>CM035133.1:58804396-68804396 GCA_020205605.1 Panax ginseng
TGTTTCAATAATTGTCATTATTACAAGATTTTTCATTATCGGCAATAATTCATATTATCCTAATAATATTATTAGATAACATTATTGGCAATGTCTAGAAAGTTCTGCCTCTAAGGAGAGGTTTGGTCACCTAATCATGCGCCCAAGAAGGAGAGAAATTTTATCGAAAGCCCCTCTTCCTCGAACCGCCTCGTCACAATATCAGATTCTCAGTAATATTATTTGTGAATAATTAATTATTGATTCATATGATGAGGAAAATATTGATTTTATGTGGATATAGATGGAGAAAATTTTTAATGTGACAATTGTTGAAAATTGAAATTTTATCTTTTTCTCATAAAATAATTCATTTAAATATATATATATATTATATTTTAATAATATAATAATGGTGATATTTTTACAACGAAATGGGATATATGAGTATACGAGGAGGAAGAGTATTTTGTTGCAATAAATGTTTAAAACATGTTAAACATGCTCTGCGGACCCCATTTATCGACCGAAATTTGATTATAAATTTCTAAAATCGCCTCGCTTGTAGATTTCGGGCCAATTTCGCTTTGAATTTGGAAAACTTTCTTCCGCAAAGTTGTAGAGAATTGAATTTCCTATAAAAACTCGCGAGATTCAATTTTCTGATAAAAGGGCTATTTATTATGAATTATTGAAGTTCAAGTTCAAAATAATTGATTTTTGAAGTTTAAAATATTTTTAATTACAAAAACGTTTTTTTTTTTTTTGAAACTCATTTAACATGTGGTTAGGAGGCTGAATTCAGATGGTAGTGTGCGAGAGATATTTAGAAAAATATAATATTAATTTATTAAATTTTCTCGCTTTGGTGTTCTAAGATTTTCCTATAAATAGGTGCTTAGGTTAGAATTGAAAATCACACCGTAAATCAAGTTTTCTCTCTATATTATCGAGCGTATTCTTGTGAGTATTTTGAGTATACTTTGAGTATTGCTATACTATGAAAGTTCAAGTTATAGCCTATATCCAAATTCCAAATAGTAAGACCGATCTTCGAGGTAAGGATATTATTTTTTTCGTAATGATATTATTTCTTCAATATCATTATGTCAAATATTGATCCAAGTTTTTATCAAATTTGGAACTTTTGGTGTCTGAGTTACTATTCACGATACTTCAAGACTATTCACGATACTGGCTTATTCACTTATCACACTACACTATTCATCTAAAAATGAAAATTTTTCTTTTCGTCTAAATATCTATCAGGATACTAGCTTTGATTGTATCCATGTTTTGATCATTCTTGAATTTTACACCACTATGATTATTTTTGAGGTATTTTTTTGACGTGATAAAACGGTACGAATCCTTAATCCTTAATCCTTGTCATTTTGTTTCACCGATTCGCTTTTTTTAAAAATATATATTTTTTTCATCATCCTCGCCTTAAATGATGATATTATTGAATATCTTTGGCCCGTAGTGAAAAAGATGAATGATTTCGATGAATATCTTTGGCCTCAGAGTAAAGATGAATGATTTCTGATGAATATCTTTGGCCCGTAGTGCAAAGATGAACAGTGTTTAGATGAACACGACTAATCGGTGAATGTCCTCGGCTCAGAGTGCAAGGATGAATATATGATTCCGTATATATATCGATTGATGTTACAGGATAAAAATATTGATGATGGATCGTTAAATTCATAGATATTAGTAGATTTCATCCTCTACGAAACTCTTCTATGAATTAATATTTTCCGTCATGCAGTATTGATTTAAAACTTGTTGTCTATTGTATTCTATTAAATTTTTCCTCGTCAAGACTAACGATAATTTGTTCTCAGATTATCTTAGTCATAATATTCTTTATCGGGCTAGTTGAGCTCACCCTTTTCCTTTTTGTTCCATTTTTCTTCTCGTGAGGCGAGAATGTAATGCGAGTACGTAGCCTGGGGTATGGAATGATGGTTTTAGAGAGTTGTTTAGTAGTCCTCACCATTTTTGTAAAATAATGTATCAATAATTATGATGAGGATTTATTTGTATGTGGATATTGTTTAGATGGCAATATCTCAGATTTAAACTCACAGCTTTACCGTTGTAATAATAAAGTTGTAGTTGTTTCATGCACTGTATATGACAACTCGTAATGGGTGATGTATACCTATTTTGGGGGTGTCACAGCTTGGTATCGTAGCTTAGGATATGATCTCCAAGCGAGATCGGGAATAGAACTAGAGAGGAGAGAGACGAGTAAATCCTTCGCTAGTGTGTCCTACCTAAGCTTATTTGATAGTTGGTCAAGATATAGGATATTATGTGATATATTGATTTCCTTAATTAACCCTTGTTTTATGACAAGATTTGAGAATGTCGAATCGAGAATATTAACAATGGAAATGAGACCGTGGAGACGCTCAGACTCACCAACGAGGAGAACGCGCAACAGTCGGCAATGTTCCTCCCGTGAACAACACCACCGATCGACGATGAACGACGCAATAATGTTTAGAAGCTTTTTTGCGCTCATGCAAAATCGATTTAGGGAGACTCGTGTTCAAAACATAGGAGGAAATGATAGCAATTCACTTGTTGTCACAAACAAGCAGCTCAAAGAGTCAGGGACCACCAGAATTTAAGGGAAAGCCAGATCCGATCATGGCGTAAACACGGGTCAAGCAAATTACCAAGATATTCGATGTCTTGGGATGCACAGAGGAATGTAAGGTTCCATTCGCCACCTTTATGTTCCGTGGGCGAGGCGTATCATCGGTGGGAGTCTGTGAAGCGCACTCCATCCAAATTCGACTCAAAGATGTCTTGGGAGACGCTTCAGAACTATTTAATGACAAATACTTTCCTCGAAAGTGTTCGCTATATGAAGGAAGTGGAGTTTATTAGACCGAGCAGTAACAACACGACGGTGTCTCAAAGACGAGGCGGTTTGCAGAGTTATCCAGTTTGCACCTCATTTGGTGGAGAATGAGGAACGATGACGCGGATGTTTCGAGAGGTTTGAAACCCGGCAGATACGCCAAGATCTCATCTCTCATAAATTTTCTCTATTCGATGTTGTTAATGTGGCTCAATTGTTAGAGCGAGATAACGAGTACGGCCAACCGAGGTACCACAATCGTGATCATACCGAGAGATAGCAACAACAAAACAACAATAACCAAAGGAGAAAGAAAAGACTTTGACAAAAATGTAACCACTCCGTGGTAATCATGGCCATGAAAAAAAAGAAGAAGCGAAGTCGAGGAGATTTTAAAAAGAGGAGATTCAACAACGACTATGTGAAGACGACAAAGGCAAAGAAAGAATCGGTTCCAAGGGAGGAGAACGACCACCCATTATATGCTATAAATGCGGAAAGAGGGACATATCACCAAACCGCCCCAACAACAGCCTGTGTATGCTATAATTGTGGAAAGGAAGGACATATCGCCGAGATTGCACGACGCAGAATAAAACCTAGTTCAATGGGGGACTTGACTCAAAAGACTCGTCCCGTAAAAGTCAAAGTCAATCGGTTCCTCGAAGAGCGCTTTGTCAGATCGGTCAAAATGCGAGGAACCCAAACGAGGTGATCACGTAAGCTATTTATAAATTCTTGTGAAGTTTATACTTTACTAGATACCGGCATACCCATTCATTTATCTCTCCCGCTTGTGCTCAACGCTTAAATCGACCAAAAATTAGACTTTCGACCTATCTCGTGGAAACTCCGTTAGAGAAACTTTCATCACATCCACCGCTTATAAATCTTGTCTAATCCAAGTTGGCACCCTTATCTTACCTTGCTGACCTTATCTCTTTAAAGATACTTGCTTTTGATGTGATTTTAGGGATTGATCGTTAACTACTCATCATGCCAAAATTGATTGTTTTCGTAAGGTCATTAGTTTTCATATTCCTAATCAACCCGTTGTTCAATTCGTGCAACTAAACCATTAAAATCAATCACCGCCATATCTAATCATAAAGCGATTCGCTTATTGAAAAACGGATGTCAAGCTTTCTTAGCCCATGTTATGGATTTGAATAAAGACACGCCAAAATTGAATAATATTCCCGTTGTTATTAACTTTCCGACGATTTCAAGAACTTCCTTGCCTACCCCCGTAAACGTGAAGTTGAATTTTTTATCGACCTTGAACCCGGTACAAAGCCCATTTCTAAAACCCCATATCGAATGGCTCCTATTGAACTTCAGAGAGTTAAAGGTCCAACTACAGAATTGTTGGACATCGGCTTCATTCGCCCCAAGACATCTCCTCGGGGTGCTCCTGCTTTATTCAGAAAGAAGAAAGACGGAGTATGCGACTTTTGTATCGACTATCGAAATGAACCATGTCACCATCAAGAATAGGTATCCTCTACCTCGTATTGATGACTTGTTCGACCAAATAAAGGAGCACAATTCTTTTCAAAATCGATCTTCGCTCGATATCATCACCAAGATTAGAATCGAGGATATTCCAAAGACCGCTTTAGAACTCTGGTGACGGCATTATGAATTCCTAGTCATGTCTTTTGATTGACTAATGCTCCCCGCGGCTTTCATGGATATGATGAACCGAGTATTCAAGGAATATTTGATCGGCCATTGTTGTTTTATCAATGACATCCTCATATATTCCAAAAGTCGTGAAGATCATGAGCACCATTTGAAGTCGGTACTACAAAGGCTTCGTGAAAACAAGCTATATATGCTAAGTTAAAGAAATGCGAGTTCGCTTGAGGAAGTAGCATTTCTGGGCACGCAGTGTCAAAACATGGAGTATCTGGCTGACCCTGCCAAGATCAAGCAATACAAAGTTGGGAGCAACCAAGACGGTGATCAAGTACGAGCTTTTTGGGTTTAGTCGGTTATTATCGAGATTCGTGGAAGGGTTTTCTCGAATCGCTATCTGCTAACTCATCCGACTCGAAAGGATACAAAATTCATATGGAGCGAGGAATGCGAGAAGAGTTTCCAAGAGCTTAAGAGAGACTCATTTCGCACTGTTCTAACAATACCATCCGGTACGGATGGATTTGTTATCTACAAATGATGCTTCTGCAAAGGGTTAGATGTGTTCTCATGCAACATGGGAAAGTCATAGCCTATGCCTCGCGACAACTTAAAGAATATGAGAGGAATTATCCTACCATGATCTAGAGTCAAAAGCAATGCTTTCGCACTAAAGATCCGGAGGCACTATCTTTATGGGGAGAAAGTGGAGATATATTCGCACCATAAAAGCCTTAAATATTTCTTCACTCAAAAGAACTTAACACGCGGCAAATGACGCTGGCTCGAGCTATTGAAAGACTACGACCACACTATTCAATACCATCCTCGAAAAGCGAACGTGGTAAATGACGCGCTGAGTAGAAGATCATATGCAGAACGAAAAGTGCGATGATGTCAAGTATACGACAGAGCCAACTTTAATAGAAAAGTTAAGGTTGCTCAAGCCACCGAATCTTGAGTCGATGCATACGAAGAAGAAAGTACAAGAAGGTGCTATTCCTAAGCGAGAATCGATGAAGAAGGAATACTTCGAGTCCACCTGCACTTTGTGTTCCTAACGATTCTAATTTGAAGTACAAGATCATGATGGAGGCACACAATACACCATTTGCAATCCATCCTGAAGTACTAAAATGTATCGTGATCTTCGACATACATTTTGGTGGAACAATATGAAGAGAGATTGCAAAGTTTATCTCAACATGTTTAACTTGTCAACGTAAAGGCGAGCATCAAGTGCCTAAGGGACCATTGCAACCACTTGAGATTCCGAAATGGAAGTGGAACACATTACCATGGATTTCAAGTTACGGGTCTTCCCACGGCTTCTCAAGGCATAAATGCTATTTGGGTTATTGTTGATAGATTAACCAAGTCTCGCACATTTCTTGCCGATACGGAGACTTATTCTCTCGAACGCCTTGCTAGTATGTATGTAAATGAGATTGTGAGGTTGCATGGCATGCCAAGATCTATAGTTTCGGATCGTGACCCAAGATTCACTTCAAGATTTTGGGTTAGCTTGCAAAAAGCTATGGGTACGGATTTATTTATTCGGCTTCGCATACCATCCTCAAACCAGACGGACAATCGTAGAGGACTATTCAAACTCTGAAGATTTATTAAGACTCGTGGTCCTAGACTTCAAGGGCGCTTGGGATAAGTATTTACCATCAGTGGAATTCTCCTACAACAACAGCTTATCGTGCAAGTATAGGTGTGGGCCCCATTCAAGCATTATATGGACGAAAATGTCGCTTCCAAAGATGTTGGGACGAGGTGGGTGAAGCAACATTGTTGGGACCCGAAAGTTAAGACGTATGACTACCGAAAAGATCCAAATGATTCGACAACGATACAAACCAAGACAAGATCGACAAAAGAGTTATGCGGATCTTCATCGAAAGGACGGGGAATTTAGTATAGGGGATCATGTATTGTTGCGAAGTTGCTCCATGGAAGGGAGTTACAAGATTTGGGAAGAGAGGAAAGCTCAATCCACGATTTATCGGTCCATTTCAAATTCTTGACCGAGTAGGAAATGTAGCCTATAGACTCGCTACTACCTCCAAGTATGTCTCGTTCATCATAATGTGTTTCATATATCCATTTCAGAATATGTGAAAGACCCGAACCACGCTATCGAAGTTAGAACCGACGAGATAGCCAAGACTTAACGTATGAGGAGGTACCACAAGATCTTGGATAGAAGGAGCATGTCCCACGACGAAGGTCATACCACAAGTTAAAGTCTTGTGGAGGAGGAACCATGCTATAGAGGAAATGACCCGGGAGTTGGAAACGGAAATGAAAGCGAGGTATCCTCACCTTTTCAAACACTGTGTATCGTATGTCAATTTCGAGGACGAAAATTTCATAAGAGGGAGGTTGTAAGACCCCAAATAATTAATAAATGAAATTTAATTTCTAATTATTATTTTGAAATAGTAAGGGTTGATGTGATTAATGTGGATAGTTATGGGTAAAATACGCAAATATTTCAAAATAAGCAAGTGGTTATAAAATATTCATTGTTGTTTGGGAATATTCGTTTGTCGTGGAATATTCAGACCGCTTGTGAATATTCGTATTTACGCCGCAAACCCATATGTGGGCCCCATAACTAAAAGCGATTTGAGGAAGAAAACGACAAATATAAGTTGTTTAAAAATAATCTACAGAAGTTGTTACCGCTACAATCGCTGAATACCCTCCGGTTAAAACACAAGAATACGCTGCTTGTCAGCACAAAGAAGATACTACAGATTGCACCAATTATCGACTTTACGTAAGAAGGCACTACTCAATAATGGTTACAAAGAATTATCGCTCAAGATTTTATTTTATTGGTTCAATAATTGTCATATTGATATTTTATATCATTGTTGTTTCAATAATTGTCATTACACAAGATTTTTTCATTATCGGCAATAATTCATATTATCTCAATAATATTATTAGATAACATTATTGGCAATGTCTAGAAAGTTCTCGCCTAAGGAGAGGTTTGGTCACCTAATCAAGCTACCAAGAAGGAGAAATTCTTATCGAAAGCCCCTCTTCCTGAACCGCCTCGTCATTAATATCAGTGATTCTCGTAATATTATTTGTGAATAATTAATTATTGATTCATATGATGAGGAAAATATTGATTTTATGTGGATATAGATGGAGAAAATTTTTAATGTGACAATTGTTGAAAATTGAAATTTTATCTTTTTCTCGATAAAATAATTCATTTAAATATATATTATTATATTTTAATAATATAATAATGGTGATATTTTTACAACGAATGTGGGATATATGAGTATACGAGGAGGAAGAGTATTTTTGTTGCAATAAATGTTTAAAACATGTTAAACATGTCTGGTGGACCCCATTTATCGATCGAAATTTGATTATAAATTCTAAAATCGCCTGCTTGTAGATTTCGGCCAATTTCTGCTTGAAATTTGGAAAACTTTCTTCTCAAAGTTGTAGAGAATTGAATTTCCTATAAAAACTCAAGAGATTCAATTTTCCGATAAAAGGGCTATTTATTATGAATTATTGAAGTTCAAGTTCAAATAATTGATTTTTGAAGTTTAAAATATTTTTAATTACAAAAACGTTTTTTTTTCATTTTTGAAACTCATTTAACATGTGGTTAGGAGGCTGAATTCAGATGGTAGTGTAAGGAGATATTTAGAAAAATATAATATTAATTTATTAAATTTTCGCTTTGGTGTTCTAAGCATTTTCCTATAAATAGGTGCTTAGGTTAGAATTGAAAATCACACCGTAAATCAAGTTTTCTCTCTATATTATCGAGCGTATTCTTGTGAGTATTTTGAGTATACTTTGAGTATTGCTATACTATGAAAGTTCAAGTTATAGCCTATATCCAAATTCCAAATTTGTAAGTACCGATCTTCGAGGTAAGTGGATATTATTTTTTTCAGAATGATATTATTTCTTCAATATCATTATGTCAAATATTGATCCAAGTTTTTATCAAATTTGGAACTTTTGGTGTCTGAGTTACTATTCACGATACTGGCACTATTCACGATACTAGATTATTCACTTAATACGGCAAGACTATTCATCTAAAAATGAAAATTTTTCTTTTCGTCTAAAATATCTATCAGGATACTAGCTTTGATTGTATCCATGTTTTGATCATTCTTGAATTTTACACCACTATGATTATTTTTGAGGTATTTTTGGACGTGATAAAACGGGTACTAATCCTTAATCCTTAATCCTCGTCATTTTGTTTCACCGATTCGCTTTTTTTAAAAATATATATTTTTTTCATCATCCTCATTTTAAAATGATGATATTATTGAATATCTTTAAATGATGAATGATTTCTCATGAATATCTTTGGCCCAGAGTGCAAAAAGATGAATGATTTCGATGAATATCTTTGGCCCGTAGTGCAAAAGATGAACAGTGTTTAGATGAAACATGACTAATCGTGAATGTCCTCGCCTCAGAAGTGCAAGGGATGAATATATGATTCCGTATATATATCGATTGATGTTACAGTGGATAAAAATATTGATGATGGATCGTTAAATTCATAGATATTAGTAGATTTCATCCTCTACGAACTCTTCTATGAATTAATATTTTCCCATCAAGTATTGATTTAAAACTTGTTGTCTATTGTATTCTATTAAATTTTTCCCTCGTCAAGACTAACGATAATTTGTTCTCAGATTATCTTAGTCATAATATTCTTTACCGGGCTAGTTGAGCTCACCCTTTTCCTTTTTGTTCCATTTTTCTTCTCGTGAGGCGAGATGTGTAAAGAGGGTACGTAATAGCCTGGGGTAATGGAATGATGGTTTTAGAGAGTTGTTTAGTAGTCCTCACCATTTTGTAAAAATAATAATGTATCAATAATTATGATGAGGATTTATTTGTATGTGGATATTGTTTAGATGGCAATATCTCAGATTTAAACTCACAGCTTTACTGCTGTAATAATAAAGTCAGTAGTTGTTTCGCATCGTATTGACAACTCGTAATGGGTGATGTATACCTATTTTGGGGGTGTCAGTGTGTGTGTGTGTGTGTGTGTATATATATATATATATATATATATATAATACCAAATAAAATACTAAACAAATCTCAACATTAAAGTAAATATATATAAAGTAACTAGGAATATTTTATATATAAATATATATGTGTAAGCAAATATTCATATAAATATTTATAAATTTTTGATGAAATATTTATAAATTTATAAAATTTAAAGATAAATTTATATAAATATTTGTTTATAAATATTTATATGACATTAAATCGATTATTATATCTATGCTTCACAATGTTTCCTATTTCTAGATAGTAATAGTATACCCCTAGCTATTTCTAGTTCTCCTTTTACCTTTTTTCCAAATATATTATAAAATTAAATTATAATACTATCAGTTCTAAGAGAAAACATAAAATATGAATAAAAATTTATTATGTTTTACGAACTAAAATAGAATAAAGTTATTTAAAATGACTTATAAGTCATTCCTAATAAGTTAGTTTGACCCATATTAATGTAATATCAATTTTATCCTTATTTTAATTAATTTTTTTTTTAAAAAAAACGAATTTATAAAAAGAAGAGTAATATGCAACGTCACTTTAATTGGCGTTAGAATTTTTATTTTTATTTTTTTATAGCTGAAGTCTCATATACTCCTTCATTTCCAACGCCGATGACAGAGAATAAACATAAAAAAATATTGGTGTTTGTAAACAAGAACAAGAGATCAAAGAAATTTTAAAAAAAAGAGATTCCAACGTCAGTTAAAGTGATGTTACATCTTACTCTTCTTTTTTACAAATTTGCTTTATAAAAAAAATTTAAAAATGTTACAATGCCGGTTAGTTTGGCATTGGATCATTTTTTTTTTCAAATTTCTTTAAAAAAATAAAATCGTTTTAAAAAAAATTAAGATACTTTTTTTAAAAAAAATATTTTTTAAAGTTGCCTTTCTAATTTTTAGCCCAAAAAAAAAAATCTAAAAATTCAACGCCAGTTTAAATGGCGTTCAATAGTTTTTCTCAAATTAGGTGTGAGAGCCTTTATGCGTAACGGCAGTCATTAAAGTTTTTATTTTTTAAAAAATATTCGTTCAAAAATAAAATCTTTTTAAATCTTTGTAAATTTTTTTATAATCAAATATTAATTCCTCTTTATATCTTAAATTAGAGGGTGTTTGACAATGACTTATAAGTTGGTCAAACTAAGTTATAAGTCATTTATTATTATTTAGTGTTTGACAATAACTTAAATTTTAACTCTTTTTTTGACTTATAAGCCATTATTAAATTTTTTTCATGTTTCATGTGCTATATTTTTTATGTATTAGATAAATTTTACTACCATTTATATATATATATATATATATATATATATATATATATATATATATATGTACGGAATGATCATAAAGATCTATTTGTTATGGATCTAAAAGTGACATATAACATCTTAACCGTCCGTATAATTAATGAATAATTAATGAAGGGTTATGATATGTTTTGGGTAAACACAGTCCGCTAGTAATTCTAGCGGACGTATTAATGATAAATTTTGTGCGCTTTTGCCCCCTATTAGCCAAGACAAAAACAGAAACTACACAATCCGCTAGAGGGGAAAATGGACAAAGGTAAGCAATCGTCCCTAGTTCTGCGAATTGGGCGAACCGCTAGAACCCTAGAAGCGGTCATCTGCAAATCGACTACAATTTTGCAAGATTCCAAAACAATAAAGTGATTGCATTCGTCCCTAGTTCTGCGAATTGTATGAACCGCTAGAACCCTAGAAGTGGTCATATGCAAATCGGCTACAATTTCGCTAAGTGGAACATTGTTCTTTCAAACAGATTTTGCAGGTAAGTTTGTAGTTTAATCTCCAAAATCTGAAGGTGATGCGATTCACCATTAATTCTCTTGAACCCTAGTTTCATCCTGTTTATTTTCCATGCTTTTTCTTTAGTTTTATTTGTTGCAATCTACTTCTGCAGGTACATTTGATTATCTCTTATTCCCCTGTTTTTTGTTTGTTTGTTTGTATTTAATGATTTTATAGTGTGATCTCCTATGCTCCATAGTTTCTGCAGTTCATGTTATGTCTTTTTATGAGTTTTTTTTTCTAATTTTAACATTAAATACATTCCTGCAAATATACTATTGCATTTACAATCTGCAAATGCATTGAACTTTACAGTAAGTTACCTTTGCATTGCATAACCCTTGCGATATTTGATCGACTCAGCTGTTGGGTGATGACTTACTGTTGGGTGTAATATTGGATAAACTACATCATACTCTTCTACATGTTTAGTTAATGTGAGATTATTTATTCTTATAATTCCTTTGACAGGAACTGTATTTTGACCCTGATATTGGTGGAGAACCAATGAATTTTTATGATGTTTTCCTTCACAGTCAAGCTCTTGAAGGCATGACATTATCCATGGTAAGTTTTTTTTTTTAGTTTTCTTTACACTAATTTTTTCTGTAGCTGGACCCAGTAACTGACTGCAAGATGTAAAAGATGGAAATCTTATCACGTAATATGTCGAAATCTGTGGTTTCATTTCTTCAGTAGTGACATGCCTTTATGCGTTGTCAATTTTGATGTATTGGGAAGATCACCCTGGTGAAGCAGTGCTCATTAGAGTGCTAATGGTGTTGCTGCTCTGAAATGTGGCACTATATTATCTGTTAGTTACTTGCTTTTGCCAAGTGTTTTTGTGTTTCTATCTGGATTTGAATTGTATCCCTGACTGAGGATTCTTGGATAGGAATGACAATTGTTGTTTAGCATCACATTGTTATGTTATGTTTTTAATAAGTGGTGCCTGTCTTTTGAGTATTACAGCCTTCAATATATGCAAATGATTAGCTCCAATTGCAATTTATTTCATGGTCTTCATATCCCTTGCATAAAACAACTTCCACCGATTCCATTATAACATATTTGATTAAGATTATTCAGAAGCATATTAGGTAGAATTTGGACTAGTTTCATTCAAGAAGAAGAAGCCAAGGCTCGACAAGCCAAGGAGGAGGAAGCTGCTGCACTAGAATTTGAGAAGTGGAAAGGAGAATTTTCAGTTGATGCAAAAGGTACTAAAGAAAATGAAGCTCAAGATGGAAGCCAAGGGTTACTTTTTGATTTTGTGGAATACATTAAGGTGAATATAACTTCCAGCCAACACTCTGTGCTCTGGTTTTTGCAGCCTATGGGATGAAGATGTTAAAAATAAAGGTGTTTCTGGGCCTGACTTTTTCTGTTTAATTTCTTGCAGAAACATAAATGTATACCCTTGGAAGATCTTGCCGCAGAGTTTAAGTTACTTAACTCAGGTATTGTCTTTATGCTATTTTGTCTAACCCCTTAGCCCTCATTTTGCCTCTACATCAATGGATATAGATAAGGTGATGTGTTCAGTGTTATGAAGTCATTTTGTCTGGTCAAATTTGTTTTCTAATTAAAGTTAGGTTGTTGTCCTTAATTTTCGTGCTAGCATATCTGTCTGCTAAAAATTGCTAGTCTTTTGCTTGATTTCTATTTATATATAGAAAAAGAAAAAGAATGAAGAAGAATGTTCTCATGCTTACTTTCTTGATTTTATCTCACTCCCTAATCATGCAGTTCCCTTTTGGTTATTGCAGGAATGTATCAACCCAATCACCTCACTGGAAGATATGGGTATGATGATAAATCTCATTCTCTGTTCTACGCTTTTCCCATTTTTTCCAGCTGAGTGCTTTGATTGACAAGATCTGGTTTTTGTTTTCTGAATTAGGGCGACTATCTGGTGTTATGGATGATAGAGGAAAATACATATACATTTCACTGGAAAAAATGAAAGCTGTTGCTGATTATATAAAGCGTGAGGGTAGGGTTAGCATTTCACATTTAGCTAGCCAATCCAACCAGTTTTATAGACTTGGAACCAAAAGCACAGTTTGTTGAGGATATCAGCATTGCAGAGGAGACAACCGTGGCTTGATTCAGTGTAAGTCCTTCACCTTACATTATCTTGTGCAAAGACAGATAACTCAAGTGCTTAGTGCAACACGAAGACAATCTAAATTCAACTTTCTTATATAAATATATTTTAACAATTAGTAGAAAGAGGTAGCTTGAAGAGGCCAGCACAAGTTCTAGCTTGACCTCCTTTTGCCATCCCGTAAGGTGGGGTTGCTGACAGTTGAGACTTGAGTGCAGGGGTAGATAGTAGCAAATTGTCAAATAGACATGACAGAAACTCCAAGGTCATTGACCCGTGGTGGGGTTTTTTCCAATACTGATGGCTCAGGTAACGCATCTTATTCCTACAAGGATGGTGGTGTTTCAACTGATCGACCAGCTACTATAAAGGTTAACCAAAGGGATGACTCAATAATCAAAAAATTAGAGGCGAAATTTACACTGTTGTTTCATTTTTTTACAACACATAAATTTTAGCAACATAGCTTGGTCAATCTACACCCTAGATACTAATAATCTGCCAATGATCTGGATACAAAGTGTTAATTACAGTAAAACTTGCAAAGTGACCTGCCATTATTATGACCCTCTGATAAATTTGTGTTTGAGGTTAAATTCCAATACATGGATGGGCTGGGATCGACTGGGATGTGTTACGATGTTGTATTTTCTCATCTTGTTGAGTGTTTTATTTTGGAAGGGGGTGGGATAGAGGCAGTTGGTTAGATTCATACATTTATATGATCTTTCAATCATTTGATTGTTACTATGAATAGTTGTCTTTTGACAATATTCTTTTGGTTGTTGTTCCTATTGTAGTTCTGATACTATACTTAAGCATTTATCCACTGGTTTGATTTATTTTGGCTGGGATTTGTAGATGTGGTGATGTATGACCCAACAAACAATGTTTCGGATTTGATATTTTCAAAACTTGGAATGCAACTTCACAGAAGGGATCAACATCCTCTTGGGATACTGAAGAATGCAATATTTGACTATTTTGACACCAATTTTCCAAACAAATTTGACAAAGTTTGATGATCTATGTCCACTTGTTTCCACTAAACAGGTATGACTTTAATTATGTAAATGAGAATGTTTCAGAAAACACTTTGCCTTATAGTCATAAGGCAGCTTTTTTTGAGGCCTGGTGTCTCTTGTTTTTGTTTTTAATCTCTGTTGTTAACTTTATGAATAATCTATTAGTTTTGTGTTGGCTTTGGTTTATGATTTTTGATTGTTCTCTTTTGACTTGACATGGCATAAAGGATCTTCTTTGAACTCCCTTGAATCCAGTATAAGTTAGTTTGGGTGATCCAATAAAATCTTCTTCTTTTTTTTGCCTACCTTAAATATATCTTAGGCTAGTAACAGTACAAGTTAGTTTGGGTGCTTTATTATCAAAGAATCACCTTTTAAAAACTGAGCATTGCTTGCACAAGATCAATTTCCTTTCTATCACATTATTTTCATTCTTTCTATTTTTTCTTGTGGTTGACTTCCTTTGTAAATCGGGACTTTTTATCCATGTCTAGATTTTACATGTATATATAATATTGATAAGTATATCTAGATGTTAAATTATACATGTCAGCTGACATTATCTCAACATTGAACATGTTTTTACCAGCTAAATTGATGGACTTGTCTATTGATTTCCATATCACTTCACTATCATATATGATGGTTCTCTGAAAATGAAGACTTAGCTATTATTTTTAAATGTACAGGAAGACTGTTTCTACGACCTGCCTTACAATACTGGGTATCAAATTTTTGTGCTACGTTTACGGAAGACAAGGGACGAAATTATGAAGTGTACTCTCTCTATATATGTAGATATATACTTTGATTGAAAAACTGTGATAGCTTTAGATGGTTAATTGTAAAGATAATGAATGCTTTTGTAGTGGATGGTTTTATTAAGTTAATAATATTTTAATTTTTTTGTATTTTTGTCATTATTTGCTATCGGGACATTGAGCCAGACAGGTACACAAAAAGAATGTCAAATTTTGATTTTGCAACAATATAATTCGTTACCAAAGCATTGAACAAGTTTTAATATAGCAACAATTTTTTATACATTTAGCAACAAATTTTCGTTGCTAATGACATTAAAAATATAATATTTGGCAACGAAAAATTAATCTAATAACAGCAGAGGATATTATTTCCAATACTAACATAAAAGGCAACATTTTTAATCGTTGCAAATCATATCAACTTTCGTTGCACATATAAAGAAACGGCAACATATAATGTCGTTGTTAATAGACGACTTTCGTTACTATTGAAAAATAACTAGCAACAAACATTTTTGTTCTTTGATTCAAAGATAATGTCGCTGCCAAATAATATAATCAAAGAACGAAAATTGTTGGTAAAAAGTTTACATTCATGAACGAAAAGCAAGCTTAGGCAACAATTTTCATAATTTCATCGCAACGAAAAATGTCGCTGCAAAATGGTGTTAATTGCAATGAATTGCATGGTCGCTGCAAAAAAAGTTCATTTCGCTGCTAATTAGCGAGGCTTTTTGCAACGAAATGGGGTTTTTTAACAACGAAATTTTATTTATTCTACAACAATACATTTTGTTGCTAAAGGATCGATGTCTCTCAGATGAAAGCCAAATTTCGTTGCAAAATGTATTAGTTTTGGCAAAAAAAAATACGCTCGTTCATGAACAATTAGCAACGCTTATCATTCTTGTAACGAAAGACGAACGACGATGAAAGTCGTTGCAAACCCTTTAGCAACGAAATTTGGCACCTTTAGCAACGAAAATTGGTTGTTGCTGAAGCCCCATTTTTTGGAGTGAGAGAACAGGAATATAGACGATAGATCGTCATCAGAGAAGTAGATTAGATAGAGAGAAGGGATCAGAGATGATGAGAGAAGAGAGAGAGAGAGAGAGATACGAAGATGAAGAAACGCTTGAAAGAAGAGAGAGAAAGAAAAGAATCAAATGAAATTAAAATTACAAAAATTATATATATATTTTGGCTTACTGTAAATCTAATGGTGAGGAGGCGTGAGTAGATCAAGATATATATATATATATATATATATATATATATATATATATATATATATATATATATATAGTTTAATACATACAATTTAGAAGAAAAAGAAGCAAAAAAAATATATGTCTATAAAATTATCAGGAATACATATATAATATATTTATAAAAATAATTAAGTAGAAGATAAATTAAAATTTGTTTAGACACAAATTAGAATAATTAATAAGTAATATCTAGCATTCCTAACTCAATTCTTAATTTGCAGAATCTTTCTGAACTTAGTGGTTTAGTAAATCTATCAGCTATATTTAATTCAGTGTCAATATGTTCCAGATTAATGTTTCCGTTATTAACATGATCACGTAAAAAATGATGCCTAATGTCTATATGTTTTGACCTAAAGATGCAAGATCAGTATTTTTGGTTGAGATTTATTGTACTGGTATTATCACATAAAATTGAAACACGGTCAAATTTTAAATTATAATCAGCAAGTGTCTGTTTCATCCGTAGTATTTGAGCACAGCATCGTGCGGCTGCAACATATTCTACTTCGGTGGTTGAGATATAGACCGAGTTTTGTTTCTTAAAAAACCAAGAAACCAAACATCCTCCTAGGAATTGGCAGGTACCACTGGTACTTTTTTGATCGACATGATGACCTGCATAGTCAGAGTCTGAAAAGCATACTAGATTAAAAGGTTGACCCTTAGGATACCATAGACCAAATTCAGTGATTCTTTTAAGATATCAAAAAATCCTTTTCACTGCGGTCATGTGAGATTCTTTAGGATCAGCTTGAAACCTAGCACATTTATAAACACTAAACATGATGTCAGGTCTACTAGCAGTTATATATAATAGACTTCCGATCATTCCTCTATATTTCTTTGAGTCAACAGATTTTCCATTTTCGTCAATAATTAATTTATCAGTTGTTGACATAGGAGTGTTAAGAGGTTTTGCTGATTCTAAGCCAATTTTCTTGATCATTTATTTACAGTATTTAGACTGAGATATATAAATACCTTTTTCTCCTTGTTTGATTTGCAGTCCGACAAAGAAGTTTAATTCTCCCATCATACTCATTTCAAATTCTTTACTCATACTTTCAGAAAAATTATTGCACATAGTAATGTCAGTAGAGCCAAAAATAATATCATCAACATATATTTGAATTACCAAAATATCATCATTTTTATTTTTAGTAAACAAGGTAGTATCAACATTTCCTCGTTTAAAGTTTTTTTTAACAAAAACTTACTCAACCTTTCATACCAAGCTCTGGGAGCCTGTTTCAATCCATATGGACCTTTATGTAGTTTATAAACATATTCAGGATGACTAAAATCTTCAAATCCAAGAGGTTGTTTAACATAAACTTCCTCTTCTATAACACCATTTAAGAATGCAGGTTTCACATCCATTTGAAATAATTTAAAATTCTTATGGCATGCAAATGCTAAAAACATACGAATAAATTCAATTATAGCAACAGGAGCATATGTTTCATCATAGTCAATTCTTTCCATTTGATTATATCCTTGTGCAACTAATCTTGCTTTATTACGAATAACAGTTCCATTTTAATCAAGTTTATTATGAAATACCCATCGGGTTCCAATGATTGAAACATCCTCGGGTTGTGGGACTAATTCCCATACTTTATTTCTAGTGAATTGTTCAAGTTCGTCTTGCATAGCCATAATCCAGTCTTCATCCGGTAAGGCATCTTTTATCAATTTAGGTTCAATTTGAGACAAGAAAGATAAGTGACTAGCTAGATTATGTGCTTGAGATCTAGTGATAACTCCTTTTTTAATGTTACCAATAACATTTTCTATAGGATGATTTTTAATAACATGAGACTCTTTGGGCAAATCATTCAACTGAGGGTTGAATTTTCAAGGGGATTCTCAACAATAGGTGGAGATGCATTGCCTAGTTTTGGTTCTTCCATATTTCTGAGAATATCTTCAATGAAAATATCATTATCAGTCAATTCTTTATATTTTGGAGGAGGTTGAGTTTCATCAAAAGTCACATTCATTGATTCTTCCACAACTAGACTTCTTTTGTTGAAAACTCTGTATGCTTTACTATTCAAAGGGTATCCAAGAAATATTCCTTCATCAGATTTAGGATCAAATTTCAATAAGTGTCCTTTGGTATTTAGAATAAAACATTTGCTCCCAAAAACATGAAAATAGTTTATTTTTGGAGTTATTTTATAATAAAGCTCGGGAGTTTTGAGCAAAATAGGTCTTAATAAAACTATGTTCAATATATAGCATGATGTTGCCATTTCTTCAGCCCAGAAATACTTTGGAAGACGGTATTCATATAACATGGTATTTGCCATTTCTTGCAATGAACGATTTTTCCTTTCAATTACACCATTTGACTGAGGTGTATAAGGAGCAGAGAAGTTATGACTTATACTGTTCTCATCAGAGAACATAAAGAAATCAGAATTGTCAAATTCTTTTCTGTGATCAGATCAAATATAAATAATCGAACTCCCCTATTGATTTTGAATCTTTTTACAGAGAGTAGAAAAGGAATTAATAGCCTCATTTTTAAATTTTAGAAAATCAACCCATATAAACCGTGAATAATCATCAACCAAAACTAGAATATATACAGCACCACCCATGCTGTGTTTAGGGATAGGTCCAACAAGGTCCATGTGTATCAATTCTAAGGGTCGAGAGGTTGATACAGTAATTTTAGGTTTATGGGATGCATGAATTTGTTTACCTAATTCACAAGCTTCACAGATATGGTCTTTAAAAAATTTTAATTTAGGAGACCACGGACATGTTCTTTAGAAGAAATGTTATTTATAAGTTTCATATTGATGTGTCCTAGTCTACGATGCCATAACCAAGGATCCTCATTTGCAGAAACATGACATATGTTATCTAAGTGAGAGTATGCATCTAAGTCACAAGTATACACATTTTGATATCTAGGGCATACTAAGATTAATTTACCAACATCAAAAAATAGAGCAATTATGTGTACTAAAGGATATTTTAAAACCACTATCACATAATTGACTGATAGATAGAAGATTATACCTTAGTCCAAAGAATTAACCTAACATTGAAATAGGTATGTGTTTATTACCAACACATCCAACTCCAATTATTTTACCTTTATTGTTATCACCGAAAGTTACCTCACTAAAGTCCTGAGCTTGCTTGCATTTTTAATTTGGATTTATCTCCAGTCATATGTCTAGAGCATCCACTGTCAAGAAACCATTTGCTTTTATTCATATCAGCTGCAAGACATACCTGCAATATATGTACTAATTTTACAAGTTGGTACCCTTTAAATTGAGGGGTCCTTAGGGGTGAGTTTTCATTTTGTATAAGGAGCATTTGAAGTTTCCTTTACAAAACTCGGCATAGGATAATCAATCTTAGTAGAAAAAAGCATTCTATGAGTAATTGGATTGTGAGAAGTAAGATAATGTTTTTTTTGAAATTCTCTTCTTGTGATGGTTGGTGCAGTATATGTTCCTTTGGGAACCCAAATCATTTTTCCTTTATAGTTTCCATTTCTAGCATTGCACATATAAAATGAATGACCATTTCTGTTACATTAGGAACATTTTGTGAAGGGCGATATATGGCTTTCTTTTTCTTTAATTTTAACATGATATAATCCTTTATCTTTTGATTCACTTGTTTCACCGGTATATCCTAAACCTTCTTTATTAAAGCTACATTTTTGTTGGTTTAACATAACATCAAGATTTTCTTTTCCTTTTATAAATTTATAAATTATATTATTTAAATCTTCACGTTATCTGGTTAAGTTTTCGATTATGTAATTATGGTTTTCTATTTCTGATTTTACACTTGAATTTTCATTTTTAATTTCTTCAATTACATCTTGATCTTGTACTTGATTATCTTCATTGATTACAGCAAGTGTTGAATTTTTAATTTCAAGATTTTCAATTGAGATAATAAGTGAGGAATTTTCTATTTCACGATTTTTATTAATTTTCTTAAGTTATTCTAATTCTTCTTTATTTTCTAAGTTAATTTCATTTAAACTTTCGTTTGTGATAATTAAATTATCATTTTCAATTTCAAGACTTGTATTTTTTTCTTAATCTTTCTAATTCTTCTTTTAACAGTTCATTACTTTCATATAACTGACTATAAGCTTCTTGTAATTCATAATGTTCTTCATTTATATTTTCTAGTGTGTATGAAGAAAATGAAGTGCTAGGCAGTTGGTGTTCAGAATTTACCTCAGATTTTGGTGATGAGTCATTATCTGCCATTAAGCAGAGATTTGCAACTTCTTCAATTTGCTTAGCAGTTTCTTCCTCGTTACTTAGATCCCATCCTTCTTCAGCTACAAAAACTTTATTGTTGACTAATTTTGGATAGTCCTTCTTGAAGTGTTCAGGCTGCTTACATTCGAAACATGTGTTTGAATTTTCATTTGGATTGGTATTTCTGAAGTTGTTGTTACTTGCTTTGAAATTTCCTCCTTGCGTCTTTGGTTTGAAGAATTGTTTGCCTTTGAAGTTGCTGAAGTTGTTTGTTTTCATGAAGCATTTGCCATATTTTCTTGCTTTGCTTTGAATTACTCTTCTAAGTTGTCTGGACAATAGAGCAACTTCATTGTTGTCTATACTGAGAAGTTCTTCATTTAATTCTTCATCATCACTTTCTTGATCCACCAAAAGGGCTTTAAAGGCGATTCCTTTCTTTTTGAGATCTGTATCAGATCCAGCCTTTTCGATAGACATATTAACTTCGTGGGCACGAAGATTCCCGATGAGATTATCTATAGGATATGTGGTTAGATCTTGCATTTCTTTTATTGCAGTGACCTTCATTTTCCAGATGGATGGAAGAGCTTTGAGAATTCTTCTATTTTTCTCATTTGTAATGTATACTTTTCCCAATTGCTCTAGCTCATCAATGATTCTAGAAAATCGAGTTTCCATATCAATGATCTTTTCTCCTTCTTCAAGTTTGAAACTTTCATACTCTTGATTAGAGCATCTTTTCTGGTTTCTTTGATGTGATTGGTACCTTCATAGGTTACACTCAATTTTTCCTAAATTTCTTTTGCATTTTTACAGTTAATAACTCTTTTGTATTCTTTTTCAATCAAAGCACTGGTTAGTACTTGTTCTACTCGGGAAGCAATGTTCATAATTTCTTCTTCTTCGTGGTGAATTCATATATGTCTTTCTCGATAGTCTGTTCTCCTTCAATTTTTGTTAAAATTTGTATACCTCGTTCAATGGCACACCAAATTTTGATTCCTTATGATTTGGCATAGATTTTGAATCTATTTTTCCAGGTGGCAAAATTTGTACCATCAAATAGTGGAGGTCTGAACATAGACAGTCCTTCCCCGCAACCGGTAGCATTGTAGGCCATGTATCTACTCTTAGGTATGCACGTATATACTCAACAAACAAGTTAAAGAGCACTGCTCTGATACCAATTGAAAGGTCAATAATAATCTAGAAGGGGGGTTGAAATGATTATTATTAGTTAAAAATTATATTTAGGCCTTTTTGAATTTTTAGTTATTAATTACCAGTTTTTAGTAATTAGCATGCATGATATAAAAATTCAATCACAATGCACAGAGATTTATCTGGTTCACAACATACACCCTTTGGTATGTTGCTACGTCCAGTCTCAAGTCCCTACTTGGAACTTGAGATCCTATTACTATCAGTAATAATTACTCCTTCAACAGGCGGAGAAGCCTTTACAAAGTTTTACAGACAAACTTTAAACAATTCAACTATTCTATCTTGGACGATGAAGCTCCCCGCCCTTCCTCCTCAAGTCTAGTTGTACCACCTTTTGAGTTTAGTTCTATTCTGATCCGGTCTTGAAACAACAACTCTTTCCTCACCTCACAAGTACACTAGAGATCCAACTTCCTCACCGACCTCTCTAAGACTCTGGTCTTGGTCGAAGAATTACTCGTTTTTCTCACAGGTACATAAAATAAACTGACTCCAATCCTTTTTCTATTTCCAAATATGTTTATAACAAAGTGCTTCTTCATTAAGTTGATAAGAGTTGAGTATTGATTAATGCTTCTCAAATAAGCAGATAGAAAATTAAGAACAAATATATCAGTATAAAAGTTCAAGCACTTTTATATTCAATAATAAGCTTCTTTAAAGCAGATAGAACTTTTGTTTAGATCCACTTATGCTTCTGATTAAGCAAGTATATGATATTAAAGCACTTTATAAAGAATTAACAATTCTATAAAATAAAGGGTGTTTTTCTATGGATAATATAGAATTGTTTCTTAGTTAGTTTTTACCAAGTATTATTTTTATGAATTAGTACTTGAATAAAAGAATAAATCGAATCAAACAATATTTATCAAGTATAATCTCGCCATAAGCAAAATTGATATAACAAATATTACTTGTTTAACCCAAATAATATATAAGAATATTTTATCTATTATGTGAACTTTTATAGATAATGTCACTTAGTACTATAAGGAATCGTACGGTTCGAATTCTTCTTGGTAGAGGTGTATCTTCGTAGCCTTGAGGTGTCTAAGTGTGACAAAATTTATAATTTTCATAATTGATATTTATATAAATATTTTCAATAGATCACTACGATTCTCAAATCCAGTTCGGATGACTACTCTTTTTGAAGCAGATCTCAAAGGTCGCTTTGAGCTATCAAGTGTCGTATCTATTTTACGATATTTATATAAATAATATCAATAAAATGTTACTGAAGACTATAAGGAATTGTAATGTTTGAATTCCTCTCCGTAGAGGTGTATCTCCGTAGCCTTGCGGCGCCCAAGTATCCTTTTATTTGATAAATAGATGAAATATGAATATATAAAATTGTGTAGAATAATATGTATTTGTATATCTATATATATAACACAAGTAAGAAATAATTCAACAGAAATTAAACTTATCTCAATACTTGGACCAATTTTTTTCTCTTCAAAAATAATCAGAACTTTTATAAGAAGAGATATAAAATTTAGAGAGAATGTAGGCAAGGAGAGTATGGTTTTCTTTTCACTAAATTGGTAAAAATCAAATGAATAAAATACTCCCTATTTATAGAATTTTTGAAGTTTAGGCAAAAGTGTAATTTTGAAAATTGATTTTTGAATGAATGGTTTTGATCAAATATTTTTGCATTGAACGGTCCAGATTAAAGTATGCTTTTACATGGTAGAAGAATAAAAACCGCCCAGTTCAATCTCCTCCTTCTGATCATTTAATGCATATCATGCCAGCCAACACATGACTTAAATTAAGTCCCAAAATAAGTGTCATTTTTGTCCAACACATGGTTTCTAGCATATGCACTTTAACACACACTTATATATATATATATATATATATATATATATATATATATATATATATATATACGGTATATATATATATACTATATTATGTATATATATTGTATTGATAGTAATATAAGATTTTAAAAAATATTTTGCCCAACTTTAGTTTTTGAAAAAGAAATAGAGTTTCCTTGCCTTGAATATTATATGAATTAATTTATTTAATACTTGACATATAATTTATCAAGGTCAATAAAAATTAATTCAAGTAAAAATAGAAAATAATAAAATAAATAAATAATTACATATTTATTTCAAAACATAATTGTTATCATCAAAATATAAAATAAAATTATACCTATCAAACACGTTAAGTGTTTTATTAGTTAGAGAAGTTTATTTGAAAACATAGAGAAGGGAAGAAGAGAGAAAATTTAGAGAAGAAATTCTCTGAAGAAGTTTGAAAATCAAAGAAAGGAGAAGCAAGAAATTGTTCAATCTTTCAAGCTTTATAGCAAACCAAAGGTAATAATTTAGTTTTGTGTTCTTAGTTTATATTTCATGAAGTTTTCTTTTAAAAAAGGTTGTTGATGGAACTTTCGATGGTTTAGTTTGGTAAAAGGATGGTATATATGTTGGTAGAGGTTTATAATTTGTTATATGTTATTTATAAACGATTTTGGTTAAGTTAATTCATGAAAGAAGGGTTAAACAAAAAGAAATTGAGTTTTATTGAAATATGTACATTTTGGCTTGTTTTGGACTCAAAATTGAGGGTTAATACATGTTGTAATCCGTAAATTGATGATGGATGTTGTTAAAACGTTGAAAAACGAAAACAACAAAGTTTAAACAGATTGATTTCGTTAAGAATCGAATCCATGGTAATTGATTACGTTAAATATGTTAAAAACATGAAAAATTGGTATAAACCTTGAAATTGGGTTTTTAGAATGGTTGAAATGTTCGTAGAAGATGTTAATTTTCAGGTATGTTATAGTTCTATGAATTACAAACCCATAGAGTCGAAAACAGACTCAATTGGATGTCTAATGGTTGAGTTATGAAGATTGGAAGGGGAAAGGGCCAAAAATTTGCGAAAATCAGAAAAACTAGAGAACTGCTTCTGCTTTGAGGCGCCGCAGCGCCGCTTATGAACTAAGTTAGAGCGTTCCAGTACTGACATGGTAGTCAACGAAAATCAGAACCTGGTGCTGCAACGCCGGTCTTAAGGTTAAATCAGGCGCCGCAGTGCCACTCGACCCGTCTACTGAGATCCGGACCCGGCGCCGCAACGCCAATAATACAAAGGGAACTGGCATCGCAGCGCCGGTGACTAGTCAGGCATAGAGAAGAGTTGTTTCAAGGATGGCCTATGGGAAATTAATTATAATTGATTTTAAACAACATAATACACGTAATAAGATATTATAGGAAGTTTTAAATACATAAAAGTTAAGTATCAAATTGAATTTATGGTTTCATAAAGAGATTAGTTTAATTAACTCAATTAATTTAATCTAATATACATTTAAAATAATGTGAAGGCAAGAAATAATTACTTAATTAAATATTAAGTAATGCATAAGTGGGAAGTTGAATTGATTAGTACTAATAAATGTTAAGTGTCAATTAAATAGAAATGTAATGAGAAGGAAAAGGAAGTTTAACGTCAACAAATCAAATGGACAATGAGAAGCCCTAACAGGACTTAAACACATAATTGACATTGTGTATCAAACTTAAAGAATGTGACCATAGATCGTAAAATAGAGTTACTTAAGTAGTTACTCCGCATTGTTATATGTCTAAGAGTTGATATGCATGATGATATGTTGTGTAGGATTCATGAAGTGCAGATAGCTATAAGTTGTTAATCGGTTCTTATAATCTACAAACCAGGCAAGTCTTTTAGTTCCTATTTTTTATTTGAATTTGATGATTAACTGTTTTAAATCTGTATCGCAAAGAGCATGATGTATTACATATGTTGTAAATAAGAACGGTTAAATTCAATTTATGACTACGTTAGTTTAGTAAAGAATGTTGATTGAGTTATGGAACAAGTATGATTCAAAGATATGTAAGAGATAAAGGTTATGATTTAGGAAATTACAGAAAGAAGATATAAAAGTTTGAAATTATTCGGCATTTTTACTAAGTTTAACATCAGATAAGATGTAAAGTTAGAATAAAAATGTATTGTTAATGACCGAGGTTAAGAGTTGAATTGTTCAGAATTTTGGGGTCGTTGTAGGATGATCACCTAACTTACTAGAAGAGGTAGTTTACCTTCGTTGTGATTGTAAACATACCAGTAAATAATATTTTAAATATGGTTGCAGTGGAATACCGTTAAACCTAGTTAAGAGTTCATGGTCTTTATGACCCCTCAACATTATATGAAAAGTTTTAAAAGAATCTTTTTATTTTCTAGTTATTCTTCTTCAAAAAGTAGTTGTGGTAAGATGTGATGACAGAAGAGATTCTCATAAGAGAAAAGAGTAATTAAGAAACTCAGTTAATTGAGAAGATTAGTATGTTGAAATTTCAAGGATGAAATTTTTAGAAGGAGTGAATGTGATATCCCGAATGATTAGAAGTATAGTTAGTCATGATCATTAACTTATGACGATTGTCAGACGATGACCCTTAAAAAAAGGAAGTTTTTGATTTAAGAATGGATATTATTCAAAATCTGACCGAGTTTAATAAATATTTTAAGAAGTCTTCTAAATTTGGATGCAATTTGGTAGTAGTGATTCCAGGGACGGAATCCTTATAAGGAATGAAGAATGTATTGACCTGAGAAATTGGATTGTCTTGTAAGTTAAGTTTAAAGAAATATTATTTAATAAAATAAGTTTTATTGATAATATTATGTGTTATGTGTTTAAAGGTCTTATTATGACCTAGGATGCTTATTAAACATTAGGATTTTGGTTACGTATAAGAATAACGAGTAAGAATTTCGAAGACAAAAATAAAAAATTTTGAGAAAATTTACGTAAAAGCACTATTCATCCGATGAAACCTAAAGGTTAAACCCTAAGGATTTGAATAACCTAAGTCTTTTAGAGAGATTGGTATGTCGTAATAACATACTGTTTCAAGATCTTCCAGTAATATGTTGTGAAAAAACATATTAGCTAATAATAATTTTCCTTGAAAAACGTGCAGAAATCGGACAAAATAAAAATGACGAAAAATATTTTTATCAACTTTTCGATTGGTTAACTATATTTTGGGAAAACGTCGTCAAAAACACTATTCACCATAAAATGTTTTTTAATTTTTCGAAGAACGCGCTAATGTTAGAATGACGAGGAAAGAAGAAATGTCAAATAAAATTTGAAGAACGAGAAACTCAGTTTTTCGACTGTGTAATGAATTTAAGAATTTTAAATAAAAGAATACTAGTATAATATGAATTATTATACAAGTATAATATAAGCATAATACGAAAAATAATACGAGTATAATACGAAATATTATACTAGTAGAATACGAGAATAATACAACGTATAATACGAGAATAATTGTAACACCCCCAAATCTAGGTACTTCATTCCCACAAGATTCGGTGTTCACTTTCCATTCATTCATATCTAACTACCTAATTATAATAAAATTAAACCATCAATCTTCCCATTAAAAAGGGTTACATCATAAAATCAAAAGTCTCCCACGTTATCTAACCTTTAACATAAATCAAGTGTGGAAATAAAATAATTACATCACATCATTAAATATAAAGTCTATCATCATGACATTAATTAAATTACAAGTCTTCATCACTTTTTCATTTTCCCTTTTCCCTTGCTAGTGGTACGTTCATCGACTTTTTCAACCTTAGCTGCAATGAGTATATATATGCAAGAGTGAGCAAAATAAATGCTCACTGGAAATAGCAATAAATAATAATAGCATAATAAATGCCAACGATTAAGCTCATCAGAGTTGAATAATACTCTGTCAATGATAACCAAAAACTGGAATCAATATACAAAATGTAACTGAGGGTCACAAGACCACGAACTAAGTCCACGGTTACAAGTAATCTTTCAACTTGAACCTAAATAGTATTGCTGTAGGGACTCCCCCGTACTTAGGATGATCATCCCTTCGTACCATGTATTGTGCACAAACATCTAAACGTATTGCGTAAAATAACTCCCCTATAATAGGGTTGTTCTTCTCAGTTTTAGAGTACAAGTCTGCACCAAAGAAAGTTTCGTTTGGATAAGCTTCAAGGGTAATTTAGAGTTTCACAATCATCAACTAAAGGATTAGTTGAATCAACAAGACTTAACAGCACTACGAGTGATCAATAAAAATTTAATATAAAATGATTAAGAATCATAGGTGAACCAAATATACATTAAGCTCATGCTTAGAAATAACTAAAGAAAACATAAGCATTGAATGAAACAATAAACCTCACTTGAACAATAATAAGCTAAGGCTATGATCTTGTCAAATTAAAAACTGAATTACTGAACATGCATTTAACTGATAACAAGCTGGAAACAAAGCTTGCTCAACATGATAATAACTTGTGCAAAGTAAATGAAATATGAAAGCTCAATATTAAAGATTAGAGTTCAAAAAGTTGCATTCACTATAAAAGAATGAAACCAAAGAAACTTGTTTAACTATAAACAAGTTAGAATAACTAAACAATAATTAGAATTCAAAACTTTCTCGAATAAAGTTAGGGTTAAAGCTTGCTCAAATAAAGTTTAAAGATAAAAGAATTTTCTCAATTAAAGTTTAGGGTAAGGAACTTGCCTCATGCGTAAGCTATAAATTTACAACTCACGTTTACCTACACATAGTATTAGAATCACAATATATAGATATACTAACATCCCTTTTCCCAAATAAAACTCACTTTTAGATAAACTTGTTACTTTAGTAGAAGTTTTACTTTACACCATATACATTTCAGAAATCTCAAGTATTAACTTCCAAAACACTTATTCACTACTCATTGTGTACATTAAGTCATAACGTATCGCGTTCATAACTTACTAATCTTTTTACAACTTTGAAATTATTAATGACATGATACAATTCTATTTTAACCTCTTCATTACATGTTTGTCACATCAACATATCATTAGACTAGGTTACAATAGGCTTTCAAGGTCTGTATAACTAACAAGCATCACTGCCTTTGATCAGGGTATGGCGCAGCTGCGTGCCATACATAAGCTTGGGACCGAAGCATAGTCATGCGGTCTTGCCATTTCTTTGTGCTTTTCTCGCCTTGACACTAGCATAACTTGGCCAGTGCACGCAACAAAAACTATGCAGTCTATTGTAAACGCTCTATTTAGCCCAACTAACACGAATTTCATCCATAAAACAATAAATGTAACATATCTAATTGATATAGAACTCATATAAACATGGTTCCTCACATATTCACCAACTTAGAACAATTAAACAATAACTACAACTAATTTAAATCCTATAAACTCTATGTTTTATACCAAAACTCCATTTTTGATATCCTTGACAAAAATTAACATTATGATCACAATTCTACACTAATTTAACTCATTCAAACTACGTTCTCTTCGTTTCTTAATGAACTAGCATATTCAAGGCTCAATTTACAGATTAGTTTACAAATTAACCACCAAATTTGGTACTTTCACAAGCCATATGTATAAACATACACTGAAACCAATTTTCTTTCTTTTTAATGTAATTAGCACATTAACTCTTGTCTAAACGCAAATTATAACATCACAATTACTCACAAATGCAATAATTCAGTTTATATAACAATAATTCATCCAACTTGAATTCACAGAAACTTGAAATTCATGACGTAGAACATATATATATATATATATATATATATATATATATATATATATAATATTAAGGTTATGGAAGTATACCTGCTCTTGCTTGAACAATCCTTACTAAAACACAGAAATTGTTTTGGATTTTCAGAAATCCTCTCTCAACTCCCTCTCAAATTTCTCTACAAACTCTCTCTTTTTTTTCTCAGTTTCAGTATAAGCCAACTTCTTTTCACATAAAACCAACTATCACTTATGCGTAAGAATAAAAACTGATAGCCATTATACACACACTTAAAATAGCAGTTACAAAAACTTAAACAAACATCAGTTATAAAATATATTTTATTTATTATTTTGATTTATTTTATTTATTATAATTCAAATTCAAAATTCAAAAGCCATAAGGCTTTGTTTGGCAAAACACTTTTAAAATAAAGACTTAATATCTTTAAGCCTTATTTGGTTAAATCCATTTAACACTACTTTAATTTATTGTAATAAATCATTTATACTATAATTTATAATCTCATATTTGGATCTCCATATCCAATATTAGTTAAATAAACTAATGACAACATACTAAATAAATTTTCCACTTAATCCAAATATCACAAAATTATAATCTCATTATAATTTTATTTAATAATTAACATACCATTTTAAATTATTAAATTAAAACAACAATATAGCACTACATGTTATCTTTAACAACTCTCTAAGTATTAAATTAAATTAGAGTATTATCTAATAAAATTAATTCATAAATATCTACTAACAACAATCACATAAATAAAATATTTATTTAATTTAATAAATATTTTAAATTACAAATAAAATTTTAGATTGTTACATCCTTCACTCCTTACAAGGATTCTGTCTCCAGAATCACAACTTAAACAATTCATTCGTCACATTCTTCACTCCTTACAAAGATTTTGTCCCCAGAATCAAAGACACGGATTAAACAAATAACTCAGGGTAGTTCTTTATTATTTCATCTTTGAGTTCCCACGTAGCCTCTTCGACATTGTGGTTTCTCCATATCACCTTCACAGAAGGTATCACCTTATTCCTGAGCACTTGTTCTTTCCTGTCGACTATCTGGATAGGAACCTCTTCATAAGATAAATCTTTATTGAACTATAACGGTTCATACTCGATCACATGTATGTAATCGGGTTTATACGGTCGCAACACCGACACATGAAAAATGTTGTGAACATGTTCTAATTCTGAAGGTAAAGCTACCTCATAAGCTACTTCTCCCACTCTTCATAGTAACTCAAAGGGTCCAATGAACCTCAGGCTTAACTTTCCTTTCTTGCTAAAACGAATTTTCCCCTTCCAAGGAGAAACTTTTAGGAAAACAAAATTTCCCACGTCAAATTTGTGATTTTGCCTATGTTGATTAGCATACTTCTTCTGTCTATCCTGAGCAGCTACTAGTCTTGCTCTGATGAGTTTGATAACTTAAACGGTCTGTTGTACCAGTTCTGGTTCTAATAATTGACGTTCACCAACTTCATCCCAGCATAGTGGAGTTCTGCATTTCCTACCGTATAATGCCTCGTATGGCGGCATGCCAATGCTTGCATGGTAATCAAGTATTATAAAGTAATTACGCCAATGGTAGATGATCGTCCCAGTTTCCTTTGAAATCCATGATGCATGCTCTAAGCATATCTTCTAACGTCTGGATTGTTTGTTCGCTTTGACCATCAATTTGCCGATGGTATGTCGTACTCATCTTCAGTTGTGTTCCCATGCATTCTTATAGTCTCTTCCAGAAGTTTGATGTGAATCTCGGATCTCTGTCTGATATAATTGACACTAGAACTCCATATCTTGAAACAATCTCCTTAACAAACAGTTTTGCCACATGATCAAGATTAAATCTAATTTTTATTGGCAAAAAGTGTGCTGATTTCGTTAATCTATCCACTATTACCCATATTGCATCGTATCCTTTCTGAGTTGTTGGAAGACCTACCACAAAATCCATTGTGATATGCTCCCATTTCTATTCCTGTATGTCCAACGGTTGAAGTAATCCGCGTGGTCTTTGATGCTCGGCCTTCACTCTTTGACATGTCAAGTACTTCACAACACATTCTGCAACATCTCTTTTCATATTTGGCCACCAAAAATGTCACCGCAAATCTTGATACATTTCCGTACTTCCTGGATGGATCAAATATCTTGAGTTATGAGCTTCTATTAAGATTTCTTCTTTGATATTCGGTACTGTTGGAACCCAAATTTGTCCCTTAAATCTCAGCACTCCTTCTGTATCAACCTTGTAGTTCACCTCATTACCCTCGACCATACTTTCCTTTATTTTTCTGCATTCCTCATCCTGTAGTTGAGCATTCTTTATCTTGTCCACCAAAGTTAGACTAGCTTTCATCTGATACAATCTTTCATCAGCTTCTTTTGGAAATTTGATTTCTAACTCTAGTGTTGCCATTGCTGAAATGAGCTCCTCCTGGTTGGTTAACAACATCAACTTTTCTCGACCTTTCCTACTCAAGGCATCTGCAACCACATTGTCTTTTCCTGGATGATAAAAGATTTCACAATCGTAATCTTTTATTAATTCTAATCTTCTCCTTTGACGCATATTCAGGTCCTTCTGTGTGAAAATATACTTCAGACTCTTATGGTCCGTGTAGATCTCATACTTTTCTCCATAGAGATAATGTCTCCATATCTTCAGGGCAAATACCACAGCCGCCAACTCTAAGTCATAAGTCAGATACCCTTTCTCGTAGTATTTCAATTGCCTTGATGCATACACAATGACTTTACCGTTCTGCATAAGGACACAACCTAATCCTTTATGTGAGGCATCACTATTCACCACAATGTTTCCTGTATTATCTGGTAATGACAACACAGGTGCCACACTGAGCCTCTTCTTCAATTCCGTAAAACTCTCCTCACACTTTTCCGTCCAAATAAATTTTACAGATTTTCTCGTCAAATTTGTCAATGGAGTGTCAATCTTGGAAAAATCCTGAATAAACTGTCTATAATAACCTGCCAATCCCAAGAAACTTCTCACTTTTGATGGAGTTCTTGGTTGTTCCCAATTTATCACAGCTTCAACTTTTGATGGATCCACTGAAATTCCATCTTTGTCAATTACATGCCCAAGAAATTGTACATGTTCCAGCCAAAATTCACATTTAGAGAATTTCGCGTACAACTTTTCTTTTCTTAGCGTTTCCAGCGTCAAACGTAAATGTTCCACGTGTTCCTCTTGAGACTTAGAGTATACCAGAATATCATTATTAAATACCACCACAAACGTATCTAAAAATGGTTTAAACACCATGTTCATTAAGTCCATAAATGCAACAGGGGCATTTGTCAAACCAAAAGACATTACTAGAAACTCGTAATGCCCATACCGAGTTCGGAATGCCGTCTTCGATACATCCTCCTTCCTTACTTTCAATTGGTGATACGCACTTCTTAAATCTATTTTTGAGAAATATCTAGCACCCTTCAACTGATCAAACAAGTCATCTATTCTTGGCAACATACATTTGTTTTTAATAGTGACTTTGTTTAATTCCCTATAATTAATGCAAAGACACATTGACCCATCCTTCTTCTTCATGAATAACATCGGTGCTCCCCACGGTGATACACTAGGCTGAATATATTTCTTGTCTAGCAGTTCTTGCAATTGCACCAATAATTCCTTCATCTCTACCGGAGCCATTCTGTACGAGGCCTTCGATATTAGAGCGGTTCCTGGCGCTAAGTCGATCACGAACTCGATCTCTCTGTCAGGCGGAAGTCCTGGCAAATCTTCCGAAAACACGTCCCCAAAATCCCTAACCACTGGTATCTCCTCCAGTTTCACACCCTTCTTCTTCTGAGTATTAACTATGTAAGCTAAGTATCTTACACAACCTTGACTCAATAACTTCTTGGCCTATATAATCGTAAGACATCTCGCTTGTCTAGGCAATTTGCTACCATAGAAAACTACCGTTGACGGAGTCATAAGGTTTACACATTTCTTTTGGCAATCAATTATAGCTCCATAATTGAATAACCAATCCATTCCCAAAATAACATCAAACTCTCCAAGTTTTATCGGAATTAAATCTATTGTTATAACATTCCCCTTAATATTCACTCTACAATTCTTTTATATGAACATAACAGGAATTACCTCTCTATTCGCAATTTTTATGTGTAAAGGGAAACTCAACTCTTCACTAGGTATTTCTAACCTCTTAGCAAATTCTTGAGATATAAACGAGCAAGTAGCACTTTCGAATCAAATAATACATATGCTACTTATGTTATAAATACCTCTCGCCATTGAATTTCTCTCTATTTATTATTTTTGTGAAATAGTAAGGGTTGATTTGATTAATGTGGTTTCTTGGTTATTGGGTAAACATTTAAAATATTTTTTCCCCCAAATAAGCAAGTGGTTATAAAATATTCATTGTTGTCGGGTTCCCGAATATTTTGTTTCCACTTGGTGGAATATTCTTACTTCTTGGCTTCACCCTCACTCTTCTTATTAAATGCTTTATTCTTGTAAGACCCCAACTTATTATGTGAAATTGAATTTCCTCTATTTATTATTATAAAATAGCGATTGGATGAAATGTGGTTAGTTATGGGTAAAATGCAAAATATTCCAAATTGTTTATAAATATTGTTGTCGGGGAGTATTTGTTTGAGTGGTTATTCTACGAATTAATCTTATTGAAATACTTTCGTTGGTTAAAACACGGATGAAGCAAACGGTATTGCACAATTATTGATTCTTACGTGAAAACATGAAGGCTTTACTCGATAATTATTACGATAATTCTTAATTGTTTAGTAATATTTTATTTTATTGATTCAATAATTGCTACGTTGATATTTTATATTATTGTTGTTTGATAATTGTCACTACACGTATTTTTCCATTATCGGATCAATAATTCATATTATTTGAATAATATTATTAGATAGCATTATTGTCTAGAAAGTTACATCTAAGGAGAGGTTTGGTCACCTAATTGCGCGTCGATGAGGAGAAATCCTTATTGGAAAGCCCTCTTTTCACAGGAGCGGCTTAGTTTATCGATATTGTGATTACGTAATATTATTTGTGAATAATTAATTATTGATTTATATGATAAGGAAAATATTCATTTTATGTGGATATAGATGGAGAAAATTTTAATGTGACAATTGTTGAAAATTGATATTTTATCTTTTTAAATAAAATAATTCATTTAAATATATTATTATATTATAATAATATAATAATGGTGATATTTTTACAATGAATGTGGGATATATGAATATATGAGGAGGAAGAGTATTTTTGCTACTAAAAATATTTAAAACATGTTTTTCATGTTTGTGGACCCCATTTCTTGATTGATATTTGATTATAGCTTTGTAAAATCGTCAGTATGTGGATTTGATCAATTTACGCTTGGAATTTGGAAAAACTTAAAACTACAAAGTTGTAGAAAATTGAATTTCCTATGGAATGGACATAAGATTTGAATTTTTTTACGATAAAAGGGCTATTTATTATGAATTATTGAAGTTACGAAATAATTGATTTTTGAGTTTTAAATATTTTTTTAATAAAAAAAACGTTTTGGTGATGTTGGCCCCTTTGTTAAACATGTGATGTCTGAGAATCAAAAAAAAATGGGCGTAGAAAATTTATAAAAAATATATTTATATTTTATTAAATTTTTCTTTGGTGTTACAAAGCATTTTCCTATAAATAGGGTCTTTAGGTTAGAATTGAAAATCACACGAAAACAAGTTTTCTCTCTCTCTCTCTATATTATCGGCGTATTCTTGTGAGTATTTTGATACTTTGAGTGTTGCTATACTGTGCAAGTTCCTTGACACTATATCCGATATTCGATCGAAATCTTCTTCTTTTTTCGAGGTAAGGGATGTTATTTTTTTTTTAAAAATGATATTATTTCTTTCAATATCATTATGTTGGAATATTGGTAAGATTTTTCTTGTGAAATTCTTGTCTTTTAGTGTAAGGGTTACTATTCACGTATCGGCACTATTCACGTATCTGACCTTATTCACGAATCTGACACTTATTCACGAAAAATTAAATTTTCATTTTTTTGTCCAAATATATCTATTATGGATACTAGCTTTGATTGTATCCATGTTTTGATCATTCTTGAATTTTACTCCACTATGTTTATTTATGAAGTATTTTTGAACTTGGATTGTTTAAAATCGAATCCTTAATATTTGTTCTTTTGTTTCCTTTGGATTCGTTTTCTTTAAAATATTTTTCATCATCCTCGATTCTAAATGATGATATTCTTGAATATCTTTGGCACATAGTGCAAAGATGAATGATTTTCTTATGAATATCTTTGGCCGTAGTGCAAAGATGAACATGTGTTGAGATGAACATGACCAGTGATGAATATCTTTGGCTTTAGTGCAAAGATGAATATTTGATTCAAGATGTATATTGATTGATGTTCTGAGGATAAAATATTGATGATAAACTTTTAAATTCATAGAAGATAGTAGATTTCATTCTCTACGTAACTCTTACAATGAATTATTATTTCATTCTGCGAATATTGATTTAAAACTTGTTGTCTATTGTATTCTATCAGATTTTTCCTGTTGAGGACTAACGATAATTTGTTACTATATTATCTTAGTCATAATATTCTTTTTCTTTGGGCTAGTTGAGCTCACCCTTTTCCTTTTTGTTCCATTTTTCTTCTCGGGAGGCGAGAATGTAGCGAGTACTTAGTCGGGGGTATGGAATGAAGGTTCTAGAAAGTCGTTTTAGTAGTCCTCACTATTTTGTAAAATAGTGTATCAATAATTATAATGAGGACTTATTTGAGTGTTGATATTGTCTAGAAGACAATATTTGTTTTTAAACTCACGGTTTATGTGTTGTATATTTTGCCTGACAATTGTATTAATAAAGTTGTAGTTGTTTACGTACCATGTATTTGGCGACTTCGAGAATGGGTGTTGTATACCTATTTTGGGGGCGTCACGATTAATATCGAGCTTAGGGATATGATCTCTGGCGGAGATCGGGGAATAGAACTAGGAGGGAGATGCGAGTAAATCCTTACGCTAGTGTGTCCTACTAGCTTATTTGTTGGTTGGTCGAATATAGGGATATTATGTGATATGTTAATTTCTTTAATTAACCCTTGTTTTATGGCGATATTTGAGAATGGCAACCGAGAATGTTAACGATGGAGTAAATGAGGCCAGTGGAACACCTTTACTCACCAATGAGGAGAAAGCGTCAACAGGTAAGCAATGTTCCTCCTCATAAACAACACCAGCTTGATCGAGACGATGAGCGATGGGATGTTTAGAAGCTTTTTGCGGTTCATGCAAAATCGAGACGAAGGAGACTTCGTGTACAAAATACGGTGGAAATGATAGCAGCGCCACGGTTTATCACACCAAGCGATTCAAAGTTGGGACCACGAGTGCAGGAAAAAGCGGATCCGATTAAAGGCGGAGGCGTGGGTCAAACAAATTACCAAGATATTCGATGTCTTGGGATGCGGAGGAAACAAAAGGTTCCATTCGCCACCTTTATGTTTTGTAATGAGGCGGATTCTTTGGTGGGAATCTGTGAAGCGTACCCATCAATACTTTTCGGCATGTCTTGGAAAGCGTTTGAAATTATTCAATGACAAGTACTTTCACGAAAGTATTCATCATATGAAGGAGGTAGAGTTTATTAGGCTTAGAAACAAAACAACATGGCGGTGTCCCGATCTGAGCGAAGTTAGCGGAGTTATCGAGTTTTGCACCTCATTTGGTGGAGAATGAGGAGCGTATGGCGGATGTTTACGAGAGGTTTGAAACTTGACATACGTCGATATCTCATTTCTCATAAATTTTCTCTATATTGAGATGTTGTCAACGGGGCTCAATTATTAGAGCGAGATAACGAGTACGTTCAATGAGGGACCACAACCCGGGGTCATACCGGTGATAGCGATCATCGAACAACGATAACCGGTGGGGGAAGAAAATCTGGGACAAAAGCGGTAACCACTCTGGTGGTAATCATGGCCATGAAAATAGAAGAAGCGAGTCGGGGAGATTTTAAAAAGGAGATTCAACAATGACAATGTGAAGGCGTCGGCACCGGCATGACAATAGGTTCTAAGGGAGAGAAACGACCACCGGTCGTATCTTATAAATCTGGAAAGAGAGGACATATCATTGGCTGCGTCCACAGCAGTTCAAGGTATGCTATAATTGTGGAAAGGAAGGACATATCGCTCGAGATTATATGGTAGCGAAACCAAGTCCGGTGAGGATGGTGACTCGAAAGGCATCCCGAAAAAGTCAAAGTCAGCGGTTCTGGAAGGCGTTTGTTGTGGTTTGGTCAAAATCGAGGAACCCAAACGAGGTGATCACGGGTAAGCTAATCATAAATTCTTGCGAAGTTTATACCTTACTGAATCTGGGTGCTACCCATTCATTTATATCTCTCACCTTGTGCTCAACGTTTAAACTTGACTCAGGAGAAATTAGACTTTGACTTATCTGTGGAGACTCAGTTTAGGAGAAACTTTCATTACATCCTTTGTTTATAAATCTTGTTTGATCCAAGTTGGCACCATCACATTACACATTGATCTTATCTCTTTAAAGATACTTGCTTTTGATGTGATTTTAGGGATTGATTGGTTAACTACTCATCATGCCAAAATTGATTATTTTAAATAAGGTTGTTAGTTTTCATATTCCTAACCAACTTTTGTTATGCGAATTCAAGCAACTAAACCACTAAAATCAATCACTTGTCATATCAAGTCATAAAGCTATTCGTTTATTGAAAATGGATGTCAAGCTTTCTTAGCCCATGTTATGGATTTGAATAAAGACACGTCGATTTGAATAATATTCTGTTGTTAGTAAATTTCTGATGTATTTCTGAAGAACTTCGGTCTTACCCCCGAGCGTGAAGTTGAATTCTTTATTGATCTTGAACACAGTACAAAGCCCATTTCTAAAACCCCATATCGAATGGCTCTATTGAACTTGAGGAGTTAAAGGTCCAACTACGAGGAGTTGTTGGACATCGGTTTCATTAAATCTAGTACATCTCCTTGGGGTGCTCTGTTTTATTTGTAAAGAAGAAAAGGCGGGAGTATGCGACTTTGTATTGACTATCGAGGAATTAAACCATGTCACCATCAAGAATAGGTATCCATTACCTCGCATTGATGACTTTTTGACCCGATTCAAGGAGCACAATTCTTTTCAAAGATCGATCTTAGATTACGGATATCATCGGTTTGAAGATTAGAAATGAGGATATTCAAAAGGCGCCTTGAAACTTCGATGCGGGCATTATGAATTCTTAGTCATGTCTTTTGGATTGACTAATGCTCTTGCGACTTTCATGGATATGATGAGCCAGTATTCAAGGAATATTTGGATCGATTCGTTGTTGTCTTTATTGATGACATCCTCATATATTCCAAAAGTCGTGAAGATCATGAGCACCATTTGAAGTTGGTACTCCAAAGGCTTACGTGAAAACAAGCTTTATGCTAAGTTGAAGAAATGGAGTTACGGCTTGAGAAGTAGCATTCCTTGGGCGCGTGGTGTCAAAACATGGAGTATCTGTTGACCGGCGAAGATTGAAGCAATACTGAAGTTAGGAGCAGCAAAGTCGGTGGCCAAAAGTTCGTAGCTTTACGGGCTTAGTTTGGTTATTATCGAAGATTAGTGGAAGGATTTTCTCGAATCGCTACTCCGTTAACTTTCGGTTGACTCGGAAGGATACAAAATTAATATGGAAGCGAGGAATGCGAAAAGAGTTTTCAAGAGCTCGAGGAGACTCATTTAAAGCTTTTGTTACGACAATACCATCTGGTTCGGATGGATTTGTTATCTCTGATGATGCTTGAGGCAAAGGTTTAGGATGTGTTCTCATGCAACATGGGAAAGTCATAGCCTATGCCTCGCGACAACAAAAGAATATGAGAGGAATTATCCTACTCATGATCTAGAGTTAGCGGCCCGATCGTTTTTTTTCTAAAGATCTGGAGGCACTATCTATATGGGAGAAAGTGGAGATATATTGGACCATAAAAGCCTCAAATATTTCTTCACCCAAAAGGAACTCAACATGCGACAACGATGACGTTGGCTCGATTTGTTGAAAGATTACGACCACACCATTCAATACCATCTTGGAAAAGCGAGCGTGGTAGGTGGCGCGTTGAGTAGAAGATCATATCTTGAGGAGCGAGTGCGATGTTGTCAACCTGAAAGGCCCATTTTGTGTGATTTACAAAAGAAGATAGAATTCAAGACTCAGGACCCATGCGATGATGTCAAGTATCACGCATAGAACCAACTTTAATCGAAAAAGTTAAAGTTGCTCGAAGCCCACGGACCCGGAGGCGATGCATATGAAGAAGAAAGTACAAGAGGTGTTATTCGAGAAGCGAAGAATCGATGAAGAAGGAATACTTGAGTCCACTCCGGACTTTGTGTTCCCAACGACTCTGATTTGAAGTACAAGATCATGATGGAGGCACACAATACACATTTTGCAATCCATCTGGAAGTACCAAAATGTATCGTGATCTTGACGTACATTTTGGTGGAACAATATGAAGAGAGAGATTGCAAGTTTATCTCGAGGTGTTTAACTTGTCAGCGTGTAAAGGCGGAGCATCAAGTGCCTAAGGGTCCATTGCAACCACTTGAGATTCGAAATGGAAGTGGGAACACATTACCATGGATTTAGTTCGTTACGGGTCTTCCCACGTTTTCTCAAGGCATAAATGCTATTTGGGTTATTGTTGATAGATTAACCAAGTCTGCTCATTTCTTGCCGTCTGGGAGACTTATTCCTTGAGCGTCTTGCTTTCGTATATGTAAATGAGATTGTGAGATTGCATGGCATGCCGATATCCATAGTTTTGGATCGTGACCCAAAGATTCACTTCACGATTTTGGGTTAGCTTGCAAAAAGCTATGAGGCGCAGTTTACGATTGATTCGACATACCATCCTCAAGCGGACGGACAATCGAGAGAGAGGACTATTCAAACTCTTGAAGATCTATTAAGACTACTGTGTCTGAGACTTCAAAGGGAGTTGGGATAAGTATTTACCATTGGTGGAATTCTCCTACAACAACAGTTATCGAGCAAGTATAGGTGTGGCTCCATTTGAAGCATTGTATGGGCGAAAGTGTAAGCTCTCCGATATGTTGGGATGAGGTGGGTGAAGCAACATTGTTGGGACGAGAGTTGGTACGTATGACTACTGAAAAAAGATCCAAATGATTGACAATGTATACAAATGGCACAGGATCGACAAAAGAGTTATCGGATCTTCATCGAAAGGGCGTGGAATTTAGTATTGGGGATCATGTATTGTTGCGTGTTTGCTCCATGGAAGGGAGTTACAAGATTTGGGAAAAGAGGAAAGCTCGATCCACGATTTATTGGTCCATTTTAGATTCTTGGCCAGGAGTAGGAAATGTGGCTATAGACTCGCGTTACCTCAAGTATGTCTACGTGTTCATAATGTTTTTCACATATCATGCTTACGTAAATATGTGAAAGACCGAACCACGTTATTGAGTTAGAACCGGACGAGATAATAGAAGACTTAACGTGTGAGGAGGTACTGTCAAGATCTTGGATAGGAAGGAGCATGTCCTACGCCTGAAGGTCATACCACAAGTCGAAGTTTTGTGGAGGAACCATGTTATTGAGGAAATGACACAGGAGTTGAAAGCGGAAATGAAAGCGAGGTATCCTCACCTTTTGAAACACACGGTGCGTACGTCGATTTCGAGGATGAAATTTCATAAGGAGGGGGAGGTTGTAAGACCCCAACTTATTATAAATGAAATTGAATTTCCTCTATTTATTATTTTGAAATAGTAAGGGTTGATTTGATTAATGTGGTTAGTTATGGGTAAAATCATAAAATATTTCAAATAAGCAAGTGGTTATAAAATATTCATTGTTGTCGGGGAATATTTGTTTGGTGGTGGAATATTCTTCTTATTGTCGGGAATATTAAATGCGATGGTGACCTTATGTGGGCCCCATGTGAAAAGCGATTGGATGAAGAAAGCAGACAAGTATAAGTTGTTTATAAATAACGGGCGTAGTTATTCTGATTATCTTTGTTGAAATACTCGGTGGTTAAAACACGATGCTTTGCGTATTGCACCATTATTGATTCTTACGTGAAGAAGGCACTACTCGATAATTATTACGATAATTCTTGTTCAATATTTTATTTTATTGATTCAATAATTGCTACGTTGATATTTTATATTATTGTTGTTTGAATAATTGTCACTACACCGTATTTTCCATTATCGGATCAATAATTCATATTATTTGAATAATATTATTAGATAACATTATTGGCAATGTCTAGAAAGTTACATCTAAGGAGAGGTTTGGTCACCTAATTGCTTGCGCCCGATAGGAGAGAATCCTTATTGGAAAGCCCCTCTTTCTGGGAGCGGCACGGTTTATCGATATTGTGATTACATAATATTATTTGTGAATAATTAATTATTGATTTATATGATAAGGAAAATATTCATTTTATGTGGATATAGATGGAAAAATTTTAATGTGATAATTGTTGAAAATTGATATTTTATCTTTTTTTGATAAAATAATTCATTTAAATATATTATTATATTATAATAATATAATAATGGTGATATTTTTACAATGAATGTGGGATATATGAATATATGAGGAGGAAGAGTATTTTTGTTACTAAAAATATTTAAAACATGTTTTTCATGTTTGTGGACCCCATTTCTTGGCTGAAATTTGATTATAGCTTGTAAAATCGTCCAGTATGTGGATTTGGTCAATTTACATTTGGAATTTGGAAAAACTTAAACTTACAAAGTTGTAGAAAATTGAATTTCCTATGGAATGGACATAAGATTTGAATTTTTTACGATAAAAGGGCTATTTATTATGAATTATTGAAGTTAAAGAATAATTGATTTTTTTGAGTTTTAAATATTTTTTTAATATGAAAAACGTTTTTTGATGTTGGTGGGCCCCACTTGTTTGGTGCTGATGTTGAGACCAAAAAAGGTGGGCGTGAAATTTAAGAAAATATATTATATATTTTATTAAATTTTACTGCTTTGGTGTTCTAAGCATTTTCTATAAATAGGGTCTTGGGTTAGAATTGAAAATCACACGAAACTAAAGTTTCTCTCTCTCTCTCTCTATATATCGAAGCGTATTCTTGTGAGTATTTTGATACTTTGAGTGTTGCTATCTGGTGCAAGTTCCTTGACACTATATCCGATTATTCGATCGAAATCTTGTCTTTTTTCGAGGTAAGGGATGTTATTTTTTTAAAAATGATATTATTTCTTTCTAATATCATTATCTTAGGAATATTGGTAAGATTTTTCTTGTGAAATTCTTGTCTTTTAGTGTCGGGAGTTACTATTCACGTATCTGACACTATTCACGTATCTGACACTATTCACGAATCGACACTATTCACGAAAAAATTAAATTTTCATTTTTTTTGTCCAAGATATCTATTATGGATACTAGCTTTGATTGTATCCATGTTTTGATCATTCTTGAATTTTACTCCACTATGGTTATTTATGAAGTATTTTTGAACTTGGATTGTTTAAAATCTGAATCCTTAATATTTGTTCTTTTGTTTCACTGGATTCGTTTTCTTTAAAATATTTTTCATCATCCTCAGTCCTAAATGATGATATTACTGAATATCTTTGGCATATAGTGCAAAGATGAATGATTTTCTGATGAATATCTTTGGCCCGTAGTGCAAAGATGAGCAGTGTTGAGATGAACATGACCCGGTGATGAATATCTTTGGCACATGGTGCAAAGATGAATATTTGATTCAAGATGTATATTGATTGATGTTACGGGATAAAATATTGATGATAAACTTTTAAATTCATAGATAATAGTAGATTTCATTCTCTACGTAACTCTTCTAATGAATTATTATTTCATTGCGAATATTGATTTAAAACTTGTTATCTATTGTATTCTATCAGATTTTTCTCTGTTGAGGACTAATGATAATTTGTTCTATATTATCTTAGTCATAATATTCTTTTCTTTGGGCTAGTTGAGCTCACCCTTTTCCTTTTTGTTCCATTTTTTTCTTCTCGGGAGGCGAGAATGTAGCGAGTATACTTAGTCGAGGTATGGAATGAAGGTTCTAGAAAGTCATTTTAGTAGTCCTCACTATTTTGTAAAATAGTGTATCAATAATTATAATGAGGACTTATTTGAGTGTTGATATTGTCTAGATGATTTGTTTTAATATTTGTTTTTAAACTCACGATTTATGTGTTGTTTACATTTTGAATGGGTGACAATTGTATTAATAAAATTTGTAGTTGTTTACCTACCATGTATTTGGCGACTCGGAATGGGTGTTGTATACATTGATATTTTGTACCTCTCTCTGTGCTACCCCGGCTCGTTGAGAAGCTTCCTCGTACGCGTCTTCGGATCATGCCCTCTTAGTAGACTCTTCTTTCAACTTGTTCTTCAGCTCCGCGATCTCCTTTGTTATTTGCTCGTTCTCTCCTTCAGTGTGGATCAGCTTCGCTTTGACATTACTCAGACGTTCATCTAAATCTCGGATCTCGTCTTCTTTCTGCGCCATCGAGGTCTGCTGTTCAGCTACTATCTCTTCCAACTCCTCGACTCTATCCTGCAGTACCACATTACGGTCGTGTACTTCATCGTACATACGGGCAGCGATCGAGTTTGGTGGAAACTCTACTTCCTCATCATCCTCATCCCCATCCGACTGTGGTATCTTAATGGGATCCTCCTCATCCGTCTCTGCCTCATTATCCTCGTCAGGTAACCTCTCCTACTCAACCACTGTGACCAACGGAGATAACTCCCATGGCAGTATTTGTTCCCAAACTACCTGAATATCTCAAGCCTCCTCCTCTCTAGGCATCTGGGACACTTTCTCCCTAGCCTGACTGGATTCTCCTACATTAGCCATCCTGACAACAAAATTTTAAGTTTTAATTATTAATCATTACTACTCGACTCTCACGAGCACATAGGTTGCAATCACATAAGCACATAAAGTGTTTTATTACTTCTTTCTTAAAACTCGATAAGAGTTTATCACCACTATCTTTTCAATCTTCTATAAGGTTACTTCTTAAGGCTTTTCCCCACCTAAGGTTCATAACCTAAAGCTTTGATACCAACCTATGACACCCCCAAATCTAGGTACTTCATTCCCACAAGATTTGGTGTTCACTTTCCATTCATTCATATCTAACTACCCAATTATAATAAAATTAAACCATCAATCTTTCCATTAAAAAGGGTTACATCATAAAATCAAAAGTCTCCCAGGTTATCTAACCTTTAACATAAATCAAGTGCAAAAATAAAATAATTACATCACATCATTAAATATAAAGTCTATCATCATGACATTAATTAAATTACAAGTCTTCATCACTTTTTTATTTTCCCTTTTCCCTTGCTAGTGGTATGTTCATCGACCTTCTCAACCTTAGCTGCAATGAGTATATATATGCAAGAGTGAGCAAAACAAATACTCACTGGAAATAGCAATAAATAATAATAGCATAATAAATGCACAGAGAGAAACTACGCAGTCTATTGTAAATGCTCTGTTTAGCCCAAGTAACACGAAATTCATCCATAAAACAGTAAATTTAACATATCCAATTAATATAGAACTCATATAAACATGGTTCCTCACATATTCACCGACTTAGAATAATTTAAAAACAACTACAACTAATTTAAATCCTGTAAATTCCATATACCAAAACTCCATTTTTGACATCCTTGACAAAAATTAACATTGTGATCACAATTCTACACCAATTTAACTCATTCAAACTACGTTCTCTTCGTTTCTTAATGAACTAGCATATTCAAGGCTCAATTTAGGGATTAGTTTACAAATTAACCACCAAATTTGATACTTTCACAAGCCATATGTATAAACATACACTGAAACCAATTTTCTTTCTTTTTAAAGTAATTAGCACACTAACTCTTGTCTAAACGCAAATTCTAACATCACAATTACTCACAAATGCAATAATTCAGTTTATATAACAAAAATTCATCCAACTTGAATTCACAGAAACTTGAAATTCATGACGTAGAACATACATACATACATACATATATATATATATATATATATAATATTAAGGTTATAGAAGTATACCTGCTCTTGCTTGAACAATCCTTGCTAAAACACAGAAAATATTTTGGATTTTCAGAAATCCTCTCTCAACTCCCTATCAAACCCTATCAAATTTCTCTGCAAACTCTTTCTCTTTTCTTTCTCAATTTCAGTATAAGCCAACTTCTTTTCACGTAAAACCAACTATCACCTATGTGTAAGAATAAAAATGGATAGCCATTATACGCACACTTAAAATAACAGTTACAAAAACTTAAACGGACATCAGTTATAAAATATATTTTATTTATTATTTTGATTTATTTTATTTATATTATTTATTATAATTCAAATTCAAAATTCAAAAGCCATAAGGCTTTGTTTGGCAAAACACTTTTAAAATAAAGACTTAATATCTTTAAGCCTTGTTTGGTTAAATCCATTTAAAACTACTTTAATTTATTTTAATAAATCATTTATACTATAATTTATAATCTCATATTTGGATCTCCATATCCAACATTAGTTAATTAAACTAATTACAACATACTAAATAAATTTTTCACTTAATCCAAATATCACAAAATTATAATCTCATTATAATTTTATTTAATAATTAACATACCATTTTAAATTATTAAATTAAAATAACAATATAACACTACATGTTATCTTTAACAACTCTCTAAGTATTAAATTAAATTAGAGTATTATCTAATAAATTTAATTCACAAATACCTACTAACAACAATCACATAAATAAAATATTTATTTAATTTAATAAATATTTTAAATTACAAATAAAATTTTAGATTGTTACAATAATACGAAGTACAATACACGTAATACGAAAATTAAATGATATAAATACGAAAGTCAAAGTCAAATAGTCAAAGTCCACAAAAGTGGATAGATTTTTCTACTTTCCCGCCATTTAACCATAGGTGCTTAATATTTAACCATGCTTAGTTAGGTGTGATTAAGTTAAGGAAACTTAGTAGTTAAGTTTGGCATATTCCAAGAATATGCTAGGGTAAAATGGTAAAGAGCATATATATTATTTTACAAATGACCAAAATGCCCCAAAGATGAAAAATGACCTTTCTACCCTAAGTTTTGCTTTTCTTTTAAAAGCTAAGACATTACTTGTAAGACCCCAACTTTTATAAATAAAGATGAATTTTCTATAATTATCATTTTTGAATATTATGGAATAAATTTGATATAATGTTATAGTTGTGGGTAATAGTTATAAATTTTGCAAAGTACGCAAGTTGTTATATAATATTCGATTGGTCAGGGAATATTCGTTTTAACAGGGAATATTCGTTCGATGGCACAAACATTGGTGGACCACACAACAGAATTATTGTCGGATTGAGAAAACGACAAAAAAAATTTATAAAAATAACGGCGGAAGTTTTATCGTTAACTGTTGAAACACCCGATGTTAAAAGTACAGAAATACGCGTGGTTGCATAGTAGCACACGATATTGATTATTGATGCTTACGTGAGAAGTCACTCAGTTTTGTTCAATTATTGCTTCAGTAATTGTTGCATAGTATCTCACGTTAATTGATTTAATTATTGTCGATATTTTATATATTATTAAATCAATAATTGAGATGACGAAGTTATTCATATTATTATTTGCAATATTAACGTTGTGCAGAAGTTACGCGAGGAGAGGTTTGGTAACCTAATTGCGGCGCCAATAGGAGAAATCCTTATTGGAAAGCTCCTCTTTCCTGAAAGCGACACAGTCGATTAATAGTGTGAATTATAATAATGATGATGAAGTTTTGTTTTATTAGTATTATTAATGTAATAAAATAGAAAAGCTTTTTATATAAAACAAAATACTTTTATAAAGTTATTACGTTTTATTAGACTATAAATAGAATATATTATCTTCTATTATACATAGTGTTTTTATAGTAAAATCTTTTTATAAAAAAAGAGAATACTTTTATAAAGTTATTCATTTTATTAGACTATAAATATAATATATTATATTTTATTATGCATAGTGTTTGCATAATTATATGCGTAGTATTTTGCATAGTAAAATCTTTTTATATAAAAATGAATACTTTTATAAAGCTATTCGTTTTATTAGATTATAAATAGAATATATTATATTTTATTTAAAAGATTTTGTTTTATTAGAATATTTTATAGTAAACCAATACGAACAGATTCGTTTAAAAGTAAATCAATCTGGACCGTTCAGGAATTAGTTACTATTTAGTCCATTCTCCTATAAATAGAAGCTCATTCCTTCATTATATCTTACGAATTCACTAAAACTCTAGAGAGAGAAACTATAGAGAGAAAGAAGAAAAGTATTATGCTACTTCACTACTCCTATATCCAGTTTGTTTTAAGGTAAGGGGTATTATTTCTTTCGTATTCATGAAGAGAACTTCTGTTATTTCATTTTTTTTATTCTGTTGGAATAACTTTGTATCTGTGATCTACCCTATACTTGGTGAAATTCTTACATTATTCCATTCTTTATCATTATGTTGGAATAACTTTTATTGTCTATCTGAGTACCGCATATACATGGTGAAATTCTTACATTATTCAATTCTTTATTATTCATTTGGAACATCACATACCTCAGACGTTTACGCATGACTGGTTTCCGTTATTTATTATTCTGTTGGAACATCCTGCTGCCAAGTAATTTTGCAATTTTGCACGACTGGTTCCATTATTTATTATTCTATTGGAATATCCTATCTAACGTTTTTACGTGACTGGTTTCGTTATTTATTATTACATTGGAATAACTTTTATCATGCGATCTATCTTATGCACAGGTGATTTCTTTTGTTATTCCATTCTTTATTATACTCGGTTGGTTAAAGTTTTGACTTCTATACTCCATGAAATTAGTGGAATATCCTTGATATTTGCGCTTCATCCAGTATCTTTTCATGGAAATATTCTTCTGAGCATTCTTGAATTTTACTCCACAAAGCAATATCATGGTGACAATTTGGACGTTATTGGTTCCTGATTAAATTAATTCTTGAACTTTTTTTATTGAATTCTTATATCATTGTCATCATCCTCATGTTTATATTTTGTTGAAAGTCTTATGTGCCCTGTAGTGCATAGATGGACTCGGTATGATTATGACCAGGGATTAATCGGTATAATCATGACAATAATGTTACAAATGATGTGGTAAAAGTCCTCATTGGCCCGTAGTGCATTGATGGACAGTTGTTGGCATGATCATGTCCATTGATGAATACAAGAATATCCTTGGCCCGTAGTGCATGGATAATTTATGGTTTTGATACTAATGAATATCCTTGGCCGTAGTGCAGGGATGATGTGGATTATTTATTAAGTGAGTCCCAAATGATAAAAGTGATGAAAAACCTTTTAAATCATAAAAGATAGTAGATTTTATTCTCTACTTGACTCTTTTAATGGATTAGCTTGTTCATTTGTAGTTAAACTTGATGTTTGTTATATTGTATCGGTTTAACAACTTTGAAAAGGCTAACGATAATTTATTACAGAATATCTTAGTCATAATATTTCTTCTTTGGGCTAGTTGAGCTCACCCTTTTACTTTCATTGTTCTCTTCAGGAAATGAGAACGTAGCAGGGGACTAGTCGGGGACCGGGTGACGGTCCAGATAATAGCATTAGTAGTCCTCACTATTCTGTTAAATAGTGTGATAATAAATGTAATGAGGACTCAATTGAGTGTGGATATTGTCTAGATGACAATATTTGTATTAAAACTCACAGCATATGTTTTGTCGTATTTTACACGACTGTTGTATAATTAAGTTGTATTTGAATTTTGTACCATGTATTTGGCGACTCAAGATGGGTGATGTATACCTATTTTGAGGGCGTCACAATTGGTATCAAAGCTTAGGGATATGATCCCTGGCTAAGATGTGAGACAAGAACTAGGAGGGGAGAGACGGGGAATTCCTTCATTAGTATGACCTACCTAAATTTATTTGGTATTTAATTGGTCGGTCAGAGTATAGGGATAATATGTGATATGTTAGTTAACCCTTGTTTTGTGGCAGTATTTGAAAATGACATCCGAGAATGTTGAGAACATCAATGGAGAATAGGAGACCGTTGAGTCTCCACAGATCAATAATCAGGATAATGTGCATCAGGAAGGCGACAATCCTCAGGCAAACAACAACACTGACTAGATGATGAACGATGGAATGTTCAGAGGCTTTATGCAATTCATGCAACATCAGGCAAGAGCGGCTCCTGTACAAAATGCATGTGGAAACACAAGCAACTCTCGGACGGTCACCGCTAAGCAGTTTAAAGAACTGGGACCACCGGAGTTTTTTGGAGAGCCAAAACCACTTAAGGTGGAGACGTGGATAAAGCAGATCTGCAAGATATTTGATGTCCTGGGATGCTCCGAAGAGCAAAAGGTTCCCTTTGCCACCTTCATGTTATGTGCAGAGGAAGAATACTGGTGGGAATCTGTAAAACGTACTCAACCTGCCGCACTGAAGATGACTTGGGAAAAGTTCCAAGAATTGTTCACCGACAAGTACTTTCCCGAAAGTATTCGTCATATGAAAGAGGTAGAGTTCATCAAGCTAGAGCAAAACAACATGACCGTGTCGCAATACGAAGCCAAGTTTGCCGAGTTGTCCCGGTTTGCGTCCCATTTGGTTGATAATGAGGAGAGAATGATGCGAATGTTTCTAAGAGGTTTGAAACCCGAGATACGTCGAATATCTTATCTCTCATAAACTGTGTTTGTATTCAGATGTTGTTAATAGGGCTCAGTTATTGGAGCGCGATCATGAGTCAACCCAACCTAAAGAGAGCAGCCGGCAAAATGATAATACCAGCGATAACAATCATCGAAGCGGTGACAATAAGCGTGGAGGGAATCAACATGCCAGAAATGGTAACCACTTCGGTGGTAATCATGGCTAAAATAATAAGAATGGACATTTCAAGAAGAGGAGTTTCAACAATGATGAAAAGACATCAACACCAGCACCCGTTGTTAAGGAAGGAGAACGACCACCTATCATATGCTTCAAATGCGGAGGGGAGGGATACATCAGTCCAAACTGCGCGATGTCGTCCAAAGCATGTTATAGTTGTGGAAGAAAAGGTCACCTAGCCCGATTTTGTCGTTCACCGAAGATAAGTTCAGCTAGGATGGAGGCACCAAAGGACGTCCCAGAAAATTCAAAGCCAGTAGTGCAAGGGAGAGCGTTTGTCGTGACCTCCCAGAAAGCAAGGAACCCGAACGAGGTCATCACGGTTAAGCTTATCATAAACTCTAGCGAGGTTTATACCTTATTTGATACCGGTTCTACCCATTTTTTTATTTCTCCAACTTACGCTCAACGTTTAAATTTGACTCCGGAGAAATTAGACTTTGACTTATCTGTTGAAACTCCATTGGGAGAAACCTTCATTACATCCACTATTTATAAGTCTTGTTTGGTTCAAATCGGTACCCTCACATTACCTGTCAATCTTATTTCATTGAAAATACTTGCATTTGACGTAATTCTAGGGATTGATTGGTTAACTACTCATCATGCAAAAATTGATTATTTTTGTAAGGTTGTTAGCTTTCATATTCCTAACCAACCTATTGTTAGGTTTGTAATATTCATGAATGCAATCAAATTGCACAAATAAGCGGAAACGTGTAAAAATCAAAGTTTTAAAATTTTACAAACCATATACCCGGATCACCCTTTATGCACAATTATTAATTAAATTAAAAGATAAAGAATAAAAATCATACCCTTGAAGATCGAGCTTCCTCAGGTACAAGTTCACCTCCAAATCCTTTCGCGTTCAACTTGAATCCGCCGGGTTTGGTTCCTTTCTTTGATCAACGTTAGCCACCCAAGTGTTTGGCCTCTAGAGGTGATCCACCAAGGAAGAAGAAAGATTCAAGAAGATGGGTATTTGGAAAAACTCTAATTTTTCTATCTCTCATAGAAACTCTCCCAACTATTGGAATCACGTATGTTGTAAAAGTCAACAACCACCTCACCCATAATAAGACTCCTCTTATTTATAGATGTGGGCAACCGTTCTTAACAATTAAGGAATTGGATTTTATTTTAATTAATTAAATTCATTTAAATAATTAAGCTCCTTAATCTTATTAGGGATAATTAATTAAACTCTTTTAATTAATTTGCCTCCTAATCCTATTAGGATATTTGAGAGTACTTTTATTAATTAATTTCCAAACTCATTTAGGAATTTAATAATAATAATAGTAATAATAATAATAATAAGACTCCTCTTATTAATTTATATTTAATATTTCTAAAATATTAAATAATAAATATTAAGCTATTTAATTTATTCTATCACCATAGATAAAATTAAATAAACTTAACTTATTATTACGATTATGCCATTAACTTCTTAAATAATTATTCTTCCTTTTATGGTGTGACCCTTTAGGTTCTCCTTATTAAACCGGTTGTGAATAAATCAATTAGAACAATTCTAATCTTATTTAAATAAATAAATTAAACTAATAATTTATTTAAATAAATAATATTTATTCTTCAATAGGGATAAACCTTCCTAGCGATCAACGACTTTCCAGATAATATAGATTTCAACATTAATCATAAAAGAACCTTTGAGTAAATAGTTACCGTACAATTCAATCCTTCCACCATACAATGTCCCAATTAAATATAAGACATGGAATTACTGTCAAGTCTTATTTTATTTAATTATATGTATTTCGATCCTTAAATGCACAACTCCAAATAATGCAAATTAAAAATTCCTTTCTAATTTCATTCTGCCTTGGCCAAGGACTACTGAGTTGTCATTTATCAAATCACATAGGACATTTCTCTTCTTTTACTAGAAGTGGTAGATTCTTTATTGATCATACATTATGTCCATGTACAACTTATTATACCCAAGCATACCCTTTGATATACCCTAAGGGTCTTAAGGAATAAGTCAAAGTATAACTCATCATACACAAGATACTATGATGATTTCAAGTCCAAGGATCACTTGTACTACTATCACTACAGGAATTCCTATTGACAGGCAAGTAAAACTCCATTAGGTATTCCTTAGCGAGCCACGTTTAGTGAAATTATTCTCTAATAAGCACCTACATACTTGCTTTAGTGTCTCCACACAAATGATCATGAGATCAATCATCCTCATCCAATGAGCAAGCAACGTATGTACCAATCTATCCGGATTTACTAATCCCCAATTTAGTAATCCAACGATTGGGAACTATTTTAGTTTTAAGCTTTCTAAGAATTTAGATCTCATTAGAATGATCATCATCATTATTCTAAAAGCATTGCTTAAAACTATGGGTTTATCACATATTATAAAATAGCATCATGTAGATAATTAAAAGCCTTTAATAAATTAATACTTTTTATTAATAAATGAATAAGATTGTTACAAAGTATATGCTTTATCATCAAACATGACTGGCTTGTGTGCATACTACTTTCACCTATTATGCGAATTCAAGCAACCAAACCATTAAAATCAATCACTGTCATCTCAAGCCATAAAGCTATTCATTTATTGAAAAATGAATGTCAAGCTTTCTTAGCTCATGTCACGGATCTAAACAAAAATACGTCAGTTTTGAATGATATTTTTATTGTTAATGAATTTCCTGACGTATTCCCTGAAGAACTTCCTGGCCTACCCCCAGAACATGAAATTAAATTTTATATCGACCTTGAACCCTAAGACAAAACCTATTTCCAAGTCCCATATCGAATGGTTCCTATTGAACTTGTGGAGTTAAAGACCCAATGCGGGGAATTGTTGAGACATCGGTTTCATTCGTCCTAATCGTCTCCTTGGGGTGTTCTGTTCTATTCATGAAAAAGAAAGACGGAGAGTATGCGACTTTGTATTGATTATCGGAGTTGAATCATGTCACCATCAAAAATAGGTACCCATTGCCACGTATTGATGACTGTTTGACCAATTTGCAAAGGCGCCAAATTCTATTCAAAGATTGATCTTCGTTTCGGATATCACCAATTGAAGATTAGAACCGATGACATTCCAAAGACGGCTTTCAAAACTCGGTACGGGCATTATGAATTCCTAGTCATGTCTTTTGGATTAATTAATGCTCCTGCTGCCTTCATGGATATGATGAATCGAGTATTCAAGAAATATTTGGATCACTTTGTGGTCGTCTTTATTGATGACATCCTTATTTATTCCAAAAGCCGTGAAGATCATGAGCAAGGCTGATACTTCAAAAGCTTCGTGAATATAAGCTTTATGCCAAGTTGAAGAAATACGAGTTCTGGCTTGAGGAAGTAGAATTCCTTGGGCACGTGGCATCAAGTCATGGAATATCTGTTGACCCAACAAAGATTAAAGCTATTCAAAGCTGGGAGCAACCTAAATTAGTGATCGAAGTACGTAGCTTTCTCGGCTTAGCTGGTTATTATCGGAGATTCTTAGAAGGGTTTTCTCGAATAGCTACTCCCTTAACTTAGCTGACTCAGAAAGATACAAAATTCGGTTGGAACGAGGAATGTGAGAAGAGTTTTTAAGAACTCAAGAGGAGACTCATTTCAGCACCTGTTCTGACAATACCATCTGGCTCGGAGGGATTTGTCATCTACAGTGATGCTTCAGGCAAAGGGTTAGGATGTGTTCTCATGCAACATGGGAAAGTCATAGCCTATGCCTCTTGACAACTCAAAGAATATGAGAGAAATCCTACTCATGATCTAGAGTTGGCAGCTGTTGTTTTTACACTAAAGATTTGGAGGCATTACTTGTATGGGGAGAAAGTGGAGATCTTTACGGATCATAAAAGCCTTAAATATTTCTTCACTCAAAAGGAACTCAACATGCGATAACAACGTTGGCTTGAACTGTTGATAGATTATGATCATACCATCCAATACCATCCTGGAAAAACAAACGTGGTAGTTGACGCATTGAGTAAAAGATCGTATGCAGGTACAAGTGCGATATTGTCAACGCAGAGGCCTATTTTGTATGAATTGCAAAGGATGGAGATAGAGATAAAGACTTCAGGGACCCACATGATGATGACGAATATACGAGTAGAACCGACTTTAATCGATAAAGTTAAAGCTGCTCAAGCTACATACCTGGAGCTGATGCATATGAGGAAGAAAGTAAAAGAAGGTGTTATGCCGGAAGCAAGAATCAATGAAGAAGGAATACTTCGAGTCAACTCCAGACTTTGTGTTCCTAACGATGTTGAGGAAATGACCTGGGAGTTAGAATCTGAAATAAAATCAAGGTATCCTTACCTCTTCGACATACCAGGTACGTACCCTAATTTCGAGGGTGAAATTTCATAAGAAAGGGGAGAATGTAAGACCCCAACTTTTATGAATAAAGATGAATTTTCTATAATTATCATTTTTGAATATTATGGAATGAATTTGATATAATGTTATAGTTGTAGGTAATAGTTATAAATTTTGCAAAGTATGCAAGTTGTTATATAATATTCGATTGATCGGGGAATATTTGTTTTAACATGGAATATTCATTCGACGACACAATCATTGGTGGACCCCACAACAGAATTATTGTCGGATTGAGAAAACGACAAAAATATTTTATGAAAATAATGGCGGAAGTTTTATCGTTAATCTGTTGAAACACTTGGTGTTAAAAATGCGTAAATACGTGTGGTTGCATAGTAGCACACGGATTGATTATTGATGCTTACGTGAGAAGTCACTCGGTTTTGTTCAATTATTGCTTGATGAATTGTTGCATAGTATCTCACGTTAATTGATTCAATTATTGTCGATATTTTATATATTATTAAATCAATAATTGAGACGACGAAGTTATTAATATTATTATTTGTAATATTAACGATGTCTGTAAGTTACGCCAGGAGAGGTTTGGTCACCTAATTGCGCTTGATAATAGGAGAAATCCTTATTGAAAGCCCTCTTTCCTCGGAAGCGACACAGTCGATTAATAGTGTGAATTATAATAATGATGATGAAGTTTTGTTTTATTAGTATTATTAATGTAATAAAATGAAAATCTTTTATATAAAATAGAATATTTTTATAAAGTTATTAGCTTTTTATTAGACTATAAATAGAATATATTATATTCTATTATGCATAGTAAAATCTTTCTATATAAAATAGAATACTTTTATAAAGTTATTCATTTTATTAGACTATAAATAGAATATATTATATTTTATTATGCATAGTGTTTGCATAATTACTGCGCATAGTGTTTTGCATAGTAATATCTTTTTTATATAAGCAGTAATACTTTTATAAAGTTATTAGTTTTATTAGATTATAAATAGAATATATTATATTTTATTTAAAAATTTTTGTTTTATTAGAATATTTTATAGTAAACCAATCTGGATGGTCTGCTTAAAAAGTAAACCAATCTGGACCGTTCGAATTAATTCTTATTCAGGTCCATTCTCCTATAAATAGAAGCTCATTCCTTCATTATTTCTTACTGAATTCACTTTGAAACTCTAGAGAGAAACTATAGAGAGAAAGAAGAAAAGTATTATGCTACTTCACTACTCTAGATATCCAGGTTTGTTTTAAGGTAAGGGGTATTATTTCTTTCAGTATTCATGAAGAGAACTTACATTATTTCATTTTTTATTACATTGAATAACTTTGTATACGCTGGTCTACCCTATACTTGGTGAAATTCTTACATTATTCAATTCTTTATTATTACGATGGAACATCCTCATGCATGCGTTCTATTTGACTTTTGTTCCGTTATTTATTATTCTCATTGGAACATCCCGCTTCGGTCTTAATTTACTTTGACTTGGTTCCGTTATTTATTATTCTGTTGGAATATCACATACATGCATTTACGCATAACTTTGGTTCCGTTATTTATTATTCTGTTTGAATAACCTGTTTGTGCGGTCTATCGCATGCCTGGTGATTTCTTTTGTTATTCCATTCTTTATTATACTCAGTTGGTTAAAGTTTTGACTTCTATACTCCATGAAATTAGGGGAATATCCTTGATATTTGCGCTTCATCCAGTATCTTTTCATGGAAATATTCTTCTGAGCATTTTTGAATTTTACTCTATAAAGAAGTATCATGTTGACAATTTGGACGTTATTAGTTCCTGGATAAATTAATTCTTGAACTTGTTTTATTGAATTCTTATATCATTGTAATCATCCTCATGTTTATATTATGTTGAAAGTCATCTGTGGCCTGTAGTGCATAGATGGACTTGGTATGATTATGACCAGGGATTAATTAGTATAATCTTGACAGTAATGTTACAAATGATGTGGTAAAAGTCCTTATTGGCCCCGTAGTGCATTGATGGACAGTTGTTGGAATGATCATGACCATTGATGAATACACGAATATCCTTGGCCTGTAGTGCATGGGTAATTTGTGGTTGTGATACTAATGAATATCCTTGGTCAGAAAAGCGTGGATGATGTAGATTATTTATTAAGCTGAGTCCCAGCGATAAAAGGGATGAAAAACCTTTTAAATCATAAAAGATAGTAGATTTTATTCTCTACTTGACTCTTTTAATAGATTGCTTATTCCGCTGCAGTTAAACTTGATGTTTGTTATATTGTATCAGTTTAACACTGTTGAAGGCTAACGATAATTTATTCTGTATTATCTTAGTCATAATATTTCTTACTGGTCTAGTTGAGCTCACCCTTTTACTTTCATTGTTCTCTTCAGAAAATGAGAACGTAGCAAGTACTAGTCGGGGAACGGAGTGACGATCCAGATAATAGCATTAGTAGTCCTCACTATTCTATTAAATAGTGTGATAATAAATGTAATGAGGACTCAATTGAGTGTGGATATTGTCTAGATGACAATATTTGTATTAAAACTCACAACATATGTTTTGTCGTATTTTACATGACTATTGTATAATTAAGTTGTATTTGAATTTTGTACCATGTATTTGGCGACTCAAGATGGGTGATGTATACCTATTTTGGGGGCGTCACATTACTCTTGAATGTGTTAGTTTAAGCTCATTTATTTTCACCAACACATTCAAGAGCAAAGGAAAATATTGAGAGAGATCTAGAGGGTTCGGATGGAAGGAGAAAAGGAAAGGAAAAGCAGGCAATTTACAGGCTTTGTCAAGAGGAAGAAAAAGATTAGCAAGCTAATCATCTACCAAGTCTAATTAAAGAAGAAAGTTAATATCAAAACCTAGTTTTTAATAAATTTCTTTTAGGTTTCATACAAAAATCATATAGCTTAATAAAATGGAAGTATACGAGGTTATAAATGATGATTAATATGGTTTAACCATAGAAATATGTAAGTAATAAGAACTTGAATCTTGTTTTCATCTATTTCTTTTAAGCTTTCATATAATATATGAAGTGCTTTGGTAGTTGGATGATTTGTATGAATTATATAAATGATCCGTAGGAGTAAGGAAGAATTAGTGGACTTAAAACACTAATATGTATGTTAAAGTGTAATCGTAAACAAAATAATGATTAAAAAATGAAAAACAAACGAAGAACGAGTTGTTGATGGACAAATTGAAAACCATTTTAGAGCTTATTGTTGATGGACAAGTTTAAAACTATCATGTATAAGCTAGTTGCTATATGTTTGGTTAAGAGATATTAGGCTTGGGAAAGTGTTGGAAATTTTCCCTTTGGAACGGAGTAAAAATATGATATAACGAAGTTATAACGAAAATTTTAGTAAAAAACGTTAATAATTGAAATTGCAGTTCGTTACTATTTCCGAACAAAATTGTAATGCCAGATAATGAACCTGAATAATTTGGGTTTCATAAGAATTTTAAATAACAAGAAAAATGTGAGTCATAGGATTGAGAACGAACTCATTCGGTTATCGGATGAGTAAGTTACGGACGAACGAACGATAAACGTTAAAAGAAGTAGAATGAATGATGGAGGACTTTTGACCCAATTTTTAATCTTATTAGGGAATTGTAAAAAATATTTCATTCGGGGGGATTTTAATAATTTGTTATAATGAAGAAAATGGCTCAAGAACGGACTCATTCCGATATCGGATGACGAAGTTATGGAGCGGGGAAGTAGGTGCGTCAAACTGGAGAAAAATTGAGTTTGGGCATCAAAACCCAAGTGGGGTTCTGTTCTTAGGCATAGCTTGCTGGTCATAGGCTAATTTTGGGCATAGATACGCCGGGCCAATGTTAGGCCAAGATCAACTTTGACGTCTTTTACTAAATTAGATATAACTCTTTCATACAAACTTTGATTGAGGTAATTCAAGATGATCTTGAAAGATAAGTAGTAGACCTACAACTTTCATTCTTTAAGTTTTGAGATTTGAGGTCGGGATCAAGGTCTAAGATGAGCATTTTTAGGACTGTTGTGTAATTGGAGGCAAACCGGGGTGGTTTCTTCGGAACACCGGAGCGCCAAGCTATGTTGGACTAGTATGTCCTAGTTCAAAGCATTGCACTTTGGAAATATGGTCTAGGAGAATATAAATCAATGTATGGTAGATAAGTTGGGCATGTCGAGCGTACTCAAGGGTGTGTCGCTTGAGCATTTGCATAGGCGAACTGGGCATATGACGAATGATTGTCGAAACGTCGTGTCAAGTTGTGACACCCCCAAATCTGGGTACTCCATTCTCACAGTATTTGGTGCTCACTATCTAAAACAATCATATCTATCTACCCATAATAAAGGATAAAAACATAACTTAAATAACTTAAACAATAATCTTTCCCATTAAAGGGTTACATCAATTTAAATCAATCCCAGGTAATCTAACCTTAAACTATTACATAAGTCTGCGGAACACATCACAATATAACATAAGTCTTATAACATAATTCATTTAAATAAATACAAATAAGTCTTTATCACTTGGACATCTTGCCATTTCCTTTGCTAGAAGACGGCTTATCCATTTTCTCAACTTTAGCTGCAGTGTTTAAATGCAAGAGTGAACAAACAATTTCTCACTAATATAAAGAATGATAATGGCAACAACATAAGGTGCATTGAATACTGAATAATAGAGAACTTATTCTACAAATTAAGAATAGAAAACAAGCTCAGGATTTATATCTGAGGGTCTTTAAGACCATGAACTATGTCCCAAGGTTATTAAGTATTTCTACTTTAACCTTTAACAATCATTAGACTATACAGACCTTAACTTTCTTACTTAGGGGGATTAGCCCTTCGTACTATGTATTGTGCACAAACATCTAAACGCTAATGCATACATAATTCCCTATATTAGGGTTGTTCATAACAGTTTGACTTTAGGATTTTTGCACTAAAGAAAGTTTAGTTTGGAACTAGATTCTCAATGGTTCTAGAATTTTTGAATACTCATCATATAGATTAGTCCAATCAATAAGATTTTGCTTACTATTTGAAGGTTTAACTCAACAACATAAGTTTGAACAACAATAACTAAGTCAACGATTGAATATCAACAATTTACGATTGAATAGACATGGTATAAACAAAGTGTTACATCCAAAGAAATTAGAAAATTTTATTTGAAACAATGAACTTGAACAGTTTATGCTTTGAAGAGCAAGAAATAAAAGTTAGGGATTTGCTCAATGTAAAAGGAATAGAATACAACAGTTTGCATAATCGTAAACATGGTAGAACCAAGGAATTTGCTCAACATAAGATTAGGGTTTAGGAAACTTGCCTCGTGTGTAAGCTACATAATTACTACAAACGTTCGTAAAATACCCTACACATACCATTAAGATCACAATACCAATTAGTTATATTAACACTAACTTCATTGGTTTACTTTTAATTTTAGTCAAGTCTATAATCTTTAGCTTAGGATCTGATTATCTTAGTCATTCACGTACCATAAATCTGAACTCTCAATTATATTTTAGTACATGACACGATGATTGCAAAGAAACTTCAATTCTCATGATACCACGTTACGAACTTTCACAACTTACTAATTCATAATCTATAATTTCAACGTTGTGATTACAATATATTATTACGTCTTATAACATGTTTTAAGTTCCTTTACAATCATTAGAGTAGGTTAAGTTAATATTTTCCAAGCTATGTTGTTAAAATTTCATTATTTGAGTGCGATAGACCATTGGCTTTGGCGCAAGCGCCATGGTAACTTTTTAAATCAAGCGCACCTAGAGGCGCGCTCGTCACACACGAACTAGTTTTTTATGAATGTAAACCCAGACTTTGTTCTAAGCCAAAAATTCCAATTTCACAGTAACATGGATAAACCCACATACTACAAACTTAACTAAAACCTCATAACATATACAATCAATCATTCTAACACCTAAAACAACTTACACAACCAAATTTAGAGGATTAAAATCATGTTCTTGTTATTTCCTTCATATTTCAACACATTTAGTAATTTCAATCACTAAACCTTCAATTCTTAACCAAATTAAGCAATTTCAATTGCATTATTTTCGTTTCTTGATGTACTAACACAATCTACAACCAATTTACAGATTCTATCAAGGATTGAACATCAAATTTTGGACTCAATTAAGCCATTTTACACATATATACACACTGTCATTGGAGTATTCTTCTTCAAACCCAATTTTCATGAATTTGAACACCAACATAAGATTATAGATGATAACTAACATGTTTAACAAGATTATATATACATATAATCAATATCTTAAACAACAATCTAGCCATCTCCTTAATTAACTCCTCTTGAGCTGTTAGCATTGCCAACCTACCACTGCCTTTTCTGCTTAGTGCATCCGCTACCACGTTAGCTTTTCCCGGATGATATAAGATGTCACAATCATAATTCTTTATAAGCTCCAACCATCTTTGTCTCATATTCAACTCCTTCTGCGTGAAGATATACTTCAGACTTTTATGGTCCATGTATATTTCACACCTTACACCATATAAATAGTGCCTCCATATCTTTAGGGCAAATATTACTGCTGCCAATTCCAGGTCATGGGTAGGATATCCCTTCTCGTAATCCTTCAATTTACACGACGCGTACACAATAACTTTACCATGTTGCATAAACACACAGCCAAGTCCTCTGTGTAACGCATCACTGAAAATCACGAAGTCACCTGTATCCTCAAGTAAAGACAACACTGGTTCTTCACTCAGTCTTTTCTTGAGTTCCTTAAAACTCTCTTCACACTTCTCCGTCCAAACAAATTTTACCAACTTCTTCGTTAAATTCGTCAACGTTCCCGCTATCTTTGAAAAATCTTGGATAAACCGTCTGTAATAGCCTGCCAGTCCTAAGAAACTTCTTACTTCAGTCGGTGACTTTGGTTGTTCCCAATTCTGAATCGCTTCCTCCTTCGCTGGATCCACGAAAATTTTGTCCTTGTCGATCATGTGACCTAGAAATTAAACTTTCTCCAACCAGAACTCACACTTCGAGAATTTTGCGTATAATTTATCCTTCCTCAATGCCCCCAACACTAACCTTAAACGTTCAGCATGATCTTCATGTGTCTTGGAATAGATCAGGATATCATCTATGAACATAACTACGAATTTATCTAAGTATTGCTTGAATACCCGATTCATCATGTCCATAAACGCTGCTGGCGCATTTGTTAACCCGAACGACATCACCAGTAACTCGTAGTGACCGTAACGAGTATTGAACGCTATCTTAGGTACATCCTCCTTCCTCACCTTTAACTGGTGATATCCCGTGCTCAAGTCAATCTTGGAAAAATATTTCACTCCCTTCAACTGATCAAACAGATCATTTATCCTAGGTAACGGGTACTTGTTCTTAATCTTCACCTTGTTCAACTCTCGATAGTCAATACATAGTCTCATCGATCTGTCCTTCTTTTTCACGAATAAAACCGATTCTCCCCAAGGAGACACACTCGGTTGAATATACTTCTTATCCAATAACTCCTGCAACTGTACCATCAGCTCCTTCATTTCTGTCGGTGCCATTCTGTAAGGGGCTTTCGAAATTGGTGTCATTTACGATACTAAATCTATAACGAATTCGACCTCCCGATCCGGCAAAAGTCCTGGAAATTCCTCCCAAAATACATCCAAAAATTTGTTCACTACTGGTATCTGTCCCATCTCTATCCCTGATTTCTGCGTATCGACGATATGGGCAAAATATCCTACACATCCCTTTCTTAGTAACATCCTCGCTTGCATCATCGTCAGACAACTTGAGTGTCTCGGTGACCTACTTCCATAAAACACTACCTTAGACTGATCCAGAGTTCTAAGGTTTATACACTTCTTCTGGAAATCTATCATTGCTCCATGGTTAAATAACCAATCCATTCCTAGAAGTACATCAAATTTTCCTAATTGAATTGGAATTAAATCCACATGTAACTTATATCCCCTGATGTCTACAACACAATTCCTATAGACATGGCTAACGGGAATTATTTCCATATTAGCAACTTCTATGTTCATAGGATATTCTAATTCTTCCTGGGGTAAGTTTAATCGTTGGGAGAATTCATGCGATATGAAGGAACAAGTAGCACCTGAATCAAATAATATGTAAGCAGATATATCATTGATCGGAATGATACCTGAAACCACGTCCCTGGATGCGACCGCATCCTGAACTGTCATATTGAAAGTCCTAGTTGTGGGTTGATTCTGAGTTGGTGGTCCACTAATCATGAGATTTCCTTTGCTTGGTCCCCTTCCTCCATTTACTCCTGCTGTGTTCTTCTTTGGGCAATTCCTTGCCTGATGATCCAATGCTCCACAGTTGAAGCATCCATTTCTCTTTGGTGTAGAGCAATTGGGAGAGATGTGCCCCTCCTACCCGCAGTTGAAACATACATTCTTCCTTTTAGATATGCCCCCGAGTGATTCCTCACACACTCCTTGCATGCCTCAGTTCTCTTCTTTGCTTCCCCTGGTTTTCCCCAAGAGTTTCCTGATTTGAAATTGTTGCTGCTACTGTTGTTATTGTTCCACTTCCTCTTGTTTGCACCACTACTGCTGCTACCTTCCCCACGATTCCCTCCTTCATTCTTCTTCTTTTTTTCCTTGTTAAATTTCATCAGGGCCTCACTTCCGCCCTCAGAGATTATAGCTTTCTCTAGGAGAGTCACGAAGCTATTCATCTGTAACACCAAGAGTCTGCTATATAGCCATGGTTTGAGACCCTGCTCAAACCTCCTCATTTTTCTTTCCTCGGTATCGACCTGGTGAGGCACGAACCTCGCCAGTACGTTGAATTTTGTGGCATATTGAGGTATCATCATGTCTTCTTGCTTCAGCTCCAGGAATCGCATCTCCATGCGACTCTGCATACTAACTGGAAAATAGTTCTCAAAAAAGATTTTCTTAAACCCTTCCCAAGGTATCACACCTTCTCTAGCCCTGGTTTGGTTTGCCTCCCACCAGAAGTTGGCTTCACCCTTCAACATGTAAGTGGCAAAGATTGTTTTCTAATCATCACCCACTCGGGCGATAGCGAACGCCTTTTCGATTTCCTTGACCCAAGTTTGAGCTTCGATGGGTTCAGTGGTTCCTTTGAACTCAGGGGGTCCCGCGCTCTTGAAACCTTAAAGTGTGCCACTTGGGCCACTGGAAGGTTATTGGCATTCGGGGTTTGATTCTGAAATGCCCCCACTAACATGTCTACAAACTGCTACATAGGGTTCGATGGATCCCTAGCATTACCGCCTGACCCCTCGGGTGTTTGACAACGTCTTCCTCTAGCCATCTATCTGTATAAAATGAACTTAATGTTATTATCTTATCACTTACTCTACAGAATATACCATTCATAAGAAGAGAACTTAATTATCACATCACATACTTAAATAAAAGCATATTTATTTATAAACATAACACCCAAGGTATTTTATCATCATATGGCATTAAGCCATTTACATCACTTTAAACCAACATACTTGGTAAAAATCGAAACCAAGCTTATTATTCATAGATAAGCGTTCTATATGCTAGTAGTAAAAGTTCATCATAATAAACTAAAAGCTCCACCTAATGGCGTCTTCATGCTCCTCATCCGCTATCTCCAGTACCAGCCCTTGGCTTTAACACATCCAGACCGGTGCTCCTCACTTGGAATGTGATGCACCCTATGCTGTAACCTTCCATATGCTGACTTAAACGTGCACTTCATCTTGTCTATCTTAACCTTCTTATCTCTCACCTCTCCTTCTAACTCTCCAGTTAGCTTCTCGGCCCGAACACGGTCTCTCCTCTCATCTCCCCATAATGTGGTGACGATCTGCTTGTCAGTTTGGAGACTCTGTATCCTCGATTCTAAACCATTAATGGAATGTCCCAAGTGGGTCCTAATATTTTTTCTCTCATCCTTCAGCCTATCTGCCTTCTGGTCTGATGCCCGCAGCTTGTCAGCCAGATCCCCGTTCCTAATTACCAGGTGATGCACCAATGCCCCAAGCAATGCTGCAGCCTGTTGCTCCCCCTGATACAGCTCCTCCAACTCATGGACTCTGTTGTCCAACTCTGTAATCCTATCCATCAACTCATCTAACAAAGTATCCTCAGGTGCTTCTTCATAGTCCTCCTCGGGTTCCTCTCCCTCATCAGGATACTCCTCTGGAGTGCAGGTCAATTCTTTGCCTCGGCTATAGGCTCGTGTACAAATTGTCCAATTACGCTCACTCACAATGTGGATATCTCTAACCTCCTCTTCTCTTGACATCCTTCAAACAAAACAAAATAACTTGATTAGTATTTTAAAATAGATGTTTTTTATTTTTAGAAAAAAAAATAGATTTGACACAACCCCTAGAACTCTACGTGAATTCATCTCCTTATTTTCTCCACTAACTTCCCTAAGGTTATAGTCTAAGGTTCCCCGCCTAAGGTTTATAACGTATTGCTTTGATACCAACCTACGACGCCGCCAAATCCGTGTAACATCGATTACAGGACATGGTGCTCACGATACACATACATAACCATCTAACTGCATCAACTCCAAAAATAATAATAATAATAATAATAATAATAATAATAATAAGAATAATAATAATAATAATAATAATAATAATAATATCTATTACATATCTATTCAAATAAAATCCCAAGTCTTTACAACCTTAAATAAACTGAAACTTTAACTTAGCGTTTATCGCTACATTACATCATATGCGAAAATATAACTTATTACATAAATAACTCTCATCACTTCATCTTAAACTTTCCATTGTCCTTGCTCGAGCCCTCAGCGTTATCAGCCTTAACTGAAAGGTTTAAGCAAGAATGAGCACAAATTGCCTAGCAAGTATATAAAGTAGTTTGAGAACATACATCAGAAGTAAAAGCATTAGTATGAATATTTCTCAACAGTTGAAATAATTATCAAGAAATAAACTAGAATATCAAGATAAGAGTTCTGGAATTCTCAATAGCATACTAAGGGGTGTTAGATACCCTGAACATTACTTTGTTTCATCGAAAACCATCAGACGGTTTAATAATCAAATAAATTGTAAACAGTCTCTGTAAGTACTCCAGGTGATCAGCCTATCGTACCCTACATTGTGCACATGTATAAAGTTTAAATGCATAAGCGTAAATGGGACTATATTCCCGACATCAGTTACCCCGTTATCCGGGTTGTTCATCTTAGTTTCATGTGAGACCGCACCAAAGAAATTTGGATTGGTAGACTTAAATAGCTACAATGAATTTGGAATAGTTCAAATAATACAACATTTCACATCTATAATATCTAACCGAAAAAAATGGCCAGATCGCATTCATGAAAGCAGTTCATAAATAATTAAGAACTTTAAGGCATAAACAATTGAATTAATAATTGAGTAATCATCAATAGAACTTGAACTATATATAAGTTTGTATGAGTTATAACTTGCAACATAAGAGACTTGTACACAATAATAAATTGTACAAGTTAAGGGAACTTACATTCACTGCAATAAAGTGAATAAAGTTAGGAAACTTGCCTGATACGTCTTCTATAATTACCACTATCTACTAACCCTTCACGTAACCTATTCACATGTGTCACGTTAAGCAATTTGGTTCTCGAACACCACTTTGAAGTGTAATGGTTCCCTTTCATTTTAATAAGATGATTAAACTCGCACGTATTCAAATACAATTCAATTACATAACATGTTGCTACGTATAGGCCACATGATTAAATAAAAGAATCTTGGAAACATAAATTTCTGACATTTTTCGGACCAAAACCTCCATCAAAAATCTGCATAAAATATGCTTAAGGGCCTCAAGTCGGAAAATCTCATTTTCCATAATTATGACATCACATATTTAATTAAACTCATTTATGCATATAACATCATTTATATGAAATTACCAAATCAGTCTCAAAAATATTTCTTTTATGGGATTTTGTAGAATATAGTCCCACATTGAACATATATTTTTCTCGGAATTTTAAAAATCCATCTACTATTTTTAAATAGTCCATAATAGCCAAATATTCTCAGATTTTTCATAAATCGAGATTAGCTCCAAAATTTTTGAAATATACATATACATGTACTTCCAGTAAAATTTTGTAATTTTTGGACTTATACACAGAGAGTTATTCGGGTATCTTTTCAAATAGTGTCCTTAGCCTTAAAATCCATAACTCTCAAACCGTATGGCCAAAAATTCTCAAATTTTTATAGGACCTTCATATCTTCTTATATTAATACTCCAAAGTTTTCCAAAATTTTATAGTACAAAATAGTGGATGAAAATGCCCTCGAGACAGAATGATCCAAACAGTCCCAAGAAAGACATCAAATTTTTGTTTCTTGCAGTCACTTTTTGATTTTATTCCCACTAATCTATAGATGATATGACCATGATATTTGGACACAATAAACTTCATATAGAAAGGTATTTTACAAAAATATAACATTCATGAAACTAGCATGCTAAGACCACAAACCAACTGCATAGAAAAACGTACAAGACAAGGTCTCATACTTTTAGAAAAAATCTGGAAATTCCAGATTTTCTGTAGATTTTGTTATGAACATGCTTGCTTACGATTTTCATAACTTGCTCATTATAACTCCGATTCTAACGAAATTTGGGACAGATTAGACTTCATACTACATACTATTTTATAAAATTATTACATACGTTAATCGAGTCATATAAACCACGAATCCAAGGCTCCAAAAAACCCGAAAATCACAGATTACACTTTTTAACCAACTTTGACAAAAATCATGATTTTGATTCTAGCATGCATGGATTCGATTCCTACTTCCAGATCTCATCTACTAACATATATGAACATATTACAACAAACAAACTCACTAAATTATCATGATTTTAATAAATTAGCAACTAAGAGGCATTTTCTAGCTATTTCTCTTGAAAACATATAAAGGTTCATGAGTTGCTTACTTGATGTAAATTTCTTCTTATTTAGCTTCTGAAAATCCCCCTCACTTGCTTTTTTAGACTCCCCAAAACTCTAGAATACTACCACACTATCTATCACTCTCAATTTCTCTCCATGTTTACTCACTTGGTGGAATTTTCTTAAAAGAAAAGGATGTTTGAGTGATGTGTATATATGTATAGCTTGATAGAATCTTTTGATTCCCATAACCCCCAACTCCCATAACCCCCAACTCTAATTATTAGTTACTCACAATACTTAATAATACAATAATTTAGTGAATTAATAAGAAGAATGTGGGAGTTAGAGAAAATGAAAGGATTTTGGTTTTAAGGAATAAAATAAAGTACTCCCTCCTTAGCTATTATGTAATATACGTATACTCTCTCCCTTGTCCCAATTTGTGAGTCACAAGGGTTCCACCAGCTGCTGACTTATTTAAATAAAACATTATAATAATTAATTAATCAATTAATAAATTACTTTAACCATTTTGCCCTTCGTAGTCAAACGTTGCAGAACTTATATTGATTCTTACTAAAGTCGACGTTCCGGACATCATGGGACTATTTGTTTAGTCAAATTCATCTCTGAAATTCATACTTTACTTCTTCCTCAAAAAAAGTCAATTGGTTGACTTTGACCAAAAAGTCAACCGTGACACTTTTTTGTGGTTACAGTCTATCCTAACTAATTTTGACGTTCTAGACTCGAATATGTAGTCCGCGCCTCTAAATTCTGCTCTGAACTCCAGCTCATGATTTAATACCATCCCACGTAATAAATAGAATAATTCCCTACTTAATCAATTTAAATAGTTAAATAAAACTAAACCAACCATTTAAATACATCTCATCACATATCTTGAAATAACACATATATGTACAATTACACATATACATCTAATAAATGAAATCACCCAAAAGTTTCATATAAGATCGTTTATTCATAATTATTAAATTACATAGAACATCTCAGATATTACAGTTTACACCATTTAATTTGGCTAGACTAATATCATGTGTTAGAAAGCGAACAAAACCAATTGCTTTGGTGCGGACTCTTATAATCTGCTAAGATGAACAACCCTCATAGAAGGAGAAAATATATTATGTTGGGAAACCGACACGCACGCAAACAACATTTTTAAGTGTTATGCATAACATAGGGTACCTTAGGAGGATCACCTATTGTACTTGTTTATATTGTGAATTTTAAGTGAATACTATTAATTCTTGCAGGAGTTCTTAGTCCATAGTGACTACTCAGTGTTAAATATTCATCCACCTGGAAATATTGAAACCTTTGAATTCCTTTAATAATCTTTCGATCCATAGTAACTCATTATTTAAATTCAAAAGACAAAATTGGAACTATTAATATTTACTTTGTTTATAACGTTCTTTCTTAAATCCCTAAGCTATCAATTGTTGTTATAACCTTAGAGATTATAAACTTTATATATATGCTCGTTCACATTTATTATTATATTATTTGCTGAGCAAATTTGTTGCTCACTCTTGTTTTCCTTAAATATTTTAGTTAAGTCGGAACAAGGTGGAACCTCAAGGAAAGATAAGGGCAAAGGCAATGCTACAGAGTAGCTTTGTTCTTTTATGTTAGTATTAGGACCTTTATATGTATTTAGACTTAATTATTGTTATGTACTAAGTTATGTCATTGATTAAATAATGAAGTGTATTGGTAATGGTTGCAAGACTCGAAAAGATAATATTTATATCATATCAATGTAAATATTTTTATAATTCCGCTATTAGTTTTTATTAGTATATTGTATGAGATAGATCGTGAAGCACCAGATTTGAGGTACAGGTATTTGAATTTGGAGGTGTAATACCAAAAAAAAATAAAGAAATAAAATAAATAAATAATATTTAAATCCATATTTTAATTGGGCTTTTCTTATGTTTAGGTCAAATTGTATTTAATTTGTGTGAACTATAATAAGTATATGATTACATTAATTTGGGATTTTATACTAATTGGGTCTATTTTGTATTTGGGTAATTTTAAATCCTAATAAAATTAGGATAAAAAAATATTAAATAAATAAATACCTAAACCCTAGTTTTTACTTAACATTACGTTATGAATTGGTAGAAGAAAAAGAAGAGAGCAGTCGTGGCTAATCAAAGAGAAGGGAGGGATCAGATTATACCTGTGTGAGATAAAGGAACAAGGATTACCATCTGATTTGGATACAAGTAAGTTATATATGTATGTGTATGTGTATGTGCAAGTCTCCTTCAATCAAAATCTAATTAGTACCAAGCATGGGTAATTCAGATTCAGTCATCAACTTTTATATAGTGTGTTGCTTTCTTTTGATACTAGTATTAATAATTTATTGGCTATGATTCAACATATATTATATAATTATATATAGTATCATATATAATTGTATGTATTTGTGTATGTTATAGATTAATTAACAGATTGAGTGTACAAAAATTGGAAGAGTTTTCATGAAAAGTTTAACTACACTGATTTGTTGGTTCTGTGTACTTTGCTTATAAAAGATAAATTGATTTTTGGTAAATATGTATGACTTGCGGAATCAGTTCTTGTTCTACACTAATATGTTAATGAGACTTAATTTGGACAAGTATTCTTGTTTCACAGTAAGTGACCATACAACATTGGATAATAATAAAGTAATAAAACAATTGAATTAATAGTTTATTATTATAAAAGTAATGCCTGGGAGGGGAATCTCATGTAAAATTATTTTGATTTTCTTTCTTTTAGTTTTGTATTAAATTGGCCAAATAGTATTGTAATTTTGGTGAGTCTGATGGAAGGAGTAAAAAAATATATTTATAAAATACTTTAATTTAATATTTTACTCTTGTTTTGAAAGGAACAAAAAGTATTTAGTAATAAATATAGTTGGTACAATTGGTATTATAAAATTCATGGAATGTATTAATCTTAATAAAAAAAGAGAAATTAGTAATTAGTAATTTAGCACATAAATTATTAATTTGTTTTTTTATTTAATTTGTTTAATTAGCTCGAATGGAGAGAATTTAAGGAGTTACAATTTGGAATGTAAATTTTGGGTATTACGTTGCTTATTCCAGGTACGGATTTCATACTCTTTCACTGATACTCTTGTTAAATTTGATTTGTTCGTTTGTTTCCTTATTTCAAATTCTGTTATGATTTCACATAATTGTTTCCTATGAAATAAATATATTACTTTCATTTTAGAGTTGATACATATGACTCGTATTTGTACTCTTTGAATTAGGTAATCATGTTTAGTACTATTTATTTTTGATAATTGTAGAGCAGTACATGTTGCTACCTTTTTTTTGAAACCTTGTGACTATAATTTTATTTGGTTCAACATGTACATATAGAACCCTTTTGTTGGTATTATGTCGCATGTGTTGTGACATGGTATTTTTGTTAGAATATATCGTAAGGTATACCTGAGCTATAACCACATGTGGGGGCACCACAGACAGTCGTCTTGGCATGAGAGGCATGACACTTTTCGTGGAGGTGTGATTAGTCCACGGCGTCTCCGTTTTGGGCGCTGGAGGAACTGGGCCATTTGGTGTTTTGTTGTGGGAGGTGTATGGGTTAACCCTAGTTTCTGTTATGCGGATTTGTGATGTTGTGCCAAACACACCTATCTGATTTGCATACATTTGGATTCGTGGTCCAATGTGTGAGTGCCTGTGGCATTATTTTGATTGCCTTGTGGCATCTTTTGATTTGCCTGTGTGGCATTAGTTTGACTTGCCTGTGTGGCAAGATATATTTCTGAGCTCAATCGATATGAAATAACCCCAGCCATTTGTTTCAGCCTATTATTTTATTGTATTGTTTATGTTGGCTTCTGTTCAATTCAATTAATTATGTTAGTTATTTCAGTTCATTATTTTCTTTACTCTTCTGTTTGTTTCGTTAAATCTGTTAATTCAGATATATTCTATTCAAATCTTTAGAGATTTTTTTTTTGTCAGAGGCAATATTTTGTCTCTGTTGATTTCGTATTTCAGTTGTATATCTTTTGTATCTTTATATCCGTACTGGGCATTTGGCTCACACTACAAGAAAAAGGCTTAATTCGATTTTAATTAGGTTTCGATTTGATCGTATTCGATTCTAAGTAATAAGTTATTTTCGACGAAATAATCTGTCGAACATAATTTCGTCAGAAATAGTTTATTTTCGAGGAAAATCTGTCGGAATTATAAGGCCTTATCTGGCGCCAAGTTTCCCGCCAGCGCGAAACTTATGTTCGATGAAACTATAGTTATTTTCGAGGGACCTTTCGTCGAAGATAACCTAATTCTGAGGGACTTATGTCCGACAGACATTCCGTCGGAACTATCTTATAAAACCTAATCGATTCATCTGATTCAGGCGCCTCTCATATTCTCTCACTCTCTTCAATCAGTCTCTCCGCTTTCACTCTCATCTCAGTCTCTCCTTTCTTACTCTCATCTCACTCTCTCCTCTCTCACTCTCATCTCCGACGCCCACCTGCTACCCACCAGCACCTCCAGCCGCCGACCAACGGCCACCTCAAGCCGCCGACCACCCGCCCCCTTCTCAGTTTTCTGTTCCCCACCACCTCCAGCTACCATCCACCACCACCACCATCTCAGTTCTCTGTCTTCCTCTTGTTGCCACCAAGAGCCACCTCCAGCTACCACCCACCACCACCTCCAGCCGCTGACCACCACCACCACACGCCGGACAGTTTATTATCTCCAAATGGTATGAGTTCAAAGATTGTTTCAATTTGATGATGATGTACACAATTAGTAGATTGAATAATTTTTATATTGTATGTATATATTGATTTGAGGCTAAAAATTGGTAGAGTTTTTGATTTGGTATTGGTTTAGTTTGTTATTGTCCATTGGAATTGGAAATTGGTAATGTTTAAATTCCTTAATTGGTTACTGTGTGTGCATCAATTTGGCTTTGTCAATTGGATTTGAGGTTTTAAAATTGGTAAGGCTAATTTTTTTTTATATATTTGCTGAAATTTGGATTTGAGGCTAAAATTTGGGGCTGAAAATTGGTATATATTTGGAAAGTGTAATTCATTTTGATTGAGAATGGATAATTTTGTAGTATATATTGTTTGCATTGTTTATGTATTTTAATTAGTTTCCAATCTTGAATTTAATTGATTTTAAGATTGTTTTTAATTTTGATATATTTGCTATTTCTGACTGAATTTCTGACAGAGATTCTGTCAGAATTATTCATTTGCAAGTTTTGTGGGCCCTGCATGTATTGTATTAGTAATTAATTTTCCAATATTAAAATATAAACTAAGTAGCATTTACTTAGTTTCTTTCTACTAAAATAAAATAAAATAAAATAAATTTAATTTAGTTTAGTTTAGTTTATTAAATAAAATAAATTTAAAAAATTAGATAATATAACATAATACAAAATAAAGTAAAATAAAATAAAATAATAAATTAAATTGAATAAAATAAAACAAATTTGATTTAATTTAATAGATAAATTATATTTAATAAAAAATATTTAAAAATATATAATATAATACAACTAAAATACAATTCAATAAAGAATAAAATAAAATAAAAATAATAAAATAAAATAGAATTACATAAAATAAATTTAATTTAATTTATTTTAATTAAAATAATTTAAATTAAATTTAAAATAAATTAAATTTAACTAATTTATTTTAATTTAATAAAAAAAATTTAAAAATTATATAATATAATAAAAATAAAATAAAACAAATTAAAATAATAAATTAAATTAAATTAATTAATATATTAAATTAATAAAAAATTAAAACTTATATAATATAATACAAAATAAAATAAAATTAATAATAAATTTAATCCGCTTCAATAAAATAAATCAATAAAATAAAATGATTTAATTTAATTTAATTTAATAAATAAGTAAACTAATTATATACTATAATATAATATAATACAAAATAAAATAAAAGAAAATATAATAATAAACTAAGTAGCATTTGCTTAGTTGGGATGCAATTAAAAGAAACTGAATAAGAATGTTTTCGATTAAATAAAATAATATACTTTAGAACTTAATTAGAAACCCGTTTGACAAGTAGGAGTGAATGTCGAACAACATAGTCTCTATAGATTCTAAATAACAATTCTCATAAACTAAGTACCACTTACTTAGTTTATCATTAACAAAATAAACTAAGTAGCATTTGCTTGGTCTGCCACAATTTTCAATAAATGCAATAATATTCTCCCTACATATATGTACATAATACTCTCCTTGTATGCAGGGTTCGACATAGCAGTTGCAGCTAATAGTACTCCAACCGGTTCCTCGGCAGCAATTAAAAAAAATAGGTCGTAGTTCTTGTTTGTGTCCTATACTTGGATAATAAAGTTAATGGAATTATCATGGACATTCCTCAACATTTGCATCATAATAGATGACAACATCCAAAGGAGTGCCATTGTTGTTGAACAAAGTTCTAGGATGAACGAATCACTTCTCTCATGAGCGAGCAATCATATATACACTCACCACTCAATTCTATATGGGTAAGTTCTCATCATAACCTTTCACCCTTTTTCTATGAGAACTACCCATCTAAGGAATATGGAGTCGAAGTCGCCATGCTATGGATTGGACCCATATGGGTAGATGATTCATTCCTTTCAGCTCTTTTCTGATCGCTCGCTCATCTAGAGGGTTGCTTAACCTGGAACTTTGTTCAATAGCTTAATGGAACTCCTTCGAGATGTTGTCATTTGTTATGATGGAACAATGAGGAATGTCCACAGTAATTGTGACGCCCCCAAATCTGGGTATCTTCCAACCCAAAAGATGGTGCTACACGGTACTACCATTTACACATACATTCAATTGAAAAGTCTCAAAGGAACGGATATGTCTTCTATATATTCAAAATAATATTAACATTCCCCCAGGTTCATTATAACCATTACATTGTTCTTGTCATAATATCAAATATATTACAATCATTCACCCTATACTATTACATAATTATTCTACGGGTTCGTCTTCGCCTTGCCTTTATCCTTGCCGGAGCCTTCAGTCCATTCAATCTTAGCTTTGTTCATATGGTTCAAGCAAGAGTGAACACGACTAGCTCAGCAAGTACAACATTTCTATTAAACAACATGATTGAAACATAAGAATTGCATATCTTCAATAACTGAACAATAGTTACGAAGTACTATCGATAATTCAAAATAGCACTCCTTTTCCTTTAAAATGTTTTACAACAACAATATTTAGTAAAACATCAATTCCGGACCAAGACCTTGAGCATTTCATAAGTTCTTTTGAAAAGGACATCTCGACACTAAGTCCGTAAGTCCGACATTACTTACGAGCACGTCTAGGTGATCAGCCTATAGTACTCTATGTTGATCAACGCTATATTCATTAAACGTATATACATTTAAGTTGTGGCAACCTCACGTGTCTGTCGTTAGACGACAAAACATTTTAGCATACTCAGTCTTTGTTTGAAAACCACAACAATATAACTTGGTAAACATTGACCATGCTTGATAGAAACATAATATAAGTCTAGCTGAAAGAATTGGCTTGGACTTCTTCATACAATACTTCATGTGTAAGAATACATGAATTACAAAGCTTGTCCAGATTGAACTGGAACAAGGGTTATAATACTTGCCTTTGGCATCTGCTACAGTTAATAACACGTTCTTGTTTAAGTCTTCAAGTCTCTACAGTAAATGATAACATCATATAACACATTAGGGCATGAATGAACATACATGGTTCCTAATGAATCTTACCCTTCTTCTCAATCTAATTACGACTTAGATTTGTTATTATTGGTTCTGGCTTTTCGTTACGTCATTCTTACATACACATTACGTTCATGTTTGATTAATTATCTTCAACCTTTAGACAACATAAATAAGGTTTAACAATACCTTACAATGCCTTATTAAGTTACTTAGTTCATTACTAAAGAGTTACTATTTATTTCCTACTTGTAAACCTTCATTATTGTCCAAACCCTAGGGTTGGCGTTGCGGTGCCACCCTTCCTTCTCTATGCGCCACACAAGGGGAGTTAGCGAGCAGACTGGCAATCGACTGCAATATTTAATATTTCTCATAACTCTCTCAACCCAGATCATGCCATTGACTCTCGATGAGGTTATGCCCTCGTGCTTTCAAGTAAAGTAACCACCATTTAGCCTTTTCGAAAATTGGTATTTGCGGCTACCAACTCAATTGTGCCTCGAATAGCTTTGATAGATTTTTAAGTTTACGAAATTCTCGGACTCGTAACTTCTTCGTTATAAGTCTAAATTGGCTTGTTCATTAAAAAATACCTCAATATATTTAACAACATTTATCATCATTATTATAATTCACAATATTAATCGATCAGGTCGATCCCAGGAAAGAGGGGGCTTTCCAATAAGAATTTCTCCCTATTGGCGCGCAATTAGGTGACCAAACCTCTCCTTGGCAGAACTTCTAGACATCGTTAATATTACAAATAATAATATTAATAACTCACATCTCAATTATTGATTTAATAATATATAAAATATCGACAATAATTGAATCAAATAACTTTGAGATACTATGCATCAATTATCATGAAGATAGAATTGAACAAAACCGAGTGACTTCTCACGTAAGCATCAATAATCAATACCGGTGTGCTACTATGCAACCACGCGTGACATTATACTTTTACTACCGAGTAGTTCAACAGCTTTAACGGTAAAACTTCCGCCAAGTTATTTTCATAAAAATATTTTTGTCGCTTTCACAATCCGACAATAATTCCGTTAATAGGGTCCACCAATGATTGTACTTGTTGCATTTGGATATTCCCCGACAAAAAGAATATTCCCCGACCAATCGAATATTATACAACAACTTACATACTTTGCAAAATTTATAACTACTACCCACAGCTATAACATTATCTCAAATCTACACCATAATATTAAAAAAATATTTTGAAAAAATTAAATCTTTATTCGTAAAATTTGGGGTTTTACAATCTCTCCTCTTTATGAAATTTCTCCCTCGAAATTTACGTACGTACTTGGTATGCCGAAGATGTGAGGATACCTTGACTTCATTTCAAATTCTAACTCTTGAGGTATAACCTTTGAGTGTTGAATACGATCCTTCTTATCTAAGATTTTAACACGTATATCCTCATACGTTAAATCTTCTGCTATATCGTCTAGTTCTAATTTAATAATGTGGTTCAGGTCATCCACATATTTACGTAACATCGATACATTAAAAACATTATGAACACGCGACATAATTGGTGGTAAAACGAGTCTATAGGCCACAGTTCCTACTCGATCAATTATTTCAAATGGGCCAATTAAATCGAGGGTTGAGATTTTCTCTTCGACTTCTCTTGCTTCTAGAATAACGCCTCTTGAACCTTCTTCTTCACATTCATCAGATTTGAGTCTGTAGCTTGAGCGACTTTAACTTTATCGATTAAACTCGATTCTAATCGTATATTCGCACTCACATATGATCTTCTACTCAACACGTCAGCTACCACGTTCGCTTTTCTACGATGGTATTGAATGGTATGATTGTAATCTTCAACAGCTCGAGCCAACGTCTTTGGCGCATGTTACATTCGTTTTAGTTGAAGAAATATTTAAGGTTTTAGAAATGGGGTTTTGTACTGGGGTTAATACAAAATTCGATTTCACGCTCTGGGGTAGGCCAAGAAGTCTTCAGGAATACGTCAAGAAATTTATTAACAATAGAAATATCATTCAAAACTGTGACTCTCATCCAAGACTTGGATAGCACGTCACATTGATACCTATCAACTTGTCATCGCTATTCACGACGCTGCCTCATGTAAAGTCCTCAAAGCTTTTGCATTACAAGGAAGTCAACAACGAAAGGTTCGGGGCTCTTTACTTATGGCTTGATATAACAATGATTGACTTTAATAGTTTGGTTGCTTGAATTCATATAACAGGTTGGTTAGGAATATGAAAGCTAACAACCTTACGAAAAGCATGATGAGTAGTTAACCGATCGATTCCTAAAATTACATCAAAGGCAAGTATTTTCAAAGAGATAAGATCGACAGGTAACGTGAAAGTGTCGATTCGAATCAAACAAGACTTATAAACAGTGGAGGTAATGAAGGTTTCTCCTAACGGAGTTTCAACAGATAAGTCAAAATCTAATTTCTCAGGAGTCAAATTTAAACGTTGAGCGCAAGCAAGAGAGATAAAAGAATGGGTAAACTGGTATCTAATAAGGTATAGACTTTGCAAGAATTTATGATTAACTTACTCGTGATAACTTTGTTCGGGTTCTTCGATAAATGTTCTTACTTAAACTACCGACTTTGACTTGTCTGAGACATCCTTTGGCATCACTATCCCAGCTGGACTTGACTTCACTACATGATAAAATTGAGCTAGTTGACCTTCTCTTCCGCAATTGAAACACGCTTTGGATTGCTGCATACAGTTTGGACGGATGTATCCCTCCTGTCCACATTTGAAACATACGACCGATGGTCGTTCTTCTTCCTTTGAAATGGGTTCTAATGTTGCTGTCTTTCCATCATTATTGAACCTTCTCGTCTTAAAATTTCCACTTCTATTATCTGGCCATGATTACCACCGAAGTGGTTACCAATCTTGGCATGATAATTTCCTTCACGATGGTTATCATTGTTCCGATGGCCGTTGCCACTAGTATGATTATTATCGTGTTGCTGGTCATTACTTTTTGGTTGTGCTGACTCATTATCGCGCTCCAATAACTGAGTCATATTCACAACATCTGGATATAAACAAAGTTTGTGAGAAATGAGGTATTGACGTATCTCAGGTTTCAAACGTCTTAGAAACATTCGCGTCATTCGCTCCATTGTTAACATTTTCAGTTGCCATTTTCAAACACTGCCACAAAACAAGGGTTAATTGACATATCACATATTATCCCTATACTCTGACCGACCAATTAAATACCAAATAAACTTAGGCAGGTCATACTAACGAAGGAATTTTCATCTCTCCCCTCCTAGTTCTTGTCTCACATCTTAGCTAGGGATCATATCCCTAAGCTTTGATATCAACTATGACGCCCCCAAAATAGGTACACATCACCCATCTTGGGTCGCCAGATACAAGGTACAAAATACAAATACAACTTAATAATACAGTTGTCGTGTAAAATATGACAAAACATAAATTGAGAGTTTTAATAAGAATATTGTCATCTAGACAATATCCACACTCAAAGGAGTCCTCATTACATTTATTGTCACACTATTTAATGTAATAGTGAGGACTACTAATACTATCATCTGGACCATCACCCGCTCCCGACTAGTCCCTGGCCACGCTCTCATTTCCTAAAGAGAACAAAGGAAAGAAAGGTGAGCTCAACTAGCCCAAGAAGAACTATTATGACTAAGATAATGTAGAATAAATTATCATTAGTCTTCAACAATGTTAAACTGATAAAATATAACAAACATCAAGTTTAACTACAGCGGAACAAGCAATTCATTAAAAGAGTCAAGTAGAGAATAAAATCTACTATCTTTTATGATTTAAAAAGGTTTTTCACCACTTTTATCATTTTGAGACTCAAATTTTAATATATAATCCACATCATCCCCTCGCACTACTACCAAGGATATTCATTAGTATCACAACCACAAATTATCCATGCACTACGGGCCAAGGATATTCATGTATTCATCAATGGTCATGATCATGCTAACAACTGTCCATCATTGCACTACGGGCCAATGAGGACTTCTACCACATCATTTGTAACATTACGGTCATGATTATACCGAATAATCCCTGGTCATAATCATACCAAGTCCATCTATGCACTACAGGGCACATAAGACTTTCAACAAAATATAAACACGAGGATGATGACAATGATATAAGAATTCAATAAAACAAGTTCAAGAATTAATTTATCCAAGAACTAATAACGTCCAAATTGTCAACATGATACTTCTTTGTAGAGTAAAATTCAAGAATGCTCAGAAGAATATTTCCATGAAAAGATACTGGATGAAGCGCAAATATCAAGGATATTCCACTAATTTCATGGAGTATAGAAGTCAAAACTTTAACCAACTGAGTATAATAGAATATATGAAACTACAAATGGATTTTCGCTCGCCATGCGGTAATCCACGTATACAGATCATTTCCACAATTTAATAAGGAATGAATACAAAGGATCATTCACCATGCATGTGGTAATCCACATGCATGTGAGTTATTCCAAATGTAATAATAAAGAATGGAATAATGTATGATTCACCACGCGTGCGATAGACCGCATGCATGAAAGTTATTCCCAACAAAATAATAAAGAATGGAACCAAGTCATGCGTAAACGCACAGATAGGATATTCCGATAGAATAATAAAGAACGGAACCAGGTCAGGCGAAATTCGCACCGACAGGATATTCCAACAGAATAATAAAGAATGGAATAACAATAGAAATCACCATGCATGCGATAGATCGCATAGACAGGTTATTCCAACAGAATAATAATTAATGGAACCAGTCGAGCGTAATACACACCAGGCATGAAATATTCCAAATGTAATAATAAAGAATGGAATAATGTAAGAATTTCACCAAGTATAGGGTAGCTTCACAGAGCATAGGTTATTCCAATGTAATAATAAAGAATGGAATAATGTAAGTTCTCTTCATGAATACGAAAGAAATAATACCCCTTACGAGTACAACAAATAATATCCCTTACCTTAGAAGAACTGGATATTGGAAAAGTGAGGTAGCATAATACTTTTCTTCTTTCTCTCTATAGTTTCTCTCTCTAGAGTTTCAGTGAATTCGTAAGAAATAATGAAGGAATGAGCTTCTATTTATAGGAGAATGGACTGAATAGTAACTAATTCATGAACGGTCCATATTGATTTACTATGCAGTATTAATAAACTATTTTAATAAAACAAAATCTTTTAAATAAAATATAATATATTCTATTTATAGTCTAATAAAACAAATAACTTTATAAAAATATTCTATTTTATATAAAAAGATTTTACTATGCAAAACACTATGCATGCACTATACAAACACTATGCATAATAAAATATAATATATTCTAATTATAGTCTAATAAAACAAATAATTTTATAAAAGTATTCTATTTTATATAAAAAGATTTTACTATGCAAAACACTATACAGTATCTATGTATAATAAAATATAATATATTTTAATTATTGTCTAATAAAACAAATAACTTTATAAAAGTATTACTGCTTTATATATATAAAAAATTACTATGCATAATAAAATATATTATATTCTAATTATTGTCTAATAAAATAAATAACTTTATAAAAGTATTACATTTTATATAAAAGCTTTTCTGCTTTTATTACATTAATAATACTAATAAAACAAAATTTATATATATATATATATATATATATATATATATATATATATATATAACTTCCGTGACTTTATAAAAAGACACCTCAATATATTTAACAACATTTATCATCATTATTACAATTCACAATATTAATCGACCAGGTCGTTCCCAAGAAAGATGGGGCTTTCCAATAAGAATTTCTCCTTATTGGCGCGCAATTAGGTGACCAAACATCTCCTTGGCAGAACTTCTAGACATCGTTAATATTGCAAAAAATAATATTAATAACTCTGTCATCTCAATTATTGATTTAATAATATATAAAATATCGGCAATAATTGAATTAAATAACGTGAGATACTATGTAGCAATTACTGTAGCAATAACTGAACAAAACTGAGTGACTTCTCACGTAAGCATTAATAATCAATACCGTGTGTTACTATACAACCACACATATTACTGTACTTTTACTACCGAGTAGTTCAACAGTTTTAATGGTAAAACTTTCGCCGTTATTTTCATAAAAAATATTTTTGTCGCTTTCAATCCGACAATAATTCCGTTAGGGGTCCACTAATGATTGTATCAATGCATTTGGATATTCCCTGACAAAAAGAATATTCCCCGACCAATCGAATATTATACAACAACTTGCATACTTTGCAAAATTTATAAATACTACCCACAACTATAACATTATCTCAAATCTACACCATAATATTAAAAAAATATTTCAAAAAAATTAAATCTTTATTCGTAAAATTTGAGGTTTTACACCGATCCCCCATGGAGTTGCTTCGTGGTAGTTGATCATGTCTGTATATATATATATATATATATTTACAGCTTTTATATATATAACTGCTTACTGCTTTCCATACAAACTGCAGTATCATGTGAGCCTAGGAATCATGTGATCGCAGATTCAGCCAATTGAATCTAGATTCAGTTCCCGTGATGGACGTTTTTTAGCTGTAAGCAGCTTGTACATTATTTACAGTATCTGAATTTCCTTGGATGGTTGTCATGCCCATGAGGAGTTTGGCATTGCTGTATATTATTTTCTCGAAGATGCCTCGCATCTCAAAAATAAAAGTAAACAAGCCGAACATTTAATAATAAAGTGGAAGTATCAAAGGCCTCAATTACTATTGAGCACAGGGTTTGAAAAACCTCTTTTTACAAAACTTCATTGATATATCTGGTTAAAACTGAATTTTTCTATAAATTCAAACCCTTTGTATATAGGTGTGAACGAGGCATAGCACTACTTCCAAATAATTGCACATTGATCCACACACACCCACACACACATTCATATAACAGTTTCTTGAAAAGTGGGGGTCACCGTGGCAACACGGGTGTCGGGGGGTGCCTAACACCTTCCCTCCGCATAATCAAGCCCCCGAACTCAAATAAATATCGGTTTTACAGACCCGTTTAGCAGTGTCATATCACTGGGTCAATGTGCAAACCTTTTTCAGTTGCGTTGGTGCAACCAGTTAAATACACCAACTGGCGACTCTTAAAGTGAAATCGTCGACATTATACATGTCGGACCTTTTTCACTTGTTTTTTCAAACAAATCTCACATTAACATGAGAACACCAAAGAACAAGTAACGAAAAAGGACACTAAAAAATCCCGGCGTCGACGGTGGCGACTCTGCTTTGGGACTCCAAAGAAGAGGGCTTAAGCCGCTATTACAAGCTTTTCAAAACTCAAGATATGCTTGTGTGTGAATATTGCATTTACATTTATGATGAATGTGTACTAATGCATCTTACTTACTACAATCGCTAAATATCTATCTCCGATATTAATGCTTCAGACATGTCATCATTTTGCATAAGCCATGAGACACGTTGTATGTGAATGTATGTTGTGTGGTTCCTCCACCAGAGGCTATCCTGCTTGGTGTTTGATTACTAGACTCAGTAGGAAGAATAATTCCAATGGGGCTCGTGAAAGGCACCACCAGATTCGCATCGACGTTGAAAGACCGGATTAACTTCCCCGTCAAGTAGATTACGATGATCCGGGAACCTTCATGCCAAAAAAGCATGAGAGTAACCCTAAGATATGTCAACCTCTAATAAACCAAATGCGGAGGAAAGTCTCTTCATGCTTTCCATTTTCAATTACTTGTAAAAGCATTTACTTGTAATTTTATTCCATGATCATTTATATGTAATGGAAAATATGAGGAATACCTCTGCATACATGACATGTTATCAATGAACAACCATTTTTGCAGGACCATATTCCTAAAAAGGGCACATCATGATAACATTTATATTATCCCTAAGACTAAACTATATAATTCTTTTGTAGGGAAGCAATTGGGCCTGTTACCCGCTCAAAATCCAAAAAGGCCACGAGCCTACAGCCAATCATGTCTTCATCTGATCAGTCTAATCTGCTTCTCATGAGGAGTTCGAAGATTGCTTATCAAATTACAGAGTTGGTTGTTATGCTCAAAGAACTACACCAATCCACTCAGGGTAACCAAATACCCATCCACCTAGAATCCTCGGTACATGGAGGAATCCAGGTCCAAACAATGCCTATTCAACCAGAGTCATCCACACCAGGGGGAGTCAGGGTATTGGCAAAAAGATGGAAACCTAGATACCTAAACCTCATTCCAATAAATAAATCACAAATCCCAGGGATGATCGAGAAACTGGGGATCTAAGAAAGAAAGTCCAACAAATGGAGGAGACCATCCGGTCAATCAAAGGGACTGGAAATTATGGGAGTGTCACTTATTCAGATCTCTGCATATTCCCAGGGGATCGATATCCTACCAAATTCAAAGTCCCAGAGTTTGAAAAGTACAATGAGGAAGGCGATCCCTATACGCACCTGAAAGTACATTGGCGAATTGGGATCTTATGCTGAAGATGAAAGCCTCAGAATGCAGCTTTTTCAAAAAAGTCTCACTGGAGAGGCTAAGGCATGGTATGCCCGACTTGACAATGCCAAAATCCACAAATGGTAAGAATTGGCCCACGCCTTTCTAAGTCAGTACATTTTTCAGTCATAAATGGCACCTGATCGATACCAAGTGACTAAAGTCAAAAAGTAAAGTACTGAATCTTTTCGAGAATATGCCCAAAGGTGGAGACATCTCGCAGCGCAAGTTATTCCATCAACGATGTGTTTTGAGATGGTAATGACGTTTATTGATATCCAAGAGGCTCAGACACGAGAGGATCCTAGCAGCATAGGAAAGCCGTTCTCAAAAATGATCAAACACGGCGAAATGGCAGAGATGGGCCTGAAGGCAGGCAAGATTAAAGACTCCACTGCCTTGGAAGCAGTCGCCAAGCATATACAGACCGACAAGTATGCGAGCGATCCCAAGGGTGTACCTGATAAAGGCAATGAAGACGTATCCCTTGTTGTACAGGGGCATGTTAATAGACCAACCTACAGTCCCCCATTCGGAAAATACAAAACAATCTGCCAACTCAACAATAGGCTGCATTCAACCAATACCCAGATAGGAAAAGAAAATTTGAAAGAACGGAAAATCGGGTGTTCACTCCACTAGGCGATTCCCTTGAACATGTATTGGCGATATTAATGGATCACAAGAAAATTACCGAACTGGCTCCACCTCTAGAACAAGGGAGCAAAAGATATAATCCAAGCCAAAGATGTGCTTACTACTCAGGGTCTCCAGGACACGATACGGAAGATTGTTGGTCCTTAAAGCATAAAATTCAAAATCTGATCGAAAGTGGCAATATTGTGGTTCAAAGAACTTCGATCAATGAATGTCAACACCAACCTTCAGTTAAGACATGATACTGGGGAAGTAAACATGATCGGGTTAGGAAGTGCTGAAATGTATCCAATTCATAAGTGCATACGAAGGATAGAGGACTACCCCCAAAGGCATAGAATAAATGTCCTAAAGTGGGAAAACTTGGAGGAAGGTATCATAGTAATGCAAAAATTAGAGACGATCCAGAACCAAGTAAATCTGCTAGCTAAGCTGATAGTGCGCCAACATCAGGATACGAGGCATTTCTTCACTCAACTATCAGAAGGCCAAGAAAAAGGGGATGATAAAATTGCTAGCAGACCTCGCCAACGAAAAAATCGCTTGGGGGAATGCGAACTCTCAAATAAAAAAGATCAAACAACCTCCACAAGAGTCCAAAAATTAACCCCTCTAAGCAAATCCAATGAAGAAATGCTACACTTTCTAATAAGCGAAGGAAGAATTATTGAGTTGCTGCCTCCTGTAAATCCCAAGATAAAGAACTATGATTCCACCAAGATATGTCTCTACCATTCTAACTCACTTGGACATACGACTGAGGAATGCTGGGCTTTGCGACATAAAATCCAGGATCTCATTGAAAATAGAGAGCTGGAGATAGAAATTCCCATGACCAAAAAAGGGCAAAAAGGCAGTAAAAAGCTTAAGATGTCCACTCGAGATAGGTAGTTCAAATAAGGTGAAGGCTATGAGCGATAATTCAGTTAGAACCCAAGATGGAATGATCCTAATGCAGGAAATGACAAAGGAGATTCTTCCGCCAACATCCGACATCCTATGGTCCAAAGATGACAACCACATTCCAGATCTTATAACCTTGGATGATGCAGAGAAAATACTGATCCTTTCCAAGGAGAAAAAAGCAAAAAAAGGAAAGTTTCTTTCAAGAAATGGGACAATAGTTTGAGGGAGATTTCATGGTCGAATCCTCTCAAGCCCAGGAAAAGCGTGAAGGAACAGATGAAGGAAAAGGTGGTGAGGTTGTCGGGGAAACCAACCCATCAAAGAATCAAGATTTCATACCTTTTTGCGATGGGTCCAGCTCAAGCATCCCTGAGAAATGTACTGAACCAGGAAGCAATCAAGTTATGGCCATAAGTGAAGATATTCAAAACCAAGAACTAACCTCTGTCGCGAGCCTTGAAGGTAACACAACCACTGACAACTGGACTATCAGACCTCAACTAGCCAAAAAGATGTAGATCCAGGGGATAAAGCTGTGAGTTCCGGAAGATGTTGACTAGATTACTTCACTTTCAAAGATGCTTTTTATTTTCCATGCATATATAAAAAGAAAAAAACAACAAAAAGAGAAAAAAAAAAGAGAAAAAGAGAAAAAGAAAAAAAGAAAAAAAGAAAAAAAGAATCAAAAATCAAGTCATTCAGGTTTCAGCTCATCAGGCTGAACTACGAAAGACCTGATCTCCCCTCTTCAATGGGAGTACGTAGGTAGCCATTTATGGTGCGGTCAAACCAAACAAAAACCCAAAAAACCCAAACCAAACACTTCTCAAACAAACGCTTCTCAAATAAACACTTGTCAAGCCGTTTATCTTATCAAGTAGGAACTACGCAGACCTGATCTCCCACACTCACGGGAGTACGTAGGCAACCACCAAAGGAAAGGTCTCGACCTCAACAAAACATCCAAATCCAAACGTCGATCCCAAGAATGACCCTCCAAGTCAGCGACCTATGTGGAGAAGATCCAACAACACTGCAATGTCATTCCATCAAATCTAGCACAAATCCCAGAAAGGAAGAAACAACGATATGCCAAAACAACCGGCAGCGAGGACCTTCAAAGATTCGACACCCTTAATCACGAGTCTTCATCAAATCAAAAGAAAATCAAGTCCGATTGCAAAAAAAAGTCAGAATAATGATTGAAGGCATCAAAACCCGTGTCCTATACTTGTTCACCATCCGTACAGAGGAAAAGTCTCTCATGATCTCAAAGATCTTATCACCCCATCCACAAAGCGACTATCTCGTATAACAAGCAAGGTCAGCAATTTCAAAATCGACGATAACCCGATATTGCGACCAATACAACAAGACTTGGACAATCTCAAAAACAACGACAACTCAACACTGGGGCATTTATCAAACATCCTAAAGAGGAAAGTACCCCAGTCAACACCATCAGCATGGTCCATCATCATCAAAGCTTCCCTCACATCAGCTCACTAGGGATTTGGATATTACTCACTTGCAACTTCATCAAAAGAAGGAAAACTCCTGAAAAGAATCATGGCTACATTAGCTTGCCCCTACAAACGAAGGGGAAAATTCTCAACAAAGTTCTTAACTTAAGAGCAGAAGCCCAATAACAAAGGGTCTGGCGAATGAAATCTACACCATCTAACATGTTAATTTGCGCCAAATCCTCATAAGTTGAGGCCTCTACACTAAATTTCAATATTCGGCAGCGAAAGTACAAACTGTACCCCCTAGGGATATCAGCGGCATTCAGATCATCAGTTCAGCCGGGTTACGAATCAAATGTTCAAGGAAATGGGGCAAGCACTCAACAACAAAAGGAAACTACAAATCACCTCAAAAAGGGTGAGGCGCTACATCAACGTACATCTCTATCCAAATAGAACATCGTGCGTAATCCGTGAAACAAACCTTTGAATATTACTTTAGCGAAGGTATCGGGAGATCCGATATTCAAAACCATTGGTATCAATTCAATGCAACATCAAGATAGTCCAGCAATGAAAGCTTAGTATACTACCATTCGAGTGGGAACCAAAACAATAGGCGATGTCAACTACCAAATAGGTAGGATCTGCTATCAAACTACCATCGTAGTAGGCACCATTGTAAACTACCAACGTAGATGCATCGGCAACATCTCAATTTCTCTTCATCAAACAGGCATTAGCGGCACCGACAAAAAGCTAAGCCGTTGTAGTCAACACCAGCAATCCCCGGAAAGGTAAAACGATTTGCTAAAACATTTTAAACATGCATCATAACATTCATTATATTGCAATTTGCGATATACGATATGCGAAATGCGATGTGTGAGTTTCGAAGTGTGATTGGCCAAAAGCGAAAGGCGAAGTGCGAAATGCGATGTGCAATTTGCGAACTGCGATTTACAAAAACATTTTAAGCATTCATCATCACATTCACTACATTGCGATTTGCATCATTAAAAATACCTTGTCATATTTCAAGTGTCTACTAATCTTTATCATGTCCATTCCATTGCATTGCATGAACATGATAAAGAGGGGCATATGTAGATACTCAAAATTTTCTTTTCTTGTTACTAACTATACAGGAGGGCAAAAACATCTTTTTCATTCCAGAGATAATCCTGGAGGACCACAACATCAATTCCAACCTCAGAGATAACCCTGAGGATATTTAGAGTCAACAAAATGACAATCTCGTAGATAACCTCGGAAAAACTCACGAATCAGTATGAAAAATCGAGATAACCCCGGGAAGGGTAAAATGGTTATTTTGCCAACTCAACTTCACTTCATATCAAATACACTCATTTCAATACAAATCACATCAAAATATGTCCCACAAGAACCATATCTTAACTTCCAAGAGCAAACTACACAAAACGGCTCAACGGACTGCCTGACGAAAACCCAAAAATGCCATTTCGGTCATGGACCCATCTTCCTGGAATCAAAAAAGGCAAATCCCATGTCATGGCGTAACTCTTGATAAAAGAGGTCTGAAGAAGATCTTGTACACCTCATTTGGAGGCTCGGATTAAAGTTCTGCAAGTTCGAGCGGACATTATAGTGCACGAGTACACGTACTTCGAGACAACAGGACCCGCAATGCCCGGGTACACCTCGACCAAATTATAAGCGAGTGTAATCATGGCGACTCATGATACACCTACACGCCCATCGGCCTATAAATATAAACCTTTGGGGTCAATTGACCATTTGAAGGGGAGAAGAGAGAAAAAAGCGAGGAAGCCTCGTCCAATTTACTCATACACACCATATCGAGTGTTTCATCGGTTTAAACATATGTTAGCTCACATATAGCTATACTTTTTGTCCCCATGAGCCGAGTGTTTATCCACATAGAGTCATAGAAGTCTACATTGGCAGCCCAATGTAAGCCTTCTTACATTCTATAAAGCCTTTCTTTTCATATTAGCACACATTATTATACACATTAAGAGTCGTGTTGTGTGTATTTGCCCGAACTTCGGTCCGTGGTTTTCATTTCTGTCTGTATATATATATATATATATTTATATATATGTATATATTTTATATATGGACTAACATTATTGAGTTATGCCTCGATTGAGCCTAGACTTATGTCCGGAGCGCTATTTGCTTATATATATATATATATATATATATATATGGTGGTCGACTGCTGTCCCGATGAGCTTCGACACAGTAGTCCACCTAGTTCGCTCTAACCTTTGTAAGTCTCTGTGGTGAGCAAAGGTTTCAAGGGTTATAGAACATAGGTATGAGTCTACTTTGGGTAAACGGGGTATGCATGAATGAGCTTTGAGTAAGATTTTATTTTTGAAACACTCAAGATGAGTAGGTTATTCAGATCTAGCTCCTCAGTTAGTAACAGGTCAGCTTTGCCTCCTGTTCCAGATATAGTGAACCAAGAAGAACATAATTATGAAAACATTAATCAAGTTTTAAACAACTGGAATATACCTAAGGTATCTCCCAAAGAAATTTATCAGCCAACATTTTCAGATAAATTTAAAACTGATTATAATGTCAAAACTGTTGAAAGAGTTTATGCAATTAACAAAGAATACGAAATTGTAGTCTTTATCACCGTAAGTTATTAAAAACATAGAAAAAGGGTTATAATTTTATACATATAGGTCTTGTTCAAGTTGCAGTTAAACCTCTTAATAGAAAAGGAATTAATTCATCAATCTACCTCTGCCTTAGAGATGCTAGATTTTTAAATTATTATCCAAGCATTATTGGTGCTATGGAAGCAAGTTTGCACAATGGACCTATCCATTTCAATTGCTTTCTTGATTTCACCCTGAGTCTTAGTGATCAAAACTTATTTAAAGCCTTATCATTAAATATTAAAACTGATGGAGAGATTACTCAAATGATTGAAGGATCTCAACCCATTGCTTTGATTTACAGGATTTATTATAAGATAATGAAGTCAAATTTGAACGCTCATGCTCTTAATAAAAGCCCAAAAGATCAAAACAGCTTTTAATTCAAAGTTCAATCTAGTGATGCTAATATCCGGATCCCAAGAACAATTCTTTGGAAGGATATTAACTTACCTAATCGATGGACTTTACCAAATGAATTACCACAAAGAACCCATAGTTAACAATTTGTTGAATATTGAAAATATCCAACAGCTTTTACGATGGAACCTGTTAAAATCGGTTTTGAACGTATTTGTAACACCGCTTATTATTGAAGATATTTCTAGTTCTTCACCCTTCAGCTATCCACACTAGAAGAGATATCAAGTCCTAAGTAATCCTCCTCGGTTAAGGATATCAAACTTAAAGGTATTCTTAATGAAGACAAGTTAGTCATCCTCGTTATACTTCGTGAACGATACCGTCAAGATGAAGAAGACTTTCTTCCCCAAAGATCTTCCGCTTATCCCACACAATCTGATTTTAATGCCCCAATTCATAATCAACTAAGAGTCCTTAAAAAGGATTTCGTGTTAGATTGGGATAACTTAGTTAAAATTTTAATTCAAATCTAATAAAGAAAAAGACATCTATTCAGATCTGCTCATCCAACCGAAAAAAGAAAGAGATAGGATAATAAATAGATGGAAAAGATTTATCAAGAATCGAAGAAATTAACATTACTTTTTATGACCGGTATGAATGTGATCAAAGTAAATGTAATGTTATTAGTAAAACTCAATGGATTAAAGAAGATAGATCCAAAGTGTCTACCCATCCCCCATTAGAAAACAGCCTTCTAATTCCAGCTTAAAAACACTTCATATTGCTAGTCCTTCAAAATACCAAGGAACTAATAACGATAAAAAATAATTGAACACTTAAACTTTAGCAATCAATATCTAGCAACAAGAGGAAAACAAATGAGATAGAATTGAAGAAAAATTTGAAGAAGGTATTATTAAAAACCCTCGATTCAAAAATCGAACAACCTTTACTAAATTTACCGGAAAATGAGATATAATTTAAGTTTACCTAATAAAGATGACGAATTAGTCCAATCTATTGAGAAATTGTTTAAAAACTCAAAATGTAACCCTCCAAAGGAACTATCATTGTTATTGATCGTGTGAGTCTCGATAATAATGAAAGTTCTTTCCCACTCTTCTATTTCAAACCTTAATGACCAATTAAATAAATTAACTCGTTAATAACACAAGTTTTACCGTAAATTGGTATTCCGCACCAACTCCTCCGGATTTACAATTCAAGAGAGGAATCTAGATAAACAGCTTTCAGATCCTCTAATAAAATTTATGAATGGAATATAGATGGATTTAGTGAACAAGAAATTCTTAATAAACTTAATCATATGTCTATGGTAGCTAATAATTTACATCACTAAATTCAACACTTTGTCTCAACCGGATATTGCTGAATTATTAGCTAGTGGATTCACCGGCATTCTTAGTCTCTTGTGGGAAAAACATCTCACGTAAGACATTAGAATATCCATAATTCATGCTATTCAAAGAGATAAAGAAGGCAATCCATCTTTGATGAAGATGCTTGGTATTGGTCTTCCCGATGGAGTTAACACTTTAATATTCACCATAATTAAACATTTTGTTGGGAACCCCTAGCAATATTACGTAAAGAATTCATGATCGGGTTATAATCTTACTTGTCCCACTCTAAGTGATTTTAGATGGTACAAAGATGTATTTACCTCTAGAGTTATGATGAGAAATGACAAGAATAAACCATTTTGGAAAGAAAAATTACGTTAATGGTTTGCCGTCTTTATTTGCTCACAAAAAGTTAGGGAAGAATTAAGCAAAACCTAGGATATATTGATTATGATAATTTAACTTATGGAGATATTATTAGTCATATACAAAAATTGGATTAAAATGTGCATTGATTTTAAATTAGCTAAACAAGCTAGAAAAGACAAAAATAAAGCTAAATACGAGTTAGAACATTTTGTGAACAAGATGGTTTATCACGCTAGTGGCTCTCTCTCCAGTAAGGAAGCTACAGGCATAAAGATAAACATATTAAGTCACACAAAAAATCATAAACGCAAAGTAGTTAAGAGATATACTCACAATAAAAATAAGAATAATAATCAAGATAATTATTATAATAAACCTAAGTCATCAAAGAAAAAAATCTTATAAAAATCAAAAACATTTGATAAAAGTAAAATCTGTCATCACAATTGTGGATGAAAAAGTCATTACAAAAGTGAATGCAGAGTTAAACAAAATTAGCTCAATTGAATATTTCAACTCAAGATACTGAACAATTATTAGAATTAATGAGAATTGATAATAAGAGTAGCAGAATGAAGAAGCTTCGATGTTCCTAATCTTCTAGTAACAACTCATCCAACGTAAATTCGATAAAGGAAATGAAGTCACTATATGTACGTAAGATTGTAATAAAAACTCAGTAAAAGAGTATGTAATTACAAAATGAAGAAGAAAGCCCTTATTAGTTGATCTAATCAAGAAAATTAATCGATCCTAATTAAAACTCAATATCTAAAACAATTAAAAGATTTATTAACTAAAGATAAAAAGGTCATCGATAAGGTTCTTAGAGCCAAAGAAAAACCCATATTCAGCTTTAAATAAGACTTCTTGAAAGATTCAAATCTCCATTAAAGAAATTACACTTCCGAAAGTTAAATCAAGAGGTTAATAAACTTAAAAAGGAGATTTCTAATTTAAAGATAGAGATTTCTAGTTTAAGAAAAGAGATTGACAATAAAAAATTAGATCTTCAAATTAATGATTCTTCTTCTAGTGATGAATGTCACGAGGATCCGAGTCATCTATTGCCAAAGATTCTCGATCTCTTTATTCAAGTTCTCTCTTAAAAGAATTAAAGATATTACTATTCAAAATGGTATATTTCCATTAATTTAGTCATTGATAAAACCTTTTCAAAGACAACTCCCCGCCTTCAAGATACATCAAAAGGATTGAATTGTATTCAAGAAGGTATCATCCCACTAGATATTATAAGAAAAACTAGTGAAAAATTAAATTCAAATTAACTTGATAGTCAAATGGAAATAAAGTACAAATTACCTAAAGTACATATCTGTCAGGATAGCATGTGTTTCAAGACCTCGTTCGTATTAGTTCGCAATCTTACTGACAAAATTATTTTAGGTTTACCATTCATATATTTGCTTTATCCATTTACCACTAGTAATAAAGGTTTAAGTTGTGAACATTTAGGAAAGAAAATTATATTTAAATTTTTAATTAAACCAAAAGAAAGAGATTTAAAATTTATTCAAGAAGAATCAATTTCTAAATCATTAAATCATTAAATTATAAAGTTACTTCACCTAAATTTTCTTAAAGAAGAAATTAAGTACCAACAAGTTGAAGACCAACTTAAGAGTAACAGGTTCAAGAAAAATAAAAGAATTAAAAGAATATTTAATAAATAACTTATGTTCGATTCTCTCCCAATGCTTTTTGGCATGTGAAGAAGCACACGCTTAGATTACCCTATGCTAAAGAATTTAAAGAGCATTTAATTCCTACTAAGGCTAGGCTCTATTCAAATGAGTCATGAACAAATGGAGTTATGTAAAATTGAAATCAATGATCTCCTTAGTAAAGGGCTAATTAGACATAGTAAGTCACCATGGTCTTGTCCAAATTTCTCTATGTTAATAATGAAGTGAGAAAGAACGAGGTGTCCCTCGCCTAGTCATTAATTATAAAACCATTAAACAAAGTTTTAGAGTGGATTAGGTACCTTTGCCAAACAAGGATGATCTCCTTGGTAGGTTAAGCGTCTCCACTATCTTTAGTAAATTTGACCTCAAGTCGATTCTCGCAAGTTGCCATTCACCTGGATGATAGGTACAAATCGCATTTACCACTTCGCTCTCGACACTACTTAATGGAGTGTTCAATCATTTGACTTAAGAATGCACCTAAAGGAATTTTAGAATATTCTTAATAATATTTTGAATCCTTCAAATCATTTTATCATTGTTTACATCGATGACATCCTTGTATTCTCCAAGACTATTGAAGAACATATTAAACATTTGAATTCATTCTTCAAAAACAGCTTAAAACCAATGGTCTTGTCCTTTCTCCTTCCAAGTGTAGTCTGCTTTTTGACTAAAGTCGATTTCTCTGCTTAATCCTCTATCATGGACTCACGCGCCAATCGACAGAGCTATTCAATTCGCCGAATGGCCCGAGATAAGATTACCGACAAGAATCAAATGATGAGGTTTCTTGGCTCGCTCAATTATATTGGCGCTTTTTACAAGGACCTCGTGAAGATTTGTAAGCCTCTCTTCGGTAACATAAAGTAATCCTCCTCCTCGGATCGACATTCATACTTCCATCCGTCCAAGTTAAAAAATATGTTAAGGTTTTGCCCGCTTGGCATCTCTAATGATTCAAGATTCAAAATAGTTGAAACTGACGCCTCTGACATTGGATTCGGAGGCATACTCAAATAGAAATTGACTCTTATTTCTAATGAACAAATTGTTCGTTTCCATTCAAGCGCATGGAATTCTACACAATTAAAATACAAAGATTATTAAAAAGAGATTTTATCTCTAGTTTTATGTATTAAAAAAATCCGTAGAGATTTATTAAATCGTAAATTTTAGTTAGAATAGATTGTAAGTCAAGAAAAATTTATTCTTGAAAAAGACGTTGAAAACGCCGCCTCTAAGCATTCATTCGCTAGATGGCAAGCAATTTTAAGTATTTTTGATTTTGATATTGAATATATTAAAGGCAAGAATAACTTCATCTGCATTTTCTCACTCGTGAATTTATTAACACAGTACAATCACAACAAAATGAGTGTGCGAGGAGGTTCATCTTCTCGTAGTCATGGTCATCCGCCGTCCAGGCTTGATCAACCAGATTAATCAACCAAAGGAATCATTGTTCCTCACCCAAATACCACCAGACACATAATAAATTCCAGTGCTTGGTATAAATTCCCCAAGCCCTACTCCTCGCCTTGCTAGTCAACCAAAGCCATTTGATATTTTTGCTAGTCAAGCTCCAAATTTACTTCACAAAACCTAGTCATCCAAAGGTCGATTATCTTCAGTTTATGATCATCACTTATTTCATGTTGAGTTAAATATGAAACCTAAAATGACCCTATTCAAGCTTAGTTAACCCAAAGATTTTCCTTCGGATGGCATTTTACTCCTTTAGCTCCATATAAGTCACTTGTTTATTATAGAGATATCCTTATCAAACAGTAGTCATTTATAAAACCAATCTATGCCAATGATGATAAATCAAACTCCTTTATCATTCATCAGATATTAAACAAGTCCTTAATTCATGAGATTGGAGTAGTCATCCATCGATCTCGATCTCTTTCTAATCAATCTAGTTCCTTTTTGATTATATTGAAGTTCGCTAAAATCATGCTTCATCAAATGATGATCATAGTCACCGTGGTTCTTCAACGGGTAGACCACAAATTTAAAAGTTAATTCCACAAATTTATCACGGTTATTATCAAATGGAAGTCTTTACAATTCCTCATCAAAATGATGATCATAGTCACTCGTGGTTCTTGAGGTTCAGACCACAAATTTAAAAGTTAATTCCCCGAATGGTTCTTTTGGTGGACAATTAGAGCATTTTGAGTCTGCTGACATTTTCCTGAAACCTCTCCTTGCGATTATCATTCCAAATAACTAGGAAATTCCAAATTCCAATTTTCCCTTATATTTTGTAGTAAATATAAAACCCTTGGATTTTGAAATGGCAATATATAGTTACATTTCCCACTCAAGAAGTCATCGCTTCGGCCCGCCGTCCATAGGAATCGTGATCTTTCGTGCACTTTTCTTTCTCCTATTTCTCGTGTCTCTCGTCCGCTTTTCAATTAAATGGTGGATAAATTTGGAGTTGATGTAATAAGAGCGCCAAGTTCAAAAGAATTCATGCCTTCTCCTCTCATACCTCCTCCAGCTTAACGCTAATACAGCTTACTTACTGGGCTTCGCCACAGATCCTCCAAGAATCAAAAACAAATTAATTAGCAAAATCGCTTACATCACCGGCCTACCACGAGATGTTTCGATTATTCTAATTCCGAAGTTATATGCCTTGTCACGACGCTTATTCATTTAAGACTCGATCAGCACGTGAAGACTCAGATAAAGCTTCTTCTTCACCCGTAGGAGATAATTCTAGTCATGATTCGATTATGAAGGCAATATGAATTTTCTATGGCACAATTGTTTCTTCAGATGCTCAAGATCCATTTTCTTGAGCCCATCTCTAATCAATCAAAGTGAAGATGTGATTCTCTATTTCCAAATGCACCAAAGACTTACTCAGTGCAATTTTAGTCACCTGCTCCCGTAATTTTTAGTCACCGGCCCGGCAAAATTTCATCACCAGCAAAGATTGTCAGCAAAGATTGTCATCTTCTCTTTTTTCAAAAAGCAATTTCAATCAGCATCCGTCCCACGACCGCATTAGTCAAAAGAAGACGCTTTTTCCACCAAAAGTGCATTCTTTTTCCTTACTTTAGTAAAATGTTTTTACTTGTACTTTTACTTTAGTAAAATGTTTCTTACTTTTACTTTACCTCGCTTATTGTAATAGTAATCTTGTAATACTGCTTCCTTGTTCTATAAAAGGAAATTTGATTCATTTGGTTTAGCAGACTTAGAAAGACTCGAGTTCCTTCTCCGACAAATCTTTAGCCTCACCAAGCTTAGCCTACTTAACCCCCCTTCATCTAATGTTTTTATTTCAAGAATCTTGTAAGTCCATTTTAGTTATCTATCTTGTAAATAGTTTTCTTAATCAATAAAATTTTTTTTATTTAGTAATTTAATTGTGTTCTCAGATGCGCACTTGTTCTTCTCTCTTCCCCTTTCTCCTTCCGCCTTAAATGTCGGATTCATTTAGTTTAGGCAGATTTAGAAGACTCAGAGATCCTTCTTCCACAAATTTTAGCCTTTCATTGTTGTTTTTAGCCTACTTAACCCCCTTCATCTAATGTTCTTATTTCAAAGAATCTTGTAAGTCCATTTTAGTTATCTATCTTGTAAATAGTTTTCTTAATCAATAAAATTGTTTTTATTTAGTAATTTAATTGTGTCTCAGATGCTTAACTTGTTCAACTCAAGATACTTTAACAATTATTAGAATTAATGAGAATTGATAATAAGAGTAGTAAGAGTAGAATGAAAGAAGCTTCCGATGTCTTAATCTTCTAGTAACAACTCATCCAACGTAAATTCTGATAGTGAAAATGAAGTCACTATATGGTACAAAGATGTACATCCAGCGGTAGAGGGGAAGAGAGAAAGGGGAAGAGAAAGGGGAAGAGAAGGAGAAAGGGGAAGAGAGAAGAACAAGTGAGCATACAGAACACAATTAAATTACTAAATAAAAACAATTTTATTGATTAAGAAAACTATTTACAAGATAGATAACTAAAATGGACTTACAAGATTATTGAAATAAGAACATTAGATGAAGGGGGGTTAAGTAGGCTAAACAGCGGTAGAGGCTAAAGATTTGTCAGAGAAGGATCTCTGAGTCTTTCTAAGTCTCTCTAAACCAAATGAATCCGATTTCCTTTTATAGAACAAGGAAACGAATCGCTACAAGATTACTATTACAATAATCGAGGTAAAGTAAAAGTAAGAAACATTTTACTAAAGTAAAAGTACAAGTAAAAACATTTTACTAAAGTAAAGGAAAAGAATCGCTTTGGGAAAAGCGACGCCTTCCTTTGACTAATGCTACTCGTGGACCGATGTTTGATCGAAAGTCGCTTTGATGAAAAGCGTAAGATGTCACGACAATGCCGCCTCGAAAGGTGACCGAGGTCACCGGAAATAGTGACTAAGGTCACGAGCAAAGACTAAGGTCACCGAGTAGGTGTCAATCCGACCGAAATAGAGAATCACATCTTCACTTTCGATTGATTAGAGATGGGCTCAAGAAAATGGATTCGAGCATCCTCAAGAGCAATTGTGCCATAGGGGTCGCAAATCGCTTTCATAATCGTAATCATGACTAGAATTATCTCCTCCGATCGAGAAGAAGTTTTATCCACTCTTCACGAATCGATCAAGTCTTAAATGAATAGCGCCAAGAAGACACTTTAACTCGAATTAGAATAATCAAACATCTCGTGATCAAGGTGTGATGTAACCGATTTTGCTAATTCAAATGCTTTTGATTTATCGAGGATGCAAACTACAGAGGCCAGAGTAATCAGATTGACGTTAATCGAGGAGGTAACAGAGAGAAGGCGAGAATTCTTTTGAACTTGGCCTACTATTCTCATTAACTCCAAATTTATCCCACCATTTAATTGAAAAATGGCGTAGAGACCCGAGAAATAAGAGAAAGAAAGTCCGAGCCGCCCCGATTCCTACGGACGACGGAGACCGAAAAACAAAGACTTCTTTTGAGTGGTCAGAATTATATATTGCCATTTCAAAATCCAAGGGATTTTATATTTACTACAAAATATAAGGAAGACCGGAATTTCTCTCATATTTGGAATGATAGTTACCGTGATGACAAAAATGCTCTAATTGGGCAAGGAGAGGTTTAGGGAAAATGTCATGACTCAAACTGCATTCTTGTCCACCAAAGAATGAACCATTTGGGGAATTGACTTTTTAAATTTGTGGTCGAACTGAAAGAACCACTTAAAGTGACTATGATCATCATTTTGATGAAGCATGATTTTATGCTAGCTTCAATATAATCATAATAAAGAAAAGGAACTAGATTGATTAGAAAGAGATCCGAGATCCGATGGATGACTACTCCAATGATGAATTAAGGACTTGTTTAATATACAATGAATGATAAAGGAGTTTTGATTTATCATCATTGGCATAGATTGGTTTTAAGAAAATCGACTGCTTTCAATAAGGATATCTCTATAATAAACAAGTGACTTATATGGAGCTAAAGGAGTAAAATGCCATCCCAAGGAAAATATCGGGTTGCTAACCGAATAGGGTCATTTTAGGTTTCATATTTAACTCAACATGAAATAAGTGATGATCATAAACTCAAGATAATCTGGTTAATCGATGACTAGGTTTTGACGAAGTAATGGAGCTCGACTAGCAAAAAATATCAAATGGCTTTGGTCGACTAGCAAGAATCGAGGAGTAGGGCTTGGGGACCGTATCAAGCACCGGAATTTATTATGTGTCTGGGTGATCGGGTGAGGAACAATAGCCCCTTTGGTTGATTAATCGTTGATCAATCGACCAAATAGAGCCATGACTACGAGAAGATGAACCTCCTCGCACACTCATTTTGGTCGTGATTGCACTGTGTTAATAAATTCACGAGTGAGAAAATCTGACCGAAGTTGTTATCGCTTTTAATATATTCAATATCAAAATCAAAAATACTTAAAATTGCTTGCCATCTAGCTTAATGAATGCTTAGAGGCGACGCTTTTCAACGCCTTTTTCAAGAATAAATTTTGGTTGACTTACAATCTATTCTAACTAAGAATTTCGATTTAATAAATCTCTCTGAATTTTTTAATACATAAAACTAGAGCTAAAATCTCCTTTTAATAGTAATCAGATTTTAATTGTGTAGAATTCCATGCCGTAATTGAAACGAATAATTTGTTCATTAGAAATAGAGTCAATTTCTATTTGAGTATGCCTCCGAATCCAATGTCGAGGCGCCGCCTTCAACTATTTTGAATGTCAATCATTAGAGATGCCAAGGCGTGACAAAACCTTAACATACTTTTTAACTTGCGGACGACGTAAGTATGAATGTCACCCAAGGAGGAGGATTACTTTGTAAGTTACCGAAAGAGAGGCTTACAAATCTTCCCGAGGTCCTCAGAAATCGCCAATATAATCGAGCGAGCCAAGAAACCTCTCAGAATCGATTCTTGCTTGGAATCTTATCTCGGGAACCCGTTACGAATTGAATAGCTCGCACAATCGGCATGCGAGTCCATGATAGAGTATTAAACCGAGAAATCACTTTAGTCAAAAAATGATTACACTTGAAGGAGAAAGGACAAGACCATTGGTTTTAATCGCTTTCAAGAATGAATTCAAATGTTTAATATGTTCTTCAATAGTCTTGAGAATACAAGGATGTCATCGATGTAAACAATGATAAAATGACCGGCGGGATTCAAAATATTATTAAGAATATTCTAAAATTCACTCGGGTGCATTCTTAAGTCCAATGATCAACACTCCATTCGTAGTGTCCCAACTGAGTGGTAAATGCGCTTGTACCTATCATCCGGGTGAATGGCAACTTGCCGTAATCCTCGACTTGAGGTCAAATTTACTAAAGATAGTGGAGACGCTTAACCTACCAAGGAGATCATCCTTGTTTGGCAAAGGGTACCTAATCCACTCTAAAACTTTGTTTAATGGTTTATAATTAATGACTAGGCGAGGACACCTCGCTCTTTCTCAAATTCATTATTAACATGTATAATGACAAGACCATGGTGACTTACTATGTCTAATTAGCCCTTTACTAAGGAGATCATTGATTTCAATTTTACATAACTCCATTTGTTCACGACTCATTTGAATAGGCCTAGCCTTAGTAGGAATTAAATGCTCTTTAAATTCTTTAAAGATAGGTAATCTAACTGTGCTTCTTCCTATGCCAAAAAGCATCGGGAGAATCGTAACATAAGTTATTTATTAAATATTCTTTTAATTTTTTTATTTTTTCTTGAACCTCACATTTTAAGTTGGTCTTCAACTTGTTGGTACTTAATTTCTTCTTTAAGAAAATTTAGGTGAGTAACTTTTACAATTTAATGATTTAATGATTTAGAAATCGATTCTTCTTGAATAAATTTTAAATCTCTTTCTTTTGGTTTAATTAAAATTTAAATATAATTTTCTTTCCTAAATGTTCACAACTTAAACCTTTATTACTAGTGGTAAATGGATAAAGCAAATATATGAATGGTAAACCTAAAATAATTTTGTCAAGAAGATTGCGAACTAATACTTAACGAGGTCTTGAAACACATGCTATCCTCGATAGATATGTACTTTAGGTAATTTGTACTTTATTTCCATTTGACTACCAAGAATTTAATTTAATTTTTCACTAGTTTTCTTATAATATCTAGTGGGATGATACCTTCTTGAATATTAATTCAAGTCTCCGCATCTAAAGATTCACTAGAGCAGTGGAGTCAGATCAAAAGGTTTTATCAATGACTAAATTAATGGAAATATACCATTTTTGAATAGTAATATCTTTAATTCTTTTAAGAGAGAGACTCTTGAATAAAGAGATCGTAATCTTTGGCAATAGATGACTCGATCCTCGTGACATTCATCACTAAAAAAGAAGAATCATTAATTTGAAGATCCGATTTTTATCACAATCTTTTCTTAAACTAGAAATCTCTATCTTTAAATTAGAAATCTCCTTTTTAAGTTTATTAACCTCTTGATTTAACTCTCGTGAAGTGTAATTTCTTTAACGGAGATTTGAATCTTTCAAGAGTCTTATTTAAACCTAATATGGATTTTTCTTCGCTCTAAGAACCTTGTCAAATGACCTTTTTATCTTTAGTTAATAAATCTTTTAATTGTTTTAGATATTGAGTTTTTAATTCCTGGATCAAGAATTTTACCGATTAGATCAACTAATAAGGAGCTTTCTTCTTCATCTTTTGTAATTACATTAACTCTTTTACAACAGCTTTTTATTACAATCTTCCGTATATATAGTGACTTCATTTTCACTATCGTAATTTACGTTGATGAGTTGTTACTAGAAGATTCCTAACATCGTAAGCTTCTTCATTATCGCTACTACTCTTATTATCAATTCTCATTAATTCTAATAATTGTTCTGATCTTCAGCTTGAAATATTCAACTCGAGCTAATTTTTGTTTAACTCGCATTCACTTTTTGTAATGACCTTTCCTCCCACAATTGTGATGCATAATTTTACTTTTTTATCAAATGTTTTTGATTTTTATAAGATTTTTCTTTGATGACTTAGGTTTATTATAATAATTATCTTGATTATTATTCTTATTTTTATTGTGAGTATATCTCTTTCATCAAGGCTTATGATTTTTTGTGTGACTTAATATGTTTATCTTTACGCCTCGTGCTTCCTTCCGAGGAGCTACCCCATGAAACCATACTGCTCACAAAATGTTCCTAACTCGTATTTAGCTTTATTTTTGTCTTTTCTAGCTTGTTTAGCTAATTTAAAATCAATGCACATTTTAATCCAATTTTTTGTATACGACTAATAATATCTCCATAAGTTAAATTATCATAATCAATATATCCTAGGTTTTTGCTTAATTCTTCCCTAACTTTGTGAGCAAATAAAGACTTAAAACCATTAACGAATTTTTCTTTCCAAAATGGTTTATTACCGCTATTTCTCATCATAACTCTAGAGGTAAATACATCTTTGTACCATCTAAAATCACTTAGAGTGGGACAAGTAAGATTACTTAATCGATCATGAATTCTTTTCTCGTAATATTGCTAGGGTTCCAAATAAAATGTTTAATTATGGTGAATATTAAAGTGTTAACTCCATCAGAAGACCAATACCAAATCTCTTCATCAAAGATGGGATTGCCTTCTTTATCTCTTTGAATAGCATGAATTATGGATATTCTAATGTCTTCTCGTGAGATGTTTTTCCCACTAAGACTCTAAGAATGCTAAAGTGAATCCACTAGCTAATAATTCAACAATGTCCGTTGAGACAAAGTGTTGAATTTAGTGATGTAATCAAGTAGCTACCATAGACATATGATTAAGTTTATTAAGAATTTCTTGTTCACTAAATCCATCTATATTCCATTCATAAATTTTATTAGAGGATACCAAAACCTGCTTATCTAGATTCCTCTTCAATTGTAAATCCGAGGAGTTGGTCCGAATACCAATTTCCGTAAAACTTGTGTTATTAATAGCTAATTTATTTAATTGGTCATTAAGGTTTGAAATAGAAGAGTGGTCAAGAACTTTCATTATTATCATCGACTTCACCGATCAATAATGTTAATAGTTCCACTTGACCCGGTTCTGCTTTTGAGTTTTTAAACAATTTCTCAATAGATTGGACTAATTCAATCATCTTTATTAGGTAAACTTAAATTATATCTGCTTTTCCGTAAATTTAGTAAAGGTTGTTCGATTTTTGAATCAGTTTTTAATAATACCTTCTTCAAATTTTTCTTCAATTCTATCTAGCCGCTTTTCCCATCGCTTGCTAGATATTGATCACTAAAGTTTAAGTGTTCAATTATTTTTTGTCGTTATTAGTTCCTTCGTGTATTTTGAAGGACTAGCAATAATGTAAGTGTTTTTAATCGAATTAGAACTGCTTCTAATGGGGATGACCGTCGACACTTTGGATCTATCTTCTTTAATCCATCGAGTTTTACTAATAACATTACATTTACTTTGATATCGCTCATACCAAATTATAAAAAGTAATGTGAATTTCTTCGTTCTTGATAAATCTTTTCCATCTATTTATTATCCTATCTCTTTCTTTTTCAGTTGGATGAACAGATCTGAATATATGTCTTTTTTCTTTATTAGATTTCGAATTAAAATTTTTAACTAAGTTATTTGGGTGTTTTCGCCGTAAAACACCCAAGATCGCCTTAAGTCCCGATTAGTGCCTGTTTGTAAGTCTCCAGGGTGGGAGCAGTGAATGGCCAAAGGGAATCTTTAGATCTACGGTGTAATAACCCGGGATTTTCTATATAAAATAATTAAGAAATTTTGCGTATAAATTTTTTTTCTCACGAGACTAAGTGTCTAGTAATGTGAACGATAAATGCGAATATATTTATTACTTGAAAAATTAGAAATAATTTTGGAATAACTAATTACTACAAATTATATTTTTATGGTAATTAATTTCGTAGCGTAAATGTTTTTATTAATTATTTTCCATGATAACATGATTGGAAATAATATATGAAGTGATAATTAGAATTATATAATAAATATTTTATTATATGAATTGTTCGTAATATTTAAATCAAGTATTTTAACTTGATATGCGAAAAGAGAAGTCGATATGAGATCCAAACCTCGAATTGGGATTGTGATCAAGAGATGAGAATAATAATATTATATTATTGTTATAATGATTTTACAAAGACAATAATTATGTAATCGTGTGTAAATGTGACAGATAATATCGAAAGCAATAACGGCCAATTAGGTCATAACATATTACCGCACATGAAACCCTAATTATTAAACTTAGTTATGAGAAATGACCGAGTAGTGACCGTGTATATGAAGTTTCATCGTATATGAAGGTTACCGTGTATAAGATGTCTCAGAATTAGAAGAAAACCCTAATTATCGTTGTTTGTCGATAATTAGACAAACCCTAATTATTACAACCCTAATCCATTGAAGTTAGAGATCGTAACGATCGTGTTAGAACATACACGTATAATTAGAGAACCCTAATGGTCAATTAGAAACCCTAATTGATGGCGTTAAGAAACCCTAATTAGAAAATCCTAATTTTCTATAGAAAACCCTAATTTAAAATTATCGGATTTAATTACGATGTTATTATATAAATGTTTTAAATTACCAAATGATAGAAATTAATTGGTAAATGGTGAGAATTATAATCTAATGGATAAATATTACATTTAATGGCCTTTTACAAAAATGCCCTTGGAATTATATGTGAAATGACCAAAATACCCTTTTTGTCATTTTAGTGTATTATTACTTACATTGTTGATGGGATCTTGCAACAAGGATGCCCAACATGCTTACCCTACATGCTATCAACTATCAAACAAGGAATCATCCCACTTTAGCATCCAATGTATTTAAAAAAAAATTAATTAAAGAAAAGGGAAAATGCATTATTTATGTCTTATTGCTACCACTTGTCCACAAAATCTAGCCACCTACCATATTCTAGAATTTACTTATGCTTCTATGTCATTAAACCATCAATTATCAGCCCTTACATTGATTGATTCAATCAATTTTATAAATTAGGAAGAGATTAAACTCATTTGTACACTAAAATTATAGCAAACACCTAGCTTTACTCTCTCAAGCTCTTACCAACGAAATTATCTTGCCCATAAGCTCCTAATCAAAGCCCAACCATCACAAACAACAAATCGAAGCATCAAAGCCGGAAAAAATCAAAAATCAAGTTGTAAAAGGTATGAAATTCCCTAATTTTGAAATCCTTCGATTCGATGTTAATTGATGCAATTGATTGTTTAAAGTAGTGTAATAGAGAGTCTATTAATGTTCTGGGTTGTAAAATCATGAACCCATAACATCAAAGTGCACGAATTTGAAGATTTGAGCAAGTTGGAAAAACCGAATTCTGTGATTTTTGGGCAAATGTCAAGACTTATATCTCTGTGATTATTTAATTGTTTTGTTTTTTTAAAAGTTGTTATAGGTAGCCTGATATGTGGTCTTTAATCTCCAAAAGGAATAAAGTTCATAGCTATTGTATATCGGGATTTATAAGTGGTCAAAGTGGGTTGGCCTAAGATTGACCGACTCGCTTTTCAAACCTGCAAAATATTCTAAGTGTCCAGAAATATTTTTTTTGGCAAATATCAGGCCTTATATCTCGGTCATCTTTAATGAGTTTTGTGTTCTAAAGGTTGATATGTGTAGCTTGTTATGTGGTATTTAACCTCCAAAAATAATCAGGTCCATATATATTACGGATTAAGATTTATTTAAGGTCAAAGTGGGTTGTTTTAAGATTGACCGTAAAAAATTCAAATTTCTTAATTTTTTAAGTGTTAATTTTTCCGACAAGGTTTGACCATACTTTAGATGCTTTATTTCTTGTTGTTATGATGATGTTAAGTGGTAGAGTTGTAGTCCTACATGTTGTCTACACAATCGGAATTGATAGATCACATAAACGCTACACTATCATCAAGTTATAGAGGTCCAAAGTAGGCACCTCGAATCGCTCTTCTTCGTGAAGAAACGACTTTGGTAGCTACTTTGATGGCTGATTTATCCCAGATCGATGTTTGTTTAGAGGTTATGATTGTTGGATCTTATATTCTTGTATTTCTCTACAAGACCCAATTTATAGATTGTCCAAATTCGTTAAGATGAGAGAGTTATTCACTACCAAAGTAGGCCACTTGCCTTACGCCTTATGAAGATCTGGGTAGGCTCAAGAACACCTATATGCACAGTTACGCATCACTATAGGGGCCTTTAGCTTACGCTTTAATTATTTTAATTTCGATTTTTTCGAAAAATGATTTAAAAATTGGAAAAATTAGATTTTAATTATTAAAAATACCAAATAAATTATGAAAAATTATTTTAAAGTCCTAAAAATAGTTTTTAATTATTTTGAGTATATTTCATAAATATTTAATATTTTGGAATATAAAAGGTATTTATTTATTTAATTATAATATTAAATAAATTATTTAAAAATAGTTTTAATTCATGAAAAATCATGAAAAAATTTATTATGGTATAAGAAAATATTTTAAGTTATTTCCCATGACTTTTAATATTTTGTGATGAATTTCATTAATTAATTATATATTAATGATATTAAAGTTATTTAATGATTATATTAAATAATTTAGTTTAAAAATGATTTTAATATTATAAAATCATTTTAAATGAAATTAAGGTATTTAAAAATATTTTAAGTTATAAAATATAACTTTTAATATTTAAAGGATAATTTCATTAATAATTTAATATTAATGATATTAAGATAATATTAATGATATTTAGTTTATTTAATAATTATTATTAAATAAATAGTTTAAAAATGGTTTTATTTATTTAAAAAAATCATTTAAAGAGGATATTAAGGATTTAAAAATATTTTAAGTTATAATTAATGACTTTTAATATTTGATGAATAGTACATTAATATTTATATATTAATGGTGATTATTTAAAAATGATTTTAATTGTTTTAAAAAAAATCATTTAAGGGTAATATAAATGTTATAAAAGTAGTTTGAGTTATTATAAATAACTTTTATATTTTAGCAATGGTTTCATTAATAGTTTAATATAAATTAATTATTAATGATAATGGAATTGTTTAATGTTTAAGTCATTTAATTATGATTCATGTTTGAAAGCTATTCACGGCCAAACTAGTGATTGAAGAACCAAGGTTATGAAGTCCAGATTTGATGAAGAGCACCCATAGTAATAGCTTATATCACTATAATCCTTGAGTGATGATTTGATTTATTTTAAATTTTTCAATTTACGGAAAATTCGAGAAAATGATTAAAAGTAAAATGTCCGATATTTACAGATGTTGAGGTATAGAATAAGAGTCTTGACTCAAGATTTATCCGATAAAGTCATTTGTCATGCGACAACCCGTCGTAATTCTATAATAGAAAGAAAAGACTTCTATAAGAGCATGGATGAGATATGTGAAAAATGTATAAAAGTATAGATTATGAACTAAAAGTATGATCACCGCGATTATGTGATGACGCGATTAGATTAGGTATGTCTTGGTAGTAATAGATAAAGACTATGTGTTATGATATATTGTTCTAATCGAACGAATGATCTACTTATTGATAGGTTGTGATAAAGAGATAAAACCTAAGTTGAGATTTGTAATCGAAGAATCGAAAGAGTATCCTACCTTTGCATTTCCTTTATGCAATGGACATGAGTAAGAAGTTTCAGAATTATTCTATTCCTGTACAGATTATGTACGCTTTGATTATCAACATATTAGCTCAGATATATATTCTGTTAAGTTGATTTCTAAATGGTTATACAAGTGTCCCCACTTGGATAATCATGGCATTTATTCACATGTTGATATACCTTTGTCAATTACCCGTATACATATATGTTGAATTACATATTATTGTTGAGCAAGATTAAAAACCTTCGGGTTTGGAACCAGGCATGTATGAACATCCCGATAATGGGAAAATTTTTATCTGCTTGGCTACGACAAAGGGTGAGCGATGAATTTCGTTCAAGTTATGTAGTATTGATCAATATGAGGTAGAACGGGTGATCACCCTCCGTGCCGTAAAGTTATGACATTTTGTGGATGAATTTCTCGCTAAACCTTTTCGAAAATGAAAACCATGTTCATAGTATGTTTCTTAAACCCTATTCATGGGTGGAGCCTAATTTCAAGAAATTGAAAGAGAATTGTTATGTGAATTTTTATCAGTACAGATTACTTCACAACTTTCGATTAGCTTGTAGAAGTGTTATGGAAAGAGAATACTTATATTCTTTAAATTATATATATAATTGCTATTACTTATTTGGGCACTCAAATGCTCATCCTTGCTTAAACTAAATGTTTTCGATTCGTCGATCGACTTGAAGGCTCGAGCAGCACGAACAAGGGAAAAGAAAAGCTGTTCGAATGAGATTTAGTATGAGTTAATGGTTATAGTTAGTAAGACAATGAAATCTATTGTCAGGTATTGTAAGGAATGTATTTGAAGGTCACGTACCTGGGGAAGTAAACTTTGATGTATGTAAATTAAGTTCGAATGTATTATTATTTAGTATTATTCAGCTTAAAGAAATGGAATCGTGGAGAACCGAGTTCGGGTTGCAAGTACCCGGATTTGGGGTCGCCACATACGGGTATGAGTTTAAGGCAAGTAAGGCTTTCTAAGTAGACCTTCAAGAAAAAGAATTTTTGTTTAAACAGTTAACAAATTAGTCTTCTGTTTTAGATCGATTTCACTGATAGATCGGGACCAATCGAGTGATCCTTTGTTTGATTTCATCCGATTTGTTTTAAACAAAAATCTTTTACAAAATGTAAAAAATTTTGAAGATCGACCAATTTTCTAAGTGAAATTTTTTTCTCCTCCCTCTTTTGTAAACAAAATTTTTGGGGGTGAAAGGGTTATTTCGGATAAAAATTTTGAGGTGGAAATGTATGGGGATGGTGACTCATCCGAGAAGATGATCAATGGACCTTCCCAAGATCCACAGGAGACGGACCAACAACCAAGAAGACGCCAGAGGAGTCTTCTTGATGAGCCGGCAAGGATGGCCCGGCCATCATCATCCTTTTTTCTTTCCGTAAAGCAAAAGTCTTTACTTTAGTAAATGTAAAAGTAAAAGTAAAAGAATAACTTTTGCTTTTACTTAAGTTAAATGTTTTAACTTAGTTAAATGTTTTTAACATTTACCAATGTAAAAGTAAATGTAAAATGTTTCTTACGTTTTACTTTTACTTAAGTAAATTACTTTTACTTGCTTAATGTAATAGTGATTCTGCGTGAATCAAATAGTAATTTACTTTTCGGTTTTCTATTTAAAGAAACTCAAGTGTTAGAGTTTTTGCAGGCTTAATTCAATGTAGCCTCGAGCTTCTCTCTCTAAAGCTCTTCCGAGGTCCTCCGTCCCTTCTCTTAGTTAATGAGACGAAGCTTTCGACCGATCTTCTTAGTTAGAAGATGAAGACGAAGTCCTTAATACTTCGATCTTCCCTCTCAAACATTTAGATCTAGGATATACTGTAATCCCTTCCCTAAATGTTTATAAATAAAAGAAAGAGATTGCTTTACCGATTCATCGGTCATCTTCTTAATCTTTTCTTTTTCTGTTAAAGTTTTTCTTTTGAAAACTTATCGCCGCTGTTATATGGAATCAGAGCCACACGGTTGGTTTCGATTAAAAACAGTTTCATTTGTATACTTAAATGTTTTTTCAAACTTTTATTTTTCTTGCTCTACTTTTACAAGTCCCGACCTTCGCCGTAAAACACCCAAGATCGCTTTAAGTCCCGATTAGTGCTGTTTGTAAGTCTCCGTGGTGGGAGCAATTGAATGGCCAAAGGAATCTTTAGATCTACTGGTATGAGTTTAAGGCAAGTAAGGCTTTCTAAGTAGAACCAAGAAAAAAGAATTTTTGTTTAAACAGCTTAACAAAGAAGTCTTCTGCTTAGATCGATTTCAATCGATAGATCGTGACCAATCGAGTGATCCTTTGTTTCGATTTCATCCGATTTGTTTTAAACAAAAATCTTTTACAAAACTTAAAAATTTTGAAGATCCGACCAATTTTTCTGGTGAAATTTTTTTCTCCTCCTCTTTTTGTAAACAAAATTTTTGGGGTGAAAAGGGTTATTTCTGGATAAAAATTTTGAGGTGGAAATGTATGGGGATGGTGACTCATCCGAGAAGATGATCAACAAGACACCTTCCAAAGCATCCACAGAGACTTTGACGAACAACCAAGAAGACGCCAGAGGAGTCTTCATGAATCCGAAACGATGATGGCCCCAGCCATCATCAGCTTTTGCTTTCCGTAAAGCAAAAGTCTTTTACTTTAGTAAATGTAAAAGTAAAAGTAAAAGAATAACTTTTGCTTTTACTTAAGTTAAATGTTTTTAACTTAGTTAAATGTTTTTAACATTTACCAATGTAAAAGTAAATGTAAAATGTTTCTTACGTTTTACTTTTACTTAAGTAAATTACTTTTACTTCAGTTAATGTAATAGTGATTCCTGCGTGAATCAAATAGTAATTTACTTTTCAGTTTTCTATTTAAAGAACTAGAAATATCTTCAATAATAACTGGTGTTCTTCAGTCCCTTCAGTTATCCACACTAGAAGAGATACTGAAGTCCTAAGTAATCCTCTGGTTAAGGATATCAAACTTAAAGGTATTCTTAATGAAGGACAAGTTAGTCATCCTCATTATACTTCGAGAATCGATACCGTCGAAGATGAAGACTCTTCTTCCCCGGCATCTTCTGTTTATCCCACACAATCTGATTTTAATGCCCCAATTCATAATCAACTAAGAGTCCTTAAAAAGGATTTCGTGTTAGATTGGGATAACTTAGTTAAAAATTTTAATTCGAAATCTAATAAAGAAAAAAGACATCTATTCAGATCTGTTCATCCAACTGAAAAAGAAAGAGATAGGATAATAAATAGATGGAAAAGATTTATCAAGAACGAAGAAATTAACATTACTTTTTATGACTGGTATGAACAGTATCAAAGTAAATGTAATGTTATTAGTAAAACTCAATGGATTAAAGAAGATAGATCCAAAGTGTTCACCACATCCCCATTAGAAAGTTCTAATTCCAGCTAAAAAACACTTACATTATTGCTAGTCCCTTCAAAATACCTCAAGGAACTAATAACGACAAAAAATAATTGAACAATTAAACTTTAGCAATCAATATCTAGCAACAAGGGAAAGCAAATAGATAGAATCAAAAAAATTTGAAGAAGGTATTATTAAAAACCCGATTCAAAAATCGAACAACCTTTACTAAATTTACGAGAAAATGATATAATTTAAGTTTACCTAATAAAGATGACGAATTAGTCCAATCTATTGAGAAATTGTTTAAAAAACTCAAAAGCAACCCTATCCAAGTGGAACTATTGTTTGTTATTGATCGGTAAAGTCCGATGATAATAATGAAAGTTCTTCCGACCACTCTTCTATTTCAAACCTTAATGACCAATTAAATAAATTAATCACGTTAATAACCTGAGTTTTACGAGAAATTGGTATTCTGCACTCAACTCCTCCTGGATTTACAATTCAAGAGAGGAATCTAGATAAACAGTTTTCGGTATCCTCTAATAAAATTTATGAATGGAATATAGATGGATTTAGTGAACAAGAAATTCTTAATAAACTTAATCATATGTCTATGGTAGCTAACAGTTACATCACTAAATTCAACACTTTGTCTCAACCAGACATTGTTGAATTATTAGCTAGTGGATTCACTGGCATTCTTAGGTCTTGGTGGGAAAAACATCTCACAGAAGACATTAGAATATCCATAATTCATGCTATTCAAAGAGATAAAGAAGGCAATCCCATCTTTGATGAAGATGCTGGTATTGGTCTTCCTGATGGAGTTAACACTTTAATATTCACCATAATTAAACATTTTGTTGGAACCCCTAGCAATATTACAGAAAGAATTCATGATCAGTTAAGTAATCTTACTTGTCCCACTCTAAGTGATTTTAGATGGTACAAAGATGTATTTACCTCTAGAGTTATGATGAGAAATGACAGTAATAAACCATTTTGGAAAGAAAAATTAGATTAATGGTTTGCCGCCTTTATTTGCTCACAAAGTTAGGGAAGAATTAAGCAAAACCTAGGATATATTGATTATGATAATTTAACTTATGGAGATATTATTAGTCATATCCAAAAATTGGATTAAAATGTGCATTGATTTTAAATTAGCTAAACAAGCTAGAAAAGACAAAAATAAAGCTAAATCTGAGTTAGGAACATTTTGTGAACAAGATGGTTTATCACGGGTGGCTCCTCTCGTAAGGAAGCTACGAGCATAAAGATAAACATATTAAGTCACACAAAAATCATAAACGCAGTAGTGAAGAGATATACTCACAACAAAAATAAGAATAATAATCAAGATAATTATTATAATAAACCTAAGTCATCAAAGAAAAATCTTATAAAAAATCAAAAACATTTGATAAAAGTAAAATTATCTGTCACAATTGTGGGCGAAAGGTCATTACAAAAAGTGAATGCAGAGAGTTAAACAAAATTAGCTCGATTGAATATTTCAATCAAGATACTAAACAATTATTAGAATTAATGAGAATTGATAATAAGAGTAGTAGTAGCGAAATGAAGAAGCTTCGATGTTAGGAATCTTCTAGTAACAACTCATCCAACGTAAATTCGATAGTGAAAATGAAGTCACTATATGTACGTAAGATTGTAATAAAAAGCTGTTGTAAAAGAGTTAATGTAATTACAAAAGATGAAGAAGAAAGCTCCTTATTAGTTGATCTAATCAGCTTAAATTACTTCGATCCTAATTAAAAACTCAATATCTAAAACAATTAAAAGATTTATTAACTAAAGATAAAAAGGTCAACGACAAGGTTCTTAGAGCCAAAGAAAACCTATATTCAGGTTTAAATAAGACTCTTGAAAGATTCAAATCTCCAGTTAAAGAAATTACACTTCCTGAGTTAAATCAAGAGGTTAATAAACTTAAAAAGGAGATTTCTAATTTAAAGATAGAGATTTCTAGTTTAAGAAAAGAGATTAACAATAAAAAATCAGATCTTCAAATTAATGATTCTTCTTCTAGTGATGAATGTCACGAGGATCCAGAGTCATCTATTGCCAAAGATTCTGATCTCTTTATTCAAGGTCTCTCTCTTAAAAGAATTAAAGATATTACTATTCAAAAATGGTATATTTCCATTAATTTAGTCATTGATAAAACCTTTTCAGTACAACTCCCTGCTCTAGTAGATACTGGTGCAGACTTGAATTGTATTCAAGAAGGTATCATCCCCACTAGATATTATAAGAAAACTAGTGAAAAATTAAATTCAGCTAACGGTAGTCAAATGGAAATAAAGTACAAATTACCTAAAGTACATATCTGTCAGGACAACATGTGTTTCAAGACCTCGTTCGTCTTAGTTCGCAATCTTACTGACAAAATTATTTTAGGTTTACCATTCATATATTTGCTTTATCCATTTACCACTAGTAATAAAGGTTTAAGTTGTGAACATTTAGGAAAGAAAATTATATTTAAATTTTAATTAAACTAAAGAAAGAGATTTAAAATTTATTCAAGAAGAATCAATTTCTAAATCATTAAATCATTAAATTGTAAAGTTACTCACCTAAATTTTCTTAAAGAAGAAATTAAGTACCAACAAGTTGAAGACCAACTTAAGAGTAACAGATTCAAGAAAAAATAAAAGAATTAAAAGAATATTTAATAAATAACTTATGTTCTGATTCTCCCAATGCTTTTTGGCATAGGAAGAAGCACACAGTTAGATTACCCTATGCTAAAGAATTTAAAGAGCATTTAATTCCTACTAAGGCTAGGCCTATTCAAATGAGTCATGAACAAATGGAGTTATGTAAAATTGAAATCAATGATCTCCTTAGTAAAGGGCTAATTAGACATAGTAAGTCACCATGGTCTTGTCCAGCCTTCTATGTTAATAATGAAGCTGAGAAAGAACGAGGTGTCCCTCGCCTAGTCATTAATTATAAACCATTAAACAAAGTTTTAGAGTGGATTAGGTACCCTTTGCCCAACAAGGATGATCTCCTTGGTAGGTTAAGCGTCTCCACTATCTTTAGTAAATTTGACCTCAAGTCAGGATTCTGGCAAGTTGCCATTCACCCAGATGATAGGTACAAAACTGCATTTACCACTCCGTTCGGACACTACGAATGGAATGTTCAGTCATTTGGACTTAAGAATGCACCCAGTGAATTTCAGAATATTCTTAATAATATTTTGAATCCCTTCAGTCATTTTATCATTGTTTACATCGATGACATCCTTGTATTCTCCAAGACTATTGAAGAACATATTAAACATTTGAATTCATTCTTCAAAACAGTTAAAACCAATGGTCTTGTCCTTTCTCCTTCCAAGTGTAGTCTGTTTTTGACTAAAGTCAGATTTCTCGGTTTAATCCTCTATCATGGACTCACGCGGCCAATTGACAGAGCTATTCAATTCGCCGACCGGTTCCCAGATAAGATTACCGACAAGAATCAGCTACAGAGGTTTCTTGGCTCGCTCAATTATATTGGCCAGTTTTACAAGGACCTCAGGAAGATTTGTAAGCCTCTCTTTCAGCGCTTACAAAGTAATCCTCCTCCTTGGACTGACATTCATACTTCTGTCGTCCAGCAAGTTAAAAAATATGTTAAGGTTTTGCCCTGCCTTGGCATCTCTAATGATTCAGCATTCAAAATAGTTGAAACTGACGCCTCTGACATTGGATTCTAAGCATACTCAAACGTAAATCAACTCTATTTCTAATGAACAAATTGTTCGTTTCCATTCAAGCGCATGGAATTCTACACAATTAAAATACAAAGATTATTAAAAGGAGATTTTATCTCTAGTTTTATATATTAAAAATTCCGTAGAGATTTATTAAATCGTAAATTCTTAGTTAGAATAGATTGTAAGTCAAGAAAATTTATTCTTGAAAAAGACGTTGAAAACATCGCCTCTAAGCATTCATTCGCTAGATGGCAAGCAATTTTAAGTATTTTTGATTTTGATATTGAATATATTAAAAGCGTAATAACTAACTCGGTCCCAGATTTTCTCACTCGTGAATTTATTAACACAGTACAATCACAAAGAAAATGAGTGTGCGAGGAGGTTCATCTTCTCGTAGTCATGGTCATTCTCTTTGGTCCATTGATCAACCATTAATCAACCAAAGGGAACTGTTGTTCCTCACCCGATCACCCAGACACATAATAAATTCCGGTGCTTGAATACGGTCCCAAGCCCTACTCCTCGATTCTTGCTAGTCGACCAAAGCCATTTGATATTTTTGCTAGTCAAGCTCCATTTACTTCATTCAAAACCTAGTCATCCAATGTCGAGATTATCTTCAAGTTTATGATCATCACTTATTTCATGTTGAGTTAAATATGAAACCTAAAATGACCCTATTCAGTTAGCGACCCGATGATTTTCCTTGGGGACTGACATTTTACTCCTTTAGCTCCATATAAGTCACTTGTTTATTATAGAGATATCCTTATTGAAACAGTGGAGTTTTTATAAAACTAATCTATATATATATATATATATATATATATATATATATAAAAGCGAGTAAATGCTCCTATATAAAATCAGATCATCATAAAATCCATGCTGGATTTTATATCCTATAACATTTACTTGCCTTTATATATATATATATATATATATATATATATATATATATATATATATATATATATTTGTCATTTTACATATCCGATGAGCCCTGGATTTATATCCTGCATTCTTGCTTTTATATATATATATATATATATATATATATATATATATATATATATACATTTAAATCTGCACAGAAGTTTACTTAATTGGCGCTTGATTACTTTTAAACTTTATTTACATTTCGTCTGCTTTGAGTTTACTTACGTGGTGGTTGATCATGTCCATATATATATTTACCGCTTTTATATATATACATTTCTGATCCCCCATGGAGTTGCTTCGTGGTGGTTGATCATGTCTGTATATATATATTTACAGCCTTTATATATATAACTTCTTAGTGCTTTCCATACAAACTGCAGTATCATGTGCGCCTAGGAATCATGTAATCGCAGATTCAGCCCATTAAATCTAGATTCGGTTCCCGTGATGGATGTTTTTCAACTGTAAGCAACTTGTACATTATTTACAGTGTCTGAATTTCCTTGGATGGTTGTCATGCCCGTGAGGAGTTTGGCACTGCTGTATATTATTTTCTCGAAGATGCCTCGCATCTCGAAAATAAAAGCAAACAAGTCGAACATTTAATAATAAAATGGAAGTATCAAAGGCCTCAATTACTATTGAGCACAGGGTTTGAAAAACCTCTTTTTACAAAACTTCATTGATATATCTGGTTAAAATTGAATTTTTCTATAAATTCAAACCCTTTGTATATAGGTGCGAACGAGGCATAGCACTACTTCCAAATAATTGCACATTGATCCACACACACACACACATTCATATAACAGTTTCTTGAAAAGTGGCGGTCACTGTGGAAACACAGATGTCGGGGGGTGCCTAACACCTTCCCTTCGCATAATCAAGCCCTCGAACTCAAATGAATCTCGGTTTCATAGATTCGTTTAGCGAAAGTCATATATCTCCGGTCAATGTGCAAACCTTTTTCAGTTGTGTTGGTGCAACCAGTTAAATACACCAACTGGCGACTCTTAAAGTCAAATCGTCGACATTATACATGTCGGACCTTTTTTACTTGTTTTTTCAAACAAATCTCACATTAACATGAGAACACCAAAGAACAAGTAACGAAAAGGGACACTAAAAAATCCCGACGTCGACAGATGTTATGTCTCTCACTTAGGTCGGTGCCAATACGAAATGGTACATTTTTGTTGTTTTGAGGATTCTTCAACTGTTATCTCTATATGTTCTTCGAGTGTATACTTAGATTAAGTTATCTTAGTCTATTTCGTGTGCTTGGAGACCATGGGGAGGTGCTGCTAAAATTTTCTTAAAACTCATGAAACGTACTCAACGTGTTGGCACTAGTGATGAGACGGATCCAATAACGGGATAGAAGCCTTACCTCTGTCCTATAGAGTTGAGATACTAGGTAAATATAATTTATGCATGAATATCTAAATTAACTTCATGTGTCTTCTGTGTAATTAAAAATGTCAGCCGACCGGAGTTGGATGTACCGTAGGATACCCAGTGATGGGAGGGGATTAGTCTCAGCTTATCGTGTTGGGCTGTCAGATTTCTTGAACAAAGCAATAGAACATACGGATGATCCGAACGGGAAGATGTGATGCTTGTGTGTTAAGTGTAAAAACCTAATTTGGAAGAAAGTCGACGAGATTAAATTCGACTTATTTTCTCGTGGATTTGTGGATGGGTACTTCGTATGGACCCATCACGGGGAATCAGAAGTGATTGAAAATATTGTAGAATAACCAATTATGCAGGATTCATATGTCAAAAACTATGATCCAATAGAGATGTTGGTCAATACTTATGGCCCTACTAATATTGACTGGGCTGAAAATGAGCCTTCTTCAAGCTCGTGTAGAGGGTTCTATTGAACGTTATACGGAGGAAGAGCTTGTCAACTTCTGCTCATTTTATTTTGAAGATGTTACGGTATTTAGTGAAATTTATAAGTTTAGTCATCTATATATGTTAAAGACATTTTACTATTTTTGCAGTTCATTCGAAGAGGAAGCGTATGCTTCTAACCCAGCTTTTACTGCAGCAGAGTTGGAAACATTCACTAATGCTAATTTCCAACAGTGGTTTAAGAAAAGGGTTGAAGCGGAGAACATTTCTGAGCATTTTATAGATGTCATCCAAAGACCTTACAAAGTTGTTAGTTCTTTTCCCAGTTGCATCGTGAATGGGTACAGATTTAGAGTCGATGACATGAATGAACTCACATCAGTCAATTCTGGGGTTGTAGTGTTAGGAAGCTGCTACCAAGATTCTGAGTCCGATTACTATAGTCGTTTACAGGATATGGTTATGCTCAATTATCACGGGGGTAAAAAGGTAGTTACATTTAAGTTTAGCTGGTTTGATACTGAAAAGGGGGTTAAAGTTGATCATAATAAAATCACAACCATAGATATCAAGTCGGTGTTAAAGTTTGATGACGTGTTCGTGTTAGCAAGTCAAGCGACTCAAGTGTATTACGCTCCTAATGTCGTAAATACTCAAAGCCCCTGGTACACAGTAGTCACAACTAAAACACGTTCATTTAATGCTGATAACATGTTTGGTATGGATGAGGCGTTGCAAGAAGATGTTAGCAATCCTTTGGTCGTAGTGTTCCATGTTGAAGATGTGATAAGTACTGATGTCATTGACGTACCTAACGATAAGGATGTCGAGGTAAACGTACACATGAATGATTATGTAGTCTTTGAGGATGATAACGATGATGAAATTTATCTCAAAATCGAGGATGAGGAAGATACCGAATCTGAGAATGATATACACCTTGATTCTGATGGGTTTGATGACATACATAATTGAAAATGAGTATTCATATTAGTACATACCACATATTGGTAAACCTTACATATTCATAATCTACGAATTTGGTTAATGCAGTAAGATATTCATGGCTAGACATAGCGGTGGAGGTCGCCGAGGTGGTGGACAATCCGGTACTGGAGACGGTAGCCACGATGGAGGCTCATCTTCAGGCGCTAGTAAGTTATCTTAACTAGGATTTAAATACATCTCAAGCTATATTAGTTTATGTTTATTGACTCAATTAAATACAATTATTACAGATGCACCTCATCGACAACACCGAGGAACGAACCTCGGTATCTTTGGGCTGGCAGTGCCACTTATAGTACTGGTGGATGTCGCTTCTGCGCAGTAAGTGTTGATATATTGGTAATATTTTTGTCAGTTATTACAAAACACAATTCACATAACACATATTGCTATATTTTTTCTATAGTATACTAGACCTGGTGGCTAAGCACACCCTACACGCGATCTGTTTGACGCATCTCCCGAGAGGGTGCATGCGGTTCAGCTAGTATGGGCGGTATGATGCCACTTTTATGCAGATCATCTTGCGGGAGTTCCACGTAAGTTAAGCATATTATATTAATTACTACATAGTTGTATTAGGATGACGAAATCAATTATTCCTAATTTTAAAACTTTTGTTATAGGTTTATTATATCTTTAACCCGAGCTCTCTCACAATCAATCGATTTATGTGATTAAGCATCATGTTCTTTGTGAATTACACCTACCGGGTCAGATGAGATGCAACAGATGGCAGCTTGGGCAGTTGAGGACCAGCCCAGGACCACCATCAGAGATTATCAGCCCCACATAGTCTCCGATTTAGCCTGGGAGGCTATGTGTACACACTGGGAGGCTGATGACTTCAAGAAAAAGTCTAGGTAAAGAAGAACCGTTGTCAGCTCTGAATAGTACACACCACCGGTTCTTAGTCGTTCGAGGAGGCGAAGACGGTAAGTGCGTTGTATTTAGTTATTTAGTTATCAAGTTCTCACACAAATACATAATACCTATTTTATAAATGTTTTTTTAGGCCTTGGGGAGGACCTTGGGCTGAGATCCTACCATTTTAGAGTTTTGGGATCGAGCCCACACGCCTAAGGCCGAGCGTGCTTTGTCTCAGGCAGTTTTAGCTATACGGGTAAAACTCATCTTACTATTTAGCTTTTAGTAATATTCAATCTTAAATAAAATGATATAATTAACATACGTATACAAAATAAATTACAGGACCGATTTTAGAGGCTTGGGGACGAGCGTATAGTTGAGCTAGAGCCTATTAGGAGGGGTTTTGAGCCGTTAGATTCTGCCACCCCTCTTTTTGATATTGTATTAGATCGGGATGAGGAGCTGAGACTATGGGTCGTGTCTCAGGATCCCCCTACTAGCAGTACTGACCGATATCAAATGTTGGGTCTACCGAGGATACCCGTATATACACTTCCTAGAGGTAATATTTTTTAAATTTCATGAAATTATCTGAATTTATCACATTATATAAATTATTATTAGTAATCGAATTTATATCTTTTTATAGGCTTCAGCCGTGCCAGCGTCCGAGAGCACATGTCGGACCATCTCATACGGGTGCTGGCTTGGATGACGATATCTTCTGGCGGCTTATAGGGGTCATGCCGGATAGGTTCCGTATCGATCCGATCTTTCAGGATCAGTAGTTGCCTTCCAGTTCTAGTCTTCACCAGATTGCTCAGGAGATTATAGCATGGGCCTCCACAGAGAGTGTGGGATTACTGAGGGAGCAGTTCGATGCTTGGAGCGGCTAGATACTCCGGATGGTGATTAGCCTCTTGAAGGAAGCTTTTCATCCGCCCCCGCCTACTCAGGTATTCTTATTGTTTATGTTTTTTTCAATTAAGGCTAGCTTGTTAATTCTCTCTCTCTCACACACACACACACACACACACACACACACACACACACATATATATATATATATATATATATATATATACGGACTAATGATTTATATTTTTGATTCTATTAACAGGGTGGCGATGGCAAGCAAGAGACGATGGCGATGAGGAAGCGGCAACACCGATTTCCATACACCGTAGCAAATATGTTGTTCACCTCTCTGATGATGATACTTTTACTAGTTTATAGTTCATTTGTATTCATGTTATTGTAGAACATTTGTATATATTGTAGTGTCTAATTGCGTCTGTATAAGTATTGTAAATTATATTATTTATCATTTATAGAACATTAGCTTATATTTATAATTGGTTAGCTCAGTAGTGTTGATGATAATGAGTTGAAGATTACGTTTTGGTGGATATTTGGATGTGAATATGAATGATAATGAGTTAAAGATTACGTTTTGGTTAATATTACATTGTATTACTACGTTGAATATTTTAATATGAGATACAGGTTTATATTATTGTGTATTGGGTTATGACAAGTTACAGGTACATAAATGGGTTTAAACACCTGGAAACTGAACTTTTTAAATCTGTATTTAAAAAAAAGTTAATTCTGACGGAATAAGGTATTTCCAACGGAATTTTAATTGGATTTAATATTTAGTCAGCTTTTAATAAATAACGGTATATTTTAATTTTCAGTCGGAAATAGGTTACTTCCGAGGGAATGTGTCCGTCAGAAATAAGGTATCTCCGATAAAAATTTCGTCGGAGTTAATAATTAGCCATTTTTAATAAATACCAGTTTATTTTAATTTTTAGTCGGAGATAGGTTAAATCCGAGGGAATCATTTCGTCGAAAATAAGGAATATTATAATCGACGAAAAGTTCCGTCCTATTTATTCAGTCGTAGATAGCTTGCTTTCGACAAAATTCCGTCGGAGATAATTTCGTCGAAGATAAGATAGGTACGACGAAATTTGTGACGGATCTTATCTTCGACGCGTATATATATGACCGAATTTTCGATGGAAAACTCCGTCGGAAATAACCTATTTCCGACTAAATAGGCTTATTTCTGAGGGAAAATTCTATTAGAAATAAGGCTTTTTCTTGTAGTGTGCTGTGTTTTTCTTCCGGTAGGTTTACAGGGGTGATTCAGGGCTAGTGTGATGAGAGTGTTTCCTTTGACCATCTTGATTGATTCAAATTTTAAGTTTTGATTATTTTGACTCTGTTTGGAGAATTATATTTAGTACTTTATTAATGGATCACCACCATTAATATTTTGAGGTTGTTAGTGCTCTGTTTATTTATTTTGAGGTTTGTTGTGCTTTGCACGTGACCTCCCTTCCCTATTTCGGGAACAGGGTGTTATAGAGATGGTATCAGAGCTTAGGTTCTTTCTTGTAGAAAACCTATTTAGGTTTGACCTGTGAGCTATGGGTAAATCATTGGGTAGACGTAGGAGTTTGTTTCGATTTGGTTCTCTATTTGGTTGGTGTTGATTTGGGCCGAATGTTAGTCTCTTTTCGATTTGTAGTTAATTTGAGGAAAAGTGAGATAAATTTTTGAGGTTATTATTGTTATGCGATGGAGTAATGATATTAGTTAAGAATTGTGATTGGCTAATTAAGGAGAATAAAACTATAATTTTGGCTATTAAGAAATGATCAAATATGTAATACGATTGCGATGTGAGTAATTATACAAGCAAATATTTGATTTTGGAAAATTATTTATTAGAGTTGTTTTGGTAACAATTTATGATCTTAGAATGGAGGATTTGGATTATGCTTTGATTTTATTAAGTTGTGAATAATTTGAGGTGTGTGTATCGGTGGGATAATATGATAAAGTGAAAACTGTTAAGTACAGATGATCTCTTTTAATTTTGAGGAGTTGTAGAGATTCGAGGTAATTTAGATTAATCATTTGGAGTAAATAAATTTTACGGTTATTTCCTAGCTAGTAGAATATTGGAGTTATTTAAAATGAAGTTTTTGTGTGATAGTATGAGGAGATCTTAGAATTTGTTGGGTTAAGGTTTGCATTAAGAGAATGATTGATTCATTAAATGATTAAATATATAATAAGTGATGAAATCCAATAGATTTTGAAAAGCTATAGTTTGCTTATGCGGATAGTATAATATGTGATTTGGAGGTTCATATGGTGTTGAAGATATCATAGTATGATATTTTTTTGGTGTTATAATATTTGAGAACTAATTCAATTTGAGGTTATGATATTTTGAAACTCTTAAGGACTTAGAAGAGTTGGTGATATAATTTGTAGAGTTGTTGTGTTTATCTGATGTTATTGAAGTTCTTGAATGAATTTATGTAAAATAAATAAATAAAACAAAATAAATTGTTAGATCCTAATCATGTACAGGATATGAACTTTTTTTTTAGGTTAAAAATAATTTTAAATATTTTAAGTATTCGAATCGTATTTAGATGAAGCAAAAAATTTGTGTTTTCGAATTCTATTACGAAGAGTACGTACGTTTACAAGAATGAAAATCAAGAAAAATTGATGAAGACCCGCACCAGTTGTGGAGCATATGGTTTAATACAATGCAAAATGAAGAATCTTAACGGGACTTAACACGGTAGCTGACGAATTTTTTTTTTACAAGTACCGGGATAATTGTGTGGACCAATGGACTTACTAGGCTTGATCGTTACAAATGGCGGCGCTACATCTTAATTAAAGTTTATGAATAATTATGTAATATAAATAAAAACTAAATAAAACTTAATGTAGTTTATTTGAATTTCGAGGACAGAATTATTTTTAAGGAGGGAAAAATATAATAACTCAAATATTTGTTAATAATTAAATATAAAAAAAAATTCCTAAAAATCATCTAGAGCGTGAAGTTGTTTGGGAGGCGGAGGAGACTATTCAGAAAGAGTATCCTCACCTCTTTGATGATAGGTAAATATTTGTTCTTCTTTTGATTCCGGGGACGGAATCCCTTTTAAGGGGGAGGTAATGTAATACCCAAAAAAATTAATAATAAAGAAATAAAATAAATAAATAATATTTAAATCCATATTTTAATTAGGATTTTCTTATGTTTGGGTCAAATTGTATTTAATTTGTGTGAACTATAACAAGTATGTAATTACATTAATTTGGGCTTTTATACTAATTGGGTCTATTTTGTATTTGGGTAATTTTAAATCCTATTAAAATTAGGATAAAAAAATATTAAATAAATAAATACCTAAACCCTAGTTTTTACTTAACATTACGTTATGAATTGGTAGAGGGAAAAGAAGAGAGCAGTCATGGCTAATCAAAGAGAAAGGAGGGATCATATTATACCTGTGTGAGATAAAGGAACAAGGATTGCCATCTGATTTGGATACTAGTAAGTTATATATGTATGTGTATGTGTAAGTCTCCTTCAATCAAAAGCTAATTAGTACCAAGCATGGGTAATTCAGATTCAGTCATCAACTTTTATATAGTGTGTTACTTTCTTTTGATACTAATATTAATAATTTATTGGCTATGATTCAACATATATATTATATATGTGAGACCCCGAATTTTATAAAATAAAAGTATTCAATTTTTCTATTTTGGTAGATAGTTAAATTGATAAAAGTTTAAAGTTAAGGGTGATATGTGAAAATTTTGCAAAGTAAGCAAGTTGATATAAAATATTTGTTGTGTCGGGGAATATTCGATTAGTCGGGGAATATTCTTTTTATCGTGGAATATTCGTGCAACCAGCACAATCATTGGTGGACCCTATTGAACTAATTATTGTCTGATTGAGAAAAAGCGACAAAAATATTTTTATGAAAATAACGGCAGAAGTTTTACCGTTAAAACTGTCGAACTACTCGGTAGTAAAAGTACAGTAATACGCGTGGTTGCATAGTAGCACACGGTATTGATTATTGATGCTTATGTGAGAAGTCACTCAATTTTGTTCAATTATTGCTACAGTAATTGCTGCATAGTATCTCACGTTATTTGATTCAATTATTGTCGATATTTTTTTACATTATTAAATCAATAATTGAGACGACGAAGTTATTAATATTATTATTTGCAATATTAACGATGTCTAGAAGTTCAGTCAAAGAGAGGTTTGGTCACCTAATTGCGCGCCAATAGGGAGAAATCCTTATTGGAAAGCCCCCTCTTTCTTGGGAACAACCTTGGTCGATTAATATTGTGAATTATAATAATGGTGATAAGTTTGTTTTATTATTATTATAAATGTAATAAAACAAAAAAACTTTTTATATAAAACATAATACTTTTATAGAGTTATTTATTTTATTAGATTATAAATAGAATATAATATATTTTATTATGCATAGTGTTTGCATAAAGGTCGGCGATAGTGTTTGTATAGTAAAATCTTTTTATATAAAATAGAATACTTTTATAAAGTTATTTATTTTTATTAGATTATAAATAGAATATATTATATTTTATTATCTATAAGTGCTGCGATAGTGTTTGTATAGTAAAATCTTTTATATAAAATGTAATACTTTTATAAAGTTATTTGTTTTATTAGATTATAAATAGAATATATTATATTTTATTATGCATAGTGTTTGCATAGTGCTCGTATAGTATTTGCATAGTAAAATCTTTTTATATAAAATAGAATACTTTTATAAAGCTATTTGTTTTATTAGATTATAAATAGAATACATTATATTTTATTATGCATAGTATTTGCATAAGGCTCTGCATAGTGTTTGTATAGTAAAATCTTTTTATATAAAACATAATACTTTTATAAAGTTATTTGTTTTATTAGATTATAAATAGAATATATTATATTTTATTGCATAGTACAGCATAGTATCCTTTCCATTCTCCTATAAATAGGATGCTTAGTTAGAATTGAAAATCACACCAGAAGTTCAGAGAATTCTTCTTCTATAATCTTGAGCGTATTTTTTTAGAGTTTAAGAAAGCTTTGAGTGTAGAAATAGTGCAAGTTTTCTTCAAGAATATCCTCGCCCTACCAGTCGGAATACTCTTCTTTCTAAGGTAAGGGATGATTCAATGATGTGGATTAATTATTTAGCTGAGTCTCAGCAATGAAATATTAATTCATGGATGTGATAATAATGAATATCCTTGGCCCGTAGTGCATGGATAATTCATGGATGTGATATTAACGAATATCCTTGGTCGTAAAGCGAGGGTGATTTGATGATGTGGATTATTTATTGTCGAAGTCTCAAATGATAAAATATTGATAATAAACTTTTAAATTCGTAGAAGATAGTAGATATCATGCTCTACTTGACTCTTCTAAAATACAGTAGTATGTCTTCGGCCTATAGTGCAAAGATGAAATGATAATGAATATCTTTGGCCCATAGTGCAAGGATGAATTTATTAAGTATGATTATAAACATGAACTGTGATTTGGTATAACCATGATTTTTGATGTTTCGGGTGAAGATAGGTGATGAAAATTTTCTTCGTCCTGGGTGCGCAGAGGAATTTAGAATCACAATTATGATTATGAGTTATTCATATGATTGTGGACAGGAATTGTTGATTGATGTTACAGAGATAAAACATTATCGGTGGACTTTTAACATAGAGAAGATAATAGATTTGATGGTCTATTTGACTCTTCTAATGGATTGCTCGTTCCACTGCAACTATGGTTGAAAAGTTTTATCATCTACCATATGTTCTAAATATCTGATTTATTACTGATGAAGGCTATTGATGATGTAAATTATCTTTAGTCATGATATTCTTTATCTTTGGCTAGTTAGCTGTTCACCCTTTTTGCTTCACAATTCCTTTCAGGTAATAAGAGTGTAGCTGGGTCGAGCGGGGATAACAGGGGAATAGAACGGTGGTCTATAGCTGTTGAGGTTCTCCCTAAATAGTATGAAAATAATTTTATTGATGACTTTAGATAAGTGTGTCATTATTGTATACGCCATTTGATATTTAATTTTGGTGAACCGAATAGGGTGAGGTGAACCCAACTTTGGAAGGGTGTTTTGCCACTATCATACAAGATGTCTAATGACATACAACCTCGTGTTATCATAAGATAGGGTTGTGCACATCCACTTGCTGAGTATATCTACGAGCACTACCTATATGATCTTGGAGTTTATTTGAAATATAATTTTCACTTGGAGACAATGGAGATAGTTATATGTCAAGAAAAGACTCATCATTGGAAAGAAGATGATAGTAATCTTCTCGTTTTTCTTTGGGGTTTATTGGGTCAACCAAGGATAATTCTGTGGACATATGATATCTATCATAACCTAGACGCATGGCCTCCCATGTACGAAGGCTTCCTTGAGCACTTCCCAAAGATTTTAATTTCTAAAACAGTTTTTGACTATACTTTTATGTAAAGTATCATTGTAAGGATGTGGTCGAGACACCATGAGAGTTACATATATTTGTATTAAAACTCATAGTTAACTGTGGTCGTATTCTATACGACAGTTCAACAGTTGTATAAATAAAGTTTGTATTTGATTTTTATAGTGTGATATATGGCGACTCAGAATGGGTAGTGTGGACCTATTTTGGGGGCGTCACAATATAGTTATATATAGTATCATGTATAATTGTATGTACTTGTGTAGGTTATAGATTAATTAACAGATTCAGTGTACGAAAATTGGAAGAGTTTGTAAGACCCCAACTTTTTATAAATAAAATTGAATTTTCTATAATTATTATTTTGAATAATAAGGTGTTAATTTGATATAATGCTTTGGTTATGGGTGAAATGTGCAAATTTTGCAAAATAAGCAAGTGGTTATAAAATATTCATTGTTGTCGGGGAATTTTTGTTTGGTCGTGGAATATTCTTATTGTCGGGGAATATTTGTACGACGGCGTAGCCATTTGTGGGCCTCATAACGGAAACGGTCAGATGAAGAAAACGACAAGTTTGAGTTTTTATAAATAATGGCGTAGTTGTTACCATTAACACTGTTGGAATACCCGGTGGTTAAAATATAGTAATACACATAGTTGCACAATAGCACACGGTATTGCACAGTATTTTTGGATTATTGATTCTTACGTAATAAAGCACTACTCAATAATTGTTACAGTAATTACTATTCAATATTTTATTTTATTGATTCATTAATTGTTACGTTGATATTTTATATTATTTTTGTTTCAATAATTGTCACTGCATAGTATTTCCATTATCCGATCAATAATTCTTATTATTTGAATAATATTGTTAGATAGCATTATTGGCAATGTCTAAGGAAGTTCTGTCTAAGGAAAGGGGTTTGGTCATCTAATTATGCGCCAGTAATGAGAAATCCTTATCGGAAAGCCCCCTTTTTCTTGGGAACGACCTGGTTGTCATAATTGTGATTCTGTAATATTATTTGTGAATATATAATTATTGATTTATATGATAAGGAAATATTTATTTTATATGGATATAAATGAAGGAATTAATGCTGAGGTGTTTTATCAGTATTTTGTCAGAATAGAGGTATTAAAAATCGTCCGTATGTAGATTTCGGACATTTTCTGCTTGAAATTTGGAAAAACTTTCTTATACAAAGTTGTAGAGAATTAAATTTCTATGGAATAAACATTTATTTCCAAAACTTTAATAATTCATAATAAATAGCCCTTTTATCATAAATTTTCCAAAACTTTAATAATTCATAATAAATAGCCCTTTTATCATAAAAATTCGAAAAAACATGGGTGGGCCCCACTTTTGGTTGGTGTGGAAATTTGCTGAATTTGGTGGGGCCCACATGTGGTGTGCTGAATTTTATTCAAAGTGGTGTACGTAGAAAAACTATATTAATATTTTATTAATTTAGTCTGCTTTGGCATTCTGGCATTTTCCTATAAATAGGGTACTTAGTTAGAATTGAAAATCACACCAGAATCTGAAGTTTTCTCTCTCTATAATATCGAGCGTATTTTGTGAGTATTTAAATACTTTGAGAGTTGCTATTTAGTGCAAGTTTTCTTCAGCATTACATCCGATATTCCAGTCAGAAGTACTATTTTTTGAGGTAAGGGATGTTATTTTCTTCGTAAATGATGTTATTTCTTCAATATCATTATACCGAAATATTGGTATGAATTTTATTGCAAAATTTTTACCTTTTTATGTCGAGGTTACTATTCAGGTATACGGCACTATTCACGAATACGGTACTATTCACGAAGTATGATTTTTCTTATGGAATTTCTACGTTTTTGTGTCGGGGTTACTATTCACGTATACGGCACTATTCACGTATACGGCACTATTCACGAATACAGCACTATTCACAAAAAAATTAAATTTTCTTTTTCTTTGTCCAAGTTATCAATTATGGTTACTATCTTTGATTGTATCCATGTTTTGATCTTTATTTTTGAATTCTACTCCACAATTGATTATTATAGAGTATTTTTGAACTTGGATAAACCGAAGTACGAATTCCTAATCTTTGATCTTTTATATCACTTGATTCGTTTTCTTTAAGATATTTTTCATCATCCTCGATCCTAAATGGTGATATAACTGAATATCTTTGGCCTGTAGTGAAAAGATGAATGATTATCTGACGAATATCTTTGGTCTGTAGTGCAAAGATGAATGATTATCTGATAAATATCTTTGGCCCGTAGTGCAAAGATGAACAGGTGTTGAGATAAATATGACCAACTGGTGATACGAATGAATATCTTTAGCCCGTAGTGAAAAGATGAATATTAGATTCAAGATGTATATTAATTGATGTTACAGGAATAAAATATTGATGATGGACTTTTAAATCATAGATAGTAGACTTCATTCTCTACTTAACTCTTCTAATGAATTGTTGTTTCCGCTGCAGTTGTTGATCTAAAACTTGTTGTCTATTACATTCTATCAAATTTTTCCCTATTGAAGACTAACGATAATTTGTTCTACATTATCTTAGTCATAATATTCTTTACTAGGCTAGTTGAGCTCACCCTTTTCCTTTTTGTTCCATTTTTCTTCTTAGGAAGCGAGAATATAGCGGGAAGTAGTCGGGGTGTAGAGTGATGTTCCAAGGAAGTTGTTATAATAGTCCTCACTATTTTGTAAAATAATGTATCAATAATTATAATGAGGACTTATTTAAGTGTGAATATTGTCTAGAAGACAATATTTGTATTTAAACTCACAGTTTATGTGTTATCGTATTTTGCACAACAATTGTATTAATGAAGTTGTAGTTGTTTCTGTTTCATGTATTTGGCGACTCAGAATGGGTGATGTATACCTATTTTGGGGGTGTCACAGTTGGTATCAAAGCTTAGGGATATGGTCTCCATGAGATCTGAGATGGAATAGAACTAGGAGGGGAGAGACGAGTAAATTCTTCGCTAGTGTGTCCTACCTAAGCTTATTTGTTGGTCGGTCAGAATATAGGGGTATTATGTGGTATGTCAATTTCTTTAATTAACCCTTGTTTTATGACAATATTTGAGAATGGCAGCTGAAAATGTTAACAATAGAGTGAATGAGACCGTGGAGACACCTTTAATCACCAACCAAGAGAATGTGCAACAAGACGACAATATTCCTCCTATAAACAACACTACCGAACAAACGATGAATGATGAAATGTTAAGAAGCTTTTTGCAGTTCATGCAAAATCGCATTTGAGAGAGACTCTGCTTCAAAATACTGGTGGAAATAATAAGAATCGCTGGCTTGTCACAAATGCAAGGCCTCAAGGAGTTGGGACAGCTGGAGTTTTTGGGAAAGCCAGATCCGATCGAGGCGAAAATGTGGGTTAAGCAAATTAATAAGATATTTGATGTCTTGGGATGCACAGAGGAACAGAAGGTTCCATTCGCCACCTTTATGTTACGTGGTGAGACAGATTACTGGTGGGAATCTATGAAACGTACCCAGCCTGCCGCACTCAATATGTCTTGGGAAGCATTCCAGAAACTGTTCAATGACAAGTAATTTCCTGAAAGTATTCGTCATGTGAAGGAGGTAGAGTTTATTAGACTAGAACAGAACAACATGACTGTGTCCCAGTACGAGGCTAAGTTCGCGGAGTTATCCAGGTTTGCATCTCATTTGGTAGATAATGAGGAACGTATGACGCGGATGTTTCTAAGAGGTTTGAAACCCGAAATTCGTCAATACCTCATTTCTCACAAATTTTGTTTGTATTCAGATGTAGTGAATAGGGCTCAATTATTGGAGCGAGATTATGAGTCAGCTCAACCAAAAGAGAACGACCAACAACACGATAATAATCGTACCGATGGCAACGGCCATCGGAACAATGATAACCATCGTGGAGGAAATTATCATGCCAGAAATGGTAACCACATCAGTGGTAATCATGGCCAAGATAATAGAAGAAATGATTCAAGTGGAAAATTCAAGAAGAGAAGATTTAACGATGATGGGAAGGCATCGGCAGCAGCACCAACACCAGCAACAAATTTTAGGGGAGGAGAACGACCGCCAGTTAGATGTTACAGATGCAGAGAGGAGGGACACATAAGTCCAAACTGTTCACAGCCTTCCAAGGTATGTTTTAGTTATGGAAAAGACGGTCACATAGCTCGATTTTGTCCTATAGCAAAATCAAGTCAAGCTGGGACGGTGGCACAAAAGGCGGATATGGACAAAACAAAGTCGGTGGTTTCAGGAAGAGCGTTTTTCGTGACTTCTCAAAAAATGAGTAACCCGAATGAAGTTATCACGGGTTAGTTAATCATAAACTATTGCGAAGTCTATACCCTGTTAGATACCGGTTCTACCCATTCTTTTATTTCTCCTGCTTGTTCTCAACGTTTGAAATTGACTCCGGAGAAATTAGACTTTGACTTATCTGTTGAAACTCTGTTAGGAGAAACTTTCGTTACATCCACTGTTTATAAATCTTGCTTGATCCAATTTTGTGCCATCACATTACTTGTTGATCTTATCTCTTTAAAGATACTTGCATTTGATGTGATTTTAGGGATTGATTGGTTAACTACTCATCATGCCAAAATTGATTATTTTCGTAAGGTTGTTAGTTTTTATATTCCTAACCAACCTGTTATGCGAATTCAAGCAACCAAACCACTAAAGTCAATCACTGGCATATTAAGCCATAAAGCCATTCGTTTATTAAAAAACGGATGTCAAGCTTTCTTAGACCATGTTATGGAGTTAAACAAAAACACGTCAGATTTGAATAATATTTTTATTGTTAGTGAATTTCCAGACGTATTTCCCGAAGAAATTCCTGGCCTACCCCAGAGCGTGATATCGAATTTTGTATTGACATTGAACCTTGTACAAAACCCATTTCTAAAATCTCATATCGAATGGCTCCTATTGAACTTCAGGAGTTAAAAATCGAACTATAAGAGTTGGTACCCAAGCCTTTATCTAGTGACTTCCTTTGTAGAATGCACCAAAGCTAGACTCTCCGTAGGGGACGCTATATTTTTGTGGTGGTAAAATGATAGGTGCTATTGTGACGTGCTATCCAAGATTGGGATATGAGTCACAGTTGAGAGCAACCTAAGTTAGTAATCAAAATACGTAGCTTTTTAGGCTTAGTTAGTTATTATCGGAGATTCGTGGAAGGATTTTTTTGAATTGCCACTCCATTAACTCAGCTAACTCGTAAAGATACAAAATTCGGATGGAGCGAGGAATGTGAGAAGAACTTCTAAGAACTCAAGAGGAAACTCATTTCATCACTTGTTCTAATAATATCATCCTGGAAAAGTGAACGTGGTAGCTGACGCGTTGAGTAGAAGATCGTATGCGGGTATGAGTACGATATTGTCGAACACAAAAATTCATTTCGTATAATTTATAAATGATAGAGATAGAGTTAAACACTTTAAGGACCCATGTGATGATGTCAAATATACGCGTAGAACCGACTTTAATTGATAAAGTTAAGGCTGCTCAAGCCACAGACCCGGAACTGATGAATATGAAGAAGAAAGTACAAGAATGTGTTATTCTAAAAGTAAGAGTCGATGAAGAGAAGAAATCTCAACCCTCAATTTATTGGTCCATTCGAGATTCTTGACTGAGTAGGAACTGTGACCTATAGACTCGCCTTACCGCTAAGTATGTCGCGTGTTCATAACTTTTTTCACGTATCGATGTTACGTGAATATTTGGAAGACCTGAACTGTAAGACCCCAACTTTTATAAATAAAAATGAATTTTCTATAAATATCATTTTTGAATATTATGGAATAAATTTGATATAATGTTATAGTTGTGGGTAATATTTATAAATTTTGCAAAGTACGCAAGTTGTTATATAATATTCGATTGGTCGTGGAATATTCGCATTTACAAAGATAATCATTAGTGGACCCCACAATGTAATTATTATCTTTGATTGAGAAAACGACAAAAATATTTTTATGAAAATAACGACGGAAGTTTTACCGTTGATACTGTTGAACTACTTGGTAGTAAAAGTACAGTAATACGCATGGTTGCATAGTAGCACATGGTATTGATTATTAATGCTTATGTGAGAAGTCACTCAGTTTGATTCAATTATTGATATTTTATATGTTATTAAATCAATAATTAAGATGAAGAAGTTGTTAATATTATTATTTGCATTATTAACGATGTCTAGAAGTTCCGCCAAGGAGAGGTTTGGTCACCTAATTGCGCCATAATAGGAGAAATCCTTATTGAAAGCCCCTCTTCTGCGGGAACGACACAGTCGATTAATAATGTGAATAATAATAATAATGATGATGACGCTTTGTTTTATTCAGTATTATTAACGTAATAAAATGTAAAAACTTTTTATATAAAATAGAATACTTTTATAAAGTTATTCGCTTTATTAGGCTAATAGTAAAATCTTTTTATATAAAATGTAATACTTTTATAAAGTTATTTGTTTTATTAGACAATAATTAGAATATATTATATTTTATTATGCATAAGGCTTGCATAAGTGTTTGCATATAGTAAAAATTTTTAAAAGTTATTCGCTTTATTAGATTATAAATAGAATATATTATATTTTATTTAAAAGATTTTGCTTTAAATATGGACCGTCCGATTAAAGTAAATCAATCTGGACCATTCATGGATTGGTTACTATTCATTCCATTCTTCTATAAATAGAGCTCATTCCTTCATTATTTCTTACGAATTCAATTTGAAACTCTGAGAGAAAACTATAGAGAAAGAAAAAAAAGTATTTTGCTACTTCACTATCTCGATATCAAGTTTCTTTTACGGTGAGGGGTATTATTTCTTTTATATTCATGAAGAGAACTTCTATTATTCCATCTTTATTATTCTTGGAATAACTCAGATACGCTGGGCTACCCTATACATGGTGAAATTCTTCAGATTCCATTCTTTATTATTCGTTGGAATATCTTGTTTGTACTTTACTTACGGACCGGTTCCGTTTTTATTATTCTGCTGGAATATCCCGGCCTGCATGCTTACGCCAACTCGGGTTCCGCCTTTTTATTATTCTCGTTAGAACATCCTGCTGGTGTGAATTTCACCGACCTCGTTCCGCATTTAGTATTCTCGTTGAATAACTCACAATGCGAAGTACCGCATGCATGGTTATTTCATCAGTTGTATTCCATTCTTTATTATTCTCGCTGAATATCCCGCTTGATTGTATTATTATGCGATCCGGTTCCGTTATTTATTATTCTAATGGAATAACCTTGCCATGCGGTAAGTACCTGGATGCATGGTGATTTCTTTTGTTATTCCATTCTTTATTATACTCAAATTGGTTAAAGTTTTAACTTCTACACTCCATGAAATTAGTAGAATATTCATGATATTTGCAGCGCTTCATCCAAAGATCTTTTCATGGAAATATTCTTCCGAGCATTCTTGAATTTTACTTTACAAAAGAAGTATCATGTTGACAATTTGACGTTATTAGTTCTGAATAAATTAATTCTTGAACTTGTTTTATTGAATTCTTATATCATTGTCATCATCCTCATCTTTATATTATTTTTGAAAGTCATATGTGGCCTCAGAGTGCATAGATGGACTTGGTATGATTATGAATGTGGATTATTCAAAGGTAATCATGACCGTAATGTTACAAATGATGTGGTAAAAGTCCTCATTGGCCCAAAGTGCATTGATGGATGATTGTTGGCATGATCGTGACTATCGATGAATACACAAATATCTTTGGCCCGTGTAGTGCATGGATAATTTGTGGTCGTGACCCTAATGAATATCCTCGGCCAGAAAAGGGGATGATGTGGATTATTTATTAAGTCGAGTCTCAAATGATAAAAGTGATGAAAACCTTTTAAATCATAAAAGATAGTAGATTTTATTCTCTACTGACTCTTTTAATGGATTGCATGTTCCACCGCAGCTTAAACTTGATGTCTATTGTATTTTATCGGTTTAACCTTTGTTGAGGACTAATGATAATTTATTCTCGCATTATCTTAGTCATAATATTTCTTCTCGGGCTAGTTGAGCTCACAATTTTCTTTCATCGTTTCTTCGTGAAATAAGAACTTAGCCGGGACTAGTCGAAACGGGTGATGGTCCGAGATGGTGTCTTAGTAGTCCTCACTATTCATTAAATAGTATGATAATAAATGTAATGAGGACTAAATTGAGTGTGGATATTGTCTAGATGACAATATTTGTATTAAAACTCATAGCATGTATTTTGTCATATTTTACACGACTGTTGTATAATCAAGTTGTATTTGAATTTAGTACCATGTATTTCGCGACTCAAGATGGGTGATGTATACCTATTTTGGGGACGTCACATGAACTACATTATTGAGTTTGAATCAGACGAGATAGTCAAAAATTTAACGTACGAGGAGGTACCTATCAAGATCATGGATATGAAGGAGCATGTCCTACGCACAAAGGTTATACCACAAGTCAAAGTTTTGTGGAGGAACCATACTATTGAGGAAATGACCTGGGAGTTGGAATCGGAAATTAAAGCGAGGTACCCTCATATTTTTGAAACACCAGGTACATACGTCAATTTCGAGGACGAAATTTCATAAGGAGGGGAGGTTGTAAGACCCCAACTTTTTATAAATAAAATTGAATTTCAGCTAATTATTATTTTGAATAATAAGGTGTTAATTTGATATAATGCTTTGGTTATGGGTGAAATGTGCAAAGTTTGCAAAATAAGCAAGTGGTTATAAAATATTCATTGTTGTCAGGGAATATTCGTTTAGTCGTGGAATATTCTTGTTGTCGGGGAATATTCATACGACGACATACGACCATTTATGGGCCCTCATAATGGAAAAAACTATTTGATGAAGAAAATGACAAGTTTGAGTTTTTATAAATAACGACGTAGTTGTTGCTGCTAACACCTTTGAAATACCCTTATGGTTAAAATACAAGAATGCACATGGTTGCACAATAGCACACTTCATTGCACATATTTTTTTTGATTATTGATTCTTACGTAAGAAGGCACTACTCAATAATTATTACAAGTAATTATCATTAAGACCCCAACTTTTATGAATAAAGATTAATTTTTTCTTTAAATATCACCCTTTTGAATATTATGGTGTGAATTTGATATAATGTTATAGTTGTGGGTAATATTTATAAATTTTGCAAAAAGTAAACAAGTTGTTATATAATATTCGATTGGTCGGGAATATTCATTTTAACAGGAATATTCGTTGTTATATAACGACACAATCATCAGTGGACCCCACAATCATGTAATTATTGCTCTGAATTAGAAAACGACATAAATATCTTTTTATAAAAATAACGGTAAAAGTTTTACCGTTAAACTGCTGAAATACCCTATGGTAAAAGTACAAGAATACGCTGTGGTTTGCATAGTAGCACACTGTATTGATTATTGATGCTTACGTGAGAAGTCACCAGCTTTTATTCAATTATTGCTACAAAGATTGTCGTGATAAGATCTCACGTTATTTGATTCAATTATTGTCACATATTTTATATTATTAAATCAATAATTGAGATGACAAGTTATTCATATTATTATTTGCATAATTAACAATGTCTAGAAAGTTCTGTCGAGGAAAAGGGTTTGGTCACCTAATTGCGCGCCAATAGGGAGAAATCCTTATCAGAAAGCCCCCTCTTTCCTGGAAACGATCTGGTTGTTAATATTATGAAGTTATAATAATGATGAATAAATGTTGTTAAAAATATTGAGGAGATTTTTTATGAAGTATTTGTTGTAAATTTTACTTATTATTATGGACCCCATTTACCCATTTTTCAAAATAATCAGAGAGAAAGTTATTCAATATATATATATATATATATATATATATATATATATATATATATATATGTGGGGCCCATATGTTGAAAAATGAATGTCAAGGGGAGAAATTTCAAAAGGTTGTCACGATATATAAAAAAGATAATATATATATATATATATATATATATATATATATATATATATATAAGTTTTGTTTTTTATGAAAATATAATATATTATATTTTATTATTATATTTTTTTTATATAGTAAAAGAATTATTAATTATTTTCAGAAAGAAAAAAAATAAATCGTCAAAAGATGATCCCGTGATCGCTATGGTTTTTCAATTTGTGATTTTTGATTTTTGATTTTCAAATAGTATCCTTCCATTCTCCTATAAATAGGATGCTTAGTTAGAATTGAAAATCACACCGTAATCGTAGAATTCTTCTTCTATAATATCGAGCGATTTCTTTAGAGTTTAGAAAGCTTTGAGCGTAGAAAAAATAGTTCAAGTTTTCTTCAAGAATATCCCCGCTATACCAAATGGAATACTCTTCTTTTAAGGTAAGGGATATTATTTTTGTTCAATATTCAGATGAAATAATATTTTCTTCCATACTGTAGTATGTAAGTAATATTATTTCGCTTTCAGCATTCTCAAATTCTACACTCATTTTGTTAAGTTTTGCTTCTATACTCCATGAAATTAGTAGAATATCCTTGAAATTTGCGCTTCATCCAAAGATCTTTTCATGGAAATATTATTCGAGCATTCTTGATAAGTTTTAACTTTTTCATGCCGAAGTACTATTCACTGGGTACTATTCACAAAGTACTATTCACTTAAGTACTATTCACTCATTACTATTCACCCGGGTACTATTCATGATAAAAATTGATTTCTTTTCATTCCAAATCATTTTTGATACAATATTATTCTTGAATTTTACTCCACAAAGCAAAGATCATGTTGACAATTTGACATTATTGAATTCTCGATAAATTAAATTATAAATCTTTAAAAATTTATCCTTTGCTTTCTTTTAATTGAATTCTTATATCATTGTCATCATCCTCATGCTTATATTGTGATGAAAGTCATCTTGGCCCGTAGTGCATAGATGGACTGTTGATTGGTATGATTATGACCAGGGATTATTCGGTATAATCATGACCGTAATGTTACAAATGATGTGGTAAAAGTCCTCATCGCCCGTAGTGCATCGATGGACAAATTGTTGGCATGATCATCATGACCATCGATGAAAACACGAATATCCTCGGCCCAGAGTGCATGGATAATTCGTGGTCGTGATACTAATGAATATCCTCGGCCCAGTAGTGCATGGATGATTCAATGATGTGGATTATTTATTGTCGAGTCTCAAATATAAAATTGATGATAAACTTTTTAAATCATAGAAGATAGTAGATATCATGCTCTACTTGACTCTTCTAATGGATTGCTTGTTCCGCTGCAGTTAAACTTGATGTTTATTATATTTTATCAGTTTAACACTGTTGAAGGCTAACGATAATTTATTCTGCATTATCTTAGTCATAATATTTCTTACCGGGCTAGTTGAGCTCACCTTTTTGCTTTCATTGTTCTCTTCAGGAAATGAGAACGTAGCCGGGACTAGTCGGGGAATGGAGTGATGGTCCGAGATGGTTGTTTTTAGTAGTCCTCACTATTCTATTTAGTGTGATAATAAATGTAATGAGGACTTAATTTGAGTTTGATATTGTCTAGAAGACAATATTCGTATTAAAACTCTCAACTTTATGTTTTGTCGTATTTTATATGACACTTATTAGTTGTATAATTAAGTTTGTATTTGTATTCTGTACCATGTATTTGGCGACTCAAGATGGGTGATGTATACCTATTTTGGGGGCGTCACAGTTGGTATCAAAGCTTAGGGATATGATCCCTGGCTAAGATGTGAGACTAGAACTAGGGGGGAGAGACGGGAAATCCTTCGCTAGTATGACCTACCTAAGTTTATTTGTTATTTAATTGGTCGGTCAGAATATAGGGATAATATGTGGCATGTCAATTAACCCTTGTTTTGTGGCAGTGTTTGAAAATGACATCCGAAAATGTTGAGATAAGCAATGAGCAGCACAAGAGACCGCTGAGTCACCAACGATCAATAATAACCGTGATAATGTGCATCAGAAGGCAATAATCCTCATGTAAACAACAACACCGACCAAATGATGAACGATGGAATGTTTAGAGGCTTTATGCAATTCATGCAACATCAAAGCAGAGAGACTCGCTCAAAAATGCAGTGGAAACACCGGCAACTCTTGATGGTCACCGCTAAGCAATTCAAGGAGCCGGGACCACCGTAGTTTTGGGAAAAGCCAAAACCACTTAAGGCGAGACGTGGATAAAGCAGATCACCAAGATATTTGATGTCTTGGGATGCTCCGAGGAGCAAAAGGTTCCTTTGCCACCTTCATGTTGCGGAGGAGAGGCAGACATTATCGTGGGAATCAGAAAGCGTACTAACCTTCGCCACACTCAAAATGTCTTGGGAGAAGTTCCAAGAACTGCTCAACGACAAGTACTTTCCCGAAAGTATTCGGCTACATGAAGGAGGTAGAGTTCATCAAGTCGAGCAAAATAATATGACCGTGTCGCAAAGACGGGCTAAGTTTGCCGAGTTGTCCCGCTTTGCATCCCACTTGGTTGATAATGAGGAGAGAATGACGCTGAATGTTTCTAAGAGGTTTGAAACCCGAATATACGCCAATACCTCATTTCTCACAAACTTGTTTTGTATTCGATGTTGTAAATAGGGCTCTCGCTTATTGAGCGCGATAATGAGTCAACCCAACCAAGAGAGAGCAAACAAACAAAATGATAATACTAAAGGGTAGCAAATCATCGGGCTTGTGACAACAAACGTGGAGGAAATCAACATGCCGTAAATGGTAACCACTTCTGGTGGTAATCATGGCCAAGATAATAAAAGTGGAAATTTCAAGAAGAGGAGATTCAACAATGATGGAAAGACGCCAAAGACCAAAGACCATTGTTAAGGAAGGAGAACGACCACCCATCATATGCTTCAAATGCGAGGGGAGGGGACACATCACCCAAATTACGCAAGCAATTCAAAAACATGTTATAATTATGGAAGAGAAGGTCACCTAGCTCGATTTTTGTCGCAAAGCAAAGCCAAGTCCAAATTGGGATGGAGGCACCAAAGGTCGCCCCTGCATAAGTCAAAGCCAGAGTTCAAGGGAGAGCGCTTTGTCGTGACCTCCCAAAAAGTGAAGGAACCCGAACGAGGTCATCACTGTAAGCTAATCATAAACTCTAGCTAAGTCTATACCTTATTTGATACCGGCTCTACCCATTCTTTTATTTCTCCTACTTGCGCCAAACGCTTAAATTTAACTCCGTAGAGAAATTAGACTTTGACTTATCTCGTTGAAACTCCGCTGGGAGAAACCTTCATTACATCCACTGCTTATAAGTCTTGTTTGATTCAAATCGGTACCCTCACATTACCTCGCCGATCTTATTTCTTTGAAAATACTTGCATTTGATGTGATTTTAGGGATTGATTGGTTAACTACTCATCATGCAAAAATTGATTATTTTCGTAAGGTTGTTAGCTTTCATATTCCTAACCAACCTATTATGCTAATTCAAGCAACCAAACCACTAAAGTCAATCACCGCTCATATCAAGCCATAAAGCTATTCGCTTATTAAAAAATGGATGTCAAGCTTTCTTAGCCCATGTCACGGATTTAAACAAAAATACGCCGATTTGAATGATATTTCTATTGTTAATAAATTTCCGACGATTCCCTCAAGAACTTCCTCGCCTACCCTCAGAAGCGCATGAAATCAATTTTGTATCGACCTTGAACCCGAGACAAAAACCCCATTTCCAAAGCCCCATATCGAATGGCTCCTATTGAACTTCGTGAGTTAAAAACCCAACCGCAGGAATTGTTAGACATCGGCTTTCATTCGGCCCTAGTACGCCTCCTCGGGGGGTGCTCCTGCTCTATTCAGAAAGAAGAAAGATGGGAGTATGCGACTTTTGTATTGATTATCGGAGTCAATCATGTCACCATCAAAAATAGGTACCCGCTGCTTCGCATCGATTGACCTGTTTGACCAGCCAGCAAGGCGCCAAATTCTTTTCAAAGATCGATCTTCATTCCGATATCATCGCTTAAAGATTAAAACCGATGACATTCCAAAGATCGCTTTCGTAACTCCTAGACGGCATTACATTAATTCCTAGTCATGTCTTTTGATCGACTAATGCTCCTGCCGCCTTTCATGGATATGATGAACCGAGTATTCAAGGAATATTTGGATCATTTTGTGGTCGTCTTTATTGATGACATCCTCATTTACTCCAAAAGCTATGAAGATCATGAGCAACACTTGAGGCTGATACTCTAAAAGCTTCGTGAAAACAAGCTTTATGCCAAGTTGAAGAAATGCGAGTTCTGGCTTGAGGAAGTAGCATTCCTTGGGCACGTGATATCAAATCATGGAATATCTGTCACCCAAAGAAAGATTGAAGCAATTCAAAGCCGGGAGCAACCTAAGTCAATGACCAAAGTACGAGCTTTTCGGGCTTAGTCGGTTATTATCGAGATTCAGTGGAAGGGTTTTCTAATCGCTACTCCATTAACTCAAATTTACTTCAAAAGATACAAAATTCTCGGTTGAGCGAGGAATGTGAGAAGAGTTTTCAAGAACTCAAGAGAGAGACTCATTTCAAAGACTGCTCGACAAATACCATCCGCTCGGAGAGGGATTTGTCATCTACAAATGATGCTTCAGCAAAGGGGTTAGGATGTGTTCTCATGCAACATGGGAAAGTCATAGCCTATGCCTCACGACAACTCAAAGAATATGAGAGGAATTATCCTACTCATGATCTAGAGTCAGCAAAGTAGCTTTTTTTTGCACTTAAAGATTTGGAGGCATTACTTGTATGGGGGAGAAAGGTGGAGATCTATACGGATCATAAAAGCCTCAAATATTTCTTCACCCAAAAGGAACTCAACATGCGAAAACGACGTTGGCTCGAACGTTGAAAGATTATGATCATACCATTCAATACCATCCTGAAAAGCTTAACGTAGTAGCCGACGCATCGAGTAGAAGATCATATGCGGCACGAAAAGTGATATTGTCAACGCAAAGGCCCATTTTGTATGACTTACAAAGGATGGAGATAGAGTTAAAGACTCTGTGACCCACGTGATGATGGAAAATATACGAGTAGAACCGACTTTAAATCGATAAAGTTAAAGTTGCTCAAGCTACAGACCTGGAGCTGATGCGTATGAAGAAGAAAGTGCAAGAAGGTGTTATTCCGAAAGCAAGAATCGATGAAGAAGGAATACTTCGAGTCAACTCCAGACTTTGTGTTCCTAACGACCCTGATTTAAAGTATAAAATCATGATGGAGGCGCACAACACACCGTTTGCAATCCATCCTGGGAGTACCAAAATGTATCGTGATCTTCGACATACATTTTGGTGGAGCAATATGAAGAGAGAGATATCAGAGTTTATCTCAAGGTGTTTAACTTGTCAACGAAGTCAAGGCGAGCATCAAGTGCCAAAAGGTCCATTGCAACCACTTGAAATTCCGTAATGGAAGTGGGAGCACATTACCATGGATTTCGTTACTGGTCTTCCCAAGGTTTCTCAAGGCATAGATGCAATTTGGGTCATTATTGATAGATTGACCAAGTTTGCTCATTTCTTACCTATACGAGAAACTTATACACTTGAACGTCTTGCTCGTATATACATAAATGAGATTGTAAGACTGCAAGGTATGTCAGTATCCATAGTTTCTGATCGAGACCCAAGATTCACTTCACGATTTTGGGTTAGTTTGCAAAAAGCTATGGGCACGGATTTATGATTTAGTTCGGCATATCATCCTCAAATGGACGGACAGTCGGAGAGGACTATTCAAACTCTTGAGGATCTATTAAGACTTTGTGTCCTTGACTTCAAAGGAAGTTGGGACAAGTTCTTGCCATTAGTGGAATTCTCCTACAACAACAGCTATCAAGCAAGTATCGGCATGGCTCCATTCGAGGCGCTAGATGGACGCAAGTGTCGCTTCTCCAAGATGTCGGGATGAGGTGGGTGAAGCAACGTTGTTGGGACCAAAATTGGTATGATGACTACGAAAAAGATTCAAATGATCCGGGAAACGATAAAAACCTCACAAGATCGACAAAAGAGTTATGTTAATCTTCATCGAAGGGACGTGGAATTCAATATTGGTGATCATGTGTTGTTACGTGTTGCTCCATGGAAGGCAGTTACATGATTTGGAAAGAAAGGAAAGCTCAATCCTCGATTCATTGGGCCATTCAAAATCCTCGATCGAGTAGGAACTGTGGCCTATAGACTCGCCTTACCGCCAAGTATGTCTCATATTCATAACGTTTTTCACATGTCCATGTTACATAAATATGTGGAAGACCCGAACCACATTATTGAGTTAGAACCGGATGAGATAGCTAAAGATAACTATGAAGTGGTACCTGTTAAAATATTGGATAAGAAGGAACATGTTCTATGTTCCAAGGTTATACCTCAAGTCAAAGTTTTGTTGAGAAACCACGATGTTGAGGAAATGACCTAGGAGTTAGAATCTAAAATGAAATCAAGATATCCTCACCTCTTCGACATACCAGGTATGTACACCAATTTCGAGGGTGAAATTTCATAAGAAGGAGAGGTCAGAAGACCCCAACTTTTATGAATAAAGATGAATTTTTCTATAAATATATTTTTGAATATTATGGTGTGAATTTGATATAATGTTATAGTTGTGGGTAATATTTATAAATTTTGCAAAGTAAGCAAGTTGTTATATAATATTCGATTGGTTCTGGAATATTCGCTTTAACAGGAATATATTCGTACGACGCACACAATCATCAGTGGACCCCACAAATGTAATTATTGCTTTGAATGAGAAAAAAACATGTAAATATCTTTTTATAAAAATAACGGCAAAAGTTTTACCGTTAAACTATTGAAATACCCTATGGTAAAAAGTACAAGAATACGCTGTGGTTGCATAAGAGCACACTATATTGATTATCGATGCTTACGTGAGAAGTCACTCAATTTTATTCAATTATTGCTACAAAGAATTGCAGCATAAGATCTCACGTTATTTGATTCAATTATTGTCAATAATATTTTATATTATTAAATCAATAATTGAGATGACAAGTTATTCATATTATTATTTGCATAATTAACAATGTCTAGAAAGTTCTCGAGGAAAGGGTTTTGGTCACCTAATCAAGCGCTAATATAGGGAGAAATCTTATCTGAAAGCCCCTCTTTCCGGGGAATGATCTGTTGTTAATATCATGAAAGTTATAATAATGATGAATAAATGTTGTTAAAAAATATTGAGGGAATTTTTATGAAGTATTTGTTGTAAATTTTGCTTATTATTATGGACCCCCATTTACCCATTTTTCAAAATAATTAGTAGAAAATTATTCGATATATATATATATATATATATATATATATATAAAAATAGGTGGGGGGGCAATAAATACCCACATGTTGAAAAATGAATGAATTTGGGGAGGATTTGAAAGGTGGTTGTCGGAGTAAGTTAGTAAGAAAGTAATATATATATATATATATATATATATATATATATATATATATATATATATAAGTTTTTTTTTTTATGAAAATAGAATATATTATATTTTATTATGCATAAAATTTATTAGTATAGTGTGATAATATAAATCAAGAAAAAATTTAGAAAAATTTAGAAAAAAATTTCTTCAACCGATGAATGATGATTCCTATAAATATCACCCAACTCGTTTTTGTTTTCAAATAGTATCCTTCCATTCTCCTATAAATAAGATGCTTAGTTAGAATTGAAAATCACACCAGAATCAGAGAATTCTTCTTCTATAATATTGAGCGCATTTTTTTACAGTTTAAGGAAGCTTTGAGCGTAGAAAACAGTTCAAATTTTCTTCAAGAATATCCCCGCTCTACCAGTCGGAATACTCTTCTTTTAAGGTAAGGGATATTATTTTTGTTCAATATTCGTATGAAATAATATTTTCTTCCATACTCTGTAAAGTAATATTATTTCATTTCAGATTCCGAATTCTATACTCATTTTGTTAAGTTTTGGCTTCTACATGAAATTAGTAGAATATCCTTGAAATTTGCGCTTCATTCAGTATCTTTTCATGAAAATATTATTCTGAGCATTCTTGATAAGTTTTTACTTTTTCATGCCAAAGTACTATTTACGGGGTACTATTCCTAAAGTACTATTCATAGGGTACTATTCACTCAGTTACTATTCACCCAGGGTACTATTCATGACAAAAATTGATTTCTTTTCGTTCCAAATCATTTTTGATACATTATTATTCTTGAATTTTACTCCAGAAAGCAGTATCATGTTGATAATTTAGACATTATTGAATTCTGGATAAATTAAATTATAAATCTTTAAAAATCTATCATTTGCTTTCTTTTAATTGAATTATTATATCACTGTCATCATCATCATGCTTATATTGTGATGCAAGACATATGTGGCTTATGTGCATAGATAGACTATTGATTGGTATGATTATGATCAGGGATTATTTGGTATATTCATGACTGTAATGTTAGAAATGATGTGGTAAAAGTCCTCATTGGCCGTAGTGCATTGATGGACATGCTTGTTGGCATGATCATGACCATTGATGAAAACACGAATATCCTCGGCCCGTAGATGGATAATTCGTGGTCGTGGATACTAATGAATATCCTCGCCCGTAGTGCATGGATAATTCAGTGATATGGATTATTTATTAAGCTAAGTCTCAACGATAAAATTTATGATAAACTTTTTAAATCATAGAAGATAGTAGATATCATGCTCTACTTGACTCTTCTAATTGATTGCTTATTCCACTTAGTAGCTTAAACTTGATGTTTATTATATTTTATCGCTTTAACATTTGTTGAAGGCTAACGATAATTTATTCTGCATTATCTTAGTCATAATATTTCTTACTAGGCTAGTTGAGCTCACCCTTTTGCTTTTATTATTCTCTTCAGGAAATGAGAACTTAGCCGGGACTAGTCGGGAAATGGAGTGACGGTCCGAGATGGTTATTTTAGTAGTCCTCACTATTTAATATGATAATAAATGTAATGAATAATTTGAGTATATTGAGGACTCCATTTGAGTTTGGATATGTTTTGTCTAGAAGACAAAATATTTGTATTTGAAAACCATGTATTTGGCAACTCGAATGGGTGATGTATACCTATTTTGTCATGATGATTACCACCAAGTGATTACCATTTACGGCATGATAATTTCCTCCACGATGGTTATCATTATTACGATGGTCGTTGCTTGATTATTATCGTGTTGTTGGTCGTTATCTTTTGATGTACCATAATCTCGCTTCAATAAGCGAGCCCTATTCACTACATCTCGAATACAAAACCACAGTGAAATGAGATATTGACGTATTTTGGGTTTGGCATTATTGTTTACTGGAGGATTATTGCCTTCCTGATGCACCTTATCCTGGTTATTGATTGTCGGTGTCTCAACGGTCTCATGTGCTCCATTGCTCACCTTAACATTTTTAGATGTCATTCTCAAATACTGTCACAAAACAAGGGTTAATTAAACAAATTAACATATCACACTATTAACCCTATGCTCTAACTGACCCATTAAATACCAGATAAGCTTAGGTAGGACACACTAGGGAAGGATTTACTCGTCTCTCCCTTTCTAGTTCTATTCCCCGATCTCTGCCAGAGACCATATCCCTAAGCTCTGATACCAACTGTAACGCCCCCAAAATAGGTCCACATAACCCATTCTGAGTCGCCAAATACATGGTACAGAAAATAACTACAACTTTATTATTACAATTGTCGTGCAAAATACGACAACACATATGATGTGAGTTTAAATACAAATATTGTCTTCTAAAAAATATCTAAACTCAAATAAGTCCTCATTACAATTATTGATACACTATTTTACAAAATAGTGAGGACTTCTATAACAACTGTCTTGAACCATCACTCCACACCCCGACTAGTTCCCGCTATATTCTCGCCTCTTGAGAAGAAAAATGGAACAAAAAGAAAAAGAATGAGCTCAACTAGCCCATTAAAGAATATTATGACTAAGATAATGTAGAACAAATTATCCTTAGTCCTCAACAAGGAAAAATCTGATAGAATATAATAGACAACAAGTTATAGATTAACAACTGTAGTGGAAACAACAATTCATTAGAAGAGTTAAGTAGAGAATGAAGTCTACTATCTTCTATGATTAAAAATTCCATCATCAATATTTTATCCATGTAACATCAATCAATATACATCTTGAATCAAATATTCATCTTTGCACTACGGACCAAAGATATTCATTCGTATCACCAGTTCGTCATGTTCATCTCAACACATGTCCATCTTTGCACTACGGGCCAAAGATATTCATCAGGTAATCATTCATCTTTACACCACATGCCAAAGATATTCAGTTATATCACCATTTAGGACTTAGGATGATAAAAATATTTTAAAGAAAATGAATCCAGTGATATAAAAAAACAAGATTAGGGATTCGTACTTTAGTTTATCCAAGTTCAACAATACTCCATAATAATCAACTGTGGAGCAAAATTCAAGAATGAAGATCAAAACATGGATACAATCAAAGATAGTAACCATAATAGACAACTTGGACAAAGAAAAGAAAATTTAATTTTTTTGTGAATAGTGTCGTATACGTGAATAGTAACCCCGACACGAAAAAGCAAAAATTTCACAAGAAAAATCATACTTCGTGAATAGTACCGTATTCGTGAATAGTATCATATACGTGAATAGTGCCATATACATGAATAGTAACCTCAACATGAAAAGGTAAAATTTTCATAATAAAATTCATACCAATATATCGGTATAATGATATTAAAAGAAATAATATCATTTACGAAAAAAATAACATCTCTTACCTAGAAAGAATAGTACTTCTGACTAAAATATCGGATATAATAATGAAAGAAACTTCCACTACTTATCAAATCTCAAAGTATCTAAATACTCACAAAAATACGCTTGATATTATAGAGAGAGAATTTTCTGATTCAGGTGTGAGTTTCATTGTTTAACTAAGCAGCCTATTTATAGGGAAGTGGTAGCACATCACTTCTGACAAACCTTACCTACGGATGACTTTGCAGCATACTTCTTTTGAAAACAAGCTTTCCAAAACCAACTTGTTTGCTCCCATCATTTATCACATGTTATTTGAAATAAAAGAATTAAAATTCAATTTGAAAACTAATTCAAATTCAATTTGATCATCTTCACTCCATTTAATTCACATGCCCAAAAATACAATAATATTACCATTTAAATTTTAAAAAAAATATACTATTATATTATCACATTATACTATTATAATGTATTATTATAATAATATATAAATATATTATCAGAGAAGATAATTATGATTTCATAAAAAAATAACAACTTTCGACAATTGTCTCATTCTAAAATTCCTCCATTTATATCAAAATTTAAAGAAATATTTACTTACCAAAATCATCAATTATTTAAAAAAATTTAATAATTATTTCGAATTAATATTATAGATCCACAAAATTGATAACCAGATCGTTCCCAGGAAAAAGGGGCCTTTTCTGATAAGGATTTCTCCTTATTGGCATGCAATTAAATAATATAACCCCTTTCCTTGACAGAACTTTCTAGACATTATCAACAATGCTATCCAATAATATGAGTTACTGTGTCATGACAATTATCGAATCAATAATGTAAAATACTATTTAATTATCACTGTAGCAATTATTGCACCGATAATATGAAAGACTGTGCAATTTTACTGTATCAATTATTGAGTGACTTCTTACGTTAGAATCAATAATCAGAAATATTGTGCAATATTGTGCAACACCGCGTATTACTGTATTTTAACCACCGGGTATTCCAACAGTTTTAACGGTAATAACTACGTCGTTATTTATAAAAACTCATACTTGTCGTTTTCTTCATCCGACAGTTTTTCGTTATGGGGCCCACATATGGTTGCGCCGTCGTACGAATATTCTCCGACAACAAGAATATTCCACAACCAAACGTATATACTCCGACAACAATGAGTATTTTATAACCACTTGCTTATTTAAAATATTTGCACACTTTACCCATAACTAACCACATTAATCGAATCAACCCTTACTATTTCAAAATAATAAGTAGAGAAAATTCCATTTTATTCATAAAAGTAAAGGTCTTATAGAAGCAACCTTTGAACAACACAACAAATATTTTCTAAAATCGAATCAACCTAGGTTATTAGATAATTCTAAGTTAAAATTAGGATTAATGAAAAAACCTCAATTCATATTTCACGAAGGTACTAAAAAATATTTTCTGAAATGTCACCCCAAAAAGTTTTATCAAATGAAAGCTAATACGAAACTTTCTTTAAATCAAATTCTTCATGCATAGGTTCAAAGAGGTTCAAATTTGTTTTCAAAATAATTCATAATCCATGATTTGACCTTAGGAGATGACCCCTAAGTTATTTTCAATCTGACTTTAGCTAGGATGTGATACGTCTAGATTTCCTTTAAATTCATATAGGCACACAAACATACACACACTTCACACTTCATTTTTAGGGAAACATTAAGAAAGCAATAATTGTGTTTTCACAGAAGTCGGGGTGCCTAACACCTTCCCCTCACTTAAGCAAGCCCGCGGACTTTATGAATCTCGATTGCAAAACATTTCTTCGGAGTCACATATTAGGCCATTTCGATTATTTGAAATTCTAAAAATTTGGATTAGTTGGTACATCCATTTAAACTTTTACCAACTAACAACTCTGGTTAATTAGCCCTTCATTAAATCAACCTTTCAAAACCCCATCGGTATTTATGTCAGATTTTTCCAAAATCACCCTTAAAATAAAAAAAATCTAAATAAAAAGGATTAGAGATCTTAAGGAAAATCTTTCTCCCGATCCCATATTTCTCCTATATGTACATAATGTATCGAGATCTCGTTATTTTTAGTTATCTGATCCTCTTTAGGGGATAACTCTTCAAGAGGTTTATTTTCAGGAGATTTTTATTCATAAGTTTTGTGTAGATCATTTATTTATGTGACCTGTTTTCTGCGTATAGCCTCTTTATAGGATGCAACTTATTTTTCTTATACTTTTCTCTTCCGAGGAATTTTATCTTTAACACCAATAGGTCTTCCATGCTTCAGTTGTGGCTTTAATTAATTTGCTACTGTATTAACTGATTGTCCTACATGAACTTCAATCTGTGCTAGAGTATTAGCAATAGGAATGTGAAATTTCACTATTTTCTTATTATCGGTGAATACATCTGGTAATTGATTTACAATTCCTTTATAATTCACATTAATTTGTACGAGGATTAAGATGAGATAACATTGAAACATTCCAAGTAATCTCACGTTGTACTTTAGGCAACGATTTTTCTCCCTCTAATGGTGGGAAGATTGTTTCATTAAAATGACAATCCTCAAAACGTGCCTTAAAAACATCACCAGTTAGAGGTTTAAGATATCTAATGATAGATGGGGAATCAAAACCATTATAAATTCTATGTCTGCATTGAGGACTCATCTTAGTGTGTTATGGGGGTGCAATAGGTATATATACAACACAACCAAATGTGCGCAAGTGAAAAATATTTTGTTATTGGCTAAGAACAAGTTACAATGCTGAGAATTTATGATAAGCAGTTTGCCTAATGCGAACTAATAATGTAACATGTATAATAGCATGACCCCAAGTAGAAACTGGTAATTTTGATTTCATAAGCAACGGTCGAGCAATATTTACCATTTTGAGTATGTGTATGGGTAATAGGATGTTCAACATTAATTCTAATTGACATGCAATAGTCATCAAAAGCTTGAGATATGAATTCATCAACAATATCTAAACGAATTTTCCTAATTAGATAATCAGGAAATTCTAATTATTTGACCAAGAAGCCTAGTAAATGCAACATTTCTAGTAGAAAGTAAATATATATGTGACCATATGGTTGATGCATCAATTAAAATCATAAACTACTTGAATGGACCACAAGGTTGGTGTATTAGACCATATATCACCCTGAATTCTTTTTAAGAAAGATGGATTATGACACCCCCAAATCCGGGTTACCTGACCCCCGAGTTTGGTGCTCACGATACATAATATAATTAACATCTAACTACACATTCATTGATGAATAGGATATTACACCACATTAACTGATATAGTTAATACATTCGTCCTAGGTTATCTAACCTTCATATTACAAACATACCCTTTAGATATACAAAAAGGGTTTACAAACATAACATAATAGTAATGTTAATCATAATTATCCCAACATAACACCTTTCCCTTTCTTCTTCACGGCACCTCCTGCCACCTCATCTCTAGCTGAAAAGTTTTATTTAGCAAGGGTGAGCAACAAATTTGCCCCGCAAGTTAAGATATACAATGAATGTATAAGCATCAAAATAACAGACTATCTATTTTGATAGAATGAAACCAAAGTTCAAAGAACTTTGAAGTAGCTGAACAATTTGTTCTTCTCAAACCAATCTTCTCGCAACCTATGCAACACAATTTTTAAATAATGAAAGAGTACAACACTTTTAAAGTTTCTACGATATTCGATTGAATAATAAGTTAGAAATATTCTCCAAAGTTTAAGCTGAATGATCTCAAATGATCTTGAAATTATCTTCTCGAGTAACTACCAAAGATTTACTTTGATATAATCAAATAACAGGATGGAAATATTTTCCAGAGTTATGCTGAGTGATCACAAAGGATCTAGAACTTCTCTTCTCGAGTAACTATCAAAGATATACTTTGATATACCTAGGTGTATCAGATAACCATAAAGATTAAATCATACCCCTCTGCAAGTATATAAAGTGATCAGCTTCATTATACCCTATATTATGTATAATACTTCAAAAAGCAGGCAATGGCCGAATATATGACCAAAAATTCTCCCCTTTTTTATATTAAAAGGTTGTTCTTCTTAGTCTTAGAATCAGAATTTGATTTAGCAACGAAATACAATGATTTCAAAATCTAATCACTTCTCTTCTCTTCTCTTCTTGAACTTATCAAATTTACTTTCTTGATCTAGCCGAAACAATTGGCATCGATCTATCAATAATAATTGAATTCTCTTATCTTATCTTCTCGAACTTATCAAGTTCTAATAGATATTTGTCTAGCCAGAACAATTGGCTAAGACATTTCTCAACATGATTCAACAATAGACAGGAATTATCTGTACTATTTGCAATCACTAATAGATTCTATGGATGTGAATATCCAATAATAATTATTCTACAAATATATATTCTCAGAATCACTAATTTAATTTGAATTAATAAACATGCACTAACTGCGAATAATCAATAATAAATTCTCAGACGTGGTCTAATCAACAAAAATTAACCACCATAATATTTGAACAAATATAACTCAAGGTTGAGTTAAGAAAAGATGCCTTTCTCGTTGATTACTGCTACACAATATACTTATCTGCGTTCGAAAGACCTATAACCAATAATATTGGTCTCACTATTAGCATAATAATTTATAACACGTAACACTGTAATTTACAGTTAATACTTCTCTTAGACACATTACCACATAGTTACATTAGTGTTTATAACCTATATAAACACTCATCAAGTCTAATAAGTTTGGTCTGGTTGGACTTCGGTCTATTCTCGGTGTACTGGTCACCCTATCCGACAATTAACACACTTATTGTCAATTAAATTCGGTCTCAAAGCTTCAATATTATATTAGATAAGTCAAACATCATTAATAATATTTTTTGGAAGCTTTTAATAATTTTCTAACAATTATTATAATTTTTCAAACACCGGAATCATTTTTAAATGATTTAAATACTGTTTAATTCCATCATCATTAATATTTAATAATATTAAAATATTAATGATACATTTATCAAAATATTAAAGTTATTAATAATAACTTAAAATATTTTTAAATAACTAATATTCTATTTAAATAATTTTTAAAATAATTAAAATCATTTTAAAACCATTACCATTAATATTTAAATATTAAAGAAATTCTTATCAAAATATTAAAAGTCATTAATTATAACTTAAAATATTTTTAAATCATTTTTCTCATTTTAAATGATTTTAAAATTAATAAAATCATTTTTCCATCATTTATTTAATTTAAAAATTAAATAAATCTAATATCATTAATATTAATTTATTAATGAAAATTCTCCAAAAATATTAAAAGTTACATTTTATAACTCAAAATATTTTAAACACTTTATTCTTATTTAAAATGATTTTTATAATATTAAAATCATTTTTCTCTAATTATTTAATATACTAATTAAATAAATTAAATACCATTAATATTTAAATAATTATAAATATTAATGAAAAATATCCCAAATTATCAAAAGTTATTTTTCGTAATTTAAAATAATTTTTAAAACCATTTTTGGTAATTTTTAGAATTTATTTTCTATTTTTAATCATTTTCCAAAAATTAGGAAAATAAAATTATTAGAAACTGTCGCTATAGGCTATAGCGACACTTGTCTGTCGTGTTAGGTGTTCTTGGGCTCAAGAACACTGACAGCCGGCAAAGCAAGGGTCATGGTTTGACCACGATTAATTCTCAGTCCATACATGTTCTGGGCCACCTTAACCTTAATCATGTAGTGTTTATGTAACACTACAATCAACAATTATCATCTAGGTCATATCACATCATAACAAGAAGATCTGGCCTATTAAACTTATTGTCAAACAACTCCTAGGTTTTCTGGATTACCTAGAAACCCAAGCAGCTTCAGGGTACCACTTTCTAGCTCGATAATCTAAGTGTTTTAGTCATGATTTATGTGATCTCATGGTTCAAATTTCTAATCCTTGTGTCAAGGAACATCACTATAACAACAGATCAGTTCAACAACAACAAAACATCCAGATTCGGTCTGCGAGGTCAACGAGGTCGAAACATTGTTCTTCTTGTTTTTGGTTTTTCGAGAACGCTAAGTCAATCGTGGTAACGATAGCTACTTTGACCAACTTCTACATTCGATCTGTTGATGATTTAAATGATCTAAAGCCATGGATCTAAAGTCCATATAACAGGCTACACACTGGTTATCATAACATCAACATAACACATAACACCCGACAGATATAAGCATTGCAACGTGTTGTTAGACACTGATATTTGGATTTTGGGTTACCCAAAATTCATCTGGTCATGCCCGATCAACGGGTTTGACCAAGAATAACATGCAATCTAGACATCTAATGGCTATGATTTTACTTGTAGAACAAAGATCTCATACCAAACTACAGATCCAAAACATAAAACATCAAAAATCAAAAACATAGAAAGATCTAGGGCCACTGACATATGGTTGTCAGACCACTTTTTGGCTCAAGAACAGTTTTTCAAAAACTCCATTTTAAAGCCTTTTGATGTTATGGATCTATGATAGATCATCATAGATCATCATAAAACATCCACTAACACACATATAAACACATAAACATAATTTTGGTTTTAGCATACAAGATCAAAAGGGCTTAGGGATTTATACCTTTCTCTTGAAGATGCAATGATCTTGCCTTCTCCTACTGATTTTGGTGTTTCTAGGGTTTATTTTGTGACTAATCCACTTGATATTTTTGGAGGTTTGGTGAGAGAGAGAGTTGGTTGAGGTTAGATAGCAAATGAGCTTATTTTATGAACTTTCTCTCTCTCAAATCTATATATATTTAGATGCAATGTATAGATTTGATGAGTTGGGCTAATATTGCTGGAATTTTAAGTCACAAAGTCAAATTAGTTGGTCACCAACTCTAAATATGGAAAGATTTGCAAGTTAGCTCATTAAAGAATGAAAAAGAGTATTATGGTCATTTGCAATATAATTTTAATGGCTTTCTTGTCTTTTGTCCAAACCCTTAGAGTTTAACCCTTAGAGTTTAACCCTAAGGTTCTAACCTTTAGGTTTTATAACTTTCGTTTCTCAAATTTTCAAATTAGGGTTTTTAAAATAAGAATTTAAGATAACTAAGATATAATTAGGATTTACTAATTATATTATCAATCACATTAGGGCTTACTAATTAGGATTAGGATTTCTTAATTAGGGCTTAGGGTTCCCAAATTTAAAATTAGGATTTCCCGGCATTCGAGTAGGGTTCCTAACTATGCATTAGGGTTTCTAAATTTGAGATTAGGGTTTCTAATCCCTTATTAGGGTTTACTAATTTTAAACCCTATCTGATCAATCATTAATCAATAACTCTATACAGTACAAACGCGTACACATCAACACAATTATTAAAATTGTATTCTACCAAATCCCTATCTGAACTTAGGGTTAGGGTTTTAAATTCTCAGTTAAGCACAACTCTACTCTTATTTCTCAGTCAATACACAAATTGACTAATTCTCACAACTCATATCACCGATACACAGCACAATCTTGATAATCAATATCAATATTAATTAAAAAAAAATTATTCGTAAAATTTAGATTATTCGAAATCCCGGGATATTACATTCTCCCCTCCTTATAAGGATTCCGTCCTCAAAATCACTGCTTTCTAATACCCTACAATCTTTTAAAGTTGTATCATTAATTCATTCTTATCAGCACAATATTAATTGTGTCTTATATTCTAACCTATGACTTAGGTCTATAAAAGAAAACAATTCACAGCGATATCTAACCCATATTACTCGCGTAATTTAAGTATTAAGCAAAATCGCTACCTGATGCCACCTCATGAGCAGCTACTGCATCTTGCACCATCATATTGAATGTACGAGCCGTTGGTCTTCCTGGCTGTGAAGGTCCTTCAATCGCCAAGGTTCCGCTACCAGGTCCCTTATTGACACTTTCCTTCTCCACATTCCTCTTTGGACAGTTCCTAACCATATGACCAGTCGATCCGCACACAAAACAACCTTGTATCTTCTTCGGATTGGGACAATTGGGCGACATGTGCCCCTCTTGACCACAATTGTAACAAACTCCTTTCTTCTTCAGACAAACTCCTGCATGATTTTTCCCACAAGTTGCACATGGCTCTCTCCCTTTCTTATTCCCTTTTGTCTTATTACCCGACTGGGTATTCTCGCTCCACTTCCTTTTGTTCGAATTGCTACCACCACTACTACCTCCTTCAGTAGTCTTCTTCTTCTCCTCCTGATTATAATGGGATGCAGCTTCGCTTCCCCCTTCAACAATTATTGCTTTCTCCAATAAAGTCGCGAACGTATTAATCTGTAATACAGCTACTTTGTTGTATATACCCGGCTTCAACCCATTCTCAAACCTTATCGCCTTTCGTAGCTCCGTATCCACCTGATGAGGTGCAAATCTCGCTAATTCGTTGAATTTAGCAGCATATTCAGAAACCGACATATTCTCCTGCTTCAGTTCTAGAAACTTGACTTCCATTCGAGCTTGCATACTTGACGAAAAGTAAATCTCAAAGAACAATTCCTTGAATCTTATCCAAGTCACCACTGTTGTACCAGCTCTCGCCTGATTAGTCTCCTAGCAATAATTGGCTTCTCCCTTTATCAAGTATGTTGCAAAAGCTGTCTTTTGCTCTTCTACCACTCGCGCAATAATGAATGCTTTCTCCATCTCCTTCACCCAAGTTTTGGCTTCAATCGGATCTGTGGTTCCTTTAAATTCTAGCGGTCTTACCGCTTTAAAATCCTTGAAGTTAGCCAATCTATCGGCTGGCTGATTTCTTGCTCTTGCTACTGGAGCTCTTTTTCCCATGGCTTGGGCTAGCATATCCACAAAATTCTGCATCGGGTCCGCTTGACCTCCTTCATTATTCATTAACTGCTCTCCTTTTTGATTTCGATTCTGTCGTCTAGGCGGCATGATCTGATTTAAATAAAAATCTTACATTAATCCCCTTTCTCTACACAAATTCTTAACACAATAAGAAATTAACACCATGATCTCATATAATCGCATATTTATTCAAATAGCACATAGTATGTGAGACCCCAGATTTTATAAATAAAGATTTAAATTTCTCAAAATATTTTTTTTTTGAATATTATGGTGTGGATTTGATATAATGTTATAGTTGTGGGTAGTATTTATAAATTTTGCAAAGTATGCAAGTTGTTGTATTATATTCGATTGGTCAGGGAATATTCTTTGTGTCGGGAAATATTCGTACGACAGCACAATCATTGGTGGACCCCACAACGGAATTATTGTCAGATTGAGATAACGACAAAAATATTTTATTGAAAATAATAGCGGAAGTTTTACCGTTAATACTGTTGAACTACTCGGTAGTAAAGTAAATGCGATGTCTGTGGTTAGTTGCATAGTAGCACACGGTATTGATTATCAACGCTTACGTGAGAAGTCACTCAGTTTTGTTCAATTATTTCTATAGTAATTGTTGCATAGTATCTCACGTTATTTGATTCAATTATTGTCGATATTTTATATATTATTAAATCAATAATTGAAATGATAGAGTTATTAATATTATAAATTGCAATATTAACGATGTCTAGAAGTTCTACCAAGGAGAGGTTTGGTCACCTAATTGCGTGCCAATAGGGAGAAATCCTTATTGGAAAGCCCCCTCTTTCCTGGAAACGACCTGGTCGATTAATATTGTGAATTATAATAAAGATGATAAATGTTGTTAAAATTATTAAGGTGATTTTTTTTATGAAGTCTGCTTATTTTATGGATTCCTATTTACCCATTTTTCAAAATAATCGGTAGAAAATTTTTAAAGGTGGGGCCCACATGTGGGGCCCATATGTGTTGGAAAAATGATTTTGGAAATGGAAGAGTATAAGTATGGAAGTATATGTATGTATTGAGTATATGATGGGAGAAAGTGATATGTGAAAGTGATAGGTGTGTGATGTGTGTGTGAGTGGAAAATGATGGAAAAGTGGTAGTGTGATAGTGATGTGTAAGAGTGTAGTGAATTTGATTATTGGGTGGGTGGGGGATAGATGTTGGTTATGGGGGAGAAAAATGAAGTGGTGTATATATAATATTGATATATATAAGTTGAAAACATGTGTTTATATATATGTATTATATTTTAATTTTTTGTTGTAATATTTTTGGTTAGTTAATTGACTTTTTGCATTGGTGATATCAAAACCTTGATACGTATAATTAATTCATCCTTGCACAGTACCCTTCCATTCTCCTATAAATAGAAGCTCATTCCTTCATTATTTCTTACGAATTCACTGAAACTCCAGAGAGAGAAATTATAGAGAAACTATAGAAAAGTATTCTGCTACTTCCCTACTCTTATATTCAATTTCTTTTACGGTAAGGGGTATAATTCTTTCTTATTCATGAAGAGAACTGTTGTTATTCCATTTCTTATTATTCTGTTGGAATAACCTGTATACGCGGTCTACCCTATACTTGGTGACATTCTTCTATTATTATGTCTTTATTATTCTGTTGGAATATCCTGTTTATGTGCTTTACACCGGACCTGGTTCCATTATTTATTATTCAGTCTTTATTATTACGCTTAATATCACGTGCGTGTGTTTTACAATTTGACTGGTTCCATTATTTATTATTCCGTCTTTATTATTACTGCTATAATATCACGTCTGCATGTTTTACATCGGACACGGGTTCCATTATTTATTATTCCGCACTTATTATTCTCGTTGGAACATCCTGCTTGCATGTGAATTTTACCTTGACTTTGGTTCCGTTATTATTATTCTCATTGGAATAATCACATACATGAAAAGTACTGCATGCATGGTGATTTCTTTTATTATTCCATTCGTTATTATACTCAAGTTGGTTAAAATTTTAACTTTTATACTCCATGAAATTAGAGGATATCCTTGATATTTGCGCTTCATCCAAGATTTTCATGAAAATATTCTTTTGAGCATTCTAGAATTTTATTCTACAAAGCGAGATCATGTTGACAATTTGGGCGTTATTGGTATGATTATGACTTGTTTTATTATTCTTATATCATTGTCATCATGACCGTAATGTTACAAATGATGTGATAAAAGTCCTCATGGACTTGGTATGATAGTACATTGATGGTAATCATGACCGTAATGTTACAAATGATGTGATCATGACCATTGATGAATATGAACTAATATCCTTGGCCCGTGAGTGCATGGATAATTTGTGGTCGTGACCACGATGAATATCCTTGGTAGTAGTGCATGGATGGTGTGGATTATTTAATAAAAAATGAGTCTCAAATGATAAAAGTGATGAAAACCTTTTTAAATCATAAAAAGATAGTAGATTTTATTCTCTACTTGACTCTTTTAATGGATTGCATGTCCACTGCAGCTTAAACTTGATGTCTATTGTATATTATCGGTTTAACATTGTTGAAGACTAATGATAATTTATTCTTATCGCATCATAATATTTCTTCTTCGGGCTAGTTGAGCTCACCCTTTCTTTCACTTTGTTCTCTCTGTGAAATGAGAACGTGGTGGGACTTAGTCGGGGAGCGGAGTGATGGTCCGGATGATAGTATTAGCTAGTAGTCCTCACTATTCAGTTAAATAGTGTGACAATAAATGTAACGAGGACTTATTCTGAGAGTGGATATTGTCTAGAAGACAGTATTTGTATTTAAACTCATAGCTCTCTTGTTGTATAATTAAGATTGTATTTTTATTCTGTACCATGTATTTGGTGACTCAGAATAGGTGATGTATTCCTATTTTGGGGGCGTCACAATTGGTATCAAAGCTTAGGGATATGATCCCTGGCTAAGATGTGAGACAAGAACTAGGAGGGGAGAGACGGGGAATTCCTTCGCTAGTATGACCTACCTAAGTTTATTTGATATTTAAATTGGTCAGTCAGAGTATAAGGATAATATGTGATATGTTATTTAACCCTTGTTTTGTGGCAGTATTTGAAAATGACATCCGAGAATGTTGAGAATATCAATGGATCACAGGAGACCGCTGAGTCTCCACAGATCAATAATCAGGACAATGAGCAACAGGATGGAAATAATCCTCCTGTAAACAACAACACTGATCAATTGATGAACGACGGTACGTTTAGGAGCTTTTTAGAATTCATGCAACATCAGGCGAAGGCGGCTCTTGTTAATAATACAGGTAAAAATAATGGCAACCCACGGTCGGTCACCACTAAGCAATTCAAGGAGCTGGAACCACCAGAGTTTTTGGGAAAGCCAGAACCACTTAAGGCGGAGACGTGGTTATAGCAGATGAATAAGATATTTGATGTCTTGGGATGCTCCGAGGAGTAAAAGGTTCCCTTCGCCACCTTTATGTTGCGTGAAGAGGCAGATTACTGGTGGGAATCTGTAAAACGTACCCAGCCTAACGCACTCAAGATGTCTTGGGAGAAGTTCCAAGAGTTGTTCAATGACAAGTACTTTCCCGAAAGTATTCGTCACATGAAGGAGGTGGAGTTTATCAAGTTGGAGCAAAACAACATGACCGTGTCGCAGTACGAAGCTAAGTTCACCGAGTTGTCCCGGTTTGCGTCCCATTTGATTGATAATGAGGAGAGAATGACGCAAATATTTTTAAGAGGTTTGAAACCTGAGATAAGTCAATATCTTATCTCTCATAAACTGTGTTTGTATTCAAATGTTGTTAATAGGGCTCAGTTATTAGAGCGTGATAATGAGTCAACCCAACCAAAAGAGAGCAGCCGGCAAAATGATAATACCAGTGATAGCAGTCATCGAAGCGGTGAAAATAAGCGTGAAGGGAATCAACATGCCAAAAATGGTAACCACTTCGGTGGTAATCATGGCCAAAACAATAAGAATGGACATTTTAAGAAGAGGAAATTCAACAATGATGGAAAGACGTCAAGACCAAGGCACCCGTTGTTAAGGAAGGAGAACGACCACCTATCATATGTTTCAAATGCGGAGGGGAGGGACATATCACCAAAATTACGCGATGTCAGTCCAAAGCATGTTATAATTGTGGAAAAGATGGTCACCTAGCCCGATTTTGTCGTTCACCAAAGACAAGTTCAAAGAAGGATGGAGGCACCAAAGACCGCTCCGAAAAGAGAAAAACCGTGAGTTCAAGGGAGGCGTTTTTTCGTGACTTCTCAAAAAGCGAGTAACTTGAATGAAGTTAGCACGGGTTAGTTAATTATAAATTCTTGAGAAGTCTATACCTTATAAGATACCGTTTTTACCTATTATTTTATCTCTCTTGCTTGCGTTCAACGCTTAAATTTGACTCTATAGAAGTTAGACTTTGACTTATTGGTTGAAACTTCTTTAGTAGGAGCCGTTACCTCCACTATTTATAAATCTTGTTGATTCAAATCGACATTTTCACGTTACCTGTCGATCTTATCTCTTTGAAAATACTTGCCTTTGATGTGATTTTTTTAAACGATTGGTTAAATACTCATCATGTTTTTCATAAGGTTGTTAGCTTTCATACTCCTAACCAACCTGTTATGCGAATTTAAAGTAACCAAACCACTAAAGTCAATCATTGTTATATCAAGCCATAAGTAAAGAGCCCGATCCTTTCAGTGTTGACTTCCTTGTGTGGAATGCACCGAAGCCAGACTTTCTGTAGGCAACATCGTGAATGAAGATGACAAGTTGATAGGTATCAATGTGACGTACTATCCAAGTCTTGGATGAGGATCACAGATTTGAATGATATTTCTAACGTTAATAAAATTCCTGACGTATTCTTGAAGACTTCTTAGCCTACCCTAGAGCGTAAAATCGAATTTTGTATTGACCCCAGTACAAAACCCATTCCTTAAACCCTCCAATATTTCTGCAACAAAAATAAACGTAACATACGCCAAAGACGTTGACTCGAGCTGTTGAAGATTACGATCGTACCATTCACCATCGTGGGAAAACAAACGTGATAGCTGACGTGTTGAGTAGAAGATCGTATGCGTTTACGAGTGCGATGTTATTAACACAAAGACTCATTTCGTATAAATGATGAAGATAGAGTTCAAAACTCTAGGGACCCATATGAAGATAACGAATATACGAGTAGAATCGACTTTAATCGATAAAGTTAAAGCCGCTCAAGCTACACACCCGAATCTGATGAATATGAAGAAGAAGGTTCAAGAGGGCGTTATTCTAGAAGAAAGAATCAAAGAAGAGAGGAAATCTCAACCCTCGATTTTATTGGCTCATTTGAAATCCTAGATCGAGTAGGAACTATGGCTTATAGGCTCGTTTTATCGCCAAATATGTTGCGTGTTCATAACGTTTATCACGTATCGATGTTACGTAAATATGTGGATGACCCGAACCACATTATTAATTTAGAATCGGACGAGAGAACAGAAGATTTAACGTATGAGGAGATACATGTTAAAATCTTGGATAAGAAGAATCGTATTCAACACTCAAAGGTTATACCTCAAGAGTTAGAATTTGAAGTGAATTCAAGGTATCCTCACCTGTTCGGCATATCAGGTACGTACGTAAATTTCGAGGGCGAAATTCTATAAGGAGGGGAGATTGTGAGACCCCATATTTTATAAATAAAGATTTAAATTTCTCGAAATATTTTTTTTTTAGAATATTATGGTGTGGATTTGATATAATGTTATAGTTGTGGGTAGTATTTATAAATTTTGCAAAGTATGCAAGTTGTTGTATTATATTCGATTGGTCAGGGAATATTCTTTGTGTCGGGAAATATTCGTACGACGGCACAATCATTGGTGGACCCTAACAATGGAATTATTGTTTGGATTGAGAAAACGACAAAAATATTTTATTGAAAATAACGGCGGAAGTTTTACACGTTAATCTTTTTGAACTACTCTCGGTAGTAAAAAATACGATGTACGCTGTTAGTTAAATAGTAGCACACGGTATTGATTATTAATGCTTACGTGAGAAGTCACTCAGTTTTGTTCAATTATTGCTATAGTAATTATTGCATAGTATCTCACGTTATTTGATTCAATTATTGTCGATATTTTATATATTATTAAATCAATAATTGAAATGACAGAGTTATTAATATTATAAATTGCAATATTAACGATGTCTAGAAGTTCTTCTAAGGAGAGGTTTGGTCACCTAATTGCGCGCCAATAGGGAGAAATCCTTATTGGAAAGCCCCCTCTTTCCTGGGAACGACTTGGTCGATTAATATTGTGAATTGTAATAAAGATGATAAATGTTGTTAAAATTATTAAGGTGATTTTTTTTATGAAGTCTGCTTATTTTATGGATTCCTATTTACCCATTTTTCAAAATAATCGATAGAAAATTTTTAAAGGTGGGGCCCACATGTGGGGCCCATATGTGTTGGAAAAATAATTTTGGAAATGGAAGAGTATAAGTATGGAAGTATATGTATGTATTGAGTATATGATGGGAGAAAGTGATATGTGAAAGTGATAGGTGTGTGATGTGTGTGTGAGTGGAAAATGGTGGAAAAGTGGTAGTGTGATAGTGATGTGTAAGAGTGTAGTGAATTTGATTATTGGGTGGGTGGGGGATAGATGTTGGTTATGGGGAGAAAAATTAAGTGGTGTATATATAATATTGATATATATAAGTTGAAAACATGTGTTTATATATATGTATTATATTTTAATTTTTGTTGTAATATTATTAGTTAGTTAATTGACTTTTTGCATTGGTGATATCAAAACCTTGATCACGTATAATTAATTCATCCTTGCATGAGACCCTTCCATTCTCCTATAAATAGAAGCTCATTCCTTCATTATTTCTTACGAATTCACCGAAACTCTATAGAGAGAAAATTATAGAGAAAGAATAGAAAAGTATTCTTGCTACTTCCTACTCTTATATTCAATTTCTTTTACTTGAGGGGTATAATTCTTTCTTATTCATGAAGAGAACTGTTGTTATTCCATTTCTTATTATTAATACGTTGGAATAACTCAGATACGCCGGGTCTACCCTATACTTGGTGACATTCTTCTATTATTATGTCTTTATTATTCATTGGAATATCCTTTTATGTGTTTTACACCTACTCGGTTCCATTATTTATTATTTAGTCTTTATTATTCTCGCCGAATATCCTCGCGTGTGTGTTTTACAATTTACTGGTTCCATTATTTATTATTCCGTCTTTATTATTCTCACTTTAATATCCTCATGTATGCGTTTACACCGGACTGGTTCCATTATTTATTATTCCGCACTTATTATTCTGTTGGAACATCCTGTCGGTGTGAATTTTACCTGACCTGGTTCCGTTATTATTATTCTGTTGGAATAATCTGTCTATGAAAAGTACCGCATGCATGGTGATTTCTTTTATTATTCCATTCGTTATTATACTCAGTTGGTTAAAATTTTAACTTTTATACTCCATGAAATTAGAGGGATATCCTTGATATTTGCGCTTCATCCAGTATTTTTCATGAAAATATTCTTTTGAGCATTCTAGAATTTTATTCTACAAAGCAGTATCATTTTGACAATTTGGACGTTATTGGTATGATTAATGACCGAACTTGTTTTATTCTCTGTAATCATGGTCATCATCCTAATGTTACAAATGATGTGATAAAAGTCCTCATTGGCCGTAATGTACATTGATGGATAAAGTTGTTGGCATGATCATGACCATTGATGAATACCATTGAATATCATTGGCCCGTAGTGCATGGATAATTTGTGGTCGTGACCTAATGAATATCCTTGGTAGTAGTGCATGGATGGTGTGGATTATTTAATAAAATCGAGTCTCAAATGATAAAAGTGATGAAAAACCTTTTAAATCATAAAAGATAGTAGATTTTATTCTCTCTTGACTCTTTTAATGGATTGCATGTCCATTGCAGCTTAAACTTGATGTCTATTGTATATTATCGGTTTAACATTGTTGAAGACTAATGATAATTTATTCTCGCATCATAGTCATATTTCTTCTTCGGGCTAGTTGAGCTCACCCTTTCTTTCACCGTTCTCTTGTGAAATGAGAACGTGGTGGGACTTAGACGTCGAGAACCGGAGTGATGGTCCGGATGATAGTATTAGCTAGTAGTCCTCACTATTCTGCTTAAATAGTGTGACAATAAATGTAACGAGGACTTATTTGAGAATGGATATTGTCTAGAAGACAATATTTGTATTTAAACTCATAGCTCTCTTTGTTGTATTTTACATTAAGATTGTATTAGTTTGTATTTGAATTTTGTACCATGTATTTGGTGACTCGAGATAGGTGATGTATTCCTATTTTGGGGCGTCATAATTGGTATCAAAGCTTAGGGATATGATCCTGGCTAAGATGTGAGACAAGAACTAGGAGGGAGAGACAGAATTCCTTCGCTAGTATGACCTACCTAAGTTTATTTGATATTTAAATTGGTCGGTCGTAGTATAAGGATAATATGTGATATGTTATTTAACCCTTGTTTTGTGGCGATGATTTGAAAATGACATCCGAGAATGTTGAGAATATCAATGGATCACAGAGACCGCTGAGTCTCCACAGATCAATAATCGATCGTGACAATGAGCAACAGGGATGGAAATAATCCTCCGTAAACAACAACACCGATCAATTGATGAACGATGAATGTTTAGGGAGCTTTTAGAATTCATGCAACATCAAAGTAAGCGGCTCTTGTTAATAATACAGGTAAAAATAATGGCAACCCACGGTCGGTCACCACTAAGCAATTCAAGGAGCTGGAACCACCAGAGTTTTTGGGAAAGCCAGAACCACTTAAGGCGGAGACGTGGTTATAGCAGATGAATAAGATATTTGATGTCTTGGGATGCTCCGAGGAGCAAAAGGTTCCCTTCGCCACCTTTATGTTGCGTGAAGAGGCGACATCGGTGGGAATCAGAAAACGCACTCAACTCGACGCACTCAAGATGTCTTGGGAGAAGTTCCAAGAGTTGTTCAATGACAAGTACTTTCCGAAAGTATTAATCACATGAAGGAGGTGGAGTTTATCAAGTTGGAGCAAAACAACATGACCGTGTCATGATCGCGAAGGCTAAGTTCACCGAGAGTTGTCCCGTTTTGCGTCCCATTTGATTGATAATGAGGAGAGAATGACGCAAATATTTTTAAGAGGTTTGAAACACGAGATAAGTCAATATCTTATCTCTCATAAACCGTGTTTGTATTCAAATGTTGTTAATAGGGCTCAGTTATTAGAGCGTGATAATGAGTCAACCCAACCAAAAGAGAGCAGCCGGCAAAATGATAATACCAGTGATAGCGATCATCGAAGCTAATGAAAATAAGCGTGAAGGGAATCAACATGCCAAAAATGGTAACCACTTGATTGGTAATCATGGCCAAAACAATAAGAATGGACATTTTAAGAAGAGGAAATTCAACAATGATGGAAAGACGTCAAAGACAAAGACCACAGTTAAGGAAGGAGAATGACCACCTATCATATGTTTCAAATGCGGAGGGAGGGACATATCACCAAATTGCGCGATGTCAGTCCAAAGCATGTTATAATTGTGGAAAAGATGGTCACCTAGCTGATTTTGTCGCTCACCAAAGACAAGTTCAACAAGGATGGAGGCACCAAAGACCGCTTCGAAAAAAGACAAAACCGGTAGTTCAAGGAGAGGCGTTTTTGTGACTTCTCAAAAGCGAGTAACTTGAATGAAGTTAGCACGGGTTAGTTAATTATAAATTCTTGAAAGTCTATACCTTATAAGATACCCATTCTACCTATTATTTTATCTCTCTTGCTTATGTTCAACGTTTAAATTTGACTCAGGAGAAGTTAGACTTTGACTTATTGGTTGAAACTTCTTTAGTAGGAGCCTTCGTTACCTCCACTATTTATAAATCTTATTGATTCAAATCGACATTTTCACGTTACTCGTCGATCTTATCTCTTTGAAAATACTTGCCTTTGATGTGATTTTTTAAACGATTGGTTAAATACTCATCATGTTTTCATAAGGTTGTTAGCTTTCATACTCCTAACCAACTCAAGTATGTGAATTTAAAGTAACCAAACCACTAAAGTCAATCATTGTCATATCAAGCCATAAGTAAAGAGCCGATCCTTTCAAAGGTTGACTTCCTTGTGTGGAATGCAAAGCAGCGGAACTTTCTTCAGAGCGCGACATCGTGAATGAAGATGACAAGTTGATAGGTATCAATGTGACGTACTATCCAAGTCTTGGATGAGGATCACAGCTTTGAATGATATTTCTAACGTTAATAAAATTCCTGACGTATTCTTGAAGACTTCTTAGCCTACCCTAGAGCGTAAAATCGAATTTTGTATTGACCCCAAAGACAAAACCCATTCCTTAAACCCTCCAATATTTCTGCAACAAAAATAAATGTAACATACGCCAAAGACGTTGACTCGAGCTGTTGAAGATTACGATCGTACCATTCAATACCATCGTGGGAAAACAAACGTGATAGCTGACGTGTTGAGTAGAAGATCGTATCGTTTGAATGCGATGTTATTAACACAAAGACTCATTTCAGATAAATGATGAAGATAGAGTTCAAAACTCTAGGGACCCATATGAAGATAACGAATATACGAGTAGAATCGACTTTAATCGATAAAGTTAAAGCCGCTCAAGCTACACACCCAAATCTGATGAATGTGAAGAAGAAGGTTCAAGAGGGCGTTATTCTAGAAGAAAGAATCGAAGAAGAGAGGAAATCTCAACCCTCGATTTTATTGGCTCATTTGAAATCCTAGATCGAGTAGGAACTGTGGCTTATAGGCTCGTTTTATCGCCAAATATGTTGCGTGTTCATAACGTTTATCACGTATCGATGTTACGTAAATATGTGGATGACCCGAACCACATTATTAATTTAGAATCGGACGAGAGAACAGAAGATTTAACGTATGAGGAGATACATGTTAAAATCTTGGATAAGAAGAATCGTATTCAACACTCAAAGGTTATACCTCAAGAGTTAGAATTTGAAGTGAATTCAAGGTATCCTCACCTGTTCGGCATATCAGGTACGTACGTAAATTTCGAGGGCGAAATTCTATAAGGAGGGGAGATTGTGAGACCCCATATTTTATAAATAAAGATTTAAATTTCTCGAAATATTTTTTTTGAATATTATGGTGTGGATTTGATATAATGTTATAGTTGTGGGTAGTATTTATAAATTTTGCAAAGTATGCAAGTTGTTGTATTATATTCGATTGGTCGGGAATATTCTTTGTGTGGGAAATATTCGTGCGACTACACAATCATTGTGGACCCCATTAACGGAATTATTATCATTTGATTGAGAAAACGACAAAAATATTTTATTGAAAATAACGGCGGAAGTTTTACCGTTAATACTTTTGAACTACTCGGTAGTAAAAGTACAGTAATACGCGTGGTTGCATAGTAGCACACGGTATTGATTATTAATGCTTACGTGAGAAGTCACTTAGTTTTGTTCAATTATTACTATAGTAATTGTTGCATAGTATCTCACGTTATTTGATTCAATTATTGTCGATAATTTATATATTATTAAATCAATAATTGAAATGATGGAGTTATTAATATTATAAATTTCAATATTAACGATGTCTAGAAGTTCTGCCAAGGAGAGGTTTGGTCACCTAATTGCGCGCCAATAGGGAAAAATCCTTATTGGAAAGCCCCCTCTTTCCTGGGAACGACCTGGTCGATTAATATTGTGAATTATAATAAAGATGATAAATGTTGTTAAAATTATTAAGGTGATTTTTTTATGAAGTTTTGCTTATTTTATGGATTCCTATTTACCCATTTTCAAAATAATCGATAGAAAATTATTTAAAGGTGGGGCCCACATGTGGGGTCCATATGTGTTGGAAAATAATTTTGGAAATGGAAGAGTATAAGTATGGAAGTATATGTATGTATTGAGTATATGATGGGAGAAAGTGATATGTGAAAGTGATAGGTGTGTGATGTGTGTGTGAGTGGAAAATGGTGGAAAAGTGGTAGTGTGATAGTGATGTGTAAGAGTGTAGTGAATTTGATTATTGGGTGGGTGGGGGATAGATGTTGGTTATGGGGGAGAAAAATTAAGTGGTGTATATATAATATTGATATATATAAGTTGAAAACATGTGTTTATATATATGTATTATATTTTAATTTTTTGTTGTAATATTATTCGTTAGTTAATTGACTTTTTGCATTGGTGATATCAAAACCTTGATCACGTATAATTAATTTTCCTTGCACAGTACCACTTCCATTCTCCTATAAATAGAAGCTCATTCCTTCATTATTTCTTACTTAATTCACCGAAACTCTATAGAGAGAGAAATTATAGAGAAACTATAAAAAGTATTTTCTTACTTCCCTACTCTTATATTCAATTTCTTTTTACTAAAAGGGTATAATTCTTTCTTATTCATGAAGAGAACATTGTTATTCCATTTCTTATTATTATGTTGGAATAACTTTTGTATACGCTTGCCCCCTATACTTGGTGACATTCTTCTATTATTTTGTCTTTATTATTCTCGTTGGAATATCCTTATGTGCTTTTTAATTTAACTCGGTTCCATTATTTATTATTTAGTCTTTATTATTACGCCGGATATCCACATGCGTGTGTTTTACACCGACTGGTTCCATTATTTATTATTCCGCTTTATTATTATTCATTGGAATATCCTCATGCGTGTTTTTACATCTGGACTGGTTCCATTATTTATTATTCAAGCACTTATTATTACATTGGAACATCCATGCTTGTGTGTGAATTTTACTCGACTGTTTCCGTTATTATTATTCATTAGAATAATGCATCTATGAAAAGTACCGCATGCATGGTGATTTCTTTTATTATTCCATTCGTTATTATACTCAAATTGGTTAAAATTTTAACTTTTATAATCCATGAAATTAGAGGAATATCCTTGATATTTGCGCTTCATCCAAAGATTTTTCATGAAAATATTCTTTTGAGCATTCTTGAATTTTATTCTACAAAAGCGATTATCATGTTGACAATTTGACGTTATTAAATTAATTAAATGAACTTGTTTTATTGAACTCTTATCATTGTCATCATCCTCATGTTTATTTTTTTTAATCATCTTGGCCTAGTAATGTTACAAATGATGTGATAAAAGTCCTCGTTGGCATGACCGTAATGTACAAATGATGTGATAAAAGTTTGGCCCGTAGTATCATTGATTGGCATGATCATGACCATTGATGAATACACGAATATCCTTGGCCCGTAGTGCATGGATAATTTGTGGTCGTGACCTAATGAATATCCTTGGTAGTAGTGCATGGATGGTGTGGATTATTTAATAAAAGTGAGTCTCAAATGATAAAAGTGATGAAAAACCTTTTAAATCATAAAAGATAGTAGATTTTATTCTCTACTTGACTCTTTTAATGGATTGCATGATCCGCCTGCAGATTAAACTTGATGTCTATTGTATATTATCGGTTTAACATTGTTGAAGACTAATGATAATTTATTACGCATCATAATATTTCTTCTTCGGGCTAGTTGAGCTCACCCTTTCTTTCAATCGTTTTCTTCGTGAAATGAGAAACGTGGTGGGACTAGTCGGGGAACGGAGTGATGGTCCTGGATGATAGTATTAGTAGTCCTCACTATTCTCATTAAATAGTGTGACAATAAATGTAACGAGGACTTATTTGAGAATGGATATTGTCTAGAAGACAATATTTGTATTTAAACTCATAGCTTTCTTGTTGTATAATTATTAGATTGTATTTTTATTTTGTACCATGTATTTGGCGACTCAAGATGGGTGATGTATACCTATTTTGGGGGCGTCGCAGTTGGTATCAAATCTTAGGGATATGATCCCTGGCTAAGGTGTGAGACAAGAACTAAGAGGGGAGAGACAGGGAATTCCTTCGCTAATATGACCTACCTAAGTTTATTTGATATTTAAATTGGTCGATCGAGTATAAGGATAATATGTGATATGTTATTTAACCCTTGTTTTGTGGCGATTTTGAAAATGACATCCGAGAATGTTGAGAATATCAATGGATCACAGGAGACCGCTGAGTCTCCACGGATCAATAATCGGGATAATGAGCAGCAGGATGGAAATAATCCTCAAGCAAAAACAACAACACCGATCAATTGATGAACGATGGAATGTTTAGGAGCTTTTTTCAATTCATGCAACATCAGTGCCATAATGCTCTTGTTAATAATGCAGTAAAAATAATGGCAACCTCGATTACCAATCACCACTAAGCAATTCAAGGAACCGGAACCACCGGTTTTTTTGAAAGCCAAACCACTTAAAGTGGAGACATGGTTATAGCGTAGATGAATAAGATATTTGATGTCTTGGGATGCTCCGAGAAGCAAAGGTTCCTTTTCCACCTTTATGTTGCGTGAAGAGGCATTCATCGTGGGAATCAGAAAACGCGTCCAACTCTAACGCACTCAAGATGTCTTGGGAGAAGTTCCAAGAGTTGTTCAACGACAAGTACTTTCCGAAAGTATTAATCACATGAAAGAGAGGTGGAGTTTATCAAGTTGGAGCAAAACAACATGACCGCGTGTCGCAAAGATCTGAAGCTAAGTTCACCGAAGTTGTCCCATTTGCGTCCCATTTGATTGATAATGAGGAGAGAATGACGCGAAATATTTTAAGAGGTTTGAAACCCGAGATAAGTCAATATCTTATCTCTCATAAACTGTGTTTGTATTCAAATGTTGTTAATAGGGCTCAGTTATTAGAGCGTGATAATGAGTCAACCCAACCAAAAGAGAGCAGCCGGCAAAATGATAATACCAGTGATAGCAGTCATCGAAGCGGTGAAAATAAGCGTGAAGGGAATCAACATGCCAAAAATGGTAACCACTTCGGTGGTAATCATGGCCAAAACAATAAGAATGGACATTTTAAGAAGAGGAAATTCAACAATGATGGAAAGACGTCAGCACCAGCACCCGTTGTTAAGGAAGGAGAACGACCACCTATCATATGTTTCAAATGCGGAGGGGAGGGACATATCAGTCCAAATTGCGCGATGTCGTCCAAAGCATGTTATAATTGTGGAAAAGATGGTCACCTAGCCCGATTTTGTCGTTCACCAAAGACAAGTTCAGCAAGGATGGAGGCACCAAAGACCGTTCCAGAAAAGACAAAACCGGTAGTTCAAGGGAGAGCGTTTTTCGTGACTTCTCAAAAAGCGAGTAACCCGAATGAAGTTAGCACGGGTTAGTTAATTATAAATTCTTGAGAAGTCTATACCTTATAAGATACCTGTTCTACCTATTATTTTATCTCTCTTGCTTGCGTTCAACGTTTAAATTTGACTCCGGAGAAGTTAGACTTTGACTTATTGGTTGAAACTTCTTTAGTAGGAGCCTTCGTTACCTCCACTATTTATAAATCTTGTTGATTCAAATCGACATTTTCACGTTACCTGTCGATCTTATCTCTTTGAAAATACTTGCCTTTGATGTGATTTTTTTAAACGATTGGTTAAACACTCATCATATTTTTCATAAGGTTGTTAGCTTTCATACTCCTAACCAACCTGTTATGCGAATTTAAAGTAACCAAACCACTAAAGTCAATCATTGTCATATCAAGCCATAAGTAAAGAGCCCGATCCTTTCGGGTTAACTTCCTTTTGTGGAATGCACCGAAGCCAGACTTTCTGTAGGCGACATCGTGAATGAAGATGACAAGTTGATAGGTATCAATGTGACGTACTATCCAAGTCTTGGATGAGGATCACAGATTTGAATGATATTTCTAACGTTAATAAAATTCCTGACGTATTCTTGAAGACTTCTTAGCCTACCCTAGAGCGTAAAATCGAATTTTGTATTGACCCCAGTACAAAACCCATTCCTTAAACCCTCCAATATTTCTGCAACAAAAATAAACGTAACATACGCCAAAGACGTTGACTCGAGCTGTTGAAGATTACGATCGTACCATTCAATACCATCGTGGGAAAACAAACGTGATAGCTGACGTGTTGAGTAGAAGATCGTATGCGTTTACGAGTGCGATGTTATTAACACAAAGACTCATTTCGTATAAATGATGAAGATAGAGTTCAAAACTCTAGGGACCCATATGAAGATAACGAATATACGAGTAGAATCGACTTTAATCGATAAAGTTAAAGCCGCTCAAGCTACACACCCGAATCTGATGAATGTGAAGAAGAAGGTTCAAGATGGCGTTATTCTAGAAGAAAGAATCGAAGAAGAGAGGAAATCTCAACCCTCGATTTTATTGGCTCATTTGAAATCCTAGATCGAGTAGGAACTCGGGCTTATAGGCTCGTTTTATCGCCAAATATGTCAAGGTGTTCATAATGTTTATCACGTATCGATGTTACGTAAATATGTGGATGACCCGAACCACATTATTAATTTAGAATCGGACGAGATAAGCGGAAGATTTAACGTGTGAGGAGATACGTGTTAAAATCTTGGATAAGAAGAATCGTATTCAACACTCAAAGGTTATACCTCAAGAGTTAGAATTTGAAGTGAATTCAAGGTATCCTCACCGCTCTATATATCAGTATCGTCACGTAAATTTCGAGGGCGAAATTCTATAAGGAGGGAGATTGTGAGACCCCAGATTTTATAAATAAAGATTTAAATTTCTCAAATATTTTTTTTTAAATATTATGGTGTGGATTTGATATAATGTTATAGTTGTGGGTAGTATTTATAAATTTTGCAAAGTATGCAAGTTGTTGTATTATATTCGATTGGTCGGGAATATTCTTTGTGTCGGGAAATATTCGCATGCGACTACACAATCATTGGTGGACCCCATAATGGAATTATTGTTTGGATTGAGAAAACGACAAAAATATTTTATTGAAAATAACGGCGGAAGTTTTACCGTTAATCTTTGTTTTGAACTACTCGGTAGTAAAGAAATGCGATGTCTGGCGTGGTTGCATAGTAGCACACCTGTATTGATTATTAATGCTTACGTGAGAAGTCACTTAGTTTTGTTCAATTATTACTATAGTAATTATTGCATAAGATCTCACGTTATTTGATTCAATTATTGTCGATATTTTATATATTATTAAATCAATAATTGAAATGATAGAGTTATTAATATTATAAATTTCAATATTAACGATGTCTAGAAGTTCTTCTAAGGAGAGGTTTGGTCACCTAATTACGCTATGAATAGGGAGAAATCCTTATTGAAAGCCCTCTTTCTCGGGAACGACTTGGTCGATTAATATTGTGAATTGTAATAAAGATGATAAATGTTGTTAAAATTATTAAGGTGATTTTTTTTATGAAGTCTGCTTATTTTATGGATTCCTATTTACTCATTTTTCAAAATAATCGATAGAAAATTTTTAAAGGTGGGGCCCACATGTGGGGCCCATATGTGTTGGAAAAATAATTTTGGAAATGGAAGAGTATAAGTATGGAAGTATATGTATGTATTGAGTATATGATGGGAGAAAGTGATATGTGAAAGTGATAGGTGTGTGATGTGTGTGTGAGTGGAAAATGGTGGAAAAGTGGTAGTGTGATAGTGATGTGTAAGAGTGTAGTGAATTTGATTATTGGGTGGGTGGGGATAGATGTTGGTTATGGGGAGAAAAATTAAGTGGTGTATATATAATATTGATATATATAAGTTGAAAACATGTGTTTATATATATATATTATATTTTAATTTTTGTTGTAATATTATTCGTTAGTTAATTGACTTTTTTGCATTGGTGATATCAAAACCTTGATCGTTATAATTAATTCATCCTTGCACAAGACACTTCCATTCTCCTATAAATAGAAGCTCATTCCTTCATTATTTCTTACGAATTCACCGAAACTCTATAGAGAGAAATTATAGAGAAACTATAGAAAAGTATTTTGCTACTTCCTACTCTTATATTCGATTTCTTTTACGGTAAGGGGTATTATTCTTTCTTATTCATGAAGAGAACTGTTGTTATTCTATTTCTTATTATTCTGTTGGAATAACCTATATACGCGGTCTACCCTATACTTGGTGACATTCTTCTATTATTATGTCTTTATTATTCTGTTGGAATATCCTGTCTGTGTGTTTTACACCGGACTTGGTTCCATTATTTATTATTCAGTCTTTATTATTCTGTCGGAATATCACATGCGTGTGTTTTACACCTGGACCGGGTTCCATTATTTATTATTCCCTTTTATTATTCTCGTTTCGAATATCCTCATGCATGTTTTTCATTTGGACTCGGTTCCATTATTTATTATTCCGCACTTATTATTCTCATTGGAACATCCTCGCTTGGTGTGAATTTCACTTGACACGTTCCGATATTATTATTCTCGTTGAATAACTCGCTTCATGCAAAGTACCGCATGTATGGTGATTTCTTTTGTTATTCCATTCGTTATTATACTCAGTTGGTTAAAATTTTAACTTTTATTCTCCATGTAATTAGAGGGATATCCTTGATATTTGCGCTTCATCCAGTATTTTTCATGGAAATATTCTTTTGAGCATTCTTGAATTTTACTCTACAAAGCAGTATCATGTTGACAATTTGGACGTTATTAGTTCCTCAATAAATTAATTCGTGAACTTGTTTTATTGAATTCTTATTCATTGTCATCATCCTCATGTTTATTTTATTTTTAAAGTCATCTGTGGCCTGTAGTGCATAGATGGACTTGGTATGATTATGACCAGGGATTATTCGGTGTAATCATGACTGTAATGTTACAAATGATGTGATAAAAGTCCTCATTGGCCCGTAGTGCATTGATGGACAGTTGTTGGCATGATCATGACCATTGATGAATACACGAATATCCTTGGCTCGTAGTGCATGGATAATTTGTAGTCGTGACCCTGATGAATATCCTTGGCCGTAGTGCAGGGATGATGTGGATTATTTAATAAAATTTGAGTCTCGGTGATAAAAGTGATGAAAACCTTTTAAATCATAAAGATAGTAGATTTTATTCTCTACTTGACTCTTTTTAATGGATTGCATGATCCACCTGCAGATTAAACTTGATGTCTATTGTATATTATCGGTTTAACATTGTTGAAGACTAATGATAATTTATTCTCGCATTATCTTATCATAATATTTCTTCTTGGGCTAGTTGAGCTCACCCTTTCTTTCACCGCTCTCTCTTGAAATGAGAACGTAGTGGGACGAGTCGGGGAACGGAGTGATGGTCCGGATGATAGTATTAGCGAGTAGTCCTCACTATTCTGTTAAATAGTGTGACAATAAATGTAACGAGGACTTATTCTGAGAGTGGATATTGTCTAGAAGACAGTATTTATATTTAAACTCACAGCTCTCTTGTTGTATAATTAAGATTGTATTTTTATTCTGTACCATGTATTTGGCGACTCAGAATAGGTGATGTATTCCTATTTTGGGGGCATCACAGTTGGTATCAAAGCTTAGGGATATGATCCCTGGCTAAGATGTGAGACAAGAACTAGGAGGGGAGAGACGGGGAATTCCTTCGCTAGTATGACCTACCTAAGTTTATTTGATATTTAAATTGGTCGGTTAGAGTATAGGGATAATATGTGATATGTTATTTAACCCTTATTTTGTGGCAGTATTTGAAAATGACATCCGAGAATGTTGAGAATATCAATGGAGCACAGGAGACCGTTGAGTCTCCACAGAACAATAATCAGGACAATGAGCAACAGGATGGAAATAATCCTCCTGTAAACAACAACACTGATCAATTGATGAGCGATGATGTGACGTTTAGGAGCTTTTTTCAATTCATGCAACATCGGTAGAAAGGCGGCTCTTGTTAATAATATAGGTAAAAATAATGGCAACCCACGATTCGGTCACCACTAAGCAATTCAAGGAGCCGGGACCACTAGAGTTTTGGAAAAGCGAAACCATTTAAAGTGAAGACGTGGTTAAAGCGGATGACTAAGATATTTGATGTCTTGGGATGCTCCGAGGAAAAAGGTTCCTTTTCCACCTTTATGTTGCGTGAAGAGGCGGACTTGGTGGGAATCAGTAAAAGCGTACCCGACTGACACACTCAAGATGTCTTGGGAGAAGTTCCAAGAGTTGTTCAATGACAAGTACTTTCCGAAAGTATTAATCACATGAAGGAGGTGGAGTTTATCAAGTTGGAACAAAACAACATGACGAAGTGTCGCGATCTGAAGCTAAGTTAATGAGTTGTCCGGTTTATGTCCCATTTGGTTGATAATGAGGAGAGAATGACGCGAATATTTTAAGAGGTTTGAAACTGAGATACGTCAATATCTTATCTCTCATAAAGCGTGCTTGTATTCAGATGTTGTTAATAGGGCCCAGTTATTGGAGCATGATAATGAGTCAACCCAACCAAAAGAGAGCAGCCGGCAAAATGATAATACCAGTGATAGCAGTCATCAAAGCGGTGAAAATAAGCGTGAAGGGAATCAACATGCCAAAAATGGTAACCACTTCGGTGGTAATCATGGCCAAAACAATAAGAATGGACTTTTAAGAAGAGGAAATTCAACAATGATGGAAAGACGTCGAAGACCAAAGACCAAGTTGTTAAGGAAGGAGAACGACCACCTATCATATGTTTCAAATGCGGAGGGGAGGGACATATCAGTCCAAACTGCGCGATGCCGTCTAAAGCATGTTATAATTGTCGAAAAGATGGTCACCTAGCCCGATTTTGTTGTTCACCAAAGACAAGTTCAGCTAGGATGGAGGCACCAAAGACCGTTCCAGAAAAGACAAAACCGATAGTTCAAGGGAGAGCGTTTTTTGTGACTTCTCAAAAAGCGAGTAACCCGAACGAAGTTAGCACGGGTTAGTTAATTATAAATTCTTGCGAAGTCTGTACCTTATAAGATACCGGTTCTACCTATTATTTTATCTCTCTTGCTTGCGTTCAACGTTTAAATTTGACTCCGGAGAAGTTAAACTTTAACTTATTGGTTGAAACTTCTTTAGTAGGAGCCTTCGTTACCTCCACTATTTATAAATCTTGTTGATTCAAATCGACATTTTCACGTTACCTGTCGATCTTATCTCTTTAAAAATACTTACCTTTGATGTAATTTTTTTAAACGATTAGTTAAATACTTATCATGCTTTTCATAAGGTTGTTAGCTTTCATACTCCTAACCAACCTGTTATGCGAATTCAAAGTAACCAAACCACTAAAGTCAATCATCGTCATATCAAGCCATAAGTAAAGAGCCCGATCCTTTCAGTGTTGACTTCCTTGTGTGGAATGCACCGAAGCCAGACTTTCTGTAGGCGACATCGTGAATGAAGATGGTGAGTTGATAGGTATCAATGTGACGTACTATCCAAGTCTTGGATGAGGGTCATAGATTTGAATGATATTTCTAACGTTAATAAAATTCCTGACGTATTCTTGAAGACTTCTTAGCCTACCCTAGAGCGTAAAATCGAATTTTGTATTGACCCCAGTACAAAACCCATTCCTTAAACCCTCCAATATTTCTGCAACTAAAATAAAAGTAATATGCGCCAAAGACGTTGACTCGAGCTGTTGAAGATTACGATCGTACCATTCAATACCATCGTGGGAAAACAAACGTGATAGCTGACGAGTTGAGTAGAAGATCGTATGCGTTTACGAGTGCAATGTTATTAACACAAAGACTCATTTCGTATAAATGATGAAGATAGAGTTAAAAACTCTAGGGACCCACATGAAGATAACGAATATACGAGTAGAATCGACTTTAATCGATAAAGTTAAAGCCGGCTCAAGCTACACACAATCGATCGATGAATGTGAAGAAGAAGGTTCAAGAGGGCGTTATTCTAGAAGCAAAAATCGAAGAAGAGAGGAAATCTCAACCCTCAATTTTATTGGCTCATTTGAAATTCCAGATCGAGTAGGAACTGTGGCTTATAGGCTCGTTTTACCGCCAAATATGTTGCGTGTTCATAACGTTTATCACGTATCGATGTTACGTAAATATGTGGATGACCCGAACCACATTATTAATTTAGAATCGGACGAGAGAGCAGAAGATTTAATGTATGAGGAGATACATGTTAAAATCTTGGATAAGAAGAATCGTATTCAACACTCAAAGGTTATACCTCAAGAGTTAGAATTTGAAGTGAAGTCAAGGTATCCTCACCTGTTCGGCATATCAGGTACGTACGTAAATTTCGAGGGCGAAATTCCATAAGGAGGGGAGATTGTGAGACCCCAGATTTTATAAATAAAGATTTAAATTTCTCGAAATATTTTTTTTTTGAATATTATTGTGTGGATTTGATATAATGTTATAGTTGTGGGTAGTATTTATAAATGAGTATTCTCTATCTCGCTTATGGTTATAATCCTAGGGTTTTCCCCACCCACTTAAAGTTTATAACCTACAGCTTTGATACCAATCTGTGACACCCCCAAATCCGGGTTACCTGACCCCCGAGTTTGGTGCTCATGATCCATAATATAATTAACATCTAACTACACATTCATTGATGAATAGAATATTACACCACATTAACTGATATAGTTAATACATTCGTCCCAGGTTATCTAACCTTCATATTACAAACATACCCTTTAGATATACAAAAAGAGTTTACAAACATAACATAATAGTAATGTTAATCATAATTATCCCAGCATAACACCTTTGCCTTTGTTCTTCACAGCACCTCCTGCCACCTCGTCTCTAGCTGAAAAGTTTTATTTAGCAAGGGTGAGCAACAAATTTGCCCCGCAAGTTAAGATATACAATGAATGTATAAGCATCGAATATGACTCATCTATTTTTGATAGAATGAAATCAAAGTTCAGAGAACTTTGAAGTAGCTGAACAAATTGTTCTTCTCAAACCAATCTTCTCGCAACCTATGCAACACAATTTTTCAATAATGAAAGAGTACAACACTTTCAAAGTTTTTACGATATTCGATTGAATAATAAGTTAGAAATATTCTCCAAAGTTTAAGCTGAATGATCTCAAATGATCTTGAAATTATCTTCTCGAGTAACTACCAAAGATTTACTTTGATATACCCAAATAACAGGATGGAAATATTTTCCAGAGTTATGCTGAGTGATCACAAAGGATCTAGAACTTTTCTTCTCGAGTAACTATCAAAGTTATACTTTAATATACCCAGGTGTATCAAATAATCATAAAGATTAAATCATACCCCTCTGCAAGTATATAAAGTGATCAGCTTAATTATACCCTATATTATGCATAATACTTAAAAAGCGTGCAATGGCAGAATACATAACCAAAAATTCTCCCCCTTTTTATATTAAAAGGTTGTTCTTCTCAGTCTTAGAATCAGAATTTGATTTAGCAACGAAATACAATGATTTCAAAATCTAATCACTTCTCTTCTCTTCTCTTCTTGAACTTTTCAAATTTACTTTCTTGATCTAGTCGAAACAATTGGCATCGATCTATCAATAATAATTGAATTCTCTTATCTTAACTTCTCTTCTCGAACTTATCAAGTTCTAACAGATATTTGTCTAGCCAGAACAATTGGCTAAGACATTTCTCAACACGTTTCAACAATAGACAAGAATTATTTGTACTATTTGCAATCACTAATAGATTCTACGAATGTGAATATCCAATAACAATTATTCTACAAATATATATTCTCAGAATCACTAATTCAATTTGAATTAATTAACATGCACTAACTGCGAATAATCAACAATAAATTCTCAGACGTGGTCTAATCAACAATAATTAACCACCATAATATTTGAACAAATATAACTCAAGGTTGAGTTAAGGAAACATGCCTTTCTCATTGATTACTGCTACACAATATACTTATATGCGTTCGAAAGACCTATAACCAATAATATCGGTCTCACAATTAGCACAATAATTTATAACACGTAACACTGTAATTTACAGTCAATACTTCTCTTATACACATTACCACATAGTCACATTAGTGTTTATAACCTATATAAACACTCATCAAGTCTAACTAGTTCGGTTTAGTTGGACTTCGGTCTATTCTCGGTGTACTGGTCACCCTATCCGACAATTAACACACTTATTGTCAATTAAATTCGGTCTCAAAGCTTCAATATTATATTAGATAAGTCAAACATCATTAATAATATTTTTCAGAAGCTTTTAATAATTTAATAATAATTATTATAATTTATAATAATTTTTCAAACAAAAAATCATTTTTAAATAATTTAAATCTTTGTTTAATTCCATCATCATTAATATTTAATAATATTAAAATAATAATGATACATTTGTCAAAATATTAAAGTTATTAATAATAACTTAAAATATTTTAAATAACCAATATTCTATTTAAATGATTTTTAAAATAATTAAAATCATTTTAAACCATTACCATTAATATTTAAATATTAAAGAAATTCTTATCAAAATATTAAAAATCATTAATTATAACTTAAAATATTTTTAAAAACTCCATTTTAAATCCTTTTGATGCTATGGATCTATGATAGATCATCATAGATCATCATAAAACATCCACTAACACACATATAAACACATAAACATAATTTTGGTTTTAGCATACAAGATCAAAAGGGCTTAGGGCTTTATACCTTTCTCTTGAAGATGCAATGACCATGCCTTCTCATACTGATTTTGGTGTTTCTAGGGTTTATTTTTTGACTGATCCACTTGATATTTTTGGAGGTTTGGTGAGAGAGAGTTGGTTGAGGTTGGATAGCAAATCTCTCAAATCTATATATATTTAGATGCAATGTATAGATCTGATAAATTGGACTGATTTTGCTGGAATTTTAAGTCACAAAGTCAAATTAGTTGGTCACCAACTCCAAATATGGAATGATTTGCAAGTTAGCTCATTAAAAAAATGAAAAAGGGTATTATGGTCATTTGCAATATAATTTTAATGGCTTTCTTGTCTTTTGTCCAAACCCTTAGAGTTTAACCCTTAGGGTTTAACCCTAAGGTTCTAACCCTTAGGTTTATAAGTTTAGTTTCTAAGATTTTTAAATTAGGGTTTTTAAAATAGAAATTTAAGATAACTAAGATATAATTAGGATTTCCTGATTATATTAAAGGTTATCAATCACATTAGGGCTTACTAATTAGGATTAGGGTTCCTGAATTTAAAATTAGGGTTTCTCGGCATTCGAGTAGGGTTCCTAACTATGCGTTAGGGTTTTTAAATCTGAGATTAGGGTTTCTAATCCCTTATTAGGGTTTACTAATTTTAAACCCTATCTGATCAATCATTGATTAATAACTCTATACAGTACAAACGCGTACACATCAACACAATTATTAAAATTGTATTCTACCAAATCCCTATCCGAACTTAGGGTTAGGGTTTTAAATTCTCAGTTAAGCACAACTCTACTCTTATTTCTCAGTCAATACAAAAATTGACTAATTCTCACAACTCATATCACCGATACACAGCACAATCTTGATAATCAATATAAATATTAATTAAAAAAAAATTATTCGTAAAATTTGAATTATTCGAAATCTCGGGTTATTACATGGACACTCAACAACAATCTTTGAATGTGATGGTTTGGTAATTAATTTACCTTGAAAACATGCACTACATGGATAATCACTAGGTAAAAGAATCTTCTGGTTCTTTAAGGGATATCCGTGGGAGTTTTCAATAATCTAACGCATCATTATTGATCCTGGATGACCAAGATGATCATGTCAAAGCATAAAAATCTTTGGGTCCAAACACTTCTGGTGTATTGCAACATTTGTTTCAACTATTCTCATTGTAGTGTAATATAACCCAAAAGAGAAAAAAGGCATTTTTTTCTAATATGAGCTTCTGGCCCGATACTATTGAAGTAATATAAAAAAATTGTTCATTACCTTCGTTATTGGTTTCAATATGATAACCATTATAACGTATATCCTTAAAACTGAGTAAATTTCTGCTTGATTTAGAAGAATACAAAACATCATCAATACAAAGTTTTGTGCCCTTTGGCAACATGATAATCGCTCTTCCAGGGCTTTCAATTAACTTCGATGAACCTGATATGGTATTGACATTGGTTTTGCATAATTTAAATTTTGTAAATATTTTTTATCTTTAAGGATTATATGAGTTGTTGCATTGTCTGCTAGACAAAAATCTTCCCTAGTCATCTTGGAATTGATTTTACCAGTAGGCCCATGCATCTTCATTTATGCAAAACATAAATTAAACTTTATTACTTTAAACATAAATAAAACATATCAAAATAAAAATACTTATTACAATGTCATAACACAATGAAAGAAAAATAATTAATTGGTATGGACATTTCTATTACCAATCATATTTATTAGAATACGATAATATAATAAAAGAAAATAATTAATTGGTATGTACATTTCCATCTCCAATCAAATTATCAAATTTTTCATCAACATCCTCAAATAAATCAGAGACATCAAGATGAGTCATATCTACTCCATTTGGAAGGTCAAGATAATTCATGGGATCTTCAAGATCATTTTGATCAACAATTTTTTTTTCCAATTTCCTTTCTTTTTTCTTTTATAGAGGTTTGGTACAGATCTACCAAATGTTTAGGAGTACGATATGTACGTGACGACCTTCCATTCCACACTTATAACACTTATTTTTATGGTAGTTGATGGTTTATTTTATAAACCCTTGCCATTTTTATTCTTCTGATGGTAAGGAGTGTTATTCCTTTTTAATAAATTATGAGTATGATCATCTCTCTATATTGATTGTTCCTTCCACGCCCACAATCACAAACATAATTTCTTCTATGTTTATCAAATGAGGTTCCATTTGCTTCAGGGAATGGAATAGAACCAGTCGGGCGAGATTAATGGTTTTTAAGCAAAAGCTCATTATTTTGTTCAGCATTGTTCAGCAACTAGAAGACATGATATCAATTTAGAATATTTTGTGAACTTACGCTCTCGATATTGCTGCTGCAGGAGCATATTCAAGGTATAAAATGTAATAAATGTTTTCTCTAACATGTCTTCATCAGTGATTTTTCCCCCACAAAATTTTAATAGTGAGATTATTTTAAAAGGTGCAGAATTGTACTCACTCACACTTTTAAAATATTGCAACATCAGGTTCAACTAATTATAACTAACTTTTGGGAGGATTACATATTTTTTATTCTAATATATTTCCTTTAACTCATTTCATATGACAAGATGGTCTTTTACTGTAAGGTACTCAGATTTTAATTCTTCATGGAGATGATGACGAATAAAAATAATTGATTTTGTACGATCCTACAGGGATGCTTGATTTCCAACTTTAATTATATCTCTGAGACTTTTTGTCTCTAGGTGAATCTCAACATCAAGTGTGCATGACAAGTAATTATTGCCCGAGATGTCAAGGACATCAAATTCAATTTTGTAAAATTCAACATTTATATAAATAATATAGGATAACGTGACTCTCATAAAAATTTTAATCAATTAAAAATCACTAAAATTATGAGCATAAAATGTAAAGACAAACAAATAAGATAATTACTTAAAAAGAAAATTTACAATGAGTTGAGAAAATTACACAAATAATCTTTGATGTTTGAATAACAATGGGAGGACAACTTCCTTTTCAAAATTAAATAAAAACTCGTGTTGCTAACATGTTGTGAACCGATAGATAAAACAAAATACAAAAGAAATAAGAAATATATATTAATAAACTCTTATATTCAAGTGGTCATCCACAATTATTTTAATATCTATTCTATATGTACAATAACACTAAAACAATCCCACATATATACAAGACCTTAGAATGCTTGCAGAGTTCATGGGATAAGATTGTAATAATGTGTACAATTATGGATATACATCTCCCCCTACAGACTTTACACATTCAGCCTTTACAGATTTCAAATAACCTTTTCATTACCCAAACTTTACACATTCCAATCAAACTTTATTTTTAACATTATGTATCTTATTCTATGTCACCTTGTACACAAAATATGCATATTTTATGTCAATATTAGACACAACAAAATTAGCCCCAAGCTCATGAGTCGAGCCTTGCCTAAAAAAAAAAGGCTTTAATGACATTTTTCAACCCACAAAAACTTTGCCCGATTTGTTTGGGCTAAGCCCAAAAAAATGTCAAAAATTAGGCATAAACAACCTCGGTCATGGTAACCCGTCCTCCATGGCAAAAGCGAGCTTTGGGATTACATTTTCAGATCATGAAAACTTGTAAGTTTTGGCCCGGCTCATTTGCCAGGTATAGTCAATAATATTTATCTCGTCATATTATTTGTGCATAATATTTGATGCATAGTTTATGCCGGATTTGACTTCTCTTAATTACATCTCACCCCAATACATTGTTTATTTGATCGTATTAATTTAATTAATAATGAGAAAATTAATAAGATCATGTTCATAGATAATTTATCATATTAAGATGAATTCTATTAAAAATTAAAAATATTAAAAATATTTTCTCTGTCAAAACTTAAAAGATTTTTTAACTATTAAAAATTTAATGAAAAATTCACATGCTCATTAAATAGTGAAAAAAAATGTTGAACTACTTTTATTTTTAAAATAATTATACTACTCAATATTATAAATTAATTAACCGATATTAATTTCAATTAAACTATCTAAAATATGATATATTTCAGAGAATTTGTAATAAAGGGAGCCAAGTACATTTATGTCAATAGGATTACTCTCATAATAATATTTTATTGACAAAAAATTGAACATAAAAAAGGATATAAAATGATGAGTATAATAGCAATTGAGTTTAACCATTAAAGCATCGGGATAAATCAACTTTAGGTATAGGTACTGGGATACGACTAATAATTTGGTACCCGAAGTGAAAAAAGTTATAAACTGGTGATTGTACTCGAAAAATATTTCCATCTGGTGCTTGTACTTTCCAATTTTTAAATAATCGTTAAAATTGACTAACGAAGTAGATGGAAAATTCTGACGTAGCTTACTTATCTTACGTGGATAACGATATGTATATGGGAGCATGAGACCTCAATTTTGGAGGGAATTATACTTTTCACGTGACCAAGTGAAGAAGAAATAAGGGTTAGGGACAGAAAGAAGATCCAACGAGAGAGACAAACATACAGAGAGAGAAGCGAAGTCAATGCGAAGAGATTCAAGTTTACAGTGGATTCGACTAGATTTATCTCCAAATTTGTTTGATTACAAAAAGTAAGCAGCCAAACCCTTATTTTTTTCTTCTGTGTTAAAGATTTTAAGTGTTGGTGCACTCGATTTTGAACCTAATATTTGTTTATGCTTACTTTATGTGGTTAATGCCCACCTTGTTGGATGTTTGTGGTCGTTTTTCGCAAAATTTGTGCTCTTGTGTTGAATTAATGATATCTGTTGAATCTGCAAATAAGAACAGCTTGGGAAATGGGATCATATTTGTTCTTTCTTCTTCCTTTGATTTAACAAATGCATAGTTTGTACTTCCTTTTTCATTGCCCTGTGAGAGTTATAGTCGGATGTAAATATCAATTCAAGAGAAAAAAATAGAGAAGAAGAATATATAAAAGGATCCATCTGCCAAACTATGCAATGAATCTGCTTTTGGTAAAGTTCACACATCACATATCAATGGTAAGTGATATAGTTTTTTGTTGAATTCCTTACAGTAAATGTTGCATTTTTAACTCTAGCACTTTATTTGTGGGCCACTACAAATGCAACATTACTATAACAAATTTAACAAAAAATTATAAAACTTAGTATTGGTATGTAATGTGTTAATTTCACTATAATTGATTCAATTTTGAACCTAATATTTTTTTATGCTTACTTTATGTTATTTTTTTATTTTATTTACAGTGACAGATATGATTTCATTAATTGTGCACTATGGTGAAGAGTTTGTCACTGAGCCCACATAACATTATATAGGAGGGTTGAAAAAGGTTGTCCCTAGTGATCCTGATTTCTTATGCACTACACGTATAAATGAACAAATGGCTCATATATTAGGGTACCATACTACTGCTAAGGTTTTCTTTAAATATGGTGAAGGGTTTAGATTAATTAATGATGATGATTCGATTAGGGATTTAATTAAAGCTTTTGCAAAAGATATGATTGTAGAAGTTTTTGTGGATCATAAACTTGACAAGGATCACCCTGATTATGTGAAGAACCTTGATCTACTTAGTAAGCTCGAATAAAATAAAAATGAGGAGAACAATGGGGTGAATACTAAGGGGAACAATGCTGTGAATGGTGACTTCACTAGTGATGAAAGTTCTGAGGACTCTGATGCTGACTGACTGGTGATGATGAACAATTAAGCAGTGATGAAGAGTACCAAAATGCAAGAATAAAATTTAAGGAGTATACTAAGCAAATGAGAGAGGTTGGAGATCCTGATGATGTTGGTGGTATTGATCTACTTGAGTTGCAAGAGGAGGGAGAAAAGGAGGCTGAAAATGAGACTAATGTACAGACAAGTACACAGGAAGATGAGACTAATCTACACTCAAGTACACAGGAAAATGTTCAACAATAACAGACTGCAAATTTTGATGATGATGGAAAAGATACAGACATCATTGATAAGGAGTGGTCACCTAGTGAATATGAAGATTCAGATCAGTTAAGGTCTATGGATGTAGACAGTGATGAAGAGAGTGAAGATGCTGAAGAAGTAGATCAACCAAATAGGCTAAGTAGGAAAAAGAATGTGGAAAGAGTAATGATAACATTTGACCCCCTGACCAAGAGGAAAGATATTGACTTCTCTGTTGGATTGATGTTTAGTGGACTTCATGAATTCAGAGAGGCTATTAGAGGATATTGTTTGGGAAAAGGAAAATATGTCAGGTACCTTAGAAATACTTGGAAAAAGTTTCAGCTAAAGTGTAAAAACCCAAAATGTCGTTGGGAGCTGTTTGTAAGCAGAATGGATGACTCATCTGAGACACTGCAGGTTAAGACATACCAAAAAAACATACTTGTAGCAGGGCTTTCAAAAACAGGAAGGGATCAGTCAAATTCATGGCTGAGTTTTATGGCAATAGAATTAGAAAAAACCCTTAATGGAAGTTAAAGGACATACAAGATGAGATCAAGAGGAAGTTTCAGCTGGACATTACTATATGCAAATGTTCTAGGATTAGAAGCAGTGCTTTAAGAAATGTATGGGATTTACTGGTGGAACACTATGAAAAAATTTGGGATTATGCCACTGAATTGATCAAGTCCAACAAGAACAATACAATTGATGTTCTTCCACACGAAGCAATCCTACTTGATCGACCTTACTTGCGGAGGTTCTATGTATGTCTTCATGCTTTGAAAAGGGGTTGGCTTGAGGGATGTAGACCCATAATTGGGCTAGATGGATGTTTCCTTAAGACTGTTGTTGGGGGACAATTGATCTCAGTCGTGGGTAGAGATGGGAACAATCAAATGTATCCTATTGCATGGTCTATTGTGGAGACTGAAAACACAGATAGTTAGAGATGGTTTTTGAAATTGTTGGTTGAAGACCTGGAGGGAGGTGATAGGTCTGGGTGGACAGTGGTCAGTGATCAACAAAAAGGGTTGAAAGTGGCTATCGACGATGTTCTTCCTTTTGCTGAGCATAGGAATTGTTCAAGACACATATACACAAATTTTAGAAAAAGGTTCTCATCCTTAGCATTAAGGAAGGCTTTTTGGACAACATCAATGTCAACATATGAAGCAGAGTTCAAGAGAAACACGAAAGAGGTGAATAGACTCAACATGGATGCACATAATAAACTTCAAGAACTAAATCCTAAGGTATGGATCAAGGCTTTTTTTTAAGACTGTATGCAAATCAGATGTAGTTGAGAAAAATATATCAGAATGCTTTAACGCTTAGATTGTGAAAGCAAGATGGATAAATTGTATTGATATGTTAGAAGAAATAAGTAGCCAGGTTATGATTAGGCTCCACACTAAAAGGGCTGCAATGAAGAAGTCAGGTGATAGTATATGTCCTAGGACCAGAAAAAAGCTTGATAAAGCTATTGACGAGTCTGGTTATTGTTCAGCTATGTGGGGTGGAGGGAATCAGTTTCAGGTTAAGATGATAGGAGACACATATGTTGTTAACATTGACCAGAAGACATGCACGTGCAGAAAGTGGGATTTGACAGGGATTCCATGTGCTCACGCAATTTCAGCAATATATTTCAGGGAGGAAAAGCCTGAAACTTATCTCGCTCATTAGTACAAGAAGGAAACATACCTAAAAGCCTACACACACATGTTAGAGGTTATAAGCAGTTTTTGGGGTGAAACAAGTTTTCAGAAGATGTTTCCTACTCCAATATGCAAGAAATTCAAGGGAAGATCTAAGAAAATGAGAAGGAAAGAAGGATGGGATAATCCAAAAAATTCTATAAGGATAACAAGGAAAGGAAGGAAAATGCATTGCTCAAAATGTAGACAGACAGGGCACAATAAGGGTAATTGTCCTACCATCAGTGGCCAAACAGATGAGCTTCAATCAAGCAATGTTAGTATTGTAGCATTCCAACATTATTTTTATGTAACAGTTTTGTTTACCTGAGTTAAACATTATTGTTTCTCTGTGTCAGGCAAGTAGGCAGGTCAAGAGGAAAAGTTGCAATGCATCAGTAGATCGAAAAAAGAAACATAACAATGACATGGTGTAGTCTGGTAATTCTAACAAGGTATTGTTATATCAATCAATTTCAGTTATCTTGAATTTTGCTATATTTCAGACAAATTAAGTTAACTTTTATAGGACGATCTAAAGACTAATACTAGACCAAAGTTACAAGTTAAGAGGATAAAGACCCGCGCTAAAGTACCAGCAGGATTTGGTGTTTATGTTAGTCCTGAGGGAGCTATAATAGATAATATGAATGGACACTACTCTGGCTTAGTTTTTGTGAGTTACAACTTTTTTTAAATTGCAAGTATTTATGTTACTTTTATTTATTATTTTTCATATGTAACCATACTTGTGCTTGGTTATGTGAAATGCAGATGCCAACTCCAGGAGAAGTCATATATCAAGATGGATCAAGCAGAAATAACACACATGCTACAAGAATGTATAGAACCCCACTTACATTAAGCAGCAATCCACCAACTTCAAGCACAACTGAAACACTTAATAAGTCAAGTCAGTTGGAGAACATGAGAGATTAAGTTGGAAGCCAGTAGGAACATGAGATATCAATGTCAACATTTTATGACATTTGTTTAATTTTTAAGAACTTTATTTAATATTTATGACCTTTGTTTAATATCAAGTTTGGATAGTGTGTTAATTACTCTCAAGGTTATTAATGAAATGTTGACAATCTCAGTTTTCATTTTTATGGTTGGATTGAATCATTTTCATTTTTATGGCTGGATTGAATGATGACATTTTTATGTTGGATATTGTTAATGGTAGTTATTTTCATTGAAATGGTTGGATTGAATGATGGCAGTTTTATTCATTTAAAAAGAGGATTGAACAACATTTGTCAAGCTGGTTATTGTTATTTGTCAAGTATGCCATTCATTCATTAATTAAAACAGAGCATCATTCATTCATTGAAACAGCAACATTATTCATTCATTGAAACATCAACATCATTCATTCATTGAAACAACAGCATCATTCATTCATTGAAACACCAAACAACACCAAACATCAAAATCCATTGAAACACCACCAGAAACAAACCTTCAAGGTAACTAATACATTGAAATAGAGCATCATTCATTCAAATTCTAACACCAACAACACCAGCCAACTAACATCCATGAGCAAATTAAAAGAAACCATAAAAAAATTTCCTTTTGTTGAGCTTTGACATTAATGTTCTTCAGCTTTTTAACCTCATTCTCCAATGTCTTCACTGAATCAAGTTCTGCTAACTCTTTCTAATTCTTGGTCTTCTCATTATTTTCATTCTTCAATTTATCCAACGTCTCTTTGCTCATCATCAACTTTAATGTCAAATCTTCAATAACATCTTTTGCTTTATCAGGAAATGGTGGATCGTACCATTTAAAGAAATCGCAGTAAGCTCTTCTGTCCTATTACACAACAACACACCAACCGTTAACATAAGCAATCATATGGAAAGAAATAAAAAAAACATCTTTCCAAAATCTTACCCGATAATTAATACACCCAATGAATCTCCTTCCTCGATGTTTTGTTCCATCTTTCCTTGCCTCCCACATTTGCACCATTGCTCCACAGTGGCACCGACTTGGGAACTCTGGTGTAATCCATTCATTTTTGTTGCATGAACTACAATCTTCTTCCTCGATTTCATTTACGATTTTACTCCAAGACGAGCTCATCCTTTCAATTAAATACTGAAAACCCTTTAATAAATATATGGGAACCAGTAATCAATGGAGAATCGAGTCAAGAAGAATGGGAGAAGAAGAAGGACAAAAGAAGAGAACGCTAGTTTTCCCCCCAAATATCAATCTGTTCTTTTTTGCTGATCCGACTTTTATACATGGGGAAATACACATCAATACAACTTTGTTGCCCAGTCATCGCTATGTCATCCTTTGCATCTGACCTGTCAAATTTTCAAACAGAATAAGGATGAAACCCTCTTTTTAATTTAGAGTGTAATATTTTTCAAATCAATCACCAGGGTTTATAACTTTTTTCTTCACTTCTGTACCAAATTATAAAAGTGGTAAATACAAAGATCAAGTCTCAAAAAGTTAATTTATCCTTAAAACATCAATTATTTATATTTCGACACATTATTTTATATTTAATTTTTTATAATAATCTTTTTCCACAACATTACTACCAAGCCTATGTACAGACAAGAAAAAAAAAATCCAAAAAGGCAAAAAGAAAACTACCAAAAAAATGGTTCTAACAGCTAGAATTCTTTATTAGTCTATCCTATTTTTGCACCTTCTATCTCTACCATTCCCTCTCTATAATCCACTCTTCCCAAATGGCAATAGCCACTAGCACCACCGCTGCTACTACAACCTCCCCATACCTCTACCCTCCTCGATTCCCCTCTTCCCTCCCTCAATCAACCGTTAAATTCGACCGTTACGGTTTCTCTACCGCTGGTTCCCGCCATAAACCCCTCAATTTAGAGCCTGGTGCGAATTCTTCACATTCTCGGGTTTTTACGGCCAAAGCTTCTTCATCACAGCCAATGGTTCCTCCTTACAACGTTTTGATCACTGGCTCTACAAAAGGTTGGTCTCATTTGGTTTGTTTTTTAGCTATTTATACTCAATTTATCATACTAGAGTTAAAATTGAGAGATGATTGATTTTTCTTGATTATAAGCTTTGTTTTAGTCTAGTTCCTTACATTTTATCTGTCCTGGAATTGGGATTTTTTTTGGAACTCAGAAAGTTAGAGGCAAAATAAAAGAAAGAAAAGGAAAAAAAAATAACAATGTTACTGTGTTTTAAAAAAAGGGAAAAGAAAAGAAATGAATAGAAAATTTTCTAATGAATAGAGAAAAAAAAATGGAGGGAAAACTAGGTGACTTTTCTTGCTAAAGTTTTTTTGTTCAAAAATGGTCGGATAACTAAATAAACTAAGTATATTTTTTATAATACCTATTCTATCTTTACATTATAAACATAACAAAACTAATATAAAGGTGAAATAATATTTTGATATAAAAACTCAGAAACAGTGTAAAAAAAGATGGTATAGCCGTAAGGTTTTAATAGTAGTACACATAATGTTAAAAGAATATCCATTTACATTAAAGTTGGTTGTAATTCTTTGAAACTATATATAATTTGACCAATTTTGACTTTTTGAAGTGCATGTGAAACATTTCAAATTCAAAGTTGATATTAATTCATTTAAATTTTGAAAACAATAAATCTTGTAATTAGTAGTGCCATTAGATAGATGAATTTGAAATTAGTAGTACTTTTTAGAAAGTTGTATCGGAGAATATCTCAAATTGACTACAAAAGTCAGAATTGATCTTATAGTGTGGAGTAGGAGTGTATAGTTTGGAATTGTAACACCTCCTTCCCGAATAAGAAAGGGAGGTCACGTGCAAAACACAACAAACCTCAAAATAAGTAAACAGAGCACTAATAATTTCAAAATATTTAATAGTTGATATTCTATCAATGTTGAATTAAAAAGAATTCTCCAAAAAATGTACACAATAATCAAAACCTAAAATCAAATAAATCTATTTGGTCAAATGTAACTCTCTTCACACGAAACCCTAAATCGCCCTTGCAAACCTGCCGGAAGAAAAACACAGTATGAGCCAAATACCCAGTATGGATATAGAGTACAAAAACAATTAATTGAAATAACTAAATTAATTAAATCGAGCTAAAACGAACAAGACTAACACAACAAAATGATAGGTTTAATCAAAAGGGTTTGATGTTATTTCATACCGAGCTCAGAACAAAATAGAAATATGCATTGCCACATAGGCAAGTCAAATAATACCACACAAACAATCACATATCGGACTACGCAATCCAGATGCATGCAAAATCGGAAGGTGTGTTTGGCACATGCATCACCAATCTGCAAAACAGAACATAACAGAAAACTAGGGTCGACCCATAGGCCTCCCACAACAAAATCATCATATGGCCAACTCCCACCGGGCCACAAAACGGATATGCCGTTGACTGATCACTGCCACGAAAGGTGTCATATGCCTCGATGCTAAGAGGACATGCTTATGATATCCCAGGTGGTTATAGCTCAGGTATACCATATCGCATATTCTACAAAGATATGATTTCACAACATATGCGATATAATACCAACAAAATGTTTCTAAACGTGAACCAAATTAAATCATAAACACAATGTCTCCAAAAAAAGGTAACAACATGTTCTGCTCTACAAAGATTAATAAAGTTCTATGCATGAAGAGCAAATTCAAAAGATTACAAAATATGAAGTTTGGAATATCTAGACCAAACCAAAGCGAAATAAGGATTTGATTAGAAACGAAACAATTAAGCGAGGACCAAATCCTGAGCGATTAGCAAAACAAACAAATCAACATGATGAGAGTATCGCTGAAAAACTATAGAATCTACAAATTGTAATAGAAAGAAAGGAATTCAAATTATAGAATAAAGTTAAGATATCAAAGATCAAATTTCTATTTAAGAGTGCTAACAGAATTATAAGAAAAAGGTAACGAATGACGAGATATCACGAGATATATAGAATACAATAAGAATCAAAGGAGTGGAGTACGGAATCCGTACATGATACTCAAAATCAGTTATAGCACACTTTACAAAATCTTATCCTCAAATGCCAACGATATCAAATACGAAATGTTATTCACCACCTAAATATATTATTCTCAAATTAAATATAATCCAAACTAATAAATAATAATTCCAGAATAATTCGTAATCCATTTAAGATGCCTTTAATTATCGGCTTAGATCACTATTAATACTCCAAAACTTAAAAGTCAATAACAAAACTTAAGAAATCTTAAAACCCTAATATGACGAATTATTTTTAAGATATCAGTCCACTATTCTGGTCTTACCACCATTAGCTAAAACTTATTTATCAAATTAATTAATTTTAATAGAAACTAGACTTTAAATACTCCAATTTAGCCTCAAGAATCATCCAAATCAAATTTCAAATCATTAAGTTATACATTTTTAAATATTAGAAAATCTGCTTGATAAATCCTGGACCAGTCACTTCTTAAAATTCATAACAAATCATATGTTACTCTTTAACGATTCAAAATTTGTGAACATATTCTTAACTTATATATGTATAACATATCCAAAAATTATAACGATCCAACGGTCGGATTAAGAGATATAACTCACGCAATAGACCTTAAAATATCGAAACTGATTTTTAGATTTTAATGTTTACATTTAAGCCAATTATATTCCTTTGTATAAATTCATCTTCTCTTTCCGATTATCATGATATCTAATTTCATGTCTATATTTTATTTAAAAACAATCTCTAATTTAAAAACACTCATAACTAAACTTAAAATCAAAATATAAAATAATATTTTCCTTCCTTGTTCGCCTTTCTTCAATACGCAGCAGTAAAGAATCTGACTTTTGGGTACACTAAAGTTTTCAAAATCTCTTTATATCTTCATGAAAATTGTAGCTCTCGAAAAGATATATGAAATAGGCTCAAGAATCACTCAATTCAGAGTTAATATGACTGAGTTACGAATTTTCAAAACTATGACTGAAAATAGTGACGGGAATTTGGACAAGTTGCGGTTTTCAGCAATTTCAAGTATGAGGATGACGTCAAATAACTTTTCCTTATGATTTTTCTAATGGACTGCAATGTGTATAAGTATTCTACTCGGGAATTCAACTAATCAAATTAGAATAGGATTAGGGTTATACCTCCACTCTTTAAATATAACAAGGAAACAATATAGGAGTTACCAAAACACTAATGGACTCTTCAATTTAAATTAAATTAATTATTTAATTATTTATTAGAAGAATTTAACTTTCCAAACGAAAAAAAATTAGTAACTTACATTTTCCAATTAAATTATAATTTTATAAAATAAAATCAATTAATATTTAATTATTAACAAAAATCTTGGTTATTAGAGGAAAATTGTAGTTTTTTTCTTTGGTTTTGAAATTGATGCATGACACATGCAATGCAAGTGTTTTTGTCAGTCTTTAAAAAATATATTGAAATTAAACATCTCGACTCGAACAAACATACTTTTGAAAGTAGTTATCTAGAGAAAAATAGCTTCCATGACATAGTTTTGAAAATTTAAAAGAATCTATATCAAAAACTTAATAAAATATAAAACGAAACTATAATAAAAACTGAAGAAGAAAAATTACTTGGCAAGTTTCAAGTAAAGAGATGGTTTTATGTTAAGATTTTATATGCCACATCTATTGATGGGTTGGCATGATGTGGTAAAAAGAGACTTGTTATACATCTTGTAAGACTTGTGGGTCCTTCTTTCAGAATTCCTTCTTCGTATACTTCTTGAACTCCTCTCTTAAAAGGCTTGTTGCAGTCAACAATGTAATGGTATGGCTTCTTACAGTTATAGCATAGGTCTTTGGAGGAGTCTCTCTTATTGTTGATGCTGTTGTTGTTGAATCTTCTATTGTTGTTGCAGCTTCTTCCTTTTCTTATAAACTTTCTTAGTTTTCTGGCTAGCAAAGCCAGATCCATGTGGGTTTTGGAGGAGATCTCTATAGCTTTAGGGGCTACACCCTTATCTTTCTTTCTTGTCTCGGCTGTTGTTTCAACACTCTGTCATCTCATGTAAGTTCTTTGATTCTCAAATGGTAGTGGTTTTTGTGTCCACTTGCTTGGCAAGACTCTCATGAAATTGATATTCAGATCTTCGTTGGGATAAACTTTCCCAAATACTCCGAGTGAGTTGAGCAAAACATTGAACCTTTCATAGGTACCAATGATATCTTTTTCAGGAATGTGAGATAACATTTTATACTGTTGAGTGAGTAATTATTGCTTGTTCTCCCTTACTTCCTCAGTGCTTTCATGCATAATTAAGAGAGCTTCCTAAACTTCTTTTGCATTCTTATAGTTGACTACATTTCGAACAACTCATATTCAAGATTCATGAATAGGATGTTCTTCAGACTTTACTTGATTGCTACTTTGTTTGGGTCCTTTAGAGTTGGAGCAAGCTTTGTTGGTACGTGTGGACCATTAAGCACAACATCAAATAGTTCATCATCAATTGCATCCATATATGTTTGTATACGAACATTCCAATTAGCAAACTTATCTTTGTTGCACAATGGTGACTTGTTTCCACCACAAAGCTCAAAATTGATTTTGTTGCACAATGGTGACTCTGATACCACTTGTAATTCCCAAAAGCACTCGGAAGAATCTATAAAGGGGGTTGAATTGTTCTTTAAAATTTCTTTTTAAAGATTAGTTACCAAGTAGTTAAGCAAGTTAATTTTACTTGATTTGCACAACGAAATATTAATTTAAAAGAGACGTCTATTAATGGGTTGGCTTAATGTGGTAAAAGAGACTTCTTGTTATACTTCTTATAAGACTTGTGGTCGACATCTATTGATGGTTTGACTTAATGTGATAAAAGAGACTTGTTGTGTGACATGTGATGAGTGTGGTCGACAAGGTATAGAATACAATTTATGTTTGAAAGAGTTTTATTTATTTATTTTTTTAGTGGATTCTTACTTGGTTAATTTCATATATTTATATAGTTACTTTTTGAGTTCATAACGTCAAAGTTAATTCTCATGCAACAACATAATAGATTTGATGCATCAAAACGATGCACTAATTATGGTAGTGTCTTCATTTATAGATTAAATTTTAGTAAACATAAGTACCGTGATAAATGTAAGGTTTAGTTAGTGGACTAAGCTACTTGAATATATTGTTCTGTGGGGTTTGTCGAACTCTATATTTGGTGTGTGGACTGTGGAGTGAGTAATGTGCCGCTTATGTGAAGGATTTGTTACTTACTCGATTCAAAGATTTTTGGGGAGGAAATATGCTATGTAAGTGTGCACCCTTTTAAGTGCTTTGGGGGAATTTGGGATGAGTGTGATGCTTAGCTTTTCACGGACAGTTCTCTATCATTTGGTTTGCTGCAAGAGAGGATTATTTTTCTTTCTTCGCTTTGGCTTCAATCGTATTTCTGTGTCTAATATTTGTAGAGATTGGAGAGGTGCCGTCTTTTTAGCATTTTCCTTTTATTTCCATTTGTTATAGGGTGTTTAGACTCCTCTTCCGCCCTTCGCTTGTAATCTCTTTATCCTTCTAACAAACTTTCTTTTTTTTATCTAGAAGGGAAAACAATAAGCAACTTAAAGTGATCATTAAATCACCTGTTTCATACTAGATTACTAGTTTTTGGACATTAAACCTACATTTGTTAGGTCAAAGTCAAAATAAAATAAAAAACAAAAAATATAAAAAGCTAAAGGATTTTGGACATTAAACCTCAATTTGTTTTTGTAAAACTATTATGCTTTTGCGTTCTCTATAACCTTTTTGGATTTTTTTAACGGGCCCATACAATGGGTGTTGTTGAAAGAGAAACTGATTTTGGATTTCTTCATTAATACTTCACTTTGATTTTCATGCTACTGGGAGCAGGTGCAGTGATTTCTTTGCTCATACGATCAACAATACCAGAAACATGGTCAATCCACCACTAAGCATAGAGATCCTTCTTGATATCCACGTCACATTTCATAATGGAATTTTAAGTTGTTTCGTGAATTCTAGTAGATTCCATTCCAATCAATGATGGTTGGAATAAGACTTCTGGGCAGCGGAACCTCTTAGCTCCAATGGTGATCACCTGCCCGTCTGGGAGCTCATAACTTTTCTCAATAGCAGAGCTGCTTTTGGCAATCTCCAACTTTTGCTCATAATCAAGAGCAACATAGGCTAGTTTCTCCTTCATGTCGCGGACAATTTTCCGCTCAGTAATTGTGGTAAACGTATACCCTTTCTCAGTGAGGATCTTCATTAAGCTATCTGTAAGATCACGACCAACTAGGTCCAACCAAAGGATTGCATGGGGAAGGGCATAGCCTTCATAAATTGGAATTGCGTGACTAACACCATCACCAGAATCCAAAACAATACATGTTGTACGACCACTAGCATAAAGAGACAACACAACCTAGATAGCAACATACATGGCCGACACATTGAAGTTCTCAAACATGATTTGAGTCATATCTCTATTAGCCTTTAGGTTGAGTATGTCGACTGTTAATAGCAGAATAAATAGAACTTTTGTGTTTACCTAATTCACACGGTTCACACAAAAACTGACTTTTGTGACACTACTTAACTAAAGAGGGAAATGAAGACCCTAGTACTGATGTCGATGCCGTTGATGAAGAGAAGTCATGTTAGATTCAGAAATAGAATGAAGAGCCTAAGTAGCAGTCTCATATGTAATCAGAGGCATGTTAGACGTGGGAACACCCAAATAATATAAACCACCAACTACACTACCAATCTTTTGTCCCGTCACCAAGTCCTGAAAAAAATGAGCTGAGAAAAAAGTGACCGAGTAATGTAAGGATTCGGTAAGACGTTTGATAAATAATAAGTTTGTGGTAAATGAAGTTTTAACGCTTGAGTTTACGTGGCGTCGTCGATCACGTAATCCACGCTGCTAGAACACCGCACAATAACGAGATCACACCACGAAACTTGGCGACTTGTCTTGTCATTACGGGATAGCTCCGGTGTGAGAATAAGTACAGGCCGTTCACAAGGTTTAACAATGGGGGCTAAATGTTTAGTGCTCAAAAGTAGGTATTACCTGTTAATTGTAACCCTAGCCTTGTATTTATAGTACTCTCATCACCTAGAATCCTTCTTCGAGTCGGATTAGGACTCCTAAATATGGCAGTTACCATAATTTGGGTCCAACACAATCTCCTTAAAAGGTGGAAGTAGAATCCAATCCAATCACTACCTTTGGAGTTACCTTATTCAAATACGGTTAGGACTTCAGACTCTGTACGCAGGGCAGCCCACTGTACAAGCCCAATCCATCCGAGCTCTCTACATGGTCCAGACTTCGGCCCAGAGGTCTCGAAGGACCGACCCCGAACATCATCCTTTCAAAATAGGGTTCCGACCCAAAGGACTCGGATACCCGAACCCGAACACCATACCACGAACGGGACTCCGGTCCAAAGGACTCGGATGTCCGAACCCCTTCATCATCCTTGAGGGCTTCGGCCCAATGGGCTTATCATCCCCTTCTAGCACCAGGCCTTCGGCCTACATTAGGGTCGGTAAAATGCTCCCGAACATTGCCCCCCAGTCTCTTGTTATAATTTATTTATAATTAGAGACTTGAGAGGCTAAGGATTCGAAGAGTCACGACAACTAATGATGAGTTGCCTGGGAACCTAAGCGGTTTTTCCTCGTTCTTCGAAACGCTGCACGCCTTCCCAAACTTGGGCCCACCCTGCGCATTTAATAGCCGCCCTTGGGTTTCGCGCAACCCTACTTATAAAAACCCCTTTCCGTCAATCACTGTCACCTTTCCCAGACTTCTGTACTTCAAAATCTTTGTTCAAATTTTCCGGCAGAGGCGATTTCCGGCGAGCTATCAATCCATTTAAACATCCTCTTATTTATACTTCTCTAGTCGAAATCATCGCATTTCCAACTTCCTTTTGTTCGTTTTAGCTTCTGGAACTCCACATTCCTATCTCCTCTTCAAATGGCAGATTCCAACATTCTTCCCACCACCGAGCAAATTCCACTCTCCGTCACCACCGGCGACCTGATTCCGGTCGAACTCCTGGACGCCCCTACCGATATTTCCACCTCCTCTGTCCTTCCTACCCCGATCAGTGTCGAAGCCAAAATCCGGAACGCCTACCATTCCAAGACGGAGTTTTCCCATATCAACACCACTTCTACCGTCGCTCCTTCTCAAATTTTCGATATCCGAACCCTTTCCAACATCCCCAAAGAATACAAGCTTCGGGTACCCAAATCCGGAGAAAAGATGTTCTGGAGGCCCGATGGTGAATGGATTGCCGTACCTCTATACCTACTGAAGTATGGGGTTTGGTTTTCCCTCCACGAATTCATCTCATCCTTCCTCTGCTTCGTCGGAGTCGGGTTCGCACAGCTTGTGCCGAACTCGTATATCCACTTGATCTCTTTTATAGCCCTATGCCAGGAGATCGGAATCACTCCTGGCCTCGATTTCTTCTTTGCCTTATTCACCGTTGGCAGGTCGAAAGAACCTGGTCTTCGGCAACTGAACAAGCAACCTAACCGTTTGGTCCTCATCAAAACTCCTACAAGCAACAAGGGATGGCATCCACAATGGATCTTCGTGAAAGGGACTGATCTCCAACTTCTGCCAAACTGGGCCCATCCCGACGACCCTATCGCGAAGGTATCCAAATTTCCAAAGGATCGAGCCGACGCCTTCAAGTCATTTTACAAGAAAGGTGAAAGCAGACCGAATGGAGTTTGGGCTGTTCTCATCAATGAAGCTGGCTATACAAGCACGGGCTAAGTTTCTAATTTCCGACATGTCCCCAGTTCTTATAATTTTCTTTTGCCCTGCTCTAATAGCTCTGTCTTGACCACTTCTTCCTTGTGCAGTGACAATTTTCAAGCCCGAAGGGGCCGCTGAATCCTTAGCCCCATTTCCTATCACCATCGAGCCGATCTGCCTTCCGATCACCGACGAGATGGCCGAGGAAGAGACCATCTCGATTGCGGAACTTTCAACCGGTTCTGTTTCGGGCCCCGCTCCTCCAACTTCTACTACTGAGCCCGCCACCAAGAATGTTCTGAAAATGAGCTGTGCTGAGAAAATGGCTCTGTTAAAGAAGGCGAAGAAGCCTTCCAAACCATCTACAAAGGTCCCTGCCAAGGCCACCTCTGCAGTTGTGCCGAAGCCGACTCCTCCACCCCCTACTCAGGTCGCGGTGATCGAGGATTCAGAGGAAACCGAAGGGGTTCCTCTCGAACCCCGACCCAAGAAGCCGCGACTCACTGAAGGCCCTGAGCAACAAGTTGTTGAGGCCGATCCCCTCGTCACCTCAACGCCTACGTCCAAACCGAGTTTATCTCACGGTACGCCAAACACTTGTTGGCCGAAGGCCCCTTTAGAAGTGTTTCCCTTCAACTTGTTCGATCACTTCAAATTGTCGGGTGATGACGAGCGGTTTAAGGGTTTCTCCTCCGAAGAGTACCTGGTTGCCTACGTCGTCCGCGAAGGTGCGGGTAATCCCCAAGTCGTTGAATCACTTCTGTTATGTTCATGCTCTATCCCTCATAGCTGATATGCTCCTTCTTCTGCAGGCCAACGCTATCCTTGCCTGAGCTATTCCGCCTCTAGCCCGAACAACCAAAAAAGAGGTTTAACTGAGGTCGGATGTGCAACTTCTCGAGGCTGAGGTTCGAGGTCTGAAGGCAGACTTGAAGAAGAAAAGGGATCTCCATGCCGAGACCCGGAATGAGGCGACCAGGTGGGACGTCGGCCGACGAGCTCGAAAACAATAATACTCATTGCTTGACGGGGAGTTCGTTGGCCTCGAAGGTCACGCCAAGAAGCTCCTGGATGAGAGAGACCATCTGTCCGAAGAGAGCAGTGAACGGCTTGAAGGATGAATGTGCCGGGGTCAAGCAGCGCACCATCGAGGAATATGAAGAGTCTCCTGCCTTGACCGAGAAGATCATGGCCCGATTCAAGGCTACAAGAAGGCTTATGAGACTTATCGGGAAAAATTAATCAAAATGCTTCTTCTTAAGCTCGATGTTCATTCTTGACTCTTCGGACGAAGAATCCGATACTGGGGATGAGCCTCCTCCGGAGTAGCTTCTGTTAGGACTTGTAATTTTTGTACTCTTCATTTTCTCCCTTTGTTTGTACTCTGCCCGAATCTTATGCGATCGGGTCTTGTAATGATATGAAGATATGAAATACAAAATTTTTAAGTGTAAATTTTTGCGATCAGTTATACTCGTGACTTTTCTCGATCAGTTACATGATATTGAACTATTCTGATCGAGTTATGTCCGAAGCTTGTCTGTCTTGATCTAATAGTTTCCTGATCAGTTATACTTGTGAATTTTACCGATCAGTTATGTCATTTCTGACTTTCTGATTGGTTTAATCCCGAAGCTTATCTGATTAAAAATTGTAGTTTTCCCGATCAGTTATACGCGTGACTTCTGCCGATTAATTATGTTGTCTCCGACTTTCTGACCGGTTTAAGTCCGAAGTTTGTCTGATCAGGTACAGAAAATTGTATGATATAAATGGAGTAAAACGTTTCCGAAGAAAAATCTCATTTATTTCATTGATGATTAAAACGGTTACATGAATAAAGAAAAGAATGACATAACTTTCACTGGTAAAATTTTCTAAGTGTTCCAGCATGTCATGTATTCTTTACTTCCGAACCATCCATTGCTCGAAGCCGGTATGTACCTGACTTCGGCACCTCTACCACTTCATAAGGTCCCTCCCAGTTAGGTATCAGCTTGCCGGTGTTCTGGGGAGTTGATGCTTCTGACTCCCGAAGGACCAAATCTCCGACTTCAAATCTCCTCTGTTTGACCTTCTGATTATAGTGTCGGGCTGTTCTTTACTGGTAGATCGCCAACCTTATCAGAGCCGAGTCCCGAACTTCTTCCAAAAGATCCAGATTTATTTTCAAACCATTATCATTGTATAATTCCTTGTACTGACTGACCCGAAGAGTAGGGGACCCGATTTCAACTGGTATGAGTGCATCGGTCCCGTATGCCAATCGGAACGGAGAGTCCCCAGTTGTTATTCTCGGAGTAGTCTGATATGCCCACAAAACACTGAGTAGCTCTTCGGGCCACCGACCCTTTAATTCATCCAACCTTCTTTTGATGCCGTTAAGCAGAGTTCGGTTGGTGACCTCCACTTGACCGTTCGACTGGGGGTGGGCCACTGAAGTCTTTCGGTGCTGAATTCCCAATTCTTTCAAAAAGGCTTCGAACTTCGACCCCACAAATTGCCTTCCATTGTCCGAGACCACCGCCATCAGGATACCAAACCGATAAACAACCCCCTCTTTGAAGAACTTCAGACATTCTTGTTCGTTGATCTTCTGCAGAGGCTTAGCTTCCACCCACTTAGTTATGTAGTCGATAGCCACGATCACGAAACTGACTTGTCCCTTGGCCTTCGGTAAAGGTCCCAGGATGTCGATCCCCCATAAAGCGAAAGGAATCGGAGATAAGACCGAGTACATCTCTTCGGGAGGCTGATGTGGGATAGTGCTGTTCAGCTGATATTTGGGACATTTTCTGACGAATTCTTTGGCCTCCGTATAGATAGTCGGCCAATAGTACCCCTGCCTCAAAATCTTGTGTGTCAGTGACTTGGCCCCCATGTGATCCCCACAAATCCCTTCATGTACTTCCCGAAGTGTGTAGTCTGCTTCCGATGGAGTTAAGCACTTGAGCAAGGGAGAACTAAAGGCCTTTCGGTACAGATCTCCGTCAATGAGGACGAAGTTTGAGCTCCTGTGCTTGATTTTCCTTGCTAAGATTCGGTCCGAAGGTAGAACCCCGTCTGCCAGGTATGCGATATAAGGCGTGAGCCAGCAATCGAGCCGGTCCAAAGCTAACACCTCCGTCTTCGGAACACTTGGTTGTTCTAAGACCTCTAGATACACCGTCCCGTTGAAGGAGCTTGTTTCGGTTGTTGCCAATCTGCTGAAAGCATCCGCTTCTGTGTTGTCAACGATCAACTCCACAATGGCTATGTGAACTGAAATACGTGAGCTTATCTTTTACTTCGGCAAGATATCTTGACATTCTCGCCCCCCGAGCCTCATACTCCCCCAATAACTGCTTAACCACCAGCTGTGAATCATTATAGATGACCAACTTCTGCACTTCTAAGCTTCGGGCCAACCGAAGTCCGGCTAATATGGCCTCATATTCCGCTTCATTGTTAGTGGCTTTGAACTGAAACCGAATCGCCTGTTGGACTTTGAAACCTTCGGGACTTGTCAAAATAACTCCTGCCCCACTGACGTCCGATGTCGATGATCCATCCACGTAGAGAGTCCACGGTTTGCCTCGCTGCGTGACGATGCGAATTCTACATCCTACTCCATGAACGAACATTCTACTCTGAAGTCGACGATACGCATCCCTTGATCGTTGTTCGGGGATGGTATTCCAGAGCGAACTGAGTTAATTCCATCGCCCACGTAGCCAAACGACCCGAGACTTCTGGTCTCTTCAAAATCTTCTTTAACGGTTGATCTGTGTACACTACTATTAGCCGACCCTGGAAATAGTGCCTAAGCTTCCTACTAGCAACGAGTAAGGCGTAAGCAAACTTTTCCAGGTTCGGGTACCTTGTCTCTGCATCCCGAAGAACGTGGCTAACGTAATGCACTGGGAACTGCCTTCCCCCTTTGTCCCGTAGTAGTGCTGCCCCTACTGCCATCGAACTTGCAGCCAGGTATAGGTATAGGGCTTCCGAAGGAATTGGCTTCATCAGTAACGGTGCCGAAGACATATACCTTTTGATCCCTTGGAACGCATCTTCACATTCCGATGTCCACTGAAAACTTTTCTCATTTTTTGGCCCTTTGAGTGTATTGAAGAAGGGCAGACACCTTTCGGCTGACTTCGACACGAATCTCCGAAGGGCGGCTATCCGCCCCGTCAACCGTTTAACATCCTTGTATGTCTTCGGAGACCTCATGTCTAGGATCGCCTGGATCTTTTCCGGGTTTGCCTCAATGCCCCTCTTACTGACCAAGTAACCCAGAAACTTCCCTAATCCCAATCCGAAGGTACACTTAGTCGGATTCAACCGCATCTTGTGTTTTCTTCTTGTTTCGAAGCAGCTTTCTAGGTCTTCAAGATGATCTCGGACTGACATACTTTTCACAATTATGTCGTCCACGTATACTTCCATGCTTCGGCCTAGCTGCTTTCTGAATACGAAGTTCATCATCCGTTGATAAGTTGCCCCAACGTTGAGTAATCCGAAGGTCATCTTCCTTAAGCGTATATGGCCCGATGTGCGATAAAGCTCGTCTTCGGGATGTCTTCCTTATTCATCGAAATCTGGTGGTATCCCGAGAAAGCGTCCATGAAGCTCAACATGCCGTACCCCGATTTGGCATCAATCAACTGATCTATGTTAGGCAAAGGATAGAAATCTTTCGGGCATGCCTTGTTCAGGTCTGTGTAGTCTATGCATAATCTCCACTTCCCGTTTTGTTTCTGAACCAGAACCACGTTTGCCAGCCATTCGGGGTAGTCGATCTCGAATATAAAACCCGCTTCCAGGAGTTTGGCGATTTCTTCATCTATGATCCTCTGCCTCTCTAGAGCGAAACCCTTCGTTTTTGTATCACTGGCTTCTTTTTCGGATCTATGTAAACTTTTGTGTAATGCCACCGATTAAACTTACCGGGCGTGTCACTTGGCTCCCATGCGAAAATGTCAAGATACACCCGGTAGATCTACCACCTCCTGTTAAGTGAGGGTTCATTAATCTCGATCCAATCTTGATAATCTTCTCTGTATTTCCCGGGATCAACTCCACATCCTCTGTCTCTTCGGCTGGCAGAGCCAGCGGTTCCGTACAGCTCTAAGTGAATGGCTCTATTTCAATGGCCATCGTCTGTTTCTGTTTGCTGATCCCGACACCCGAAGAGATCAACGTATTCCGGTAGCACCTTCGGGCGATATCAAGATCTCCTTTTACCTCCCCTATCCCGTTCGATTATAGAACTTGATCTTGAAATGTGGTATGGGCGTTCTCGCTTGCGAGAGTCGCCAGCCGATGTGGTCTTCCTGAGATAAGCGTTATCTGCCAATCCACCATTACCACCAAAACCTTACGAATTTACTCTGTCTTTGGTCTTTGTCTTTGAACTTATTTGGAAACTCAATGGTGCCTGAACACGTGCACCCGGATCTCCACTAAAAGCCGTCTGATGGGCCCTCTCCACCTAACTCCATCTTCTTTCCTTCTAGATCCATCCTTTGGTAGGCGTGCGTATACGGTATATGTCATGAGAGGACCCATTATCGATCATCATCCTTTTCATGTCCACTGGCCCGACTTGTGCTGTTATTACCAGCGCCCCATCATGCGGTTCAATGAGATCGGTAGGATAATCTTCGTCCGAGAAAGAGATGGATACTCCCGAGTAGGCCCTGCCTTTTTTGGGCGATGAACTTGCTACTGACAACACGGCCTCGAGGTGTCCGCTTCTCTTCCTTCCGGTTACACGCCCTACCGAACCGCGCGAAATTACATCAATCATCCCTCGGGCTTGTGGGTTCGGTTGCGACTGTGTTTCCCGAGTTGGCCCTCTGTTCTCCTCTCGAGGTGCCTCTGAACCTTCCCGACCGACCACGTACTGTACTAGTTGCCCATTCTGCACGTTCTTCTCAATCAAATCCTTCAGATCGTTACACATCTCCGTCGTATGCCCGCGACTTTGATGGTATTCGCAGTATTTATCCCGACCTCTCTTGTCAGGCTTCGGATGCGTCGAACATGGCTCGAAAAATGGTTTGTTCCGCATCTCCTCCAGTATCTTCGCCCAATCAGTGTTGAGGGCGGTGTAAACTTTGTTGACATTTCTGTTCGGGAAGGTGGTTGGCCACTTCCCGAACCACCATCCTTATTGGCCTTCCTTCTATAATTATCTGATCTCCCTTGATTATCTGACCTTTGATAACTTGGCTTATCCCGATCCCTGGACTTCTCATAAGATTGGGAGTGCGGTTTGAAGTTTCCCATAGCCTCTTCAATCGCTATGAACCCCTCTTCTCGATGGAAAGCTTCTGTCAAATCTGTAGGAGGGTTGCTCACTAGATCCTTCACTAACTTCTTCGACTTCCCAATATCCAGACCAGTCGTGAAGAACCTCAAGGCCTGTGGAGAATTCAACTCTGCTACCGACCCCACAGCCTCCCGAAACCTCTTGATGTACTGGCCCAGGCTTTCGTTTGACCTCTGTCGAACACAACCTGCAGAGGAAGTCATGATCTTTCCTCGCCTTCATTACTCCCCAAACCGCATGAAACTTCTCCCGAAGATTGCTCCATGAATTAATCGATCCTGCCGCTAAGGTTCCCATCCATTCTCGGGCGCTCTTTTTTAGAGTTGTTGCGAACATATGACACTTGGCAGCGTCCGAATGTCCGTAGTATGTCATCAGCCTATCGTATCCGTCTGAGTGGTCGTATGGATCCCCCAGCCCATCATATGTCTCCATCGGGGGCATCTTCTTCTTGGGGTCGGCGGTAACATGATTTATCTCGGGCGAGAATGGCGACCCCAGACAAGACGAAGGTGGTCCTAGTGTATTCTTTGCGGCCAACAACTTTTCCAGTTCCGCCACTCTTCGGGCGAGGGGGTCGGACTCCTCTTTACGAGGGGACGATCTGGGTCTGTCCCTCTCGTATTCAGGACACGCGTCCCTCCTCCTTTGTCCCGATCGGCCTGGATGATCCGATCTTCGTTCTGCCGACCGACTCCTTCTACTTCGGCCGTCTCGAGAGAGGCTTCTGTGCCTGCTTCTCTCCCTTTCTGCCTCTCCCCGTCGAGGTGACCGGGATCGGCTCCGATGCCTGCGCCTTTTTGAGGACGCCTCCTGCTCTCCAGCCATCTTAGCCATCTGCTGCTCGAGTTCTTCCTGCTTTGAAGGCGTAGGGCCATCATGGCGTCTTTGTTCTGTTGCATCTTCTTCTGCAAGATAAATTCCCGCTGGTCCCGGCTGTCTTCCCCTCGGTCCCTTCCTCGCACCTCCAGTGCTTGAGAGTTATTCTCATCCGCACGACTAGCTTTGATTAGGCGTGATCTTTGTTGTCGTGGAAGAGTTTTCACGGAGGAAGCAACCTGCCCTCCCGATCCGCTTTGCACTCTAGAACCCAATCTATCTTTCACCGACCCCCTCACCAGTGTGGTTTGGTGGGTCTTTGCCTTTTCCCGGTTAGAAGCACCTGTATCCCTACTCGCCATGACTTCTTACCGGAAAAGTTGGTTGTGGTTGAATAAGCACTAAACCCCTCCTTCTAGCGTCAATGTTAACGCTTGAAGTTTAGCGGTAACGTCGAATCACGAATCCACGCTTTAGAACACGCACGATAACAGATCACACACGAAGCTTGGCGACTTGTGCCAGTCGAGGATAACTTCCGGTGTGAGAATAAAGTACAGTGCTTCACAAGGTTTAACAATGGGGGCTAAATGTTTAGTGCTCAAAAGTAGGTATTACCTGTTAATTGTAACTCTGACCTTGTATTTATAGTACTCTCATCACCTAGAATCCTTCTCCGAGTCGGATTAGGACTCCTAAACATGGCAGTTACCATAATTTGGGTCCAACACAATCTCCTTAAAAGGTGGAAGTGAAATCCAATCCAATCACTATCTTTGGAGTTACCTTATTCAAATACGGTTAGGACTCCAGACTCTGTACGCAGGACAGCCCACTGTACAGGCCCAATCCATCCGAGCTCTCTACATGGTCCAGACTTCGGCCCAGAGGACTCGAAGGACCGGCCCCGAACATCATCCTTTCAAAATAGGGTTCCGGCCCAAAGGACTCGGATACTCGAACCCGAACACCATACCACGAACGGGACTCCGGTCCAAAAGACTCGGGTGTCCGAACCCCTTCATCACCCTTGAGGGCTTCGGCCCAATGGGCTTATCATCCCCTTCTAGCACCAGGCTTTCGGCCCACATGAGGGTCGGTAAAATGCTCCCGAACATGAAGGAATATGAAGAATAAATAATAATGTTAATGGAGTACAAACTACTGAACCACTTTCGGAGATAGGAGAAATAGAACCATCAACTATTCAAACTTTGTCTTTTCTAACACAAAGCGTGTATGAGGTAAAGAGATTGGAGGACCCAGTCATATACTCGGAAGCACCTGTGTTAATGATTCAACTAGGGCAAGTTGATGAGATATTAAGAGCACAAGAGTGTATACCTGATTGTACATAATGAGAAGAAAGTGATTTGGAATAGAGTTTACGGAATCTTTGAGATTTCCTCGAGGAGTGAGAGCGATAATAGTTTACGAGTCTTCGGATGCCTCAACATGGAGTGTTGTAGTGGACATATAGGCCAGGGAACCACGTTCACGACCACTACCAGACCGACCTCCACGACCTTTAGAGTGTCCATGAAGCTTAAAACAGCGATATCTGGTATGGTTCCTTCCCCCACAGTAGTCACCACTTTGTTCCACCATATAAAAGGTAGATACAATATATATTCGAGGAGGAAAAATTTAACCAAGGATAGCAAATGATTGCACTACACTTCGAAACAAAATATATGCAGAAGAAGCAATAGAAATTTTTAACCAGTGTAGTAGCAACAAAGAAAATGAAGCTACACACGAAAGCAACCAATTGATGTAAAACGGAATGGATGAACCTGAACCAAACACATAGAGAGCATTGAGGCGTTGGTGGGCAAAGTTAAAGCGTCGAGGCACTAGAAACAAGCGCCGATTTACATTGGTGAAGAATAAGGAACGCAACTTTGATACCATGTTGAAAGAGAGAAACTGATGGTATCTACCATGATTCTCTTTCTCCCATCTCCGGGAGTGGTTTAGTAGTTTGAACTCCTTTATTAACATTATCATCTTTATTAATATTATCATCTGTTCTTCATATTCTTTCATTTACTGCAAAATTATTATCTATCCAACGTGTTACCGAATCGCTCAGTCACCTTTTTCCCAATGGCGACGAGGCAGAAAATTGGTAGTGTAGTTGGTGGTCTATATTATTTGGATGTTCCCACATCTAACATGCCTCTGATTACAGATGAGACTACTACTTAGGCTCTTCAATCTACTTTTGAATCTAACATGACTTGTCTTCATCAATGGCATCGACGTCTGGGACATCCTCTTTTATCAGTACTAGAGTCTTTATTTCCCTCTTTAGTTAAACAGTATCACAAAACTCAGTTTTTGTGTGAACTGTGTGAATTAGGTAAACACAAACATTCTATTTATTCTGTTATTAATAGTCGACATACTTAACCCAAAGGCTAATAGAGAGAAGATGACTCAAATCATGTTTGAGATCTTCAATGTGTCAACCATGTATGTTGCTATCTAGGTTGTGTTGTCTCTTTATGCTAGTGGCCGTACAACCTGTATTGTTTTGGATTCTGATTATGGTGTTAGTCACATGATTTTAATTTATGAAGGCTATGCCCTTCCCCATGCAATCCTTCGGTTGGACCTTGTTAGTCGTGATCTCACAGATAGCTTGATGAAGATCCTTATTGAGAGAGGGTATATGTTTACTGTAGAAAGAGAAACTAATTTTGGGCTTCTTCATTAATACTTCTCAATTATTTTTACAATGAAACTTACAAGCCTATTTATAGGCATTAGTACAAATTAAATTATACATGAACACATATGGAAAGGAACTTGGTTAGGTTGGCACAACACATGGATGGGTTGGCATACATGTATGTTCAGAATATCTTCTAACACTCCCTCTCAAGTTGGTGTATAGATGTCTCGCATACCCTGCTTGAAACAGAATGGATGAAACAACTTACTACTAAAACCTTTAGTCAAAATATCAGCAAGCTGATGTTCTGTTTTGACGAAAAAAAAGGTAAACAAACAAGACCACTAGTTAACTTTTCTTTAATGAAGTGCCTGCCAATCTCAATGTGCTTCGTTCTATCATGTTGTACCGGGTCATTTTCAATACTAATAGCTGTTTTATTATCACAAAATAACTGTATAGACCTTTTAGTTGCAACACCCAAATCTTCTAGCAAAGTTTGAAGCCACATTAGTTCACATATACCTAAGGCGCTCAATATTTTGTTTCGGCATTGGATCTCGCCACTACGGATTGTTTCCTACTGCGCCAAGTAACAAGATTGCCACAAAAGTGTATACATGATTGTGCATAATGAGAAGAAAGAGATTTGGAATAGAGTTTCCGGAATGCTGAGATTTCTAGTGTTGTTGACCACGCCCACGCCCACTACCAGACCGACCTCCACAACCTTTAAGGCGTCCATGAAGCTTAAAACAACGATCTCTGGTATGGTTACTTAACCCACAATTGTCACATTCGCGGTTCTCCTTTTCGTTCGAGTGTTACAGTAGAATGGATGGAGAAACCAGGCTTAGGATCAAAAGCAACCATGGTTGATCGGTTAATGAGATTTAAATTTAGATTTAGAACCATCACCCGACGTCTACTCTCTTCTTGTTGTACTCGGGCATGAGTCACTCGCAGTAATGGAAATGGTGTCTAACCAATCAATTGTGCTCAAATTTGATCACTCTATGTTCAAACCAGCCAAAAAATCCACAACTCTATCTTCACCAATAAATTTTTGATAAACTGCTGCATCTTCTGTACATGTGACTGAAAAACTCGGTATGATCAAGTTCCTGCCAAAGTGAATTAATCTCCTCAAAATACTGAGCCACAGTCTTCTCCCCTTACTCATCTCACTGATTCTTTTATGAATGTCATAAGCTTTAGACTTATCATCAGAAACAGGGTAAGTTTGAGAGATAGCCTCCTAAAGCTCATAGACAGTGTCTAAGACATGTAACTGCTCTGTATACTAGGTTCCATCGAATTAAAAATTCATGTCTTCACCATGGAATTCCTCTTGGGCCATACCCGGTTTTTCAGACATAGTAGTTGTTGCATGGATGAAGTGTTGCATACAATTGGCCTCAATAAACACGCGACAAGCTTGAGACCATGCCAAATAGTTGGTTCCATCCAGTTTGAAAGGACTTAGAACCAATGTTGAATTAAGAGTATGACTCCTAACAACTTGTCCCATGCTACTGTTATGAACCTCACTGCTAGCAACACTTTGTTCCGCCATATAATAGGTAGGTACAATATATATCCGAGGAGGATAAACTTTCCAAAGGATATCAATTAATTGCACTACACTTAGAAACATAATTTATGGAGGAGAAATAGGAATCACTCAATTTATTCATACAGATTTGTTCAACATTTTTTTTCGAGAGAAAAATAAGAATAGCAGCGAAAGATAGAAATTAAGAGGACGGTGAATAGTGTTCTGAACAGTACGGCTGAACAGTATGTGTGAACAGTGTCGGTGAACAGTGTTCTGCTACAGTACCCGTGAACAGTGTTCTTCTACCAAAGAATAAGGAACGAGCTTTGATACCATGTAGAAAGAGAGAAACTAATTTTGGGTTTCTTCATTAATATTTCTCACTCTTGAATTATTTTTACAATGAAACTTACAAGCCTATTTATAGGCATTAGTACAAATTAAATTATAAATGAACACACGTGGAAAGGAACTAGGATAGGTTGGCACAGCACATGGATGGGTTGGCACACACATGTATGTTGAGAATATCTTCTAACATTTACCACAACTGCTGAGCGGAAAAGGAGAAACTTGCCTATGTTGCTCTTGATTATGAGCAAGAGTTGGAGACTGCCAAAAGCAGCTCTGCTATTGAGAAAAGCTATGAGCTCCCAGACGGGCAGGTGATCACCATTGGAGCTAAGAGGTTCCGCTGCCCAGAAGTCCTATTCCAGCCATCATTAATTGGAATGGAATCTGCTGTAATTCACTAAACAACTTACAATTCCATTATGATATGTGATGTGGATATCAGGAAGGATCTCTATGGCAATATTGTGCTTAGTGGTGAATCGACCATGTTCCCTGGTATTGCTGATCGTATGAGCAAAGAAATCACTGCACTTGTTCTCAGTAGCATGAAAATCAAAGTGAAGTATTAATGAAAAAACCCAAAATCAGTCTCTCTTTCAACAGGTGCTTTTAGGAGAATTTCTGTTTCTGATCTTAGTAGAGATTGGAGAGCTGCACTCTTTTGAGTATTATTTTTTGTTCAACCTTGTATTCTCTCTTTCCATTTAACAAAATCACTTCTTTTATTTTAAAACAATAATATTATAACCTTTTTGGATTTTCCTGAAGATTTTGGGTTTAGGTAGCTTTTTTAGATCTTGCCAAAGATGAGTCTACAACCATTTGGGTTTTAGGATATCACAGGAAGGCCTGCTTCCTGTGGTATAGTTTTTGTAAGGATGATTTTGTTTGTAGTTTGTATACTGTTTCATCCCCTTTGACGACGGTTAATAATAAGTAATATGCATATAAGACTTTTTCCCCCCAAATTCACTTAGCAACATGTCATGTTATAACCAACATATTTGCTGGTTACTCGGTTCAGATGTTTTGGTGGGAGGCATGATGCTAAGATACTTTAAAAGTGTGCAATATTTTCTGGTTTTGGGATCTGGATGGGTGTAATGCTCAGCATTTTAGAGAAAACTATTTATCTTCTGATTTGCTATAAGATAAGATCTTTTTTCTTAATTCTTTATGGACCTCTTGGATGGGTGATTTTAGGGTATTTTTGTGTTTGATCTAGCTAGAGATTGGAGAAGAAGCTGTGAGGAGAGGAAGTTCCAATTCAAGTTAGATTACTTATGCTTAACAATGAGTCCAGTCCGTGGCCAAATTAGATGATGCACCATTTTTGAAAGCAACTTCTTGTGCTCATTATGTGATTCTATCATTATTGTTTCATATGTTGGAATTGGTACATATGATGTGATCATCATGATCCATAAGGTGGAGCATCTTGGCCTCATCTGATTCGCTTGGTCTGGGTGCAAATCTTACCAAATACCATTGATAAAAACCATAAATGTACAATTCATCTCTCTCTGGCCCTGCATTCTGCTTGCTGGAAGATCCAGTTTCTAAGCGTACTTATGTTGCTAATATATAATGCTATACTACTCTCAGTTCTAGCAGTAACAGCTACTTGCAGAGACAAGGCTCTGAGCTCCTAAAAGTATCACTTTCCTTTGGTTGTGTCTCTGTTGCTTTATTGAGTTAATGATAAAATTGAATAGATTATTTCATTGAATAATATTTCTCTATTACAGAGGCTGATATATATATACACAAGTATCCTAGTTTATGGCAACTACAATCATGGAGTATCTTCTGGCACTCCCCCTCAAGTTGGTGTATAGATGTCTCGCATACCCAACTTGAAACATAATAGAAGAAACATCTTACTACTAAGACCCTGGTCAAAATATCAGCAACCTGATGTTCTGTTTTGACAAAAGGTAAGCAAATAAGACCACTAGTTAACTTTTCTTTAATAAAGTGTCTGTCAATCTCAATGTGCTTTGTTCTATCGTGCTGTACTAGGTCGTTTGCAATACTAATGGTTGCCTTATTATCACAAACAAACTGCATAAGCCTTTTAGTTGTAACACCTAAATCTTCTAGCAAGGTTCGAAGCCATATTAGTGCACATATACCCAAGACGATAGCTCGATATTCAGCCTCAACACTGGATCTTGCCACCACGGACTGTTTTTACTGCGCTAAGTAACAAGATTACCTCCAACGAATGAATAGTAACCTGATGTAGAATGACGATCTTTTATAGAGTTAGCCCAATTTGAGTCGGAAAAAGTTTCAACTCTCAAATGTGTGGTGCGAACAATAAACCTTTTCTAGGAGTAGACTTGAGATAACTCAGAATTCTGTAAACAGTTTCCATGTGACAATGTCGAGGATTATGCATATACTGACTTACTATTCCCACAGCATAAGATATCAGGTCTAGTATGAAAAAAGTATATCAATCGTCCCCCCAAACGTTGATATCTTTCTCTATCAACTGTAGGTCCTGTGCCACCTACTAGATGATGATTAACTTCAATAGGAGAATCAACAGGCTTACATTCCAACATGTCAGTTTCTGTTAAAAGATCAAGGACATGCTTCCTTTGAGATAGAAAAATTCCACTGAAAGATCTTGCAACTTCAATACCAAGGAAATATTTCAAGTGACCAAGATCTTTAATCTCAAACTCTTTAGTTTGATTCGCTTTGAGATTAACTATCTCTTCTATATGATCCCCTGTCACCACAATGTCATCACAATAAGAATGGTAGTCTTACCTTTTATGTGTTTGACAAATAGAGTATGATCTGCTCGACTCTGTTTGTACCTAAATCTTATCATTTCTTTGTGAAATCTACCAAACCAGGTTATGGGAGTCTGCCTCAAACCATATAAAGCCTTTCGCAATTTACACACCTTACCCTTAGTGATAGATGAATCAAAACCAGAGGGTATTTCCATGTATACTTTCTCCTCCAAGTCACCATGAATGAACACATTTTTCACATCCAATTATTGAATATCCCAGCCAAAGTTTGCTACACATGAGATTATGGTACGAACAAAGTTCATCTTCGCCACAGGAGCAAATGTCTCCTGGTAATCAATTCCATGAGTTAGAGTATACCTTTTGAAACTAACCTGGCTTTGAGTCTCTCAACTGTCTCATTTGGCTTCTGTTTAACTGTATATAGCCATTTGCAAGCAACTGTTTTTTCCCATAAAGAAGAGAAACTAGTTCCCATGTATCATTCTTTTTCAGGGCATTTATCTCCTTTGTCATAGCTTGTTTCCAATTCTCATAACTAATTGCTTCTCTCCACCCCTGAGGTACAGATATTGAAGACAAGGAAGAAACAAAGGAGTGGTAGGATGCATATAATTTATTATAGGCTAAGAAGTTAGAGATAGGATGTTGAGTACAAGCTCTAACCCCTTTTTTAAGAGCAATAGGAATGTCAGTATCATTAGAAGAACAAGTAGGATTAGGATTCTCACTATTAGCATTATCAAGACTAGGTTTTGAGCAAGGTTGGTGTAGTGGTACAAAAATGATGACCTTATTCTTGCCTTTTCGAACATAGGTTCTCAACTCAGGCTCATTCTGTCTAGCATATGACTTTGTGAATCAGAATCCCCACATGTAGAATTATCGAAAAACAACAAGGAATGGAGAAGATGGTATAATAGAACTTGTAATGTCAACCTCAGGAGGAAGCTTCTCCTCATCAATAACATCCATCCTCCCCCTGAGGAGAAGATGAAGAAGAATAAAAAAGTTCTAATTCTCAAAAAGTTACATCCTGAGTGACAAATACTTTGTGTGAATGAGTATGATAACATTTATAACCTTTTTGGGTTGGAGAATAACCAATGAAAACGCACCGAAAAGACTTGGGATCTAATATTTTCTGAGTGGGAGATTCATCATGAACATAACACAACCAAAAACTCGAGGCGGATGACTTGTCGTGTGTTGGAGAAAAGAGATTGGACTTTTATTCCCAAGAATTCTATAAGAAAGTCGATTTATCATAAATGCAACAGTCAGAACAACATCTCCCCATAGAAATTTAGGGGTGTTCATAGTGAACATAAGAGTGCGGGCTACTTTAGTAAGTGTCAATTTTTCTTTACACTACATTTTGTTCTGGAGTTTTGACACAAGAGGTTTGAAGAATAATGCCATGCTGAGAGAGATAAGATGCAAAAACATTATTATTACTATATTCACGGCCATTATCATTATCGAGAATCTTTACTTTAGCTTCAAATTGGGTTTGAATCATTTTATGAAATTCCTGGAAACAATCAAACACCTCATCCTTGGAACGAAGAAGATAAATCCAAGTGACACGAGAATGACAATCAATAAAGCTAACAAACCATCTATAACTAGAACGGGAAACAACCTGAGAGGGTCCCCACACATCAATATGTATAATAGCAAAAGATTCATAATGTCGATTGTTAATAGCAGAATAAACAGAACGTTTGTGTTTCCCCAATTCACATGGTTCACACAAAAATTGAGTTTTATTACATTGTTTAACTAAAGATGGAAACAAAGATTAATATGAAAAAAGAGGGATGTCCCAAACGTCGATACTAATGATGGAGAGAAGTCAGGCTTGAGTTAGAAGTAGAGTGAAGAGCCTGAGTAGGGAATATATTAGACGAGGTAACATCTAAATAATAGAGACCACCAACTGCACTACCACTATCAATCTTCTGCCCCGTCACCAAGTCTTGAAAAACACAATGAGATGGGAAAAAGGTTACTGAACAATGTAAGGATTCAGAAAGACGTTGAACAGATAACAAATTTGCAGTAAATGAAGGAATATAGAGAACAAATGATAATGTCAATGAAGGAGTACAAACTACAGAGCCTCTCCCAGAGATAGAGGAGAGGGAACCATCAGCTACACGAACCTTGTCTTTTTCAGAACAATGCGTGTATGAAGTAAAGAGGGTGGAGGATCCAGTCATATGCTCAGAAGCACCTGTGTCAATGATCCAAACAGGGCAAATTAATGAAACATTAAAAGCACAAGTAGATTTAGAATAGAATTTTCGAAAAGCTAAGATTTCTTCATGAGTAAGTGCAATGGTAGTGTTTAAAGCACTGGATGCATCGACAGGAAGTGTTGTAGTAGTCGCGCCTGAGATCCACGTCCACGACCACTACTAAACTGACCTCCTCGTCTCTTAGGACGTCCATGAAGCTTAAAACAATGATCTTTGGTATGGTTTTTTTCCCACAGTAATCACATTTGCGAGATTCCTTCTCAACAGGAGACTAAATGGTGGAGCCAAACTTAGGATACGAAGCAACCATGGTTAATCGGTCAACAAAATTTAGAACCATCACCTGACGCCTACTTTCCTCTTGTTGGACTCTAGCATGAGCCTCTCGCAATGATGGAAAAGGTGTCTGACCAATCAACTGTGCTCGAACTTGATCAAATTTTATATCCAAACCTGCCAAGAAATCCACAACTCTATCCCCGCTAACAAACTTTTGATAAGCAGTTGCATCTTCCAGACATTTGGAAGAAAAAACCCGGTAATGATCAAGCTCCTACCAAAGAGCATAAATTTCTGCAAAATACTGAGCCATAGTCCTCTCCCCTTGAATTATCTCACGTATTATTCTTTTACGAATGTCATATATCTTAGACATATCACCAAAAACAAAGAAAGTTTGAGAGATAGCCTCTCAAAGCTCATAGGCAGTGTCTAAGAATGTGCAACTACTCCGCATACTAGGTTATATGGAATTAAAAATCCACGTTTTCACCATGGAATTATCAGATTTCCATTCTTTTTGGGTCAGACCCGGTTTCTCAGGCATAGTGGTTGTTCCATTGATGAAGTGTAGCATACGATTGGCCTCAATTGACATGCGACATGCTTGAGACCATGCTAAATAGTTGGTTCCATCTAGTTTAAAAGGGCCGAGAGTCGATGCTGAATTAAGAGTATGACTCCTGAACAAGCCTTGTTGTTCCATTCTACTGTTATGAACCTCACTGCTAGCACCACTTTGTTTCGCCATAAAATAGTACTAACACGGAGATACAATCTATACCAAGGAGAATAAACTTTCCAAATGATATCAAGGGATTGTACAACACTCCAAAACACAGGATAGGCAGACAAAGCACAAAAAAAATTACTCTTAACCAACTCAGTTCTTTAACAGTGACTCTAGTCGCAAAAAAACAAGCACTGTTAACAAAGGTTTGTGAAAAAAGCTCAACCAAACACCTTTTGTCCACTGTAGATAGCAAGAGGAGTCTACCCTAGAAGAAGCCGCGTCGGAAAAGGTCGCCGGAAAATGGTTCACGCGCCAGCCAATGATGGCGCGTGGCATCGTCGACAAGCGAGTGGAGAGGCGCGTGCGGCAGTGAATCGGAAAATTGAAAACTCCGGTCTGATCGCCCGACAACAAGTACTCCAATTATGATCTCAATTCCTCTATATACAATTGTTCGACTAGTTTTCTAATAGAAACTATGAACGACAGTGGAAAAAGGAAGAAAAAAGGAGGACAAAACTTGTGATAAAGGATCAAGCTTTGATACCATGATAAAACTGAATAGATTATTTTATTAAATAATATTTCTTATTACATAGGTGATATATATATATATATATATATATATATATATATATATATATAAATATATATATGTACACAAGTATCCTAATTATAATTATGGTAATTCCTAAATTACAGTAATGTGTACGTACTGATTATGGAAACTACAATCATGGAATATCTTCTAACAAGTTATATGAAACAATTTTTTAGTGTAAAATGTGTATGTGAACTAATGCATTGTGATATATCTATTCTCTCTCTATATATATATGTTGTGTATATGTTCAGCTTAATGCATATGGTATCTCTTATATTCAGGTTAATTTTTGGTTGGGCCATTCTTTTGTCAGTTTCTTTGTTTCTTTTCAGGAATAGGATATGCACTAGCTAAAGAATTTCTAGAAGAAGGTGATAATGTCGTAATTTGCTCAAGATCAGGCAAGGAAATTGCATGTGCTAATGTTGGATTCATTCTTCCATAATTTTTATTTTGTCTATTCATGATACTGGCAATCAATATCACAAGTGACTTGGTTTATTGAGGTTTTATTAATAGTTTATCTTATTTAGACATTTTGTAAAATTGATACATACTATTCATGTAATTTCTGCTGAGAGTTATGAATATCTTTAATTAGCAGTAGGATTTGCATTAATATGTATGTTTCTTGGAGATTTTTGTTTTATTTGTTTTAATCTTTTTTCTATTCTTTATGTTTTATTTTATACTCTCTAAGTTCCAAATATAAGATCACTATTAGAGGTCACCTTAAAACATTTTCAAACTCAAAATTGTCATGGATTCCTTTAATTTGTCAATACAATGATGAATATTGTAAATTATCTAAAAAGTATTTACTCATTGTAAGATTTATTGTTTTATAATTTTTAATGAATCGTCTTAATTTGAGTTTTAAAATGTCTCAAATATACTTTCAAAAGTCAATAATGATCTTATAATTTGGAACGGAGGTAATATATTTCTAACCTTTATTTGTTTTTTCTTTTTATTTTTCTTCTTTGCCTTTTTACTTTTATTCTTCCTGCATACATGGATTTATTTTCAACCTACCACATGTAGTTTAGGAGAAAGTACATTGTTGAGTTGTTGTGTAAAGAGGAAACTGCAGGAAAAAAAATAGTGTCTTGGACTCTTGGACTCTTGGTGGATTGTGATACCTGCTGATAATAGTGGTACCAGGGTTATAGGAGGAAAGGATGATAAGCCCAAGCCCAGGTAACTGAGGAAGCAGAAGGTGATAATCCGGTAAATGACATTTCAAAAAAACCTTTCAACCTACTCTTCTTACAATTGGGTTCAATGTGGTGCTTGAGGAAGCAAGTAAAATGGCACAGGGGTTGATGAAATATTGGGATTGGAAAGACAGATGTTCCTTCTGGCAATTTTTTCAGTGTCATTCCAGGATTGGGAATCACATGAAAGGAATGCCATGGTATTGGATGTAGAGAGGGTGAAAGTTTAAATGTTCATTATGGGAGTTAGAAGATGTACAAAATTCCCATGGTAAAGTGAAAACCCCTTAGTGGTTTCTTTGGTCGAGTCTGACAAAGAACATACTTGATAAGAATAATAGACTTGATAATAATAGAGACAATGGCAGTAGATATTCTTCATGAAAGGCCATATTTAGTGGCGATGCTCTCTAATATGCATATTATATCCTCGTTGAGGGATTTAGCAAGAGTAAGGATGTCAAGGTGCTTTGGAAGTGTGCTTTTCTCATTTTTGTGGGGGATTTGATCAGTGTTCTAAAAATCGCGCTTAGGCTACCTACTCGGTGGCTAGGCGTTTTCTTAGGCGATCCCATTTATTTATTTTTCTATTGTATATATTTGATATACTATACAAAACATATAGTATATGTAATTATTTTAAATTTTACATGAAATATTTTCCAAAAAAAAAAACTTTTAAGGCTAAACAAATTCATTTAAGTATTTTAGAGCTTCAAAGTAGAGGTCTGATTCTTCCTAGGAGGGGGCTAGGTGCCTAGCCAAATCATGACGGTAGAGGACCACCTAGCGCCTAGGCGGGGATTAATCGGACCTAGGCGGGAATTTTTAGAATACTGGATTTGATATGAATGAAAAGCAGAAACAATTATCTTTGTACTTTCTTGATAGAGTTAATTATTTTCTGACCTTGCTTAGGGCTTCAGCTATGGGAGCGTGTATGGTATGTCAGTTTTAGATTTATGTAAAGATTGGATATCTACAAGTTTCTGTACAACGCCTCTCAAATGTCCTCTTTTTGTATATCTACAAGTTTTATAAGTTTTATTTTTTATTGTTAACAAGCTGTGTGTGTATATAAGTGGTGTTTGTAGGTATGACTATATAGTAAAACAAATTAAATAATATGCGGCTTCTTGCTGTTTCTTTCCTCTCTTCTCAGTTGTGGGTGTTGTCGTTTAAGTGGTGAATTGGTTTCTTTTTAACCTCTCTTCTCAGTTGTGGGTATTGTTGTTTAAGTGGTGAATTGGCTTGGTTGTTGATGAGGTGCTCGAGGAATATAGTCGAGCGGGATAGAATGGTAGACCACTGTATGCTATATGTTTATATCTGGAGGGAATAACTAGACACACTCTTAAGGTATATATGATGCTTTCACTGATATAGTTCAAATGGACAAGCTGTTCATCTACATAGGCAGAAGAAGGTTACTGTCTGTGAGAGAGAGGCAATGGCAAATAGTTTTAGTTGAAAAGGCAGACCTAAAAATCTTTCCAGATACATTTTAAATGAAGTTTGAGAGCTGGTCTTATGAAGGAAGGGTTGATGAGAAAAATAATCTAGACAGATCTTAGGAAACTTCCTTAGAGCCGACAACATCTACTGGGTAGCTAGGGTGTCAAGGAAAAGCAGTTTCAAACTAATCAGTGTTCTAAAAATCCCCGCCTAGGAGCTAGGCCCCCCCTTGGAGCCTCACCTAGGCGCTAGGCCTCCTTGGCGTCTCACCTAGGCCCAAGGCGGCAAAAAAATTCTTTCAGAAAATTAGGTGGGCCTAGACGGGGTCTAGGCGGAGAGATTTTTATTTTTATTTTAATAATTATCCAAATTAAATCTTGATATATTTATTTTTCTAATGATTTATCATATTCATAATACAGATTGTAGTATATCAAATCACAACAAGAAGTGAACAATATTAAGTCAAAATGGATAATTTTATTATAGTTGTAATTTTTTGAACTTGTACAAACTTCAAATTATATAAATGATGATACATTTGTAATATTTAGTTTAATTCAATATAATTCATAAATTTATGTTTAGTTTCTTAAGTTTTAATATTGAATTAAATTCTTGAAATTTTAAATTTTATTATTTAATAGCAATCTTGTTTATGAATAAAACTAATACGTTAAAAATATGTTTGAACTTTGAACAATTGCATGTTTGTGTTTGAACTTTGACATTAGCAATATGGATGTGTTTGAACTTTAAGCAAATGCCTTTATTATCATTATTATAGATTGTTTTGCTTTATATTATTGTTTTGTTTGGATAAATGTAAGATAAAATATTAAAATTGATTTAAAATAAAAAATCTCACCTAGGCCCCGCCCAAGCCCTGCCCAGGCTCCCTAGGCGCTATGCCCCCCTGGCCGCCCGTCTCCCGCCTAGCGCCTTTTAGAACATTGCAAACTATGGCTTCTAAAGTATCTTTATCTATCACACATGCAGTGTATATAATATATATATATATATATATATATATGTCTTCTTTTTTTTTGAGGTGTTCCATATGCCTGATCCTTCCTGTAGTTTTTTATTCTACGAGTGATATCCGACTTGCATAGTTATTTTGTGGATCTTTTAGCTCTGACCAGAACTAAATTACATGCCTCACTAGAATTTCCTAATTATCCCATAACCCTTGAAGAATTACTTTTATCTTACAATAGAAATATAATCCAACATATCTTTTAATGAAATTTTCTACAGCTGAAAGGGTGGATTCTGCTATTCAGAGCTTAAGAGGAGAATTTGGGAAGCAGCATGTGTGGGTACCTGCTTCATGACTTCGTATTTGTTGTTGAAAGATATACTTCTTCCTATTCTTATTTTCCTTTTTATTTCCTTCGGCTCTGGCTGCTATACTTCATATTTCTAGTTCTAACAAGCTACTTCATCTACAGGGTACCAAATGTGATGTTCGAGATGGGAATGATGTGAAGAATCTAGTTAAATTTGCACAACAAAACCTGAAGTACATTGATATATGGGTACTTGATTGATATCCTTTTGTCTCTGTATTTATTTTTCTTTTAAGCTGTATATGTGATACGTAGTTGCAAGTATCTTCTATGATTTGTACTCTCTCAATTTAAGAATATAAGAGGTCAATATTGACTTTTGAAAAGTCAACTTAAAACATTTTTAAAATCAAATATGATATAAATCCATTTAATTATATTCAACACAATTAGGAATATTATAAACTATTTAAAAAGACTACTAATTACAAGATTTATTGTTTTCAAAACCAAAATAAATCATGTCAATTTCAAATTAAAAATGTCTCAAATTAACTTTTAAAACTTCAATATTGATCATATATTTGGAACATAGGGAGTATTTACCTTCAGCCATTTCTTTTTATTTTTATTCCTTTTTAACAAGTATGAACTAAAATTAAAGAAACTAGCGACATATACGATACCAAAATGTGCAACCCTACAAGTCTTGCTACACCTGAAAATAAGAACTCACCAACTTACATACCAAGTGAGCTCCGAACAGGTGAGGATGTCTTTATGGAAGATTATAAAGACAAAATATGTTTGAGTTATATGATGAGGTATTTTTGTAGTATTTGCTCAAGAGGTCTTTACCGTGCAAATTCTCCATCAAATTATTTTAGCTGTTGGATCCTACATGTGCTCCTTCTTTATGGTACAAGGGGCATTACATCTAGCCACGGTCTATAAGACCTAATATTGGAACCTACACTTTCACATCCACTCAGCAGGAGCATAAATTCATTTTACTGCTGCTCCAAATATAATTAGATGAAATTAAACTTTATTTATTGGGATATAAAATATGATGGCATTAAATTTCCAGTCTGATCCTACTTAAATTGTACTGAAATTGGCATAGAATCTCTGAACCTATTAAGTTACTTGTCATTAAGCATGGCATTGAACTGACAGTGGTGGAATTAGGATTATTTTTTTTATTGGGGGTAGTAGTTAATTATTAATAAAATACAATCAATAGTTGATAAAATTAATATTTTGTTTTGATACTGAATAATATCACAATAAAAAGCATTCCATAAAAAAGATACTCCTTCCATTCCCGAAATATAAGATCAATTTTGACTTTTAAAAGTCAATTTGATATATTTTCAAATTCAAAATTAATTTGATTCATTTAACTTTTGATAATAGTAAATCTTGTAATTAGTAGTTTTTAGATAGTTTGCGAATTTATATCAATTTTGAATTTGAAAATATTTCAAATTGACTTTGAAAACTTGATCCTATATTTGGATTGGTCATTGGAGGAGGGAGTATAAAGCAAGTGATTTTGATTCAACAACAGAATTAAGTCGCATCCTTCATAAATATAATAAACTAATAATGGCTCACCAGCAATAGTCAAACATAACTATTCAATGAAGAATTAAGTTTAAACCTTGAATGAAGAGCCAATCTTTAACAAGACCTGAAAATTTCATAGGACTATAATATTTTTACCTCTCGTCTGAGCATAATTCTCCATTTCTAATTTCTATACTTGGGAGAGAGATTCAATTTCTTGAGGTTTTTTTTCCTGTAATTTAAATGATAGGAAGACGGAGGGATTCTCTTTATTTATTCAACTTAACTCGGATTCTTTTTCTCAATCCTTGGATAGGCGTGTTTGGTGTTTTGATTATTTGGGAATCTTCTCGCTCGTTCTTTTTACACTTACGTTTTGGTTATCATCCAGTTCATCGTTTTACTCTAGCCTCTTATATTTGGAAAGCAAAAAATCCCTAAAAAATAAGGCTTTTATGTGGTTCTTATCTCTTGGTCGGCTTAACACTAATGACATGCGTTAAAGGCGTAAGCCTTACAAATCTTTATCCCTAGATGTGTGTAATGTGTTTGAAGGGGAGTGAGTCTTATTCTCATTTATTTTTTCACTATTTGGTGGCTTGGCGGTTGTGGTGTTGTTTGTTTAGTGTGATAGGTGAAAGTTGGATTTATCCCTATTCGGTGGAAGATCTTTTATTATGAAAATTCAGGGTTTTGGTCATACGAGTGATAGGAGAATTCTTTGGAGATGTGCTTATTTTGCTATTTTGTGGGGAATTTAGATTGAAAGGAATGCTAGAATTTTTTGCGATTGAACTACAAATATTGAGTTACTTTGAGATAGAATATCTTTCTTTGCTTCTCTTTGGGCTCATAAAGTGGGAGCTTTTGGAGGAATTACTTTTCCGATGAATAAAGAGATTGGCGGGCGGTGCTTCATAATTTAAGTTTTTCTCCTTTTGTTTTCTTTAATTTCTTTTGAGGACTTCTTGTCCTTGTCATACATTGTAATTTTCTCTTCTAATCAATAAAATATTCTTCTTTTACCAAAAAAAAGGAAGGAAAAAAAAGCCAAGACCCGAAAATTAACCAATAGATGAACGTAGGAAACCAAAAAAAAACATTTTGTGGACATTTAAAGGGAGTTTATAAAATAAGACATTTATATATGCATACAACATATGTAAAGACTACCTATAACTTTAGAGGCTATGACATGTACATGATAATTGATTTGATACAACAAGAGGCACTACCAAATAGTATTAAAATTAGTAATTTATTATATAAGCAAATAAAAAAACCTAAGGTTGAGAATGTAAATGTCCAATCATTATATCAATTTTATTTGCGTTAATTAGTTTATTAGTTATATTTGTTTGTGTTTGTGTAGCAATATTTGCATAGTATTTTATACTTTAATGTTTATACATATTTTCGTTTTCTATTAATCTGTTATATATATAAACTTAGCGACAAAGAGAAAATGAGAGAGTTATACTAATTTACCTTTTAAGTTTTAATATTCAAGTGTAATAAATCTTCAAATTTTTGGCTGGATACGCAAATGAAGTACATAAGTAATGAGCAATTATGGATAATAATAAGTCAAAAGTAAAAGAAAAGTCTAGGATATTATGATCTTCCAATGAAGGTCTTAATATCGTTGAATGTGATCACTTTAGCACTTTTTATTTTAACATGTTTCTGAAAATTACATATTGACCTCTTAGCTGGCAAGTATTATAGTATTATGCTATGGGCCTATATTTGAAAAACACTTCTCAGTTACATCTTTAAACAAAATATTTCTTTTAAAAAAAAACACTCAGTGAGGGCAACTGACCTTGTCTGGTCCTATGTTGGTCCACCCCTAGGCACTGCCATTTCATCTGATAGCAGATGGGCAATAATGTTACACCTTAAAGTTGATTCCTCTTGAATTTAGCAGATGTTTGTTTTTGTTTATATGTTTATCAGTTCTAATAGTAAATTTTTACATTCCATTTCATGTCAACTATTGAATGAGTGGTATATTGAAATTCCAGTTTGCGACTTTCTTACACAATCTTGAGAGTGATGCAGATTAATAATGCAGGATCAAACGCATATAGTTACAAACCACTGGCAGAAGCTTCAGATGAAGATCTTCTGTAAGCATTATATGTGCTTTCATTCTATAGTGACTAATTAGTTGTAATATTTGGTTTGTACTATGGCTCAATTTTGTGAATGCTATGCAGAGAAGTTGTCACTACAAACACCCTCGGTTTGATGATATGCTGTCGAGAGGTGAATTGTCTTTTCTAGGTTTTTTAGGTGGCATTTATCATACCTTTCGCTAATCTGTTTGCTATATAGGCAATAAACATGATGCTAAACCAACCTCGGGGAGGTCATATATTCAATATTGATGGAGCTGGTTCAGATGGAAGACCAACACCCAGGTGTGTGACATTTCTGTTCATCCTTTCAGTTGAAGGATATTGGATCTTAAACTATTATGTTGGACAGATTGCCAGACAAAAATCTGGTAAAGCATACAAGGGAATTCGCAATGACTGAGAAAAGAGTATGTGTGTTGAATATGCTCTATTCCTTTGACGATCTCTTTCGAAGAAAATTTACTGCTCTAAGGGCATTGATCTTCTATTGTGTTGTCTAAACCATAAAGAAGAGTGTTGCTCACTGAAATAAAGAAGTTGACAGAATTATTTCTTTGACCTTTTTTTATCTTTACTGAAGATTGTCATTTACTTGTCATTGGTGTGTTTTATCTCTCTTTGACTCTCCTCCCTTTAAGCACTCTCGTGATGCATCCTGCTAACAGTACTCTCTCCGTCTTTCTCTTTTAGTAATATCCTGAGGCATAATTTCCCTGCTAACATTTTTCCACCTCACTCTTTGGCACCTGAGTCGTATTTCTGGTTATCTTCCATCACTAAAATCATCCTGTTACCTTTTCCAGAACCTCTATTGCCATCTTCATGTGGTCACTGTTGCAGCTGCTATCTACTTACAGTGACACTTCTTTTGATGCAAGCTCTGTACTTTTCAGACCTAACTAATTTCACGCAGTTACCGACAGTACTTTCTCTTCTCAAGTAAATACATGTTGAACTGCTGATTTATCATTACTGAAATAAGTTGGCACGCTTAAGTGTGGTGGTTCAGGTGTGCCCTGCATCCTTTCAGGTATCTTAGAATTTGAAGTAAATTGTATGGTATGGAGGTTTCTAGAGGTATCTTGAAAGAGGAGAGGTTACCGTGGTTTTGAGTGTTATATTGTTATGGTCTAGTAGATAACATGGGATAATCACTTGTAACAGGATGTAAAGGTTAATTGACCCTGTTAGAGTCTATATGTGCGTGTGTTTGTCAGTACTCAATCGAATCTCCCACTGGTGGCCTGCTCGATTGAGTCTGGCCTGCAAAGAGCCCTTCTGGTTCCATTTTCAAGGTAACCAGCTGGTCCTCAAGTTAACAGGCCTGTTGTTTGGCATTCACTTATGCATCAATCCTACTGATGTCTATTAAGTTACAGGTTTATTATATAAAATTTCTTACAGCTTTTTCCTGTTTTTCATGATTACAATTTCATAATCAGCAGCATTTTAGCTTCTCTCTCTCTCCTCTCTATCAATTTACAAACACTTGCATAAGTGTTATGAAATGCCTTTACTTGTTTTACCTCCAATGGAATTTATTTCCCAAATGATCTCATAATCTTTAGATTTGCCGCATATGGAGCAACTAAGCGCAGTGTGGTGCATTTAACAAAATCATTACAGGTAAATGCTGAACTTCCATTTTGAGATTATATGCTATTTATTACTTTGAATGGCCTTGATAACCTTTTTCCTTTTCAACTTTAGATTTTCTGAGAATAATGGAAGGGTTCTGGATTATTATAATAGATTCTAATGGGTCATACTTTTTTCATACCTATACTGGTTTCATTATCTAGTACTTTAAAAATAGAAGCAAGATATGACTTGTTAAAAAATAAAGATTTATGTGTACTGTATCTGTACAATTCAGCTGGTCACCTATGGTGAAGAATTTTTCTTAAGTGGGATAGATCTCATGACAGGTTGAAACCATTACTTGTTACATGTCTTGAAATATTCTGTAAGTTGGTACTTGTTATTTATAGTGCTTAATCTTTAATTGCAAGTTTAGGTGCAGACTGTTGAGATACCAAGGCCCTCAACAAAGATTAGAGCGAGATATTTAGCTATTTCAGGGCTTTTGCTTTCGAGGCCTTCCCAGGGGTTTCTATTTCTGATCTTCACAGGGATAGATTTCTCATGACAAATCAGACTCCTCTCCAGCCCTAAGCTATTAACCCCAAAGAACTGCAAAACACCCACAGTGCTACAATATCTTTCCCTTCTTGGACCTCCCAAAATCTTGAAATTTGGTGAGAAATAAATTCTCCAAACTCCACAGATACAGGATACACCTAAACCTCATCAAAGCTTGAACATAGAACACCATATGTCCCAATTCACTGAACAACGAAAAAAAGAAACAAGGGAGAGAGTCTCACTACTCCAAATGTACAATATAGATATATCCAGGGACAAGGACATATGGAGCCTGTGTATCTGGTGCAAATCATTTGTGATTAGTTTGTGCCTACCAAGAACTAAGAACAAAACCAAATCCCTGATCTTAAAACTATATTTATCAAATATAATTCATACAAACTTGAATCTCTTCATCGACACTTGATGACCTCATAATATGTGGATTAAGGCCCTCAGTCTTATAGCCATTTATGGAACTAAAAATATATTACTATGATTTGATTATATTTTAAAAGTAAACTAAGCCACATTATGTGCACTGATTCTTTAACTCATAGAATGTGAATGTAGCTAGAATGAAGCATGAAACACCTCAATGAAGGACATAACAATGAAGAATGAAGCAAAAAGAAGTTTTAATATATACAATTGTCAATCCTTTGGAGCTTTGGTTCAGGATTTGAGGTTGATGCTTATTATTATTATTATATTTTCTTAATCTTTTAATGTTGAGTATGATAGAATTTACCTGAAAATATTTTTGAGGAAGCTCTAGGGTCATAGATGTGTGTGATGGTAAATATTTGGACAATTAAACATAATAACATGTGGTTGAAACTGATCGGAGTTACTATGTGCAAATAATACCAAAGGTTGGGTCTGTATATAGTTCACCGTCTCAATATTCCAAATTGTAAGACTAGTATCAGTAATACTCTTTTTCATGAGAAGGTTAAAAAAATATACTGTAAAAAGGGTTGAAGTTGAACTCAAAAGGTGGATATTTCTAGATTCACGTGGGGGAAGTAGTATCTTGTTCTGGCCCCTTCTGGAGCTTTGTGGTTGTTATAATAGCAGGCAATAGATGCTGCTATGTAGCTGAAGTGCCTTCAGTAGGGTCATGTCATTTTCATGCCCCTACACTCCTTTAGAGTGGTAATATGAATGTTATAGAACATGATATCAATGTGGAGTACATACCAAAGGGATGAACTTGGGAGACTTGTACTGCTCATTTACAAATTTGTATCATACTACTTCCTTTCCAAATTATAAGATCAATATTAACTTTTCAAAAGTCAATTTCAAACTCAAAATTGACATGAATTTATGTAGTTTATATCAATCCAATTATGTACCTAAAAAGTACTACTAGTTATAAGAGTTATTATTTTCAGAACTTAAATGAATCATGTCAATTTAAAATTTAAAAATGTCTCAGATAATTAGCTAAAGCAGCCGAGTCATTCTCATCAATTTCATCATTTCTGTTTCCTGTATTACTGTTCTCTTGTCATTGTGCAAGCCCAAGGGCTGATAACTGCTGTAGGTTTTAGACTATTGTGCAGCTCTGTTTTACACTTATGTTTTAGGTACATGTATGCCTGTACAAATTTGTACATTTATGTGATACATAATTTGTCAAGTTTCTCTACAGGCTGAACTGCGGATGCAAGAAGTGAAAAATGTCATTGTACATAACCTGTCGGTATGTTATGTTTCATTTATACGGAATTATGTTATTTTGATTCATTTTTTTGAATATGCTCTGCAGTTTTGAATATTTTTCTATATTCCTCGAAATTCTAATAACTGTTTCCTATGCAACATGGTTTGTGATGCATTATCACTGATAGAAGTTGTTTCTTTCTCTTGTAATGAAATATATTCTGACTGATGGCCACAACTTAATTTGAGAATAGTGTCTCAGCAATAGAAGTTTCTGCTTTCTATTTTGGCCGGGTATGCTTTTTCATAGCATGTCCCCAGCCATAAAGGATGAGGGTTTGCGTCAGGTGTTGCAAGCCGACTATAAAAAAACTAGCTATTTGTAATGATATTTTGTCGGAGCTTATCTTTTTTAGCAATGCGTTGCATCGGAATCTGGGTGCAGCGAAAAATGTGCAAGGGTTGAGTTGTCATTCTCATAGTGATGTGCCACATCGGCACTCGAATGTGGTGAAAATTTAGCGAGGGTCTTCACACTTTGATAAGCAGGTGAGAGAAGCAAAGAAGCTAGTCTTGTGTCGTCACCCCCATAATGACGTTCCACATCAGAACCTGGATGTGATGAAAAATGAACAAGGGTTCTCACACTTAAATGATCGAGTTCTGGGGGCAATGAAGCTACTTAATGATTGGGATTCACTTGGGCAGTTAGAATATAGGCTCTCTAACTCATAGGTTGAAAGATGGGTGGTTGATGTTATTAGAAAAGGTGATATTGTTATGTGTGAGCCGTGAAGATTGTCGTTGGGGTCCTTGGGGACATGGTGATCAATGTTCTTAGCATGTCCACCCCCCAAATCAGGTATCAGTATCCGACAATAGTCATTTTTGGGAGGAGATTGTAAGGGGGATACATTGATTGAGATGGTTTGGCCATGGTTTGGCCATATCCAGCTTCGTCCTGTATATGCACCTGTGAGTAGAGGTATACTTATCAGGAGGAAGATGTAAGAAGAAGGATGGGAGATCAAGACTGACTTGGGAGAAAGATGTACAAAGAGACAAGTAGGAGAGGAATATTATGGAGACCTTGGCCTTGGATAGGAAGGAGTGGAGGAGAGTAATTCGCATGTCAGAGAACAAGTAGCCTGTAACACTCTTTGATGTTCATACTTTCTCATTATTATTTTTTTATATTAATATTTTTACTATTCTTCATATCAGTTAATCCCTTTTTTCTTGTGTTTTCTATAATTACTGTTAGTTTTTTTAGTGTCTCTCTCCTTATTATTGTTATTATTATTATTTTAATTATGTTTTTATTTTCTTTACTCTTGATTTGCTATCCTTAAGTTTTATGCGGGATTCATTTTCAGCCTACCCCAATTAATTTGGGATAAAAAGGCTTTGCTGAGATAAATTTCTTATGGTCAAATATATTTTTAATTATCAAATTTTCAGAATATGGATTTTGGGGTAAAACTAAAGATTTGTTTAGAGTCTTTCTAATTTTTTCGTTCCAGTTAAATTCTAATTGATTTGCAATGGGATGATCCTAGGTTGAACTTTTGTTGTTTCCTGGAAAATTGTTAGGAAATGAATGTAGGGCTTCCCGTATCGTTTCAAATCTGAAAATAAAACATGATTTAGGACGATGCACTTCTTTTTCGGATTCAGCAAGAATCTCATTTTTTGATAGTACGAGGGGGGGAATTGGCCTAAAAATGGGATAGGTGTCTTTTCTGGGTACATCTCCCTGAATCCCATAACTTAATTTGATGAATCAGATATGACTTGTGTTGAGATGAAATCCTGGACACCATGTAGATACGTACACGTCTACAAACAGCTTCACAATGATCTTAGTGCACATCATAAGCACGCGTGCGCACGCAGACACACCATGAGATTCAAGGACGAAGCCAGGATTTGATCTTGGGGGTCCAAAAAAAAAATTTAACAACATAAAATATATTCGTCCACCATTACAAAACATATTTTTACTAAAACGAAAATAATGTAGGAATAGAATTTACTTTGTCAAAGACAACAAAACATAGCAAAAAAAGTCTTGTAGAACATATCAAAGCTTTGTCATAATTGCACCCGACGTTCTTTCAAATCACAAAATGATTGATTCTGTACTGAACTGTTTCGTAATTCTTTTTCAATGTAGACAATAAGAGAATTTGTAAGATATTCATCCTCCATCTTGTTTCGAAGTTCAGATTTGACATGACTCGTGAGTTGAAAATGCACGCTCACAGAGTTGCGAGAAAATGGAAGAGTTAGAACAAGTCTAATCGGTCTATCGATTAGTGGATAGATTGTAAGACCCCAAATTTTATGAAATGAAAGCATTCAATTTTCTTATAAATATTATTTTATTTAGTAAATGGTTAAATTAATAAAAGGATTAAGTTAAGGGTGATATGTGAAAATTTTGCGAAGTAAAACAAGTTGTTATAAAATATTCGGGGAATATTCATTTGGTCAGGGAATATTCGTACGACGACACAATCATTAGTGGACCTCACAACAGAATTATTGTCGGAGTTAGAAAACGACAAAATTATTTTTTTATAAAAATAACAGCGAAAGTTTTACCGTTAACTGTTGAAATATCCGGTGATAAAGTACGATGTACGCTATGGTCGTTGCGTGTAGCACACCAGTATTGATTATTGATGCTTACGTAAGAAGTCACTCAATTATTGCTACAGTAATTGCTGCATAGTATTTCACGTTATCGATTCAATTATTGTCACAATATCATTTGCACAATATTTTATATTATTAAATCAATAATTGAGACGATAAAGTTATTCATATTATTATTTGTACTATTGACGATGTTTAGAAAGTTCTATCCAGGAAAGGGGTTTGGCCACCTAATTGCGCGCCAATAAGGAGAAGTCCTTATCGGAAAGCCCCATTTTTCCTGGGAATGATCTGGTTGTCAATATTATTATAATATTAATGATAAATAATTGTTGGAAGAAAAAAAAATGTGTTGATTGAAGATAAAATGATTTGTGGTAAATATTTATTCAATCTTTGATATAAATAAGAAGTCTGTTATGAGACGTTTGTTGTAAATTTAGTTTATTCTATGGGGCCCATATGTCATAATCTAAGAGTCACTTTCGCCAATAGTACTTGCCTTTATCAGACGTCAAACCACTTGTCGTTTCACATTACAGGCGTCGAACCACTTGCCGTTTCATATTACAATGATCCGAACCACTTGTCGTTTCACATTATAAAGGCCAAACCACTTTTCTTTTCACATCACCACCGAAATATCGAGCCACTTGCCTCTTCCCATTGCAAAGGCTAAGCTAGAAATCTTCTATAAATAGAAGCTTATTTCTTCTTTCATTCTCACCAATTTACTACGACTCACAAGAGAATTCTATAGAGAGAATCAGAGAGAAAAAAAAGAAGAGTATTCTGTTACTACACTATTGCAGTATCCAATCTCCTACTAAGGTAAGAGGTATTATTTATTTCGTATTCATGAAGAGAGTTATTTCTTTCAATAATAAGGGTTGTTATTCCATTCTTTATTATTTTGTTAGAATAACCTGTCTATGCGGACTAATGGTGAAATCCTTTTGTTATTCCATTCTTTATTATTTTGTGGGAATAACCTGTCTACGCGGACTACCGCATGCCTGGTGACCTTCGTATTCAATTGTTATTAAATTATGGAAATGATCTCATACTATGCGACTACCTCATGACGCTTGAAAATTCATTTGCATAGCCAGATATTGTTCATTTCAGATTCTAACTCTAAACTTACTACGGTAAGTATTGCTTCTATAATTCCTGAAATGATCGTAAATTCTTTCGATATTTCAAGCTTCATCCAATATCTTTTAATGAAAATATTATTCTGAGCATTTTTGATAAGATTTAACCTTTTCATGTCGGAGTACTATTCACGGGGTACTATTCACTCGGGTACTATTCATCCGGGGTACTATTCATGACAAAAATTTATTTATTTTATGTCCAAATTATTTTTGATACAATATTATTCTTGAATTTTACTCCACAAAGCAGTATCATGTTGACAATTTGGACATTATGGAATTTTGGATAAATTGAATTATAAATCTTTAAAATTTATCCTTTGCTTTTCTTTTAATTGAATTCTTATATCATTGTCATCATCCTCATGCTTATATTATGATGAAAGTCATATTTGGCTTACGTGCATAGATGGACTGTTGATCGGTATGATTATAACCAGGGATTATTCGGTATAATCATAACCTGTAATGTTACAAATGATGTGGTAAAAGTCCTCATCGTCTGTAGTGTATCAATGGACAAATTGTTGAGATGAATACATGACCATTGGTGATAATAATGAATATCCTTGGCTCGTAGTGCATGGATAATTCAGTGATGTGGATTATTTATTACGCTAAGTCTCAGCAATAAAATTGATGATAAACTCTTAAATCATAGAAGATAGTAGATTTCATGTTCTACTTGACTCTTTTAATGGATTGCTTGTTCCGCTGCAGTTGTTGATCTAAAACTTGTTGTCATTATATTCTATCAGTTGTTATACTGTTGAAGGCTAAGGATAATTTATTCTGCATTATCTTAGTCATAATATTTCTTACTGGGCTAGTTGAGCTCATCCTTTTCCTTTTTGTTTCATTGTTCTCTTCAGGAAATGAGAATAATGCTGGGACTAGTCAGGGAACGGAGTGACGGTCCAGATAGTTGTTTTAGTAGTCCTCACTATTTTGTAAAATAGTGCATCAATAATTGTATTGAGGACTTTATCTGAGTGTGGATATTGTCTAGAAGACAATATTTGTATTTAAACTCACAGTATATGTGTTGTATTTTTCACGACAATTGTATTAATGAAGTTGTAGTTGTTTCTTCTGTGAAGTCTTTGGGGTAAAATTCATCCACAAGCTTACAAATATCATCAATACTGAAAGACGCATGTCTATTTTGAGGATCCAATGTAGAGCTTAGAACAAGTAACTTCACCGCATGCTCACTAAACCTATTGTTTAGCTCTTGCAACTGAGAGTCTATTATAGCTGCAAATATATCAATCCAATAATGCTCAATCATTGTAAATTTATCTTGTTGATGTCGAGCTCGGCCTCTTCTCTCAACATATAAAGCATCTAAATCTGGGACATCTATTGTATGTCGTTCACAAAAAGACTTCACCTTCACTATGAAAGTATCACATCCATCATCTCTCAACTTTTGAATAAGTTTCTTTGTGGTTTTCACAAGATGCATAGCATTTAAAATTTCTTGAGACTTTAGCTACAAAGCTTGAGAAAGCATATCAGTGATTTCCATAATTGCTTTCATAAGATGAAAGATGAATACAAACTCGAAAGAAGTCAAAGAAGTGTAAGCCGAATCAGCATCTCCACGTTGATCCCAAGTTCCATCATCGATGATGTTCAATAAAACCTGACAAGTCGCACTATAACATCTTTATCAAGCTAGAAAGAAACCTTAAGTGAGAACCCCATCGTGTATCTCCAATCCTTTGTAAAGTACCAATATGATTCATTCCTGTCCCAGTCTCAAGCTCTTCAATGGAAATCAAATGAGCAATATCGGAAGATTGAGCAGCTTTAATTCATCGTTACGTTTACAAGAAGCGCCCACAATATTTACAATAGAACTCAATTTTGAAAAAAATTGATGTATAAAAATAACTTCTCTCGTTGTTGCAACTAATGCCAATTGCAAACGATGAGCAAAACAATGGACATAATATGCATACAGACATTCATTAGCAACTAGAGTTTGTAACCCTTTCCATTCACCTCGCATATTACTTGCTCCGTCGTATCCTTGACCTTGAATATTATGAAAGTCAAGATCATAACGGGAAAGAGTAGAAAATATCTCGTTCTTTAGAGTTAACGCCTTCGTATCTGATACATGTATGAGACCAAAAAAGCGCTCCCGAATAAAACCATCTTTGTCAACAAATCTAATAATAATAGCAATTTGCTCCCTTTTTGACTGGTCTCGAGCTTCATCAACAAGAATACAAAATTTTGCATCACCGATTTCCTCACAAATTACCTTTCTGATTTTCATTGAGTAAACAAGTAAAATCTCTTTTTGGACTTGGGGTGACGTATATGAGGCATTTTGAGGATCCCTTTCTAACACAACATTTATAACATTTCCATTATACTCAGCAAAAAGGCTTATTAATTCAAAAAAATTACCACGATTGATGGAACTTTTGCTTTCATCACGACCTCTTAAAGACATACCTTGGAGTGTAAGATAGCGAACTAAATCATTGAGGCTTTAAGTCGCAACCGATTGTTTGCACGCTGTTCAGAAGTTTCTTTCTCAATAACTTTTCGAATATGTTGTGATTGATTCATTAGATCATCGCATGATCTTTGAGCAATTTTATGTAATGAATTTGGATCTTTTCCCACATGATTCAAAAATGCACAATTCTTCTCATCCCTTACTTTCTTCCGACTATTAAATCCATCCTTTGAAAAACTACTTTGCCCATGTTGTGCACCTTCTTTGTTAAAGAGATAGCAAGGTAGACAAAATGTGGCATCCTTCAAGCATCCTACTCTAACCAAGATGGAAATACTTTGAACCATGATGATTGAAAGCGGCGAGGATGCTTTTCAGATCCAAAAAAAGGGTACTCGGGAAGAATGCATTAATATGAACCGTAATTGATGTAAGCTCGTCGAACTTCATCAAGTAGATTACCAGGACATTTACATATTTCGATATGTTTTCCAGGATCACGCTCCAAATAATTAATATCCCATTCTTTACCTTCAATTCTTGGTGATTTTAGAGGACGTTGTTCTTGTTCAGGGATAGGCAGAGATGTTTGAACATTAGGCTCAGGGGCAACATAATTTGATTGCTTTCTCTTGAAAAATGGTATGTGATTTCCCATGATTCTAAAACAAAAAACAAAAAATTCAATTAACTACACTACAAGAATGAGTTCATCAATATTATTCGACCACTCATTGAACTTTTTAATAATAAAATTTTCATAAATTTGTAATCAAATAAGAAAAAGTTTGTAGCATCTTCCTGTGATACTTCTTGACATCACTTTCAAGTATATATAAAAGGCCATTAGCCCATTAGGCCAAAATCAAACTTCCAGCCTTCATACTTTTCAAGATGAAGGGCTATGCCATTGAGCTTCCCAAGTCCCAACTCCAAAAAATAATTCCCACCAATCCTAATTCCTAGCATTATTTCTTCTAACCACAGGTCCACAATCCCACTGTATTTACGAAACAGTCCATTATCTCCACCACTCCTAATTCCTAGCATTATTTGGGACTTAGGAGTACATATAAATCTCAATAAAAGCAAATCTAACAATGCAAATACGCAATGACAAATTATAACACAAAAACAAACATAGATCAAATTGATAACTCCTCGTATCAACAATTTTAAACCTCAATTTGTTTCTGCACATACATAATATATATATACTGATATACACAAATAAATTAGAGAAAGAAAAGAGAAATTAGTACCTGTAAAAAGTAGATGAAGACTTGAAGATAGAGATTGAATAAAGTAAAGAATCTCTACTTGACTACTTTCATCTTCAAGCTGGAAACCAGGGAGGCAGGGACGAAATGGGAAATGGCGTATGGGCTTGGGGTGGAAATGGAATGGCGAATGTTAAGGCAAAAGCAAAACAAGACTTTGTTTGTTAGTGTGTAGTGGAGATAATGAAATGAAATGGATTATTCTAAGGGGAAGTTCTAAGGGGCGGAAATGAAATGGATTGCCACAAGGCCCACAAAGCACAAATTTAATCTCACAATTCAAGTGGGTGGGTCTTAGTACTTAAAAAATTTTAAAATCTTGGGGTGGGGGGGGGCATGGCCCCTGCAGTCTAAGCCCAGCTCCGTCCCTGATGAGACTGATGATTTTTGAACTTGATACTGATGGACTTGCCAGATGTGGTACTGTGCTACAAAGTCGCGTCATATTAGACCTTTCTGGATTGTGTTGTGCTCTTTGTTCTTGTCTATGCCGGTTACAGTTTTCAGATTTCCTTATCTTTCTGCTATGCAGCCAGGAATGGTCACAACTGACCTCCTCATGTCTGGTGCTAACACAAAGCAGGTACGACGTGTAATAGTTCATTTCTTATTCTCTCTTCTATAAGTTTCTAACTAGTAAATTTAAACATGTCACCATATTGCAGGCCAAGTTTTTCATTAATGTTTTGGCAGAACCAGCAGAAGTGGTAAGATTTTGTTCATTTACAGGAAGTGGCACAAACTCTATTTTAATTCTGGCAATCATGTATTTTGAGATTACTTTCGTCAGTATCCATTGGTCTTCCATCCAAAATTACCCATTTAATCATCCACGATATAATATGTTATATTCATCCAAGATAATTTTTTTTAAAACCTTCTTAGTCCGTGACAGGAATTACTGTTGAACTGTTTATGTATCGCGTACTAGATATCATGATGTGCATCCATACAAATGAAGTGGGAAGAAATGATATAACCATGCTTTTAGCATTATCTGCAAGGCTTCCTGTTTATTTTTCATTCATCAAATAAAAAAAAAAACTTTTTCCAATGGAAGACAACCCAAGGACATTCCGTGACACAGTTCTGAGAAAGAAATGAGATTGTAATATTGGTGTAAAGGTTGTACTAAGTTCAAAAAATTCCCTATCATGGACTCCAACATAAAGCTCTTGTCCAAAACAAGGCTATGTGGTAATGTTTGTATAAGTTGATTTAAGGTGACTTCCAGACATGCAAGGAAAGGAAAAGGGATACAAAATTTTTATGTAAATACAGGCAAATGCAACATATACGCCCTCAGGTTGGCCAAAAATTGGCAACCTGAACTGGGATATGGCTTAGATCGACTTTTTCAGTCAAATTGATCAATTTTGGAGTCGCAATTTATACTATTTTCTTAACAATACAGATGGAAGAATTATAACCATAAGAAACTATATCGAATTTACCACTACCTCCAATTTTCGTGAGTTTGAAAATATAAATAAATATGCTTAATTCTTAATTCAAAAATTGGTCAATTTGACCGAAAAAAAATCAAACTAAGCCAGTTTTTCAAGGACGGAGGTAGTAATAAATTAGTTACAGTTTAAAGCTTTAATTTCTTTAAATTTCTCTCTTTGCAGGTTGCGAAGTATCTTGTCCCAAGCATTAGATCCATCCCTGCAAATGGAACAACAAAGTCGACTTACATTCGTTTCCTAACTGGAATCAAAGCTTACTCCAAGATGTTCTCAGTTAAGAAGTGAAAGATTTCCTTCTCCCCCTTCTTTCTTTTAATGGCTGTGTTTACTTAAACATTAAATAATTATATTCCCAATTTTTGTATCTACCTTGATATAGAAACCCAACAGAATGCTAATCCTTCTGTTTTGTGCTTTTATTGCAGAGACTCGCTTTTGGTGCTAGAAGAAATAGATATGTGGTGGAGGAATAACAAATGCAAAAGATTGGAAATTTTTATGCAGCGCTGTTAATCTCTGTTTGTGAAATCCCACCTATGGTTAGTTGACCCTAGTTAATTGTGTAGTCTATAAAGTGAAAGATCTTGTTGAGATATGCTTGTAAACTTTAGGATATTCAATTATTCTACTTTCTGTGTCCCTGAACTTATTATTTTACTCGAAGAGAATTAAAGGTTAATTATTTTGTTCATTCAATCAAATCCTTACTCTACGTTTGGATTGGAGTAATAAAGGTAGAAATGGAATGACTCATTCTTATGGAATGAAAAAAATTGTGTTTAGTTGCGATTAGAATGGATTGAATCATTCTTATTTCGAATTTTATTCTTTGGGGAAGGGAGAGTATGGAATAACTCATTTCAACTAGAGTGTAATGAATCATTTCATTCTCCATTCCATTCCTTCAATCTAAACGTAGCATTAGTTTTCTGAATTTTAACTATAAACTTTTGGTTAACATCAACTGATTATGTATACAAATAGGCCTGGCAAAATATGGTTATGGGTTGGTTTTGGTTTTTAAAATATGGTTATGGTTTCATTTAAGAACTAAAATTATATTAATCATTTTTAATATGGATAATGTGGGTTGGAATCATATGGTTATGGTTAAAAATCATATTAACCATTTTAATATTGTTATGGGTTATGGGTTTCATGAATAGCTGATTTTGATTATGTATACACTTTATTTCCCACCCCATTCCCTCTCTCTCCAACCCCACTACCAAGAAAAAAAATAATATTATTATACATAATAATATGTATATACATAATCACATAATATTATTATTTTTGGTTGGGTTGGGGTTGGGTTGGGGTGGGGTGGGGTGGTGGTGGGGTGGGGTGGGCGTGGGGGATAGGGGGTAGGTGGATGGGGTATACATAATCGCTTAATATCATTTTTGGGAGGGAGGTTGGGTGGGTAGGTAGGTGAGTGGGGGGGGGGGGTGGGGGTGGGGATGGAGGTGGGTGGGTAGGTAGGTGGGGTGGGGTAGGTGGAGTGGGGATAAGTGGGCGTGGGTAGGTGGGGGGGGGGGGATGCAAGGGGAAAGGGTGGGTTGGGGTGGGGTGGGGGTGGGGTGGGGTGGGGTAAGGATATATACATAATCACATAATATTATTATTTTAGGGGATACGGGTAAGGGGTGGGGTGGGTGGCTAGGTAGGTGGGGGTGGGGGTGGGGGTGAGGGTGAGGGTGAGGTGGGGTGGGGGTAAGGGGTATATACATAATCACATAATATTTTTTTTTTTTTGGTAGTGGGGTGGTGGTGGTGGTGGGGGTGGGTGGGGGTAGGTAGGTAGGGGTGACAAAGGGAGGTGGGGGATAGGGTATATACATAATCACATAATATTATTATTTTTTAGTGTTAGTGGGGGTGGGGTGGGGTGGGGGTAAGGGGGGGTGGGGTGGGGTGGGGGTAAGGGGTATATACATAATTACATAATATTAGTGTCAAATCAGGTTTTCATGAAACCCATAACTCATAACAATATTAAAATGATTAATATGGTTAATATGGTTTTTAACCATAACCATATGGTTCCAACCCACATTATCCATATTAAAAATGGTTAATATGGTTTTAGTTCTTAAATAGAACCATAACCATATTTTGAAAACCAAAACCAATCCATTACCATATTTTGCCAGGCCTATACATGTATAAAAAAGGAACCAGAAGTTACATATTCATATTAAGTTATTCATTGATTGGCAAATTTATTGCAATTTGTTTTGGTTCTGAAATCACAAACCCTTGATTATGTAACGAAACTCAAAATTGAAAACTAAATTTGTTAAACTTAACATGCTCCTTTTATGCTTGTACAAAATATTGTCTGGTATGTTTGGTTACTAACTTTTATAGTGTTTGCAGCAATAGCGTGTTGGTGCATTTGAACTCCACATGTGTTTATTGATAGGCAAAATTCTCAAGTTAAAATCCGTGTTTTTGTTATATTCCTCTCATCTATACAGCAATATTGCTTGTAGATGTGTGAGGTATCAGTTTTGGATTTTAATAGGATAGATTTTGTTCTGCAACATGGAATGTAGTGTTAAAGGCTGTTTGATTGCATTGGATGGATCTTAGACTTAGTGACCACATATCTGATTCGGTAAGATTTTGAGACTGTTTGGTAAACATCTGTTTTGACTAAATGATGTCTGAGTTATTTGAGTCTGGATCAGTTAATATTTTTTTTAATTATTTTTTTACTTCATTCAATTCTCAAAATTGTTCAACTTTCCCTTGTGATCGATTCCATTCAGAAGTTCACTTAATAATTTTTCAGTCTGGATCAGTAAAATATCCTCAGCCATTAAAAACAAATAATTGAACCATCATCGCCGTCAGCCCTTGTGACCTATAATCAGACCCAACAATGCCATTTTCAACCATCACTTATTCCATCATATATTAGTAATTGAGAAGAGAATCATTAATTGAATAAATAAATGACATCAACACAACAGCAAGGAAGTTCAGGGCCTTCAAGCTCCAGTGACAAATGGGACGTTCAATAAAAGGAAAAGGAGACGTACATCCGACCGCGAATCATCGTGTAGATGAATTGATTCCATTGCAAATTAATTGTACAAAATCAATGAGTTTTATAACATTGATAATCCTAATTTGTCATTGATTAGTCGCATCTATTTTTGAATATTAGAATGTTGTGTATGGATTTCTTTTTCTTCTTTTTTTCCCTTCGTTTTTTGCAAATAAATATCCAATAAGGTTTTGGATTTCCGCATTAAATACTTCAAAAAAATATATAAATATGCAAAAATTACAAGTATCTTAAACAACCCATTTAAACAAAAGCATTCAAGTTCATTTAAAATTTAATTTGAATACTTTGAAGATTTTAAAGATGATTAATTGTTTGTATTTTAAGAAAGTAACCAAAATGAAAATACACTTTGGATAACCCAAATTATTATGTTAATAGCTATTAAAAAAAAATTAGAAACCATATGTTCAGAAAATTAGAGGATTAATATGAAAAATATACATATTTTCTACTTTTTTCAGTTCATTCAGATTTTCATTCTCATTCAGAACTTTTCATTTTATCAAACAACTAATATCACTTACCAAAAAATTGTGAAATTTGATAATTATTTTGTATTTCAACAATGGAATATTGAGATTTATGATTTCCAGCTTCTAAAAAGTTAGCTTGCTCCTTTTGGTCTCTCATTATACATAAACTACTCCTTTGGTCTCATTTTAAATGACTAACTATTGATTTTGATATTTAGCACAAAATATGTTATGTTTGATAGTTCAATTGACAGCGAAACATATAAATAAGAAAAAGCATAAATAAGAAAAAGCATGATTTTAAAACCTAAATCGGACTGTCAGTTGGACCTATAAAAATTAAAACCGATCCACATTCCAATCCGGATTGGACCACTTAACCGGTTTTAACTAAATAAACAGTTTAAATTTTTCTTAGTAATTAAAACAAATTCAAAAATATTTAATTGCTAGTATATCCTTAACATTATGGATTCATATTTCAAATGGAATTTACCTAATTCTAGGTTAGTGTCACTTGAAAACAGAAAGACAAGAACATAACTTAGACAACGTTTAAAGATAAAATGTGTTCATATTTCAAATGAGGATAACAAGTGAATTAGGACGAAAAAAAGTAACATTTTATAAGTACTATTTTACTTTTCTTTTTATATATATATATATATATATATATATATATATATATATATATATATATATATAGTATGATTGTATACCCCTTATAATTACACACTTGCTCACTTTTTTTTAGGCGATTTTTTAATACATACAATCGTTGCTTTACTTTTTTTTTACAACATATAGCGTCATTAAAAGTATAGACGACGGTTAATGACCGAAACGTCGCCTAAAATTTGAGCACGAGAGAATAAGATAAGGGGCAAGCACTTGATCCGGACCGTGTATATATATATATATATAGGCTCTCTCCAACGAACTAGAGGAAACGAATTAAGAGCGAATCGACTATAGTAACCATTTTTTCCGTTGCTATAACATAAAAAATCGGCTTTCTATGCTATAACGGCGTAAAAAATCGTTGCTATAACCGGTTCATTCTTAGTTCACTCTTTCTGGTTCACTCGAGAAGCGGACTGATATAACTCAGCTCTTTCCAGCGAACTGGAGAGAGCAAACTAAGAGCGAACCGACTATAGCGACGATTTTTTCCGTCGCTATAACATAAAAAACCGACTTTCTATGCTATAGCGACAAAAAAAACCATTGGCCGGTACTGGAGAAGCAGACTATATATATATATATATATATATATATATATATATATACCAATTTTCAAGTAAAATAACTATACTTGAAAAACAAATAATAGTTTTAAAAAGTCATTAAACATACTATAAAATAAAGGATTTGCAGCAAAAACAATTTAAAAGTAACTGTACTTCAAATCTTGCAGCAACAAATACATCAGTGAATACCTCCATCATCAAGATTCCTAAAAGTAGAGTTGGGACAGTTTAAATATTTCTACAATAGAACAACCTAAAAGTAATATACTACCATTTATCTCCCATAACTTATCTACCATAACAGAAGCAGGAGTAAGAACCTGTTGCATCAAAAGCATGCTACCAGAAAGCACAAAATAACACAAAATCCTTCTATGCAGGATTCAAAAACAATTTACCAGTTTCCTTCATGCATGGATCAAGAAGGAAGATAGCACAAGCAGCACTGTCAATTACCTGTCACACAGCCTGCGGTTTCTGAAGCTTTGCGTTTTGCCGCAGACAAGCCCTTGAGCAGTTGCACCTGATTCTTAATAGAGGTCAATCTATTAGTATCCAACATTTGGACCTTGTGAAGAAGTACTTCAAACTTGCCAACATACCCTTCAAATGCTTCATTAGCACGTTGTTCAATCATCAAACGGTTCAACCTATCTTTTCTCTCTTGATTCTGGCGTTGTTTCTCAAGTTCTGTGATACTCGATACGAGACCTCCTGGACCAGCATCCTTGTAGATAGGTTCTTCAGGAAGCTGACTACGCTGTCTGTATTCAAAGAATGCCTTGTTAGTTTCTTTTAAGGCCTTCCTGTAGCCATCCAAGAGAGTTCCCATTAGACAAAGCTCACGCTCAAGCCGGAATATCAGTACTTCCTTTTTCTGTAGCTCTTCATTCTTGCTCTTTTGCAAATTTTTAATCAGATTATCTCTTTGTTGCAGCTCACGAAGTAAATACTGCTGATTCATATTTAGTTCCTGAAAAGTCTGTTCCTTTTCCTCATAAATGATCTTAGCTTTTTCCATCAATTGCTCTACTTGCCCCATACAAAACCCAAAATCAGATGATTTGTGATCCCATTCAGCAGTTGTCCGCATCCTCTTATTGCTACCATTAAGATGAGAAGTATCCTGCTCATAGTCCATCACTCTCTTATGACCACTACCATAGATAGGACCACCCATAATCAAATGTGTTTCTGCATTTGAAGCAAAAAGTTCCACTGATGAGTGCTCATGAAGTTGTTGTCCCTGCAAGTTTAAAGGTAATTGGCTTGTTCCAAATCCCAGGAGCAGATCTCCTGTCAAATCAGCTCCCTCTAGTGAGCCATAATTTGGTGCAATATTACATCCTATTCCATCTTCTTCTTCCTCATTTTCTTCCCCCTCCGCCTGCTCCCCCTCTTCATCTACTTCCACCTCTTCCACTTCATCTGCCATTTCCACCTCCTCCACTTCATCATCCACTTCCACCTCCTCCACTTCATCTTCCACTTCCACTTCCACTTCATCTTCCACTTCCCATCCACTTCATATTCTCCTCCATCCACACCTCAACCTGCTCCTCCTCTTCTTCCACCACCACCTGTTCAACTTCCTCTTTCCTCTCATCACTATCCGAACCCCTACCTTCCCCCTCTTCTTCTACCTCCTTATTTTCTTCCACCTCAACCTGTTCAACATCCTGATTCCTCTCCTCATTACTATCCAAACCCCTACCTTCTCCTAAAATACAAGGCTGCAAGAAATGTTTGTTAACATTGTTCTTTTCAGCCAAACACAAATTCCCCTGTTTGTCAACCTTGCATTCCTCAACATCCATCATGTCATCAACCTTCATCTCTTCCATCCCAACTATAGCTTCCTTCATCTCTTCCTTCTCAACTATATCTTGGGGTCCAATATTTAATTCAATAGTGGGTCCTTCCAACGCAACATTGTGTTCTCCCCTAGATGACTCATTCAGATCACCATCCTCATCTTTCTTCACTTCATCCATCTCCAACTGCACCTTACCGACCTCTTCCCTCAACAACTCCTTATCTACCATTACTTCCTCCACCTTTCGAAGTTCTTCCCTCAACAATTCCTCGTCTTCCACCACCTGCTCGTTTTCCTTCACTTGCACCACCTCCTCGTTTTCCTTCATTTCAACAACCTCCTCATTTTCCTTCACTTCCACGACCTCCTCGGCTTCCTTCACTTCCACGACCTCCTCAGCTTCCTTCACTTCCACCGCCTCCTCTGCTTCCTTCACTTCCACCGCCTCCAACTCCACCTTCCCAGCCTCTTCCCTAAACAACTCCTCATCTTCCTTCACTTCCATCTCCACCTTCAGGGGCTCTTCCCTCAACAACTCCTCGCGATGCGACTTTATCAAGCATTGCAAATGTGACACATAATAACCTGACCTCAATTGAACCCCTTGCTTCAATTCACTCTCCACCATATGCCAAAACAAACTAGCCCAATCTACCTTCTCAGGATGCCCACTTTTAATCAACCGCATCCAATTCCCCACCTCACTCGGCATCATCCACGCCTCCCCATGCAAAAGCACCCAACCTGACACAAAATCCTCTACAAACGAAACACATTCCTCCGAAGAATGCTCCCAATCCAAATCCACAACAAGTGCCTTCACCGCATTACCACAACCCTTCTCCTTCTTTCCCCGCACGGGCAGCTTCAAAGCCCGCGCCAAAACAGTCCGATTAACAGCAAATCTAAACCCATTCACATAACCACACTTCTTGGTAAGATCAAAACTCACAATTAACTGGGCAACAAGATCAGCTCTGATTGACTTATCAAAATCAATGTGGACAAAATCCCACAACCCGAGACGCCTCAACAGCTTCTCGTGCTTGGGAAAATCAAGAATTTTGGCGGGTACAAACGGGATTAAGTTTAAATTTTTAAGCAAATTTTGAACTTTTTTCTCGATTGCTTGTTGCTTCATGCGCCCACGCCATTTTAAAAGGTTTCTACAGTAAGTAGTGTTGGTGGCAAATGAGGGGCGAAGAGACACAAACATACCTGAAGATTCTTGTTCTTCTTGCTCCAGAATTTGTGGGTCTTCCAGATTTGTGTCTGATTTTTCTGGGATTTGATGATCTTGGGTTTTCGGGGTAATTAGGGTTTGTGGGGATTGAGGTTGAGATTTTTGTTGTTCTTCATCATGGGTAGAAATAGGGTTTTGGAATTGCAAGATTTCTTCTGCTGATAGATCTGGTTCTGGGTCTAGAGATTGGGAGGGATTGGACATGGTGCGAAATTCTGGTGCTGGGTTTTCAGTTTTGGTGCTATCAACTCCCCCACTCAACTCCTAAATAGAAGCCGTGTTTGCTTAGGAAGATTAGAGATTATAATCGCAGATTTTTCGAATAAACACTTTTCGGTCTTTTTTTTTTATTTGTCCTTCAAATAATAAAATTTGTTCATTTAAATCTTGTCGTTTGTAGATTTAAAAAATACTTTAATTGAGTTACTAATATTGTATACACGTGACATGTCATCAAACTAAAAATATTTTATGATATATAATTATTTCATTTATGATATTTTAATGATGTATCATAATTCTTATATCAATCCTGTATATTTGATAATATATCAAAATTAAAATATTTAAAAATATTAATAACTTAGTTTATTATTTTTAAATTAAATATTAATTTTTTTATTTATTTTAATAATTTTAAAACTGAAAAAATTGGATTGATTCGATCTATGATCATTGAGGCCTCTTAAAAAACTCTACTAAATTCATCTCAATTTGATCAATCAAATAAAGTATTAATTATATTTTTTAATCTTTATATTTTCATCTAAAGTGTCAAGGGGATTAATTACATATAATTATCATCTTATCTTATGTTAGGTCATGCTATTTTATGATATCGGGCTTTAACTCCTCGTTGATCCATCAAGTTATCACAATTGGATCCCTGCTTATTATTTACTAGTCATCGAGCCCAAATCATTTGGTTTATATCTGTTGGTCTTAAAAGTCTTGGGTCGGATTGTTGGGCCTAATCCATCAATGATAAATATCTTCAATTGGGCTTTGACAATTTATGATGATGATGACAAGGATAATGGTCGATCGATATCTTTTACATCGCATTAATGAGGATCGACACTTACCAATGCGGTGAACAAAGGAGATGGGATCAGCAGGTAAGCTACCTACAGTGGGATGGTGTCAGGGGAGTCGGTGGCACACAAAATCGGATCTTGGAGTATATGATAGGGAGGAGGTCACACATGCAAAGGTAACTGATATTTTATCTCTCTCAATACACTAGATATTTTATCCTCCATTGTTAACCTTGTGATCGTCAGATCGACTCTCACGCCAAAAGCTATCCCCGAAATTTGAAGCCGCTGCGAGCTTTTGGTGTTGATCGTGTTTATCAGGCAAGATCGTAATGTCTTACGTGATCGGGACGTGGAAGAAGATCTTGGCGTTAACATTGGCGCTTGAAAGAAGGCCGGTTTTCTAGTGTTCTTGAGTTTTCAATCACAACTGTTCATTTGTTCTACGCCGGAAGTTATGGTGAGGAGTAGAACGGTCACACCGGAGGGACAGCCGAGAGCTGTGAGCTTGTCTGTTCAGCGTATTTCTATCAAGGATCGTTTGGGTCCTTCAAAGAGTGCTCATGGGAGCACGGCTTCTAAACACAACTCAGAGGGTTCTTGTTCGAGAGCTCATGGTGAAGCCAGGAGAAGGTTGGTCTTTGCTGCTAACAAAGAACATGATCATGGTCGAAAGCGGGTAGAAGGCTCACCGCCTAGAACTTGACGCCGAAGTGGTAAGGATGATAAGGCTGCCAAGTTGGCAAAGATAGCGGATGAGGCAGATAAAGCTTTGGAGGTTCTTCTGAAGTAGAGAGAAGATATAACCGAACAGATGCTTTGGATGGCAGAGTCGAAGGATGAAGCGTCCATTTATGTTCAGTCTAAAAGACGTAGCAAGCCCAAGGATGTACAACAAAGCGCAGGAAAGAAGTTCATGACTTTGAAGATATGTCTCGAGGCCGCCTCACGATCGGGTTAAGACCCAAGGAGCCATACTCCCGAAAGCATCCAAGAGGGTACCTCACCCTAGGGGTTCTCGAGGCTATGATACAAGCGACGAGGAGCAAATTTCAAGAAGATATTCACCCGAGAATACAAAGAAGGCATCGCCTCGAGTGTTCTCGCCACAACGGCGGGGCTCATCACCAAAGCAGATCTGTAAGCCGCACTCCTAGAAATCAACACTTCGATAATATTTTCAAGGTTTCATGATGTTGTGGTTTAACATTTCTTTTCTCAAGTCGATAATAGTTAATGAGAAGTCAAGAGTCCGAAAGCCGCTATAAGATTTCAAAGCAGGTGCAGAGTATCTGGAGTATCTAGCAGATGGTGTCCTTCTTTCGAATCAGATGATGGCTAACAAAGTTAAGTACAAAAGTGCTAACTTTGTGCTTATTGATGGGGATCTTTATCGAAGGGCTTTTTCGTCACCATTACTCAAATGTTTGGTTCCATCCGAAGCAGAGTATGCTCTTCGGGAAGTTCACGAAGGCATCTGTGGCGATTATTTAGCTGCGAAGTCATTGGCCTACAAAGTACTTCGGCAGGGATATTATTAGCCTACAATTTTACAGGAAGCTACGGAGTATGTGAATAAATGCCAAAAGTGTCAGCTCAACAGTCCGATACCACATCAGCCATCGGAAGAGCTATATTCGATTTTATCTCCTATACCCTTTGTTGTCTGGGGGGTAGATATACTGGGTCCATTTTCGTAAGCTAAATGTCAGGTTTGTGGGATCGAACAGAAAGACTTCGGTAGCTCACCAACAAATTTCATGGTTGAAAGGAGGTTCGGGTGGACTCGCTGACCATTCGATGGTAGCCTTATCGGCAGGTGGTTCTTATGAATTTGCCAGGCCCTTCGTGGTAGGAAAACTTCATCAGTGTAAGGAGGTTCAGGAGGACTCGCTGACCATTCGATGGTAGCCTTATCGGCATGTGTGTCCTTATGAATTTGCTAGAACCCCGAGTGGTAAGCAAACTTCATCGGTGTAAGGAGGTTCGGGTGGACTCGCTGACCATTCAATGGTAGCCTTATCGACAGGTGTGTCCTTATCGATTTGTTAGAACCCCGTGTGGTAAACAAATTCCATGGTCCTTATAAATTTGTTATATCCTGTGTGGTAAACAAATTCCCGATGGTGCAAGGAGGATTGGCTGGATTTACCTTTTATATGATCTATCTCATACTTTGGTAACGATAAGTATGTATTACTTTATTTTGTTCAAGTGTTGAGTTTGGATTATCTCATTATTAATCTTATCTGTTATATAATTTGCTTGATTATCGACTAACAGCTTTAAGTTAAGAGGAGCTCAGACATTTTTCAAGTCGATTGATGGTGAATTATCGACAAGAAATGTTCACACGTAAGTAATAAGGCATGAAGTTGATATTTCATTAATATTAACTGCTCACGTAAAGTTAGAATTTTTACGGTAAAGTTCTACAAATAAAGGTAAAGGGAGGTCATCTTCAGCTTCTTCATCATGTCATCATCATTCAAAGAGTCTAGAAGAGATGGATCTACCTCGACCATGACAAGCTTTTTCGCGCTTTACTTTGCGCGATTTCATATCCTTTGGCATATATATGGACGATCTCATCGCTCAAATTTCGACGATTTTTAGATTCTCCTCGATCTCCTTACGAAGATCTTCTTGTCAGCCAAGTGGACCCAAGTTCCTAAGGGCCCAAGTTCTTGAGTTCCTCTTCAAGCTTTTGACGATGTACTAGATATCTTGCTTCTTTAGCGTGGATATTGTTATTTTGCTTCGCCAAACTCTGATTGGACTCGACCAGATCTTCATTCTTCTTTGTTAAAATTTCATTCTTCTAAAGCAGATCGACATTTATATCAGTGATGACCCGATGAGTGGCCTTGGTCATTTTCAGTTCTTTTTTGACCTTGTCGATATCCTTCTGGAGGCACTCATTGTTGAAGAGAGCAATGTCAAGATTGCTTCTTTCTTTTGCCAACGCAGACTTCAGAATGGCGTTCTCCCTTCGGGCGACATCCTCTTCGGCGTCTTTGTATTTGGGACAGAGGCGCCCGAAGATAGCGTTTGCATGCAGATGACCAATATTAGTCAATCAGTTCAAATTTATGGGCATGGATGTAAATGATTAAGTCAAATATCAAATTCCTTTAGTCTGTATTTCATTCCTTCGTTCATCATCAGTCCATGATGGAACTATCACCGAACCGATGATCATCTGTCGCAAAACGAATGCTATTAGACGCTGAAGGAAATTTTATTGAATTCGCCTGCCGAGTGGGGGAAGCCACAACTTCGGCCCGATTCGTAAGAAGATGGTTTTTGTGGCGAAGGTCCGGGTTGTTCGGAGGCGGTGGAATATTTGTTGTTGTATGTTCTACCGAATGGGCTTTTCAATCGACTTCCTGGCCTTAATTCATCTTCGCTATTCGAGATTCACCAATGAGCTTCTCATTAATTTTGTTATTTGGGTCCTTTATACTCTTTCACTAAATAATTCTGCTTAATAAAAGACCGGGGCAAATGTTAGGTCATGATATTTATGTACATCAATAACCCTCGGTGGATCCATTAGGTTATCACGCTTAAATCATGGTGTTATCGACCTAGTCATCGGGCCAAATCATTTGGTTTATATCCGTTGGTCTTAAAAGTCTTGGGGTTGATCGTCAATCGACCCATCGATGATAAATATCTTTACTTGGGCTTTGAATTTGATGATGATAAGGATAATGGTCCGATCGATATCTTACATCGCATTAATGAGGATCGACAATTTACCAAAGGTGAACAAAGGAGATGGGATCGTTGGTAAGCTACCCACAAAGGATGGTGTCAGAGTTTGGGAACACAAAACCGGGATCTAAGAGTATATGAAAGTAGTATGCATACAAGCCAATCATGTATGATGATAAAACATATACTTTGTAATCAATCTTATTTATTTATTAATAAAAGAATTATTTATTAAAGGCATTTATTATCTACATGGTGTTGTTTTAATAATATGTGATAAACCCATAGTTTTATGCAATGCTTTTAGAATCATGATGAGATCATGCTAATGAGATCTAAATTCTTAGATAGGTTAAAACTAAAATGTTCCCAATCAATGGATTACTAAAAAAGGGATTAGTGAATTCGGATAGATTGGTACGTACGTTGCTTGCTCATTGGATGAGGATGATTGATCTCATGATCATTTATGTGAAGACACTAAAGCAAGTATGTAGGTGCTTATTAGAGAATAAATTCACTGAACGTGACTCGCTAAGGAATACCTAATGGAGTTTTACTTGCTTGTCAATAGGAATTCCTGTAGTGATAGTAGTACAAATGATCCTTAGACTTGAGATCATTATGGTATCTTATATATAATGAATTACACTTTAACTTATTCCTTAAGACTCTTAGAGTATATCAAAGGGTATGCTTTGGTGTAATAAGTTATATATGGAGATAATGAATGATCAATAAAGAATCTATCACTTCTAGTAAAAGAAGAGAATGTCCTATGTGATTCGATAAATGACAACCTGAATCTTTGGTTAAGGTGGAATGAAATTAGAAAGTAGTTTCTAATTTGCATTCATATGGAGTCAGGCATTTAGAATCAAATACATATAATTAAATAAAATAAGACTTGACAAGAATTCCATGTCTTATATTTAATTGGGACATCAGATGGTGGAAGGATCAATTGTATTTAACTATTTACTCAAAGGTTCTTTTATGATTAATGTTGAAATCTATATTATCCGGAAAGTCATCGATCGCTAGAGGCGTATCCCTATCAGAGAATAAATATTATTTATTTAAATAAATTAATCGCTTAATTTTATTTATTTAAATAAGATTAGAATTGTTCTAATTGATTTATTCACAACCGGCTTAATATGGAGAACCTAAAGGGTCACACCATAAAATGAAGAATAATTATTTAAGAAGTTAATGGCATAATCGTAATAATATATATTTGAGTATATTTAATTTAATTTATGGTGATAGAATAAATTAAATAACTTAATATTTAATATTTTAGAAATATTAAATATAAATTAATAAGAGGAGTCTTATTAATATTATTACAATTATTATTATTTTAATTTCTAAAAGAGTTTAGGAATTAATTTAGTATAAGTACTCTCATTTATTCCTAATAGGATTAGGAGGGAAAATTAGTTAAAGGAGTTTAATTAATTATCCCTAATAGAATTAGGGAGCCCATGAATAATACCTTATTTTAATTAAAATAGGGTTACCTGATATCTTTATAAGAGGAGTCTTATATCAGATATTAGATATACGTAATTCTAAAGAGTTGGAGAGTACGCCCCATTTTTCTATAGAGATAGGAAAACTAGGGTTTGAGCCAATACACCCTTCTTCTTGAAAAATTCTTCTTCTTTGGTGGATCACCTCTAGATGCCATACACTTGGGTGGCTTACATTGATCAAAGGAAGGAATCTACCCAGAGATTCAAGGAGATCGCAGAGAAGTAGGAGGTGAACTCGTACCTGAGGAAGCTCGTTTCTACAAGGGTATGATTTCATGACTTCTTATTCTTCGTTTAATTAATAATATGCATAAAGGATGATCCGGGTTATTGGTTTGTGAAAAATTTTAAAATCTGATTTTATTATGCTTCCGCTAATTTTTGCAATTTGATTGCTACTTTGATTTAAAAAAAACCTTACAGTATATGATAGGGAGGAGGTCACACATGCAAAGGTAACTGATATTTTATCTCTCTCAATACACTAGATATTTTATCCTCTATTGTTAACCTTGTGATCGCCTGTATTGACTCTCACGCCTGAGTTATCTCCCGACGATTTACGGGTCGCTGCTTTTGGTGTCGATCGTGTTTATTGGCAGATCGTAACGCCTTACGTGATTGGGACGTGAAAGAAGATCTTGGCTTTAACATCTTCTAAACAAGAACTCTCCCTCCAATTTATTTCTCTTTTTTCTCTTAACTAAATTGGATAATTTGGATTCTCACAATAGCTTTCAAATAAACAAATATATTATAACCAATGTATTTATTTATAAATTATGTTATTTTATGTATTGGCGGCAAAAAAATTAGATATATTTTTTTGTAGTATGTTGCATGACAGTTTTCGATAAATAATAATAATAATAAAATTACTTTTTTCGTTCCAGATCTCTCTAATAGAGATAACAAACTACGTATGAACTTTTGAATTCAATGAGGCCGATTCTGAAATTCTAGTTGAAGGTTTAGTGTGAGTAATGTACTACCTGCACTCACTTGTCTTAAATTTATTAATAATTATTTTGATTATATATATTATGTAAGACCTCAACTTTCATGAATAAAGATTAATTTTTTTCGAAATATATTTTTAAATATTTTGATGTGGATTTGATATAATGTTATAGTTATGGCTAATATCTATAAATTTTTTAAAGTAAGCAAGTTGTTATAAAATATTCGGTTGGTCGGGAAATATTCGTTTTAACAGGGAATATTCGCATTTACTTTTAACAATTATCGGTGGAGCCCACAACGGAATTATTGGGCCGGAAGTTAGAAAATGATGTAAATATCTTTTTATAAAAGTAACGAATTTAAAGTTTTACCGTTAATCGCTGAAATACCCGGTGATAAAAGTACAAAGAATACACGTGGTTGCATAGTAGCACACGGTATTGATTATTGATGCTTACGTGAGAAGTCACTCAGTTATACTCAATTATTGCTGTAGTAATTGCTGCATAATATCTCACATTATTAATTTTATTATTGTCACAGTATCATCTGCACAATATTTTCTATTATTAAATCAATAATTGTGATGACAAGTTATTCATATTATTATTTGTATTATTGACAACATCTAGAAAGTTCTGTCGAGGAAAGAGGTTTGATCACCTAATTGCGCGCCAATAAGGAGAATTCCTTATCGAAAAGTCCACTCTTTCCTGGGAATGATCTGGTTGTTAATATTGCAAGTTATATTATTGTTGTAAGACCCCAACTTTCATGAATAAAGATTAATTTTTTTCAAAATATATTTTTGAATATTATGATGTGGATTTGATAAAATATTATAGTTGTGGGTAATATTTATAAATTTTGCAAAACAAGCAAGTTGTTATAAAATATTCGATTGGTCGAGGAATATTCGTTTTATCAGGAATATTCATACGACGACATAATTATTGGTGGACCCCACAACGAAATTATTGGCTGAGTTAGAAAATGACAAAAATATCTTTTTATAAAAATAACAGCGAAATTTTTACCATTAACTGTTGAAATACCCGGTAATAAAAGTACAGTAATACGCGTGGTTGCATAGTAGCATACGATAGTGATTATTGATGCTTACGTGAGAAGGTACTCAGTTATACTCAATTATTGCTACAGTAATTGCTACATAATATCTCACATTATTGATTCTATTATTGTCACAATATCATTAGCATAATATTTTATATTATTAAATTAATAATTGATATTATATGTTATTCATATTATTATTTGTATTATTGACAATGTCTATAAAGTTCTGTCGAGGAAAGGAGTTTGGTCACCTAATTGGGCGCCAATAGAAAAAAATCCTTATTGAAAAGCCCCCTTTTTCCTGGGAATGATTTGGTTGTTAATATTGCAAGTTATATTATTGATGAATAAATGTTGTTAAAAATATTGAAGAGATTTTTATGAATATTTGTTATAAATTTTGCTTATTATATAGACCCCCACTTACTTATTTTTTAAAATTATCGGTAGAAAGTTATTTAGTATATATATATATATATATATATATATACAACAAGTCGGATCTTAGATTTTAATTACGTGAAGTGGACTAGCAATCTTAATTAAGGCAAAAAAATACGCGGGTCACAAAAAGGGTTAAAACATGAGGTGGGTCATAAAAAAGGGGGAAACAAATTCTGAGATGATAAATTAGATATTTTCCACAAATTCCCTCTCTCTCTCCCCGATGCTCTCTCCCCAAATCCTGCAGATTTTTCTCCCCGATTCTGAGTAGTTTGAGTGCCAAAACGCCGGAAGGCCGGATCCATCAACGCTTCTTCCCCTTTACACTTTTGCCCCTTTTCTGCCCTGCGCAGACCCTAATCACATCCAGTCACGCCCTCATCATCTAGAGCAACAACAATGACCTCCTCATACGCAGGTAATTAACAATTTCTAGTTTTTATATTGATTTTCATATGAGATGATAATGAAGAAATTTTTATCAATGTTTTATCGATACAAATTGGGGATGTGTTGTTGATGAGAATTTTTTTAATCAATTTGATGAGTTTCACATATATGCTAATTAACTCAGTTCCTCTCACATAGATGACACGGTTGGTTGAAATATAATTTTGTATTTTTGGATATTTAATTACATAGTAATATTGTGACGCCCCCAAAATAGGTCCATACGACCCATTCTGAGTCGCCAGATATCACTCTATAAAAATCAAATACAAACTTCATTTATACAATCATTGAACTCGTCTGCAGTAGTACGACAACAAGATAAGTCATGAGTTTTAAAACAATATTATCTCGTAGACAATATTCAACTCAAATTGTTACAATGCCATATAAAATACAGCAGCAAATATTTTAAGACCCCAAAGAAGAACGAGAAGATTACTATCATATTCATTCTAATGAGGTGCACTTTTGACGCTTTCAAAGTCGGGTTCTCATCACCCTATTGTTGCTCAGAAAAATCAATTATTAAGTGACGATAAAATACTGACACAAACATCTTAGGTCCTCAATACAATTATCTGCCGTACGTCATGCCGCTTTTATAATGTATTAAGAAACTTCTTCATGTCCCTGACCATCACACTATTTCCTCATTATCCCCGTTGACACAAAATACACTCTTATTAACCTGAAGGAATTGTGAAGCAAAGGGTGAGCACAAATAGCCCAGTAAAGGATATCATGACTAAAGATAATTAAATTATCAATAGCCTTCGTCAATAATAAATCAGAGATTAGAACATATGGTAGATGATAAAATTTTTCAACCATAGTTGCAGCAGAATGATCAATCAATTAGAAGAGTCAAATAGACCATCGTGACTATTATCTTCCATGTTAAAAGTCCACCAATAATGTTTTATCCTCAGAAACATCAATCAACAATTCTCGTCCCACAATCATATGAATAACTCATAATCATAATTATGATTCTAAATTCCTATTCGCACCCGTGATCGAAGATAATTTTCATCACCTATATTCACCTTAAACATAAAAATCATGGTTATACAAAATCACAATTCCTCGTCATAATCATACTAATAAATTCATCTTTTGCAATGCAAGACCCCAACTTTTATGAATAAAATGAATTTTCTATAAATATCATTTTTGAATATTATGGAATAAATTTGATATAATGTTATAGTTGTGGGTAATATTTATAAATTTTGCAAAAGTACGCAAGTTGTTATATAATATTCGATCGGGTCGTGAATATTCGTATTTACGACGAAGACAATCATCAGGACCCTCACAATGTAATTATCATTTTGATCGAGAAAACGACAAAAATATTTTTATGAAAATAACGGCATGAAAGTTTTACCGCTGATACTCGCTTGAACTACTCTAGAGTAAAAGTACAAGAATACGCGTGGGTCGCATAAGAAACACACCAGATTGATTATTAATGCTTATGTGAGAAGTCACTCACTTTGATTCAATTATTGTCGATATTTTATATGTTATTAAATCAATAATTGAGATGACGGTTGTTAATATTATTATTCGCATTATTAACGATGTCTAGAAGTTCTCGCCAAGGAGAGGTTTGTCACCTAATCATGCGCTACCAATAGGAGAAATCCTTATCGAAAGCCCCTCTTTCCGGGAAACGACCGGTCGATTAATAAAGGTGAATAATAATAATGATGATGACGCTTTTTTTATTCAGATTATTAACGTAATAAAATGTAAAAACTTTTTATATAAAATGTAATACTTTTATAAAGTTATTCGCTTTATTAGCTAATAGTAAAATTTTTTTATATAAAATGTAATACTTTTTATAAAGTTATCTCGCTTTATTGTATAATAATTAGAATATATTATATTTTATTATGCATATTTTGCATAGTGTTTGCATAAGATTTGCATAGTAAAATCTTTTTAAAAGTTATTCGCTTTATTAGATTATAAATAGAATATATTATATTTTATTTAAAAGATTTTGCTTTTAAATATGGACCGTCCGTCCGATTAAAGTAAATCAATCTGACCGCTCATGGATTGGTTACTATTCATTCCATTCTTCTATAAATAAAGCTCATTCCTTCATTATTTCTTACTTAATTCAATCAAACTCTGAGAGAGAAACTATAGAGAGAGAAGAAAGAAGAAAAGTATTCTCGCTACTTCACTACTCCGATATCAAGTTTCTTTTACTAGTAAGGGTATTATTTCTTTTGTATTCATGAAGAGAACTTCTATTATTCCATCTTTATTATTCTCGTTGAATAACTCAGATACGCGCTACCCTACCCTATACTTGGTGAAATTCTTCTCAGATTCCATTCTTTATTATTCTCATGAATATCCTGTTCGTCAGGCTTTTACGCCGACCGGTTCCGCTTTTTTATTATTCTCGCTGAATATCCTCGTTCAGGCTTTTTACGCCCGACCGGGTTCCGCTTTTTATTATTCTCGTTGAACATCCTCGTTGTGTGAATTTCACCCGACCGTTTCCGCTATTTAGTATTCTCGTTGAATAACCTCGCTATGCCAAGTACCGCATGCATGGTGATTTCGTTGTTATTCCATTCTTTATTATTCTGTTGAATATCCTCGCTTGCATGCGACACGCCCTCGACCGTTCCGTTATTTATTATTCTCGATGGAATAACCTGCCTATGCCAAGTACCGCATGCATGGTGATTTCTTTTGTTATTCCATTCTTTATTATACTCAACAAGTTAAAGTTTTGACTTCTACACTCCATGAAATTAGTGGAATATTCTCGATATTTGCGCTTCATCCAAAGATCTTTTCATGGAAATATTCTTCCGAGCATTCTTGAATTTTACTTTACAAAGAAGTATCATGTCGATAATTTGACGTTATTAGTTCCTCGATAAATTAATTCTTGAACTTGTTTTATTGAATTTTATATCATTGTCATCATCCTCATGTTTATATTATTTTTGAAAGTCATCTCGTGGCCCCAGAAGTATGATGGACTTGGTATGATTATGACCAGGATTATTCGTGTAATCACGACCGTAATGTTACAAATGATGTGGTAAAAGTCCTCATCGGCCCGTAGTGCATCGATGGACAAATTGTTGGCATGATCATGACTTATCGATGAATACACAAATATCCTCGGCCCGTGAAAATGGATAATTTGTGGTCGTGACCCTAATGAATATCCTCGGTCAGAAAAGTGTGGATGATGTGGATTATTTATTGTCGAGTCTCAAATATAAAAAGTGATGAAAAACTTTTAAATCATAAAAGATAGTAGATTTTATTCTCTACTCGACTTTTTTAATGGATCAGATGTTCAACCGCAGCTTAAACTTGATGTCTATTGTATTTTATCGCTTTAACATCGCTTGAGGACTAATGATAATTTATTCTCGCATTATCTTAGTCATAATATTTCATCGGGCTAGTCGAGCTCACCCTTTCTTTCACCGTTTTCTTCAGAAATGAGAACGTAATGGACTAGCTGGGAACTGAGTGATGGTCCCGAGATGGTGTCTTAGTAGTCCTCACTATTCTTCGTTAAATAGTGTGATAATAAATGTAATGAGGACTAAATTGAGTGTGGATATTGTCTAGATGACAATATTTGTATTAAAACTCACAAAGATGTATTTTGTCGATTTTACACGATCGTCAGATAATCAAGTTGTATTTGAATTTAGTACCATGTATTCATGCGACTCAAGATGGGTGATGTATACCTATTTTGGGGGCCACAACAATTGGTATCAAAGCTTAGGGATATGATCCCCGGCCGAGATGTGAGATAAGAACTAGAGGGGAGAGACGGGAATTCTTCGCTAGTATGACCTACCTAAGTTTATTTGGTATTTAATTGGCTCACGTCGTAGTATAGGATAATATGTGATATGTTAATTAACCCTTGTTTTGTGGCAAGATTTGAAAATGGCATCCGAGAATGTTGAGAACATCAATGGAGCATGTGAGACCGCTGAGTCTCCACAGATCAATAATCGTGATAATGTGCATCGTGAAGGCGATAATCCTAATGCAAACAACAACACCGACCAAAATGATGAACGATGGAATGTTCCGAGGCTTCATGCAATTCATGCAACATCAAAGAGAGCTGCCCCCGCCCAAAATGCAGTGGAAACACCGGCAACTCTCTGACGGCCACCGCCAAATAGCTTCAAGGAGCTCGACCACCGTAGTTTTTTTCGAGAGAGCCAAAACCACTTAAGGCGAGACGTGATAAAGCAGATCAACAAGATATTTGATGTCTTGGGTTGCTCCGAGGAGCAAAAGGTTCCTTTTGCCACTTTCATGTTATGCGCAGAGGCGACATCGTGGGAATCAGAAGCGACTCAACCCGCCCAGACCAAAGATGTCTTGGGAGAAGTTCCAAGAATCTGCTCAACGACAAGTACTTTCCCCGAAAGTATTCGGCTACATGAAAGAGGTAGAGTTCATTAAACCGAACAAAACAACACGACCGTGTCACAAAGACGGGTTAAGTTTGCCGAAATGTCCCCGCTTATATCCCATTTTGTTGATAATGAGGAGAGAATGACGCTAATGTTTCTAAGAGGTTTGAAACCAGAGATACGCCAATATCTTATCTCTCATAAACCGTGTTTGTATTCGGAGATGTTGTTAATAGGCTCGCTTATTGAGCGCCGATAATGAGTCAACCCAACCAAAAGAGAGCAAAATTTAAAAAATGATAATACCAAAGGATAATAACCATCAAAGCTATGACAATAAGCGGAGAGGAATCAACATGCCGTAAATGGTAACCACTTCGGTGGTAATCATGGCCAAAACAATAAGAATGGACATTTCAAGAAAAGAAGATTCAACAATGATGGAAAGACGCCAAGATCAAAGACCGTCGTAAGGAAGGAGAACGACCACCTATCATATGCTTCAAATGTGGAGGGAGGGACACATCACCCAAACTGTATGATGCCCTCCAAAGCATGTTACAATTGTGGAAGAGAAGGACACCGCCCGATTTTGTCGCAGCAATCAAGACAAGTCCAAATTGGATGGAGGCAAAGAAAGGTCATCCCTGCATAAGACAAAACCGGTTGTTCAAGGGAGAGCGCTTGTCGCGACCTCCTAAAGCAAGGAACCCGAACGAGGTCATCACGTAAAGCTTATCATAAATTCTAGTGAAGTATATACCTTATTTGATACCTGCTTCTACCCATTCTTTTATTTCTCCTACTTGCGCCAACGCTTAAATTTGACTCCTAGAAATTAGACTTTCGACTTATCTCGTTGAAACTCCGCTGGAGAAACCTTCATTACATCCACTCGCTTATAAGTCTTGTTTGGTTCAAATCGGCACTTCACATTACCTCGTCAATCTTATTTCATTGAAAATACTTGCATTTGACGTAATTTAGTGGATTGATCGTTAACTACTCATCATGCAAAAATTGATTATTTTCGTAAGGTCATTAGCTTTCATATTCCTAATCAACCTATTATGCTAATTCAAGCAACCAAACCATTAAAATCAATCACCGCTATCTCAAGCCATAAAGCTATTCGCTTATTGAAAAATGGATGTCAAGCTTTCTTAGCTCATGTCACTTGATCTAAACAAAAATACGCCGCTTTTGAATGATATTTCTATTGTTAATGAATTTCCGACGATTCCCTCAAGAACTTCCCCGCCTACCCCCGTGAGCGTGAAATTGAATTTTGTATCGACTTTTGAACCCGGTACAAAACCTATTTCCAAAGCCCCATATCGAATGGCTCCTATTGAACTTCGTGAGTTAAAGACCCAACCGCAGGAATTGTTAGACATCGGCTTTATTCGCCCTAGTACTTCTCCTCGGGTGCTCCTCGTGCTCTATTCGTGAAGAAGAAAGATGGGAGTATGCGATTTTGTATTGATTATCTGGAGTCAAATCATGTCACCATCAAAAATGGTACCCATTGCCACGTATTGATGACCTGTTTCGACCAAATAGAGGCGCCAAATTCTTTTCAAAGATCGATCTTCGCTCCGATATCACCAATTGAAGATTGTAACCGGCGACATTCCAAAGACGGCTTTCGTAACCCAGACGGGCATTATGAATTCCTAGTCATGTCTTTTGATCGACTAATGCTCCCGCCGCTTTCATGGATATGATGAACCGAGTATTCAAGGAATATTTGATCACTTTGTGGTCGCTTTATCGATGACATCCTTATTTATTCCAAAAGCCGTGAAGATCATGAGCAACACTTGAGGTCGATACTCCAAAAGCTTCGTGAATATAAGCTTTATGCCAAGTCAAGAAATGCGAGTTCGCTTGAGGAAGTAGCATTCCTCGGGCACGTGGTATCAAGTCATGGAATATCCGCTGACCCAAGAAAGATCAAAGCTTATTCAAAGTCGGGAGCAACCTAAATCAAGATCAAGACGAAGCTTTCCAGTCGGTTATTATCTGAGATTCAGAGAAGGGTTTTCTAATCGCTACTCCCTTAACTCAAATTGACTTTTAAAGATACAAAATTCTATTGAACGAGGAATGTGAGAAGAGTTTTCAAGAACTCAAAAGAAGACTCATTTCAAAGACTGCTCGGACAATACCATCCTCGCCTTGAGGGATTTGTCATCTACAAGGATGCTTCGTGCAAGGGGTTAGGATGTGTTCTCATGCAACATGGGAAAGTCATAGCCTATGCCTCTCGACAACTCAAAGAATATGAGAGGAATTATCCTACTCATGATCTAGAGTCAAGGCAATGTTTGTCTTCGCACTTAAAATTTGGAGGCATTACTTGTATGGGGAGAAAGTGGAGATCTTTACTTGATCATAAAAGCCTCAAATATTTCTTCACTCAAAAGGAACTCAACATGCGACAAATGACGCTGGCTTGAATCTGCTGAAAGATTATGATCATACCATCCAATACCATCCTCGAAAAGCAAACGGGTAGCCGACGATCGAAAGTAGAAGATCATACGCGGCACAAGTGCGATATTGTCAACGCAAAGGCCCATCTTGTATGACTTGCAAAAGGATGGAGATAGAATTAAAGACTCTGTGGACCCATGTGATGATGGCGAATATACGAGTAGAAACCGACTTTAATCGATAAAGTTAAAGTCGCTTCTAGCTACGCACTGAGCCGATGCATATGAGGAAGAAAGTATGCAAGAAGGTGCTATGCCGGAAGCAAGAATCGATGAAGAAGGAATACTTCGAAATCAACTCCAGACTTGTGTTCCTAACGACCCCTCGATTTAAAGTATAAAATCATGATGGAGGCGCATAACACACCGCTTGCAATCCATCTCGGGAGTACCAAAATGTATCGTGATCTTCGCCATACATTTTGGTGGAGCAATACGAAGAGAGAGATAACGCTTGCTTATCTCAAGGTGTCTAACTTGTCAACGAGTCAAAGCGAGAAAGCATCAAGTACCAAAAGGTCCATCAGCAACCACTTGAAATTCCGTAATGGAAGTGGGAGCACATTACTATGGATTTCACATCGGTCTTCCCAAGGTTTCTCAAGGCATAGATGCAATTTGGGTCATTGTTGATAGATCGACCAAGTCCGCTTCATTTCTTACCAATACGAGAAACTTATACACTTGAACGCCTTGCTCAGATGTACATAAACGAGATTGTAAGATCGCATGGTATGCCAAGATCCATAGTTTCGATCGAGACCCAAGATTCACTTCACGATTTTGGGTTAGTTTGCAAAAAGCTACGGGCACAGATTTATTTATTTAGTTCGGCTTATCATCCTCGCATTTGACGACAATCGTAGAGGACTATTCAAACTCTTGAAGATTTATTAAGACTCGTGGTCCTCGACTTCAAGGGAAGTTGACAAGTTCTACCATCGGTGGAGTTTTCCTACAACAACAATTATCAAGCAAGTATCGCATGGCTCCATTCGAGGCGCCAGATGAAGAAAGTGTCGCTTCTCCAAAGATGCCGGGATGAGGTGGGTGAAGCAACGTTGTTGGGACCGAGTTGGTACGTATGACTACTTAAAAAGATTCAAACGATCCGACAACGATAAAAACCTCACAAGACCGATAAAAGAGTTATGCCGATCTTCATCGAAAGGACGGGAATTCGATATCGAGATCATGTGTTGTTACGTGTTGCTCCATGGAAAGGAGTTACGAGATTTGGAAAGAGAGGAAAGCTCAATCCTCGATTCATCGCCCATTTTTAATCCTCGATCGAAAGTAGGACCGTAGAGCCTATAGACTTGCTTTTACCGCCAAGTATGTCTCGTGTTCATAACGCTTTTTCATATATCCATGTTACGTAAATATGTGAAAGACCCAACCATATTATCGAAGTTAGAACCGATTTAAATAAATAAGATTTAACGTATTTAAGAGGTTCCCTGCTCAAATCTTGATAAGAAGGAACATATTCTACGCCCCAAGGTTATACCTCAAGTCAAAGTGTTATGGAGGAACCACGATGTCGAGGAAATGACCGAGAGTTAGAATCAAATGAAATCAAGGTATCCTTACCTCTTCGACATACCGTGTACGCACTCCTAATTTCGAGGGCTAAATTTCATAAGAAGGGAGATTGTAAGACCTCAACTTTTATGAATAAAATGAATTTTCTATAAATATCATTTTTGAATATTATGGAATAAATTTGATATAATGTTATAGTTGTGGGTAATATTTATAAATTTTGCAAAGTACGCAAGTTGTTATATAATATTCGATTGGTCGTGAATATTCGCATTTATTTATTCAGACATACAATCAATGGTGGGACCCCACAATGTAATTATCATTTGATCGAGAAAACGACAAAAATATTTTTATGAAAATAACTACGAAGTTTTACCGCTGATACCGCTGAACTACTCTTAGTAGTAAAAGTACAAGAATACGCTGCGGGTTGCATAAAGAAGACACTACCTGATTGATTATTAATGCTTATGTGAGAAGTCACTCACTTGATTCAATTATTGTTTATATTTTATATGTTATTAAATCAATAATCGAGATGACGGTTGTTGTTAATATTATTATTTGCATTATTAACGATGTCTAGAAGTTCTCGCCAAGGAGAGGTTTGTCACCTAATCAAGCGCCAATAGGAGAGAAATCCTTATCGAAAGCCCCTCTTCCTCGAAACGACCTTCGGTCGATTAATAAAGTGAATAATAATAATGATGATGACGTTTTGTTTTATTCAGATTATTAACGTAATAAAATGTAAAACTTTTTATATAAAATGTAATACTTTTATAAAGTTATTCGCTTTTATTAGGCTAATAGTAAAATTTTTTTATATAAAATGTAATACTTTTATAAAGTTATCTCGCTTTATTAGACAATAATTAGAATATATTATATTTTATTATGCATAGTATTTGTATATAAGTGTTTGATAGTGTTTGCAGTAAAATCTTTTAAAAGTTATTCGCTTTTATTAGATTATAAATAGAATATATTATATTTTATTTAAAAGATTTTGCTTTAAATATGGACCGTCCGATTAAAGTAAATCAATCTGACCGCTCATGGATTGGTTATTATTCATTCCATTCTTCTATAAATAAGCTCATTCCTTCATTATTTCTTTCACGAAACTTCAAGAGAAACTCTGTAGAGAGAGAACTTACTATAGAAGAAAGAAGAAAAGTATTCTCGCTACTTCACTACTCCGATATCAAGTTTCTTTACTAGAAGGGGTATTATTTCTTTTGTATTCATGAAGAGAACTTCTATTATTCCATCTTTATTATTCTCGTTGAATAACTCAGATACGCTGCTACCCTATACTTGGTGAAATTCTTCTCAGATTCCATTCTTTATTATTCTCATTGAATATCCTCCTCGCGCTTTACGCCTTACCGGGTTCCGCCTTTTTATTATTCTCGCTGAATATCCTCGTCAGCTTTTACGCCTGACCGGTTCCGCCTTTTTATTATTCTCGCTGAACATCCTGTCTGTGTGAATTTCACCGACCTCGTTCCGCTATTTAGTATTCTCGTTGAATAACCTGCTCTATGCGCAAGTACCGCATGCATGGTGATTTCTCATTTCCATTCTTTATTATTCTCGTTGAATATCCCGCTTGCATGTACATTACGCCTCGACCGGGTTCCGTTATTTATTATTCTCGATGGAATAACCTGCCTATGCTAAGTACCGCATGCATGGTGATTTCTTTTGTTATTCCATTCTTTATTATACTCAAATTGGTTAAAGTTTTGACTTCTACACTCCATGAAATTAGTGGAATATTCTCGATATTTGGCGCTTCATCCAAAGATCTTTCATGGAAATATTCTTCCGAGCATTCTTGAATTTTACTTTACAAAGAAGTATCATGTCGATAATTTGACGTTATTAGTTCCTCGAATAAATTAATTCTTGAACTTGTTTTATTGAATTCTTATATCATTGTCATCATCCTCATGTTTATATTATTTTGAAAGTCATCTCGGGTCCTCAGAGTATAGATGGACTTGGTATGATTATGACCAGGATTATTCTAAGTAATCATGACCGTAATGTTACAAATGATGTGGTAAAAGTCCTCATCGGCCCGTGCATCGATGGACAAATTGTTGGCATGATCACGACTATCGATGAATACACAAATATCCTCGCCCGTAGTGCATGGATAATTTGTGGTCGTGACCCTAATGAATATCCTCGTCAGAAAAGGTGGATGATGTGGATTATTTATTGTCGAGTCTCAAATGATAAAAGTGATGAAAACCTTTTAAATCATAAAAGATAGTAGATTTTATTCTCTACTTGACTTTTTTAATGGATCGTGATATGTTCCGCTCAGCAGCTTAAACTTGATGTCTATTGTATTTTATCGCTTAATGATCGCTGAGGACTAATGATAATTTATTCTCGCATTATCTTAGTCATAATATTTCATCGGGCTAGTTGAGCTCACCTTTCTTTCACCGTTTCTTCAGAAATGAGAACGTAGCCGACTAGCTCTGGGAACCCGAGTGATGGTCCGAGATGGTGTCTTAGTAGTCCTCACTATTCTCTAAAATAGTGTGATAATAAATGTAATGAGGACTAAATTGAGTGTGGATATTGTCTAGATGACAATATTTGTATTAAAACTCACAAAGATGTATTTTGTCGTATTTTACACGATCGTTGTATAATCAAGTTGTATTTGAATTTAGTACCATGTATTTGGCGACTCAAGATGGGTGATGTATACCTATTTTTCATGAATAATGAAAGAAATAATACCCCTTACCTCAAAAAAAAGACTGATATTTGGAATAGTGAGGAGGTATGAGACTTCTCTTCTTCTTTCTCTTAATAATTTCTCTCTATAATAATTGCTTCATATCTTTAGTGAATTGGTGAGAAATGAAGGAAGAATGAGCTTCTATTTATAGGAAAATATAGTTTCAATAATCGCACGCTTTGGGGCTCAAATATTACAAAGATAATACCTTCAACTTTTCTTTCATTTTTAATTTAGTCCTCGCAAGTATTATCAAACTTGCACCACCTCCCTAATAGTAAATAATGTGAATTAATAGTACAATCATGCGACTCAATAGTTATAATCATGTGAAAATAATAATTATGATAAGACTCTCCATCTATACCTCTATTTTTAACTTAGTCATGCAAGTATTATCAATCTTGCACCAACTCCCCTAATAGTACATGAATGTGAATCAATAGTACATACATATGAACAAATAGTTATAATCATGTGAATTAATAGCAATTAATTGCTCATTTATTCGATTAATTACCCGATTGGTTAATATAACCTCCAGACATCAATTATTATCGAAATAAATGTCGATTTCCACTAACACTAACAATCCCAACACAATGGAAATATTTTTCTAAAAAATTTCATTTTTGAAATTTCAAAGTTTCACTTTTTCTGAAAAAGTCAACTGTTAACTTTTTTGACCAAAAAGTCAACCCTGACAAATTTTGTGTTTATAGTCTATTTCTACTAATTTCATCATTCCGGACTTAAATATCATGTCCGCATCTCCAAATTCAACTCCGAACTCAAATATAATTTTTTTACTAACATTCATCATTAATATTATAACTCACAATATTTAACAACTGTGTCGCTCCTGTGAAAGAGGGGCTTTCCGATAAGGATTTTCCTTATCAAGCGCAAATTAGGTGACTAAACATCTCCTTGACAGAACTTCTAGACATCTTCAATATTGGAAATAATAATATGAATAACTTTGTCATCTCAATTATTGATTCAATAATATATAAAATATTATGCAGATGATACTGTGACAATAACTGAATCAATAATATGAGAGATGTGATGCAGCAATTATGGTAACAATAATTGAGTATATCTGAGTGACTTCTCACATAAGTATCAATTATCAATACCGTGTGCTACTGTGCAACCACGCGTATTACTGTACTTTTACTAATGGTTATATTATGACAACTTGCTTACTTTGAAAAATTTTCACATATCACCCTTAACTTTAAACTTTTATCAATTTAACTATTTACCAAAATTGAATAATTTTATTTCATAAAATTTGGGATCTCACAATCTCCACTCCTTATGAAATCTCGCCCTCAAAATTTACGTACCTGGTAGTTCAAAGAGATGAGAATACCTTGCTTTCTTTTCGGATTGTACCTTCCTGGTTATTTCCTCTCAGATCATGATTTTCCCATCGCTCATCTGACGCCCCCAAAATAGGTCCACACGACCCATTCTCGAGTCGCCAGATATCACTTATAAAAATCAAATACAAACTTCATTTATATAATCGTTGAACTCGTCAGCAGTAGTACGATAACAACAGATAAGTCGTGAGTTTTAATACAATATTGTCTCGTAGATGATCCAAACTCAAATTGTTACAATGCCATATAAAATACAAAGAAAGAAATATTTTAAGACCCCAAAGAAGAACGAGAAGATTACTATCATATTCATTCTAATGAGGTGCACTTTCGACGCTTTCAAAGCTCCAAGTTCTCATCACCCTATTGTTGTTCGCCAAAATCAATTATTAAGTGACGATAAAATACGACACACACATCTTAGGTCCTCAATACAATTATCTCGTCAGTATGTCATGCCGCTTTTATAATGTATCGAGAAACTTCGACACCCTCTTGACCATCACACTATTTCCCTTATCCCCGGCCAACCCAAATACACACTCTTATTACCCGAAAGGAATTGTGAAGCAAAGGGTGAGCACAAAAATAGCCCAAAGAAAGAATATCATGACTAAAGATAATTAAATTATCAATAGCCTTTCATCAATAATAAATCGTAGATTTAGAACATACGGTAGATGATAAAACTTTTCAACCATAGTTGCAAAATGAACGAGCAATCCATTAAAGAGTCAAATAGACCATCGTGTCTATTATCTTCCATGTTAAAAGTCCACCAATAATGTTTTATCCTCGTAACATCAATCAACAATTCATGTCCACAATCATATGAATAACTCATAATCATAATTGTGATTCTAAATTCTTTTCGCACCTGTGACGTAAGATAATTTTCATCACCTATCTTCACCTGAAACATCAAAAATCATGGTTATACCAAATCACAATTCCTGCTCATAATCATACTAATAAATTCATCTTTGCACTACGGCCAAAGATATTCATTAACAATTTATTCTTTGCACTACAGAGCAAAAGACATACAACTTTATTTTAAAGAGTCAAGTAGAGTATGATATCTACTATCTTTTACTTAATTAAAAGTGTATAATCAATATTTTATCACCGAGACTCAAATTTTAATAAATAATCCACATCATCGAATCATCCTCGCACTACTACTACCAAGGATATTCATATGTAATCATCAATGGTCATGATTATACCGAATAATCCCTGTTATAATCATACCAATAATCGCCCATCAATGCACTACGGGCAAATGAGGACTTTTACCACATCATCTATAACATTACGAGTCATGATTATACCGAATGATCCCTAGTCATAATCATACCAATAAATAGCTCATCATCTATGCAAGCATAAGCCAAAGATACTCATCAATCAATAGTTCATCTTTATCTTCGCACGTAAGCCAAAGATATACAACTCAATATAAAACCAATAATCAATAATCCATCTTTGCATCGTAGCCAAAAGAAATATAAACTATAAAATCAATAATCAATAAATTCATCTTTGCACGTAAAGCCAAAGATATACAATCAGAAACTAATAATCAATACCCATCTTCAGCACGTAGCCAAAGATGACTTTCATCATAATATAAGCATGAGGATGATGACAATGATATAAGCATTAATCAAACGAAAACAAGGATAAATATTAAAGACTTTAAATTTATCCAAATATTATCAATCACTTAATAAACTCATAATCTAATATTATTAATATTATAACAATATTTTAATCACTTCTTAAACTTATAAACAATTTATTTCAATTGTTTACACTTTACCAAATAATGCATTTAATCATTCAAAAATGCCATACTCATAAGATTTCATCACCAATGATCAAATCCTCATCAAAAATCAGATATACCCTATATAGATTCCCAAGCCATAAAATCTTATTTTCCAATTTTGTTACTTCACATAACATATTTAATTCATTTACTCATAACTAGTTCATTTTCATGAAAAATACCAAATCACCCAAAAATATATTTCTTTTCTCGGATTTAATATAATATAGTCCCATATTGAATATATATTTTTCTCGAATTTTTAAAATTCATTTACTATTTTCATATGGCCAAAATCATCAATAATATTTAGACATTTATCATAAATTGTACTTTTGTCCAAAAATTCTAAAATTTACAGGTATACTCTCATTATATACATGTACTCCCAATAAAAATTTCACCAATTTTGAGTTAACCACAAGGAGTTATAAGGGTTTACTTTTAAAATAGTCTTTTCCCATAAAATCCATAACTCTTAATCTATACATCCAAAAATCGCCATCTTTGGACACAATATAGAAAACTCATCAAATTATCATTTCAAATTTTTCCAGAATTTTTGAGGGTCGAAAAATTACGAAACTCAAAATGAATTTTCACCCGCCATGCAAGAATCCACGTAGATGCATCATTTCCACAATTTAATAAGGAATGAATACAAAGGATCATTCACCATGCATGCAGAATCCACATGTATAGTTATTCCAATGTAATAATAAAGAATGGAATAATGTAAGAATTCACCATGCATGCGATAGACCGCATGCATAAAAGTTATTCCCAATCAAATAAAGTAATAATAAAGAATGGAACCAGTCATGCCAGAATCCGCATGCATGTGATATTCCAAATGTAATAATAAAGAATGGAATAACAATAATAATTCACCATGCATGATAGAATCCGCAGATGCATGTGTTATTCCAATGTAATAATAAAGTTATTCCAATGTAATAATAAAGAATTCCACTGTAATAATAAAGAATGAATAACAATGTATTTCATGCATGCATGTGATATTCCAATGTATAAATAAAGAAATTAATAAAGAACTGAATCAGTCACGCACGTGAATCCGCATGCATGTGATATTCCAAATGTAATAATAAAGAATGGAATAATAGAAGAATTTCACCATGTATGCATTAGATTGCATGACAAAGTTATATTCCAACATAATAATAAGGAATGGAATAACAATAGCTCTCTTCATGAATGAAATAATAAAATAAATAATAATACCCTTACCTTAAAAAAAAACCGATATCGAATAAAGGAGGTAGCAGACTTCTTCTTCTTTTCTCTCTATAATTTCTCTCTATAATAATTGCTCTATAGCTTTAGTGAATTGGTGAGAAATGAAGGAAGAATGAGCTTCTATTTATAGAAAATATAGTTTCGATAATCGCACGCGCTTGGGGCTCAAAATATTACAAAGATAATACCTTCAACTTTTCTTTTCATTTTTAATTTAGTCCTCGCAAGTATTATCAAACTTGCACCACCTCCCCTAATAGTAAATAATGTGAATTAATAGTTCAATCATGTGAATCAATAGTTATAATCATGTGAAAATACGAATTACAAGATAAGACTCCATCTATACCTCCATTTTTAACTTAGTCATGCAAGTATTATCAATCTTGCACCAACTCCCCCTAATAGTACATGAATGTGAATCAATAGTACACACATGTGAACAAATAGTTATAATCATGTGAATTAATAGCAATTAATTGCTCATTTATTCGATTAATTACCCGATCGGTCAATATAACCTCCAGACATCAATTATTATCAAATAAATGTCGATTTCACTAACACTAACAATCCCAACACAATGAAAATATTTTTCTCAAAAATTTCATTTTTGAAATTTCAAAGTTTGACTTTTTCCAAAAAAAGTTAACTGTTGACTTTTTTGACCGAAAAGTCAACCCCGACAAATTTTGTGTTTATAGTCTATTTCTACTAATTTCATCATTCTCGACTCAAATATCACGTCCAAGGCCTCCAAATTCAACTCAACTCAAATTCATTTTAATAACATTCATCATTAATATTATAACTCACAATATTTAACAACCAGTGTCGCTCCTGTGAAAGAGGGGGGGCTTCCGATAAGGATTTCTCCTTATCACACAATTAGTGTGACCAAACCTCTCCTCGATGTAACTTCTGACATACATCACAATATTGCAAATAATAATATGAATAACTTTGTCATCTCAATTATTGATTTAATAATATATAAAATATTATGCATATGATAATCGTGACAATAATCAAATCAATAATAGATATGAGAGATATGATGCGCGAGTATATTATTCAACGTAAGCAATAATTGAGTATAACCGAGTGACTTCTCACATAAGCATCAATAATCAATACCGTAATTCCGCTACTATGCAACCACGCCAGACATCGTATTTTTTACTACCGATTATTTTATAACAACTTGCTTACTTTGAAAAAATTTCACATATCACCCTTAACTTTAAACTTTTATCAATTTAACTATTTACCAAAATAATTAAAAAAATGAATACTTTTATTTCATAAAATTCGGATCTCACAATCTCCCCCCTTATGAAATTTCACCTCAAAATTTACGCACTTCGTAGTTCAAGAGATGAGAATACCTTTGCTTTTTTTCTTGATTGTACCTTCCTAAGTTATTTCCTCTCAGATCATGATTTTCCCATTGCTCATCTCCTCGTATTTCGTATATCATTCTAGAATATATCTTCAAAACAAAGGTTAATTGACATATCACAATTTGTCAACTTATCAAGTAAACAATTTCAGCTTTAGGTAAGTCACACACTAATAAGTATATAACTCTGCCTCTCCCTCCTAGTTCTAGACTCTTATCTCCGCCAAATGACCATATCCCTAAGCTCGATACCATTTGTGACGCCCCCAAAATAGGTCCACACGACCCCCATTCTCGAGTCGCCAGATATCACTTATAAAAATCAAATACAAACTTCATTTATATAATCTGCTGAACTGTCGCAGCAGTAGTACGACAACAGATAAGTCGTGAGTTTTAATACAATATTGTCTCGTAGACAAGATCCAAACTCAAATTGTTACAATGCCATATAAAATACAAAGAACAAATATTTTAAGACCCCAAAGAAGAACGAGAAGATTACTATCATATTCATTCTAATGAGGTGCACTTTTGACGCTTTCAAAGCTCTGCTCTCATCACCCTATTGTTGTTCGCCAAAATCAATTATTAAGTGACGATAAAATACGACACACACATCTTAGGTCCTCAATACAATTATCTCGTCAGTATGTCATGCCGCTTTTATAATGTATCGAGAAACTTCACAAATTTTCACCATCACACTATTTCCTCATTATCCCCGCCAACCCAAATACACACTTTATTACCCGAAAGGAATCAGAAGCAAAGGGTGAGCACAAATAGCCCAAAGAAAGAATATCATGACTAAAGATAATTAAATTATCAATAGCCTTCGCCAATAATAAATCGTAGATTTAGAACATACGGTAGATGATAAAACTTTTCAACCATAGTCATAAATGAACGAGCAATCCATTAGAAGAGTCAAATAGACCATCGTGTCTATTATCTTCTCATGTTAAAAGTCCACCAATAATGTTTTATCCTCGTAATCAATCAACAATTCTCGTCCACAATCATATGAATAACTCATAATCATAATTGTGATTCTAAATTCTTCGCACCTGTGATCGTAAGATAATTTTCATCACCTATCTTCACCAAAACATCAAAAATCATGGTTATACCAAATCACAATTCCCGCCATAATCATACTTAATAAATTCATCTTTGCACTACTACCAAAGATATTCATTAACAATTTATTCTTTGCACTACAAAGCCAAAGACATACAACCGTATTTTTAAGAGTCAAGCAGAGCATGATATCTACTATCTTTTACTTAATTAAAAGTGTATAATCAATATTTTATCACCGAGACTCACCTTAATAAATAATCCACATCATCGAATCATCCCCGCACTACTACCAAGGATATTCATGTAATCATCAATGGTCATGATTATACCGAATAATCCCTCGTTATAATCATACCAATAATCGGCCCATCAATGCACTACGCCCAATGAGGACTTTTACCACATCATCTATAACATTACGGGTCATGATTATACCCAATGATCCCCTCGTCATAATCATACCAATAAATAGTTCATCTATGCATATAAGCCAAAGATACTCATCAATCAATAGTTCATAGTTCAAAGATATACAACTCGTAAGCCATAAGATATATCAACGTAGTAAAATATACAAATAATCAATAATCAATCTCATCTTTGCACGTAAGCCAAAGATATACAATCAGAAAAACAATAATCAATTCATCTTTGCACAAAGCAAAGATATACAACTTAAAACTATCTTTGCACGTAAGCCAAAGATATACAATCAGAAAACCAATAATCAATACCCATCTTTCATCAAAATATCATAATATAAGAGGATGATGACAATGATATAAGCATTAATCAAACGAAAAACAAGGATAAATATTAAAGACTTTAAATTTATCCAAATATTATCAATCACTTAATAAACTCATAATCTAATATTATTAATATTATAACAATATTTTAATCACTTCTTAAACTTATAAACAATTTATTTCAATTGTTTACACTTTACCAAATAATGCATTTAATCATTCAAAAATGCCATACTCATAAGATTTCATCACCAATGATCAAATCCTCATCAAAATCAGATATACCCTATATAGGATTCCTAAGCCATAAAATCTTATTTTCCAATTTTGTTACTTCACATAACATATTTAATTCATTTACTCATAACTAGTTCATTTTCATGAAAAATACCAAATCAGCCCCAAAAAATATTTCTTTTCCGGGATTTAGCATGTAATATAGTCCCATATTGAACATATATTTTTTCTCAAATTTTTAAAATTCATTTACTATTTTTCATACGGCCAAAATCGCTAATATTTAGACATTTATCATAAATTGTACTTTTGTCCAAAAATTCCAAAATTTATGTGGTATACTCTCGTTATATACATGTACTCCCAATAAAAATTTCACCAATTTTGAGTTAACCACAAGGAGTTATAAGGGTTTACTTTTAAAATAGTTTTTTCCCATAAAATCCATAACTCTTAATCTATACATCCAAAAATCGCCATCTTTGGACACAATATAGAAAACTCATCAAATTATCATTTCAAATTTTTCCGAATTTTTGAGGGTCGTAAAATTACGAAATCAAGAAATGGATTTTCACCACCATGCAGAATCCACGTAGATGCATCATTTCCACAATTTAATAAGGAATGAATACAAAGGATCATTCACCATGCATGCGGAATCCACATGACATGTGTTATTCCAATGTAAATAATAAAGAATGGAATAATGTAAGAATTCACCATGCATGCGATAGATCGCATGCATACAAAGTATTCCCAAATGTAATAATAAAGAATGGAACTGTGTCACGCGTAATCCGCATGCATGTGATATTCCAATGTAATAATAAAGAATGGAATAACAATAGAATTCACCAAGCATGCGATAAACCATACGCATGTGTTATTCCAATGTAATAATAAAGAATGGAACCAGTCATGCGAATCCAAGATATGCATGTGATATTCCAAATGTAATAATAAAGAATGAACAAATAATTCAGTCACGCCAGAATCCGCATGCATGGATTATTCCAATGTAATAATAAAGAATGGAATAATAGAAGAATTTCACCATGTATGCAGTATATTTTGCATAGATAAAGTTATTCCAACATAATAATAAGGAATGGAATAACAATATCTCTCTTCATGAATACGAAAGAAATAATACCCCTTACCTAAATAATAACCTTAAAAACCGATATCGAATAAGGAGGTAAAGCAGAGACTTTCTTCTTCTTTCTCTATAATTTCTCTCTATAATAATTGCTCTATAGCTTTAGTGAATTGGTGAGAAATGAAGGAAGAATGAGCTTCTATTTATAGAAAATATAGTTTCGATAATCGCACGCTTTGGGGGCTCAAATATTACAAAGATAATACCTTCAACTTTTCTTTCATTTTTAATTTAGTCCTCAAAGTATTATCAAACTTGCACCACCTCCCCTAATAGTAAATAATGTGAATCAATAGTTCAATCATGTGAATCAATAGTTATAATCATGTGAAAATACGAATTACAAAGATAAGACCTCCATCTATACCTCCATTTTTAACTTAGTCATGCAAGTATTATCAATCTTGCACCAACTCCCCTAATAGTACAATGAATGTGAATCAATAGTACACACATGTGAACAAATAGTTATAATCATGTGAATTAATAGCAATTAATTGCTCATTTATTCGATTAATTACCCGATCGGTCAATATAACCTCCAGACATCAATTATTATCGAAATAAATGTCGATTTCACTAACACTAATAATCCCAACACAATGGAAATATTTTTCTCAAAAATTTCATTTTTGAAATTTCAAAGTTTGACTTTTTCCTAAAAAATCAATCGTTAACTTTTTTTCGACCAAAAAGTCAACCCCGACAAATTTTGTGTTTATAGTCTATTTCTACTAATTTCATCGTCTCGACTCAAATATCACGTCTCAAGGCTCTCCAAATTCAACTCCAAACTCAAATTCAATTTTTAATAACATTCATCATTAATATTATAACTCACAATATTTAACAACCGTGTCGCTCCCAAGAAAGAGGGGGCTTTTCGATAAGGATTTCTCCTTATCGCCGCGCAATTAGGTGACCAAACCTCTCCTCGATGTAACTTCTAGACATTGTCAATATTGCAAATAATAATATGAATAACTTTGTCGCCTCAATTATTGATTTAATAATATATAAAATATTATGCAGATGATATCGCGACAATAATCGAATCAATAATACGAGAGATATGATGCAAAGAATTATCGTAGCAATAATCGAGTATAACCGAGTGACTTCTCACATAAGCATCAATAATCAATACCGTGTGCTACTATGCAACCACGCCAGACATCGCATTTTTACTACCTCTGCTATTTTATGACAACTTGCTTACTTTAAAAAATTTTCACATATCACCCTTTAACTTTAAACTTTTATCAATTTAACTATTTACCAAAATAGAAAATTGAATACTTTTATTTCATAAATAAATATCTTCTCTCAGATTATATATCTTTCCGGGGCTTGTTGAAATTGAAGCAAGTTCACAAAAATGTTTTTTTTTCAAAAAATTTAAAAAGGAAAGCATTATTAAATAATTTTGGCATCGATTGAATAAAAATGATTAAAATTATATAATCATTATTCAATAATTTTTATTTATTTAATATATTTTAATGTGCATAATTTTATCATATTCTAAAAAGTTAATTACCAAAATTGATGATTATATTTTAATCAAAATGGATTGTTAATTTTCGGGATATTTATGTTTTGTTAGAGAGTGGCTAAATGAGGAACAATGTGTCAGTTAGATCCCAATTAATAACCTCCACGTTAAAACCAAAAAATTTTTCAAACAATGATCTTTTAGTTTCACCGCAATATAGTGTTCAAAATTGGTCCGAAAAAGAGATGGGGAAGTAGTGAAATCATAAAGAAAGAGTTTATTTGTTGGAAATGGGGAAGGCTACACCGACTCAAAGGCAGGGATCAATTAAAGATGGTAAATAAAACTTCCATCGATGACATCTTCTTAGACAATGTTGTTAATTTTGCTTGTCACCCATTAACAACTCCACGAAAACACATTTTGCGATCTCACCGCAATATATCAATCGCCCAAAGGGCCCCGACTCAACAACTTCAAATGGTAAATATTCCATCGATCAACAATTTAATTTGCTCGAGCAACACCTGGGGGTTGAGAGATTTGAGATTTGTATAATCTCGAAAGAGATAAGCGTAATGAGATGAAAGGACATGATGGACATATGTTGCACGAGTTTTTAATGGGTGAACAAGGAAAGAATCTATCATTTTATTTCAAAATTGAGGCAAATGATGAAAACATGATTACTCATTATTTTTGGGCTGATTCAACCTCTAGACGGGTTTACAATTTTTATGGTGATGTAGTGATATTTGATACTACATACAACACTAATCGGTATGGATTAATTTTTGCGCCACTAATGGGGGCTAATAATCATGGTCAAACAATAATATTTGCATGTGCATTCTTGAGTAATGAGACCATAGATTCATTTGTTTGGCTTTTCAACCAATTTTTGGAAGCCATGTAAGGTGCTGCCCCTAAGATGATCATTACTGATCAAGATCTAGCTATGACAAATGCAATTTCACAAACTCTACCAACAACATTTCATAGATATTGTAGTTGGCACATTTTAACTAAATTTTTTGAGAAGATAGATTCAGTTAAATACATTGCTTACTATAAGGAGTTTTCAAATTGCATATGGAAATCAAAGATTAAGGAAGAGTTCGATTTGAAATGGATAGAGTTGGTTGAGAAGAGTGGGTTAAATGATAACAAATGGCTATAATCAATGTATCAAATTCGTGCTAAATGGGTGCCGGCATATATGAATCATGTTTTCTCGGTTGGAATGTCAAGTAGCCAACGAGCTGAAAGCTCTCATTCATTCTTCAAAAAATATGTTTTAAAAAATAATTCATTGGTGGATTTTATGATTCAGTTTGGTAGGGGATTTGTGCGTCAACGTCATGAATAATTATTGGCGAATCACAAAGACATGATTGAGAAGCCTAAAATGAAAATGCTTCACGAGTTTTTGGTGCATATGGTAGATATTTATACACATGAAATATTTTTTAAATTTCGGGATGAGATGTGGGAGAGCTTGACTTCTAAATTTGAGCTTAAAGATGAGGATGAAGATCATTGTGTGTACAACATTGCTCAAAAAAGTGGCAGTAATTATCCATTGCGACAAATTCATTATGACAAGGTCTTGGATTTTGCTTCATGTACTTGCAAAAAATTTGAGAGCATGGGAATTCCTTGTAGACACGTGTTGGGATATTTGCACAAAATGCATGATTATGAAAGATTGCCAAGTTAATACATTTTGAGTAGCTGGACAAAAATAGTTAAGTCTGGGTAGTCGTTGATGGTAGTGGCATTGAGATAACTGATAATAAGTCATATCTACTGAAGTGGAGTCAATTAATGCAACTAGCCTTAGATATGGTTGACAAGGCCCTTACTAGTAAAGAAGCAACTAAGGTCTATATTAATGCTTTGAGTGGTGCACATGATAAAATTAATCAAATGGTTAGTTTTGGTACAAGTTTTGTTGATACTGTAGAAAGAAGTCAAATTCCAAGTGTAGTTGCTTCAGGGAGTGGGGGTTCCAACTACTACAACGAACCGAGTCAAGTGCATGCATAGGGTTATGGTAAAAGGCTTAAGGGAGGGAAAGAGAAAGCATTAGGGAGACCAAAAAAATCTAAAGCTAGATGGTGTAATGGGTGTGGTTTGGTTGGCCAAACACACGACAAAAGAAATAGTCCCATGCTTACAAATCGGTAAGAAATTTGTAAATTTTCATTCATTTTCATAGTATTCATTGGATGTATCTAAATAATTTACGACGTGACATTTTTATTGCAGGTATTCACCTTTTCATGATGGCGCAACTCCCAACCCAAGTGTAGATAATGATAGTTATTCATCTCTAGGTGATTGTAAAAATCCTCTTATAAAGGATATTTTAATTATAGAGTTTTCAACTAACATTTTGTTTTTCATTTCAGGAATATCACTATAACTTTTACGTGGAATATCACTATCACTATCACCATGTTGGGCTTGTTTTACAGTGGTTGAATGTAGATAATTTGAATATATTTGGATGTAATTCCATGTAATGTGGCAGATTTTGGATGTTAGTATTATATGGCTTTTCACTGAATGTTGCTGTTGCTGGGCTACTGCTGCAGTTGTTGCTATTTGATAATTAGATTGTAATCATGCCTATACTGTCATGCTTATGTCTTTTTAATTTGGTCTTGGGAGTTGACTGTTTGGACTTATGTTTGTGCTGGATTTATTGTTTTACTAGCTGATGATATTCATGGGATAATTCCATGTAATGTAGCACTTGTGTTTTGTGAAAGATCTTGAAATTTATTGAAACTTAGAGCTGTGTATTTTTTGGGTAACAAAACAGTGGTATATTGAAATTGGGAAATTTTGTTGCTTTCATATTGTAACTACTATAGACGGCGGCATGGATTATTTATCTTTTCATCATCCTATTATGGCAATACAGGATAACCCTTCATTTATGGCAATACAAAATCTTCCTTTCTTATTCAATGTATAACCTTTTCTTAAAGGGGATGGATTATTTATCTTTTCATCATCCTATTTTCTAGTGGAAATGCTTTGATTGCTAACAGAAAGTCAGAAACAATGTCAAGTTGATGCAGGTTGTGTGAAATTTGTGGTGAGACTACAAAAAATGTTATGGGCGTTGGGGATAATAGATTCATTAGAACTGCATGATGCCTTTAGTAGTATTTCACTACTCCTCTTTCAGTTAGGAAAATGTTCAGTATATGTTTGGAACTTGAAAATTAGATTATTAAAACACTGAATGGAAGAAATACTAGTATACATATAATATGCAAACTCGTCTTGAAAGGTCTAATATGCAAAAAATATTATCTAATAACATTAACAACAACATCTCATACATAATGTGTTGGTTAAATAATGAAAATTATCAAAATTACAACCGATTTAATAACATTAACAACAACACCGCATACATAACATTAACAATTATGACAAATCGTTGAGTTAGTTGCAATTGACGCATTTCAAATTTCACCATCTCTAATTCATTGGAGTCGTTAGCATTCGTTGGATGAGTTTTTACATTTAAATGCTCGGATGTGTCCATTTACAACCTCCCTTGATTATGAAACACTCGAACGTATTCGACACACCAACTGATGAAGTTACCACATTGCTGCATATTTGGGACACAATAAATTTATTCACTTGTGTAAAAGGAACAAATATACAAAAATTACAATTAATAAATACATACCATTCTTGGACAAGAATAATAGTGTCTACCCAGATTCTTTTCCGACATTGAAAGTTTTACTATACAAGAGCCCATACGACAACGACATATGAACAGAGGCCATACGGATGTAGCAATAGATGAATTTGATGACATTTTCTATCAACAAATGTTCTCAACACCAACTATGCCTAGATACTGATCACAATAAGGAAATATACTAAAACACTTGGGATTATAGGAAAAAAATACAAATATAAATTATTAAATACACGCATAAAACTTTTTTATTCTTCACAACAAAACTACTATTTCATTCAAGTTTAAGTCAAAGAAACTATATTGGGAGATGCAAGTAATGTTAACTAACTAGATTGTTATATAGTCTAACCACTTGACTTCAAGAATTTCACAAGTCATGAGAACACTAGAACTTGGCCTAATTGTAGAGTTTACATTCTTACATACTTCATCAACCTCTAATACACAAAATGCAATCAAATCTCAAGATAGCCAAAAGCAAGAGGACATGTTAATACAAATAAAAATAACTCACACTTATTTCAAATAAAAATGACTCACACTTATAGCTTCCATTAGTACAATAACCATATATGAAGCAAGAGGCACCCGTTATTTGATATAAGGTGAAACCGTGAAAGTAAGTCCAAAAATAAATTTTCTGCAAATGGATAGTCAAATTTGCTCACACTAGAATAAAGCTGAAGTAAGAATCCACAGTGCAAATTGAAACTTAAAATTTAAAAATAATACAATGTTTGTGTACATTTTAAGAAACATGGTAGACTTCTAAGGTCTAAGAAAAATTGAGACTATTTCCACTATTTTGATGTCAACTGTGTGACTAAGTACATCTACAACCATACGAAACTGTGCAACATCAAAATAGTCAAAACAACCAAAATAAAAGACCAACACCTGTTTATCTTCCCAAATCAACAGATCATAATTCAGAAATTAATATCAACCTACAGATCTGAACTTCGCCTTACAGGTATAGCCAAAATGACCTCGCGATTTGGTTTACGAGAGGGGGTTAACGACGTATAAATGACGGCGTAGTTGTTACCGTTAACACTGTTGGAATACCCAATGGTTAAAAATACAGTAATATACGTGGTTGCACAGTAGCACACAGTATTGCACAGTATTTTTGAATTATTGATCCTTACGTAAGAAGGCAATACTCAATAATTGTTACAGTAATTATCGCTTCAATATTTTATTTTATTGATTCAATAATTCTTTGCGTTGATATTTGATATTATCATTGTTTCAATAATTGTCAACGCACAAAGATTTCTCATTATCATATCAATAATTCATATTATTTGAATAATATTATTAGATAACATTATTAGCAATGTCTAGAAAGTTACGCTCTAAGGAGAGGTTTGGTCACCTAATTGCAAGGCGATGGAGAAATCCTTATTAGAAATCCCCTTTTCCTAGAACCCGCTGCTCGGTTGTCATTATTGTGATTCTATAATATTATTTGTGAATAGTTAATTATTGATAAGGAAATATTTATTTGATGTGGATATAAATGATGGATTTATTTATTTTATGTGGTTATAATTAAAGGAATTAATGTTGAGGTGTTTTATCAGTATTTTTGTCGGAATGGAGGTATTAAAAATCAAATCAAGATTTTTACGATATATTGGGTGAGTTATAATTTTAATCCGACCGTTGGATCGTTGTGATTTTTTGGATATGTTATACATATATAAGTTGAGTATATGTCCACAAATTTTGAACCGTTAAAAATGAACGTATGATTTGTTGTGAATTTTAAGAGGTGACCGATTCGAAATTAGGTTTATAAATAATTTTGGTGGAAAATTCTAGAATTGAGTGGGGCCCCACTTGTGGTTGCTTATTCATTACAAGTTTTATTCAAAGATCACTTCCACCTTTCATTTCAATCACTTGCTTCTTTGAGGTAAAGCGCAAGTCCTTCTTATTGCGAGAATCGTTCGACTGCCTTAAGTGCTGCGTTCGATAATGAATCTGCGAGAGGCTGATCGGTTTGTATCAAGTTGGAGATTCGAGAAAGCAATCGGTTTGATTCTCATTTTTTATATCCGGTATAATCTCTAAACCTCTCAATTAATTGATTTTTTGTATGGATCCTGTTTTAGGGTTTCAGAAATTGCTTTAAAATTTTAATTTCCGCTGTGCGTTTCTCTGCCGAAGCCCAACAAAGGGATGTTATTTTCTTCTTAAATGATATTAGTTTCTTCAATATTATTATGCCAAAATATTGGTTTGAACTTTTTAACCAAATTTGGAACTTTTTGTGTCGGGGTTATTATTCACGTATACGGAACTATTCACGTATACGACACTATTCACGAATACGGCACTATTCACCAAAAAATGAAAATTTTTATTTTTGTCCAAGATGTCTATTATGGTTACTATCTTTGATTGTATCATGTTTTGATCTTTATTTTTAAATTCTGCTTCACAATTGGTTATTATGAAGTATTATTGATCTTGGATAAACTGTTATACGAATCCCTAATGTTTGTCCTTCTGTCTCACCGGATTCGCTTTTCTTTTAAAATATTTTCATCATCCTCGGTCTTAAATGATGATATTATTGAATATCTTTGGCCCAGAAGTGCAAAAGATGAATGATTAACTGATGAATATCTTTGGCCCGTAATGCAAAGTTGAACATGTGTTGAGATAAACATGACCGACTGGTGATATAAATGAATATCTTTGGCCTGTAGTGCAAAGATGAATATTTGATTAAAGATGTATATTGATTGATATTACAGGATAAAATATTGATGATGGACTTTTAAATCTTAGAAGATAATAGAATTCATTCTCTCGCGCGACTCTTAAATGGATTCTTGCTTTCGCATTTGTTGATCTAAAACTTGTTGTACATTATATTCTATCGATTTTTCCTGTTGAAGACTAATGATAATTTGTTATATATTATCTTAGTCATAATATTCTTTACTGGGCTAATTGAGCTCACCCTTTTCCTTTTTGTTCCATTTTTCTTCTCAGGAGGTGAGAACATAGCAGGATCGAGTCGGGGTATGGAGTGATGGTTCTAGAAAGATGTTTTATCAACACCTATTCATCTTTGCACTACGGGCCAAAGATATTCATCAGTTAATCATTCATCTTTGCACTACAGGCCAAAGATATTCAATAATATCATCATTTAAGACTCCAGGATGATGAAAAATATTTTAAAGAAAACGAATCCAATGAGACATGTAAGGACAAACATTGGGATTCGTGATAATAGTTTATCCAAGATTAATAATACTTCATAATAACCAATTGTAAGCAATTTAAAATAAAGATCAAAACATGGATACAATCAAAGATAGTAACCATAATAGACATCTTGGACAAAAGGAAAATTTTTCATTTTTGGTGAATAGTCTTTGTATTCGTGAATAAAGGTCGATATCGTGAATAGTTTCAGATACGTGAATAGTAAACCCGGACACAAAAAGTTCCAAATTTGGTTAAAAAGTTCAAACCAATATTTTGGCATAATAATATCAAGAAACTAATATCATTTAAGAAGAAAATAACATCCCTTTGTTAGTTTCTACGCATTTAAAACGCATTAAATGAAATTAAAATTTTAAAGCAATTTCCGAACCCTAAAATGATCCATGCGAAAAATTAATTAATTCGAGGTTTAGAGATTATACCAGATATAAAAAAATGAGAATCAAAACCGATCGTGCTCTCGAATCTCCAACGAATACAAACCGATTGCGCCTCTACCAGATTCACATTAAACGTCGCATCTAACCGTCGAACGATTCTCTCAATAAGAAGGACTCAATGTTTAACCTTTCATTACTTGTAGTTTGCTTTACATACCATGTATTTCATGAATCGTAATGGGTGTTGTATACCTATTTTGGGGCGTCGCGGTTATTATCAAAGCTTAGGGATATGGTCTTTGGAGGAGATCGGGGAATAGAACTAGGAGGGGAGAGATTAGTAAATCCTTCACTAGTGTGTCCTATCTAAGCTTATTTGTTAGTTGGTTATAATATAGGGATATTATGTGATATGTTAATTTGTTTAATTAACCCTTGTTTTATGGTAGTATTTAAGAATGGCTGCTGAGAACGTTAACAATGGAGTGTATGAGACTGTGGAACAACTTTTAGTCACAAACCAGGAGAACGTGCAACAGGAAGGCAATATTCCTCCTGTAAACAACACTACCGAGCAAACGATGAATGATGGAATGTTTAGGAGCTTTTTGCGCTTCATGCAAAATCGCATTTGAGGAGACTCGTGTACAAAATACGAATGGAAATGATAAGCAGCCTTGATTTTGTCACAACCAAGCGCCTCAAGTAGTTGGGACCACCAGATTTACGGAAAGCCCGATCCGATTAAAGGCGAAAATGTGGGTCAAGCAAATTACCAAGATATTCGATGTCTTGGGATGCACTGAGGAAACGTAGGTTCCATTCATACATTTATGTTTAGTGGTGAGGCGATTCTTGGTGGGAATCATGAAGCGTACTCGACCACCGCACTCAACATGTCTTGGGAAAGATTTTAGAAATCTGCTCAATGACAAGACTTTCCTGAAAGTATTCGTCATATGAAGGAGGTAGAGTTTATTAGACTGGAAAAGAATAACATGATAGTGTCTCAGTACGAGGCGAAGTTCGCAGAGTTATCCAGGTTTGCACCTCATTTGGTAGAAAATGAGGAACATATATGAGGATGTTTCGAGAGGTCTAAAACCCAAGATTCAATCAATACCTTATCTCTCATAAAATTTCTCCGATTCAGATGTTGTCAATTGGGCTCAATTATTAGAGCGAGATAATGAGTATACTCAACCGAGGGACCACAACTAGGGTCATCTCAAGGATGTGAAATGATCATCGAGCGATGATAACCAAATGAGAGAGAAAAAATACGGACAAAGGCGGTAACCACTCGGGTGGTAATAGTGGCCATGATAATAGGAGAGGTGAGTAAAGTGGAAATTTTAGAAAGAGGAGATTTAACAATGACGGGAAGACATCAAAGCAGACTGACCACAGACAACAACAAATTCTAGGGGAGGAGAACGACCGCCAGTTTACAAATGCGGGAAAGAGGGACATATCAGCCCAAACTGTCCACAACAATCCAAGGTATGTTATAACTGTGGAAAGAAAGGTCACATAGCTCGGGATTGTTCTATAGAAAAACCAAGTTCAGCGGGGGTGGTGACTCTAAAAGCTATCCCGGATAAGTCAAAATCAGCGGTTCCTGGTAGAGCGTTTGTCGTGACTGACCAAAATGTGAGGAACCCGAACGAGGTGATCACGGGTAAGCTAATCATAAACTCTTGTGAAGTTTATAATTTACTAGATACCGGTTCTACCCATTCTTTTATCTCTCCTGCTTGTTCTCAATGTTTAAACTTGACTCCGGAGAAATTGAACTTTAACTTATCTGTTGAAACTCCGTTGGGTGAAACCTTCGTTACATCTACAGTTTATAAATCTTGCTTGATCCAAGTTGGCACTATCACATTACCTGTTGATCTTATCTCTTTAAAGATACTTACTTTTGATGTGATTTTAGGAATTGATTGGTTAACCACTCATCATGCCAAAATTGATTATTTTTGTAAGGTTGTTAGTTTTCATATTCCTAACCAACCTGTCATACAAATTCAAATAACTAAACCACTAAAATCAGTCACTGTCATATCAAGCCATAAAGTTATTCGTTTATTAAAAAATGGATGTCAAGCTTTCTTATCCCATGTTATGGATTTGAACAAAGACAAGTCATATTTGAATAATATTTCTGTTGTTAGAGAATTTCCTGATGTATTTCCTGAAGAACTTCCTGGTCTACCCCCAGAATGAGAAGTTGAATTCTTTATTGACCTTGAACCGGGTACAAAGCCCATTTCTAAAACCCCATATCGAATGGCTCCTATTGAACTTTAGGAGTTAAAAGTCCAACTACAGGAGTTATTAGACATCGGTTTCATTTGTCCTAGTACATCTCCTTGGGGTGCTCCTATTTTATTTGTAAAGAAGAAAGACGGGAGTATGCGACTTTGTATTGAGTACCGAGAATTGAACCATGTCACCATCAAGAATAGGTATCCGCTACCTCGCATTGATGACCTCTTTGACCAATTACAAGGAGTACAATTCTTTTCAAAGATCGATCTTCGTTCTGGATATCATCAGCTGAAGATTAAAACTGAGGATATTCCAAAGACTGCCTTCAGAACTTGGTATGAGCATTATGAATTCTTAGTCATGTCTTTTGGATTGACTAATGCTCCTGCTGCTTTCATGGATATGATGAACCGTGTATTCAAGGAATACTTGGATCAGTTTGTTGTTGTCTTTATTGATGACATCCTCATCTATTCCAAAAGTCGTGAAGATCATGAGCACCATTTGAAGCTGATACTTGAAAGGCTTCGTGAAAACAAGCTTTATGCCAAGTGAAGAAATCACGAGTTCGTCTTGAGGAAGTAGCATTCTTTGGGCACGTGGTGTCAAAACATGGAGTATCTGTTGACCTGGAGAAGATTGAAGCAATACAAAGTTGGGAGCAACCGAAGTCGATGGCCAAAGTCACGCAGACTTTACGGGCTTACGGTTATTATCGGAGATTCGTGGAAGGATTTTCTCGAATTGCTACCTCGTTAACTCAGCTGACTCAAAAAGATACAAAATTCGTATGGAGCGAGGAATGCGAGAAGAGTTTCCAAGAGCTCAAGAGGAGACTCATTTCGCACTGCTTCAGCAATACCATCTGGTTCGGATGGATTTGTTATCTACAGCGATGCTTCAGGCAAGGGGTTAGGATGTGTTCTCATGCAACATGGGAAAGTTATAGCCTATGCCCCGCGATAACTCAAAGAATATAAGAGGAATTATCCTACTCATGATCTGGAGTTGGCAACAGTCGAATTCGCGTTAAAAATCTGGAGACACTACCTGTATGGGGAGAAAGTGGAGATCTATACGGATCATAAAAGCCTCAAATACTTCTTCACCCAAAAGTAACTCAACATGCGGCAACGACGTTGGCTTGAGCTATTGAAAGATTACGATCACACTATTCAATATCATCCTGAAAAAGCGAACGTAGTAGCTGACGCATTGAGTAGAAGATCACATGCGAGTACGAGTGCGATATTATCAACACAAAGGCCCATTTTATATGACTTTCAAAGGATGGAGATAAAATTAAAGACTCTAGGGACCCACATGATGATGGCGAATATACGAGTAAAACCGACTTTAATTGATAAAGTTAAAACTGCTCAAGCTACGTACCTGGGGCTGATGCGTATGAAGAAGAAAGTGCAAGAAGGTGCTATTCCAGAAGCAAGAATCGATGAAGAAGGAATACTTTGAGTTAACTCTAGACTTTGCATTCCTAACGATTCTGACTTGAAGCATAGAATCATGATGGAGGCACACAACACCCCATTTGCAATCCATCCTAGGAGTACCAAAATGTATCATGATATTCGATATACATTTTGGTGGAACAATATGAAGAGAGAGATCACAGATTTTATCTCGAGGTGTTTAACCTGTTAACGTGTAAAGGCGGAGCATCAAGTTCCAAAGGGTCCATTGCAACCAGTTGAGATTCTGGAATGGAAGTGGGAACACATTACTATGGATTTTTTTACAGGTCTTCCCAAGGTTTCTCAAGGTATAGATGCGATTTGGGTTATTGTTGATAGATTAACCAAGTCTGCTCATTTCTTACCTATACGAGAAACTTATTCCCTAGAACGTCTTGCTCATATTTACATGAATGAGATTGTGAGATTGCATGGTATGCCAGTATCCATAGTTTCAAATCGTGATCCAAGATTCACTTCACAATTTTGGGTTAGCTTGCAGAAAGCTATGGGCACGAATTTATGATTCAGTTCGGCATACCATCCTCAAATAGACGGACAATCAGAGAGGACTATTCAAACTCTTGAAGATCTATTAAGACTCTGTGTCCTAGACTTTAAAGGGAGTTGGGATAAGTATTTACCATTGGTGGAATTCTCCTACAACAACAGTTATCAACGTTGTTGGGACCAGAATTAGTACGCATGACTACAGAAAAGATCCAAATGATTCGACAACGTATTCAAACCTCACAAGATCGACAAAAGAGTTATGCCGATCTTCATCGAAAGGACGTGGAATTTAATATTGGGGATCATGTACTGTTACGTATTGCTCCATGGAAGGGAGTTACAAGATTTGGAAAGAGAGGAAAGCTCAATCCAAGGTTTTTTGGTCCATTTGAGATTCCTGATCGAATAGGAAATGTGGCCTATAGACTCGCATTACCTCCAAGTATGTCTCATGTTCACAATATTTTCCACATATCTATGCTTCGTATATATGTGAAAGACCCAAACCACATTATTGAGTTAGAACCAGATGAGATAGCCGAAGATTTAACGTACGAGGAGGTACCTGTTAAGATCTTGGATAGGAAAGAGCATGTCCTATGCACCAAGGTTATACCACAAGTTAAGGTTTTGTGGAGGAACCATGCTATTGAAGAAATGACCTGGGAGTTGGAATTGGAAATGAAAGCGAGGTACCCTCACATGTTCGAAACACCAGGTACGTACGTCAATTTCAAGGACGAAATTTTATAAGGAGGGGAGGTTGTAAGACCCCAACTTATTATAAATAAAATTAAATTTTCTTCTATTCATTATTCTAAATTAATAAGGTGTTAATTTGATATAATGCTTTGGTTATGGATGAAATGTGCAAATTTTGCAAAATAAGCAAGTGGTTATAGAATATTCATTTCTGTCGGGGAATATTCGTTTGGTCGTGGAATATTCTTGTTGTCGGGAAATATTCGTACGATGGTGCATCCATTTGTGGGCCCCATAATGGAAAATGGTTGGATGAAGGAAAACGACAAAGTATGAGTTTTTATAAATAACAGACGTAGTTATTCTGAATTAACCTTTGTTGGAATACCCGGTGGTTAAATACATAGATGTATGCGTGGTTGCACAATAGCACGCAGTATTGCACAATATTTTTGAATTATTGATCCTTACGTGAAGAGGCACGACTCGATAATTGTTTGATAATTCTTATCAATATTTTATTTTATTGATTCAATAATTGCTTTGCGTTGATATTTGATATTATTGTTGTTTTGAATAATTGTCAACGCACAAGATTTCTCATTATCATATCAATAATTCATATTATTTGAATAATATTATTAGATAGAATTATTGGCAATGTCTAGAAAGTTCTTTCTAAGGAGAGGTTTGGTCACCTAATTGCGGCGCCGAGAAGGAGAAATCCTTATTGAAAGCCCTCTTTCTGAGAACCGCACGGTTGTCATTATTGTGATTACGTAATATTATTTGTGAATAATTAATTATTGATAAGGAAATATTTATTTGATGCGGATATAAATGATGGATTTATTTATTTTATGTGGTTATAATTGAAGGAATTAATGTTGAGGTGTTTTATCAGTATTTTGTCGGAATGGAGGTATTAAAAATTAAATCAGTATTTTTATGATATATTGCATGAGTTATAATTTTTAATCCGACCGTTGGATCGTTGTAATTTTTGGATATGTTATACATATATAAGTTGAGTATATGTCCACAAATTTTGAACCGTTAAAAATGAACGTATGATTTTTTGTGAATTTTAAGAGGTGACTGATTCAGAAATTAGGTTTATAAATGATTTTGGTAGAAAATTCTAGAATTGAGTGGGCCCCACTTGTGGTTAGTGAAAAAATTTGCTGAATTTTATTTCAAATGTGGTGGGTGGCAATAGTAGCAGGTAAAGCCATCAGGTAGCAGGTCAAGTCTGCTTTGGCGTGCTAACATTTTCCTATAAATAGAGGGCTAAGTTAGAATTAAAAATCACACCAAAAACATAAGCTTTCTCTCTTTCTCTCTCTATATTATCGAGTGTATTTTGTAAGTATTTAGATACTTTGAGAGTTGCTGTTCAGTACAAGTTTCATTCAACATCACTTCCGACCTTTCACCGAAGTACTGTTTCTTTGAGGTAAGTGATGTTATTTTCTTCTTAAATGATATTATTTTCTTCAATATCATTATGCCGAAATATTGGTTTGAACTCTTTAATCAAATTTGAAACCTTTTGTGTCGGGGTTACTATTCACGTATACGGCACTATTCACGAATACGACACTATTCACCGAAAAATGAAAATTTTCCTTTTTGTCCAAGATGTCTATTATGGTTACTATCTTTGATTGTATCCATGTTTTGATCTTTATTTTTGAATTCTGCTTCACAATTGGTTATTATGAAGTATTATTGATCTTGGATAAACTGTCATACAAATCCCTAATATTTGTCCTTCTGTCTCACTGGATTTGTTTTCTTTAAAATATTTTTCATCATCCTCAGTCTTAAATGATGATATTATTGAATATCTTTGGCTTGTAGTGCAAAGATGAATGATTAACTTATGAATATCTTTGGCCCGTAATGCAAAGATGAACATGTGTTGAGATAAACATGACCGACTGGTGATATAAATGAATATCTTTGGCCTGTAGTGTAAAGATGAATATTTGATTAAAGAATATTGATTGATGTTACATGGATAAAATATTGATGATGGACTTTTAAATCTTAGAAGATAGTAGAATTCATTCTCTACGTGACTCTTCTAATGGATTGCTGTTTCTGCTGCATTTGTTGATCTAAAACTTGTTGTCTATTATATTCTATCAGATTTTTCCCTGTTGAAAACTAATGATAATTTGTTGTATATTATCTTAGTCATAATATTTTTTACTGGGCTAGTTGAGCTCACCCTTTTCCTTTTTGTTCTATTTTTCTTCTCAAGAGGTGAGAACATAGCAGGATCAAGTCGGGGTATGGAGTGATGGTTCTAGAAAGGTATTTTAGCAGTCCTCACTATTTCTATAAAAATAGTGTATGAATAATTATAATGAGGACTTATTTGAGTGTTGATATTGTCTAGAAGACAATATTTGTATTTAAACTCACAGTATGTGTTGTTGTATTTTGCACGACAATTGTATTATTGAAGTTGTAGTTTGATTTCTGTACCATGTATTTGGCGACTCAGAATGGGTGTTGTATACCTATTTTGGGGGCGTCACAGAAACCCTAGATTTCATTCAAATCAAATTGAAATTACAAGATTCATATGCTCAAAATCTTTACCTCTCTGTTTATAATAAGTTTTGTTCGATCTTCTTTTTTCCTTCCGGTTTGCTTCAGACTCGCTTTGACAGATAGGGAATTTGTGGAAAAAATGCTCAGATTGCTCAGAATCGGGGAGAGACAATCGACAGGATTTGGGGAGAGAGCATCGGGGAGAGAGAGAGAGGGAATTTGTGGAAATTATCTAATTTATCATCTCAGAATTTGTTTCCCCCTTTTTTTGTGACCCGCCTCATGTTTTAACCCTTTTTGTGACCCGCGTATTTTTTTGCCTTGGTTCGTTGCTAGTCCGTTTCCTGTGGTCCGTCTAAGATCCAGCTTGTATATATATATATATATATATATATATATATATATATATATTATAATAAGTTTTATTTTTTATGTAAAATAAAATATATTATATTTTATTATACATAGTGTCTGCATAGTATTTGCATATTAACTGTATAGTAAAATTAAAAATTCAGCCGAAACCCATGAATGATTCCCTGTTCAGTCCGTGATTTTTAAATTCAAATAGTATCCTTCCATTCTCCTATAAATAGGATGCTTAGTTTAGAATTGAAAATCACATCAGAATCGGAGAATTCTTCTTCTTTAATATTGAGAGTATTTCTTTCGAATTTTAGAAAGCTTTGAATGTAGAAAACAGCGAAAGTTTTCTTCAAGAATATCTCCGCCCTACCGGTCAGAAGTACTTTCATTTTTAGGTAAAGGATATTATTTTTGCTCAATATTTGTAAGAAATAATATTTTCTTCTATACTCTGTAGTATGTAAGTAATATTATTTCGTTTTATATTTCGAATTTTACACTCATTTTGTTAAAGTATTGTTTCTATACTCCGTGAAATTAATAGAATATCCTTGAAATTTGCGCTTCATCTAGTATCTTTTCATGGAAATATTATTCTGAGCATTCTTGATAATTTTTAATCTTTTCATGTCGGAGTACTATTCACTCGGGTACTATTCACCCGGGGTACTATTCATGACAAAAATTGATTTCTTTTTGTTGGGAGATTGCATATTTAAAATTTGATGTTGAAAGTTAATATTCATGATTATATGTAAAGTCCTTCAAAGGAACACATGTACAAGGACTTAGTGATAGACCAAACTTGTTAGGTTGATCTGGACTTTAATGTTTATCATTCTGTAAATGAATGTATAGAAGAAAAGATCAAAGCTGTTAGGTTGATCTATATCTTGAGATGTAATAGATAGACTTCCACTTAATCATAGTCTATCGAGATGATCAAGAGATTGCAGAAGACAAGGCAGAATCATAGAGCATTGAGGATCGTAGTGTATCTACTTTGAAGGGCCTCTTCAAAATTGTAGAATGGTCCAAACGCCTGCCGAGCCAAATCAGAGGTTGTAGTGTTCTCTCGGAAGCGTAGAGTCTGCAAGACAATAAAGTAAAGATCATAGTGTACCAGTACTTAAGAGAAATCGTAGTGTTCTCGTTTATCAGTATCAGATCAAGCACCAAGGTGGCAAGACACCACAATCAGAATCGTAGAGCTTCATCTGTCTATGTCAGAAGCATCGAGCCTCGTCCATTTGTTTAAAGATAAATCACAACAAATATGGAATGAGCTATAGACGTTGAAGTCCTCGGGAGTCCCAATGACACAACAGTCATCCTTAATATATAACAAAGAAACTTATTGAAGAAGCTAAGGAAAGTACTCTGAGTTAGTAGAAAACACCTTTTCAGGTGTTAGGTGAAACAACAGTCTGCTGTGTCAATGGGCCAGTCTGCTAATCAAAGTTGTACAAAAAGTCTCCATTAAAGCTCAGAAATGTCAAATGCATTTAAGGCTTCAACGGGTGTCTTCAATGGATACATTTCAAAGAAATCATATATACAAAGCTTCAGTAGATGAAAGATTTAAGCAAGTACTGAAAAAATTGCTGAAAAACACTCAACGCTTAACTCTACGATCTGAAAAAGAAAGCTTGCTTAGCTACTCAGTTCTTTCGAACTCAAGCTTAATGAAAACTGAGTAGCACCATTCAAGAACTCAACTACCATCAAGTGAAGTAAGAAGTTCTAAGTCAGAAAGACTTGAAGAGTTCTAAGTGAACTAAGAAGTACCAAGTCTGCTGGACTTGAAGAGTTCAATAGTGAACTAAGAAGTTCCAAGACTGCTGGTATTGAAGGAATCTGTGAGATTTAGGAGTTGTAAAGACATCCTTAGTGGATTTCCTACTCGAGGAGTAGAAGAGTGGACTAGGATCTTTGAATGCTCTGAACTACTTCAAATCACTGTGTCTCTTATATTCTTGTCATAACTGCTATATCTGCCATAACGACTTTACTCCTATTAATTCATTATATCTTGAAGGGAAAACAAACATCTTAATTCCGCTATGTTAAAATCATTATCAAAACTAATAAGAATTTTGATTACAAGAATTTTTAAAATATCTATTCAACCCCCTTTCTAGATAACTATTGTGCCTCTGTGAACTAACAATTGGTATCAGAGCAGGTTCTATCAAACAGCCTACAAGTAGATCCAATGGCACATCTGATAACAGAATCAAAGACTAGAAGAGGCAGCAAGCCACCTATGTGTAACAAAGATAAATTCACCAACTGAAAAGTTCGTATGCAAGCCTACATGGATTCAATAGATGAAGATCTATTTAAAACTGTTCAAAATGGGCCCTACATTCCTACCAAGCTTGCTCCTACAACAGACGACCCAAACAAAATTCAGATCAAGGTCAAAGAAGAATGGACTGACAATAAAAATAAAGCTGTCCATCTTGACAAAAAGGCCAAGAACATTTTGTTCCAATCTTTAGAAGATGACCTATTTGAGAATGTGGTCAATATCAAAATAGCAAAGGAAGTATGGGAAGCATTTCTCATCATGCATGAAGAAACAGAAGAAGTCAGAGAAAATAAGAAATCTCTCCTAACTCAACAATATGAAATATTTGCATATGTTCAAGGAGAAAATGTCACTTCCACCTACAAAAGATTCAATGTACTGCTCAACTCTCTCCGAGCCTATGGAAAGATCTATCCAAATAAAGATCTAATCATAAATTTTATGAGAGCTTTACCTAGCAAGTGGGATGCCAAAACCACTGCCATCAGAGAGTCAAAGAATCTCCATGAAATGATTGTTCAACAGTTATATGGCAACCTTCTTACGTATGAACGGGAGCTGACTTAACGAGCAGAAACTCTATCTGAAGGAAGAAAGAATGACAAAGGGATTGCTCTCAAAGCAATAGATAACATCTCCAAAGCCAACACTGAAAATGACTCTGACTATGATGAAGATGATGATGAGGACTTTGCTATGCTGGTAAGACGACTCAGAAGGTTCATGCGTCAAGGCAGAATCAACAAACCTAAGAAAATCAACAACTACAGCAGTCGGGAGCAAATAAATGACTTATGCTACAATTGCAAAAAGCCTGGCCATTTCATTGCAAACTACAACAAGCCTCTTAGAGAAGAAATCAAGAAAAGATCAAATTCAAAGGCAACAAGAGGCTCCAGAAGAAAGATAAAGGTCTTGTGGCCGAAGGATCATGGAGTGACTCAGACAACGACTCAACTCCCGAATCTGGAGATGATGAAGATCCTCAAGTGGAAAATCTTTGTCTGATGGCCAAACATACAAAGGATAAGAAGAAATCTGACATACATGAAGTAAGTATAGATGAGGTATTTGACTTTAACTCTCCTGATGTAGACATTGATGACTTAAGAACTTCTCTACATGGCATAACATCTGATCTGCATCAATACATGAAATGGTTCAGAGTTTTGTCCAAAGATTACTCTCTTCTTCAAAAAGAGAAAGAGAAAGTTCAGGAAGAACTGGAAACAACTCTTTTAAGTACTAACTCTCTCTCTAAATTTGAAGCTGAGAATAAGTTCTTAAAACAGACTAATGAACTTAATGTACAAAGAGAGTCAAGTCTGACCTCTAAAATTGATGAACTAGAAAGGACAATCTCTACATGGAATAAATCCTCTTCTTCCATGGACTCCCTGATCTCCAGTCAGCGAAGTGCTTCTGATAGAACATGTTTAGGTTTTGGGGAATCCACCTCAGAACCATATATGGAAAAGATAAAGGAAACTAGCTCTAGTAATGTTTCAAGTTTTAGTAGAAGCATTACATTTGTCAAATCCTCACAGAAGGAAGAACCAGTCCAACCCTCCTCTTCAGATCCAATCTATATTCTAAGGAATAAAGGATCTCATGCTGGCCTAGGGTTCAGAAGAGGGAAGAGTAACTCAGTCTCTACTCTCCAACCTTGAAGGGTCGTAGAGTCGAGTAAAATCGACTCCACGAACCAACTGGGAAGGAAAAATAGAGTTAAGCCTCGCTTTTCTCAAAGCATGAAACACAAGGACACATGGAAAAAGGAGAATAAGTAAAAAGGAAGAATTGCTAAGAACCCACATAAGTCCAAATGGAGAAAGATTCCACACACACACACATGCATGCATTATATTACATGTTTTGTATGTAATAGGGCTGGTCATAAGGCTGCAATATGCTACCATAATCCTATGCATGTGAGACCCATAATTAAGCAAATTTGGGTTCCCAAGGGTACTAACAAAGTAGGACCCATGCAAGTATGGGTACCAAAATGAGAGTTTCATCTTACCACAGGAACCAAGCTCCACGATCACAACCTGGTATCTGGACAATGGATGCTCAAGGCACATGACAGGGAACTAAGCCCTTCTATCTAATTACATAGAGAAGGAAGGTCCGTTAGTTATCTTCGGAGAATAGCTCTGGCAAGACAAGAGGATATGGCTCAGCTGGGAATGGTGTAGTATCCTTTAGCAAAGTAGCCTATGTGGAAGATTTACAACACAATATTCTGAGCATAAGCCAACTTTACGAAAAGGGTCATCAAGTCACTTTTCTCAACAATCAATGTCAAGTTAGAGATCTGAAGACATCCTCTATAAAGCTGACTAGAACAAGAGAAGGAAATGTCTATACTATCAATCTTGATCAACTAAGCTCGGATGAGACAATATGCTTTCTGGCTAAAGCATCTGAAGAAATGAGCTGGTTATGGCATAAAAGACTATCTCATCTCAACTTCAAAAGCATGTCTAAACTGGCCTCCAAGGATCTAGTAGCAGGCTTACCCAAGTTCAGCTTCATCAAAGAAAGGCCATGCAATGCACCGTCGACTTGGAAAGCGATTAGAAGCTCATTTAAGAGCAAAACTGTCAACTCAATTGACAAGCCTCTGTAGCTGCTTCACATGGATCTATTTGGGCCAATTCCAACAACAAGCCTTGGAGGGAAGAGATACTCACTGGTCGTAGTGGATGACTACACCAGATTCACGTGGGTGTTCTTTTTGAACTCAAAAGATGAAACGAGATCCCAACTAATCAAGATGTTCAGACTGGTGATGAACGAGAAAGGGGAGAAAATCAAGGCCATAAGGAGTGATCATGGCAGAGAATTCGACTTCTCTGAGATTGACCAGTTCTGCACAGACAATGACATTAGTCATAACTTCTCAGCTCCATGAAATCCTGAACAAAATGGAGTAGCTATGAGAAAGAACAGAACGTTGATAGAGGTTGGAAGAACTCTACTAGCAGCAGCCCATCTGCCTAAATACTTCTAGGCAAAAGCTGTCAACATTGCATGCTACACTCAAAACAGAGCGCTTATACACTCTACGATAAAGAAGACTCCCTACGAACTGTGGAAAGGGAGAAAGCCAAATGTCAGCTACTTTCACGTATTTGGCTGGCATGCTACATTCTCAATAATGGGAAACAGTATCTGACAAAGTTCCAACCTAAGTCAGACGAAGAAATCTTTCTCGAATATGCCACAGACAGTAAAGCTTATAGAGTGTTCAAAAAGAAGACGCTAAGTGTTGAAGTCTCGATCCACATCATATTCGATGAAACAGACTGAACAGTATCTTAAGACACTATGAACTACAATTCAGATGAGGTCATCGAGCTCAACACCACGATCGTAGTCCCAGAAAATGAAATCCTCGAGCAAGAAGAGGAGATCATAGAGAGAACTACGAAAGACAACGAATCTTCACATCAAGAAACAGAAATTGATCTTGAAGATCTCAGACAAGAAGGCATCAGGTTAGATGTTCCAACAGGAAATAGATGGGCAAAAGATCACACTCAAGACTTAATCATTGGAGATCCAAATGCAAGGGTTAAAACAAGAGCGGCCACTCAGAACGAGTGTTTCTATCTGAGCTTTATGTCACAAATGGAACCAAAGAAGATAGAAGATGCTATGGAAGACTCCAGTTGGATAGAAGCTATGCAAGAAGAACTGAATCAATTTGAAAGAAGCAAAGTGTGGAGATTAGTTCCAAGACCAAGAAACCATCCAGTCATTGGCACCAAGTGGGTCTTCAGAAACAAGATGGATGATGATGGAGTAATAACAAGGAATAAGGCAAGACTAGTGGCCAAAGGTTATTCTCAAGAAGAAGGCATTGACTACGATGAAACCTTTGCACCTGTTACCAGATTAGAAGCCATCATAATATTTCTTGCCTTTGCTGCTCACATGAAATTCAAAGTCTTTCAAATGGATGTCAAAAGTGCATTCCTGAATGTTGAACTTCAAGAAGAAGTATATGTGGAACAACCTCCAAGTTTCATCAATTCAACTCTCTCTAAGTATGTCTATAGATTAGACAAAGCCTTATATGGTCTTAAACAAGCACCTAGAGCATGGTATGAAACACTAACTAACTTTTTTTTTTATTGAAAATGGATTCACTAGAGGTAGAGTAGATACCACATTATTTCTTAGAAAGAATAAAGACAAAGTCTTATTAGTTCAAATATATGTTGATGACATTATCTTTGGCTTTACTGATGAAAAATTGTGTAAGAGATTTGCCAAGCTTATGTAGAGCAAGTTCAAAATGAGCATATTGGGTGAGTTGAACTTCTTCCTTGGATTGCAAGTAAAGTAGACTGATGAAGGAATCTTCATAAACCAAGCCATGTATATCAAAGACTTACTTAAAAAGTATGGCATGGAATTAACCTCTCCCATGAAAATCCCAATTGCTCCAGCAACCAAGCTTGACAAAGATGAAAAAGGTAAAAGTATTGATATAACTCAATACAGAGGTATGATAGGATCTCTTCTATATCTAACTGCCAGTAGACCAGACATAATGTTTGCAACATGCATATGTGCTAGATTTCAAGCTAATCCTAAGGAATCACACTTAACTGATGTAAAAAGGATTTTCAGGTACCTAAAAGGCACACCTCACTTGGGGCTTTGGTATCCCAAGGAGTCCTCTTTTGAACTAACAGGATATACAGATGCTAATTTTACAGCCTGCAAAATAGATAAAAACAGTACTAGTGGCACCTGTCAGCTGTTGGGAAATAGACTTGTGTCCTGGTTTAGCAAGAAGCAAAACTCAATATCTACGTCAACCGCAGAAGCTGAATACATTACTGTTGTGCTCAAATCTTATGGATGAAAAATTAGCTAGCAGATTATGGGTTTGATTTCAAATCTATACATGTTCATTGTGATAACACAAGTGCCATAACAATAACACACAATCTTGTCATGCATTCTAGGACTAAACATATAGAAATAAGATATCATTTTATTAGGGATCATGATCAAAATGGAATCATATCTTTACAATACATCCCTACTAAAAATAAACTTGCTGATGTCTTTACAAAGCTTCTAGATGAATCCAGATTTGTTAAATTAATAAGTGAGCTAGGCATGCTAAATTTACAACCATAAAAAATCTATGCTCTAGTTTGTGCGAACCATGCAGATATAAAGGCTATGTTTAAAATTATAGACATGACCAAAGAAAGTTCACGATAGTAGAGTTGCAGTGATATGAAAGACCACGATCGTAGAGCTTCCTCAACAGAACAAAGAGGCATCCTGTGATGACAAAGTTCCAACAAATCAAAGCAATCTCTCTGTCAAGTGCCTCAGGGACAAACTTAACCCTTAATTCACTCTAAGAGGTTGTCCCTTCCTGAGCTACCTTAACTCGAGAGATATGTTAAGTCAAAAGCTCATCACAAGGACCAGAACAAATGATGTTCATAAAGCAAATACAGCAGTGGACTCAACGATCACAATGACAACCTCAACGACCGTAGTGCTACCTCGACGATCGTAGCTCTCCCAAAGAATACACTAGCTCAGAAGGAGCTAAGGGAAAATTAGTATTTTACACCTAAGAATAAAATCGTGGAACCAAGTAGAACTTGACACATGCCCCACTAAGCAAATTGAGAGGAGGGAAGTTACAAGTACAGTTTGAAAATACCTTTTTGAAATCAGAAGTTCAACAAGCTTATTTCTCTCTCTCTACCAGTAGAAACCCTAGCTTTTAGAATCGATCAACCATCCTTAGTGCAAAGAAATCAATGGCGGCTTCAAATATTATCACTGTTTATCGACTCTATTTTGATGAGTTCAAGACAGCTGACCTCAAATTCCATAAAATTTTATCTCTGGTAAAGAAAGCTAGTCTTGAAGAAGCTCTGGGCACCAACACATGGATCTACCTAAAGCTAATAAAGGAGTTTTACAGCAACGAAGTTCTTGAGAACGACACCATCACCACAAGAGTTAGGGGAGTACAAATGAAACTCAAGGTTGAAGACATAAATCTAGCCCTAGGCTTCAAGTCAAAGGGACTCCTGTCGATAGAGGTCATCGACTTCCATGAAGGACTGAAGAGGATGCATCACAAAAAGAATGAGACTGTAAAGGGGTACAAGAAGAAGGAGTTTCCCCAAAAATATGAGTTTTTGGCTGACATTATTGGAAAATGCATATGTTGCAAAATATATGGCCACGACTCCGTGAATGAAGTACAACTGAAGCTTATGACAATAATCTGCTATGGAATCCAACTCAACTTTAGAGCCCTATTCATCGATTGGATTGGGAAGTGGATTCTCAATTTGAAGAAATCAAAGAGCTCTGGTAAGATGCTCTACGGACGGTTTATAAACATCATCATGCAGTCAGCACTAGGTGACAAAATTGGAGATAATGAAGGAGAATCCATTAATCCCAACAGGAGGATGACCCAACAGCTATTTAAAAATTGGAAAAGAAATCCAGCTAAAAATGTCAGGATGATATCTGAGTCCAGTGGAAGAACTGGTGATGCAAAGGAGTCTATTACACTAGGAAATATGTACATTGTAAAGGAAACTTAAGAAGAAGAAGAAATCAACAAGGAAGAACCCATTGCTTTAATTACAAAAAACAAGGGTTAAAGCAAAATAAAGGCTCAAATAGCAGAGGAGCCTCAAGGCTCGACTACTGAGGCACCTCAAGAGAGCTCAGACACTGAAACTCTAAAGAAATTGAAAAGAAAAGAACAGCAGACAGAGCTACCATCTCTCAGTTTCTTAAGAAAAGAAAGCGAAGTCACAAGTCTAAGAAGTCCTCTTTCTCTTCGATCGTAGAGTCTCTATCGATCATAGAGTCCAGATTGGACACCACTCCCGAAGAGGATGCTGCAATAGCTTCTCAGCCTGATCAACCTTTCAGAGCTGAAGCTGAAAAAAGTTCTAAGGTTGTAGCTCAACCTAAAAAGTCAAGAAGAAAACTGGTCAAGAAGTACATCCTTATCAATGAAAAGGTGTTAAAAGAAGAAGATAAAAGGATAACTGCTGATAAAGGGTTACCCGAAGCTGATCAGGAAAATATGGCTCTAGTTGAAGGGGAGCTTCCTGAAGTTCTTACACTAGAGAATGCTCCAGCTAAAGGGGAGCTGTTTGAAATTCGAATGAATGATCAAATTTAGGGGGAGCCTCACAAAGTCCCTATGTCAGAAAAGTCTACAACTAAGAAGGAATTGCCAAGAGATCATCATGAACCTTCCTCAGTCCCTCAAGAGATTCTAGCTTCAGAAACTGCAGAAATAGAAAGAATTAAAGCTATGGAGGATGAGAGAAAAGAAGAGCAAAATAGATAAGTGGAGATGATTGATGCAGTGGAAACGTCAAATGAAGACAGAGAAGAAGAAGAGGATGACGAAGTTGAGATAATTGTTGTGGGCTATGATGGACATAGGAGAGCTAAGTACAATCAACTGTTCTCCTATCTACCTATGATGCCATTTCACAGAGCCCAAATCCTTAACTCCTGGGATCACATGTTTTGAACCTTCAGAGCCTATCCAACAATCTCGGTGCTAGCTCATGGATTTCCAGGCAAACTCAACTTTGCCCGAAAGCTGATCACCAATAGCCCATCTTCAGAAAATGGATATGAGATACAAATTATTACTATCTCTTTTAGGGTAAATCACTATCCACCATCATTTTCAATCAATTCTATGAATCACCAAGATGGTTAGAAGTGATACTTCATCCACTCAATCAATTTCCAGTTACAGAATCCCATCAATCTGTAACTAATGAACCATATATGCCAAACTTTGTGTTAATCCCATCTCCTATCATCTCTCACTCTACGATTATTGAGCCACATCCAATCGTAGAGTTACCTGCTCAAAACGTAGAGTCACCCTCTCATACAGTTCAATTACACACACTAGCCCCTCTAACAGATGTCCCTTCCTCATCAACAAATGAATATTTCAATCTTGATCTTGCTCTCTGCAACATGCAAGATCAATACACAAGAGCCTCTCCTCCAAATAATCCGCAACTCCTTGAGCTTATATCTGATCTCCCTACCAAAACGGAGTTGTCAGAAGCAACTAAGAAAGTGACTAAAGACATACAAGAAGATCTTGAAGTTCACTCCGAACTTGTTTATATGTGGCTGACTCATTTGATTAATGCTGCCAATACTCTCCCAAGCAACCTAAGTTCTGAACTGACAAAGAAGCTTAGGGAGATAATCAAAGAGATGATTCAGAGTATCAATGAAAGGGATCAAATCCATTTTCTCGCTGCCAAGAAACACATGGATGCTGTTCTTATTTTACAAAATACTCAAGAATCCCAAAATCAACTTCTGATAGAAAATCTCACGAGTCTAAAGACCCAAATGAAAGAGTTCCAAGAATTCTCCATGGGTCAAATGCAACAAACAGAAAATGTCTTGGCCATTCTGCAAAAGAGAGAAGCTCGTACTGACTCTCTAATTCAGGAAAATCGTGAAGATATTGTTCAATCCAAGTCTCAACTCCACGAACTTGTACAAGGCATAACTCGCCTATCTAAAGATATTCAAACCCTTGATGTTGACATAAAGGGGGAGAATAAAGGGGAAGACAACAAAGGAAGAGGCAAAGGCAAAATTTCTCAATTCTCAAGAAGTTCGCCTATAAGTTCTCCTACAAGACAGTTTCGCCATCAGACTCCACGACCTGAACAACAACAAATTCTCATGGCACAACCACTAAGAAGTCAAAGGCCTTCTCATAGCTCACAAGAAGTGACCACCACTGGTCTTAGAATGCCAATTGGAGATCCTGCATTCATGAATAGACACGATCATTCGCAAAGGCTAAGTCAAAGTGAGATGGAAGATATAACATGGAGAGATGAAGTCAGCAGGAGAAGAAGAGCTCAAGAGTATGCAAATCCTCCAAGGAACAAAAGGCAGAAGAAATAGAGATAAGTTGAAACTCATTTCTTATTGATGTAAATAAGCTTAATTATAATATCTGTCTTTAAAAACATCAATAAATTCATGCTTATTCTCTAGAGGTTTTAGCTGCTCACTGAAACACTAGGTCATATTTACTTTCTAGCAACTACATCTAGAAATTAATAATCATGATACAAATCTCCTGGGTTATGTCAACATCAAATAGGGGGAGATTGTTGGGAGATTGCATATTTAAAAATTGATGTTGAAAGTTAATATTCATGATTATATGTAAAGTCCTTCAAAGGAACACATGTACAAGGACTTATGTGACGTCCCCAAAATAAGTATACATCACCCATCTCGGGTCACCAAATACATGGTATGAAGTACAAATACAAACTTAATTATACAACATGAGCTGAGAGTTTTTACACGAATATTATCTTCTAGACAATATCCAAACTCAAATAGAGTCCTCGTTACATTTATTGGCACACTATTTTATAGAATAGTGAGGACTACTATAACACCATCTCGGGCCATCACTCCGTTCCCCGACTAGTTCCGGCTATGTTCTCATTTCCCGAAGAGAACAATGGAAGTAAAAGGGTGAGCTCATCTAGCCCAGTAAGAAATATTATGACTAAGATAATACAGAATAAGTTATCATTAGCATTCAACAATGTTAAACTGATAGAATATAATAGACAACAAGTTTAACTGCAGCGGAACAAGCAATCCATTAGAATAGTCAAGTAGAGCATGATATCTACTATCTTCTATGATTTAAAAATTTTATCATTAACTTTATTGCTGGGACTCAACTTAATAAATAGATCACATCATCGAATCATCCCTGCACTACGGGCCAAGGATATTCATTAGCATCACGTCAACAAATTATTCTTGCACTACGGGCCAAGAATTATTCATGTAATCATCAATGGTTATGATCATACCGAATTATCCCTGGTCATAATCATACCAATCAACAGTCCATCTATGCACGTAAGCCAAAGATGACTTTCATCACAATATAAACATGAGGATGATGACAATGATATAAAAATTCAATTAAAAGAAAGCAAAGGATAAATTTTTAAAGATTTATAATTTAATTTATCCAGAATTCAATAATGTCCAAATTTTCAACATGATCTTTGCTTTGTGGAGTAAAATTCAAGAATATTATCCATGTATCAAAAATAATTTGGATAGAAAAGAAATAAATTTTTCAGTGAATAGTACCCCGTGAAAAGTACCCTGTGAATAGTACTTCGGGAATAGTACCCCGTGAATAGTACCTCGACATGAAAAATGCCCCAAATACCCGAGTGAACAATTTTTGAGTGAATTGTAATCGGGTGAATAGTAACCCGTGAATAGTAACTCGTGAATAGTTTCCTGGCATGAAAAGCGCCCCGAATACCCGAGTGAATAATATTATAGTGAATAGTAACTGGGTGAATAGTAACCCATGAATAGTAGTACCCTATGAATAGTACTTCGGGTGAAAATATTGATATTTAATAAGAAAGTTCATATCAATATTCCAATAAAATGATACTTGATGAAGCGCAAAACTCAAGGATATTTCACTAAATTCAAGGATTATAGAAGTAATACTTACCATATTATGTTTAGATTTAAGAATATGAAAAGAATTAACATACAAAAACTACAAATGGATTTTCACCTGTCATACGGTACGTAATCCATGTAGACAAGTTATTCCGACATACTAAAGGATGAATTCGAAAAGTAGTATTCCTTATGAATACGAAAGAAATAATACCCCTTACCAAATACAACAAATAATATCCCTTACGAATACAACAAATAATATCCCTTACCTTAGTAGAAAGCTAGATACTGCAACAGTGAAGTAGCAGAATACTGTTCTTCTTGCTCTCTATAGTTTCTCTCTTTATAGTGTCTCTTGTGAATCTTAGTAAATTTGTGAGAATGAAAGAAGAATTAAGCTTCTATTTATAGGAGAATGGACTAAATAGTAACTAATTCATGAACGATCGAGATTGATTCACTATTAGAACGGATGATCAATATTGATTACTATTAAAACCACAACCGACGATCTATATTGATTTACTTTTAAAATCACCACCGATGGTTTATATTGATTTACTTTTAAAATCACCACCGACGGTCCAGATTGATTTACTTTTAAAACCACCACCGATGGTCCAGATTGATTTACTTTTAAAACCATCACTGACGATCCAGGTTGATATACTTTTAAAACCACCATCAATGGTCCAGATTAATTTACTATTAAAACCACCATCAATGGTCCAGATTGATTTACTATTAAAACCACCATCAATGGTCCAGATTGATTTACTAATAAAACCACCACCAATGGTCCAGATTGATTTAACTTATTACACTTTAGTACCCCTAAAGTTTCTAAGTTTGCATTATTCCCCTCTAACTTTTGTAATTCACTTATCTTCAATAAACACATTCTTAATACTTCAACAATTATTTATCATTAATATTATAACTCACAATATTTAACAACCAGATCGTTCCTAGGAAAGAGGGGGCTTTCCAATAAGGATTTCTCCCTATTGGCGCGTAATTAGGTGACCAAACCTCTCCTCGACAGAACTTTCTAGACATTGTCAATATTAAAAATAATAATATGAATAACTTTGTTGTCTCAATTATTGATTTAATAATATAAAATATTATATAAATGATAATATGACAATAATTGAATCAAATAACGTGAGATACTATGCAACAATTACTGTATCAATAATTGAGTATAACTGAGTGACTTCTCAAGTAAGCATCAATAATCAATACCATATGCTACTATGCAACCACGCGTATTACTGTACTTTTACCACTGGGTAGTTTAACAGTTTAACGATAAAACTTCCGTTGTTATTTTTAGAAAAAGATATTTTTGTCATTTTCTAACAACGACAATACTTCCGTTGTGGGGTCCACCAATGATTGTCCCGTCGTACGAATATTCCCTGTTAAAACGAATATTCCTCGACCAATCGAATATTCACTGACACAACGAATATTTTATATCAACTTGCTTACTTTGTAAAATTTTTCCAAATATTACCCATAACTATAACATTATATCATATCCACACCATAATATTCAAAAATATATTTTGAGAAAAAATTATTCTTTATTCAAAAAAGTTAAGGTCTTACAACCTCCCCTTCTTATGAAATTTTGTCCTCGAAATTAGGGTACGTATTTGATATGTCGAAGAGGTGAGGATACCTTGATTTCATTTCAGATTTTAACTCCCAGGTCATTTCCTCCACATCGTGGTTTCTCCACAAAACTTTGACTTGAGGTATAACCTTGGAACGTAGAATATGATCCTTCTTATCCAAGATTTTAACAGGTATCTCTTCATATGTTAAATCTTCAGCTATCTCGTCCAGTTCTAATTCAATAATGTGGTTCGGGTCTTTCACATATTTACATAACATAGATATGTGAAAAACGTTATGAACATGAGACATACTTGGCGGTAAGGGGAGTCTATAGGCCACAGTTCCTACTCAATCAAGGATTGTCCGTCCGTTTGAGGATGATACGCCGAACTAAATCATAAATCCGTGCCCATAGCTTTTTGCAAACTAACCCAAAATCTTGAAGTGAATCTTGGGTCTCGATCAGAAACTATAGATACTGGCATACCATGCAATCTTACAATCTCGTTTATGTACATACGAGTAAGACGTTCAAGTGTATAAGTTTCTCATATCGGTAAGAAATGAGCAGACTTGGTCAATCTATCAACAATGACCCAAATTTCATCTATGCCTTGAGAAACCTTGGGAAGACCAGTAACAAAATCCATGGTAATATGCTCCCACTTCCATTCTAAAATTTCAAGTGGTTGCAATGGACCTTTTGGCACTTGATGCTCTGCCTTGACTCGTTGAAAAGTTAGACACCTTGAGATAAACCCTGCTATCTCTCTCTTCATATTGCTCCACCAAAATGTATGTCAAAGATCATGATACATTTTGGTACTCCCAAGATGGATTGCAAACGGTGTGTTGTGCGGCTCCATCATAATTTTATACTTCAAGTCAGATCGTTAGGAACACAAAGTCTGGAGTTGACTCGAAGTATTCCTTTTTCATCGATTCTTGCTTCCGGAATAGCACCTTCTTGCACTTTCTTCTTCATACGCATTAGCTCCAGGTCTGTAGCTTGAGCAGCTTTAACTTTATCGATTAAAGTCGGTACTACTCATATATTTGCCATCATCACATGGGTCCCTGGAGTCTTTAACACTATCTCTATCCTTTTTAAGTCATACAAAATGGGCCTTTGCATTGACAATATCGTACTCGTACCCGCATATGATCTTCTACTCAATGCATCAGCTACTACTTTCGCTTTTCCAGGATGGTATTGAATGGTATGATCATAATCTTTCAATAGCTCAAGCGAACGTCGTTGCCGCATGTATAGTTCCTTTTGAGTGAAGAAATATTTGAGGCTTTTATGATCCGTATAGATCTCCACTTTCTCCCCATACAGGTAATGCCTCCAAATTTTTAGCACAAAAACGACAACTGCCAACTCTAGATCACGAGTAGGATAATTTCTCTCATATTCTTTGAGTTGTCATGAGGCATAGGCTATGACTTTCCCATGTTGCATGAGAACACATCCTAAACCTTTTGCCTGAAGCATCATTGTAGATGACAAATCCCTCCGAACCAGATGGTATTGTCAGAATAGGTACTGAATGAGTCTCCTCTTGAGTTCTTGAAAACTTTTCTCACATTCCTCGCTCCAACCAAATTTTGTATTTTTTCGAGTCAGCTGAGTTAATGGAGTAGCGATTTGAGAAAATCCTTCCACGAATCTCCGATAATAACCAGCTAAGCCCAGAAAGCTACGTACTTCAGTCACTGAATTGGGTTACTCCCAGCTTTGAATTGCTTCAATCTTTGTTGGGTCAATAGATATTCCATGATTTGATATCACGTGTCCAAGGAATGCTACTTCCTCAAGCCAAAACTCGCACTTTTTCAACTTGGCATAAATCTTATTTTCACGAAGCTTTTGGAGTATCAGCCTCAAGTGTTGCTCATGATCTTCACGGGGTTTGGAATATATGAGGATGTCATCAATAAAGACGACTACAAAATGATCCAAATATTCCTTTAATACTCGGTTCATCATATCCATGAAGGTAGCAGGAGCATTAGTCAATCCAAAAGACATGACTAGGAATTCATAATGCCTATACCGAGTTCTGAAAGCAGTCTTTGGGATGTCATCAGTTTTAATCTTTAACTGATGATATCCGGAACGAAGATCGATCTCTGAAAAGAATTTGGTACCTTGCAACTGGTTAAATAGGTTATCAATATGAGGTAACGGGTACCTATTTTTGATGGTGACATGATTCAACTCCCGATAATCAATACAAAGTCGTATACTTCCATCTTTCTTCTTCACGAATAGAACAGGAGCACCCCAAGGAGACATAATAGGACGAATGAAACCGATGTTTAACAATTCTTGTAGTTGGGTTTTTAATTCCTGAAGTTCAATAGGAGCCATTCGATATGGGGCTTTGGAAATGGGTTTTGTACCGGATTCAAGGTCGATACAAAATTTAATTTCACGCTTTGGGGGTAGGCCAGGAAGTTCTTCAGGGAATACGTCAGGAAAGTTATTAACAATAGAAATATCATTCAAGACTGATGTATTTTTGTTTAAATCTGTGACATGAGCTAAGAAAGCTTGACATCCATTTTTCAATAAACTAATAGCTTTATGGCTTGAGATGACAGTGATTGACTTTAATGGTTTGGTTGCTTGAATTCGCATAATAGGTTGGTTAGAAATATGAAAGCTAACAACCTTACGAACACAATCAATTTTAGCATGATGAGTAGTCAACCAATCAATTCCTAAAATCACATCGAATGCAAGTATTTTTAAAGAAATAAGATCGACGAGAAACGTAACGTGCGCCACTGATTTGAATCAAACAAGACTTATAAACAGTGGATGCAATGAAGGTTTCTCCCAACGGAGTTTCAACAGATAAATCAAAGTCTAATTTCTCTGGAGTCAAATTTAAACGTTGAGCACAAGTAGGAGAAATAAAAGAATGGGTAAAACCGGTATCAAATAAGGTATATACTTCGCTAGAGTTTATGATTATCTTACCCGTGATCATCTCGTTCGGATTCCTTGCTTTTTGGGAGGTTACGACAAACGCTCTCCCTTGAACTACCGGTTTTATCTTGTCTGGGATGGCCTTTGATGCCTCCATCCCTGCTGGACTTGACTTTGGTGCACGATAAAATCGGGCTAGGTGACATTCTCTTCCACAATTGTAACATGCTTTGGACCGGTGTCCGCATTTGTAACATATGACCGACGATCGTTCTCCCTCCTTAACAACAGGTGCTGGTGCTAACATCTTTCCTTCATTATTGAATCTCCTTTTCTTGAAATTTCCACTTCTATTATCTTGTCCATGATTACCACCGGAGTGGTTACTATTTCTGGCATGTTGATTCCCTCCACATTTTTTGTCACCGCTTTGATAACTGCTACCACTGGTATTATCGACTTGCTTACCTTCTCTCTCTTGGTTGGGTTAACTCATTATCGTGCTCTAATAATCGAGCCCTATTTACAACATCCTAATACAAACACGCTTTATAAGAAATGAGGTATCATGTATTTCGTCTCTCAAACCTCGTAGAAACATTCGCGTCATTCTCTCCTCATTATCAACCAAATGGGATGCGAACCGGACAACTCGACAAACTTAGCCTCGTATTACGGCTACGTCGTATTTTTTTTGCTCCAACTTGATAAACTCCACCTCCTTCATGTGATGAATACTTTCGGGAAAGTACTTGTCATTAAACAGTTCTTGGAACTTCTCCTAAGACATTTTGAGTGCGGCAGACTGGGTACGCTTTACTGATTCCCACTAGTAATCTGCTTCTCCTCTCAACATGAAGGTGGCAAAGGGAACCTTTTGCTCCTCGAAGCATCCCAAGACATCAAATATCTTGGTGATCTGCTTTATCCACATCTCTGCCTTAAGTGGTTTTGGCTCTCCCCAAAACTCCGATGGTCTTAGCTCCTTGAATTGTTTAGCGGTGACCATCTGTGAGTTTCCAGTGTGTACACCTGCATTTTGAACAGGAGCCGCTCTCGCCTAATGTTGCATGAATTGCATGAAGCCTCTGAATATCCCATCATTCATCATTTGATCGGTGTTGTTGTTTACCTGAGGATTATTGTCTTCCTATTGCACATTATCCTGGATATTGATCGTTGGTGACTCAACGATCTCATGTGCTTCATTGCTTATCTCGACATTTTTAGATGCCGTTTTCAAACACTGTTACAAAACAAGGGTTAATTGACATGCCACATATTATCCCTATACTCTGACCGACCAATTAAATACCAAATAAACTTAGGTAGGTCATACTAGCGAAGGAATTAATAGTCTCTCCCCTCCTAGTTCTTGTCTCACATCTCAGCCAGGGATCATATCCCTAAGCTTTGATACCAACTGTGACGCCCCCAAAATAGGTATACATCACCCATATTGGGTCGCCAAATACATGGTACATAATATAAATACAAACTTAATTATACAACATGAGCTGAGAGTTTTTACACGAATTTCGTCTTCTAGACAATATCCAAACTCAAATGGAGTCCTCGTTAGATTTATTGGCACACTATTTTATAGAATAGTGAGGACTACTATAACACCATCTCGGGCCATCACTCCATTCCCCGACTAGTTCCGGCTACGTTCTCTTTTCCTGAAGAGAACAATGGAAGTAAAAGGGTGAGCTTAACTATCCCAGTAAGAAATATTATGACTAAAATAATGCAGAATAAGTTATCATTAGCCTTCAACAATGTTAAACTGATAGAATATAATAGACAACAAGTTTAACTGCAGCGGAAAAAACAATCCATTAGAAGAGTTAAGTAGAGCATGATATCTACTATCTTCTATGATTTAAAAAGTTTATCATTAACTTTATTGTTGGGACTCAGCTTAATAAATAGATCACATCATCGAATCATCCCTGTACTACGGGCCAAGGATATTCATTAGCATCATGTCGACAAATTATTCTTGCACTACGGGCCAAGAATTATTCGTGTATTCATCAATGGTTATGATCATACCGAATTATCCCTGGTCATAATCATACCAATCAACAGTCCATCTATGCACGTAAGCCAAAGATGACTTTCATCACAATATAAACATGAGGATGATGACAATGATATAAGAATTAAATTAAAAGAAAGCAAAGGATAAATTTTTAAAGATTTATAATTTAATTTATCCAGAATTCAATAATGTCCAAATTTTCAACATGATATTACTTTGTGGAGTAAAATTCAAGAATATTATCTATGTATAAAAAATAATTTGGACAGAAAAGAAATAATTTTTTTGGTGAATAGTACCTCGTGAATAGTATCCTGTGAATAGTACTTTGGGAATAGTACCCCATGAATAGTATCTCAACATGAAAAGTGTCCCAAATACCCGAGTGAACAATTTTTGAGTGAATAGTAATCAAGAGAATAGTAACCCGTGAATAGTAACTCGTGAATAGTACCCCAGTATGAAAAGTGCCCCAAATACCCGAGTGAATAATATTATAGTGAATAGTAACTAGGTGAATAGTAACCCATGAATAGTAGTACCCTGTGAATAGTACTTCGGGTGAAAATATTGATATTTAATAAGAAAGTTCATATCAATATTCCAATAAAATGATACTAGATGAAGCGCAAAACTCAAGGATCTTCCACTAATTTCAAGGATTATAGAAGCAATTACCATAGTTAGTTTAAATTTAAGAATATGAAAAGAATTTACATACAAAAACTACAAATGGATTTTCACCTGTCATATGGTACGTAATCCCCATAGACAGGTTTTTCTGACATACTAAAGGATGAATACGAAAAATAGTATTCCTTATGACTATGAAAGAAATAATACCCCTTACCAAACGAAAAATAATATCCCTTACGAATACAACAAATAATATCCCTTACCTTAGTAGAAAGCTGGATACTGCAAAGGTGAAGTAGCAGAATACTCTTCTTCTTCCCCTCTATAGTTTCTCTCTCTATAATGTCTCTTGTGAATCTCAATGAATTGGTGAGAATGAAAGAAGAATTAAGCTTCTATTTATAGGAGAATGGACTAAATAGTAACTAATCATGAACGGTCCAGATTGATTCACTATTAGAACGAGCGGTCCATATTGATTATTATTAAAACCACAACCGACGATCCATATTGATTTACTTTTAAAACCACCACTGACAGTCCAGATTGATTTGCTTTTAAAACCACCATTAATGGTCCAAATTGATTTACTATTAAAACCACCATCAAAGGTCCAGATTGATTTACTATTAAAACCACCATCAATGGTCCAAATTGATTTACTATTAAAACCACCACCAATGGTCCAGATTGATTTAACTTATTACACTTTAGTACCCTAAAGTTTTCTAAGTTTGCATTATTCCCCTCTAACTTTTGTAATTCACTTATCTTCAATAAACACATTCTTAATACTTCAACAATTATTTATCATTAATATTATAACTCATAATATTTAACAATCAGATCGTTCCCAGGAAAGAGGGGGCTTTCCAATAAGGATTTCTCCCTATTGGTGCGCAATTAGGTGACCAAACCTCTCCTCGACAGAACTTTCTAGACATTGTCAATATTGCAAATAATAATATGAATAACTTTGTTGTCTCAATTATTGATTTAATAATATAAAATATTATGCAGATGATAATGTGACAATAATTGAATCAAATAACGTGAGATACTATGTAAAAATTACTATAGCAATAATTGAGTATAATTGAGTGACTTCTCACGTAAGCATCAATAATCAATATCGTGTGCTAGTATGCAACCACGCCAGACATCGTTTCTTTTACCACCGGTAGTTCAATGTTTAACGGAAACTTCCACCGTTATTTTTATAAAAGATATTTCATCGCTTTTCTAACTACGTGATAATACTTCCGCCAGGGGTCCACTTAATGATTATGTCGTCGCATTTAATATTTCCTATTAAAATGAATATTCCCCGACCAATCAAATATTCACTGACACAACGAATATTTTATATCAACTTGCTTACTTTGAAATTTTTTTCCAAATATTACCCACAACTATAACATTATATCATATCCACACCATAATATTCAAAAATATATTTCGAGAAAAAATTATTCTTTATTCAAAAAAATTGGGGTCTTACAACTTAGCGATAGATCAAACTTGTTAGGTTGATTTGGACTTTAATGTTTATCATTCTATAAATGAACGTATAGAAGAAAAGATCAAAGCTGTTAGGTTGATCTATATCTTGAGATGTAATAGATAGGCTACCACTTAATCGCAGTCTATCGAGATGATCAAGAGATTGCATAAGACAAGGCAGAATCATAGAGCATCGAGGATCATAGTGTATCTGCTTTAAAGGGCCTCTCTGAAATCGTAGAATGGTCCAAACGCCTGCCGAGCCAAATTAGAGGTCGTACTGTGCTCTTAGAAGCGTAGAGTCTGCAAGACAAGCAAGTAAAGATCATAGTGTACCAGTACTTAAGAGAAATCGTAGTGTTCTCATTTAGCAATATCAGATCAAGCACCAAGGTGGCAAGACACCACGATAAGAATCGTAGAGCTTCATCTGTCTATGTCAGAACCATCGAGCCTCGTCTATTTATTTAAAGATAAATCACAACAAATATGGAATGAGCTATAGACGTTAAAGTCCTTGCGAGTCCCAATGACACAACAGTCACCCTTAATATATAACAAAAAAACATATTGAAGAAGCTAAGGAAAGTACTCTGGTCAGCAGAAAACACCTTTTCAGGTGTTAGGTGAAATAGCAGTCTGCTATGTCAATGGGCCAGTCTACTAATTAGAAGTTATACAAAAAGTCTCCATCAAAGCTCAGAAATGTCAAATGCATTTAATGCTTCAACGGATACATTTCAAAGACATCATATATACAAAGCTTCAGCAGATGAAAGATTTAAGAAAGTACTGAAAAAAACACCGAAGAACACTCAATGCTCAACTCTACGATCTGAAAAAGAAAGCTTGCTCCGCTACTCAGTTCTTTCAAGCTCAAGCTTAATGAAAACTTAGTAGCACCATTCAAGAACTCAACTACCATCAAGTGAAGTAAGAAGTTCCAAGACAGAAGGACTTGAAGAGTTCTAAGTGAACTGAGAAGTACCAAGTCTGCTAGACTTAAAGAGTTTAATAGTGATCTAAGAAGTTCCAAGACTGCTGGTCTTGAAGGAATCTGTGAGACTCAGGAGTTGTAAAGATATCCTTAGTGGATTTTCTACTCAAGGAGTAGAAGAGTGGACTAGGAGCTTTGAATGCTCTGAACCACTTAAAATCACTGTGTCTCTTATATTCTTGTCATAACTGCTATAACTGATTTACTCCTATTAATTCATTATATCTTGAAGGGAAAATAAACATCTTAATTTCGCTGTGTTTAAATCATTAACAAAACTAATAAGAATTTTGATTAAAAGAAATTTTAAAATATCTATTCAACCCCCCTTCTAGATAACTATTGTGCCTCTGGGAACTAACACTTTTCGGTCCAAATCATTTTTGATACAATATTATTCTGTCGCTAGGTCACCTAGCTCGATTTTGTCGTGCAGCGAAGCCAAGTCCAGTTGGGATGGTGACACCAAATGTCGTCCCTGACAAGTCATAGCCGGTAGTTCAAGGGAGAGCGTTTGTCCTGACCTACCAAAAAGTGAGGAACCCGAATGAGGTTATCACGGGTAAGCTAATCATAAACTCTTGCAAAATCTATACCTTATTTGATACCGGTTCTACCCATTCTTTTATTTCTCCTACTTGTGCTCAATGATTAAATTTAACTCTGGAGAAATTAGACTTTGACTTATCTTTGAAACTTCGTTGGGAGAAACCTTCATTACATCCACTGTTTATAAGTTTTGTTTGATTCAAATCGGCAACAACATGTTACCTATCGATCTTATCTCTTTGAAAATACTTGCATTCAATGTGATTTTAGGAATTGATTGGTTAACTACTCATCATGCTAAAATTGATTATTTTCGTAAGGTTTGTTAGCTTTCATATTCTTAACCAACCTATTATGCGAATTCAAGAAACCAAATCACTAAAGTCAATCATTGTCATATCAAGCCATATATCTATTTGTTTATTTAAAAATGGATGTCAAGCTTTCTTAGCCCATGTCACAGATTTAAATAAAAATACGTCAGATTTGAATGATATTTCTATTGTTAATAAATTTCTTGACGTATTCCCTGAAGAACTTCTTAGCCTACCCCCAGAGCGTGAAATCAAATTTTGTTTCGACCTTGAACCTAGTGCAAAACCCATTTCCAAAGCCCCATATCGAATGGCTCCTATTGAACTTCAGTAGTTAAAGACCTAACTGCAGGAATTGTTAGACATCGATTTCATTCGTCCTAGTACGTCTCCTTGGGGTGCTCCTATTCAATTTGTGAAGAAGAAAGATGGGAGTATGCGACTTTATATTAATTATCAGGAGTTGAACCATGTCACTATAAAAAATAGGTACCTGTTGCCTCGCATTGATGACCTATTTGACTAGTTGCAAGGCACTAAATTCCTTTAAAAGATCAATCTTCGTTATGGATATCATCAGTTAAAGATTAAAACTGATGACATTCCAAAGACTGCTTTCAGAACTCGGTACGGGTATTACAAATTCCTAGTCATGTCTTTTGGATTGACTAATGCTCCTATTGCCTTCATGAATATGATGAACTGAGTATTCAAGGAATATTTGTATCACTCTATGGTTCTCTTTATTGATGACATTCTCATTTACTCCAAAAGCCATAAAGATCATGAGCAACACTTGAGGCTGATACTCCAAAAGCTTCGTGAAAACAAGCTGTATGCCAAGTTGAAGAAATGCGAGTTCTGGCTTGAGGAAGTAGAATTTCTTGGGTGTAGACACTCAATTTTTTTTCCTGTTACTAACTATGCAGGAGGACAAAAGCGTCTTTTTCACAATCCAGAGATAACCCTTGAGAACCACAACATCAATTCCAACCCCGGAGATAGCCCCGGGAGATCCAGTTCGATGCCCGGAGTCAACCCCGGATGGGTAATCCAACCTCAAAGATAACCATGAGGAAATTCAGAGCCAACAAAATGACAATCTCAAAGATAATCCAGGGAAAAACCCGCTACAACTATGCAAAAACATGAGATAATCTTGAGAAGGGAAAAATGGTCATTTTGCCAACGCGACTTCAACTCAAATCAAATACACTCATGTCAACTCAAATTGCTTCAAAAGAAATCCCACAAGAACCATATCTTAACTTCGGAGCGCAAACTACGCAAAAAAGCTCACCGAATTGCTTGACGGAGACCCAAAAATGTTATTTCGGTCATGAACCCATCTTTCTAGAATCAAAAAAGGGCAAATCCTATGTCATTGCATATCTCTCTGAAAGAGCTTTCCGAAAAGGTATGGCACGCTTCCATCGAACTCTCGGATTGAAAGTTATGAAGGTTCGAGCGAACACCGCGTTGTCCGAGTACATGTACTTTGAGACGGCGGGACCCACACTGCCCGGGGAACCCCAGGAAGCCGTAGGTACACCTGCTGCTGCTGCTGCTACAGGTACACCTACGGCTCCCGCTCTATAAATAGAGGGCTTGGGGTGGCCATATTTGCAAGAAAAGCGACGAGGAAGCCCTGCCCAATTTGTTCTTTACACACTATAAACTAAGTGCTTTCTCATTTTAAACACTTGTGTGCTTATATTCAGTTATATTTATACCGGTGGGAACCGAGTGTTCATCCATTTAAAGCTATAGAAGTCTTCTTTGGCAGTCCACTGTAAGCCTTCTTACACACTTTAAAGCCTTTCTCTTCATCTTTCTCATCTTGTTGTGTGTGTAGGCCCAGACTTCGGTCCGTGGTTTTCATTTATATTTGTATATATATATATATATATATATATATATATATATATGGAAAAGCAAGTAAACGCTCCAGACGTAAGTCTAGGCTCAATCGAGGCTTAACTCGATAATGTTAGTCCATATATATATATATACACACTTATATATATGAACTGTTGTCGAACTCTGTTCGGTGAGCCTAGATTTTATATCTGGTGCGTATATATATATATAGCGACAAATCGTTGAAATGATAAACCGAGCTGGGATCGATGTAATAACCCGATATTTTCTATATAATTAAAGCAGAAATTTTACGTATAATTTTTTTTTAATTTATTAAAATAAATATGGGGAATATGTGCCAAGATAATGTGGATATATATGTATGAGATAAATAAAATATATTTATTACATGAATAATTACAAATGATTTTATTTTAGAATTATTGATCCTTATAAACTATATTCTTATACTAATTAATTTTATTGTAGAATTATTTTCCATGAAAATATGATTATATACTATTTAAATAATATATGAAATGATTATTAGAATTATTATAATAAATATTTTATTATATGAATTTGTTCGATTATTTAAGTTAATTATTTTAACTTAATTAATAATGCTAAATATGCAAGATAAATCAGATATGGAATCCAAACCCTAATTTTGGATTTTTATCAAGGAATGAGAATAATTAATTATATTTTGATTTTTTTAGTGCTATAAAGATGTACTGTATATGTGTGGATCGATAATGGTTGATCAATTATAGAAAATAATGTCAAAACCCTAACATTAATTTGTGAAACCCTAATTTAAAACTTAATTATAGTTCAAGATTTTTTTTTAATTGCATTAAGGTAATTAATGATATATATTATAAATATTAATCTAATTAAGGAAACCTTAATTATTGGGAAACCTTAATTGACAAATTAGTAACCCTAATTTACTATGTATGGACCCTAATGGCTAAATTAGCAAGGTTAATTATAATTATTGAACTTTAAACCCTAATGTTCCTGTATAATGTAATTAGATAACGTAATGTAATTAGGAAACCTAAATCAATTTAGAAACCCTAATTTATAATTTAAAAACTAAAATGTTTATTTTTTTACCCTAAATGGAAACCCTAGAAACTAAATTTCTAAAACCTTAGGGTTAAACCCTAAGGGTTGGATTAGTTTGTCAAGAATGCTATTAAAATTTCTATAAAATTGACAAAAATGCCCTTTTGTATTCTTTATTAAGCTTGCTTGTGTATCTTGCCAAAATATAGAGTTGTTTACCAACTCTAACCAACCCCATGTGATTAAATCTTCAGCAAATCAAGCAACATCAGCCAATTCATGTATTTAAGAATTATATAAATAGATTGGAAGAGAGAGAAATTACAATTGTTAGCTCATTTGATCACACTACCCATCCAAGTCCCCCTCTCTCTAACCTACGAAATATAGTAGTATATCAGCTCACAATTCAAACCCCATAAATTCCTTAATCAAATCAGAAGCTTAGAATCCAAATTTTTCAAAGAGAGGTATAAACCCTAAACTAGAAATCTGATCTTGATCAATGCGTTAGATGTTATGATTTTATGTTAAAACATGTTGTTTGTAGTCTAACTAAGTGATCTGGGTTGTTACTTCCTAGATCCGTAACATTAATATGCTCAAAATCAAGTTTTAAGAATATCTGGAAAAAATTTTGTGTGTCTGACAACGTAATGTTAGACCTTGTAAATCTTTGTATGTTATGTGTTTTTGTTGTTTAAAGCTTTGATCTTGTATTCTGATATGTGCTCTTTGATCTGGATCAAGAATCAGGCTTAGATCCGGTCTAGATTGCAAGTTATTCGTGGTCAAACAACGTTGACCGGCATTGACCGTATAAAATCTGGGTAGCCGTGAACTTGCCCAGAAAGCTCTGACAGCAAGTTCACGGGCCCAGATCTTTATGTTGTTAGTTGTTTTGTTCCTGTTGATGTAATAAGGTTGTAATCTGGTATATGGACCACATATTTATGCCTTAAAATCTCTTTAACATTAAACGAGTCGATTGTAGTGGTTGGTCAAAGTGGTACAAAAGTTCATGAAAACGTTTACTGGAAATTCTAGAAAACCTTAAGAACACGGTTCTGACATGGTTTGATCAGCTTATATCTGTTTGATCTGTTGTTGTTTTGTTGATGTTTTGTAATAGATCTCTACTCTTGCATGTTGTCTACATATTGAAAGCTTAAGATCACTAAAACATAACACCGAAAGCAAGTTGTGGAAGCCCAAAAGTGATCAGTCGAGCTGTTTTTGTTTTCTGGGTAACCCAGAAAACGAAGAACATGTTTTACAGATAGTTTGAGCTTCCATATCTTGCTTCTATGTTGTAATCTGACTCTGAACTTGATTGCTACTTGTAGTGGTACACTAACACTACAAGATCTAATCAATAGCTAGCCCAGAAACACAATACACAATGAATTAATCTTGGTTAAAGTAGGCCACTTGACAACTGACATGAATGTTCTGGGTTTGGCAAAGAACATGAAGAACACCTATAGCGACGGTTCTGTCTCTATACGCAGTCTTTAGCGACAGATTCTTTATAAAATTATTATTTTTATTAAATAATTAGAAAAAAATTAGTTTTTAATTATGAAAAATACAAAATAAATTTCTAAAAATTATTTTAAAGTCTGAAAATTAGTTTTTAATAATTTTTAATATATTTCATAAATATTTAATATTTTTGAAATATTAAAGGTATTTAATTTATTTAATTATTATATTAAATAAATTACTTTAAAATGATTTTAATAATTGAAAAATCATTTAAAATTATATTATGATATAAGAAAATATTTTAAGTTATTTTTAATAACTTTTAATATTTTGTGATGAATTTTATTAATAAATTAATATTAATGATAATTAAGTTATTTAATAAATGTATTAAACAAATTATGGAAAATAAAATTAATGATTTAAAAATTATATAAAATGATTTAAAGGTTATAAAATATAAATTTTGATATTTTATCATGAAAACATTAATATTTTAATATTAATAAAGTTATTTAATAATTATATTAAATTAAATTTGTTTGAAAATAATTTTAATATTATAAAAATCATTTTAAATAAAAATAAAGTGTTTAAAAATATTTTAAGTTATAAAATATAACTTTTAATATGTAAAGGATAATTTCATTAATAATTTAATATTAATGATATTAAATTTATTTAATAATTATATTAAATAAATAGTTTTAAAATGGTTTTATTAATTTAAAAATTATTTAAAAAAGATATAAATGAATTAAAAATATTTTAAGTTATAATTAATGACTTTTAATATTTGATAAATATTACATTAATATTTAATATTAATGGTAATTATTTAAAAATGATTTTAAATGTTTTAAAAATCATTTAAGAGTAATATTAGTAATTTAAAAATATTTTAAGTTATTATAAATAACATTAATATTTTGGCAATGGTTTCATTAATAGTTTAATATTAAATAAATATTAATGATAATAGAATTATTTAATATTTAAATCATTTAATAGTGATTTCTGTGTTTGAAAAATCATGATAAATTATAATAATTAATTAAAAAAATTATTATAAGTCATTTAAAAATAATATGATTGATATTTATAGTTATTGAATTACATGATAGTCTTAGACTTTATAATTACTTCGATTAAGCTTAAGACAATCGCACATATTTCAGAAATTGATCTGGACTTAGATAATTTGATTAGATACGTGTTTGTTTATGACCCAATGACTGTTAAACATGTGTGACAATGTGATTAGGTTATGTGCTGACTGCAAGAAGTAGTATTATGTGTTACGATATGTTATTCTAATCAGTAAAATGATCTTATTAATTACTGATAGGTTATTATACAAAAGATAAAAACTAAGTTGCGTATTGTAAGCAGCAGACCAATCAAGTATCCTACCTTTGCATTTACTTTATGCAATGGACATAAGTAAGAAAGTTTCAGAATTATATTATTATTGTGCCAGATTAATAACCCTATTGTTATATATATTATATCCGATCATTGTTTATCAACATGGTATTATATTATAATTCAAATATTTATTCTGTTCGTTAATTTCTATATATGGTTAGACAAGTGTTCTCACTTGGATAATCATTGTATTTAATCACATGTTGATACACATTTATAAATTTCCAGTATGTATATGTTAACTTAAAAGCCATCTAAGCTAATTGATTTGGATAGACACAAACTTATATATTATTGTTGAATAATATAAAACCTTACTTTTATCTAACTAAATTGTTTTGTTTTGGAATCCCGGCTAAGTATGAACATCCCGTACATGGGAAAACTTTTTGTGCACTAAAGGCGGATAGATGAACGATAATATCGTTCTTGCATGTAGTATTAATCAATACAGGGCATAACAGGCTGATTACCCCCGTGCCCGTAAGTTATGACGGTTTACAGATGAAGTTCTATTTAACCTTTTCAAAGATAGAAAACAATGTTCACAGTCTATCGACTAATCCCCAGTTATAGTCAGTACGTAGTTTCAAAAAATTTGATATAGAATTAATATATTATTATGGGTTCAGTTTACTTCACAACTATTGATTCGTTGTAGAAGGGTAGTACAAAGAAAATATTTACTTCTTTCAGCTAATATTTATAAATGCTATTACTTGCTGGGCACCCAAATGCTCATCCTTGCTTAATTTAAATGTTTTCAGCTAAGTGTGAACAACCTGAAGGCTCATGTAGAAACAAAGGAAAAAGGAAAGCAAATAGAATAAGATTCGTGGTATTATATGTAATAGTATGACTTTATTAGAATAATGATAACTATTAAGTATCATGTAATGAATGTTTAAAGGTCGCATACCTGGGAGTAAACTCTAATGCATATGTAAATTAAGTTTGATCTTTATATTATTGTTATTATTATTAGTATTATTCCGCTCATAGAAATGGTATCGTGAAGCACCGGGTTCGGGTTTCAAGTACTTGAATTTGGGGGCGTCATAGGTTGGTATCAGAGCTTTAGGGTTAGAAACCTTAGGTGGGATAGACCTTAGGCTATAACCTTAGAACAGAGGGAAACGTTGAAAATATAAATAACTCATATAGAGTTTAAAAGTAGATGAATGGAATAAATTTATCGTTAAACAAAATAAAAGATAACTTATATGAAACTACTATTTGTTGTGTGTATTTATTATATGCTAATCAGGATAATTTATGTGTATAGATGTCTAGTGGAAAAGGCTTGTTATATGCTTATAACATGAAGAAGGATCAAATCTATACACTCGAGCTAATATCGAAGCCAATAGCTGAAATAGAGGCTTACAATGAAAATAATTCGGATGAGGTAGTTATCGTTGAAAACATAGTACCAGATCCAGATTTAGTGGAACTGACAGATAGTGATTCGGACACTAAAGTTGAAGCTGATCAAGCATCAATGGAGGTGCAGAATCTGAGGAACAAGATTTCTTCTCGGGAAAGGATGTGGAAAATAGAAAAGCTGCTAAATAGTGAATTGCGTTAGGCGTTAATCGAATCAATGGAAGAACAAGATAAGCTTAAAATCCAAATTGATCAAATGGGAGCCACAAGCAACAAATCGTGTGCAGCTCCTAGTAAGAAGGGGAAAAGAAATATAGAAGACCATGACTTAGGAAAATCCGATAAGAAGAAATGGAAAAGGATATGTTACATTTGCGGCTATGAGGGACATACCACTCTTTATTGTCCTGACTATAAACCAGGTGCATGTTTTATTTGTGGATTGGAAGGTCATCAGGCGAAAGGTTGTCCAAGAAAAAGGCGTTGTGAATAGGTAGTATAGGTTCTATTGTGTAGGTGTGTTTAATGTAATATATATGAATAGTATGCCTGTGTAATGTAATATTCTAAAACTTTTGTACAAGTGGTATAGCAAATCCCGACTTTTGTAGTCACAAAGGGATAACTGATGTTTAAAGCAGTATGTGTTATGTTATGTAAAGTATTTTGAAATCGTTGAATGAATATAAATCTATGTTTGAGACAAGTTTAATATATTAAACTTATACGATAAGGTTTAGAATGTAAGTTAATAAAGACTAAATTATGTTTTATTTAATCAGATAATGCCGCCAAGATGACAAACTCGAAATCAAAGGGTAGAAGAATCTATCAACAACGTTGAGGGACAACAACAAGCAAACCCGATGCGACACTTTGCAAACATGGTAACACATGCTATGCAACAAGGAATGCCAGCCGTAGGGAACCAACCGGATAATCGCTTGGCAAACTTTAAAGATTTCAAGGCTGTAGGACCACCCGAATTCAAAGGGACAACCGACACTGTTGAAGCCCAAACTTGGGTTAAAGAGATTGAAAAAGAATTCGTGATAGCTAGGGTAGGTGAGGGGAAAAAGATAGTTTTTGCCACTTACATGATGAAAGGGGAGGCAAACTTTTGGTGGGAAACAAATCAGGCGAGGGCAAGAGAAGGTTTAGTTACTTGGGATAGGTTTAAAACTTTGTTTTTCGAAAACTATTTTTCATCTAGTATGCAGGCGAGGATGGAGGTGAAGTTTCTTGAATTAAAGTAGGAGAATATGAAGGTGTCCGAATACGCCGCAAAGTTTAATTAGTTGGCTAGGTTCACTCCGCATCAAGTTGATACGGAGGCTAGGAAGGCAAGGAGGTTTAAGCTGGGATTAAAACCCTGGATCTACAACAAGGTGGCGGTGTTGCAGATCTCTACATTTGCAGCACTTTTAGAGAAAGTTATTATTACTGAGGAGGGGAGTGAGGCCATGAGCCTCAACAACAAGGAGAAAAGGAACAATGGTAAGGTCGAAGTAGCTGGGAAGGTAGAAATTAATAGTGGGAGCAGGAATGGAAATGGAAAGAGGAAGGTGAATAACTTTGGGAATGTTCAGATCAAGCAGGAAGGTGTTAAGAAGCAAGCTGTGCAGTGTGGAAACTGTAGAAAGAACCATTCTGGTGAATGTTTAAAAGGAAAGTTTGTATGCTATAAGTGTGGGCAGGAGGGTCATATCTATCCCAACTGCCCCAATCTAAGGATGAACACTGGTTGTTTTATATGCGGGTCAATGGAGCACAAGGTGAAGGATTGCCCGAAAAGGAGAATGGAGGCAGGAAGCGTGAACATGGGGAAGGGTAGCGGGACTCTGGAGATTACGGGACCAATGTCATCCAACAAGCCAACAAAATCAACCGCAAGAGTCTTCAACATACCGATCAAGAGACATCGTGGCAAACCGTGAATGGAACTCTAGGTATTATTCAGATACCTTTTTATTTTCTTATATATAATTTTCTTAAATACAGTAAATTAATTTATAAAGAAATTTTAAAGGATAAATTTGAGTTCTTTTAGAAATCAAATTTTCCGTTTTATTAGATAGACAAGCTTTACGTTAAATAGTTAAAGATCAGTTAGATCAAATATGATCTATTTGCAATGATTGTGTATGTTATGTACCCTTGTATGTATGAGTTTTAAAACAGTGATTCCGGGGACGGAATCTTTATAAGGGAGGGTGAATGTAATAACCCGATATTTTCTATATAATTAAATCAGAAATTTTGCGCATAATTTTTTTTATTTATTAAAATAAATATAGGGAATATGTGCCAAGATAATGTGGATATATATGTATGAGATAAATAAAATATATTTATTACATTAATAATTACAAATAATTTTATTTTAGAATTATTGATCCTTATAAACTATATTCTTATACTAATTAATTTTATAGTAGAATTATTTTCCATGAAAATATGATTATATACTATTTAAATAATATATGAAATGATTATTAGAATTATTATAATAAATATTTTATTATATGAATTTGTTCGATTATTTAAGTTAATTATTTTAACTTAATTAATAACGCTATATATGCAAGATAAATCAAATATGGAATCCAAATCTTAATTTTGGATTTTTATCAAGGAATGAGAATAATAATATAATATTAATTATATTTTGATTTCTTAGTGCTATAAAGATGTAATGTATATGTGTGGATCGATAATGGTTGATCAATTATGGAGAATAATGTCAAAACCCTAGTATTAATTTGTGAAACCCTAATTAATGATATATATTATAAATATTAATCTAATTAAGGAAACCCTAATTATTGGGAAATTTTAATTGACAAATTAGTAACCCTAATTTGCTATATATGAACCCTAATGGCTAAATTAGCAAGGTTAATTATAATTAGTGAACTTTAAACCCTAATGTTCATGTATAATGTAATTAGATGACGTAATGTAATTAGGAAACCTAAATCAATTTAGAAACCCTAATTTATAATTTAGAAACTAAAGTGTTTATTTTTTACCCTAAATGGAAACCCTAGAAACTAAAATTCTAAAACCTTAGGGTTAAACCCTAAGGGTTAGATTAGTTTGTCAAGAATGCCATTAAAATTTCTATGAAATTGACAAAAATGCCCTTTTGTATTGTTTATTAAGCTTGCTTGTGTATCTTGCCAAAATATAGAGTTGTTTACCAACTCTAACCAACCCCATGTGATTAAATCTTCAGTAAATCAAGCAACATCATCCAATTCATGTATCTAAGAATTATATAAATAGATTGGAAGAGAGAGAAATTACAATTGCTAGCTCATTTGATCACAATACCCATCCAAGTCCCTCTCTCTCTAACCTGCGAAATATAGTAGTATATCAACTCACAATTCAAGCCCCACAAATTCCTTAATTAAATCAGAAGATTAGAATCCAAATTTTTGAAATAGAGGTATAAACCCTAAACTAGAAATCTGATTTTGATCAATGTGTTAGATATTATGATTTTATGTTAAAACATGTTGTTTGTAGTCTAACTAAGTGATCTGGGTTGTTACTTCCTAGATCCATAACATTAATATGCTCGAAATCAATATTTTAAAAAATTTGGGAAATTTTTTTGTGTCTGACAACGTAATGTCAGACCCTGTATGTGACGCCCCCAAAATAGGTATACAACACCCATTCCGAGTCGCCAAATACATGGTATAGAAAGCAAACTATAACTTCAATAATACAATTATCGTGCAAAATACGACAACACATACTGTGAGTTTAAATACAAATATTTTCTTCTAGACAATATCAACACTCAAATAAGTCCTCATTACAATTATTCATACAATATTTTACAGAAATAATGATGATTGCTAAAACATCTTTCTAGAACCATCACTCCATACCCCTACTCGATCCTGCTATGTTCTCAACTCCTAAGAAGAAAAATGGAAGAAAAAGGAAAAGGGTGAGCTCAACTAGCCTAGTAAAGAATATTATGACTGAGATAATATACAACAAATTATCATTAGTCTTCAACAGGGAAAAATCTGATATAATATAATAGATAACAAGTTTTAGATCAACAAATGCAGCGGAAACAAAAATCCATTAGAAGAGTCATGTAGAGAATGAATTCTACTATCTTCTATGATTTAAAAGTTCATCATCAATATTTTATCCCTGTAACAACAATCAATATACATCTTTAATCAAATATTCATCTCTGCACTATAGGCCAAAGATATTCATTTATATCACCAGTCGGTCATGTTTATCTCAACACCTATTCATCTCTGCACTACGGGCCAAAGATATTCATCAGTTAATCATTCATCTTTGCACTACAGGCCAAAGATATTCAATAATATCATCATTTAAGACTGGGGATGATGAAAAATATTTTAAAGAAAACGAATCTAGTGAGACAGAAGGACAAATATTAGGGATTCGTATAAAAGTTTATCCAAGATCAATAATACTTCATAATAACCAATTGTGAAGCAGAATTCAAAAATAAAGATCAAAACATGGATACAATCAAAGATAGTAACCATAATAGACATCTTGGACAAAAAGGAAAAATTTATTTTTTTGAATAAATAGTGTCGATCGTGAATAGTCATAGATACGTGAATAGTAACCCCAACACAAAAAGTTCCAAATTTGATTTAAAAGTTCAAACCAATATTTCGGCATAATGATATTGAAGAAAATAATAACATTTAAGAAGAAAATAACATCCCTTACCTCAAAGAAACAAAGATTGAAATGAAAGGCTCAAGTGATCTTTGAATGAAACTTGCAGATTGAACAAAGAACTCTCAAAGTATCTAAATACTCACAAAATAGTCTCGATAATATAGAGAGAGAAAGAGAGAAAGCTTATGTTTCTGGTGTGATTTTCAATTCTAACTTAGCCCTCTATTTATAGGAAAATGTTAGCACGTCGAAGCAGACTTGACCTGCTACCTGATGGCTTTACCTGCTACTATTGCCACCCACCACATTTGAAATAAAATTCAGCACATTTCTTCACCAACCACAAGAGGGGGCTTTCTAATAACAATTTCTCCTTACTGGCGCGCAATTAGGTGACCAAACCTCTCCTTAGATAGAACTTTCTAGACATTGCCAATAATGCTATCTAATAATATTATTCAAATAATATGAATTATTGATATGATAATGAGAAATACTATGCAGTGACAATTATTGAAACAACAATAATATAAAATATCAACACAACAATTATATAATCAATAAAATAAAATATTGAACAGTAATTACTGTAACAATTATTGAGTAGTGCCTTCTTACGTAAGGATCAAAAGTTCAAAAATACTGTGCAATACTGTGTGCTACTGTGCAACCACGCATATTACTGTATTTTTAACCATTGGGTATTCCAACAGTGTTAACGGTAACAACTACACTGTTATTTATAAAAACTCATACTTTGTCGTTTTCCTTCATCCAACCATTTTTTGTTATGAGGCCCACAAATGACTGCGCCGTCGTACAGATATTTCTGATAAAAAGAATATTCCACGACCAAACGAATATTCCCCGACAGAAATAAATATTTTACAACCACTTGCTTATTTTGTAAAATTTGCACATTTCACCCATAACCAAAACATTATATCAAATTAACTCCTTATTATTTCTTGATAATGAATAGAGAAAATTCAATTTTATTTATAAAAAGCTGGGGTCTTACAACCTCCCCTCCTTATGAAATTTCTTCCTCGAAATTGATGTACGTACCTGATGTTTCAAAAAGGTGAGGGTACCTCGCTTTCATTTCCGATTCCAACTCCCATGTCATTTCCTCAATTGCATGGTTCCTCCACAAAACCTTAACTTGTGGTATAACCTTGATGCGTAGGACATGCTCTTTCCTATCCAAGATCTTAACAGGTACCTCCTCGTACGTTAAATCTTCGGCTATCTCATCTGGTTCTAACTTAATAATGTGGTTCGGGTCTTTCACATATTTACGAAGCATAGATATGTGAAAAAACATTATGAACACGAGACATACTTAGCGTTAAGGCGAGTCTATAGGCCACAGTTCCTACTCGATCGATGATTTCAAATAAATCAAAGGTTTGAGCTTTCTTCTCTTCATCGACTCTTACTTCTAGAATAACGTCTTCTTGAACCTTCTTCTTTATATTCATCAGCTCCAAGTCTATAGCTTGAGCAGCTTTAATGTTATCGATTAAAGTCGATTCTACTCGTATATCATCACGTGGGTCCCTAGAGTCTTTAACTCTATCTCTATCATTTATAAAGTATACAAAATAGGTCTTTGTGTTCAACAATATCGCACTCGTACTTGCGTACGATCTTCTACTCAATGCGTCAGCTACCACGTTCGCTTTTTCCAGGATGGTATGGTCAGAACAAGTGCCGAAATGAGTCGCCTCTTGAACTCTTGGAAAATCTTTTCGCGTTCCTCGCTCCATACGAATTTTGTATCTTTCTGAGTTAGCTAAGTTAACGGAGTAGCGATTCGAGAAAGTCCTTCCACGAATCTCCGATAGTAACCAATTAAGCCTAGAAAGCTAGATATTTTGATTACTGACTTAAGTTTCTCTCATATGTGATTCATATCTCAATCTTGGATTGCACGTCACAATGGCACCTATCGTTTTACCACCACACAAATATAGAGTTCCCTACGGAGAGTCTGGCTTTGGTGCATTCCACAAAGGAAGTCACCAGATAGAGGCTTGAGTACCAACTCTTGTACTTGGGGTTTTAACTCCTGAAGTTAAATAGGAGCCATTCGATAAAAGATTTTAGAAATGGGTTTTATATCGGGTTCAAAGTCAATACAAAATTTAATATCACACTCTGGGGGTAGGCCAGGAAATTCTTCAGGAAATACGTCAGGAAATTCACTAACAACATAAATTTTATTCAAATCTGAAGTGTCTTTATTCAAATCCATAACATGGGCTAAGAAAGCTTGACATCCGTTTTTCAATAAACGAATGGCTATATGGCTTGATATGAAAGTGTTTAACTTCAATGGTTTGGTTGCTTGAGTTCACATAACAGGTTGGTTAGGAATATGAAAACTAACAACCTTACGAAAACAATCAATTTTTTGGCATGATTAGTAGTTAACCAATCAATCCCTAAAATCACGTTAAATGCAAGTATCTTTAAAGAGATAAGATCAACATGTAATGTCATTGTGCCAACTTGGATTAAGCAAGATTTATAAACAGTGGATGTGATAAAGGTTTCTCCTAACGGAGTCTACACAGATAAGTCAAAGTCTAATTTATCCGAAGTCAAGTTTAAATGTTGAGCACAAGCAGGAGAGATAAAAGAATGGGTAGAACCGGTATCTACTAAGGTATAAACTTCGCAAAAAAATTTATGATTAACTAACCCGTGATAACTTCATTTTGGGTTTCACTTGTTGGGAAGTCATGACAACCGCTCTCCCTTGAACTACCCGGCTTTGACTTGTCTGGGGCAGTATTTGGTGTCATCACTACCATTGAAATTGAATTTTCTATAGGGCATATTCCACCCTCAACTGCTTTATCGTACTCCTATTTCATGATCTGAATCATTAATCTTCAATCCATATCAAATTGGGGTTGACCGCAATGTACAAGGTAATTCAAAACTCGATGTTGGGTTCTCTCAATTGCTGTCCAAAAAGAGAAATACATATCATCTATTTTAGCCTTCTTAGATCGGACATCTCTTTCCACAATATCAACGCGTCGTGCGACTTTTACCCATGCATCACTCATTCTCACTCGTTCAATTGTTTCTTCTTTCAGCTCAGATTCTAGCTTTATCGTCTTATACTCTGCCAAAGAGTGCTTCTGTTCAAGCATCACATATCGGGTAACACAAACTTAAATTGTTGCATCCTTTTGCTCCACGACCGCCTGCCGTTCTTCAGCCTGCTCTTCTAACTCATGAATTTGATTTTGTAATTCTAAATTTCGATCATAAAATTCTTCTAATAAATTCTCCTCAGGTACCTCTTCTTCCTCACTCTCAGCTGCTACCTCTGCGACTATCTCAGGTGTAACTATCAATTCTTCACTCACAACATGGATATCTATAATTCCTTCTTCGCCTGACATCACATTATCCTGGTTGGTGATTAGAGGTGTCTCCACGATCTCATTCACTCCATTGTTAACGTTCTCAGCTGCCATTCTTAAATACTGCCATAAAACAAGGGTTAATTAAACAAATTATCATATCACATAATATCCGTATATTATGACCAACCAATAAATAAGCTTAGATAGGACACACTAGCGAAGGATATACTCATCTCTCCCCTCCTAGTTCTATTCCCCGATCTCCGCCAGAGACCATATCCCTAAGCTTTGATACCAACTGTGACGCCCCCAAAATAGGTATAAAACACCCATTCCGAGTCGCCAAATACATGGTACAGAAAGCAAACTACAACTTCAATAATACAATTATCGTAAAATACGACACAACACACATACTGTGAGTTTAAATACAAATATTGTCTTCTGACAATATCAACACTCAAATAAGTCCTCATTATAATTATTCATACACTATTTTACAGAAATAGTGAGGATTGCTGAAACATCTTTCTAGAACCATCACTCCATACCCCGACTCGATCCTGCTATATTCTCACCTCTTGAGAAGAAAAATGGAACAAAAAGGAAAAGGGTGAGCTCAACTAGCCCAGTAAAGAATATTATGACTGAGATAATATACAAAAAATTATCATTAGTCTTCAACAGGAAAAAATCTGATAGAATATAATAGACAACAAGTTTTAGATCAACAAATGCAGCGGAAACAACAATCCATTAGAAGAGCCATGTAGAGAATGAATTCTACTATCTTCTATAATTTAAAAGTTCATCATCAATATTTTATCCCTGTAACAACAATCAATATACATCTTTAATTAAATATTCATCTCTACACTACAGGCCAAAGATATTCATTTATATCACCAGTCGGTCATGTTCATCTCAACACTGCTCATCTTTGCACTACGGCCAAAGATATTCATCGATTAATCATTCATCTTTTACTACACAAAGCCAAAGATATTCAATAATATCATTATTTAAGACCGAGGATGATGAAAATATTTTAAAGAAAACGAATCCAAAGAGATGAAAGGACAAATATTAGGGATTCGTATAATAGTTTATCCAAGATCAATAATACTTCATAATAACCAATTGTGAAGCAGAATTCAAAAATAAAGATCAAAACATGGATACAATCAAAGATAGTAACCATAATAGACATCTTGGACAAAAAGAAAAAAATTCATTTTTCGGTGAATAGTGTCGTATTCGTGAATAGTGCCGTATTTGTGAATAGTGCCGTATACGTGAATAGTGTCGTATATGTGAATAGTAACCCCAACACAAAAAGTTCCAAATTTGATTTAAAAGTTCAAACCAATATTTTGACACAATGATATTGAAGAAAATAATATCATTTAAGAAGAAAATAACATCCCTTACCTCAAAGAAACAAAGATTTCTGGAATGAAAGGCTCAAAGTGATGTTGAATGAAACTTATCTTTAACAAAGAACTCTCAAAGTATCTAAATACTCAAAAATATGCTCGATAATATAGAGAGAAAGAGAGAGAAAGCTTATGTTTCGTGTGATTTTCAATTCTAACTTAGACCTCTATTTATAGGAAAATGTTAAAGACGTCAAGCACATTTGACTCACTTACCGATGGCTTTACTCGCTACTATTGCCACCCACCACATTTGAAATAAAATTCAGCACATTTCTTCACCAACCACAAGTGGGGCCCACTCAATTCTAGAATTTTCCACCAAAATCATTTATAAACCTAATTTCCAAATCAACACCTCTTAAAATTCATAACAAATCATACGCTCATTTTTAACGGTTCAAAATTTGTGGACATATACTCAACTTATATATGTATAACATATCCAAAAATCATAACGATCTAACGGTTTGATTAAAAATTATAACTCACGAATATATCATAAAAATAACCGATTTGATTTTTAATACCCCATTCCGACAAAAAATAATTTGATAAAACACCTCAACATTAATTCTTTCAATTATAACCACATAACATAAATAAATCCATCATTTATATCTCAAGATCAAATAAATATTTCCTTATCAATAATTAATTATTCACAAATAATATTACGAATCACAATAATGACAACTAAAGCAGCTTCCAAGAACGAGGGGCTTTCTAATAAGGATTTTCCTTCATCGACGCCAAGTAATTAGGTGACCAAACCTCTCCTTAGATGTAACTTTCTAGACATTTCCAATAATGCTATCTAATAATATTATTCAAATAATATGAATTATTGATATGATAATGAGAAATATCATGCGTTGATAATTATTGAAACTACAATAATATAAAATATCAACGCAACAATTATTTCAATAAAATAAAATATTGAATAAGAATTATTGTAACAATTATTGATTAAAGGCCTTCACGTAAGGATCAAAAATTCAAAAATACTGCAATACCGTGCTATCATTGTGCAACCACGCATATTATCGTATTTTTAATCAATCGGGTATTCCAACAAAGTTATTAATTCAGAATAACTACTGCCAAGTATTTATAAAAACTCATACTTTGTCGTTTTCCTTCATCCAACCGTTTTTCGTTATGGGGCCCTCAAATGACTGCGCCGTCGTACGGATATTCCCGACAAAAAGAATATTCCACGACCAAACAAATATTCCTCGACAGAAATAAATATTTTACAACCACTTGCTTATTTTGTAAAATTTGCACATTTCACTCATAACCAAAACATTATATCAAATTAACTCCTTATTATTTCAAGATAATGAATAGAGAAAATTCAATTTTATTTATAAAAAGCTGGGGTCTTACACTGTAAATCTTTATATGTTATGTATTTTTGTTGTTTAAATCTTTGATCTTGTAGTTTGATATGTGCTCTTTGATCTGGATCAAGAATCAGGCTTAGATCCAGTCTAGATTGCAAGTAATTCGTGGTCAAACCACGTTGACAGGCATTGACCATATGAAATCAAGGCAAATATGAACTTGCCTGAAAGCTCGGCAAAGAAGTTCATGGGCCCAGATCTTTCTGTTGTTAGTTGTTTTGTTCCTGTTGATGTAATAAGGTTGTAATCTGGTATATGGACTACATATTTATGCCTTAAAATATCCGTAACATTTAACGAGTCAATTGTAGTGGTTGGTCAAAGTGGTACAAAAGTTCACGAAAACGTTTTCTAGAAATTCCAGAAAACCTTAAGAACACGGTTCTTGAAAGTAGTATGCACACAAGCCAATCATGTTTGATGATAAAGCATATACTTTGTAACAATCTTATTCATTTATTAATAAAAAGTATTAATTTATTAAAGGCTTTTAATTATCTACATGATGCTGTTGTATAATATGTGATAAACCCATAGTTTTAAGCAATACTTTTAGAATAATGATGATGATCATTCTAATGAGATCTAAATTCTTAGAAAGCTTAAAACTAAAATAGTTCCCAATCGTTGGATTACTAAATTGGGGATTAATGAATCCGGATAGATTGGTGCATACGTTGCTTGCTCATTGGATGAGGATGATTGATCTCATGATCATTTGTGTGGAGACACTAAAGCAAGTATATGAGTGCTTATTCGAGAATAAGTTCATTTGAACGCGTGGCTCATAAGGAATACCTAATGGAGTTTTACTTACTCGTCACAATAAGAATTCTCAGAGTGATAGTAGTACAAGTGATCCTTGGACTTGAGATCATCATAGTATCTCGTGTATGATGAATTATGCTTTGACTTATTCCTTAAGACCCTTAGGGTATATCAAAGGGTATGCTTGGGTATAATAAGTTGTACATGGAGATAATGTATGATCAATAAAGAATCTACCGCTTCTAGTAAAAAGAAGAGAAATGTCCTATGTGATTTGTTAAATGACAACCCAAAGAGTCCTTGGTTTAAGGTAATGAAATTAGAAAGGAGTTTCTAATTTGCATTATTTGGAGTTTTGCATTTAAGAGTCGAAATACATATAATTAAATAAAATAAGACTTGACATTAATTCCATGTCTTATATTTAATTGGGTCATTGTATGGTGGAAGGATTGAATTGTACGGTAACTATTTACTCAAAGGTTCTTTTATGATTAATGTTGAAATCTATATTATCTGAAAAGTCGTTAATCGCTAGGGAGACTCATCCCTATTGTAGAATAAATATTATTTATTTAAATAAATTAATTATTTAATTTATTTATTTAAATAAGATTATAATTGTTCTAATTGATTTATTCACAACCGGTTTAATATGGAGAACCTAAAGGGTCACACCATAAAAGGAAGAATAATTATTTAAGAAGTTAATGACATAATCGTAATAATAAGTTAAATATATTTAATTTAATCTATGGTGATAGAATAATTTAAATAACTTAATATTTATTATTTAATATTTTAAAATATTAAATATAAATTAATAAGAGGAGTCTTATTATTATTATTACTATTATTATTATTTAATTCCTAAAGGAGTTTGGGAATTAATTAATAAAAGTACTCTTATATATTCTAATAAGATTAGGAGGTAAATTAATTAAAAGATTTTAATTAATTATTCCTAATAAGATTAGGAGCTTAATTAATTAAAAGAATTTAATTAATTAAATAAAACTCAATTCCTTAATTGTTAAGGAGGGTTGCCTACATCTATAAATAAGATGAGTCTTATTATGGGTGAGGTGGTGGTTGACTTTTTCAACATACGTAATTCCAAGAGTTGGGAGAGTACACCCTTTTCTATGAGAGATAGAAAAACTAGGGTTTTGCCAAATACCCATCTTCTTGAATCCTTCTTCTTCCTTGGTGGATCACCTCTAGAGGCCAAACACTTGGGTGGCTAACATTGATCAAAGGAAGGAACCAAACCCGGTGGATTCAAGTTGAACGCGAAAAGGATTGGAGGTGAACTTGTACTTGAGGAAGCTCTAATCTTCAAGGGTGTGATTCTTGTTCTTCATATCTTTTCGTTTAATTAATAATTGTGCATAAAGGGTGATCCGGGTATATGGTTTGTAAAATTTTAAACTCTGATTTTTACACGTTTCCGCTTATTTTGTGCAATTTAATTGCGTTCATGAATATTACAAACCTAACAGTGGCATCAGAGCCAAACCTTTATGTGAATTATTAATTATTCAGATTTGATATGTATATTGATATGTGTTTAGAACAATTTAATTGGGCTTAATTTTGTTGTATAAAATTAAAAAAAAAAGGAAAAGCCGATATTATTCGCGGTTTGAATTTCGGTAATCCTATATTTTTTTTTCATTCGTGGAGTGCATTGTTGTGTTGATTCACGTTAATCAAATTAGAATCATGCTGTGTTGTCCCTGTTTTTGAATCATTCGCGAATTCATGTGCTTGGAATTAAAGGGAACCAGGTGATTCTTACGTGATAGCTTCCTGCATTCTTGGTGATCACGTGGCCCAGGAAAAGTTACAAGAAAGGATATATATATATATATATATATATATATATAATCCATACTGTTTCATCCAAAGAACAGAGATATACTTAGATTATATATATATATATATATATATATATATATATATATATATATATATATATATATATATTTTAATCATTTTATAATTAAAATAAAGTTTATTTTAATCTTAAAATAAAAAGTTTATTTTAATTTTAAGATTAAATTTCATGCTAACTAATTAGAGTTGGAATTGGATTCCATGATAACTAATTAGAGTTAAAATTGGATTTCATGTTTTCTTAAATAAAGGAGTTTATTTAGATATGAAATAAGATTTCATATTATTCAAAATAAAAGAGTTTATTTGTGAATAGGAAAGGGAATCCTAATTTCCTTAAATAAAGGAGTTTATTTAGATATGAAATAAGATTTCATATTATTCAAAATAAAAGAGTTTATTTGTGAATAGGAAAGAGAATCCGTGTTTCCTTTAATAAAAGTTTTTTTACATGGAATTTGATTCCATAATTAATTAAAATAAAGGAGTTTATTTTGATTAAAGATTTTGATTAAAATAAATAGTTTATTTTATTCAAAATTGGATAAATTAAAATAAAATAGTTTTATTTTGATTTAAATTTGGATTAAAATAAAGGAGTTTATTTTGATTCAAAATTAGATTTTATGCGAACTAAATTTGCCCATTAAATGATATCAATATATATATTGAATGTTTATTATTCATGAGATGAATGTTATTTATTGATACATATGGTGATGTGTATGATAATAAATAAGATTGATTATGGACTATTGACCAATGTGATTAGATTTTATTTTAGTTGGATGCATGAATGTATGAGTTTTATTAAATGGGGTCTGCATGTACTTCGCCTTCTCTAATTTTTTCATCAGAAATTCTAACTCCTCCTATGTACTTCCCTCGATCGCTAATCAAGGTTTCTATTTATTTTAAATAGTTTTATAATAGGAATAGTTAGAATTAATTTTGAAGAATTGGAGATCAATGAGCAATGAGCGCTTGAAGACCCGTTTGTAATGGAGCCCGGGTTTAAATGTAATAGTTATATTTAAATATTAATTCTTGTACCCCTAGGGTTTGACCTTTTGATTCACTTAGTGGCTCTAGTGAATCAAACTAGAATAAAAGTCCATAATCAATCCGGGTAGAATATAGTATTCTATATATATATATATATATATATTATATTATGTAAACATGCTTCGCATGTTAATTAATATGATGCGTATTTTATATATATATATATATATGTGCATGCGTGTTAAACAAGATGAGACAAATTAATAACAAACCCCTCAAATATTTTATATTAAGTCTTAAGCATTCAAAGATATTTGAAATATCGAACGTCGCCTTCTAGCATGATAAAATTAATATAGTATTAAATATTTAATATGAGTTTGTTGTGTCACCACAAGACAAGTATTAAGTATTTAAGATGTTAATTTATCACATTTGATGCTTATAAAGAAATTTGAATAATATTGTTTTGTTGTGTCACCACAAGGACAATATTTTTCTTTTTCGAATATATGGAGTGCTAGGTTGGGCTTAACTTGGATAATTTTGATTCGGATGTGCCACCACTTGATCAAAATAATCTAAAAGATAAAATAAAAGGAGTTACATAGTTGATGTAATTGACAAGAGTTGTCTACCTATTTATTTATATATAGTTTGTTGTGTCACCACATGGCTATATACATTTGAAATGAGATCCTTATTCTCACTAGCAAATCCTTAATTAGATTTTGCTGAACTATATAAGTGAGGGTAATATAGTTTGATGAAAATAATGGGAAATACCAATTTAAAACAAGACCTAAATTATTTTGGTAATTAATAAAAGAATGTATGCTAAAATGTTGTTAATTATAAATTCATTTACAGAATTATACAATGTCTAAATTACTATCACTGCATAGCATATTAGATGCTAAATTAATCAGACCAAATTAAACGGATTGGTTAAGGAAATTGAGAATAGTTCTCATGGTTGAAAAGCTATCTTATGTCCTTAATACGCATATCCCTGCAATGGTTGCAAACAATACCTTTGAGGAAGAGATTACTATTTTTAGAAAGTGACAAGATGATGCACAGTTGGCTCAATGCATCATTCTCGCATCCATGAGTAACTTGCTTCAGCGTTAGCATGAAACTATGGATGCTCTTACTATATTCCTGCACATCAAGTAGTTGATGGTGAGGAAAGTAGGACTGATAGATATCCGATATCTAAGGAACTCTTCCGATCTAGAATGACCGATGACACTATAATACAGATAAAAGTCCTTAACATTATCAATTTGATTGATCAATTAGGACAACAGGTTTTGTCACGAATGGAGAGTTGAGCCAAGATTTGATCTTGCACTCACTCCCGGACTCCTTTCATAATTGTTGTGAATTTTTCATATGAACGAGCTAGATATCAGCCTCGCTGATTTGCTTAACATGATGAAAAATGTTGAGAGTCACTTTCCAACCAAGAAAGACCATGTCTTACTGGTAGGGGCCAAAGGATCTTCTAAAAAGAAGAACAATTCAAAGAAGGTATATAGAAAGGCAAAAACAAAGGATAATAATAAGAACAAAACTGATACGGATAGCAAAGGAGTTTGCTTCCACTGCAATAAGCCTAGACACTGGAAAGAAACTGCGAGAAGCATCTTACAGAGGCTAACCAAAGAAGCTTAGTGAAGTTTCGGTTACAAATACAAATTTGTTCATGATTTAAAATAATTTTTTTAAGTCAAGGTTCTACTTGGGTATTGATATCGACTTTGGTTATCATAAATATAGATTTATGAAGGACCAAGTAGAAGTAGAAAGCTAAACAAATATAAGTAATCCTATGTGCTTAAATGAAGCAAAGGTTGCTACATTAACCATAGGAACTTATTGTTTAAGATTACCTACTGCAAGTCTATTAAGTCAATAAGTTGTTATTGTATTCCAGCTTCTTAGAAACATTATTTTCATTTTGTTGTTGGACAATAAAATTTGGTATTATATTTAAGAATAATTATTGTTCTATTTATAATAATAATGTTTTGTATAGAACTGGAATATTACTTAATGGATTTTGTATACTTGACTTACGTGAAAATAATTTTGCAAATTGAACAAACTAGTATAAGAAATGGAGATGATCATTCAAAGAGTTGAATGTATGTATTTACTGAAATACAAGTGTGAATTATTTGAAAGGTTCAAAGAATTCAGAAGTGAAATAAATTTGCAAAGTATTAAGATTCTTTGATTAGATCAAGGAATAAATACTTGTGCAATAAGTTTCTAGATCATGTTAAATGGTTTTCTCATAATGGACGACTCCTGATACGCAATAATTGATTGATGTATCTGAATGAAAAAAATTATACCTTGTTGGAAATGGTATGGTCCATAATGATTTTACCGACATTCCAGTATCCCTTTGGGGTCATGCCCTAGAAATGGCTGCATATCTACGAAAAAGGTAACCTCAAAATCCAGCCCCAAGGCTTCATAAAAGTTATGGACAGGAAGGATTCCTAATCTTAAGTATGTTAAGATAAGGGGTTGTCCAACTTATGTGAAAAGGTTTCAAAGGATAAGCTTGGGACAATATTTGACAAGTACAAATTTGTGGGACATCCTAAAGTAAGTTTAGGGTATATATTCTATAATCCTACTTAGCAAAAAGATGTTTGTTGCGAAACACGCTTCCTTCTAAGATAAAGGTGTTTATCATTGAAGGGCTAGTAGGAGGATAATAGATCTTGAAGAGTTCAAGAACCACAAAACACTATAAGTCAAATAAGAGGATCCTGTAGATGGACCTATTGTACCACAACCGAATCGTAAATCTGGAATAGTACCGAGGATACCTTGGAGGTATGGATTCATCATAGATGATGATGATGATGAGGTACGCATCATAGAAGATGATGATCCAGTTACATACGATGAAGTAAGAGTTGTAGACACTCAGAGAAATAGATTGAAGCAAGCTTCTCAAAAATGGAACATTTGTTTTGATGAAATAATCAAAAGAGTTTGATTTCTTCAAAAATAAGAATGAACCTAGTGTGTACAAAGGGTCAGTGGGAGCATCGTGACATTCTTAGTATTATATATTGATATAATATGGATAAGGAATGACATACCAATGCTACAATCAGTAAAGATAAAGTTGTCTAAACATTCCTCCATGAATGATTTGGGAAGAGTATCGTAATTGGGGATACAAATCTATATAGATAGATTTAAAAGGATGCTCGACTTAACCCAAGAAAAGTATATTCATTTGATGCTAAAGTTGTTTAGCATGGCAAACTCCAACAGATGTCTCATGTTGATGAGCCATGGAGTGTATCTCTCTTAATAGTCCCCGTAGACTCCTGAAAAGAGAGATCGCATGAGTGACAATCATGTATGCAATAAAATATACGCGACCTAATGTTGATCAGTCATATTCTGGAGAAGTTCACTATGAGTCAGTGAAAAACATCTTAAAGTACTTAACCGACACTAAGGATGTGATCATATACATGGTGGGTCTGAATTAAAACTAGAGGGCTTAACAGACTCAAGTTTTTCAGATAGACCAAGACGACAGAAAATCCACTTTAAGGTAAAAGGTTACCTTGAACAGTGGTGCAGTGAATTGGAAATGTTCCAAACAGCAAAAGGTTGTTGGTTTAGTGATAAAGACAAAGTATATAGCTGTAAATGAAGCTGCAAGTTGATTGTTTGGATGAAAAGTTTATTACAGAACTAGGAATAGTTCCTAAGTCTCATCTTGGATCTAAACATGTATTGTGGCACTTTCAATTGATTATAGGAATCATTGAAAGATGGAAAATCACTATAGAGATAGTGGACTCTCAAGAACAACATTACATATCTATTAACTACAAACTTATCCAACAATAGGGATAATCGCTACTTAGAGAAGAAGGGTATGAGATACCATGACGATTGGCTTTAGTGCAAGTGGGAGATTGAAAGTAGTATGCACACAAGCCAATCATGTTTGATGATAAAGCATATACTTTGTAACAATCTTATTCATTTATTAATAAAAAGTATTAATTTATTAAAGGCTTTTAATTATTTACATGATGCTGTTTTATAATATGTGATAAACCCATAGTTTTAAGCAATGCTTTTAGAATAATAATGATGATCATTTTAATGAGATCTAAATTCTTAGAAAGCTTAAAACTAAAATAGTTCCCAATCGTTGGATTACTAAATTGGGGATTAATGAATCCGGATAGATTGGTACATACGTTGCTTGCTTATTGGATGAGGATGATTGATCTCATTGATCATTTGTGTGGAGACACTAAAGCAAGTATGTAGGTGCTTATTAGAGAATAAGTTCATTAAACGTGGCTCGCTAAGGAATACCTAATGGAGTTTTACTTGTCTGTCAATAGGAATTCCTGTAGTGATAGTAGTACAAGTGATCCTTGGACTTGAGATCATCATAGTATCTTGTGTATGATGAATTATACTTTGACTTATTCCTTAAGACCCTTAGGGTATATCAAAGGGTATGCTTGGGTATAATAAGTTGTACATGGAGATAATGTATGATCAATAAAGAATCTACCGCTTCTAATAAAATAAGAGAAATGTCCTATGTGATTCGATAAATGACAACCCAATAGTCCTTGGTTAAGGCGCGTAATGAAATTAAAAAGGAGTTTTAATTTGCATTATTTGAGTTGTGCATTTAAGAGTCAAAATATATAATTAAATAAAATAAGACTTGACAAAGAATTCCATGTCTTATATTTAATTGGGACATTGTATGGTGGAAGGATTGAATTGTACTTCAGTAACTATTTACTCAAAGGTTCTTTTATGATTAATGTTGAAATCTATATTATCTAGAAAGTCGTTAATCGCTAAAGAGGCTTATCCCTATTGTAGAATAAATATTATTTATTTAAATAAATTAATTGTTTAATTTATTTATTTAAATAAGATTATAATTGTTCTAATTGATTTATTCACAACCGGTTTAATATGGAGAACCTAAATGGTCACACCATAAAAGGAAGAATAATTATTTAAGAAGTTAATGGCATAATCGTAATAATAAGTTAAGTATGTTTAATTTAATCTATGATGATAGAATAATTTAAATAACTTAATATTTATTATTTAATATTTTAAAAATATTAAATATAAATTAATAAGAGGAGTCTTATTATTATTATTACTATTATTATTATTTAATTCCTAAAGGAGTTTGGGAATTAATTAATAAAAGTACTCTCATATATTCCTAATAAGATTAGGAGGTAAATTAATTAAAAGATTTTAATTAATTATTCCTAATAAGATTAGGAGCTTAATTAATTAAAAGAATTTAATTAATTAAATAAAACCCAATTCCTTAATTGTTAAGGAGGGTTGCCTACATCTATAAATAAGAGGAGTCTTATTATGGGTGAGGTGGTGATTGACTTTTTCAACATACGTAATTCCAAGAGTTGGGGAGTACACCCTTTTCTATGAGAGATAGAAAAACTAGGGTTTTGCCAAATACCCATCTTCTTGAATCCTTCTTCTTCCTTGGTGGATCACTTCTAGAGGCCAAACACTTGGGTGACTAACATTTATCAAAGGAAGGAACCAAACCTGGTGGATTCAAGTTGAACGCGAAAAAGATTGGAGGTGAACTTGTACCTGAGGAAGCTCGAATCTTCAAGGGTATGATTCTTATTCTTCATATCTTTTCGTTTAATTAATAATTGTGCATAAAGGGTGATCCGGGTATATGGTTTGTAAAATTTTAAACTCTGATTTTTACACGTTTCCACTTATTTTGTGCAATTTGATTGCGTTCATGAATATTACAAACTTAACAGTTCTGACATGGTTTGACTAGCTTATATCTCTTTGATCTGTTGTTGTTTTGTTGATGTTTTGTAATAGATCTCTACTCTTGCATGTTGTCAACATATTGAAAGCTTAAGATCACTAAAACATAACACCGAAAGCAAGTTGTGGAAGCCCAAAAGTGATCAGTCGAGCTGTTTTTGTTTTCTGGGTAACCCAGAAAACGAAGAATAGGTCTGACAGATAGTTTGAGCTTCCATATCTTGCTTGTATATGTTATAATCGACCAACTTGACTTGATTGCTTTACTTGTAGTGTTACACTAAAGACTACAAGATCTAATCAATAAATAAGCTAGAAACACAATACATAGTGAATTAATCTTGGTCAAAGTAGGCCACTCGGCAACTGACATGAATGTTCTGGGTTTGTCCAAGAACATGAAGAACACCTATAGCGACGGTTACCCTCGTCATTATATAAGCGATCTTTAGCGACAATTTCTTTATAAAATTATTATTTTTTATTAAATAATTAGAAAAAAAATTAGTTTTAATTATGAAAATACAAAATAAATTCCTAAAATTATTTTAAAGTCCGAAAATTAGTTTTTAATAATTTTTAATATATTTCATAAATATTTAATATTTTGAAATATTAAAGGTATTTAATTTATTTAATTATTATATTAAATAAATTACTTTAAAATGATTTTAATAATTGAAAAACATTTAAAATTATATTATGATATAAGAAAATATTTGAAGTTATTTTTAATGACTTTTAATATTTTGTGATGAATTTAGTTTAAATTAATATTAATGATAATTAAGTTATTTAATAAATGTATTAAACAAATTATGAAAAGTTAAAGGTTATAAAAATATTTTAAGTTATAAAATATAACTTTTGATATTTTATCATGAAAAAATTAATATTTTAATATTAATAGAGTTATTTAATAATTATATTAAATTAAATTTGTTTGAAAATGATTTTAATATTATAAAAATCATTTTAAATGAAACTAAAGTGTTTAAAAATATTTGAAGTTATAAAATATAACTTTTAATATTTAAAGGATAATTTTATTAATAATTTAATATTAATGATATTAAATTTATTTAATAATTATATTAAATAAATAGTTTTAAAATGATTTTATTAATTTAAAAATCATTTAAAAGGATATAAATGAATTAAAAATATTTTAAGTTATAATTAATGACTTTTAATATTTGGATAAATAGTACATTAATATTTAATATTAATGCTAATTATTTAAAAATAATTTTAAATGTTTTAAAAATTATTTAAGAGTAATATTAATACTTTAAAAATATTTTGAGTTATTATAAATAACTTTAATATTTTGGCAATGGTTTCATTAATAGTTTAATATTAATTAAATATTAATGATAATAGAATTATTTAATATTTAAATCAATTGATAATGATTACGGTGTTTGAAAAATCATGATAAATTATAATAATTAATTAACAAAATTATTATAAGTCATTTAAAAATAATATAATTTATATTTATAGTTATTGACTTACAGGATAGTCTTAGACTCGATAATTACCCGATAAAGCCGTCGGTACACCGATATATTTCAGAAATTGATCTGGACTTAGATAATTTGATTAGATACGTGTTTGTTTGTGACCCAATGACTGTTAAACATTTGTGACAATGTGATTAGGTTATGTGCTGACTGCAATAAGTAGTATTATGTGTTACGATATGTTATTCTAATTAGTAATATGATCTTATTAATTACTGATAGGTTGTTATACAAAAGATAAAAACTAAGTTGCGTATTATAAGCAGCAGACCAAGCAAGTATCCTACCTTTGCATTTACTTTATGCAATGAACATAAGTAAGAAATTTTCAGAATTATATTATTATTGTGCCAGATTAATAATCCTATTGTTATATATATATATATATATATATATATATATATATATATATATCCGATCATTGTTTATCAACATGGTATTATATTATAATTCAAATATTTATTCTGTTCGTTAATTTTTATATATGGTTATACAAGTGTTCTCACTTGGATAATCATTGTATTTAATCACATGTTGATACACATTTATAAATTTCCAGTATATATATGTTAACTTAAAAGCCGTCTAAGCTAATTGATTTGGCTAGACACAAACTTATATATTATTGTTGAATAAGATAAAACCTTACTATTATCCAACTAAATTGTTTTGATTTGGAATCCCGACTAATTATGAACATCCCGTACATGGGAAAACTTTTTGTGCGCCAAAGGCGGATAGATGAACGATAATATCGTTCTTGCATGTAGTATTGATCAATACAGGGCATAACGGGTTGATCACCCCCGTGCCCATAAGTTATGACGGTTTGCAGATGAAGTTCTATTTAACCTTTTCGAAAATAGAAAATAATGTTCATAGTCTGTCGACTAATCCCAGTTATAGTCAGTACGTAGTTTCAAAAATTTGATATAGAATTAATATATTATTATGGGTTCAGTTTACTTCACAACTATTGATTCGTTGTAGAAGGGTAGTACAAAGAAAACATTTACTTCTTTCAACTAATATTTATAAATGCTATTACTTGTTGGGCACCCAAATGCTCATCCTTACTTAATTTAAATGTTTTCAGCTAAGTGTGAACAACCTAAAGGCTCATGTATAAACAAAGGAAAAGGAAAGCAAACAGAATAAGATTCATGGTATTCTATGTAATAGCATGACTTTATTAGAATAATGATAACTATTAAGTATCATGTAATGAATGTTTAAAGGTCGCATACCTGGGAGTAAACTCTAATGCATATGTAAATTAAGTTTGATCTTTATATTATTGTAATTATTATTAGTATTATTCCGCTCATAGAAATGGTATCATGAAGCAACCTGGGTTACGGTTTCAAGTACACAATTTGGAGGCGTCACAAAGTTAGTATCGAGCTTTAGGGTTAAAAACCTTAGGTGGGATAGACCTTAGGCTATAACCTTAGAACAGAGGGAAACGTTGAAAATATAAATAACTTATATAAAGTTTAAAAGGAGATGAATGGAATAAATTCATCGTCAAACAAAATAAAATATAACTTATATGAAACTACTATTTGCTGTGTGTATATATTATATGCTAATCATGATAATTTATGTGTGTAGATGTCTGGTGGAAAAGGCTTGTTATATGCTTATAACATGAAGAAGGATCAAATCCATACACCCGATCTAATATCGAAGCCAATAGCTGAAATAGAGGCTCACAATGAAAATAATTCAGAGGAGGTAGTTATCGTGGAAAACATGGTACCAGATTCAGATATGGTGAAATTGACAGATAGTGATTCAGACACTAAAGTTGAATCTGATCAAGCATCAACGGAGGTACAGAATCTGAGGAACACGGTTTCTTTTCTGGAAAGGCAATGGGAAATAGAAAAGCTGCTAAATAGTCAATTACGTCAGGCGTTAATCGAAACAATGGAAGAACAAGATAAGCTTAAAATCCAAATTGATCAGATGGGAGCCACAAGCAACAAATCTTGTGCAGCTCCTAGCAAGAAGGGGAAAAGAAAGATAGAAGGCCACGACTTAAGAAAATCCGATAAGAAGAAATGGAAAAGGATATGTTATATTTGCGGCTATGAGGGACATACCACTCTTTATTGTCCCAACTATAAACCAGGTGCATGTTTTATTTGTGGATTGGAACGTCATCATGAAAAAGGTTGTCCAAGAAAAAGGCATAGTGAATAGGTAGTATAGGTTCTGTTGTGTAGGTGTGTTTAATGTAATATATATGAATAGTATGCTTGTGTAATGTAATATTCTAAAACTTTTGTACAAGTGGTATAACAAATCCCGACTTTTGTAGTCACAAAGGGATAACTGATGTTTAAAGCAGTATGTGCTATGTTATGTAAAGTATTTTGAAATCGTTGAATGAATATAAATCTATGTTTGAGACAAGTTTAATATATTAAACTTATACGATAAGGTTTAGAATGTAAGTTAATAAAGAATAAATTATATTTCATTTAATCAGATAATGCCGCTAAGACGACAAACTCGAAATCAAAGGGTAGAAGAATCTGTTAACAACGCTGAGGGACAACAACAAGCAGACCCGATGCGACACTTTGCAAACATGGTAACACAGGCTATGCAACAAGGAATGCCAGCCGCAGGGAACCAACCGGATAATCTCTTGGCAAACTTTAAAGATTTCAAGGCTGTAGGACCACCCGAATTCAAAGGGACAACTGACCCTGTTGAAGCTCAAACTTGGGTTAAAGAGATTGGAAAAGCATTCGTGATAGCTAGGGTAGGTGATGGGTAAAAGACAGCTTTTGCCACTTACATGATGAAAGGGGAGGAGAACTTTTGGTGGGAAACAAATCAGGCGAGGGCTGGAGAAGGTGTAGTTACTTGGGATAGGTTTAAAACTTTGTTTTTCGAAAACTATTTTTCATCTAGTATGTAGGCGAGGATGGAGGTGAGGTTTCTGGAATTAAAGTAGGAGAATATGACGGTGTCCGAGTACGCCGCAAAGTTTAATGAGTTGGCTAGGTTCGCTCTGTATCAAGTTGATACGGAGGCTAGGAAGGCAAGGAGGTTTGAGCTAGGATTAAAACCCTGGATCTATAACAAGGTGGCGGTGTTGCAGATCTCTACATTTGCAACACTTCTAGAGAAAACTATTATTGCTGAGGAGGGGAGTGAGGCCATGAGCCTCTACAACAAGGAGAAAAGGAACAAGGGTAAGGTCGAAGTAGCTGGGAAGGTAGAAATTAATAGTGGGAGCAGGAGTGGAAATGAAAAGAGGAAAGTGAATAACTTTGGGAATGTTCAGATCAAGCAGGAAGGTGTTAAGAAGCAAGCTATGCAGTGTGGAAACTGTGGAAAGAACCATTCTGGTGAATGTTTAAAAGGAAAGCTTGTATGCTATAAGTGTGGGCAGGAGGGTCATATCTCTTCCAACTGCCCCAATCCAAGGATGAACACTGGTTGTTTTATATGCGGGTTAATGGAGCATAAGGTGAAGGATTGCCTGAAAAGGAGAATGGAGGCAGGAAGCGTGAACACGGGGAAGGGCAGCGGGACTCTGGCGATTACGGGACCAACGTCATCCAACAAGCCAACAAAATCAACTGCAAGAGTCTTCAACATGACCATCGAAGATACCGTGGCAGCTGGCAATGGAACTCTAGGTATTATTCGTATACCTTTTATTTTCGTATATATAATTTTCTTAAATATAGTAAATTAATTTATAAAGAAATTTTGAAGGATGAATTTGAGTTCTTTTAAAAATCAAATTTTCCATTTAATCAGATAGACAAGCTTTACGTTAAATAGTTAAAGATCAGTTAGATCAAATATGATCGAGATCTATTTGCAATGATTGTGTAAGCTATGTACCCTTGTATGTATGAGTTTTAAAAGCGATGATTAGGGGATGAAATCTTTATAAGGGAGGTGAATGTAATAACTTCGATATTTTCTATATAATTAAATCGGAAAATTTTAAATATAATTTTTTTTTTAAAATAAATATAGGGGAATATGTGCCAAGATAATGTGGATATATATGTATGAGATAAATAAAATATATTTATTACATGAATAATTACAAATGATTTTATTTTAGAATTATTGATCCTTATAAACTATATTCTTATACTAATTAAGTTTATTGTAGAATTATTTTTTTTCATGAAAATATGATTATATATTATTTAAATAATATATGAAATGATTATTAGAATTATTATAATAAATATTTTATTATAGGAATTTGTTCAGATTATTTAAGTTAATTATTTTTAACTTAATTAATAATGCTATATATGCAAGATAAATCAGATATGGATTCCAAACCCTAATTTTGGATTTTTATCAAGGAATGAGAATAATAATATAATATTAATTATATTTTGATTTTTCAGTGCTATAAACTTGTTCTGTATATGTGTGGACCGATAATGGTTGATCAGTTATGAAGAATAATGTCAAAATCCTAACATTAATTTGTGAAACCCTAATTTAAAACTTAAATTAGTGTTCAAGATTTTTTTGTAATTGCATTAAGGTAATTAATGATATATATTATAAATATTAATCTAATTAAGGAAACCCTAATTATTGGGAAACCTTAATTGATAAATTAGTAACTTTAATTTGCTATGTATGAACCCTAATTGCTAAATAAATAAGGTTAATTATAATTAGTGAACTTTAAACCCTAATGTTCATGTATAATGTAATTAGATAACGTAATGTAATTAGGAAACCTAAATCAATTTAGAAACCCTAATTTATAATTTAGAAACTAAAATGTTTATCTTTTCACCCTAAATGGAAACCCTAGAAACTAAAATTCTAAAATCTTAGGGTTAAACCCTAAGGGTTGGATTAGTTTGTCAAGAATGCCATTAAAATTTCTATAAAATTGACAAAAATGCCCTTTTGTATTCTATATTAAGCTTTGCTTGTGTATCTTGCCAAAATATAGAGTTGTTTACCAACTCTAACCAACCCCATGTGATTAAATCTTTGGCAAATCAAGCAACGTCAGCTAATTCATGTATCTAAGAATTATATAAAAAGATTGGAAGAGAGAGAAATAACAATTGTTAGCTCATTTTATCACAATACCCATCCAAGTCCCTCTCTCTCTAACCTACGAAATATAGTTGTATATCAGCTCACAATTCAAGCCCCACGAATTCCTTAATCAATTCAGAAGCTTAGAATCCAAATTTTTCAAAGAGAGGTATACACCTTAAACTAGAAATCTGATCTTGATCAATGTGTTAGATGTTATGATTTTATGTTAAAACATGTTGTTTGTAGTCTAACTAAGTGATCTGGGTTGTTACTTCCTAGATCCATAATATTAATATGTTCGAAATCAAGTTTTAAGAAAATCTGGGAAAAAATTTTTGTGCGTCTGACAACGTAATGTCAGACCTTGTAAATCTTTGTATGTTATGTGTTTTTGTTGTTTAAAGCTTTGATATTGTAGTCTGATATGTGCTCTTTGATCTGGATCAAGAATCAGGCTTAGATTCGGTCTAGATTGCAAGTTATTCGTGGTCAAACCACGTTGACTGACATTGACCGTATGAAATATGGACAACCATGAACTTGCCCAGAAAGCTCTGACAGCAAGTTCATGGGCCCAAATCTTTCTGTTGTTAGTTGTTTTGTTCCTGTTGATGTAATAAGGTTGTAATCTGGTATATGGACTACATATTTATGCCTTAAAATCTCTTTAACATTAAACGAGTCGATTGTAGTGGCTGGTCAAAGTGGTACAAAAGTTCACGAAAACGTTTTCTGGAAATTCCAGAAAACCTTAAAAACACGGTTCTGACATGGTTTGACCAGCTTATATCTGTTTGATTTGTTGTTGTTTTGTTGATATTTTGTAATAGATATCTTCTCTTGCATGTTGTCTACATATTGAAAACTTAAGATCACTAAAACATAACACCGAAAGCAAGTTGTGGAAGCCCAAAAGTGATCAGTCGAGCTGTTTTTGTTTTATAGGTAACCCACAAAACGAAGAACAGGTCTGAAAGATAGTTTGAGCTTCCATATCTTGCTTGTATGTTGTAATCTGACCCTGAACTTGATTGCTACTTGTAGTGCTACACTAACACTACAAGATCTAATCAATAGCTAGCCCAAAAACACAATACACAGTGAATTAATCTTGGTCAAAGTAGGCCACTCGGCAACTGACATGAATGTTCTAGGTTTGGCCAAGAACATGAAGAACACCTATAACGACGATTCTGTCACTATAAGCAATCTTCAGCGACAATTTCTTTATAAAATTATAATTTTTATTAAATAATTAGAAAAAAATTAGTTTTTAATTATGAAAAATACAAAATAAATTCCTAAAAATTATTTTAAAGTCTGAAAATTAGTTGTTAATAGTTTTCAATATATTTCATAAATATTTAATATTTTTGAAATATTAAAGGTATTTAATTTATTTAATTATTATATTAAATAAATTATTTAAAAATGATTTTAATAATTGAAAAATCATTTAAAATTATATTATATATAAGAAAATATTTTAAGTTATTTTTAATGACTTTTAATATTTTGTGATGAATTTCATTAATAAATTAATATTAATGATAATTAATTTATTTAATAAATGTATTAAACAAATTATGAAAAATAGAATTAATGATTTAAAAATCATATAAAAATGATTTAAAGGTTATAAAAATATTTTAAGTTATAAAATATAACTTTTGATATTTTATCATGAATATATTAATATTTTAATATTAATAGAGTTATTTAATAATTATATTAAATTAATTTTTTTTGAAAATGATTTTAATATTATAAAAATCATTTTAAATAAAAATAAAGTGTTTAAAAATATTTTAAGTTATAAAATATAACTTTTAATATTTAAAGGATAATTTCATTAATAATTTAATATTAATGATATTAATTTAATATTAATGATATTAAATTTATTTAATAATTATATTAAATAAATAGTTTTAAAATGGTTTTATTAATTTAAAAATCATTTAAAAAGGATATAAATGAATTAAAAATATTTAAGTTATAATTAATGAATATTAATATTTGGATAAATAGTACATTAATATTTAATATTAATGGTAATTATTTAAAAATAATTTTAAATATTTTAAAAATCATTTAAGAGTAATATTAGTACTTTAAAAATATTTTGAGTTATTATAAATAACTTTAATATTTTGGCAATGGTTTCATTAATAGTTTAATATTAATTAAATATTAATGATAATAGAATTATTTAATATTTAAATCATTTAATAATGATTCCGGAGTTTGAAAAATCATGAAAAATTATAATAATTAATAAAATTTTTTTATTAGAAATCATTTAAAAATAATATGATTGATATTTACAGTTATTGAATTACAGGATAGAGTCTTAGACTCGATAATTACCCGATAAAGCCGTCGGTACACCGACAAGTTTCAGAATTTGATCTGGACTTAGATAATTTGATTAGATATGTGTTTGTTTGTGACCCAATGACAGTTAAACATGTGTGACAATGTGATTATGTTATGTGATGACTGCAATAAGTACTATTATGTGTTACGATATGTTATTCTAATCAGTAAAATGATCTTATTACTGATAGGTTGTTATACAAAAGATAAAAACTAAGTTGCGTATTGTAAGCAGCAGACCAGGCAAATATCCTACCTTTGCATTTACTTTATGCAATGGACATAAGTAAGAAGGTTTCAGAATTATATTATTATTATGCCAGATTAATAACTCTATTGTTATATATTTTATATCCGATCATTGTTTATCAACATGGTATTATATTATAATTCAAATATTTATTCTGTTCGTTAATTTCTATATATGGTTATACAAGTGCTCTCACTTGGATAATCATTGTATTTAATCACATTTATAAATTTCCAGTATGTATATGTTAAATTAAAAGCCGTCTAAGCTAATTGATTTGGATAGACACAAACTTATATATTATTGTTGAATAAGATAAAACCTTACTATTATCCAACCAAATTGTTTTGGTTTGGAATCCCGACTAAGTATGAACACCCCGTACATGAGAAAACTTTTTGTGCGCCAAAGACGGATAGATGAACGATAATATCGTTCTTGCATGTAGCATTGATCAATACAGGGCATAACAGACTGATCACCCTCGTTCCCGTAAGTTATGACGGTTTGTAGATGAAGTTTTGTTTAACCTTTTTGAAAATAAAAAAACAATGTTCATAGTCTGTCGACTAATCCCCAGTTATAGTCAGTACGTAGTTTTAAAAATTTGATATAAAATTAATATATTATTATGGGTTCAGTTTACTTCACAACTATTGATTTGTTGTAGAAGGGTAGTACAAAGAAAACATTTACTTCTTTCAGCTAATATTTTTAATTGTTATTACTTGCTGGGCACCCAAATGCTCATACTTGCTTAATTTAAATGTTTTCAGCTAAGTGTGAACAACCTAAAGGCTCATACAGAAACAAAGGAAAAGGATAGCAAATAAAATAAGATTCGTGGTATTCTATGTAATAGTACGACTTTATTAGAATAATGATAACTATTAAGTATCATGTAATGAATGTTTAAAGGTCGCATACTTGGGAGTAAACTCTGATGCATATGTAAATTAAATTTGATCTTTATATTATTGTTATTATTATTAGTATTATTCCGCTCATAGAAATGGTATCGTGAAGCACCGGGTTCGGGTTTCAAGTACCTGAATTTGGGGGCGTCACAATTGATATATATCCTGTGCGTTTACCGATTATATATATATATATATATATATTTACATTTTTGTCAGGCCTGGAGTTTACTTCGTGGCCTTTTACTGTTTTCTTTACATTTAGTCCCGCCAGGAGTTGACTTCATGGCGGTTGATCGTTTTTACTGCTTTCTTTACATTTAGTCCTGCCTAGAGTTTACTTCATAGCGGTTGATCATTTTTACTGCTTTCTTTACTTTTAGTCCTGCCTGGAGTTTACTTCGTGGCAGTTGATCGCATTTATTGCTTTACTTACATTTTTGATCCCCCATGGAGGTGCTTTGTGGTGGTTGATCATGTCTCTCTCTCTCTATATATATATATATTTACAACTTTTATATATATAGCTGCTTACTACTTTTCATATATATTATGGCATCATGTGAGCCTAGGAATCATGTGATCGCAGATTCAGTCTACTGAATCTAGATTCGATTCCCGTGATGGACATTTTTAGCTGTAAGCAGCTTGTTAATTATTCACGGTGTTTGAATTTCTTTAGATGACTTTCATGCCCATTTTACTTCATGGCAGTTGATCATTTTTGCTATTTTCTTTACATTTAGTCTCGCCTGGATTTACTTCGTAGCGGTTGATCGCATTTACTGCTTTATTTACATTTCTAATCCCCTATAGAGGTGCTTCGTAGGGATCGAAAATGTAAATATATAAAAGCGGTAAATATATATATATATATATATATATTTACAGCTTTTATATATATAATTGTTTACTGCTTTTCATATAAATTGCGGCATCATGTGAGCCGAGAAATCATGTGATAGCATATTCAGTCTACTGAATCTAGATTCAGTTCCCGTGATGGACATTTTCAGCTATAAGCAGCTTGTAAATTATTCACGATGTTTGAATTTCCTTAGATGACTTTCATGCCCACGAGGAGTTCGACACTGCTATATATTATTTTCTCGAAGATGTTTTGCATCTCGAAAAAAATAAAAGCAATCAAGCCAAACATTTAATAATAAAATGAAAGTATGAAAAGGTCTCAATTACTATTGAGCACAAGGTTTAAAAAACCTCTTTTACAAAACCTCATTGCTATATCTTGCTAAAAATGATTTTTTCATACAAATTCAAACCCTTTGTATATAGGTACGAACGAGGCCTCACACTACTTCCAAATAACAGCACATTGTCCCACACACACATACACATATACATTCATATAACAGTTTCTTGAAAAGTGGTGGTCACCGTGACAACACGGATGTCGGAGGCTGCCTAACACCTTCCCTCCGCATAATCAAGCCCTCGAACTCAAATGAATATCGATTTCACAGACCCGTTTAGCAGTGTCACATCACTGGGTCAATGTTCAAACCTTTTCTCGGTTGCATTGGTGCAACCAGTTAAAAACACCAACTGGCGACTCTTACAGTCATATCGTCGACATATACATGTCAGACCTTTTTCACTTATTTTTTCTAACAAATCTCACATAACATGAGAACACCAAAGAATAAGAATAGAAAAGGGACAAATAAAAATCCCAACGTCGACGGGTGGCGACTCTACTGGGGACTCCAGTAAGAGGGTTTAAGCCGCTACTACAATCTTTTCAAAACTTTTATTTGCTTGTGTGTGGATGTTGCATTTACATTTTTTTATGAATGTGTACGAATGCATTTTACTTACTGCACTGCAATATATCTATTTGTGATATTAGTGCTTCGTACATGTCATCATTCCCATAACGGTGAGACACGTTGTATGTGAATGTATGTTATGTGGTTCCTCCACCAAGAGGCTATCCTGTCGGTGTTTGATTACTGGACTCGTAGGGAGACTAATTCCAACGAGGCTCAGGAAAGGCACTACCCAGATTCGCTCTTGTTGAAAGACTGGATTAACTTCCTGTCAAGTAAATTGCGATGATCTGGGAACCTTCATGCCAAAAAGTCGCGAGAGTAAACCTAAGATAGGTCAGCCTCTGATAAACCAAATGCGAAGGAAAGTCTCTTCATACTCCCCATTTTCAAATTACTTGTAAAAGAATTTACTTGTAATATCATTCCATATCAATCTTATTGTAATGGAAAATATAAAGAAATATGTGCACATGCATATGTAATATTTAATATGCTATCCTGTATTGCAAACAGCTAACATCCGTTTTGCAGGATAATATTCCTAAAACGGATACATCACATAGCATGTAAACATTTACACATTCCCTAAGACTAAACTACATAACTTTTTTTGAAGGGAAGCAATTGATCCTGTTTCTCGTTCGAAGTCCAAACGGGCATTAAGCCCACAGTCAGACATGGCTAAAAGTGCCTAGCCTGATCCTACTCCTGTCTCTCGTGAGGAGTTCAAAAGATTAAGCTATCAAATTACAGAGTTGGCTATTATGCTCAAAGAACTACACCAATCCACTCAGGGTACACAAATACCCATCTATACGGAATCCTCTGCACCTAGAGGAATCCGGGGCCAAACAATGCCCACTCAACTAGAGTCATCCACACTAGAGACTAGTCAGGGTATTGGCAAAAAGATGCAAACCCAGATACCTAAACCTCATTCCAATAAAGAAATCACAAATCTCAGGGATGATCGAGAAACTAGGGATATAAGAAAGAAAGTCCAACAAATGGAGGAAACCATCCGGTCAATCAAAGGGACTGAAAACTATGTAAGTGTCAATTATTCAGATCTGTGCATATTCCCAGGGGCTCGATATCCTGACAAATTCAAAGTCCCAGAGTTTGAAAAGTACAATGGGGCAGGCGATCCCTATACACACCTGAAAGTGTACATTGGTGAACTGGGGTCTTATGTTGAAGATGAAAGTCTCAGAATGTAACTTTTTCAAAAGAGTCTCACTGGAGAGGCTAAAGCCTGGTATGCACGACTTGACAATGCCAAAATTCACAACTGGGAAGAATTAGCCCACACCTTTCTAAATCAGTACAGTTTTCAGTGACAAATTGCACCGAATCGATACCAAGTGACTAAAGTCAAAAAGCAAAGTACTGAATCTTTCCAAGAATATGCCCAGAGGTGGAGACATCTAGCAACGCAAGTCATTCCATCAATGACAGAAACTGAGATGGTAATGACATTTATTGATATCCAAGAGGCTCCTTACTATGAGAGGATCTTAGCAGGAATAAGAAATCGATTCTCGAAAATGATTAAACACGGAGAAATGGTAGAGATGGGCCTGAAGGCAGGCAAGATTAAAGACTTCACTTCCTTGGAAGCGATGCATGACATATATGAGACCGGAAAAAGTATGCGAAGCGATCCCAAGGGTGTACAAATAAAGGCATTGAAGATGTATCCCTTGTTGTACAGGGGCAAGCTAAGAGACCAACCTACAGTCCCCCCATTTGGAAAAAGCAAGATAATCTGCCATCTCAACCACATGCTGCATTCAACCAATGCCCAGATAGGAAAAGAAAATTTGAAAGATCGGAAAATCGAGTGTTCACTCCACTGGGCGATTCCCTTGAAAATGTATTGGCGATATTAATGGATCACAAGAAAATTACCGAATTGGCTCCACCTTTGGAACCAGGGAGCAAAAGATACAATCCAAGCCAGAGATGTGTTTACCACACAGAGTCTCTAGGACACGATACACAAGATTGTTGGTCCTTAAAGCATAAAATTCAAAATCTGATCGAAAGTGGCAGTATTGTGGTTCAACAACCTGATCAACAAAATGTCAACACCAACCTTCCGTTGCAGCATGATATGGAGGAAGTAAACATGATCGGGTCAGGAATCGCTGAAATGTTTCCAAATCATAAGTACATACGAAGGATAGAGGACTACCCCCAAAGGCACAGAACAAATGTCCTAAAGTAGGAAACTTGGAGGAGGGTATCATAGTAACGCAAAAATTAGAGACGATCCAGAATCAAGTAAATTAGCTAGCTAAACTGATAGTGCGCCAACATCAGGATACGAGGCAGTTTTTCACTCAACTATCAGAAGGCCAAGAAAAGGGGGATGATAAAATTGCTAGAAGACCTCGCCAACGAAAAAATCGCTTGGGGGAATGCGAATTCTCAAAGAAGAAAGATCAAACAACCTCCATAAGAGCCCAAAAATTCACCCCTCTAAGCAAATCCAATGAAGAAATGCTACACTTTCTGATAAGCGAAGGAAGGATTACTGAGTTGCTACCTCCTATAAATCCCAAGATAAAGAGTTTTGATTCCACCAAGATATGTCTCTATCATTCTAACTCACTTGGACATACGACTGAGGAATGCTGGTCTTTACGACATAAAATCAGGATCTTATTGAAAATGGAGAGCTGGAGATAGAATTCCCCATGACTAAAAAAGGCGAAAAGGAAATAAAAAGCTTAAGATGTGCACTCGAGATAAGCAGTTCAGATGATGTGAAGGCTATGAGTGATAATCCTGGCAGAACACAAGATAGAATGTTCCTAATACAGGAAATGACAGAGGAGACAATGGAATCCCCAAAGGAGATTCCTCTGCCAACATCCAACATCTTGTGGTCCAAAGATAGCAACCACATTCCAGATCTTATAACCTCGGATGATACGGAGGAAATACTAATCCTTTCCAAGGAAGAAAAAGTAAAAAGGAAAAGTTCCTTGCAAGAAATACGACAACAGTTAGAGGGAGATTTCATGGTCGAATCCTCTCAAGCCCAAGAAAAAGGTGAAGGAACGGATGAAGGAAAAGGTGATGAGGTTATCGGGGAAACCAACCCATTAAAGAATCCAGAGTTCATCCCTTTTTGTGAGGGGGTTCGATGATGAGCATCCAGAGGAAGTGTTGAATCGAGAAGCGATCAAGTTATGGCTATAAATGAAGACATTCGAACCAAGAAGTAACCTCTATCATGAGCCTTGAAAGCAAACATAACCAACGACAAACCGGACTATCGAGCCTCAACTAGCCAAGAAGATATAGATCGAGGGGATAAAGTTGCAAGTTCCAGAAGATGTTGGGACAATATCACTTTCTTCGTAGTATGCCTATTATTTTCCATGCGTGTAAATATTGAAAAAAAAAAGAAAGAAAAAAAAAAAAAAAAGAAAAAAAAGAAAAGAAAAAAAGAGAAAAACAGAAAAAAGAAAAAAAGAAAAAACAAGAAAATAAAGAGAAAATAAAAGAAATAAGAAAAAAAGAAAAAAAAGAAAGAAAAGAAAGAGAAAAAAATCAAATCAGTCAAAGTTTCCGGCTCATCGAGGTGAACTACGTCGACCGATCTCCCCCGATACCCGGGTATGTCGTAAACAACCATATTTTATATGGCGGACGACGCAAAAAAAAAAATTACGCCTTCGCTACAAAAACAAAAAACAACAAAAACACTTCTACCCTTTCTCTACATAAACAAAAATAATAAAAACATTCCTACACCCTTCTACACCATTCAGCGTTGAACCTCTTACACCAGGTTCAAACTACGCAGACCTGATCTCCTCATCAATGGGAGTACGTAGGCATCCATTAGTGGTGCGGTCGGACCCTCAAAAGAACAACCCTCCAAGTTAGCGACCTATGTCGAGAAGACCCAACAACACTTCAATGTCATTCCATCAATTTTGGCAAAAATCCCAGAAAGGAAGAAACAGTGATACACTAAGGAAACCAGCAGTGAGGACCTTTAAAGAGCTGACACCCTTAATCACAAGTCTTCATCAAATCAGAAGAAAACCATCAAAGTCGATTGTGCAAACAAGTTAGGAACAATGATCGAGGTCATCAAAACCCAAATCCACTACCTGTTCAACATATGGTACAGAGGTAAAAGCCTCTTGCGATCTCAGCATCTTATCAACCCATCTGTCAAAGCAACTATCCCAGACAACAAGCAACACTGGGGAAATTTCAAGATTGGCGACAAACCGATATTGGGTCCCTTACAATAAGATTAGGACAATCTCGAAAATAGCGACAACTCAACACTGGGGCATGCACCAGTTAGCACCATCAGCATGGTCTATCATCATCAGAGCTTCCCTCATATCATCTCACTGGAGATTCGGATATTGCTCACTTGCGATTTTGTCAACAAAGAAAGTTTCTCATATGAATACCCGACATCAACATGCGAAAAGACTGGGGCATTTTTCGATTCCAAGAAAGGGAAGGAGTTTAAGGCATGATCAAGCCTCTCATCAAAAGAAAGGGGAGAACTCCTATCACGGCGATATAAGCTTGCCCCTATAGAAAAAGGGGAAAATTCTCAAAAAAGTTCTTAACTCAAAAGTAAAGGCCCAATGACAAAAGGTTTTGTGAATGAAATCTACACCATCAAACATGTTAACCTGCGTCAAATCTTCATATGTTAAGGCCTCTACACTAAAGTTCAAATCTGGGAAGCGAAAGAACGAGATGCACTTTCCAGGGATATCAGCGGCATTCAGGTCATCAGTTCAGCCGGATTGCAAATCAAATGCTCAAGGAAATGGGGCACAAGCACCCAACAGCGAAAGGAAACTCCAAATCACCTCAAAAAGGGTGAGAGAAAATTCTATTCCATACAATTTACAATCTGCATCAACCTAGGACGATAGACTCCTAAGAAAATCTAGATCATCACATCATGCATGATCTGCACATGTACAAATGAGCTACAACAATGTACATCTCTATCAAGCATAACATCAGGCAGAGTCTGGTGAAGTAAACCTTTGAATCTTACTTCATCGAAGGTATCGGAAGATCCGGTATTCAAAACCATTAGCATCAATTCAGTGCAACATCAATATAGTTCAGTGATGAAAGCTTTGTATACCACCATTCGAGTGGGAACCGAAATAATTTGGTGTTGTCAACATATTCAACTACTAGCAGGGTAGGATTCCGTTGTCAAACTTCCATCAGGGCAGGCACCATTGTAAACTACCAAGCGTATACATCGGGAAGGTCCGGTGATCTTAGAACGTCATCCCCAGTAGAGATGTAGAAAATATCTTAATTTCTCTTCATCAAACAGGCATCAGCGACACCGACAAAAAGCCAAACCATTGTAGTCAACACCAGCATAGGCATCAGTAATCCCTGTTAAAGGTAAAACGATTTGCAAAAACATTTTAACATTCATCATAATATTCATTACATTGCGATTTGTGATATGCGAAATGCGATGTGCGATTTGCGAAGTACGATTGGCCAAATGCAAAAAGCGAAGTGAGAAATACGATGTGCGATTTACGAACTGCGATTTGCAAAACATTTTAGCATTTAACATAACATTCATTACATGGTGATTTGCATCATTAAAAATACCTTATCATATTTCAAGTGTCTACTAATCTTTATCATGTCCATTCCAGTGCATTGCATGGACATGATAAAGAGGGGCACCTGTAGACACTCAAAATTTGTTTTCCTATTACTAACTATGCAGGAGGACAAAAACGTCTTTTTCACATTCCAGAGATAACCCTTGTGGACCACAATATCAATTCTAACCCCGGAGATAGCCCCGAGAGATCCAGTTCAATGCCCGGAGTCAACCTCGGATGGGAAAGCCAACCTCAGAGATAACTGTGAGGACGTTCAGAGTCAACAAAATGACAATCTCAGAGATAACCTTGGGAAAAACCCGCTACAACTATGCAAAAACCTGAGATAACCCCGGGAGGGGCAAAATGGTCATTTTTCCAAATTGACTTCAACTCAAATCAAATACACTCATGTCAACTCAAATTACTTCAAAAGAAGTCCCACAAGAACCATATCTTAACTTCAGAGTGCAAACTACGCAAAATAGCTCACCGGATTGCTTAACGGAGACCCATAACTGCTATTTCGGTCATGGACCCATCTTCCTGTAATCAAAAAGGGCAAATCCTATGTCATTGCATAGCTCTCAGAAAGAGCTTTACAGAAAGGTATGGAACGCTTCCATCGGACTCCCGGATTGAAAGTTATGAAGGTTCGAGCAAACAACGCGTTGTCCGAGTACATGTACTTTGAGACGGCAGGACCCACACTTTTCGAGGCACCCCGGGCAGCCGCAGGTACACCTTCTACTAACGCAGGTACACCTGCTACTACTGCAGGTACACCTACGGTACCCCCCCCCCCCTATAAATAGAGGGCTTGGGGTGGCCATATTTGCAAGAAAAACGGCGAGGAAGCCCTGCCCAATTTATTCTGTACACACTATAAACTGAGTGCTTTCTCATTTTAAACACTTGTGAGCTTATATTCAGTTATATTTATACCAGTGGGAACCGAGTGTTCATCCATTTAAAGCTATAGAAGTCTTCTTTGGCACTCCACTGCAAGCCTTCTTACACACTTTAAAGCCTTTCTTTTCATCTTTGCACACACTTTCTTCACGTTGAGAGTCGTGTTGTGTGTGTAGGCTCAGACTTCGGTCCGTGGCTTTCATTTATGTTTGTATATATATGTATATATATATATATATTTATATATATGGACTAACATTATGGAGTTATGCCTCGATTGAGCCTAGACTTACGTCTGGAGCGTTTACTTGCTTTTATATATATATATATATATATATATATATATCCTATCATCGTTCTTGATTATATATATATATATATATATATATATATATATATATATATTTACATTTACATTAGGCACAGAGTTTACTTTGTGGCCTTTTACCGCTTTTTTACATTTAGTCCCACTTTGAGTTTACTTACATGGCGGTTGATAATTTTATTTGTTTTCTTTACATTTAGTCCCTTTGGAGTTTACTTAAGTGGCGGTTGATCGACATTCTTTGCTTTCTTTACATTTAGTCCTTTTTTGGAGTTTACTTCATGGCGATTGATAATTTTTACTGCTTTTTTTTACATTTAGTCACTTTGAGTTTACTTAAGTGGCGGTTGATCGCATTTACTGCTTTATTTACATTTCTAATCCCCCATAGAGGTGCTTCGTGGGGATCGAAAATGTAAATATATAAAAGCGGTAAAATATATATATATATATATATATAGCTTTTATATATATAATTGTTTACTGCTTTTCATATAAATTGCGGCATCATGTGAGCCTAGGAATCATGTGATAGCATATTCAGTCTACTGAATCTAGATTCGGTTCTCGTGATGGACATTTTCAGCTATAAGCAGCTTGTAAATTATTCACGATGTTTGAATTTCCTTAGATGGATTTCATGCCCACGAGGAGTTCGACACTGCTATATATTATTTTCTCGAAGATGCTTCGCATCTCGAAAAAAATAAAAGCAATCAAGCCGAACATTTAATAATAAAATGGAAGTATGAAAAGGTCTTAATTATTATTGATCACATGGTTTGAAAAACCTCTTTTACAAAACCTCATTGTTATATCTTGCTAAAACTGAATTTTTCATAAAAATTCAAACCCTTTGTATATAGGTGCGAACGAGGCCTCTCACTACTTCCAAATAACAACACATTGACCAACACAGACACATACACATTCATATAATAGTTTTTTGAAAAGTGGCGGTCACCGTGGCAACACAGATGTCAGGGGGTGCCTAACTCCTTCCCTCCGCGTAATCAAGCCCCCAAACTCAAATGAATCTCGATTTCACAGACCCGTTTAGCAGTGTCACATCACTGGGTCAATGTGCAAACATTTTCTTGGTTGCGTTGGTGTAGCTAGTTAAAAACACCAACTGGCAACTCTTACAGTCAAATCGTCGACATATACATGTCGGACCTTTTTCACTTGTTTTTTCAAACAAATCTCACATAACATGAGAACACCAAAGAACAAGAACAGAAAAGGGACAAATAAAAATCCCGACGTTGACATTGGGCACATGATATCAAATCACAGAATATCTGTTGACCCGACAAAGATTGAAGAAATTCAAAGTTGGGAACAACCTAAGTCAGTGACCAAAGTACGTAGCTTTCTGGGCTTAGATGGTTATTATCAGAGATTCATGGAAGTATTTTCTCGAATCGCTACTCCATTAACTCAACTGACTTGAAAAAATACAAAATTTGGTTTGAGAGAGGAATGTGAGAAGAGTTTTTAAGAACTCAAGAGGAGACTCATTTCAGCACCTGTTCTGATAATACCATCTGGTTCGGTGGGATTTGTCATCTACAGCGATGCTTCAGGCAGAGGGTTATGATGTGTTCTCATGCAGAAAGTCATAGCCTATGCCTCATGAAAACTCAAAGAATATGAGAGGAATTATCCTACTCATGATCTAGAGTTGGAAGCAGTTGTTTTCGCACTAAAGATCTGGAGGCATTACCTGTATGAGGAGAAAGTGGAGATCTATACGGATCATAAAAGCCTCAAATATTTCTTCACCCAAAAGGAACTCTACATGCGATAATGACGTTGGCTCGAGCTGTTGAAAGATTATGATCACACCATTTAATACCATCTTGGAAAAGCGAATGTGGCAGCTGACGCGTTGAGTAGAAGATCATATGCGGATACGAGTGCGATATTGTCAAAATAAAGGCACATTTTATATGACTTACAAAGGATGGAGGTAGAGTTAAAGACTCCAGGGACTCACGTGATGATGTCAAATATACGAGTAGAATCGACTTTAATCGATAAAGTTAAAGTTGCTCAAGGTACAAACCTGGAGCTGATGCGTATGAAGAAGAAAGTGTAAGAAGGTGCTATTCCGGAAGCAAGAATTGATGAAGAAGGAATACTTTGAGTCAACTACAGACTTTGTGTTCCTAACGATTCTGATTTGAAGTATAAAATCATGATGGAGTCGCACAACACACCGTTTACAATCCATCCCGGGAGTACAAAAATATATCGTGATCTTTGACATACATTTTGGTGGAGCAATATGAAGAGAGGGATAACAAAGTTTATCTCAAGGTGTCTAACTTGTCAACAAGTCAAGGTGGAGCATCAAGTGCCAAAAGGTCCATTGCAACCACTTAAAATTTTAGAATGGAAGTGGGAGCACATTACCATGAATTTCATTACTGGTCTTCCCAAGGTTTCTCAAGGAATAGATGCAATTTGGGTCATTATTGATAGATTGACCAAATCTGCTCATTTCTTACCTATAAGAGCAACTTATTCACTTAAACGTCTTGCTCGTATATATATAAATGAGATTGTAAGACTGCATGGTATGCCAGTATCCATAGTTTCTGATCAAGACCCAAGATTCACTTCACGATTTTGGGTTAGTTTGCAAAAAGCTATGGGCACGGATTTACAATTTAGTTCAGCATATCATCCTCAAACGGACGGGGATTCGGAGAGGACTATTCAAACTCTTGAAGATCTATTAATACTCTGTGTCCTAGACTCCAAAGGAAGTTGGGACAAGTTCTTGCCATTAGTGGAATTCTCTTACAACAATAGTTATCAAGCAAGTATTGGCATGGCTTCATTCGAGGTGTTGTATGGACGCAAGTATCGTTCTCTAGTATGCTGGGACGAGGTGGGTGAAACAACGTTGTTAGGACCAGAATTGGTACGCATGATAACAAAAAAGATTTAAATGATCCGACAACGTATAAAAACCTCACAAGATCGACAAACGAGTTATGATAATCTTCATCGATGAGACGTAGAATTCAATGTTGGTGATCATGTGTTGTTACGTGTTGCTCCATGGAAGGGAGTTACAAGATTTGGAAAGAGTGGAAAGCTCAATCCTCGATTCATTGGCCCATTTGAAATCCTAGATCGAGTAGGAACTGTGGCCTATAGACTCGCCTTACCGTTAAGTATGTCTCGTGTTCATAACATTTTTCGCATATCTATGTTACATAAATTTGTGGAAGACCCGAACCACATTATTGATTTAGAATTGGATGAAATAGAGAAAGATTAACGTATGAAGAGGTACTTGTTAAAATCTTAGATAAAAAAGAACATATTCTATGCTCCAAGGTTATACCTCAAGTCAAGGTTTTGTGGAGAAACCACGATGTTGAGGAAATAACCTAGGAGTTAGAATCTGAAATGAAATTAAGGTATCCTCACCTCTTCTTTATACCAGGTACATACACCAATTTCGAGGACAAAATTTCATAAGAAGGGGAGGTTGTAAGACCTCAACTTTCATGAATAAAGATTAATTTTTCTCAAAATATATTTTTGAATATTATGGTGTGGATTTGATATAATGTTATAGTTGTGGGTAATATTTATAAATTTTTCAAAGTAATCAAGTTGTTATAAAATATTCGATTGGTCGGGGAATATTTGTACGCCGACACAATCATTGGTGGACCCCACAACGAAATTATTGTCGGAGTTAGAAAATGATAGAAATATCTTTTTATAAAAATAACGGCGAAAGTTTTACCGTTAACTGTTGAAATACCCGGTGATAAAAGTAAAGTAATACGTACGCGTGGTTGCATAGTAGCACATGGTATAGATTATTGATGCTTACGTGAGAAGTCACTCAGTTATACTAAATTATTGCTATAGTAATTGCTGCATAGTATCTCACATTATTGATTCTATTATTTTCACTGTATCATCTGCATAATATTTTATATTATTAAATCAATAATTGAGATGACAAGTTATTCATATTATTATTTGTATTATTGACAATGTCTAGAAAGTTCTATTGAGGAAAGGGGTTTGGTCACCTAATTGTGCGCCAATAGGTAGAAATCCTTATCGAAAAGCCCCCTCTTTCCTGGGAATGATCTGGTTGTTAATATTGCAAGTTATATTTTTGATGAATAAATATTGTTAAAAATATTGAGGAGATTTTTATGAAGTATTTGTTATAAATTTTGCTTATTATATGGACCCCCACTTATTCATTTTTTAAAATAATCGGTAGAAAGTTATTCAGTATATATATAATAGAGGTGAGGCCCAAGATCCTTAGATCTGATGTTTGATGTTGTGATTTGTTGTTTAGAAATGTGTAATAAGGTGTCATTTAGTGATCTGGATTGTTAAATCCCAGATCCATAACATCAAAGTGCATGAAATAACATTTTTTTGAAATCTGGAAAAAATTAGAAAGTGGCCTGACAGTCGAATGTCAGAGGCCTTAATTCTTTATGTGTTAGATGTTTTGTGTGTTTTATGTTTTGGATATATTCTATGCCATGTAGGCTTTTATTTGGAACTTGAATCAAGGTTGAATCATGTCTAGATTTCATTTTAGAAGCAGTCAAACTGCGTTGACCAGTCACGAAAATGGGTTTCTGGGCAACCCAGAAACCCAGATCTTGTCTGATAGTGGTTTTGTAAGGCTTTGATCTTGCTGCTGTTATATGTTTTGGCCAAGTTATTGTGTTGTTGTAGGCTGACATGAATACTGCATGTTAAAGGCATAAGATCACTCAGATCCGTAACCAAATCTTATAAATTTGTGGTCAAATGTAGTTGACCGAACTGCTTGAAGAACAATCTGGAAAACCCAGATTTGTTCATGAACATGTTCCTGACCTCTTCTTTGACCAGCCAAAATTGTTAACACATGATGTTGTTATGTTGATCTGTTGATGTATTATTATTCCTTGACATCTCGACTACCAGTTCGAAGCTTTAGATCACACAAAACAGACCTAGAGTTCAAGATATAAAGATCTATATATAGCACCAAGAGTTGTTCTTCATTTTCTGGAAAACCCAAAAATGAAGAACATCGTTGTCAGACTTTTTGAAGGCTAATAACTCACTGATATGATGTAGTTTAGCCATGATGTTTATTTGTAAGTGTAATATTACATGCATACTACAACATTGATGCCTTAGACTGCCCAGAAAATCTTATAATCACAAATCAAAGTGTGGTCAAAGTTGTTAACTTGTTAACTGACATGAGTTTCTGGAAAAGCTCAAGAACACTCAAGAACACCTATAGTGACGGTTCTGTCGCTATAGGGCTCTTTAGTGACAGTTTATTTTCCAAAATTATTATTTTTAATAAATAAATAGAAAAAAATAGTTTTTAATTATTAAAATTACATAATAAATTCTGAAAAATTATTTTAAAGCGTGAAAAATAGTTTTTAATTATTTTGAGTATATTTCATATTTTTGGAATATAAAAGGTATTTATTTATTTAATTATAATATTAAATAAATTATTTAAAAATGGTTTTAATTCATGAAAAATCATGAAAAATTATATTATGATATTAGAAAATATTTTAAGTTATTTTGATGACTTTTGACATTTTGTGATGAATTTCATTAATAATTTATTATTAATGATAATCAATTTATTTAATAAATATATTAAATAAATTATGAAAAAATAAATTAATGATTTAAAAGTCATATAAAAATGATCTAAGTGTTATAAAAATATTTAAAGTTATAAAATATATTTTGTCATGAAAATATTAATATTTTAATATTAATATCAATTATTGGATAATGGATTTAATTTTTTAAAATCATATAAATATGATTTTAAAGTATTAAAAATACTTTGTGATATTATAATTATATTATAATATTATGTTATGATTTTCATTAATATTTAATATTAAATAAATATTAATGATAAAGGAATATTATGGTATTTATATTATATAAATACAATATTAATGATTGAAAAATTATGATAAATGATATTAATTATCTAAAAATTATTTTAAGTATTTGAAAATTATTTTGACTGATAATATGATTATCTAAGATATTTGTTAAGTGTTTAGGCATAGTTTAATTGAACTTAAACTCGATAATTGTCCGACTAGACCGTCGGGATGTTAGAATTTTGTCGGATTCAACTCAGACTTAAATAGTCTGACTTGATGCTAAGTGTTATGTGCTGAATAGACTGATATGGTTATGTACTATGTGTTTAGGTTATTCTATATATATATATATATATATATATAATAGTATTATATTCTGATGATATTATTCTAATTTGTATATCGATATTATTTATATATTAGGTCTACATGCAAAGCTTATTAAATTGCGAAACGATAATCAACGAAACAGGCAAGTTTTACTTAACTCTACTAAGAGTTGTTTTATTCAGATATGCTTATGGTTAATCATTGCTGATTGTCATGTAGAATTGTACTCTGTACATATTACATGTATAAGTCGTGTATGAAAAAATTTGATCACCTTCATTCTGGATTTTGGTCCAGAGATATATTTGTTTATGTTTAATACTTGTTCAGTCAAATGTTTGTTTGCGCTAATTCACAACTATATTGATGAATTATAGCCAGCTTATTATTCAGACTCTTTCAATCATGATATATCTTTAAATAAATTTAAACTTGTTGGGCAACTTTCATGCTCGCCCTTGCTATATCTTGATAAAACATTGCAGATAAAGACAAATGCGTTGGATACAAGGAAAGGATAAAGACAGTTCTAGCTTAAAGTTAATGTGCGCGATTAGATTTGTAATAGTGTTGTATGATAATAATGTTATGTGTTAGATAGTTTATGAATTGTGTATAAGTTAAGGTTACTCTATTTTGGAGAATAGTGTGTAAAGTGTATTGTATAAACAACTTATGTTTATATCTTCCGCAATTAGTTATAAAATGATTGTACCAGATCCGTGGTGATTTGGGACCCGGGTTTGGAGCCGTCACAACTGCGACATTTAAGGACTTCAAGGCAGTTGGGCCACCAGAGTTCCGTGGGTCCATGAATCCGGTTGAGGCACAGACCTGGATCATGGAGATAGAGAAAGTTTTTGATGTTGCTAGGGTAGAGGATAACTAGAAGACTGCTTTTGCAACATTTATGTTGAAAGTAGAGGCTAGTTATTGGTGGCAAGCCAATAAAACCCGAGGAGGTCAAGGGGTAATGACTTGGGATAGATTTAAGAAAATATTCGTCGAGACCTATTTCCCAGAAAGCTCAAAGAATTAGATGGAAGTGCAGTTTTAGAGCTAAAATAGGGCACAAAGACAGTGTCGGAGTATGCAGCAAGGTTCAATGAGTTAGAAAGGTTTGCGCCATATCAAGTGAATATGGATGAGAGCAAGGCAAAGAGATTTGAGCAGGGACTGAAGCCCTGGTTGTACAGCAGAGTCTCACTGTTCAAGTTAAAGACGTTTGTGGCGGTGCTTGAGAAGGCAATTCTCACTGAAAGTGGAGGCGAGGCTGTAACAAAGCACAACCAAGAGCAGAAAAAGAAGAAGAATGAGGGTAAAGCTAAGAATAGTGGTGGTAACTATAGAAATGGTAACAATAATTTAAAAAGGAAGTGGAATACAAATGTGGGAGCTGGAAATCAGCAAGGTAACCAGCAGAAGAAGAAGATTGACGCATGTGCTACATGCAGGAAGTTTCACACGGGTATGTGCTTAAGGGGGAAGCGTGTATGCTTTAACTATGGTCAGGAGGGTCACATTGCCCCAAACTGCAATTAACCCAAGAAGAATGCTTGCTACACTTGCGGGTCGAAAGATCATTTTGCTCACGAGTGTCCAAAGAAGAAATCTGGTGAGGCAAATGGAAGCAAAAGAAGTAGCAGTGGAGGTACATTGACTATTGCTGGGCCAACGTCAACAAATAAGCCCACATCCAGAACCTTCAACATGACAGTGCAGGACGCGGTGCAATCAAAAGATGTCATGTCAGGTATTATCCCAATCAATGATATAAATGCATATGTATTGTTTGATTCGGGTGCTACTTGCTCGTTTATATCTAATGAGTTTGCTAAGATGTTAGAAATACCTAGTGAAGAGTTGAACTTCCATTTACACATAGAAATTGCGAATAGGGAGGTAATTCGTGTTAGATTCGTATATAAGAATTGTAGTGTGAATATTAAGGGGAATATTATGAAAGTAGATTTAATCCCAATAAAACTTGGAGAGTTTGACGTTATATTGGGAATGGATTGGCTATTCAATTATGGAGCGATAATTGATTGCCAAAAGAAGTGTGTAAACCTTATGACTCCATCAAAGGTAGTTTTCCATGGTAGCAAATCACATAAAAAAGCAAGGTGTCTGACGATTATACGGTCCAAGAAGTTATTAAGTCAGGGCTGTGTAGGGTACCTAGCCTACATAGTCGATACTCAAAAGAAGAAGGGTGTGAAACTGGAGGAGATATCAGTGGTTAGGTACTTTGTAGACGTGTTTCTGGAAGATTTTCCAGGACTTCTGCCTGACAAAGAAATTGAGTTCGTGATCGACTTAGCACCAGGAACCACTCCGATATCAAAGGCCCAGTACAGAATGGCTCTGGTAGAGATGAAGGAACTGATGGTACAATTGCAAGAACTTCTAGATAAGAAGTATATTCAGCCGAGTGTGTCACCATGGGGAGCACCAGTGTTATTTGTGAAGAAAAAAGATGGGTCAATGCATCTTTACATTGATTATAGGGAATTAAACAAAGTCACTATTAAAAAAAAGTATCCATTGCCAAGAATAGATGACTTGTTTAATCAATTGAAGGGTGCTAGATATTTCTCAAAGATAGATTTGAGAATTAAGAAAGGAGGATGTACCGAAGACGGCATTCCGAACTCGGTATGGGCATTACGAATTTTTGGTGATGTCTTTTGGTTTGACAAATGCCCCTGCAACGTTCATGGATTTGATGAACAGGGTGTTTAAACCATTTTTAGACAAGTTTATGGTGGTATTCATAGATGACATACTGGTGTACTCTAAATCTTAAGAAGAACACGCAGAACACTTACGTCTGACACTGGAAACACTAAGAAAAGAAAAGTTGTACGCAAAATTCTCTAAATGTGAATTTTGGCTAAAACGTGTACAATTTCTTGGGCATGTAATCGACAAGGATGGAATTTCAGTGGATCCATCAAAAGTCAAAGCTGTGATAAATTAGGAACAACCAAGAACTCCATCAAAAGTGAGAAGTTTCTTGGGATTGGCAGGGTATTACAGACGGTTTATTCAAGATTTTTCCAAGATTGCCATTTCGTTGACAAATTTGACGAGAAAATCTGTAAAAATTTGTTTGGACGGAGAAGTGTGAAGAGAGTTTTAAGGAATTGAAGAAGAGGGTCAGTGTGGCACCTGTGTTGTCGTTACCAGATAATATAGGAAACTTTGTGGTGTATAGTGATGCTTCACACAAAGGATTAGGTTGTGTTCTTATGCAGAACGACAAAGTTATTGCTTATGCATCAAGACAATTGAAAGAATACGAGAAAGGATACCCGACTCATGATTCAGAGTTGGCGGCAGTAGTATTTGCTCTGAAGATATGGAGACATTATCTCTATGGAGAGAAGTGTGAGATCTACACAGACGATAAGAGTCTGAAGTATATTTTCACACAGAAGGACCTGAACATGCGTCAAAGGAGATAGATGGAATTGATAAAAGATTATGATTATGAGATCTTTTATCATCCGGGCAAAGCTAATGTGGTTGCAGATGCCTTGAGTAGGAAAGGCCAAGAAAAGTTGATATTGTTAACCGATAAGGAGGAGCTCATTTCAGCGATGACAAGGCTAGAGTTGGAAATCAAATTCCCAAAAGAATCCGACGGAAGATTGTACCACATGGAAGCTAGTCCAACTTTGATGGAAAAGGTGAAGAACACTCAACTACAAGATGAAGAATGCAGAAAAATAAAAGAATAGGTGGTCGAGGGTAAAGAGGTAAAGTATAAGCTTGATACTGAGGGAATGCTAAGATTCGAGGGACGAATTTAGGTTCCAGCAGTACAGGATATTAAAGAAGAAATCTTGACAGAAGCTCATAGCTCAAGATATTTGATTCATTCGGGAACCACAAAGATGTATCAAGATTTGCGGTGACATTTTTGGTGGCCAAATATGAAAAGAGACATTACAGAATGAGTTGTAAAGTGCTTGACATGTCAGAGAGTAAAGGTAGAACATCAAAGGCCAAGCGGATTACTTCAACCATTGGAAATATCAGAATGGAAATGGGAGCATATCACAATGAATTTTGTGGTAGGTCTTCCAACAACTCAGAAAAGATACGATGCGATATGGGTGGTAGTTGATAGATTAACAAAATCATCACACTTCTTGCCAATAAAGATTAGATTTAATCTTGATCAGCTGGCAAAACTATATGTTAAAGAGATCGTGTCGAGACATGGAGTTTCGGTGTCAATAGTATCAGATAGAGATCCGAGGTTCACATCAAATTTCTGGAAGAGACTATAGGAATGCATGGGAACGCAACTGAAGATGAGTACAACGTATCATCCGCAAACCGATGGGCAAAGTGAATGAACAATCTAGACGCTAGAAGATAAGCTTAGAGCGTGCATCATGGATTTCAAAGGAAACTGGGACGATCATTTACCGTTGGTGGAATTTGCATACAACAACAGTTACCATGCAAGCATTGGCATGCCGCCATACGAGGCATTATACGACATGAAATGCAGAACTCCACTATGCTGGGATGAAGTTGGTGAATGTCAACTGTTAGGACCAAAACTGGTACAGCAGACCGCTAAAGTTATCAAACCTATCAGAGCAAGATTGGTAGCTGCTCAAGATCGACAGAAGAAGTATGTTGATCAACATAGGCAGAATTGCGAATTTGAAGCAGGAAATTTCATTTTCCTAAAAATTTCTACTTGGAAGGGGAAAATTCGTTTTGGTAAAAAAGGAAAGCTAAGCCCAACATTTATTGGACCTTTCGAGATACTGCGAAGAGTAGGAGAGGTGGCTTACGAAGTAGCTTTACCTTCAGAATTAGAACATGTGTACAACATTTTTCATGTGTCGGTGTTACGACCGTATAAACCCGATTATAAACATGTGATCGAGAATGAACATTTATAGTTCATCAAGGATTTATCTTATGAAGAGGTTCCTATCCAGATTGTCGACAAAAAAGAACAAATGCTCAGGAATAAAGTGATACATTCGGTGAAGGTGATACGGAGGAACCACAATGTCTAAGAGGCTACGTGGGAACTCAAAGCTGATATGATGAAGAATTACCCTGAGTTATTTGTTTAATATGCGTCTTCGATTCTGGGGATATAATCTTTATAAAGAGGGAAGAATGTGACGATTTGATTATTTAAGTTGTAATTTTGGGGACAGAATCCTTGTAAGGAGGGAAAGATATAACAATCCAAGATTCTATTAGTTGTAATTTAAAATATTTATTAAATGAAATAAATATTTTATTGATGTGGTTATTATTAGTAAATATTTATGAATTAAATTTATTAGATAATATTCTAAATTAAATTAATTTATAATTTAGAGAGTTGTAATATAACATGAGAGGTTATATTGTTCTTTTAATTTAATAATATAAAGTGGTATGTTAAATTATTTAATAAAATTATAATTTTGTTATATTTGTTTGAGTGGAATATTTATTTAAAATATAGTATGTGTAATTAATTTATTTGATTAATGTTGGATATGTAAATCCAAATAAATAATATGTGATTATAAATTATAAACTGAATTGTTTATTAAAATAAATTAAAGTAATTTTTAAATTGATTTACCCAAACAAGGCTTAAAATATTAAGTCTTTATTCTTAAAGACTTTTTGCCAAACAAAGCCTTATGGCTTTTGGATTTTGAATTTTTGAATTTTTAAATAATATAAATAAAACAAATAAAATAAATTAATTAATAAATAAAATGTATTTATAATCTATACGTTTAATTAGTTTGTAACTGATATATTTAGTATGCGAGTTATGGCCATATCGGTTTATTTTGTTTTACGCATACTAGGTTATTAACTTGGTTATTTGCTAAACTGAGAATTTCAGAGAGAAGCTGAGAGAGAATTGAGAGAGAGTGAGAGAGAGTGAGGGAAAGCAAGTGATTTCAAAGTGATTATCAGTTGATTAGCAAGGATTGTTTACGCATAATAAGGTATTTCTCTATAATTTTTATATCTTATGTATATATATATATATGTGTGTGTGTGTGTGTGTTTTACGTTATAAAATTCTATGTTCTGTGAATTCGAATTTTTTTGAATGGTTGCTTTACAACTGAATTATTGCAATTTTAAGTAATTGTAATGCTAGAGTTTATGTTTAAACAAGGGATTGTATGCTAATTATGTTTAAAAAGGAAGAAAAGTAAATTACAGTATATATTTGTCATATGGCTTGTGAAAGTACTAATTTTGGAAGTTAAATTGTGTGTTAATCTGTAAATTGAGTTTTGATTATGCTAGTCCATTAAGAAACGAAGGGAACGTTGTTTGAATGAAGTAATTTGGACAAGAATTATGATCATAGTGATGATTTCTATGAAGGATGTTAAAAATTGAGTTTTTATATGAAAACAAGAAATTTAAGGAATTAAATTAGTTTAAATTGGTGTTTAATCGTTCTAAGTGGTTGAATATATGAGGAAACATGTTTGTGATAGTTTTATATCAATTGTATGTGTTAATTTCACTGTTTTGTGGGTGAAATTTGTGTTAGTTGGGCTAAAAACGGCTATTGTTCATTGTGTTTTGTTACGTGCATGCACTTGTAGCAATTTCTATTGCTACCGGTGCCATAAGTCGAGCAACTAATGGCAATTCTTGCCATACACCGATCTGAAAGCGATGGTTTCTCTATCTTTGTAGACCTTGGATACCACTATAACTTAGTTTAAGGATGTGTTAATGTAACAAACATGTAATGAGGAGGCTAAAACAGAACCGTGTCATGTCATTGATAATTTCAAAGTTATAAAAGGATTTATAAGTTATGAATGCAATGTGTTAGGACTTAGTGTACAAAATGAATGATAAATAAGTGTTGTGCAGTTAACACTTGGAATTTCTGAAATATATATGGTAGCATAAGACTTGTACTAAATTAACAAGTTTAGCTAGAAATGAGTGTTATTTTGGAAGTGGATGTTAACATGTCTAATAGATATTGTGATTCCACTAAAATGTGTAAGTGAACGTGAGTTATAATTTATAGCTTACGCGTGAGGCAAGTTTCTAAACCTTATCTTTTTACATTGAGTAAGCTTCTTACTCTAAACTTTAATTAAGCAAATTCTTGTATTCCTAATCATTATTTGAAAGCAGCTATAACTTTAACTTTATTCAACAAGTTTTGAATTCCAATAGTTATTGATGTATTCTAACTTGTTTATTGTTAGACAAGTTTCTTTAATGTCATTCTTGTATTGTGAATGCAATTTCTTGAATTCCAATTCCTAATTTCGAATTGTCTTATTTCAATTACTTGACGCAAGTTATTCTCATAATGAGCAAGTTTTAATTTCAGCTTGCTATTACTTAATATATGTTCAATAATTCATAGCCCTAGCTTAATATTATTCAAGCAAGGTTTATTGTTATTCAATACTTATGCTTTGCAGTTGTTTTTAAGCATGAGTTCATTATATTGTTAGTTCGCTTACGATTGTTCATTGTTCCATATTATGTTGTTAGTGATCAACTGTAGTGTTATCAAACTTTGTTGATTCAACTATTCCTTTAGTTGATGGTCGTTAAACTCTATTTTCGCACTTGATTGATGTTTAAGGTTAGACAACCTGTGAAGACTTTTTGATTAATGGTGTAACCCTTTTAAAGAGAGGATTTCTGTTTTAATTTTATTATATTTGGGTAGATAGATATTGTAACAATCCAGAATTTTAATTGTAATTTTTAAATATTTATTGAATTATATAAATATTTAATGGATGTGTTTATTGTGGAATAAATATTTGATTAAATTGATTTGATTTGATTTGGTTAATTATTTGTTAAATAAATAATTAATGAGTTAAGGAGATAAGGTTCTAATTTAACTTAATAATTAAGTTAGAGAGTTTATAATGATTAAAGGAATTATTATAATAATATTTAATATGAATTTGTAATTAAAATGATGTGTTAGTTGATTAAATAAAATTATAATTATAAAGAAAATTATACTTATGTCGTATTGATTTATGTGGTAAATTAATTTAATAAATTGTTATTAGAATTAATTAAATTAAATATTAAAATTTAATTAATTAAAGTGTGACAATAAACTATGCTATAAATGAGATATTAAAATAAATTAAAGGAGATTAAATTAGTTTTGCCAAACAAGGCTTAAAGATATTAAGTCCTTAATTTAAAAAGAGATTTGCCAAACATAGCCTTATGGCCTTTGGATTTTTTTGAATTTTGAATTATAATAATATAAATAAAACAAATAAAATATAAAATATATTTATAACCACTATACGTTTATATGTTGTCACCGATACTATTTAGTATGCCTATTATGGCCATATCAATTTTTTTTATTACGCATACTCGGCTATTTGTTTGTTTACGTAGTCATTTGCTAAGCCTAAGAGTAAGAGAACAGAGAGAGGAAAAAATTACATAGAAATTGTGAGAGTTTGAGAGTTGAGAGAGTTTGAGAAAGATTTAAGAGAGGATTCCTGAAACTTTCCAAGCAACTATCTGTGGTGAACAAGGATTTCTCAAGCGATAGAAGGTATTATTCATAACCTTCATATTATATATCCATCTATATGTACATATATTTGTTTTTCCTAAGTTTCAATGTGTTATAAAGTTCTATAAAAGTTTCTGTAATCCAAATGTTTATAATTGGATATGAAATTATGTGCATATATAGCTGTGATGTGTTATATATATATATATATATATATATATATATGATTGTATACTAAATTACGTTTACAAGAAATGAATTAGCTTTAAAGTGAGTATACGTATGAACATAACTGGTATGAGTATAAAAATTTATATTTTGATTTTGAGCTAATTGTGAAATTGAACTTTAAATATGCTAATTTGTTAAGAAATAAAAGGAAAGTAGTTCAAAGGCATCAATTTGATGTATAGTTATGGTTACCGTGTTCACTGTGTTAAACAAATATCAAAAATAGAGTTTTTGGTTTTAAACTTAGCGTTCAAGGATTTAATTGTTCTGAAATTGTTGTTAAATTATTTTAAAATAGTATATGTATGATGGGTAAAGGTTATGTGTAAATTGCATAAGTTATACGTGTTAATTTAGTTGTTAAACAATTAAAATAGCTTTGTTATATTCTTCGTGTGGTTGGTTCTGTAATTCGGAGACTCAGCGCCAAAATTGCGCATGACTCTGAACTTGGCCTTAGTGCTAAAGTCGAGGCCGAAACCCGACTTTCACGTGCAGTCACTGCCCATGGCTCTGGGCTTCATGTCTTAGCAGCATATGCTGCATTGTACAAGTAACTACACGCATGTGCTATGTAATATGCCTGTGATACCACGCTAAAATCATGGCCTTGATAAATAGCGATAGAAGACCAAGAATGAGTTTTTCTTTTACACAAATTCTGTAAATGCTAATATAACATAATATTATATCTGTTAAAAATGTAATTGTGTTAGTATGGTATTATAATGCTATGAATGAGCATATTATTAATACTTTACGAGTGTTATTATCATTTTATTCATGTAACTTGATTATGTGGTTCAAAATCAAGACATACATGAAATAGGTACTTATTTGTATACAAGTATCTGTAATGACTAATTGTATCCTAATGATATGTGATTAGGATATTGTGAATCAAATATTACGGTTTAGCTAACACGCAAGGCAAGTTTTTTAACTCTACACTTTCGTTGAGCTAGTTCTATTATTATTATTGTACAAGTTTACTTATCCTATCTCAATTATAATTACGCAAGTTTCTTGTATCTAGTTTGTTTATGATGATGCAAGTTTTCTAAACTTTATTTTGATATTGAGCAAGTTATTCTTGTATTTAACTTGTTATTTAGCATGCAAGTTTATATATTCTGATATTCTAATGTTGACTAATTTTTATCGTTTAATTTGCTATTTGTTATGCATGTTTAGTACTCAATTCTAAATAACCTTGGTATAATATTATTCAAGCAAGGTATGTTATAATTATTCAATGTTTATGCTCTTAGATTATTCCTAAAGCATGACCTTAGTATACAATGTTGATTCCGTTATGATTCATTTCATAACATAAAGTTATTACCTTTTTATTCAACTACTCTGTAGTTGATGTTCGTTGAATTCTAAATTTACCTTTAAACTTATCCAAACCAAACTTACTTTGGTGCGGACTCGTATTCTAAATGCTGAGATGAACTACCTTATTATTAAGGGATAATTTACGCAAAGCGTTGAAATGTTTGTGCACAATACATTTATGCGGAGGGTGATCCCCTAAATGCGAGGAGTCCCTATAGTCTTATGGTATTAAAGTTTAAGTTAAAAGATTACTTATAACTATGGATATAGTTCGTGGTCTTATGACCCTCAGTTAAATATTTCATGATTCTGATTATCATTGATAAAGCGTTTTGTTTCAGTTGTGCCTATTATTTGGTAGTGGTTGTAAAATTTTATTTATTATCATTTCAAGTGAGCCTTGTTTGCTCACTCTTTCTTATATAACTATTACAACTAAAGTAGAGAAGGTCGACGTACCTAGCACCAGTAAAGGGAAAGGAAAGAAGAACAAGTATTGAAGACTTTTAATATGTTGACATTTTCTTGTCGGACTTTATTTGAATTATTGTAATGAAGTTATTTAATTTTCCGCATATGAATGTTTGTATTTAAAGGTTAGATAACCTAGGAGATTTTTATTAATGTAATCCTTTAATGGGAAGGTTTATTATCTAATTTTATTATGATTGGATAGTTAGATATGAATGTTTTTATTAAGTGAACACCAAATCTTGTGGTAATGAAGTACCCAAATTTGGGGGTGTCACAGGTTGGTATCAAAGCTTTAGGTTATGAACCTTAGGTGGGGAAAAACCTTAGGAAGTAACCTTTTAAAAGATAGTGGTGATAAACTCTTATCGAGTTGTTAAGAAAGAAGTAATAAAACACTTATGTGCTTATGTGATTGTAACTTATGTGCTCGTGAGTGTCGAGTAGTAATGATTAGTAATTTAAACTTAAAAATTTTGTTGTCAGGATGGCTAATGTTGGAGAATCCAGTCAGGCTAGGGAGGAAGGATCCCAGATACCTAGAGAGGAGGAGCCTCGAGATATTCAGGTGGTTTGGGAACAACTACTACCACGGGAAACATCTCCGTCGGTCATAGTGGTTGAGCATGAGGGTTTACCTAATGAGGATGATGAGATAGAGATAGATGAGGAGGACCCCGTTGAGCTGCCACAGTCGGATGAGGTTGAGGATGATGAGGAAGAAGAGCTTCCAATTAACTCGATCGCCGCCCGTATGTACGACGAAGTATATGACCACAATGTGGAACTTCAGGATAGCATCGAGGAGTTGCAAGAGATAGTAGCTAAAAAACACTTCACAATGGCGCAAATGGACAACGAGATCCAGGATTGAGATGAACGCTTGAGTAATGTCGAAGAGAATCTGGTCCACACCGAAGGAGAAAACGAGCAACTGACAGAGGAAATCGCAGAACTGAAGAACAAGCTGAAGGAAGAATCTACTAAGAGGGCAAGAGCCGAATACGCGTACGAAGAAGCTGATCAACGAGCCGGGATAGCAGAGAGAGAGAGGCACAAGCAAAGAAGATCAAGATGGAAGAGATGAATAACGTATTCAACACCGTGATTAATCTAGTTCAAGATCGGATCATGGGTTATCCAAACCAGTTTGAGACGCTGCCATCATACATATTAGATCGCCGAATAATATTCCGAATTATGGAGGAAGAGCGTCGTAAGGCTACACAGTATCTTAGTAGGACATCGTAGGGAATGTACCTGATATGCGATTAATGATATGTAAATCCCAAATGTTATGTAACCTATGGGATATGATGATGATGTTATCCTGGAACTTTAGTAGTTCAGGAAAGTAATGTAAGTAGCAGTGATGCTATTGTTCTTATGTTTTCTAAAGATTATGAATGAATAAAAGTGAATATTTTATTCAAAGTGTTATGTGTTACGTGATAATCTTTTATGGTGTGAAAATTAAGTAGAAAATACTTAAAGAAATTCAGTAATAGTCTAATGAGTGTATTTTAACAGAAAATGCCTCCAAGACGTCAACCCCGACAAAGAACCCGTGAGGGATCTACCAATAACAACAATGTTGAGGCTAATCCAGTTCAACAGTTAGTGACGCTACTGACAGAAGCATTACAGAATCAGCCACAAAATTAAGCTGCAGCATTTAAGGATTTTAAGGCGTGTTGGACCACCAGAATTCCGTGGGTCCATGAATCCAGTTGAGGCACAGACCTGGATCATGGAGATAGAGAAAGTATTTGACGTCGCTAGAGTAGGTGAGAATCAGAAGACTGCTTTTGCAACATTTATGTTGAAAGCAGAGGCTAATTATTGGTGGCAAGCCAATAAAACTCGAGGAGGACAAGGGGTGATGACATGGGATAGATTTAAGGAGATATTCTTCGAGATCTATTTCCCAGAGAGTTCGAAGAATCAGATGGAGGTGCAGTTTCTGGAACTGAAGCAGGGAATAATGACGGTATCAGAGTATGCCACAAAATTTAACGAATGAGCGAGGTTTACGCCGTATTAAGTCAACAAGGATGAGCGCAAGGCTAGGAGATTTAAACAGGGACTGAAACCCTAGTTGTATAGTAGGGTCTCCCTATTCCAGCTGAAGACATTCGCAGCGGTGCTTGAGAAGGCAATTCTCGCTGAGAGTGGAGGCGAGGCTGTAACAAAGCACAACCAAGAGCAGAGAAAGAAGAAGAATGAGGACGAAGTTAAGAATAGTGGTCGTAACAGTGGAAATGGTATCAATAACCTGAAGAGGAAATGGAATGGAAATGTGGGTTCAGGAAACCAGCAGGGTAATCAGCAGAAGAAGAAGTTCAAAGCATGTGCTACGTGCGGGAAGTTTCATGTGGGTGTATGCTTAAGGGGGAAGCGTGTATGCTTTGACTGTGGCCAGGAGGGTCACATTTCCCCAAATTGCAGTCAACCCAAGAATAATGTTTGCTACACGTGCGGGTCAAAGGATCATTTTACTCGTGAGTGCCCTAAAACGAAAGCTGAAGAGACGACAAGAAACAAGGGAGGTAGCAATGGTGGTACATTAACCACTGCAGGTCAAACATCATCCAACAGACCCACAGCCAGAACCTTCAACATGACTGTGCAGGATGCTGTTCAATCGAAAGATGTGGTGTCAGGTATTATCCCAATCAATGATATTGATGCTTATGTATTATTTGATTCGGGTGCTACTTGCTCATTTATATCTGATGAATTTGCTAAGAGGTTAGGATTACCTAGTGAAGAATTGAATTTCCCTTTAAACATAGAAATTGCGAATAGGGAGGTAATTCATGTTAGGTTGGTATACAAGAATTGTAGGGTGAACATTAAGGGAAATGTTATGATGGTAGATTTAATTCTGATAAAACTTGGAGAGTTTGATGTTATTTTGGGAATGGATTGGCTGTTCAATTATGGAGCGATAATTGATTCCCAAAAGAAATGTGTAACCCTTATGACTCCGTTAAAGGTAGTTTTCTTTGGTAGCAGATCGCCTAGACATGCAAGATGTCTGACGATTATGCAGGCTAAGAATTTATTGAATCAAGGCTGTTTGGGTTATTTAGCTTACATAGTTGATACTCAGAGGAAGGGGGTAAAATTGGAAGATATATCAGTGGTTAGGGAATTCGTGGATGTGTTTTCAGAAGATTTTTCAGGACTTCCGCCTGACAGAGAAATTGAGTTTGTGATCGATTTAGCGCCTGGAACCGCTTCGATATCGAAACCCCCATACAGAATGGCTCTGGTGGAGATGAAGGAACTAATGGTACAACTGGAGGAGCTGTTAGACAAGAAGTACATTCAGCCGAGTGTATCACTGTGGGGAGCGCCGGTGTTATTCGTGAAGAAGAAGGATGCGTCGATGCATCTTTGCATTGATTATAGAGAATTAAACAAAGTCACTATTAGGAATAAATATCCTTTGCCAAGAATAGATGACTTGTTTGATCAATTGAAGGGTACTAGATATTTCTCAAAAATAGATTTGAGAAGTGGGTATCATCAACTGAAAGTAAGAAAGGAGGATGTACCAAAGATGGCATTCAGAACTCGGTATGGACATTACGAGTTTCTGGTGATGTCTTTCGGATTGACCAATGCCCCTGCTGCATTCATGGATTTGATGAACAAGGTGTTTAAACCATTTTTAGACAAGTTTGTAGTGGTATTTATTGATGACATTCTGGTGTACTCTAAATCTCATGAAGAACACATGGAACATTTACGTTTAACATTGGAAACCCTAAGAAAAGAAAAGTTATACACGAAATTCTCTAAGTGTGAATTTTGGCTAGATCGTGTACAATTTCTTAGGCATGTGATTGACAAAGATGGGATTTTAGTGGATCCATTAAAAGTTGAGGCCATAATCACTCGGGAACAACCAAGAACACCTTCGGAGGTGAGGAGTTTCTTGGGACTGGCCGGGTATTATAGACAGTTTATTCAGGATTTTTCCAGGATTGCCACGCCATTAACAAATTTGACAAGGAAAGCTGTAAAATTTGTTTGGACATAGAAGTGTGAAAAAAGTTTTCAAGAATTGAAAAAGAAGTTAAGTGTGGCACCCGTATTGTCATTACCAGATAATACATAAAATTTTGTGGTGTATAATGATGCCTCACATAAAGGGTTGGATGTGTTCTGATGCAGAACGACAAAGTTACTGCTTATACATCAAGACAATTGAAAGACTACGAGAAAGGATACCCGACTCATGATTTAGAGTTGGTTGCAATGGTATTTGCTCTGAAGATATGGAGACACTATCTCCATGGAAAAAAGTGTGAGATCTACATAGACCATAAGAGTCTGAAGTATATTTTCACATAGAAGGACCTAAACATGCGTCAAAGGAGATGGATGGAATTAATAAAAGATTATGATTGCGAGATCTTTTATCATCCAGGCAAAGAAAACGTGGTTGCAGATGCCTTGAGTAGGACGGGTCGTGAGAAGTTGATGTTGTTAACCAACCAGGAGGAGCTCATTTCAGCAATGGCAAGACTAGAGATCAAATTTCCAAAAGAAACCGATGAAAGATTGTTCTAGATGGAAGCTAGTTCAACTTTGGCTAACAAGGTGAAGAATGCTCAACTACAAGATGAAGAATGTGGAAAGATCAAAGAGAAAGTGGTTGAGAGTGGTGAAGTGAAATACAAGATCGATACTGAAGGGTTACTAAGACTCGAGGGAAGAATCTGGGTTCCACCAGTACCAGGCATTAAAGAAGAAATCCTAACCGAAGCTCATAATTCAAAATACTCGATTCATCTAGGAAGTACGAAGATGTATCAAGATTTACGACATCATTTTTGGTGGCCAAACATGAAAACAGATGTCGTAGAATGTGTCGCGAAATGCTTGACATGTCAAAGAGTTAAGGCCGAGCATCAAAGACCAAGCGGATTACTTCAACCGTTGGAAATACCCGAATGAAAATGAGAGCATATCACAATGGATTTTGTAGTAGGTCTTCCAATAACTCATAAAAGATACGATGTGATATGGGTGATAGTGGATAGATTAACAAAATCAACCCACTTTTTACCAATAAAGATTAAATTTAATCTTGATCAGCTGGCAAAACTATACGTCAAGGAGATCATCTCAAGACATGGAGTTCCAATATCAATTGTATCAGACAGAGATCCGAGGTTCACATCAAACTTCTGGAAGAAACTACAAGAATGCATGGGAACACAATTGAAGATGAGTACGGCATATCATCCGCAGACAAATGGTCAAAGTGAATGAACAATCCACACGTTAGAAGATATGCTTAGAGCGTGTATCATGGATTTCAAAGGAAATTGGGACGATCATCTACCGTTGGTGGAATTTCCAAACAATAACAGTTACCACGCAAGCATTGGCATGCCACCATACGAAGCTTTATATGGCAGGAAATGCAGAACTCCACTATGCTAGGATGAAGTTGGTGAACGTGAACTGTTAGGACCAAAACTGGTACATCAGATCGCCAAAGTTATCAAACTTATCAAAGAATGATTGATAGCTGCTGAAGATAGACAGAAGAAGTATGCTGATCAACGCAGATAGAATCACAAATTTGAAGTAGGAAATTTTGTTTTCTTGAAAGTTTCTTCTTGGAAGGGGAAAATTCATTTTGGCAAGAAAGGCAAGCTAAGCTTAAGGTTTATTGGACCTTTCGAGATACTACGAAGAATGGGAGAAGTAGCTTATGAGGTAGCTTTACCTCCAGAATTAGAATATGTTCACAGCGTTTTCCATGTTTCGATGTTGCGACCGTATAAACCCGATTATAAACATGTAATCGAGTATGAACCGTTGCAACTCAGTAAAGATTTGTCTTATGAAGAGGTTCCCATCTAGATAGTCCACAGGAAAGAACGAGTGCTCAGGAATAAGGTGATACCTTCTGTGAAGGTGATATGGAGGAACCACAATGTCGAAGAGGCTACGTGGAAACTCGAAGCTGAAATGATAAAGAATTACCCTGAGTTATTTGTTTAATCTGTGTCTTCGATTCCGGGGCACAATCCTTGTAAGTAAGGAAGAATGTGACGAATGATTTGTTTGAGTTGTGATTCTTGGGACATAATACTTGTAAGGAGGGAAGGATGTAACAATCCAAAATTTTAATTGTAATTTTTAAATATTTATTGAATTATATAAATATTTAATGGATGTTTTTATTGTGGAATAAATATTTGATTAAATTGATTTGATTTGGTTAATTATTTGTTAAATAAATAATTAATGAGTTAAGGAGATAAGGTTTTAATTTAACTTAATAATTAAGTTAGAGAGTTTATAATGATTAAAGGAATTATTATAATAATATTTAATGTGAATTTGTAATTAAAATGATGTGTTAGTTGATTAAATAAAATTATAATTATAAAGAAAATTATAATTATGTCGTATTAATTTATGTGGTGAATTAATTTAATAAATTGTTATTAGAATTAATTAAATTAAATATTAAAATTTAATTAATTAAAGTGTGACAATAAACTATGCTATAAATGGGATATTAAAATAAATTAAAGGAGTTTAAATTAGTTTTGCCAAACAAGGCTTAAAGATATTAAATCCTTAATTTAAAAAGAGATTTGCCAAACATAGCTTTATGACTTTTGGATTTTTTTGAATTTTGAATTATAATAATATAAATAAAACAAATAAAATATAAAATATATTTATAACCACTATACGTTTATATGTTGTAACCGATACTATTTAGTATGCCTATTATGGCCATATCAGTTTATTTTATTATGCATACTCGGCTATTAGTTTGTTTACGTAGTCATTGGCTAAGCCTAAGCGTAAGAGAACAGAGAGAGGAAAAGATTACATAGAAATTGTGAGAGTTTGAGAGTTGAGAGAGTTTGAGAAAGATTTAAGAGAGGAGTCCAGAAACTTTCCAAGCAACTATCTGTGGTGAACAAGGATTTCTCAAGCGATAGAAGTTATTATTCATAACCTTCATATTATATATGCATTTATATGTACGTATATTTGTTTTTACTAAGTTTCAATGTGTTATAAAGTTTTATAAAAGTTTCTGTAATCCAAATGTTTATAATTGGATATGAAATTATGTGCATATGTAGCTGTGATGGTATCATTAGTGTGTATATATATATATATATATATATAGTAAGACCTCAAATTTTTTTATATATATAAATAAAATTGAATTTCCTCTATTCATTATCTTGAAATATATAATAAGGAGTTAATTTGATATAATGTTTTGGTTATGGGTGAAATGTGCAAATTTTTCAAATTAAGCAAGTGATTATAAAATATTCATTGTTATCGGAGAATATTCGTTTGGTCGTGGAATATTGTTATTCTTTGTCGGGGAATCTTAAATGCAATGGGCCAGTAGCCATTTATGGGCCCCATAATGTAGAATAAGCTTCGGATGAAGAAAATGACAAGTTTGAGTTTTTATAAATAACGACGTAATTATTACCGCTAACACCGTTGGGTTACACGGTGGTTAAAATACGATGTCTGGCGTGGTTGCATAGTAGCACACCAGTTACATGCATGTTATTTTGAATGATTAATTCTCACGTAAGAAGGATTTACTCAATAATTGTTACAACAATTACTGTTCAATATTTTATTTTATTGATTCAATAATTGTTGCGTTGATATTTTATATTATTGTTGTTTCAATAATTATCATTGCACAATTTTTTCAATTATCAGATCAATAATTCATATTATTTGAATAATATTATTAGATAACATTATTGGCAATGTCTAAGGAAGTTCTGTCTAGGAAAGGGGTTTAGTCACCTAATTGCGCGCTAGTAAGGAGAAATCCTTATCGGAAAGCCCCCTCTTTCCTGTGAACGACCTGGTTGTCATAATTGTGATTCTGTAATATTATTTGTGAATAATTAATTATTGATTTATATGATAAGAAAATATTTATTTTATGTGGATATAAATGAAGGATGATGAAATATTTATTTTATATGATTATAAATGAAGGAATTAATGTTGGGTTATTTTATTTGTGACGCCCCCAAAATAGGTATACATCACCTATTCTGAGTCGCCAAATACATGGTACGGAATACAAATACAATCTTAAATATACAACATGAGCTGTGAGTTTTAATACAAATATTGTCTTCTAGATAGTATTAAAACTCAAAATAAGTCCTCAATACATTTATTAACACACTATTTCATAGAATAGTGAGGACTACTAATGCTATCGTTTGGACCGTCACTCTATTCCCCGACTAGTCCCTACTACGTTCTCATTTCCTGAAGAGAACAATGAAAGCAAAAGGGTGAGCTCAACTAGCCCAGTAAGAAATATTATGACTAAGATAATGCAGAATAAATTATCGTTAGCCTTCAACAGTGTTAAACTGATAAAATACAATAGACATCAAGTTTAACTGTAGCGGAACAAGCAATCCATTAAAATAGTCAAGTAGAGAATAAAATCTACTATCCTTTATGATTTAAAAAGGTTTTTCATCACTTTTATCGCTGAGACTCAGCTTAATAAATAATCCACATCATCCCTGCACTATGGCCAAGGATATTCATTAGTATCACAACCACAAATTATCCATGCACTACGGGCCAATGATATTCGTCTATTCATCAATGGTCACGATCATGCCAACAACTGTCCATCAATGAACTACGGGTCAATGAGGACTTTTACCACATCATTTGTAATATTACGGTCATGATTATACCGAATAATCCCTGGTCATAATCATACCAAGTCCATCTATGCACTACAGGCCACAAATGACATTCAACATAATATAAACATGAGGATGATGACAATGATATAAGAATTCAATAAAACAAGTTCAAGAATTAATTTATCCAGGAACCAATAACGTCCAAAATGTCAACATGATACTTCTTTGTAGAGTAAAATTCAAGAATGCTCAGAAGAATATTTCCATGAAAAGATACTGGATGAAGCAAAAATATCAAGGATATTCCACTAATTTCATGAAGTATAGAAGCCAAAACTTTAACCAACTGAGTATAATAAAGAATAGAATAACAAAAGAAATCACCAGGCATGCGATAGACCACACAGATAGGTTATTCCAATAGAATAGTAAATTACGGAACCAGGTCATGCGTAAACGCACAGACAATATATTTCAACAAAATAATAAATAATGGAACTAGGTCATGCGTAAACGCACAGACAAGATATTCCAACAAAATAATAAATAACAAAACCAGGTCATGCGTAAACGCACAGACAGGATGTTCCAACAGAATAATAAAGAATGGAATAAAAGAAGAATTTCACCATGTATGCAATACTTCGCATAGAAAGGTTATTCCAACATAATGATAAAGAATGGAATAAAAGAAGAATTTCGCCAAGTATAGGGTAGCCCGCGTATACAGGTTAATCCACCAGAATAATAAAGAATGGAATAACAGAAGTTCTCTTCATGAATATGAAAGAAATAATACCCCTTACCATAAAAGAAACTGGATATAGGAAAAGAGAGGTAGCAGACTTCTCTTCTTCTTTCTCTCTATAAATTTCTCTCTCTAGAGTTTCAGTGAATTCGTAAGAAATAATGAAGGAATGAGCTTCTATTTATAGGAGAATGGAAAGGCACTGTGTAAGGATTTATTCATGGATGAAATAATTCAATACTCACGAACTTCATACCCATATTCGGCGATTGAATTTTTCTAATAAAACAAACCAACAAAATAAAACACATGCTTATTTGAAAATTCGTCCACCCACCCGACCATTTCCACAAAAGTTGCCGTATCTAACACTCAACAAATGATGGATGGAGTAGACTTTCTCACATAATATAAATAAATTACAAAATAAGTAAGTAATGAGTAAAGAAAAAAAACTAAAAGAAACATGGCCCGTCACTAAACCATTTGCATTATACCTAAAATATGGTATATATAATCCTATGCGAATCCATTATCCCCCCCCCCCCCCCCATTATTCATTATTATATATATACATATATAATACTTATATATATATATATATATATATATATATATATATATATATATATATATATATATATAACACAACTAGGATAACTTTTTACCGACTATTTTGAAGAATGGGGTTCATATAATAAGCGAAATTTACAATAAATACATCATAAAAAAATCTCCTCAATATTTTTAACAACATTTATCATCATTATTATAATTCACAATATTAATCGACCAGGTCATTCCCAGGAAAGAGGGCGGCTTTCCAATAAGGATTTCTCCCTATTAGCGCGCATGATTAGGTGACCAAACCTCTCATTAATGTAACTTCTGACATCGTTAATATTGCAAATAATAATATTAATAACTCTGTCATCTCAATTATTGATTTAATAATATATAAAATATGGACAATAATTGAATCAAATAACGTGAGATACTATGCAACAATTACTAAAGCAATAATTGAACAAAACTGAGTGACTTCTCACGTAAACATCAATAATCAATACCGTGTGCTACTATGCAACCACGCGTATTCTTGTACTTTTAACACCGGGTGTTTCAACAGTTAATCGGTAAAACTTCTGCCGTTATTTTCATAAAATATTTTTGTCATTTTCTCAATCCGACAATAATTCCGTTATGGGGTCCACCAATGATTGTGCCGTCGTATAAATAGTCCCTGTTAAAACGAATATTTCCCGACCAATCGAATATTATATAATAACTTGCGTACTTTGCAAAATTTATAAATATTACCCACAACTATAACGTTATACCAAATGCATTCCATAATATTTAAAAATGATATTTATAGAAAAATCATCTTTATTAAAAAAAATTGGGGTCTTACAATTACACTCCAAGGGAATCAATAGCTAATTGATTGTTTGTTCTCAGCTCTGAGAATAAGTACTTGAGGGGATCACCTCACGTACTTTCTATGTATATGCATAACATTTAAATCATTCTGTGTATATCTTATATTAGATACCTGGGGTACTCCCCTATCATAAGAGGGGTGTTCTTTCAGTCTAAGAATCCTTACCATCAATTGATTTGGATAGCTTTTATAAAACTTCATACATTTGTCGGACCGAACAAAGGTTCAGACTCTATCAGACACAGTTCAAGAATTATTGAACTTTAATGATGTACAACTCCAAGACTATACGAACTCAAGTGCACTAAGTGCGAATATCAATAATATCGATGTGGGATAATTATAAAGTAATTAAACCACTTAATAGCGTGCTTGGAAACAAGATTTCAAGCATAAATCAATAACTTTCAATTCAACAATATCCTGCTCATTGCAGTATGAGAAGGATAGGAAAACTTTCACAAACTCAAAGTTATGTAAGTTTGGAAACTTGCAACACAATAAATTCGAATACTTGCTCAATATAATTTAGGGTAAGTTTAGGGAAACTTGCTTAACAAAAGTAGGGTTCAAGGAACTTGCACAATCAAAGAGTGAAGTTCAAAGAAAACTTGCTTACGATATGCTTCGAATAAAGTAATGCAAGGGTTTAGGATACTTGCTTAACAAAAGTAGGGTTCAAGGAACTTGCACAATCAAAGAGTGAAGTTCAAAGAAAACTTGCTTACGATATGCTTCGAATAAAGTAATGCAAGGGTTTAGGATACTTGCCTGCTTGCTCAGCTACAATATAATTCTAGCTTTAATTACTTGCGTTGAAACAACCTAATATTAACAAGTCGGTCTTTTCAATTAGTATGTGTAAACTAGTACGAGTCTACACTTAAAGAATCAAATCATCACATAGCATGCTTCTATACATGTATCATTACATTACTCGATTAGTTTCTAACTATGTCATAGTTGAAATCACTATTTATTAATTCATTAAAGGATTCTTTCAATAACATGCTTATTATCATATGACTACTATACTGGACAAGTATTACATATTAGAGTAATCATATAAGTATGCATCAATTCTTAATTAAATAACAGAACTCAGATCTCAGTGCAGAACCGCGCGGCCGCGCTTGGTTTGTACTAAGGAGTGGCGTGGCATACCGCCTCCTCTGGTGCAAACCAAATACATGGTCTGCTCTAAATAAGCCGATCTTACCACCACGACTTGCACGTAAATGAATAATCATGCACAACACACATGTTATTATATGAATAACTAACTTTAACCTTTATCAAACATATCAAAGGTCATAATTCATTTTTTACTTAATCAAGACTTCACATGTTAAGCTATCAATCATGTAAGTCACTTTACCTACCATACATCATACTTTCATATATATACATGCTAGACATCAAAAACATACTTACAAGTTCTCAACTTAATGTATATATAGCTTATCAAGTTCTTTTTCAAAAATGTAAGTCTCCACAATAAATTCATTTAAACATGCAAGGTGAGTTTGCATAGTCTAAATCATGCTTTTATAATCACATAATAAAACACATTAACATCTCCTTTAAGTCCAAAAAACTTAGTGTATACATAGCTCGTTTAAACATAGCCAATATAGTCCTTATTCTTGAAATTCCTATCTTAATCATGCTTGAATATCTTATAATATGTTCAACCATGTAACTAACCTATTAACCCATGTCAAGACATATCAGAACGTAATACACTTGCATCCGAGGTTAGAACTTGTTTTGCAAAAAGGTTTATCAAAACTATTTTTCAACTATATAAGTCCTCTTTGAATAATCAAATTAAAATCAACTAACATGGCTTACTATATACATAATACTTTCAGTTCACATACTCAAGTCATTTATAATCATATACTAATTGTCATAGTAAGCTCAACATATTTTAAGAAGCTAACATGAGCAACTGTGATTTTCTACCCACGCGGCCGCGCGGTGAAAGGCAAGGGAAGTGACGTGGCCGCGCCACTTCGACTAGACGAAAAAAAAATGGATTACAAACTCCAACTTTTCCAAACCTTTAATTGCTGCAACTCAACTACTTCTTAGACTTCTAAGAATGCATACGAACTTGTATAACACACTTTTAAGTCAATTCATGCCACATTACCAAGAATTCATGAGAATTACAAGAATTTGACAAATTCCGAATAAAGAACATAAGCTAGATTTTATACCTCTTGGAGCTTGAATTGATTTCCCTCTCTTCTCAGATAATACTCCCTAATAGCTCAACAACTAACACTCACTAATGCACTTCCCAGACAAATTCTCTAGCAACTGAGAAATGAAGAAGGGGAGGCTATATATAGAGAACTCATTGTCTAGACAATGTTCTTACCCCATGGCTTGATTCACAGGAAATTGGAAGGATACAAGGGTTATAGAGGAGTTGGTGAGAGTTGGTAATTGTACTTGTGAATCCCACTCCCCATCTATGTTGGTTGATTTTGAGGTGAAGATGGAGTAGACTTGTTAGCTCTTTGGAAAATACGTAAATTAGCTTTACACTACTATTCATGTACTTGGTGACAATCATTTTGGGACAAGGAAGAAAACTCGGTCTTTGCACAATGAAATGCAACAATGTAATGCAATACTTGGTTAAAACCATATATACACATAATACAAACTTTGGTTATAAAATATGTATACACCATTCATTTCATACAACATAGGTTATAATGACTAAAAGTGCATACAATGTATTTCCTAATTACGAGGTATCAAGTAGTGCACATTCATATAATTCATGTACATTTTCTATTACCATGACTATTATTATTATAATAACTTAACGAAATCATTATAAATTTAACAATGGATATTATTATATGTTAACAGGGTATACATGAATGTTTACCCACACACTTCATACCACATAACAATATTAATATGCAATTCACATAAATGCAATTAACTCTTACTATATAGTCTATATTTAATATATAGACATATTAATGTGCCACCTTGTACTATACAAAATATATAGTTAACTACCATATAAATAAAGGTTTACTACATTGCACAAATAAATCAAGTAAACATATAATCACATTATACTCCTTAATTATTATTTATTCATAATAATTATTAATTAACACATTATCAATTAATTACTCATAATTGAAATTAATCAATATGTTCAAATCTTGCCACCATATTCAAATAATTTGAATATTTAATTATTAATAATCTTATCAATCCTTTGATATCAAACTCTTAGGGTTAGTCCACTAATTTAAATAACCTATTAGTGACTCCCTATAAATCATTTCATAAATTCACATAACCACATAAGGTTTAAATAGACTCACAAAACTAACTCGTTAAAATTAAATCACATATTTAATTAATAAGGAGTTTAAAATTTATGGTCGTTACAAAGATGAACAGGTGTTGAGATGAACATGACCAACTGGTGATACAAATGAATATCTTTGGCCCGTAGTGCAAAGATGAATATTTGATTCAAGATGTAAATTGATTGATGTTACAGGGATAAAATATTGATGATGGACTTCTATATTCATAGATGATAGTAGATTTCATTCTCTACTTAACTCTTATAATGGATTGTTGTTTCCGCTGCAGTTGTTGATCTAAAACTTGTTGTCTATTATAGTCTATCAGATTTTTCCCTGTTAAAGACTAAGGATAATTTGTTGTATATTATCTTAGTCATAATATTCTTTACTGGGCTAGTTGAGCTCACCCTTTTCCTTTTTTTCCATTTTTCTTCTCAAGAGGTGAGAATTTAGCAGGACCTAGTCGGGGTATGGATTGATGATCCAAGGCAGTTGTTACAGTAGTCCTCATTATTTTATAAAATAGTGTATCAATAATTGTAATGAGGTCTTATTTGAGTGTGGATATTGTCTAGAAGACAATATTTGTATTTAAACTCACAGTTTATGTGTTGTCGTATTTTGCACGACAATTGTATTAATAAAGTTGTAGTTGCTTCTGTACCATGTGTAGACACTCAAAATTTTCTGCCTACCTGTTACTAACATTGCTGGAGGGCAGATTCGTCTTTCGGAGATAACCCTGGAAGACAGCTCACATCTATTCCGGATACTACCGGAAGTTTAGTTTCAAAACCCGGAACACACACCGGGAACATCATCTCAAACCCCAGAACACACACTAGGAACATCATTTCCAACCCTGGAACACACACCAGAAGGATCATTTCCAACCTCGGAGATAACCCCGAGTTTCATCCTTGGCGATAACACCAAGGAATTCCATTGCAGTTCTGGCGATAACTCCAGAAATGCTTGTTTCAAATGCATGCTGTCAACTTCAATCAGACCTCCCACCGAGGCACTCATACCTCAGACCCAGAGCTATCATCAAGCGCACAGGGCATTCTCACGATGACTCATGCAGATTCAAACACTTGCAGCAGTCCAATCTCAGATGTAACCCTGAGCAACGTCTGCTTTCAACTCAAACTGATGATAACTCCGGTGAGGAGTCAAACGTCATCTTGCCACCTCAACACATGCGCATCATCTCAACACTCCATACATACATACATACAATAATTTCCTACAAGAACCAAGGAGTTCCAATCCCGAGTGACTATTACGCGTGGCAGCACACCGGATAGAATTTGAAGCTTGAAGACCATAGGCATGGTCCCCTCTTCCTGACTTCGTACAACCTCTAATCCATGTCATTGCATAACTCTCGACACAAGCAGTTCGAAGAAGGTCGTATAGACCCCGTTCGGATGCTAGGATTGAAGTTCTGCAAGTTCGAGCGGATATTACAGTGCACAAGTGTACGTACTTCAAGATGACGAGACCCGTAAGAACCCGGGGCACCCGGCGGCACCAAGAATGCAATCAAGGTAGCCGCAAGTTCACTCTGACTACCGCCTCTATAAATAGAGGGCTTGGGGTGGCCATTTAAAAAAAAGAAAGGGGATGAAGCCCTGTCAAATTTGCTCTATACACACCCATATTGAGTGCTTGCTCTTTTTAAACACCTGTTAGCTCACATATAGCTATACATTTTATCGGCGGGAGCTGAGTGTTTATCCATATAGAGTCATAGAAGTCTACATTGGCAGCCCACTGTAAGCCTTCTCAGTCTCTATAAATCCTTTCTCTTCATCTTTGCACACATTATTCTACACATTGAGAGTCGTGTTGTGCGTATGCCCGGACTTCCTGATGCAGTGATTTTCATTTCATCAGATATATATACTTATATATGTATATATTTATATATGGACTAACATTATCGAAGTTATGCCTCGATTGAGCCTATACTTATATCTCGAGCATTTACTTGCTTTCTATATATATATATATATATATATATATATATATATATATATATATACATAACTATTGTCAAACATATCTAATGAGCCCGAATTTTACATCCTGAGAGCGTTTCTCGCTTTTATATATATACTTATATATATAATCATTGTTATCGATATATCTGATGAGCACCGGATTTTACATCCAGTAGCGTTCTTCGCTTTTATATATATATATATATATATATATATATATATATATATATATATATATATATATATTACATTTCTATCACCTGGAGTTTACTTCGAGGCCTTTTACTATTTTATTTACATTTAGTCCCGCCTGAAGTTTACTTCGTGGCGGTTGATCATCTTTACTGCTTTATTTACATTTAGTCCCGCCTGAAGTTTACTTCGTGGCAGTTGATCACATTTACTGGTTTATTTACTTTTCTGATCCCCCATGGAGTCGCTTCGTGGTTGGGAGACCCCAAATTTTTTGAATAAAGATTTAAATTTCTCGAAATATTTTTTTTAATATTATGGTGTGGATTTGATATAATGTTATAGTTGTGGGTAATATTTAAAAATTTTACAAAGTATGCAAGTTGTTATATAATATTCGATTGGTCGGGGAATATTCGTTTTAATAGGGAATATTAAATGCGATGGCACAATCATTAATGGACCCCTAATAAGTATTATCATATTTAGAAAATGATGTAATTATCTTTTATAAAAATAACTACGAAAATGTTACCCTTAAAAGTGTTGAACTACCCAGTAGTAAAAGATGCAGATAAAGAAGCGTGTGGGTTACATAGTAGCACTACCTGTATTGGTTATTAATGCTTACGTCAGAAGTCACTCAGTTATACTCAATTATTGCTACAGTAATTGCTGCATCATATCTCTCATATTATTGATTCGATTATGGTAACAGTATCATCTGTATAATATGATATATTAGTAAATCAATAATTGAGTCGACAAAGTTATTCATATTATTATTTGCAATATTGACAATGTCTAGATGTTCTGTCAAGGAGAGGTTTTGTAATAACCCGAGATTTTCTATATAAAATAAATAAGAAATTTTGCGTATAAATATTTTTTTTTATTTATTTAATGACAAGACTAAGTGTCTAGTAATGTGAACGATAAATGCGAATATATTTATTACTTGAAAAATTAGAAATAATTTTGGAATTATTAATTACCACAAATTATATTGTTATGGTAATTAATTTTTGTAAGCCGAAATGTTTTTATTAATTATTTTCCTTGACAACATGATTGGAAATAATATATGAAGTGATAATTAGATTTGTATAATAAATATTTTATTATATGAATTGTCAGAATATTTAAGTTAATCATTTTAACTTGATTATTGATGTTGTGTACGAAGAATAAGTCAGATATGGAATCCAAACCCTGAATTGGGATTATGATCAAGAGATGAGAATAATAATATTATATTATCTATATTATGATTTTACAGTATCATAAATATGTACTGTGTATGTGCGAACAGATAAAGTTGAGCAATGACGGTCCATTAGGTCATAACATATTACCGTGCTGTGAAATCCTAATTATTAAACTCGCCATGAGATATATGACCGAGTAGTAGACCGTATATATGAAGTTTCTTGTGTATAAGAATGTCGTAATTAGGACAAACCCTAATTATTGTTTTTACGCTGATAATTAGGACAAACCCTAATTATTATAACCCTAATCGGTTGAAGTTAGAAACTGTAATGACTGTGTTAGTAACATACACAGATAATTAGAGAACCCTAATGGTCAATTAGAAACCCTAATTGATGACGTTAAGAAACCCTAATTATAGAACCCTAAATTTTCAATAGAAAACCCTAATTTTAAATTACCGGGTTTAATTTTGATGTTATTGTATAAAGTTTTAATTTACCAAAGGATAGAAGTAATTGGTAAATGATAAAAATTACCATCTAGTGATTAAATATTATATTTAATTGCTATGTACAAGAATGCCCTTGAAATTTATATGTGAAATTACCAAAATACCCTTTTTGGTTTATTAGTGTATTATTAGTTACATTGTTGATAGAATCTTGCAAAAATCATGGCCAACATTCCTACCCCACCAAACTTATCAGCTAAACAATCATTTCAAATTTTTTGGGCAGTCTGTAATGGGGGCATTCTCGTCCACTTTTTGTGCTTTAAAAGGTCTGGGCTTTTAATATGTTGTAGTACACTGAATAAGCTTTTCATAGACTCCGAAACGGACTAAATCCGATATCGGAGGAGAGAGTTATGACATTTCAAAGTAGTAGTGTCAAAACTGTCCAACAAGTACGGTGCAGTCCACTTGAAAGGAATTTCTGGGCTGATATGTTTGGAATTTGGAAACAAGTCAGTAGGGAAGAGTTGTAGTCTCGGAAGATAGCTTCGCGTGGGCTCAAGAATCGTCTAAAAATGTTTTAAAACGAAAGAGTTATGACTGTTTTAGCGAAAGACGGTAAATCTAGGAAATAGATAAAAACGGTTGCGAGTGGACATTTTTGGGGTCTGTTTTAGGCTTCCTAAGAGATCCGAAATTACTGGGTTATATTTTTTAAAAAATACTTTGGTATACCATGTATAATATATCCAAAGTTGGGAATTTTCTGATAAATGAGCAAGGCGTGAGAAAATCGCAAAGTGAGCTATTGAAAATTTAGTATAAACCAAGTTCCACATCGACTAAATTGAGAACTTCACCATTTTCTAAACCTATAAATAGAAGGGCTTGGCCGTTGTTTCATTCATCAACAATAAGACATCCAATTTTGAGAAATACTTTGTTGTGGGAGGACTTTTTATAAAGATCTCAGTTAAATCTTGGTCGAGTACGTATTCAGTTTGTGGAATTCGTATTTTCGGGTATGTTTCTTATTTAATTTTTTTGTAATGTTATTATTTTAAATATTGTATTTAGTTCATAGTTAAAGTTTGAATTTTTGAAGTTTAGTTAGTTTTGTTAATAAACTAGTTAGTTTACTATGTTTATTTTGGCTTGAAATTGATTATGTAAATGAGTTATTTGTGATGACTTTTAATATTTTGGGATGAACTTCATTAATTAAGTATTATTAATGATATTAAAGTTATTTATTAATTATATTAAATAATTAGTTTAAAAATGATTTTATTATTTTAAAAATCATTTTAAATGAAAATAAAGTGTTTAAAGATATTTTGAGTTATAAAATATAACTTTTAATATTTAAAAGATAATTTCATTAATAATTATATATTAATGATATTTAGTTAATGATTTGTGATATTAAGTTTATTTAATAAATAGTTTAAAATGGTTTTATTTATTTAAAATCATTTAAAAGGATATTAAGGATTTAAAAATATTTTAAGTTATAATTAATGACTTTTAATATTTGGATAAATAATACAATATTATTAATAATAGTATTGTTTGATGTTTAAATCATTTAATTATGATTCTGATGTTTGAAAATGCATGATAAATTTTAATAAATGTTTTAAAATTATTTTAAGTCATTTAAAAATAAAATGACTGATATTTACAGATGTTGAGGTACAGAATAAGAGTCTTAGACTCAGTATTTACCCGATAAAGTTGTCGGTACACCGACAATTGTCAGAAATTGACCCGAACTTAGATATTTGACTGTGTTAATGATTGTTTAGGACGTAATGACTGTTAGATATATGTGATGATGTGATTAGACTATGTGCTGACTGTAATAGGCAGTACTATATATTATTATATATTGTTCTAATCGAACGAATGATCTGATTAATGATAGGTTGTGATATAAAGAGATAGAACCTAAGTTGAGATTTGTAATCGTTGAATCGTGCAAAGTATCTTACCTTTACATTTCCTTTATGCAATGGACATGAGTAAGAAGTTTCGTAATTATTCTATTCTGTCATGCATTATGTACTCTTTGATTATCAACATGTTAGCTCGTATATATATTACATTCATTAATTTCTAAATGGTTATACAAGTGTCCTACTTGGATAATCATGGTATTTATTCACATGTTGATACACCTTTATCGATTACGTATATATATATATATATATATATATATATATATATATATATATATATATATATGTTGAATTACATATTATTGTTGAGCAAGATTAAAAACCTTCGGGTTTGGAACCAGACATGTATGAACATCCCTATATGGGAAAATTTTTGCGCCCAAGGCGGATAAAGTGAGCGATGAATTTCGTTCAGGTTATGTAGTATTGATCAATACAGGGTACAACGGGGCTGATCACCCTCCGTGCCCGTAAGTTATGACGGTTTGCAGATGGATTTCTGCTAAACCTTTTCGAAAATGAAAAGAATGTTCATAGTATGTTTCCTAAACCCTATTCATGGGTAGAGCCAAATTTCAAGAATTTGAAAGAGAGTTGTTATGTGAATTTTTTATCAGTACAGATTACTTCACAACTTTTAATTCATTATAGAAGTGTTATGTAAAGAGAATACTTATATTCTTTCAGGTTATATATATAATTGTTATTACTTGCTGGGTACTCAAATGCTCACCCTTGCTTAAATTAAATGTTTTCATTATGTATGAGCAACTCAAAACTCGAGCACGAAACAAGGGAAAGGAAAAGTCATTCAATGAGTTTATATTACGAGTTAATGGTTATAGTTAGTATTGGTATCTATTCGAGTATTGTAAGGAATGTATTTGAAGGTCTCGTACCTGGGAAATAAACTTTGATGTATACAAATTAAGTTTGAAGGTATTATTATTTGTATTATTCAGCTTATAGAAATGGTATCGTGAAGCACCGAGTTCGGGTTTCAAGTACCCGGATTTGGGGGCGTCACAGGTTGGTATCAAAGCTGTAGGTTATAAACGTTAGGAATGCGAAACCTAGGTTATAACCTTAGTAGAATGGAGGACGAAAGTTAAGATAGATATTCAGTGAACCAAGAGACGATGTACTCTGGTGAGAAGTTATAGGATATGATGAGTTGAAGAGATCCATCAAGTTTTAGCTGTACTAAATAAAACATTCCTTTATTTTATCGATGAATATATTTTATTTTGGTACTAATGTTGTCTCGTTTATTGTGGTCATAGGATGGATGACGAAAGTCAAGATAGTAATTCCTTGACCCAAGAGACGATGGACTCTAGCGAGGAACACACAGACAGAGAGATGATAAGAGATTTGTTAGTTAGAAACGATGACTTAAAGGTTAGAGCTAAGCAAACGGAGGCACAAAATCATACTCTCCATATTTCGGAACAACAGTACAAGGATGCTGCTCACCGAACACAGATAGAATTAGCCGAGTTACGAGGGAGGTTGGAGCAGAGAGGGATATAGATAGGACAGTTGAAGGTTGAGATAGAAGCCAAAGACACTAGGATATATACCTTGGAGAAGGCTTTAGTCATCACCTTCATGCGATTCGATGCAGAGTGGATGGAGCGCTTTCTACAGAGAGAGATATAGCGTTGATGAGAATTGAATAAATTTATCATCAAACAAAATAAGAGACAACGATATAGAACTCTTGATTCTTTGTGTATATATACTATATGCTAATCGGGGTAACTTATGTATGTAGATGTCTCCGTGAGAAAGATATGTGGAATAAGAAGGATCGGATCCATACCCCAGAAGCTAATATCGAGGCCAACAAATTTGAAATAAAGCTCACCAGAACCCAAATCGGACGAGGTGGCTATCGTGGGAAAACGTAGCATCGATCCGAAATGTTGGAATTGACAGATAGTGATTCGGACACTAAAGTTGAAGCCGCTCAAGCATCAACGGAGGTGCAGATTCGGAGAACAAGGTTGCTTCACCGAAAGGTTGTGGGAGATAGAGGCGTTGCTTATTATTCAATTCAATCAAGCATTGCTAGAAACAATGGAAGAGCGGGGATAAGCTCAAAATCCAAATTGACCGGATGGGGAGCCTTAAGAAACACATCGTGCGACTCAGAGAGGTAAGGGAAAAGAAAGATAGAAGACCACGAGGTAGGAAAACCCGATAAGAAGAAAGGGAGAAGATATGTTATATTTGCGGTAGTGAGGACATACCTCTCCTCGTTGCCCCGACTATAAGAAAGGTGGATGTTTTAATTATGGGATGGAAGCACATCGATCGAATGAATGTCCGAGAAAAAGGCTTGGTAAATAAGTGATAATGCCGCCAAGACGTCAAACTCGAAACCAAAGGATAGAAGAATCTACCAATGCTGGGGAACGACAGCCAGAACTGATGCAAAACTTTGCAAACATGGTAGCTCAGGCTATGCAGCAGGGAACACCAGTTGCAGGAAACCAGCCAGACAATCGCTTGGAAAAATTCAAAGACTTCAAAGCAGTAGGACCACCAAAATTCAAAGGATCAGCTGACCCTATAGAAGCCCAGACATGGGTTAACGAGATAGAAAAGGCGTTCGTAATTGCTAGGGTAGATGAGGGGCAAAAGACTGTTTTTGCCACTTATATGATGAAAGGGGAGGCTAACTTTTGGTGGGAGGCAAATAAAACTCGGCCAGGAGAAGAAGAAATTACTTGGGATAGATTTAAGAATTTATTTTTCAAAAACTATCTCTCTATTAGTATGCAGTCTAGAATGGAGGTGAAATTCCTAGAGTTAAAACAGGAGAACATGACTGTTGCGGAATATGCCGCAAAGTTTAATGAGTTGGCTAAGTTTGCTCCACATCAAGTGGATACAGAGGCTAGGAAGGCAAGGAGATTTGAGCTGGGCTTAAAACCCTGGCTCTACAATAAGGTGTCAGTACTGCAAATAAATACTTTTGCAGCACTCATGGAGAAGGCTATCATAGCTAAACAGGGGAGTGAGGCCATGAGCCTCTACCACAAGGAGAAGAAGAACAAAAGCAAGTCAGGAGGAGCAATGAAGATGGAAAGTAGTAGCGGGAATAGGGGTGAGAAAAGAATGAGGAATTTTTCTGAGAATGTGCAAGTGAAACAGGAAGGTGCAAAGAAGCAGGTAGTGCAGTGTAAGAACTGCGGGAAGAATCACTCTGGCGAGTGTCTGAAGGGTAAGTTCGTATGCTATAAGTCTTGAGCAAGAGGGACATATCTCTCCAACCGCCTAACTCAAGGGTGATCAAGGATGCTTTATATGCTAATCGACCGAGCATAAGGTGAGGAACTGTCCAAAAAGGAATGGAGGCAGAAAAGCGTAACCACTGGGAGAAAGCAAGGGTTCTTTAGCAATTTCAGACCAAACTCAACCAAGACTCCAACGAAAGCAACTCCGAGGGTCTACAACATGACAAATTCAGGATACTATGGTGGCCGGAAATAGAACTCAGTGTTTATTTGAATAACTTATATATCTTCTATGATTTTCCTACATACATATAAAGTAGATTATTGTTTTTATAAAGGAATTTTGAGTTTTCTTTTAGAAATCAAATTTCTGCCTAATTAGAGTGTTATGAAGAATAGTTAAAGACCAGTTCAATCAAGTATGATCGAGGTCTACGTGCAAAGATTGTATATGCTATGTACCCTTCTATGTATGAGTTTTAAAGCGGTGATTCCGGGGACAGAATCCTTATAAGGGAGGGTGAATGTAATAACCCGAGATTTTCTATATAAAATAAATAAGAAATTTTGCGTATAAATTTTTTTTATTTATTTATTTAATGACAAGAATAAGCGTCTAGTAATGTGAACGATAAATGTGAATATATTTATTACTTGAAAAATTAGAAATAATTTTGGAATTATTAATTACCACAAATTATATTGTTATGGTAATTAATTTCTGTAAGCCGAAATGTTTTTATTAATTATTTTCTTTGACAACATGATTGGAAATAATATATGAAGTGATAATTAGATTTATATAATAAATATTTTATTATATAAATTGTCAGAATATTTAAGTTAATCATTTTAACTTGATTATTGATGCTGTGTACGAAGAATAAGTCAGATATGGAATCCAAACCTTGAATTGGGATTATGATCAAGAGATGAGAATAATAATATTATATTATCTATATTATGATTTTACAGTATCATAAATATGTACTGTGTATATGCAAACAGATAAAGTTGAGCAATGACGGTCCATTAGGTCATAGCATATTATCGTGCTGTGAAACCCTAATTATTAAACTCAGTTATGAGATATGACTGAGTATAAAGATCGTATATGAAGTTACCGCAGTATAAGAATGCCTGAATTAGGACAAACCCTAATTACTATTTTTACGCCGATAATTAGGACAAACCCTAATTATTATAACCCTAATCGGTTGAAGTTAGAAATTGTAATGACTGTGTTAGTAACATACATAGATAATTAGAGAACCCTAATGGTCAATTAGAAACCCTAATTGATGACGTTAAGAAACCCTAATTATAGAACCCTAAATGTTCAATAGAAAACCCTAATTTTAAATTACCGGGTTTAATTTCGATGTTATTGTATAAAGTTTTAATTTACCAAAGGATAGAAGTAATTGGTAAATGATAAAAATTACCATCTAGTGATTAAATATTATATTTAATTGCTATGTACAAGAATGCCCTTGAAATTTATATGTGAAATTACCAAAATACCCTTTTTGGTTTATTAGTGTATTATTAGTTACATTGTTGATAGAATCTTGCAAAAATCATGGCCAACATCCCTACCCCACCAAACTTATCAGCTAAACAATCAATTGTACCAACCAATTTGAGCATCCAATGCATTTGGCTTAGCTTATATAAAGAATAGAGAGAGTTAGTATATTTTGTACACTTGAATTTTCCTAACTCTCATCCTAGACTCTCTCAAGCTCAAACCTACGAATTCATCTTGCCCATACACTCATAATCAAAGCCCAACCATCACAAACAACAAATCAGAAACAAGGAATCAAGAATTTTTGTGCATAAAAGGTATAAAACCCTAAGCCTAGAAATCCTTTGATTCGATGTTATTTGATGCAATTGATTATTTAAAGTTGTGTAATAGGATGTTAATTGATGATATGAGTTGATAAATCAAAGACCCATAACATCAAAGTACACGAATTTGAAGATTTGAGAAACCTGGAAAATTCCATTTCTGTGATTTTTCGTCAAATGTCAGAGCTTATAGATCTTTGATCGATCATGATTTTTGTTGTTTTTAAGTTGTTATGTGTAGCTTGTTATGTGTTCTTTAATCTGAAAAGAAGAATCAAGTCCGTATCATGTATAGATTAGAAGTTATAGATGGTCAAACATGGTTGATCGATCATGAGAAACTGCTTTTTAGGCAATCAGAATGGGGGCATTCTCGTCCACTTTTTGTACTTTAAAAGGTCTGGGCTTTTGATATGGTGTATTACACTGAATAAGCTTTTCATAGACTCCTAAACGGACTAAATCCGATATCGGAGGAGAGAGTTATGACATTTCAAAGTAGTAGTGTCAAAACTGTCCAACAAGTGTGGTGCAGTCCACTTGAAAGGAATTTCTGGGCTGATATGTTCGGAATTTGGAAACAAGTCAGTAGGGAAGAGTTGTAGTCTCGGAAGATAGCTTCGCGTGGGCTCAATAATCGTCTAAAAATGTTTTAAAACGAAAGAGTTATGACTGTTTTAGCGAAAGACGGTAAATCTAGGAAATAGATAAAAACGATTGCGAGTGGACATTTTTTGGGTCTGTTTTAGGCTTCCTAAGAGATCCGAAATTACTGGGTTATATTTTTTAAAAAATACTTTGGTATACCATGTATAACATATCCAAAGTTGGGAATTTTCTGATAAATGAGCAAGGCGTGAGAAAATCGCAAAGTGAGCTATTGAAAATTTAGTATAAACCAAGTTCCACATCGACTAAATTGAGAATTTCACCATTTTCTAAACCTATAAATAGAAGGGCTTGGCCTTTGTTTCATTCACCAACAATAAGACATCCAATTTTGAGAAATACTTTGTTGTGGGAGGACTTTTTATAAAGATCTCTTTAGTTAAATCTTGGTCGAGTACGTATTCGGGCCAGTGGAATTCAGATTTTTAAGTATGTTTCTTATTTAATTTTTTTGTAATGTTATTATTTTAAATATTGTATTTAGTTCATAGTTAAAGTTTGAATTTTTGAAGTTTAGTTAGTTTTGTTAATAAACTAGTTAGTTAATATGTTTATTTTGGCTTGGAATTGATTATGTAAATGAGTTATTTGTGATGACTTTTAATATTTTGGGATGAATTTCATTAATTAAGTATTATTAATGATATTAAAGTTATTTATTGATTATATTAAATAATTAGTTTAAAAATGATTTTATTATTTTAAAAATCATTTTAAATGAAAATAAAGTGTTTAAAGATATTTTGAGTTATAAAATATAACTTTTAATATTTAGAAGATAATTTTATTAATAATTATATATTAATGATATTTAGTTAATGATTTGTGATATTAAGTTTATTTAATAAATAGTTTAAAATGGTTTTATTTATTTAAAAATCATTTAAAAAGGATATTAAGGATTTAAAAATATTTTAAGTTATAATTAATGACTTTTAATATTTGGATAAATAATACAATATTATTAATAATAGTATTGTTTGATGTTTAAATCATTTAATTATGATTCCGATGTTTGAAAATGCATGATAAATTTTAATAAATGTTTTAAAATTATTTTAAGTCATTTAAAAATAAAATTACTGATATTTACAGATGTTGAGGTACAGAATAAGAGTCTTAGACTCAAATGATTTACCCGATAAAGTCAGTTTGCAGACAATCCACAAACAATTAATCGAAAATTGAAACTTAGATATTCGACTGTGTTAATGATTGTTTAGGACGTAATGACTGTTAGATATATTTGATGATGTGATTAGACTATGTGATGACTGTAATAGGCAGTACTATATATTATTATATATTGTTCTAATCGAACGAATGATCTGATTAATGATAGGTTGTGATATAAAGAGATAGAACCTAAGTTGAGATTTGTAATCAAATGAATCGTGTAAGTATCTTACCTTTGCATTTCCTTTATGCAATGGACATGAGTAAGAAGTTTCGTAATTATTCTATTCCCGCATGTATTATGTAATCTTTGATTATCAACATGTTAGCTTTCGTATATATATATTCATTCATTAATTTCTAAATGGTTATACAAGTGTCCCTACTTGGATAATCATGGTATTTATTTACATGTTGATACACCTTTGTCAATTATCCAGTATATATATATATATATATATATATATATATATATGTTGAATTACATATTATTGTTGAAGCAAGATTAAAACCTTCTGTTTGGAACCCGCATACGTATAAACATCCCTATATGGGAAAATTTTTACTACCAAGGTGGATAGAGTGAGCGATGAATTTCGCTCGGTTATGTAGTATTGAACAATACAGGTACAACGGTTTGATCACCCTTCGTGCCCGTAAGTTATGATGGTTTGCGGATGGATTTCTGCTAAACCTTTTCGAAAATGAAAAGAATGTTCATAGTATGTTTCTTAAACCTTATTCATGAGTAGAGCCAAATTTCAAAAATTTGAAAGAGAGTTGTTATGTGAATTTTTTATCAAGATGCATTACTTCACAACTTTCAATTCATTGTAGAAGTGTTATGTAAAGAGAATACTTATATTCTTTCAGCTTAAATATATAATTGCTATTACTTCTTTGGGCACTCAAATGCTCACCCTTGCTTAAATTAAATGTTTTCGCTTATGTATGAGCAACCTCAAGGCTCGAACCTAAACAAGGGAAAAGAAAAGTCGCTCAATGAGTTTATATTATGAGTTAATGGTTATAGTCAGTATTGGTATCTATTCGAGTATTGTAAGGAATGTATTTGAAGGTCTCATACCTGGGAAATAAACTTTGATGTATGTAAATTAAGTTTGAATGTATTATTATTTGCATTATTCAGCTTATAGAAATGGTATCGTGAAGCACCGAGTTCGGGTTTCAAGTACCCGGATTTGGGGGCGTCACAGGTTTTGTCACCTAATTGCGCGCCAATAAGGAGAAATCCTTATCGAAAAGCCCCCTCTTTCCTAGGAACGCCCTGGTTATTAAATATTGTGAATTATAATATTAATGATGAATAATTTCATGTTGATTAAAGATGAAATTGATAGTTCCATTGTGTTGGAATTATTAGTGTTAGTGGAAATTGATATTTATTTCTATATTAATTGATGTCTGGAAGTTGTACTGACTAGTCGGGTAATTAATCGGATAAATGAGGAATTAATTGCTATTAATTCACATGATTATAACTATTTGTTCACATGTGTGTACTATTGATTCACATTCATGTACTATTAGGGGAGTTGGTGCAAGATTGATAATACTTGCATGACTAAGTTAAAGATGGAGGTATAGATGGAGGTATTATACTATTATTCATATTTTCACATGATTATAACTATTGAATCACATGATTGAACTATTGATTCACATTATTTACTATTAGGGGAAGTGGTGCAAGTTTGATAATACTTGCAGGACTAACTTAAAAATGAAAGAAAAGTTGGAGGTATTGTACTCTAATTTTTTGAGCCCCAAAACGTGCAATTATCTAAATTATATTTTTCTATAAATAGAAGCTCATTCTTCCTTCATTTCTCACCAATTCACTAAAGCTATAGAGCAATTATTATAGAGAGAAATTATAGAGAGAAAGAAGAAGAGAAGTCTGCTACCTCTCTATTCCAGTATCCAGCTTTATTCTAAGGAAGGGGGTATTATTTCTTTCGTACTCATGAAGAGAGCTATTGTTATTCCATTCTTTATTATTCTGTTGGAATAACCTGTCTATGCGGTCTATCGCATGCTTGGTGAATTCTATTGTTATTCCTTTCTTTATTATTCTATTAGAATATCCTGTCTGTGCGGATTACGCATGACCTGGTTCCATTCTTTATTATTCTGTTGAAATATCCTATCTGTGCGGATTACGCATGACCTGGTTCCATTCTTTATTATTTTGTTGAGAATAACCTATCCGTGCGGTCTATCGCATGTATGGTGAATTCTTCTGTTATTCCATTCCTTATTATTCTGTTGGAATAACCTGTCTATGTGGATTACCGCATGCATGGTGAATGATCCTTTGTATTCATTCCTTATTAAATTGTGGAAATGATTTGTCTACGTGGATTACCGCATGGAGGGTGAAAATCCATTTGCAGTTTTGTAATTTTTCTGACCCTCAAAAATTTTGAAAAAATTTGAAATGATAATTTGTTGAGTTTTCTAGATTGTGTCCAAAAATGGCGATTTTTGGATGTACAGATTAGGAGTTATGAATTTTATGGGAAAGGACTATTTTAAAAGTAAACCCTTATAACTTCTTGTGGTTAACTCCAAAATTGGTGAAATTTTTATTGGGAGTACATGTATATAACAAGAGTATACCCTATAAATTTTAGAATTTTGGACAAAAGTATAATTTATGATAAATGTCTAAATATTCGCCAGTTTTGGCCATATGAAAAATAGTAAATGAATTTTAAAAATTACGAGAAAAATATATGTTCAATATGGGACTATATTCTGCTAAATCCCAGAAAAGAAATATCTGTGGGACTGATTTGGTATTTTTCATGAAAATGAACTAGTTATGAGTAAATGAATTAAATATATTATGTGAAGTAAAAAAATTGGAAAATAGGATTTTATGGCTTGGGAATCCTATATAGGTATATCTGATTTTGATGAGGATTTGATCATTGGTGATGAAATCTTATGAGTATAGGCATTTTTGAATGATTAAATGCATTATTTGGTAAAGTGTAAACAATTGAAATAAATTATTTATAAGTTTAAGAAGTGATTAAAATATTGTTATAATATTAATATTATTAGATTATGAGTTTATTAAGTGATTTATAATATTTGGATAAATTTAAAGTCTTTAATATTTATCCTTATTTTTGTTTGATTAATGCTTATATCATTGTCATCATCCTCATGCTTATATTGTGATGAAAGTCATCTTTGGCTTATGTGCATAGATGGACTTGGTATGATTATGACCAGGGATTATTCTGGGTATAATCATGGTAGTAATGTAACGAATGATGTGGTGAAAGTCCTCAGTGGCCTGAAGTGCATTGATGGACAATTTTGGTATGATTATGACCAAGGATTATTCAAAGATAGTCATGACCATTGATGATTTAATGAATATCCTTGACCAGAAAAGGTGAGGAAGATTCGATGATGTGGTTTATTTATTGTCGAGTCTCAAATGATAAAAATTAATGAACACATTTTAAATCATAGAAGATAGTAGATATCATACTCTACTTGACTCTTCTAATGGATTGCTTATTCCGCTGCAGTTAAACTTGATGTCTTTTGTACTTTATCAGTTTAACATTGTTGAAGTCTAATGATAATTTATTCTGCATTATCTTAGTCATAATATTTCTTACTGGGATAGTTGAGCTCAGCCTTTTGCTTTCATTGTTCTCTTCAGAAATGAGAACATAAATGGACTAGTCGGGAACGAAGTGATGGTCCGAGATGGTGTATTAGTAGTCCTCACTATTCTATAAAATAGTGTGACAATAAATGTAATGAGGACTCTATTTGAGAGTGAATATTGTCTAGAAGGCAACATTCCTGTTTAAACTCTCAACTATGTTTTGTCGTATATTACACGACTGTTATATATTTAAGTTTGTATTTGATTTCTGTACCATGTATCTGGCGACTCTGAATAGGTGATGTATACCTGTTTTAGGGGAGTCACAATTGGTATCAAAGCTTAGGGATATGATCCCTGGCTGAGATGTGAGACAAGAATTAGGAGGGGAGAGACGGGGAATTCCTTCACTAGTATGACCTACCTATGTTTATTTGGTATTTAATTGGTCGGTCAGAGTATAAGGATAATATGTGATATGTTAATTAACCCTTGTTTTGTGGCAGTATTTGAAAATGACATCCGAGAATGTTGAAAATAGCAATGGAGCATGTGAGACCGCTTGAGTCTCCAAGCGATGTCGATCGGATAATGTGCATCGTGAAGGCGACAATCCTCATGCAAACGACAACAATGACCAAATGATGAACGATGGAATGTTCAGAGGCTTTATGCAATTCATGTAACATCAGGCGAGAGCGGCTCCTGTCCAAAATGCAGGTGGAAATACTGGCAACTCTCGGACAATCACTGTTAAACAGTTCAAGGAGCTGGGACCACCAGAGTTTTTTGGAGAGCCAAAACCACTTAAGGCGGAGACGGGGATAAATCAGATCTGCAAGATATTTGATGTCTTGGGATGCTTCGAGGAGCAAAAAGTTCCCTTTGCCACCTTCATGTTGCGGCGGGCGGCGATTCTTCGGTGGGAATCAGAAAAGCGTACTCAACCAAATTCGCTTCAAGATGACTTGGGAAAAGATCTAAGAATTATTCAACGACAATTACTTTCCCGAAAGTATTCGTCACATGAAAGAGGTAGAGTTCATTAAACTAGAGCAAAACAACATGACCGTGTCGCAGTATGAAGCTAAGTTTGCTGAGTTGTCCCGGTTTGCGTCCCATTTGGTTGATAATGAGGAGAGAATGACGTGAATGTTTCTAAGAGTTTTGAAACCTGAGATACGTCAATATCTTATCTCTCATAAACTATGTTTGTATTCAGATGTTGTTAATAGGGCTCATTTATTGGAGCGCGATAATGAGTCAACCCAACTAAAAGAGAACAGCCGACAAAATGATAATACCAATGATAGCAGTCATCGAAGCGGTGACAATAAGCATGGAGGGAATCAACATGCCAGAAATGGTAACCACTTCAGTGTTAATCATGGCCAAAATAATAAGAATGGACATTTCAAGAAGAGGAGATTCAACAATGATGGAAAGACGTCAGCATCAGCACCCGTTGTTAAGGAAGGAGAACGACCACCTATCATATGCTTCAAATGTGGAGGGGAGGGACATATCAGTCCAAACTGTACGCAGCAGTCCAAAACCTGTTACAATTATGGAAAAGAAGGTCACCTAGCCCGATTTTAGCGTGCACCAAAGTCAAGTCCAGCTGGGACGGTGGCACCAAAGGCGGATACGGACAAAAAAAGTTGGTGGTTTTAGGGAGAGCATTTTTTGTGACTTCTCAAAAAGCAAGTAAACCGAACGAAGTTAGCACGGGTTAGTTAATTATAAATTCTTGCGAAGTCTATACCTTATTAGATACCGGTTCTACCCATTCTTTTATCTCTCTTGCTTGCGCTCAACATTTAAATTTGACTCCGAAGAAATTAGACTTTGACTTATCAGTTGAAACTCCGTTAAGAGAAACCTTCGTTACCTCCACTTTTTATAAATCTTATTTGATTCAAATCGACACTTTGACATTACCTGTCGATCTTATTTCTTTGAAAATACTTGCCTTTGATGTGATTTTAGGAATCGATTGGTTAACTACTCATCATGCTTTTCGTAAGGTTGTTAGCTTTTATATTCCTAACCAACCTGTTATGCGAATTCAAGCAACCAAACCACTAAAGTTAATCACTATTATATCAAGCCATAAGTAAAGAGCCCCAAGCCTTTCGCTGGTAACTTCCTTGTGTGGAATGCACCAAAGCTGAACTTTCCATAGGGGACGCTATGAATGACGGTGGCAAGTTGATAGGCATCAATGTGACGTAATATCCAAGTCTTGGAAGAGAGTCACAGTTTTGAATGATATTTCTATTGTTGATAAATTTCCTGGCGTATTCTTGAAGACTTCTTAGCCTAACCCTAGAGCGTGAAATCGAATTTTGTATTGACCCCAATACAAAACCCATTTCTAAAACCCTCAAATATTTCTTCAACTAAAATGAACATAACATGCGCCAAAGATGTTGGCTCGAGCTATTGAAGATTACGATCATACCATTCAATATCATTGTGGAAGAGAGAATGTGGTAAGGTGACGCGTTGAGTAGAAGATCGTATCGTTCTTAGTGTGATGTTGTTAACACAAAAACCCATTTCGTATAACTTAAAAATGATGAAGATAGAGTTAAAGACTCTAAGGACCCACGTGAAGATAACGAATATACGAGTAGAATCGACTTTAATCGATAAAGTTAAAGCCGCTCAAACGACACACCTGGAGCTGATGAATATAAAGAAGAAGATTCAACAAGGCGTTATTCTAGAAGCAAGAGTCAATGAGTAGAGGAAATCTTAACCCTCAATTTAATTGGCCCATTTGAAATTCTCGATCGAGGAGGAACTGTGGCCTATAGACTCGCTTTACCGCCATGTATGTCGCGTGTTCATAACATTTTTCACGTATCGATGTTACGTAAATATGTGGACGACCCGAACCACATTATTGAATTGGAACTAGACAAGATAACAGAAGATTTAACGTATGAGGAGATACATGTTAAAATCTTGGATAAGAAGGATCCTATTCGACACTCAAAGGTTATACCTCAAGAGTTGGAATATGAAATGAAGTCAAGGTATCCTCATCTCTTCGGCATACCAGGTATGTACATAAATTTCGAGGGCAAAATTTCATAAGGAGGGGAGATTGTGAGACCCCAAATTTTACGAATAAAGATTTAAATTTCTCAAAATATTTTTTTTAATATTATGTGTGGATTTGATATAATGCTATAGTTGTGGGTAATATTTGAAAATTTTGCAAAGTATGCAAGTTGTTATATAATATTCGATTGGTCGGGGAATATTCGTTTTAATAGGGAATATTCATACGATGGCACAATCATTGGTGGACCCCACAACAAAAGTATTGTCGTATTTAGAAAACGACAGAATTATCTTTTTATAAAAATAACGACGAAAGTGTTACCCTTAAAAGTGTTGAACTACCCGGTAGTAAAAGTATAGTAAGACGCGTGGTTGCATAGTAGCACATGGTATTGGTTATTAATGCTTACGTGAGAAGTCACACAGTTATACTCAATTATTGCTACAGTAATTGCTGCATCATATCTCTCATATTATTGATTTGATTATTGTCACAGTATCATTTTTATAATATGATATATTATTAAATCAATAATTGAGACGACAAAGTTATTCATATTATTATTTGTAATATTGACAATGTCTAGATGTTCTGTCAAGGAGAGGTTTGGTCACCTAATCGTGTTTAATAAGGAGAAATCCTTATTGGAAAGCCCCTCTTTCTCAGGAATGACCTCGGTTGTTAAATATTGTGAATTATAATATTAATGATGAATAAGTCCGTGTTGATTAAAGATGAAATTGATAGTTCCATTGTGTTGGAATTATTAGTGTTAGTGGAAATCGACATTTATTTCGATATTAATTGATGTCTGGAAGTGATACTGACCAGTCGGGTAATTAATCGGATAAATGAGGAATTAATTGCTATTAATTCACATGATTATAACTATTTGTTCACATGTGTGTACTATTGATTCACATTCATGTACTATTAGGGGAGTTGGTGCAAGATTGATAATACTTGCATGACTAAGTTAAAGATGGAGGTATAGATGGAGGTACTATACTGTTATTCGTATTTTCACATGATTATAACTATTGAATCACATGATTGAACTATTGATTCACATTATTTACTATTAGGGAAGGTGGTGCAAGTTTGATAATACTTGCAGGACTAAATTAAAAATGAAAGAAAAGTTGGAGGTATTGTACTGTAATTTTTTGAGCCCCAAAACGTGCAATTATCGAAACTATATTTTTCTATAAATAGAAGCTCATTCTTCCTTCATTTCTCACCAATTCACTAAAGCTATAGAGCAATTATTATAGAGAGAAATTATAGAGAGAAAGAAGAAGAGAAGTCTGCTACCTCTCTATTCCAAAGATCCAAATTTTATTCTAAGGAAAGGGGTATTATTTCTTTCGTATTCATGAAGAGAGCTATTGTTATTCCATTCTTTATTATTCTGTTGGAATAACCTGTACACGCGGACTACCGTATACATGGTGAAATTCTTCTGTTATTCCATTCTTTATTATTATGTTGGAATATCCTGTCTGTGCGGATTACGCATGACCTGGTTCCATTCTTTATTATTCTGTTGGAATAACCTGTCTGTGCAGTCTATCACATGCCTGGTGAATTCTATTGTTATTCCATTCTTTATTATTCTATTAGAATATCCTGTCTGTGCGGATTACGCATGACCTGGTTCCATTCTTTATTATTATGTTGAAATATCCTGTCTGTGTAGATTATGCATGACCTGGTTCCATTCTTTATTATTCTGTTGAGAATAACCTGTCTGTGCGGTCTATCGTATGCATAATGAATTCTTCTGTTATTCCATTCCTTATTATTCTGTTGGAATAACCTGTCTATGTGGATTACCGCATGCATGGTGAATGATCCTTTGTATTCATTCCTTATTAAATTGTGGAAATGATCTGTCAACGTGGATTACCGCATGGAGGGTGAAAATCCATTTGCAGTTTTGTAATTTTTCTGACCCTAAAAAATTTTGGAAAAATTTGAAATGATAATTTGTTGAGTTTTCTAGATTGTGTCCAAAAATGACGATTTTTGGATGTATAGATTAGGAGTTATGAATTTTATGGGAAAGGACTATTTTAAAAGTAAACCCTTATAACTCCTTGTGGTTAACTCTAAAATTGGTGAAATTTTTATTGGGAGTACATGTATATAACAGGAGTATACCCTGTAAATTTCAGAATTTTTGGACAAAAGTAGAATTTATGATAAATGTCTAAATATTCGGCAGTTTTGGCCATATGAAAAATAGTAAATGAATTTTAAAAATTCCGAGAAAAATATATGTTCAATATGGGACTATATTCTGCTAAATTCCAGAAAAGAATTATTTTTGGGACTGATTTGGTATTTTTCATGAAAATAAACTAGTTATAAGTAAATGAATTAAATATGTTATGTGAAGTAATAAAATTGGAAAATAGGATTTTATGGCTTGGGAATCCTATATAGGATATATGCATATTTTTGATGAGGGATTTGATCATTGGTGATGAAATCTTATGAGTATGGCATTTTTGAATGATTAAATGCATTATTTGGTAAAGTGTAAACAATTGAAATAAATTGTTTATAAGTTTAAGAAGTGATTAAAATATTGTTATAATATTAATAATATTAGATTATGAGTTTATGAAGTGATTTATAATATTTGGATAAATTTAAAATCTTTAATATTTATCCTTATTTTCGTTTCATTAATGATTATATTATTGTCATCATCCTCATGCTTATATTGTGATGAAAGTCATCTTTGGCTTACGTGCATAGATGGACTTGGTATGATTATGACCAGGGATTATTCGGTATAATCATGACCATAATGTAACGAATGATGTGGTGAAAGTCCTCAGTGGCCTGAAGTGCATTGATGGACAATTTTTGGTATGATTATGATCAGAGATTATTCGGTATAGTCATGACCATTGATGATTTAATGAATATCCTTGTCCCGTAGTGCAGAGAAAATTTGATGATGTGGTTTATTTATTAAGCTGAGTCTCAGCAATAAAAATTAATGAAAATATTTTAAATCATAGAAGATAGTAGATGTCATGTTCTACTTGACTCTTCTAATGGATTGCTTATTCCGCTACAGTTAAACTTGATGTCTATTGTATTTTATCAGTTTAACATTGTTGAAGTCTCTTGATAATTTATTCTCGCATTATCTTAGTCATAATATTTCTTCTTTGGGCTAGTTGAGCTCACCTTTTGCTTTCATTGTTCTCTTCAGAAATGAGAACGAAATGGGACTAGTCAAGGAACGGAATGATGGTCCGAGATGGTGTATTAGTAGTCCTCACTATTCTATAAAATAGTATGACAATAAATGTTTTGAGGACTCTATTTGAGAGTGGATATTGTCTAGAAGGCAACATTCTTGTTTAAACTCTCAGCTATGTTTTGTCGTATATTACACGACTGTTGTATATTTAAGTTTGTATTTGATTTCTGTACCATGTATCTGGCGACTCAGAATACGTGATGTATACCTATTTTGGGGGCGTCACAGTGGTGCTCGATCATTTCCATATATATATATATATATTTACTGCTTTTGTATATTTACATTTTCGATCCCTTATGGACTTGTTTCGTGGTGGTTGATCATGTCTGTATATATATATTTACAAATTATATATATATAACTACTTACTGCTTTCCATACAAACTACGATATCATGTGAGCCTAGGAATCATGTGATCACAGATTTAGTCTACTGAATCTAGATTCGGTTCCCGTGATGGACATTTTCAGCTGTAAGCAGCTTGTACATTATTTATGGTGTCTGAATTTCCTTGGATGGCTATCATGCCCATAAGGAGTTCGACACTGCTGTATATTATTTTCTCAAAGATGCCTCGCATCTCGAAAATAAAAGAAAACAAGTCAAACATTTTAATAATAAAATGGAATTATGAAAAGGTCTCAATTCCTATTGAGCATAGGTTTTGAAAAACCTCTTTTTACAAAAATTCATTGCTATATCTTGCCTAAAACTGAATTTTTCTATAAATTTAAACCCTTTGTATATAGGTATGAACGAGGCCTCACACTAATTTTAAATAATTGCACATTGATCCGCACACACACACACATATATTCATATAATAGTTTCTTAAAAAGTGGCGGTCACCGTGGTAACACAGATGTCGGAGGGTGCCTAACACCTTCCCTCCGCATAATCAAACCCCCGAACCCAAATGAATCTCGGTTTCACAGACTCTGCTTAGCAAAGGTCACATCATCGGGTCAATGTACAAACCTTTTTCGGTTAATTGGTGCAACCAAAGCTTAAAAACACCAATCGCGACTCTTAAAGTCAAATCTTCGACATTATACATGTCGGACCTTTTTCACTTGTTTTTTCAAACAAATCTCACATTAACATGAGAACACCAAAGAACAAGTAACGAAAAGGGACAGCTAAAAATCTCGACGTCGACAGGTGGCGACTCTGCTGGGGATTCCAATAAGAGGGCTTAAGCCGCTATTACAAGCTTTTTAAAACTGTTATATGCTTGTGTGTGAATGTTGCATTTACATTTATGATGAATGTATACGAATGCATTTTACTTATTGCACTGCAAAATATCTATCTGTGATATTAGTGCTTCACACATGTCATCATTCTCATAAATGATGAGACACGTTGTATGTGAATGTATGTTGTGTGGTTCCTCCACCAGGAGGCTATCTTGTCGGTGTTTGAATACTGGACTCGTAGGAAGACTAATTCCAACGATGCTCAGGAAAGGCACAACCCAGATTCGCTCCAGTTGAAAGACCGGATTAACTTCCCATCAAGTAGATTGCGACGATCTAAGAACCTTCATGCCAAAAAGCCGCGAGAGTAACCCTAAGATAGGTCAACCTCTGATAAACCAAACGCGGAGGAAAGTCTCTTCATGCTTTCCATTTTCAATTACTTGTGAAAGCATTTACTTGTAATTTTATTCCATGTTCATCCTTATGTAATGGAAAATATGAAGATTATTTGTGCATACATGTTATCAATTAACACACGTTTTTGTAGGACAATATTCCTAAAATGGACACATTATGATAACATTTACATTATCCCTAAGACTAAACTACACAAGTTTTTTGTAGGGAAATCATTGGGCCTGTTACCCTCTCAAAATCCAAAAAGGCCACGAGCCTACAGCCAATCATGTCTTCTTCTGACCAGTCTAATCCTGTTTCTTGGGAAGAATTTAACGGATTGAGTAAACAAATCACAGATCTGGCTGTTCTGCTTAAAGAACTGCATCAGTTTACTCATGTTAAAAAGATGCTTACACATACAGAATCTTCTGCACAAGGAGGAGCTCAAGGTTTGGAAAAAACAATTCCAGAACCTCAGTTGGATACGACCAACAAAGACCCTGAAAACACCAATCTCAAAGGAGATCCAGATACTGGTGATATCAGGAAAAAGGTCCTTCAAATGAAGGAAACTATCCGTGCTCTCAAAGGGATTGGAACACATAGAAGTGTTTCATACTCTGAACTTTGAATATTTCCCGGTGTTCATTATCTAGAGAAATTCAAAACCCCTAATTTTGAAAAATATGACGGATTAGGGGATCCTTATACACATTTGAAGGTCTTCATAGGAGAACTTGGATCTTATGCAGAAAATGAGAAGCTCGAATACAAATTGCTCCGAAGAACTCAATTTGGAGAAGCCCGTTCATGGTATACCAGATTAGACAACTCCAAGATCCATAGCTGGGAAGAGCTAGCTCATGCCTTCCTCACTCAATACAGTTTTCAATCTCAGATGGCTCCTAACCCAGATCGATTACCAAGGTCAAGAAGTCAAATTTAATGAGTCTTTCGAGAGTATGCTCAAAGGTGGAGGCGCCTTGTTGCTCAAGTTATTCCTTCTACGATTGATTCGTAAATGGTCATGACTTTCATAGACATACTGAAGCTCCTTTCTATGAGAGAGTTTTAGCTGGTATTGGCAAACCATTCTCTGAAATGATCAAGCACAGAGAGATGGCTGAGATAGGATTGAAGTGAGGAAAAATTCAAGACCTAACCGCTTTTAAAGTAGTTGCTGAGCACATCCAGTCCGGATCTTATGGAAACAACCCCCGGAGGGTCCATAAAAAGAAAGAGGAGGATGTTTCCGTGATACTACAAGGTCAAAAAGGCAATCAAAACATGCCTATACAGAGGAGAAACTTCTCCCCTTTCCAAGCACAGTCTTCAAACCCTCCATTGCCTAAAAGTGAAGAAGTAAAGCACCCTCGAATGTTCACACCCTTAGGGGACTCGCTCGAGAATATTCTTGCTCTTGTAACTACTCAGAAGAAAATTACACGTCTTCTTCCACCAGCCAACCCTAATGGCAGGGGTTTTAATGTTATTCGGAAGTGTGCTTATCATGCCAGAGCACCTGGACATGATACTCAAGATTGTTGGGCGTTGAAACACAAGATCCAAGATTTAATAGACAACGGTGAGATTATGGTCACCAAACTAGATCAACCTCATGTGCAAGACAACCCTATTCCTCAACACAAATAAGAAGAGGTCAACATGATTAGTTGGAGCACTGGACAGAGTTCTAGTTTTAATGGTGAATCATCCCAGACCATCAAAGATGGTGTTGACAGATGGGATTATTCAAAGTTCCAATTTGCTATGGAACGAAAGAGGAAAGCTCTTTGCAAGCAAATTGAGCAATTGGCAAAACTGGTAACCCACTAGCATCAAGTCACACGCCAATTAATTAGCTAGGAGCATGCCTATCTCCTTCATTTTGTTATGAATGCTCCACCATCACCTTCAGAAAGCAAAGCTATGGAGGATAAGGTTGCAAAGAGAGCAAATTCTAAAGCCCGTCGGGATTTTGCCAATCAGAGGGAATTTACCTATCTGGGCCAATCTATGGAGAAGATATTTCAAATGTTGATCAATGAAGGAAGAATTACCTCCCTTCTACCTCCAATCAATCCCCGTTCAAGATGGTTCAACTCCGATGGAGTATGTCAATATCATTCACATTCTCGCGGTCACAGCACAGAAGAATGCTGGGCACTCCGCCATCTCATTCAAAATCTCATTGATAGCGGTGTCCTGCAGATGGCAGACGACGACACTGTGCAACTTGAGAGTGGGAATACATGTCCTACTAAATGGAAGGGATCAGTAGCAGTTATATCCATTGAGGATGATGAGACTGTCAAAGCATTTCCCATACAAACAATTCAACTCAAAGGAGCTGATAATCCTTTGAAAGTGGTTGCACCAGAGCCAATTTCTTTACCTTTCAGACCACAATATCCTGTTGTCAGCTTACACAAAGTTCCATGGAATTATAAAAAAGCTAAAGGATCCACGTCTCATACTAATGCTACAGTGTCGAAGGAAAATCCACTGTATCTTCCTCAGAGGGTGATAAAGCCTACCTTCAAAGCAAAGGGGAAGATTCCCATGGAGAAGATTGAAAAATTCCTCCGCACTATGGGCCATAATGAAGCCAAGGTGGTTTTAAGCTTAAGAGAAGCTCCACATCAGATATCAATACTGGACTTGGTTTTCTCTTTCGAGGATCATCGAAAGATTTTATTGAAGGTTTTGGAAGAAGCCTATTTACCGAAATCAGTGGATGTGGAAAAATTTCAACATATGGTTGATCACATTTTCAATAACAATGTGATATACTTCACTGATGACGACATACTGCCCGAAGGGACCGGACATTGCAAGCCATTGCATATTATAGTTTTGTCTTCCGGGTATATGCTAGCTGGAGTTTTGATAGATGGAGGTTCGTCTCTAAATATCTGTCCTTATGCCACCTTGGTGAAGATGAAGGTCAATCTCAAGTGGATCCAAAGCAGCCATACGGTTATCAAAGCTTTTGATGGATCCCGACGAAATTCCATCGAAAAGATTGAGCTACCAATTGAGATTGGTCCAAATACATTCAATGTATCCTTCCACGTCCTCAGGATAGATTCAGGATACAACCTGCTATTGGGGAGACCATGGATTCACATGGCTGGAGCCGTTCCCTCCACACTACATAAACAACTCAAATACATTGTCAACAACAGTCTAGTTACTGTCAACGCTAAGCCGGAATGTCCTGAATAAGGAGATCTGCCAATCATCAGCTTCAACTCAAAAGTTGAGCCAGCCAGTTTTCATACCTTGGAAGTGAGTAACATATAATACCAACCTATTGGAGCACCACTTCCCATACCCAAGATTTCTGCTGAGGTTATGATGGCCACTCAAGAAATGATATCATTGGGTCATCAACCTGGACAAGAGCTTTTTAAAAATCAACAGTGTATTAAGCACCCTATTTAAGTGTCTAGCCAAATTGGAACAGCCAGACTAGTCTGTTCTACTAGTTCCAGTCATAGGAATCCTTATAAGCATAAGCCAGTTCCTTAAGCTTCCGCCACACGGCGATTTTTTCCATATGCACCGCATGAGTACGTCTGATCTCCAAAGAAAGGTGTCACCCATATTATGGCTATCTTGTTTCCCAAACCAAAGACTATTCAAAGCAAAGAGGTGCTTGATTTATCCCAAGTGGAAGAAAGGGAGCGAAAACGTAAACATGACATCGCCTTGATGATGTCGGGCATAGGCATCATTGTTTATGATGAACATACAAATAGATATACCCCAGACGATGATTGCCCATATGTCATGGTTATCATTCGGGAGAAGGAGGACAATGGCAATCCCTCCATCACTGTAGTCCATCAAGACTTTGCCCTCGACAATTGGAGTAGCACTCTATGCATTGGTTGACGAGGGTAAAACGGGCAGAAAATCCCTCTGCCCTGTAGATAACTTTAATTGCTTAATTTTCTATACAATATTAGCAGTTATTTTATCAGTACATGCTAACACTTTTGTACGATTAAACAGTTTCATATATTAAGTAAAAACATCTTTTGGTTTCAGGACTGAATTTAGATGTGCCTGTACTTGCTGATGAGGTGCCTTCTCTCCACAAAGGCTGTAACTTTGATGCAAAGTTAGACTCAGACTTGACAGAAATATAAGAGGACATTAAGACACCTCAGGAGATTAAGGAATGGGTCGCAGAAAAACCTAAACCCAACTTTGACCAAACCACTTCTTTCAATCTTGGAACCTTAGAAAATCCTAAGTTAATCCAAATTGGTTCAGACCTCACTGCAAACCAACGGAATGACATGGTTGCAGTATTAACCCAATTCCAGGATGTGTTTTCATGGTCTCATGAAGACATGGTGGGTTTGTCCACTGACATTGTTCTTCATCGCCTTCCCATTAAAGAAGGATTCAATCCAGTTAGGCAGAAGCTCAGGTGATTGAAACATGAGTAGAGTTTAAAAGTAAAAGAAGAAATTGTGAAACAATTTCAAGCTGGCATTATCATGGTGTCTACATATCCGGAGTGGATATCCAACATTGTTCCTGTGCCTAAACCCGGGATTTGCGTGGATTACCGGGATTTGAACAAAGCTTGCCTTAAAGATAGCTTTCTCGTGCCCTTTATCCACATTCTCATTGACAATACTGCTCAATACGGTATGTACTCCTTTATGGATTTCTTTGCGGGGTACCATCAGATTATGGTCGCTGAGGAAGATCGTGAGAAAACTGCTTTCATCACGCCTTGGGGAACCTTTTGTTACAGATGGTTGTCATTTGGCCTCATCAATGCCGGGGCAACCTACTAGCGAGCTATGATGGCTCTTTTCCACGATTTAATTCACAAAGAGATAGAGATCTATGTGGATGACATCATTGTCAAGTCCCAAAAGGAGGAAGACCACTTAGACCATCTCAGAAAGCTATTCAACAGGTTACGTAAGTACAACTTGAAGTTGAATCCAGCCAAGTGCGCCTTTGGTGTTAAGGCAAGCAAGTTGCTAGGTTTCCTAGTCAGCCACAAAGGGATTGAACTAGATCCTACCAAAATCCAGGCTATCAAGGAAATGCCCATTCCTCAGACAGAGAAGGAAATACGGGGATTTTTGGGAAGAATCAACTTCATTAGCAGGTTTATCTCTCAACTCACAGCAACCTGTGAGCACATCTTCAAGTTGTTAAGGAAGAACTCCTCCATGAAATGGAATGATGAGTGTCAAAAAGCCTTCCTTACCATTAAAGAGCAGCTGGTTAACGCTCCTATTTTGGTACCACCCAGGGATGATGTTCCCCTATTCATGTACCTGTCCATTAATGACAATGCCATGGGCTGTATGCTAGGGCAAAAATACGATAGAGGCCAAGAACGAGCTATCTATTACCTCAGCAAAAGATTTAGCATCAGTGAACACAAGTACACTCTGATTGAGAAGACTTGTTGTGCTTTAGCATGAGCTTCCATAAGGTTACAGCATTACCTCCATGGTCACACAACCCATCTCAAATCCCGCGTGGATCCTCTCAAATATGTGTTTAGTAAGCCCATACTGAATTGTCGACTGTCCATATGGAAGTTGATCCTACAGCAATTTGACATCGTCTACGTGACACAAAAGTCTATCAAAGTTCAAGGAATTGCGGATCAACTAGCAGCCACACCTGCAGGGGATTATAAACCCTTAGAAATATACTTCCCCAATGAAGGGGTAATGACAATTCAGCAACACCATCAGTACGATGCATGCCATATATGGAAAATGTATTTTGATGGAGCTGTTAACACAGAAGGCTCTGGAGCTGGAGCAGTTCTAATATCCGGTACGGGGGAGCAATATCTCGTCACCCTCAAATTGCAGTTTGTTAGCACCAACAACACAGCTGAGTATGAAGGTTGTATCATGGGGCTAAAACTTGCCCGTTCAATGGGCATCAGGCAGTAAACTGTCTTTGGGGATTCCGAATTGGTAATCAAACAATCCACAGGAATCTATCAAACCAAAGAACTACATTTGTTGCCTTACCATCGGCAAGTTTTACAGATGGCTTTGGAGTTCGAAAAAATCTCCTTTCTACACATTCCTCGTAATAGGAATGATTTTGCAGAAGCATTAGCAACGTTGGCCTCCTTAATTCACATACCTGACAAGCAAAACATGTCAAGCATCACATTTGCCCTGCAAAAGGCCCCATCTTATGGGAACTATATTGGAGAAGTATCGGATGAGCTACCTCCCATCCACAACCCTTGGTATCAACATATCAAGGAATATCTGCGAGATGGAACTACACCCGCTGAGGCAAGCCTAACTGAGAAGAGGCGGATCCATCGACTTGCTATGAAATTCTACCTGAGCGGAGATGCACTCTATAAGAGAGATGTAGGATTAGGTCTCCTCAGATGTCTGGACAAAGACCAAGCTCAGAGGCTTATGGATGAGATCCATGGTGGAGTATGTGGCCCACATATGAGCGGACCCTTACTTGTCAAGAAGATTCTTAGAACAGGGCACTATTGGCTTACACTCAAAGCTGATTGTGATGATCACATCAAGAGATGCTATCAATGCCAAATTCATGGGAATGCTATCCACGCCCCTCCAAGGGAACTTCACAATATGAGTTCGCTATGGCCCTTCTCAATGTGGGGAATGGACGTGATCGGGTCCATCGAGCCCAAAGCCAGTAATGGACATTGATTCATATTCACCATGATTGACTACTTCACCAAACGGGTAGAAGCAGCCTCCTTCCCCAGGGTTACCAAAGAAGTCATCATTGCTTTCATCAGAAACAATGTAGTATGTCGATATGGACAACTAGAGGTCATTGTGTCAGACAATGCTAAGAACCTCAACAACAAAATGATGGAGGAGTTGTGCAGTAAATTCCATATCAAACACCTTAACTCCGTCATCTACCATCCAAAGATGAATGGTGCTGTTGAAGCGGCAAATAAAAACATCAAGAAGATCATGCAGAAAATGTCTGCTAATCACAAAAGATGGACTAACCTCTTGCCTCTGACTTTATTAGCCTACAAAACTTCCATGCGTACTTCCACTGGGGCAACCCCCTACTCATTAGCCAATGGGATGGAAGCAGTGCTCCCCATAGAGGTGGAAATGGAATCCTTCAGAGTCTTTATGGATGCTCAGTTGGATGAAGACCAATGGGTATAAGACAGGTATCACCAATTGTCTCTAATAGATGAAAGACGAACCGCGGCTATCTTCCAGGGTCAATTATATCAGCAAAGGATCACACGATCCTACAATAGAAAAGTCCAGCTACGGCTGTTCAAACAACATGACTTGTTTTTGAAGAAGATCATTGACAACCAAGATCAGTCTAAGGGAAAATTCGCTCCTAACTAGGAAAGCCCATTTGTTGTCAAGGAGGTATTGACAGGAGGTGCTCTCAGACTACAGGAAATGGATGGCAATGAATTTCCATAGCTTATCAACTCGGACACCGTGAAGCGGTACTATGTCTAAAGTTACCATCAACCAAACATCCTGGTATTGATCATCCAATCACCAGTCATTTCGGTTTTGAACCTTCTCTTTTTACAAACTCTTTTTCCCCTCAGGGAAACATACACTTCAAACCAGCAACCTGGTTTCACCTCATTTCAAACCTTCCATACACTTTTGGTTATCCTGAAGATGAGATTAAACCTTTCATACTTGCAGTTTATCCTGAAGACGGGATTAAAACTTTTTTACCCTTGCAGTTTGTCCCGAAGACGGGATCAAACTTTTTCCCACACCTGCAGTTTGTCCCCATTATGGGATCAAACTTTCTTCTCCTCGAAGTATAGCCTGCACATGGGATTCACACTTCTCTTTGGCTATAATTCGTCATGAGGGGCGAACTACGTCGACCTAATCTCCCTGATACATGGGAGTACGTAGGCAACCATATTCTATATGGCCCGATCGCAATAAACAAAAAATAACAAAAACATTTCTACCCTTTCTCTACAAAAACAAAAACAACAAAAATACTTCTACACCCTTCTTCATCAATAAAGCTTCTACACCCATCTGCCTTTCACATTCAGCCTTGAACCTCTTACACCAGGTTCGAACTACGCAGACTTGATCTCCTCTTCAATAGGAGTATGTAGGCAACCATTTACGGTTCAGTCTAACCCCTACCAGAACAAAAATATTTGTCACATGGTACTGGGATCAAACTTCAATCCATTATAGTTCATCGGCTTCAGACCAAAGGGATGGAATTATCCAACCTCTCTTCATAAATAGGGGATTCGGTGACCATCTAAGCTGCGGTTGTGCCTCCAAGAGCAACACTAATCCATAAGAGGTGGAATTAACTAGGCTTCTCAGAAATAGAAGTACTGGCGACCATCTGTGGTGCGGTCAATCTCAGAGAGGAAAAGCCACACTCCTCTCCACATTTTCATACAGAAACCAGTCCCAAGACACCAAAGATGGTAGGGATACATACAGATTAATAATCAGTTCTGAGAGATCATGTGATGGCTCAATGTCCATATATCAAGGATAAGTTCAGAATGCATCAAGATCACAAGGCCCTGAAGAAATAGGCAAATATCAAGAAAGTATCAAGGCACAACTAAAAGGGAAGTAAATCAAAATATATTTATCTGCCATATATAATACTTTTTGATATATACATATGTGTTGTACATGACAAAATGGCTAAGCTAGTCTGTGCAGGAAAATACAAAACTATCTACGGATCTATGTGTATGCGCACAATCAGATCTAACATAGCATCTCTCTCTGAAGACGGAGGTAAAGCTGCAAGCTCCTGCCCAATGGTATCTACACGAGCTAGCAGATCAGAGGGTAACTGAATGGTGACATGATGTTTATCAATGTATGCACTCATATCAGCAAGGATGCTAGTCATATGGGATCTAACTGAAGTACTGTCGGCAATGTCCACATCCCTAGCAGATAGGGCAACATCCCGCTCCACAATCAATGCATCACTGGCTGATCTAGCCTCATCCCTCTCTAAAAGAGCGGCGTCTCTCCCATCAAGAACTATCAACATCGAGGCCCTAGCCTGATCTCTCTCATAGGTCATCAGATGTAGGCTCTGCTCCAAATATCAGGCCGGATAATCGAGTAATGATGAGCACTTTCGGGGTGGAGAATCCATCATAAATACTCGGCAAATTTCAAAGAGCCAAGTCTCCATCGATGGGAATGTCAGCCTCCTCATCGTCGGAATCAATATCCTGCACTGTGGATACTACCATAGTCGATTCAGTCTATGTCTCAATCCATGCTGAATACTCTACAGAATAATCCGGATGACTAACAGAAAACTCAGCTAGCTCTCACTGATCCCAACATGCATACAACCTGGATCTATCTGCTGATGATAAATGGCGTGAAATGAAGCGCTGACTCACCGCCCCCTTCAAATGGGTGGAAATCCTGAAACTGGTCAAACTGACACATCACGGCCAGTGGGTGGTAGGTGATCATCCCTCTCAAACCAGCTAGAGATAGATAATCCATGCCCGGAGCATGAGTAATGAAGCTGTAGGGTGAGCTAAGCCCTGTACACGGCAATATAGCGAATGGATCTCCAATCCCTGCCAGGAAAGCTGACCAAGACACAACATATATACACTCCGCAAGCTGAAAGGAGTACGACATAGCTATATCATGGGTGAAATAATATCCATGCCATCTGAATGTGCCAATCGGTCTCAAGTGTGACATAAACCACACGTACAGCATGACCGAGCTGCCTATGAACACTCTTGCCGGATAAGTTCAGCAATATGTGGCCGACCTCAGAGTCTTTGCCATAATCATCGGTATGATGGTGTGACCCTCCCAGAGAACTCTCACTGCCATAATGACGCCAATGTCCAACTCATCCATGTACCGTGGCATGTATACATATGACAATACGCACAGTAGTAGTACATCCACTCTGGCCAAACGCCAATGATCCTCCGGTGTGGTGAAATCCCCGGAATACCGTGCATAACTATCCTCAGAGCCAAATCCATCACTGGATCTCTATCTACAGGGATGTCACTTGATCTCTATCTACAGGGATGTCAAGCCTATACAAGGGAGGATCTGCACCGATAAAACCATATGGGTCACCTGAGGGGCCAGCGCCAGAGCTGGAAGGATCAAAAGTATCTGCCTCTGAAGGATCTCTACCCAAATGTCGGATAAAGAAATGTGCCCAGTCCAACTGCCCGGTAAAACTGTCAATCTGTGTCACATGAGTTGGATCTCTGACACAGGCTAGCCAATCCGTCATCATCACGGATCCTAGAACCATATCCCCCATAAATTGTGTGGCACGGGTCTGAGCTCCAATGGTACAAGGGAACCACCAATGCTGGAACATCTCCTGAGTGCAGGGACCCTCTGATAATGTGAAACTGTCAACCCCCAACAATGGGATATCAATGATGGGTGACTGCGAAATAGGCCAATAACGCCTGACAGGAGGCAAGATCGGCATGCGAATCTCTCCTGTAGTGCTCTTGATAGCACGCTCTCCTAAATAGAGCTCCCATCCTCCATCTGTGAAGAGAGGAATCCTACGAGTGGAAATAACGTATTCAATTCTAGTCGGGTACCCATCCTCAAATCTAACACTCAAGTGTTCCCCAGAATAGGGAACCCATGTGATGACACCCGTTGTCAACAACTCCAGCTGTAGGCAGCAATGAGTGAAACCCTCAGCTATAGGGACCTCCACCAGTATGGAATGATGACATCTCTATCCTCGTGGATAGGTGTCTAAACCTAACATTCTCACATGACGCAAACATGGAAGCCTCTCAAAGGCCCAAAACTGTCAACACAAAGGCAAACATCTGCTGTCAGTCAACACTCTTAACCTGTGCATGGGAAAAGACAAGAGAAATTCTCACCAGCAGAAATGGGTAGAATGTGAGACCCCAAATTTTATGAATAAAGAATTAAATTTCTCGAAATATTTTTTTGAATATTATGGTGTGGATTTGATATAATGTTATAGTTGTGGGTAATATTTATAAATTTTGCAAAGTAAGCAAGTTGTTATATAATATTCGATTGGTCGGGGAATATTCTTTTTGTTGGGGAATATCCATACGACGGCACAATCATTGGTGGACCCCACAATGGAAGTATTATCGTAGTAAGAAAATGACATAATTATCTTTTTATAAAATAATGGCGAAAGTGTTATCGTTAAAACTGTTAAACTACCTGGTAGTAAAAGTACAAAGAATACGCATTTCGGTTGTATAAAGAGTAGCACACGATATTGATTATTGATGCTTACGTAAAGTCAGTCACCATTATACTAAATTATTGCTACAATGAATTGATGCATCATATCTCTCATATTATTGATTCAATTATTGTCACAAAGATCATCTCGTGATAATATGTTATATTATTAAATCAATAATTGAGACGACAAAAGTTATTCATATTATTATTTGCAATATTGACAATGTCTAGAAGTTCTGCTGTCGAGGAGAGGTTTGGTCACCTAATTGAGCGCCAATAAGGAGAAATCCTTATCTAAAGCCCCCCTATTTCATGGGAATGACCTGGTTGTTAAATATTGTGAATTATAATATTAATGATGAATAAGTTCGTGTTGATTAAAGATGAAATTGATAGTTCCATTGTGTTGGAATTATTAGTGTTAGTGAAAATTGACATTTATTTCGATAATAATTGATGTCTGGAGGTTATATTGACCAATCAGGTAATTAACCGGATAAATGAGCAATTAATTGCTATTAATTCACATGCTTATAACTATGTGTTCACATGTGTGTACTATTGATTCACATGATTTACTATTAGGGGAGTTGGTGCAAGATTTATAATACTTGAATGACTAAGTTAAAAATGGAGGTATAGATTGGAGGTACTACACTGTAATTCATATTTTCACATGTCTAGAACTATTGATTCACATGATTTACTATTGATTCACATGATTTACTATTAGGGGAGGTGGTGCAAGTTTGATAATACTTACAGGACTAAATTAAAAATGAAGAAAAAGAGGAAGGTATTATACTGTAATATTTCGAGCCCCAAAATGTGTAATTATTGAAACTATATTTTTCTATAAATAGAAGCTCATTCTTAATTCATTTTTCACCAATTCACTAAAGCTATAGAGTAATTATTATAGAGAGAAATTATAGAGAGAAAGAAGAAGAGAAGTCTGCTACCACACTATTCCAGTATCTAGTTTTTTTTTGAGGTCAGGGGTATTTTTCTTTCGTATTCATGAAGAGAGTTATTTTCTTTCAATACTCGTAAGGGTTGTTATTCCATTCTTTATTATTATGTTGGAATAACCTGTCTATGTGAAGTACCGCATACATGGTGAAATTCTTATGTTATTCCATTCTTTATTATTCTATTGGAATAACTCCGTCTGCATGCGGTCTATCGCATGCCCGTGAATTCATTGTTATTCCATTCTTTATTATTCTGTTGGAATATCCTGTCTGTGCGGATTACGAATGACCTGGTTCTATTCCTTATTATTCTATTAGAATAACCTGTCTGTGCGGTCTATCGCATGCCTGGTGAATTTTGTTGTTATTCCATTCTTTATTATCCTGTTGAAATATCCTATATGTGCGGATTACGCATGACCTGGTTCTATTCTTTATTATTCTATTGGAATATCCTGTTTGTGCGGATTACACATGACCTGGTTCCGTTCTTTATTATTCTGTTGGAATAACCTGTCTACGCGGACTACCGCATGTATGGTGAATTCTTCTGTTATTCCATTCTTTATTATTCTATTGAAATAACTTGTCTATGTGGATAACCGCATGTGTGACACCCCCAAAATAGGTCCACACGACCCATTCTGAGTCGCCATATATCACTCCATAAAAATTAAATACAAACTTCATTTATACAATCGTTGAATCGTAAGTGCAGTAAATACGACAAATGTATAAGCTGTGAGTTTTAATACAAAATCTATGAACTCTCATGGTGCCTCGACCACAATACCTTACAAAGATACTTTACATAAAAGTACAGTCAATAATTATTTTACAAATTAAAATCTTTGGGAAGTGCTCAAGGAAACCTTCGTACATAGGAGGCCATGATTCTAAGTTATAATAGATATCATATGTCCAGAGAATTATCCTTGGTTGACCCAATAGACCCTAAAGAAAAACGAGAAGATTACTATCATGTTCCTTCCAATGGTGAGTCTTCTCTTGACATATAACTATCTCCACTGTTTGTAATTGAAAATTATATTTCAAATAAACTCCAAGATCATATAGGCAGTGCTCGTAGATATACTCAGCAAGTGGATGTGCACAACCTTGTCTTATGATAACACGAGGTTATATGTCATTAGACATCTTGTATGATAGTGGCAAAACACCCTTCCAAAGTTGGGTTCACCTCACCCTATTCGGTTCACCACAATTAAATATCAAATGACGTATACAATACGACACACTTATCTAAAGTCATCAATAAAATTATTTCAATACTTTTTAGGGAGAACCTCAATAGCTATAGACCACCGTTCTATTCCCCTGTTATCCCTGCTCAACCCAGCTACACTTTTATTACCTGAAAAGAATTGTGAAGCAAAAGGGTGAGCACAAATAGCCTAGTAAAGAATATCGTGACTAAAGTTAATTAAATTATCAATAGCCTTCGTCAGTAATAAATCAGAGATTTAGAACATATGGTAGATGATAAAACTTTTCAACCATAGTTGCAGCGGAACGAGCAATCCATTAGAAGAGTCAAATAGACCATCAGATCTATTATCTTCTCTATATTCAAACTCAAATAAAGTCCTCATTATAATTATTATCACACTTTCTAGAATAGTGAGGACTACTATAGCCACCATCTCGGACCATCACTCCATTCCCCGACTAGTTCCTACTATATTCTCATTTCCTGAAGAGAACAATGAAAGCAAAAGGATGAGCTCAACTAGCCCAGTAAGAAATATTATGACTAAGATAATGCAGAATAAATTATCGTTAGCATTCAATAGTGTTAAAATGATAGAATACAATAAACAACAAGTTTAACTGCAACAGAACAAACAATCCATTAGAAGAATCAAATAGAGCCTGATATCTACTATCTTCTATGATTTAAAAGTTTATCATCAATTTTATCGCTGAGACTCAACTTAATAAATAATCAACATCACTGAATTATCCATCCACTACAGGCCAATGATATTCATTAGTATCACATCCACGAATTTTCCATGCACTACGGGCCAGGGGTATTTGTGTTATCATTAATGGTCACTGTGACAACCCCAAAATAGGTCCATTCCATCCAACCCATTCTGAGTCGCCAAATACATGGTACAGAAAACAACTACAACTTTATTACAACAATTGTCGTGCCAAATACAACAACTCACGTGTTGTGAGTTTTGATACAAATATATATATCAACTGTGACTCTTGACACCAACTTGGGTAGCACGTCACCATGACATCTTACATAAAGGTATAGTAAAAAACTGTTTTAAAAATTAAAATCTTTGGGAAGTGCTCATGGAAAACTTCGTACATGGGAGGCCATGCGTCTAGGTTATGATAGATATCATATGGCCACAATATTATCCTTGGTTGACCCAATAGACCCCAAAGAAAAATGAGAAGATTACTATCATATTCTTCCCAATGGTGAGTCTTCTCTTGACATATCATTATCTCCATTATCTCTAATTGGGTATTATACTCCAAACAAACACCAAGATTATATAAGTAGTGCTTGTAAATATACTCACCAAGTGGATGAGCATAACCCTGTCTTATGATGACACGAGGTTGTATGTCATTAGACATCTTGTATGATAGTGGCAAAACACCCTTCCAAGTTAAATTCACCTCACCCTCAACATCTATAGACCACCGTTCTATTCCCCTATTATTCCCCGCTTGTCCCAGCTACACTTTTATTACCTTAAAGGAATTGTGAAGCAAAAGGGTGAGCACAACTAGCTCAGTAAAGAATATCATGACTAAAGATAAATAAATTATCAATAGCCTTCAACAGTAATAAATCAGAGATTTAGAACATATGGTAGATGATAAAACTTTTCATCCATAGTTGCAGCGGAACGAGCAATCCATTAGAAGAGTCAAATAAACCAACAGATCTATTATCTTCTCTATGTTAAAAGTCCACCGATAATGTTTTATCCCCATAACATCAATCAACAATTCTTGTCCACAATCATATGAATAACTCATAATCATAATTGTGATTCTAAATTCCTCTTCTCACCTAGGACGAAGATAATTTTCATCACCTATCTTCACCTGAAACATCAAAAATCATGGTTATACCAAATCACAATTTCTGCTCATAATCATACTAATAAATTCATCTTTTACACTCACGACCAAAGATATTCATTAACAATTCATCTTTGCACTATGCACCAAAGACATACACACAAAGATTTTAGAAGAGTCAAGTAGAGCATGATATCTACTATCTTTTACTTAATTAAAAATTTATTATCAATATTTTATCGGCAGACTCAAATTTTAATAAATAATCCACATCATCGAATCATCCCCTCGGACTACGGCCAAGGATATTCATGTAATCATCGATGGTCATGATTATACCGAATAATCCTGGTTTATAATCATACTAATAATCGTCCATCAATGCACTACGGCCAATGAGGACTTTTACCACATCATCTATAACATTATGGGTCATGATTATAATTGAATGATCCTCGGTCATAATCATACCAATAAACAGTTTCATCTATGCACATAAGCCAAAGATATTCATCAATCAATAGTTCATCTTTGCACGTAAGCCAAAGATATACAACTGTAAAACCAATAACCAACAATCCATCTATACACGTAAGCCAAAGATATACAACTGTAAAGCCAATAATCAACAATCCATCTATACACATAAGCCAAAGATATACAATTGTAAAGCCAATAATCAACAGTCCATCTATGCACGTAAGCCAAAGATATACAACTGTAAAACCAAAATTTCAACTTTATATAACATATTTAACTCATATGTTCGTAACTAAACCATTTTCATGAAAAATTACCAAATCAACTTATTATTTTTCTATCCTTTGTCCAAACATATATACATATATTTCATACACAACAAGTATTTTATTTATAATTTTTCCACTCCCTTAAGTATTTTTCAAAAATCAATTTCTAATTTATTCTTTAAGAAATTAGCTACCTCAAGTTTAACTCCAAAAATTCCCAAATCTTGGTAGGATCTTACACATGTTAACGTGAGCTTCCAGTTTAAATTTCTTGGTAATCGGAGTTATAGAACTCCTGTTATAGCGTTTTTCATCGAAAAATCCTAAATATTAAAATGGTCATAACTTGCTCATTTTAAGTCGGAATGAGCTCATTTTTGGACAGGAGGTACTTTATACCATATATTTCCATGTCCCAAAAGGCCTGAATTTCTCTCATAAATTAAGTGGCCAAAAATGCCCTTTTAAATTTATGAGCAGTAGCTTTTTCGTACTTTACAGTTTTTGACTCATTTGCTAAAATCAGTCCACACGAAAATCTACAACACTTTTTCTAGTTATTCCACTTGGATAAGTTAGAAAACTCATAGATCTAACTCTAGATCTTGACCACACTCAAAAATATAATAGGAGATATGGTCAATTGAATTTCATGTACCATTTTCACCAAAAATCTGATTTTCAACTCTTTGTGATTTTTAAGAAACTTTCATGTTTTCACATAATAACCAACATAAGTCATCATAACACTTACTAATACTACATATACCCATGATTTTCATATGTCCAATGCTTTTATTATGACTTTCATCATAATCAACAGTCCAATGCTTATATTATGACTTTCATCATAATCCACGTAAACAGATCATTTCCATAATTTAATAAGGAATGAATACAAAGGATCATTCACCATGCATGTGGTAATCCACATAGACAAAGTTATTCCAATGTAATAATAAAGAATGGAATAATCAAGAATTCACCATGCATGCGGTAGATCAGATAGACAAGTTATTCCTAATGTAATAATAAAGAATGGAATAATCAAAGAATTCACCATGCATGCGATATCAGATAGACAAAGTTATTCCTAACGTAATAATAAATAATGGAACGGTCATGCGTAAACGCACGCATAGGATATTTCACGAATAATAATAAAGAATGTAAACTAGGTCGGTAAAGTAAATTGCGACCGATGTGATATTCCAATGTAATAATAAAGAATGAAATAACAATAGAAATAACCATGCATACGATAGACCACACAGACAGGTTATTCCAACAGAATAATAAATAATGGAACCAGGTCATGCGTAAACGTACATACAGGATATTCCAACAGAATGATAAATAATGGAATAACAGAAGAATTTCACCATGTATGCGATACTTCGCATAGACAGGTTATTCCAACAGAATAATAAGGAATAGAATAACAGAAGTTCTCTTCATGAATACGAAAGAAATAATACCCCTTACGAGTACAACAAATAATATCCCTTACGAGTACAACAAATAATATCCCTTACAAGTACAACAAATAATATCCCTTACGAGTACAACAAATAATATCCCTTACCTTAGAAGAAAACTGAATACTGGAATAAGGTAGCAGACTTCTCTTCTTCTTTCTCTCTATAGATTTTCTCTCTATAGCTTCTCTCTATAATTTCTCTCTATAATTTCTCTCTCTAGAGTTTCAAAGTGAATTAAATAAGAAATAATGAAGGAATGAGCTTCTATTTATAGGAGAATGGACTGAATAGTAACTAATTCATGAACGGTCCAGATTGATTTACTATGTAGTATTAATAAAATATTCTAATAAAATAAAATCTTTTAAATAAAATATAATATATTCTATTTATAATCTAATAAAACGAATAACTTTATAAAAGTATTCTGTTTTGTATAAAAAGATTTTACTATGCAAACACTATGCAGGCACTATGCAAACACTATGCATAATAAAATATATTATATTCTAATTATTGTCTAATAAAATAAATAACTTTATAAAAGTATTCTGTTTTATATAAAAAGCTTTTCTATTTTATTACATTAATAATACTAATAAAACAAAATTTATATATATAATATATATATAAACTTCCGTGACTTCATAAAAAGACACCTCATTATATTTAACAACATTTATCATCATTATTATAATTCACAATATTAATCGACCATGTCATTCCCAGGAAAGAGGGGGCTTTCTAATAAGGATTTCTCCCTATTGGCGCGCAATTAGGTGACCAAACCTCTCCTTGGTAGAACTTCTAGACATCGTTAATATTGTAAATAATAATATTAAAAACTTCGTCGTCTCAATTATTGATTTAATAATATATAAAATATCGACAATAATTGAATCAAATAACATGAGATACTATGCAGTAATTACTGTAGCAAGAATTGAACAAAACTGAGTGACTTCTCACGTAAGCATCAATAATCAATATCGGTGCTACTATGCAACCACGCGTATTACTGTACTTTGAGTACCGAGTAGTTCAATAGTTTTAACGGTAAATCTTCTGCCATTATTTTCATAAAATATTTTTGTCGTTTTCTTAATCCAACAATAATTCCGTTGTGGGGTCCACCAACGATTGTACCATCGTACGGATATTCCCCGACAATAAGAATATTTTATATCAACTTGCTTACTTTGCAAAATTTTTATATATTACCCTTAACTTTAAACTTTTATCAATTTAACTATTTACCAAAATAGAAAAATTGAATACTTTTGTTTCATAAAATTCGGGGTCTCACAATCTCCCCTCCTTATGAAATTTCGCCCTCAAAATTTACGTACGTACCTGATATTCGAAGAGATGTGAATACCTTGCTTTTTTTCGGATTGTACCTTCCCTGTTATATCCTCTATATCATGATTTTTACATTGCTCATCTCCTGTATTTCTGATATCATTCTAGAATATATCTTCAAAATAAAGGTCAATTGATATATCACAAATTGTCAACTTATCAAGTAAAAATTTCGGCTTAGGTAAGTCACACACTAGCGAAGTATATTACTCGTCTCTCCCCTCCTAGTTCTAGACTCTTATCTCCGCCAGCAACCATATCCCTAAGCTCTGTTACCATTTGTGACGCCCCCAAAATAGGCCCACACGACCAATTCTTAGTCGCCAGATATCACTCCATAAAAATCAAATACAAACTTCATTTATACAACTGTTGAACTGTCGTGCAGAGTACGACAACAGATAAGCTGTGAGTTTTAATACAAAATCTATGAACTCTCATGGTGCCTCGACCACAATACCTTACAAAGATACTTTTTATAAAAGTATACAAATAATAATTATTTTACAAATTAAAATCTTTGGGAAGTGCTCAAGGAAACCTTCCATACATAGGAGGCTATGAATCTAAGTTATGATAGATATCATATGTCCGTAGAATTATCCTTGGTTGACCTAATAGACCCCCAAAGAAAAACGAGAAGATTACTATCATGTTCCTTCCAATGGTGAGTCTTCTCTTGACATATAACTATCTCCACTGTCTATAATTGAAAATTATATTTCAAATAAACTCCAAGATCATATAGGCAGTGCTCGTAGATATACTCAGCAAGTGGATGTGTACAACCCTATCCTATGATGACACGAGGTTGTATGTCATTAGACATCTTGTATGATAGTGGCAAAACATCCTTCCAAAGTTGGGTTCACCTCACCCTATTCGGTTCACTAAAATTAAATATCAAATGACGTATACAATACGACACACTTATCTAAAGTCATCAATAAAATTATTTCCATACTTTTTAGAGAGAACCTCAACAGCTATAGACCACCGTTCTATTCCCCTCATTATCCCCGCTCAACCCAACCTACACTCTTATTACTCCTAAAGGAATCATGGAAGCAAAAAGGGTGAGTACAAATAGCCCAAAGAAAGAATATCGTGACTAAAGTTAATTAAATTATCAATAGCCTTCAAAAGAATAAATCGTAGATTTAGAACATATGGTAGATGATAAAACTTTTCATCCATAGTTGCAAATGAAACGAGCAATCCATTAGAAGAGTCAAATAGACCATCGGATCTATTATCTTCTATGTTAAAAGTCTACCGATAATGTTTTATCCTCAGTAACATCAATCAACAATTCCTCATCCACAATCATATGAATAACTCATAATCATAATTATGATTCTAAATTCCTCTTCACACCCAGGACGAAGAAAATTTTCATCACCTATCTTCACCTGAAACATCTAAAATCATGGTTATACCAAATCACAATTTCTGCTCATAATCATACTAATAAATTCATCTTTGCACTACGGCCAAAGATATTGATTAATAATTCATCTTTGTAATATAGGCCAAAGACATACAACTGTATTTTAGAAGAGTCAAGTAGAGCATGATATCTACTATCTTTTACGAATTAAAAATTTATTATCAATATTTTGTCGCTGAGACTCAACTTAATAAATAATCCACATCATTGAATCATCCCTGCACTATGGCCAAGGATATTCATGTAATCATCAATGGTTATGAATATACCGAATAATCCCTGGTTATAATCATACTAATAACTGTCCATTAATGCACTACGGGTCAATGAGGACTTTTACCACATCATCTATAACATTACGAGTCATAATTATACCGAATGATCCCTGGTCATAATCATACCAATAAATAGTTCATCTATGCACATAAGCCAAAGGTACTCATCAATCAATAGTCCATCTTTGCACGTAAGCCAAAGATATACAACTGTAAAACCAATAATCAACAGTTCATCTTCGCACGTAAGCCAAAGATATACAACTGTAAAACCAATAACCAACAATCCATCTATGCACGTAAGCCAAAGATATACAACTGTAAAGCCAATAATCAACAATCCATCTATGCACGTAAGCCAAAGATATACAACTGTAAAGCCAATAATCAACAGTCCATCTATGCACGTAAGCCAAAGATATACAACTGTAAAACCAATAATCAACAGTCCATATATGCACGTAAGCTAAAGATATACAACTGTAAAACCAAATTTTTAACTTCACATAACATATTTAACTAATATGTTCGTAACTAAACCATTTTCATGAAAAATTACCAAATCAACTTATTATTTTTCTATCCTTTGTCCAAACATATATATATATATATTTCATACACAACAAGTATTTTTTTTATAATTTTTTCACTCCCTTAAGTATTTTTCAAAAATCAATTTCTAATTAATTCCTTGAGAAATTAGCTACCTCAAGTTTAACTCCAAAAATTCCCAAATCTTGGTAGGATCTTACACATGTTAACGTGAGCTTTCAGTTTAAATTTTGTGGTAATCGAAGTTATAGAACTCCAGTTATAGCGTTTTTCGTCGGAAAAACCTAAATATTGAAATGCTCATAACTTGCTCATTTTAAGTCGGAATGAGCTCATTTTTGGACAGGATGTACTTTATACCATATATTTTCATGTCCCAAAAGGCCGGAATTTGTCTCACAAATTAAGTGGCCGAAAATGCCCTTTTAAATTTATGGGTAGTAGCTTTTTCGTACTTTGCAGTTTTTGACTCCTTTGCTAAAATCAGTCCACACGAAAATCTACAACACTTTTTCTAGTTATTCCACTTGGATAAGTTAGAAAACTCATAGATCTAACTCTAGATCTTGACCACACTCAAAAATATAATAGGAGATATGGTCAATTGAATTTCATGTACCATTTTCACCAAAAATCTAATTTTCAACTCTTTGTGATTTTTAAGAAACTTTCATGTTTTCACATAATAACCAACATAACTCATCATAACACTTACTAATACTACATATACCCGTGATTTTCATCAATCCAATACTTTTATTATGACTTTCATCATAATCAACAGTCCAATGCTTATATTATGACTTTCATCATAATCCACGTAAACAGATCATTTCCACAATTTAATAAGGAATGAATACAAAGGATCATTCACCATGCATGTGGTAATCCATATTGACAGGTTATTCCAATAGAATAATAAAGAATGGAATAACTGAAGAATTCACCATGCATGCGGTACTTCGCGATAGACGAAAGTTATTCCTAATGTAAATAATAAAGAATGGAATAATCAAGAATTCACCATGCATGCGATACTCAGCATGACAAGTTATTCCCAACAGAATAATAAATAATGGAACCAGGTCATGCGTAAACGCATAGACAAGATATTTTGACAAAATAATAAAGAATGGAACCGAAGTCAAAGTAAATTGCATTTGCAAGCGATATTCTAAATAAAATAATAAAGAATGGAATAACAACATAAATCACCATGCATGCGATAGATCAGTATAGACAAAGTTATATTCCAATGAATAATAAATAATGGAACCAGTCATGCGTAAACGCATTGCATGTGATATTCAAACAAAATTATAAAGAATGGAATAATGAAGAATTTCACCATATATGCAGATTTTCTTGGCACAAAGTTATTCAAAAGAATAATAAAGAATGGAACAACAGAAGTTCTCTTCATGAATACGAAAGAAATAATACCCCTTACGAGTACAACAAATAATATCCCTTACAAGTACAACAAATAATATCCCTTACGAGTACAACAAATAATATCCCTTACCTTAGAAGAAAACTGAATACTGGAATAATGAGGTAGCAGACTTCTCTTTTTCTTTCTCTCTATAGATTTTCTCTCTATAGCTTCTCTCTATAATTTCTCTCTATAATTTCTCTCTCTAGAGTTTCAGTGAATTCGTAAGAAATAATGAAGGAATGAGCTTCTATTTATAGGAGAATGGACTGAATAGTAACTAATTCATGAACGGTCCAGATTGATTTACTATGTAGTATTAATAAAATATTTTAATAAAACAAAATCTTTTAAATAAAATATAATATATTCTATTTATAATCTAATAAAACGAATAACTTTATAAAAGTATTCTGTTTTGTATAAAAAGATTTTACTATGCAAACACTATGCAGGCACTATGCAAACACTATGCATAATAAAATATATTATATTCTAATTATTGTCTAATAAAATAAATAACTTTATAAATGTATTCTATTTTATATAAAAAGCTTTTCTATTTTATTACATTAATAATACTAATAAAACAAAATTTTTATATATATATATATATATATAAAACTTCCGTGACTTCATAAAAAGACACCTCATTATATTTAACAATATTTATCATCATTATTATAATTCACAATATTAATCGACCAGTGTCATTCCTGTGAAAGAGGGGCTTTCTAATAAGGATTTCTCCTATCAAGCCGATTAGGTGACCAAACCTCTCCTCGCGTAACTTCTTAGACATCGTTAATATTGCAAATAATAATATTAAAAACTTCTTCGTCTCAATTATTGATTTAATAATATATAAAATATCGACAATAATTAAATCAAATAACGTGAGATACTATACAGTAATTACTGTAGCAATAATTGAACAAAACTGAGTGACTTCTCACGTAAGCATCAATAATCAATACCGTGTGCTACTATGCAACCATGCGTATTACTGTACTTTTACTACCGAGTAGTTCAACAGTTTTAACGGTAAAACTTCCGCCGTTATTTTCATTAAATATTTTTGTTATTTTCTTAATCCAACAATAATTTCGTTGTGGGGTCCACCAACGATTGTACCGTCGTACGGATATTCCCCGACAAAAAGAATATTTTATATCAACTTGATTACTTTACAAAATTTTCACATATTACCCTTAACTTTAAACTTTTATCAATTTAACTATTTACCAAAATAGAAAAATTGAACTTTTATTTAATAAAATTCGGGGTCTCACAGCATGCATAGTGAATGATCCTTCGTATTCATTCTTTATTAAATTATGGAAATGATCTGTCTACGTGGATTACCGCATGGCGGGTGAAAATCTATTTGCAGTTTCAAATATTCTATTATACTAATCTGGGATATCATTTCTTTTCTACTCGTCATGAAATATCATTTTCTTTGGTATTTTTCTGTTATGATTTACTATTCACGGGTTACTATTCACTCGGTTACTATTCACTCTAGTATTATCCACTCGGGTATTCGGGACACTTTTTGTGCCGAAGTACTATTCATGAGTTACTATTCATAGGTTACTATTCACCCGATTACTATTCACTCTAGTATCATACACTCGGGTATTCAGGACACTTTTCGTGTCGGGGTACTATTCCCAAAGTACTATTCATAGGGTACTATTCACCCGAAAAATATATTTATTTTCTGTCCAAATTAATTTTGGTACATGAATATTATTCTTGAATTTTACTCCACAAAACAGTATCATGTTGACAATTTGGACGTTATTGAGTTCTGGATAAATTAAATTATAAATCTTTAAAATTTATCCTTGAACTTGTTTTATTGAATTATTATGTCATTGTAATCATCCCCATGTTTATATTGTGATTAAAGTCATCTTTGGCTTACGTGCATAGATGGACTTGGTATGATTATGATCAGGGATTATTCAGTATAATCATGACCTTAATGTGACGAATGATGTGGTAAAAGTCCTCATTGGCATGTAGTTCATTGATGGACAGTTGTTGGTATGATTATGACCAGGGATTATTCGGTATAATCATGACCATTGATGATTACATGAATATCCTTGGCCATGGTGCAGGGATGATTCGATTATATTTATTAAGCTGAGTCTCAGCGATAAAGTTGATGAAAAACTTTTTAAATCATAGAAGATAGTAGATTTTATGCTCTACTTGACTCTTCTAATGGATTGCTTATTACGCTGCAGTTGTTGATCTAAATCTTGTTGTCTATTGTATTCTATCAGTTGTTATACTATTGAAGGCTAAGGATAATTTATTTTGCCTTATTTTAGTCATAATATTTCTTACTGGGCTAGTTGAGCTCACTCTTTCTTTCATTGTTCTCTTCAGGAAATGAGAATATAGCTGGGACGACTCGGGGAATGGAGTGATGGTCCAATATAAATGGCTTTAGTAGTCCTCACTATTCTACGGAATAATGTGATAATAATTATAATGAGGACACCATTGAGTGTGGATATTGTCTAGATGATAATATTCTTGTTTAAACTCTCAGCTATGTTTTGTCGTATTTTACACGACTGTTGTATAATTAAGTTGTATTTGAATTTTTGTACCATGTATCTGGTGACTCAAGATGGGTGATGTATACCTATTTTGGGGGCATCACAGTTGGTATCAAAGCTTAGGGATATGATCCCTGGCTGAGATATGAGACAAGGTCTAGGAGGGGAGAGACGGGGAATTCCTTTGCTAGTATGACCTAGCTAAGTTTATTTGGTATTTAATTGGTCGGTCAGAGTATAGGGATAATATGTGATATATAAATTAACCCTTTTTTGTGACGATATTTGAAAATGGCATATGAAAATATTGAGATCAGCAATGAAGCACATGAGACCGTTGAGTCACCAATGATCAATACCCAGGATAATGTGCAATAGGAAGACAATAATCCTCAGGTAAATAACAACACCGATCAGATGATGAATGATGAGATGTTCAGAGGCTTTATGCAATTCATGCAATATCAGGCGAAAGAGACTCCTATTCAAAATGCAGGTGGAAACACTGGCAACTCTCGGGTGGTCACCGCTAAGTAGTTCAAGGAGCTGGGACCACCGGAGTTTTTGGAAAATCCAGAACCACTTAAGGCAGAGACGTGGTTAAAGCAGATCACCAAGATGTTTGATGTCTTGGGATGCTCTGAGGAGCAAAAGGTTCCCTTTGCCACCTTTATGTTGTGTGAAGAGGCAGATTACTAGTGGGAATCAGAAAAAGCACTCCAACTGGCCGACTCAAGATGTCTTGGGAGAAGTTCCAAGAGTTGTTCAATGACAAGTACTTTCCCTAAAGTATTCATCACATGAAGGAGGTGGAATTCATTAAGTTGGAGCAAAATAATATGACTGTGTGGCAATACGAGGTTAAATTTATGGAGTTATCCCGGTTTGCATCCCAGTTGGTCGATAATGAGGAGCGAATAACGCGAATGTTTCTAAGAGGTTTAAAACCTGATATACGTCAATACCTCATTTCTCAAAAACTTTGTTTATATTCAGATGTTGTGAATAGGGCTCAGTTATTGGAGCGTGATAATGAGTCGACTGGCGAAAAAGGTAACGAGCAACAACACGATAATAATCGCATTCGGTGGCAACGGCCATCGGAACAATGATAACCATCGTGGGGGAAATTATCATGCCAAGAATGGTAACCACTTCGGTGGTAATCATGGCCAAGATAATAGGAGTGTAAATTTCAAGAAGAGAAGATTTAACGATGATGGAAAGACGTTAGCACCAGCACCTATTGTTAAGGAAGGAGAACGACCGTCGGTCGTATGTTACAAATGCGGAGGGGAGGGACACATCAGTCCAAACTGTATGTAGCAGTCCAAAGCGTGTTTTAATTGCGGGAGAGAATGTCATTTAGCTTGATTTTGTCGTGCACCAAAGTCAAGTCCAGCTGGGACGGTGGCACCAAAGGCGGATACGGACTAAACAAAGTCGGTGGTTTCAGGAAGAGCATTTTTTGTGACTTCTAAAAAAACGTGTAACCCAAACGAAGTTAGCACGGGTAAGTTAATTATAAATTCTTGCGAAGTTTATACCTTATTAGATACCGGTTCTACCCATCCTTTTATCTCTCTTGCTTGTGTTTAACGTTTAAATTTGACCCCAGAGAGGTTAGACTTTGACTTATTGGTTGAAACTTCGTTAGTAGAAACCTTGATTTCATGTGCTATCCAAGTCTTGGATGAGAGTCACAGTTTTTAAATGATATTTCTATCGTTAATAAATTTCCTGACGATTCTCGAAGAACTTCCCTGCCTACCCTGTAGTGTGAAATCAATTTTGTATTGACCACGCGATAAAAACCCATTTCTAAAACCCTTAAATATTTTTCTTCACCCAAAACGAACGTATAATGCGCCAAAGATGTTAGCTCGAGCTGTTGAAGATTATGACTATACCATTCAATATCATTGTGGAAGAGCGAACATGGTAGCTGAAGGGTTGAGTAAAAGATCATATGTGTTTATGAGTGCGATGTTGTTAACACAAAAACCCATTTTGTATAACTTATAAATGATGAAGATAGAGTTAAAGACTCTAGGGACCCACGTGAAGATAACGAATATACGATTAGAATCGACTTTAATTGAGAAAGTTAAAGCCGCTCAAACTACAGACCCAGAGCTGATAAATACAAAGAATAAGGTTCAAGAGGACGTTATTCTAGAAGCAAGAATCGATTAAGAGAGGAAATCTCAACCCTCGATTTTATTGGCCCATTTGAAATCCTTGATCGAGTAGGAACTGTGGCCTATAGACTTGTTTTACCGCCAAATATGTCGCGTGTTCATAATGTTTTTTTACGTATCGATGTTACGTAAATATGTGGACAACCCGAACCATATTATTGAATTAAAACTAGACGAGATAGCAAAATATTTAACGTATGAGGAGATACATGTTAAAATCTTGGATAAGAAGGATCGTATTCAACACTCAAAGGTTATACCTCAAGAGTTAGAATCTGAAATGAAGTTAAGGTATCCTCATCTCTTCAGCATACCAGGTACGTACGTAAATTTTGAGGGTGAAATTTCATAAGTAATGGAGATTGTGAGACCCCAAATTTTATGAATAAAGATTTAAATTTCTCGAAATATTTTTTTGAATATTATGGTGTGGATTTGATATAATGTTATAGTTGTGGGCAATATTTATAAATTTTACAAAGTAAGCAAGTTGTTATATAATATTCGATTGGTCGGGGAATATTCTTTTGTTTCAGAATATCCGTATACGATGGACAATCATTGGTGGACCCCTAATAACCAAGTATTATCGTAGTAAGAAAATGACATAATTATCTTTTATAAAAATAATGGCGAAAGTGTTACCGTTAAAAGCTGTTGAACTACACGGTAGTAAAAGTACAATGTACGCATTTGCGGTTGCATAAGAGTACACTTTAGATTGATTATTGATGCTTACGTAAGAAGTCACTCGGTTATACTCAATTATTGCTACACGAATCACGCATCATATCTCTCATATTATTGATCCAATTATTGTTACAGTATCATCTGCATAATATGTTATATTATTAAATCAATAATTAAGACAACAAAGTTATTCATATTATTATTTGCAATATTGACAATGTCTAGAAGTTCTGTCAAGGAGAGGTTTGGTCACCTAATTGCGCGCCAATAAGGAAAAATCCTTATCGGAAAGCCCCCTCTTTCCTAGGAATGACCTGGTTGTTAAATATTGTGAATTATAATATTAATGATAAATAAGTTCGTGTTGATTAAAGATGAAATTGATAGTTCCATTGTGTTGGAATTATTAGTGTTAGTGAAAATCGACATTTATTTCGATAATAATTGATGTCTAGAGGTTATATTGACCAATCAGGTAATTAATCGGATAAATGAGTAATTAATTGCTATTAATTCACATGCTTATAACTATGTGTTCACATGTGTGTACTATTGATTCACATGATTTACTATTAGGGGAGTTGGTGAAAGATTGATAATACTTGTATGACTAAGTTAAAAATGGAGGTATAGATGGAGGTACTATACTGTAATTCATATTTTCACATGTCTAGAACTATTGATTCACATGATTTACTATTGATTCACATGATTTACTATAAGGGGAGGTGGTGAAAGTTTGATAATACTTGCAGGACTAAATTAAAAATGAAGAAAAAGAGGAAGGTATTATACTGTAATATTTCGAGCCCCGAAATGTGCAATTATTAAAAATATATTTTCCTATAAATAGAAGCTCATTCTTCCTTCATTTCTCACCAATTCACTAAAGCTATAGAGCAATTATTATAGAGAGAAATTATAAAGAGAAAGAAGAAGAGAAGTCTGCTACCTCACTATTCCAGTATCCTGTCTTCTTTTGAGGTAAGGGGTATTATTCTTTCGTGTTCATGAAGAGAGTTATTTTCTTTCAATACTCGTAAGGGTTGTTATTCTATTCTTTATTATTATGTTGAATAACTTGTCTATCCGCGAAGTAAGCGTATATATGGTGAAATTCTTCATTATTCCATTCTTTATTATTCTGCTCAATAACTTTTGCTCGCATGCGGCTCTATCGCATATCCGTGAATTCGATGTTATTCCATTCTTTATTATTACGTTGGAATATCCTCATACGTAAGGATTACGCATGACCTAGTTCCATTCTTTATTATTCTCGTTGGAATAACTTCGCTCTGCATGCTTGATCTATCGCATGCCCAGTGAATTATGTTGTTATTCCATTCTTTATTATTCTATTGGAATATCCTATCTGCATGCATTACACATGACCTGGTTTCGCTTCTTTATTATTACATTGGAATATCCCGCATGCATGCATTATTCGGCATGACCGGGTTTCGCTTCTTTATTATTTTGTTGGAATAATATGTACATGGACTACTGCATACATGGTGAATTCTTCATTATTCCATTTTTATTATTCTATTAGAATAACTCGTCTATGTGGATTACTGCATGCATGGTGAATGATCCCCATGGAGTCGCCTTGGTGGTTTATCATTTCCATATATATATATATATATATATATATATATATATATATATATTTTCCGCTTTTATATATTTACATTTTCGATCCCCATGGACTTGCTTCGTGGTGGTTGATCATGTCTCAGATATATATATTTATAGCTTTTATATATATAATCGCTACTACTTTCCATACAAACTGCGGTATCATGTGAGCCTAGGAATCATGTGATCACAGATTCAGTCTACTGAATCTAGATTCGGTTCCTGTGATGGACATTTTCAGCTGTAAGCAGCTTCTACATTATTTATGGTGTCTAGATTTCCTTGGATGGCTATCATGACCATAAGGAGTTCGACACTGCTGTATATTATTTTCTTGAAGATGCCTCGCATCTCGAAAATAAAAGCAAACAAGCCAAACATTTTAATAATAAAATGGAAGTATGAAAAGGTCTCAATTCCTATTGAGCACAGGGTTTGAAAAACCTCTTTTTACAAAACTTCATTGCTATATCTTGCTTAAAACTGAATTTTTCTATAAATTCAAACCCTTTGTATATAGGTGCGAACGAGGCCTCGCACTACTTTCAAATAATTGCACATTGATCCATACACACGCACACACACACATTCATATATTAGTTTCTTAAAAAGTGGCGGTCACCGTGGCAACACGGATGTCGGGGGGTGCCTAACACCTTCCCTCCACATAATCAAGCCCCAGAACCCAAATGAATCTTGGTTTCACAGACTCGTTTAGCAGTGTCACATCACTGGGCCAATGTGCAAACCTTTTCCGGTTGCGTTGGTGTAACCAGTTAAAAACACCAATTGGCGACTCTTAAAGTTAAATCGTCGACATTATACATGTCAGACCTTTTTCACTTGTTTTTTCAAACAAATCTCACATTAACATGAGAACACCAAGGAACAAGTAACGAAAAGGGACAGCTAAAAATCCCGACGTCGACACCATGTATTTGGCAACTCAGAATGGGTGATGTATACCTATTTTGGGGGCATCACAGTTGGTATCAGAGCTTAGGGATATGGTCTCTGGTGGAGATCGGGGAATAGGACTAGGAGGGGAGAGATGAGTAAATCTTTCGCTAGTGTATCATACCTAAGCTTATTTATTGGACGGTCATAATATAGGGATATTATGTGATATGTTAATTTGTTTAATTAACCCTTGTTTTATGATAGTTTTTAAGAATGGCAGCAGAGAACGTTAACAATGGAGTGAATGAGACCGTGGAGACACCTCTAATCACCAACCAGGATAATGTGATGACAGGCGAAGAAGGAACTAAAGATATTCTTGTGGTGACGGAAGAATTAATAGTTGCACCCGAGCTAGTCGCAGAGGTAGCAGCTGAGAGTGAGGAAGAAGAGGAACCTGAGGAGAATTTATTAGAAGAATTTTATTATCGAAATGTAAAATTGCAAAATCGTATTCATGAGTTAGAAGAGCAGGCTGAAGAATGGCAGGCAGTCGTGGAACAAAAGGATGCAACAATTCAAGCTTGTGTTATCCGATATATGATGCTTGAACAGAAGCACTCTTTGGCAGGATATAAGATGATAAAGCTAGAATCTGAGCTGAAAGAAAAAACAACTGAACGAGTGAGAATGAGTGATGCACGGGTAAAAGCCGCACAACACGTTGATATTGTGGGTAGAGATGTCCGATCTAAGAAGGCTAAAATAGATTATATGTATTTCTCTTTTTGGACAGCAATTGAGAGAACCCAACATTGAGTTTTGAATTACCCTGTACATTGCGGTCAACCCCAATTAAATATGGATCGAAGATTAATGATTCAGATCATAAAACAGGAGTACGACGAAGTAGTTGAGGGTGGAATATGCCCTATATAAAAGTCAATTTCAACGGTAGTGATGACACCAAATGCTGCCCCAGACAAGTCAAAGCCGGGTAGTTCAAGGGAGAGCGGTTGTCATGAGTTCCTAACAAGTGAGGAACCTAAATGAAGTTATCACAAGTAAGCTAATCATAAAATCTTGCGAAGTCTATACCCTTTTAGATATCGGTGCTACCCATTCTTCTATCTTTCCTGCTTGTGCTCAACGTTTAAACTTGACTCCAGAGAAATTGGACTTTAACTTATCTGTGGAAACTCCGTTAGGATAAACATTCATTACATCCACTGTTTATAAATTTTCCTTGATTCAAATTGGTACCATCACATTACCTGTTGATCTTATCTCTTTAAAGATACTTGCTTTTGATGTGATTTTAGGAATTGATTGGTTAACCACTCATCATGCCAAAGTTGATTATTTACGTAAGGTTGTTAGTTTTCATATTCCTAACCAACATGTTATGCAAATTCAAGCAACCAAACCACTAAAGTCAATCACAGTCATATAAAGCCATAAAGCCATTCGTTTATTAAAAAATGGATGTCAAGCTTTCTTAGCCCATGTCATGGACTTGAATAAAAATACGTCAAATTTGAATAATATTTCTGTTGTTAGTGAATTTCTTGACGTATTTCCTGAATAAACTTCCTAGCCTACCCCCAAAGTGTGATATTGAATTTTGTATCGACTTTGAACCTGGTACAAAACCCATTTCTAAACTCTTATCGAATGGCTCCTATTGAACTTCAGGAGTTAAAAACCCAACTACAAGAGTTGGTACTAAAGCCTCTATCTAGTGACTTCTTTTTTGGAATGCACCAAAGCCAGACTCTCCGTAGGTGACGCTATATTTGTGTGGTGGTAAAACGATAGGTGCTATTGTGATGTGCTATCCAAGATTGGGATATGAGTCACAGTTGAGAGCAACCTAAGTCAGTAATCAAAATATCTAGCTTTCTAGGCTTAGCTGGTTACTATCAGAGATTCGTGGAAGGATTTTCTCGAATCGCTACTCCATTAACTCAGCTGACTCGAAAAGATACAAAATTTGAATGGAGCGAGGAATGTGAGAAGAGCTTCCAAGAACTCAAGAGGAGACTCATTTCGGCACCTGTTCTGACCATACCATCCTGGAAAAAGCAAACGTGGTAGCTGATGCATTGAGTAGAAGATCGTATGCGAGTATGAATGCGATATTATCGAACAGAAAGACCTATTTTGTATAATTTATAAATGATAAAGATAGAGTTAAAGACTCTAGGGACCCACGTGATGATGATGAATATACGATTAGAATAGACTTTAATCGATAAAGTTAAAGCCGCTTAAGCTACAGTGTGACGCCCCCAAAATAGGTCCACACGACCCATTCTGAGTCGCTAGATATCACACTATAAAAATCATTTACAAACTTCATTTATACAACTGTTGAAATGTTGTGTAGAATACAACAACAGTTAAACTGTGAGTTTTAATACAAATGTATGTAACTCTCATGGTGCCTCGACCACAACCTTACAATGGTACTTTACATAAAAGTACAATCAATAACTGTTTTAGAAATTAAAATCTTTGGAAAATACTCAAGGAAACCTTCGTACATGGGAGGCCGTGCATCTAGATTATGATAGATATCATATGTCCACAGAATTATCCTTGGTTGACCCAATAGTCCCCAAAGAAAAACAAGAAGATTGCTATCATCTTCTTTCCAATGGTGAGTCTTCTCTTGACTTATAATTATCTCCATTGTCTCCAATTGAGAATCATATTTCAAACAAACTCCAAGATTATATAGGTAGTGCTCGTAGATATACTCAGCAAGTGGATGAGTACAACCCTGTCTTATGATAACATGAGGTTGTATGTCATTAGACATCTTGCATGATAGTGGCAAAACACCCTTCCAAAGTTGGGTTCACCTCACCCTATTTGGTTCACTAAAATTAAATATCAAATGACGTATACAATACGACACACTTATTTAAAGTTCTCAATAAAATTATTTCCATACTATTTAGGGAGAACCTCAATGACTATAGACCACCGCTCTATTCCCTCATTATCCTGCGCCAACCCAAATACTACACTCTTATTACCTGAAAGGAATTGCGAAGCAAAAGGGTGAGTACAAATAGCCCAGTAAAGAATATCGTGACTAAAGTTAATTAAATTATCAATAGCCTTCGTCAGTAATAAATCAGAGATTTAGAACATATGGTAGATGATAAAACTTTTCATCCATAGTTGCAGCGAAACGAGCAATCCATTAGAAGAGTCAAATAGACCATCAGATCTATTATCTTCTCTATGTTAAAAGTCTACCGATAATGTTTTATCCCTGTAACATCAATCAACAATTCCTGTCCACAATCATATGAATAACTCATAATCATAATTATGATTCTAAATTCCTCTTCACACCCAGGACGAAGATAATTTTCATCACCTATCTTCACATGAAACATCTAAAATCATGGTTATACCAAATCACAATTTCTGCTCATAATCATACTAATAAATTCATCTTTGCACTACGGCCAAAGATATTGATTAATAATTCATCTTTGCAATATAGGCCAAAGACATACAACTGTATTTTAGAAGAGTCAAGTAGAGCATGATATCTACTATCTTTTACGAATTAAAAATTTATTATCAATATTTTGTCGCTGAGACTCAACTTAATAAATAATCCACATCATTGAATCATCCCTGCACTATGGCCAAGGATATTCATGTAATCATCAATGGTTATGATTATACCGAATAATCCCTAGTTATAATCATACTAATAACTGTCCATTAATGCACTACGGGTCAATGAGGACTTTTACCACATCATCTATAACATTACGAGTCATAATTATAATTGAATGATCCTCGTCATAATCATACCAATAAATAGTTCATCTATGCACATAAGCCAAAGGTACTCATCAATCAATAGTCAATCTTTGCACGTAAGCCAAAGATATACAAATCAGAAAACCAATAATCAACGCTTCATCTTCGCACGTAAGCCAAAATGATATACAAATCAGTAAAACCAATAACCAACAATCCATCTATGCATGTAAGCCAAAGATATACAATCAGAAAAAGCAATAATCAACAATCCATCTATGCACGTAAGCCAAAGATATACAAGCGTAAAAGCCAATAATCAACATTCCATCTATGCACGTAAGCCAAAGATATACAACTGTAAAACCAATAATCAACAGTCCATATATGCACGTAAGCTAAAGATATACAACTGTAAAACCAAATTTTTAACTTCACATAACATATTTAACTAATATGTTCGTAACTAAACCATTTTCATGAAAAATTACCAAATCAACTTATTATTTTTCTATCCTTTGTCCAAACATATATATATATATATATTTCATACACAACAAGTATTTTTTTATAATTTTTCACTCCCTTAAGTATTTTTCAAAATCAATTTCTAATTAATTCCTTGAGAAATTAGCTACCTCAAGTTTAACTCAAAAATTCCCAAATCTTGGTAGGATCTTACACATGTTAACGTGAGCTTTCAGTTTAAATTTTGTGGTAATCGAAGTTATAGAACTCCAGTTATAGCGTTTTTCGTCGGAAAAACCTAAATATTGAAATGCTCATAACTTGCTCATTTTAAGTCGGAATGAGCTCATTTTTGGACAGGATGTACTTTATACCATATATTTTCATGTCCCAAAAGGCCGGAATTTGTCTCACAAATTAAGTGGCCGAAAATGCCCTTTTAAATTTATGGGTAGTAGCTTTTTCGTCACAAATCATGGTTATACCAAATCAAAATTCTTGTTCATAATCATACTAATAAATTCATCTTTTCACTACGAGCCAAAGATATTCATTAACAATTCATCTTTGCTCTATAGGCCAAAGACATACAACTGTATTATAAAAGAGTCAAGTAGAGCATGATATCTACTATCTTCTATGAATTAAAAGTGTATTATCAATATGTTATCATTTGAGACTCACTTATTAATAATTAATCCACAAAGATCGAATCATCCCCGCTTTCTACAAACTAAGGATATTCATTAGTATTATGACCACGAATTATCCATGCACTACGGACGAAGGATATTCGTGTTTTCAACAATGGTCATGATTATACTGAATAATCCCTGGTTATAATCATACCAATAACTGTCCATCAATGCACATAAACCAAAGATATACAACTATAAAACAAATAATCAACGGTCCATCTTTGCACGTAAGCCAAAGATATACAACTATAAAACTAATAATCAACGGTCCATCTTTGCACGTAAGCCAAAGATATACAATTGTAAAATCAATAATCAACAGTCCATCTTTGCACATAAGCCAAAGATAACTTTCATCACAATATAAGTATGAGGATGATTACAATGATATAAGTATTAATCAAACAAAAATAAGGATAAATATTAAAGACATTAAATTTATCCATATATTATCAATCACTTAATAAACTCATAATCTAATATTATAATAATATTTTAATCACTTCTTAAACTTATAAACAATTTATTTCAATTGTTTACACTTTACCAAATAATGCATTTAATCATTCAAAAATGTCATACTCATAAGATTTCATCACCAATGATCAAATCCCTCATCAAAAATCTACATATACCCTATATAGGATTCCCAAGCCATAAAATCCTCTTTTCCAATTTTGTTACTTCACATAACATATTTAATTCATTTATTCATAACTAGTTCATTTTCATGAAAAATACCAAATCAATCCCAAAAATATTTCTTTTCTGGGATTTAGCAGAATATAGTCCCATATTGAACATATATTTTTCTCAAAATTTTTAAAATTCATTTACTATTTTTCATATGGCCAAAACTGCCGAATATTTAGACATTTATCATAAATTGTACTTTTGTCCAAAAATTATGAAATTTACAAGGTATACTTCTATTATATACATGTACTCCCAATAAAAATTTAATCAATTTTGGAGTTAACCACAAGGAGTTATAAGGATTTACTTTTAAAATAGTCTTTTTCCCTAAAATTCATAACTCCCAATCTATACATCCAAAAATTGCCATTTTTGGACACAATCTAGAAAACTCATCAAATTATCATTTCATATTTTTCCAGGATTTTTGAGGGTCAGAAAAATTACGAAACTGTAAATGGATTTTCACCCGCCATGCGGTAATCCACGTAGACAGATCATTTCCACAATTTAATAAGGAATGAATACAAAGGATCATTCACCATGCATGCGGTAATCCACATAGACAAGTTATTCTAACAGAATAATAAGGAATGGAATAACAGAAGAATTCACCATGCATGCGATAGACCGCATGCATACGAGTTATTCCCAAATGTAATAATAAAGAATGGAACCGTGTCATGCGTAATCCGCACGCATGACGGATATTCCAATGAATAATAAAGAATGGAACCAGTCATGCGTAATCCGCTTGACAGGCGGGATATTCTAACGAATAATAAAGAATGGAACCAAGTCATGCGTAATCCGCATGCATGGTATATTCCAAATGAATAATAAAGAATGGAATAACAACAAAATCACCGGGCATGCGATGATTGCATTTGAATGTGTTATTTCAACGAATAATAAAGAATGAAATAACAGAAGAATTTCACCATGTATGCAGTACTTCACATAGACAGGTTATTCCAACATAATAATAAAGAATGGAATAACAACCCTTACGAGTATTGAAAGAAAATAACCCTCTTCATGAACACGAAAGCCCCTTACCTCAAAAGAAGACTGGATACTGGAATAGTGAGGTAGAAGACTTCTCTTCTTCTTTCTCTCTATAATTTCTCTCTATAATAATTGCTCTATAGCTTTAGTGAATTGGTGAAAAATAATGAATGAATGAGCTTCTATTTATAGGAAAATATAGTTTCGATAATTGCACGTTTTGGGGCTCGAAATATTACAGTATAATACCTTCCTCTTTTTCTTCCTTTTTAATTTAGTCCTGCAAGTATTATCAAACTTGCACCATCTCCCCTAATAGTAAATCATGTGAATCAATAGTAAATCATGTGAATAAATAGTTCTAAACATGTGAAAATACGAATTGTAGTATAGTACCTCCATCTATACCTCCATTTTTAACTTAGTCATGCAAGTAGTATCAATCTTGCACCAACTCCCCTAATAGTAATTGAATGTGAATCAATAGTACACACATGTGAAAAAATAGTTATAATCATGTGAATTAATAGCAATTAATTGCTCATTTATCCGGTTAATTACCCGATTGATCAATATAACTTCCAGACATCAATTAATATCGAAATAAATGTCGATTTCCACTAACACTAATAATTCCAACACAATGGAACTATCAATTTCATCTTTAATCAACACGAACTTATCCATCATTAATATTATAACTCACAATATTTAACAACCAGGTCGTTCCCAGGAAAGATGGGGCTTTCCGATAAGGATTTCTCCCTATTGGCGCGCAATTAGATGACCTAACCTCTCCTTGACAGAACTTCTAGACATTATAAATATTGCAATTTAATAATATGAATAACTTTGTCGTCTCAATTATTGATTTATGCGATGATGATCTTTGTGACAATAATTGAATCAATAGTATGAGAGATATGATCAAAGCAATTCTCAGTAGCAATAATTAAATATAATCGAGTGACTTCTCACGTAAGCATCAATAATCAATACTGGTATGCTACTATGCAACCACGCGTTACATCGTACTCTTACTACTTGGGTAGTTCAACAGTTTAACGGTAAAACTTCCGCCGTTTATAAAATGATAATTCTGTCATTTTCTAACTACGACAATACTTACGTTTTGGGGTCTACCAATGATTATGCCGTCGTACGAATATTCCCCGACCAATCGAATATTCCCCGACACAACGAATAACAACTTACTTACTTTGTAAAATTTTCAAATATCACCCTTAACTTTAACCCTTTGTCAATTTAACCATTTACTAAATAACATAATAATTATAAGAAAATTGAATACCTTCATTTCATAAAATTTGGGGTCTCACATATAGACTCAGAGCTGATGAATGTGAAGAAGAAAGTTCAAGAGGGCGTTATTCTAGAAGCAAAAATCGACGAAAAGAGGAATCTCAACCCTCGACTTTATTGGTCTATTTGAAATCATTGATCGAGTAGGAACTGTGGCCTATAGACTCGCCTTACCTCCAAGCATGTCTCGTGTTCATAATGTTTTTCACATATCTATGCTCAGTAAATATTGAAAGACCTAAACCACATTATTGTGTTAGAACTAGACGAGATAGCCGAAAATTTAACGTACGAGGAGGTACCTGTCAAGATATTGGATAGGAAAGAGCATGTCATACGAACAAAGGTTATACCACAAGTCAAGGTTTTGTGGAGGAACCATGCTATTGAGGAAATGACCTGGGCGTTGGAATCGATAATGAAAGCAAGGTATCCTCACCTTTTCGAAACACCAAGTACGTACGTCAATTTCGAGGACGAAATTTCATAAGGAGGGGAGATTGTAAGACCCCAAAAATTTTTTTATATAAATAAAATTGAATTTCCTCTATTCATTATCTTGAAATATATAATTAGGAGTTAATTTGATATAATTCTTTGGTTATGGGTGAAATATGCAAATTTTGTAAAATAAGCAAGCGGTTATAAAATATTCATTGTTGTTGGGGAATATTCGTTTGGTCGTGGAATATTCTTACTGTCGGGGAATATTCGTATGATGATGTAGCCATTTGTGGGCCCCATAACAGAATAACTGTCAGATGAAGAAAATCACAAGTTTGAATTTTTATAAATAACGGCTTAATTGTTACCATTAACACTGTTGGGTTACACCGTAGTTAAAATCTGATGTCTGGCGTGGTTGCATAAAGATGTACAGGTATTGCATTGTATTTTTGAATTATTGATTCTTACGTAAGAAGGCACTACTCAATAATTGTTACAGTAATTACTGTTCAATATTTTATTTTATTGATCCAATAATTGTTGCGTTGATATTTTATATTATTGTTGTTTCAATAATTGTCATTACACAGTATTTCCCATTATCAGATCAATAATTCATATTATTTGAATAATATTATTAGATAGCATTATTGGCAATGTCTAAAGAAGTTACGTCAGGAAAGGGGTTTGGTCACCTAATTGCTGCCAAGATGAGAAAATCCTTATCGAAAAGCCCCTCTTCCTAGGAATGACCTGGTTATCATAATTATGATTACAGAATATTATTTGTGAAAAATTAATTATTGATTTATATGATAAGAAAATATTTATTTTATGTGGATATAAATGAAGGATGGGAAAATATTTATTTTATGTGATTATAAATGAAGGAATTAATGTTGGGGTGTTTTATTAGTATTTTATCGAAATGAAGAACAAAATTTGGAAAATTTTAAAAAATTAGTTTATTACTTGATTTTGTAAAATCTATAACTCTTTGTGTATAATGAGTTAGGAGATAAGCCATATATCAAAAGAAAGCTCTAGAAGTAAGCTAAACGTAGAAATTTGAATCACCCAAAAATTTTTTGTGGATTTTTCGTGGTGACTGTTTGAGTGAAATTTGTACGAGGGACTTATTGTCCGAAAATCAAATCAGTGTTCTTAAGCTCTATTGCGTGAGTTATAATTTTGATCCGACCGTTGGATCGTTGTGATTTTTGGATATGTTATACATATATAATTTGAGTATATGTCTACAAATTTTGAGCCGTTAAAAATTAACGTATGATTTGTTATGAATTTGAAGAGGTGTTGAAAATCATCCGTATGTGGATTTCGGACATTTTTTGTTGGAAAAACTTTCTTCTGCAAAGTTGTAGAGAATTCAATTTCCTATGGAATGGACATAAAATTCGTATTTTTCTGATAAAAGGGCTATTTATTATGAATTATTGAAGTTTTGAAAATTAAATGTTTTTATTTAAAAACATGGTGGGCCCTACTTTTGGTTGGTATGGAAATCTGATTTTGGTGGGCCCCACTGGTGGTGGCTGAATTTTGGGTCAAAAATGTGTGCATAGAAATTTTGAAAAAGATTAATATTTTATTAATTTAGTCTCCTTTGGCGTTCTAGCATTTTCTTATAAATAGACGCTTATGTTAGAATTAAAAATCACACCAGAAACAAGTTTTCTTTCTCTCTATATTATCGAGCATATTTTTGTGAGTATTTAGATACTTTGAGAGTTGCTATTCAGAGCAAGTTTCCTTCAGCATTACATCCGATATTCCAGTCAGAAGTACTGTTCTTTTGAGGTAAGGGATGTTATTTTCTTCGTAAATGATGTTATTTTCTCAATATCATTATACCAAAATGTTGGTATGAATTTTATTATGAACTTTTTACCTTTTCATGTCAAGGTTACTATTCACGTATATGACACTATTCACGTATACGGCACTATTAACGTATACGACACTATTCACAAATACGACACTATTCACCGAAAAATGAAATTTTCTCTTCTTTGTCCCAGATATCTATTATGGTTACAATCTTTGATTGTATCCATGTTTTGATCTTATTTCTTAAATTTAACTCCATTTTGGTTTATTATGGAGTATTTTTCAACTTGAATTATCTAAAGTACGAATCTCTAATCTTTGTCCTTTTATCTTACTGGATTCATTCTCTAAAATGTTTTTCATCATCCTCAGTCCTTAACGGTGATACTTGATGAATATCTTTGGCCTGTAGTGCAAAGATGAACAGGTGTTGAGATTAACATGACCAACTGGTGATACAAATGAATATCTTTGGCCCATAGTGTAAAGATGAATATTTAATTCAAGATGTATATTGATTGATGTTATAGAGATAAAACATTGACGATGGACTTTTAAATTCATAGATGATAGTAGATTTCATTCTCTACTTAACTTTTCTAATGGATTGATGTTTCCGCTGCAGTTGTTGATCTAAAACTTATTGTCTATTATATTCTATCAGATTTTTCCTTGATGAAGACTAAGAATAATTTGTTGTATATTATCTTAGTCATAATATTCTTTACTGGGCTAATTGAGCTCACCCTTTTCCTTTTTGTTCCATTTTTCTACTCAGGAGGTGAGAATTTAGCAGGAACTAGTCGGGGTATGGAGTGATGGTCCAAGGCAGTTGTTACAGTAGTCCTCACTATTTTGTAAAATAGTGTATCAATAATTATAATGAAGACTTATTTGAGTGTGGATATTTTCTAGAAGACAATATTTGTATTTAAACTCATAGTTTATGTGTTGTCGTATTTTGCACGACAATTGTATTAATAAAGTTGTAGTTGCTTCTGTACCATGTATTTGGTAACTTAGAATGGGTGATGTATACCTATTTTGGGGGCGTCACACACACACACACACACACACACACACACACACACACACATATATATATATATATGTGTGTGTGTGTGATTGTATACTAAATTACGTTTACAAGAAAGGAATTGGCTTTACAGTGAGTATACGTATGAATATGATTGGTATGAGTATAAAAATTTATATTTTAATTTTGAGCTAATTGTGAAATTGAAATTTGAATATGCTAATTTGTTAAGAAATAAAAAGAAAGTAGTTCAAAGGAATCAATTTGATGTATAGTTGTGGTTACCGGGTTCGCTGTGGTAAACAAATATCAAAAATAGAGTTTTTGGTTTTAAACTTAGAGTTCAAGGATATAATTGTTCTGAAATTATTGTTAAATTGTTTTAAAATAGTATATGTATGATGGGTAAAGGTTATGTCTAAATTGCATAAGTTATACGTGTTAATTTAGTTGTTAAACAGTTAAAATAGCTTTGTTCTGTTCTTCGTGTGGTTGGTTCTATAATTCGGAGCCTCAGCGCCAAATTTGCGCCATTTAGCAAATAAAGTCGAAGCCAAAACTCCGACTTTTGTGATGCAGCGATCTTAATTTAGCCATGGCATGGGCTTGCGTCACAGTCACTTGCCGGTTAGCGATGGGGCCAAGAATGAGTTTTTCTTTTACATGAATTCTGTAAATGCTAATATAACGTAATATTATATCTGTTAAAAATGTAATTGCGTTAGTATGGTATTATAATTCTATGAATGAGCATATTATTAATATTTTACGAGTGTTATTATCATTTTATTCATGTAACTTGATTATGTGGTTCAAAATAAAGACATACATGAAATAGGTACTTATTTGTGTACAAGTATCTGTAATGACTAATTGTATCCTAATGATATATGATTAGGATATTGTGAATCAAATTATTACGATTTAGCCTACACACAAGGCAAGTTTTCTAACTCTACACTTTCGTTGAGCTAGTTCTATTGTTATTATTGTACAAGTTTACTTATCTTATCTCAATTATAATTACGCAAGTTTCTTGTATCTAGTTTGTTTATGATGATGCAAGTTTTCTAAACTTTATTTTGATATTGAGAAAGTTATTCTTGTATTTAACTTGTTATTTAGCATGCAAGTTTATATATTCTAATATACTAATGTTGAACAATTTCTATCATTCAATTTGCTATTTGTTATGCATGTTTAGTACTCAATTCTAAATAACCTTGGCTTAATATTGTTCAAGCAAGGTATGTTATAATTATTCAATATTTATGCTCTTAGATTATTCTTAAAGCATGACCTTAGTATACAATGTTGATTCCGTTATGATTCATTCCATAACATAAAGTTATTACCTTTTTATTCAACTACTCCATAGTTGATGTTCGTTGAATTCTAAATTTACCTTGAAACTTATCCAAACCAAACTTACTTTGGTGCGGACTCGTATTCTAAATGCTGAGATGAACAACCCTATTATTAAGGGATAATTTACGCATAACGTTGAAATGTTTGTGCACAATACATTGTACGAAGGGCTGATCCCCCTAAGTACGAGGAGTCCCTATAGTCTTATGACTGTTAAAGTTTAAATTGAAAGATTACTTATAACTATGGACATAGTTCGTGTTCTTATGACCCTCAGTTAAATATTTCATGATTCTGATTATCATTGATAAAGCATTTTATTTCAGTTGTGCCTATTATTTGGCAGTGGTTGTAAAATTTTATTTATTGTCATTTCAAGTGAGCCTTGTTTGCTCACTCTTGCTTATATAACTATTACAGCTAAAGTAGAGAAGGTCGACGTACCTAGCACCAGTAAAGGGAAAGGAAAGATGAACAAGTATTAAAGACTTGTAATATGTTGACATTTTCTTGTCAGACTTTTTTTGAATTATTGTAATGAAGTTATTTAATTTTCCACATATGAATGTTTGTATTTAAAGGTTAGATAACCTGGGAGATTTTTATTAATGTAATCCTTTAATGGGAAGGTTTATTATCTAATTTTCTTATGATTGGGTAGTTAGATATGAATGTTTTTATTAAGTGAACACCAAATCTTGTGATAATGAAGTACCCAGATTTGAGGGTGTCACAGATATGAATGAATGGAAAGTGAACACCAAGTCTTGTGGGAATGAAGTACCTAGATTTGGGGGAGTCACATGGACTGTTGATTGGGGTGATTATGATTAGGGATTATTCTGTATAATCATGACCTGTAATATTACAAATGATGTGATAAAAGTCCTCATTGGCCCGTAGTGCATTGATGGACAGTTGTTGGCATGATCATGACCATTGGTGATAATAGGAATATCCTTGGTGTTGGTGAAAGTAGTATGCACACAAACCAATCATGTTTGATGATAAAGCATATACTTTATAACAATCTTATTCAATTATTAATAAAAAGTATTAATTTATTAAAGGTTTTTAATTATCTACATGATGCTGCTTTATAATATGTGATAAACCCATAGTTTTAAGTAATGCTTTTAGAATAATGATGATGATCATTCTAATGAGATCTAAATTCTTAGAAAGCTTAAAACTAAAATAGTTTCCAATCATTGGATTACTAAATTAGGGACTAGTGAATTCGGATAGATTGGTACATACAGTTCTTGCTCATTGGATGAGGATGATTGATCTCATGATCATTTGCGTGGAGATACTAAAGCAAGTATGTAGGTGCTTATTAGAGAATAAATTCACTGAACGTGGCTCGCTAAGAAATACCTAATGGAGTTTTACTTATTTGTCAATAGGAATTCTTGTAGTGATAGTAGTACAAGTGATCCTTGGACTTGAGATCATCATAGTATCTTGTGTACGATGAATTATACTTTGACTTATTCCTTAAGAGCCTTAGGGTATATTAAAGGGTATACTTGGGTATAATAAGTCGTACATGGAGATAATGTATGATCAATAAAGAATCTACTTCTTCTAGTAAAAGAAGAGAAATGTCCTATGTGATTCGATAAATGACAACCCAGTAGTTCTTGGCCAAGGTAGAATGAAATTAGAAAGGAGTTTCTAATTTGTATTATTTAGAGTTGTGCATTTAAGAGTCGAAATACATATAATTAAATAAAATAAGACTTGACAGTAATTCTATGTCTTATATTTAATTGGGACATTGTATGGTGGAAAGATTGAATTGTACGATAATTATTTACTCAAAGGTTCTTTTATGATTAATGTTAAAATCTATATTATTTGGAAAGTCGTTAATCGCTAGGGAGGCTTATCCCTATTGTAGAATAAATATTATTTATTTAAATAAATTAATAGTTTAATTTATTTATTTAAATAAGATTAGAGTTATTCTAATTGATTTATGCACAGCCTGTTTAATATAGAGAACCTAAAGGGTCACACCATAAAAGGAAGAATAATTATTTAAGAAGTTAATGGCATAATCGTAATAATAGGTTAAGTATATTTAATTTTATTTATGGTGATAGAATAAATTAAATAGCTTAATATTTATTATTTAATATTTTGGAAATATTAAATATAAATTAATAATAGGAGTCTTATTATTATTACTACTACTATTAATATTTAATTCCTAAAGGAGTTTGAGAATTAATTAATAAAAGTACACTTATATATTCCTAATAGCATTAAGAGACTAATTAATTAAAAGAGTTTAATTAATTATTTCTAATAAGATTGGGAGAATAATTAATTAAAGGAGTTTAATTAATTAAAATAAAACTCAATTCCTTAATTGTTAAGGAGGGTTGCCCACATCTATAAATAAGAGAAGTCTTATTATGGGTGATGGTGGTTGACTTTATCACAGAATACGCAATTCTAATAGTTGGGAGAGTACACCCTTTTCTATGAGAGATAGAAAAAACTAAAGTTTTGCTAAATACTCATCTTCTTGAATCTTTCTTCTTCCTTGGTGGATCACCTCTAGAGGCCAAACACATGGGTGGCTAACATTGATCAAAGGAAGGAACCAAACTTGATGGATTCAAGTTAAACACGAAAAGGATTTAGAGGTGAACTTGAACCTGAGAAAGCTTGAACCTTCAAGGGTATGATTCTTGTTCTTTATCTTTTTGTTTAATTAATAATTGTGCCTAAAGGATTATCCGGGTATATAGTTTGTAAAATTTTAAAACTCTAATTTTCCATGCTTCCACTTCTTTTGTGCTATTTGACTACGTTCATGAATATTACAAACCTAACAGTGGCATCAGAGCCAAACCTTTATGCTAATTATTAATTATTTTAATTTGATATGTATATTGATATGTGTTTAGAATAATTTAATTGTGCATATTTACTGTATAATTTTTTTTTAACAAAAGTTTTTCAATTGAATTAAATGACTTTTTTTTATTACTTTTGTTAAGTATATATATATATATATATATATATATATATATATATATATATATATATATATATATATATATATAATCTTAATTATTTTATAATTAAAATAAAAAGTTTATTTTAATCTTAAAATTGGATTTCATGCTAACTAATTATAGTTGAAATTTGATTCCATGATAACTAATTGGAATTGAAATTGGATTACATGGTTCTTAAAATAAAGGAGTTTATTTGTGAATAGGAAAATGAATCCATGTTTCCTTAAATAAAGGAGTTTATTTAGATATGGAATAAGATTTCATATTATTCAAAATAAATGAGTTTATTTGTGAATAGGAAAGAAAATCTGTGTTTCCTTCAATAAAGGAGTTTTTTTTACTTGGAATTGGATTCCATAATTAATTAAAATAAATGAGTTTATTTTGATTAAAGAATTTGATTAAAATAAAATAGTTTATTTTATTCAAAATTGGATAAATTAAAATAAAAGAGGTTTATTTTGATTTAAATTTAGATTAAAATAAAGGAGTTTATTTTGATTCAAAATTAGATTTTATGCTAACTAAATTTACCCATTAAATGATATCAATATATATATATATATATAGAATGTTTATTATTTATGAGATGAATGTTATTTATTGATGCATATGTAGATGTGTATGATAATAAATGAGATTGATTATGGACTATTGACCAATGTGATTGGATTTTATTTTAGTTGGATGCATGAATGTATGTGTTTTATTAAATGGAGTCTGCATACCTCATCTTCTCTAATTTTTCTTAATGTAAATTCTAACTCCCTCCTATGTACTTCTCCTTGACTGTTGATCAAAGTTTCTATTTATTTTAAATAGTTTTGTAATAGGAATAGTTAGAATTAATTTTGAAGAATTGAAGATCAAGGAGCAAGGAGCGCTTGAAGACCCGTTTGTAATGGAGCCCGAGTTTAAATGTAATAGTTATATTTAAATATTAATTATTGCACCCCTAAGGGTTAACCTTTTGGTTCACTTGGTGGCTCTAGTGAACCAAACTAGAATAAAAGTTCATAATCAATCCGAGTAGAATATAGTATTCTATATGTGCATGCTTATACTATATATATATATATATATATATATATATAATTATGCAAACATGCTTCGCATGTTAATTAATATGACACATATTTTATATATATATATGTGCATGCGCGCTAAACGAGATGAGACAAATTAATAACAAAACCCTCAAATAAATTATATTAAGTTGTACCATTCAAAGATATTTTGAATATCGAACGTCTCCTTCTAGCATGGTAAAAAAATAGAGTATTAAATATTTAATATGAGTTTGTTGTGCACACACAAGGCAAGTATTAAATATTTAAGATGTTCTTTTATCACATTTAATGCTTATAAATAGACTGAACAATGATGTTTTGTTATGCACACACAAGGACAGTATTTTTCTTTTGAATATATGGAGTGCTAGGTATGACTTAACTCAGATCATTTTAGTTTGGATGTGCACACACTTGACCATTATGATCTAAGAGGCAAAATACAAGGAGTTGCATAGTTGATGTAATTGACAAGAGTTGTCTACCTATTTATTTATATATAGTTTGTTGTGCACACACAAGGCTATATACATTTGAAATGAGATCCTTATTCTCACTAGCATATCTTTAATTAGATATTGCCGAACTATATATATTGAGGGTAATATAGTTTAAAGAAAATAGTGGGAGATACCAATTTAAAACAAGACTTAATTTATTTTGGTAATTAATAAAAGATGTATGTTAAAATGTTGTTAATTACAAATTCATTTAAAGAATTTTACAATATCTAAATTACTATCACTGCGAAGCATATTAGATGCTATTTAACTGGACCGTATTAAATGGATTGGTTAAGGAATTTGAGAATAGTTCTCACGGCTGAAAAGCTATCTTATGTCCTTAATACTTTATCCTACGCAATGGTTGCGCATAAATGCCTCTAAGGAAGACATTGCTACTTTTAGAAAGTGGCAAGATGATGCACAGTTGGCTCAATACATCATGCTCGCATCCATGAGTAACGAACTTCGACGTTAGCATGAAACTATGGATGCTCCTACTATACTCCTGCACTTTAAGTAGTTGATGGTGAGGAAAGTAGGACTAATAGATATCAGATATCTAACAACCTCTTCCGATCTAAAATGACCAATGACACTACAGTACAGACACATGTCCTAAACATGATCAATTTGATTGAACAATTAGGATAACAAGTTTTGTCATGGATTGAGAGTTGAGCCAAGATTTGATCTTGCAGTTACTCCCAGACTCCTTCTCACAATTGTTGTGAATTTTTCATATGAACAAGCTAGATATCAGCTTCGTTGATTTGCTTAACATGTTGAAAAATGTTGAAAGTCAGTTTCCAACCATGAAAGACCAAGTCTTGCTGGTAAGAGCCAAAGGATCTTCTAAAAAGAAGAATGATTCTAAGAAATTAAATAGAAAAGGCAAAAACAAAATATAATAAGAACAAAAATGTTACGGATAGCAAAGGAGTTTGTTTCCACTGCAATAAGCCTGGACACTGGAAAAGAAACTGCGAGAGGTATCTTATAAAGGCTAGCCAGAAGAAGCTTAGTGAAGCTTCGGTTACAAATATAGTTTTTGTTCATGATTGAAATAAATTTTTCTTTAAGTTAAGGCTCTACTTGCGTATTGGATACCGGCTTTGGTTATCATAAATATAGATTTATAAAGGGACCAAGCAGAAGTAGAAAGCTAAACAAAGATAAGTTATCCTATGTGTGAGAAATGAAGCAAATGTTGCTACATTAGCCATAGAAACTTATAGTTTAGCAATGCCTACGGGAAAATCTATTAAGTCAATAAGTTGTTATTGTATTCCAGCTCTTGTTAGAAGCATTATTTCCATTTTGTTGTTGGACAATGAAATCTTTGGTATTATATTTAAGAACAATTGTTGTTCTATTTAAAATAATAATGTTTTGTATAGAACTGGAATATTACTTAATGAATTTTGTATACTTGACTTACGTGAAAAATTATTTTGCAAATTGAACAAACTAGTATAAGAAAAGGAGATGATCATTCAAAGAGTTAAATGTTTGTATTTGATGAAATACAAGTATGAATTATTTGAAAGGTTCAAAGAATTCAAAAGTGAAATAAATTGGCAAAGTATTAGGATTCTTTGATCAGATCAAGGAAGGAATACTTGTGCAATGAGTTTCTAGATCATCTCAAATGATTTGATCATAATAGACGCCTCCTGATACGCAATAATTGATTGATGTATATGAAAGGAAAAATTATACCTTATTGGACATGGTACGGTCTATAATGATTTTACCGACATTCCAGTATCCTTCTGGGATAATGTCCTAGAAAATGACTGAATATCTACAAAAAGGTAACCTCAAAATCCAGCCCCAAGACTCCATAAAAGTTATGGACATGGAGGATTCCTCATCTGAAATATGTTAAGATAAGGGGTTGTCCAACTTATGTGAAAAAGGTTATAGAAAGAAATTATAGAGAGAAAGAATAAGAGAAGTCTGCTACCTCTCTACTCCAGTATCCAGTTTCTTTCTAAGGTAAGGGGTATTATTTCTTTCGTATTCATGAAGAGAGCTTCTGTTATTCCATTCTTTATTATTATGTTGGAATAACTTTGTCTATCAAGTCTGCATACATGGTGAAATTCTTACATTATTTCATTCTTTAATATTATGTTGGAATAACTTTGTCTATCTCAACTGCATATACGTGGTGAAATTCTTCATTATTTCATTCTTTATTATTATGTTGGAATAACTTTTAATCATGCAAGTCTTAGCATACATGGTGAAATTCTTCTGTTATTTCATTCTTTATTATTATGTTGGAATAACCTATCTATGCGAAGTACCGCATACATGGTGAAATTCTTCTGTTATTTCATTCTTTATTATTATGTTGGAATAACCTATCTATGCGAAGTACCGTATACATGGTGAAATTCTTCTGTTATTCCATTCTTTATTATTATATTGGAATAACTTTGTCTATGCTGAAGTACCGCATACATGGTGAAATTCTTCCATTATTCCATTCTTTATTATTCTCATTGGAATAACTAACTCATGCGTACTCGGTCTATCGCATGCCCTTGAAATCTATTGTTATTCCATTCTTTATTATTACATTGGAATAACATGTATGCGCTGATCTATCGCATGCCTAGTGAAATTTGTTGTTATTCCATTCTTTATTTTTCATTGAGAATAACACCGTGCATGCGGTCTATCGCATGCATGGTGAATTCTTACATTATTCCGTTCTTTATTATTCATTGGAATAACTTTTATCTATGTGGATTCTTGCATGCATGGTGGGTGATCCTTTGTATTCATTCCTTATTAAATTGTAGAAATGATTTGTCTCGTGGATTCTTTGCGTGGTGGGTGAAAAATCCATTTGCAGTTTCGTAATTTTTCTGACCCTCAAAAATTCAGGAAAAATTTGAAATGATAATTTGATGGTTTTCTTTATTGTGTCCAAAGATGGTGATTTTTGGATGTATAGATTAAGAGTTATGGATTTTATGGGAAAAGACTATTTTAAAAGTAAACCCTTATAACTCCTTGTGGTTAACTCCAAAATTGGTGAAATTTTTATTGGGAGTACATGTATATAATAGGAGTACACCCTGTAAATTTTGGAATTTTTGGACAAAAGTACAATTTATGATAAATGTCTAAATATTCGGCAGTTTTGGCTATATGAAAAATAGTAAATGAATTTTAAAAATTCCGAGAAAAATATATGTTCAATATGGGACTATATTCTGTTAAATCCCAGAAAAAAAATATTTTGGGGACTGATTTGGTATTTTTCATGAAAATAAACTAGTTATAAGTAAATGAATTAAATATGTTATGTGAAGTAACAAAATTGAAAAATATGATTTTATGACTTGGGAATCCTATATAGGGTATATGCGGATTTTTGATGAGGGATTTGATCATTGGTGATGAAACCTTATGAGTATGACATTTTTGAATGATTAAAATGCATTAGTTGGTAAAGTGTAAACAATTGAAATAAATTGTTTATAAGTTTAAGAAGTGATTAAAATATTATTATAATATTAATAATATTAGATTATGAGTTTATTAAGTAATTGATAATATTTGGATAAATTTAAAGTCTTTAATATTTATCCTTGATTTCGTTTGATTATTGCTTGTATCATTGTCATCATCCTCATACTTATAATGTGATGAAAGTCATCTTTGGCTTACATGCATAGATGGACTTGGTATGATTATGACAAGGGATTATTCGGTATAATCATGACCGTAATGTAACGGATGATGTGGTAAAAGTCCTCATTGGCCGGTGGTGCATTGATGGACAGTTTTTGGTATGATTATGACCAGAGATTATTCGGTATAGTCATGACCATTGATGATTTAATGAATATCCTTGGCCCGTAGTGCAGGGATGATTCGATGATGTGGTTTATTTATTAAGCTGAGTCCCAGCGATAAAAAAAAATTGATGAAAACATTTTAAATGATAGAAGATACTAGATATCATGCTCTGCTTGACTTTTCTAATGGATTGCTTATTCCGGTGCAGTTAAACTTGATGTCTATTGTATTTTATCAGTTTAACATTGTTGAAGGCTAATGATAATTTATTCAGCATTATCTTAGTCATAATATTTCTTACTGGGCTAGTTGAGCTCACCCTTTCTTTCACTGTTCTCTTCAGGAAATGAAAATATTGCTGGGACTAGTCGGGGAATGGTGTGATGGTCCAGATGATAGCATTAGTAGTCCTCACTATTCTGTTAAATAGTGTGACAATAAATGTAATGAGGACTCCATTGAGTGTGGATATTGTTTAGATGACAATTTTTGTATTAAAACTCATAGCATATGTTTTGTCGTATTTTACACGATAGTTATATAATTAAGTTTTTATTTGTATTTTGTACCATGTATTTGGCGACTCAAGATGGGTGATGTCTACCTATTTTGGGGGAGTCACAATTGGTATCAGAGCTTAGGGATATGATCCCTGGCTGAGATGAAAGACAAGAATTAGGAGGGGAGAAACGGGGAATTCCTTCGCTAGTATGACCTACCTAAGTTTATTTGGTATTTAATTGGTCGGTCAGAGTATAGGGATAATATGTTAATTGGTTTAATTAACCCCTATTTTATGATAGTTTTTAAGAATGGCAGCTGAGAACATTAACAATGGAGTGAATGAGATCGTGGAGACACCTCTAATCACCAACCAGGATAATGTGATGTCAAGCGAAGAAGGAATTAGAGATATCTATGTGGTGAGTGAAGAATTGATAGTTGCACCCGAGATAGTCGCAGAGGTAGCAGCATAGAGTGAGGAAGAAGAGGAAGAAGAGGAACCTGAGGAGAATTTATTAGAAGAATTTTATGATAGAAATTTAGAATTGCAAAATCGTATTCATGAGTTAGAAGAACAGGCTGAAGAACGGCAGGCGGTCATAGAGCAAAAGGATGCAACAATTCAAGCTTGTGTTACCCGATATGTGATGCTTGAACATAAGCACTCTTTGGCAGAGTATAAGATGATAAAGCTGGAATCTGAGTTGAAAGAAGAAACAACTGAACAAGTGAGAATGAGTGATACATGGGTAAAAGCTGCACGACGCGTTGATATTGTGGAAAGAGATGTCTGATCTAAGAAGGCTAAAATAGATGATATGCATTTCTCTTTTTTGGACAGCAATTGAGAGAACCCAACATCGAGTCTTGAATTATCCTATACATTGCGGTCAACCCCAATTCAATATGGATCAAAGATTAATGATTCAGATCATGAAACAGGAGTACGATGAAGCAGTTGAGGGTAGAATATACCCTATAGAAAAGTCAATTTCAACGGTAGTGATGACACCAAACGCTGCCCCAGACAAGTCAAAGCCGGGTAGTTCAAGGGAGAGCGGTTGTAATGACTTCCCAAAAAGTGAGGAACCCAAATGAAGTTATCACGGGTTAGTTAATCATAAATTTTTGCGAAGTTTATACACTGTTAGTTACCAGTTCTACCCATTCTTTTATTTCTCTTGCTTATACTCAACGTTTAAACTTGACTCCGGAGAAATTAGACTTTGACTTATCTGTGGAGACTCCGTTAGGAGAAACTTTTATCATATCCACTGTTTATAAATCTTGTTTGATCCAAGTGGGCACAATCACGTTACCTGTCGATCTTATCTCTTTGAAAATACTTGCCTTTGATGCGATTTTAGGAATCGATTGGTTAACTACTCATCATGCTTTTCGTAAGGTTGTTAGCTTTAATATTCCTAACCAACCTGTTATGCAAATTCAAGCAACCAAACCACTAAAGTCAATTACTGTCATATCAAGCCATAAGTGAAGAGCCCCGAGCCTTTCGCTGGTGACTTCCAAGTCTTGGAATACACCGAAGTCAAAATATCCGTAGGGGACGTCGTGAATAGCGGTGGCAAGTTGATAGGTATCAATGTGACGTGTTATCCAAGTCTTGGATGAGAGTCATAGTTTTTAAATGATATTTCTATCGTTAATAAATTTCCTGATTCATCATAACACTTACTAATAACTCATATACCCATGATTCTACCATGATACATGATTTATTTTATAAAACAATCATCAAACACAAGATTAAACACCATCAAGGCTAAGAAAAATGAAGGGTTTTCTACATTTTGAAAAAGACCTAGTTTCACTTTTCTTGCTTTTGATCTAACTTTTGACACTCAAAATGGATAGATCTACACATAACACATTCTAAATCATGTAGATCTAAGATTTTTGAGTTTTGAAACCTTAGATCTTTATTCCATCTAAATAACTTAAATAAAAGGATAACATAGGTTTGGTTTTATACCTTTGATTTCTTGACATATCTTTTTCTTCCAAACTATGTGATGGATCTTGGATGACATGGAAGATCAAAACTCTCTTCCTTCTTCCTTCTTCTTAACCAAAATCTCTCACTCTCTCTCTTGCCTCTCTCTTTCTTTTTGTTAGCAAATTTAGAAGTAAGAAATGAAATAGAAAGGTAATATATATTTTTTTAAATTTTGTTGGGGAAAATGTATATATATAAGATATGTAAGTATATTATTTGCCCAATACTTCTCCCATTCTTTCTCTTACTCATCTCCTTGAGGTTTCTTGCACTTTTGGCTAAAATAAGTGGTTTAATAAAAGAATGACACATATGGGGAGTTAGTAGGAGTTGTTGAACAACTAAAGTAAACAAATAATTACCACACATGCTCAATCTCTCATCCCTCTCTTATGACCAATATAGTTATTTCCCACAATTTCCTACCTTTAACTTAAGTATGGTTAGTTCCTAACCATAGTTATTCTACTAGTACATATCCCATTATTTTAGGCTACTAAATTAAATCCCTATTGGGCTTCTCTAATTAAAATATTTGGGCCATGTGAATAACCATGGGTACAACATTTCAGATATATTATATAGATTTTGAGCACATGGGATAAGCTAGCTTGATGAGTCACCAAGATTTAGTTTGATCTATTACTTAAATTTTAAGAAAAGGGTATTTTGGTCATTTAGCATTCACTAAGGGTACTTTGGTCTTTTCCACTATAATTTGAAGGGCAATTTGGATATTTTTCTTTTATTCCATAACTTATAACACTTGGCCATTTATACTTGACTTTTGAATTCCCAAATTAGGGTTTTGGATTCTCGGAACTGAAATTAGGTTTTCTAAGCGTATCGTTAGAGTTTTTAACAATCCGTTAGAGTTTACTAACTTATTCCTTGACATTCTCACATCGCTTTAGGGTTTGCTAAAGTTACAACTTATCTGATAAATTCTTGATCCTAAATCATAAACTAAACACAAAAACAATTATTATACACATAAAATCACATACATAGCTTCTTATATACTTAAATACTTAACTCAGATAATTCTCTACCAAAAGATTTTAATTCCACCAAAATCCTTCACAGACTTTTTAAATCCTTAATATTCCTTTACAGAACTGTCAATTCCATACATTTATTTTCTGTCTAGGTCCTAATATTGAACCTTAAATCAATCAATTAGGATTTTAAAAATTTTCTAAATTTTTGGATTGTCACATACTCTATACATTGGTTCATAGTCGAAAAGACACCAGTGTTAACGCACTGCATTCTTATATTTCTTACTCAGTTTATTTTATTTTTACTTTATAATATGTGGGGGATTGTTGTATTTTATATTAAATTAAATATTACAAAGTTAAATAAAATATACATATTAATCAAATTCATGGAGATTTTAAACGACTGCTTAATTTTGGGATATTAATTTTTTACCATACCAAATTAATTTTTGAGCAGTAAAGGTAAGAGATGTTACCGTTGCCATCTTTGTTACCGTTGTTATTTTTTTTTACTATATAAAGAAGGCTGAGCTTACTTAGTGGATCATCATTCTCTACTGCCACATTTGATAAAGTTGCTTCAATTATAAAGCAACTTTATATATATATATATATATATATATATATATATATATATATATATATATATAAACAGTAATTTCCATATATTTTATTATATATACACGACTTATATTTGAGTTCGAGTAAAGAAAATTAGAAGCTGTTACTGGGTCATTCAACTATTTCATGTGCTGATTAGTTGGGTGAAGAGCCGTTGAATCCTAGAGTAGGATTTTGTTAGTGACCTTAGCACCGTGAAAAGTTCTCCGAGGGGCGAAATTTCTACTTAAGGACAGTGCGTTGCACGCTTCTGCTCAAAATTATTCGCTATAAATCAATAAGTTTTATTTCTGCCATTCATTTATTTGATAGTTGAATCCTATATATTATTCATGTTTCACCAACAATATTTTCATATTTTAACCTTCTAGGCTGTTATGAATAAATTTATTATGTAGTTATAAATAAGCACTATTACATAAGAAAAATCAAATATAAACTTTTGAATAATCTTTGATTGAGTATACTATAAATAATATAATTTTAGAAATAAAACACTAAAAATATTAATAACATTCTATCAGTTCATAAAATCAAAACAAAAAATTACAACAACATTCATTAAATTGGATATTGACCAATTTATTAAAGAGAAATAAAAAACAACTTGTATATAACAAAATTTGTTTACAATAATAAAAGAAGATGAATATTCAATGTAAATTTTAATTGTCAATGACGGTACTAAGTAAAAATATCATTCAACACTACTTTTTATTTGTTCAATTACAATATTTTTGAAGAATCATTTAGACAACATTCAGAGTTTTAAAATTGTAAAATAAACTATTTGAATGACTTATTTGATCAAATTCAAACCCATTCAGAAGTACACAAATAATCTTTTATATTTAAATGATAAAATAAAATAAATTAATGGTGGCCCTTATTAAATTTTTAATATCCCATCTATTCGCATACGTCAATATTTACGATCGATTTAAATTTGTATGAGATGTATCTTAAATATTATAAAATTATATAAGCATACAATATATATTTAGAGTCATACAATATAAAGAGTAATACGAATGATGATGATTAACAGAAATGAAAGAGAGCAATATATCTGTGTATCTTTATTCCCTTCACAATGCCTCTATTTATAGACACATTTATAAAATTGTTTGGGAAATCAAAGGACATATTTGAAGATCAAAGGTTATATTGCAAGGTGGAGGAATACATATAGACATCCATCATTTATCATATTTTATAATACTACCCCTTAGATGTCTATGATATAGCCATACACATTAAAAATTGTCTCATTAAAAACCTTACCAGGAAAAAACCAATGGGAAAAAAACCTTGGTTAAGGAAAAAAGAGTACAGTGCATATAAGCTCCCCCTCGTGAATGAATTACCTTAAGTCCTTAAGTTGCCGCATTCTAATGTTGTGTCACAATCCTTCAAACGTTATAGTTGGTAATACTTTAGTGAACAAATCTGCAAGATTATATTTTGAGCGAATTTGCTGAACATCAATATCACCACACTTATTAAGGTCATAGACATCAAGGGGGAGTGTTACAAAAATATAATACATAATGGATGTCTATATTTATTCATCCACCTTGCAATATAACATTTAATCGCATATCCAAAATTTATTTTGCTACCAAGCTAATTAAAAATTTGAATGTATTGCGTCCATTACAGGAGCATATGTTTTTTCATTATCAATGTCAGGTCTCTGCGAGAAACCTTGTGCTACAAGATGTGGTTTTGTATCTTATAATTTTGTTTTTCTCATTTCGTTATGTGACGCCCCCAAATTCAGATACATCTCGAATCTGGTGCTTCACATTCTAATATTCTAGTAACTTAAAATAGAATAATAGAATAATTTACATTGATATGATATAAATATTCTCGTCCCAAGTCTCGCAACCATTATTAACATATTACACAACTTAATTCAATTATAACATAATATATAATACTAATTAAGTCTTATTATGACATAATAATAAACTTCTAGCTCGAAAGAACAAAGCTACTACATAGCCTTGCCCTTGCCCTTAACCTTTCATGAGGTACCGCCCTGTTATGCCTTAACTAAAATGTTAAAGAAAGCAAGAATGAGCAACAAGTTTTCCCAGTAAGTAATATAACAAGAAGGGTGAACAAGCATAATATAAAGTTCATCATCTCAAAGGTATAACAGTAAATGATAGCTCAGGAATTAAAGAATAATGTTGTAATCAAAGAAGTATCAACAGTTCCAAATCTGTCCTTTAAATTGAAATAATAGTAGCTATGGAACGAAAGATTATTAACGGAATTCAAAGGTTTCAACACTTTAAAGTTAAAAAATAGTTAATACTGAGTAGTCACTATGGACCAAGAACTCTTGTTAGAATTAACAATATTATACTGACAATTCAATATAAACAAGTACAATAGGTAATCAGACCAAAGTACCCTACATTATGCATAATATTTAGACATATTGTTCACGCGTGTGTGGTTTCCCAACATATATATATATATATATATATATATATATATATATATATATCCCTTCTATGAGGGTTGTTTATAGATATCACATGAATTATCCCATAGAATGATTATATAATCAATAAGTATATTTGCTCAAACATATAGTTGATATAACAATAATTAGAAACTTGCACAATATCTAAGGTTGTGTAAGTTAGGGAACTTGCCTTTCGCGTAGATTACAGTTCTATAGCTTACGTCACTTCAAGGTACTATAGTATCCTATTTAACTATTTATAGGTATACATTAGTCACACATACTTGACATATATGTCAACATTCATATCTATTTATCGCACACTTGTCCAACTATGTATTCGATACACAATTAAAACACATAGATGCATAATCAACATTGAAAGCTTTATTTAGAAACCTTTTAGTAATTGCTAAGTTTTCATGCACTACACAATTGAACACTTAAAACATCACTTCAACTCTGTTTTATAACTTAGGATATCGATATAAACATGCTTCAAGGTTTAGATTAACGTTTGAGCAAGAAGTCAAAATCGTACGCAGCGGTACGACCACGCAAAGATTATGACACGGGAGTTAGCGATCATTGTTAGTCGTTTTAACGATGAATAAAACACGCACAAGTATACTCAGTCAAACAAGTAATACAGTAATAAGTTGAGTGTCGAACCCACAAGGAAATAACATTAAAATTATTCAAATACTAAAATTGTATCAATTTGATCTTATCCAAATAGTTGATTAAAGATGGTTTGTTTAAAGCAATGTGATTAAAACAGTATATGGCGAGCAAAGAGTTGTATCAAATATGACAAGCTAAGATTACAACTCCCCTAATACTTCGTATAATCTCCTAACTATCTACAAATCACTAGAATTGTGACACCCTCAAATCCAAGTACTTCATTCCCACAAGATTTGGTATTCAATTGATAAAAACATTCATGTCTAACTACCCAAACATAATAAAATTTAATAATTAACCTTCCCATTAAAGGATTACATTAATAAGTTCAATAAAATCTCCCAGGTTATCTAACCTTTAAATACAAACATCATGTGCGAAAAATTAAATAACTACATCACAAGATTTAAAATAAAGTCTGACAATATAAAAGTCATCAGGTTTACAAGTCTTCAATACTTGTTCATCTTCCCTTTCCCTTTACTGGTGGTAGGTTCATCGACCTTCTCAACTTTAGCTGTAATATTTATATAAGAAAAAGTGAGCAAACAAATGCTCACTGGAAGTGACAATGAATAAAAATATCATAACAACTGCCAAATGAATAGGCTCAATAGAATTGAATAATGTGCTTTATCAATAATAATCAGGAACAGAATTTGAAATATATATCTGAGGGTCAAAAGACCACGAACTATGTCCATAGTTATAAGTATTCTTTCAACTTAAACTTTAACAGTCATAAGACTATAGGGACTCCTCGTACTTAAGGGGATCAACCCTTCATACAATGTATTGTGCACAAATATTTAAACGCTATGCGTAAATTATTCCCTATAATAGGGTTGTTCATCTCAGTATTTAGAATACAAGTCCTCACCAAAGTAAGTTTGGTTTGGATAAGTTTCAAAGTAATTTAGAGTTTAACGAACATCAACTAAGGATTAGTTGAATAAGAATGTAATAATAATATGTTATGGAATAAGCCATAAATGAATCAACATTGTATATTAAGGTCATGCTTTAGAAATAAGCTAAAAGCATAAGCATTGAATAACGTAACATACCTTGCTTGAATAATATTAAGCTAAGGTTAGAATTTTGTTTAGAATTGAGTATCGAGCATGCATAATAAATAGTAATTTGAACGATAAAACTTGGTCAGCATAAGTGCATCAGAGTTAAGAAACTTGAATGCTAAGAAATGCGTTAAAGATGAGAAAAACTAACGTAACATACCTTGCTTGAACAATATTAAGCTAAGGTTAGAATTTTGTTTAGAATTGAGTATTGAGCATGCATAATAAATAGTAATTTGAACGATAAAACTTGGTCAACATAAGTGCATCAGAGTTAAGAAAATTGCATACGAAGAAATAAGTTAAAGATGAGAAAAACTTGCTCAATATCAAGAGGTAAGGTTTAGAAACTTGCACGATATAATTAGAGTTAAGAAACTTGCACAATTGTAACAATAGAGTTAGAGAACTTGCTCAAAGAAAGTTTAGGGTTAGAAAACTTGACTTGTGTGTAAGCTAAACCGAAATAATTCGATTCAAAATATCTTATACACATGTCATCATGACATAATTAGTTACTACATATACTATGTATACAAATAAGTATCTATTTCATGTATGGATTGGTTTTAATCACATAGACAAGTTACATTAGTAACGTAATAACAACACTCGTTAATTGTTAATTATATGCTCATTCTTAGTACTATAATGCCAAAATCACATCTTAACAGTCAAAATATTTCACCTTATCAACAATTACAGAGTTTGTGTAATCAAACAAACTTTTTGGCCATTTCTGCTAATAAAATGCATACCTCTAATTCACACTGAGAACGTACTGCCACGACGTGGTCTTTGAGTCTTCATTGTCACATGAGACGAGGCTCTGAGTTATTGCTACAAGGGCGAGGTTTACAACAAGGCACTAAGTTTAATGAACGGTCTTTGAATCACAGAATTGGGCACGAAGAACAGAAATTAAGCTAATCTTAATTTCTAGCACCCAATTTAACACGTATAACTTACATGGATTTCACATAAACATAACTTAAGGTCTCTAGTATGTTTTTACCCATATAAATAACATAAACATCAAATTTAAAATATTTCAATTCCATGTTTTATACAAAACTCCATTTTTTTGACATTGTTAACAAAATTAACACTATAATCACAATTATACGCCAAATTAATTCATTCAAACTACGTTCTTTTTGTTTTTTACCGAATTAAAAAATTTAAGGTTCAATTCATCTATTAGCTCATAATTAAATATAAATTTTGGTATGCCTACAAGCCATGCTCATACACATATTCATTGTAAAACTATTTTCTTTCTTTTTAAACGTAAATTAGCATACAATTCCTTGTCTAAATACAACTCTAACGCCACCAATACATATAATCACAAGTTATATATCAACAATTTTAAAAAATTTGAATTCACAGAACTTAGAAACTTGAAATTTTTTTACCGTGAAACATATATACGTTTATATATATATATATATGTATATGTATATATATATATATATATATATATATATATATATAATATGAAGGTTATGTAAAAATACCTTCTCTTGCTTGGTTAACCATTGTTAGAAGACAAAGTGCTTGCAATTCACAGAACCTTTCTCTCCTCTTAACTCTCTCTAGTCTCACTCAAATTCTCTGTATTCTTTCTTTCTTCCTTTCTTCTTAGGCTTAGGCCAAATGCTTTTTATGTAAAATAAAACTCAACTCAACGCACACACCCAAACATCTAAAACCGATGTTATAATAAATATAATAATAAGTTATCAGTTACCAAAATTTAATATATATTATTTATATTTTATTTATTTTAATAAAAATTCAAAATTCAAAAGCCATAAGGCTTTGTTTGGCAAAAACTCTTTCAAAATTAAAGACTTAATATCTTCAAGCTTTGTTTGGCAAAACTAACTTAAACTCCTTTAATTTATTTTAATAACTCGTTTATAGCATAGTTTATTGTCACACTTTTATTACCAAATTAAATTAAAAATATTATAATAATCCATTTAATCTCTATCAACTCTCTAACTTAATTATTAAATTAAATTAGAATATTATCTCATAATCATTAATTTTCTTCACTCATTAATTATTTATTTAACAATTAAATAATCAAATCAAATCAAATTAAACAAATATTTATTCAACAATAAAAATATCAATTAAATATTTATATAATTCAATAAATATTTGAAATTACAATTTAAATTCCGGATTGTTACATCCTTCCCTCCTTATAAGGATTCTGTCCCCAGAATCACAACTCATACAAATCATTCATCACATTCTTCCCTACTTACAAAGATTTTGTCCCCAGAATCGAAGACACAGATTAAACAAATAACGGGTTTATATGGTCGTAACACCGAAACATGAAAAACATTGTGAACGTGTTCCAACTCTGGAGGTAGAGCTACCTCATAAGCCACTTCTCCTACTCTTCGCAGCACTTCAAAGGGTCCTATAAACCTCGGGCTTAGCTTTCCCTTTTTATCGAAACGAATTTTTCCCTTCCAAGGAGAAACTTTTAAGAATACGTAATTTCCAACATTGAATTCACGATCTTGTCTATGTTGATCAACATACTTCTTCTATCAATCTTGAGCAGCTACCAATCTTGTCCTAATGAGTTTAACAACCTCAGTAGTTTGATGTACCAGTTCCGGTCCTAATAGTTGACGTTCACTAACTTCATCCCAGCACAATGGAGTTTTGCACTTCCTGCCGTACAATGATTCGTAAGGCGGCATGCCGATGCTTGCGTGATAACTGTTGTTGTATGAAAATTCCACATACGGTAAATGTTCATCCCAGCTCCCTTTGAAATTCATGATGCATGCTTTGAGCATATCTTCCAAAGTCTGGATTGTTCGTTCGCTTTGGCTGTCTGTTTGCGGATGGTATGCCGTACTAATTTTTAATTGTGTTCCCATACATTCTTGTAGTCTCTTCCAGAAGTTTGATGTGAATCACGGATCTCTATCTGGCATAATTGACACTGGAACCCCATGTCTCGAAATAATTTCTTTAATATACAACTTTGCCAACTGATCATGACTGAATCTAATCTTTATTGGCAAAAAGTGTGCTTATTTTGTCAGCCTGTCCACTATCACCCAAATCGCACCGTATCCTCTATGAATAGTTGGAACACCTACCACAAAATCCATTGTGATATGTTCCCACTTCTATTCTAGTATTTCCAATGGTTGAAGTAATCCGCTTGGCCTCTGGTGTTCTTCCTTTACTCTTTGACATGTCAAACATCTCGCCACACATTCTGTGACATCTCTTTTCATGTTTGGCCACCAAAAATGTCATCGTAAATCTTAATACATCTTCGTACTTCCCGGATGAATCGAGTATCTTGAGTTATGAGCTTCGATCAAGATTTAGTCTTTAATATCTGGTACTGCTGGAACCCAAATTCTCCCCTCGAATCTTAGTAGCCCTTCAGAATCGATCTTGTATTTCACTTCACTACCCTCAACCACTTTCTCTTTGATTTTTCCATATTCTTCATCTTGTAGTTGAGCATTCTTTACCTTGTCCACAAAAGTTGGACTAGCTTCTATTTAAAATAGTCGCTCATCGAATTCTTTTGGAAATTTTATTTCCAACTCTAGCTTTGTCATTGCTAAAATAAGCTCCTCCTAAGTGGTTATCAGCATCAACTTTTCTTGACCTTTCCTACTTAAAGCATCTGCAACCACATTTGCCTTGCCCGGATGATAAAAGATCTCACAATCATAATCTTTTATTAATTCCATCCATCTCCTTTGACACATGTTCATATCCTTCTAAATGAAAATATACGTCAGACTCTTATGATCTGTATATATATTAGATTTCTCTTCATAGAGATAGTGTTTCCATATCTTCAAAGCAAACACCACCGCAGCCAACTCTAAATCATGAGTCAGGTATCCTTTCTCATAGTCCTTCAGTTGTCTTGATACATATGCAATAACTTTGCCGTTCTGTATAAGAACACAACCCAATAGTTTATGTGAGGCATCACTATACACCATAAAGTTTCCTATATTATCTGGTAATGACAACAGAGGTGCCACACTTAACTTCTTTTTCAAGTCTTAAAAAATCTCTTCACACTTCTCCGTCCAAACAAATTTTATAGCTTTCCTTGTCAAATTTTCTAACGGAGTGGCAATCTTGGAAAAGTCCTTAATAAACCGTCAATAATAGCCGGCCAGTCCCAAGAAACTCCTCACCTCCGAGGGTGTTGTTGGTTGTTCCCAATTGATTACGGCTTCAACTTTTGACGGATCCACTCAAATCGCATCTTTGTCAATCACATGTCCAAGAAATTGTACACGTTTTAGCCAGAATTCACACTTAGAGAATTTCGCGTATAACTTTTCCTTTCTTAATGTCTCCAACGTCAAACGTAAGTGTTCCATGTGTTCTTCTTGAGATTTGGAGTACACCAGAATGTCATCAATGAATACTACCACAAAATTATCTAGAAATGGTTTAAACACCATGTTCATCAAATCTATGAACGTTGTAGGGGCGTTTGCCAATCCAAAAGACATCACCAGAAACTCGTAATGTCTATACCGAGTTCTGAATGTCGTCTTTGGTACATCCTCCTTCCTTACTTTCAATTGGTGATACCTATTTCTCAAATATATTTTTGAGAAGTATCTAGCACCCTTTAATTGATCAAACAAGTCATCTATTCTTGGTAATGGATATTTATTCTTAATAGTGACTTTGTTTAATTCCCTATAATCAATGCAAAGACGCATTGACCCATCCTTCTTCTTTACAAATAACACTGGTGCTCCCCACGGCGATACACTCAGTTGAATGTATTTCTTGTCCAACAACTCTTGAAATTGTACCATCTGTTCCTTCATTTCTACCGTAGCCATCATGTATGGGGCCTTCGATATCGGAACGATTCTTGGCACTAAGTCGATCACAAACTCAATCTCTCGGTCAGGAGGAAGTACTGGCAAATCTTCTGGGAACACATCTACAAATTCCCTAACCACTGGTATCTCTTCCAGTTTTACCCCCTTCCTCTGAGTGTCGACTATGTAAGCTAAATAACTCACACAGCCTTGACTCAACAACTTCTTGGCCTTCATAATAGTCAGACATCTCTCATGTCTAGGCGATCTGCTAACATAGAAAACTACCTTTGACGAAGTCATAAGGTTTACACACTTCTTTTGGTAATTAATTATCGCTCCATAATTGAATAGCCAATCCATTCCCAATATAACATCAAACTCTCCAAGTTTTATCGGAATTAAATCTACCATCATGACATTCCCCTTAATATTCACCCTACAATTCTTGTATACGAACCTAACATAAATCACCTCCCTATTCATAATTTCTATGTTTAAAGGGAAATTTAATTCTTCACTAGGAAATCCTAACCTCTTAGCAAATTTATCAGATATAAATGAGCAAGTAGCACCCGAATCAAATAATACCTAAACATCTATATCATTGATTGGGATAATACCTAACATAACATCTTTTGATTGTACTGCATCCTGCACAGTCATGTTGAAGGTTCTAACTGTAGGTCTGTTTGATGATGTTGGTCTTGCAATGGTCAATGTGCCTCTACTGCTACCTCCCTTGTTTCCCGTTGTCTCTTTAGCTTTCTTCTTAGGTCACTCACGAGCAAAATGATACTTTGACCTGCACGTGTAGCAAACATTCTTCTTGGGTTGATTGCAATTTGGGGCAATGTGACCCTCCTGGCCACATTTAAAGCATACACGCTTCCCTCTTAAGCACACACCCATGTGAAACTTCCCGCATGTAGCACATGCTTCGAGCTTTTTCTTCTGCTGGTTACCCTGCTGGTTTCCTACACCCACATTTCTATTCCATTTTCTCTTCAGGTTATTGTTACCATTTCCACCATTACCACCCTCATTCTTCTTCTTTCTTTGTTCTTGATTATACTTTGTCACAGCCTCGCCTCCACCCTCAGCGAGAATTATCTTATTAAGCACTGATGCAAACATCTTTAACTAGAATAAGGAGACTTTACTGTACAACCAGGGTTTCAGTCCCTCTTTAAATCTCCTCGCCTTGCACTCATCTGTTTTGATTTGATATGGCGCAAACCTCGCCAATCCGTTAAATTTTGCGGCATACTCCGATACCGTCATTGATCCTTGCTTCAGTTCTAGAAATTGTACCTCCATCTGATTCTTCGAACTCTCTAGGAAATAAGTCTCAAAGAATATCTCCTTAAACCTATCCCAAGTCATCACCCATTTTCCTTCTCGAGTTTAATTGGCTTGCCACCAATAACTAGCCTCTTCATTCAACATGAATGTTGCAAAAGCAATCTTCTGATTCTCAGCTACTCTAGCTACATCAAACACTTTCTCTATCTCCATGATCCAGGTTTGTGCCTCAACTGGATTCATGGACCCACGAAATTCTGGTGGTCCAACTGCCTTGAAGTTCTTAAATGTCATGACTTGATTCTCATGGTTGATTCTCAGAATGCACCCATCAAGAACGCTACTAACTATCGAATCGGGGTTTGCTTCCGCGTTGTTATTTTTGGTAGATCCCTCAAGGGTTCTTTGTCGTGGCTGATGTCTTCTTGGAGGCATTTTCTATTAAAACACACTCATTAGATTATTACTCAATTCCTTTAAGTATTTTCTACTTAATTTGCACACCATAAAAGATCATCACATAACACATAACACTTTGAATAAAACAATAACTTTTATTCATTCATAATCTTTTAGAAAACATAAGAACAATAGCATCACTGCTATTTACATTACTTTCCTAAACTATTAAAGTTTCAGGATAACATCATCATCATATCCCATAGGTTTCATAACACTTGGGATGTACATCTTATTTATCATATCATTAATCACATATCAAGTACATTTATGACGACCTACTAAAATACTGCATAGCCTTACGACGCTCTTCTTCCATAGTAGGGAAAATTGTTTGGTGATCTAACATGTATGATGGCAGCGTCTCAAACTGAATCGGATAACACATGACCCGATCTTGAGCTCGATTAATCACAATGTTGAAAACACTATTCATCTCTTCCATCTTTATCTTCTTTACTTGTATATCTCTCTGCTCATCTATTTTTTAGAAGCTTCTTCATTTGATCTTGGCTCTTGCCTCTTAGTAGATTCTTCCTTCACTTTGTTCTTTAGTTCTCATGATCTCCTCCATTAATTCTTCAGAACGCTTTGAGAAAATCGGATTTATATGAGAATTAAATTTTTATTTGATTATGTAAATTAATGAATTTAATTGATTATTTATGTGAGTAAGCTATGTGAAGGTCGTTCTATGACCTAGAATGTGCGAATGTGGTTAGGATTCTGGCTATATGCTAGAATTAATTATTTTGAATTTCCAAGACGAAAATAAAAGTTTTTCGAGAAATTCCCGTAAAAACACTATTCATCTGTTTCTGCTCGGGAATTAAGTTTGAAATTCCGAGAAACGCATAATGAATGAATATGAAGACGAGATGGAATATTTAATAATATTTCATTTATGGCAAACGAAGTTTTCGCCTGCGGACTTAAAACCTAAGGGTTGAGAAGAATGATTTCCGAGAAGGAAATGGGATTCGTATAATGAATTACGGTAATGATTACGCGTACGTTATACGAGTATGATACTATTTAGTATACGAGTATAATATAAAGATTTAATACGATGTATAATACAATTATCATACGAGCGTTATACGAAGAGAATACGTGAATTATACGTATGGAATACGATTAGTGTAATGAACTTAGAGTTTAGGACTTAATATAATCCAATTGGGTTTGGATTATATCAAGCCCAAGTGATTAAGTAAGCAAGCCCAAATAATTATGAGTTAAAACCCAATTTCAGGATTAATTAAGCCCGATCCAAGAAACTGAACCGTGGATCGAACCGGTGGGTCACCGAATGGGTAAAACCCGTGGGGCAACCCATGGGGATGACCCATGGGCATGTGGGACGGCCACTTGATGGACAAGTAAAGTGATCTACTTGATCACCAAGTATTTTACTTGGTGATGAAGTAGTGAATAGTAAGGAGGTGGGGAGAAAAGACCTTTTTTCCCTCTATTTGATTTGCCTATAAAAGAGAAGCTTATGTTGGTTATTTTTTGGTTTTCCAAGAGTCATCCAACATATATTGAAAGAGAGAAATAGCTAGAAACAAGAGATCATCTCACTTTGAAGCAAAAATATTAGAGTTTTTAGCAAGAATACCAAGATCGTAAAGGTAATATTCCCTTAATAATAGTTTTCCATCCCTTTTGATTTCTTTGTTATAAAGAATCATAAATTGGTGGAGCATGCCTCTTATGGAGGAATAAAGATGGCTTGTAAATTGTAAAATCTTTATAAGTCATGTGTAAATGTAAATCGTAAGGGTTTGTGTAAGTTTAAACCGTAAAAATCATTGAATAATGAACTTGGTTATTGATGGACAATTGAACACCATCACTATTAGAATATTTGAATCTTGCTTGGTTAGGATGTAAATATGAAATCAATGGAGTGTTCCATTTGATTTGACATTTAGAACACTAGTAACGAAGTTATGGTGAATTTTACGTAATTAGACGTTAAACGTCGAAAACGTAGAAATTTTGGATTAGTAGTTGAAAGTTGCCGTGAGACTTAAAAATGTTGGTTTCAATGTCAACACATGAGATAAGGTATTTAAGAGTCGTGGGCTCAAGAATCGTCGGATTCCGGCTTATAACGAAGAAAACGAGTATTGAACACTCAAAAGTGTTTAACTAACGCTCGATAATGAACTTAGAAGTGAATTTTGAGTTAACGGATTCAGAATTGAAAAATTCTTATATGAACGCGTAGAGTATGTAATTTATGAGTTGTAGGCTTTTGAACAGACCAAATCGGACTTATAACGAGGAAGTTAGGAAGCCGGGAAGTTCACTAAAAATTTTATCTATAAATTTTTTCAGTGTTGAGGTCAGGCCATGCATTGAACATAAGGCTTGTTGTATTCTTATATTTAAAGGCCATGCATAGTGTATTGACCTACTGAAGAGTGGCGCCGCAACACCATTCATACAAAGGAGTTTTCATGATCAGCAAATAACCGTGGCTTAGCTATTATAACTGAGCGCAGCCATATAGCTAGTTGTCATAGAAGGGACACCATGGCCGAAGTTGTGGGAATTTTTAGACAAGTTAGGTTTTGAATTTAATTGTTTCAAGACCAATATGAGATTAGTTTATATACTTAATAGACATACTAAACCAATTCCTAGGTTACATATACGGGTGTATATGGTGTGTAACTTAGGAATTGTACGCGAGTTGTTAGTATACTAACGAAGAACATGAAGTGTTAATAATAAACCGTGAATGGTAATCGACATTGGTAGTTCACCAATAACGATTGAGTTCGGTTAGTAACGTAAGAACGTTAACAAGCCAGGCTGAAGGGTAGTAAGTAGAATGGACATTATTAGTGAAATAAATTCAACTAAGACATAGAAGATAAAGAAGTTGGTAGAAACAATGTGATTGATTGTTTGGTAGCTAATTACAGTGTCCTATGTGAATATATCATGTAGTTCTGTAAAGGCTAAGAACAGTCGAATAAATTATTTGAAGACGCTTGAAGGAAAGTTTTCTTAAACGCTTGTCTAACCTTCGTGTTAGTCGAGTTTTCTGTGATTCATTGTACTGAGTTGTATGAATGATTTTAAAGAAAGGGTCAATGCCAGTTTTAACTCGGCTAGACTATTCGTAAGAGATAGATTGATTCGAATACATATCTTTCTATATATAATTGGTAACGCTATCATATGCCAAGTATTTGGTACGGATTCAAAGGTAAGGTTTGTCTATGAACAAACAAAAGTATTTTTCATCGTTTATACAATGGGCATGCGAGTTTACCAAAACTTAAACGTAAATACGTTTAATAGATGAATGTTGATCAACATAGAGTACTATAGGCTAATCACCTAGAAGTGCTCGTAGGTAATGCTAGATGTACATCCTTATTTCTGTTATTTCCTTTTCAAGTATGAAAATAGAAAGATATTGTTCACGGTCTTTCGACCGGTTCAGAATTCCTAAACAATTATATACTTTGGGAATTGAGATTATGAATTGTTGAGTATTGATGTTTCGTAATACTTCATGACTATTTGTTCAGTTATAGAAGATTTTCATATAATTCACGAATATGGTATGGATATTATTCTTTGTTAGACTTGCTGAGCATTTTATGCTCACTTATTGCGTGAATTATATGTTTGTTGTTAAAGCCGAGCATACTGAGAATGCTAAGAGAAATAAGGGCAAGGCTAAGATGGATAGTTAAATATCTTGTAATAGATTAGTATGATTGTATGTATTATACTTATAAACAACGAACGATGTAATCGGTTTATGAACCTAGGAAAGGATTTCACTTTGATTATAATAAGAAGATAATAATTACATTCATTATGTTGTGGTTTCAATGGAATGATTGTATAGTTATGAGTACCGTGTAGCACCATATGTCGGGTTTGAAGATACCCAAATTTGGGGGCGTCACAGGTTGGTATCAAAGCATTATGTTATAAAACTTAAGGGGGGAAGAACCTTAGGCTAATAACCTCGTAAGGAAGGTAAAGTTCGAAGAAAGAAATTCGAGTCGAATGAGTTAATAAGGTATTGAGAAAAACTCAGTACCGAAAGATTTAAAAAGATTGAAATTAATCCTAAATAATTAAATGTGATTTGTGCTATACTATTGTGTATTATGTAATAATCAACATGTTATGTGTTTTGTAGATGTCAAACGATAGCTTGATGTATAGAGACATTCACGTGGTGAGTGAAGAGTCGGTGAACCGAGTGGAGATTGTACCTATGCCAGTGGCGGAGGTACCGTTAGTGGTTCTGGAAGATTCTGATCCAGAAGAGTACATTTTTGAGGAGGATTACTCCAAGAAAACAATGGGAATAACATCATATCTGAATATGATGATAGATGTGGAAGAAGATATGGAGGTAACATCGATTAATACGGTGGTACTTACTCAGGAGTCAACACCTCCAGATGCAATGAGATCATTGTACCTGGCCGTGCTTGATAGGAATGTGCATCTGCGCATTGTGTTGCAGACACATAACGAGAAGATTATCGCCCTATATGAGGCGAAGGAGTCTGCAGAGGCATATTTTGAGTCGGAGAACGATGAGAAAGTGCTGATGACGGATAAGGCGAGGGATTATAAGGAAGAAGCCGTAGAGCTTCGAAAGAAACTGGTTGATAAAGACCAGAAGATTGCTAGGATATCGTACATCCATGAATGTGCTCACGAGGATTTGAAGCTAAAAATTTCTTATTATTCCATTGAGTCAGGGCAGACTCGACATACGATTAGTCGAGATATTATTTCAATTTTAGCAAATTAGAAACATGAGAATGCCATAAGGCAATGTTAGTAGATCGTTAGACCTTTTTGGTATATGTGTAGTGGCGTAAAACCCTCTTTTGTATAATTAAAGGGTAGTCTTTTTGTAAATCCCAATTTTTGTAGAAGTTAATAGCGGGATAGTAGTGTAATAGCTTTTGGCTATGGAAACAAATTGTAAATAGTTTTGACTATGAAAGCATATTAATATAATGAAGTTTTTGTTTAATGTGCTTGTTGTGGTATGAGTTGTTATTTGAGAATGATAACCAAGTAGTTAAATAGATAATAATGAAACTTTATTTATTTAATCAAAATTATGTCGCCAAGAAGGAGACAACGTAACCAAGAGGCTGAGTCTCATAATGAAAATCAGGGGGGGGGGGGTCCTAATAACCCTATGTAAGAGTTCGTTAATTTATTAACGGCATCATTTAACAAAGTTGGGGGAGGAATTCCTGTAGCACCTAGGGTAGCTAGAGCAACTACCTTCAAGGAATTCAAAAGTGTGGGTCCTCCGGAGTTCCGAGGAACGACGGACCCCTTAGAGACCCAAACATGGTTAAAAGAGATAGAGAAGGCATTTGTTAAAGTGGGTCAGGCGCAAAAGACTTCTTTTGGGACTTACTTGAAGAAAGAGGAGGCCAACTACCTGTGGGAAGCTCACCAGGGTGGGGCTAGAATAGAGGCAGTTACATGGGAACAGTTCAAGAAGGTATTCTTCGAGAACTACTTCTCTTCTAGCATGCAAGGTAGAATGGAGATTAAGTTCTTGGAACTTAAATAAGGGGATATGATAGTTCCCTAGTACATAGCCAAATTTAATGAATTAGCGAGATTTTCTCCACATCAAGTGGACATAGAAGAGAGAAAGGCTCATAGGTTTGAGCAGGGCCTAAAACCTTGGCTCTACAGTAGGATTTCGGTGTTTCAGAGTGCTTCCTATGGGACTATTCTGGAAAAGGCAATAATAGCTGAAGGTGATGGTTAGGTGTTATCTTAGTACCACAAGGAAAGGAAGAATAAGAATAAGAGTGAAGGAGGAAATAAGGCAGAAGTTGCCAGTGGTAGTGGCACTATGCCAAAGAGGAAGAGCTTTAACCCTGGGAATACTGGGGTGAAACAAGGAGATCTTAAGCGTAGGTTGGAGGCATGTAAAACATGCAGAAAGACTCATTTAGGAGTCTGTTTAAAGGGGAAATCAGTTTGTTACAACTGTGGGCAGAAGGGACATTTATCACCCACCTGTCCTAACCCTAAGAAAAATCATGGGTGTTTTGTTTGTGGATCGTTGGACCACATGGCAAGAAATTGCCCGAAGAAAGGGTTAGAGGGAAATAAGGGTTATGATAGTGGTAAATTAGCCATTACTGGACCAACACCATCTGTGGCTAGACCTCATAACCAGACGCTTAATTACGACTATCCAAGATGTGGTTACATCATCTGATGTAAGTAGCGTAGTATCATTCCACCCAATGAAATAAATGCTTATGTGTTATTTGACTTGGGTGCTACTTGTTCTTTTATAGCATGTGAATTTGCTAAGTGATTAGGTTTAATCCTTGAAACGTTTGCAATACCTTTAGACGTTAAGGTAGAAAATGAAGAGATAATCCCCATTGAACATATTTATAAGGATTGTTGCATAAATATTAGAGGGAATAAGTTACCAGTAGATTTGGTATCGATAAGCTTAAAAGAATTCAATGTAATTCTTGGTATGGATTGGTTGATTAACCACAAGGCTATAATAGATTGCCATAGGAAAAGTGTGAACCTTCGGCTTTCTAAGAAAACCAAGGTAGTGTTCTTCGGTAGTAAATCACCGAGACGCTCTTGTTGTCTATCGATGACACAAGATAGAAAGATGTTAAGAAAGGGGTGTGTAGGTTATCTGTGCCATGTTGTGGATACCCAAAGAGTGGGAGCATCCTTGGACCAGATACCTATAGTTCAAGAGTTCGTGGATGTATTTTCGGAGGAATTACCGGGTATTCCACCGGATAGGGAGGTTGAGTTTGTGATTGATCTATTACCGGGTATGACACCAGTTTCAAGGGCACTATACCGGATGACGCCAGTTGAGATGAAGGAGTTAATGGTTCAATTGCAAGAACTATTGGATAGGAAGTACAATCAGCCAAGTATGTCTCCTTGGGGAGCACCGGTATTGTTTGTTAAGAAAGATTATGGGTTGTTACGACTTTGTATCTACTATCGAGAGTTGAACAAGTTAACGATTAAGAATAAATACCCGTTGCCCAGGATCGATGATCTATTTGATCAGTTGAAAGGGCAAAGTATTTTTCTAAAATAGATTTATGTATCGGGTATCATCGCTAAAAGTGAGGAAAGAGGATGTACCTAAGACAGCGTTCAAAACTCGTTATGGTCATTACGAGTTTCTGGTGATGTCGTTTGGGTTGACTAATGCGCCAGCCGCATTTATGGACATGATGAACAGAGTGTTCAAGCAGTATTTGGATAAGTTCGTTGTAGTGTTCATTGATGATATTCTAGTCTATTTAAAGACGCCAGAAGATCATGCTGAAAATTTAAGGATAGTGTTGGAGACACTACAGAAGGAAAAGTTATATGCGAAATTCACAAAGTGTGAATTTTGGCTTGAATGAGTGTAGTTTCTAGGGCATGTTATTGATAAAGATGGCATTTTCGTGGCTCCAGCAAAGGTAGAAGCAGTAAATGAGTGAGAGCAACCGAAAATGCCAACTAAGGTTCAAAGTTTTCTGGGGTTAGCGGGATACTATAGAAGGTTCATATAGGACTTTTCTAAAATAGCTACTCCGCTGACAAATTTGACGAGGAAGTCGGTGAAGTATGTGTGGACTGAAAAATGTGAGAACAGTTTTCAGGAACTAAAGAAGAGGTTAAGTTAGGCACCTGTATTATCTTTGCCAGATGATACATGGAATTTTTTAGTGTATAACGATGCTTCGCATAGAGGACTAGCTTGCGTGCTCATGCAGCATGGCAAGGTCATTGCGTATGCGTCACGTCAATTAAAGGATTATGAGAATGTCTATCCTACTCATGATCTGGAATTGGCAGCTGTATTTTTTACCTTAAAAATATGGAGGCATTATCTATATGGTGAAAGTGTGAGATATACACGGACCATAAAAGTCTAAAATATATCTTCACACAGAAGGAGTTGAATATGAGACAGAGAAGGTGGTTGGAACTAATAAAAGATTACGACTGTGATATTTTATATCATCCAGGGAAAGAAAATGTAGTCGATGCGCTAAGTAGGAAGGGTAGAGAGAAACTGTCAATGGTAAAGACTCAGAATGAGTTGGTATCAGCGATGGCGAGAATGGAATTAGAAGTTAAATTACCGGGTGAAGCAGAGGAGATGTTATTTTCCATGGAGACTCAACTGACCATAGTGGAACTTGTTAAGGAAGTGCAATTGAGCAACGAGGAATGCAAGCATATGAAGAAGAGAATAGAAGATGAAGAAAAGACTAAGTATAACCTCGATAAGGAGGGATTACTTCATTTTGAAAGAAGAATTTGGGTTCCAAATAATTTCGAATTAAAGGAGGAGATAATGAGTGAGGCCCATAGTTCGAGGTACTCGATACATCTCGGTAGTACGAAGATGTATCAAGACCTTCGTCAGAACTTTTGGTGGCCGAACATGAAAAGGTAGATAACAGAATATGTTAGTAGGTGCTTAACTTGTCAGAAAGTTAAGTCTGAACACCAACGACCTAGTGGGTTGTTGCAATCATTAGAAATTCCAAAGTGGAAATGGGAGCACATCACAATGGACTTTGTGGTAGGACTTCCAACAACAAGGAAAGGATACGATGCTATTTGGGTGATAGTGGATCGATTGACGAAATCGGGTCACTTTCTACCTATAGGAATTAGGTATAACCTAGAGCAATTAGCTAAAATTTATGTCAAGGAAATTATTTCAAGACATGGAGTACTGGTTTCGATTGTGTCAGATCATGATCTACGATTCACATCGAACTTTTGGAGGAGTTTGCAAGAGCAAATGGGAACGCAGTTGAGATTGAGTACGGCGTATCATCCTCAGACGGATGGACAAAGTGAACGGACAATTTAAACACTTGAAGATATGTTAAGATCTTGAATTATGGATTTCAAAGGGAGTTGGGACGATCATCTACCGTTGGTAGAATTTGCGTACAACAATAGTTTTCATGATAGTATAGGCATGCTACCTTACGAAGCGTTCTATAGAAGGAAGTGTAGGACTCCACTATATTGGGATGAAGTGGGTGAATGTCAGATGTCGGGACCTGAGATGGTACAACAGACGGTGGACATGGTAAAGCTAATACGTACTCGATTGGTAGCGGCTCAAGATAGACAGAAGAAGTATGCAGATCCTTACAGAGAAAAGAGAGAATTTGATGTAGGGTCTTATGTCTTTCTGAGAGTATCGCCTTGGAAAGGGAAGATACGTTTTGGGAAGAAAGGAAAGTTAAGTCCAAGGTTTATAGGACCTTTTGAGATTTTAAGAAGGGTAGGAGAGGTAGCTTATGAAGTAGCTTTACCTCCAGAAATGGAACGCATTCACAATGTGTTTCATGTGTCTGTGTTGCGTCCCTATAAGCCAAACTATAAACACGTAATAGAGTATGAATTTATTCAGATAGAGAAAGATTTATCGTATGAAGAACTTCCAGTTCAAATTGTTGATAGGAAGGAACAAGTTTTGAGAAATAAGATAATACCTTCAGTAAAGGTAATATAGAGAAACCACAATGCTGAAGAAGAAACGTGGGAACTCGAAAGTAAAATTAAGGAAAATTTTCCTCATTTATTTATGTAATAATAAGCGAGATTTTGGGGACAGAATCCTTATAAGGGGGGGGGGGGGGACAATGTAACGCCCAAGAAAATCGGATTTATATGAGAATTAAATGTTTATTTGATTATGTGAATTAAATGAATTTAATTGATTATTTATGTGAGTAAGCTATGTGAAGGTCGTTCTATGACCTAGAATGTGCGGATGTGGTTAGGATTCGGGCTATGTGCTAGAATTAATTGTTTTAAATTTCCAAGACGAAAATAAAAGTTTTTCAAGAAATTCCCGTAAAAACACTATTCATCCATTTCTGCTCGGGAATTAAGTTTAAAATTCCGAGAAACGCGTAATGATAGAATATAAAGACGAGATGGAATATTTAATAATATTTCATTTATGGCAAACAAAGTTTTTGCCTGCGGACTTAAAACATAAGGGTTGAAAAGAATGATTTTCGAGAAGGAAATGGGATTCGTATTATGAATTACGGTAATGATTATGCGTACGTTATACAAGTATGATACTATTTAGTATACGAGTATAATACGAAGATTTAATATGGCGTATAATACGATTATCGTACGAGCGTTATACGAAGAGAATACGTGAATTATACGTATGGAATACGATTGGTTTAATGAACTTAGAGTTTAGGACTTAGTATAATCCAATTGGGTTTAGATTATATCAAGCCCAAGTGATTAAGTAAGCAAGCCCAAAGAATTATAAGTTAAAGCCCAATGTTAGGATTAATTAAGCCCGATCCAAGAAACCGAACCGTGGATCAAATCGGTGGGTCACCGAATGGGTAAAACCCATGGGGATGACCCATGGGCATGTGGGCCAGCCACTTGATGGCCAAGTAAAGTGATCTACTTGATCACCAAGTATTTTACTTGGTGATGAAGTAGTGAATAGTAAGGAGGTGGGGAGAAAAGACCTTTTTGCCCTCCATTTGATTTTCCTATAAAAGAGAAGCTTATGTTGGTTATTTTTTGGTTTTCCAAGAGTCATCCAACATATATTGAGAGAGAGAGAAATAGCTAGAAACAAGAGATCATCTCACTTTGAAGTAAAAACCTTAAAGTTTTTAGCAAGAATACCAAGATCGTAAAGGTAATATTCCCTTAATAATAGTTTTCCATCCCTTTTGATTTCTTTGTTATAAAGAATCATAAATTAGTGGAGCATGCCTCTTATGGAGGAATAAGGATGGCTTGTAAATTGTAAAATCTTTATAAGTCATGTGTAAATGTAAATCGTAAGGGTTTATGTAAGTTTAAACCGTAGAAATCATTGAATAATGAACTTGGTTGTTGATGGACAATTGAACACCATCACTATTAGAATATGTGCATCTTGCTTGGTTAGGATGTAGATATGAAATCAATGGAGTGTTCCATTTTATTTGGCATTTAGAACACTAGTAACGAAGTTATGGCGAATTTTATGGAATTAGACGTTAAACGTCGAAAACATAGAAATTCCGGATTAGTAGTCAAAAGTTGCCATGAGACTTGAAAACGTTGGTTTTCAATGTCAACATGTGAGATAGGGTATTTAAGAGTCGTGGGCTCAAGAATCTTCGGATTCTGACTTATAACGAAGAAAACGAGTATTGAACGCTCGAAAGTGTTTAACGAACGCTCGATAATGAACTTAGAAGTGAATTTTAAGTTAACGGATTCAGAATTGAAAATTTCTTATATGAACGTGTAGAGTATGTAATTTATGTGTTGTAGGCTTTTGAACGGACCAAATCGGACTTATAACAAGGAAGTTATGAAGCCGGGAAGTTCACGAAAATTTTTATCTATAAATTTTTTCTAGTGATGAGGTCTAGCGCCGCGGCGCCAGACAAGGCTTGTTGTGCCGTTCCGCTGCGCCATACACAGTGTATTAACCTACTGAAGAGTGGCGCCACAATTCCATTCATACAAAGGAGTTTTGTACCCACAGTCAATACCGGAACCGTGGCTTAGCTATCAGAATTGGCACCACAAACGCCAAAGTTGCATAGAAGGGCCACGCCATGCCAGGCACGAGTCAATGAATTGTTAGACAAGTTAGGTTTTGAATTTAATTGTTTCAAGACCAATATGAGATGAGGTTATATACTTAATAAACATACTAAAACTATTCCTAGGTTATATATATGGGTGTATATGGTGTGTAACTTAGGAATTGTATGCGAGTTGTTAGTATAATAACGAAGAACACGAAGTGTTAATAATAAACCGTGAATGGTAATCGACATTGGTACTTCACCAATAACGATTGAGTTCGGTTAGTAACATAAGAACGTTAATGTCCAAATGAAGGGTAGTAAGTTGAAAGGACATTATTAATGAAATAAAGTCAACTAAGATATAGAAGAGAAAGAAGTTGGTAGAAACAATGTGATTGATTGTTTGGTAGCTAATTATAGTGTGCTATGTATATATATCATGTAGATTCTGTAAAGGCTGAGAACAGTTGAATAAATTATTTGAAGACACTTGAAGGCAAGTTTTCTTAAACGCTTGTCTAACCTTCGTGTTAGTCGAGTTTTCTATGATTCATTGTACTGAGTTGCATGAATGATTTTAAAGAAAGGGTAAATGCCAGTTTTAACTCGGCTAGACTATTCATAAGAGATAGATTGATTCGAATACATATCTTTCTTTATAGAAATGGTAACGATATCCTATGCCAAGTATTTGGTACGGATTCAAAGGTAAGGTTTGTCTATGAACAAACAAAAGTATTTTTCATCATTTATATGATGAGCACGCGAGTTTGCCAAAACTTAAACGTAAATACATTTAGTAGATGAATGTTGATCAACATAAAGTACTTTAAGTTGATCACCTAGAAGTGCTCTTAAGTAATGCCGGATGTACAGCCTTAGTGCTGTTATTTCCTTTTCAAGTATGAAAACAGAAAGATACTATTCATGGTCTTTCGACCGGTTCAGAATTCCTAAACTATTATATACTTTAGGAATTGAGATTATGAATTGTTGAGTATTGATTTTTCGTAATACTTCATGACTATTTGTTCAGTTATGGAAGATTATCATATAATTCACGAATGTGGTATGGATATTATTCTTTGTTAGACTTGCTGAGCTTGTTATGCTCACTTCTTTCATGAATTATATGATTGTAGTTAAAGCCGAGCATACTGAGAATGCTAAGACAAATAAGGGCAAGGCTAAGATAGGTAGTTAACTATCTTGTAATAGATTAGTATGATTACATGTATTATACTTACGAACAACAAACGATGTAATCGGTTTATGAACCCGGGAAAGGATTTCACTTTGATTATAATAAGAAGATAGTAATTACATTCATTATGTTGTGGTTTCAATGGAATGATTGTATAGTTATGATACCGTAGTTATGCAAGTTAGAAGATACCGAATTTGAGTCACACAGTTGCTCGTTTCCTCCTTCAGTGTAGACCAGCTTCCCTTTAGCATTACTCAGACGTTCCTCTAGATACTGGATCTCGTTGTCCTTCTGCGCCATTGAGGTCTATTATTCAGCTACTATCTCTCTCAACTCCTCGATGCTATCCTAAAGTTTAACATTACGATCGTATACCTCGTTGTACATAGGAGCAGCAATCGAGTTTAGTGGAATCTCTTCCTCCTAGTCCTCCACATCCTCATTCGACTATGGAAACTCAACAAGGTCCTCCTCGTCCGTCTCTATCTCATCATCTCATAAGGTAAACCCTCCTGCTCAACCACTGTGACTGGCAGTAGTTGTTCCCAAACTACTTGAATATCTCGAGACTCCTCCTCCCTAGGCATCTAGGATTCTTCCTCTCTAGCCTAACTAGATTCTCCTACATTAGCCAACTTGACAACCAAAATTTTAAGTTTTAATTACTAATCATTACTACAACATTTATAAAGTTGCAATCACATAACATAAGTGTTTTATAACTTCTTCCTTAAAACTCGATAAGAGTTTATCACAACTATCTTTTCAAAGGTTACTCCTAAGGGTTTTCCCACCTAAGGTTCATAACCTAAAGCTTTGATACTTTCCGGGTACTTCATTCCCACAAGATTTGGTGTTCACTTGATAAAAACATTCATGTCTAACTACCAAAACATAATAAAATTTAATAATAAACCTTCCCATTAAAGAATTACATTAATAAGTTCAATAAAATCTCCTAGGTTATCTAAACTTTAAATACAAACATCATGTGCAGAAATTAAATAACTACATCACAAGATTTAAAATAAAGTGTGACAATATAAAAGTCAACAGGTTTACAAGTCTTTAATACTTGCTCATCTTCCCTTTCCCTTTACTGGTGGTAGGTTCATCGACCTTCTCAACTTTAGCTGTAATATTTATATAAGCAAGAGTGAACAAACAAATGCTCACTGGAAGTGATAATGAAAAAAAATATCATAACAACTGCCAAATGAATAAGCTCAATAGAACTAAATAATGTGCTTTATCAATAATAATCAAGAATAGAATTTAAAATATATATATATGAGGGTTAAAAGACAACGAACTATGTCCATAGTTATAAGTATTCTTTTAACTTAAACTTTAATAGTCATAAGACTATAGGGACTCCTCATACTTAGGGGGATCAGCCCTTCGTACAATGTATTGTGCACAAACATTTAAACGCTATGCGTAAATTATCCTCTATAATAGGGTTGTTCATCTCAGTATTTAGAATACAAGTCCGCACCAAAGTAAGTTTGGTTTGGATAAGTTTCAAGGTAATTTAGAGTTTAAAGAACATCAACTAAGGATTAGTTGAATGAGAATGTAATAACAATATTCTATGGAATAAGTCATAAATGAATCAACATTGTATATTAAGGTCATGCTTTAGAAATAAGCTAAAAGCATAAGCATTGAATAACGTAACATACCTTGCTTGAACAATATTAAGCTAAGGTTAGAATTTTGTTTAGAATTGAGTATTGAGCATGCATAAGAAATAGTAAATTGAACGATAAAACTTGTTCAACATAAGTGCATCAGAGTTAAGAAACTTGCATACTAAGAAACAAGTTAAAGATTAGAAAAACTTGCTCAATATCAAGAGGTAAGATGTAGAAACTTGCACAATATAATTAGAGTTAAGAAACTTGCACAATCGTAACAATAGAGTTAGAGAAATTGCTCAAAGAAAGTTTAGAGTTAGAAAACTTACCTTGCGTGTAAGCTAAATCGTAATAATTCGATTCACAATATCTTATACACATGTATGTTGAAAAGGGTCTATCGCTGAATCACAGATCGGCCGATCACCGCTTATCAGCAGATACCTATCATCAATAATCGATCGCAATCGCTAATAGTCGTCGCATAATATCTGGTCGCTGATGTGCACACCAGTGACCACTATTCACGATCGATATATCAGCGACCGAATTCGTCATTTCGGTTGCTAATCTGAGTCAGCATGGCTCAGGGACAAAGGCTGATGTGGTCCACGTGTCAGCGACCGCAATCAGCAACCACACGCGGTCGCTGATTTGAAAAACTAAAAAGCCAAATTTTTGTTGTTTAGCAGAATTCCCAAAAAACCTTTACCTGTTTTGTACCTGCTTTATCCCAACACACATCCACAACAATATAAACATCTTGCACAATAATGTAAACATCAATCATCCACCGACACATACACCAAACTAGTATATAAACTATATAAACCTTTAAACCAATATAAATTGAATAAATATAAACAAATCTAATGTTTAAGTAATATGAATGAATATAAAAGTACAAAATTCTCAAAGAACTACAAAACATAGCTGTATCGATCATCAAGCATCAACGTCTTGATTAGCTTCTCCTTGATCACCCTGTAATTAACAAAATAATAAAACAAGTTACAAATATATACTAACTATGTTAATATTGGTATATTACGACAATATATACAACAAATTGATTTTATACCTCGTTGTCATCCCCATGCTATCCTCTATCTGTACCGCCGCCATCGCTTCAAATTAACTCCTCAGACTCAGAGCCCCAGATGATGCCTCGCCTGATATCTTCGTAAGATCTCGATCTTGACATATAGCTCTCACATACCAAATGAGAGTATGAATAATTTGGATGGCTCGATGATCGTGAAGATTGGGTAGAAGAACACCTGAGCCATCAAGGATGGGCGCCGTCGTTGTCCTTGACCTTTAATGTAGTTCTTCTTCACAATGCAGGCGCCTCTCCCATAACTCTTGATCAATAGGCGGATGTGGAGTGCCTTCAGGATATAAAGCTTCATTCAATAAACGCTTATAAGTATCATGTCATCATGTTAACAATTAAATAGTTAAAAATAAATTTTGTAAGCATTGATAAACAGGATCAAATTGTTAAAACTTATTACCGCTTATCCGGATAGCATCGAGTGCACTATCACGGGTGTACGCATTACATCCAACCAATGGATAGGTGACCTTGAGACTAGGACTCCTATACAAAAAAATAAAGCACAATATTACTAAGTAAAATGTGATATATTTTCTACAATTCATGATTGTAAACATATTAAAACTTGTAAATCGCATTCTGGCAAAGGATGATATCGCAAATCGTGAAATCTGCTTTGCCTTTATATGTTCCTTTAGCCTTTTTACCATCGGGTACACCCGAGGATCTGTTGGTGGCGGCAGTCTTTCGTCTTTTCACCCAGCTCTCAGCTCTTCATTGGGCCCACATCTCAGCCCACATGGACTGGGTGCACCACCAGGGACTATGCTCGTGCATGTAATCCTTGCCCTGGCCTGGATGGTCAATCGATGCATTGTGAAGGGCTTTTGTCGTTCTTTATTCAAAATTTTCTTTGGTGCGGACCGCGCACTTCTTCCAGAATAATGTCTGTATCACTGAAGCCTGTGCGTCCTCTCATCTATACCGTTTCTACAAATAAAACAACAATAATAACATTACTAAACAATTATCCTTTGAATATTATATTATCTATCATAATTAAAAAAAACATACACAAAATTCAAATTTAAAAACAACATCCTTGTAGGCGATAGGTGTGTCTCGCGTAATCACAGGTGTAGGCCAATTACAGAACACAAATTTGTGATATGCACTTGACGATCTTATTATCTGAAAAATCACTATAATATACAACAATTTACATCAACGATAAGTAGATATATTAAAGCAATTTACATCTAAGTTTTATATATCTTGCAAAAATGGAATCTAAAATGCTTATATATAAATGATGTGGGATGTACGTGCTATTCGAAGGAGGGAGAATCTGAATAAGAATCCGATCGTCCGGATTAGTAGGGGCCTTGGGCACATGATTAGGCCCCCTATCCAAGCCACGCTTTTTCTGCGCTGCTTCAGAAGCCATCTGTATATTAAAAATTTCAAGATGTTATTTTGAGTTATATTTGATTACATGTATATATGAATATATAAAATGATAATAAACATGACAGTGATATAAACATGTATATATATGAATATAAAATGACAATAAACAAAAGTTGCATTTAAATAGTTTAGTACATAAACATGACAATGATATAAACATGTATATATATGAATATAAAATGACAATAAACAAAAACATGACTATGATATAAAAAACATGTAATGCTAAACATACATTTCATTTGTTTAAGTGTCAATGTCTGATTCAGAATCATCTTGTATACGTGTTGCAAATTCATAACCATCACAGATTCAGTCAATAACTCTTCCTCCTCAGTATCAATGTCATCTGACACAAGTATTGACTCAGGATCTAATTTATGTGGTTCATCTCCACCATCTAACTGGATTACTTCATTGTCGTCCTCCACATTTATTATAGTTTGACTATGAAGCATCCGCTCTTGATAAATCTCCCATCAACTACTTCTTCTACATTCTACGCGCGGAGAGTATGAATTACAACTTTCCAATCAGAGGGCTATCCCTTTTCCTAATAGGACTAGAAGTGTAGTATACTTGTACTGTTTGAGTTGGTAAAATAAACGGTTCGTTGGACTACGCAGATCTATGGAGGTCAATATCGACGATTCCATGTCTGTCATGACATATCCCTTTTTCTGAATCAAACCAACGACACTTGAACAAGTGAATATGACCCCCGTACGTGCCCTTGTATAATAACTCTACGATTTCCTCCAACTCCCCATAAAAGGCACGACCAACCTCATTGTAACAATCTCCTTGGACACAGACTCCAGAGTTCGTTGTTCTTTTACCGTGCCCATATGCCTTTGTATGAAATTCATAACCATTTATTTTGTAACCATTGCGGCTGACGTGGTCCCTGTTTGGTCCCATAGCTAGGACTTGTACATTAGCCGGAATCGTTGATCCCTCAGTCAAAGCCTACAAAAACTCCATCTTATTAAATGAAGTCAAAGTTAATATGGAGTATATATATATATACTACGTGCTTAAGAAATTGAACTTACTTTGTCCTTTAGCCAAAGTGCAAATTTTTTATCACGATTGATTTGAATATCTTTTATCAGTTATGCCGGGATGCTTCACTTTTAACTCATCATCGTACAATCTATACCATGTTATAAACATTAACATATTGGAATAAATTTTCAACTTAAAAGATAAATTATCAAGTTTACATGTGTATTCGTCAATCTCCTCGCAATTAAGAAGAATGTAAGTATGTGCAACATGTAATTCTTTCTCAGAGAGGAATATGCGCTTCCCTTTTTTCATAAGCGCGACCCGATAGACCAAATACAGAGAGCCGACCATTTAGTTCAACATTTTCCCCATCATCATGTCTCGATACTCGATTGGCCTTTGTCAAGACTTCGCCCGCAAAATAGTCTGACACAAACGTAGATATCTCATCGAAACTGTATGCCCTACATATTGACCCCTCGATATAAGCTCTATTCTTCACCTTCCTCTTAAGGTTTCCCATCATCATCTCGAAAGGGTACATCCATCTGTATTGAACTGGACCCCCAACACGAGCTTCATAGGGAAGATGGATTTGCAAATGTTCCATGGAGTTAAAAAAACTAGGTGGGAATATTATTTCCAGTTTACACGTGATCTCTATGATGTTCTTCTCAAGTACAGACATGTCCTTCTCATTTAATGATTTTTAACATAATTCTTTGAAGAAACGACTAAGATCCGTCAAAGCATCCCATATTGGTTTATCAAGCAGATCCTGAAATGTTATAGGCATGAGTCTCTCCATGAATACATGACAGTCATGACTCTTCATCCCTTGCAATTTCCCACCCGTAACACACCTTGCAATGTTTGACGCATATCCATCTGGTAGTTTCAGAGACTTAACCCATGTGCACACATCTTCAACTTGCATTTTGGACAATATGTACCTTGCATGCGGTTTGACAATCTTACCATTAGGAGATTCATAAAGTTCTAATCCAGGACGCTTACAAATATCTTTCATGTCCAAACGTGCCTTATCATTATCTTTTGTCTTCCCCATAACATTCATCACGGTGTTAAACACATTGTCAAACACATTCTTCTCAATATGCATCACATCTAGATTATGACAAATCAAATTTGTAGACCAATAAGGCAGTTCCCAAAAGATGCTTCTCCAAACCCAGTTATGAGATTCGCCAAACCCATTTATTATGTTTGTGGCATCAATCTTACCAAATGGGATAATCGGCAATCTCATCACACGATCTCGCATCTCCGTTCCCGACAATCGCGGTGCAGGCATATCATTCTCTACTTTCCCTTTCCTGAAGTGTTCTCTATTTCTTCGAAACGGGTGATCTACCGACAAGAATCAACGATGACAGTCAAACCAGCAAGGCTTTCGACCTTTTGATAGATTAAAAGACTTTGTATGCTCCATACAATACGGACAAGCCAATTTCTAGTGTGTACTCCATCCAGCTAACATACCATAAGCTGGGAAGTCATTTATAGTCCACATAACCGCTGCCCTAAGGTTGAAATTTGTTTTCGTTGCAACATCCCAAGTCTGTACTCCATCCTCCCACAACACCTTCAACTCGTCTATAAGAGGTCTCAAGTAAACATCTAAGTTCTTTCCAGGACTCTTAGGACCAGGAACCACGAGTGAAAGAAACAAGTATGGTTGTTTCACACACATCTAAGGAGGCAAGTTGTATGGAGTAACAATCATAGGCCAACATGAGTACGGAACAACTGAGTGGCCAAACGAATTGAAAGCATCGGTGGACAATCCAAGCCTCACATTTCTAAGTTATAATGCAAACCCAGGATGTGCTAAGTTGAAATCTTTCCAAGCCTGTCCATCTGCGGGATGATTTAGTTCTCCATCTTTAACTGGAGATTTCGCATGCCAACTCATATGTTCAGCTGTTCTTGAAGACATGTACAATCTTTTCAGCCGATGTGTTATTGGAAAATACCTTAGAATCTTAAATGGTATACTTGATTTTTTTGTAGTCACACCCTCTTTATTAGGCCTAAATTGATCATGACTGCAAAACGTGCACCTTGTCATCTGTTCATTTTCCTTATAAAATAACATGCAATCGTTGGGACATGCATCGATCTTTTGGCATCCAAGACCCAACTTCTTCACCATTTTCTTACAAAACTAATAGTTACCAGGTAATTTCTCACCGTCAGGCAACATACTCTTAATGGCCTTCAAGAGCGACTCAAAACACTCATGGCTCATGTTGTGATCAGCCTTGATGTTAAGTAATATCGTTACTGCAGACAATGTAGTGTGTTTGGTGCAACCATGCCACAATGGCTCACTACCCTCGTCTAACAACCTAAAGAAGTCTTTGGCGTCAGAATTCATAGGTTGCTCTCTGCCTTATTCCCAATCAAAATCTGGCCCTGCAATATCATGAACCATTTCATTCATACGATGAGTACTACTGCCCGAATTGTGTACTTTTGTGATGCCACCATCTCTGCTTTGCCCATGTGCCCACCAGCATTCTTCGTAATTTTTCTTGAACCCAGAAACAAGTAAATGATAGTTTACCACATCTCTGTCCATATAATTTACATTCTTATACTTCAAACATAGACATCGTATCTGCGATTTACCATTCATACATTCTGGGTGACTATACGCATACTCCAAAAACACTTGGCAACCAGCTCTAAATTCAGTTGTAGCACCTATCTGGGCACTTGACTTTTGTCGTGCCATCCAACTACGGTTTGAATAGAGGTCCATGATTTGACGGTACCTATGTTGACAACATTATAAATGTTAACTTATGACTTGAGCATACTTGTAAGCATGCATATGATTAACATTTAAGCATACTTGTAAGCATATGAGTTGAGCATACTTGTAACCATATGACTTGAGCGTACTAGCTATGCATATGATTAACATTTAAGCATACTTGTAAGCATATGATTAACATTTAAGCATACTTGTAAACATATGACTTGAGCATACTTGTAACCATATGACTTGAGCGTACTAGTTATGCATATGATTAACATTTAAGCATACTTGTAACCATATGACTTGAGCATATGCAAGTTCATGCTAGCTTTATATCAGAGTTTGCTAACTCATTTATATAGCTTTTGAGTATCTTGGAGATTCATTTATATCAACTAGTGTGCTAAGGCGGCTAACATGTTTTAAGATTATAAACTTGCTTAAGCAATTTATAGCTTCTATAACATATTTTAGTTTTATTCTTGTATACATAAGTGTTAAATACCCTTATTTTTCTGTTATAGCCAAAACAGTCTCTTTATTGAACAAGTGTGTCTAGATACCTTCTCTGTTGCACTAACAGTTCCCTAGCACTGTCTATTTTAGCTTAACATCCCCCCAATAGCTAACCATGCTGACAGCCAAGCTTGGCTTGGCCCTTTGAGGCTTGGCAGCTTGGCATGGCCTCGCGTGGCCTCGTGTGGCCTCGCGGCCCCGAGCCTAGCCCATCAGCTCTAAAAGTCCCTTAATAGGCTCTAGTGGATCACTTAGTTTAAAATCCCTACATCATTTAACAGCACCAATTGGATATTAGACTCCAATGTTAGTGGTTTGACATTTATTAATGTAAGTGCAACTAATTCAATTCGATATCATCTCCTCTTCTTTAAAAGTATATAGCATTGGTCCTTGCGCTCACAATTATATAGACCAACTCAACAAGCCCTGGTTTCTTTAGAACTGCCAGTTGTGCTTGCTACTTCTTGCTTCCTCAAAAAAATGTAAGAAAAATAAATCCTCAAAGAACAAACACATTGAATAACCGGCAAAGTGAGCCACATAATTCATCCCCTCATGAAAAAGTAGCTCAACAAATTAAAGAGTCATTATCAGAATAAATGCTTAAGCATAAATTTTGTCAATCCCAATTATCGTCCTACCCTACCCAACAAGATTTGGACCACAAAGATATCTCTGAAGAGGTATGAAATCTATAATAATTCCAAGTGCCAAACACAAATACCAACTCATGAAAAACTGGAAATACCCCAACCGAGATTTCAAATCAACAATTTGTAAACATCCCGGGTACTCTTAGCTAGCAGTTGTTGCTTAAGAAATAGTTGTGTGGATCAAACATACATCACTTTATATTCTACACGGTTGAGTTTCCAACAAAAATATAAGCCACTGATACACAACTAGGATATCAAATCAGTATATGCAAAGGGAAAACAAACTATAAAAAATCAAAATTACCAATTCAAACAAACTCAAGCCAAAGAAGCCTAACCTCTAATGAAGGAAAAATGGTTGGCTCCGCCTTGTGTTCAAAGCTTATATATGTATCCCTCTATAAAAGCCTGCAAATTCATACATATATTCTAAACAAGATAACGAAACACCTAACTCAATGACAACAAATTGGCCCATATTCATCGAAAATAGAGGAAAAATAATCAAGAGAAGCAGTAGCATAGGAATATTCAATAAACAATAATATTAACATTGGAGACTAACCTATTATACAAAAAATATTAACATTAGAGACTAACCCATTATACTAACATTGGAGACTAATCCATTCAATCAAACATTTGAACCACCTAAATTAACAAAAAATTGCATTCAATCGAAACCCACAAGCTACAGTAGCCGAAAAGAAGAAGAAAAACCCAAATATTCAAACATAACATAATACACACACACACACACACACACATATATATATATATATATATATCAAATATTTGTTATAGAATTTGGTACCTAACACCAATTGAAGGAGTAGCACCAACCCAATCATGCGACATCAACCACCAATCCCTTCTCCTTCTTTTCCCCCTTCTTCCTCTTCTCCCACTTTTTTTTCCTTTCTTGATTCTGCTACTGCCGAGCGAAAGACTGATAGATTAAAAAGATCTGCGGAAGACATCAGCGACTGCTTGCGGTCGCTAATTTTTAATGATGTGGAAGTATCAGCGACCGAATGCGGTCGCTGATAGTGAATGGTCGCAAACAAGTAACGCGCCAACATATCCTGCCAATTTTTTTGGAGGTAAAATTGAATCAGCGACCACTTAGCTATCGAATCTGGTCGCTAATATAATCTAGCGACCAGATTCACGTGCGGTCGCTAATATCGGTCGCTAGTAATCATATATGCGACTAAAAGTGAGGTCGCTGAAAGTTTTGGTCGCTATTAGAGCTTTTTCTTGTAGTACAACGTGGGAACTCGAAAGTAACATGGGAACTCGAAAGTAAAATGAAGGAAAATTTTCCTCATTTATTTATGTAATTATAAGCGAGATTCTGGGGACAGAATCCTTATAAGGGGGGGGGGGGGGAGAGAATGTAACGCCCGAGAAAATCAAATTTATATGAGAATTAAATTTTTATTTGATTATGTGAATTAAATGAATTTAATTGATTATTTATGTGAGTAAGCTATGTGAAGGTCGTTCTATGACCTATAATGTGTGGATGTGATTAGGATTCTGGCTATGTGCTAGAATTAATTGTTTTAAATTTTCAAGGAGAAAATAAAAGTTTTCCAAGAAATTCCCGTAAAAATACTATTCATCCGTTTCTGCTCGAGAATTAAGTTTGAAATTCTGAGAAATGCGTAATGATAGAATATGAAGATGAGATGGAATATTTAATAATATTTCATTTATGGCAAACGAAGTTTTTGCCTGTGGACTTAAAACATAAGGGTTGAGAAGAATGATTTTTGAGAAGGAAATGGGATTCGTATAATGAATTACGGTAATGATTATGCGTACGTTATACAAGTATGATACTATTTAATATACGAATATAATACAAAGATTTAATACGGCGTATAATACGATTATCGTACGAGCGTTATACGAAGAGAATACGTGAATTATACGTATAGAATACGATTGGTTTAATGAACTTAGAGTTTAGGACTTAGTATAATCCAATTGGGTTTAGATTATATCAAGCCCAAGTGATTAAGTAAGCAAGCCCAAAGAATTATGAGTTAAAGCCCAATGTTAGGATTAATTAAAGCCCGATCCAAGAAACCGAACCATGGATCAAACCGGTTGGTTACCGAATGGGTAAAATCCATGGGGATGACCCATGGGCATGTGGGCCGGCCACTTGATGGCCAAGTAAAGTGATCTACTTGATCACCAAGTATTTTACTTGGTGATGAAGTAGTGAATAGTAAGGAGGTGTGGAGAAAAGGCCTTTTGCCCTCCATTTGATTTTACTATAAAAGAGAAGCTTATATTAGTTAATTTTTGGTTTTCCAAGAGTCATCCAACATATATTGAGAGAGAGAAATAGCTAGAAACAAGAGATTATCTCACTTTGAAGTAAAAACCTTAGAGTTTTTAGCAAGAATACCAAGATCGTAAAGGTAATATTCCCTTAATAATAGTTTTCCATCCCTTTTGATTTCTTTGTTATAAAGAATCATAAATTGGTGGAGCATGTCTTTTATGGAGGAATAAGGATGGCTTGTAAATTGTAAAATCTTTATAAGTCATGTGTAAATATAAATCGTAATGGTTTACGTAAGTTTAAACCGTAGAAATCATTGAATAATGAACTTGGTTGTTGATGGACAATTGAACACCATCACTATTAGAATATGTGCATCTTGCTTGGTTAGGATGTAGATATGAAATCAATGGAGTGTTCCATTTTATTTGGCATTTAGAACACTAGTAACGAAGTTATGGCGAATTTTACGGAATTAGACGTTAAACGTCGAAAACGTAGAAATTCTGGAGTAGTAGTCAAAAGTTGTTGTGAGACTTGAAAATGTTTGTTTTCAATGTCAACACGTCAGATAGGGTATTTAAGAGTCGTGGGCTCAAGAATCATCGGATTCTGACTTAAAACGAAGAAAACGAGTATTGAATGCTCGAAAGTGTTTAACGAACGCTCGATAATGAACTTAGAAGTGAATTTTGAGTTAACTAATTCAGAATTGAAATTTTTTTATATGAATGCATAGAGTATGTAATTTATTAGTTGTAGGCTTTTGAACGGACCAAATCGGACTTATAACGAGGAAGTTAGGAAGCCTGGAAGTTCACTAAAATTTTATCTGTAAAATTTTTCTGGTGATTAGGTCTAGCCAGGCCATGGCTGAGACAAAACTTTTTTGTGTCGCATGCCATACCATACATGTGTATTGACTTCTCTTGAAGAATGGCGCCGCAACTTCATTCATACAAAGGAGTTTTGCACCGCAAATACCGAACCGGGATTAAATACTTTAAAATCAGCCACAAAATAATATGTTGTTATGTATAGAAGGGCCACAGCATGGCCATTGAAGTCGAGGGAATTGTTAGACAAGTTAGGTTTTGAAATTAATTGTTTCAAGACCAATATGAGATGAGTTTATATACTTAATAAACATACTAAAACTATTCCTAGGTTACATATACGAGTGTATATGGTGTGTAACTTAGAAATTGTACGCGAGTTGTTAGTATAATAACGAAGAACATTAAGTGTTAATAATAAACCGTGAATGGTAATCGACATTGGTACTTCACCAATAATGATTGAGTTCGGTTAGTAACGTAAGAACGTTAACAAGCCGGGCTGAAGGGTAGTAAGTTGAAAGGACATTATTAATGAAATAAAGTCAACTAAGATATAGAAGAGAAAGAAGTTGGTAGAAACAATGTGATTGATTGTTTGGTAGCTAATTATTGTGTGCTATGTATATATATCATGTAGATTCTGTAAAGGCTGAGAACAGTCGAATAAATTATTTGAAGACGCTTGAAGGCAAGCTTTCTTAAACGTTTGTCTAACCTCCGTGTTAGTCGAGTTTTCTGTGATTCATTGTACTGAGTTGTATGAATGATTTTAAAGAAAGGGTCAATGCCAGTTTTAACTCGGATAGACTATTCGTAAGAGATAGATTGATTCGAATACATATCTTTATATATAAAAATGGTAATGATATCCTATGCCAAGTATTTGGTACGGTTTCAAAGGTAAGGTTTGTTTATGAACAAACAAAAGTATTTTTCATCGTTTATACGATGGGCACATGAGTTTGCCAAAACTTAAACGTAAATATGTTTAATGGATGAATGTTGATCAACATAGAGTACTATAGGTTGATCACCTAGAAGTGCTCTTAAGTAATGCCGGATGTACAGCCTTAGTGTTGTTATTTCCTTTTCAAGTATGAAAACAGAAAGATACTGTTCATGGTCTTTCAACCGGTTCAGAATTCCTAAACTATTATATACTTTGGGAATTGAGATTATAAATTGTTGAGTATTGATGTTTCGTAATACTTCATGACTATTTGTTCAGTTATGGAAGATTTTCATATAATTCACGAAAGTGGTATGGATATTATTCTTTGTTAGACTTGCTGAGCTTGTTATGCTCACTTCTTGCATGAATTATATGATTGCAGTTAAAGCCGAGCATACTGAGAATGCTAAGAGAAATAAGGGCAAGGCTAAGATGGATAGTTAACTATCTTGTAATAGATTAGTATGATTGCATGTATTATACTTAGGAACAACGAACGATGTAATCGGTTTATGAACCTGGGAAAGGATTTCACTTTGTTATAATAAGAAGATAGTAATTACATTCATTATGTTTTTGTTTCAATGGAATGATTGTATAGTTATGAGTACCGTGTAGCACCATATGTCGGGTTGGAAGATACCCGAATTTGGGGGCGTCACAGTTGCTCGTTTCCTCCTTCAGTGTGGACCAGCTTCCCTTCGGCATTACTCAGACGTTCCTCTAGATCCTGGATCTCGTTGTCCTTCTGCACTATTGAGGTTTGTTGTTCAGCTACTATCTCTCTCAACTTCTCGATCCTATCTTGAAGTTCCACATTGCGGTCGTATACCTCGTCATATATAGGAGCAACAATCGAGTTTAGTGGAATCTCTTCCTCCTCGTCCTCCTCATCCTCATTCGACTATGGCAGCTCAACAGGGTCTTCCTCGTCCGTCTCTATCTCATCATCCTCATCAGGTAAACCCTCCTGCTCAACCATTGTGACTGGCAGTAGTTGTTCCCAAACTACCTGAATATCTCGAGGCTCCTCCTCCCTAGGCATCTGGAATTCTTCCTCTCTAGCTTAACTGGATTCTCCTATATTAGCCATCTTGACAACCAAAATTTTAAGTTTTAATTACTAATCATTACTACTCGACACTCACGAGCACATATGTTGCAATCACATAAGCACATAAGTGTTTTATTATTTCTTCCTTAAAACTCGATAAGAGTTTATCACAACTATCTTTTCAAAGGTTACTCCCTAAGGGTTTTCCCCACCTAAGGTTCATAACCTAAAGCTTTGATACCAGCTTGTGACACCCCCAAATCCGGGTACTTCATTCCCACAAGATTTGGTGTTCACTTGATAAAAACATTCATATCTAACTACCAAAACATAATAAAATTTAATAATAAACATTCCCATTAAAGAATTACATTAATAAGTTCAATAAAATCTCCCAGGTTATCTAACCTTTAAATACAAACATCATGTGCGGAAATTAAATAACTACATCGCAAGATTTAAAATAAAGGCTGACAATATAAAAGTCAACAGGTTTACAAGTCTTTAATACTTGTTCATCTTCCCTTTCCCTTTACTGGTGGTAGGTTCATCAACCTTCTCAACTTTAGCTGTAATATTTATATAAGCAAGAGTGAGCAAACAAATCCTCACTGGAAGTGATAATGAATAAAAATATCATAACAACTGCCAAATGAACAAGCTCAATAGAACTAAATAATGTGCTTTATCAATAATAATCAGGAACAGAATTTAAAATATATATCTGAGGGTCAAAAGACAACGAACTATGTCCATAGTTATAAGTATTCTTTTAACTTAAACTTTAACAGCCATAAGACTATAGGTACTCATCATACTTAGGGGGATCAGCTTTTCGTACAATGTATTGTGCACAAACATTTAAACGCTATGCGTAAATTATCCCCTATAATAGGGTTTTTCATCTCAGTATTTAGAATACAAGTCCGCACCAAAGTAAGTTTGGTTTGGATAAGTTTCAACGTAATTTAGAGTTTAAAGAACATCAACTAAGGATTAGTTGAATGAGAATGTAATAACAATATTCTATAGAATAAGTCATAAATGAATTAACATTGCATATTAAGGTCATGCTTTAGAAATAAGCTAAAAGCATAATCATTGAATAACGTAACATACCTTGCTTGAACAATATTAAGCTAAGGTTAGAATTTTGTTTAGAATTGAGTATTGAGCATGCATAATAAATAGTAATTTGAATGATAAAACTTGTTCAACATAAGTGCATCAGAGTTAAGAAACTTGCATACTAAGAAACAAGTTAAAGATTAGAAAAACTTGCTCAATATCAAGAGGTAAGATTTAGAAACTTGCACGATATAATTAGAGTTAAGAAACTTGCACAATCGTAACAATAGAGTTAGAGAAATTGCTTAAAGAAAGTTTAGAGTTAGAAAACTTGCCTTGCGTGTAAGCTAAATCGTAATAATTCGATTCAAAACATCTTATACACATATCATCATGACATAATTAGTTACTACATATACTTTGTATACAAATAAGTATCTATTTCATGTATGGATTGGTTTTAATCACATAGTCAAGTTACATTAGTAACATAATAACACTTGTTAATTGTTAATTATATGCTCATTCTTAGTACTATAATACCAAAATCACATCTTAACAGTCAAAATATTTCACCTTATCAACAATTACAGATTTTGTGTAATCAAACAAACTTTCTGGCCATTCGACTAACCCCACACTTCAGCCACATTGAAGCGGTCTTTGCTTGTGATGATCTTTGGTATTGCACGCAGAGATGTCTGCCTCAGAATTGGCGTTGTGGCGTGAGGCTTAGGCAACAGTGTGGCGCTAAGTTTGGCGTTATGTTGTTGAATCACTGAATCCAAGCACCTAAGAACAAAAACGAATCTAATCTTAATTTCTAGCACCCAGTTTAACACATATAACTTATAGGGATTTCACATAAACATAACTTAAGGTCTCTAGCATGTTTTTACCCACATAAATAACATAAACATCAAATTAAAAACCTTTCAATTCCATGTTTTATACAAAACTCCATTTTTTTGACATTGTTAACAAAATTAACATTGTGATCACAATTATACACCAAATTAATTCATTCAAACTACGTTCTTTTCGTTTCTTACTGAATTAACAAATTCAAGGTTCAATTCATCTACTAGCTGACAATCAAATATCAATTTTGGTACTCCTACAAGCCATGCTCATACACATATTCATTGTAAAACCGTTGTTGATCGATTTCGCAATCAATGAATACGTGCAAGAATACACGGTCAACAAGTAATAAAGTGAAAGTAGAGTATCGTTCCCACGAGGAATTATTTAATAAAAATTACCAATTACTAACTCTTAACCAAATCAATTTTATTTAAATAATCGTAAATTGTGAATTTTCTAGTTAAGAAAACTAAATTAAACAATTAAAAGAGATTAGTTTAAAAGAAAGCAAATAAACAACTAAGATTTGATTAAATTTAGGTAAATAAGGATTAAGACTCCAATATCCCCAATTATGAATTATAAATCAATTATTCAACTATTCCAATTATTATGTCTACTGAATTGTTAACAGGAATTCTCAAATGCCAAAAGTCCTTTCTCAAGGGATCATTTGCCTTCTATTTAACCCAAATTAATTTTGCTATATCTCTATGCAAAACAATTGAATTAAACTCGTTACAATCCCAATTCCTTATGTGTTACATGCGGCAAATAGATATTCTCATTCTATTCACAAACCTAATTATTCACTGTACAAATAACTAAGTCACATGTCACCATGCCAAGTTCTAACCCTAGAATTCCTTTCTCAATTCCTTCTAGAGTAACAAGGTAATTACTGATCAGATAATTAATCAATAAGCATAAAGCAAGATGAACAATTCACTTCAACATAAATAATTAGAATAAATCAAATAATCAATTCATAATCATAAAAAGTTCAATTGAAATCTTAATGAAAGAGTTAGTTCATAATTAATGAATTAAAATCAAGAATCCACAATTGAATAGACATTAAAAGATAAAAGTAAGAGAAGAGAAGAGAATATAATCTCTTGTTAGTAGCCTTGAGACTCCTCCTTCGCTCCTGCTTTGAATCTTCAATGGTCTCCAAGTTGCTTTAATCTCCAAAACTAATAAGAACTAGGGTTATGTTCTAATCTAAAGGAGTGTTAAATCTAGTCTAATCTATGTAATCTCCCCCTATTTTATGCCTTACATCATGTATTTATAGGTTACAAGTCCAATTTTTAGTTTTGGAATAAACCCAATCCAATTTAGAGTCAAAAAGGTGTCAAAATTCGCCCAAAACGCATCCAGTCGCACTTTATCCTCTTCCCGCAGCTGGCCTCAATAACAAGCACGATGTTCGAACAACGCTTTATAGCACCCCTATGGCAAAAAATAAGTCTAAAATTAGCGCCCCGGCGCTACCACTTTTTCTGACATTTTCTGCACCGACGTCCTTTGGGAAAATGGCCATAACTTCTTCGTCTGAACTTCCATTTAGATGATTCAAGATGATCCGGAAAGAGGAAAAGTAGATCTACAACTTTAATTCTTTAAAAGTTTCGAAATAAGGTCTGTAGAAATACTCAAATTGGCTCTGAAGTGACTTCTGTGTAAATGGCAAGCCGAAAACGTGAATCTAGCCACCCCGAACGTCAATCCATGTAACTTTTGTCCCAATTCCTACAAAACAACATAAAACATGCTTGAATAGACATAAACACTTAAAAACTAATCTAAAAGACTTGAGAACAACAATAAATTAAGCCTAAATGTATCCAATTCATGTGTATAAAACTCACTCATCAAATACCCCCAACTTAAACCTTTGCTTGTCCTCAAGCAAAAACACAAAAGAACTAAAAATAAACAAAATAACTCAACTAAATGAATGCATATGCATAATCTACTTCCTAATATACCTACGAACCGAGTAATAAATCAGTATGATATATAGCAACAGGCCTCAAAGATACCATTGGTGCTCAAACAATATATCCAATCAATTCAAAATCCATAACTCTAACCAATTAGTCAACCCAAACCCATTCATCACCCATGTTGTGTGTATGTGTGCTTGTTAACCATTCTAACCAACCACAGTTCAAGATAATCACATAACAAACTTCTTATAAGGAAAATTTCGGTTCAATTCAATTACTTTTGTGAACATGACAACTCCTGTTAAAAACTAAGCAATTACCAAATCTAAGGGTAAATCTGAGTTTATTTATACTTTTATTCAATCACGAGGGCATTTTGCTCTTTCACGTGTTTTATTCATTTTTTTTCTCATGGGTCATGCAATGTCTTATTCCTTAGGCTTTTCAATGCTACCTTAACGAGCTTTTCGACCAACGACTCCTCGGACCATTAAGACCTTAGGGCGCTAGGTGTAAAGACAATCCCCTCGGGATTAATTACTCAAGTAACAAAGGCCACAAAACTAGACAAGCATGCCACGGTGTTTATTCATACTTTTTTTTTCTTTTTCTTTGTTTTCTTTTTCTTTTTCATCATCTCTTTTCTTTTTCTTTTTTCTCTTTTTTGTTTTTTTCATTTTTTTTCTTTTTGTAATATATATATCCCATAGATTCCCCCAAACTCAAGCTTTTACATCATTCTAACCTTTACTGCCAGTTCACTAATTTCCTTAAATTTTAACCAAGATTTTCCCTCAGAAACAAATTATGAAACCCTTGAACCAAGTGGATTAAAATAGTTAAACTTTAAGTGCTAACCGGTTACATAAGTTTAAGACAGGCTCAAATTATCATCATGATTAAAATTAGAACTCACCATCAATTATCAACATTGTTCAAGTTAACATGCAAAACAAATCGTATCATAGGCCGAGCTAAGACCACACCAATCGATCACACAGATTCATGCCAAAAAAAAATGCAATTATACTACATGAACACATACTAATGCAACACATATATGAATATGCAAATAACTACCATGTATTATATGCAACCTAAAAAAAACACAATGCTAACACATAAAAAAATGAACTACTATGCAGATAACTAACTATATGCAATACGACACTAAAATGCCCCAAAACTTAAACTAGACATTGTCCTCAATGACTGAAATAGAAAAAATTAAAGCAGAGGACTTCCTTGAAAATATAGCAATCTTCCTCCTCGCCCGCTTAAGTTTGGAGAATAGGCTAAGCACATGGAACAAATTGGGCACCACTCTTGTATTTGACTTGGATAACCTGTAAACCATGATAGAAACAATTTTATTAAATTCTAAAAAAAAAATTCAAAACTGCTAATATAAAACCTAATAAAAACTAAAAATAAAAAATAAATAAACTTGGATTGCCTCCCAATAAGCGATTGTTTTATAGTCTCAGCCTGACTTTTTCAATTCTTTATCCAATTCCCCTACGAAAATTGAGGAACCCTCCATCCATCAGTAACAATGTCTCTTTTGGGAGGTTCCCATTAGCAAAAACCTTTGAATTGAAGTCACCTAGCATGCTCTATGTAGATAAGATCCCCATTAAGAACGGCAAACCACTAGATGTTTCCTCCATTATGTCGATGATCAGATTAGGGCATTGAAGCTTAATAAACATAATGGAACCTTCCTCTATCTTCTCCTTTTCATCACCATGACTCCACAACTGTACTAGCTCTTACGTTACCAACAGCTTTGCCGACGACATGACTTCCAATTGGGCATGGTTTTGCAAAACTGCCCGGATTATTGAACTTTGGTGGAGAAGGTACATGGGACACTATCAAAATTGGCTCATCTTCGTTGGTACTCAAAGTTAGATCTTCGTCGATCTCATTTTCTTGGTCTCCAAATCTTTCCTCTCTTTCAACATCTCTATCATTTGGCACATCCGGTTGCAGATTTGGTTCGGGCTCACCATCAGTCTCGGAATTCATGTCATAGGGCCAAGTGTATTGAGGACGATTGTTCAACGCATGTACTATCTGCCCCAATTGATTTTCCAAATTCTTTATCGACACACCTTGGCTTTGCAAATTCAGCTCTATTTGATTAAATTTTTTCTCATTTTCCTCGTTCTTTTTTTCAAAAGCTCTAATAAGTTTTTCCAAGGCTTCTTCAAAACTTGATTTCGGATCTGGTTGTTGTGTCTGATTTTGAAATTCGGATGTATTTTGTTGTCTCGGCGCTTGAGCTTGATTGTTACCCCATGAAAAATCTGTGTGATACCCCCAGTCCTGATGATAGTTGTTGGGATAAACATAATTGTTGGGGTAATCACCAATATACTGTACCGGCTCAAAACTGATGGTGCATTGATGACTCATGATTTACAGCACAATAATCACAAGTAACCACAACACTTTGACGACGTTGAGCTTCAAAAGCTTCTAAACTCCTCGAAAGTGTCTCAATCTGTGCTGACAATGCAGAAAATGTATTAAGTCCATCAATTCTTGTTTCCCTTGGTTGAGTCATGTTCGTGTATGGCCATTGATACATGAAAGTCATCCATGGTACCAAAAAAGAAAAAATATATAGGAAGAGAATTAAAATAAAAATAAAAATGTTTAAATTAAGACTAATTTGATTGAAATTAATATTGGTAAATAATTATTAAATTAATTCCCCAAGAATTACCAAAAAACTTGTTGATCGATTTACAGAATCAATGAATACGTGCAAGTATACACTGTCGAACAAGTAATAAAGTGAAAGTAAAGTATCGTTCTACGAGGAATTATTTAATAAAATTACCAATTACTAACTCTTAACCAAATCAATTTTATTTAAACAATCGCAAATTGTGAATTTTCTAGTTAAGAAAACTAAATTAAACAATTAAAAGAGATTAGTTTAAAAGAAAGCAAATAAACAACTAAGATTTGATTAAATTTAGGTAAATAAGGATTAAGACTCCAATATCTCCAATTATGAATTATAAATCAATTATTCAACTATTCTAATTATTATGTCTACTGAATTGTTAACAGGAATTCTCAAATGCCAAAAGCCCTTTCTCAAGTGATCATTTGCGTTCTATTTAACCCAGATTAATTTTGCTATATCTCTATGCAAAACAATTGAATTAAACTCGTTACAATCCCAATTCCTTATGTGTTACATGCGGCAAATAGATATTCTCATTCTATTCACAAACCTAATTATTCACTGTGCAAATAACTAAGTCACATGTCACCATGCCCAGTTCTAACCCTAGAATTCCTTTCTCAATTCCTTCTAGAGTAACAAGGTAATTACTGATCAGATAATTAATCAATAAGCACAAAGCAAGATGAACAATTCACTTCAACATAAATAATTAGAATAAATCAAATAATCAATTCATAATCATAAAAAGTTCAATTGAAATCTTAATGAAAGAGTTAGTTCATAATTAATGAATTAAAATCAAGAATCCACAATTGAATAGACATTAAAAGATAAAAGTAAGAGAAGAGAATAGAATATAATCTATTGTCAGTAGCCTTGAGACTCCTCTTTCGCTCTTGCTTTGAATCTTCAATGGTCTCCAAGTTACTTCAATCTCCAAAACTAATAAGAACTAGGGTTATGTTCTAATCTAAAAGGAGTGTTAAATCTAGTCTAATCTATTGTAATCTCCCCCTATTTTATGCCTTACATCATGTATTTATAGGTTACAAGTCCAATTTTTAGTTTTGGAACAAACCCAATCCAATTTAGAGTCAAAAAGGTGTCAAAATTCGCCCAAAACGAGTCCAGGCTGCACCCAACCTATTCCCAAAGGTTTCAAAGGTTGGGCACGACGCTCAAACAACGCCTTATAGCGCCTCCGCAAGACCGCAAATAAGTTTAAAATTAGCCCAAATACTACCACTTTTTTGACATTTTCTGCTCCGACGTTCTTTGGAAAAATGGCTATAACTTCTTTGTCCGAACTCTGATTTAGATGATTCAAGATGATCCGAAAAGAGGAAAAGTAGATCTACAACTTTCATTCTTTAAGAATTTCGAAATAAGGTCTGTAGCAATACTCAAATTGGCTCTGAAGTGACTGCTGTGTAAATGGCAAGCCAAAAACGCGAATCTAGCCACCCCGAACGTCGATCCATGTAACTTTTGTTACAATTCCTACAAAACAACATAAAACATGCTTGAATAGACATAAAAACTTAAAAAGTAATCTAAAAGACTTGAGAACAACAATAAATTAAGCCTGAATGTATCCAATTCATGTGTATAAAACTCACTCATCAACCATGACACCCCCAAATTCAGGTACTTCATTTCCACGAGATTTGGTGTTCACTTTCCAATCATTCATATCTAACTACCCAAACATAATAAAATTAAATCAAAAATCTTCTCTTTAAAAAGGATTACATCATTAAATCCAAAAATATCCCAGGTTGTCTAACCTTAACATCATTCAAGTGCGGAAATAAAATTATTACATCACATCATTGATTAAAAGTCTATCATCATAACAATAGATGAAATTACAAGTCTTCATTACTTGTATATTTGTCCCTTTCCTTTCCTAGTTGTAGGTTCGTTGACCTTCTCAACTTTAGCTGCAATGATTATATTTATGCAAGAGTGAGCAAAACAATTGCTCACTAGATATAACAATAAATCAACAAAAGAATAATAACTGCTAATGAATAGGCTCATCAAAACTGAATTGTACTCTAGTAATGATAACCAACAACTGGAATCAAAATATGAAATAAATCTGAGGGTCATAAGACCATGAACTATGTCCACGGTTACAAGTAATCTTTCAACTCTAACCTTAACAGTTATACTGTAGGGACTTCAGGTACTTAGGGGGATCAACCCTTCGTACCATGTATTGTGCACAAACATCTTAACGCATTGCGTATTCCCTGTAATAGGGTTGTTTTTCTCAGTTTTAGAGTACAAGTCTGTACCAAAGAAAGTTTGATTTGGATAAGCTTCTAAGGGTAATTTAAAGTTTAACGATCATCAACTAGAGGACTAGTTGAATCAATAATGTTTGATAACACAACAGTTGTTTAATAACAACATAGCATAGAACAATTGAGAATCATAGGTGAATTGACTATATACTAAACTTATGCTTGAAAATAACTAGAGAGCATAAGCATTAAATAAAATGAATAAAATGATAAACCTTTGCTTGAACAATAATAAGCTAGGTATATGATCTTGTCAAATTAGAAAGTTAATTACTGAATATACACTAATTGATAGCAAGATGGAAACAAAGCTTGCTCACATGATCATAGCTTATGCAACGTGATTGAAGTACAACAATTCAATACTAGGAATTAAAGTTCAAAAAAGCATTTACTACAAAAGAATGAACTAAGGAAACTTGTTTAACTATAAACAAGTTAGAGTAAATCAACAATGATTAGAATTCCAAAGAATTAGGGTTAAAACATGCTCAATGTAAAGAGATAAGGTTTTGGGAACTTGCATCATCATAAACAAACTAGATACAAGAAACTTACTCAATTATAAGAATAAAGTTTAGGAAACTTGCATAATTATAATTTAGATAGGGTAAATAAACTTGCTCAATAATAACAAGGTAGAGTTAGAAAACTTGCTCAAAGAGAGTTTAGATACGCGCACAATTATAAAAGTAGAGTTAGAGAACTTGCCTCAAGCTCAAGCTATAATATTAAAACTCACGTTCACCTACACATTTTAGTAGAATCACAATATCTATTAGACATGTTCACACCCACTTACTAAATAACACCCATTTCTAGCTAAACTTGTTAATTTAGTACAAATCATACCTTACCATACATATTTTAGAATCATAAGTGTACATTTCATAACACTTATTCATTGATCATTAAGTTTCTTAAATCATACATATCATTTTCATAACTTACTAACTTTACATTTTAGAGTTACTAACCACATGATACGTTTCTGTTTTAACCTTGTCATTACACATTTGACACATTAACATAACATTAAGCTAAGTTACAATGAATGTCCAAAGTCTCAGAGTAAGTGCAGACTTCATTGTTCAGGATCGACTATCGGCCGCAATCGCCAAGATTACCTTTAGGTTATCAAGGCTTTCATGAGGCTACGCTGCCGCGCAAGAGAGATCGCCATACCACGCCACGCACTGAGCCCAGCTTTTGCGAGAACATGATTTCAAGACTATTCTTAAGCTTAACTAACACGAATTTCACCCACAAAACAGTGAAATTAACATACAGAATTGGTATAAAACTATCATAAACATGTTTCCTCACATATTCAACCACTTAGAACAATTTAACAACAACTTTAGCTAATTTAAATCCTTAAATTTCATATTTTTATACAAAAACTCCATTTTTGACATCCTTTATAAAAATCATCATTTTAATCTTAGTTTTATACCAAATCACTTCGTTCAAACTACGTTCTCTTCGTTTCTTAACGAACTAGCATAAACAAAACTCAATTAACAGTTTAACATACAGATTGACCACTAAAATTGGTACTTTTCATGAGCCATATGTAAAATTATTCACTGTAAACACTTTCTTCCTATTTAACCGTAATTAACATAACAAATTCTTATCTAAATGCAACCTCTTACATCATAAACACGTATAATCACCATAATTTAGTAGTATAGCAACAATTCGAAAAGATGGAATTCACAGGATATAAAAAAATTGTTGTCGTGAAACATATATATGTATATTTATGTATAATATCAAAGTTATGAATAATACCTTCAATTAGCTTGAATAATCTTTGCTAACACCACAAAATCTGCTTGAAAACTCAGAACTTCCTCTAAAATTCTCTCACAAACTCTCTGCTCTGTAAACCTTCTTCTCAGACTTAGCAAATAACTAAAGCGTAAACCAAAACCCAGCTGATAACCAAATGCGTAAAAAGAAACTAATATTACCATAATAAGCCTAATCAGTTACAAAATATAACGTATAAGTTATAATTATATTTTATTTATTATTTGATTTATTTAATTTATTTAATTTATATTATTTAAAAATTCAAAAATCAAAAATCCAAATGTCATAAGGCTTTGTTTGGCAAAAAGTCTTTAAAATAAAGACTTAATATTTTAAGCTTTGTTTGGTCATAACTAATTTAAACTCCTTTAATTTTATTTTAGTAAACCATTTAGTTTAATTTATAATTATGTATTATTTATTTGGATTTCCATATCCAACATTAATCAAATAAATTAATTACACATACTATTTTTTTAAGTAAATATTCCACTTTAACAAATATCACAAAATTATAACTTCATTATAATTTTATTTAATAATTTAATATACCATCTTAAATTATTAAATCAACACAACAATATAACATCTCATGTTATATTACAACTCTCTAAATTATAAATTCAATTAATTTAGATTATTATCTAATAAATTTAAATTCATATATTTTTACTAACAACTATCACATCAACAAAACATTTATTCAACAATAACAACTCAAATAAATATTTATAATTCAATAAATATTTAAAATTACAATTTAAAATTTCGAATTGTTACATCCTTCCCTCCTTACAAGGATTATGTCCCCAGAATCACAATTCAAACAATCAAATCGTCACATTCTTCCATTCTTACAAAGATTCTGTCCCCAGAATCGACGACACAGACTAAAAAAATAACTCAGGGTAATTCTTCATCATTTCAGCTTCGAGTTCCCACGTAGCCTCTTCTACATTGTGGTTCCTTCATATCACCTTCACAGAAGGTATCACTTTATTCCTGAGTACTTGTTCTTTTCTGTCGACTCTCTGGATAGGAATCTCTCCATAAGACAAATCTTTACTAAACTACAACGGTTCATACTCGATCACATGCTTGTAATCGGGTTTATACGGTCGCAACACCGACACATGAAAAATGTTGTGAACATGTTCTAATTCTGGAGGTAAAGCTACCTCATAAGCTACTTCTCCCACTCTTCGCAATATCTTGAAAGGTCCAATAAACCTTAGGCTTAGCTTTCCTTTCTTGCCAAAACAAATTTTCCCCTTCCAAGGAGAAACTTTTAGGAACACGAAATTTCCTGCTTCAAATTCGTGATTACGCTTGCAGTTAATCAAAGATACTTCTTCATCGATCTTGAAAGCGACTACTAGTCTTGCTCGATGAGTTTTATAACTCCGTTGGTCCATTGCATCAGCCTTACTCGGTCCTAACAGTTAATGTTCACCAACTTCATCCCAGTATAGTGGAATTCTGCATTTCCTGCCATATAATGCCTCGTATGGCGGCATGCCAATGCTTGCGTGATAACTGTTGTTGTATGCAAATTCCACCAGCAGTAGATGATCATCCCAGTTTCCCTTGAAATCCATTATGCACGCTCTAAGCATATCCTCTAACGTTTGGATTGTTCGTTCGCTTTGACCATCAGTTTGCGGATGGTATGCCGTACTCATCTTCAGTTGCACTCACATGCATTCTTATAGTTTCTTCCAAAAATTTGAGGTGAATCTCGGATCTCTATCTGATACTATTGACACTGGAACTCCATGCCTGGACACGATCTCTTTTACGTACAGTTTTGCCAGCTGATCAAGATTAAATCTAATCTTTATTGGCAAAAAGTGAGCTGATTTCATTAATCTATCCACTATCACCCATATCACATCGTATCCTTTATGAGTTATTGGAAGACCTACCATAAAATCCATTGTGATATGCTCCCATTTCCATTCCAGTATTTCCAACGGTTGAAGTAATCCGCTTGGCTTTTGATGCTCGGCCTTCATTCTCTGTCATGTCAAGCACTTTGCAACACATTTTGCAACGTCTCTTTTCATATTTGGCCACCAAAAATGTTGCCGCAAATCTTGATACATTTTCATACCTCTCGGATGGATAAAATAGCTTGAGCTATGAGCTTCTGTCAAGATGTCTTCTTTGATATCATGTACTATTGGAACCCAAATTCATCCCTCGAATCTTAGCATTCTTTTAGTATCAACCTTATACTTCACCTCTTTACCCTTGATCAACCCTTCCTTTATTTTTCTGCATTCTTCATCCTGTAGTTGAGCGTTTTTCACCTTGCCCCACCAAAGATAGACTAACTTCCATCTGGTACAATCTTTCGTCGGATTCTTTTGGAAATTTGATTTCCTACTCTAGCCTTGCCATTGCTGAAATAAGCTCCTCCTTATCGGTTAACAACACCAACTTTTCTCTGTCTTTCCTACTTAAGGCATCTGCAACCACATTAGCTTTACCCGGATGATAAAAGATTTTGTAATCATAATCTTTTATTAATTCCATCCATCTTCTTTGACGCATGTTCATTTCCTTTTGTGTGAAAATATACTTCAGACTTTTATGGTCTGTGTAAATCTCATATTTTTCTCCATGGAGATAATGTCTCCATATCTTAAGTGCAAACACAACCGTAGCCAATGCTAAATCATGAGTCGGATACCCTTTCTCGTAGTCTTTCAATTGCCTTGATGCATACACAATGACCTTGCCATTTTGTATAAGAACACAACCCAATCCTTTTTGTGAAGCATCACTATACACCACAAACTTTCCTGTATTATCTGGTAACGACAACACAGGTGCCACACTGAGTCTCTTCTTCAGTCCCGTAAAAGCTTTCTTCACACTTTTCTATCCAAACAAATTTAACAGATTTTCTCGTCAAATTTGTCAACGGAGTGGCAATCTTGGAAAAATCCTCGATAAACCGTCTGTAATAACCTGCCAATCCCAAGAAACTTCTTACTTCTGATGGAATTCTTGGTTGTTCCCAATTTATCACAGCTTTGACTTTTGATGGATCCACAGAAATTCCATCCTTGTCAATTACATGGCCGAGAAATTGTACATGTTCTAGCCAAAATTCACATTTAGAGAATTTTGCGTATAACTTTTCTTTTCTTAGCATCTCCAACATCAAACGTAAGTGTTCCGTGTGTTCTTCTTGAGATTTAGAGTACACCAGAATGTCATCGATAAATACCACCACAAACTTGTCTAAAAATGGTTTAAACACCCTATTCATCACATCCATAAACGCTGCAGGGGTGTTTGTCAAACCAAAAGACATCACCAAAAATTTGTAATGTCCATATCGAGTTCAAAATGCCGTCTTCGGTACATCCTCCTTCCTTACTTTCAATTGATGATACCCACTTCTCAAATATATTTTCAAGAAATATCTAGCACCCTTCAGTGGATCAAACAAGTCATCTATTCTTGGCAAAGGATACTTATTTTTAATAGTGACTTTGTTTAATTCCCTATAATCAATGCAAAGATGCATTGATCCATCCTTCTTCTTCACGAATAACACCAATGCTCCCCACGGTGATATACTCAGTTGAATATAGTTCTTATCTAGCAGTTCTTGCAGTTGTACCATCAGTTCCTTCATCTCTACCGGAGCCATTCTGTACGAGCCTTTGATATTGGAGCCGTTCCTGGCGCTAAGTTGATCATGAACTCGACCACTCTGTCAGGCGAAAGTCCTGGCAAATCTTCCGAAAATACGTCTACAAAGTCCCTAACCACTGGTACTTCCTCCAGTTTTACACCCTTCTTCTTTTGAGTATCGACTATGTAAGCTAAGTACCCTACACATCCCTGACTCAACAACTTCTTTTCCTGCATAACCGTCAGACACCTTATTTGTCTAGGCGATTTGCTACCATGAAAAACTACCTTTGACAAAGTCATAAGATTTACACACTTCTTTTGGCAATCAATTACCGCTCTATAATTGAATAGCCAATCCATTCCCAATATAACGTCAAACTCTCCAAGTTTTATCGGGATTAAATCTACTTTCATAACATTTCCCTTTATATTCACCCTACAGTTCTTTTATACAAACCTAACAGGAATCACTTCCATATTTGCAATTTCTATGTTTAAAGGGAAATTCAACTCTTCACTAGCTATTTCTAACCTCTTTGCAAATTCATCAGATATAAACGAGAAAGTTGCACCCGAATCAAATAATATATATGCATTTATATCATTGATTGGGATAACACCTCACACAACATCTTTTGATTGCACTGCATCCTGTACCGTCATGTTAAAGGTTCTAGCTGTGGGCTTTTTTGTTGACGTTGGTCCAACAATAGTCAGTGTACTTCCACTACCATTTCCCTTGCTTCTATTTGCCTAGCCAGATTTCTTCTTTAGACACTCGCGAGCAAAATGATCCTTCGACCCATAGGTGTAGCAAGCATTCTTCTTGGGTTGATTTCAATTTGGGGCAATGTGACCCTCTTGGCCACAGTTAAAGCAGACCCGCTTCCCCCTTAAGCACACTCATGTGTGAAACATTCCGCATGTAGCACATGTGTCCATCTTCTTCTCCTGCTGGTTACCTTGTTGATTTCCAGCTACCACATTTGCATTCAATTTCCTCTTCAAATTATTGTTGCCATTCCCACCATTACCACCACCACCATTCTTAGCTTCACCTTCATTCTTCTTCTTTCTATGCTCTTGGTTGTGTTTTGTTACAGCCTCACCTCCACTCTTATTGAGAATTGCCTTCTCCAGCACTGCTGCAAACGTCTTTAACTGGAACAGGGAAACCCTGCTGTACAACCAGGGCTTCAGTCCCTTCTCGAACCTTCTTGCCTTGCGTTCATTCATATTCACTTGATATGGCACAAACCTCGCTAACTCGTTGAACCTTGCTGCATATTTCGACACTGTCATTGTGCCCTATTTTAGTTCTAAAAATTGCACTTCCATCTGATTCTTTGAGCTTTCTGGGAAATAGGTCTTGAAGAATATCTCCTTAAAGCTATCCCAAATTATTACCCCTTAACCCCCTCGAGTTTTATTGGCTTGCCAACAATAACTAGCCTCTGCTTTTAACATAAATGTTGCATAAGCAGTCTTCTGATTATCCCCTACCCTAGCAACATCAAACACTTTCTCTATTTCCATGATCTAGGTTTGTGCCTCAACCGGATTCATGGATCCACGGAACTCTAGTGGCCCAACTTCCTTGAAGTCCTTAAATGTTGCGGCTTGATTCTGTGGCTGATTCTGTAATGCTCCCGTTAGTAGCATTACGAATTGCTGAACTGGATTAGCCTCAGCATTGTTGTTATTCTCAGGGATCCTTTGCCATGGTTGACATCTTGGAGGCATTTTCTGTTAAAATACACCCATTAGATTATATTCACCCTTTTAAGTATTTACTACTTAATTTACACACCATAAAAAAATTATCACGTAACACATAACACTTTGAATAAAACAATAACTTTTATTCATTCATAATCTTTTAGGAAACATCAAAACAACTAAGATCACAAGTTTACATTACTTTCTCTCGAACTACTCACGCTTTGAGATAACTTCATCATCATCATACCTGAAATTAACATCTTATTTACTCACTATTTATATAATAATTACATTTATGACATCCTATTAAAATGTTGCATAGCCTTACGATGCTCCTCTTCCATAATACGGAACGTTGTTCGACGATCTAAAATGTACGATGGCAGTGTCTCGAATTGAATAGGATAACACATGACCCGATCTTGAGCTCGATTGATCACGGTGTTGAATACACTAGTCATCTCTTCCATCTTGATCCTCTTCACTTGAACGTCTCTCTCCGCTACCCTGGCTCGTTGAAGAGTTTCCTCATATGTGTCTTCGGCTCTTGCCTTCTTCGTAGATTCTTCTTTCAACCTTTTCTTCAGCTCTACAATCTTCTCTGTCAGTTGCTCATTCTCTCCCTCAGTGCAGATCAGCTTCTCTTCAACATTATTAAGACGTTCATCTCGATCCTGGATCTCATTGTCCTTCTGCGCCATTGCGATCTGCTATTCAGCTACTATCTCTAGCAACTCCTCGACGCTATCTTGAAGTTCCACATTGCGGTCGTATACTTTGTCGTACATATAGGCGGTAATCTATTTAAGTGGAATCTCTTCCTCCTCGTCCTCCTCATCCTCATCCGACTGTGGCAGCTCAACGGGGTCCTCTTCGTCCGTCTCTATCTCATCATCCTCATCAGGTAATCCTTCCTGCTCAACCACTTTGACCAACGAAATTATTTCCTGTGGCAGTAGTTGTTCCCACACCACCTGAATATCTCGAGGCTCCTCCTCACTAGGCATCTGGGATCCTTCCTCCCTCACCTAACTGGATTCTCCTACATTAGCCATCCTGATAACCTAAATTTTATGTTTTAATTACTAATCATTACTACTCGACACTCACGAGCACATAGGTTGCAGTCACATAAGCACATAAGTGTTTTATTACTTCTTCCTTAAAACTCGATAAGAGTTTATCATCACTATCTTTTCAAAGGTTACTTCCTAAGGCTTTTCCCCACCAAAGGTTCATAACCTAAAGCTTTGATACCAACTTGTGACACCCCGAAATCCAGGTACTTCATTTCCACGAGATTTGGTGTTCACTTTCCAATAATTCATATCTAACTACCCAAACATAATAAAATTAAATTAGAAATCTTCCCTTTAAAAACGGTTACATCATTAAATCCAAAAATATCCCAGGTTGTCTAACCTTAAAATCATTCAAGTGCGGAAATAAAATTATTACATCACATCATTGATTATAAGTCTATCATCATAACAATAAATAAAATTACAAGTCTTCATCACTTGTATATTTTTCCCTTTCCTTTGCTAGTTGTAGGTTCGTCGACCTTCTCAACTTTAGCTACAATGATTATATTTATGCAAGAGTGAGCAAAACAATTGCTCACTAGATATAACAATAAATCAACAAAAGAATAATAACTGCCAATGAATAGGCTCATCAAAACTGAATAGTACTCTATCAATGATAACCAACAACTGGAATCAAAATATGAAATATATCTGAGGGTCATAAGACCACGAACTATGTCCACGGTTACAAGTAATCTTTCAACTCTAACCTTAACAGTTAGATTGTAGGGACTTCACGTACTTAGGGGGATCATCCCTTTGTCACAAACATCTTAACGCATTGTGTTTCCTGTAAGACCCCAACATTTATGAATAAAGATTAATTTTCTTTAAATATCATTTTTGAATATTATGGCGTGGAGTTGATATAATGTTATAATTGTGGGTAATATTTATAAATTTTGCAAAGTAAGCAAGTTTTTATAAAATATTCGTTTGGTCGGGGAATATTCTTTTTGTCGGGGAATATTCGTACGACGACACAATCATTGGTGGACCCCACAAAAAATTTATTGTCGGAGTTAGAAAACGACAAAAATATTTTTATAAAAATAAACGACGGAAGTATTACCGCTAACACTGTTGGAATACACGTGGTTAAAATACAAAGAATAACACGTGTTGTTGCAAGAAATGAGCAGCACTTGGTATTGCATAATATTTTTTGAATTATTGATTTTTTTACGTGAAGAAGGCACTACTCAATAATTGTTACAGTAATTATTGTTTAATATTTTATTGTATTGATTCAATAATTGCTACGTTGATATTTTTGATTCAATAATTGTCATTAGACAGTATTTCAAATTAGCAAATCAATAATTCATTTAAATATATTATTATAATATTATATTATAGTAGTATGATGTGATTATATGATAGTGTGTTTTTTATAATTTGAATGGTAACATTGTTATAGTAAATTCATGGTATAAAAGTAAAATGAGGTGGAAGAGAACAAATTGAATTTGAATTCTGATGATGTAAGCGATGATGTCATTAAAACGATGAGGTAAGCAATGATGTCATATGATCGATGATGTAAGCAATGATGTCATATGATCGATGATGTAAGCGATGATGTCATAAATTATGGCGAAAAGACTATTTTACCCTTACTCTACCAAGCTTATAAATAGAAGCTCATTCCTTCATTATTTTTCACGAATTCACGAAAGCTATAGAGCGAGAAAGAATAGAGAGAATAAGAGAGAAAGAAGAAGAATCTTCTGTTACTACAATATTGCGGTATCCAATTTCCTACTAAAGTAAGGGGTATTATTTCTTTTGTATTCATAAAGAGAACTTCTGTTATTCCATTCTTTATTATTCTGTTGGAATAACCTGTATACGCGGACTACCCTATACTTGGTGAAATTCTTTGGTTATCCCATTCTTTATCATTATGTTGGAATAATCTGTCTATGCGAAGTACCGCATACGTGGTGAAATTCTTCAGTTATTCCATTTTTTATTATTCTGTTGGAACATCCTGTCTATGCGTTACGCATGACCTGGTTCTGTTATTTATTATTCTGTTGGAACATTCTGTCTGTACGTTACGCATGACCTGGTTCCGTTATTTATTATTCTGTTGGAACATCCTGTCTGTGCGTTTACGCATGACCTGGTTCCATTATTTATTATTCTGTTGGAATAACCTGTCTGTACGGTCTATCGCATGCCTGGTGATTTCTTTTGTTATTCCATTCTTTAGTATACTTAGTTGGTTAAAGTTTTGACTTCTATACTCCATGAAATTAGTGGAATATCCTTGATATTTGCACTTCATCCAGTATCTTTTCATGGAAATATTCTTCTGAGAATTCTTGAGTTTTACTCTACAAAGAAGTATCATGTTGACAATTTAGACGTTATTAGTTCTTGGATAAATTAATTTTTGAACTTGTTTTATTGAATTCTTATATCATTGTCATCATCCTCATGTTTATATTATGTTGAAAGTCATATGTGACCTGTAATGCATAGATGGACTTGGTATGATTATGACCAGGGATTATTCGGTATAATCATGACCGTAATATTACAAATGATGTGGAAAAAGTCCTCATTGGCCGTAGTGCATTGATGGATAGTTGTTGGCATGATCAATGACCATCGATGAATACACGAATATCCTCGGCCCAGCGTAGTGCATGGATAATTTGTGGGTGTGATACTAATAAATATCCTCGTCAGTAGTGTGTGGAAGATGTGGATTATTTATTAAGTTGAGTCTCAAATATAAAAGTGATGAAAACCTTTTAAATCATAAAAGATAGTAAATTTTATTCTCTACTTGACTCATTAATGGATTGCTTGTTCATACTGCAATTAAACTTGATGTTTGTTATATTTTTTATCGCTTTAACATCGTTGAAGGCTAACGATAATTTATTATGCATTATCTTAGTCATAATATTTCTTACTGGGCTAGTTGAGCTCACCCTTTCTTTCACTGTTCTCTTCAGGAAATGAGAACGTAGCCGGGACTAGTCGGGGAATGGAGTGATGGTCTAGATGATAGTATTAGTAGTCCTCACTATTCTGTTAAATAGTGTGAAAATAAATGTAATGAGGACTCTTTTGAGTATGGATATTGTCTAGATGACAATATTCTTATTAAAACTCTCAGTTTACGTTTTGTTGTATTTTACACGACAGCTGTATTATTAAGTTGTATTTGAATTCTGTACCATGTATTTGGTGACTCAAGATGGGTGATGTATACCTATTTTGGGGGCGTCACAAATTGGTATCAAAGCTTAGGATATGATCCCCGCTAAGATGTGAGACAGAACTAGGAGGAGAGACGAAATTCCTTTCGCTATTAGTATGACCTACCTAAGTTTATTTGGTATTTAATTAGTAGGTCATAGTATAGGGATAATATGTGATATGTTAATAACCCTTGTTTTGTGGCGATATTTGAAAATGACATTCGAGAATGTTGAGAACATCAATGGAGCAAAGGAGACCATTGAGTCTCCACGGATCAATAATCGTGGATAATGTGCATCGAAGGCGATAATCCTCGTGCAAACAACAACACGCACTGAGATGATGAACGATGGAATGTTCGGAGGATTTATGAAATTCATGCAACATCGTGCGAAGCGGCGCCATCGTCCAAAATGCGGTGGAAACACTGGCAACTCTCGGACGGTCATATCGCTAAGCGCTTCAAGGAACCGGGACCACCGAGTTTTTTGGAGATCCAAAACCACTTAAGGCGAGACGTGGATTAAGCGAGATCAACAAGATATTTGATGTCTTGGGATGCTTCGAGGAACAAAAGGTTCCTTTTGCCACCTTCATATTACGATGCAAGAGGCGACATTAATTTGGTAGAATCAGTAAAGCGTACTCAACATGCCGCACTGAAGATGTCTTGGGAGAAGTTCCAAGAACTATTCAACGATAAGTAGTTTCCCAAAAGTATTCGTCACATGAAAGAGGTAGAGTTCATCAAGCTGGAGCAAAACAACATGACCGTAATACAGTAGACGGGCCAAGTTTGCTTGAGTTATCCCGATTTGCGTCCCATTTGGTTCATAATGAAGAGAGAATGACACGAATGTTTCTAAGAGGTTTGAAACCCGAGATACATCAATATCTTATCCCTCATAAACTGTGTTTGTATTCAGATGTTGTTAATAGGGCTTAGTTATTGGAGCGCGATAATGAGTCAACCCAACCAAAAGAGAGCAGCCGACAAAATGATAATACCAGTGATAACAGTCATCGAAGCGGTGACAACAAGCGTGGAGGCAATCAACATGCCAAAAATGGTAACCACTTCAATGGTAATCATGGTCAAAACAATAAGAATGGACATTTCAGGAAGAGGAGATTCAACAATGATGGAAAGACGTCAGCATCAGCACCTGTCATTAAGGAAGGAGAACGACCACCTATCATATGCTTCAAAAGTGGAGGGGAGGGACACATCAGTCCAAATTGCGGGATGCCATCCAAAGCATGCTATAATTGTGGAAGAGAAGGTCACCTAGCCCAATTTTTTCGTGCACCAAAATCAAGTGCAGCAGGGATGGAGGCATCAAAGGCCGTCCCAGATAAGACAAAACCGGTAGTTCAAGGGAGAGCGTTTGTCGTGACCTCCCAGAAAGCAAGGAATCCGGACGAGGTCATCACGGATAAGCTTATCATAAACTCTAGTGAAGTATATACCTTATTTAATACCGGTTCTACCCATTCTTTTATTTCTCCTACTTGCGCTCAACGTTTAAATTTGACCCCGGAGAAATTGGACTTTGATTTATCTGTTGAAACTCCATTGGGAGAAACCTTCATTACATCCACGGTTTATAAGTCTTGTTTGATTCAAATCGGCAATTCTTGACGCTTCCCTGTCGATCTTATTTCTTTGAAAATACTTGCATTTGATGTGATTCTAGGGATTGATTGGTTAACTACTCATCATGCAAAATTGATTATTTTCGTAAGGTTGTTAGCTTTCATATTCCCAACCAACCTATTATGCGAATTCAAGCAAACCAAACCATTAAAATCAATCACCTTGCCATCTCAAGCCATAAAGATATTCGCTTATTGAAAAGCGGATGTCAAGCTTTCTTAGCTCATGTCCATGGATCTAAACAAATATACGCCGCTTTTGAATGATATTTCTATTGTTAATAAATTTCTGACGTATTCCTCAAGAATTTCTGGCCTACCCCAGAAGCGTGAAATTAAATTTTGTATCGACCTTGAACCCCAGACAAAACCCATTTCCAAAGCCCCATATCGAATGGCTCTATTGAACTTCGTGAGCTAAAGACCCAAATCGCAGGAATTATTAGACATCGGCTTTATCCATCCTAGTACTTCTCCTTGGGGTGCTCTGTTCTATTCGTGAAAAAGAAAAGACGGAGTATACGACTTTGTATTGATTATCGGGAGTTAAATCATGTCACCGCCAAAAAATAGGGTACCCATTGCCATGTATTGATGACCTGTTTGACCAGATTACAAGGAGCCAAATTATTTTCAAAATTGATCTTCGTTTTAGAATATCACCAATTGAAGATTAGAATCGATGACATTCCAAAGACGGCTTTCGATTACTTGCAGACGAGCATTATGAATTCCTAATCATGTCTTTTGGATCGACTAATGCTTCTTTTTGCTTTCATGGATATGATGAACCGAGTATTCAAGAATATTTGGATCACTTTGTGGTCGTCTTTATTGATGACATCCTTATATATTCCAAAAGCCGTGAATATCATGAGCAACACTTGAGGCTGATACTCCAAAAGCTTCGTGAAAACAAGCTTTATGCCAAGTTGAAGAAATGCGAGTTCTGGCTTGAGGAAGTAGGATTCTGTAACATTCCAGAATTTTTAATTGTTATATTAAATATTTATTTAATATTAAGTATTTAATGGATGTGTTTATTGTTGAATAAATAATTGTTCAATGCAATTCGATTTGGTGAATTATTTGTTAATAAATAATTAAGGAAATTAATTATTTTATTCTAATTTAATTTAATTATTAAATTTGAGAGTTTTGATTAAATGAATTATTATATTTTAATTTGAATTTGTAATTAAAAGGATGTGTTAGTTGATTAAATAAAGTTATAATTATATAGAAAATTATAATTTAGTGGTATTGATTTATGTGTTAAAGTAATTTAATAAATTGTTATTAGAATTATTTTAATTAATTAAAAGTGTGACAAATAACCTTTTATAAAGGAGTTGTTAAAATAACTTAAAGGAGTTTAATTCAGTTTTAGCCAAACAAGGCCTATTGCATATTAAGTCTTTAATCTAATTATGTTTTACCAAACAAGGCATAAGGAATAAATGATTATATTTTTAGTAAGTAACCAAACAAGCCTTATGGCTTTTGATTTTCAAAATTTGTATAACTGATATCAGTTATACTTATATTTATATTATATAATTAATATATATTATATCTTATACGTTATATTTCTAATAATGCGTAAGATTAGAATAGATTTAAAAGAGAGAAGAAGAGAGTTTACAGAGAGAAAAGAAGAGAGGATTGGGAGAATGTTAGAGAATTTGATAAAGGAATTGGGGAGAAGAAGCTTGATAATCAAAGGATAGCCATTATTTTACAACTCTAAGGTATCATCTAAACTCTGTTATTGTTTTTCTTTTCAAAAGTTATAGTTGTATTTTTTTTTCTCTCTCAATTTTCTGTATAAAAGCTTTGTAGAAATTGAATTAATTGTTATGTATGTGGCTTTATATGATAAACTAGTGTTGTAAAACTATTTTCATAAGTTATATATGAGTATAGTCAATGAAGTTATGATATGTATGTAATTTGTGAAGAAAACTATTTTACAGAGAGTTTATGTGAATGAATATGGTTTAGTTTAAGGTAGAAATTAAGGGTTAATTAGTTGTTTAGTTGATAAATTGACTATTAAATTTGATAGAGTATGTATAAATATTGATAAAGTACTTTGAATTAACGGTTTTGGTTGAAAAACAAAATCACAATGTTGATTTTCATTGAAAACATCAAAAAGTGAGTTTTTATCAAAAACAGTGAAATAGGATGTTTTAAATTTGTTGTTTATGTTTTTTTATAGGCAGAAACATGTTAAGAGTCTTTAAATTATGTTTATATGAAGTCTCTATATGAATTACATGTTAATTAGGCTGTTAGAAAGTAGCTTGTAGGCCAAAATTAGCTTTTGTTCATGCTGTTGCCAAAGCTATCTGCCAAAATCACGCAATTCGACACATGTCATGACGGCCATGATCTAACTTTTGTGTGTGACAAAGACCGCCGCCATACATCGCATGGTAGTAGCCTCTTAGTTTAATTTTTTAGCCATTGTTAACATTCCACATGATAATCGTAGCCGCAAGACATGAAGTTAAGCGTAATGGTCCGACAAAGGTACTTTTTGTACTCAAAATCTGAAGGAATTGTTATGTGTTTATAGTAGGACTGTTAAGTTATGATTTTAGTATTTCTATAGCATGAATGAGCATGTTATTAACAATTAACTTGTTTTGTAACGTGATTATGTGATTAAAAATCAAATCTTACATTATGAGTGTACTTAGGTTGTTTGTAAAGTGGTAGTGACTAACTATGTCATGATGACATATGTATATAGGATATTGTGATTCGAATTGTTCGGTTTAACCTACGAGTAAGGCAAGTTCTCTAATCTATTATCTTGTTGAGCCAATTATTGTCTCCAATTCGATTACAATATAATGATGCAAGGTTTTTAAACTTTAATTTTGATATTGAGCAAGTTATTCTTGTACGTAACTTGTTGTTTAGCATGCAAATTTATATATACTAATGTTGAACAGTTTTATCGTTCAAATTGCTATGCATGCCTATTATTCAATTTTAAATAACCTTGGCTTATTATTGTTCAAGCAAGGTGTGCTATAGTTATTCAATATGTATGCTATTAGATTATTCCTAAAGCATGCTTTTAATTTACCATGTCGATTCAGTTATGATTATTCCATAATGTAATGTTATTGATTTTATTCAACTAATCCTTAGTTGATGTTCGTCGAATTCCAAATTACCTTGAAATATATCCAAACCAAACTCACTTTGGTGTGGACTTGTACTCTAAATACTGAGATGAACAACCCTATTATTAGGGGTAATTTACGTTTAGCGTTGAAATGTTTATGCACAATACATTGTACGAAGGGCTGATCCCCCTAAGTACGAGGAGTCCCTATAGTCTTATGACTATTAAAGTTTAAGTTAAAAAATTACTTATAACTATAGACATAGTTCGTGGTCTTATGACCCTCAATTATATAATTCAGATGTTGATAACTCATATTGTTTACTTCTATCGAGCCTATTATTTGACAGTTGTTGTAAAGATTTTTCCACTCATTGTTGTTTTCAAGTGAGCTTTGTTTGCTCACTCTTGCTTATATAACTATTACAGTTAAGGATGAGAAGGTTGATGTACCTAGCACCAGTAAGGGGAAAGGAAAGATGAACAATTATTGAAGGCTTGTAATATGTTAATATTTTATTATCAGTCTTAATTGAATGGTTGTAATGAAGTTTATTAATTTTTCTGCATTTGAATGATTGTATTTAAATGTTAGACAACCTGGTAGATTTTATTATGTAACCCTTTAATGAGGAAGGTTTTTATTATTCAATTTTACTGTGATTGGGTAGTTAGATATGAATGTTTGATTAGGTGAACACCAAATCCTGTGGGAATGAAGTACCTGGGTTTGGGGGTGTCACAAGTTGGTATCAAAGCCTTAGGTTATGAACCTTAGGTGGGGAAAAACCTTAGGAAGTAACCTTTGAAAAGATAGTGATGATAAACTCTTATCGAGTTTTAAGGAAGAAGTAATAAAATATTTATGTTCTTATGTGATTGTAACTTATGTGCTTGCGAGTGTCGAGTAGTAATGATTAGTAATTAAAACTTAAACTTTGGTTGTGGGATGACTAATATAGGATGATCCAACAAAGTTAGGGAAGAGGAGCCTCAAGATATTCGTGTAGTTTGGGAACAATTATCGCCATTTAAAAAGCGGCCCGCTTGGTCACGATGAGTTGAGTAGAGAGAGTACCTAATGAGGATGATGAGATAGAGACAGACGAGGAGGATTCCGTGGAGCTGCCACAGACGGATGAAGAGGACGAGGAGGAAAGGATTCCACTTAACTCGATAGTCGGTCATTATATACGATGAGGTGCATGACCGCAATGTAGAACTTCAAGATACAAATCGAGGAGTTACAAGATAGTTCTTTGAACAACAATGACCTCGATGGCATAGAAGGACTGACGAAATTCAGGACCGAGAAGAACGTTTGAGAAATATTGAAGATAAGCTGATTCACACTGAAAGAGAGAACGAGCTAATGAGAGCAGAGATTGCAGAATTGAAGAACAAGCTAAAAGAGGAATCTACTAAGAGGGCAAGAGCCGAAGATGCGTAAGAGGAAGCTGATCAACGAGCCGAAATAACAGAGGGAGAAGCACAAGCAAAGAGAATGAAGATGCAGGAAATGAATAACGTGTTCAACACAGTGATTAATCGAGCTCAGGATCGGGTCATGGGTTATCCGATTTAGTTTGAGACACTGCCATCATACATACTATATCGTCGAACCATGTTCTGAATTATGGAAGAAGAGCGTCGTAAGGCTATGCAGTCACTTAGTAGGACATCGTAGGGAGTGTACTTGATTTATGATTTGTAAATCCCAAGTGTTATGTAACCTATGGGATATGATGATAAGGTCCTGAAACTGTAGTAGTTCAAAAAAATAATGTAAATAGCAGTGATGCTATTGTTATGATGTTTTCAAAGAAGTTATGAATGAATAAAAGTTATCTATCTTATTTTATCCAAAGTGTTATGTGTTATGTGATTATTACTTCTATGGGGGAAAGTTGAGTAGAAATTACTTAAAAGAGTTGAGTAATAATCTAATGAGTATATTTTTAACAGAAAATGCCTCCAAGACGTCAACCACCTCGACAGAGAACCACTGAAGGAACCAACAACAATAATGCTGAAGCTAACCCCGTTCAGTAGCTGGTGATGTTACTGATAGGTGCACTGCAGAATCAACCGCAGAATCAACCACAAAATCAAGCTACAACGTTTAAGGACTTCAAGGCGGTTGGACCACCAGAATTCCGTGGGTCCATGAACCCGATTGAGGCTCAGACCTGGGTCATGGAGATAGAGAAGGTGTTCGATGTTGCGGGAGTAGGGGAAGATCAGAAGACATCTTTTACAACATTCATGTTGAAAGTAGAAGCTAGTTATTGGTGGCAGGCCAATAAAACTCGAGGAGGACCAGGGGTTATGGCTTGGGATAGGTTCAAGGAGATGTTCTTCGAGACCTATTTCCCAGAGAGTTCGAAGAGTCAGTTGGAAGTGCAGTTTTTAGAATTGAAACAGGGAACAATGACGGTGTCAGAATATGCCGCAAAATTCAACGAGTTGGTGAGGTTTGCGCCATACCAAGTCAGCACAGATGAACACAAGGCAAAGAGATTTGAACAAGGACTGAAGCCTTATTTGTATAGTAGGGTTTCCTTGTTACAATTGAAGACATTTGCAGCCATAATGGAAAAGGAAATTCTCGCTGAAGGTGGAGGTGAGGCTGTAACCAAGTTCAATCAAGAACAGAAAAAGAAGAAGAATGAAGTGGAGGTTAAGAATGGAGTTGGTGGTAGTGGAAATGGTAACAATAATCTAAAAAGAAAGTGGAATGGAAATATGGGTGCTGGAAATCAAAGAGGTAACCAAGATAGAATAAGAAGTTTGAAGCATGTGCTACATGCGGAAGTTTCACAAAGGTGTATGCTTGATGGGGAAAACGAGTATGCTTTTAGTCAGCATGAGGGTCACATCGCCATAAATTGTAATCAACCTAAGAAGAACGTTTTCTTTATATGCGGGTCCAAGGATCACTTTGCTCGTTACTGCCCTAAGAAGAGATCTGGTGAGGCAAATAGAAATAAGGGAAGTGCTAGTGTAGGTGCGCTGACTATTGCTGGGCCAACATCAACAAATAAGCCCACATCAAGAACCTTCAACATGACTGTACAAGATGCTGTGCAATCAAAAGATGTGGTGTCAAGTATTATCCCAATCAATGATATTGATGCTTATGTATTATTTGATTCGGGTGCTACTTGCTCATTTATTTTGATGAATTTTCTATGAGATTAGGATTGCCTAGTGAAGAATTGAATTTCCCTTTAAACATAGAAATTGCGAATAAGGAGGTAATTCATGTTAGGATCGTATACAAGAACTGTAGGGTGAATATTAAGGGAAATATTTCGATGGTAGATTTAATTCTGATTAGGCTTGGAGAGTTTGATGTTAGTTTGGGAATGCATTGGTTGTTCAATTATGGAGCGATAATTGACTGCCAAAAAATGTGTAAACCTTATGACTCCGTCAAAGGTAGTTTTCAATGGTAGCAAATCGCCTAGACAAATGAGATGTCTGACGATTATGCAGGCCAAGAAATTGTTGAGTCAAGGCTGTATGGGTTATTTAGCTTACATAGTTGATACGCAGAAGAAGGGTGCGAAACTGGAAGAAATACCAGTGGTTAGGGAATTTGTGGACGTGTTTCCGGAGGATTTGCCAGGACTTCCGCCTGATAGAGAAATTGAGTTCGAGATCGACTTAGCACCAGGAACCGCTCCGATATCGAAAGCTCCATACAGAATGGCTCCAGTAGAGATGAAGGAACTGATGGTACAACTGCAGGAGCTGTTGGACAAGAAATACATTCAGCCGAGTGTGTCACCGTTGGGAGCACCGGTGTTATTCGTAAAGAAGAAGGATGGGTCGATGCGTCTTTGCATTGATTATATAGAATTAAACAAAGTCACTATTAAGAATAAATATCCACTGTCGAAAATAGATGATTTGTTTGACCAGTTGAAGGGTGCTAGATATTTCTCAAAAATAGATTTGAGAAGTGGGTATCATCAACTGAAGGTAAGGAAGGAGGATGTACCAAGACTAAGATTCCAAACTCGAGTATGGACATTACGAATTTTTTGTGATGTCTTTTGGTTTGACAAACGCCCCTGCAGCGTTCATGGATTTGATGAATAGGGTGTTTAAACCATTTTTAGACAAGTTTGTGGTGGTGTTTATCGAAGATATTATGGTGTACTCTAGAACTCAAGAAGAACACATGGAACACTTACGTCTAACACTGGAGACGCTAAGAAAGGAAAAGTTGTACGCAAAATTCTCTAAATATGAATTCTGGTTAAAACATGTACAATTTCTTGGGCACGTAATTGACAAGGATGGAATTTCAGTGGATCCATCAAAGGTGGAAGCTATGATAAATTGGGAACAACCAAGAACTCCATCAGAAGTAAGAAGTTTCTTGGGATTGGCAGGGTATTACAGACGGTTTATCCAGGATTTCTCCAAGATTGCCACTCCGTTAACAAATTTGACGAGGAAATCTGTAAAATTTGTTTGGACGGAGAAGTGTGAAGGAAGTTTCCAGGAATTGAAAAAGAAGTTAAGTATGGCACCTATGTTGTTATTACCAGATAATACAGGAAATTTTGTGGTGTACAGTGATGCTTCACACAAAGGATTAGGATGTGTCCTTATGTAGAATAGAAAAGTCATCGCGTATGCATCATGGAAATTGAAAGACTATGAAAAGGGTATCCGACTCATGATTTAGAGTTGGCGACGGTTGTGTTTGCTTTAAAAATATGGAGACACTATCTCTATGGAGAGAAATGTGAGATTTACATAGACCATAAGAGTCTGAAGTACATTTTCACTCAGAAAGACCTGAATATGCGCCAAAGGAGATGGATGGAATTGATAAAGGATTATGATTGTGAGATCTTTTATCATCTAGGCAAAGCAAATGTGGTTGCAGATGCCTTGAGTAGGAAAGGCAGAGAAAAATTGATGTTGTTAACTAATAAGGAGGAACTTATTTCAATAATGTCAAGGTTAGAGTTGGAAATCAAATTTCCAAAAGAATCCGATGAAAAATTATACCAGATGGAAGCCAGTCCAACTTTCGTGGACAAAGTGAAGAATGCTCAACTGCAGGATGCGGAATGCAGTTAAATAAAGGAGAGTGTACTTGAAGGAAGGGAGGAAAAATTCAAGGTTGATACTGAAGGAATGCTAAGATTCGAGGGATGAATCTGGGTTCCAACAGTACCAGATATTAAAGAAGACATCTTGACAGAAGCTCATAACTCGGGATATTCGATTCATTCAGGAAGTACAAAGATGTATCAAGATTTGCGGTGACATTTTTGGTGGCCAAATATGAAAAGAGACGTTGTAGAATGCATTGCAAAGTGCTTAACATGCCAGAGAGTCAAGGCCGAGCATCAAAGTCCAAGCGGATTACTTTAATCGTTAGAGATACCAGAATGGAAATGGGAACATATCACAATAGATTTTGTGGTAGGTCTTCCAATAACTTAGAAAGGATACGATGCGATATGGGTTATAGTGGACAGATTGACAAAATCTGCACACTTTTTGCCAATAAAGATTAGATTCAATCTTGATCAGCTGGCAAAACTATATGTTAAAGAGATCGTGACGAGACATGGAGTTCCAGTGTCAATTGTGTCAGATAGAGATCTGAGGTTCACATCAAACTTCTGGAAGAGATTACAAGAATGTATGGGAACACAGTTACTAATGAGTACGGCATATCATCCGCAAACAGATGGCCAAAGTGAATGAACGATTTAGACATTGAAAGATATACTGAAAGCATGCGTCATGGTTTTTAAAGGAAGCTGGGATGAACAATTACCATTGGAGGAATTTGCCTACAATAACAATTACTACTTGAAGCATCGGCATCCGCTGTTACGAAAGCATTATACTGGCAGGAGGTGTAGAACTCCACCGTCTTTGGAATGAAGTCGGTGAACGCCAAATCTTTAGGACCGTAATCGGGTACAACAAACTGTTGAGGTTGTCAAACTCATCAGAACAAGATTGATAGCTGCTCAAGACAGACAAAAGAAATATGCTGATCAACACAGACAAAATTGTGAATTCGACGTAGGAAATTACATTTTCCTAAAAGTTTCACCTTGGAAGGGAAAAATTCAATTTGATAAAAAGGGGAAACTAAGCCCTAGGTTTATTGGACCCTTTGAAGTGCTGCGAAAAGTTGGAGATGGCTTACGAGGTAGCTCTACCTCCAGAATTGCAAAACATTCATAATGTTTTTCACGTTTCGGTGTTACGACCATATAAGTCCGATTACAAGTACGTGATCGAGTACGAACCATTGCAGTTTGAGAAAGACTTGTCCTATGAAGAGGTTCCTATCCAGATAGTCGACAGGAAAGAACAAATGCTCAGAAATAAAGTGATACCTTCTGTGAAGGTAATATGGAGGAACCACAATGTCAAGAGGCTACGGGGGAACTCGGGTTTGAAATGATGAAGAATTATCCCGAGTTATTTATTTAATCAGGTATTCAATTACGGGATGTAATCTTTGTAAGTAGGGAGAATGTGACAAATGAGTTGTTTGAATTGTGATTCCGAGGATGTAATCCTTGTAAGGAGGGAATGATGTAACATTCTAGAATTTTTAATTGTTATATTAAATATTTATTTAATATTTAAGTATTTAATGGATGTGTTTATTGTTGAATAAATAATTGTTCAATGCGTTTTGATTTGGTGAATTATTTGTTAATAAATAATTAAGGAAATTAATTATTTTATTCTAATTTAATTTAATTATTAAATTAGAGAGTTTTGATTAAATGAATTATTATATTTTAATTTGAATTTGTAATTAAAAGGATGTGTTAGTTGATTAAATAAAGTTATAATTATATAGAAAATTATAATTTGGTGGTATTGATTTATATGTTAAAGTAATTTAATAAATTGTTATTAGAATTAATTTAATTAATTAAAAGTATGACAAATAACCTTTTATAAAGGAGTTATTAAAATAACTTAAAGGAGTTTAATTTAGTTTTTGCCAAACAAGGCCTATTGCCTATTGAGTCTTTAATCTAATTATGTTTTACCAAACAAGGCATATGGAATAAATGATTATATTTTTAGTAAGTAACTAAACAAGCCTTATGGCTTTTGATTTTCAAAATTTGTATAACTGATATCAGTTATACTTATATTTATATTATATAATTAATATATATTATATCTTATACGTTATATTTCTATTACGTAAGATTAGAATAGAGGGGTAAGAGAGAAGAAGAGAGTTTATAGAGAAAAAAGAAGAGAGGATTGGGAGAAGGTTAGAGAATTTGATAAAGGAATTGGGAAGAAGAAGCTTGATAATCAAAGGATAGCCATTATCTTACAACTCTAAGGTATCACCTAAACTCTGTTATTATTTTTCTTTTCAAAAGTTATAGTTGTATTTTTTTTCTCTCATTTTTCTCTATAAAAGCTTTGTAGAAATTGAATTAATTGTTATGTATGTGGCTTTATATGATAAACTAGTGTTGTAAAACTATTTTCATAAGTTATATATGAGTATAGTCAATGAAGGTATGATATATATGTAATTTGTGAAGAAAACTATTTTATAGAGAGTTTATGTGAATGAATATGGTATAGTTTAAGGTAGACATTAAGGGTTAATTAGTTGTTTAGTTGATAAATTGACTATTGAATTTGATAGAGTATGTATAAATATTGATAAAGTGCTTTGAATTAACTGTTTTGGTTGAAAAACAAAATCACAGTGTCGATTTTCATTGAAAACATCAAAAAGTGAGTTTTTATCAAAAATAGTGAAATTGGATGTTTTAAATTCGTTGTTTATATTGTTTTATGGGTAGAAACATGTTAAGAGTTTTTGAATTATGTTTATATGAAGTCTCTATATGAATTACATGTTAATTAGGCTGTTAGAAAGTAGCTTGTAGGCCAAAATTGGCTTTTGTTCATGTTTATTCTTGCCGGTTGTCTGTTCAAGTCTCCAATTAGGTCTTGTACATGTCAGACCCATAATCTGACTTCGCTTCATCATGATCTTAGACGCCACGCCATAGCGTGGCCTCATAGTTTAATTTTTATACCTGCAGCTGCCATCACCATCATAAAGATGAACATCAACAAGATAATCAAGCTAACAGCAACGAGAGTTGGCGTAATGGTCTCGACAAAGATACTTTTTGTACTCAAAATCTGAAGGAATTGTTATGTGTTTATAGTAGGACTGTTAAGTTATGATTGTAGTATTTCTATACCATGAATGAGCATGTTATTAAAAATTAACTTGTTTCGTAACGTGATTATGTGATTAAGAATCAAATCTTACATGATGAGTGTACTTAGTTATGTTTGTAAAGTGGTAGTGACTAACTATGTCATGATGACATATGTATATATGATATTGTAAGTCGAATTGTTCGGTTTAACCTACGAGCAAGGCAAGTTCTCTAATCTATTATCTTGTTAAGCCAATTATTGTTTCCAATTCGATTACAATATAATGATGCAAGGTTTCTAAACTTTAATTTTGATATTGAGCAAGTTATTCTTGTATTTAACTTATTATTTAGCATGCAAATTTATATATACCAATGATGAACAGTTTTATCGTTCAAATTGATATGCATGCCTATTATTCAATTTTAAATAACTTTGGCTTATTATTGTTCAAGCAAGGTGTGCTATAGTTATTCAATATGTGTATGCTATTAGATTATTCCTAAAGCATGCTTTCAATTTACCATGTCGATTCAGTTATGATTATTCCATAATGTAATGTTATTGATTTTATTCAACTAATCCTTAGTTGATGTTCGTCGAATTCCAAATTACCTTGAAATATATCCAAACCAAACTCACTTTGGTGCGGACTTGTACTCTAAATACTGAGATGAACAACCCTATTATTAGGGGTAATTTACGCTTAGCGTTGAAATGTTTGTGCACAATACATTGTACGAAGGGCTGATCCCCCTAAGTACGAGGAGTCCGTATAGTCTTATGATTGTTAAAGTTTAAGTTGAAAAATTACTTATAACTATGGACATAGTTCGTGGTCTTAGGACCCTTAGTTATATACTTCAGATATTCATAACTCATATTGTTTACTTCTATCGAGCCTATTATTTGACAGTTATTGTAAAGATTTTTCCACTCATTGTTGTTTTCAAGTGAGCTTTGTTTGCTCACTCTTGCTTATATAACTATTACAGTTAAGGATGAGAAGGTTGATGTACCTAGCACCAGTAAGGGGAAAGGAAAGATGAACAAGTATTGATTGAATGGTTGTAATCAAGTTTATTAATTTTTCCGCATTTGAATTATTGTATTTAAACGTTAGACAACCTGGGAGATTTTATTATGTAACCCTTTAATGGGGAAGGTTTTTATTATTCAATTTTACTGTGATTGGGTAGTTAGATATGAATGTTTGATTAGGTGAACACCAAATCCTGTTGGAATGAAGTACCTGGGTTTGGGGGTGTCACACATTCCTTGGGCACGTAGTATCAAGTCATGGAATATCTGTTGACCCGACAAAGATTGAAGAAATTCAAAGCTGGGAGCAACCTAAATCAGGGACCGAAGTACGTAGCTTTCTCAGTTTAGCTGGTTATTATTGAAGATTTGTGGAAGGATTTTCTCGAATCGCTACTCCACTAACTCAGCTGACTCGAAAAGATACAAAATTCGGTTGGAGCGAGGAATGTGAGAAGAGTTTTCAAGAACTCAAGAGGAGACTCATTTCAGCACCTGTTCTGACAATACTATCTGGCTCGAAGGGATTTGTCAACTACAGTGATGCTTCGGGCAAAGGTTTAGGATGTATTCTCATGCAACATGTGAAAGTCATAGCCTATGCCTCTCGAAAACTCAAAGAATATGAGAGGAATTATCCTACTCATGATCTAGAGTTGGCAGCTGTTGTTTTCGCACTTAAAATTTGGAGACATTACTTATATGGGGAGAAAGTGGAGATCCTTACGGATCATAAAAGCCTCGAATATTTCTTTACTCAACATGCGACAATGACGTTGGCTTAAACTGTTGAAAGATTATGATCATACCATTCAATACCATCTTAGAAAAGCGAACGTGGTAGCTGACATATTGAGTAGAAGATCATATGCGGGTACGAGTGCAATATTGACAACGTAAAGGCCCATTTTGTGTGACTTGAAAAGGATGGAGATAGAGTTAAAGACTCCAGGGACCAATGTGATGATGGCGAATATACGAGTAGAACTGACTTTAATGATAAAGTTAAAGCTGCTCAAGTTACAGATCCGGAGTTGATGCGTATGAGGAAGAAAGTGCAAGAAGGTGCTATGCCGGAAGTAAAAATCTATGAAGAAGGAATACTTCGAGTCAACTCCAGACTTTGTGTTCCTAACGACCCTGATTTAAAGTATAAAATCATGATGGAGGCGCACAACACACCATTTGCAATCCATCCTAGGAGTACCAAAATGTATTGTGATCTTCGTCATACATTTTGGTGGAGTAATATGAAGAGAGAGATAGCGTTGTTTATCTCAAGGTGTCTAACTTGTCAACGCAGTCAAGTGAGAGCATCAAGTACCAAAAGGTCCATTGCAACCACTTGAAATTCGAATGGAAGTGGGAGCACATTACCATAGATTTCACATTCTTGGTCTTCCCAAGGTTTCTCAAGGCATAGATGCAATTTGGGTCATTTTTGATAGATTGACCAAGTCTCGCTCATTTCTTACCAATACGAGAAACTTATACACTTGAACGTCTTGCTCAGTATGTACATAAACGAGATTGTAAGATCGCATGGTATGCCAAGATCCATAGTTTCGATCGAGACCCAAGATTCACTTCACGATTTTGGGTTAGTTTGCAAAAAGCTATGGGCACGGATTTACGATTTAGTTCGGCATATCATCCTCAGACGGACGGACAATCAGAGAGGACTATTCAAACTCTTGAAGATTTATTAAAACTCTGTGTCCTTGACTTCAAGGGAAGTAGGAACAAGTTCTTACCATTGGTGGAGTTTTCCTACAACAACAGTTATCAAGCAAGTAGTGGCATGGCTCCATTTGAGGCGTTGTATGGAAGAAAGTGTCGTTCTCCAGTATGTTGGGATGAGGTGAGTGAAGCAACGTTGTTGGGACCGGAGTTGGTGCATATGATTGTTGATCGATTTTGCAATCAATGAATACATGCAAGTGTACACGGTCAACAAGTAATAAAGTGAAAGTAGAGTATCTTTCCCACGAGGAATTATTTAATACAAATTATCAAATACTAACTCTTAACCAAATCAATTTTATTTAAACAACCAATAATTGTGATTTTTCAGATTAAGAAAACTAAATTAAGCAATTGGAAGAGATTATTCTAAAAGAAAGCAGATAAACCGAACTAAATTTGGTTGAATTAAGATAAATGAGGATTAAGACTTCAATATCCCCAATTATGAACTCTAAATCAATTATCTAATTATCCCACTATTTATGCCTACTGAATTGTTAACAGGAATTCTCAAATGCCGAAAGTCCTTTTCCAAGTGATCAATTGCCTTCTATTTAATTCAGATTAATCTTGCTATATTCCTATGCAAAAAAATTGAATTAAACTCTTTTCAATCCCAATTCCTTATGTGTGTTACATGCATGTAACGTATATTTCCATTCTATTCACAAACCTAATTATTCACTCGTGGCAAATAACTAAGTCACATGATATCATGCCCGCTTCTAACCCTAGAATTCCTCTTCCAATTCCTTCTAGAGTAACAAGGTAATTCTTGATCGATAATTAATCAATAAGCATAAGGCAAGATAAACAACTCACTTTGACACAAATAATTGGAATAAATCAAAAAACTAATTTATAGCCATAAAAGGTTCAATTGAAATCTTAATAAAAGAGTTAGTTCATAATTAATGAATTAAAACCAAGAATCCACAACTGAATAGATATTAAAAGATAAAAGTATGATAAGAGAAGAGAATATAATCTGTTGTCAGCAAATCTGATGCTCCCCTCTTGCTCTTGTTCTTGATCTCCATTGTTTTTCAATTTGCTTCAATCTTCAATGGCTAATAAGAACTAGGGTTTATATTCTAATCTAATGGAGTATTTTATCTAGTCTAATCTATGTAATCTCCCTTTATTTTATGTCTTACATCATGTATTTATAGGTTACAAGTCCAATTTTTAGCTTAGGTACAAACCCAATCCAATTTGGAGTAAAAAGGTGTCAAAATTCACCCAAAAACACGTCCAGGCCGCACCAAGACTCTTCCCCAGTGTCCCGACGCAGGGCACAGCGGTGGAACACTGCCCATTAGCGGCCCGACGCGGCAAATAAGCCTGAAATGGGCGCCCAGGCGCTGGCCCAATTTTTGGAAATTTTCTACTCCGACGTCCTTTAGGAAAATGGCCATAACATCTTCGTCCGAACTTCGATTTCGATGATTCAAGATGTTCCGGAAAGAGGAGACGTAGATCTACAACTTTCATTCTGTAAGTGTTTCGAAATAAAGTCCGGATAAATACTCAAATTGGCTCTGAAGTGACTATTGTGTAAATGGCAAGCCGAAAACACGAATCTAGCCACCCCGAACGTCGATCCAAGTAACTTTTGTCCCAATTCCTATAAAAAAACATAAAACATGAATGAATAGACACAAACACTTAAAATCAACCAAAATATTAAGCTCAAACGCATTCAATTATGAGTATAAAACTCACTCATCAAATACCCCCAAACTTAAACCTTTGTTTGTCCTCAAGCAAAAACATAAAAGAACTAAAAATAAACAAACTAACTCAACTACATGAATGCATATGCATGATCTACTTTCTAATATACCTATGAACCATGTAATAAATCAGTATGATATATAGCAACAGGCCTCAAAGATACCATGGGTACTCAAACAATATATCCGATCAAGTCAAAATCTATAACTCTAACCAATTAGTCAATCCAAACCAGTCATCACCCATGTTGTGTGTGTGTGCTTGTTAACCATTCTAACCAACCACGGTTCAAAATAATCACATAACAAACTTCTTAGAAGGAAAATTTCAGTTCCAATTCAATTACTTTCGTGAACATGAGAACTCCGGTTAAAACTAAGCAATTACCAAGTCTTAAGGTAAATATAGGATTTATTTATACTCTTATTCAATCATGAGGGCATTTTTGCTCTTTCTCGTGTTTTATTCATTTTTTTTCTCATGGCTGTGCAATGTCTTATTCCCTTAGGCTTTTCAGTGCTATCTTAACGAGCTTTCGACCAACGACTCCCAAGCCATTAAGACCTTAGGCCGCTAGGTGTAAAGACAATCCCCTTGGGCTTACTTACTCAAGTAACAAAGGCCACAAAACTAGACAAGCATGCCACGGTGTTTATTCTTTTTTTTTCTTTTTCTGGATTTTCTTTTTTTTCTTTTTTTTCATCATTTCTTTTTTTCTTTTTTTTTCTTTTTGTAATATATATATCCCATAGATTCCCCCAAACTCAAGCTTTTACGTCATTTCTCACCTTTATTTGCCAGTTCACTAATTTCCTTAAATTTTAACCAAGATTTTCCTCGTAAACAAATTATGAAACCCTTGAACCAAGTGGATTCAAATAGTTTAAACTTTAAGTGCTAACTTAGGTTACATAAGTTTAAGGCAGGGCTCAGATTATCATCATGATTAAAATTAGAACTCATCATCAATTATCAACACTGTTCAAGTTAACATGCAAAACCAATCTTATCATAGGCCGAGCTAAGACCACACTAACCGATCACAAAAATTCATGCAAAAAAAAAATGCAATTATACTACATGAGCACATACTAATGCAACACATATATGAATATGAAAATAACTACCATGTATTATATGCAACCTAAAAAAAACATAATGATAACACATAAAAAAATGAACTACTATGCAGATAACTAACTATATGCAATACGACACTAAAATGCCCCCAAACTTAAACTAGACATTGTCCTCAATGGATGAAATATAAAAAAGTAAAGTAGAGGACTTCCCTGAAAATATAGCAATCTTCCTCCTTGTCCACTAAGTTTGGAGAATAGGCTAAGCACATGGAACAAATTGGGCACCACACTTGAATTTGACTTGAATAACCTATAAAACCATGATAGAAGCAATTTTATTAAATCCTAAATAAATGCAAATTCAAAACTACTAATATAAAACTTAATAAAAACTAAAAATAAAAATTAAACTTAGGTTGCCTCCCAATAAGCGCTTGTTTTATAGTCTCAACTGACTTCTTCAATTCTCTCATCCAATTCCCTTCAAAATTGAGGAATCCTCCATCCATCAGTAGCAATGTCTCTTTTGGGAGGTTCCCATTAGTAAAAACCCTTGAATTAAAGTCACCTAGCATGCTCTTTGTAGATAGGATCCCCATTAAGAATGGCAAACCACTAGGTGCTTTCCCCATTGTGTTTGTGATCAAATTATGGCATGGAAGCTTGTCAAACACAATGGGCTCTTCCTCTATCTTCTCCATTTCAACCCACCATGACTCCACAGTTGTACTAGCTCTTATGTCACAAAGAGCTTTGCCTCATTTACATGATCACCGATTGGGCATGGTTTTGCAAAACTGCCCGAATTCTTGAACTTTGGTGGAGGAGGCACATGGGATACTAATGAAATTGGCTCATCTTCGTTGGTACTCAAAGTTAGATCTTCACTGATCTCCTTTTCTTAGTCCCCAAGTCTTTCCTCTCTTTCAACATCTATATCATTTGGCACATCCGGTTGCAGATTTGGTTCGAGCTCGCCATCAGTCTCGGCATCCATGTCATAGAGCCAAGTGTATTGAGGACGGTTGTTCAACGTATGTGCTATCTTCCCCAATTGATTTTCCAGATTCTTGATCGACGCACCTAGGCTTTGCATATTCAGCTCTATTTGATTAAATTTTTTGTCTTTTTCCTCATTCTTTTTGTCAGACGCTCTAATAAATTTTTCCAAGGCTTCTTCCAAACTTGATTTCCTCTCTGGTTGTTGAGTCTGATTTTGAAATTCGGATGTGTTTTGTTGTCTCGGCGCTTGAGCTTGAGCTTGATTGTTACTCCATGAAAAATCCGGGTGATACCCCCAATCATGATGATAGTTGTTGGGATAGACATAATTATTGGGGGTAATCACCACTATACTCTACCGGTTCGAAACTGATCGCGCATTGATGACTCATATGATTTCCAGTACAATAATCACAAATAACCGCCACACTTTGACGACGTTGAGCTTCAAAAGCTTCAAATATCCTCGAAAGTGTCTTAATCTGTGCTGACAATGCAGAAAGTTTCTCGAGTCTGTCAATCTCTGCTCCCCTTAGTTGAGTCATGTTCGTGTATGGCCATTGATACGCAAAGTCATCCATGGTACCTAAAAAGAGAGAAATATAGGAAGAGAATGAAAAATAAAAATAAAAATAAAAATGTTTAAATTAAGACTAATTTGATTGAAATTAATATTGGTAAATAATTATTAAATTAATTCTACGATCTACAACCAAAAACTTGTTGATCGATTTACATAATCCATGAATAAACGCAAGTATACACGGTCAACAAGTAATAAAGTGAAAGTAGAGTATCATTCCCACGAGGAATTATTTAATAAAAATTACCAAATACTAACTCTTAACCAAATCAATTTTATTTAAATAACCAATAATTGTGATTTTTCGGATTAAGAAAACTAAATTAAACAATTGAAAGAGATTAGTCTAAAAGAAAGCAAATAAACAGAACTAAGATTTGATTGAATTCAGATAAATGAGGATAAAGACTTCAATATCCCCAATTATGAACTCTGAATTAATTATCCTATTATCCCACTATTTATGCCTACTGAATTGGTAACAGGAATTCTCAAATGCCAAAAGTCCTTTTCCAAGTGATCAATTGCCTTCTATTTAATCCAGATTAATCTTGCTATATTCCTATGCAACACAATTGAATTAAACTCTTTTCAATCCCAATTCCTTATATGTTACATGCGGGGAACAGATATTTCCATTCTATTCACAAACCTAAGTATTCACTGTGCAAATAACTAAGTCACATGATATCATGCCCAGTTCGAACCCTAGAATTCCTCTTCCAATTCCTTCTAGAGTAACAAGGTAATTCTTGATCGATAATTAATCAATACGCGCAAAGGCAAGATAAACAACTCACTTTGACACAAATAATTGGAATAAATCAAAAAACTAATTTATAGTCATAAAAGGTTCAATTGAAATCTTAATAAAAGAGTTAGTTCATAATTAATGAATTAAAACCAAGAATCCACAACTGAATAGACATTAAAAGATAAAAGTATGATAAGAGAAGAGAATAGAATCTGTTGTCAGCAAATTTGATGCTCCCCTCTTGCTCTTGCTCTTGATCTCCAGTGTTCTTCAATTTGCTTCAATCTTCAATGGCTAATAAGAACTAGGGTTTATATTCTAATCTAATGGAGTGTTTTATCTAGTCTAATCTATGTAATCTCCCTTTATTTTATGCCTTACATCATGTATTTATAGGTTATAAGTCCAATTTTTAGCTTAAGAACAAACCCAATCCAATTTGGAGTCAAAAAGGTGTCAAAATTCGCCCAAAAACGCGTCCAGGCCGCACCAAGATTCTTCCCCAGCGCTGGAACACTGTCCATTAGCGCCCCGGCGCTGGCCCAATTTTTGGAAATTTTCTACTCCGACGTCCTTTGGGAAAATAGCCATAACTTCTTAGTCCGAATTCCGATTTTGATGATTCAAGATGTTCCAGAAAGAGGAGACGTAGATCTACAACTTTAATTCTTTAAGTTTTTCGAAATATGGTCAGGAGAAATACTCAAATTGGCTCTGAAGTGAATGTTGTGTAAATGGCAAGCCGAAAACACGAATCTAGCCACCCCAAACGTCGATCCAAGTAACTTTTGTCCTAATTCCTACAAAACAACATAAAACATGAATGAATAGACACAAACACTTAAAATCAAACAAAAGATTAAGCTCAAATGCATTCAATTATGAGTATATAACTCACTCATCAATGACTACAGAAAAGATTCAAACGATTCGACAACGTATAAAAACCTCACAAGATCGACAAAGGAGTTATGTTGATCTTCATCGAAAGGACGTGGAATTCGATATTGGAGAACATGTGGTGTTACGTGTTGCTCCATGGAAAGGAGTTACGAGATTTGAAAAGAGAGGAAAGTTCAATCCTCGATTCATCGGCCCATTTTTAATCCTCGATCGAGTAGGAACTGCGGCCTATAAACTCGCTTTACCACCAAGTATGCCTCGTGTTCATAACTTTTTTCACATATCCATGTTACGTAAATATGTGGAGGATCCAAACTACATTATTGAGTTAGAACCGGATGAAATAACGGAAGATTTAATGTATGAAGAGGTTCCTATTAAAATCTTGGATAAGAAGGAACATATTCTACGCTCCAAAGTTATACCTCAAGTCAAAGTTTTGTGGAGAAACAACGATGTTGAGGAAACGACTTGGGAGTTAGAATCTGAAATGAAATCAAGGTATCCTCACCTCTTCGTCATACCAGGTATGTACCCTAATTTCGAGGACAAAATTTCATAAGAAGGGGAGGTTGTAAGACCCCAACTTTTATGAATAAAGATTAATTTTCTCTAAATATCATTTTTGAATATTATGGTGTGAAGTTGATATAATGTTATAGTTGTGGGTAATATTTATAAATTTTTCAAAGTAAGCAAGTTGTTATAAAATATTCGTTTGGTCGGGGAATATTCTTTTGGTTGGGGAATATTCGTACGACGACACAATCATTGGTGAACCCCACAACGGAATTATTGTCGGAGTTAGAAAATGAAAAAAATATTTTTATAAAAATAAACGGCAAAAGTATTACCATTAACACTGTTGGAATTCCTGGTGGTTAAAATACAGTAACACGCGTTGTTGCACAGTAACACATGGTATTGCACAATATTTTTGAATTATTGATTCTTACGTAAAAAGGCACTACTCAATAATTGTTACAGTAATTAATGTTTAATATTTTATTTTATTGATTCAATAATTGCTACGTTGATATTTTTGATTCAATAATTGTCATTACACAGTATTTTAAATTATCAAATTAATAATTCATTTAAATATATTATTATAATATTATATTATAGTAGTATGATGTGATTATATGATAGTATGTTTTTTATAATTTGAATGGTATCATTATTATAGTAAATTCATGGTATAAAAGTAAAATGAGGTGGAAGAGAACAAATTGAATTTGAATTCTGATGATGTAAGTGATGATATCATCGGAACAATGAGGTAGGCAATGATGTCAATGAAAGGATGATGTAAGCAATGATGTCATATGATCGATGATGTAAGCAATGATGTTATATGATCGATGATGTAAGCGATGATGTCATAAATTATGGCAAAAAAACTATTTTACCCTTACTCTACCAAGCTTATAAATAGAAGCTCATTCCTTCATTATTTTTCACGAATACACGAAAGCTATAGAGCGAGAAAGAATTGAGAGAATAAGAGAGAAAGAAGAAGAATCTTCTGTTACTACAATATTGCGGTATCCAATTTTCTACTAAGGTAAGGGGTATTATTTCTTTTGTATTCATGAAGAGAACTTCTGTTATTACATTCTTTATTATTCTGTTGGAATAACCTATATACGCGGACTACCCTATACTTGGTGAAATTCTTCTGTTATCTCATTCTTTATCATTATGATGGAATAACCTGTCTATGCGAAGTACCGCATACATGGTGAAATTCTTCTATTATTCCATTTTTTATTATTCTGTTGGAACATCTTGTCTGTGCGTTTACGCATAACCTAGTTCCGTTATTTATTATTACATTGGAACATCCTCATGCAATGCGCTTACGTATGACTGCTCGCCTGTTATTTATTATTCTCGCTAGAATAACCTATCTCATGCGGTTTATCGCATGCACCGGTGATTTCTTTTGTTATTCCATTCTTTATTATACTTAGTTGGTTAAAGTTTTGACTTCATACTCCATGAAATTGGTGGAATATCCTTGATATTTAAAGCTTCATCCAATATCTTTTCATGGAAATATTCTTCCGAGCATTCTTGAGTTTTACTCTACAAAGAAGTATCATGTTGACAATTTGGACGTTATTAGTTCCTGGATAAATTAATTCTTGAACTTGTTTTATTGAATTCTTATATCATTATCATCATCCTCATGTTTATATTATGTTAAAAGTCATATGTGGCTTGTAGTGCATAGATGGACTTGGTATCATTATGACCAGGGATTATTCGGTATAATCATGACCGTAATGTTACAAATGATGTGGAAAAAATCCTCATTGGCTCGTAGTGCATTGATGGACAGTTGTTGGCATGATCATGACCATTGATGAATACACGAATATCCTTGGCCCGTAGTGCATGGATAATTTGTGGTTGTGATACTAATGAATATCCTTGGCCGTAGTGCAGGGAAGATGTGGATTATTTATTAAGCTGAGTCTCAGTGATAAAAGTGATGAAAAACCTTTTAATTTATAATCACGTATTATTTATTTGGATTTCCATATCCAACATTAATCAAATAAATAAATTACACATACTATTTTTTTTAAGTAAGTATTCCACTTTAACAAATATCACAAAATTATAACTTCATTATAATTTTATTTCATAATTTAACATACCATCTTAAATTATTAAATCAACACAACAATATAACATCTCATGCTATATTACAACTCTCTAAATTATAAATTAAATTAATTTAGAATATTATCTAATAAATTTAAATTCATAAATTTTTACTAACAACCACCACATCAGCAAAAAATTTATTCAACAATAACACTCAAATAAATATTTATAATTCAATAAATATTTAAAATTATAATTTGAAATTCTGGATTGTTACAAAAACTATTTTCTTTCTTTTTGAACGTAAATTAGCATACAATTCCTTATCTAAATACAACTCTAACAGCAGCAATACATATAATCATAAGTTATCAGTTGTATATCAACAATTTTAAAAAATTTGAATTCACAGAACTTGGAAACTTGAATTTTTTTTATGTGAAAAACATATATATATATATATATATATATATATATATATATATATATATATTTAAGGTTATGTAAAATACCTTCTCTTGCTTGGTTAACCATTGTTAGAAGACAAAGTGCTTGCAATTCACAGAACCTTTCTCTCCTCTCAACTCTCTCTAGTCTCTCTCAAATTCTCTGTATTCTTTCTTTCTTCCTTTCTTCCTTTCTTCTTAGGCTTAAGCCAAATGCTTTTTACGTAAAATAAAACTCAACTCAACGCACACACCCAAAAGTCTAAAATCGACATTATAATAAATATAATAATAAGTTATCAGTTACCAAAATTTAATATATATTATTTATATTTTATTTATTTTAATAAAAATTCAAAATTCAAAAGCCATAAGGCTTTGTTTGGCAAAAACTCTTTAAAAATTAAAGAATTAATATCTTTAAGCCTTATTTGGAAAAAATAACTTAAACTCCTTTAATTTATTTTAATAACTCGTTTATAGCATAGTTTATTGTCACACTTTATTACCAAATTAAATTAAAATATTATAATAATCCATTTAATCCCTATCAACTCTCTAACTTAATTATTAAATTAAATTTGAATATTATCCCATAATCATTAATTTCCTTCACTCATTAATTATTTATTTAACAATTAAATAATCAAATCAAATCAAATTAAATAAATATTTATTCAACAATAAACACATCAATTAAATATTTATATAATTCAATAAATATCTGAAATTATAATTTAAATTCCAGATTGTTACATCCTTCCCTTCTTACAAGGATTCTGTCCCCAGAATCATAACTCATACAAATTATTCGTCACATTCTTCCCTACTTACAAAGATTCTATCCCAACTCTGGAGGTAGAGCTTTTAAAGATGCCCACCAGTTCGTTAAAAGCTATGACAGATGTCAAATGGTGGGTAACATATCAAAGCAGAGTGAAATGCCACTACAAACTATCTTAGAAGTTGAAATTTTTGATGTATGAGAATGGATTTTATGGGGCCATTTCCTTCATCATTCAATAATCAGTACATCTTGCTTGCGGTTGACTATGTATCGAAATGGGTTGAAGCTGTAGCACTCCCCACAAATGATGCCAAAGTGGTTCTTAAATTCTTGCACAAGAATATTTTTACAAGATTTGGCACGCCAAGAGCTATTATAAGTGATGAGGGTAGTCACTTCTGCAACAGATCATTTACAGCTTTTTTGGAAAAATATAGGGTCAACCATAAGGTGGCTATGGCATATCATCCCTAAACAAGCGGACAAGCTGAGGTTTCAAACAGGGAGGTGAAGAAAATCTTAGACAAGGTAGTAAACCTGAACAGAAAAGATTGGGAACTTAAATTGGATGATGAATTATGGGCTTACAGAATAGCTTACAAAACACCAATTGGGATGTCGCCATATTAGTTGGTTTACGGGAAAGTATGTCACCTACCGGTGGAGTTACAACATAAAGCCTACTGGGAAATTCAGAAACTCAACTTTGATCAAGCACCAACGGGAGAAAAGAGGCTACTTCAATTGAATGAACTCGATGAATTCTGACTTCAAGCATATGAGAACTCAAAGTTGTACAAAGAAAAGGTCAAGAAATGGCACGACCAGAAAAGAATGCAGAGAACATTCGAACCAGGGCAATCGGTATTATTATTTAACTCAAGATTGCGATTGTTCCTAGGAAAGCTAAAATCAAGGTGGTCGGGTCCGTTTACTTTTAAAAAGGGTGTTCCCACATGGCGACATTGAGCTATATAGTAAGAATCCATTGGAGATGTTCAAGGTCAACAGTCAAAGGCTGAAGCATTATTGGGGTGGCGAATCCAACACGGATGTCATCACAATCACACTTGTCGACGCGCCATGAAAAGGGAGTAGTTAGGCTGAAAGACTTAAAATCAAGCGCTAGTTGGGAGGCAACCCAATTTTACTTTTATTCTCAGTATTTTTATGCATGCTAGTTAAATTGTAGTTTAGCATACTAATTAGTATAGAATAAGTTCATTAAGTAGTTAGTTAAGTTATATTTAGATAATCTTACCATCCATGCTTAATCTACTCAATATTAACTTATATTCAAATTTAATGTTGTTTCAGGTAAATAAAAAGCTCATGGTTATGTTATGGATGAAAGGAATAGAAAAATTCTAGTGCACTAGCAGACTACATGCCAGCCGAGGCGGGCCCTCCAAGCCTATTACCTCTTACCGGGGCGTGGGTCTCAACTCTCAAATCAGAAAGCATGCCAGCCGTAGCGGGCCTCTAAGGTATACTACTGTTGGGTAAAATCTAATTACGAACAACACGCAAGTATACGTGGTCAACAAGTAATAAAGTGATAAGTAAAGTATCGCTCCCACAAAGACTAACTAGCAATAACCTTAACTTATAATTACCAATTCCTTATTAACCCTAATTTTATTAAACAAATCAACTCAATGATTATAACTAATGATTCTAAATTAAATAGCAATTAAACTATCACAAAACAATCACAAATATCAAAATCTAGAATTTCAACAATTAATGGAGAATTAGACTTATGATTTCACCCTAAGCTTCACTCTGATTTTAACACCTTTATTCCAATTCAATGCACTATCCCAGTTTATTAATCAAGAACACGAAAGTAGTATTAACCACCTCTCGATGCACTAATACAGTATTAACGTCAATCCACAATTAAGATAGAAATCCGTTAAAACACCTTAATCAACTAGCCCACTATATCTATATATGAATTACAATTGAAGAAAGTTTAAGAATAAGTTCTCTATCCGATTACATGCGATGTCAAGCATATCTCTACCTTAACATTCATCAAGATTAAGCTATTCACAAAATCATGAACACATGCTATATTAATTAGGTCTAGATTTGAATATCCTCTCTCGATTTCATCCAATTCCACAAATAATTGTTGATCAGGCAATTCATAGATTCAAGCTCAAATCAATATATATAAACTGGAAATAGACTATTAAATTGGAACTTAAAGTTTACAAAATCATCGATTCACTCAAAGATCCATCATAAGCCTAAAAAGTGAATTAGTTCATGTCAAACGAAATAAACACTGAATAAATCATAGAAATCATTCTTTCAATTACAAATAAAAATCTAACACGAAGAATATTGAAAAACACCCTTCACGTAGACTAAAATCGCGATCGTCTTGAAAAATCTCTCGAAGTACTCCTCCACGCTTGCTATCAAAACTGAACTTAGATCTTCGTAATATCCCTTGTGTTGTCTTTTTTTCTCAAATTATTGTTTATTGAGTAAATCTTATCCAACACAAAAGTCCCAGCTGAAATTTCTCCTCAATTAGAGTTACATTGCCATTCAAATAACTAAGATTCGTACCCAAAAAGAATTACGAATATAACAGGACACTTCAGAATTGACACCCCCCGTCCTGGAGGGGGTGTATGTGCTATAAACGCCCACCCCAGCGGGCACCCTTCCTGTCTAGCATAATTGAAGACCCCAGCCGTGGGTATATAAACTAATGATGCATACGTGGCATGTCTTCTATGAAATGACTTTCTTGATTTTCATCTTTGTACTCCAATTTTTCTCTAATTGACCTCAAATCATCCCAATTGATTCCACATATCCGTAAAATGCCTCAACAACTAACCTACACAAGAAATAACATAAAACAAGTAAAAAGGAACACGATCACAAGAATTTAGCAACAAATAAGCATGAAATGGATATTGAATAGCGTATATAAAATCCACTTATTAACTACCCCCCGCCGGGGCGGGGGTATGGAATATGAAAAGAAAAGATCTTGCAGTTACAAAGCTTGCACACCATATTCACCACTCTTCCACTTCCTCTATATATTACTCAACTGAAACCCCACTCTTATACACTATCAATCCACGATTTACCCACTACATTACAATAATTTCCTATTACTTCATTCCATACCTCTCTAAATTACTTCTTCTTTATAAATTCATACCCTTACAACACACTCTAACCACATTAACTTACACCATTCTAGTAGTTCAAGGTTAGGGTTCTTCTTAAACGAATTTTTGTAGCAAGAAGGGAAAAGATAATCAACCATTTGGGGATATATTGAGAGTGAGTAGTTTATCTTTCAATTTCTCAACACGTATCACCATAATTGAAGCAAAATCATAAAGTTTGGGGGTATTGAAAGTCTAGCACGCCAAGTGTTCGACGGATTACTCAAGTGAAGTTTGGGGGAATTTTTTGTTGAAGCTCACACCAATTCCAATCCAATGGCACCTAAACCGGCATCAAAGAGACAACGTGGAAAAAGTTCACAGTCCACACCGCCAACAAGGACCTTTGATAGGCAAAAATTCATAAGTGCCACCGTCACCGACCGTTATGACTACCTTGTAACAAAGGCACTCACACCAGAGCGGAGGTTGGCACCTGAACCCATCGATGGCGAAATAATGCAGCAAATTTACGATAAAGGCTGGAATAGGTTCATGGCAAAGCCTGAGGCAGCGATTATGAATGTGGTCAAAGAGTTTTATGCCAACGCAGAGGATAAGGCCCCATTCACCGCATTTTTCTGGGACAAACAAGTTCCTTTCAGTGCCGACGCCATCAACACTTACTACCAACTACGAGTTCCTAGAGAGTGCCAGTATGCTTACTTACATGACCATGACCCCGACTACGAGGCTATTTTGAAGGAAATTATAAGGTCGGGTACCACATGGATCAAGGGCCAAAAATGGGGCACTATCTTCCACAGTAAGGATCTCATTCGGTATGGAAAGATATGGTATGTGTTCGTGTGAGCCAAGCTGATCCCATCTACACACACGTCAGATGTACCCAAGGAGAAGGCATTGCTTCTATATGCCATTGTCCAAGATTTTCTCATTGATGTGGGTGTTATAATTAGTTTTTCTATCCGAAGAAGCTTGCGAGGACCATTCTCTGGCGATTTGCCACACCCATCGCTTATTTGTGGGTTGTGAGGCAAGCGAGAGTAAGATGGTCTGATGATGAGACCACCCAGATGCTGCTTTAGGCGTTAGACACGAGAATGATTGCACGGTATTCGGTGTGGCCTGGGGGCAAGTCTCACCCTAGAGGAGTTGGTTTCCTATTTCCACCAGCCTCGGAGGATGAGGCTGAAGCTAAAGACACTTCGGATGACGATGAGTACCCGGGGGATGAGACGATGGGAGGGCAAGGACCAGAGGTGATACCACAACCCGATGCTACATTTAGCCCTCAATTCCAGAGCCTTCAAAGACAAGTGGATGGGTACACTAATGATGCCAATAGACAGATGCGGAGACTCGCAGCGAGGCAGAACCATATGTTCGAGGCCATGAATATGTCATTTGCCTCATTGAACGCGACACTCTAGAGTTTCAATCCGAATGCATAGTTCCCATACCAGCAGCAAGCCCCGATGCCAATGTTTCCACCTAGTGATTCAGATGACGAACAACAACCACCACCACCTGTGAGGCCCCTAAATTCGGACCACCACTTGGTCACTCGAATTTACTTCATCACGTGCTCATGGTAATACAATAATAACTAAAATCACACATTCACAGCTGAAGATCTAATTTAGAAAAATATACAATGTTTTATTATAATTATTCCCCAAGTCTCATGAACCTCACGATTATTTAATAGATTATATAATAATATCAAATAAAGACTTATTACATAATCCTACTTAAGCTTAAACATAGTCTGAAAACACTCTTAATACAACATAATAATTTTAATCCATAAAGGAACAAGCTAGTCGGTAGCCTTGCCCTTGTCTTTCCCAGAGACACTTCCTTGTTCCGCCTTAACTGAAAGGTTTTAAATAAGCAAGAATGAGCACAAATTGCCCAGCAAGTAATATACAACAAGGGTGATGAGTATTAAATCACGAGTCATGTATATCAAGGTATAGTCTCAAAGTCTTAGAACAATATCATGAACAATGAGTATCAACAATTCTTGAATCAAATCTTTAGGATATGAAATGATAATTCAATATAGATCAACAAATATATATGAATTCAAAGGGTATCAACGTATCCAACTGGATAAAATAATTTATACTGAGCAGTCACTAAGGACTATTGAACATCTACTACAATTACTAATATTAAACTGATAACCCAAAAGAATTAAGGACTATAGATGATCAATCTACAATACTCTATGTTATGCATAACACCACAGTAATATCCACTCATGTGTTGGGGTTTCCAACAATATACACTCCCCTTACCATAAGGGTTGTTCAACTTAGTTTTCAAGATTTCCGAACCAGTCAATTGGTTTGGACAGTTTTTATAAACATGCATATAGTCTAGCCGAATCAATGGCATAGACCCTTTCATAATATTCAAGAACAATACCAATTTTAACATGAATAATAGTTTTCACGAGAGTTTAAACATACTTGTTCAATTGAACGAATAAGTAGAATCACTTGCATTCAAAGAGATAAGGTTTAGATACTTGCTTATGATATCCGTTGAATAAAGTAATGCAAGCATTTAGGATACTTACCTTAAGTGTAGTTTATCCACGTTAATAAATCAACACTTTCGAATCCTATTTATAGTGTATTATAAGTATAAGATGCTCATTAGCTAACACATTCTTTATTCAAGTTTGACATGATTCAGTATGCATCTATGGTACAAAATCAGCTCATAGGTTTATCATGAAATCAAGTACCTAGTTACTTTATAAGTAAATTCATAATGCTCAAGGTTAAGACCTTTTTACCCATAGACTTTCCTTATACAAGGCAAATACTATCATAATACTTAATCATCACATATATACATGTATCAGTAGGGTTTATACAAGTTTTAGCAATATATGCATCATATAAGTTAACTGTCCAAAATCAGATTGCATGATCCCATATTCCAGTATCATGGCATGCTACCAAACCTAAGCTTAGGGCCGTGGCAAGTTCACAGAGCCCTCTAGCAAAGCCAAGACTCAGCTATTGCCTTATGGTTCCTGTTCGGCTTGAACACAACATTCATACATAATATATTATTATGCCAAAAGTTCTTCTTAAGTCATTCGAGGTCCTTTCTTTCAAAACATGGTTCTAAGCTGAACATTTCAATAATTTGAAGTCATTCAAGGTCATGTAACCACAAAGTCTAACATGCTTACCTTCTAAACATACAAGGTAGTCATATAACTCATATTAGGCATGCTTGTGAGTATTCATAACACATATGTGTAATTATCATCGCTTTGGTTGAAAATATGCTTCGTTTATGCTTCACTTGAATTATAATACACAAGCATGGTATATATATATTTATGCTACATGAGTGAGTCTAAGAGTATCATCAAACATGATCATAATTATCATATTCTAACTCTTAAAGTAGTTGTTAATATTCACGTTCAAAATTCATATTTTAATTTGTAAAGCTTACTAATAAGTTCCACATGTTCATGCTCCCTTACGACTCATATAAACACAAGTTAACGGGTTATTCATGCATTTCTAAATCATACTCACATGCTTGTAAGGTCAGTATATGAATATGGCATACATACCTATCAAGTTCGTTTCTAAAGTTTCTAAATTCATTTTAAACTACACACTTTCGTTAATCATGCTAATCTAGTAAAACATCCTCACCTTATATTAATATACTTATATATACACATTACAAATGCTTGCATGCTAGTTTAAGTCATAATACTTTACCAACACTGATTAGATTTTAAAACAGAAGACACAACTAAACTCAGAGGTCGGCGCAGCTGCGCTGCGCCTTAGTACAATTAGGGTGCAACTGCGCCATGTCTGGTTTAGGAGCATAAACAAACTCTGTTTTATAGAGTACCAACCAACTTCATTTCCATCGATTTAAACTTGTTCTAAACCATCATTAAAGAGTCCATACGTGTAAGTAAACTTCTTAAACATCTTATAGCATGTTAATTCATCTTGATTAACATAGAAATTCAAGTAATTCCAAGAATTGAACAAGACCCATTTCAAGAACATAATTAGAAATTATACCTTCTTAAGTTTAAATTGGACTCCTCACACACTGAATAGGCTTCTACAATGCTCAACAACTTAGAACTCTCCAACTAAGGCTTCTCAAACAACTTTTAGCAACACAAAAACTAAAATTATAGCTTGTATTTATAGAGGAAACTTGGACTGGACATTTCCATTACACTAGAGTTGAATTCATGGTAGAATGGGAAGAAACAAAGGTTACTAAAGAGTTGTTTAACAACTCTATACCGGCCACATTGCTAGCCATGATCACCTATGATTAGCAGCTTGAAGGTTACATAACTTGGCTTTTAGACCACTGTTCATGTACTATTGTGTCACTTAATTTGGGACAAGTGCAAAATCTCAACAATAAGCTTAGCTGAATTCAATTTAGTTACTTTGTTATCCAAAAATGGGTTTTAATGTCCAACTATTACTATATTAGGAGAAATTAGGGGTTATTTATCTACTCACATCATATAGTCCATGTACATTAAATACACGCAATAAAATAACATAGCTTGGTATTATTGTCCAAGTAGTTCTATAATTATTTTTACTATTCACATAACCACATTATAACCTTATTTAATATTAATGTTTATTAATTCCTTTCTCAGTTTCTAGAATACACAAATATTTAATCACTTCTATATTACAATTACATAAGATTTCACTGTACTACTAGGTACCTTATATTAACATAATGTACTTTTATCCTAAATTTTATTAATGCCACACATATAATAAGAGTGTTCCATTTTATTTCTAAAGTAGAAAATAAATTTTCTCCAACTCATCATTGGCGCAGCTGTGCCAGTTTGTACTGCGCCGTACCCTAACAATGCCAAACTGATTTAGCTTTCAGGCCAATTTCAACATCTATCTCCACAACATGAATTAACTGTCATATTGGTGATATTACTAATTTAAGAGTGTATTCCTTATATGGAATCACATAATTATATGCAATTAATTAATATTCTTTAATAACTATCAATTAACTGACTGCCTTAACAATTCTTTCGTTAATTAATATAATCACTACTATTTCTCATCACGGTGCCACACAAGGCATTTCAACGAGTTTGTTACAACTCCACATTAATCACTTTAATATAATTGAGTTAACTCGTCTCATAACACGAAATCATTTATATTCAAATAAATATTTATTCCCATTAATATATTCATAAGACATTGAAATTTTAGGGTATTACACCACCCCAGGCTTAGGCGATTACAAGGTAGTCCTCACACATTTATTTCTTTATCTTTACAATGAGGACATTGTAATTTTAAAGTTTGGGGGAATTAGTTTAATTTTCATGTTGCATGTTTAATTTCATTAGTTAGGTTTGCATATGTTAGTTCATTGTTTAGTTTTAGGATTATTAAATATTTGCATTCATGTAGTGATTTAGTTGCATAGTAGCTTAGTCTTGTAAATAGTTTTATTAATTATCAATCATGTTATGTTCATTGCATATAAAAAAATATTTAGTGAAGTATTATGCTATCTTGCATATGTCCAGCAGTTTGATATAGTTCATTTTATTTTGGCAAATGATGAGATTGGGATTAAGAGACTAGTACAGTACCAAATATTATAACTATGATATAATTCTCTGTTATGAATTGGATCTTATGCTTGTTTGAAATTGGTATAATAAGGTTAGCACGTTAATAACATCTGTGACGCCCCCAAATCCGGGTTACCTGACCCCCAAGTTTGGTGCTCACGATCCATAATATAATAACATCTAACTACCCATTCATTGATTAATATAAACTTACATAACATTATTTATTAAGTTAACAACATCATCCCAGGTCAATTAACCTTAACATTACAAGCTTTACCCTTTCGATATACAAAAAGGGTTTACAAAACAACATATTAAATATGCTTAACATAAAACTACTCCAGCACTATGCCTTTGCCTTTATTACCTTAGCCCCGTCACCTCCTCATCGTTCTAAATTTGAAATATTTTATTTAGCAAGGGTGAGCAACAAGTTTGCCCATGAGTTAAAATATACAATAAATGATATATAAATCATGAATAGAAGAGTCTAGCTTGTATAGAGCTTCAACAACTATCAAACGATTTCGAGATAGCGAAATATTAATTCAATCTGAATAATAACTTTCTACTATTTCATACTAAATAGCCTATCCGATATGAAAGAGTATAATTCTTTCAAAGATTCAATAATATTCAATTGAATTAACAATACTGCAACAATATTCAATAAAGTGGGATATACCCAGATTTCATGCTGAGTGATTACAGAGGATCATGAACTAATAGAGGATTCATTTAGTTATTAAAACTAAATTACCACAAGAATATAAATTAGTTATAAAAACTAAACTACTCTTCTGCAAGTACCTGGAGTGGCCAACTCCTTTGTACCCTATATTATGCATAATACTCAATAATAGTTCACAGGTCGATTTACGACATTAAAATTTGTTCATCTCAGTCTTACTTCATGAGTCCGTACCACAATAATATGGTTTGGATTACTTTCAAAGAAATACTAGGATTTCAATAATTAATAACAATACTAATCTAGCCGAAAACAATGGCATAGATCTCCCAATAACATTTCAGTTCATAATGAATAGAACCTTTCATGCTTTAACAAATACAAGTCTCGCCTAAACAATTAGCTGAGACATGATTTATAATTAGTTTAAATAATAGAACGTGATTCAATTGCACTACGTGCGAATTACAACAATCATTATAGATGTGAATAATTATCAATAATTATTCACTATCATGCTTGAAAAATAGTAACTCAAGTTGAGTTAGAAAACTTGCCTCTTCTGCTGAATACAGCTACACAATATAATTAACTGCGTTCGTAAGACCTATAACCAACAATGTCGGTCTTCCAATTAGCATACTCATTTATAACATGTAACACTGTAATTCACAGTCAAACTTCTCCTAGGCACATTAGCACATAGTCACAACAGTGTTTATAACCTATATAAACACTTAACAAGTTCAAGTAGTTCAGTCTGGTTGTACTTCGGTCTCATCTCGGTGTTCTGGTCACCTTACCCGTCAAATAACACAGTTATCTGTCAATTAAACTTGGTCTCTAAGCTTCAATATTATTTAGATAAGTCAAATATCATTTATAATATTTTTTGGAAGTTTTTAATAATTTATTAACAATTATTATAATTTATAATAATTTTTCAAACATCAGAATTATTTTTAAATGATTTAATTATCAAATAATCTTATCATTATTAATATTTAATAATATCAAAATATTAATAACATACTTGTCAAAATATTAAAGATATTTTCAATAACTTAAAATATTTTTAAATCAATAATATTTCACTTAAATGATTTTTAAAATAATTAAAATCATTTTTAAATCATCACCATTAATATTTTAATATTAATGAAATTATCATCTAAATATTAAAAGTCATTAATTATAACTTAAAAATATTTTTATCATTTTTCTCATTTTTAAATGATTTTTAAATTAATAAAATCATTTTTAATTCATTTATTTAATATAAAAATTAAATAAATCTAACATCATTAATATTAAATTATTAATGAGAATTCTCCAAAAATATAGAATATTATATTTTATATTTCAAAATATTTTCTAACACTTTATTCTTATTTAAAATGATTTTTAAATCATTAAAATCATTTTATCTTATTTATTTAATTTAATAATCAACTAAATCTAATATCATTAATATTAAATTATTAATAAAAATTCTCCAAAAATATTAAAAGTTATATGTTATAACTCAAAATATTTTTAAATTCATTATTCTTATTTAAAATGATTTTTCATAATATTAAATCATTTTCTCTAATTTATTTAATATACTAATTAAATAAATTAAATACCTTTAATATTGAAATAATTATAAATATTAAAGAAAAATATTCCAATTAATCAAAAGTTATTTTTCATAATTTAAAATAATTTTTAAAATTATTTTTGTAATTTTAGAATTTATTTTCTATTTTTAAATAATTTCCCGAAAATCAAAAATAAATAATTAATAACCGTCATCGCTAAAGCCTTTAGCGACACTTGTCCGTCGTCTTTGGTGTTCTTGAGCTCAAGAACAACATTAATCGAACGATTCTTGAGGGTGCACGTTTGACCGAGTGTAATTTCCAGTCTTATCATGTTTTGGACTAACTTATGGTTCATTCTTGTAGTACATATGTATTACTACAATTATCAAGTATCAATTTGGTCATACAACAACACATTAAGAAGATATGTGCCTTCAAATTAATTGTCAGACGGTTTTTGAGATTACCCAGAAACCCAGCAGTTTGAGTGACCACTTTCCAGATAACGTTTCTATACGATCCGTTCATGATTCCTGTATAATAATGGTTCCATCATGAAGTGCTTATGTAATAGAACATTTCCTAAGTAACATATTAAATTAACAACAACAGATCTACATGTTACGACTTGGTCAAACCCCGTCAGAACATTGTTTATACCATTTCTGGGTTTACCCAGAAACTGCTATCGTGATCAAGCAGTCAAGTTTGACCGTTCATTACAACAAATTTGTTTACATTTTATGACATCAAGAAGCATGGATCTATAGCACAACTAACAGGCTAAAATATGTATCAAGTAAAAACATCAAAATCCCAAACGAATGACAGATCCATGGGCTTAAACATCTTGTTTGAAGTTGTTTCAAAGGTTCTGGGCTGCCCAGAATTTAGCCCAGTCAACGTCGGTCAACGGAGTTTGACCGTGAATAAAATGTAATCTAGCTATTCAAACACTTTGATTCCACTTTCCAATTAAAGACCACATATCAGGCTATAGATTCAAACAATAAAACATCAAAAACAACCAGCGAACAAATATCTGTGGCTCCTAACATTAGCTTGTCAGACCACAAAAGTTGTTCTTGGCAGTTTTGAAAATTAACACTTTTAATGCATTTTGATGCTATGGATTCATGATAGATCATCATAGATCTTCATAAAACATCCAATAGCAAGATTCTAAACACATAAACACAAAGATTTTTTTAGCGACTTGGATCAAAAATAAAAATTAGGTTTATACCTTTCTAGTCCAAGTTTTGATCTTGATTCTCCTTAAATGATCTTGGTGTTTCTAGGGTTTATTTGGTGACTGATCTACTCTAAGATTTCGGAGGTTCATGCATGAGAGAGAGTTGGTAAGAGCAAGAGAGTAAAATGGCTAAATTTATGATTTTTCTCTCTCCCAAATCTATCTATATTGTGATAAGTTGCTAGATCTAATGCTAGCTATCCATTTGTGGCTGCTTGCTGAGTACTTAGAAGTCACCAAGTTAATTGGTAGGTTAACAACTAAAGTTTTAGCAACATTTACAAGTTAACTTACTAAAATATATAAAAAAGGTTATTTTGGTCATTGTCCATATATTTTTAATGGCATACTTGACATTTATACAAACTCTTAGGGTTTGACCCTTAGGGTTTAACCCTAAGGTCCTAACCCTTAGGTTTTAAAAATCTAACTTCTAGGATTTTCCAAAATTAGGGTTTAATTAGAAAAAAAATAAATTTCTAAATTACAATTAAGGTTTCTAAAAAAGAAAATCAAGATACAAGAATATAATTAGGGTTTTCTAATCATATTTAAGTTTAATAAACACAGTAGGCTTGCCAATTAGGATTAGGGTTTCCTAATTTAGGGTTTACGAATCTCGGTTATGAAATTAGGGTTTTCCGGCTATTGATTAGGGTTTCTAACTGAAAGTTGGAGTTTCTAATCCCGAGATTAGGGTTTCTAATCTCTTATTATGGTTTATTAATATTAAACCTTATCCAGTCAATCATTGGTCAACATTCCTATACAGTACAAACACGTATTCAACAATACAATTATTTTTATTGAATTTTCTATCGAATCCCTTTTCAGAAATTAGGGTTAGGGTTTCTAAAGCTATTAAGCACAACTCTACTCTAATTTCTCAGTCAAAACACAAATTGACTAATTTTCGAGACTTGTCTCACAGATTCTCAGTACAATATTAACAGTCAATGTCAATTTTAATAAAAAAAAATTATTCATAAATTTTGGATTATTCCAAATTCCGGGTTATTACATTCACCCCTCCTTAAAAAGGATTCCGTCCTCGAAATCACCACTTTCTTAATCTCTACAATCTTTTAAAGTTGTAGCATCAATTCATTTTTTATCAACAAAATATTAATTTGTGTCTCAAATTCTAACCTGTGACTTGAATCTATAAAAGAAAACCATTCACAACATTATTTAACTAAGATTACTTGCGTAATTTAATTATTTTTTTTTAACCGAAATCGTTACCTGCTACCGCTTCTTGGGCAGCCACTGCATCCTGCGCCATCATGTTGAATGTACGGGCTGTTGGTCTACCTAGCTGAGTAGGTCCTTTGATTGCCAGTGTTCCACTGCTGTTTCCTTTATTGTTGCTTCCTCGTTCTGCATTCTTCTTTGGACAGTTACGGATTTGATGTTCTAGCGATCCACATGAAAAACAACCTGATATCTTCTTTGGACTTGGACAATTTGGAGAGATGTGTCCCTCTTGTCCACAGTTAAAACACACCCCTTTTCCCTTCAAACATTCTCCTGGATGCTTTTTACCGCATTTGGCACATGGCTCACCTCTCTTTCTATTATCTCCTGACTTATCTCCAGATTCATTATTGTTCTTCCACTTACGCTTATTAGAATTACTTCCTCCACTGCTACCTCCTTCATTCATTTTCTTCTTCTTTTCTTGATGATACCTTGACACAGCTTCACTTCCTCCTACGGCGATAATTGCTTTTTCCAACAGAGCTGAAAATGTCTTAATCTGCAACACAGCTACCTTGCTATATATCGTTGGCTTCAGCCCATTCTCAAACCTTCGCGCCTTTCGCACCTCAGTGTCCACCTGATGTGGTGCAAATCTCGCTAGTTCGTTGAATTTGGCGGCGTATTCTACAACCGACATATTCTCCTACTTCAACTCCAAAAAGTTGACTTTCATTCTTGCTTGCATACTTTCTGAGAAATAATTTTTGAAAAATAATTCCTTAAACCTTGTCCAGGTTATTACTGTTGTACCGGCTCTCGCCTGATTTGTCTCCCACCAATAATTAGCTTATCCCTTCATTAAGTATGTTGCAAAGGTCGTCTTCTGCTCTTCTACCACTCGCGTAATGATAAATACTTTCTCCATCTCCTTCACCCAAGTTTGGGCTTCAATCGGATTTGTGGTCCCTTTGAATTCAGGCGGTCCTACCGCTGTAAAGTCCTTGAAATTTGCCAATCTATCAGTTGGCTGATTTCTCACTCTTCCTCCTGCAGCTTGAGCCCTATTTTCCATATCTTCGGCTATCATATTTGCAAAGTTTTGCATTGGGTCAGCTTGACCTCCTTCATTATTTACTGACTGCTCGTCTCTTTGATTTTGATTCTGTCGTCTAGGCGACATGATCTGATTTAAATAAAATTCTTACATTAATCCTTTTCTTCACAAATTCTTAATACAATAAACATTCAACACATATTTCTCATATAATCGCGTAATTATTCAAATAGCACATAGTACATTTAGTACTTACACATTTTACTATTCCATTTTAAATAAATTTTAGGATTAACAACACAACTTTACACAGAAAGTTGTAATTCTCTATTCACATATAGCTATTCCCAGTTCGTCAAACTTACCACACTTATGAGTTCAGAAACTTGCCATAATTATATGAGTGTATGAACTTATCCTAGTCACATAATTATGAGTCATGAACTTACCATAAGTATGAGTTTTAAGAACTTACCAAGTAATCTTAATCTTATATTCATATAAAAAATAAAGATTTAATTCATACAAACATATCATTGCATTTATATTCATGCAAATAATACATAGTACATTTCAATACACTGCACATACTACTACAAACGGTTATTATCCCTTTGTGACAAACGTCGGGATTCATTACTACAACTTTACACAAAAAGTTGAGACATACAAAAGTTATATCCTATTCTTACCAAAGTGAATAGTATACTCCAAAAGATTATACTCCTCACACTTAATCCTTCTTCCTTTTAGGACAATTCTTAACCTTATGACTCGTTCCACCATATGCAAAACATCCTCCTTTCTTTGGTTTAGGACAATTTGGTGATAGATGTCCTTTCTGACCACAATTGTAACACACTTTCTTATCCCACATACATTCCCCCAAATGGTTCTTTCCACACTTGCCACATACTAGTTTCTTCTTTGAATGCAAATTCTGTGAGTTGTTGTCACTGTCGTAGTTCTTTTTCCTTTTATCACCCTTCTTTTTCTCGCTTACATCTTTAGATGATACATTATACTTAACCCTCATTCTATCGACTAGTGCCTTCAGATTATTTTGTTTTTCTGTCATTTTGCGTAATGCTCTTTTTGTCTTCCATAATTCCTCCAGAAGAAGTACTTTAGTCCTTGAGTCTTGAACTTCTACAGATGCTTGACCTTCTTCGATTGCTACTTTGCCTTCTTCCCCATCTTTGATCTTTATTTCTGGCTCCACTTTTATTTCTTTGGAATATACTTCTTCCTCTTCATCCAGCACCATCTCGGGGTACTCGTCATGATCGCTTGCTAGATTTATTGCAGGATCGTCTCTTAAAACTTCCTCAACTGACTCACTCTGAGTTGGCACCTCAGCTAATGGCATTGGTGCAACAGCCACGGACATCTCCATACTCATCTTATCTTCTCCCGACATCCTACAATCAGTTTAAGCAACTTGATTAGTACTTCACCAGTACGAAATTCTTACACTATGAGTTCTCATATCTCACTATCAATACGTTTTATCAATCTGTCACTTAGTACTCTAATTGAGTATTCTCTATCACGCTTATGGTTATAATCCTGGGGTTTTCCCCACCCCACTTAAGGTTTATAACCTACAGCTCTGATACCAACCTGTGATGCCCCCAAATCCGGGTTACCTGACCCCCGAGTTTTGTGCTCACGATCCATAATATAATAACATCTAACTACCCATTCATTGATTAATATAAACTTACATAACATTATTTATTAAGTTAACAACATTATCCCAGGTCAACTAACCTTAACATTACAAGTTTTACCCTTTCGATATACAAAAAGGGTTTACAAAACAACATATTAAATATGCTTAACATAAAACTACTCTAGCACTATGCCTTTGCCTTTATTCTGCTTAGCCCCGCTGGCCTCATCATTCCTAGCTGAAATATTTTATTTAGCAAGGGTGAGCAACAAGTTTGCCCCGCAAGTTAAAATATATAATAAATGATATATAAATCATGAATAGAAGAGTCTAGCTTGTATAGAGCTTCTACAACTATCAAACAATTTTGAGATAGCAAAATATTAATTCAATCTGAATAATAACTTTCTACTATTTCATACTAAATAACCAATCCGATATGAAAGAGTATAAAAACTAAATTATCACAATAATATAAATTAGTTATAAAAACTAAACTATACTCTTCTGCAAGTACCTGGAGTGGCCAACTCCTTTGTACCCTATATTATGCATAATACTCAATAATAGTGCACAGGTCGATTTACGACATTAAAATTTGTTCATCTCAGTCTTACTTCACGAGTCCGTACCATAACAATATGGTTTGGATTACTTTCAAAGAAATACTAGGATTTCAATAATTAATAACAATACTAATCTAAATTAAAAACAATGGCATAGATCTCCCAATAACATTTCAGTTCATAATGAATAGAACCTTTCATGCTTTAACAAATACTAGTCTCGCCTAAACAATTAAATTTGAGACATGATTTATAATTAGTTTAAATAATAGAACGTGATTCAATTTACTACTACGTGCGAATTACAACAATCATTATAGATGTGAATAATTATCAATAATTATTCACTATCATGCTTTTTGAAAAATAGTAACTCAAGTTGAGTTAGAAACTTGCCTCTTCCGCTAATTACGGTTTACACAATATAATTAATCGCGTTAAGTAAGACCTATAATCAACAATGTCGGTCTCCCAATTAGCACAATCATTTATAACACGTAAATAATTTGTAATTCACGATCAAACTTCTCCTAGGCACATTAAGCACATAGTCGAGCGAGTGTTTATAACCTATATAAACACTTAACAAGTTCAAGTAGTTTAGTCTCAGTTTGTACTTCGGTCTCATCTTGGTGTTTTGGTCACCTTTACCCATAAATAACACAATTATCTCATCAATTAAACTTGGTCTCTAAGTTTCAATATTATTTAGATAAGTCAAATATCATTTATAATATTTTTCTGAAGCTTTTAATAATTTATAAACAATTATTATAATTTATAATAATTTTTAAACATCGAATTATTTTTAAATGATTTAATTATCAAATAATCTTATCATTATTAATATTTAATAATATCAAAATATTAATAACATACTTGTCAAAATATTAAAGATATTTTAATAACTTAAAAATATTTTTAAATCAATAATATTTCACTTAAATGATTTTTAAAATAATTAAAAATCAGTTTTAAATCATCACCATTAATATTTAAATATTAATAAAATTATCATCTAAATATTAAAAGTCATTAATTATAACTTAAAATATTTTTAAATCATTTTCTCATTTTTTAAATCATTTTTAAATCAATAAAATCATTTTTAATTCATTTATTTAATATAAAAATTAAATAAATCTAACATCATTAATATTAAATTATTAATGAGAATTCTCCAAAAATATAGTATATTATATTTTATAATTCAAAATATTTTCTAACACTTTATTATTATTTAAAATAATTTTTAAATCATTAAAATCATTTTTATCTTATTTATTTAATTTAATAATCAAATAAATCTAATATCATTAATATTAAATTATTAATAAAATTCTCCAAAAATATTAAAAGTTATATTTTATAACTCAAAATATTTTTAAATTCATTATTCTTATTTAAAATGATTTTTCATAATATTAAATCATTTTTCTCTAATTTATTTAATATACTAATTAAATAAATTAAATACCTTTAATATTGAAATAATTATAAATATTAAAGAAAAATATTCCAATGGGTCAAAAGTTATTTTTCATAATTTAAAATAATTTTTAAAATTATTTTTGGTAATTTTTAGAATTTATTTTCTATTTTTAAATAATTTCCTGAAAAATCAAAAAATAAATAAATAGTAAATCATCGCTAAAGCCTTTAGCGACACTTGTCCGTCATCTTTGGTGTTCTTGAGCTCAAGAACAACATTGACAAAGGCTTGAGGCTGCGTTTGATTTGAGTGTAATTTCCAGTCTTATCATGTTTTGGACTAACTTATGGTTCATTCTTGTAGTACATATGTATTACTACAATTATCAAGTATCAATTTGGTCATACAACATCACATTAAGAAGATCTGTGCCTTCAAATTGATTGTCAGACGGTTTCTGGGATTACCCAGAAACCCAGCACTTTGAGTGACCACTTTCCAGATAACGTTTCTATACGATCCATTCATGATTCCTGTATAATAATGGTTCCATCATGAAGTCCTTATGTAATAGAACATTTCCTAAGTAACATATTAAATTAACAACAACAGATCTACATGTTACGACTTGGTCAAACCCCGTCAGAACATTGTTTATACCATTTCTGGGTTTACCCAGAAACTGCTATCGTGATCAAGCAGTCAAGTTTGACCGTTCATTACAACAAATCTGTTTACATTTTATGACATCAAGAAGAATGGATATATAGCACAACTAACAGGCTAAAATATGTATCAAGTAAAAAACATCAAAAACCCAAACGAATGACAGATCCATGGGCTTAAACATCTTATGCAAGTCAATTTTAAAGGTTACGGGTGCCTGAATTTAGCCCAGTCAACGTCGGTCAACGGAGTTTGACCGTGAATAAAATGCAATCTAGCTATTCAAACACTTTGATTCCACTTTCCAATTAAAGACCACATATCAGGCTATAGATTCAAACAATAAAACATCAAAAACAACCAGCGAACAAAAATCTGTGGCTCCTAACATTAGCTTGTTAGACCACAAAAGTTGTTCTTGGCAGTTTTGAAAATGAACACTTTTAATGCATTTTGATGCTATGGATTCATGATAGATCATCATAGATCTTCATAAAACATCCAATAGCAAGATTCTAAACACATAAACACAAAGATTTTTTAGCAACTTGGATCAAAAATAAAAATTAGGTTTATACCTTTCTAGTCCAAGTTTTGATATTGATTCTCCTTAAATGATCTTGGTGTTTCTAGGGTTTATTTGGTGACTGATCTACTCTAAGATTTCGGAGGTTCATGCATGAGAGAGAGTTGGTAAGAGCAAGAGAGTAAAATGGCTAAATTTATGATTTTTCTCTCTCCCAAATCTATATATATTGTGATAAGTTGCTAGATCTAATGCTAGCTGTCCATTTGTGGATGCTTGCTGAGTACATAGAAGTCACCAAGTCAATTGGTTAGGTGAACAACTAAAGTTTTAGGAAAATTTACAAGTTAACTTACTAAAATATATAAAAAGGTTATTTTGGTCATTGTCCATATATTTTTAATGGCATACTTGACATTTATACAAACCCTTAGGCTTTGACCCTTAGGGTTTAACCCTAAGGTCCTTACCCTTATGTTTTAAAAATCTAACTTCTAGGATTTTCCAAAATTAGGGTTTAATTAGAAAAAAAATAAATTTCTAAATTACAATTAGGGTTTCTAAAAAAGAAAATCAAGATACAAGAATATAATTAGGGTTTTCTAATCATATTTAAGTTTAATAAACACAGTAGGCTTGCCAATTAGGATTAGGGTTTCCTAATTTAGGGTTTACGAATCCCGATTATGAAATTAGGGTTTCCCGGCTATTGATTAGGGTTTCTAACTGCACGTTGGAGTTTCTGATCCCAAGATTAGGGTTTCTAATCTCTTATTAGGGTTTATTAATATTATACCTTATCCGGTCAATCATTGGTCAACATTCCTATACAGTACAAACACGTATTCAACAATACAATTATTTTCATTGAATTTTCTATCGAATCCCTTTCCAAAAATTAGGGTTAGGGTTTCTAAAGCTATTAAGCACCTACTCTAATTTCTCAGTCAAAACACAAATTAACTAATTTTGAGACTTGTCTCACAGATTCTCAGTACAATTTTAACAGTCAATATTAATAAAAAAAAATTATTCGTAAATTTTGGATTATTCCAAATCCCGGGTTATTACAACATCTATGTGGACGGATTTAGTTCAAATTGATACATAAGGAATCTCTAAAGGATAATGCTAGTTTAACGGAAAGAATGACAAGGATAGGCAGTGAAGGCGAAGAATTAGGCAAGAACCTAAGTTTAGGGGAAAAAGTGGGGTATATAAGTTTCTTTTATCTAAAAAGGGGAACCTTCCCGAGATGAATAATTGAATCTTGTGGTGGGTCGAGAAGGAGCATAAAACGCACTCCCCATAAACACAGGTGTGAGAAGGAGCATAAAACGCACTCACTATCAGTATCTAAAAAAACCCAATGTGAATAAAACGGGAAATAAGAGCAAAAAAGCCCCCGTGAAGGAAAATAAAGCATAAGTACCCTATGTGGACCCTAAATATTGTTAATTGCTTGGTTTAGTTGGATCTCGTATTTTTTTGAAATTCTTGAGTTTAAGCTGTATGATGCCTTCTAAGAGACTTGTTATGTATTAAATTTAAATTTGCATCAGTTAGCAGTTGTAAGACCCCATCTTTTTATAAATAAAATTGAATTTTCTCTATTCATTATCTTGAAATAATAAGGAGTTAATTTGATATAATGTTTTGGTTGTGGGTGAAATGTGCAAATTTTATAAAATAAGCAAATGGTTGTAAAATATTCATTTTTGTCGGGGAATATTCGTTTGGTCGTGGAATATTCTTTTTGTCGGGAATATCTGTACGACGGCGCAGTCATTTGTGGGCCCCATAACGGAAAATGGTTGGATGAAGGAAAACAATAAAGTATTAGTTTTTATAAATAACGGCGTAGTTGTTACCGTTAACACTGTTGGAATACCCGATGGTTAAAAATATAGTAATATGCATGGTTGCACAGTAGCACACGGTATTGCACAGTATTTTTGAATTTTTGATCCTTACATAATAAGGCACTACTCAATAATTGTTACAGTAATTATTGTTCAATATTTTATTTTATTGATTCAATAATTGTTGCGTTGATATTTTATATTATTGTTGTTTCAATAATTGTCACTGCACAGTATTTCTCATTATCATATCAATAATTCATATTATTTGAATAATATAATTAGATAGTATTATTGACAATGTCTAGAAAGTTCTGTCTAAGGAGAGGTTTGGTCACCTAATTGCACGTCAGTAAGGAGAAATCCTTATTGGAAAGCCCCCTCTTTCATGGGAACTGCCTGGTTGTCATTATTGTGATTCTGTAATATTATTTGTGAATAATTAATTATTAATAAGGAAATATTTATTTGATGCAGATATAAATGATGGATTTATTTATGTTATGTCGTTATAATTGAAGGAATTAATGTTGATGTGTTTTATCAGTATTTTTATCGGAATGGAGGTATTAAAAATCAAATCAATATTTTTACAATATATTGTGTGAGTTATAATTTTTAATCCGGCCGTTGGATCGTTGTGAGTTTTGGATATGTTATACATATATAAGTTGAGTATATGTCCACAAATTTTGAACCGTTAAAAATGAACGTATGATTTGTTATGAATTTTAAGAGGTGACTGATTCGGAAATTAGGTTTATAAATGATTTTGGTGGAAAATTCTAGAATTGAGTGGGCCCCACTTGTAGTTGGTGAAGAAATGTGCTGAATTTTATTTCAAATGTGGTGGGTGAGAATAGTAGCGGTGTAAAAGCCATCGTGTGGCAGTCAAGTCTACTTGAAGGCTAACATTTTCCTATAAATAGAGGGCTAAGTTAGAATTGAAAATCACACCAGAAACATAAGCTTTCTCTCTTTGTCTCTCTATATTATCGAGCGTATTTTGTGAGTATTTAGATACTTTGAGAGTTCTTTGCTCAAAGATAAGTTTCATTCAAAGATCACTTGACCTTTCATTCCGGCAATCTTTTTCTTTGAGGTAAGGGATGTTATTTTCTTCTTAAATGGTATTATTTTCTTCAATATCATTATGCCAAAATATTGGTTTGAACTTTTTAATCAAATTTGGAACTTTTTGTGTCAAGGTTACTATTCACGTATATGGCACTATTCACGTATATGACACTATTCACGAATACGGCACTATTTATCAAAAAATAAAATCTTTCCTTTTTCTCCAAGATGTCTATTATGGTTACTATCTTTGATTGTATCCATGTTTTGATCTTTATTTTTGAATTCTGCTTCACAATTGGTTATTATGAAGTATTATTGATCTTGGATAAAACCGTTATACTGAATCCCTAATATTTGTCCTTCCGTCTCACCGGATTCGTTTTCTTTAAAATATTTTTCATCATCCTCAGTCTTAAATGATGATATTATTGAATATCTTTGGCCTGAGTGCAAAGATGAATGATTAATCGATGAATATCTTTGGCCCGTAGTGCAAAGATGAACAGTGTTGAGATGAACATGACCACATCCGGTGATATAAATGAATATCTTTGGCCTCAGAGTGCGAGATGAATATTTGATTAAAGATGTATATTGATTGTTGTTACAGGGATAAAATATTGATGATGAACTTTTAAATCATAGAAGATAGTAGAATTCATTCTCTACGTGACTCTTCTAATGGATTGTTGTTTCCGCTACATTTGTTGATCTAAAACTTGTTGTCTATTATATTCTAACAGATTTTTTCCTATTGAAGACTAATGATAATTTGTTGTATATTATCTTAGTCATAATATTCTTTACTGGGCTAGTTGAGCTCACCCTTTTCTTTTTTGTTCCATTTTTCTTCTTAGGAGGTGAGAACATAGCAGGATCGAGTCGGGGTATGGAGTGATGGTTCTAGAAAGATGTTTTAGCAATCCTCACTATTTCTATAAAATAGTGTATGAATAATTATAATGAGGACTTATTTGAGTGTTGATATTGTCTAGAAGACAATATTTGTATTTAAACTCACAGTATGTGTGGTCGTTTTTTGTACGATAATTGTATTATTGAAGTTGTAGTTTGCTTTCTGTACCATGTATTTGGCGACTCGGAATGGGTGTTATATACCTATTTTGGGGGCGTCACAGTTGGTATCAAAGCTTAGGGATATGGTCTCTGGCGGAGATTGGGGAATAGAACTAGGAGGGGAGAGATGAGTAAATCCTTCGCTAGTATGTCCTATTTAAGCTTATTTGTTGGTTGGTCATAATATAGGGATATTATGTGATATCTTAATTTATTTAATTAACTCTTGTTTTATGGCAGTATTTAAGAATGGCTGCTGAGAACATTAACAATGGAGTGTATGAGACTGTGGAACAACCTTTAGTCACAAACCAGGAGAACGTGCAACAGGAAGGCAATATTCCTCCTGTAAACAACACTACTGAAATTTAGATAAGACACACTTAGAAGGGGGGGTTGAATAAGTGTGGATACAAACTATGACCAATTTAAAAACTTTAAACCAAATTATTGAATGTAGTCAACTATATTGATGAATGCGAACTTTCTTTGAATGAATACTGATCTCTGAAATTGAATTTTTGTTTAAGAAAATATCTTGGTGTTTTTGTAAGTTAAATAAAATATTTAATGATAACAAAAATTCTCACGATTAGATTTTGTTTATTTAGTAAATCAATATACTTGAATGAAATTAAGTTAAATCAAGTAATAAAAATAACACCAAGATTTTTACGTGGTTCGACTATTACCCTCTATAATAATAGCCTACTCCACGTCCAATACCAACTAGTATTGGAGACTCACTTTTATTTCTTTAAAAGACTCTTGTTACAATACAGATTCTATAAAATTGAATTACAATAATTCACTTGAGCACTCTTGCTCCTTGTGCACCAATGCACCCCTTAAGCACCTATGCTTCCTTGAACCTGTTTGTAAACAAACCTTAATCCACCTGGATTAAATTCCTTTAGACAACACTTAGTCTAAAAAATAATTAAGATTACAATAATAGAGGTCTAATGATCAAAGTAAATAAGCAATTTAACAATGCAAGGCTCAACTAAATGAATGCAATGATCAAATAATAAAAGATATATATCACCAATATGAAGCTCACGAAAGTTGACTGAAAATATCAATTGATCAACAACTCAAGATTTGCACCGATAATAGAATAACCTTCCAAGAATATGAGTGCAATAAAGTATTGTAAGTGTTGTTATTGTTCACTGTTCTTAGCTGCTTTTATAAGCCAAAAATATAATACCGTTTCTCATTCAACATAGTTCCGTTGTAACAATAATGACGTTGCCAACAAAAATTCCAAAGATAAGTTATGATTTTATTACTGTTGGAAACATTCAAAAATATAGACTACGTCAAAGATAACCCAAAAAGGTAATAAGTTCCGTGTAAAACACATGTAGCCTATAAAAGTCACTGATCATTTCAAAGTTAACCCACTCTAGTATATCACAGAACTTTATTCAAACTAGACTTCTTAACAAAATGTTAGTTCCGTAATTCTTGCAAAATATCAAACATTTCTTAGACCCATCATTATCTTATATTCCCAAGAAATATGTAATTAAACTATTAATAGATAATGATCACTCCTTAGTTGGCACAAACAAAATCTCTAGGTTACCAACACGTGTAAAACTCAATTAATTCGGATAAAGCTTTTTCGCATACATGCTAATTAAATCAGTCATAGCAATAACATATATTAGACATGCATAATTAATTCTTATTTTTAATGCACACATAAAAATGTCCTAGAGCCTTGTATTGAAAAATCGAATATTTGCAATGACCTTACATATTTTTCCTAAGACACAAAGCTTCTCCATTCTTCTTGAATAATCCATCAAACAATTCTTGAAATAATTTCCTGAAATTCACAATGAAGAATTTAGCACCAATGAATAAGTCATCATCAAAACATTAGGCTAGAACGTGACATAATCAACAACTACCAAGAAAACGATGAACGATGAAATGTTTTGGAGCTTTTTGCAGTTCATGCAAAATCAGACGAGGGAGACTCGTGTACAAAATACGGGTGGAAATGATAGCAACGCGCAGTTTGTCACAGCCAAGTAGTTCAAGGAGTTGGGACGACCAGATTTCCTGGGAAAGCCCAATCCGATTAAGGCGAAAACGTGGGTCAAGCAAATTACCAAGATATTCGATGTCTTGGGATGCACAGATGAACAGAAGGTTCCATTCGCCACATTTATGTTTCGTGGTGAGGCAGATTACTGGTGGGAATCCGTGAAGCGTACCCAGCCAGCCGCACTCAACATGTCTTGGGAAAGATTTCAGAAACTGTTCAATGACAAGTACTTTCCTGAAAGTATTCGTCATATGAAGGAGGTAGAGTTTATTAAACTGGAACAGAACAACATGACGGTGTCTCAGTACGAGGCGAAGTTCGTGGAGTTATCCAGGTTTGCACCTTATTTGGTAGAAAATGAGGAACGTATGACGCGAATATTTTTGAGAGGTCTAAAACCCAAGATTCGTCAATACCTTATCTCTCATAAATTTTCTCTATATTCAGATGTTGTCAACAGTGCTCAATTATTAGAGCGAGATAATGAGTATACTCAATCGAGGGACCCCAACTAGGGTCATACCAAGGATGTGCCATCATCAAAGATGATAACCAAATGAGGAGGAAAAATACGAGACAAAGGCGGTAACCACTCGGGTGGTAATCGCGGCCATGATAATAGGAGAGGTGAGTCAAGTGGAAATTTCAGAAAGAGGAGATTCAACAATGATGGGAAGACATCAAAGAGAGAGCACCAAAGACCAACAAAAATTCTAGGGCGGAGAACGCACCGCTAGTTAGATGTTACAAATACGGAAAGAGGGACATATCATTAAATCGTCCACAAAAATCCAAGGTATGTTATAACTGTGGAAAGGAAGTTCACATAGCTCGGGATTGTTCTGTAGCAAAGCCAAGTTCAGCGGGGGTGGTGACTCCAAAAGCTATCCCGGATAAGTCAAAATCAGCGGTTCCTAGAAGAGCGTTTGTCATGACTGGCCAAAATGTGAGGAACCCGAACGAGGTGATCACAGGTAAGCTAATCATAAACTCTTGCGAAGTTTATACTTTACTAGATACCGGTTCTACCCATTCTTTTATCTCTCCTGCTTGTGCTCAACGTTTAAACTTGACTCTGGAGAAATTAGACTTTGACTTATCTGTGTAGACTCCGTTAGGAGAAACCTTTATCACATCCACTGTTTATAAATCTTGCTTAATCCAAGTTGGCACAATGACATTACCTGTTGATCTTATCTCTTTAAAGATACTTGCATTTAACGTGATTTTAGAGATTGATTAACTAGTCATCATGCCAAAATTAATTATTTTTGTATGGTTGTTAGTTTTTATATTCCTAACCAACCTGTTATGCGAACTCAAGCAACCAAACCATTGAATTCAAACACTTTCATATCAAGACATAAAGCCATTCGTTTATTGAAAAATGGATGTCAAGCTTTCTTAGCCCATGTTATGGATTTGAATAAAGACATGTCAGATTTGAATAAAATTTCTGTTGTTAGTGAATTTCCTGAAGAATCTCCTGGCCTACCCCCAGAGTGTGATATTTAATTTTGTATCGACTTTGAACCCGGTACAAAACCCATTTCTAAAATCTTTTATCGAATGGCTCCTATTGAACTTCAGGTGTTAAAAATCCAAGTACAAGAGTTGGTACTTAAGCCTCTATCTGGTGACTTCCTTTGTGGAATGCACCAAAGCCGCATTCGTAGGAAACTCTATATTTGTGTGGTGGTAAAACGATAGGTGCCATTGTGGACGTCTTAATCCAAGATTGGGATATGAATCACATATGAGAGCAACTTAAGTCGATGTCGAAATATCTAGCTTTCTAGGCTTAATTGGTTTCTTATCGGAGATTCGTGAAAGGACTTTCTCGAATCGCTACTCCGTTAATTTAGCTGACTCAGAAAGATACAAAATTCGTATGGAGCGAGGAACGCGAGAAGATTTTCCAAGAGTTCAAGAGGCGACTCATTTCGACACTTATTCTGACCATACCATCCTGGAAAAGCGAATGTGGTAGCTGATGTAACGCCCGAGAAAATCAGATTTTTATGACAATTAAATTTTTATTTGATTATGTGAATTAAATGAATTTAATTGATTTCTTTGTGAGTAAGCTATGTGAAGGTCGTTCTATGACCTAGAATGTGCTAACGTGATTAGTATTCAGGCTACGTGTTAGAAATAATTGTTTGGAATTTCCAGAACGAAAATAATTGTTTTTTGAGAAATTTCCGTAAAAAAACTATCCATCCGTTTCTGTTCGGGGAATTATTTTGAAATTTTGAGAAACGTGTGATGATAGAATATCGAGATTAGACCGAATATCTGATAATATTTCATTTATGACAAACGCAGTTTTCGCCTGCGGACTTAAAACCTAAGGGTTGAGTATATTGATTTCCGAGGAGGAAATAATATGCGTAGAAGGAATGGCGTTAGGGTTAATGCGAGTGTTATACATTTTTGGTACTATTTAGTATCTATGTGTAATACGATGAGTACATATGAAGTACCATACGATTATTGTACGTGTAGTATACGATGAGAATACGCAAATTTTACGTTTAGAATACGATTCGTATTATAGTATGAAGATTAATTCTTAATGACTAAGTCATTTGAGTTGGATTTTATTAGTCCAATTATTAAATGACCAAGCCTAAGGAGAATAGTGGGTTAAGCCCAAGTTAAGGCCCAATGTTTATTTAGTTAAGCCCAATTCATTTAAACTGAACCGTGGATCGAATCGGATTCTAGATGAATGGGTAAAACCCATGGGGCAACCCATGGGATGACCCATCGCAAGTGGTGGGCCGGCCACCTTGGAGTGGAAGCCAAGCATAAGGCTTGGTCACCAAGTATCTTACTTGGTGACCACACATGAATAGTAAGGAGGTTAGGTGTGTTAAGTCCATTATGCCCTCCATTCTCATTTCTTATAAATAGAAAGCTAGGTTGATTCATTTTGGAGTTTTGAAATTTGCCAACCTAGATTATTTGAGAGAGAAAAGAGAGCTAGACTTGAACAATTCTCCTACTTTGAAGTTTTGTCATTAGAAGTTCTCAAGATCGTAAGAGTTCTTAAGGTATAATCCTTATCTTTCCTCTCCATCTCTTTTTGATTTTTCTTTTATCTTGGAGAATCATAGATGGGTGGTATATGTCTTGTATGAGGGATTAAAGATGGCTTACCATAGATTCAATCTCTATAAGTCATGAGATTATAAGAATCATAAGGTTTAAAATATTTTTGAACCATAAAAATATTGTTTATTGAGATTAATTGTTTATAAACGATTGAACTCCATCAATACGTTAGTAATTACATCTTGTTTGGTTAGGATATAGATATGAAATTCATGGAGTATTCCATGTGATTTGTCTTAGAGAACCCTAGTAACGAAGTTATTGCGATTTTTACGTAATTAGACGTTAAACGTCGAAAACGTTGAATTCTGGATTGCGGGTCAAAAGTTACTGTGAGACTTGAAAACGTTGGTTTTCAATATCAACGCGTGAGATAGGGTGATTAAGAGTTTTGGGTTAGAGAATCGTTGGATTCTAACTTAAAATGAAGAAAACGAGCATTGAACGCTCTTTAACGTTTACGAACGTCTAAAAATGAACTCAATGGTGAATTTTGAGTTATCGGATTTGAAAGTGTCGAATTCTTATATGAATGCGTATATTATGTTATTTACGACGTGTAGGCTTTTGAATGGACCAAATTGGGCTTATAACAAAGAAGTTATGGCCCCGGGGATTTCATAAAATTTTTAAAAATTATTGAAGTTACTCGCTGAATCGAGGTCTCAGTGTCATGGCGCCGGGACATAGTATAAATCTCTGCATGCTACGTAAGACAATAAAATTGAGCACTGCTAAATGGCACCGCAGTGTCACTGTTCCGCGCCGCAGCGCCGAGTCGAGGGCCTTGCCACTGCTAACTGGCGCCGCAGCGCTAGTCTAGTACTATGAGGGTCGCGCCGCGGCGCGAGTGGTGAACCTTAGACAATGACTTAAGTTTTGAACTTTATTTGTTCAGGGACCTAAAGGGATGATGTTTGTACACTTCATAAGTGTATTAAAGTTATTCCTATACTACCTATACTAAGGTATATGGTATGAAACTTAGGAATATTATGCATGTTAGTAAGTTAACATCGATGAACAAAGTTGATACTTTATCAACAATGTTCGAGTCCTAAGTTAATAAAAAGGCAGTTGAGTAATAAACCAGAGATTTAAGGGTAATAAGTCTTGTTGACTTTAGTAAATGATATTAAGTTAACAAAGACATAGAAGAGAAAAGAAGCTTGTAGGAACAATTTGAATAGTTGTTTGATAGCTAATTACGATTGTCTTTATGTGAATATATCATGTAGATTCTTATAAAGGCGTGGTCGATTGAGTAAATTATTTGAAGACGCTTTGAAAGGCAAGTTTTCTTAACGCATTGTCTAACTTTCATGTTAGCCAAGTTTTATGTGATTCGTTGAACCTGAATTGCAAGACTTGTTTTAAAGAAAGGGTCGATGCGATTTTAACTTTCAATTTAGACTATTAAGTAATATATAGATTGATTATTATTCATGTCATTCTATATAGAAATGTTAACGCTTATCCTATGCCAAGTAATTGGTATAGAGCGTGAAGGTAAGGTTTGTCATGAACAAACAAAAGTATTTTTCATCGATATTTCGATGGGCACGCTGAGTTGCCAAAAGTATTAAACGTAAATACATTTAATGAATGAGTGTTGATCAACATAGAGTACTATAAATTTGATCACCTAGACGTGCTTTCGTAAATTATCTGGATGAAACGGCCTTAGTCTGTGGACTCCTTTTCAAGTATGAAAACTGAAAGTTACTGTTCATGGTCTAATGACCAGTTCAGAATTCCTAATCTATTTTCTACTTTGGGAATTGATGTTATGAACTGTTAAAGTATTATTGATTCATAATACCTCATAACTATTGTTCAGTTATGTCAGAATTGTTATATGATTCACGAATGTGGTATTACTGTTATCCTTGATTAAACTTGTTGAGCTGTCATGCTCACTTCTTGCGTGAATTATATAACTGCAGTTAAGGATGAACGTACTGTGAATGCCAAACGAGATAAGGACAAAGCTAAGATGGATGCTTAGCCGTTATGTAATAGTTTAGAAAGTTTGTATGTATTATACTTTATGAATAATGAACTATGTAACCGGTTTATGAACCTGGGAAGGATTGTACTTTGGTTGTAATAAAAGATAGTAAATACATTCATTTTGTTGTATTTCAATGGAATGATTGTATGGATGTTAGTACAGTGGAGCACCATATGTCGGGTTGGAAGATACCCGAATTTGGGGGCGTCACAGGTTGGTATCAAAGCCTTAGGTTATAAAACTTAAGGGGGAAAGAACCTTAGGCTAATAACCTAGTAAAGAAGGTAAAGTTCGAGGAATAAAATTCAAGTCCATTGAATTAATAAGGTATTGAGATAACTTAGTATCAAAAGGATTAAAAGATGAAAATTAATCTTAAAGATATTAAATGTGATTTGTGCTTATACTATTGTGTATTATGTACTAATCAACTTGTTATGTGCTATTAAAGATGTCGACCGATAGGTTGATGTTTAGAAATGTGGAAATGATAAGTGAGGACTCAGTTAATCAATTTGAGGTAGTACCAATGCCAGTGGCGGAGGTACCATTAGTGATTCTAGAGGAGACGAAGATAGTGGAGTATTTTTCTGCGGAGGACTACTCCGAGGGAGATATGGATATAGTGTCATATCTTAATATGATGGTCTATGAGGAGGTAACAACGATTAATATGATGGTACCTACACTAGAGTCAATACCTCTAGATGCAATAAGAGCATTGTATCTGTCAGTGCTTGACAGGAATGTGCAACTGAGTACAGTTGTGTAGAATCAGAGTGAAGAGATTAATTATCTCCATGAAGCTAAGGTGTCTGCAGAAGCAGATTTTGAGTCAGAGCACGATAGGCGGTGCTTCCGACGAAGGAAAAGCTAGAGACTATAAGGAAGAGGTCGATAAGCTTCGCAAGAAAATAATTAAGAAGGACCGGAAGATAGCACGGATGTCTTACATCCATAAGAGTGTTCATATGGATTTCAAGTTGAAGGTTATTTGTCATCCTAAATGAGAAACACGAGGATGCTATTATGCATTATTAGAAGTCTAGAATAATTAAATAGGTGTGTAGTGGCGTAAAACCCTCTTTTGTATAAAAGGGTAGTCTTTTTGTAAATCCCAACTTTTGTGAAGTTCAATTGCAGGATAGAAATGTAATAGCCCTTGGCTATGAAAGCAAATTGTAAATAGTTTTGACTATGAAAGAATATTTATATAATGAAGTTTTATTAAATGTGCTTGTTGTGGTATGAATGATTGTTGTTGAGTGAGAATGATAACCGAGTAGTTAAATAGATAATAACGAAGCTTTATTTATTTAAATCAGAATTATGCTGCCGAGAAGGAGACAACGTAACCAAGAGGTCGAGTCCCATAATGAGAATCAGGGGGTCCTAAGAACCCTATGCAAGAGTTTGTTAATTGATTAACGGCTGCATTTAACCAAGGGGGTGGGATTCCTGTAGCTCTTGGGGTAGCAAGAACAACTACCTTTAAGGACTTTAAAAGTGTGGGTCATCCCGAGTTCCGAGGAACGACGGACCCGATAGAAGCCCAGACATGGGTTAGAGATATTGAAAAGGCGTTTGTGATAACAAACGTAAGTGAGGCACAAAAGACTTCTTTTGCGACTTACATGATGAAGGGGGAAGCAAACTACTGGTGGGAGGCTCACCAGGGTGGGGCTAGGACAGAGGCTATTACGTGGGAATAGTTTAAAAAGGTCTTCTTCGAGAACTATTTCCCTACTAGCATGCAGGGTAGGATGGAAATTAAGTTCTTAGAACTTAAGCAGGGGGATATGACGGTTCCCCAGTATGCTGCCAAGTTTAACGAATTGGCGGGATTTGCTCCACATCAGGTGGACACAGAAGCGAAGAAGGCACGTAGGTTTGAGCAGGGCTTAAAACCCTGGCACTACAGTAGGATATCGGTTTTCCAGAGTGCTTCCTACTAGACTATTCTGGAGAAGGCGATAATAGCTGAAGGTGTTGGTGAGGCTTTGTCTAAGTACCACAAAGAGCGGAAGATTAAGAGCAAGTTAGAAGGAGGTAATAAGGCTGAAGTTGCCAGCGGAAGCGACAACTTGCCAAAGAGAAAGAGTTTTAACCTTGGGAATAGCGGGGTAAAACAAGAAAAATCCCAAGTGGAGGACGGAAACATGTAAGACATGCAGAAAGTCTCACATGGGAGTCTGTTTAAAGGGGAAAGAAATATGCTACAACTGTGGGCAGGAGGGGCATTTGTCACCCAATTGTCCTAACCCTAAGAAGAATCAGGGATGTTTTGTCGTGGGTTAATGGACCACATGGCAAGAAATTGTCCAAAGAAGGGTTTAGAGGGGAATAAGAGTTCTGCTAGTGGTAAATTAGTCATTACTTTGGACCAAAGACCATCGGTGGGTAGACCCTCACTCGTCGTTTAATATGATCGTCCAAGATGCGGTTGCATCAACTGGATGTAATAATTGGTATCATTCAATTCAATGAGATAAATGCTTATGTGCTATTTGACTTCGGGTGCTTTACTTGTTCTTTTATAGCATGTGAATTTGCTAAGCGATTAGGTTTAATCCCTTAGAATTTACCTATACCTTTAGACGTTAAGGTAGCAAACGAAGAGATAATCCCCATTGAGCATATTCATAATGATTGTTGTGTAGAAATTAGAGGAATAAATTATCGATGAGATTTGGTGCCGATAAAGGTTAAAAGAATTGATGTAATTCTTGGTATGGATTGGTTGGTTAACCATAAGGCGATTATAGATTGCCATAGGAAAAGTGTAAACCTTCGGCTTTCTAAGAAAACCAAGGGAGTGTTCTTCGGTAGTAAATCACCGAGACGCTCTTGTTGTCTGTCTATGACACAAGCTAGGAAGATGTGGAGAAAAGGGTGTGTAGGATATCTGTGCCATGTTGTGGATACCCAAAGAGTGGGAACATCCTTGGACTAGATACCTATAGTGCAAGAGTTCGCGGATGTATTTCCGGAGGAGTTACCGGGTATTCCATCGGACAGGAAAGTAGAGTTTGTAATTGATCTGTTATCGGGAACGACACCAGTTTCAAGGGCACCATATCGGATGGCGCCAGTTGAGATGGAGGAGTTAATGGTTCAATTACAAGAACTGTTAGATAGGAAGTATATTCAACCGAGTGTGTCTCCTTGGGGAGCACCAGTGTTGTTTGTCAAGAAGAAGGACGGGTCGTTAAGACTTTGTATCGACTATCGAGAGTTGAACAAGTTGACGATTAAGAATAAATACCCGTTGCCCAGGATCGATGATCTATTTGATCAGTTGAACGAGGCAAAGTATTTTTCTAAGATAGATTTACGCATGGGGTATCATCAGTTAAAGGTGAGGAAGGACGATGTACCTAAGACGGCGTTCAGAACTCGGTATGGTCATTACGAGTTTCTGGTAATGTCGTTTGGGTTGACGAATGCACCAGCTGCATTTATGGATATGATGAACAGAGTGTTCAAATAATATTTGGATATATTCGTAGTAGTGTTCATTGATGATATTCTAGTTTATTCAAAGATGCCAGAAGATCATGCAGAACATTTAAGAATAGTGTTAGAAACACTAAGAAAGGAGAAGTTGTATGCAAAATTCACGAAGTGTGAATTTTGGATTGAGCGAGTGTAGTTTCTAGGGCATGTTATCGATAAGGATGGCATTTCTGTAGATCCGGCAAAAGTAGAAGCAGTTAATGAATGGGAGCAACCGAAAATGCCAACCGAGGTTCGGAGTTTTCTGGGGTTAGCGGGATATCATAGAAGGTTCATTCCGGACTTTTCTAAAATAGCTACTCCATTAACACATCTGACAAGAAAGTTGGTGAAGTATGTGTGGACGGAAAAATATGAGAAACATTTTAGGAGTTGAAAAAGAGGTTAAGTGAGGCACACCTGTATTGTCCTTACTGGGCGATCGATGAAATTTCAGAATGTATAGTGATGCTTCGCATAAAGGATCTGGGTTGCGTGCTCATGCAAAGCGTGGCAAGGTCATTGCAGATCAACGTCCACGTCAATTGAAAGGATTATGAGAAAGGTCTATCCTACTACTCATGATTTGGAATTAGCATTGTAGTTTTGCCTTAAAGTTATAGAGGCATTATCTTTATGGTGAGAAATGTGAGATATACACTTTTACCACAAAAGTCTCAAATATATCTTCACACGTAAGGAGTTGAACATGAGACAGAGAAGGTGGTTAGAGTTAATAAAAGATTATGACTATGATATTTTATATCATCCGGGTAACGCAAATGTAGTAGCCGATGCGCTAAGTATGAAGGGTAGAGAGAAACTGTCAAAGTTAACAACTCAGAATGAGTTGGTAACAGCGATGGCAAGCATGGAATTAGAAGTTAAGTTACCAGAAGAGGCGGTGGAAATGTTATTTTCTATGAAAACCCGATTGACCATAGTGGAGCGGGTTAGGGGAGTACAACTGAGCAACGACCGACTGGGTTGTTACAACCGTTAGAAATTCCAGAGTGAAAGTGGGAGTACATCACAATGGACTTTGTGGTAGAACTTCCGATAACCAGAATAGGATAGGATGCTATTTGGGTTATAGTGGATCGATTGACGAAATTGGCTCATTTTCTACCAATAGGAGTTAGGTATAACCTAGATCAGTTAGCTAAGCTGTATGTCAAGGAAATTATTTCCAGACATGGAGTACTTGTTTTGATTGTGACAGATCGTGATTCACGATTCACATTAAACTTTTGGAGGAGTTTGGAAGAGCAAATGGAAACGCAATTAAGATTGAGTACGGCATATCATCCTTAGACGGATGGTCTGAGTGAGAGAACAATTCAAACGCTTGAGGATATGTTAAGATTTTTGCGTTATGGATTTCAAAGGGAGTTGGGACGAATATCTGCCGTTGGTGGAATTTTCGTACAACAATAGTTTTTACGCTAGTATAGGCATGTCGCCTTACAAAGCGTGGTATGGAAGGAAGTGCCGAACTCCATTGTGTTGGGATGAGGTGGGTGAACGTCGAATGTTGGGACCTAAAATGGTACAGCAGACGGTGGATATGGTGAAGTTAATACATACTCAATTAGTTGCTACTCTAGATAGGCAGAGGAAGTATGCAGATCCTCACAGAGAAAATAGAGAATTCGATGTAGGATCTTTTGTTTTTTTCTAAAAGTATCGCCTTGGAAGGGGAAGATACGTTTTGGGAAGAAAGGTAAGTTAAGTTCAAGGTTTGTAGGACCTTTTGAGATTTTAAGAAGGGTAGGAGAAGTAGCTTATGAAGTAGCTTTACCTCCTGAGATGGAACGCATTCATAATGTGTTTCATGTGTTAGTGTTACGTCCTTATAAACCGGACTATAAACACGTTATAGGGTATGAATCTATTCAAAGAGAAAAAGACTTGTCCTATGAGGAACTTCCAGTTCAAATTATTGATAGGAAGGAACAAGTTTTAAGAAATAAGGTAATACCTTCAGTGAAGGTGTTACGGAGAAACCACAATGCTAAAGAAGCAACGTGGGATCTCGAAAGTAAAATGAAGGAAGACTTTCCTCATTTGTTTATGTAATTATAAGCTAAGATTCTAGGGACAGAATCCTTATAAGGGGGAGAGAATGTAACGCCCGAGAAAATAGGATTTTTATGACAATTAAATTTTTATTTGATTATGTGAATTAATTAAACTTAATTGATTTCTTTGTGAGTAAGCTATGTGAAGGTCGTTCTATGACCTAGAATGTGCTAACGTGGTTAGTATTCGAGCTACGTGTTAGAAATAATTGTTTGGAATTTCCAGAACGAAAATAATTATTTTTTGAGAAATTTCCGTAAAAACACTATTCATCCGTTTCTGTTCAGGGAATTATTTTGAAATTTTGAGAAACGCGTAATGATAGAATATCGAGATTAGACGGAATATCTGATAATATTTCATTTATGGCAAACGCAGTTTTTGCCTGCGGACTTAAAACCTAAGGGTTGAGTATATTGATTTCCAAGGAGGAAATAATATACGTAGAAGGAATGGCGTTAGGGTTAATGCGAGTGTTATACATTTATGGTACTATTTAGTATTTATGTGTAATAAGATGAGTAAATATGAAGTACGATACGATTATTGTACGTTTAGAATATGATTCATATTATAGTATTAAGATTAATTCTTAATGACTAAGTCATTTGAGTTGGATTTTATTAGTGCAATTATTAAATGACCAAGCCCAAGGAGATTAGTGGGTTAAGCCCAAGTTAAGGCCCAATGTTTATTTAGTTAAGCCCAATTCATTTAAATCGAACCGTGGATCGAACCGGTGGGTCATCGAATTGGTAAAACCCATAGGGCAACCCATGGGATGACCCATGGCAAGTGGTGGGCCGGCCACCTTGGAGTGGAAGCCAAGCATAAGGCTTGGTCACAAAGTATCTTACTTGGTGACCACACATGAATAGTAAGAAGGTTAGGTGTGTTAAGTCCATTATGCCCTCCATTCTCATTTCCTATAAATAGAAAGCTAGGTTGATTCATTTTGGAGTTTTGAAATTTGCCAACCTAGATTATTTGAGAGAGAAAAGAGAGCTAGACTTGAACAATTCTCCTACTTTGAAGTTTTGTCATTAGAAGTTTTCAAGATCGTAAGAGTTCTTAAGGTATAATCCTTATCTTTCCTCTCCATCTCTTTTTGATTTTTCTTTTATCTTGGAGAATCATAGATGGATGGTATATGTCTTTTATGAGGGATTAAAGATGGCTTACCATAGATTCAATCTCTATAAGTCATGAGATTATAAGAATCATAAGGTTTAAAATAGTTTTGAACCATGAAAATATTGTTTGTTGAGATTGATCGTTTATAAACGATTGAACTCCATCAATACGTTAGTAATTGCATCTTGTTTGGTTAGGATGTAGATATGAAATCCATTGAGTATTCCATGTGATTTGGCTTAGAGAACCCTAGTAACGAAGTTATGACGATTTTTACGTAATTAGACGTTAAACGTCGAAAACGTTGAATTCCGGATTGGGGGTCAAAAGTTGTCGTGAGACTTGAAAATGTTGGTTTTCAATGTCAACGCGTGAGATAGGGTGATTAAGAGTTGTGGGTTCGATAATCGTTGGATTCTAACTTAAAACGAAGAAAATGAGCATTGAACGCTCTTTAACGTTTACGAACGTCTAAAAAATAGCTCAATGGTGAATTTTGAGTTATCGGATTTGAAAGTGTCAATATCTTATATGAATGCATAGATTATGTTATTTATGACGTGTAGGCTTTTGAACAGACCAAATCGGGCTTATAACGAAGAAGTTATGGCCCCGAGAATTTCATAAAATTTTTAAAAATTATTGAAGTTACTGAATCGGTGCAATCACCATGGCGCCAGACATAGTACAAATCTCATGACTGCGGCCACATTACCTGATAAAATTGAAAGACCTTTGCTAAATGGCCTGCATTTTCTTCATTCCATGTAGCCATGAGCCAGTCGAGGGCTCTTACCGCTAATCTGGCCGGCCCATGGCTGGTCCTATACTATGAGGTGCATCATCGCATGAGAGTAGTGAACCTTAGACAATGACTTAGGCTTTGAACTTCATTTGTTTGGGGACCTAAAGGGATGATGTTTGTACACTTCATAAGTGTATTAAAGTTATTCCTATACTACCTATACTAAGGTATATGGTATGAAACTTAGGAATATTATGCATGTTAGTAAGTTAACATCGATGAACAAAGTTGATACTTTATCAACAATGTTCGAGTCCTAAGTTAATAAAGACAGTTGAGTAATAAACCGGGACGAAGGGTAATAAGTCTTGTTGACTTTAGTAAATGATATTAAGTTAACAAAGACATAGAAGAGAAAGAAGCTTGTAGGAACAATTTGAATAGTTGTTTGATAGCTAATTACAGTGTGCTATGTGAATATATCATGTAGATTCTGTAAAGGCTGTGGTCAGTTGAGTAAATTATTTGAAGACGCTGAAAGGCAAGTTTTCTTAACGCTTGTCTAACTTTCATGTTAGCCAAGTTTTATGTGATTCGTTGAACTGAATTGCAAGACTTGTTTTAAAGAAAGGGTTGATGCCAGATTTTAACTCGGCTAGACTATTCGTAATATATAGATTGATTATTATTCATGTCATTCTATATAGAAATGTTAACGCTATCCTATGCCAAGTAATTGGTACGGACGTGAAGGTAAGGTTTGTCTATGAACAAACAAAAGTATTTTTCATCGATATTTCGATGGGAACGTGAGTTTACCAAAAGTACTAAATGTAAATACATTTAATGAATGAGTGTTGATCAACATAGAGTACTATAGGCTGATCACCTAGACGTGCTCGTAAATTATCGGATGAACGGCCTTAGTGCTGTGGACTCCTTTTCAAGTATGAAAACTGAAAGTTACTGTTCATGGTCTAATGACCAGTTCAGAATTCCTAATCTATTTTCTACTTTGGGAATTGATATTATGAACTATTAAAGTATTATTGATTCATAATACCTCATAACTATTGTTCAGTTATGTCGAAATTGTTATATGATTCACGAATGTGGTATTACTGTTATCCTTGATTAAACTTGCTGAGCTGTCATGCTCACTTCTTGCGTGAATTATATAACTGCAGTTAAGGATGAACGTACTGTGAATGCCAAACGAGATAAGGGCAAAGCTAAGATGGATGCTTAGCCGTTATGTAATAGTTTAGAAAGTTTGTATGTATTATACATTATGAACAATGAACTATGTAACCGGTTTATGAACCTGGGAAGGATTGTACTTTGGTTATAATAAAAGATAGTAAATACATTCATTTTGTTGTATTTCAATGGAATGATTATATGGATGTTAGTACAGTGGAGCACCATATTTCGGGTTGGAAGATACCCGAATTTGGGGGCGTCACAGCTGACGCGTTGAGTAGAAGATTGTACGCAAGTACGAGTGCGATATTGTTGAACACAAAGACCTATTTTGTATAATTTACAAACGATAGAGATAGAGTTAAAGACTCTAGGGACCCACGTGATGATATACGAGTAGAATCGACTTTAATCGATAACATTAAAGCCGCTCAAGCTACAGACCTGGAGCTGATGAATATAAAGAAGAAGGTGCAAGAAGGCGTTATTCTAGAAGTAAGAGTCAATGAAGAGAAGAAAGCTCAAACCTTCGATTTATTTGAAATCCTCAATCGAGTAGGAACTGTGGCCTATAGACTCGCCTTAATGCTAAGTATGTCTCGTGTTCATAATATTTTTCACATATCTATGCTTCGTAAATATGTGAAAGATCCGAACCACATTATTGAGTTAGAACCAGAAGAGATAGCCAAAGTTTTAACGTATGAGGAGGTACCTGTTAAGATTTGGATAGGAAAGAGCATGTCCTACACACCAAGGTTATACCACAAGTTAAGGTTTTGTGGAGGAACCATGCAATTGAGGAAATGACATGGGAGTTGGAATCGGAAATGAAAGTGAGGTTCCCTCACCTTTTTGAAACACCAGGTACGTACGTCAATTTCGAGGACGAAATTTCATAAGGAGGGGAGGTTGTAAGACCCCAGCTTTTTATAAATAAAATTGAATTTTCTCTATTCATTATCTTGAAACAATAAGGAGTTAATTTGATATAATGTTTTGGTTATGGGTGAAATGTGCAAATTTTACAAAATAACAAGTGGTTGTAAAATATTCATTTCTGTCGGGGAATATTCGTTTGGTCGTGGAATATTCTTTTTGTCGGGAATATCCGTCGACTTGCCTTGATCATTTATGGGCCCCATAACGCGGTTGGATGAAGGAAAGCGACAAAGTATGAGTTTTTTATAAATAACTGGCGTAGTTGTTACCAATTAACACCGTTGGAATACTTAGATGGTTAAAAATACGGTAATATGCGTGGTTGCACAAGTGCATTACACAATGATTATGCGATATTTTTGAATTTTTGATCCTTACATAAGAAGGCACTACTCAATAATTGTTATGGTAATTACTATTCAATATTTTATTTTATTGATTCAATAATTGCTGCGTTGATATTTTATATTATTGTTGTTTCAATAATTGTCACTGCACAGTATTTCTCATTATCATATCAATAATTCATATTATTTGAATAATATTATTAGATAGCATTATTGGCAATGTCTAGAAATTTCTGTCTAAGGAGAGGTTTGGTCACCTAATTGCGCGCCAGTAAGGAGAAATCCTTATTGGAAAGCCCCCTCTTTCTCGGGAACTGCCTGGTTGTCATTATTGTGATTCTATAATATTATTTGTGAATAATTAATTATTGATAAGGAAATATTTATTTGATGTGGATATAAATGATGGATTTATTTATGTTATGTCGTTATAATTGAAGGAATTAATGTTGAGGTGTTTTATCAGTATTTTTATCGGAATGGAGGTATTAAAAATCAAATCGAGATTTTTATGATATATTATGTGAGTTATAATTTTTATCCCAAATTGGATTGGATCGTTGTGATTTTTGGATATGTTATACATATATAAGTTGAGTATATGTCCACAAATTTTGAACCGTTAAAAATGAATGTATGATTTGTTATGAATTTTAAGAGGTGACTGTAAGACCCCAACTTATTATAAATAAAAAATTGAATTTCCTCTAATTATATTTGTGAATAATAAGGTATTAATTTGATATAATTCTCTAATTATGGGTGAAATGTGCAAATTTTACAAAATATGTAAGTGGTTATAAAATAATCATTGTTGTCGGGGAATATTCGTTTGGTCGTGGAATATTCTTTTGTCGGGGAATATTCTTACGACGGCGCAGTCAATTGTGGGCCCCATAACAAAATAACTGTCCGATGAAGAAAATGGCAAGTTTGAGCTTTTATAAATAACGGCGTAGTTATTCTGAATTAACAACTTGTTAGAATGCCCGGTGGTTAAAATCTGATAATATCTTGTGGTTGCAAGAAGATACCAGACAGTATTACAAGATTGTTGAATTATTGATTAAATGCGTAAGAAGGCACTACTCAATAATTGTTACCGTAATTCTTGTTCATTATTTTATTTTATTGATTCAATAATTCTTTGAGTTGATATTTTATATTATTGTTATTCAATAATTGTCAACAACGCATGATATTCCATTATCGGATCAATAATTCATATTATTTGAATAATATTATTAGATAACATTATTGGCAATGTCTAGAAAGTTACATCGATGAGAGGTTTGGTCACCTAATTGCTTGTGATGAAGAGAAATCCTTATTGGAAAGCCCTCCGCATCGGGAACTATGCAGTTTGTCAATAATGTGATTACGTAGTATTATTTATGAATAATTAATTATTGATTTATATGATGAGGAAAATATTGATTTTTATGTGGATATAAATAAAGAAAATTTTTTATGTGACAATTGTTGAAAATTAATATTTTATCTTTTACGATAAAATAATTTATTTAAATATATTATTTTAATAATATATTAATGGTGATATTTTTTACAATGGATGTGGGATATATGAATAAATGAGGAGGAAGAGTATTTTTGTTAGATTAAATGTTTAACACATGTTTTGTGTGTCGGTGTACATAATTCTTACCAAAATTTATTATAGGAATCGTAAAATCTACTGCGTTTGTGGATTTTGGTCAATTTTTGTTTGGAATTTGGAAAAACTTTCTTCTGTAAAGTTGTAGAGAATGAAATTTCCCATGAAAAATCTTGAGTTTTGAATTTTTCTCGATAACCGAGCTATTTTCTACTTAATTGTTGAAGTTTCAAAAATAAAATGATTTTTATTAAATTAATGGGTGGGACCCACTTTTTGTTGGTGAGTAATTCACATGGGTCATTTGGGAAATTTTTCCAAGGTGGTGGTCTGGTCATGGTCTATATAGCATCGTGGGAAATTTTGATTAATAATAATATTATTTTATTATTTAGTCTCCTTTTATGCTCTAACATTTTCCTATAAATAGAGGCTAAGTTAGAATTGAAAATCACACCGAAACTAAGTTTTCTCTCTTTCTCTCTCTAAATTATCGAGCGTATTCTTGTGAGTATACTTTGAGTGTTGCTATATCTGGTGCGGGTTTCACAAGACTATATCTAAAAATTCGATCGAAATACGGTTATTTTGAGGTAAAGGGTATTATTTTCTTCTTAAAAGATATTTTTTTTTTTGATATCATTATGCCAAGTATTGGTGAACTTTTTTATCAAATTTGGAACTTGTTGTGTCGGGTACTATTCACGATACCAAGACTATTCATTTAATCACTCTGACTATTCAATAGAAAAATAAAAAATTTCTTTTTGTCCAAAATATCTATTCTGGATACTAGCTTTGATTGTATCCATGTTTTGATCATTCTTGAATTTTACACCAATATGATTATCTTCGAGATATTTTTGGACATGGGTAAAACAAAGTACGAATCCTTAATCCTTAATCCTTGTCATTTTGTTTCACTGGATTCGTTTCTTTAAAAATGTTTTTCATCATCCTCAGTCCTTAATGGTGATACTTGATGAATATCTTTGGCCTGTAGTGCAAAGATGAATGATTAAACTAATAATTCTCTTTGGCCCGTAGTGCAAAGATGAACAGGTGTTGAGATGAACATGACCAACTGGTGATACAAATGAATATCTTTGGCCTGTAGTGCAAAGATGATTAAAGATGTATATTGATTGTTATTACAGGGATAAAATATTGATGCTGGACTTTTAAACCTTAGAAGACAGTAGAATTCTTTCTCTACGTGACTCTTCTAATGGATTGCTATTTTCGCTGCATTTGTTGATCTAAAACTTGTTGTCTATTGTATTCTATTAGATTTTTCCCTGTTGAAGACTAACGATAATTTGTTGTATATTATCTTAGTCATAATATTCTTTACTGGGCTAGTTGAGCTCACCCTTTTCCTTTTTGTTCCATTTTTCTTCTCGGGAGGTGAATACATAGCGAGATCGAGTCGGGGTATGGAGTGATGGTTCTAGGAAGATGTTTTAAATTTGTCCTCACTATTTCAGAAAATAGTGTATGAATAATTATAATGAGGACTTATTTGGGTGTGTATATTGTCTAGAAGACAATATTTGTATTTAAACTCACGGTTTGTATTGTCGTATTCTACACGACATCCTGTATTATCAAAGTTGTAGTTTGCTTTCTATACCATGTATTTTGGCGACTCGAAATGGGTGTTGTATACCTATTTTGGGGTGTCACGGTTGGTATCGAGCTTAGGGATATGATCTCCGGCGAGATCGGGGAATAGAACTAGGAGGGAGATTTAGTAAATCCTTCGCTAGTGTGTCCTACCTCAACTTATTTGTTGGTTGGCCTGGCCATAATATAGATATTATGTGATATGTTAATTTGTTTAATTAACCTTTGTTTTATGGCGAAGATTTAAGAATGGTCATGCTGAGAACGTTAACAATGGAGTTTATGAGACCGTGGAGACGCCTTGCAGTACTCACCCAACGAGGAGAACGTGCAACAGTCGGGCAATATTCCTCCCTGTAAACAACTCTACCAAACAAACGATGAGCGATGGAATGTTTAGGAGCTTTTTGCGCTTCATGCAAAAATCGAATGAGGAGACTCGTGTACAAAATACTGGTGGAAATGATGGCAACGCATCTGCCCCGCACAAAAGCAAGCCAACAAGGAATTGGGACCACCAGATTCCATGGAAAGCCGGATCCGATCAAGGCGTAAACGTGGGTCAAGAAAATTACCAAAATATTTGATGTCTTAGGATGCGGAGGAAATGAAGGTTCCATTCGCGCCTTTTATGTTTCGTGGTGAAACAGACTTCGGTGGGAATCATGAAGCATACCCAAATTGATGCACTTAACATGTCTTGGGAAAGATTTGAAACTGCTCAATGACAAGTATTTTCCGAAAGTATTCGTCATATGAAGGAGGTAATTTTATTAGACTCGAACGAACAACAACATACGGTGTCTCAAGACATTTAGCAAGGTTCGCAGAATTATCCAGTTTTGCACCTCATTTGGTGGAGAATGAGGAACCGAATGACGCCGTATGTTTTACGAGAGGTCTAAAACTAGAGATTAAATCAATACCTTATCTCTCATAAATTTTCTCTGTATTGAGATGTTGTCAACGAGGGCTCGATTATTAGAGCGAGATAGTGAGTATACTCAACCGAGGGACCCACAATCGGGGTAGTCATCGAACGATGATAACCAAAACAGGAGGAAAGAATACGGACAAAGCGGTAACCACTCGGTGGTAATCGTGGACATGATAATAGGAGAGGTGACTCAAGTGGAAATTTGAGAAAAGAAGATTCAACAATGACGGGAAGATATCAACAAAGACACCCGACAAAGACCAACAACAAATGCTGGGGGAGGAGAACGACCGCCCGCTAGATGTTACAAATGCGGGAAGGAGGGACATATCAGCCCAAACTGTCCACAACAATCCAAGGTATGTTACAACTATGGAAAGGAAGGCCACATTGCTCGAGATTGTACTATAGTGAAACCAAGTTCAGCGGGAGTGGTGATTCCAAGGGCTGTCCCGGATAAGTCGAAATCAGTGGTTCCTGGAAGAGCGTTTGTCGTGACTGGACAAAACGTGAGGAACCCAAACGAGGTGATCACGGGTAAGCTAATCTTGAATTCTTGCGAAGTTTATACCTTACTAGATATCGGTTCTACCCATTCTTTTATCTCTCCTGCTTGTGCTCAACATTTAAACTTGACTCCGGAGAAATTAGATTTTGATTTATCTTTTGAAACTCCATTTGGTGAAACCTTCGTTACATATACAGTTTATAAATCTTGCATGATCCAAGTTGGCACTATCACATTACATTGATCTTATCTCTTTAAAGATACTTGCTTTTGATGTGATTTTAGGAATTGATTGGTTAACCACTCATCATGCCAAAATTGATTGTTTTAAGTAAGGTTGTTAGTTTTCATATTCTAACCAACCCGTCATACTGCAATTCAAACCACTAAACCACTAAAATCAATCATTTGTCATATCAAGCCACAAAGCTATTCGTTTATTGAAAAGCGGATGCCAAGCTTTCTTAGCCCATGTTATGGATTTGAACAGACAAGTCGATTTGGATAATATTTACATTGTTAAAGAATTTCCGATGTATTTCAAGAACTTCTGGTTTACCCCGAACGTGATGTTGAATTCTTTATTGACCTTGAACCGGTACAAAACCCATTTCTAAAACCCCATATCGAATGGCTCCTATTGAACTTCAAGAGTTAAAAAGTCCAACTACTGAGGAATTATTAGACATCGGTTTCATTCGTCCTAATCGCCTCCTTGGGGTGCTCTGTTTTATTCAGTAAAGAAGAAAGACGGGAGTATGCGACTTTGTATTGACTATCGAGAATTGAACCATGTCACCATCAAGAATAGGTATCCGCTACCTTGCATTGATGACTGTTCGACCGATTACAAGAGGGCGCAATTCTTTTCAAAGATCGATCTTCGCTACGGATATCATCACCAAGATTAAAACGAGGATATTCCAAAGACGGCATTCGGGGACTCGTCTGGGCATTATGAATTCTTTGTCATGTCTTTTGGATTGACTAATGCTCCTCTTTGCTTTCATGGATATGATGAACCGTGTATTTAAGAATATTTGGATCGATTCGTTGTTGTCTTTATTGATGACATCCTCATCTATTCCAAAAGCCGTGAAGATCATGAGCACCATTTGAAGCTGGTACTACAAAGACTTCATGAACACAAGCTTTATGCCAAGCTGAAGAAATGTGAGTTCTGGCTTGAGGAAGTAGCATTCCTTGGGCACGTGGTGTCAAACAAGGAGTATCTGTTGAACCGTGAAGATTGAAGCAATACAAAGTTGGGAAGCAACCGAGTTGGTGACCAAGTACTGCGACTTTACAGGCTTAAATTTGGTTATTATCGGAGATTTGTGGAAGGATTTTCGAATCTCTACTCAGATTAACTCAAATGACTCGGAAGGATGCAAAATTAAATATGGAGCGAGGAATGTGAGAAGAGCTTCCAAGAGCTCAAGAGGAGACTCATTTCAAGACTGTTTCGACAATACCATCCGGTTCGGATGGATTTGTTATCTACGATGATGCTTACGGCAAGGGGTTAGGATGTGTTCTCATGCAACATGGGAAAGTCATAGCCTATGCCTCACACGGAAACTCAAAGAATATGAGAGGAATTATCCTACTCATGATCTAGAGTTGGCGGCCCGATGTATTTGCGTTGAAGATATGGAACACTACTTGTATGGAGAGAAAGTGGAGATTTATACGGACCATAAAAGCCTCAAATATTTCTTCACCCAAAAAGAACTCAATATCAAGGCAACGACGTTGGCTTGAGCTATTGAAAGATTACGATCACACTATTGATATCATCCTGAAAAGCGAACGTAGTAGTGGCGCATTGAGTGAAGATCATATACGCAAGCACGAGTGCAATATTGTCAACGCAAAGGCCTATTTTATACGACTTATAAAGGATGGAGATAGAATTAAAGACTCTGGGTCCCACATGATGATGGCGAATATCACGAGTAGAACCGAGCTTTAATTGATAAAGTTAAAGCCGCTTTCGAGCTACTACGGACACAAATGATACAAATGAAGAAGAAAGTGCAAGAAGGTGTTATTCGAAGCAAAGAATCGATGAAGAAGGAATACTTGAGTCAATTCTAGACTTTCGTTCTAACGATTACGACCTAAAGCATAAAATCATGATGGAGGCACACAACACCCCGCTTGCAATCCATCACAGGAGTACCAAAATGTATCATGATATTCGACATACATTTTGGTGGAACAATATGAAGAGAGAGATTGCGGAGTCTATCTCAAGATGTTTAACTTTGTCAACGTGTAAAGGCGGAGCATCAAGTGCCAAAAGTTCCATTGCAACCGCTGAGATTACGGAATGGAAATGGGAACACATTACTATGGATTTTGTTACTGTGTCTTCCCAAAGTTTCTCAAGGCGTAGATGCAATTTGGGTTATTGTTGATAGATTAACCAAGTTCGCGCCCATTTCTTACCGATCTGTGAGACTTATCCCCTTGAACATTTTGCTCGTATGTACATGAATGAGATTATGCGATTGCATGGCATGCCGGTATCCATAGTTTGGGATCGTGACCCGATTCACTTCAAGATTTTGGGTTAGCTTGCGAGAAAGCTATGAGGCACGGATTTACGATTCGATTCAAAGATACCATCCTCAAACGACCGGACAATCAGAGAGGACTATTCAAACCCTTGAAGATCTATTAAGACTCGTGTTCTAGATTTCAAAGGAAGTTGGGATAAGTACTTGCCAATCGGTGGAATTCTCTTCTGACAACAACAGTTATCAAGCAAGTATAGGCATGGCTCCATTTGAGGCGTTGTATGGGCCGAAAATGTCGTTCTCCGATATCTTTGGGGCGAGGTGGGAGAAGCAACATTGTTGGGACCGTAATTAGTAATGCGCATGACTACGTAAAAGATCCAAATGATTCGACAACGTATTCAAACTTCACAAGATCGACAAAAGAGTTATCTTTGATCTTCATAGAAAGGACGTGGAGTTTAATATTGGAGATCATGTATTGTTACGTATTGCTCCATGGAAAGGAGTTACAAGATTTGGAAAAGAGAAAGCTCAATCCAAGGTTTGTTGGTCCATTTGAGATTCTTGACCAAGAATAGGAAAGCGTAGCTATAGACTCGCGTACACCTCAAGTATGTCTCGTGTTCACAATGTATTCCACATATCTATGCTTCGTAAATATGTGAAAGACCCGAACCACATTATTGCGTTAGAACCGAATGAGATAGTCAAGATTTAACATACGAGGAGATACCGTTGAGATTTTGGATAGGAAAGAGCATGTCTTACATACGAAGGTTATACCACAAGTTAAGGTTTTGTGGAGAAACCATGCAATTGAGGAAATGACATGGGAGTTGGAATCGAAAATGAAAGCGAGGTACCTCACCTTTTCGATACACAGTGTACGTCGTCAATTTCGAAGACGAAATTTCATAAGGAGGGGAGGTTGTAAGACCCCAACTTATTATAAATAAAAAATTGAATTTCCTCTAATTATATTTGTGAATAATAAGGTATTAATTTGATATAATTCTCTAATTATGGGTGAAATATGCAAATTTTACAAAATATGCAAGTGGTTATAAAATAATCATTGTTGTCGGGGAATATTCGTTTGGTCGTGGAATATTCTTTTGTCGGGGAATATTCGTACGACGGTGCACTCAATTGTGGGCCCCATAACAAAATAACTGTCGGATGAAGAAAATGACAAGTTTGAGCTTTTATAAATAACGGTGTAGTTGTTACTGCTAACATCATTAGAATAAATTGGTTAAAATACGATAATATGCGTGGTTGCCTGATGCAAGATACGGTATTACTGCAGTATTGTTGAATTATTGATTCATACGTATGAAGGCACTACTCGATAATTATTACGATAATTCTTTATTCATTATTTTATTTTATTGATTCAATAATTGCTGAGTTGATATTTTATATTATTGTTATTCAATAATTGTCACTGCACAGTATCTCCATTATCAGATCAATAATTCATATTATTTGAATAATATTATTAGATAACATTATTGGCAATGTCTAGAAAGTTCTGTCAAGGAGAGGTTTGGTCACCTAATTAATTGCGCGCAGATGAAGGAGAAATCCTTATTGAAAGCCCCCTACATCTGAGAGCGCACGGTTGTCAATAATGTGATTCTGTAGTATTATTTATGAATAATTAATTATTGATTTATATGATGAGGAAAATATTGATTTTTATGTGGATATAAATAAAGAAAATTTTTTTATGTGACAATTGTTGAAAATTAATATTTTATCGGATAAAATAATTTATTTAAATATATTATTTTAATAATATATTAATGGTGATATTTTTACAATGGATGTGGGATATATGAATAAATGAGGAGGAAGAGTATTTTTGTTAGATTAAATGTTTAACACATGTTTTGTGTGTGATTGTACATAATTCTTAACCAAAAATTTATTATAGAATAAAAATCTATTTTGTTTGTGGATTTTGGTCAATTTACATTTGGAATTTGGAAAAACTTTCTTCTTCTATGAAAGTTGTAGAGAATGAAATTTCCATGAAAATTACAAGTTTTGAATTTTTACGATAACCCAGCTATTTTCTACGAATTGTTGAAGTTTCAAAAATAAAATGATTTTTATTAAATTAATGGGTGGGACCCACTTTTTGGTTGGTGAGTAATTCACATGGGTCAGGGAAATTTTTCCAAGGTGGTGGTGGTCATGGTCTATATAGCATCGTGAGAAATTTTGATTAATAATAATATTATTTTATTATTTAGTCTCCTTTGGCGTTCTAACATTTTCCTATAAATAGAGGCTAAGTTAGAATTGAAAATCACACCGAAACTAAGTTTTCTCTCTTTCTCTCTCTAAATTATCGGCGTATTCTTGTGAGTATACTTTGAGTGTTGCTATCTGGTGCGGGTTTACATCGACTTTATCTGAAAATTCGATCGGAAATACGGTTATTTTGAGGTAAGGGGTATTATTTTCTTCTTAAATGATATTTTTTTCTTCAATATCATTATGCCGAAGTATTGGTGAACTTTTTTATCAAATTTGGAACTTGTTGTGTCGGGGTTACTATTCACGTATACGGCACTATTCACGAATACGGCACTATTCACCGAAAAATAAAAAAATTTCTTTTTGTCCAAAATATCTATTCTGGATACTAGCTTTGATTGTATCCATGTTTTGATCATTCTTGAATTTTACACCAATATGATTATCTTCGAGATATTTTTGGACATGGGTAAAATAAAGTACGAATCCTTAATCCTTAATCCTTGTCATTTTGTTTCACTGGATTCGTTTCTTTAAAAATGTTTTTCATCATCCTCAGTCCTTAATGGTGATACTTGATGAATATCTTTGGCCTGTAGTGCAAAGATGAATTATTAAACTAATAATTCTCTTTGGCCGTAAGTAGTGCAAAAGATGAGCAGTGTTGAGATGAACATGACCAACTGGTGATACAAATGAATATCTTTGGCATGTAGTGCAAAGATGATTAAAGATGTATATTGATTATTATTACAGGGATAAAATATTGATCTTGGACTTTTAAACCTTAGAAGGCAATAGAATTCTTTCTCTACGTGACTCTTCTAATGGATTGCTATTTTTCACGCATTTGTTGATCTAAAACTTGTTGTCTATTGTATTCTATTAGATTTTTCCTGTTGAAGACTAACGATAATTTGTTGTATATTATCTTAGTCATAATATTCTTCTTTGGGCTAGTTGAGCTCACCCTTTTCCTTTTTGTTCCATTTTTCTTCTCAGGAGGTGAGAACATAGCACGATCGAGTCGGGGTATGGAGTGATGGTTCTAGGAAGATGTTTTAGTTGTCCTCACTATTTCTGTAAAATAGTGTATGAATAATTATAATGAGGACTTATTTGGGTGTGTATATTGTCTAGAAGACAATATTTGTATTTAAACTCACAGTTTGTATTGTCGTATTCTACACGACATCCATATTATCAAAGTTGTAGTTTACTTTCTATACCATGTATTTTTGGCGACTCGAGAATGGGTGTTGTATACCTATTTTGGGGGCGTCCACGATGTTGATTCAAAAATTAGGTTTATAAATGATTTTGGTGGAAAATTCTAGAATTGAGTGGGCCCCACTTGTGGTTGGTGAAGAAATGTGTCTTGAATTTTATTTTAAAATGTGGTGGTGACAATAAGTAGCAGTAAAAGCCATCGGTAAAGTCAAGTGCTGCTTTTGCGTCTTAACATTTTCCTATAAATAGAGGGCTAAGTTAGAATTGAAAATCATACCGAAACATAAGCTTTCTCTCTTTCTCTCTACATATTATCGGCGTATTTTGTGAGTATTTAGATACTTTGAGAGTTCTTTATTCAAGACAAGTTTCATTCAAAGATCACTTATGACCTTTCATTCAAAATCTTGTTTCTTTGAGGTAAGGGATGTTATTTTCTTCTTAAATGATATTATTTTCTTCAATATCATTATGCTGAAATATTGGTTTGAACTTTTTAATCAAATTTGGAACTTTTTGTGTCGGGATTACTATTCACGTATACGGCACTATTCACGTATATGGCACTATTCACGAATACGACCCTATTCACCCAAAAATGAATTTTTTCCTTTTTGTCCAAGATGTCTATTATGGTTACTATCTTTGATTGTATCCATGTTTTGATCTTTATTTTTGAATTACGCTTCACAATTGGTTATTATGAAGTATTATTGATCTTGGATAAACCGTTATACTGAATCCCTAATATTTGTCCTTCTCGTCTCACCGGATTCGCTTTTCTTTAAAATATTTTTCACCATCCTCGGTCTTAAATGATGATATTATTGAATATCTTTGACCGTGTGAAAAAGATGAATGATTAATCGATGAATATCTTTGGTCCGTAGTGCAAAGATGAGCAGTGTTGAGATGAACATAATAAACCAAGTTGATATAAATGAATATCTTTGGCACATGTAGTGCGAGATGAATATTTGATTAAAGATGTATATTGATTGTTGTTTCTGAGGGATAAAATATTGATGATGAACTTTTAAATCATAGAAGATAGTAGAATTCATTCTCTACGTGACTCTTCTAATGGATTGTTGTTTCCGCTGCATTTGTTGATCTAAAACTTGTTGTCTATTATATTCTATCGATTTTTCCTGTTGAAGACTAATGATAATTTGTTGTATATTATCGCAAATATAATATTTTTCTTTGGGCTAGTTGAGCTTACCTTTTCCTTTTGTTCCATTTTTCTTCTCGGGAGGTGAGAACATAGCGAGGATCGAGTCGGGGTATGGAGTGATGGTTCTAGAAAGATGTTTTAGCAATCCTCACTATTTCTATAAAATAGTGTATGAATAATTGTAATGAGGACTTATTTGAGTGTTGATATTGTCTAGAAGACAATATTTGTATTTAAACTCACAAGATATGTGTGTGTAAATTTTTGCGATAATTGTATTATTGAAGTTGTAGTTTGCTTTCTGTACCATGTATTTGGCGACTCGAAATGGGTGTTGTATACCTATTTTGGGGGCGTCACAGCAGGGATGTTGAGCACACACACAATATACCAGTAATAACAGTTTGGATTGGTTTTGATATGAAGTGTTGTTGTGTTTGCTGGATTTCTCTGACGCCGGTTGAATAAATTTGATTCTATGATGACTGCTGGATTCATAGTCATATAGATTAAATGCATTACATTTCATTGCATGGCATTGTTTAGAATTTTGTTTTGTTTTGTGTTCGAGGAATAACACGTGCTTAAGTTTGGGGGAGTTTGATGAGTGAGTTTTATACTTACAAATCGGCCTCTAATTTGAGCTTAAACTGTGTTAATTCTGTGATTTTATGTTTCATTTTTACTTGTTTAGCGTTGTTTTGTGTTTAGGTGTGGTGGCATGGCAATTGGACTAAAAGGGTGGAATTATGATGAAATCTGGCAAGAAAATGAGCAAAACAGGACAACTAGCATAATGGTAGCCGGTAAGGGCTGGGCTTTTCCATGTCTAAAACCCGGCCGGGCTGAGGTTGCAAGAAAATTAACAGATTCTGAGCCGGCGGGGCGGTTATTTATTAAGCAAAACCCGTAAGGGCGGTACGGAATGAGAAGTGTCCTGCTTGGTTTGAAATGCTACCACAACATAAAAGTTAGTGATTGGGTTAACTTGGAACTTAATTGTGCATAGAATTGGAGTCAGAATACATGTCTTGGCATAAAAATTAACAACAAACAACAAGATTGATATACGACACAAGCAATTAACATCTTTGAAGCTAATTTGGAGCAAGAGCATTGGAGAAAGATTTTGAAGCATATTTCACAACAATTGCATATTAAGGCTAGAAAGAAGGGTGGTTCTGGATTTATTCTTCTTCTTTAGTTTAATATTTATAATTGGGATGATGTTCACTTTAATTAATTCTTTTTTTAATTCATTGATGATGAACTAAATTACTTTTTAGGCTTATAACGGATCTTTAGGTGGAACGATGATTATGTAATCTTTGATTTTCAGTTTAATAAGTTATTCTTCAGTTTATCTATATTTATTTATGCTTGAATCTATGAATTGCTTGATCACCAATTCTTTGTGGACTTTTATGGATTTGAGAGAGGATATATAAGTTTAGACTTAGTCAATATAGCATGTGTTCTTGATTTCTGTAATTGAATGGAAGCTTGATTTATGTTAGGGTAGAGATATGCCTAGCATCGCATGTAATCGGATAGAAAACTTGAACTCAAACCTTCTTTAATTGTAATTCACATAGAGATATAGTGAGTTAGTTAATTAAGATGTTTAACTTAATTCTATCTAATTTATGGATTTAAGTTAATATGGTGTTAGTGCATCGAGGGGTGACTAATTCTACTTGAGTGTTTTTGATTAATAAACTGGGATAGTGAATTAAACTGAAATAAAGGTGTAATAATTAGAGTGATACTTAGAGTGAAGTTGTAAGCCTAATTCTCCAATAATTGTTTAAAAATTCAGTTATTTTATATTTGTTGATTGTTTGGTATTTTTAATTATTTTAGTTTTTAATAATTATAATCATTGAATTGGATAGTTTAATAAAAATTTGGATTAATATTGTGACACCCCCAAATCCGGGTACTCCATTCCCACAGGATTTGGTGCTCACTATCAAAAATTATTACATCTAACTACCCATCGTAAAAGATACAGATATAATTTAAATAACTTAAACAATAATCTTCCCCATTAAAGGGTTACATCATCATAAAACAATCCCAGGTAATCTAACCTTAAATTATTACATAAGTCTGCGGAATACATCACAAAATAAAATAAGTCTTATAACATAATTTATCAAAAGACATTCACATAAATCTTCAACGCTTGGACATCTTGCCCTTTCCTTTGCTAGTAGATGGCTCATCGACTTTCTCAACTTTAGCTGCAGTGTTAAATGCAAGAGTGGGCAAACAATTGCTCACTGATATGGAGAGTGACAATAATAACATGAGAGTGAACAACGAATGCTAAACAATGGTGAACTTGTTCTACGAATCAAAAATAGAAAACAAGTTCGAGTTAAATATCTGAGGGTCTTAAGACCACGAACTATGTCCTTGATAATTAGGTATTATCACCTCAACCTTAACAGTTATTTAGACTATACAGACCCTTCTTAACGTACTTAGGGGGATCAGCCCTTTGTACTATGTATTGTGCACAAACATCTAAACGTTACAAGTACAATATCCCCTATATTAAGGTTGTTCGTATCAGTTTGAATTTAGAATTTCTGAACTAAAGAAAGTTTAGTTTTGGAACTAGCTTATCAGTGATTTTAGAATTTTAGAACTTATTTATTTATAGATCAATTCAATCAAAAAAGGTTTGCGTACTATTTGATGGTTCAACACAATAATATAGAATTGAACAAGGTTATTTAATTCAAAGATCGAATAACAAAAATGTACAACTGAATAGACATGGTATACATGCAATGTACTATATTCAAAAGAGTTAGAATAATCTCATTTGAATCGTTGAATTTAAACAGTATATACTTTAAATAGCAATATCGAGAATTAGGAAAGTGAAACTCGCTCGGTGTAACGAACTAGATTACAAGAGCTTGTACAGTCATACACAAGGTAGATTAGGCTTGTTCAACTTTAACATGGAATTTAGGAACTTGTACAATGATAATTTAGGAATAGAAAGCTTGCTTGACATAAAAGATAACATAGCTATGAAACTTGCATTCATAAATAAAAGAATGAAGTTAGGGAACTTTCTCAATAAAAGTTTAGGATAAGGAACATGCCTTATATGTAAGCTACACAAGTATAATAATGTTCGCCAATTACCCTACACATATCATTGAAATCGCAATAACAATTACTTGTATCAACATTAGCTTTATGGGTTTAACCCACCATTTAAGTCATACCCTTAACTTAACTTCTAACCATGTTGGTTATCCATTCTAGCGAATCTGAAATCTCATTATAAACTAACATAAACTTTATCATTCAGCTCTAACTCTGGAAAACATAACCTTTGTTCATTATATAACTTATTCAAGTGATAAATTAAAATCTCTATATTTTGGTATTATATTATACTACAATATGTTATGATGTCTTATGTTAGGATTCACCATGTTTATCATGCATGCTAGCCATATAAAGTCATTGTATTATAACCTACAAATAAATAGAACTCACCTGCCTAGCTCGGTCACGGCCAGGCAATTTTACTGCTTCTTGAACCTTGGCACCAGAAATTGATACTGGTGCTCAACTTCGAAAACCATCTGGTAAGTGCATTGCGCCATTTTGCTCATGGTAATGCCCAAGGCGTATACCTGCAGCACACGTAGAGTAAATTGGCGCTTAAGCAGCTCTGTTACATCACCACCAAAATCAACCCAATTTCCATAGAATTCACAAAGTTTAACATCTAAAACTTTGTAATAACATAGTTAAGCATGCTATACATCATTCTAACTACATAAACATTACATATATTCAATTTTGAAGAATCAAAACCACAATTTTCCCAATTTCTTCATTTTTTACACTTTTAGCGAATTTGATCGCCACGACTTCGTTTCTTAACCAATTGACACTATTCAAACTACGTTGTTTCTTGCCTTATTAATACAATCCAACATTAATTTACAGATTATAACACATTGAACATGAAATTTTTTACTTACTAAGCCATTTTTCATAAACATACACTGTTACTAAAATATTCTACTACAAACCCAATTTCATGTATTTTAATAATCAAATAGCACTCACATATGATGATTGACATATTATAAACCTTACATACATGTATATGTATCAATCCAACATAACTATCAATAGAAATTTCAAAAATAAAAGTTAAAATTGGAGTAAGTTATACCTTGATTTAGCAAAACGATTAGCAAACCCTTCTCTTTCTCTATGTGATTCTCTCTTCCTTACCAAGCTCTCTCTCTCTCTCTATTTGCTGTGTTTTCTTCTTCCTTCTCTAAATTCTCTGAACTTAAGCCTTTAGGAATTATGCACAACATATAACCTGACTCCCCTATCTCTCGCGTATACATCAGTTAAAAAACCAATAGGCGTCAGTTAAAAATAAGCCAAAGGCCATAAGGCCTTATTTGGCTAACCACAATTCTCCTCTACTAGATTATTTTTATATTATTTATATTATATGATTTCATGTGCCACACTTTTAAATAATTTAAATAACTTACAATAATTATTATAATTCCCATTATAATTCTACTTTATACTTAATAAATCATTACATATCTAATTTAATTATTAAATTAGACCAAAGAATCATTTTATTTAATTTACTTATTTTCTTAAATATTAAACGATTCATTTAATTCAATTATTTCATTAAATTAAATCTTCAAATAAAATTACCATTATTCACTTTAATTAACATTAATCAATTTAGTTACTAAATTCTTTTTACCACCATTCCACTAATTATTTATTTTTCTCAATAAATAACTTTAATAAAATATTTATTTAATTCAATAAATATTTAAATTAAGTACAAAAATTTCTCGCTCGTTATAAATATAAGGCTTATAATTGTTAGGATTAAAGTTATACTAATTCTCTATGGGAACGATACTTGATTTATCATTATATTACTTGTTGACCACGTATACTTGAGTGTTATGCGTATATAGATTTTACCCAACAAGTTTTTGAATCTGTTGCCGGGGAATTAGTTTAATAATTTTGCCAATACTAATTTTAATCAAATTGGTTTTAATTTAAACGTTTCTTATTTTTATTTTTTATTTTATTTAATTCTCTTTCTATTATTTTTCTTTCTTTTCAGGTACCATGGCGGAATTTAATTATCAATGGCCGTATACGAGAATGACTCAGCCAAGGGGAGCGGAGATTGATGGACTCGCGACACTTTCTGCATTATCAGCACATATTGAGACACTTTCAAGAAGGTTAGACGCTTTTTCAGCTCAACGTCGTCAAAGTGTGGCGGTTACTTGTGATTATTGTGCCGGATATCATCTGAGTCATCAATGCGCCATTAATTTTGAGCCGGTACAGTACGGTAGTGATTACCCCAACAATTATGCTTATCCCAACAACTATTATCAAGATTGGGGGTATCACCCGGATTTTTCTGGAGCCATACGTATCATGATCAATTTTATACTCCAAATCCAACATACTCACCGGAGTTCTCGTGTCCACCTCCACTACAAGAGGAAGCACATTCTAATTTGGACGAAATTTTGTCCAAGTTCATAGCTTTAAGTGAAGAGAGGAGGATTAATCAAGAGATATCGAGTCAAAATTTTGCGAACTAGATGGAACAGCTACTTAATGCCTCGAACATTTATCCTCAATACACTTGGCCCTATGACATGGATTTTGAGACTGATGGTGACCCCGAACCAAGTCTGCAATCGGATGTGCCAAATGATATAGATGGTGAAAGAGAGGACACACTTGGGGACCAAGAAAAGGAGATCGGAAAAAATCTAACTTTGAGTACCAATGAAGATGGCCCAATTTTGATAGTGACCCATGTACCTTCTCCACCAAAGATCAAGAATCCAGGCAGTTTTGCTAAACCATGCCCAATTGGCAGTCATGTCGTCGGCAAAGCTCTTTATGACATGAGAGCTAGCAAAACTTTAGAGCTATGGTGGGACGAGAAAGGGAAGATAGAAGAGGAACATGTTGTGTTTGACAAGAATCCATGCCATAATTTGATCACAACACAATGGGGAAAGCACCTAGTGGTTTGTCGTACTTAATGGGGATCCAATCTAAAAAGATCATGCTAGGTGACTTAAATTCAATGGCCATTACAATTGGGAACCTACCAAAAGAGACATTGTTATTGATGGATGGAGGGTTCCTAAATTTTCGAAGGGGAATTGGATAGAGAATTAAAGAAGTCAGGCTGAGACTATAAAACAAGCGCTTATTGGGAGGCAACCCAAGTTTAATTTTTATTTTTAGTTTTTATTATGTTTTATATTAGTAGCTTTGAGTTTGCATTTATTTAGGATTTAATAAAATTTCTTCTATCTTGGTTTACAAGTTATTCAAGTTAAATTCAAGTGAGGTGCCCAATTTGTTCCACGTGCCTAGCCTATTCTCCAAACTTAGTGGACAAGGAGAAAGATTGCTATATTTTCAGGGAAGTCCTCTTCTTTACTTTTTCCTATTTCAGCCATTGAGGACAACGTCTAGTTTAAGTTTGGGGGAATTTTAGTGTCGTACTGCATATAGTTAGTTATCTGCAAGGTAGTTCGTGGTTTTTATGTGTTAACATTGTGTGTTTTTTTTAGGTTTGCATATGCATATATGTGTTGCATTAGTATGTGTTCATATAGTATAATTGCATTTTTTGGCATAAATCTAGGCAATGGATTGGTTTGAATTTAGCTCGACCTATGATAAGATTGATATTAATTGTTAACTTGAACAGTGTTGATAATTGATGATGAGTTCTAATTTTAATCATGATGATAATCTGAGCTTTTCTGAAACTTATGTAACCGGTTAGCACTTAAAGTTTAACTGTTTTAATCCACTTGGTTCAAGGGTTTCATAATTTGTTTCTGAGGAAAAATCTTGGTTAAAATAAAAAGAAATTAGTGAACTGGCGATAAAGGTTGGAATGACGTAAAAGCTTGAGTTTGAGGGAATCTATGAGATATATATATATATATACAAAATAAAAAAAAATAAAAAAAAATGATGAAAAGAAAAAGAAATAGAAAATTCAAAAAAAAGAAAAAAAAGAAAATAAACACCGTGACATGCTTGTTTAGTTTTGTGGCCTTTGTTACTTGAGTAAGTAAGCCCGAGCGGATTGTCTTTACACCTAGCGCCCTAAGGTTGGAATGATTGTCGTTGGTCGAAAGCTCGTTAAGGTAGCACTGAAAAGCCTAAGGGAATAAGACATTGCACAGCTATGAGAATTATAAAAAAAATGAGAAAGAGAAAAAATGCCCTCATGGTTGAATAAAAGTATAAATAAATCCTGTATTTACCCTTAGACTTGGTAATTGCTTAGTTTTAACCGGAGTTGTCATGTTCACAAAAGTAATTGAATTGGAACTGAAATTTTCCTTCTAAGAAGTTTGTTATGTGATTATTTTGAACTATGGTTGGTTAGAATGGTTAACAAGCACACACGCACAACATGGGTGATGACAGGTTTGGATTGACTAACTGGTTAGAGTTATGGACTTTGATTTGATTGGATATATTGTTTGAGTATCATTGGTATCTTTGAGGCCTGTAGCTATATATCATACTGATTTATTACTGGGTTCATAGGTATATTAGGAAGTAGATCATGCATATGCATTCATGTAGTTGAGTTAGGTTGTTTATTTTTAGTTCTTTTTGTGTTTTTGCTTGAGGACAAACAAAGGTTTAAGTTTGGGAGTATTTGATGAGTGAGTTTTATACCCATGAATGGAGTGCGTTTGAGCTTAATCTTTAGGATGTTTTTAAGTATTTGTGTCTATTCTTGTATGTTTTATGTTGTTTTGTAAGAATTGGGACAAAAGTTACTTGGATCGACATTTGGGGTTGCCAGATTCGCATTTTTGGCTTGCCATTTACATAATAGTCACTTCAGAGCCAATTTCAGCATTTCTCCATCCCTTATTTCGAAAAATGCAAAGACTTAAAGTTGTAGATCTATATCTCCTCTTTCTGGAACATCTTGAATCATCAAAATCGGAGTTCGGACAAAGACGTTATGGCCATTTTCCCAAAGGACGTCAGAGTAGAAAATTTCTGAAAAAGAGGCCAGCACCAGGGCGCCCATTTCTAGCCTATTTCCAGCGTCGGGGTGCTAGGGGGAAGTGTTCCAGTGCCGTGAGCAGTGCCGGGGCACTAGGGGTGGGCCTAGCCAAGTTGGGAAGCATTTTGGGGCAAATTTTGACACTTTTTTGACTCCAAATTGGATTGGGTTTGGTCCTAAACTAGAAATTGGACTTGTAACCTATAAATACATGATGGGAGGCATAAAATAAAAAGGGATTAGATAGATTAGATTAGATTAAACAATCCATTAGATTAGAACATAAACCCTAGTTCTTATTAGTTTCGAAGATTGAAGCAACTTGGAGGCTATTGAAGATCAAGAGCAGGAGCTTGATGAAGATGGAGATTTGCTAACAACTGATTTATTCTTCACTCTACTCTTATTTTTGTCTTTTAATGTTTATTTTGTGGATTCTTGATTTTAATTCAAGAACAATGAACTAAATTTCTTGTTTAAGATTGCAACGGATCTTATTGCATAGCTTATTTTAGTATGCTTCTCTATTAATTACTATGATTTATTCTATGGGTTGTCTATTATGGATTGCATTTAATTGTTTAATTATCTAGCTAACAATTACCATGATAATTTATATGAATTTGGGAGATGAAATATAGATTTAGATCTGATCATAATAGCATGTGATTGTGTTTTCTGCATGACGATGGAATTCACGATTTGTGTTTAGGATAGGGATATGCCTTTACGTCGCGTGCAATCTGATAGGGAACCTGTACTTTAAATCCTTTTTAATTGTAATTCGCATAGAAATATAGTGAATTCTAGACTGGTATGAACATCCAAAATATTGGAAACTTTTATGCGCCTAAGGCGGATATGCTGGACGAAAATATCTTTCTTGTATGTAGTGTTGATCAATACAGGGCATAACAGGCTGATCACCCACGTGCCCGTAAGTTATGATGGTTTACAGTTGAAGTTCTGTTTAACCTTTTCAAAAATAAAAAACAATGTTCATAGTCTGTCGATTACTCCTCATTTATAGTCAGTACGTAGTTTCAAAAATATGAAATCGAAATGATATGTTGTTTATTATTGTTTCAGCTTACTTCACAACTGTTGATTCGTTGTAGAAGTATCGTTCAAAGAAAACATTTAATCCTTTAAGCTAACTATTATTGATTGCTATTACTTGTTGGGCACTCAAATGCTCATCCGTGCTTAATTTAAATGTTTTCAGCTAAGTGTGAACCACCAAAAGGCTCGGCTAAAAACAAAGGGAAAGGAAAGGTTGCTGAATGAGTTCAATGATATCTTATGTAATAGTTTAACTTTATTATGATACGGATGATATATATTATTATTATCATGTAATGAATGTTTAAAGGTTGTGTACTTGGGAATAGACTCTGATAATTATGTAAATTAAGTTTGATATTTATATTATTGTTATTATTATTAGTATTATTCTGCTCATAGAAATGATATCGTGAAGCACCGAGTTCAGATTTCAAGTACCTGAATTTGGGGGCGTCACAATCCTTCTCAAACGTCATCATATATAATCTCTGCTCCAAATACTCTGCAGAATGTGGAGTTACAGCAGCATGAATACTGGGGGAATCAACCTGAGCTATTGACAAACCAGTAAATAACTCATCCTCGATGGGAGAATAAAGGTACTCCATAGGCTCCCCATCATCAAAATCAATACCTGGCTCTGAGGATACAACCCTAGTCGATGCAATCTCTACCTCCAACCATACAGAATACTCTATAGAATGACCTGGATGGCTAGTCGAAAAGTCAGCCCTCTCACGCTGGGTCCAACATGCATAAATCCTGGACAAATCCTCTACTGACAGAAGCTGAGATGACAAATGCTGAAATACTACCCCGTCAAATGGATGAACATCCTGAAACTATTCAAACTGTGCCATAACAGCCAGTGATGATATATGGTCACACCCCTCAAACCATCCAGGGGAAGATAGTCCATCCCAGCTGCATAAGTGATAAAGCTATAGGGAGAGCTTAGCCCTAAACACGGAAAAATATCAAACGGGTCCTCGATCCCTGACAAGTAAGCCGACCAAGAAGCTGTGTTTGTACACTCAGTCGTCTGAAAGGAGTATAACATGGCTATCTCGTGGGAAAAATAGTACCCATGGCGTCTAAAAGTGCCAATCGGTCTCAAGTGTGTCATGAACCACACGTACAACAAGATTGAACTGCTTATAAACACCCCCACACAATGGGTATGACAATACATAGCCAACCTTAAGGTCTTTGCCAGAATCATCGGTAAGATGATATGTCCCTCCCAGAGAGCCCAGACTACCATGATCATGCTAATATCTAGGTGGTCCATGTACAACGGCATGTACAGATAAGCCATTATGCACATCAAGAGTTTGTCTACACGGGCGACATGCCAATCACCCTAAAAAATGGTGAAGCCCCTAGAGTATTGCAAATAATTGTCCAATGACCCAAATCTGTCGATCAAGGAACTCATGGACACTGCATGACCCGAGGAAATCTCATCCAGGGAAACTCTGCACCTCAAACCTGTAAGGGTCATAAACTTCCAGCTCATGTCATAGATAGTCATCCGAGCCCAAGGCCTATCCAATGGAAAGTCTATAAGATGCTCGTACTCCTCCAATGTAGGAGTCAACTCCTAGGTATCAAACCGGAATACCTTCCTATCATGTAGCCAATGTTCCATCATGCCCTTTATAAAGCCCAATAGAACCTGAAATATCAGGAGGGTCATAGAGTGATGCAGCAACTGATTAACTGTCACCCGATCTAGGGAGGACAAACTGTCATACCACAATCTCAAGGAAGATGCCACCAACACTGGTGGGGTGTGCTTAATCCGACTAACTGTGGATGAAGACATCTTTAGGGACATGTCATAACATCATATGTAGGGACATGTTAAACTCATCTCTGGAAATGCATGTCCATAAACATAATACATGCATAATAAATAACATATGACAATATGATGTATGGAATAGAAAATAGTATACATACATTCCTAAGTACATCATCATCTAAATACATCACCTCTGTATATAACTGGAAAATACAGGGAAATGGGGCACAGCCGCCCAATAAATAACAAAGGCTTATCAAAAGATATAATGAGAAATGCATCAGAAGAAGTCAATAATGTTGATTTCCACATCATCCAACCTATCCATCTAATGTAACTCCTCCTGAGTCACTAAATCTCTGCAAGTAGGGATATCAAGCCAATATAACGGAGCATCTGCATTGGCAAAACCATCTGAATATGGGCCACCTGAAAGGGCCAGCCCCAGAGCTGGAAGGATCAAAAGTATCTGTTCAAAAGGATCTCTGCCCAAATGCCGAATGAAGAAATGTGTCCAGTCCAACTATTGGGTCAAACTATCAATCTGCGTTAGATGAGTAGGCTCTTGAATGCAGGAAATCCAATCCTTCATCTTGACAAAACCAGGAACTATATCCCCTATAAATTGTGTGGCGTAGGTCTGGGCTCCAATGGTGCGAGGGAACCACCAGCGATAAAAAGTCTCCTGAGTAAACGGTCCCTCTGACAAAGTAAAGCCATCAACACCCATCAATGGGATCTATGTGATCGGCTGCAACAAAGGCCAATGACGCCCGACAGGAGGATAGATCAGAATGTGAATCTCTCATGTGGTTCTCCTAATAGCATGCTCTCCTAAGCAGAGCTCCCAACCTCCATCTATAAGGAGAAAAATTCGACGGGTGAACAATACATACTCGACACTAGTCGGGAAACACCCTCAAATCCAACTATCAAGTGGTCCTTAAAGTAAGGAACCCATGTAATGACATCAGCTATCAATAACTCCAACTATAAGCGTGAATGGGTGAAACCCTCAGCTACAGGAACCTCCATCAAAGTGCAGTGATGCCATCACCATCCCCGTCGATATGTGTCTAAACCTAACAGGATAACGGGACAAAGACATGGGAGCCTCTCATAGGCCCAAAACTGGCAATACAAGAACAAATATCTGTGGTCAGTCAAACTCTCAACTCGAATAAGGGAAATCAAAAGAGAAAATACTCACCAGTAAGAATGGGTAGAACCCTAACCAAGCCTCCGTCATGCCCTCTGAACGTAGGTGCATTCCCCTGAGGAAGTAGGCAAATATGTAGGAACCTCAATCAAAATCTCCAATATGATACACCTCCTAAGTGGCACTAACTAAAGAGAATGACACCGTTGAAGAGTTATCAGCCAAGAAACAACCCCTGAGGATGATCAGAAACAATCGCCAAAGGATTCAGAGTCTGGTATATAGAATATATGCTAAACCGGTTCCCTCTGGGCTACGTAAAGCCAAGAACCTGAATCACAATGCAAATCAACATCATAACACTTACCCCCACAAATGGGAAAAGGAAGATCAACACGGCTTTTACCTCATTCACATGAAGATAGATCGAGGGGTGACGACTTAAATCATCCAAAAGCTCTGGAATCGTCACATTATAGTTGAAAGCTCCCTACGGGGAACAAAAATAGAAGGAGCAGGATCCACAATGGGTACATCCTCCTCCTCATCCTTGACATCTGGTCTCTCAACCCGAATAGGATGAATCACTGACTCCATCAACCGACAAGGCTGTTGGGTTGGGCAAGGCCGAGGCACATCTGAAGCTCTCCTCCTCACACCTGAAGAGGTCCTACAGGAGCTACTCGACTGGTCTGGATCCATATATCTAGACAAAAGTCTCCAAATCACCTCAAAAAGGGTGTTGTAAATTCTAAACCTGGAGCTCATTAAATGCATTTCATAGCTATATGCATGGATGTATTACTTTAACATATGTCTACAGTAGAGTTAAAAATGCATGTTCATTTAAATGCCTAGACTCATGAAAAAATTTTGCCAGTCTCCTTTGTAAAAAGGATTATCCACATGCGCGTAGGCATGACTAGGTGGCCATTCAGTAGCACACCAACTCAAAGTCATAAACATCCTATATGCATGAAAAATATCAAAGTCATAATCGATAAAGGTATCCTAATTACCAGGATTACTTTGCTTCAAAACCTTTGCTCATTTGTCCTCAAATAGGAAGAAAAAATAGCAGAAAAGGGTGTCAAATTGACTATTTCTAAAGTTATTTTTTTTTCATATTAATACGTTTAGCATGGTAAAATACTAACATTTAATGTGTTGAATAATTTTTATCAAGTCATATGAGATGCTACAAGCTAAAAAGTCAAATCGGGAAAAAAGATGCTACACGATTAAGCGAAAAATCCTAAAATCCTAATTTTCAAAAACCAAACTACAGGTCTACACATGAATCATTGGTATTCACCTGAATATTGGGTTCACAAAGCCAATGATCAAAGCAATTGAAAGCTACCCTTAGAAATACCTTGCAAAGGTCCAATGCTATCAAACTAAGGTTGTAATTATAATCAAAAGTATACATCTTGTCAGAAATCTATCCCCAGCAGAGGTTTCATACATCCTTAGTCGTTGAAAGCTATTTTAATGAGGGTCAGGAAACCCTGAAATCATCAGCCATTTGCAATAAATCCAGCAAAGCATCAGAGATGGTCCGAAGATCTTAGCCGTTGAAAGCTATTTCAACAAGGGTCAGGCAGCTCTGACATCATCAGTCATTGGCAGTAAATCTAGTGAAGCATCGGAGATGGTCCAATGATCTTAGCCATTTAAAGCTATTTTAACAAGGGCCGGGCAACCCTAACATCATCAGTCATTGGCAGTAAATCCAGTGAAGCATCAGAGATGGTCTGATGATCTTAGCCGTTGAAAGCTATTTCAACGAGAGTCAGGAAGCTCTGACATCATCAGCCGTTGGCAATAAATCCAGCGAAGCATCGAAGATGGTTTGATAATCTTAACCATTGAAAGCTATTTCAACGAGGGTCAGGCAGCCCTGACAACATCAGTCATTGGTAGTAAATCTAGCGAACCATCGAAGATGGTCCGATGATCTTAGTCTTTGAAAGTTATTTCAACGAGGGTCAGGCAGCCCTGAAATCATCAGCCGTTGGCAGTAAAACCAGCGAAGAATCGGAGATGGTCCGATGATCTTAGCCGTTGAAAGCTATTTCAACGAGGGTCAGGCAGCCCTGACATCATCAGTCATTAGTAGTAAATCCAGTGAAGCATCAGAGATGGTTGGTCCGACTTTGATAAGTCCAGTGATAAGTAGATTTTATACCTACTTATCTGGTATCCATTACTTGAATTATTTGCTTAAATTCGTGTTTCTTAGTTACTTTTCATGCATTTTGTGTTCATTTTGTAGATTATATGTTTGGGAGCTGTGTGAGCGACTATTGGCATGAAAACGCAAGGAAAAGCAATCCGAACATCGTTTGGGCTTTCATGTTCATTTCATGTTCTTGGCTTGGAACTTGGACTATATTGTAGAGATTCTTCTTAGCTTTTCGAAACATCTTGAATCATTCCAATTAGAGATCGGATGCAAGAGTTATGACATTTGTACCAATGGACGTTGAATTTCGCTGTTTTGGGTGGTCATTTGCATAGCAGTCACTTGCAGTCCAATTTAGACCTTCATCCATTCGTTATTTCTCAATTCTCAAAGAATGAAAATTGTAGATCTCGTCGATAGCTTCTATTTGGTAGATGGCAAACCCCGTAACTCCTCCCGGATCAAAAGTTATGGTCGTTTTACCAAAGGACATTCGATAGAGAAAAAACAATTAGCTGACTACTTGCACCCAATAGGGCTTGCTCTTTTAAACCTTATACCCAAGCGGGGCTTGGGGTCTGAGTTCAAAATCAAGTATAGCAAGTCGGGGCTTGCTATTTACAAAAGCAATACCCAAGTAGGGGCTTGGGTACCGTGAAAAAAAGGCAATTTTAACTAGAATTTGAGTCCAAGAGGGATTGTTTTGAGCTGTTTGATTCAAGGACTTCTAAGAGGACTTAAAGACATATAAAGAGGCTTATAAAAGGAGGAGATTTACAAGGATTAGAGGAAGTTTTTGGAAGAATTCCATTAAATTAGATTAGAGTAGATTGGGTAAAAACCCTAGTTATTATTAGATTTGGAGATTGAAACAACTTGGAGACCATTGAAGATTCAAAGTAGGAGCAATGAGAGAGCATCAAATCTACAGACAATAGATTCTATCTTCTTATCTTCTTCTATCTTTATCTTTTAATGATTATTCAATTGTGGATTCTTAGTTTTAATTCAATGAACTAATTCTTTGTTTGAGATTACAATGGATATTATGGTGAAATTTATTTTAATATGCTTCTTTATCAATTATTATGATCTATCATTGTGGATTGTCTATTGTGATTTGGACTTAATTGTTAATTGATTAGCTAACAATTACCATGATAATCTATATGAACTCGAGAGATGAAGTATAGATTTAGATCGATCATGATAGCATATGTTTGTGATTTCTACATAGATGGAATTCATGATTAAGTGTTTAGGATAGAGATATGCCTTTACGCCATATGTAATCTTATAGAGAACTTGTGCTTTAAATCCTTTTTAATTATAATTCACATAGAGATATAGTGGATTAGTTAATTAGGGTGTCTTGCTTAATTCTATCAATTGTGGATTTAAGTGAGTATAGGTATTATGCATCGAGAGGTGGTTTTATCGCTTTAGTGTTCTTGATTAACAATTTAGGATAGAAAATAATTGATGAGAAGTGTGTTAACTTAAATGAAGCAATAAGTGAAGTTGTGATCTTAAATCTCCATAATCGATTTGTAATTAGTGGTAATTAGAATTAGTTTAATTAAGTAATTTAATTTATAACATTAAATTGTTTGTTTAAATAAAATTAGTTTGATTAAGGGTTAATATTTGGTAATTTGTATTAATAATTCCTCGTGGGAGCGATACTCTACTTTCAACTATTACTTGTTGACCACGTATACTTGCGTGTTGTGCGTAATTAGATTTTACCCAACAAGTTTTTTAAATCCGTTCTTTGAAATTAGTTTAATACATTTTTGCCAATATTAGCTTCAATCAAATTAGTCTTAATTTAAATATTTTTTTTTTTCTTTCTTTATATTTTATTTTATTATCTTCTTATTTTCTCTCTCATTTGGTACCATGGTTGGATCAATTATCAAAGGCCATATTCGAGTATGTCTCAACCAAAGGGAGCGAGGATTGATGGACTCAATATATTTTACGCATTATCGGCTAAATTGCAACACTTTGGAGAGGTTGGATGTTCTTGCATTGACGTACTCGGAGATAGTAGTTATATGTGAATATTGTCTTGGCGAGCATCCGAGTTATCGATGCAACATCGATGTTGGACAAGAAATGCAGTTTGGGGTGAATACCTCAACAGCTATACTAATCCTAATTATCATCAAGGTTGGGGTATCACCCAGATTATGAATGGAGTGATAACTATCAAGACCAATACTGCATTCCAAGTCCAATATATCCATCAAATTTCTCAAATCCACCTCCAATGCGACAAGAAGACAGTTCAGAGTTGAAGGAATTCATGTTAAGGATTATAACATAAAAAGAAGAGATGATAATGAGTCAGGAGTTATCAACCCAAAATCTTAATAGACAGATGGAACAACTCATTAACTCCTCAATAAATTGTCCTCAATACATGGACTTCAAAACTGAACAAGATAATTCAAGATTGAAGGATTTGTGGTTCAAGTTTGTAGCATCAACTGAGGAGAAGATGATTGAGCAAGAGAGGTCAATTCAAATTTAGCAGAATCAGATGGATCAAATGTTCGAAGCCTTGAACAATCGCCCTCAAAACAATTGGTACTATGACATGGATGATGAAACGGATGGAGAGCCCGAAAGTGTACCGCCACTGGATGAACTGAAAAGGAGTGGACATTGAGGAGACAACTGGGGGTTTGGAAAATGAAGAATATCAGATCACATGTATTATACCCCAAGTATCTTCTCAACCAGAGTTGAAAAATCCAATGAGTTTTGCACACCAATGTCCCCTACGTAGTCATATCCAAGGCAATGATCAGTATGATAAAGAGGCCTCGTATACACCATGGTGGGATGAGGAAGAGAAAATAAAAGAGAAAAAGTCCGTTGTACTTTCCATGCCTCAATGCAATAATTTATTCCCAAATACAACGGATGAGACACCTAGCTATGCAATGGAACTAGAAACATCATATACAGGAATTATGCTAGGTTATTTCAATTCACAGATTAGTAAAATGGGAAACCTACCTACATACAGTGTAATTCTAATGGATGGAGGAATCCTAACTTATCGTAGGGGAATTGGATAGCGTTGACGAACAAAGTCGGTGCTAAAAATGCTATAAATCAATCGCTTGGCGGGAGGAGGCAACCTGAGAAATTTTTTATATTTATATGATTTCCTTCCTAGTTTATTTAGTAGATAGGAATCACGTTATATTCCAAAGTGCTATTCTAATCCATGTTGTCTCTCTTCATTGCAGGTATTAGAGGTTCAATGGATAGGAAAATGATCGTCGCCGCCATCACCACCATCACCTCATGCTTAGCTGATTACAGGAAGTTCTCTTCTACTTACTGCTATATTCTTACAATGAGGACATTGTAATTGCTAAGTTTGGGGGAGTTTAGTTTAGTTCTTTATTGCATGTTTAGTTTCATGTTTATGTTATGTTATTTTTCATATGTTGTTAATTTAGTTTAGGTTCATTATGTTTGCATTCATGTAGTACAACTGCATAAGTAGTTGCATAGTAGTATAGTTTGAATAGCATTATATTCAGTTTCTTATAAAAAAAAATCAAAAATTCAAAAATATTAGTTAGTTACTTTGTTCATCTTGCATGAGTCCAACTGTTTGATAGTTACAATTTATTTTGGCCAATGATGAGAATGGGATTCAGTAGACAAGTATAGTACTGATTATTAGAACTTTAATATGATTTATTATTATGAATTGAACCTTTTCCTATTTGAAACTGGTATAATCAGGTTAGCACGTTAGAGAAAACTTTGTTGACTGATTAAGTTTAAATTGATACATAATTGACTTCTTAAGGATAATATTAGTTTGAATAAATGAAAGACATAAACAGGCGGAGATGGCTAAATTTAGACAAAAACTTAAGTTTGGGGGAAAATTTGGGATATATAAGCTTCAAAAAAAATCAATAAAAATGATGAAAAACATATCATGGTTAGTCTTGTTTCGGGGCCTTTGTTACTTGAGCAAGTAAGCCCGAGGGAGTGTCTTTACACCTAGCGCCCTAAGGTCTTATATGGTTTGGGAATCGTTGGTCGAAAGCTCGCTAAGGGGTAGCACTGTTAGCCTAATGGAATGAGACATTGCACAATCATGGTTAAAAAAACAATAAAATGGGAAAAGAGCAAAAAGCCCCCGTAATGCAAAGTAAAGCATAAGTATCCCGAATTGGACTCTTGAATTTGGTGGATGTTTGAATTTAGTTGGATTTAGCTTGTTCATGAATTTTATGAGTTTGCACTGTATGATGCCTTTAAAGAGATCTATTATGTGTTGTATTTAGCATTATATCAGTTAGCATGGATGTTGAGCACACACGCACTATACCAGTAATAACAGTTTAAGATTTGATGATTGATAGGAATTATTGATTGGTTTTAATATGAAGTATTATCATGTTTACTTGATTTCTCTATGGCCGGTTGAATAGACTTGTCTCAGTTATTACTGCTGGAATCGTAGGCATGTAGATTAGTTGCATTGCATTGCATTTTTGTTTTATTTTTTCTTGGGGACAAGCAAAGGTTTAAGTTTGGGGGTATTTGATAAGTAGGTTTTATACCTACTTATCCGGTATCTATTACTTGAATTATTTGCTTAAATTCGTGTTTCTTAGTTACTTTTCATGCATTTTGTGTTCATTTTGTAGATTATATGTTTGGGAGCTATGTGAGCGACTATTGGTATGAAAATGCAAGGAAAAGCAATCCAAACATCGTTTGGGCTTTCATGTTCATTTCATGTTCTTGGCTTGGAACTTAGACTATATTGTAGAGCTTCTTCTTAGATTTCTAGAACATCTTGAATCATTCCAATCGGAGTTCGGATGCAAGAGTTATGACATTTGTACCAACGGACGTTGAATTTCATTGTTTTGGGTGGTCATTTGCATATAAGATCACTTCGATCAAATTTCTACCTTCATCCATTCATTATTTCTCAATTCTCAAAGAATGAAAGTTGTAGATCTCGTCGATATCTTCGATTTGATAGGTGGCAAACCCCAGCAACTCCTCCGGATCAAAAGTTATGGCCATTTTACGAGAGGACATTGCAAGAGAAAATAACTAATTAGCAGCTTGCACCCAAGTCGGGGCTTGCTCTTTTAAGCCTTATACCCAAGCCGGGGCTTGGGGTCCTGAGTTCAAAATCAGAAGATAGCAAGCGGGGCTTGCTATTTACAAAGGCAATACCCAAGTGGGGCTTGGGTACACGTGAAAAAAGCAATTTTAACTAAAATTTGAGTCCAAGAGGGATTGTTTCGAGCTGTTTGATTCAAGGACTTCTAAGAGGACTTAAAGACATATAAAGAGGCTTATAAAAGGAGGAGATTTACAAGGATTAGAGGAAGTTTTTGGAAGAATTCCATTAAATTAGATTAGAGTAGATTGGGTAAAAACCCTAGTTATTATTAGATTTGGAGATTGAAGCAACTTGGAGACCATTGAAGATTCAAAAGTAGGAGCTTGAGAGAAGATGGAAATCTGAGCGGACAATAGATTCTATCTTCTTATCTTCTTCTATCTTTATCTTTTAATGTTTATTCAAGTGTGGATTCTTAGTTTTAATTCAATGAACTAATTCTTTGTTTGAGATTACAATGGATCTTATTGTGTAATTTATTTTAATATGCTTCTTTATCAATTATTATGATCTATCATTGTGGATTGTCTATTATGATTTGGACTTAATTGCTTAATTTCCTAGCTAACAATTAACGTGATAATTTATATGAACTCGAGAGATGAAGTATAGATTTAGATCTGATCATGATAGCATATATTTGTGATTTCTGCATAGATGGAATTCATGATTCATATTTAGGATAGAGATATGCCTTTACGCCATATGTAATCTTATAGAGAACTTGTGCTTTAAATCCTTTTATTTGTAATTCATATAGAGATCTAATGGATTAGTTAATTAGGGTGTCTTGCTTAATTCTATCAATTGTGGATTTAAGTGAGTATGTGTATTATGCATCGAGAGGTGGTTTTATCTGCTTCAGTGTTCTTGATTAACAATTCAGGATAAAAAATAATTGATGAGAAGTGTGTTAACTTAAATGAAGCAATAAGTGAAGTTGTGATCTTAAATCTCCATAATCTGATTTTTAATTAATGGTAATTAGAATTAGTTTAATTAAGTAATTTACTTTATAACATTAAATTGATTGTTTAAATAAAATTAGTTTGATTAAGGGTTAATATTTGGTAATTTTATTAATAATTCCTCATGGAACGAATTATCAATTAGAACCTACAACCGAGAGATAACCCCGAGAAGTAGAATTTTCAATCTCAGAGATTACCCCGAGGGACTCAGTTTCAACCCCGAAGACAACCCCGGGAGATTTAGTTCCAACCTCGAAGATAACCCCGAGGGATGCAGTTTTAGTTCTGGAGATAACCCCAAAAAAGTCAGTTGCAATCCCGGAGATAACCCCGGGATAATCAGTTTTCAGTTTGGGAGATAACCCCGAGAGATTCAGTTTTAACCCCGGAGACAACCCTGGGAGATTAAATTCCAACCTCAGAGACTGTGACACCCATAAATCTGGATACTTCATTCCCACAAGATTTGGTGTTCACTTTTCATTCATTCATTTCTAACTACCCAAATATAATAAAATTTAAACAATAAACTTTCCCATTAAAGGGTTACATCAATAAGTCCAATAAAATCTCTCAGGTTATCTATCTTTTAAAACAAACATCAAGTGCGGAAAATTAAATAATACATCACAATATTTAAAATAAAGTCTGACATCAAGAAAGTCAATAAATTTTATAAGTCTTCAACACTTGTTTAATTTTCCTTTCCCTTTGCTAGTGGTAGGTTCATCGACCTTCTCAACTTTAGTTGCAATGATTATATACACAAGAGTGAGAAAAATAAATGTTCACTTGAAACGACAATGAATAATAACATCATAACAACTGCCAATGAATAGGCTCAATATAATTGAATAATATTCTCTATCAACAATAATCAAGAACTGAAAAACAGAATTTGAAATGTATATGAGGGTCACAAGACCACGAACTATGTCCAAGGTTATAAGTATTCTTTCAACTTAAACCTAAACAGTAATAAGACTATAGGGACTTCCTGTACTTAGGGGGATCATCCCTTTGTACCATGTATTGTGCACAAACATCTAAACGCTAAGCGTAAATTATCCCCTGTAATAGGGTTGTTCATCTCAGTTTTTAGAATATAAGTCCGCACCAAAGTAAGTTTGGTTTGGATAAGCTTCAAGGGTAATTTAGAGTTTAACGAACATCAACTAAGGATTAGTTGAATCAAAATGTAATAACAATATGCTATAGAATGAGTCATAAATGAATCAACATTGTATATTGAAGTCATGCTTAAAAGTGAACTAAAAACATAGGCATTGAATAATATAACAAACCTTGCTTGAACAATATTAAGCTAAGGCTAGAATTTTGTTTAATAAAAGGATTGAGTTATTGAACATGCATAATTGTTAGCAAGTTGAACAATAGAATTTACTCATCATAAGAATAACAGAAGTTAGAAACTTGTATAATAAGAAACAAGTTAAAGACAGGAAATCTTCTCAAAGTAAAAGTTAGGTAAAGAGCTCGCATGAATATAATCAAGTTATACAAGCAGGATTAGGAATTACTTGCTCAATATATAGGTAGATAAGATAGAACAACTAAAATAAAGGTTGGGATTTGAAAACTTGTCTTGCGTGTAAGCTAAACCGTATAACTCAATTCTCATGTCTTATACACATGTCATCATGATATAATTAGTTACTACATATACCTAGTACATAATTTAATATGTATGACTTGTAATCTTAGGTTTAATTACTTGGTTAAACCTTAACTCATCAATTTATCGCATAATTCATTAATTGCTAATAATATATATATATATATTTCATACTTGGTACTATAACACCACAATAAGAGAAAAATCATATTTTAACAATCATAACATTACTCTTTATCAACAATTACAGAAATTGTATAATAAAAATAAATTGTGAGCAAAAGCGCTAATTAAGGCCAGATTGCCCCAGCCAGACTTGAATAATAGCGTTCTGCAAATAATGAAATAAGGCCAGTTTAATGAGACAAAAAGGACTATAACGCGCACGGACTGGCGGCAAGCAGTATTGAATTGTACTCCGGCATGTTGTAGTCATACAAGTATGGGGCTTCCAGTGCATGTGTTCACGAAGAACACAGAACAAAGCCAAATTGGCCTACAAGCTACTTTCTAATAACCAATTAACACATATTAATTACATAAACCTCACAGAAACATAACTTAATGTTTTCAACATGTTTTTAACTATATAATCAACATAAACATCAACATTATAACCTTTAGTTGCACCATTTCTACTATTTCTTTACCCTTTTGACATTCATAGTGAATTTTTTCACTGTGAATTTATTTTTCAACCAAAACAGTTAATTTAAATTACTTTATTTTTGTTTCTTCATGCATTTTCACAATCAATAGTCAATCTATACATTCACACATGAATTAAACATAAATTTTGATTCCAAACTAAGTCATATTCATTCATATTTCACTGTAATATAATTTTCTCCATATATATCATATTTACAGGAATCAATTTACTCTAAATCATTTATAAACCATATGATAACAATTTATATCAACAAATTATCATATAAAAAATACATAATAAACAATTAATCTTTCACACCAAAATTTACAAAGAACTTTTGATAGAATAAAACTAAAAACTTAAAAAAAACTAAAATTATATCTTTGATTGCTAGAAGATATGAAAGACTTGAAAATCTTCCTCCTTCTAAATTCTCAAACTCACAGAGAATCTCTCTTCTTCCTTATCTCTTTTCTCTCTTCTTTCTTCTCTCTTTTACTTTTACGTAATATAAACTGATATAATATAATATAACGTATACTTATAATATGTTTTAATATATGATATAAATATAAATATATATATATATATAACTGATGTCAGTTATATTATTTAAAAATCAAAAGCCAAAAGGCTTGTTTGGCTAAATCCATTTTTTTCAAATTAAACACTTAAAACCCTTAAGCCTTGTTTGGCAAAACTAAATTAAAAATAATAACTTAAAATACTTATGCATTATTTGGTAAAATTCATTTAAATTAAAGATTTAACATTCAATAAGCCTTGTTTGGCAAAACTTAATTAAACTCTTTTAATTTATTTTAATAACTCATTTATAATATAGTTTATTGTCCCATTTTATTTAATTTAATTAAAACTAATAACAACTTATTAAATATGTTTGTCACATAATCACATTGCCACAAAATTATAAATTTCATTATAATTATAATTTTATTTAATAAATTAACACATCACTTTAATTACTAAATTAAATTAAAATAACATTGTAGCAAATCCTTTAATCCTCATCAATTCTCTAATTTAATTATTAAATTAAATTAGAATATTATCTTATAAATTTTAATTCCTCACTCTTTTATTTAATTAACTTCAAAATACCAAATTACCAATTATCACTTAATTAACAAATTAAGCTAATTCCCTCAACTCATAAATTATTTATTTAACAAATAAATAATCAAATCAAACAAATATTTATTTAACAATAATACATCAATTAAAATATTTATTTAGTTCAATAAATATTTGAAATTACAATTAAAGTATTTGACTTTAGTGGTTTGGTTGTTTGAATTCGCATAATAGGTTGGTTAGGAATATGAAAACTAACAACCTTACGAAAACAATCAATTTTAGCATGATGAATGTGACAACCCGAATTTTTATAAGTTATTAAAATAAGAATTTAATAATTAAAATTTTTATTATGAGGTGTATATATTTTAAATAATGTGATTTGGTGTGAAGAGAATTATATATTCATATGTTGGAGAATGTGAGATTTAATAGTTAATTAAACTATTAAAGAAATTAAATAATATTAGTTAATTGAATTAAGTTGAAATTATGTTATGAGATAATATAATTTTAATTGTTATGCCTTGTGGGCAATGAAAATTATTATGAGTTAAGTTTCATAAATAGTGTGAATAATTCACTTAATTAAAATAGTGAATTAATACAAGTATAATTGATTTAATAAAGTGAGAAGGTAATATATTGCATGAAAATGTAAATGTTAGTATAATGCGAGTAAACTATTTATTAAGTACATTATATATTTTAGTTGGAAACTTTATGGAATAAAATGAATATTTATGGTATTAAATAAATATTTGATGAAAATTGTTATGGGATAGTTTATTTAAGTGTGATAAAATAGATGAGATTTATACGTATTAATTTATTATGCGGAATAATGGTGATATTCTAATTTAATTAAATAATTAAATTTGAGGAGTGAGAATTTGTTAAATAATGTTATGATTATAATGGTTGAATAGAAATTATAATTTTACTGATAAGGTTAATTTTATTTGTAAGGAATTAAAGGTACATAATCTAGTTTATATTTCTAGTTTATGTGTTATTGAGTTTCTTTTAAAATTGGGATTTTGGTTAATGAATTTGTGGGTTATGATGTTATATATGTTATTATATTTTATAATTTCATAATGGTCATCTAAAAATGATTTTTCAGAAATCAAATTCATGTATTTATGCTAAAGAAGAGGAATTTGGGTTTTGATGGTAATGTGTGTTTTGATGTACTTTGAGACTAAAATTGATGATGAATTCGTGATTGAAACTTTAAATTAATGGATGATTGTTGTTCTCCTCTATAAAACAAAAACAACGCAACTTGAACGGATCGAATCGGTTAAGAAACGAATTCGTGATGAATGAATACACTTAGCATGTTAAAAATATGAAAAATTAGTATAAACCAATTAAAATTAGTATAAACCAAGTCACACATCGACTAAATTGAGAACTTCACCCCTTTTCTAAACCTATAAATAGAAGGGCTTGGCCCTTTGTTTCATTCACCAACAATAAGGCCTCCAATTTTGAGAAAGGCTTTGTTGTGGGAGGACTTTTTATAAAGATCTCTTTAGTTAAATCTTGGTCGAGTATTATTATTCAACCAGGAATTCAGATTTTCGTGTATGTTTCTTATTTAATTTTTGGTAATGTTAATATTTTAAATATTGTATTTTCAGGTATGTCTCTTTAGCTAGATTGTTTAGAAACTTCTGGGCTTTTGGTATGTTATAGTACACTGAATAAGCTTTCCATAGACTCCGGAACAGACTAATTCCGACTTCAGAGCAAAGAGTTATGACCATTCAAAGTAGTCGTGTCAAAACTGTCTAACCAACTTAGGGTGTCACCTTGAATTAATTTTTTGGAATTCCATGTTTAGAATTTGGAAAAGATGAAAGAATAAAAGTTGTAGTCCAGGAAGTTATCTTCGCGTGGGCTAAAGAATCGCTCGAAAATGTTTTGAAACAGAAACATTATGATTGTTTTAGCGAGAGAGGGTAAAGTTGGAAAAGAATGAAAAAAAGTTTTGAACGCCCCGTTTTGAACATTGTTTTGGACTGTCTATCTTATTCAAAATGAGTGTCCAATAACTTTTAAAAATATGTTAATATGATGTTTATAGCATATCCAAAGTTGGATGTCATCGGACTTAGTTTATTTGGTATTTAATTAGTCGGTCACAGTATAGGGATAATATGTGACATGTCAATTAACCCTTGTTTTGTGATAGTGTTTGAAAATGGCATCTGAAAATGTTGAGATCAACAATGAAGCACATGAGACCGCTGAGTCACCAACGATCAATACCTGTGATAATGTGCAACAGAAGACAATAATCCTCGTAAAACAACAACACCGATCGATGATGAACGATGGGATGTTCGTGAGGCTTTATGCAATTCATCCAACATCGGTAGAGAGACTCTTGTTCAAAATGCGTGTGGAAACACCGGCAACTTCGGATGGTCACCAAGCTAAGCCAAGGAGCCGGGACCACCGGAGTTTTTGGAAAGCCGTAACCACTTAAGGCGAGACGTGGATAAAGCAAATCACCAAGATATTTGATGTCTTGGAATGCTCAGAGGAGCAAAAGGTTCCCTTCGCCACCTTTATGTTGCGTGAAGAGGCAGATTATTGGTTGGAATCTGTAAAGCGTACCCAGCTTGAAGCACTCAAGATGTCTTGGGAGAAGTTCCAAGAGTTGTTCAACGACAAGTACTTTCCCGAAAGTATTCGTCACATGAAGGAGGTGGAATTCATCAAGTTGGAGCAAAATAATATGACTGTGTCGCAATACGAGGCTAAATTTGTTGAGTTATCCCGGTTTGCATCCCATTTGGTCGATAATGAGGAGCGAATGACGCGAATGTTTCTAAGAGGTTTGAAACCCGATATACATCAATACCTCATTTCTCACAAACTTTGTTTATATTCAGATGTTGTGAATATAGCTCAGTTATTGGAGCGCGATAATGAGTCAGCACAACCAAAAGGCAACGACCAACAACACGATAATAATCGTACCGGTGGCAACGGCCATCGGAACAATGATAACCATCGTGAGGGAAATTGTCATGCCAAGAATGGTAACCACTTCGGTGGTAATCATGGCCAAGATAATAGAACTAGAAAATTCAAGAAGAGAAGATTTAGCGATGATGGGAAGACGTTGGCAGCAGCACCAACACCAGCAACAAATTCTAGGGGAGGAGAATGACCGCCAGTTAGATGCTACAGATGCAGAGAGGAGGGACATATAAGTCCAAACTGTTCACAGCCTTCCAAGGTATGTTTAAGTTGTGGAAAATACGGTCATATAGCTCGATTTTGTCCTGTAGCGAAATCAAGTCCAGTTGGGACAGTGGTACCAAAGGCGGATACGGACACAACAAAGTCAGTGGTTTCAGGAAGAGCATTTTTTGTGACTTCTCAAAAAGCGAGTAATCCGAACGAAGTTAGCACGGGTTAGTTAATTATAAATTCTTGCGAAGTCTATACCTTATTAGATTCCGGTTCTACCCATTATTTTATCTCTCTTACTTGCGCTCAACGTTTAAATTTGACCCCAAAGAAGTTAAACTTTGACTTATTGGTTGAAACTTCGTTAGTAGAAACCTTCATTACCTCCACTGTTTATAAATCTTGTTGATTCAAATCGACACTTTCACGTTACCTATCGATCTTATCTCTTTGAAAATACTTGCCCTTGATGTGATTTTAGGAATCGATTGGTTAACTACTCATCATGCCAAAATTGATTATTTTCGTAAGGTTGTTAGCATTCATATTCCTAACCAACGTGTTATGTAATTTAAGCAACCAAATCACTAAAGTCAATCACTGCTATATTAAGCCATAAGTAAAGAGCCTTGAGCCTTTCATGACTTCCTTGTGTGGAATGCACCGAAGCCAGACTTTTTGTAGGCGACGCCATGAATGACGATGGCAAGTTGATAGGTATCAATGTGACGTGATATCCAAGTCTTGGATGATGGTTATAATTTTGAATAATATTTCTATTGTTAATAAATTTCCTGATGTATTCCCTAAAGACTTCTTGACCTACCCCAGAGCGTGAAATCAAATTTTGTATCAACCCAAAGATAAAAACCCATTTCTAAAACCCTCAAATATTTCTTCACCCAAAACGAACATATAATGCGCCAAAGACGTTGGCTCGAGTTGTTGAATATTACGACCATACTATTCAATATCATCGTAGAAGAGCGAACTTGGTAAATGACGCTAATGAAAGTAGAAGATCGTGATGCTATTTAGTGCGATGTTGTTAACACAAAAACCCATTTCGTATAACTTACAAATGATGAAGATATAGTTAAAGACTCTAGGGACCCACGTGGTGATATCAAATATACGAGTAGAATCAACTTTAATCGATAAAGTTAAAAGCCGCTCAAGCTACAGACCCGAAGATGATGAATACGAAGAAGAAGGTTCAAAAAGGCGTTATTCTAGAAGCAAGAGTCGATGAAAAGAGGAAATATCAACCCTCGATTTTATTGGTCTATTTGAAATCCTCGATCGAGCAGGAACTGTGGCCTATAGACTCGTTTTACCGCAAAGTATGTTGCGTGTTCATAACATTTTTTACATATCGATGTTACATAAATATGTGGACGACCCAAACCACATTATTGAATTAGAACCAGGCGAGATAGAGGAAGATTTAACGTATGAAGAGTTACGTGTTAAAATCTTGGATAAGAAGGATCATATTCAACTCTCTAAAGTTATACCTCAAGTCAAAGTTTTGTGGAGAAACCACGATGTTGAGGAAATGACCTGGGAGTTAGAATCTGAAATGAAATCAAGATATCCTCACCTCTTCGACATACCAGGTACACACCCTAATTTCGAGGATGAAATTTCATAAGAAGGGGAGATTGTAAGACCCCAACTTTTATGAATAAAGATTAATTTCTATCAAAATATATTTTTGAATATTATGGTGTGGATATGATATAATGATATAGTTGTGGGTAATATTTACAAATTTTACAAAGTAAGCAAGAGGATATATAATATTCTTTTTGTCGGGAATATTCGTACAACGGCACAATAATTGGTGGACCCCACAATGGAAGTATTGTCGTAGTTAGAAAACGACAGAATTATCATTTTATAAAAATAACGGCGGAAGTTTTACCGTTAAACTGTTGAACTACCCAGTAGTAAAAGTACAGTAATATGTGTGGTTGCATAGTAGCACACGGTATTGATTATTGATGCTTACGTGAGAAGTCACTCAGTTATACTCAATTATTGCTACAGTAATTGCTGCATAATATCTCTCATATTATTGATTCAATTATTGTCACAGTATCATCTGCATAATATTTATTATTATTAAATCAATAATTTAGACGATAAAGTTATTCATATTATTATTTGCAATATTGACAATGTCTGAAGTTCACAAGGAGAGGTTTGGTCACCTAATTGCATTTAAATAAGGAGAAATCTTATCGGAAAGCCCCCTCTTTCCTGGGAATGACCTGGTTGTTAAATATTGTGAGTTATAATATTAATGATGAATAATTTTGTGTTGATTAAAGATAAAATTGATAATTCTATTGTGTTGGGATTATTAGTGTTAGTGGAAATCGACATATATTTCGATAATAATTGATGTTTGGAAGTTATACTGACCAATCGGGTAATTAATCGGATAAATGAGCAATTAATTGCTATTAATTCACATGTTTATAACTATTTGTTCACATGTGTGTACTATTGATTCACATTCATGTATTATTAGGGGAGGTGGTGCAAGATTGATAATACTTGCATGACTAAGTTAAAAATGGAGGTATAGATGGAGGTACTATACTGTAATTCATATTTTCACATGTATAGAACTATTAATTCACATGATTGAACTATTGATTCACATGATGTACTATTAGGGGAGGTGGTGCAAATTTGATAATACTTGCAGGACTAAATTAAAAATGAAGGAAAAGATGAAGGTATTGTACTGTAATATTTCGAGCCCCAAAACGTGAAATTATCAAAACTATATTTTCCTATAAATAGAAGTTCATTCTTCCTTCATTCTCACCAATTCACTAAGTCTCACAAGAGCAATTATAGAGAGAGAATCTATAAAGAGAAAGAAGAAGAGTAGTCTGCTACCTCACTATTCCAGTATCCAGTCTTCTTCTAAGGTAAGGGATATTATATTTTTCAGTATTCGTAGAAATAATATTTTCTTTCATACTCTGTAGTATGTGAGTAATATTATTTCGTTTCATATTCTTGATTATACCATCATTCTGTTAAAGTATTGCTTCTATACTCCATGAAATTAGTAGAATATCCTTGATATTTGCGCTTCATCTAGTATCTTTTCATGGAAATATTATTATGAGTTTTCTTGATAATTATTGATCGTTTCATGCCGGAATACTATTCATGAGTTACTATTTACGGGTTACTATTCACCCGGTTACTATTCACTCAAATATTATTCACTTAGGTATTCGGGGCACTTTTCATGTCGAAGTACTATTCACAAATTACTATTCACGGGTTACTATTCACCCAAATATTTCACTCGGGTATTTGGGGCACTTTTCATGTCGGGATACTATTCACGGGATACTATTCTCGAAGTACTATTCACGGGGTACTATTTACCCAAAAAATATATTTCTTTTCTATCCAAATTATTTTTGATACATGAAAATTATTCTTGAATTTTACTCCACAAGGCAGTATCATGTTGGCAATTTAAACATTATTGAATTCTGGATAAATTAAATTATTAAAGTCTTTAAAATTTATCCTTGAACTTGTTTTATTGAATTCTTATAAATTTTCATCATCCTCATGCTTATATTGTGATGAAAGTCATCTTTGGCTTACGTGCATAGATGAACTGTTGATTGGTATGATTATAACCAGGGATCATTCGGTATAATCATGACCCGTAATGTTACAAATGATGTGGTAAAAGTCCTCATTGTCCTGTAGTTCATTGATGGAGAGTTGTTGGTATGATTATAACCAGGGATTATTCGGTATAGTCATGACCATTGATGATTACATGAATATCCTTGGCCGTGGTTCAGGGATGATTCGATGATGTGGTTTATTTATTAAGCTGAGTCTCAGCGATAAAGTTGATGAAAATCTTTTTAAATCATAGAAGATAGTAGATAACATGCTCTACTTGACTCTTCTAATGGATTGCTTGTTCCACTGTAGTTAAACTTGATGTTTATTATATTTTATCAGTTTAACACTGTTGAAGGCTAATGATAATTTATTCTGCATTATCTTAGTCATAATATTTCTTACTGGGCTAGTTGAGCTCACCCTTTGCTTTCATTGTTCTCTTCAGGAAATGAGAATATAGCTGGGACTAGTCGGGGAACGGAGTGACGGTCCAGATGATAGCATTAGTAGTCCTCACTATTCTGTTAAATAATGTGATAATAAATGTAATGAGGACTCCATTTGAGTTTGAATACTGTCTAAAAGACAATATTCGTGTAAAAACTCTCAGCTCATGTTGTATAATTAAGTTTGTATTTATATTCAGTACCATGTATTTGGCGACCCAAGATGGGTGATGTATACCTATTTTGGGGGCGTTACAAATGTCATCTCTTAGAGGTACCAAGATAGGAGCTTTTACCAATTGTTCTTTAATGGAAAGGAAGGCTTTTTGACATTCTTCGTTCCATTTCTTGGAGGAATTCTTTCTTAACAACTTGAATATGGGCTCACATGTTGCCGTGAGTTGGGAGATGAATCGGCTGATGAAGTTAATTCTTCCCAGAAATCCCCGTATTTCCCTCTCTGTATGGGGTATGGGCATCTCAATAATGACTTGAATCCCTCTTTAATGGGCAGGCCATGAATGATGATATCAATTGACAAACCGATCATGTCTTCATGAGACCATGCAAACACATCCTGGAATTGGGTCAATAAAGCAACTATGTTATTCCTTTGGCTTGGGATATGGCCCATGCCAATCTGGATTTGTTTGGGATTTTCTGAGGTTCTGAGGTTGAAGGAGGTGGTTTAATCAAGGTTTAGTTTGGGTTTGTCTTCGACCCATTCTTTGATCTCCTCAGGCACCTCATAGTCCTCTTGTTCAATCTCCATCAAGTCAGAGTCCAACTTTACATCGAAGTTGCAATCATTATGAAGAATTGGCATTCCATCAGCAAGTTTAGACAAATCTAACTCCGGAGTCCTAAAACAAAATGCTTTCACTTAATATATGAAACTGTTTGACCATACAAAGTGTTAGCATGGCATGACAAAAGCAATTACTAATACTATGCAACAAAAGTAAACAGTTAATACTATCTACAGTGCAGAGGGATTTTCTGCCCTTTTTACTCTTTTCGGAAAATGCAAGGAGTGTTGCTCCAATTGCCTAGGGTCAAGTTTTGATGGACAGTTGTGATGAAGGGGTGGTTATCATCCTCCTCCTCCTCTTGAATAATGACCATGACATCTGAGCAGTCGTCATCTGAGATATCCTTGTTCATACCCTCGATATGCACCAGGAAGTACAACTTTGATAACCGTATTTTTATGTCTTGTGTGACGCCCCCAAAATAGGTATACATCACCCAGCTTGAGTCGCCAAATACATGGTACAAAATTCAAATACAACTTAGTAATACAACTATCGTGTAAAATACAACAAGACATAAACTGAGAGTTTTAAAACGAATATTGTCTTCTAGACAGTATTCAACTCAAATGGAGTCCTCAATACATTTATTATCATACTATTTCATAGAATAGTGAGGACTACTAATGCTATCATCTGGACCGTCACTCCGATCCCCGACTAGTCCCTGCTACGTTCTCATTTCCTGAAGAGAACAATGAAAGCAAAAGGGTGAGCTCAACTAGCCCAATAAAAAATATTATGACTAAGATGATGTAGAATAATTTATCGTTAGCCTTCAACAGTGTTAAATTGATAAAATATAACAAACATCAAGTTTAACTGCAGCGGAACAAGCAATCCATTAGAAGAGTCAAGTAGAGAATAAAATCTACTATCTTCTATGATTTAAAAGGTTTTCATCACATTTATCAATGAGACTCGACTAATAGATAATTCACATCATCCTCACTACTGCACCGTGGATATTCATTAAGATCACGACAACAAATTATCCATGCATTACGGGCCAAGGATATTCGTGTTTTCATCAATGGTCATGATCATGCCAACAACTGTCCATCAATGCACTACGGGCCAATGAAGACTTTTACCACATCATTTGTAATATTACGGTCATGATTATACCGAATAATCCCTGGTCATAATCATACCAAGTCCATCTATACACTACAGGCCACAGATGACTTTTAACAGAATATAAACATGAGGATGATGACAATGATATAAGAATTCAATAAAATAAGTTCAAGGATAAATTTTTAAAGATTTATAATTTAATTTATCCAGAAATCAATAATGTACAAATTATCAACATGATACTGCTTTGTGGAGTAAAATTCAAGAATAATATTGTACCCAAAAAATTTAGATCGAAAACGAATCAATTTTTATCATGAATAGTACTCCGAGTGAATAGTACTCAACTGACTAGTATCCCGTGAATAGTACTTTGGGAATAGTAACCCCGTGAATAGTACTCCAGCATGAAAAAGTTAAAACTTATCAAGAATGCTCAGAATAATATTTTCATGAAAAGATACTGGATGAATCGCAAATATCAAGGATATTCTACTAATTTCATGGAGTTTAGAAGCCAAAACTTTAACAAAACGAGTATAAAATTTGAAATATGAAACGAAATAATATTACTTACATACTACAGAGTATGGAAAAAAATATTATTTCAAGCGAATATTGAACAAAAATAACATCCCTTACCTTGATAAGAAGAGTAATCCAACTGGTATAGCGGGGATATTCTTGAAGAAAACTTTCACTATTTTTTACGCTCAAAGTTTTCTAAAACTCTAAAGAAATACGCTCAATATTATAGAAGAAGAATTCTCTGATTCTGGTGTGATTTTCAATTCTAACTAAGCACCCTATTTATAGAAAAATGCTAGAACGCCATAGGAGACTAAATAATAAAATAATATTATTATTATTACAATTCAAGCACGCCATTTTGAAAACTTTTCAGCCCATCACATTTGAACAAGATTTCTAGCACATGGTTTGAAAAAAACAAAAGTGGGTCTCACCCAATTTTAATAAAAATCATTTTATTTTTTGAAACTTCAGTAATTCATAATAAATAGCCCTTTTATCAGAAAAATATGAATTTTATGTCCATTCCACATGAAATTGAATTCTCTACAACTTTGTAGCTTTAAGTTTTTCCAAATTTCAGACAAAAAATATCCGAAATCCACAAACGGATGATTTTCAATACCTCATAAAATTCATAACAAATCATTCGTTAATTTTTAATGGTTCAAAATTTGTGGACATATACTCAACTTATATATGTATAACATATCCAAAAATCACAACGATCCAATGGTCGGATCAAAATTATAACTCACGCAATAGAGCTTTAAGAACACCGATTTGATTTTTTAATACCTCCAATCTGACAATATACTGATAAAACACCTCAACATTAATTCTTTCATTTATAACCACATAAAATAAATATTTTCTTATCATATAAATCAATAATTAATTACTCACAAATAATATTATAGATTCACAATTATGACAACCAGGCCGTTCCCAGGAAAGGGGGGGCTTTCCGATAAGGATTTCTCCTTACTGGCACGCAATTAGGTGACCAAACCTCTCCTTGACAGAACTTTCTAGATATTGCCAATAATGCTATCTAATAATATTATTCAAATAATATGAATTATTAATTTGATAATGGGAAATACTGTGCAGTGACAATTATTGAAACAACAATAATATAAAATATCAACGTAGAAATTATTGAATCAATAAAATAAAATATTGTACAGTAATTACTGTAACAATTAATGAGTAGTGCCTTCTTACTTAAGAATCAATAATTTAAAAATACTGTGCAATACCGTGTGCTACTATGCAACAACGCGTATTACTGTATTTTAACCACCAAGTATTCTAACATTGTTAACGGTAACAACTACATCGTTATTTATAAAAAGATATTTTTATCATTTTCTCAATCCGACAATAATTCCGTTTATGGTGTCCATCAATGATTGTGCCGTCGTACGAATATTCCCTGTTAAAACGAATATTCCCCGACCAATCGAATATTATATAACAACTTGCGTACTTTGCAAAATTTATAAATATTATCCACAACTATTATATCAAATTCACTCCATAATACTCAAAAATGATATTTATAGAAAATTCATCTTTATTTATAAAAGTTGGGGTCTTACATCTTGTTTGCGCCTTTGATTCATTTCCTCAATATCTGGGTCTAGAATTAGCCAGTCTAGGCTTAAGAAGTAGTATACCCGCCACGGAGACAGGAATTTTCCTCAGAGGTCGTACAGAATCTGTATCTATAGGTTTAGGCAATAGAATTGTAGATGAAGGAATCGGTGTATGCTTGTGAGGGTTCTTGTGACTTGACCCAGAGGAATGGCCTAGTTCGGCTTTCCTTGTCTGGCTGGGAATTTGAATTGGGCATTTGATTCCTAGTTGATTATTTCCTAACCCTCGTGCTCGTTGGAAACCCAAGGATATCATCTATTGACTGGCCGATATTACCTCGGTGAAAACTCTGGGTTTCAAAGTTGGAGCCCCGATGGGTTAATAGTGAGTGTTTCTCACCTCAAGGGCTTGGAAGCTGGCAAGATCAACTTCTTCATTGAAACTGATTAGAGGCAAATCACTTTGGACAGGATACTCTGTTCAGCATTGGCAGTGATCAGATTACTGTTAATGATATACTTGAGCTATTGATGAAGAGTGGATGGGACGGCTCCCGCTATATGGATCCAAGGTCTTCCCAACAGTAAATTATATCCTGTAGTGATTTTGAGCACTTGAAAGGATATGTATAAGATATGTAGACCGATTTCCACTGGTAATTCAACCTCTCCTACAGCATCTCGTCAAGACCCGTCGAAGGCTTCGATGACTATGTGGCTGCTTTGGATCTGGTTGGGATTGATCTTCATCCTTTCTAATGTGGTGTATGGGCAGATGTTTAGGGACGATCCTCCATCTATTAGCACACCTCTGACCACATATCCGGAAAACATCACTACTATGTGCAGTAGTTTGCAATGACCCGTCCCTTTGGGAGGTATGTCATCATCAGTGAAAGATATCACATTGCTGTTGAAAATGTGATCTACTAGATGATGAAATTTTTCAACGTCCACTGTCTTTGGCAGATGGGCTTCTTCTAATATCTTCATTAAGACCTTCCGATGATCTTTAGAAGAGAATACCAAGTCCAGGATAGATATTTATTGAGGTGCTTATTTCAAGATTTGCACCACCTTGGCTTCATTATGTCCCATCTTGCAGAGGAATTCTTCGATTTTCTCCTTGGGCACTTTCCCTTTAGATCTGATGACTGGCTTCATCACTTAATGAGGGAGATATAGCAGATTTTCCTTGGATACCACAACAGTTGTGTTTGACATTGATCCTTCAACCTCTTCATAGTTCTATTGGACTTGCTTAAGGCTGATGATAGGATATTGCGGCCTGAATGGCAATATTAGTGGTTTCGGTGCATCCACCTTCAAAGGGTTTTCAACTCCTTTGAGCTTAATTGGTTAAATTATAAGGGGTGTTGCATCCAGGTCTCGCTCAGAGGATATGACTGCTATGATCTCCGTCCATCTTTGCGATCCTAGAGGAAACATCTTTCCACTCTCAGTCAATATGGTGTCATTATCTGCCATTTGCAGGTCACCGTGGTAAATCATATTTTGGATAAGATGACGAAGTGCCCAACATCCTTCAGTGTTGTGACCACAAGTATTGGAGTGGTATCGACAGACCCCGGTAGCATCAAATCTTTTTAAACGTGGATTGACTGGGGGTAGCAGTGCTATGATTTTTCCCTGATTGATCAGCATTTGCAAGATTTCTTCCATAGGTTGGCCCAAATGGGTGAACTCCCTTTTGTTGGCAAAGTCCCGACGGGCTTGGGCTCTTGCTTTTCTGGCAAGCTTTTCCTCCAAGGTCTCATTCTCTTGCGTCTGTTGTGGATTCTTTGTGATAAGGGAGAGAAGACTCGCATGCTCCTAACTGAACAACTGCAGTGTGACTTAGTGTTGATGTATCACCATTTCTTCCACTTGATTGACTTGTTCATCAATAGACTTCAATTCCCTTTCCATCATGAACTGGAACTTCGAATAATCTCACTTGTCAAAATTATCTTTGCTGGTTTGGGGAGAACCACCCACGTATATGAGGTACTTGGAACTCTTTCCACTGCCTCTATTGATCATGTTAACATCCTCTTCCTTGTGTTAAGGGAGACGGTTATCTTGAACATGTGCTTGCTCAGGATTTGTCACCACAATCTCATTATTGTCTATTAAGTCTTGGATCTTATGCTTGAGGGCCCAACAATCTTGGGTGTCGTGGCCTAGAGCTCTAGAATGGTAAGCACACTTCTTGCTTGTATTGAAGCCCTTTCCACTTGGGTTGGCTGGTGGAAGGAGATGAATGATTTTCTTCTAAGCTGTCAGAAGTTTGAAAATGTTTTCCAGTAAGTCCCATAAGGGTATGAACACTCTTGAACGTCTGACTTCTCCACTTTTTGGCAAGGGAAGATTTGAGGAATGTGCTTGAAAAGGGGAATATTTTCTCCTTTGAATAAGCAAGTTTTTATTGCCTTTTTGAGTTAGTCCTTGCAGTATCAAGGAGACATCCTCTTCTTTCTTCTTATGGACCCTCCGGGGTTGTTCCCATAACTTCCAAATTGGATATGCTCAACTACGGCTTTTAAAGCGACGAGGTCTTGAATCTTCCCAGATTTTAACCTCATCTCTGCCATTTCTCCGTGCTTAATCATTTCTGAGAATAGTTTTCCTATACCGGCTAGGACCCTCTCATAAAATGGAGCTTCTTGAATATCTGTGAAGGTCATTGTTAGTTCCCAGAGGCACAATAGTTATCTAGAAAGAGGGGTTGAATAGATATTTTAAATATATTCTCTTTTCAAAATTACTCTTCAAATTTGTTAATAAATTAACCACAGCGGAATATAAGATTTGTTTGTTCCCTTTTTAAGATAACCAAGTTAATAGGAGATAAGCAGTTATAACAGATATAGCAGTTATAGCAAGAATATAAAAGACACAACGTTTTTAAGTGGTTCAAAGCACTCAAAACTCCTAGTCCACTCTTCTACTACTCGAGTAGGAAGTCCACTAAGGATATCTTTACAAACTTTGAATCACTTAGATTCCTTCAAGACCAGTAGTCTTGGAACTTCTTAGTTCACTTAGAACTCTTCAAGTCTAGCAGACTTGGAATAAACTTAATGAGAGTTGAGTTCTTGGGTAGTGCTACTCAGTTGCTATTAAGCATATGTTCGAAAGAACTAAGTAGCTGAGTAAGCTTTCTTTCTTGATCGTAGATTTGAGCGTTGAGTGTTCTTCAACTTTTTGTTGTGTACTTGCTTATTTGCATCTGTGTCTGATGATTTGTATATAAAGGAGCCTTTGAAATATGTCCGTTTGAAGGCGTCCATTTAAGCATTAAATGCATCAGACATTTATGAGCACTGATGGTGACTTCCTGGAAATTTGTTGTTCAACCGTCTAACTCACTGACATGGTAGACTGCTATCTCACCTAACACCTGAAACAAACTTTTCAACAGGTATACAATCCTTTTCCTTAGCTTCTTCAATACGCTTCTTCGATACATACTAAGGATGAGCATTGGGATTCCCGAAAGTCTCAACGTCTATAATCCATTCTTCATTTGTAGTATTTTATTCCTCAGCTAATGGATAAGGCTCGATGCTTTTGATGCTGACAGAAGATACACTACGATCATGATTATGGTGTCTTGTCACATTTGTGCTTGATTCGGACTGATAGAGGAGAACACTACAATTTCTCTTAAGCACTGGTAGACTACGATCCTTGACTTGCTTGTTTTTACAGACTCTATGCTTCCGAGAGTAGACTATGATTCTTGACTTGGCTCGGCAGACGCTTGGACCAACCCTATGATTTTGAGTGAGGCCCTCCAAAGCAGACTACGATTTTGTAGCAACTTTCTCGATACTCTACGATTCTGCTATGGCTTCTGCAATCCCTTGGCTGGCTTGACCGACTATGATTCTATTGATGCCTATCTATTACATCTCAAAGTAGATCAACCTAACACCTTTGATCTTTTCTTCTATACATTCATTTACAGAATGATAAACATAAAGCACAGATCAACTTAACAACTTTGATCTTTCACCTAAGTCCTTGTACATATATTCTTTGAAGGACTTTACATATAAGCATGTTTATTTACTTTCAACATCAAATTTGAATAAGAAATTCCCAACAATCTCCCCTTATTTGATGTTAACATAACCAAGGAGATTTGTATCATAATCATCAATTTCTAAATGCAGGATGCTAGAAAGTAAATATGACTTAGTGTTTCAGTGAGCAGCTGAAATCTTTAGAGAGTAAGTATGAATTTATTGATGTTGTAAAGTAGATATTACATTATAGCTTAGTTACATCAATAATAAATAAATTTTAATGTATCTCTATCTCTTCTGCCTTTTGCTTTTTGGAGGATTGGCATGCTCTGCAGCTCTCCTTCTCCTGTTGGCTTCATCTCTCCATGTAATATATTCCATCTCGCTTTGACTTAGCCATTCTCCATGATCATATTTGTTCATAAAGCCAAGGTCTCCAATTGGCATGTTCAAGCCAGTAGTGGTTACCCCTTCTGAGCTAGGAGATGGCCATTGACTCCTTAGCGGTTGCGCCATGAGAATTGGTTGGCGCTGCTGCTATTCAAGTCGTGGAGTCTGATAGCGAGGCTGTCTTGTGGGAGGACTCCTTGAATATTGAGTAATTTTTTTTCTCTTCCTTTGCCTTTTTCTCCTTCCCTTTTATTCCCCCCCTTTATGTCAGCATAAAGGGTTCGACTGTCTTCTGACAGACGATTCATGCCTTGGACAAGTTCGTGGAGCTGATTCTTGGATTGAGTAATGTCTTCATGATTTTCTTTAACCAGAGAGTCAGTTTGAGAGTTGTGCTTTTGTAAAATGGCCAAGACAGTTTCTGTTTGTTGTATCTGACTCATGGAGTAATCTTTGAATTCTTGAATAGAAGATCGTAGGCTTGAGAGGCTTTCCATACAAGTTTGTTTTGAGTTTCTTGAGTCTTCTACAAAAGGATAACTGCTTCCTTGTGCTTTCGGGCAGATTGGAAATGAATTTGATCCCTTTCATTTATGTTGTGGATCATTTCCTTGATGATCTCCCTAAGCTTATTTGTGAGCTCAGAACTCAGATTATTGGGAAGGGTGTTGGAAGCATCTATCAAGTGGTTCAGCCTTGTATGAACAAACAGAGAGTGAGTTTCAAGATCTTCTTGAATATCTGTAGTCACTTTCTGTGATGCATTAGACAGCTCGGATTTGGTTGGAAGATCTGAGAGAAGCTCAAGTATTTGCTGAGTGCCTGGAGGAGAGGCTCTTGTATTTTGGTTTTGCAGGTTTGAGAGAGCAAGAGCAAGATCAAAATAATTATTGGTTGAGGAGGAGGGAATGTCCAAAAGAGGTTCAGGTATGGGGGTTTGAGTTGTGGGAGGAGAGGTTGTTGAAGCTATTGAAGTAGGTGACTCTACGATTGGAGTAGGATCGATATTCGTAGAGTGAGAAATGGTTGAAGACTGTATTAATGGGAAGTTATGCATATTTGGTTCATTAGTTATAGAATGTTGGGATTCTGTAGCTGGAAATTGGTTTAGTAGATGAAGAGTCACTTCCAACCATCTTGGAAATTCATAGAATTGGTGGAAGTTTGATGGAGGACAGTGATTAACTCTGAAAGAGATGGGAATTGATTGTACTTCACACCCATTTTCTGAAGAAGGATGGTTAGTGATCAGCTTCTGAGCAAACGTGAGGTTGCCTGGAAATCCATGAGCAAGAACTGAAATTGTTGGATAAGCTTTGAAGGTCCAGAATGTGACACCCCCAAAATAGTTATACATCACCCATCTTGGGTCGCCAAATACATGGTACAGAATTCAAATACAACTTAATTATACATTGTTGTGTAAAATACGACAAAACATAATCTAGGAGTTTTAACACGAATATTGTCTTCTAGACAATATCCAAACTTAAATTCAATATCATTACAATTATTATCACACTATTTCACAGAATAGTGAGGACTACTAATGCACCATCTCGGACCATCACTTCATTCCCCGACTAGTCCCGGCTATGTTCTCATTTCTTGAAGAGATCAATGAAAGCAAAAGGGTGAGCTCAACTAGCCCAGTAAGAAATATTATGACTAAGATAATGCAGAATAATTATCGTTAGCCTTCAACAGTGTTAAACTGATAAAAAACAATAGACATCAAGTTTAACTGCAACGGAACAAGAAATCCATTAGAAGAGTCAAGTAGAGCATGATATCTACTATCTTCTATGATTTAAAAAGTTTATCATCAATTTTATCGCTGAAACTCATCTTAATAAATAATCCACATCATCGAATCATCCCTGCACTATGGCCAAGGATATTCATTAGTATCACGACCATGAATTATCCATGCACTACGAGCCAAGGATATTCGTGTTTTCACTAATGGTCATGATCATGCCAACCAATGGTCATCAATGTACTACGGGCTAATGAGGACTTTTACCACATCATTTGTAACATTACGGTCATAATTATACCAAATAATCCCTAGTTATAATCATACAAATCAACAGACCATCTATGCACGTAAGCCATAGATGACTTTTATCACAATATAAGCATAAGGATGATGACAATGATATAAGAACTCAATTAAAAAAAAGCAAAGGATAAATTTTTAAAGATTTATAATTTAATTTATCCAGAATCAATAATGTCCAAATTATCAAGATGATATTGCTTTGTGGAGTAAAATTCAAGAATAGTATTGTACCAAAAATGATTTGGACAGAAAAGAAATCAATTTTTAGCATGAATAGTACCCCGGGTGAATAGTAAATGAGTGAATAGTACCCCATGAATAGTACTTCGGGAATATTACCCCGTGAATAGTACTCTGGCATGAAAAAGTTAAAACTTATCAAGAATGCTTAGAATAATATTTCCATGAAAAGATACTGGATGAAGCGCAAATTTTCAAGGATATTCTACTAATTTCATGGAGTATAGAAGCCAAAACTTAACAAAATTAGTATAGAATTCGGAATCTGAAATAAAATAATATTACTTATATACTACAGAGTATGGAAGAAAATATTATTTCATACGAATATTGAACAAAAATAATATCTCTTACCTTAAAAAGGAGAGTATTCCAACTGGTATAGCGGGGATATTCTTGAAGAAAACCTTCACTATTTTCTACACTCAAAGCTTCCTAAAACTCGAAAGAAATACGCTCAATATTATAGAAGAAGAATTATCTGATTCTTGTGTGATTTTCAATTCTAAACTAAGCATCTTATTTATAGGAGAATAGAATGGGCATTGTTAAGAATTTTTTTCACGGACGAAATAATTCGTGAAATCACGGACATCTTATGCAACATTACGGACGATTGAATTCAAAGCAATTATCAAGTAAACCAAAAACTAAATAATATATATTTATATATATATATATATATATAACCATGACTTTTTATCAACCACCCGTGACAATCATCAGATTCCCCCCCCCACATTCATTTTTTTTTTCTACGTATTTATAACTTATAATATATATATATATATATATATATATATATATATATATATATATATATATATATATATATATCTAATGAATAACTTTCTACGATTATTTTGAAAAATAGGTAAATGGGGGTCCAAATAATAAGCAAATTTACAAATAAAATACTTCATAAAAATCCCTCAATATTTTTAACAACATTTATTCATCATTATTATAACTCATGATATTAACAACCAGATCGCTCCTGTGAAAGAGGGGGGCTTCGATAAGGATTTCTCCCTATTGGCGCTCAATTAGGTGACCAAACCCCTTTTCTCGATAGAACTTTCTAGACATTGTTAATTATGTAGATAATAATATGAATAACTTGTCATCTTAATTATTGATTTAATAATATAAAATATTATGCAGATGATACTGTGACAATAATAGAATCAATAATGTGAGACACTATGCAGCAATTACTATAACAATAATTGAATAAAACTAAGTGACTTCTCACGTAAGCGTCAATAATCAATACCGTGTGCTACTATGCAATCACGCATATTACTGTATTTATACCACCAGGTATTTCAACAGTTAACTGCCGTTATTTGCATAAAAAGATATTTTTGTCATTTTCTAACTCCAACAATAATACTGTTGTGGGGTCCACCAATAATTGTGTCATCATACGAATATTCCCTGTTAAAATGAATATTCCCCGACTAATCAAATATTTTATAACAACTTGCATACTTTGTAAAATTTATAAATATTACCCACAACTATAACATTATATCAAATCCACACCATAATATTCAAAAATATATTTTGAGAAAAATTAATCTTTATTCATAAAATTTGGGGTCTTACACAGAACATGTGATCCCAGGAATTGAGAATTTAGGCTCTGTGATAGGGCATCATTGGTAAGTAGGAGAACAACTGATTATAGTTGGCTCTCCTATATCCATCCCAGCCTACTGCTATTATCTCAACTTCATCAATCTCTTCTTCTTCTTTATCTTCATTTTCTTCATTGGAAATTTCCACTACTTTAAATATTTCTTCATTGCTTACTTGTTTTTCAGCCCTTTCTACTTCCATAGCTTCTACACCTCCCATTTTCACATCTTCTTGTATCTCCCCCTCAGCTGTAGCATTTTCTGGCGCAGGGATTTCGAGAAGCTCCCTTTTTGCAGCTATTTTTCTTTCTTCTTCCTTTAAGACTTTCTCATTATCAAGAACATATTTCTTGGCAAGCTTTCTTTTTGTTCTTCTGGGCTTAGCCATAGCCTTAGTGCTTTCTTCAGCTTCAGCTCTGTCAGTTGGTTCTGGCTAAGATACTGCTGCAGCATCCTCCTCTAGAGTAATTGTAAGTATGGACTCTATGATTGATCATTGTAACGCCCCCAAATTCAGCTACTTGAAACCCGAACTCAGTGCTTTACGATACCATTTCAATGAGCGAAAATAATACAATAATAATAACAATAATATAAATATCGAGCTTAATTTATATTTATCAGAGTCTAATTCCAAGTACGCATTACTAAAATTCTTTACATGATATATATTACATATAATTATCTTAAGACAGTTTAACTGTTACAAAAGATACCATTAAACATATTCTGTTTGCTTTCCTTTTCACTTGTTCTTGTCTGAACCTTCGGGTTGATCATGCCTAGCTGAAAACATTTAAGTTTAAAGCAAGAATGAGCATTTAGGTGCCCAACAAGTAATAACAATTATAAATATAATTAGCTGAAAGAATTAAATGTTTTCTTTGTACATCACTTCTACAACGAATTAATAGTTATGAAGTAAACTGAACCGATAATAATAACATAACAATTTTATATCAAATTTTTTGAAACTACGTATTGACTATATATATAGGGTAGTCGACATACTATGAACATTGTTTTTTATTTTCGAAAAGGTTAGACAGAACTTCATCTGCACACCGTCATAACTTACGGGCACGAGGGTGTACATCTCATGGACCCTGTATTGATCAATACTACATGCAAGAATGATATAATCGTTCATCATTTCCGCCTTGGGCGCATAAAAGTTTTCCCATATTCGGGATGTTCATACTTAGTCGCAAATCCAAACCTAAGCAATTTGATTAGATAAAATTAAGTTTTATCATATTCAACGATATTTCTGAATCTGTATCTAGCTGGTCAAATAGCTTAGAGGTATATATATATATATATATATATATATATATATATATATATATATATATCAACATGTGATTAAATACAATGATTATCCAAGTGAGGACACTTGTATAACCATATTTCAAAATTAACGAATCAATATATATATATGAAGTTATATAATATAATATCATGTTGATAAATAATGATCGGATATAATATATATAACAATAGGATTAATAATCTGTTACAATAATAATATAAATCTGACACATTCTTACTCATGTCCATTGCATAAAGGACATGCAAAGGTAGGATACTTGCACATTCTGCACGCTATACAATCTGTGAACTTAGTTTTATCTTTTATAATAAAAACCTATCATTAATAAGATCATTCGTTCGATTAGAATAACATACTATAACACATAGCACTACTTATTGCAGCCAGCACATAACCTAATCACCTTATCACACATATCCAACAGTCATTGAATCACAAACAAACATTAATACAATCAAAATATCTAAGTCCGGATCAATTTCTAAAATATGTCGGTGTACCGACAGTCTTATCGGGTAATTATCGAGTCTAAGACTCTATTCTAAAGTCTAATAACTGTAAATATCAGTCATATTATTTTTAAATAATTTTTAAACATTTATTATAATTTATCATGAATTTTTAAACACCGGAATCATTATTAAATGATTTTAATATTAAACAATTCTATTTAATTAATATTAAACTATTAATAAAACCATTACCAAAATATTAAAGTTATTTATAATAACTTAGAATATTTTAAAAGTATTTATATACCCTTAAATGATTTTTTAAACATTTAAAATCAATTATAATTACTTAACATTAATATTTAAATATTAATGCACTATTTATCCAAATATTAAAAGTCATAAATTATAACTTAAAATATTTTAATTCATTAATATTATTTTAAATAATTTTTAAATACATAAAACCATTTTAAAACTATTTATTCAATATAATTACTAAATAAATTTAATATTATTAATATTAAATTAATATCATTAATATCAAATTATTAATGAAATTATTCTTTAAATGTTAGAAGTTATATTTTATAACTTCAAATATCTTTAAACACTTTATTTTTTATTTAAAATAATTTTTATAATATTAAAATCATTTTTAAACTAATTTATTTAATATAAATATTAAATAAATCTAATATCATTAATATTAAATATTAATATTTTTCATGACAAAATAGCAAAAGTTATATTTTATAACTTAAAATATTTTATAACTTTTAAACTATTTTATATAATTTTTAAATCATTAATTCTATTTTTTCATAATCTATTTAATACATTTATTAAATTAATTAATTATCGTTAATATTAATTAATTAATGAAATTCATCACATAATATTAAAAGTCATTAAAAATAACTTAAAATATTTTCTTATACCATAATATAATTTTAAATAATTTTTCAAGTATTAAAATCATTTTTTATATAATTTATTTAATAATATAATTAAATAATTTAAATACCTTTAATATTCCAAAAATATTAAATATTTATGAAATATATTCAAAATAATTAAAAACTAATTTTCGGGCTTTAAAATAATTTTTAATAATTTATTTATATTTTTAATAATTAAAAACTAATTTTTTTTATTTATTTAATGAAAATAATTAATTTTGGAAATAAATTGTCGCTAAAGACTGGCTATAGCGACAGAACCGTCGCTATAGGTGTTCTTCGTGTTCTTCATGCAACCCAGAAATTCATATGCAGCTATCAAGGTTACCAGTTTGACCATAAATGGATCGTAGGTCATTACATTTTTGGGTTATAAATTTAGCTAATGTTGTAGTACTCATGTAGTACTAAAACTCTAAAAACGTTTCATGGCCAAATCCTAACACAATAGCAAGATCTAATCTACAGAAAACCATGTCAGACGTGTTCTTGAGTTTCTGGGCTGCCCAGAAACTCAAGCAGTCTCAAGGGTCCTTTTTTTAGCCTCGATTAATCCGATGTCTGGTCATTACAATGTTGTTCTTATGATCGAAACATGTAGTTCACATGGCAAGGAATACATAGGCATCAACAAATCAGTTCAAGTACATCACATTTTCAATATTTAATCCGATCAAACCCTATCAGAGGGCTTGTTCAACCGGTTTCTGGAATTTCCAGAAAAGCAAATCGTGATCAGATGACCAAGTTTGACTGTCCACTACGTTTGATCCTTTGATTATTTGTGGGACATAAAGACGTGGATTTAAAGAGCATATAACATATTATAAATTGGTTACAATAACAACACCAATATGCTTAACCAACTGTCAGATCAAGGCTTGCAAAATATTGTTAGACACATAATAATGCTTTCTAGGTTACCCAGAATTCCTCTGGTCATGCCCGGTCAACGGGTTTTGACCATTAATAACATAAAATTTGTGCATCATATGATCCTAATTCCAGTTCCAGACTAAAGATCTCACAACATATTACATGTTAAAACATTTAAATAGCACAAACACATAACAGATTAAGATCTACAGGGTCTGACATTCGTTATCAGACCACAGAAAAAAAAAATTCCCATATTTTTGAAAAAACCAATTTCGTATATTTAAATGTTGTGGATCTATCAAATACCAACCCAAATCACTTAGTTACACATCATACAACATATTAAAACACAAAATCATAACATTTGATGAGTGAGTTTTATACTCATAATTGAATGCATTTGAGCTTAATCTTTTGGTTGATTTTAAGTGTTTGTGTCTATTCATTCATGTTTTATGTTGTTTTGTAGGAATTGGGACAAAAATTACTTGGATCGACGTTCGGGGTGGCTGGATTCGCGTTTTTGGCTTGCCATTTACACATCAGTCACTTCAGAGCCAATTTTACTATTTCTCCGGACCTTATTTCAAAAACCTTAAAGAACTAAAGTTGTAGATCTACTTCTCCTCTTTTCGGATCATCTTGAATCATCAAAATCGGAGTTCGGACGAAGAATATATGGCCATTTTCCCAAAGGACGTTGGAGCAGAAAATGTCGGAAAAGGGGCCAGCGCCGGGGCGCCCATTTTTGCCCTATGGCCAGTGCCGGGGCACTGGGGAGTAGTGTGCTAGCGTCGTGCCCAACGCTGGGGCGCTAGGGAAGAGGTTGGTTGGGCCTGGACGCGTTTTTGGGCAAATTTTGACACCTTTTTGACTCCAAATTGGATTGGGTTTGTTCCTAAGCTAAAAATTGGACTTGTAACCTATAAATACATGATGTAAGGTATAAAATAAAAGGGGATTACATAGATTAGCTTAGATAAAATACTCCATTAGATTAGAATATAAACCCTAGTTCTTAATTAGCCATTGGAGATTGAAGCAAATTGAAGAACACTGAAGATCAAGAGCAAGAACAAGAGGGGAGCATCAGATTTGCTGACAACAGATTCTATTCTCTTCTCTTATCATAATTTTATCTTTTAATGTCTATTCAATTGTGAATTCTTGGTTTTAAATCATTAATTATGAACTAACTCTTTTATTAAGATTTTAATTGAACCTTTTATGGCTATAAATTAGTTATTTGATTTATTCCAATTATTTGTGTCAAAGTGAGTTGTTTATCTTGCCTTATGCTTATTGATTAATTATCTGATCAGTAATTACCTTGTTACTCTAGAAGGAATTGAAAGAGGAATTCTAGGGTTAGAACTGGGCATGATATCATGTGACTTAGTTATTTGCAAAGTGAATAATTAGGTTTGTGAATTGAATGGAAATATATGTTTACCGCATGTAACACATAAGGAATTGGGATTGAAAAGAGTTTAATTCAATTATTTTGCATAGGAATATAGCAAGATTAATCTGGATTAAATATAAGGCAATTGATCACTTGAAAAGGACTTTTGGCATTTGAAAATTCACTCGCTTAACAATTCGATGAGCATAAATATTGGGATAATTGGATAATTGATTTAGAGTTCATAATTGGGGATATTGAAGTCTTAATCCTTATTTATCTGAATTCATTCAAATCTTAGTTTTGTTTATTTAATTTATTTTAGAATAATTTCTTTTAATTGTTAATTTAGTTTTCTTAATTAGAAAAATCACAATTTACAGTTGTTTAAATAAATTTGATTTGGTTAAGAGTTAGTATTTGGTAATTTTTATTAAATAATTCCTCATGGGAATGATACTCTACTTCACTTTATTACTTGTTGACCGTGTATACTTGCACGTATTCATTGATTGCGAAATCAACCAACAACATCTATCATGGTAAACAAGATCAGATTTTTGATTAGGGTTTATACCTTTAAATGAGCAAATGATTTCTTGGCCACTAGATCTGTTATGGTGATAGTAGGGCTTGATTTTGTGACTGATCTAGCAAAAAATTTCGTGGGTTTTGAGTGGAGAGAAAATGGTTGTGTGTTTGTGCATGAATGAGCTTAAATGTGACACTTTCTCTCTCCAATCCTATATATATTATGTAGATGCAATGAACTTGTATAATATAATGGTTGATATGGTAGATTTCAGTCACATGGAAAAGTCAAGGTGGTTCACCAACTCAAATATTGCTAGATTTACAAGTTATCCTCAATAATACAATAAGGGCATATAGGTCATTTTACTTAGAAATTTAATGGCATTCTAGTAATCTTAACAAACCCTTAGGGTTTGATCCTTAGGGTTTAACCCTAAGGTTTAGCACATTGAATTAAGTAGAATTTCTGATTTAGGGTTTGTAAAAAAAAAAATTTAGTTTCTAAAAATACAAAATTAAGGTTTCGTAATTAATTAGGTTTCCTAATTACATAGACTTGATAATTAGGTTTATGTTTTACAAATTATCATTAAGTGTGCCAAATTAGAGATTAGGGTTAACAATATATAATTTAGGGTTTATAATTTAAATATTAGGGTTTCTAAAATTAGGATTTCTAAATATTAATTAGGGTTTCACTAATTAATATAAAATTCTATAATACTTAACCTTAAACGTAATAACACAGTTACATAACCGTCCCGAACTCAAATTGAGTTTTAAATTAGGGTTTCTAGTTAAGGTTTCTAACTTTAAGAAATTAGGGTTTTAATTTACAATTAAGGTCTCCTGTAATTAGGGTTTTTCCTATTTGGCAATAATATCTGTCATTAGACATATTATCACAATATCATGATTTCAAAATGACATAAAAAATTCTTAAAGTTGTAAATGACTTTTGAATTAGGGTTTCTCGGACTAATACTAAGGTTTTCTACTATTCTATCAAAATTGTTTCACAAATTAATATTACACACATACAGTACGTATTTATAGTACTGAAATATACATAATATTATAATACATCACATAACATAATTACTAGACATATTTTAAAGTCTCATTTGACTTCAAAACTAGGGTTTATAAAAATATTGCTAGGGTTTTATCAGTAATACGAGGGTTTTCAAATATTGCACCTTCATTGACCAATCTTTAACAATGCGTACATACAGTACATAATTATAGCACTAAAAAATCAAAATATAATTAATATTATATTATTATTCTCATTCCTTGATCAAAATCCAAAATTAGGGTTTGGATTCCATATCCGATTATCTCATCTCATATAACATTATTAATTAAGTTAAAAAAATAATTAACTTAACTAATCAAATAAATTCATATATTAAAATAAAATAATCATTATAATAATTCTATAATCATTTCATATATTAATTAAATAATATATAAACATATTTTCATAGAAAATAATTAATAAAAATATTTTTTTATCAAAATTAATTATTATAATAATATAATTTATAATGATCACTAATTCTAAAATAAAATTATTCATGTAATAAATAAATTTTTATTTATCACAAATATACATACACATTACTTGGCACATATTCTCACCTTTAAAATAAAAAAAATATTATACGCAAAATTTTTGATTTAATTATATAGAAAATATCGGGTTATTACAATAATGGCTCTTCGATCAAGGTGAGTGAAGACTTCTTTGTTTTGTGGCTGTGTTTTCTCTTATTAAGCAGCTGAGAGATGGTGGCTCTGTCTTCTTCCTCTTCAGACTGCTACTTCTTCTTCTTTATTTCCTCCAGAATTTCAGTGCTCGAACTTTCTTGAGGCACATTAGCGGTTGAGCCTTGAGGCTCTTCTACTGCTTGAACATTCACTTTCCTCTTACCTTTGCTTTTTCTGGTCAAAGCAATGGGTTCCTTTTGATTGACTTCTCCTTCTTCTTTGACTTCTTTCATAACTGACATATTTTCTGGTAGCCCAGATATCTTTGCTCTCCCAGTCCTTCCACTAGATTCAGACATCATCCTTACATTTTATGTAGGGTTTTTTTTCCAGTTTTGAAATAGTTGCTGGGTCATTCTTCTATTGGGGTTAATGGGTTCCCCTTTCTTGTCCCCAATTTTGTCACCCAAGGCAGATTATAATATTATGCTTATGTACCTTCCATAGAGCATTTTTCCAGAGCTATTTGTTTTCTTTGAGCTAAGTATCCACTTCCCGATCCAATCTATGAGCAGAGCCCCATAGTTGAGTTGAATTCTGAAGCAGATTGTTGTCATGAGTTTTAGTTGGACTTCATTCATAGAGTCGTGGCCAGAGCTTTTACAGCATATGCACTTTCCAACAATGTCAGCAAGAAATTTATATTTCTGGGGAAACTCTTTATTCTTGTATCCCTTGACATTCTAAGACTTCGTGTAGTACATCTTCTTCAGACCTTCATGGAAGTCGATGACACTCATAGATGAGAGTCCCTTTGATTTAAAACCTAGGGCTAGGTTTATATCTTCAGGTTTGAGCCTAATATGTTCCCCCTTGACTCTTGTAGTGATAATGTTATCTTCAAACACTCCATTATTGTAGAATTCTTTCACCAGCTTTGGCTAGATCCTTGTGTTGGTGCTCAGAGCTTCTTCAAGACAAGCTCTCTTCAGAAGAGTCAAAATCTTATGGAATTGTGGATCAGCTGACTTGAATTCATCGAAATAGAGTTAGTAGCCAAATATAACGTTGGAAGAAGCCATTGATGTGATTTTTGAACAGAGGTTGGTTGATAGTTCTGAAAGCTAGGTTTTCTTTTGAGAGAGAGAGAGACAGAGAAATGAGCTTTTGAAATTCTGAGATGAATTTAAAAAAAAATTCAAACTATTTTTATAACTTCCCTCCTCACGATCTACATAGTGGGGCACGTGTCGAGTTCTGTGGGACTCCACGATTTTAAGTAATGTGGAAAATACTGATATGCCCTTAGCTCCCCCTGAGCTAGTGTATCCTTTGGGAAAACTACTATCATCGAGGCTGCTCTACGATTGTTGAGTTCACTGTTGATCTTACTCTACGATCATTGTCTTTCTTGGTCCTTGTACTGAACTCTGACTTAGCATTCCTTCTGGGTTAAGGTAGCTCAGGAAGGACCAACCTCTTAGACTGATCTAAGAGTTAGGTTTGTCCCTGAGGTGATTATCAGAAGGGTTGCTTGGATTTCATAGGAATGATGTCATCGCCAGATGTTTCTCTGCCATGTCGAGACTGTTCTACGATCGTGGTTTCTCTTTGGTTATCTCTACGATTTCAACAACTAAAGTCCCAAGTGAGGTGTGCCTTTGAGATACCTAAAAATTCTCTTTACAACAGTTAAATGTGATTCCTTAGGATTAGCTTGAAATCTAGCACATATACATGTTGCAAACATTATGTCTGTTCTACTGGCGGTTAGATACAGAAGAGAGCCTATCATACCTCTGTATTAAGTAATATCAATGCATTTACCTTTCTCATCTTTGTCAAGCTTAGTTGTTGGAGAAATTGGTGTTTTTATAGGAGAGGCTGATTCCATGCCATACTTCTTAAGTAAGTCTTTAATGTACTTGGCTTAGTTAATGAAAATGCCTTCATCAGTCTGTTTCACTTGTAGTCCAAAAAAGAAATTCAGCTCACCCATCATACTCATTTCGAACTTGCTCTGCATAAGCTTAGCAAATCTCTTGCATAGATTTTCATTAGTAGAACCGAAGATAATATCATCTACATATATTTGAACTAGTAAGATTTTGTTTTTGTGCTTCCTAAGAAATAATGTGATATCTACTCTACCTCTGGTGAAGCCATTTTCAATAAGAAAGTTAGTTAGTGTTTCATACCATGCTCTAGGTGCTTGTTTAAGTCCATATAAGGCTTTTTCTAATCTATAGACATAATTAGAGAGAGTTGGATTGATGAAACCTGGAGGTTGCTCCACATATACTTCTTCTTGAATTTCACCATTCAGAAATGCACTTTTGACATCCATTTGGAAAACTTTGAATTTCATGTGGGCAACAAAAGCAAGAAATATCCTGATGGCTTCTAATCTGGTAACAGGTGCGAAGGTATCATCATAATCGATGCCTTCTTCTTGGGAATAACCTTTGGCTACTAGTCTTGCCTTGTTCCTTGTTATTACCCCATCTTCACCCATCTTATTTCTGAAGACCCATTTGGTGCCAATAATTGGGTGACTTCTTGTTCTTGGAACTAATATCTATACTTTGCTTCTTTTAAACATATTTAGTTCCTTTTGCATGGCTTCTATCTAGCTCGAGTCTTCCATAGCATCTTCTATTTTCTTGGGTTCCATTTAGGACAGAAAGCTTAGATAGAAACACTCATTTTGGGTGGCAGATCTTGTCTTGACTCTTTCATTTGGTATCCAATAATCAGGTCTTGAGTGTGATCTTTTGCCCATTTGTTCCCTGTTAAAACATCAGTTCTAGTGCCTTATTTTCTGAATTCTTCAAGATCAGCCTCTGTCTATTGATGTATAGGTTCGTTGTCTGGTGTAGCTCTCTCTACGATCTCTTCTTTAGGCTCGACGATCTAATCTTCTGGGGCAACGATTGTGGTGTCGAGCTCGACCATCTCGTTCGTAGTGTCTGAGTTGTCGATCGTAGTGTCTTGAGGCATAGATTTGTCTAAATCTATTTCATCGAAGGTGACATGAATCGAGACTTCAACACTTAGCAACTTCTTGTTGAATACTCTATAGGCCTTACTGTCTGTGGCATATCTGAGAAAGATTGCTTCGTCTAATTTGGGTTGAAACTTAGTCAAATATTATTTTCCATTGTTTAGAATATAGCATGCACAGCCAAACACATGGAAGTAGCTGACATTTGGCTTTCTTCCTCTCCACAGCTCGTAGGGAGTCTTCTTTAATTTAGAGTACACAAGAGACATGTTCTGAGTGTAGCACGCAGTGTTGATAGCTTTTTCCCAGAAGTATTCAGACAGATGAGCTGCTGCTAATAGAGTTCTTCCAGCTTCAATTAGCATTCTGTTCTTTCTTTCAGCTACTATATTTTGTTGTGGAGTTCATGGAGTTAAGAAGTTGTGACTGATGCCATTGTCTGTGCAAAACTGATCCATCTCATAGAAGTCAAATTCTCTACCATGGACACTTCTTATAGCCTTAATTTTCTCTCCTTTTTCGTTCATTACTAGCTTGAACATCTTGATGAGTTGGGAGCTTGTTTCATCTTTAGAGTTTAAAAAGAACACCCATGTAAATCTGGTGTAGTCATCCACTACGAACAATGAGTATCTCTTCCCTCCAAGGCTTGTTGTTGGGATTGGCCCAAATAGATCCATGTGAAGTAATTGTAGGGGCTTATCAATTGTGTTGACTGTTTTGCTTTTGAATGAGCTCCTATTTTTTTTTTTCCAAGCTGACAGGCGTTACATGGCCTTTCTTTGACAAAGCTGAGCTTGGGTAAACCTGCTACTAGATCTTTGGATGCCAGTTTTGACATACTTTTAAAGTTTAGATGAGACAACCTTCTATGGCATAGCCAGCTCATTTCTTTAGAGGCTTTAGCCAGAAAGCATATTGTCTCATCAAAACTCAGTTGACCAAGATTAACAGTGTAGACGTTCCCTTCTCTTATTCCGGTTAGCTTTATAGAAGAGGTCTTCAGATCTCTGACTTGACACTGATTGTTGAGGAAGGTAACTTGATGACCCCTGTCGCAGAGTTGGCTTATACTCAAAAGATTGTGCTTTAGTCCTTCCACATAGGCTACTTTGTTGAAGGACACTGCACCATTCCCAGCTGAGCCATATCCTCTTGTCTTGCCAGAGCCATTATCCCCATAGATGACAGTTGGACCCTCCTTTTCCATGAAGTTAGACAGGAGGGCTTTGTTCCTGATCATGTGCCTTGAGCATCCACTGTCCAGATACCAAGTTGTGATCGTGGAGCTCTGTTCCTGTGGTAAGATTAAACTAAATGGTACCCAGACTTGCATGGGTCCTACCTTGTTAGTACCCTTGGGGACCCAAATCTGCTTGACTTTGGGTCTAATATTAAAAGGATTATTGTAACATATTGTAGCCTTATGACCAATTTTATCACATACAAAACATCTAGCATGATACATTCTTTTGTGTGTGTGGATTCTTTCTCCATTTGGACTTATGTGGATTCTTGGTAGTCTTTCCCCTATACTGATTCTTATTTTTCCATGTATCCTTGTGATTCATGAGTTGTGGAGAGTGAAACTTAATTCTACTATTCCTACCTGGTTGGTTCGTGGAGTGGATTTTACTCAACTCTACGATCCTTCGAGGTTGAAGAGTAGTGACTAAGTTACTCTTCTCTTTTCTGAATCCTAGGCCAACATGGGATCCGTTATGCCTTGGAACATAGATTGGATCAAAAGAATAGGAATGGACTGGTTCTTCCTTCTGTGAGGATTTCACAAATGCAATGCTTCTATTGAAGTTTGAAATACTACTAGTGTTAGTTTCCTTTAATTTTTTCACATATGGTTCTGAGGTGGATTCCCCACAACCTAAACCTGTTTTGTTAGATGCACTTCTCTGACTGGAGATCAGGGAGTCCATAGATGAAGAAGATCTATTCCATATTAAGATCATCTTTTCTAGTTCCTCAATCTTAGAGGTTAGATTTGACTCTTTTTGTGCATTAAGTTCATTGGTTTGTCTTAAGAGTTTATTCTCAGCTTCAAATTTAGAGAGAGAGAGTTAGCACTTAGAAGAGTTGTTTCCAGTTCTTCCTGAACTTTCTCTTTCTCTTTTTGAAGAAGAGAGTAATCTTTAGACAAAACTCTGAACCATTTCATGTATTAATGCAGATCAGTTGTTATGCCATATAGTGTAGTTCTTAAATCATCACTATCTATATTAGGAGAGTTAAAGTTGAATACCTCATCGATACTTACTTCATGATGGTCAGCGCTTTTCTTATCCTTTGCATTTTTGGCCATTAGACATAGATTTGCTACTTGAGGATCTTCATCATCTCCAGACTCAGGAGTTGTGTCGTTGTCTGAGTTACTCTATGATCCTCCGGCTACAAGACCTTTATTTTTCTTTCTCTAAGAGGTTTGTTGCAGTTTGGAATAAAATGGACAGGATTCTTGCAGTTGTAGCATAGGCCATTGATTTGCTCCTGGCTTTTATTGTTGTTGAATTTCTTAGGTCTGTTGCTTCTGCCATTACGTATAAACCTCTTGAGTCTTCTTACCAGCATTGCAATATCCTCGTCATCATCTTCCTCAGAGTCAGAATCATTTTTAGCATGAGCTTTGAAGATGGTTTCTATTTCTTTGAGAGCAACTCCATTTTCCTTCTTTCTTCCTTCAAATAGAGTCTCTTCCCTTTGGGTCAGCTCTAGTTCTTAGGTACGAAAGTTGTCATAGAGTTGTTGAACAATCATTTCATGGAGATTCTTTGATTCTCTGATGGCAATGGTTTTGGCATCCCACTTTCTTGGTAAAGCTCTCATGAATTTTATGATCAGATCTTTGTTTGGATAGATCTTTCCAAAAGCTCGAAGAGAGTTGAGCAGAACATTGAATCTTTCATAAGTGGAAGTGATGTTTTCTCTTGGAACATAAGCGAACATTTCATATTGTTGAGTCAGAAGAGATTGCTTGTTTTCTCTAACTTCTTCAGTTCCTTCGTGAATAATAAGAAGTGCTTCCCAAACTTCCTTGGCAGTTTTGCTATTGACCACATTTTCGAACAGATCATCTTCTAAAGACTGGAATAAAATGTTCTTGGCCTTTTTGTCGAGTTGGACAGCTTTTTTCTCGTTGTCATTCCATTATGTTTTGACCTTGATTTGAACTCTGTTTGGATCATCTGAAGTTGGTGCAAGCTTTGTTGGAATGTAGAGCCTATTCATAACACTTTCATATAGCTCTTCATCTATTGAGTCCATGTAGGCTTGCATACGAACTTTTTAGTTTGCAAATTTGTATTTGTTGCACATTGGTGGCTTACTACCTCCTCCAGTCTTGGTTTCGCTTATCAAATGTGTCATTGGATCTACTCAAGCTTTGTAGGCTAATTAAGAGAACCTGCTCTAATACAAATTGTTAGTTCCCAGAGGCATAATAGTTATCTAGAAGCGGGGTTGAATAGATATTTTAAATATTTTCTCTTTTCAAAATTACTTGTCATATTTGTTAATAAATTAACCACAGCGGAATATAAGATTTGTTTGTTCCCTTTTTAAGATAACCAAGTTAATAGGAGATAAGCAGTTATAACAGATATAGCAGTTATAGCAAGAATATAAAAGACACATCGTTTTTATGTGATTCATAGCTCTCAAAGCTCTTAGTCCACTCTTCTACTCCTCGAGTAAGAAATCCACTAAGGATATCTTTACAAACTTTGAATCACTTAGATTCCTTCAAGATCAGCAGTCTTGGAATTTCTTAGTTCACTTAGAACTCTTCAAGTCCAACAGACTTGGAATAAACTTAATGAGAGTTGAGTTCTTAGGTAGTGCTACTCAGTTGCTGTTAAGTATATGTTTGAAAGAACTGAGTAGCTGATCAAGCTTTCTTTCTTGATCGTAGAGTTGAGCGTTGAGTGTTCATCATCTTTTTGTTGTGTACTTGCTTGTTTGCATATGTGTTTGATTATTTGTATATAAAGGAGCCTTTGAAATATATCCGTTTGAAGGCGTCCATTGAAGCATTAAATGCATCAAACATTTCTGAGCACTGATGGTGACTTCCTGGAAATTTGTTTTTCAGCCGTCTAATTCACTGACATGGCAGACTGCTATCTCACCTAACACCTGAAACAAACTTTTCAGCAGGCATGCAGTTCTTTTTCTTAGCTTCTTCAATACGCTTCTTCGATACATACTAAGGATGAGCATTGGGATTCCTGAAAGTCCCAACATCTATAATCCATTCTCCATTTGTAGTATTTTATTCCTCAGCTAATGGACAAGGCTCGATGCTTTTGATGCTGACAGGAGATACACTACGATCATGATCGTGGTGTCTTATCACATTCGTGCTTGATTCGGACTGATAGAGGAGAACACTACAATTTCTCTTAAGCACTAGTAGACTATGATACTTGACTTGCTTGTTTTTACAGACTCTACGCTTTTGAGAGTAGACTATGATTCTTGACTTGGCTCGGCAGACGCTTGGACCAACCCTATGATTCTGAGTGAGCCCCTCCAAAGCAGACTACGATTTTGTAGAAACTTTCTTAATACTTTACGATTCTGCCTTAGCTTTTATAATCCCTTGTCTGGCTCGACAAACTACGATTCTGTTGATGCCTATCTATTACATCTCAAAGTAGATCAACCTAACAGCTTTGATCTTTTCTTCTATACATTTATTTACAGAATGATAAACATAAAGTACAGATCAACCTAACAAATTTGATCTTTCACCTAAGTCCTTGTACATATGTTCTTTAAAGGACTTTACATAAGCATATTTATTTACTTTCAACATTAAATTTGAATATGCAATTCCCAATAGTCATCACTATCTCAGTCTCTGCCATGGATGGGATTACTTGAGCAGCAAGATGCCTCCATCTTTGGACATACTCTCTAAATGACTCATTGACTTGCTTCTTGACTTTGGTAATCTGATACCTGTCTGGAGCCATCTGAATTTGAAATTTATGTTGATTGAGGAAAGCATGGGCTAATTCCTCCCAACTGTGGATTTTGGAGTTATCCAATCTGGTGTACCATGCTCTAGTTTCTCCAGTTAGACTCTTCTGAAATAACTGCATTCTCAGTTTTTCATTCTCGGCGTAGGAGCCAAGTTCTCCAGTGAACAGCTTTAAGTGAGTGTAAAGATCTCCCATTCCATCATATTTCTCAAAGTCGGGAGTCTTAAATTTTTCTGGATAATGAACCCCGAGAAAGATGCAAAGGTCTGAATAGGTAACGCTTTCGTGTGTTTCAGTCCCATTGATAGACCGAATGGTCTATTCCATTTCTTGAACCTTCTTCCGAATATCATCGATATCTTGGTCTTCTTTAATATGGGTGATTTCAGGGATTTTGTTGGACTTCTCAATCTGAGACTCAGGTATTGGGACTTCTCTGTCTAAACCCTAGATTCCTCCCTATGCAGAGGATTCTGTTTGAATGGATATTTATGGACCCTGAGTTGATTTGTTTAGTTCTTTCAGAAGAACAGCCAACTCTGTTATTTGATTCCTTAATCCTTTGAATTCCTCGAGAGAAACAGGAGTAGGATCAGGCTAGGCACTTGTACCATGTCTGACGGTGGGCTTAATGCCTTTTTGGACTTTGAACAGGTAATGGGACCAATTGTTTCCCTACAAAAAGACTACGTAATTTAGTATGGGAAAACGTGGAAATGTTGCATGCTATGCAATGTGTCCGTTTTTAGGAGTATTTTAATGTTCTCCTGCAAAACGGATGTTAGTCGTTTTGATGACAGGTCTTGATATGAAAAAAAAGGAATGCATATTTACATATTCCTTAATATTTTCCATTACATTGAGATTATTATGGAATTGAAATTACATAAAATTGAAATTACATGTAATTGAAAGGGGAAGGTATGAAGAGACCTCCCTTCGCGTTTGGTTTAGCAGAGGCTAATCTATCTTAGGCTACTATCGCGACTTTTCGGCATGAAGGTCTCCAGATCATCCCAATTTATTGGATGGGAAGTTAATCTGATCTTTCAACTGGAGCAAATCTGGGTGGTGCCTTTCCTGAGCCTCGCGGGATTAGTTTCCCTTGAGTCTAGTAATCAAACATCGATAGGTTTGCCTCCTGGTCATGGAATTACACAACATATATTCACATACATCGCGTCTCACCATATGGAAATGATGACATGTGTGAAGCACTAATATCACAGACAAATATGGTATGAAGCACTAAAGTGTAGTAAATAAAGCATTAGTACACATCCATTCAATGTAAATGCAATATTCACACATAAGCAGATAAAAAGTTTTGAAAAGTTTGAATAGCGGCTTAAGCCCTCTTACTGGAGTCCCCAACAGAGTCGCCATATGTCGACGTCGAGATTTATTTGTGTCCCTTTCTGTGCTTGTCTTTTGGTGTTCTCATTTTGGGTGAGTTTTGTCTGGAAAAAAAGTTTGAAAAGGTCCCACATGTAAATGTCGACGATTTGACTTAGAGTCGTCAGTTGGAAGATTTTAAATGGTTGCACCAACTCAACCGATTTTGAAAAGGTTTGCACAAAGACCTAATGATTGAACATTATTTAACTGGTCTTGGAAACCGAGATTCGTTAGGGTTCGGGGGTTTGATTAAGCAAAGGGAAGATGTTAGGCACCCCCGACTTCCGTGAAAACACGGTTATCGCAGAGTGTGTGCAAAGATGAAGAGAAATGCTTTAAAGTGTGTAAGAAGACTTACAGTGGACTGCCAAAGAAGACTTCTATAGCTTTAAGTGGATGAACACTCGTCTCCCGCAGGTAAAAAATAGCTATATATGAGCTTACAAGTGTTTAAAATGAGAAAACACTCAATATAGGGTGTGTATAGAGCAAATTAGACAGGGCTTCCTCGCCTTTTTTCTCCTAAATATGGCCACCCCAAGCCCTTTATTTATAGAGGGGGAGCCACAGGTGTACCTGCGGTGGCCATGAGATGCACTTTCTTGTTTGCTGAGGAGTGCCACAGGCCCATGGTCCCCTTTGTCTCAAAGTATGTGCACGCGTGCAACGTGATGTCTGCTCGAACTTATAGAACTTCAATCCGAGCATCCGATTGAGGTGTATAAGACCTGTTTCGGACTGCCGTTGTCGAGAGCTATGCAATGACATGGGATTAAAGGTTGTACAAAGTCAGGAAGATGGAACCATGTCCTATGTCTTCAAGCTTCAAATTCTATCCGGTGTTTTGCCTTGCGTAGTAGTCACTCAGGATTGCAACTCCTTGGTTCTTGTGGGACATTGTTGTGTAGAATGTATGTTGACTGTTTGTTTGTTGAGATGGTGCCATGTGGGTTTGAGGTGGAAATTTGACGATTTTTTCCCTTCACCTGGGTTATCTCTTGTTTTGGCTGATAAAGCAGACGTTTCTCAGGGTTATCTCTAAGATTGGGTTGCTGCAAGTGCTGAATGCCCTCAGGGTTGTCTTTGAGGTGTGTCTGTCCTCCCGGGGTTATCTCTGGGTTTGGGAGTTGAGTCTTAATATATGCACACACTATTATGACTAAGATAATGCAGAATAAATTATCCTTAGCCTTCAATAGTATAACAACTGATAGAATATAATAAATAACAAGTTTTAGATCAACAACTACAGCGGAATAAGCAATCCGTTAGAAGAGTCAAGTAGAGCATAAAATCTACTATCTTCTATGATTTAAAAAGGTTTTTCATCAACTTTATCGCTGAGACTCAGCTTAATAAAAAAAATCCACATCATCGAATCATCCCTGCACTATGGGCCAAGGATATTCTTTAGTATCACGACCACGAATTATTCATGCACTATGGGCCAAAGATAATCGTGTTTTCATTAACGGTCATGATCATGCCATAAAATAATTCATCTTTGCACCCTTGGCCGAAGAGAATCCATGGCCATAATCATACCAAAAGCCGCCCATCATCAATGCACTACAGACCAATGAGGACTTTTACCACATTATTTGTAACATTACGGTCATGATTATCTTTGAATAATCCACAGGTCATAATCATACCAAGTCCATCTATGCACTACGGGCCAAAGATGACTTTCATAACAATATAAGCATGAGAATGATGACAATGACATAATAATTCAATAAAACAAGTTCAAGGATAAATTTTAAATACTTTAACAATTTAATTTATCCAAATTCAGTAACATTCAAATTGTCAATATGATATTGCTTTGTGGAGTAAAATTCCAGAATAATATTGTACCAAAAATGATTTGGACCGAAAACGAATCAATTTTTATCGTGAATAGTATCCTTGGTGAATAGTACTCAAGTGAATAGTACCCCGTGAATAGTACTTCATGAATAGTAACTCGTGAATAGTACACTGGCATGAAAAAGTTAAAACTTATCAAGAATGCTCAGAATAATATTTCCATGAAAAGATACTAGATGAAGCACAAATATCAAGGATATTCTACTAATTTCATGGAGTATAGAAGCCAAAACTTTAACCAAATGAGTATAGAATTCGAAATCTGAAACAAAATAATATTACTTACATACTACAGAGTATGGAAGAAAATATTATTTCAAGTGAATATTGAACAAAAATAACATCCCTTACGAATATTAAACAAAAATAATATTCATTTTGAATATTGAACGAATATAATATTCCATACTTAATATTAAATGAAAATAATATTTCTTGCGAATATTGAGCGAAATAATATTCATAATGAATCTGAAAAATAATATCTCTTGAAATATGAAATAAATAATACTCCTTACCTCGAAAAGAAGAGTATTCCAACTAGTATAGTGATATATTCTTGAAGAAAACTTTCACTATTTTCACACTCAAAGCTTTCTAAAACTTCGAAAGAAATAAATACTCAATATTATAGAAGAAGAATTCTTTGATTCTGGTGTGATTTTCAATTCTAAATAAGCATCCTATTTATAGGAGAATGGAAATGATACTATTTGGGCGCACAGTGAAGGGAAAGTCACGGGCGAATTCTTCGACTGATTTCGTTGAAAATTTTGATTTTACTATGTAGGACTATGCAATAAAATATTCTAATAAAACAAAACTTTTAAATAAAATATATTATATATATATATATATAATATATATTAAATATATATATATATATATATATATAGCATGTGTCAATAAAATTCACGGGATACACTCCCGTGATCAGTTTTTTCCTCCTTCCCCATTTTGTCAACTAAGTTATATATATATATATATATATATATATATATACCCCTTCCCACATTTCATTTTCCTTCCACGTGGGCCCCACGTGTTCCCCTCCCACCAACATCTCATAATCACAGGTGGGTCCCATTATATTTATATTAAATAACTTTCTACAGATTATTTTAAAAATGGGTAAATGGGGATCCAAATAATAAGCAAATTTACAACAACTACTTCATAAAAACCCTCTCAATATTTTTAACAACATTTATCATTATTATAATTCGCAATATTTAACAACCATGTCGTTCCCAGGAAAGAGGGGGTTTTCCAATAAAGATTTCTCCCTATTGGCGCGCAATTAGGTGACCAAACCTCTCCTTGATAGAACTTCTAGACATCGTCAATATTAAAAATAATAACATGAATAATTTGTCATCTCAATTATTGATTTAATAATATATAAAATATCGACAATAATTGAATCAAATAATGTGAGATACTATGCAGTAATTACTGTAGCAATAATTGAACAAAACTGAGTGACTTCTCACGTAAGCATTAATAATTAATACCGTGTGCTACTATGCAACCACGCGTATTAATGTACTTTTACTACGGGGTAGTTCAACAATTTTAACGGTAAAACTTCCGCCGTTATTTTCATAAAAAGATATTTCTGTCATTTTCTCATTCTGACAATAATTCCGTTGTGGGGTCCACCAATGATTGTTTCGTCGTACGAATATTTCCCAACACAAAGAATATTCCCCGACCAATTGAATATAATATAACAACTTGCATACTTTGCAAAATTTATAACTATTACCCACAACTATAACATTAAATCAAATCCACACCATAATACTTAAAAAAATATTTTGAGAAACTTAATCTTTATTCACAAAATTTGGGGTCTCACAATCTCCCTTCCTTATGAAATTTTGCCCTCAAAATTTACGTACGTACCTGGTATGCCGAACAGATGAGGACACTTCGTCAGATTCTAACTTTTGAGGTATAACCTTTGAGCGTAGAATATATTTCTTCTTATCCATGATTTTAACAGGTACCTCTTCATACATTTAATCTTCCGCTATCTCGTCCGGTTATAAATTAATAATGTGGTTCGGGTCATCCACATATTTACGTAACATCGATACGTGAAAAACATTATGAACACGCGACATACTTGGCGGTAAAGCGAGTCTATAGATCACAGTTCCTACTCGATCGAGGATTTCAAATGGGCCAATTAAATTGAGGATTGAGATTTCCTCTCTTCATCGACTCTTGCTTCTAGAATAACACCCTCTTGAACCTTTTTTTTGTGTTTATCAGCTCCGGGTCTGTAGCTTGAGCGGCTTTAACATTATCAATTAACATCGGTTCTAATCGTATATTCGCTATCTTTACGTAGGTTCATATATTCGCACTCGCATACGATCTTCTACTCAACGCGTAAACTACCACGTTCGCTTTTCTAGGATGGTATTGAATGGTATGGTCGTAATCTTCAACAGCTCGAGCCAACGTCTTTGGTGTGTGATACGTTCGTTTTAGGTGAAGAAATACTTGAGGGTTTTAGAAATGGATTTTGTACTGGGGTAAATACAAAATTCGCTTTCACGCTCTAGGGTAGGTCAAGAAGTCTTCAGGAAAAATGTCAGAAAATTTATTAACGATAGAAATATCATTTAAAAACTGTGACTCTCATCCTAGACTTGGATAACACATGAAATGAAGGTTTCTCCTAATGGAGTTTCAACAGATAAGTTAAAGTCTAATTTCTCCAGAGTCAAATTTAAACGTTGAACGCAAGTAGGAGAAATAAAAGAATGGGTAGAACCGGTATCAAATAAGGTATAGATTTCACAAGAGTTTATGATTAACTTACCCGTGACAACTTCGTTCGGGTTCCTCGACAAACACTCTCACTTAAACTACCAGCTTTAACTTGTCTGGGACATCCGTTGGTGTCATCATCCCAGCTGGACTTGACTTCACCATACGACAAAATCGAGCTAGTTGACCTTCTCTTCCACAATTAAAACACGCTTTGGGTTGCTGCGTACAGTTTGGACGGATGTGTCCCTCCTGTCCGTATTTGAAACATACGACCGGTGGCCGTTCTTCTTCCTTGGAAACAGGTGTTGGTGTTGCTGTCTTTCCATCATTATTGAACCTTATCTTCTTGAAATTTCCACTTCTATTATATTGGCCATGATTACCACCGAAGTGGTTACCATTCATGGCATGATAATTCCCCCCACGATAGTTATCATTGTTCCGATGGTCGTTGCCACCGGTATGATTATTATCGTGTTGTTGGTCATTACCTTTTGGTTGTGCTGACTCATTATCGCGCTCCACTAACTGAACCTTATTCACAACATCTGAATATAAATAAAGTTTGTGAGAAATGAGGTATTGACATATTTCGGGTTCCAAACCTCGTAGAAACATTCGCGTCATTCGCTCCTCATTATCGACCAAATGGGATGCAAATCGGGATAACTCCACAAACTTAGCCTTGTACTGCGACACGGTCATATTGTTTTGCTCCAGCTTGATGAATTCCAACTCCTTCATGTGCGAATACTTTCGGGAAAGTACTTGTCGTTGAACAGTTCTTGGAACTTCTCCTAAGACATCTTGAGTGTGTGAGGTTGGGTACGTTTTACAGATTCCCACCAATGATCTGCTTCTTCACGCAACATAAAGGTGGCGAAGGGAACCTTTTTCTCCTCTGAGCATTCCAAGACATCAAATATCTTGGTGATCTGCTTTATCCACGTCTCTACCTTAAGTGGTTTTGGCTTTCCCAATAACTCTGGTGGTCCCAACTCCTTAAACTACTTAGCGGTGACCAACCGTGGGTTGCCATTGATTCCTCCTGCATTATGAACAGGAGTCTCTCTCGTTTGGTGTTGCATGAACTGTACAAAGCCTCTGAACATTCCATCGTTCATCATTTGATTGGTGTTGTTATTTACCTGAGGATTATTGTCTTCCTGTTGCACATTATCCTGGGTATTGATCTGTGGTGACTCAACGGTCTCATGTGCTCCATTGCTATTCTCAACATTCTCGGATGTCATTTTCAAATACTGTCACAAAACGAGGGTTAATTGACATGCAACATATTATCCCTATATTCTGACCAACCAATTAAATAACAAATAAACTTAGGTAGGTCATACTAGCGAAAGAATTCCCCGTCTCTCCCCTCCTAGTTCTTGTCTCACATCTCAGCCAGGGATCATATCCCTAAGCTTTGATACCAACTGTGATTCCCCCAAAATAGGTATACATCACCCATTCTGAGTCGCCAAATACGTGGTACAGAATACAAATACAAACTTAAATATACAACATGAGGCATGAGTTTTAATACAAATATTATCTTCTAGATGATTCAAACTCAAAATAAGTCCTTAATACATTTATTATCACACTATTTCACGCGAGAATAGTGAGGACTACTAATGCAAACATATCCGGACCGCATCAATCCATTCCCCACTAGTCCCACTATATTCTCATATCCTGAAGAGAACAGTGAAAGAAAGGGCGAGCTCAACTAGCCCGGTAAGAAATATTATAACTAAGATAATGTAAAATAAATTATCCTTAGCGTTCAACAATATAACAACTGATAGAATATAATAGACAACAAGTTTTAGATCAACAACTACAGCGGAATAAGCAATCCATTAGAAGAATCAAGTAGAGCATAAAATATACTATCTTCTATGATTTAAAAAGGTTTTTCATCAACTTTATCGCTGAGACTCAGCTTAATAAAAAAAATCCACATCATCGAATCATCCACACTTTCACGGCAGCCAATGATATTCTTTAAGTATCACGACCACGAATTATCCATGCACTACGGGCCAAAGATAATCGAGTTTTTCATCAACGATCATGATCATGCCATAAAATAATTCATCTTTGCACCCTTGGTCAAGAGAATCCATGGCCATAATCATACCAAAAGCGTCCCATCAATGAACTACGGGCCAATGAGGACTTTTACCACATCATTTATAACATTACGGTCATGATTATACCGAATAATCCCTGGTCATAATCATACCAAGTCCATCTATACACTACGGGCCAAAGATGACTTTCATAACAATATAAGCATGAGGATGATGACAATGATATAAGAATTCAATAAAACAAGTTCAAGGATAAATGACCCTTGGATTGTTGTGGCAGTATGACCCTCGGGCTATATGACCCTCCTTTCCACAGTTATAACATACCTTGGATTATTGTGGGCAGTTTGGGCTGATATGTCCCTCTTTCCCGTATTTATAACACCTGACCGGTGGTCGTTTCTCCTCTAACAGCAAATTGATCTTTGGTGTTCTTTGTTGATGTCTTCCCGTCATTGTTGAATCTACTCTTTTTGAAATTTCCACTAGACTCACCTTTTCTATTATTATGGCCACGATTACCACCCGAGTGGTTACCGCTTTTGTCCGTATTCTTCCTTCCTTGCTGGTTATCATCGCTCCAGGTATCACATCACCACCAGTATGACCTCAGTTATGATCCCTCGGTTGAGTATACTCATTATCTCGCTCTAAAAATTGAGCCCTGTTAACAATATCTGAATACAAAAAAAATTTATGAGAGATAAGGTATTTGACGAATCTCGGGTTTTAGACCTCTCAAAAATATCCGCGTCATACGTTCCTCATTCTCTACCAAATGAGGTGCAAACCTGGATAACTCCGCGAACTTCGCTTGTCTTTGAGACACCGCTATGTTGTTCTCGTTCCAATCTAATAAACTCTACCTCCTTCATATGATGAATACTTTCGTGAAAGTACTTGTCATTGAAACGATTCTGAAATCTTTCCCAAGACATGTTGAGTCAGGTTGGTGGGTATGCTTATGCATAGATTCCCACCAGTGAATCACTCTTCTCCATGGAACATAAAGGTGGTGAATGGAACCTTCTGTTCCTCCGTGCATCCCAAGACATCGAATATCTTGGTAATTTGCTTAACCCACGTTTTTGCCTTAATCGGATCGGGCTTTCCCCAGAAATCTGGTGGTCCCAACACTTTGAACTGCTTTGTCAGGATGCATGGCAAGGTTGCTATCACTTCCACCCATATTTTGTACACGAGTCTCCCTCGTCTAATTTTGCATGAACTGCAAAAAGCTCCTAAACATTCCATCATTCATCGTTTGCTCGGTAGTGTTGTTTATAGGAGGAATATTGTCTTCTTGTTGCACGTTCTCCTGGTTTGTGAATAAAAGTTGTTCCACAGTCTCATACACTCCATTGTTAACGTTCTCAAAGTGACCATTCTTAAATACGCCATAAAATAAGGGTTAATTAAACAAATTAACATATCACATAATATCCCTATATTATGACCGCCAACAAATAAGCTTAGATAGGACACACTTGGCGAAGGATTTACTCATCTCTCCCCTCCTAGTTCTATTCCCTGATCTCCGCCAGAGACCATATCCCTAAGCTTTGATACCAACTGTGATGCCCCCAAAATAGGTATACAAAACTCATTCTGAGTAGCCAAATACATGGTACAGAAAGCAAACTATAACTTCAATAATACAATTGTCGTACAAAATACGACAACACATACTGTGAGTTTAAATACAAATATCGTCTTCTAGACAATATCAACACTCAAATAAGTCCTCATTATAATTATTCATACACTATTTTACAAAAATAGTGAGGATACAAAAACATCTTTCTAGAACCATCACCCATACCCCACTGATCCTGCTATGTTCTCACCTCCGAGAAGAAAAATAGAACAAAAAGGAAAGGGTGAGCTCAACTAGCTCAAGAAGAATATTATGACTAAGATAATATACAACAAATTATCATTAGTCTTCAACAGGAAAAATCGATAGAATATAATAGATAACAAGTTTTAGATCAACAAATGCAAGAAAAAACAACAATCCATTGAAGAGTCACGTAGAGAATGAATTCTACTATCTTTTAAGATTTAAGAGTCCATCATCAATATTTTATCCCTGTAACATCAATCAATAAACATCTTTAATCAAATATTCATCTTTGCACTACAGGCCAAAGATATTCATTTATATCACCAAATTTCTGGCCATGTTCATCTCAACACCTGTTCATCTTTGCACTACGAGACAAAGATATTCATCAGTTAATCATTCATCTTTGCACTAAACGCCAAACACATTCAATAATATCATCATTTAAGACTGAGGATGATGAAAAATATTTTAAAGAAAACGAATCCAAATGAGATGTAATGACAAATATTGTGGATTCGTTATAACGGTTTATCCAAGATCAATAATACTTCATAATAACCAATTGTGAAGAAAAATTCAAAAATAAAGATCAAAACATGGATACAATCAAAGATAGTAACCATAATAGACATCTTGGAAAAAAAGGAAAAATTTTATTTTTTTTGAAATTGAATAGTCTTGATGATTCGTGAATAATGGTCGTGAGTATCGTGAATAGTAACCTCTACACAAAAGTTCCAAATTTGATTAAAAATTCAAACCAATATTTCGTAATAATGATATTGAAGAGAATAATATCATTTAAGAAGAAAATAACATCCTTTACCTCAAAATAACCGTACTTCTAATCGAATTTTGGATATAGTCTTTGTGAAACTTGCACTCTAATAAAGAACTCTCAAAGTATCAAAATACTCACAAAAATACGCCGACAACATAGAGAGAAAAGAAAACTTGTTTCTAGTGTGATTTTCAATTCTAACCTAAGCGCTTTATTTATAGGAAAAAATGCTGAAACGCCACAGAGACTAAAATATTAAAATATTATTTTCTTTTTCTTTTCCTTCCACGCATTACCTCAATTGAAGAGCGACCATCTTGGAAAAATATAGCGACCCATGTGTATTCAACACCAACCCAAAAGTGGGTCCCGCCCATAATTTAATAAAAATCATTTTATTTTCTGAAACTTCAATAATTCTTAGAAAATAGCTCGTTTATCAGAAAAATACGAATTTTATGTCCATTCCACACGAAATCAAATTCTCTACAACTTTGTAGCTTTGAGTTTTTCTAAATTCCAAACAGAAAATATCTGAAATCCACAAACGAATGATTTTTAATACCTTCATTTCGACAAAATACTGATAAAATACCTTAGCATTAATTCTTTCATTTATAACCACATAAATAAATCCATCATTTATATTCACATCAAATAAATATTTCCTTATCATATAAATTAATAATTAATTATTCGCAAATAATATTACAGAATCACAATTATGACAACCAGTCGCTCCTGTGAGAAGGGGGCTTTCCAATAAGGATTTCTCCTTCTTGGCCAAGTAATTAGGTGACCAAACCTCCTTGTGTAACTTTCTAGACATTGCCAATAATGTTATCTAATAATATTATTCAAATAATATGAATTATTGATCTGATAATGGGAAATATTGTGCAATAACAATTATTGAAACAACAATAATATAAACTATCAACGCAGCAATTATTGAATTAATAAAATAAAATATTGAACAGTAAGAACTCATCGTAATAATTATTGAGTAGTGCCTTCTTCTACGTAAGAATTAATAATTTCAAAATATTGTGCAATACAGTAGTGTCTTCAAAATGCAACCACGCGTATTCTCGTATTTTAACCACCAAGTATTCCAACAAAGTTAATAAAGAATAATTACGCTGAATTATTTATAAAACTCAAACTTTGTCATTTTCTTCATCCGATGGTTATTCAGTTATGGGCCCACAATTGATCTATGCCACTGTACGATATTCCGCATAAAAAGAATATTCCACGACCAAACGAATATTCCTAAACCGAAATGAATATTTTATAACCACTTGCTTATTTTGCAAAATTTGCACATTTCACCCATAACCAAAGCATTATATCAAATTAACACCTTATTAATTTAGAATAATGAATAGAGAAAAAATTCAATTTTATTTATAATAAGTTGGGGTCTTACAACCTCCCCTCCTTATAAAATTTCGTCCTTGAAATTGACATACGTACTTGGTGTTTCAAACAGGTGAGGGTACCTCGCTTTCATTTCTAATTCCAACTCCCAGGTCATTTCTTCAATAGCATGGTTCCTCCACAAAACCTTAACTTGTGGTATAACCTTGGTGCGTAGAACATGCTATTTCCTATCCAAGATCTTAACAGGTACTTCCTCGTACGTTAAATCTTCGGCTATCTCGTCTGGTTCTAATGCAATAATGTGATTCGGGTTTTTCACATATTTACAAAGCATAGATATATGAAAAATATTATGAACATGAGACATGCTTGGAGGTAATGCGAGTCTATAGGCCACATTTCCTATTCGGTCAAGAATCTCAAATGGACCAACAAATCTTGGATTGAGATTTCCTCTCTTTCCAAATCTTGTAACTCCCTTCCATGGAGCAACACGTAATAATACATGATCCCCAATATTAAATTCCACGTTCTTTCGATGAAGATTAGCATAACTCTTTTGTCGATCCTGTGAGGTTTGAATATGTTATCGAATCATTTGGATCTTTTCTATAGTCATGCATACTATTTCTGGTCCCAACAACGTTGCTTCACCCACCTCGTCCCAGCATATTGGAGAACGATACTTTCATCCATACAACGCCTCAAATGGAGCCATGCCTATACTTGCTTGATAACTGTTGTTGTAGGAGAATTTCACCAATGGCAATTACTTATCCCAACTTCCTTTGAAATCTAGGACATAGAGTCTTAATAGATCTTCAAGGGTTTGAATAGTCCTTTCCGATTGCCCGTCTGTTTGAGAATGGTATCTTGGTCAATCAATCAGAAATCCGTGCCTATAGCTTTACAAGCAAGCTAACCCAAAATTGTGAAGTGAATCTTGGGTCACGATCCGAAACTATGGATACTGGCATGTCATGCAATCTCACAATCTCGTTCACGTACATACGAGCAAGACGTTCAAGGGAATAAGTTTGACGTATAGGCAAGAAATGAGCAGACTTTGTTAATCTATCAACAATAACCCAAATCGCATCTAAACCTTGAGAAACCTTGGGAAGACCCATAACGAAATCCATAGTAATGTGCTCCCACTTCTATTCTGGATTCTCAAGTGGTTGCAATGGACCTTTTAGTACTTGATTCTCCGCCTTTACACGTTGACAAGTTAAACACCTCGAGATAAACTCCACGATCTCTCTCTTCATATTGTTCCACCAAAATAGATGTCGAATATCATGATACATTTTGGTACTCCCAGGATGGATTACAAACGGGGTGTTGTGTGCCTCCATCATGATTCTATGCTTCAAGTCAGAATCGTTAGGAATGCAAAGTCTAGAGTTGAATCGAAGTATTCCTTCTTCATCGATTCTTGCTTCTAGAATAGCACCTTCTTGCACTTTCTTCTTCATACGCATCATTGGTCCGTAGCTTGGCGACTTTAACTTTATCGATTAAAGTCAGTTCTACTCGTATATTCGCCATCATCACGTGGGTCCCTAGAGTCTTTAATTCTATCTCCATCATTTGCAAGTCATACAAAATGGGCCTTTGTGTTGACAATATCGCACTGTACTCGCATATGATCTTCAACTCAATGCGTCAGCTACTACGTTCGCTTTTTCAGGATGGTATTGAATAGTGTGATCGTAATCTTTCAACAGCTCAAGCTAACGTCGTTGCCGCATATTGAGTTCTTTTTGGGTGAAGAAATATTTGAGGCTTTTATGATCCGTATAGATCTCCACTTTCTCCCCATACAAGTAGTGTCTCCATATCTTCAATGTGAAAACAACTGCTGCCAACTCTAGATCATGAGTAGGATAATTCCTCTCATATTCTTTGAGTTATCGCGAGGCATATGCTATGACTTTCCCATGTTGCATGAGAACACATCCTAATCCTTTGCCTAAAGCATCGATGTAGATAAAAAATCCATCCGACCAGATGGTATTGCCAGAACAGGTGCTGAAATGAGTCTCCTCTTGAGCTCTTGGAAACTCTTCTCGCATTCCTCGCTCCATACGAATTTTGTATCTTTCTGAGTTAACTGAGTTAACGGAGTAGAGATTCGAGAAAATCCTTCCACGAATCTCCGATAATAACCAGTTAAGCCCAGAAAGCTACGCACTTCGATCACCGACTTCGGTTGCTCCCAACTTTGTATTGCTTCAATCTTCGCCAAGTCAATAGATACTCCATGTTTTGACACCACGTGCCCAAGGAATGCTACTTCCTCAAGCCAGAACTCGCATTTCTTCAGCTTGGCATATAGCTTGTTTTCACGAAGCCTTTCTAGTATTAGCTTCAAATGGTGCTCATGATCTTCACAACTTTTGGAATAAATGAGAATGTCATCAATAAAGAAAACATCGAACTGATCCAAATATTCCTTGAATTCTCGGTTCATCATATCCATGAAAGCAGCAGGAGCATTAGTCTATTCAAAAGACATGACTAAGAATTCATAATGCCCGCATCGAGTTTCTCAAGGCGCTTTGGAATATCCTCGCTTTAATCTTCAAATTTATGGTATCCAGAACGAAGGTCGATCTTTGAAAAGAATTGTGTTCCTTGTAACTGGTCAAACAGGTCATCAATGCGAGGTAGCTGATACCTATTCTTGATGGTGACATGGTTTAATTCTCGAGAGTCAATACAAAGTCGCATACTACCGCTCTTTCTTCTTTACAAATAAAATAGGAGCACCCCAAGGAGATGTATTAGATTTAATGAAACCGATGTCTAATAACTCCCTGTAGTTGGACTTTTTAAATCTCAAGTTCAATAGGAGCCATTCGATATGGAGTTTTAGAAATGGGTTTGAACCCGTTCAAGGTCAATAAAGAATTCAACATCACGCTCGGGGTAGACCGGGAAGTTCTTCGAAATACATCAAGAAATTCTCTAACAATGAAAATATTATTCAAATCGACTTGTCTTTTATTCAAATCCATAATATGGGCTAAAGAAAGCTTGACATCTGCTTTTCAATAAAAGAATAGCTTTGTGGCTTGATATGACAAAATGACCGATTTTAGTGGTTTAGTTGCTTGAATTACATAACAGGGTTGGTTAGGAATATGAAAACTAACAACCTTACGAAAAATAATCAATTTTGGCATGATGAGTGGTTAACCAATCAACTCCTAAAATCACATCAAAACAAGTATCTTTAAAGAGATAAGATCAATGTGTAATGTGATAGTGCGAACTTGGATCAAGCAAGATTTATATACTATAGATGTAACGAAGGTTTCACCCAACGGAGTTTCAACAGATAAGTTAAAGTTCAATTTCTCCGGAGTCAAGTTTAAACGTTGAGCACAAGTAGGAGAGATAAAAGAATGGGTAGAACCGGTATCTAGTAAGGTATAAATTTCGCAAGAATTCAAGATTAGCTTACCCCTGATCACCTCGTTCGGGTTCCTTGTGTTTTGGCCAGTTACGACAAACGCTCTTCTAGGAATCGCTAATTTTGACTTATCCGGGATAGCTTTTGGAGTCACCATCCCCGCTAAACTTGGTTTTGCTACAGAATACTCTCGGGCTATATGACCCTCCTTTCCACAGTTATAACATACCTTAGATTGTTGTGGGCAGTTTGGGCTGATATGTCCCTCTTTCCCTCATTTATAACACACGACCGGTGGTCGTTCTCCTCCCTAACAACGATTAATCTTTGGTGTCTTCTTTGATGTCTTCCGTCATTGTTGAATATCCTCTTTTTGAAATTTCCACTAGACTCACCTTTTTATTATCATCATGCCACGATTACCACCCGAGTGGTTACCGCTTTTCTCGTATTCTTCCCTCCTCGCCGGGTTATCATCGCTCAGGATCATTAACCATCCATTATATGACCTCAGTTGTGATCCCCGGTTGAGTATACTCATTATCTCGCTCTAATAATTGAGCCATGTTGACAATATCCTCAATACAGAGAAAATTTATGAGAGATAAGGTATTTGATTTAATCTCTGGTTTTAGACCTCTCAAAACATCCGTCATATATATATATATATATATATATATATATATATATATATATATATATATATATATATATATATATATTACAATCCCTCCCGTGACTAAATTCTTCCCCCTCCCACATTTCATTTTCCTTCCACGGGGCCCCACGTGTTCCCCCCACCAACATCTCATAATCACAAGTGGGTCCCATTATATTTATACTAAATAACTTTCTACCGATTATTTTTAAAATGGGTAAATGGAGATCCAAATAATAAGCAAATTTACAACAACTACTTCATAAAAATCCTCTCAATATTTTTAACATCATTTATCATCATTATTATAATTCACAATATTTAACAACCAAAGTCATTCCGGAGCAGAGGAGCTTTTCAATAAGGATTTCTCCTATCATGCCAGCAATTAGGTGACCAAACCTCTCCTTGTGTAACTTCTAGACATCGTCAATGATGTCATCTCAATTATTGATTTAATAATATATAAAATATCGACAATAATTGAATCAAATAACGTGAGATACTATGCAAAGAATTCTTGTAATAATAATTGAACAAACCGAGTGATTTCTCACGTAAGCATCAATAATCAATATCGTGCTACTATGCAACCACGCCAGACATCGCATACTTTTACTACCGGGTAGTTCAACAGCTTTAACGGTGAAACTTCCGTCGTTATTTTCATAAAAGATATTTCATCTATTTTCTCATTCCGATAATAATTTCGTTGTAGGGGTCCACTAATGATTGTGTCATTGTCTGAATATTCCCATTACACAAAGAATAGTCCCCACCAATCGAATATAATATAACAACTTGCATACTTTGCAAAATTTATAAATATTACCCACAACTATAACATTATATCAAATTCAGACCATAATACTTACAAAAATATTTTGAGAAAATTAATCTTTATTCACAAAATTTGGGGTCTCACACCCGTTTAGCAGTGTCACATCACTGGGTCAATGTGCAAATCTTTTCTCAGTTGCGTTGGTGCAACCAGTTAAAAATACCAACTGGTGACTCTTACAGTCAAATCGTTGACATATACATGTCGGACCTTTTTCACTTATTTTTTCAAACAAATCTCACCTAACATGAGAACACCAAAGAACAAGAACAGAAAATGGACAAATAAAAATTCCGACGTCGACAGTCACTTTTGAACAAGTTAAAGTTAGAAATAGCCAGATTTAGGCAAATCTAGTCCACAGACTGGAAAGTAAAATATCGACATTATGAAAGTAGTTAAAGCAGATATATATAAAAGTGATAAATATATATATATAGGTATATATATATACATGATATATGATGATATATATATATAGGCAAGAAAAAGCTTTAAAATCTGAAATATCTTACAGTGGGTTGCCAAGAAAACTTCAGATAGCTTTTGAGACTTGAAAACTCGGTTTCCACTGATTAACTTTAGTATGTTACAAAACACGAGCACACAAGTGTTTAGAAAGAAGAATCACTCAGTTTAGAGCACTCTAGCAGGGGTTATATGCTGAAATGGACATAATTTTCTCTTATTTCTTCTTTTTTTTCAAATGAGCTACCAAGAGCTCATATTTAAAGACCAAATGGTCGCGAGTCAACCTGCGGCAGCCGTGGGTCTACCTGTGGATGCTCGGGCTGCCCCGAGCCATGCGGGTCTTGTCGTCTCAAAGTACGTGCACTCAAGTTACGCATTATCTGCTAGAACCTTCATAACTTTCAATCCGGGCATCCGATAAAAGAGTGTTGTACCTTTTCAAAATATTTTTGTCGAGAGTTACACAATAACATGGGATTAGAGGTTGTACGAAGCCGATAAGATGGGTCCATAACCAGATCTCCAAGTCTTCAAAGTCTATCCAATGTGCAATCTTGTGCAGTTGTTACTCGGGATTTGAGCTATGGTTCTTGTGGGACATCTTGATATGCATTTTGAGTTGAACTGTGTTGAGACGACATTAATGTGAAGTTGAGGTGGTAAAATGATGATTTTGCCGGGGTTATCTCCGGCTTTGGCGTAGTTGTAGCAGTCGTTTCTCAGGGTTATCTCCGAGATTGGGTTGTTTGATGATTCTCGGTATCCTCGTATTATCTCTCGAGGTCGACTTGACCTCTCTGGGGTTATCTCCGGGTTAGAATCAATCTCCGGGGTTGTCTCGGGGTCAAGTTTACTTTTCTAGGGTTATCTCCGGAACTTGACCGCGCATCCTCGGGGTTCTCTCCGAGGTTGGAACTGGATCCCCCGGGGTTATCTCCGGGGTTGAAACTGACTTTTCTGAGGTTATCTTCCGAACTTGGACTGCATCCCTCGGGGTTATCTCCGAGGTTGAAACTGAATCTCCTTGGGTTATCTTTGAGATTACAAACTGGATCTCCTGGGGTTGTCTACGGGATTTGAAAACTGATATGACGCCCCCAAAATAGGTCCAATCCATCCAACCTATTCTGAGTCGCCAAATACATGGTACAGAAAATAACTATAACTTTATTATTATAATTGTCGTGCAAAATATGACAACACATATACTGTGAGTTTAAATAACAACTGTGACTCTGGACACCAACTTGTGTCAGCACCTCACACCGATACATTACATAAAGGTGCAAATAATAACTGTTTTAGAAATTAAAATCTTTGGGAAGTGCTCAAGAAACCTTCGTATACATGGGAGGCCATGCATCTAAGTTATAATAGATATCATATGACTAGAGAATTATCCTCGGTCAATCTAATAGACCCCAAAGAAAAATGAGAAGATTACTATCATGTTCTTTCCAATGGTGAGTCTTCTCTTGACATATAACTATCTCCACTGTCTGCAATTGAAAATTATATTTCAACCAAACTCCAAGATCATATAGTAAGTGAGTGCTCAGTAGATATACTTCTGAGTGGATGTGCACAACCCTGTCTTATGATAACACGAATTTGTATGTCATTAAACATCTTGTATGATAGTGGCAAAACATCCTTCCAAAGTTGGGTTCACCTCACCCTATTCGGTTCACCAAAATTAAATATCAAATGACGTATACAATACGACACACTTATCTAAAGTTCTCAATAAAATTATTTCCATACTATTTAGGGAGAACCTCAATAGCTATAGACCACCGTTCTATTCCCCTGTTATCCTAGCTCGACCCGGCAACACTCTTATTACCTTAAAGGAATTGTGAAGCAAAAGGGTGAGCACAATTAGCCCAATAAAGAATATCATGACTAAGATAAATAATTTATCAATAGCCTTCATCAGTAATGAATCAGAGATTTAGAATATATGGTAGATGATAAAACTTTTCAACCATAGTTGCAGCTGAATGAGCAATCCATTAGAAGAGTCAAATAGACCATAAAGTCTATTATCTTCTCCATATTAAAAGTCCACCAACAATGTTTTATTCCTGTAACATCAATCAACAGTTCCTATCCACAATCATGTGAATAACTCATAACAATAATTGTGGTTCTAAATTCCTCTTCTCATCCAAGACGAAGATAATTTACATCACATGTCTTTACCTGAAACATCAAAGATCATGGTTATACCAAATCACAGTTCCTGTTCATAATCATACTAATAAGTTCATCTTTGCACTACGGGCCAAAGATATTCATTAACAGTTCATCTTTGCACTACATGCCAAAGATATTCAGCAACAGGTCATCTTTGCACTACGGGCCAAAGATATTCAACAACAGGTCATCTTTGTACCACGGGGCAAAGATATTCATCAACAATTCATCTTTGCACTACAGGCCAAAGATATTCAACATGTCATCTTTGCACTACGATTCATAAATCAACGATAATTTGGTCAGAAAAAGAAACCAATTTTGTCGTGAATAGTACCCATGAATAGTAACTCGTGAATAGTAACTCATAAATAGTAACTCATGAATAGTAACTTGTATTCGTACATATTACCGTATACGTAAATAATATCATATACATAAATAGTGCCATATACATGAATATAGTGTCGTATACGTGAATAGTGTCGTATACGTGAATAGTAATCCTGACATGAAAAAGGTAGAAATTCCACAATAAAACTCATATCAATAATTCGGCATAATGATATTGAAGAAAATAATATCATTTAAGAAGAAAATAACATCCCTTACAATCCCTTAAAATCCCTTACAAACCCTTACAATCCCTTACCTCAAAAGAGTAGTATACATTGAATCGAATATCGGATATGACAACAAGGAAACTTGCAGACCGATTAGCAACTCTCAAAGTATCAAAATACTCACAAAATACGCTCGATAATATAGGGAGAGAAAACTTATGTTTCTGGTGTGATTTTCAATTCTAACTCAGCACTCTATTTATAGGAAAATGTTAGAACGCCAAAGCAGACTTGACCTGCAACATGATGGCTTTACCTACTACTATTCCCACCCACCACTTTTGAAATAAAATTTTAGCACATTTTTTACCAACCAAATGTGGGGCCCACTCATTCTAGAATTTTCCACCAAAAATCATTTATAAACATAATTTTCGAATCAGTCACCTCTTAAAATTCATAACAAATCATACGTTAATTTTTAACGGTTCAAAATTTGTGGACATGTACTCATCTTATATATGTATAACATATCCAAAAATAACAACGATCCAATGATCGGATTAAAAATTATAACTCACGTAATATATCTCAAGAACATTGATTTTTCAAATTATGAGTCCTTCGAACCAGTTTCATTCAAACAGTCACCACGAAAAATTCACAATGAATTTTTGGGTGATTCTAATTTCTACGGTTAGCTTACTTCCAGGGCTTTCTTTTGATATATGGCTCATCTCCTAACTCATTACGCACAAAGAGTTATAGTTTTACAAAATCAAGTAATAAACTAATTTTCTGAAAATTTCCAAATTTCGTTCCTCATTTCGACAAAATACTAATAAAACACCTCAGCATTAATTCCTTCATTTATATCCATATAAAAATATATATTTCCTTATCATATAAATCAATAATTAATTATTCACAAATAATATTACAGAATCAAAATAATGACAACCAGGTCGTTCTCAGGAAAGAGGGGGTTTTCCAATAAGGATTTCTCCTTACTGGCGCGCAATTAGGTGACCAAACCTCTCCTTGACAGAACTTTCTATACATTGCCAATAATGCTATTTAATAATATTATTCAAATAATATGAATTATTGACCTGATATGGGAAATACTGTGTCGTGATAATTATTGAAACAACAATAATATAAAATATCAACGCAACAATTATTGAATCAATAAAATAAAATATTGAACAGTAATTATTGTAACAATTATTGAGTAGTGCCTTCTTACGTAAGGATCAATAATTCAAAATACCGTAAAAGCTGTGGCTGCTATCGCGGCAACCACGTATATTCTCAGTATTCTAACCACCGTGTAATCCAACAAAGTTGTTAATTCAGAATAACTACGCCAATTATTTATAAAAACTCAAACTTGTCGCTTTCTTCATCCGCCGGTTATTCACATGGGCCCATAAATGGTCAAGCTACTCATGCCGCATTTAATATTCTCCCACAACAAGAATATTCCACGACCAAATGAATATTTCCACAAAAATGAGTATTTTATAACCACTTCACAGATTTTGAAAAATTTTATATATATCACCCTTTAACTTTAACTTTTTATCAATTTAACCATTTACTAAATAGGAAAATTGAATACTTTTATTTCATAAAATTCGGGGTCTTACAGATATTGTGCAATACCGTGTGCTACTGTGCAACAATGCGTATTACTGTACTTTTATCATCAGGTATTTCAACAGTTTAATGGTAAAAGTCTTGTCGTTATTTTATGAAAAAGGTTTTTTTGTCGCTTTCCATATCCGACAGTTATTCTGTTATGGGGTCCACCAATGATTGCGCCATTGTATGAATATTTTCCGACAAAAAGAATATTCCCTGACCAAACGAATATTTTATGACAACTTGCTTACTTTGCAAAATTTGCACATATCACCCATAACTATAGCATTATATCAAATCAACAACTTATTATTCAAAATAATATTTAGAGAAAATTAAATCTTTATTCATAAAAAGTTGGGGTCTTATATGAACAACTCTATTATAAGGGATTATTTACGCGTTAGAGTTAAGATGTTTGTGCACAATACATAGTACGAAGGGCTGAACCCCCTAAGTACGAGAAAAATGGTCCATATAGTCTTATGACTGTTAAAGGTTCAAAGTATAGATCCTTGGCAACCTAGGACATAGTTCATAGTCTTATGACCCTCAGATATACTTTTGAACTTGTATTTTATTCTTGGTTCAAAGGTTGAGTTTTTATTGAACTTTTTATTCTTATTTATCATTGACAGGAAAGTTACAAAGCGTTCAGCTGACATTATTCATTATAGATTTCATATTGTCATTGTGTATGAATATTACAGTGAGCCTTGTTTTTCTCACTCTTGCAAATAATAACATTGCAGCTAAGGTCGAGAAAGTCGACGAGCCGTCCAAGAGTAAGGGTAAGGGAAAGATGAACAAGTGTTGAAGACTTGTTTGTGATGTTTGATTCAATATATGTGTTGAGACTGGATTATTTAATGTTCCGCTTTTGATTAATGATGTTAAGGTTAGAGATTACCTGGTATTTTTTTAAGAGTTGTAACCCTTTTATGTGACGCCCCCAAAATAGGTATACATCACCTATTCTGAGTCGTCAAATACATGGTACAGAATACAAATATAACTTAATTATGCAACAGTCATATAAAATATGACATAACATAATCTAAGAGTTTTAATAAGGATATTGTCATCTAGACAATATTCACACTCAATGGAGTCCTCATTACATTTGATGTCACACTATTTAATGAATAGTGAGGACTACTAATGCTATCATCCGGACCGCATTCGCTTTCCGACTAGTCCCTTGCTCGCTTCTCATTTCAAGAGAACAAAGGAAAGAAAGGGTGAGCTCAACTAGCCCAGTAAGAAATATTATGACTAAGATAATGTAGAATAAATTATCGTTAGCCTTCAACAGTGTTAAACTGACACAATATAACAAACATCAAGTTTAACTACAGCGGAACAAGCAATCCATTAAAAGAGTCAAGTAGAGAATAAAATCTACTATCTTTTATGATTTAAAAGGTTTTTCATCACTTTTATCGTTGGAACTCAGCTTAATAAATAATCCACATCATCCCTGCACTACGGCCAATGATATTCATTAGTATCACAACCACAAATTATCCATGCACTACGGGCCAAGGATATTCGTGTATGCATCAATGGTCATGATCATGCCAACAACTGTCCATCAATGCACTACGGGCCAATGAAGACTTTTACCACATCATTTGTAACATTACGGTCATGATTATACAGATTAATCCCTGGTCATAATCATACCAAGTCCATCTATGCACTATAGGCCACAGATAATTTTCAACATAATATAAACATGAGGATGATGACAATGATATAAGAATTCAATAAAACAAGTTCAAGAATTAATTTATCCAGAACTAATAACGTCCCAAATTATCAACATGATACTTCTTTGTAGAGTAAAATTCAAGAATGCTCGTAAGAATATTTCCATGAAAAGATCTATCGGATGAAGCGCAAATATCAAGGATATTCCACTAATTTCATGGAGTATAGAAGTCAAAACTTTAACCAACCGAGTATAATAAAAAGAATGGAATAATAAAAGAAATCACCATGCATGCAATAGATCACATGCAGACGAAAGTTATTCCAACGTAATAATAAATAACGGAACCAGTCGTGCAAAATTGCACCGATAGGATATTCCAAATGTAATAATAAAGAATAGAATAACAATGTAAATCACCATGCATGCAATAGACCAAGACAAAGCAAAAGTTATTCCAATGTAATAATAATTAATGGAACTAGGTCAAAGTAATACGCACCGGATGTGATATTCTAATGTAATAATAAATAACGAAACCAGTCATGTGTAAACGCATTTATGTGATGTTCCAACAAAATAATAAAGAATGGAATAATGTAAGAATTTCACCATGTATGCGGTGCCAGATTTCAGATAGGCAGTTATTCCAACATAATGATAAAGAATGGAATAATGTAAGATTTTCACCAAGTATAGGGTAGCAGCGTACAGATACAAAAGTTATTCCAATAGAATAATAAAGAATGGAATAACAGAAGTTCTCTTCATGAATACGAAAGAAATAATACCCCTTACAAGTACAACAAATAATATCCCTTACCTTTGAAGAAACTGGTTATAGGACTAGTGAAGTAGCATAATACTTTTTTTCTTTCTCTCTATAGAGTTTCAGTGAATTCGTAAGAAATAATGATGGAATGAGCTTCTATTTATAGGAGAATGGACCTAATAAGAATTAATTAATGAGCGATCCAGATTGATTTACTTTTTAAACTAGACTACATCCATATTGATTTACTATGCAAGATTAATAAATTATTCTAATAAAACAAAATCTTTTAAATAAAATATAATATATTCTACTTATAGTCTAATAAAACAAATAACTTTATAAAAGTATTCTGCTTTTATATAAAAGATTTTACTATGTAAAACACTATGCATAATAGAATATAATATATTCTATTTATAGTCTAATAAAATAAATAACTTTATAAAAGTATTCTATTTTATATAAAAAGTTTTTCCATTTTATTACATTAATAATACTAATAAAACAAAATTTATATATATAATATATATATATATATAAACTTTCATGACTTCATAAAAAGATACCTCAATATATTTAACAACATTTATCATCATTATTATAATTCACAATATTAATCGACTGGTCATTCCTGTGAAAGAGGGCTTTTCAATAAGAATTTCTCTCTATTATGCCGCAATTAGGTGACCAAACCTCTCATTTTAGCGTAACTTCTAGACATCGTTAATATTACAAATAATAATATTAATAACTTTGTTATCTCAATTATTGATTTAATAATATATAAAATATCGACAATAATTGAATCAAATAACGTGAGATACTATGCAACAATTATCAGTAGCAATAATTAAACAAAACCGAGTGACTTCTCACGTAAGCATCAATAATCAATACCGTGCGCTACTACGCAACCACGCCAGACATCAGATATTTTTAACACCGGTGTTTCAACAAGCTTAATTCAGTGAAACTTCCGCCATTATTTTCATAAAAATATTTTTGTCATTTTCTCAATCCGACAATAATTCCGTTGTAGGGTCCACTAATGATTGTGGTCGTCGCATTTAATATTCCCCGTTAAAACTAATATTCCCCACCAATCGAATATTATATAACAACTTGCATACTTTGTAAAATTTATAAATATTACCCACAACTATAACATTATATCAAATTCATTCCATAATATTCAAAAAATATTTCAAAAAATTTAAATCTTTATTCATAAAATCTTGGGTCTCACATTTTAACAAGCATTCAAGATTATCAAGTTTTCATTTTTATGTTATCCTACATTGTGGGTAGTTAAAATGTGAATGATTGGTCAGTGAACACCAAACACTATGGAAATGAAGTACCCAATTTTGGAGGTGTCACATAAGGCTCTACGGAGTGACCGGGACTGACCAAAAGCAGTAAAACATCTAGATCTACCATGGATCTAAGCCAATCTAACATATAGGTTAGAGCATCATACTTCATAACCGTTCAAAGTGCTAGATCTAGGTAGATCTAGTCAAATAACTGATTTACAATTAGATATGCACAAAATAACCGATAAAACCTCAATATTTACCAACTATTATGCAATATATATGTAAAACAAGTTTAACCAGTAGACATTGCTATATCTACATAGATATAGTATTTATAACAACATTTACAAAGAAAGTGGCCAAAGTGAGTGTTTTTCACCTTGGGGGATGCGTGACCAAGCTTCTTTTTTTGCTCGAGATCAACTAATATCACTCTTAAAACTCAATATGTATGATATATAAGATCAAACAATGAAAAGATGATGAAAGGGGCAAGACCTCTCTCTCTCTCTCTCTCTAGCTTTTCCTTCTTGCGTATCTTTTGATTAATGAGCTTCTGTTGCTGATCTTATTGATCCGAGCTAGCCGCAGGTCTACCTACGGCTGGGCCCCACTAGTTCCGATATCTCGAAGTTCGTGCCTTAAGTCTCAGTCCGATGAAAGTTGAGTTCCGTACCCAAAATTCTCGGAAAGTCTGTGCGGAAGGCTGTGAAATGTGTTCGTGTCTGACTGACTCGAAATCCGGTAAGATGATGTAATTAGCTAAAAGGTATCTTCCGGTTTCCGAGGGTCATCAATCGACTCGTCTTCGATGGCTCGCAGTTCATTGGTTGCTGAGGTGATGTCTTATGGTCACATCCTCAGCTTTGCAATTCTCATTCGGTTCGCGTCGTGTTTGGGCATCGTTGCACCTTCATCTCTCTTAAGGGTTGTCGCCGAGGTGAAATGATGTTTATGCCTTGCCTCGGAGTTGTCTCTGAAGTGAAATGACGCTTTTACCCTCCTAAATGGTTAGTCCAAGGAAAGCGAATTTTCGAGTGTCTACTTTTTTAATTTTTTTTGCCAAATAAGTAATATTTTTTATATTTGAATTTATTTTCCAAAACTTAACGTTTTTTTAATTTTTTTTTTCAACGAATTGACTCAATTTCAAAATAATAATTAGTTTACTGAGATGATTTGAAAAATTAAAAGTTTATTGGTATAATGAATAAAACGTACCAACTATAGTAGGTAATTAATTAGTTTTATCGATAAAAATTAACGTCTATTTAATTTTTTTAAAAAATAATCTAATTTTAAAATAATAATTAATTTAGTAAAATAATTTAAAAAATTAAAAGTGTGTGTAATCAATAAAATTTACCGCTAAAGAAATTCTTAATTGGAATGAACATTTCTTTCCGGTCCAACAAAACGTACACGTAAGGTATATTTGACATTACATCACTTACCTTATAAGATAACAATTTTGTTTTTCCCCGATCCGACCGTCTTCCCTTCGTTAACCTCTAATCTCAACACCCGTAAATTCCATAGAAATTCTCCCTACCTCATCATCATCATCATCATCATCATCATCATCATCGTCATAATATTACCCTACAACATGAAAATCCCAAATCCCACCTAAGTTTTCTTTCGATTGCAATTCCACGTTTCCATTTTCTCACCCCTTTCCAGATTTCCGCAAATTCCCATCTGGGTAATTTGAAAATGGCAAGTGCCGCCTTCAAATCCACTTCCAGAAGGGGACATGAGATTTCAAATTCCTCAAACAAAGAGCCTCCCAAAAGGAGAGTGCAGAGATCTTTAAGCGTTAGCGCCGTGCCCAGAAATCAGCTGGACATAGATTCTGATTTCTTGAATAAAAGAGAGAATCCTCTCTTCTGGAGCACCACTTCTCCTCCTGATAAAGAGACCCAACAGCCTGAAAAGTCATCTGGGTCTCAGGTTAATGGTGCCACGACTTCGAAATCGGCTGCGAGTGCCGATCAGAGGGGCCGATCGGTTACCAGAAATGCAGATTTTCGAGGGAAGAAGACGAGTGGTCGGAGTTTGTCGAGGGGGCAATATGGATATGGAGCTTCTGAGGTTCGGAATTATGTAATGTTTTCTTAATTTAGTGAAATTTGAAATTTGTTGTATTTGTGTTTGCATTTGAATATATGTCATGGAATTGGAATTAGGAGTTGGAATTTTATCTAATTCTTCTTTATTACCGGTTCGAAAGTGTGGAGTCAAAATACCCAAATGCAACACTAAAGGACTAAGCTATGTTTGTTTGTCAGGATTATAATCCATCTCAAGACTATTAATCTTAAGATTATAATAATGGGATTATAATTATAATAGTGTCAAGTCTAAATTTGAAAATAAACAAGACACTTGGGATTAATAGTCCTATCCCAAATTTAATCCTTGCATACAAACATAGTCTAAAAGAATTCTGGGTTCTTGAGTGGTGGAAACTTGAAAAATCTGAGGGTAAGAAAGGAAAAAGGAAAAGGAAACTAAAGATATAAGAACTTTTCGAACAGTCTATTATGCCAAAGTTTAGTTTATACCTGATATTTTAATTTTGTATTATGGAGACCATATTGTTCTTTCAGTGAGACATGACTGTTGTAAAAAAATGGGTTTGGTTTATCAGTTCACTTTTTTTTTTCCTTAAAAAAAAGTAATATAGTTAGACTGCTCTTTTTCCTTTTCTGTTTTGACTAAATTTGCTTTCCCTAGTTTTTTTTTCCTCAGTTCGAAATAGTCATTAACTTATTTGTTGTATGTTTGTTTGTTTACAGAGTGAAGTGGAGCAAGAATCTGCTAGATCAACGAATTATCGAAGCATAAGTGACTCAAAATCGGCATTGAGTAACGTGAAAAGACATAATTCAGTTAGAAATGGAGAATCTGAGGTTTGAACTTCATACTTGTATTTAACTCACTGATTTTTTTTTTAGCATATTTTGATTTTATTGTGAACTATGTTTGCTTATTTTCTTAGACTGAAGTGGAACAAGAGTCTGTTAAACCATCCAATTATCGAAACATGAGGAAGTCGAACATAGCATCTAGTGGCACTCAAAAGTCTAATTCAGTTAGGAATCCAGTTGGTACACTAGCAAGGACAAGGAGCTTGAAATCAGTGTCCAATCTCCATTCAATTATTGTGTCTTCTGATGATTCTACTGTAAGTTCATTAAAGTTTAGTTGACAGTTCGATTTAGGTTATTCTATCATTATTCTGTTTTATGATGTGTTGAATTTTTTTTAAACATATGTGCTTTTCTAGACAAGTTTGCAAATTCCAAATTGGGAAGATGAAATCTCAACAGCTTCTCTGTCAGAAGTGGAAGAGAAAACTATTAAAGCCGTATGTGAACAGATGACGGTGAGCTGTTGTTTTTATTTAGATCATGCTATATCAGGATGAAATCTATGGAATTTTTCACATAGCATCCATACTGCAAAAAATCTTCTTCGGGAATGGCTTACCTTAGAATTTGATTTAGTCCTGTATGCTCTTGAAATGGGACTCTTTTCCGGGTCATTTCGGTGTGAAGGACCAAACTCTATGCCCACTGGCCTTGTTCTTAAATTGACATACAAGTTAGGATTTAGCTTCATTAATGCTAGATTAAAAGTAAATGTTGTTTAAAGTTATTTAAATCGCAATATACACTTCTTTTGATAAGTGATTGACTTGCAATATGTCCTTTCTTTTGCATTCATTTCAGGAGAATCGCTTGGGAGATGTCACTTCTTCAAGTGGAATATATGAAACTGTTCGATCTGAAGTACGACGTGCCATCTCTGATATCCGAAATGACCTTGAAAGTGTTAGTTGGTTGAGCCATACTTCAGTTGATTTCTGTTTTCTTGTTGTTAGAAAGTAAGATGCATTCATCGGCCATTGTTGTTATCTAGTTCTCTAGAAGGTTTAATTTTTTTCATAACATTTGGAGGAATCAACCTTCTTAGTTATTTTTTTTCCTCTTTAAATAATCTTATTTCTTATGATAATATACTTGTGTGTGAATGGACCCAGGAATATCAGCATTCCGCAACACTTAAGTGTTAGATTAGATTTAATGTTACATAGTTTAGGATTAAAGTATTTGAGAGTTCGGAAGGTGGTAGTCAGCCAATGTTGACATGTACCATTAAGATCTACCTAATAATAATAGCATTTTTGTTTGATTAGTAAATACTGATAATAGGGGCATTGATCTCCCCTTTGGTGGGCACTGATCCAGAGTTTAGCTGGGCAGGAAGCAATATCAACTTTAGATGCCAAATGAAGTCCTATTAAGTTGGAACATAGGAGTTTTAAAGAGCATCAAGTTATTTCTTCTATGGATTTATCATGCTTAATTCAATGCATAATAAATTTTCTATGTTCCTTTTGTGTTATTAACTGGCCACACATAAGATTTAGCCATGCTTAATTAAATGTTTGTACTCAATTTGTTACACAGGGTTTAGGGCATTGGGCGTTACCTTAATTGGTGCGTTTGTGAGTTACATAAGCTGCATTTGTAAAGTGCGTTTGTGAAACAAAAAGATTCTCAAGTGAGTTTTGGAGGCTCCTTAAGAGCCAAACCCAACATGAACATAGGCCACCATGTATATATTAATTTCTAAGTTTTAAAACTTTTTCTAATTCTCTTATTAATAAAACAAATTCAATCACTTGGTGCTTTCTTACTACTACATATTGTTTGTCTACCTATACTGCTGCCATGTTGTTTTAATAATTTTGTGTTAATATATATTTCCTTCAGGCAATAAGAAGAAACAATGCTATTGGAATTGCAACTGCAGATGTTACAAGTATTCCCCCCGACTTGGTTAAACCTGGCGCTGTTGAATTGGTCTTGGACATCAGAAGGGAATATGCCACAAAGCTCGAGGAGGTAATCATTCCCTCGTTAGACTTTATGTTAGAGATATGTGAAGAGAGTATGGTTGCTATAACTATTAGTTTGGAAGAAGGCCAGGTGAATTTTTCCCTGCAGGGGAGGATTTTAACTAATTTTTTTGTTGAAGTTAAATAAAGAAAACTTGAACTAATCATAATAATGTTTACATATTGCAATAAATATTCATAATCTAAATTAAAAAAGAAATTTTAAATAAAAAATATTTAGATACAATTTAGAATTAAACTTACTTAGGTTACTTGTCACAGTTCAATTTGAATGATTCCTCAAATGCTTAAAGCCTCAAACCAAATTTTCTTTCTATAGTCAAACAAACTCATGCATTAATTTCAAAGTATAAACCAGTTTTGGTATCTTTTTATAAGTTTCAAATAAGCCTCGATGTATCTTTTTTTATTACTCTATTTTGTGGGCTTTGTTTATGATAATTATTTTATTTGTCCTAAAAAAAAGGTAAAAATGAGAGTCGTAGTAAATCAGTACTCTTCCATTAATTAAATTTATTTGTTTACATATTTGCCCATATCCCTATGCCCCTGAAAAACAAGCTGCCCCTTAACAGGCTGTGCTTACAAGGATGATAACTATTTATGTTAAAATCTAGCACTTTTTTTTTGTCTGTATGTATTTTGTTTTAAATCTCTTATAAATTCGTCCTACTCCGACACAGTTATTATGTGCTTCAGTTCTTCATGTTTCTTGAGATAAATGTGAAAGCAGATTATTATAGAAGTTGGAACATGAGTTCTCTTTTCCTAGGTCATATATTGTTTAATGAAATCTTATATAGGTTTGTACACACTTTCCATGTGGTTGTGATCTTTAGAACTTTTTTAGGCGTTTTATGATTATTTTGCATTCACCCATATCAATCTAATGGTAATCATATATAACTTTTCTCCATGTGCATAGGAGGGGTTGAGTTAAGATGTTTGAGGATTTTTTTTGTCCTTGAATTTATTTATTTCACACTATTAATTTCACAGAACCTTATTAAATGCAGTCCCAAGAACGGGCTAGAAAACTTCGATCAGATCTTGCTGTTGAGGAACACCGTGGGCAGGAATTGAGCAGAATCCTGAAGGAGACACTTCCAGATCCTAAGATATCAGCTGTTCAGAGATCTCATCTGGAAAGAAGAGTAGGCCATGTTCACTATTTACTGAAATTATTTACATATTGAAATTTGAAATTAGCTGTACAGTTCATGGAAAATGTCCCCCACAACAAATTGCAAAAAAATTGGCTTTCTTAGATGGAAATTGGTTACTTAGACAGTTCATGCCTTGGATAATCTTTCTTCTTCTTGGATGTCTGGACACCAAAAAATTTCACACAGCATTTGGGTGAATCCAGGTACATGCACTTTCAAGGTGCTTATCTTGAGGCATAGAAGCAACCTTGTTGTAAGCAGTTCGGAGTTGAAGAAGATGCATATCACATCATTTGATGCGAAAGTTTTTTCTTATATTTGCGGATGGCAGGTGTTGGGTGACGGTGGCCACAATGAAATTTGCTTTATATTAGTTGTTTTCCAGTTTCTAACTATTTTCACATTCCTAAAACATTAAAGGGTCGCTTATTTCTATCTTTGGCTTCATCTGAGATTCTGAAACAAGTCTACAGATGTGCAAAAACATTGTATTGGACTTTGAATAATGTGCAGGCTTATTTGTATAAGGGGCAACTTAGTGATTGTTTCTATATTTTTTGAGCTGTTGCTATGACCCATCCAGGAGTTGAATATGCATATTTTTTTTTTTAGTTCCATTGAAGAACAGAATCTTGAGCTAGACTAATAGATGCATTACGAGAAAAGTACACATATATACATGTACTAAGGAAATTGATTGCTACCAGGGCTTTGTGGGGTTAGCTGTCCCTCAAGGGTAGTGACATACTTTTTGGTATTAATATCTTCCTTTTCCAAATTTAATTCTCTCGTTAGAGATTACAACACATTTTGTGTTTTAATTCTATTGACGTAATTTATTTTCTAGTTAATATTCTATAGAAAATGAGAGGTAGTTTTTCATTTTATGTTGTCTAAACATTTTTATTTGATATACATTTTGCATTAATTGGTCAGCCATTGTATATACAACATAACATTTTAATTGAAAGTTCTTTCATTGCATCAACTCGCAAGCCAGTGGAGTTGGCATTCTTTAACTTTTATATGATATGAAATTTATAATTTCTCTCTTTCCCAATATTGTTTTTTTTATTTGCCTTAAAGTGACATTACCCTTGTCTGGCCACAGACTAGCAGTGAACGGAAAAAGATGTCAAAACGTTTGACAGAAGAAGCCATGTCATATTTTGATGAGTGTGTATCCATATCAACATTTGATAGTTCTGATTTCTCAGCAGCGGAAGATCAACCGCACTCTTTTGGAGCTACAATACCTGTGAATTTCTCTGCATCTTTAGCCCCAAAAAGTCCATGCATTACAGCAATCAATGGCCAAAGCAATCGCCTCAATTATAGAAAGGTTCATCTCCTCAGACTTTCTTTAAACAATTTATATTAATATTACATGTGAATGCATTTAAAAACTTCATAATTGTTAGTAATCTTGGGTATTATTTATTTGCTGATTTGGTAGTCTATATGGATGAATGGAAAATTTAGGAAATTGACTTGGGACTAGATTCATCTTCTTTTGGCCATGAAACTGACCTTAAGGGGTCTATTACCTATAAGGCTAGAAGATGCTGTTGTTAAATCAATTAACTTTTGTAAAGATCTAGTGTGCTTAATCATCCTATAGAGTAGCAGCATCCAAGTTTTACACTAATAAGTGCGAACTTGAAAGCCGAGTAATAAATTGTTCTGAAACTAGCAGTGCAAACAAAGTAAAAGGTTAATCGTTGCTGTGAACCTTGTATTTACTTCTTTTAGTAAATAGCTATTATTTATTTCCTCTAGGCCTGACAGTAGGTCGGTTGTCCATTTACTCCTTTGTCTATTCACCAGAAGAAGAAAATTTACTGTTTTTTCCAGTATATGTTGGAAATGAGCTATAATTATAATCTGGTTATGTAAAATATTTAAGTACTTCCTTCTCTTTGCATTTCATCCGCAATATTATGATGAGACCGTGTTTTGCAATCTTATGTGGTGTTTGAGCAAGGAATGCGGGGATCTTCCGTGGCCATTCATTGAGTGTTCAAATGCTTGGGGACAAGTTTTTTTTTTCCTTTTTCTTTTTAAAATAATTTTTTTGGGTCCTTTTTAACTGTTGTGATGGGTGACTTTCCATGTAGTATCCTTGTCTGACTTACATAGTGATTGTAGGGCTGCTCTCCATTGGGTTGGGTTGTTTATCCACTTGTCTTGTTCAGTTACTACAATGAAGCGTGTCTAGAGAAATTTAGGGAGGATTTTCATTTAGTGGATTTCATTTTTGAAATCTTGTCCTGTAATTTTTTTAGAGATTTGGGATTCCGGAACACAGGGACATCTATAATTAATTTTGTATTTTATTCCAGTTTTCTATCCTAAATGCTTTTTATAGTTTGTTTAAAATTTACACCCTTAAATATGAGATGGAAGAGTTTGCTTCCGTCTTTCTTCTCACTAATTTGTGTCTCCTCCATCTTTTTAGCTAGATAGGTTTGTCACTTAGAATATAATCTCTAATTAAAAAATAATAATAATTTATCCTTCTTAGGGTACCAAATCTTTCCATTTTGTCTTGGCTAGTTGCTTTGGAAGACCAGAGTACTGTCAAAAGTTAAGGCCTTGTTTTTTTCAATAGTCCACTGGAAAGCCAATACTAATGTTATAACTTATGGTAGAAAGAGATAATCATATAAAGCTTTACTTTTAATGTGGTGTGATTCATGTACTAATAGTCAAGAGACATTTTAATATTTTCTCATTCTCCCTTTCCTAGACTTTGTAGTGGTGGCTCCTTATTTCCTCAAGATTCATTTACATGCTTTATACATAAAATCTCTTTTATGGATTTTGGTAACAGGAAAAGAAAATTCTTTGGGATGGGGCCTTTCTCTGTATTATATAACTATATAAGTGATTTATTGTAAAATGTAAATGAATGCTTGCATTTTTTACTATTGCAAAATTTGGAGGGGTTTTGATTATTTTGGCTTTGCTATTATATTTATGCCATTCTGACATAAGTACTTTTTAGAAGAAATGCATTTTTAGAAAACTTCCCGTTTAATTGTCGTTTATTTTGATTGCATTGGTTGAAGATATATGTTGCAAAATTTAAAGTTGCTTTGTTTGCTTCGTTTCCCTCTAAAAATCAACTCCCTAATTCAAATCTCTTGCTATTATATTTCTTTGTGGTAGATTTCTCGTGGGTAGCTTTAGTTATAATTCTTTCTTGGCTAGTGCATTAGATGTAAACTAAACCGCTTCTCAAGATCCTGCATCAGTCATATTTTTATTCCATTTCAAATATCCTCACATTTTCCTAATTGGTGTTTTTATCTTTAGAGGACAAGTTATAATCTTTCCCTTATCATGTTCGACAGTTGTCTTTCACCATTCTTCCCCCCCAACTCAACAACAAAACCCGTTTCCCTTAAAATGGAAAATGTAAAGAAATATATGTAGCCAAATGTCGCCTCAATTCAATGATGTTTTCATGCTTTGTAGGAAGTAACTGGTCATGGTCAGCTGATGCATAGCTGCGAGGATTCTGGTTTAACAGCTAATAACAGTAGTTGTGATCCCCCAATAGATAAAAGAGATAGATAAAAGAGATACCAGTGCAGATTGGGGTAGGAAATCTCAGTTCTCCTTTGCTCGTGAACCAGCAGAAACTACCAGGCTTCAACAAGAAATTAGGAGTTACCTAAAAAAATTTGAGAAAGGTGTTGACGCAGAAGACATCAACGCAGAGATCACAAGTTATAGTTCCTTCAACGTAGACGAGTATGATTTACAAGGCCGTAAAGAAAGCTTGTTGTTTGACACAGTATCGTTTAAGAACAGAATAGAATCTGGGAGTTTGCATCTCTGTGCTGGTGGACTTGCAATTTCATTTTTGCCATTTCCTTCTGTTATATGAACTTTTTGTGCTGCAAAAGTTGAATGTGAGCTTCATGGTGAGGACCTTGTATATATTTTCTGTTTTCAAGGGGCTTGTGATTTCAGAAAAGCTGAAACCACAGCTTGATTCTAGTCAATTTCTGGTGATACTAGAAGCTACATAAACTTCATAGAAATATATTTTGAAAGGGCTCAATTCCTGTAAATAGATGAACAGTTGCAGCGAACAGGCATATGTTATTATTTGGATTGTGTTTGAACAGCTTGTGCCAAGGAGGATAGCTAAAGCTGAGAACAAGTTTCCTTTGTACATGTTGGGTAAAATCTAATTACGCACAACACGCAAGTATACGTGGTCAACAAGTAATAGAGTGATAAGTAGAGTATTGTTCTCACAGAGACTAACTAGCAATAATCTTAAACTTACAATTACTAATTTTCTATTAACTCTAATTTTATTAAACAAATCAACTCAGTAATTAAAATTAAAGAATCTAAATTAAGGAATAATTAAACTACCACAACAATCACAATAATCAAAATCTGGAATTTTCAACAATTAATGTAGAATTAGACTTATGATTTCACCCTAAGCTTCACCTTGATTTTAACACCTTTATTCCAATTCAATGCACTATCCCAGTTTATTAATCAAGAATACAAAAGTAGTATTAACCACCTCTCGATGCACTAATACTGTATTAACGTCAATCCACAATTAAGATAGAAATCTGTTAAACACCTTAATCAACTAACCCACTATATCTCTATGTGAATTACAATTGAAGAAAGTTTAAGAATAAGTTCTCTATTTGATTACATGTGATGTCAATCATATCTCTACCTTAACATTCATCAAGATTAAGCTATTCACAAAATCATGAACACATGCTATACTAATTAGGTCTAGATTTGAATATCCTCTCTCGATTCCATCAAATTCCACAAAGAATTGTTGATCAGGCAATTCATAGATTCAAGCTCAAATCAATATAGATAAACTGGAAATAGATTATTAAATTGGAAATTAAGGTTTGCAAAATCATCGATTCACTCAAAGATCCATCATAAGCCTAAAAAGTCAATTAGTTCATGTCAAACGAAATAAACACTGAATAAATCATAGAAATCATTCTTATGATTACAAATAATAACCTAAGACGAAGAATATTAAAAAACACCCTTCACGTAAACTAGAATCGCAATCGTCTTGAAAATCTCCCGAAGTACTCCTCCACGCTTGCTCTCAAAAACTCATATTAGATCTTCGTAATAGCTCCTATTGTTATGTTGAAATTGTTGTTGATAGAGTAATAGATATCTAGCATACAAGCTCCAGCCGAAAATCCCTTCAATTAGACTTCCATTGTCATGCAATTACTAGAAACCATGTCCACGAAGAATTTCAATCAGAACATGACACTTTGCGTGGCATCCTTTCATCTAGAATAATTGAAGACCCCACTACGTGGTAGGGTAACAAGATAATTTGGCCCACCACCGGCGAAGCTATGCTTCGCTAATCGAGATCAAGACCCACCTCGGCGACGGGTGTAGAGAACTAATGATGCCCTCCCCGGCGGGCATGTTTTCAGCCAAATGACTTTGCTGATTTTCATGTTGTACTCCAATTTTGCTTTAATTGACCTCAAATAATTCCAATTGATTCCATATATCCGTAAAATGCCTCAACGACCATCCTACACAAGAAATAACATAAAACAAGTAAAAAGGAACATAATCACAAGAATTTAGCAACAAATAAGCATGAAATGGATATTGAATCGCGTATATAAAATCCACTTATCAAAATCCCCCAAACTTAAATCGTGCTAGTCCTCGAGCACAAAACAACTACATGCAATGCAATGAGATGAACACTACCTAACTTATATGCTTTCGAATCCAACAATATCGCAGAATCGAAATTATCTTAACGGCCTCAGCGAAAATAAGCAACTATACAATATCAACCATCAAAAACCAATCTACAATTCCGTTCTAATCCTCAAATCTCAAGCCATCATCACCGGTATAGTGTGTGTGTAACATCCATGACAACCGATACACACTCAAATTCAATACATAACCAATCTCTTAGAAGGAATCATGTAATGCAAACTCAAAAATTTCAAAAGCAGATAGTTCCAACTAAAACTAAACAGTCACTAATCTCAGGGGTTCAAGCAAGGTACTTATACTTTATTCATATATATATATATTTTCTTTTTTTCTTCTTTTATATGCGTGGGCTTTTTGCTCTTTTCTCGTTTTATAAATTATATATATATATATATACACATAGTTATGCAATATCTTATTCCCTTAGCCTTTTCAATGCTACCTTAACGAGCTTTCGACCAACGACTCCCTGCACCATTAAGACCTTAGGGCGCTAGGTGTAAAGACAATCCCCTCGGGCTTACTTACTCAAGTAACAAAGGCCACAAAACTAGACAAGTACGCCACGGTGTTTATTCATATATATATATATATATATTTATTTTTTAGATAAAGCTTATATACCCCACATATCATCCCCCAAACTTAGGTTCCTGCCTAACTCTAGTCTTTACCATCCATTCTTGTCGTTTTGACATTTACTCTAACATTATCCTTTAGAGACCATTTAGGTACCAATTTGAATTGACCAATCAACATAGATGTTTGTTAATCGTGCTATCCTTTTATACCAGCTTCAAACAAGCTCAAGATTCGATTCATAGCGAGAAATTGTCATAGTTCTAATACTAATATCAGATTTGTTACTTATCGTCAATCACATCATTGTCCCACAAACAATATGAAACACAACATTGATGGACTTACGCAACACAATATTTACTAACTAATTTTTTTTTTAATAAAAGGATAACAAAATGCATTACAAGATTACCTACTATGCAATGACAAACATTAACCTAAGCTAGTATGGATGCACCTAAGCTATCATGCAATACTGAAATTAAGATGCAATACAGAAATTTAAATGACAAAATGCAAATTCAAACCTAAATGAGCTAAATGCATGCAAACATGTATTTAAAAAAATCCCCCAAACTTAAGTAATACAATGTCCTCATTGGTAGAATAATCGAATTAAGTACGTGAGGACTTCCCTGCGTTCGTTTAAGTCTGAGGAGGTGGTTGTTGGTTTTCTTCATCGGAATCACTTGGTGGGAACTTTGGCATTGGTCCGGGCTGTTGGTACGGAAATTATGTCGTCGGGTTGAAGCTTTGAAGAGTTGTGTTCAAAGAGGCGAAAGATGCATTCATAGCATCGAACATATGATCTTGCCTCATTGCCAATCGCCTTATTTCCCGACGAGTTGCCTTGGTATGCGCATTCATTTGATTTTGGAACGCAAGGAACTGAGAACTGGATATGGCCTCGACATGCGATACCGCCAAATTTCCTTGTTTGCCCATTTCTTCATCTTCATCCCCCGATGTCTCTGTAGCATCAACGTCGTCTTCTGAATCCGACGAAAAAATGAAACCCACACCACGTGGATGTGACTCGCCTCCTGCCCATACAGAATACCGCGCTATCATTCTCGAATCAAGCAATGCAAGTGGCAACTGTGTGGGCTCGTCGTCGGACCATCTAACCCCGGCATTGCGACATAACCCACAAATGAGAGATGGGTGTGGCAAACCTCCAAAAAAATTCCCACGTAAGTACCGGCGAATTGATGAACAGATTATGGCCCCGATGTCAATTATAAAATCTTGCACAATGGCGTACAACAGCAACGCTTTCTCTTTGGTGGCATCTGAGGTATGTTGGGACGGAAGCAATTTCGCACATAGGAAGGCGTACCAGATTTTTCCATACCGGCTAAGGTCTTTGCTATGAAACACGGTGCCTCCCTTTCGACCCTTGATCCAAGATGTTCCCGATTTTGTCATCTCCGTGATTATAGCATCAAAATTCGGGTCAGAATTACGGAGATGAACATACTGGCAGTGGCGAGGCACCCTCAGTTGGTAGTAAGTATTGATGGCGTCGGCACTGAATGGAACCAACCGTCCTCGCACAAATGCATGGAATGGTTCTTTGTCCTCAGCATTTGTGTAGAATTCTTTGACGATGTTAACGACGGCTGGTTCCGGCTCCTCGGTGAATTTGTTCCATCCCTTTTGGTAAATTTGTGGCATAAGCTCCCCATCGTTAGGATCCAGTGCCAACCCCCTCTCTGGTGTAAGGGCTTTGGTAAGCATGTAGTCATACCGGTCAGCGGCGGCGGCACTTGCAAATTTCTGGCGATCGAAGGTGCGTGTTGGTTGAGATGATCGTGAGCTTTCCCCCCTTTGTCATTTAGAAGATGATGGTGATGCCATGACCTTGCTTTAGTGCGTGACTTGCTTTAACTTTCCCCCAAACTTTGCAATTTGCTCCTCTCTAACTCTCAAGTATTCTTATGAATTTGCTATATCAATTGGTGTGAGAGATTTGATATGAGGGTAGTAATATATATAGAGGTTGAAGGATGGCTATCATTGGTGGAGTGAGGAAGTGGAGTTAAGGAATTGATGGGAGTGGTAGTAGTGGGTAGTGGGTGGTGGTTATGGAACTTAATAGCTGAAATGGGGAAGTGGAGAAAGTGAGTTAGTGGTGTGTTATGGGAAAGTGGAGAGTCTAAGTAATCGCCACAACTGTTGTTTGCCAGGACCCCATTTTCCATGGGTATTACGATAGGAAGGCCCTCCTCTCGGCATCAATTTTGCTCTTCCGAATTGTGGACCCCACCTCTTGAAAGTTGCCACTGTCAACCAATCTTGGAGACCCCCCGCCCTGGCGAGGGTTATAGTGTAAAAGGGCCCCCCCGGCGGGCCATGCTACTGTCAGATTCTTTGTTCTACTGCATGTAGTTCTCTTAATGCTATATTTTTCCATCCTGCAAGATTTAACACATGAAAATTAGTGAGTTTTTGATAACAAAAACATAATGTGGAGATGTTAACGAGACTTTTATTATTCTTCTACCTAGCAATTTAATGAAAACTATGATTAAACAAATATAAATTGAAAATATGAAAAATAAACTAAAGATTGGGTTGCCTCCCAATTAGCGCTTGATTTTAAGTCGTTTAGCCTGACTACTTCCTGCTTATGTTGTGTCGGTCAATGTGATGGCGATCACGTCGGTGTTAGCTTCTCCACTCCAATAATTCTTTAGACGGTGTCCGTTGACTTTGAATGTTTCTAGTGGATTGCGACTGTAGATTTCGACTGCACCATGAGAGAATACCCGCTTGACCATGAATGGTCCCGACCATCTCGACTTAAGCTTTCCGGGGAACAATTGCAGCCGTGAGTTGAACAAGAGTACTGATTGGCCTGGCTCGAATGTTCGATGCATAATTTTCTGGTCGTGCCATTTTTTGACTTTTTCTTTGTATAATTTGGCATTCTCATAGGCTTGAAGGCGAAATTTGTCGAGTTCATTCAATTGAAGTAGTCTCTTCTCACCTATGGCTGTTTGATCAAAATTGAGTTTTTTGCATAAATTTAATATGCCTTATGTCAGAGCTCGGCCGGTAAATGACATGCCTTCCGCATGCGATGGTTGTATGGTGACATTCCGATTGGTGTCTTGTATGCCATCCCCGTAGGCCCATAATGCATCATCCAATCGAAGTGACCAATCTTTCCTGCTAGGATTCACCACTTTCTCTAGTATCTTCTTAACTTCTCTGTTAGACACCTCAGCCTATCCACTGGTTTGAGGGTGATACGCTGTAGCTACCTTGTGGTTGACCCCATATTTGGCCAAAAGAGCTGTAAAAGACTTATTGCAGAAGTGACTACCTTCGTCACTGATTATTGCTCTTGGTGTGCCAAATCTCATGAAGATGTTCTTTTGTAGGAATTTGAGGACCACCTTGGCATCGTTTGCTGGTAATGCTGCAGCTTCAACCCACTTTGACACGTAGTCCACTGCGAGTAGAATGTATTGATTGTTCAAAGACGAGGGGAATGGCCCCATGAAATCAATACCCCATACATCAAAAATTTCCACTTCAAGAATTGTTTGTAGAGGCATCTCATTCCGTTTCATTATGTTGCCCACCCTTTGACACCTATCGCATTATTTCACAAATTGGTGGGCATCTTTGAATAATGTAGGCCAATAAAAACCTGCTTGTAACACCTTCGCTGCTGTCCTCTCGCTACCATAGTGTCCGCCATACACCGATGAGTGACACTCGTGCAGAATGTTCTTCACTTCACTATAGGGAATGCACCGTCAAATCATTTTATCTGCGCACTGCTTGAACAAATATGGTTCGTCCCACATGTACCATTTCACGTCATGAAGAAATTTCCTTTTCTATTGTCTTGTGAGGTCAGGTGGTAGAATGTTGCTCACAATGAAATTTGCATAATCCCCATACCATGGAATTTCTGCTGAAATCCCAAACAGTTGCTCGTCTGGGAATGACTCATTAATCTCACATCTGTCATCTTTCGCTTTCCCTTGGTTTTCCAACCTAGACAAGTGATCGGCTACTTGGTTTTCCGTCCCCTTTCTATCCTTTATTTCTAAGTTAAACTCTTGAAGTAGGAGAATCCACCGGATAAGGCGTGGTTTAGCATCCTTTTTCGCTATCAAGTATCAAATCGCTGCATGGTCTGTGTAAACTACCACCTTAGTCCCAATCAGGTAAGCCCGAAATTTGTCAAACGCATATACCACTGCAAGCAATTCCCTTTCTGTGGTTGTGTAATTCATTTGAGTCTTTGTAAGTGTTTTGCTTGCATAGTATATGGCGTGAAACACCTTGTCTCGATATTGGCCTAAAATAGCCCCAACCGCGTAGTCACTTGCATCACACATGAGCTCGAATGGCATGCTCCAATTCAGTGCGACTATAACAGGGGCTGTAGTTAATTTTCTCTTTAGTACGTCAAAAGTTGTCTTGCATTCTTCATCAAAGCTGAACGTTGCATCCTTCTCTAACAAACTGCATAGAGGTTTTGCAATTTTAGAGAAGTCTTTTATGAACCTTCGGTAGAACCCAGCGTGTCCTAAAAAACTCCTAATACCCTTCACTGAGTTTGGTAGAGGCAATTTTTCAATCGTTTCCAGCTTTGCTTTGTCAACTTCCAATCCTTGAGCCGATACCTTATGGCCCAAAATTATGCCCTCTTCAACCATGAAGTGGCATTTTTCCCAATTGAGTACAAGATTCGTGTCCTTACATCTTTGCAACACCATGACCATATTCTATAAGCAAATATCGAAGCTGTCCCCATACACCGAAAAGTCATCCATGAAGACCTCAACATTTTTCTCCACCATATCTGAAAAAATGGCCATCATACATCGTTGGAAAGTTGCAGATGCATTGCATAGCCCAAACGACATCCTCCTGAATGCAAATGTGCCGTAAGGGCACGTGAATGTGGTATTCTCTTGATCCTCCAGAGCGATGACTATTTGGTTGTAGCCAAAGTACCCATCCAACAAACAGTAATATTGGTGTCCCGCCAATCTATCTAACATTTGATCAATAAAGGGCAGCGGGAAATGATATTTTCGGGTTGCCTTGTTTAATTTTCTGTAATCCATGCAAACCCTCCAACTCACCAACGTTTCTAGTTTCAGATTAATTCATTGTCCTCATTCTCGCACTTACACCGCTATTTCTCCTTTTTTTCAAGACGCATCGCACTTGATTAACCCATTTGCTGTCAGAAATCGGGTAGATGATGCCGGCATCTAACCACTTCAAAATTTCCTTCTTCACCACTTCCTTCATAATCGGATTAAGTTGTCGCTGTTGCTCCACTGTTGGTTTTGCCTCGTCTTCCATTAGGATCTTGTGCATGCAAAATGACGGGCTGATTCCTTTAATATCCACAATTGTCCACCCGATAGCTGATTTGTGGTCCCGAAGCACCCTCAGCAACTTTTCTTCCTGCAATTCGTTAAGTGCAGCTGAAATAATAATAGGTAAAGAATTTGAATTGCCTAAATATGCATACCTGAGGTGTTTAGGGAGTGACTTAAGTTCCAGCTTTGGTGGCTCTTCCAATGATGGTTTCAGTTTTTCTGCAGCTACTTCCTCCGTGTGCAATGGTTCAAACGGTGTTCTAAATCTGGAAACTCGTGGCAATGAGTCTAGCATTTGTAGGTAATCCACCAATTCCGGCTCGTCTACCTCTTCATCCCCCAATAATGTTGTTTCTAACGGATCGTTTACCAAACTCTTGCTCATATCATCACTAATGATTTGGTCAATTAAATCCATTCGAAAACATTATTCCTCGTCCGTAGGGAATTTCATGGCTTTAAACACATTGAATTTTACTTCTTGATCTTGGACCCTCATAGTGAGTTCTCCTTTTTTACATCTACGAGTGTCCCACCAGAGCCAAAAAATGGTCTCCCTAGGATAATTGGGATGTTCTTGTCTTCCTCAAAATCTAGAATGATAAAGTCCACGGGGAATATAAACTTATCCACTTTTACTAAGATGTCCTCTACTATGCCTCTCGGATATGTGACTGACCTATCCGCTAACTGTAATGTAATGTTCGTAGGCCTTGGTAAGGGCAAACCCAATTCTAAGTATACTGAAAATGGCATAAGGTTTACACTTGCCCCTAAATCACATAAACACTTGCTCAAATGCATATTTCTGATTGTGCATGGTATAGTGAAGCTCCCCGGGTCCTTGAGTTTTGGTGGTAATTTCTACTGTAATACCGCACTACACTCCTCGGTTAGTGCCACTGTCTCGAAATCCTCCCATTTCTTCTTCCTTGATAGAATCCCTTTCATGAATTTTGCATAACTCGACATTTATTCTAGGGCTTCTGCAAATGGAATATTAATCTGAAGTTTTTTGAATATTTCCAAAAACTTTGCAAATTGCTTGCCTAATTTCTGTTTTTGGATCCTCTGCTGAAATGGTGGTGGTGGATAAGCAATTGGTTTATTGTTTAGCTTTGTTTCCTTATCTTGCTTATCCTCGCCTTTACTTTCTGTACTCACGTTCCTATCATTAACTTTTTCATCTAGAGTTGCTGAATTTACTGCATTAATACCCTCAAGCTGTTTCCCACTCCGCAATGTGATTGCCTGACACTGTTCATGGTTACCCTTCAGATTTCTCTTTGTATAGCTTTGTAGGGTCCCTTGTGGCCTGCTGTTTAATGCTAAAGCAATTTGTCCTATTTGATTCTCCAAATTCTTCAAGGTTATGGTATGATTTTTCATTGCTGCATCGTTATTAATCATGTACTTTGACACCACTTCCTCGAAATCTGATTTCCTTTCTTGTTGAACTGGTTGATGGTGATTCTGAAAACCTGGAGGGTATGACTGTCGTGGAGCTTGATTTTGCTGGTTGTTGCTCCATGAGAGATTAGGATGATTCCTATTTCCTTGATTGTATATGTTCTGGTATGTGTTCTGCGAAATTCTGTTATAATTGCCCATAAACTGAACTGATGCTGGATTTATCGCACATTGATCCGTGGGTGCTCCCCCGCGCACAACTCACATATTATTGTCACTTGCTGTGTTTGTTGTGCTTGTTGTGCTTGTGCCCCTGTCATTGAATCCAACTTCTTCGAAAGTGCAAAGAATCAGTGCTTGTATCATTTGTCACACCATCTACTTCTAACACCCCACCGCCTTTTTGCTGTGTCGTTCTTGTTGTGGGCCACTGTAGTTATTAGCCGCCATGGTTTCAATCAAATCGTAGGCTTCCTCGTAACTCTTAGCCATGAATGCTCCACCCGACGTTGCATCAATACTCGTCCTGAGATTCCCATGTAGTCCGTTGTAGAAGGTGTTCATTTGCAGCCACTTGGGCAATCCGTGATGTGGGCATTTTCTGAGCAACTCTTTATATCTCTCCCATGCCTCATATAACGACTCCCCATGTTGCTGTTCAAACATCGTTATCTCGTTCCTCATCTTTGCAGTTTTCGCCGGTGGAAAGAATTTGGCAAGGAATTTCTGGGCTAAATCCTCCCATGTAGTTATCGAACCGGACGGTAGAGAATGCAACCAACTCTTCGCCTTGTCCCGTAAAGTGAATGGGAACAAACAAAGTCTCACCGCCACATCCGACACCCCATTGTACCTAAAGGTGTCACAAATTTCCAGAAAGTTGACTAGATGCTCGTTCGGGTCGTCATTTTCCAATCCCCCAAACTGAACTGAATTCTGAATCATTTGTATCATCCCAGGCTTAATTTCGAATGTATTTGCTGCTATTGTGGGCCTGGTGATGTTTGTCTGCAGTTCAGTCACCTTGGGTGTGGCGAAGTCCCTTAACGCTTTCCGATCTTTGGCTGCCATTTCCTCTTCTTTCTCAGGTGTTTCAAATTCTTGTCTCGTTTCCTTGATCCACTTACTCAACCTCTGGAACCTATTCTCAATGTCGTCCTCAAAAGGCAGCAAGTCCGAATTTTGCCGAGTTTGCATAAACTACTTTCAACACCTGAAATAGAAGAATCAAAACACAAATAAAAAAAATGTCTAAGTAAAACTGGATTAATTAAACTGATATTGTAAAAAATATTAAGAATTATACTAAATACTCCCCGACAACAGCGCCAAAAACTTGTTGGATAAAATCTAATTACGCACAACATACAAGTATACATGGTCAACAAGTAATAGAGTGATAAGTAGAGTATCGTTCCCACAGAGACTAACTAGCAATAATCTTAACTTACAATTACCAATTTCCTATTAACCCTAATTTTATTAAACAAATCAACTCAGTAATTAAAATTAAAGAATCTAAATTAAGGAATAATTAAACTACCACAACAATCACAATTATCAAAATCTGGAATTTCCAACAATTAATGGAGAATTAGACTTATGATTTCACCCTAAGCTTCACTTTGATTTTAACACCTTTATTCCAATTCAATGCACTATCCCAGTTTATTAATCAAGAACACAAAAGTAGTATTAACCACCTCTCGATGCACTAATACCGTATTAACGTCAATCCACAATTAAGATAGAAATCCGTTAAATACATTAATCAACTAACCCACTATATCTCTATGTGAATTACAATTGAAGAAAGTTTAAGAATAAGTTCTCTATCTGATTACATGCGATGTCAAGCATATCTCTACCTTAACATTCATCAAGATTAAGCTATTCAGAAAATCATGAACACATGCTATACTAATTAGGTCTAGATTTGAATATCCTCTCTAGATTCCATCCAATTCCACAAAGAATTGTTGATCAGGCAATTCATAGATTCAAGCTCAAATCCAAATAGATAAACTGGAAATAGATTATTAAATTGGAAATTAAGGTTTACAAAATCATCGATTCACTCAAAGATCCATCATAAGCCTAAAAAGTCAATTAGTTCATGTCAAACGAAATAAACACTGAATAAATCATAGAAATCATTCTTATGATTACAAATAATAGCCTAAGACGAAGAATATTAAAAAAACACCCTTCACGTAAACTAGAATCGCAATTGTCTTGAAAATCTCCCGAAGTACTCCTCCACGCTTGCTCTCAAAAACTCAGATTAGATCTTCGTAATAGCTCCTATTGTTATGTTGAAATTGTTGTTGATAGAGTAATAGATATCTAGCATACAAGCTCCAGCCGAAAATCCCTTCAATTAGACTTCCATTGTCATGCAATTACTAGAAACCATGTCCACGAAGAATTTCAATTACAACATGTCACTTCAGAATCGACACCCCCCGCCCCGGCGGGGGTTCATGTACTATCAATGCCCGCCCTACCCCAAGCATCCTTTCTCGCCTAGTATATTGAAGACCCATTTTACGGGTACATCAGATAATTTGGTCATTTTGCGCATATATGCTTCTCGCTAATCGAGTATCAAGACTCTCACGCCGGTGTAGAGGTGAAAACTAATGAAGCCCTTGGCGGTATGTCTTCTCCGCCAAATGACTTTTGATGATTTTCATGTCAGACTCAATTTTGTTCTAATTGACCTCAAATCATCCCAATTGATTCCACATATCCGTAAAATGACTCAACAACCATCGTACACAAGAAATAACATAAAACAAGTAAAAAGGAACATAATCACAAGAATTTAGCAACAAATAAACATGAAATGGATATTGAATCGCGTATATAAAATCCACTTATCTGTACACCCTCAGTTTCGTTGATACTTTCAAAATTAATACGATTCATTTAATTTTTAAAAATAAAAATCTTGTTACTAACAGTAATTTTTTGATATTTTAAGATTTTCATAATTATAGTCCAAAATTTGATAAATTTATATTAATTTTGTGTTTAAAAAAATATTTTATATTTACTTCCAAAGGTCGTATTTTATCTTATATTTTAAAATAGAGGGAATATTATAGTTCCATTGCAGTTACAAAGCAAACCTTTGTTTCCTCCTGTCTTCGCATTTTTGTAGTTCTTCAAGTTATAACTTCCAGTTCTACTGATTTTTATTTTATTTCATTTTATTTCGTAATAATAATGCATGCATTAATACTTAAAAATGGTACATCTAAAATTCGTAGCAAGATAACCTAGTAACTTTTTTAATATACTGAATACTGGTTAATCCAGTTCTACTAATTAATGGAACTCATACATACTTGTATCGATCAATGAAATTGAATTGACTATTGACTTGAATAGTTATAATATAATGACTTTCTAGGTAAGCAAACCATCTCTTCTTATCTTCATTAACTTCGCCTTTTAGTTATAAATTAAATGTTCGGTTTTGATTTTTTTAAAAGTTAAATTGATTATTTTTAGAGTTAATAATTAAGTATATATAAGTATATTTTAAAAATTATAAAATTGGGGTTAGTAGTAATTGTATATACTTTCTTTTAGTTATTATCACTTCGCTTATATTTTGGTAAAATTGATATAGAAATTTGTTTTAAAAATAGTTAATTTAATTTTAAAAAGTCAAAATTGGACATTTAATTTTGAAGAAAGGAATATCTAACTAAAACTTAAGCTTGAGTATTGAATTGAATAGTCATAATATAGGTTTTCAAAAAAACAAAAAGACTTGAACTTCTGATTATTTGTTAAATTTAATAATAAAATTTGATTAAGTATATTATTTGTAAGACCCCGAATTTTATGAAATAAAATTATTCAATTTTTCTTATAATTATTATTCAGTAAATGGTTATATTGATAAAAGTTTAAAGTTATGGGTGAAATATGAAAATTTTATAAAATACGCAAGTGGCTATAAAATATTCATTGTTGTCGGAGAATATTCGTTTGGTCGTGGAATCTTCTTTTTACGTTTGAATATCCGTGATGCACGACAGTAGCGACCACTTGTGGGCCCCATAATGTATTAATAAGCTGTCGGATGAAGGAAAACCAAAAAGTATGAGTTTTTATGAATAACAGCGTAACTTTTACCATTAACACTGTTGGACTACGCGGTGGTTAAAATACGATGTCGCTTGGTTTCACAAAGATGCTTTACGGTGTTGCAGAAGATTATTGAATTATTGATTCGTACGTAAGAAGGCATTACTCAATAATTGATACAGTAGTTACCGTTTAATATTTTATTTTATTGATTCAATAATTGCTGCGTTGATATTTTATATTATTGTTGTTCAATAATTGTCACAGTATTTTCCATTATCAGATCAATAATTCATATTATTTGAATAATATTATTAGATAGCATTATTGATAATGTCTAGAAAGTTCTGTCAAGGAGAGGTTTGGTCATCTAATTGTGCGACAGTAAGGAGAAATCCTTATTGAAAAGCCCCCTCTTTCCTGGGAACGGCCTGGTTGTCATAATTGTGATTCTGTAATATTATTTGTGAATAATTAATTATTGATTTATATGATAAGGAAATATTTATTTTATATAAATGATGGATTTATTTATTTTATGTGGTTATAATTGAAGGAGTTAATGTTGAGGTGTTTTATCTGTATTTTTGTCGGAATGGAGGTATTAAAAATTAAATCAGTATTTTTACGATATATTGCGTGAGTTATAATTTTTAATCCGACTGTTGGATCGTTGTGATTTTTGGATATGTTATACATATATAAGTTGAGTATATGTCAACAAATTTTGAATCGTTAAAGATGAATGAATGATTTGTTATGAATTTTAAGAGGTGACTGATTCGGAAATTAGGGTTATAAATGATTTTGGTGGAAAATTCTAGAATGCGTGGGCCCCACCTATGGTTGGTGAAGAAATGTGCTGAAATTCTAATTCAAATGTGGTGGGTGGCAATAGTAGCAGGTAAAGCCATCAGGTAGCAGGTCAAGTCTGCTTCGGCGTGCTAACATTTTCCTATAAATAGAGGGCTAAGTTAGAATTGAAAATCACACCAGAAACATAAGCTTTCTCTCTTTCTCTCTCTATATTATCAAGCATATTTTGTGAGTATTTAGATACTTTGAGAGTTGCTATTCAGTGCAAGGTTCCTTCGGCTTTCCATTCCGGTCAGAAATACTGCTCTTTCGAGGTAAGGGATTGTAAGGGATTTTAAGGGTTGTTATGTTTTTCATATTTCGTAACTTTTCAGACCTTCAAAAATTCTGGAAAAATTTGAAATGATAATTTGATGAGTTTTGTTGATTGTGTCCAAAAATGGCGATTTTTGGATGTATAGATTAAGAGTTATGAATTTTATGAGAAAATACTATTTTAAAAGAAAACCCTTATAACTCCTTATGGTTAACTCCAAAATTGGTAAAATTTTTATTGGGAGTACATGTATATAACATGAGTATATTCTGTAGATTTCGAAATTTTTGGACAAAAGTACAATTTATGATAAATGTCTAAATATTCGACAGTTTTGGCCATATGAAAAATAGTAAATGAATTTTAAAAATTTCGAGAAAAATATATGTTCAATATGGGACTATATTATGTTAAATCCCAGAAAAGAAATATTTTTGGTACTGATTTGGTATTTTTCATGAAAATAAAATAGTTATGAGTAAATAAATTAAATACGTTAGGTGAAGTAAGAAAATTAGAAAATATGACTTTATGGCTTGAGAATCATATATGAGGTATATGCAGATTTTTGATGAGAGTTTTGGTTATTGGTGATGAAATCTTATGAGTTTGGCATTTTTATGATGATTAAATGCATTAATTAGTAAAGTGTAAACAATTTTAAATAAATTGTTTATAAGTTTGAGAAATTATTAAATATTAATAATATTAAGATTTTGATATTATTAAGTGATTTATAACATTTTGATTAAGGTGTTATAAATATTGATATGGATTTTATTGTGAAATTTTATCTCTTTGTGTCGGGGTTACTATTCACGAATACGACACTATTCACCGAAAAATAAAATTTTCCTTTTTGTTCAAGATGACAATTATGGTTACTATCTTTGATTGAATCCATGTTTTGATAATATTATTTTTATTATCATATATAGCATTTTTATAATTCTAGTGTTGAAATTTCTCTTTGACTTGAGTATAAAGATGTGTATATTATTGGTATGATCGTGACTAGGGGTTCTCTTTGGCCAGTAGTGCAAAGTTGAATCGTTGACTGGTATGATCATGACCATTGAATTTACTATTGAATATTTTTAGCTTAAGTGCAAAGGTGAATTGATCAACATGATTATAATTATGGTTTATATAAATTCTGAAATGATTATGTATTTATTTGAAATATGAATATCTTTGGCCTGTAATGCAAAGATGACCTGTTGTTGAATATCTTTGGCTTGTAGTGCAAAGATGATCTGTTGTTGAATATCTTTGGCCTGTAATGCAAAGATGACATGTTGTTGAATATCTTTGGCCCGTAGTGCAAAGATGACCTGTTGCTGAATATCTTTGACATGTAGTGCAAAGATGAACTGTTGATGAATATCTTTGGCCTGTAGTGCAAAGATGAATTTATTAGTATGATTATGAACAGGAACTGTGATTTGGTATAACCATAATCTTGATGTTTCAGGTAAAGACAGGTGATGAAAATTATCTTCGTCCTGGATGAGAAGAGTAATTAGAATCACAATTATGATTATGAGTTATTCATATGGTTGTGGAAAGGAACTGTTGATTAATGTTACAGGGATAAAACATTGTTGGTGGACTTTTAACGTGGAGAAGATAATAGACTTTATAGTCTATTTGACTCTTCTAATGGATTGCTCGTTCCGCTGCAATTATGGTTGAAAAAGTTTTATCATCTACCATATATTCTAAATCTCTAATTTCTTACTGACAAAGGCTATTGATAATTTAATTATCTTTAGTCATGATATTCTTTACTGAGCTAGTTGTGCTCACCCTTTTGCTTCACAATTCCTTTCAGGTAATAAGAGTGTAGTGGGTTGGAGTCGGCGGGATAACATGGGAATAGAATGGTGGTCTATAGCTGTTGAGGTTCTCCCTAAATAGTATGGAAATAATTTTATTGAGAACTTTAGATAAATGTGTCGTATTGTATACGTCATTTGATATTTAATTTTGGTGAACCGAATAGGGTGAGGCGAACCCAACTTTGGAAGGGTGTTTTGTCACTATCATCCAAGATGTCTAATGACATACAATCTCGTGTTATCATAAGAAAGGGTTGTGCACATCCACTTGCTGAGTATATCTACGAGCACTACCTATATGATCTTGGAGTTGGGTTGAAACATAATGTTCAATCACAGACGGTGGAGATAGTTATATGTCAAGAGAAGACTCACCATTGGAAGAAACATGATAGTAATATTCTCGTTTTTCTTTGGGGTCTATTGGATCAACCAAGGATAATTCTCTGGACATATGATATCTATCATAACTTAGATTCATGGCCTCCTATGTACGAAGGTTTCCTTGAGCACTTCTCAAAGATTTTAATTTCTAAAACAGTTCTAGATTGTACCTTTATATAAGGTATCACTGTGAGGTGTTGTCCATAGTTGGGAAATGAGTCACAGTTGGTATTAAAATTCACAGTATATGTGTTGTTGTATTTTGCACGACAATTGTAGTAATAAAGTTGTAGTTGTTTTCTGTACCATGTATTTGGCGACTCAGAATAGGTTGGATGGATTGGACCTATTTTGGGGGCATCACATTATTAATCTAACTTTACTTATTTTAATAGTTTCAACTATTACCCATATTTACTTACTATTTTTTTTAGTAATTTACACTTGAAATAAGTGATTATCAATTTTTTTACTAAACATTTTTCACTTATTACTAATTTAAGTGTCTTTTATTTTTGAAACACAAATTTATTTTTAAAAATTGATTATAATCAAAAGTACAAATCAGAATCAATAATCACATTTTTAAGTAATTTCAAACAAACTCTTAGTCCCGAGTTCACCATCTCTACTAATATAATGTATATCATATTTATAATTATACTAAACTTTTTGCATCATTTGTTGTTGTGACACCCCCAAAATAAATCCACACAATCCATTTTGAGTCGCCAAATATATAGTACAAAATCCAAATACAAATTTCATTTATACAATTGTCGTGTAAAATACGAGAACACATAAGCTGAGAGTTTCAATATAAATATTTTCTTGTAGACAATATCCAAACTCAAATAAAGTCCTCATTACAATTATTGTCATACAATTTTACAAAATAGGGAGGACTACTATAATAAACATCTTGGACCATAACTCCACTCCCCGATTGGTTCCAGCTACATTCTCGTCTCCTTAGAAGACCAATGGAACCAAAAAGAAAAGGGTGAACTCAACTAGCACAATAAAGAATATTATGACTAAGATAATGAAGAACAAATTATATTTAGTCCTTAACAGTGAAAAATCTGATAGAATACAATAGACAAAAAGTTTTAGATCAACAACTGCAGCGAAAATAGCAATCCATTAGAAGAGTCAAGTAGAGCAAGATGTCTACTATCTTCTATGATTTTAAAAGTCCATCATTAATATTTTATCCCCATAACACCAATCAATAAATATTTCAAATCAAAAAATTATCCAGGCACTACGGGCCAAGAATATTCGTTTGTATCACCAAAGGGTCATGATCATGTCAAACAACTGTCCATCTATGTACTACAGCCCAAAGAGGACTTTCATCACAAACCTATATCTGTAACATTAAAGGTCATGATTATACCAATATACAATTCCTTGTCATAATCATACCAATCAACAAATCCATCTTTTGCACTATGAGCCAAAGATGACTTTTACCACAATATAAGCATGAGGATGATGATAATGATATAAAGAATCAATATTTTAAAATAGAGGGAATATTATAGTTCTATTGCAGTTACAAAGCAAACCTTTGTTTCCTCCTGTCTTCGCATTTTTGTAGTTCTTCAAGTTATAACTTCCAGTTCTACTGATTTTTATTTTATTTCATTTTATTTCTTATTAATAATGCATGCATTAATACTTAAAAATGGTACATCTAAAATTCGTAGCAAGATAGCCTAGTAACTTTTTTAATATACTGAATACTAGTTAATCCAGTTCTACTAATTAATGGAACTGTCATACTTGTATCAGTCAATGAAATTGAATTGACTATTGACTTGAATAGTTATAATATAACAACTTTCTAGGTAAGCAAACCATCTCTTCTTATGCTGTTAACTTCTGCCTTAGTTATAAATTAAATGTTCAGTTTTAATTTTTTTTAAAGTTAAATTGATTATTTTTAGAATTAATAATTAAGTATATATAAGTATATTTTTAAAATTATAAAAATTGGGGTTAGTAGTAATTGTATATACTTTCTTTTAGTTATTATCACTTCGTTTATATTTTGGTAAAATTGATATAGAAATTTGTTTTAAAAATAGTTAATTTAATTTTAAAAAGTCAAAATTGGACATTTAATTTTGAAGGAAAGGAATATCTAACTAAAACTTAAGCTTGAGTATTGAATTGAATAGTCATAATATAGGTTTTCAAAAAAACAAAAAGACTTGAACTTCTGATTATTTGTTAAATTTAATAATAAAATTTGATCAAGTATATTATTAATCTAGCTTTACTTATTTTAATAGTTTCAACTATTACCCATATTTACTTACTATTTTTTTTTTAGTAATTTACACTTGAAATAAATGATTATCAATTTTTTTACTAAACATTTTTCACTTATTGCTAATTTAAGTGTCTTTTATTTTCGAAACACAAATTTCTTTTTAAAAATTGATTATAATCAAAAGTACAAATCAGAATCAATAATCACATTTTAAAGTAATTTCAAACAAACTCTTAGTCCCGAGCTCACCATCTCTACTAATATAATGTATATCATATTTATAATTATACTAAATTTTTGCATCATTTGTTGTTGTGGCGCCCCCAAAATAAATCCAATCCAATCCATTTTGAGTGCCAAATATATAGTACAAAATCCAAATCCAAATTTCATTTATACAATTGTCGTGTAAAATACGAGAACACATAAGCTGAGAGTTTCAATATAAATATTGTCTTGTAGACAATATCCAAACTCAAATAAAGTCCTCATTACAATTATTGTCATACAATTTTACAAAATAGGGAGGACTACTATAATAAACATCTTGGACCATAACTCCACTCCCCGACTGGTTCCAGCTACATTCTCGTCTCCTTAGAAGATCAATGGAACAAAAAAGAAAATGGTGAACTCAACTAGCACAATAAAGAATATTATGACTAAGATAATGAAGAACAAATTATATTTAGTCCTCAACAGTGAAAAATCTGATAGAATACAATAGACAACAAGTTTTAGATCAACAACTGCAGCGAAAATAACAATCCATTAGAAGAGTCAAGTAGAGCAAGATGTCTACTATCTTCTATGATTTTAGAAGTCCATCATTAATATTTTATCCCCATAACACCAATCAATAAATGTTTCAAATCAAAAAATTATCCATGCACTACGGGCCAAGAATATTCGTTTGTATCACCAGTGGTCATGATCATGTCAAACAACTGTCCATCTATGTACTACAGCCCAAAGAGGACTTTCATCACAAACCTATATCTGTAACATTAAAGGTCATGATTATACCAATATACAATTCCTTGTCATAATCATAACAATCAACAGTCCATCTTTGCACTATGAGCCAAAGATGACTTTTACCACAATATAAGCATGAGGATGATGACAATGATATAAAGAATCAATATTTTAAAATAGAGGGAATATTATAGTTCTATTGCAGTTACAAAGCAAACCTTTGTTTCCTCCTGTCTTCGCATTTTTGTAGTTCTTCAAGTTATAACTTCCAGTTCTACTGATTTTTATTTTATTTCATTTTATTTCGTAATAATAATGCATGCATTAATACTTAAAATGGTACATCTAAAATTAAGTAAGTAATATAGCCTAGTAACTTTTTAATATCTTTGAATCTTGGTTAATCCAGGTTCTACTAATTAATGGAACTGTCATACTTGTATCAGTCAATGAAATTGAATTGACTATTGACTTGAATAGTTATAATATAACAACTTTCTAGGTAAGCAAACCATCTCTTCTTATGCTGTTAACCACTTCCTTAGTTATAAATTAAATGTTCAGTTTTAATTTTTTTTAAAGTTAAATTGATTATTTTTAGAATTAATAATTAAGTATATATAAGTATATTTTTTAAATTATAAAAATTGGGGTTAGTAGTAATTGTATATACTTTCTTTTAGTTATTATCACTTCGTTTATATTTTGGTAAAATTGATATAGAAATTTGTTTTAAAAAGTCAAAATTGGACATTTAATTTTGAAGGAAAGGAATATCTAACTAAAACTTAAGCTTGAGTATTGAATTGAATAGTCATAATATAGGTTTTCAAAAAAACAAAAAGACTTGAACTTCTGATTATTTGTTAAATTTAATAATAAAATTTGATCAAGTATATTATTAATCTAACTTTACTTATTTTAATAGTTTCAACTATTACCCATATTTACTTACTATTTTTTTTTTTAGTAATTTACACTTGAAATTAGTGATTATCAATTTTTTTACTAAACATTTTTCACTTATTACTAATTTAAGTGTCTTTTATTTTCGAAACACAAATTTCTTTTTAAAAATTGATTATAATCAAAAGTACAAATCAGAATCAATAATCACATTTTTAAGTAATTTCAAACAAACTCTTAGTCCCGAGTTCACCATCTCTACTAATATAATGTATATCATATTTATAATTATACTAAACTTTTTGCATCATTTGTTGTTGTGACGCCCCCAAAATAAATCCACACAATCCATTTTGAGTCGTCATTTATATAGTACAAAATTTAAATACAAATTTCATTTATACAATTGTCGTGTAAAATACGAGAACACATAAGCTGAGAGTTTCAATATAAATATTTTCTTGTAGACAATATCTAAACTCAAATAAAGTCCTCATTACAATTATTGTCATACAATTTTACAAAATAGGGAGGACTACTATAATAAACATCTTGGACCATAACTCCACTCCCCCATTTGGTTCCAAAGAACATTCTCGTCTCCTTAGAAGACCAATGGAACCAAAAAGAAAAGGGTGAACTCAGCTAGCACAATAAAGAATATTATGACTAAGATAATGAAGAACAAATTATATTTAGTCCTCAACAGTGAAAAATCTGATAGAATACAATAGACAACAAGTTTTAGATCAACAACTGCAGCGAAAATAGCAATCCATTAGAAGAGTCAAGTAGAGCAAGATGTCTACTATCTTCTATGATTTTAAAAGTCCATCATTAATATTTTATCCCCATAACACCAATTAATAAATGTTTCAAACCAAAAAATTATCCATGCACTACGGGCCAAGAATATTCGTTTGTATCACCAGTGGTCATGATCATGTTAAACAACTGTCCATTTATGTACTACAGCCCAAAGAGGACTTTCATCACAAACCTATATCTGTAACATTAAAGGTCATGATTATACCAATATACAATTCCTTGTCATAATCATACCAATCAACAGTCCATCTTTGCACTATTTGCCAAAGATGACTTTTACCACAATATAAGCATGAGGATGATGACAATGATATAAAGAATCAATATTTTAAAATAGAGGGAATATTATAGTTCTATTGCAGTTACAAAGCAAACCTTTGTTTCCTCCTGTCTTCACATTTTTGTAGTTCTTCAAGTTATAACTTCCAGTTCTACTGATTTTTATTTTATTTCATTTTATTTCGTAATAATAATGCATGCATTAATACTTAAAAATGGTACATCTAAAATTCGTAGCAAGATAGCCTAGTAACTTTTTTAATATACTGAATACTGGTTAATCCAGTTCTACTAATTAATGGAACTGTCATACTTGTATCAGTCAATGAAATTGAATTGACTATTGACTTGAATAGTTATAATATAACAACTTTCTAGGTAAGCAAACCATCTCTTCTTATGCTGTTAACTTCTGCCTTAGTTATAAATTAAATGTTCAGTTTTAATTTTTTTTAAAGTTAAATTGATTATTTTTAGAATTAATAATTAAGTATATATAAATATATTTTTAAAATTATAAAAATTGGGGTTAGTAGTAATTGTATATACTTTCTTTTAGCTATTATCACTTCGTTTATATTTTGGTACAATTGATATAGAAATTTGTTTTAAAAAGTCAAAATTGGACATTTAATTTTGAAGGAAAGGAATATCTAACTAAAACTTAAGCTTGAGTATTGAATTGAATAGTCATAATATAGGTTTTCAAAAAAACAAAAAGACTTGAACTTCTGATTATTTGTTAAATTTAATAATAAAATTTGATCAAGTATATTATTAATCTAACTTTACTTATTTTAATAGTTTCAACTATTACCCATATTAACTTACTACTTTTTTTTTTAGTAATTTACTTTTAAATAAGTGATTATCAATTTTTTTACTAAACATTTTTCACTTATTACTAATTTAAGTGTCTTCTATTTTCGAAACATAAATTTCTTTTTAAAAATTGATTATAATCAAAAGTACAAATCAGAATCAATAATCACATTTTTAAGTAATTTCAAACAAACTCTTAGTCCCGAGTTCACCATCTCTACTAATATAATGTATATCATATTTATAATTATACTAAACTTTTTGCATCATTTATTGTTGTGACGCCCCAAAAATAAATCCACACAATCCATTTTGAGTCGCCAAATATATAGTACAAAATCCAAATACAAATTTCATTTATACAATTGTCGTGTAAAATACGAGAACACATAAGCTGAGAGTTTCAATATAAATATTTTCTTGTAGACAATATCCAAACTCAAATAAAGTCCTCATTACAATTATTGTCATACAATTTTACAAAATAGGGAGGACTACTATAATAAACATCTTGGACCATAACTCCACTCCCCGACTGGTTCCTGCTATATTCTCGTCTCCTTAGAAGACCAATGGAACAAAAAAAAAGGGTGAACTCAACTAGCACAATAAAGAATATTATGACTAAGATAATGAAGAACAAATTATATTTAGTCCTCAACAGTGAAAAATCTGATAGAATACAATAGACAACAAGTTTTAGATCAACAACTGCAGCGAAAATAGCAATCCATTAGAAGAGTCAAGTAGAGCAAGATGTCTACTATCTTCTATGATTTTAAAAGTCCATCATTAATATTTTATCTCCATAACACCAATCAATAAATGTTTCAAACCAAAAAATTATCCATGCACTACGGGCCAAGAATATTCGTTTGTATCACCAGTGGTCATGATCATGTCAAACAACTGTCCATCTATGTACTGCAGCCCAAAGAGGACTTTCATCACAAACCTATATCTGTAACATTAAAGGTCATGATTATACCAATATACAATTCCTTGTCATAATCATACCAATCAACAGTCCATCTTTGCACCATGAGCCAAAGATGACTTTTACCACAATATAAGCATGAGGATGATGACAATGATATAAAGAATCAATATTTTAAAATAGAGGGAATATTATAGTTCTATTTGCAGTTACAAAGCAAACCTTTGTTTCCTCCTGTCTTCGCATTTTTGTAGTTCTTCAAGTTATAATTTCCAGTTCTACTGATTTTTGTTTTATTTCATTTTATTTTGTAATAATAATGCATGCATTAATACTTAAAAATGGTACATCTAAAATTCGTAGCAAGATAGCCTAGTAACTTTTTTAATATACTGAATACTGGTTAATCCAGTTCTACTAATTAATGGAACTGTCATACTTGTATCAGTCAATGAAATTGAATTGACTATTGACTTGAATAGTTATAATATAACAACTTTCTAGGTAAGCAAACCATCTCTTCTTATGCTGTTAACTTCCGCCTTAGTTATAAATTAAATGTTCAGTTTTGATTTTTTTTAAAGTTAAATTAAAGGTCATGATTATACCAATATACAATTCCTTGTCATAATCATACCAATCAACAGTCCATCTTTGCACCATGAGCCAAAGATGACTTTTACCACAATATAAGCATGAGGATGATGACAATGATATAAAGAATCAATATTTTAAAATAGAGGGAATATTATAGTTCTATTTGCAGTTACAAAGCAAACCTTTGTTTCCTCCTGTCTTCGCATTTTTATAGTTCTTCAAGTTGTAATTTCCAGTTCTACTGATTTTTGTTTTATTTCATTTTATTTTGTAATAATAATGCATGCATTAATACTTAAAAATGGTACATCTAAAATTCGTAGCAAGATAGCCTAGTAACTTTTTTAATATACTGAATACTGGTTAATCCAGTTCTACTAATTAATGGAACTGTCATACTTGTATCAGTCAATGAAATTGAATTGACTATTGACTTGAATAGTTATAATATAACAACTTTCTAGGTAAGCAAACCATCTCTTCTTATCTTTGTTAACTTCCTTAGTTATAAATTAAATGTTCAGTTTTGATTTTTTTTAAAGTTAAATTGATTATTTTTAGAATTAATAATTAAGTATATATAAGTATATTTTTAAAATTATAAAAATTGGGGTTAGTAGTAATTGTATATACTTTCTTTTAGTTATTATCACTTCGTTTATATTTTGGTAAAATTGATATAGAAATTTGTTTTAAAAAGTCAAAATTGGACATTTAATTTTGAAGGAAAGGAATATCTAACTAAAACTTAAGCTTGAGTATTGAATTGAATAGTCATAATATAGGTTTTCAAAAAACAAAAGACTTGAACTTGATTATTTGTTAAATTTAATAATAAAATTTGATCAAGTATATTATTAATCTAACTTTACTTATTTTAATAGTTTCAACTATTACCCATATTTACTTACTATTTTTTTTTTTAGTAATTTACACTTGAAATAAGTGATTATCAATTTTTTACTAAACATTTTCACTTATTACTAATTTAAGTGTCTTTTATTTTCAAACACAAATTTCTTTTTTTAAAAATTGATTATAATCAAAAGTACAAATCGAGAATCAATAATCACATTTTAAGTAATTTCAAACAAACTCTTAGTCCCGAGTTCAACCATCTCTACTAATATAATGTATATCATATTTATAATTATACTAAACTTTTGCATCATTTGTTGTTGTGACGCCCCCAAAATAAATCCACACAATCCATTTTGAGTCGTCATTTATATAGTACAAAATTTAAATACAAATTTCATTTATACAATTGTCGTGTAAAATACGAGAACACATAAGCTGAGAGTTTCAATATAAATATTTTCTTGTAGACAATATCTAAACTCAAATAAAGTCCTCATTACAATTATTGTCATACAATTTTACAAAATAGGGAGGACTACTATAATAAACATCTTGGACCATAACTCCACTCCCCGACTGGTTCCAGCTACATTCTCGTCTCCTTAGAAGACCAATGGAACCAAAAAGAAAAGGGTGAACTCAACTAGCACAATAAAGAATATTATGACTAAGATAATGAAGAACAAATTATATTTAGTCCTTAACAGTGAAAAATCTGATAGAATACAATAGACAACAAGTTTTAGATCAACAACTGCAGCGGAAATAACAATCCATTAGAAGAGTCAAGTAGAGCAAGATGTCTACTATCTTCTATGATTTTAAAAGTCCATCATCAATATTTTATCCCCATAACACCAATCAATAAATGTGTCAAATCAAAAAATTATCCATGCACTACGGGCCAAGAATATTCGTTTGTATCACTAGTGGTCATGATCATGTCAAACAACTGTCCATCTATGTACTACAGCCCAAAGAGGACTTTCATCACAAACCTATATCTGTAACATTAAAGGTCATGATTATACCAATATACAATTCCTTGTCATAATCATACCAATCAACAGTCCATCTTTGCACTATGAGCCAAAGATGACTTTTACCACAATATAAGCATGAGGATGATGACAATGATATAAAGAATCAATATTTTAAAATAGAGGGAATATTATAGTTCTATTGCAGTTACAAAGCAAACCTTTGTTTCCTCCTGTCTTCGCATTTTTGTAGTTCTTCAAGTTATAACTTCCAGTTCTACTGATTTTTATTTTATTTCATTTTATTTCGTAATAATAATGCATGCATTAATACTTAAAAATGGTACATCTAAAATTCTTAGCAAGATAGGCTAGTAACTTTTTAATATACTGAATACTGGTTAATCCAGTTCTACTAATTAATGGAACTGTCATACTTGTATCAGTCAATGAAATTGAATTGACTATTGACTTGAATAGTTATAATATAACAACTTTCTAAGTAAGCAAACCATCTCTTCTTTTGCTTTTAACTTTTGCCTTAGTTATAAATTAAATGTTCAGTTTTGATTTTTTTTTTTAAAGTTAAATTGATTATTTTTAGAATTAATAATTAAGTATATATAAGTATATTTTTAAAATTATAAAAATTGGGGTTAGTAGTAATTGTATATACTTTCTTTTAGTTATTATCACTTCGTTTATATTTTGGTAAAATTGATATAGAAATTTGTTTTAAAAATAGTTAATTTAATTTTAAAAAGTCAAAATTGGACATTTAATTTTGAAGGAAAGGAATATCTAACTAAAACTTAAGCTTGAGTATTGAATTGAATAGTCATAATATAGGTTTTCAAAAAAAACAAAAAGACTTTAACTTCTGATTATTTATTAAATTTAATAATATAATTTGATCAAGTATATTATTAATCTAACTTTACTTATTTTAATAGTTTCAACTATTACCCATATTTACTTACTAATTTTTTTTTTTAGTAATTTACACTTGAAATAAGTGATTATCAATTTTTTTACTAAACATTTTTCACTTATTACTAATTTAAGTGTCTTTTATTTTTGAAACACAAATTGCTTTTTAAAAATTGATTATAATCAAAAGTACAAATCAGAATCAATAATCACATTTTTAAGTAATTTCAAACAAACTCTTAGTCCCGAGTTCACCATCTCAACTAATATAATGTATATCATATTTATAATTATACTAAACTTTTTGCATCATTTGTTGTTGTGACGCCCCCAAAATAAATCCACACAATCCATTTTGAGTCGCCAAATATATAGTACAAAATCCAAATACAAATTTCATTTATACAATTGTCGTGCAAAATACGACAACACATAAGCTGAGAGTTCAAGTCTTTTTCCTTTTTATTCCAAATACAAAATCCAAATACAAATTTATTGTACATTATCTTAGTCATAATATTCTTTACTGGGCTAGTTGAGCTCACCTTTTTCCATTTTATTCCATTTTTCTTCTCAGGAATTGAGAATTTAGCAGGAACTAGCCGGGGTATGGAGTGATGGTTCAAGATAGTTGTTTTAGCAGTCCTTACTATTATGTAAAATTGTGCATCAATAATTGTAATGAGGACTTTATGTGAGTGTGGATATTGTCTAGAAGACAATATTTGTATTTAAACTCACAGTTTATGTGTTGTCGTATTTTGCACGATAATTGTATTAATGAAGTTGTAGTTGTTTCTTTACCATGTATTTGGTGACTCAGAATGGGTGATGTGTACCTATTTTGGGGGCATCACAGTTAGTATCAGAGCTTAGGGATATGGTCTCTGGTGGTTATCGGGGAATAAAACTAGGAGAGGAGAGACGAGTAAATACTTCGCTAGTGTGTCCTACCTAAGCTTATTTATTGGTCGGTCAGAATATAAGGGTATTATATGGTATGTCATTTTCTTTAATTAACCCTTGTTTTGTGGCAGTATTTAAGAATGACAGCTGAGAACGTTAACAATGGAGTGTATGAGACCGTGGAGACACCTTTAATCACCAACCAGGAGAACGTGCAACAGGAAGACAATATTCCTCCTGTAAACAACACTACCTAGCAAACGATAAATGATGGGATGTTTTGAAGCTTTTTGCAGTTCATGCAAAATCAGAAGAGGGAGACTCGTGTACAAAATACGGGTGGAAATGATAGCAACACGCGGTTTGTCACAACCAAGCAGTTCAAGGATTTGTGACCACCAGAGTTCTGGGGAAAGCCGGATCCGATTAAGGCGGAAACATGGGTCAAGCAAATTACCAAGATATTCGATGTCTTGGGATGCACGAAAGAACATAAGGTTCCATTCGCCGCCTTTATGTTCCGTGGGGAAGCGATTCTTGGTTGGAATCACGTAGGCGTACTTAACCACCACACTCAACATGTCTTGGGAAACATTTTAGAAACTGTTCAATGACAAGTACTTTCCTAAAAGTATTCATCATATGAAGGAAGTAGAGTTTATTAGACTGGAATAGAACAACATGACGGTGTCCCAGTACGAGGCGAAGTTCGCGGAGTTATCCAAGTTTGTACCTCATTTGATAGAGAATGAGGAACGTATGACGCGGATGTTTCTGAGTGGGTTAAAAACCCGAAATTCGTTAATACCTTCTCTCATAAATTTTCTTTATATTCAGATGTTGTCAACAAGGCTCAATTATTAGAGCGAGATAATGAGTATGTTCAACCGAGGGACCACAACCAGGGTCATACCGATGACAGCAGTCATCAGAGCGATGATAACCAGTGGGGATGGAAAAATACGGACAAAAGTGGTAACCACTCTGGTGGTAATCGTGGCCATGATAATAGGAGAGGTGAGTCAAGTGGAAATTTCAAAAAGAGGAGATTCAACAATGATGGGAAGACATCAGCAGCAACACCAACATCAACAACAAATTCTAGGAGAGGAGAACGACAGCCAGTTAGATGCTACAGATGCGGAGAGGAGGGACACATAAGTCTAAACTGTTCACAGCCTTCCAAGGTATGTTTCAGTTATGGAAAAGACGGTCATATAGCCCGATTTTGTCCGGTAGCGAAGTCAAGTCCAGTTGGGACGACGACACCAAAGGCGACTACGGACAAAACAAAGTCACTGGTTCAAGGGAGAGAATTTGTCATGACTAGCCAAAACGCAAGAAACCCGAATGAGGTGATCACGGGTAAGATAATCTTAAACTCTTGTGAAGTTTATACCTTACTAGATACCGGTTCTACCCATTCTTTTATCTCTCATGCTTGTGCTCAACGTTTAAACTTGACTCCGAAGAAATTAGACTTTGACTTATCTGTGGAGACTCCATTAGGAGAAACTTTTGTTACATCCACCATTTATAAATCTTGCTTGATCCAAGTTGGCAGCATCACATTACCTGTTGATCTTATTTCTTTAAAGATACTTGCATTTGATGTGATTTTAGGGATTGATTGGTTAACCACTCATCATGCTAAAATTGATTGTTTTCGTAAGGTTGTTAGTTTTCATATTCCTAACCAACCTATTATGAGAATTCAAGTAACCAAACCACTAAAGTCAATCACTGTCATATCAAGCCATAAAGCCATTCGTTTATTAAAAAATAGATGTCAAGCTTTCTTAGCCCATGTTATGGACTTGAATAAAAATACGTCAGATTTGAATAATATTTTTGTGGTTAGTGAATTTCCTGATGTATTTCTTGAAGAACTTCTTGGTCTACCCCCAGAACGTGAAGTTGAATTCTTTATTGACCTTGAACCGGGTATAAAATCCATTTCTAAAACCCCATATCGAATGGCTCCTATTGAACTTTAGGACTTAAAGGTCCAACTTCAGGGGTTGTTAGACATCGATTTCATTCGTCCTAGTACATCTCCTTGGGGTGCTCCTGTTTTATTCATAAAGAAGAAAGACGGGAGTATGCGACTTTGTATTGACTATCAGGAATTGAACCATGTCACCATCAAGAATAAGTATCTGCTACCTCGCATTGATGACCTGTTCAACCAGTTGCAAGGGAAATAATTGTTTTTAAAGATCGATCTTCGTTCTGGATATCATCAGCTGAAGATTAAAACTAAGGATATTCCAAAGACTGCCTTTAGAACTCGGTACGAGCATTATGAATTCTTAGTCATATCTTTTGGATTGACTAATGCTCCTCCTGATTTCTTGGATATGATGATCCGAGTATTCAAGAAATATTTGGATCAGTTCATTGTTGTCTTTATTGATGACATCCTCATCTATTCCAAAAGCCGTGAAGATCATGAGCACCATTTGAAGTTAGTACTTCAAAGGCTTCGTGACAACAAGCTATATGCCAAGCTGAAGGAATACGAGTTTTGGCTTGAGGAAGTAGCATTCCTTGGGCACGTGGTGTCAAAACATGGAGTATCTGTTGACCCGACGAAGATTGAAGCAATACAAAGTTAAGAGAAACCGAAGTCGGTGACCGAAGTACGTAGCTTTCTGGGCTTAGCTGGTAATTATCGGAGATTCGTGGAAGGGTTTTCTCGAATCGCTACTTCGTTAACTCAGCTGACTCAGAAAGATACAAAATTCATATGGAGCGAGGAATGCGAGAAGAGTTTCCAAGAGCTCAAGAGGAGACTCATTTTGGCACCTATTCTAACAATACCATGTGGTTCGGATGGATTTGTTATCTACAGCGATGCTTCAGGCAAAGGGTTAGGATGTGTTCTTATGCAACATGGGAAAGTCATAGCCTCTGACTCGCGACAACTCAAAGAATATGAGAGAAATTATCCTACTCATGATCTAGAGTTGGCAGCAATCATTTTTGCATTGAAAATCTGGAGACACTCCTGTATGGGGAGAAAGTGGATATTTATACGGATCATAAAAGCCTCAAATATTTCTTTACCCAAAAGGAACTCAATACTCGACAACGACGTTGGTTCGAGCTGTTGAAAGATTACGACCATAGCATTCAATATCCTCATGGAAAAGCAAGCATTGTAGCTGACGCATTAAGTAGAAGGTCGTATGCGGGTACGAGTGCGATGTTGTTAACACAAAGACCCATTTTGTACGACTTACAAAGGATGGAGATAGATTTAAAGGCTCCAAGTACCCACGTGATGATATCAAACATACGAGTAGAACCGACTTTAATCGATAAAGTTAAAGTTGCTTAAGCCACAGACCCAGAGCTAATACGTATGAAGAAGAAAGTACAAGAAGGTGTTATTTCAGAAGCAAGAATCGATGAAAATGGAATACTTCGAGTCAACTTTAGACTTTGTATTCCTAACGATTCTGACTTGAAGCATAGAATCATGATGGAGGCACACAACACACCGTTTGTAATCCATCCTAGGAGTACCAAAATGTATTATGATCTTCGACATACATTTTGGTGGAGCAATATGAAGAGAGAGATCGTGGAGTTTATCTCGAGGTGTTTAACTTGTCAACGTGTAAAGGCGGAGCATCAAGTGCCAAAGGGTCCATTTCAACCGCTTGAGATTCCGAAATGGAAGTGGGAACACATTACCATGGATTTCGTTACAGGTCTTCCCAAAGTTTCTCAAGGCATAGATGTGATTTGGGTTATTATTGATAGATTAACCAAGTCTGCTCATTTTTTGTCGATACAGGAGACTTATTCCCTTGAACGTCTTGCTCGTATGTACGTAAATGAGATTGTGAGATTGCATGGCATGCCAATATCCATAGTTTTGGATCGTGACCTAAGATTCACTTCACGATTTTGGGTTAGCTTGCAGAAAGCTATGGGCATGGATTTACGATTCAGTTCGGCATACCATCCTCAAACGGACGGGCAATCAGAAAGGACTATTCAAACCCTTGAAGATCTATTAAGACTCTGTGTCCTAGATTTCAAAGGAAGTTGGGATAAGCACTTGCCATTGGTGGAATTCTCCTACAACAACAGTTATCAAGCAAGTATAGACATGGCTCCATTCGAGGCGTTGTTTGGACAAAAATGTCATTTTCTAATATGCTGGGACGAGGTGGGTGAAATAACGTTGTTGGGACCAGAATTGGTACGCATGACTATAGAAAAGATCCAAATGATTCGACAACGTATACAAACAACACAGGATAAACAAAAGATTTATGCAAATCTTCATCGAAAGGACGTGAAATTTAATATTGGAGATCATGTACTGTTACGTATTGCTCCATGGAAGGGAGTTACAAGATTCCAGAAGAGAGGAAAGCTCAATCCATGATTTGTTAGTCCATTTGAGATTCTTGACCGAATAAGAAATGTGGCTTATAGACTCGCATTACCTCCGAGCATGTCTCGTGCTCATAATGTTTTTCACATATCTATGCTTCGTAAATATGTGAAAGACCAAAACCACATTATTTTATTAGAACCAGACGAGATAGCCGAAGATTTAACATACGAGGAGGTACCTGTCAAGATCATGGATAGGAAAGAGCATGTCCTACGAACAAATGTTATACCACAAGTCAAGGTTTTGTGGAGGAACCATGCTATGGAGGAAATGACCTGGGAGTTGGAATCAAAAATGAAAGCGAGGTACCCTCACCTTTTCGAAACACCAGGTACGTACGTTAATTTCGAGGACGATATTTCATAAGGAGGGGAGGTTGTAAGACCCCAACTTTTTAATAAATAAAATTGAATTTTCTCTATTCATTATCTTAAAATAATAAGGAGTTAATTTGATATAATGCTTTGGTTATGGGTGAAATGTGAAAATTTTACAAAATAAGCAATTGGTTATAAAATATTCATTGTTGTCGGAGAATATTCATTTGGTTGTGGAATATTCTTGCTGTAGGGGAATATTCGTATGACGACGCAGCCATTTGTGGGCCCCATAACGGAAAACGGTCGAATGAAAAAAATGACAAGTTTGAGTTTTTATAAATAACGACGTAATTTTTACCGTTAACACTGTTGGATTACCTGGTGGTTAAAATACGGTAATACGCGTGGTTACACAGTAGCACATGGTATTGCACAATATTTTTAAATTATTGATTCTTACATATAAAGGCACTACTCAATAATTGTTACAGTAATTACTGTTCAATATTTTATTTTATTGATTCAATAATTGTTGCATTGATATTTTATATTATTATTATTTCAATAATTATCATTGCACAGTATTTCCCATTATCAGATCAATAATTCATATTATTTCAATAATATTATTAGAACATTACTGGCAATGTCTAAGGAAGTTCTGTCTAGAAAAAGGGTTTGGTCACCTAATTGCGCACCAGTAAGGAAAAATCCTTATCGGAAAGCCCCCTCTCTCTTGGGAACGATACAGTTGTCATAATTGTGATTCTGTAATATTATTTGTGAATAATTAATTATTGATTTATACGATAAGGAAATATTTATTTTATGTGGACATAAATGATGGATAGGAAAATATTTATTTTGTGTGGATATAAATGAAGTAATTAATGCTGAGGTATTTTATCAGTATTTTGTCAGAATGGCGGTAGTAAAAATCGTCCGTATGTGGTTTTCGGGCATTTTTTGTTTGGAAAAACTTAAATCTACAAAATTGTATAGAATTCGATTTCCTATGGAATGGACATAAAATTCGTATTTTTCTGATAAAAGGGCTATTTATTATGAATTATTGAAGTTTTGGAAATAAATGTTTTTATTAAAATTATGGGTGAGACCCACTTTTGTTTATTTGAAAACATGTGCTAAGAATTTTTCAAAGAAGGCATGCTCAGCTTGTTCAAAAGGAGTGGGCGTAGAAGAGAAAAAAATAATAATATTATTTTATTAATTTAGTCTCCTTTGGCGTTCTAGCATTTTCCAATAAATAGGGTGCTTAATTAGAATTGAAAATTACACCATGATCATAAGCTTTCTCTCTCTATATTATCCAGCGTATTTTGTGAGTATTTAGATACTTTGAGAGTTGCTATTCAGTGCAAGTTTCTTTCAGCATTACATCCGATATTCCGATTAGAAATACTGTTCTTTTGAGGTAAGGGATGTTATTTTTTTCGTAAATGATATTATTTCTTTCAATATCATTATGTTGAAATATTGGTATGAATATTATTATGGAATTTCTACCTTTTTGTGTCGGGGTTACTATTCACGTATACGACACTATTCACCGAAAAATAAACTTTTCTCTTCTTTGTCCAAGATGTCTATTATGGTTACTATCTTTGATTGTATCCATGTTTTGATCTTCATTCTTGAATTTTACTCCACTATGGTTTATTATGGAGTGTTTTTGATCTTGAATTATCTAAAGTTCAAATCCCTAATCTTTGTTCTTTTGTCTCACTGGATTCGTTTCTTAAAAACATTTTTCACCATCTTCAGTCCTATATGATGATATAACTGAATATCTTTGGCATGTAGTGCAAAGATGAATGATTATCTGATGAATATCTTTGGCCCGTAGTGCAAAGATAAACAGGTGTTGAGATGAACATGACCAACTGGTGATACAAATGAATATCTTTGGCCGTAGTGCAAAGATGAATATTTGATTCAAGATGTATATTGATTGAAGTTACATGGATAAAATATTGATGATGGACTTTTAAATTTATAGATGATAGTAAATTTCATTCTCTGCTTAACTCTTCTAATGAATTGTTATTTCCGCTGCAGTTGTTGATCTAAAACTTTTTATCTATTATATTCTATTAGATTTTTCCCTGTTGAGGACTAAGGATAATTTGTTGTACATTATCTTAGTCATAATATTCTTTACTGGGCTAGTTGAGCTCAGCTTTTTCCTTTTTGTTCCATTTTTCTTCTCAGGAAGTGAGAATGTAGCAGGAACTAGCCGGGGTATGGAGTGATGGTTCAAGATAGTTGTTTTAGCAGTCCTCTCTATTATGTAAAATAGTGCATCAATAATTGTAATGAGGACTTTATGTGAGTGTAGATATTGTCTAGAAGACAATATTTATATTTAAACTCACAGTTTATGTGTTGTCGTATTTTGCACGATAATTATATTAATAAAGTTGTAGTTGTTTCTGTACCATGTATTTGGCGACTCAAAATGGCTGATGTGTACCTATTTTGGGGGCGTCACATTCCACATATTTACGTAGCATAGATATGTGAAAAAAGTTATGAACACGAGACATACTTGGCGGTAAGGCGAGTCTATAGGCCACAGTTCCTACTCATTCGAGGATTTTAAATACACTAATAAATTGAGGGTTGAGCTTTCCTCTCTTTGTCAATTCTTGCTTCTGAAATAATACCTTTTTGTACTTTCTTCTTCATATTTATTAGCTCCGAGTCTGTAGCTTGAACAACTTTAACTTTATCGATTAAAGTCGGTTCTACTCGTATATTTTCCATCTTCATGTGGGTCCCTGGAGTCTTTAACTCTATCTCCATCTTTTGTAAGTCATATGAAATGGGTCTTCGTGTTAACAATATCGTACTTGTACCCGCATACGATCTTCTACTTAACGCGTCAGCTACCACGTTCGTTTTTCCAAGATGGTATTGAATGGTATGGTCGTAATCTTTCAACAGCTCGAGCCAACGTCTTTGGAGCATGTTAAGTTCGTTCTGGGTGAAGAAATATTTGAGACTTTTGGAGTATATTAGGATGTCATCAATAAAGACAACCACGAAATTATCCAAATATTTCTTGAATATTCGGTTCATCATGTCCATGAAGGAAACATGGGCATTAGTCAATCCGAAAGATATGACTAGGAATTCGTAATGCCCGTATTAAGTTTTAAAAGCAATCTTTGGAATATCATCAATTTTAATCATTAACTGATGATATCTGGAACGAAGATCGATCTTTAAGAAGAATTTAGCACCTTACAACTGGTCAAACAGGTCATCAATGCGAGGTAATGGATACCTATTTTTGATGGTGACATGGTTCAACTCCTGATAGTCAATGCAGAGTTGCATAATCCCATCTTTCTTCTTTACGAATAAAATAGGAGCACCTCAAGGCGATGTACTAGGACGAATGAAACCAATGTCTAACAATTCCTGTAGTTGGATTTTTAACTCCTAAAATTCAATAGGAGCCATTAGATATGGGGTTTTAGAAATGAGTTTTGTACCAGGTTCAAGGTTAATACAAAATTTGATTTCATGTTCTGGGGGTAGGCCAGGAAGTTCTTCGGGAAATACATCAGGAATTTATTAACAACAAAAATATCATTCAAATCTGATGTATTTTTGTTTAAATCGGTGACATGGGCTAAGAAAGCTTGACATTCGTTTTTCAATAAACGAATGGCTTTATGGCTTGATATGACAATGATTGACTTTAGTAGTTTAGTTACTTGAATTTGCATAACAGGTTGGTTAGGAATATGAAAACGAATGACCTTACGAAAACAATCAATTTTATCATGATGAGTAGTTAACGAATCAATCCCTAAAATCAAATCAAATGCAAGTATTTTCAAAGAGATGAGATCAACAAGTAATGTAAGGGTGCCGATTTGAATCAAACAAGATTTATAAATGGTGGATGTAATGAAGGTTTCTCCCAACGGAGTTTCAATCGATAAGTCAAAGTCTAATTTCTCAGGAGTCAAGTTCAAACGTTGAGAACAATTAGGTGAAATAAAAGAGTGGGTAGAATCGGTATCGAATAAGGTATAAACTTCGTAAGAGTTTATGATTAGCTTATCGGTGATAACTTTGTTCAGGTTCTTTGATTTTTGGAAAGTCACGACAAACGCTCTCCCTTGAACCACCAACTTTGACTTGTCTAGGACAACCTTTGGTGTCACCATCCCAGATGGACTTGACTTCGTTGCATGACAAAATCGAGCTAAGTGACCTTCCTTTTCGCAATTGTAAGTGTTGGGTAAAATCTATATACGCTCTACACGCAAGTGTACGTGGTCAACAAGTAATATAATAAGAAAAGTAACGTTCCCACAGAGACTAATATGAAATTAAATTCAACAATTACCAGTTTTATATTAACCTAATTTTATTAAACTATTCAAATTAATGATTATAATTAATAAAAACTAAAAATCCAAACCAATCAACACACTAAATAACCGTAAATTTCAAGCAGATAATGGAGAATTAGGCTTACAACTTCACTTTAAGTTTCACTATGATTATCACACCTTATTCCAATTCAATTCACTATCTCAATTTATTAATCAAGAACACTCAAGTAGAATTAGCCATCTTTCGATGCACTAACACCGTATTAACTTAAATCCATAAATTTGATAGAATTAAGCCAAACACCCTAATTAACTAATTCACTATATCTCTATGTGAATTAAAATCAAAGAAGGTTTAAATTCTGAGTTCCTTACACGATTACATGCGATGTTAGGTATATCTCTATCCTAAACATTCATCAAGATTTCATTAAATCACAGAATTCAAGAACACATGTTAAAGTGATTAGGTCTAGATTCATACATCATCTCTCGAATCCATATAAATCCACACATAATTGGTGATCAAGCAATTCATACATTAAAGTGCAAATCACAATAGATAAATTGAATTGATAGTTTTATTAAACTGAAATTAAGGCATAACAATCATTGTTCAATAATAAAGATACATTGAAAGCCTAATTAAGAATTTAGTTCATCATAGATAAATTAAAAACTGAAATAAGTAGAGAATTCATCATCCCAATTACAAAATTCAAATTAAAGAAATAGAATAGTTACAAAACCACCCTTCTTCGTATTCAATTTTATAATTTTTGTGATCCTAACCTTCCTTGCTCTCCTCCAATGTTCTTCTCTAAAAATTAGGGATCAAAGTTGAATTGATTGATTAATTGAATTGATCTCTGTTATGTTATGTTATCTGAAAATAAGTCATGTATAACACCGATAAAACGACGCCCAACATAGTCCCAATCCATGCCAAATTGTTCCATCCACGTAGCTGCAGAGTTCTAATCAAAGTAAACATCTTTTTCTCTCCTTGTACCCCCGCCCCAACGGGGGTTTTTGTATTGATAAGGGCCTCCCCGTGGGTGCTTATTCTTCTTGCTTTTTACCCATACCAGATAGGGTTTTCACAAATATGCCCGCCTCGATGGGGGGTGTTTCTGCAGTGTTGATTTCTTGCCTTTTGCATGCCAAGTCTCGCCATAACGCCGCCATTATACCACCATGCCACGTAATGCAATCCTAAACACAAAACAAACACAAAACAAGTAAAAATAAACAGAAATAAACATGATCAACACTGTTTAAGCCCAAATCAGAAGCCGATTCGTAGGTATGAAACCCACTCATCAAACTCCCCCAAACTTAAAACATGCTAGTCCTCAAGCACAACACAATACGTAATGCAATGCAATGGAATGGAATGCAACTAATCTACATGCCTACGAATCCAGCAATAATGACAGAGACAAGTCTATTCAACTGGCCTCAGAAAAATCAAGTAAACATGATAATACATCATATCAAAACAAATTAGTAATTTTCCCATCAATCATCAATTCTTAGATTGTTATCACTGATATAGTGCGTGTGTGCTCAACAACCATGACAACTGATATAAAATCAAATTTAACACATAATAGGTCTCTTTGAAGGCCTTATACAGTGTAAACTCAAAAAATCCAAAAATGGGCTAGATCCAACTAAAGTCAAACAGTTACCAATTTCAAGGGTCAAAATGGAATACTTATGCTTTATTTTGCACTTACGGGGGCTTTTTGCTCCTTTTTCCATTTTATTCCCCTTTTTTATATATAATTCTCATGGCTGTGTAATGTCTTATTCCCTTAGGCTTTTCAATACTATCTTAACGAGCTTTCGACCAACGACTCCCAAACCACTTAGGGCGCTAGGTGTAAAGACAATCCCCTCGGGTTTACTTACTCAAGTAACAAAGACCACGAAATTAGACTAGCCACGGTGTTCATTCATATTTTATTTTTTATTTTTTTATATAGCTTATATAGGCCAAATTTTTCCCCAAACTTAGGTTCTTGTCTAACTTTAGCCATCACTGCCTATTCATGAGTTCCTTTCAGTCAAGCTAGCATTATCCTTTAGAGTTCCATTATGTGTCAATTTAGACTCAATCGGTCAACAAAGCTATTTTTACTGTGCTAACCTTATTATACCAGTTTCAAACAGAAAAAGATTCAATTCATAACAGGAAATCACATCAAAGCTCTAATAGTCAATACTATACTTGTCTACTCAATTCCAATCTCATCATTGGCCAAAATAGACTTTTACTATCTAACAGCTAGAATCATGCAATGTGACGACCCGAGAATTTAGAAAATTTATTAAAATCTTAAAAGATTGAATTAAGGTTAAATAATAAACCTAGACAGAAAATAAGTGAATGGATTTGAGATTTATGGGATGGAATTTTGTGAGTTTAAAAAATTTTTGGTAAAGGCTTACAGTATAAAGTGTAGAAAGGTATATGTTCTGTGTGTATGTGGTTGTATGTGTGCAGAATGTGGTTAAGGGTCAAGGGTTGACCAGATAAATTATATCAGTGTCCAAACCCTAATATTATATTAAGAACATCGACGTTCAGTTGGAAAACCCTAACGATTGATAAGAAACCCTAGATACCGGCTCTGGAAACCCTAATTTCAATTTAGGGAAATTTGAAACCCTAATTCAAAATATTAAAACCCTAATTTGGGAATTCAAATGCTAAGTATAAGGCTTAAGTGTAAATAATTACAGTCTTAATTAGGGTAAAGCCTAACAAATTAGTTAGAAAACCCTAATTTCAAAATTTGAAACCCTAATTGTTCCGTTAGAAACCTTAATGTACAATTATGGGACCTAATTATTAAATTAGCAATTTTAATTAGGAAATATTAACCCTAATTAGTAAGCTTGAATTATGATTCAGAAATCTTAGTATAATTAGAGAATCCTAATTATAATTTAGAAATATTAATTTTCTATTTTGAAAACCTAAATTAGAAATCCTAGAAAATTAATTTATAAAAACTTAGGGTTAAACACTAAGGGTTGGATCAAATGTCAATTTTGCCATTAAAATGGTGAGGAAAAAGACCAAAATACCATTTTTACATTCTTTAATTAGGAAGTGTGTAGATCTTGCCATATTTTGGGTAGTTCACCAACTCAATATACACCATGTGCCATATATTAGATATATCAGCCATCAATTGCCAGCAAAATACATTGAATCAAAATAAAAGTCAAAAAGTAAGAAGAAATCTCTTACTTTACTTAGCCAACTAGACAAGCCATACTCTCTCTCAAAATTCGAAAATATAGAGTGAGAGTGAGTGATTAGTTGAGATAATATCAAACTTTAACTCGCTATGATCAGCAACAAAGGATCAGATCAAAGAATCAATGTTTTATAGAGGTATGAACCCTAGCTTGCTAGATCTTTAAGATTGATGTTATTGTTGTTATTTTTTGGTTAGATATGTGTTAGAGGGTGTCACATAGTGATCTAGGTTGTTATAACTTGGATACATAACATCTAGATGCACGAAATCAAATTTTTGGAACCGACTCATGAACCCTAAAAAGTTGTCTGACAACCTAATGTCAGAGCCTCTAGATCTGTCTATGTTAAGTATTATGTTAGTTTTAAGTTATAGACTTTCTCTTTGCCATGTGTACTATGATCTGAAACTGGAATCAGGGTCAGATCATGTCTAGATTTCAAGTTATAAGCAGTTAAATATGGTTGACCGACCATGACCAACTGGTTTCTAGGTAACCCAGATTTTTAGAAATGGTCTGACAACGACTTTCAAGGCCTCTGATCTTGCTACTGACAAGTTATTTAGCCATGTTTGTGTAATGTACTAGCAGTCTGGTATAAGGACTACACAAGAAAGCCTTTAGATCACTTATATCTTACATGGAATCAAAACTATTGCTGGTCAAAGTAGGGTTGACCGTCCGTTTTCTTGCATTTCTAGAAAACCTAGAAACCTTCAAGAGCCTTATTTCTGACAAGGTTTGACCAACTTTAATCTTTCATATGTGATGTTGTTAGATGGATCAAGTGCTATGTTATTGTACCCTGACATCTCTACTACAAGTGTGAACTCATAGATCACACAAACAACGCCTAGAATCAAAGTTACAGAGCACCAAAGTAGGTACCTCAGAATCGTTTTCATTTCGAAACCTGAAATGAAAAACAGCTCTGACAAGAATTTCTGGAGCCTATATCTCACTGATGTGTTGTTGTATGGACCTGGAATTGGTTTGTTATTGTAGTATTACATTAATACTACATGTATAACACATCAAACAACTCAGAAACTTAAGGATCTAAGAATTATGGGTGGTCAAACTAGCTACCCTGCACTCTGTCGATGAAGACAGGTTCAAGAACACTCAAGAACACCTATAGCGACGGTTCTGTCACGAAAGGGCCCTTTAGTGACACTTAATTTCTGAAAATTATTATTTTATTAAATAAATAGAAAAAAATAGTTTTAAAGTATTAAAAATACAAAATAAATTCCTAAAAATTATTTTAAAGCCTAAAAATGGGTTTTTAATAATTTTAAATATATTTCATTAATATTTAATATTTTTGGAATATTAAAGGTATTTAATTTATTTAATTATAATATTAAATAAATTACTTAAAAATGATTTTAATACATGAAAAATCATTTAAAAATATATTATGGTGTTAGAAAATATTTTAAGTTATTTATAATGAGTTTTAATATTATGTGATGAATTTCACTAATTAATTAATATTAATGGTAATTAATTTATTTAATAAATATATTAAATAAATTATGGAAAAATAGAATTAATGTTTTAAAAATCATATAAAATGATTTAAGTGTTATAAAAATATTTTAAGTTATAAAATATAACTTTTGATATTTTGGCATGAAAATATTAATATTTTAATATTAATAGCAATTATCTGATAATGGATTTAAAGGTTTAAAAATCATATAAATATGATTTTAAAGTATTAAAATACTTTGTAATATTATAAATATATTATAATATTATGTATATGATTTTCATTAATATTTAATATTAATTAAATATTAATGATAAAGGAATTATGTGATATTTAATTTATATAAATATGATATATTAATGATTAAAAATCATGATAAATGGTAATAATTATCTAAAAATTAATAATATGCGTATATTTTGATTGAAATAAAATTATTTAAGATAATTGTGAACCAGTTTAGAATAGAGTCTTAGTGATATTAGGCTCAAGAATTGTCCGACTGCATCATTTGAGATGTTAGAATTGTACATTATTCAACTCGCATCAAATAGTTTGACTTGATCTGAGAGTCTTAAGTAGTTTGTGGATCGATAGGATTATGTGTTTATATGTTAGGTTATTTTGTATATATATATATATATATATATATATATATATATAACAATATTATACTGTGATGATATTATTCTAATATTTGGAGATTGGTATTATTTATATTAGGTTTTCAGTCAAAGCTAAATAAGTTGCGTAACGATAATCAACGGATCAGGCAAGTTTTCTTGAAATATTCTTTTAATTTGTGGTTAATCATTGTTGATTACCATGTTTATATTGTTGAATCATACTCTGTGCATAATGCATGTATTCGTCGGGTATGAAAGGCTGATCACCTTCATTACCATTTGGTCCAGATATAATTGATATGTTCATGTACAATGTTTGTTCAGCTATAATAATTTGTTCATGCTAGTTCATAACTATATTGTTGAATGTTAACCAACTATTACTCAAAGTCTTTCAATCATGATATATCTTCAATTAAACTTATACTTGCTGGGTAAACTTGTTGCTCACCCTTGCTATATCTTGATAAACATTACAGATTAAGACGAATACGTCGGATACAAGGAAAAGTGAAATCCAAGTTTAGCTTGGGACTATGTGTGCAGCTAGATTTGTAACAGTAATGTTTGATAATAACAATGTATGTTAGATATGATATTGATTCAGATATTATGTGAAGGTTCTCAACCTTAGGGATAGTGTATAAAGTTTTAATGTATAAACAATTTATGTTTATATCTTCCGCAATAGTTATAGAAATAGTATACCAGATCCTTGGTGATTAGGATCGAAAATCTGGGGATGCTATATGCAAGATGAACTAAATGCTATAAACACAGTAAACTTAAATAATATTTTGCGATTTTTCAATTTTTCAATTTTTTATAATAACAAAAACTAAATACAATACTATTCAAACTACACTACTATGCATAAATACTATGCAACTATACTACATCAATACAAACATAATGAACCTAAACTAAACATGAAAACATATGCAAATTAAAAAAATAACATAAGAATGAAACTAAAACATGAACAAATAACTATAATAAACTCCCCCAAACTTAGCAGTTATAATGCCCTCATTGTAAGAATATAGAAGTAAGCATAAGAGGACTTCCCTGTAATCAGTTAATTGTGAGGTGATGGTGGTGATGGTGGCGACGGTGGCCATGGCACAAATACTCGGCGCTCCTTTGTATTTGAATCAGAAGAAGGATATTGTGGCATAGGCTCTGGCTTCTAGTACTGAAACTGAGCAGCAGGATTTAAACCCTGTAAGGATGCGTTTAAAGAGGAAAAGGACATGTTCATGGCATTGAACATATGATCCTGCCTAGCTGCCAGTCAGGACATCTTCCTATTCGCGTCTTTATCTCTCTTATCCATCTATCTCTAAAGACTGTGAAACTGAGAACTAAACATGTACCTGCCTGTCATTCTACTCCCCCCAGTCTCTTGCTCTCCGGTCATCTCATCGGCTCAGAACTCATCATCCCTCGAGGTTTCCTCAGCCTCTTTTTCTTCCTCAAAAGCCTTTGGAAATATAAAACTAACACCTCACGGATGAGACTCCCCTCCTGGCCAAATAGTATATCATGCAATCATTTGAGAGTCTAACAACTGAAGTGGCTACTGAACAAGCTCTTCTCCTGACCATCGAACACCTGCCTGCCTGCACAACCCATATATGAGGGATGGGTGTGGTAGTCTGCCAGAGAATGGCCTTCTCAGACAGCGGCAAATAGAGAAGCTGATAATAGCATCGATGTTAATGTCGAAGTCTTTGACGATGGCATAAAGCAGTAACACTTTCTCCCTTGTTACCTCACTGGTATGCATCGAAGGAAAAAGCTTCGCGCACTAAAACACATACCACATCTTGCCATAGCGGCTCAAGTCCTTGTTTAAGAAGATAGTGCCACCCTTCCTTCCCTTAACCTAAACTGTGCTTGGTTTAGATATCTCAGTCAAAATCTGGTCATAATTGGGATTGCCATCACGTAGCTGAGCATACTGGCATGTGGCAGAGGCTCATAGGCTGTAATACTCGTTGATTGCCTCTGGAGTGAAGGGAACCTATTTACCCCTCATAAATGCCATGTACAGTGCCCTGTCCTCAGCATTCGCGTAAAACTCCTTCACCACATTCACTATAGCTGGGCCAAGATCATCAGTGAGCATCTCCCAGCCTTGCTCATGTATCTGTCTGTGCATCTGTCCGTCAAATGAGTCTGGTGCCAAACCCCACTCTGGTGTTAGTGCTTTGGTCACTGAGTAATCGTACTTGTCAGCAGCGTTGGCAGTTGTAAATTTTTGTCTGTTGAAGGCACGTGTAGGTGGTGCAGAACCCTCACCCTCACCCCTTTGGCACTTCGATGGTGTCTTTGGTGCCATAGCAGTCACAATTACCCCCAAACTTGATTTTTATAATTCATCGAACACTTGGTGTGCAACACCACCACAATACCCAAACTGACAATCTTGAATTCAAAAGTGTGATGATAAACTGAAACTAGTATCTTATCTACTGATTTCCACTTTTGTTGATGATATTGCTGATTTGTATAGTTTTCCCCTCTTTCTCTACTGCAAATCCAAAATTGAGTACAACCCTAGCCTTTTGATGACTGAAATGGAGAGACTTTATGTAAATTGGGTATGGAATTGGGGAATTTAAGGGTTGTGTATATATAGTGTGGTATATGAGTTCAGATTTTGTGGAGATGTCGTGGAGATTGAGGCAAGTTCTTGGGTGAATTCGTGGGTTGAGGGATCGGTTATGAGAGAACAAAAATGGGGAAGTGGAGTGGAAAGAGTCACATGCATTTTAAAAAAAAATTCTGCTCTGACTCCTGTACCCCCGCTGGGGAGGGCATGGATAGAGAGCCCCCCCGCTGGGGTGGGGGTCTCTTCTTTATAGGACTTTGATTTTTCAGTTTCCTCTCTTCGTACGCATGATCAATGGCATCCTAAGTACCTGAAATTCATAAGAACACTAAATATGAGATAACATCATGAAGATTGAGTAAGTAATATAAAAAATATTGAAAATCATGAACTAATTGCTCACCAGTTATTGTACCGAAATAAACTAAGCGATACTAGAATTACGAATTGAACTATAAATTGAATGACATAACATAAAAATACTGTAAATGGAAAGAATATTAGGTTGCCTCCCAATGAGTGATTGTTTTTGAGTCTTTTATCCTGACTAATCCTTGTTCATGGCGCATCAACAAGTGTGATCGCGGTGGCTTCGTTGTCGATGTCGCCACCCCAGTAATGTTTTAACCGCGGCCCGTTGACTTTAAATGTCTCGAGTGGATTTCTGATGTACAGTTTAACGACGCCATGTGGGAAAACAGTCTTTATCGTGAATGGCCTCGACCATCGGGATTTGAGCTTTTCGGGGAACAATCTCAGTCATAAGTTGAATAGTAACACAGATTGTCCCGGTTCAAACTTTCTCTGCAAAATTTTCTGGTCATACCACTTATTGACTTTTTCTTTATACAGTTTTGTGTCTCCATGAAAAATTCGGGTGATACCCCCAAACTTGTTCATAATTATCATATGCATACTGATTGAGGTAGTTACCACCATACTGTACCAGCCCAAGATTGATGGTGCATTGATTACTCGGGTGATTTCTAGCACAATAATCACACATAACTGCCATTCTTCGACTCTGTTGGGATGCGATAACGTCCAACTTCCTCGAAAGTTCTTTAATTTGTCTTGACATTGCGAAAAAGTGTCATGAGTCCCATCAATCTCCATTCCCTTAGTTTGAGTCACGTTAGGTATATGGCCATTGATACGCAAAAGTCATCCATGGTACCTAAAAAGAGAGAAATATAGGAGAGAATGAAAATAAAATAAAAATAAAATGTTTAAATTAAGACTAATTTGATTGAAATTAATATTGGTAAATAATTATTAAATTAATTCCCGAACAGCGGCGCCAAAAACTTGATGATCGATTTCAAGAATCAATGAATACGTGCAAAGTATATACTGCCAACAAGTAATAAAGTGAAAGTAGAGTATCGTTCCCACGAGGAATTATTTAATAAAAATTATCAAGTACTAACTCTTAACCAAATCAATTTTATTTAAATAATAGCAAATTGTGAATTTTCTAGTTAAGAAAACTAAATTAAATAATTAAAAGAGATTAGTTTAAAAGAAAGCAAATAAACAACTAAGATTTGATTAAATTTAGGTAAATAAGGATTAAGACTCCAATATCCCCAATTATGAATTATAAATCAATTATTCAACTATTCCAATTATTATGTCTACTGAATTGTTAACAGGAATTCTCAAATGCCAAAAGCCCTTTCTCAAGTGATCATTTGCCTTCTATTTAACCTGCATTAATTTTGCTATATCTCTATGCAAAATAATTGAATTAAACTCATTATAATCCCAATTCCTTATGTGTTACATGCGTGAAATAGATATTCTCATTCTATTCACAAACCTAATTATTCACTTTGTAAATAACTAAGTCGAGATGTCACCATGCCCAGCTTCTAACCCTAGAATTCCTTTCTCAATTCCTTCTAGAGTAACACGGTAATTCTTCGATCGATAATTAATCAATAAGCACAAAGCAAGATGAACAATTCACTTCAACATAAATAATTAGAATAAATCAAATAATCAATTCATAATCATAAAAGTTCAATTGAAATCTTAATGAAAGAGTTAGTTCATAATTAATGAATTAAAATCAAGAATCCATAATTGAATAGACATTAAAAGATAAAAGTAAGATGAGAGAAGAGAATAGAATCATTGTCAAGAACTCGATCTCCCTCTCGCTTCTTTTGCTTTGAATCTTCAATGGTCTCCAAGTTGCTTCAATCTCCAAAACTAATAAGAACTAGGGTTATGTTCTAATCTAAAGGAGTGTTTAATCTAGGCTAAGCTATGTAATCTCCTCCTATTTTATGCCTTACATCGTGTATTTATAGGTTACAAGTCGAATTTTTAGTTTTGGAACAAACCCAATCAAATTTGGAGTCATAAAGGTGTCAAAATTCGCCCAAACGCAGCGTCCGTGCCGCACTCAACCTCTTCCCGATTGCTGTCTCAAAGACTCTCATTTACATCGAGAGTTCGCCAGATAGCGCCCCGACGCTATATTTAACTCTAGAAATAGCGCCCCGGCGCTATTACAAGTTCTGACATTTTCTGCTCCGACTTCCTTTGGGAAAATGACCATAACTTCTTCGTACGAATTCCGATTTTGATGATTCAAGATGTTCCGGAAATAGAAAAAGTAGATCTACAACTTTCATTCTTTGAGTTTTTCGAAATAAGGTCCGGAGCTATAGTCAAATTGGCTCTGAAGTGACTGCTGTGTAAATGGCAAGCCGAAAACGCGAATCTAGCCACCCCAAACGTCGATTCATGTAACTTTTGTCCCAATTCCTACAAAACAATATAAAACATGCATGGATAGACACAAACACATAAAAACATCCTAAAAGACTTGAGAATAATAATAAATTAAGCCCAAATATATCCAATTCATGTGTATAAAACTCACTCATCAGTTCTCATACGCTTGCAGTCGAAATTCGTTGAGTTCGTTCAATTAGAGTAACCTCTTTTCTTCTGCAGTTGTTTGATCAAAGTTGAGTTTCTGAATGGCCCAATATGCCTTATGCTATAATTCCACTTAGAGGTGACATGTTTTCCCATAGACTAACTGATACAGAGACATCCCTATTGGTGTCTTGTATGCGGTCCTGTAAGCCCATAACACGTCATCTAACTTTAGAGACCAATCTTTTCTACTTGGATTCACCACCTTCTCTAAAATTCTCTTCACCTCTCTGTTGGAAACCTCAACTTGACCACTCGTTTAGGGGTGATACACTATTGCAACCCTATGATTGACCCCGTACTTCACCAAGAGAGCTGTAAATGACCTATTGCAGAAGTGACTTCCCTCGTCACTTATGATTGCTCTTGGCATGCCAAACCTTGTGAAGATGTTCTTTTGTAGAAATTTTAGAACCACCTTGGCATCGTAGGGAGTGCTACAGCTTCAACCCACTTTGACACGTAATCCATAGCTAATAAGATGTACAAATTATTGAATGAAGGAGGAAAAGGTCCCATAAAGTTCATCCCCCACACATCAAAAACCTCGACTTCCATGATCGTGTTGAGCGACATCTCATTCCTTTTTGAGATATTGCCCACCCTTTGGCATCTATCATAATTTTTCACGAACTGATGGGCATCTTTGAACACAGTAGGCCAATAGAATCCTTCCTGAAGTACTTTGGCCGCTGTCCGCTCACTACCATAATGTCCCCCATACGCAGATGAATAACATTCGTGTAAAATATTCTTCACTTCGCTGTAAGGCACACATCTGTGAATCATTTTGTCTGCACACTGTCTGAACAAATAGGGCTCGTCCCACATGTATCACTTGAAGTCATGTAGGAACTTCTTTTTCTATTGACGTGTCAAATCAGGGGGAAGGATTTTTCTCACCAAGTAATTGGCAAAATCTTTATACCATGGAAACCCAGAGTTTACTCCAAAAAGCTTCTCATCCAGAAATGATTCATTGATTACACATTTATCTGCTCCGTCCTTGTCCAGATTTTCCAGTCTTGAAAGATGATCCGCCACTTGATTTTCTGTCCCCTTTGTGACGCCCCCAAAATAGGTATACATCACCCATTCTGAGTCGCTAAATACATGGTACATAATACAAATACAAACTTAATTATACAACATGAGCTGAGAGTTTTTACACGAATATTGTCTTATAGACAATATCCAAACTCAAATGGAGTCCCCATTACATTCATTATCACACTATTTTATAGAATAGTGAGGACTACTACAGCCACCAACTCGGACCATCACTCTGTTCCCCGACTAGTCCCGACTACGTTCTCATTTCCTGAAGAGAACAATGAAAGCAAAGGGTGAGCTCAACTAGACTAGTAAGAAATATTATAACTAAGATAATGCAGAAAAATTATCGTTAGCCTTCAACAGTGTTAAACTGATTACAATATAATAAACATGAAGTTTAACTACTGCGGAACAAGCAATCCATTAGAAGAGTTAAGTAAAGCATGATATCTACTATCTTCTATGATTTAAAAAGTTTATCATCAATTTTATCGTTGAGACTCAAATCAATAAATAATTCACATCACTGAATTATCCAAGCACTACGGGCCAAGGATATTCGTGTTATCACCAATGGTCATGATCATGTCAACAACTGTCCATCAATGCATTACGGGCCAATGAGGACTTTTACCACCTTATTTGTAACATTACGGGTCATGATTATACAGAATAATCCCTGGTCATAATCATACCAATCAACAGTCCATCTATACAGACAATGATATAAGAATTCAATTTAAAGAAAGTAAAGGATAAATTTTTAAATATTTATAATTTAATTTAACCAGAATTCAATAATGTCCAAATTATCAACATGATACTGCTTTGTGGAGTAAAATTCAGGAATAATATTGTATCAAAAATGATTTGGACCGAAAAGAAATTAATTTTTGTCATGAATAGTACCCCGGGTGAATAGTACTTGAGTGAATAGTACCCCGACATGAAAAGATTAAAAATTATCAAGAATGCTCAGAATAATATTTCTATAAAAAAATACTAGATGAAGCACAAATTTCAAGGATATTCTACTAATTTTAAGGAGTATATGAAATAATATTACTTACATACTATAGAGTATGGAAGAAAATATTATTTCATACGAATATTGAACAAAAATAATATCCCTTACCTTAAAAAGGAGAGTATTCTAACTGGTATAGCGGGGATATTCTTGAAGAAAACTTGCACTGTTTTCTATACTCAAAGCTTCCTAAAACTCAAAAGAAATAAGCTCAATATTATAGAAGAAGAATTCTCTGATTCTGGTGTGATTTTCAATTCTAAACTAAGCATCTTATTTATAGGAGAATGGTTGGGCACTATTTGAATATGAAAATCACGGATGCACAGTGCAGAATTCGGACGATTTTATAAAAATTCACATGATTTACCATGCCGTCACTATGCATAAGTTTTTTCATAAAAAATAAAACTTATTATAATATATATAATATATATATATAATCAAAATAGTAATTCCATCCATGAACCTGCAAAACTTCCCCCCCCCCACATGTCATTAACACACGTGGGCCCCACCATATTATATATATATACAGAATAACTTTCTACTGATTATTTTTTAAAAAATGGGTAAGTGGGGGTTTAAATAATATGCCAAACTTACAACAAATATTTCATAAAAATCCCCTCAATATTTTTAACATTTATTCATCAATAATATAACTTACAATATTAACAACCAGATCATTCCCAAGAAAGATGGGGCTTTCCGATAAGGATTTCTCCCTATTGGCGCGCAATTAGGTGACCAAACCCCTTTCCTCGACAGATTTTTTTAGACATTGTCAATAATGCAAATAATAATATGAATAACTTATCATCTCAATTATTGATTTAATAATATAAAATATTGACAATAATTAAATCAAATAACGTGAGATACTATGCAACAATTACTGTAGTAATAATTAAGTATAATTGAGTGACTTTTCACGTAAGCATCAATAATCAATACTGTGTGCGACTATGCAACCACGTGTATTATTGTACTTTTATCACCGGGTATTTCAACAGTTAACGATAAAACTTTCGCCGTTATTTTTGTAAAAACATATTTTTGTCTTTTTTTAACTCCGACAATAATTTCGTTGTGGGGTCCACCAATGATTGTGCCATCGTACGAATATTTTCTGTTAAAATGAATATTCCCCGACCAATCGAATATTTTATTATAACTTGCTTACTTTGCAAAGTTTATAAATATTACCCACAACTATAACATTATAACAAATTCACACCTTAATATTCAAAAATGATATTTAGAGAAAAATTCATCTTAATTTATAAAAGTTGGGGTCTTACACCTTTCCTATCATTTATCTCCAAATCAAATTCATGAAGGAGTAGAATCCATCTGATGAGTCTCAGCTTAGCATCCTTATTAGAAATCAGATAATGAATCGCCGAGTGATCCGTGTATACCACCACCTTTGTTCCTATCAAATAAGCTTTGAATTTGTCAAAGGCATATACTACTGCAAGTAATTTCTTTTCGGTGGTTGTGTAGTTCAATTAAGCATCCGTGAGGGTTTTACTTGCGTAGTATATGGCGTGGAATATCTTTTCTTGGCGTTGACCCAAAACAGCTCTTACTACATAGTCGCTAGCATCGCACATTAACTCGAAAGGCATTGTCCAATCCGGTGCTACGATCACGAGAGTTGTAGTCAATCTCTTTTTCAACTGCTCAAATGTTGACTTACATTCTTCATCAAAACTAAAAACTGCATCTTTCTCTAAGAGACTGCATAATGGTTTAGCAATCTTACAGAAATCCTTTATAAACCTGCGATAGAATCCGCCGTGTCCAAGAAAACTGCGGATTCCCTTTATTGAAGTTGGCGGTGGAAGATTCTCGATCGTGTCCAGCTTTGCCTTATCAACCTCTAAACCCTTTGCAGAGACCTTGTGCCTCAAAATTATTCCTTCTTCAACCATAAAATGGCACTTCTCCTAATTTAGCACCAAGTTAGTTTCCACACATCTTTTTAGAACCATGACCAAATTCTCTAGACAGATATCAAAAGTGTTTTCATAGACTGAGAAATCATCCATGAAAACTTCCACATTCTTCTTCACCATGTCTGAGAATATGGCCATCATACATCTTTGGAAGGTCGTAGGTGCGTTACATAACCCAAAGGACATCCTCCTGAATGCAAAGGTGTTGTATGGGCATGTGAAGGTGGTCTTTTCTTGATCCTCAGGAGCTATGACTATTTGGTTGTACCCCGAATATCCGTCCAGTAAGCAGTAATACTCATTCCCAGCCAACCGGTCCAACATCTGGTCGATAAATGATAGAGGAAAGTGGTCATTCTGGGTTGCCTTATTTAGCTTCCTGTAATCCGTGCAAACCCTCCATCCGGTCACTGTCCTCGCCAGAATTAGTTCATTATTGTCATTTGTCACTACTGTCATTCCACCCCTTTTTCGGAACACACTGAACTGGACTGACCCATGTACTGTCTGAAATTGGGTAAATTATTCTCGCATCCAACGACTTCAAAATTTCCTTCTTTACCACTTCTTTCATGATCAGATTTAGTCGTCTCTGTTGTTCCACTGTTGGCTTTGCGTTCTCTTCCAAAAGAATCTTGTCCACGTAGAAGGATGGACTTATCCCCTTTATATCAGCAATCATTCAATCTATAGCCAACTTGTACTCTCTAAGCACCCTTAGTAACTTACTTTCATGCAGTTCGTTAAGTGCAGATGCAATAATAATAGGTAAAGTATTAGAATTATCCAAATAAGCATACCTGAGGTGTTTAGGAAGAGGCTTAAGCTCAAGAGTGGGTGGCTCCTCCAAGGAAGGTTTCATCCGTGCCAAAGATTTTCTTCCGTGTGTAGTGGCTCGAATGGTACCTTGAACCTGCTAACTCTAGGCAAAGAATCCAACATATGCAAGTAGTCTACGAACTCTGGATCATCCAAGTCCTCATCCCCCAGTAGAGTAATTTCCAACAGATCTCTGACACAACTTTTAACCAAGTCTTCATTTACTATTTTGTCGATCACATCCAACCAAAAACACTCTTCCTCATCTGTAGGGAACTTCATGGCTTTGAACACATTGAATTTGACTTCTTGGTCTTGTACCCTCATGGTTAATTCCCATTTCTCAACATCGACAAGAGTCCTACTCGTAGCCAAAAGTGGCCTCCCTAAGATGATTGGGATGTTTTTGTCCTCTTCATAATCCAAAATTATAAAATCTGCCAGAAAAATAAACTTATCCACTTTAACTAAGATGTCTTCCAAGATTCCTCTTGGATAGGTCACGGATCTGTCCGCTAACTGCAGTGAGATGTTTGTAGGCTTCGGAGTTAGCAAACCCAACTGAGTATAAACTGACAAAGGCATGAGGTTCACACATGCCCCCAAATCACACAAACACTTGTTAAAGGCCATGTTACCGATTGTGCAAGGAATGGTGAAACTCCCCAGATCCTTCAACTTCGGAGGTAGCTTTCTCTATAGAACTACATTGCATTCCTCAGTTAAAGCCACAGTCTCGTAATCCTCTAATTTCTTTTTCCTTGACAGAATCCCCTTAATGAATTTAGCATAACTCGACATTTGCTCTAGGGATTCTATAAAAGGAATGTTAATCTGAAGTTTCTTGAAAACTTTCAAAAACTTTGACAATTGCTTATCCAATTTCTGTTTCTGAACTCTCTACTGAAATGGTGGTGGAGGATAAACAACTGGCTCCACATCTGTCTTGCTCTTGTCCACTTGCTTGTCCTCACCCTGTTTCTCTTCAACCACTTTTTCTTCACCTTTTTTACCATCTTTATTCGCTGAATTTTCTGCCTTTTGCCCCTCAAGATGCTTTCCACTTCTCAAAGTGATTTCTTGACACTGTTCGTGATTTCCCTTCAAATTCTTCTCTGTGTCACTAGGTAGAGTTCCTTGAGGCTTGTTATTAAGTGCTAAAGCAAGCTGTCCCATCTGATTCTCTAAGTTCTTGATGGCCACTGCTTGTGTTTTCATTACTGCCTCGTTACCAGATATGTACTTCAACAATAACTCTTCTAAATTTGTCTTTTTCTCTTGCTGCGGAGCTACTTGTTGATGCTGATTTTGAAACCCTGGGGGGTAAGAAGGTCGTGGAGCCTGCTGATTTTGATTATTACCCCATGAAAAATTCAGATGATTCCTATTCCCTGGATTATAGGCATTCTTATACATATTTTGTGGAATTCTATTGTAGTTACCCACAAACTGTACCGTTGCTGGGTTAATGGCAAATTATTCTGTAGGATGTTCCCCCGCACACAATTCACAAATAAAAGCAACCTGCTGTGTTTGTGCACCTGTAAGAGCATCCATCTTCTTCGACAAAGCTGAAATTTGTGCCGCTAACGTTGTTACCCCATCTACTTCTAACATCCCAGCTGCCTTTGGTTGTGTCATTCTTGCCGTGGGCCACTGGTAGTTGTTAGCCGCCATAGTCTCTATTAGATCATACGCCTCCTCATAACTCTTGGCCATGAAAGCTCCCCCAGAAGCTGCATCAATACTAGTCCTGAGATTACCACTCAACCCATTATAGAACGTGTTCATCTGCAACCATTTAGGTAGTCCATGATGTGGGCATTTCCTGAGTAGTTCCTTGTACCTTTCCCATGCTTCATACAATGACTCCTCATGCAACTGCTCAAACATAGTAATCTCGTTCCTCATTTTCCTAGTCTTTGCTGGTGGGAAAAACTTGGTGAAGAACTTCTGAGCAAGGTCGTCCCATGTAGTAATCGACCCTGGTGGTAGAGAGTGTAACCAACTTTTCACCTTATCCCGTAGTGTGAACGAAAACAAGTGAAGTTTGAATGCATCATCCGACACCCCGTTGTATCTAAAGGTGTCACAGATTTCCAAAAAACTAACTAAGTGCTCATTCGGATCGTTGTTGGCTAATCCCCAAAATTGCACTAAGTTCTGTATCATTTGTATGGTCTCAGGCTTGATCTCAAAATTATTCGCAGCTATCATAGGCCTGGTAATACTCGATCAAGCTCACCACCACAGAGTAGCATAATCCTCAAAGACTTTCTCGATCTTCTGCACCATGCATAGTTTCTTCCTTATCAAAGTTTTCCCTATTGTCCCTAATCCACTTACTAAGCCTTTGAAACCATTTCTCGATATCGTCCTCGAAAGGAAGCAAGTCTGGCTTCTTAGACTGAGTTTGCATACACTAAGTCAGAGAACCTGAAACAAGAAAGAACAAAACAAAAAGAAAAATTGTTTAAGTAAAACTGAACTAATTAAACTAATATTGAAAAATACTAAAATCAAAACTAGTCCTCGGCAACGGCGCCAAAAACTTGTTGGGTAAAATCTATATACGCTCTACATGCAAGTGTACGTGGTCAACAAGTAATATAATAGTAAGAAAAGTATCGTTCCCACAGAGACTAATATGAAATTAAATTCAACAATTACCAATTTTATATTAACCCAATTTTATTAAACTATTCAAATTAATGATTATAATTAATAAAAACTAAAAATCTAAGCCAATCAACACACTAAATAACCATAAATTTCAAGCAGATAATGGAGAATTAGGCTTACAACTTCACTTTAAGTTTCACTATGATTATCACACCTTATTCAAGTTCAATTCACTATCTCAGTTTATTAATCAAGAACACTCAAGTAGAATTTGCCATATCTCGATGCACTAACACCGTATTAACTTAAATCCACAAATTTGATAGAATTAAGCCAAACACCCTAATTAACTAATTCACTATATCTCTATGTGAATTAAAATCAAAGAAGGTTTAAATTCTAAGTTCTTTACATGATTACATGCGATGTTAGGTATATCTCTATCCTAAACAATCATCAAGATTCTATTAAATCACAGAATTCAAGAACACATGCTAAAGTGATTAGGTCTATATTCATACATCATCTCTCGAATCCATATAAATCCACACAGAATTGGTGATCAAGCAATTCATACATTAAAGTGCAAATCACAATAGATAAACTGAGTTGATAGTTTTATTAAACTAAAATTAAGGCATAACAATCATTGTTCAACAATAAAGATCCATTGCAAGCCTAATTAAGAATTTAGTTCATCATAGATAAATTAAAAACTAAAATAAGTGGAGAATTCATCATCCCAATTACAAAATTCAAATTAAAGAAATAGAATAGTTACAAAACCACCCTTCTTCGTCTTCAATTCTGTAATTTTTGTGATCCTGACCTTCCTTGCTCTCCTCCAATGTTCTTCTCTGAAAATTAGGGCTCAAAGTTGAATTGATTGATTAATTGAATTGATCTCTATTATGTTATGTTATCTGAGCATAAGTCATGTATAACACCGATAAAACGACACCCAACATAGTCCCAATCAATGCCAAATTGTTCAATCCACGCATCTGCAGAGTTCTAATCAAAGTAAACATCTTTTTCTCTCCCGTGCCTTCCTTGCCTTCCGGGGTTTTTGTATTAATAAAGGCACTTGCGGTGAAGGGGTGCTTCGTTCTTGCTCTTTTACCCCACCCCCGGTGAAAATGTTTTCAGTAGTGTTGATTTCTTGCCTTTTAAATGCCAAGTCTTGCCATAACACCGCCATTATACCACCATGCCACATAATGCAATCCTAAACACAAAACAAACACAAAACAAGTTAAAATGAACAGAAATAGACAGGATCAACATTGTTTAAGAGCCCAAATTAGAAGCTATTTCGTAGGTATGAAACCCACTCATCAGTAACACACTTTGGGTTGCTGCGTATAATTTTGACTGATGTGTCCCTCCTGTCCGCATTTGTAGCATATAACTGGTGGTCGTTCTTCTTCCTTAGAAACGAGTGCTGGTGCTGCTGCCGATGTCTTTCTATTATTATTGAATCTTCTCTTTTTGAAATTTCCGCTTGACTCATTTCTTCTATTATCTTGGCTATGATTACCACTGAAGTGGTTACCATTTTTGCCATGATAATTTCCTCTAAGCTGGTTATCATTGTTCCGATGACCGTTTCCACTAGTACGATTATTATTGTGTTGTTGGTTGTTGTCTTTTAGTTGAAAAGTCTCATTATCTCGCTCCAATAATTGAGCCCTATTCACAACATCTAAATACAAACAAAGTTTATGAGAAATGAGGTATTGACGAATTTCAGGTTTCAAACCTCTCAGTAACATTCGTGTCATTTGTGACGCCCCCAAAATAGGTCCACACAACCCATTCTGAGTTGCCAAATACATGGTACAGAAACCAAATACAAACTTCATTAATACAACTGTCGTGCAAAATACGACAACACATACGCTGAGAGTTTTAATACAAATTTTGTCTTGTAGACAATATCCAAACTCAAATAAAGTCTCCATTACAATTATTGTTACACTATTTTACAAAATAGTGAGTATTGCTATAATAACCACCTTGGACCATTACTCCACTCCCCGACTAGTCTCAGCTACATTCTCGCCTTCTGAGAAGAACAATGGAACCAAAAGGAAAAGGGTGAGCTCAACTAGCCCAGTAAAGAATATTATGACTAAGATAATATAGAAAAAATTATCCTTAGTCCTCAACAGGGAAAAATCTAATAGAATACAATAGATAACAAGTTTTAGAATACAACTGCAGTGAAAATAACAATCCATTAGAAGAGTCAAGTAGATCATGATATCTACTATCTTCTATGATTTAAAAGTCCATCATCAATATTTTATCCCTATAACACCAATCAATAAATATTTCCAATTAATGAATTATCTATGCACTACGGGCCAAAGATAATCGTTTGTATCACCAGTGGTCACAATCATGTTAAACACCTGTCCATCTATGCACTACGGGCCAAAGATGTGATGCCCCCAGAATAGGTCCATACAAACCATTCTGAGTCGCCAAATACATGGTACAAAATTTAAATACAAATTTCATTTATACAACTGTTGTGCAAAATACGACAACACAATAGATGAGTTTCAAAACAAATATTGTCTCGTAGACAATATCCAAACTCAAATAAAGTCATCATTATAATTATTGTTACACTATTTTTCAAAATAGTGAGGACTGCTATAAAAATCATCTTGAACCATTACTCCACTCCCCGACTAGTCCTAGCTATATTCTCGCCTCCTGAGAAGAACAATGGAACCAAAAGGAAAAGGGTGAGCACAACTAGCCTAGTAAAGATATTATGGCTAAGATAATAACAAATTATCCTTAGTCCTCAATAGGGAAAACTCTGATAGAATACAATAGAGAATGATGTCTACTATCTTCTATGATTTAAAAATCCATCATCAATATTTTATCCCTGTAATACCAATCAATAAACATTTTACATCATCGAATTATCCATGCACTACGGGCCAATGATATTCGTTAGTATTACCAGTGGTCATGATCATGCCAAACAACTGTCCATCTATGCACTACGGGCCAAAGAGGACTTTCACCACATCATTTATCTGTAACATTACAGGTCATGATTATACTAATACAAACTTTTCTGGTCATAATCATACCAATCAACAGTCCATCTATGCACTACGGGCCATAGATGACTTTTACCACAGCATAAGCATGAGGATGATGACAATGATATAAGGAATTAATCAAGTGAGATCAAGGATACATATTAGAGATTTATAATTTAATTTATCCAGAGTTAAAGACTGTCCAAATGGTCAACATGATGATCAAAACGTGGATTCAAATTTAAGAATAAGATTCATATATCAAAGATAATATAGACAGAAAAGAAATCACTTTTGTCGTGAATAGTACCCCATAAATAGTACTCGAATGAATAGTACCCCGTCATGCAAGTACCCCGAATAAATATTACCCCGAGTGAATAGTACTCCATAAATTGTACCCCCAAGTGAATAGTACCCCGAGTTAATAGTACCCGAGTATATATTACCCGTGAATAGTACCCCGAGTGAATATATTGAAATTTAATAAGAAAGTTTAGACCAATATTTCAACGAAAAGATACTAGATGAAGCGCAAAACTCAAGGATTTTCTACTAATTTCAGGGATTATAGAAACAATGCTTACCATAGTAAGTTTAGATTTAAGAATATGAAAAGAAATAATATACGAAAATGCAAATGTATTTTCACCCGTCATCATATATAGGTTATTCCCAAGAATTAAATAATGAATACAAAAAATAATATCCCTTACGAATACAAAAATAATTATACCCCTTACCTTGGTAGAAGATTGGATACTGCAATAGTGAAGTAGAAGAATACTCTTCTTCTTTCTCTCTATAGTTTCTCTCTCTATAGCTTCTCTTGTGAGTCTTAGTCAATTGGTGAGAATGAAAAAAGAAATAAGCTTATATTTATAGGAGAATGGACTAGATAGTAACTGATTCACGGACGATCCAGATTGATTTACTATTAAAACGAATGGTCCATATTGATTTACTATTAAAACCACAACCGACGGTCCAGATTGATTTACTATTAAAACCACAACCGATGGTCCAGATTTATTTACTATTAAAACCACACCCAACGGTCCATATTGATTTACTATTAAAACCACAACCGACGGTCTATATTGATTTACTATTAAGACCACAACCGATGGTCTGAAAAATTAGTACATCTCCCTATGGAATAATAAGTCAAACTTGCAACAAACGCCTCATGATAAACCCCTATATATATATCCAAAAATTGAATAAATATTTACCACAAATCATTTATCTTCAATAAACACAATTTTAATCTTTTAACAATTATTCATCATTAATATTATAACTCAAAATATTGACAACCAGATCATTCCCAGGAAAAATGGGGCTTTCCATTAAGGATTTCTCCTTATTGGCGCACAATTAAATAACCTAACTCCTTTCCTCAACAGAACTCTCTAGACATTATCAATAATGCAAATAATAATATGAATAAATGTGTTATCTCAATTATTGATTTAATAATATAAAATATTGTACAGATGATGATGTGACAATAATTGAATCAATAATATGAGGTACTATGCAGCAACTACTGTTGCAATAATTAAATAAAACTGGGTGACTTCTTACGTAAGCATCAATAATCAGAGATACTATGTAATATCGTGTATCAGGCAACTTGTGCTGTGACATATTCTATTTTTATCACCAGATATTTCAATAGTTTAACGGTAAAAGTTTTGTCGTTATTTTTATAAAAATGTTATTTCTGTCGCTTTCTATATCCAACAATTATTCCGTTATGGGGTCCACCAATGATTGTGTCATCGTACTGAAATTCCCCGACAAAAAGAATATTCCCCGACACAACGAATATTTTATGACAACTTACTTACTTTGTAAAATTTTCACATATCACCCTTAGCTTTAATCTTTTATCAATTTAACCATTTACTAAATAGAATAATAATTATAAAAAAATTGAATATATTCATTTCATAAAATTCGGGGTCTTACAATCTCCCCTCTTTATAAAATTTCATCCCCAAAATTTACGTACCTGGTATGTCGAAGAGGTGAGGATACCTTGTTTTCATTTCAGATTCTAACTCCCAGGTCATTTCCTTAATATCATGGTTTCTCCATAAAACTTTGACTTGAGGTATAATCTTTGAGTGTAGAATATGTTCCTTCTTATCCAAGATTTTAACAGGTACCTCTTCATACGTTAAATCTTCTGATATCTCATCTGGTTCTAATTCAATAATGTGGTTCGGGTCTTTCACATATTTATGTAACATAGATATGTTAAAAATATTATGAACACGAGACATACTTGGTGGTAAAGCGAGTCTATCGAGTATTTCAATTAGAACAATAAATCGAGGGTTGAAATTTCCTCTCTTCATTGATTCTTGCTTCTAAAATAGCACCTTCTTGTACTTTCTTCTTCACTCGCATCAGCTATGGGTCTGTAGCTTGAGCAGCTTTAACTTTATCGATTAAAGTCAATTCTACTTGTATATTCAACATCATCACGTGGGTACTTGGAGTCTTTAACTCTATCTCCATCTTTTCTTAGTCATACAAAATGGGCCTTTGTGTTGACAATATCGCACTCATACCCGCATATGATCTTCTACTCAACGCGTCAGCTACCACATTCGCTTTTCCGGATGGTATTGAATGATATGGTTATAATCTTTCAATACCTCAAGCTAAAATCGTTTCCGCATGTTGAGTTCCTTTTGGGTGAAGAAATATTTAAGGCTTTTATGATCTGTATAGATCTCCACTTTCTCCCCATACAGGTAATGTCTCAAGATCTTTAGCGCAAAAACGACTGCTGCCAACTTTAGATCATGAGTAGAATAATTCCTCTTATATTCTTTGAGATGTCGCGAGGCATAGGCTATAACTTTCCCATGTTGCATGAGAACACATCCTAAACCTCTGTCTAAAGCATCGCTGTAGATGACAAATCCCTCCGAACCTGATGGTATTGTCAGAACAGGTGCTGAAATGAGTCTCCTATTGAGTTCTTGGAAACTCTTCTCACATTCTTCCCTTCATTCGAACTTTGTATCTTTTTGAGTCAGCTGAGTTAATGGAGTACCGATTCAAGAAAATCCTTCCACGAATCTCCGATAATAACCAGCTAATCCCAGAAAGCTATGTATTTCAGTTACTAACTTAGGTTGCTCCCAACATTGTGTCAGGAATAAGCATGTGAATGATATTCCTATTTATATATATGATTTGATTATGATATATATATGAATGAATATGCAAGTATGCTTGCATCAAGAAAAGTTGTAAAGTCCTTTGATAGATAATAGGAACACATGTACAAGGACTTAGAATGAATTGATCAAATGTGTTAGGTTGATCCTACAAAAGCAAGACAGTTTTGTAAAGTCCTTAAAAAGAAATGATGTACAAGGACTATAAATATAGAAAGATCAAGCTTGTTAGGTTGATTTTATAATGTAATAGATAGGCTTGTCTGATCGTCGAGCACTGCACCAGAAATCGTAGTCTGCCAGGAGAGTCAAGGAAAACTTGAGAGCTATCAAGGTAGAATCGTAGTCTGCAAGATAGTAGATCTCGGAGTTTGAAGACAGCAAGGAGAACCTCCAAGATCTAGTATCTTGCAGACTACAACTCCGAGGAGGATCGTAGTGTATCGAGGAGAACCTCCTCGGAGTCGTAGTCTGCTGAGGAAGTCATGTTCAGAATCATAGAGACAGCCTATCTAAGAGCCGACCGAGCATCTGCCAAAGCCAAGTCAAGAGTCGTAGACCACACTTGGAGTCGTAGAGTCTACTGATCAAATAAGAAATAGAGATCGTAGTCGAGCCAGATCAGATGAAGACAACAAGCTTAAAGGCAGAAATCGTAGAGTGTTAAGATCTGATCTCAGAGTCGTAGTGTCTGTAGAATCCAAGCAAAATCGTAGTGCAGAACTAAGACTTCAACATAAGTGCTCACGACTCCAATGAAGAATCGTAGAGTAAAACACGATTCTCAATAAATGAGCACTCCCAGAATATCCAAAGTATGAAGCCTCTGGTTTAAGCTACAAAGATACATCCCACCTGAAGGAAACTAGAAGAGCACTCAATGAATTATATGCAAGCTAACAGAAGATCTAAGAACCAACCCAATCAACATCCAGATTGAGTTGTGAAGCCATTCAAGATGAAGTCTTCCATAAGTTGATCAGAAGAAGACTTCAGTAGCTAACTAAGGAAAGTCAGCAAGTGTAGTAGCTATCGAGTAAACAGAAGACAACAATCTTGGAAGTATCCAGGATCATAGTGTTTGCCAAACAAAGCAGGAACTGATGAAGTGTACACATAGATACTGGTCAACTTTTGAAGAACAAGGCTAAAGTGATTAAGCATCGTGTCAGTCCATTGGTGATAAGTGAATGGGAGATCACAAGGAGAAAGCGAGCTGGACATGCCACAAATCTAAAGTGTCTTGCCATTCAGAAGAGGCCAGAACAAGAAGTTAAGCTATTAGTTCCTGAGATCATTCAAGGCAAACAGAAGTATTGAAGTACTACACAATAGAAGAAAGAAGTGTTCTACATTGAAGATCCAATGAACACTCTTCAAGATCGTAGTGTTGTATGAACTAGTCAATGAGCAACATTCAAAAAGACACTACGATCAGGTCTAAAACATATACATCAGAATCGTAGAGTTCGGTCATCTGAAGATTGAAGCATTGGCAACGGTTCAATCTGAAGAGTGATATTCGAATATAGCTTATTGAGAGCATCGATGCAAAAGGACAATCTTTGATGATTTAATCGAGAAGTCAGAAAGAAGAAATAAAGAAGACTACCTGCCCAAGACATAAAAGTAATATCTCTGACGGGGTAGGTGAAACAGTAGACTGCAGTGTCAGAAAGATGAAAAAGGGGATGTCATGTCACATTTACAGTCTACATTAAATAACTCGAGATCTACGAAGTAATTCAAATAACTTTCAATGGATATATCCCAAAAAAAAGATTGGGAAGGAGTATAAATAAGCCAAAGCTTCAAGGATCAAGGGTTGCTAAGTTGAAGGATCATTGAGTTGTTGGAATTCTATATTGTTGACTCTATGAGTTCCACCAGAGCTAAATAGAGCAAGTCTCAGTGACAGTGAGACAACAAAGGTGGAAGTGAAGCAGCTTTGAAGAAGGAGTCAAATAGATAAAAAGCTTCACTCAACAAAGATGAGAATGCCACTGAAGATGGAAGCCAAGCTGAGAGCCGAGAAGTCCAAGAAGATATCATTCCAAAAAGTGGCAGAGCAGAAAGAAGATCTAGAAAGCCATTCAACAAATCACCATGAACCAAATGCTGAAAAAGAACAGATGCAGAATCATGTCTGCAAAACATTCAAGAAGGGTTCAGGGATTGCTAAGTGTCAGACGAAGTCTACCAAAAGCTCAGAAACTTAGTAAATCCAGATGGTGATGGTGCACAGCTGACATCAGATGAAGATGAGTAGAAAAGAGTGAAGATCAGCTGCACCAGAGAAGCTGTGGTCCAGACTCGAAGCAGAATGCAAAGAGGACCACGCCAAGATGCTAAGTACAAAAGATGTTCAAGCTAAAAGACATCTTAGCAGCAAGGCACCACCACCAACAACACCACCAACAATAAGAAGTCAGGGCCTGAGGGGTCCTTATTCGGAGGGACTAAATGAAGTTCCAAGCCTGCTGGGCTTGAAGAGTTCCTAGGGAACTAGAGGAGTTCCAAGCCTACTGGGCTTGAAGAGTTCTTAGTGAATCCGGTTCCAAGGTCACGCGCCTTGAAGGAATCTTAGTGATTCAGGGTGCTGCCCTTCCTTAGTGGAAATCTTGAGATTTAAAGTAGAAGAGTAGATTAGGAGCTTGAGTCTCTGAACCACTTAAAATCCCTTGTGTCATTAACTTACTGTCATTTACATTATGTACTTAACTTCTATAACTACTATGTATGTATTAACTTCTTACCACTTAACTAATTATAAGAACAATGTATGTATGATTGAATATATCAATGAAGGAGATCTTTTACTTATTCTGCTGTGTTTGAAAAGTTTCTTATGTTTATCATATGCTAATTCATTAGCAATACAAAATAAACAGGAAAAGTATTTTGAAAAATTAAAGGATCTATTTAACCCCCCCCCCCCCCTTCTAGATCTATTGTGTGCCTACTGGGAACTAAGACATTGTATTGCTTTAATCTTCGTCGGGTCAACTGATATTCCATGTTTCGATATCACGTTCCCAAGGAATGCTACTTCCTCAAGCCAGAACTCGCATTTCCTCAACTTGGCATATAACTTGTTTTCACGAAGCTTTAAGAGTATCTGTCTCAAGTGTTGCTCATGATATTCACGACTTTTGGAGTAAATGAGGATGTTATCAATAAATATAACTACAAAATGATTCAAATATTCCTTGAATACTCGGTTCATCATATCCATGAAGGCAGCAAGAGAATTAGTCAATCCAAAAGACATAACTAGGAATTCATAATGCCCGTACTGCGTTTTAAAAGCAGTCTTTAGAATGTCATCGGTTTGAATCTTTAACTGATGATATCCGAAGCGGAGATCGATCTTTGAAAAGAATTTAGCACCTTGCAACTGGTCAAACAGGTCATCAATGCGAGGTAACGGGTACCTATTTTTGATGGTGACATGATTCAACTCTCGATAGTCAATGCAAAGTCGAATACTCCCATCTTTCTTCTTTACGAATAGAACAGGAGCACCCCAAGGAGATGTACTAGGACGAATGAAACTGATGTCTAACAGTTCTTATAGTTAGGTTTTTAACTCCTGAAGTTCAATAGGAACCATTCGATAAAGAGTTTTGGAAATGGGTTTTGTACCAAGTTCAAGGTTAATATAAAATTCGATTTCACGCTCTAGGGGTAGGCCAGGAAGTTCTTCGAAGAATACGTCATGAAATTTATTAACAATAGAAATATCATTCAAATCTGACGTATTTTTGTTTAAATACGTGACATGGGTGAAAAAAAAACTTGACATTCGTTTTTCAATAAATGAATGACTTTATGGCTAGAGATGACAATGATTGACTTTAGTGGTTTGGTTGCTTGAATTTGTATAATAGGTTGGTTAGGAATATGAAATTTAACAACCTTATGAAAATAATCAATCTTATCATGATGAGTAGTTAACCAGTTAATTCTTAAAATCACATAAAATGCAAGTATTATCAAAGAAATGAGATCAACAGGTAATGTGAGGGTATCGATTTGAATCAAACAAGATTTATAAATAGTGGATGTAACGAAGGTTTCTCCCAACGGAGTTTCAACCGATAAGTCAAAGTCTAATTTCTCCGGAGTCAAGTTTAAACGTTTGAGCACAAGCAGGTGAAATAAAAGAATGGGTAGAATTGGTATCTAATAAGGTATAGACCAAGAGTTTATGATTAGCTTACCGTAATAACTTCGTTTGGGTTCCAGGCTTTTTGGGAAGTTACGACAAACGCTCTTCCTTAAACTATCGACTTTAATTTGTTCGGGATAACCTTTGGTGTCACTGTCCCAGCTGGACTTGACTTCACTGTATGACAAAACTGAGCTAAATGACCTTCCTCTCCACAATTGAAACACACTTTGGGTTTCTGCATACAGTTTAGACTAATATGTCCCTCCTGCCCGCATTTGTAGCATACGACCGGTGGTCGTTCTCCTTCCTTGGAAATGAGTACTGGTGCTGCTGTCGATGTCTTTTCGTCTTTGTTGAATCGTCTCTTCTTAAAGTTGTTCCCACTTAGGTCACCTCTTCTATTATCTTGGTCATGATTACCACCGAAGTTGTTACCATTTCTGACATAATGATTTCCTCCACGTTTGTTATCACCGCTTCGATGACTATTGCCACTGGTATGACCACTATCATTTTGCCAGCTGCTATCTTTTTGTTGGGCTGACTCATTATCGCGCTGCAATAACTGATCCCTATTTGCAACATCTGAATATTAACAAAGTTTGTGAGAAATGAGGTATTGACGAATTTCGGGCTTCAAACCTCTCAGAAACATTCGCGTTATACGCTCCTCATTATCTACCAAATGGGATATAAACTAGGATAACTCCGTAAACTTTGCCTCATATTGCGATACGGTCATATTGTTATGTTCTAGCTTGATGAATTCCACCTCCTTCATATGACGAATACTTTTTGGAAAGTACTTGTCGTTGAACAATTCTTGGAACTTCTCCCAAGACATCTTAAGTGGGGAAAGATGAGTGCGTTTTACAGATTTTCACCAATAATCTGCCTCTTCAAGTAACATAAAGGTGGCGAAGGGAACCTTTTGCTCTTCAGTGCATCCCAAGACATCAAATATCTTGGTAATCTGCTTAATCCATACCTCTGCCTTAAGTGGCTCTGGCTTTCCTAAAAACTTTGGCGGTCTCAACTCCTTGAATTGCTTAGCAGTGACCAACCGTGAGTTACCATTGTTTCCACCTGCATTTTGAATAGGAGTCTCTCTCGTTTAGTGTTGCATGAATTGTAGAAAGCTCCTAAATATCCCATCATTAATCATTTGGTCAGTGTTGTTGTTTACAGGAGGATTATTACCTTCTTGATGCACATTATCCTGGTTATTGGTTGGTGGTGTCTCAATGGTCGCATATGCTCTATTGCTTATCTCAAAATTTTTAGATGTCATTCTCAAATACTTCCACAAAACAAAGGTTAATTAAAGAAATTGACATGCCACATATTATCACTAACGAATGTTTTACTCGTCTTTCCCCTTCTAGTTCAAACCTCAGATCTCCGCTAGAGATCATATCCCTAAGCTTTGATACCAACTGTGACGCCCCCAAAATAGGTCCATACAACCCATTCTGAGTTGCCAAATACATGGTACAAAATTTAAATACAAACTTCATTTATACAACTGTCGTGCAAAATACGACAACGCAATAGACAAGTTTCAAAACAAATATTGTCTCATAGATAATATCCAAACTCAAATAAAGTCCCCAATACAATTATTGTTACACTATTTTACAAAATAGTGAGGACTGCTATAAAAACCATCTTGAACCATTACTCCACTCCCCGACTAGTCCTAGCTATATTCTCGCCTCTTGAGAAGAACAATGGAACCAAAAGGAAAAGGGTGATCAACTAGCTCAGTAAAGAATATTATGACTAAGATAATATAAAAAAAATTATCCTTAGTCCTGAACAGGGAAAACTCTGATAGAATACAATAGACAATAAGTTTTAGATAAACAACTGCAACGGAAACAACAATCAATTAGAAGAGTCAAGTAGAGAATGATGTCTACTATCTTCTATGATTTAAAAATTCATCATCAATATTTTATCCCAGTAATACCAATCAATAAACATTTCACATCATCGAATTATCCATGCGCTACGGGCCAAGGATATTCGTTAGTATCACTAGTGGTCATGATCATGCCAAACAACTGTCCATCTATGCACTATGGGCCAAAGAGGACTTTCACCACATCATTTGTCTGTAACATTACAGGTCATGATTATACCAATACAAACTTTCTTGGTCATAATCATACCAATCAACATTCCATCTATGCACTACGGGACAAAGATAACTTTTACCACAACATAAGCATGAGGATGATGACAATGATATAAGGAATTAATCAAGTGAGATCAAGGATAAATATTAGAATTTATAACTCAATTTATCCAGAGTTCAAGAATATCTAAATGGTCAACATGATGATCAAAACATGGATTCAAATTTAAGAATAAGATTCATATATCAAAGATAATCTGGACAGAAAAAAAAATCACTTTTATCGTGAATAGTACCCCATGAATAGAACCTGGATAAATAGTACTAAATGAATAGTACCCCGTCATGCAAGTACCCCAAGTGAATAATACCCCCGAGTGAATAATACCCGAGTAAATAGTATCATATAAATAGTACCCCCGAGTGAATAGTACCCTAGTGTATATTATCCCGTGAATAGTGCCCAGAGTGAATATATTAAAATTTAATAAGAAAGTTCAGACGAATATTTCAACGAAACGATACTAGATGAAGCGCAAAACTCAAGAATATTCTACTAATTTTAAGGATTATAGAAGTAATACTATAGTAAGTTTAGATTTAAGAATATGAAAAGAAATAATATACGAAACTACAAATAGATTTTCACCCGTCATCATAGACAGGTTATTCCCACAGATTAAAGAATGAATACGAAAAGTAATATCCCTTACGAATACAAAAAAAACAATACCCTTTACCTTGGTAGAAGATTGGATACTGCAATAGTGAAGTAGCAGAATACTCTTCTTTTTTCTCTCTATAGTTTCTCTCTCTATAGCTTCTCTTATAAGTCTTAGTGAATTGGTTAGAATGAAAGAAGAAATAAGCTTCTATTTATAGGAGAATAGACTAAATAGTAACTAATTCACGGACGGTCCATATTCATTTACTATTAAAACAGATGGTCCATATCGATTTACTATTAAAACCACAACCGACGGTCCATATTGATTTACTATTAAAACCACAACCGACACGGTCCAAATTGATTTACTATTAAAACCACAATCGATGGTTCATATTTATTTACTATTAAAACCACAACCGACGGTCCATATTGATTTACTATTAAAACCACAATCGACGGTCGATATTGATTTAATATTAAAACCACAACCGACGGTCTGAAAATTTAATACATCTCCCTATGGAATAATAAGTCAAACTTACAACAAACGCCTCATGACAAACCCCTCTATTTATATCCAAAAATTGAATAAATATTTACCACAAATTACTTATCTTCAATAAACATATTTTTAATCTTTTAACAATTATTCATTATTACTATTATAACTCACAATATTAACAACCAGATCCTTCCCAGGAAAGAGGGGGTTTTCTGATAACGATTTGTCCTTATTAGCGCGTAATTAAATAACCTAACCCCTTTCCTCGACAGAACTTTCTAGACATTGTCAATAATGCAAATAATACTTGCATGACTAAGTTAAAAATGGAGGTATAGATGGAGGTACTATACTTTAATTCGTATTTTCACATGATTATAACTATTGATTCACATGATTGAACTATTGATTCACATTATTTACTATTAGGGGAGGTGGTGCAAGTTTGATAATACTTGCAGGACTAAATTAAAAATGAAAGAAAAGTTAAAGGTATTGTACTATAATATTTCGAGCCCCCAAAACGTGTAATTATCGAAAATATATTTTCCTATAAATAGAAGCTCATTCTTCCTTCATTTCTCACCAATTCACTAAAAAGCTATAGAGTAATTATTATAGAGAGAATTATAGAGAGAAAAAGAAGATAAATCCGCTACCTCTACTCGAAAGATCCAGGTTTCTTTCTAAGGTAAGGGTATTATTTCGTTCGTATTCATGAAGAGAGCTTCAGTTATTCCATTCTTTATTATTATGTTGGAAAAACATGTCTATGCGAAGTCTGCATACATGGTGAAATTCTTACATTATTCCATTCTTTATTATTATGTTGGAATAACTGTTTATCTAAGTACTGCATACATGGTGAAATTCTTTTGTTATTCCATTCTTTATTATTACATTGGAATAACATATGCAATGCGGTCTATCGCATGCATGGTGAATTCTTTGTTATTCCATTCTTTATTATTCATTGGAATATCCTCATCTTTCATGGGATTCTGCTTAGACTGGTTCCATTCTTTATTATTCTATTGGAATAACTTTCATGCATGCGATTCATCGCATGCATGGTGAATTCTTCTATTATTCCATTCTTCATTATTACATTTGAATATCACATGCATGCGGATTACGCGTGACACAGTTCCATTCTTTATTATTACATTTGGAATAACTTTTGTCATGTGGATTATCACGTGCATGGTGAATGATCCTTCAGTATTCATTCCTTATTAAATTGTGGAAATGATGCATACACGTGGATTCTTTGCATGGCGGTGAAAATCCATTTATAGTTTCATATATTCTATGATACTCATTTGGTTAAAGTTTTGGCTTCTATACTCCATGAAATTAGTAGAATATCCTAGATATTTGCGCTTCATCCCAGATCTCTTTCATGGAAATATTCTTACGAGCATTCTTGAATTTTACTCCACAAAGCGATGATCATGTTGACAATTTGGGCGTAATTGATTTCAAGATAAATTAACTTATAAATCTTTAAAATTTATTCTTGAACTTGTTTTATTGAATTATTATGTCATTGTCATCATCCTCATGCTTATATTGTGATGAAAGTCATCTTTAGCTTACGTGCATAGATGGACTTGGTATGATTATGACCAGGAATTATTCGGTATAATCATGACCTGTAATGTTATAAATGATGTGGTAAAAGTCCTCGGTAGCTTTGTGGTGCATTGATGGATAGTTTTTGGTATGATTTTGACCGAGGATTATTCGATATAGTCATGACCATTGATGATTTAATGAATATCCTTGGCCCGTAGTGCAGGGATGACTTGATGATGTGGTTTATTTATTAAGCTGAGTCTCAGCGATAAAAATTGATGAAAAATTTTTAAATAGATATCATGCTCTACTTGACTCTTCTAATGGATTGCTTATTCACCGATTAAACTTGATGTCTATTGTATTTTATCGGTTTAACATTTTTGAAGACTAATGATAATTTATTACGCATTATCTTAGTCATAATATTTCTTCTTGGGCTAGTTGAGCTCATCCTTTCTTTCACTTTTGTTCTCTTGAGAAATGAGAACGTGGCAAGAGACTAGTCGGGGAACGGAGTGACGGTCCAAATGATAGCATTAGTGGTCCTCACTATTCTGTTAAATAGTGTGACAATAAATGTAATGAGGACTCCATTGAGTGTGGATATTGTCTAGATGATAATATTCTTATTAAAACTCTTAGATTATGTTTTGTCATATTTTACACGACTGTTGTATAATTAAGTTGTATTTGAATTTTGTACCATGTATTTGACGACTCAAGATGGGTTATGTATACCTATTTTGAGTTCGTCATACTTATTCTCCAGATATATGGACCCGAATCAGCATAGTAGTTCTCGTAGGACCACTTCTGGTGTGCGAAGGAGGGCTTCTAAAGTGCCTCGACCCCATTCCGTTAGACAGCTTCGTCGTTTGGCGGGGTAGTGATACGTCATGTCCGGGTTAACGTACCAGATGTGGAGGACGAGGAGGAGGATGTACCGGTTGAGGCTCCTGCTTCTGCTGTGCATGTTCCCCGTAGGGACCTCCCGAGTATTCAAGTGGTGAACCCAGAGCTTCTGGGTGATTTGAGTCGACACCCCTCAGTTTACTTGCATGCAAACGAGGTACAAAGCTAGATTTTGATCTTCCTTTTTTTCTATTGATGAAGAATAATGGATTATGATGTTGATCTGCTTTGTGATGTAGGTTCCTGGCTTTACACAGCCTAAAGGGAACTGGTTCAGCATTAACTCCATGTACCAGGCTCTGTATCCTGACTATAGAGCAATCGTGCATGATTGGGGATTTGGGGCATTCTTTCCTATCCTTCCCCGTTGTTGTCCCTGGGGTTACCTCAGGGCATTGTCTAAGTGTTGGTTTCACCAGACTCAGTCACTCCATTTGTTGGACTGTGAGGTGATGATGATGCCGATGGATTGGCGGTTTATCATAGGTATGGAGTTTGGAGGGGCACCAGTGCCTTGTATGGCGGATATTACCCCGACTGTCGTCAGATCCTTTCTAGGAGTTCCGGCGGAGGCGCTCAAGGGCAGGACTATTCGTACAGGTCCTTTGAGCGTAGATTCTATAAGCGGGATGTTGAGTGAGCCCATACCTAATGATGTGAGAGTCAAGGATCACATTCTTCGGTGATTATTCCTGATGATCATTAGGGGCTGCTTCATAGCTGATAACTCTTCTACGGTGTCATTCTCTTTGATCTGCGCCACATGACACGTGGACCGTATTAGAGAGTATGATTGGGGTTCCTACACCTTTGCCTATTTCCTCAAGGGAATGTGCATGCATTCGCAGGGCTTGACAGAGGCTTGGCTAGGATTTTACCCATTTTTGCTGGTGAGTACTTCTCTTGTAATTTCCATGGACGGAGTTAAGAGTGTTGGTGACGGCAGATGTTTGCTCAGGAATGTTAGCGAGTTTTGGGCCTATGAGAGGCTCCCATGCTTACGTCCAGTGAATGTGTTAGGATTAGATACCTACCCACGAGGATGGAAATGGCATCATTCCATACTGGCGGAGATCTCTATAGCTGAGGGTTTCACTCATAGCCGCCTACAGCTGGAGTTATTGATAGCTGATGTCATCACATGGATTCTCTATTCAAGGGAGCATTTAAGCATTGGATTTGAGGATGGGTACCCGACTGGTGTCGAGTACGTGATTTCCACTCGTAGTATTCCTCTCTTCACAGATGGAGGATGAGAGCTCTATTTAGGAGAGCGTGTTATCAGGAGCACCACAGGAGAGATTTGTATACCGATCTTGCCTCCTGCCAGGCATTATTGGCCTATCTCATAGTCACCCATCATTGATATCCCGTTGTTGGGTGTTGATGGTTTTACATTATCAGAGGGTCCCTGTACTCAAGAGATATTCCAGCATTGGTGGCTCCCTCGTACCATTTGAGCCCAGACCCGCGCCACTCAGTTTATTGGGGATATAGTTCTTAGATTCGTGATGATGACAGATTGGCTAACCTGTGTCTGAGATCCGACTCATTTGATACAGATTGACAGTTTGATCCGGCAGTTGGACCGGGCACATTTCTTTATCCGGCACTTGGGAAGAGATCCTTCAGAGGCAGATACTTTTGATCCTTCCAGTTCTAGTTCTGGCCCCTCAGGTGACCCATATGGCTTTGTCGGTGCAAATCCTCCCTTGTATAGGCCTGACATCCCTGTGGATAGAGATCCAGTGACTCAGGAAGAGTTACATCATATGGACATGATTGATGATGTAGACATTGACACCATTGTCTTCTTTTGATGTATATTCTCGTTATCTCTTTTGATAGGCCTCTGTTAGACACTAGGTGGCTTTCCCCCATTCTCTCTATATCTTTTAATAGGCCTCTATTAGATGTAGGGCGTATGTGCCCCATTTTCTTGTATTTCTAGCTGTACAGAGATGTATTAGATGATGATATACTTAGGAATGTATGTACAGTTTTCCATTCCCTATATCATATTGCCATCTATTCTTTATCATGCATGTATTATGTTATGCATATGTATGTATGTCCAGAGATATTCAGCATTGACCCCTGGATGGTCTTATGATACAGCCCACACAGATGTCTTCTTCGATAGTTAGCCGCATTGATCATACTCCACCGATATTGGTGGCATCCCGTCTGAGATTGTGGTATGATAGTATGTCACCTTGAGACGGTGTGATGATGAGATCGATTATTGCGGAGATACTATGACTCTCTTGATGTTTCAGGTTCCCGTAGGCTTTGTAGAGGGTATGGTGGAGCATTGGATACCAGAGAGATACGTCTTTCAGTTTGGCATGCATGAGTTGACTCCTACTCTGGAGGAGTATGCACGGTTGACGGCGTTGCCATTGGACATACCTTGCGCGCGGATGGCCATTGGTGACATGAGCCGGCAATTTATGACTCTCACTGGGCTGAGGCGTAGAGTTGTGTAGGATGAGATTACATCCGGTCACGTCATATCCCAGCATTTTGTGATGGACAAATTTGGCTCTGAGGATAGTTATACACGGTACTTCGGGGATTTCACCATGCCGGAGGATCATTGGCACTCGGCCAGAGTAGATGTCTTGCTACTGTGCGTATTATCGTATGTATACATGTCATGGTACATGGATGAGCTAGATATTGGCGTTATTATGGCAGTGAGAGCTCTCAGGGAGGGTCACACCATTGTCTGGATGATCATAGCGAGAGGCAACTGGTCATCCACATATTACGATTTACCTACGGGCAGGGTATTCACAGCAGCGGCTTTTCGGTCGTGTTATGCGTGTGGTTTATGTCACACTTGAGACCGATTGGCACATTCAGACGGCATGGGTATTGTTTCACCCATGAGATAGCTATGTCATGCTCCTTTCAGCTTGCAGAGTGTACAGATCCTGCATCTTGGTCCATTTTCCTGGCAGGGATCGAAGATCCGTTTGATATATTGTCGTGTACAGGGCTCAGGTCACCCTACAACTTCATCACTCATGCTACGGGCATGGATTATCTCCCTCTAGCTGGTTTGAAAGGTCTGACTTCTGACGCCCCCAAAATAGGTATACATCACCCATCTTGAGTCGCCAAAAACATGGTACAAAATTCAAATACAACTTAATAATACAACTGTCGTGTAAAATACGACAAAACATAATCTAAGAGTTTTAATAAGAATATTGTCATCTAGACAATATCCACACTCAAAGGAGTCCTCATTACATTTATTGTCACACTATTTAACAGAATAGTGAGGACTACTAATGCTATCATCTGGACCATCACTCCGCTTCCCCAACTCGTCCCGGTATATTCTCATTTCACAAGAGAACAATTGAAAGAAAGGGTGAGCTCAACTATTCCAAAGAAGAAATATTATGACTAAGATAATGCGAATAAATTATCATTAGCCTTCAATAATGTTAAACCGATAAAATACAATAGACATCAAGTTTAAGCTGCAGCGAAATAAGCAATCCATTAGAAGAGTCAGTAGAGCATGATATCTACTATCTTACATGATTTAAAATGTTTTCATCAATTTTTATCACGAGACTCGACAATAAATAAACCATATCATCGAATCTTCCACCTTTTCTACGGGCCAGGATATTCATTAAACCATCAATGGTCATGACTATATTAGGAATAATCCACAGTCATAATCATACCAAAAACTATCCATCAATGCACTACAGAGGCATTTGAGGACTTTCAACACATCATTACGTCACATTACGGTCATGATTATACTAAATAATCCACAATTCATAATCATACCAAGTCCATCTATGCACGTAAGCCAAAGATGACTTTCATCACAATATACGCATGAGGATGATGACAATGACATAATAATTCAATAAAACAAGTTCAAGGATAAATTTTAAAGATTTATAATTTAATTTATCCAAATCAATAACGTCAAATTGTCAACATGATCTTGCTTTGTGGAGTAAAATTCAAGAATGCTCGAAAGAATATTTCCATGAAAAGATCTTTGGATGAAGCGCAAATATCCGAGGATATTCTACTAATTTCATGGAGTATAGAAGCCAAAACTTCAACCAACCGAGTATAATAGAATATATGAAACTACAAATGGATTTTCTCCGCCATGTGGTAATCCACGTGAGACGGATCATTTCCACAATTTAATAAGGAATGAATCGAAGGATCATTCACCATGCATCTGATGTAATCCACATAGGAAGGTTATTCCAATGAATAATAAAGAATGGAATAACGAGAAAAATTCACCGAGCATGCGATAGGCCGCACCTGCAGACGAGTTATTCCCAATGTAATAATAAAGAATGGAACCAAATCATGCATAATCCGTAATGCAGACAGGATATTCCAACAGAATAATAAAGAATGGAACCAGGTCATGTGTAATCCGTACAGACAGGATATTCCAATAGAATAGTAAAGAATGGAATAACAACAGAATTCACCAGGCATGCGATAGACCGCACAGACAGGTTATTCCAACAGAATAGTAAAGAATGGAATAATAGAAGAATTTCACCATGTATGCGGTACTTCGCATAGACAGGTTATTCCAACATAATAATAAATAATGGAATAACAACCCTTATGAGTATTGAAAGAAAATAACTCTCTTCATGAATACGAAAGAATAATACCCCTTACCTTAGAAAAAATTGGATACTGGAATAGTGAGATAGCAGACTTCTCTTCTTCTTTCTCTCTATAATTTCTCTCTATAATAATTGCTCTATAGCTTTAGTGAATTGGTAAGAAATGAAGGAAGAATGAGCTTCTATTTATAGGAAAATATAGTTTCGATAATTGCACATTTTAGGGCTCGAAATATTACAGAATAATACCTTCCTCTTTTCCTTTATTTTTAATTTCGTCCTGCAAGTATTATCAAACTTGCACCACCTCCCCTAATAGTAAATCATGTGAATCAATAGTTCTAGACATGTGAAAATACGAATTACAGCATAGTACCTCCATCTATACCTCCATTTTTAACTTAGTCATGCAAGTATTATCAATCTTGCACCACCTCCCCTAATAGTACAAGAATGTGAATCAATAGTACACATATGTGAACAAATAGTTATAATCATGTGAATTAATAGCAATTAATTCCTCATTTATCCGATTAATTACCTGATTGGTCAATATAACCTCTAGACATCAATTATTATCGAAATAAATGTCGATTTTCACTAACACTAATAATTCCAACACAATGGAACTATCAATCTCATCTTTAATCAACACGAACTTATTCATCATTAATATTATAACTCACAATATTTAACAACCATGTCGTTCCCCGGGAAAGAGGGGGCTTTTCGATAAGGATTTCTCCTTATTGGCGCGCAATTAGGTGACCAAACCTCTCCTTGACAGAACTTCTAGACATTGTCAATATTGCAATTTAATAATATAAATAACTTTGTCATCTCAATTATTGATTTAATAATATATCATATTATGCAGATGATATTATGATAATAATTGAATCAATAATATGAGAGATATGATGTAGCAATTCTTTGTAGCAATAATTGAATATAAGCGAGTGACTTTTCACGTAAGCATCAATAATCAATACCATGTGCTACTCTATGCAACCTACCAGCGTATTACTATACTTTTACTAGGGTAGTTCAGCAGGTTTTAATTCAGCGCTTTTCTAGTTATTTTTATAAAAATAATTACATCATTTTCTTACTACGACAATACTTCCGTTGTGGGGTCCACCAATGATTGTGACGTCGTACGAATATTCCCTGTTAAAATGAATATTCCCCGACCAATCGATTATTATTAAACCACTTGCTTACTTTACAAAATTTGTAAATATTACCCACAACTATAACATTATATCAAATCCACACCATAATATTCAAAAATATATTTCGAGAAAATTATTCTTTATTCATAAAAGTTGGGGTCTTACAACCTCCCTTCTTATGAAATTTCGTCCTCGAAATTAGGTGCGATACTGCATATATCGAAGAGGTGAGGATATCTTGACTTCATCTCGATTCTAACTCCCGGTCATTTCCTCCACATCGTGGTTTCTCCACAAAACTTTGACTTGAGGTATAACCTTGGAGCGTAGAATATGATCCTTCTTATCCAAGATTTTAACAGGTAACTCTTTATATGTTAAATCTTCCTATATCTCGTCTGGTTCTAGTTCAATAATATGGTTCAGGTCTTTCATATATTTACGTAACATAGATATGTGAAAAATGTTATGAACACGAGACATACTTGGCGGTAAGGCGAGTCTATAGGCCACAGTTCCTACTCGTTCGAGAATTATAAATGGGCCAATGAATCGAGGATTGACATTTTCTCTCTTTCCAAATCTCGTAACTCCTTTCCATGGAGCAACACGTAACAACACATGATCTCCAATATCGAATTCCACGTCCTTTTGATGAAGATCAGCATAACTCTTTTGTCGATCTTGTGAGATTTTTATACGTTGTCGGATCGTTTGAATCTTTTTCGTAGTCATAAGTACCAACTCTGGTCTTAACAACGTTGCTTCACCACCTCATCCCAGCATACTGGAGAATGACACTTTCTTCCATACAACGCCTCAAATGGAGCCATGTCAATACTTGTTTGATAACTATTGTTGTAGGAAAACTCTACCAATGGTAAGAACTTGTCCCAACTTCCCTTGAAGTCAAGGACACATAGTCTTAATAAATCTTCAAGAGTTTGAATAGTCCTTTCCGACTGCCTATCCGTTTAAGGATGATATACCGAACTAAATCATAAATCCGTGCCCATAGCTTTTTGCAAACTAACCCAAAATCGTGAAGTGAATCTTGGGTCTCAATCAGAAACTATGGATACTAGCATACCATGTAATCTTACAATCTCGTTTATGTACATACTAGCAAGACGTTCAAGTGTATGAGTTTCTCATATCGGTAAGAAATGAGCAGACTTGGTCAATCTATCAACAATGACCCAAATCGCATATATGCCTTGAGAAACCTTGGGAAGACCAGTAACGAAATCCATGGTAATGTGCTCCCACTTCCATTCTGGAATTTCAAGTGGTTGCAATGGACCTTTTGATACTTGATGCTCCGGCTTGACTCGTTGACAAGTTAGACACCTTGAGATAAACCCCGCTATCTCTCTCTTCATATTTCTCCACCAAAATGTATGTCGAAATCACGATACATCTTGGTACTCCCAGGATGGATTGAAAACGGTGTGTTGTGCGCCTCCATCATGATTTTATACTTCAAGTCAGAATCGTTAGGAACACAAAGTCTGCAGTTGACTCGAAGTATTCCTTCTTCATCGATTCTTGCTTCCGGAATAACACCTTCTTGCTTCAGGAATAGCACCTTCTTGCACATACACATCAGCTCCAGGTCTGTAAGTTGAGCAGCTTTAACTTTATCAATTAAAGTCGGTTCTACTCGTATATTTGCTATCATCACATGGGTCCCTGGAGTCTTTAACTCTATTTCCATCCTTTCCAAGTCATAAAAATGGGACTTTGCGTTGACAATATTGCACTTTCGTGCCGCGTATGATCTTACTACTTTCGATGTGTCGCCTCTTACATTCGCTTTTCCAGGATGGTATTGGATGGTATGATCATAATCTTTCAACAACTCAAGCAATCGTCGTTGTCGCATGTTGAGTTCCTTTTGAGTGAAGAAATATTTGAGGCTTTTATGATCCATATAGATATCCACCTTCTCTCCATACAAGTAATGCCTCCAAATCTTAAGCGCAAAAACGACTGCTGCCAACTCTAGATCATGAGTAGGATAATTCCTCTCATATTCTTTGAGTTGTCATGAGGCACAGGCTATAACATTCTCATGTTGCATGAGAACACATCCTAACCCTTTGCTTGAAGCATCAATGTAGATGACAAATCCCTCCGAGCCAGATGGTATTATCAGAAAAGGTGCTGAAATGAGTCTTCTCTTGAGTTCTTGAAAACTCTTCTCACATTCCTTGCTCCAACCGAACTTTGTATCTTTTCGAGTCAGCTGAGTTAATGGAGTAGCAATTCGAGAAAATCCTTCCACGAATCTCCGATAATAACCAGCTAAGCCGAGAAAGCTACGTACTTCGGTCACTGACTTTGGTTGTTCCCAGATTTGAATTGCTTCAATCTTCGTTGGGTCAACAGATATTTCATGATTTGATATCACGTGCCCAAGGAATGCAACTTCCTCAAGCCAGCACTCACATTTCATCAACTTGGCATATAGCTTATTTTCACGAAGCTTTTGGAGTATCAGCCTCAAGGGTTACTCATGGTCTTCACGGGTTTTGGAGTATATGAGGATTTCATCAATAAAGACGACCACAAAGTGATCCAAATATTCCTTGAATACTCGATTTATCATGTCCATAAAGGCAGCAGGAGCATTAGTCAATCCAAAAGACATGACTAGGAATTCATAATGCCGTCTCGAAGTCTTTTAAAGCGATCAAAATGTGGCGCCCCCAAAATAGGCATACAATACCCATTACGAGTTGCCAAATACATGGTGCAGAAAAAGCAAACTACAACTTCAATAATACAATTGTCGTGCAAAATCACACAAACACATCTTTGTGAGTTTAAATACAAATATTGTCTTCTAGACAATATCAACACTCAAATAAGTCCTCATTACAATTATTCATACACTATTTTATAAAATAGTGAGGATTACTAAAAACATCTTTCTAGAACCATCACTCCATTACCCCATAGATCCTGCTTATGTTCTCACCTCTACGAGAAGAAAAATGGAACAAAAAGGAAAAGGGTGAGCTCAACTAGCCCGAAAAAATATTATGACTAAGATAATATACAACAAATTATCATTAGTCTTCAACGAGGGAAAAATCGATAGAATATAATAGACAACAAGTTTTAGATCAATAAATGCGTGAAAACAACAATCCATTAGAAGAGTCACGTAGAGAATGAATTCTACTATCTTCTAAGATTTAAAAGTCCATCATCAATATTTTATCCCTGTAACATCAATCAATATGCATCTTTAATCAAATATTCATCTTTGCACTACAGGCCAAAGATATTCATTTATATCACCAGTCGGTCATGTTTATCTCAACACATGTTCATCTTTGCACTACGGGCCAAATATATTCATCAGTTAATCATTCATCTTTGCACTACAGGCCAAAGATATTCAATAATATCATCATTTAAGATTGAGGATGATGAAAAATATTTTAAAAGCGAATCCGATGAGACGAAGGACAAATATTAGGGATTAGTATAACGGTTTATCCAAGATCAATAATACTTCATAATAACCAATTGTGAAGTAGAATTCAAAAATAAAGATCAAAACATGGATCTGATCAAAGATAGTAACCATAATAGACATCTTGGACAAAAAGGAAAATTTTTTTTTTTCGGTTTAGTGTTGAATAGAATAGTATTTGTGAATAAGAATAGTGTTATATACGTGAATAGTAACCCCACACACAAAAAAGTTCTAAATTTGATTAAAAGTTCAAACCAATATTTGGCATAATGATATTGAAGAAAATAATATCATTTAAGAAGAAAATAACATCCCTTACATCAAAAGAAAGCAATACTTGAATGAATGAAAGGTCGGATATGATCTTTGAATGAAACTTATCTTGAATAACAACTCTCAAAGTATCTAAATACTCACAAAATAAACTCGATAATATAGAGAGAAAAGAAAAAGCTTATGTTTACGGTGTGATTTTCAATTCTAACTTAGCCCTCTATTTATAGGAAAATGTTAGCCTTGCCGAAGCGGACTTGACTGCTTTACACGATGGCTTTACTACTACTACTACTTTGCCACCCACCACATTTGAAATAAAATTGAGCACATTTCTTCACCAACCACAAGTGGGGCCCACTCAATTCTAGAATTTTCCACCAAAATCATTTATAAACCTAATTTACAATCATCACCTCTTAAAATTCATAACAAATCATACGTTCATTTTAACGGTTCAAAATTTGTGGACATATACTCAACTTATATATGTATATATCCAAAAATCACAACGATCAAACGTTTGATTAAAAATTATAACTCACATGATATATCGTAAAAATCTTGATTTGATTTTTAATACCTCCATTCAAACAAAATCTTGATAAAACACCTCAACATTAATTCCTTCATTTATAACCACATAAAATAAATAAATCCATCATTTATATCCATCAAATAAATATTTCCTTATCATTAAATCAATAATTAATTATTCACAAATAATATTAAAGAATCACAATAATGACAACCGCAGTAGTTCTCGGAAAGAGGGGCTTTCGATAAGGATTTCTCCTTCTTTGCGCGCATGATTAGGTGACCAAACCTCTCCTTGAGCGAACTTTCTAGACATTGCCAATAATGCTATCTAATAATATTATTCAAATAATATGAATTATTGATATGATAATGAGAAATCTTGTGCGGTGACAATTATTGAAACAATAATAATATAAAATATCAACGACAATTATTGAATCAATAAAATAAAATATTGAGCGATAATTCTTAACAATTATTGAGTAGTGCCTTCTTACGTAAGAATCAATAATTCAAAAATAATGTGCAATCTGGTGTCTTTTCTTGTGCGACCACAGCGTATTCTTTGTATTTTAACCATCGGGATATTCCAACGATGTTAATAGCGGTAACAACTACGTCGTTATTTATAAAAACTCATACTTTGTCGTTTTCTTCATCCAACTATTTTTAGTTATGGGGCCCACAAATGGTTTTAGCGCGCAATAAATGCGGATATTCCCGAGCAAAAGAATATTCCACGACCAAACGAATATTCCCCCGTGAAATGAATATTTTATAACCACTTGCTTATTTTGTAAAATTTGCACATTTCACCCATAACCAAAACATTATATCAAATTAACTCCTTATTATTTCAAGATAATGAATAGAGAAAATTTAATTTTATTTATAAAAAGTTGAGGTCTTACAACCTCCCTCCTTATAAAATTTCTTCCTCGAAATTGGCGTCGTCGTACACAGTGTTTCAAAAGGTGAGGGTACCTCGCTTTCATTTCGATTCAACTCCCATGTCATTTCCTCAATTACATGGTTCCTCCACAAAACCTTAACTTGTGGTATAACCTTTGTGCATAGGACATGCTCTTTCTATCCAAGATCTTGACAGGTACCTCCTCAAATACGTTAAATCTTGGCTATCTCAAATGCAGGTTCTAACTTCAATAATGTGGTTTGGTCTTTCCACATATTTACGTAACATCGATATGTGAAAAACATTATGAACACGAGACATACTTAGCGTTAAAGGCGAGTCTATAGGCCACGGTTCCTACTCGATCGAGGATTTCAAATAAATCGAAGGTTTGAGCTTTCTTCTCTTCATCGACTCTTACTTCTAGAATAACGCCTTCTTGCCTTCTTCTTTATATTCATCGACTCCAGTGTGTGGCAGCTTGAGCGGCTTTAACGTTATCGATTAAAGTCGATTCTACTCAGTATATCATCATCGTGGGTCCTAGAGTCTTTAACTCTATCTCTATCGTTTATAAATTATACAAAATAGGTCTTTGTGTTCAACAATATCGCTTTTCGTGCTTGCGTGCGATCTTTTACTCAATCGTCGGCTACCACGTTCGCTTTTCGAAGATGGTATGGTCGTAAACAAGTGCGAAATGAGTCGCCTCTTGAACTCTTGGAAAATCTTCTCGCATTCCTCGCTCCATACAATTTTGTATCTTTAAAATTCGGCTAAGTTAACGGAGTAGCGATTAGAAAAATCCTTCCACGAATCTCCGATAGTAACCAATTAAGCCTAAAAAGCTAGATATTTGATTCTTGACTTAAGTTGCTCTCATATGTGATTCATATCCCAATCTTGGATTGCGTCACAATGGCACCTATCGTTTTACCACCACACAAATATAGAGTTCCCCTACGGAGATGCGGCTTTGGTGCATTCCACAAAGGAAGTCACCAGATAGAGGCTTGAGTACCAACTCTTGTACTTGGGTTTTTAACTCCTGAAGTTCAATAGGAGCCATTCGATAAAAGATTTTAGAAATGGGTTTTGTCTTCGGGTTCAAAGTCGATACAAAATTCAATATCACACTCTGGGGGTAGGCGAAATTCTTCAGGAAATACGTCAGGAAATTCACTAACAACAGAAATTTTATTCAAATCTGACGTGTCTTTATTCAAATCCATAACATGGGCTAAGAAAGCTTGACATCCGTTTTTCAATAAACGAATGGCTTTATGGCTTGATATGAAAGTGTTTGACTTCAATGGTTTGGTTGCTTGAGTTCGCATAACTTGGTTGGTTAGGAATATGAAAACTAACAACCTTACGAAAAATCAATTTTGGCATGATGAGTGGTTAACCAATCAATCCCTAAAATCACGTTAAATGCAAGTATCTTTAAAGAGATAAGATCAATAGGTAATGTCATTGTGCCAACTTGGATTAAGCAAGATTTATAAGCGATGGATGTGATAAAGGTTTCTCTAACAGAGTCTCCACGAGATAAGTCAAAGTCTAATTTCTCCGAAGTCAAGTTTAAACGTTGAGCACAAGCAGGAGAGATAAAAGAATGGGTAGAACCGGTATCTAGTAAGGTATAAACTTTGCAAAAAAATTTATGATTAACTAACCCGTTGATAACTTCATTTGGGTTCCTCACTTGTTGGGAAGTAATGACAACCGCTCTCCTTGAACTACCCGCTTTGACTTATGCAGGGGCGCATTTGGTGTCATCACTACTGTTGAAATTGAATTTTCTATAGGGCATATTCCACCTCAAATGCTTCATCGTACTCTGTTTCATGATCTGAATCATTAATCTTGATCCATATCGAATTGGGGTTGACCGCATGATATGCTGAGGTAATTCAAAACTTCGATGTTGGGTTCTCTCAATTCTTGTCCAAAAGAAAATACATATCATCTATTTTAGCCTTCTTAGATCGGACATCTCTTTCCACAATATCAACGCGTCGTGCGGCTTTTACCCATGCATCACTCATTCTCACTCGTTCAGTTGTTTCTTCTTTCAGCTCAGATTCCAGCTTTATCGTCTTATACTCTTGCTAAAAAGTGCTTACATTCAAGCATCACATATCGGGTAACCTGACTTGAATTGTTGCATCCTTTTGCTCCACGGACCTTTGCTAGTTCTTGACTGCTCTTCTAACTCATGAATTCGATTTTGCAATTCTAAATTTCGATCATAAAATTCTTCTAATAAATTCTCCTCAGGTACCTCTTCTTCCTCTTCTTCCTCACTCTCAGCTGCTACCTCTGCGACTATCTCGGGTGCAACTATCAATTCTTCACTCACAACATGGATATCTGTAATTCCTTCTTCACCTGACATCACATTATCCTGGTTGGTGATTAGAGGTGTCTCCACGATCTCATTCACTCCATTGTTAACGTTCTCAGCTGCCATTCTTAAATACTGCCATAAAACAAGGGTTAATTAAACAAATTAACATATCACATAATATCCTTATATTATGACCAACCAATAAATAAGCTTAGATAGGACACACTAGCGAAGGATTTACTCATCTCGCCCCTCCTAATTCTATTCCCCGATCTCTGCCAGAGACCATATCCCTAAGCTTTGATACCAACTGTGACACCCCCAAAATAGGTATACAACACCCATTCTGAGTCGCCAAATACATGGTACAGAAAGCAAACTACAACTTCAATAATACAATTGTCGTGCAAAATACAACAACACATACTGTGAGTTTAAATACAAATATTGTCTTCTAGACAATATCAACACTCAAATAAGTCCAAATTACAATTATTTATAAACTATTTTATAGAAATAGTGAGGACAGCTAAAACATCTTTCTAGAACCATCACTCCATACCCCGACTCGATCCTGCTATGTTCTCACCTCCTGAGAAGAAAAATGGAACAAAAAGGAAAAGGGTGAGCTCAACTAGCCCAGTAAAGAATATTATGACTAAGATAATATACAAAAAATTATTATTAGTCTTCAACAGGGAAAAATTTAATAGAATATAATAGACAACAAGTTTTAGATCAACAAATACAGCGGAAACAGCAATCCATTAGAAGAGTCACGTAGAGAATGAATTCTACTATCTTCTAAGATTTAAAAGTCCATCATCAATATTTTATCCCTGTAACATCAATCAATATACATCTTTAATCAAATATTCATCTTTGCACTACTGAGCCAAAGATATTCATTTATATCACCAATTGGTCATGTTTATCTCAACACATGTTCATCTTTTGCTTTTCACGGCCAAATATATTCATCGATTAATCATTCATCTTTGCACTACAAGCCAAAGATATTCAATAATATCATCATTTAAGACTGAGGATGATGAAAAATATTTTAAAGAAAACGAATCCACTGAGACAGAAGGACAAATATTAGGGATTCGCATAACAGTTTATCCAAGATCAATAATACTTCATAATAACCAATTGTGAAGAAGAATTCAAAATAAAGATCAAAACATGGATACAATCAAAGATAGTAACCATAATAGACATCTTGGACAAAAAGAAAATTTTTATTTTTAGGTGAATAGTGTAATATTAAGTGAATAGTGTCGTGATAATGAATAAATAGTAACGTATCGTGATTAGTAACCCGACACAAAAAATTTTCAAATTTGATTAAAAAGTTCAAACCAATATTTTGGTATAATGATATTAAAAGAAATAATATCATTTAAGAAGAAAATAACATCCCTTACCTCAAAAAATAATGCTTGAATGAAAGGTCAAGTGATGATCTTGAATGAAACTTATCCTGAACAACAACTCTCAAAGTATCTAAATACTCACAAAATACGCTCGATAATATAGAGAGATAAAGAGAGAAAGCTTATGTTTCTGGTGTGATTTTCAATTCTAACTTAGCCCTCTATTTATAGGAAAATGTTAGCATGCCAAAGCAGACTTGACCTGCTACCTGATGGCTTTACCTGCTACTATTGACATTCACCACATTTGAAATAAAATTCAGCACATTTTTTCACCAACCACAAGTGGGGCCCACTCAATTCTAGAATTTTCCACCAAAATTATTTATAAACCTAATTTCCGAATCAGTCACATCTTAAAATTCATAACAAATCATACGTTCATTTTTAACGGTTCAAAATTTGTGGACATATACTCAACTTATATATGTATAACATATCCAAAAATCACAATGATCCAACGGTCGGATTAAAAATTATAACTCATACAATATATCATAAAAATACTGATTTGATTTTTAATACCTCCATTCCGACAAAAAATACTGATAAAACACCTCAACATTAATTCCTTCAATTATAACCACATAACATAAATAAATCCATCATTTATATCCGCATCAAATAAATATTTCCTTATCAATAATTAATTATTCACAAATAATATTACAAGAATCACAATAATGACAACCGAGACTGTTCCGGGAAAGAGGGGCTTTCCAATAAGGATTTCTCCTTACTGGCGCGCAATTAGGTGACCAAACCTCTCCTTAGACAGAACTTTCTAGACATTGCCAATAATTTTATCTAATAATATTATTCAAATAATATGAATTATTGATATGATAATGAGAAATACTGTGCAGTGACAATTATTGAAACAACAATAATATAAAATATCAACGCAACAATTATTGAATCAATAAAATAAAATATTGAACAGTAATTATTGTAACAATTATTGAGTAGTGCCTTCTTACGTAAGGATCAAAAATTCAAAAATACTGTGTAATACCGTGTGCTACTATGCAACCACGCATATTACTGTATTTTTAACCATCGAGTATTCCAACAGTGTTAACTATAACAACTACGCTGTTATTTATAAAAACTCATACTTTGTTATTTTCCTTCATCCAACCGTTTTCCGTTATGGGGCCCACAAATGACTGAGACGACGTACGGATATTTCCGACAAAAAGAATATTCCACAACCAAACGAATATTCCCCGACAGAAATGAATATTTTACAACCACTTGCTTATTTTGTAAAATTTGCACATTTCACCCATAACCAAAACATTATATCAAATTAAATCCTTATTCTTTCAAGATAATGAATAGATAAAATTCAATTTTATTTATAAAAAGCTGGGGTCTTACAAAACAGGTCATCAATACGAGGCAACGGGTACCTATTTTTGATGGTGACATGATTCAACTCCCGATAATCAATAAAAAGTCGCATACTTCCATCTTTCTTCTTCACGAATAGAACAGAGCACCCCAAGGAGACATACTAGGACCAGATGAAACCGATGTCTAACAATTCTTGTAGTTGGGTTTTTAACTCCTGAAGTTCAATAGGAGCCATTCGATATGGGGCTTTGGAAATGGGTTTTGTACAAAATTCAAGGGAATACGCCAGATTCAAGGTCGATACAAAATTCAATTTCACGCCCGGGGGTAGGCCAGAAGTTCTTCGTGGAATACGTCAGAAATTTATTAACAAAGAGAAATATCATTCAAATCGACGTATTTTTATTTAAATCAATGATATGGGCTAAGAAAGCTTGACATCCGCTTTTCAATAAACGAATAGCTTTATGACTTGATATGACAAAGGATTGACTTTAGTGGTTTGGTTGCTTGAATTCGTATAATAGGTTGGTTAGGAATATGAAAGCTAACAACCTTACAAAAATAATCGATTTTAGCATGATAAGTAGTTAACTAATCAATCCCTAAAATCACATCAAATGCAAGTATTTTCAAAGAAATAAGATCGACAGTAACGTAAGTTCTACCGATTTGAATCAAACAAGACTTATAAACAGTGGATGTAATGAAGGTTTCTCCCAAAGGAGTTTCAACCGATAAGTCAAAGTCTAATTTCTCTGGAGTCAAATTTAAACGTTGAGCGCAAGTAGGAGAAATAAAAGAATGGGTAGAACCGGTATCAAATAAGGTATATACTTCACTTAGAGTTTATGATTAGCTTACCCGTGATCACCTCGTTCGGATTCCTCGCTTTTTCGGAGGTTACAACAAATGCTCTCCCTTGAACTACCGGTTTTATCTTGTCTGGAACGGCCTTTGATGCCTCCATCCCAACTGGACTTGACTTTGGTGCACGACAAAATCGGGCTAGGTGACCTTCTCTTCCACAATTGTAACATGCTTTGGACTGCATCACGCAGTTTTGACTGATATGTCCCTCCCCTCCGCATTTGTAATATACGATTAGCGGTCGTTCTCCTTTCTTAACAACAGGTGCTGGTGCTGACGTCTTTCCATCATTGTTGAATCTCCTCTTCTTGAAATGTCCACTCTTATTGTCATGGCCATGATTACCACCGAAGTGATTACCATTTCTGGCATGTTGATTCCCTCCACGCTTGTTGTCACCGCTTTGATGACTGCTACCACTAGTATTATTGACTTGTCGGTTACTCTCTCTTGGTTGGGTTGACTCATTATCGCGTTCCAATAACTGAGCCCTATTTACAACATCCGAATACAAACACAGTTTGTGAGAAATTAGGTATTGACGTATCTCAGGTTTCAAACCTCTTAGAAACATCCGCGTCATTCTCTCCTCATTATCAACCAAGTGGGACGCAAACTGAGATAACTCGGCAAACATAGCTTCAGATCTTGGCACACGGTCATATTATTTCGCTCAAGCTTGATGAACTCTACCTCCTTCATGTGACGAATACTTTCAGGAAAGTACTTGTCATTGAACAGTTCTTAGAACTTCTCCCAAGACATCTTCAGTACGGCAGATTGAGTACGCTTTACAGATTTCCACCAAGAATCGCCTCTCCTTTCAAGAACATGAAGGTGGCAAAGGAACCTTTTGCTCTCGAAGCATCCCAAGACATCAAATATCTTGTTGATCCGCTTTATCCACGTCTCCACCTTAAGTGGTTTTGGCTTTCAAAAACTCCGTGGTCCCAAATTGAATTGCTTAGCGGTGACCGGCCCCGAGAGTTGTTCGTGTTTCCACCAGAATTTTGGGACAGGAGCCGCCTACTTTGATGTTGCATGAATTGCATAAAACCACCGAACATCCCATCGCTCATCATTTGATCATTGTTGTTTACCCGAGGATTATTGTCTTCTGTTTCACATTATCCCGGTATTAATGCAAGTACTGACTCAGCGGTCTCATGTTCTTCATTGCTTATCTCAACATTTTCTATGCCATTTTCAAATACCGCCACAAAACAAGGGTTAATTAACATATCACATATTATCACTATACTCTGCCGACCAATAAAATACCAAATAAACTTAGGTAGGTCATACTAGCGAAGGAATTCCCCGCTCTCCCTCCTAGTTCTTGTCTCACATCTCATCTCACGGGGATCATATCCCTAAGCTTTGATACCAACTGTGACGCCCCCAAAATAGGTATACATCACCCATCTTGAGTCACTAAAAACATGGTACAAAATTCAAATACAACTATCGTGTAAAATACGACAAAACATAAACTGAGAGTTTTAATAAGAATATTGTCATCTAGACAATATCCACACTCAAAGGAGTCCTCATTACATTTATTGTCACACTATTTAATAGAACAGTGAGGACTACTAATGCTATCATCTGGACCATCACTCCGTTCCCCGACTCATCCCAGCTATATTCTCATTTCCTGAAGAGAACAGTGAAAGAAAGGGTGAGCTCAACTAGCCCAGTAAGAAATATTATGACTAAGATAATGCAGAATAAATTATCATTAGCCTTCAACAATGTTAAACTGATAAAATATAATAGACATCAAGTTTAACTACAACGGAATAAGCAATCCATTAGAAGAGTCAAGTAGAGCATGATATCTACTATTTTCTATGATTTAAAATATTTTCATCAATTTTTATCGCTGAGACTCAACTTAATAAATAAACCATATCATCGAATCTTCCCTGCACTATGGGCCAAGGATATTCATTAAATCAACAATGGTCATGACTATACCGAATAATCCGTGGTCATAATCATACCAAAATCTGTCCATCAATGCACTACAGGCCACTAAGGACTTTCACCACATCATTCGTCACATTACGGCATGATTATACTGAATAATCCCTGGTCATAATCATACCAAGTCCATCTATGCACGTAAGCCAAAGATGACTTTCATCACAATATACGCATAAGGATGATGACAATGACATAATAATTCAATAAAACAAGTTCAAGGATAAATTTTAAAGATTTATAATTTAATTTATCCAGAAATCAATAACGTCCAAATTGTCAACATGATACTGCTTTGTGGAGTAAAATTCAAGAATGCTCAGAGGAATATTTCCATGAAAAGATATTGGATGAAGCGCAAATATCCAGGATATTCTACTAATTTCATGGAGTATAGAATCCAAAACTTTAACCAACTGAGTATAATAGAATATATAAAATCGCAAATGGATTTTTGCCGCCATGCAGTAATCCACGTAGATGATCATTTCCAAAATTTAATAAGGAATGAATACAAAGGATCATTCACCATGCATGCGGTAATCCACCGTGCATGGGATAGATCATATGCATAAAAGTTATTCCAATAAAATAGTAAAGAATGGAATAATGTAAGAATTTCACCATGTATGCAGTGCACTTGACAGAGGCAGTTATTCCAACATAATAATAAAGAATGGAATAACAACCCTTACGAGTATTGAAAGAAAATAACTCTCTTCATGAATACGAAAGAATAATACCCCTTACCTTAGAAAAAACTGGATACTGGAATAGTGAGATAGCCGACTTCTCTTCTTCTTACTCTCTATAATTTCTCTCTATAATAATTGCTCTATAGCTTTAGTGAATTGGTAAGAAATGAAGGAAGAATGAGCTTCTATTTATAGGAAAATATAGTTTTGATAATTGCACATTTTAGGGCTCAAAATATTACAGAATAATACCTTCCTCTTTTCTTTTATTTTTAATTTAGTCCTGCAAGTATTATCAAACTTGCACCACCTCCCCTAATAGTAAATCATGTGAATCAATAGTTCTAGACATGTGAAAAAATGAATTACAGTATAGTACCTCCATCTATACCTCTATTTTTAACTTAGTCATGCAAGTATTATCAATCTTGCACCACCTCCCCTAATAGTACAAGAATGTGAATCAATAGTACACACATGCGAACAAATAGTTATAATCATGTGAATTAATAACAATTAATTCCTCATTTATCCGATTAATTACCCGATTGGTCAATATAACCTCTAGACATCAATTATTATCAAAATAAATATCGCTTTCCACTAACACTAATAATTCCAACACAATGGAACTATCAATTTCATCTTTAATCAACACGAACTTATTCATCATTAATATTATAACTCACAATATTTAACAACCAGGTCGTTCCCAGGAAAGAGGGGACTTTCCGATAAGGATTTCTCCTTATTGGCTCGCAATTAGGTGATCAAACCTCTCCTTGACAGAACTTCTAGATATTGTCAATATTGCAATTTAATAATATAAATAACTTTGTCATCTCAATTATTGATTTAATAATATATCATATTATGCAGATGATACTGTGACAATAATTGAATCAATAATATGAGAGATATGGTGCAGCAATTACTGTAGCAATAATTGAGTATAACTGCATGACTTCTCATATAAGCATCAATAACCAATACCGTGTGCTACTATGCAACCACGCGTATTACTGTACTTTTACTACCGGGTAGTTCAACAGTTTTAACGGTAACACTCCCGCCATTCTTTTTATAAAAAGATAATTTTGTCATTTTCTTACTACGACAATACTTCTGTTGTGGGGTCCACCAATGATTGTGTCGTCGTACGAATATTCCCTGTTAAAACGAATATTCCCCGACTAATCAAATATTATAAAACCACTTGCTTACATGCAAAATTTGTATATATTACCCACAACTATAACATTATATCAAATCCACACCATAATATTCAAAAATATATTTCGAGAAAATTATTCTTTATTCATAAAAGTTGGGGTCTTACATGACTACTTACCACCCATTGGTCATGATGTGTCAGTTTGACCAGTTCTAGGACTTCCATCCTTCTAAGGGGGCATTGAGTTAGCGCTTAGCTTCTCGCCACTTATCAGCAGAGGATAGATCCAGGTTGTACGCTTGTGGGAATCAGCGTGATCTAGCTGCATTTTTCGTTAGCCATCCGGGTTGTTCTGCAGAGTATTCCGCATGGATGGAGTCAAAGACGACATTTACTATGGCAGTATCCACAGTGCATAGGATTGATTCCGACGATGGGGAGCCTATAGAGGAGACTTTTATTCCCTCTAAGGAGGATTTAACTACTGGGTTGCCAGCAGTTGTGATGGATTCTCCCAGTATGAGTGCTACTGTGATTCAATATTCAGTACAGTATTTAAAGCAGAGTCTTCATCTGATGACCTTTGAGAGAGATCAGGCTAGGGCCTTGATGCTGACAGCTCTTGATGGGAGAGACGTCGCTCTATTGGAGAGAGACTAGGCCAGATCAGCCAGAGATGCATTGATTGTAGAGCGGGATGCTACCCTATCTGCCCGGGATGTGGCCGTCATAGATAGTGCTTCAGTGAGATCCCTTACGACTGGCATCCTTGCCAATATGAGTGTATATATTGATTATCATCATGCCACCATGCAGTTGGCCTCGGATCTGCTAGCTCGTGTAGATACCATTGGGCAGGAGCTTGTAGTGTTACCTCCTTCTTCATAGAGGGATGTTATGTTAGATCTGATAGTCCGCATACATACAGATCCGTAAATAGACTTGTATTTTCCTCCACAGACTAGCTTAGCCATTTTGTCATGTACATCACATATGTATATATCAAAAAGCATTATATATGGCAGGGAAATATATTTTGATTCACTTCCCTTTTAGTTGTGCCTTAATACTTGCTTGATATTTTCCCGCTTCTTCAGGGCTTGTGATCTTGATGTATTCTGAACTCATCCTTAATGTGTGGACATTAAGACGTCGGAAGATCTTTCAGAATGGATCACTGATCTGTATGTATCCCTACCCTCTTTGGTGTCTTGGGACTGGTTTTTGTATGGAAATATGTAGAGGAGTGTGACTTTTCCTCTCTAAGATTCACCGCACCACAGATGGTCGCCAGTACTCCTATTTAAGAGGAGTCCAGTTAGTTCCAACTCTTATAGATTGGTGTTGCTTTTTAAGGAATCAACCGTAGCTTAGATGGTCGCTACCTCTCCCATTTATGGGGAGGTCAGGTAGTTCCATCCCTTTGGTCTGAAGCCGATGAAATGTGGTGGATTAAAATTTGATCCCAGTACCAAGTGATAAGTATTTTTGTTTTGGTAGGGGGTTAGACCGAACCATAAATGGTTGTCTACCTACACCTATTAAAGAGGAGATCAGGTCCGCGTAGTTTAAACCTGGTGTAAGAGGTTCAACGCTGAATGTAAAAGAGTAGAAAGGTGTAGAAATGTTTTTTTTGTTTTTTTCTTTTTGTAGAGAAAGGGCAGAAGTGTTTTGTTGTTTTTATTTTTTTTTATTGCGACCGGGCCATATAGAATATGGTTACCTACGTACTCCCGGGTATCAAGGAGATCAGGTCGACGTAGAATGGATCACTTATCTTTCAGAATGGATCACTGATTTGTATGGATCACTAATCGATTTGAGACATACAAAAGTTATCTTGATAGTCATATCAAACCAAATATTATACTCCAAAAGATTATACTCCTCACACTTAATCTTTCTTCCGTCCACTTCTCCATCTGTCTTCTTTATAGGACAATTCTTAACCCTATGACACATTCCACCACATGCAAAACATCCTCCTTTCTTTGGTTTAGGACAATTTGGTGATAGATGTCCTTCCTGACCACAATTGTAACACACATTCTTACCCCACATACATTCCCCCGAATGGTTCTTTCCACACTTGCCACATGCTTGTTTCTTCTTCTAATGTGAATTCTCTGAGTTGTTGTCACTGTCGTAGTTCTTTTTCCTTTTACCTTTTATTACCCTTATTTTTCTTACTTACATCTTTAGATGATACACTACACTTAACCCTCATTCTATTGACTTGTGCCTTCAGATTATTTTGTTCTTCTGTCAGCTCGCATAATGCTCTTTTTGTCTTCCAAATTCCTCCAGGAGAAGTACTTTAGTCCTTAAATCTTGAACTTCTGTAGATGTTTGACCTTCTTGGATTGGTACTTTGCCTTCTTCCCCATCTTTGATCTTTATTTATGGATCCACCTTAGTTTCTTTGGAATATACTTTTTCCTCTTCATCCAGCTCAATCTTGGGGTACTCGTCATGATCGCTTGCTAGATTTACCACAGGTTCATCTCTTAAAACTTCCTCAACTGACTCACTCTGAGCTGACACCTCGGCTAATGGCATTAGTGCAGCTGCTAACATTTCCATAACCATCTTATAATCTCCTAACATCTTGTCACCAGTTTTAAATAACTTCATTAGTACATCACTATCAAACATAATCCCTAAACACTGAGTGTCCCATATCTTATTATTGATGAATTTTCCTAATCCATCACTTAGAACTCTAAACGAGTTTTCTCTATCCTGTTTATGGTTATATTCCTAAGGCTTTTTCCCCCACCTAAGGTTTATAACCTATAGCTTTGATACCAACTTGTGATGCCCCTAAATCTGGGTTCCCTAACCTCGGGTTTAGTGCTCACGATCCATCATATATATCAAATCTAACTATTCATTCATTAATGAAAAGAATCATTCATAATATTCCTTAATACAACTTATAACAATATCCCAGGTTAACTAACCTTGACATAACTTACATACCCTTATATAACCAAAAGGTTTACATAAAAAATTACATAATAAAACATAACCATTAGAAGTTGACAATAATTACTCCTGAGCCTTGCCTTTGCCTTTGTTCCTGCTAGAACCTTCTACTACATCGGCATTAGCTAAAATATTTTATTTAAGCAAGGGTGAGCAACGAATTTGCTCAGCAAGTTAAAATATACAATAAATGATATATATCATGAATAGAAAAATCTAGCTTCTATAGAACTTAAACAATAATCAAAAGATTTTGAAGTGGCGGAATAATAATTCAATCTCAATAATAAACTTTCTCCCATTTCATACTGAATAACATATCAGAGATGAAAGAGTAAAATTCTTTCAAAGATTCAATAATATTCAATTGAATAAGAAAAATTAACAATACTGCAACAATATTCAATAAAGTGGGATATACCCAGATTTCATGCTGAGTGATCACAAAAGATCATGAACTAATAGAGGAATCGTTTAGTTATTAAAATTAAATTACCACAAGAATATAAATTAGTTATAAAAACTAAACCATTAGTTATAAAAACTAAACCATACTCTTCTACAAGTACCTGGAGCGGCCAACTCCTTTGTACCCTATATTATGCATAATACTCAATAATAGCGCATAGGTCGATTTACGACATTAAAATTTGTTCATCTCAGTCTTACGTCACGAGTTCGTACCACAACAATATGGTTTGGATTACTTTCAAAGAAATACTATGATTTCAATAATTAATAATAATACTAATCTAGCCGAAACCAATGGCATAGATCTTCCAATAACAATTTAGTTCATAATAAATAGAACATTTCATGCTTTAACAAATATTAGTCTAGCCAAAACAATTAGCTGAGACATGATTTATAAATAGTTCAAATAATAGAACAAGAATCAATTGCACTACATGCAAATTTTAACAATCATTATAGATGTGAATAAATATCAATAATTATTCGCTACCATGCTTGAAAAATAGTAACTCAAGTTGAGTTAGGAAACTTGCCTGATTCGTGGACTACTGCTACGCAATTTAAGTTAACTTCTTTTGTAAGACCTATCATTGATAAGATCGATCTCTTAATTAGCATCATATATCTTACTCATATCAATTTAACATGAAATCACATAACCAATCATTAGTGAGTACACTATACTATCTTAGACTTAACACTTACGCATTCATTTATAAGTTCGTAATATAACTTGACAAACTATTTATGAACTCAGTCGACTTAATATATCATTTCAGTTTCTATTTTAGCAAGCTAAAACAAAACTGACTTCTCTTCCTGACATTTCAGTTTCTTTTTTCAGCAACCTAAAATGTTCATTTCGGGAAGCTGAAATACACTATTCACGAAAATATGAAATCAGCTTATTATTTTTTTAATCTTTTGGCCAATCATATATACATATATTCCATACACAAAAAGTATTTTTCTAGAATTTTTCAACTCTCTTAAGTATTTTTCAAAAATCAATTTCTAGTTAATTCCTTAAGAAATTAGCTACCTCGTACTTAACTCCAGAAATTCCCAACTCATGGAAGGATCTTACACATGTTAACGTGAGCTCCTAGTTTAAATTTCATGGTCGTCGGAGTTATAGAACTCCGGTTATAGCGTTTTTCGTCGGAAAACCCCAAATATTGAAATAGTCATAACTTGTTCATTTTAAGTCAGAATGAGCTTATTTTTTGACAAGAGCTACTTAATACCATATATTTTCATGTCCCAAAAGGCCAAAATTTTTCTCATAAATTAAGTGGCCGAAACAGCCCTTACAAAAGTTTGGACAGTTTACTTTTGTCATTTTTCTGTTTTTGACTCCCTTGCTAAAATCAGTCCACTCAAAAATCTACAACACATTTCCTAGTGATTCCACTTGGAGATATTAGAAGACTCGTATATCTAGCTCCAGAAATTGACCACACTCAAAAATTCAAAGTAGAATGAGAGATATGATCATTTCGATATCATACTTTGTTTTCTCAAAAATCTATTTTTCAACTCTTTATGTTTTGTATGAAAACTTTTATGATCTCCCATAAAACCATCATAACTCATCATATTAACTCAAAATAACTCATATAATCATGGATCTAATATGATCCATTATTTAATTCACCAATTAGTCAACAAACACAACAAAAGCTAAGAAAAATTTTACTTTCTATCTTTTGAAAAACCTAACTCATATTTCTTAGTTTAGATCCAACTTTTGATCCATAAAAGAGTTGGATCTAAATATAAAACACTTTTAAACACCAAGATCTAAGATTTTAAGCCTCAAGATCATAGTTTTACAAAAATCAAAACTCAAATCATCACAAAGAGAAATTAAACTATAAAAGTAGGGATTTCTTATACCTTCTCTTGATTCTTTCTCTTCTTCTTCCTAATCTTAGAGTAGAGAACTATGAACTTTGAAAAAAAACACTCACTCTCCTAACCCTCTTGTTCGTCCCTCTCTATTCTCTCTCTTGGTCTTGCTTTGATAACTTAAGAATATGAAATGAGATAAAAAGATGTAAGAGAAAGGAAATTTGATGTTAGTAAATTTGTATAGATATATTTAGTGTATCTATAATCATCATCCAATGTCTCACTCTTCCTCTCTCTCCTTATCATTATAAGATTGCTTGCACTCTTGGTTTAACTTATGGGTTGGATGAAAAAGATAAGAACGAGACCAAGGCTTGACACTTAGCAAGTTAGTTCATCTACTAAAGCAATGTAATGATTACATGCCTCCCCCTTTCTCTCCTCTATGTAAATTTCGGCCCTGGTGGCCTTCTTGGGCCCTTTTTATTATCTTTTAGCTCCATTTAGCTTACTTAATGGTCCAAAAGGTCCCCTCCCAATTGGGCTAAGAGTTGGGCCAATCAATTAATTATTTAGGCTAGAAATTCTAATTCTTTGGGCTTGCAATTCAACATAGTTTATACTTTTTAATTTTTATTCATTCCCCATTATTTAATTAGGGTTCTCATACACACATTAGTAAGTTAATTTCTTACCCATATATCTTTAATTTCATAACCCAATTAGACTTGTTATTCTTAGGTTATAAAATTAATTAATTGAGATGTATAAAATAAATCTTTTAGGATTAATATATCTTTTTAAATACTATCATTCTCTTAAATTATAACACATTAGGTTATTTAATTATCATACCTAATATATGTATTAGGTTACATAACTTTATTCTTCATCTCTTTACAAAATAAATGTATACACGTTATATAATACATATTTACTCAATCACGTACATAATTAACATATGTCCTAACATATTTCTCCTAGTTTATTAACTTATTAGCTCAAATTGACTTAATAAGTTATAAACACATACATACTCATATCAATAATTAATTACTTAAGGATTGTAAATCCTTTTAATTTAATAATCAAGGCTAACATTCAAGCTATGTTAATTTCTTACATAACTTCCATTACTCTTCCTTGAAAATGATTAAGTATACTTCTTAGATAATAAATTAACTATCTAGCTTAATTATCATCTACACTTGTATGATTCAAGTACTTTTTTTTCTTTTCTTTTTTTTGAACAAATTTGAATTATGTGAAATTTTGGGTTCTCACATCAAGGATCAGATTTTAAGTTTAGGTTTGATACCTTTATGAACAAACTTTTGATTCTTGGCTACTGATCTGTTAATGAAGGTAGTGGGGCTTGCTTTTGGGACTGAAATGCTACTATAATTCATGGGTTTTAGAGAGAGAATTAAGTGTTTGTGTAAGAATGAAGCTTGAATGCCACTTTTCTCTCTCTTGATCCTTATATATAATGGATACAATTTAATGGTTGATATAATATGGTTGATTACTGTGTTTTTAAGTCAAAAGGGAAGTCAAGAGTAGTTCAACAACTCCAAATATGGCAAGATTTGCAAGCAACTTATAAAAAATGTGACAAAGGGTATTTTGGTCATTAGGCTTGTGATTTTAATTGCAAAAATGTAAATTGGCAAACGTTTAGGGTTTAACCCTTAAGGTTTAACCCTAAGGTTTTGTGTATTGCTTTTTAAGGATTTCTTGATAAGGCTAAAAATAGAAATTTAAGTTACTAAAAATGGAAAATTAGGATTTCTTAATTACCTTGGGTTTCCTAATTACTTAAACTTACAAATTAGGTTTAAGAATTTACTAATTATCATTAAGCGTGCCAAATTAGTGATTAGGGTTTACAATTAGCAATTAGAGTTTATAATTTCAAAGTTAGGGTTCCTAATTTAGAAATTAGGGTTTCTAATAATTAGAGTTTTTCCTAATTAGGGTTATATTCTATATTACCTGTCATTAGACACATTAACGTGATTATATAACAGTCTAGAGCTCGTTATTGAGTTTCAAATTAGGATTTAGCATAGTAATACTAGGTTTTCTACTGTTATACCATAATTGACCAACCTTATCGGTCTACACATATAACACATATTTATAGCACTGAAATAAAAAAAAATAATAGAATATTATTATTATATATCCTTATTCAAAACCGGAATTAGGGTTTGGATTCCATATCTGATTTATCTTTCATATATAACATTATTAATTAAGTTAAAATAATTAACTTAATAATCTAAACTAAAATTCATATAATAAAATAATAATTATTACAATAATTCTAATAATCATTCCATATATTATTAAATAATATAATAATCATATTTTCATAGAAATTAATTAATAAAATATTATTACTACCAAATTAATTTATTATTAGAATATAATGACCAAAAGTTCTAAAATTTATTTAAAATTATTCATGTAATAAATAAATTTTATTTATCACGATATACATATACTTTACCTTATACATATTCTCACCTTTAAAATAAAAATTAAAAAAAGTTTATGAAAAATTTCTGATTTAATTATATAGAAAATATCGGGTTATTACAGATAAAATATTGATGATGGAATTTTAAATCATAGAAGATAGTAGATATCATGTTCTACCTGACTCTTCAAATGGATTGTTGTTTCCTCTTCAGTTATATTCTAAAACTTGTGGTCTATTGTATTCTATCATATTTTTCCCTATTAAGGACTAAGGATAATTTGTTCTACATTATCTTAGTCATAATATTTTTTACTAGGCTAGTTGAGCTCACCCTTTTTCTTTTGGTTCCATTGTTCTTCTTAGGAGGCGAAAATATAGTTGGGACTAGTCGGGGTGTGGAGTCATGGTTCAAGACAGTTATTATAGCAGTCCTCACTATTTTGTAAAATAGTGTATTAATAATTGTAATGAGGACTTTATTTGAGTTTGGATATTGTCTACAAGACGATATTTGTATTAAAACTCTCAGTGTATGTGTTGTCGTATTTTGCACGACAGTTGTATTAATGAAGTTTGTATTTGGTTTTTGTACCATGTATTTGGCGACTTAGAATGGGTTGTGTGGACCTATTTTGGGGGCGTCACAGTTGGTATTAGAGCTTAGGGATATGATCTCTACTGGAGATCTGGGATTAGAAATAAGAAGGGAGAGACAAGTAAATCATTCGTTAGTGTGTCCTACCTAAGCTTATTTGTTATTAGTCGGTCACAATATAGGGTTAATATGTGGCATCTGAATTTCTTTAATTAACCCTTGTTTTGTGGCACTATTTGAGAATGACATCTAAAAATTTTGAGATAAGCAATGGAGCACATGAGACCGTTGAGACACTGCTGTGACGCTGTAAGACCCCAACTTTCATGAATAAAGAATAATTTTCTCAAAATATATTTTTGAATATTATAGTGTGGATTTTATAAAATGTTATAGTTGTGGATAATATTTATAAATTTTGCAAAGTATGCAAGTTGTTATAAAATATTTGATTGGTCGGGGAATATTCGTTTTAACAGGGAATATTCATACGATGGCACAATCATTAGTGGACCCCACAATGGAATTATTGTCGGAGTTAGAAAACAACAGAAATATCTTTTTATAAAAATAACAGCGGATGTTTTACCGTTAACTATTGAAATACCCGGTGGTAACAGTACAGTAATACGCGTGGTTGCATAGTAGCACACGGTATTGATTATTGATGCTTACCTGAGAAGTCACTTAGTTATACTCAATTATTGCTACAGTAATTGTTGCATAGTATCTCACGTTATTTCATTCAATTATTGTCAATATTTTATATTATTAAATCAATAATTGAGATGACAAGTTATTCATATTATTATTTGCATAATTAACAATGTCTAGAAATTTCTATCAAGGAAAGAGGTTTGGTCACCTAATTGCGCGCCAATAGGGAGAAATCTTTATCGGAAAGCCCCCTCTTTCTTGGGAACGATCTGGTTGTTAATATTGCGGGTTATAATAATGATGAATAAATGTTGTTAAAAATATTGAGGGTATTTTTATGTTGTAATTTTGCTTATTATATAAACCTCCACTTACTCATTTTTCAAAATAATCGGTAAAATGTTATTCATTATAAGAGGTGGAACCCACATGTGATGATGACATGTGGGGCCCACATAAGAAAAATGAAATTGGGGTGGGGGAATTATTCTGATTCACGGGGGAGGGGTGGAATTTGGGTCATTGTTGATAGATTGACCAAGTCTACTCATTTCTTACCAATACGAGAAACTTATACACTTGAACGTCTTGCTCGTATATACATAAACGAGGTTGTAGGATTGCATGGTATGCCAGTATCCATAGTTTCTGATCAAGACCCAAGATTCACTTCAAGATTTTGGGTTACTTTGCAAAAAGCTATGGACACGGATTTACGATTTAGTTCGGCATATCATTCTCAGACGGACGGACAATTAGAGAGGACTATTCAAACTCTTGAAGATTTATTAAGACTCTGTGTCCTTGACTTCAAAGGAAGTTGGGACAAGTTCTTACCATTGGTGGAGTTTTCCTACAACAACAGCTATCAAGCAAGTATTGGCATGGCTCCATTCGAAGCGTTGTATGGAAGAAAGTGTCATTCTCCAAAGATCTTTGGGATGAGGTGGGTGAAGCAACGTTGTTGGGACCGGAGTTGATACGTATGACTATGGAAATGATTAAAACGATCCGACAACGTATAAAAACCTCACAAGGCCAAATAAAAGAGTTATCTGATCTTCATCGAAAGGACGTGGAATTCGATATTGGAGATCATGTGTTATTACGTGTTTCTCCATGGAAAGGAGTTACGAGATTTGGAAAGAGATGAAAGCTCAATCCTCGATTCATTGGCCCATTTTAATCCTCGATCGAGTAGGGAATCGTAGCTTTATAGACTTGCTTTCTGCCAAAGTATGTCTCGTGTTCATAACGTTTTTCATATATCCATGTTACGTAAATATGTGAAAGACCCGAACCACATTATTGAGTTAAAACCGGACGAAAAAGCGGAAGATTTAACGTATGAAGAGGTTCTTGTTCAAATCTTCGATAAGAAGGAACATATTCTACGCTCCAAGGTTATACCTCAAGTCAAAGTTTTATGGAGAAACCACGATGTTGAGGAAATGACCTGGGAGTTAGAATCTGAAATGAAATCAAGGTATCCTTACCTCTTCGACATACCAGGTACGTACCCTAATTTTGAGGGCAAAATTTCATAAGAAGGGGAGATTGTAAGACCCCAACTTTTATGAATAAAGATGAATTTTCTATAATTATCATTTTTAAATATTATGGAATGAATTTGATATTATGTTATAGTTGTTGGTAATATTTATAAATTTTGCAAAGTACGCAAGTTGTTATATAATATTCGATTGGTCAGGGAATATTCGTACGACGGCGCAAAGATTAGAACCAATTGAAGATTAGAACCAATGACATTCCAAAGACGGCTTTTAGAACTCGATACGGGCATTATGAATTCCTAGTCATGTCTTTTGGATTGACCAATGCTCCTGCTGCCTTCATGGATATGATGAACCGAGTATTCAAGGAATATTTGGATCACTTTGTGGTCGCCTTTTATTGATGACATCCTTATTTATTCCAAAAGTTGTGAGGATCATGAAAGCAACACTTGAGGTCGATATCTCAAAGCTTCATGAATATAAGCTTTATGCCAAGTTAAAGAAATATGAGTTACGGCTTGAGAAAGTAGCATTCCTTGGGCACGTAGTATCAAGTCATGGAATATCTGTTGACCCAAAGAAAGATTGAAGCTATTCAAAGTTGAGCAACCTAAATCGATGACCAAAGTCGTAGCTTTCTCGGCTTAACATTTGGTTATTATCGAGATTAAGAGAAGAGTTTTGTCGAATCGCTACTCCCTTAACTCAGCTGACTCGGAAAGATACAAAATTCGGTTGGAACGAGGAATGTGAGAAGAGTTTTTAAGAACTCAAGAGAAGACTCATTTCAAAGACTGTTACGACAATACCATCCTGCTCGGAGGATTTGTCATCTATGATGCTTGAGCAAAGGTTAGGATGTGTTCTCATGCAACATGGGAAAGTCATAGCCTATGCCTCTCGACAACTCAAAGAATATGAGAGGAATTATCCTACTCATGATCTAGAGTTGACAGATGTTGTCTTCGCACTTAAAATTTGGAGGCATTACTTGTATGGGGAGAAAGTGGAGATCTTTACGGATCATAAAAGCCTCAAATATTTCTTCACTCAAAAGAAACTCAACATGCGATAGCGATGTTGGCTTGAACTGTTGAAAGATTATGATCATACCATTCAATACCATCCTAGAAAAGCGAACGTGATAGCTGACGCATTGAGTTGAAGATCATATGCGGGTACGAGTGCGATATTGTCAACTCAAATGCCCATTTTGTATGACTTGCAAAGGATGGAGATAGAGAAAAAGACTCTAGGGACCCAAGTGATGATGGCGAATATACGAGTGGAACCGACTTTAATCGATAAAGTTAAAGTTGCTCAAGCTACAGACCTGGAGCTGATGCGTATGAGGAAGAAAGTACAAGAAGGAGCTATGTCGGAAGCAAGAATCGATGAAGAAGGAATACTTCGAGTCAACTCCAGACTTTGTGTTCCTAACGACACTTATTTTAAAGTATAAAATCATAATGGAGGCGCACAACACACCGTTTGCAATCCATCTTGGGAGTACCAAAATGTATCATGATCTTCGACATACATTTTGGTGGGGCAATATGAAGAGAGAGATAGCGCTTTTTATCTCAAGGTGTATAACTTGTCAACGAGTCAAGGCGGAATATCAAGTACCAAAAGGTCCATTGCAACCACTTGAAATTCCAGAATGGAAGTGGGAACACATTACCATGGATTTCGTTACTGGTCTTCCCAAGGTTTCTCAAGGTATAGATGCAATTTGGGTCATTGTTGATAGATTGACCAAGTCTACTAATTTCTTACCAATACGAGAAACTTATACACTTGAACGTCTTGCTCATATGTACATAAACGAGGTTGTAGGATTGCATGGAATCCCAGTATCCTTAGTTTCTGATCGAGACCCAAGATTCACTTCAAGATTTTGGGTTAGTTTGCAAAAGGCCATGGGCACGGATTTACGATTTAGTTCAGCATATCATCCTCGAGATTTAACAGACAATCGAGAGGGACTATTCAAACTCTTGAAGATTTATTAAGACTCATGTCATTGACTTCAAGGAAGTTGGGACAAGTTCTTACCATTGGTGGAGTTTTCCCTACAACAATGCGACTATCAAGCAAGTATTGGCATGGCTCCATTCGAAGCGTTGTATGGAAGAAAGTGTCCTTCTCCAGTATGCTGAGATGAGGTGGGTGAAGCAACGTTGTTGGGACTAGAGTTGGTACGTATGACTATGGAAATGATTAAAACGATCCGACAACATATAAAAACCTCACAAGACCGACAAAAGAGTTATGTTGATCTTCATCGAAAGGACGTGGAATTCGATATTGGAGATCATGTGTTATTACGTGATGCTCCATGGAAAGGAGTTACGAGATTTGGAAAGAGAGAAAAGCTTAATCCTCGATTCATTGGCCCATTTGTAATCCTCGATCGAGTAGGGATTGTAGCCTATAGACTCGCTTTACTGCCAAGTATGTCTCGTGTTCATAACGTTTTTCATATATCCATGTTACGTAAATATGTGAAAGACCCGAACCACATTATTGAGTTAGAACCGGACGAAAAAGCGGAAGATTTAACGTATGAAGATGTTCTTGTTCAAATCTTGGATAAGAAGGAACATATTCTACGCTCCAAGGTTATACCTCAAGTCAAAGTTTTATGGAGAAACCACGATGTTGAGGAAATGACCTAGGAGTTAGAATCTGAAATGAAATCAAGGTATCCTTACTTTTTCGACATACCAGGTACGTACCTTAATTTCGAGGGCGTAATTTCATAAGAAGGGGAGATTGTAAGACCCCAACTTTTATGAATAAAGATGAATTTTCTATAATTATCATTTTAAAATATTATGGAATGAATTTGATATTATGTTATAGTTGTTGGTAATATTTATAAATTTTGCAAAGTACGCAAGTTGTTATATAATATTCGATTGGTCGAGAATATTAAATGCGATGACATAATCATTGAGTGGACCCCACAAGCGAATTATTATTGCCCGGATTGAGAAAACGACAAAAATATTTTATTGAAAATAACGGCGGAAGTTTTACCGTTAATCTTGTTGAACTACTTTCGGTAGTAAAGTAATGCGATGTCTGGCGTGGTTGCATAGTAGCACACGGTATTGATTATTGATGCTTCGTGAGAAGTCACTCGGTTTTGTTCAATTATTGCTTTAGTAATTCTTTTGCATAGTATCTCACGTTATTTGATTCAATTATTGTCGATTATTTTATATATTATTAAATGAATAATTGAGATAAAAAAGTTGTTAATATTATGATTTGCATTATTAACGATGTCTAGAAGTTACTCGCCAAGGAGAGGTTTGGTCACCTAATTGCTTGCGCTGATAGGGAGAAATCCTTATTGAAAGCCCCTTTTCCGGGAATGACACGAGTCGATTAATAGTGTGAATTATGATAATGATGATGAGTTTTGTTTGATTAGTATTATTAATGTAATAAAAAAGCAGAAAAGCTTTTATATAAAATAGAATACTTTTATAAAGTTATTCGTTTTATTAGATTATAAATAGAATATATTATATTTTATTGTAAACCAATACTGACCGTCTGGTTTAAAAAGTAAATCAATCTGGACCGTTCATGGATTGGTTACTATTCATCCATTCTTCTATAAATAGAAGCTCATTCCTTCATTATTTCTTACGAATTCATTGAAACTCTAGAGAGAGAAACTGTAGAGAATTCTTCTTCTATAATCTTGAGCGTATTTCTTTAGCGTTTAAGAAAGCTTTGAGCGTAATGCAAGTTTCTTCAAGTATATCCCCACCCTACCGTAGAATACTCTTCTTTATAAGGTAAGGTATTTATTTTTTCATATTCATGAAGAGAACTTACATTATTCCATTCTTTATTATTACATTGGAATAACTTTTGTATATGCTGATCTACCCTATACTTGGTAAAATTCTTACATTATTCAATTATTTATTATTCTCGCTAGAATAACTTTGCCTATCTGCAATCGCATACATGGTGAAATTCTGTTGTTATTTCATTCTTTATTATTACTGTTGGAATATCCTGTACTATGCATTTTACGTGGGACTGGTTCCATCTTTATTATTCATTGGAATATCCATGCATGTGCGTTTTACGTAACCCTCAGTTTCCGTTATTTATTATTTTGTTGGAATAACTTTGCCTGTCGCGTATCTGCATGCATGGTGATTTCTTGTTGTTATTCCATTCTTTATTATTCTATTGGAATATCGTATGCCGGTCGCGTAATACTTTGACACCGTTCCGTTATTTATTATTACATTGGAATAACTTATCTATCTGAATTCTGCATGCATGGTGATTTCTTTTGTTATTCCATTCTTTATTATACTCAGTTGGTTAAAGTTTTGACTTCTATACTCCATGAAATTAGTGGAATATCCTTGATATTTACGGTTAATCTAGTATCTTTTCATGGAAATATTCTTTTGAGCATTCTTAAATTTTACTCTACAAAGAAGTATCATGTTGACAATTTAGATGTTATTAGTTCCTGAATAAATTAATTCTTGAACTTCTTTTATTGAACTCTTATATCATTGTCATCATCCTCATGTTTATATTTTTTTTTTGAAAGTCATCTGTGGCCTGTAGTGCATAGATGGACTTGGTATGATTATGACCGAGGATTATTCGATGTAATCATGGTAGTAATGTTACAAATGATGTGGTAAAAGTCCTCATTGGCCCGTAGTGCATTGATGGATGATTGTTGGCATGATCATGACCATTGATGAATACACGAATATCCTTGGCCCGTAGTGCATGGATAATTTGTGGTTGTGATACTAATGAATATCCTTGGCCGTAGTGCAGGGATGATGTGGATTATTTATTAAGCTGAGTCTCAACGATAAAAGTGATGAAAAACCTTTTTAAATCATAAAAGATAGTATATTTTATTCTCTACTTGACTCTTTTAATGGATTTCTTATTCCGCTGCAGTTAAACTTGATGTTTGTTATATTTTATCAGTTTAACATTGTTGAAGACTAATGATAATTTATTCTACATTATCTTAGTCATAATATTTCTTACTAGACTAGTCCCTTTCTTTCACTGTTCTCTTCAGGAAATGAAAACGTAGCCGGGACTAGTCGGAGAACGGAGTGACGGTCCAGATGATAGTATTAGTAGTCCTCACTATTCTGTTAAATAGTGTGATAATAAATGTAATGAGGACTCCTTTTAGTGTGGATATTGTCTAGATGACAATATTCTTATTATAACTCTCAATTTATGTTTTGTCGTATTTTACACGACAGCTGTATTATTAAGTTGTATTTGTATTCTGTACCATGTATCTGGCGACCCAAGATGGGTGATGTATATTAAAGCTTAGGGATATGATCCTTGGCTGAGATGTGAGGCAAGAGCTAGGAAGGGAGAGACGGGGAATTCCTTCACTAGTATGACCTACCTAAGTTTATTTGGTATTTAATTGGTCGGTCACAGTATAGGGATAATATGTGATATGTTAATTAACCCTTGTTTTGTGGCAGTATTTGAAAATGGCATCCGAGAATGTTGAGATTAGCAATGGAGCACAGGAGATCGTTGAGTCTCCACAGATCAATAATCAGGACAATGTGCATCAGGAAGGCGACAATCCTCTTGCAAACAACAACACTGACCAAATGATGAACGATGGAATATTCAGAGGCTTTATGCAATTCATGCAACATCAGGCAAGAGAGACTCTTGTCCGAAATGCAGGTGGAAACACTGGCAACTCTCGGACGGTCACCGCTAAGCAGTTCAAGGAACTGGGACCACCGGAGTTTTTTGGAGAGCCAAAACCACTTAAGGCGGAGACGTGGATAAAGCAGATCTGCAAGATATTTGATTGTCTTGGGATGCTCCGAGGAGAAAAAGGTTCCCTTTGCCACCTTCATGTTGCGTGCAGAGGCAGATTACTGGTGGGAATCTGTAAAACGTACTCAACCTACCGCACTAAATATGACTTGGGAGAAGTTCCAAGAATTGTTCAAGGATAAGTACTTTCCCAAAAGTATTCATCACATGAAAGAGGTAGAGTTCATTAAGCTGGAGCAAAACAACATGACCGTGTCGCGAAGACGGGCCAAGTTTGCCGAAATTGTCCTTGTTTAAGGTCACATTTGGTTGATAATGAGGAGAGAATGACACGAATGTTTCTAAGAGGTTTGAAACCCGAGATACGTCAATATCTTATCTCTCATAAACCGTGTTTGTATTCGAGATGTTGTTAATAGGGCTCGATTATTGGAGCGCCGATAATGAAATCAACCCAACCAAAAGAGAGCGGTACACAAAATGATAATACTAGTGATAACAGTCATCGAAGCAGTGACAATAAGCGTGGAGGGAATCAACATGCCAGAAATAGTAATCACTTCGGTGGTAATCATGGCCAAAACAATAAGAGTGGACATTTCAAGAAAAGGAGATTCAACAATGATGGAAAGACGTCAGCACCAGCACCCGTGGTTAAGGAAGGAGAATAACCACCTATCATATGCTTCAAATGCGGAGGGGAAGGACACATCAGTCCAAACTGCGCGATGTCGTCCATAATATTAGTCATAATATTTCTTACTGGGCTAGTTGAGCTCACCCTTTGCTTTTATTGTTCTCTTCAGGAAATGAGAACATAGTCGGGACTAATCGGGGAACGGAGTGATGGTCCGAGATGGTGCATTAGTAGTCTTCACTATTCTGTGAAATAGTGTGATAATAATTATAATAATATTGAATTTAAGTTTGGATATTGTCTAGAAGACAATATTCATGTTGAAACTCTCAGCTTATGTTTTGTTGTACTTTACACGACAGTTGTATAATTAAGTTGTATTGGAATTATGTACCATGTATTTAGCAACTCAGAATGGGTGATGTATACCTATTTTGGGGGCGTCACAGTTGGTATCAAGGCTTAGGGATATGATCCCTGGCTGAGATGTGAGACTAGAACTAGGAGAGGAGAGACGGGTAATTCCTTCGCTAGTATGACCTACCTAAGTTTATTTGTTATTTAATTAGTTGGTCAGAATATAGGGATAATATGTGGCATGTCAATTAACCCTTGTTTTGTGGTAGTATTTGAAAATTATATTCGAGAATGTTGAGAATAGCAATGGAGCACATGAGACCGTTGAATCACCAACGATCAATAACAAGGATAATGTGCATCAGGAAGGCAACAATCCTCATGCAAACAACAACACAGACCAAATGATGAACAACGGAATGTTTAGGAGCTTTCTGCAATTTGTGCAACATCAGGCAAGAGAGAATCCTGTTCAAAATGCAGGTGGAAACACTGGCAACTCACGGATGGTCACCGCTAAGCAATTCAAGGAGTTAGGACCATCGGAGTTTTGGGGAAAGCCAAAACCACTTAAGACGAAGACGTGGATAAAGAAGATCACCAAGATATTCGATGTCTTGGGATGCTCCAAGGAGCAAAAGGTTCCCTTTGCCACCATCATGTTGCGAGGAGAGGCAGATTACTGGTAGGAATCTGTAAAGCGTACTCAACCTGCCGCACTGGGGATGTCTTAGGAGAAGTTCCAAGAACTGCTCAACGACATGTACTTTCCCGAAAGTATTCGTCACATGAAGGAGGTAGAGTTCATCAAGTTGGAGCAAAACAATATGACCATTTCGCAGTACAAAGCTAAGTTTGCCGAGTTATCCCGATTTGCATCCCACTTAGTTGATAATGAAGAGAGAATAACGCAGATGTTTCTAAGAGGTTTGAAACCCGAGATATGTCAATACCTCATTTCTCACAAACTTTGCTTGTATTCAGATGTTGTGAATAGGGCTCAATTATTAGAGCGTGATAATGAGTCAACCCAGCCAAGAGAGAGCAGCTAGCAAAATGATAATACCAGTGGTAGCAGTCATCGAAGTGGTGACAACAAACTTGGAGGGAATCAACATGCCAGAAATGGTAACCACTTCAGTGGTAATCATGGCCAAGATAGTAAAAGTGGAAATTTCAAGAAGAGAAGATTCAACAATGATGGAAAGACGTCAGCATCAGCAACCGTTGTTAAGGAAGGAGAACGACCAACTATTATATGCTTCAAATGCGGAAGAGAGGGACACATCAGTCCAAATTGCATGCAGCAGTCCAAAACGTGTTACAATTGTGGAAGATAAGGTCACCTAGCTCGATTTTGTCATGCAAGGAAGCCAAGTCCAGCTGGGACGGAGGCACCAAAAGCCGTTCCAGAGAAGTCAAAGTCAGTAGTTTAAGGGAGAGCATTTTTCGTGACCTCCCAAAAAGTGAGGAATCCAAACGAGGTTATCAAGGGTAAGCTAATCATAAACTCTAGCAAAGTCTATACATTATTTGATATCGGTTCTACCCATTCTTTAATTTCTCCTACTTGCGCTCAACGTTTAAATTTGACTCCGGAGAAATTAGACTTTGACTTATCTGTTGAAACTCCGTTGGGAGAAACCTTCATTACATCCACTATTTATAAGTCTTGTTTGATTCAAATCAGAAATTGCACGTTACCTGTTGATCTTATCTCTTTGAAAATACTTGCATTCGATGTGATTTTAGGGATTGATTGGTTAACCACTCATCATGCTAAAATTGATTATTTTCGTAAGGTTGTTAGCTTTCATATTCCTAACCAACCTATTATGCGAATTCAAGCAACCGAACCATTAAAGTCATTCCTGTTATATCAAGCCATAAAGCTATTCGTTTATTGAAAAACGGATGTCAAGATTTCTTAGCCTATGTCACATATTTAAACAAAAATACGTCAGATTTGAATGATATTTCTATTGTTAATAAATTTCCTGATGTATTCTCCGAAGAACTTCCTGGCCTACCCCCAGAGCGTGAAATTGAATTTTGTATCGACCTTGAACCCGTTACAAAACCCATTTCCAAAGCCCCATATCGAATGGCTCCTAGTGAACTTCAGGAGTTAAAAACCCAACTGCAGGAGTTGTTAGAAATTGGTTTCATTCATCCTAGTACATCTCCTTGGGGTGCTCCGGTTCTATTCGTAAAGAAGAAAGATGAGAGTATGCGACTTTGTATTGATTATCGAGAGTTGAATCATGTCACCATAAAAAAATAGGTACCCATTGCCTCGCATTGATGACATGTTTGACCAGTTTCAAGGTGCCAAATTCTTTTCAAAAATTGATCTTCGTTCCGGATATCACCAGTTAAAGATTAAAACTGATGACATTACAAAGACTGCTTTCAGAACTCGGTACGGGCATTACGAATTCTTAGTCATGTCTTTTGGATTGACTAATGCTCCTACTGCCTTCATGGATATGATGAACTGAGTATTTAAGGAATATTTAGATCATTTTGTGGTCGTCTTTATTGATGACATCCTCATTTACTCCAAAAGTCGTGAAGATCATGAGCAACACTTGAGGCTGATACTCCAAAAGCTTCGTGAAAACAAGCTTTATGCCAAGTTGAAGAAATGTGAGTTCTGGCTTGAGGAAGTAGCATTCCTTGGGCACGTGATATCAAATCACAGAATATCTATTGACCTAGCAAAGATTGAAGCAATACAAAGCTGGGAGCAACCTAAGTCGGTACGAAATCGTAGCTTTCTCGCTTTCTTAATTTGGTTTTATCGAAGATTCATAGAAGGGTTTTCTCGAATCGCTACTCCATTAACTCAACTGACTCAGAAAGATACAAAATTTGGTTGGAGTGAGGAATGTGAGAAGAGTTTTCAAGAACTAAAGAGGAGACTCATTTCAAAGACTTCTCATTACGCAATACCATCGGCTCGGAGGGATTTGTCATCTCAAAGATGCTTGAGCAAAGGGTTAGAATGTGTTCTCATGCAACATGGGAAAGTCATAGCATATGCCTCACGACAACTCAAAGAATATGAGAGGAATTATCCTACTCATGATCTATAGTTGGCAGTAGTCAATTTCGCACTAAAGATCTGGAGGCATTACCTGTATGGGGAGAAAGTGGATATCTATACGGATCATAAAAGCCTCAGATATTTCTTCACCCAAAAGGAACTCAACATGCGGCAGTGACGTTGGCTCGAGCTGTTGAAAGATTACGATCATACCATTCAATACCATCCTGGAAAAGCGAACGTAGTAGCTGATGCATTGAGTAGAAGATCATATGCGGGTACGTGTGCGATATTGTCAACCCAAAGGCCCATTTTGTATGACTTATAAATGATGGAGATAGAGTTAAAGACTGTAGGGACCCATGTGCTAATGGCAAATATATGAGTAGAATTGACTTTAATTGATAAAATTAAAGTTGCTCAAGCTACAGACCTAGAGCTGATGCATATGAAGAAGAAAGTGTAAGAAGGTGCTATTTTGGAAGCAAGAATCGATGAAGAAGGAATACTTCGAATCAACTCCAGACTTTATGTTCCTAACGACCCTAATTTAAAGAATAAAATCATGATGGAGGCGCACAACACACCATTTGCAATCCATCATGGGAGTACCAAAATGTATCGTGATCGTCGACATACATTTTGGTATAGCAATATGAAAAGAGAGATCGCGGAGTTTATCTCAAGGTGTCTAACTTGTCAACGTGTCAAGGCGGAGCATCAAGTGCCAAAATGTCTATTGCAACCACTTGAAATTCCAGAATGGAAGTGGGAGTACATTACCATTGATTTCGTTACTGTTCTTCCCAAGGTTTCTCAAGGCATAGATGCGATTTGGGTCATTATTGATAGATTGACCAAGTCTGCTCATTTTTTACCTCTATGAGAAACTTATTCACTTGAACGTCTTGTTCATATGTACATAAAAGAGATTGTAAGACTGCATGGTATGCCAGTATCCATTGTTTCTGATAGAGACCCAAGATTCACTTCACGATTTTGGGTTAGTCTGCAAAAAGCTATGGGCACGGAATTACGTTTTAGCTCGCCATATCATCCTCAAATGGACGGGCAGTAGGAGAGGACTATTCAAACTCTTGAAGATTTATTAAGACTCTGTGTCCTTGACTTCAAAGGAAGTTGGGATAAATTCTTGCCAATGGTGGAATTCTCCTACAATAACAGTTATTAAGCAAGTATTGGCATGGCTCCATTCAAGGCATTGTATGGATGCAAGTGTCGTTCTCCAGTATGTTGGGATGAGGTAGGTGAAGCAACTTTGTTGGGACCGAAATTGGTACGCATGATTACCAAAAAGATTCAAATGATCCGGCAACGTATAAAAACCTCACAAGATTGACAAAAGGGTTATGCTGATCTTCATCGAAAGGACGTGGAATTTAATGTTGGAGAACATGTGTTATTACATGTTGATCCATGGAAAGGAGTTACAAGATTTAGAAAGAGAGGAAAGCTCAATCCTCGATTCATTGGCCCATTTGAAATCCTCGATCGAGTAGGAACTGTGGCCTATAGACTCGCTTTACCGCCAAGTATGTCTCGTGTTCATAACGTTTTTCACATATCTATGTTACGTAAATATGTGGAAGACCCAAACCACATTATTGAGTTAAAACCGGACGAGATGGCGAAAGATTTAACGAATGAAGAGGTACTTATTAAAATCTTGGATAAGAAGGAACATATTCTACGCTCCAAGGTTATACCTCAAGTCAAAGTTTTGTGGAGAAACCATGATGTTGAGAAAATGACCTAGGAGTTAAAATCTAAAATGAAATCAAGGTATCCTCACCACTTCGACATACCAGGTACGTACCCTAATTTCGAGGACGAAATTTCATAAGAAGAGGAGGTTGTAAGACCCCAACTTTCATGAATAAAGATTAATTTTCTCAAAATATATTTTTGAATATTATGGTGTGGATTTGATAAAATGTTATAGTTTTGGGTAATATTTATAATTTTACAAAGTATACAAGTTGTTATAAAATATTCGATTGGTCGGGGAATATTCGTTTTAACAGGGAATATTAAATGCGACAAACCTGATCATTAATGGACCCAATAACGGAATTATTGTCGGAGTTAGAAAATGATAGAAATATCTTTTTATAAAAATAACAACGGATGTTTTACCGTAGACTGTTGAAATACCTGGTGGTAAAAGTACAATAATACGTGTGGTTGCATAGTAGCACACGGTATTGATTATTGATGCTTACGTGAGAAGTCACTCAGTTATACTTAATTATTGCTACAGTAATTGCTGCATAGTATCTCACATTATTTCATTCAATTATTGTCAATATTTTATATTATTAAAGCAATAATTGAGATGACAAGTTATTCATATTATTATTTGCATAACTAACAATGTCTAGAAAGTTACATCGAGGAAAGGGGTTTGGTCACTAATTGTGCTTGATAGGAGAAATCCTTATCGAAAAGCCCCCTCTTTCATGGGAACGATCTGGTTGTTAATATTGCAGGTTATAATAATGATGAATAAATGTTGTTAAAAATATTGAGGGTATTTTTATGTTGTAATTTTGCTTATTATATAAACCCCCACTTACTCATTTTTCAAAATAATCGGTAGAAAGTTATTCATTATAAGAGGTGGAACCCACATGTGATGATAACATGTGGGGCCCACGTAAGAAAAATGAAATTGGGCTGGGGGAATTATTCTGATTCACGGGGGAGGGGTAGAATGCCTTATATGGCTGGGAGTTAGGTTATTATTATTATTATTATTATTATTATATATATATATATTATATATATATAATAATAAGTTTTGTTTTGTATGAAAAATAGAAGATATTATATTTTATTATGAATAGTGTTTGCATAGTATTTGCATAGTGTTTGCATAGTGAATTCAGAAAATAATTCAGACGATTCGTTGCGCCCGTGATCCTTGATACTGTGCAGTCCATGAGAATTTCAAACAATACCCCTTCCATTCTCCTATAAATAGGATGCTTAGTTAGAATTGAAAATCACACCAGAATCGGAGAATTCTTCTTCTATAATATTGATCATATTTCTTTAGAGTTTAAGGAAGCTTTAAGCGTAGAAAACAATTCAAGTTTTCTTCGAGAATATACCCGCTATACCAGTTGTAATACTCTCTTTTTTAAGGTAAGGGATATTATTTTTGTTCAACATTCGTATGAAATAATATTTTCTTCCATACTCTGTAGTATGTAAGTAATATTATTTCGTTTCAGATTCAGAATTTTACTTATTTTGTTAAGTTTTGGCTTCTATACTCCATGAAATTAGTAGAATATCCTTGATATTTGCGCTTCATCCAATATCTTTTCATGGAAATATTATTCTGAGCATTCTTGATAAGTTTTAACTTTTTCATGTCGGAGTACTATTCACGGGTTACTATTCCCAAATTACTATTTATGGGGTACTATTCACTCAGGTACTATTCACCCGAGGCACTATTCATGATAAAAATTGATTTCTTTTCTGTCCAAATTGATGATAAAATTTTAAAATCATAGAAGATAGCAGATATCATGCTCTACTTGAATCTTCTAATGGATTGCTTATTCCGCTGCAGTTAAACTTGATGTCTATTGTATTTTATCAGTTTAACACTATTGAAGGCTAACGATAATTTATTCTGCATTATCTTAGTCATAATATTTCTTACTGGGCTAGTTGAGCTCACCCTTTGCTTTTATTGTTCTCTTCAGGAAATGAGAACATAATCGGGACTAGTCGGGGAATGAAGTAATGGTCCGAGATGGTGCATTGGTAGTCCTCACTATTATGTGAAATAGTGTGATAATAATTGTAATAATATTGAATTTGAGTTTGGATATTGTCTAGAAGACAATATTCGTGTTAAAACTCTCAGCCTATGTTGTGTCGTACTTTACACGACAGTTGTATAATTAAGTTGTATTTGAATTATGTACCATATATTTGGCGACTCAGAATGGGTGATGTATACCTATTTTGGGGGCGTCACAGATGCCCCCAAATCCGGGTACTTCCAACCCACAAATATGGTGCTACACGGTACTCATCACAATACATTCATTCCATTGAAACAACATCAAAATAAACATAATTACTACATTCTTATTACAATAATAATAATAATTCTTTTGCCAGGTTCTGAAATCGATACATTCTTTGTTTATCATATTATGATTCTTACAAACATACTAGTCTATTACAGGATAATCTACTTATCCATCTTAGCTTTGCCTTTATCCCTACTGGGTTCATCAGTTCTTTCGGCCTTAGCTGCAATCATATAATTCAAGCAAAAAGTGAGCATAACTAGCTTAACAAGTCTAGCAAAAGATAATACAAATACCACATCGAGAATTATATGATTATCTTCAATAACTGAGCAAGTAGTTACGAAGTACTATGAAACATTGACTAGCACTTCTCATTTCATAAAGATAATTCCAAAGTATATATAATAACTTAGGAATTCTGAATTGATCGAAAGACCATGAACATTCTCTTTTGGTTTTCATTCATGAAAAAGGACAACCTGGCACTAAGTCCATAAGTCCGATATATCTTACGAGCACTTCTAGGTGATCAGCCTATAGTACTCTATGTTGATCAACACTCATCCGTTAAACGTTTTTACGTTTAAGTTTTGAAAACCTCGCGTGCCCATCGAATAATCGATGAAAATACATTTGTTTGTTCATATACAAACTTACCTTAGAATCCATACCAAATACTTGGCATAGGATAGCGTTAACAATTCTATATCGAAAGACTTTTAAACAATTTAATATAACTCTTAAGAATAGTCTAGCTGAGTTAAAACTGGCATCGACCCTTTCGTAAAATAATTCATGCATCTCAGAACATGAATCACAGAAAACTTGCTAACACGAAGGTTAGACAAGCGTTAAGAAAACTTGCCTTCAAGCGTCTTCAAATAAAATATTCAAAAGTTCTTGATCTTTACAGTATCTACATGATATATTCACATAGCACACTGTAATTAGCTACCAAATAATCTAATCACATTGTTTTTACCAACTTCTTTCTCTTCTATGTCTTAAATGGATTTATTTCATTAATAAATGTCAATTCAAGTTACTATTCTTCATTACGGCTTGTTAACGTTCTTACATTACTAACCAAGACTTGATCATCATTGGGTAATTACCAAAGTTCGAATACATTTTACTTCCGTATATCTCGCGTTCTTCGTTTAATTACTATAAACGACATTCATCTTCTAAAGTCGTCACTATATAAGTGACTTAAGATTAATCTTATCATGTATATTAAGTATATACATGTTCAAGTATTAGTTTACAATCAATTGGGATTAGAAAACTAACTTAGTCAACAAATTCTCTCTGGCGCTTACGGTATGGAACAACTAACACAATATTGGTGCTTTATGACGCTAACCATATTCAAGGCAAGGTCTTGGCTTTTTGTCATGAGAGATCCTTTATAATAGTGGCACTGTGGCGCCACTCTCTAGTAGCTAATGTTAATATACACGGTGCTGCAGCGCAAGATTTAAAGCTTGGGGTGGTGCTGTGGCGCCCACCCTGAGCCCTTGAAAAATTTTCGAATTTTCAATACGATTCTTCCCGGACTCATAACTTAGTCGTTTTAAGTCGAATTTGGCTCGTTCAAAAGCTATTTTCTTACACGTTCCATGTACTACGATTTCATTTGGACAAAAGTAATTTTTAAATTCGTTAACGATGAATTCACTATTAACGTTCTAATAAGCGTTCGTTTAAACGCTCGTGAGCGTTCATAGCTCGTTTTCTTCGTTCTAAGTCGGAATTCGATCGTTCTTGATTCCACGACTCTTGAATACGTTATACTACGCTATGCCATCGAAAACTAGGGTTTCTGAACTAAACGGCAAGTTTTGACTACTAATTCGGAATTATACGATTTCAACGTTTAACGTCTAATTTCGTAAATTTCGTCATAACTTCGTTACTCGTGTTTTATACGCCAAATCAAATGGAACCAATCCATTGATTCATTGTCTATATACTAACCAAGAAATATTCATATACCCTATCAATGATGGTTTTCAATTTGTCCATTAACAAACAAATCAACGTTCAATGGTTTCATCGGTTTAAACTTACTTAAACGCTTACGATTTCTACTTATACATGGCTTGTAAATATTTAATTCACTATTAGCCATCCTTATTACTCCGGTTGAGACATGCTCCACCAATTTATGATTCTCTATGAAAAATAAATTTAAACGAATCGAAAACTAAGGTTTTACGAGTTATTACCTTAACGTTCTTCGCATTCTTGCTTAAATCTTGTATGATTTGCTTCAAGCTCACTTGATTACTTGTTTCTAGCTCTTTTCTCTCTCTCAAATTATATTGGTCAAATTTTGTAAAATAACAAATGACCAAGCTAAGCTTTCTTATATAGGCAATTCAAATGGAGGGTATTTTGGTCATTTGGTAACCTCCTTACTATTTACACCTCCATTGCAACTTAGCCACCAAGTAACCACTTTACTTGGCCACCAAGTAGCCAGCCCACATGGCTTTGTGGGTCCCCCCATGGGTTGCCCCATGGGTTTTACCCATCTGGTGACCCATCGGTTCGATCCGTGGTTCGGTTTCTTGGATCGAGCCTTAGAATTAATTCATATTGGGCCTATCTTGGGCTTGATTTCATAATGCATTGGGCTTGATATAATCCAAGTCCAATTGGATTCTACAAAATCAATAAACTCAAAGTCCAATAAGAACTAATCGCATCCTACGCATATAACTCATGTATTCTCTTCGTATAGTATTCATATGATATTCGTATTATACATCATAATAATCTTCATACTATACTCATATACTAACTAGTATCCTACTCGTATATCACACGTATAATAACCCTAATCATTATACGTATTTATTTCCTTCTCGAAAATCACTTTTCTTAACCCTTAGGTTTTAAGTCCACAAGCGAAAACTTCGTTTGCCATAACTGAAATATTATTGGATATTCCATCTCATCTTAGAATTCTATCATTACTCGTTTCTCAAAATTTCAAACTTAATTCCCGAGCAGAAACGAATGAATAGTGTTTTTACGGAAATTTCTCGGAAAACTTTTATTTTCGTTTTGGAAAATTAAAACAATTAATTCTAGCACATAGCCAGAATCCTAACCACTTCCGCACATTCTAGGTCGTAGAACGACCTTCATACTGCTTACTCACATAAATAATCAAGTAAATTCATTTAATCCACATAATCAAATAAAAATTTAATTCTCATAAAAATCTAATTTTCTCAGGCGTTACAACCGCCAATCAACAACCAAGATAATGTGTGTCGGGAAGGCAATAATTCTCATGCAAACAACAACACCGACCAAATGATGAATGATGGGATTTTCAGGAGCTTTCTACAATTCATGCAACACCAAACGAGAGAAACTTCTATTCAAAATACATGTGGAAATAATGGCAACTCACGGCTGGTCACTGCTAATCAATTCAAGGAGTTGGGACCGCCGGAGTTCTTGGGAAAGCCAAAACCACTCAAGGTAGAAGCATGGATTAAGCAACTTACCAAGATATTTGATGTCTTGGGATGCACTGAAGAACAAAAGGTTCCATTCGCCAACTTTATGTTACGCAGAAAGGCAAATTACTGGTGGGAATCCGTAAAACGTACTCATCTGTCCGTACTTAAGATTTCTTGGGAGAGGTTCCAAGAATTTTTCAATGACAAGTACTTTCCAGAAAGTATTCATCACATGAAGGAGGTGGAATTCATCAAACTGGAGCAAAACAATATGAGTATCGCAATACGAGGCAAAGTTTGTGGAGTTATCTCGGTTTGCATCCCATTTGGTAGATAACGAGGAGCGAATGACGCGAATGTTTCTAAGAGGTTTGAAACTCGAAATTCGTCAACTTCTCGTCTCTTATAAACCTTGTTTGTATTCAGATGTTGTAAATAGAGCTCAGTTATTGGAGCAGGATTGTGAGTCATCTCAACCAAAAGACAAAGAACCGTGAAAGAAGATAATAGTAATACCAATGGGCAAATACCATCAAGTAGTGATAACCAACGTGCCAGAAATGGTAACCACTTCGGTGGTAATCATGGCCAACATAATAAAAGAAACGATTCAAGTGGAAATTTCAAGAAGAAAAGATTGAACAATAATGGAAAGACACTAAGTGAAGACCAACCAAGAATGACAACGGCTTTCTAGGGAGGAGAAAGACCGCCAGTTAGATGCTATAGATGCAGAGAGGAAGGACACATAAGTACAAACTGCTCACAGCCTTCCAAGGTATGTTTCAGTTGTGGAAAAGATCAGTCACATGTACCCAATTTTATCCTCAGAAATAAGTAAAGTCTACCGACTACGGTGGCACCAAAGGTGGCTACAGACAAAATAAAGTCGGTGGTTTAAGGGAGAGCGTTTGTCGTGACATCCCAAAAGGCGAAGAACCTAAACGAAGTTATCACGGGTAAGCTAATTATAAACTCTTGTGAAGTCTATACCTTATTGAATCTTCGGTTCTACCCATTCTTTTTATTTCACTGCGCCAGTGCTCAACATTTGAACTTGACCCCTGAGAAATTAGACTTTGACTTATCTGTTGAAACTCCGTTAGGAGAAACCTTCATTACATCCACTATTTAGAAATCTTGCTTGATTCAAGTTGGCACCATCACATTACCTGTTGATCTCATCTCTTTAAAGATATTTGCATTTGATGTGATTTTAGGGATTGATTGGTTAACTACTCATCATGCTAAAATTGATTATTTTCGTAAGGTTGTTATTTTCATATTCCTAGCCAACCTGTTACGCGAATTCAAGCAACCAAACCACTAAAGTCAATCACTGTCATATCAAGCCATAAAGCCATTCGTTTATTAAAAAATGAATGTCAAGCTTTCTAAGCCCATGTCATGGACTTGAACAAAAATACGTCAGATTTGAATAATATTTCTATTGTTAATGAATTTCCTGACGTATTTCTTGAAGAACTTCCTGGCCTACCCACAGAGCGTGATATTGAATTTTGGATTGACCTTGAACCCGGTACAAAACTCATTTCCAAAACCCCATATCGAATGGCTCCTATTGAACTTCAGGAGTTAAAAAATCAACTACATGAGTTGTTAGACATTGGTTTCATTCGTCCTACTACATCTCCTTGGGGTGCTCCTGTTTTATTCGTAAAGAAAAAAGATGGGAGTATGCAACTTTGAATTGACTATCGGGAGTTGAACCATATCACCATCAAAAATAGGTACCCGTTACCTCGTATTGATGACATATTTGACCAGTTGCAAGGTGCTAAATACTTCTCAAAGATCGATCTTCGTTCTGGATATCATCAGTTAAATATTAAAACTGATAACATTCAAAAATTTGCTTCGAAACTTCGAATGCGGGCATTATGAATTCCTAGTCATGTCTTTTGGATTGACTAATGCTCATGCTACTTTCATGGATAGATATGATGAACCGAGTATTCAAGGAATATTTAGATCATTTTGTGGTTGTCTTTATTGGTGACATCCTCATCTATTCCAAAAGCCGTGAATATCATGAGCAACACTTGAAGCTGATACTCCAAAAGCTTTGTGAAAACAAACTATACGCCAAGTTAAAGATATACGAGTTCTAGCTTAAGGTAGTAGCATTCCTTGGGCACGTGATATCGAAGTATGGAATATCAGTTGACCCATCAAAGATTGAAGCAATACAAAGTTGGGAGCAACCTAAGTCAGTAACTGAAGTACGTAGCTTTCTGGGCTTAGCTGGTTATTATCGGAGATTCATGAAAAGATTTTCTCAAATCTCTACTCCATTAACTCAGCTGACTCGAAAAGATACAAAATTTGGATGGAGCGAGGAATGTGAGAAGAGCTTCTAAGAACTCAAGAGGAGACTCATTTCATTTTGTTACGACAATACCATCAAGTTCGGAGGGATTTGTCATCTCTGACGATGCTTGAGCGGAGGTTTAGGATGTGTTCTCATTAAACATGAGAAAGTCATAGCCTATGCCTCATGAAAACTCAAAGAATATGAGATGAATTATCCTACTCATGATCTAGAGTTGGCAGCAGTCTTTTTCGCCCTAAAGATCTGGAGGCACTACCTGTATGGGGAGAAAGTGGAGATCTATACAGATCATAAAAGCCTCAATATTTCTTCACCCAAAAGGAACTCAACATGCGACAATGATGTTGGCTCAAGCTATTGAAAGATTACGACCATACCATTCAATACCATCTTGGAAAAGTAAACGTAGTAGCTGACGCGTTGAGTAGAAGATCATATGTGGGTACGAATGCAATGTTGTTAACACAAAGGCCCATTTTGTATGACTTACAAAGGATGGACGTAGAGTTAAAAACTCCAAGGACCCACGTGATGATGGCAAATATACGAATAGAACCGACTTTAATCGATAAAGTTAAAGTTTCTCAAGCCACAGACCCGAAGCTGATACGTACAAAGGAGAAAGTAAAAGAAGGTGTTATTCCAGAAGCAAGAATCGAAGAAGAAGGAATACTTCAAGTCAACTCCAGAATTTGTGTTTCTAACGACTCTGATTTTAATTACAAAATCATGATGGAAGCACACAACACACCGTTTGCAATCCATCCTAGGAGTACCAAAATGTATCATGATCTTCGATATACATTTTGGTGGAGCAATATGAAGAGAGAGATTGCAGAGTTTATCTCAAGGTGTTTAACTTGTCAATGTGTCAAGGCAAAGCATCAAGTACCAAAAGGTTCATTACAACCACTTAAAATTCCAGAATGGAAGTTGGAGCACAACAACATGGATTTTGTTATTGGTCTTCCCAAGTTTTCTCAAGGCATAGATGCAATCTGGCTAATTGTCGATAGATTAACCAAGTCTGATCATTTCTTGCCTATAAGAGAAACTTATTCACTTAAACGTCTTGCTCATATGTATTTAAATGAGATTGTGAGATTGCATGGTATGCCAGTATCCGTAGTTTCTGATCGAGAACCAAGATTCAATTCACGATTTTGGGTCAGCTTGTAGAAATCTATGGGCACTGATTTACGATTCAGTTCTGTTTATCATCCTCAGACGGATGGGCAATCAGAGAGAACTATTCAAACTCTTGAAGATCTATTAAGACTTTATGTCCTAGACTTAAAAGGAAGTTGGGACAAGTATTTGCCATTGGTGGAATTCTCCTACAACAACAGTTATCAAGCAAGTATAGGCATGGCTCCATTCGAGGCGTTGTATGGACGAAAGTGTCGTTCTCCAATATGCTGGGATGAGGTGGGGGAAGCAATGTTGTTGGGACCAAAAATGGTACGCATGATTACGGAAAAGATTAAAATGATCCAGCAACGTATACAAACCTCACAAGATCGACAAAAGAGTTATGTTGATCTTCATCGAAGGGACGTGGAGTTCAATGTTGGAGATTATATATTGTTACGAGTTTCTCCATGGAAAGGAGTTATGAGATTTGGAAAGAGAGGAAATCTCAACCCTCGATTCATTGGTCCATTTGAAATCCTCGATCAAGTTTGGCCTATAAACTCGCTTTACTGTCAAGTATGTCTTGTGTTCATAACGTTTTTCATATATCCATGTTATGTAAATATGTGAAAGACCCAAAACACATTATAGAATTAGAACCAGACGAGATAGCGGAAGATTTAACGTATGAGGAGGTACCTGTCAAAATCTTGGATAAGAAGGAATATATTCTACGCTCAAAGGTTATACCTCAAGTTAAAGTTTTATGGAGAAACCACGATATTGAGGAAATAACCTGGGAATTAGAATCTGAAATGAAAGCAAGGTATCCTCACCTTTTCGACATACCAGGTACGTACATCAATTTTGAGAACGAAATTTCATAAGGAGGGGAGGTTGTAATACCCCAACTTTTTATGAATAAAGATTGAATTTCTCTAATTATTATTTTGAATAATAAGGTGTTGATTTGATATAATGCTTTAGTTATGGGTGAAATGTGCAAATTTTGCAAAGTAAGAAAGTGGTCATAAAATATTCATTTGGTCGGGGAATATTCTTTTTGTTGGAGAATATCCGTACGACGACGCAATCATTGGTGGACCACATAACGGAATAACTATCGGATATAGAAAGCGACAGAAATAACCTTTTTATAAAAATAACGACAAAACTTTTCTTGTTAACTATTGAAATACCTACGATAAAAGTACGATGTCTGCTATGTGGTTGCCGAGCAGCTGATGTTACAAAGTATTTCCGAGTATTGATTCTTATGTAAGAAGTCACTCAGTTTCATTCAATAATTGCCACAGTAATTGTTGCACAGTATCTCATATTATTGATTCAATTATTGTCACAGTATCATCTGCACAATATTTAACATTGTTAAATCAATAATTGATATGACACAATTATTCATATTATTAGTTAACATTATTGGTAATGTCTAGAAAATTTTGTTGAGGAAAGGGGTTAGGTTATATAATTGTGCACCAATAATGATAAATCCTTATCGGAAAGCCCCATTTTCCGGGAATGATCTGGTGGTTAATATTGTGAGCTTATACTATTAATTGTGAATAATTGTTGAAATATTAAATATATGTTGATTAAAGATATGTGAGTTGTGGTAAATATTTATTCAATTTTTGATATAAATAGAGGGGGTTTTCATGAATTATAACTCATTTTCATGAATTATTCAACACATTTTTAATATTTCAACAATTATTCATCATTAATATTATAACTCACAATATTAACAACCAGATTATTTCCAAGAAAGAGGGGGCTTTCCGATAAGGACTTCTCCTTATCGAAAATAGAGGGGTTTTTCATGAATTATTCAACACATTTTTAATATTTCAACAATTATTCATCATTAATATTATAACTTACAATATTAACAACCAGATCATTTCCAGGAAAGAGAGGGCTTTTCGATAAGGACTTCTCCTTATTGACGCGCAATTAGATGACCTAACCCCTTTCCTCGACAAAACATTCTAGACATTGTTAATAATGCAAATAATAATATGAATAATTGCGTCGTCTCAATTATTGATTTAATAATATAAAATATTATGCGATGATCTTTGTGATAATAATTGAATCAATAATATGAGATCTTATCAAAGAATTACTATGGCAATAATTGAATAAAAGCCGGTGACTTCTTACGTAAGCATTAATAATCGGAGATACTATACAATACTGGTGTCTTCTCTGTAAACCACCACGATATTCTCGTACTTTTATCATCGGGTATTTTAATAGTTAACGGTAAAAGTTTTGCTGTTATTTTTTTAAAAAGGTTATTTCTGTCACTTTCTAAATCTGACAGTCATTCCGTTGTGGGGTCCACCAATAATTGTGTTGTTGTACGAATATTCCTAGATAAAATCAATATTCCCTGACCAAACGAATATTTTATGACAACTTGTTTATTTTGCAAAAAATTTAAATATTACCCACAACTATAACATTATATCAAATCCACACCTTATTATTCAAAATAATATTTAGAGAAAAATAAATCTTTATTCATAAAAGTTGGGGTCTTACAAAATCCCCTCCTTATGAAATTTCGTCTTCGAAATTGACGTACGTACCTGGTATGTCAAAGAGGTGAGGATACCTTATTTTCATTTTAGATTCTAACTCCCATGTCATTTCCTCAATATCATAGTTTCTCCATAAAACTTTAACTTGAGGTATAACCTTTGAGCGTAGAATATATTCCTTCTTATCCAAAATTTTAACAGGTACCTCTTCATATGTTAAATCTTCTGCTATCTCATTTGGTTCTAATTTAATAATGTGGTTCGGGGCTTCCACATATTTACGTAACATAGATATGTGAAAAATGTTATTAACACGAGACATACTTGACAGTAAAGCGAGTTTATAGGCCACAGTTCCTACTCGATCGAGGATTTCAAATGGACCAATGAATCGAGGGTTGAGCTTTCCTCTCTTTCCAAATCTCGTAACTTCTTTCCATGGAGCAACACATAACAATACATAATCTCCAACATTGAACTCCACGTCCCTTCGATGAAGATCAGCATAACTCTTTTGTCGATCTTGTGAGGTTTGTATATGTTGCTGGATCATTTGAATCTTTTTCATAGTCATGCGTACCATTTCTAGTCCCAACAACGTTGCATCCCCCACCTCATCCCAGTATACTGGAGAATTACACTTTCGTCCATAAAACGTCTCGAATGGAGCCATGCCTATACTTGCTTGATAACTGTTGTTGTAGGAGAATTCCACCAATGACAAGTACTTGTCCCTACTTCCTTTGAAGTTTAGGACACAGAGTCTTAATAGATCTTTAAGAGTTTGAATATTCCTCTCTGATTTCCCGTCCGTCTGAGGATGATAAGCAGAACTGAATAGTAAATCAGTGTCCATAGCTTTCTACAAGCTGACCCAGAATCGTGAAGTGAATCTTGGGTCTCGATCAGAAACTATGGATATTGGCATACCATGCAATCTCATAATCTCATTTATATACATACAAGTAAGACGTTCAAGTGAATAAGTTTCTCGTATAGGCAAGAAATGAGCAGACTTGGTTAATCTATCGACAATGACCCAGATTGCATCTATGCCTTGAGAAACCCTAGGAAGACCAGAAAAGAAATCCATGTTGATGTGCTCCCACTTCCATTCTGGAATTTCAAGTAGTTGCAATGGACCTTTTGGTACTTGATGCTCCGCCTTGACACATTGACAAGTTAAACACCTTAAGATAAACTCTGCAATCTCTCTCTTCATACTGCTCCACCAAAATGTATGTCGAAGATTATGATACATTTTGGTACTCCTAGGATGGATTGCAAATGGTGTGTTGTGTGCTTCCATCATGATTTTGTACTTTAAATCAGACTCGTTAGGAACACAAAGTATGGAGTTAACTCATATTATTCCTTCTTCGTAGATTCTTGCTTCTCGAATAGCACCTTCTTGTACTTTCTCCTTCATACGCATCGGCTTCGGGTCTGTGGCTTGAGCAACTTCAACTTTATCGATTAAATTCGATTCTACTCATATACATGCCATCATCACATGGGTCCCTAGAGTTTTTAACTCTACCTCCATCCTTTGTAAGTCATACAAAATGGGACTTTGTGTTAATAACATTGCATTCATACCCGCATATGATCTTCCACTCAACGCGTCAGCTACCACGTTCGTTTTTCCAAGATGGTATTGAATGGTATGATCGTAATCTTTTAATAGCTCGAGCCAACGTCGTTGTCGCATGTTGAGTTCCTTTTGGGTGAAGAAATATTTGAGGCTTTTATGATCTGTATAGATCTCCACTTTCTCCCCATACAGGTAGTGCCTCCAGATCTTTAGCGCGAAAAAGACTGTTGCCAACTCTAGATCATGAGTAGGATAATTTCTCTCATATTCTTTGAGTTTTCGAGAGGCATAGGCTATGACTTTCCCATGTTGCATGAGAACACATCCTAACCCTCTGCCTGAAGCATCGCTGTAGATGACAAATTCCTCCGAACCTAATGGTATTGTCAGAACAGGTGCTGAAATGAGTCTCCTCTTGAGTTCTTGGAAGCTCTTCTCGCATTCCTCGCTTCATCGGAATTTTATATCTTTTCGAGTCAACTGAGTTAATGGAGTAGAGATTCGAGAAAATCCTTCCACGAATCTCCGATAATAACCAGCTAAGCCTAGAAAGCTACGTACTTCAGTTACTGACTTAGGTTGCTCCCAACTTTGTATTGCTTCAATCTTTGATAGGTCAACTGATATTCCATACTTCAATATCAAGTGCCCAAGGAATGCTACTACCTCAAGCCAGAACTCTCATTTCTTCAACTTGGCGTATAGTTTGTTTTCACGAAGCTTTTGGAGTATCAGCTTCATGTGTTGCTCATGATCTTCACAGCTTTTGGAATAAATGAGGATGTCATCAATAAAGACAACCACAAAATGATCCAAATATTCCTTAAATACTCGGTTCATCATATCCATAAAAATAGCAGGAGCATTAATCAATCCAAAAGACATGACTAGAAATTTGTAATGCCCGTACCGAGTTCTGAAAGCAGTCTTTGGAATGTCATCAGTTTTAATCTTTAACTGATGATATTCAGAACGAAGATCAATCTTTGAGAAGTATTTAGCACCTTGAAACTGGTCAAACGGGTCATCAATACGAGGTAACGGGTACCTATTTTTTATGGTGACATGGTTCAACTCCCGATAGTCAATGCAAAGTCGCATACTCCCATCTTTCTACTTTACGTATAAAACAGGAGCACGCCAAGGAGATGTACTAGGACAAATGAAACCAATGTCTAACAACTCCTGTAGTTGGGTTTTTAACTCCTGAATTTTAATAGGAGCCATTCGATATGGGGTTTTGAAAATGGGTTTTATACCGGGTTCAAGGTCAATACAAAATTCGATTTTACGCGTTGGAGGTAGGCCAGGAAGTTCTTCAGGGAATACGTCAGGAAATTTATTAAAAATAGAAATATCATTCAAATCTAACATATTTTTGTTTAAATCCGTGACATGGGCTAAGAAAGCTTGACATCCGTTTTTCAATAAACCAATGGCTTTAAGGCTTGATATGATAGTGATTGACTTTAGTGGTTTGGTTACTTGAATTCGCATAATAGTTGGTTAGGAATATGAAAACTAACAACCTTACGAAAACAATCAATTTTAACATGATGAGTGGTTAACCAATCAATCCCTAAAATCACATCAAATGCAAGTATTTTTAAATAGATGAGATCAACAGGTAATGTGAAAGTGTCGATTTGAATCAAACAAGATTTATAAACAGTGGATGTGATGAAGGTTACTCCCAACAAAGTTTCAACAGATAAGTCAAAGTCTAATTTCTCTGGAGTCAAATTTAAACATTGAACGCAAGTAGGTGAAATAAAAGATTGGGTAGAACCGGTATCAAATAAGGTATAGACTTCGCAAGAGTTTATGATTAGCTTACCCATGATAACGTCGTTCAGGTTCCTTGCTTTTTGGGAGGTCACGACAAATGCTCTCCCTTGAACTACCGGCTTTGACTTGTCTGGGACAGCCTTTGGTGTCACCATCCCAACTGGATTTGACTCCACTACACGACAAAATCGAGCTAGGTGACCTTCTCTTCTGTAATTGAAACACGCTTTGGGTTGCTACGTACAGTTTAGACTGATGTGTCCCTCCTCTCCGCATCTGTAGCATACGACCGGTGGTGGTTCTCCATCCTTAAAAACGGGTGCTAGTGCTACTGTCTTTCCATTATTGTTGAATCTCCTCTTTTTGAAATTTCCACTTGACTCATTTCTTCTATTATATTGACCAGGATTACCATCGAAGTGGTTACCATTTCTGGCATGATAATTTCCTCCACGTTTGTTTTCACCGCTTCAATGACTACTACCACTGGTATGACTATTATCATTTTTTCGGCTGCTATCTTTCGGTTGGGCTGACTCGTTATCGGGCTCCAATAACTGAGCCCTATTCACAACAACTGAATATAAACAAAGTTTGTGAGAAATGAGGTATTAAAAAATTTTGGGCTTCAAACCTTGCAGAAACATTTGCATCATACGCTTCTCATTATCTACCAAATGGGATGCAAACAGGGATAACTCCGCAAACTTTGCCTCGTATTGCGATACGGTCATATTGTTTTGTTCCAGCTTGATGAATTTCACCTCCTTCATGTGACGAATACTCTCAGAAAAGTACTTGTTGTTGAATAATTCTTGGAACTTCTCCCAAGACATCATCAGTACGGAAAGATGAGTACATTTTACAGATTCCCACCAGTAATCTTCCTCTCCTCACAACATGAAGGTGGCAAAGGGAACCTTTTGCTCCTCTGAGCATCCCAAGACATCAAATATCTTGGTGATCTGCTTAATCCACGTCTGCCTTAAGTGGCTCTGGCTTTTCCAAAAACTCTGTTGGTCCCAGCTCCTTGAATTGTTTATCAGTGACCAGCCGTGAGTTGCCATTGATTCTACCTGCATTTTGAACAGGAATCTCTCTCGTTTGGTGTTGCATGAATTGTAGAAAGCTTCTGAACATCCCATCGTTCATCATTTGGTCGGTGTTGTTGTTTACATGAGGATTATTTCCTTTCTGATGCACATTATCCTGGTTATTGATCGGCGGTGTCTCAACGGTCTCATGTGCTCCATTGCTTATCTCAAAATTTAAAGATGTCATTCTCAAACACTGTCACAAAACAAGGGTTAATTGACATGCCACATATTATCCCTATATTATGACCGACCAATTAAATAACAAATAAGCTTAGGTAGGACACGCTAGCGAGGATTTATTTGTCTCTCCCCTCCTAGTTCTAGCCTTAGATATCCGCTAGGGATCATATCCCTAAGCTTTGATACCAATTGTGACGCCCCTAAAATAGGTCCATACAACCCATTCTGAGTCGCCAAATACATGGTACAAAATTTAAATACAAACTTAATTTATACAACTATCGTACAAAATACGATAACACAATAGCTGAGTTTCAATACAAATATTGTCTCGTAGACAATAGCCAAACTCAAATAAAGTCCTCATTACAATTATTTTCACACTATTTTATAGAATAGTGAGGACAACTATAGCAACCATCTTGGATCGTCACTCCATTCCCCGACTAGTCCCGACTATATTCTCATTTCCTGAAGAAAACAATGAAAGAAAAGGGTGAGCTCAACTAACCCAGTAAAGAATATTATAACTAAGATAATATAGAATAAAGTATCATTAGTCCTCAACAGTATAAAAACTGATAAAATGCAATGGACAACAAGTTTAGATCAACATCTGCAGCGGAATAAGCAATCCATTAGAGGAGTCAAGTAGAGCATGATGTCTACTATCTTTTATGATTTAAAAGTTCATCATCAATATTTTATCTTTGCAACGCAATTCAATAAATAATCCACATCACCGAATTATCCATGCACTTCGGGCTAAGGATATTCGTTAGTATCACATCCATGAATAATCCATGCACAACAGGCTAAGGATATTCGTTATTATCACCAGTGGTCATGATCATGCCAAATAACTGTCCATCTATGCACTATGGGCCAAAGAGGACTTTCACCACATCATTTGTCTGTAACATTACAGGTCATGATTATACCAATACATAATTTCTGGTCATAATCATACCAATCAACAGTCCATCTATGCACTACGGGCCAAAGATGATGTCAAGAATAAGCATGTGAATGATATTCCTATTTATATATGATTTGATTATGATATATATATATATATATGAATGAATATGCAAGCATGCTTGCATTAAGAAAAGCTGTAAAGTCCTTTGATAGATAATAGAAACATATGTACAAGGACTTAGAGTGAATTGATCAAATGTGTTAGGTTGATCCTACATAAGTAAAATATCTTTGTAAAGTCCTTAGAAAGAAATGATGTACAAGGACTATAAACATAGAAAGATCAAGCATGTTAGGTTGATCTTATAATATAATAGATAGGTTTATCGATCGTGAGCAGCTTTGCGAAAATCGTGAAATGCCTTGCCGGAGGTCGAGGATAACTCAAGAGCTATCGAGCCGGAATCGTAGTCTCTGCAAGATAGTAGATCTCGGGTTAAGTGAACTTCCGGAGAGAGCGAGGAAGGATCGTAGTGTGTCGAGTAAAAGCTTCCTTAGAGCCAAGTCTGCTTTGAGGAAGTCATGTTCGAATCGTGAGAGACGACGCCTTTCTGGTAAATAAGAGAGCATCTGCCAAAGCTAGTCAAGAATCGTAGACTACACTCGAGTCGTAGAGTCTACTAATGTCAAAACCAATTCAAGAATCGTAGATCGCACTCGAATCGTAGAGTCTCTTGATCATATCAAAGCGAGAGATCGTGAGTCGAGCAAGATCGGATGAAGACAACAAGCACAAATGACGAAATCGTGAGTATCAAGATCGATCTCAAAGTCGTGAGTGTCTGCACGAACCAAGTGAATCGTGAAGTCAAGAGCTAAGACCTTAACAGATGTGCTCACAAGAGCCATAGTAGTAGAATCGTAGAAAGCAAACACGATTCTCAATAATTGAAACACTCCCGGAATATCAAAGGAATGAAGCCTCGGTTGGTAATGCAAAGATACATCTCACACGAAGGAAGCGAGAGCACTCAACGAATGGCATACAAGCTAATAGAAGATTTAAGCATCAACTCAATCAACATCCAGTTGAGTTAAGAAGCCATTCAAGGTAAAGTCTTCCACAAGATAATCATAAGAAGACTTGATGGTACTAAGGAAAGACAAAGCATATCACGGAGAGGTCATCAAGTAGAAAGATGACAACGATCCTGAAAGTAACCAGGATCGTAGTGTTTGCCAAATAAAGAAGAAACTGATGGAGTATACACAAAGATATTAGTCAGCCTCTAAATAACAAGGCTAAAGTGATTAAGCATTGGGTCAGTCCATTGATGATAAGTGAATGGGAGATCACAAGGATAAAGCGAGCTGGACACGCCACAAATCTGAAGTGTCTTGTTATTCAGAAGGGGCAAGAACAAGGAGTCAAGCTATCAGTATCTAAAAATAGTCGAGGCAAACAGAAGTATTGAAGCACTACACAAGAATAGGAAGAGGTGTTCCACATTGGAGATCTAATGAACACTCTTCAAGATCGTAATGTTAATTCTACAAGTCCAGAAGCAACAGTCAACAAGACACTACGATCAGGTCCAAGAAGATATGCATCAGAATCGTAGAGTTCGAACAACTAAAGATTGAGGCATTGGCAACGGCTCAATCTGAAGATTGATATTCAAATAGAGCTTATTAAGAGCATCGATGCAAAAGGACAACCTCTGATCTAGAAATCAGAAGGAAGAAATAAAATTAACTACCTGCCCGAGACATGAAAGTGACATCTCCAATAGGGTAGGTGAAATAGTAGACTGCAGTGTCAGAAAGTCAGAAAAGGGGATGTCATGTCACATCTGCAGTCTACATCAAATAACTCAAGATCTGCGAGGTAATTCAAATAGCTTCCAATGGCTATATTCCAATGGGAAGATTGAGAAGGAGTATAAATCAACAGAACCTCAAAGATCAAGAGTTGTTGATGATTGTGAGGTTGCAGAATCATTGAGTTGGTGAATGCTATAGTTGACTCCCTGAGTTCCACCAAAGATCAACAGCATAAGTCTTAGTGACAGTGAGACTACCAAGGTGGAAGTGAAGCAGCTTTGAAGAAGAACTCAAGCAGATCAAAGCTTCACTCAACAAAGATGAGAATGCCACTAAAGATGGCAACCAAGCTGAGAGCCGAGAAGGCCAAGAAGATAGCATTCATAAAAGTGGCTGAGTACAAAAAAGATCAAGAGAGCCACTCTACGAATCACCATAAACCGAAAGCTGAAACTGAACAAATGTAGAACCATATCTGCAAAGTTTCAAGAAGGGTTCAGGGATTGCTAAGTGCCAAAAGAAGTCTACCAAAAGCTCAGGGACTTAGCAAATCCAGATGGTGATGGTGCACAGCTGACATCAGATGAAGATGAGCAGAAAAGAGTAAAGATCAGTTGCACCAAAGAAGATGTGGTCCAGACTCAAAGAAGAATGCAAAGAGGACCACACCAAGCTGCTAAATACAGAAGATGTTCAGAGCTTAATGACATCTTAGCAGCTCAGCACCAACAACATCAACAACAACAACAAGCCAGGGCCTAAGGGGTCCTTGTCTGGAAGGACTAAATGAAGTTCCAAGCCTGCTGGGCTTGAAGAGGTCCTAGGGAACTAGAGAAGTTCCAAGGCTGCTGGCCTTGAAGAGTTTTTAGTGAACTGAAGTCCCAAGGCTGTTGGCCTTGAAGGAATCTTAGTAATTCATGGTGTTTCCCTTCCTTAGTGGAAATCTTGCTTGTTGCAAGCAGAAGAGTGGATTAGGAGCTTGAGTCTCTGAACCACTTAAAACCCTTTGTGTCTTTTACTTTATGTCATTTACATTATGTACATTAACTGATATAACTGCTATGTATGATTTAACTGCTTACCACTGAACTAACTCTACGAACAATGTATGTATGATTATGAATATTTCAATGAAGGGGATCTTTTAATTATTTCAATGTGCTTGAAAAGATTCTTATGTTTGTCACATACTAAATTATTAGCAATACAAAATAAACTAGAAAAGTATTTGAAATTAAAAGGATCTATTCAACCCCCCCCCCTTCTAGATCTACTATGCCTACTGGGAACTAACAAATGACTTTCATCATAATATAAGCATGAGGATGATAACAATGATATAAGAAATCAATCAAGTGAGATCAAGGATAAATATTAAATATTTATAATTTAATTTATCCAGAATTTAAGAATGTCCAAATTGTCAATATGATAACTAATTGTGGAGTAAAATTCAAGAATGATATTCATGTATCAAAAATAATTTGGACAGAAAAGAAACCAATTTTTATCGTGAATAGTATCCTGTGAATAGTACTTTATGAATAGTACTGTATGTATGAATAGTACCCATGAATAGTATCGTATGAATGAATATTTCTGATATGGAGGAGTTTTTAGTCTTTGTTCCACGCCACCATCACCTCACGCTTAGCTGATTACAGGGAAGTTCTCTTCTACTTAATACTTTATTTTACAATGAGGACATTGTAATTATTAAGTTTAGGGGAGTTAATTAGTTTGGTTTCGCATGTTTAATGTAGTTGCTTTAGTTTTGCATAAGTTGTCATGTTTGTTTAGTTTAGGTTTATTATATGTTTGCATTCATGTAGTGTAAGTGCATAATAGTTTACATAGTAGAGTAGTTGTAAATAGTTTTTATTTATGTCTATAAAAAAAATCAAAAATATATATATTAGTTAGTTACTATGTTCATCTTGCATGATTCCGGCTATTAAGATAGTTACAGTATATTTTGGCCAATGATGAGACTGGAATTGAGTAGACAAGTATAGTACTGACTATTAGAGCTTTGATGTGATTTCTTGTTATGAATCAAATTTTTTTCTATTTGAAACTGCTATAAAAAAATTAGCACGTTAGAGACAACTATGTTGACTGATTAAGTTTAAATTGGTACATAATGGACTTCTTAAGGATGATACTAGTTTGAATGAAAGGAAGACATGAACCGGAGGAGATGGCTAAATTTAGACAAAAACTTAAGTTTGGGGGGAAATTTTGGGATATATAAGCTTCAAAAAAAGAAGAAAAAAAAAAGAAAAAATAATGTGGCTAGTTTTGTTTCGGGGCCTTTATTAATTGAGCAAGTACGCCCGAGGGAGTGTCTTTACACCTAGCTCCCTAAGGTCTTTATGGTCTAGGAGTTGTTGGTCGAAAGCTCGCTAAGGGGTAGCACTGTTAGCCTAATGGAATAAGACATTGAACAGTCATGGTTAAAAAAAAGTAATAAAAAAACAATAAGACGGGAAAAGAGCAAAAAGCCCCCGTAATGAAAAGTAAAGCATAAGTATCCCGAATTGGACTCTTGAACTTGGTAGATGTTTGAATTTAGTTGGATTTAGCTTGTTCGTGAATTTTGTGAGTTTGCACTGTATGATGCCTTTGAAGAGATCTATTATGTGTTGTATTTAACATTATATCAGTTAGCATGGATGTTGAACACACACGCACTATACCAATAATAACAGTTTAAGATTTGATGATTGACTAGGAAATTGTTGATTGGTTTTGATATGAAGTATTGTGATATTTATTTGATTTCGCTGAGGTTAGTTGAATAGACTTGTCTCTATCATTACTACTGTATTCGTAGGCATATAGACTAGTTGCATTACATTGCATTGAATAGCATTGTTTTTTTTGTTTCATGCTCGAGGACTAGCACGTGTTTAAGTTTGGGGGAGTTTGATGAATGGGTTTTATACCTACGAATTGGCCACTAATACGAGCTTAAACTGTGATAATTCTTTGTTTTTATGTTTTGTTTTTACTTGTTTTGTGTTTAGGTGTGGTGGCATGGCAATTGGACTTAAAAGGTGGAATTATGGCAAAATTTGGCAAAGATTATAGGCTTGGGAGCTGTGTGAGCGACCAATGGTATGAAAACGCAAGGAAAAGCAATCCGGACATCGTTTGGGCTTTCATGTTCTTTTTATGTACTTGGCTTGGAACTTGGATTATGTTGTAGATCTTCTTCTTAGATTTTTGAAACATCTTGAATCATTCCAATCGGAGTTCAGATGCAAGAGTTATGATATATGTACCAACGGACGTTGAATTTCACTGTTTTGGATGGCCATTTGCATAGCAGTCACTTCCAACCCAATTTTGACCTTCATCCATCCATTATTTCTCAATTTTCAAAGAATGAAAGTTGTAGAGCTCGTCGAGAGCTTCGATTTGATAGATGGCAGGCCTCGTAACTTCTCCCGGATCAAAAGTTATGGTCGTTTTACTAGAGAAAACTGCAGCAGAAAAAGGACCCCCATCAGGGCGGCCTTTTTGTGAAGGAAACCCCCATCGGGGCGGGCGTACAAGTTCAAAAATAGTATTATAGTCATCAGTAAAGGCATATCGATGAAAAAAGGATATGGTCAAGCGAAATGCAGCGTAAAAAGTAGTTTTTTGTCAAAATTTGAATCCAAGAAGGATTGGTTCGAGCTGATTGATTCAAGGACTTCTAGGAGGACTTAAAAACATATAAAGAGACATATAAAAGGAGGAGAATCACAAGGATTAAAGGAAGGGAGGATTCCATTAGATTATATTATAGTAGATTAGGCCAAAACCTTAGTTCTTAGGAGATTTGGAGATTGAAACAAGTTGGAGACCATTGAAGATCAAGAGTAGGAGCTTGAGGAAGATTGAGATTTGCAGACAACAGATTTATTCTTCACTCTACTCTTAATTTTGTCTTTTAATGTTATTTCAATTGTGGATTCATGGTTTTAATTCATTAATCATAAACTAAATCTTTTGTTTAAGATTACAATAGAGCTTATTGTATTGTTTATTTTTAGTATGCTTCTCTACTAATTATTGTGATTATTCTTGGATTGTCTATTATGGTTTGTGATGAATTGCTTAATTGCCTAGCTAACAATTACCGTGATAATCTATATGAACTCGAGAGATGAAGTATAGATTTCGATCTGATCATAATAGCATGTGAATGTTTTTTCTATATAGCGTTGGAATTTATAATTTATGTCTAGGATAGAGATATACCTATACATCGCATGTAATCTGATAAAGAACTTGTGCTTTAAATCCTCTTTAATTATAATTCACATAGAGATATAGTAAATTAGTTAATTAGAGTTTTCTTCTTAATTCTATCATCTGTGGATTTAAGTTGATTTGAGTATGATGCATTGAGAGATGGTCATATTTACTTATGTGTTCTTTATTAATAATTCAGAATAGTGAGTTTAATTGATAAGAAGTGTATTAATTTTAATGAAGCAATAAGTGAAGTTGTGATCTTAAATCTCCATAATCTGCTTTGTAATTAGTGGTAATTAGAATTAGTTTAATTAAATAATTTAATTTATAACATTAAATTGATTGTTTAAATAAAATTAGTTTGGTTAAGAGTTAGTATTTGGTAATTTGTATTAATAATTTCTCGTGGGAACGATACTTTACTTTCACTATATTACTTGTTAACCACGTATACTTACGTGTTGTGTGTAACTAGAATTTACCCAACAACAACTCAATAAATAATCCACATCACCGAATTATCCATGCACTACGGGCCAAGGATATTCGATAGTATCACCAGTGGTCATGATCATGCCAAATAATTGTTCATCTATGCACTACGGGCCAAGGATATTCGTTAGTATCACCAATGGTTATGATCATGCCAAATAACTGTTCATCTATGCACTACGGGCCAAAGAAGACTTTCACCACATCATTTGTCTGTAACTTTACAGGCCATGATTATACTAATACATAATTCCTGGTCATAATCATACTAATCAACAGTCCATCTATGCATGGCCCAAATATGATTTTCACCACAATATAAGCATGAGGATGATGACAATGATATAAAATATCAATCAAGTGAGATCAAGGATAAATATTAAAGATTTATAATTTAATTTGTCTAGAGTTTAAGAATGTCCAAATTGCCAACATGATAATTAATTGTAGGGTAAAATTCAAGAATGATATTCATGTATCAAAAATAATTTGAACAAAAGAAACCAATTTTGTCGTGAATAGTACCTCGGGTGAATAGTATCCCGTGAATAATACCCCGGCATGAAAAGATTAAAATTTAATAAGAAAGTTTAGAAAAATATTTCGTTGAACGATACTAGATGAAGCGCAAAATTCAAGGATATTCTACTAATTTCAGGAAGTATAGAAGCAATACTTATCAAAATAAGTGTAAATTTATAAATATGAAACGAAATAATATTACTTACATACTATAGAGTATGGAAGAAAATAATATTTCTTACGAATATTAAACAAAAATAATATCCCTTACCTTAAAAGGAGAGTGATTTTGACTGGTATAGCGGGGATATTCTTAAAGAAAACTTGCACTATTTGCTATACACAAAGTATTCTTATACTAGAAAGAAATACGCACAATATTATAGAAGAAGAATTCTCTGATTCTGGTGCGATTTTCATTTCTTAACTGAGCATCCTATTTATAGGAGAATAGCAGGGCACTATTTAAGAAAATAATCACGGACGCACAGTAAAGGGAGGAAAATTTTGATTTTACTATTCATTACTGTGCAATAAAATATTCTAATAAAACGGAAACTTTATATTAAATATAATATATTCTATTTATAATTTAATAAAATGAATAACTTTATATATAATATAAAAGGTATTTTGTTTTATATAGAAAGTATTTTGTTTTATATAAAAAGTTTTCTGTTTTTTTAATATTATAATAATAATAAAACAAAACTGAGATAATTTTCTACCGACGATTTTGAAAAATGAGTAAGTGGGGTCCATGTAATAAGCCAAATTTACAAAAAAATACTTCATGATAAACCCCTTTATTTATATCAAAAATTGATTAAATAGTTATCTTCAATAAACACATTTTTAATCTTTCAACAATTATTCATCATTAATATTATAACTCACAATATTAACAACCAGATCATTCCCAGGAAAAAGGAGGCCTTCCGATAAAGACTTGGCGCGCAATTAGAGGACCTAACCCTTTTCCTCGACAGAACTTTCTAGACATTGTCAATAATGTAAATAATAATATGAATAACTGTGTCGTCTCAATTATTAATCTATTGTGCAGATGATACTGTGATAATAATTGAATCAATAATATAAGATACTATGCAGCAACTACTATGACAATAATTAAATAAAACTGAGTGACTTCTTAAGTAAGCATCAATAATCAGAGATATTGTACAATACAGTGTGCTACTGTGCAACCACGTGTATTACTGTACTTTTATCTTCGGGTATTTCAACAATTAACGACAAAAGTTTTGTCGTTATTTTTATAAAAATGTTATTTCTGTCACTTTCTAAATCCGACAGTAATTCCGTTGTGGGGTCCACCAATGATTGTACCGTCGTACAAATATTCCCCAACCAAACGAATATTTTATGACAACTTGCTTACTTTACAAAATTTGTACATATCACCCACAACTATAACGTTATATCAAATCATAATTTATTATTCAAAATAATATTTAGAGAAAATTAAATCTTTATTCATAAAAAGTTGGGGTCTTACATACAGGCCAAAGATATACAATTGTAAAACGAATAATCAACAGTCCATCTTTTCATTACGGCCAAAGATATACAATTGTAAATCCAGTAATCAACAGTAATCAACAGTCCATCTTTTCATTACGGACCAAAGATATACAACTGTAAAATCAGTAATTAATAGTCTATCTTTGCACTACGGGCCAAAGATAAACAACTGTAAAACCAATAATCAACAGTCCATCTTTGCTGTAAAACTAATAATCAACAGTCCATTTTTGCACTACGGGCCAAAGAGGACTTTCACCACATCATTTGTCTGTAATATTACAGGTCATGATTATACCAATACACAATTCCTGGTCATAATCATACCAATCAACAGTCCATTTATGCACTACGGGTCAAAGATGACTTTCACCATAATATAAGCATGAGGATGATGACAATGATATATATAATGAATGGACAGAAATAATCAGAATAATAAGATAAAATAAATCTTAGTGATTTTCAACTTATGCCAACATGATATCCAGAAAATCGATTATAATTCCTGATAGAATATAAAGTTCAAGTAAATGTGAAGTTCTCGGTTCAAATATAATAATTTAAAACTGAATAGAAAGATTCAGGTCAAAGTATTAGATGAAACACAAACTATTAAGGATATTCTAATTATTTCAGAACTTTTCACCATTTAATGATAAACTGAAGAAACGAATAATAATATCTTACCATAATATGGAGTATGAAAGAAAATGATATCCCTTTACCATAAAAATGATACCTCTTACCTTAGCATGCGATTTGATTATGTTTTCTATGAAATTGATCAACTTAAACAATGTGTGCATTCCTTATCTACACTTGGAGTAACCTTACACTGAACAGAAATACTTAAAATATTATACTCACAATATTGTAGTAAAAAAAATTTATATTTTTAGTGTAGTGATAGTGTGTGTTTAGTTGCTCAACCTAGCAACATATTTATACTGAAAATTGAGGAAACAATTAGCACACACGCTTTGACAAAATAATCAAATAAGCTGCATAAAATAATGGTAATGAAATTTATGGTCTCACGGAGAAAATTAAACTAACTTGTACATGTTTTAACAACATTTTATTCAATAATAGAGTTGTGGTCTATACTATTTTAGAAAAGTAGAGTGTCGGCAAGTCCTGCCAAACTTACTTTTGTAAAAAAAAAATAATTGAACAAATATCTGTATATTATACTTATTTTTAATCACCACCTTTTTCAATCTTTGAACCATTATTCACAATTATTAACACAGACTCTCAATACTGCCAACTGGTTTAATCATATCAAATTATATGTGTTATTGTGCAATAACTATTGTAACAATTATTGAATGAAATATTAAGTGACTTCTTACGTAAGAATCAATAATTTGAATCACTGTGTAATACCGTGTGCTACTGTGGAATCACATGTATTACTGTATTTTTATCATCAGATATTTCAACAGTTTAACGGTAAATTTTTTTACAAAAAAGTTATTTCTATCGCTTTTTATATCCGACAGTTATTCCGTTTTGTGGTCCACCAATGATTGCGCCATCGTACGAATATTCCCTGACAAAACGAATATTTCTGACCAAACGAATATTTCTTGACAACTGTTCACTTCATATATTTTTCACATTTTTTGGATTATCCGACAATTTTCTATAATTATTTCTATTTATAAAAACTATCATTCAATAACTTCAAAATAGAAATACTAACTCCACATACTTTTATATCTTTTAAACATCATCAATATTAATCTTATATTATTATAATATTTTTTAATAAATTTCATAATTTTCCACCATTCACATAATTTTCTATGAATTTTCTCTATTTTAAACTAACCATAAATAGCTTTAAAATACAATAAATATTTCTATTATTCAATAATTTTTCAAAAGCTGTCCAAAATTATAAAATAATATTATAAAATTTTTTAACAAGTTTCATAATTTTTCATCATTCATAGAATTTTCTATGAATTTTTTTATTTTCAAACTAACTATAAATAGTTTAAAAATACAATAATTACTTCCTTTTCAATAATTCATAAAAAATTTACAAAAATTATAAACTGATAGTATAAGATTTCTATAAAAATATTTCAGCCCAAATAATTTTTTTTGATTATTTAATTATAAATTCCAATATTCAGAACCTTTAATAATTCATAATAATTAGCCATTTTATCAGAAAATTATGGATCTTATGTCCTTTTCATGTGAAATTTAATTCTATACAACTTTTTGGAAGAAAGTTTTTCCAAATTCCGCATCTAACATAGAGAGACAGGCTTACCGAAAAATTATAAATTAGTCACCTCTTAAAATCCATAACAAATCATAAGTTAAAGACAAAATTTGTGGACATATACTCAACTTGTATATGTATAACATATCCAAAAATTACAACGATCCAATGACCGGATTAAAAATTATAACTCACACAATAGAGCTTAAGAACACTGATATTTCGGACTATGAGTCCTTCGGACTAGTTTCATTCAAACAGTCACCACAAAAAATCCAAAATGAATTTTTGGGTGATTTTAATTTTTTTTTGTTTAGCTTACTTTCAGGGCTTTCTTTTGATATATGGCTCATCTCCTAATTCATCATACATAAAGAGTTATGGATTTTGCAACTAATGCCCAACTGGGAAAGACCATACGAAGTTATTGAGGTGCCGAAGCCAGGTACTTATCGACTTCAGGAGATAGATGGAACAGAAGTTAAGAACACTTGGCATGTTGGGAGACTTATGAAGTATTATCAATAGTGCATGTTAAGTGGTTTCTTTTTATGACTCTGAAATTTTTTCTACGTTATTAATGAAATAAATATTCAATTTTGCTTGAAAGATATTTTCATTGATTGCAAATATTTGTACATCTAGTAAATAATTACATTGGGAGCATAAGATATAAAGGAGTGTGAGCCCAAATACAAAATTAGGGCTTACGTGTGATCTAAAGAATTAAATGAACCGGGAGAAGTCTTCATGTGTCCTGAGGCAGAAGGCTCGTGGAGACGACTCATTTTGGTAATTGATTGAGGGATTGAATTGGTGGCTAGAAGGACGGGATGATTTAGGCATTACTTAAGTAATTAAGGGTATTTTTGGAATTTCCTCTGAAAACACATGCCAAGCACAAGACCCAGACATGTGCAAGGCACATGACCATTTTTAGGAAACTCTATAAATACCCCCTTTCATTTCAATAGAAGGGGACTTTTGATTCTCTCTAAACGGAAGACTTTGAAGAAGGCTCTTGAATCCTAAGAGTTTTGCCACGTGTTACTCGAGCAATTGCTTACCTATTCTTCTCCCCTCTTCAACCACTCAATTAAGACCATACTCTTTGTGGATTTCTCTCCTCCTCGGCCAACACGAAACCCTAACCCTAGTAAGGTACCTTACCCACATTTATTTGGCGAATCTGCTGGGGAGGTGTGGAATTCGTGAAGGGTATGCCCATGACTCGAAGCAGGAGAACTATAGGAAGAGTTTCACCGACACCTAGCATTACTTCACCGGATCCGGTTCCGAGGCAGACAAATAAACATTTCCAAGGCACGAATCTGGATCTCGATCAACCCCTCATAGAAGACGCTTCTGAAGGAAGTTCAACATCACCACATATGGCTGATCAATAACAAACCAATGTCAGGCAGATGGGCACAGGAGAACAAATAACCACGAATGTTGTGCAATTGGAGATGCTCAAGGCCTTAAAGGAGGAAAGAGAAGGACAAGGGATGATGATGGCCATGATGTCAGAAATGTGGAAGCAACAGGAAGAGATGGGAAATTTTCATCAGCAGTTAATGCAGATTCCAACCTTCAAAGCTATGTTTCCAGGAAGTTCGCAGGTAGAACGAGTAGGAGTGGATGTCAACAAGGACAATCAGAATGTGCCTCCAGCAATGGAGAGTCAGCCGATTCCAATCATCCATTTAGAGCCCCAAACTAGTGGTGATGTACCACAACCCAGAGTGGAAACAAGCCAGCCTCAACCAATCGTCACTCTCACCACATTCCCAGCATTTTCACAAGTGCAGATACCGACTATACAGAGCCATGCCCAACGAACAAGCCAACAAGTACAAGCAATGCAACCTTTGCATGATGCCAGTGTACACCAACCGATTTCTTTACCATATACACCGCCAGCGCAATAATACATTACAACCCCTCAGAAAGTCCATACAATAAGTCAGTATGTGACAAAGGATGATATACTTGACGTAATCAATCAACTCAAGAAGCATAACCGCATTATATTAAAATTGGACTTCACTCCACCATACCCGACACATATACGGAGACAGCCTTACCCAAGAGAGTATATTGAGCACCCGCCACAATTCCCGAAGTACAAAGGAGAGAAAGGGAATACGAGAGAACATATGGCCAGGTTTGTAGAGTCGATGTCTCCGTGGTTGGGTTATGATGAAGTAATCAACCATAACCTCTTGCTCCGTGAGTTCAGTAAAACATTGACAGATAGTGCCTTCAGTTGGTATTACAATCTCTGAAAAGAATCACCAAAGATTGGGACAATTTGAAGTTATAATTTTTTAAGAAGTTTTTTTATATGCAGAAACAGGTGACCATCGTGGAGTTAATGAGATTCAAACAAAATCCAAATGAGGAGCTGTCAGATTACGTAAACAGATTCAGGGCTCAGGCGTAAAAATGTGTGGAGCCGATTGAGGAGAAGAATCTAGTGAGCATATGCAACAATGGTGCCCTAGATACTTTTAAGCCCCACTTAGTCACAAAAGCATGTGATTCCTTTGCAACACTCTCAACATTTTGCACAAGACTTGGAAGGAATTATGACTTTGCCCGCAAGCCATGCGACTGTTACGTGGAAGGGCAAAAGAACTGCTACTGTGGCTTTGATAGATTCTCAGCAAAAGCCACAAGGGGGCAAGAGGGAAAAGAGTGAAAAGAATGAAAGGAACCATGGAAAACTAGGAGACAAGTTTTCCAGATTGCCAATCCTAAGGGCTATTACGTGCAATGAGAAGGCATTCAGGGATTTGTACGAGCAATGGGTAGAACATGGAGTTGTAAAACCTCCAAGACCCAGATTTGTTATAACAGAAGAGATAAAGAGGAGACCAGACTTCTGTGTATACCACCAGTACGCTAGACATTCCACTATAGATTGTTACAATCTACGAAGGATTTACCATGAGAAATTGGCGACAAGAGAAATCGAACTGGAAGGAAGAAAAAACGTACTGGACAAGCCACTTCCTAACCACAAGGGGAAAGAAACGTGCAACACTATTACTCATAGTGAATCACCAGAGGGAAGAGAGGTGGAGATGATGGAGAACACAGAAAGGATGGAGGACGATTCTGATCCAGGTCTGCAGGTGACCTCATTGATGAACGGAGCTAAGTTCTGGAAATTTTTTGATCAGATCGAATTGACCAAGGAAGCAAGGATAGAAGTGACCAAGGCAATCATCAAAGTTGTCGAAGCACAAGAGACTTGCATGGCAGTTAGCAAAGGGTTTGTGAGGACGATAGAAGAGGAAGAGAACAAAATCACTTTCTCTAAGGCTGGTAGAGAGGTGAGATATCCACATAATAGATCACTATATGTGACAACAATAAGTAATGGCATAGAAGTGTGTAGAGCGTTCATCAATAATGGAGCATCTATAAATATCATGCCTTACACCGTCTTTAAACAGTTAGGTATGCCAGAGAAAAAGATCGTGAAGGAAAAGACAAACATCACGGGTTCATTTAATCAAAGCACGAGAACCCTCGGATACATCAAGGTGGATATACAAGTGGGGAAGATCAGGGGACTGTGATGTTCCATGTATGCGAAGTTGACGATCATATCATGTGTTGATAGGAAGAGCTTGTGAGAATGATTATGGGGTGGTACCATCGGTTTTTCATCGGTCATAAAGGCAATTTGGAAAGCAAGGAGGTCAAGGTACCAAATGACAAGGAACCCTTTTGGGCGGAGGAGGCACATATCATTTGAGCGACTTTCTTTGATGATGTCGCCAAGAAGGAGAAAACCATATTGCCAAGCCTGATTCTCTGAAGCTAGTAAAAATTTGGGAGGAGAGTCTGAAGGACAAATTTGTGCCTGTGAAAAAAGAAAAGAAGCAGACCTTAGAACAAGGTGAATGTTTTAAAAATAAGAAACATGTATTAGTAGATGTAGAAAAAGAAGAAAAAGACCCAAGGAAGCGGGCAGCAGACTCGGAGGATGCCCAAAATATAATCAATGTCAAATGGACAGTCCAATCGAAAGTTGAAGGAAAAGAAGAACAGAAGACAAAGTGGGAAAGAGTAATCAAACCCGATGGAAAGATAGTGTTTCGCCTGTGACGGTGCAAGGGGGAGGAGCTAGAAGGTACACCCAAACTTGAGGGCTCAGGGCGCCCCAGCTCCAATGTGAACAAAAAAGAAGAAATCGTGTGTGTGAAGGTGGAACCAAATAGGAATGTTTCGAGGACCGGCCAAAACCTCAACAAAATGAATTGGAGGAAGTTGATCTCGCAATGGGAGAAGGAGAGCATGGCCGACTTACATTAACAAGGAGTGAATGACCAAAAAGAAATTTGGTGAAAATACTACGAGAGAGTATGGGGATGTGTTTGCTTGGAACTATAATGAGATGCCGGGGATTGACAAGGAATTGGTAGAGCATAATCTAAACTTAAGCCCGGGAGCTAAACCAGTGAAGCAAGCGCCTCGCACCTATGCACCAGAAGTTGAAACACAAATAAAAGAAGAGATATAGAAGTTGTTAGATATAGGATTCATCAAACCAATTCAACATCCAATATGGTTATCCAGCATAGTACCAATAAAGAAATCTAATGGGCAATTGCGAATATGCGTGGATTTCAGAGACTTGTATCCGCTACCCAATATAGACACTTTGGTGGATGCAACAACAAATCATGAGATGATGTCATTCATGGATGGGTTCGTAGGCTACAATCAGATAAAAATGTCCTTAGAGGATGCTGAGAGATGACGACCTTAGTACCCGTTTTAGAATTTCTACTATGTAGTAATGTCATTCGGGTTGAAGAACACGGGAGCAACTTACCAAAGGGCAATGCACGCCATCTTTCATGACATGATTCATGACATTATGGAAGACTATGTGGATGACATAGTGGTGAAATCTAAAAAGGAGACAACCCACGTAGAGGATTTAAGAAAGGTGTTTGACCGTTGTCGCAGGTATAAGTTAAAGATGAACCCGAAAAACTGCGCCTTTGGGATGACAGCTGGAAAATTTTTGGGCTTTTTGGTGCATAACAGAGGTTTGGAGGTAGACCCAAACAAGCAAAAGCTATTACAGATATGCCCCCACCAAAAACGCAGAAACAGTTGAAGAGCTTTCTAGGGAAAGTTTCCTACATGAGGAGATTCATGCAGCATTAGCAGAAGTCACGGAACCTTTCGGAAAGTTACTAAAGGGAAAGACAGAATGGGACTAGGGGCAGGACCAGCAACAAGCCTTCGTGAAAGTAAAAGAAATTTTGGCCTCGGCGAAAACGATGGTAGTACCACAGAGAGGAATACTATTGCAACTGTATATCACATCTACCGCAAAGTCTGTAGGAGGATTGATTACACAAGAGGTAGATGGGGAAGAAAAACCTATATACTACATCAGCCGAATAATCAGGGGACCAGAAACCAGGTATTCACAATTAGAGACATTGTGCATGGTTGGTTTTTATCGCACGAAAAATCGTCATTATTTTTGGCACACGAAGTGAAACTTGCAGCGAAGCGGCCGATTAGATACTTGCTAACTAGGCGAGCGTTGGTAGGAAGACCTGCAAGATGGATGATGATCCTTTCAGAATATGACATCAAGTGTATAACACCGAAGACAATCAGATGTCAGGAATTAACAGACCTGCTCGTTCAGTTTCTGCATGGAGAATATGAATCTCCTTCAGAGGATCTTCTAGGGGAGAAGTAAAAAAAATTGACGTGGTGGATGAAGATTCGAAGTGGTGGAACTTGGCCTTTGACAGGTCATCCGCAGAAAGAAAAGGAGGAGCAGGTGTGGTATTAACTACCAAGGAAGGAAAGGAAGTGGCCCTGTCATACAAATTGGATTTCCTCACACGAAACAATGAAGCGAGAATATGAGGCATTCATATTGGGATTATTAGCTGGCTAGAGAATTGGGGAGCCAAGTGCCTCAAAGTAAAGGGAGATTCAAATCTGATAGTTCAACAAATAAGAGGTTAATTCGCAGTAAAGGAACCTATCTTGGCACCATACCAAACTGTAGCACAAAAAGTGATGAAAGCCTTTAAGAAGGTAGTGATTGAGTACATACCGAGAGTACAAAACAGACAACATAATGCATTAGCCATAGTAGCATCTAGAGTGTATGTCAAAGGAGAAGACTTGGATGTGAAGGTAATCAACAGGATCCTCCCAACCACGGTGCTGGAATTATTCCCCAAAGATTTGACAGAAGATTGGAGACATGCCATCTCTCATCAATTACAAACAAAGGAAGGGAACATATCATATGGTGAACTTCGTAAATCTGACATCATTAAAGGAGTATTGTACCATAAAGAAGCAGATGGTGTTTTGACAAGATGTTTGGGGAGGGATGAAGCAAATAGGATTTTATATCAGGTACATGAAGAAAACTGCGGATTAGCAGATATTGGATTGTATCGAAGGTTGCAACATCAAGGGTATTATTAGCCCGAAATGAAGAAAGAAGCATATACACTTTAATGACAATGTCTTACGTGCCAAGAATACCCTGGGGAAGAGGAATGTGCCTTCATCGATGACATAGCAGACTGACGAAGCCCATATATGGAGTTTTTACAAAGCGCTAGTCTTCCTATCGAAAAGAAGGATGCAATCACGATAAAGAAGAAAGCACAACGATTCTTCTTACAAAACAGAGAGTTGTTTAGAAGAGGGTTTAACGGCAAGCCCTTACGGTGTTTGGAATTAGGAGATGTCAAGGATTTGGTATACCAAATGCATAAAGATGAACACTAAGGAGGAGCCAAGTTGTATAAACAATTGATTGATCATGGTTACTACTGGCCTAGAATGGAAGGGGATTGCTTAGAGTTTTCCAAGAAGTGTCACATTTGCCAAATTCATGGAAACTTGATTCATGCTCCCGTTGTGGATTTGTGGACTTTAGAAACACCATGGCCCTTTCATACATGGGGAATGGATCTTATAGGTCCTATTCATCCCAATTCAAAGGGTAACATCTGGATCTTGACCGCCACTGAGATGTACACAAAGTGGGTAGAAGCAATACCCTTAAAGAGGGCTACAGGACCAGCAGTGGCAAATTTCATCAAGGAGCATATTATTTGTCGTTTCGGGATCCCGAATGTCATTTTATCAGACAATGGAACTCCCTTCATTAATAGGGACGTTAAGAACCTGATATATAGATACATGGTAAAACATTACAAACCATCTCCTTATTACCCGAAAGGCAACGGACAAACAGAGGCCACAAACAAAACTTTGATCAAGATTCTCTCGAAAATCTTGGACGATCACCCAAAAACATGGGCAGGACAATTATCAATAGCATTATGGGACTATCAAACTTCAAAAAGAAAGCCTACAGATGAAACCCCATACACTCTAGTAAATGGTGAAGAAGTTGTCATGCTTGCTGAAATAGAAATCCCTTTGGCAAGGATGAGACTCCGAAGCTTAGTCGAGGAAGAAGCCAGGCCAATTTGCTTCTGAAAGCCTTACGACTTAGAGACAAAGCTAAAGAAAAATTAGAACGGTACCATGAAAAACTGCGACAACAATACAATACTGTAGTGGTACCTCGACAAATTTTTGTGGGGGGACTTGGTGCTCAAGATAGCGAATTAGGTTATAAGGGGAACACCAACCACCAAATTTTTTCCCAAATGGGAAGGCCCGTATAGGGTGCGAGAGATCTCCGAAAGCGGATATTGCAAAATATCTCGTGTGGGATCAGATGCTATCTCGGGCCCATTGAACCTGAAATGGGTAAAGAAATATTATACATGAGATAGTCATCACAAAAAAGTTATACTTTCATCTTTAAAAGTAATTAAGGCACCTTTGTTTAAGTCCTTAAATCCAAGAAAGTTACACTTTATCTCTAAAAGTGGCGAACGTTATGCTTTCACCGATAAAAGCAAGATTTATTATTATGAAAATCAGAAACGTTATGCTTTTCGTTAAAAGCAACATGATTATCAATAAAATGTCAAACTTTCACTTATACTTGAATATTTTTTCTGATTTTAAAAGTATGGATTCAAGTGTTGGTTTCGCAAAAAAACTATTTTTTTTTCAAAATTCATGTTTGCCTTTTTTATTATTCAAATTGTTATGTTAAAATATTAATTTGAATAGCTTGAGATTCAATATTAAGCATCGAGTCTTAAAAAAAGAAATTCAAATTAAAGACAATTAACAAGGATAAAGAAACTGTATCCTGATAAAAGGAATATACGTAAATGAGCTTTTTGATACAGGAATAAAAAAATTACAAAAAGTCATGATCTAAGGGCCATGACATATTAAACTAAAGCGGGGGCAAAGCTAAGGCCTCCAATTTAGCAATGGCAGCATCGCGAGCCTTCACATTGGCGGCTTTCAACTTCTGAAAAGTTTGGATATTTGACTTTAAACTCTGAAGTTGGGTTTTCAGTTCGTTTGCGGTTTTCTCAAAATCCGAAAGTTGTTCTGAAAATGAGTTATTCTCACATTGATACATAGTAACCTCCGATCGTAGTGCAACGATCTGAAAAGTGGTACTGAGAAGATCCTACCGAGCCCGAAAGGGAGACATATCAAAGCCAACAATGGAGAAGTCATTAAGCTCACTGCTAAATCTATCTAAGTCTTCAGCTCGCAAAGAAGAGAAAGAAAGATTGTGTAACTCAAGAATAAGGCTAGCAAGTCGATCCAAAAAGAAAGTCTGGACGGGGGCCATGCAGATAGTCAGACGGTCAAGTGTTTGTGGAAACCGAGTTAAGAGACGATCGAGATTTTCCTGGCTGGAAGAAGATATCTAAAAACCCCTCCAAGAAATAAGATCTCCACTTGGATTGAAGGAAGCTCTAGTAGGAGCCACTTCAGAAGCCACCATAAACCCACTCGGGACAAAGGATGAGGAAACAAGTGGTTGATGTGCTGCTGATGACTCCTTAACAAAGGATGAAGAAACAGGCGGCTGTTGTGTTGCTGATAAATCCTTCAAGCCTTGGTCAGTAGGAGGATAACCAAGGTCATCACTAGACGGCAAGGTGGCGACACCCGGATTGAGAGCATCAAATAAAGCAAGCGACTCGACAGATAAGGGCAAATCTTTCTTCTCACTCTAAAAATAAGAGAAGAAGAAGAAGAAAAATGATAAAATATAATATATTATAGAGGAAAAAAAAGAAAATATGTATATGTCAACTAAATAAAATACTCACACTGATGGATAAAGAGTCGTGGGATGCCACTGAAAGCGGAATATCAACAATAAGATCAGACTGATTCCTCTTTGAGAAAATAGGAGCATCACCGGTACCTTCTAGACTCTCATGAGGAGGTGCTATAAGAGGACGTGAAGAGAGAGTTGTACAACCCACAACATGACCCGAACTCACATCAGATAAAGAATCCTCAGCATCAAGACTAACACGATCATCATATGGTGAAGAAGATTTGATAGCAACAGTGATAGGCTGAGGAGGCTCACAAGTAGTTGAAGCCGTGACCGTCTCACTTACAGCACCCGCAAGAAACCTAATGGGAACATCATCATCTTCTTCATCACCATCGGCAATATGAAAAATTAGGAAATAATGACATAGGGAAACACGAAAACAACTATATGAATGGTTGAAAGATAAATGAAAATACTACAAATTTTACCAAAAGTTTGTGTTGTTTCTTGATCGGATCCTTAGCTGCCGATATACTAGAGCTAGCGTTATCAAGGGGGCGTTTTGCCAAAGGCTTTAAGATAAGTGTTTGCCCATTTGGCATTCGTCTAATGACAGAACGACTAGCAAGGACAACAGTAGAATCTGTAGGGGGCATCACCTCTGAGTTAGTAATAGCAGATGCTCTCATTTTAGAAGAAGTAACTTTGATTTCGTTGGCAGCAAAGGACCCCTGGGGAGGAACTGGAGAAGGTATCCGAGATAAAACCTATGATAGAAGATTCAAGGAAATAGTAGGAACCTGTGCGGGAGGAACGTCTGGGTCAGTTGATTGAGGAGGAAGAGACTCAGACATTAAAGCCTTATGCTCAAGAAGCTGACTACTAGTTGGCAAACGCTCTGAACGAGTATTAGTTCTAGGAGAACATAACATTCTAGCCCATTGAAGACGTTCGGGAGGAGAAATTGGCGGCGAATAAATCATAGTATCATCCTGCCATTTTTTAAGGTTGATGAGCCAGTAGCTACGTTCAAAAGTAATATAGCGCCCTTGCCGAGAATCATCTGGTATAACGAAATGAAGAGGGTCATAAGGAGCAGTAGATGATTTTGGAAACTCCCATGTAAATGAGGATGATGTGGGGGCAAAATTGAGGAGAGCACTCTCATAATCCCTCTAGTAAGAGCGGCCGAAAGGTCGATTCTGGTCAAATCCAAACTGCCTTATGACTCTATGAGGAGAGTAAAGTACGGTGCCAAAACCATCGTCCTCAACAAGATAGGGAAGCTCCGTAGCTCGGAGGAATATGAACCAAGAAAGTGAAGAACCAGTCAATTCCTTGACAATTGAAAAAAAACGGAAGTCCTTCTTATATAAGCGAGGCATAGAACCTCCTTCTAGAATAATGGTGTACGGACGGGCAGTGAAATAGAAAAAGTTATCAATATAAAGCAGCAAATCTGAAGTAATCCTATGCTCAATCTAGCGAGCGTTGTGGGGAAAAATATTGGGCGATGAAAAAGGGGATGGATATTTCCTTCGTTTCTGGGACAAGTGCACAGATATAGAATGACCCCAAAAGTGCTCGAAGAGCAAGATATGAAGAAAGGAACATGGAACGATGCAATTCACGTCATACCTGAATAAATGAAAGAAATATTGATAAGCAATATATATATATATATATATATATATATAATAAATGAGTGAAACTGAAAAGGGGTACCTTCCGACAGATTCTCTCATGGCGAGGAAAGTTTCATCCGAGCGACGATACAAGGTCCCCAAAAAGAGAGCAGCAAGAGGAACCTCCATACCCCGAGACAACAAAGCCGCTAAGCTAAACATACGGGTCGAGGGACCGTCCATAGGTAACCCAGGGAAGATAAAGTGAGACAACCACATAGCTAGATAAGCAGCTAAAGGAAAAGGACAAGGTTCCTTATGAAGAGCAAGAACGAACTCTCTATAAATAGAACTATTCCAGTGGCCAGGCTTGTAATCCCGAAAGAAATAACGGACCCAAGATAGACAGAAAGTCTCCGGATGGTTGGGGGTCTCAAAGTCTGAAAGGATTATATTGCCTTGGAACCTCGTGGTGTAATTGGAAGCCCACTTAAAAGCTTCTGTCAAGTACACGACACATTCGGTATCCCTAGGGGATATGCTGGATGAACCACAAGAAGCTGAAGCAGCAGCAGGAAGGCTATAAGATATAGTTCAAAATAAATACATAACCCAAGAAAAATGAGGATGAATGTACAAAACAGAAGAAAGAATTATTGGTAAATGGCATAAACATCCTCTCAGAGTAGGGTGAACTCCCCAAAGCGGTGACAAATGTACATGTGAAAGAGCACCAACGTGAAATAAATAAAGTAAGGGCGTCATAGTCCTGTTGGATACGAAGATCCCTACATAGTTGAACACAACGCAGAATCCCAACTTTGTCCAACAACTTCACATAATTAGAATTCCCGAGGATCTCGTCGGTCCAAGATTGCCATCCCTGAAGGCGACTAGATGAGTCGGATAGGAAGCGAACAAGACTGAAAGGATACTCTTATTTTTCGATGCACATGCGGAGAATGTGAGCAAAGCAGGGAAAACTATCCACACTTTCGCTAGCTGCAACATATATAAATACACCCCCTTTGTCAGGTGGATGAAAATTTGCACGATCAAAATTCTTCGTTCGTTCCCAGAAATCGTCAAAAGGCCCAAAGAAGAGAGCTTTTCCCCACTCGCTAATGAAGGGGATTTTCTTAGTGGTTTTCGGGTCCTCAGAACGTTCGTGAGAGTTGATTTAATATGAGAATTCTATGAAACAAGAAAACGAAATGGAAAACATTCGAAATATAGTACTTACCATGGTAAAAGAGAAATTATGAATACCGAACAAACGAGGTCGCCTTGAAAACAATCTCTTTTTTGACAATGTCCGGCGCGAAAAAGTCTAAACTTGAATAAGAAGATTTAGCCCGAAAAAGGAGAGATTAAGGACACCTGAAAAAGAAGAAGGAACAAAATTATCAAATGACGAAAAACCCTCTAGGGTTCAGTCACCTCGAGATTCGACCACGTTGAAATTCGGCCTCCTAAGGTTCAGTCGTCCTAGAATTCGGTCCCTAATAGGGTTCTCCCGCCCAGGATGGTCCAAGTATGGTAACTTGCTTAATTTGTTGTTTGATTGATCGAGACGAAGTGCCGCTTAAAGTTCCTTAAAAGTAAGTCTTTCTTTTATATTCGAAAAAAAAGAAAAAAAAAGCGCTATATTCCTGATTCCTTATATTGATGATGATAAAAAAAATAAAAGAATAATAATAATAATATCCTCCTGATCACGTTGGGAGACAAAAAGCACCCTTAAATGAGTGATAAATTTGCAAAATTAAAGAAAATGAATTACAATGCATAAACTGATACATCATGAAAGCGGGTTAAAAAAAATAAATTAATTAAAAAATTTGATACATCACGTTTGTGGATCTGCTTTTGCAGGTTACATTATCACCATTAAGTTAGTATAAGTTAGTATAAGAATTGAGCCTGCATATTAAAAAAAATGCATCCTTATATCATGCTGACATGTGAATACCAATTTATATTTGCCAACACTCGAAGTAAGATACTGGTTATAAATCATAAATGATTGTAAAATTTTCTGGATTCATGAAGGCCCAATTAACTGCCTGAAGTGGAACATACATGAATCAAATAGCTGATGACGTACACTTTACCTACGTTACATAACTTTCTTCTTGATTGATAGCATGGAATTTGATATTAGACTTCAGACTTCCTGAACTTAAAAACAAAATATTGCGCAGCTTTCTCTTCTTTGGATTAGTTTCTTGAATCTTCTCTCAAATACAATACTACTAATATTGTATTCCTTCATCAGCCACAAAGAAGAAACTCAACCTTTCCTTTCTATATATACACAATAAAATACAGAGTATGTATCCTAATAAACTTGTTATTTTACAATATTCAATCTCTGCAAAATTATTTTGTTTTAGAACTCTAATTGTGGGTGTTTGAAATTTGAACCAATTTCAAAATAAATAATATATTTAAAAAAAATGTGTTAAGCACCGTTTTTGTTAATAGAATATATACTTATATATCCTAATATTTTATTTATATGATGTCACTAGTTTTTACCCACAAAACCAAATTCTTCTCGAAGCATATTTTACTGTTATATTTGCTCTTCTAATTAATGCATATCGTCAAGTATTGTCAAGTATTCAATTATGCATCTTCATTTATGAATTATGAATAATTTATATATATTATTAATTGTTGCAACTAATCCCCTTATTGATAAGTTTTCAAATTTAATTTGGTTGAGTAAGATTTGGAATAAACAAATTTGATAAATAATTTTCAAGATATTTTGAGAGAGTTCTCTTAGGGTTTCTTTCTCATAAATTTTTTGTTTCTTTTCGAGGCTTGCAAGATCGAGCTCCGCGGATTGTTCAGAAAATTTGAAGCAGGATTCAAAGACTCGAAATATTTTTGCACGATCGTCACTCCGAAGGCGTGACTCGCGTGCAGGAGGCAATTGTGAGCCCAAATACAAAATTAGGGCTTACGTGTGATCTAAAGAATTAAATGAACCGGGAGAAGTCTCCACGTGTCCTGAGGCAGAAGGCTCGTGGAAACGACTCATTTTGGGAATTGATTGAGGGATTGGATTGGTGGCTAGAAGGACGGGATGATTTAGGCATTACTTAAGTAATTAAGGGTATTTTTGTAATTTCCTCTGAAATCACATGCCAAGCACAAGACCCAGACATGTGCAAGGCACGCGACCATTTTTAGGAAACTCTATAAATACCCCCTTTCATTTCAATAGAAGGGAACTTTTGATTCTCTCTGTGAAGTAGCATGTCGGGGTGAAGAAGGTGGCTCCATACCCGGGAATGTGGGGTGTTTGGTTTGCGCAAAAGACGAAAAAGAAAAGACGAAGGCGAAGCAAGCCCTCTTTTTCCTAAGAGAAGGTCGACCACTTACTCTATTTCCTCAAAGGAATAGTCGGGTTCGAGAGAGGACAAACCACCCTCATTTTGTGGGGAGCTACAGTTTTTTCTGATTTGAATTCCAATGAAGACCACTCTCCCGGATATTTTATTACGGTATCGCTCACTAAGACTTTGAAGAAGGCTCTTGAATCCTAAGAGTTCTGCCACGTGTTACTCGAGCATTGCTTACCTGTTCTTCTCCCCTCTTCAACCACTCAATCAAGACCGTACTCTTTGTGGATTTCTCTCATCCTCGGCGAACACGAAATCCTAACCCTAGTAAGATACGGTTTCCTTACCCACAAGGAGATTACATGATTTGTTATAAGGAAGAAAGAAATTCGCTTCAGGCTTAGGCCTCATCGTCTGAAGGGTCTAGAATTGATTGGTTGAGGTCGACATCAAGCATCCTTTCTTTGTCTCTATCCCTAACACTCTGATATCCATCACCAAATTGTTGCATGACTTCCTTCGAGAGCTCAGGGGACTTTCGGTATTCGAGGTATACTTGATGCTTGAGTGCCTTGGTTAGGGGAGGGCCCAAAGCCTTATATTCGATGAACTCCTTCTCCAACATGCTGCAGGTGTTGATCATCTCAACATGCTGCTTGTGCATGGTTATGAGTTGATCGTGTTGCGCCACGTTGCTCTTCGTTTTCTTTCTTTTATTTCTTCACGATCAGCTAAGAGAGCTCTTCGGTGTTCTTTACCTTTAGAGGCCTTCCATTTAGCCATTCTCAGCTCGGCCTGCAACTCCTCGTAGTGAAAATAAGTGTTGACATGCCGGCTTTTTCTTTTTTGAGGTTAGGCATTGCAGCCTGAAGCTTGTATTCCAAACGTTCGACTTCAGCCTCCAATTCTTTTTCATCAACTTGACCTAAAGTATAGTGACCTAAAAAGCATTTATCTCTCGTAAAATAAGAACCTAACTTTGACATAGCCTTGCACGTGTAGAACCTTAGAATCGGGTGTAGGTGAACTTTGTTAAGCTCAAAACTTCAGAGGTAGTTAGATGTAAATAACCAAAAGTAAAGATATATCAAAACGGCTTGGCGCCCAAGAGCCCTCTAAAATCTCTAGGGTTTTGCAAAATATCTCTATTATTATTTCAGAACACACCGTGTGCTCTGCTAAAGAGAGATATATATACCTCTCCAATGGAATGAAACACTCCTGCCTGAGACTTAACCCCACCGTGGGACCACTACCCATGGCTTTCTCCACCGGATTCCGCTTGCTACGCTGCTACCCTAATCCCCTTCCCTCCCGTTTGTTGGGGCTCCGATTGGGCGTGTCGGGGCTCCGTTTCCTCTCTGTAGCGCCTCCTCATGGGATTCGGGCCGTGAAAGCCAGACGCGGAGAGGAGGAGAGAGATGAAGGTAATGGTAGTTTGATTGTGAGAGATGCAGGGAGAGAAGGAAGGATTGTTCCTACGGAGCTACACAAGGAGGCAACAGAAGCTTATATGGCTTATGCCATGTCGGTGTTGCTGGGCCGGGCGTTGCCGGATGTTCGCGACGGGTTAAAGCCAGTTCACCGCCGAATATTGTGAGTAGACCACCAGCATTTTGCGGAACATTTTTTTTGATACATTTTATTTGTTTTCTATTAGTAGAAATGTTCTGATTTTTTTTAGAACAGAATCGAGGGTGTGAAGCACACATTGGTCTCTAACAATTTGTTTGGATAACTAAATGGTCACAAAACCTTGGCTGAGGAAAAAGGAAAAAGGAAAATGAAAAGGAAAATTAACCTCATGAGAGGGAAAAAATTTAAATAGTTAAAATAGAAAGAAAATTAGTAGGGGTGTCTAGGGGTGTTCATCCTGTAAAAACCAGACTAGTACCGAACCGGTACCGAAATCGGCCAAATTTTAATACCGATACCGGTTGGACCGATATACCAAACCGCCAGTACCAGTTCGGCACCGGTTTTTACCGAAAATTAATATAATTATTTTTATTTTATTTTTTTTTAATTATTATTATTATTTTATTATTATTATTATTTTTATTAATATTATTATTATTATTATAATAATTATTTTATTATTATTAATAAAAAAATTAGAAAACCGGTATATACCGGTCCGGTTCGGTAAAACCGAACCATAAAATCGCCGGACCGAAATCGGTACCGAAAATCGATATATACCGGTTTTTTGTATTGAACTGGACCGGTTCTTTTTTATACCGAACCGACTGGTTCGGACCGGTTCTGAAAACCGAAAAACCGAAAAAACCGGTTCATTTGAACACCCCTAGGGGTGTCTAATGATAGCAAATTTGATAAGTCTAAATTTAAAATTTTGTGCAATGTATAGTTCAATGTTCTAAAAGGTGCTAGGCGGGAGGTGGGCGGCTGGGGGCCTAACGCCTAAGAGGCCTAGGCGGGATTTTTTTATTTTAAGCTAATTTTAATATTTTATCTTATATTTATTCAAACAAAACAATAATATAAAACAAAACAATGTATAATAAAGATAATAAAGGCCTTTTGATGTAGGATGAGCCAATGAAAGAGCCCGTGAAAGTTGGTTAGAGCAATATAAAAGGCTTTAGAACCCTATATGAATTAGAAGTTGTATTTTAATTAATTTCTTTAATTTGTAGTTATCATATTAGAGTCCAATTTAGGTTAGGAAAGTTGTTTAGGAGTATTATAAATAGTGATGTACTTTATTATTTTGAGACATTGAATGATTAATTGATTGAGTTTTGAGTGGAAATTATTTGTGTGATATTAACCCTTTGTCCCAAAACTCCTGTCCCCATCATTTTGATATCAAAACCCAACCCCAACCACCTTTTGCCGCCCCAGCTTCTGTCACAAAATCATTGTCCCATCATCACAAAAAAAACTGCCAGTCAAAACGAAGCCTTATCCAAAACCTACATCATCACCTACAACAAGCTTCCACCCTGAGAGTTCTTCGTTCATCTGTGCCTGTGCTTCTTTGTCTAATTCATCATACTGTATCAAATCCTTCCTTACTGTTACAATAGTCACAACAACCATCCCTGTAATCTGAACCCCATCTCTAATCGTTAACCTTTACAATCCCCAAAATTTAGCCCCCCCAAACAAATCAAGGAACCCTAGATTGGAGCCCATCTTTTCAATTTCAAACAGACCAACAAAAAAAAAAGTAGAAGAAGAGATAGAAAATGTAAAACTTAGTCATCTCCGTCTTGTCGATCATTCATCTGCTGCTTGATTTTCATATGCTGCTTACCTTCCTCCCAAAGTCACGTAATAATATAAGGCCAAGAGACCAGAGACCAGTCATGTAATAATATAAGGCCAAGAGACTAGAGACCATATACGAGATCTGGTTATTTAAAATATCTACTGGTGAATTACAGTTAAGTACCCCATAGTTTTTAAAATTTTCTAATTTAATCCCCCAAGTTTTCTGAAATTTCAAAATAGTCCCTGAAATTTTACATATCAGTCCCTATAGTTTCACTTTCTTTCATTTCAGCCCCTGAAGTTTTAACAGTTTCAGTTCAACCCCTGTTTTTTTTACATTTCCTGCACTTAAGTCACTAGAGCAAAAAAAAAAGTAGTCTATATTTGTATTCACAGGAACCATGGTTAATGCTGGAGAGATCAACGCCAAGCTTGATAATTATATGTTACAACAAGATGAGCGTCTTAAGAGGATTGAAGACTCGATCACAACACTTACTGCAAATGTTCAGGCCTCTATTACAGCACTTACAGTAAAAGTTGATGTAGTCACGGAACGCGTAGATAAGGGACAAGAAGATGCTCTTAAGAATTTTGAAGACCCCATTCCAGATCTTAGGAGACTACAACAGCATGACCCTAATCCACGAGTTAATGCTCCAGATCCTAGGATGAATGCAGTGGATAGAGGAGCAAAATTAGATGTTGGAGATTTCAATGGCGATAATGGTCCCGAGACATTCTTCGATTGGATTCATAGTTTGGAGGCTTCTTTCGTTGGTATGAATTATCCGATAAAAGAAAACTTTTCTTTGCTGAAGTGAAGTTGAAAAGAACAGCTCGAATTTGGTGGGATCAACATCAACGAAATTTGTATACAGTTGTGAAAAGATGGGAGGATATGAAAGCTGCAATGACACGACATTTTGTACCTTTAGATTATAAGCAAATGACGTATTTGCGATTCAATTGGTACAAGAAAGTAAATCAGAGTTTAAAGTACTTCAATGTTCTATAGTTTGGTTACACGGTTTGAATTTTCTTGAGTTGAAGAAGTTTTAATTTCCATGTACCATCGAGGATTGAATCTAGAGATTGCAGGTGGTGTAGCTATAGGTAAACTCTTGCTCTTAGATGATGTTGTTCAGGTTGTCACCCAAATAGAGGATAATTTGAAAAGAAATCCTGTTAGGCTTCCAATACAAGTCCAAACTCGGAGGGAGCGTACTTTTATGGAGCCTGTTTTAAATAGGTCAATGGAAAGATCGTCAACAAGCCCTTCAGCTACTAGCAGACCTAACCGTACCCCAGGTTCTTCTAATGCTAGCAACAACAATTTGTCTAGGTGCTATAACTGTCGTGATTTTGGTCACATGTCTTTTGAGTGTCCTTCCCCAAAGATGAATGTTGCCTCTTTTCTCTCTAGGCAACTTGCTATTGTTGACAAAGCGTGAGGAAAAATTGACTTAAACGTAGAAGTTTGCAAGCCGATAGACGACGAATATGTGCCCGATGAACAAGATTTAGAAGTTAATGTTGATTTGGAAGGATGTTGAGGTGTTCTTCGACCTTTACTTGTTGCCCAGAAACATAAGGATGATCCTAAAATCCATCGTGGGCGAATTTTTCAATCGAGAGTCATGTGTGCAAGACAGGTGTGCTCTCTTGTGATTGATATTGGGAGTTGTACGGATGTTATTTCTGATGAAGCAATTAAGAAACTTGGGTTAAAAGTTGAGCCTCACCTGAAGCCTTATGATGTTGCATGAATTACTAATACAAAGTTGCGGGTTACCCAGATGTGTATGGTTACATTTTTCGTTGGCAAGCTTAAGGATACTGTTATGTGAGATGTTTACCCCTTTAAAGTTTGTCATATTATCTTAGGGCGTAAATGGCTATGGAATCGTCACGCCAAACATGATGCTCGTGCTAATATCTATTCGATTATCGAAGGCAATACCAAATTCACCCTTACTTGCGCTCTCGACATGCCACATTTAAAGCTTGTAAAGACTTTCTTGGTGATTCGACGTGATTGTTTTGTGTTGATAACTCGACGGAGTCGAGTTTTTTTCAACGGAGGAGAAATGATGTTGGACAAGCCTGTGAAAGTAGGTTATAACAATATAAAAGGCTTTAATTAGAAGTTGTATTTTAATTAATTTATTTAATTTGCAGTTATCGTATTAGAGTTCAATTTAGGTTAGGAAAGTTGTTTAGGTGTATTGTAAGTAGTGATGTACTTTATTATTTAGAGACATTGAATGATTAATTAATTGAGTTTTGAGTGAAAATTATTTGTGTGATATTAACCCTTTGTCCCAAAACTCCCGTCCCCATCACCTTTGCTTCAAGTTCAAAAACATATCTATATTGCCAATGTCAAAGTTCAAACACAAACATTCAATTGTTCAAAGTTCAAACACAAACAAATAATCAAAAATACAAACTAATAGTCCTCATCTCCGTATCCTTTTATATCTCTAACTCTTCTTCTCCATATCCCTCCAAGATAATGTCTCCATCGGACTCACACTCATACTCCTCATCTCTCTCTTAAAAAAATTACATCTATAATAAAATTATTCATTTTGACTTGATCTTGTTCATTTTTTGTTATGATTTGATATACTATAACCTACATTATGAATATAGTAAATTATTAGAAAAATAAATATATCAAGATCTGGTTTGGGTAGTTATTAAAATAAAAAAACCTCTCCGCCGCCTTGCCCGCCTTTGCCCGCTAAGCCCTCCCTAATTTCTGAGAGATTTTTTTCGCGCCTTGCTAGCCCCCTTAGCCCAAGCGCGACCTGATTAGGCCGCTTTTTAGAAGTATAGTTGATGGAGGCCAAATGTATCTTATTATTTGGTTCGACTTTTATCTTTATTTTCTTTCAATACTTGTCAAGTTCCAATTAGAGGACAATTAATAGTCCTTTTGGGCAATTAAGATTAAAAGCAAGGGAAAAGAAATATTAGATAAGAAGGAAAGGAAAGGAAATGAAAAGAATAAAAGGACTAAGTTGAATATACTTGTCATTTGGATTAAATTAAAGAGGGAGAAAAATTTGGAGAAATGTACAAGAAAAAAGCAGGGTTGCAAATGAACTAAGCTTTTTTCATAAAGAACTCGGACCTCGGTGTTTGGCTCAGAACAAGAGGAAGTGGAAGAAAAATATCCCTAATTTTTATACCCTTGTAAGCTTTTGAAATTGATCAAATAGCAATAGTGACCAGGTCAAGCTCGTTTTTTTCTAGCATTAAGCTCAATGTTCATTTATTAGCGAACTAAGCTTTCACACAATTTTAGGCTCGTTATCTATGGTGGACCACTCCAAAACTAAACTCAATTGGTTCAATTCATCTGCTCTTATGAATAACTATATATAACAAGGTATTAAGATATCTTATTACAATAATTTTATAATTTTACCGAGTCATTTTGGTTTGTCACGAGTCAATCATTCAAGACTCCATTTTTAGATACAATGTATAAACTCTTTGTATCCCGTGAAATATATACAATGATTGGATATATATACATGCATGCATGTATGGCATAATTTGGGAACTAATGGATATGGAAAGACAACTTCTGGGTTCAAATTATTCAATATAGGAAAATACATCATGTATTTGGCAGTAAGAATTATTTATGAAAATCTGTGGGAACTCAAAGGCTGGGATTAAATATTCAATATATGAAAATGAATCATGTCTTTGGCATATGATCTATGTGTGTGTGTGTGTGCATATATAGATATATGTTTTGCACATGTTTTATCAAAAATAACTCAAATTAAGAAGCTAATTACTTGCCACCAAAATTGAATAAAGCTATACATTGAAGTAATTAATAACAACTCTAAATTAACATTATTGGAATTTATTGGTCAATACAAAAATGTATACTATACATTAAAATAAGGATTAGAAAATATGACATATATCATTTATATATAATGATTTCCATATAATATATAAATTTGAAAAATACAATTTTTATAAAAAGTTTGTGCCTTTCATGGGTTACCAATCTAGTATTATAAGAGAAGAGATGAACTTTCAATTGTTTAATGGAAGGCTTCATGTGAGATAGTCTCTTCCCCCACCTCACAAACCTAATATTTGAAGGAATGATATAATTTTATGAATGATTCAGTAACTCTTTTCTCTCTTCTAGTCTCCCTTTTCTGTTCTTTCTCATTTTCCATTTGTCTCTTTAGAAAACAAATCCACCTGTATATGAATTAATCCCTCCTATTTGATTTCTTTATATCACTACCTTTCCTCAATTAAAGCTGATTGTAACTTCTGTAGCAGAAGTTACAGTACGTTGAATGCATTTGGAAGTTAGCTGAAGTTACAATGCTTCATAATGTACTTCTGGAGTACACATACATCCTTATCGGTGATGACTTTGGTTATGCCTTATTTCGGTGAAAGAATTGATAACATGTTGGAATGGGGGGTGAGTGAGGAAGGATTGGCGGAAGAAATGGGATTTTCCCCCTCTATTATGTGGTCAATTTGATGCGAGTGAAATAGATGATGCTTTCAGGCGTTCTGAAATCAGCTTGCAAAATGAGGTCCAAGATTTCTATTTCGTTTATGCTAATGTGGTGTACCTCCAACAGATAGAATTAATGGAAAGTAAAATAAATGTTCTTGTGAAGGAGAACAGCCATTCAATACAAAGATAAGAAAAGCTATCCCTTAAATGTCTCAGCAACCAAATCCCAGGGAGAGGCAAAACAAAAAGAAGGCCTATCCCAAATGATAAGGAAAGCTATCATTTTAAATCATGGCCTTCCATTTGAACTTTTTGTGCAAACTACTGAGAAGCGACTTCCAATCCAAAGTAGTAAAACAATACTTTCAAACTTGTAGTAAATCAGAGAATCAAATTCTGAAAACTAAACTTTCGTAGTAGTGAACACTTTGAATAAACCAAATTTTCTTATGAAACAATCACAGACAGAATTAAATGCACAATGACTTCATGGTAAATAGATGACGAATTGAAGGCAAAACATCATTGTGGCTATAAATACAATTTTCTTCTATACTTTAGATTGCTTTTGGGGTTTCTAATTCATTTTTTTCTCTCCATTGGTGCCTATTTGAGTTTAATGTGTTTAATTTTCTTTGGAGAGCTTGAAGTGCAAGTTGAAGTGGCAAACATTTAAAGGTTCTTGACATTCATTTGAGTTTAACTAAAGTCAAGTATATTTCCCCCTATTTTTAGCAAGTTCATAGTTTTTCTCTCAATTTTGCGTTTATTGATTCTATTCTGGGTATTGGAGATTATGGAAAGAATGGTTTCTTTTCCATCGGATGAAGCTAGAGTCTAGAAAGGGACAATGTTTTCTAGGAACATTTAGTCACTGCTGAATTTTTTCCGAATTACGAACAAGTTCACATGTTTCTTCTTTTCATGGTCCTAGCAGGCCTCGTGTTTGATCTTTGATCCTGATTCTAGACCTTTGTTTTGAACTAGTTTCTGGACAATCTGAGATCAATACTATGACTGTCAAAATAGTTTAGAAACCTAACAATTAGAATTTAACTAGATTTTTTAGGAGTTCCTAATAAGTAATAACTGTAGGGCGAAATATCCTATTTTTACGATGCGTTGGTTTGCTGTTCATGGCCTATCTATACCTACCGTTACTTTTTTACCATGAATTTAAATGTGGAAATACTAAAAAGAATGCCAACTGTACTAATATCATTGTCTGACATTAAATTGGTGATAATCCATGTAAACAAACACCAAGTAATTTGTCTAATTTATCTTCTTTGAAAGCTTTCTTAAATGTTAGATTTTTAAGACTTTCTTATTCTACTTTAATTAAATAGGCCTTTTATACCGGAATAATGGCTATTCAATTGTATTGAGGTAGCTAGTACTTAACAACTGATAATATATCACTTGATTAATAAGCTGTCTGCTGCAGAAGTATTTAAATGCCTGCTTAATGTAGTATTCTTTATCTTTACTGAAATTTCGCTACAGATTTGCTATGCATGAATTGGGCCTTTCATCGCGCAAGCCTTACAAGAAATGTGCAAGAGTAGTTGGAGAGGTTATAATCTAACTTTTCCTTTCCTATGTTACATAAAGTGTTAATTTCGTCAGTTTTGTGGAATATTCTTCTGTCATATAATCATTACCTACATAATATAACATTTTTGGATTTTACTGCTTTTACTGCAGGTTCTTGGTAAGTTTCACCCACATGGGGACACTGCTGTCTATGATTCCTTGGTCCGAATGGCACAGGTAATCTTGTAATCGGAAAGATTGATAATTTTTTGAAGAAGGGAAAAACTAGGGTTGCATAATGAATAGGCTTAAATATGAATTAGTACCCTAAACTATAGGCCATATTTCACTTCGGTGATCCACCTTTCAATTTTGTCAATTAGATGATTAAACTATTAATTTTTTTCAATTACAACAAATTGAACATGCCACGTCAGAAATTGCTGACGTGGCTAATTGTGTGGGGCCTTAAGAAGCTGATGTGACAAAAAAAAATAGTTTTTTAATCATAAAATAAACAAATCTGATTTAATAAGGGGTAAAATGGTCAAACAACAAATTAACATTAACAAATTAACATAAAATATATCTAAACCTAAAATATATCAATACCCTTACATTACATTCGATCGATCTAAACACAGTCGGTCTAAAGAGTTACTTGCAAGTTCTTGGTTGGTGGCGATTTCTTTTACAGCGCTCCGACTAGTCCCATGCATTTCCTTTTATCCGCCTCTAGTTTAACCCCAACTTCTTCTTCTATTCCTCGTGAGGATTTGGAAGAGTTTGATTTCTCCACCGGTATTCTACTACGACCCGACCCATGAGTTCCACTGACGAGTTGTTTCGAATCGGAAGATCCGGTAGTAGAAGTCGGCTCAGCTGTTCGATGTGGAAGAGAGTAGAAGTGAAGAGGAAGAGTATTCCGATGATAATGGTGGGAAAATCGTTAGGGGAAGAAGAGAGATGAAATCGCGCAATAGATCGTTGTGCAGGATCAGATCTATGTCGCCGTTGAGGACCATATCCGAATCCTTTCCAAAAAACGAGGATAAAATTGATGACACGATGGAGCGTGAAGAGGATGCGCCGCCGTCTGGTTCATCCTCGCGGTTGTCTTCGGTGGGGCGGAACTCGAAGAGGTTGGTCTCATTGAAGGACGGAACAATGGGCGCCACAAGTACTTCTGCTCATCTCTTTCATTTTCGAGAAGAGGATAAAAAGACGGCGGCACCACCTCCTCCGGTGCCGACGGTATCATCGGAGAAAGGGAAGGCGCCGGAGTCCAGGGATGGGGAAAACGTGGTGAAGAGATGACTGGGTTTAGATCGATCGAATGTAATGTAAGGGTACTAATATATTTTATGTTAATTTTAGGTTTAAATATATTTTATGTTAATTTGTTAATGTTAATTTGTTGTTTAACTATTTTGCCCCTTATTAAATCAGATTTGTTTATTTTATGATTAAAAAACTATATTTTTTGCCACACCAAATTTTCTTAAGGCCCATTAGATTAGCCACGCCAAATTTCTCGACGCGACATGTTCAATTTGTTGCAATTGAAAAAAATTAATAGTTTAATAATCTAATTGACAAAATTGAAAGGTGGATCACTGAAGTGGAATATGACTTATAGTTTAGGGTACTAATTCATATTTAAGCCTAATGAATATGATGTCTTAAATTTTCCTATTAAATCTAAAATATTATACTGTTCTCCTGGACTTACAATTGCATAACTTACAAAAGATGGATAAACAAATCCAGTCAAACACATTATATATGTGTATATATATTCATACTCGCACAAATATGCCATAGGAGAAAGTGTAGGTTAGGTCCCCACCGCCAAAATCACATGTTCTTTCTAGTTAATCATATAAATGTTCATTCTGTCCAAATATTGAGGCTGAGCAGTTAAGCAATAGGGATTAGGGTGGAGAATATGCATACAATATGTGCATGACTTTAAGGTTGGTTCTATATGTGGATATTGATTTGATTACTGATGTGATAAAAATATGTAACTGCAAGTGCACAGTGTCAAATTGAAGAACTTGCAAGTACAAGTCGAACCCACAAAGACTAGATTAATTTTAATGTATCCTTAATATCTATTTTAGGCGAATTAGAAATAAAGATTGAGAATTGATTAACTAGAATATGAAAACTAATAATGAGGAAGCAATCTAGGAATCCGAATTCATTAAACAATAAACATAATTAATAATCCAATCTCTTCTATTTTTATAACTTAATTATGGTGTTGATCACCCTTCCCTTTAATTTAGTAATTTTTCAATTAACGTAGGCAAACATAGACTATGAAAATTGAAGGATTAACTATGAAAATTTAAAGATTAATTATAACCCATCAAAACTTCTTCGAGCAAGCATGAATTATGAAAAACTCATATCTTAATAATAATCTATCAAAATCTCTTAATTAATTTAATTTAATCACATAAGAATTATAAAACGAAAGTATTTCAATAACGAAACATGAAGGCGAAATCAATTAAACATAAAAGTATAAATAATAGAAAAGATGAAAAATATTATGATCAATTAAAGAAATTAACTAAATATAAAAATAAATATACTAACTAAAATAAAGAAGAAGAAATAGAAATAAAATAAGAAAACTCCCTTTAATTAACGATCATCCAACGAGCGTACAATGAAAATAATAATTTATTATATAAATTTGTGCCCTAATTTAGATTCCTTGAACTTGGTCTCTTTTGTTTCCTTTTATCCTCTTCTTTCCTTCTTGGCTTCAATCTCTACATGGTAATCTCTCAAGAGTCTTTTTCCATCTTTAAAAACTAGAACAATTATCTTTTACTTATTCACCAAGATAAATAAGATAAATCCAAAATTGTTTCACCTCCTTCCTTCTTGTTGTAGGATTCTTCTTGCCTCTTTCCTTCCATGAATAGGAGCATTAAATACTTATTGATCACCACGATTTTGACTTTATTGCAACAAAATATTAAATCCTACAAAATAAAATAAAACATATTAATTTAATAAACTAATATAATTAAAAGGACAAAATTAGGGATAATAAAATGTATAAATTATGTATCTACAATTGCCCTGGAAGATATCATATCATTGTCATCAATAGAGCTAGAGCATTATGCATATAACTGGTCATGCTTGTTTTAATATACTCAATTTTGTTTTTTTTCTTAGTTAGAGTGTTAAGAACAGAAGTTATACTACCTAAATCACATTTCTTAATTCTTTTAGCTGATGGGTTCCTACAGATTCTGTTATCTCATGTCATTAGTTAATGAATACCATTAAATATAGTTGTTGTAAACTTGTTTTTATCTTCTCTCCAGGATTTCTCCTTGCGTTCCCCACTCATTCGAGGGCATGGGAACTTTGGTTCAATTGATGCAGATCCTCCTGCTGCGATGCGTTATACAGAGTGCAGATTGGAGGTTTGTTTTTCCCATCTGAACTATTTCCACACTCTACCCAATATGATTTAGTTAAAAACCTAGGAGTAAGTGGGAAATTATATGTCATGGATGATGCACCTGTTCATTTACTTTCTGAAAGAAACAAGAATTATAAAATAATTGGTCATTTTACTGGTGTTTATTGGTGACTGGACTTCTCTTCAATGATACCAAATGGATATCTAATCCTTACATTATGAAATAATTCATGAGCAACATTAACAATTAATTATTTCTCAATTGATATATGATTCGTTTGTGGCCCTGATTTTGTTTGCTTCTTGGCTTTGAGTTCCTTTGTTAAAACAAGAATTATAGGGTTAATCCTTTTTGGCCTAATCAAAATATCAATTCTCAGGCACTCACAGAAGCAATGCTGCTGGCTGATTTAGAACAAGACACGGTGAGCACTTTTTATTGTTTAAACTTTGCAGTTGTTGAGGTTATTTATTGTTTTCACAGTGCAATAGTTGCACTTTTCTTAATTTTCTTTAACATCTTGTATTACATGTTTCATTTTGTTTTCAGGTTGATTTTATTCCAAATTTTGACAATTCTCAAAAGGAACCATCACTGTTGCCAGCTCGGGTCCCAAACTTATTGTTAAATGGTTCTTCTGGGATAGCGGTGATTTATCTGCATTCCATGTATCCTTCTTTATGAATTTAGAAGTCCTTAACTTGTTTTTTTAGGTTTCTCTTCTTCCATCCTGTTCCTCTTACCCGTACGATTCCTTAATATTTTCATTTTTTTAGGTTGGGATGGCAACAAACATTCCTCCTCATAATCTTGGGGAGTTGGTGGATGTACTCTCTGTGCTGATTCATAATCCCGAAGCAACGGTATATGTCTAATCTTTGAAGAATGATTTTCATGTAGAGATTTGGTTTTGCTTTTAAATACTTCCTTTTCACTCGTGCGAAAATTCAGAAAAAGAGATGCACTGGTTTATTATAATCTATTTGCTAGTATATCAGAAAGTTATGAATTTCCTTTGACATTCCACATTAGTTGTTTGCCTTGGGCGGCTACTGATTTTACATGTCGCTCCTGTGCTTCATTTGGTAACTCTTATATTACTCTCATTTGTGGTGAGGATAGCAACTGTTAGTTGACTACTCACAACTGTGGTGTTGTGGGCTCAAGGAGTATCAACAATTGGAGTTTTTTGTTTTTCTAGGACTACGATCAGTGGAATCTGCTTTATTGATGGGCAGAAGCTGGCAGACTGTTCTTGCTGATTGCTTTAATTTAATTTCTATTTATAGTGTGTTTTGTTCAGTTGGCTGGAGGGAGAAGACTTCTCCATTTTTAACTTTTCACGTAAGATGGTTTGGTTCAATATAATCTTTAAACCAAAGAAAAATAAAATTCCTTGTGTACGTACACTGGAAATTGATCGCTAAAAGTCTTCTCTCTACGTTCCATTTTTTCCACTTTCGAGTACAAGAAAATTAACATGACTCATGAAACATGTTTGATATCCATATTAGAGCCCTTACCCTGTGGTTGGGTTGGCACATGGAATAGGAAATATGCAACAAACTATTTCTTTTTTCGGTTTGGTAGCATTTAATTTCTTGATCTTTTGGCTTATTAGTTTCTACTATAGCTATCCCCCATCAAGCTTAAAGAAGGATACCCATTTAGGTCAAAAGTGGTCCATTTTCAGGAATTTTGTAAGATTTTATTGTCTACCTATCATTTAATAGTGAAAAAATAAAATAAAATCCCGAATTAGCCATGTTCATAAACTCCACTTGCATAGTAAACTTCGAAAATTGCATATTTAGGTGCTTGAGTTACTTACTTGTAAGCTAATGTTTTACACAAATGAACACATTTACAGCAGCGAACATCTGGAAGGGTAGTCTTAAGAGGGGAAATATCTATCTAACAAAATACAACTGATTTTGAATTTCCCGCTCACCCTAATAAATCATTTGGGCCGTCCAAAGTTTGGGATAAATCCCACCGTCCATGTAGTGCCGGAAGCACGGGACGCAACTAGTTTATTGATATAAAGCTTTGGTTTATGATATACCATTTAATATATGACAGGGTTATGTTGTTTGCATATCATCTTGTGTCAACTAGAGCCACTTGAATGTAAGTTAAAAGACTTGCTAGGAATTTCAATAAAGCTCATTGATACTTCATTTTATTCAATTGTAAGCAACAGCTCTTTGTTTGGAGTCATTGGTCACAGAAGAAAAATGGGACTTGCATGTATTTGTGATATTTTGTTGAAACTTGTGAACTGAATCGATATGTCAATATATTTTGAGCACTAATGCTAGATGTACGAAAGAATGATAACAAAAAATTACTTCCAAAATGACGTGTATGGTTGTGGTTGGTTATAGCCATTAGACCCTCCCATATAAATCATCAACTAATTACATCTTGCCACATCATTTAGTATTTCAGTATCCACCAAGTCTTTAGTAACTGTAGCAGGACTTTTAGCCTGCCTCTCTAGTCTGAGAAATTTGTTTGCTTTGAAACAGCTGCAAGAGTTGCTGGAGTACATGCCTGGACCCGACTTCCCAACTGGAGGGCTAATAATGGGTAATGTTGGGTAGGTTGAACAATCTTTCTCTTTGCTTCCTATTCATTGCTCAGACATAAATACATAATATAAACGTGTAAGATGCTAAGATCTTTTTATCATGATTTGATTGCACAAACCTAAGCACTATTTAGTTACAACTTTTTATGGGCTTCTATTATATTTCAGCAAGGTTGGTGGGCTGCCATGGTCGAAGGGTTTTATGCTTTTTTCTGTCTTAGAGGATTTCTTGTCCTCTTATTTTAATTTAAATGTCTTTTATGTAAAATAATTGATCGGGATATGGAAACCATCATAACTTGTTATGGTTAAAAAAAATTTAAAGTTAGAATACTCCCAATAATTGTCTACACTTGGCAGTTTGCTCTGTGTGATTTGAAATATATTATTTTTGTACTTCCTTTGTACCACTTCCAGTGTCATGGTTCAAAACCATGCTCGTGGCATGGAATTAATGACGGCAGTTGGCACATATATATATATATATTATATATATATATAAGTAATATATTTTTTTTGGTTTAATATTGAACTTTGAAAGCCAAGGACTACAAAATAATTTTTATATACGTGTCTTGAATGTTTTAAATTCTTTGCACAAACATGAGTTATACCAAGGCATTCAAAGTAGAATGGATGGAGTACTTTTTTTCCATTCTAAATTATAGAAACTGTTTTTCTTGTTAAGTAAATTATGGAGACTGTATATGATGGTAATTAGGGGCCACTTTGGAGGTGATTCTAGGTCTCAAACTGTCTGCTATGAAATTGGTATTCTTTGTCTAAAGGTATTTAGAATAAAATTGCAACTTTACTTATAAGAAAAAAAGAAAATAGAAAAGAATGTAATTGCAAATTTTCAGTATAGATGGTAGACTCAGGAATACTCCCTTGAGAAGGCAGTCTAAGGCACCTCTTTTGGAAATGAAAGTTTTTATTCCTAATTATTACAATTTTTATGTAGAGAAGAATGTCATGTAGAAAACCAACTTTTTCATGATATCGCAATTAGGATCATGTTAATAGGAGATTAAAATTATCTTGAAAGTATTTTCTAATATGATGCAAATAAATCAAAGGCTGGGGAAAAATAACTCTGTTTGGCCTAAGGAAAAACTCATTAAAGTTTATCACTTGGAAGGATGATGAAGACTCATAAATAAATTAAAAAATGGTAGAGGGGTTCAGGGTTTAAATATTGAAAGTTTGAACTTGTTCTAAGGTAATATTTCAGTGTAGCATGATCTGTCTGCCATAGTTGTCATGGCGTCGGGCAACGACTAGGCGTTGGCAATGACTAGGCGTCGCCTAGGCAATGACTAGGTGTCTTGGCGTTATTTTTTACCTTGACTCATCATAACCCATAGACTTTTCCAATTACCCAAGTAACTCAACCCATGACTTTAACCTAACCCATGACCTTACTCTTACTCCTTTGAATGAGAGTAATGCTCGTGAGGGTGAGGGAGACAGAAATGACTTAATAGTTGATGACTTTACTTGAGCTATGACTAGAAATAGAGTATTGGGTGGAGACTTTTTCATAGTGTCAATTATTATGTTTTGGGTTTTAGTGTATATAAAATTTTATTGTGTAATATACTTTTGAAATAAAATAAATAATGTATAAATTGCACATTGTTAATGACTTGTTGCCATACGGATGCCATGCCAGGCGCCTTATCACCTAGGCATCCTGACGGTCAACTACCGCCGTGTTCCGCTTTGGCGACGTGACAACTCTGTTGTCTGCCCCATTTGTTGAAATAAGGATGAAGCTCTCTGAGCCTTCTCAAATTCAAGCAAATATATAATTTTTTTTCCTGGTAGCTAGATGCCACTGCATCAGAACATCAGATATTCAACAAAAATTCAAGTTTCAACCAAAATTTATACAAAACAAAGTTACAGAAGGCTAAAAAGCAGTTTGCTTTATCTATTGATGACAAAATCTAAGGCCTCGAAGGGGGTTAGCAATTAAGTATAAATTGACAACATATTTGTAGATTTCTTGTTAATGTAGTAGCTAGATGATGAAATAAGGAATCAAAAGCCCCCCAGCCATTGCTCCAACCACCTGCTTTTCCCCAGCTACAGAAACTCCCCTGAAATAAGTGCTGTTTGAGGAAGTCCATGAAAACTGTTCTTTTGTCAATTATCTTTGCCAGATTTGTATCTCTTATTATGCCGCCAACCTCTTCCACTAACAAAACAATGTGTTCACGGTTTCTGCTAATTCTACAAAGACAATGTGTCAAGTTTGCAAACCATTAGGATGGAGTTTGCGGTCAATGACAGGAAAATTTACCAAATGACTCCTCTTTGGATGTCATCCTGCTTATGAAAAATTGACATTGGACTGTGGTAACTTTACGTTTACTCTTTCTTATCTGATGGTGGTTCATTTTTTTCTCAAGCATCTTAGAGGCATATCGAACTGGGCGAGGACGTGTTGTAGTTAGAGGAAAGACTGATATAGAATTACTTGATTCCAAAACTAAGCGCACAGCAATTATCATAAAAGAGGTAGCTATCTTATGCAAATTATTATCCATAAATTTTTTTATGCAAAATTGTTAGCAATTCATATGCACTTTCAAACGGACTTGTCAATAAAAATAAAAAAAATAATTATATGACCTTTCAAACTTTTTATTCACTTTCAAGATGTACCGTATCGAGAAATTTGTCTTTTTTCTCCCTCTTATGGTTTTATGTATGAAACAGATCCCATATCAGACAAACAAAGCATCTCTTGTTGAGAAAATTGCAGAGCATGTGGAAAACAAGGTAATCTAGTTGTGAATAGATTGTTGGTATTATGTTTATTTTTACTTAACGCAAATCGATAAGCTGACAAACATCTGCTTGTTTCTGTACAGTCAACTCTTAAATTTTTGTCAATAATTTTTTTAAGGCTTGGAGAAAAATGGTCCATGCTTCCCTCTTACACACAGATATAATTATAGGAAAGTTTCCTTGTGCTTAGATAACTCTATTCAGTTATATGATAAATTTACATTTTTGCAAGCGAGAATGGCACCTTGGGCTAGGGAAGGAGTGTTCACCACGAGACCAATATGGACATTATCAATTAACCAAAAGCATGTCAACTAAATATGCTGCCCCCATGGGTTCATCCTGCAAAAAGATGCAATATAAAAACATTATAGGTGACAAAGGATTGACATCATGAATGATCGTCTTGTTGAAATTCGCCTGTCCCTGCTCTGCACTTAGTGATATACCTATATTGGTAGTTAACAACAATAATTTAATTCATTACTAGAAGATTCTTCTTCATATTTCGATATTTTTAGTTTTTCCTTTAATTAAATGATGATATGAACAAACTTAATTGTGTTTCTGTCTTATGAAAAGGTGGGTATATACATTATCACGTACTGCAGTTGTATGACCGTCCTTTATATTTTGCATTACTTTGTAACCATTTTCCTACGGAATTTATGGTTCAGTATATTCCAGAATCCTGTTTGTCCAGCTAATTCATTTATTAATTTTTAGTTCTTTCAGAATAGATCCTTAATTCATGCTTGTTTGTTAATTACAGTATTTTAATTTTGTTAGAGTTTGGAAGGCATAAGTGACATTCGTGATGAGAGTGATCGATCTGGAATGCGCATAGTCATTGAGGTATCAATATCAGTACTTTTGCATTTATTTTCTATTTGGTGCAGACATCAACAGTTAGCACGTCATTGGATACACAACTATGCGATTGCAATGTTTTTGGAATGTTATGACTTATGAGCAAGGATAATTATCTCAAAATTTCAGCTCAAGAGGGGATCAGATCCGTCCATCGTTCTCAATAATCTCTATCGCCTTACTGCTTTACAGTCCAGTTTCAGCTGCAACATGGTGGGGTGAGTAGTTTCTAGATCCTTAATAGCTTCTAAACTATATATTCTGTAATATGGACAAGACAGTATCATTTAAGTAGTAAGGAAGCTAATATTCCCAAGGACACTTGCTATAACTAAAAGAGGAAAATTAATAATTGTATTGTTTATTATTTTTTCTGTAATATACATACTTCATCAAAATTTGATATGAATTTATGAAATTGAAGGCTCTGCATTAAGTTATACAGAAACTACTTCAACTTTAATGAAAAATATTTGTATTGCACTTCTAAAAACTGTAGTTATTCCATTAACTTAAGATATGGAGGGTTTTGTGGAAGATATGATAAAAAATCTTTATGATTATTTATCCTTGGCTTAGTTACTCTGATGCTAGTTTCTCTCTCTCTCTCTCTCATAGTATTCTCCAATTTTCATTCTCTTTGAAGTCCATTTTCATTTCTTTGTTTCACTGTTTATCCCTAATAATGCAATTAGATATTTGAATTGATTTTCTTAATTTCCTTCTATCTTTGCTATTCACAGGATTCTTAATGGGCAACCCAAACAGATGGGTTTGAAGGAACTGCTTCAGGTGACACGTTACATGCTATCATTTATACATCTTTTTATATGTAATGTTGAAGTAATATGGTTTTGTTAGTGCCTTTTAGTAAGCCTTGATCTTCCTTCGTTTTTTCGTTGATTGATTTATTTATTTTGTCTCGGGGTGTAATTGCATTTACATACACCCCTAATCTTTAAAGAGGTGTATGGGATGAGAGAGCTCTTTAAAGGGATCAGAATAGTTTGTTGGACCTTCAAAGGGATTGGAATTAGTTTGTCACTAGTGTTAGGATGTTATCTGAATGTCTCCTTTAATGGTCACCGCCGAGACATACAGGGAGAAAGGAGTGAGGGGGAGGTATTGGGATGGATATAGAGTCGTCAATTGGTTTTTGATTTTCTGCCCCAGGTCGTCTCACATATTTGGTATTTACATCCTTTTATTTTACACCCTACAAGTTTGTAAAACTAACAAAAGATCCTACCTAAATGTTTTAAATATTACTCCCTGTCCCCAAAAGGATGGCTTAAGTGACAAAAGTTTTTGCCCTCAAAAGCATGTCTAAAGTACACAAGTCAACTATATAAAATTTTACATTGACTATTTTACCCTTGGCTATATTACATCTTAGCTAAATTGTAAATCAATCACATCACAAATGAATGACCCAAAAACCCAAGAGCCAAATTAAGCAATTAACACAGACAAATATTAGACTCACCACACACATACCAACACGGACAAAATGGAAAGTAGATTTATACTCTCCTATTATTTGACTACCTTAATTTGTGTGAAATTTGTCCAAAGCCATCCTTTTGGGGATGGGATGGAGGGAGTACTAATTTACCCAAGCAGCACTGCAAGGAATTCATCTAGGCATCCTGTTTCCTACCTATCTGAATCCTGGATACACACAAATATATCCGGGGTGTATCCGCTAGACACAATTTTCGCTTGTGCGCTCCCTATTTTGCGGATTCTGTGCTTCATAGTTTATACTCAAATATCAAGAGCTAAGCTCTAGCTAGCAATCTGATTTTTTTCATCCTTGAATTATTTTACAGGCATTCTTGGATTTTAGATGCTCTGTAGTTGAAAGACGCGCAAGGTTCAAGCTCTCACAAGCTCAAGACAGAAGTCATATTCTTGAGGTATATTTAAATTACTTATGACTTTCCAATATACATAGAAGTATGGAGCAATAAGCTACATGTCTCCTGGGGTTGAAACATTTCGATTTGTACTCCTGGTTTATTCAATTAATGTAGGTGGCTTTGAAGTTCGGCTGTTAAATATACATAACCAGATAATTTATGTTGCATATGTCATTACCACACTGTTTAATAGCGTACAGTTGCTGCTGCTTATTCTGTTCTTTTTTTTTTTGGGTCGTGTTGCTCTTTTGTAAAATAAGGGCATCGTAGTGGGGCTTGATAATTTAGATGCAGTAATTGACATAATCAGGAAAGCTTCAAGCAACTCAATGGCATCAACTAACTTGAGGAAAGGTATGGCTTCTCACTGTTCTATCTTCTTTATTTTAGATGCTTTCGTTTGTTAGTACATTTCTTTCTCAAGAATATTTGAGGGGAGAACTGCATTTCTCTGTGGTACTTCCTTTGTTTTAGATTGCAAGTTCTCTAATTGCCTTTTCCAATGCAACTGGTTCGGAATTGCCTAGTGTTGGATTCTTGGGCATGGAAGGAAAACCTTGTTTCTATCTTGAGAATCCCTAAATGGCTGTGTTTTTAAAGGCGTGCCTAGGCATGAGACCCGACAAGGCGTGAGACCCGACAAGATGCGAGGTTTGGGCATTGCCTCTCCTGAGGTGCGACTGCTTCAATGAGGCGCGAGGCACGTGAAGTGATCGCCTCTTCAAAGTTGTGGCCCAAATTCTTACCTATTAGATTTTAAATTTTAAATTCATCTTAGGCTTAGGAAGAAAGAAAAGTAAGAGAATGAAAGAGGGAGGTCTGCACTTCAACTTCAATGAATGGCTGAGCTCTTGGCATTTTCCGGAAGTTTGCGTGATATGATTTGTTGCCTTTGTTTTTTCACTGATTCAATGTTGCTGGTTGTTTTGGTTCCGGTATTTGACGCGATTGAGATCTGAGTAGCTGCTTGTGTTTGGTTGATTATGTGGCTAATGGACCCATGTGTCTATGTAGTTTAGGCTGAAGTTACTTGTGGGTGGCAGTCAAGGTTCAAAGAAGCGGCAAAATTGGCAAATTCTTGGCGACTCAGTTTGGTTTCTTTAGTCACTGATCCAATATTGAGTCGAATTATAATTTCAAGAATCATCTGTAAAGGCCATGTATAGATGAAATTTTTCCATAATGGGGAAAATAATAGTGACGGAGAAATTAAGCACAGAAATATAGTTGGAATGGGAAATTGACAATTGGGACCTTTTGGTGGAATAGAGGGAGTAACAATGGTATTAATAGTTTGTGGAACAGATGGAGTAATAATAATAAATAAAATATGTATACATGCATATTAATTTATCAAAAAATAATTTAAATAAATAAATAAGTAAAAGTACATACTAATTAATCAAATAATTATAACAAATAAATACTGCTGTCTGCTTTGTTAAAACTGTCGATAATTAATTGAACTAACTAAGATGTTTTTCTCACTTTCTTCCTGGCAGAGTTCACTTTATCTGAAAAACAAGCTGATGCTATATTGGACATAAACTTAAGAAGGCTTACACTGCTTGAGGTGTGTAATAATTATATGGTTCATAACTATTTTGACTTGATCAATTTTTTGACTGTATATCTGCTGTTTCCTTCATGTTGGAGAGTTCTTTTGTTTGTTCTTATGCAGAGAAATAAATTTGTGAATGAAGGGAAATCCTTGATGGAACAAATTTCGAAGTTGGAGCAACTTCTGTCAAGCAAACAACAAATATTACAGGTAGGTGTATGGATTGATGATATATGTTCACAGTTTTTTTCTAAAAAAATTTATTAGTTAAAAAAAGAGAATAGAAAAATAGAGTGGACTAGAAATTAAGCTACCATTTTAACAAGTAGAAAGAGAAAGAGAACACTCAAAAGTTGGCAGCTCTCCAATTGTCAAAAAATATCAGACACAAAAGTACCCCAAAAGAGACGGAAAAGATCGCACTTGCAAAGTTTCTCACCATCCTTCTTCCAAAACCATGTAAATTTATCAAACGCATCATACTCGTTGGTACTCTCGAGCATCCAAAATTTTGTGAAGAAGCCCTGAAAATATAAAAAGCACCACCTAAACACACAAATGATGACTTTAAAGACCATAACTAGCATATATAGAACTTTCCTCTCCCTTGGCCAATTAGGACCATACACTAACTAAAATAACCTTCTCATAGTAACTGACAATGGAAAGGAACCACAAGTAGAGACTTTGGACAAGTCACACATCTCGTATTCCAAACAACTAATCCTTCCTCATGCCCATACAAAGGAAGGGACTCAAATCCTTAAGCCAGGAATCCCAAACACTACAGATAATCTTCCCTCTACCTACTCAAACTTAGATTCTTGAAAGAAGACCGCATCAAGAACAACCTTCAGAAGCACCTTTCTAAATTACGTACCTGATTCTTATGAGGCACAAAATTGCGCCTAGTAATAACTCTCAGCTCATTTAGGGAAAGCATGAGCCTATCGAATACAAAACTCTTTTCATTCTCGTTGTTACTATTCTCTTCCCGTCTTTGCACCTGCACTGGCTTTTATTCCTTAACAACACTAGTTATTGCACTTTTATACTTTTGATGCAAATATGCAATATTCGAATTTCTTACAACCAAAAGGAAGTATATGGAGTTTTCTCACCCAAATCAGTGTCTGTAGGAGGATGACTTACTAGGGATTATTTTTCTCAGAAATTTTAATCTTGAAACACCAATCTCCATATAAACTTGGCATTGCCGAAGGTAACGTCAAACCTTAACAAATAAAAGTCATACACTATCTGGCCACTAAAACTACCTAGGATATCCACATCCACAAAATCTCCCACAAAGAATCTCCATTTGTTGAAAAACATAAAGTTCCCCAATGATGGAGGGATAGGTAACCCCACTATTGCTGTCCATCTTCCCCTATGAGAGCTCTGCAAATCCGTACAACACACATCCCTCTCCCATCCATATGTAGCAGAACACCTAGTTTGTTCATGTCTATTACCAACACCCTCTGCTTCTGAATGTAACCGAAATGAGTAAATTATTTGGCTGTAGAAGAACTCGAGCAAAAGTTGCAATATCCATGTGTGCATAGGCCAAACCTCAATGCTAGAAATAGAGCCATCATTACCAAGAAAATACCCAACCAAACATGATCTTAAAACCCTCGGCCTACTTTCCACCTCTTGTTTGTCTACTAAAATGAAAATTTTGAATTTATGATCTTTACATTACATTCACCAGAAACAAGAAATGTTGGCAAAGACACTATATCCCTCAAAGATGAAGCCATTTCATATGAAGGAGAAAGAAATTCAAAGACCCAACCTTTATCACAAAGTCCAAACAATCTTTGTTTTTTTTTTTAAAAGGGTCCAAACAATCTTAACTTTGTACCACCTCATTATCAGGGTGATGTGGTTCAGAAGAGAATCCATGTGTGATGATAAATAGTAGAAATTGAAAGGATGCAAAAAAACCCTATATAATATAACAACTGTATGCTTCAATATTAGCCAATAGTAGAAATTGAAAAGATGTAGAAGTCTATATGGTAGCAACTCTTTGCTTTGACATAAGCCAACCATACTAGATTATTTGCAACACGTCGTCTGTAACGGAATGACACAGTTATTCTAGTGAAGAATGACGCCCCACACATCACATAAATTTGGTCCACACAATTTGTATCTCCTGATGGCGAAGCAACATCCACGCTCACCCGAGCTGAGCTACAATGCTCTAAAAATTCTCGCCTAGGTCCGCTTAATCCCCACCTAGGACCTAGGCAGAATTAGACCTCTGCCGCATGATTTAATAAAGATTTTGAAACTTTACAATACTTGAAATGTTTTTGTTAAAAGATTGCTATTTTGGTAATTTGTCATATAAAATTGTATAAATTACATCTATTATATGCTTTGTATAGTATAACAAGTATATACAATAGAAAAATATATAAAGGAGACGGTCCGCCTAGGTGCTAGGTGACCCCTCAGTCACCTAGGTGCGCCTAGCGATTTTTAGAACACTCTTGTCTATACAATCCAACCCTCCATCTGCCTCCAGCTTGAATTTTGATTGGAAGATAGCTTTACAAGGGATATTACCAACCACTTTGGACAATCAATACTTGTTTTGATATTATTTATGTCTTAAATTCTAATAATTCTAGAAAATATGTTTGGATAACCTTTATATTCTCAGGAAAATTTAGAAAACACTTCACAGTAGGTAATAGATATAATGATAAAAAAATAATCAGAAATTGTGCTCAAGTTTACTTTAGTGTGCATTGTTATGCATTTAAAGTATAAACAAGTTCTGTAATTTGAATGAAATGACTTTCAGATTTTTTAAAAATCTTTTTATCTATTTATTTTGAAAAATGTAACCAAGAATTTACTACTGCACATTTAGATAAAAAAAATTGAAGCCCAGACAAGAACAAAGTGTGCTAATAAAATAAGAGATGTTAACCAAAGTTTTATGTATATGCATACATCTAATATGGGGAACAACCTATTCATTTCCTCTTCCTCTCTCTCTCTCTCTGAGTGTGTGTACCATATTTTAGATTCATTATTGTGTTACAGCATGTCTATGATGTTTCCCTCTTTCTGCTTCTTAGTTGATAGAACAAGAGGCAATTGAAATTAAAAACAAGTTTGACACTCCAAGGAGATCAACTCTGGAGGACACAGATAGCGGATTACTTGAAGAAATAGACATTATCCCGAATGAAGAAATGCTATTGGTACTTTTCCCATGCAAATGTTTACACTCAGTCAATTGGATTTTTTTGAGGAGTGTTCTTATTCTGAAGAGTCCATAATTATAATTTCAGGCACTTAGTGAGAAGGGTTATGTGAAACGAATGAAGCCTGACACCTTCAATCTTCAAACTCGTGGAACAATAGGGAAGTCTGTTGGAAAATTAAGAGTGAATGACACAATGTCTGACTTCCGTGTTTGTCATGCCCACGACCATGTCTTGTATTTCAGGTACTTCCTAATTGCTTCCACTTTTAGTTGCATAATTTTTCTTTGGTTGTGTTCCACCGTCATCAAAAGTATAATAAATTTCTTCCTTTGGTTGTGATTGCACATCATTCTGTCTATTTTGTCAAAATAGGTGTTAAAGTCTATGCACTGTGAGGCAGTCATTTCAAGATTTTTTTCACTTTTACACTAAAAAAATTAAGTACCTGTTGAACAAATATTTAAACTACTTTTTTGACTTTTTGGAGTTTGCCCAGAATTAAAGAAGATAAAAAGAAAGAAAATAAAAGCACAAAGTAAAAAAGTACGTAGAAGCTCTTTCCAACTGAGCCTTGTATAGATCTGTTTGAAATTTAATTATCTGTTTCTGCAATCTTTTGCCTTATAATTTGGACATCTAACTTGGTATGGAGTTTTTTGTTTTGGCTTTAGTCAAGAACTGAAGCAAACATGATAATTATACCACATAAGTATCAAATTAAACCAAAATATTATGAGAACCTGCAAACTAAAGTTCAATAATGTTACTAGATTTTCCGCCCTCTTCCCTCCCCTGATTCTTTGCTTGGGTTTTTCAATTTTTTGAGCATAGAAATGATAGTCATGGGTATACTCACTGACATTGCAGTTACATTTGAAAAATCCAGGGCTAAATATTTAGGAAAATAATGAAAAGTAAAATAGGATATGGTCAAACACTGATTCAAAGTTATTTTGACATAATGGTTTGGTGGAAGTATTTATGCTGATAATGGAGTTAGAGCTAGTGGACTATGTTTTAGGTTTGGATTCTTGAGAAGAGGACTTGAAGTACTTACTTGATTCCCCTGTACTCCAGACCCAATTCTCAATATTGGACTTCCTGTCGCTACTTGATTTCCCTGTACTCAGCAGACCGATCTTTCAGTTGGCTGGACCTGGGTCTAGAAACATTATTACTTGATTTAATAACGTGTTCATATCTGGAACCTTTTTTTCCCCTTTATCATAATTTTTTGTCTTCTGAATTATCATTTTCGAGTACTATTCTTAAAAGGTTACTAAATGTGGGCCGTTGGTGCAACCTTGAAATAAAGGCGTTTGTTAGTTTGGGTCCGGTTTGATTTGATTATGCTACAATTCGTTGTCTTGTTATCCTACATTAAGGTGGCTGCTGTAAACCTGCTTGCTTGCCCCTCTTGGTTGAAACACTTTGATTTTTTTTGTCACTAATCCATATGAGAAACCAAAAAATCAATTATAATTTTAACAAGTTACAACCACCACTCCCTTCACTCCCTCAACCCATCACCAAAACCACAATGTTGTTATTTGCTATTCTCAATACGAAGGAATCATCTTGCTACCAAAAATGTTGTCACTACAAGTATCTCGCTATCATTGTCTTGACAAGCTCTGTTCTGTTTTGGTACAAACCATTCTCAACTTTCAAAGTTCAGCGAATGACTTGACATTTAATGCAGGTCGAATCATATGATTGTCCGATTGGTTAAATGCTATTAATGAGAATAATAAATCACTATTCTTAAATGAAGAAGAAATCATGTAACGAGGGGATTCTTATTTGTACAAATAGTACTTCGAACTTAGAGTGAGCATGAAGAAATTAACGTTACTTCTTTATCTTTTGAGTTGTTCTACCGGTTGGTTACTCGCTCAAGATCTTTGGTTACCCGATGAAAAAAATGGGGCTACTTCTTATGGACGTTGAGAATGATTTGATTTAGTTCACAACTAGAAGTAGAAGGCGTTCTGGTAGGATCAGATAGAAAAAGATTGCAGTCAGTTTGCTAATGATCAAGTGACATTACTTCTTTGGCCCGAACCAAGGAATCCTGCCAGATCACATCTTGTCCCTGACTGGAATCTACAAAGTTAGAACAAAAATAGAGATATAGAAAGAAAAAATTTAGGGAGAAAAGAGAGAACAGATAAAAATATAGATTCAATTTTGGGGAAGATAGGAGATGGGTGTGAGAGCAAAACTGCTTCTCACATTTTCATATCATTCATCACTTGAAGAATAAAAGTTACAAAACTCTTTGTATTTATAGACTAGATAGATTTGCTGGAAAAGTAAAATCTAAACTACACCAGATCTTCTTATTCTTCATCCATTACTAACTAACTCACTTATAACGTAGTTGTCACTAGAATATTCTAGTAGATGGTAACTGCCCAATATGTCATTGCCTGACAAATCCCTTAGATATGATGCAAAATGTATCTTGTTAAATCCTTGATCAGAGATTTCTCTATGAAAAACAATTTGGAGTTTGAAGAATGGGAAGGATCAAGTAGTGTTTTAATTCTATTGTATTCAGATAGCCCTCATTAGTCATTTTCCAGCACTGAAGTTATGGCGACCTAGACAGATATTAATATAATGTTGTAAATGCTTCTTTATGTGTTTGTTTATGTTGAGCTATATTAAGTTTTGCTAATGCTTCCAAAAATATTGTTAATAATTAATGACAATCATGTCTAAAATTATACTTTTGAATTGGATTATCATTTGGTTCCCAGGTCTTAAATATTTTCCCTAACCCCTATGTTTAAGTATTTTGACATGTTGGTATCCATTTGATTAAAATTACTTTTTTGCCACGTGACATTGTCATCAAAAGTCATTTTGACAAATTGGCATCTATTTCTGGTAATTAAAGTCATCACCTTTTATTAGTGATCAAGGCATAGTCTACTCAGCTCGGGCCTATAAAATTCCGGAGTGCACCCGTGCTGCTGCGGGCACTCCCTTGGTTCAGGTATGTCTCCCAACTCCAATCATATATTGTAGTTGAACAATCTTCTACGTGATCGTTCATTTCATGTTGTATCCAGATCTTGTCCTTATCTGGTGGTGAGAGGATTACTTCGATTATTCCTGTGAGTGAGTTTGCTGAAGATCAGTATCTTCTGATGCTTACTGCAAACGGCTACATCAAGAAAGTATCTTTGAGCTATTTCTCCTCCATCAGGTCAACGGGAATCATAGCAATTCAGTTGGTGAGTCTTCAAATTATTTGTTTTTAAATTAATTTTGATGATTTAAGCTTGGGTTGATGAAATTATTGTGTTATATTTATTTTTTGGTCATCCATTTTAACTGGACAGGTTCCTGGTGATGAATTAAAATGGGTTCGTCTTTGCACAAATGATGACCTTGTGGCCATGGCTTCACAAAAGGGAATGGTTATTCTGAGTTCATGCGAGGCTGTGAGTTCTATTATTGTCCTTTCTATATTACTCCCTCCGTCCAACTTTATGTGGACAATGTCTTTTGAGTGTTTTCGGCACACCACGTAGATTTTGCATGCCAAAAACACATTTTTGTATTGCATATTTTATATATTTGTAATGTAGTGAAAAAATAAAATGTACAAATATATGAAAATTTTAAAACACGCGAAAAACATCATATATAAATGCATTCTGAAAAGTCTTCGAATTCCTGCTGAAAAACTCAAAACCACGTGGCTGAGTATTTATTAGCTGTACCAAATAAAACCTATATTTATTCGACAATGCATTAAGTCCATACAACATAGTTTTATTGTCACTCAAGCAAACATTATGCCCTTGTGGTGCAGATTTGTAGACAGGTGCAGGTAATAAAATGTAATTATATATTTGGTTCTTTAAAAAAGTGAAATTATGTAGATGATTGTAACAACCTGGTCAAATCCTGAGTCCGAATCAAATGATAATGTACCAAGGCCCAATCCACTGTCTCAATAGTATCTTTTAGAATCATCTCAGCCCACCGCAAGCTCACCTAGAATGTCATAATTGAAGGTAATATTTGTAGTAGCTTTAGGACCTTGTATACATATCATTTATCCCATGTTCCGATGCGATACGGAGGTGTTACAGTGATAGTGCTGGAAGTTTCTGAATAGATAAGAACTACAAGCTTTCCTCTTGCTAGAAAGGATATTAAGGCTGCTACTAGATCTAAGTAGAATACTTGAGGCTGGGGTCTGTAGTGTGAAATGCATCGTTAGTAAATCCGAAGGGGTCATTGGATTTACTCATATCTTCGAGCCTGTAGTTCTGAAAACATTACATCAGTTGGTGCTGTAGCTAACTTGATAACTTCTTCAAAAATTTTGGGTAGCTGATAGAAATCTTCTTTCTAAAATTGTATGGCTTATTGAATTAGTCAAAATGCATATTCTTTCTCCCAATTTTTAAAACAAAATATTAGTTCCTTCATCCTGTTTTAAGTTGCACATCTTTTGCAGCGTCTTTCAATTCATACAGTTTTAAGATGTACCAAGAAAACACTTGTATACGTGTATATTTAACATATAGCTCAAAATATATAGATATTTTGAAAATATAAAGTTTTATTAGAAATATTGCGGATTAATGTCTTGACCATATATTAAGGTCTGTGCGGAAAACATCCCCTAAAAATGTGTCAATAAAATGGCATGAGGAATATAAAATACCTCTTTAAAATTACATAAACTAACTCCCGAACACCTCAATAACGTAAATTTCTCAGTAAAACCTATTAATTTCCAAAAGACCTAAAATAAATTCAGTTCTATAACTCGGACATAACCCTGATAATGAGAACTCAACTTACTAATAAAATATCAAAAAAATATTTTACCTTTTATGTATAAGGAGAAGTATTATCATATACTATGTAATCCAATTTCAATTTATAAAAGGACAGAATGCAACTTGCATTGCCTAACCGAGTTAGGTGCGGAATATAAAACAAAATAATTTTATAACTATTGCAAGCCCAAAAAAATAAAATTAAATACATCTTCTGTGTTGGTTTTTAAAAAATGCAAGGATATATACAGTGTTCTAAAAATCTCCGCCTAGGCGCTAGGCCCCCCTTGGCACCCCCTAGGTGTTAGGCCCCCCTTGACGCCCTGCTTAGACCCAAGGCGGCAAAAAAATCCCCCTAGAAAATTAGGGGGGCCTAGGCGAAGAGTTTTTTTTTAATATTTTAATAACTATCCAAACCAGATTTTGATATATTTATTTTTGGCAAAACTAATGATTTGGCCACCGAAGTTGGCAAGTTTTACTGAATACCTGATTAAACTTTTAATTTGTCAAATTAACTAACTAAACTAATTAAAATTTTCAAATTAAGTCACTCCATTAAAAAAAATAGACAGACGTTAACTTTTTATCTACGTGGCGCTGAAAAAAATATACAAGAAAAAAATATATAAAAATTAAAAATATTACATGTGGCAAAAAAATAAATAAAAAACTTCAATCAATCCTGACTTTCTACATCAACAAAATAATAATATATAATCAATTAAAATTTTAATTCATTAAATCAATCAGATTACATAGGGAAGAACAGATCTAAAAAAATCTTCATCTTCCCTAAAAATAAGAATCAGAACCTAGAGCTTCCCAGCATAACTTTATACATATGCGATCAAAACATCCGGTCGATCAAAACAAACCCCAGGAGTCAGATACAAACATCCAGAAAATGCAGATTTCGGCGAAGTAGCCACGAGGAACACATAACAGATCTCAGATTTGCAGGAAATAGAGGAGCTATCGACGAGCTAATTAAAACAGACCCACCATGGATACTGCCAAGAACAATGCGGAGCAGTAAAATCAAAAATCATCCCAATAAAAAATAAATTCAAATATGAACATGAACTAAATAGGCAATAAATACATGATACCAGATCAGGACAAACCAGATCAACTGGAAAACATCAAAGAAATCATCCTAAACTGAACATAAAAAGATGGAAAATAAACAAAAGATCCAGATTAGAAAACACGCGGATAAACCATCCGCGCAAAACCATCGGAATCGACCCATAGAAATCAACAAGCAGTTTAAGATCGGTAAAAGGGAAACCAGATCCGAACGGATCCATCATCCAAAACCCCAGCCGTAGATCCGCCCTTGCGTGGGGAGGTGGAGGCGGTGGTGGTGGAATAAGAGAGAGAAGAAGAGGAAGAGGTAGTGGTGGTGGAAGAAGAGAGAGAAGAGGAAGAAGAAGTGGAAGAAGAGAGATGAAGAATTGATTTAATAAATGAAAAAAATATTTTATTTTTATTAGTTTTTGTTTTGTTTTATTATGTTTTTGTCATTTTTAAAATGTTAAAAATGAGTCAAAAAAAAATAAAATTATTTCCATGTCATTGTTACTAATTGGCCATCTCATTTTTTATTTTATTTTTCCATTTTTTTTGCTTGCACGTATGAAAATTTTTGACAGTCGTTAACTAAATTTGACTGAATGACCCAATTTAATAATTTTAATTAGTTCAGTTAGTTAATTTGAAAAATTAAAACTTCAATCATGTATTCAATAAAACGTGCCAACTTCGGTGGCCAAATCATTAGTTTTGCCATTTATTTTTCTAATGATTTACCATATTCATAATACATAATACAGGTTGTAGCATATCAAATCACAATAAAAAGTGAACATTATCAAGTCAAAATGGATAATTTTATTATAGTTATAATTTTTTGAACTTGTACCAACTTCAAATTATATAAATAATTATACATTTGTAATATTTAGTTTAATTCAATATAATTCTTAAATTTATGTTTAGTTTCTTAAGTTTTAATATTGGATTAAATTCTTGAATTTTAAATTTTATTATTTAATAACAATCTTGTTTATGAATAAAACTAATACGTTAAAAATATGTTTGAACTTTGAACAATTGCATGTTTGTGTTTGAACTTTAACATTAACAATATAGATGTGTTTGAACTTTAAGCAAATGCTTTTATTATCTTTATTATAGATTGTTTTGCTTTATATTATTGTTTTGTTAGGATAAATGTAAGATAAAATATTAAAATTGGCTTAAAATAAAAAATCATGCTTAGGCCCCCTAGGCACTAGGCCCCCTGGCCTTCCGCCTTCCGCCTAGCGCCTTTTAGAACATTGGATATATATATATTTTCCTTTTTGACAACCCCCTTTTTCCTGTTATGGTAAAATCTCTTATGTTTTGCTATAGATAAATTGATGAGATTTGTCCTTTCTTTATTCATCGTCGACATTGTTTCAATTTTTGTCTATGAGATTTCTATATTTTCGAGTTTTGAATTAAAGAGTTCTTGAAGTTTCCTGTAAATATGGATTACACGTGTATTTGATAAGGTTCCTGCTTTAATATGTCCACACCAGATTGGCTTCATCTTCTCTTGTGATCATTATTTTTTTCCCATTAGTTTGTTTGAACCATTCAGTGAACTGTCATATTTATATCTCTACTTATTGTATTCCTCATCTTACTTTAGTGGTGGTTATCTTTTCAGATTCGAGCATTAAGCAGAAATACTCGAGGTTCTGTTGCCATGAGACTGAAAAGAGAAGATAGAATGGCAAGCATGGACATAATCCCAGCAGCTATGCGGAAAGACCTGGCGAGGAACTCAGAAGCCAATCATAGCCAGTAGTTTTTCTTTGCTCTTTTTCTTTTAAGTTTTAACATAATCGTATTTTCTGTTTGTTATTAAATGTGATGTCTACTTTTGGATTGCTAATTGCGTCTCTCGAAGAGTTTAAATCAAACTTCATTGAAAGTAATTCTGTGTAATGACGATTATGGATAGATTGTGACCCAATTTCATCATTATAACATTGGAGAATTATAATTAGTTTTTTCAAAGAAGTAATTGATGCAATAGTAGGAGGTTAGAGAGTCGAAATGCATTGTATGAGAGCTTTTAAATACTTTTCCTTATTAGTCTCTTTAGCTGTCTTACAACAACTTTAAGCACTCATTGGTACATTACCTTCTGATTTTGGCCTTTTTAGGTTTTACCTGCTGTTCTACAGCATTCGCAGTGTTTACCGTTTTTTTTCTCTTTAAGTTTTTTATATGACAAATATTTCTAGTTATGAATCTTAAATTTGAAATCTAGTGTAAAATCTGATTTCACATGGTCTTTAAATGAGGAAGAGTCTGGTTGCTGGAGTTTACCTTTTTTCCTTGTGTTTTCAGTCTTCATTATTTCTTCTTATATAAAGCTGCTCCTTTCATATTTATGGTTATTCTCATGTTAAAATTATTCTAATATTAGCAATTAAAGTCCTGCTCTTCTTTATCTTTAACTCTGTACAGAAGGAGTTCTAATTACTCTATCTTCTCTGTTATTAATTGATGTGTATCAAGCAGTGGTAAGGGCGTGAGTGGACCGTTGTTGTTGTTTATATCCGAGAGTGGTTATGGAAAACGTGTTCCCCTGAGCAGCTTCCGCATGTCACCTTTGAATAGAGTCGGTTTAAAAGGTTTAAAGGTATATTGGATACTAAAATTCTGTACGTTTGTGCGTGTTTCCCCTTCAACGTTTACATGACTATTTATCTGATGTCCATGTTTTAGTTTTCGTCTGAAGATCGGCTTGCAGCGGTTTTTGTAGTTGGATTTTCATTGGCAGGTAATGGTGGTGTTTGTTTGGGACACTTTTGGTTAATTGTGGGGATGTTTTAATTGCTACTTCTTACATTGCTCTTGAATGTATTATACAGAAGATGGTGAAAGCGATGAGCAAGTTGTTCTTGTAAGCCAGAGTGGAACTGTCAATCGTATAAAAGTTCGAGATATTTCTATACAGTCACGCTATGCAAGGTATATACAAACCTTTTTCCTTTTCTTTTCTTTCCATCTTTTGTTAGTGATTTTATTTGGGTGGGGCAGAGGAGTGCTTAGGAGGAAGGAGGGCAGGGTAGGTAGCCCCTAGAGAAGGTTCAAACTCGTATATTGAAGCAAATGATTGGGAATTTACTCTTATAATATAGCTAAAAGGAAATTAGAGCTCTGATTAATATTTGTCTTTGATGAGTATCCCCTTTTTTCATAAGAGAGTAAACAATGCAGATGCCAAAGGGCGCAGAGCCCATGCATATTTGGTATTATACAAGGAAGATCTAGGCGACGATGAATACCATTACAACTTCAAATATATTTGGAAAATCTCTAATGTTTTACCCCAGCTATTATATTGAACAATGACAAAAGGTAACCCATAAAAACCAGAACAGTTGTACGTACACCTTGGAACATCCCAACTGGGTCAGGTGCTTTTTCTTACTACGAGACAGGAACACCTTCACTATTTCCTCAGTTAAGGACTTTCAAGCCATGAAATTTCTGTCTGCAATAGGTTTAAGGGGAATACAGTTGAGCCTAGGTCCCCAAATTGATTACTCCTAATAGAGATGCTCATGGAACTATTCAGTACTGCAATACCTCTCATCAGCACGTCCTCTTATCAACTCTTTCCTCCCTTATTGATGATACAACTGAAATGAGAAATCTATGCTGGGAGTTTGATCACCAATTAATCTCTTCTGACATCATTTTCCTCCCTACTCTATTCTTTGATTCCATCAGTAATGCAAAACTTTAAATCCATGTACAAGATACGACCCAATTTTCTTTTGGTATTGTACTTGCAAGCAAATCACTACTTGCTATTTATCTTGAAAGTTGTCTTTTGGTGATCATGTCCCCCCCAGTGGCTGCACAGGTTCAGTAACCTCTTTGCAAAAGTAGGCTTTCATATGGTGAATCACATCTTTCCCGTAAAATAACTGTAGCCTAGTATATCATAGTAAATATAGTTGAATAGTACATCACATTTTTTTTTTTGGGATAAGTTGCTTCTTACTCAGTCTCCTAATTAGAAACATTGAACTTTTTAGGAATTAGTTTACCTTTTTTTTACCACCAAAGTTCTCTATTTATGATGGTCATGAGTTTGATTATTCCTGATAAATGCTAATTATTATACAAGGCATTGAGGTATTCTTTTTGACAAGTATAAGCGATTGAGATATAATTACATTTGCATGTATGATGCTTAGTATTCAAATAATCAATAAATGAATATAAAATTAAAAAAGAGAGTTTTGACAAACTTACTACTCCCTCCGAGCAGAAAAAACAACTACTCCATCCCTCCCAATTTAAGTGAGCTCCTTTTGTTTTAGGGTGTTCAAAAATAAGTGAGCTGATTATATCATAACCATTTATCTATTTATCCCTTTCTATTTTAGGTGTCTAAATATAAGTTGATTGATTCTATCATAATTATTATCTATCCATCCAATTATCTGAATCTCTCTGTCCAATGTTTGTAAGAAAAACTATGAAAAAAAAGTATATACCTCGTTACATTTCTAAAATTATCTGCCCGGCAAACCAGCTCACTTAATTTTGGACCGAGTACCATTTTTCCATTTTTAATTTAAAATATTTTTATAAACCAAGATGATTAAAAAATACAATTATATTTTTGTCACAAAATGATATAGTTTGTCTATCTTTGTGGGAGGAACAAAATACAATCATTTCAACTTTCTTTTGTAGTCATTTTGAGACAAATAGATGGGAAATGATGTCCTTTTATGTGTGTGTGTGTGTGTGTGTGTGTGGTGGGGTATATATATATATATATATAGACATTGTTCAACAAAGTGAGTACTACTTATTAAGATAAATTACAGCATCCCTCCTTGAGATTGTGCTTATTACACATGGATCCTCGCTTGTTTGCATTATTACACATCACTTCCTGTCAGAAAAAAAAAACTATGAACATACCATTACTCCCTTTGTTTACTTTTATTATATAATGCCATAAATGAATTAGTCTGAGTACCCCAACCAAGTTCAAGTGAAGAATTGGATTTTGTGCAAGTGGAATGTGAATTGACTCATTAAGTTGTCTTAATTTGATATGTTTGACCAGTTGATTCAAGAAGGGTAGATTAGTCATTATGAAAAAAAATGAGTGCAAATACTTCACCAGATGGTAAAATTTGGTACTCCTACCTTGTTTTGAGGGACCTCTAATGTATGCAAACAAGAAGAGGCCCGTGCAGTGTTCACTAACCTCAAGGGTGGTCGCTGTAATTTAGGCTTTTGAGCCACCTCTAGCTTCTTCATCCAGCTAAAGTTAGTCTACTTTTAGAAGTTAATGTATTTAAGAACTATTTGATGAGATCACGACTTACTCTACTATGATGGGATTTTGTCCATTGATTTTGAAGTGGGCTCTCAATTTTGGATGTCTTAAATAGAGAAAGTGGACTCTCACTTTGGGATGAAATTTGTATTATGTGGAAAATGAGCTTGTTTAGTTATCTTGTGGGTTCACTTGGGTAGGAAGAATACCTAGATCTTCAATGATCAGCATCACACTTCTCCTTTGTCATGGTAGATGGGACAAGCTGTCTTTTGTTTCTTCACATCAGGCATTAGTTTTTTCTGTTTTGGATCTCCATAGGTTTTTGAAGCCTGTCCTTCATTAGGACTTCTTACTTTCATTTTTTGTTTTTGTAAGTATCTTTCTTTTCTCTAAAAATATTTTCTTTTTTCTGTTAAAAAGAAAATACTTTCCTGGAACTTGTGGGCTTTGTTGTAATTATAGAGATCGTTTCATAGAGCCAACCTTTCAGTCTCTTTAACATCGAAAAAATTTCTTTGCATAAATTAGAAGTCTGATTCATGTTGTAATTATAGAGATCATTTCTTACCCAACCTTTTCTCTTTAACATCAAAATTTTCATTTTCTCAACCTTAGTCATTTGTAAGGTGTTTGCCACAAATATCCATTTATATCTTATTTACGGTATGTATTTAGTAATTAAGGACACGATCTTATATTTTCTTTGACCTTGATGCATGTCGATATGGCAGCATGAGTTTCTTTGAACCAGATCAGTAATTTGAACACATTCGCATTGAGAAGGGTTTAGAATTAAGGTTCATTGGATGGCACCGGGAGTATCTGCTACCTTGAACTTGGCATATCTTTTTTGAATATGTATTTGGCAGCTTGTTAGCAAGGCTTATCCAATTTGATATGCTGTAAAATTAGATGTTTGTTAGCAAGGCTTATCCAACCTGGCATATCTTTTTTGAATATGTACTTGGCATATATTAGATGTTTGTTTCATCATTTCACAGCCACAGCCACTGCCAGTGACAACCACACCCACATGCAGATGTAGCAATCTATGCATCAACCACTTGATTAGTGTGGTAAGCTCTGTTGTGGCACAAATTGGAACATGCAAGGAAATCATGGTTATCTGCCAACTTCATTTATTAGCCCAACTGATTAGGGTAATGCGTGTCAAATGTACCCAACCAATATAACGATGACATGTAATTTGAGACACTATTTAAACAAAAAAAAATTGAGAGAACTAACATTACCCAACTGATTACTGCTAAGGTTGTGCATCCCCTAGCCAATATACTTGGTTCGGTGCAATTATTTTGAGCCCAGTTCTTATATCAAGGTCTTTTTAGAATATTTCCTCGATGCAAGAGCGAATGAGGTGGTGAGAGTATATATTACATAATATGAAGTGAATTTTTGTCATTTTACTGAATACAGGGTTGAACATGGCCTTTGAAATCATGATCATTCTCTCTTAAGATTAGTTGCAAATGTGTATTTAACATATGCTCTCTCTGTCTCTCTCTCTCACACACACACACAGGGGAGTCATTTTGATGCGACTGGAGCATGCCGGAAAGATTCAGTCGGCATCCTTAATCTCAGCAACAGAACCAGAGCTCGAGGAAGTTGAAGCTGTTGCTATCTAGAAACTCTTGGCATTTGACAAGGCAATTTTGTGGTATTAGTGTTGTAATTTCCTTTTGGTTTGGGTCATCATTCTGCATGTTGGTGGATTTGTACATGTTACACTATTTATATATGTTTTTATGTCGCAAGCTCTTTTTTAATGCTTGCTCAGAAGGAAACATTAAAATAGGTTAAGAATAGAATGCATGAAAGACAATGGTTCTACTATAAATACCTTGATCTAGGCTGGAAACAATGGAAAAAAATTATAGGACGATGATTTTGGTTGAGTTTTTGGATGGAAAGGGATAATTTCTAACCAAGTTTTGGTGTTGATTCCTAGGTGTAGCGGTTTGTTCTCCATGTGTCTAAAAGTACTAATAAATAAAAAAAATAAAAATATTATGGTGTTTGGTAACTTCTTCGAAAGCACTTTTAAAGAGTAGAGATTTAGGTTCAAATGCATTTTAGCTAAAATAGAAAATTTGAGGTATAAAATTATTCTTAATCTTAAATTGTAAATAAAATAAATATAAATCTCATCTCACAATCACCTTAAATTTGTATTAATATTTTTTGAAGTACTTTTAGAATTATGTAACTAAACATTATTTTAACTTTTTATTAAAAAATATTTTTCAAAACTCTTCATTTGATGTTTAATCTGATCTTATAACTTGCACAGATGGACGCGCTTAATTGGCATATGTTTTACTTTTACCCATTGAAAATCCGGTTAAGGTTTAGGAGGAAACTCCTGGTGCAGTGATGTAATTTTTAGTGTTATAATGTTGGTGGACCTGAAATGGAGAGAACTTAAGAATGCCTATAATGTACACAGCAGAAGCAAGTTGGATCTTTTCAAAACTAAGATTTGTTGGTGTACAATCCAAATTTGTACCATCATATAATACCACCATAACTAAATTTCTAGTTAACGTTAAGGGGTAGCATTAGTAGTATCTCAAGAAAGTGTATGACCTGATATCGAAAAGTGAGATAATACTATCACAAGGTCCTCCTAACATTAATAATAAGTGACTTTTCACACGAGAATCTTGTAGAATCACTGTTTTTACTTGCGAAATTCACACTTCCTTACCTCTTAAGGCTTTAAAACTTTATTTTTTGCTTCCTCTTTTTTTTTTCCACTTAATTTGAAGCTCTAGATAGGTTATACACCATATACAAGAATCCGGCTAAGCGTCCATGGCAGTATGTGTGTGACACCCCTAAATTCGAGTAATTTCAACCCACAAATACGGTGTTACACGGTACTTATAACTATACATTCATTTCATTGAAACAACATCAAAATGATTGTACTTACTACATTCTTATTACAATTATAATAATAAATCCTTTTCCAGGTTCTGTAACCGATACATTCTTCATTTATCATAATATGATTCTTACAAACATATTAGTCTATTACAAGATAATCTATTTATCCATTTTAGCTTTATTCCTACGAGGATCCTCAGTTCTTTCGGCCTTAGCTGCAATCATATAATTCAAGTAAGAAGTGAACATAACTAGCTCAGCAAGTCTAGCAATAGATAATACAATTACCACGTCGAGAATTATATAATTATCTTCAATAACTGAACAAGTAGTTACGAAGTACTATGAAACATTAAATAGCACTTTTTCTTTCATAACCCAATTCTAGAGTACATATAATAACTTAGGAATTATGAGCTGGTCAATAGACCATGAACATTCTCTTTTGGTTTTCATTCATGAAAAAGGACAACCCGACACTAAGTCCGTAAGTCCGATATATCTTACGAGCACTTCTAGGTGATCAGCCTATAGTACTCTATGTTGATAAACACTCATCCGTTAAACGTATTTACGTTTAAATTTTGGCAACTTCACGTGCCCATCGAATAATCGATGAAAAATACATTTGTTTGTTCATATACAAGCTTACCTTTGAATCTGTACCAATCACTTGGCATAGGATAACGTTAATAGTTCTATATCGAAAGACTTGTAAACAAATCAATCTAACTCTTAAGAATAGTCTAGTCGAGTTAAAACTGGCATCGACCATTTCGTAAAACAATTCATGCATCTCATAACATGAATCACAGAAAACCTAGCTAACACGAAGGTTAGACAAGCGTTAAGAAAACTTGCCTTCAAGCGTCTTCAAATAAAATTCAACAATTCTTGGTCTTTACAGTCTCTACATGATATATTCACATAGCACATTGTAATTAGCTACCAAACAATCTAATCACATTGTTTTTACCAACTTCTTTCTCTTATATATCTTAATTGAATTTATTTCAATAATAAAAGTCATTTCGACTTAACTATCTTCCATTACAGCTTATTAACATCTTACATTACTAAACCAAGACTTGATCATCATTGGTTAATTACCAAAGTTTGAAAACAAATTACTTCCTTATATCTCGCGTTCTTCGTTTAATTACTATTAAACCATGTTCAAATTCCTAAAGTCATCACTATATATAAGTGATTTAAGATTGATCTTACCATGTATACTAAGTATATACATGTCCCATAATGAATTTGTAACAATTTGGAATTAGAAAACAACTTGGTCAACAAATTTTTCCTACTGGTTGTAACGCCCCGAAATCCGGTCTATTTCACATCCGGATTCCGTATGTCACGATCCCATCTTCTTCCAAACATACATCATTATATAGCTAAATATAACAACATACATCCTCAAATCCCAGGTTTTCAAACCTTAAAACTTCTTTCATTACAAATAATGATAATTACATTATTCTTTACATCTTGTATAAGTGACTTTTATCCGTCACCAAGGATACATAATCGTTCATTAAACTATTCTATAGTTTAATTCTATCATTCTATATTACAAGTCTTCGCTTGATCATCACGCTCATTCATATAATGAATGACATCTCTTCTGGATACCGATCAGCTTGATCTTTATGGGATCCTTAAGTTCTTCTAACATCGTTCGCTGAAAATGTTTTTATTTTAAGCAAGTGTGAGCATTCAATTGCCCAACAAGTCATAACAATTGAACAAACAACTTTAAGAATTTAAACATTCTTTTAGGACTTCAATAACCGAACAAAGGTTATGAAGCAGCTTGAATAATAGAGATACTCTCGATTCCTATCATTTTAAAACATTAGTCACATTCACTTTGAAATACTTTCATTCTTCTACCTCTTTCATACACATTCTATCTGGCTAGAATCAATAACACAGACTTAACAATAACGGTTCATGTATAAACAGAACATTCTCATATTGAACAGTTCAATCACAGAACAGTTCATATCATAGAAACACCGAAGTGTTCACATTATGGCACAAGGCCTCATATATTCTAACACCTTGTACAAATATCACACATTTGCACATAGACAGAACTTCTCAAGTTCAACATCTGAGAAGTTTCATTGGAAATATGAATGAAATTGGGAAACTTGCCTTACGCACAGCTACAACTTATAGTTTACGCTGAACTGCTCATTCCAATTCCTATGTAGCACATAAGGAAATAACACATGTACCAATTAATCATATACTTGACTAACGCATTGGTTTACTTTACTTTACTTCTTAGGGTTCACATTCTTACAAACTAAGTTTACGCGACCAACTTCCTTTACCGGTTAACGGCTTCATGACATACGAAGATGTCTTACTCAATACGTTCATCATCTTTGATGATTTGCATTTATCTTCTTCTTCTAACTCTCCTAGGACTCAGCACACATTGTGTCTCTGCTAGTAGTCCATGTGGTACTCTGGGTGGTTTCCCACAAACAACCAACAAACAAGTTCCCGTCTCATCTACACTGCCCATAACAGTGAGTTAGATCGGTTGCCAGTTTTGTATATACCTTCGCTCTCTGAAGGAATTGTTTAGCCCAGCTCCCATATGTCAACCATCAAAGGTTACAATTGTACTATAACCTAAATTCATCTTAACTTATTCGAACTATTAAACTATAATGTTCGTTAAGTCAATTTCTTATTCCTTATGGCTTTTTGACAAATAAATGTCATACCTCATGATTTATTCTTTATCGTCCAAATCATACAGTTTTTGTATACTCAGAACGATCATTTAATATTCATTCTACGCATTTATAGCGTTAACCATTTTACATTACCTTATTCTTATCTTACAACGTCCGGTTCATTCGACTCGAACATCATCCAAGTTATAAACATTAAATTCGGCTTCTTTTACGTTATACGTACTTGTCTTTAATTCAGCTTCTTCATCGTTCACAGGTTTAATCATTGATCTTCATTACCTTACAGTCAAACCATACACAGGGTGTAGGTTCTACCCGTTTAATATTCGCGTACACTTAACCTTTACGTTGGTTCAAGTGTTCAACGCTTACATTTCATTCAAACATTCTCCTCTGACTCACATTCAGCTTTCGTTAATCTTATTACCGTTCGCTACGGCTTTCTTGATAATTCATATCTTACCTACTACCTTCGTCAACGTCTAGGTCATACAACTAATGTATACTTAGAACGTTCGCCCGACGTGAATACGATTCACGAGGATCGTTTACTTATTCAACGTTTACTTTGTTCATCCCTTAATTTCTCATTCAACCTTTTCTCAAGGTTTTAATCGCTTTCAATCGTTATCCATCCCATGAACCCCATGTTCATTATTCTTTCTTAATGTCAAAGCCATACGATTCGTTGTATGCTAAGACCGATCGTTCATCGCAACAGCGTTGCATTCAAAGCGTCTAAACGATTTACATTCATCTCTCATTACCACGTCATAACATTGAAATGTTATACATTACCCTCGACAATCAACGTCTAAGGAATCACCATCATAGCAATCCCTCACGTTCATTTATCGCGACTATGGTCCCCGGATATAGGTTCCGTAACCCACGTTCACATTCTTTATCTTTTAATCTTTTCGTTCAACCTTCATCAAAGGTTTAATACACTTAATTAAGTGTTACATTAGTTGAACTATATGTTCATATTTCTTTCTTGCACATCCCTCAGTAATTGAGCAGTAAAAATCTCATTTCTGGGCATTGCCCTGCACCGGCGCTGTGGCGCCGTGTCCTTCCCTTTACTTCGCGTTGTGGCGCCACTCAAAGAGGTCGATGGCCCGAAACTTCATCATGTGAGTCGGCCCCCAAGGCACGACTCATGACATGCTACGGCTGGCATGTAACTTAGAAAAATTTTCTAAGTCTTTTACAAGCTTGGGATGCTGACTTCGAAATCTCATATCTTATTCGTTATAACTCGGAACGAGGAGGTTCCAAAGCCATTCTCTTCCTTATCTTACCTACTTCGATTACCCATGAAAAGAACTTCATTCTGAATCCGTTAACATGCAATTCAATTGGCTTAATCTTCGCTCTTCGTTCATTTTACGTTATTAACGTTCTTCGTTCGTTCGTCTGTAATTCGGTCATCCGAACTCGGAATTCATTCGTTCTTGAGTCCATGACTCACGTTTTATACGTCCTCTTACATTCTTATGAAACCCTACACGTTTGGGTTAATTTACTAACTTTCTAATTTTTGTTCTTCTTTTACGAAATTTTTGCCATAACTTTGTTATAGCTCAATTATAATCCGTTCTTCATGAACGTTTCTAATGTTCCTAACCAAGCAATAAGCAACTCACTTATACGCGATGGTTTTAAACTTGTCCATCAACAACAATTATCCTACGATGGTTTTAAATTTGTCCATCAACAACGTTCTTCGTGTTCTTCTTGTGTTCTTCGCGTTCTTCGTTCGTTCTTCATTTTTAATCGATATTTTGATTACGATTTTACTTTTTCTTGGAATTTGATGTTATAGAACACCATTCTTTACTTATTCCACCTAATCATTCATATAATCCACTCAGATCGTTCTAATTCATTACGAATCGTACACTTCCTTAAAAAATTTATAAACTAAATTTCTACTTTCTTATTTCTTCTTTTCTCATGATTTCAACCATATGAAATCATTCCTAATATCATTTACTTCTTATTCTCATTAAGCTATATTTTTAACATATAAACTTAAAGAAAATTATCTAAAAGTTAGGTTTTCGGATTACCTTTCTTCTTTAATCTCATTCTGTCGGACAAAGCGTGTACTCGGGCTAGCTTTTCCTCATTCTCTCCCTCTTCATCCGAACTCGCTCTCTCTCTAAAGTGTTGGTTGAAATTTCGAACCAAACAAATGAGCTTAAGGCTTGTTTATATAGAAAACCAAGGCTAAGGGTATTTTAGTCATTTTGCCCCCCTTAACCCCCTTACTATTCAAAGCTTAAGGACCAAGTTAACTTAGCCCCCAAGTTTGCTTAGCCCTTAAGTTTCGTAGTTCCGTCTTTCAGGTTTCGTCCGACAGTTTTAAAAACTGCGATTCTCGGAATCCAAATATTTTTGGATATTTCGTCTTTCCTTTACCGATTAAATTTTACGTATTCTTCGGATTTTCGGAAAACTGAAAAACACTTTTTGGTGTCAAGCGTTTTCCTTCGCGTTTTCCCCTAACGTAGCTAAACGAATGAAAAGTACATAACAATACTTTTCGTCGTTTTTATTTTGTCCGAGTTCTAAACGTTTTTCGAAAAAAACTTTTATCGGCTTACTTAACATTTCACGATATATTATGGTCAATCTTTCACTTTTAATGTCATTTCGACATACCGAACTCTCAAAACGGCTTAGGTTATTCAAACCCTAACCCTTAGGGTTTTCGCTTCAGTGAATAATTACTATTTCGCCTTTTTTTCCCAAAAATATTTTGTTCCCTAAAAAATTTATTTTCGCCTTGAAAATTCTTACTGCTCATCTAGCTCGTAGCTGAAATCCTCCCGATTAATAATCATTCTAGGTTATAGAACGATTAATAAACACATAACACGAAATAGTATTAATAAAATTCATTTTATTAATAACTAATTCTTTAACTTAAATTATGGACAATCCGGTTTTACTCGGGTTGTCACACTGTGTATGTCTTAGGCCAAATTTTTAGTATACTATCATGCGCTATACTGCCAACTAACAAAGATGTTAGTCCCGATCTCTTGGCACATTTACACGATGAGACTTACTATAGACAAGTGGTGTCATGCATTTCATTCTCCAAGAGAGCTAATGTCTCTCACTCGACACTGCGGCGCGAGGTTTAGAGCTTGAGGCGTGACTATATTTACCTTTTTGAGCCTTTTGATTTTATTTTTTTTATAATTTCCAACTTGATTCTTTCCGGACTCATAACTTAGTCGTTTTAAGTCAGAATTGGCTCGTTCAAAAGTCGTTTTCTTACACATTCCATGTATTTCGATTTCATCTGGATGAAAGTAGTTTTTAAATCCGTTAACGATGAATTCACTATTAACGTTCTAATAAGCGTTCGTTAAACGCTCGTGAGCGTTCATAGCTCGTTTTCTTCGTTCTAAGTCAGACCGACCGTTCTTGAGTCCACGACTCTTGAATACGTTATTCTACGCTACGCTATCGAAAACTAGAGTTTTCGAATTAAACGACGAGTTTTGACTACTAATCCGGAATTATACGATTTCAACGTTTAATGCCTAATTTCGTAAATTTCGCCATAACTTTGTTACTCGTGTTTTATACGCCAAATCAAATGGAACCAATCCATTGATTCATTGTCTATAACCTAACCAAGCAATATTCACATACTCTATAAAGGATGGTTTTCAATTTGTCCATCAACAACCAAATCAACGTTCAAATGGTTTATCCATCAAATGGTTTATCCGCGATTAACTTACTTAAACGCTTATGATTTCTACTTATACATGGCTTATCAATATTTAATTCACTAATATCCATCCTTATTACTCCAGAAGAGACATGCTCCACCAATTCATGATTCTCTACGAAAAATAAAAATAAACGGATCGAAGACTAAGGTTTTACGAATTATTACCTTAACGTTCTTCACGTTCTTGCTTAAAACTTCGATGTTTTGCTTCAAGCTCACTTGATTACTTGTTATAGCTCTTTTCTCTCTCTCAAATATGTTGGTCAATGTTTGTAAAACAAACAAATGAACTAACTAAGCTTTCTTATATAGGAAATCCAAATGGAGGGCATTTTGGTCAATTGGTAACTTTCTTACTATTCATTACTTTGCAACCAAGTAAAGTTACTTTACTTGGCCACCAAGTGGCCGACCCACATGGCCTTTGGGTCCCACATGGGTTGCCCTCATGGGTTTTACCCATGTGGTGATCCATCGGGTCGATCCGCGATTCGGTTTATTGGATCGGGCTTAATTTAACCTAACATTGGGCTTTGACATTATTCAATCTTGGGCTTCAATCTTCTACCAATTGGGCTTGACAAAGTCTAGGTCCAATAGCTAAAGTCCATTAAGACTTCCTCGTATTCTAATCGTATAACTCACGTATTCTCTTCGTATAGTATTCGTATGATATTCGTATTATACGTCGTAATAATCTTCATATTATACTCGTATACTAATTAGTATCATACTCATATTTCACACGTATAATAACCCTAATCATTATACGCATTCATTTCCTTCTCGGAACTTACTTTCTCTAACCCTTATGTTTTAAGTCTGCAAGCGAAAACTTCGTTTGCCATAACTGAAATATTATTGGATATTCCATCTCGTCTTAAAATTTTATTATTACGCGTTTTTCGGAATTTCAAACTTAATTCCCGAGCAGAAACGGATGAATAGTATTTTTACTGAAATTTTTCGGAAATTTTTTATTTTCGTCTTGAAAATTCAAAACAATTAATCCTAGCACATAGCCAGAATCCTAACCACATTCGAACATTCTAGGTCCTAGAACGACCTTCATATAGCTTACTCACATAAATAATCAATTAAATTTATTTAATTCAAATAATCAAATAAAAATTTAATTCACATAAAAATCCAATTTTTTCGGACGTTACAATGTGTGCATTCCTTGTGTTGAGGGTGGTTTGAGAATTAAAAATCTTACATCTTAGAATGGTGTCGTGTATATGATGAAGGAAAGTTGTTTATGGGGAGCAAAAATCCTACTGGGAGTTGTTGGACTTGGCAAAAAATAATGAAATTAAGGGATAAAACTCACCAATTTGGGCAATGGCAAATTGGTACATGAAAATATGTCTATTTTTGGTTTGATAATTGGCATCCAACAGGCTCTTTGTTGAAACCTTATGGGGCTGGAATTCTTAGATATTCTTACTTTAATGATATGGTGACAATGATCAAAATTATTACTGAACATCATTGGGACTGGCCTAATAGAATGTCTCATGATTTAAAAGAGTTGAGAAATATAACAGAGCTGTACATCAAACCATCCGATGAAGGAAAAATCGAACGGAGTTGATCTCCAACAATATGTTTACAATTAAGAGTGCATGGGAGGCTTTGAAGCCTAGAAAAGAAATTGTTAGATGGAAACAACATATCCCTAAATTAAGTGTAATTTGATTAAAGAAGTTTGACATGGAATAAAGAGGAGATGTGATATACATAATATAATGATGACATGCAAAAATAAAAAAAGTAGAGAATACTTGCGATGGAGTGGAATATTAGTTAAAACATATTCTTGCAGCCTTGATGTTTCTTTGTTAATTTTATTGGATAGTTTTTCGCTTGATGTTGGAGTTTTTGCTTCAAAGGGAATGTCATCTTAACTTGTTTAATTGTATGGGGCAAATGCCCCTCCTTTAAAACTTGGTGTACATATTTTTCTTTTAATGAAGTTTATTGCCCAAAGAAAAAAGGTTATTTTAAATTGTTTTTTTTTAATATTTAAAAAAGAATTAAAAAAAAAAAAAGAAGATGAAGCTACATGAGCCTCGAGTTATAGTTTATCCGAAAACGAACAAGCCAATATTAGAATTCCACCATAGTGAAAGGAGAACCCATCTTGAAAAGAAAGGTAACAAAAAAACCCAAAAAAAAAAAAAAAACGATCTCCAAATTGTCACTTGTGTTTTAAAATTTCTCGTCCAGATTTGACTCGATGCCTTAGTTCCTGTTTAAATAGAATGAGACATCCACCTAAATGAGCAAATAGTTAAGGCTCGATTCGTATTCGCTCGACTAAAAGTTTGATTCGAGCTCGACTCAAAATATAAATGATTCAAATATGAACGAATTTTAAAGTTCGATAAATTAAATTCTATTTTATACGAGCCTAAATTAAATTTTATTTTATACTCGATAAATTTTGTGAACCAAATCTAAAAAATACAATATTCGGCTCGACTCGATTCATTTACACTGCTTGCATCCACCATATCAATTTAATAGAAATTTTGAAACTTTGTAATACTTTAAATGAATTTATCAAGCCTTAAAAGTTAATTTGTTTTTTTTTTGATAATTTTTCATGTAATATTTTAAATAATTATATCTAAGGATTTATAGAACCAAAATGAGAATGAGGTTCAAAAAGCTGCTCCTAGAAAAATTTACAACAAAAGCAAACAAAGCCGTGAAAATTTATTTTTGACTTAGGTGGTGTTTAATAAAACTTAGTGTTAAGATCTGAACGTGTTAAGACCTGAACAATTTAGACGTCTGAATAATATAGAGCATCTGAATAGAATTGCGTCTGAATGCAAAAATACTGTTTGATAATTAATTTTTCTAAAATGTCTGAATAACAATATTTTACCATTTTAACCCTCTCAATGTTTTTAAACAAAACTCGCTTTGATAATCGGAAGGTCCGAATAGTATTTGAAATACATATTTATAATATTTTGACCACAATATGATAAAATAAAAATAAAAACGTACAATTTAAATTAACTTCAAACATAGTATCATGTCCCAAAAATATCAACATAGCATAATAATTCAACCATACAAATTAAATTAACTTCAAATAGTTATTAAGAGTTGAAGTGCAATTTGTTCACGTAGATTAACCATAAATTCTACGCCTTGATCACCCCATTGTGGTTCATCTTGTCCCACTTCTTCGTTTCCTTCAGTTTGCTCCACTTCATCGTCAAACATGTTATCTCGATCATATTGGAAACACAATTTAAAAAATATGATGCAAGTGGGCTGATTATGCCACCCAACGCTCTGTTTTTTGTCAACTGTATTGCTCCAATAAAGATCTTCCTGGTTTATGGAGAATTATATTCAAGTCGGATAAGTTTAATTTTATGCACAACTCGTACATTTTAAACCTGAGTTTGAGTTTTTGTTCAACTAGAGGAGCACACGAAAGCTCAACTGCAGTTTCCACTCTGCAGTAACAACCAATCCTTCACCCACAAAGCAATCATCCCATCGAAGCACAACTCATTTAATTATTTTCTCTGAGCAAAAATTTGTCAAAGTTGAAATGGGTCTTCAATCGCCATGATTGGTTAAAAGAGGGAACATAATACCAAAAAGACTAGTATTACATGATTCAAAACACAACCCACTGCTTAAAAATCATATAAACAAGCAAATTCAAGACAAAATAAATTGGGAATTGAGATCTGAAACATATAATCCAACTCTGTTACCACTAAAGTCCACCAAGAACAATCATTTCCATTCCAAAAAGAAAAAACAAACAACCGTTTGTAAAAGAGAGAGGGATAAAACTTACTGGGTAATCTTCAAAGTAAGTTTTATTGCATAAAAAGAGAAGATTTTGCAGAGAACTGAGTTTAAAAAAATAAGGAGAAGGGTAGCTTCATAAATTTCAGAAGATAATATTAGAAAAGGGATAAATTTGTTGTGGTCGCATGAATCTAAATAGAAGCCGGTAAACTAAAAAGTAGAGATTTAGCGATTACCGGTGTAAACAATAGATGAAGAAGGGAGAGAAGATTACCGACGAAAGAAGACAAAGGAGCAGCGGCGAATTCAGCGAAGGAGAAGAGCAGCAGCAACGATTTGAAGGAGAGAAATGGCGATCTAGGTTTGATTTGGGATAAAAGACGGAAGAGGTTATTATTGTCCTAAAAAAAATTTTCTCACTCAAAGACTCCTCTGGATACTATAGATTTATTTTTATGTCTAACCAATTAAGAGCTATTAAGAGGCAAAATTTTTTTTGCCAAACAAGATTTGCCTCTGACCGAATCAGAGGCAAATCCATTAAGAATCAATAAGAGGTAATCAAACACAACCTTAAAAGAAAAGGTGGAAGAGCTAGGCAAAAGTAAATAGAGATACAAGAGAGAAGGTTCACTAAGATGATCTACGATCATGAATCATGACATGTTTCCTCCTTTGAGTGAGGAGACGATGCAAGTGTTGTTACCTAAAGGATTTAAGAACATGCAAGTAACTCCTTACGATGACACCACTGATTTGCACGACCACCTTAATGGCTTTATACTACGTTTAGATGGAAAGAATGTAATTTAGTAAAAGAATGAAATAGAAAAAAAATTAAATGGTGAGTAGACCTTCCATACCAAATGAGTAAAATTCAAAAAATTGACAGAAACGAGAATAATTCGTTTCATTTCAATGGAACAACTAAACACAATTTTTTTTTTCATTCCATTTTAGAGATCAATTTTTCTGGGCACGAGTAACAGGGGTCTCAATGTTACTCAAAAGCATAAGCGCGTGAAGTAATGTTCCTTATAGAGGGCTCGGCTCATACACAGACATAGGGAGAAACTATCCTTGTGGTTGTGCCAATCAGTTTTTCTAACAAAGAACTGCAAGGAGCATGACAAACCCATGGTGAAGTTATGACCTTGTGCTTTGAAATTTTTTATATCAAGAGTCTTCGTGGATGGTGTTAGCTCTGTGGACATCCTCTTTATCTTGAAACTTTTACAGTGTTACCAAGGTTTAAAGAGTACGGAAAAGAAAAGAAATAGACAGAAAATTTAAACTTTCTATTCAATTATGTTGTTATTAAATATTTTAATAAATAAAAAAAGGAGAAAGACGAAAAACAAAAAACTAATAATCCCTGTTCACTTTTCTTGCCAAAACTTTTCATTCAAAAGTGGTCAGATTTAAACAGAAAACTGAATAACATAAGTAAATCTTTTATAATCTCTATTGTACCCTTTATATTATTAACATAATAAACTAATATAAGGTTAAAATAGAATTTTGAATGTAAAACTTAATTTTTCCCCCTCTGTAAACTCATTAACATGCAAAAGAAAAACTTATATAAGTTTTCTATTCCTTTCTTGTCTCCTCATCAAATTCTAAGTTTTCTATATTTTCCTTTTCCGTTAAAAACTTAGAAACAGTAAACAGTATTAGGGAAATGAGGCTAGAAGTCGATAAGTCTATCCATATAGCATAACTCCTCTTTGGATTGTCTAAATCCCAATTCACCTGAAGGAAGCATCCGTCTGCCAGTAACTATAGGATCCGCACCATACAAAGGCCATCATCATATTTCTAGTGGTCAATATCCTATCTACTTCTACTGCCAAACTTGGCCGTGCTGAAGAAAGCCTTGAAAATTATCTCATCTAACTATCTAAGTATCATCTCCTCTCTTTTTATTTTTCTCCCACAGCTTACATATTAGAAAAATCAACTCAAAGACTTCACCCTAACCAAGCCCCGCTCAATGGTAAAAATACTACTCAAGGTCTTGGATCCATTTTTGCCAAAGACAAGAATGTTAAATTTCAGTCTAATATAGCAAATAAAAAAGAAAAAAAAAAGACTTCACCCAAGCCCTCTCTTTTCAGAAAGAAACAAAATTAGAATTTCAAGCTTCTCACTTCCCTATCCCTCTCATATTTTGAAAGAATCAAAATTAGAATTTCAAGAGTCGCGAGAGAGAGAGAGAGAGAGAGAGAGAGAGAGAGAGAGAGAGAGCCAAAACAATACATTCTAATTAGACATCCAATACTCCCTCCATTTCAAATTAGAGATACATTTTTTAAAATGACTACTTTTAAGCAAAAAATTATTTTTCCAAACATCCACCTAACATTTGCTAGAAATGTAATAGAGGTAGCATGCTAGTATTCAACCTACCTAGAATATAAGTAAAATAATATGTAAAGAACTTCACGTCACTTCATTGTCGGAAAATAAAAATATTTCTCTAAAACTAGAACGGACTAAAGAAAGACTATTTTTGGAGCGGAGGGAGTATATAACAATTTCAGATCATTTACTACAACTCAAATATAATCACAACTACTTCATGATCACTAAACGTTGTGAGACAATTGAATTGAATAGGAAGTCACTCTGCTTCAAGGGCTGCAATCTCATACCTGACTTCTTCTAGGTGTTCGTTTATGGTCGTCACTGCATCCTGCACACCTTTGATGGCTTCCTTCAGAGCATTATCATATTCTGCATCTGCTTCTGCCTCTTCAGTTCCAGCAGCTTCGGTTATCTCGTGGACATGAACACACTCATGCTGCATTGGCTCTTTGAATTTGCAGTTGTCGTGGCTCACTAGACGCTCTGAGGGACGACCCGCCTTCTTCAACACCTGAATAGTGGCCGTCTGAGGCCCAGCGGAGAGTATTTGTCAGACATCATAAAATTTGGTGCACCTACAAGTTTTGTACATGAACAGAAAGGATAGGGATATTGACACAATCAGTATTGTGCAACAATTAAACAAGTAACTAGGAATTTCCGCACTCATGCGCGAGGAGTGTTGGGAATGGTTGAGGCATTAATGGAATAACCCAGGTCTAAAGTTCCAGTTAGCACACTTTGGGTCAAACAATCAACCATGTGTGTGTGTTTTTTTTGGGCTGTGGGGATTTTTTTTGGGGTTGGTGGGGGGGGGGGGGGGGGATTGAGGCATTAATGGAATACCTGGGTCTCAAATTCCAGTTATCACACTTGAGGACAAGCAAGCAAGCTAACTTGATAAAAAAGAAATAACAAATGACCAAATAGTTTGCATGAGGTTGCGAACCTTCTACAACATTCATCCTTGTAATAAAAAAGTTGTACATAGAGGAAGACATGAACTAATTTTTTTACTACGTCTTGCTTGTCAGCCACCAAATGAATTTATTATTCTCTTGAAAACTTGAAAAAAGAAAAATAAATCACCATAGATTGTCTCAAATAGATGTTTACTGGTGACTCACTAAAGGAGAATTTGCATGATCTATAATTCAACACATTTGACAACTATGGGGGTAGTTTCTTTATTTCCAATTCTATTAGTACTTCATAAATACATGATATTACTGTTACTATTATTAAAGAACAAATATATTTAGTGATATAATTTTAATATGCATTTGTTAATAATATAATATTTCTAATAACAATTTATAATAAAGCTTTTTATGGTTTAATAAATTATTATTGCAGAATTTTAACCTATTTCTAATAATTATAATTATATATAGAATGGTTTTTTGTTTGATCAATATATAGAATGTTAGAATTAGTTAGATAACATATACATTTAGAAGGAATCAATTTCCTTATGAAATATCTTGACTTATTTTGATCTATAATAAATAAATATGGAATTTTTTTTTTAAAACTAATAAATATAATTATTTTTTTAACGATAAGTGTTTTCTGATGTAGGACAAGATTCAAATATGAATATTTTCTGGAAATTAAGGAAAAGGAAGAATAAAGGAAAAGTGAGCTTTGAGTTATGCTCCGCACATCACTATCCCAAGGGTTTCTCAAGCGTAAAAGAGAGGATTTGATCCCAATCAAAATATTGTAATAATAATCTTTCAATAATTTAGTAGTCTAAATAATTTATGGGGATTATATCAATATTTATAGACTCAACCCCTAATATTACTTGAGGAATAATAAAAGTACTAAAAGATAAAAATACCCTTACTAACTATTAAAATCCTAAACCCCCACTAATAAATAAATAATTACATTAATTACTCTTACATTAAACATAATAAAAACTCCAAATATAAATATACAAACAAAATCTTTGATTTGGTCTGGACTTGTAGTCCCCATCATTTTCCTTTTGAGTATTTCTTCTGCTGTAGTTTATTTAGCTAGCCCATTCTTAAAGGTAGGTCTTGTATGTCAAAGACTACCACATCTTCAAGAATATCTAGTCTTAATTATGGTATTCTTTGTGCCTAGAATTTTCACACGCATGCTTTTCTCTCTTATATTGTTGGAATCAATCTTTGGAGCAGTTTCCTTGGAATAATTCTATTTAAAAGGTGAGAACTCCTTGTTCCTTGAATGGCTTAATATTGTGGCGGTGATGGAAGCCTTGTTGCAGGATGAGTGTGAGTGTTTGTAAGCAAGCGAGTGAGACTAATCGCCCTTCTTTTTTTAATATTGTCTTCTAGCACGGTAGTTGTGGTGTTTTTTGTTCAGGGTGTTTGCAGAATGTTGGGTTATTCCTTTAGAAGTTGAAGAGATGCTTCTTAGCAAGTTTCGAGCTTTTGGTAGGAAGGAGAGTAAGGTGCTCTGGCAATGTGCCTGTTTTTGCTATTCTTTGGGGAATATGACTCAGAAAATGATAGATTTTCAGTTATCTTGTACTTTCATTGTATTTGGGTTAAAGTCACGTTTCTTGATTCGTAGTGCATTTTCACAATACGGAATTATTAGAGAATAACAACGCAATGAAAAACAATAGCAAAGAGAAATCGAATGAAAAACAACCACACAACACGCAAAATTTACGTGTTTCACTCAAAATATTGTGCTAGTCCACAGTCGGCGACATATCAATTTGGCTATCTTTAGAATTTCTGTACATCATATAATGTAGAATCCTCTCCTTATATAAATAATATAAGAAACCCTAATTCAACCTGGAAGTACAAAACTACCCTAATTCACACATAACTACTTCTCCGGACCTACTGGCCCTCCGCTCTAAGAACATGACCTTTTGGGTAGCTTTACAATCAACTCTAAATTAAAGTTCGGATCGGATCAGGCTTCGTTAATAACAAGAACTTTGGGGGTCTATTTCGGATTGTACAGAGGGATTGGGGGTATGCCATGCTTTAAGGGTTTTGTACTTTTTCACTTTTCTATGCTCTCTCTATTCCAATAAAGAAAATTATTCTTGTGAAAAAGAACCTAGTTTAGCTCCATACAGTATTTAGTAACACATCATAAACGAAATCCACATAAAAGTCCTAAAAGTTTAGAATGTGTTTTAGAATTCATGCCAATGCACCTTGGTGACAATAGTTTTTAATTAGAACCTAATATGGCTACCATATATGGAAACTATAATAAATTTGGATGTAGTTGTAGACAGTCAACTACTAGAATATAACAGCAGCCCCATGATTACAGCCCTTGCAATCTGGGGCTTGATTGTAGGGTGTAGATCTTTATTTTGTAACTGATGTAACAGCCTGTACTGATGTAACAGTCCCTTTATTTTGGGCATCATAATTCCTGAATATATTATATAAGGCTAGAGATCTCACAAGAAGACTCGAGCAAATTCCATTCTAAATTATAGTTTGTACTTTTGATTAGATCATCATGGATTCCGTACTAACAATTCATTGGAAAACAATACTAATTAACACTAGTGGACAGCAGGAAGAAAAAGATACCAGATTCAATTTCTGCTTTTCCTGTATTTGCACAGATCTGAGCAAGTGAGCTAAATCATCTCGGCAGCAATCAGGACTCAGAAATAGAGACACCATTTCAAGTACCTGCACTAGTGGAGAGACTAAAGCTAAAGCTATGCGCTTGAAGGCCATTTAGGGGAGAGAAGGGGAAGGGATATGAAAATAATGCTGGAACATGTGACTAACCTGTTTTGAGCAATCACTAAATTCTACAGTGATCTCACTGCAAATTTGTTGGTAAGCTGGATCTAATCCTGAAACCATGTAGTCTTCAAACCCCCTGTCAAGTACTAGATATTATCAGATTTATCACCAAGATTATTATTATATTTGAAGTAGAGAACTTGAAGTGAAAAATAAAAAATCATACTTGATCTTTTTAGTGAAAGACGGAATGAACTTTCAAAGATATTCTTAGAAGAATGATCAATAGCTCTAGGTAGCCTGAATTATGGGGAGAAGCACTAAAATGACAGTTTCCATTTTGAATAAAGTTCAAGTGTCGGTTACTGAACTCCGTAATTGTGGACTGACAAGAAACATGTCTTAAAATCCTTTACTTGTTTGCGTTGTCCTTCCGGAGCAAAATTTTATATATACTCTAGAAAGGAAGTTGGGACGAGATGATTATTAATCGCTATAGTGTTACATATCATCTGAAGGAAGTGTGCTTTGTGCAGTGAGTGAATGGCAAAATATGGATGTAGGAGAGGCTTCCCATAGTTCCTGGGGAACACGTAGATCAAAAGGAACCTCCTCAACAGGAATGAATCTTGCACTTAAGATCTCAAAAACCTAACAGATATGTTATGTCAAATAATTTACTATCAGAAACATAAATTTGACATAGGGTCTGAAATTGATTGATTAACATTTGGAGAACCTATTACCACACGTGGAGAAAATGGAAGATCTACAGAAAATGAAAAGCACTAAAATCCGGATCTAGTTGAATTGCCTGAAGGGTCCAAAGACTGGATGATATGGTTGTACTAGACCTAAAGTAATCTGGCTGTAATTGATAGAAAAAATTTCTATATCTGGTAACATGCACTTCAAAATGCAATTTTTGCCATTTTATGTGTTTCATCTTGTGCATGTATTATGTCACGAATGGAAGGTAGTAAGTTTTGATGGGGAAAAATGCTTCGGTAGTAAAAGCAATGTTCTGGTTGGTAGTAAGGAATGTTTGGTTGGACCATAACGGAAATAAGTATTATATATGGTAACTGTTTTCACACAATTTTTATGGTTAGACTGGCAGTTGTACATCAATTATTTCTTTTTTCATTTTTTTTCTTTTTGATTAGTATTTCAGCATAATTATTTGATGTCAGAAATATGATGTGGTCATATTGTATGACATGGTTATATACTTTTACTTGTCAAGGAAAAAAAAGGTATGACGTCATCATATAGCTACTATATGTTGTATTGACTTCCCTGATTTTGCATTAGTTAATTTCACTGGACCTGGTCCTAGTCCAGGCCCTAAGGTGAAGCAACTAATAAAACCGATCATTCAACTAGTCTTACAATATAGAGAACATTTCAAAACTAAAGTCTAATTGACAGGGGCCAAGTGGAATAGTATAATAATTCATGATTGCGTAGACCAATATCAATTAATTCATACATTTGTCAACAAATTATTTAATATTTAGTATTTGATAAATAAGGCAAATTATCCTTTAATAAAAATAGATAAATAAATATACATATATAGATAGATAGATAGATAGATAGATAGATAGATACGGGAAACTGTAATTACATGAATAACAATAAAGCAAAAAGATCATCTTAATATTTGATTACTAGCACAAAGAGATTAACAACTAATTAGTGCAAAGAGATTAACAACAATCAAATATATTGATCCATCAGGATGAGTGTAGGACCTGTAGGTGAACAACTCGTACCTTGCTTGCTTGAATTAGGGTTTGAGATGCACTAAGGACAAGAGAAATTCACAAAAAAATATGAATTTTAATTGAGGATTTGAAAGAGGAGAAGAATGGGCAAGCAACACTTAGACAACTGATAGCAAAACCCAGTATTGAGCCTTGAAAGAGTGTGGGAGAGCAAAAATCTAAAAGACTTTCCTCTAGAAATGAGAGGGCTATTAGTAGGGGTACCTCTTGGTAAGTAGGCATGTGACTTAAAGTTACTAACCAAAAATACCCTTCTCTTGTCGTGTTGCCTTAAGTGCAGCTTGAATGCTCCCATTCCTCTAGCCCCCAAGCCAAATCCCTCAATTAAGTCCCAATAGAAAGTAACTCACTTAGTCTTCTTCCATGGCACAAAGAGAGACTCGCCAAGTCTCGGATATTCGTGCTTCAAGCTTTCAATGTCTGGTGTCTCTAAAAATGTACCATGAAAAAAGCTCGAGCTCGAGGAGGAGAATAAAAGGCCACAAAGGGAGCCCTCTCTCTGGGGTGAGCAAACTCCTTTGGCTTGGTTTTACTCCTAATTCCTTCGTCTTTTGTCCCAGTTTGTCTGATTCTTCATTCTTTGTCCAACGAAGAAGAATTTGGTGTAGTCGAAGAGTTCATCCTCCTAGGGTAGTCGACATGAACCTTCTAGTGACGGAATCCTAGGAGGTCATTCCAAACTCGATTATTTTTGGCTTTCCGAATCGTTCAATTGTTACTCAGTTACTTTGTTTGCATAGCGTCTTTGTTGTAGTCGGAGGGAATGAGCCCCTGGGTGGCTGAACCAGTGTTGCCAAGTTCGTGGAGCATTTTGGAAGTCAGAACGCAATACATCAACTTTTTGGGTACCCATTTTTGTCTATTTGTTGTTTAGGTCTTCAAAGTACGCTTATTTGAACACTCTACACATTGTAAATAACTTGTACTCTCATTGATTATGGGTGCTTGTGTGAGTCTCTCTCTCTCTCTCTCTCTTTATATATATATATATATATATATATATATATATATAGGGGAAAGGTAATCTAAGATAATGCTTTAACCAAGCTTAAGGCTTCTTAACAAAATGACATAAAAATCGTAATTAAAGACCTAAAATGAAAAACTTAACACTAAGGGGTAAAACTATGCCATTTTACTAAGTCTTTACAAAGTAGCCTTAGTCAAGCTTAACTAAGGCATACCTTAGATTACTTTTACCCCACATATATATATATATATATATATATATATATATATATATATATATATATAAAAACCAAAAATCTTTTAATTAATTGTGTGCATTCTAGTATTGTCTCTTGAGTTTATGTATTTATTTTTATTTCGATAGAAATATTACTATAATTGTGAACTGGTTCGTGAAAGAGGTATGAGAGTGCAATACGCCAAATTTAGAGTATTTTGACGTAAGAGTACTATGTTTGGGTCAAATACCAATACATGGTTTGCGAGGTCAATAAGAATATTTGATTACTTTGGGCTAAACCCTAGGGGAACATTTTTGGCACTTATCAAAATTCTTGCTATTTTGTTTGCTCAAAATCCTGTCAGAGGTTCAAAATGAGGCAAGAGAACGTCGACAATCAACTTTCCCTTAGGGCCGAACCTTATGGGGCCTTTTCGACACAACCAATTTTCTCACATTTTCGTTTAGGGACTTTTTTTGGCTCACACGAGCTATTTATTGATCGTTTGATTCATATGCCTCCAATTTATACTTGGGCCTACAATGAGCAAATATTAAATAATAACCGAGTCAACACCAACTACCATATTCAAATTGGATACCTTAGAGAAAATTTAATGCATGATCTGTGAAGATTCAGTACTACATCATGTTAAATAAATTATATGGCCTAATTTTGTAGGTTTGAATTGCACCTCTTAATAATGAGGTTGATTTGGTCTTTTTATAACTAGGACAATTATAATCCCCTCTCCCCCAGGAGAGAATTGACATAGACAATGAGGAATAACGTCAAGGTTGTTGGTTCCAATCCGGACTTGGGGGTCAAAATTACCTATCAAAAGAAAACAACTATTACCTAGGGCGACTATGACAGCAGGGGTCAGATCAAACTAACAGTTAAGCTTGAAAGAGAAATATTGATGCTAAAGCACATGCACCAGGATAAAAAGTGAAAGAAGAAATAAAGAAAGAGGGAACTTAGACAATCATATCTAGGGCCTAAGATATCACACCCGAGAATATATTTCTTCGTTCTTTCGTTACGAAATTGGATTAGTGATTACATAGGCCAGGTAGTAGTGGCCTTCAAGTTATCTCCAAGACTCCTTTTTTTTTGACAAATTGGCTCCAATACATACACTTTTATTCACTTGCTAGATTGCTAGTTGTTAGGTATCCTTCTATTTGGAATAGATGTCTTCACTTGTTAGTAAGTCCTTTATGTTATAGGATTTGGGGGTAAAGGTTTTCTTTGCTTGTAGATAAACAAGCAATTTATAATCAATAGAATAGAGTTGGGTAATAATAATTTTCATAATCTTGTAGCTTTCTTTTAATGATGAAACTCTATTAAAAATCTAAGTGAGACTCCAAAAGTTGCTAGTGACACTCTTAAGGTTTTATCTTTCTTCTTGGTCTATTCTTCTTCTCTTTCTTTATATTATACATAATAAATTGTAAAATCAGACTTCAAAACCCTCCGCACAGCTATTAAACATCATAAATCCCAAATCCCATCCATTGTCCTTTTTAACCGCCTAAACCCTATACACTAAGTTCCACTATAGTACTGTCCAATACCAATTACAGCAATTTATCAGTTTTAACTTTTAGCCCATTCACCTAGGACTATCAATTGGGCTAAGTCAGGCTTAAGGCTGTCCAAGCTTTAACGAGCTGGGGCTTGGGCTCAACTCATTCGGGCTTATAATATGTTGTTCAAACTTAGCTCATATGTGACCACGAGCTTCGGACCTATTTTTGGGCAACCCCAAACAAACAAAAAATCAAAAATAATAAGATAAAAAAAATAACAGAAAACTAATGCAACTCATTATTAAAACGACATTAGTTCATATTGACGAACTATTGATAAGACATTAAAATATTTGCAAGCAATAAGATCAAAATATCACCAAAATTAAGAAATTTGACTTCAAACATACAAATAATCATGGTAGTAATACGTCTCCAAATTATTTACATAAAATTAGTTAATAACACAAAGTATTTAAGTAAATAAATAGCTTTAAAGAAAAGATGGTACATAAATTTTAGTTAAAGACATGATATAAATATAAATTGCAAGTGTAAATAGGTAATAGTTAATATAAATAGTCTATATATTTATATGTTTTTTTAACATTATAATTTTGCCGGGCCTATAATGAACCGAACGACCTATAGACCAAATATAGACCAAACTTGGCCAAATTATTATTTCGGACTTGAATTTTTGTCTAAGCTCGGCTCAGCTTACCTTCAAATTAAATTTGAGCGAGTTTTTAACAAATCTAACAACCGGGCTCGACATGACTAGACCAATTGAAAATCCTACATACACCCTAATTTTGTAATCCTAAAGTTAAACTTTAGCATCAAAAGTCAAAACCCAACTCTCTCTCTCTTAAATCCCTATTTAAATTTGCCTTACACATCTCCAGTTTCTTTACTTCACTTTCTGTTAACTGTACGAATAACCAATATAAACCACCCTAACAGCTACAACTATATCCTGCTCCCATGAGTTGTTTTGTCAAAAGATAATATGATTGGGTACCAAATATGGAATTTCTACTATTTCTAGTAGCAATATTTTAAAAGTGTACCAGATAGCGAAGGGGGCACCTAGCGCCTAGGCGGACTAGGTGTTTTCTTTGGTAGTCTCATTTGTTTATTTTTCTATTATACATCTTTGTTATATTATACAAAACATATAGTAGATTGTAACTTCTTTTAAATTTTATATAGAAAATTACCAAGATTTTTTTTAAGGATTAAGAATTTCATTACAAGTATTGTAGAGTTTCAAAGTAGTTGCGCAACCAGATCGAGGCGGTAGAGAACCTAGTGTCTTAGACGAAAATTTTTAGAACACTATCTAGTAGTTGTACCAATATTTTTCAATTCATGATGCTAAAGATAAAATAGTCTTCAAAACACAAAATGTAGGAGTAGGAAATCCGCTTTGTGTCATCGTTGAGCAACAAGTATGATCTACTACCTTCACCCCCAATTTAATTGTGCTACATTTTATTTTGGGAAACTCCATTTACAATAATTACTCAATCTGACTACACTAGCTATATTTGAAAAGTTACACAAATAGTTTGAAATTTTGTCTATCTCATTCGTATGAGGATGCATTACTTTTAGGGTATAGTAGGAAGCAAATTAAAACTGCAAGAAAGTACTCCTCCTTAATCATGTGTCGAGTGAAGAGTGTCACATTAATTTGGGGTGGGGGATGAGGAGGGGAAACTACTTTGTCACTACTAGAAAATTCAATTAAAGATCACTTATGAGTTCTCCTTTTAATTTGCTTTAAGAAAGTTGGAAAAGTAAAAGTCATGTCTTGTATAAATGTACAAAGACTAGCTATCGCAAATTCCTGGAAAGATAATTGCACTAGCATCATTAACCACCTTTCAAAGCTCTAAAAGCTTAGCTGCTCACCATGCACTCCTTTTATTCACCGAGAATAACCTCTTATGGGAGAAACCAATGTCACCTGGAAAGCGGATCGTTTCGGTACGTGAAACCAATATGAGAACGCTAGTAGGCTACATAGTCTAAAACAAAGTACGTAGGAGTAGAATTTTGTGGATGCTTATAGTTTGGAAGTCTCTTAGATTTATAATGCAACATAGCTATATTTCATAAAAGATCTTTATTTGCATCAACAAGTTAATTGTTCTAAAAATAATTTAGTACAAATGTGTATTTGAGCATCCAATACTAAGTTAGAATATTGATATTTGTGCAATTAAGGGTAAAAACAAAGAAATACTTGGGTATGATCGGTACGCCAAAATACCATGTTTGGCACGCACCTACAAATATGCGATTCGCTTAGGTCGGATAACTCTTGGTGAACCCACAGTCAACAACTATCAACAGATACAGACGACCCCTACCATACCCTATACAAATATAGTAAATATAGTATGCAGAGACACAAAGAAACCTATCTGTAAATTCATTTATGCTGATCAAACAAAAAAAGAGTAAATTCATTTATACATTCCAAAAAGATGATACAATTCGGCCACCTCGTAGATAAAAAAACATATATGCGTCTTGACAAGTTACTAGAAAACATCCAAAGAAATGACAGCCAAATTGCATATCTTTACCGATGATACTTAATAAGCAAATACTTATAACTAATCAAATATATAAACGTGTAATCCATAAACCAGCACACACAAAATTAAATTAAAGAATACAATTAACTTCACTGTTCGGTTGTGATAACAAAGTTGCTAACAATCAAAGTTATTTCACAGTATCTAAGAAAAAAAAATCTCAATTGCCGAAGTGATACTACTAATGGACAAATCAAACAACAGAATCAGACCTTATTATTGTTGTTCTTATGCGAATTTAGAGAGTACCTTTTAAGCTTTGCATAAGCTTCGGCCCTACGCTGCTGAATTTGAAGAAATCTGCGAAGCAATTCAACGATTTTTGGGGATTCGAGCCGATTCTCAACTGCCATAGCTTCTGATATTTTCACCTTCTTCTCAAAATCTTCCATATTTTCACTTCCAATTTTTTTCAGGGAACTCTGTATAAAGTTATTTCATGTTTTAGGGGAAAAAAGAAATTCATTTACAAAATTTATATTAAAAATAATTTTTTATTTCATATTTAATCTCCGATCGCCTGACCGGCCAATTTTTTTTATTACCTTTCAAAAAATATATAATATTTATTTCAATTAAAATTTTTATAAATTTAATGATTTAAGTGTAATTTAGATACATATACAAAACATAATTATATAAATTGAAATAAATATTTTTTGAAGGCAATAAAAAAAAATTAGTCGATCGCTAGACCCGTTGTCACCGGCGGATTAACTTAAAATTATTATAAATTTAACATAATTTTTTTTAATTTTTAATTAATTTAATAATAAATATCATAAATTATCTAAAAAATACTTACATTATCGATAGATTATTCGCCCATCTAGTGACCCGTGAATCACTAATCAAAGAGCTCTCCAAATGAGTCTATCTATATATAGATTTTACTATAAAATTTATTATTTTTTAATTTTTTGAAAAATCAATTCAAATTTAAAATTAAAAATATGTCAAATTAAGTTCTAGAAATTAATAATAATCTTATCATTTGGAATAAAAAGAATATAATAAATTAACATTATTAATATTTTTTTTGAAAGTCTTAACATTGTTAATATAATAATAGTGACATAATAATAAAATTAAGCATTAATAATGGCAAAGCAATAATTATATTGTCAGAGTAATAAATAATCTTAAAAGTTTAAAATATAACTAAAACAAGTGCAATCACTAAATGTATATTTACTTTTGTAACATAAATATTATTGTGACATTATCAATACGATGATATACCTAACTCGAGTATATTATGTCGGTTAATATTATTATCTATTAACGTCAAGATTCGTCCATGCGTCTCAATCACTAATAGCACGTTCAATCTTACACAAAAATGAAATCACACGGAGAAACTTGACGACCTGGGCCGTCGGGGGATAGCTCCGGTGTAAGAATAAGTACAGGCTGAATAAGGTTTAACAATGAAGGTATTAAGTTTTATTGCTGAAAAATAATGAGATACCGAAGAATTACAGTGTAGTCTTGTATTTATAGTGATCACTGTAGACACTCGAAATTTTGCATTCCTGTTACTAATCTTGCAGGAGGGCAAAATTGTCTACCAGAGATAACCTTGGAAGTCAAATCAGCGCAATTACGGAGACAACCTTGGGATACTCAGTTTTCAACTTCGGAGACAACCCCTAGATATTCAGTTTCAATCCCGGAGATAACCCAGGGAGATTCAGTTCCAACCTCGGAGATAACCCCGAAGGATGCGGTTCTAATTACGAAGATAACCCTGGAGAAGTCAGTTCCAACCTCGGAGACAACCCCGAGGCACTCAGTTTCAACCCCGGAGATAACCTCGGGAGGTCAAGCACACCTCAGAGATAACCCTGAGGACATTCAACACCTACAGCAACCCAATCTCAGAAATAACCCTGAGTAACGACTGCTACATCTGTACAAAGCCAGAGATAACCCTCGTGAGGGGAAAAATCATCATTTTTCCACCTCGATACTATATTCACGTCGTCTCAACATCATTTCAACCCACATTTCATACAGAAGTGTCCTACAAAAACCATAGCTCAAAATCTCGAGTGACTACTACACAAGACATCACACCAGATAGAATTTGAAGACTTGAAGATCTGGTCATATATATATATATATATATATTTTAACAAAATCCGGGACTTAGAATGAATTGATTAAATATGTTAGGTTGATCCTACATAAGCAAAACAACTTTGCAAAGTCCTTAAAAAGAAATGATGTACAAGGACTATAAATATAGAAATATCAAGCTTGTTAGGTTGATCTTATAATGTAATAAATAGGCAGGTCTGATCGTCGAGCACTGCACCAAAAATCGTAGTCTGCCAGGAGAGTCAAGGAAAGCTTGAGAACTATTAAGGCAGAATCGTAGTCTGCAAGATAGTAGATCTCGGAGTTGGTAGACTGCCAGAAGAGACGAGGATGGATCATAGTGTGTCGAGAAGAACTTCCTCAAAGTCGTAGTCTGTTGAGGAATTCATATTCAGAATCGTAGAGACAGCCTGTCTAAGAGCCAAACGAGCATCTGCCAAAGCCAAGTAAAGAATTATAGACCACACTCGGAGTCGTAGAGTCTATTGATCATATCAGAGGCAGAAATCGTAGTCGAGCCAGATCAGATGAAAACATCAAGCTTAAGATAGAAATCGTAGAGTGTCAAGATTTGATCTCGGAGTCGTAGTGTCTGCAAAACCCAAGCTAAATCATAGAGTGCAGAACTAAGGCTTCAACAGAAGTGCTCACAACGCCAAGGCAGAATCTTAGAGTAAACAAGATTCTTAACAAATGAGCACTCCCAGAATATCCAAAGTATGAAGCCTTTGGTCTGAGCTGCAAAGATACATTCCACCTTAAGGAAACCAGAAAACACTAAACGAATGGCTTGCAAGCTAACAGAAGATCTAAGCACCAACCCAATCAGCATCCAGGTTGAGTTGTGAAGTCATTCAAGATAAAATCTTCCACAAGTAGATCAAAAGAAGACTTCAGTAAAAGTGACTGACTGAGGAAAGTCAGCAGATGCAGTAGCTGTCAAGAGAACAGAAGACAATGACCTTGGAGTCAACCAGGATTATAGTGTTTGCCAAACAAAGTAGGAACTGATCCAGTTTACACAGAGATACTGGTCAGCTTTTGAAGAATAAGGTGAAAGTGATTAAGCATGGGTCAGTCCATTGATGATAAGTGAATGGGAGATCACAAGGAGAAAGCGAGCTAGGCATGCCACAAATCTGATGTGTCTTGCTATTCAGAAGAGACCAGAACAAGGAGTCAAGCTATCAGTTCCTGAGATCAGTCGAGGCAAACAGAAGTGTTGAAGCACTGCACAAGTGAAGGAAAATGTGTTCTACATTGAAGATCCAATGAACACTCTTCAGGATTGTAGTGTTGTCTCAATCAGTCAATGAGCAACATTCAACAAGACACATTACGATCAGGTTCAAGAACTTATGCATCAGAATCGTAGAGTTCGGTCATCTAAAGATTGAAGCATTGGCAACAGTTCCATCTGAAGACTAATATTTGAACATAGCTAATTAAGAGCATCGATGCAAAAGGACAATTTCTGATGTTCTAATCGAGAAGTTAGAAAGAAGAAATAAAGATGACTACCTTCTTGAGCTTCAAAGATCAAGGGTTGCTGAGTTGAAGGATCGTTAAATTGTTGGAATGCTATATTATTGACTCTACGAAGTTCCACCAGAATTGAATAGAATAAGTCTCAGTGGAAATGAGACTACGAAGGTGGAAGTGAAGCAGATTTGAAGAAGGATTTGAATAGACTAAAGCTTCACTCAACAAGGATGAGAATGCCACTAAAGATAGAAGCTTAGCTGAGAGCCGAGAAGGTCAAGAAGATAACATTCAAAAAAGTGGCAGAGCACAAAGAAGATCCAGAGCCACCTACTTAATCACCATGAATCAAAAGTCAAAGAAATGTAATGCACAGAACCATGTCTGCAAACCATTCAAGAAGGGTTCAGGGAATGCTAAGTGCGAGATGAAGTCTACCAAAAGCTCAAGCACTTAGCAAACCTAAATGGTGATGGTGCACAACTGACATTTGATGAAGATGAGCAGAAAAGAATGAAGATCATCTGCACCAAAGAAGAAGTGGTCCAGACTCTACGCAGAATGCAAAGAGGACCACACCAAGCTGCTAAGTACGAAAGATGATCAAGCTTAAAGACATCTTAGCAGCTCATCACCAACAACAACAACACCAACAACAACAAGTAGCCAGGGCCTGAGGGGTCCTTGTCTGGAGGGACTAAATAAAGATCCAAGCCTGCTGTGCTTGAAGAGTTACTAGGGAACTAGAGGAGTTCTAAGCCTACTGGGCTTGAAGAGTTCTTAGTGAACTGAAGTTCCAAGGCTGCTGGCCTTGAAGGAATCTTAGTGATTCAAGGTGTTGCCCTTCCTTAGTGGAATTCCTGCTCGTTAAAGCAGAAGAGTGGATTAGGAGCTTGAGTTTCTGAACCACTTAAAATCCCTTGTGTCTTTTACATCCAGTCATTTACTTTCTGTCATTTACATTATGTATCTAACTGCTATAAATGCTATGTATGTATTAACTTCTTACAACTTAACTAACTCTATGAACAATGTATGCATGTTCATGAATATATCAATGAAGGGGATCTTTTATTTATTCCGTTGTGCTTGAAAAGATTCTTATGCTTGTCATGTGCTAATTCATTAGCAATACAAAATAAACAAGAAAAATATTTGAAAATGAAAAGGATCTATTCAACCCCCCTTCTAGATCTATTGTGTGCATATTGGGAACCAAAACTATTTATATTTCTGTCTTGTCTGGAGTTCACTTCGTGGCCTTTTACTATATATATATATATATATATATAAAACTGTTTCTCAGCCTGCGGGTTAGATTTGCCTAAATCTGGCTATTTCTCACTTTAACCGGTTCATGGTGACTAAACTGGAACCGTTGAAGCTGGAATGCTTAGATTTACTCAAATCTAATTCATTTTCTAGCTTTTTCTATGGGCTAGATTTGTCTCAATCTGGTTATTTCACACTTTAACCGGTTCATGGTGACTAAACTGGAACCGATGAAGCTAAAATAGTTTAGATTTATTTAAATCTAGTTCTTGTTTTAGCTTTTGTACATATTACTTTATCATGTGAGCCTAGGAATCATGTGATCAAAGATTCAGTTCCTGAATCTAGATTCGGTTCTCGTGATGGACATTTTCAACTGCAGCCAGCTTGTAAATTATTCACGATATCTGAATTTCCTTAGATGACTCTTATGCCCACGAAGAGTTCGACATTGCTATATATCTTATTTTCTCGAAGATGCTTCGCATCTCGAAAATAATAAAACCAATCAATCCGAACACGTAATAAAATGGAAGTATTACTATTGAGTATAAGGGTTTAAAAAACCTGTTTTACAAATCATCATTGCCATATCTTATTAAAATTGAACTTTTATACAAAAGTCAAACCGTTTATATATAGGTGCGAAAGAGGCATAACACTACTTCCAAACAATTGCACATAGATCTACACACACACACACACATTCAGATAAAAGTTTAAATTGAAAAGTGGCGGTAACCATGTCATCACGAAAGTCGGGGGGTGCCTAACACCTTACCTCCGCTTAATCAAGGCCCTACACCCTAATGAATTTTGGTTTTGCAGACCAGTTAAACAGTGTCACATCACTAGGTCTTTGTGCAAACCTTTTCTCGATTGAGTTGGTGCAACCATTTAAAAATAACCAACTGGCGACTCTTACAGTCAAATCGTTGACATATAAATGTCGGACCTTTTCAAGCTTATTTTTTTAAACAAATCTCACCTAACATGAGAACACCAAAAAAAAAGAACAGAAAGGGACAAATAAAAATCCCGACGTCGACAGGTGGCGACTCTGCTGGGGACATCCAGTAAGAGGGCTTAAGCCGCTATTCAAAACTTTTCAAAACTTTTATTTGCTTGTGTGTGGATGTTGCATTTACATTTGAATAAATGTATACTAATGCTTTATTTTCTGCACTTAGTGCTTCGCCCCATATCTGCCTGTGATATTAGTGCTTCGTACATGTCATCATTTCCATACAGCGAGACGTGATGTTTGTTATGTGGTCCCTCCACTAGGAGGCTATCCTGTCGGTGTTTGATTACTGGACTCATCGGGAGACTAATTTCGCGAGGCTCAGGAAAGGCACCACCCAGATTCGCTCCAGTTGAAAGACCGAATTAACTTCCCATCGAGTAAATTGCGATGATCTGGGAACCTTCATGCCAAAAAGCCGCGAGAGTAACCTAAGATAGGTCAGCCTCTAATAAACCAAATGTGGAGGGAAGTCTGTTCATACCTTCCCATTTTAATTATTTGTAATTTTATTTCCATGTCAATCTCAATGTAATGGAAAATATAAAGGAATATATATGAACATGCATTCCCTTTTCATATCAAAACCTGTCATGCTATCATGTCATTAAAATAACTGACATCCATTTTGCAGGATAATACTCCTAAAAAATAGACACATTACATAACATGTAACATTTCCACATTTCCCTAAGACTAAACTACATAAATCTTTTTGTAGGGAGATGATTGGTCCCGTTACCCCTTCAAAGTCCAAGAAGGCACTAAGCCTACAGCCAAACATGGCTACATCTGGTTAGCCTAATCCTACTACTGTCTCTCACGAGGAGTTCAAAGGGTTAAGCAATCAAATTACAGAGTTGGCTGTTCTACTCAAAGAATTACACAAGTCAACTCAGGGTCCACAAATACCCATCCACACAGAACCCTCTGCACATGGAGGAATCCAATGACCGAACAAAGGAGTTCCAGCACCTGAGTCTCAGACATATAAAACCAACAAAACCCTTGAAATCACCCATCTTAAAGGAGATTAAGACACCGGTGATATTCGAAAGATGGTTCTACAAATGGAAAAGACCATTCGGTCCATCAAAGGGATTGGAACACACGGGAGTGTTTTATATTCAGACCTTTGTATCTTCCCCGGGTTCATTATCCGAAAAAATTTAAGACTCTCGAATTTGATAAATATGATGGATTGGGAGATCCTTATACCCACTTAAAAGTGTTTATTGGAGAGCTCGGATCTTATGCCAAGAATGAAAAGCTCAGAATGCAGCTATTTCAGAAAACTCTGACTGGAGAAGCCCGATCATGGTACACTAGATTGGATAACTCCAAAATTCGTAGTTTGGAGGAGTTAGCCCATGCTTTCATCAGTCAATACAGCTTCCAAACTCAAATGGCTCCAGAACGGTATCAAATTACCAAGGTCAAGAAACAAGTCAATGAATCTTTTAGAGAGTATGCGCAAAGATGGAGTCGTCTGGCTGCTCAAGTTATCCCGTCTATGATGGAGTTTGAAATGGTGATGACCTTCATAGATATTCAAGAGGCTCCATTCTATAAGAGGGTCCTAGCTGGAATAGGCAAGCCATTCTAAAAAATGATCAAACATAGAGAAATGACTGAAATGGGATTGAAATCAGGAGAGATTCAAGACCTTGCCGCATTAAAAGCTGTAACTGAGCACATCCAATCTGGAAGTTATGGGAGCAACCCCCGGAGGGTCCATAAGAAGAAAGAAGAGGATGTTTCCTTGATACTACAAGGATAAAAAGGCAATCGAAACTTTTCTATTCAGAGGAGAAACTATTCCCCCTTTCAAGCTCAGTCTTCAAATCCTCCCTTGCCAAAAAAGTGGAGAAGTCAGACGTACAAGAGTGTTCACACCCTTAGGGGATTCACTTGAAAACATTCTCAAACTCCTGACAGCCCAAAAGAAAATTACTCATCTCCTTCCACCAGCCAACCCGATGGAAAAGGCTTCAATGCAAGCAAGAAATATACTTACCATGCTAGAGCTCCAGGCCATGACACTCAGGATTGTTGGGCCCTTAAGCATAAGATCCAGGACTTAATTGACAATGGTGGGATCGTGGTAACCAAGCCCGACCAACCACATGTTCAAGACAACCTTCTCTCTTAACACAAGGAAGAGGAGGCTAACATGATTAACGGAGGCAGTGTAGATACCTCCAAGTACCTCAAATATGTGGGAGGATCATCCCAAATCAGCAAGGATAATTCTGACAGATGAGATTATTCACAATTCCAGTTCATGATGGAACGGGAAGTAAAGTCTCTTGGCAAACAAGTCAATCAATTGGTAGAACTGGTGATTCATTAACACCAAGTCACACATCAATTATTCAGTCAAGAGCATGCTAGCCTCCTTTCTCTTATTACAAGTACTCCACCACTTACTCAAGAAAGTGAAACACTAGAGGAAAAGATTGCAAGAAGAGCAAAAGCTAAAGCCCGTCCGAGCTTCGCCAATCAAAGGGAATTTACCTATTTAGGCCAATCGATGGAAGAGATATTGCAGATGCTGATTAATGAGGGAAAAATCATAGCACTGCTACCTCTAGACAACCCCCGCTCAAAATAATTTGATGCTAATGGAGTATGTCAATATCACTCCCACTCTCGCAGTCACAACACTGAGGAATGCTGGGCACTCCGCCATCTTATTCAAAATATGATTGATAGCGGTGATCTGCAAATGGCAGATAATGACGCTGTATTATCTGAGAGTGGGGACATATTTCCTCCAGGATGGAAGGGAGTCGTAGCAGTTATATCATCTGAAGGAGATTTGGCTGCCACCCCACTTACAATTCAACTAATTTAGCTCAAAGGCATTGAAAACCCTTTGAAAGTGGCTGGACCAAAGCCAATCATATTGCGGTTCAGGCCACAGTATCCTATTGTCAGCCTCAAGAAATTGCCATGGAACTATAGAGAAGCTGAAGGATCTACATCCAACACAATTGTTGCAGTGTCTAAAGAAAATCCACTGTATCTTCCTCAATGGGTGATGAAGCCTATCATCAAGTCAAAGGGGAAAGTGCGCAGGGAGAATATTGAAGAATTCCTCCGCAAGATGGGACACAATGAAGCCAAGGTGGTTCAAAGCTTGAAAGAAGCTCCACAACAGATCTCTATTCTGGACTTGGTTTTCTTTTCAGAGGATCATCAGAAGGTCTTACTGAAAGTATTAGAAGAAGCCCACTTGCCAAAGATAGTGGATGTTAAAAAATTCCATCATCTAGTAGATCACATCTTCAATAGTAATTTGATATCCTTCACCAATGATGACATACCTCCCGAAGGGACGGGTTATTGTAAACCGTTGCACATAGCGGTTATGTCTTTCGAATATGTGGTTGGAAGAGTGCTAATAGATGGAGGATCATCCCTAAACATCTGCCCCTATGCCACCTTGGAAAAAATGAACATCAATCTCAACAGGATTCGAAGTAACCATATAATCATCAAAGCTTTTGATGGATCTCGGTGAAATGCTGTCAGAGAGATTGAGTTGCCAGTGGAAATCGGTCCGCATACATTCTATATATCCTTCCAAGTGCTTAAGATCACTACAAGATATAACTTACTGTTGGGAAGACCTTGGATTCATATGGCTGGAGCCGTCCCATCCACTCTTCATCAGAAACTCAAGTATATCATCAACAACAGTCTGGTCACTGTCAGTGCTGAGCCAGAATGTCCTATTCAAAGTGATATACCACTCATCAGTTTTAATACAGAAGTTGAGCCTGTCAGCTTCTAGGGCCTTGAGGTGAGCAACACTCACTATCAACCTATTGGGGCGCCACCTCTGAAACCTAGAGTTTCTGCCGAGGTAATGTCGGCAAGTCAAGAGATGATATCCTTAGATTTTCAACCTGTAAAGGGTTAGAAAAGAATCAACAGGGAATAAAATGCCCAATTCAAGTTCCCAGCCAAGCAAGGACAACTGGATTAGGGTACTGTTTTGGGTCCAGTCACAGGAACCCTCACAAGCATAAACTGGTTCCTTCATCTACAAGGCAATTGCCTAAACCTACAAGTGATAATCCTGTACGGCCTTTACTAAAGGTTCCTACCCATGTGGTAGCTATGTTGTTTCCTAAGCCGATACCAGTTAAAGGAAAGGAAGTCCTGATTCTAGACTCAGAGGCAGAGGAAAGGAATCAAAGGCGAAAATAAGATATTAAGAGGCGATTATCAAAGATGTACTTCCTGGAACATACCAAGGGTATGAACAAGGATATCTTAGATGATGACTATCCAGACATCATGGTCATCATTCAAGAGAAGGAGGACGACAACAGCCCCTTCATCACAGCTGTCCATCAGGACTTGACCCTTGGCAATGCCAAACTCATGGGAATGCTATCCACGCCCCTCCAAGGGAGTTCCACAATATGAATTTTCCCCGTCCCTTCTTAATGTGGGGAATGAACGTTATCGGGCCCATCGAGCCCAAAGCCAACAATGGTCATCGGTTTATCTTCACCATGATCGACTACTTCACCAAGTGGGTAGAAGCATTCTCTTCCCCCAAGGTTACTAAAGAAGTTATCATTGGTTTCATCAGAAATAATGTCATTTGTCGGTATGGACAACTAGAGGTGATTGTGTCAGACAATGCTAAAAACCTCAATAACCAAATGATGGATGAGTTATGCACTAAATTCCACATCAAACATCTCAACTCCATCATCTATCATCCAAAGATGAATGGTGCTGTTAAAGTAGCTAATAATATCAAGAAGATCATGCAAAAGATGTCCGCCAATCACAAAGGATGGCCTGAGTTGTTGCCTCTGATTCTATTAGCCTACAGAATGTCAATGCGTAGTTCCACTGGGGAAACCCCCTACTCATTAATCTATGGGATAGAAGCAGTGCTCCCCATAGAAATGGAAATGGAATCCCTTAGAATGTTGATAGACGCTCAGTTGGATGAAGACCAATGGTTACAAAATCAGTACCACCAATTATCTCTAATAGATGAAAGGCGGGCCTCAACCATCTTCCATGGTAAGTTATACAAACAAAGGATTGCTAGATCCTATAACAGAAAAGTTCGGCTACGACAGTTTAAAGAAAATGACTTGGTCTTGAAAAAGGTGCTTAACAACCAAGATCAATCTAAAGGAAAATTTGCCCCAAACTGGGAAGGCCCATTTATTGTCAAGGTGGTATTGCCAAGAGGAGCCCTCAGATTACAAGAGATGGATGGCGATGAATTTCCATAGCTTATTAACTCAGACACTGTGAAACGATACTATGTCTAAAGTTGTCTGCAAACCAGCATCCTAGTTTTGGATCACTAGATCCCCGGTCAATTCAGGTTTTCAAAACCTTTCTCACTATATACAATCCCCACTACTTCAGTTTGTCCTACCAGGGATCAAACATTTCACACCTTCAGTTTGTCCCACTCGGGATCAAACATTCCACTACTTCAGTTTGTCCCACCAGGGATCAAACATTTCACACCTTCAGTTTGTCCCACCAGGGATCAATTATTTCACACCTTCAGTTTGTCCTACTAGGGATAAAACTTTTCACATTTGCAGTCTGTCCCACTAGGGGAAAACTACACAGATCTGATCTTCCCAATACACGGGAGTACATAGAAAGCCATTTTTATGGTCCGATCTAACTACAGAAAAAATATAAAAAAATCACTACACCCTTTTCACCACTTACAACTTTGAACCTTTTCATGCTAGGTTCGAACTACGCAGACCTGATCTCCCCCTTATCAATGGGAGTACGTAGGCAGCCATTCATGATTCGGTCTCACCCCCTACCAAAACATAAAAACTTGTGAAATGGTACTGGGATCATCTTTCAAACAACAAATCATCGACTTAGACCAAAGAGATGGAATTACCTTATCTCCCCACACAAATGGGAGAATTAGCAACCATTTAAGCTGCAGTTTCATCCTCAAAGAGAAACACCAATCCATAAGAGATGGAACTACCCGGGCTACCCAATACAAAGGAGTACTGACGACCATCTGTGGGGTAGTCAACCTCAGAGAGGAAAGCCACAATCATCTCCATAACTACATATAAAAACCAGTCCCAAGACACCAAAGGGTAGGGGAATACACAAATCAATGATCTATTCTGAAAGATCATGAGACACCTCAATGTCCATCCATCAAGGGGGAGTTCAGAATACATCAAGATCACAAGCCCTGCAGAACATACAACTATCAAGCAAGTAACAAGGCATAACTAAAAGGGAAGTGAATCAAAATATATTTCCGTGCCATATAATACTGTTTGATATATACAATGTGTCCTGTACATGACAAAAATTGTTAAGCTAGTCTGTGTAGGAAAATCCAAGCTGATCTACAAACCTGTGGATAAGCGTGCTATTAAATCTAACATGGCATCCCTTTTAGAAGAAGGGGGTAACTGTGTGAGCTCCTGCCCAAGGGTATCTACACGAGCCAAGAGATCCACAACCATCTGCATGGTGACACTATGCTCATCAATAAATATGCTCATCTCTGCAATGATATCAGCAGTATGGGACCTCAATGTAATACTGTCTGTAATAGCGGCATCTCGGGCAGATATAGCACCATCCCGCTCAATGATAAGTGCATCTTTAGATGATCTAGCCTCGTCCCGCTCAACAACAACGGTGTCTCTATGAGCTAAAACATCATCTCTCTCAACTAGAGCGACATCTCTACCAGAAAGAGCTGTCAACATCAAGGCTCTAGCCTGATCTCTCTCAAATGTCATCAGATGCAGACTCTGCTCTAAATACTCTGCAGAATGTGGGGTCACAGTAGCAGAAATACTAGGAGAATCAATCAGAGCTACTGTCAACCCAATAAATAGTTCATCCTTAGTGGGAGAATCAGTGTCCTCCATGGGCTCCCCACTGTCAGAATCAACACCCGACTCTATGGATACAACCCCAGCCGATGTAATCTCTACCTCTAACCATGCAGAATACTTTATAGAATGGCCTGGATGGCTTGTAGTAAAATTAGCCCTCTCACGCTGGGCCCAACATGCATAAACCCTAGATAAATCCTTTGCTGATAAAAGCTGAGATAACATACGCTGACCCAATGCCCGGTCGAAGGGATGAACATCCTGAAACTGGTCAAACTGTGACATCACAACCAGTGGATGATAAGTGGTTACGCCCCTCAAACTAGCCAGAGGGAGATAATCCATTCCAGATGCATGAGTGATGAAGTTGTAGGGAGAACTAATTCCTGAACATGGCATAATATCAAATGGATCCTTGATCCCTGCCAAGAAAATTGACCAAAAAGCAACATTTGTACACTCCGCCGGCTGAAAGGAGTAAGACATGGCTATCTCATAGGAAAAGCAATACCATGGCGTCGGAATATGCCAATCGGTCTCAAGTGTGTTATAAACCACACGTACAGTAACACCGAACTGCCTGAAAATACCCCTGCAGGATGGGTGTGGTAATATGTGGCCGACCTCAAGTTCTCTGCCACAATCATCGATAAAATGGTATGTCCCTCCCGGAGATCCCGCACTGCCATAACCACACTGATGTCTAAATGATCCATGTATAGTGGCATGTACAGATAAGCCACTACACACATCAAGAGTACATCTACTCTGGCAATACGCCAATCATCCTCTGACGTGGTAAAATCCCCAGAGTGCTGTTCATAACTGTCCAAAGAGCCAAATCTGTCTATCAAAAAATGTATGGACACTACATGCCCTGAGGAGATCTCATCTAGGGCAACCCTGCGCTTCAAACCAGTGAGGGTCATAAACTGTCGGCTCATATCTCCTACAGCCATCTGAGCGCAAGGCCTATCCAATGACAAATTTGTCAGTCGCTCATACTCCTCTAAGGTAGGAGTCAACTCCTGGGTCTCAAACTAGAACACCTGCCTATCCGGTACCCAATACTCCAGCATGCCCTCTACAAAACCCAATGGAACTTGGAACATCAGGAGGGTCATAGAGTGTCGCAATAGCTGGTCTATAGTCACCCGATCTGGGGATGACAAACTATTATACAGTAATCTCAAACAGGAGGCCACCAATACTGGTGGGGTGTGATCAATGCGGCTAACTGTCGATGAAGACATCTGTAGGGCCGTGTCATAAGACCACCCAAGGGTCAATACTGAACATCTCTGGACATACATATATATAACATAATACATACATGATAAACAATAGATGGAAATATGATGTAGGGAATGGGAAATAGTATACATACATTCCTAAGTACATCATCATCTAAATACATCATCGCTGTATACAACTGGAAAAATACAAGGGAAATGGGGTACAACTGCCCAACAACTAATAGAGGCCTATCAAAAGATATAACAAGAATGGGGCACAGCCACCCAGTATCTAACAAAGGCCTATCAAAAGATAAAACGAGAAAATAAATTAGAAGAAGTCAATAGTGTTGATGTCTATATCATCCAAACTATCCATCTGATGTAACTCCTCATGAGTCACTGGATCTCTGCCAAGAGGGATATTAGGCCTATACAATGGAGGATCTGCACCGGCAAAACCATCTAAATATAGGCCACCTGAAGGGCCAGCCCCTGACTGGAAGGATTAAAAGAATCTGCCTCGAAAAGATCTCTGCCCAAATGTCGGATGAAAAAATGCGCCCGGTCTAACTGCTGGGTCAAGCTATCAATCTGCGTCAAATGAGTAGGCGTGGGTCTGAGCTCCAATGGTATGAGGAGACAACCAGCGGTAGAATGCCTCTTGAGTGAACGGTCCCTTTGAGAAATCAAAGACAACAACTCCCACCAATGGGATATCACTGATCGTCGGTTGCGACATAGGCCAATAACGCTTGGCAGGAGGACAGATTGGTATACGGATCTCTCCTATGGTGCTCCTGATAGCACACTTTCCTAAATAAAGCTCCCATCCTCCATTTGTAAAGAGAGGAAGTTGACGGGTGGACATCACATGCTCGACACTAGTCGGGAAGCCACCCTCAAAGCTAACTATTAAATGGTCCTCAGAATAGGGAACCCATGTAATGACATCGGCTGTCAATAACTCCAACTGTAGGAGAGAATGGGTGAAACCCTCAACTACAAAAACCTCCACTAGCGTGGAGTGATGCCATCGCCGTTCCCATGGATAGGTGTCCAAACCTAACAGGCTAATGGGATGCAAACATGGAAGCCTCTCGTAGGCCCAAAATTGCTAATATAGGATCAAACATCTGCGGTCAGTCAACACTCTTAACCCGTACAAGGGAAAATAAAAAAGAAATACTCACCAGCAGAAATGGGTAAAATCCTAGCCACGCCTCTGTCAAGCCCTGCGAGCGTATGCGCATTCCCTTGAAGAAATAGGCAAAGGTATAGGAGCCCCAATCATACTCTCTAATATGGTCCACCTCACGTGTGGCTCTGACTAAAGTGAATGACACAGTGGAAGAGTTGTCCGTCAGGAAATAACCCCGAAGGATGACCAAGAATAATCGTCAAAGAATGCGATCCCTGACTCTCCTGTCATTGGGTAATAGCTCACTCAATGCCCCACTCATGGCGTCTACACTCAAATGACCAGTGCAGACTGTCCTGCCTTTGAGCGCCTTAGCCTGGACTCTTAGTAAGGATCTGATGGTAGTAGGGGAAATGTTAACCACACAAGGTACTAGCGCCCTTGAAAACTCCATACCAGTGATAAATCGCCAATCCATCAGCGTCATCATCACCTCACAATCTAGTAAATAGAGAGACTGAGTCTGGTGAAACCAACGCTCAGACAACGCCCTGAGATAACCTTAGGGACAACGATGGGGGAGGATGGAAAAGAAGGCCTTAAAACCCCAAGAATGCACAATCTCTTGGTACTTTGGGTGAAGAGTCTGGTACAGAGAGTGTATACTGAACCAGTTCCCTCGAGGTTGCATAAAGCCAAGAACCTGCATCACAAATGCAAATCAACATCAGAACCCTTGCTCCTCATCAATAGGAAAAAGGAATATCAAACGCAGCTTTACCTTGTTCACATGTAAATAGATCAAGGGGTGGCGACTCAAATCATCCAGAAGCTCTAGATTTGTCACATTTATGGCTGGTATCTCCCTATGTGGAATAGAAGCAGCAGGAGCGGGAGCCGCAACTAGTACATCCTCCTTCTCGTCCTTAACATCTAGCACATCAACCCGGATAGGATGAATCACTGAGTCAATTGACGAGGCTGTCGGGCTGGGCGAGGCTGAGGCACATCAGAAGCTCTCCTCCTCACACCTGAAGAGGTTCTATGGGAGCTGTTCGGCTATTCTGGATCCATATATTTGGACACAAGTCTCCAAATCACCTCAGAAAGGGTGTGCCTGGAGCTTTTTAAATGCATTTTATGTCTATATGCATGCATGCATTACTTTAACATGCGCCTACAGTAGAGTTAAAATGCATGTCTATTCAATGCCTAGACTCATGGAAAAATTTTGCCAGAGTCTCTGTTGTAAAAAGGACTATCCACATGCACGTAGGCATGACTAGGTGGCCATTCAGTAGCACACCAACTCACATTCATAAAAATCCTATATGCATGAAAAACATCAAAGTCATAATCCATAAGTGTAGCCTAATTACCAGGATTACTTTGTTTTACAACCTTTGCTCATTTGTCCTTAAATAGGATAAGAAATAGCAGAAAAAGGTGCCAATTTGACTATTTTAAAAGTTAACTTTTTTCACATCAATATGTTTAGCATGGTTAAATACTAACATTTACTGTGTTGAATAATTTTTATCAAGTTATGTGAGCATTCATATTCACTACTATGTGTTTAGAAGCATTTCATGTGATAACTTACTTTCCAACGGATAAAACTAGAAAAGAAGGCATGCATATGTTACCAGGATAGTGCAGAACACTTATACGATGATGGATTTTGCAAAAAATAGCCCAAACTTAGTAGATCTGAAGAAGAACTCTCGGATTCTCTATATGGCGTCAAGTGAAAATGACTTACGAAAGGGAAAGGAGCCTCAAATAGACCCACGGATGGTCATGGGTCTACTACTACGGCCTGCAAGCAGTCCAATGGCATATCTCGAATTGGTCCCCACCCCTCCAAATTTCGATCCAATTTTAGTTACAAAGTAGGTCCCACAAACTGAAAAGTCAAATAAGAAAAAAAGACGCTACACGATTAAGCGAAAAAGCCTGAAATCCTCATTTTCAGAGACCAAATTGCGGGTCTACACATCCATCATTAGTATTTGCCCAAACACAGGATTTACAAAGCCGATGACCACAGCTGTTGCATACTACCTTTGGCAATACCTCACAAAGGTCTTATGCCATCAACTTGAGGTTGTGATTCTAATTGCAACCATACATTTCATCAAAAATTTATCCCCAGCGGGGATTTCATACAACTTCAGCCATTGGAAAGTAAATCCAGCGAAGCCTCAGGGGTGGTCCGATGATTTTAGCCGTTGAAGCACATTTAGCGAAGGTCAAGTAGCCTTGACGTTATCAGCTGTTGGCAAGTAAATCTAGCGAAGCATCGGGGGTGGTCCGATGATTTTAGCCATTGAAGGACATTTCAACGAAAGTCAGACAGTCTTGACATCATTAGTCGTTGGAAATTAAACCCAACGAAGCATCGGAGGCGATCCGATGATGTGGCCATTGAAGCACATTTCAGCGAAGGTCAAGCAACCTTGACGTTATCAACCATTGACAAGTAAATCCAGCGAAGCATCAGAGGTGGTCCGTGATGTTCACTGTGACACCCCCAAATCTAGGTACTTTATTCCCACAAGATTTGGTGTTCACTTTCCATTCATACATATCTATCTACCCAAATAAAATAACATTTAAACCATAATCCTCCCTTTAAATAGGGGTGTGACGTCCCCAAATCTGGGTCCTAAATCACCACGGATCTGGTACAATCATTCTATAACTATTGCGGAAGATATAAACATAAATTATTTATACAATAAACATTACACACTATCCCTAAGGTCAAGAACCTTCACATAAAACCTGATTCAATATCCTATCTAACAAACATTGTTATTATAATACATTTCATTATACAATCTAATCAAGACACATAGTCCCAAATTTGAACTTGGCTTTGTCATTTCCTGAATCTGACGTATTCATCTTAATCTGCAATGTTAATCATGATATAGCAAGGGTGAGCATAAGTTTTCCCAGCAAGTTTAAGTTCAATAAATTAAGGATATATCATGATTGAAAGAATTAGAATAATAAGCTGGCTATAATTCAACAATATAGTTGTAAATTAGCATGAACAAATTTTATATAAATCTAACATTGAACATGGACATATATATATATATATATATATATATATATATATATATATATATATATATATGGACCGAATGGTAATGAAGGTTATCAGCCTTTCATACCTGATGAATATATGTAGTATGCATAAAGTGCGATTTAATAATTCTTAGACATGGCAATCAGAAATGATTAAACACAAGTATAATTGAATAATACAACTCGAGGTCGAGTTAAGAAAAACTTGAATAATAAATAAGTATAAGAAACTTGCCTGTTTGGTCGATTACTGTTACGCAATTTATTAAGCTTTGACTGAAGACCTAATATATAAATAATATCGATATACAAATTAGAATAATATCATCACAGTATAAATACTATTATATATAATCATAGAATAACCTAAACACATAACACATAACCCTATCAGTCTATACAACTTATAAGACTTAGCATCAAGTCAAACTATTGTAGTCTGATTTGAATCCGGCACAATTCTGACATCCCGACGGTCTAGTCGGACCATTATCGAGTTTAAGTTCAATTAAACTCTGCCTAAACACTTAATAATTATCTTAGATAATTGTATTATCAATCAAAATAATTTCATAACTTGTAATAATTTTCAGATAATTATTACCATTTATCATGATTTTTCAATCATTTGTATCGTATTTATATTATATAAATACCATATTATTCTATTATCATTAATATTTAATTAATATTAAATATTAATGAAAATCATATCATAATATTATAATATATTTATAATATCACAAAGTATTTTGAATACTTTAAAATCATATTTATATGATTTTTAAAACATTAAATCCATTATTCGATAATTGCTATTAATATTAAAATATTAATATTTTCATGATAAAATATCAAAAGTTATATTTTATAACTAAAAATATTTTTCTAACCCTTAAATTATTTTTATATGATTTTTAAAGCATTAATTCTAATTTTCCATAATTTATTTAATATATTCATTAAATAAATTAATCACCATTAATATAAATTTATTAATGAAATTCATCACAAAATATCAAAAGTTATTAAAAATAACTTAAAATATTTTCTTATACCATAATATATTTTTCATGATTTTTCCAAGTATTAAAATTATTTTTTAAATAATTTATTTAATATTATAATTAAATAAATTAAATACCATTTATATTTCAAAAATATTAAATATTTATGAAATATACTAAAAATAATTAAAAACTAATTTTTGGACTTTAACATAATTTTTAGGAATTTATTTTGTATTTTTCATAATTAAAAACTAATTTTTTTAATTATTTAAATAAAATAATTATTTTCAGAAATTATCTGTCGCTAAAGGGCCCTATAGCGACAGAACCGTCGCTATAGGTGTTCTTGGCAAACCCAGAACATGCAATGTCAGACACCTAGGGGCTTGGTTTGACCATTAATAGATGTGTGATCATAAGGTTTTCTAGGCTACTAATGTTGTTAATCATGTAGTATAAATGTAACACTACAACTACAATCAAATTTCCTGGTCATTCTATAACATATCAGAAAGATCTAAGCCTTCCAAATCGTTGTCAGACTCTGTTCTAAAATTTCTGGGTTTTCCAGAGTCGAGGTACCTACTTTGAGCCCTTGAATCCTTGATGTTCAGGCTTTCTTTATGTGTTATAAAGGTTCATACTTGTTGTAGAGATGTCAACGAACAACTTTATAGCATTAGATCAGTCTAACAACAACACCAAATGAAGATTTGAGCCGGTCAAAGTACCTATCAGGAATGTGTTCTTGAGAAATCTGGGTTTTCCAGATTTTGTCCTAGGCTGGTGGTCAACGCTAGTTTGACCGTGATTATCTTTCATTACGGTTATGATCTAAGTGATCTAGTGACTTTAATATGTAGTCTACATATCAGACTACAAAAACAAAACAACAACTTGGTCAAAATAGCAAACAACTGCAAGATCAGAGGCTTGCAAAAGCTTGTCGCACGAAACTGGGTTTCAGGTTGCTAGAAACTCGCTTTTAAATCGTTAGTCAACCGGTTTTATCGCTTATAACATGAGATCTAGATATGGTATGGACTTGATTCCACTTCCAGTCTACTCTCCTCATGGCAAAGACCAAGTCTATAACATCTAACACACCTAATCATTAACACAGACAGATCTAGAGGCCCTGCCATTAGGCTGTCAGGCCTTATTTTAGGGTTCTTGGTTAGTTTTTTAAAACTTGATTTTCTGGCTTCTAGATGTTATGGATACTTGATGTTACATCATGGATCACTAAATAACACCCCATAACACAACTTTAAACAACAAACAACAACATCTAACATGAAATCACATGATTTTTATAAGGCTAGGGTTTCATACCTTTATGCTTCGATTCTTGAACTTTTGATTTTTGATCTGTTCTTGGAAGGCTAGGAGATGATCTTGGCTATGTTTCTCACACTCTTTCACTCTAAGTTTCGAAAATATAGAGAGAGAATAGGTTTGGACAAAATGAGAAGTAAAGTAAGTTTATTACTTCACTTTTAACTTTTGATTTCTTTGATTCAATGTATCCAAATGTGCAAAGTGTCCACAAAGATCAGATTTGGTAAGATATATAGCACATGGCAATATCAAAATAGATGAGTCACCAAGATTTGTAGAAATTTTTTGCTTAAGTTTTAAGAAAAAAGGTATTTTGGTCATTTCGCACCCACTAAGGGTATTTTGGTCTTTTTCCCTATAATTTGAAGGGTATTTTGGACATTTCCCTTTTATTCCATAACTTATAACACTTAGCCATTTATACTTAGCTTTTAAGCTCCCGAATTAGGGTTTTGAATTCCCAGAACTAAAATTAGGGTTTCTGAATGTATCGCTAAGGTTTTTAACAGTTCGTAAGATTTTTCTAACTTAATCACCATATTCATATCATGAATTTAGGGTTTGTCACGAGCCTAACTTGTCTGCTCAATATCTGATCCATAAACCACAACTGTTCTCATATAAAATTACTGATTAGGGTTTAATAACTTAACCTTAACGTTCTCATTATAATTTTAGGGTTTGTCACCTATGTAACTTATCTGATCAAAATTTGATCTTTATCCATAAATTATACACATAAAAATTTACTGCTCATATATATGATCACATATACCAACTCGTATACACTTAGATACTTAACCATGATAATTCTTCACAAGAATTTTAAATCTACCAAAATCTTATACCTCATTACCAGACTATCACTTACAGTCTACCAAATTATTCAAGTCTTGTCCAAAAATTTTTAAATTCTTAAAATTTCTTTACAGAACTACCAATTCCATACACTTATTTTAAGTCTAGGTGAATCATATAACCTTTAATCCATCATTTTAGGATTTTAATAATTATCTAAATTCTCAGGTCGTCACAAGGGTTACAACATTAAATTCAAAAACATCCCAGGTTGTCTAACCTTTAAACATCATAAAAGTGCGGAAATAAAATTATTACATCACGTCATCATTTAAAAGTCTATGATCATCACAATAAATAAAATTACAAGTCTGCATCACTTGTACATTTTTCCCTTTCCTTTATTAGTTGAAGGCTTATCTACCTTCTCAACTTTAAATTTAATAATAATAATATTTATGCAAGAGTGAGCAAAACAATTGCTCAATTGGATATAACAATGAATCAACAGGAGAATAATAATAATAATCTTGATTACCGAATAGGCTCATCAAAAGCCGAATAGTACTCTATCAATGATAATCGAAATCGGAATCCAAAATATGGAATATATATATACTCGAGGGTCTTAAGACCACGAACTATGTCTTCTAATATATATATTATTACCTTAACCTTAACATCATTAGACCTATGCAGACCCTTCTTAGCGCATTTAGGGGATCACCCTTTGTACCATTTATTGTGCACAAACATCTAAATGTTACACGACAAAATCCCCTATATTAGGGGTTGTTCGTCTCAGCTTTGAATTTAGAATTTCCGCACTAAAGAAAGTTTAGCTTGAACTAGCTTATCGGTGTCTCTAGAATTTTAGAACACTATTCAACTTCCATCAATAAAGGTTTAATACGAGAATGTATAACTGAACAAGGCTATTAAAGTCAAAGATCGGATATCAACAATATGTGTAACTGAATAACATGATATAAATGCAAAGTGCTATATTCAAAGGAGTTTAGAACAATCTTCTATGAATAAATGTATTAGAACAATATATGCTTCGTATGATACTCAGGAAAGTAAAGCTCGCTCGATGTAACGAATTAGGTTACAAGAGCTTGCACAAACATACTCAAGATAAACTAGACATGTTCAACCTTACAAGAATTTTAGGAACTTGTACAATAACGATTTAGGAATGGGAACATGCATTCAATATGAAAAGAATGAAGTTCGAAAGCTTGCTCAATGTAAAGAGTTAAGGTTTAGGAACTTGCCTTGTTTGTAAGCTACACAAGTGTAAAATAATCTCTAATTACCCTACACATATCATTACAATCGCAACAACAATTAGTTGTATGAATATTAACACTATGGGTATTAAACCATCATTTAGGTCATAACCCTAACCTAGCACCTAACCATTTAGGTTAACATACTTAACGAATCTGAAATCGCATTACGAGCTAACATAACTTACTCGTTCATTTCTAACTTTCGAAAACATCACTTTTAGTTTCATTATATAACCCAATTAACAATCACCTAAAACTCTTTTACACTTTGTATTACAACACCTTACAATCTATTATTGTAGTCCACTTTATGTTTTAATATCCTTAACATGCATGCTAAACTAACCCAAGTCCGTTTCTGCATGACCGCAATTAAATGTACTTCTCATGCATGACAGGATAAAGTCACTTTCATTCTACGCCACGAAGAACACACCGGGCTATCATGGCGCCCAAAATGTCACATACCATGATAATGACACAATGTTGCGCAAAGACGCTCATGAGATGCACCAGCACTTCATTTGCGAACCTCGAAAATAGACTTTGCTTTGGCCAAAAATCCCAATTTTACAGAATTTCACCACACTTCAACATCTAAAACTTTGTAATATTATAGTTACACATGCTAAACACCATTCTACATACAAAACATTACATAAACACCATTTTGAAGAATCAAAACTATATTTTTTTCCAAATTTCTTCATTTTTATACTTTTAACGAATTTAATCGCTACGAACTCGTTCCTTAATCAATTGTCATGATTCGAACTACATTGTTTTCGTTCCTTAACATATTAACACAATCCAACAACAAATTTCAAATTACAACACATATAAAACATCAATTTTTGTACTTTCTAACCCATACTATATGAACATAACACTGATATTCCATTTTCTTCCTCAAACCCAATTTCTCATGAATTTGATAACTGATATACAATCACAGATGATAACCAACCAATTTATCAAGAGTATACATATATTCAATCATCCACGTGACTTAATAATTTATAGAAAATTTTCACAGAGAACTCAAAACATAAAAAATTAGAACTACAATATACCTTACTCCTTGTTTATTGAAGCAATTGATATGTAGTGGCTTCAATCCCTTCCACAGCAAAACCCTCAATCTCTTGGAAATTCTCTTTGTGTTTTTCTCTCTTCTTCCAAGCTCTCTCTCTCAACCCTTTATTGATAACTAGACTTAGAGAAAAAGAAGACGCATATGCAATATAACTGGCCTCTCCCACGTACGTCAGGTAAAAACATAAAAAGGCTCACATCAGTTAGAATAAGCCAAGGGCCACAAGGCCTTGTTTAGCTACCACATAAATCCCATAAACTAATTTATTTTTATATTATTCTTATTATATAGTTTTCATGTCACACCATTAATTTAGTTAATTTAAATAACTTTAGTTTAGCTAATTTAAATAACTTATAATTCTTATTATCATTATACTTATAATTAATAAATAATTATATATCTAATTTAATTAATAAATTAGACACATCACTTTATTTAATTTATTTATTTCCATTAAATTAAACAATTTATTTAGCTTAATTATTGTCTTAAATATTAAGCAATTGATTTAATTTAATTATTTCCTTAAATTAAATCCTTCAAATAAAACTATCATTACTCAATTTAATTTACACTAATCAATTTAGTTACTAAATTAATTCACCATAATCATTAATTATTTATTTTCCTTAATAAATAAATTATTTAAAATATTTATTTAATTCCATAAATATTTAAATTAAATTACAAATTTCTTGATCGTTAGTATCAAAGCTTTAGGTTATGAACCTTAGGTAGGGAAATCTTAGGAAGTACCCTTTAAGGAAATAGAAAACATAGTGGTGTTTAACTCTTACCGAGTTTTAAGGAATGGATTAAGGTATCCACTGAAGCTAAATAATAAAAGACATTATGTGCTATGTGTTAATAACTTATGTGCTCGCGAGTATCGAAAATGTTAAGTAAAACTTAAAATATTTTGTTGTCAGGATGTCTAACGAAGGAGGATCTAGTCCAGCTAGAGAGGTGATACCTCAGGTACCTAGAGATGACGAACCCTGGGATATTCATGTAGTGCAGGAACAGTTGATCCAGGAGGATGTGCCTGTGACCGGTCCCGAGGAGAATAGTTCTGAGGAGATAAAGGAGGATGATGAGGAAGAGGATCCTGAGGAGTTTCCACCAAACTCCATATCAGCGGAGATGTATGATGCTCTGTACGACCGTAACATAGAATTGCAGGACGAAGTTGAGGAGCTGAAGGGGATGGTTGAGATGCATCATGCTTCAATGGAGCAGAAGGATGCGGAGATTCAGGAACTCGACTCAAAACTTGGAAACACGGAGTGGGACCTAGTTCATACCAAAGGTCAGCATGAAGACCCGTTGGCAGTACACGAGAAGATGAAGACTGACATGGAGAAATTAAAAGATGACTTTAAGGAGGAATCAGCTAAGCGTTCAAGAGCTGAGGATGAATGGATGAAGGCGACTCAACGTGCAGACCGTGCTGAGTCTAAGGTCCAAGTGAAGAAAGCCAAGATGAAGGAGATGGATTATGCTTTTAATTCGACGATTGATAGGGCCCAGGATCAAGTCTATTATTACCCACCTCAGTTTGAGAATTCGCCGTGGTTCATGATGGATCGTAGAACGGCGGATCCTATCATGGAGGAAGAGCATCGAGAAGCCTTACGACGTCTTAATATGTCTAGATAGAGATGATGATGATGATAATAATAATAATAATAATAATAATAATAATAATAATAATAATAATAATAATAATAATAATAATAATAATAATAATAATAATAATAATAATAATAATAATAATAATAATAATGTGTGGTTAATTATGTGAATAACTAAATTGTGAATCCCTTATTTTGAGATAAATAAAGGGATAGTATGAGTATGTAATCCTGAAACTTGTCTAGTTCAGGAAAGTGAATGTTGATAGCGGTTATGCTATCTTTAATATGTTTTAAACGTTATGAATGAATAAAATATCAAAGTTTATTTGAAATATTATGTGTTAAAGCTTTAATCTTGGAATGTTTAAGTTAAACTTCAAATATCCAAGAAGTTGAGTAATGAACTAATAAGCGTATATCTCAAATGTAAGATGCCTCCTGAAGAAGAAGACAACCATGTCGCTAGCACCTCTGAGGGTCTACTAATAATAACAATGAGGCCAACGCTAATCCGGTTCAGCAGTTGGTAGCTTTATTGATGAGTGCACTTGCAAATCAACCGCAAGCTCAAGTCACGACTTTTAAGGAATTCGAAGCGGTTGGACCGCCATAGTTTCAAGGGTCTATAAATCCAGTGGACGCCCAAACTTGGATCATGGAAATGGAGAAGGTGTTCGACGTTGCTAGAGTTAATGAGGATCAGAAGACCGCGTTCGCAACGTTCATGCTGAAGTCTGAAGCTAGCTACTGGTGGCAAGCAAATAAGGTTTGTGGAGGACAAGGAGTGATAGCATGGGATAGATTTAAGGAAATGTTTTTCGAAATATATTTTCCAGCGAGTTCTCGGAATCAGTTGGAAGTGTAATTTCTGGAGTTGAAGCAAGGAACTATGACGGTGCCGGAATATGCTGTAAAATTTAACGAGTTGGCAAGGTTTGCCACTTATCAAGTTAATACTGATGAACGCAAAGCAAGAAGATTTGAACAAGGATTGAAGCCCTGGCTTTACAACAAGGTTTCAATGTTCCAGCTGAATACATTTGTGGCTGTACTGGAGAAGGCAATTATCGCGGAAGGTGGAAGTGATGCCTTGACCAAGTACAACCAAGAACAGAAGAAGAGGAAGACTGATAATGAGAATAAGGCTGGTGGTAGTAATGTTGGAAGTAATAGTCAGAAAAGAAAGTGGAGCGAGAATCCGACTGCGGGAGGACAACAAGGAAATCAATAGAAGAAAAAGTTTGAAGCTTGCGCAACTTGTGGGAAGAACCATACTGGGGTATGTTTGAAGGGAAAGCGAGTGTGTTTCAACTATGGTCAGGAGGGACACATTGCACCGAACTACTTTAGTCCAAAGAAAGGAGCATGCTTTACCTGCGGTTCAAAAGATCACATGGCTCCTGATTGCCCTAAGAAGCCAGCGGGAAGTGCAAGTGGTGGAAAAGGAAACAACAACGGTGGTGGTGTATTAACTATCTCTAGACCAGCACAGTCAAGCCGACCTACTGCGAGGACTTTCAATATGACCGTGCAGGATGCTGTACAGTCTAAGAATGTGGTGTCAGTTATTATTTCGATTAATGGTATTAATGCCTATGTACTATTTGATTCAGATTAATGGTATTTGATACCGATTATAAGAGATTTTGCAGACGTATTTCCAGACGATTTGTCAGGTCTTCCACCGGATCGACAAATCGAGTTTGTGATTGATTTACTACCAGGAACGACCCCGATATCTAAGGCACCATATAGAATGACTCTGGTAGAGATGAAGGAGTTGATGGTGCAATTGCAAGAATTACTCGATAAGAAATATATTCAGCCGAGTGTTTCGCCATGGGGAGCACCAGTGTTGTTTGTTAAGAAGAAAGACAGATCGATGCGGCTCTACATTGATTATAGAGAATTGAATAAGGTCACAATTAAAAATAAGTATCCATTACCTATAATCGATGACCTGTTTGATCAGTTGAAGGGAGCAAGGTATTTCTCGAAGATAGACTTGAGAAAGTGGTTATCATCAGCTAAAGGTGAGGCCGAAGGATGTACCAAAAATAGCGTTCAGAACTCGGTATGGTCATTACGAGTTTCTGGTTATGTCTTTTGGTTTAACCAACGCACCTGTAGCGTTCATGGACTTGATGAACAGGGTGTTTAAACCATTTTTGGACCAATTTGTGGTGGTGTTTATTGATGATATATTGGTGTATTCCAAAACCAAAGAGGAACATATGGAACACTTGAGATTGACATTGGAGACGTTGAGAAAAGAGAAGTTGTACGCTAAGTTCTCAAAATGTGAATTTTGGTTGGAACGTGTGCAATTTCTCGGACACATTATTGATAAGGATAGAATTTTGGTAGATTCATCAAAGGTTGAAGCTGTAATAAACTAGGATCAGCCAAAGACACCATCAGAGGTAAGGAGTTTCTTAGGATTAACGGGTTATTACAGGTATTTTATTCAAGACTTTTCCAAGATCGTAACTCCGTTGACGAATTTAATTAAAAAAGCGGTTAAGTTTGTTTGGACAGAGAAGTGTGAGGAAAGTTTTCGAGAGTTGAAAAAGAGGTTGAGTTCAGCACCTGTGTTGTCGTTGCCTGATGATATATGGAATTTTGTGGTGTATAGTGACGCATCGCATAAAGGACTAGGCTGTGTGCTTATGCAGAATGACAGAGTTATTGCGTATGCATCACGACAGTTGAAAGATTACGAGAAGGGGTATTTGACTCATGACTTAGAGTTGGCAGCGGTGGTGTTTGCCCTGAAAATTTGGAGACATTATCTTTATGGAGAGAGGTGTGAGATATATACCGACCATAAAAGTCTGAAGTATATCTTTACACAAAAAGATTTGAATATGAGACAAAGAATATGGTTGGAGCTGATCAAAGACTATGACTGCGAGATTTTCTATCATCCCGGAAAGGCGAATGTTGTTGCTGAAGGGACATGAGAAGTTAATGATGTTAACTGATCAAGAGAAGCTAGTGTCAGAAATGGCTAAGATGGAGTTGGAAATTAAATGTCCGAAAAAATCCGATGAAAAGTTATTCCAGAAGGGAAACGGTTCAACGTTGGTATATAAAGTGAAAAATGCGCAAATTCAAGATGAAGACTGCGAAAAGATAAAATAAAAAATATCCAAAGGTGAGGAAAAAAAATTTAAAATCGATTCGGAAGGGTTACTTCGGTTCGAAGGGAGAATTTGGGTTCCACAAGTACCAGAAATTAAAAAAGAAATTCTTAGTGAAGCTCACAATTCAAGATATTCGATTCACCCTAGAAGTACAAAGATGTACCAAGATTTTAGACCTCATTTTTTGTGGCCGAATATGAAGAGGGATATGGCTGAGTGTGTGGTGAAATGCTTAACGTGTCAGAAAGTCAAAGCTGAACATCAAAGGCCAAGCAGATTGTTACAACTGTTGGAGATACCAGAATGGAAATGGGAGCATATCACAATGGATTTTGTGGTAGGTCTTCCAACGACCCAACAAGGTTATGACGCCATTTGGGTGATTGTTGATCGATTGACAAAGTCGGCACACTTTTTGCCAATCAAGCTTCAATTTACCCTAGATCGGTTAGCTAAACTATACGTGAAAGAGATTGTGTCAAGACACTGTGTACCAGTGTCCATTGTATCAGACAGAGATCCATGTTTCACATCCAATTTCTGGAAATAATTACAAGAGTGTTTAGGAACACAGCTGAGAATGAGCACAGGGTACCATCCTCAGACCGACGGATAAAGTGAGAGAACCATCCAAACACTAGAGGATATGCTCAGAGCGTGTATTATGGATTTCAAGGGAAATTGGGATGACCATCTACCATTGGTAGAATTTGCTTATAATAATAGTTATCACGCGAGTATTGGTATGCCGCCTTATGAAGCGTTATACGGTAGGAAGTGTAGAACTCCGTTATGCTGGGACGAGGTAGGTGAACGTCAACTGTTGGGTCCAGAATTAGTACAACAGACTGTTGAGATTATTAAAGTGATTCAAGCAAGATTAATAGCAACACAAGATAGATAGAAGAAATATGCCGATCAGCATCGACAAAATCGGGAATTCGATGTCGGTAGTTATGTTTCCTGAAAGTGTCTCCCTGGAAGGGAAAAATTCGGTTTGGCAAGAAGGGAAAATTGAGCCCTATATTTATAGGACCTTTTGAAGTGCTTCGCCGAGTTGGTGAAGTGGCATACGAGATAGCTTTACCTCTGGAGCTAGAGCATATTCATAATATTTTCCATGTATCAGTATTAAGGCCATATAAGCCTGATTATAAACATGTTATCGAATATGAGCCATTACTGTTTGAGAAAGATTTGTCATATGAAGAAGTTCCTGTTCAAATTATTGACAGAAAAGAGAAAGTACTGAGGAATAAGGTGATACCTTCTGTTAAGGTAATCTGGAGGAACCACAATGCTGAAGAAGCTATGTGGGAACTTGAAAGCATTATGATGAAGAATTATCCTCAGTTGTTTACTTGATTTTGTATAGCGATTCTGGGGACAAAATCTTGTTAAGGAGGGAAGAAATGTAACGAATAAATTTTTCAAGTTGTGATTCTGGGGACATAATCCTTTTAAGGAGGGAAGGATGTAACGATCAAGAAATTTGTAATTTAATTTAAATATTTATGGAATTAAATAAATATTTTAAATAATTTATTTATTGAGAAAAATAAATAATTAATGAATTGTGGTGAATTAATTTAGTAACAAAATTGATTAGTGTAAATTAAATTGAGTAATGATAATTTTATTTGAAGGATTTAATTTAAGGAAATAATTAAATTAAATCAATTGCTTAATATTTAAGAAAATAATTAAGCTAAATAAATTGTTTAATTTAATAGAAATAAATAAACTAAATAAAGTGATGTGTCTAATTTATTAGTTAAATTAGATATATAATTATTTATTAATTATAAGTATAATGATAATAAGAATTTTAAGTTATTTAAATTAGCTAAACTAAAGTTATTTAAATTAACTAAATTAATGGTGGGACATGAAAACTATATAATAAGAATAATATAAAAATAATATAGTTTATGTGATTTATGTGGTAGCCAAACAAGGCCTTGTGGCCCTTGGCTTATTCTAACTGACGCGAGCCTTTTTTGTATTTTTACCTGACGTACGTGGGAGAGGCTAGTTATATTGCATATGCGTCTTATTTTTCTCTAAGTCTAGTTATCAGTAAAGGGTTAAGAGAGAGATCTTGGAAGAAGAGAGAAAAACACAAAGAGAATTGCCAAGAGATTGAGGGTTTTGCTGTAGAAGGGATGGAAGCCACTACATATCAATTGCTTCAATAAACAAGGAGTAAGGTATATTGTAGTTCTAATTTTTTATGTTTTGAGTTCTCTGTGAAAATTTTCTATAAATTATTAAGTCACGTGGATGATTGAATATATGTATACTCTTGATAAATTGGTTGATTATCTTCTGTGATTGTATATCAGTTATCAAATTCATGAGAAATTGGGTTTGAGGAAGAAAATGGAATATCAGTGTTATGTTCATATAGTATGGGTTAGAAAGTACGAAAATTGATGTTTTATATATGTTGTAATTTGAAATTTGTTGTTGGATTGTGTTAATATGTTAAGGAACGAAAACAATGTAGTTCGAATCATGACAATTAATTAAGGAACGAGTTCGTAGCGATCAAATTCATTAAAAGTATAAAAATGAAGAAATTTGGAAAAAAAAATATAGTTTTGATTCTTTAAAATGGTGTTTATGTAATGTTTCGTATGTAGAATGGTGTTTAGCATGTGTAACTATAATATTACAAATTTTTAGATGTTGAAGTGTGGTGAAATTCTGTAAAATTGGGATTTTTGGCCAAAGCAGAGTCTATTTTCTAGGTTACGCAAATCGAGTCTGCAGTGCATCGCATGGTATTTTACTGTGTATTTGTTGTGTGTGAGCGTACAACATTTAGTAGCGAGCCATGGCGTCAGACGGTATGCTGATAGCCCAATGTATTCTTACCAGTGCGACCAGCGTGAGTAGCTTTATCATGATGAGAGAAGTCTGTTTAATTACAGGTCATGCGTAACAGACTTGGGTTAGTTTAGCATGCATGTTAAGGATATTAAAACATAAAGTGGACTACAATAATAGATCGTAAGGTGTTGTAATACAAAGTGTAAAAGAGTTTTAGGTGATTGTTAATTGGGTTATATAATGAAACTAAAAGTGATGTTTTTGAAAGTTAGAAATGAACGAGTAAGTTATGTTGGCTCGTAATGCGATTTCAGATTCGTTAAGTATGTTAACCTAAATGGTTAGGTGCTAGGTTAGAGTTATGGCCTAAATGATGGTTTAATACCCATAGTGTTAATATTAATACAACTAATTGTTGTTGCGATTGTAATGATATGTGTAGGGTAATTGGAGATTATTTTACACTTGTGTAGCTTACAAACAAGGAAAGTTCCTAAACCTTAACTCTTTACATTGAGCAAGCTCTCGAATTTCATTTTTTTCATATTGAATGCATGTTCCCATTCCTAAATCGTTATTGTACAAGTTCCTAAAATTCTTGTAAGGTTGAACATGTCTATTTTATCTTGAGTATGTTTGTGCAAGCTCTTGTAACCTAATTCGTTACATCGAGCGAGCTTTACTTTCCTGATTATCATACAAAGCATATATTGTTCTAATACATTGATTCATAGAAGATTGTTCTAAACTCCTTTGAATATAGCAATTTGCATATATATCATATTATTCAGTTACACATATTGTTGATATCCGATCTTTGACTTTAATAGCCTTGTTCAGTTATACATTCTCGTATTAAACCTTTATTGATGGAAGTTGAATAGTGTTCTAAAATTCTAGAGACACTGATAAGCTAGTTCCAAGCTAAACTTTCTTTAGTGCGGAAATTCTAAATTCAATCTGAGATGAACAACCCTAATATAGGAGATTGTGTACGTGTAACGTTTAGATGTTTGTGGACAATACATGGTACAAAGGGCTGATCCCCCTAAGTACGCTAAGAAGGGTGCATGCGGTCAAATAATGTGTTAAGTTAAGGTAATAATACCTATATATCTGGGAGACGTAGTTCGTGGTCTTAAGACCCTCGGACATAGATTTCGAACTTATTTTCTATTCTTAATTCACAGAACAAGTTCATTATTGTTCAGCATTCGTTGTTCATTTCCATGTTGTTATTATTATTACTTCCTATATCAGTGAGCAATTGTTTGCTCACTCTTGCATTTAACACTGCAGCTGAAGTTGAGAAAGTTGATGAGCCGTCTACTAGCAAAGGAAAGGGCAAGATGTCCAAATGTTGAAGACTTATGAGAATTTTATGAATTATGTTAAAGACTTGTTTTTAATATGTGATGTATTCCGCAAACTTATGTAATAAGTTTTAAGGTTAGATTACCTGGGATTTATTTTGAGATGATGATGTAACCCTTTAATGGGAAAGATGATTGTTTAAGTTATTTAAATTATGTCTTTATCCTTTGTGATGGGTAGTTAGATATAATAGTTTTGATAAGTGAGCACCAAATCCTATGGGAATGAAGTACCTGGATTTGGGGTTGTCACAGTTCATCTCAGTATATAGAGTACAAGTCTGCACCAAAGAAAGTTTGGTTTGGATAAGCTTTCAAGGGAAATTTGAAGTTTTACAAACATCAACTAGAGGACTAGTTGAATCAATAGTGTTTGATAACACAACAGTTGATCAATAATAACATAATATGGAACAATGAATAAGTGTAAGCGAACTAACTATATATTGAACTCATGCTTAAAAACAACTACAAAGCATAAGTATTGAATGACAATAAACCTTTCTTAAATAAAATTAAGCTAGGACTATGAATTATTGAATATACATTAAGTAATAGCAAGATGAAAACAAAGCTTGCTCATTATGAGGATATCGAGTGTCAAGTAAATGAACTAAAATAATTAAAATTAGAAATTAGAATTCAAGAAAATTGCATTCATGGTACATGAAGGACAATAAAGAAACTTGTCTAACAATAAACAAGTTAGAATACATCAATAAATATTGGAATTCAAAACTTGTTCGAATAAAGCTTAAGTCATAGCTGGCTTATTCCAAGAATGATTAGGAATACAAGAATTCGCATAATGAAAATTTAAAGTAAGAAACTTGCTTAACATAAATGTAGAGTTAGAAACTTGCTTAATGTAAAAAGATAAGGTTAGAAAGCTTGCTCAATGTAAAAAGAGAAGTTTAGAAACTTGTCTCGAGCGTAAGCTATAATATTAAACTCACGTTCACCTACACATAGGTTTAGAATCACAATACCTATTAGATTATGCTAACATGCCATAACATGTACATTTTAGCTAAACTTATCATTTTAGCACAAGTCCTATGCTACTATACAAATATTAGAAATTTCAAGTGTTAACCTTCACAACACCTATTTATTATTCATCGTGTACACTATGTCATAACATAACGCGTTTATAACTTACTAATCACTTTTACAAAGTTAAAATCATCAATGACATGACACGTTACTGAATTAACCTCCTTGTTACATGTTTGACTCCTTAACACAACCTTAAACCAAGCTATAGTGGTGTTACAAGGTCTGCAGCACGGCGAGACCATCATTGTCTCGAGAGGGTATGTACGCGCATTGTGCCCGTACACAAGCTCGACTGGCCTTATTCTTGTAGTTTTTATACTGTACCCGGTAGCAGTGCTGGCGGTTATTGCAGACGAGGCGCGAGACGACTTATGAATAATAGTCGACTTTAGCCCAACAAACACAAATTTCACCCACCAAACAGTGATAATAACATGTAAAAATGGTATAGAACTATCACAAACATCTTTGTGAACATATTTAACCAATTAGAACAATTTAACATCAACTAAAACTAGTTTAATTCTCAAATTTCATGTTTTTCATATAAAACTCACTTTTTGATACTCATCCCAAAAATCATCACTGTGATATCAATACTTGGCCAAACCACTTCATTCAAATTACGTTATGCTCGTTTTTTAATGAACTAACATAATCAAGCTTCAATTTACAATTTCACATACTAATTGGCCACTAAAATTGATACTTTTCATGAATTATATGAAAAATACATATAATGTCAAAAAAATTCTACTGTTATCCGAAATTAGCATGCAATTCTCGTTTAAGCACAATCTCTAATCATCATAAACTCATATAATCACAAGTAACCCATTGTATAGCAAAAATTCAACAAATTTGAAATTCACAGAATATATAAAAGTTTACCGTAACCTCATATATGCATATACATATATATAATATGGAGATAATGTAAATACTTTTTTGTTGCTTTAAAATCCTTGCTAATTGCAGATAAATCTTTCTCAAATTCTCTCAAGCTCTAATAGGTTTCTCTCTGAACTCTCTACTCAGTTCTCTTAGGCTTTGCACACTAGAATGCGTATAGTAAACAAAAGCTAAACCAATTAACAGAAGGCGTATTCTAAAACTGATAAACCCTTAATAATATTACTAATTGCAATTTTAGTTACTAACTAATGTATATAATATAAATATATTATATTTATTATTTTAATTTATTTTATTTAAATTCAAAAATTAGAAAATCAAAAGCCATAAGACTTTGTTTGGCAAAACCCTTTAAAATTTAAAGATTTAATATATTTAAGCATTAATAAAGAATTTAGTTTATAATTTATAATTAAATCTTATTATTTGGATTTCTAAATCCAACATTAATTAAATAAATTAATTATACATGTTATATTCTAATTAAATATACCATTTAAACAAATAACATAAAATTATAATTTCATTATAATTTTATTTAATAATTAATATACCATTTAAATTATAAAATCATCACAACAATATATACAATTTTATTTAATAATTTAATATACCATTTAAATTATTAAATCATCACAAAAATATAACCTCTCATGTTATATTACACTCTCTAAATTATAAATTAATTTAATTTAGAATATTATCTAATAATTTAGATTCATTAATATTTATTAACAATCATCATATCAATAAAGTATCTATTTCATCAATTTCAACAATAGACACATCAAATAAATATTTATATTACTCAATAAATATTTAATATTACAATTTAAAATTCCGGATCGTTACATCCTTCCCTCCTTACAAGGATTCTGTCCCCAGAGTCACAATTCAAACAATCAATTTGTCACATTCTTCCCTCCTTATAAAGATTCTGTCCCCAGAATCGAAGACACAGACTAAACAAATAACTCAGGATAATTTTTCATCATTTCAGCTTCGAGTTCCCACGTAGCCTCTTCGACGTTGTGGTTCCTCCATATCACCTTCACAGAAGGTATCACTTTATTCCTGAGCACTTGTTCTTTCCTGTCGACTATTTGGATAGGAATCTCTTCGTAAGACAAATCTTTACTGAACTGTAACGGTTCATACTCGATCACATGCTTTTAATCGGGTTTATATGGTCGTAACACCGACACATGAAAAACATTGTGCACATGTTCTAATTCTGGAGGTAAAGCTACCTCATAAGCTACTTCTCCCACTCTTCGCAATATCTTGAAAGGTCTAATAAACCTTGTGCTGATCTTTCCTTTCTTGTCAAAACGAATTTTCCCCTTCCAAGGAGAAACCTTCAGGAACATGAAACTTCCTGCTTCAAATTCACGACGCTGCCTGTGTTGACCATCATACTTTTTTTGTCGATCTTGAGCAGCTACTAGTCTTGCTCTAATGAGTTTGACAACTTCAGCGGTCTGCTGTACCAGTTCTGGGCCTAACAGTTGATGTTCACCAACCTCATCCCAGCATAGTGGAGTTCTGCACTTCCTGCCGTATAACGCCTCGTATGGCGGCATACCAATGCTTGCATGGTAACTGTTGTTATATGCAAATTCCACCAATGGTAGATGATCATCCCAGTTCCCTTTAAATTCCATTATGCACGCTCTGAGCATATCCTCTAACGTTTGAATTGTTCGTTCGCTTTGTCCATCGGTTTATGGATGATATGATGTAGTCATCTTCAATTGCGTTCCCATGCATTCTTGTAGTCTCTTCTAGAAATTTGAAGTGAACCTCGTATCTCTGTCTGATACAATTGACACTGGAACTCCATGTCTTGAGACGATCTCTTTAACGTATAGTTTCGCCAGCTGATCAAGATTAAATCTAATCTTTATTGGCAAAAAGTGTGCAAATTTTGTCAATTTGTTCACTATCACCCATATCGCATCGTATTCTTTCTGAGTCGTTGGAAGACCTACCATAAAATCCATTGTGATATGCTTCCATTTCCATTCTGGTATTTTCAATAGTTAAAGTAATCCGCTTGGTCTTTGATGCTCAGCCTTCACTTTCTAACATATCAAACACTTTGCAATGCATTCTGCAACGTCTCTTTTCATGTTCGGCCACCAGAAATGACGCCGAAAATCTTGATACATCTTTGTACTTCCTAGATGAATCGAGTATTTTGAGCTATGGGCTTCTGCCAAGATTTCCTCTTTAATATCTTGTACTGTCGGAACCCAAATTCGCCCCTTGAATCTTAGCATTCCTTCCGTATCAACTTTGTACTTCACTTCTTTTCCCTCGACCACACTTTCCTTTATTTTCTTGCATTCTTCATCCTGTAGTTGAGCGTTCTTCACTTTGTCCACCAAGGTTGGTCTAGCTTCCATCTGATACAATTTTTCATCGGATTCTTTTAGAAATTTAATTTCCAACTCTAGCCTTGCCATCGCTGTAATGAGCTCCTCCTTATCGGTTAACAACATCAACTTCTCTCGGCCTTTCCTACTCAAGGCATCTACAATCACATTAGCCTTGTCCGGATGATAAAAGATTTCACAATCATAATCTTTTATCAATTCCATCCATCTTCTTTGACGCATGTTCATGTCCTTCTGTGTGAAAATATATTTCAGACTTTTATGGTCTGTATATATCTCACATTTTTCTCCATAGAGATAATGTCTCCATATCTTCAGTGCAAACACAACCGCCGCCAACTCTAAATCATGAGTCGGATACCCTTTCTCGTAGTCTTTTAGTTGCCTTGATGCATACGCAATAACCTTGCCGTTCTGTATAAGGACACAACCCAATCCTTTGTGTGAAGAATCACTAAACACCACAAAATTTCTTGTATTATCTGGTAATGACAACACAGATGCCACACTTAACTACTTTTTTAGATCTTGAAAACTTTCTTCACACTTCTCCGTCCAAACAAATTTTACAGATTTTCTCGTCAAATTTGTCAACGGAGTAGAAATCTTGGAAAAATCTTGAATAAATCATCTGTAATAACCTTCCAATCCCAAGAAACTTCTCACTTCTGATGGAGTTCTTGGTTGTTCCCAATTTATCACAGCTTCGACTTTTGATGGATCCACCGAAATTCCATCCTTGTCAATTACATGCCCAAGAAATTGTACACGTTCCAGCCAAAACTCACATTTAGAGAATTTCGCGTACAAATTTTCTTTTCTTAGCGTCTCCAGAGTCAAACGTAAGTGTTCCACGTGTTCCTCTTGAGTTTTAGATTACACCAGAATATCATCGATAAACACCACCACAAACTTGTCCAAAAATGGTTTGAACACCCTGTTCATCAAATCCATGAACGCTTCTGCGGGCGTTTGTTAAACCAAAAGACATCACCAAAATTTGTAATGTCCATACAGGAGTTCAAATCTTTGTCTTTGGTACATCCTCCTTCCTTACTTTCGATTGGTGATACCCACTTCTCAAATCTATTTTCAGAAATATCGGCACCCTTCAATTGATCAAACAAGTCATCTATTCTTGGTAATGGATATTTGTTTTTAATAGTGACCTTATTTAATTCCCTATAATCAATGCAAAGACGCATTGACCCATTCTTCTTCTTCACGAATAACACCGGTGCTCCCCACGATGACACACTTGCCTGAATGTACTTCTTATCTAACAACTCTTGTAGTTGCACCATTAGTTCTTTCATCTCTACCGGAACCATTCTGTACGGGGCCTTCGTTCTCAGAGCCGTTCTTGGCGCTAAGTCGATCACGAACTCGATTTCTCTGTCAGGCTGAAGTCCTGGCAAATCCTTCGAAAACACATCTACGAATTCCCTAACCACTGGTATTTCCTCCAGTTTCACACCCTTCTCCTTTTGAGTATCGACTATGTAGGTTAAGTACCCTACACATCCCTGACTCAACAACTTCTTGGCCTGCATCATCGTTAGACATATCATTTGTCTAGGCGATTTGCTACCATGAAAAACTACCTTTGACGGAGTTATAAGGTTTACACACTTCTTTTGGCAGTCAATTATCGCTCCATAATTGAATAGCTAATCCATTCCCAATATAACATCGAACTCTCTCCTAGTTTTATCGGGATTAAATCTAATTTCATAATATTCCCCTTTATATTCACCCTACAATTCTTGTATACGAACCTAACAGTAATTACCTCCCTATTCGCAATTTCTATGCTTAAAGGGAAATTCAACCCTCCACTAGGTATTTCTAATCTCTTAGCAAATTCATCAGATATAAACGAGCAAGTAGCACCCGAATCAAATAATATATATGCATTTATATCATTGATTGGGATAATACCTGACACAACATCTTTTGATTGCACCGCGTCCTGCACCGTCATGTTGAAGGTTCTTGTTGTGGGTTTATTTGTTAACGTTGGTCCAACAATAGTCATTGTACCTCCACTAGCATTTTCCTTACTTCCATTTGCCTCACCAGATCTCTTCTTAGGACATTCATGAGAAAAGTGATCCTTGGACCTGCACGTGAAGCAAACGCTCTTCTTAGATTGAGTGCAATTTGGGGCGATGTGACCCTCCTGGCCACAGTTGAAGCATACTCGCTTCCCCATCAAGCACACACTCTTGTGAAACTTCCCACATGTAGCACATGCTTCGAACTTCTTCTTTTCCTGGTTTCCTTGCTGATTTCCAGCTCCCACATTTACATTCCACTTCCTCTTCAAATTGTTGTTGCCATTTCCACCGTTACCACCACCACCACCACCATTCTTAGCTTCACCTTCACTCTTCTTCTTCCTCTGCTCTTGGTTGTGTTTTGTTACAACCTCGCCTCCATACTCTTAGCGAGAATTGCTTTCTCCATTACCGCTGCAAATGTCTTCAGCTGGAACAAGGAGACCCTACTGTACAACTAGGGCTTCAGTCCTTGTTCAAACCTCTTCGCCTTGCGTTCGTCTGTGCTGACTTGATATGGCACAAACTTCGTCAACTTGTTGAATCTTGCGGCATACTCAGACACCAACATCGTTCCCTGCTTCAATTCCAAAAACTGCACTTCTAGCTGACTTTTTGAACTTTCTGGAAAATAGGTCTCAAAGAATATTTCTTTGAACCTTTCCCAAGTCATTACCTCTTGACCTCCTCGGGTTTTATTGGCTTGCCACCAATAACTCGCATCTGCTTTCAACATGAATGTTGCAAAATCAATCTTTTGATTCTCCTCTACTCTAGCAACATCAAAAACTTTCTCTATTTCCATGATCCAGGTCTGTGCTTCAACCGGATTCATGGACCCACGAAATTCTGGTGGTCCAAAAGCCTTGAAGTCCTTAAACGTTGTACCTTGATTATGAGGTTGATTCTGCAAAGCACTCGTCAGTAACGTTACTAGCTGCTGAACTGGGTTACCTTCCACATTGTTATTATTGTTTTCCTCAGTGGCTCTCTGTCGTGGTGGTTGACGTCTTGTAGGCATTTTCTGTTAAAATACACCCATTATTCTATTACTCAACTTCTTTAAGTATTTTCTACTTAATTTGCACACCATTTAAGATTATCACGTAACACATAACACTTTGAATAAAATAATAACTTTTATTCATTCATAGTCTTTTAAAAATAGCAAAACAATAGCATCACTGCTATTTACATTACTTTCCTGAACTATAACAGTTGCAGGACAACATCATTATCATCTATCCCATTGGTTATATCATACCCGGGATTTATAATTTATTTACTCCCTAACCACATATTCGGTACATTCCCTACAATGTCCTACTAAGATACTGCGTAGCCTTACGACGCTCTTCCTCCATAATTCGAGTCATTGTTCGATGATCTAAAATGTATGATGGCAGCGTCTCGAACTGTATCGGATAACCCATGACTCGATCTTGAGCTCAATTGATCACGGTATAACGTTGTTCATCACTTCCATCTTCATCCTCTTTGCTTGTGCATCTCTCTCTGCCATTCTGGCTCGTTGATAAGCTTCATTGTACGCGTTTTCAGCTCTTGCCCTTTTTTGTTGATTCTTCTTTCAACTTGTTCTTCAACTCTGCAATCTCTGCTATCATTCGCTCGTTCTCTCCTTTTGTGTGGACCATCTTCTCTTTAACATTATGTAGACGTTCCTCTCGATCCTGGATCTCATCATCTTTCTGTGCTATCGAGGTCTGTTGTTCAGCTACTATCTCTTGTAACTCCTCGACAGTGTCTTGAAGTTCCACATTGCGGTCATACACCTCATCGTACATACGGGCAACAATCGAGTTAAGTGGAATCTCTTCCTCCTCGTCCTCCTCATTCCCCGACTATGGCAGCTCAACTGGGTCCTCCTCGTCCGTCTTTATCTCATCATCCTCATCGGGTACTCTCTCCTGCTCAACTACTGTGATCGACATAACTGTTTCCCGTGGCAGTAGTTGTTCCCAAATCACCTGAATATCTCAAGGCTCCTCATCTCTAGGCATCTGGGATCCTTCCTCCCTAGCCTGACTGGATCCTCCTACATTAGCTATCCTGTCAACCAAATTTTCAAGTTTTTAATTACTAATCATCACTACTCGACACTCACGAGCACATAATTTATAATCACATAAGCACATAAGTGTTTTATTACTTCCTCCTTAAAACTCGATAAGAGTTTATCATCGCTATCTTTTCAAAGGTTACTTCCTAAGGCTTTTCCCCACCTAAGGTTCATAACCTAAGACTTTGATACCAACCTATGAAACCCCCAAATCTAGGTACTTCATTCCCACAAGATTTGGTGTTCACTTTCCATTCATACATATCTATCTACCCAAATAAAATAACATTTAAACCATAATCCTCCCTTTAAATAGGGTTACATCATTAAATTCAAAAACATCCCAGGTTGTCTAACCTTTAAACATCATAAAAGTGCGGAAGTAAAATTATTACATCACGTCATTATTTAAAAGTCTATGATCATCACAATAAATAAAATTACAAGTCTGAATCACTTGTACATTTTTCCCTTTCTTTTGCTAGTTGAAGGCTCATCTACCTTCTCAACTTTAGCTGCAATAATAATATTTATGAAAGAGTGAGCAAAACAATTGCTCACTGATTATAACAATGAATCAACAGGAGAATAATAATAATAATTTCCAATGAATAGGCTCATCAAAACTGAATAGTACTCTATCAATGATAATCAGAAACTGGAATCCAAAATTTGGAATATATATAACTGAGGGTCATAAGACCATGAACTATGTCCACAGTTGCAAGTAATCTTTCAACTTCAACTTTAACAGTCATAAGACTATAAGGACTCCTCGTACTTAGGGGATCAGCCCTTCGTACAATGTATTGTGCAAAAACATTTCAACGCTAAGCATAAATTATCCCCTAATAATAATAATAGGGTTGTTCATCTCAGTATTTAGAGTACAAGTCCGCACCAAAGAAAGTTTGGTTTGGATAAGCTTTCAAGGGAAATTTGAAGTTTTACGAACTTCAACTAGAGGACTAGTTGAATCAATAGTGTTTGATAACACAACAGTTGATCAATAATAACATAATATGGAACAATGAATAAGTGTAAGCGAACTAACTATATCTTGAACTCATGCTTAGAAACAACTACAAAGCATAAGTATTGAATGACAATAAACCTTGCTTGAATAAAATTAAGCTAGGACTATGAATTATTGAATACACATTAAGTAATAGCAGGAAGAAAATAAAGCTTGCTCATTATGAGGATAGCGAGTGTCAAGTAAATGAACTAAGATAATTCAACATTAGAAATTAGAATTCAAGAAAATTGCATTCATGGTACATGAAGGACAATAAAGAAACTTGTCTAACAATAAACAAGTTAAAATACATGAATAAATATTGGAATTCAAAACTTGTTCGAATAAAGCTTAAGTCATAGCTGGCTTGTTCCAAGAATGATTATGAATACAAGAATTCGCTTAATGAAAATTTAAAGTAAGAAACTTGCTCAACGTAAATGTAGAGTTAGAAACTTGCTTAATGTAAAAAGATAAGGTTAGAAAACTTGCTCAATGTAAAAAGAGAAGTTTAGAAACTTGCCTCAAGCGTAAGCTATAATATTAAACTCACGTTCACTTACACATAGGTTTAGAATCACAATACCTATTAGATTATGCTAACATACCATAACATGTACATTTTAGCTAAACTTATCATTTTAGCACAAGTCCTATGCTACTATACAAATATTAGAAATTTCAAGTATTAACCTTCACAACACCTATTTATTATTCATCGTGTACACTATGTCATAACATAACGCGTTCGTAACTTACTAATCACTTTTACAAAGTTGAAATCATCAATGACATGACACGTTAATGAATTAACCTCCTTGTTATATGTTTGACTCCTTAACACAACCTTAAACCAAGCTATAGTTGTGTTATAAGGTCTGCAGCAGCAGCAGACCTCACTGTCTCAGGATAGGGTATGCAATTGTGCCATACATACGACTTTGAACCGTAAGAATCGCACCATTTTTTGCCTTGGCACTAGTGCATTGGCTGCAATTTGCATGAATAAGAAAGAGAGGCACATGAACAAGAGCCAACTTTAGCCCAACAAACATAAATTTCACCCACCAAACAGTGATAATAACACGTAAAAATGGTATAGAACTATCACAAACATCTTTGTGAACATATTTAACCAATTAGAACAATTTAACATCAACTAAAACTAGTTTAATTCTCAAATTTCATGTTTTTCATATAAAACTCACTCTTTCATACTCATCCCAAAAATCATCACTGTGATTTCAATACTTGGCCAAACCACTTCATTCAAATTACGTTATGCTCGTTTCTTAATGAACTAACATAATCCAGCTTCAATTTATAATTTCACATACTAATTGGCCACTAAAATTGATACTTTTCATGAATCATATGAAAAATACATACACTGTCAAAACAATTCTACTGTTATCCAAAATTAGCATGCAATTCTCGAACAATCTCTAATCATCATAAACTCATATAATCACAAGTACCCCATTGTATAGCAACATTTCAACAAATTTGAAATTCACAGAATATATAAAAGTTTGCCTTAACCTCATATATGCATATATATATATATATATATATATATATAATATGGAGATTATGGAAATACCTTTTTGTTTCTTTAAAATCCTTGCTAATTGCAGATAAATCTTTCTCAAATTCTCTCAAGCTCTAACAGGTTTCTCTCTGAACTCTCTTCTCAGTTCTCTCAGGCTTTGCACACTAGAATTCGTATAGTAAGCAAAAGCTAAGCCAATTAACGAATATGATTCTAAAAGCGATAAACCCTTAATAATATTACTAATTGCAATTTAGATTACTAACTAACGTTATATAATATAAATATATTATATTTATTATTTTAATTTATTTTTATTTAAATTCAAAAATTAGAAAACCAAAAGTCATAAGGCTTTGTTTGGCAAAACCCTTTAAAATTTAAAGAATTAATATATTTAAGCTTTGTTTGGCAAAAACTAAATTAAACTCCTTTACTTTTATTATAATAAACAATTTAGTTTATAATTTATAATTACATCATATTTATTTGGATTTCCAAATCCAACATTAATTAAATAAATTAATTATACATGTTATATTCTAATTAAATATACCATTTAAACAAATAACATAAAATTATAATTTCATTATAATTTTATTTAATAATTTAATATACCATTTAAATTATTAAATCATCAAAATAATATAACCTCTCATGTTATATTACACTCTCTAAATTATAAATTAATTTAATTTAGAATATTATCTAATAATTTAGATTCATTAATATTTATTAACAATTATCATATTAATAAAATATCTATTTCATCAATTTCAACAATAGACACATCAAATAAATATTTATATTACTCAATAAATATTTAATATTATAATTTGAAATTCCGGATCGTTACATCCTTCCCTCCTTACAAGGATTCTGTCCCCAGAATCACAATTCAAACAATCAATTCGTCACATTCTTCCTTCCTTACAAAGATTCTGTCCCCAGAATCGAAGCCACAGATTAAACAAATAACTCAGGATAATTTTTCATCATTTCAGCTTCAAGTTCCCACGTAGCCTCTTTGACGTTGTGGTTCCTCCATATCACCTTCACAGAAGGTATCACTTTATCCTGAGCACTTGTTCTTTCCTATCGACTATTTGGATAGGAATCTCTTCGTAAGACAAATGTCTAGTGTTTAGTGTTCAAGTGTCTAGTGTTCTTTATCCTATCCATGCCATTTCATTGCATGTATATAATAAAGAGGGGCATCTGTAGACACTCGAAATTTTTCATTCCTGTTACGAACTTCACAGGAGGGCAAAATTATCTTCCAAAGATAACCCTAGAAGTCAAATCAGCTCAATCTCGAAGATAACCCCGAGATATTCAGTTTTCAACCTCAGAGACAACCCCAAGATATTCAGTTTCAATCCCAGAGATAACCTCGGGAGATTCAGTTCTAACCTCGGAGATAACCCCGAAGGATGCAGTTCCAATTCAAGAGATAACTCCGGAGAAGTTAGTACCAACCTCGAAGACAACCCCGCGACACTCAGTTTCAACCCCGGAGATAACCCTGGGAGGTTAAGTACACGTCAGAGATAATCCTGAGGACATTCAGCACCTACATCAGTCCAATCTCAAAGATAACCCTGAGCAACGACTGCTACATCTGTGCAAAGTCAGAGATAACCCTGATGAGGGGTAAAATCATCATTTTCCCACCTCAATACTTCATTCATGTCGTATCAACATCATTTTAACCCAAATTTAATACAGAAGTGTCCCACAAAAACCATAGCTCATAATCTCGAGTGACTACTACACAATGGATAAAATTTGAAGACTTGAAGATCTGGTCATGGACCCATCTTCCTGGTATCGTACAACCTCTTATCCCATGTCATTGTGTAGCTCTCAACAATATCATTCTAAAAAGGTATAGCACGCCTCAATTGGATGCCCAGATTGAAAGTTATGAAGGTTTGAGTGGACAGCGCGTTGCACGAGTGCACGCACTTCGAGATGGCAGGACCCAAATGGCCCCGGGCAACCCGGGCAGCCGCAGGTAGACCCGCGGTTGCCGCGAGTAGACCCACGACCAGTTGGTCTATAAATAGAAGGCTTGGGGTGACCATTTTAAGAAGAGAAAAAGCGAGAAAACTCTACCCATTTCACTCTGTACACACCTCTATAGTGCTTCAAATTGAGTACTTCCTTTTTTTAAACACTTATGAGCTCGTGTTTTACAACATTCTAAAATTTAACCGGAGAAAATCGAGTATTCATTCATCAAAAGCTATCCGAAATCTTCTTGGCAGCCCACTGTAAGATATTTCAGATTTTTAAGCTTTTTATCACTTTTATACCTACATATCTATTCACGTTGAGAGTAACGTTGTGTGGGTATGCCCGGATAGTCGATCCATGGCTTTTATTGCTTATATATATATAAATACTTATATATATATATATATATTATTATTATCGAACTATACTTCGATTGAGCCCAAATATAATATTCGGAGCGTTTACTACTTTTATATATATAAATACTTATATATATATATCTCCTGTCATCAAACTCTGTTTGATTGAGCACAGAAATACATACGGAGCATTTATTGCTTTTCGTATATATATAAATACTTATATATATATATATATATATATATATATATATATATATATATATATATATATATATATATTTGACCATCATCATTTTTCGTTTTTACTTAAAGCAAAAGTCTTTTACTTTAGTAAATATGTAAAAATAAAAGTAATTTACTTAAGTAAAAGTAAAACGTAAGAAATATTTTACATTTACTTTTACATTGGTAAAAGTTAAAAACATTTAACTTAAGTAAAAGCAAAAGTTATTCTTTTACTTTTACTTTTACTTTTACATATTTACTAAAGTAAAAGACTTTTGCTTTAAGTAAAAGCAAAAACTGATGATGGTGGGGCCATCACACTTCGATGTTGAAGACTCCTCTGGCGTCTTCTTGGTTGACTGGTCCGTCTCCTATGGATGCCGGAAGGTGCTGTTGATCATCTTCTCAGATGAGTGCGCATATAAAAATAATTGAACAATTAAACTTTATCAATCAATATCTAGCAACAGTAGGAAAACAGCTAGATAGAATTGAAGAAAAATTTGAAGAAGGTATTCTCAAAAAACTCGATTCAAAGATAGAACAACCTTTACTAAATTTACCAGAAAACAGATATAATTTAAGTTTACCTAATAAAGATGACGAATTGGTCCAATCCATTGAAAAATTATTTAAAAAACTCAAAACAGAACCCGGTCCAAGTGGAACTATTGCTGTTATTGATCAGGTAGAATCTGATGATAATAATGAAAGTTCTTCTGACCACTCTTCTATTTCAAACCTTAATGATCAATTAAATAAATTAACTTCATTAATAACACAAGTATCACCGAGAAATTGGTATTCGGACCAACTCCTCCGGATTTACAATTCAAGAAAAGAAATCTAGATAAAGCAGAGTTTTAGATATCGTCAATAAAATTTATGAATGGAATATAGATGGATTTAGTGAACAAGAAATTCTTAATAAACTAAATCATATGTCTATGGTTGCTCACAGTTACATCACTAAATTCAACACTTTGTCTCAACGGACATTGTTGAATTATTAGCTAGTGGATTCTTTGGCATTCTTGGAGTCTTTGTGGGAAAAACATCTCACGAGAAGACATTAGAATTTCCATAATTCATGCTATTCAAAGAGATAAAGAAGGCAATCCCATCTTTGATGAAGATCTTTGGTATTGGTCTTCGGATGGAGTTAACACTTTAATATTCACCATAATTAAACATTTTGTTGGAACCCCTAGCAATATTACGAGAAAAGAATTCATGATCGATTAAGTAATCTTACTTGTCCCACTCTAAGTGATTTTAGATGGTACAAAGGCGTATTTACCTCTAGAGTTATGATGAGAAATGACGGTAATAAACCATTTTGGAAAGAAAAATTAGTTAATGGTTTGCCATCTTTATTTGCTCACAAAGTTAGGGAAGAATTAAGTAAAACCTAGGATATATTGATTATGATAATTTTACTTATGGAGATATTATTAGTCATATCCAAAAATTGGATTAAAATGTGCATTGATTTTAAATTAGCGAAACAAGCTAGAAAAGACAAAAATAAAGCTAAATACTGAGTTAGGAACATTTTGTGAGCAGATATGGTTTACCACGGTGGCTCCTCCAGAAGGAAGCACATGCGTAAAGATAAACATATTGAGTCACACAAAAATCATAAGCGCTAATAAGAAGAGATATACTCACAACAAAAAAATAAGAACAATAATCAAGATAATTATTATAATAAACCTAAGTCATCAAAGAAAAAATCTTATAAAAATCAAAAATATTTGATAAAAGTAAAATTATCTGTCACAATTGTGGGCGTAAAGGTCATTACAAAAGTGAATGCACGAGTTAAACAAAAATTAGCTCAATTAAATATTTCAAGCGAAGATCTTAACAATTATTAAATTAATAAGAATTGATAATATGAGTAGTAGCGATAATGAAGAAAACTTACGATGTTCGAGAATCTTCTAGTAACAACTCATCCAACGTAAATTACGATAGTGAAAATGAAGTCACTATATATACGAGAAGATTGTAATAAAAGCTAACGTAAAGAGTTAGTGTAATTACAAAAGATGAAGAAAGCTCCTTATTAGTTGATCTAATCGGTAAAATTCTTGATCCGAATTAAAAACTCAATATCTAAAACAATTAAAAGATTTATTAACTAAAGATAAAAGGTCAACGACAAGGTTCTTAGAGCTAAAGAAAAACCCATATTCGGTTTAAATAAGACTCTTGAAGATTCAAATCTCCGAGTTAAAGAAATTACACTTCACGAATTAAATCAAGAGGTTAATAAACTTAAAAGGAGATTTCTAATTTAAAGATTGAGATTTCTAGTTTAAGAAAAGAGATTGACAATAAAAAATCGATCTTCAAATTAATGATTCTTCTTACAGTGATGAATGTCACGAGGATCCGAGTCATCTATTGCCAAAGATTACGATCTCTTTATTCAAGTCTCTCTCTTAAAAAGAATTAAAGATATTACTATTCAAAAATGGTATATTTCCATTAATTTAGTCATTGATAAAACCTTTTCAATTACAACTCCACCTTTAAGTGAATCTTTGATGCGGACTTGAATTAATATTCAAGAAGGTATTATCCCCACTAGATATTATAAGAAAACTAGTGAAAAATTAAATTCAGCTAACGGTAGTCAAATGGAAATAAAGTACAAATTACCTAAAGTACATATCTGTCAGGACAACATGTGTTTCAAGACCTCGTTCGTCTTAGTTCGCAATCTTACTGACAAAATTATTTTAGGATTACCATTCATATATTTGCTTTATCCATTTACCACTAGTAATAAAGGTTTAAGTTGCGAACATTTAGGAAAGAAAATTATATTTAAATTCTTAATTAAACCAAAAGAAAGAGATTTAAAATTTATTCAAGAAGAATCAATTTCTAAATCATTAAATCTGTTAAATTGTAAAGTTACTCACCTAAATTTTCTTAAAGAAGAAATTAAGTACCAACAAGTTGATGACCAACTTAAGAGTAACAGGGTTCAAGAAAAAATAAAAGAATTAAAAGATTATTTAATAAATAACTTATGTTACGATTCTCCCAATGCTTTTGGCATAGAAAAGAAGCATCTGATTAGATTACCCTATGCTAAAGAGTTTAAAGAGCATTTAATTCCTACTAAGGCTAGGCCTATTCAAATGAGTCATGAACAAATGGAGTTATGTAAAATTGAAATCAATGATCTCCTCAGTAAAGGGCTAATTAGACATAGTAAGTCCCCATGGTCTTGTCCACCTTCTATGTTAATAATGAAGTTTGAGAAAAGCGAGGTGTCCCTCGCCTAGTCGTTAATTATAAACCATTAAACAAAGTTTTAGAATGGATTAGGTACCCTTTTGCCCAACAAGGATGATCTCCTTGGTAGGTTAAGCGTCTCCACAATCTTTAGTAAATTTGACCTCAAGTCGGGATTACGGCAAGTTGCCATTCACCCGGATGATAGGTACAAAGCGCATTTACCACTCCGTTCGGACACTACGAATGGAATGTTGATCATTTGGACTTAAGAATGCACCCAATGAATTTGAGAATATTCTTAATAATATTTTGAATCCTTGATCATTTTATCATTGTTTACATCGATGACATCCTTGTATTCTCCAAGACTATTGAAGAACATATTAAACATTTGAATTCATTCTTCAAGCAGATTAAAACCAATGGTCTTGTCCTTTCTCCTTCAGTGTGTAGTCTGTTTTTGACTAAAGTTAGATTTCTCGGTTTAATCCTCTATCATGGACTCACGCGGCCAATTGTGAGAGCTATTCAATTCGTAGGCCGGTTCCCGAGATAAGATTACCGAAGAAGAATCAACTCTGAGAGGTTTCTTGGCTCGCTCAATTATATTGGCCGATTTTACAAGGACCTCGGGAAGATTTGTAAGCCTCTCTTTCGGTAGCTTACAAAGTAATCCTCCTCCACAGGTGACATTCATACTTACGTCGTCCGACCAAGTTAAAAAATATGTTAAGGTTTTGCCTGCCTTGGCATCTCTAATGATTGACATTCAAAATAATTGAAATGGCGCCTCGACATTGGATTCGGAGGCATACTCAAATGAATTGACTCCTATTTCTAATGAACAAATTGTTCGTTTCCATTACGGCATGGAATTCTACACAATTAAAATCTGATTACTAAAAAGGAGATTTTATCTCTAGTTTTATGTATTAAAAAATTCGGAGAGATTTATTAAATCGAAATTCTTAGTTAGAATAGATTGTAAGTCGGCCAAAAATTTATTCTAGAAAAGGCGTTGAAAAACATCGCCTCTAAGCATTCATTAAGCTAGATGGCAAGCAATTTTAAGTATTTTTGATTTTGATATTGAATATATTAAAAGCGTAACAACTCAGGTCCAGATTTTCTCACTGTGAATTTATTAACAGTACAATCACAACAAAATGAGTGTTAGGAGGTTCATCTTCTACGTAGTCATGGCCTTCTCTTTGGTCCGCTTAATCAACCAGTTAATCAACCAAAGGGAATTGTTGTTCTCACCCGATCACCCAGACACATAATAAATTCCGGTGCTTGATACGGTCCCCAAGCCCTACTCCTCGATTCTTGCTAGTCGGTAAAAAGCCATTTGATATTTTTTGCTTGAGTCGGCTCCGACTACTCAAAATCAAAACCTAGTCATCCGATTATACGATTATCTTCGAGTTTATGATCATCACTTATTTCATGTTGAGTTAAATATGAAACCTAAAATGACCTATTCGATTAGCGACTGATAGTATTTTCCTTCGGGATGGCATTTTACTCCTTGACTCCATATAAGTCACTTGTTTATTATAGAGATATCCTTATTGAAGCAGTGGGTTTTTCATAAAACCAATCTATACCAATGATGATAAATCAAAACTCCTTTATCATTCATTGTATATTAAACAAGTCCTTAATTCATCAGTTGGAGTAGTCATCCATGATCTCGAGATCTCTTTCTAATCAATCTAGTTCCTTTTCTTTATTATGATTATATTGAAGCACGGCATAAAATCATGCTTCATCAAAATGATGATCATAGTCACTCGTGGTTCTTTCGATTCGACCACAAATTTAAAAGTCAATTCCCCAAATGGTTCATTCTTTGGTGGACAAAGATGCAGTTTGAGTCATGACATTTCCCTAAACCTCTCCTTGCCCAATTAGAGCATTTTTGTCATCACGGTAACTATCATTCCAAATATGAGGAAATTCCGGTCTTCCTTATATTTTGTAGTAAATATAAAATCCTTGGATTTTGAAATGGCAATATATAATTCTGACCACTCAAAAGTCAATGTTTTTCGGTCTCGTCGTCCATAGGAATCGGGAATGACTCGGACTTTTCTTTCTCCTATTTCTCGGGTCTCTCATTTTTTCAATTAAATGGTGGGATAAATTTGGAGTTAATGAGAATAGTAGGCCAAGTTCAAAAAGAATTCCCGCGCTCTCTCTGTTACCTCCTCCGATTAACGTCGATACGATTACTACTGACCTCTCTGTGGTTGCATCCTCGATAAATCAAAAACAATGAATTAGCAAAATTAGTTACATCACCGCTTGATCACGAGATGTTTACGATTATTCTAATTCGAGTTAAAGGCGTCTTGTTGATGCTATTCATTTAAGACTTGATCGATTCGTGAAGAGTGGATAAAGCTTCTTCTCGATCCGGAGGAGATAATTCTAGTCATGATTACGATTATGAAGGTAGTTGTGACCCTATGGCACATTTGCTCTTCAGGATGCTCAAGATCCATTTTCTTGAGCCCATCTCTAATCAATCAAAGTGAAGAAGTTATTCTCTATTTCGGCCCGGCACCTCTCGGCGACCTTAGTCATTTACTTTTGCTTTCCGTGACCTTAGTCACTGCTCCGTGACCTCGATCACACTCCGTGACCTTAGTCACTGCCGTCGGCTTCGATCTTTACTCGGTAACCTCGGTCCACTGCTTGGCGACATTATCGTGACATCTTACGCTTTTCATCAAGACTTTTTCGGTCAAACCTCGGTCCCACGGCCGCATTAGTCGAAAGGCGTCTGCTTTTCCATAAAAGCTGATTCTTTTCCTTTACTTTAGTAAAATGTTTTTACTTGTACTTTTACTTTAGTAAAATGTTTCTTACTTTTATTTTACCTCGATTATTGTAATAGTTACGTTTCCTTGTTCTATAAAAATCGGATTCATTTAGTTTAAGCGGACTTAAAAAGACTCGAGATCCTTCTCGACAAATCTTCAACCTCTACCATTGTTTTAGCCTACTTAACCCCCCTTCATCTAATGTTCTTATTTGGTAATCTTGTAAGTCCATTTTAGTTATCTATCTTGTAAATAGTTTGTATTAATCAATAAAATTGTTTTTATTTAGTAATTTAATTGTGTTTTGTATGTTTTGTATGCGCACTTGTTCTTCTCTTCAATATCTCTTCTTCCGCCCCCAAATGGTATATTGATTAATACAAACTATTTACAAGATAGATAACTAAAATGGACTTACAAGAATCAATGACAGCGACAAAAACAAAGTAAAGGAAACATCTTACTGAGTGCCATTTAAGAATGAAAAAGCTATTGTAAATGAAATCAGAAAAATAATAAACTAGAACAAACTTGAAGTTCTTGACGAAAATGATTAGAAGTGAAACTGATGGGCTGATTGATGAGGGAGCTGAACTGTGTGCAGTGAAGTCTGTTTCACTGGGCAACCTGAAGACTGGTGAGACAGAATTTAGAAGTTGAAGAATATGAGAACCGATCTGGGAGATGTTTGAGCTGAAAAGTTGAAAAGTAGATCAAATCAACATACTGTCAGACTGGTTGGATCATGGCTGAACAAGTGGAGATTGAATCGATTTAAGCCAAAATCTTTCAATCGAGAATGAATGAAGCAAATGATGACAATGACCAGAATTGATTGACTGAGAGAAAATGAGAGTGATTTGTGAAGGCTGAATTTTTGATCATTCAAATGCGTGAGAGAGCAAATTTGAAGCTAATAATTAAGGATAACTACTTCAAATTTAGTGATAACTTGTTTGCGAAGATATGATTTGAACTGTATTAATTTCTATCTTTAAAACTGACAGAAAGAATCTTTCATTATGAAGTGACAATTTGAAATTTTGAAAGACTAATTATTAGTTCCGTCGGGGTTTTTGAGGGACTAGCGATATGAGAGTATTTTTAAGCTGGAATTAGGCTTGTAATGGGGATGGTAGGTGATGCTTTGGATCTGTCTTCTTTAATCCATTGAGTTTTACTAATGACATTGCATTTACCACGATCTGTACATACGGTCGTAAAAAGTGATGTTAATTTCTTCATTTTGATAAATCTTTTCCATCTATTCTTTACTATCTTATCTCTTTCCTTTTCGGTTGGATGGGCGAGATCTAAATAGATGTCTTTTTTCTTTATTAGATTTTGAATTAAAATCTTTAACTAAGTTATCGATTTAACACGAAATCCTTTTAATGACTCTTAGTTGATTATGAATAGGGGCATTAAAATCGGTACGTAATGGGATAAGCAGGAGGATCTTGGGGAAGAAGAGTCTTCATCTTGACGGTATCGTTCTGATATATGAGGATGACTAACTTGTCTTTCATTAAGAATACCTTTAAGTTTGATATCTTTAACAAGAGGATTACTTAGGACCTCGATTATCTCTTCTGGTGTGGATAAGCTGAAGGGGTGAAGAACTAGAAATATCTTGATGATAGCTGGTGACCTAAATCGTTCAAAACTAATTTTAACGATTCCATCGAAAATTGTTGGATATTTTCGATATTGATAAATTGTTAACTATGGAGTTCTTGTGGTAATTCATTTGGTAAAGTCCATTGATTAGGTAAGTTAATATCCTTCAAAGAATTGTTCTTGGGATGCGGATATTAGCATCACTAGATTGAACTTTTGAATTAAAGCTGTTTTGATCTTTTGGGCTTTTATTAAGAGCATGAGCGTTGAAATTTGACTTCGTAAATCTTATAATAAATCCTGTAAATCAAGCAATAGGTTGAGATCCTTCAATCATTTGATAATCTCTCATCGGTTTTAATATTTAATGATAAAGACTTTAAATAAGTTTTGATCACTTTGAGACTCGAGGTGAAATCGAGAAGCGGTTGAAATGGATGGGTCCATTATACAAACTTGCTTCCATTGCACCAATAATGCTTGGATAGTAATTTAAAAATCTAGCATCTCTAAAGGCGGAGTAGATTGATGAATTAATTCCTTTTCTATTAAGAGGTTTAGCTGCAACTTGAACAAGACCTATATGTATAAAATTATAACCCTTTTTCTATGTTTTTAATAACCACGGTGATAAAAGACTACAATTTTAAGTATTCTTTGTTAATTGCATAAACTCTCTCAGCGGTTTTGACATTATAATCGGTTTAAATTTATACGAGAATGTTGGTAGATAAATTTCTTTGGGAGATACCTTAGGTATATTCGGTTATTTAAAACTTGATTAATGTTTTCATAATTATATTCTTCTTGGTTCACTATATCACGGAACATGAGTAATGGCTGACTTTATTACTAAGCGGGGAAATTTGGATCTGAATAACCTACTCATCATCTTTGTATTTTCAAAATAAAATCTTACTCAAAGCTCATTCCTTGCATACCCGGTTACCCAAAGTAGACTATTACCTGTTATTTCTATGGCAAAACTACTGCTCACACGCGAACTTACAAAGGTTAGGCCTTTTCAATATCAAAATCAAAAACGAATTTACTTAAAATTGCTTGCCATCTAGCGAATGAATGCTTAAATGACGTTTTCAACGTCTTTTCTAGAATAAATTTCATAATAGCTTTGACTTACAATCTATTCTAACTAAAATTTACGATTTAATAAATCTCTCTCGGAATTTTTAATACATAAAACTAGAGATAAAATCTCCTTTTTAATAATCTTGTATTATTTTAATTGTGTAGAATTCCATGCCGAATGAAGCGAACAATTGTTCATTAGAAATAAGAGTCGATTTACATTTGAGTATGCCTCAAGATCCGATGTCGAGGCGTCGATTTCAATTATTTTGAATCTTTGAATCATTAGAGATGCTGGCGCGGGGCAAAACCTTAACATATTTTTTAACTTCTTTGACGGACAGTATGAATGTTAGTCGGGGAGGAGGATTACTTTATAATGGCGCTGAAGAGAGGCTTACAAATCTTCACGAGTCCTTGTAAAAAAGCGGCCAATATAATTGAAATGAGCGAAGAAACCTCATGGTGATTCTTGTCGGTAATCTTATCTCGAGGAGGCCGGTCGGTAATTGAATAGCTCATCGATTGGCGCGTGAGTTCATGATAGAGAGGATTAAGCAGAAATCGACTTTAGTCAAAATGCAGACTACACTTGGAAGGAGAAAGGACAAGACCATTGGTTTTAAGCTGTTTTGAAGAATGAATTCAAATGTTTAATATGTTCTTCAATAGTCTTGGAGAATACTGAGGATGTCATCGATGTAAACAATGATAAAATGGTGAAGGATTCAAAAATATTATTAAGAATATTACACGAAATTCACTTGGTGCATTCTTAAGTCAAATGATGAACATTCCATTAAGTAGTGTCCAGAGCGGAGTGGTAAATCTGATTTGTACCTATCATCTGGGTGAATGGCAACTTGCGAATCTCGACTTGAGTCAAATTTACTAAAGATTGTGGAGCAACAACCTACCAAGGAGATCATCCTTGTTGGGCAAAATACCTAATCCATTCTAAAACTTTGTTTAATGGTTTATAATTAATGACTAGGCGAGGACACCTCGTTCTTTCTCGACTTCATTATTAACATAGAAAATTTGGACAAGACCATGGGGACTTACTATGTCTAATTAGCCCTTTACTGAGGAGATCATTGATTTCAATTTTACATAACTCCATTTGTTCATGACTCATTTGAATAGGCCTAGCCTTAGTAGGAATTAAATGCTCTTTAAACTCTTTAGCATAGGGTAATCTAACTGTATGCTTCTTTCTATGCCAAAAAGCATTGGGAGAATCAGAACATAAGTTATTTATTAAATAATCTTTTAATTCTTTTATTTTTTCTTGAACCCTGTTACTCTTAAGTTGGTCATCAACTTGTTGGTACTTAATTTCTTCTTTAAGAAAATTTAGGTGAGTAACTTTACAATTTATGATTTAATGATTTAGAAATTGATTCTTCTTGAATAAATTTTAAATCTCTTTCTTTTAGTTTAATTAAGAATTTAAATATAATTTTCTTTCCTAAATGTTACATAACAAACCTTTATTACTAGTGGTAAATGGATAAAGCAAATATATGAATGGTAATCCTAAAATAATTTTGTCGATGAAGATTGCGAACTAAGGCGAGCGAGGTCTTGAAACACATGTTGTCTTGACGAGATATGTACTTTAGGTAATTTGTACTTTATTTCCATTTGACTACAGATTAAATTTGAATTTAATTTTTCACTAGTTTTCTTATAATATCTAGTGGGGATAATACCTTCTTGAATACAATTCAAATGCACTTTTGATATCTACTAGGCGGGGAGTTGTCTTGAAAAGGTTTTATCAATGACTAAATTAATGGAAATATACCATTTTGAATAGTAATATCTTTAATTCTTTTAAGAGAGACCTTGAATAAAGAGATCGAAATCTTTGGCAATAGATGACTCTGGATCCTCGTGACATTCATCACTAGAAGAAGAATCATTAATTTGAAGATCGATTTTTATTGTCAATCTCTTTTCTTAAACTAGAAATCTCAATCTTTAAATTAGAAATCTCCTTTTTAAGTTTATTAACCTCTTGATTTAATTAGGAAGTGTAATTTCTTTAATGGAGATTTGAATCTTTCAAGAGTCTTATTTAAACCGAATATGGGTTTTCTTTAGCTCTAAGAACCTTGTCGGTGACCTTTTTTATCTTTAGTTAATAAATCTTTTAATTGTTTTAGATATTGAGTTTTAATTAGGATCGGTAATTTCTTGATTAGATCAACTAATAAGGAGCTTTCTTCTTCATCTTTTGTAATTACACTAACTCTTTTACGGTAGTTTTATTACAATCTTACATACATATAGTGACTTCATTTCACTATCGAAATTTACGTTGGATGAGTTGTTACTAGAAGATTACGGAACATCGGAAGCTTCTTCATTCTTTGCTACTACTCTTATTATCAATTCTTATTAATTCTAATAATTGTTAGTATCTTGATTTGAAATATTTAATTGAGCTAATTTTTTGTTTAACTCTCTGCATTCACTTTTGTAATGACCTTTACATCCCACAATTGTGACGAACAATTTTACTTTATCAAATATTTTTGATTTTTATAAGATTTTTCTTTGATGACTTAGGTTTATTATAATAATTATCTTGATTATTGTTCTTATTTTTTGTTGTGAGTATATCTCTTCTTACGGCGTTTATGATTTTTGTGTGACTCAATATGTTTATCTTTATGCATGTGCTTCCTTCGGGAGAGGAGCCACCGTGATAAACCATCTTTGTTCACAAAATGTTCCTAACTTCGTATTTAGCTTTATTTTTGTCTTTTCTAGCTTGTTTAGCTAATTTAAAATCAATGCATTTTTTAATCCAATTTTTTGGATATGACTAATAATATCTCCATAAGTTAAATTATCATAATCAATATATCCTAGGTTTTTGCTTAATTCTTCCCTAACTTTGTGAGCAAAATAAAGATGGCAAACCATTAACAATTTTTCTTTCCAAAATGGTTTATTCTTGTCATTTCTCATCATAACTCTAGAGGTAAATCGTCTTTGTACCATCTAAAATCACTTAGAGTGGGACAAGTAAGATTATTAGCGATCATGAATTCTTTACGTAATATTGCTAGGGGTTCCAACAAAATGTTTAATTATGGTGAATATTAAAGTGTTAACTCCATCCGGAAGACCAATACCGACATCTTCATCAAAGATGGGATTGCCTTCTTTATCTCTTTGAATAGCATGAATTATGGAAATTCTAATGTCTTACGTGAGATGTTTTTCCCACTAGACCTAAGAATGCCGATTGAATCCACTAGCTAATAATTCAACAATATGCGGTTGAGACAAAGTGTTGAATTTAGTGATGTAATTGTGAGCAACCATAGACATATGATTTAGTTTATTAAGAATTTCTTGTTCACTAAATCCATCTATATTCCATTCATAAATTTTATTAGGCGATCTGAAAAGCATTTATCTAGATTTCTTTCTTGAATTGTAAATCCGGAGGAGTTGATGCAGAATACCAATTTACAGTGATACTTGTGTTATTAACGATTAATTTATTTAATTGATCATTAAGGTTTGAAATAGAAGAGTGGTCGGAAGAACTTTCATTATTATCATCGATTCTACGATCAATAACAATGATAGTTCCACTTGGATAGGGTTACATTTTGAGTTTTTAAATAATTTTTCAATGGATTGGACCAATTCGTCATCTTTATTAGGTAAACTTAAATTATATCTGTTTTCTGGTAAATTTAGTAAAGGTTGTTCTATCTTTGAATCGGGTTTTTTGAGAATACCTTCTTCAAATTTTTCTTGATTCTATCTATTTGTTTTCCCTCATTGTTGCTAGATATTGATTGCTAAAGTTTAATTGTTCAATTATTTTTTTGTCGTTATTAGTTCCGTCAGGTATTTTGAAGGGACTAGCAATAACAGAAGTGTTTTTAACTGGAATTAGAACTGTTTATAATGGGGGATGACTGGCTGATACTTTGGATCTGTCTTCTTTAATCCATTGAGTTTTACTAATGACATTGCATTTACCCTGATACTGTACATACCAGTCGTAAAAAGTGATGTTAATTTCTTCATTTTTGATAAATCTTTTCCATCTATTTACTATCTTATCTCTTTCCTTTTCAGTTGGATGGACAGATCTAAATAGATGTCTTTTTTCTTTATTAGATTTTGAATTAAAATCTTTAACTAAGTTATCCCAATTTAACACGAAATCCTTTTTAATGACTCTTAGTTGATTATGACTATATTTAATTCTTCTAGGACCCTCGATTCGTGGAGTTCGGGGGCTTGTTTAAGCGAGGGAAAGGTGTTAGGCACCCCCCGACTTCCGTGAAACACGGTTACTGCTACTTTTTCATTACTTATGCACTATGTACGTATGTGTGTGTGTGTGTTTGAAAGCTTTGGATTGAAAAAGATGTTTTTTGCTTTATTTGAAAATAGCGTTATGCCTCTTTTGCACCTATATACAAAGGGATTTGACTTATTGAAAAATTCAGTTTCAACAGGCAATGAAAGTGAAGTTTTGAAAAGTGTTTTTCAAACTATTTCCCTCACATAGGAATTGAGGCATTTGATACTTTCATTTTATTCCATATTCGGCTTGATTTGATTTTATTTAATATGTGAAGCATTTTTGAATATATATATATATATATATATATATATATATATATATATATAAGTGTCGAATTTCTTATAGGCATGAGAGTCATCGAAGTAAGCCTGAACACCACATACATGATTTTCACTATTTTGGGGCCTTTAATCCAGATAACCGTTTTAAGGCCTTGCAGTTGTATGTACACTGGATTGCAAGCTGACTGTACAACTTAAACAAGTCCATCATAGGAACCAGATCTAGATCCATTGATTGAATTGTAGACCCTGTGACTCCTAGGCTCACATAATATCATTTAAACAGCCTTCACAGTGAATATATTGAAATAAGCAGCATATTTACTTCTAGACGTCGCAAAACAAAGGATTCATCAGTTAAATCCTTGTATGTGTGTAGCCAAGCTTCCCGTTTCCTCTAGATATAGTCTAGGGTCATGTAGTTGCTTAATATTTATAAAAACTAGAAAGTAAACTAGATCTATCTAGATCTTAGCCATTCTAGCTCAACGGTTCAAGTTTTACAACTTTTGAACCGATTAAAAGCTAGATCTAGTCAATAAACCTTAATTATTGACTATTTACACAAAATGAAAGGCTAAAGAACCAAATCTATGCCATATAGAGGCATATATATATACACATATATATATAGTACTTATATATAGTAAAGTAAGGAAAAGAAGCAGATATGAGGAGATCTTACAGTTAGGCACGAGAATGGCTAACGAACGGCTTTAGGCGCCTCCAAACTCGATTTCCAACGGTTAAAACTTGATATATTGTAGTATATATATAAAAGTGTTTACAAAAGAGATTTACAAAGTTTAAACACAATATTTAGCCTCTTTTTCTCTCTAAACCGAGCTATCTGTCTCTCCTCTCTCTCCAAATGAGCTAAGATCCGGATTTTATAGATGAAATAGGGGGAGCCACAGGTCTCCCTACTGCTGCCAAGGGTAAACCTACGTCATCCCAAAAATGGGCCCCACTTGCTCAGTTTTTATCTTGGTAGGTTAGGTTTTCATGTTGCGTACTGGAACGACTATAACTCTCAATCCGAGAGGAGTTAGAAGAAGTGCCATATCAATCCAAAAATCTATTTTTGATAGATTCGGAATGATATATTATTCACTCCATTCTGAGTTTGTAAAGATAGGAAAAAAAGTAAAAATCATCCATAGGTTGATCCCGGCTAGCCATTCGCCTTGTTGTGCGTTGGGAAGCTTGTTTTTTTTAATCCATGAATAGTAAGGAGATGTACCATACCATTTTGAATGCTCTTTCCAAGAACTATGCAACGACATAGGGATTGCCCTTTTCCGAATCCGGGAAGATGGGTCCATGACCAGAATAGCATCTCCGCAGGTAGTCCGTTGAGCTGTGTTGCGAAGTTTGTGCTCGGGATTGCTGCGATGGATCTTTGTAACCTTCTCTATAGCTGGACAGTTGTTTTTTATGTTGTGTTTATCAAAATGACCTCTTTGCCCTCTCAGGGTAATTTTCAGGCTTGAAATGGTTGTTGTTGTCCCTCAGGGTTATTTGTCTGCAAAATGACTGTTATTGTCTTTGTCTTTCCTCGGGGTTGTCTCCGAGTTTGATTTCATGTCCCGTGATGCTGTCTCTAGGGTTTGATTTGATATCCCATGGAGCTTTCTCGGTGGTTTGAGGTTTATTGTAGTCCTCAGGAGTTGTCTCCGGGGTAAAAATAGACGTTTTTGCCCTCCTGCATGGTTAGTCCAAGGAAAACAAAATTTTTAGTGTCTACAGATGTGGGGCGAAACGTGTCCTTTGGTATTTGCATTAAAGCTATTTTTTTGGATTATTTCATTAAATGACCTCTTATAATAAAAGATTGGGTGCAATGTTGGGGCATGATTATTTGGGCCTGTTTGATTCGGTGGGCCATAGTCCACGTGGATGAAGTTTCCCCACGTAGGACTCTGTTTTTGGCAGTTAGAGAATTTTAAGAAATCTAAGATTCATGATTATATTTAATTTCCAACTCCTAAGAAAAAAGTCAAGATAGAATCCGACTTCTTTTCTTTAAGGAGATTTAATTATGTCCCATTAAGGAATCTATCCTAATGAGGAATTCTATTTCCATACGGGGAATGGCATGTAGGAGGAGGTGTGATTATCGACATCGGGATTTTTAATTGTCCCTTTCTGTTCTTATTTTTTGGTGTTCTCATGTTAGATGAGATTTGTTTGAAAAAATAAGTTTGAAAAGGTCCGACATTTATATGTCGACGATTTGACTGTAGGAGTCGCCAGTTGGTTATTTTTAAATGGTTGCACCATCTCAACCGAGAAAAGGTTTGCACAAAGACCTAGTGATGTGACACTATTTAACTGGTTTGCAAAATCTAAATTCATTAGAGTCCGGGGGCTTGATTAAGCGGAGGGAAGGTGTTAGGCACCCCCCAATTTCCGTGATGACACGGTTACCACCACTTTTTAATTTAAACTTTTATCTGAATGTGTGTGTGTAGGTCTATGTGCAATTGTTTGGAAGTAGTGATATGCCTCGTTCGCACCTATATACAAAGGGTTTGACTTTTGTATAAAAGTTCAATTCTAACACGATATATCAATGATGTTTTGTAAAACAGGTTTTTCAAACCCTTATGCTCAATAGTAATTAAGGCCTTTGATACTTCCATTTTATTATGTGTTCGGCTTGATTACTTTTATTATTTTCGAGATACGAAGCATCTTCGAGAAAATAAGATACATAGCAATGTCGAACTTCTCGTGGGCATGAGAGCCATCTAAGGAAATTCAGACACCGTGAATAATTTACAAGCTGGATGCAGCTGAAAATGTCCATCACGGAAACCGAATCTAGATTCAGGAACTGAATTTGTGATCACATGATTCCTAGGCTCACATGATAAAGCAATATGTACAAAAGCTAAAAAAAGAACTAGATTTGAATAAATCTAAACTATTTCAGCTTCATCGGTTCCAGTTTAGTCACCATGAACCGGTTAAAGTGTGAAATAGCCAGATTGAGACAAATATAGCCCATAGCAAAAGCTAGAAAACGAATTAGATTTGAGTAAATCTAAACATTCAAGCTTCAACGGTTCCAGTTTAGTCACCATGAATCGGTTAAAGTGAAAAATAGCAATATTTAGGCAAATCTAACATGAGTTGAAAAGCAGATTATATATATATATATATATATATATATATATATATATATATATATATATATATCAAGCCGCATGAGTGATGTGACAACCCGAATTTTTATAAAATATTAAAATAAGAATTTAATAATTAAAATTCTTATTATGATATGTATATATTTTTATGAGATTTAATAGTTGATTAAACTATTAAAGAAAGTGAAGCAAATTAGTTATGAAAAGGAAAATTGTGGCAAAAAAAATTAGCTGAATAATATTAGTTAATTAAGATGAAAATTATATTATAGAATAATATAATTTAATTGAAATGCCTTTTGTAATAACTTAGATATTTTCTATATAAATAAATTAGAAATTTTAGCATATGAAATTTTATTTATTTATTTATTTTATTTTATTTATTAAAATAAATATGGAGAATATGTATAAGTCAAAGCATATGTATTTATGTGATAAATAAATATATATTTATTACATGAATAATTACAAATAATTTTATTTTAGTATTATTGATCATTATGAGTGTATTTTTATAATAATTAATTTTATTGTAGAAATGTTTTATTATTTATTTTTATGAAAATATAATTATATATTATTTAAATAATATATGAAATGGTTATTAAATTTTATAATAATTATTTTATTATATGAATTTAGGGATAAATAACTTTTTGGTCACTTTACTAGGGTCCGGTTTTCATTGTAGTTACCGAAACTTTTTTTGTTACAATCGAATAACTGTACTCTCAAAAACTTACCAAATAGTCATTTCTTATGATTTCCGTCCTAAAAACGGACGAAAGTGCTAAGTTGGCGAACGGAAGTGCTGAGTTGGCGATTTGACTCCGTTTTTTTTGCTGATATGTATATGAATTTGCCATGTGTATCATTATGTGTCAACTGTCAAGCACATGCTCATAAATATTAAGAATAATTGTATCTTAATAATAATTTTAAAATAATAATAATAAAAATAATATTATTAAGAATAATAATAATAATTTTAAAATAATAATAATAACAACAATAATAATTTTATTTCTATTATTTTTTCTAAATCATTTGCTTCGGCAATAATTGTAAGACCCCAAATTTTATGAAATAAAAGTATTCAATTTTTCTTATAATTACTATTCATGAGTTACTATTCACGAGTTACTATTCATAAGTTACTATTCATGAGTACTATTCATGAAGCATGATAAAAAATTTACGTGAAGAAGCACTACTCAATAATTATTACACAATGAATTCTTTATTCAATATTTTATTTTATTGATTCAATAATTCTTTGCGTTGATCTTTTATATATTATTGTTGTTCAATAATTATCAACTTTCAGATATTTCCCATTATCGGATCAATAATTCATATTATTTGAATAATATTATTAGATAACATTATTGGCAATATCTATAAAGTTACATCTGGGAGAGGTTTGATCATCTAATTGCTTGGCATGATGAGGAGAGATCCTTATTGGAAAGCCCCTCTATCTGAGGCTTTTGGTTGTCATAATTGTGATTTTGTAATATTATTTGTGAATAATTAATTATTGATTTATATGATAAGAAAAATATTTATTTTATGTGGATATAGATGGAGAAAATTTTAATGTGACAATTGTTGAAAATTAATATTTTATCTTTTTCTGATAAAATAATTCATTTAAATATATTATTTTAATAATATATTAATGGTGATATTTTTACAATGAATGTGGGATATATGAGTATATGAGGAGGAAGAATATTTTTGTGACATTAAATGATTAACACATGTTTTGTGTGTCGGTGGACCCCAATTATTGATCGAAATTTGATTATAGCTTGTAAAAATCGTCCGTTTATAGATTTCGGTCAATTTCTGTTTGGAATTTGGAAAAACTTCCTTTTGCAAAGTTGTAGATAATAGAATTTCCTATGAAAAGTCGTGAGTTTCGAATTTTTCTGACAAAAGGGCTATTTGTTATGAATTATTGAAAGTTCCGAAATAATTGATTTTTAGAAGTTTTATTTATGTTTATTTAGAAAAACATTTTTTGAGTCTCATGAAACATGTGTTATGGCTGAATTCAGATGGTCAAGGTGGGCTAAGAAAAATTTGTTAAATATATTAATATTTTATTAAATTTTCTACTTTGGTGTTCTAAGCATTTTCCTATAAATAGGGAGCTTAGGTTAGAATTGAAAATCACACCAGAAACTGGAGTTTTCTCTCTACTTCTCTCTCTATATTATCGAGTGTATTCTTGTGAGTATTTTGATATGTTGAGTGTTGCTATACGGTGCAAGTTCGTTCAGCGTTATTCGGTCAAATCTTTGCTCTTTTGAGGTAAGGGATAGTAAGGGATTTTTAAGGGTGATTATGTTTTTCAGTTTTGTATTTTTCTGAACTTTCAAAAATTCTGGAAAAAATTGAAATGATATTTTGATGAGTTTTGTAGATTGTGTCCAAAAATGGAGATTTTTGGATGTATAGATTAGGAGTTATGGATTTTATGAGAAAAGACTATTTTAAAAGTAACCGCTTATAACTCCTTGTGGTTAACTCCAAAATTGATGAAATTTTTATTGGGAGTACATCTATATAATATTAGTATACCTTGTGAATTTCGAAATTTTTGGATAAAAGTACAATTTATGATAAATATATGAATATTCGGTGGTTTTGGCCATGTGAAAAATAGTAAATGAATTTTAAAAATTCCGAGAAAAATATATGTTCAATATGGGACTATATTATTCTAAATCCCAGAAAAGAAATATTTTTGGAACTGATTTGGTATTTTTCATGAAAATGGACTAGTTATGAGTAAATGAATTAAATATGTTATGTGAAGTAAAAAAATTGAAAAATATAATTTTATGGCTTGAGAATTATATATGAGGTATATGCAGATTTTTGATGAGAGTTTTGGCTATTGGTGATGAGATCTTATGAGGTTGGCATTTTAAGATGATTAAATGCATTAATTAGTAAAGTGTAAACAATCGGAATTAATTGTTTATAAGTTTAAGAAATGATTAAAATATTATGGTAATATTAATAATATTAGATTATGAGATTATTAAGTGATTTATAACATTTTGATTAAGTTGTTATAAAATCATTGATTTATGAATTTTACTCTTGAGATTAAATCTATATGTTGATTATATTATTTTTATATAACATTCTTATAACCCTAATGATGATATTTCTCTTTGACTTGAGTGTAAAGATGGGTAGATTATTGGTATGATCATGACTATAGGTTCTCTTTAGCTAGTAGTGCAAAGTTGAATTGTTGACCGGTATGATCATGACCATTGAATTTATAATTGAATATCTTTAGCTTAAGTGCAAAGGTGAATTGATCAACATATATGGTTATAATTATGGTTTATATAAATTCTGAAATAATTATGTATTTCTTTAAGATATGAATATCTTTGGCCTGTAGTGCAAAGATCAATTATTGATGAATATCTTTGGCCTGTAGTGCAAAGATCAATTATTGATGAATATCTTTGGTCCGTAGTGTAAAGATGACTTGTTGATGAATATCTTTAGCCTGTAGTGCAAAGATGAATCATTGATGAATATCTTAGCCTGTAGTGCAAAGATGAATTATTGATGAATATCTTTGGCTCGTAATGCAAAGATGACCTGTTGTTGAATATATTTAGCCTGTGATGCAAAGATGAATTATTGATGAATATCTTTGGCTCGTAATGCAAAGATGACCTGTTGTTGAATATCTTTAGCCTGTAGTGTAAAGATGAACTGTTGATGAATATCTTTGGCCCGTAGTGCAACGATGAATTTATTAGTATGATTATGAGCGAGGCGTGATTTGGTATAACCATGATCTTTGATGTTTCGGTAAAGGCAATGATGAAAATTATCTTAGTCTGGATGAGAAGAGTAATTAGAATCACAATTATGATTATGAGTTATTCATATGATTGTGGAAAGGAACTGTTGATTGATGTTACAGGGATAAAACATTGTTGGTGGACTTTTAACGTGGAGAAGACAATAGACTTTATAGTCTATTTGACTCTTTTAATGGATTGCTCATTCTGCTGCAATTATGGTTGAAAAGTTTTATCATCTACCATATGTTCTAAATCTCTGGTTTATTATTAATGAAGGCTATTGATAATTTAATTATCTTTAGTCATGATATTCTTTACTGGGCTATTAGTGCTCACCCTTTTGCTTCACAATTCCTTTCGGGTAATAAGAGTGTAGGTTGGGTGTTGAGGATATATGAGGGAATAGAGCGGTGGTCTATAGTTGTTGAGGTTCTCCCTAAAGAGTATGAAAATAATTTTATTGAGGATTTGTAGATAAGTGTCTTTGTATTTTATACGTCATTTAATAGTTATATTTGGTGAATCAAATAGGGTGAAAGGCGAACCCAATTTTGGAAGGGTGATTTGCCACTTTATCATACAAGATGTCTAAATGACATACTGACCTCGGCGTTATCATAAGACGAGGTTGTGCACATCCTCTTGCTGAGTATATCTACGAGCACTACATATATGATCTTGGAGTTTGGTTGAAATATAATTTTCACTTGGAGACAACGGAGATAATTATATGTCAAGAGAAGACTCACCATTGGAAAGAACATGATAGTAATCTTCTCATTTTTCTTTGGGGTCTATTGGATCAACCAATGATAATTCTGTGGACATATGATATCTATCATAACCTAGATGCATGGTCTCCCATGTACGAAGGTTTCCTTGAGCACTTTTCAAAGGTTTTAATTTTTAAAACAGTTATTGACTGTACCTTTATGTAATGTATCAAGGTGAGGTGCTGTCTATAGTTGGGACATGCGTCACAGTTGGTATTAAAACCTACAACATATGTATTGTTGTATTTTGCATGACAATTATAGTAATAAAGTTATAGTTATTTTTTGTACCATGTATTTGGCGACCTAAAATGAGTTGGGTGAAATGGACCTATTTTGGGGGCGTCACAATAATTATTTTTATTTTTCTTTAACGCTCGGAAAATATACTCTCAATCTGTAAATTCCTTACAATTCATGAAGATATTTTTGACACGTGATGAAAGAACAAAAACGTAATCCCTGCTCATATGAATTCTACATTATTATTAATCTGTAAATTAATTTTTATTTTATTATTATTATTATTATTATTATTATTATTATTATTATCTAAGAGATGAGAATTTTATACTTCATTTACTTCAGAAAAAATCGTTTGAAGAATTTCTGGATTATTAAAAACCTTTTATATCACCTGTTTTAGAGGGATTCATTTTTTTGCTAAGACTATTTAAATGTAATATTGAACAAATAAATGAATTTAGTAATATTAAAAATCATAACCTTCTCAGTTGCATAAGAATACAATTAAATAAAATAAAATTAAACTCTCACACCCAAAATATTATTATATAATGGGATCCACAAAAAAGAGTCTCCGACTATAATATTATTATATAATGGGATCACACTATAATATATAAAGTTTTAGATAATTTTATTTTCTCTAAATTATTTGACGTTTTATATAATTTAAGAAAATTAGCCACAATTTTATCATTAAATTATTATTAATTTATATAATCTTTTAAAAATTATTATTAAAATTATTATTATTATTTCAAAATTATTATTATTACAATTACTATTATTTTGAAATTATTAATAATAGTAGTAATAATAATAATAGTAATAATTATAATAATAATTTTAAATTTTAAAAAAGATTATATAAATTATAAAAATATTTTATATGAAGATGATGTGTATTTAAAAAAATATTTTATTATTTTATTAATTTAAATTATTTGAGTACGCAGGTAAATTTGACAAATCATTTTTATTCTCCATTAAAATAAAATAAAAAGAAATTATTATTATTATTTAAAAATTATTATTATCATTATTATTATTTAAAAATATTATTATTATAATTTTGAAATTATTAGTAATACTATTATTATTATTAAAAATTATTATTATTATTTTAAAATGATTACTATTAATAGTATTTTATTATTATTATTATTATTATTTTGAAATTATTATTATTATTATTATTATTATTATTAGTTTTGGAATTGTTTAGGTGAAGTAGTTAATAGTTTTGTTGGTTTGTGCTATAATAATCCGCTTGCTTGCCTTTTCTGTGCTTCACGTAAGCAAAAAAATGGAATCATCTTGCACAGTCAGCATTCCGTCCGTTTTTTGGACGAAAATCGAACGGAATGACCATTTGGTAAGTTTTTGAGAGTACAGTTATTCGATGGTAACAAAAAAAGTTTCAATAACCACAATGAAAACCGGACCCTAGTACAGTGACCAAAGAGTTATTTATCCCTATGAATTTATGTTAGATTAATTAAGTTAATTATTTTAATTGAATTAATAATGTTAAATATGAAAGATAAATCATATATGGAATCCAAACCCTAATTTTGGATTTTTGGCTAAGGAATGAAAATAATAATATAACATTAATTATATTTTGATTTTTCGATTAAGGTATACATATGTCTTGTATGTAAGTCTTTGTTAATGGTTAGACAATTATGGTATATAATGTCAAAACCCTAGCATTAATTTGTTTAACCCTATTTTGTAATTCAAAAGGGGAAATTCAAGACTGTTATATAACTGTGTTATATGATTTTATGATTAATTAGGTAAACCCTAATTAACATTTTAAAATATTAAATTCTAGAAACCCTAATTTCTATATTTTATAACCCTATATAATAATTATATAACCTAATTACTTATGGTGAACCCTAATTGCTAAATTAACAAGGTTAATTATAATTAGTAAATTTTAAACCCTAATGTTCCTGTATAATATAATTAGTAAACCTAATCTAATTAGGGGTTTCTAAATCACAATTTTAGAAACTAAAATTTTACATTTTTCAAACCCTAATTGCTAAATCTTACAAATGCTATGTGCTAAATCTTAGGGTTAAACCCTAAGGGTTTGTCAAGATTACTTTGTTGCCATTAAAATTATAAGCCAAATGACAATTATACCCTTATGATGTATAAGTTATAATTTGTTGTACAAGTTCCTTAACTCTGTTATTGTAGATCAAGATATATATTCTGTTCGTTAATTTCTAAACATGGTTATACAAGTGTCCTCACTTGGATAATCATTATATTTTATCATATGTTGATACATACTTATCGGTGTCCAGTATGTATACATTGACTTAAAAGTCGTCTAAGCTATTTGATCCGGCTAGACACAAACTTAAAATTGTTGTTGAACAAGATAGAACTTTATTATTATCCAACCGAATTATTTTGGTTCGGATTCTAGACTGGTATGAACATCCCAATTATGGGAAATTTTTATGTGCCTAAGGCAGATATGCTAAACGAAAATATCATTCTTGTATGTAGTATTGATCAATACAGGGCATAACGGGCTGATCACCCCCGTGCCCATAAGTTATGACGGTTTACAGATGAAGTTATGTTTAACCTTTTCGAAAATAGAAAACAATGTTCATAGTCTGTCGATTGATCCTCATTTATAGTCAGTACGTAGTTTCAAAAAATTTGAAATCGAAATGATATGTTGTTTATTATTGGTTCAGCTTACTTCACAACTGTTGATTCGTTGTAGAAGTTTCATTCAAAGAAAATATTTAATCCTTTCAACTAACTGTTATCGACTGCTATTACTTGTTGGGCACTCAAATGCTCATCCTTGCTTAATTTAAATATTTTCAGCTAAGTGTGAACAACCTAAAGGATCTGCCAAGAACAAGGGAAAAGGGAAGGTCGCTGAATGAATCTTTATGTTATCTTATGTAATAATTAGACTTTATTAGGATAATGATGATATATATTAATTATCATGTAATGAATGTTTAAAGGTTGCGTACTTGGGATTTGAAGACTCTGATAATATATAAATTAAATTTGATAATCTATATTATTATTATTATTATTATTATTATTATTATTATTATTATTATTATTATTATTATTATTATTATTATTATTATTATTATTATTATTATTATTATTATTATTATTATTATTAGTATTAGTATTATTCCATAACATAGAAATGGTATCGTGAAGCACCTTAGGTTCGGGGTTTCAGTACTGGATTTAGGGCGTCCACGACCTTGATTGGCGATGGAATTGTTATGAATTAAATTTCATAAATAATGTGGGATAGACCTTAGGCTATAACCTTAGAACAGAGGGAAACGTTGAAAATATAAATAACTCATACAGAGTTTAAAAAGAGATGAATAAGATAAATTCATCGTCAAACAAACTAAAAGATAACTTATATAAAACCATTATTTGTTAGGTGTATATATTATATGCTAATCGGGATAATTTATGTGTGTAGATGTCAGGTGAAAAAGGATTAGGGTACCCTCGAACCATTAAGAAGGAGCCAATATCAAAGCCAATAGCTAAAATAGAGGCTCAAAGTGAAAGCAACCTCGATGAGGTGGTGAATGTGGAAAACGTAGTACCAGATCCGAAAATGGTGGAACTAACAGATAGTGATTTGGACACTGAAGTTGGAGCTGATCAAGTATCAATGGAAGTGCAGGATCTGAGGAACAAGGTTTCTTCACTAGAAAAGCTGTGGGAAATAGAAAAGCTGTTAAATAGTCAATTGCGGAAAGCATTAATAGAAACAATGGAAGAACAAGATAAGCTTAAAATCCAAATTGATCAAATGGGAGCCAAAATCAACAAGTCGAGTGCAGTTCCGAGCAAGAAAGGGAAAAGAAAAGTGAAAGACCGTGACTTAGGAAATTCCGATAACAACCAAAGGAACCTTAATCGAATAGAAAAATGTACAAACTGTGACAAGAAACATGAAGGCGTGTGCAGGAAAGGGGAAAATGTTTGCTACAATTGCGGACATGAGGGACATTTCTCTCCTCATTGTCCCAATCCAAAGCAAGGTGTCTGTTTTATTTGTAGGATAGAAGGTCATCAGGCAAAAGGTTGTCCAAGATCAAGAAAAAGGCGTAGTGAATAGGTAGTATAGGTTCTGTTGTGTAGGTATGTTTAATGTAATATGTGTGATAAGTATGTCTGTGTAATGTAATATTCTCAACTTTTGTATGAGTCAAAGCCGTAAATCCAGACTTTTGTGGTCGCAAAGGGATAACAGTATGGGCTATGTTATGTAAATTACTTTGAATTAATCAAATGAATATGAATCTATGTTTGATTAATGAAATAAGTTTGATACGTGAAACTTATGTGATAAGGTTTAGAATGTAAGTTAATAAAGTATATATTATGTTTTATTTAATCAGATAATGCCGCCAAAATGTCAAACTCAAAATCAAAGGGCAGAAGAATCTGTCAATAACATTGGGGGACAACAAGCAGACCCGATGAAACACTTTGCAAACATGGTAGCTCAGGCTATGCAACAAGGAATGCCAGCCGTAGGGAACCAGCCGGATAATCAATTAGCAAACTTCAAAGACTTCAAGGCTGTAGGACCGCTCGAATTTAAAGGGACAACTAACCCTATAGAAGCCCAAACTTGGGTTAAGGAAATCGAAAAGGCGTTTGTGATAGCTAGGGTAGCTAAGGGGCAAAAGATCACTTTTGCCACCTATATGATGAAAGGGGAGGCGAATTTTTGGTGGGAAGCGAATCAAGCGAGGGCAGGAGAAGGTGTAGTTACTTGGGATAGGTTCAAAACTTTGTTTTTTGAAAATTATTTTTCATCTAGTACGCAGGCTAGGATGGAGGTGAAATTTCTGGAATTAAAGCAGGAAAATATGATGGTGTCAGAATATACCGCTAAGTTTAATGAGTTGGCTAGGTTCGCTCCGCATCAGGTTGATACGGAGGCTAGGAAAGTAAGGAGGTTTGAGTTGGGATTAAAACCCTGGCTCTACAACAAAGTGGCGGTGTTGCTGATAAACACTTTTGCAGCACTGTTGGAAAAAGCTATTATTGCTGAGAAGGGGAGTGAGGCCATGAGCCTCTATAACAAAGAGAAAAGGAACAAGGGTAAGGTCGAGGGAGTTGGGAAGGTGAAAACAAATAGTGAGAGTAGGAGTGGAAATGGGAAGAGGAAGGGGAACAACTTTGGGAATGTGCAGGTGAAGCAGGAAGGTGTGAAGAAGAAACATGTGGTGAAATGTGGGAACTGTGGGAAGAATCATTTGGGGGAATGTCTGAAAGGTAAATTTGCATGTTTCAAGTGCGAGCAGGAGGGCCATATCTCTCCCAACTGCCCCAATCCTAAAATGAATAGTTGGTGTTTTCTGTGCGGATTGAAGGAGCATAAGGTGAAGGACTGTCCGAAAAGGAGAATGGAGACAAAAAGCGTGAACATGGGGAAAGGCAGCGGGACTTTGGCGATCACAAGACCAACTTCATCCAGCAAGCCGACAAAATCAACTGCAAGGGTCTTCAACATGACGGTCCAGGATACTGTGGTAGCTGGTGATGGGACTCCAGGTATTATTCGTATAACTTTTATTTTCTTATACATGATTTTCCTATTTATAGTAAATTATTTTATAAAGAAATTTTGAAGGAGGAATTTGAGTTCTTTTAGAAATCAAATTTTCTGTTTAATCAGATAGACAAGCTTTATGTGAATAGTTAAAGATCGGTTCAATCAAATTTGATCGAGATCTACTTACAATGATTGTGTATGGTATGTACCCTGGTATGTATTAGTTTTAAAACGTGATTCCGGGGACGGAATCTTTATAAGGGAGGGTGAATGTAATAACCCGATATTTTCTATATAAAAAAATCAAAAATTTTGCGTATAAATTTTTTTTTATTAAAATAAATATGGGGAATATGTATAAGTCAAAGCATATGTATTTATGTGATAAATAAATATATATTTATTACATGAATAATTATAAATAATTATATTTTAGAATTATTGATCATTATGAACTGTATTTTTATAATAATTAATTTTATTGTAGAAATGTTTTATTATTTATTTTTCATGAAAATATAATTATATATTATTTAAATAATATATGAAATGGTTATTAGAATTTTTATAATAATTATTTTATTATATGAATTTATGTTAAATTAATTAAGTTAATTATTTTAATATAATTAATAATGTTAAATATGAAAGATAAATCAGATATGGAATCCAAACCCTAATTTTGGATTTTTGGCTAAGGAATAAAAATAATACTATAATATTAATTATATTTTGATTTTTCAGTGCTATAAATATGTAAAGTATGTGCGTACTGTTAATGGTTAGAAAATTATGGTATATAATGTCAAAACCCTAGTATTAATTTGTTTAACCCTATTTTGTAATTCAAAAGGAGAAATTCAAGACTATTATATAACTGTGTTATATGATTTTATGATTAATTAGGTAAACCCTAATTAACATTTTGAAATATTAAATTTTAGAAACCCTAATTTCTATATTTTGTAACCCTATATAATAATTATATAACCTAATTACTTATGGTGAACCCTAAATGCTAAATTAGCAAGGTTAATTATAATTTGTAAATTTAAACCCTAATGTTCTTATATAATATAATTAGTAAACCTAATCTAATTAGGGATTTCTAAATTACAATTTTAGAAACTAAAATTTTACATTTTTCAAACTCTAATCGCTAAATCTTACAAATGCTATGTGTTAAACCCTAAGGGCCAAACCCTAAGGGTTTGTCAAGATTACTTTGTTGCCATTAAAATTATAAGCCAAATGACCATTATACCCTTATGTGCATTATTGAAGCTAACATGTAGGTTTTGACCTTAGGTGAGTTGTTCACCAAATCCAACTACTCCATGTGCCTACAAACTCAGCAACTCAGCTATTTTCCAACCAAATTCATTGCATACTAGTATTATATAAAGATCAAAGAGAGAGAGAGAAGCCACATTTTTGCTTATTTTTGTTCCAACACTCAACTAATCTCTCTCAACTCAAACCCACGAATTCTTATAGCTTTTCAGTTCCAAAAACCATCCCCACCAATACATACAACCAAATCAGTGGCCTTGAATCAGAAATTGATCATAGAAGGTATAAAAACCCTAGTTATATTTTGAACTTTAATCTTGTGTTAAATGTTAAGTTTGTTGTGTTAAATATGTTATATGTAGTCTAGTTAAGTGATCTGGGTTGGCACATGGTAGATCCATAACACCTAAGTACTCAAAATTGAAAATTTCAAAAATCTAGAAAATTTTGTTTTGTGTTCTGACAACCACATGTCAGACCCTGTAAATCTTTGGGTGTTATACGTTTTTGTTGTTTGAAGGTTTCAGCTTGTAGTATGATGTTAGGACTTTAATCCGAAACTTGAATCCAGGTCATACCATGTACAGATTGAAAGTTATGGCTGGTCAAACATCGTTGACCGACCATGACTTTCAGTTTCTGAAAAACCCAAATCGTGCCCAGAAGGCTCTAACAAGATCTCTATGGGCTCGGATCTGACTGTGTTTTGATGTTTTGTTATGGTTCTTGAATCTAAGTTGTAGTTTGGTATATGTACTACAGTATTATGCCTTAAAATCTCCTAAATCTCTAACTGACTGGATTCAGTGGCTGGTCAAAGTAGCCTGGTTGAATACAGTTCATGTTTTCTGGGTAAACTAGAAAACTGATGAACATGTGTTCTGACATGGGTTGACCGACGTAGATCTTGTTTCTGAAATGTTGTTAGACGGGTTTTGTGTATCGGATCTCTTCCTTGTCATGTTAGCTACACAATACAACTCTTAGATCACAAAAAGATTACAAGGTTAGCAAGTTGTGGAAGCCCAAAGTGGACAGATTGAACTGTTCTTCATATCTGGGTCACCCAGAAAATGAAGAACAGGTCTGACAGTCCCTTTGAAGGCTTAGATCTCGTTGGTTTGATGCTTGTTGGTCATGTTTGTTGTTGGGTCTTGTAGTGTTGCATTTGTACTACACGAATTGACCAAAAACATGCCCAGAAACACATTACACAGTTCATGATTCATGGTCAAAGTAGCTATCTTGAAACTGGCTATGAATGTTCTTGAGGACTCAAGAACACAATAGGCGACACTTTCTGTCGCTAAAAGCTAGGGCAACAGTTTATTTAATTTAATTTAATTTATTTTCTGAAAATCATTTAAAAATAAAAATAAATTATTAAAAATTCCAAAAATTATTTTAAAAATTATTTGAAGTTATAAAAATTAATTTTTAATAATTTAGCATATTTTCCATAAATATTAGTATTTATTTAAATATTATTGATATTTAATTTATTTAATAAATGCATTAAATAAATTAATTAAAAATGATTTTATTATATTAAAATCATTTTAAATGATAATAAGGTATTTAAAGATATTTTAAGTAATAAAATATAACTTTTAATATTTTAAAGAAAATTTCATTAATTATTTAATATTAATGATATTAAATTTATTTAATAATCATATTAAATAAATTAATTTAAAATTAATTTTAATATTAGAAAAATCATTTTAAATGAGAATAAGGAGTTTATTAATATTTTAGGTTATAAAATATAACTTTCAATATTTAAAGGTAAATTTTATTAATTATTTACTATTAATGATATTAAAGTTATTTAATAATTATATTAAATAAATTAGTTTAAAAATGATTTTAATATTATAAAATTATTTTAAATGAAAATAAAGTGTTTAAAGATATTTTAAGTTATAAAATATAACTTTTAATATTTAAAGGATAATTTCATTAATAATTTAATATTAATGATATTAAATTTATTTAATAATAATATTAAATAAATAGTTTAAAAATAGTTTTATTAATTTAAAAATCATTTAAAAATGATATAAATGAATTAAAAATATTTTAAGTTATATAATTACTTTTAATATTTTAAGGAATAGTAAATTAATATTTTAATATTAATGGTAATTATTTAAAAATGATTTTAAATATTTTAAAAATCATTTAAAGGTAATAATAATACTTTAAAAATATTCTAAGTTATTATAAATAACTTTAATATTTTGGCAATGATTTCATTAATAGTTTAATATTAATTAAATGTTAATGATAATAGAATTGTTTAATATTTAAATTATTTAATAATGATTCCAGTGTTTAAAAATTCATGATAAATTTTAATAAATGTTTAAAAATTATTATAAGTCATTTAAAAATAATATGACTGATACTCACAGATATTGAGTTACTGGGGATAGAGTCTTAGACTCAATAATTACCTCGATAAAGCCGCTTGATAATCGGTATTTTCGAAATTGATCGAGACTTAGATAATTTGACTGTGTTAATGTTTGTTTGTGGTCCAATGACTAATATAACTGTGTGACAATGTGATTAGGTTATGTGCTGACTGCAAAATGCAGTACTATGTGTTATAGTATGTTGTTCTAATCGAACGAATGGTCTTATTAATGATAGGGCTTGATATAAAAGATAAAACTAAGTTGCATAACTGTAAGCAGTAGACCAGGCAAGTATCTAACCCTTTTCATTTACTTTATGCAATGAACATGCGTAAGATAATATCTGAACTATTCTTTTTTATTGTTCAAATATTTCAACCTTTGTATATACTTATGCAATGATTCTGTATAAGTAAGTTATTAAATTATAATTTGTTGTACAAGTTCCTTAACTCTGTTATTGTAGATCAAGATATATATTCTGTTCGTTAATTTCTAAACATGGTTATACAAGTGTCCTCACTTGGATAATCATTATATTTTATCACATGTTGATACATACTTATCGGTGTCCAGTATGTATACATTGACTTAAAAGCCATCTAAGCTATTTGATTCGACTACACACAAACTTAAAATTGTTGTTGAACAAGATAGAACTTTATTATTATCTAACCAAATTATTTTGGTTCGGATTCTAGACTGGTATGAACATCCCATATATGGGAAATTTTTATGCGCCTAAGGCAGATATGCTGAACGAAAATATCGTTCTTGTATGTAGTATTGATCAATACATGGTATAACGGGCTGATCACCCCCGTGCCCGTAAGTTATGACGGTTTACAGATGAAGTTCTGTTTAACCTTTTCGAAAATAGGAAACAATGTTCATAGTTTGTCGATTGATCTTCATTTATAGTCAGTACGTAGTTTTAAAAAATTTAAAATCGAAATGATATGTTGTTTATTATTGGTTCAACTTACTTCACAACTGTTGATTCGTTGTAGAAGTATCATTCAAAGAAAACATTTAATCCTTCCAGCTAACTGTTAGTGATTGCTATTACTTGTTGGGCACTCAAATGCTCATCCTTGCTTAATTTAAATGTTTTCAGCTAAGTGTGAGCAACTTAAAGGATCTGCCAAGAACAAGGGAAAAGGGAAGGTCGCTGAATGAATGTTTATGCTATCTTATGTAATAATTAGACTTTATTAGGATAATGATGATATATATTAATTATCATGTAATGAATGTTTAAAGGTTGCGTACTTGGGATTTGAAGACTCTGATAATATGTAAATTAAATTTGATAATCTATATTATTATTATTATTATTATTATTAGTATTAGTATTATTCCGCTCATAGAAATGGTATCGTGAAGCACCGAGTTCGGGTTTCAAGTACCTGGATTTGGGGGCGTCACAGCCTTGATTGGCGATGGAATTGTTATGAATTAAATTTCATAAATAATGTGAGTAATTCACTTGATTAAAATAGTAAATTAATGTGAATATATTTATTTAATAAAATGAGAGAGTAATATATTACATATAAATGTGGTATGTTAATGTTATATGATTGTGAATTTCGTAAATAGTTAAAATATTTATTAAATAAAATAAATATTTTAATTGGAATATTTATTGAGTAAAATAAATATTTAATGGAAATATTCTAATTTAATCTAATAATTAAATTAAAGGATTAATTTGTTGAATAAAATTATAAATGTATTGGCTAAGTGAATGTTGTGTTGGCCAAATGAGGAATATAATTTAATTAAATTGGGTGTGTCATTTGTAATCATATAATAATTGAATTATAAAAATGAATTAAAAGGAATTAGATTGAAGCTAGCCAAACAAGGTCTTGAGACCTTTGGCATTTTTATCAGTTAAAACCTTTTGGGTTTGTATAACTGAGAGCTGAGTAAAGAGGAAAATAAAAACACGTAAGTGTGTTTTGTGAAATGAAAGAGGAGAAATTCTGAGAATCAAAGGAAAAAGAAGGTTGATCAAGTAGTTGATTATCTAATTAACTAAGAAGGAATCAAAGGTACTACCATAACCCTAAAACTCTTGTTTTTAGTTTCTTGAGTTTTTCTATGTAAATGGATTTTGATGGTGGAATTGTCAAGAAATTAGATTGTATATGTTCTTAGATATGTACAATTCATTCTATCTCATCTTAAGATGAGTTTTCAGTGATAAAATTCATGCAATAACGTTTTAAAATAAGGAATTGAGGTTTGGTTGAATATGTACATTTTTACTTATGTTGGAGTCAAAATTGAGGGTTAGTTCATGAATATAATCTAAAATTGGTGCTAGATATTGTTAGTGTATTGAATTACAAAAACAACAAAGGTTGAATGAATCAATTTGGTTAAGAAACAAATTCGTAGTGAATAATTACGCTAAATATGTTAAAACATGTAAAACTAATATGAACATGAGTTTGGGTGAAAATTTAGATTTGTTAATATTTTTGTAAATTGTTATAAGTCAAGTATGTTGTATTTCTATGAATTACTAACCATAAAATTGAAAACGGACTAATTTGGATGAGTATAACTCAAGTTATGAAGATTAAAAGGAGAAAAGGTTCAAAAATTGCGAAAAAAATAAACTGCAGAACCTGGCTCTGCTAACGGGCATAGCTGTGTTGTGCCCTATGTCTTTTGGGGCGCAGCTACGTTGTGTCCAAGGCTTAATTGGGCATAGCTGCGCCCAAAGTGTATCAGGTGTGACTATTTTGACCTATTTTAGTAAAATATGCATAACATTTTTATAAGAACTCCGATTGAGGCTATTCAAGATGATACGGAATGAGGACAAATAGACCTACAACTTTTATTGTTTAAGTGTTTTAATTTGAGGTCATTAGAAGGGGTAAAAATGGCCATCTTTGAGACTATTGTGTTTTTAGAGGTAATCGAAGGGCGTCGGGCATGCACGTATGCAAGTGTAGTGCTTCTGACGATAAAAGATGTTGCTCTAAGTTATAAAACATGAATGATAGTAAATATAATGATGCTTAACATTGATAAATAATGTATTAGATAAGTTGTATAATCATACTAAGCATACACAAGAGAGACAAATTGGGCGTGTGACGAATAAACGTCGAAACGCCGTGACAAGTGTTAATGAACGTAAAAAGTATTTTAAGTTAAATGAAATGAATATTATAAGATATGAAATGGAGTTAATATAAAACTAATAATGATTCCTAGCAAGACTGAAACACTTGAATGAACTTCGAGTATGAAATATAGTGAGATGTAAGTCAAAAGTTAACACAATCAAATTGAACATTGTGTATTGATAATAAGAAGGGTTATGAGATGTAGAGTAAAGTTTAAATTACAACTACTATGCGTTGCTATGTGACTAATAGTTGATGTGCATGATTATATAATTGTGTAGGTCACGTAAAGTGCAGATAGCTGTAAGTTGTTATGTGACGCCCCCAAAATAAGTATACATCACCCATCTTGTGTCGCTAAATACATGGTACAAAATTCAAATACAACTTAATAATACAGTTGTCGTGTAAAATACGACAAAACATAAACTGAGAGTTTAATAAGAATATTGTCATCTAGACAATATCCACACTCAAAAGAGTCCTCTTTACATTTATTTTCAAACTATTTAACAGTATAGTGAGGACTACTAATACTATCATATGGACCGTCACTCCGTTCCTCGACTAGTCCCGGTTACGTTCTCATTTCCTGAAGAGAACAGTGAAAGAAAGGGTGAGCTCAACTAGCCCAGTAAGAAATATTATTACTAAGATAATGCAGAATAAATTATCATTAGCCTTCAACAATGTTAAACTGATAAAATATAACAAACATCAAGTTTAACTGCAGCGGAATAAGCAATCCATTAAAAGAGTCAAGTAGAGAATAAAATCTACTATCTTTTATGATTTAAAAGGTTTTTCATCACTTTTATCGCCGAGACTCGACAATAAATAATCCACATCATCCCCGCACTGACAGCCAATGATATTCATTAGTATCACAACCACAAATTATCCATGCACTACGGCTAAGGATATTCGTGTATTCATCAATGGTCATAATCATGCCAACAACTGTCCATCAATGCATTACGGGCCAATGAGGACTTTTTCCACATCATTTGTAACATTACGGTCGTGATTACACCGAATAATCCTTATCATAATCATACCAAGTCCATCTATACTTTCAGGAAACACGGATGACTTTCAACATAATATAAACATGAGGATGATGAAAATGATATAAGAATTCAATAAAACAAGTTCAATGATTAATTTATCCAGGAACTAATAATGTCCAAATTGTCAACATGATACTTCTTTGTAGAGTAAAACTCAAGAATGCTTAGAAGAATATTTCTATGAAAAGATACTGGATGAAGCACAAATATCAAGGATATTCCACTAATTTAATGGAGCATAGAAGTCAAAACTTTAACCAACTGAGTATAATAAAGAATGGGATAACAAAAGAAATCACCGGGCATGCGATAAACCGCGTAGGCGACAAAAAGTTATTCCAATGAATAATAAATAACGGAACGGTCATGCAAGAAACGCATGAATGTGATATTCCAATGAATAATAAATAATGGAACCGGTCATGCGTAAATGCATGCATGGGATGTTCTAAATCAATAATAAATAACGGAATCAAAGTTATGCGCACGCACTGATGTGATATTCCAATGAGAATAATAAAAATGGAATAATGAAGTTCTCTTCATGAATAAGAAAGAAATAATACCCTTACCTCGGTAGGAAATTGGATCTTCGCAATATTGTAGTAATGTAAGATTCTTCTTCTTTCTCTTTTATTCTCTCTATTCTTTCTTGCTCTATAGCTTTAGTGAATTCGTGAAAAATAATGAAGGAATGAGCTTCTATTTATAAGCTTGGTAGAGTAAGGGTAAAATAGTCTTTTCACCATAATTTATGACATCATCGCTTACATCATCGATCATATGACATCATTGCTTACATCATCCTTCCGATGACATCATTGCTTACCTCATCGCTTACGATGACATCATCGCTTTCCATCATCGTAATTCAAATTCAAATTGTTCTCTTCCACCTCATTTTATTTTTATACCATGAATTTACTATAATAATGTTACCATTCAAATTCTATATAAAAAACATACTATCATATAATCACATCATACTACTATAATATAATATTATAATAATATATTTAAATAAATTATTGATTTGATAATTTGAAATCTTTGTGTAATGACAATTATTGAATCAAAAATATCAACGTAGCAATTATTGAATCAATAAAATTTTAAACAAGTATTTCTCGTAACAATTATTGAGTAGTGCCTTCTTCACGTAAGAATCAATAATTCAAAAATCTTGTGCAATCTTGTGTGCTATCTTTGCAACAACGCGTGTTCTGTATTTTAACCACTGTGTATTCCAACAAATGTTAATGGTAACACTTCCGTTATTTTTATAAAAATATTTTTGTCGTTTTCTAACTCCGACAATAATTCTGTTGTGGGGTCCACCAATGATTGTGTCGTCGTACGAGTATTCCCCGACCAAATGAATATTTTATAACAACTTGCGTACTTTGCAAAATTTATAAATATTACCCAAAACTATAACATTATATCAAATTCATTCCATAATATTTAAAAATAATATTTATAGAAAAATCATCTTTATTTTAAAAGTTGGGGTCTTACAACCTCCCCTTCTTATGAAATTTCGCCCTCAAAATTAGGGTACGTACCTGGTATGTCGAAAAGGTAAGGATATCTTGATTTCATTTCGGATTCTAACTCCCAGGTCATTTCCTCAACATCGTGGTTTCTCCACAAAACTTTAACTTAAGGTATAACCTTGGAGCGTAAAATATGTTCCTTCTTATCCAAGATTTGAACAAGAACCTCTTCATACGTCAAATCTTCCGCTATTTCGTCCGGTTCTAACCCACTAATGTGGTTCGGGTCTTCCACATATTTACGTAACATGGATATATGAAAAACGTTATGAACACGAGACATACTTGGTGGTAAAGCGAGTCTATATGCCATAGTTCCTACTCGATCGAGGATTAAAAATGGGCCAATGAATCGAGGATTGAGCTTTCCTCTCTTTCCAAATCTCGTAACTCCTTTCCATGGAGCAACACATAATAACACATGATCTCCAATATCAAATTCCACGTCCTTTCGATGAAGATCAACATAACTCTTTTGTCGATCTTGTGAGGTTTTTATACGTTGCCGGATCGTTTGAATCTTTTCCGTAGTCATACGTACCAACTCTGGTCCCAACAACGTTGCTTCACCCACCTCATCCTAGCATACTGGAGAACGATACTTTCTTCTATACAAAGCTTCAAATGGAGCCATGCCAATACTTGCTTGATAACTGTTGCTGTATGAAAACTCCACCAACGGTAAGAACTTGTCCCAACTTCCCTTGAAGTCAAGGACACAGAGTCTTAATAAATCTTCAAGAGTTTGAATAGTCCTCTCTGATTGTCCGTCCGTCTGAGGATGATATGCCAAACTAAATCGTAAGTCCGTGCCCATAGCTTTTTGCAAACTAACCCAAAATCATGAAGTGAATCTTGGGTCTCGATCAGAAACTATGGATACTGGCATACCATGCAGTCTTACAATCTCGTTTATGTACATACGAGCACGACGTTTAAGTTTATAAGTTTCTCATATTGGTAAGAAATGAGCAGACTTGGTCAATCTATCAACAATGACCCAAATTGCATCTATGCCTTGAGAAACCTTGGGAAGACCAAGAATTGAAATCCATGGTAATGTGCTCCCACTTTCATTCCGGAATTTTAAGTGGTTGCAATGGACCTTTTGGTACTTGATGTCTCACCTGACTCGTTGACAAGTTAGACACCTTGAGATAAATCTGCGTTATCTCTCTCTTCATATTGCTCCACCAAAATGTATGACGAAAGATCACGATACATTTTTGTACTCCCAAGATGGATTGCAAACGGTGTGTTGTGCGCCTCCATCATGATTTTATACTTTAAATCAGGGTCGTTAGGAACACAAAGTCTGGAGTTGACTCGAAGTATTCCTTCTTCATCGATTCTTGCTTCCGACATAGCACCTTCTTGCACTTTCTTCCTCATACGCATCAGCTCCGGATCTGTAACTTGAGCAGCTTTAACTTTATCAATTAAAGTCGGTTCTACTCGTATATTATCATCATCACATGGATCCTGGGTTTTAACTCTATCTCCATCCTTTGCAAGTCACACAAAATGGGCCTTTTCGTTGTCAATATCGCACTCGTACTCGCATATGATCTTCTACTCAATGCGTCAGCTACCACGTTCGTTTTTCCAGGATGGTATTGGATGGTATAATCATAATCTTTCAATAGTTCAAGCCAACGTCGTTGTCGCATGTTGAGTTCCTTTTGAGTGAAGAAATATTTAAGGCTTTTATGATCCGTAAAGATCTCCACTTTCTCCCCATACAAGTAATGCCTCCAAATTTTAAGTGCAAAAACAACAGCTGCCAACTCTAGATCATGAGTAGGATAATTCCTCTTATATTCTTTGAGTTGTCGAGAGGCATAGGCTATGACTTTCCCATGTTACATGAGAACACATCCTAATCCTTTGCCCGAAGCATCAATGTAGATGACAAATCCCTCTGACCCAGATGGTATTGTCAGAACAGGTGTTGAAATGAGTCTCCTCTTGAGTTCTTGAAAACTCTTCTCACATTCCTCGTTCCAACAGAATTTTATATCTTTCCGAGTCAGCTGAGTTAATGGAGTAGCGATTAGAGAAAACCCTTCTACGAATCTCCGATAATAACCAAAATGGTGAGAAAGCTACGTGATTTCGGTCACTAATTTAGGTTGCTCCCAGCTTTGAATAGCTTCAATCTTTGCTGGGTCAACAGATATTCCATGGCTTGATACTACGTGCCTGGGAATACTACTTCCTCAAGCCGAAACTCGCATTTCTTCAACTTGGCATAAAGCTTATATTCACGAAGCTTTTGGAGTATCGACCTCAAGTGTTGCTCATGATCTTCACGACTTTTGGAATAAATAAGGATGTCATCAATAAAGACGACCACAAAGTGATCCAAATATTCCTTGAATACTTGGTTCATCATATCCATGAAAGCGGCGGGAGCATTAGTCAATCCAAAAGATATGACTAGGAATTCGTAATGCCCGCATCGGAGTTCGAAAAGTCGTCTTTGGAATGTCATCGGTTCTAATCTTCAATTGGTGATATCCGTAATCGAAGATCAATCTTTGAAAAGAATTTGGCTCCTTGTAATCGGGTCAAACAGTCATCAATACGTGGCAATGGGTACCTATTTTTGATGGTGACATGATTTAACTCCCGATAATCAATACAAAGTCGCGATACTCCCATCTTTCTTTTTCACGAATAGAATAGGAGCACCCCAAGGAGAAGTACTAGGACGAATAAAGCCAATGTCTAATAATTCCTACAGTTGGGTCTTTAACTCCTGAAGTTCAATAGGAGCCATTTGATATGGGGCTTTGGAAATGGGTTTTGTCACCGGGTTCAAGGTCGATACAAAATTCAATTTCACGCCTGGGGTAGGCCGTAAGTTCTTCAGAAATACGTCAGAAATTTATTAACAATAGAAATATCATTCAAAACTGACGTATTTTTGTTTAGATCCGTGACATGAGCTAAGAAAGCTTGACATCTGTTTTTTAATAAATGAATAGCTTTATGGCTTGAGATGACAATGATTGATTTTAATGGTTTGGTTGCTTGAATTCGCATAATAGAATTTGGGACAAGTGAAAAATATCAGCAACTTGTTATTCTAAGGCTTGGTTTGGTTCTTTTAATTCCTATAATGTAATATTAAGGTACAATTGTTACCATATTAGGAATTTAAAGATAAGTTTTATACTCACATCATATAATTCACGTACATTAAATACATGTAATAAAATATCGCAGTTAGACATTATTGCCCGGGAAATCCCATAATTATCTCTACCACCTACATAACAACATTATAACCTTATTTAATATTAATGTTTATTTAAACATTGAATTTCCTTTCCCATTTCTAGAATGCACAGATATTTAATCATTCCGTATTACAACTTCATATGATACCATGGTGCTACTAGGTACCTCATATTAACATAATGTACTCTTATCCTATGTTTTATTCATGTCACACATATAACATTAATGTACCAACTCAGTGCTACAGTAGAATTTAACCAACTCCAACTGAACATTGGCAAGGCAATTGCTACCATTTATCTTCTTCATTGGATGACGCAATTGCCAGCTGCACCACAGCGATTGCAAGACCGTTTAGCTTCAAGTCAGTGTCAACTTTTATCGCCACACTAGTTTTTCCCGACATGAGTTAATGTCCACATGTGTGATATTACCTATCTAAGAGTGTACTCATTAACTACATAAATCACATGATCAAACACGATTCCCTTTTAACTCACTTAGTGAATTTCCTCATTTCATATGATTCTACATAAGGCATTTCATAATTCTCATTGTCACTTCCACACTTCTCAATACGTGTTAAACTAGTGTAACTCAATTAAATTAATCAACTTACAAAACATTAATACTTATATAATATCACTTAATTAACCAATAATTAATCCGACTTAATTAATTAAACCTTATTCAAATTCATTCATGGACAACAACCATGGAACAAATACATACAGTTAAAGAATTCACGGATGTATTTCCGAGTGAATTACCGGGTCTTCCACTGGATAGGGTGACCGAGTTTGTAATAGACATTGTGCCAGGGGCGTCACCAGTTTCCAGGGCACCGTATCGTATGGCGCCAATGGAGATGAAGGAGTTGATGGTACAGTTATAATAACTGTTGGACAAAAAGTACATACAACCAAGTGTTTCACCGTGGGGAGCACTGGTATTGTTTGTAAAGAAGAAGGAAGGATCGTTAAGACTTTGTATCGACTATAGAGAGTTGAACAAGTTAACGATAAAGAATAAATACCCATTGCCTAGGATCAATGATCTTTTTGATCAGTTGAAAGGGGCTAAGTATTTTTCTAAAATAGATTTAAGAACGGGGTATCACCAGTTGATAGTTAGGAAGGAGGATGTACCAAAGACGGCATTCAGGACTCGTTATGGTCATTACGAGTTTTTGGTGATGTCATTTGGGTTAACTAATGCACCAGCTGCATTTATGGATATGATGAACAAAATGTTCAAACAATATTTGGACAAGTTCGTTGTGGTGTTTATTGATGATATTCTAGTCTATTCTAAGATGCCAGAAGATCATGCTGAACACCTAAGAATAGTGTTGGAGACACTGAGGAAGGAGAAGTTGTATGAAAAGTTCACAAAGTGTGAATTTTGGTTGGAAAAGTTACAGTTTTTAGGTCATGTTATTGACCAAGAGGGGATTTCAGTAGATCCAGCGAAGGTGGAAGCCGTGATGAATTGGGAATAACAGAAATCGCCGACTAAGGTGCGGAGTTTCCTAGGGTTAGCGGGATACTATTGGAGATTCATCCAAGATTTTTCGAGGATAGCTACTCCGTTGACTAACTTGACAAGGAAGACGGTGAAATACGTGTGGACTAATAAATGTGAGGACAATTTTCAAGAACTAAAAAAGAGGTTAAGTGAAGCGCCTGTTTTGTCATTACCCAATGACACAAAAAATTTTGTAGTTTATAGCGATGCTTTGCATAGAGGACTTGGTTGCGTGCTCATGCAGCATGGTAAGGTCATTGCGTATGCATCAAGGCAGTTGAAAGATTATGAGAAAGTTTACCCTACTTATGATCTGGAATTGGCCACAGTAGTTTTTGCCTTAAAGATATGGAGACATTATCTTTATGGAGAAAAATGTGAGATATACACGGACCATAAGAGTCTAAAATATATCTTCACACAAAAGGAGTTGAATATAAGGCAGAGGAGATGGCTGGAGTTGATAAAGGATTACGACTGTGAAATTCTGTATCACCCTGAAAAAGCCAATGTAGTTGCCGATGCCTTAAGTAGGAAGGGTCGGGAGAAGTTATCTATATTAACGGCTCAAACTGAGTTAATAATAGAGATGGCTAGGATGGAAATATAAGTGAAGTTGCCAAGTGAATCGGAGTAGAGACTGTTTGTGACAGAGATTCAATCTACCATCGTAGAGAGAGTCAGGGAGGTGCAGCTCAAAACTGATGAGTGTGACCGGGTAAAGGAGCAGTTAACCAATGAAAAAGATATTAAGTACAATCTTGATAACGAGGGGTTATTGAGATTTGAAGGAAGAATTTGGGTTCCGAATGAGGCAGAATTAAAGGAGCAAGTATTACAAGAGGCTCATAGTTCGAAGTTTTCGATTTATCCTGGTAGTACTAAGATGTATCAAGACCTTCGATAGAGTTTTTAGTGGCCGAACATGAAGAGAGAGATAGCAGAATATGTGAGTAGGTGCTTGACTTATCAGAAAGTTAAGGCCAAACATCAACGACCAAGTGGCTTGCTACAGTCATTGGAGATTTCGGAGTGGAAGTGGGAGCATATCACGATGGACTTTGTGGTGGGACTTCTGACTACAACGAGAGGGTATGATGCGATTTGGGTAATAGTGGACCGGTTGACAATGTTGGCTCACTTCTTGCCAATTAGGATCAAGTATAATTTGGACCAATTAGCTAAACTTTATGTTAAGGAAATAATTTCCAGACATGGAGTACCAGTTTCGATTGTGTCAGATCATGATCCATGATTCACATCGAACTTTTGGAGGAGTCTGCAGGAGTAGTTGGGAATGCAATTGAAACTGAGTATGGCGTATCATCCACAAACTAATGGACTGAGCGAGAGAACAATTCAGACGTTAGAAGATATGTTAAGATCTTGCGTCATGGATTTTAAAGGTAGTTGGGATGATCATCTACCGTTGGTAGAATTTGCGTATAACAACAATTATCATGCAAGCATAGGTATGCCGTCTTACGAAGCTTTGTATGGAAGGAAGTGCAGAACACCATTGTGTTGGGATGAAGTGGGAGAACGCCAAATGTTAGGACTATAATTGGTACAACAGACAGCGAAGGTAGTGAAATTGATACGAATGCGTCTCGTAGAAGCTCAAGACAGACGGAAGAAGTATATGGACTCACATCGAGAAAATAGGGAGTTTGAAGTAGGCTCTTAAGTGTTTCTAAAGGTATCTCCCTGGAAAGGAAAGATACGCTGTAACGACCCTAAATTTCATACAATTCAATTACCGACTTCGGTCGTTAATAATACGTCTAACTTCTGATTTTACATCATTATTCGATGTTAAACTTAATAATATGCGGAATAATTTAAATTTTTCTATCTTCTTACTTTAATTCCCTTAATCAAAACCTATATCATCTACATGTCTTTGAATCATATATAATCCATGATTTACTTCATCACAGTTATTATATAAAATTTTACATTTCAATTCGATAACCTTTGCATATCAGATAACTCAAACTTTAACTTTACAACTTAACATAAAACTATACATCATAAAACATTTCTCATGAATCTTAATCATGATTTAAAGAAATCACAACTTTAGCTAAAATATTAATCTTCGTGTATTATTTCTGATTCACATCATTCAAGTAGCACATAGTGTTACCTTCAATCCTTAACCTGCAAAAATGGTTATTTGCAAGGTTGAGCTCGGCAGCCCAGCAAATCTAATAGTTTTCATGCATCACGTAACACATAACAACATGCTTATCATACATCTCATAAACATTAAACTAACATAACAAACATGTTACAGTTCACATAACAAGTATAAAAATTGAGTTCCTTACTCAATCAGCATTCATTACTCAATCAACGTAGTCATAAATTGACTTTAATGTTTCTTACATTCAACATATATATAACACATCATGCTCTTTGCAATAAAGATTTAAATAGTTAATTATCAAGTTCACATAACAAATAGGAACTGAAAGACTTGCCTTGATCGTTGTTTACCAATAACAGTTTAACAGCTTATAGATATCTGCACTTCACGTGCCCTACACAATTATATAATCATTCACATTAACTATTAGTTACATAGCAACGCATAGTAGTTGTAATGTAAACTTTAACCTACATCCTATAACCCTTCTTATTAATCAATACACAATATTCAATTTGATTGTGTTAACTTTATACTTATAACTCACTATATTTCTTCTTATCACGGCATTTCGACGTTTATTCATCACACGCCCAATTTGTCTCTCTTGTGTGTGCTTAGTATGCGTATACAACTTATCTAATATATCATTTATTAATGCTAAGCATCATTATACTTCATAATATTCATGTTCTATAACTTAGAACAACATTTATTATCGTCGACATCGCCGTACTTGTGTATGTGCATATTCGACGCCCTCCGATTGCCTCTGAATACGCATCAGTCAAAAAGATGACAATTTTGATTACTGTTCCCAACCCCAAATTGAAAAACTTAAAGAATAAAAGTTGTAGTTCTATTCGTCCTCATTCCGGATCATCTCGAATCACCTCAATCAGAGTTCGTATGAAAACACTATTCTTATTTTACTAAAATAGGTCAAAACAGACACACCTGACATAGTTTGGTAGCAATTGCGCTTAATTAAACTATAGACACGGTAGCAATTTCCACCTTAGAGCATAGTTACGCCCCAAATGACTTAGGATGTAAATCGCACTGTGCTAGTTAAGCGAAGCAACGAGACTTGAAGTTACTGTTCATGAGATTTTTTTGACCCTTTTCTCCTACTAATCTTCATAACTTGAGTTATACACATTCAAATTAGTCCGTTTTCGATTCTATGGATTCGTAATTCATAGAAGTATAACATACTAGAATTATAACAATTTACAGAAACACTAGCTAGCCTAAATCTTAACCCAAAACTCATGTTTATACTAAACTTTCATATTTTAACATGTTTAGCGAATTCATTCACTACGAATTCGTTTCTTAACCAAATTGATTCATTCAACTTGCGTTCTTTTCGTTTTTTATCTTGTTAACATAATCAATCACCAATTTTATAATTATAACATAAACTCTTAACCAATTTTAGTCTCAAAACAGACCCAAAATACATATATTAAACAAAACTCATATTATTCATCTTTAACATGTTCTCATGAGTTTGATTACTCTAAAACTACTTTTAGATGATATAGAATGGATTATACAAACCCAATATCATCTACAACCAATTCCTTAAGAAATCCAATTTATCAATAAAGAATTCAAAAAATAAAACTTAAGGGTTTAGAATTGATTCTTACCTCTTGATTCTTCCTAATCTTAGTTTGGTGATGAAGAACAATTGCTTAATCTCCTCCTTACTTCTCCTTGACTCTTCATCCTTCTTCTATAATTCTCTCTAAACTCTCTCTTTCCCTCTATATTTTCACTAATATCTAACCTTAGGGAAAGAAATAATATGCGTAGAAATAAATTGATATGACTTTTACGTCTGCATCAGTTATAATAAGCCCAAGGCTACAAGGCCTTGTTTGGCTACACACAATTCCCCTCATTCCAATTCATTTTGATAAGATTATATTATATAGTTTTTTTATTTGTCACACATGTAACCATTTTACATAACTTACAATAATAATTATAATAATTATAATTTTTTTTATTATAATTCTTCTGATGATTAATAAATAATCATATATCTAATTTAATTAATAATTTAGATTTAAAAAATGCTTTATTTAATTTACTTATTTTCTTTAATATTAAATAACTCATTTAATTTAATTAATTCATTAAATTAAATCTTCAAAGAATAAAATTTACCTTTGCTTTAATTTAATTATCATACACACGTAACTAAATTATTATACCACAATTTCATACATTATTTATTTTTTCTCAATAAATACATTATTTAAAATATTTATTTATTTCAATAAATATTTAAAATTAATTACCAAATTCATTTAATCTCTTCAATAGTTAACTTAACTATTGAACCTCACTTTCCCAATATATGAATATATATTTCTCTTCACACCAGATCACATATTTCAAAATATATAGCACGTATATATATACTCAAACTCAAAACATCTCATAATAAGAATTTTAATTATTAAATTCCTATTTTAATAACTTATAAAAATTCAGGTTGTCACATCCTTCCCTCCTTATAAGGATTCCATCCTCGGAATCACCGAAACCCTACCTTACTCAGATTTTCATAAAATCTCTTTCACAATTATCGTTGAATAACTTCAACACGTTAACTTAGCAATTTTTGTTTTTACATATATATATACTTCATTCATTTCTTCAACAACTTTTAGGTTTTATTACATAACCTTCAATTAAACACTCATATATCAAATATTATATATTCTTTAACCTATGCATTTCCTTTTCTAAGGATCGTTATCATAAACACTCGGGATATTACATTCACCCTTTCTTCTAAGAATTTCGTCCTCGAAATTTTATTTATTAATTTTTATTCATTCATTCTATCAAAATAGATTTTGCGTTAATACTTTATTCATTCATTGGATTCTACAACCAAATTCTTTCTCTAAGGATCTTTCTAAGATCATCATATTTCTCACCTCTTCCTCTTCTAAAAGTTTCACATTTCTCTTCTTTCTTGAATTTCAATTCTTTTTTGAAATTATTATGTGTTGCTTAATTTTCTCATCCTTTCCACTTTCAACTTTCAGAATAATAAGAATCTTCCACAAATGCTCAATAATTGGGAAGCGATATAAATAACAGGAATTTAAAAGATTCCAAATCATGTTGAGAACATAAGACCTTGAACTACGTCCACGTTTATAAGTACTCTTTCAACTTAAACCTTAATAGTCATTAGACTATAGGGACTCCCGTGCTTAGGGTGTTAAGCCCTTCGTACGATGTATTGTGCACTCTACCCACAGTTATAAGTACTCTTTCAACTTAAACCTTAACAGTCATTAGACTGTAGAGACTCCCATACTTAGGGTGATCAGCCCTTCGTACCATGTATTGTGCACAAATATCTAAATGCTTCCGCGTAATCCCCTATAAAAGGGTTGTTCATCTCAGCTTTTCAACATCTGAATCCGCACCAAAACAATTTGGTTTGGAATAACTTCTCAAGAAACGCTTGAATTTCATGAACATCTTTCAATATTTGTCTAGCTGAATAAAATAGCATAGACTTCTACAACAATTCGGACATCAATTGAAATATACATATATATATATATATATATTCTCATATCTTCAAGAAATCTCAAAAATCTTTTTATGACGTCATGATACCGCACTATATTTACAGTCCGTTTGAGGATTCCGCCATTTGGTGATTTTATCATACTACATCATACCATAGTGGGCTGATGGTCCTTAGATCACATCTAATACTACGTAATACTGCATTGATGACTCCATCATTTTTGATCATTTCTGCACCAGGTTCCATGATGCATTGATGATATATAAAAAATATATTTTGATATATTTCAAATCATGTTTGTCTAGCCGAAGCAATTAGCATCGACATACGAATAACGGTATTGTTTTTAAAACTCATAGGTTTCATCATTTGATCCAATGTTTTTCAAGAAAATAGAAGTGTAAACATCAGCACGAAGTCAATAAATTTCGAAAGTCTAGCATAACTAGTAGATTTAGAATATCCAGGTATCCATCAACTTCAATCTTTACTCCATTACTTCATTACTTAACCAATTCTCTTTTTTTTTTATTTCTAGCAGCACTAATGTTCTTATACTAAATATTCTTGTATTTTAACTTACAATCTTCCTATACCCCGGATAGTTCATCAAACTTACTGCATTACATTGGAAGTTCGTGAACTTGCCACAATAATATGAGTTTAAGAACTTATCCTAGTCGGACCATAAGCGTCCATTTCTTTGAGGGTTCAAAACATACCATATTATTATGAGTCACGAACTTACCATATGCATTAGTTTTAAGAACCGCACCTAATCCTAATAATATCTGACTAATCTTAATAGTTTCTAACTATCAAATATACACATGAGAAAAGAATCACCTTTTCACCACATATACATTGATAGCGTGACACCAACATTCCAATGATTATCAATATGATAAACTGAGTGCAAACACAAAACCCTCGCCCATACAAAGATTTGTACAACTCAACCATCACATGAGTCCTCAATTGAAATCCCACCTAACTCTATCTTGCTTATAACTTGCTCTTTGCTCGATACAAATTCCTCATATCACTTCATCTATAACTCCTCATGAGTTTATCTTGTACTATTTCATAGTACATCATCTTAATCATCTTTCTTTTATAACTTAAACAGATCACATCATGATCTTATTCTATAATCATCTCCCTTAAAAGTCTTTTCTTAACTCGTGATCGTTTTTTTTTACGATCATCTTTCTTTCCTTCTTCATCATTTACGATTTCATTTATGCTTTTAATCTTACAGACTTTGTCTATTCATCACTATTCGTTATCTTGACTATTGGAGTTAGGTAACTCCCATTTCTTATCTTTATATCTCTTCAAGATTCTTCATTGAATTTTCTTGTTTATATAACAATTCTTCCTTTAAGAATTTCTAATTTCATTTACATTGCTCAACATTTCATTCAAGTTTCACATTTTCATCATACGTATCCATTTTCTATACTCGATACACATCGAGTCTCTAATAGTTTCAATATGGTACGCTGAGTGGTTTCCCACAAACAACCAACAAACTAGGTTTCGAGTTGCTAGTTCGTATATATATGCGCTCTAAAGGAATCGTTTAGCCCAGATACCATACATCAACTATTAAAGAGTACAATTGTACCATACTTAATTATAACTTTTTATTCTTAACTTCTTTATCATTATCTTCTTATAGACATTGTCTATTTATTATCACCTTACATCCTTATTGTTGGAGTTGGGTAACCCCATATTCATATTCCTTATAACTCTGTGAGATTCTTCTTTGAATCCTCTAATGCATGTTTTAATCCATTCTTTATATTTTTTTTTAAACTACTTCTTATTGTTCAAACTTTATTTGAGCTTATTCTTTCATTATCTTCACCTCTCTTCTCTAAGGTTATAGCCTAAGGTACTTTACCTAAGGTTTCTAACCTATCAACTTTGATACTAACTGTAACGACCCCAAATTTCATACAATTCAATTACCGACTTCGGTCGTTAATAATACGTCTAACTTCTGATTTTACATCATTATTCGATGTTAAACTTAATAATATGCAGAATAATTTAAATTTTTCTATCTTCTTACTTTAATTCCCTTAATCAAAACCTATATCATCTACATGTCTTTGAATCATATATAATCCATGATTTACTTCATCACAGTTATTATATAAAATTTTACATTTTAATTAGATAACCTTTGCATATCAGATAACTCAAACTTTAACTTTACAACTCAACATAAAACTATACATCATAAAACATTTCTCATGAATCTTAATCATGATTTAAAGAAATCACAACTTTAGCTAAAATATTAATCTTTGTGTATTATTTCTGATTCACGTCATTCAAGTAGCACATAGTGTTACCTTCAATCCTTAACCTGCAAAAATGGTTATTTGCAAGGTTGAGCTCGGCAGCCCAACAAATCTAACCGTTTTCATGCATCACGTAACACATAACAACATGCTTATCATACATCTCATAAACATTAAACTAACATAACAAACATGTTACAGTTCACATAACAAGTATAAAAATTGAGTTCCTTACTCAATCAGCATTCATTACTCAATCAACGTAGTCATAAATTGACTTTAATATTTCTTACATTCAACATATATATAACACATCATGCTCTTTGCAATAAAGATTTAAATAGTTAATTATCAAGTTCACATAACAAATAGGAACTGAAAGACTTGCCTTGATCGTTGTTTACCAATAATAGTTTAACAACTTATAGATATCTGCGCTTCACGTGCCCTACACAATTATATAATCATTCATATTAACTATTAGTTACATAGAAACGCATAGTAGTTGTAATATAAACTTTAACCTACATCCTATAACCCTTCTTATTAATCAATACACAATATTCAATTTTATTGTGTTAACTTTATACTTATAACTCACTATATTTCTTCTTAGTCAAACTCGAAGTTCATTCAAGTGTTTAAATCTCACTAGGAATACTTATTGGTTTTATATTAACCCTATTCAATATCTTATAATATTCATTTCATTTGATTTAAAACACTTTTTACGTTCATTAACACTTATCACGGCATTTCGACGTTTATTCATCACACGCCCAATTTGTCTCTCTTGTGTGTTCTTAGTATGCGTATACAACTAATCTAATATATCATTTATTAATGTTAAGCATCATTATACTTCATAATATTCATGTTCTATAACTTAGAACAACATTTATTATCGTCGACATCGCCGTACTTGTAAGATGATCCCTTGAGCCATAAGTGAAACATGCACCCTTCTTTGGGTTAGGACAGTTAGGTGCTATGTGGCCTTCCTGACCACAATTGTAGCACACTCATTTTCCCTTCATGCAAACTCCCAGATGAGTTTTCCCGCAGGTTGGGCACGCTTCAATCTTCTTTTTCTGCCCTCCTTGTTGACTTCCAGCTGACGAGTTATTAGACCACTTCCTCTTCTGATTATGGCTACCCCCCGTGCTACTCCCACCAGTCTTGCTAATTCCTTCATTCTCACTCTTTTCTTCTTCCGATCCCGATTATATTTAGTTATCGCGATCGCTTCCACCCTCAAATGGTAGTATGGCCTTCTCTAATACTCCAAAGAAAAGTGCTCAATTGGAACATTGACACCTTACTATACAACCAGGGCTTCAGTCCCTGCTCAAAACGTCTTGCCTTTCTCTCATCAGTATGCACTTGGTATGTGGCAAACCTAGACAACTCATTGAACCTTTCCAACTCATTGAACCTTGCCGCATAATCTGCTATGGACATACTCCCCTGTTTCAACTCTAGAAACTAAACCTCCATCTGGTTCTGCGAGCTGGTCGGAAAATACATCTCAAAAAACATTTCCTTAAATCTCTCCCAGGTTATTACACCTTCTCCTCCCCGTACTTTGTTTTCTTGCCACCAATAACTGGCTTCAGACTTTAGCATGAATGTTGCATACGCGGTCTTCTGGTCTTCCTTTACTCTAGCGACATCGAACACCTTCTCCATCTCCATAACCCAGGTCTGAGCTTCGATTGGGTTTATAGAACCCTTAGACTCTGGCGGTCCTACTGCCTTGAAATCCTTAAATGATGTGTTTGGTGGAACATGTGGTTGATTGTTAATTTCTTCGGCTAATAGGTTCACCAACTGCTGAACAGGGTTAGCATTGGCGTCAGTGTTGTTATTCATTGGTTCTTCTTGAGCTTGCTGACGGTTTTGTCTTCTTCTAGGCGACTTATTTCTGTTAAGAATATACGCTTATTAGGTCTTTATTCAATCTGTTAAACATTTAAGGCTTAACTAAAACATTTAATCATAATTCACTTAACACATCAATTCAAATAAATTCTGACATTTTCATTCAAATTCAAAAGTTTTAACATTATACGATAGCATCACTGCTATTTACATCAACTATCCCGAGATAAAGAATCTACAGGATTTAAAATATTCTTTTGTTTATAAACACATCGGAATTTACATCTTAAACTACCAGATAGTTTTCACATAAATAAACTAATCCTATCACTGCCTATTAAGGCGCTGAATAGCCTTGCCACGTTCTTCTTCCATGATGCGAGACATCGTCCTACGATCTAGCATATATGATGGTAGACCTTCAAACTGAATTGGATACTTCATAACTCAATCCTGGGCCGCATCCATTGCATTGTGAAGTGTAGAGTACATCTCCCCAAGCTTAGCCTTCTTCTCACGACAATCCTCTTCTGCAAGATCAGCACAACGTGACTCTCTTATCCAGCCCTCCTTTGCTAAGGCCAGTCTTTCTGAGCTCTCTTTCAGATCTTTCTTTAACTTTTCTATTTCTTCGACTTCTCTCGGTTTGACCCTTCTCGTAAAACTAAATCCCAATCCACGCTTCCCTAAACGTGTGAAGAGTCACAATTTCCCCATCCTTCGCTTCGATGGTAATCTCAATAATGTTCTTTCCTTGACTCCTAAACAAAGTCCCTACAACTCTATGTTATGATCATAAAGTGCATCATACATCTCAAAGATCGATGGAGTTCGGTGGGAACTCCTCTTCCTCCTCTTCTTCATCGTAATCCTCCTTTGATCCGCTCTGCTCATGCTCCCGACCAACAATAGTGATCAAAGGAGATGGCTCTCTCTCATACTAACTGCTCCTCGACAACATAAATGTCTCGGGGCTCCTCTTCTGTAGGTACTCGGGTTCCTCCTCCCATTTCGACTAGCTCCTCTAACATTCGACATCCCGACAACAAAATTTTAAGTTTTAGTTACTAATCCGTATAGCGAACACATAATTTAACACATAAGCACATAAAGTCTTTTATTATCTTCAATGAATTTAGAAATTCATTTCTTATAACTCGATAAGAGTTTACCACCACTATGTTCTCGATCTCCTACAAGGCTACTACCTAAGGTTGTTCCCCCACCTAAGGTTCATAACCTACAGCTCTAATACAAACCTGAGACACCCCCAAACTGGTACTTCCATTTTCACAGAGATTTGGTGTTCATCTTTATCTAAATATCATCTATCTATCTACCCATAAATAAATGCAAACCATGCAATAGATAGAAATAATAAATAAATCTCCCTTATGGGGTTACATCAATCGCATAAAAATATAATCCCAGGTCACTCTAACCTTAAACATCTGTGCAGAATCATAAACAATAACAAGTCTTAATTAACATCAAGTCTAAATATCATTACATAACCACATAAATAACCAGTCTTCATTATTTACTAATCTTGCCCTTGCCTTTATTAGTAGAAGGCTCGTCTGATCTTTCGTTCTTAACTGCAATGTTATTATTACGCAAGAGTGAGCACGATTGCCCACAAGTATAACAATATAACAAATGAATAATAACATGCGAATAATCAAAGACTTCTGAAATAGGAAACTCAGCTTTTGAATCAAGAATGAATAGCAAGAAACAAAAGAACTTCTGGGCGTCATAAGACCTTGAACTATGTCCTAGGTTGTCAAGTGTTTATACTTGAAACCTTTAACAATTATAAGACTATGGACTCTTCTTCTCGTACTTAGGGGGATCAGCCCTTAGTACCATACTGTGCACAATATCTTAACGCTAATGCATAAGTAATCCCCTATACAGGGTTGTTCATCTCAGTTTGACATTAGAGTCCGCACCAAAGAAAGTTTGGTTTCGATAATTCATCAAGGGTTCTGAAATTTAGAACGCTCATCAACTATGGACTAGTCGAATCATTAAGGGTTCGCTAGTCTAACAAGATTCAACAGTAACTGATATTTAAATTGAATAAAAATCTCAAGAGATATACAATAGAATAATTATTGTATAACAGCATCATATTTTGAAAGATTAATATACTTTTAATATAACAACATGGGCTTGATCAAGAATAATGAGAATTTGTTCGATGTAAAGAGACAACTTATAAACTCATATAATGATAACGAGTAGGGTTAGGAAACTTGCCTCGTGCGTAAATTACACATTAAGTATACTCGTTCCTTGATTTAAATCCTATATATCATTTACGTTCACAATACCAGTTAATTATAATGTAATTAATCATCATACGTTTATTATTTTTGTCTAACTTTGATTATGACCAGACTTAATCAAATTACTACATTCATTGACACATAATTTACACTTTATGAACAATAAGCTAAATATGTGTTCGATAATTCAATTCACACGTAATTGTGTTATTAACATGTTAAGAATTTATCTTAACGTCTCATTGTACGTCTAACATAATTTTATGTTCCTTAGATTTGGTTACTATCACATTTCTATACTTGAACACTTAAAAAAAATGCATTTCTGGACATTCTGCTAAGTGGCGTTACATGGCGGCAATGTCAAGTGAGGGACTTTGCATCGTATGCGTGGTGGCATCTTGTAATATGAAGTTTTAGGCCTGGAGTTGGCGCCGCGGCGTGAAACTCTAGTTTCTGAATTTCCAGTTCGCGAAGAACACAGAATCAGGCGAATTTGTCATTTCATGGTCATTAAATTCATCAAATTAAACATACCCATAAACTAGAATTCGTACATAATCATTACCCAACCTTTATAGAGCAATTTTAACCAAATAAAACACATAATCACCGAATTAAAACATGTAATTTTACTGTTCTTGATGTTCTTGAAGGTTTTGAATAAAAACATAAAATTTAACACTACGGATTCGTTATAACACCAAATCCATCCATTCAAGTTTTGTTTTCTTTGTTTTAGCATGCATAATCATATACAAGTGTGAATTTTGCAAAAAAAATTATGCTTGACATATTAATTTTACGTATAAGGGCCATATGGCCATATTCTATACTCTGTAATTTTTGAAACAACAACATACGTTATAATATTATGAAATTGATGATATGGAACCATCTAATACATAGGAAAACATATTAAAACAACATCTTAACACATATATGTACATAATCTTTACTCTTTCCAATTTACAGAGACTTTACAGAAAACTTGAAAGCCATTTCTATGTTACAAAAACTTAAACAACGTAATTAAACTGGGTTGAAGAAATTACCCAAAGCGTAGATTAGTAGGAGATGAATTCCTTCTCAACTCTTCTTCAATCACACTCACAATCTCCTCAAGAATTATCAATTTTCTCTCTGAATTCTCAAACTCTCTCTATGCTTTTCCAGACTTAGAAAAATGAAGAAGAAGAAGACGTATATAATAAAGGAAAGGAACTGACGCGTTGAGGTCAGTTACTCAATCATGGGTAACTGCTAACAACTCCCCTTAGGGTCTTGTTTGGCTGGCAATAATAGGTTTCAAAACCATTTAATTTTATAAAACTTTTATAATATAGTTTAAATCGTGTCATGCCCAATTGTTCAATAAAGCAAATGTCTTATTTAACTTATTTTAAATAACATATAATAATTTCTCATTAATTTACATAGTCACATAATTAAATTTCTCATTTATTAAATATGTCAAATTAACTATGTCAAATTATTAAATCTCTAATTAATTATTAAATTAATTAAAATAACATTAGACTTATCAAATATTTCTTTTAATTCAGTAAGCTCACATAAATGCATACTTTGATTAATAAAAATTCTCCTCACATATAATTAAATTAATCTACCACAACTTCATCAATTAATTATTTAATCTAATAATTAATTCATCGAAAATATTTATTTAATCCAATAAATATTAAAAATTAAATTAAAAAATCTCGGTTGTCACATCTTTCCCCCCTTAAAAGGATTCTGTCCTCAGAATCACAACTTAACAATTCGTCCCGTTACATTCTCCCCCTTATAAAGATTTTGTCCCCAGAATCGCTTACACATAAGTTAAGTAAATAAATGAGGATAATTCTTCATCATATTCTCTTCGAGTTCCCACGTAGCTTCTTCAGCGTTGTGGTTCCTCCAAATTACCTTAACAGAAGGTATTACTTTATTTCTTAGAACTTGCTCTTTTCGGTCAACAATTTGAACAGGAATTTTTTCATAGGATAAGTCTTTGTCGAAATGTAGGGGTTCATATTTAATCACGTGCTTGTAATCGGGTTTGTATAGTCGTAGGACTAAGACATGGAAAACGTTGTGGACATTCTCTAGAGCTGGAGGTAAGGCTACCTCATAAGCAACTTCTCCGACCCTTCGCAGAACTTCAAAGGGTCCAATGAATCTTGGGCTTAATTTTCCTTTCTTTCCGAACTTGATCTTTCCCTTGCAGGGAGAGACCTTTAAGAACACATAACTTCCCGGTTCAAACTCAACATTCTTACGGTGTGGATCGGCGTATTTCTTCTGTCTATCTTGAGCTGCTATCACTTTGACTATTTATGCTATTTGTTGTACCAATTCCGGCCCTAGTAATTGTCTCTCATCAACTTCATCCCAGTATAGCGGAGTTCTGCACTTTCTGCCGTATAACGCTTTATAGGGTGGCATGCCAATACTAGCGTGGTAACTATTGTTGTAGCCGAACTCTACGAGCGGTAGATGATCATCCCAATTTCCTTTAAAGTTCATTATACAAGCTCTTAACATGTCCTCTACTGTCTGAATTGTTCTTTCACTTTGTCCATCTGTCTGAGGGTGATATGTCGTGCTCATTCGCAACTGTGTACCCATGCATTCTTATAGACATTACCAGAAGTTTGACGTAAAGTGCGGATCTCTATCAAAAATAATTGACATCGGAACTCTGTGCCTTGAAACAATATCTTTCACATATAACCTTGCCAACTGATCTAAGTTGAATCTAATTTTGATTGGAAGAAAGTGTGCGGATTTTGTCAATCGGTCAACAATAACCCATACTACGTCATAGCCTTTCTGAGTTGTTGGTAGGCCAACCACAAAATCCATCGTAATATGTTCCCATTTCCATTCTAGAATCTCTAAAGGTTGTAGTAACCCACTCGCCCTCTGATGTTCTGCTTTCACTTTTTGACATGTCAGACACTTGGCTACACATTCTGCAACCTCTCGTTTCAAATTCGGCCACCAAAAATGTTGTCGAAGATCTTGGTACATCTTGGTACTACCAGGGTGAATCGAATACCATGAGTTATGAGCCTCGTTCGAAATTTCTTCCTTAATCTCTGGTACTGGCGGTACCCAAATTCTATTCTCAAATCTCAGTATTCCTTCCCTATCCATCTTGAATCTTGATTCGGTCCCTTCGGATATCTTCTTTTTAACCATTTTACATTCGTCATCCTGAAGTTGAGCCTCCTTAACTTTATCTAGTAGAGTTGTACCAGATTTCATCTGAAACAGCTTCTCGTCAATCTCCATAGGATACTTCACTTCCAATTCCAAATTTTTCCATTCTTTGAAATTAACTCACTTTGATCGGTCAAGATCATCGCCCCCGAACCTTTCTACTTAAGGCGTCGTTGAACCACATTTGCCTTACTCCGGATGGTATAGAATCTCACAATCGCAGTCCTTAATTAACTCCAACCACCTTCTTTAGCGCATGTTCAAGTCTTTCGTAAAAAATATTTTGGACTCTTGTGGTCTCAGATATATTTCACACTTCTCCCCATAGAGATAGTGCCTCCAGATTTTCAAAGCAAAAACCACTACAGCTAACTCCAAGTCATGGGTCGGATATCCCTTCTCATACTCTTTCAATTGTCGTGACGCATACGCAATGACTTTACCGTTCTGCATAAGCACACAGCCAAGTCCTTTATGCGATGCATCACTATAAACCACAAAATTTCAGATCATCCTAAAGAGATAACACAAAAAGTCTTTGAACTCAACCTCTTCTTTAATTCTTGAAAGCTTTCCTCACACTTCTCCGTCCAAACAAATTTCACCGATTTTTTAGTCAAATTCGTCAACGGAGTTGCAATCTTGGAAAAATCTTGAATGAATCTTCTGTAATAACATGCCAATTCGAGAAAACTTCTTACTTCCGACGGCGTCTTCGACTGATCCCAGTTAATCACAGCTTCGACTTTGGAGGGATCCACCGAAATTTTGTCCCTATCGATCATATGTCCTAGAAATTATACTCTTTCAATCCAAAATTCACATTTCGAAAACTTGGCATACAACTTCTCCTTTCTCAATGTCTCTAGTGTCACCCTCAAATGCTCTTCATGTTCTTCCTTGGTTTTCGAATATACCAAAATGTCATCTATAAATACCACTACGAATTTATCCAAAAATGGCTTGACCACTCCATTCATTAAGCCCATAAATGTTGCATGAGCATTCGTTAGACCAAATGACATTACCAAGAATTTGTAGTGACCATATCGTGCTCGGAACGCTGACTTCAGTACATCCTCTGGTCTCACCTTCAGTTGATGATAATCACTCCTCAAATCTATCTTTGAAAAGTATCTTACTCCCTTTAACTGATCGAACAAGTCGTCGATTCGCGGTAATGGATATCTATTCTTAATTGTAACCTTATTCAGTTCTTTATAGTCGATGCAAAGCCGCATTGTCCCATCCTTCTTCTTCACGAATAAAACCGGCGTTCCCCACGGTGATACGCTTGGTTGGATATACTTCTTGTCCAGTAATTCTTGTAGTTGGACCATTAGTTCTTTCATCTCTACTGGTGCCATTCGGTATGGTGCCTTTGATATTGGAGCCGTTCCTGGAGCTAAATCAATCACGAATTCAACTGCTCTATCTGGAGGAAGTCATGGCAATTCGTCCGGAAATACGTCTGTGAAATCTCTCACTACTGGTATCTCATCTATTTTCGGATTCTCTTTATGACTATCGACTATGTAAGCTAGATATCCTACACAACCTTGCCTTAACAACCTCCTGGCCTGCATCATCATCAGACAACTCGCTTGTCTAGGCGACTTGCTACCATAAAACACAACCTTTGACAGAGTCATAAGGTTAATACGCTTCTTTTGGCAATCAATTACCGCCCCATAATTGGATAACCAGTCCATACCCAAAATAACGTCGAATTTTCCAAGTCGAATAGAGATAAGATCTACGTTCATGATATTACCCTTAATATCCACTCTACAATTCTTATGCACATACTTAACAGGGATTATTTCTCTATTTGCAATTTCTATGTTCATGGGGTATTCTAACTCTTCCTTAAGCAATTCTAAGTTCTTAGAAAAGTCATTGGATATAAATGAATAAGTAGCACCCAAATCAAATAATACATAAGCATTAACTTTATTGATCGGAATGATACCTGACAACACATCATCATGAGATCAAGATCGCATCCAAAGATCGCCATGTTGAATGTTCTGGTGGTCGGTTGGTTGGTTGTAGTTGGTCCGGTGATAGTCAGAGTACTTCCACCATTGCTTCTCTATTCCTCTTGATCCTGTCCCCTCCAGATCCCTTCTTAGGACAATCCCTTGCAAGATGATCCTTTGAGCCATAAGTGAAACATGCACCCTTCTTTGGGTTAGGACAGTTAGGTGCTATGTGGCCTTCCTGACCACAATTGTAGCACACTCATTTTCCCTTCATGCAAACTCCTGATGAGTTTTCCCTGAGTTGGGCACGCTTGAATCTTCTTTTTCTGCCCTCCTTGTTGACTTCCAGCTGACGAGTTATTAGACCACTTCCTCTTCTGATTATGGCTACCCCCCGTGTTACTCCCACCAGTCTTGCTAATTCCTTCATTCTCACTCTTTTTCTTCTTCTGATCCTGATTATATTTAGTTACCGCATCGCTTCCACCCTCAGCGAGTATGGCCTTCTCTAATACTCCAGCAAAAGTGCTCAATTGGAACATTGACACCTTACTATACAACCAGGGCTTCAGTCCCTGCTCAAAACGTCTTGCCTTTCTCTCATCAGTATGCACTTGGTATGTGGCAAACCTAGACAACTCATTGAACCTTTCCAACTCATTGAACCTTGCCGCATAATCTGCTATGGACATACTCCCCTGTTTCAACTCTAGAAACTAAACCTCCATCTGGTTCTGCGAGCTGGTCGGAAAATACATCTCAAAAAACATTTCCTTAAATCTCTCCCAGGTTATTACACCTTCTCCTCCCCGTACTTTGTTTTCTTGCCACCAATAACTGGCTTCAGACTTTAGCATGAATGTTGCATACGCGGTCTTCTGGTCTTCCTTTACTCTAGCGACATCGAACACCTTCTCCATCTCCATAACCCAGGTCTGAGCTTCGATTGGGTTTATAGAACCCTTAGACTCTGGCGGTCCTACTGCCTTGAAATCCTTAAATGATGTGTTTGGTGGAACATGTGGTTGATTGTTAATTTCTTGATTAATAGGTTCACCAACTCACGAAAGTATTAGCATTAGCGTCGATGTTGTTATTCATTGGTTCTTCTTGAGCTTGTTTATCGGTTTTGTCTTCTTCAGGCGACTTATTTCGTTAAGAATATACGCTTATTAGGTCTTTATTCAATCATTAAACATTTAAGGCTTAACTAAAACATTTAATCATAATTCACTTAACACATCAATTCAAATAAATTCTGACATTTTCATTCAAATTCAAAAGTTTTAACATCATACGATAGCATCACTGCTATTTACATCAACTATCCCGAGATAAAGAATCTACAGGATTTAAAATATTCTTTTGTTTATAAACACATCGGAATTTACATCTTAAACTACCAGATAGTTTTCACATAAATAAACTAATCCTATCACTGCCTATTAAGGCGCTGAATAGCCTTGCCACGTTCTTCTTCCATGATGCGAGACATCGTCCTACGATCTAGCATATATGATGGTAGACCTTCAAACTGAATTGGATACTTCATAACTCAATCCTGGGCCGCATCCATTGCATTGTGAAGTGTAGAGTACATCTCCCCAAGCTTAGCCTTCTTCTCACGACAATCCTCTTCTGCAAGATCAGCACAACGTGACTCTCTTATCCAGCCCTCCTTTGCTAAGGCCAGTCTTTCTGAGCTCTCTTTCAGATCTTTCTTTAACTTTTCTATTTCTTCAGACTTCTCCTCAGTTTGACCCTTCTCGTAAACCAAATCCCAATCCACGTTTCCTAAACGTGTGTGAAGAGTCACAATTTCCCCATCCTTCTGCTCGATGGTAATCTGCTGAATAACAGCCCTTTCCTTCAGCTCCTAAACAGTGTCCTACAACTCTATGTTATGATCATAAAGTGCATCATACATCTCAGCATCGATGGAGTTCGGTGGGAACTCCTCTTCCTCCTCTTCTTCATCAGAATCCTCCTTTGGATCCGTCTCAGGCTCATGCTCCTGACCAACAATAGTGATCAAAGGAGATGGCTCTCTCTGTACCAACTGTTCCCTGACGACATGAATGTCTCGGGGCTCCTCCTCTGTAGGTACTCGGGGTTCCTCCTCCCCAGCTCGACTAGCTCCTCTAACATTCGACATCCTGACAACAAAATTTTAAGTTTTAGTTACTAATCCGTGCTAGCGAACACATAATTTAACACATAAGCACATAAAGTCTTTTATTATCTTCAATGAATTTAGAAATTCATTTCTTATAACTCGATAAGAGTTTACCACCACTATGTTCTCGATCTCCTACAAGGCTACTACCTAAGGTTGTTCCCCCACCTAAGGTTCATAACCTACAGCTCTAATACAAACCTGAGACACCCCCAAATCTGGTACTTCCATTTTCACAGGATTTGGTGTTCACTGTACAAATATCATCTATCTATCTACCCATAAATAAATGCAAACCATGCAATAGATAGAAATAATAAATAAATCTCCCCTTATGGGGTTACATCAACTGCATAAAAATATAATCCCAGGTCACTCTAACCTTAAACATCTGTGCAGAATCATAAACAATAACAAGTCTTAATTAACATCAAGTCTAAATATCATTACATAACCACATAAATAACCAGTCTTCATTATTTACTAATCTTGCCCTTGCCTTTATTAGTAGAAGGCTCGTCTGATCTTTCGTTCTTAACTGCAATGTTATTATTACGCAAGAGTGAGCACGATTGCCCACAAGTATAATAATATAACAAATGAATAATAACATGCGAATAATCAAAGACTTCTGGAATAGGAAACTCAGCTTTTGAATCAAGAATGAATAGCAAGAAACAAAAGAACTTCTGAGGGTCATAAGACCTTAAACTATGTCCTAGGTTGTCAAGTGTTTATACTTGAAACCTTTAACAGTCATAAGACTATGGGCTCTTCTTCTCATACTTAGGGGGATCAGCCCTTAGTACCATACTGTGCACAATATCTTAACGCTAACGCATAAGTAATTCCCTATACAGGGTTGTTCATCTCAATTTGACATTAGAGTCTGCACCAAAGGAAGTTTGGTTTGGATAATTCATCAAGGGTTCTCAAATTTAGAACGCTCATCAACTATGGACTAGTTGAATCATTAAGGGTTTGCTAGTCTAACAAGATTCAATAGTAACTGATATTTAAATCAAATAACAATCTCAAGAGATATACAATAGAATAATTATTGTATAACAACATCATATTTTGAAAGATTAATATACTTTTAATATAACAACATGGGCTTGATCAATAATAACGAGAATTTGCTCGATGTAAATAGACAACTTATAAACTCATATAATGATAACGAGTAGGGTTAAGAAACTTGCCTCGTGCGTAGATTACACGTTAATTATACTCGTTCCTTAATTTAAATCCTTCACATCATTTACGTTCAGAATACCAGTTAATTATAATGTAATTAATCATCATACATTTATTCTCTTTGTCTAACTTTGATTATGACCAGACTTAATCAAATTACTACATTCATTGACACATAATTTACACTTTATGAACAATAAGCTAACTATGTGTTCGATAATTCAATTCGCACGTAATTGTGTTATGAGCACGTTAAGAATTTATCTTAACGTCTCATTGTACGTCTAACATAATTTTATGTTCCTTAGATTTGGTTACTATCACATTTCTATACTTTAACACTTAAAAAAATGCATTTACGGACATTACTAAAGTGGTATTTGCTATTTCACTATTAAGCTTCATTCTTGGCGTTATTGTGGCGGCGGCATGACTGCATGTGAGGACTTTAAGGCCAGCGTGGCGTGTGGTGGCCCTGCACATTTTAGTTTAAACACTGAGTTGGTCTTGTGCATTGAAAACTCCGATTTCTCATTTATTAAATATGTCAAATTAACTATGTCAAATTATTAAATCTCTAATTAATTATTAAATTAATTAAAATAACATTAGACTTATTAAATATTTCTTTTAATTCATTAAGCTCACATAAATGCATACTTTGATTAATAAAAATTCTCCTCACATATAATTAAATTAATCTACCATAACTTCATCAATTAATTATTTTATTTAATAATTAATTCATCGAAAATATTTATTTAAATTATAAAATCTCGGTTGTCACACTTTCTCTCTCTTAGATCTCTTATAATCACATGATGCAATGAATGATCTGATGTTGCTGTCATTTAGAGGCTGATTTGCTAGAGATTTTAGGTCATGCAAGTCAAATGAGTTGGTCACCAACTCTTGATTTGGAAAGATTTGCAAGTTATCTAATAAAAATCCAAAAAGGGCATTTTGGTTAATCTCCTTGAAATTTTAATGGCAACCTTGACATTTATCCAAACCCTTAGGGTTTAACCCTAAGGTTCTAACCCATAGGTTTTACAACCTTAGCTTCTAGGATTTTCTAAATTGGGGTTATAAAATAGAAAATTAAGATCTCAAAAATATAATCAGGGTTTCCTAATTATATTAACGGTTACTAATCACATTAAAGTTTACTAATCACTTTAGAGCTTACTAATTTGGATTAGGGCTTCCTGATTAGGGTTTAGGATTCTCGAATTTAAAATTAGGGTTTCCCAGCTTTCGATTAGGGTTCCTAACTACGCATTAGGGTTTCAAATCTTAAGATTAGGGTTTCTAATCCCTTATTAGGGTTTACTAATATTGTACCCTACCTGATCAAGCATTGATCAATAATTCTAAACAATACAAACACGTAATCATTAATACAATTGTTTTAATTGTATTTTCTATCGAATCCCTATCCGGACTTAGGGTTAAGGTTTCTATTCTCTGTTAAGCACAACTCTACTCTTACTTCTCAATCAATACACCAATTGACTTATTCTCTAAACTCGTATCACATATTCTCAGCCCAATATTGATAATCAATATCAATACTACATAAAAAAATTATTCAAAAAATTCAGATTATTCAAAATCTCGGGTTATCACATGAATTGCCTGATCAATAGTTCTTTGTGGTATAGTGCATTTCTTTGCCGGATAAGTAGGTATAAAATCTACTTATCAAATACCCCCAAACTTAAACCGTTGCTTGTCCCCAAGCAACACAACATAATGCAATGCAATGCAATGAAATGCAACTAATCTATATACCTACGAATCCAGCAGTATTGATAGAATAATATCTATTCACTCGGCCTTAGAGAAATAAAGTAAACATGATAATACATCATATCAAAACCAATCAATAATTTCTATCAATCATCAAATCTCAAACTGTTATTATTGGTATAGTGCGTGTGTGCTCAACATCCATGCTAACTGATATAATGCTAAATACAACACATAATAGATCTCTTTAAAGGCATCATACAGTGCAAACTCACAAAATTCATGAACAAGCTAGATCAAAGTAAAGTCAAACTTCCACCAAATTCAAGAATCCAATCAGGGATACTTATGCTTTACTTTGCATTACAGAGGCTTTTTGCTCTTTTCCCGTTTTATTGTTTTGTTTAACCATGACTGTGTAATGTCTCATTCCATTAGGCTAACAGTGCTACCCCTTAGCGAGCTTTCGACCAACGACTCCCAGACCATATAAGACCTTAGGGCGCTAGGTGTAAAGACAATCCCCTCGGGTGTACTTGCTCAAGTAACAAAGGCCCCGAAACAAGACTAGCCACGATATTTTTTTAATCATTTTTTATTGTTTTTTTTTCTTTTTTTTTAAGCTTATATATCCCAAATTTTTCCCCCAAACTTAAGTTTTTATCTAAATTTAGCCATCTCCGCCTGTTCATGTCATTCATTTATTCAAACTAATATTATGCTTAAGAAGTCAATTATGTATCAATTTAAACTTAATCAGTCAACAAAGTTGTCTCTAAAGTGCTAACTTAATTATACCAATTTCAAATAGGAAAAGATTCAATTCATAACAAGAAATCATATTAAAGTTCTAATAATCAGTACTATACTTGTCTACTCAATCCCATTCTCATCATTGGCCAAAATAGACTGTACTATCTAACAACTAGAATCATGCAAGATGAACATAGTAACTAACTATTATTTTTGAATTTTTTTTTAATAATGAACCTAAACTAAATTAACAAATATGCAAAATAACATAACATAAACATGAAACTAAACATGTAATAAAGAACTAAACTAAACTCTCCCAAACTTAGCAATTACAATGTCCTCATTGTAAGAATATAGCGATAAGTAGAAGATAACTTCCATGTAATCAGCTAAGCGTGAAGTGATGGTGGCGATGGCGACGACTATCATTTTCCTATCCATTGAACCTCCAATACCTGCAATAAAAAGAGACAACATGGATTAGAATAGCACTTTGGAATATAACGTTATTCCTATCTACTAAATAAACTAGCTAGGAAAGCATATAAATATAAAAAAAAATTCCTGGGTTGCCTCCCAGTTAGCGCTTGATTTACAGTCTTTCAGCCTGACTTTGTTTGATCAACGTTATCCAATTCCCCTACTATAAGTTAGGATTCCTTCATCCATTAGAATTGCACTGTGTGTGGGTAGGTTTCCAATCTTACTAATCTGTGAATTGAAATAACCTAGCATAATTCCTGTACATGATGTTTCTAGTTCCATTGCATAGCTAGGTGTCTCGTCCGTTGTATTTGGGAATAAATTGTTGCATTGAGGCATGGAAAGTACAACAAACTTTTTCTCTTTTATTTTCTCTTCCTCAATCCACCATGGTGTATACGAGGCCTCTTTAGCACACTGAACATTGCCTTGGATGTGACTACCTAAGGGGACAAGGGTGTGCAAAACTCACTGGGTTTTTCAACTCTAGTTGAGAAGGTACTTGGGGTATAATACAGGTGATATTATATTCGTCATTTTTCAAACCCCCAGTTGTCTCCTCAATTTCCACTCCTTCCAGTTCATCCAGTGGCATGTACACTTTTGGCTCTCCATCAGTTTCATCATCGATGTCATAGTACCAATTATTTTAAGGGCGATTGTTCAAGGCTTTGAATATTTGATCCATCTGATTCTGCAGATTTCGAATTGACCTCTCTTGCTCAATCATCTTCTCCTCAGTTGATGCTACAAACTTGAACCACAAATCCTCCAATCTTGAATTATCTTGTTCAATTTTGAAATCCATATATTGAGGACCATTCATTGAGGAGTTAATGAGTTGTTCCATCTATCTATTAAGATTTTGGGTTGATAACTCTTGACTCATTATCATCTCTTCTTTTGCTACTGTAATCCTTAACAAGAATTCCTTCAACTTTGATTTGTCTTCTTATTGCATTGGAGGTGGATTTGAGAAATTTGATGGATATGTTGGACTTGGAACACAATATTGGTCTTGATAGTTACAATTCCATTTATAATCTGGGTGATACCCCCAACCTTGATGATATCTGGGACAAACATAGTTGTTGAGGTAATCACCACTATATTGTACTGGTTCAAAACTGACAGTGCATTGATGACTTTGATGATTGCCAGCACAATAGTCACACGTAACTACCATCCTTCGACTCCGTTGGGCTGCGATAACCTCCAACGTCTTCGAATTTGCCTCAATTTGTACTGACTCTACAGAAAATGTATTAAGTCCATCAATCCCTGTTTCCCTTGGTTGAGTCATATTCGAATATGGCCTTTGATAATTTCATCCATCCATGGTACTTGAAAAGAAATAAAAATAGGAAGAGAATTAAATAAAAAGAAAAAAAATATTTAAATTAAGACTAATTTGATTGAAGCTAATATTGGCAAAAAATATTAAACTAATTCCCCGGCAACGGCGCCAAAAACTTGTTGGGTAAAATTTAATTACGCACAACACGCAAGTATACGTGGTCAACAAGTAATACAGTGAAAGTAGAGTATCGTTTCCACGAGGAATTATTAATACAAATTACCAAGTATTAACTCTTAACCAAACTAATCTTATTTAAACAAACAATTTAATATTATAAATTAAATTATTTAATTAAACTAATTCTAATTACCACTAATTACAAATCAGATTATGGAGATTTAAGATCACAACTTCACTTATTGCTTCATTTAAGTTAACACACTTCTCATCAATTATTTTCTATCCTGAATTGTTAATCAAGAACACTAAAGTAGATAAAGCCACCTCTCGATGCATAATACCCATACTCACTTAAATCCATAATTGATAGAATTAAGCAAGACACCCTAATTAACTAATCTATTATATCTCTATGTGAATTATAATTAAAAAGGATTTAAAGCACAAGTTCTCTATAAGATTACATATGGCGTAAAGGCATATCTCTATCCTAAACACAAATCATAAATTCCATCTATGCAGAAATCACAAACACATGCTATTATGATCAGATCTAAATCTAAACTTCATCTCTCGAGTTCATATAGATTATCACGATAATTGATAGCTAGGAAATTAAGCAATTAAGCTCAAATCACAATAGACAATCCTCACAATAGAACATAATAATTGATAGCGAAACATATTAAAATAAACTACACAATAAGATTCATTGTAATCTCAAACAAAGAATTAGTTCATTGAATTAAAATTAAGAATCCACACTTAAATAAACATTAAAAGATAAAGATAGAAGAAGATAAGAAGATAGAATCTATTGTCTGTAGATTTGATGCTCTCCCCTTGCTCCTACTTTGAATCTTCAATGGTCTCCAAGTTGCTTCAATCTCCAAATCTAATAAGAACTAGGATTTTTCTGAATCTACTCTAATCTAATCTAATGGAATTCTTCCAAAAAACTTCCCCTAATCCTTGTAAATATCCACCTTTTATAAGCCTCCTTGTATGTCTTTAAGTCCTCTTGGAAGTCCTTGAATCAAACAACTCGAATCAATCCTTCTTTAACACAAATTCTAGTTAAAATTGCCTTTTCTGCGTGTACCCAAGCCCCGACTTGGGTATTGCCTTGTAAATAGCAAGCCCCAGCTTGCTATGCTTCTGATTTTGAACTCAAGACCCCAAGCCCCGGCTTGGGTATAAGGCTTAAAAGAGCAAGCCCCGGCTTGGGTGCAAGCTGCTAATTGTTTTTTCTGCTGCAGTGTCCTTTGGTAAAATGGCCATAACTTTTGATCCGGGAGGAGTTACGGGGGCTGCCACCTATCAAATCTAAGCTATCAACGAGCTCTACAACTTTCATTCTTTAAGAATTGAGAAATAACGAACGGATGAAGGTCAAAATTGGACTGGAAGGGACTACTATGTAAATGACCACCCAAAACAGCGAAATTCAACGTCTGTTGGTACAAATGTCATAACTCTTGCATCCGAACTTCGATTGGAATAATTCAAGATGTTCTGGAAAGCTAAGAAAAAGATCTACAATATAGTCCAAGTTCCAAGCCAAGAACATGAATTGAACATGAAAGCCCAAATGATGTCCGATTTATTTTTCTTTACGATTTCATACCAATTCTTTGCGATTTCCTTGCTTTTCCTTACAAATAGTCGCTCACACCGCTCCCAAACATATAACCTACAAAACGAACACAAAATGCATGAAAAGTAACTAAGACACATGAATATAAGCAACTAATTCAAGTAAAAGATACCAGATAAGTAGGTATAAAATCTACTTATCAGGTTTTCCAGCTCCAATGCCTACGAACATCTCATTACAGTTGGCGGATAGGTCAGTCACGTACCCAAGAGGCATTGTAGAGGACATATTGGTCAAGGTTGACAAGTTTATATTCTCCGCGGATTTCATAATTCTGGATTTTGAGGAAGATAAGAACATCTCAATTATCCTAGGGAGACCTTTCTTTGCTACAGGTAGGATACTCATCGACGTACAAAAAGGTGAACTAACTATGAGGGTCTAAGATCAAGAAGTTAAGTTTAACATTTTAAAAGCCATGAAATTTCCTACGAATGAAGAAGAGTGTTTCAGGATGGATATCATTGACCAGATAATCAGCGAAGACACGGGTAAAAGTTTGGGTAATGATCCATTGGAAATGACACTACTAGGAGATGAAGAGTTAGATAATCCAGAATTTGTGGATTACTTGCAGATGCTAGATTCCTTGCCACGAGTTAGCAGATTTAAAACACCATTTGAACCATTGCACTCGGAGGAAAGATCCACAGCCAGAATGAAAGCATCATTGGAGGAGCCACCTTCTCTTAACCTAAAGACACTACCTAAACACCTCAGGTATGCGTATTTAGGCAATTCAAATTCTTTACCTGTTATTATTTTTGCTGTATTTAACAAATTACAGGAAGAAAAGTTGCTGAGGGTGCTTAGAGAACATAAATCGGCTATAGGATGGACAATCGCGGATATCAAGGGAATCAGCCCATCTTTTGCATGCATAAAATTCTGATGGAAGACAATGCAAAACCAACAGTGGAACAACAGAGACGGCTCAATCCAATCATGAAAGAAGTAGTGAAGAAGGAAATACTGAAATGGTTGGAAGCGGGTATCATCTATCCAATTTCCGATAGTAAGTGGGTCAGTCCGGTTCAATGTGTACAAAAAAAGGGAGGAATAACCGTGGTACAAAATGAAGACAACGAGCTAATTCTGACAAGGATAGTGACTAGTTGGAGGGTGTGCATGGACTACAGGAAATTAAATAAGGCGACCCAAAAAGATCACTTTCCTTTGCCCTTTATCGATCATATGTTAGACAGATTAGCGGGACATGAATACTACTACTTATTGGATGGATACTCGGGTTATAATCAGATCGTCATTGCCTCTGAAGATCAAGAGAAGACTACTTTCACTTGTCCATACGTCACATTCGCATTCAGGAGAATGTCGTTCGGCTTGTGTAATGCACCGGCTACCTTCCAACGGTGTATGATGGCCATTTTCTCAAACATGGTGGAGAAAAATGTGGATGTCTTCATGGACGACTTTTCTGTTTATGGGGATGATTTTGATGCTTGTCTAGAGAATTTGGTGATGGTGTTACAAAGATGCACGGACACGAATCTTGTACTTAACTGGGAAAAGTGCCACTTCATGGTTGAGGAAGGCATAATTTTGGGTCACAAGATTTCAGCAAAAGGATTAGAGGTTGATAAAGCGAAGATGGAAATAATTAAAAAACTTCCTCCACCAAGTTTAGTCAAGGGAATTCGAAGTTTCTTGGGATATGCCAGGTTTTACAGATGATTTATAAAAGACTTCTCTAAAATTGCAAAACCTTTGTGCAGTCTTTTAGAGAAGGATTCAATTTTAAAGTTTGATGAGGAGTGTAATTTGGCATTCGAGCTATTGAAGAAGAAATTCACTTCAGCTTCCATAATCGTTACACCGGATTGGAACATGCCCTTCGAGTTAATGTGTGATGCGAGCGACTATGCAGTTGGGGCTATTTTGGGTCAACGCCGAGAGAAGGTATTTCATGCCATATACTATGCAAGTAAGACACTTACGGAGACTCAACTGAATTACACAACTACGAAAATATAATTACTTACAGTAGTGTATGCCTTCGATAAATTCTGGGCTTATTTGATCGGAACAAAAGTGATAGTATACATGGATCACTCAGCTATTCGGTACTTAATTTCAAGAAAAGATGCTAAATCATGCCTTATTAGATGGATTCTCCTTCTACAGAAATTTAATTTGGAAATAAAAGATAGAAAGGGTATGGAGAATCAAGTTGCGGATCATTTGTCAAGGTTGGAAAATCAGGGCAAAATAGAAGAGGACAGGTGTTTAATTAATGAATCGTTTTCGGATGAGCAGCTGTTTGAGATCAATACGGAATTTCCATGGTACGAGGACTTCGCCAACTATCTAGTGAGCAACATCCTTTCCCCTGATCTTACTCGTCAGCAGAAGAAGAAATTCCTATATGACATCAAGTGGTACATGTGGGATGAGTCATACCTATTCAAACAGTGCGCCGACAAAATGATTAGAAGGTGTGTGCCTTACAACGAGGTGAATAGTATATTGCATGAGTGTCATTTGTCTGCGTATGGGGGACATTATGGTAGTGAGTGAACAGCGGCAAAAGTGCTTCAAGCCGGGTTTTATTGGCCTACATTGTTCAAGGATGCCTACCAGTTTGTTAAAAGTTGTGATAGATGTCAATGGGTGGGCAACATATCGAAAAGGAATGAGATGCCACTACAAACAATTTTGGAAGTTGAAATTTTTGACATTTGGGGCATTGATTTTATGCGGCCATTTCCATCATCATTTGGTAATCAGTATATATTGCTTGCAGTTGACTATGTCTCAAAATGGGTTGAAGCCACAACACTCCCACTAACGATGCCAGAGTGGTTCTCAAATTCTTGCAGAAGAATATTTTTATGAGATTTGGCACACCAAGAGCTATTATAAGTGATGAAGGTAGTTACTTCTGCAACAGATCATTTACAGCTCTCTTGGCGAAGTATGGGGTCAACCATAAGGTGGCAACGACATATCATCCCCAAACAAGTGGGCAAGCCGAAGTTTTAAATAGGGAGGTGAAAAGAATCTTGGAAAAGGTGGTGAACCCAAATAGAAATGACTGGTCTCTCAGGTTAGACGATGCATTATGGGCCTACCGAACTGCGTACAAAACACCAATTGGTATGTCGCCATATCAATTGGTCTATGGGAAAGCTTGTCACCTACCGGTCGAGTTACAACACAAGGCTTACTGGGCGATTCAGAAACTTAACTTTGATCAAGCAGCTATGGGGGAAAAGAGACTACTTCAATTAAATGAGCTCGACGAATTCTGACTTCAAGCTTACGAGAACTCTAAGCTATACAAAGAAAAGGTCAAGAAATGGCACGACTAGAAAATCATACACAGAACGTTCGAGTTGGGGTAATCAGTCCTATTTTGCAACTCACGGTTGAGGTTGTTCCCAGGCAAGCTTAAGTCAAGATGGTCAGGACCATTCACCATCAAAAGAGTTTTCTCACATGGCGCCGTTGAACTCTACAGTAGGAATCCATTGGAAACGTTCAAGGTCAATGGTCAATGGTTGAAGCATTATTGGGGTGGCTAATCCAACACGGATGACATCGCAATCACATTATCCGACGTACCATAAACATGGAGTAGTCAGGCTGAACGACTTAAAATCAAGCGCTAATTGGGAGGCAACCCAATCGTACTTTTATTTCTCTTATTTTCATTAATAACCATCAAATTAAAGTTTAGCACAATTAGTAATATATAATAAGTTCATTAAGTAGTTATTATATTGTATGAGTCTTGATAATCTCTCAACCATGCTTGAAATGATCAATAATCTACTCACGTTTATGTTTCATGGCTTGCAGGATGTGAAAATGTCCATTAAGTGGAGTAACATGAAAGAAAAGAAGATTAAATAGCTTAGTTTGCAGTGTGCATGCCCGTTGGGGCGGACCTCTAAAGCTTTATACACCCCACCGAGGCGGGGGTCTCCCAAATCAAATAGTAGTGTGCATGCCCACCGGGGCGAGCTTCATAAGCTTTATACACCCCACCGGGGTGGGGATCCTGAAATTGAAAAGGTGCTCGGCAGTTACTTCTTGCTTAACCCACTTCTTCATTATACTACCACTTTTTCCTCACATAAACTTCCAACTCCCATCCATTACACCCACTCTTTACCCACGATTTTGGCAATTTACACTCCATCTCCCCACTTCTTTAACACATTTACCCACTGCACCATTACTTCACACCACCAACTTACACCACAACACCATCTCTATATATTCACACCCTCACAACCCAATTTCATCACAACCTTTCAACTACATCTCCAAAGGCTACGAATTAGGGTTTCTATTGAGGTAAGTGTATAACAACTGGTAGTGAGTGCTTTGTTTTATAATTCCTCCCTTCCTAGTACCATACTAGAGTAAAATCTTCAAGTTTGTGGAGGCTAACCCACTGTGCACACCACATGTTCGACAGTTTGTGTAAACCAAGTTTAGGGGAGGAATTAGTGTTGTTAAGGATTTCTGAATTCAATGGCATCGAAACCCACATCAAAGAGGCAATGGGAAAGAGTTCCACAACAACACCACCATCACGAACCTTCAACTGACGCAAATTTGTAAGTGTCGCCGCTGTCGATCGATACGACTACATAGTGATGAAAGCTCTTACACCAAAGCGGGGGTTGGCACCAGATCCTGTCGACGGTGAAATAATGCAACAAATTTATCAGAAAGGGTGGAACAAGTTCATTGAGGAACCCGAGGCCGCCATTGTCAGCGTGGTCAAAGAGTTTTATGCTAACACCGAGGACAAAGCCCCCTTTAACGCTTTTGTGCGGGGTCGATTATTCGCGTTTAGTGTCGATGCCATCAACACTTATTATCAGTTATGAGTGCCTAGACAGTGCCAATATGCTTACTTATGTGATTTCGATCCTGACTTTGAGGCTATTCTCAAAGAAATGACTAACCCAGGAACAACATGGATAAAGGGTCGAAAAGGAGGCACAATTTTTTATAGCAAGGATCTCAGCCGGTATGGTAAGATATGGTATGCCTTCTTATGTGCGAAATTATTTCCATCCACACACACATCGGACGTGACCAAAGAAAGACACTACTTTTATATGCAATTGTGCAAGATTTCATCATCGATGTCAGGGCCATAATATGTTTTTCCATTCGCCGATGCTTACGAGGAAATTTTTTGGGAGGCTTGCCACACCCATCACTCATTTGAGGGTTGTGTCACCAAGTAAGTGTTAGATGGTCCGATGATGAACCCACGCAGATGCCGCTTTAGCTACTCAATTCCAGAATGATCGCACGATATTCAGTGTGGGCCGGGGGTGATTCCCATCCTAGAGGTCTAGGCTTTATTTTTCCATCGGCTTCGGAGGACAAAGTTGACGTTACAAACACCTCGGAGGATGTGGATGCACCGATGGAAAATCAAGGAACAGAGCATGTACCACATTCTGAGGCAATCTCTAGCCCTCAGTTCCTAAATTTTCAGTGCCAAGTGGATGAGCACAACAAGAAAGCACGACAAGAGATGAGGTGGCTCATTGCTAGGCAGGATCATATGTTCGAGGTTATGAACCTCTCGTTCGCATCATTGAACACGATGCTCCAAATTTTAAATCCTAATGCTCAATTTCCATATCAACAACCGGTCCCAATGCCACAATTTCCACCAAGTGATTCTGATGAAGAAGACCAATAACCACCACCACCCCAGGCTTAACGTGATTACAGGGAAGTCCTCACATTTTTCTTGCTATATCTATAAAATGAGGGCAATGTAATTGTTGAGTTTGGGGGATTCAATTTTATTTTGCATTTCATGTTTGCATGCATAATGTCATTAGTTAGGTTTGCATTTGTTATTGCACTTTAGTTTTGCATGTTATTTTAGGATTTGTGATGTTGCATTCATGTAATTATATAGTTACATAGTAGCTTAGGTGCATATTTAGTTTTTATTTAGTTATTTATTTATGTTTGCATTCATGTTATGTTTGCTCTATACAATTAAAAAATTTAGTTAAATATTGTGTTAATTTAGCTTATGTTCAGCAGTGTTGTAGTTCATTTTATTTTGGCCAATGATGAGATTGAGATTAAGTCGACAAATACAACACTGATTATTAGAACTTTGATGTAGTTTATGTCATTATTCGGATCTTGTGCTTGTTTGAAACTAGTATAAAAAGGGTAGCATGTAATAACATCTGTGTTGAATGATTAGTTTAAATTGATACATAAATAGTTTCTGAAGGATAGTGCTAGTGTAAATAAGAGAATGACAAGAATAGGCAGCGAAGACGATAAATTAGGTAAGAACCTAAGTTTGGGGGAAAAGTAGGGTATATAAGCTTCATAAAAATAAAGAAAAAAAAGAAAATATTATCTAGTTGAGTCTTGTGGTGGGTTGAGAAAAAATACTCCCCATAAACACGAGCGTGAGATGGAGCGTAAAACGCACTCATTAACCATCTATTGAAAAAATAAATAAAGAAAAGATGGGAAATAGGGGAAAAGATCCCCGTCAATTGAAAAAAAAAGAGCATGAATACCCTATTTGGACCCCTAATCTTGGTAAACGTTTGATTTTAGTTGGAACTCGTCTGTTTTTGAAATTTTTGAGTTATTCTGTATGATTCCTAATAAGAAATTGATTATGTGTTAAATTTGAATTAGAATCAGTTAGCATAGATGTTGCTCACACACGCACTATATCAATGATGATGGTCTAAGATTCGAGGATTGATAATAAATTATTGATTGGATTTGATATGAAGTGTTGAAGTGTTTGCTTGATTTTTCTGAGGCCGGAGGAATAAAATTGATTCTGTGGTACTGTTGGATTCGTAGACATATAGTTAGATACATTACATCTAATTGCATTGCATTGAATAGCATGTAGTTTGTTTTGTGCTCGAGGACTAGCACGATTTAAGTTTGGGGGATTTTGATAATTGGATTTTATAACCACGAATCGGGTTCTAATTCAAGCTTATTCGTTGTTAAAACTTTGATTTCATGTTTAGTTTTACTTGTTTATTGTTGTTTTATGTGTAGGATGGTTGGTGCGGCAAGTGATTGAAAAAGGAAGGCATTGGAGCATAATTGGAGCAAGTATGGAGTTAAACCAAAGTCAAAAAGCAGAACCCACCCCCGTCGAGGTGGGCTTATTTAACCACACACCCCAGCAAGGGACGAAGTCTCAATTCGAGATTACGATAGCCTTGGCAGCCAAGGTAGACGTTTTTCATGAGTAAATACACCCACCGGGGCGACGGGTCCCGAATCTTGTCTATCCTAGCTTGATTCAAACACTGTTGGGACTTGGGTTTTAGTTCTTATATGGCTTTAGGACTCTTATTGGCATGGAATTGAGTTGAGACTTTGGTTGTAAACATATAACTACATCAAATACAAAAAGATCAAAAACACACAAGGTGATTATCAGAGATTAATTACAGATTTTTTTATTAAGCATTGGAGTGAATATTTTGAAGGAACGTTCATATTGATTGCGGATTAAGGCTAACGTGAAGGATGTTCTGATTTATTCTTTGTTTATTCTTATATTTGTAATTGAAAGGATGTTATCTTTAATTTATTCAGTTATTATTTCACTGATGATGAACTAATTTACTTTTTAGGCTTATGATGGATCTTTAAGTAAAATGATGGTTATGCAACTTTGACTTCCAGTTTAATAAGCTATTATCTAGTCTATCTATATTAATTTGAGCTTGAATTTATGAATTGTCTGATCAACAGTTCTTTGTGGACTTGTATGAATTCGAGAGAGGAAGTACGAGCCTATACTTAGTTAATATAGCATGTGTTCTTGAATTTTGTAAATAAACAGAATCTTGATGAATGTTAAGGTAGAGATATGCTTGACATCGCATGTAATCGGATAGAGAACTTAATCTTAAACCTTCTTCAATTATAACTTGCATAGAGATATAGTGAGTTAGTTGATTAAGGTGTTTAACTTGTTTCTATCTAAATTGTGGATTTGAGTTAATACGGTATTAGTACATCGAGAGGTGGTTAGTGGTACATACGTGTTCTTGATTAATAAAATGGGATAGTGAATTAAACTAGAATAAAGGTGTAAAAATCAGAGTGAAGCTTAGGGTGAAGTGGTAAGCCTAATTCTCCAATAATTGTTTGAAATTTCAATTTTTAATATTTATGATTGTTTTGGTGATCGTAGTATTTTTAATAATTTGGTTTTAATAATTTTAATCATTGATTTGAATAATTTAATAAAATTAGGATTAATAAGAAACTGATAATAATGAAGTTAAATTCTTACTAAGTTTTCTCTGTGGGAACGATACTCTACTTACTATTATATTACTTGTTGACCACGTATACTTGCTTGTTGCGCGTAACTAGATTTTACCCAACAATACTATGCAACAATTATTGTAAAACTAATTGAATAAAACTGAGTGACTTCTCACGTAAGCATCAATAATCAATACCGTGTGCTACTATGCAACCACGCATATTACTTTACTTTTACCACCGAATATTTCAACAGTTAATGGTAAAACTTCCGCCGTTATTTTCATAAAAAGATATTTTTATCATTTTCTAACTTCGACAATAATTCTGTTGTGGGGTCCACCAATGATTGTGACATCGTACGAATATTCCCTGACAAAAAGAATATTCCCTGACCAATCGAATATTTTATAAGAACTTGCTTACTTTGCAAAATTTGTAAATATTACCCACAAATATGACATTATATCAAATCCACACCTTAATATTCAAAAAAATATTTTGAGAAAATTAAATCTTTATTCATAAAATTTAAAGGAAAAGGAAAGCTGACATAATAAGTTTATATTATCTTATGTAATAGTTCGACTTAATTAAGATGATAATAATTATTATCTATCATGTAATGAAATGTATTAAAGGTTATGAACCTGGGGATTTAGACAACTCTGATTATGTAAATTAAGTTTGATATTTATATTATTATTATTATTTCACTCAAAGAAATGGTATCGTGAAGCACTGAGTTTGGGTTTCAAGTACCTGAATTTGGGGGCGTCACAGAGATAACGTCGGGAGATCAAGTTTCCAACCCCAGAGATAACCCCGGAAGATCCAGTTCTAACTGCAGAGATAACCCCGGGAGATCCAATTCCAACCCCGGAGATAACCCCAAGAGATCTAGTTTCTAACCCCAGAGATAACCCTAGGAGATCCAGTTTCTAACCTCGGAGATAACACCGGGAGATCCGGTTTCCATCCCCGGAGATAACCCTGGGAGATCAAGTTCTAGTTTCAGAGATAACCCTGGGGGATCAAGTTCAAAGCCCGAAGTTAACCCCGGGAGGTCAAACCAACCTCAGAGATAACCCTGAGGACAGTCAGAGTCAACAGCAGGCCAATCTCGGAGATAACCTTAAGAAAAGACTACTAAAACTGCATCAAATTTGGAGAAAACATCGGGATGGGCAAAATGGTAATTTACCACCTCAACATCATTTCAAACTTAAACTGCGTTAAAAGAAGTCCTATAAGAACCATAACTTAATTCCCGAATGAAAATTGCATAAAATAGCTCAACGGATAGACTGCTAAGACTTGGAGATCTAGTTATGAACCCATCTTCCCCGATTCGGACAATGTCTAATCCCATGTCACTATGTAGCTCTCATCAATGGCTTTCCGAAAAGGTAAAGCAAGCCTCCATCGGATGCCCGGATTGAAAGTTATGAAGGTTCGAGCGGAAAACGCATTGTTCGAGTGCACATACTTCGAGATGACAAGACCCGCCAAGCCATGGGCAGCTCGAACAGCCATAGGTAGACCCACAGCAGTCGTAGGTAGACCCACGGCTGCCGCGGGTTGACCAGCGACCATCTTGGTCTATAAATAGACCCCCCCCCCCCCCATCAGCTCATTTTAAAAAAAAGAAGAAAAAAGAGAAAACTCTATCCATTTAAGCCCTTAACCTCTTCTAAAGTGCTCCAAACTTTGTGATTCTTCTTTCTAAACACATGTAAGCTCATTTTCTACAACATACAGAAATTTAATTAGTGGAAACCGAGTTTTGAAGCTCTTAAAGCATCAGAAGTCTTCTTGGCAGCCCACTGTAAGATTTTTTAGATTTTTAAGCTTTCTACTGCTTTAATATATATATATATACTACTTTTACATATCTGCTTTAACTGCTTTTACAATGTAGATATTTAATATTCCAGCCTATGGACTAGATTTAACTAAATCTAGCTATCTCTAACTTTTAACCGGTTCAAAAGTTACTAAACTATAATCGTTGAAGCTAGAATGGCTTAGATTTATTTAAATTTTGTTTTCTTTCTAGCTTTTTTACATGTTTATCAATCATGTGAGCCTTGGAGCCATGAGATTGAAGATTCAGCTTGTGAATCTAGATCTGGTTCTCACGATGGACACTGTTCAGCAGTAGCCAGCTTGTAAATTATCTATGGTGTCTGAACATCTTTGGATGGCTCTCATGCCCATAATGAGCCCAAAACTGCTATGTATCTAATTTTTGTGAAGATTCTTTGCATCTCGAAAATAAAATCAATCAAGCCGAATACGGAATAAAATGGAAGTATCAAATGCCTCAATTACTATTGAGCATAAGGGTTTGAAAACTTGTTTTCCAAAACATCAATGCTATATCTTGGTAAAATTGAACTTTTATACAAATAAAACCCTTTGTATATAGGTGCAAACGAGGCATAGCACTACTACCAAATAATTGCACATAGGCCCAATAAACACATACACACATGCAGATAATTAAGGAAATTGAAAAGTTGTGGTAACCGTATTTTCACAGAAGTCGGGGGGTGCCTAACACCTCCCCCCCACTTAATCAAGCCCCCAAACTCTATGAATCTTGGTTTCCAAGGCCTATTAAATAGAGTCCAATCATTGGGCCTTTGTGTAAACCTTTTTAAAATCGATTGAGTGGATACAACCATTTCAAATCTACCAACTGGCGACTCTGATTTTCAAATTGTCGACATTTACATGTAAAACCTTTTTCAAACTCACCGTTTTAGATAAAACTCAACCAATAGAGAACAAAAGAGGGAAAGAACAAAAAGGGGTACAATTTTCCCGATATCGACAAGTGGCGACTCTGCTGAGGACAGTAGAGGGCATAAGTCATTGTTCAATCTTTTCAAAACCCTTTTTTATCTGCTTGTGTGTGAATGTTGCATTTACATTAAATGTATGTGTACAAATGCTTTATTTACTACACTTTAGTGCCTTACACAATATCTGCCTGTGATATTAGTGCTTCGTACAATGTCATCATTTCATACGGTGAGACACAATGTATATGAATGTATGTTGTGTGATTCCTCCACCGGGAGGCAAACCCGTCGGTGTTTGATTACTGGACTCAAGAGAGACTAATCCCGCGAGGCTCAAGAAATGCACCACCCAGATTCAATCTAATTGAAAGATTAAATTAACTTCCCATCTAGTAAATTGCGATAATCTGAGGACCTTCATGCCAAAAAGCCACGAGTGTAGCCTAAGATAGGTCAGCCTCTAATAAACCAAATGCAAAGGGAAGTCTCTTCAGCCTTCCTCTTTTAATTCCATGCAAATTCAATTCCATGTAAATCTCAATGTAATGGAAAATATAGATGAAGATGTAAGCATGCATTCCTTTCCCTATCAAGACCTGTCATGTTATCTTGTCATCAAAACAACTGACATCTATTTTGGAGGAGAACATTAAAACACTCTTAAAATAGACACATTACATAGCATAAAGCCTCTTCATTTTTATCCAGACTAAACTACATAGTCTTTTTATAGGGGAAAAATTGGTCTCGTTACCCATTCAAAGTCCAAAAAGGCATTAAGCCCACTTCCAAACATGGCTACAAGTGCCCAGCCTGAACCTACTCCAGTTTTTTGAGAGGAGTTCGAGGGACTAAGGAATCAGATAGCAGAATTGGATGTCTTTCTGAAAGAACTAAACAAACAAACTCTGGGTCCACAAATACCCATTCAAACAGAATCCTCTGCGAGGAATCCAGGCTACTGACAAAGAAGTTCAGATACCTGAGTCTCAGACTGAAAAATCTAATAAAACCCCTGAAATCACCCATCTTAAAGAATATCAAGACACTGGTGATATTCGGAAGAAAGTCCAACAAATAGAAGAAGCCATTCGGTCAATCAAAGGGACTGGAGCACATGGAAGTGTGACTTATTCAGACCTTTGCATCTTCCCCGAGGTTCATTATCCAGACAAGTTCAAAACTCCCAATTTTGAGAAATATGACGGATTGGGAGATCCTTACACTCATTTAAAAGTGTTCATTGGAGAACTCGGATCCTACACTGAGGATGAAAAACTGAGAATGCAGTTATTTCAAAAGAGTCTAACTGGAGAAGTGAAAGTAATATGCACACAAGCCAAACATGTTGATGATAAAGCATATACTTTGTAACAATCTTATTCGTTTATTAATAAAAGTATTCCTTTACTAAAGGCTTTAATTTATCTACATGGTGTTGTTTTTATTATATGTGATAAATCCATAGTTTTAAGCAATGCTTTTAGAATCATGATGATATCATGCTAATGATATCTAAATTCTTAGATAGCTTAAAACTAAAATTGTTCCAAATCGTTGGATTACTAAAAAGGGGATTAGTGAATCCGGATAGATTGGTACATATGTTGCTTACTCATTGGATGAGGATGATTGATCTAATGATCATTTGTGTGGAGACACTAAAGCAAGTATGTAGGTACTTATTGGAGAATAAGTTCACTGAACGTGGTTCAATAAGAAATACCTAATGGAGTTTTACTTGCTTGTCAATAGGAATTTTTGTAGTGATAGTAGTACAAGTGATCCTTGGACTTGAGATCATCATAGTATCTTGTGTATGATGAGTTATACTTTGACTTATTCCTTAAAATCCCTTAGGGTATATCAAAGGGTATGCTTGGGTATAATAAGTTCTGCATAGAGGTAATGTATGATCAATAAAGAATCTATCATTTCTAGTAAAAGAAGAGAAATGTCCTATGTGATTCGATAAATGGCAACCTAGGAGTCCTTGGCCAAGGCAGAATGAAATTAGAAAGGAGTTTCTAATTTGCATTATTTGGAGTTGTGCATTTAAGAATCGAAAAACATATAATTAAATAAAATAAGGCTTGACAGTAATTCCATGTCTTATATCTAATTGGGACTTTGTATGGTGGAATGATTGAATTCTACGGTAACTATTTACTCAAATGTTCTTTTATGATTAATGTTAAAATCTATATTATCTGGAAAGTCGTTAATCGTTAGGGATGTTTATCCCTATTGTAGAATAAATATTATTTATTTAAATAAATTAATAGTTTAATTTATTTATTTAAATAAGATTAGAATTGTTCTAATTGATTTATTCACAACCGGTTTAATATGGAGAACCTATAGGGTCACACCATAAAAGGAAGAATATTTATTTAAGAAGTAAATGACATAATCGTAATAATAATTTAAGTGCATTTAATTTAATCTATGATGATAGAATAGATTAAATAGCTTAATATTATTGTTTAATATTTTGGAAATATTAAATATAAATTAATAAGAGAGTCTTATTATTATTACTATTATTATTATTATTTAATTCCTAAAGGAGTTTGAGAATTAATTAATAAAAGTACTCTCATATATTCCTAATAAGATTAAGATGCTAATTAATTAAAAAAGTTTAATTAATTATTCCTAATAAGATTGTGAGCCTAATAAAATTAAAGGAGTTTAATTAATTAAAATAAAAACCTAATTCCTTGATTGTTCAAGAGGGTTGCCTGCATCTATAAATAAGAGGAGTCTTATTATGGGTGAAGGTTGATGTTTTCACAACACACGTGAATGATTTTTTCAAGAGTTGGGAGAGTACACATTTTCTATAGAGATAGAAATACTAGGGTTTTGCCAAACATTCATCTTTTTGAATATTTGTTCTTCCTTGGTGGATCACCTCTAGAGGCCAAACACATGGCTGGTTATCGTTGATCAAAGGAATGAATCAAACCCGGTGGATTCAAGTTGAACGTGAAAAAGAATTGGAGGTGAACTCGTACTTGAGGAAACTAGTTTTTACAAGGGTATGAATCTGTTCTCCATCTCTTTTCTATTAATTGATAATTATAAACAAAGTATGATCATGGTGATGGGTTTGTATGAAAATTATAAATTCCTATTTTATCGCGCTTTTGCACCTTTTGTGTAATTTGATTGCATGATTGTGCTATATACAAACCTAACAAAAAGCCAGAGCATGGTAAGCCAGATTGGACAATTCCAAAATCCATAGTTGGGAGGAACTAGCCCATGCTTTTCTAAACTAATACAGTTTTCAAACACAAATGGCTCCAGATAGATATCAAACCACCAAGGTCAAAAAATAAAACACTGAGTAATTCAAAGAGTATGCCCAAAGATGGAGGCATCTGGCTCCTCAAGTAATACCATCTATGATAGAAACTGAGATGGTTAAGACCTTCATTGACCTTCAATAAGCTCCATTTTATGAGAAGGTCCTAGCAGTCATAGGAAAACCATTCTCCAAAATGATCAAACACGGAGAGATGGCTGAGATGGGGTTAAAATCTGGGAAGATTCAAGACCTCACTATTTTATAAGCCGTGACTAATCACATTCAAGCTGGAAATTATGGGAAAAACCCTCGGATGGTCCATAAAAAGAAAGTAGAGGATGTCTCCTTGGTGCTGCAAGGACAAACTCAGAGAGGCAATCAAAACTTGCCAATTTAAAGGAGAAATTATTCCCCTTCTCAAGCATAATCCTCAAACCATCCATTACAAAAAGGCGGAGAAGTCAGACGTGCAAGAGTGTTCACACCCTTAGGGGACTTATTGAAAAACATATTCAAGCTTCTGACAGCGCAAAAGAAAATTGTCCAGCTCCTTCCACCTGTCAATCCAAGTGGAAAGAATTTCAATACAAGCAATAAATGTGCTTACTGTTAGGAATATACATGAGAATGTTTTTCTTATTTATATATGATTTGATTATGATATAAATGAATGAATATGCAAGTATGCTTGCATTAAAATACGATGTGAAGTCCTTGAATAGACAATAGGAAAATATGTACAAGGACTTAGTTTGAAATGATCAAATATGTTAGGTTGATCCTACATGAATAAAACAGCTTTGTAAAGTCCTTCAAAAGAATATGATGTACAAGGACTAATTATAGAAAGATCAAGCTTGTTAGGTTGATCTTATAATGTAATAAGATAGGCATGTCTGATCGTCGAACACTGCACCAGCATCGTAGTATGTCAGGAGAGTCAAGGAAAACTCAAGAACTATCAAGGCGGAATCGTAGTCTGCAAGATAGTAGATCTTAGAGTTCGTAGTCTGCCAGGAGAGACGAGGATGGATCGTAGTGTGTCAAGAAGTACTTTCTCAGAGCCGTAGTTTGCTGAGGAAGTCATGTTCAGAATCACAGAGATAACCTGTCTAAGAGCCGATCGAACATCTGCCAGAGCCAAGTCAAGAATCGTAGGTCACACTTGAAGTAGTGGAGTCTACTGATCATATCAGAGGCAGAGATCGTAGTCGAGCCACATCAGACGAGGACAACAAGCATATAGACAGAAATCGTAGTCTGTCAAGATTTGATCTTAGAGTCATACTGTCTGCAGGACCAAAGCTAAATCAGAGTCTGCAGAACTAAGGCTTCATCAGAGGTGCTCATAACACCAAGGCAGAATCGTAGAGTCAACACGATTCTCAACAAATGAGCACTCCTAGAATATCTAAAGTATGAAGTCTCTAGTCTGAGTTGCAAAGATACATTCCACCTGAAGGAAACCAGAAATCACTCAACGAATGGCACTTAACAAGAAGATCAAAGCACCAACCCAATCAACATCCAGATTAAGTTGTGAAGCCATTCAATATGAAGTCTTCCACAAGTCAATCAGAAGAAGACTTCAGTAAAACTGACTGACTAAAGAAAGTCAGTAAGTGCAGTAGTTGTTAAGGGAGCAGAAGACAACAATCTTAGGATTAACCATGAACGTATTATTTGCCAAACAAAGCAGGAACTGATGCAGTTTACATAGAGATACTAGCCATCTTCTGAAGAACAAGGCGAAAGTGATTAAGCATGGGTCAGACCATTGATGATAAGTGAACGGGAGATCACAAGGAGAAAGAGAGCTGGGCATGCCACAAATCTGAAGTGACTTGCTATTCAGAAGAGGCTAGAATAAGAAGTCAAGCTATCAGTTCCTGAGATCAGTCGAGGTAAACAGAAGTGTTGAAGCACTGCACAAGAGAAGGAAGAGGTGTTCTACATTGAAGATCCAATGAACACTCTTCAGAATTGTAGTGTTTTCTCAACCAGTCAATGAGCAACATTTAACAAGACACACTACGATCAGGTCCAAGAACATTTGCATCAGAATCGTAAAGTTTGATCATCTGAAGATTGAAGCATTGGCAACGGTTTAATCTGAAGACTGATATTCGAACGTTGCTAATTGAGAGCATCGATGTAGAAGGATAATTTCTGATGTTCTGATCGAGAAGTCAAAAAGAAGAAATAAAGGTGACTACCAGCCTGACACGAAAAGGTGACATCTTTGAGGCGGTACGTAAGGTAGCAGACTTGTGTGTCAATAAAAGTCATAAAGGAGTTGTCATGTCACATCAAGCAGTCTGCACCAAATAACTCAAGATCTGTGAAGCAATTCAAATAGCTCTAAACGGCTATATTCCAATGGGAAGATTGTGAAGGAATATGTATCAGCTAAAGCTTCAAAGATCAAGAGTTGCTGAGTTAAAAAAAAGAATCGTTCAGTTTTTGGAATGCTATATTATTGACTCTACGAGTTCCACCAAAGATGAACAGAACAAGTCTCAGTGATAATGAGACTACGAAGGTGGAAGTGAAGCAGATTTGAAAAAGGACTTGAACTGACTAAAGTTTCACTCAACAAGGATAAAAATGCCACTGAAGATGGCAGCTAAGCTAAGAGCCGAGAAGGCCAAGAAGATAGCATTCAGAAAAGTGGCAGAGCACAAAGAAGATCCAGAGAGCCACTCTACAAATCACCATGAACCAAAAGCTGAAACAGAATAGATGCAGAACCATGTCTACATATCATTCAAGAAGGGTTCAAAGAATGCTAAGTGCCAGACGAAGTCTACCAAAAGCTCAAAGACTTAGCAAACCCAATTGGTGATGGTGCACAACTGACATCGGATGAAGATGAGATGAACATTATGAAAATCAGTTGTACCAGAGAAGTGGTGGTCCAGACTCTACGCATAATGCAAAGAGGGCCACGTCAAGCTGCTAAGTACAAAAGATGTTCAAGCTTCAAGACATCTTAGCAGTAAACCACCACCACCACCAACAACAACAACAACAAGAGCTAGGGCCAGAAGGGTGCTTGTCTAAATGGACTAAACTGAGTTCCAAGGTTGTAGGCCTTGAAGAGTTCTTAGTGAACTGGAGTTCCAAGTTTGCTGGACTTGAATAGTTCTTAGTGAACTAAAGTTCCAAGGCTGATGGCCTTGAAGGAATCTTAGTGATTTTGGGTGCTGCCTTTCCTTAGTGGAATTCTTGCTGGTTGAAGCAAAAGAGGGGATTAGGAGCTTGAGTCTCTGAACCACTTAAAATCTCTTGTGTATTTTACATTTAGTCATTTACTTTCTGTCATTTACATTATGTACCTAACTGCTATAAATTCTATATATGTATTAACTACTTACAACTAAACTAACTCCACGAACAATGTATGTATGTTTATGAATATATCGATGAAGGGGATCTTTTATTTATTACGTTGTGCTTGAAAATATGCTTATGTTTGTAATATGCTAATTCATGAGCACTACAAAATAAACAGGAAAAGTATTTGAAATCAAAAAGGATCTATTCAACCCCCTTCTAGATCTATCGTGTGGCTTCTGGGAACTAACAATTGGTATCAGAGCGGGTTATCATACTATTCAAAAGCTAATCATTTTGAGTCTGATCCTAGGCACAAACATTGTTCTAAACTAAGTTTAGTAGTAAGTCTCTTGTAAATGCAGATGGAATCTCATGTTGGAAATAATGTGTACAGGTAAATGTGCATATACACTTGAAGTTGCTCAGATCGGTCCATGTTCTTAAATGCCATAGTAACAAGACCAATCCTTGTCCACAGTCAATATCGTAGTCTAAAGACTAGAGATGGGAAGTAAAGAGGCATCAACAACAAAGAGTCAAGCATCCACCAGTCTTAAAGATAAAAGGCCATATATGCTAAGAAATACTTATCCAGAGAAAAAAGAAGAATTTCTCAAATATGTATTTAGCTAACCAGCAGTTGGATGTGAACCTTGAGGTTCAAGGTTGTCAAAGAACTAAGGATGACAAGATTTTCCTAGATTACATATTCAAGACTATAACTAATTGATCGAAGGACAACTGAAGCAACAAGCTATTAGAAATGAATGTAAAAATATGCACATCAATGCCTAACCTCATTATATCAAGATAAATAACTGTTAAGAAACTGACAGTGAAAAGGTACGGTTCCTTATTAATATAAATGTGTACATCATAACGCATCGCTTTATGTACTATAACAGTATTCTATCAAGAGACCATATTCATCCTAAAAGGGGGAAGAGAGAAAGTACACTTAGGTTGGAAACTCAACTGCTAACAAACTTTCTCTCCATCCAAGTTTTAGGTTGAAGATAACTTCTTGAAAGAAGTCTGAAATAGGTCATAAGCATATTAAGATTTAATTAATCTTAAGTGGAGTAATCCTTGCTGAAGTGTTAGTATGTATGTACAAACCTATGCTCTAGGTTTTTGATAATACATAGAGTATGATCAATTCTACAAGAGTATATTGAAGATTCGTAGAAATTGATCATCTCCATGAATCAACCAGATACAAACATGTGATGGAGTTTATTCTCACTCTGTGAACATTTAAAATCTGTGAATATAACCAAGCAAATGATGAAACCATCAAAGAAAAATAGTGTCGTATTAAACTGGTTAATCTTACACACACTCATCATCATGCATTTTAAAATGTTATATCTAAATTGGATACATGCATGTATATGATTGTTGATGATCAATGTGATGAAAATTCAAGTATATGGGGAATAGGGATTTTGGAAACTAACCTAGCAGGACCCATTTAACCATGGGGACCAAAAATAGAAATTTATCTAACCTGCAGATACTTGGTCTATCTGACCACACTAAAGAATGCTGAAGCATATGACTTCAGTTAAGAAGATTCAACCAGCTAGAGGCTCAAGACATTTCAGAAATGTTCTTGACAAAATCATTATCTGTCAAAGCATGTTCTTGAAGACTTGCTGAGTTAACATTAATGAAGCTCACCTGGTTGCTGATCTTCATATGGAAGTAGACCATTCATGATAAGATGAAAAGGGTCTTATATGCTTATTCATTCAAAGAATATCAGTGACGCCCCCAAAATAGGTATACATCACCCATTCTGTGTCGCCAAATATATGGTACAGAAATAACTACAAATTCATTAATACAATTATCATGCAAAATACGACAACACATATACTGTGAGTTTAAAATATAAATATTGTCTTCTAGACAATATTCACACTCAAATAAAGTCCTCATTACAATTATTAATACACTATTTTATAAAAATAGTGAGGACTGCTAAAACAATTGTCTAGGACTATCACTCTATACCCCGACTGGTTCCTGTTATATTCTCGCTTCTTAAGAAGAAAAATGGAACAAAAAGGAAAAGGGTGAGCTCAACTAGCCCAGTAAAGAATATTATAACTAAAATAAAGAACAATAATTTATCGTTAGCCTTCAACAAACCAGATAAAATATAATGGACAACTAGTTTTAGATCAATATTCGCAGCGAAAATAACAATTCATTAGAAGAGTTAAGTAGAGAATAAAATCTACTATCATCTATGAATTTAAAAGTCCATCATCAATATTTTATCCTTGTAACATCAATCAATATACATCTTACATCAAATATTCATCTTTGCACTACGAGCCAAAGATATTCATTTGTATCACCAGTTGGTCATGTTCATCTCAACACCAGTTCATCTTTGCACTACGGGCCAAAGATATTCAGTAAAATCATCATTTAGGACTAAGGATGATGAAAAATATATTAAAGAAACAAATTCAGTGAGACAAAAGAACAAATATTAGGGATTCGTACTTTGGTTTATCCATGTTCAAAAATACTCCATAATGAACCATAGTGGAGTAAAATTCAAGAATGAAGATCAAAACATGGATACAATCAAAGATAGTAACCATAATAGACATCTGGGATAAAGAAGAGAAAAATTTATTTTTCGGTGATGTATTCGTGAATAGTGCCGTATACGTGAATAAAGACGTATACGTGAATCGTAACCATGACACAAAAAGGTAGAAATTCCACAATAAAATTCATACCAATATTTCACCATAATGATATTGAAAGAAATAATATCATTTACGAAGAAAATAACATCTCTTACCTCAGAAGAATAGTACTTCTGACCGGAATATCGGATGAAATGTTGAAGGAAACTTGCACTGAATAACAACTCTCAAAGTATCTAAATACTCACAAAAATATGCTCGATAATATAGAGAGAGAAAGCTTATGATTCTGGTGTGATTTTCAATTCTAACTAAGCACCCTATTTATAAGAAAATGCTAGAACGCCAAAGCAGACTAACCTACTACCTGATGCCTTTACCTGTTACTATTCATGCCCACCACTTTTAAAATAAAATTTAGCACATTTCTCACCAACCAAAAGTGGGGCCCACCCATTTTAGAAATTTCCAAAATGATTTACCATTTAAACAATAATCAGAAACTTCAATAATTCATAATAAATAGCCTTTTTATCAGAAAAATACGACTTTAATGTCCATTCCATAGGAAATTAAATTCTCTACAACTTTGTAGATTTAAGTTTTTACAAATTCCAGACGAAAAATGCCCGAAATCTACATACGAACGATTTTTAATACCTTCATTCCGACAAAATACTGATAAAATACCTTAGCATTAATTCCTTCATTTATATCCACACAAAATAAATATTTTCCTATCCATAATTTATGTCCACATAAAATAAATATTTCCATATCATATAAATCAATAATTAATTATTCACAAATAATATTACAGAATCACAATTATGACAACCAGGTCGTTCCTAGGAAAATGGGGCTTTCCGATAAGGATTTCTCCTTACTGGCTCGCAATTAGGTGACCAAACCCCTTTCCTAGACAGAACTTCCTTAGACATTGCCAATAATGCTATTTAGTAATATTATTCAAATAATATGATTTATTGATCTGATAATGGGAAATATTGTGCAGTGACAATTATTAAAATAACAATAATATAAAATATCAACGCAACAATTATTGAATATATTGAACAATAATTACTATAACAAATATTGAGTAGTGCTTTCTTACTTAAGAATCAATAATTCAAAAATATTGTGCAATACTGGTAATCTTTCTTTGTGCCCATAGCGTATTCGTTGTTTTTAACCACCAGGTAATCCATTAGTGTTAATGGTAACAATTACGCCGTTATTTTTAAAAACTCAAACTTGACATTTTTTTCATCCGTCAGTTATTCTGTTATAGGGCCCACAAATGGCTGCGCCGTCATACAAATATTCCCCTACAACAAGAATATTCCACAACCAAACGAATATTTCCCAACAAAAATGAATATTTTATAACCACTTGCTTATTTTGCAAAATTTGAACATTTCACCCATAACCAAAGCATTATATCAAATTAACTCTTTATTATTTCAAGATAATGAATAGAGAAAATTTAATTTTATTTAGTAAAAAATTGGGGTCTTACAACCTCCCCTCATGAAATTCCGTCCTCAAAATTGACGTACGTACTTGGTGTTTCGAAAAGGTGAGGGTACCTCGCTTTCATTTCTAATTCCAACTCCCAGGTCATTTCCTCCATAGCATGGTTCCTCTATAAAACCTTGACTTGTGGTATAACCTTTGTGCGTAGGACATGCTCCTTCCTATCCAAGATCTTGACAAGTACCTCCTTGTACGTTAAATCTTCGGCTATCTCATCTGGTTCTAACTCAATAATGTGGTTTGGGTCTTTCACATATTTTCGAAGCATAGATATGTGAAAAACGTTATGAACACGAGACATGCTCGGAGGTAATGCGAGTCTATAGGCCACATTTTCTATTCGGTTAAGAATCTCAAATGGACCAACAAATTGTGGATTGAGTTTTCCTCTCTTTCCGAATCTTGTAACTCCCTTTCATGGAGCAATACGTAACAGTACATGATCTTCAATATTAAATTTGACGTCATTTCGGTAAAGATAAGCATAACTCTTTTGTCGATCTTGTGAGGTCTTTATACGTTGCCGGATCATTTGAATCTTTTCCGTAGTCATGCGTACTAATTATGGTCCCAACAATGTTGCTTCACCCACCTCGTCCCAACATACACTACAAGAAATCACACATTTTATGATGAATTTTTTGCCACGCATAAAATTTTGTCATAATTTGTTAATTAATAATTACAAAATTCATAATCGTCACTAAAACTTTTATTTTTGTGACGACCTTTAATTTTGTTACTATTAATCATTTATATCGTCATTAATTTACACATTTGATGACAATTAACAAAATTTCGTCACAAGTTATTTTGGAGGTAGAATTTCGTACTAATATTTTGGAGGAAAATCTTTTAGTGACATTTTGTAATAATTGATGACAGTATTTATTGTCACACAATATTTCTTTCGATGACAACATAATAGTTTGTCATTAATTATTTGTGAAATTTAGTGACAATGTGCTTTCGTCACTAATGTTCACATTTAATGAAGCCAAATACAAATTCATCACAATTTTATTTGGAGGCAAAAATTTTCTGAAAACTTTTGGAGTGAAATTTTTTAAAGATGAGAAAATAATAATTTATGACAATTTGTATTGTCATAAATACCAATTTTACATGACGAGATAATAGTTTGTCACCAATTAGATGAGTGGATAAGTGAAAAAAATGGTTCGTCGTAAATTCATATATTTAGTGACAAAGTACGTAATATTGTCACAATTTTATTTGGAGGCAAAAATTTTTTGAAAATTTTGGAGGAAAATTTTTTAAAGACGAAAAAATAATAATTTTTGACAATTTGTATTGTCATAAATACCAATTGTATATGACGAGATAATAGTGCGTCATTAATTAGATGCGTGGATAAGTGATAAAAATGGTTCGTCATAAATTCTTATATTTAGTGACAAAGTACGTAATATCGTCATAATATTGATTTGGAGGCAAAAAAATTCTGAAAAATTTTGGAGGCAAATTTTGTAAAGATGAAAAATTAATAAATTATGACAATTTGTATTGTCACAAATACCAATTTTATATGATGAGATAATAGTGCGTCACTAATTAGATAACTTGATAAGTGACAACACTAGTTTAATGTTCGTCATAAATCCTTATATTTAGTGACAAAGTATGCAATGACGTCATATTTTTAGATGGAGACAAAAATTTTCCCAAACAAACTTGTATCCAAGCGACATCAACAGTCTTCCTTTTATCATTGGCAGCCTCCATTTAGTCAAGAACCTCCATTATCAATTTTTAATAATCCCAATATTACTCCACACACATAAAATGGACATCTATTTATTCATAAACATCTAAATATTAATAAGTAGAGCATTCATTTTGAAATTTAGAATTTCAAAAATGATTAAAACTTATTTGAATTATAATTTAGAGCATTGATTATTATATTTATTAGAAATATATAAAGAAACATTATTTCATTAATAAACTATACTTTAAAAGTCATTATATTTTTTCTTATTCATTTTTAATTACTAATTAGAGCATTTATTTTAAAATTTAAATTTAGAATTTCTATAATGATAAAATATATTTAAATTGTAATTTAGAGTATTAATTATTGTATTTATTAAAAATAAATAAATTAATATTCATTCATTAATAAACTATACTCCAAATTCATTATTTAATTTTTTTTATTCTAATTCTAATTATAATTGTAATTAGTGATAGAGATTCATTTTAAAATTTCAAAAATAATTAAAACTTAATTTTTTAAATTGTGATTTAAAATATTATTATTTTTTATTTAAATTTAATAACAAAACCCGAAGCAAATCATTTTCTTTTCTCCCCCGTACTTTCTCTCTGTTCTCCCTCTTTCTTCCATCCCAAAACCAGATCATTTTCTCAATTTCCTCCTCTCCTCCAAAGTCGCATCGAAGGCAGCATCAAGAAACTCCGAGCGGAGCACAACAGGTCACTACAAGAAAATAAGGATGTAGTGAAGGAGAATTTGTGAAGTAAGTCATTCCTTCACATGGGGAGTTTTCTAGCTAGGGAACAATGGAAAAAAAAATAGTGACAATATAGTTATTCTGAAGGAAAGATATTTCACAATTTAGATTTTTTCCTTCGCAAAATTAAGATGATAAAAGGATATTTAACGCCAATATTTGATGAAAATTTGTGAAGAAAAATATTACTAATGAAGAAATTATTACTCGCTATATATTATTGGTGAGAAATTTTTTGCGAGAGATAAAATTAGTCTTTATTTTATTAAAATAAGTTTTTTAAAATTAATTATAGTGAATATAAATTTTATTATATATAAATAAATTAAATTTTTTATAATAATAAATTTACTTTTAATAACACTTTTTAAGTAACTTACAATATCAATTATTTTGTTAATAAACTTTAAAATAAATAATTTTACATTACATTAAACTTTAAAATTTAGCCGCGAAAAAAAAATGGCTTTCTTCCGTGCAACAGAGCACAAATGCCAAAATATGGAAAAGAAAAAAAAAACAACGGACTAGTCCTCTAACCCATTCCATTTCTGCCCGTTCTAAAAGAGAAGGAAAGATATAGCAAACTGTTGATATAGCACTGTTGATATCGAGAAATGCTTGCTTCTTCAACTAAGGACCTTCCAATTGAGATCGTGATCAATATTCTCTCAAGGCTACCGGTGAAAATCCTTCTTCGGCTCACTTCAGTATGTAAATTTTGGTATTTTCTCGTCAAAAGCCCTAATTTCATAACCACACACCTCAATTTCTTCATTTCTCATATCAGTTAAAAGCCCTAATTTCATCTCCTATCAGTTACGACAATACCACATTTTATAGATAAGGATTTGTTTTGGCTTTGTCTATAGAAAGTGGAATTGTTGGATTTGGCGAGGTAAGCTTATTTTTGATTGTTTTATCCATTTACTTGTTTCTGCGTAGATGGAAGGGATGGTCGGCAGAAGGTCAGGTTTGATGCCCTTCTATCACGGTGCTACTTTACTTTTTGTTGACCATAAATCCATTTATTTTTTATTGTAAGTGATCACCTCATCTGGGTTTAGTGGCTTTGTTTCTATACTTTAGAATTTGGAGTTTTCACCTAGCAGAACAGAATAGTCATTTCATCAAATCTTCTCATGGTCAAAGTTTTTTTTCTTTTTCTTTCTAATTAATTGGCAGGCTTTATAAGTAGGTCTTTTACAATTGTATTGCTGCCCCTAATGAAAATAATGCTCTTGCAATATCAATAAATTATAGTACTTTCAATACTGAATCTCTCATTGGCTTGAGCTAGATTTGGCACCAGGAAAGGGATTTCATATTCATTGCCTTTATATGCATTAGCGTACCAATTGAGGCTAGCTGTTGAAAACATCACCTTTCAGAGGGAAGATATGGTTATTCTTTACTATCAAACATGGCCATAATTAGGCCTGTCAAAATATGGTTATGGGTTGGTTTTGGAACTAAAACCATATTAACCATTATTAATATGGTTTTTGTGGGTTGGAACTATATGGTTATGGTTCAAAATCATATTAACCATTTAAAGATGTTTTGACTTTTAAATAAAATTTTTAAAAAATAAAATTAATATATACTATAGATAGAGAGACATATATAAGGGGTGGAATTTAGGCTCCTTAAGTAATGCTATGAGATATGTTTGTATGAAAAAAATAATATTTTTTATCACTTGTTTTTGAGAAATTAATATTCTTACGTATAGCATGTGACATGCCTCTAATATTTATGTGCAATAATCTATACTAATAAAATGGTGTTACATACTTATTATTTGGATACGTTTATATATTTTAATAAAAATTATGACCGTCACAATTAAATTAATTAAGTAATAATATGATATAAAAATTATTAATATAAATAATAAAATGTTAAAAAACTATACTAATAAAATTTTAAATTAAAATTATTAAATTTTAAATTTTAAGGTAAGGCAATGGAATAGAAAACTGAAGCTTGAAGTAGCTAAAATGCGAAGGCGTCATTCTATTTCATGACCACTTGTATGGGAATAACGAAGAGTGTATAGTATAATATAGTACTACTACTTTAGTTGTGTTGATGTGAGGCTCGTAATGTTAAATTTTATCTGTTGTACTGTATTAAGTAAGATTAGTGTGACCTGCCTTAATTGTTACAGTATTAAGAAAAGAACTGAATCAAATAAGAGAAGGGGCAAATCAATTGTTACACATAAACTATCTCAATCTTCTAAGAACTTGGCCTTAAGTATATTTGGATAGGAATGAAATATGGGTTGAAAAATGGTTAACCGATTACCTTACTATATTTGTTTTAAAAAATATGGGTCCAAACTTTAACCAACCTGAATAAATAAAAATGGTTAACCAATCCATTTGGTTCCAGTTAATATGGTTTGACCCAACAGTTAACTAACTATATTGCGAGGTCTAGCCATAATATCCATTTGGGAAAGGGGGGAAACACTTGTTTGTTAGTACCTGTAATTTTTGTCGCTCTCCCTCCCTCCCTCCCCAAAAAAAACAAATTATCTTTGTTTTCTTCTTATATTCATGTTTCTATTCTATTCCGTTTTATGCACTCTTTTCTGCAAACATAATACTTTTCCTTCTTGTTTCTTTTATTTATAATATCTGGAACAGGTTGCACCTCTTGAAATTCACAAAGAAAATCTGGTAGATGTGGAAGACCAACTACGATATCTTATTCACGTCATGGAAGGAGTAAATATTAGTTTTATGCTTCCACTTCTAAAAGGCTTGTTTACTTCTTAGATATGGAACAATTTAGGAATCTTGGTAGGTCTATCCATCCTGATTCTATATATGCTATCTGAATATGCTTAGATTCTAGGTACTGGATTATCTTCTAAAATTTGCTATCTTTCAAGACTTAAGTTTCTTATGCTTTTCTTCCTTGAGCTATAGTCAGGTTCAATCGTTCCAAGTGTCCGATGTGGTTTGCAGATGGCCATACTCAATGCTATTGTAGCTGCCGAAGGTTCCAATTTGTTGAATATACTTTATCTGCTGACATATAATGAAGAACAAACATCTCCAAGGTGACTTAATGTCCGAGTATGTGCTCTTATTGACGCTAATGGGACTCCAGCAGAGGTAGCTCATGTTGCCAGTGAACTTATCAAAGAAGGATTTACTAAACTAAAGTTAAAAGTAAGCTTATATTGTTGCTGTTGCTGCTAATATATTTGCTCCAAAGGAATTTTATGGACCTCTTTTTATTTGAAAATTTTTTGGTTATTCTTATCATACTACGGTCAAGCCACAAAACGAGAAGAAGTAACTAGTGGTATATCTCTCCTACAGGTTGGGCGTAGAGCAGATCCCAGTGAAGATGCTGCTGTCATAAAAGAAGTAAGAAAGAAAGTTGGGAGCCAGATTGATCTGCGTGCTGATGCAAATCAAAAGTGGGCCTATGAAGACGCGATTTAGTTTGGCTCTTCTGTGAAGGACTGTGGGCTTCAGTATATTCAGGTATGCCTGTGGCTTCTTCCTGACTCTCTGTCTTTGGTCCCAACTGACAATGAATATACAGTTCTAGGTCTTGGTATGGGCAATGTACTATCTTTATTTTTGCCAGGAAGTTTATAGGAGGTCTTTATTCTCTTGGTGAAAGCTTACAGTGTTCAAATATTACTAAATCACATATTCAGTCAGGTACTCTGGTTTATGTTCCTTTAATTAATTAACTACTAATATTTCTATAATTTTCAGGAGCCTGTTAGAGATGAAAATGATCTAATTATGTTTTGTGAAGAAACTGGCTTACCTGTAGCACTTGATGAAACCATTGACAACATTCAAGGAAATCCTCTTGGAACTCTTGAAAGGTCCAGTCACACAGGAATAGTTGCTGTTGTAAGGAAACATAAATTTCTATTACTTTCCAATTAAGAAACCTAAGTCTATAAGATGATTATATGGCCATTCTTGTTAGTATCTATTAAAAAATATTGATTTTTAAAAACCAGTATAAAATATATTAGTGAGCAGAAACTAGCCTAGTTAGATGGTATAAACATAAGCGAGACATTCCTCGAGCTGTGATAGAATTGTAGGCAATGAAAGTAACTTCAATCGGGTACAATTCTTCAGTACGAAGTGACGAAGGTTGATAGAATTTAAAAGGGGTGGCAGGCTTTCAATCATTGTATTGGAGAGGTCAAGCCTCAGTAAGCAAGACATATGATGAAAAGAATTATCTTCTATGTCTATCAATGCATTACGGTATGAAAGATCAATTACCTCAAGATTTTTAAGGGAATTTAATCCCTCCAACTTCTCCAATGATGCACAATGTGATAGTAAAAGCTCACGAAGATTCTGAAGACTGGAAAGAGATGGAAAGCTTTTAACAATTGTTTCTAAAAGATTGAGTACTCGAAGACATGTCAGATATTTAAAGAACTCATCTCCAATTTCAGTCAATTTGTTGGAGCCTGAAACATCAAGTACCTCAAGGTCTTTGAGAGCTTCCATACTTAATAGGATGTTTAAGCGAGAGTAACCTCTTAGATAGAGGTAATGAGGATTGCTAATGTTGGAAGGTAGATGATCAAGTCTTTTATGAATAAAGATTATTTCTCTCGAAATATATTTTTGAATATTATGGTGTGGATATGATATAATGTTATAGTTGTGGGTAATATTTACAAATTTTGCAAAAGTAAGCAAGTGGTTATATAATATTAGATTGGTGGGGAATATTACTACCTTTGTTTTAACGAGGGAATATTAAATATTATGACGACACAATCATTAGTGGACCCCTGAGCGGAAGTATTATAAGTAGTTAGAAAATGACAAAATTATCTTTTATAAAAATAACGGCGGAAGTTTTCTGTTTCTATTAAAAGCTGTTGAACTACCCCATTAGTAGTAAAAGTAATGATGTCTGGCGTGGTTGCATAGTAGCACACGGTATTGATTATTGATCTTCGTGAAAGTCACTCGGTTATACTCAATTATTACTACTGATAATTCTTGCATCATATCTCTCATATATTATTGATTCAATTATTGTCACGATATCATCTGCATAATATGTTATATTATTAAATCAATAATTGAGGCGACAAAGTTATTCATATTATTAAATTGCAATATTTACATATGTCAGAAGTTACATCGAGGAGAGGTTTGGTCATCTAATTTGCGGCGCTGATAAGGAGAAATCCTTATCGAAAAGCCCCTCTTTCACAGGAGCGACACGGTTGTTAAATATTGTGAGTTATAATATTAATGATGAATAAGTTAATGTTGATTAAAGATGAAATTGATAGTTCCATTGTGTTGGAATTATTAGTGTTAGTGGAAATCGACATTTATTTGATATTAATTGATGTCTGGAAGTTTCTTGACCCGATCGGGTAATTAATCGGATAAATGAGCAATTAATTGCTATTAATTCACATGATTATAACTATTTGTTCACATGTGTGTACTATTGATTCACATTCTTGTACTATTAGGGGAGTTGGTGCAAGATTGATAATACTTGCATGACTAAGTTAAAAATGGAGGTATAGATGGAGGTACTTATCTTTGTAATTCATATTTTCACATGATTATAACTATTGATTCACATGATTGAACTATTGATTCACATTATTTACTATTAGGGGAGGTGGTGCAAGTTTGATAATACTTGCGGGACTAAATTAAAAATGAAAGAAAAAAGAAAGGTATTATCTTTGTAATATTTTGAGCCCCAAAATGTGCAATTATCGAAACTATATTTTCCTATAAATAGAAGCTCATTCTTCCTTCATTTCTCACCAATTCACTAAAGCTTTAGAAGCAATTATTATAGAGAAAATTATAGAGAGAAGAAGAAGAAATACTTACCTCACTATTCGATATCCGATTTTCTTCTAAGGTAAGGGGTATTATTCTTTCGTATTCATGAAGAGAGTTATTTTCTTTCAATACTCGTAAGAGTTGTTATTCCATTCTTTATTATTATGTTGGAATAACTTTTACATCTCAAATACCGCATACATGGTGAAATTCTTACATTATTCCATTCTTTATTATTACATTTGGAATAACTTTTATGCATATGTTCTTTATTATTATTATTGGAATAATCATGCACTATTGAATTCTTGTTGTTATTCCATTCTTTATTATTACATTGGAACATCACATGCATGCGGATTACGCGACACTGGTTCCATTCTTTTATTATTACATTGGAATATCACATGCATTCGGATTCTGCGTATTATTGACACAGTTTCATTCTTTATTATTACATTGGAATATCACATGCATGCGGATTACGTGACTGGTTCCATTCTTTATTATTACATTGGAATAACACATGCATGCGATGATCTATCGCATGCATGGTGAATTCTTACATTTTTCCATTCTTTATTATTACATTGGAATAACTTTGTCATATGTGGATTCTGGCACATGCATGGTGAATGATCCTTTGTATTCATTCCTTATTAAATTGTGGAAATGATGCATCTCGTGGATTCTGCGCATGGCGAGAAAAATCCATTTGCGATTTCATATATTCTATTATACTCGGTTGGTTAAAGTTTTGGCTTCATACTCCATGAAATTAGTAGAATATCACGGATATTTGCGCTTCATCGATATCTTTTCATGGAAATATTCTTACGAGCATTCTTGAATTTTACTCCTGAAAAGCGATATCATGTTGACAATTTGGGCGTAATTGATTTACGGATAAATTAACTTATAAATCTTTAAAATTTATTCTTGAACTTGTTTTATTGAATTATTATGTCATTGTCATCATCCTCATGCTTATATTGTGATGAAAGTCATCTTTGGCTTACGTGCGTAGATGGACTTGGTATGATTATGACCGAGGATTATTAGGTATAATCATGACTGTAATGTTATAAATGATGTGGTAAAAGTCCTCGGTGGCACATGTAGTGCATTGATGGATAGTTTTTTGTATGATTATGACCGAGGATTATTAGGTATAGTCATGACCATTGATGATTTAATGAATATCCTTGGCGTAGTGCGAGGATGATGATTCGATGATGTGGTTTATTTATTAAAATTTGAGTCTCGTGATAAAATTGATGAAAACATTTTTAAATCATAGAAGATAGTAGATATCATGCTCTACTTGACTCTTAATGGATTGCTTATTCATTTGTGATTAAACTTGATGTCTATTGTATTTTATCGGTTTAACATTGTTGAAGACTAATGATAATTTATTACGCATTATCTTAGTCATAATATTTCTTCTTGGGCTAGTTGAGCTCACCCTTTTTGCTTTCATTGTTCTCTTGAGGAAATGAGAGCGTGGCGGGACTAGTCGGGGAGCGGAGTGATGGTCGAGATGGTGTTTAGTAGTCCTCACTATTACATAAAATAGTGTGACAATAAATGTAATGAGGACTCTATTTGAGTGTGGATATTGTCTAGAAGACAATATTCTTATTAAAACTCTTAGATTATGTTTTGTAATTATATTACCTGACGGTTTGTATAATTAAGTTTGTATTTGTATTACGTACCATGTATTTGGCGACTCAAGATGGGTGATGTATACCTATTTTGGGGGCGTCACGGTTGGTATCAAAGCTTAGGGATATGATCCTGGGGTGAGATGTGAGACAAGAACTAGGAGGGAGGCAGGAGAAATTCTTCTTGTAGTATGACCTACCTAAGTTTATTTGGTATTTAATTGGTGGGTTGAGTATAGGGATAATATGTGATATGATAATTAACCCTTGTTTTGTGGCGGTATTTGAAAATGGCATCAAAAAATGTTGAGATAAGCAATGAAGCACATGAGGCCAGATTGAGTCACCACAGTTAATACCGGGATAATGTGCAGCAGGAAGAAATAATAATCCTCGAAACAACAACAACGATCAAATGATGAGCGATGGGATGTTCGAGGGTTTTATGCAATTCATGCAACATCGGTGAAGCTCTCTGTCCAAAATGCGGTGGAAACAACGATAACTCTCGGACGATCACCATTAAGCGATTCGAGGAGGCTGGGACCACGAGAGTTTTTGGAGAGCCAAAACCACTTAAAGCGGAGGCGTGGATAAAGCGGATCAACAAGATATTTGATGTCTTGGGATGCTCAGAGGAGCAAAAGTTCCCTTTGCCACCTTCGTGTTGCGAGAGCGAGGCGATTCTTGGTGGGAATCGTAAAAGCGTACTCGACTTCCGCACTTGAAGATGTCTTGGGAGAAGTTCGAAGAACTGTTCAACGACAAGTACTTTCACGAAAGTATTAAATCACATGAAGGAGGTAGAGTTCATCAAGCTTGAGCAAAACAATATGGCCAGTGGGCGCGATCTGAAGCTAAGTTTGTTGAGTTGTCTCGGTTTGCGTCCCACTTGGTTGATAATGAGGAGAGAATGGCGCGGATGTTTCTAAGAGGTTTGAAACACGAGATACGTCGATACCTTATCTCTCATAAACTTGTGTTTGTATTGAGATGTTGTGAATAGGGCTCGATTATTGGAGCGCGATAATGAGTCAACCAACCAAGAGAGAAGCGGTAAATGAATCGATAATACCGATGGTAGCGATCATCGAAGCGGTGACAACAAGCGTGGAGGAATCAACATGCGAAATGGTAATCACTTGGTGGTAATCATGGCCATGACAATAAGAGTGGACATTTCAAGAAGAGAGATTCAATAATGATGGAAAGAAGTCGGCACCGACACTGTTGTTAAGGAAGGAGAGCGACGACCACCGATCGTATGTTACAAATGTGGAGGGAAGGACACATAAGTCAAAAGCTGCGATGCGATCAAAGCGTGTTACAATTGTGGAAAAGAGGTCACTAGCCCATTTTTGTCGTGCACCAAAAGTCGAAGTCCGGTTTGGGATGGAGGCATCAAAGGGTGTCCCAGACAAGACAAAATCGGTAGTTCAAGGAGGCGTTTGTCGTAACCTCCCAAAAAGAGAGAATCGAGCGAGGTGATCACGGGTAAGCTAATCATAAACTCTAGCGAAGTTTATACTTTATTTGATCTCTGGTTCTACCCATTCTTTTATTTCTCTACTTGCGCTCAACGTTTAAATTTGACTCAGGAGAAATTAGACTTTGACTTATCTGTTGAAACTCCATTTGGGAGAAACCTTCATTACATCCACGGTTTATAAGTCTTGTTTGATTCAAATCGGTAGCACTTACGTTACTGTCGATCTTATTTCTTTGAAAATACTTGCATTTGATGTGATTTTAGGGATTGATTGGTTAACTACTCATCATGCTAAAATCGATTATTTTAAATAAGGTTGTTAGCTTTCATATTCTAACCAACCTATTATGCGAATTCAACAACCAAACCACTAAAATCAATCAACTTTGTCATATCAAGTCATAAAAAGCTTATTAGTTTATTGAAAAATGGATGTCAAGCTTTCTTAGCCCATATCACGGATTTAAATAAAAATAAATCGATTTGAATGATATTTCTATTGTTAATAAATTTCTGACGTATTCCACGAAGAACTTCTGGCCTACCCCGGGGCGTGAAATTGAATTTTGTATCGACCTTGAATCCGGTACAAAACCCATTTCCAAAAGCCCATATCGAATGGCTCTATTGAACTTGAGGAGTTAAAAACCCAACTCTGAGGAATTGTTAGACATCGGTTTCATTAGTCTGGTCGTCGTCTCCTTGGGGTGCTCTGTTACATTAAGTGAAGAAGAAAGATGGAAGTATCGACTTTGTATTGATTATCGGGAGTTGAATCATGTCACCATCAAAAATAGGTACCGTTGCCTCGCATTGATGACTGTTTGACCCGATTGCAAGGCCAAATTCTTTTCAAAGATTGATCTTAGTTAGGATATCATCGATTGAAGATTAAAAGCGATGACATTCAAAAGGCGCTTTTTCGAAACTTCGATGCGGGCATTATGAATTCTAGTCATGTCTTTTGGATTGACTAATGCTCCTATGCCTTCATGGACATGATGAGCCAAGTATTCAAGGAATATTTGGATCACTTTGTGGTCGTCTTTATTGATGACATCCTCATATACTCCAAAACCCGTGAAGACCATGAAAGCAACACTTGAGGTTTGATACTCCAAAAGCTTCGTGAAAACAAGCTATATGCGAAGTTGAAGAAATGTGAGTTACGGCTTGAGGAAGTTGCATTCCTTGGGCGCGTGATATCAAATCATGGAATATCTGTTGACGGCAAAAGATTGAAGCAATTCAAAGTTGGGAACAACCTAAATCGATGGCCAAAATGCGTAGCTTTCTCGGCTTAGTTGGTTATTATCGGAGATTAAATGGAAGGGTTTTCTCGAATCGCTACTCCATTAACTTTCGGTGACTCGAAAAGATACAAAATTCGGTTGGAGCGAGGAATGTGAAAAGAGTTTTCAAGAACTTCGAGAGAGACTCATTTCGGCACACTGTTACGACAATACCATCGGCTCGGAGGATTTGTCATCTCTGATGATGCTTGAGGCAAAGGGTTAGGATGTGTTCTCATGCAACATGGGAAAGTCATAGCCTATGCCTCCTCGACAACTCGAAAGAATATGAGAGGAATTATCCTACTCATGATCTAGAGTTAGCGGCGATCGTTTTTAAGCTTAAGATTTGGAGGCATTACACATATGGAGAGAAGGTGGAGATCTATCTGGATCATAAAAAGCCTCAAATATTTCTTCACTCAAAAGGAACTCGACATGCGGCGAGCGACGATGGCTTGAGTTGTTGAAAGATTATGATCATACCATCGATACCATCTCTGAAAAAGCGAGCGTAGTAGGCGGCGCGTTGAGTAGAAGATCATATCTGAGTCTGCGAGTGCATATTGTCAATATGAAAGGCCCATTTTGTATGACTTGGAAAGGATGGAAATAGAGTTAAAGACTCGGGGACCCATGTGATGATGGCGAATATCTGAGTAGAACAGACTTTAATCGATAAAGTTAAAGGCTGCTCAAAACTACTGAGACACAGGAGGCGATGTCGTATGAAGAAGAAAGTGCAAGAAGGTGCTTTATTAGGAAGCAAGAATCGATGAAGAAGGAATACTTGAGTCGACTCCGGACTTTGTGTTCTAACGATTACGACTTGAAGTATAAAATCATGATGGGCGCACAACACACCATTTTTTGCAATCCATCACAGGAGTACCAAAATGTATCGTGATCTTGACATACATTTTGGTGGAAGCAATATGAAGAGAGAGATAGCGGGGTTTATCTCAAGTGTCTAACTTGTCAGCGAGTCGGTGGAGACATCAAGTGCCAAAAGGTCCATTGCAACCACTTGAAATTCCAGAATGGAAGTGGGAGCACATTACCATGGATTTAGATTCTTGGTCTTTCCAAGGTTTCTCAAGGCGTAGATGCGATTTGGGTCATTGTTGATAGATTGACCAAGTCTGCTCATTTCTTCTGCGTCTCTGAAAAACTTATACACTTGAGCGTCTTGCTAGTATGTACATAAGCGAGATTGTAAGATTGCATGGTATGCGGTATCCATAGTTTACGATCGAGACCCAAGATTCACTTCAAGATTTTGGGTTAGTTTGCAAAAAGCTATGGGCGCAGTTTACGATTTAGTTAGGCATATCATCCTCGAAGCGGATGGGCGATCGGAAAGGACTATTCAAACTCTTGAAGATTTATTAAGACTACGTGTCCTTGACTTCAAGGAAGTTGGGACAAGTTCTTACCATTGGTGGAGTTTTCTACAATAATAGTTATCAAACAAGTATTGGCATGGCTCCATTTGAGGCGTTGTATGGAAGAAAGTGTCGTTCTCGGTATCTTTGGGATGAGGTGGGTGAAACAACGTTGTTGGGACCCGGATTTGATGCGTATGACTACGAAAAAGATTCAAGCGATCCGACAACGATATATAAAAACCTCACAAGATCGACAAAGAGTTATCTTGATCTTCATCGAAAAAGGCGTGGAATTGATATTGGAGATCATGTGTTGTTACGTGTTGCTCCATGGAAAGGAGTTCAAGAGATTTGGAAAGAGAGAAAGCTCGATCCTCGATTCATTGGCCCATTTTAATCCTCGATCGAGTAGGAGCGTGGCTATATAGACTACTTCTACTGCCAAGTATGTCTAGTGTTCATAACGTTTTTTCACATATCTATATTACGTAAATATGTGAAAGACCCAGAACCACATTATTGAATTAGAACCGAGACGAGATAGAGGAAGATTTAACATATGAAGAGTTACTGTTAAAATCTTGGATAAGAAGGATCATATTCTACGCTCGAGGTTATACCTCAAATCGAAGTTTTGTGGAGAAACCACGATGTGGAAGAAATGACACAGGGAGTTAGAATCGAGATGAAGTCAAGATATCCTCACCTCTTGATATACCGGTCGTACGTACCCTAATTTTGAGGATGAAATTTCATAAGAAGGGGAGGTTGTAAGACCCCAACTTTTATGAATAAAGATTAATTTCTCTCGAAATATATTTTTGAATATTATGGTGTGGATATGATATAATGTTATAGTTGTGGGTAATATTTACAAATTTTGCAAAAAGTAAGCAAGTGGTTATATAATATTAGATTGGTGGGGAATATTCATTTTAACGAGGGAATATTAAATGCGACGACACAATCATTAGTGGACCCCTGGCGGAAGTATTATTGTAAGTAGTTAGAAAATGACATAATTATCTTTTTATAAAAATAACGGCGAAAGTTTTACCGTTAAAAACTTTGAACTACCCGGTAGTAAAAAAATGCGATGTCTGGCGTGGTTGCGTAGTAGCACGGTATTGATTATTGATCTTTACGTGAGAAGTCACTCGATTATACTCGATTATTACTACGATAATTCTTGCATCATATCTCTCGTATTATTGATTCAATTATTGTCACGATATCATCTGCATAATATGATATATTATTAAATCAATAATTGAGATGACAAAGTTATTCATATTATTAAATTGCAATATTTACAATGTCAGAAGTTACATCGAGGAGGTTTGGTCATCTAATTGCGGCGATAAGGAGAAATCCTTATCGGAAAGCCCCTCTTTCACTGGGAGCGACACGGTTGTTAAATATTGTGAGTTATAATATTAATGATGAATAAGTTAAGTGTTGATTAAAGATGAAATTGATAGTTCCATTGTGTTGGAATTATTAGTGTTAGTGAAAATCGACATTTATTTGATATTAATTGATGTCTGGAAGTTATATTGACCCGATCGGGTAATTAATCGGATAAATGAGCAATTAATTGCTATTAATTCACATGATTATAACTATTTGTTCACATGTGTGTACTATTGATTCACATTCTTGTACTATTAGGGGAGTTGGTGCAAGATTGATAATACTTGCATGACTAAGTTAAAAATGGAGGTATAGATGGAGGTATTATCTTTGTAATTAGTATTTTCACATGATTATAACTATTGATTCACATGATTGAACTATTGATTCACATTATTTACTATTAGGGGAGGTGGTGCAAGTTTGATAATACTTGCGGGACTAAATTAAAAATGAAAAAAAAAAGAGGAAGGTATTATCTTTGTATATTTTGAGCCCCAAAATGTGCGATTATCGAAACTATATTTTCCTATAAATAGAAGCTCATTCTTCCTTCATTTCTCACCAATTCACTAAAGCTATAGAAGCATTATTATAGAGAGAAATTATAGAGAGAGAAGAAGAAAAATGCTACCTCACTATTCGATATCCGGTTTCTTACAAGGTAAGGGGTATTATTATTCTTTTCGTATTCATGAAGAGTTATTTTTCTTTCAATACTCGTAAGAGTTGTTATTCCATTCTTTATTATTATGTTGGAATAACTTTGTCTATCTGAAAGTCTACATACATGGTGAAATTCTTACATTATTCCATTCTTTATTATTACATTTGGAATAACTTTTATGCATGCGTGATCTATCTATCGCGTGCACAGTGAATTCTGTTGTTATTCCATTCTTTATTATTACATTTGGAATATCACATGCATGCGGATTACGTGACATTCTTTATTTCCATTCTTTATTATTACATTGGAATATCCATTGGAATATCACATGCATGCGGATTCTTCGCATGACTGGTTCCATTCTTTATTATTACATTGGAATATCACATGCATGCATGCGATTCATGCGTGACCATTCTTCCATTCTTTATTATTACATTGGGAATAACACATATGCATGCGATTATCGCATGCACAGTGAATTCTTACATTATTCCATTCTTTTATTATTCTTTATTATTACATTGGAATAACTTTGTCTATGTGGATTACTGCATGCATGGTGAATGATCCTTAATATTCATTCCTTATTAAATTGTGGAAATGATGCATCTCATGTGGATTCTGCATGGCGGAGAAAAAAATCCATTTGCGGTTTCATATATTCTATTATACTCGGTTGGTTAAAGTTTTGGCTTCTATACTCCATGAAATTAGTAGAATATCACGGATATTTGCGCTTCATCCGATATCTTTTCATGGAAATATTCTTACGAGCATTCTTGAATTTTACTCCTGAAAGCGATATCATGTTGACAATTTGGGCGTTATTGATTTGGGGATAAATTAACTTATAAATCTTTAAAATTTATTCTTGAACTTGTTTTATTGAATTATTATGTCATTGTCATCATCCTCGTGCTTATATTGTGATGAAAGTCATCTTTGGCTTACGTGCGTAGATGGACTTGGTATGATTATGACCGAGATTATTCGGTATAATCATGACATAATAATGTTATAAATGATGTGGTAAAAAGTCCTCGATGGCTTTGTAGTGCATTGATGGATGATTTTTGGTATGATTATGACCGAGGATTATTCGGTATAGTCATGACCATTGATGATTTAATGAATATCCTTGGCAGTAGTAGTGCGAGGATGACTTCGATGATGTGGTTTATTTATTAAAATTTGAGTCTCGTGATAAAATTGATGAAAACATTTTAAATCATAGAAGATAGTAGATATCATGCTCTACTTGACTCTTACAATGGATTGCTTATTCATTGCGAGTTAAACTTGATGTCTATTGTATTTTATCGGTTTAACATTGTTGAAGACTAATGATAATTTATTACGCATTATCTTAGTCATAATATTTCTTCTTGGGCTAGTTGAGCTCACCCTTTTTGCTTTCATTGTTCTCTTGAGGAAATGAGAGCGTGGCAAGGGGACTAGTCGGGGAGCGGAGTGATGGTCGAGATGATAGTATTAGTAGTCCTCACTATTACATAAAATAGTGTGACAATAAATGTAATGAGGACTCTATTTGAGAGTGGATATTATGTCTAGAAGACAATATTCTTATTTAAACTCTCGACTATGTTTTTGTCGTATATTACACGGTTGTATAATTATAATTTGTATCATGCCATGTATTTGTATTTTGCGACTCAAGATGGGTGATGTATACCTATTTTGTTGGAATTATTAGTGTTAGTGAAAATCGACATTTATTTCGATATTAATTGATGTCTAGAAGTTTTACTGACCAGTCGGGTAATTAATCGGATAAATGAGCAATTAATTACTATTAATTCACATGATTATAACTATTTATTCACATGTGTGTACTATTGATTCACATTCTTGTACTATTAAGGGAGGTGGTGCAAGATTGATAATACTTGCATGACTAAGTTAAAAATGAAGGTATAGATGGTGGTACTATATTGTAATTCGTATTTTCACATGTCTAGAACTATTGATTCACATGATTTACTATTGATTCACATGATTTACTATTAGGGGAGGTGGTGCAAGTTTTATAATACTTGCAGGACTAAATTAAAAATAAAATAAAAGAGGAAGGTATTATTATGTAATATTTTGAGCCCCAAAACGTGCAATTATCGAAAGTATATTTTCCTATAAATAGAAGCTCATTCTTCCTTCATTTCTCACCAATTCACTAAAGGTATAGAGAAATTATTATAGAAAGAAATTATAGAGAGAGAAGAAGAGAAGTCTGCTACCTCACTATTCCAGTATCCAGTCTCTTCTAAGGTAAGGGGTATTATTCTTTCGTATTCATGAAGATAGTTATTTTTCTTTCGATTCTCGTAAGAGTTGTTATTTCATTCTTTATTATTATGTTGGAATAACCTGTCTATGAGAAGTACCACATACATTGTGAAATTATTCTGTTATTCCATTCTTTATTATTAAGTTGGAATAACCTGTCTGTGCGGTCTATCGTATGCCTGGTGAATTCTGTTGTTATTCCATTCTTTATTATTACTCATTGGAACATCTTATCTACGTGTGATTACGCATGACACAGTTACATTCTTTATTATTACATTTGGAACATCCTGCCTACATGCAGATTCATGACACAGTTCCATTTTTTATTATTCTGTTGGAATATCCCGTCATGCATCGATTACGCATGACCGGTTCCATTTTTATTTTTTTTGTTGGAATATCACATGCATCGTGCGGATTCTGCGTGATCTGGTTCCATTCTTTATTATTACGGTGGGAATAACACATGCATGCGATCTATCACATGCACGGTGAATTCTTCTCATTATTCTATTCTTTATTATTATGTTAGAATAACTTTTATCTATGTGGATTACCGCGATGCATGGTGAATGATCCTTCGTATTCATTCCTTATTAAATTGTGAAAATGATCATCTTTACGTGGATTACCGCATGATGGACGAAAATCCATTTGCAGTTTCATATATTCTATTATACTCAGTTGGTTAAAGTTTTGGCTTCTATACTCCATGAAATTAGTAGAATATCCCGGATATTTGCGCTTCATCCATAGATTTTTCATGGAAATATTCTTCTGAGCATTCTTAAATTTTACTCCACAAAGCAGTATCATGTTGACAATTTGGACGTAATTGATTTCAGGATAACTTAACTTATAAATCTTTGAAATTTATTCTTGAACTTGTTTTATTGAATTATTATGTCATTGTCATCATCCTCATGCTTATATTGTGATGGAAGTCATCTTTGGCTTACGTGCATAGATAGACTTGGTATGATTATGACCAGGGATCATTCGGTATAATCATGACTTGTAATGTTATGAATGATGTGGTAAAAGTCCTCAGTGGCCTGTAGTGCATTGATGAACAGTTTTTGGTATGATTATGACCAGGGATTATTCGGTATAGTTATGATCATTGATGATTTAATAAATATCCTTGCCCGTAGTGCGAGGATGACTCGATGATGTGGTTTATTTATTAAGTTTGAGTCTCGATTGATAAAATTGATGAAAACATTTTAAATCATAGAAGATAGTAGATATCATGCTCTACTTGACTCTTCTAATGGATTGCTTATTCCAACCGCAGCTTAAACTTAATGTCTATTATATTTTATCGATGTAACATTGTTGAAGACTAATGATAATTTATTCTGCATTATCTTAGTTATAATATTTCTTACTGGGCTAGTTGAGCTCACCCTTTTGCTTTCATTGTTCTCTTCAGGAAATGAGAACGTAGCCGGGACTAGTCAAGGAACGAAGTGATGGTCCAAGATGGTGTATTAGTAGTCCTCACTATTCTATAAAATAGTGTGACAATAAATATAATGAGAACTCTATTTGAGAGTGGATATTGTCTAGAAGGCAATATTCCTGTTTAAACTCTCAGCTATGTTTTGTCGTATATTACACGATGGTTGTATAATTAAGTTTGTATTTGTATTATGTAACATGTATTTGGCGACTCAAGATGGGTGATGTATAACTATTTTCGGGAGACCCCAACTTTTATGAATAAAGATTAATTTCTCTCAAAATATATTTTTGAATATTATGGTGTGGATATAATATAATGTTATAGTTGTGGGTAATATTTATAAATTTTGCAAAGTATGCAAGAGGTTATATAATAGTCGATTGGTCAGGAAATATTCGTTTTAACACAGATTATTCGTACGACGGCACAATCATTGGTGGACCCCACAGCAGAAGTATTGTCGTAGTTAGAAAACGACATAATTATCTTTTTATAAAAATAACGGCGAAAGTTTTACCGTTAAACCGTTGAACTACCGGTAGTAAAAATGCGAATAATGGCGTGGTTGCGTAGTAACAACACAAAGATTGATTATTGATGTTTACATGAGAAGTCACTCAGTTATACTCAATTATTACTACAGTAATTGTTGCATCATATCTCTTCATATTATTGATTCAATTATTGTCACAGTATCATATGCATAATATGTTATATTATTAAATCAATAATTGAGACGACAAAGTTATTCATATTATTAAATTGCAATATTTACAATGTCTAGAAGTTCTGTCAATGAGAGGTTTGGTCATCTAATTGCGCGCTAATATGGAGAAATCCTTATCAGAACGCCCACTTTCTTTCCTGGGAACGACCTGGTTGTTAAATATTGTGAGTTATAATATTAATGATGAATAAGTTCGTGTTGATTAAAGATGAAATTGATGGTTTCATTGTGTTAGAATTATTAGTGTTAGTGGAAATTGACATTTATTTCGATATTAATTGATGTTTAGAAGTTTTACTGACCAGTCGGGTAATTAATCAGATAAATGAGCAATTTATTACTATTAATTCACATGATTATAACTATTTGTTCACATGTGTGTACTATTGATTCACATTCTTATACTATTAGGTGAGGTGGTCCAAGATTGATAATACTTGCATAACTAAGTTAAAAATGGAGGTATAGATGGAGGTACTATACTGTAATTCGTATTTTCGCATGTCTAGAACTATTGATTCACATTATTTACTATTAGGGGAGGTGGTGCAAGTTTGATAATACTTGCAGTACTAAATTAAAAATAATGGAAAAGAGGAATGTATTATTCTGTAATATTTCGAGCCCCAAAATGTGCAATTATCGAAACTATATTTTTCTATAAATAGAAGTTCATTCTTCCTTCATTTCTCACAAATTCACTAAAGCTATAGAGCAATTATTATGGAAAAAAATTATAGAGAGAAAGAAGAAGAGAAGTCTGCTACCTCACTATTCCAATATCCAGTCTCTTATAAGGTAAGGGGTATTATTTTTTTGTATTCATGAAGAGAGTTATTTTCTTTCAATACTCGTAAGAGTTGTTATTTCATTCTTTATTATAATGTTAGAATAACCTATCTATGCGAAGTACCGCATACATGGTGAAATTCTTCTTTTATTCTATTCTTTATTATTCTGTTGGAATAACCTGTCTGTGCGGTCTATCGCATGCCTAGTGAATTCTGTTGCTATTAAATTCTTTATTATTCTGTTGGAATATCCTGTCTGTGTGGATTATGCATGAACTAGTTCCATTCTTTATTATTCTGTTGGAACATCCTGTCTATGCGGATTACGCATGACCTGGTTCCATTTTTTATTATTCTGTTGGAATATTCGGTCTGTGCGGATTACGCATGACCTGGTTCCATTTTTTATTATTCTATTAGAATATCCTGTCTGTGTGGATTACGCATGACCTGGTTCCATTCTTTATTATTCTATTGGGAATAACTCATTCTGCATGCGCCTATCGCATGGTTTGTGAATTCTTCTGTTATTCCATTCTTTATTATTCTGTTGGAATAACCTGTCTATGTGGATTACCGCATGCATGGTGAATGATCCTTCATATTCATTCCTTATTAAATTGTGGAAATGATTTGTCTACGTGGATTATCGCATGGCGATTTAAAAATCCATTTGCGCTTCATATATTCTATTATACTCAGGTTGGTTAAAGTTTTGGCTTCTATACTCCATGAAATTAGTAGAATATCCTCGGATATTTGCGCTTCATCCAAAGATCTTTTCATGGAAATATTCTTACGAGCATTCTTGAATTTTACTCCACAAAAGCGAGATCATGTTGACAATTTGGACGTAATTGATTTCATGATAAATTAACTTATAAATCTTTAAAATTTATTCTTGAACTTATTTTATTGAATTATTATGTCATTGTCATCATCCTCATGCTTATATTATGATGGAAGTCATCTTTGGCTTATGTGCATAGATGGACTTGGTATGATTATGACTAGGGATCATTCGGTATAATCATGACCTGTAATGTTATGAATGATGTGATAAAAGTCTTTAGTGGCCTGTAGTGCATTGATGGACAGTTTTTAGTATGATTATGACCACGGATTATTCGGTATAGTCATGACCATTGATGATTTAATGAATATCCTTGGCCTGTAGTGCAGGGATGACTCGATGATGTGGTTTATTTATTAAGCCGAGTCTTAGCGATAAAAATTGATGAAAACATTTTAAATCATAGAAGATAGTAGATATCATGCTCTACTTGACTCTTCTAATGGATTGCTTATTCCGCTGCAGTTAAACTTAATGTGTATTGTATTTTATCAGTGTAACATTGTTGAAGACTAATGATAATTTATTCTGCATTATCTTAGTTATAATATTTCTTACTGGGCTAGTTGAGCTCACCATTTTGCTTTCATTGTTCTCTTCAGGAAATGAGAACGTAGCTGGGACTAGTCGGGGAACGGAGTGATGGTGCTGACGTCTTTCCATCATTGTTGAATCTCCTCTTCTTGAAATATCCACTCTTATTGTCATGGCCATGATTACCACCGAAGTACTAATGCTACAAATGCTATCATCTGGACCGTCACTCCTTTCCCTGACTAGTCCTGACTACGTTCTCATTTATTGAAGAGAACAATGAAAGCAAAAGGGTGAGCTCAACTAGCCCAGTAAGAAATATTATGACTAAGATAATACAAAATAATTTATCGTTAGCCTTCAACAGTGTTAAACTGATAAAATATAACAAACATCAAGTTTAACTGCAGTGGAACAAGCAATCCATTAGAAGAGTCAAGTAGAGTATAAAATCTACTATCTTCTATGATTTAAAAAGATTTTTCATCACTTTTATTGCTGAGATTCGGCTTAATAAATAATCCACATCATTGAATCACCCCTGCACTACGGCCAAGGATATTCTTTAGTATTACGACCACAAATTATCCATGCACTACGGGCCAAGGATATTCGTGTATTCATCAATGGTCATGATCATGCCAACAACTGTCCATCAATGCACTATAGGCCAATGAGGACTTTTACCATATCATTTAAAACATTACGGTCATGATTATACCGAATAATCCCTGGTCATAATCATACCAATTCCATCTATGCACTACAGGCCACAAATGACTTTCAACATAATATAAACATGAGGATGATGACAATGATATAAGAATTCAATAAAACAAGTTCAAGGATAAATTTTTTAAAGATTTATAATTTAATTTATCCAGAAATCAATAACGTCCAAATTGTCAACATGATATTGCTTTGTGGAGTAAAATTCAAGAATAATATTGTACCAAAAATAATTTGGACCAAAAACGAATCAATTTTTATCATGAATAGTACCCAAGGGGAATAGTACTCGAGTGAATAGTATCCCGTGAATAGTACTCCAGCATGAAAAAATTTAAACTTATCAAGAATGCTCAGAATAATATTTCCATGAAAAGATACTAGATGAAACGCAAATATCAAGGATATTCTACTAATTTATCCAGAAATCAATAACGTCCAAATTGTCAACATGATACTGCTTTGTGGAGTAAAATTCAAGAATAATATTGTACCAAAAATAATTTGGACCAAAAACGAATCAATTTTTATCATGAATAGTACCCCAGGTGAATAGTACTCGAGTGAATAGTACTTCGGGGATAGTAACCCCGTGAATAGTACTCCGACATGAAAAAATTTAAACTTATCAAGAATGCTCAGAATAATATTTTTATGAAAAGATACTGGATGAAACGCAAATATCAAGGATATTTTACTAATTTCATGGATATTTTACTAATTTCAAAATCTGAAACAAAATAATATTACTTACATACTACAGAGAATGGAAGAAAATATTATTTCAAGCGAATATTGAACAAAAATAACATCCCTTACTTTGAAAAGAAGAGTATTCCAACTGGTATATCGGGGATATTCCTGAAGAAATTTTCACTATTTTCTACACTCAAAGCTTTCTTAAACTCTAAAGAAATACGCTCAAGATTATAGAAGAAGAATTCTCTAATTCTGGTGTGATTTTCAATTCTAACTAAGCATCCTATTTATAGAAGAATGGAAAAGATACTATTTGAGCGCACAATGAAAGGAAAGTCACGGGCGAATTCTTCGACTGATTTCATTGAAAAATTTAATTTTACTATGCAATAAAATATTCTAATAAAATGAAAACTTTAAATAAATATAATATATATATATATATATATATATATATATATATATATATATATATATATATATATATATATATATATACATACAACGTGCTCGATAACTCACAAGTTGTCACCCCTGTGATTACCATCCTTGCTACCTTTCAAATTATTACATAATAATAATAATAATAATAATAATAATAATAATAATAATAATAATAATAATAATAATAATTGTACTCCCTCCCTGCCAACTTTCAAACCATAATATATATATATATATATATATATATATATATATATATATATATAAGTACTGCATCCCATGACAAATTTTGTAGAATTCTCACCCCCCCCATTTTTTTCTTCCAATTGTGGGCCCCACGTGTTCCCCTCCCACCAACATCTCATAATCACATGTGGGTCCCATTGCATTTATACTAAATAACTTTCTACCGATTATTTTAAAAATGTGTAAATGGGGATCCAAATAATAAGCAAAATTTACAACAACTACTTCACAAAAATCCTCTCAATATTTTTAACAACATTTATCATCATTATTATAATTCGCAATATTTAACAACCAGGTCGTTCCCAGGAAAGAGGGGGCTTTCCAATAAGGATTTCTCCCTATTGTCGCGCAATTAGGTGACCATACCTCTCCTTGACAAAACTTCTAGATATTGTCAATATTGCAAATAATAATATTAATAACTTTGTCATATTAATTATTGATTTAATAATATAAAATAATATGCAGATGATACTGTGACAATAATTGAATCAATAATATGAGAGATATGATGCATCAATTATTGTAGCAATAATTGAGTATAAATGAATGATTTCTCACGTAAGCATCAATAATCAATACCGTGTGCTACTATACAACCACGTGTATTACTGTACTTTTACTACCGGGTAGTTCAACAGTTTAACGGTAAAACTTTCGTCGTTGTTTTTATAATAAGATATTTTTGTCATTTTCTCACTCCGACAATAATTTCGTTGTGGGGTCCACCAATGATTGTGCCGTCGTACGAATATTCCCTATTAAAACGAATATTCTCCGACCAATCGAATATTATATAACAACTTTCTTACTTTGCAAAATTTATAAATATTACCCACAACTATAATAGTATCTCAAATCAACACCATAATATTAAAATTTTTTTTTGAGAAAATTAATCTTTATTCACAAAATTCGGGGTCTTACAATCTCCCCTCATGAAATTTTGCCATCGAAATTTACGTATGTACCTGGTATGTCGAAGAGGTGAGGATACCTCATTAGTTTCTAACTCTTGAGGTATAACCTTTGAGCGTAGAATATATTTTTTCTTATCCAAGATTTTAACAGGTATCTCCTCATACGTTAAATCTTTCGATATCTCGTCCTGTTCTAATTTAATAATATGGTTCGGGACATCCACATATTTACGTAACATCGATACGTAAAAAATGTTATGAACACACAACATATTTGGCCGTAAAACGAGTCCATAAGCCACAGTTCCTACTTGATCGAGGATTTCAAATAGACTAATAAAATCGAGGGTTGAGATTTCCTCTCTTCATTGACTCTTGCTTCTAGAATAACGCCTTCTTGAACCTTCTTCTTCACATTCATCAGTTCTCAGTCTATAGCTTGAGCATCTTTACTTTATCGATTAAAGTCGGTTCAAATCGTATATTCGCTATCTTCACGTAGGTTCATATATTCGCACTCGTAAATGCATACGATCTTCTACTCAATGCGTCAGCTAGCACGTTCGCTTTTCCAGGATGGTATTGAATGGCATTATCGTAATCTTTTAACAGCTCGAGCCAACGTCTCTGGCGCATGTTACGTTCGTTTTGGGTGAATAAATATTTGAGGATTTTTATATCGGGTTCAAGGTCGATACAAAATTCAATTTCACGCTCTGGGGGTAGGCTAGGAAGTTCTTCAGGAAATATGTCAGGAAATTTATTAACAATAGAAATATCATTCAAAACTGATGTATTTTTATTTAAATCAGTGACATGAGCTAAGAAAGCTTGACATCCGTTTTTCAATAAACGAATAGCTTTATGGCTTGAGATGACAATGATTGATTTTAATGGTATGGTTGCTTGAATTCGCATAATAGGTTGGTTAGGAATATGAAAGCTAACAACCTTACGAAAATAATCAATTTTGGCATGATGAGTAGTTAACCAATCGATTCCTAAAATCACTTCAAGGGAAGGTATTTTCAAAGAGATAAGATCGACAGGTAACGTGAAAGTGTCGATTTGAATCAACAAGATTTATAAACAATGGAGATAACGAAGGTTTCTACTAACAAAGTTTCAACCAATAAGTCAAAGTCTAACTTCTCCGGGGTCAAATTTAAACGTTGAGCGCAAGCAAGAGAGATAAAAAGAATTTGTAGAACTGGTATCTAATAAGGCATAGACTTCGCAAGAATTTATAATTAACTAACCCGAGCTAACATCGTTCGGGTTACTCGCTTTTTGAGAAGTCATGAAAAACGCTCTCCCTGAAACCACCGACTTTGTTTTGTCCGTATCCGCCTTTGGTGCCACCGTCCCAGCTGGACTTGATTTCTCTATAGGACAAAATTGAGCTATGTGACCGCTTTTTCCACAACTAAAACATACCTTGGAAGGTCAGGAATAATTTGGACTTATGTGTCCTCCTCTCCGTGATCAGTAGCATCTAACTCAAGGGTGTTTCTCCTCCCTAGAATTTGTTCTTTGGTGTTGGTCTTCTTATGCCGACGCCTTCCCATCATCGTTAAATCTTCTCTTCTTAAATTTTTGTTTTATTTGTTTTATTTGCATTTGGATGATAGTTTATAGTTTTCATTTGCATAGTAATTTTAAATTAGTTTTTATAAAAAAAATAAAAATTATTTGCACGAATCCAGTGGATAGTTGGGATATGTTGTTGTTTTTCAGGGCCAATGATGAGGTTGGAATTTGGTGAAATTGTGCAATACTTAGTAAGGGAACTTTGAAATAATTTTGTGTTATAGGTTGAATCTTTCTACTGTTTGAAACTATTATAAAAGGAGTGCACGAACATACCAACTGGTAGATTGATTGCGTTAAATTGATTCACAATAAAGATCTAAAAGGCATCACTAGTTTAAATATAAGAATGATAAGAATAAGTAGTGATGACTAGTGTTAGACAAGAACTTAAGTTTGGGGGAATATGTGGGGTATATAAGCCTGTTTATCTAAAAAAAAAAAAGAGATAAAATAAAAAATAAAATATCGTGGCTAGTTTTGTTTCGGGGCCTTTGTTACTTGAGCAAGTACGCCCGAAGGGGTATTTTAAAACCTAGCGCCCTAAGGTCTTATATGGTCTGGGAGTCGTTGGTCGAAAGCTCGCTAAGGGGTATCACTGTTAGCCTAATGGAATGAGACATTGCACAGTCATGGTTAAAAAGTAAAAAAAAGAAAAAGAAAAAAGAATAAAACGAGAAATAAGAGCAAAATGCCCCCGTGAATGTTAAGTGAGGTATAAATACCCCAAGTTGACCCTTTATGATGGTTTGTGTCTAGCTTTGGTTGGATCAAGCTTATTGTTGGATTTCTTATATTTATTCTGTTTAAGCCTTAGAAGAGGTGTGTTATGTATTAAATTTGATAGTATGTCAATTTATGTTGTTGGTACACACACACACACACACACTATAGTAGTGATATCAGTTTGAGATTCAATGGTTGGCTAGAAATTGTGGATTGGTTTCATTATGAGATATTGCTAAATTTACATGATTTCTCTGAGGCCTTGTCAGTGATTTGGTATTACTAATTTGATACTGGATTCAACATTTTAAGATTATTTGCATTGCATTGCATGACATTGTGTTTGCTTGAGGACAAAGCAACGTTTAAGTTTGGGGGATTTTGATGAGTAGGTTTTAAACCATGAATTGTGTTCATTGGTCTGCTTTTGTGTTTGTTTTTATGCATTTTTATATTCTTTGTTGATGGGTTTTTCGTTTAATGTAGGAAGCGCAGAGCGCCTTAACGTTTGGAAGCATTTGAAATTGTGTGATCGATTAATGAAGTCTGCCGATGGTGTAACCTTGTCGTCATGCATGGGAGCTACTGAAAAGCGCTAGAATTGTGCTAAGCTATCTTGTTGTTATGGCGCCGATCATGCGCCAGTCTATTATGCCTCTTTGTTATGTATGGTATACTGATCACTACAAGCAGAAGGCCACTATGGCGTACCGATTGACTGGGCAAGCGATGAATTGGTTTTAAAGAGGAGTTAGATGGCGAGAGTGGGGAGAATTAGAATTGTTTTAAGTTGTTTTAGATAGGAAGTGGAGGCAAGCTAGGAGAGTATCTAGACAAGAGATGGTCTACAAGTAAAAAGAAGAGGGGAATCAAGGGATATACACAACTTTGCAAAAGAACGACATTGGAGATCAAGCTTGGAGGTCTAGAGAAGAAGGAATAACTTCACGAAAATTGCAGGAATTGAATTCAGAGAAGGGTGGTGTTTTATTATTCTCCCTTAATTTTTATTATCTGTAATTGGGATGATGTCTCCTTTTATTTATTCAGTAGTTAATTTATTTATTATGAATTAATTATCTTTTTAGGCGATTGATGGATCTTTGTGTGGAACAATGGTTTATTAGCTTTAATTCTCAGTTTAATAAAATATTCAATGGTTTATCTATATTGATTTGAGCTTGAATTTGTGAATTGCCTGATCAACGATTCTTTGGGGATTTGAATAGATTCGAGAGAAGATGTTTAAATCTAGACTTAATTGATATAGCATGTGTTCATGAATTTTGTGAATAGCAGAATTGTGATGAATGTTAAGGTAGAGATACGCTTAACATCGCATGTAATCGTTAGAGAACTTAATCTTAAACTTCTTTTGATTTAATTTGCATAGAGATATTGTGAGTTAATTGATTGAAGTGTTTGGCTTAATTCTATCTTAATTGTGGATTTAAGTTAATTTGGTATTGGTGCACTGAGAGGTGGTTCATGCTACAATCGTGTTCTTGATTAATAAACCTGAATATTGAATTGAATCCGAGATAAAAGTGAATTAATCGAGTAAAGCTTAGAGTGAAATCATGAGCCTAATTCTCCAAGTATTATTTGAAAATTGAGTTTTATCTTTGTGGGTTATTAGTGATAGTTAGAGTATTAGTTGTTAAGATTTTCTCCTCATTTATTCAAGTTAGTTTAATAAAATTCGGATTAGTTAAAAATTGATAGTTATAAGCTTGAGTTCTTGCTAATTGTCTCTGTGGGAACGATACTCAACTTATCACTTTATTACTTGTTGACCATGTATACTTGCGTGTTGCGCGTAATTAGATTTTACCTAACAAGTTTTTGGCGTATTGTTCTTGCACATATTAGCCTAGATCTTAATTTATTACAATATCGCTTAAATTAATTCAGTTTTACTTAATTTTTTTTTATTTTGTTTGTTATCTTATTTTAGGTGATTGAAGCAGTTTATGCAAACTCGGTCCAAAAATCCTGACCTGCTTCCTTTTGAGGATGACATCGAGAAAAGATTTCAAAGATTGAGTAAGTGGATTAAGGAAACAAGACAGGAATTTGAGACACCTGAAAAAGAAGAGGAAATGGCAGCCGAAGATCATAAAGCACGAAGGACTTCTCCACACCAAAGGTGTGACCGAATTGCGATCAAGCATCACGAGGCCCATGAATAGTCGCAAATACGTTTGAAATTAAGCCGAATAATTCAAATGATTCGTAATTTGATTCATTTGGGGGTTGGCGAATGACGATCCAAACGAGCATCTGGTCAGTTTCCTTGAGATATGCGACACTTTTCGGTATAATGGAGTGTCAGATGATGTAGTATGACTTTGCTTGTTCCCATTCACCTTACGGGACAAGGCGAAGAGTTGGCTACACTCCCTACCATCCGGATTTATAACTACGTGGGAAGACCTAGCTCAGAAATTCCTCGCCAAATTTTTCCCACCTGCAAAAATGATAAAAATGAGGAACGAGATAACGATGTTTGAACAGCAACACGGGGAGTCATTGTATGAGGCATGTGAACGATATAAAGAATTACTTCGAAAATGTCCACATCATGGGTTGCCGAAATGGTTGCAATTGAACTCATTTTATAATGGATTGAATGGAAACATCAGAACGAACATTGATGCAGCTTCAGGTGGAGCATTTATGGCAAAGAGTTATGAGGAAGCGTATGAGTTGATAGAGACTATGGCAGCTAACAATTACCAGTGGCCCACGACGAGAATGAATCAAGCAAAGGTCACAGGAGTGTTAGAAGTTGATGGAATGACGGCAATACAAGCACAAATTTCAGCACTCTCAAAGAAATTTAATTCTATATCGGGGGTACAATTGCAACAAGCACAACAGATACAGCAAGTGGCAAGTATTTGTGAGTTGTGCGCGAGAGAACATTCTACGGACCAATGTGCAATTAATCCAGCCTCTGTGCAATTTGTGGGTAGCTACAATAGAATTCCGCAAAACACCTATCAAAATACGTACAACCAAGGGAATAGAAACCATCCAAATCTATCGTGGAGTAATAACCAGCAACAACAAGCTCCAAGGCCATCTTATCCCCCAGGATTTCAGACACATCAACAACCAACCCAATACCAAGAAAGGAAATCAGATCTGGAGGAGTTGGTGACAAAGTACATAACCAGCAATGAAGTAGCCATGAAAAATCAAGCAATGGCTATGAAAGCACAAGAAATAGCCATGAAATCACAAGAAACTGCAATCAAGAATTTGGAGAATCAAATAGGACAAATTGCACTAGCATTGAATAATAGACCACAAGGAACACTACCCAGTGATACCGAAAGAAACCCGAAAGGTAATCACGAGCAATGTCAAGCTATTATGTTGAGGAGTGGAAGACATCTTGAGGGGCAAGAAACAAAAATAGCGGGTGTAAAGGAAGTTGAGACAAATACGGAAAATGCAGAGATTGAGACGGAACAGGGGGCCAATAAACCAGCGAAAACGAGCATCCCAGTGAGCGAACCAGTTAGCTATCCTCCCCCACCATTTCAGCACAGACTTCAAAAGCAGAAAGTAGATAAACAATTCGTAAAATTTTTGGGAGCTTTTAAGAAACTTCAAATCAATATCCCGTTTGCAGAAGCCCTAGAGCAGATGCCTAGTTATGCCAAATTCATGAAAAGGATTCTATCGAGAAAGAAGAAGTTGGGAGACTATGAGACAGTAGCTTTAACAGAAGAGTGTAGTACAGTGTTACAGCGAAAATTGCCACCAAAGTTGAAAGACCCAGGTAGCTTCACCATTCCATGCACAATTGGGAATACGGCGTTCAACAAATGTCTGTGTGACTTGGGAGCAAGTGTGAATCTTATGCCGTTATCGGTCTACACAGAGTTAGGGTTGCCTGCACCCAAGCCTACAAACATTTCTTTGCAATTGGCAGATAGGTCAGTAACATATCCAAGAGGCATTGTGAAAGACATCCTAGTGAAGGTGGACAAATTCATATTCCCTGCAGACTTCATCATCTTAGACTATGAGGAAGATAAAAACATCCCAATCATTCTAGGGAGGCCTTTCTTGGCTACAGGTAGGACGCTCATCGATGTACAAAAAGGGGAACTGATTATGAGGGTTCAAGACCAGGAAATTAAATTCAATGTGTTTAAGGCCATGAAATTCCCGACGGATGGCGAAGAATGTTTTAGAATGGATCTTATTGACCACATAGTTGGCGAAGACATGAACAAGAGCTTGGAGAGCGATCCATTGGTGACAACATTATTGGGTGGTGAAGGACTTGACGATCCGGAAATTGGATAATATTTGCAAGTATTGGACTCTCTGCCACGCGTAAGCAGATTTAAAGCACCATTTGAAACACTGCACATGGAAGAGCGGACAACGACAAGAATGAAATCGTCATTGGAGGAACCACCAATTCTTGAGTTGAAACCACTCCCTAAACACCTCAAGTATGCATATTTAGGCCAGCCAAATTCTTTACATGTTATTATTTCTGCTGCACTAAATGAATTGCAGGAAGAAAAGTTGCTGCGAGTGCTTCAGGAACATAAATCGGCGATAGGATGGACAATAGCAGACATCAAAGGAATCAGTCCATCTTTTTGCATGCATAAAATTTGGACGGAGGATGATGCTAAACCGGTCATGGAACAACAGAGACGTCTTAATCCGATCATGAAAGAAGTAGTCAAGAAGGAAATTCTGAAGTGGTTGGACGCAGGTATCATCTACCCAATTTCAGATAGCAAGTGGGTTAGCCCAGTGCAATGTGTGCCAAAAAAGGGAGGTATGACTGTGGTTCAAAACCAAAACAATGAGCTGATTCCAACAAGAACAGTGATTGGATGGAGAGTTTGCATGGACTACGTAAAATTGAATAAAGCAACTCATAAGGATCATTTCCTTTGCCCTTCATCGATCAAATGCTGATGACCATTTGGCGGGTCATGCATACTATTGTTTATTGGATGGATACTCAGGGTATAATCAAATTGTCATCACTCCGGAGGATCAAGAAAAGACAACATTTACGTGTCCGTACGGTACGTTCGCATTCAGGAGAATGTCATTAGGACTGTGTAATGCACCTACCACTTTCCAACGGTGCATGATGGCCATCTTCTTAGATATGGTGGAAAAGAATGTGGAAGTCTTCATGGACGATTTCTCTGTCTATGGGGATAATTTTGACGCGTGCTTGGAAAATCTAGTAATGGTCTTACAGAGATGCACTGACACAAATCTGGTACTTAATTGGGAGAAATGCCACTTTATGGTGGAAGAAGGCATAATTTTGGGACACAAAGTCTCGATGCAAGGATTGGAGGTCTATAAAGCCAAGCTGGAAACAATTGAGAAATTGCCTCCGCCAAGTTCAATCAAGGGTATTAGAAGCTTTCTAGGACACGTAGGGTTCTATAGGAGGTTCATTCAGGATTTTTCAAAAATAGCAAAACCATTGTGTAGCCTCCTGGAGAAGGATTCAGTATTCAAGTTCGATGAGGAGTGTAAGTTGGCCTTCGAGTTGTTGAAGAAAAAGCTAACTACAACCCTCGTTATCGTCGCTCCGGATTGGAGCAAGCCGTTTGAATTAATGTGTGATGCAAGTGATTATGCAATCGGGGCTGTGTTGGGCCAACGCCGACACAAGTTATTCCATGCTATTTACTATGCAAGTAAAACACTCACAGAGACTCAATTGAACTACACAACAACAGAAAAAGAATTACTTGCGAAAGGTGTATATGCGTTTGATAAATTTTGGGCCTACTTGATCGAACAAGGGTAATAGTTTATATGGATCATGCGGCCATTCGGTATTTGATAGCAAAGAAAGACGCAAAACCACGTCTTATCCGATGGATCCTCCTCCTACAAGAATTTGACTTAGAGATCAAGGACAGAAAGGGGACAGAGAACCAAGTTGCTGATCATCTGTAAAGGCTGGAAAATTTTGACAAAGAGAAAGAGGATAAGTGTGTCATCAACGAAACCTTCCCAGATGAGAAATTATTCGGGATTCAAACAGAAGTACCATGGTATGCAGACTTCGTCAATTATCTCGTCAGTAACATACTACCTCCTGATCTTACACGATAGCAGAAAAAGAAGTTTCTGCACGATGTCAAATGGTATATGTGGGACGAGCCATACTTGTTCAAATAGTGTGCCGACAAGATGATCCGAAGATGTGTGCTTTACAGCGAAGTGAGGAACATCCTGTACGAATGTCACTCATCTGGATATGACGGGCATTATGGTAGTACAAGAACAGCAGCAAAGGTGCTTCAATCAGGGTTTTATTGGCCAACCCTATTTAAAGACGCTCACCAATTTGTCAAAACATATGATCGCTGTCAAAGAGTGGGTAACATATCAAAAAGAAATGAGATGCCGTTACAAGTAATATTAGAGGTTGAAATCTTCGACGTATGGGGCATTGACTTCATGGGACCATTCCCCTCGTCTCTCAGCAATCAATATATTTTACTTGCGGTGGACTACGTCTCAAAATGGGTAGAAGCCACAGCACTACCATCGAACGATGCCAAAGTGGTCCTAAGATTTTTACAGAAAAATATCTTTACAAGGTTTGGAACACCGAGGTCCATAATAAGTGATGAGGGAAGTCATTTTTGCAACAAAGCATTTACAGCCCTATTGGCAAAATATGGGGTCAACCACAAAATAGCGACGGCTTATCATCCCCAAACCAATGGACAAGCAGAGGTGTCAAACAGGGAGGTCAAGAAAATATTGGAGAAAGTAGTCAACCCAAATCATAAGGATTGGTCGCTTCGATTAGATGATGCACTTTGGGCATACCGGACCACATACAAGACTCCAATTGGCATGTCACCTTACCAGTTGTTGTATGGAAAGGCATGTCATCTTCCGGTTGAGCTACAACACAAGGCGTACTGGGCTATTCAAAAACTGAACTTCGATCAAGCAGCAGTGGGGGAAAAGAGATTACTACAGCTAAATGAGCTTGACGAATTCAGATTACAAGCTTACGAGAATGCACAATTATATAAGGAAAAGGTGAAAAAATGGCACGATCAGAAAATCAATCACCGAACGTTCATGCCAGGGCAAGCTGTACTGCTGTTCAATTCAAAACTAAGGTTGTTCCCAGGGAAACTTAAATCACGGTGGTCAGGACCATTCACCATAAAAGCAGTTTTCCCACACATGGTGGAGTCAGAGTAGAGAAACCCATTGGAAACCTTCAAGGTCGACGATCAAAGATTGAAGCATTCTCGGGCGAGGATGCAAATGTGGACACCATCAACATTACCCTCACGGCACACATGATAAAACATGAGGGACCTGCCGAAAGAAGCGACATTAAACCAAGCGCTACTTGGGAGGCAACCCAAGCTCTAAACTCCATCTTTTATTTACTTTTAAATTTTTAGTTATAGCTTAGTCGATAGAATGTATACTTGAGAGTAACAAAATCTCTATAATTGCAGAACCCCAAGCAAGTGCAATCAGCAATAACATTATAGAGCTTGAAGAATAAAGACCCGACGACGATCGCCCCAGATCGGCAAGTGAGATCGCGGCTACCCAAGCATTTCTCAGACTAACTAGCATGGCGACAATAAAGCTAGAGAGAGCAGCATCGCGCCAAAGACGTGAACCTCCAACACGACAAATACGCAGCCCAGTACCGATCGAGCCAACATATCGCATGCACCTAAGCATGATGCCTTTGGTAAATGACATGATCAAGCTATAGGATCGAAGAATTATTAGACCATCGGAGCAGAGCCTGACGCATCAAGCTTGCATCGAAAATGTGTCTTGGCATGATGGAAATTCAAAGAACTAAAGAGGCATGATTGAATTGAATAACTCCACCTCTCCACCTCTCTATTTCATCAATACCACTTCTCCATTTCTCCTAATTCTATTGCACTTCCTCTTCCCCATAACTCCACATTAATTTATCTTTACACTCCTTCTCCTTTCCAAATTCCAAAACCACTAACCCTTTCAAGTCCCAACTCCCACCCACGTTAGTTTTCTATTGTTTTTATATGAAGTTCCTTCATTCTAAACATCTTGACACTACAACACTTAAGAATCACAACCCAATCCTAAATCTAACACTAGCCTTGCACAAAGTGATACAAATTGGGACTTCTCTTCAAAGAGGTAAACCCAACTTATAAAAGGTGTGATAATTCTCGTCATCCCTCACAAAATTTCTTGTTGTGACATCCAATATTGAGTGGTAAACTGAGAATTGTGAAATCAAGAATAAGGTGCAGAATTTTGAGTTGTTTGGGTAGCAAAGCTTCATCAACAAAACAAGTTTGGGGGAATCACACACTCCGCCCACCACCCGTTTGAGAAAAATACAGAACCAGATTCTTGAGTCAACAAATTGGAAGCAACATGTCGTCGCATAAAAGACAAAGGGCATCAACCTCTTCGACTCGCCCAACATATGACCATACAAAATTTGTGAGTGAGAGGGCCGCAGAGAGATTCCACACATCAATTGGCAAGAAAAATTTGGTGCTAGAAAGAGGATTGAAACCAAATGCGAATTTGGATGGTGATATGGCGTTGCAAATTGTAGAATACAATTGGTTTCAACTAGTAGAGCAAACCACTTCCAAATGACAATCAACATAGTTAAGGAGTTTTACGCTGAATGCAAATCGAACATGTCAATCATGTTGTCATGGTTCGGGAAAACCGAGTAGCGTTTCATCTTTGAAGCTATCAATGAATATTTTGGGTTAAAAGCATACACAAGAAGACCGGTATGAAGATGGATTGCCTGAGCTAGATGAGTTGATTGCCCGATTATGTAAACCAGGAACAAAATGGACGATTAAAGCTGGAATGAACGAAAAGATAAGTTTTCCTCACGTAGCACTGAGTCGATATGGAAAGGCATGTCATGCATTCATTTGTGCTAGATTAATGCCCACGAGACATCTAAATGAGGTTACTAAAGCACGGGCCCGATTATTGTATGGAATCGTTCACCACCACTATCTTGTGAATAATTCAATTACTTTCTATAATGTTGATGTGCGGGAATGTATTCAAGAATCCATTGACCAAGCACTACGGGGGAGTACCACAGGTGGGCTATTTCACGGGTTTCTAATTATCGATTTATGCCAAAAGGCTGGGGTGCAGTGGCAGCCTAATGAACCAATTAAACAACCATTGTCCATAATTGACCATGCAACTATTCAAAGGTATATAGCTTGGGATGGAGCACAGTCCCACCCGCGTGGTGAGGGTTACATCATGATCCGCCAACCATCATCCTCGGATAGTGAAGAACCGGCGCAAGAAGAACCAGTTTGTGAGGAACCCGCTCGCGAGGAACAAGCACGGGTCCCAAGGAATCAATTCCTATGGTTGGCTGAGAGGCAAAATTTAATGCATCAGTACAATGCAAACGCATTCAACACACTTGCTGAGGCATTTGCTCGTTGTAATCCAAATGCTCAGCCACTCGTTATGCCTACTCCTCCTATCCGGCCAACATATCCTCCTTCGGACGATGACGCGCAGTAATGCGGTTTCAGGGAAGTCCTCAAATTTTCTATTTTTGAGCATATATGAAGTAATGAGGGATTTAAGTTTGGGGGATTTGTTTTATTTGCATTTGCATGATAGTTTATAGTTTTCATTTGCATAGTAGTTTTAAATTAGTTTTTATAATTATGGCACCAAAAACTTGTTGGGTAAAATCTAATTACGCGCAACATGCAAGTATACGTGGTCAACAAGTAATAAAGTGATAAGTTGAGTATCGTTCCCATAGAGACAATTAGCAAGAACTCAAGCTTACAACTATCAATTTTTAACTAATCCGAATTTTATTAAACTAACTTGAATAAATGAGGAGAAAATCTTAACAACTAATACTCTAACTATCACTCATAACCCACAAAGATAAAACTCAATTTTCAAACAATACTTGGAGAATTAGGCTCATGATTTCACTCTAAGTTTACTCTCAGTTAATTCACTTTTATCTCGATTCAATTCAATATTCCAGGTTTATTAATCAAGAACACGATTGTAGCATTAACCACCTCTCAGTGCACCAATACCAAATTAACTCAAATCCACAATTAAGATAGAATTAAGGAAAACACTTCAATCAATTAACTCACAATATCTCTATGCAAATTAAATCAAAAGAAGTTTAAGATTAAGTTCTCTAATGATTACACGCGATGTTAAGCGTATCTCTACCTTAACATTCATCACAATTCTGCTATTCACAAAATTCATGAACACATGCTATATCAATTAAGTCTAGATTTAAACATCTTCTCTCGAATCTATTCAAATCCACAAAGAATCGTTGATCAGGCAATTCACAAATTCAAGCTCAAATCAATATAGATAAACCATTGAATATTTTATTAAACTGAGAATTAAAGCTAATAAACCATTGTTCCACTCAAAGATCCATCAATCGCCTAAAAAGATAATTAATTCATAATAAATATATTAACTACTGAATAAATAAAAGGAGACATCATCCCAATTACAGATAATAAAAATTAAGGAAGAATAATAAAACACCACCCTTCTCTGAATTCAATTCCTGCAATTTTCGTGAAGTTATTCCTTCTTCTCTAGACCTCCAAGCTTGATCTCCAATGTCGTTCTTTTGCAAAGTTGTGTATATCCCTTGATTCCCCTCTTCCTTTTACTTGTAGACCATCTCTTGTCTAGATACTCTCCTGGCTTGCCTCCACTTCCTATCCAAAACAACTTAAAACAATTCTAATTCTCCCCAACTACTGCCATCTAACTCCTCTTTAAAAACCAATTCATCATTTCAAATAGTCAACATATATAGTGGCCTTCTGCTGAATGATCGCATATATGCCATAGCAATGGATAATAGACTGGCCTTGATCGGCCATGACCGAGCGATCAAATACCAAGCAACAAGAGCTAGCACAATTCCAGGGCACTCAGCGCTCCCCATGGCGCTGACAGCGCTACACCATCAGCAGCTTCATTAAGTGATCACACAATCTCAAATGCTTCCAAACGCAAGACGCCTCTGCTTTTCCTACATTAAACGGAAAACCCATCAACAATAACATAAAAAATGCATAAAAACAAACACAAAAACAGACCAACTGAGCACAATTCATGGTTTAAAAATGTACTCATCAATTTTCCACTTCTATTATCTTGGCCATGATTACCACAGAAGTGGTTACCATTCTTGGCATGATAATTTCCCCATGATGGTTATCATTGTTCTGATGGTCGTTTCCATCGGTAAGATTATTATCGTGTTGTTGGTCGTTGCCTTTTGGTTGTGCTGACTCATTATCGCGCTCCAATAACTGAGCCCTATTCACAACATCTGAATATAAACAATGTTTATGAGAAATGAGGTATTGATGTATATCGGGTTTCAAACCTCTTAGAAACATTCGCGTCATTCGCTCATCATTATCGACCAAATGGGATGCAAACCAGGATAACTCCGTAAATTTAGCCTCGTATTGTGACACGGTCATATTGTTTTACTCCAACTTGATGAATTCCACCTTCTTCATGTGACGAATACTTTCAGGAAAGTACTTATCATTGAACAACTCTTGGAACTTCTCCCAAGACATCTTGAGTGCGTCAGGCTGGGTACGCTTTACAGATTCCCACCAATAATCTGCCTCTGCTCGCAACATAAAGGTGGAAAAGGGAACCTTCTGCTCCTCAGAGCATCCCAAGACATCAAATATCTTGTAGATCTGCTTTATCCACGTCTCTGCCTTAAGTGGTTTTGGCTCTCCAAAAAATTCTAGTGGTCCCAGCTCCTTGAACAATTTATCGGTGACCGTCCGAGAGTTGCTAGTGTTTCCAACTGCATTTTGGACAGGAGCCGCTCTCGCCTGATGTTGCATGAATTGCATAAAGCCTCTGAACATTCCATTGTTCATCATTTGGTCAGTGTTGTCATTTACATGAGGATTGTTGCCTTCCTGATGCACATTATCCTGATTATTGATTTGTGGAGACTCAATGGTCCCCTGTGCTCCATTGCTATTCTCAACATTCTCGGATGTCATTTTCAAATGCTTCCACAAAACAAGGGTTAATTGACATGCCACATATTATCCCTATACTCTGACCGACCAATTAAATACCAAATAAACTTAGGTAGGTCATACTAGAAAAGGAATTCCCTGTCTATCCCCTCCTAGTTCTTGTCTCACATATCAGCCAGGGATCATATCCCTAAGTTTTGATACCAACTGTGACGCCCCCAAAATAAGTATACATCACCCATCTTGAGTCGCCAAATACATGATACAAAATTTAAATACAAATTAATAATACAACTGTCGTGTAAAATACGACAAAACATAAATTGAGAGTTTTAATACGAATATTATCTTCTAGATAGTATTCAAACTCAAATGGAGTCGTCAATACATTTATTATCACACTATTTCATAGAATAGTGAGGACTACTAATGCTATCATTTGGACCGTCACTCTGTTCCCCGACTAGTCCCGACTACGTTCTCATTTCCTGAAGAGAACAATGAAAGCAAAAGGGTGACCTCAACTAGCCCAGTAAGAAATATTATGACTAAGATAATGCAGAATAATTTATCGTTAGCCTTCAACAGTGTTAAACTGATAAAATATAACAAACATCAAGTTTAACTGCAGCGGAACAAGCAATCAATTAGAAGAGTCAAGTAGAGTATAAAATCTACTTTCTTCTATGATTTAAAAAGATTTTTCATCACTTTTATCGCTGAGACTAAGCTTAATAAATAATCCACATCATTGAATCACCCATGCACTACGACCAAGGATATTCTTTAGTATCACGACCATAAATTATCCATGCACTACGGGCCAAGGATATTCGTGTATTCATCAATGGTCATGATCATGCCAACAACTGTCCATCAATGCAATACGGGCAAATGAGGACTTTTACCACATAATTTATAATATTATGGTCATGATTATACCGAATAATCCCTGGTCATAATCATACCAATTCCATCTATGCACTACAGACCACAAATAACTTTCAACATACTATAAACATGAGGATGGTGACAATGATATTAGAATTCAATAAAACAAGTTTAAGGATAAATTTTTTAAAGATTTATAATTTAATTTATCAGAAATCAATAACGTCCAAATTGTCAACATGATACTGCTTTGTGGAGTAAAATTCAAGAATAATATTGTACCAAAAATAATTTGGACAAAAAACGAATCAATTTTTAACATGAATAGTACCCCGGGTGAATAGTACTCGAGTGAATAGTACCCCGTGAATAGTACTTTGAAAATAGTAACCCCGTGAATAGTACTCCGGCATGAAAAAATTAAAACTTATAAAGAATGCTTAAAATAATATTTCCATGAAAAGATACTGGATGAAGCGCAAATATCAAGGATATTCTACTAATTTCATGGAGTTTAGAAGCCAAAACTTTAACAAAATGAGTATAGAATTCGAAATCTGAAACAAAATAATATTACTTACATACTACAGAGTATGGAAGAAAATATTATTTCAAGCGAATATTGAACAAAAATAACATCCCTTACTTTGAAAAGAAGAGTATTCCAACTGGTATATCGGGGATATTCCTGAAGAAATTTTTACTATTTTCTACACTCAAAGCTTTCTTAAACTCTAAAGAAATACGCTCAAGATTATAGAAGAAGAATTCTCTAATTCTGGTGTGATTTTCAATTCTAACTAAGCATCCTATTTATAGAAGAATGGAAAGGATACTATTTGAGCGCACAATGAAGGGAAAGTCACGGGCGAATTCTTAGACTAATTTCATTGAAAAATTTAATTTTACTATGCAATAAAATATTCTAATAAAATGAAAACTTTAAATAAAATATAATATATATATATATATATATATATATATATATATATATATATATATATATATATATATATATACAACGTGCTTGATAACTCACGGGTTGTCACCCCGTGATTACCATCCTATGACCTTTCAAATTATTACATAATAATAATAATAATAATAATAATAATAATAATAATAATAATAATTGTACTCCCTCCCTGCCAACTTTCAAACCATAATATATATCCAAATAATAAGCAAAATTTACAACAACTACTTCATAAAAATCCTCTCAATATTTTTAACAACATTTATCATCATTATTATAATTCGCAATATTTAACAACCAGGTCGTTCCCATGAAAGAGGGGGCATTCCAATAAGGATTTCTCCCTATTGACGCACAATTAGGTGACCAAACCTCTCCTTGACAGAACTTCTAGACATTGTCAATATTGCAAATAATAATATTAATAACTTTGTCATCTCAATTATTGATTTAATAATATAAAATATTATGCAGATGATACTGTGACAATAATTGAATCAATAATATAAGAGATATGATGCGTGAATTCATCGTGGCGATAATTGAGTATAAGCGAGTGATTTCTCACGTAAGCATCAATAATTAATACCGCAAATGCGCTTACTATGCAATCACGCGTATTCTTTATACTTTTACTAAGGGTAGTTCAATAGTTTAACGGTAAAACTTTATTTATTATTTTTATAAAAAGATATTTTTATCGTTTTCTCATTAAACAATAATTTCGTTTGTGGGGTCCACTAATGATTGTGTTAGTGTCATTTAATATTCCTGTTAAAATGAATATTCTCCGACCAATCGAATATTATATAACAACTTGCTTACTTTGCAAAATTTATAAATATTATCCACGACTATAATATTATCTCAAATCCACACCATAATATTAAAAAAAATATATTTTGAGAAAATTAACCTTTATTCACAAAATTCGGGGTTTTACAGTCACCATAAGTTAAAACATTTAGTGACGACATCAAATATTGTCAAATAAACCTAATACCACGCTCATACGGTGATAGTCTCTGTGACGATTAACACTCGTCACCAAATGTTTTAGTGACGAAAAATGAATTTTATGTGACAAATTTTAGCGTCATTTTTTGTGTTATTTCTTTTAGTGATACTAGAGAACGACACTTTCGTCCATACAATGCCTCGAATAGATCCATGCCTATACTTGCCTGATAACTATTGTTGTAGGAGAATTCCACCAATGACAAGTACCTATCCCAATTTCCTTTGAAATCTAGGACACATAGTCTTAATATATCTTCAAGAGTTTGAATAGTCCTTTACGATTGCCTGATACATTTTGAGGATGGTATCTTAGAATCGAATCGTAAATCTGTGCTCATAGTCATAATAACCCCGATATTTTCTATATAAATAAATCATAAATTTTAGCATATATTTTTTTTTTTATTTATTAAAAATAAATATGAAAGATATGTGCCAAGGTAATGTGTAATTATAATTATATGTTTGATAAATAAAATTTAAGTATTACATTATTAATTGTAAATAATTTTATTTTAGAAATGTTGGTTATTATAAGTGATATTTTTATAGTAATTAATTCTATATTAGAAATGTTTTATTAATTATTTTTCCATGAAATTATATGTTTATATTATTCAAATAATATATGAAATGATTTTAGAATAATTATAATAATTATTTCATTATATAAATTTGTTCGGGATATTAAGTTAATTATTTTAACTTAATGATAATAGATAAATCGGATATGGAATCCAAACCCTAATTTTGGGTTTTGATTAAGGAATGATAATAATATTATAATATTATAATATTTTGATTTTTCGATGCTATAATAATGTCTTTGTAAAAATTGTCTTTGTTGATGGTTGGTCGATTATGGTATATTGACGAAACCCTAACATTAATTGATTTAACTCATTTTTATCAATTTAAATGGGAAACTTCTACGATTGTTAAATATTTGGGTTATATGATATATGTTATGTATTACTTAAAGATATGATAATTAGGAAACCCTAATTATTAAATTAAAACCCTAATTATATCTGAATTTTTAATAAACCCTAATTCGGAAATTTAAACCGGAGGTATGATCTGCCGAGAATTGTGTTATTGTGATTAATATCAGGCAAGATAGGTTTTATTTTGCTAATTAAAATAAACCTAATTAGTGATTTAAAACCATAATGATTAAAACCCTAATTTTGTCGCTTGAAACCCTAATTTGAAACTGAAACCCTAATTGCTAAATTAACAAAAGTCAATGATAATTATATGATCTAAACCCCAATATTCTTTGTATAAAGTAATTAGAAAATTAATCTAATTAACAAACCTAAATTGTCTAATTTTAGAAACTAAAATTTAGTTATTTTATATTATTATTTTTGTAATAAACTCTAATTGTTAAATCCTAAATTTGGAGATATTAGTTGCTAAATCTTTAAGGGTTAAATGTTAAACCCTAAACACTAAAATGTCTAAACCCTAAACCCTAAGGCACTTTTCTAGAAATTTAAGGAAATGACCATTTTGCCCCTTTGCATTATTAAAGCTACAAACTTAGGTTTTGACTCTAGGTGAAGTGGGTGAACAAACTAGCAACTCTACCTGCCCAAAATTGACAGCAAACCAACAACATATCTCAGCCATTCATGCATCTATATTGTCTATTTAAGGATTGAGAGAGAGAAAATGTTATTTTGTTGCCCAAATATTCACTAAGCTCATACTTGACCTCTCTCCCTCTAAAGCCTCCGAATTTATTAAGTGTTTCAGTCCCCAATCCAAGCCCCACCATCAACCATACCAAATCAGCAACACAAAATCAGAATTTGGACATCAAAGGTACAAAAACCTTAGCTTGAATCTGTCCAAATTTTTGTTGTTTGATGTTAGTTTTTATTGTTAAAACATGTTGTTTATAAGTTATTATGACTATCTGGGTTGGTTTTAGATAGATCCATATCATCAAAATCTTTAGATTTGAGTTTTTGAAAAATCTGGAAAATTTTTGTTGTCATTGTGACAAGCAAATGTCAGGCCTCTTTAATCTTTATATGTTAACTATTTTTGTTGTTTAAAGCTTTGTACTTGTAGTGCGGTATGTCCTCTTTAATCTAGGTCAAGAATCATGCATAAATCAGTATTATATTGCAAGATATTCACGGTCGAATCTGGTTGGCCGGTATTAATAGAACTTTAAAAGCGATCGAGAACTTGCCCGATTTGTCTCGACGAGGAAGTTTGATGGCTCGGTTGGCATGTTGTTAGTTTTTTTTTTACTGTTTTGTTGCATCCAGATTATAGCTGGGTATATTAACTTTAATCTTATGCCTTAACATCTCCTTAAAAGTATAAGAATCGAATGTAGTGGATGGTCAAAGTAGACCATCCGGTCATGATTATGAATTACGGAAAATTTCGGAAAAATATTTGGTTTATTTCTGTCAGGGTTTGACCGAGGTATATCTTATGGATTTGTTGTTGTTTTGTTGATGTTAAGTAGCGGATGTGTAGTGTTACATGTGGGCTAGAACCTAGAATTCATAAATCACAAAAAGCGATTACACGGGATCATGAGTGGTGGAAGCCCCAAGCAGGCGAATCAGTTTTTCTTCATTTACAGGTAACCCGGAAAATGAAGAAACGACTCGACAACTTGTTCGTGGCTCGAGATCTACTTTGTTATAGGTTGTTTGGTCATTTTAGTTGTTGTAACTTGTAGTGCGTGCATTAGTACTTCAATATGTGAATGATAGCATGCTCGATTAACATCGAGGATATGACCGAAAATCTTGGTCAAACTCGATACCTTGTTCCTTTGCTTTATGAAAATCGGGTTTCATCAAGAACATGAAGAACACCTATAGCGACGGTTCTTTCACTATAGGCAGTCTTCAGCGACAGTTTTATTTATAATTTACGAAAATTAATAAAAAAATTGATAAAAAGGGTTTTTAATTATTAAAAATACAAAATAAATTATTAAAAATTATTTTAAATTCTAAAAATATATTTTAATTATTTTAAATATATTTCATAAATATTTGATATTTTGGAATATTAAAAGTATTTAATTTATTTAATTATAATATTAAATAAATTATTTAAAAATGATTTAAATACATGAAAAATCATTAAAAATTATATTATGATATATGAAAATATTTTAAGTTATCTACTACATGACTTTTAATATTTTATGATAATTTTCATTAATAAATTAATATTAATGATAATTAAGTTATCTAGTAAATGAATTAAATAAAAAATTAAAAATGATTTTATTATATTAAAATCATTTTAAATAATAATAAGGTATTTAAGAATATTTTAAGTTATAAAATATAACTTTTAATATTTAATGGTTAATTTCATTAATTAATGATTAATAATGATATTAAAAATTATTTAATTATATTAAATAAATTAGTTTAAAAATGATTTTATTATTTTAAAAATCATTTTAAATGAAAATAAAGTGTTTAAAAATATTTTAAGTTATAAAATATAACTTTTAATATTTAAAAGAATAATTTCATTAATAATTTAATATTAATGATATTTATTTAATGATTAATGATATTAAATTTATTTAATAATTATATTAAATAAATAGTTTTAAAATGGTTTTATTAATTTAAAATTTATTTAAAAGGGATAAAAATGAATTAAAAGTATTTTAAGTTATAATTAATGACTTTTAATATTTAGATAAATAGTTCATTAATATTTAAATATTAATGGTAATTATTTAATAATGATTTTAAATGTTTTAAAAATCATTTAAAGGTAATATAAATGTTTTAAAAATAGTTTAAGTTATTTTAAATAACTTAATATTTTTTGTGATGGTTTCATTAATAGTTTATTATTAATTAAATATTAATGATAATAGAATTGTTTATTATTTAAATCATTTAATAATGATTCTGATATTTCAAAAATTATGATAAATGGTAATAATTGTTTAAAAATTATTACAAGGCCATGAAAAATAGTGCGACGGGTGTTTAAGTTATCCAAATGGATATTGTATAACTGTATAGAGTCATAGACTCGATAATTACTTGATAAAGTTGTCGGTGAACCAGCATATTTCGAAGTTGATCTGGATTTAGATAGATTGACTTGATAAGTGAATTATTTGTGATTGATGGTGTTAAAATTATGTGACAATGTGATTAGGAATGTCTTTGGTGCAATATAAGCGTTATTATATGATATATTATTCTAATCGAAGACAATGATCTATTTAATGATAGGACTTGATAGAAAAGATATATCTAAGTTGTGTAACCAAAGAGATGACGGCAATGATATCTAAACCTTTTCATTTACTTTATCTTAAGGACATAAATAAGATAATATCTAAACTATTCATTTCAATTGTTCAAATATTTCAACCTTTGTATATACTTATGCAATGATTACGTATAAGTAAGCTATTAAACAATAATTGTTGTACAATTTCCTTTATTACATTAATAGTGATCAAGTTATTTATTACATTACGTTAATTTCTATAACATGGTTAAACAAGTGTCCCCACTTGGATAATCATTATATTTTATCACATGTTGATACATACTTATAGTTGCTTAGTATGTATACCTCGAAATAAAGGTAAATCTAAGCTATTTGATCCAAATTGACATATATTTAAAGTTGTTGTTGAACAAGATAAAACTTATCCAACTGAATTGTTTTGGTATGGATTCAAGGCTATTATGAACATCCCAATCATGGGAAATTTTTATGCGCTTCTGACGGACAAAGGATGAACGATAATATCGTTCTAGCAATGTAGTATTGATCAATCTGAGGCATAACGAATGATCACCCCGTGCGTAAGAAATGAATGACAGTTCTGAGATGAAGTTACTGCTTAAACCTTTTCAAAAATATAAAACAATGTTCATAGTGCGTCCAAATGATCATCATTTATAGTGCATACGTAGTTTCAAAAAATTTAAAATTTAAAATGATATGTTATTGATTATTGGTCCAGATTTACTTCACAACTATTGATCCGTTGTAGAAGTTTAGATTCAAAGAAAACATTTAATCCTTTAAATTTAATCGATATTGTTGATATTACTTCTTTGGGCACTCAAATGCTCATTCTTGCTTAATTTAAATGTTTTTCGGTTTAAAGTGTGAACAACTTAGAAGGATCTCGCCAAAACAAGGGAAAGGGAAAGTTCTTTGAATGAATGTTTAAGCTATGCTATGTAATAGTCTAACTTTATGATAAGGATGATAAATACTATTATTATTATCATGTAATGAATGTTTAAAGGTTTCGTACTTGGGAACTAAACTCTGATAATATGTAAATTAATTTGAAAATCTATATTATTGTTAATATTATTAGTATTATTCCGCTCATAGAAATGGTATCGTGAAGTACCGAGTTCGGGTTTCAAGTATCCGGATTCGGGGACTTTAGCTTTTTGCAAACTAACCCAAAATTGTGAAGTAAATCTTGGGTCATGATCTGAAACTATGGATACTGGCATGCCATGCAATCTCATAATCTCATTTACGTACATACGAGCAAGACGTTGAAGGGAATAAGTCTACCGTATAGGCAAGAAATGAGCAGACTTGGTTAATCTATCAACAATAACCTAAATCGCATCTATGCCTTGAGAAACCTTGGGAAGACCCATAACGAAATCCATAGTAATGTGTTCCCACTTCCATTTAAAAATCTCTAGTTGTTGCAATGGACCCTTTGGCACTTGATACTCCGCCTTTACACGTTGACAAGTTAAACACCTCGAGATAAACTCCGCGATCTCTCTATTCATATTGCTCCACCAAAATGTATGTCGAAGATCATGATACATTTTGGTACCCCCAAGATGGATTGAAAATGGTGTGTTGTGTGCCTCAATCATGATTTTATGCTTCAAGTCAAAATTGTTTGGAATGCAAAGTCTAGAGTTGACTCGAAGTATTCCTTCTTCATCAATTCTTGCTTCTAGAATAACACCTTCTTGTACTTTCTTCTTCATACGTATCATCTCTGGGTCTGTGGCTTGAGCAGCTTTAACTTTATCGATTAAAGTCAGTTCTACTCTTATGTTTGATATCATCACGTGGGTACATGGAGCCTTTACCTATATCTCCATCTTTTGCAAGTCATACAAAATGGGTCTTTGTGTTAACAACATTGCACTCGTACTCGCATATGATCTTCTACTAAATGCATCAGTTACAACATTTGCTTTACTAGGATGATATTGAATGCTATGGTCGTAATCTTTCAACAGCTCGAGCCAACGTCGTTGCCTCATGTTGAGTTCCTTTTGGGTGAAGAAATATTTGAGGCTTTTATGATCCGTATAAATCTCCACTTTCTCCCCATACAGGTAGTGTCTCCAGATTTTTAACGTAAAAACAACTGTTGCCAACTCCAGATCATGAGTAGGATAATTCCTCTCATATTCTTTAAGTTGTTGTGACAACCCGAGAATTTAGAAAATTTTTAAAATCATAATTGATTAATTTAAGGTTCAATATTAGAACCTAGACTGAAAATAAGTGTATGAAATTGGCAATTCTATAAAGGAATTTTAAGGATTTCAAATTTTTTTTGGACAAGACTTGAATAATTTGGTAGACTGTAAGTAATAGTCTTGTAATGAGGTATAAGATTTTGGTGGACTTAAAATTCTTGTGAAGAATTATCAGGGTTAAGTATCTAAGTGTATACGAGTCGGTATATGTGATCATATATGTGAACAGTAAATCTTTATGTGTACAGTTGTGATATAAGGATCAAGGATTGATCGGATAAGTTGTAACTTTAGCAAACCCTAAAGTTATGTTAAACATATGTTTATTAAGTTAGAAAACTTTAATGAACTGATAGAAACCCTAACGATCGGATCGAAAACCCTAATTTTAGATTTGAGAATTTGAAACCCTAATTTTGAATTAGAAAACCCTAATTTGGGAATTCAAAAGCTAAGTATAAAAGCTTAAGGGTTAAAATATGCGGGATATATTTGAAATGTCCAAAATACCCTTCAAATTATAGGGGAAAAGACCAAATTGCTCTTAGTGAGTGCGAAATGACCAAAAGACTCTTTTACTTAAAACTTAAGTAAAAGATATGGCAAATCTTTGGTGACTTATCACCTTGGATATCACATGTGCTCTAAATGGGCAAGTAATCAGCTAATGTGTCCCACCTTGCAAGACTTGGATACATTGAATCAAAAATCAAACTTAAAAGTTAAGTAATTAACTTACTTCACTTTCCAAGATAGCCAAGCCTTTTCTCTCTCTCACATCCGAAAATTTTGAGAGAAACTAAATGTTATACAAAGCCAAGAACATCATTTATCCTTTCAAGAACAGAAAACCAAGATCAGAAATCAAGATCAAGCTTTTAAAGGTATAAACCCTAAACTTGTAAATTTTTGTATTTCATGTTAGATGTTGTTGTTAGTTGTTTAGAAGTGTGTTTAAGGATGTTATTTAGTGATCTATGATGACATCATAGATCCATAACATCTAGAAGCCAAAATCTAAGTTTTAAAAACTGGTCAAGAACCCTAATTTTGTTGTATGACAAGCCAATGTCAGGGCTCTTATATTATTGTGTGTTAAAGATTTTTGGTGTTTAAAGTTATAGATCTGTAGTATGCCATGTTGTCTGTGATCTAGAACTAAAAACAGGGCCAAATCATGTGTATATTTCATGATATAAGCAGTCAAAGGTCGTTGACCGGCCATGACCAACTGAAATCTAGGCATCCCAGATTTTCCAGAAAGTCTGACAAGCATGTTCTAAGCTTCTGATCTTGTTGTCCGTTAATGTTTTGGCCAAGTTGTTGTTGTTATGTTGTAGTCTAGTATAAGGAGTACATAATCAAGCCTTTAGTTCACCCAAAAAGTACATAGAATCAAAGATATTGTTGGTCAAATTATCGTTGACCATCTGTTTTGTTGCATTTCTGGAAAACCCAGATTTTGGGAAGAACATGAGTTCTGACATGGTTTGACCATGCCAGATTTTACACATGTGATGTTGATCTGATGATCTGATGCTATAGAGTTGTTCTTTAACATCTCTACTGCAAGTATGAACCATTAAAATACATTAAGCAAGCCCAGAAAGCTAAGATTTAAGGGCTCAAAGTAGGTACTTTCAATTCTGGAAAACCCAGAATTTTAAGAACAGGTCTGACATCAATTTGGAGAGCTTAGATCTCTCTGATCTATTGTAGAATGGTCATGAAACTTGATTTTAATTGTAGTATTACATTTATACTACATGCTAGGTATCATTAGCTGCCCAGAAAACATAAGTATCATAGATTACTTTGTGGTCAAACATGGAACTTTGGTGACTGACAAGAATTCTGGGTTTGATGAAGATCATGCTCAATAACACCTATAACGACGGTTCTGTCGCTATAGGGCCCTTTAGCGACAGTTTTTTTTTTTTCGGAAAATGAATTAATTTATTAAATAAATAGACAAAAAATAGTTTTTAATTATTAAAAATATAAAATAAATTTCTAAAAATTATTTTATGTTTAAAAATGAGTATTTAATTATTTTGAGTATATTTCAAAAATATTTAATATTTTTGGAATATAAAAGGTATTTATTTATTTAATTATAATATAAAATAAATTAGTTAAAAATGATTTTAATATTTGAAAAATTATATTATGGTGTTAGAAAATATTTTAAGTTATTTTAATAACTTTTGATATTTTATGATGAATTTCATTAATATATTAATATTAATGGTAATTGAATTATTTAATGAATATATTAAATAAATTATGGAAAATTAAAATTAATGCTTTAAAAATCATATAAAAATGATTTAAGTATTATAAAAATATTTTAAGTTGTAAAATATAACTTTTGATATTTAGATATGAAAATATTAATATTTTAATATTAATAGCAATTATCGGATAATGGATTTAAAGGTTTATAAATCATATAAATGAGAAATTAAAGTATTAAAATACTTTGAAATATTATAAATATATTATAATATTATGTTATGATTTTTCATTAATATTTAATAATAAATAAATATTAATGATAAAGGAATATTGTGGTATTTATATTATATAAATACCATATAAATGATTTAAAAATCATGATAAATGGTAATAATTATCTCAAAATTATTACGAGCTTATGAAAAATATTTTGACTGATAATATAATTATCTAAGTTAATTGTTAAGTGTTTAGGCAGAGTTTAATTAAAATTAAACTCGAGAATTGTACGACTAGATCGTCAAAATGTTAGAATTAAGCCGGGTTCAACTTAGACTACAATTGTTTGACTTGATACCGAGTCTTATGTGTGTTGTAGAATGATAGAGTTATGTGTTATGTGTTTAGGTTATTCTATGATTATATATATAATAGTATTAAACTGTGATGATATTATTCTAATATTGGAGATCTGTATTATTAATATTAGGTCTTCGGATAAAGCGTTATAAACTGCGTAACGATGTCGAATAGAATAAATGAAGTTACTAAACTTGAACTCTTAATTATTGTGCAAGTTTTCTTGACCAAATTCTCGAGTTGTTTATTCGAATATGTTTGTGGTTAATCATTTCTGATTGCCATGTATAAGAATTATTAAATTGCACTCGTATGCGTCGCATATATCAGGTATGAAAGACTGATCACCTTCATTACCATTCAGTTCAGATATATATATATATATATATATATATATATATGTTCATGTCCAATGTTTGTTCAGTCAAAAGTTTGTTCGTGCTAAATTCACAACTATATTGTTGAATTATAGCTAGCTTATTATTCCAATTCTTTCAATCATGATATATCCTAAAATATAGTTAAACTTGCTGGGCAAACTTATGCTCACCCTTGCTATATCATGATAAAACATTGCAGATTGAGGCGAATACGTCGGATACAAGGAAAGGTTAAAGACAGTTCCAGCATTAGTTTATGTGTGCGGCTTAATTTGTAACAGCATAGTATGAAATATCTTTGTATGTCAGATAGAATAATGAATTGTGTATAAGTTAAGGTTACTCGACCTTGGGGAATAGTGTGTAATGTTTATTGTATAAACAATTTATGTTTATATCTTCCACAATAGTTATAGAATGATTGTACCAGATCCGTGGTGATTTAGGACCCAGATTTGGGGCTTTCATAGTTATCGCGGGGCATAGGCTATGACTTTCCCATATTTCATGAGAACACATCTTAACCCTTTGCCTGAAGCATCGTTGTAGATAGCAAATCCATCCGAACCAGATGGTATTGTCAAAATAGGTGCCGAAATGAGTCTCTTCTTAAGCTCTTGGAAACTCTTCTCGCATTCCTCGCTCCATACGAATTTTGTATCTTTTCGAGTCAGCTGAGTTAACGGAGTAGAGATTTGAGAAAATCCTTCCACGAATCTCCGATAATAACGAGCTAAGCCCAAAAAACTACGTACTTCGGTCACCAACTTCAATTGCTCCCAACTTTGTATTGCTTCAATCTACGCCGGGTCCACGGATACTCCATGTTTTGACACCACGTGCCCAAGAAATGCTACTTCCTCAAGCCAAAGCTCGCATTTCTTCTGCTTGGCATATAGCTTGTTGTCACGAAGCCTTAAAGTACCAGCTTCAAATGGTGCTCATAATCTTCACGACTTTTGGAATAGATGAGGATGTCATCAATAAAGACGACAACGAACTGATCCAAATATTCCTTGAATACACGGTTCATCATATCCAGGAAAGCAGCAGAAGCATTAGTTAATCCAAAAGACATGACTAAGATCATAATGCCGTCTGGGGGAGTTACGAAGGCGGTCTTTGGAATATCCTCGATTTTAATCTTCACAGATGATATCCAGAACGAAGATTGATCTTTGAAAAGAATTGTGCTCCTTGCAACTGGTCGAACAGGTCATCAATGCGAGGTAGGGGATACCTATTCTTGATGGTGATGTGGTTCAATTCTTGGTAGTCAATATAAAGTCGCATACTCCCGTCTTTCTTCTTTACGAATAAAATAGGAGCACCCCAAGGAGATATACTAGGACGAATGAAACTGATGTCTAACAACTCCTATAGTTGGACCTTTAACTCCTGAAGTTCAATAGGAGCCATTCGATATGAGGTTTTAGAAATGGGCTTTGTACCCGGTTCAAGGTCAATAAAGAATTCAACTTCACATTCTGGGGGTAGACCAGGAAGTTCTTCAAGAAATACGTCAGGAAATTCACTTATAATAGAAATATTATTCAAATCTGATGTGTTTTTGTTCAAGTCCATAACATGGGCTAAGAAAGCTTGACATCCATTTTTTAATAAACGAATGGCTTTATGGCTTGATATGACAGTGATTGACTTTAGTGGTTTGGTTTCTTGAATTCGTATAATAGGTTGGTTAGGAATATGAAAACTAACAACCTTACAAAAATAATCAATTTTGGCATGATGAGTAGTTAACCAATTAATTCCTAAAATCACATCAAATGTAAATATCTTTAAAGAGATAAGATCAATAAGTAATGTGACAGTGCCAACTTGGATCAATCAAGATAAATAGTGGATGTAATAAAAGTTTCTCCTAACGGAGTCTCCACAGATAAGTCAAAGTCCAATTTATCTGGAGTCAAGTTTAAACGTTAAGCACAAGCAAGAGAGATAAAAGAATGGGTAGAACCAGTATCTAGTAAGGTATAAAATTCGCAAGAGTTCAAGATTAGCTTTCCTGTGATCACCTTGTTTGAGTTTCTCGCATTTTGGCCAGTCACGACAAACGCTCTCCCTTGAACCACCGACTTTGTTTTGTCCATAGTCGCCTTTGGTGCCGCCGTCCCAGTTGGACTTGACTTCCCTACCGGACAAAATCGGTCTATATGACCATCTTTTTCATAATTAAAACACACCTTAGAAGGCTGTGAACAGTCTGGACTTATGTATCCCTCCTCTCCGCATCTGTAGCATCTAACTTGTGTTCGTTCTCCTCCCTTAGAATTTGTTATTAGTGCTTGTGCTACTGCTGATGTCTTCCCGTCATTGTTGAATCTCCTCTTTTTGAAATTTCTACTTGACTCACCTCTCCTATTATCATTGCTATGATTACCACCCGAGTGGTTACCGCTTTTATCCGTATTTTTCCCTCCTCGCTGGTTATCATCGCTCCGATAACTGCTGTCACCAGTATGACCCTGGTTGTGGTCCCTCGGTTGAATATACTTATTATCTCGCTCTAATAATTGAGCCCTGTTGACAACATTTGAATACAGAGAAAATTTGTGAGAGATAAGGTATTGACGAATCTCGGGTTTTAGACCTCTCAGAAACATCTGCGTTATACGTTCCTCATTCTCTACCAAATGAGGTGCAAACCTGGATAACTTTGCGAACTTCGCCTTGTACTGGGACACCGTCATGTTTTTCTATTCCATTCTAATAAACTCTACCTCTTTCATATGACGAATACTTTCAGGAAAGTACTTGTCATTGAACAGTTTTTGAAATCTTTCCCAAGACATGTTGAGTGCGGCTAGCTGGGTACGATTCACAGATTCCCACCAGTAATCTGCCTCACCACGGAACATAAAGGTGGCGAATGGAACCTTCTGTTCTTCCGTGCATCCCAAGACATCGAATATCTTGGTAATTTGTTTGACCCACGTTTCTGCCTTAATTGGATTCGGCTTTCCCCAGAATCCTGGTGGTTCCAACTCTTGAACTGCTTGGCTATGACAAACCGCGCGTTGCTATCATTTCCACCCGTATTTTGTACACGAGTCTCCCTCGTCTGATTTTGCATGAATTGGAAAAAGCTTCTAAACATCCCATGATTCATCGTTTGCTCGATAGTGTTATTTACAGGAGGAATATTGCCTTCCTGTTGCACATTCTCTTGGTTGGTGATTGAAGGTTGTTCCACAGCCTCATACACTCCATTGTTAACGTTCTCAGTTGCTATTCTTAAAAACTGCCATAAAACAAGGGTTAATTAAACAAATTAACATATCACATAATATCCCTATATTATGACCGACTAACAAATAAGCTTAGGTAGGACACACTAGCGAAGGATTTACTCGTCTCTCCCCTCCTAGTTCTATTCCCCGATCTCCGCCAGAGACCATATCCCTAAGCTCTGATACCAATTGTGACGCCCCCAAAATAGGTATACATCACCCATTCCAAACTGATGATGTCAAGTATACGTATAGAACCAACTTTAATCGATAAAGTTAAAGTTTCTCAAGCCACCGATCCGGAGCTGATGCGTATGAAGAAAAAAGTACAAGAAGGTGCTATTCCGGAAGCGAGAATCGATGAAGAAGGAATACTTCGAATCCACTCCAGACTTTGTGTTCCTAACGACTCTGATTTGAAGTACAAGACGGAGGCATATAATACATCATTTTCAATCTATCCTGGAAGTACCAAAATGTATCGTGATCTTCGACATACATTTTGGTGGAACAATATGAAGAGAGAGATCGCGAAGTTTATCTCGAGATGTTTAACTTGTCAACGTGTAAAGGCGGAGCATCAAGTGCCTAAGGGTACATTTCAACCACTTGAGATTCCGAAATGGAAGTGGGAACACATTACCATGGATTTCGTTACGGGTCTTCCCACGGTTTCTCAAGGCATAAATGTTATTTGGGTTATTGTTGATTGATTAACCAAGTCTGCTCATTTTTTACCGATACGGGAGACTTATTCCCTTGAACGTCTTGCTCATATGTATATAAATGAGATTGTGAGATTGCATGGCATGCCAGTATCCATAGTTTCGGATCGTGACCCAAGATTCACTTCACGATTTTGGGTTAGCTTGCAAAAAGCTATGGGCACGGATTTACGATTCAGTTCGGCATATCATCCTCAAACAGACGGACAATCAGAGAGGACTATTCAAACTCTTGAAGATCTATTAAGACTCTGTGTCCTAGACTTCAAAGGGAGTTGGGATAAGTATTTACCATTGGTGAAATTCTCCTACAACAACAGTTATTAGGCAAGTATAGGTGTGGCTCCATTCGAAGCATTGTATGGACGAAAGTGTCGCTCTCTAATATGTTGGGATGAGGTGGGTGAAGCAACATTGTTGGGACCCGAGTTGGTACGTATGACTATGAAAAAGATCCAAATGATTCAATAACGTATACAAACGGCACAGGATCGACAAAAGAGTTATGCGGATCTTCATCGAAAGGACGTGGAATTTAGTATTGGGGATCATGTATTGTTTCGTGTTGCCCCATGGAAGGGAGTTATAAGATTCAGGAAGAGAGGAAAGATAAATCCACAATTTATTGGTCCATTTCAGATTCTTGACCGAGTAGAAAATATAGCCTATAGACTCGCGTTACCTCCAAGTATGTCTCGTGTTCATAATGTTTTTCATATATCTGTTCTTCGTAAATATGAGAAAGACCCGAACCACGTTATTGAGTTAGAACCGGACGAGATAGCCGAAGACTTAACATATGAAGAGGTACCTGTCAAGATCTTGGATAGGAAGGAGCATGTCCTATGTACAAAGGTCATACCATAAGTCAAAGTTTTGTGGAGGAACCATGCTATTGAGGAAATGACCTGGGAGTTGGAAACGGAAATTAAAGCGAGGTATCCTCACCTTTTCGAAACATCAGGTACGTACGTCAATTTCGAGGACGAAATTTCATAAGGAGGGGAGGTAGTAAGACCCCAACTTATTATAAATGAAATTAAATTTCCTCTATTTAATATTTTGAAATAGTAAGGGTTGTTTGATTAATGTGGTTAGTTATGGGTAAAATGCGCAAATATTCCAAATAAGCAAGTGGTTATAAAATATTCATTTTTATGGGAGAATATTCGTTTGGTCGTGGAATATTCTTACTGTCGGGGAATATTCTTACGACGGCGCAGCCTTGTGTGGGCTCCATAATGGAAAGTGATTGGATGAAGAAAACAACAAGTATGAGTTGTTATAAATAACGGTGTAGTTGTTATCGTTAATACTGTTAAAGTACCCAGTGGTTAAAACACAATAGCACACGGTATTGCACCAATTATTGATTCTTACGTAAGAAGGCACTACTTAATAATTGTTACAGTAATTACTATTCAATATTTTATTTTATTGATTCAATAATTGCTACGTTGATATTTTATATTGTTGTTGTTTCAATAATTGTCACTACATAGTATTTTCCATTATCAGATCAATAATTCATATTATTTGAATAATATTATTAGATAACATTATTGGCAATGTCTAGAAAGTTCTGTCTAAGGAGAGGTTTGGTCATCTAATTGTGCGCCAGTAAGGAGAAATCCTTATTGGAAAGCCCCTCTTTCTGAGGAGCGACACAGTTTGCCCGATGATTGTGATTCTGTAATATTATTTATGAATAATTAATTATTGATTTATATAATAAGGAAAATATTCATTTTATGTGGATATAGATGGAGAAAATTTTAAAGTGACAATTGTTGAAAATTTGATATTTTAACTTTTCTGATAAATAATTCATTTAAATATATTTTTATATTTTAATAATATAATAATGATGATATTTTTACAATGAATATAGGATATATGAGTATATGAGGAGGAGGAGTAGTTTTGTTACTAAAATTGTTTAAAACATGTTAAAAATGTCGGTGGGCCCATTTCTTGACTGAAATTTGATTATAGCTTGTAAAATCGTCCGTTTGTGGATTTTAGTCAAATTCTGTTTAGAATTTGGAAAAACTTAAACTTACAAAGTTGTAGAGAATGGAATTTCCTATAGAAAAGACATAAGGTTCGAATTTTTCTGATAAAAGGGCTATTTATTATGAATTATTGAAGTTCTGAAGTTCCAGAATAATTGATTTTTGAAGTTTTAATTATTTTTTTTAATAAAAACATTTTTGTGAATTTGGTGGGCCCCACAAGTATTGTAAACATGCTAAATTCAGAAGTCTAAGGTTGGCGTAGAAAATTTTATTTATATATTAATATCCAAGTTCCAAGCCAAGAACATGAAAGCCCAAACGATGTCCGGATTGCTTTTCCTTGCGTTTTCATATCAATAGTCGCTCACACAGCTCCCAAGCATATAATCTACAAAATGAACACAAAATGCATGAAAAGTAACTAAGAAACATGAGTTTAAGCAACTAATTCAAGTAACATATACCGGATAAGTAGGTATAAAACCTACTTATCAAATATCCCCAAACTTAAACCGTTGCTTGTCCCCAAGCAACACAATATAATGCAATCTACATACTATGCAAGCTACACTACTATGATAATGAATCCCACATTCTCAGCCAAATATGAATTCTAATAAGATGTGCCTCAGAGAAATATCAAGATCTAAGAACAAAGCATCAAACTAAGCTAAAAGCATAATGACATACAATCAGATAATCCCAACCTACTATAGAGATGATGTGTGTGATTTGTTCACAAATAAGCTTGAAAGAGGTAAAGATACCACATGATATACTACTTATAACAAAAAAATGAGGTTCAAATCAAGAACTATGCATACAAATGAAGAAACAACTACTTTAACACATCAGTACAAGGTAAGGTTCAGCAAAGGGTTTATTTTGCCTATTTTTACTCACGAGGGCAATTTTCGAACTTTCCCGCGATGTTTATTGATTTTTTTTCTATTTCCCATGACTGTGCAATGTCTTATTCCGTTAGGCTAATAGTGCTACCCTTTAGCGAGCTTTCAACCAACAACTCCCAGACCATTAAGACCTTAGGGTGCTAGGTGTAGAGACAATCCCCTCGGGCGTACTTACTTAAGTAACAAAGGCCCCGAAACAAGAATAGCCATGGTATTTATTCTTTTTTTTATTTTTTTATTTTTATATAGCAAGCATACCGATGCGTTCCCAAAACATGAGTTTCAATGTCTAGCAGACATTACTCACTTCCTGCATAATTCTGTCTTTAAAACAACATTTTCCTCTCAGTAGACAAACAAGCTAATCTTAATCAACAATCAAATATGAACACTGACGTGCTACCCGGTAGCATGTAAACAATAGGCATAAATTATATCATGTATAAAATTATAACTCAACTCAAGATATCAACCAAGTTTAAGAATCTGTCAAATTTCTAAGTCATCATTGGCTAAATTAGAATTCAATCTAACTAGAAACTTGGGATTGTGCAATGTTATGCAACTAAACAGATATTAAGCAAAAAAAAAAAAATTACTGCAAAATTAAATTAATAACTACTAACATGCAATTAACTATATGTAACATGAAATTACTCTATATGATGCAATTACACTACATGCTCTAAACTACTGACTAAACCCAATACCCCCAAATTTAAAACGAACAATGCCCTCATTATAATTAAAAGTTAAAGAATACTCCCCTAAGTGGCAATGTCATCTCCGTTTGCCTCCTCAAGATCCGATGGTATATCAGGCGATGGATAAGTTTGAGATAATCTAAAGTTGGAAACTGAGTGTGGACTTCTAACTGTCAGAATGCTTGAGTCAGAAATTCTAAAAATTGAGCAGTGTTTGTTTTCTATGACTGAGATATGGTGCGGCCACGGTGTGTTTGGCTTGTAGTTGTTAGCGGTACCCATGCTACTACAACTCTGGCGACTTTCAAATATTTTTGACTTCTGTTTGATCCTGAATGCTTATAGCAATTGGATTGAACCTGAGAGAAGAAATAATCAAACTATTATTAAGACTTACAACTATCAAACATCTACGAAATATGGAAAGTATGAAGAATTAAACATAGCTGAAGAAGTAAATGGAAATGTAAATAAGAATTAAACAAGGAGGGAGAAAGATTGGATGGGGTGCCTCCCATCGAGCGCTTAGTTTATAGTCGTTCAACCGGACTTCTTTGTGTCAATGCTATCCAATTCCTCTACGATAAGCTAGGAACCCTCCATCCATTAGAACTGCAGTGTGAGTTGGGAGGTTCCCCTTCATGAGAGTTTTTGAATTGAAGCCACCTAACATATTTTCTGTACATGATGTCCCCAGTTCTATTGCATAGCTAGGTGCTTCATCCATTATATTTGTGAATAAATTGTTGCATTGAGGCATGAATAATATAACGGACTTTTCCTCTTCTATTTGCTCTTCCTCAGCCAACCATGGTGTATAAGAGGACTCATTATCATATTGATCATTGCCTTGGATGTGACTACCAAGGGGACATGGGTGTGAAAAACTCACTGGATTTTTTAACTCTAGTTGAGAAGGTACTTGGGCTATAATAAAGGTGATCTGATATTCTTAATTTTCTAAATCTCAGTTGTCTCCTCAATGTCCACTCCTTTCAGTTCATCTAATGGCATGTACACTTCTGGCTCTCCATTAGTTTTATCATCCATGTCATAACACCAATTAATTTGAGGGCAATTGTTCAAGGCTTCAAAATTTTGATCCATCTGATTCTGCAGATTTCCAATTGACCTCTCTTGCTCAATCATATTTTCCCTAGTTGATGCTACAAACATGATGAAAGTAGTATGCACACAAGCTAATCATATTTGATGATAAAGCATATACTTTGTAACAATCTTATTCATTTATTAATAAAAAGTATTAATTTATTAAAGGTTTTTAATTATCTACATGATGCTATTTTATAATATGTGATATACCCATAGTTTTAAGCAATGCTTTAGAATAATGATGATGTTCATTCTAATGAGATCTAAATTCTTAGAAAGCTTAAAACTAAAATAGTTCCCAATCATTGGATTACTAAATTGGGGATTAGTGAATCCGGATAGATTGGTACATGCGTTGCTTGCTCATTGGATGAGGATGATTGATCTCAAGATCATTTGTGTGGAGACACTAAAGCAAGTATGTATGTGCTTATTAGAGAATAAGTTCATTGAATGTGGCTCGCTAAGGAATACCTAACGGAGTTTTACTTGCCTGTCAATAAGAATTCCTGTAGTGATAGTAGTACAAGTGATCCTTGAACTTGAGATCATCATAGTATCTTGTGTATGATGAGTTATACTTTGACTTATTCCTTAAGACCCTTAGGGTATATCAAAGGGTATGCTTGGGTATAATAAGTTGTACATGGAGATAATATATGATCAATAAAGAATCTACCACTTCTAGTAAAAGAAGAGAAATGTCTTATGTGATTCGATAAATGACAACCCAGTAGTCCTTGGCCAAGGCAGAATGAAATTAGAAATGAGTTTCTAATTTGCATTATATGGTGTTGTGCATTTAAGAGTCGAAATACATATAATTAAATAAAATAAGACTTGACAAGAATTCCATGCCTTATATTTAATTGAGACATTGTATGGTGGAAGGATTGAATTGTCTTTAAGAACTATTTACTAAAAGGTTCTTTTATGATTAATGTTGAAATCTATATTATCCGAAAAGTCGTTGATCGCTAGGGAGACTTATCCTATTGTAGAATAAATATTATTTATTTAAATAAATTAATATTTTAATTTATTTATTTAAATAAGATTAGAATTGTTCTAATTGATTTATTCACAACCTAAGGTTTAATATGGAGAACCTAAAGGGTCACACCATAAAAGAAAGAATAATTATTTAAGAAGTTAATGACATAATCGTAATAATAAGTTAAGTATATTTAATTTAATCTATGGTGATAAAATAAATTAAATAGCTTAATATTTATTATTTAATATTTTAGAAATATTAAATATAAATTAATAAGAGGAGTCTTATTATTATTATTACTATTACTATTATTTAATTCCTAAAGGAGTTTGGGAATTAATTAATAAAAGTACTCTCATTTATTCCTAATAAGATTATGAGACAAAATAATTAAAAGATTTTAATTAATTATCCATAATAAGATTAGGGAGCTTAATTAATTAAAGAAATTTAATTAATTAAATAATACCCTATTTTTTAATTAGATTAGAAGGGTTAATTGATATCATTATAAGAGGGGTCTTATATCATATATTTATATACGTGATTCCAATTGTTAGAGAGTACGCTCCTTTTTTATGAAAGATAGAAAAACTAGATTTTGCCAAACACCCATCTTTTTGAATCTTTCTTCTTCCTTGGTGGATCACCTCTAGAGGCCAAACACTTGGGTGGCTAACATTGATCAAAGGAAGGAACCAAATCCGGTGGATTCAAGTTGAACGCGAAAAGGATTGGAGGTGTACTTGTACCTGACGAAGCTCAGATCTTCAAGGGTATGATTCTTGTTTGTTATCTTTTCGTTTAATTAATAATTTTGCATAAAGGATGATCCGGGTATATGGTTTGTAAAATTTTAAAACTCTATTTTTCCACGTTTCCGCTTATTTTGATTGCGTTCATGAATATTACAAACCTAATAATGGCATCAGAGCCAAACCTTTATGCGAATTATTAATTGTTTTAATTTGATATGTATATTTATATGTATTTAGAATAATTTAATTGGGCATAATTTTGTTGTATAAATTTTATTTTTTTAAAAAAATCAAAACCGTAATCATTTCGCTGATCCTACAACATGCACGGAACTCGTGATTCGTTTATATATATATATATATATATATACACACACACACACAGCAGACTTGGATACCTATACCAAAAAATGTATGTACAGTCTGCACAGACTGTACAGACCTGTTTTGTTATACGTATCCAAAACACTGTATTATATAAAAATTCCAGTTTCATAAAATATTAAATTTTTTTTAGTTGTTTTAAAAAAAAAGGAAAAAAAAAGAGTCCGTATTTTAAGAAAATCCGGGAGTCCGGATAGGAACCGGACTATAATAATAATAATAATAATAATAATAATAATAATAATAATAATAATAATAATAATTTGCACGAAAGTCATATATATATAATATATGTTCTTAATAATTTTATAATTAAAATAAAGAGTTTATTTTAATTTTAAAATTGGATTTCATGCTAACTAATTAGAGTTGTAATTGGATTCCATGATAACTAATTAGTGTTGGTATTGGATTCCATGTTTTCTTAAATAAATGAGTTTATTTAGATATGGAATAAGATTTCATATTATTCAAAATAAAGGAGTTTATTTGTGAATAGGATAGTGAATCCATGTTTCCTTAAATAAAGAAGTTTATTTAGATATGGAATAAGATTTCATATTATTCAAAATAAAAGAGTTTATTTATGAATAGGAAAGAGAATCCGTGTTTCCTTAAATAAATGAGTTTATTTAGATATGGAATAAGATTTCATATTATTCAAAATAAAAGAGTTTACTTGTGAATAAGAAAGAGAATCAGTGTTTCTTCAAATAAAGGAGTTTATTTAGATATGTAATAAGATTTCATATTATTCAAAATAAAAGAGTTTATTTGTGAATAGGAATGAGAATCTGTGTTTACTTTAATAAAAGAGTTTTTTTTTTACTTAGAATTGGATTCCATAATTAATTAAAATAAATGAGTTTATTTTGATTAAAGATTTTTATTAAAATAAAATAGTGTATTTATTCAAAATAAGATAAATTAAAATAAAAGAGGTATATTTTTTATTTAAATTTGGATTAAAATAAAGTAGTTTATTTTTATTCAAAATTAGATTTTATGCTAACTAAATTTTCCCATTAAATAATATCAATATAAATATTGAATGTTTATTATTCATGAGATGAATGTTATTTATTGATGCATATGGTGATGTGTATGATAATTAATGAGATTGATTATGGACTATTGACTAATGTGATTGAATTTTATTTTAGTTGGATGCATGAATGTATGAGTTTTATTAATTGGGGTCTGCGTTCCTCATCTTCTATAATTTTTTTCTTAATGTAAATTCTATCTTCCTCTTATGTACTTTCCCTTGACTGCTGATCAAGGTTTCTATTTATTTTAAAATAGTTTTGTAATAGGAATAGTTAGAATTAATTTTGAAGAATTGGAGATCAGAGAGCAAGGAGCGTTTGAAGACCCGTTTGTAATGGAGCCCATTTTTAAATGTAATAGTTATATTTAAATATTAATTCTTGCACCCATAGGGTTTGACTTTTGGGTTCACTTGGTGGCTCTAGTGAACCAAACTAGAATAAAAGTCCATAATAAATTCGGGTAGAATATAGTATTCTATATGTGCATGCTTATACTATATATATATATATATATATATATTATACTATGCAAACATGCTTCGCATGTTCATTATTATGACACGTATTATATATATATATATATATATATATATATATATATATATATATATATATGCATGTGTGCTAAACAAGATGAGACAAATTAATAACAAACCCCTCAAAGATTTTATTTTAAGTCCTAAGCGTTCAAAGATATTTGGAATATCAAACGTCGCCTTCTAGCATGATAAAAAATAATAGAGTATCAATTAATTATTATAAGTTTGTTATGTCACCACAAGGCTTATCTTAATTCTTTGAGATGTTCATTTTATCACATTTGATGCTTATAAAGAAAATTGAACAATGTTGTTTTGTTGTGTCACCACAAGGACAATATTTTTCTTTTTTAAATATATGGAGTGCTAGGTTAGACTTAACTTAGATAATTTTGATTCAGATGTGCCACCACTTGATCAAAATAATCTAAGAGGAAAAATACAAGGAGTTGCATAGTTGATGTAATTGACAAGAGTTGTCTACCTATTTATTTATATATAGTTTGTTGTGTCACCACAAGGCTATATACATTTGAAATGAGATCCTTATTCTCACTAGCAAATCTTTAATTAGATTTTGTCGAACTATATAAGTGAGGGTATTATAGTTTGATGAAAATAGTGAGAGATACCAATTTAAAATAAGACCTAATTTATTTTGGTAATTAATAATAGAATGTATGCTAAAATGTTGTTAATTACAAACTCATTTATAGAATTTTACAATGTCTAAATTACTATCACTGTGAAGCATATTAGATGATATTTAACTGGACTGAATTAAATGGATTGGTTAAAGAATTTGAGAATAGTTCTCATGGCTGAAAAGTAATCTTATGTCCTTATTACGCCTATCCCTGCAATGGTTGTAGACAATGCCTCTGAAGAAGAGATTGCTACTTTTAGAAAGTGACAAGATGATGCACAGTTGGCTCAATGCATTATTCTCGCATCTATGAGTAAAGTGCTTCAGTGTCAGCATGAAACTATGGATGCTCCTACTATATTCTTGCACATCAAGTAGTTGATGGTGAGGAAAGTAGGACTGATAGATATCAGATATCTAAGGAGCTCTTCCGATCTAGAATGACCGATGACACTACAGTACAGATAAAAGTCCTTAACATAATCAATTTGATTGATCAATTAGGACAACAGGTTTTTTCATAGATGGAGAGTTGAGCCAAGATTTGATCTTGCACTCACTCCCGGACTCCTTTCACAATTGTTGTGAATTTTTCATATGAACAAGCTAGATATCAGCCTCGCTGATTTGCTTAACATGTTGAAAAATGTTGAGAGTCACTTTCCAACCAAGAAAGACCAAGTCTTACTAGTAAGGCCAAAGGATCTTCTGAAAAGAAGAATGATTCTAAGAAGGTAAATGAAAAGACAAAAATAAAGGACACTAAGAACAAAGCTGATACGAATAGCAAAGGTGTTTGCTTCCACTACAATAAGCCTGGACACTGGAAAAGAAACTGCCAGAAGTATCTTGTAGAGGCTAACCAGAAGAAGCTTAGTGAAGTTTCGGTTACAAATATAGTTTTTGTTCATGATTGAAATAAATTTTTCTTTAAGTCAAGGTTCTACTTGGGTATTGGATACTGGCTTTGGTTATCATAGATATAGATTTATGAAGGGACTAAGCAGAAGTAGAATGCTAAACAAAGATAAGTAATCCTATATGTGGGAAATGAATCAAAGGTTGTTACATTAGACATAGAAACTTATAGTTTAGCAATGCCTACGGGCAAATCTATTAAGTCAATAAGTTGTTATTGTATTCCAGTTCTTGTTAGAAACATTATTTCTATTTTGTTGTTAGACAACGAAATCTTTGGTATTATATTTAAGAACAATTGTTGTTCTATTTATAATAATAATATTTTTTATAGAACTTGAATATTACTTAATAGATTTTTTATACTTGACTTACGTGAAAATAATTTTGCATATTGACCAAATTAGTATAAGAAAAGGAGATGATCATTCAAAGAGTTGAATGTGTGTATTTGCTGAAATACAAGTGTGAATTATTTTAAAGGTTCAAAGAATTCAGAAGTGAAACAAATTGGTAAACTATTAGGTTTCTTTGATCGGATCAAGGAATAAATACTTGTGCAATAAGTTTCTAGATCATCTCAAATGGTTTTCTCACAAAGGACACCTCCTTATATGCAATAATTGATTGATGTATCTGAAAGGAAAAATTATACCTTATTGGATATGGTACGGTCCATAATGATTTTACTGACATTCCAGTATCCTTCTAGGATAATGTCCTAGAAAATGGTTGCATATCTATGAAAAGGTAACCTAAAAATCTAGCCCCAAGACTCTATAAGAGTTATGGACATGGAGGATTCCTAATCTTAAGTATGTTAAGATAAGGGGTTGTCCAACTTATGTGAAAAGGTTTCAAAGGATAAGCTTGGGATAAGATTTGATAAGTGTAGATTTGTGGGACATCCTAAAGTAAGTTTAGGGTATATGTTCTATAATCCTACTTAGCAAAAAGGTGTTTGTTGCGAAACACGTTGCCTTCTAAGATAAAGGTGTTTATCATTGAAGGGGCTAATGGGAGGATAATACATCTTGAAGAGTTCAAGAACCACAAAACACTATAAGTCAAATAAGTGGAACCTGTAGATAGACCTATTGTACCACAACCAAATCATAAATCTGGAATAGTACCGAAGATACCTAGGAGGTATGGATTCATCATAGATGATGATGATGAGGTACACAACATAGAAGATGATGAACCAGTTACATACGATGAGGTAAGAGTTGTAGACACTCAGAGAAATAAATTGAAGCAAGTTTCTCAAAAATGGAACATTCGTTTTGATGAAATAATCAAAAGAGTTTGATTTTATCAAAAACAAGAATGAACCTAGTGTGTACAAAAGGGTCAGTGGAAGCGTCGTGACATTCCTAGTATTATATGTTGATATACTACGGATAAGAAATGACATACCAATGCTACAATTAGTAAGGATAAAGTTGTCTAAATATTCCTCCACAAATGATTTGGGAAGAGTATCGTAATTGGGGATAAAATCTATATAGATAAATTCAAGAGGATGCTCGACTTAACCCAAGAAATGTATATTCATTTGATGCTAAAGTCGTTTAGCTTGTCAAACTCCATAGGATATCTCATGTTGATGAGCCCTGTAGTGTATCTCTCTTAATAGTCCCCATAGACTCCTTAAAAGAGAGATTGCATGAGTGACAATCATGTATACAATGAAATATACGAGACCTGATGATGATCAGTCATATTCTAGAGAAGTTCACTGTGAGTCAGTGAAAAACATCTTAAAGTACTTAACCGACACTAAGGATGTGATCATATTTATGGTGGGTCTAAATTAAAACTAGAGGGCTTAACAGACTCAAGTTTTCCAGACAGACCAAGACGACAGAAAATCCACTATAAGGTAAAGTGTTACCTTGAACGGTGGTGTAGTGAATTGGAAAGGTTTCAAATAGCAAAGAGTTGCTGGTTTAGTGATAAAGACAAAGTATATAGCTATAAATGAAGCTACAAGTTGATTGTTTGGATGAAAAGTTCATTACAAAACTAGGAATAGTTCCTAAGTCTCATCTTGGATCTAAACATATGTTGTGGCACTTTCATTTGATTATAGGAAACATTGAAAGATGGGAAATCACTATAGAGATAGTGGACTCTCAAGAACAACATTACATATCCATTAACTAAAGCTTATCCAACAGCAGGATAATCGCCACTTAGAGAAGAACAGTATGAGATACCATGACGATTGGCTTTAGTGCAAGTGGTAGATTGAAAGTAGTATGCTCACAAGCCAATCATGTTTGATGATAAAGCATATACTTTGTAATAATTTTATTCATTTATTAATAAAAAATATTAATTTATTAAAGGTTTTTAATTATCTACATGATGCTATTTTATAATATGTGATAAACCAATAGTTTTAAGCAATGCTTTTAGAATAATGATGATGATCATTCTAATGAGATCTAAATTTTTAGAAAGCTTAAAACTAAAATAGTTCCCAATCATTGGATTACTAAATTGGGGATTAGTGAATCCGGATAGATTGGTACATACGTTGCTTGCTCATTGGATGAGGATGATTAATCTCAAGATCATTTGTTTGGAGACACTAAAGCAAGTATGTAGGTGCTTATTAGAGAATAAGTTCATTGAGCGTTGCTTTCATTTAAGGAATACCTCTTGGAGTTTTACTTGCATCAGTCAATAGGAATTTACGTAGTGATAGTAGTACAAGTGATCCTTGGACTTGAGATCATCATAGTATCTTGTGTATGATGAGTTATACTTTGACTTATTCCTTAAGACCCTTAGGGTATATCAAAGGGTATGCTTGGGTATAATAAGTTGTACATGGAGATAATGTATGATCAATAAAGAATCTACCACTTCTAGTAAAAGAATAAATGTCCAATGTAATTCGATAACGATAAATGACAACCTAGTAGTCCTTGGCCAAGGCAGAATAAAATTAGAAAGGAGTTTGTAATTTGCATTATATGGTGTTGTGTATTTAAGAGTCGAAATACATATAATTAAACAAAATAAGCCTTGACAGTAATTCCATGTCTTATATTTAATTGAGACATTGTATGGTGGAAGGATTGAATTATACGGTAACTATTTACTCAAAGGTTCTTTTATGATTAATGTTGAAATCTATATTATCTGGAAAGTCGCGTGATCATTGTAGGGAGGCTTATCCTATTATAGAATAAATATTATTTATTTAAATAAATTAATAGTTTAATTTATTTATTTAAATAAGATTAGAATTGTTCTAATTGATTTATTCACAATGGATTTAATATGGAGAACCTAAAGGGTTACACCATAAAAGGAAGAATAATTATTTAAGAAGTTAATGGCATAATCGTAATAATAAGTTAAGTATATTTAATTTAATCTATGGTGATATAATAAATTAAATAACTTAATATTTATTATTTAATATTTTGGAAATATTAAATATAAATTAATAAGAGGAGTCTTATTATTATTATTACTATTATTATAATTTAATTCCTAAAGGAGTTTGGGAATTAATTAATAAAAGTACTCTAATTTATTCCTAATAAGATTAGGAGGCAAATTAATTAAAAGAGTTTAATTAATTATCCCTAATAAGATTTGGGAGCTTAATTAATTAAAGGAATTTAATTAATTAAATAATACCCTATTTTCTAATTAGATTGGAAGGGTTAACTGATATCTTTATAAGAGGGGTCTTATATCAGATATTTATATACGTGATTCCAATTGTTGGAGAGTACGCTCCTTTTCTATGAAAGATAGAAAAACTAGGGTTTTGCCAAACACCCATTTTCTTGAATCTTTCTTCTTCCTTGGTGGATCACCTTTAGAGGCCAAACACTTGGGTGTCTAACATTGATCAATGGAAGGAACCAAATCTGGTGGATTCAAGTTGAACGCGAAAAGGATTGGAGGTGAACTTGTACCTGAGGAAGCTCGGATCTTCAAGGGTATGATTCTTGTTCTTTATCTTTTCGTTTAATTAATAATTGTGCATAAAGGATGATCCAAGTATATGGTTTGTAAAATTTTAAAACTCTATTTTTCCACGTTTCCGCTTATTTTATGCAATTTGATTGCGTTCATGAATATTACAAACCTAACACTTGAACCACAAATCCTCCAATCTTGAATTATCTTGTTCAGTTTTGAAATCCATGTATCGAGGACCATTCATTGAGGAGTTAATGAGTTGTTCCATCTGTCTATTAAGATTTTGGGTTGATAACTCCTGACTCATTATCATCTCTTCTTGGTCTGCTATAATCTTTGATATGTATTCCTTCAACTCTAAATTTTCTTCTTGTTGCATTGGAGGTGGATATGAGAAATCTGATGGATATGTTAGACTTGGGACACAGTATTGGTCATGATTGTTATAACTCCATTCAGAATCTGGGTGATACCCCCAACCTTGATGCTAATTGGGATTAGCATAGCTATTGCAGTAATCACCCCCATATTGTACTTGTCCAAAACTGATATTGCACTGGTAACTTGGATGCTCGCCAGCACAATAGTCACATGTAACTACTCTCTCTCGAATACGTTGGGCTACAAGAACATCCAACCTCTTTGAAAGTGTTGCAATTTGTGCTGATAATGTAGAAAATACATTGAGTCTCTCAGTTCTTATGTCCCTTGGTTGAGTCATATTCACATATGGCCCTCGATAAGCAAAGTCATCCATGGTACCTGAAAAGGGAGAAATATAAGAAGATAATTAAAACAAAATAAAAATATTTAAATTAAGACTAATTTGATTGAAATTAATGTTGGCAAAAATTATTAAACTAATTCCCCGACAACGGCGCCAAAAACTTGTTAATTGTTTTACTGATTAATATATGCGTGCAAGCATACACAGTCAACAAGTAATAAAGAGTAAGTAAAGTATCGTTCCCACGGAGAATTAACTAATAAAGTTCACCAAGAATTAACCCGTAACCATTTCAGTCTTATTTAAACGAATGAATTGCTATTTATAAATATTAATTTCTAAATTAAATAAACCTAATTATCCCTAGAATAAGACTAGATATTGAAGACCTGAGATCACAATTTCATCTATTGACTCATTTAAATCAACACACTCCCTATTAAGCTAAACAAATTTTACCGGATTGTTAGTCAAGAACACGAAAGTAAAGTATAGCCATCTCTCAATGTACCATACACATATCACATATAATCCACATTTGATAGAATACACATGAACACCCACATTACCTAAACCACTATATGTCTATGTGATTTACAAATAATTAGGGTTTAAGCCCAAGTTCTCAATTGACTACGAATGGTGCTTCGGTATATGTCTATCCTAAGCACAAATCATACATCCTAACACAATGTAGAATATACAATCATAAGCTATTAAGATCAGATCCAAACCCATACTTCATCTCTCAAGTCCATATGGATTATCATAGTAATTGGTGGCCAATCAACTAAGCAATTAACATGAATCTAAATAGACAATCCCATAGCAATCAATAAGGCTAACAATGAAATATATCAAAATAAACTAATCCATTGAATCCATTGCAATCTCAGAATATAGAGTTTAAATCATAGTTGAATCAAATCCACCATCCACATATTGAATAAACATCATAAAATTACATATAGGAATCAAAGAGAGGTTAAGAGTAGAGAATTGAAATGCAAATCTGTTCTCCTGCTCCAAGATGGAATCTCTGATGTTTTCCAATTGCTTTAAGTCTTCATATCTAATCAAATCTAGAAATTACTAATCTAATCTACTATAATCTACTTATTCAAATTGAAGAAAGAAAATAACAGTAGCTTATTGATCCCCCAAAGGGTGGTGTATTCTACATACTAATAATACGTCTCTTTTTAAGCCCTAATTGAACCCCCTCCAAGTTACACTCCAATTCCACTATTTAGTGAAAAAGTCAACTCTAGTCAACTTCCAAAGTGGCACGGCCGAGCTGGGAATAGCCTGGAGTTAGGCGCGCCCGCGCTCAAGTAGCATATGGCATTTTTTTTGTCCAGGGACTTACGCGGCCGTGCCAAAAATACAATACAAATTTGCGCACCCGCGCCATTAGTTTTTTGCTGCAGTGTCCTCTTGTAAAATGGCCATAACCTTTGATCCAGGAGGAGTTAAGGGCCTGCCACCTATCAAATCGAATCTCTCAACGAGCTCTACAACTTTTATTCTTTGAGAATTGAGAAATGATGGTCTGATGAAGGTCGAAATTGGGTTGCAAATGATTGCTATGCAAATGGCCACCCAAAACAGTGAAGTTCAACGTCCGTTGGTACAAAGGTCATAACTCTTGCATCCGAACTCCGATTAGAATGATTCAAGATGTTCTGGAAAGCTAAGAAGAAGCTCTACAACATAATCCAAGTTCTAAGCCAAGAACATGAAATGAATATGAAAGCCCAAACGATGTCTGGATTACTTTTCCTTGCGTTTTTATACCAATAGTCACTCACATAGCTCCCAAGCATATAATCTAAAAAATAACACAAAATGCATGAAAAGTAACTAAGAAACATGAGTTTAAGCAATTAATTCAGGTAATAGATACTGGATAAGTAGATCTAAAACCTATTTATTAGTCAACGACTTGGGAATATATCAAAGAGAAATGAGATGCCCTTGAACACAATCCTCGAGTTAAAATTTTCGATGTTTGGGGGATAGACTTCAAGGGTCCTTTTATTTCTTCATGTGAGAACCTATATATCTTGTTAGCAGTCGACTATGTTTCTAAGTGGGTGGAAGTGGCAGCTCTTCCAACTAATGATGCCAAGGTAGTCCTCAAATTTTTACAACGAAGCATTTTTACAAGGTTTGGGACTCCAAGGGCCATTATTAGTGATGAAGGCAGTCATTTTTGTAATCGTCAGTTCACAGCTCTGTTGGCTAAATATGGGGTAAATCATCACATTGCTACAGCTTACCATCCTCAGACCAATGGCCAATCAGAAGTATCTGTAAATCATCACATTGCTACAGCTAGGTGACGGAATTAAGGTGTTTGAATTTCTAAGACGAAAATAAAAGCTTTCCGAGAAATTTTCCAAGAAACACTATTCATCGATTTCTGCTCGGGAATTATTTTTGAACTTCTGAGAAATACGTAACGTTATAATTTCAAGGCAATATTGATTATGTAATAATAATCAAAGTATGGAAAACATAATATTTCACATGTGGACCTAATTTGGGAACGTTAAGTTTATTAAGCATTAAGGAAATAAAGTTGTGATCATATAATGTGTATATATTATATGAAGTAATGGATGTAAGTATAATACGACGTATTATACTATTATGTATGAAGAATGAAATAACGTATATTATGAATTAATATACGAGTTAGTATATAAAGATTATATGTGGGGTATAAATGTTAAGTTATGTAATTTAAGGTAATGGACTTGTAGGATTAATAGCCTAATATAGAAGTCCAATATAATGTGACAATCAAGCCCAAGTGTTTGATATATCATTAGTCCAAACTATGTAGCACAAGCCCATTAAGAAAGTAGTTAGATTAATTATCAAAGTCCAATGAAAAGCCTTGATCCATGGGTCAAACCAAATAGGAAATGGGTAAGCTTGATGGGCAAGGTTTATGTGTGGTGACCAAGTGATGTGATGAGCAAGTATTGTGGCTAGCAAGTTACTTAATGGCTAGGTTATGAATAGTAAGGAGGTGGAGGATGATGAGGTGGAATGAGGAGGTGGAAATGAGGAGGTGGGATGGTTTAAAGTCCATTTTGTCCTAAACTTTGTTGGCCTATAAATACCAAGCTCATTTCAATTTTGTGGGGTGTTTTAATTTCATCTAACTCCTCTCAAATATAAGCTACTTATTTGGTAGAGCAAATAAGCACTTTTAAGTCAAAGTTAGATTTTCCAAGAAGAAGAAGTTAGACTTCAAAGGTAATGATCTTGTGTCCAATGTTCTTTCATCTCTATTATAATAGGATGATAAGGGAAGTGTTATTAATGAACATGTATGCTAAGATCATGTAATAGGTTAATAAGGAATGAACTTGAGCCGAATAATTTGGATAAGCAACTTGAACATTAATAAGTTGCTAGAACCATGAAGAACTTATCATATGTTTTTATATGATGATTAGTATGTTGAATATAGCATAAGAACCTTGATTAGTGGATTTAAGTTATTAATAAGTCATTAACATGAAGATTTATAGTTCATAAGTTAAATAAGTCAATGACTTATAAGAATAAGTGTGACGCCCCCAAAATTCGGACACCCATATCTCGAATTCGGTGCATCACGTGCAACTACAAATATCTTACTAAATCATTAACAACGGAAATAATAAAATAATTTACATTGATATAATGTGAATATTCGCATCCCAAGGTACCGTAACCATTACTACGACAATTCAGTGATTAACTTAAACATAACTTAATCATTCTTGAATACATCATAACAAGCATAACAATAGTAATAATACTTCTAGTCTTAAGGACTAAGTTATTACATCACCTTGTCACGTCTCCGGCAATCCGCCTTGCTCGCCTTTTAATCGTAATGTTTTAGGAAGCAAGAATGAGCAACAAGTTTGCCCCAGCAAGCAATATAGCCAGAAGAACAAGCGGTTATAGCATTTAAATCTTTCAAGGGCATAATAATAATTAGTAGTTCAAGGATATCAAGAAATATCAAGAGTATTCAATAGGTGTCATTATAGGCTGAAAGATAACAATAAAATTTCAGGATTTATTCATTTCGAGGTTTAACATGAATGGGCACTGAGCAGTCACCAAGGACTAAGAACTCTTACTAGAATTAACAGTATTACACTGTAATCCAATATAAACGAGTACAACAGGTGATCAGCCTAAAGTACCCTACGTTATGCATAACATTTAATCATACTTATATGCGCACGTCGGTTTCCCGACATATAAAATTTCCCTTTCAATGAGGGTTGTTCATCTCAGTAGATTTACGATAGTCCGCACCAAGTCAATTGGTTTGGATAACTTTTAACACACAATAATAGTCTAGTCGAATCAAAGGCTTAGACAAATTTTTATAATGCATTTAAGAACGATAAGCTCAATGTTTGCAACAACGTCAAGGTATATAAATGATTTTCGAATAGAAACAGATATTTTCTTGAGACAACAATTCGAATGTATATAGTGTAAGAAGTAAGGAACTTGCAACACAATAATAATAGTGTTCGGATACTTGCTCAATGTAAATTTGAGTGAGGTTAGGGAACTTGCAACACAATAATAATAGTGTTCGGATACTTGCTCAATGTAAATTTGAGTGAGGTTAGGGAACTTGCCTTTAGCGTTGATTACTACTTATGAATCACCTCAATGAACTATGTTTGTCCTATTCATGTAAGCATATGTATTCATTAGCCAAATACACTTGATATACATATATAAACAACATGTACACATAACACATTTTTTTTATATCTAAGTATACTGCGGCACCCATCAAAACTCATAGCTGTACACTAACATGCTCATACTTTTGACCACTGCTAGTTTATCCGAAATCTTTCTTCTTCGTAGTTCCAAGAGGTTCATTGCTTTAAGTAGACCATAACATTTATTAATCCCACCGGCCCTTTTCTACGCATGTTTGCAGGCATTAGATTTATTTTCCCGAAGTTAGTAAAATTCTCTACTTAGGACTCATTCGTGTAATAATAGTTTATAGCAGTATAGGAATATTTATTAATCCATCCTTATATGAAGTTATGATGCTGTCTTCGAATCCCAGGACATCTTTTCATGTCCGAAGCCTAAGACGTCTGGCCATGTCCGAAGATATTACGACTTGTCCGAAGACAACACGCTTTGTCCTAAGACATTACGACTTGTCCGAAGACAACACGCTTTGTCCGAAGATATTACGACTTGTCCGAAGACAACAAGCTTTGTCCGAAGATATTACGACTTGTCCGAAGACAACACGCTTTGTCCGAAGACATTACCACTTGTCCGAAGACAACACGCTTTGTCCGAAGACATTACGACTTGTCCGAAGACAACACGCTTTGTCCGAAGACATTACGACTTGTCCGAAGTCCGAAGACATCTCCGAAGTCAGCTCTTTCAGAGACTTCGGTCTACACTATTTCAACAAGGTCTAAGTTTGTTGGGTTAATTTCATTAAGACTTTACTATATGCATACAACCTAAGGGAATTTCTTAATACATGGTCTAACACGACCGAACCCATCAGCCGGTTCCTAAGTATGGTGCAGCTGCACTCCATGGAGTTCAGAAGCAGTGAACATGCTCTGTTTTGCAGAGTAGTCACAACTTGATTCCAGGTAATTATTAACTTATTCATGCACGGAAGTAAACTTTCTAAACACCCTATATCATGCTAATTCATCATACTTGACCTATTAATTTAGGAAAAACCGAGAATCAAACAAGACTCAAGTTAAGAACGAAGTAGAATTATACGTTCTCGAGCTTTAACCTTGATATCTCACACACTGATTTGGTAATGCTTAGCAACTAAGAATTCTTTACTCAGATTTCTCCAATACTCTTATCACTATAACAGACTGCCATGGTGGCTTATATTTAAAGAGAAAAGCATGGACTAGACACTTGCTTTACATAATGTTGGGATTCATGGTGCAATAGAAATGAACAATGGTTACTTAAGGAGTTGTTTAACCACTCCATACCAGCCACTTAGCTAGCCATGCATGCCTAGGATTAGCAGATTAAAAGTTTGCGTAAAGAGAGTTTAGGCTCTTTCGCTCCTTGTACTTGGTGACCCTTAATTTGGGGACAAGAGAATAGATCTCAGACATAGACAAGGGGCTAGTCGGTCAGGCCCACTGCCCCACGCCACATTTTTTTACCAACACCTTGTACCATCAGTTAACTATTACGTTGGGTTCCGAATTGGATTTTAAATAACCCAAGTTTATTGGGCTAACTCAAAAGTCCATCAATTAATTTATTGGGCTAGACTCCCAATTTATTATTTGGATTATAAACATGTAAATACTTAATTATTATGGCAGCAAATTATTTAATTTAATTTACCCAATAACACTAAATTATATACCACCTTAATAATTATTAATAAGTTGGGTTATTTCACATAATTTAAGTTACTCACCCCATGCCATGTAAGCATTTATAAAATAAATAATCACAGGCTCTATTTATAAATATTAATATTAAATCATAAAATTTACGGTTATTACATCCTCTCCCCCTTATAAAAATTCCGTCCTCGGAATTGATACAAGGTTACACAAAAAGATGGGGATAATCTTTCCTCATCCTATCTTCTAATTCCCATGTGGCCTCCACGATATCGTGCTTTCGCCAAACAACCTTTACAGAAGATATAGATTTGTTTATTAGCATTTGTTCTTTCTTATCTATTATCTAAACATGAATTTCTTCATATGCCAGATTCTTCTCTACTTGAATGGGCTCATAGGAAATCACGTGCTTATAGTCAGACTTGTACGGACGTAGTACGGAAATGTGAAACACGTTGTGGATGTGTTCTAGTTCGGGTGGCAAAGCAACTTTGTATGCCACTTCACCCACTCGCTTCAATATCTCGAATGGCCCTATGAACCTCGGACTCAATTTTCCTTTCTTTCCGAATCTGATCTTTCCCTTCCAAGGAGATACCTTCAAAAACACAAAACTACCGACTCCAAAGTCTCGGTTCTGACGATGCAAGTCGGCATACTTCTTTTGGCGATCTTAAGCTGCTACCAATCTGCCCCTTATTGTTGTTACCATGTCGACCATTTGCTGGACTAATTCTGGTCCCAAAAGTCATCGTTCTCCGACTTCATCCCAACATAATGGTGTCTTGCACTTTCTCCCGTAAAGAGTTTAATATGGCGGCATACCGATACTCGCATGATAGCTATTATTGTAAGCGAATTCTACCAATGGTAAATGGTCGTCCCAATTCCCCTTGAAGTCCATCACGCAAGCTCTCAGCATGTCCTCCAACGTTTGTATGGTTCGTTCACTTTGCCCGTATGTTTGAGGGTGATAAACAGTACTTAATCTCAATTGAGTTCCTATTCATTCCTGCAAACTTTTCCAGAATTTTGACGTGAAACGCGGATCTTGATCGGAGACAATCGACACCGACACTCCATGTCGCGATACGATTTCCTTTACATACAAATTTGCTAACTGGTTCAAATTGAATCGAATCTTGATGGGTAGAAAATGAGCTTTCTTTGTTAGTCGGTCCACAATAACCCAAATGGCATCATAAGCCTTCTGTGTAACCGGAAGTCCAACCATGAAGTCCATCGTAATGTGCTCCCATTTCCATTCTAGTATTTCCAGCGGTTGAAGTAGTCCACTTGGCCTCTGGTGTTCTGCTTTGACTTTATGACAAGTGAGACATCTGCTAACACACTCTGCAACCTCTCTTTTCAAATTAGGCCACCAAAATGGTGTCAAGATCCCGTACATTTTGTGCCTCCTGGATGTCTGAGAATAAATGTGTTATTATTGTGTGCTTCGTAGATTTCCTCTCTCGCCTCGATTATAAATTTGGCACCCATACTCGACCCTCGAACCTCAATATACCGCCCCTTATCTACTTTGAACCTTTCTTCCTTATCTTCTACTATTCTCTTCTTTATCTTCTCACATTCTTCATCTTTCTCTTGTGCTTCCTTTATTCTATCCAATAACGTCGGGTGAGCTCTCATCATGAGTAATCTTCCTTCCGCTTCTTTTGGTTCCTCCACCTCTATTTCCAACTTTTCCATTTCTCTTATTAATTCCTCTTGATTTGTCAGTTTGAATAACTTCTCCTTCCTTTTCTACTCAAAGCGTCATTTACAACGTTTGCTTTTCCCGGGTGATAAAGAATTTCACAGTGGTAATCCTTGATCAGTTCCAACCACCTTCTTTGTCGCATGTTCAATTCCTTCTGTGTGAAGATATATTTCAGACTCTTGTGATCTGTATATATCTCACATTTCCCCCCATACAAATAGTGCCTCCAAATCTTCAATGCAAAGACTACCGCCGCTAACTCCAAGTCATGGGTATGGTATCGTTTTTCGAAATCTTTCAACTATCGTAAGGCATATGCAATGACCTTGCCATGTTGCATTAGCACACAACCAAGTCCTCTATGCGATGCATCACTATACACCACAAATCCTCCCGTATCATCTGGTAATGATAATACAGGCGCCTCACTCAACCTCCTCTTCAATTCTTAGAAACTCTCCTCGTATTTGTCCGTCCATACGAACTTCTCTGTCTTCCTCGTTAGATTGGTCAGCGGGGTTGCTATCTTAGAAAAATCTTGGATAAATCTTCGATAGTACCCGGCCAAACCTAAGAAACTCCTAACTTCTGTTGGCGTCTTCGGCTGTTCCCAGTTACTTACCGCTTCTATCTTTGCAGGATCCACGAAAATTCCATTTTGATCTATCATGTGTCCTAGAAATTGAACCATTTCCATCCAAAATTCACATTTTGAAAATTTTGCGTACATCTTTTCCCTTCTCAATGCTTCCAATACCATCTTCAGGTGTTTGGCGTGCTCTTCCTTTGTCTTTGAATAAATCAAAATGTCATCGATAAATACTACTACGAACTTATCTAAGTATGGCCTAAAAACTCGGTTCATCAAGTCCATGAATGCTGCCGGAGCATTGGTTAACCCAAATGACATCACTAAAAATTCGTAATGTTCGTAGCAAGTTCGAAACGCCGTCTTTTGTATGTCCTCCTCTTGTACTTTCAACTGATGATAACCCATTCATAAATCTATCTTGGAAAAACACTTCGCTCCCTTCAGTTGATCGAAAAGGTCGTTTATCCTTGGCAATGGATATCTATTCTTAATTGTCACTCGGCTCAACTCCCGATAATCGTCTGAGCCTCATCGATCCATCCTTTTCTTTACAACAACACCGGTGCTCCCCGTGGAGACACACTTGGCCAGAATGTAACCCTTATCTAGTAACTCTTGCAATTGAATCATTAATTCCTTCATTTCTACTGGCGCCATACGATATGGGGCTTTCGAAATTGGTGCGGTTCCCGGTGCTAAGTCTATTATGAATTCAATTTCTCTGTCTGACGGAAGACCAGGAAGTCCGTTTGGAAACACGTCTTGGAAATCTCTTACCACTGATATATCCTTCATTTCTATTCCCTTCTGTTGAGTGTCCACTATATAGGCTAAATAACCTACACATCCTTTCCTTAACAATTTCTTAGCTCCAGATCATCGTAAGGCAACACGATTGCTTGAAATGATGACAGCTACCGTAAAACACTACCTTAGACCGATTTGAGGTGCGAAGGTTCACACTCTTCTTTGACAATCGATTATCGCGATGTGGCGGATAACCAATCCATTCCTAATATCACATCAAACTCTCCCGCTTTAATCGAATTAAGTCTACGTTTAGTTCGTGACCTCTAATGTTTGCACAACAGTTTGATGAAACAAACTCTATGGGAATTACTTCCTTATTCACAATCTCTATGTTCAATGAATTTTCTAAATGTTCAGGAGGTATGTTTAGTCGATTAGCAAATTCTTCAGACACAAAGGAATAGGTAGCACCCGAATCAAATAATACATAGGCATTTATTCTATTGATTGGGAGAATACCTGACACCACGTCCCTTGCAGTCACTGCGTCTTGGATAGTCATGTTAAAGGTTCGGGCAGTCGGTCAGTTGGATTGCGTTGGTCTGCCGATCATCAGCTTGCTACCCCCTCCTTGTTGGCCGTTTCCTCCGTTGCTCCCCTTCTTTGGGCAATCCTTGATTTGATGCTCAGTTGAGCCACACGCGAAACATCCCTTAATCTTTTTCGGCTTTGGGCAGTTGGGTGAAATGTGCCCTTCTTGGCCACAGTTGTAGCAGACGCTGCGCCCCTTCCAGCATTCCCCTTGATGGTTTTTCCCACATTTTGAGCAAGCTTCACTTCTTTTCTTAAACCCTCCTTGATAACTTTCTGACTGGTTGACGTTTCAGTGGTTGGTGTTGTTGTTGTTGTTGTTGTCGTTGTTGCGGTTATCCCATTTCCTCTTTCCCAGATAACTTCCACCACTGCTACTCCCTCCACGAGTCTCTCCCCCAACATTCTTGTTCTTTTTCTCCTTGTTGTATTGGCTCAATGCCTCGTTACCTCCCTCAGCAATTATCGCCTTCTCCAATAATGTGGCGAATGAGTCGATTTGAAGGACCGACACCTTGTTGAACAACCAAGGTTTTAGTCCAAGTTTGAAGCGTCGAGATTTCCTTTCTTCAGTGTCTACTTGATGTGTTGCGAATCGTGCGAGTTCATTGAACTTGGCGCATCTTGTCTGCCATCGTCATCTCCCTTGTTTTAGTTCTAGAAACTTTACCTCCATCCTATTCTTCATGCTCTTGAGGAAGTAATTCTCGAAGAACAAAGTCTTAAACCTCTCCCAAGTTATAGTCCCTTCTCCGCCTTCTCTGTTGATTTGCTTCCCACCAAAGGTAGTTTGCTTCACCCTCATCATATATGTAGCGAACACGGTTTCGTCGGTCTTCACCCACACGAGCAATGGCGAAGGCTTTCTCCATTTCCTTGATCCACGTTTATGCTACAATAGGATCGGTAGTACCTATGAATTCCGGAGGTCCTATACTCTTAAAGTCCTTGAAGTTTGCGACCGGAGCTACTTGGGGAATGGGTGGTACTTGTTCATTTCTTCCCCTAAGAGCCTCCCCTAACAAATCTACAAGCCTCTGAATGGGATCTACTTGTCCTCTCTCATCATTAACCGACTCTTCCGGTGCAGTTAATCTACATCTGGGCAGCATTTTTCTGCATCATAAAACTTCCATTTTTATTTTCTAATTATATTACTTAAACAATTCTCCATAAAAGGAATAAGATTTCCGAATACATTTCAGAACAAGATCATTTATATTCATATGCCAAATTGTTACATTACATGATTATCTCTAGTATACTTCTATAAATGACACAACTTATCCCCTAATATCACAAAAGATGGGGACAACCATTAACATACTACCCTCTAATATAACTCAAGCGTTTGGGGCTTACAACTATCTCACATTCTAAATAAAAATGAAATTATAACGATAGATAATACACTACATAACTAAACTACAACTAATAACTTTTAACGCCTAGACTTAATCTATCATTCCAGCTCCCACAGTAGCATCTGGTACTCCCTCTGAGTAATGTACACGACCAAATCTCGGCTTATGGTGTGCCGGGTCTGTCCCCGCTTTGTCGGGTAGTGATTTACCCCATCAATCAGTCTCTCCATGGCCGTGCGCACTGCATAGCCCATCCTATTCATCTTCCTCCTTTTGCACCTCACTTCATCTTCTAGATCGTTAGCCCTATCATTGGCCCCTTCCCACTTCTCTTCGAAATGGATCCTATCCCTTACCTCCATCTCTAACTGAGTACGGATAGCTTCCTTCTCTGTCCTCTCGCTCAACTCCCTCTGCTCCATCTCTTCCAACTTCCCTGTTAGTTCTACATTCCTAGCCACTGCCCTGTGGAATAAAGCCCCCATCTGGATTCCTGCCTCCTTACGGTGAGCAATCTCTACCTCCATCTCCTGCATCACTAACTTTCTCTGGTGGTCTTCGTCCCTCCGCTTTTGGAATTCGGACTCCTGTCTTTAGCCTCGACCTCTAACTCCTCAACTCTGCCCCTAACTCTAAAATCTGCTCCTCATACTCCCCCACATCCCCATCCTCAAAAGTAGCCTCGTCAAGGTCCCCATGGGCTCGTCCACCATCTGACTCCTCCATAGGCTCCTCCTCCGGATCTGACTCCTCGGGTATTGGCTCCATCTCCTCTTCCTCATCATCATCATCGATAGGGACTACAGTTGATATAGGCTCCTCTATCAATGGTGCCTCATATACCATGTGTATGTCACGCGGCTCCTCTTCTACTACTCGGCTAGTCCCCCCCATGTCAGTCATCCTACAATCCCCAACACAAGACAAAACAAACAACAACTCCATTAGAATGTTAAATAACATAAGTTCATTGTATAGAATGAAGTTATATTACATGTTTCGCTAAGTCCATCTCTGTGAAAACTACATATGAGTTTAATCCCTTTCTATCTTCCAGTTCTCCTAAGTTATAATCTAAGGGCTCTACGCTCCTAAGGTTTATAACTATGGCTCGATACCAACCTCACGTGGCGCCCCCAAAATTCGGACACCCATATCTCAATTCATTGCATCACGTGCAACTTCTGAATATCTTACTAAATCATTAACAACGAAATAATAGAATAATTTACATTGATATAATATGAATATTCGGCGTCCCAAGGTCAAGTAACCATTACTACGACAATTCGGTGATTAACTTAAACATAACTTAATCATTCTTGAATACATCATAACAAGCATAACAATAGTAATAATACTTCTAGTCTTAAGGACTAAGTTATTACATCACCTTGTCACTCGTCTGAAGTACTTTCGCTCTCTTTTAAGCAGTAATGTTTTAGGAAGCAAGAATGAGCAACAAGTTTGCCCAAAGAAGCAATATAGCCGGGAAGAACAAGCGGTTATAGCATTTAAATCTTTCAAGGGCATAATAATAATTAGTAGTTTAAGGATATCAAGAAATATCAAGAGTATTCAATAGGTTATCGTTATAAATTTGAAAGATACCAACAAAATTTCGAGATTTATTCATTTAGGGGTTTAACATGAATGAGCATTGGCGGTCACCAAGGACTAAGAACTCTTACTAGAATTAACACTTGATTACACTTTGTAATCCAATATAAACAAGTACAACGGTGATCGACTAAAAAAGTACCTACGTTATGCATAACATTTAATCATACTTGTATCATGCATGAGGCTTCCCCTACATATAAAATTTCCCTTGAATGAGGGTTGTTCATCTCAATGAGATTTACGATAGTCCTTTTAAGTCAATTGGGTTGGATAGCTTTTAACACACAATAATAGTCTAGTCGAATCAAAGGCTTAGACAGATTTTTATAATGCATTTAAGAACGATAAGTTCAATATTTGCAACAACGTCAAGGTATATAAATGAATTTCGAATAGAAACAGATATTTGCTTGAGACAACAATTCGAATGTATATAGTGTAAGAAGTAAGGAACTTGCAACACAATAATAATAGTGTTCGGATACTTGCTCAATGTAAATTTGAGTGAGGTTAGGGAACTTGCAACACAATAATAATAGTGTTCGGATACTTGCTCAATGTAAATTTGAGTGAGGTTAGGGAACTTGCCTTTAGCGTTGATTACTACTTATGGCAAAAATTACCTCAATGAACTATGTTTGTCCTATTCATGTAAGCATAGGTATTCATTAGCCAAACACACTTGATATATATATATATATATATATATATATAAACAACATGTACACATAACACATTTTTTTCTATCTAAGTATACTGCGGCACCCATCAAAACTCATAGCTGTACACTAACATGCTCATACTTTTGACCACTGCTAGTTTATCCGAAATCTTTCTTCTTCGTAGTTCCAAGAGGTTCATTGCCTTAAGTAGACCATAACATCTATTAATCCCACCGGCCCTTTTCTACACATGTTTGCAGGCATTAGATTTATTTTCCCAAAGTTAGTAAAATTCTCTACTTAGGACTCATTCGTGTAATAATAGTTTATAGCAGTATAGGAATATTTATTAATCCATCCTTATATCAAGTTATGATGCTGTCTCCGAATCCCAGGACATCTTTTCATGTCCGAAGCCTAAGACGTCTGGCCATGTTCGAAGATATTACGACTTGTCTGAAGACAACACGCTTTGTCCGAAGACATTACGACTTGTCCGAAGACAACACAGTTTGTCCGAAGATATTACGACTTGTCCGAAGACAACACGCTTTGTCCGAAGACATTAAGACTTGTCCGAAGACAACACGCTTTGTCCGAAGACATCTCCGAAGTCAGCTCTTTCAGAGACTTCGGTCTACACTATTTCGACAAGGTCTAAGTTTGTCGGGTTAATTTCATTAATACTTTACTATATGCATACAACCTAAGGGAATTTCTTAATATATGGTCTAACACTGATAGAACCCATCACCGGTGGTTCCTAAAATGCAGTGCAAACAAGACTCCATGGAGTTCGAAGCGATGAACATGCTCTTTTGCGAGTAGTCACAACTTGATTCGAACAATTATTAACTTATTCATGCATGAACGTAAACTTTCTAAACACCTATATCATGCTAATTCATCATACTTGACCTATTAATTTAGGAAAAGCGAGAATCAAACAAGACTCAAGTTAAGAACGAAGTAGAATTATACCTTCTCGAGCTTTAACCTTGATATCTCACAAACCCGATTTGGTAATGCTTAGAACTAAGAATTCTTTACTCGATTTCTCCAATACTCTTATCACTATAACAATTTTTGCCATGGTGGCTTATATTTAAAGAAAAAGCATGGACTGACACTTGCTTTACATAATGTTGGGATTCATGGTGCAATAGAAATGAACAATGGTTACTTAAGGAGTTGTTTAACCACTCCATACCGACCAATTAGCTAGCCATGCATGCCTAGGATTAGCGATTGAAAGTTTGCGTGAAAGAGAGTTTAGCTCTTGTTCCTTGTACTTGGTGACCCTTAATTTGGGGACAAGAGAATAGATCTCGAGACATAGACAAAGGGGCTGGTCGGTCAGACCCCTTGCGCCACACACATTTTTTTTACCAACACCTTGTACCATCGATTTAACTATTACGTTGGGTTCAATTGGATTTTAAATAACCCAAGTTTATTGGGCTAACTCAAAAGTCCATCAATTAATTTATTGGGCTAGACTCCCAATTTATTATTTGGATTATAAACATGTAAATACTTAATTATTATGGCAGCAAATTATTTAATTTAATTTACCCAATAACACTAAATTATATACCACCTTAATAATTATTAATAAGTTGGGTTATTTCACATAATTTAAGTTACTCACCCCATGCCATGTAAGCATTTATAAAATAAATAATCACAGGCTCTATTTATAAATATTAATATTAAATCATAAAATTTACGGTTATTACAATAAGTCAAAACCTACTTTGTTTATAAGTTGGTTTAATAAGTAACTTGTAATAATCTTATGTTGATTAAAATCCATTTAGATTCATTAAGAATGTAGTTTTACCGGAATTCACACGATTGGACGATAATCGTCGAATCCGTGAAATTCTTGGAATAGAAGTCGTATTTTGAGTTTGAAGTCAGAAATAATGGTTTTCAATAAAGACAAGTCGTATTTGGCATTATAGAGTTGCGAAGTCAAAAATTACCGGATTCCGACTTAGAACGAAGAAACGAGCATTGAACGTTCACGGACGTTTATCGTTTTCATTAAAAATGAACTAATAGGTCAAATTTTAGTAAACGAAGTCAAATAGATAAAATTATTGCATAAACGCATAGAGTACGTAATTTGTGAACTGTAGGCTTTTGAACGAGCCAATTCGGACTTATAACGAAGAAGTTATGCGTCCGGGAAGTTCACAAAATTCAAAATCTGCAAAATTTTTCTAAGGCACAGAGTTGGCACTGCGACACCAACCTAAGGCCAAAAGGTGGCGGCTGCAACATGCAATGATGTTGAGACCCTCATCGCTAACTTTCATGTGTGATGCGGCGGATGAAGAGCTATAGGTGGTAATGTGGCTGATCCTGAGAAATTGCTAGAAAAGAATGTCTTTATGTATAGAATGAAAGGGGACTTGATAGTAATGAATTAAGGTATATGCATAACGTTGTTAAGATATTGTAAGACACTAATGAATGATGATTAAGAGTTATTAATCAAGCAAAGATGAACGAATTATGAATGTCGTAATGAAAGCCGAAAACCCATAATAGTAGATCTAAGTCAGGATTTACATTGAGATGAAGGGTAAGATATAATAGTATACATACTTGATTATGTATGACCTAATGTGGTACGTTATATGATCATGTGTTGTAGAAATATAGAAACTTAAAGTGTACAAGTGTTAATCGATGGCAGAATGACTGAAGGCAAGTATTCTAACCCTTGTTTTGATTCGATCTGAACAAGTTTTGCAATTCATGTATTCTTTTTCGCATGAAGTCTTGAATGATGAAGTCTTAAGCTAATTCTTTCGGCTAGACTTATATTATGATTCTGCCAAGCATGATTTATATTTACCGAGTTATATTGGTATGATTTTCAATCGAAGACCAAGTATGCTAAAATGTTTTTGTCGTTTAACGACAGGCACGTGAGGTAGCCACAACTTAAACGTATACACATTTAATGAATGTAGTGTTGATCAACATAGAAACTACTTATGATTTGATCACTCGAGACGTGTTTCGTAAGATATCTTGGACTTCTGGACTTAGTGTCGGGTTGTCCTTTTCAAAGAACTTATGAATGCTCATAGTCTTGAGCCGTAATTGATATTCCACTGAGTATGGTTGTTGTAAAATGTTTTGAAGGAAAAGAAGTGCTATTGTGATTTATCGATAGTACTTCGTAACTATTGTTCAGTTACAGAAGATATATGAGTTCTATGTTTCAAGGATGTTGTTTGTTAGAATTGTAGTACTTGCTGAGCTAGTTATGCTCACTCTTGCTTGAACCATATGAACACAGCCAAGATCGAGCGGACTGAAGGCTCGGGTAAAGATAAGGGCAAGGCAAAGACGAACCCTTAGCTTAGTATGTAATAGAATAGTTCAATGATTGTAATATATTGAATATTATGACAAGAACAAACGAATGGGTTACAAAGAACCTGGGAAATGTAATATTATTTTGAATATATAGAAGTTATATTGGTCCTTTTGTGACTATTTCATGGAATGAATGAATGAATGGTAGTACCATGTAGCACCATCTATCGGGTTGGAAGATATTGGATTTGGGGACGTCACAGTATCAAATCGTGAAGTGAAAAGAATTCTTGAAAAGATAGTGAATCCCACAAGGAAGGATTGGTCGTTGAAGCTAGATGATGCTATATGGGCTTACAAGACTGCCTATAAGACATCATTGGGAATGTCACCATTTCAACTTGTATATGGAAAGGCTTTTCACCTTCCCATGGAGCTCGAGCATAAGGCATATTGGGCTATAAGGAAGTTCAATTTTGACTTGAAGGCTATAGGAGAAAAATGCCTACTCCAACTCAATGAGTTGGACGAATTCAAGATGTAAGCCTATGAGAACTCCAAAATATGCAAGGAAAAGGTGAAGAGATGGCATGACAGCAAGATAGTGGAATGGGTGTTTGAATCGGGGCAATGAGTTCTATAGTTTAATTCTAGACTCAAACTATTTCCCGGGAAGTTTAAATCAAGGTGGTCAGGGCCATTTACTATGAAGATGGTTTTTCCACATGGTGCGATCGAGATATTCGATAAGTTCCTAGACAAGCCTTTCAAAGTTAATGGACAACGGCTTAAGCAATATTTTAGTGGTGAGGTTGACAGGCAGAAGGTCACCTCAATTCTTTCTTCTACATGATTGAAACAGAGATAGTCAAGCTAACTGACTATAACTTAGCGCTCAATGGGAGGCACCCCATTATTTCTATCCTTACCTCTTATTTAATTCTGTTGGAATCATGTTTATTTCTCATTTTCATGTTTAATTTTTGATAGCATAACAATTGTTGATATAAGTTTTGCTTGACCTGATTGTGCATATCATTTTTATTAGGAGTAGCATATAGGGCATTATTTTGGGATATATTAATTCATGCATGTTACTTAATGCATATTTCGATTTGAGAAATTGTTATATCTCATATTTGATTATGCTTTATTTGCAGGTTTAGTGCAAAATGCCATTAGCTACTGGTTCTTACTTCAAGTACAGTGCAGTTTATTTAGGGTACAGGGTAGCACGGTCACGCGGATGATTAGTTCAAAAATAGAGCGCCCGTGCCTGACTTTCTTGCAATCTGGATCATAGCGTGCATGCGCTCTTAACAGGTTTAAACATCGCGCAACAAGGCTGCATAATCAGCTGGCAACGGCCGAGACCGGAATCGAGAAAAATTTTAAGTTTTTAAAATGTGCCCTACTCAAATTCTTATATCAGTTACATTCTCAAATGTGCGTCTCTCCAATTCTTTTCAAAATTGACGCCTATATTCTCCTTTCCCAAACCGTTTCTTTTAAAATTCAAACTCCTCACCACACTACGAATTCTACGCATCTGTTTCCTTCCCACGTTCAACGTATCATATATATCCTAGTTCAGTTAGTTAGGGTTTCCTCAGAGGGTGGAAAATAACAATTTTGGGGGTTATTGTTAGTATACAGAGAATGTTGTCGTCAGTCAGTTCTCATCTCAAAAGTTTTTCTTTATCAAATACAATGGGGCCAAAAAGTGCACGTTCTCACACTTCAGTGTCATCTTCCTCAAGTAGCCAAAGTGAGGATGTTGTTAACCTCACAAAATTCGTCAGCCTTGAGGCCCAAATAGAATACTACAGAATAGTGGCTAAGACATTTATGAGGGAACGTGGGTTCAAGCCTGAAAAACAATATGGTCAGTTATGGAACATGATATGTGAAAGAGGATGGGTTGGAGTGACTGCTACTCCTATGCCTGCACTCATGGGGATTATTTGGGAGTTTTATACCAATGCTAAAGAAACCATGAGTGGGCTATCTTTTGTCAAAGGAGTTCAAGTAGACTATCGTCCTCAAGCAATTAGGGAAGTTTTCAAGATACTCGATGCACCACCAGTTGGACGTGTTAACTGGGTCGAGGCTGCAAGATTCGAGACAGACCAAGATGTGATGATTACTGATTTATGTGTACCGGGCACGTAGTGGAGCTACAAGCCTGGTACAAATCATCCTAGAACTTTTTAGGCTTCAATCCTCAATCGGTATGCCAAGGCTTGGAATTTATTCATCTGTGCAAAGCTTATGCCATCATCACATCAGCATGAAATCATGACTGAGCGGGCAATTATTTTCTGGGAGCATAGTCACAGGAAAATACATTAATGTGGGCCACCTTATTAATCAGAACATGTTACGCTATATGAGGGGGAGCACCACAGGAAGCATCCCACACGCGTCTGTTGTAGCTAGTCTTTCTGCACGAGCAAGAGTCACATGGGCTAACAAATAACTACAGTACCCAAGCAAAGATATCACCTACGCTACAATTACCAAATTCGAAGATTGGGCAGGAGGTACCCTCACCCGAGGGGTAAGGGCTTCATCCTTCCACCAACATCATCAAGGCCATCGCCGCAGCCCACGGGCACAACTGACACTGGAACCTCAGCCCATGCCACTGTTGAACAGGATGATCGTTGTCTCTGAATGTTGGAGAGAAAAATAGATGCGATCTATGATAATTTTTTAGCGTTGGCCAATGGTTTATCAAGGTCCCTAGCCGAGGCTTTTGCACAACAAGGAACCATGCTCGAGTGCCACAATTTGGGACAGCCGTGCCATTTCCACCGCCAGACTCACCACCCGAGGAGGGTGGTACAACTGATAATTAGGGGATTTCCTTCAAACCCTTTACCTTCATTCATTGGGGATAATGAATAGTTTAAGTTTGGGGGTATTGGGGTGTTTAGTAGTGTAGAGCATTTAATTAATTGCATGTAGTTTAATTTGCATCATTTTAGCATGTTTAGTATAATTTTACATGTTTATGTGTTTAGTCAATTATGTCAATTATGCAGTAATTTTGTTGCATTTTAGTGTTTAATATATGTTTTAGTTGTTTGTTTAATTACATTTCCCAAGTATCTAGTTTTAATGGAATTCTTGTTTAGCGAACGATGAATGTGAAATTTGATGGATTCTTGAATTTAGTGGATAACATGAGCTCAGTTATAATGTTTTACATAATTTAGTTCATGCTTGTTGTTTAGATGCTTTCGGTTAGCACATTGATGTTCATATATGCTTGTTGGTATAAGAATAACGTGTTTTGCTTGCTGAGTAGAAAATGTTGTTTTGAAAATAGAATTGTTTAGGAAGTGAACATAAACTTTGAAAACACATATACTCAAACTTTGGGAACACATGGGTATGCTTGATATTAGGACGAGATGGAGCATAAAATGCACTGAAATTCAGATAAGGCACACTCAGAAGGGGGGTTGAATAAGTGTGGATATAAACTATGACCAATTTAAAATTTAAACCAAATTATTGAATATAGCCTACTATATTGATGAATGCAGCTTGCTGAAAGAATATAGTCTACCGAATTAAATTTTAGTTTAAGAAAATATCTTTGTGATTTTATAAATGTTAATATCAAAATTTCTTTCGATGAATCAAATAATTAAATTAATCAAAGTTGATTATCTTGAGTGAAAATAAATTAAAGCAGGCAATAAAAATAACACCAAGATTTTTTACGTGGTTTAGCTATTACCCTCTATAATAATAGCCTAGTCCACGTCCAATACCAACTAATATTGGAGACTCACTTTTATTTCTTTAAAAGACTATTGTTACAAATCAGATCCTATAAAACTGAATTACAATAATTCACTTGAGCACTCTTGCTCCTTGTGCACCAATGCACTCCTTAAGCACCTATGATTCCTTGAACCTATTTGTAAACAAACCTTAATCCACCTGGATTAAATTCCCTTAGACAACACTTAGTCTAAAAAAATTAATATTACAATAATAGAGGTCTAATGATCAAAGCAAATAAACAATTTAACAATGCAAGGCTAAACTAGTGAATGCAATGATCAAGTAATAAAAGATAGATATCACCAATATGAAGCTCACGAAAGTTGACTGAAAATATCAATTGATCAGCAGTTCAAAATTTGCACCAAGAATAGAATAGCTTTCCAAATATGTGAGTGCAAAATATTAATTCAAGTGTTGTAAGTGTTGTGTTCATTACTGAAATCAATTCTTTTTTTTATAGCCCAGAAAACAACCGTTGTGAAATAACAAATATTTTCGTTGCCAATTTTGTTCCGTTATAACCAACAGATTCAAAGAGATAAATAACATTCCAATATTATTCCCATTAATGGCTAGGAAATATCAAAAATCAATTATCTTCGGTTGTTACAAAGATTTATTGGACTCTTTCAAAAAAAAAAAACTATTAGAAGTAGGTAACATCATTTCTATCTAATTCATATATCAATTTAAAGTCTGCCGCCACATATAAATAGCATTAATAAAGGAAAAAGTATGTACCAACTTTTTCAAGATAATGATTACCTTATATTTCCAAGATACTTATCCCACTATTTTAGAAGGTAATCATATCTCTGCCAACTCACTTCAACAACTTTTAGATTTCCAACATATAAATTTATCACACAAAATATACAAATATTATAACATCAATACGTATGGAAAAACTAAAATAATTTGGACAATACTAACCATGAAAAATTAATTCTTTTAATAATAGTTAGCAATATATAAAATGCGTAGTCATGCTCAAATTATTTAATCCGGACAATAAACTAATTTTCCCTTTTACGCATGCATATAAATACTAATCAATTTATAATAGTTAGCAATGTAACATACTTAGGCATGCACACAAAAAAATATTTAATTAAATGCACAAATAATATGTCCTAGAGCCTTGTATTGAAAAATTAAATATTTGCAATGACCTTACATATTTTACTTTAGACTCAAAATTCTTTAATCTTCTTGAATAATCCATCAAATAATTCTTGAAACAATTTCCTGAAATTCACAATAAAGAATTTAGTACCAATGAACAAGTCATCATCAAAACATAAGGTTATTAGAACGTGATATAATCAACATTCTCCCCCTTTTTGATGATGACAACATAAATGAAAACTCCCCCTAAATTCATGCATATAACTTATTTCAGGAAAAATTTTGTCCGACCTGCATATGTTAGTATCATACCAAATAATAATGTAATTCAACACATATCATAATATTAAATAAAACAATCAGTCTTAACATGCAGACAGTCATGCCTATCAAAATCCAAATAAAACCATAGTCTTTAAAATAGGAATTTAAAAACAATAATATCAAAAGAAAAGAACTGAACGATAACTAATTCTCTCCCTTTGTCATCTGGCAAAAAAGAATGAAAATAGGATCAAATTCAGTCAATGTCCTCAAGATTAGCCCTCTGTTCAGCACGGGTAGTGAAATAAGGACGATGGCAAATGCGATGAAGACGTTCTTCTAAAGAGTAATCATCTGCAAACCGAGGAGGTCGTGGTATAAAAGTTGTAGGAGGAAGTGCCATGTCAAGAAAATCACCCTTGTATTCAGCAATCCAATTGCACATTGGCCATTCTGGGATTGGGGAATACATTGTTGGAACATGGAATTTCTGTCCTACATCATTGAATCTTGTTGCCATGAAATTTGCAAGCTCCCCGAGCTGATAACTAATAAACTTAACCTTTTGACTCAACTGACAGGTGTTCCTATTAAATTTTCTTTGAAGTGATTCAACCATTGCTAGTGTTTGAATCTCAAAACCTGCCTGAAGATCAATGAATTCATCTTCAACACGATGATACAACTTATTAATTTTTGTAGCATCCATCGATAGTTTTCCTTTCTCAAGAATCACAAGTCAATTTCTTATTTCGACCAAATCAGCTTTCATAGAATTTAGATTTTGTAGAATCTCATTTAGAACACTCATAATGTCAGGCCCATGAGAATTTGGCAAAGAGGATGAAGATGAGTCGTGATTAGGAGAAATAGAAGGAGGATCAGGGAGAAGATGAACAAACTCACCAACATGAAAAGTAATATGAGATTTTGTCAGATTAGCAAAAGATTTATAAGCTCATTACTTATGATGTAAATTTCATCATCAAAAGATATTTTGAAATGTTGGAAGAGTTTTGTTAAAAACTTGTTATAAGGAAGACACTTCTTGGTTTGATTTAATGCAACTTTGCATATGAGACAGACAACATCATTTGAGAAAGATTGAAAGGTTTTCCTTAAGAATCATAGCCACAACCACTAAATCTTGATAGGTAAAATCTGCTCGACCACCAAGTCGTGGAAACAAATTATACCTAACCAACTTATGTAACACACAGACAGTAGGACACACATTCACAATTTTTGGAAGAAACAGAGTTGTAAGAGAATAATCATTCATAACAATATGAAGCTGTTCTAATGGAGGAAAAGGGAAATTAACAGCACCTTTAAGAGTAAAAGGACAAGCTCCAGCAGAACATATACCAAGAATGCTACCAAAATCAATACTAGTGAAAAATAATGACTTTCCCTTAACATATGTTGTAAAACAATCCCCATTGCATTCAAGATTAGTGTAAAACTATTGGACTAATCTAGGATAAGCAATAGTAGGAGGAAGCAACATAGGGGATATTTCGTAATCAAGAAGAGTTTTTCCGAATGTAGTGTTTGAAATAAAATAGATCCGTAGATTTTTCATAAACAAATTGCTTTCAGAGCAATTGAATTTTTAAAACGAGTTTCAAAACTATATCCTCTCAAGAAATTTTCTTGCATATCAAGGGAAGATGAAAATGGATTTACCATATTTGAAGGAGATTAATGTCATGAAAGAGATGTTCTTCTTCATCCACCGTCGCTTAACTTGCTCCATTGAGATGGTTCTGCTTCTGTAGCCTTTAAGAAAGAAAAACTTGAATCCGAATCATCGGATAATACTTTGGCATCAGACAACACATGTACAGAAGAGTTCTTTTGTACTCACTTGGATTTCATTTTTGTTCCAGTAACATTCTTCAATGAAGATCCTTCGTCGTTTGATTTACCAGACGATCGCTTGCTAGCTCTAGTTTTCATGGTGTTACAGATTTGTGAAAGTGAAACGAAGGGTTTTTGGTAAATGATGGAAGTGTAATATCCGATTTAAGAAGAAGAAGTCAAGATATAAAGATACAGAAATAGAAATTAAATCAAGAAAACTCACACCGAAAGACGTATGCGCTTTTTAATTTTAAAAATATGTTTCTACCATCGTTCAGTATTTTAAGGTAGAAATCTTTACGCTTCCCAATTAATTGATATCCCATGATAGATTAATCATTAATAGAACCGTATCTAGAATATAGTTTAAATAGATAAGGAATGGCAAACAAATATATTTTATCGATATCATCAAAAAATAAATGATACATATATGTATAAAATATAATCTGTGATGTCATAAAATTTTAAGTACGTAAATCACAATTATACCATGCACATTCCAAGTTCTCTCCTTAGCATACAAAATCTTTCCTCACTAAAGGGTTTAGTAAAAATATCAGCCTAATTGTTTTTCTCGTAGGAATAAAAATTAATTTAACTAACCCTTTTGAAACATTATCCCTTAAAAATGATGTCTTACCTCTATATGTTTTGTAATGCGTGAATGCAAAATAGATTCTTTGATATGTCAATAAGACTAGAATTATCGCAATATATAGGCACATTATTGCATATTATATCAAAATCACATAGAGTTTGTTTCATCCATAATATTTGAGAGCAACAACTCCTCGCAGCCTAAATATTCACCTCAAGAGTTGATAAAGCAAATCAAGTTTGCTTTTTACTATGCCATGAAACAAGACTTTGTCCCAAAAATGTACAAGACCACTTGTACTTTTTTTTCTATCAATTTGAAACCCCGCATAGTCAACATCCGAATAACCCATTAGTTCAAAATGATTACTTATTGGATAAAATAACCCTAAATTCATAGTACCACTTAAATATTTAAAATTCTTTTAACCATTGTAAGTGGGATTCTTTGGTTTTGCTTGAAATCGAGAGCACAAAGACATACACTATACATTATATCGTGTCTAGATGCGCTTAGATATAATAAAGAGCCAATCATACCTCGATATTTAGTTACCTCTACATCTATACCTTTATCATCCGATGTGAGCTTTATCGATGTACCTCATCGTGTAGCCTTTGGGTTGGTTCCTTCAAAATCAAATCTTTTAAGTAGCTCTTTTTGTGTACTTGGTTTGATGAATATAGATCCCTTCCTTTGTTTGCTTGATTTGAAGTCCCAAAAAGTAATTTAGCTCTCCCATTAAGCTCATATCAAATTCCTTATGCATACACTTTGAAAACCACTCACAAAAGAAAATCATTAGTAGCACCAAATATTATATCATCTACATATATTTGAACAATGATTATTTCTTGTTTTTCATGTTTAATAAATAATGTAGAATCTATTTTACCTCTAGTAAAACCACTTGAAATAAGATACTTACTCAACTCTCTCGCATCAAGCCCTCGGAGCTTGTTTGAGACCATAGAGAGCTTTTTTAGCTTAAAAACATGATTTGATATTTCTCATGTTCAATCCAGAGGTCGTTTGACATAGACTTCTTCATTGATGTATCCATTAAGAAACGCACTCTTTACATCCATTTGATAAAGCTTGAATTTCATGTAACAAGCAAATGCTAACAAGATTCGAATAGACTCTAGTCTTGCAACTGGAGCATAAGTTTCTTCGTAGTCGATCCCTTCTTGTTGATTATAACCTTGAGCCACTAGCCTTGCTTTGTTGCGAGTGATTGTTCCATGCTCATCAAGATTGTTTTTAAACACCCATTTTATTCCAATGATGTAACTATCTTTGTGAGGAGGCATTAATTCCCAAACTTGACATCGCTCAAATTGTTGAAGTTCCTCTCAGCATTGCCATTAGCCAATTTTCATCAAGTATAGCTTTTTTAACATTCTTTGGCTCAACTTGTGATAAAAATGCAGAAACGCACATTGATTTTGTAGGCTTCTCCGTGGTAACTCCTTTGTTTATATCTCCGATGATGTTTACCGGTGGATGATCCTCGAGATATCTTCATTGTTTTTGGCATTTGAATATCGTGAATTACCTCTTCTTGTTGAGGAAAATTTTCTTCAAGATCTTGTGTTGCTTCTTGTTCATTTTCATGCATACCGCTCAATTCAAATTTCTTGAAATTTGTCCATTCTATTCATTAATGGTTCTCTCTTGATTTACTCGAATTTGTGAAAATCTCCAAATTTCCTCGATCCTCTTCTTTTTTTTTGGAAGATCATTGTTAGTCTCATTAAAAGTTATATGAATTGATTCTTCAACACATAACTTGTAAATATTAAATACACGATATGCCTTGTCATATGTGAATAACCAATGAAAATACCTTCATAGATTTAGCATCAAATTTTCCCAAGTTATCACTAGTATTTAGTATATAACATTTAGACCCAAATACTTTGAAATAACTTATATTAGGAATTTTGTTATTCAAAAGCTCATAAGGTGTTTTCAAAATAATAGACGAATAAGAACTCTATTTAACACATAACACGGGAAGTATTAATGACTTTTCTACCCAAAATTTCTTTGAAGTTTGCTTTCTTGTAAAAGTGTTCTAGTTGCTTCTTGAAGTGTTCTATTCTTTCTTTCCACTACTCCATTTTGTTGAGGAGTTCTAGGAGTTGAAAACTCATGGCTTATACCTTTTTGATCACAAAATATAATAAAGTCCTTTTGAAATTCTTGCACCATGATCACTTTAATTTTTATAAGTTTGAGACTATACTTAGTCTCTAAATTTCTTATCAATTTCTCAAACTCTTTAAATGCTTCATCTTTGGTTCTTAAAAATAATACCCATGTATATCTAGAAAATCATCAACTATTACAAATGCATAAAATTTACCATTAATACTAAAGTATGCCTTTTTCGGGCCAAATAAATCAAGATGAAGTAATTGTAAAGGTGAGGAAGTTGATACCATATTCTTTGCAATCGAATGATGTTCTTACTTGTTTTCCAAGTCATGGCAAGGAACACATACTCCTTTCTTTTCAACTTTATCTTCTAAATCCTTTAACGAGGTTTTTAGAGGACAATTTCTTGATTAAATCCATGTGAACATGTCCCATCCTTTTGTGCCATAAATTAGCCTCATCTTGTATGTATGCAAGACATAATTTCTTCATCATGTCATCAAAATCAATAGTATATATATTTCCTTCTCTTTGTGCAACTAGAGTAACATTGTTAGTACCATGAGAAATAGTGCATTTTTCTTTATCAAAACCGACTTATGACCATTATCCATTAATCGACCGATACTAATAAGATTAAATTCAAGTCCATCAACAAGGTGTACATTATCAATATTTACCTTACCATTTCCTATTTTACCTTTTTCCAATTATCTCACAGTGTTCGATTATCTCCAAATGTAATCGTACCAATTTTTTTTCTTGATTTTTAGCTCCATGAACTTTGTTTTGTCACCAATCATGTGACGTGAGCATCCACTATCAAGAATCCACTTTTGAGATGGAACCTCTTGCCTTGAGACATACCTGCAAGAAAAGATAATTCATCCTTTTGTACCCACATCTTTTGGGTCCTTTAATGTTAGTTGCAAGTAAATCATTCTTTTAACCCATACCTTTTAATCTTATTTTTCTTAAAGCAATTTATGTCCAAGTGACCTTTAATACCACAGCTTTTACATGTTGTGAAAGGAGAACAATAATTTAACTTAAACCGTGATTTTGATTTTAACATTTTTATATTACCCTTTTTATGCATAGGATCATAACCAATTACTTGTCTTTAAAAACTAGGTCTTTTTTTACATAATATGATATTTAAATTTTCTTCACCTTGAACAAATTTAGCAAGAGATGATTTTAATGAATCTATTTCTTTTTGAAGTTTGTAATTAGAAAATGTTTTCATAGGTGATTTATCACTAAATGCATCAATACATACATCTCTCATTTTCAGTTCATTAGTTAATTTATGGATTTCATTATTCAAAAAATTTACCTTATTAAAAAGTATTTTGTTATAATTATCTAAATAATCAATTTTAGCAAGCAAAACCTTTTCTTCTTTACAAGTAGATTCCTTTTCAATATCTTTCTTTTCATCGATTAAAGAGTCTACTTCACCCATTAATGTATTTACTAAGTCTTTCAAATATGCATTTTTTTCTTTTAATTTAGCATTTTCTTGTTTCAAGGAATTAAAATCAAAATCAGATACCTCGTTTGATTCACCTTCTATTCCCATGAAGCATACTTGAGCTATCTCATCCTTGGCGTCGACCTCAACCTCATATTCTTCTTCATCACTCCAAGTGACCAAAGGCTTTGTTTCTTATTATCCTCAAGCCTGCTTTTTCCTTTATTCTTAAGTTGAAAATAGTCCTTCTTGAAGTGCCCCGTCGTCCACATTCAAAACACGCCTCTTCGCTTTGCTTTCCTTTGCCTTTTATTTGAGTTCAAGATATTCTTTCGCTTATTCTTCCTTTGTAGAAGTCCTTTGAGTCTCCTCGACATCATAGCTATCTCTTCGTCGTAATCATCATCAAGCTCTTCTTCATTTCCTCGCATTAAGAGCTAGAACCTTTCTACGAGGAGTTTCCTCCTCATCGCCATACCTCTTTAACTGATGTTCATATTCCTCAAGTTCACCAAAAAGGGTTAGTGTGTCCATAGTAGATATAGTAGAGGAATCTTGAAGAGTAGTAATTTTAGACGCAAACCTCTTGGGCATAACCCAAGTAACTTACGATTAATCTCACTTTGTGGAATAGATTTGTCCAAAGAGCTTTAAGGAGTTCGTAAGAACAAGGAACCTTGCTTGAGCCATCTTTATAGTTTCATCTTTCTCGAAGTTTGAACATTTCATAATCATGCATGAGCATGCTTAGTTTAACTTCTCGAACTTTTGATGTTCCTTCATGACTCACCACTAGAGTATCCCAAATTTCCTTAGTGTGTTGCATGAGGATACTTTGTCAATCTCTTGATCGCACCATACCGCTTTAGTAGAGTATTCATAGCCCTTGAATCATAGGAGACCATGAAGGTTTCAGTTGAATCCATCTCTAGCAAAGTCTTTGAGTACCGCCATCTTTCCTTAGAATAATCGGTCCATTCTCCACAACCCACCATTCCCAAGGATCTCTTTTAAGGTAGATCCTCATTCGAATTTCCGTAAGTTGTAGTTTTCTCGCTCCATGCAAAGAAGGAGGTCTATTGGTTGATTGACCTTCTTGATTGTTGTTTCCTAACTCGTGCCATGTCGTAATCTTTCCCTACAAGTCACCTTTAAGACCAAGTAAGTAGAGCCAAGCTCGATACCAAATGAAATTCAGATAAGGCACACATAGAAGGGGGGTTGAATAAGTGTGGATATAAACTATGACCAATTTAAAATTTAAACCAAATTATTGAATATAGCCTATTATATTGATGAATGTAGCTTGCTGAAAGAATATAGTCTAACGAATTAAATTTTTGTTTAAGAAAATATCTTGGTGATTTTATAAATGTTAATAACAAAATTTCTTTCAATGAATCAAATAATTAAATTAATCAAAGTTGATTATATTGAGTGAAAATAAATTAAAGCAAGTAATAAAAATAACACTAAAGATTTTTTACGTGGTTCAAATTATTACCTCTATAATAATAGCCTAGTCCACGTCCAATACCAACTAGTATTGAGACTCACTTTTATTTCTTTAAAAGACTCTTGTTACAAATCGATTCTATAAAACCAATTACAATAATTCACTTGAGCACTCTTGCCTCCTTGTGCACCAATGCACCCCTTAAGCACCTATGCTTCCTTGAACTGCTTGTAAACAAACCTTAATCCACCTCGGATTAAATTCCCTTAGACAACACTTAGTCTAAAAAATTAAGATTACAATAATAGAGGTCTAATGATCAAAGCAAATAAACAATTTAACAATGCAAGGCTCAACTAGTGAATGCAATGATCAAGTAATAAAAGATAGATATCACCAATATTATGCCCATGAAAATTGCCGATTATTAAAAATATCAATTGATCAAAGATTGAAATTTTGACCAAAAATAATGAAATAACTTCCAAGTATGTGAGTGCAATATATTAATTCAAGTGTTATAAGTGTTGTGTTCATTACTGAAATAAATTCTTCTTTTTATAGCCCAGAAAACAACCGTTGTGAAATAACAAATATTTCCGTTGCCAATTTTGTTCCGTTATAACCAACAGATTCAAAGAGATAAATAACATTCCAATATTATTCCCGTTAATGGCTAGGAAATATCAAAAATCAATTATCTTCGGTTGTTACAAAGATTTATTGGACTCTTTCAAAGAAAAACTGTTACAAGTAGGTAACATCCTTTCTATCAAATTCCTATATCAATTTAAAGTCTACCGCCACATATATATAGCATTAATATAGGAAAAAGTATGTACCAACTTTTTCAAGATAATGATTACCTTATATTTCCAAGATACTTATCCCACTATTTTAGAAGGTAATCATATCTCTGCCAACTCACTTCAACAACTTTTAGATTTCCAACATAGAAATTTATCACACAAAATATACAAATATTATAACATCAATACGTATGGAAAAACTAAAATAATTTGGACAATACTAACCATGAAAAATCAATTATTTTAATAACAGTTAGCAATATATAAAATGCTTAGTCATGCTCAAATTATTTAATCCGGACAATAAACTAATTTTCCCTTTTACGCATGCATATAAATACTAATCAATTTATTAAAGTTAGCAATGTAACATACTTAGGCATGCACACAAAAAAATATTTAATTAAATGCATAAATAATATGTCCTAGAGCTTTGTATTAAAAAATTAAATATTTTCAATGACCTTACATATTTTTCTTAAGACTCAAAATTCTTCAATATTCTTGAATAATCCATCAAATAATTCTTTAAATAATTTCCTGAAATTCATAATAAAGAATTTAGTACCAATGAACAAGTCATCATCAAAACATAAGGTTATTAGAACGTGATATAATCAACATGCACTCGTTTAAATGGAAATGGAAAGTGAGATGGAGCGTAAAAGGCACTCGCTATGCTCTAAAAAAATCAATAAACACCTTGGGAAAGTGCAAGAATCCCCCTCGTGAGTAAAAAAAAAAAAGTAAAATAAACCCATTGTTGAAACTTAGTTTGTATTGATGTGTTGGAGTAGTCAATGTCTCATTAGTATATGTGATTCTTGATTTAAACTCCAATTTTCTGTCTTTAGCAGTATAACATGTGTAATCTTTGCCTTGGTCAAGCTTATTTATGAACACATCACACACACACAACATCTTTATACCGAGTTTGGATTATTTGATTGTATGGTGTTATGTCTATAGTTTAGTTGGACACTTTATTCTTGAATCTGGATAATTCATTGAGGCATACTTGATTGGAATTCCAATTTTGCTGGAAATCTTGGGACTCATTTGCATCATAGTATAGTTTGCATGGCATGTAGTTGCATTGTTGATTTTATTTTTGTGTGCATTGCTTGAAGGCAAGCAATAGTTCAAGTTTGGGGGTATTTGATAAGTAGGTTTTATACCTACTTATTGGTTAGAAACTCACTAGAATTGTGCTTAACTCGAGTATTTTTAGTATGTTTTATTTTCTTTTTGAGTCTATTTTGTAGTGTTCATAGTTGGAACTCCTATAATAACTTAAGGCGTGGAATCCCATTTCTTTCCAATTTGATTTCATTACTTTAATAATTATAATTTTGTTTCGTTAATTAATTTTGAATTCAATTTAATTGTGAGTTGATCGTTTAAGCATATAGAAATAGTGATTAAGTTGATGCATGATAAATTAGATTTAACACCTTTCTCCGTGGATCGATACTTTTCTTACTCTGTACTACTTTTTGACCCATGTATACTTGCATGAGTTAAAGTCCATTTTTGTAAACCAAAAAGGAGGCAACAAAGAGCAAGAAGGCCAAGAGCAGAAGGCAAAGGAGGAGAAGAAGAAGGCAACATCAGCAGAAGCAGAGTCATCATCTAAGGGGGAGCTAAAGGATTTTAATCCCATGAACACAGAGTCTGAGGGGGAGCCAGACAAAGAAGAAGAGAATGCACCAGAACCAAATCCAGAGCAAGATAAAACAATGGAGCATGAATCTGAAGGGGAGCAGAGAAAAGAAGAAAAAGAAGAAAAGAAAGATGAGTAGTTGAGTAGCTGATCAACAGACATCCTGGAGACACACATGGAGCCAAAGAGGTACATCTCTATCTAGTTAGGTATGTTCTGGGTCCAGGATGTAGAGTGTCATAGTTTATGTAATTTTATATTATCATCAATGACATTCATGCTTATTTGTTTTAAAAATATAGCTGCTCACTGTATATAAGATTCATTCATCTCATACATATGCACTAATTATTTTTGTCATAGTCAAATAGGGGGAGATTGTTAGGAATATACATGAGAATGTTATTCCTATTTATATATGATTTGATTATGATATAAATGATTGAATATACAGTATGCTTGCATTAAAATAAGTTGTGAAGTCCTTGAATAGATAATAGGAAAATATGTACAAGGACTTAGACTGAAATGATCAAATATGTTAGGTTGATCCTACACAAATAAAAAAGCTTTGTAATGTCCTTCAAAAGAATATGATGTACAAGGACTAAGTATAGAAAGATAAAGCTTGTTAGGTTGATCTTATAATGTAATAATATAGGCATGTCTGATCGTCGAACATTGCACCAGCATCGTAGTTGCCAGGAGAGTCAAGGAAAACTCAAGAACAATTGAGGCGGAATCGTAGTATGCAAGATAGTAGATCTCAGAGTTCGTAGTCTGCCAGGAGAGACAAGGAAGGATCATAGTGTGTCGAGAAGTACTTTCTCAAAGCCGTAGTCTACTGAGGAAGTCATGTTCAGAATTGCAGAGACAGTCTGTCTAAGAGCCGACTGAACATCTGTCAGAGCTAAGTCAAGAATCATAGGTCACACTTGAAGTAGTGGAGTCTACTGATCATATCAGAGGCAGAGATCTAAGTCGAGCCAGATCAGACGAGGACATCAAGCATAAAGACAGAAATTGTAGTCTATCAAGATCTAGTCTTAGAGTCGTAGTGTCTGCAGAACCAAAGCTAAATCGTAGTCTGCAAAACTAAGGCTTCATCAGAGGTGCTCACAACGCCAAGGAAGAATTGTAGAGTCAACACGATTCTCAACAAATGAGCACTCCAAGAATATCCAAAGTATGAAGTCTCTAGTCTGAGTTGCAAAGATACATTCCACCTGAAGGAAACTAGAAAGCACTCAACGAATGGCATTCAAGCTAACAAAAAGATCTAAGCACCAACCCAATCAACATCCAGACTGAGTTGTGAAGCCATTCAAGATGAAGTCTTCCACAAGTCGATCAGAAGAAGACTTCAGTAAAAGTGATTGACTAAAGAAAGTCGACAAAGTCGATGTCATCGAGGAATAGAAAGACAACGATCTTGGGATTAACCAGGATCGTATGTTTGCCAAACAAAGAAGGAACTGATGCAGCTTACACAGAGAAACTAGCCAGCTTATAAAGAACAAGGTGAAAGTGATTAAGCATAGGTAAGACCATTGATGATAAGTTAACGGGAGATCACAAGGAAAAAGAGAGCTAGGCATGCCACAAATCTGATGTATTTTGCTATTCAGAAGAGGCCAGAACAAGAAGTCAAGCTATCAGTTCCTGAGATCAGTGGAGGCAAACATAAGTGTTGAAGCACTACACAATAGAAGGAAGATGTGTTCTACATTAAAGATCCAATGAACACTCATCAGAATTGTAGTGTTGTCTCAACCAGTCAATGAGTAACATTCAACAAGACACACTACGATCAGGTCCAATAACATCTGCATCAGAATCGTAGAGTTTGGTCATCTGAAGATTGAAGTATTGGCAATGGTTTAATCTGAGGACTGATATTTGAACGTTACTAATTAAGAGCATCGATGGAGAAGGACAATTTTTGATGTTCTTATCGAGAAGTTAAAAAGAAGAAATAAAGGTGACTACCAGCCAAACATGAAAAGGTGACATCTTTGAGGTGGTAGGTAAGGTAACAGACTTGTGTGTTAATAAAGTCATAAAGAAGCTGTCACGTCATATCAAGCAGTCTACACCAAATAACTCGAGATCTGTGAAGTAATTCAAATAGCTCCAAACGGCTATATTCATACGGGAAGATTGTGAAGGAGTATATATCAGCTAGAGCTTCAAAGATCAAGAGTTGCTGAGTTAAAAAAAGAATCGTTGAGTTTTTAGAATGATATATTATTGACTCTACGACTTCCACCAAAGCTGAACAGAACAAGTCTTAGTGACAGTGAAACTATGAATGTGGAAGTGAAACAGATTTGAAGAAGAACTTGAACTGACTAAAGCTTTACTCAACAAGGATGAGAATGCCACTGAAGATGGCAGCTTAGCTGAGAACCGAGAAGGCCAAGAAGATAGCATTCAGAAAAGTGGTAGAGCACAAAGAAGATCCAGAGAGCCACTCTACAAATCACCATAAACCAAAAGCTGAAACAGAACATATGCAAAACCATATCTGCATATCATTCAAGAAGGGTTGAGGGAATGCTAAGTGCCAAACGAAGTCTACCAAAAGCTCAAAGACTTAGCAAACCCAACTGGTGATGGTGCACAGCTGACATCGGATGAAGATGAGATGAATAGTATAAAAATCTACTGCACCAGAGAAGAGGTGGTCCAGACTCTACGTAGAATGAAAAGAGGACCACATCCAGTTGCTAAGTACAAAAGATGTTCAAGCTTCAAGACATCTTAGCAGTAAACCACCACCACCACCAACAACAACAAGAGCCTAGGCCAGAAGGGTCCTTGTCCAAAGGGACTAAACTGAGTTCCAAGGCTACAGGCCTTGAAGAGTTCTTAGTGAACTGGAGTTCCAAGTCTACTAGACTTGAAGAGTTCTTAGTAAACTAAAGCTCCAAGGCTGCTGGCCTTAAAGGAATCTTAGTGATTCAGGGTGTTGTCCTTCCTTAGTGGAATTCCTGTTGGTTGAAGCAGAATAGTGGATTAAAAGATTGAGTTTCTAAACCACTTAAAATTCCTTGTGTCTTTTACATTCAGTCATTTACTTTCTGTCATTTACATTATGTACCTAACTGCTATAAATGCTATGTATGTATTAACTACTAATAACTAAACTAACTCCACAAACAATGTATGTATGTTTATGAATATATCAATGAAGGGGATCATTTATTTATTCTGCTGTGCTTGAAAATATTCTTATGTTTGTCATATGCTAATTCATGAGCAATACAAAATAAACAGAAAAAGTATTTGAAATCAAAAAGGATCTATTCAACCCCCCTTCTAGATCTATTGTGTGCCTTGTGGGAACTAACACTTACTATTCTGGAGCTCCAGGTCACGACACCCAAGATTGTTGGGCCCTCAAACATCAGATCTAGGATCTAATAGACAATGCTGAGATTGTGGTAACAAAGCCAGAACAACCACGTGTGTAAGATAACCCTCTCCCTCAACACAAGGAAGAGAATGTTAACATGATCAATAGAGGGAGTGGAGATAGTTCCAATTACCTCATCTACGTGGGTGGTTCTCCCCAAACCAACAAAGATAATTCCAATAAATGAGATTATTTAGAATTTCGATTTATGATAGAACGAGAAATGAAGTCTATCAATGAACGGGTTAATCAACTGGCAGAACTAGTGATACATCAGCACCAAGTCACACATCAGGTGCTCAGTCAGGAGCATGCAAGTCTCCTCTCCCTTATCATAAAGAATCAACGAAGAGAATGAAACCTTAAAAGAAAGGCTTGCAAGAAAAGTAAGGTCCTGGGCTCGTCGGGACTACGCCAACCAAAGGGAGTTCACCCCTTTGGGTTAACCAATAGAAGAAATTTTGCAGATGTTGATCGCTGAAGGGAAGATCACAACACTGCTACCCTAAATCAATCCACGTTCAAAGAAATTTAATGCTAATGGGGTCTGTCAATACCACTCTAATAGTCATGGTCATAGCACTGAAAGCTGATGGGCACTTCGTTATCTCATCCAAAATATGATTGATAATGGTGACCTGCAAATGGCAGACAATGACACCGTATTGCCCAAGGAAAGGAAGATATTTCCTCCAGGAACATAGAGATAGAGGGAAGTCATAGCAGTCATATCTTCTGAAGGAAACTTGTCTGCAACACCTCTCACAGTTCAAGTAATAAAGCTTAAAGGAGTGGAAAACCCTTTGAAGGTGGTTGCACCTGAACCACTGGTATTGCCATTAAGACTGCAGTATCCTATCATCAGCCTGAAAAAAGTTCCATTGAACTATAGGGAGGTTGAGGGATCAACATCAAATAAAAATGATGCGGTATCAAATGAAAATACGTTGTATCTACCACAACGAGTGATGAAACCAGTCATCAAATCCAAGGGGAAAGTACCCGAGGAGAAAATTGAAGAACTCCTCCGCAAGATGAGATATAATGAAGCCAATGTGGTGCAAAGCTTGAAAGAAGTACCTCAACAAGTATCCAATCTGGACTTGGTATTCTCTTTTAAAGATCATCGCAAGGTCTTAATGAAGGTATTGGAAGAAGCCCACCTACCAAAGACAGTGGACATTGAAAAGTTTTATCATCTGGTAGATCACATTTTCAATAATAATATGATATCTTTCACTGATGATGACATACCCCCCGAAGGGACTGGTCATTGCAAGCCACTACACATAGCAGTGATGTCTTCAGGATATGTGGTCGGAGGTGTGTTAATAGGTGGTGGATCTTCTTTGAACATCTGCCCTTATTCCACGTTAGAAAGAATAAAGATCAATCCTAACTGGATCCGAAGTAGCCACATAGTCATAAGAGCCTTCGATGGGTCTCGATACAATGCTGTAGGAGAAATTGAATTGCCAGTGGAAATCAGTCCACATACCTTCTACATATCCTTTCAAGCGCTCAACATCACCACATGATATAATTTGTTATTGGGAAGACCTTGGATCCTTATAGCAGGAGCCGTTCCATCCACTTTTCATCAACAAGTCAAGTACATCATCAATGAAAATCTGGTCACTGTCAATGCTGAGCCAGAACATCCTATCCATGTCCAATGTGATATACCTCTAATTACTTTTAATGAAGGACTTGAGCATGTTAGTTTCCAAGCCCTCAAGGTGAGCAACACTCACTATCAATCTATTGGGGCTCCATCTTTGAAACCCAGAGTTTTCACCAAGGTAATGTCGGCTAGTCAATAAATGGTATCCTTGGGTTTCCAACCTGGACAAGGGTTAAGAAAAAATCAGCAAGGAATCAGAAGTCCAATTCAAATTCCCAGCCAGACAGGGAAGGTTGGATTAGGCTATTCCTATGGATTAAATCATCGGAACCAGCGTAAGCAACTATCAGTTCCTTCCTCTGCAATTTTGCTGCCTAATCTTATAGATGCAAGATCTGTAAGGCCTCTGAGGAAAATTCTTATTTCTGTAGCAATTATGCTATTTCCTAAGCCCAGGCCGGCTAATTGGAAAGAATTCCTAATTCTAGACCTAGACATCGAGGAAAGGAATCAGAGACTCAAAAAAAATGAGGAGCCGATTATTAAATATGTACTTCCTAGTGCATACTAAGGGTATGAACGAAGATATCTCAGATAATGACTACTCAAAAGATCAGATCCTGACCCCTCACATCAATAGGGCTAACGAGAATCGATCAAAGGAAAAAATTAACCCTGATATGAATTCAGTCATGGTCATCATCAAAGAGGAGGAGGATGACAACTGCCCCTTCATCATAGTTGTCCACAAGGACTTGACCCTAAGTGATTGGAGCAACACTCCTTACATTTTCTGAAAAAGGTAAAAAGGGCAGAAAATCCCTCTGCCCTGCTCTATAGATATCATTAATTACTTACTTTTTTTTCATAGTACTAGCAGTTACTTTTGTCATGCTAACACTTTGTATGATCAAACAGTTTCATTTATTAAGTGAAAGCATTTTGTTTTCAGGACTCCGGAGTTAAGTTTATCTAACCTTGCTGATGGAATGCCAAATCTTCACAATGACTGCAACTTTGGTGTAAAGTTGGACTTCAGCTTGATGGAGATTGAGAAAGATGACTATGAGGTGCCTAAGGAGATCAAAGAATGGGTCAAAGATAAACCCAACCTAAACCTTGATCAAACCACCTCTGTCAACATCGAAACCTCATAAAACCCTAAACAAATCTAAATTAACATGGACCTTATAAAAGTAGTATGCATACAAGCCAATCATGTATGATGATAAAACATATACTTTGTAATCAATCTTATTTATTTATTAATACAAGAATTATTTATTAAAGAAATTTATTATCAACATGGTGCTGTTTTAAAAATATGTGATAAACCCATAGTTTTAAGCAATGCTTTTTGAATCATGATGAGATCATGCTAATGAGATCTAAATACTTAGATAGCTTAAAACTAAAATGTTCCCAATCAATGGATTACTAAAAAGGGGATTAACGAATCCGGATAGATTGGTACATACATTGCTTGCTCATTGGATGAGGATGATTGATCTCATGATCATTTATGTGGAGACACTAAAGCAAGTATGTAGGTGCTTATTAGAGAATAACTTCAATCGAATTGACTCGCTAAGGAATACCTAATGGAGTTTTACTTTCACATCCGATAGAAATTCACCGTGATGATAGTAGTACAAATGATCCTTAGACTTGAGATCATCATAGTATCTTATATATAATGAATTACACTTTGACTTATTCCTTAAGACTCTTAGAGTATATCAAAGGGTATCTTTGGGTTGTAATAAGTTATATATGAAGATAATGAATGATCAATAAAGAATCTACCACTTCTAGTAAAAGAAGAAATGTCCTATGTGATTCGATAAATGACAACCCGAGAATCCTTGGCGAGGTGGAATGAAATTAGAAAGTAGTTTCTAATTTGCATTCATTAGGAGTTGTGCATTTAGGAATCAAAATACATATAATTAAATAAAATAAGACATGACAGTAATTCCATGTCTTATATTTAATTGGGACATTGTATAGTAGAAGGATTGAATTGTACGGTAACTATTTACTCAAAGGTTCTTTTATGATTAATGTTGAAATCTATATTATCTGGAAAGTCGTTGATCGCTAGGGAGGCTTCTCCCTATTATAAAATAAATATTATTTATTTAAATAAATTAATCATGTAATTTATTTATTTAAATAAGATTAGAATTGTTCTAATTGATTTATTCACAACCGGTTTAATATGGAGAACCTAAAGGGTCACACCATAAAAGGAAGAATAATTATTTAAGAAGTTAATGGCATAATCGTAATGATATGTTTAGTATATTTAATTTAATCTATGATGATAGAATAAATTAAATAGCTCAATATTTATTATTTAATATTTTAGAAATATTAAATATAAATTAATAAGAAGAGTCTTATTAATATTATTACAATTATTATTATTTTAATTTCTAAAAGAGTTTAGGAATTAATTTAATATAAATACTCTCATTTATTCCTAATAGGATTAGGAGGGAAAATTAGTTAAAAGAGTTTAATTAATTATCCCTAATAAGATTAGGGAGCCCATTTAATTAAAAGAGTTTAATTAAATGAATAATACCTTATTTTAATTAAAATAGGGTTACCTGATATCTTTATAAGAGGAGTCTTATATCAGATATCAAATATAAGGAATTAAAAAGAGTTGGAGAGTACGCCCCTTTTTCTATAGAGATAGGAAAAACTAGGGTTTGAGCCAATACACCCTTCTTCTTGAAAATTCTTCTTCCTTGGTGGATCACCTCTAGAGGCCATACACTTTGGTGGCTTACATTGATCAAAGGAAGGAATCTACCCAGAGATTTAAGGAGATTGTGGAGAAGTAGGAGGTGAACTAGTACCTGAGGAAGCTCGTTTCTACAATGGTATGATTTCATAACTTTGTATTCTTCATTTAATTAATAATATGCATAAAGGATGATCCGGGTAATTAGTTTGTGAAAAATTTTAAAATCTGATTTTATTTTGCTTCCGCTAATTTTTGCAATTTGATTGCTACTTTGATTTTCACAAAACCTTTTAGTGGTATCAAAGTCAAACTTTATGTGAATTATTAATTATTTTGATTCCATATATGTATGGGTATATATTTTGAATAATTTATTGGGCATAATTTGTTGTATAAAATTATTATTTTGAAAAGAAAAAAAAATTGCCGAAAAAGTTTTCTATGTTTTGTTACAGGCGGTTTTTTGTTTTTTTTAACAAGGAATCACGTTTTTATTTATTAAGGATTTGATACAGCCGGGTTTTATGTGATTTGACATATCTTGTACGACTCAATTTATATTATATATATATATATATATATACATATATATATATATATATATATATATATATATAACGAATGTAATCGGTGAATGATTTCCTTTTTCAAAAAAAAAAACGTGATCATGTAGGATCCTTTGATTACTACTTGTAATATATATATTTATTATATATATATATATATATATATATATATATATATATATATATATATAACAAATGCATATATATTATATTATATATATATATATATATATTAATCTTAATAATTTTATAATTAAAATAAAGAGTTTATTTTAATCTTGAAATTGGATTTCATGTAACATAATATTGCCCATTAAATGATATTCATAAATATATGGAATGATTTTATTTATTGATACATATGATGATATGTATGATAATAAATGGGATTGATTATGGACTATTGACCAATGTGATTGGATTTATTTTAGTCGGATGTTTGAATGAATGAGTTTTATTAAACGGGGTCTGCGTACCTTGTCTTTTCTGGTTTTCTTCTTTATGTAAATTCTATCTCTCTCCTATGTACTTCCCCTTGACTGCTGATCAAGGTTTCTATTTAAATTAAATAGTTTAATGTAATAACATTAGTTAGAATTTTATGAAGAACTGGAGATCAAGGAACAAGGAGCGCTAGAAGACCCGTTTGTAATGGAGCCCGAGTTTAAATGTAATAGTTATATTTAAATGTTTATTCTTACACCCTAGGGTTTGACATTTTGGTTCACTTGGTGGCTCTAGTGAACCAAACTAGAATAAAAGTCCATAATCAATTCGGGTAGAATATTGTATTCTATATGTGCATGCTAGTATTATATATATATATATATATATATATTATATTATACAAACATGCTTCACATGTTTAATAATATGACGCGTATTTTATATATATATTTGCATGTGCGCTAAACAAGATGAGACTAATAATAACAAACCCCTCAATGTAATTATATTAAGTTGTAACGTTCAAAGATATTTGGAATATCGAATGTCGCCTTCTAGCATGATAAAAAAAATAGAGCATTGAATATTTAATACTAGTTTGTTGTGCACACACAAGGCGATTATTAAATATTTAAGATGTTATTTTTATTATATTTGATGTTTATAAGGAATTGAACATTACCGCTTTGTTGTGCACACACAAGGGCTGTAGTTTTCTCTTCACTTATATGGAAATGCTGGGTATGACTTAACTTAAATCATTTTAGTTCGGATGTGCACAAACTTGACCATTATGATTTAAGAGGCAAAAATAAGGAGTTACATGATGATGTAATTGACAAGAGTTGTCTACCTATTTATTTATATATAGTTTGTTGTGCACACACAAAGCTATATACATTTGAAATGTGATCCTTATTCTCACTAGCAAATCTTTAATTAGATATTTCCGAACTATATTCATGAGGGTAATATAGTTTGAAGAAAATAGTGGGAGATACCAATATAAAATAAGACCTAATTTATTTTGGTAATTAATTAAATGAATGTTTGCTAAAATATTGTCTTTTTACATGCGAATTTTGAAAATGTCACATTCACTAAATTCAACTGCGTAGCATACTTGATCTTAACAAACCGATGGGACGAAATTACAATTGAATTGGTTAAGGAATCGAGAATTGTTCTCATTCTTGAAAAGATTTCTTATGTCCTAAATTACTTTGTACACCGCAAAAGTTGCGAAAAAAGCTTGACCTCTGAGGAAGAGATTGCTACTTTTAAACGATTGGTAAAATGATGCATCGGTGGCTCGATGCATCATGCTCGCATCCATGAGTAATGAGCTTGACGTCGAGATGAAAACATGGATGCTCCTCTATCTTATTGCACCTTCAAGAGTTGTATGGTGAGCAAAGTAGGATTTGCTAGATATGAGATATCTAAGGAGCACTTTCGATCTCGGATGACCAGAGGGCACTTCTGAATTGAGACTCATGTCTTAAAGATGATCAATCGATTAAGCGTCTTGGGCGACTTGGGTTCATCATGGATGGGGAGTTGAGTCAAGATTTAGTTTTGCAGTCACTCCCAGACACCTTCTCACAATTTGTTGTGAATTTTCACATGAATAAGTTAAATGTCAGCTTGCCTGAATTACTTAACATGTTGAAAACTGCTGAAGGTCACTTCCCATCCAAGAAGAACCATGTCTTACTAGTGGATGATTCTTCCAAGAAAAGGAAGAGGACCAAGGTATCTTCTGAAAAGAAGAAATCCAAGAAGGCTAAGGGAAAAGCGAAAGTGAAGGATCAAAAGAAACCTGATCCAGCTAGCAAAGGAATTTACTTCAATTGCAACAAGCCAGGTCACTGGAAGAGGAACTGCAAGGATTATCTTGCAGAACAAAAGTAGAAGAAGCTTGGAGAAGCTTCAAATCCTAATCAAGGTTTGTTTATGATTGAAATTAATTTTTCTAAAAGTCAATCTTCTACTTGGGTATTGGATACCGACTGTGGTTCTCACATATGTAATAATATGCAGGGACTGGTCAGAAGTAGAAAGCTGAACAAGGATGAGGTCGTCCTACGAGTGGGAAATGGAGCAAAGGTTACTACATTAGCTGTAGGGACTTATTGTTTAGCACTGCCTACGGACAAATCCATTAGTTTAAATAATTGTTATTTTGTTCCATCACTTATTAGAAACATTATTTCAATATCTGTATTGGATATGGATGGTTTTGACATTATAATAAAGAACAATAGTTGTTCTATTTATAATAATAATGTTTTATATGGTGTTCGTAATTTACGAAATGGACTTTACATTCTTGACTTGCATGAAAATATACTTCAAATTGAACTAACTAAGAAAAGGAAAAGAGATGATGTTAATTATACCTATATGTGGCACTGTAGACTTGGTCATATTAATGAAACAAGATTATCCAAGTTGTATAAAGATGGGATCATAGAGCTATCGGATTATAAATCATATCCAACTTGTGAATCTTGTCTCATGGGAAAAATGACTAAATCTCCTTTTAGTGGAAAAGGAGAAAGAGTTACAGAGTTGTTAGCATTAGTACACACGGATGTATGTGGACCTATGATAACGAATGGATGAGGAGGGTATTCTTATTTTATTACATTCACTGATGACCACTCAAGATTTGGATATGTGTATTTAATGAAATACAAATCTGAATAATTTGAAAAGTTCAAAGAGTTCAGAAGTGAAGTAGAGAAACAAATGGGCAAAAGTGTTAAGATTCTTTGATCAGATCGAGGTGGTGAATACTTAGGCAGTGAGTTTCTCAATTGTCTCAAAGAAAATGGTATAATCTCACAATGGGCTCCACTAGGGACACCACAGCTGAATGGTGTGTGTGAAAGGAGAAATCGAACACTGTTGGACATGCTGCGTTCCATGATGAGTTTTATCGATCTTCCGGTATCATTCTGGGGATATGCCCTAGAAGAGGCTACATATCTACTAAATAAGGTTCCCTCGAAATCCATCCCTAAGACTCCATATGAGATGTGGACAGGGAGGAAGCCTAGTCTTAAGCATGTTAAGATTTGGGGATGTCCAGCTTATGTGAAAAAGTTTCAGAATGATAAGCTTGGGATAAGATCTGATAAGTGTACTTTTGTGGGATATCCTAAAGAAAGTTTAGGATATTATTTCTACAATCCTACTGAACAAAAGGTGTTTTTTGCCAAACATGCTGCCTTCTTGGAAAAGGAGTTTATCCTTGAAGGGGTTAGTGGGAGGAAAATAGATCTTAAAGAAATTCAAGAACCACAAACCACTACAGATCAAAGTGAGGTACCTAACCAAGTAGAGATTCCTTCTATACCACACCCTATTCGTAAATCTAGAAGAGTACCAAAGATACATGAGAGGTATGGACTTGTCATAGAGGATGACGATGAGGTACGCATCATAGATGATGATGATGATCCATTGAATTACGAACATGCTATGAGTAATAAAGACTCAGAGAAGTGGCAAGAAGCCATGAAATCCGACATGGACTCCATGTATGAGAACCAAGTATGGACTTTGGTTTAACCACCTAAAGGCATTAAACCTATTGGGTGTAAATGGCTCTTTAAAAGAAAGACTGGAGCAGACGGCAAGGTAGAGACCTATAAGGCCCGACTGGTCGTAAAAGGTTTCAAACAAAGATAAGGAGTTGACTATGACGAAACCTTCTCACCCGTAGCAATGCTTAAGTCCATTCGAATTTTGCTTGCGATTGTAGCTTACCATGACTACGAAATCAGGTAGATGGACGTGAAAATGGCCTTCCTCAATGGGAAACTTGAGGAGGATGTGTATATGACACATCCAGAGGGATTTGTTTCAAAGGTTGGAATAAATCAAGTTTGTAAACTACAACGATCTATTTATAGATTGAAGCAAGCTTCTCGTAGATAGAACATCCATTTTGATGAGACAATCAAAGAGTTTGATTTTATCAAAAATGAGGATGAACCATGTGTGTACAAGAAGGTTAGTGGGAGCGCTGTTTCATTCCTCGTATTATATGTTGATGATATATTACTGATAGGGAATGATATTCCTATGCTACAATCAATTAAAATCTGGTTATCTAAACATTTCTCCATGAAGGACTTGGGAGAAACATCCTATATTTTGGGGATAAAGATCTATAGAGATAGATCTAAAAGGATGTTTGGCTTATCCCAAGGAATGTACATTGACTCGATGCTAAAGAGGTTTAGCATGGAAGATTGCAAAAGAGGTCTCATGCCGATGAGCCATGGAATACATCTCTCCAAAAGCGAGTCCCAAAGACACTGAGGAGAGACCGTAGTATGAGTAAGATTCATTATGCTTCAGCAATAGGATCTATCATGTACGGTATGATATGTACTAGACCAGATGTTGCTCATGCACTTAGTGTAACAAGCAGATATCAGTCGAATCCAGGAGAAGAACACTGGAAGGTAGCAAAAAATATCCTAAAGTACTTAAGAAGAACTAAGGATGTATTTCTTGTCTACGGTAGGTCTGAATTGAAACTAGAGGGCTTTATAGACTCAAGTTGTCAAACAGACCAAGATGACAGTAAATCCATTTCAGGGTATGTGTTTACCTTAAATGGTGGCGCAGTGAGTTGGAAGAGTTCTAAACAACAAACAGTTGTTGATTCAGTGACAGAGGCAGAGTACATAGCTGCAAGTGAAGCTGCAAAGGAAGCTATTTGGACGAAGAAGTTCATTACCGAACTTGGTGTGGTTCCTAGCATTATAGGACCAGTGCCTTTATTCTATGACAACAACGGAGTTGTTGCGCAGGCTAAGGAATCCAGGTCTCATCAGAAATCCAAACACGTGTTGCGGCGGCTTCATTTGACCAGAGAGATCATTGAAAGAGGAGACGTCACCCTAGAGCGTGTGGACTCTCAAGACAATATTGCAGATCCATTTATTAAAGCATTAACACAACAACAGTTCGATTGTCAATTAGAGAAGATGGGTATGAGATACCATTACGATTGGCTTTAGTGCAAGTGGGAGATTGAAAGTAGTATGCATACAAGCCAATCATGTATGATGATAAAGCATATATTTTGTAATCAATTTTATTTATTTATTAATAAAAAAATTATTTATTAAAGACATTTATTATCTATATGGTGCTATTTTAAAAATATATGATAAACCCATAGTTTTAAGCAATGCTTTTAGAATCATGATGAGATCATGCTAATGAGATCTAAATTCTTAGATAGCTTAAAACTAAAATGTTCCCAATCAATGGATTACTAAAAAGGGTATTAGTGAATCCGGATAGATTGGTACGTACATTGCTTGCTCATTGGATGAGGATGATTGATCTCATGATCATTTATGTGGAGACACTAAAGCAAGTATGTAGGTGCTTATTAGAGAATAAGTTCACTGAACGTGACTCGCTAAGGAATACATAATGGAGTTTTACTTGCCTGTCAATAGGAATTCCTTTAGTGATAGTAATACAAATGATCCTTAGACTTGATATCATCATAGTATCTTATATATAATGAATTACACTTTGACTTATTCCTTAAGACTCTTAGAGTATATCAAAGGGTATGCTTGGGTGTAATAAGTTAAATATGAAGATAATGAATGATCAATAAAGAATCTACCACTTCTAGTAAAAGAAGATAAATGTCCTATGTTATTCGATAAATGACAACCCAGGAATCCTTGGCCAAGGTGGAATGAAATTAGAAATTAGTTTCTAATTTGTATTCATTAGGAGTTGTGCATTTAGGAATCAAAATACATACAATTAAATAAAATAAGACTTGACAGTAATTCCATGTCTTATATTTAATTGGGACATTGAATGGTGGAAGGATTGAATTGTACGGTAACTATTTACTCAAAGGTTCTTTTATGATTAATGTTGAAATCTATATTATCTAGAAAGTCGTTGATTGCTAGGGAGGCTTATCCCTATTGTAAAATAAATATTATTTATTTTAAAAAATTAATCGTGTAATTTATTTATTTAAATAAGATTAGAATTGTTCTAATTGATTTATTCACAACCGGTTTAATATGGAGAACCTAAAGGGTCGCACCATAAAAGGAAGAATAATTATTTAAGAAGTTAATGGCATAATCGTAATAATATATTGAGTATATTTAATTTAATCTATGGTGATAGAATAAATTAAATACCTTAATATTTATTATTTAATATTTTAGAAATATTAAATATAAATTAATAAGAGGAGTCTTATTAATATTATTACAATTATTATTATTTTAATTTCTAAAAGAGTTTAGGAATTAATTTAATATAAGTACTCTCATTTATTCTTAATAGGATTAGGAGGGAAAATTAGTTAAAGAAGTTTAATTAATTATCCCTAATAGGATTAGGGAGCCCATTTAATTAAAAGAGTTTAATTAAATGAATAATACCTTATTTTAATTAAAATAGGGTTACTTGATATCTTTATAAGAGGAGTCTTATATCAGATATCAAATATACGTAATTAAACAGAGTTGGAGAGTACGCCCCCTTTTTTTATAGAGATAGGAAAAACTAGGGTTTGAGCAATTACACCCTTCTTCTTGAAAATTCTTCTTCCTTGGTGGATCACCTCTAGAGGCCATACACTTGGGTGGCTTACATTGATCAAAGGAAGGAATCTACCCAGAGATTCAAGGTGATCGCGGAGAAGTAAGAGGTGAACTAGTACCTAAGGAAGCTCGTTTCTACAAGGGTATGATTTCATAACTTCTTATTCTTCGTTTAATTAATAATATGCATAAAGGATGATCCGGGTAATTGGTTTGTGAAAAATTTTAAAATCTAATTTTTTTTTGCTACCGTTAATTTTGGAAATTTGATTGCTACTTTGATTTTCACAAAACCTTTCACCATACCCAAAGCAAAAGGAAAGACCTGGTTATTCTATTGACCACGTTCTAGAAAGTGTTTGCATGGTCTCATGAAGACATGATCGGTTTGTCTACTTATATCGTCATTCATCATCTGCCCATTCATAAGTAGGTTTTATACCTATTTACCTGTTATCTATTACTTGAATTATTTGCTTAATCTCATGTTTCTCAGTTACTATTCAAGAATTTTGTGTTCATTTTGGTAGATTTTATGCTTGGGAACTGTGTGAGAGATTAATGGTATGAAAACGCAAGGAAAAGCAATACGGACATCGTTTGGGCTTTCATGTTCATTTCATGTTAATGGCTTGGAACTTGGATTATGTTTTAGAGCTTCTTCTTAGCTTTCCGGAACATCTTGAATCATTCCAATCAGAGTTCGGATGCAAGAGTTATGACCTTTGTACCAACAAACGTTGAACTTCACTGTTTTGGGTGGCCATTTGCATAGCAGTGACTTCCAATCCAATTTTGACCTGCATCCGTCCATTATTTCATAATTCTCAAAGAATGAAAGTTTTAGAGCTTGTTGAGAGCTTCGATTTAATAGGTGACATGCCTTATAACTCCTCCCGGATAAAAAGTTATGGTCGTTTTACCAAAGGACATTGCAGCAGAAAAAGGACCCCCACCAGGGCGGGCATTTACTAAGCAAAACCCCCGCCGGGACGGGGGTACAAGTCCAAAAATAGTAGCCTAGCCAGCCGGGGTGGGGGTACGTGTAGAAAAAGTAGTTTTTGTCAGAATTTGAGTTGAAGAAGGATTGGTTCGAGCTATTTAATTCAAGGACTTCTAAGAGGACTTAAAGACATATAGAGTGGCATATAAAAGGAGGAGAATGGTAAGGATTAAGAGAGAGAGAATTTCAATTAGTTTATATTAGAGTAGATTAGGACCAAAATCCTAGTTCTTATTAGTTTTGGAGATTGATGCAACTTGGAGACCATTGAAGATCAAGAGCATGAGCTTGAGGAAGATGGAGATTTGATGACAACATATTTATTCTTCACTCTACTCTTATTTTTGTCTTTCAATGTTATTTCAAGTGTGGATTCTTAGTTTTAATTCAAAGAACTAATTCTTTGTTTAAGATTACAATGGATCTTATTGTGTAGTTTATTTTAATATGCTTCGCTATCAATTATTATGTTATGTTGTGAGGATTGTCTATTATGATTTGGACTTAATTGCTTAATTGTCTACCTAAAAATTATCGTGATAATCTATATGAACTCGAGAGATGAAGTATAGATTTAGATCTGATCATGATAGCATGTGTTTGTTATTTTTGCATAAATGAAATTCATGATTCGTGTTTAGGATAGAGATATGCCTTTACGCCATATGTAATCTTATAGAGAACTTGTGCTTTAAATCCTTTTTAATTGTAATTCACATAGAGATATAGTGGATTAGTTAATTAGGGTGTCTTACTTAATTACATCATCCGTATTTAAGTGAGTATGGGTATTATGCATCGAGAGGTGGTTTTATCTACTTTAGTGTTCTTGATTAACAATTTAGGATAGAAAATAATTGATGAGAAGTGTGTTAATTTAAATAAAGCAATAAGTGAAGTTGTGATCTTAAATCTCCATAGTCTGATTTTTAATTAGTGGTAATTAGAATTAGTGTAATCAAATAATTTAATTTATTATCTTAAATTGATTGTTTAAATAAAATTAGTTTGATTAAGAGTTAGTAATTGGTAGTTTGTATTAATAATTCCTCGTGGGAACGATACTTTACTTTCACTATATTACTTGTTGACTACGTATTCTTGCGTGTTGTGCGTAACTAGATTTTACCCAACAAGTTTTTGGCGCCGTTGTTGGGGAATTAGTTTAATATTTTTTTGTCAATATTAACTTCAATCAAATTAGTCTTAATTTAAATATTTTTTTTCTTCCTTTTTTCTCCCTTTTAAGGTACCATGGCTGGATGCAATTATCAACGACCATATTCAAGTATGACTCAACCAAGGGACACAAGAATTGATGGACTCAATGTATTTTCTGGATTGTCAACACAAATTAAAACACTTTCGAAGAGGTTGGATGTTCTCACAGCCTAACGCAGTCAAAAGATCACAGTATTATGTAATTATTGTGTGGGAAATCATCCGAGTCATCAATGCACCATCAGTCTTGGGCCGATACACTATGGTGGTAACTACCTTAACCAGTATGCATATGCCAATTATTATCAAGTTTAGGGGTATCACCTGGATTCAGCATGGAGCTACAATTATGAAGACCAACACTACGCTCCAAATCCAACATACATACCGAAATTCTATTGTCAACCTCCATTGCCATAAGAAGAAAAGTTAAATTTAGAGGAATTACTGTCAAAGCTCATAGCAAACTAAGAGGAGAGGATGATGAGTCAAGAAATATTGAGCCACAATTTTCAGCACCAGATGGAAAAACTCATCACCACTTCAACCCATGCTCTACAATACATGGATTCCAAAAATAAGACAGATAATTCAAGGTTGGAGGAATTGTTGTCCATATTCGTAGTATCAAATGAGGAGAGGAGGATTAATCAAGAGCGGTCAATTAAGAATCTGCAGAACCAGATGGATCAAATACTCAAAGCCTTGAACAACCATCCTCAATATAATTGGTGTTATGACATGGATTCAGAGATTGACGAAGTGCCCGAACCAAATCTACAACTGGATGAGACACGAGATGCTGAAAAAGAGGAGACAAGTGGGGATAATGAAAACAAGGTCGGTGAAGAACTAACTGTGAGTAACAATGAGGTTGAGCCGATGTTATTAGTTCCCCAAGTGCCTTCTCCTCCAAAGATCAAGGGTCCAGTTAGATTTGCAAAACCGTGCTCGCTCGGTAGTCTGTCGTTGGTAAGGCTCTTTATGACATGAGAGCTAGTATAAATGTGAAGCCATTTAACATTCCGTTGTGCTTGCCAAGCCATTTAACATTCGGTAGCCAGTTACTTTTCATGCATTTTGTGTTCATTTTGTAGATTTTATGCTTGGGAGCTGTGTGAGAGACTAATGGTATGAAAACGCAAGGATAACCAATCCGGACATCATTTAGGCTTTCATGTTAATTTCATGTTCTTGTCTTGGAACTTGGATTATGTTTTAGACATTCTTCTTAGCTTTCCAGAACATCTTGAATCATTCCAATCGGAGTTTGGATGCAAGAGTTATGACCTTTGTACCAACGAACGTTGAACTTCACTATTTTGGGTGGCCATTTGCATAGAAGTCACTTCCAACCCCATTTCTACCTTCATCCATCCATTATTTCTAAATTCTCGAAGAATGAAAGTTGTAGAGATCGTCGATAGCTTCGATTTGATAGGTGGAAGGCCTCATAACTCTTCCCGAATCAAAAGTTATGGCCGTTTTACCAAAGGAAACTGCAGTAGAAAAAGGACCCCCGCCGGGGCGGGCATTTAGAAAGAAAAACCCCTGCCGGGGTGGGGGTACAAGTCCAAAAATAGTATCCTAGCCAATAGGGTGACCTATCGATTAAAAAGGCCAAGGGACGGGTATCCATGAGAAAAAATAGTTTTTATAAGAATTTGAGTTCAAGAAGGATTGGTTCGAGCTATTTGATTCAAGGACTTCTAAGAAGACTTAAAGACATATAGAGAGGCATATAAAAGGAGGAGAATGGTAAGGATTAAGAGAGAGAGAATTTTCATTAGTTTAGATTAGAGTAGATTAGGACCAAAACCCTAGTTCTTATTAGTTTTGGAGATTGATGCAACTTGGAGACCATTAAAGATCAAGGGCAGGAGCTTGAGGAAGATGAAGATTTGATGACAACAGATTTATTCTTCACTCTACTCTTATTTTTGTCTTTCAATGTTATTTCAAGTTTGGATTCTTAGTTTTAATTCAATTAACTAATTCTTTGTTTGAGATTATAATGGATCTTATTGTGTAGTTTATTTTAATATGTTTTGCTATCAATTATTATGTTCTATTGTGAGGATTGTCTATTGTTATTTGGACTTAATTGCTTAATTGCCTAGCTAATAATTACCGTGATAATCTATATGAACTCAAGAGATGCAGTATAGATTTAGATTTGATCATGATAGCATATGTTTGTGATTTCTGCATAAATAAAATTCATAATTCGTGTTTAGGATAAAGATATGACTTTATGCCATATGTAATCTTATAGAGAACTTGTAAACGCCCCGAAATTCGGTCTATTTTCACATCCGGATTCAGTACGTCACGATCCCATCTTCTTCCAAACATACATCATTACATAGCTAAATATAACAACATACATCCTCAAATCCTAGGTTCTAAAACCTTATAACCTCTTCCATTACAAATAATGATAATTACATTATTCTTTATCTCTTACAAGAGTGACTTTTATCCGCCATCAAGGATACATAACCGTTCATTAAACTATTCTATAGTTTAATTATATCATTCTATATTACAAGTCTTCGCTTTATCTTCACGCACATTCATACACTGAATGACACTTCGTCTAGATACCGATCAGCGTGATCTTTACGGGACAAACAACTTTAAGAATTCAAACATTCTTTTAAGACCTCAATAACCGAACAAAGGTTATGAAGCAGCTTGAATAATAGGAATAATCTCGATTCCTATCATTTTAAAACATTAGTCACATTCACTTTGAAATACTTTCATTTTCTACTCTCTTTAATACACATTCTGTCTGGCTAGAATCAATAACACAGACTTAACAATAACGGTTCATGTATAAACAGAACATACTCATAATGAACAGTTCAATCATAGAACAATTCATCTCATAGAAACACCGAAGTATTCACATTGTGGCACAAGGCCCCATACATTCTACCACCTTGTATAAATATCAAACATTCGCACATAGACAGAACTTCTCAAGTTCAACATCTAAGAAGTTTTAGAAACTAGCATTCATTTAAAATATGAATGAAGTTAGGAAACTTGCCTTTAGGCATAGCTACAACTTATAGTTTACGCTGAACTGCTCATTCCAATTCCTATGTAGCATATAAGGAAATAACACATACACCAATTAGTCATAAACTTGACTTTAAGCATTGGTTTACTTAACTTCACTTCTTAGGGTTCGCGTTCTTATAATCTAAGTTTACGCGACCAACTTCCTTTACTGGTTATTAGCTTCATGACATACAGAGATGTCTTACTTAATATGTGCATCATCTTTAATGATTTACATTCTTATCTTCTTCTTATAACTTTTATAGGACTCAACACACATCGCGTCTCTGCTAGCATTCCATATGGTACTCTGAGTGGTTTTCCACAAACAACTAACAAACAAGTTCCCGTCTCATCTACACTGCCCATAACAGTGAGTTAGATCGGTTACCAGATTCGTATATACCTTTGCTCTCTGAAGGAATTGTTTAGCCCAGTTCCCATATGTCAACCATCAAAGGTTACAATTGTACTACAACCTAACTTATCTTAACTTATCCGAACTATTAAACTATAATATTTGTTAAGTCAATTTCTTATTCCTTATGGCTTTCTGGCAACTAAATGCCATACCTCAGGATTCATTCATCATCGTCTAAGTCATACAGTCTTTTGTATACTCGGAACGATCATTCCATATTCATTACATTACCTTATTGTTATCTTACAACGTCCGATTAATTCGACTCGGAACGTCATCCAAGTTATAAACATTAACTCAACTTCTTTACATTATATGTACTTATCTTTAATTCATCTTCTTCACCGTTCACAGGTTTAATCATTGATCTTCATTACCTTACGGTCAAACCATACACGGGGTGTAGGTTCTACTCGTTTAATATTCGCGTACACTTAACCTTTATGTCGGTTCAAGTGTTCAACGCTTACATTTCATTATAACATTCTCCTCTAACTCACATTCAGCTTTCATTAATCTCATTACCGTTCGCTATGGCTTTCTTGATAATTCATATATTACTTACTACCTTCGTCAACGTCTAAGTTGTACAACCAATGTACACTTAGAACATTCGCTCTACGTGAATATGAATCACGAGAATCGTTTATGTAATCCACGTTTACGTTGTTCATCCCTTAATCCCTCATTGAACCTTTATCTAAGTTTTTAATCGCTTTCATTCATTACTCATCACCTGAACCCCATGTTCATTATTCATTCTTAATGTCGAAGCCATACGATTCGTGGTATGCTAAGACCGATCGCTCATCGCAACAGCGTTGCATTCACAACGTCTAAACGCTTTACATTTATCTCTCATTACCATGACATAACATCGAAATTTTATTCATTACCCTCGTAAATCAATGTCTAAGGAATGACCATCATAGTAATCCCTCACGTTCATTTATCGCGACTACGGTCCCCGGATATTGGTTCCGTAACCCGCGTCTACATTCTTTGTCTTTTAATCTCATTTAATCTTTTCGTTCAACTTTCATCAAAGGTTTAATACACTTAATTAAGTGTTACATTAGTTAAAATACATGTTCATATTTCTTTCTTGCACATCCCCCAGTAATTGAGCAGTTAAAAGCTCATCACTGGGTACTGACTTGCACCGGCGCTACGGCGCCGTCCCCCTTTCTTTACCTCGTGCAGATTCACCACTCTCTAGTGTCAAATTGTCGAGGCTGGCGCTGGGACGCCACTCTCTTCTCTATTTCTCGCGCATGGAGCCGCCAAAGCAGATGGCGATGTCCCGGCCTCATCTTTGCAACGCCACCTCTGAGGCTTGTTGATCATGCTGCAAGGTGCAAAGCACAAAACCTAGAAATTTTTTATAAGTCTTAGAAATTGCTTAAGACTCTTACTTCCTGATTCCATAACTTATTCGTTATAACTCAGAACGAGGTCATTCCAAAGCCATTCTCTTCCTTATCTTATTTACTTTGATTACCCTCAGACAGAACTTCGTTCTGAATCCATTAACATGCCATTCAATTGGTTTAATCTTCACCCTACGTTCGTTTTACGTTTTTAACGTTCTTCGTTTGTTCGTCCGTAATTCGGTCATCCGAACTCGGAACTCGTTCTTTCTTGAGTCCACGACTCACGTTTTCTATATTCTCTTACATTCTTATGAAACCATACACATTCGGGTTCATTTACTAACTTTCTAATTCTCGTTCTTATTTTATGAATTTTCGCCATAACTTCGTTATGGCTCAATTTTAATCCATTCTTCATGAACGTTTCTAATGTTCCTAACCAAGCAATAAGCACCTAACTTATACGCGATGGTTTTAAACTTGTCCATCAACAACAATTATCCTATGATGGTTTTAAATTTGTCCATCAACAACGTTCTTCGCGTTCTTCATTTTTAATCAATATTTTAATTACGATTTTACTTTTTCTTGGAATTTGATGTTATAGAACACCATTCCTTACTTAATTCACCTACTCATTCATATAATCCGCGCAGATCGTTCTAATTCATTACGAATCTTACACTTTTTAAGAAATTTATAAAATAAATTTCTAATTCTTATTTCTTCATTTTCTTATTTTTCAACCATATGAAATCATTTCTAAAATCATTTACTCCTTATTCTCATTAAGCTATGTTTTCGACATATAAACTTAAAGAAAATTAATCAGAAGCTAGGTTTTTGGATTACCTCTCTTCTTTAATCTTCCTCCATTGGACAAAACGGGCACTGGGACAAGCTTTTCCTCTCTTCCCCAATCCAAACTCTCTCTCTCTCTCTCTCTCAAAGTGTAGGATTTTCAAAAATCCCAAAACAATGAAGTTAGCTTCCTATTTATAGAAAATCAAGGCTAGGGGCATTTTTGTCATTCCACCCCCTAACCTCCTTACTATTCAAGGCTTAAGGACTAAGTTAACTTAGCACTCAAGTTTGCTTAGCCCTTAAGTTTCGTAGTTCTGTCTTTCAAGTTTCGTCCGACAATTTTAAAAACTGCGATTCTCGGAATCCAAATATTTTTGGGTATTTCATCTTTCATTTACCGATTAACTTTTACGTATTCTTCGGATTTCCAAAAAACTGGAAAACACTTTTTGGTGTCAAGCGTTTTCCTTCACGTTATCCCCTAACATAGCTAAACGAATGAAAAGTACACAACAGTACTCTTTGTCATTTTTATTTTGTCCTATTTCTGCACTTTTTTCGAGAAAAACTTTTATCGGCTTACTTAACATTTCACGATATATTATCGTCAAATCTTTCGACGGAATGTTATTTCGACATACCAAACTCTCGAAATGGCTTAGGTTATTCAAACCCTAACCCTTAGGGTTTCGTCGGGTGAATAGTGCCTATTTCGTCTTTTTTCCAAAAAATATTTTGTTCTCGGAAATTTTTTATTTTCGTCTTGAAAATTCTTACTCGTTCAGTCTAGCTCGTAGCCAAAATCCTCCTGATTAATAATCAGTCTAGGTTCTAGAACAATTAATAAACACATAGCACAAAATAGTATTAATAAAAATTCATTTTATTAATAACTAATTCTTTAAATCTAAATTTTTGGACAATTCGATTTTTCGGGTTGTTACATTCTTCCCTCCTTATAAAAATTCCATCCTCGGAATTTCTAAAACCGCAGCCATACCCGGGTGCCTACAACCTTTAGTAAAGGTTTAATCTCAATTCATCCTTCTCACAAGGATCATCTGTTGACATAATCGTCATTAGTTAAACCCCACGCTTAACTATACTTTCAATCTTTCGGGTCCTCACATTCACCCCTTCTTCACAGAATTTCATCCTCAAAATTTTAGCTTACCCTTCTTCTCAACTTCTCTTCAAAGAAGTTATTATCTTTCAAACATTCCCTACCCTTCATAACCTATAAAGAATCATGAAGTGAATAGAATAAATAGGAATATAAAGATTCCTTTAAAACATTTCATTCTTTTGCTGAGGGGTCAAATCGACTATGAACACTTACTAGGTTTAACATCATTTCATCGTAAACCCTTCTTACACGGTAAGTTTACAATCACAAAGAAGGTAAACTACCTCTTCCATACATAGGCGATCAACCCATCGTATAACCCCATTTCAGGGTATGTTCACCTCAGACTTAATCAATAGATTCTGCACCAAAACAATTTGGTTCGACGTAACTCTTCAAAGAAAGCTCAATTTTCTTTTAAACATGACATACCATTCATCTTAGCCAAATCAAGTAGCTTAGACCATAACAATAAATTAAACATCAACTTGTAACATTTGTCTAGTTAAATTAATTGACATCGACTACTTCTTTAAATTCTTTCGTAATACATTAAAACGTTTTATGACGTCATGATACCGCACTTTTCATAGTACGTTGAGGACTTTGTCAGTTTATGACTTCATCATTATACATCATACCATAGTTGGTTGTTGATCCTAAGATCACATTCCACACCAGGTTCAATTGCATTAATAACTCCATCTTTTTACAATCTTTGCATCAAATGCCTTGATGATATAAAATTTCTTTTGATATTTCAAATCAATTTCTGTCTAGCCGAATCAATTAGCATAGACATACCAAGAATAGTTCTTTTAAAATCCATTGGTTCCAAAAGTTGAACCAATTCTTTCATTTTCAAAATGCGCACATTAGCACGATTTCAAGAAACTTCGAAATCTAGCATAGCTAGATGACTTGGAATATCCTATTATCCATCTTCCTTCATTGTCTTACTTGTGACAATACTTAATCTTCTCTAGCACTTTCAATGCAAAATCAACTGAAAATAACTCGTTTTCAGTCCACGCATTCCTATACCTTTGTACAGTCCATCAACTTACCACACATTATGAGTTCAGGAACTTTCCACAATAATATGAGTTTAAGAACTATCCTAGACAGACCATAGGCATCCATTCGCTGAGGAGTTCAAAAACATACCATATAATTATGAGTCACGAATTTACCATAAGTATGAGTTTCAAGAACTCACACCTACCATATCATTCTTTACCTATTAAGTGTATACATGAGAAAAGATTCACCTTCTCGTCATATACATCTTGATAGCGCGACCAATTCCAATGATTATCATTGTAATAAACTAAGTGGTTGTTACACCGAAACACAAACCTCTGCCCATACAAAGATTCATACAACTCAGATATCACATGAGTTCTCAATTGAAATCTTACAACTTCTAACTTTCTCTTTACTTAATACGAATTTTCTTTAATTCGTATGCTATCATTTACAACTCAATCTGAGTTCTTCTTCCCGTACTACTTCGTAGTACCATTCATTCATAGCATTAGCTACGAATCATTCATTGTTTAACAGCTCGTCTGTTACTATGATTTACTTTGATCACGTGGTGATCTTCTTATCCTTCTCTCTATGATTATAGTCTTAGGTACTCATACCTAATATTCATAACCTATCAGCTTTGATACCAATCTGTAACGCACTAAAATCCGGTCTATTTTCACATTCGGATTTCGTATGTCACGGTCCCATCTTCTTCTAAACATACATCATTACATAGCTAAATATAACAATATACATCCTCAAATCCCAGGTTCTAAAACCTTATAACCTCTTCCATTACAAATAATTACATTATTCTTTATCTCTTACAAGAGTGACTTTTATCCGCCACCAAGGATACATAACCGTTCATTAAACTATTCTATAGTTTAATTATATCATTCTATATTACAAGTCTTCACTTGATCTTCACGCACATGCAAAGACTGAATGACACTTCGTCTGGATACCGATTAGCGTGATCTTTACGGGATCCTTAAGTTCTTTTAACATCGTTCGCTAAAAATGTTTTTATTTTAAGCAAGTGTGAGCATTCAATTGCTTAGCAAGTCATAACAGTTGAACAAATAACTTTAAGAATTCAAACATTCAATTAAGACCTCAATAACCGAACAAAGGTTATGAAGCAGCTTGAATAATAGGAATAATCTCGATTCCTATCATTTTAAAACATTAGTCACATTCACTTTAAAATACTTTCATTCTCTACTCTCTTTAATACACATTATGTCTGGCTAGAATCAATAACACAGACTTAACAATAACGGTTCATGTATAAACAGAACATACTCATATTGAACAGTTCAATCATAGAACAGTTCATCTCATAGAAACACCGAAGTATTCACATTGTGGCACAAGGCCTCATACATTCTACCACCTTATACAAATATCACACATTTGCACATAGACAAAACTTCTCAAGTTCAACATCTGAGAAATTTTAGAAACTAGCATTCATTTAAAATATAAATGAAGTTAGGAAACTTACCTTACGCACAACTACAACTTATAGTTTACGCTGAACTGCTTATTCCAATTCCTATGTATCACATAAGGAAATAACACATACACCAATTAGTCATATACTTGACTTTAAGCATTGGTTTACTTAACTTCACTTCTTAGGGTTTGCGTTCTTATAATCTATGTTTACGCGACCAACTTCCTTTACCGGTTAACGACTTCATGACATACGGAGATGTCTTACTTAATACGTTTATCATCTTTGATGATTTGCATTATTATCTTCTTCTTATAACTTTTCTAGGACTCAGCACACATCGCGTCTCTGCTAGCATTCCATATAGTACTCTGAGTGGTTTCCCACAAATAACTAACAAACAAGTTCCTGTCTCATCTACACTGCCCATAACAGTGAGTTACATCGATTACCAGTTTCATATATATCTTTGCTCTTTGAAGGAATTGTTTAGCCCAATTTCTATATGTCAACCATCAAAGGTTACAATTTTACGACAACCTAACTTATCTTAACTTATCCGAACTATTAAACTATAATGTTCGTTAAGTCAATTTCTCATTTCTTATGGCTTTCTAGCAACTAAATGCCATACCTCAGGATTCATTCATCATCATCTAAGTCATACAGTATTTTGTATACTCATAACGATCATTCCATATTCATTCTACGCATTTATAGCGTTAACCATTTTACATTACCTTATTCTTATCTTACAACGATCGATTAATTCTTCTCGGAACATCATCCAAGTTATAAACATTAACTCGGCTTCTTTACGGTATATGTAATTATCTTTAATTCAATTTCTTCACCATTCACAGGTTTAATCATTGATCTTCATTACCTTATGGTCAAACCATACACGGGGTTTAGGTTCTACTCGTTTAATATTCGTGTACACTTAACCTTTACATCGGTTCAAGTGTTCAACGCTTACATTTCATTCTAACATTCTCCTCAGACTCACATTCAGCTTTTTGTTAATCTTATTACCGGTCACTACGACTTTCTTGATAATTCATATCTTACTTACTACCTTCGTCAACGTCTAAGTTATACAACCAATGTACACTTAGAACGTTCGCTCGACGTGAATATGATTCACGAGAATCGTTTACGTATTCCACGTTTACGTTGTTCATCCCTAAATCCCTCATTCAACCTTTATCTAAGTTTTTAATCGCTTTCATTCATTACTCGTCACCTGAACCCCATGTTCATTATTCATTCTTAATGTCGAAGCCATACGATTCTTTGTATGCCAAGACCGATCTCTCATCGCAACAGCATTGCATTCACATCGTCTAAATGCTTTACATTCATCTCTAATTACTATGACATAACATCGAAATTTTATTCATTACCCTCATAAATCAATGTCTAAGGAATGACCATCATAGTAATCCCTCACGTTCGTTTATCGCGACTACGGTCCCCGGATATTGGTTCCGTAACCCGCGTCTACATTCTTTGTCTTTTAATCTCATTTAATCTTTTCGTTCAACTTTCATCAAAGGTTTAATACACTTAATTAAGTGTTACATTAGTTAAACTACATGTTCATATTTCTTTCTTGCACATCCCCCAGTAATTGAGCAGTTAAAAGCTCATCACTGGGTACTGACTTGCATCGGCGCTACGGCGCCGTCCCCCTTTCTTTACCTCGTGCAGAATCACCACTCTCTAGTGTCAAATCACGAGGTCAAGGCGCTTTGACGCCACTCTTCTTCTCTATTTCTCGCACATGAGCAGCTCAAAGATGAGTCGATGTCCTGACCTCATCTTTGCAATGCCACCTCCTAAAGGCTTTTGGCCATGCGCATACAAGTTTGAAAACACAAAACCTAGAAATTTTTTATAAGTCTTAGAAATTGCTTAAGACTCTTACTTCCTGATTCCATAACTTATTCGTTATAACTCAGAACGAGGTCATTCCAAAGCCATTCTCTTCCTTATCTTATTTACTTTGATTACCCTTAGACAGAACTTCGTTCTGAATCCATTAACATGCCATTCAATTGGTTTAATCTTCACCCTACGTTCGTTTTACGTTTTTAACGTTCTTCGTTTGTTCGTCCGTAATTCGGTCATCCGAACTCGGAACTCGTTCTTTCTTGAGTCCACGACTCACGTTTTCTATATTCTCTTACATTCTTATGAAACCATACACATTCGGGTTTATTTACTAACTTTCTAATTCTCGTTCTTCTTTTACGAATTGTCGCCATAACTTCGTTATGGCTCAATTTTAATTCGTTCTTCATGAACGTTTCTAACGTTCCTAACCAAGAAATAAGCAACTAACTTATACGCGATGGTTTTAAAATTGTCCATCAATAAAAATTATCCTACGATAGTTTTAAATTTGTCCATCAACAACGTTCTTCACGTTCTTCGTTCGTTCTTCATTTTTAATCGATATTTTGATTACGATTTTACTTTTTCTTGGAATTTGATGTCATAGAACACCATTCCTTACTTAATTCACCTACTCATTCATATAATCCACTTAGATCATTCTAATTCACTACGAATCTTACACATTCTTAAGAAATTTATAAAATAAATTTTTAATTCTATTTCTTCATTTTCTCATGATTTCAACCATATGAAATCATTTCTAACACCATTTACTCCTTATTCTCATTAAGCTATGTTTTCAACATATAAACTTAAAGAAAATTAATTAAAAGCTAGGTTTTCGAATTACCTCTCTTCTTTAATCTTCCTCCATCGGACAAAGCGGGCACTCGGGCAAGCTTTTCCTATTCTTTTCCTCTCTTCCCCCATCTGAACTCTCTCTCTCAAAGTGTAGGATTTTAAAAAATCCCAAAACAATGAAGTTAGCTTCCTATTTATAGAAAATCAAGGCTAGGGGCTTTTTAGTCATTTTGCCTCCCTAACCTCCTTACTATTCAAGGCTTAAGGACTAAATTAACTTAGCCCTCAATTTTTCTTAGCCCTTAAGTTTCATAGTTTCGTCTTTCGGGTTTCGTCCGACAGTTTTAAAAACTGCGATCCTCAGAATCCAAATATTTTATGGATATTTCGTCTTTCATTTACCGATTAACTTTTACGTATTCTTCGAATTTTCGAAAAACTGAAAAACACTTTTCGGTGTCAAGCATTTTCCTTCACGTTCTCCCCTAACGTAGCTAAACGAATGAAAACTATACAACAGTACTTTTCGTCGTTTTTATTTTGTCCGATTTCTGCACGTTTTTTGAGAAAAACTTTTATCGGCTTACTTAACATTTCACAATATATTATCGTCAAATCTTTCGACGGAATGTCATTTCGATATACCGAACTCTCAAAACGGCTTAGGTTATTCAAACCCTAACCCTTAGGGTTTCGTTGGGTGAATAGTGCCTATTTCGTCTTTTTCCCCATAAATATTTTATTTCCGGAAAAATTTTATTTTCGTCTTGAAAATTCTTTCTTGTTCAGCCTAGCTCGTAGCCATAATCCTCCCAATTAATAATCATTCTAGGTTCTAGAATGATTAATAAACACATAACACATAATAGTATTAATAAAAATTCATTTTATTAATAACTAATTCTTTAAATCTTAAATTCTGGACAATCCGATTTTCCGGGTTGTCATAGAACTTCTACTTTAAATCTTTTTTAATTGTAATTCACATAGAGATATACTGGATTAGTTAATTAGGGTGTCTTGCTTAATTCTATCATCTGTGGATTTAAGTGAGTATATGTATTATGCATCGAGAGGTGGTTTTATCTACTTTAGTGTTCTTGATTAATAATTCAAGATAGAAAATAATTGATGAGAAGTGTGTTAACTTAAATGAAGCAATAAGTGAAGTTGTGATCTTAAATCTCCATAATCTAATTTTTAATTAGTGGTAATTAGAAGTAGTGTAATCAAATAATTTAATTTATTATCTTAAATTGATTGTTTAAATAAAATTAGTTTGATTAAGAGTTAGTAATTGGTAGTTTGTATTAATAATTCCTCGTGGGAACGATACTCTACTTTCACTATATTACTTGTTGACCACGTATACTTGCGTGTTGTGCGTAACTAGATTTTATCCAACACCCATTAAAGAGGGATTCAAGCTAGTCAAACAGAAGCTGAGTTTGAAAGTCAAAAAAGAAATTGTCAAGCAATTCAAAGCCGACATCATAATTGTATCAACCTACCCTGAGTGGTTTTCTAACATAGTTCCCGTACCTAAGCCCAAAGGGAAGGTACGAGTATGTCTGGATTACCGGGGTTTGAACAAAGTTTGTCTCAAAGAAAATTTCCCAATACCTTTTATCCACATACTCATAGACAAGACGACTCAGTATGGCATGTACTCTTTTGTTGACTGCTTTGCTAGGTACCACCAGATCATGGTTGCTAAAGAGGACCGGGAGAAAATAGCCTTCATTACTCCATGGGGAACCTTTTGTTATAGACTCTTATCATTCGGCCTCATCAATGTTGGTGCTACCTATCAGTGAGCCATGATGGCTCTTTTCCATGATTTAAAGCACAAAGAAATAGAAGTTTATGTGGATGACATCTCGTCAAATCCCAGTGGGAAGAGGAGCACATAGACCATCTCAAAAAGCTTTTCAACCGGTTGCGCAAATACAACTTGAAGCTGAATTTGGCCAAGTGTGCCTTCAGGGTCAAGTTCAAATTTTTTTTGGGATTTCTAGTGAGCTAAAAAGGCATTGAGCTGGATCCTACCAAAATTCAAGCCATCACTGAGATGGCCGTGCCCTGAACGGAGAGGGAAATATGGGGATTTCTGGGGAGAATCAATTTCATCAGCAGATTCATCTCTCAACTCATAGTAACGTATGAGCCCATCTTCAAGCTGTTAAGGAAAATCTCCTCCAAGAAGTGGAATGAAGAGTGTCAAAAAGACTTCCTTTCCATCAAAAAGCAATTGTTTAAAGCTCCTATTTTGGTACCTCCAAGGGAGAATGTTCCCATGTTTATGTACCTGATAATCAATGACAATGCTATGGGATGCATTATCATGGGCCTCCATGAGATTACAACATTATCTCCATGGTCACACAACCCATCTCATCTCCTGCATGGATCCTCTGAAGTATGTATTCAATAAACACATGTTGAATTGTTGACTGTTCAAATGGCAGTTGATCATCCAACAATTCAACATCATCTACGTGACTCAAAAATCTATCAAAGGTCAAGGAATTGTGGATCAACTGGCCACAACACTATCAAGGGATTTTAAACCCTTTGAAATCTATTTCCCTAATGAAGGGGCAATGACAATTCAACGAAATCATCAGAAGAATACAGTCCGATCGTGGAAAATGTATTTTGATGGAGCTGTAAATATGGAAGGTGCTGGAGCAGGGGCAGTTCTGGTATCTACTTTGGGAGAACAGTATCTCGTTGCTATCAAGTTGTAGTTTGTTAGCACCAACAACACAGCTGAGTACGAAGGCTGTATAATCACGGTTAACTGTCTTTGGGGATTCTGAGCTAGTCATCAAATAAACCATTGCGGCATATCACACCAAAGAATTTCATTTGCTGCCTTACCATCAACAAGTTAGCAATATGGCTACGGAGTTTAAAGAAATATCCTTCCTCCACATTCCTCGAAGAAGGAATGATTTTGCGGATGCACTAGCAACCCTGGCCTCCTTGATCAACATATCTGAAAGAGAAGGCATTTCAAATATCAAACTTGCAAGCCAGAAGGCACCACCCTATGGAAATTACATTGGAGAAGTATCGAATGAACTGCCTCCCATCCAATACCCCTGGTACCATTCCATCAAAGAGTATCTGCGAGATGGATCTATGCCCACTGGGGAAAGTTAAGCTGAAAGAAAGTGGATCCATAGAATGGCTATGAAATTCTATCTAAACAGAGACGCACTCTACAAAAGGGATGCAGGAATAGGCCTTCTAAGATACCTAAACAAAGTCCAAGCCCAAAGGCTCATGGATGAAATCCATGGTGTAATATGTGGCCCACACATGAGCGGTCTTTTACTTGGCAAGAAGATCTTAAGAACAAGGCATTACTGGATCACTCTCAAAGCTGACTGTGATGATCACATCAGGAGATGCTATCAATGCCAAATGCATGGAAATTTTATCCACGCTCCTCCAAGTGAACTCCACAACATGAGTTCACCACGACCCTTTTCAATGTGGGGAATGGACGTGATCAGGCCAATCAAGCCCAAAGCCAACAATGGTCATCGGTTTATCTTCACCATGATCGACTACTTCACTAAGTGGGAAGAAGTAGCCTCTTTTCCCCCAAAAGAGGTAATCATTTGTTTCATAAAAATAATGTCGTTTGTCGATATGGACAACCGGAGTCGATCGTATCAGACAATGCCAAAAATCTCAAAAATTAGATGATGGAGGAATTATGCAACAAATTCCACATCAAGCATCTAAACTCCGTCATTTATCGTCCAAATATGAAGGGTGTTGTTGATGCGGCTAATAATAATATCAAGAAGATCATGCAAAAGATGCCCGCCAATCACAAAGGATGGCCTGACTTATTACCTCTGACTCTGTTAGCCTACAAAATGTTAATGCGTACTTCCACTGTGGAAACTCCCTACTTATTGACCTATGGCATGGAGGCAGTGCTCCCCATAGAGGTAGAAATGGAATCCTTAGAGTGTTGATAGATGCTCAAATGGAGGAAGATCAATGGTTGCAAGATCGGTACCACTAATTATTTCTGATAGATGAGAGGAGGGTCACATCAATCTTTCATGGTCAATTATATCAACATAGGATTGCTCGGTCTTATAACAAGAAAGTTCGGCTACAGCAGTTCAAAGAAAATGACTGGGTCTTGAAGAAGGTCCTTGCCAATCAAGATCAATCTAAAGGAAATTCACCCCAAACTAGGAAGGCCCTTTCATTATCAAGGAGGTATTGACGGGAGGAGCCCTCAGATTGCAAGAAATGAATGTCAGAGAATTTCCCCATCTTATCAACTAAGACACCGTGAAAAGGTATTATGTCTGAAGTTACATGCAAACCAACATCCTAGTTCTATATCATCAATCCATCAATCAAGTCAATTTAGGTTTTCAAACCTTTCCAACTGCATCAGTTTAGGTTAAGCTCGAACTACACAGACCTAATCTCCCCAGACACGGGAGTACGTAGGCAGCCATCTATGGTGCGGTCTTACCCCTATAAAAATCCAAAAAACCCTTCACCACATACAACTTTCAAACCATTCAGGTTAAGGTCGAACTACGCAGACCTGATCTCCCCCAGACACAGGAGTATATAGGCAGCCATCTATAGTGCGGTCTAACCCCTGCGAAAATCCAAAAAACCCTTCACCACATACAATTTTCAAATAATTCATGTTAAGCCTGAACTACGAAAGACCTTATCTCCTCTCATCAATGGGAGTATGTAGGCAGCCATCAATTGTGCGGTCTCACCCATGAAAAATTCACAAAACCCTTTCAATAGTTCTATGATTATCCATTCAACTTTTCAAAATTTCAAGTCAAACCATAGAGCAGGAACTACCTGGTTTCCCCTCATTAATGGGAGAAAATTGGTGACCTGTTGTTGTGTGGTCAAACCACATCTCATCGGCTCAAACGATAGAGATGGAACTACCTGGTCTCCCCTCATCAATGGGAGAAAAAATTAGTGACCATCTATGGTGCGGTCGAACCCTCAAAGAGGAAAAACAAGCCATAAAGATGGAACTACCAGGTCTCCCCTCATCAATGGGAGAAAACTGGCGACCATCTGTGGTGCGGTCCAACCCTCATAGAGGAAAGCCAAAATCCTCTCCTCAAGCCTCAACCACATTCAAAAAAATAGTCCCAAAACACCAAAGAACTGGGAAACCCAAGGTTCAACGATCCATTCTAAAAGATCCTGGGACATCTCAATGTCCATCCACCAAAGAGGAGTTCAGAATACATCAAGATAGCAAGTCATGATGAAAATGGAAACTATCAAGCAAGTAACAAGGCATATCTAAAAGAGAAGTGAATCAAAACATATTTCCTTTCCATATAATACTATTTGATATATACAATGTGTCCTGTGCATGACAAAAATGGCTAACCTAGTCTATGCAGGGAAATAAAAGCCAATCTATAAACTTGTGGATAAGCGGGCCAATAAGTCCAACATGACATCCCTCTCAAAAGATGGAGGTGAATCTATGAGCTCCTATCCCAGGGTATCCATGCAATCTAGTAGATCTATGTTCATCTTCATAGTGCTACCATGCTCATCTATGAAGGCACTCATGTCTACAATAATGCTAACAGTATAAGATCTAAGTGCAATACTATCTATAGTGGCATCATTCCGAGTAGCTCGAGCCTCATCCCGCTCAATAACAGCTGCATCCCGAGTCAATCGAGCCTCATCCCGCTCAACAAAAGTAGTATACCTGTTAGCTAGGGCATCATCCCTCTCAATAAAAGTGGCATCTCCAGAAAGAGCTGTCGACATCAAGGCCCTACCCTGATCCCTCTCAAATGTCATCAGATGCAACCTTTGCTCCAAATACTCTACAGAAGGTGGAGTCATAGTAGTGGGAATACTAGGGGAATTAACCAGAGCTGCTTTCAAACCAGCAAACAACTCATCCTTGGTAGGAGAATCAGGGTCCTCCATAGGCTCCTCATCACCAGACTTAATACTCGGCTCTAGGGAAACAACCCTAGCCGATGCAATATCTTCTTCCAGCCATACAGAATACTCTGAAGAGAGACCTGAACGACTAGTCGAAAAGTCAGCCCTCTCTCAACGTGTCCAACAATCATAAATCCTGGTCAAGTCCTCTGCTAATAAAAGCCGAGATGACAATCGCTGACCCACTAGCTCGATAAATGGATGAATATCCTAAAAATGGTCAAACTGTCCCATGACAACCAGTGGATGATATGTGGTCACCCCTCTCAAACCAGCTAGGGGAAGATAGTCAATGTCCACTACATGAGTGATATAGCTATAAGGAAAGTTGAGCCCTAAACATGGAAAAATAGCAAATGGATCCTCGATCCTTGAAAAGAAAGCCAACCAGGATGCTGCGTCTGTACACTCAGCCAGTTGAAAGGAATAAGACATGGCTATCTCATGGGAAAAATAATACCCATGATGTCTGAATGTGCCAATCGGTCTCAAGTGTGTCATAAACCACACGTACAACAAGACGACACTACCTCTGAAGAACCCCACAGAATGGGTATGGCAAAATGTGGCCGACCACAAGGTCTCTGCTAATATCATCGATAAGATGGTATAACCGTTACTGAGAGAATGGATTATTGTAATCATGCCGATATCCAAATGGTCCATTTACAACGACATGTATAGATAAGCCACAATGCACATCAAGAACATATCTACGCGGGTAGTATGCCACTCACCCTCAGTAATGGTGAAGTCTCCGGAATATCGTAGATAGTTGTCTAATGACCCAAATCAATCAATCAAGAAATCCATGGACACCACATGCCCCGAGGTAATCTCGTCCAGGGCCACTCTATGCCTCAAGCTTGTCAAGGTCATAAATTGCTGGCTCATGTCACCGACAGCCATCCGAGCACAAGGTAGATCCAAAGGCAAATCTGTAAGACGTTTATACTCCTCCAATGTGGGAATCAACTCATGGATATCAAATCTGAAAACCTGTCTCTCTGGTATCAAATGATCTATCATGCCTTCTACAAAGCCCAACGGAACCTGAAGCATCAGGAGGGTCACAGAGTGCCTCAATAACTGATCAACTATTACGCAATCTAGGGAAGATAAACTATTGTACCAAGATCTCAAAGAAGATGCCACCAACATGGGTAGGGTATGATCAATCCGGCTAACAATGGATGAAGACATCTGTAGAGCCGTATCATAAGACCATCCAGGGGTCAATGCTAAACTCACCTCTGGGAATGCATATCCATGACATAATGCATGCATCATGATAAATGATAGATGACAATATATGTATGGAATAGATAGCATTATACATACATTCCTAAATACATCATCTAATATATTATCTCTATATACAACTAAAAATAAAAAGTACAAGGAAATGGGGCACAACTGCCCAACATCTAATAGGGGCCTATCAAAAGATATAATGAGAAATGGGGCACAACCACCCAATATCTAATAGATGCCTATCAAAAGAAATAGCGAGAAATGCATCAGAAAAAGTCAATGATGTCCACATCATCCAATATATCCATCTGATGTAACTCCTCCTGAGTTATTGAGTCTCTGCCAGAAGGGATAAATGTCAATATAATAGAGGATATGCGTCAGTAAAGCCATCAAAATATGGGCCACCTTAAGGGCCAGCGCCAGAGCTAGAAGGATCAAAATAATCCACCTCTAATGGATATCTACCCAAATACCGAATAAAGAAATGTGTCCGGTCCAATTGATGGGTCAAACTCTAAATCTGCATCAAATAAGTGGGCTTTCGGATGCAAGCAATCCAATCCATTATCATGATGGTTCCAGGAACTATATCCCCCATAAAATGTGTGGCGCGGGTCTGAACTCCAATGGTACGAGGAAACCAAGCGATAAAAATCCTCCTGAGTGAAGGGTCCCTCTGACAAAGTAAAGCCATCTACACCCATTAAGGGAATCTTGATGATCCATTGAGATAAAGGCCAATGACTCCTAGCAGGAGGATAGAATGGAATGCATATCTATGATGCTCCTGATAGCACGCTCTCCTAAATAGAGCTTTCAGCCTCCGTCAGTTAGGAGATGAATTCGACGGGTGGATAATACATACTCGACACTAGTCGAGAAGCCACCCTCAAATCCTACTATCAAGTGGTCCTCATAATAGGGAACCCATGTGATGATATTGGCTCTCAATAACTCAAACTGTAAGCGAGAATGAGTGAAACCCTCATCTCTAGGAACCTTCACCAGTGCGAAATAATGTCATCGCCATCCCCGTGGATAGGTTTTTAGACCTAATGTGTTAACGGGACGAAGACATGGGAGCCTCTTGTAGGCCGAAATTAAAACTACAAATAAAAAGATCAAATATCCGCGGTCAGGCAAACTGATAACCCGAACGAGGGGAAATAAAAAATGAATAGAAAATTCTCACCAGTAAAAATGGGTAAAACCCTAACCAAGGCTCATTCATGCCCTCTGAGCATAGGCACATCCCTCTGAGGAAGTAGGCAAAGGTGTAGGAGCCCCAATCAAAATCTCTGATATGATCCACCTCCCGAGTGGCGCTAACTAAATTAAATGATATCATTAAGGAGTTATCCACTAAGAAACAACCCTTTATGATGATTAGCAACAATCGACGAATGATGCGATCTCTAACCCTCGGATCATCAGGCAAAGGCTCAGTCAGAGCCCGACTCATGGTGTCTACACTCAAGGGACCAGAACAGAAAGTCCGACCCTTGAGCGTCATGGCCGGGACTCCCAAAAGGGATCTGATGGTAATTGGGGAAATGTCAGTCACCAAAGGCACTAACGCCCCTATAAACTCCAAACCAGTGATGAATCACTAATCCATTCGTGTCATCATCACCTTACAATCAAACAAGTGGAGAGACTGGGTCTGGTGAAACCAACGCTCAGACAAAGCCCTGAGATAACCCCAGGGATAACGATAGGGGGGAGGGATAAAAAAGAAAACCTCAAAGCCCCAGGCATGACCAATCTCCCGGTACTCTGGATGGAGAGTCCGGTACAGAGAATATATGCTAAACTAGTTCCCTCTAGGCTGCGTAAAGTCAGGAACCTACATCAAATTACAAATCAAGATCAGAACCCATGCCCCCAAAAATGGGAAAAGGAAGAATATGGAAACGACTATTACTTCGTTTGCATGAAGATAGATCAAGGGGTGATGACTCAAAGCATCCAGAAGATATGGAATCATCACACTAATAGCTGGAAGCTCCCTGCGGGGAATGAAAAAAGAATGAGCAGGATCTGCAATGGGAATGTCCTCCTCCTCCTCTTCGACATCCAGTCTCTCAACCCGGATAAGGCAATTAACTGACTCAGTCAGCTGGAGAGGCTGTCGGGCTGGGTGAGGTCAAGTAACATCTGAAGCTCTCCTCCTCACACCTGAAGAGGCCCTACAAGAGCTACTCGGCTGGTCTAGATCTATAAATCTGGACAAAAGTCTCTAAATTACCTTAGAAAGGGTGAGGTAAATTCTAAACTGAAGCTTATTAAATGCAAATCATAGCTTCATGCATACATGCATTGCTTTAACATACATCTATAGTAGAGTTAAATTTTCATGTTCATTAAATGCCCAGACTCATGAATTTTTTTTGCCATAGTCTCCTTTGTAAAATGGACTGTCCACATGCACATAGGCATGACAAGGTGGCCATTCAGTAGCACACCAACTCAAAGTTATGAACATCTCATATGCATGAAAAAACATCAAAAAAAAATCCATCATGGTAGCCTAATTACCAGGTGTGCTTTACTTCAAAATATTTGCTCATTTTTCCTCAAATAGGATGAAAAATAGCAAAAAAGGGTGCCAACTGACTATTTTAAAAGTCAATTTTTTTACATCAATACATTTAACATGGTAAAAGACTAACATTTACTGCGTTGAATAATTTTTATCAAGTCATATGAGCATGCATATTCACTACTACGTGTTTAGAAGCATTCTATATGATATTTCATATTCTAATGATCAAAACTGGAAAAGAAAACATGTAAACATTACCAGGATAGTGCATAACGATTGTACGGTGATGGATTTTGCGGAAAGCAGCCCGAACTCAGTAGATCTGAAGAAATCTTGGATTTTTGTGTGGCTTCAACTTGAAAATGACTTGTGAAAGAGATGGGAGAGAGTATATAACCCACGATTGGCATCGGGTCTACCAGCGGCTACCCAGGGTGGTCCTTACCCCCTCTGGCTCAATCAAATTTGAGTTGCAAAGGAGGCCCCAGAAGTTGAAAAGTAAAATCAAGGAAAAAGGTGTTACGCGATTGAGCGAAAAGGGCCTAAAATCCTGAATTGGGAGACTAAACTGTAGGTCTACAAGTAAGTCATTGGTAGTTACCCAGATGAGGTCTTCAGAAGGCCGATGATACAAGTTATTGAAAATGACCCTTATCAAAGCATCGTAAAGGTATGATGCCATGAACCGAGGGTCTTGATTGCATTCAAAGCATCCAAACTTGTCAGAGGTGTAACTCGTCAAAAAGATATCCCCAACGGAGATTTCAAACATCACTGACATTGTAAGCTATTGAAGACTGCTTCCAATGAAGGTCAAGCATCCTTGACACTATAAGTTATTGGTGACAACTCCAGCGAAGCATCAAAAATGGTTTGGTAGTGTAATTCATTGAAGGCTACTTTGACGAAGGTCAGGAATCCCTGACACTGCAAACTGTTAGCGATAACTCCAGTGAAGCATCAGAATGGTACGGTGATGTAAGCCGTTGAAAACTACTTCAACGAAGATCAGAGTATCAGATATGGCAAGCCATTGGCGATAACTTCAGTGAAGCGTCAGAGGAGTATGATGATGCAAACCATGGAAAACAATCTTCTTGGAGGAGGACCAATGATAGAATCTGTTATACAGATCCACAACTGAGATACTGAAAAGGCTCAATGATTTCCAGACCGTTGTAAACTACTGTGCAAGTAGTCACCGAGGAAAGTTGGTGATGGCCAACCTTCACGACACTATCGTTCGAGTAAGTATTGTGAAGATGCTTTGAAAGTAAGCAATTAAAGTTTTATCCCCAGTGGAACTATCAGCATAAACCTAGTAGAAAGTCAGAGGGATGGCGATAATGCCATCAAAATGGTAATAAACATCCAATGGTGGCAACCAAGCCAAGCCATCATCCAAATAAAACATCAACAATCCTCGAGAGCCATTCATGAAAGAGAAGAACATCTTCGGTGGAAAGAACTTCCAAAAGCACAAGGACGTTGGTGACAACCCCAATATCAAAATTTTGTGGTCTCAACCATTGGAAACCACCACAACAGGGATCTTGAAAACATCTCTACAACTTGTCATCAAATCAGGCTCAAATAGTACTGATGGACATTGCAAACCGCTGGTGACAACCCCAACATAGCATCGGGAGATCCGATGATCAAAGATTTATAGGATACCATTTGAGTAGATATTAAAGTCACTTTTGTTGGGCTATGATAACTGCCTGCTCCCGCTGCTTCTGTTGGGATGGGGTTGTTAATGGTGGCTTCTCTTCCACCGCTTTGATGTCTACTCAAACGATAACCTACAAAGCGTGCAAGAGAAGCCACCATTGCAAACTTCGTCCCAACAGAAGCGGTGGGAGCAGGCAGTTATCACATCCCATTGGAAATCATTCCAACAACAACATTCAACATAACATCACATCATGATGCATTGCATTACATCATCTTAATCTTGTCATATTTCAAGTGTATAGTAGTCTTTATCTTGTCCATGCCATTACATTGCATAAACAGGATAAAGAGGGGCATCTATAGACACTCAAAATTTTGCACTCCTATTACTAACCATGAAAGAGGGCAGAATCATCCTCTAAAGATAACCCTGGGAGTCATATCAGTTCCAACCCCGGAGATTACCCCGGGAGATCCAGCTTCTAACCTCGGAGATAACCTCGGGAGATCTAGTTCCAACCCCTGAGATAACCCCAAGATTTCTAATTTCTAACCCCCGAGATAACCTCGAGAGATCCAGTTTCTAACCCCGGAGATAACCCCGGGAGATCCAGTTTCAACCCTAGAGATAACCTCAGGAGATCTAGTTTCTAAACTCAGAGATAACCCCGAGAGATCTAGTTCCAACCCTGGAGATAACCTCAGGAGATCAATTTTCCAACCCCGGAGATGACCTCGGGAGATCCAGTTTCCAACCCCAAAGATAACCTCAGGAGATACAGTTTTCAGCCCCGGAGAAAACCTTGGGAGATCAAGTTCCAGTCTTGGAGATAACCCTAGAAGATTAGTTTCCAACCCCAGAGAGAACCCCGGGGGATCAAGTTCAAAGCCCGAAGTCAACCATAAGAGGTCAAACCAACCTCAGAGATAACCCTGAGGACTGTCAGAGTCAACAGTGGGCCAATCTCGAACATAATCTTGAGAAAAGACTGCTACAACTGCATCAAAGTCGGAGATAACCCCGGGAGGGGGAAAATGGTCATTTTTCCACCTCAACATCATTTCAAATCAAACTACGTCAAAAGAAGTACCAACACGCCTCCATCGGATGCCCGGATTAAAAGTTATGAAGGTTCGAAAGGACAACGCGTCGTCCGAGTGCACATACTTTGAGACAACATGACCCGCCAAGCCCAGGGTAGTTCGGGCAGCCGTAGGTTAACCCGTGGCTACCATGGGTTGACCCGCGACCATCTTGGTTCTATAAATAGTTTCCCCCATCAGCTTATTTGATAAAAAAAGAAGAAAAGAGAGAAAACTCTATCCATTTCAGCTCTTAACCTCTTCTAGAGTGCTCTAAACTTTGTGATTCTTCTTTCTAAACACTTGTAAGCTCGTATTCTACAACATACTAAAATTTAACTGGTGGAAATCAAGTTTTGGTCTGAACTCTTCTTGGCAGCCCACTAAAAGATTTTTTAGATTTTTAAGCTTTCTACTGCTTTAATATATGTATATACATATATATCGAGATTCTCACCGATTTGTTACGCCCAGATTGTCGATCCGTGGCTTTTTCCTTCTTATATATATATATATAACTATATATATATATAGACTTAAACTCGAACAGTTGAGCCTAGATCATATATTTATGGCTTTTACTAATTATATATACTATTTTTCATATCTGCTTTAACTGTTTTTGCAATGTAGATATTTAATATTCCAGCTTGTGGACTAGATTTATCTAAATCTAGCTATCTCTAACTTTTAACCGGTTCAAAAGTGACTAAACTAGAATCGTTAAAGCTAGAGTGGCTTAGATTTATTTAAATCTAGTTTTCTTTCTAGCTTTTGTACATATTTATCAATCATTTGAGCCTAGGAGCCATGAAATTGAAGATTCAGCTTGTGAATCTAGATCTGGTTCTCACGATGGACATTTTTCAATTGCAACCAACTTGTAAATTATATATGGTGTCTGGACATCCTTGAATGGCTCTCATGCTCATAAGGAGCCCGACAGTGCTATGTATCTTATTTTCTCGAAGAAGCTTCGCATCTCAAAAATAAAATCAATCAAGCCGAGTACAGAATAAAATGGAAGTATTAAAGGCCTCAATTACTATTGAGCATAAGGGTTTAAAAACTTATTTTCCAAAACATCAGTACTACATCTTGCTAAAATTGAACTTTTGTACAAATCAAACCCTTTGTATATAGGTGCAAACGAGGCATAGCACTACTTCCAAATAATTTCACATAGGTGTAATAAACACACACACACACATGTAGATAATTAAGGAAATTGAAAAGTTATGGTAACCGTATTTTTACGGAAGTCGAGGGGTGCCTAACACTTTTCCCCACTTAATCAAGCCCCTGAACTCTATGAATCTTGGTTTCGAAGGCCTGTTAAACAGAGACCAACCATTGGTCCTTTTGTGTAAACCTATTTAAAATCGGTTGAGTTGGTATAACCATTTCAAATTTACCAACTGACGACTCTGATTTTCAAATCGTTGAAATTTATATGTTGGACCTTTTTAAAACTCGCCTTTTCAAACAAAACTCAACCAATAGAGAACAAAAAAGGGCAAGAACAAAAAGGGGTACAATTTTCCCGACGTCTACAATAAGTAAAAGATTAAAATAAATTAGAAGATGTTAAAAGGGAACAAGCCAAACATGATCTTTTAACTTTTGAAATATTGTAATTGTTAGTGTGTGTAACCGGTGAGTGGGTTAAGTGCACGTAATGTTATGTCAGATTTATTTTACATGTTTAACTTCCCTAAGCCTAAGAGTTTTGATAAAACAGAGAAAAAAGGAGAGAAATTGAGAGAGAAAGAGAAGAAATTCTCTGTATATTTTGGAATCTAGTGAAAGAAGAAGATTAACAAGGCTATTCTAAGCATCTTTGCGAAGCATAAACAAGAATCAAAGGTAATTTTCCAAGTTCTTAATTTTAGTTTTGTGTTCTTGAGTTCTTCATTGAAAAGTTGGATTCTATGATTATTTTGTTGAGATAAGATGTTATACATATTATTGGATGTTCATAATGTGATAATGGTCATCTAGAAATGATTTTGGTTGAGTTAATCCATGAAAACATGCTTTAAAATGAAGATTGAAGTTTTTGGTTTAATATATATAAAATGGTTTACTTTGAGACCAAAATTGGTGTTGGAATCATATGTTAATCTATAAATTAATAATTGTCTATGTTAATATATGAAGAAACGAAAAGAATGCATGTTTAATGGACTGAATTGGTTGAGAAATGAAGTTATGGTGTGTGATTACGTTAATAATGTCAAAATATGTGAAATATCATAAACTTTTATTGTTAATCCTTCTAAAATGGTTGTTTAATTTGTGTATGTCGTTAAAATCATGCTTGGTATGTTGGGTTATGGTTCTATATGATTTGTAGTGATTGGGTGTGTTTATTTGGCTGTTAAATCGAGGGAATTGGTAGTTTTGGGTTGAGTTTCTTCAATCACAAATCGCATGAATCGAGCTGCGATCTGACAAGATTGATTGCCTCTTAAAAAAACTTGTCTGCCTTGTATTTCTTTAGCAACAGTGGCGCTTTATACCGAAAGCTATAGGGAAGCCACTGCAATGTCATAACGCTTTGTACAGAGCTTGTTAAGCGATCTTCTGCGGCACTTTGTTGGCAGAATGGCCTAGTGATGACCTTTTATTTATATAACCTCTGGGAATGTTTATGTAACATTAATAAAAGTTTATGATGAGATGTAAAACATGAATATAAGATATATTAACACATGGTAACTATATAATTGATGATTATGGATTATGGTTAAGTAAATTGTATAAAATATAATCTTGATGTTTGTGAAGTATGGGAATCAAAGTTTAAATGCTAGAACCTATGTTACTAGTAAGGGTTTCTATAATTAATGGTATGTGGATAGTATGGTTAACTAATGTTAAAGGTTAACAAATTAGTTAAGATAATTAAGATAAGTGAAATGAGAAGTAAGCCGATAATGTTAGTTGTAATATAATTGATTGGTGTTGTGATTTCATATGATATGTGTAGGATATTTTGAGAAGGTAAGTTGTGAATTTATAGCTAACGCACGAGGCAAGTTGCCTAAACTTTGCTTCTTTATTCTTCAGCAAGATTTTCTTTTCACCATTATTTTGTTATACTTATGCAAGTCTCCTAACCCTACTTTTACATTATGCTAGTCTTGAATCTATTATTCAATTGAGAAATTTCTCTAACCCTAATCTTTCTTTATGCAAGTGTCAATTTCTAAATTGTTATCATTATGCAAGTTCTTTAACCTTAATCTCTTATTGAGCATCTTTAACTCCATTTGTCATTGAGCAAGTTGTCTATCTCTACTTTGTTATGTTTACGCAAGTTTCAAAAATTCACTTTTCGTTAAGAAAAATATCTAATCTTTGCTTTTTACACTTTAAGCGAGGTTTCTTGACTTAACTCAAAACCTATGTTCTTAAATACGATTTTTAATTCTTTCTAAAAGTACTACTTCAATTAATGATATTTACTTAGTTGTGAATTATTGAAACGTGAATTGTTTATGTACCTCTATAACCTTGAAGAATGAATTCGATGATTAACTCTTGTTCATTTATAAACCATTGAGACTCTATCTCTTATTTATCCGTTGACATAATTTGTACATGATGATATTGTAATCAAACTAAAGAATAGTTATTGATCCCTATTTACTTCAACTAGTACTTGGTTGATGAACGTTCTAAAGATATAGAATTTCTTTGAAGCTAATTCCAAACCAAACCACCTTTGGTACGGAATCTAATGATTAAAGTTGAGATGAACAACCCTATATTAGGGGATTATTTTAGAGCTACGCAATAGCGTTAAAATATTTACGCAATACATAGTACAAAGGGTTGATCACCTGGAGTTAAGCCTGTAAAATGAGTAAACAGTTCAGACTCGATTCATATGCGCTCGACTAAAAGTTTGATTCGTGCTCCACTCAAAATATAAATGAGACAAATATGAGAAAATTTTAAATTTCGATAAATTAATTGAACCTTCTCAAATTGCAATTTTCTATTGATACTCGTATCATATTCATTCAAAATGTTCAAACTGTTCGGGCTCGATTTGAGATCGTGCTCGAATCGATAGCTAAATGAGCCTCAATCAAACCTTATTTTATACTTGATAAATTTTTGAACCAAATTTGAGCAACTCAATACTCGACTGGACTAGGTTTATTTACACCCTTACCTGGAGTATGAGATGATGGTCCATATAGTCGTTTAGACTATTAAAGGTTACAGTAGAAACGCTTGTTAACATAGGACATAGATGATGATTATGGTCTCTTAGACCGTTAAAGGTTGAAGTAAAAATACTTGACAACCTAGAACAAAGTTTGTGGTCTTGTGATTCTCATTGTATTTCCTTTGATATTGATATATGTTGTTTAATTTAAAAGTTCATTATTACTTTGAACTCATAGCTCTTGAAGTAAAGCTTATTGTTTCCAGTAAGAATATATTACTAACTAAAGCTTAGTCGATTGTCATTCGTAGACTTTTTTGAAACTGTTCTTCTTGTGGGAAATTATTTGCTCACTCTTGTACAAAACAATGTAGATGAGGTTAAGGAGTCTGAAGAGTCTTCTACAAGTAAGGGCAAATGCAAGATGCTTGAATAGATGATGTTTAGTCTACTATTTATTTATGAAGCTTATGTAATAGATTTGATTATATTTTTGTTTTATTATTACGCTGATGATGTAATAGTTAATGTTAAAAAATGTGGGATTTCGTTTGATGATGTAACTCCTTTGATGGGATTATTATTTATGAAATTTTGTTATCCTTTATTTTGGGTAGATAGATGTGATTTTAATTGATAGTGAACACAAAATCTGTGGACTTAGAGTACCCGAATTTGGGGGTGTCATAAGGGTGATCAAGTTATGGTGTTTCTACGAAAGGAAAGGTTTCCAGTCGGATCTTATAACAAGTTGAAGCCACATAAGTATGGTCTATATTGTTAGTTCCTGGAGGCACACAAGTTATCTAGAAAGGGGGGTTGAATAGATATTTTAGATTTTCTTTTCAAAGAGTAACTTATCAGTTTTGTTAACTAAAAAGATTAATTTAGTATACCGGAATATATAATTTAGTTATCCCCCTTAAGATAAAATCAAGGTTATAAATCAAAAAGCAATTATGGCAGATATAACAGTTAAAGAGAGTGAAAGTAAATGACATAATATTTTAAGTGGTTCAGAGCACTCAAGACTCCTAGTCCATTCTTCTACTTCACGAGTAGGAAATCTACTAAGGATGTTGATACAAACTTTGAATCACTGAGATTCCTTCAAGACCACCAGTCCTGGAAAAATGGTTCACAAAGAACTCTTCAAGCCCAGCAGAGTTGAAAAGATAGTACACTAAGTACTCTTCAAACCTAGCAGGTTTGGCAGCTCTATAATGAGTGTAGTTGATGTTTTTGTTGTGCTACTAAGTTGCCTTAAACCCAAGTTCTGATAAACTTAGTAGCGAAGCAAGATATAGCTTAATCGTGGAGTGAAGATTTGTCAAATGTTATGTGTTCTTTTTCTTTCTTGTTTTTTTCTTATCTTTCATCTTCAATTTGTTGGCCTAATATAGGAGCCTTTGAAATATTCCCGTTGAGAGGCTTCCGTTTGAGCATTTAATGCTTCGGGCATTTTAAGCATTTTGGTGATGACATCTTGATGATGTGAAAGCATCATTTTAACTTGCTTGACACAACAGTCTGCTTTCTCACCTAACACCTCTAAAACGTAACTATCAACAAACTAGTTGGTAGACATGTTTCTTCTTGCTTTTTTGATTCTTTGATTTAACCAAGGTTGTTGGTGAGAGCATCGGGTTTCTCAATCATATCAACATTCAAGTGTCAGTTGATGATGTAAAACATTTTTTGTTCATCAGACTTGATCTTCACTAATTTTGATGCTTATTGATGAGTACTACGATCGTGGTCAGATGATAAGAGCTTACACTCTACGATTTTGCCTTTGCTTTGACAGCGCTTGACTGACTACAATTTTGATGGTTTGAGAACTCCACGATTTAGATCAGTGCCTATGTTTTTGACTTGGATTGACACACATTCGCTAAATTGCTTCACGATTCTGATAGGCTTGCTCAGTATACTACGATTCTGCAATATCCACGATTTTGTTCTGCCTATCTATTACAACTCATAAGATTTATCTTTCTATTACAAGAGATTTTACAGAAAGATAAGCATCAAGCTCAGATCAACTTTGATCTTTAATCTAAGTCTTTGCACATATGATCTAATAAGGACTTTATAGCTTTTGAAGGGTATGCTTATGTATATATTCCAACACCAAATTTAAATATGCAATTCTCAACAATCTCCCCCTATTTGATGTTGACATAACCAAGTGGATTTGCATCAATTTCTAATGCAAGAGCTTGAAAATAAACATGACTTAATGATCAGTGAGCAACTGAATCTCTAGAAGATAACCATGAATTTATTGATGTTTTAAAAGAGAATTACAGTTCAAAATTAATACATCAAGTAAAGACAGAGACATCTTCTAGATTTCTTGAATCTTAAAATATGCGCATGTTCGTTTTCCCTCCTTTTCCTGCTTGTTTCATTTCACCTTGCAAGTTCTTCCAGCTCATGTTGCTCCAAAGGATCATTATGATCATGTTTGGTCATGAAGTCAGGATTGCCAATGGGCATGCTCATACCCATGAGAGATACTCCTTGTCGATTGATCAGACTGGACTCTTGAATTGTCATTAGAATTGGTTGATGTTCTGCTGCTCTTAGAGGTTGATTGCGAGGCTGTTGATTGATTCTTTGGGAGTGAACAACATGCTTCCCTTTATTTTTCTCAGTATTCTCCCACTTTATGTCAGCATCTAGGGTTCGAATGTCTTAAGACAAGTGATTCATTCCCTGTATCATTTCGTGGAGTTGATTTTGTGACTGGTTAATATCTTCTCGATTTTCTTGGACTGGAGCATCAGTTTGGGATTTGTGTTTTTGTAGAATGGCCAAGACATCATCCATTTTTTTCATCTGATTTAAAGAATATTCTTGGAATTCAATTAAAGAGGCTCGTAAGCTAATAAGATTTTCTGAAATGAGCTTGTTTTGAGTCTCCTGAGTTTGCTGAAGAAGGAGAACTGCTTTCTTATGCTTTTTTGGTAGACTGGAAGTGAATTTTATCCCTTTCATTTATTCTTTGGATCATTTCCTTGATGATCTCTTGTATATTCTTTGTGATCTCAGAACTCAGGTTGTTAGGACGAGTGTTGGAAGCATCAATCAATGATTTAATCATTGATGGACGATAATGTAGTGAGTTTCCAAGTTTTCTTGAATTTTGTGGTCATCTTCTGTGATATGTTAGACATCTCAGTTTTGGTAGGAAGAACCGAGAGAAGCTCAAGTATTTTCTGAGTGTCTGAAGGAGAGGTTCTTGAATTTTGTTCTTGTAAATTCAAGAGAGCAAGAGTAAGATTGAAATAATTATTGTTTGATGATAAAATAACATTAGAATGAGTTGAAGGAATAAAGGTTTGAAGTATGGGAGAGGAGGTTCCTGCATCAAGTTGGGTAGGTGACTCCACGATTTGGGTAGGAACGACAGTCGTGGTATTATGTTGTACGATTATCGTGGAATTAATGGTGTTTGAAGGTGGTACTAGTATGAAGTTTGGTGCATTTGGTTCATTAATTACAGAGTGTTGGGACTCTGTAGCTAGAAATTAGTTTAGTGGGTTAGAGGTAACCTCGATCCATCTAGGCAATTCATCAAATTGGTGGAAATTTGATAAAGGAGAGTGATTTAACTTGAAGCTTGAAGGAATGAAATATACCTTTTTTCTTATGGATAGAAGTGGCATGATTTGTGATTTGAGCAAAGGTGAGGTTGCTTGGGAATCCCTGGGTGAGCACAGATACTGCTGGATATGCTTTGAATGTCCAGAATATATGATCCCAAGAACGTAGAATTAGACCTCTGTGAAAGGGCATCATGGGTAGATAAGAGAACATCCGGTTATAATTGATGCTCCTTTCTTCATTTTCGTACTCAGCAATAATTTTAACTTCTTCCTCTTCTTCTTCATCATCAAGAATCTCTAACATTTCTTGAGGAGCAAAGGGGGCTCCACGATGAGCTCCTGATTCCTTCCACTCAGCTGGAGCACTAGTTAGCTCAGGGTCTTCGAAAATCTCCCCCTCAATGTGAGCGTCTCTTTGATCAGCATTTTCTTGTTGATCCTCTTCAATATTAATACATGTTTGGTCTGATGCAGTCGAACTAACTGCATTGTCGATGTTGTCAATTACTATTTCAATGATCCTGGTTTAATCCAAGGACTCATTGTGGGAACTAGAGTCTAGAGACTCAGTTATTTTAGCATGTTCCATCATTTCTATTTCTTCATCTTTAATTTTTTAGCATAGCTTCTTGGAGCTCAAGATCAACCTTCTTAATTAGCCTTCTCTATGATTTCCTTGACTCGGGATTTGTAGATTCTTCAACACGCTATTCATCCTCAGCAACATTTACTTGTTCATGCTGAGTCGTTGTCCCAATGTCTACTTCACTTTGACCGGTAACTCTTGGCTTTATGATCGGCATACTTGATTTCTCCATGATCGTGGTCAAGGATACTTTAGGCAAATGCCTGGTGTGTTTTCCCTTCTTAAGTAGCTAAGAGATGGTGGATCTATCTTCTTCTTCTTCTTTAGTCTACTTCTTCTTCATAAGTTGTACTTCATCTTGAGAAATCTCATTTGCAATAGATTGGCCAGAGAGTTCAGGATCAGATCCTTGAGGAACTTTGATTGTTGATCCCTGAGGCTCTTCTGTCATCTAAACAGTCTACATCTTCCTCTTTCCCTTATTTCTCTTAACCAGAGCAGAGGGCTCCTGGTCTACTTCTTCTTCAACCTCCCTTACAATAGATAGATTTCCCTGTAGAAAAGGTTTCATGACCTCCCCAGTCATTTCACTAGACTCAGAATGATAATTCTTTACATTTTCAACTTGATTCCTTTTCTAGTTTACAAAGAGTTGTTGGGTCATTCTCTTGTTGGCATTCAGAAGTTCACCTTCATGATCTTTAATATTGTCTCCCAGAGTTGCTTGGAGAATAATGCTGATAAATCTTCCATAGAACATTTTTCTCATGCTCCTTTCTTTCTTAGAGCTAAGGATCCACTTCCCAATCTACTCCAGAAAGAGGGATCCATAGTTTAGCTGAGACTTGAAGCAAATTGCTATCATGAGCTTCAGTTACACCTCATTAACAGAATCATGACCAGAGTTCTTGCAACATATATATTTCCCAACAATGTCTGCCAGAAACTCATACTTTTAAGGAAACTCCTTCTTCTTGTATCCCTTCAGATTTTGGTTCTTTTTGTGATGCATCCTCTTTAATCTCTCATTGAAGTCGATGAAGCTTAAAGAAGTAAGTCCCTTAGATTTAAAACCTAAGGCCTGATTTATGTCAGCAGCTTCCAATCGAATCGACACTCCTTTAACCTTTGTAGACTCCATTGGTGTAAAACTCCACCACTAGTCTGAGATAGATCCTCGTACTGGTTCCCAGAGCTTCTTATAGTCCTACGTTCTTTAGAAGAGAGAGGATTCTGTGATATTTTGGCTTGGCATCCATGAATTCTTTGAAGCATAGCTGGTGTCCAGGAATCACTATTGAAGATGCCATTGATTTCTTTTATTTTCCTGATACAATCGAGATTAACTGAGTGCTCTGTAACTCAAATCTAGGGTTTTAGAGAGAGAATATTTGAAATTTAGATGAGAGTTTGGAGAAAATAAATGGTGGTTTAGAGAGTATTTGAAACTTCCCTTTTTAAATATCGCTAAGTGGGGCCATGAGCTTTTAATCAGGAAGATAAGACTATTTTATCCTTAGCTCCCCCTAAGATTATGTTTCTTTCTGAAATCTACGATCGATGAGTATTAATCTATGACCGGTTAAAGATTTTCTTCCTACAAAGTTAGTATATTTCAAAGCATAAAATTATGGTTGAAAATTAAGCATCCCTAACTCACTTATCAATTTATTAAATCTGGATTCATCTAAAGGTTTTGTAAACAGATCAACAAGTTGATTTTCAGTTGGGAAATAGTGACGAGAGATATTCCCATTTTGAACATGATCCCTAATGAAATGATATCTCATCTCAATATACTTTGTCATAGAATGCATGACAGGATTATAAGTTATAACTATAGCACTTATATTATCACAATGAACATGAATAGATTTGAAATTAAACCCATAGGCAGCTAGCTGATTTTTCATCCATAGGATTTTGTCACAACAACTCCCAGCTGCTATGTATTCAGCTTTTGTTGTGGAGGTTGATACAGAGTTTTGCTTCTTGCTAAACCAGGGCACGAACCTGTTTCCTAGCAATTGACAAGTACCACTTGTACTCTTTCTATCAATTTTACAACCTGCAAAATCAGCATCTGAGTATCCTGTTTGTTCAAATGAGGATTCATTTGGATTCCGAAGCCCTAATTGTGGTGTACCTTTGAGATATCTGAAAATTATTTTTACAAAAGTTAAATGTGATTCCTTAGGGTTAGCTTGAAATCTAGCACATATACATGTATCAAACATGATGTCTGGTCTACTGGCAGTAAGATAAATGAGAGAGCCTATCATACCTTTGTATTGAGTAATATCAATACTTTTACCTTTCTCATCTTTGTCAAGCTTAGTTGCTGGTGCAATTGGAGTCTTCATGAGGGAAGCTGATTCCATGCCATACTTTTTAAGTAAGTCTTTGATATATTTGGCTTGGTTTATGAAGATACCTTCATCAGTCTGCTTCACTTGAAGTCCAAGGAAGAAATTTAGTTCACCCATCATGCTCATTTCAAATTTACTCTGCATAAGCTTGGCAAATCTCTCACATAGCTTTTTATCAGTAGAACCAAAAATAATGTCAACTACATATATTTGTACTAATAGATCTTTATCATTGTGTTTTCTAAGAAATAGTGTGGTGTCTACTCTTCCTCCAGAGAATCCCTTTTCAATAAGAAAGTTTGTTAGAGTTTCATACCATGCTCTAGGTGTTTGTTTTAGTCCATATAGTGCTTTATCTAATCTATAAACATAATTGGAGAGGGTTAGATTGATAAAACCTGGGGGTTATTCCACACAGACTTCTTCTTGAAGTTCTCCATTTAGAAATGTACTTTTGACATCCATTTGAAAGACTTTGAACTTCATATGTGCAGTGTAGACAAGAAATATTATGATTGCTTCTAGTCTGGAGACAGGACCAAAGGTCTCTTCATAGTCGATGCCTTCTTCTTGAGAGTAACCTTTTGCGACAAGTCTTTCCTTGTTCCTTATGATCACCTGTGACAACCCGAAGATTTAGAGGATCTTGAATAATTAAATTAAAGGTTAAAGAATAAAACCTAGATTGGAAATAGAGGATTAATTAAAAATTTTAAAGAACCTATACGGTTTAATTTAAATTTTTAAGCAATATAAATGAATTAAATGTCAATGATAGAATTGTTGAATAGTAAGAAATGAGAAGACAAAGAATAGATGTGAGAAATATGGGTTACAAATATTTAAAACCCTAAAATGGATTTATATGTGTATTTGAAGGTATATTAAGAACAAGGTATTATGGTACCTTTAAATTTAAATGAACTAATCGATAAAAGCGATTATGTTAGAAGTTTTTATAATGATATATGTGGGAAATTTATTAAGGAAATAAATTTCAATGAAGAGATATTATAAGGATAAAGTGAATGTGTAAATGTATATATATATATATATATATATATATATATAGTGGTGTGCTGTATATTTTAGCAAGAGGAATGACAAAGGTAAATACATTATGACTTATGTGGGACATGGGTGAGGTTAAGTAAATACATATATTGTAAATATGTATATATGATTATTCTTTATATAAAGAGAATTAAAGAAAATTTTGTAGCCTAATGTTATAAATTAGGTATTTGAATTAAATGACCTAAATGTTTATCTTTATTTAGTGGGCCTAGTATTTCATTATATACTAATGACCTAATCTAAGAGATTTGTGGATCATGTCTCAAGCTATTAAATTATTTTGTATGAATATGTGAGTAAGTGAATATGAATATTAATTTTAGACACTCGAAATTTTCTGCACACCTGTTACTATCATTGTAGGAAGGCAGATTCGTCTTTCGGAGTTAACCCTGGAACACAATTCACACCCATTCCGGATACTACCGGAAGTTCAGTTTCAAACCCAGAACACACACCGGGAGTATCAATTCCAACCTCGGAGATAACCCCGAGTTTCGTCCTTGGAGATATCCCCAAGGAATGCCATTGCAGTTCCGGCGATAACTTCAGGAATGCTTGTTTCAAATGCAAGCGATCAGCTTCAATCTTAGACCTCCCGTCGAGGCACTCATACCTAAGACCCGGAGCTAACACCGGGAAGACAGGCACACTTACAGATGACCTTGCGGAATTCAAATACTTGCAGCAGTCTAATCTCGGATGTAACCACAGCAACGCTGCTGATCATTAAAACCGAGATAACCCCGGTGAGGAGTCCAACCGTCATCTTGCCACCTTAACCCCAACGCACCATCTCAATATTTTATACATACATTTCTACACAGCAATGTCCCACAAGAGCCAAGAAGTTCCAATCCCGAGTGACTATTACGCGTGGTAGCACACCAGATAGAATTTGAAACTTGAAGACCATGGGCATGGTCCCCTCTTCCTGACTTTGTACAACCTCTAATCCCATGTCATTGCGTAACTCTCGACAAAAGCAGTCCGAAGAAGGTCTTGTAAACCTCGTTTGGATGCTCGGATTGAATTTCTGCAAGTTCGAGTGGACATCACAGTGCACGAGTACATGTACTTCGAGATGGCGGAACTCATGAGACTGGGGCACCCTTGGCATTTGCAGTACACTCATGACTCCTAGCTCTATAAATATAGAGCTTGGGGTGGCCATTTGTAAAATAAAAAGAGGCGAGGAAGCCCTGTCCAATTTGCTCTGTACACACCCCATATTGAGTGCTTTCTCATTTTAAACACCAATAGCTCACATATAGCTATATTTTACCTGCAGGGAATGGTGTTTATCCATCTAGAGTCATAGAAGCTCGCCTTGGCGTACCAACGTAAGCCTTCTTACACTCTATAAAGCCTTTCTCTTCATCTTTGCACACACTATTTCTTCACATTGAGAGTCGTGTTGTGTGTGTATGCTGGACTTGGTTCGTGATTTTCATTTCGTCATCATATATATATACTTATATATGTATATATTTATATATGGACTAACATTATCGAGTTATGCCTCAATTGAGCCTAGACTTATGTCTGGAGCGTTTACTTATATATATATATATATATATATATATATATATATATATACTTATATATATGAACTGTTGTCGAACTTTGTTATAAATGCTCAATATATAAATGTTCGGCTTGTTGGCATATATAAATATATATATATATATAAGTAAGCAAACAAGCTGAACATTTAATAATAAAATGGAAGTATGAAAAGGTCTCAATTACTATTGAGCACAGGGTTTTAAAAACCTCTTTTTACAAAACATCACTACTATATCATGTTTAAAACTGAATTTTTCTACAAATTCAAACCCTTTGTATATAGGTGTGACGCAGGCCTCACACTACTTCCAAATAATTGCACATTAATCCACATACACACACACACATTCATATAGAGCTTCTTGAAAAGTGGGGGGTCACTTTGTAGCAACACGGATGTCGGGGGTGCCTAACACCTTCCTCTCGCATAATCAAGCCCCGAACCCAAATGAATCTCTGTTTCATAGACCCGTTTAGCAGTGTTACATCACTAGGTCAATGTTCAAACCTTTTCTCGGTTACGCTGGTGCAACTAGTTAAAAACACCAACTGACGACTCTTACAGTCAAATCATCGACATTACACATGTCGGACCTTTTTTCACTTATATTTTCAAAAAAATCTCACATAACATGAGAACACCAAAGAACAAGTAACGAAAAAGGTACAACTAAAAATCCCAACGTCGACAGGTGGCGACTCTGTTGGGGACTCTACTAAGAGGGCTTAAGTCGCTACTACAAGCTTTTAAAAACTGTTATATGCTTATGTGTGAATGTTGCATTTACATTTATAATTAATGTGTACGAATGAATTTTACTTACTTCACTGCAATATATCTATCTATGATATTAGTGCTTCGCACATGTCATCATTTTCATAAACGGTGAGACACGTTGTATGTGAATGTATGTTGTGAGGTTCCTCCACAAGGAGGCTATCCTGTCGGTGTTTGATTATTGGAATCGTAGGGAGACTAATTCCAATGAGGCTCAGGAAAGGCACCACCAAGATTCGCTCTAGTTGAAAGACCGAATTAACTTCTTGTCAAGTAGAATGCGATGATCTGGGGACCTTCATGCCAAAAAGCCGCGAGAGTAACCCTAAGATAGGTCAGCCTTTGATAAACCAAACGCGGAGGAAAGTCTCTTCATGCTTTCCATTTTCTATTACTTGTAAAAGCATTTACTTATAATTTTGTTCCATGCTCATCTTTATGTAATGGAAAATATGAAGAATATTTGTGCATATATGACATGTTATCAAATAACACCCATTTTTGCAGGAAAATATTCCTAAACTGGTCACATTATGATAGCATTTACATTATCCCTAAGACTAAACTACGTAAGTCTTTTATAGGGAAACAATTGGGTTTGACGAATTAAGTCAACAAATTTCAGATTTGGATGTCCTGCTTAAAGAATTGCATCAGTCTGCTAAAGGCTCAAAGATGCCCACACATATAGAACCCTCTACACAAGGAGGAACACAAGGTTTGGATAAAACAAATCCAGATCCTCAGTTGGATACAACCAACAAAGACCCTGAAAACACCCATCTCAAAGGAGATCCAGACATCGGTGATATCAGGAAGAAGGTCCTTCAAATGGAAGAAACTATCCGTTCTCTCAAAGGAATTAGAACACATGGAAGTGTTTCATATGTTGACCTTTGCATATTCCCTAGTGTTCATTATCCAGAGAAATTCAAAACCCCTGATTTTGAAAATTATGACGGATTAGGGGATCCTTACACACATTTGAAGGTGTTCATTGGAGAACTTGAATCTTATGCGAAAAACAAAAAGCTCGTAATCAAATTGTTCCAAGAGTCATGACTGGAGAAGCCCGGTTCATGGTATACCGAGTTAGACAACTCAAAGATCCATAGCGAGGAAGAGCTAGCTCACGCTTTCCTCACACAATCACAGATTTTCAATCTCGGATGGCTCTGGACCTGGTGCAGATTACCAAGGTCAAGAAGCAGTCTAATGAGTCTTTTCGGAGAGTATGCTCAAAGGTGGAGGCGCCTTGCTGCTCAAGTTATTCCTTCTATGACGGAATCAGAAATGGTCATGACTTTCATAGACATACAGGAAGCTCCTTTCTATGAGAGAGTCTTAGCTGGTATTAGAAAACCAATTTCTGAAATGATCAAACACGGAGAGATGGCTGAGATGGGATTGAAGTCCGGTAAGATTCAAGACCTAGCCTCTCTTAAAGCAGTTGTGAGCACATCCAATCAGGATCTTATGGAAACAACCCCCGGAGGGTCCATAAAAGAAAGAGGAGGATGTTTCCTTGATACTAGAAGGTCAAAAAGGCAGTCAGAACATGCCTATACAGAGGAGAAACTATTCCCCTTTCCAAGCACAATCTTCAAACCCTCCATTGACTAAAGGTGGAGATACAAAGCGCCCTCAGACGTTCACACCCTTAGGGGACTCGCTCGAGAATATTCTTGCTCTTCTGACTACTCAGAAGAAAATCACACATCTTCTTCCACCAGCCAACCCTAATGGGAGGGGTTTCAATGCTACTCGGAAGTGTGCTTATCATGCCGGAGCACCTGGACATGATACTCAAGATTGTTGGGCCTTGAAACACAAGATCCAAGATTTGATAGACAACGGTGAGATCGTGGTTACCAAACCAGATCAACCTCATGTGTAAGACCCTCTTCCTCAACACAAAGAAGAAGAGGTCAACATGATTAGTTGGAGTACTAGACAAAGTTCCAGTTTCAACAGTGAATCATCCCAAACCATCAAAGACGGTGTTGATAGATGGGATTACGCAAAGTTCTAATTTGATATGGAACGAAAGATGAAAGCTCTTTGTAAGCAAATTAAATAATTGGTAAAACTGGTGACCTATCATCATCAAGTCACACGCCAGTTAGTCAGCCAGGAGCATGCTTATCTCCTTCCTTTTGTTATAAATGCTCCACAATCACCTTCAAAAAGCAAATCTATGGAGGATAAAGTTGCGAAGAGAGCAAATGCTAAAGCCCGTTGGGATTTTGCCAATCAAAGGGAATTTACATACCTGGGCCAACCTATGGAGGAGATATTTCAGATGCTAATCAACGAAGGAAGAATCACCTCCCTTCTACCTCCAATCAATCCCCGTTCAAGATAATTCAACTCCGATGGAGTTTGTCAATATCATTCACATTCTCGCGGTCACAACATAGAAGAATGATGGTCACTCCCCCACCTTATTCAGAATCTAATTGATAGTGGTGTCCTGCAACTGGCAGACGATGACACTGTGATACTCGAGGGTGGGAATACCTGTCCTACCAAATGGAAGGGGCTAATAGCAGTTATATCGATTGAGGCTGATGATACTGTCAAACCATTTTCCATCCAAGCAATTCAACTCAAAGGAGCTGACAATCCTTTGAAAGTGGCTGCACCATAGCCAATTTCTTTACCCTTCAGACCACAGTATCCTGTTGTCAGCTTACACAAAGTCCCATGGAATTATAGAGAAGATGAAGGATCCACGTCTCATACTACTACTACAGTGTCGAAGGAAAATCCACTATATCTTCCTCAGCGGGTTATGAAGCCCACCTGCAAAGCAAAGGGGAAGATTCCCATGGTGAAGATTGAAAAATTCCTCCTCACTATGGGCCATAATGAAGCCAAGGTGATTCTAAGCTTAAGAGAAGCTCCACATCAGATATCAATACTGGACTTGGTTTTCTCCTCCGAGGATCACAGGAAGATCTTATTAAAGGTTTTGGAAGAAGCCTACTTGCCAAAATCAGTGGATGCGGAAAAATTTCAACATCTAGTTGATCACATTTTCAACAATAATGTGATATCCTTCACTGATGACGACATACCACCCGAAGGGACCGGTCATTGCAAGCCATTGCACATCGCAGTTTTGTCCTCCGGGTATATGTTAGCTGGAGTTCTAATAGATGGAGGTTCATCTCTGAATATTTGTCCTTATGCCACTTTGGTGAAGATGAACGTCAATCTCAAACAGATCCGAAGCAGCTATATGGTTATCAAAGCTTTTGATGGATCTCGACGAAATTCTGTCGGAGAGATTGAGCTGCCAATTGAGATTGGTCCAAATACATTCAATGTATCCTTTTACGTCCTCAAAATAGATTCATGATACAACCTGCTATTGGGGAGACCATGGATCCACATGGTTGGAGCTGTCCCTTCTACACTACATCAACAACTCAAATACATTGTCAACAATAGTGTAGTCACTATCAACGCTGAGCCGGAATGTCCTGAAAAAGGAGATCTACCAATCATCAGCTTCAATTCAGAAGTTGAGTCGGCCAGTTTTCATACTTTAGAAGTGAGTAATATGCAATACCATCCTATTGGAGCGCCACTTCCCGTACCCAAGACTTCTGTCGAGGTTATGTCGGCTAGTCAAGAAATGATGTCATTGGGTCATCAGCCTGGACAAGGGCTTGGTAAAAATTAGCAGGGTATTAAGCACCCTATTCAAATGTCTAGTCAAACTGGGATAGCCGGACTAGGATATTCTACCAGTTCCAGTCATAGGAATCCTCATAAGCACAAGCATGTTCCTCAAGCTTCTGCCACACATCGATTTTCTTCACCTGCACCTCATGAGCTGATACAGTCTCCAGTAAAGGTGTCAGCCCATGTTATGGTCATGTTGTTTCCCAAACCAGTACCATTCAAAGAAAAAGAGGTGCTGATTCCTGATCCCGAAGTGGAAGAAAGGGAACGAAAACATAAACATGACATCACCTTGATGATGTCAGGCGTACGCATCATTGTCCATGATGAACATACAAACAGATACACCCTAGACGATGATTGCGCAGACATTATGGTCATCATTCAGGAAAAGGAGGACGATGACAGCCCCTCCATCATTGTAGTCCATCAGAACTTTGCCCTCGATAATTGGAGCAACACTCCATGCATTGGTCGACGAGGGTAAAACGGGCAGAAATCCCTCTGCCCTGTAGATACCTTTAATTGTTTACTTTTCTATACAGTATTAGTAGTTATTTTATCAAGTACATGCTAACACTTTTGTATGATTAAACAATCTTATGTATTAAGTGAAAGCATATTTTGTTTCAAGACTCTGAATTTAGAAGTGCCTGTACTTGCTGATGAGGTGCCTTTTCTCCACAAGGACTGTAACTTTCATGAAAGTTGGACTCAGACTTGATGGAAATCCAAGAAGACATTGAGACACCTCAGGCGATTAAGGAATGGGTCGCAGAAAAACCTAAACCCAATCTTGATCAAACCACTTCTTTCAATCTTGGAACCTTAGAAAGCCCTAAGCTAATCCAGATTGGTACAGACCGAACCCCAAACCAACGGAATGACATGGTTGCGCTATTAACCCAATTCCAGGATATATTTGCATGGTCTCATGAAGACATGGTGGGTTTGTCCACTGACATTGTCCTTCATCACCTTCCCATTAAGGAAGGATTTAAGCCGGTCAGGCAGAAACTCAGGCGATTGAAACCTGAGTGGAGTTTAAAGGTGAAAGAAGAAATTGTGAAACAATTTCAAGCTGGCATTATCATGGTGTCTACATATCCGAAGTGGATATCCAACATTGTTCCCATGCCTAAACCAGGAGGAAAGGTGCGAGTTTGCGTGGATTATCGGGATTTGAACAAAGCTTGCCTGAAAGATAGCTTTCTCGTGCCCTTTACCCAAATTCTCAATGACAATACTGCTCAATACAGCATGTACTCCTTTGCTGATTGCTTCGCGGTGTACCATCAAATTATGGTCACTGAGGAAGATTGTGAGAAGACTTCTTTCATCATGCCTTGGGGAACTTTCTGCTACAGACGATTGTAATTCGGCCTCATCAATGCCGGGGCAACCTATCAGCGAGCCATGATAGCTCTTTTTCACGATTTAATGCATAAAAAGATAGAGATCTACGTGGATGACATCATTGTCAAATCCCGAAGGGAGGAAGATCACTTAGACCATCTCAAAAAGCTTTTCAACAGTTTGCGTAAGTACAACTTGAAGTTGAATCCAGCCAAGTGCACCTTTGGCGTCAAATCAGGCAAGTTGCTAGGTTTCCTAGTCAGCCACAAAGGGATTGAGCTGGATCCCACCAAAATCCAGGCCATCAAGGAAATGCCCATTCCTAAGACAAAGAAGGAAATAAGGGGATTTTTGGGAAGAATCAACTTCATTAACAGGTTTATCTCTCAACTCACAGCAACTTATGAGCCCATCTTCAAATTGTTAACGAAGAACTCCTCCATGAAATGGAACGATGAGTGTCAGAAAGCCTTCCTTACAATCAAAGAGCAGCTGGTTAACACTCCTATTTTGGTACCTCCCAGGGACGATGTTCCCCTGTTCATGTACCTGTCCATTAATGACAATGCTATGGGCTGTATGTTGGGGCAAAAAGACGATAGAGGCCAAGAATGAGCTATCTATTACCTCAGCAAAAGATTTAGCATCAGTGAACACAAGTACACTCTGATTGAGAAGACTTGTTATGCTTTAGCATGGGCTTCCATGAGGTTACAACATTACCTCCATGGTCACACAACCCATCTCATATCCTGCGTGGATCCTCACAAGTATGTGTTCAGTAAGCCCATACTGAACTTTTGGTTGTCCAGATGGCAGTTGATCCTACAACAATTTGATATCGTCTATGTGACGCAAAATCTGTCAAATGTGACAACCCGAAAATTTAGAAAAATTTTAAAATCATAATTGATTAATTTAAGGTTCAATATTAGAACCTAGACAGAAAATAAGTGTATAAAATTCGCAATTCTGTAAGGAATTTTTAGAATTTCAAAATTTTTGGACAAGACTTGAATAATTTGGTAGACTGTAAGTGATAGTCTGGTAATGAGATATAAGATTTTGGTGGATTCAAAATTCTTGTGAAGAATTATCTAGGTTAAGTATCTAAGTGTATACGAGTCGGTATATGTGATCATATATGTGAACTGTAAATTTTTATGTGTATAATTTGTGAATAAGGATCAAAATTTGATCAGATAAGTTACATAGGTGACAAACCCTAAAATCATAATGAGAACGTTAAGGTTAAGTTATGAAACCCTAATCAGTAATTTTATGTGTACAGTTGTGGATTAAGATCAAGGATTTATCAGATAAGTTGTAACTTTAGCAAACCCTAAAGTTATGTGAGAATGTCAAGGATTACGTTAGTAAACTTTAACAAATTATTAGAAACCCTAACGATCTGATCGATAACCCTAATCTAAGTTCCGGGAATTTGAAACCCTAAGTTGGATATTTAAAACCCTAATTTGGATATTCAAAATTTAAGTTTAAATGCCTAAGTGTAATAAGATATGGAATAAATGAGAAATGTTTGTGATGTCCTTCAAATTATAGGGGGAAACACCAAATTACCATTAATAGGTGTGAAATGACCGAAATACCCTTTTTCTTAAAACTTAAGCAAAAGATTTCTTGAAATCTTGTGAGTCATCAAGCTAGATATTACCATGTGCCTTCAAATCTTTCCATATCTGATTTTAAGTGCCACCTTGCAACATCAGATTCATTGAATCAAAATCAAAGTTTATAAGTTAAGAAAAAAATCTTACTTTACTTATCATTTTGTCCAAGCCTATTCTCTGTCCTAAATTTCGAAATCTAGAGTGAGAGAGAGTTAAAAGTTGAGCCATGATCAAGTATTAGCAAGCCAAAGAACAGGATCAAGGATCAAAAATAATATATCAAAATTAGAAAAGGTATAAAAACCTAACTTGCTAAATCTATGTGTTTGATGTTAGAGTATGTTATTTTTTTGTTAAAGTTATGCTAAAGGATGTTAAATTTAGTGATCCAAGATGTAATATCAAGGATCCATAACATTTAGATGTTCGAAATCAAGTTTTAAAAACTGGTCAAGAACCCTAATTTTGTTGTCTGACAAGCCAATGTCAGGGTTCTTAGATTCTTGTGTGTTAAAGATTTATGGTGTTTGAAGTTATAGATCTATAGTATGTCATGTTGTTTGTGATCTGGAACTGGAAACAGGGTCAGATCATGTGTAGATCTCAAGATATAAGTAGTCAAAGGTCGTTGACCGACCATGACCAACTGAAATTTGGGAAGCCCAGATTTTCCAGAGACTCAAGAACATGTCTGACAATCTTTTCTGGTGCCTGGATCTTGCAGATTTGATATGTTTGGGCTATAAAACTTGCTGGAGATTATAGTATTACATCAATGCTTCAATATTATCACTTTAATCAACCCCAGAAACTTTAAAATCAAAGATTTATAATTGGTCAAACTAGGTACCTTAGTGACTGGCCATGAATGATCTGACATGCTCAAGAACACCTATAAAGACGGTTCTGTCGCTATAGGACCCTTTAACGACAGTTAATTATGAAAATTAGTTATTTTTATTACATAAATAGATAAAAATAGTTTTTAATTATTAAAAATACATAATAAATTCCTAAAAATTATTTTAAAGTCCAAAAATTAGTTTTTAATTATTTAGAGTATATTTCATAAATATTTAATATTTTTGGAATATAAATGGTATTTAATTTATTTAATTATAATATTAAATAAATTAGTTAAAAATGATTTTTATACTTGAAAAATCATGAAAAAATATATTATGGTATAAGAAAATATTTTAAGTTATTTTTAATAACTTTTGATATTTTGTGATGAATTTCATTAATAAATTAATATTAATGGTAATTAATGTATTTAATGATTATATTAAATAAATTATTGAAAATTAGAATTAATGCTTTAAAAACATATAAAAATGATTTAAGGGTTAGAAAAATATTTTGAATTATAAAATATAACTTTTGATATTTTGTCATAAAAATATTAATATTTTAATATTGATGTCAATTATTGGATAATGGATTTAATGATTTAAAATTCATATAAAGGTTATTTTATTGTATTAAAATACTTTGTAATATTATAAATATATTATAATATTATGTTATGATTTTCAATATTATTTAATATTAAATAAATATTAATGATAAAGAGAATAATGTGATATTTAATTTATATAAATACGATATACGTGATTGAAAAATTATGATAAATGATAATAATTACTTGAAAATTATTACAAGCCTATGAAAATATTTTGACTGATAATAAAATTATCTAAGATAAGTGTTAAGTGTTTAGGCAGAGTTTAATTAAACTTAAACTCTATAATGGTCCAACTAAGCCGTCGGGATGTCAGAATTGTGCCGAACTTGACTCGGACTATAAAAGTTTAACTTGAGGTTAGGTCTTATGTATATTATAGACGGATAGAATTATGTGTTGTGTTTAGGTTATTCTATATATATATATATATATATATATATATATATATTGTATATCGATATTATTTATATATTAAGTCTTCAGACAAAGCTTAATAAGTTGCGTAACATTAATCGACCGAAACATGCAAGTTTTCTCTAAACTCGACCTCGAGTTGTTCGTTCAATTATACTTATGGCTAATCATTTTTGATTACCATGTCTAAGAATTATTAAATCCCACTTTGTGCATACTGCATGTATTCATCAGGTATGAAAGACTGATCACCTTCATTACCATTCGATCCAGATATATATATATATATATATATATATATATATGTTCATGTTCAATGTTCGTTAAGTTATAAAATTTGTTCATGCTAATTCACAACTATATTGTTGAATTATAGCCAGCTTATTATTCAAATTCTTTCAATCATGATATATCCTTGAATAAACTTATACTTGCTGGGCAAACATATGCTCACCCTTGCTATATCATGATAAACATTGCAGATTAAGACGAATACGTCGGATACAAGGAAAGGTTAAAGACAGTTCCAACTTTAGTATACATATGCAGCTAGATTGGTAACAGTGTTGTATGATAATATCTTTGTATGTCAGGTACGATAATGAATTGTGTATAAGTTAAGGTTTTCGACCTTGGGGAAATAGTGTATAAAGTTTATTGTATAAAAAATTTATGTTTATATCTTCCGCAATAGTTATAGAATGATTGTACCAGATCCGTGGTGATTTAGAACCCGGATTTGGGGCTGTCACAGTTAGTATCAAAGCTATTTGTTATAAACCTAGGGTAGTGATACCTTAGACTAATAACCGCAGTGATTAGGATAAGATCTAACTCACATAGAGTTAGTTGGTCGGTAAGATTCAAAGACGAATCTCGGCGAGTTTTAAAGATACGGAGTTCCCTAACTCTGATAATAAAGTTGAACAGTAGTGGTGAATAGATAGAGTCTAAAAGACTAAAAGTGTAGTGATAGGAGATCATAAAACAAAACGATCATAGTATAGAAATGAATCGTAATATATACGATGAGATCACCCCGTGATCTGATAAGGACATAGCAGGGAAAAGAATCAATCTAATGATTAAAAAGTTTACGGCAAGAATGTTGTATGATAGTTGTACTATGAATTGGTACAGATTCAGGAAAGGATTATGAATACGAGTTGAATGAAATTCGTATTGAGAAGGGAGTTAAGATTATGTGGGGATTTCAATTATAGACTCATGTCAGTAGCAAAGTTATATGATTCTTCGTATGAGAGTTGAATTGTACGTGGTGTAACAACCACATAGTTTCTAACATTGATAATCATTAAAATGTTTGTGTCAGGCTATTTGTTATATGCATGCTAAGAGGGTGATTCCTTTCTCATGTGTATAACAGATAGATAGGTTATAGGTAGAGAATATAAGGTTAAGTACGAGTTCTTAAAACTCATACTTATGTTACGTACGTGACTCATAGTTATATGAAATGTTTATGAACCCCTCAGCGAATGGACGTCAAAAGTCTGACTAGTATAAGTTCTTAAACTCATATGATTGTGGAAAGTTCCTGAACTCATGAGTGTGGTTTGACGAACTGGGAATACTCATGTGTGAATGGAGTATTAAGGAAAATAGGAATAGATGGACTGTTTAAGAAAATGATAATTAGTGGAGACATAAGTTTTCCAAAACTCCTAGCTATGCTAGACTTCGAAATTTTGACATCAAGCTAAATACGCACTTTGTGCTTTCGAAATATATATATATATTCATAATGATTTTTGAATGATTTAAAGTATAGTCTATGCTACTTATTTTGGCTAGACGTAAATAATTTGAAATATCAAAATATATTTTTATTTATCACTCATGTGCCATGTAACCTGGTGCAAAGATGATAAAAGGTTGATAGAGTTATAAATACAAGAATACTTAGTGTGAATTCAATCTAAAAATCATTGTTCCACTATTGTATGATGTGTTATGACAAAGTCATATAATGACGGCATCCTCAAACAGACTGTTAATATAGGACGACATCATGACGTCATTCTCAAAAATATTTTAAAAAATTTAATTTGCCAACGGCGTTTGGCTATACACATTCGTAAATCGATTAAAATTGATCATTGATATGAGTCTACACTATTCGATTCAGCTAGACTAATGTTATGAAAACTCTAAGTGTTCATTGAAAGAAATTTCCCGAACCAAATTGTTTTGGTGCGAAATCCGATAAGACTGAGGTAAGAAAATTTTATGCGCCCAAGGCAGACAAGAGGAACAAGAAAATGGTTCCGACCAGTAGTACTTGATCAGTACATGGCATAACGGGCTAATCACCCACTATGTCCATAAGTTATGACGGTTTATGGATGAATTTTCGTAAAACCTTTGCGAAAATGACAGACAATAGTCTATATAACTCCTCAGCACAATTTGAAAATTTTTACTCTTGTGAGTGGTGTATTGGGTAACATGTGATGATGTGTATAAATGGTGTAAGTTGTATGGTGTAAGGTGTAAGGTGAATTTCGGGGACGAAATTCTTAGAAGAAGGGGTTAATGTGACAACCCGAGAATTTAGAAAAATTTTAAAATCATAATTGATTAATTTAAGGTTCAATATTATAACCTATATAGAAAATAAGTGTATGGAATTGATAGTTCTGTAAAGGAATTTTAAGAATTTCAAAATTATTGGACAAAACATGAATAATTTGGTAGACTGTGAGTGATAGTCTGGTAATGAGGTATAAGATTTTGGTGGATTTAAAATTCTTCTGAAGAATTATCTAGGTTAAGTATCTAAGTGTATACGAGTCGGTATATGTGATCATATATGTGAACAGTAAATTTTTATGTGTATAATTTATGAATAAGGATCAAATGTTGATCAGATAAGTTACATAGGTGACAAACCCTAAAATCATAATGAGAACGTTAAGGTTAAGTTATGAAACCCTAATCAGTAATTTTTTGTGTACAGTTGTGGATTAAGATCAAGAATTTATCAGATAAGTTGTAACTTTAGCAAACCCTAAAGTTATGTGAGAATGTCAAGGATTACGTTAACGAATTGTTAGAAACCCTAACGATCTGATCGATAACCCTAATCTAAGTTTCGGGAATTCGATACCGTAAGTTGGATATTTAAAACCCTAATTTTGATATTCAAAAGTTAAGTTTAAATGCCTAAGTGTTATAAGATATGGAATAAATGAGAAATGTCCAAGATGTCCTTAAAATTATAGGGGAAAAGACCAAATTACCCTTAATAGGTGCGAAATGACCAAAATACCCTTTTTCTTAAAACTTAAGCAATAGATTTCTTAAAATCTTGTGAGTCATCAAGCTAGATATTACCATGTGCCTTAAAATCTTTCCATATCTGATTTTAAGTGCCACCTTGCAACATTAGATTCATTGAATCAAAATCAAAGTTTATAAGTTAAGAAAAAAATCTTACTTTACTTATCATTTTGTCCAAGCCTATTCTCTCTCCTAAATTTCAAAATCTAAAGTGAGAGAGAGTTAAAAGTTGAGCCATGATCAAGTATTAGCAAGCCAAAGAACATGATCAAGGATCAGAAATCATAGATCAAAACTAGAAAATGTATAAAACCCTAACTTGCTAAATCTATGTTTTTGATGTTAGAGTATGTTATTTGTTTGTTAAAGTTATGCTAAAGGATGTTATTTAGTGATCCAAGATGTAATATCAAGGATCCATAACATCTAGATGTTAGAAATCAAGTTTTAAAAACTGGTCAAGAACCCTAATTTTGTTGTCTGACAAGCCAATGTCAGGGCTCTTAGATTCTTGTATGTTAAAGATTTATGGTGTTTGAAGTTATAGATCTGTAGTATGCCATGTTGTTTATGATCTCAAACTGGAAACAGGGTCAGATCATGTGTAGATCTCAAGATATAAGTAGTCAAAGGTCGTTGACCGACCATGACCAACTGACATCTAGGCAGCCCAGATTTTTCAGAAACTCAAGAACACGTTTGACAATCTTTTCTGGAGCCTGGATCTTGCATATTTGATATGTTTGGGGTATGAAACTTGCTGGAGATTATAGTATTACCTTAATGCTTCAATATTATCACTTTAATCAACCCCAGAAACTTTAAAATCAAAGATTTATAGTTGGTCAAACTAGGTACCTTAGTGGCTTGCCATGAATGTTCTGACATGCTCAAGAACACCTATAGCGACGGTTTTGTCACTATAGGGCCCTTTAGCGACAGTTAATTATGAAAATTAATTATTTTTATTAAATAAATAGATAAAAATAGTTTTTAATTATTAAAAATACATAATAAATTCCTAAAAATTATTTTAAAGTCCGAAAATTAGTTTTTAATTATTTAGAGTATATTTCATAAATATTTAATATTTTTGGAATATAAATGGTATTTAATTATAATATTAAATAAATTAGTTAAAAATGATTTTTATACATGAAAAATCATGAAAATTATATTATGGTATAAGAAAATATTTTAAGTTATTTTTAATAACTTTTGATATTTTATAATTAATTTCATTAATAAATTAATATTAATGGTAATTGATTTATTTAATGAATATATTAAATAAATTATGGAAAATTAGAATTAATGCTTTAAAAATCATATAAAATGATTTAAGGGTTAGAAAAATATTTTGAGTTATAAAATATAACTTTTGATATTTTGTCATGAAAATATTAATATTTTATTATTAATGTCAATTATTGGATAATAGATTTAAAGATTTAAAAATCATATAAAGGTTATTTTATTATATTAAAATACTTTATAATATTATAAATATATTATAATATTATGTTATAATTTTATTAATATTTAATATTAAATAAATATTAATGATAAGAGAATAATATGGTATTTAATTTATATAAATACAATATAAGTGATTGAAAAATTATGATAAATGGTAATAATTACTTGAAAATTATTACAAGCCTATGAAAATATTTTGACTGATATTAAATTATCTAAGATAAGTGTTAAGTGTTTAGGCAGAGTTTAATTGAACTTAAACTCGATAATGGTCCGACTAAGCTGCCCGGATGTCAGAATTATGCCGAACTTGACTCGGACTGTAAAAGTTTAACTTGAGGTTAGGTCTTATGTGTATTATAGATGGATAGGATTATGTGTTATGTGTTTATGTTATTCTATGTGTGTATATATATATATATATAATAGTATTATATTGTGATGATATTATTCTAATTTGTATATCAATATTATTTATATATTAGGTCTTCAAACAAAGCTTAATAAATTAACAGTAATCGACCGAAACAGGAAAGTTTTCTCTAAACTCGACCTTAAGTTGTTCGTTCAATTATACTTATGGCTAATTATTTATGATTACCATGTCTAAGAATTATTATATCACACTTTGTGCATACTATATGTATTCATCAGGTATGAAAGGTTGATCACCTTCATTAACATTCGGTGCAGATATATATATTTAAATATATATATATATATATGTTCATGTTTAATATTCGTTCAGTTATAAAATTTGTTCATGCTAATTCACAACTATATTGTTGAATTATAGCCAGCTTATTATTCAAATTCTTTCAATCATGATATATCCTTAAATAAACTGATACTTTTTGGGCAAACATATGCTCACCCTTGCTATATTATGATAAACATTGCAGATTAAGACGAATGTGTCGGATACAAGGAAAGGTTAAAGACAGTTCCAACTTTAGTATACATGTACAGCTAGATTTGTAACAGTGTTATATGATAATATCTTTGTATGTCAGGTAGGATAATGAATTGTGTATAAGTTAAGGTTTTCGACCTTGGGGAAATAGTGTGTAAAGTTTATTGTATAAACAATTTATGTTTATATCTTCCGCAATAGTTATAGAATGATTATACCAGATCCGTGGTGATTTAGGACCCGAATTTGGGGCTGTCACATCAAGGGTTAAGGAATTGTGGATCAACTAGCCGCCGCACCTGCAGGGGATTACAAACCCTTGGAAACCTATTTTCCCGATGAAGGGGTAATGGCAGTTCAGCAAAACCATCAGTACGATGCATGCCGTACGTGGAAAGTGTAATTTGATGGAGTTGTTAACACAGAAGGTTCTGGAGTTAGAGCAGTTCTAGTATCCTCATGCGGGGAGCAGATATCCGTCGTAAATCAAATTGCGCTTTGTCACCACCAACAACAAAATTGAGTATAAAGGTCGATCATGGGGCTAAAACTTGCCCGTTCAATGGGCATTAGGCGGTTAACTGTCTTTGGGGATTCAGAGTTAGTAATCAAATAATCCAAAGGAATCTATCAAACTAAAGAATTACATTTGCTGCCTTACCATCGGTAAGTTTTACAGATGTCTTTGGAGTTTGAAGAAATCTCCTTTCTACAAATTCCTCATAATAGGAATGATTTTGCGGTTGCACTAGCAACACTGGCCTCCTTGATTCACATACCTGATAAGGAAGACATGCCAAACATCACATTTGTCCTACAAAAGGCCCCAACTTATGGGAACTATGTTGGAGAAGTATCGGATGAGCTACCTCCCATCCACAACCCTTAGTATCAGCACATCAAGGAGTATATACGAGATGGATCTACACCCACTGAGGCAAGCCTGACTGAAAAGAGGCGGATCCATCGACTTGCTATGAAATTCTAACTGAGCGGAGATGCACTCTATAAGAGAGATGCAGGATTAGGTATCCTCAGATGTTTGGACAAAGACCAAGCTCAGAGGCTCATGGACGAGGTCCATGGTGGAGTATTTGCCCACACATGAGCGGACCCCTACTTGTTAAGAAGATCCTCAGAATAGGGCATTATTGGCTTACGCTCAAAGCTGACTGTGATGATCACGTTAAGAGGTTCTATCAATGCCAGATTCATGGAAATGCTATCCATGCCCCTCCAAGGGAATTCCATAATATGAGTTCGCCATGGCCCTTCTCAATGTGGGGAATGGACGTGATCGGGCCCATCGAGCCCAAACCTAGTAATGGACATTAATTCATATTCACCATGATCAACTACTTCACCAAGTGGGTAGAAGCAGCCTCCTTCCCCAAGGTTACTAAAGAAGTCATCATTGCTTTCATCAGAAACAATATCGTCTGTCGATATTGTGACGCCCCCAAAATAGGTATACATCACCCATTCTGAGTCGCCAGATATCACACTATAAAAATCATTTACAAACTTCATTTATACAATTTGAACTGAGTAAGTAAATGCGAGAATCGACCCACGCTTAAACTATGAGTTTTAATACAAATGTATGTAACTCTCATGGTGCCTCGACCACAACCTTACAATGGTACTTTACATAAAAGTACAGTCAATAACTGTTTTAGAAATTAAAATCTTTGGAAAATACTTAAGGAAACCTTCGTACATGGGAGGCCATGCGTCTAGGTTATGATAGATATCATATGTCCACAGAATTATCCTTGGTTGACCCAATAGTCCCCAAAGAAAAATAAGAAGATTACTATCTTCTTCTTTCCAATGGTGAGTCTTTTCTTGACATATAATTATCTCCATTTTCTCCAATTGAGAATTATATTTCAAACAAACTCCAAGATCATATAGGTAGTTCTCGTAGATATACTAAGCAAGTGGATGTGCACAACCCTATCTTATGATAACACGAGGTTGTATGTCATTAGACATCTTGTATGATAGTGGCAAAACACCCTTCCCAAAGTTGGGTTCACCTCACCCTATTCGGTTAACCAAAATTAAATATCAAAAGACGTATACAATACGACACACTTATCTAAAGTTCTCAATAAAATTATTTTCATACTATTTAGGGAGAACCTCAATAGCTATAGACTTATTCTCCTGTTACCCCCGCTCGACCTAGCTACACTCTTATTACCTGAAAGGAATTGTAAAGCAAAAAAGGTGAGCACAACTAGACCAGTAAAGAATATCATGACTAAAGATAATTTACATCATCAATAGCCTTCATCAGTAATAAATCAGAGATTTAGAACATATAGTAGATGATAAAACTTTTAAACCATAGTTGCAGTGGAACGAGCAATCCATTAGAAGAGTCAAATAGACCATCAGATCAATTATCTTCTCCATGTTAAAAGTCCATCAATAATGTTTTATTCTTGTAACATCAATCAACAATTCCTGTCCACAATCATATGAATAACTCATAATCATAATTGTGATTCTAAATTCCTCTTACACCTAGATTTAAGATAATTTTCATCACCTATCTTCACCTGAAATATCAAAAATCATGGTTATACCAAATCACAATTCCTTCTCATAATCATACTAATAAATTCATTTTTGCACTACGACCAAAGATATTCATTAATAATTCATCTTTGCACTACAGGCCAAAGACATACAACTGTATTTTAGAAGAGTCAAGTAGAGCATGATATCTACTATCTTTTACGAATTAAAAGTGTATAATCAATATTTTATCATTGAGACTCAACTTAATAAATAATCCACATCATCGAATCATCCCTACACTACAGCCAAGGATATTCATGTAATCATCAATGGTCAAGATTATACCGAATAATCCCTGGTTATAATTGTGAGATCCTATATTTTATGAAATAAAAGTATTCAATTTTTCTATTTTGGTAAATAGTTAGATTGATAAAAGTTTAAAGTTAAGGGTGATATTTGGAAATTTTGCAAAGTAAGCAAGTGGTTAAATAATATTCGATTAGTCGGGGAATATTCATTTTAATAGGGAATATTCGTATGATGGCACAATCATTCATGGACCCCACAACGGAAGTATTGTTGTAGTTAGAAAACGACAGAATTATCTTTTTATAAAAATAACGGCGAAAGTTTTACCGTTAAAACTGTTGAACTACCCGGTAGTAAAAGTACAGTAATACGCATGGTTGCATAGTAGCACACGGTATTGATGATTGATGCTTACGTAAGAAGTCACTCAGTTATACTCAATTATTTCTACAGTAATTGCTGCATCATATCTCTCATATTATTGATTCAATTATCGTCACGGTATCATCTACATAATATGTTATATTATTAAATCAATAATTGAGACGGCAAAGTTATTTATATTATTATTTGCAATATTGACAATGTTTAGAAGTTCTGTCAAGGAGAGGTTTGGTCACCTAATTGCGCGCCAATAAGGACAAATCCTTATCGAAAAGCCCCCTCTTTATTGGGAATGACTTGGTTGTTAAATATTGTGCGTTATAATATTAATGATGAATAAGTTCGTGTTAATTAAGGATGAAATTGATAATTCCATTGTGTGGGAATTATTAATGTTAGTGGAAATAGACATTTATTTTGATAATAATTGATGTTTGGAGGTTATATTGATTAATCGGGTAATTCACCAGATAAATGAGTAATTAATTGATATTAATTCACATGCTTATAACTATGTGTTCACATGTGTGTATTATTGATTCACATGATTTACTATTAGGGGAATTGGTGCAAGATTAATAATACTTGTATGACTAAATTAAAAATGGAGGTATAGTTGAAGGTACTATACTATAATTAAATTTTTCACATGTTTAGAAACTATTGAGTCACATGATTAACTATTAATTGACATGATTTACTATTAGGGGAGTTGGTGCAAGTTTGATAATACTTGCAGGACTAAATTAAAAATAAAGAAAAAGAGGGAGGTATTATACTGTAATATTTTGAGCCCCAAAATGTGCAATTATTGAAACTATATTTTCCTATAAACTGAAGCTCATTCTTTCTTCATTTCTCACCAATTCACTAAAGCTATAGAGCAATTATTATAGAGAGAAATTATAGAGAGAAAGAAGAAGAGAAGTGTGCTACCTCACTATTTCAGTATCCAGTTTCTTTTAAGGTAAGGGGTATTGTTCTTTCGTATTCATGAAGAGAGTTATTTTCTTTTAATACTCATAAGGGTTGTTATTCCATTCTTTATTATTATTTTGAAATAACCTGTATATGCGAAGTACCGCATACAAGGTGAAATTCTTCTATTATTCCATTCTTTATTATTTTGTTGGAATAACCTGTATGTGTGGTCTATCGCATGCCTGGTGAATTCTGTTGTTATTCCATTCTTTATTATTATGTTAGAATAACTCGCCTATGCTGAAACCGCATACATGGTGAAATTCTTACATTATTCCATTCTTTATTATTCTATTGGAATAACTTTATCTGCATGGCTCTGATCGCGTGCACAGTGAATTCATTGTTATTTCATTCTTTATTATTCTGCTTGGGAATAACTTTGTTTGTGCGATCTATCTCATGCATAGTGAATTCTTTTGTTATTCCATTCTTTATTATTCTGTTGGAATAACCTATCTATGTGGATTACCGCATGCATGGTGAATGAACCTTTGTATTCATTCCTTATTAAATTGTGAAAATGATCTGTCTACGTGGATTACCGCATGGCGGGTGAAAATTCATTTACAGTTTCGTATATTCTATTATACTTGTATGAGATATCATTTCTTTTGTACTCGTCATAGAATATCATTTTCTTTGGTATTTTTTTTACGAGTTAATATTCACGGGTTTCTATTCACCCAGTTACTATTCACTCTGGTATTATTCACTCAGCTATTCGGGGTACTTTTTATGCCAGAGTACTATTCATGAGTTACTACTCATGGGTTACTATTCACGCGATTACTATTCACTCTAGTATCATTCACTCGGGTATTCGGGACACTTTTCATGCCGGGATACTATTCACGGGGTACTATTCTCGAAGTACTATTCACGGGGTACTATTCACCCGAAAAATATATTTCTTTTCTATCCAACTTATTTTTGGTACATGAATATTATTCTTGAATTTTACTCTATAAAGCAGTATCATGTTGACAATTTGGAGGTTATTGATTTTAGAATAAATTAAATTATAAATCTTTAAAATTTATCCTTGAACTTGTTTTATTGAATTATTATGTCATTGTCATCATCCTCATGCTTATATTGTTATTAAAGTCATCTTTGGCTTACGTGCTTAGATGGACTTGGTATGATTATGACCAGGGATTATTCGGTATAATCATGACCGTAATGTGACGAATGATGTGGTAAAAGTCCTCATTGGCCTGTAGTTCATTGATGGACAGTTGTTGGTATGATTATGACCAAGGATTATTCGGTATAATCATGACCATTGATGATTACATGAATATCCTTGGCCCGTAGTGCAGGGATGATTCAATGATATGGTTTATTTATTAAGTTGAGTCTCAGCGATAAAGTTGATGAAAATCTTTTTAAATCATAGAAGATAGTAAATTTTATGTTCTACTTGACTCTTATAATGGATTGCTTATTCCGCTGCAGTTGTTGATCTAAAACTTGTTGTCTATTGTATTCTATCAGTTATTATATTGTTGAAGGCTAAGGATAATTTATTCTGCATTATCTTAGTCATAATATTTCTTACTAGGCTAGTTGAGCTCACCCTTTTCTTTCATTGTTCTATTCAGGAAATGAGAATATAGCTGGGACGAGTCGGGGAATGGAGTGATGGTCCAGGATAAGTGGCTTTAGTAGTCCTCACTATTCTGTGAAATAGTGTGATAATAATTGTAATGAGGAATCCATTGAGAGTGGATATTGTCTAGAAGACAATAATCGTTTCAAAAACTCAGCTATGTTTTGTCGTATTTTGACACGACAGTTGTATTAAAGAAGTTTGTATTTGATTTCTGTACCATGTATTTTGTGACTCAAGATGGGTGATGTATACCTATTTTGGGGGCGTCACAGTTGGTCTCAAAGCTTAGGGATATGATCCCTGGCTGAGATGTGAGACTAGAACTAGGAGGGGAAAGACGGATAATTCCTTCGCTAGTATGACCTACCTAATCTTATGTGTTATTTAATTGGTCGGTCAAAGTATAGGGATAATATGTGTCATGTCAATTAACCCTTATTTTGAAACTATATTCTAGAATGATATCTGAAATATAGGAGATGAGCAATGGGAAAATCATGATACAGAGGAAATCACCGGGAAGGTATAATCCGAATAGAAAGCAAGGTATTCTCATCTCTTCGAACTACCAGGTACGTAAATTTCAAGGGCGAAATTTCATGAGGAGGGGAGATTGTGAGATCCCGAATTTTATGAAATAAAAATATTCAATTTTTCTATTTTGGTAAATAGTTAAATTGATAAAAGTTTAAAGTTAAGGGTGATATTTGAAAATTTTGCAAAGTAAGCAAGTGGTTATATAATATTCGATTGGTCAGGGAATATTCGTTTTAACAGGAATTATTCGTACAATGGCACAATAATTTGTGGACCCCACAACGGAAGTATTGTCGTAGTTAGAAAACGAAAGAATTATCTTTTTATGAAAATAACGGCAGAAGTTTTACCGTTAAAACTATTGAACTACCCGGTAGTAAAAGTATAGTAATACGCGTGGTTGCATAATAGCACACGGTGCTGCATCATATCTATCATATTATTGATTCAATTATGGTCACAGTATCATCTGCATAATATGTTATATTATTAAATCAATAATTGAGACGGCAAAGTTATTCATATTATTATTTGCAATATTGACAATGTTTAGAAGTTCTGTCAAGGAGAGGTTTGGTCACCTAATTGCGCGCCAATAAGGACAAATCCTTATCGAAAAGCCCCCTCTTTATTGGGAATGACTTGGTTGTTAAATATTGTGCGTTATAATATTAATGATGAATAAGTTTATGTTAATTAAGGATGAAATTGATAATTCAATTGTGTGGGAATTATTAGTGTTAGTGGAAATAGACATTTATTTCGATAATAATTGATGTCTGGAGGTTATATTGACCAATCGGGTAATTCACCGGATAAATGAGCAATTAATTGCTATTAATTCACATGCTTATAACTATGTGTTCACATGTGTGTACTATTGATTCACATGATTTACTATTAGGGGAATTGGTGCAAGATTGATAATACTTGCATGACTAAATTAAAATTGGAGGTATAGTTGAAGGTACTATACTATAATTAAATTTTTCACATGTTTAGAAACTATTGAGTCACGTGATTAACTATTAATTCACATAATTTACTATTAGGGGAGGTGGTGCAAGTTTGATAATACTTGCAAGACTAAATTAAAAATAAAAAAAGAGAGGGAGGTATTATACTGTAATATTTTTAACCCCAAAATGTGCAATTATTGAAACTATATTTTCCTATAAATAGAAACTCATTCTTCCTTCATTTCTCACCAATTCACTAAAGCTATAGAGCATTTATTATAGAGAGAAATTATAGAGATAAAGAAGAAGAGAAGTCTGCTACCTCACTATTTCAGTATCCAGTTTCTTTTAAGGTAAAGGGTATTATTCTTTCGTATTCATGAAGAGAGTTATTTTCTTTCAATACTCATAAGGGTTGTTATTCCATTCTTTATTATTATGTTGGAATAACCTATCTATGCGAAGTACCGCATACATGGTGAAATTATTCTGTTATTCCATTCTTTATTATTCTGTTGGAATAACCTGTCTGTGTGGTCTATCGCATGCCTGGTGAATTCTGTTGTTATTCCATTCTTTATTATTATGTTGGAATAACCTGTCTATGCGAAGTACCGCATACATGGTGAAATTCTTCATTATTCCATTCTTTATTATTACATTGGAATAAATCGTGCATCTTGATTTATCGCATGCCTGGTGAGTTTTGTTGTTATTCCATTCTTTATTATTCTGTTGAAATATCCTGTTTGTGCGGATTACCCATGACCTGGTTCCATTCTTTATTATTCTGTTGGGAATTACCTGTCTATGCGGTCTATCGCATGCATGATGAATTCTTCTTTATTCCATTCTTTATTATTCTGTTGGAATAACCTGTCTATGTGGATTACCGCATGCATGGTGAATGATTCTTTGTATTCATTCCTTATTAAATTGTGGAAATGATCTGTCTACATGGATTACCGCATGGCAGGTGAAAATCCATTTGCAGTTTCGTATATTCTATTATACTTGTATGAGATATCATTTCTTTTGTACTCGTCATAGAATATCATTTTCTTTGGTATTTTTCTTACGAGTTACGATTCATGGGTTACTATTCACCCGGTTACTATTCACTCTGGTATTATTCACTCGGGTATTCGGGGTACTTTTCGTGCCGGAGTACTATTCATAAGTTACTATTCACAGGTTACTATTCACCTAATTACTATTCACTCTAGTATCATTCACTCGGGTATTCTGGACACTTTTCATGTATGGGTACTATTCACGGGGTACTATTCTTGAAGCACTATTCACGGGGTACTATTCACCTAAAAAATATTTCTTTTATGTCCAAAATATTTTTGGTGCATGAATATTATTCTTGAATTTTACTCTACAAAGCAATATCATGTTAACAATTTGGACGCTATTGATTTCTGGATAAATTAAATTATAAATCTTTAAAACTTATCCTTGAACTTGTTTTATTGAATTATTATGTCATTGTCATCATCCTCGTGCTTATATTGTGATTAAAGTCATATTTTTCCATTGCTCATCTCCTTTATTTCAGATATCATTCTAGAATATATCTTCAAAACAAAGGTTAATTGACATATCACAATTTGTCAACTTATCAAGTAAACAATTTCAGCTTAGGTAAGTCACACACTAGCGAAGTATATTACTCGTCTCTGCCCTCCTAGTTCTAGACTCCTATCTCCGCCAGCGACCATATCCCTAAGCTCTGATACCATTTGGACGCCCCCAAAATAGGTATACATCACCCATTCTGAGTCTCTAGATATCACACTATAAAAATCATTTACAAACTTCATTTATACAACTGTTGAACTGTCGTACAGAATACGATCACAGTTAAACTGTGAGTTTTAATACAAATGTATGTAACTCTCATGGTGCCTCGACCACAACCTTACAATGGTACTTTACATAAAAGTACAATCAATAACTGTTTTAGAAATTAAAATCTTTGGAAAATACTCAAGGAAACCTTCGTACATGGGAGGCCATGCGTCTAGGTTATGATAGATATCATATGTCCACACAATTATCCTTGGTTGACCCAATAGTCCCCAAAGAAAAACAAGAAGATTACTATCATCTTCTTTCTAATGGTGAGTCTTCTCTTGACATATAATTATCTCCGTTTTCTCCAATTGAGAATTATATTTTAAACAAACTCCAAAATTATATAGGTAGTGCTCATAGATATACACAACAAGTGGATGTGCACAACCCTGTCTTATGATAACATGAGGTTGTATGTCATTAGACATCTTGTATGATAGTGGAAAAACACCCTTACAAAGTTGGGTTCACCTCACCCTATTCGGTTAAGCAAAATTAAATATCAAATGACGTATACAATACGACACACTTATATAAAGTTCTCAATAAAATTATTTTCATACTATTTAGGGAGAACCTCAATGACTATAGATCATCGCTCTATTCTCCTGTTACCCCGCCGAATTCCATTTACACTCTTATTACACGAAAAGGAATTGTGAAGAAAAAAGGTGAGCACAACTAGCCCAAAGAAAGAATATCATGACTAAAGATAATTTACATCATCAATAGCCTTCATCAGTAATAAATCAGAGATTTAGAACATATGGTAGATGATAAAACGTTTCAACCATAGTTGCAGCGGAACGAGCAATCCATTAGAAGAGTCAAATAGACCATCAGATCTATTATCTTCTACATGTTAAAAGTCCACCAATAATTTTTTATCTCTGTAACATCAATCAACAATTCTTGTCCACAATCATATAAATAACTGATAATCATAATTGTGATTCTAAATTCCTCTTCGCACCCAGGACAAAGATAATTTTCATCACCTGAAATATCAAAAATCATGGTTATACCAAATCACAATTCATACTCATAATCATACTAATAAATTCATCTTTGCACTACGACCAAAGATATTCATTAACAATTCATCTTTCCACTACAGGCCAAAGACATACAACTATATTTTAGAAGAGTAAATAGAGCATGATATCTACTATCTGTTACGAATTAAAAGTGTATAATTAATATTTTATCGCTGAGACTCAGCTTAACAAATAATCCACATCATCGAATCATCCATGCACTGCGGCCAAGGATATTTACGTAATCATCAATGGTCATGATTATACTGAATAATCCCTGGTTATAATCATACCAATAACTGTCCATCAATGCACTACGGGCCAATGAGGACTTTTACCACATCATCTATAACATTACGGGTCATGATTATACCGAATGATCTCTGGTCATAATCATACCAATAAACAGTTCATCTATGCACATAAGCCAAAGATACTCATCAATCAATAGTTCATCTTTGCACGTAAGCCAAAGATATACAACTGTAAAACTAATAATCAACAGTCCATCTTTGCACGTGAGCCAAAGATATACAACTGTAAAACCAATAATCAACAGTCCATCTTTGCACGTAAGCCAAAGATATACAACTGTAAAACCAATAATCAACAGTCCATCTTTGCACGTAAGCCAAAGATGACTTTCATCATAATATAAGCATGAGGATGATGACAATGATATAAGCATTAATCAAACGAAATCAAAGATAAATATTAAAGACTTTAAATTTATCCAGAGTTTAAAAATATCCAAATTGTCAACATGATAATCTTTGCTTTGTGGAGTAAAATTCAAGAATAATATTCATGTACCAAAAATAATTTGAATGTAAAAGAAATATATTTTTGGGTAAATAGTACCCATAATAGTACCCTACGAATAGTACTTCGAGAATAGTACCTCGTGAATAGTACCCTGGCATGAAAAGTACCCCAAATACCCGAGTGAATAATATTTGGGTGAATAGTAATTTGGGTGAATAGTAACCCGTGAATAGTAACTCATGAATAGTACTATGACACGAAAAGTGTCCCAGATACCCGATTGAATAATACTAGAGTGAATAGTAATCGCGTGAATAGTAACCCGTAAATAGTAACTCATAAAAAAAATACCAAAGAAAATGATATTCCATGACGAGTACAAAAGAAATGATATCTCATACGAGTATAATAGATTATACGAAACTACAAATGGATTTTCACCCGCCATGTGGTAATCCACGTAGACAGATCATTTCTACAATTTAATAAAGGATGAATACAAAGGATCATTCACCATGCATGCGATAATCCACACAGACAGTTTATTCCAACAGGATAATAAAGAATGGAATAATAGAAGAATTCACCATGCATGCGGTACTTCACATAAACAGGTTATTCCAACAGAATAATAAAGAATGGTATAACAACCCTTACGAATATTGAAAGAAATAACTCTCTTCACGAATAAGAAAGAAATAATACCCCTTACTATAATAATAAAATCTCTTACCTCAGAAGAAGACTGGATACTTGAATAGTGAAGTAGCAGACTTTGCTTCTTCTTTCTCTCTATAGCTTCTCTCTCTATAATTTCTCTATAATAATTGCTCTTGTGAGACTTAGTGAATTGGTGAAAATAATAAAGGAATGAGCTTCTATTTATAGGAAAATATAGTTTCCATAATTGCATATTTTGGGGCCCAAAATATTATAGTATAATACCCTCATCTTTTCCTTTATTTTTAATTTAGTCATGCAAGTATTATCAAACTTGCACCACCTCCCCCTAATAGTAAATCATGTGAATCAATAGTAAATCATGTGACTCAATAGTTCTAAACATGTGAAAAAATTAATTATAGTATAATACCTTCAACTATACCTCCTTTTTTAACTTAGTCATGCAAGTATTATCAAACTTGCACCAACTCCCCTAATAGTAAATCATGTGAATCAATAGTACACACATGTGAACACATAGTTATAAGCATGTGAATTAATAGCAATTAATTGCTCATTTATCCGGTTAATTACCTGATTGGTCAATATAACCTCCAGACATCAATTATTATCGAAATAAATATCGATTTTCACTAACACTAATAATTCCAACACAATAAAACTATCAATTTTATCTTTAATCAACACGAACTTATTCATCATTAATATTATAATTCACAATATTTAACAACCAGGTCGTTCCCAGGAAAGAGGGGGCTTTCCGATAAGGATTTCTCCTTATTGGCGCGCAATTAGGTGACCAAACATCTCCTTGACAGAATTTCTAGACATTGTCAATATTACAAATAATAATATGAATAACTTTGTCGTCTCAATTATTGATTCAATAATATATAATGCAGATGATACTATGACAATAATTGAATCAATAATATGAGAGATATGATACAGCAATTACTGTAGCAATAATTGAGTATAAGTGAGTGACTTCTTACGTAAGCATTAATAATCAATATCGTGTGTTACTATACTTCCTTGCAGTATAGCCTGCACATGGGATTCATACTTCTCTTGGTACGCAATTCGTCCCCGAGGGCGAACTACATCGACTGATCTCCCGATACATTCGGAGTACATAGGCAACCATATTCTATATGGCCCGGTCTCAATAAACAAAAAACAACAAAAACATTTCTGCCCTTCTTCTACAAAAAAGAAACCACAAAAATACTTCTACACCCTTCTTCATCAATAAAGCTTCTACACCCATCTGCCTTGCACATTCAGCGTTGAACCTCTTACACCAGGTTCGAACTACGCAGACCTGATCTCCTCTTCAATAGGAGTACGTAGACAACCACTTATGGTTCGATCTAACCCCTTACCAGAACAAAAATACTTGTCACACGGTACTGAGATCAAACTTCAATCCAACACATTTCATCGGCTTCAGACCAAAGGGATGGAATTACCCAACCTCTCCTCACAAATAGGAGATTCGGTGACCATCTAAGCTGCGATTGTGCCTCAAAGAGCAACACCAATCCATAAGAGATGGAATTAACTAGGCTTTTCACAAATAGAAGTACTAGCGACCATCTATGGTGCGGTCAAACTCAGAGATGAAAAGCCACACTCCTCTCCATATTTCCATACAGAAACCAGTCCCAAGACACCATAGATGGTAGGGATCCATACAGATCAATGATCCGTTCTAAGAGATCTTGCGACGTCTCAATGTCTACACATCAAGGATGAGGTTAGAATGCATCAAGATCACAAGCCCTGAAGAAATAGGCAAATATCAAGCAAGTATCAAGGCACAACTGAAAGGGATGTGAATCAAAATATATTTCCCTTCCATACATAATACTGTTTCATATATACATATATGTTGTACATGACAAAATGGCTAAGCTAGTCTATGCAGGAAAATACAACTCTATCTACAGATCTGTGTAAATGCGGACTATCAGATCTAACATAGCATCCCTCTCTAAAGAAGGTGGTAACGCTGCAAGCTCATGCCCAATGGTATCTACACGAGCTAGCAGATCCGAGGCTAACTGGATAGTGACATGATGCTCATCGATGTATGCACTTATATCGGCAAGGATGTCAGTCGTAAGGGATCTCACTGAAGTACTATCTGTGACGGCCACATCCCGGCCAGATAGGGCATCATCCCGCTCTACAATCAATGCATCTCTAGCTGATCTAGCCTCGTCTCTCTCTAATAGAGCTGCGTCTCTCCCATCAAGAGCTGTCAACATCAAGGCCCTAGCCTGATCTCTCTCATAGGTCATCAGATGTAGACTCTGCTCTAGATACTGTGCTGAATGTTGAATCACAGTAGCACTCATAGTGGGAGAATCCATCAAAAATGATGGCAACCCAGCAGTCAAATCCTCCTCAATGGGAATATTAGCCTCCTCCATAGGATCCTCATCGTCGGAATCAGTTCCCTGTACTATGGATACTACCGCAGTTGATGCAGTCTTTGTCTCCATCCATGCAGAATACTTTATAGAACAGCCCGGATGGCTGATAGAAAACACCGCTAGCTCTCGCTGATCCCAACAGGCATATAACCTGGATCTGTCGTCTGCTGATAAATGCCGAGAAGTAAAGCGCTGACTCGATGCCCCCTCAAAAGGATGGAAGTCCTGGAACTGGCCAAACTGACACATCATAGCCAGTGGGTGGTATGTAATCATGTCTCTCAAACCAGCTAGAGGGAGATAATCTATGCCCGCGGCATGAGTAATGAAGCTGTAGGGTGAGCTAAGCCATGAATACAACAATATATCAAACGGAGCTCCGATCTCTGCTAAGAAAGCTGACCAGGATGCAGCATCTGTATACTTTGCGGGCTGAAAGGAGTACGACATGGCTATATCATAGTTGAAACAATGTGCATGCCATCTGAAAGTGCCAATCGGTCTCAAGTCTGACATGAACCACACGTACAGCATGACCGAGCTGCCTGTAAACACTTCTGTTGAATAAGTGCAGCAATATGTTGCTGACCTCAGAGTCTCGGTGATGATCATCGGTATGATGGTATGACCCTCCCTGAGAGCTCTCACTGCCATAATGACTCCAATGTCCAACTCATCTATGTATCGTGGCATGTAGACATACGACAGTACGCACAGCCGTAATACATCCACTCTGGCCAGACGCCAATGATCCTCCGGTGTGGTGAAATCCCCGAAATATCATGCATAACTATCCTCAGAGCCAAATCTGTCAAACAAAAAATGCTAGGATATAACGTGGCCAGATGTGATCTCATCCTCAGAAGCACTTCTCGCCTCAAGTCGGTGATTTCATCATGAATTGCCTACTCATGTCTCCGATCGCCATATGCACGCAAGGTCCGTCCAAATGAGAGCATCATCAAACGTCATACTCCTCCGGTAGTAGGAGTCAACTCCACGGGTCCCAAATCGTAAAAACTCGCATCTCTCGATGCCCAAAGGCTCCAAAGATGCCCTCCACGAATCCTATGGGAACCTGAAACATCAACAGGGTCATAGTATGCTGCAACAAATGATCTACAGTCATCATGTCTGATGATGACATGCTATCATACCACGATCGCATACCAGATGCCACCAAGAATGGTGGGGTATGATCAATACGGCTAACTGTCGAAGAAGACATCTGTACGGGCCGTGTCATAAGACCATCCAAGGGTAATTGTTGAATATCTCTGGACATACATACATATGCATAACATAATAACATGCATGATACAATAGATGGAAATATGATATAGGGAATGAAAACTGTACATACATTCCTAAGTATATCATCATCTAATACATCTTTGTACAGCTAAAATACAGGGAAATGGGGGCAGAACTTCCCTACATATAACAGAGGCTTATCAAAAGATATAACGAGAATGGGGAAAAGCTACCCAATGTCTAACAGAGGCCTATCAAAAGAGATAACGAGAATATACATCAGAAGAAGTCAATGGTATCAATGTCTACATCATCAATCCTGTCCACCTGATGTAACTCCTCCTAAGTCATGGGATCTTTATCTATAGGGATGTCAGGCCTATACAAGGGAGGATCTGTACTGACAAAACCATATGGGTCACCTGAGGGGCCAGTGCCACAGCTAGAAGGATCAAAAGTATCTGCCTCTAAAGGATCTCTACCCAAGTGCCGGATAAAGAAATGTGCCCGGTCCAACTGTCGGGTCAAATTGTCAATCTGTGTCAAATGAGTCGGATCTCGGACACATGCTAGCCAATCCGTTATCATCACGGATCCTAGAACCATATCCCCCAAGAACTGAGTGGCGCGGGTCTGCGCTCCAATGGTACGAGGGAACCACCAATGCTGGAACATCGCCTAAATACAGGGTACACTATACCGATGAGTTCAGCTTTTGTGAATCATGCTCGGCAATACCTCACACAGGTTCGATGCCGCTAAACACAGGGTCGTAACCCTAATCCAAAAATCCTCGGCGGGGGTCACAACGCCAATTTCAAATGTTGATAAAGTATCCCCGGCGGGGGTCACAACACAGACTTTCAATCATCCACGAATCCCCGGCGGGGGTTACAACGCATTATTCGTCTATGAACGAATCTTCAACAGGGGTTGCAACGCGTTCTTAACCATTGATACACACATAAATGAAGGTCAAGCAACCTTGACGTTATCTCAGCCGATGGTAAGTAAACCCATCGAAGCATCGAAGATTGTTTGATGAGTGTGGCACCCGTATCCATGTACCCCGGAGGGGGTCACAACGCGATTCAACCATTGATATACGCGTCAATGAAGGTCAAGTAGCCTTGGCATACTCCCAATCAAGGGTCACAACGCAAGTGAACCATTGATACACACATCAATGAACGTCAAATAGCCTTGACAGTTTGCCCAACAGGGATCTATCTGGTGATACACACATCAGCAAAGGTTAGGCAGCCCTGACAATACATACTGTTGGATGTAACTTCGACAGGATCATGGTATATACTGGTGACATAAACCAGAGAAGACCATCCTCATCAGAGAGGACCGATGATGGTATATGTTATACACATCCTCAAAATAGACAAAGCTTTATCCCCACAAATCTCTTGCACACGAGAGGCACCTCCATGGAATAGAAGTTTGTATTAAGGATCCAAGACTTTGGTGATAGCCCCAACGTCAAAATCCTTGAAGACTTGGATCGCATGTCCAAGACATCACTGATTGTCATCCCTGGCAGGATTAACAGGGAACCGACAATCATTCATACATGCATCATGCATTTGCATCATGCTGCTACACATAGCATTATGTTTATCTTGTTGCATTTCAAGTGTCTATGATTCTTTATCCAATCCATGCCTTGCATTGCATGAATATAATAAAGAGGGGCATCTGTAGACACTCAAAATTTTCTACACACCTGTTACTAACATTGTAGGAAGGCAGATTCGTCTTTCGGAGATTACCCTGGAAGACAGCTCACATCCATTCCAGAAACTACCGGAAGTTCAATTTCAAACCCGGAACACACACCAGGAGTATCAATTCCAACCTTGAAGATAACCCCGAGTTTCATCCTTGGAGATAACCCAAAGGAATGCCATTGCAGTTCCGGTGATAACTCTGGGAATGCTTGTTTTAAATGCATGCGATCAGCTACAATCTCAGACCTCTCGTCGAGGCATTTATACCTAAGACCCGGAGCTAACACCGGGTGTGACGCCCCCAAAATAGGTATACATCACCTATTCTGAGTTGCCAAATATATGGTACAGAATACAAATACAATCTTAAATATACAACATGAGTTGTGAGTTTGAATACAAATATTGTCTTCTAGACAATATTCAAACTCAAAATAAGTCCTCAATACATTTATTATCCAACTATTTCATAGAATAGTGAGGACTACTAATGCTATCATCTGGACCGTCATTCCGTTCCCCGACTAGTCCCTGCTACGTTCTCATTTCCTGAAGAGAACAATGAAAGCAAAAGGGTGAGCTCAACTATCCCAGTAAAAAATATTATGACTAAGATAATTCAGAATAAATTATCGTTAGCCTTCAACAGTGTTAAACTGATTAAATATAACAAACATCAAGTTTAACTGCAGAGGAACAAGCAATCCATTAGAAGAGTCAAGTAGAGCATAAATTCTACTATCTTCTACGATTTAAAAGATTTATCATCAATTTTATCGCTGAGACTCAGCTTAATAAATAATCCACATCATCAAATCATCTTTGCACTACAGGCCAAGGATATTCTTTAGTATCACGACCATGAATTATCCATACACTACGGCCAAAAGATAATCGTGTTTTCATCAACGATCCTGATCATGCCATAGAATAATTCATCTTTGCACCCTTGGCCGAAGAGAATCCATAGCCATAATCATACTTAAAACTGTCCATCAATGCACTATGGGCCAATGAGGACTTTTTCCACATCATTTGTAACAATACGGTCATGATTATACTGAATAATCCCTAGTCATAATCATACCAAGTCCATCTATGCACCACAGGCCACAGATAACTTTCAACATAATATAAGCATGAGGATGATGACAATTCAATAAAACAAGTTCAAGAATAAATTTTAAAGGTTTACAAATTAATTTATCCAGAACCAATAACGCCCAAATTGTCAACATGATATTGCTTTATGGAGTAAAATTCAAGAATGCTCAAGAATATTTCCATGAAAAGATCTTCGGATGAAGCACAAATATCCGTGATATTCTACTAATTTCATGGAGTATAGAAGCTAAAACTTTAAGCAATCGAGTATAATAGAATATATGAAATCGCAAATGGATTTTTGCCATATGCAGTAATCCACGTCAGACGGATCATTTCCACAAGTTAATAAGGAATGAATATAAAGGATCATTCACCATGCATGCGGTAATCCACATAGACAGGTTATTCCAACAAAATAATAAAGAATGGAATAACAAAAGCTCTCTTCATGAATACGAAAGGAATAATACCCCTTACTTTAGAAAGAAAAGTATTCCGACGAGTAGGGCGGGGATATACTTGCCGAAAACTTGCACTATTCTCTATGCTCAAAGCTTTCTTAAACTCTAAAGAAATACACTCAAGATTATAGAAGAAGAATTCTCTGAATTTCTGGTGTGTTTTTAATTCTAACTAAGCATCCTATTTATAGGAGAATGGAAAGGATACTATGCAATAAAATATAATATATTCTATTTAAAATATATATATATATATATTATTTAAAATCTAATAAAACAAATAACTTTATAAAAGTATTCTGTTTTATAACAAAAGTTTTATGTTTTATTACATTTATAATAATAATAAAACAAAATTCATCATCATTATTATAATTCACTCTATAATCGACCAAGTCATTCCCAAGAAAGAGGGGGCTTTCCAATAAGGATTTCTCCCTATTGGCGCGCAATTAGGTGACCAAACCTCTCCTTGACAGAACTTCTAGACATCGTTAATATTGCAAATAATAATATTAACAACTTTGTTATCTCAATTACTGATTTAATAATATATATAATATCAACAATAATTGAATCAAATAACATGAGATACTATGCAACAATTACTGTAGCAATAATTGAACAAAACTGAGCGACTTCTCACGTAAGCATCAATAATCAATACCGTGTGCTACTATGCAACCACGCGTATTACTGTACTTTTACTACCGAGTAGTTTAACAGTTTTAACGGTAAAACTTCCATCATTATTTTCATAAAAATATTTTTGTCGTTTTCTTAATCCGACAATAATTCCGTTGTGGGGTCCACCAATGATTGTACCGTCGTACGGATATTCCCCGATAAAAAGAATATTCCCCGACCAATCAAATATTATACAACAACTTGCATACTTTTCAAAATTTATAAATATTACCCACAACTATAACATTATCTCAAATCCATACCATAATTTTAAAAAAAAATATTTCGAGAAAATTAAATCATTATTCGTAAAATTTGGGATTTTACACTGGGAAGATAGTCACACTTACAGATGACCTTGCCGAATTCAAACACTTGCAGCAGTCCAATCTCAGATATAACCCTGAGCAACGTCTGCTCACAGCCAAAATCGTAGATAACCCCAGTGAGGAATCAAACTGTCATCTTGCCACCTCAACCCCAGTGTACCGTCTCAACATTTCATACATATATTTCTACACAACAATGTCCCACAAGAGCTAAGGACTTCCAATCCTGAGTGACTATTAAGTGTGGCAGCACACCGGATATAATTTGAAGTTTGAAGACCATGGGCATGGTCCCTTCTTCCTGACTTTGTACAACCTCTAATCCCATGTCATTGCATAACTCTCAACAAAAGTAGTCTGAAGAAGGTCTTGTACACCTCGTTCGGATGCTCGGATTGAAGTTCTGCAAGTTCGAACGGACATCACAAAAATCACGCAGTGCACGTGCCGAGACAAGCGGGACCTGTGGAGCCCAGTGGCACCCCGGCAACAAGAAAAGATGCATGCGCCGCCGCAGTATACTCATGGCTCCTAGCTCTATAAATATAGAGCTTGGGGTGGCCATTTGTAAGAGAAAAAGAAGCAAGGAAGCCTTGTCCAATTTGCTCTGTACACACCCCATATTGAGTGTTTTCTCATTTTAAACACCTGTTAGCTCACATATAGCTATATTTTGCTGGCGGGAGCTAAGTGTTTATCCATCTAGAGTCATAGAAGCCTGCCTTGGCAGCCCACTGTAAGCTTTCTTACACTCTATAAAGCCTTTCTCTTCATCTTTGCACACACTATTCTTTACATTGAGAGTTGTGTTGTGTGACGCCCCCAAAATAGGTCCAATCCATCCAACCTATTCTGAGTCTCCAAATACATGGTACAGAAAACAACTACAACTTTATTACTACAACAACACATATGCTGTGAGTTTTGATACAAGTATATACCAACTGTGACTCATGTCCCAACCGTGGACAATACCTCACAGTGATACCTTAGATAAAGGTACATTCAATAACTGTTTTAAAAATTAAAATCTTTTGGAAATGCTTAAGAAAACCTTTGTACATAGGAGACCATGAATCTAAGTTATGATAGATATCATATGTCCAGAGAATTATCCTTGGTTGATCCAATAGACCCCAAAGAAAAATGAGAAGATTACTATCATGTTCCTTCCAATGGTGAGTCTTCTCTTGACATATAACTATCTCCACCGTCTACAATTGAACATTATGTTTCAACCAAACTCCATGATCATATAGGTAGTGCTCGTAGATATACTCAACAAGTGGATGTGCACAACCCTGTCTTATGATAACACGAGGTTGTATGTCATTAGACATCTTGTATGATAAAGACAAAACACCCTTCCAAAGTTGGGTTCGCCTCACCCTGTTCGGTTCACCAAAATTAAATATCAAATGACGTATACAATACGACACACTTATCTAAAGTTCTCAATAAAATTATTTCCATACTATTTAGGGAGAACCTCAATAGCTATAGACCACCGTTCTATTTCCCTGTTACCCCCGCTCGACCCAGCTACACTCTTGCTACCTAAAAGGAATTGTGAAGCAAAAGGTTGAGCACAAATAGCCCAGTAAAGAATATCATGACTAAAGATAATTAAATTATTAATAGCCTTCATCAGTAATAAATCAAAGATTTAGAACATATAGTAGATGATAAAACTTTTCAACCATAGTTGCAGCGGAACGAGCAATCCATTAGAAGAGTCAAATAGACCATAAAGTCTATTATCTTCTCCATGTTAAAAGTCCACCAACAATGTTTTAACCTCAGAACCTCAATTAATGCATCCTGTTCACAGTCATGTGAATAACTCATAATCATAATTGTAGTTCTAATTTTCTCTTCTCATCCAAGACGAAGATAATTTTCATCACCCGTCTTTACCTGAAACATCAAAGATCATGGTTATACCAAATCACAGTTCATGTTCATAATCATACTAATAAATTCATCTTTTCACTACGGGCCAAAGATATTCATCAACAGTTCATCTTTGCACTACAAGCCAAAGTTATTCAACCATAGGACATCTTTGCACTACGGGCCAAAGATATTCATCAACAGTTTATCTTTGCACTATAGGCCAAAGATATTTAACAACAGGTCATTTTTATACTACGTGCGAAAGATATTCAACAACAGGTCATCTTTGCACTACGAGCAGAATTTATATACACCATAATTATAACCATGTTGATCAATTCACCTTTGAATTTAAGCTAAAGATATTCAATTGTAAATTCAATATCCATGATCATACCAGTCAACAATTCAACTTTGCACTACTGGCTAAAGAGAACCCATAGTCACGATCATACCAATAATCTACCCACCTTTACACTCAAATGAAAGAGACTTTTTCTTCACCAGGATTGTAAAAATGTTATATATGATAATAAAATAATATGATCAACAACTGCATTTAATTTTAAGAGTAAGATTCATAAATCAATAATTTCATAACACCTTAATCCAAATGTTATAAATCACTTAATAATCTCATAATCTAATATTATTAATATTACCACAATTTTTTTTATCATGTCTTAAATTTATAAACAATTTATTTTAATTGTTTACACTTTACTAATTAATGCATTTAATCATCCTAAAATGCCAAACTCATAAAATTTTATTACCAATAACCAAAACCCTCATCAAAAATCTGCATATACCTTATATAGGATTCCCAAGCCATAAAATTCTATTTTCCAATTTTGTTATTTCACATAACATATTTAATTCATTTACTCATTACTAGTCCATTTTCATGAAAAATACCAAATCAGTACAAACAAATTTTCTTTTCTGGAATTTAGCAGAATATAGTCCCATATTGAACATATATTTTTCTCATAATTTTTAAAATTCATTTACTATTTTTCATATGGCCAAAACTGCCGAATATTTAGACATCTATCATAAATTGTATTTTTGTCCAAAAATTTTGAAATTTACAGAGTATACTGCTATTATATACATGTACTCCCAATAAAAATTTCACCAATTTTGGAGTTAACCACAAGGAGTTATAAGGGTTTACTTTTAAAATAGTCTTTTCCCATAAAATTCATAACTCCTAATCTATACATCCAAAAATCGCCATTTTGGACACAATCAAGAAAACTCATCAAATTATCATTTCAAAATTTTCCAAAATTTTTGAAGGTCAGAAAAATTACGAAACATGAAAAACATAATAATCCTTAAAATCCCTTACCTCAAAAGAGCAGTATTTATGACTAGAATATCGGATGTGACGTTGAAAGAAACTTGCACTGATTAGCAACTCTCAAAGTATCAAAATACTCACAAAACATGCTCGATAATATAGGGAGAGAAAACTTATGTTTTTGGTGTGATTTTCAATTCTAACTAAGCACCCTATTTATAGGAAAATGTTAGAACGTCAAAGGAGACTAAATTAATAAAATAATAATATTATTTATCTTCCTTTTACGCACCAACCAAGACCAGCCTCCATCCTTGAACCAAGAATTCTAGCACATGTTTTCTACACCAACCAAAAAGTGGGGCCTGCCTTCTAGAAATCTCCACCAAAATCATTTATAAAAACAATTTCTAAATCAGTCACCTCTTAAAATTCATAACAAATCATATGTTAATTTTTAACGGTCCAAAATTTGTGGACATATACTCAACTTATATATGTATAACATATCCAAAAATCACAACGATTCAACGGTCGAATCAAAATTTATGACTCACGCAATATAGCTTAAGAACACTGATTTTTCGGACTATGAGTCCTTTGGACTAGTTTCCTTCAAACAGTCACCACGAAATATCCACAGAATTTTGGGGTGATTCAAATTTCTACATTTAGCTTACTTCCAGGGCTTTCTTTTGATATATGGCTCATCTCCTAACTCATTATACACAAAGAGTTATAGATTTTACAAAATCAAGTAATAAACTAATTTTCTGAAAATTTCCAAATTTCATTCTTCATTTCGACAAAATACTGATAAAACACCTCAACATTAATTCCTTCATTTATAACCATATAAAAATATATATTTCCTTACCATATAAATCAATAATTAATTATTCACAAATAATATTATAGAATCACAATTATGACAACCAGGCAGTTCCCAGGAAAGAGGGAGCTTTCCGATAAGGATTTCTCCTTACTGGCGCGCAAATAGGTGACCAAACCTCTCCTTGACAGAACTTTCTAGACATTTCCAATAATGCTATCTAATAATATTATTCAAATAATATGAATTATTGATCTGATAATGGGAAATACTGTGCAGTGAAAATTATTGAAACCACAATAATATAAAATATCAACGCAACAATTATTGAATCAATAAAATAAAATATTGAACAGTAATTACTGTAACAACTATTGAGTAGTGCTTTCTTACATAAGAATCAATAATTCAAAAAAAATACTGTGCAATACTGTGTGCTACTGTGCAACCACGCGTACTACTGTATTTTAACCACCAGGTATTCCAACAGTGTTAACGGTAACAACTACGCCGTTATTTATAAATACTCAAACTTGTCATTTTCTTCATCCGACATTTATTCTGTTATGGGGACCACAAATGGTTGCGCCGTCGTATGAATATTCTCTAACAACAAGAATATTCCACGACCAAACGAATATTCCCCGACAACAACAAGTATTTTATAGCCACTTGCTTATTTTGAAAAAAAAATCATATATCACCCTTAACTTTACTCTTTATCAATTTAACCATTTACTGAATAATAATTATAAGAAAATTGAATAATTTTATTTCATAAAATTGATTGTCTTACATGTTGTGTGTATGCCCTACTTGATTAAAAGTGGTTTTTATTTCTGTACGTATATATATACTTATATATGTATATATTTATATATGGACTAAAATTATCGAGTTATGCCTCGATTGAGCCTAGACTTATGTCTAGAGCATTTACTTGCTTATATATATATATATATATATATATATATATATATATATATATAACCTGTTGTCGAACTTTGTTCGATGAGCACGATTTTATATCCTATGCGTTTACCGCTTAAATATATATATATATATATATATATATATATATATATATATATATATTTTTTTTTTCTCATCAAGCACGGGTTTACTTGACGCCTTTTACTGCTTTATTTACATTTAGTCCCGCCTGGAGTTTACTTCGTGGCGGTTGATCGCATTTACTACTTTATTTACTTTTCTGATCCCCCATGGAGGTGTTTCGTGGTGGTTGATCATGTCCATATATATATATATATATATATATATATATATATATATATATATCGCTTCGTGGTGGTTGATCATGTCTGTATATATATATATGTATATACAGCTTATATATATATATATTTAATTGATCGCTTTTCATATAAATCATGCAGCATCATGTGAGCCTAGGAATCATGTGATCACAGATTCATCTATTGAATCTAGATTCGGTTCCGTGATGGACATTTTCAACTATAGCGACTTTGTACATTATTTTTACAATGTTTGAATTTCCTTAGATAGTCATTATGCCCATGAGGAGTTCTAAGATCGTCTTGTATATTATTTTCTCGAAGATGCTTCGCATCTCGAAAATAAAAGCAAACAAGCCGAACATTTAATAATAAAATAGAAGTATGAAAAGGTCTCAATTACTATTAAGCACAGGGTTTGAAAAACCTCTTTTTACAAAACTTCACTGCTATATCATGTTTAAAACTAATTTTTTCTACAAATTCAAACTCTTTGTATATAGGTGCGAACGAGGTCTCACACTACTTCTAAATAATTGCACATTGATCCACACACACACACACACACACACATTCATATAACAGTTTCTTGAAAAGTTGTGGTCACCGTGGCAACACGGATGTCGGGGGGTGCCTAACACCTTCCCTCCGCATAACCAAGCCCCCGAACCCAAATGAATCTTGGTTTCACAGACCCGTTTAGCAGTGTTACATCACTGGATCAATGTGTAAACCTTTTCTCGGTTGCGTTGGTGCAACCAGTTAAAAACACCAACTAGCGACTCTTATAATAAAATCGTCGACATTACACATGTCGGACCTTTTTTCACTTGTTTTTTCAAACAAATCTCACATAACATGAGAACACCAAAGAACAAGTAACGAAAAAAGGACAAATAAAAATCCCGACGTCGACATTAATTATGTGATTGTTTATATTTGTTTATTATATAAACAAATAAAAGAAACTAATGTTACATAATTATATATTATGAATTAAAAATTAAATAACTTAATGGTTATGGTATGGGGGAATAATGGTATTTAAAATATATACTAATCCCAAGAGATTTATTTCATACATATCAATTAATTAATTTTATAACATAATTATAGCAAGTCTAATTGGGTTAAGAAATTAAGTATACATGAGCAAGAATTTACATTATAATTGAGTAAATAGAAACCCTAATTAAATAATTACGGTAGTATAAAATTAAAAGTATTGGACTATGATAATTTTCAAATCCCAAAAAATTAATTAGAGAACCCAACACACTAAATTAAGTGGCTCAAGATAAGTCTATTTGTTAAGGAACATGTGGGAGAATAATAATTTTAAAAATTATACTAATTTAAGAGAGATATTTTACTATCTCAATTTATTAATTTTATAACTTAATTAAATCAAGTTTAATTGGGTTATAAAATTTAATGTACAAAGTAATGATTTAAATTCTAAATGTGTGGAATAGAAACCCTAATTAAATATTTAGGGTAGGATAAAATGGAAATAATTAGACTATGTCAATTTTTCATAACCCAAGGAATTAATTGAAAGCCCAAAAGATTAAATAAAGTGGCCCAACTTTAAGCCCAATTAAAGAGGGACATGTTGGACATTTGATATACGAAAAAAAATTATATTTGGAGATAAGAATGCGACATGGCCGGTTATATGTGGAGAGAAAAAGGGGGATGTATATATATATATATATATATATATATATATATATATATATCTTATATCTATATATTCCTTACCAACAAAAATCTAAGCATCTTTCATCTCTTATTTCACTTTATACTAACAAAAGAAACTAATGAGAGAGAAAGGGGAGAGGGGCGGCAAAATAAAGAAAGAGAAAAGAATATAAGAAGAAAAGAAGAAGAAAGAGAAAGAGGAAGAGAGATGGAAAAGAAAAAAAAGGAAACTAATGAGAGAGAGAGAAAGAGGAGAAGAACGACAGTCATGAGAGGGAGAAAGATGAGAGGGGCGGCAGCCCCAGGAGTGAAAGAAGATGAGAGAGAAAGGTCATCCATGGAAGGAAAGAAGAGAAGAAAGAAGATTTTGAGCAAAAGATATAATCCTAAACTAATTTATACATTTTAGTTGGATTATTCTAAATCAAAACTTAGATTTATGTTTCTAAAATCAAAAACTTTGAATCTTCTTGTTGATGAGTGTTTTATGTTTAGATCTACCCATATTGGGTGTTGATTTGTTTGGAAATCAAAACAAAAGAAAAATAAATTTTTCTAGTTTATAAAACCCTAAATTTTTTGTACTTTGTGATAAGTAGGTTTTATACCTACTTATTGGATATCAATTTATGAGAATTATGCTCATCTCAAGTAGGTTTTACTATGTTTTTATGCATTCTATGTTTGTTTAACATTTCTTGTAGTTGAACTCCTAAGGCAAGGAAAGACGTGGATGAGCATGGTGACACGAGCTAGCAAGGACTATGCATGATGGACATGGGTAGATGAGGAACTAAAGCAGTGGATGAGTATTATGCAGAAAAGGCAAGATGAAGGAATGACAACGAACAAGAAGCAGCAGCAGCAGAACATTAGAGACAGATTACGTATAGCGGCGCTACAAGGCTGCTAAATAAGCTGCAGATCTCATGCCACTCTTACTTGCCTCTGAAGCTAAAATTGCACCTACACGTGACCGTGCCTAAAACAAGAAGGAAACTCCCGCACCCGCGAGTCCTCTGTAGTCTGTTTGTTGACTTATTTTTAAATTTGAATTTTGAACGCTTGATTTTATCTGAACAATACTGGTTGGCACCAGACGTGTAGTATTGGGTCTTTGATCAGTTTTTCATCTAAGTAATTAGGGTTCTTAGTTTTGAATTGGTTCTAGGAAGGTTTTGATAAAAGTTGGAGATATTCTATATCTTCTCTTTAATTTAGTTATTGAGTAATTAATCATTTCATTTCCTGAAGATTATTGGTGATTTTGAACAGCACATTAGAACAGATTATACAATCGGGTTTAATCAATTCTCTTTCATCTCTCATTTGTATTATTTAATTCCATGTGTTACTTCAATCCCATAATAGTTTTCGGTTCAAAAATGAACTAAACTCCATTATGTGATTCTAACGGATTTTGATATGTAGTCTATACTTATATGCCTGATTGTTTGATTGTATGCTTATCATCGGATTATCTATTATGATTGAGCGTAATGAATGAATGTTTCATCACCATTCATCTTATATACTTATAAGGAATTGAAAAATGAAATATGAGTATGGATATAATCATAATAGCATACGTTTATGAGGCTGAGATGTTTAGCTTTGCATTTCGTGAGCCAGATAGAAATATACTGTTTCACCGTATGTAGTAATGTAAGAGCATGTGCTTTAATTCATTATTACTGCAATTTCACATAGACATATAGTCATTTTGGTAATATTGTTGATTACATGATTTCTATCAGATGTGGAGGTTATGTAAATAGGTCATAATTCATTGAAAAATGGTTATGTCTACCTTTGTGCTCTTGGCTAATTTTCCATGATGAATATATAAGCTTTACATGATGGTAATATTTAGATGAAATATGAAATGAAGTTAGAATCACATTCTTTCCAAATTTATTCATTATTGTAGTATTATATTTTTATTCATCATTGGAGTTAAGTTTAACTTAAAATTGTGAGTATTCGTTAAAGCATATGAAAATAGTGACATGATTGATGTATGATAATTTAGATTTAAAACCTTTCTCCGTGGATCAATACTTTTCTTACTCTATACTACTGATTGACCCATGTATGCTTGCATGAGTTAGAGTCCTTTTATTGAGACTAAAAAGGAGGCAACAAGTTTTTGGCGTCGTTGTCGGGGAAAGGCGTTTAATTTTATTAATATTATCATCGATTTTAAGCTAAATTTGTATGACTTAGACAATTCTAATTTTATCTTATTTCTATTTTTGTTTTTGTTTGTGTTTCAGGTACTTGTATATATTTTATGCACACGCGGTCATCCAATTCCGAGTTGACACCTACTCAAGATAATATTAATGGAAGAGGTTGAAAAACGAGAGTGTGTAGAAATTTACAAGCAACTTTAGAGACCACAACATCCAACATGGCAGTAGAAGAACAAAGAGAGGATCACAGGGCATTGAGAGATTATTCAATGCCGAACATCAATGGATTATAGTCAAGTATAGTCAGGCCAGCTATAGCAGCCAACACTTTCGAGATAAAATCGGGCACTATTCAAATGGTGCAGAATTCGGTACAATTTGGGGGTGCTGTTATAGATGATCTAAATGAACATCTATTGAGTTTCATTGAAATATGTGACACCTTCAGATACAACGGGGTGACAGAGGATGCAATCAGACTTAGACTATTTCAATTTTCATTACGGTATAAAGCAAGAAGTTGGCTTCACTCTTTACCTTTAGGATCTATCACAACATAGGAGGACCTAGCACAGAAATTCTTAGCCAAATTTTTTCCAATGGCTAAGACTGCAAAAATGAGGACAACAATTTCCCAGTTTGAGCAGCAATATGGTGAATCTCTATATGAAGCATGGGAAAGATACAAGGAGATGCTAAAGAAGTGTCCACACCATGGTATACCAGTTTGGATGGTGATTAATACGTTCTATAATGGATTGGGGTAGCAGTCAAGGCCTATTGTAGTTGCAGCAGCAGGAGGAGCTTTATGGGCAAAGAGCTATGAAGAGGCCTATAATCTTATTGAGACGATGGCAATGAATGATTTCCAAAATCCTACAGCCAGGATGCCACATCCCAAAGTTGCAGGTTTGTTAGAGGTGGATGCTATCACTCAATTGTCAGCACAGATTGCATCCATGGCAAAGAAGATTGATTCTTTGGCAAAAACTAAGGCGAAGACAATTGCTTTCGTGTGTGAGATATGTGTAGGATCACATTCAACTGACCAATGTGCTATCAATTTAGAGTCTGTACAATATATGAGCAACTACCAGAAGGTTCAAGGTTAATTTCAGAATACATACAACTCCAACAACCGCAACCATCCAAATTTTAGTTGGTTGAATAACCAAAGCAATCAACAAAGTCAGTTTCAACCATAAAATCAATTTCAGTCACAACCATCTTAGCAATAGTTTGCACCAAGACCACCATATCCACCTAGATTTTCTCAACAACAATAACATCATCCACCACCTACACCTCAGCAAGAAAAGAAGTCAGAGATGGAGGAGATGATGATGAAATACATGGAAAATACGGAAGTGATGATTAAAAGTCAAGCAGTGGCTATCAAAAACTTGGAAACTCAAATGGGTCAGATGGCTAGCATGCTTAACAACAGACCACAAGGTTCATTTCCAAGTACAACAGAGTCCAATCCAAGAAGGGAAGGAAAGGAACATTGTCAAGCAATTACACTTAGGTCTGGGAAACAAGTTGCAGGAAATCAGCATGGCGCATCCGCGCCACTTTTACAAGGGGAGATCGCGCGGCCGCGCAGTCATGAAAATGTGTCTGAGGAAAGTTTGAATAATGAAGGTGCAGAACAGCAGCAAGAGGAGAAGAATAAAGAAGGTTATTTTGAGCAGTCTGTGAATAAGATACCAATAGTTCACCCTCCTGTTCCTTATCCACAGAGACTACATAAGCAGAGGGAAGACAAGCAATTCAGTAAGTTTTTGGAGGTATTTAAAAAGCTATAGATCAACATACCCTTCGTTGAGGCATTGGAACAGTTTCCTAGTTATGCAAAGTTTATGAAGGGCATCTTATCAAGGAAAAAGAGATTAGATGATTTTGAAACAGTTGCCTTGACGGAAGAATGTAGTGCAGTGCTTCAACGCAAATTACCTCCAAAGTTGTAGGATCTGGGCAGTTTCACGATACCATGCACAATTAGAAAGATGAGTTTCAGCAAATGTTTGTGTGATCTTGGGACAAGTATTAATTTGATGCCCTTGTCAGTCTTCAATCAGTTGGGATTGCCAGCTCCAAGGCCGACAAATATTTCTTTACAACTAGCTAACAGGTCTATCACTTATCCACGGGGGATTGTGGAAGATGTACTGGTTAAAGTGGATAAATTCATTTTTCTGGCTAATTTCATCATATTAGATTATGAAGAAGATAGAAGTATACCGATCATCCTTGGAAGACCATTCCTAGCTATAGGGACAACCTTGATAGACATTTAGAAAGGGGAGCTAACAATGCGAGTACATGATCAAGAAGTCACTTTTAATGTATTCAAGGTAATGAAATTTCCGACAGATGATGAGGAATGCTTCAAGGTTGATTTGGTGGAAAAGGTTCTAAATGATGAAGTAGAGAGCTTGGTGAATCAAGAACCTTTAAGAAATGTTATTGTGGGAAATTCAGAAATAGATGATGAGGAAATTGAAGAACTTGTTCATATACCAGACACAACTCCACAGTTCAGGAAATTCAAGTATCCTATTGAGCCATTAAAGAAAGCTGGAGAGTCATCAGTGAAATTGAAGCCATCTCTTGAGACACCTCCAAAACTTTAGTTGAAACCACTTCCAGATCATATGAGGTATGCGTTTTAAAATGAAAATTCAAACTTACCTGTGATTATTTCTTCTGCATTAACATCTTTTCAGGAAGAAAAACTGCTAAGAGTTCTCAGAAAGTTCAAGTCAGCTAGTGGATGGACTATAGTAGATATAAAGGGGATCAGCCCATCTTTCTGTATGAACAAGATCCTACTGGAAGATGATAGCAAGCGTTTTATGGAATAACAAAGAAGACTTAATCCAATCATGAAGGAAGTGGTCAAGAAAGAAGTGTTGAAATTGCTAGATGCAGGCATTATATATCCAATTTTAGATAGTTCATGGGTGAGCCCAGTACAATGTGTACCAAAAAAGGGTGGTATGACCGTAGTCTCTAATGAAAACAATGATTTAATTCCGACAAGAACAGTGACATGGTGGAGAATCTGCATGGATTACCGCAGACTTAACAAAGCTACAAGGAAAGATCACTTCCCACTACCATTTATCGATCAGATGTTGGATAAACTAGCGGGACATGAGTTTTATTGCCTTCTGGATGAGTATTCAGGCTACAATTAGATTGTTATAGCTCCAAAGGACTAAGAAAAGATAACCTTTACATGTCCATATGGTACTTTTACTTTCAGAAGGATGTCTTTTGGTCTGTGCAATGCCCCAGCCACTTTTTAGAGATGTGTGATGGCTATCTTTTCGGATATGGTGGGGCATAATGTGGAGGTATTTATGGATGATTTTTCAGTATTTGGGGATTCTTTTGATTTGTGTCTTAAAAATTTAGTGATGGTTTTGAGAAGATGTGTTGAGACAAACTTTGTGTTGAATTGGGAAAAGTGCCATTTTATGGTATAAGAAGGCATAATTCTGGGACATAAGATGTCGAAGAAGGGACTTGAGGTGGATAGAGCCAAATTAGAGACTATTAAAAATTTGCCGCCACCAACTTCAGTGAAAGGTGTTCGAAGTTTTCTACGACATGCAGGCTTTTACCGCAGATTCATTAAAGACTTCTCTAAGATAACAAAGCCACTTTGTAGTTTATTGGAGAAGGATGCATAGTTCAAGTTTGATGAGGATTGTGTGTCTGTATTTGAGCATTTGAAGAGGAGGTTAACTTCAGCACCAATAATAACAGCACCGAATTAGGACCTACCATTCGAATTGATATGTGACGCCAGTAATTATGCTGTGGGGGCTATTTTGGGTCAGCGAAAAGAAAAGATTTTTCATGTGATATACTATGCAAGCAAGACCCTTACTAATGCGTAGTTGAACTACACCACCACAGAGAAGGAATTACTGGCAGTTGTGTATGCTTTTGACAAGTTTCGAGCGTATCTGATGTGTACAAGGGTGATAGTGTACACGGATCATGAGGCAATCCGACACTTGGTGGCAAAGAAGGATACGAAGCCTTGTTTAATCAGGTGGATACTTCTATTGCAAGAATTTGATTTAGAGATTAAGGACAGAAAGGGAACTGAGAACCAAGTGGCGGACCACTTATCTCGACTGGAAATTCTGGGAAAGGAGGTAGATGACAAGACTGTGATTAATGAGTACTTTCTAGATGAATAGTTGTTTGTGGTAAAAGGGGAAGTGTCATGGTTTGCAGACTATACGAACTACTTGGTGAGTAGGATGGTCCCTTCTTACATAATTGGTCATCAAAAGAAGAAATTTTTGCATGACGTGAAGTGGTTTATATGGGATGAACCATATTTATTCAAACAATGTGTTGATCAGATGATTAGAAGATGTATCCTATATAGTGAGACAAAGGTGATTTTGCAGGATTGCCATTCTTCATTATTTTGCAGTCACTACGGTGGAGAGAGAACATCGGCTAAAGTGCTAATTGCAAGCAGGATTCTACTGGCCGACAATTTTCAAGGATGCTTACAGTTTTTTCCAGAGATGTGATAGATGTCAAAGAGTTGGGAATATTTTGAAAAGGAATGAAATGCCATTAAACACGATCCTCGAGGTGGAAATTTTTGATGTTTGGGGGATAGACTTCATGGGTCCTTTCATTTCTTCATGTGGAAATCTATACATCTTGTTAGTAGTTGATTATGTTTCAAAGTGGGTGGAAGTGGAAGCTCTTCCAGAATGATGCCAAAGTGGTCCTAAGATTTTTACAAAGGAGTATTTTTACAAGGTTTGGGACTCCAAGGGCTATCATTAGTGATGAAGGCAGTCATTTTTGTAATAAGCAGTTCATAACTCTGTTGGCTAAATATGGGGTAAATCATCGCATTGCTACAGCTTATCAACCTCAAACTAATGGCCAAGCAGAGGTTTCAAATCGTGAAGTTAGAAATTTTTTAAAGAAAGTTGTGAACCCCACAAGGAAGGATTGGTCATTAAAGTTTGGTGATGCTATTCAGGCATATAGGACTGCTTATAAGACTCCGTTGGGCATGTCACCTTTTCAACTGGTTTATGGAAAGGCTTGTATCTTCCTATAGAGCTTGAGCATAAGGCATATTGGGCAATTAGGAAGCTCAATTTTGATTTGAAGGCTGCAGGAGAAAAATGCCTACTTTAACTCAATTAGTTGGATGAATTCAAATTACAAGCGTATGAAAATTCTAAGCTGTATAAGGAAAAGGTAAAGAAATGGCATGATCGCAAGATTATAGAAAGAGTATTTGAGCCAGGAGAAAGAGTTCTATTGTTTAATTCAAGATTTAAACTTTTTCCTGGGAAGCTCAAATCAAGGTGGTCAGGGCCATTAACAGTGAAGACAGTTTTTCCACATGGTGCAGTAGAGGTGTTCGACAAATTCCTGAACAAGCCGTTCAAAGTGAATGGACAGTGACTAAAGCAGTATTTTGGTGGCGAGTTTGATAAACAGAAAGTAACCTCCATTCTTTCTTCAACATGATTGAGTCAGAGATAGTCAAGCTAATTTACTATAACTTAGCGCTTGATGGGAGGCACCCCATTATTTCTATCTTTATCTCTTGTTAATTCTGTTTAGATTGTATTTGTTATTTCATTTTCATGCTTAGTTGTTATAGCTTGCTTATTGTTACATAAGTATTATGGGAGCTGCATTTGCATATGATGATGTTTGAGCATCGAATAGAGAGTATGGTTTAAGATAGTCATTCTTGCTTATTCAGTCGTTCATGCTTTGATATTGATAATTGTTGTTTGTGCAGGTGTATTGGAGTTGATTCGTCGCTTTTTTGGTATATTTGAGATGCAGAATGTAGGGATGCGCGGCCGCGCCATGAAAGCTATACAAAATTGCACGCCCGCGCCATATATCTGTGCAACAAGGCCAATCGCGCGCCCGTGCTATGTTCCCATTCAAAACACGAGCGGCCGCGCCCGAGACCGGGTTTTGAAAATAAAAATAAAAATTTAAGTGTTTAATGATGTGACACTCCCCATCTCTCATATCAGTTGCAATAAAAGTGTGTGTCTCTCCTTCCTCTCCACAGAGTGCACGACTCTTCATTCTCAACCGTTCCAATTCAAAAGTGTAACTCCTCATCCCACTACGCGTATCTCGTATCCATTTCCTACCCACGTTCAAATTCTTAGACTGATAAAGTTAGGGTTTTCGGTGGGTGCGTTGAAATACAAGTTTAGGGGTGTCATTATTTGTCGGCAAATACAACTGCTATTTCATCAATCAGGTTTCTCTTCTTCATTAGTACAAATGGGACCAAAGCGTGCTCGTTCTCGCACTCCCGAGTCATCCTCTACCAGTAGCCAAAGTGGTGATAATATAAACTTCTCTAAGTTTGTCAGCTTGGATGCACAGATAAGAATATTACCGCATTGTGGAGAAATCATTTAGTGAGGATTCAAGTCAGATGCACAAGATGGGCAGTTGGTGCAGATGATCAAGGAAAAATGTTGGCATGGAGTTTACTCTACTCCAACGGCTTCACCTATGGACATTGTGAGGGAATTTTATGCGACTGCAAGGGAGACGATGAGTGGTTTTTTGTTCATTCGAGGGGTTCAAATGGACTACCGACCTCGAGCAATTCATGGCGTATTCAATGTACCTGACCCTCCAGCTGGAAGTATGAATTGGGTTGAGGCAGAGCGCATGGAGACAGACCTCGACGTAGTGATTACTGATTTATGTATCTCGAGGACACAATGGACTTGCACACCCGACACTAATCAGCCCAAGACTTTCCCGGCTTTAGCTCTAAACCGTTATGCCAAGGCTTGAAATCTCTTCTTTTGTGCAAACCTCATGCCATCATCTCATCAACATGACATTACAACTGAGCTAGCAATCATTCTTTGGGGGATTATTGTGGGAAAATATATCAACGTTGGTCACCTCCTTAATTAGAATATGCTGTGATACATGCGGGGAAGCACTACGGGAAGTATAACACATGCATCAATTGTGGCTCATTTGTGTGCTAGAGCAGGCATTAGCTGGTCGGATGAACAGTTATAGTACCCAAGCTAGGATATTACTCATGCCACAATAGCAAGATTCGAAGATTGGGCAGGGGGTACTCCGCACCCAAGGGGAAAGGGTTTCATCCTTCATCCTACATCATCTACGCCATCATCGCAGCCCTCAAAGACGAATGAAGCAGCAACATCAACTCAAGCCACTGCTGTTATTGATGATCGACAGCTCCCAAGGTTGGAGTGAAAGATCAATGCTATGTACGACAATTTTACAGCATTTGCTACAGGTTTGACGAGGTATCTAGCGGAGGCGTTTGTTCAGTAGGGTACTATGCTCGAGTGGCCACAATTTGGGACAGTCGTGCCATTTCCACCACTGGATTCACCACTCGAAGAGGGTGGTGTAGCTGATCAGTAGGGGAGTTCTTCTAACCCTATACCTTCATTCATTGGGACAATGAATTATTAATTTTTGGGGTATTGGGTAGTAGGGTAGTTGTATGTTTAGTTTAAATTTTGCATGTTTGCAGGTTTATGTGGTAGTTAATAATTGCAGCACATTTTTTTGATTTTAGTAATATTATATGTGTTAGTTATATGTTTAGTTACATGTCCCGAATTTCTAGCTTTATGGAGTTTAAGTCTAGCCAATGATGAAATTGAGTTTTGAAGGATTGTTGAATTTAATGGATAACATGAGCTTAGCTATAATGTTTTACATGATGTAATCCATAGATGTTGTTTAGATGCTTTCGGTTCGCACATACGTGTTCACAAATGCTTGTGGGTATAAGAGTAATGTGTTTTTATTGCTTAATATGAAATGTGGTTTTTAAAAATAGAATTGTGTGGAAAATGGACTTAGGCTATGAAAACATTGATAATCAAGCTTTGGGAACACATGGGTATGCTTATTGTTTTAAAAAAAAGAAGAGGAAAATCTATCTTGAAACCTTCTTGAGCTGAATTATTGAATCTTTGGAAGGGGTGAGATGGAGCGTAAACGCACTCGCTGCATAAAAAAATAAAAAAATAGCAATAAACACCGCGGGAAAGAGCGAAAATCGCCCTCGTGAGTAAAAATAAAGTAGTTTAAACCCATTGTTGAACCTTAGTTTGTATTGATGTGTTAGAGTAGTTTTTGTTGCATTAGTATACATGGATCTTGATTTAGACTGGAATTTTTTATTTTGAGCAATTTAACATGTGTATTCTTTGCCTTTGTCAAGTTTTTGGTGAACACAACACACACACACACAACATCTTTATAGCAAATATGGGTTATTTGATTGTATGATATTATGTTTGTAGCTAGTTTGAAATTTTATTCTTGAATCTGGATAATTCGCTGAGGCGCATTGGATTAGAATTCCAATTGAGCTGGAAAGACTTGGGACTCATTTGCATCGTAATTTAGTTGCATAGCATGTAGTTGTATTTCCTTGTTTAATGTCAAATGCATTGCTTGAGGGCAAGTAATAGTTCAAGTTTGGGGGTATTTGATAAACAGGTTTTATACCTACTTATTGGATATCAATTCACGAGAATTATTCTCATTTCAAGTAGATTTTACTATATTTTTATGCATTTTATGTTTGTTTAGCATTTCTTATAGTTGAACTCCTAAGGAAAGGAAAGACGTGGATGAGCATGGTGACATGAACTAGCAAGGACTATGCATGATGGACATGGGTAGATGAGGAACTAAAGCAGTGGATGAGCATTATGCAAAAAAGGCAAGATGAAGGAAAGACAACGAACAAGAAGCAGCACCAGAAGAACATTAGAGGACAGATGACACGAATCAGTATGGTGTGACTGCTAAATAAGCCAGATCTCGCTGCGTCGCAGGCTTCTTGCCTCTCCGGGTTAAAATTGCACCTACACGCGGCCGCACCTAAAAAATAAGGAAAGTCATGGCTACCAAGACCCTGCTTTATACTAGGAACTCTCGCTACCGTAGATGCGAGTCCTCTGCGCATCTTGCTTGTTGACTTATTTTTAAATTTAAATTTTGAGCGCTTGATTTTATCTTAATAATACTGGTTGGCACCAGACATGTAGTATTGGGTCTTTGATAAGTTTTTCATCTAAGTAATTAGGGTTCATAGTTTTGAATTGGTTCTAGGAAGGTTTTGATAAAAGTTGGAGATATTCTATATCTTCTCTTTAATTTAGTTATTGAACAATTAATCATTTCTTTTCTTAGAGATTATTGGTGATTTGGAACAGCACATTGGAACAGATTCTGTAATTGGGTTTAATCAATTCTCTTTCATCTCTCATTTGTATTATTTAATTCCATGTGTTACTTCAATCCCATAATGGTTTTCGGTTCAGAAATGAACTAAACTCCATTATGGGATTCAACGAATTTTGATATGTAGTCTATACTTATATGCCTGATTGTTTGAATATATGCTTATCATCGAATTACCTATTATGATTGAGCGTAATGAATGAATGTTTGATCACCATTCATCTTATATACTTATAAGGAATTGAAAAATGAAATATGAGTATGGATATAATCATAATAGCATACGTTTATGAGGCTGAGATGTTTAGCTTTGTATTTCATGAACCAGATAGAAATATATTGTTTCACCGTATGTAGTAATGTAAGAGCCCGCGTTTTAATTCATTATTACTGCAATTTCACATAGACATATAGTGATTTTGGTAATATTGTTGATTACATGATTTCTATCAGATGTGGAGGTTATGTAAATAGGTCATAATTCATTAAAAAAATGGTTATGTCTACCTTTGTGCTTTTGGCTAATTTTCCATGATGAATATATAAGCTTTACATGATGGTAATAGTTAGATGAAATATGAAATGAAGTTAGAATCCCATTCTTTCCAAATTTGATTCATTATTGTAGTATTATATTTTTATTCATCATTGGAGTTAAGTTTAACTTAAAATTGTGAGTATTCGTTAAAGCATATGAAAATAGTGACATGATTGATGTATGATAATTTAGATTTAAAACCTTTCTCCATGGATCAATACTTTTCTTACTCTGTACTACTTGTTGACCCATGTATGCTTGCATGAGTTAGAGTCCTTTTATTGAGACTAAAAAAGAGGCAACACTTTGGATGTTCACCATTTTTTATCTACACCTTCTTTTACGATCCGTCAAAGAGGGGTGCTAGATGTATAAGTTATCTAGTAAACCCAAGTAATAGCACTCAAAAATTTTGAGTTTACAAGCCGTAGTTTTTGTTTTAGCCAAAATAGCCCCATTTTTTTGAAAAGAAATAAAACTATTTTGGGCCAGCCACTGCCAGGGACAGTTTCATAATTTTTTTTTATCTTTAAAAATTCTAGAAAATTTGGGATGATAATATGATGAGTTATCTATATTTTTTTCCAAAAATGGTGATTTTTGGATGTATAAAATGAGAGAGATGGATTTTACGGGAAAAAACTATTTTCAAAGTAAACCCGAATAACTCTTTGTTGTTAACTCCAAAAATTGTGAAAGTTTTACTGGGAATACATATATATAACAGGAGCATAACCTAAAAGTTTTAGAATTGTTGGACAAAATCTCAGTTTATGATAAATGTAGCAAGATTCGGCTGTTTTGGCCATTTAAAAAATAGTAAATGAATTTTAAAATTTCCAAAAAAAAATATATGTTCAATATGGAACTATATTCTGTCAAATCCCAGAAAAGAAATTTTTTTTGAACTGATTGGGTTATTTTCATTGAAATGGTTTAGTTATGAATAAATAAATTATATTAATTATGTGATGTTGAAAATTTGAAAAATAGGATTTTATGGCTCGAGAACCCTTGACATGCTATATGCAGATTTTTGATGGTGGTTTTGGTCATTGGTGATGAGATCTTATGTGTATGGCATTTTTAAAATGATTAAATATATTAATTAGTAATGATTAAACAATTAAAATAAATTATTTATAAGTTTAATAAATGATTAAAATATTATTAAAAAATTAATAATATTAGATTAAGATATTATTAAGTGATTGGTAACATTTAAATTAAAGTATTATTAAAACATTGATTTAATATTATTTGATAATTAATAATATTAGTAAATAAATTTAATGTTATTAAATAATTAATAATATTAAATGGAGTTTAAAAGAGGAGTTAAGTTATTTTTTGGACATTCAATAGGCCATATTGAATGTATAGTATGATGAATTGGAAAGTAAATATGTTGGAAAGGAAAACAGTTTACTAAATTGATATACAGTTTGAATATAGGTTGTTGGATTGATTTATTCAATTTGTTAGATTTATTATGTTAGATTGAATTCAACTTGCTGAATTGGTATATTCTGTTTGCTGAATTAGTGAATTAGAGTTGTTGTATTAGTGAATCCAGGTTACTGAATTGTAGGACAGTTTTGTAACGAATGACAATTTTTATGTAATTTAACAATATTTATTGAGTTAAATAAATATTTGGGTGTTCTTTCCTGTGTTGGCTGCTAGAGAGGAGAGACTATTGAGGAGGGGTCCGGTTTCGAAAAAAAGAAAGTCGACTGAAATGCAGAGTAGGGAGATTTATTTATTAAAATAAATAAATATTTGACGAAATTACTGTGCAATAATTAGTTAAAGTGTGGATGATACTTTTATAATTTGAAGATTTAATTTAATGAGATAATTAAATTAAATGAATTAATAAATAATTATGATGTTGTTTAAATTTAATTTAATAATTAAATTAGAGATTTATTAGTTTGTTAAATAAAATTATAAGTCATTATGGAAATTATAATTATAAGGCAAATATTAATTTGATATATGAATTTAATTAAATTAGATGTGAAATAATTTGTTAAGTATAATAATAATTATAGTGAAATTATAAATATAATTATAATTATTAGATAAGTGTAAATTTGACTTGATTAAAAAATTGACTAAATAAAAGTGTGACAATGGAACCATATTATAAAAGTATTATAAAAATAAATTAAAAGGGAAAAATTTTAGTGTGTAGCCAAATAGAGCCTTGTGGCCTTTGGCATGTTATAACTGATTAAGCTTTTGGTTTTTTACCTGATGTTTTAAATTGCGTGTAGTGGCTATATCAGTTCTGTTCCTTTACGTATTTTCACTTGGTTAAGCCTAAAACTAAAGGAAGTGGAGAAATACAAAGCGAGAATTGAGAGAGAGCTAGAGAGAAAATTGAGAATTCTCTGAGAATTGGGAATCAAGGGGAAGAAGAAGGTTTGTCAAAGCCTTGGAATCATCATCTTTACTAGTTTACACAAGGATTAAGGATAATAATCTATTTCCTAATTCCTAGTTTGATTTTCAAATATTTATTCTGTGATTTGAATTTTTGTTGGATTGTTGATTATATATATGTATAATCGTGTAAAAATCTGATAGTTATCATCTATGAATAAATTTTAGTGATCAAATCCATGGAATTTGGTTTGAAGAAGAAAATTTAAGTTAACAGTGTTATATGTGTATAAAAGTGGCTTAATGAGACCAAACATAGATGTTCAATTCTGACTATAATCTATAAATTGATTATGGATTGTGTTAATGTGTCAAGAAACGAAAAGAATGCATTTTAAATGGCTTAATTTGGTTAAGAAAAGAGGATTTGGTGATTGAATTCGCTAAATATGTTGACATATGAAGGAAACTAGTAAAAACATGGTTTTGATCCTTTAACAATTAGTTGTGTAAGATGGTTATACTGTTGGAGTCTTGATATGCAGGCTTTGTGTTAATTATATTAAGATTACAATTTTTTGGTATATATGTGTTATTGGTTCTGTGAGTTTTGGGAGTTTTAGTTTGAAGCAGAGCAGAAAACAGTTTCCAGAATATGGGATTTCACCCCCGCGTGGCTGTAACGATCGAGAATTTTGTAATTAGTTTTAAATATTTATTGAATTAAATAAATATTTTAAATGATTTATTTATTGAGATAAATAAATAATTGATGAAAGTGTGGTGTAATGTAGTGGTTAAAGTGGGTTATAATAATTAAATTAATGAATAATGATTTTATGGACTGAAGATTTAATTTAATAAAATGATTAATTAAATGAATTGTTTAATATTTAAGGAAATAATTAAATTAAATAAAATGATGTTGTAGTTTAATTTAATAATTAAATTAGATATGTAATAATTTGTTAAGCATAAATATAATTATAATAGAAATTATAATTATAATTGTAAGTTATTAAAATTAATTAAGTAATGGTGTGACAAGGAATTATATAATATAAGTGTTATAAAAATAAATTAGAAGGGGGGAGTTTTGTGCAAACCAAACAATGCCTTGTGGCTTTTGGTTAATATAACAGCCAAAGACTTTTGGCTTGATAAAATTGATAACCACATTTATCAGTTTATTTAAGCGCACAGTGTAGTGGGCTATATTACGTGTTTTCCAAAAAACTAAGAACAGAGGTTAGAGAAGAAAAACAAGAGAGAAATAGAGAAATTGAGATAGAATCAGAGGAAGTAATTGAGAGAGTGTAAAGGAGTTGGAGAACCATGGGAAGACAAGCAATTCTCTATCATTTTTCTCCAGTAATTAAGGATTAAAGGTATAATTTACTCCTAATTTCCAAGTTTTGGTTTCTCAATGATTATTCTCTATAATTTGGATTTTGTTGTTTAAGATATTGATTATATGTATGTACAATCTTGTAAAATCTGTTAGTTGTCATCTATAAACAATTTTTAGTGATCAAATTCGTAGAAATCATGATTTAAAATGAAGAAATTGGAAATATGAGATAGTATGTATATTTTGGTTCAATTTGAGACTAAAATTGGTTAAGGGTTCATGATAGAATCTATAAATTGATGACTAATATGATTAATATATTGGAAAACAAAAACAATGCAATTGAAATGGCTTAATTTGGTTAAGAATTGGAGATTTGGTGATTGAATTCGCTAAATGTGTTGAAAATGGAGAAAACAACAAAAACGTGGTTTTAATCCTTTAAAATTTGGTTGTTTTGTTGTTACAAGTGTTATATCTATGCTTAGCAATGTTTTAGTAAGTTTATAGCTTTTGGGTTTGGTGAGTTTTTGTAGAAATTAGAAAAAAAATTATAGTTTGGGTTGTAACAGGTCGAAGTCGGTAGTGCGTTTACACAGATCGTCTTGGGCAATTAAGACGAAGTCTGTAAACGGCAAGAATTGCTACTGCTTGGTTTCTCGAGGTCGAGCACCAAACACCGGTAGGCACTTTGGCATTACCAAGGCTTGGGACAACGGTAGCGGCTGCATTCTCGAAAGCAGGCGCGAAGTGTTTTTTTTAATTGCAGTCTATTATATGTTGACTCAACCTAGCCTTATATGCATGGTAAGATGTTAAATCATATCATAAGATATAATAATAGATTGTAATGTATTGTAATACCAAAAATGAATATTTGTAAGTAATTACTTAACAAGTTATATAATGATTAAAATTCAATGTTTGTAAGAGTTAGAGGTGAGAATTTAATGCTAAAGCTTTACATTATGTGATAGTGAGTTTTCAGACTCGTGTTGTGTGATTAACCAATACGGTTAGACCTTAAGTTAAGGGTTATAACTTAATAAAATGGTGAATTGAACCTATAAAGCTAATGATAGTATAACTAATCGATATTGCGATCCTAATGGTATATGCAGGGTATTTAGCGAACGTTTATTAAACTTGTGTAGCTTACGCACGAGGCAAGTTTCCTAACTTCATTCTCTTTATAATGAATGCAAGTTTCATAACTCTATTACTTTTGTTGTCGAGCAACTTCTCTAACCCTCATTTTTCATTATTTCAAGTTCCTAAATCGTATATTTAAGTTGAGCAAGTTATTGATTCCATCTTGTTTATGATTATGTAAGCTCTTGTATTATAATTCTTTACATTTAGCGAGCTTCATATTCCTAAATTTTGTTCCTTGCTATTCAAAGCATAAACTGTTTAAATTCATTGTTCCAAATGAGATTTCCTAACCCTTGTGGATGTAGTACTTTGTATATACCATGTCTATTCAATTGTGTATTGTTAATATTCAATCTTTGACTTAAGTACCGTTGTTCAATCTTACATTATTGTGTTGAACCTTCGAATAGCAAATAAACTTTTATTGATTGGACTAATCTATATTTGCTGAGTGTTCTAAAATTCTAGAACCATTGATAAGTTAGTTCCAAACTAAACTTTCTTTAGTGTGGAAATCCTAAAGCCAAACTGAGAAGAACAACCCTAATATAGGTGATTATGTACGCGTTAGCCTTTAGATGTTTGTGCACAATACATGGTATAAAGGGTTGATCCCCCTAAGTACGTAAAGAAGGGTCTATATAGTCTAAGCGACTGTTAAGGTTGAGGTAAAAATACCTAATTACCGGGGACATAGTTCATGGTCTTAAGACCCTCAGCTATAAATCTTGAACTTTTTTTCAATTCTTGATTTGTAGAACTAGTTCTCTATTATTCAGTATTCATTGTTTAACCTCGGGTTGTTGCTATTATTATTCTTTATATTAGTGAGCAATTGTTTGCTCACTCTTGCAATTAACACTGTAGTTAAAGTTGAGAAAGTCGATGAGCCGTCTTCTAGCAAAGGAAAGGGCAAGATGTCTAAGTGATGAAGACTTATTTGAATTTACTTAAATGAATTTATGTTATAAAACTTATGTTATTTTGTGATGTATTCCGCAGACTTATGTAATAGTTTAATGTTAGATTACCTGGGATTGTTTTAAGTTGATGTAACCCTTTAATGGGGACGACTATTGTTTAAGTTATTTAAGTTATGTCTGTATCCTTTATTATGGGTAGTTAGATGTAATTATTTTGGATATTGAGCACCAAATCCTGTGGGAAATGGAGTACCCGGGTTTGGGGGTGTCACAGCGGCCACGCTGGTACCAAGGCCTAAAATGGCGCGGGCGCGCCATAAGTTGAACAAAAATAATATTTTTTCCTTCTGTCCATAGTGTGTTGACCTAACCTAGTCTAAGATGCATAATAATGTGTTAAACATAAAATTTGATTCTAAAACATATTGTAAACATGTATTTGATGATTTTAGGATGAAAAGATAATGACTTAGAAAACTTTAACTTATAGTTTATTAAGTTTTGAGATGTTATTGAAGCGTGAAGATGCTTTACCAAAGTTATGATTTCAGACCTGTAAATGGTGTTGGTGATTGGAATATGATATAGAATAACGAGATGAACTTGAATGAAAATTAAACCTATAAGGTTAATGTTATTTTAACTAATCAATATTGCGATTCTAATGAAATATGTAGGGTATTTGGCGAACGTGTGTTATAATTCTGTAGCTTACACACGAGGCAAGTTGTGACAACCCGAGAATTTATGAATTATTTAAATCTTAAATGATGAATTAAAAGTTATAAGATGAACCTAGACAAAAAATAAGTGTATGGATTTGACGTTTCTATAAAGGAATTTTAAGGATTTTAAAATTTTTGGAGAAGAACTTGAATGATTTGATAGACTATAAGTGATAGTCTGATATTGAGGTATATGTTTAGTGTATGAGTTCATAAGAATATGTGTATGTGGTTCTATGTGTATAGGATTGTAGATAAAGATCAAACTTTGATCAGATAATTTACATCAGTAATTTTATGTGCTCAATTTATGGATTAAGGATCAATTATTGATCATGATAAGTATAACTTTAGCAAACCCTAAAGTTATGTTAATAACATGGTTGTTTAGTGAGAAAACTCTAACGAACTGTTAGGAACCCTAACGATATGCTCGGAACCCTAATTTGTGTTCCGGGAATCCGAAACCCTAATTTAGGAGCTCAAAAGATAAGTATAAAAGCTTAAGTGTTAATTGTTATGGGTTATGGGATAGGAGAATTATAGTATTTAAAATATATACTAATTCTAAGAGATTTATTTTATACATCTCAGTTAATTAATTTTATAACCTAATTATAGCAAGTCTAATTGGGTTAAGGAAATAAATGTGCATGAGTAAGGATTTAAATTATGATTGAAGTGAATGAAAACTCTAATTAAATAATGAGGGTAAGATAAAATTTGTGTATTCGGCCAATGCTAATTTACATGGCCCAAACATGTTAAGAAGAAAGCCCAAAAGAATTAAAAGAATGGCCCAATTTTTAGCCCAAGTGGGAGAGGACTTTTTGGACATTTAGTAAATCAAAGAAAGCATTAAAAACAACATAAATGTGAGGAGTTAAAGGCCATATGGCTGGCCACACGGCTGACCACACAAAAGGGAGGGAAAGGGGGGAGGGGGTGAATGAAATGATTTCATTACTTTATTTGGTCACCAACTTTGCTTAGGTGTCAAACCTTGGATGGAGACAACAACTTTGGTTAAATTTTTAAGAAATGACTTACTTAATGAATGAGAGAGAATTGGTGGAGAATGTGGAGAATTAAAGGCCACATGTCCGGTGGGTTTATGGACGAAAAAAGGAGTGCATGTCATCATTTTACACCACACATTTGTAGAAGATCTTCCACCCATAAGCTAGGTGTCCAATTGTTTAAGGGGCCACCTTACATATTACTCTCCCACACATATCCATGTGGTGATTAAGAGAGAGAACAAATTATGTTGGAAGATTAGATTAGCTATACAAGATATATGTATTGACCAAATACTAAAAATCTTGGCCACTTTAACAAATAAATGCATTCAATTTCTCTCTCCTCTCTTATTAGCTAACACAAAGAAAAACCAAATAGAGGGAGAGAGAAAGAGGAGGTTCGGCAGCCATGGAGGAGAGGAAGAGGAATTTTTGGTGAAACATCAAAGCTCCATAATCAAGCTATGAAGAAGAAGAAGGAGAGCATGGTAATCAAAGGTATAAATACCTTTTGTTTATGTAATTTATGATTATTGTAAATCAAACCTTGAATCTATGTTTCTAAACTTAAAAACCATGAATATACTTGTTAATGAGTGTTTCATGTTTAGATATACCCATAATGGGCGTTAATTTTGTTTGGAAATCAAAAGTAAAGAAAAGTGATTTCTGTAGTTTATAAAACATAAAACATGTATATACTTTGGATTTCCACCATTTTTGATATACACCTTCTTTTTGCGATCCGTCAAAGAGAGGTGCTAGATATATAAGTTAACTACTAAACCCAAGTGGTAGCACTAAAAAATTTTGAGTACACAATCCGTAGTGACTATTTTAGCCAAAACAGTTTTGACTTTGAAAGGAAAATAGACTGTTTTTGGACAGTCAAGGGTAGGGGCAGTTTTGTCATTTTTCTGACATTCAAAATTTCTGGAAAAATTTGGGATGATACTATGATAAGTTTTCTAACATCTCCAAGTGGAATCACTAAAAATGGAGTTGTAGATTTCCGTATGGACTATTTTTAACAAAGTAGGAAAAAGTGAAAAATTACAAAAGTAAACTGTCTAAAATTTTGTAAGGGCTGCTTCGGCCACTTAATTTGTGAGAAAAATTCTGGCCTTTTGGGAAAGGAAAATATATGGTATTAAGTACCTCCTGTCCAAAAATGAGCTCATTCCGACTTAAAATGACCAAGTTATGACCATTTCAATTTTTGTGATTTTCCAACGAAAATGGCTATAACCGGAGTTCTATAACTCCGATGGCCACAAAATTTAAACCGGAGGCTCACGTTAACACGTACAAGATTGTGTCAAGAGATGGGAATTTCTGGAGTTAAGCATGATAGGGCTAATTTCTTAAGCTACACACTAAAATTTATTTTTGAAAAATACTAAAGGGAGTTGAAAAATTATGAAAAAAATATTTTTTGTGTATGGAATACAGGTGTATATGATTGGCCAAAAGATTGAAAAATAATAAGTTGATTTCATATTTTCGTGAATAATGTATTTCAGCTTCCTGAAATGAACATTTCAGGTTACTGAAATGGGAAACCAAAATGTCAGAAGAGATGTCAGTTTTCTTTTAGCTTGCTGAAATAGAAACTGAAATGATATATTAAGTTTTCTAAAGTCATAAATAGTTTAGTAAGTTATATTAAGAACTTATAAATGAACGAGTAAGTGTTAAGTCTAAGGTAATTGTGAACCAATTTAGACCGAGTCTTATCAATATTAGGCTCGATAATTATCCGACTAGACCATCGGAATGTCGAAATAGTACTGGATTCAACTCAGACTACAATAGTCTGACTTAATACTAGGACTTATGTGCTGTATAGACTGATAGGGTGATATGTTATGTGTTTAGGTTATTCTATATAATATATAACAATATTATACTGTGATGATATTATTCTAATATTTGGAGATCGGTATTATCTATATTAGGTTTTCAGTCAAAGCTATATAGGTTGCGTAACGGTAATCAATGGTACATGTAAGTTTTCCTTAACTCGACCTCGAGTTGTTTCTTTCAATTATACTTATGGTTAATCATTGCTGATTTCCATGTCTAAGAAATATTGAATCGTACTCTGTGCATATTGCATGTATTCATCAGGTATGAAAGGTTGATCACCTTCATTACCATCTGGTTCAGATATATTTGTTTATGTTCAATGTTCGTTCAGCTATGAAAGTTTGTTCATGCTAGTTCATAATTATATTGTTGAATGCTGGCCAGCTATTATTCAAATTCTTTTAATCATGATATATCCTCAAATAAACTTTTACTTGCTGGGCAAACTTGTTGCTCACCCTTGCTATATAATGATAAACATTGAAGATTAAGACGAATACATCGGATACAAGGAAAGGTCAAAGATAGTTCCAGCTTTAGTTTACATGTGCAGCTAAATTGTAACAGTTATGTATGATAATAACATTGTATGTTAGATAGGATATTGATTCAGGTATTATATGAAGGTTCTCGACCTTGGGGAATAGTGTATAATGTTTAATGTATAAACAATTTATGTTTATATCTTCCGCAATATAGAAATAGTATACCAGATCCTTGGTGATTAGGACCGGGATTTGGGGTTATTACACAAGTTCCTAAACCTTATTCTTATGTTGAGCAAGTTTCTTGTCTCTATTTTGTTTACGAATATGCAAGTTCTTGAATCCTAATTCTGTTACATTGAGCAAGCTTCATATTCCTAAATTAATGTTGTTACGCAAGTTGTTTATCTTTAATCTTTTATTGAGCAAGTTTCTAACTTTTGTTTCTTGCTATTCAAAGCATAAATTATTCAAGTTCATTGTTCCAAATGAGATTTTCTAACTCTTTTGGGTGTAATACCTTGGATATACAATGTTTATTCGATTGTATATTGTTGACATTCAATCTTTGATTTAAATATCGTTGTTCAATCTTATATTATCGTGTTGACCTTCGAATGGCAAATAAAAAACCTTTATTGATTTGACTAGTCTATAGTTGATGTGTGTTCTAAAATTCTAGAACAACTATTAAGCTAATCCAAACTAAACTTTCTTTAGTGCAGAAATCCTAAAGTCAAACTGAGATGAACAACACTAATATAGGGGATTATGTACGCGTTAACGTTTAGATGTTTGTGCACAATACATGGTACGAAGGGCTGATCCCCCTAAGTATGAAATAAAAGGTCTGTATAGTCTAATGACTTTTAATGGTTTAGGTAGAAATACTTAGTAACCTTGGGACATAGTTCATGGCATTAAGACCCTCATATATAATTCTCAAACTTGTTTTCTATTCGTGATTTGAAGAACAAGTTCTCTATTATTCAGTAATCATTGTTTACATTTACATTATTGCTATTGTCATCATTATATTACTGAGCAATTGTTTGCTCACTCTTACAATTAACACTGCAGCTAAAGCTGAGAAAGTTGATGAGTCGTCTTCTAACAAAGACAAGGGCAAGATGTCCAAATGATGAAGACTTATTTGCTTTTACTTAACTGAATATCTGTTACAATACTTATTTAATCATGATGTATTCTGCAGACTTATGTAATAATTTAAGGTTAGATTACCTGGGATTTATTTTAAGATGATGTGACCCTTTAATGGGGAGAATTATTATTTAATTTGTTTAATTTATGTCTTTATCCTTGATTATGGGTAGTTAGATGTAATTGTTTTGGATAGTGAGTACCAAATCCTGTGAAAATGAAGTACCCCGATTTGGGGGTGTCATAAGTTGGTATCAAAGCTTTAGGTTATGAACCTTAGGTGAGAGAAACCTTAGGAAGTAACCTTATAGGAGATCAAATATAGTGGTGTTAAACTCTTATCGAGTTTTAAGGAATGAATTAAGGAATTCATTTAAGATAAAACAAAATGATCAAAGACTATGTGCTTATGTGTTAATAACTTATGTGCTCGTGAGTATCGAAGAGTGTCATGTAATTAATAAAACTTAAAAGTATTTTGTTGTTAGGATGTCTAATGTTGAAGGATCCAGTCAAGCTAGGGAAGAGATAGCTCAGGTACCTAGAAATGAGGAGCCCTGAGATGTCTATGTTATTCGGGATTAGTTGATCCAGAGGGAGCCTTCTCTATTGGTCGCTGATGAAGGACAAGGGAATAAGCCTGTGTCTGATCCTGAGGAGGAGGAGGACTCTAAGGAGATAGAGGTAAAGGATGAGGAAGAGGATCCTGAGGAGTTTCCACCAAACTCCATATCAGCTGAGATGTATAATGAATTATATGATCATAATATAGATTTACAGGCTAAGGTTGAGGAACTAAAGGAGTTGGCTGACATGCGTCATGCTACTATAGAGTAGAAGGATGTGGAGATTCAGGAACTCGACGCACGACTTGGGAACACAAAATGGATCCTAGTTCACATAGAGGATCATCAAGAGGAGTTGTTGGCTGAAAATGAAAAGATGAAGACCAAAGTTGAGAAGCTAAAAGATGATTTGAAGGAGGAGTTAGCTAAGCGCGCGAGAGCAGAAGACGCTTGGATTAAGGCTACTCAGCGTGCAGACCATGGTGAAGACAAGGTTCATACGAAGAAGGCCAAGATGAATGAAATGGAATATGCTTTTCATTCTGCGATTAATAGGGCCTAGGACCGAGTCTTTTATTACTCAGCTTAATTTAAAGACTTGCCATGCTACATGATGGATTATAGGACGATGTATTGTATTATGGAAGAATAGTGTAGAGAAGCTTCTCGACGTCTTAACATGCCAAGATAGGAAGAGTTATAAGTTATGTGATTAAATATGTGTTAAATAAAATGTAAATCCCATATTTTGAGATAAGTAATGGGGTAAGATGAGTATGTAATCCTAAAACTTTTCTAGTTCTGGAAAGTTGATGTTAAGAGAAGAGATGTTATCCTTACTATGTTTTGAAAGTTATGAATGAATAAAATGTCGAAGTTTATTGAAATGTTATGCGTTAAGCTTTAATCTTAGAATGTTGAAGTTCAACTTTAAATATTCAAGGAATTGAGTAGTGATCTAATAAGCGTATATCTTAAACAGAAAATGCCTCCTAGAAGAAGACAACCACGCCAACAACCACCCGTTGAGGGGTCTACAGACAACAACAATAACGAGGTCAATGCTAATCCGTTTTAGTAATTGGTGACCTTGTTAATAAGAGCACTTGTGAATTAGCCGTAAGCTCAAGTCACGACTTTCAAGGACTTCAAAGTAGTTAGACCACCAGAGTTTCAAGGGTCTATGAATCCAGTTGAGGCCCAAACCTGGATCATGGAAATGGAGAAGGTGTTCGACGTTGCTATTGTTAATGAGAACCAGAAAACCTCATTCGCAACATTTATGTTGAAGTATGAAGCTATCTATTGGTGGCAGGCCAATAAGGTTCGTGGGTGATAGGGAATAATAGCGTGGGATAGGTTCAAAGAAATGTTTTTCTAGATGTACTTTCCGATGAGTTCCCAGAACCAGATGGAAGTTTAATTTTTGGAACTAAAGCAAGGAACCATGTTTGTGCCAGAGTATGCAGCGAAGTTTAATGAGCTGGCAAGGTTTGCTCCATACCAAGTTAATACCGATGAGCGTAAGGCGAGAAGGTTTGAATAAGGGTTGAAGCCTTGGCTGTATAGCAAGGTTTCAATGTTCCTATTAAAAACGTTTGTAGCAGTATTGGAAAAGGCAATTATCGCGGAAGGTGGAAGCGATGCTTTAACTAAGTATAATCAAGAACAGAATAAGAGAAAGAATGAGAATGAAAATAAGGCTGGTGGAAGCAATAGTGGAAGTAATAACTAGAAGAGGAAATGGAATGAAAATTTGAATGAGGGAGGACAGCAAGGAAGTCAACAAAAGAAGAAGTTTGAAGCTTGTACTACTTGTGGGAAGAACCACACTGGAGTGCGTCTGAAGGGTAAACGAGTGTGCTTTAATTGTGGCCAGGAGGGTCACATTGTGCTAAATTGTTTTAGCTCAAAGAAGGGAGCTTGTTTCACATCAGGTCAAAGGATCATATGGCTCGTGATTGCCCTAGAAAGACAGCGGGAGGTATAAGTGGAGGCAAGGGAAGCAATAACGGTGGTACGTTGACTATCACTGGGCCAACACAATCAAACTGACCCACTGCTAGAACTTTCAATTTGATCGTGCAAGATGTTGTGCAGTCAAAGGATGTGGTGTCAGGTATCATTCTGATTAATAGCATTAATGCTTATGTGCTATTTGATTCGGGTGCTACTTGTTCATTTATATCTGATGATTTTGCTCAAAACTTAGATTTGCCTCACGAAGAATTAGATTTTCCTTTAAGCATAAAGATTGCAAATAGGGATGTGATTCTTGTTCAGTTTATATACAAGAATTGTAGAGTGGTTATAAAGGGTCACAAGATGATGGTAGATTTGATACCCATTAAACTTGGAGAATTCGATGTTATACTGGGAATGGATTGGTTATTCAATTACGGGGCAGTAATTGATTGACAAAAGAAATATGTTAACCTTATGACTCCATCAAAGGTGGTGTTTTATGATAGAAAGTCATTTAGACAAGCGAGTTATCTGACGATGATGCAAGCCAAGAAGCTAATAAGATAAGGATGTGTTGGATACCTAGCCTACATAGTTGATACTCAGAAGAAGAGTGCAAAGTTAGAAGAGATACCGATCATTAGAGATTTTGTAGAGGTATTTTCAGAAGATTTGTCTGAACTTCAGCCAGATAGAGAGGTTGAGTTCATGATTGATTTAACGCCAGGAACGGCCTCGATATTTAAAGCCCCATATAGAATGGCCCCAATAGAGATGAAAGAGCTGATAGTATAGTTGCAAGAATTATTAGATAAGAAGTATATCCAGCCAAGCGTATCGCCATGGGGAGCGCCGGTGTTGTTTGTTAAGAAGAAAGATGGATCGATGCGGCTCTGCATTGATTACAGGGAATTAAATAAGGTCACAATTAAAAATAAATATTCGTTACCAATAATCGATGACTTGTTTAATTAACTGAAGGGAGCTAGGTATTTTTCAAAAATAGACTTAAGAAATGGATATCATCAGTTGAAGGTAAGAAAGGAGGATGTACCAAAAATGGCATTCAGAAGTCGGTATGGTCATTACGAGTTTCTGGTTATGTCATTTGGTTTAACCAATGCACCTACAGCATTCATGGATTTGATGAACAGGGTGTTTAAACCATTCTTAGATAAATTTATAATTGGTGTTTATTGATGATATATTGGTGTATTCTAAAACCAATGAGGAACATGTTGAACACTTAAGAATGACGTTGGAGACGTTAAGAAGAGAAAAGTTGTATGCTAAATTTTCAAAATGTGAGTTTTGGTTAGAACGTGTGCAATTTCTTGGGCACATTATTGATAAGGACGGAATCTCGGTAGATCCATCAAAAGTTGAAGCTGTACTAAAATGGGATCAGCCAAAGACACCGTCATAAGTAAGAAGTTTCTTGGGATTGGCGGGTTACTATAGGCGTTTTATTTTAGATTTTTCCAAGATCGCAACTCCGTTGATAAATTTAACTAGGAAGGCTGTTAAGTTTGTTTGGACGGAGAAGTGTGAGGAAAGTTTTCTAGAATTAAAGAAGAGATTGAGTTCAGCACATGTGTTATCATTTCCTGATGTTAAAGGGAATTTTGTGGTATATAGTGACGCGTTGCATAAAGGACTAGGTTGTGTGCTTATGCAGAATGGTAGAGCTATTACGTATGCATCGTGTCAATTGAAGAATTACGAGAAAGGGTATCTGACTCATGATTTGGAGTTGGCTGCGGTGGTGTTTACTCTGAAGATTTGGAGGCACTATCTTTATGGAGAGAGGTCTGAGATATATACAGACCATAAAACTTTGAAGTATATCTTTACACAAAAGGATTTGAATATGCGACAGAGAAGATGACTAGAGTTGATTAAAGACTATGATTGCGAGATTCTTTATCATCCCGAAAAGGTGAATGTTGTTGCCGATATAAGACCCCAAATTTTATGAAATAAAAGTATTCAATATTTTTATAATTTTTATTCTATTTAGTAAATGGTTAAATTGATAAAAGGTTAAAGTTAAGGGTGATATGTGAAAATTTTTCAAAGTAAGAAAGTTGTCATAAAATAATCGATGATAAAAGTATAGTAATACGCGTGGTTGCATAGTAGCACACGGTATTGATTATTGAAGCTTACGTGAGAAGTCACTTAGTTTTATTCAATTATTGCAACAATAATTGTTGCATAGTATCTCACGTTATTAATTCAATTATTGTCATAATATTTTATATTATTAAATCAATAATTGAGACGATAAAGTTATTCATATTATTATTTGCATAATTGACAATGTCTAGAAAGTTCTATCGAGAAAAGGGGTTTGGTCACCTAATTGCACGCTAATAAGGAGAAATCTTTATCGGAAAGCCCCTTCTTTCCTGGGAATGATCTAGTTGTTAATATTGCGAGTTATAATATTAATGATGAATGTTATTAAAAATTGAATTTGAGTTCAGAGTTGAATTTGGAGACTCGGACAAGATATTTGAGTCTGGGACAATGAAATTAGTAAAAATAGACTATAAACACATAATTTATCGGGGTTGACTTTTTGGTCAAAAAGTCAACAAGTGACTTTTTTTGGAAAAAGTCAAACTTCAAAAATTTCAAAGATGAAATTGTTGATAAAAATATTTCCATTGTGTTAGGATTATTAGTGTTAATGGAAATCGACATTTATTTCGATAATATTTGATTTCTGGATGTTAAATTGACCAACGGGTAATTAATCGGAAAAATAAATAATTAATTGCTATTGGTGCACATGCAAATTACTCTTGGGTCACATGCATGAAACTATTGGTTCATTTGCATGTACTATTAGGGGAGGTTGTGCAAAATTGATAATACTTGAAAGACAAAATTAAAAATGGAGGCAAAGATAAAGGTACTATACTATAATAAGTCGAGCCCCTAAACGTGCAATTATTGAAACTATGTTTTCCTATAAATAGAAGCTCATTTCTTCTTTCATTCTCACCAATTCACTAAGACTCACAAGAGCAACTATAGAGAGAGAAGCTATAAAGAGGAAGAAGCAGAGTATTCTGCTACTTCACTATTGCAGTATCCAGTCTTCTACTAAGGTAAGAGATGTTATTTATTTCTTATTCGTAAGGGTTATTATTTCTTACTATTGACTCGAGTACTATTCACTCAGGTACTATTCACTCGTGGTATTATTTACAAGGTACTATTCACTCGAGATATTATTTACGGGGTACTATTCACTCAAAGTATTAGTTATAGGGTACTATTCACTCGGGTATTATTCACTCAGTGGTACTATTCATGAAGTACTATTCACGAAATACTATTCACAAAATACTATTCACATGATACTATTCACGAAGTACTATTCATGAGGTATTATTCACAAAGTACTATTCACAAGGTACTATTCATAAAGTACTATTCACGGGGTACTATTCACGATAAAAATTTATTCTTTTCTGTCCAAATTAAATTTTGTTACATGAATAATATTCTTGAATTTTACTCCACAATTGGTAATCATGTTGACAATTTAGATATTCTTGAACTCTAGATAAATTGAATTATAAATATTTAAAATTTATCCTTTATCTCACTTGAGTGATTCTTTAAATCATTGTCATGATCCTCATGCTTATATTACGTTAAAAGTCATCTTTGGCCCGTATTGCATAGATGGACTGTTGGTTATTGGTTTTATAGTTGTATGTCTTTGGCCCGTAGTGCAAAGAAGAACTGTTGATTGATATCTTTGGTCGTAGTGTAAAGATGAACTTTTATTTGATAGCTTTGGCCCTTAGTGCAAAGATTGACAGGTGTATGACATGATCATGACCACTGGTGATACTAACGAATAACCTTGGCCATAGTGTATGGATAATTCGATGATGTGATTGGCAGGATCATGACCATTAGTTAACAGTTAAATGTCTTTTGTCGTAGTGCACTGACATGCAATTGATTGGTATGATCATGACCGTTGGTTTTATGGTTGAATATCTTTGGCTCATAGTGCAAAGATAGAAAACGGATTGGTATGATCATTGTTATTACACGTTGATTCACGATATTATAAACATGAATTTTGAATTTAATTAAAATCTTTGGTGGTTCAGGTGAAGATAGTGAAAGTAGTATGCACACAAGCCAATCATGTTTTATGATAAAGCATATACTTTGTAACAATCTTATTCATTTATTAATAAAAAGAATTAATTTATTAAAGGCTTTTAATTATCTACATGATGCTGTTTTATAATATGTGATAAACCCATAGTTTTAAGCAATGCTTTTAGAATAATGATGATGATCATTCTAATGAGATCTAAATTCTTAGAAATCTTAAAACTAAAATAGTTCCCAATCATTAGATTACTAAATTGGGGATTAGTGAATCCAGATAGATTGATACATACGTTGCTTGCTCATTGGATGAGGATGATTGATCTCATGATCATTTGTGTGGAGACACTAAAGCAAGTATGTAGCTGCTTATTGGAGAATAAGTACACTGAACGTGACTCGCTAAGGAATACCGAATGGAGTTTTACTTGCATGTCAATAGGAATTTCTGTAGTGATAGTAGTACAAGTGATCCTTGGACTTGAAATCATCATAGTATCTTGTGTATGATGAATTATACTTTGACTTATTCTTTAAGACCCTTAGGGTATATTAAGGGGTATGCTTGGGTATAATAAGTTGTACATGGAGATAATGTATGATCAATAAAGAATCTACCGCTTCTAGTAAAAGAAGAAAAAATGTCCTATGTGATTCGATAAATGACAACCTAGTAGTCCTTGGCCAAGGCAGAATGAAATTAGAAAATGAGTTTCTAATTTGCATTATTTGGAGTTGTGCATTTAAGAGTCAAAATACATATAATTAAATAAAATAAGATTTGACAGTAATTCAATGTCTTATATTTAATAGGGACATGCACTACACCAAAAATGGCCTCTAGTGAAGGACAAATCCTTCACTAGAGGCCCTATATCACTCACAAGTGATTTATTGCGAAGAAATATTTCCTTCACACAAGTGCTCACATTAGACCTCCTCGCAATTGGGTATCCTTCGCTAAGTAGTAACTAAATGTTTTTTGTGAAGGATATATTGTGAATAACTTTTTTATTCACAAATTGTATTTAGTAATGGAATATTGTTATTTAGTGAAAGATTGGTTTCCTTCACAAATAATATTTTAAGAAGGACTATTTGAAATTAGTGAATAACTTGATTCCCTCACAAATAATATATTGCGAGGAACAAATTTATTTAACGAGAGAATATTTTCCTTCACTAATTATATATTGAGAATCTTTCTTCAAATTAGTGAGAAAAATTCCTTCACAAATTATAAATTTGTAAATAAAAAATTAATTGCTAAATAATCAAAATTCATTGAAAATTATAATTATTTTTTAAATAATTGATTTCATATTTATTATTATTATTAATCTCTATAAGAAATATTAAATTTATTTTTCAAGTAAATATAAATATTGCCATACTTTTTTCAAACTAATTGATAATCTAATGCATAAAGAGCTAATAAAATCAAAACTTCTCATATAAATAGATCATAATACTCGAGTCACAATAACTACAAAATTTGTTATTGTATCTTGGTCTCACAAGGACCATAGTACCTACAAAATTTATTAACTAACATAAATTCGTAGCATGTAGGTTTGTAATGAACAGAGCAAATCCAGAACTAAAAGCCAATAGTGAACAACTTAATGCCAATACAGAAATGGTCATGAAACTTTTGTAATCCATACCAATAAATGATGTGGCAATTAGATCAAATTCTTGTGCTAATCTCTTCAACCGCAAAGACATATGTGTGAGAGGATGCACCAAGGAGTTGATGTTTAGAAAACGTTCTGGGATCTCAACCATATTATTTCCATTTACTTGTTGGTTGGCGATGATTTTATCTTCTGTCAATGGATTGGTATCCAAGAGTTTAAGCATATCAACCACATTTTCGATAACCTTTGCTCTCAGGGACAAAAACCATCTTTGAAAGCCAAAAGTCGTAGCAGATCTGCTAGTTGCACCCAGTAATTCCTCTGAAGAGTGAAGGATCTTACAAACACTTGTGAGGTTATCAATATGGTTGGATGAGTTTACCTTAGAAGAAGTGCCTTTCCTTGTGTCATATAAATCATCTCCAAAAGGTACACCATAGATCCCGCAAGTTTCTACCAAATTCAATAAACCAGATCCTTGTTTTGGTAATAGAAGAAATTGGACTTTCATTTCAGAACGAGCAAACTCTGCCAATGAGTTTAACCAACAAGAACAGCTATGAGATTGAACCAACTTTACTAGTTGCAAGAATATAAAAGCAGCTGCAAACCATGCTCCATGACATGCAGCATATTTTCCAACTTTGTACGCCAACCAATTATCCTTTCCAACCAAAAGCTTCTTTGAACACTCGAGGGTGAAAATTTCATGTTAAACAGAAAAATCATGATCAGGTATTCCCAAGTTTCTAACAAGATTATTATTTTCTTCTATACCGTTCTGCATGCAATAATATGTGATATGAGACCACATCAATATGGAGTATATTGTGTGCATATAGTAATCAAATAAGCTGCAATTATGTACATCTTAAACCACAAGCTTCACTAAAACATGGACTTGGGCAGTCAAGGCACCAGCTTTATCAACACTTTCAAGGCAAGAGACTAAAACTTTGGATATATAAAGCATAAGTTTTGTTGTAATGATTGTTTTGTTTTTTCCAAGTAAAGACTCATGAACTGATGAGTCCACTTCTCCCCTGAACTGATGAGGTTTAGCAAACTTTTAACCTCTTGCTCTGTTTCCAATTCTACAGGATGAAGCTCCACCAGCAAGAAGATCCGATCTATAACAAAAGTGACAATTCGGGATGCAAAAGAATGGAACTTAACTCCACCTAATTCAATTTCTGCTCCTCTCATGAACTTGCCATATATATCTACCAGAACAAAGGTGGCTAAGAATCTCTTCGACATGGTCGAGTATTGTATTCCATTATCAACAATTGTCAACAGCTCGGAAAGAATTTCAAGCATGTCAGGGAAGGAAGAATTGAATAGGTTTTGTAAAAGGATCTGTAAATTACCAAATATAAGAAACTATTAAAGCTATACTCCCTCTGTTCAAGTTTATGTGACCATATAACTTTTTGCAATCATCTTAAGGCTTGCGAAGGACATCCATACATAATATTTTCAGTTTTTCTCACATTTTAAAATATAATGAAAACATAGCGTTTGTATATTGAATTTTTTTTTTTTTTTTATAAAAAAAGTGGAACATATAAGTGTAGATGGTTATTGGCGTGCCTTAAAATACATGCAAAAAGTAATGTGGGCACGTAAACTTGGACCGAGGTTTTAGTATTATGAATAAGGGAAGAAAAAGAGTAGAAAAAGTATTGCAATAACCTTGTGCAATATTTGAAGAGCTTCACATTGCAGAACTGGTGGAAATTTGGGTTAATTTAGCATGCTGAATATTGTTTTGATTTCACTTGTATTAGCATAAAAACTATAAGAACCTCCTGCTAAAATAAAATGTAGACATTTTAATGATGTAGCTTGTGAACACAATGATTTATCTTGGTTTAGTAATGAGAAGAGCATCTCTACCTGCACACAAAACCAAACAAGGAGTTCATGATTAATTATTATTTCTCCTTGCCCACCCCTTACTGTATTTCTCTCTTTTCTACCCAAGAGAGACTAATAACATGTTTAAATAAGATTCACATATGAGAAGGGCATTGTGGTGAAATCAATAATGTTTTGAGTCGTGTTAACAGATCAGCCGTACTCAGGGCGTGCAGCGTGCTAAGGTCCAATAAGCTTGAACTCCCATTCTGTAAATTTCCATACTCATTCATTATCACCAAATCTCAATTATGTGATATTCCATGGTCGTAACAACATTTTAACTGAGAATAAAAAAAAGATTCTCCCTCTGTTCCACCAAAAGAGCCCCATTAACAAAAAATAAAAAATTATTCCACAAAAAGAGTCAATTTTTATTGATTGTAGTACAAAATGACATAATGTTCTCAAGTTTAACAACACAATTTCACTACCATGCCACCACAACTAAACTACACATTATATCTAGTGATAAACATGGAAGACAAATTGATCCTTAAAGTTTATGGAATAAAAATAGATCCTTAAAGTTTGCAAGTGGGACTCTTTTTGTGGAATGGAGCAAGTAGAAAAGGGGGAAATAAAGGTCTTATGCTGGATGCATGTAAACGTTCTTGTAGTCCAAGTTAAAGTAACCTCTGCCAGGTGAAGCACTTTACACTCAAAACGGTCAACTAAACCAAGGCAAGGAAGGACACCATTCACACCATATGTAAATTATCTATCACCAACCTGACCTGTTACACTAGCATATTATAAACAGCAATCCATTTAACTGTTTACTCCCAAATAAAGAAAGTGAAGTTGGTGCTTCTATACAGCTGTTCATATTTTGTTATTTGATGATAAGTGCTTCTGTACAATATCTTAGTCAAAATAAGCATGTAGACTGAAATATCCTTGTCAAGAATTTTACCAAAATACACATAAAATCCACAAAAGGGATCAGTACTCGCACCTGAGTAGAAATCAGTAATGTCGATTTTGCAGTAATTTTTGAAAGTGAAATCAGCTTGGCAACACATAAATCCTCTTCAGAAGAATTTGAAAGCAGCTTCAGACCTGACATATTTTATACATCATTTAATAGTTATATTTGGTGAACCAAATAAGGTGATGCGAACTCAAATTTGAAAGCGTCAAAATGCACTCCATTAGAATGAGGACATAAAATCTTCTTGTGTTTCTTTAGGTACTTGAAATATTTGTTGTTGTACTTTATATGGCATTGTAATAATTTGCGTATGAATATTGTCATATTATATACGAGACAATATCTGTATGGAAACTCATAGTATATGCGTCGTCGTATTTTGCATGACAGTTATGTAAATGAAGTTATCAGTAGTGTTATTTCTGGCGACGCAGAATGGGTTGTGTATACCTATTTTGGGGGCGTCACAGCCGATGACTTAAGTAGAAAGGGTTGGGAGAAATTAATGATGTTAACTGCTTAGGAGAAGCTTGTAGCAGAAATGGCCAAAATGTAGTTGGAAATTAAATATCCGACAAAATCAGACAAAAAATTGTTCTAAATGGGGAGCAGTTCAATTTTGGTGGATAAGGTGAAGAATGCACAACTTCAAGATGAAAACTGTGAAAAGATAAAAAGAAAAGTGTCTAAAGGTGAAGAAAACAAATTTAAATTTGATACGGAAGGATTGCTAAGATTTGAGGGAAGAATTTGGGTTCCGCCAGTACCGAAATTAAAGAGGAAATTTTGAGTGAGGCTCATAACTCATGATATTCGATTCACCCTGGAAGTACAAAAATATACCAGGATCTCAGATATCATTTCTGGTGGTCGAATATGAAAAAGGATGTTGTTGAATGTGTAGCAAAATGCCTAACGTGTCAGAACGTTAAAGCTGAACATCAAAGGCCAAGTGGATTGTTACAACCGTTAGAGATACCGAAATTAAAATGGGAGCATATCATAATGGATTTTGTGGTAGGTCTTCTAATGACTCAGTAAGGTTACGATGCAATCTGGGTGATTGTTGATCAACTGATGAAGTCGGCACACGTTTTGCCAATCAAGATTAGATTAACCTAGATTGGTTGGTAAAACTGTACGTGAAGGAAATTGTGTCAAGATACGTTGTCTCGGTATCCATTGTATCAGATAGAGATCCACGTTTCACATCAAATTTCTGGAAACGACTACAGGAATGCTTGGGGACGCAGTTGAGAATGAGCACAATGTATCATCCTCAAACCGACAGACAAAGTGATAGGACAATCCAGACATTGGAAGAGATGCTCAGAGTATGTATTATGGATTTTAAAGGGAATTGGGATGACCATCTACCGTTGGTTTAATTTGCCTATAATAACACTTGTCATGCAAGTATTGGCATGTCGCCTTATGAAGCGTTGTACAGCAGGAAATGCAGAACTCCGTTATGCTAGGACAAAGTTGGTGAACGTTAGCTATTAGGTCTACAATTGGTGCAGCAGACTGTTGAAATTGTCAAGGTGATTCGGGTAAGATTGATAGTTGCACAGGATAGACAGAAGAAATAAGATGATCAACACCGACAAAATTGGGAATTTGATGTCGGTAGTTTTGTTTTCTTGAAGGTATCTCCATAGAAAGGGAAAATTCGGTTTGGTAAAAAGGAAAAACTAAGCCCTAGGTTTATAGGACCTTTTAAAGTGCTTCGCCGAATTGGTGAAGTGGCGTATGAAGTAGCCCTACCTCTAGAACTAGAACATATTCATAACATTTTCTATGTTTCGATATTAAGACCATATAAGCCCGATTATAAACATGTTAGAATATGAACCATTATAGTTTAAAAAAGATTTGTCTTATGAAGAAGTCCATGTTCAAATTATTAACAGAAAAGATCAAGTACTAAGGAATAAAGTGATACCTTCTGTTAAGGTAATCTAGAGATACCACAATGCTGAAGAAGCTACATGGGAAATAGAAGATTTTATGATGAAAAATTATCCTCAGTTATTTGCTTAATTTTGTATAGCGATTCTGGGGACAAAATATTGTTAAGGACGGAAGAATGTAATGAATTAATTTATTGAGTCGTGATTCTGGGGACAGAATCCTTTTAAGGAGGGAATGATGTAACGAACGAGAATTTTTATGTAATTTTAAAATATTTATTGAGTTAAATAAATATTTGGGTTAATTTATTTATTGAAATAAATAAATATTTGACGAAATTACTGTGCAATAATTAGTTAAAGTGTGGATGATAGTTTTATAATTTGAAGATTCAATTTAATGAGATAATTAAATTAAATGAAATATTAAATAATTATGATGTTGTTCTAATTTAATTTAATAATTAAATTAGAGATTTATTAGTTTGTTAAATAAAATTATAAATCATTATGGAAATTATAATTATAAGGCAAATGTTAATTTGATTTATGAATTTAATTAAATTAGATGTGAAATAATTTGTTAAGTATAATAATAATTATAGTGAAATTATAAATATAATTATAATTATTAGATAAGTGTAAATTTGACTTGATTAAAAAATTAACTAAATAAAAGTGTGACAATAGAACCATATTATATAAGTATTATAAAATTAAATTAAAAGGGAAAAATTTTAGTGTGTAGCCAAACAAAGACTTGTGGCCTTTGGCATGTTATAACTGATTAAGCTTTTAGTTTTTTACCTGATGTTTTAAATTGCGCGTAGTGGCTATATCAGTTCTGTTCCTTTACGTATTTTCACTTGGTTAAGCCTAAAACTAAAGGAAGTGGATAAATACAGAGAGAAAATTGAGAGAGAGCTAGAGAGAAAATTGAGAATTCTCTGAGAATTGGGAATCAAGGGGAAGAAGAAGGTTTGTCAAAGCCTTTGGAATCATCATCTTTGCTAGTTTACACAATGATTAAGGGTAATATTCTATTTCCTAATTCCTAGTTTGATTTTCAAATATTTATTCTGTGATTTGAATTTTTGTTGGATTGTTGATTATATGTATGTATAATCTTGTAAAAATCTAATAGTTATCATCTATGAACAAATTTTAGTGATCAAATCCATGGAATTAGGTTTGAAGAAGAAATTTTAAGTTAACAGTGTTATATGTGTATGAAAGTGGCTTAATGAGAACAAAAATAGATGTTCAATTCTGATTATAATATGTAAATTAATTATGGATTCTGTTAATGTGTCAAGAAACGAAAAGAATGCAATTTAAATGGCATAATTTGGTTAAGAAAAGAGGATTTGGTGATTAAATTCGCTAAATATGTTGAAATATGAAGGAAACTTGTAAAAACATGGTTTTTATCTTTTAAAAATTAGTTGTGTAAGATGGTTATACTATTGGAGTCTTGATATACATGCTTGGTGTTAATTTTATTAAGATTACAAATTTTTGGTATATCTTTGTTGCTAGTTCTGTGAGTTTTGGGAGTTTTAGTTTGGAGCAGAGCAGAAAACAGTTTCCAGAATTTGGGATTTCACCCTCACGCGGCCGCGCTGCTACTAAGGCCTAAAATGGCACGGGCGCGCCATAAGCTGAATAGAAATAGTTTGTTTGTTTTCCTTCTGTCCATAGTGTGTTGACCTTACCTAGTCTAAGATGCATGATAATGTGTTAAACATAAAATGAGATTCAAAAATAGATTGTAAACACGTATTTGATGATTTTAGGATGAAAAGATAATGACTTAGAAAACTTTAACTTATAGTTTATTAAGTTTTGAGATGTTATTTAAGCGTGAAAATGCTTTACCAAATTTATGGTTTCAGACTTGTAAATGGTGTTGGTGATTGGAATATGATATAGAATAGCGAGATGAACTTGAATTAAAATTAAACCTATAGGGTTAATGTTAGTTTAACTAATCAATATTCCGATTCTAATGGTATATGTTTGGTATTTGGCGAACTTGTGTTATAATTGTATAGCTTACACACGAGGTAAGTTCCTAAACCTTATTCTTATGTTGAGTAAGTTTCTTGTCTCTACTTTGTTTACGACTATGCAAGTTCTTGAATCTTAATTCTTTAACATTGAGCAAGCTTCATATTTCTAACTTGATGTTGTTATGCAAGTTGCTTATCTTTAATCTTTTATTGAGCAAGTTTCTAAATTTAGTTTCTTGCTATTCAAAGCATAAATTATTCAAGTTCATTATTCCAAATGAGATTTTCTAACTCTTTTGGATGTAATACCTTGGATACAATGTTTATTCGATTGTATATTGTTGACATTCAATCTTTGATTTAAATATCATTGTTCAATCTTATATTATCGTGTTGAACCTTCAAATGGTTAATAAACCTTTATTGATTTGACTAGTCTATAGTTGATGTGTGTTCCAAAATTCTAGAACAATTGTTAAGCTAATCCAAACTAAACTTTCTTTAGTGCGAAAATCATAAAGTCAAACTGAGATGAACAACTCTAATATAGGGGATTATATATACGTTAGCATTTAGATGTTTGTGCACAATTGTTGGCTTGTTTCGGTGTTAACAAAACAGACACACATGTACAAGTATACACGGTTAACAAGTAGTGTATGATAAGTTAAGTATCGTTCCAACAGAGAAAAGCAATTATCTCTAATCTATCATGCAACAACTTTGTAGCTATTTCTGGATGCTTAAACGAGTGACTAAGATGTGATTTAACTAAAAATAACAATAATCAACTAATAAACTAATTAAAACACGATTGATTCAAATTGGAAAGATATGGGATCCTAGCTTTACTTAATGCATCATCCAGATTATACACCTCTTGTTAAACCTAATTAATTACTTTGGATTGCTAGTCAAGAGCACGAAGGTAAAACATGGCTATCTTTCGATATACCATGCCTAAATCTCATAAAATCCACAAAATAAATAGAATTCATATGAACATCAATATTACCTAACTCAATATATTTCTATGTGACTTACAAGTAATATCAATTTAAGTGAAAACTCTCTCAATTGACTACACATGGTAAGCCGGTATATGTCTATCCGAATTACGAATCACAAAACCTATCACATGCAAATTTCATGAACATATGCTAACATGGCCAAATCTGAATTTGTACTTCCTCTTTCAATTCCATACAAATTATTAAGGTAGATGGTGATCAAGTATCTAAACAATATATACAACCATGTTAGCAATCCATACATAATCAATCAAGTGCAACAAAGAGGCATATAGATCTGAATTAAGCAATAAGCTCCATTAGAATCCCATAATGTTGATTAGTTCATCTCTGAATCAATAACCATTATGGGATTTGATCCAAGCATTGACATAATACAATGAAAGCAAAGAGAGCTAAGAGAATAAGAAATTGCAAATCTAATAAATCTATGTCCAAAGTAAACCTCCAAGCTCAGTTCAAATACACAATTAAACCAAGTTGAAACCCTAAAAATCAAAATCTACTAATAACCAAAGAGAGAAGCCAAAATAGTAAACTATAGCTAAGAACTCTTTCTAGCTCTTCAAAACACTAGAAATGGAAAATAAAATATGATTTTAAATTATCTCGTAACTTGCAAATACACCCTTTTAAGGAAAATACGCTACAATAAATTTTAAGTGAAAAATCAATATGTGAAGAATTTTGACTGGCGTGGCCATGACACCCCATAAGTCTTTTGGTATGGTAGCACTGATCTATAGTCGGTCTCCTCCTGCAGCAGCGCCGCTTAAAGTTACTCTTCAAACTAAGCGGCGATGACTGTGGCACCGATTTTCTGATCTATTGTAATTCTTTTGCTAGTGCATTGCTACTTCATTTGGGGACCTTAGTTGTTGTTATCCTCTTCTTTCTTCTTTCACTTTTCCCTGCTCAGATGCCATTTCCATATGCACATGCTATGCTCCATCTTCAGTTCACCACATGCTCATCATCTTACTAAGTCCATGCCCTTTCCATGCCATTGCTTGCCATTTGAGTTTCCTTAATGCAACCTATAAAACAAAGATAAAAAGCATAAGACAACACTAAATACTTGATATTAAGCCATAATTCTAGCAAGTTGATAGCCAATAAGTAGGTATAAAACCTACTTATCAAATACCCCCAAACGTGAACTATTTCTTGCCCTCAAGCAACAAACATAAGTGCGAACTACATGCTATATAACTATACTACTATGACAATGAATCCCAAAATTTTAGCCATGTTATGAATTCCAATAAGATGTGCCTCAGAGAAATAACAAGATCTATGAACAAAGCATCAAACTAAGCTAAAGTCACAAGGACATACAATCCAAAAATCATAACTTGCTTGTGAGATGTAGTGTGTGTGTGTGTGCGCGCGCTATAATCACAAATAAGCTCGATAAAGGCGAAGATTCCACATGCTATGCTCCTAAGGAAGAAAACTAAGGTTTTAATTCATGAAATTTGAGCATAAATGAACTAACAACCAATCCAATACATCAATACAAGCTAAGGTTCAACAAAGGGTTTATTATGCTTTTATTCACTCATGGGGGCGATTTTTGCACATTCTCGTGGTTATCATATATTTATTTTCCCATGGATGTGCAATGACTCGTTCCCTTAGGCTTTTTAGTGCTACCCCTTAGCGAGCTTTCAACTATCGACTACCAAAGCATTCAGGCTTTAGGGCGCTATGTGTAGAGACATCCCCTCGGGTGTACTTACTCAACTAGCAAAGGCCACAAAACAAGACTAGCCACGTTGTGTATTCACCAATTTTTTTATAGCATACATACCCAATGTGTTCCCCCAAACTTGAATTTCTGTGTCTTTATAGTCATTACTCATTTTCTACAAAGTTCTATTATTAAAACAATTTTTTTCTCTCAGAAGACAAGCATGTGCTAATCTAACCAACAAGCAAATAATAACAATGCCATGTTATCCGGTAACATCAAAGCAACAAGCATAAACTACATCATGTATGAAATTAAAACTAAGTTTAAGTTATCAACTGAGTTTGAAAATCTATCACATTTCAATATCATCATTGGCCAGACTGGAATTTAACAGACTACAAATAAGGGATTATGCTATGCAATGAAACTAAACACATACTAAATAAACAAAACAAAAGAAAACTTGAAAAAAAATTGTTATGCAAAATTTAACTAATAAGATACTAAAATGCCACTACTATGCAACTTAAACATGCAATAAAACTATATGCAACTAACTATATGCAATAACTGCTAACTACAACCCAATACCCCTAAACATAAAATATACATTGTCCTCAATGGAGATAAAGGGTAAGAAAACTCCCATATGTATCGGCATGGCCACCCGACTCGGGTGGAGAATCTGACGCGGATAGGGCATGACAGAACTGAACACATGCCACTCCACAACTATCCATTCCTGAGCAAAAGCCTCAACCAGGGTATGAGATAGTCCATCCACAAAAGCTGTGAAGTTGCCATGTAGAGCGTCCATCTTCCTCTTCAATCGCCTCATCTGACGATTATGACTCACAGCAGTGGCAGTAGAAGGACCGGCTGACTCTGCTAGCTGTGGTGGAGGCACTGGTGGAGGAGTGGGTATTATAAATCCTTTGTCACGTGGGTGTGCCGTGCCACCAGTCCAATCTTCAAATTTCTTGATGGTAACATGTGTGATGTCCTGGCTTAGCATCTAGACCTATTCGTCCTCCCACTTAACTCAAGCCTGGGTGCATAGATACGTCACGACTGATGCGTGTGGAATACTACTAGTGGTACTGCCCCGCATGTAGTGCAACATGTTTTGATGGAATAGATGTCCAACATCGACATACTTTCTAGTAATGATTCCCCACAAAATGATGACCCTCTCGGCCGGAATGTCATGCTGGTGAGTGGAAGGTATCAGATTGGTGCAGATAAACAAGTTCCACGCCTTTGCATATTTTTTCAGTGCTGAGCTGGGGAAATTAGTGGGTGTATCGGTGCCTACCTTATAGTTCCACTTCATTCCTTGCACGCATAAATTTTTGATTACCATGTCCAAGTCAGTCTCAAAACGTTTTTCCTCTACCCAATTTACTCAGCCAGTCGAAGGATTGGGCAAACAAAACACCTCAGGGATCGTCGGCGGACGATAGTCAACTTGAAAGCCCCGGACGAACGAGATGCCACTCTATGTCTCCTTAGCGTTTGCATAAAATTCTCAAACTATGGCCATCGGAGCAGGCATAGGTCTTGCCACAACCCCAAGCCAACACCTCTCTTTAAACATATCTAACATTTGGCCATCTTCCTTGTCCAGTTTCAGCCCCCGCTCCTCACAAACATCTTTGTCGTGATCCTGTAATACTCATTTTGTGCCGCTAGGCTGATGAACTTGGTCAAATCCATAATTTCCTCATCTTGGCTACCGTTGGAAGATGATTCTGGGGTGCATGATCAAGCTCTCTTAGGACCCATGATTTCTATCAAAAAATTCCCTTGCGAACCCTAAATTGTGCGAATGGTACCCCCAAACTGTCTTATGCAAATCCTTATTGCAACCTTATGTCTGTAGGAATTGCAAATGGAATGATGAGATGATAGTACCTAGGGTTTATAAGGAGGAGAGAATGCGAATTATGAGAAGGATATTGACTTGGATATGGACTTGGATTAAAATAAGCTTTGAGAGGCTTGAGTAGAATAGGAGAAGGATTCTGATGTGGGCTGTGTATAGGAATTCGACCAAATGCCATAAGATATAAGGTATGGATCGAATTTTAAAATTTTTAAAAATTGGCAGTTTTTGGGAATGGGCACGCCGAGTTTGACTGTGGTTAAGGCACGGCCGTGCATTACATGACTGCTCTCTGGACTCTATGCATTTTGGCGGGGTCGCGACAAGATTTGGCTTGAAGGTGGCGCGACCGCTCTGCCCTAAGTCCATCAATGAATTTTTCTGAAATAGTGGAGACCAAGCAGCAAACTAACATGCATTTTATTTCTTACACAAATAGCATTGAAAAATGAGATATAAATGATTCCAACATCAAAATTGGACTATGTAAGATGTATGTATGTTTGTATCCTCAAAAATGCTATATGTGTGAATCCTTTCTAAAAGATATATGCAATAGGCTCCTAACTCAAAATTGTTCAAAATTTTCATGATTTTCAGAATTATACAAGGGGGAGGGAAACAATAAAGACATGTAACCAGAATTAAATGAGAGGGGGAAGAGATATAATGGGGAGCCTCCCATCGAGTGCTTGTTTATAGTCAATTAGCTCGACTCTATCTGAAATGGTCATGTAGTGGAAAGGATCGAGGCGACTTTCTGTCGATCAACTTCTCCCCCATAGTAGTGCTTCAACCTTTGTCCATTCACTTTAAATGGTTTGTCTGGGTATTGATCAAAAATTTTGACTGCACCATATGGAAACACAATTTTTACCGTGAAAGGTCCCGACCATCGCGATTTGATTTATCCTGGAAATAGTCTAAGATGAGAGTTAAACAACAATATTACTTGCCCCGACTCAAATTTCCTTTCCATGATTTTTCAATCGTGCCACCTTTTACTTTTTCCTTGTACAACTTTGAGTTTTCTTAAGCCTGCAATCTGAATTCATCTAGATCATTTAATTGGACAAGGCGTTTCTCCCCTGCAACTTTTAAGTCAAAGTTTAATTTTTTTTATGGCCCAGTAGGCCTTGTGCTCAAGTTCCATGGGAAGGTGGCAAGCTTTCCCATATACTAGCTGATACGGTGAAATACCCAATGGTGTCTTGTACGTAGTCTTGTATGCCCAAACTGCATCATCGAGCTTAAGGGACCAATCCTTCCTCGTGGGATTTACAATTTTCTCTAAGATCCTTTTCACCTCACGATTAGACGCCTCAGCTTGACCATTCATTTTGGGATGGTAAGCCGTGGCTACACGGTGATTCACCCCATACTTTCGATTTCAGAAATAGGTGCCTTCATCACTTATGATAGCCCGAGGAGTCCCGAATCTTGTGAATATACTCTTTTGAAGAAATCGCAAGACCACCCGAGCATCATTTGTTGGTAAAGCTGCTACTTCCACCCACTTGGACACAAAGTCCACGACCAGTAGGATATACAAATTTTTGCACGATGAAATAAATGGCCCCATGAAGTCTATCCCCTAGATGTCAAATATCTCAACCTCTATGATCATATTCAAAGGCATCTCATTCAATTTGGATATATTACCTACCCTTTGACACCGGTCACATTTTTGCACAAAGTTTGAAGCATCTTTAAATAGAGTCGGCCAATAAAATCCTACCTGAAGCACCTTGGATTCTATCCTTTTGCCCTCATAGTGTCCTCCATAGACTGATGAATGGCAATCCTAAAGTATATTGTCCGTCTCACTATTTAGAATGCACATTCTGATCATTCTATCTATGCACTACTTAAACAGGTAAGGCTCATCCCAGATATACCATTTAACATCATGTAAAAACTTCTTCTTCTGCGGTCTAGTCAAATCAGAAGGGATAATGTTGCTCACAAAAAAGTTCGCAAAGTCCGCAAAGTATGACATTTCTCTTTGCACCATAAACAATTGTTCGTCTAGGAAGGACTCATTAATCATCACTTTTTCATTTGTATCCTTTCCCGGATTCTCCAATCGGGATAAGTGGTCAGCCACTTGGTTTTTGGTCCCCTTTCTGTCTTTGATTTCTAAATCAAACTCTTGTAGAAGAAGAATCCATCGAATGAGACGGGGCTTTTCATCTTTCTTAGAAATAGGTATCAGATTATAGCATGATTAGTGTATACGACAACTCTTGTGCCAATTAGATAAGAACATAATTTATTAAATGCATATACCACCACTAAAAGCTCCTTCTCTGTGGTAATGTAATTCAGTTGGGCATCCATCATGGTCTTATTAGCATAGTAAATGACATGAAAAACATTATCCTTACGTTGCCCCAAGATAACTCCCACAACAAAATCACCCGCATCAAACATTAGTTCAAATGGAAGAGACCAATCAGGAGCTGTAATAATGGGTGTCGTAGTCAATCTCTTCTTTAATTGCTCAAAAGCAACTAAACATTCCTCGTCGAAATTAAACGGGACATCCTTCTCCAGTAAACTGTACAATGGCTTGGTGATCTTTGAGAAGTCCTTTATGAAACGACGATAGAACCCCGCATGTCAAAGGAAGCTACGAACCCCTTTAACAGAAGTTAGTGGAGGTAAGCTCTCAATATTCTCTAGATTCACTTTGTCCACTTCTAATCCTTTCCCTGACACTTTATGCCCTAGGATAATGCCTTCATGTACCATAAAATGGGACTTTTCTCAATTCAACACTAAATTGGTCTCAACACACCTCTTTAATACCATAACAAGATTCTCTAAGCATATGTCAAAAGAGTCTCCAAAGACTGAGAAGTCATCCATTAAAACTGTGACGCCCTCAAATTCAGGTACTTGAAACCCGAACTTGGTGCTTCACGATACAATTTCTATGAGCGAAATAATACTAATAATAATAACAATAATATAAATACCAAACTTAATTTACATATATATATATATATATATATCAGAGTCTAATTCCCAAGTACGTAACCTTTAATACATTCATTACAATACATAATAATAATAAATATCATCATTATCTTAATAAAACCAAACTATTACAGAATATATAGCATAATACTCATTCAGCAAATTTCCCTTTTCCTTTGTTCTTGGCCGAACCTTCTAGTTGTTCACACTTAGCTGAAAACATTTAAATTAAGCAAGGATGAGCATTTGAGTGTCCAGCAAGTAATAGCAACAATAAATATTAGCTGAAAGGATTAAATGTTTTCTTCAAACGATACTTCTAGAATGAATCAACAGTTGTGAAGTAAGCTGAACCAATAATAAACAACATATCATTTCGATTTCAAATTTTTGAAACTACGTGATCGATTATAAATGAGGATCAAATCGACGAATTATGAACATTATTTTCTATTTTCGAAAAGGTTAAACAGAACTTCATCTGTAAACCGTCATAACTTACAGGCACAGGGGTGATCAGCCCGTTATGCCCTTTATTGATCAATACTACATACAAGAACGATATTTTAGTTCAGCACATCTGTCTTAAGCGCATAAAAGTTTCCTAGATTTGGGATGTTCATACTAGTCTAGAATTCAAACCAAAACAATTCGATTAGATACAATACAGTTCTATCTTGTGCAACAATATTTTTAAATATGTGTTTAGTTGAATCAAATAGCTTAGATGGCTTTTAAGTCAATGTATACATACTGGAAACCAATAAGTATGTATCAACATGTGATAAAATATAATGATTATCCAAGTGAGGAAACTTGAATAACCATGCTTAGACATTAACAAACATAATATATATCTTGATCTATAATAACAGAATTAATGAACTTGTACAACAGATTATGATCTATTAACTTACTTATATAGAATCATTGCATAAGTATATACAAAGGTTAAGATATTTGAATAATGAAAAAGAATAGTTCAGATGTTCGCCACGCACATCCATCGTATAAAAGTAAATGCAAAGATATGATATTTGCACTCGGTCTCACGCCACGCTTATGCAACTTAGTTTTATCTTTTATATCAAGCCCTATCATTAATAAGATTATTATTCGATTAGAATAATATATCATAACATATAGTACTACTATTTGCAGTCAACACATAACCTAATCACATTGTCACATAAGTTTAACAGTCATTGGATCATAACCAAACATGTATACAGACAATTTATATAAGTCTAGATCAATTTCTGAAATATGTCGGTGTACCGACAGCTTTATCGGTTAATTATTGAGTCTAAGACTCTATCATGTAGTTCAATATCCATTTAAATAATTTAAATACGAGTCATATTATTTTTCATAGTCTTATAATAATTTTTAAATTATTATAATTTATCATGATTTTTCAAACACCAAAATCATTATTAAATGATTTAAATATTAAATAATTCTATTATGATTAATATTTAATTAATATTAAACTATTAATGAAACCATTGCTAAAATATTAAAGTTATTTATAATAACTAAAAATATTTTAAAAGCATTTATATATATTACCCTTTAAATGATTTTTAAAACATTTAAAATCATTTGTCAATAATTACCATTAATATTTAAATATTAATGCAGTGATTTATCAAAATATTAAAATTCATTAATTATAACTTCAAATATTTTTAATTTCTTTTATCCTTTTTAAATGATTTTTAAATTAATAAAACCATTTTTAAACTATTTATTTAATATAATTATTAAATAAATCAAATATCATTTAATATTAAATTATTAATGAAATTTACCTTTAAATATTAAAAGTTATATTTTATAACTTAAAAATATTTTTAAACTCTTTATTTTCATTTAAAATGATTTTTCTAATATTAAAATCATTTTTAAACTAATTTATTTAATATAATTATTAAATAATCTAATATCATTAATATTAAATAATTAATGAAATTTGCTTTAAAATATTAAAAGTTATATTTTATAACTTAAAATATTTTTAAATACCTTATTATCATTTAAAATGATTTTTAATATAATAAAATCATTTTTAATTAATTTATTTAATACATTTATTAAATAAATTAAATATCAATAATATTCAAATAAATACTAATATTTATGAAAAATATGTCAAATTATTAAATGATAATTTTTATAACTTAAAATTATTTTTGTAATTTTCAGAAATTAATTTCTATTTTTAAATGATTTTTGGAAATTTAATTAATTAAGATTAATAAAACTGTTGCTAAAGCCTTTAGCGACAAAATCTGTTGCCTTAGGTGTTCTTGAAGCTCAAGAACACACAATGTCAGTTACCAAGTGATCTAGTTTAACCATATATATCTGGCAGATCTTGATATTTGTGGGCATATTTCTGGTCAGATCGTGTAGTACAAATGCAACACTACAAGACCCAACAACAAACATGATCAAACAACATCACAATAAGTAGATCTAAGCATGCAAAGTGGTCGTTGTCGAGTCGTTTCTTCATTTCTGGGTTACCTAGAAATGAAGAACAGTTCGTGAGGCCTAATTTGGGCTTCCATAACTTGTGATTCTGGTGATGGTTTTGTGATTTAAAGGGTCCAATGTATAGCCAACGTGACAAGGAAGAGATTCATTATATAAAATCCATCTAACCACATAAAAGCTAGCAGATCCAGTCTAGTCAAATCATGTCAGAAGACATGGTCATCAGTTTTCTGCGTTACCCAGAAAACCGATTTCATGATTGTTCTGCATGGTTTGACCAGCCATTACTTTCAGCCTAAATGATGTTTATGTGTTATAAAGGCTTTAATCTACAGTCCATATACTAGCCTTCAACATGAATATACCAACAATAACAAAACAGCAAACAACAGAAAGATTTAAGGGCATGAACTTGATGTCAGAGTGTTCTGGGCAGTTTCTGGGCTGCCTAGATTTGCTTGTGTAATAACCCGAGATTATCTATATAAAATAAATAAAAAATTTTGCGTATAATTTTTTTTTTATTTAATGACGAGACTAAGTGTCAAGTAAAGTGAACGATAAATGCGAATACATTTATTACTTGAAAAATTAGAAATAATTTTGGAATTATTAATTACCACAAATTATATGGTAATAAATTTCGTAGTAGTTTAAATGTTTTTATTAATTATTTTCCATGAAAACATGATTGGAAATAATATATGATGTGATAATTAGATTTATATAATAAATATTTTATTATATGAATTGTTCGTAATATTTAAGTTAATTATTTTAACTTGATTATTGATGATGTGTACGAAGAATAAGTCGTATACGAGATCCAAACCTCGGATTGGGATTGTGATCAAGAGATGAGAATAATAATATTATATTATTTTACAAAGACTATAATTATGTACTTTGGGTATGTAAAGTGACAGATAATATTGAGCAATGACGGTCAATTAGGTCATAGCATATTACCGTCGTTGTGAAACCCCAATTATTAAACTTCGCTTATGGGATATTTCGAGAGTAGTGATCGTGTATATGAAGTTACCGTGAATAAGAATATCTATGATTAGAAGAAACCCTAATTATCGTTATAAATCGATAATTAGGACAAACCCTAATTATTATAACCCTAACCTATTGAAATTAGAAATCAGAACGATCGTGGTAGTAACATACATACGTATAATTAAAGAACTACTAATGGTCAATTAGAAACCCTAATTGATGACGTTGAGAAACCCTAATTTTAATTAATCGGGTTTAATTTCGATGTTATCAGATAAGTGTTTTAATTTACCAAAGTATAGAAGTTAATTGGTAAATTATAAGAATTAAATCTAGTGATTAAATATTACATTTAATTGCCTTGTACAAGATTGCCCATACACTCTTAAACAAAGCCCAACCATCACCCATAACAAATCAAAAGCAAGAATCAAGAATTTTTGGCAAAAAGGGTATAAGAACACTAAACCTAGAAATCCTTTGATTCGATGTTATTTGATGCAATTGATTGTTTAAAGTTGTGTAATAGAATGTTAATTGATGATATGGGTTGATAAATCAAAGACCCATAACATCAAAGTGCACGAATTTGAAGATTTAAGCAAGTTGGAAAAATCAAATTCTGTTATTTTTTCACCAAATGTTAGGGGCCATAACTCTTTGCTCGATCATGAGTTTTATTCTTCAAAAGTTGTTATGTGTAGCCTGATATGTGGTCTTTAATCTACAAAAAGAATCAAGTCCATATCATGTATAGATTAGAAGTTATAGATGGTCAAACATGGTTGACCGATCATGATAAACTGTTTTTGGGTAGTCTGTAATGGGGGCATTCTCGTCCACTTTTTGTGCTTTAAAAGGTCTGGGCTTTTGATATGCTGTAGTGCATCGAAGTTAGGAAGCCATAGGTTTTGGAATGACCTCATTCCGACCTCGGATGAGGAAATTACTGATTGGAAGGAAATGTGTCAAATTTCTCAAAACGAAAGTCAAGCGGCGGATGTGCTATTCGGGACACTGTTTCGATTAGTTAATGTTTCCAAAACCTTCTGGGCATTTGGTATGTTATAGTACACCGAATAATCTTTCCATAGACTCAAACGGACTAAATCCGATATCGGAGGAGAGAGTTATGACATTTCAAAGTAGTAGTGTCAAAACTTCCCAACAAGTGCAGTGCAGTCCATTTGAACGGAATTTCTGGGCTGATGTGTTCGAATTTGGAAGTGCTCAAAGAATAAAAGTTGTAGCCCCAGAAGTTAGCTTCAAGTGGGCTCAAGAATCGCCTCAAAATGTTTTAAAATGAAAGAGTTATGACTGTTTTAGGGAAAGAGGGTAAAGCTGAAACGAGATTGAAAACTGTATGAACGCCCACTTTTGACGACCTTTGTTTGGGCTACCTAATGAACCCGAATTGGGTAATTCATATTTTTAAAAAATAGTCTTACATACCATGTATAACATATCCAAAAATCAGATTAATCAGAGTTATGAGCAATGCGTTAGAAAATCGCAAAGTAAGCTATTGAAAAATTAGTATAAACCAAGTCCCACATCGACTAAATTGAGAAACTTCACCATTTTCTAAACCTATAAATAGAAGGGGCTTGGCCTTTGTTTCATTTATCAACAATAAGGCCTCAATTTTGAGAAAAGGCTTTGTTGTGAGAGGACTTTTTATAAAGATCTCCTTAGTTAAATTTTGGGCGTGGAAGTGCGATTCAAATTGTGGAATTCAGATTTCCTGGTATGTTTTTATTTAATTTTGTAATGTTATTATTTTTAATTGTTAGTTAAAGTTTGAATTTTTGAAGTTTAGTTAGTGTTGTTAATAAACTAGTTGGTTTACTATGTTTATTTTGGCTTGGAATTGATTATGTAAATGAGTTATTTGTGATGACTTTTAATATTTTGTGATGAATTTCATTAATTAATAATTATTAATGATATTAAAGTTATTTAATGATTATATTAAATAATTTAGTTTAAAATGATTTTAATATTATAAAATCATTTTAAATGAAAATAAGGTATTTAAAAATATTTTAAGTTATAAAATATAACTTTTAATATTTAAATGATAATTTCATTAATAATTAAATATTAATGATATTAAGATAATATTAATGATATTTAGTTTATTTAATGATTAATATTAAATAAATAGTTTAAAAATGGTTTTACTTATTTAAAAACCATTTAAAGAGGATATTAAGGATTTAAAAATATTTTAAGTTATAATTAATGACTTTTAATATTTGATAAATAGTACATTAATATTTAAATATTAATGGTAATTATTTGGGTAATATAAATGTTTTAAAAAATAGTTTGAGTTATTATAAATAACTTTTATATTTTTAGCAATGGTTTCATTAATAGTTTAGTATTAATTAAACTATTAATGATAATGGAATTGTTTAATGTTTAAATCATTTAATTATGATTCCGATATTTGAAAGTTATAAAATGCCAAACTAGTTTCTACTTGAGAACCAATTATGAAGTTCTCAATTTGAGGAAGAACACCTATAGTAACAATTATATCACTATAGGCCCTTTAGTGATGATTTGAATTATTTTAAAATTTTCAATTTCGAAATTGCGAAAATGATTAAAAATAAGATGTCCGATATTTACAGATGTTGAGGTATAGAATAAGAGTCTTAGACTCAAAGATTTACCCGATAAAGTCATTTGGATGTCGACAAATGTCGACCTTATAAAAAAAGAAAAGACTACTACTTGTAAGAGCATGGATGAGATATTTGAAAAATGTATAAAATATTTCAAGTATAGAATAGAACTAAAAGTATGATCAATTGGTGATTATGTGATTAGACTATGTCTTTCGTTGTAATAAACGATTTTATGTGTTAAGATATATTATTCTAATCGAACGAATGATCCGATTATTGATAGGTTGTGATAAAGAGATAAAACCTAAGTTGAGATTTGTAATCAAATGAATCGAAAAGTATCCTACCTTTGCACTTCCTTTATGCAATTGACATGAGTAAGAAGTTTCAGAATTATTCTATCCCTGTACAGATTATGTACTCTTTGATTATTGATGATCCGAACGAAATTCAGTGATTATCAATGGACAAAATTCAGTTCAGTTTGGGGGATTTGCAAACGATGATCCGAACGAGCATCTAGTCAGCTTTCTGGAAATTTGCGACACATTTAGGTTTAATGGGGTTTCGGATGAGGCGGTGAGACTTCGATTGTTCCCATTCTCTCTAACGGACAAGGCGAAGAGTTGGTTGCATTCTCACTCGTCCTGGTTCGATAACAACATGGGAGGATTTAGCTCAGAAATTCCTAGCAAAATTCTTCCCACTGGTGAAAACTACGAAGATGAGGAATGAGATTACAATGTTTGAGCAACAACATGGGGAGTCGTTATATGAGGCCTGGGAAAGATACAAAGAACTACTCAGAAAATGCCCACATTATGGATTGTCCCAGTGGTTACAAATGAACACTTTTTACAACAGACTACATGGGAATCTTAGGACAAGTATCGATGCAGCATTGGGCGTAGCGTTCATGGCTAAGAGTTACGAGGAAGCCTACGAATTGATTGAAACCATGTCAGCTAATAACTACCAGTGGCCCACAGCAAGAATGACACAGGCGAAGGTAACTGGGGTATTGGAAGTAGATAGTATGACAGCGATGCAAGCACAGTTAGCTGCAATGTGATGCCCCCAAAATAGGTATACATCACCCATCGTGAGTCGCCAAATACATGGTACTAAATTCAAATACAACTTGATTATACAACAGTCGTGTAAAATACGACAAAATACATGCTGTGAGTTTTAATAAAAATATTGTCATCTAGACAATATCCACACTCAATTTAGTCCTCATTACATTTATCACACTATTTAACAGAATAATGAGGACTACTAAGACACCATCTCTTGACCATCACCTCTTCCTCGACTAGTCCTTTGCACGTTCTCATTTCACGAAGAGAACAAAGGAAAGAAAAAGAAAGGGTGAGCTCAACTAGCCAAGTAAGAAATATTATGACTAAGATAATGCAGAATAAATTATCATTAGTCCTCAACAGTGTTAAACTGATAAAATAAAATAGACATCAAGTTTAACTGCAACGGAACATGCAATCCATTAAAAGAGTCAAGTAGAGAATAAAATCTACTATCTTTTATGATTTAAAAAGGTTTTTCATCACTTTTATCGCTGAGACTAAGCTTAATAAATAATCCACATCATTCCAGCACTACGGCCAAGGATATTCATTAGAGTCATGACCACAAATTATCCATGCACTACGGGCCAAAGATATTTGTGTATTCATCAATGGTCATGATCATGCCAACAACTGTCCATCAATGCACTTCAGGCCAATGAGGACTTTTACCACATCATTTGTAACATTACGGTCATGATTACACCGAATAATCCTTGGTCATAATCAAACCAAGTCCATCTATGCACTACAAGCCACAGATGACTTTCAAAAATAATATAAACATGAGGATGATGACAATGATATAAGAATTCAATAAAACAAGTTCAAGAATTAATTTATTTAGGAACTAATAAAGTCCAAATTGTCAACATGATACTTCTTTGTAAAGTAAAATTCAAGAATGCTCAGAAGAATATTTTCATAAAAAGATATTGGATGAAGCGCAAATATCAAGAATATTCCACTAATTTCAGGGAGTGTAGAAGTCAAAACTTTAACCAACTGAGTATCATAAAGAATGGAATAACAAAAGAAATCACCATGCATGCGGATTGCATGATAGAAGTTATTCCATCAGAATAATAAATAACGGAACCAGGTCAGGCGTAATATGCACCAACAGGATATTCCAACAAAATAATAAAGAATGGAATACAACAGAAATCACCATGCATGCAAAGATTGCATCGACAAAGTTATTCTAATGTAATACTAAATGATGTAACTGTGTCGATGAAATTCACACCAATAGATGTTCCAATAGAATAATAAAGATGGAACCAGTTCTACAGAAAACATGCATGTGATATTCCAATGTAATAATAAAGAATGGAATATGTAAGAATTTCACCAAGTATAGGGTAGCTCACAGATAAAAGTTATTCCAACGTAACAATAAAGATGGAATAATAGAAGTTCTCTTCATGAACACAAAAGAAATAATACCCCACATCAGTAAAAGAAACTTGATATCGAGTAGTGAAGTAGCGTAATACTTTTCTTCTTTCTCTATATAGTTTCTCTCTCAGAGTTTCAAAGTGAATTCGTAAGAAATAATGAAGGAATGAGCTTATATTTATAGAAGAATGGAATGAATAAGAATTCAATCCATGAAACGGTCCAGATTGATTTACTTTAATCTGACTTGTCCATATTTAAAGAAAAATCTTTAAATAAAATATAATATATTCTATTTATAATCTAATAAAACAAATAACTTTTAAAAAGATTTTACTATACAAACACTATGCAAAGCACTATGCAAACACTATGCATAATAAAATATAATATATTCTAATTATTGTCTAATAAAACAGATAACTTTATAAAAGTATTCTATTTTATATAAAAAGATTTTACTATTAGCCTAATAAAACGAATAACTTTATAAATGTATTTTGTTTTATATAAAAAGTTTTTCTGTTTTATTACGTTAATAATACGAATAAAACAAAACGTCATCATCATTATTATTATTCACACTATTAATCGACCAATTCGTTCCCAGAAAAGATGGGGTTTTCCAATAAGGATTTCTCTCTATTGGCGCCAATTAGGTGACCAAACCTCTCCTTGGCAGAACTTCTAGACATCGTTAATAATCAAAATAATAATATTAACAACTTCGTCATCTCAATTATTGATTTAATAACATATAAAATATCGATAATAATTGAATCAAACTCGAGTGACTTCACATAAGCATTAATAATCAATACCGTAGTGCTACTTATGGAACCCATGCGTATTCATCGCTTTTTACTACCGAGTAGTTCAACAAGATTAACCGTAAAACTTCCGCCATTATTTTCATAAAAATATTTTTGTCGCTTTCTAAATCCAACAATAATTACATTGTGGGGTCCACCAATGATTGTGTTGTCGTATTTAATATTCCCCGACCAATCGAATATTATATAACAACTTCATGTTTTTGCAAAATTTATAAATATTACCCACAACTATAACATTATATCAAATTTATTCCATAATATTCAAAAATGATATTTATAGAAAATTCATTTTTATTCATAAAAGTTGGGGTCTTACAATCTCCCCTTCTTATGAAATTTAACCCTCGAAATTAGGATACGTACCTGGTAAGTATGCCCGAGGGGATTGTCTTTACACCTAGTACCCTAAGGTCTTAATAGTCTGGGAGTCGTTGGTCGAAAGCTCGTTAAGGTAGCATTGAAAAGCCTAAGGGAATAAGACATCGCATAGCTATGTGAATATAAACCAAAAATAAAAAATAAAAATAAAAAAATGAATAAAACGGGAAAAGAGCAAAAAGCCCCCGTAGATGAAAATAAAGCATAAGTATCCCATGTTGACCCTCAATATTGGTAATTGTTTGATTTTAGTTGAATCTAGCTTATTTTTGGATTTCTTGAGTTTACATTGTATGATGCCTTCGAAGAGACTTGTTATGTTTTAAATTTAATTTTATATCAGTTAACATTGTTGTGGAGCACACATGTACTATACCAGTAATAACAGTTTAAGACTTGATGATTGACTAGGAATTTGTTGATTGGTTTTGATATGATGTATTATCATGTTTACTTTATTTCTCTAAGGCCGGTTGAATAGACTTGTTTCTGTCTTTACTGCTGGATTCGTAGGCATATAGATTAGTTGCATTGCATTGCATTATGTTGTGTTGCTTGGGGACAAACAACGGTTTAAGTTTGGGGGTATTTGATAAGTGGATTTTATATACACTTATCCGGTATATTTTACTTGAATTAGATGCTTATATTCATGTGTCTTAATTACTTTTCATGTATTTTGTGTTCATTTTTTAGGTTATATGTTTGGGACCGGTGTGAGAGACTATTGGTAAAGAAAAGTAAAAAAAAAATACAAAGAAATTGCAAAGAAAAGCAAATCGGACATCGTTTGGGCTTTCATGTTCATTTCATGTTTTTGGCTTGGAACTTAGCTTACATTGTAGAGCGTCTTCGTAGCTTTTCGGAACATCTTGAATCATTCCAATCGGAGTTCGGATGCAAGAGTTATGATCGTTGTACCAACGGACGTCGAACTTCATTGTTTTGGTTAGCCATTTTCATAAAGATTCACTTCAGCTCAATTTCAACCTCATCGGACCTGAATTTCTCAATCCTCAAAGAATCAAAGTTGTAGAGCTCATCGATATCTTTGATTTGATAGGTGACATGAGTCTCGTAAACCCTCCCGGATCAAAAGTTATGGCCGCTTTTACCGAGGATATATGTGATAGAAAAATGAAGCCCACCGGGCGGAACTTTTCCTTAGTAAAACCCCGTAATGGGGTACCAAATGCAAAATAGTACTATATCCCACCGGACAAGCTAGACCCCAGCAAAATGAAGGGCACGCGTAAAAGAAGTGGTTTTTGGCCAAATTTGAGTTCGGGAAGGATTATTTTCAATCCAATTGACTCAAGGACTTCCAAGAGGACTTAAAGACATGTAAAAAGGCTTATAAAAGGAGGAGAATAATAAGGATTAGGGGAGATTGGAGATATTGCGAGAGAGCATTCCATTAGATTAGATTAGAGTAAATTAGTTCAAAACACTAGTTCTAAATAGTTTTGGAGATTGAAGCAACTTGAAGACCATTGAAGATCAAGAGCAGGAGCTTGAGGAAGATGGAGATTTGCTGACAATAGATTCAATTTTTTACTCTACTCTTATTTTTATCTTTTAATGTTATTTCAAGTGTGGATTCTTAGTTTTAATTCAATGAACTAATTCTTTGTTTGAGATTACAATTGATCTTATTGTGTAGTTTATTTTAATATGATTCGTTATCAATTATTATGTTCTATCGTGAGAATTTTCTATTGTGGTTCGGACTTAATTGTTTAATTGACTGGCCATCAATTACCGTGATAATCTATATGAACTCGAGAGATGAATTATAGATTTAGATCTGATCATGATAGCATGTGTTCAGGATTTTGTTAGTAGCTTAAACTTGATGAGTATTAAGGTAGAGATATGCTAGACACCGCATGTAATCGGATAGAGAACTTGTTCGTAAACCTTCCTCAATTATAATTCACATAGAGATATAGTGGGTTAGTTGATTAAGGTATTTAACAGATTTCTATCTTAATTGTGGATTGATGTTAATACGATATTAGTGCATCGAGAGGTGGTTAATACTACTTTAGTGTTCTTGATTAACAATTCGGGATAGAGAATAATTGATGAGAAGTGTGTTAACTTAAATGAAGCAATAAGTGAAGTTGTGATCTTAAATCTCCATAGTCTTAATTTAATTAGTGGAATTTAATAGTAGTTTAATTTATATAATTTGAAATTCATTCGTTTAAATAAGATTGAGTTGGTTACGGGTTAGTACTTGGTGATTTTTATTAAATAATTCTCCGTGGGAACGATACTCAACTTATCACTTTATTACTTGTTGACCACGTATACTTGCGTGTTGTGCGTAATTAGATTTTACCCAACAAGTTTTTGGCGCCGTTGCCGGGGAATTATTTTAATATTTTTTACCAATATTAATTTCAATCAAATTAGTCTTAATTTAAATATTTTTATTTTTAATTTTAATTTTCTTCCTATATTTCTCTCTTTTCATGTACCATGGATAACTTTGCGTATCAATGGCCATACACGAACATGACTCAACCAAGGGAAACATGGATTGATGGACTTAATACATCTTCTATAGAGCTAATACAAATTGAGGCAACTTCGAAGACGTTGGAGGCTATCGCAGCCCAACGGAGTCGAAGGATGGCAAGAATGACTCAGCCAAGGGGAGCGGAGATTGACAGACTCGCGACACTTTCCGCAATGTCAGCACAGATTGAAGAACTTTTGAGGAAGTTGGACATTTTTGCAGCCCAAAGGAGTCAAAGGATGGCAGTTATTTATGACTATTGTGCTGGTAATCACCCATGTAATCAATGCACCATCAATCTTGGGCCAGTACAGTATGGTGGTAACTACCTCAATCAGTATGCATATGATAATTATGATCAAGTTTGGGGGTATCACCCGGATTCTTCATGGCGCTACAACTATCAAGACCAATACTCTATTCCAAATCCAACATACACGCCAGATTTCTCATATCAACCTCCATTAAAAGAAGAAAAGTCAAAGTTGGAGGAATTATTGTCCAAGTTCATAGCATCAAATGAGGAGAGGAGGATTAATCAAAAGCGGTCAATTAAGAATCAAGAGATATCACGTCAAAATCTACAGAGCCAGATAGATCAAATGCTCAAAGCCTTGAACAACTGTCCTCGAACAATTGGTGTTATGATGAGGATTCTGATATTGATGAAGTGCCCGAGCCAAATCTATAATTGGAAGAGCCACAAGATGTTGGAAAAGAGAAAATTGGGGATAATGACAATAAGGTCGGAGAAAAACTAACTATAAGTACTAACAAGGATGAGCCGATGTTATTAGTGGCCCAATTTCCTTCTCCACCAAAGTTCAAGGATCCAGTTAGATTTGCAAAACCATGCTTGCTAGGTAGTCATGTTGTCGGCGAAGCTCTTTATGACATAAGAGCTAGGGCAACAATGAAGCCGTGGTGGGACGAGAAAGAGAAGATAGACGAAGAGCCCATTATGTTTGACACACTTCCATGCCCAAATATGAACACAAACACAATGGAGATACCGCCTAGTTATTTTCCCTTCTTCATGGAGATTATACCAAAACAAAGCATACTAGGTGACTTTAATGCAATGGCTATAACAAATGGGAACCTACTAAAAGCTACATTATTTCCGATGGATGGAGGGTTCCTCAATTATCGACGAGGAATTGGATAGCGTTGATCAGACAAAGTCAGGCTGAAAGACTGTAAATCAAGTGCTAACTGGGAGGCAACCTAGTAATTTTTATATTTATATGCTTTACTAGTTTATTTAGTAGATAGGAATTAATTTTCTTATTAAGTTCTCTTATAATCTAATCAATGTTGTCTCTCTTCATTGCAGGTATTGGAGGTTCAATGGATAGGAAAATGATCGTCGCCGCCATCGCCACCATCACTTCACTTCTTTAGTTGATTACAGGAAGTTCTCTTCTACTTATCGCTATATTCTTACAATGAGGACATTGTAATTGCTAAGTTTGGAGGAGTTTAGTTTAGTTCATTATTGCATGTGTAGTTTCATGTTTATGTTATGTTATTTTGCATATGTTGTTAATTTAGTTTAGGTTTATTACTATAAAAAAAATCAAATCAAAAATTAAAAAAATAATAGTTAGTTACTATGTTCATCTTGCATGAGTCCAGCTGTTAGATAGTTCAGTTTATTTTGGCCAATGATGAGATTGGAATTGAGTAGACAAGTATAGTACTAAATATTTGAACTTTGACGTTATTTTTTGTTATGAATTGAATCTTTTTCTGTTTGAAACTTGTATAATAAGGATAGCACAGTAAAAACAACTTGTGATTGATTGAGTTTAAATTGATACATAATGGGACTCTAAAGGATAATGCTAGTTTGAATGAAAGAATGACAAGAATAAGTAGTGAGGGCTAAAGTTAGACAAGAACCTAAGTTTGGGGGAATATTTGGGGTATATAAGCTTTATAAAAAAGAAAAAGAAAAAGAAAAAAATATGAATAAATACCGTGGCGTGCCTGTCTAGTTTTGTGGCCTTTATTGCTTGAGTAAGTATGCCCGAGGGGATTGTCTTTACACCTAGCGCCCTAAGGTCTTAATGGTTTGGGAGTCGTTGGTCGAAAGCTCGTTAAGGTAGCATTAAAAAGCCTAAGGGAATAAGACATCGCATAGCTATGTGTATATAAACCAAAAATAAAAAATAAAAATAAAAAAATGAATAAAACGGGAAAAGAGCAAAAAGCCCCCGTAGATGAAAATAAAGCATAAGTATCCCATGTTGACCCTCAATATTGGTAATTGCTTGATTTTAGTTGAATCTAGCTTATTTTTGGATTTCTTGAGTTTGTATTGTATGATGCCTTCGAAGAGACTTGTTATGTGTTAAATTTGATTTTATATCAGTTAACATTGTTGTGGAGCACACACGTACTATACCAATAATAACAGTTTAAGACTTGATGATTGACTAGGAAATTGTTGATTGGTTTTGATATGATGTATTATCATGTTTACTTGATTTTTCTAAGGCCGGTTGAATAGACTTGTTTCTGTCTTTACTGCTGGATTCGTAGGCATATAGATTAGTTGCATTGCATTGCATTATGTTGTGTTGCTTGGGAACAAGCAACAGTTTAAGTTTGGGGGTATTTGATAAGTGGATTTTATATACACTTATCCGGTATATTTTACTTGAATTAGTTGCTTATATTCATGTGTCTTAATTACTTTTCATGTATTTTGTGTTCATTTTTTAATTTATATGTTTGGGAGCGGTGTGAGTGACTATTGGTAAAGAAAAGTAAAAAAAATACAAAAAAAAAAACCAAATCGGACATCGTTTGGCCTTTCATGTTCATTTCATGTTTTTGGCTTGGAACTTAGCTTACATTGTAGAGCGTCTTCGTAGCTTTCCAGAACATCTTGAATCATTCCAATCGGAGTTCGGATGCAAGAGTTATGATCGTTGTACCAACGGACGTCGAACTTCGCTGTTTTGGTTAGCCATTTTCATAGCATTCACTTCCAGCTCAATTTCAACCCTCATCAGACCAGAATTTCTCAATCCTCAAAGAATCAAAGTTGTAGAGCTCGTCGATATCTTTGATTTGATAGGTGGCAGGCCTGTAACTCCTCCCGGATCAAAAGTTATGGCCGTTTTACCAGAGGATCTTGTGATGAAAAAATGAAGCCCGCCGGGCGGCTTTTCCTTAGTAAAACCCAACAAGGCGGGTACCAGCCAATAAAAATAGTACTATAGCCCATCGGGCCCTTGACAAGCCCTAGAGACCCACCGGGCGGGGAATGCAGTAAAAGAAGTTGTTTTTGGCCAAATTTGAGTTCGGGAAGGATTATTTTCAATCCAATTGACTCAAGGACTTCCAAGAGGACTTAAAGACATGTAAAAAGGCTTATAAAAGGAGGAGAATAATAAGGATTAGGGGAGATTGGAGATATTGCGAGAGAGCATTCCATTAGATAAGATTAGAGTAAATTAGATCAAAACACTAGTTCTAAATAGTTTTGGAGATTGAAGCAACTTGAAGACCATTGAAGATCAAGAGCAGGAGCTTGAGGAAGATGGAGATTTGCTGACAATAGATTCAATTTTTTACTCTACTCTTATTTTTATCTTTTAATGTTATTTCAAGTGTGGATTCTTAGTTTTAATTCAATGAACTAATTCTTTGTTTGAGATTACAATTGATCTTATTGTGTAGTTTATTTTAATATGTTTCGCTATCAATTATTATGTTCTATCGTGAGAATTTTCTATTGTGGTTCGGACTTAATTGTTTAATTGACTGGCCATCAATTACCGTGATAATCTATATGAACTCGAGAGATGAATTATAGATTTAGATCTGATCATGATAGCATGTGTTCAGGATTTTGTTAGTAGCTTAAACTTGATGAGTATTAAGGTAGAGATATGCTAGACACTGCATGTAATCGGATAGAGAACTTGTTCGTAAACCTTCCTCAATTATAATTCACATAGAGATATAGTGGGTTAGTTGATTAAGGTGTTTAACAGATTTCTATCTTAATTGTGGATTGACGTTAATACGGTATTAGTGCATCGAGAGGTGGTTAATACTACTTTAGTGTTCTTGATTAACAATTCGGGATAAAGAATAATTGATGAGAAGTGTGTTAACTTAAATGAAGCAATAAGTGAAGTTGTGATCTTAAATCTCCATAGTCTTAATTTAATTAGTGGAATTTAATAGTAGTTTAATTTATATAATTTGAAATTCATTCGCTTAAATAAGATTGAGTTGGTTACTTGGTGATTTTTATTAACTAATTCTTGGTGATTTTTTATTAACTAATTCTTTTACCCAACAGATGTGAGGAGCGATACTCTCCTCCTCGCACGAGACTTATCACTTTATTACTTGTTGACCTACTATCCTCTATACTTGTCCTGCGGATGCCATTTCCATATGCAAGTAATTAGATTTTTTCCAAGTCCCATAAGTGGATTTAAAATTTTTGTGAAGAATTATCAGGGTTAAGTATCTAAGTGTATACGAGTCAGTATATATGATCCTATATGTGAACAGTAAATTTTTAGGTGTACAACTGTGATTTAAGATCAAGGATTTATTAGATGAGTTGTAACTTTAACAAACCTGAAAGCTATGTGAGAATGTCAAGGATTAAGTTAGTAAACTTTAATGAATTGTTAGAAACCCTAACGATCAGATTGAAAACCATAATCTAAGTTCCGGGAATTCAAAACCCTAATTCGGATATTGAAAACCCTAATTTGGGAATTCAAAAGCTAAGTTTAAATGCTAAGTGTTAAATGTTATGGGATAAAAGGGAAATGTCCATAATACCCTTCAAGTTATAGGGGAAAAGACAAAAATACCCTTACTGGGTGCAAAATGACCAAAATACCCTTTTACTTAAACTTTATGTAAAAGATTTTGTAAATCTTAGTGACTCACCAAGCCAAAGCTTATCAACATGTGCTATATATCTAATATATCAGATATCTATTGCCACCTTGCAAGATTTTGTGCATGAATCAAAGATTTTAACTTAAAAAGAAAGTAAAGTAACTCACTTTACTTTCCAAACCAATCAAGACCTTCTCTCTCTACAAATTTCGAAATCTAGAGTAAGAAAGAGTGAGAAACAAAGCCATGATCATCACTTAGCTTTCCAAGAATAGACCAAGGATCAAAAGTTCAAGAATCAAAGCATAAAGGTATAAAACCCTAACCTTATAAAAATTTATGCGATCTTATGTTATATGTTGTAGTTAGATGTTTAAAGTTGTGTTTAAGGATGTTATTGAGTGATCTATGATGTTATATTATAAATCCATAACATCTAGAAGTCAAAAAATCAAGTTTTAGAACTGACTTAGAACCCTAAATTTATGGTTTGACAGCCTAATGTCAGGGCCCATAGATCTGTGTATGTTAATGATTAGGTGTGTTAGATGTTACAGACTTGTTCTTTGCCATGAGGAGAATAGACTGGAATTGGAATCACATCCATACCATGTCTAGATCTCAAGATATAAGTAGTCAAACATGGTTAACCGACCATGGGAGACTGTTTCTGGAAAACCCAGAATTTCCAGTTTGAGTTTGACAAGCTTTTCAAGGCTTCAGATCTTGCTTCTGACAAGTTATTTGGCCATGTTTGTGTAATCCAGTTGTAGTCTGGTATAAGTACTACATATTCATACCCTTAGATTACCCAGAACCAAAATAGGATCAAAGTTGTGAATTGTCAAACATAGGTTGACCAACTGCCTAGGTTCCATTTCTGGAAAACCCAGATCCATGAAGAACAACTCCTGACATCATTTTGACTGTCCTTGATCTCTCACTTGTTATGTTGTTTGACTGAACTATTGTTATAATGTTGTTCTACGACATAAGTACTACCATCTAGTATCATAAAACCACTTAGAGCATGACCATAGACCAGATTAATCAGGGTTTAAAGAGCGACCCTTGTAACTGCTTGAGTTTCTGGGCAACCCAGAAACTCAAGAACATGTCTGACAATCTTTTCTGGAGCCTGGATCTTGCAGATTTGATATGTTTGGGCTATGAAACTTGCTGGAGATTATAGTATCAATGCTTCAATATTAACACTTTAATCAACCCAAAAACTTTAAAATCAAAGATTTATAGTTGGTCAAACTAGGTACCTTAATGACTGGCCATGAATGTTCTTACATGCTCAAGAACACCTATAGCGATGGTTCTATCGCTATAGGGCCCTTTAGGGATAGATAATTTCTGAAAAATAATTATTTTATTTAAATAATTAAATAAAATTAGTTTTAAATTATTAAAAATATAAAATAAATTTCTAAATTTTTTTTTAAATTCCGAAAATTAGTTTTTAATTATTTAGAGTATATTTCATAAATATTTAATATTTTTGAATATAAATGGTATTTAATTTATTTAATTACAATATTAAATAAATTATTTAAAAATGATTTTAATACTTGAAAAATCATGAAAAATTATATTATGGTGTTAGAAAATATTATAAGTTATTTTAATAACTTTTGATATTTTGTTATGAATTTAATTACTAATTTATTATTAATGGTAATTAATTTATTTCATAAATATATTAAATAAATTATAGAAAATAGAATTAATGATTTAAAAATCATATAAAATTATTTAAGGGTTAGAAAATATTTTGAGTTATAAAATAAAACTTTTGATATTTTGTCATGAAAATATTAATATTTTAATATTAATAAAATTAACGGATAATGGATTTAAGCATTTTAAAAATCATATAAATGTGATTTTAAGGTATTAAAAATACTTTGATATATTATAAATATATTAAAATATTATGTTATGATTTTTATTAATATTAAATAAATATTAATGATAAATTAATTATATGGTATTTAAATTACATAAATACGATATTAATGATTGAAAAATCATGATAAATGGTAATAATTATCTGAAAATTATTACGAGCTTATGAAAAATTATTTTGACTGATAATAAAATTATCTAAAATAATTATTAGGTGTTTAGGCAGAGTTTAATTGAACTTAAACTCGATAATTGTCCCACTAGAATGTCGGGATGTTAGAATTTTGTCGGATTCAACTCAAACTTAAATAGTTTGACTTGATACCGAGTCTTAGGTAATTTGTGGATTGATAGGGTTATGTGTTATGTGTTTTAGGTTACTCTATGATTATATATAATAGTATTATATTATGATGATATTATTCTAATTTGTATATCGATATTATTTCTATATTAGGTCTTCAGGCAAAGATAAATAAATTGCGTAACAGTAATCGACCGAATAGGCAAGTTCCTAACCTTGAACTTCTAATTATTGTGTAAGTTTTCCTTAACTCGATCTCGAGTTGTTTCATTCAAATATACTTATGGTTAATCATTGCTGATTGCCATGTCTAAGAATTGTTAAATTGTACTCTGTACATATTGCATGTATTAATCAGGTATGAAAGGCTAATCACCTTCATTACCATTCGGTCTAGATATAATCGATATGTTCATGTTAAATGTTCTTCAGCTATGCAAGTTTGTTCATGTTAATTCATAACTATATTTTTGAATTATAGCCACCTTATTATTCAAATTCTTTCAATCATGATATATCCTTAAATAAACTTAAACTTGCTGGGCAAACATATGCTCACCCTTGCTATATCATAATAAACATTGCAAATTAAGACGAATATGTCAGATACAAGGAAAGGTTAAAGACAGTTCCAGCTTTAAGTTTATGTGTGCAGCTTAATTTGTTACAGCATAGTATGATAATATCTTGATTAAAAGATAAAATGCACCCCAAACTTCACTTCCTATTACTTGTGCACCCCAAACTTAAAAAGGTGTCTAAGCACACCCCAAACTTAATTTTACTTTACAAAATGCACACTTTTACCAATTAGCCGGTCAAAAGTGACTGGTCGTGATCCACGTGTGGATATGAAAGGGTATGCAAGTCATTTCCATATCTTCTTCTACTACAAGACAGATTCACAAGCCAGTCATTCAGTTGCCCCATTCGTGCAAGCTCAATTTGGGAAGTAAATCCAAGAAATTTGAGCAAGAAAATCAAGGGAAATTAGGGCTCATGGATTGTAATTGCTGGTGCATGAAGAAATTAGTGATGAAGACGTCTTGGAGAAGCTCAAACAATGCCGGTAAAAGATTCCTTGGTTGTCCAGATTGGGGTTTAGCTGGGCATGGTGGTTGTAATTTCTTCTTCTGGGTTGATCCACCAATTGTGAGCGTTCTAGGGAAGTAATACCTGGATTAATTAGAAGATTGGAGAATTTGGATGCTCAAATCAAAGCTCTGCAAGATGAACTGAAGGAGTGCAGAATTAGGGCAATGTTTGCAAAGGGTCTTTTGCTTGCAACTTAGGCTGTGATTTTCTATTTCATGTTCAACTCAACAAAGACTGAAATTCCCCACAAGTAATTTTCTAGGCAATGTATTGGTAGTACTCTGGGATTGTAATTTCTATATCATGCTCTAGGTAGTAATGCTGAAATCATGTATGTATTGGTTGTAGAGAGGGAAGTTTTTGGTTGTAATTCATGGGCAATTTATTTGAATGAAGATGGTATAAGATTTAAATTATGTTTTTGTGCATGTGTGAATGAAGATGTTGTTGATCATGATAAAGGTGTGCTTTAGTTGATGATAAAATCCATGGTTGATGTGGCGAAGCGGCTTGTAAATTGGTATGGTGTGCAAGTTAAGATATCTATTGCACATCACTTGCACACCAACCATGTTAGCTTTAAATCATATATGTTTGAATGAAGATGGTGTGCTAGTTGGTTGACAGTAAAATGGTGTTGCACTTATGATATTTGCTGCAACAAGTATGCAAAAACCAAAACCATAGAACCTTTATGTCATTCAATGAACAAAAAAACAGAGGCAAAATGCATAATGCATAAACCATAGAAGCATATGAACAAAAAATAGAGGCCATTCAATTATGTAACAAAAACCAAAAGACAAAATGCACTCCAAAAACATTGGCAAAGGATCAGTACAGTACATTACAGGAAAACATAAGTTGCAAACTATTAACAAAAAGCATCATATATTGTCACTGGACAACATGGTAAACTGGATCCATTCATTTAAGTACTTAATTGTCAGTACATTTCCCAAAGGAACTGCAATTCAAAACATAAGTTGCAAACTATGTAGCCAATTCCAATACCAAGCATCATATACATCAAATGCAGTCACATTTCACTGCAAATCTATATACCCAAAAAACAACAAAAAGATGCCAAAACTCCCATCCCAACACTATGAATCTGCAGCAGGCCCTCCACTGTCATGTTTCCTAAACTGGATCTTCTTTCTTTTGGATCTTGCTGCAGCTTCTAGGTCTCTTAGTGTTGTAACATGTTTCCCCTTCCATGTGTAGTCTTTGGGCAGCAGTCCCTCACCAGACACCTTGCTTTGGCTACCCTCAGAATATATTCCCCCTTGCCACTATTTAGAACCTCCACCTTTCTCTTGTGTAGACTCTTGTGTTGGAGCCTTCATGCTCCTCTTATCTCCTGGCTCCTTGTTGAGTTTCTGAAAATAGACAAAAAATAATTGTATGAAACTCAACATACTATAGAATGAAACTCAAAATAGAAACAGGCATCTTAACTTACTTGAGGACAACCTCTTGAATTGTGACCCCATTCCTTGCAAAATCCACATCTCAATGATGTTCTTTTCCTCTTCAAACTTGTACTTGTTGGACATGATTCTGGAATGTCATTATGTTTTCTCCTAACAACTTTAGGCATGCCTACAGGAGTATGTTTAACTGGTGGAAAAGGTGCCTCAAAACCAGTTGGATCCCACTCAGATCTGTGCCTTACTGGCTCAATGTTGTGACTATAAACCTTTAGATACATGTCCTTGGTTAAACAGTCATGTACATATGTGTATGGATCCTGGCCTATTTTGTTAATGCATGACACAACATGAGCACAAGGTATTCCACACAAGTCCCACCTCCTACAAGAACATATTTTATTCCCCAAATCCACCACAAATGAATAACCCCCAGCAGTCATAGTCACTGTAAACCTACCACCATCACCTGACCACAATGGCAGGCCACCCCCTGATTGACCTTTCCATTTTTCTAATTTTTTTGCTATTCTAGGGCACACAACACCATTATGTTTCAATATCATTTCCCTCCTTTTAACAATCATATTCATGCAATATAATCTAAGTCCTTCTAGACACCCTATTATTGGTTTGGCTCTAGACTTAAGAATTTTTCTATTAAATACCTCACAATGGTTATTGACATACATGTCACTTTTGCATATGGTCTGAAAATGAGACCTACTCCACTGAGCAGGTGACTTAAGAGCTAGCCATTCGTATGCACTCTTATCTTGTCTTTTTAGCACTTCCATTGCCCTTCGAAATACATAAGGATTTGTGGCTTTAGCAGCATTCCACAACAACTTTCTTAATCCAGAACCTTTGTGCTTTTGACAAAAGTTCCTGTACAAATGCATTTCACAATGTCTGTGTTTAGCACCAGGGACCACATCTTCTAAGGCATTAATCAAACCCTGATAACAAAGCAAGGTAAGTTACCAGAAAGATACTTTGGGGTGTAATAATTGATTGAAACACCAAAAGATGTTTTTACCTTTTGCTTATCTGAAATGAATGTCCAGCCTCCATCATTTGCAACACCAAGATCTTCCACCAACAAGTTCATAAACCACACCCAAGACTGAGTGTTCTCAGATTCAACAATGGCACATGCAACTGGCCACATCCCATTGTTAGGGTCAACACCAACCGTAGTCAATAACTGACCCCCATATGGTCCTTTGAGAAAGCATCCATCAAGCCCTACCAGCGGTCTACACCCTAATTTGAATCCTTCTTTTAGTGGTTGGAGACAAACATAAAACCTTAAAATTCTGCCCAAGTCTTGTCCCTGCTCTGGTTCTGCTCTCTTCAAAATACAAGTACTCCCAGGCATGGCTCTTCTGAGCTCTGCAGCATAGTCTAAGACCAGTCCATACTCCTCCTAAGCACTCCCTTCAATGTTCTTCATTGCTCTCTTCTTAGCTCTGTATGCTAGGCTCCTTGATACCCCAATATCCAAATCTGCAACCACTTTACTATGAAACTGATCTAATCCCCATGTTGGATTCATTCGAAGTTCATCTTCATATTTTTTGGCAATGTATTCTGCATTTATACAATAATTATCCCATTCTTTGTAACAAGTATGCACTTTTTGTAACCTAGTTATTTTAAATGTATGCTCTCTTTGCACCTTTGCAGCATAGAAGTACCATGTACATGGCTCCACACACCTTACTTGGATCTTATTTGATAGGTTTTTCTTGAAATAAATCTTCCTTCCTTGTTTGATGCCATGACTTCTGATTGCTGCCCTCACTTCAGTGACATTGTTAAATGTCATTCTCAACTCAAACTCAGGATCCTCTGTGACACCTTCCCTAAATTCTGATTGCAGCTCTTCATGGAAGTTATGTATTTCAGGATCAAATTCATCAACTCTAGGCATCATTTCCACATCAAATTCATCATAGTTAGAGGATAAAAATCCTGGTTTATGTGGATCTTCTTCTGTACTCTAGGTTTCTGAAGTTTATTTTCTTTTCTCTTTATCCTTTGCCTTTCTTGTTTCAGCTCCTTTTGCTTTGCCTTTCTGTCTTGCACCCTTCTCTTCCCTTTGTTTTCCCTTCCCTTTGTCCCTTGCCCAACTTTAGTTGCCCCCCACCTCTCAAGTTGCCCGAGATCGATTCAACACCACCGATCACCTACACCTATCATTATCATCCTCATCCAAGTCATAATCCTCTTCATCCTCAGTTAACTCTTCCCCAGAACTATCCACATAATCTTCATCAGTTGACTCTCTTTCATAATTCAAGTCAATTGATGCTCCAATAGGTGTAATCACCTCCAAATATATTTCAATTAGCCTACTAGCAGGGATAAGCATACACATTGTCAGTATATCATCATCATTTTCTAACTCCCATAATCCCTTATCCATACTAGTTGCAGGTGTCTTATACTGGAACTTCAAGTGTCCAGCTTTATATCCCAACTGCTTCCCCATTTCGGCTATATCAAGTAAAGAGATGTAATCAGGATGACACAAATCAAAATAGTTGAATGTACCTCACACCCACTGCTTATGTGGGCTATCTTCAAAGTGTCCACCATGGAAAATTTTGACTGAAAAAAATTCCGTATTGCCTGCACAACCACAAACACAAAGGGACCACTACCAGTTAAATGTGTGGACCACTACCTATAATCGGGAGAACAAAGAATGAAAAGGGACCACTACAAAACAAATACTACAAAAGCAACAATCCTATTCAAACTACTATCAGAACACAATAAACAAAGAAAAGGAAGTCACTAAACTACAAAAAGTACACATTAAAAAACACCAGACCATTATTGCACATGTTCTCATATTAACTTACTGTATTCTGGGACTCCCTTCTTTCCATAAACGTCATTGTCGACTGAATCCCTCAAGAATCGAGAATCACCCATCTTTTCCTTCACGAATCGCGAACCCTAAGCAAATCGATTTGGGGATTTTAATCTGATAACCAACATAAATACATAACCGGTGTCAATCAATTATTTCTTAAGTCTTAAATGTAAATTACCAATCTTACCCCCTCTGTAATAAACATTCAAGCATTAGCCGATCATAGCCGGTCACTTTTGACCGGCTAATTGGTAAAAGTGTGCGTTTTGTAACGTAAAATTAAATTTGGGGTGTACTTAGACATCTTTTTAAGTTTGGGGTGCACAGGTAAATAGGAAGTGAAGTTTGGGGTGCATTTTGTCTTTTAGTCTAATATCTTTGTATGTCAGATAGGATAATGAATTGTGTATAAGTTAAGGTTACTCGACCTTGGGGAAAAGAGTGTAAAGTTTATTGTATAAACAATTTATATTTATATCTTCCGCAATAGTTATAAAAATAGTATACCAGATCCGCGATGATTTGGGACCCGGATTTGGGGCTCTCACAGTTGGTATCAAAGCTGTTGGTTATGAACCTTAGGTATGAATACCTGAGAACAATAACCGCAGTGATTAGGATAAGATCTAACTCACATAGAGTTAGTTGGTCGGTAAGATTCAAAGACGAATCTCGACGAGTTGTAAAGATACGGAGTTTCCTAACTCTGATAATAAAGTTGAACAGTAGTGATTAATAGATCGAGTCTAAAAGACTAAAAGTACAGGGATAGGAGATCGTCAAACAAAAAGATCAAGACATAGAAATGAATCGTAATATATATAATGAGATCACCCCATGATCGGATAAGGTTATAGTATGGAGAAGGATCACGCAAATGATTGAAAAATTTATAGCAAGATTGCTGAGTGTCAGTTGTACTATGAATTGGTATAGATTCAGGAAAGGATTATGAATACGAGTTGAATGAAATTCGTATTGAGAAAGGAGTTAAGATTAGGTGGGGATTTCAATTGAGGACTCATGTCAGCAGCTGAGTTGTATGATTCTTCGTATGGGAGTTGAATTGTACTTGATGTAACATCCACTTAGTTTCTGGCACTGATAATAATTGAAATGTTTGTGTCACGCTATTTGCTATATGGATGTTAAGAGGGTGATTCATTTCTCATGTGTATAACAGATAGATAGGTTATAGGTAGAGGATATAAGGTTAAGTACGAGTTCTTAAAACTCATACTTATGTTACGTTCGTGACTCATGGTTATATGAAATGTTTATGAACCGCTCAGGGAATGGACGTCAAAGGTCTGACTAGGATAAGTTCTTAAACGCATATGATTGTGGAAAGTTCCTGAACTCATGTGTATGGTTTGACGAACTGGGAATAGTCATGTGTGAATGGAGTATTGAGGATAATAGGAATAGATAGACTGTTTAATCAAATGATTATTAGTGGAGACATAAGTTTTCCAAAACTCCTAGCTATGCTAGACTTCGAAATTTTAACATCAAGCTAAATACACACTATGTGCTTTTGAAATATATATATATATATATATATATAATAATAATTTTTTGAACGGTTTAAAGTATAGTCTATGCTACTTATTTCGGCTAGACGCAAATGATTTGAAATATCAAAATATATTTTTTTTATCACTTATGTACCATGTAACCTGGTGTAGAGATGATAAAAAGTTGATAGAGTTATAAATACAGAAATACTTAGTGTGAATTCAATCTAAAAATCATTGTTCCACTATTGTATGATGTGTTATGACAATGTCATATAATGACGGCATCCTCAAATGGACTTTTAATACAGTACGACATCATGACGTCATTCTCAAAAATATTTTCAAAAATTTAATTTGCCAACGGCGTTTGGCTATACACATTCGTAAATCAATTGAAATTGATTATTGATATGAGTTTACGCTATTCGATTCAGCTAGACTAATGTTTATGAAAACTCTAAGTGTTCATTGAAAAAAATTTCCCGAACCAAAATGTTTTGTTGCGGAATCCAATAAGACTGAGGTAAAATTTTGTGCCTATGGCAGTGACGAGAAATTGATAAAACCAGTATTACTGGGCCAGTACTGGGCATACCGGGCTAAGCACCCTCTATGTCTTCAGGGTAAGACGGTTTGCGGATGAATTTCCATAAAACCTTTGCGAAAATGAAAAATCATAGTCTATATGACTCCTCAGCACAATTTGAAAATTTTTACTCTTGTGAGTGGTGTATTGGGTAGCATATGATGATGTGTATGAATGTTGTAAGCAGTATGGTGTAAGTTGTAAGGTGAATTTCGGGGACGAAATTCTTAGAAGAAGGGGTGAATGGGACAACTCGAGAATTTAGAAAAAATTTTAAAATCCTAATTGATTAATTTAAGGTTCAATATTAGAACCTAGACAGAAAATAAGTGTATGTAATTGGCAGTTCTGTAAAGAAATTTTAAGAATTTAAAAATTTTTGGACAAGAATTGAATAATTTGGTGGATGGTAAGTGATAGTCTGGTTATGAGGTATAAAATTTTGGTGGATTTAAAAATTTTGTGAAGAATTATCAGGATTAAGTATCTAAGTGTATACGAGTCGGTATATGTGATCCTATATGTGAACAGTAAATTTTTATGTGTATAGTTGTGATTTAAGATCAAGGATTTATCAGATGAGTTGTAACTTTAAAAAACCCTAAAGCTATGTGAGAATGTCAATGATTAAGTTAGTAAACTTTGACGAATTGTTAGAAACCCTAACGATCGGATCGAAAACCCTAATCTAAGTTCCAGGTATTCAAAACCCTAATTCGGATATTGAAAACCCTAATTTGGGAATTCAAAAGCTAAGTGTTAAATGTTATGGGATAAACGGGAAATGTCCATAATACCCTTTAAGTTATAGGGGAAAAGACAAAAATACCCTTTTACTTAAACTTTATGTAAAAGATTTTGTAAATCTTAGTGACTCACCAAGCCAAAGCTTATCAACATGTGCTATATATCTAATATATCAGATATCTATTGCCACCTTGCAAGATTTGGTGCATGAATCAAATATTTTAACTTAAAAAGAAAGTAAAGTAACTCACTTTACTTTCCAAACCAATCAAGACCTTCTCTCTCTTCAAATTTCAAAATCTAGAGTGTGAAAGAGTGAGAAACAAATCTATGATCATCACTTAGCTTTCCAAGAACAGATTAAGGATCAAAAGTTCAAGAATCAAAGCATAAAGGTATAAAACCATAGCCTTATAAAAATTTATGTGATCTTATGTTATATGTTGTAGTTAGATGTTTAAAGTTGTGTTTAAGGATGTTATTGAGTGATCTATGATGTTATATCATAGATCCATAACATCTAGAAGTCAGAAAATCAAGTTTTAGAACTGACTTAGAACCCTAAATTTATGGTTTGACAGCCTAATGTCAGGGCCCATAGATCTGTGTATGTTAATGATTAGGTGTGTTAGATGTTACAGACTTGTTCTTTGCCATGAGGAGAGTAGACTGAAAGTGGAATCACATCCATACCATGTCTAGATCTCAAGATATAAGTGGTCAAACATGGTTGACCAACCATGGAGACCTGCTTTACGGAAAACCGAATTTCCAGGTTTGAGTCGTGATGCTTTTCAAAGGCTTGGATCTTGCTTCTGACAAGTTATTTGTCCATGTTTGTGTAATCCAGTTGTAGTCTGGTATAAGTACTACACATTCATGCCCTTAGATTACCCAGAACCAAAATAGGATCAAAGTTGTGAACGGTCAAACATAGGTTGTCCAACTGCCTAGGTTCCATTTCTGGAAAACCTAGATCCGTGAAGAACAGCTCCTGACATCATTTTGACTGGCCTTGATCTCTCACCTGTTATGTTGTTTGACTGAACTATTGTTATAATGTTGCTCTATGACATAAGTACTACCATTTAGTATCATAAAACCACTTAGAGCATGACCATAGACCAGATTAATCAGGGTTCAAGGAGCGACCCTTGTAACTGCTTGAGTTTCTGGGCAACCCAGAAACTCAAGAACACGTCTGACAATCTTTTCTGGAGCCTGGATCTTGCAGATTTGATATGTTTGGGCTATGAAACTTGCTGGAGATTATAGTATTACATCAATGCTTCAATATTAACACTATAATCAACCCAGGAACTTTAAAATCAAAGATTTATAGTTGGTCAAACTAGGTACCTTAGTGACTGGCCATGAATGTTCTGACATGCTCAAGAACACCTATGGCGACGGTTCTGTCGCTATAGGGCCCTTTAGCGACAGATAATTTCTGAAAAATAATTATTTTATTTAAATAATTGCAGAAAATTAGTTTTAAATTATTAAAAATACAAAATAAATTTCTAAAAATTATTTTAAAAGTCCAGAAAATTAGTTTTATTTATTTAGAGTATATTTCATAAAATTTAATATTTTTTGGAATATAAATGGTATTTAATTTATTTAATTAGAATATTAAATAAATTATTTAAAAATAATTTTAATACTTGAAAAATAATGAAAAATTATATTATGGTGTTAGAAAATATATTAAGTTATTTTTAATAACTTTTGATATTTTGTGATGAATTTCATTAATAATTTATTATTAATGGTAATTAATTTATTTAATAAATATATTAAATAAATTATGGAAAAAAAAATTAATGATTTAAAATTATATAAAAATGATTTAAGGGTTAGAAAAATATTTTTTGAGTTATAAAATATAACTTTTGATATTTTGTCATGAAAATATTAATATTTTAATATTAATAAAATTAACAGATAATGGATTTAATTGTTTAAAAATCATATAAATGTGGTTTGAAGGTATTAAAAATACTTTGATATATTATAAATATATTATAATATTATGTTATGATTTTCATTAATATTAAATAAATATTAATGATAAAGGAATTATATGGTATTTAAATTACATAAATACGATATTAATGATTGAAAAATCATGATAAATGGTAATAATTATCTGAAAATTATTACGAGATTATGAAAAATTATTTTGACTGATAATAAAATTATCTAAGATAATTGTTAAGTGATTAGGCAGAGTTTAATTGAACTTAAACTCAATAATTGTCCAACTAGACCATCGGGATGTTAGAATTTTGTCGGATTCAACTCAGACTTAAATAGTTTGACTTCATACCGAGTCTTAGGTAGTTTGTGGATTGATAGGGTTATGTGTTATGTGTTTAGGTTACTCTATGATTATATATAATAGTATTATATTTTGATGATATTATTCTAATTAGTATATCGATATTATTTATATATTAGGTCTTTAGGCAAAGATAAATAAATTGCGTAACAGTAATCGACCGAACAGGCAAGTTCCTAACCTTGAACTTCTAATCATTGTGTAAGTTTTCCTTAACTCGATCTCGAGTTGTTTCATTCAAATATACTTATGGTTAATCATTACTGATTGCCATGTCTAAGAATTATTAAATTGTACTCTGTACATATTATATGTATTAATCAGGTATGAAAGGCTGATCACCTTCATTACCATTCGGTCCAGATATAATCGATATGTTCATGTTAAATGTTCTTCAGCTATGCAAGTTTGTTCATGCTAATTCACAACTATATTGTTGAATTATATCCAGCTTATGATTCAAATTCTTTCAATCATGATATATCCTTAAATAAACTTAAACTTATTGGGCAAACATATGCTCACCCTTGCTATATCATGATAAACATTGCAGATTAAGATGAATGCGTCGGATACAAGGAAAGTTTAAAGACAGTTCCAACTTTAAGTTTATGTGTGCAGCTTAATTTGTACCAGTAAAGTATGATAATATCTTTTTATGTCAGATAGGATAATGAATTGTGTATAAGTTAAGGTTACTCAACCTTGGGGAAAAGAGTGTAAAGTTTATTGTATAAATAATTTATGTTTATATCTTTCGTAATAGTTATAAAAATATTATACCAGATCCGCGGTGATTTGAGACCCGGATTTGGGGTTCTCACATATATTTCTCAAATTTGTTTTCTATTCGTGATTTGAAGAATAAGTTCTCCATTATTCAGTAATCATTGTTTACTCTTACATTATTGCAATTGTCATCACTATATTAGCGGGCAATTGTTTGCTCACTCTTGCAATTAACACTGCAGCTAAAGCTGAGAAAGTTAATGAGCCGTCTTCTAGCAAAGGCAAGCGCAAGATGTCCAAATGATGAAGACTTATTTAATTTTACTTAACTGAATATCTGTTATGATACTTATTTAATCATGATGTATTCCGCAGACTTATATAATAATTTAAGGTTAGATTACCTAGGATTTATTTTAAGATGATGTAACCCTTTAATGGGGAGAATTATTATTTTTGTTGTTTAATTTATGTCTTTATCCTTGATTATAGGTAGTTAGATGTAATTATTTTGGATAGTGAGCACCAAATCTTGTGGGAATGAAGTACCTGGATTTGGGAATCCAGGTTACTGGATTAGTCAATCCAGGTTGCTCGATTGGTATGTTTGAATAATCCAGATTATAGTATTAGTATTGATCAACTTACTGGATTATAGAAAAGAACTTATCATATGAAAGATTAAAGTGTTAAATCATAATGTATATGATATAGTGATTGAAAAATTATCAAAGGACGATAATAATACTGATGTGTTAAGGTGTTATCTAATATTTAATTATGTAGTTAAGTGTTAACCAATTTGCTTTTAAGTAGTGGTATTATGAGGTGTAATATGATATGCTGATTGAAAGATCAATCTTAACAATGATAGGTCTTTTCAATAAAGAGATTAAATTAGATTGCGTAGCAGTAATCGACGGTACGAGCAAGTTTCCCTAACTCAAACTTGAGTTGTATTTTTAAAGCATGTTAGTGAATAAATATTGTTGATTATTCACATCTATACTGATTATTGATTCGCACTTAGTGCATGTTGCATATGTTCATCAGGTATAAAAAGTTGATCACCTCGTTACCATAAGGTTTAGTTAAATTGTTCATGGTCATTGTTGACCCCAAACATTATTGATTCAATCATTCAATTATTGAAACTTGATTCATGTTATTTCACAATTATTACATTGTTGAAAACTTGAAATCTTATTCCTTTTCAATCATGATATATCTTCATTGCATTTAAAACTTGATGGGCAAATTTGTTGCTCACCTTTGCTACATCATGATAAAATTTTCAGATTAAGATGAAAGCTCGAATAAAGATAGAGGCAAAGGCAAAGTGCAAGATTAAATTATTATGCAGTTAGAACTATTAAATTTTATGACGCAAAAGACATTGTAAATCTTTTAAGATATTGAAGGTATATATTAAGTTAAGGTTTCAGACCTTGTGGATTATGTTGTAAAAGTTTATTGTATAAACAATTTATGTTTATATCTTCCGTAATAGTTATAGAAATAATGTATCATAACGTACCAGATCTGAAGTAAAAAGTATCGGGGTTGAAGGGCGCTACAGTCGGTATTAAAGCTGTAGGTTATAAACCTTAGGTAGAAGTACGTTAGGCTATAACCGCAGAGATGAAGATAAGGAATAAACTTAAATAGAGTTTAAAGTGCTAAGAGATGAATTTGGAAAATTCATTATTAAGATTAGATGAAGATAAATAAGATTCAAAGAAGAATCTTGAAGAGATATAAAGATAAGAATCTGGAGTCACCTGACTCCAGTAATAAAGATGAAAAGTGATAATAAATAGACGATGTCTATAAAATGAAAAGTATAAATAAAATCATAATATAATATGATTAAAGAGAAGAATAAGAAGATTGTAGTATAAAATGATCATAAGTATAAGGAGAAATGATTACAAAATAAGATCACAACGTGATCAAATTAAATTGTTGAATAACATATGATATGTTAAGTGATTGGAATGATATAGCTTGACGCTCTAAAGAGAAGGTACTATGAAATGGTACCATGTAAACTCAGAAAAGAGTGGTAAATGTTAAGATACAGATTAAAAAAATTGTATTAAGAAAATAGAAAGTTAGGATCATGTGGGATTTTAATTGAGGACTCATATCAGTAGCTAAGTTATTTGATTCCTTGTATGGGCAGGGAATTTGTACTTGGTTTAAGAACCACTTAGCTTCCTATATTGATATAGTGGTTGAGTCGAACAATTCCTTGTATGGACAGGGATTTGTGCTTGGTGTAATAGTCTCTTAGCTTCCTATATTGATTAATGGCCGAGTTGACCAATTCCTTGTATGGGCAGGGGATTGTGTTTGGTTCGACAACCACTTAGCTTCTTATATTGATAATCATTGGAACCTAGTGTCGCGCTATTTGGTATATGCATGTTGAGAAGGTGATTTTTTTCTCATGTGTATAACGGATAGGTAGAGAATATAAGGATAGGTGCGAGTTCTTAAAACTCATACTTATGGTAAGTTTATGACTCATAATTGTATGGTATGTTTTTGAACCCCTAAGCGTATGGACAGTTCCTAATTGGTTCTTGAACTACATATCGCTAGGATAAGTTCCTGAACTCATATTATTATGGAAAGTTCATGAACTCATAATGTGTGGTAAGTTTGATGAACTATATTGGGATATAGAAAATTTGTGAATGGAGAATTAAGGATGATAGAAATAGATAGAATTATTAAGCAAAGGATCATTAGAAAAAGTAAAGTTGATGGTGGAAGCATAGTTATTCCAAATCTTCTAGCTATGATAGACTTTGAAATTTTTGACATCAAGCTAAATTCGCACTGATGTGCCTTCAAAAATATAAATAAATTTTGTTATTCTTAACACATGGTGACAAGTGTGTATGTGCGGGCTTCGGGCCACTAACACATCATTACCTGTTGCGGCCTGACAATACTAAAATTAATTTTCAATGGTTTTTAATCGTTTAAGAGAAAAGTCTATGCTAATTGTTTCGGCTAGACAAAAATGATTCGAAAAAGAAAATTGTATTTTAAATATCATTAATACATCATGGAATCTGGTGCAAAGATGATAAAAATGATGGAGTTATCAATGCAGAATTATTTAGTGTGGGATGTGACCTAAAGATCGTTAGCCCACTATGGTATGATGTAGTACGACAAAGTCACAAAATGACGGAATTCTCAAACGAACTGTAAATACATTGCAGAATTATGACGTCAAAAAATAATTTTTAGAATCTTAAAGATAAATTATTGCCAACTAAATTTGGTTAGACATATGTTTCGATTGAAATTTGAATTATTGGTATACGTCTAAGCTATTTGATGCAACTAGATAAATGTTTATGAAAATTCAAGTATGTCTTTGAGAATTTATCCTGAACCAAATTTTTTTAGGTGCAAAATCTTATGATAAGTCTGAGTTGAACATCCCTGAAAATGGGGATATACTAATTGGATAAAATATTCCAATCTAAGAACGCATATAGTCGTTCTGATGACTAAGGTACAATAGACTGATCATCTAAAGTTCCCGTAACAGTAGTTTACCTTCTTCGTGATTGTAAACATACCTAGCAGAAAATGTTTCAGAGGTAGAGTACCTTTTTTCATATTTAAAAGAGGTACCAGATAGAAATACCTCTAAACCTCATAGTTCATGGTTTTTATGGCTCCTTAGACAGATATGAAAAGTTTTCTTGAATAAAACTTTTTACACTATTTATACTACTTCACAGTTATTGAACAATTGTGGAGACTCCTAAATGATTGGAAGATGTAAACTCCTAGTGGGTAGTCATGGTAGAATGTTATGGTAGAATAGATCCTCATGGAAGGAGATAACATGTACTCGTTAATTGAGAATGAAATCTGATGTGATTAAATAAAAGTTATTAAGACAACCTAGTTTTGATTAATAGAATAAGTAGAGATTGGTATGCTATAATTTTGAGGATGAAATTTTAAGAAGAATGGGTGAATGTGACAACCCAAAGATTTAGAGGATCTTGAATGATTAAATTAAAGGTTAAAGAATAAAACCTAGATTGGAAATAGAGGATTAATTAAAAAATTTAAAGAACCTATACCGTTTAATTTAAATTTTTAAGCAATGTAAAGGAATTAAATGTCAATGATAGAATTGTTGAATAGTAAAAAATGAGAAGATAAAGAATTGATGTGAGAAAATATGGGTTACGAAAATTTAAAACCCTAGAATGGATTTATATGTGTATTTAAAGGTATGTTAAGAACAAGGTATTATGGTACCTTTAAAATTAAATGAATTAATCGATGAAAGCGATCATGTTAGAAATTTTTATAATGATATATGTGGGAAATTTATTAAGGAAATAAGTTTCAATGAATAGATATTATAAGGATAAAGTGAATGTGTATATATATATATATATATATATATATATATATAGTGATGTGCTATATATTTTAGCAAGAGGAATGATAAAGGTAAATACCTTATGACTTATGTGGGACATGGGTGAGGTTAAGAAAATACATATATTTTAAATATGTATATATAATTATTCGTTATATAAAGAGAATTTGTGACGCCCCAAATTCGAGTTTTCTAACCTAGGGTTTGGTGCTCACGATCCATCATATATATCACATCTAACTACCCATTCAATTATGATTTTTTTCATTCATTACGTTACCTTAATAAAAACGTACATTAAAACATAATTATACTATCATTATCCCAGGTTACCTAACATTAACCTTTCATGTCTATTAATATAAAAGACTTAAACAAAATTATAATATAATAATCATTGAACAACTTGTTACTACTCAGTCGCCTTCCCTTTGCCTTTGTCCTTATTAGAACCTTCTGCTACCTCGACTTTAGCTGAAATATTTTATTCAAGCAAGGGTGAGCAACGAGTTTGCTCAGCAATTTAAAGCGTACAATAAAAGATATAGAAGAATTTAACTTTTTATAATTTCACGATATTCGAACGATTTCAAAATAGCTGAATGGTAAATCATTTTCAATAACAAGGATTTTCTTAAGTTTCATACTGAATATTATTCCAAGGATGAAAGAGTAAAATTCTATCGAAGGTTCAATAATATTCAATTAATTAAGAAGAATTATTGATGCTACAATAATATTCAACAAAGTGGGATATTCTCAGATTTCATGTTGGGTGATCACAAATGGATCAAGAACTACTCCAGGAATCATTAGTAATTAAAGTTGAATTACCTCAAGAATATAAGTTAGTTATAAAAAATAATTATACTCTTCTGCAAGTACATGAAGTGGTCAGCTCCATTGTACCCTATATTATGCATAATACTCAAAAATCGCGCATGGGTTGTAAGACCCCAACTTTCATAAATAAAGATTAATTTTTCTCGAAATATATTTTTGAATATTATGGTGTGGATTTGATATAATGTTATAGATGTGGGTAATATTTATAAATTTTGCAAAGTATGCAAGTTGTCATAAAATATTCGATTAGCCGGGAAATATTCATTTTAGCAGGGAATATTCGTACGATGGCACAATCATTGATGGACCCCATAACAGAATTATTGTCGAAATGAGAAAATGACATAAATATCTTTTTATAAAAATAACAGCGAAAGTTTTACCGTTAACTGTTTATATAACCGGTGATAAAAGTACAGTAATACGTGTGGTTGCATAGTAGCACATGGTATTAATTATTAATGCTTACATGAGAAGCCACTCAATTTTATTCAATTATTGCTACAATAATTGTTGCTTAGTACCTGACATTATTAATTCTATTATTGTCACAGTATCATTTGTACAATATTTTTTATTATTAAATCAATAATGGAGATGAGAAGTTATTCATATTATTATTTGCATAATTAACAATGTCTAGAAAGTTCTGTTGAGAAAAGGAGTTTGGTCACCTAATTGCGCACCAATATGGAGAATTCCTTATCGAAAAGTCCCCTCTTTCCTGGGAACGATCTGGTTGTTAATATTGCGGGTTTTAATAATGATGAATAAATATTGTTAAAAATATTGAGGGGATTTTTATGATGTATTTGTTGTAAATTTTGCTTATTATATGGACCCCCATTTACCCATTTTTCAAAATAATTGGTATAAAGTTATTCAGTGTATATATATATATATATATATATATATATATATATATATATATATAATGGTGGGGGCCACGAGTGGGTCAGATGGGGCCCACATGTTGGTGGAATAATGAAACTAGGGGGGAATCTTAGAATGGTCACGGGAAATTGGTGGGAAGGAGTGAATTATTATTATATATATTATAATAAGTTTTGTTTTTTTATGAAAAATAGAATATATTATATTTTATTATGCATAGTGTCTGCATAGTGAGTGCATAATAAAATCATAAAAATATTCAGACGAAAGTTTGCGCCCGTGAGTTTTAACATTGTGCACCCGTGATTTTATTCAAATAATATCCTTTCCATTCTCCTATAAATAGGATGCTTAGTTTAGAATTAAAAATCACACCAGAATCAGAAAATTCTTCTTTTATAATATTAAGCGTATTTCTTTCGAGTTTTAGGAAGCTTTGAGTGTAGAAAACAATGAAAGTTTTCTTCAAGAATATCCCCGCTATACCAGTTGGAATACTCTCCCTTTTAAGGTAATGGATATTATTTTTATTCAGTATTCGTATGAAATAATATTTTCTTCCATACTCTATAGTATGTAAGTAATATTATTTAATTTCAGATTCTGAATTCTACACCCATTTTTTTAAGTTTTGGCTTTTATACTCCATGAAATTAGTAAAATATCCTTGAAATTTGTGTTTCATCCAGTATCTTTTCATGGAAATATTATTCTGAACATTCTTGATAAGTTTTAACTTTTTAATACCGGAGTACTATTCACGGGATACTATTCCCAAAGTACTATGCACGGGGTACTATTCACCTGAGGTACTATTCATGATAAAAATTGGTTTCTTTTCGGTCCAAATAATTTTTGGTACAATATGAAAGTAGTATGCATACAAGCCGATCATGTTTGATGATAAAGCATATACTTTGTAACAATCTTATTCATTTATTAATACAAAAGTATTAATTTATTAAAGGCTTTTAATTATCTATATGATGCTTTTTTATAATATGTGATAAACCCATAGTTCTAAGCAATGCTTTTAGAATAATGATAATGATCATTCTAATGAGATCTAAATTCTTAGAAAGCTTAAAACTAAAATAGTTCCCAATCGTTGGATTACTAAATTAGGGATTAGTGAATTCGGATAGATTGGTACATGCGTTGCTTGCTCATTGGATGAGGATGATTGATCTCATGATCATTTGTGTGGAGACACTAAAGTAAGTATGTAGTTGCTTATTAGAGAATATGTTCACTGAACGTGGCTCGCTAAGGAATACCTAATGGAGTTTAACTTGCTTGTCAATAGGAATTCCTGTAGTGATAGTAGTATAAGTGATCCTTGGACTTGAGATCATCATAGTATCTTGTGTATGATGAATTATAATTTGACTTATTCCTTAAGACCCTTAGGGTATATCAAAGATTAAGCTTGGGTATAATAAGTTATACATGGAGATAATGTATGATCAATAAAGAATCTACCGCTTCTAGTAAAAGAAGAGAAATGTCCCATGTGATTCGATAAATGACAACCCAGTAGTCCTTGGCCAAGGCAGAATGAAATTAGAAAAGAGTTTCTAATTTGCATTATTTGTAGTTGTGCATTTAAGAGTTAAAATACATATAATTAAATAAAATAAGACTTAACAGTAATTCCATGTCTTATATTTAATTGGGACATTGTATGGTGGAAGGATTGAATTGTACGATAACTATTTACTCAAAGGTTCTTTTATGATTAATGTTGAAATCTATATTATTTGGAAAGTTGTTAATCGCTAGGGAGGCTTATCCTTATTGTAGAATAAATATTATTTATTTAAATAAATTAAAAGTTTAATTTATTTATTTAAATAAGATTAAAATTATTCTAATTAATTTATTCACAACCTAGGTTTAATATGATTTAACCTAAAGGGTCACACCATAAAAAGGAAGAATAATTATTTAAGAAGTTAATGGTATAATCGTAATAATAAGTTAAGTATATTTAATTAAATCTATGGTGATAAAATAAATTAAATAGCTTAATATTTATTATTTAATATTTTAGAAATATTAAATATAAATTAATAAGAGGACTAGAGGAGTCTTATTATTATTATTATTATTATTATTATTATTATTATTATTATTATTATTATTATTATTATTATTATTATTATTATCATTATTATTTTTTAATTTCTAAAGGAGTTTAGGAATTAATTAATAAAAGTACTCTCATATATCCTAATAAGATTATAAGGCTAATTAATTAAAAGAGTTTAATTAATTATTCCTAATAAGATTGGGAGCCTAATTAATTAAAGGAATTTAATTAATTAAAATAAAACCCAATTCCTTAATTGTTAAGGAGTGTTGCCCAAATCTATAAATAAGAGGAGTCTTATTATGGGTTTGTGTGGTTGACGTTTTCATAGAATACGTAATTCCAATAGTTGAGAGAGTATGCACTTTTTATATAGAGATAGAAGACTAGGGATTTGCCAAATACCCATCTTCTTGAATCTTTCTTCTTCCTTGGTAGATCACCTCTAGAAGCCAAACACTTGGGTGGCTAACGTTGATCAAAGGAAGGAACCAAACTCAGTGGATTCAAGTTGAACGCGAAAGGATTTGGAGGTGAACTTGTACCTGAGGAAGCTCGAATCTTCAAGGGTATGATTCTTGTTCTTTATCTTTTCGTTTAATTAATCATTGCTCATAAAGGATGATCCGGGTATATGGTTTGTAAAATTTTAAAACTCTATTTTATCACATTTCTGCTTATTGTGTGCAATTTGATTGCGTTCATGAATATTACAAACCTAACACAATATTATTCTTGAATTTTACTCCACAAAGCAGTATCATGATGACAATTTGGACATTATTAAATTCTGGATAAATTAAATTATAAATCTTTAAAAATTAATCATTTGCTTTCTTTTAATTGAATTCTTATAGCATTGTCATCATCATCATGCTTATAATGTGATGAAAGTCATTTTTGGCCTGTAGTGCAAATATTGACTGTTGATTGGTATGATTATTACCAGCGATTATTTGCTATAATCATGACCTGTAATGTTACAAATGATGTGGTAAAAGTCCTCATTACCAATCGGGTAATTAATCGAATAAATGAGCAATTAATTGCTATTAATTCACATGATTATAACTATTTATTCACATGTGTGTACTATTGATTCACATTTGTTCACTATTAGGGGAGGTGGTGCAAGATTGATAATACTTGCATGACTAAGTTAAAAATGGAGGTATAGATGGATGTACGATACTGTAATTCGTATTTTTACATGATTATAACTATTGAGTCACATGATTGTACTATTAATTCACATTATTTACTATTCGGGGAGGAGGTGCAAGTTTGATAATACTTGCAGGACTAAATTAAAAATGAAAGAAAAGTTGAATGTATTATATTGTAATATTTTGAGCCCCAAAACGTGCAATTATCAAAACTATATTTTCCTATAAATAGAAGCTCATTCTTCCTTCATTTCTCACCAATTCACTAAAGCTATAGAGCAATTATTATAGAGAGAAATTATAAGAGAGAAAGAAGAAGAAAGTCTCGCTACCTCACTATTCCAAAGATCCAGCTTTTTTTCTAAGGTAAGGGTATTATTTCTTTCAGATTCATGAAGAGAGCTATTGTTATTCCATTCTTTATTATTATGTTGGAATAACCTTTATACATCAGTAATCTTTAGCATACATGGTGAAATTCTTCTATTATTCCATTCTTTATTATTACATTGGAATATCCCATTTGCATTGGATTACGCATTATCTGGTTCCGCTTCTTTATTATTCTCGTTAGAATATCCCGTCTGTGCGCGGATTATGCATGACTTTGTTCCATTATTTATTATTATGTTGGGAATAACCTTTTCTGCAAGGCCTATCGCATGTATGGTGAATTCTTCATTATTCCATTCTTTATTATTACATTGGAATAACATGTCATGTGGATTACCACATGCATGGTGAATGATCCTTTGTATTCATTCCTTATTAAAATGTGGAAATGATCTGTCTACGTGGATTACCGCATGGCGGGCGAAAATCCATTTGCAGTTTCGTAATTTTTCCGATCCTCAAAAATTCCTGAAAATTTTGAAATGATAATTTGATGATTTTCTATATTGTGTCCAAAGATAACGATTTTTGGATGTATAGATTAAGAGTTATGGATTTTATGGGAAAAGACTATTTTAAAAGTAAACCCTTATAACTCCTTGTAGTTAACTCCAAAATTGGTGAAATTTTTATTGGGAGTACATATATATAACAAGAGTATACCCTATAAATTGTGAAATATTTGGACAAAAGTACAATTTATGATAAATGTATAAATATTCGGCAGTTTTGGCCATATGAAAAATAGTAAATGAATTTAAAAAATTCCGAGAAAAATATATGTTCAATATGGGACTATATTCTGTTAAATCCCAGAAAAGAAATATTTTTGGGACTGATTTGGTATTTTTCATGAAAATGAACTAGTTATAAGTAAATGAATTAAATATGTTATGTGAAGTAACAAAATTGGAAAATAGGATTTTATGGCTTGGGAATCCTATATAGTGTATATGCAGATTTTTGATTAGGGATTTGATCATTGGTGATGAAATCTTATGAGTATGACATTTTTGAATGATTAAATGCATTATTTGGTAAAGTGTAAACAATTGAAATAAATTGTTTATAAGTTTAAGAAGTGATTAAAATATTGTTATAATATAAATAATATTAGATTATGAGTTTATTAAGTGATTAATAATATTTGGATAAATTTAAAGTCTTTAATATTTATCCTTGTTTTCGTTTGATTAATGCTTATATCATTATCATTATCATCATGCTTATATTATGATGAAAGTCATCTTTGGCTTACGTGCAAAGATGGACTGTTGATTATTGGTTTTACAGTTGTATATCTTTGTCTTACGTGCAAAGATGTCTGATGATTATTGGTTTTACAGTTGTATATCTTTGGCTTACGTGCAAAGGTGAACTATTGATTGATGAGTATCTTTGGCTTATGTGCATAGATGAACTGTTTATTGGTATGATTATGACCAGGGGTCATTCGGTATAATCATGACCCGTAATGTTATAGATGATGTGGTAAAAGTCCTCATTGGCTCGTAGTGCATTGATGGGCAATTATTGGTATGATTATAACCAAGGATTATTCGGTATAATCATGACCATTGATGATTACATGAATATCATTGGCCGTAGTGCATGGATGATTTGATGATGTGGATTATTTATTAAGCTGAGTCTCAGTGATAAAATATTGATTATACACTTTTAATTCGTAAATGATAGTAGATATCATGCTCTACTTGACTCTTATAAAATACAGTTGTATGTCTTTTTCATGTAGTGCAAACAATAAATTGTTAATGAATATCTTTGGCCGTAGTGCAAAGATGAATTTATTAGTATGATTATGAGCAGGAATTGTTATTTGGTATAACCATTATTTTTGATGTTTCAGGTGAAGATAGGTGTTGAAAATTATCTTCGTCCTAGTTACGAATAGGAATTTAGAATCACAATTATGATTATGAGTTATTCATATGATTGTGGACAGCAATTGTTGATTGATGTTACAGGGTTAAAACATTATTGGTGGACTTTTAACATGGAGAATATAATAGACCTGATGGTCTATTTGACTCTTCTAATGGATTGCTTGTTCTGCTGCAACTATGGTTGAAAAGTTTTATCATCTACCATATGTTCTAAATCTCTGATTTATTATTGATGAAGGCTATTGATAATTCAATTATCTTTAGTCATGATATCTTTTACTGGGCTATTTGTGCTCACCCTTTTGCTTCACAATTCCTTTCAGGTAATAAGAGTGTAGCTAGGTCGAGCGGGGATAACAGAGAAATATTGTGATGGTCCGAGACTGTCGAAGTTTCTCAATAAATTATAAAACGGCATGACATGCAACAGATAATTGTATTTAAGACCTAAAATGTGTATGTCGTATTTTATACGTCACTTAATAATTGATTTTGGCAAACAACAATAGGGTGATGAGAACCCGACTTTGAAAGCGTCAAAAGTGCACCTCATTAGAATGAATATGATAGTAATCTTCTCGTTCTTTTGGGGTCTTAAAATATTTCTTCACCGTATTTTATATGGCATCATAACAATTTGAGTTTGGATAACGCCTACGAGATAATATTGTATTAAAACTCACAACTTATCTATTTGTCGTACTTTCACGCATGGTTCAACAATTTGTATAAATGAAGTTTATATTTGATTTACGTAGTGTGATATCTCGCATTCGTAATGGGTCGGTGGACCTATTTTGGGGCGCCACAAATGGTATCGAGCTTAGGGATATAATTCATTTGGCGGAGATATGAGTCTAGAACTAGGAGAAGAGAGAGCGACTATAATATACTTCGCTAAAGTGTGACTTACCTAAGTTTGAAATTTTTACACGATAAGTTGACAATTTATGATATGTCAATTGGCTTTTATTTTGAATATATATTCCGAATGATATCCAAATACGAGAGATGAGCAATGAAAAAATCATGATACAGATGATATAACCGGGAAGGTACAATCCAAAAAGAAAAGCAAGGTATTCTCATCTCTTCGAATACCAGGTATGTACGTAAATTTCGAGGGCTAAATTTCATAAGGAGGGGAGATTGTGAGACCCTGAATTTTATGAAATGAAAGTATTAAATTTTCTTATAATTATTCTATTTAGTAAATGGTTAAATTGATAAACGGTTAAAGTTAAGGGTGATATGTGAAATTTTTTCAAAGTATGCAAGTTGTTATAAAATATTCGTTTGGTCGGGGAATATTCTTTTTGTTGGGGAATATCCGTATGATGGCACAATCATTGGTGGACCCCACAACGGAAGTATTATCGTAGTAAGAAAAAACGCATGTAATTATCTTTTATAAAAATAACGAATAAAGTATTCTGAATTAAAACTCTTTGAACTACTCATTAGTAAAAGTATAAAGAATACGCTGTTGATTGCATAGTAGCACCACGGTGATTGATTATTGATGCTTACGTGATAAGTCACCCGCTTATACTCAATTATTGTTATAGTAATTCTTTGCATCATATCTCTCATATTATTGATTCGCTTATTGTCAGAGTATCATCTGCATAATATTTTATATATTATTGAATCAATAATTGAGACGACAAAGTTATTCATATTATTATTTGCAATATTGACAAAGTCTAAAAGTTCTGTCAAGGAGAGGTTTGGTCCCCTAATCAATACTTGTGATAAGGAGAAATCCTTATCGAAAGCCCCTCTTTCTTGGGAACGACTGATTATTAAATATTGTGAGTTATAATATTAATGATGAATGTTATTAAAAATCAAATTTGAGTTCAGAGTTGAATTTGGAGACGCGGGCGTGATATTTGAGTCCGGAACGATGAAATTAGTAAAAATAGACTATAAACACAAAATTTGTCGGGGTTGACTTTTTTACAAAAAGTCAAACTTCAAAATTTCAAAAATAAAATTTTTGAAATAAATATTTCCATTGTTTTGGGATTGTTAGTGTTAGTGGAAATCGACATTTATTTAGATAATAATTAATGTTTGGAGGTTATATTGACCAATCGGGTAATTAATCGAATAAATGAGCAATTAATTGCTATTAATTCACATGATTATAACTATTTGTTCACATGTGTGTACTATTGATTCACATTCATGTACTATTAGGGAATATTCGTACAACGGCGCAATCATTGGTGGACCCCACAACATAATTATTGTCGGATTGAGAAAATGACAAAAATATATTTATGAAAATAACGGCGAAAGTTTTACCGTTAATACTATTAAACTACTCGGTAGTAAAAGTAAAGTAATACGCGTGGTTGCATAGTAGCACACGTTATTGATTATTGATGCTTACGTGAGAAGTCACTCAGTTATACTCAATTATTGCTACGATAAATCTTCGCATCATATCTCTTATATTATTCATTCGATTATTGTCACAGTATCATCTTCATAATATGTTATTTTATTAAATCAATAATTGAGACGGCAAAGTTATTCATATTATTAAATTGCAATATTTACAATGTCTAGAAGTTCTGTCAAGGATAGGTTTGGTCACCTAATTGTGCGCCAATAGGGAGAAATCCTTATTGGAAAGCCCCCTCTTTCCTAGGAACGACCTAGTTGATAAATATTGTGAGTTATAATATTAATGATGAATTTTATTAAAATTGAAGTTGTGCTCGGAGTTGAATTTGGAGACGCGAACGTGATATTTGAGTCCGGAACGATGAAATTAGTAAAAATAGACTATAAACACAAAATTTTCTGAATTTTACTATTTGGTCAAAAAGTCAATAGTTGACTTTTTTTGGGAAAAGTCAAACTTCAAAATTTCAAAATTTATATTTTAAATAAAAATAGTTTCATTGTGTTGGAATTATTTGTGTTAGTGAAAATTGACATTTATTTCAATAATAATTGATGTTTGGAGGTTATATTGACCAATCGGGTATTTAACCGGATAAATGAGCAATTGATTGCTATTATTTCACATGATTATAACTATTTGTTCACATGTGTATACTATTGCTTCACATTCTTGTTACTATTAGGGGAGTTGGTGAAAGATTGACAATACTTGCATGACTAAGTTAAAAATGGAGGTATAGATGGAGGTACTATACTGTAATTCTTTTTTTCACATGATTATAACTATTGAGTCACATGATTGTACAATTAATTCACATAATTTACTATTAGGGAAGGTGGTGCAAGTTTTATAATACTTGCAGGACTAAATTAAAATGGAAAGAAAAATTGAAGGTATTATACTGTAATATTTCGAGCCCCAAAACGTGCAATTATCGAAACTATATTTTCCTATAAATAGAAGCTAATTCTTACTTCATTTCTCACCAATTCACTAAAGCTATAGAGCAATTATTATAGAGAGAAATTATAAGAGAGAAAGAAGAAGAGAAGTCTGCTACCTCACTATTCTAGTAGCCAGTTTTTTCTAAGGTAAGTGGTATTATTTCTTTCGTATTCATGAAGAGAGCTATTGTTATTCCATTCTTTATTATTCTATTGGAATAACATGTCTATGCAAAGTACTGAATACATGGTGAAAGATCCTTTGTATTCATTCCTTATTAAATTGTGGAAATGATCTGTCAACATGGATTACCGCATGCCGGACGAAAATCCATTTGCAGTTTCGTAATTTTTCTGACCCTCAAAAATTTAAAATGATAATTTGATGAGTTTTCTATAATGTGTCCAAAGATGGCGATTTTTGGATGTATTGATTAAGAGTTATGGATTTTATGGGAAAAGACTATTTTAAAAGTAAACCCTTATAACTCCTTGTGATTAACTCCAAAATTGGTGAAATTTTTATTGGGAGTACATGTATATAACAGGAGTATACCTTATAAATTTCAAAATTTTTGGACAAAAGTACAATTTATGATAAATGTCTAAATATTCGGCAGTTTTGGTAATATGAAAAATACTAAATGAATTTAAAAATTACGAGAAAATATATATTCAATATGGGACTATATTCATTAAATCCTAGAAAAGAAATATTTTTGGGACTGATTTGGTATTTTTCATGAAAATGAACTAGTTATAGGTAAATGAATTAAATATGTTATGTGAAGTAACAAAATTGAAATATAGGATTTTATGGCTTGGGAATCCTATATAGGGTATATGCAGATTTTTGATGAGGGATTTGATCATTGGTGATGAAATCCTATGAATATGGCATTTTTGAATGATTAAATGCATTATTTGGTAAAGTGTATACAATTGAAATAAATTGTTTATAAGTTTAAGAAGTGATTAAAATATTGTTATAATATTAATAATATTAGATTATGAGTTTATTAAGTGATTGATAATATTTGGAAAAATTTAAAGTCTTTAATATTTATCCTTGTTTTCGTTTGATTAATAATTATATCATTGTCATCATCCTCATGCTTATATTATGATAAAAGTCATCTTTGGCTTACGTGCAAAGATGGACTGTTGATTAATGGTTTTATAGTTGTATATCTTTGGCTTACGTGCAAAGATGGACTATTGATTATTGGTTTTACAGTTTTATATCTTTGGCTTACGTGCAAAGATGAAATATTGATTGATGTGTATCTTTGGCTTATGTGCATATATGAACTGTTTATTGGTATGATTATGACCAGGGGTCATTCGGTATAATCATGACCCGTAATGTTATAGATGATGTGGTAAAAGTCCTCATTGGCCCGTAGTGCATTGATGGACAGTTATTGGTATGATTATAACCAGGGATTATTCGGTATAATCATGACCATTAATGATTACATGAATACCCTTGGCCGTATTGCAGGGATGATTCAATGATGTGGATTATTTATTAAGCTGAGTCTCAGCGATAAAATATTGATTATACACTTTTAATTCGTAAATGATAGTAGATATCATGGTCTACTTGACTCTTCTAAAATACAGTTGTATGTCTTTGTCTTGTAGTGCAAAGAATAAATTGTTAATGAATATCTTTGGCCGTAGTGCAAAGATGAATTTATTAGTATGATTATGAGCAGGAATTGTAATTTGGTATAACCATGATTTTTGATGTTTCAAGTGAAGATAGGTGATGAAAATTATCTTCGTCCTAGGTGCGAATAGGAATTTAGAATCACAATTATGATTATGAGTTATTCATATGATTGTGGACAAGAATTGTTGATTGATGTTACAGGGATAAAATATTATTGGTGGACTTTTAACATGGAGAAGATAATAGACCTGATGGTTATTTGACTCTTCTAATGGATTGCTCGTTCTGCTGCAACTATGGTTGAAAAGTTTTATCATCTACCATATGTTCTAAATCTTTGATTTATTATCTATGAAGGCTGTTGATAATTTAATTATCTTTAGTCTTGATATCCTTTACTAGGCTATTTGTGCTCACCATTTTGCTTCACAATTCCTTTCAGGTAATAAGATTGTAGTTTGGTTTAGAAGCGGGATAACGAGGAAATAGTGTGATGGCCTGAGATCATCAAGTTTCTCAATACATTATAAAACGGCATGACATGCAACGTGATAATTGTATTGAAGACCTAAGATGTGTGTGTCGTATTTTATACGTCACTTAATAATTTATTTTGGTGAACAACAATAGGGTGATGAGAACCCGACTTTGAAAGCGTCAAAAGTGCACCTCATTAGAATGAATATGATAGTAATGTTCTCGTTCTTTTCTGGGGTCTTAAAATATTTGTTGCTGTATTTTATATGGCATTATAACAATTTGAGTTTGGATACTGTCTACGAGACAATATTGTATTAAAACTCATAGCTTATCTGTTGTCGTACTTTGCACAACAGTTCAACAGTTGTATAAATGAAGTTTATATTTGATTTTTATAGTGTGATATCTGGCGACTCAGAATGGGTCGTGTGGACCTATTTTGGGGGCGTCACAAAAGACGTCAACACCATCACCCGTTGTTAAGGAATGAGAATGACCACCAATTGTATGCTTCAAATATGGAGGCGGGGACACATCAGTCCAAACTGTATGCAGCAGTCCAAAACATGTTATAATTGCAAAAGAGAAGGTCACCTAGCTCGATTTTGTAGTGCAGTGAAACCAAGTCCAGTTGGGATGGTGACACCAAATGCCGTCCCAGACAAGTCAAAGCTGGTAGTTCAAGTGAGAGCATTTGTCTTGACCTCCTAAAAAGCATGGAACCGGAACGAGGTCATCACGGGTAAGCTAATCATAAACTCTTGCGAAGTCTATACCTTATTTGATACCGGTTCTACCCATTCTTTTATTTCTCCTACTTGCGCTCAACGTTTAAATTTAACTTTGGAGAAATTAGACTTTGACTTATCTGTTGAAACTCCGTTAGGAGAAACCTTCATTATATCCACTATTTATAAATCTTGTTTGATTAAAATTGGTACCCTCACATTACCTATCGATCTCATCATTTTGAAAATACTTGCATTTGATGTGATTTTAGGGATTAATTGGTTAACTATTCATTATGCTAAAATTGATTGTTTTTGTAAGGTTGTTATCTTACATATTCCTAACCAATCTATTATGCGAATTCAAGTAACCAAACCACTAAAGTCAATCATGGTCATATCAAGCCATAAAACTATTCGTTTATTGAAAAATGGTTGTCAAGCTTTCTTAGCCCATATCATAGACTTAAACAAAAATACGTCAGATTTGAATGATATTTCTATTGTTAATAAATTTCCTGATGTATTCCCCGAAGAACTTCCTGGCCTCCCCCTAGAGCGTGAAATCGAGTTTGGTATTGACCTTGAACCCAGTACAAAACCCATTTCTAAAGCCCCATATTGAATGGCTCCTATTGAACTTCAGGATTTAAAGACCCAACTGCAGGAATGGTTAGACATCGGTTTCATTCATTCTAGTACGTCCCCTCGGGGTGCTCCTGTTCTATTCGTAAAGAAGAAAGATGGAAGTATGCGACTTTATATTGATTACCGGGAGTTGAATCATGTCACCATTGTTGACGTCGGGATATTTATTGTCCCTTTTCTGTTCTTATCTTTTTGTGTTCTCATGTTAGGTGAGATTTGTTTGAAAAAACAAGTTATGAAAAGGTCCGACATGTGTATATCGACGATTGGACTGTAAGAGTCGCCAGTTGGTATTTTTAAATGGTTGCACCAACTCAACCGAGAAAAGGTTTGCACATTGACCCAGTGATGTGACATTGTTTAACAGGTGTAACAATCCGGAATTTTGTGTTGTAATTTTAAATATTTATTGAATTATAAATATTTATTTGAGGTGTTTATTGTTGAATAAATATTTTGTTGATGTGATGGTTGTTAGTAAAAATTTATGAATTTAAATTTATTAGATAGTATTCCAAATTAATTGAATTTATTAATTTAGAGAGTTGTAATATAACATGAGATGTTATATTGTTGTTTAAATTTAACAATTTAAAGTGGTATATTAAATTATTAAATAAAATTATAATAAAATTATAATTTTGTGATATTTGTTAAAGTGGAATATTTACTTAAAATATAGTATATGTAATTAATTTATTTGATTAATGTTGGATATGAAAATTCAAATAAATAATATGTGATTATAAATTATAAACTCAAGTGTTTACTGATGAGTGGGATTTATACCTATGAATCAGTTCCTTTGTGGCTTAAGTTGTTGCCTGTTTTTAGTCTCTCAATTAGTTTTTATCTATATTTTATTGTTATTTTGTTTAAGTTCTATCGTACAGGCTTTTGCAGATTGTTTCTAGCTTTCTTGGCATTTTTGTTGTCTTTGTGTAGTAGCGCCAAAGTGTCATACTTTTAGAACGTCGTCTTGTGTTGTTACGGCCATTACTTAAAGGCTCTTTAAGTGGTGGCCCGGCACCAAAGAGAATGCAATGATCCGCTACCAGTAGCGGATCTTGACAAAACTCTTTGAAAATGGTGCTACCGGAAAATGGTGCGATGATGGCGCCCTGCTCAAGTCTCGCTACCGGCGCCATATCCGTCACCCCAGCGCCCCTGCTCCTCGCGTGCCAAGATCAGTCCCTAAACTATAGATAACGCACTGCAATGCGAACCCGGTTTCTTTAGCCATACGTGAAATGCATATACCACTTGTCAAGCTTATGCTCATGTACTTGATCTGAAAGGCGAAACTTCGGTGCTCAAACAAAGAAAGAGTCTTTAATGACCTAGAAGAAAGAGGGGAGCAGTATATAAGGAAAGAAAAGCTGCCTGCATTCATGATCGAGAATATCAGAGAACTTATTGCAGCTTAGACTAGGTTTTATTTTTGTCTTTTAATTTCTATAAGAGAAAGAAGCTGTGTAACGGAAGGACAGTTATTGCATCCGACACAGAACTCAAAGCTTTACACAGCGAAGAGAAGATTTGGAGGAAGAACACTTCAAAACAAGGGTTTTCTTATTCCAAATCTCCCATTTATTTGTGTTTGTCTGATAATGTGTAATGTATTAAAAATGCGTGTTAGTACCATAGTTATGAACTAACTCCATTTTTAGGATTGCAATGTAACCTTTTGTTTAGCTTAATTAACTTTCTCTCCTATTTTATATAATAAATCATTTTGGAATGGGTTGTTGTATTTCTTATTTAATGATTGATTGCTTGATAAAGAAATTTGTATTGATAGTAATGGAAATTGACAAATGGATGTTATTATCTATCTTTAAATACAACAACACCTGTTATGACCATGCCAATGGAGTATGTGCATAATATGCTAATAGGATAGCCATATCCCTATTTGCCTTGTGTGACCTTGAGACTTAACTTAATGTCCTTGACCTAGTTAATTTTACCAATAGACATATCGTGATTTATCTGGTTAGGGATGTGCATTTGACCTTCGACAGAAGCTTATGCAGATTTACTGTTCTCGATTGACCATTCCTTGATTCGTTTATAATTTGGAGAGTTAGGAGATTAGGGGAGTTGTAATTCTATCTTGACTTCCTAGCACAACCACTTCTCTTATTCTTTCAGTTTTTAATCACATAGATTAACCAACCATCCTTTTATACTTGTTTAGATAAGATAATAACGACTCTGCCTTAGTAATTGTTTTCTTTTAAAACTTTGTCCTCATGGGTTCGACACTCTACTTTCATATATTACTTGTGGACCGCGTATGCTTGCCCGCGATTTGGCAATAGCTAAATCGACCAACAAGTTTTTGGCACCATTGCCGGGGACTTAGAATTAACTGTTTTTAAATTTTAAAACTAAGTCATTACGATCTTACTTTAAACTGATTCTTCTGTTTAATTCTATTTTCAGGTAGTCTTCACTATTTATGCCACTTCGGAAGGGACGACATATATTACCTATCGATCCCGAGGTTGATAGAACATTCAGACGACTACGGAGAGAAAAATCCGAGGACACACCCGAGGACATACCTGCTCCTATCATAATGGATGAGGAACTTAAGAAATCTTTGAGGGAGTACGCTATGCCTCACATTGACGATCTCCAGGCGAGCATTCTAAGGTCGGCTATCCAAGCTAATAATTTTGAGATCAAGCCGGGCACCATTCAAATGTGCACCAATATTCAGTTTGGGGGACTACCGAATGATGATTCCAATGATCACTTAATCAATTTCATGGAGATCTGTGACACATTTAAATGCATTAGAGTGTCTGACGATGCCATTAGACTCTGGTTGTTTCCATTTACCTTAAGGGATAAGGCCAAGGGCTGGCATCATTCATTACCGTCAGTCTCCATTACCACATGGGCTGACTTAGCACAGAAATTTATGGCACAGTTTTTTCTGCCCGCCAAAATAGCCAGGCTTAGGCATGATATCACATCTTTTGTCTAGTTCAAATCAGAATCCTTGTACGACTCATGGGACCGGTTTAAGGATCTTCTGAGGAAATGCCCGCACCATGGATTGCCAGAATGGCTTCCTATCCAGACCTTCTGTAATGGGCTATCCGGATCAACTCGTTCTAGTATTGATGTCGCGTCTGGAGGGGCCTTCATGGCCAAATATCACACAGCGGGGTATGAGCTAGTAGAAATAATGGCGGCCAATAATTACCAATGGCCGAATGATAGGCAAGCCCCTAGAAGAGAAGCGGGGGTATATGAAGTTGATTCATTCACATCGTTAGCGGCTCAGGTTGCAGTGCTAACGAAATGGCTAGACACCATGGGACCTTCAGCAGTACAGAATGTACAGAGTGTCGTAGTCCAGTGTGAGTTATGTCAAGGGAGCCACCCTACTGATCAATGTGCGATAAGCTATGAGTCAGTTCAATTCGTTTCCAACTACGGGCGGCAACAAAACACTAATCTTCCCACTCATTACCACCTGGGTTTAAGAAATCACCCCAACTTCTCTTGGGGCAACAACAACAATAACAACAACAACCCCACTTAAGCACAACCTTCATCCACAAGGCCAAATTATTCTAACCCTCCTGGATTCCAATCTCAGAATCAGTTCACCCCACAGCCGCAAAGTACCCATAATCAGTTCCACCATCCACCACCTCAACAGGAGAGGAAGCCCAGTTTAGAAGATCTCCTGTCTAGGTACATTGCCCAGAACAAAACTAGAAGTAACAATCAAGAAGCCTCCATTCGGAATCTTGAAGTACAGATGGGACAATTGGCCACTACTTTAAACAGTCATCCACAAGGCACATTGCCTAGCGACACTGATGTCAACCTGAAACGGGAAGGCAAGGAACAATGTAAAGCAGTGACACTTAGAAGTGGGAGAACCACTAATTAGCAAAGTGGAGAGAGTTCTCCTGTGGAAGAAGTAGTGACTGAAAAGAAACCTCTAGTGCAGAAGAATACTGAGAAATTTGGGGGTGAAGAAATTAGTCAAGAAATCCCTCTAACACTATCTCCTCCAATGAGTACGGTCAATCAGCCTCTCCCTTAGTTGCCTTTCCCTCAGCGGTTGCAGAAATAGAAGCTGGACAAGCAGTTTTCCAAATTCTTGGAGGTGTTCAAGAGGCTTCACATAAATATCCCATTTGCAGAGGCATTGGAGGGAATGCCAAGTTATGTCAAGTTCATGAAAGACATATTATCCAAGAAGCGAAAAATGGGGGACTATGAAATAGTGGCACTGATAGAGGAGTGTAGTGCCCTCCTTCAAAACAAGCTTCCACCGAAGCTAAAAGATCCGGGAAGCTTTACAATTCCGTACATTATTGGGGACCAATTTATTGGAAAGGCTCTGCGTGATCTAGGGGCTAGCATCAGCTTGATGCCCCTCTCTATATATAAGACGCTGGGCCTAAATGAAGCCAAACCGATAAGAGTCACTTTGCAATTGGCTGACAGGTCTCTAACGAACCCGAATGGGATTGTAGAGGATGTGTTTGTTAAGGTTGACAAGTTCATATTCCCAGCAGATTTTATAGTCCTAGATTTTGAAAAGGACAGGGAGGTCCCTATAATATTTGGCATGCCATTCTTGGTGACTGGGAGTGTGACGCCCCCAAAATAGGTATACATCACCCATTTTGAGTCATCAATAACATGGTACAAAAACAACTACAACTTTATTAATACAACATGAAAACTGCGAGTTTAAGTACAAATATTGTCGTTTAGACAATATTCACACCCAAATAAGTCCTCATTACAATTATTGGTACATTATTTTACAAAAATGGTGAGGACTACTAAAACAACTTTCTAGAACCATCATTCCACACCCCGACTAGAACTCGCTATATTCTCGCCTCCTAAGAAGAAAAATGGAACAAAAAGGAAAAGGGTGAGCTCAACTAGCCCAATAAAGAATATTATGACTAAGATAATATAGAACAAATTATCGTTAGTCTTCAACAGGAAAAAATTTGATAAAATACAATAGACAACAAGTTTCAGATCAATATTCGCAGCGGAAATAATAATTCAAAGAAGAGTTATGTAAAGAATGAAATCTACTATACTCTATGAATTTAAAAGTCCATCATCAATATTTTATCCACAACCAACATCAACGATATTCATCTTGAATCAAATATTCATCTTTGCACTCTGAGCGAAAGATATTCATCGATCGGTCATGTTCATCTCAACACTGTACATCTTTGCACTCTACGGGCCAAAGATATTCATAGGAAAATCAACCATCTTTGCACTACAGGCCAAAGATATTCAGTAATACCATCATTTAGGACTGAGGATGATGAAAAATATTTTAAAGAAAACGAATTTAGTGAAACAAAAGAGCAAATATTAAGGATTCATACTTTAAACAGTCCAAATTCAAAAATACTTCATTAATAATCATAGTGAAGTAAAATTCAAGAATGATCAAAACATGGATACAATCAAAGCTAGTATCCATAATAGATATTTTGGACAAAAATAAAAATTTAATTTTTCTGTGAATAGTGCCGTATTCGTGAATAGTGCTGTATACATGAATAGTGTTGTATACGTGAATAGTTATCCAGACACTAAAAGACAAGAATTTCATAAGAAAAATCTTACCAGTAATCCGGTATAATGATATTAGAAGAAATAATATCATTTTAAAAAAAATAATATCCCTTACCTTGAAAAGGCAATTACTTACAATGGAATCTGGGATATAGTGTTGAAGAGAACTTGCGCCGTATAGTAACACTCAAAGTATCAAAATACTCACAAGAATACGCTCGATAATATAGAGAGAAAGGAGAGAAAGACTTGAGTTTACGGTGTGATTTTTAATTCTAACCTAAGCACCTATTTATAGGAAAATGCTTAGAACACCAAAGCACAAAATTTAATAAAATATTATTATTAATAACAAAATTCATCGTTATCCTTTGAAATCAGATTTTCCACATGCCCACCTTCTAGAAAAAGTAAGAAAAACGTTTTCATAAAATAAATAATTAAAACTTCCAAAATCATTTATTTGAACTTGAACTTCAATAATTCATAATAAATAGCCCTTTTGTCAGAAAAATTTGAACCACATGTCCTTTCCATAGGAAATTCCATTCTCTACAACTTTGTAAGTTTAAGTTTTTCCAAATTCCAAGCGAAAGTTGGCCAAAAATCACAAGCAGGCGATTTTACTGGTATAAACCAATTTCGATCGAAAATGGGGTCCAGCGACATGTTTAACATGTTTTAAACATTAATTGTAACAAAAATACTCCTCCTCCTCATATAATCATTGTAAAAATATCACCACTATTATATTATTAAAATATAATAATATATTTAAATGAATTATTTATCAGAAAAGATAAAATAACAATTTTTCAACAATTGTCACATTAAAAAATTTTCTCCATCTATATCCACATAAAATGAATATTTTCCTTATCATATAAATCAATAATTCATTATTCATAAATAATATTACAGAATTACAATCGACAACAACGGTAGGTTCCCGTGAAAGAGGGCTTTCGATAAGGATTTCTCATTCTTGGCGCATGATTAGGTGACCAAACCTCTCCTTACACAGAACTTTCTAGACATTGCCAATAATGTTATCTAATAATATTATTCAAATAATATGAATTATTGATCTGATAATGAAAATACTGTGAATTGACAATTATTGAAACAACAATAATATAAAATATCAACGTAGCAATTATTGAATCGATAAAATAAAATATTGAATAGTAACTCACCGTAACAATTATTGAGTAATGCCTTCCTACGTAAGAATCAATAATTGGTGCAATCTGGTATCTACTTATGTTTTAACCACCGGTTATTCCAACGATGATAATTGGTAACAACTTCACGCCAGTTATTTATAAGCAACTTATACTTGTCGTTTTCTTCATCCAATCGATTTCCGTTATGGGGCCCACACAAGGCTGCGTCGTCGTACGAATATTCCACGACCAAACTAATATTCTCCGATAAAAAATGAATATTTTATAACCACTTGCATATTTGAAATATTTGCGCATTTTACCCATAACTAACCACATTAATCAAATCAACTCTTACTATTTCAAAATAATAATTAGAGGAAATTTAATTTTATTTATAATAAGTTGGGGTCTTACAACCTCCCCTCCTTATGAAATTTCGTCCTCAAAATTGACGTACGTATCTGGTGTTTCAAAAAGGTGAGGATACCTCGCTTTCATTTTCGTTTCCAACTCCCAGGTCATTTCCTCAATAGCATGGTTTCTCCACAAAACTTTAACTTGTGGTATGGCCTTTGTACGTAAGACATGCTCCTTCCTATCCAAGATCTTGACAGGTACTCCTCGTACATTAAGTCTTCGGCTATCTCATCCGGTTCTAACTCAATAATAAGGTTCGAGTCTTTCACATATTTACAAAGTACAGATTTATGAAAAATATTATGAACACGAGACATACTTGGAGGTAACGCAAGTCTATAGGCTACATTTCCTACACGGTCAAGAATCTGAAATGGGCCAATAAATCGTGGATTGAGCTTTCCTCTCTTCCCGAATCTTGTAACTCCCTTCCATGGGCCAACATGCAACAATACATGATCCCCAATACTAAATTCCACATCCTTTCGATGAAGATCTGCATAACTCTTTTGTCGATCTTGAGCCGTTTGTATACGTTGTCGAATCATTTGGATCTTTTTCGTAGTCATACGTACCAACTCTGGTCTCAACAATGTTCCTTCACCTACCTCATCCCAACATACTGGAGAGCGACACTTTCGTCCATACAATGCTTTGAATGGAGCCACACCTATACTTGCCTGATAACTATTGTTGTAGGAGAATTCCACCAATGGTAAATACTTATCTCAACTCCCTTTAAAGTCTAGGACACAGAGTCTTAATAAATCTTCAAGAGTTTGAATAGTCCTCTCTGATTGTCCATCCATTTGAGGATGGTATGCCGAACTGAATCGTAAATCCGCGCCCATAGCTTTTTGCAAGCTAACCCAAAATCGTGAAGTGAATCTTGGGTCACGATCCAAAACTATGGATACTGGCATGCCATGCAATCTCATAATCTCATTTACATACATATGAGCAAGACGTTCAAGGGAATAAGTCTCCCGTATCGGCAAGAAATGAGCAGACTTGGTTAATCTATCAACAATAACCCAAATAGCAATTATGCCTTGAGAAACCGTGGGAAGATCCATAACAAAATCCATGGTAATGTGTTCCCACTTCCATTTTGGAATCTCAAGTGGCTGCAATGGACCCTGAGGCACTTGATGCTCCGCCTTTACACGTTGACAAGTTAAACACCCCGAGATAAACTTCGCGATCTCTCTCTTCATATTGTTCCACCAAAATTTATGTCGAAGATCACGATACATTTTGGTACTTCCAGGATGGATTGCAAATGGTGTATTGTGTGCCTCTGTCATGATCTTGTTCTTCAAATCAGAGTCGTTAGGAACACAAAGTCTTGAGTGGACTCGAAGTATTCCTTATTCATCGATTCTTGCTTCCGGAATAGCACCTTCTTGTAATTTCTTTTTCATATGCATCAGCTTCGGGTCGGTGGCTTGAGCAACTTTAACTTCATCGATTAAAGTTGGTTCTATGCGTATACTTAACATCATCGCACTCGTTCGTACATATGATCTTCTACTCAACGCGTCAGCTACCACGTTTGCTTTTCTAGGATGGTATTGAATGGTGTGGTCATAATCTTTTAACAGCTCGAGCCAACGTCGTTGTCGCGTGTTGAGTTCCTTTTGGGTGAAGAAATATTTGAGGCTTTTATTGTCTGAATATATCTCCACTTTCTCTCCATATAGATAGTGCCTCCAGATCTTTAGCGCGAAAACGACTACTGCCATCTCTAGATCATGAGTACGATAATTCCTCCCATATTCTTTAAGTTGTCGCGAGGCATAGGCTATGACTTTCCCACTTTGCATGAGAACACATCCTAACCCTTTTCCTAAAGCATAGTCAGAGATAACAAATCCATCCTCGAACAGGATGGTATTGTCGAAAACAGTCTTAAAATCGAGTCTACTCTTGAGCTCTTGGAAACTCTTCTCGCATTCCTCGCTCCATACGAATTTTGTATCTTTTCGAGTCAGCTGAGTTAATGGAGTAGCAAGTCGAGAAAATCCTTCCACGAATCTCCAATAATAACCATTAAGCCCAAAAGCTACGTGCTTGATTCATCACTTGGTTGCTCCCAACTTTGTATTGCCTCAATCTTCACGTCATTGACGGATACTCCATGTTTTGACACCACGTGCCCAAGGAATGCTACTTCTCGGCCGAGTTCGCATTTCTTTAACTTGGCATATAGTTTATTTTCACGAAGCCTTTGGAGTAACATCTTTAAATGGTGCTCATGATCTTCACGACTTTTCAATATATGAGAATGTCATCAATAAAGACAACAAATGAACCGATCCAAATAGTCCTTGAATACTTGGTTCATCATATCCATAAAAAAGCCATAGGGAGCATTAGTCAATCAAAAGACATGACTAAAAATTCATAATGCGTGTATCGAGTTCTGAAGGCAGTCTTTGGAATATCCTCAGTTCAAATCTTCAGCTGATGATATCCAGAATGAAGATCGATCTTTGAAAAAAATTGTGCTCCTTGCAACTGGTCAAACAGGTCATCAATACGAGGTAACGGATACCTATTCTTGATGGTGACATGGTTCAATTCTCGATAGTCAATACAAAGTCGCATACTCCCGTCTTTCTTCATTACAAATAAAATAGAAGCACCCCAAGGAGATGTACTAGGACGAATGAAACCGATGTCCAACAACTCCTATAGTTGGACCTTTAACTCCTGAAGTTCAATAGGAGCCATTCAATATGGAGTTTTAGAAATGGGCTTTGTACTAGGTTGAAGATCAATAAAGAATTCAACTTCACGTTCTGGAGGTAGATCGGGAAGTTCTCCAGGAAACATGTCAGGAAATTTACTAACAACAGAAATATTATTCAAATCTGACGTGTCTTTATTCAAATCCATAACATGGGCTAAGAAAGCTTGACATCCGTTTTTCAATAAATGAATATCTTTATGACTAGATATGACAGTGATTTATTTTAATGGTTTAGTTGCTTGAATTCGTACAACAGGTTGGTTAGGAATATGAAAACTAACAACCTTACGAAAATAATCAATTTTGGCATGATGAGTAGTTAACCAATCAATCCCAAAAATCACATCAAAAGCAAGTATCTTTAAAGAGATAAGGTCAACAGGTAATGTGATGGTGCCAACTTGGATCAAACAAGATTTATAAACGATGGGATGTGATGAAAGTTTCTCTAATCAGAGTCTCCACGAGATAAATCAAAGTCTAATTTCTCCAGAGTTAAGTTTAAACGTTGATCACAAGCAGGAGAGATAAATGAATGGGTAGCACCGGTATCTAGTAAGGTATAAACTTCGCAAGAATTTATGATTAACTTACCCGTGATCACCTCGTTTGGGTTCCTCGTATTTTGACCAGTCATGACAAACGCTCTTCTAGGAACCATTGACTTTGACTTTTCTGGGACAGCCTTTTGAATCACCATCCCCGCTGGACTTGGTTTCACTACCGTACAATCTCGAGAAATATGTCCTTCTTTTCGATAATTATAGCATACCTTGAACTGTTGTGGGCGGTTTGAGGGTGATATGTCCCTCTTTTCCACATTTATAGCATACTGACCGGTGGTCGTTCTCCTCCATAGAACCAGCTTCTTCTTTGGTGTTGGCGTCTTCACATGGTCATTGTTGAATCTCCTCTTTTAAAATCTCCCCAGACTAAACTTCTTTTTATTTTCATGGCCATGATTACCACCAGAGTGGTTACCATTCTTGTCCGTATTTTTCTTTCTCATTGGTTATATTTGTTACGATGACTACCGTGTCACCATTATGATCCTTGTTATGGTCCCTCGGTTGAACGTACTCGTTATCTCGCTCTAACAATTGAGCCCTGTTGACAACATCTGAATAGAGAGAAAATTTATGAGAAATGAGATATTGACGTATGTCAGGTTTCAAACCTCTCAAAAATATTCGCGTCATACGTTCCTCATTCTCCACCAAATGAGGTGCAAACCTGGATAACTCTGCAAACTTTGCCTCATACTTGGACACCGTCATGTTATTTTTTTCCAGTCTAATGAACTCCACTTCCTTCATATGATGAATACTTTCAGGAAAGTACTTGTCATTGAAAAGTTTTTGAAACGTCTCCCAAGACATGCTGAGTGCGCCTGGATGGGAACGCGTCACAGATTCTCACCAGTAATCTGCCTCATTACAGAACATAAAGGTGGCGAATGGAACCTTCTGTTCCTCCGTGCATCCCAAGACATCGAATATCTTGGTGATTTGTTTGACCCACATTTCTGCCTTAATCGGATCCGGTTTTCCCCAGAATTCTGGGGTCCCAACTCTTTGAACTGCTTGGCTGTGATAAACCGTGCGTTGTTATCATTTTCACCTGTATTTTGTACAGGAGTCTCCCTCGTCTGATTTTGCATGAATTGCAAAAAGCTTCTAAACATCCCTTCGTTCATCATCTGCTCAGTGGTGTTATTCACAGAAGGAACATTGCCAGCCTGTTGCACATTCTCCTCGTTGGTGAGTAAAGGTGTCTCCACAGTCTCATTTACTCTTCTGTTAACATTCTCAGTCGACATTCTCAAACACTGTCATAAAACAAGTTCAAGAGGCTTCACATAAATATCCCATTTGCGGAGGCATTGGAGGGAATGCCAAGTTATGTCAAGTTCATGAAAGACATATTATCCAAGAAGCGAAAAATGGGGGACTATGAAACAGTGGCACTGAGGAGTGTAGTGCCATCCTTCAAAACAAGCTTCCACCGAAGCTAAATGATCCGGGAAGCTTTACAATTCCGTGCATTATTGGGGACCAATTTATTAGAAAGGCTCTGCGTGATCTAGGGGCTAGCATCAACTTGATGCCCCTCTCTATATATAAGAAACTGGGCCTAAATAAAGCCAAATCGATAAGTGTCACTTTGCAATTGGCTGATAGGTCTGTAACGAACCCGAATGGGATTGTAGAGGATTTGCTTGTTAAAGTTGACAGGTTCATATTCCCAGCGGATTTTATAGTCCTAGATTTTGAAGAGGACATGGAGGTCCCTATAATATTGGGCAGGCCATTCATGGCAACTGGGAGTGTGATGCCCCCAAAATAGGTATACATCACCCATTTTGAGTTATCAATAACATAGTACAGAAACAACTACAGCTTTATTAATACAACATGAAAACTGTGAGTTTAAATACAAATATTGCCGTCTAGACAATATTCACACCCAAATAAGTCCTCATTATAATTATTGGTACATTATTTTATAAAAATGGTGCGAACTACTAAAACAACTTTCTAGAACCATCATTCCACACCCCGCCTAGAACTCGCTACATTCTCGCCTCCTGAGAAGAAAAATGGAACAAAATGGAAAAGGGTGAGCTCAACTAGCCCAGTAAAGAATATTATGACTAAGATAATATAGAACAAATTATCGTTAGTCTTCAACAAGGAAAAATCTGATAAAATACAATAGACAACAAGTTTTAGATCAATATTCGCAGTAGAAATAATAATTCATCATCAATATTTTATCCCTGTAACATCAACCAATATTCATCTTGAATCAAATATTCATCTTTGCACTACAGGCCAAATATATTCATCAGTCGGTCATGTTCATCTCAACACACATACATCTTTTTTCTACTGGGCCAAAGATATTCATAGGAAAATCAACCATCTTTGCACTACAGGCCAAAGATATTCAGTAATACCATCATTTAGGACTGAGGATGATGAAAAATATTTTACAGAAAACGAATTCAGTGAAACAAAAGAGCAAATATTAAGGATTCATACTTTAAACAGTCCAAGTTCAAAAAATACTTCATTAATAATCATAGTGAAGTAAAATTCAAGAATGATCAAAACATGGATACAATCAAAGCTAGTATCCATAATAGATATTTTGGACAAAAATGAAAATTTAATTTTCCTGTGAATAGTGTTGTATACGTGAATAGTAACCCCGACACTAAAAGACAAGAATTTCACAAGAAAAATCTTACCAATAATTCAGTATATTGATATTAGAAGAAATAATATCATTTTAAAAAAATAATATCCCTTACCTTGAAAAGACTATATTTCTAGCTGGAATACCGGATATAGTGCTGAAGAGAACTTGCACCGTATAACAACACTCAAAGTATCAAAATACTCACAAGAATACGCTCAATAATATAGAGAGAGAAAGGGAGAGAAAACTTTAGTTTCTGGTGTGATTTTCAATTCTAACCTAAGCACCCTATTGGAAAATGCTTAGAACACCAAAGTACAAAATTTAATAAAATATTATTATTAATAAAAAAATTCATACGCATCCTTTGAAATCAGATTTTCCACATGCCCACCTTCTAGAAAAAGTAAGAAAAACGTTTTTCATAAAATAAATAATTAAAACTTCCAAAAATCATTTATTTCGGAACTTCGGAACTTCAATAATTCATAATAAATAGCCCTTTTGTCAGAAAAATTTGAACCACATGTCCTTTCCATAGGAAATTCCATTCTCTACAACTTTGTAAGTTTAAGTTTTTCCAAATTTCAAGCAGAAGTTGATAAAGAAATCCACAAACAAAGCGATTTTACTACTATAAACCAATTTCAGTCAAGAAATGGGGTCCATCGACATGTTTAACATGTTTTAAATATTAATTGTAACAAAAATACTCCTCCTCCTCATATACTCATATATCCCACATTTATTGTAAAAATATCACCATTATTATATTATTAAAATATAATAATATATTTAAATGAATTATTTATCAGAAAAGATAAAATAACAATTTTTCAACAATTGTCACAATAAAAATTTTTCTACATCTATATCCACATAAAATGAATATTTTCGTTATCATATAAATCAATAATTAATTATTCACAAATAATATTACAGAATTACAATACTGACAACCAGGCAGTTCCCAGGAAAGATGGGGTTTTCCAATAAGGATTTCTCCTTACTGGCGCGCAACTAGGTGACCAAACCTCTCCTTACATAGAACTTTCTAGACATTGCCAATAATGGTATCTAATAATATTATTCAAATAATATGAATTATTGATCTGATAATGAAAATACTGTGTAGTGACAATTATTGAAACAACAATAATATAAAATATCAACGTAGCAATTATTGAATCTAAAATAAAATATTGAACAGTAACTACTGTAACAATTATTGAGTAATAACTTCCTACGTAAGAATCAATAATTGGTGCAATCTGCAAAATCTTAATGTGTTTTAACCACGGTATTCCAACAAGTAATTAGCAGAATAACTACGTCGTTATTTATAAACAACTTATACTTGTCGCTTTTCTTCATCCAATCGCTTTTTTTAGTTATGGGGCCCACACAAAGGTCATGCAAGTAAATACGAATATTCCCCAACAGTAAGAATATTCCACGACCAAACAAATATTCTCCGATAAAAAATGAATATTTTATAACCACTTGCATATTTGAAATATTTTGCGCATTTTACCCATAACTAACTACATTAATCAAATCAACCCTTACTATTTCAAAATAATAATTAGAGGAAATTTAATTTTATTTATATTAAGTTGGGGTCTTACATGGAGGACCTTAATCGATGTGCAGAAGGGGGAGTTAATAATGAGGGTACAGGATCAAGAAGTGACGTTCAATGTCTTCAGATCGATGAAGTATCCTAATACTCCTGAGGACTGTTTCCAGATTAATACAATTGATAATTCAGTGAGGGAAGTGTTCTCAAAAACTTATATTCAAGACCCTTTGGAAGCTACATTGATCGGGGCCAGTACTACGGAAGAGGCCACACATGTGGAACGTGCCAAGTGGCTAGATGAACCCCAAAGATCCAAGCAATTCCACCGACAGTTTGAGTCTCTGAATGATAATGAGGCCATCTACTTCCAAGGCTCAGCTGTCGATCATAGAGCCTCCTGTCCTAGAGCTTAAGCCTTTGCCTAATCACCTGAGGTATGCTTACTTAAGGAATTCATCTTCTTTACCTGTGATAATTTCTACTTCCCTAACTAAGTGCCAGGAAGAAAAGTTGTTAATTGTGCTCAACCAATACAAAACAGCCTTGGGGTGGTCAATTGCTGATATAAAAGGGATCAACCCAACTCTATGCATGCACAAAATATTACTGGAGGAAGGGTCGAAACCATCTATTGAGCATCAGAGGAGGTTAAATCCCATTATAAAAGAGGTTGTCCAGAAGGAGATCATTAAGCTGTTAGATGCGGGCATTATCTACCCCATTTCTGATAGTTCTTAGGTTAGTCCTATCCAGTGCGTGCCAAAGAAGGGCGGGATAACAGTACTGCCCAATGAAAACAACGAATTGATTCCCACCAGGACGGTGACTGGGTGGATGGTGTGCATGGATTATAGGAAATTAAACAAATCAACCTGTAAGGATCACTTCCCTCTTTCTATTATTGATCAGATGCTTGATAGGTTAGCAAGGCATGAATATTATTGTCTGTTAGATGGCTACTCAGGGTACAATTAGATTTCTATTGCTCCTGAAGATCAGGAGAAGACGATGTTCACATGTCCGTATGGGACCTTTGCCTTCTAGAAAATGTCTTTCGGGCTATGTAATGCTCCCGCAATATTTCAGCGGTGTATGATGTCGATCTTCTCTGACATGGTTGAAAAGACCCTGGAGGTCTTCATGGATGACTTCTCAGTATTCGGGAGCACGTTTGATAATTTCTTGACAAATCTGACATCTATTCTCCATAGATGTGTCAAAACAAACCTGGTGTTGAATTGGGAGAAGTGTTACTTCATGGTTGAGGAGGGCATTATTCTGGGCCATCGAGTTTCTATTGGCGGAATTGAGGTTGTTAAGGTAAAGATAGATGTCATCAATAACCTTCCACCGCCCACCTCAGTGAAAGGGGTACAGAGTTTCCTCGGGCACGTCGTGTTTTACAGAAGGTTTATCCAGGACTTCTCACGGATTACCAAACCGTTGTGCACTCTATTGGAAAAAGACATTCCTTTCCAATTTGATGGAGCCTGCCTGAGTGCCTTTGAGTTATTAAAGAAAAGACTTGTCTTGGCACCTATTGTGGTAGCTCCAGACTGGACCGTCCCTTTTGAGCTAATGTGTGATACCAGTGACTTTGCAATCGGGGCAGTGTTGGGCCAGAGAAGGGAGAAGGCTTTCCACACCATATACTATGCCAGCAAGACATTAACTAATGCTTAGTTGAATTATAACACCACTGAGAAGGAGCTGTTAGCAGTAGTCTATGCTTTTGATAAGTACTGTTCCTACCTCATTGGAACAAAGGTGATTATATACAACGATCACTCGACAATCAAGTATTTGATTGGAAAGAAGGATGCCAAGCTGGGATTGATAAGGTGGGTTCTGTTGCTCCAGGAATTTGACTTAGAGATCCGAGACAAGAAGGGGACAGAAAATCAGGTTGCCGATCACTTATCAAGGTTGGAAAACACCACGCATTTGGAAGATGCTGACAAAGCCATAAATGACTTCTTCCCGGATGAACAACTCTTTGTTGTCAACAGCAAAGTTTCGTGGTTTGTGACTTCGCCAATTATGTCGCGTGCCAACTGCTTCCTAAAAACCTGAGCTATCAATAAAGGAAGAAATTCCTAAAAGATTCCAAGTAATATCTGTGGGATGAGCCCTTCCTGTTCAAGCAGTGTCCTGATCAGATTCTGCGAAGATGCTTGCCGGATGAAGAAATTGAAGGTGTGCTACATCACTGTCACTCTTCAAATTATGGAGGTCATTTTGGAGGTCAACGAACTGCAGCAAAAGTGCTTCAGTTGGGATTTTATTGGCCCACCCTATTCAAGGATGCACACACATATGTGTCGCACTGTGACAGATGCCAAAGGGTTGGCACCATATCAAGACGACATGAATTACCACTGCAGAATATCCCAGAGGTGGAATTATTTGATGTATGGGGCATCGACTTCATGGGTCCATTCCCGTCCTCCTTCAACAATCTCTATATCCTTGTGAAAGTGGATTATGTCAACAAATGGGTGGAAGCAGTTGCCTTGCCGACTAATGATGCTAAGGTGGTGCTTCAGTTCTTCAAGAAAAACATTTTCACCCGTTTTGGCACGCCTCGAGCTATCATCAGAGATGAAGGGTCGCATTTTTGTAACAAATACTTTGAAGCCCTTCTAGCCAAGTATGGGGTGACCCATAAGATCGCCACTGCCTACCACCCACAGACCAGTGGCCAAGCTGAAATTTCAAATCGAGAGGTGAAACGAATCTTGGAGAAGATTGTTAACCCAAATCGTAAGGACTGGTCTAAGAAGCTCGATGATGCATTGTGGGCCTACCGCACAGCTTATAAAAAGCCTATTAGAATGTCTCAGTATAGGCTTGTCTATGGTAAGGCATGTCATCTCCCAGTAGAATTAGAGCACAACGCTTATTGGGCTATTCAGAAGCTCAACTTTGATCTTGAGGGAGCCGGCGAGAAGCGACTCTTACAACTAAATGAATCAGACGAGTTTCGTCTGCAAGCGTATGAAAACGCTAAGTTGTAGAAGGAGAAGACTAAGAGGTGGCACGATAAGAAAATCCTCGAGAGACACTTCAAACCGGGCCAGAAAGTTCTTCTCTTCAATTCCCGTCTCAAGTTATTTCCAGGGAAACTAAAGTCTCGATGGTTGGGCCCATTCACAGTTGCTAAGGTTTATCCGTATGGGGCAGTAGAGGTTGAGGACCCCAATTATGACAAACTTTCAAAGTTAATGGGTAGAGATTAAAACATTACTGGGGCGATGAGGTGGACCGACAAAACACTTCCATTACATTGGAAGACCCGTTGTAAGACGGGATGATATTCAAGCCGACGACTCTAAATCAAGCGCTTGATGGGAGGCATCCCCATCTCAGTATCACACAAATTGTTTTTATCATTATTAACTAAAGTCTCATTTTGGTTGTCCAGTTACTGTCTGTAGTTTTTAGTATAGTTGTAGTTTGCATAGTATGTTCGTATGTGTGTATGGTGTTCTGTAGTTAAAATTGTCAATACTGTGTTTGTTCTATTTTTGCTGTCTAGATTGTTGATATGTAATGTTGGCTTGTATAGGAAATTGCTGAGCAAGTTAGAAATTCTAAGGTCGCCTTCTGGCCTTGTTTATTTTATATTAGAGTTCGTATCATGACTCGAACTCGCTACCTGTAGCCTCATAAGTCACGATGCAACGCCAAACCGAGAGCATATCCACTACAAATTGGCGCCCCAACGCCAGCCACAGAAGAAGTTGTCGCGCTGCAGCGCCGGCTAAGATGTTTATATCTCGCAAACTAAGCCCAGAGGCCGCTTCTTAACCATAATTGCGTGCCCAATGCCATCTATTGACAAACACATCAGAATGGCTCGCACCGTAATGGCGTCGAGTGGCGTCACGATTCGCGCCCCAACGCCAGAGTGGGTTTGACCCCGCACCCCGGTGCTATGCTTGGTGCCCCAGCGCCACAAGCGAGTTTTCACATAAATTACAGTCGTAATTCATCTATCTCCTCTCATATCAGTTGCAGCTAGCCACTTTCTCTCCAATCGACGCCAGTTCCTCTCCCAAGAGCCATTAGAGAAACTCAATTGTCTCCACCATTCGATTACTTATTTGCCTGATTTCAAGCCAGATTCGCCAATCGTCGACCGTTTCTTACCATTTGGGAGCCCTACCGTCTTCACAGTTCCTCTTCCTACCGTTGCTCCCTCTCGTCTTCGTCTTTAAAATGCCAAGTAAGGTACGGTTCTGTCACATTATTGGTCCTGATATATTTTGCTTTCAGAGCATAGAATGCATTCCTTTGAATTATTGTGCCATGGCTTCTAAGCGCCCTTGAACTAGCATTGGCCCCCCTCCTCCATCCTCCTCCCGAAACCAGATTACACCTTGGGATCCCGTAAAATTCCCATCAGAAGATGCTTATAAGCGCTACACACAGAATTTTAAATTGCGTAGACTGCTTCCTGAGCGAGGGCTAAGGCCAGATGCTAAATTAGATGGCGAGTTTAATGGGATGATTAGCGCCATGAAATGGGTGCATTTCACCAAACCGCCAGAATTCGTGGTGGTAAAGGAGTTCTATGCTAATGCCATTCCAGATGGCCCGCCGGCAGCACCAGTGAGGGTGAAGTTGATCCCATTCGATAGCAAGGCTATCAATGACATTTATAGGACTCCCAATTTTGAAAAGCGTGATTATAGGGAGAATGGGATTCGGAGTTACCACACTGATGAAATTATTAGCAAACTTTATAAGCCCAGGACGGTGTGGAAAATGAATGAGTACACTGGTGAAAGAACATCGTTCCTCCAGTAGGCGCTTAGCCATTATGGTAAGGCGCGATATGCTTTTATCTGTGCAAATATCCAGCCTGTGCGCCATGTGAGTGATGTAACTCGGGAAAGGACGACACTGCTCTATGACATTGTTATGGGGTTAAAGGTGGATGTTGGAGTATTGATAAATTAGTCCATAAAAAAGGCTATAAAGAGCAAAGTTATGTCTGGCCTCCCGCACCCGTCTCTTATTACCCGTCTCTACAAAAGGGTGGGTGTTCAGTGGAAGACGGAAGATGTCACCCTGTCGCCTATATTCGTCATTGATCATCAGTTAATTAGACGCTATGCTGTCTGGGAAGGTGTGCCATCGTATCCCCGAGGAGAAGGATTTTTACAAGCGCCTCAGCCACCACCATCAGATGATTCACAACCATCCACTAAGGTAGGAACCTCCACTCACGCGTTAGTTCCCCCTTCTGTTGAGACCATTGATTCTAGGGCCCTTGCACAGATTATGAACAGCCTAAATTTTTTGCACTGCAAGGTAGACACTGTCGTCCAGTGGCAGAGCCAATTCCACCATTACCATGCTGAGTTTGCAAATACACTAGCCAATATTCATGCTGCTCAGGGGGGTGAAGATGCAGACTTCATGCCATTCCCATTTCCAGCGCCTCCAATTTATGCGTCGTATCCGTCGCAATTTCCGCCGCCTATTGAAGAGGCCCGCGTGAATGAGCCAGTCAACGTGGAGGATGATGATGGTGAAGATGATGATCTTGAATTGTTCGGTGATGATGAAGACTTTGGTCGTGATGGTGATGAAGGTGGGGATGCTGCTGATGTTTGATGTTGCAGTCCAGAGGCCAGTGAGGACACGGGCCAAAGTTCAAGTTTGGGGGAGACTTCCTTTTATTTATTTATATATATGAATTATGTTAGTTTTATCATATTTCTATTTCAATTGATGTGTAAGGATTTAAGTACGGTATTTGGGCTTGATAGCCCCAGACTTATGGTTTAATTTTATTTTATCTATTGTGATTATTATTGTGGTAAAGCTTTTGGTTTTGAATGCATGTTTTAATTTATTTTGGATGCATGTCTTTGCTTAGTAGTATTTTAAGTTTCATATTAATGCTTGCTTTTGGTTATATATCTTTTGCTTGGGAATATCTTGACTAAGTCAGATATTATTTTACCCTATACGCTCACTTTTTGGGTTTTACACTGATTAATTGGTATACTTGATGCCATGTGTTATGGCTTTGCCCTATGATGAAAAGGGTACTTTATAATTTATAGTTTTTGCCTATTACATTTTTATTAACTCTAGCCCCGAGTCTGTAACTGTCTATATGCTGGGTTAGGGTAGTTTAGCATTAAATTTTGTTTGTGGCCTTTGACGAGCGTCAAGTAATTATATCATTTTCTTAGACTAGTGGAAAATCTATGTGCATTTGGGGCGTGTATTTTAGATAAATTGAGATTGTCTTGGATCCATCCGTTTAGCGAGCACTAACCAATTATCTCTCTAGTTATTTATCCAGTTTCTGGTTGTCTATTTACTGTGTTAAAAATATTGTGCGCTGTTAAATACTCTGTTAATTTCAAGAATAAAAGACTTAGAAGATTTAGCACTTTCGGCTCTTTAGTTCTATGAAAAAAAACTATTATAATATCAGTCCTACGGTGGGTTGAGATGGAGCGTGGAAACACACTCGCCCATAAACGCAGGCTAGTAAAATCTATTTTGGACTTATGTTGTTTACGTGGCCTTTGTGCTTAAGTTATTAGATTCTTAGGGGTGTTCTACACCTAGTGCCCTAAAGTCTTCTGGCTTGGGAGTCATTGATCGAAAGCTTTCTAATGGGTGCTCTTTTTAGCCTAAAGTAATCAAGTATTGTCTAAGTCAGAATTTACTTCAGTATTCTAGAACTTTTGAGCCTTTCGTGTTTTTGCGTCTTGTCTTAATGCTTGTTAATTATGTGAGTTGCATAGTTGCTTATTGGTTATCACGGTCGACTGTATGATCTTAATTTGGGTTATGGCTAGTTTAGATATGTGGTCTGTACACACACACAGAATGGATCTATTACAGTCTCATGTTTGTTTTTAGACTTTAAGCCCTTGTTCTCATACATTTTTGACCTATTCCTATAGGATGTTTATGATTTTGCTTAGAGGCCATATTCTTGGTTATTAGTATTAGTCTTCATTTGTATCTTGCAATAATGGGTATGAATGTCTGTTAGTTTTCTTGAGGACAAGCAAAAGCTTATGTTTGGGGGTATTTGATAAGTGGGATTTATACCTACGAATCAGTTCCTTTGTGGCTTAAGTTTTTGCCTATTTTCAGTCTCTCAGTTAGTATAATTTTGTGATATTTGTTAAAGTGGAATATTTACTTAAAATATAGTATATGTAATTAATTTATTTGATTAATGTTGGATATGGAAATCCAAATAAATAATATATGATTATAAATTATAAACTCAAGTGTTTATTGATGAGTGAGATTTATACCTACGAATTAGTTCCTTTGTGGCTTAAGTTGTTGCCTGTTTTTAGTCTCTCAGTTAGCTTTTATCTATATTTTATTGTTATTTTGTTTAAGTTCTATCATACAGGCTTTTACAGATTGTTTCTATCTTTCTTGGCATTTTTGTTGTCTTTGTAGCCAAGTTATTGACTGATGTCATACTTAGAGCCTTATTGACATGTGGTACACCATTGCTCGAAGCTACTTTAAAGTGGCGCCCCGACACCAAAGAGAATGTAATGATCCACACTGCAGCGCTGGATGCTGCTAAAGGCTACTGGAAAATGGCGCCCTGGCGCCAACAATCAGCGCCCCTGCTCCAAGTCTTGCTTCCGGCACTATATCCGGTGCCTCAGCGCCCCTGCTCATCGTGCCGTAGCCCCGTCCATACACTATGGAGTTACGCTGCAGTACGAACTCCAATTTCTTCAGCAATACGTGGCACGGCAATGCCACTTGTCAAGCTTATGCTTCATGCTGCATAACCTGAGCTCCGGTCTAAACACAAAAAGAGTCTTTAATGACCTAGAAGAAAGAGGGAGCGATATATAAGAAAGAGAAGCATCTTTGCATTCATGATCGAGAATATCGTAGATATTACAGAGAATTTATTGCAGCTTAGACTAGGTTTTTTTTCTGTCTTTTAATTTCTAGAAGAGAAAGAAGCTGTGTAACGGAAGGACAGTTATTGCATCCGACACATAATTTAGAGCTTTACACAGTGAAGAGAAGATTTGGAGGAAGGACACTTCAAAACAGGGGTTTTCTTATTCCAAATCTCCCATTTATTTGTGTTTGTCTGATAATGTGTAATGTATTAAAAATACGTGTTAGTACCATAGTTATGATCTAACTCCATTTTTAGGATTGCAATGTAACCTTTTGTTTAGCTTAATTAACTTTCTCTCCTATTTTATATAATGAATCATTTTGGAATGGGTTGTTGTATTTCTTATTTAATGACTGATTGCTTGATAAAGAAATTTGTATTGATAGTAATGGAAATTGACAAATGGATGTTATTATCTATCTTTAAATACAACAACACCTGTTATGACCATGCCAATGGAATGTGTGCATAATATGCTAATAGGATAGACATATCCCTATTTTCCTTGTGTGGCCTTGAGACTTAGCTTAATGACCTTGACCTAGTTATTTTCACCAATAGACATATTATGATTTAGCTGGTTAGGGATGTGCATTTGACCTTCGACATAAGCTTATGCAGATTTACTGTTCTCGATTGACCATTCCTTGATTCATTTATAATTTGGAGAGTTAGGAGATTAGGGGATGCATTAGGGGAGTTATAATCCTATCTTGACTTCCTAGCACAACCACTTCTCTTATTCTTTCAGTTTTTAATCACATAGATTAACCAACCATCCTTTTACACTTATTTAGATAAGATAGTAACGACTTTGCCTTAGTAATTGTTTTCTTTTAAGACTTTGTCCTCGTGGGTTCGACACTCTACTTTCATATATTACTTGTGGACCGCATATGCTTGCGCGCGATTTGGCAATAGCTAAATCGACCAACAAGTTTTTGGCGCCGTTGCCGCGGACTTAGAATTAATTGTTTTTCAATATTAAAACTAAGTTATTATGATCTTACTTTAAACCGATTCTTCTGTTTATTTCTCTTTTTAGGTAGTCTTCACTATTTATGCCACCTCGGAAGGGACGACATATATTACCTATCGATCCCGAGGTTGATAGAACATTCAGACGACTGTGGAGAGAAAAATCCGAGGACACACCCGAGGACATACCTGCTCCTATCATAATGGCTGAGGAACTTTAGAAATCTATGAGGGAGTACGATATGCCTCCCATTTATGATCTCCAGGCGAGCATTCTAAGGCCCTCCATCCAAGGTAATAATTTCGAGATCAAGTCGGACACCATTCAAATGTGCACCAACATTCAGTTTGGGGGACTACCGAATGATGATCCCCATGATCACTTAATCAATTTCGTGGTGATCTATAACATATTTAAATACAACAGAGTGTCTGACGATGCCATCAGACTCCGGTTGTTTCCATTTACCTTATGGGACAAGGCCAAGAGCTGGCTTCATTCATTACCATCAGGCTCCATTACCACATAGGCTGACTTGGCACAGAAATTTGTGGCGAAGTTTTTTTTCGCCCGCCAAAACAGCCAGGCTCAGGCATGATATCACATCTTTTGTCCAGTTCGAATCAGAATCCTTGTACGACTCGTGGGAGCGGTTTAAGGATCTTCTGAGGAAATTCCTGCACCATGGATTGCCAGAATGGCTTCCTATCCAGACCTTCTATAATGGGCTATTCGGATCAACTCGTTCGAGTATTGATGCCGCGTCTGGAGGGGCCTTCATGGCCAAACATCACACAGCGGGGTATGAGCTAGTGGAAACAATGGCGGCCAATAATTATCAATGTTCGAATGATAGGCAAGCCCCCAGAAGAGCAACGGGGGTATATGAAGTTGATTCATTCACATCGTTAGCGGCTCAGGTTGCAGTGCTAACGAAACGGCTAGACACCATGGGACCTTCAGTAGTACAGAATGTGTAAAGTGTCGTAGTTCAGTGTGAGTTATGTCAAGGGAGCCACCCTATTGATTAGTGTGCGATAAGCCGTGAGTCAATTCAATTCGTTTCCAACTACGGGCGGCAACAAAACACCAATCTTCCAACTCATTACCACCTGGGTTTAAAAAATCACCCCAACTTCTCTTGGGGCAACAACAACAACAACAACAACAACCCCACTCAAGCACAACCTTCATCCACCAAGCTAAATTATTCTACCCTTCCTGGAGTCCAATCTCAGAATCAGTTCCACCATCCACCACCTCAACAGGTGAGGAATCCCAGTTTAGAAGATTTCCTGTCTAGGTACATTGCCTGGAACGAAACTAGAAGTAACAATCAAGAAGCCTCCATTCGGAATCTTGAAGTACAGATGGGACAATTGGCCACTACTTTAAACAGTCTTCCACAAGGCACATTGCCTAGTGACACTGATGTCAACCCAAAATGGGAAGACAAGGAACAATGTAAAGCAGTGTAACTTAGAAGTGGGAGAACCACTAATTAGCAAAGTGGAGAGAGTTCTCCTGTGGAAGAAGTAGTGACTGAAAAGAAACCTCTAGTGGAGAAGAATACTGAGAAATTTGGGGGTGAAGAAATTAGTCAAGAAATCCCTCTAACACTATCTCCTCCAATGAGTACGGTCAATCAGCCTCTCCCTTAGTTTCCTTTCCCTCAGCGGTTGCAGAAATAGAAGCTGGACAAGCAGTTTTCCAAATTCTTGGAGGTGTTCAAGAGGCTTCACATAAATATCCCATTTGCGGAGGCATTGATGGGAATGCAAAGTTATGTCAAGTTCGTGAAGGACATATTATCCAAGAAGCGAAAAATGAGGGACTATGAAACAGTGGCACTGACAGAGGAGCGTAGTGACATCCTTCAAAACAAGCTTCCACCGAAGCTAAAAGATCCGGGAAGCTTTACAATTCTGTGCACTATTGGTGACCAATTTATTGGCAAGGCTCTGTGTGATCTAGGGGCTAGCATCAACTTGATGCTCCTCTCTATGTATAAGAAGTTGGGCCTAAGTGAAACCAAACTGACAAGTGTCACTTTGCAATTTGCTGATAGGTCTCTAACGTACCCGAAAGGGATTGTAGAGGATGTGCTTCTTAAGGTTGACAAGTTCATATTCTTAGCGGATTTTATAGTCCTAGATTTTGAAGAGGACATGGAGGTCCCTATAATATTGGGTAGGCCATTCTTAGTGACTGGAATGACCCTAATCGATGTACAGAAGGGGGAGTTAACAATGAGGGTACAGGATCAAGAAGTGATGTTCAATGTCTTCAGATCGATGAAGTATCCTAATACTCCTGAGGACTGTTTCCAAATTAATACAATTGATAATTCAGTGAGGGAAGTGTTCTCAAAAACTTGTATTCAAGACCCTTTGGAAGCTACATTGATCGGGGCTAGTACTACGAAAGATGCCACACATGTGGAATGTGCCAAGTGGCTAGATGAACCCCAAAGATCCAAGAAATTCCACCGATAGTTTGAGTCTCTGAATGATAATGAGGCATCTACTTCCAAGGCTCAGTCGTCGATCATAGAGCCTCTTATGCTAGAGCTTAAGGCTTTGCCAAATCACCTGAGGTATGCTTACTCAGGGAATTCATCTTCTTTACCTGTGATAATTTCTGCTTCTCTAACTAAATGTCAGGAAGAAAAGTTGTTGTTTGTGCTCAAGCAATGCAAAATTGTGGTCAATTGCTGATATAAAAGGGATCAGCCCGACTCTATGCATGCACAAAATATTACTGGAGGAAGGGTCAAAACCATCTATTGAGCATCAGAGGAGGTTAAATGTCATTATGAAAGAGGTCGTCCGGAAGGAGATCATTAAGCTGTTAGATGCAGGCATTATCTACCCCATTTCTGATAGTCCTTGGGTTAGTCTTATCCAGTGCGTGCAAAAGAAGGGAGGGATGACAGTAGTGCCCAATGAAAACAATGAACTGATTCCCACCAGGATGGTGACTCGATGGAGGGTGTGCATGGATTACAGGAAATTGAACAAATCAACCAGTAATGATCACTTCCCTCTTCCTTTTATTAATCAGATGCTTGAGAGGTTAGCAGGGCATGGATATTATTGTCTGTAAGATGGATACTCGGGGTACAATCAGATTTCTATCGCTCCTGAAGATCAGGAGAAGACGACGTTCACACGTCAGTATGGGACCTTTGCCTTCCGAAAAATGTCTTTCGTGCTATGTAATGCTCCCGCAACATTTCAGTGGTGTATGATGTCGATCTTCTCTGACATGGTTTAAAAGACCCTGAGGTCTTCATGGACGACTTCTCAGTATTCAGAAGCTTGTTTGATAATTACTTGACAAATATGACGGTCGTTCTCCATAGGTGTATCGAAACTAACCCGGTGTTGAATTGGGAGAAGTGTCACTTCATGGTTGAGGAGGGCATTATTCTGGGCCATCGGGTTTCTATTGGCGGAATTGAGGTTGATAAAGCAAAGATAGATGTGATCAATAACCTTCCACCGCCCACCTCAGTGAAAGGGGTACGAAGTTTCCTCGGGCACGCCGGGTGTGACACCCCCAAAATAGGTATACATCACCCACTTTGAGTCGTCAATAACATGGTACAGAAAAAACTACAACTTTATTAATACAACATATAAACTGTGAGTTTAAATACAAATATTGTCATCTAGACAATATTCACACCCAAATAAGTCCTCATTACAATTATTGGTACATTATTTTACAAAAATGGTGAGGACTACTAAAACAACTTTCTAGAACCATCATTCCACACCCCGACAAGAACTCGTTACATTCTCGCCTCCTGAGAAGAAAAATGGAACAAAAAGGAAAATGGTGAGCTCAACTAGCCCAGTAAGAAATATTATAACTAAGATAATATAGAACAAATTATTGTTAGTCTTCAACAAGGAAAAATCTGATAACATACAATAGACAACAAGTTTCAGATCAATATTCACAGTGAAAATAACAATTCATAGAAGAGTTACGTAGAGAATGAAATCTACTATAATCTATGAATTTAAAAGTCCATCATCAATATTTTATCCCTGTAACATCAATCAAGATTCATCTTGAATCAAATATTCATCTTTGCACTCTGAGACAAAAATATTAAATGGAGTTGGTCATGTTCATCTCAACACTGCTTCATCTTTGTACTATGGGCCAAAGATATTCATCGAAAAATCATTAATCTTTGCACTACTGGGCCAAAGATATTCAAGAATATCATCATTTAGGACCGAGGATGATGAAAATATTTTAAAGAAAAGCGAATCCAAAGGAAACAAAAGAACAAATAATAAGGATTCGTACTTTAAACAGTCCAAGTTCAAAAATACTTCATAATTAACCATATTGAAGTAAAATTCAAGAATGATCAAAACATGGATACAATCAAAGCTAGTATCCATAATAGATATTTTGGATAAAAAATGAAAATTTAATTTTGTTGTGAATAGTGTCGTATTCGTGAATACTACCGTATACGTGAATAGTGTCGTATACGTGAATAGTAATCCCGACACTAAAAGACAAGAATTTCACAAGAAAAATCTTACCAATAATCCGGCATAATGATATTAGAAGAAATAATATCATTTTTTAAAAAATAACATCCCTTACCTCGAAAAGAATAGTACTTCTGGCTAAAATATCAGATACAACGCTGAAGGAACTTGCACCGTATAACAACACTCAAAGTATCAAAATACTCAAAAGAATACGCTCGATAATATAGAGAGAGAAAATTTCAGTTTCTGGTGTAATTTTCAATTCTAACCTAAGCACCCTATTTATAGAAAAATGCTTAGAACACCAAAGTAGAAAATTTAATAAAATATTAATATATAAATAAAATTTTCTACGCTAACCTTAGACTTCTAAATTTAGCATGTTTACAATACTTTTGGGGCCCACCAAATGCACAAAAAAAACATTTTTATTAAAAAAAAATAATTAAAACTTCAAAAATTAATTATTCTGGAACTTTGAAACTTCAATAATTCATAATAAATAGCCATTTTATCAGAAAAATTCAAACCTTATGTCTTTTCCATAGGAAATTCCATTCTCTACAACTTTGTAAGTTTAAGTTTTTCCAAATTTCAAACAAAAATTGATCGAAAACCACAAACGAGCGATTTTACAAGCTATAATCAAATTTTAGTCAAGAAATGGGCCCACATACATGTTTAACATGTTTTAAACAATTTTAGTAACAAAAATACTCCTCCTCATATACTCATATATCCTACATTCATTGTAAAAATATCATCATTATTATATTATTAAAATATAATAATATATTTAAATGAATTATTTATCAGAAAAGATAAAATATCAATTTTTCAACAATTGTCACTTTAAAATTTTCTCCATCTATATCCACATTTATCATATAAATCAATAATTAATTATTCACAAATAATATTACAGAATCACAATACTGGCAACCAGGCCGTTCCCAGGAAAGAGGTGGCTTTCCAATAATGATTTTTCCTTACTGGCGCGCAATTAGATGACAAAACCTCTCCTTAGACAGAACTTTCTAGACATTGCCAATAATGTTATCTAATAATAATATTCAAATAATACAAATTATTGATCTGATAATGGAAAATACTGTGTAATGACAATTATTGAAACAACAACAATATAAAATATCAACGTAGCAATTATTGAATCAATAAAATAAAATATTGAACAGTAATTACTGTAACAATTATTTAGTAGTGCCTTCTTACGTAAGAATCAATAATTGGTGCAATACTGGTAATTTATTGTGTTTTAACCCATAGGGTAATTTAATGATATTAATTAACAATAACTACGCCGATTATATATAACAACTTATACTTGTCGTTTCTCCATCCAATCGCTTTCATGGGGCCCACACAAGGTCATGGCAGTCCGTCGTTTAATATTCCCCAAGCGGTAAGAAATATTCCACGATCAAACTAATATTCTCTCGATAAAATGAATATTTTATAACCACTTGCTTATTTAGAATATTTGCGCATTTTACCCATAACTAACCACATTAATCAAATCAACCCTTACTATTTCAAAATATTAAATAGAGGAAATTTAATTTCATTTATAATAAGTTGGGGTCTTAAAACCTCCCCTCCTTATGAAATTTCGTCCTCAAAATTGACGTACGTATCTGGTGTTTTGAAAAGGTGAGGATATCTCACTTTCATTTCTGTTTCCAACTCCCAGGTCATTTCCTCAATAGCATGGTTCCTCCATAAAACTTTAACTTGTGGTATGACCTTTGTACGTAGGACATGCTCCTTCCTATCCAAGATCTTGACAGGTACCTCTTCATATGTTAAGTCTTTGGCTATCTCGTCCGGTTCTAACTCAATAATGTGGTTCGGGTCTTTCACATATTTACGAAGCACGGATATATGAAAAACATTATGAACAAGAGACATACTTGGAGGTAACGCGAGTCTATAGGCTACATTTCCTACTCGGTCAAGAATCTGAAATGGACCAATAAATCGTGGATTGAGCTTTTCTCTCTTCCCGAATCTTGTAACTCCCTTCCATGGGGCAACACGCAACAATACATGATCCCCAATACGAAATTCTACATCCTTTCGATGAAGATCCGCATAACTCTTTTGTCGATCCTGTTCCGTTTGTATACGTTATCGAATTATTTGGATATTTTCCGTAGTCATATGTACCAACTCGGGTCCCAACAAAGTCGCTTCACCCACCTTATCCCAACATATTGGAGAGCGACACTTTCATCCATACAATGCTTCGAATGAAGCCAAACCTATACTTTCCTAATAACTGTTAGGAGAATTCCACCAATGGTAAATACTTATCCCAACTCCCTTTGAAGTCTAGGACACAGAGTCTTAATAGATCTTCAAGAGTTTGAATAGTCCTCTCTGATTGTCCGTTTGTTTGAGGATGATATGCCGAACTGAATCGTAAATTCGTGCCCATAGATTTTTGCAAGCTAACCCACAATCGTGAAGTGAATCTTGGGTCACGATCCGAAACTATGGATACTGGCATGCCATGAAATCTCACAATCTCATTTATATACATATGAGCAAGACGTTCAAGGGAATAAGTCTCCCGTATTGGTAAGAAATGAGAAGACTTGGTTAATCTATCAATAATAACCCAAATAGCATTTATGCCTTGAGAAACCGTGGGAAGACCTGTAACGAAATCCTTGGTAATGTGTTCCCACTTCCATTTCAGAATCTCAAGTGGTTGCAATGGACCCTTAGGCACCTGATATTCCGCCTTTACACGTTGACAAGTTAAACATCTCGAGATAAACTTCACGTATTGTTCCACCAAAATGTATGTTGAAGATCACGATACATTTTGGTACTTCCAGGATGGATTACAAATGGTGCATTATATGCCTCCATCATGATCTTGTACTTCAAATCAGAGTCGTTAGGAACACAAAGTCTGGAGCGGACTAGAAGTATTCCTTCTTTATCGATTCTCGCTTCCGGAATAGCAGCTTCTTGTACTTTTTTCTTCATACGCATCAGCTCCGGATCGGTGGCTTGAACAACTTTAACTTTATCAATTAAAGTTGGTTCTATGCATATACTTGACATCATCACACTCATTCCTGCATATGATCTTCTACTCAACACGTCAGCAACCACATTTGCTTTTCTAGGATGGTATTGAATAGTGTGGTCGTAATCTTTCAACAGCTCGAGCCAACGTCATTGCCGCATGTTGAGTTCCTTTTGGGTGAAGAAATATTTGAGGCTTTTATGGTCTGAATATATCTCCACTTTCTCCCCATATAGATAGTGCCTCCGGATCTTTAGCGCGAAATGACTTACCGCTAACTCTAGATCATGAGTAGGATAATTCCTCTCATATTCTTTAAGTTGTCATGAGGCATAGGCTATGACTTTCTCACGTTGCATGAGAACACATCCTAACCCTTTGCCTGAAGCATCGTTGTAGATAACAAATCCATCCGAACCAGATGGTATTGTTAGAACAGGTGCCGAAATAAGTCTCCTCTTAAGCTCTTAGAAACTCTTCTCGCATTCCTCGCTCCATATGAATTTTTTATCCTTCTAAGTTAGCTGAGTTAAAGGAGTAGCGATTCGATAAAATCCTTCCACGAATCTCCGATAATAACCGGCTAAGCCCAGAAAGCTACGTACTTCGGTCACCGACTTCGGTTTCTCCCAACTTTGTATTGCTTCAATCTTCACTGGATCAATAGATACTCCATATTTTGACACCACGTGCCCAAGGAATACTACTTCTTCAAGCCAGAACTCACATTTCTTCAACTTAGCATAAAGCTTGTTTTTACAAAGCCTTTGGAGTACCAGCTTCAAATGGTGCTCATGATCTTCATGGCTTTTGGAATATATGAGGATGTCATCAATAAAGACAACAATGAACTGATCCAAATAATCCTTGAACACTCAGTTCATCATATCTATGAAAGCCGCAGGAGCATTAGTCAATCCAAAAGACATGACTAAGAATTCATAATGCCCGTACCGAGTTCTGAAGGCATTCTTTAGAATATCCTCAGTTCTAATCTTCAGCTAATGATATCCAGAACGATGATCGATCTTTGAAAAGAATTGTGCTCCTTGCAACTGGTCAAATAGGTCATCAATACGAGGTAGCGGATACCTATTCTTAATGGTGATATGGTTCAATTCCATATAGTCAATACAAAGTCGCATACTCCCGTCTTTCTTCTTTACAAATAAAATAGGAGCACCCCATGGAGATGAACTAGGACGAATGAACCGATGTCCAACAATTCCTGTAGTTGGACTTTTAACTCCTGAAGTTCAATAGGAGCCATTCGATATGGAGTTTTAGAAATGGGCTTTGTACCAGGTTCAAGATCAATAAAGAATTCAACTTCACGTTCTGGGGGTAGACCGGAAGTTCTTCCGGAAATACATTAGGAAATTTACTAACAATAGGAATATTATTCAAATCTGACGTGTCTTTATTCAAATCCATAACATGGGCTAAGAAAGCTTGACATCCATTTTTTAATAAACGAATAGCTTTATGACTTGATATGACTATGATTGATTTTAATGGTTTAGTTGCTTGAATTCGTACAATAGGTTGGTTAGGAATATGAAAACTAACAACCTTACGAAAATAATCAATTTTGGCATGATGAGTAGTTAACCAATCAATCCCTAAAATCACATAAAAAGCAAGTATCTTTAAAGAGATAAGGTTAACAGGTAATGTGATGGTGCCAACTTGGATCAAACAAGATTTATAAACAGTTGATGTGATGAAAGTTTCTCCTAACGGAGTCTCCATAGATAAATCAAAGTCTAATTTCTCCGGAGTTAAGTTTAAACGTTGAGCACAAGCAGGAGAGATAAATGAATGGGTAGCACTGGTATCTAGTAAGGTATAAACTTCGCAAGAATTTATGATTAGATTGCCCGTGATCACCTCGTTTGGGTTCCTCGCATTTTGACCAGTCACAACAAACGCTCTTCCAGGAACCGTTAACTTTGACTTTTCTGGGACAGCCTTTTGAGTCACCATCTCTGTTGGACTTGTTTTCGCTATTGTATAATCTCAAGCGATATGTCCTTCCCTTCCACAATTATAACATACCTTGAACTGTTGTGGGCAGTTTGGACTGATATGTCCCTCTTTTCCGCATTTATAGCATACGATCGGTGGTCGTTCTCCTCCCTTATAACCAGTTGCTGCTGGTGCCGACGTCTTCACATTGTCATTGTTGAATCTCCTCTTTTTATAATCTCCCCCCGACTCGCTTCTTCTATTTTCATGGCCATGATTACCACCAAAGTGGTTACCATTTTTGTCCGTATTTTTCTTTCTCCGCTGGTTATCGTTGTTTTGATGACTGCTATCTCCGGTATGATCCTAGTTGTGGTCCCTCGGTTGAACGTACTCGTTATCTCGCTCTAATAATTAAGCCCTATTGACAACATCTGAATAGAGAGAAAATTTATGAGAAATGAGATATTGACGTATGTCGGGTTTCAAACCTCTCAAAAACATCCGCGTCATACGTTCCTCATTCTCCACCAAATGAGGTAAAAACCTGGATAACTCTGCAAACTTCGCCTCGCACTGGGACACCGTCATGTTATTTTGTTCCAATCTAATAAACTCTACTTCCTTCATATGACGAACACTTTCAGGAAAGTACTTGTCATTGAACAATTTCTGAAACGTCTCCCAAGACATGCTTAGTGCGGCTGGATGGGTACGCTTCACAGATTCCCACCAATAATCTGCCTCATTACGGAACATAAAGGTGGTGAATGGAACCTTCATTCCTCCGTGCATCCTAAGACATCGAATATCTTGGTGATTTGTTTGACCCACGTTTCTCCCTTAATCGGATCCGGCTTTCCCCAGAATTCTGGTGGTCCCAACTCTTTGAACTGCTTGGCTGTGATAAATTGTGCGTTGTTATCATTTCTACCTGTATTTTGTACAGGAGTCTCCCTCGTCTGATTTTGCATGAACTGCAAAAAGCTTCTAAACATCCCGTCGTTTATCATCTGCTAAGTGGTGTTGTTCACGGGAGGAACATTGCCACCATTTGCACGCGTTCCTCATTTGGTGAGTAAAGGTGTCTCCACGGTCTCATTTACTCCACTGTTAACATTCTCAGTCGACATTCTCAAATACTGCCATAAAACAAGGGTTAATTAAATAAATCAACATATCACATAATATCCCTATATACTGACCAACAAACAAATAAGCTTAGGTAAGACACACTAGCGAATGTTTTACTCGTCTCTCCCCTCCTAGTTCTATTCCCCGATCTCCGCCAGAGATCATATCCCTAAGCTCTGATACCAACTGTGACGTCCCCAAAATAGGTATACATCACCCACTTTGAGTCATCAATAACATGGTACAGAAAAAACTACAACTTTATTAATACAACATATAAACTGTGAGTTTAAATACAAATATTGCCATCTAGACAATATTCACACCCAAATAAGTACTCATTACAATTATTGGTACATTATTTTACAAAAATGGTGAGGACTACTAAAATAACTTTCTAGAGCCATCATTCCACACCCCGACTAGAACTCGCTACATTCTCGCCTCCTGAGAAGAAAAATGGAACAAAAAGGAAAAGGGTGAGCTCAACTAGCTCAGTAAAGAATATTATGACTAAGATAATATAGAACAAATTATCGTTAGTCTTCAATGAGGAAAAATCGATAACATACATTGAACAACAAGTTTTGGATCAATATTCGCAATAAAATAACAATTCATAGAAGAGTTACGTAGAGAATGAAATCTACTATTATCTATGAATTTAAAAGTCCATCATCAATATTTTATCCTCAGAACATCAATCAATATTCATCTTGAATCAAATATTCATCTTTGCACTACGCACCAAAGATATTCATCAGGTGGTCATGTTCATCTCAACACTGCTTCATCTTTGTACTATGGGCCAAAGATATTCATCAGAAAATCATTAATCTTTGCACTACGGGCCAAAGATATTTAGTAATATCATCATTTAGGGATGAGGATGATGAAAAATATTTTAAAGAAAACGAATCCAAAGGAAACAAAAGAACAAATAATAAGGATTAAGTACTTTTAAATATCCAAGTTCAAAAATACTTCATAATTAACCATATTGAAGTAAAATTCAAGAATGATCAAAACATGGATACAATCAAAGCTAGTATCCATAATAGATATTTTGGACAAAAAAAGAAAATTTAATTTTTCTGTGAATAGTGCCGTATTCGTGAATAGTACCGTATACGTGAATAGTAACTCCGACACTAAAAGACAAGAATTTCACAAGAAAAATCTTAATAATAATCCGGCATAATGATATTAGAAGAAATAATATCATTTTTTAAAAAATAACATCCCTTACCTCGAAAAGAATAGTACTTCTGGCTGAAATATCAGATATAACGATGAAAGAACTTCCATCGTATAGCAACACTCAAAGTATCAAAATACTCATAAGAATACGCTCGATAATATAGAGAGAATTTCAGTTTCTCGTGTGATTTTCAATTCTAACATAAGCACCCTATTTATAGGAAAATGCTTATAACACCAAAGCAGAAAATTTAATAAAATATTAATGGTTGGCAATCTCTATATCCTTCAACAATCTCTATATCCTTCTAAAAGTGGATTATGTCAACAAATAGGTGGAAGCGGTTGCCTTGCCGACTAATGATGCTAAGGTGGTGCTTCAGTTCCTCAAGAAAAACATTTTCACCCGTTTTGGCAAGCCTCGAGCTATCATTAGAGATGAAGGGTCGCATTTTTGTAACAAATACTTTGAAGCCCTTCTAGCCAAGTATGGGGTGACCCATAAGATCACCACTGCCTACCACCCACAGACCAGTGGCCAAGCTGAAATTTCAAATCGAGAGGTGAAACGAATCTTAGAGAAGATTGTTAACCCAAATCGTAAGGACTGGTCTAAGAAGCTCGATGATGCATTGTGGGCCTACCGCACAGCTTATAAAAAGCCTATTGGAATGTCTCAGTATAGGCTTGTCTATGGTAAGGCATGCCATCTCCCAGTAGAATTGGAGCACAACGCTTATTGGGCTATTTAGAAGCTCAACTTTGATCTTGAGGCAGCCGGCGAGAAGTGACTCTTACAACTAAATGAATCAGACGAGTTTCATCTGCAAGCGTATGAAAACGCTAAGTTGTAGAAGGAGAAGACTAAGAGGTGGCACGATAAGAAAATCCTCGAGAGACACTTCAAACCGGGCCAGAAAGTTCTTCTCTTCAATTCCCGTCTCAAGTTATTTCCAGGGAAACTAAAGTCTCGATGGTCGGGCCCATTCACAGTTACCAAGGTTTATCCGTATGGGGCAGTAGAGGTTGAGGACCCCAATTATGACAAAACTTTCAAAGTTAATGGGTAGAGATTAAAACATTACTGGGGTGATGAGGTGGACCGACAAAACACTTCCATTACATTGGGAGACCCGCTGTAAGACGGGATGATATTCAAGCCGACGACTCTAAATCAAGCGCTTGATGGGAGGCATCCCCATCTCAGTATCACACAAATTGTTTTTATCATTATTAACTAAAGTCTCATTTTGGTTGTCCAGTTACTGTCTGTAGTTTTTAGTATAGTTGTAGTCTGCATAGTATGTTCGTATGTGTGTATGGTGTTCTGTAGTTAAAATTGTCAATACTGTGTTTGTTCTATTTTTGCTGTCTAGATTGTTGATATGTAATGTTGGCTTGTGTAGGAAATTGCTGAGCAAGTTAGAAATTCTAAGTCGTGACTAGTCATTTGTTTATATTATAGTTAGCGTCGTCGTAGCGGTAGCAGAGCTACACTGTAGCCTCATAAGGCACGATGCAACGCCAAACCGAGAGCATATCCACTACAAATTGGCGCCCCCGCGTGACCACGTAGAAGAAATTGTCGCTTAAAGGTCTTGGCTAAGATATTTACATACTGCAAACTGGCGCCCCAGTATCCCTCTGGGGTCATGCCCTAGAAATGGCTACATATCTACGAAAAGGTAACCTCAAAATCTAGCCCCAAGACTCCATAAAAGGTATGGACAAGGAGGATTCTTAATCTTAAGTATGTTAAGATAAGGGGTTGTCCAACTTATGTGAAAAGGTTTCAAAGGATAAGGTTGGGATAAGATTTGACAGTATAGATTTGTGGGGCATCCTAAAGTAAGTTTAGGGTAAATGTTCTATAATCCTACTTAGCAAAAGGTGTTTGTTGCGAAACACGCAACCTTTTAAGATAAATGTGTTTATCATTAAAGGGGCTAGTGGGAGGATAATAGATCTTGAAGAGTTCAAGAACCACAAAACACTATAAGTCAAATAAGAGGAACCTATAAATAGAATTATTGTACCACAACCGAATCGTAAATCTGGAATAATACTAACGATACATGGGAGGTATGGATTCATCATGGATGATAATGATGGGGTACGTATCATAGAAGATGATGAACCAGTTATATACGATGAGGTAAGAGTTGTAGACACTCAGAGAAATGAATTGAAGAAAGTTTCTCAAAAATGGAACATTCATTTTGATGAAATACTCAAAAGAGTTTGATTTTATCAAAAATAAGAATGAACCTAGTGTGTATAAAAAGGGTCAGTGGGAGCATCGTGACATTCCTTGTATTATATGTTGATATACTATGGATAAGGAATGACATACCAATGCTAGAATCAGTAAAGATAAAGTTGTCTAAACATTCCTCCATGAATGATTTGGGAAGAGTATCTTAATTGGGAATACAAATCTATATAGATAGATTCAAGAGGATGCTCGACTTAACCCAAGGAACGTATATTCATTTGATACTAAAGTTGTTTAGCATGGCAGCTAAAGTCGTTTAGCATAGCAAACTCCAAGAGTTGTCTCATGTTGATGAGCCATGGAGTGTATCTCTCTTAATAGTCCCCATAGACTCATAAAAGAGAGAACGCATGAGTAACAATCATGTATATAATGAAATATGCAAGACCTGATGTTGATCAGTCATATTCTGGAGAAGTTCACTATGAGTCAGTGAAAAACATCTTAAAGTATCTAACCGGCACTAAGGATGTGATCATATTTATAGTGGGTCTAAATTAAAACTAGAGGGCTTAACAGACTCATGTTTTTCAGATAAACCAAGACAACAGAAAATCCACTTTAAGGTAAAGTGTTATCTTGAACGATGGTGCAGTGAATTGGAAAGTTTTCAAACAACAAAGAGTTGCTAGTTTAGTGATAAAGACAAAGTATATAGCTATAAATGAAGCTATAAGTTGATTGTTTGGATAAAAAGTTCATTACAGAACTAGGAATAGTTCTTAAATCTCATCTTGGATCTAAACATGTGTTGTGACACTTTCATTTGATTATAGGAATCATTGAAAGATGGGAAATCACTATAGAGATAGTGGACTCTCAAGAACAACATTACATATCTATTAACTAAAGCTTATCCAACAACATGATAATCGTCACTTAAAGAAGAATGGTATGAGATACCATGGCGATTGGCTTTAGTGCAAGTGGGAGATTGAAAGTAGTATGCATACAAGCCAATCATGTTTTATGATAAAGCATATACTTTGTAACAATCTTATTCATTTATTAATAAAAAGTATTAATTTATTAAAGGCTTTTAATTGTCTACATGATGCTGTTTTATAATATATGATAAACCCATAGTTTTAAGAAATGCTTTTAGAATAATGATGATGATCATTCTAATGAGATCTAAATTCTTAGAAAGCTTAAAACTAAAATAGTTCCCAATCGTTGGATTACTAAATTTGGAATTAGTGAATTCGGATAGATTGGTACATGCGTTGCTTGCTCATTGGATGAGGATGATTGATCTCATGATCATTTGTGTGGAGACACTAAAGTAAGTATGTAGTTGCTTATTATAGAATAAGTACACTGAATGTGGCTCGCTAAGGAATACCTAATGGAGTTTAACTTGCTTGTCAATAGGAATTCCTGTATTGATAGTAGTATAAGTGATCCATGGACTTGAGATCATCATAGTATCTTGTGTATGATGAGTTATACATTGACTTATTCCTTAAGACCCTTAGGGTATATCAAAGATTATGCTTGGGTATAATAAGTTATATATGGAGATAATGTATAATCAATAAAAAATCTACCGTTTCTAGTAAAAGAAGAGAAATGTCCTATGTGATTGACAACCCAGTAGTCCTTGGCTAAGACATAATGAAATTAGAAAGGAGTTTCTAATTTGCATTATTTGGAGTTGTGCATTTAAGAGTCGAAATACATATAATTAAATAAAATAAGACTTGACAGTAATTTCATGTCTTATATTTAATTGGGTCATTGTATGATGGAAGGATTGAATTGTACGGTAACTATTTACTCAAAGGTTCTTTTATGATTAATGTTGAAATCTATATTATCTGGAAAGTCGTTAATCACTAGGGAGGCTTATCCCTATTGTAGAATAAATATTATTTATTTTAATAAATTAATAGTTTAATTTATTTATTTAAATAAGATTAGAATTGTTCTAATTAATTTATTCACAGCCGGTTTAATATGGAGAACCTAAAGGGTCACACCATAAAAGGAAGAATAATTATTTAAGAAGTTAATGACATAATCGTAATAATAAGTTAAGTATATTTAATTAAATCTATGGTGATAGAATAAATTAAATAGCTTAATATTTATTATTTAATATTTTGGAAATATTAAATATAAATTAATAAGAGGAGTCTTATAATTATTATTATTATTTGTTATTATTTTTAATTTCTAAAGGAGTTTAGGAATTAATTAATAAAAGTACTCTTATATATCCTAATAAGATTAGGAAGCTAATTAATTAAAAGAGTTTAATTAATTATTTCTAATAAGATTGGGAGCCTAATTAATTAAATAAATTTAATTAATTAAAATAAAATCCAATTCCTTAATTGTTAAGGAGGGTTGCCCACATCTATAAATAAGAGGAGTCTTATTATGGGTTTGTGTGGTTGACGTTTTCATAGAATACGTAATTTCAATAGTTGGGAGAGTACGCTCTTTTTATATAGAGATAGAAAACTAGGGTTTTGCCAAATACCCATCTTCTTGAATCTTTCTTCTTCCTTGGTGGATCGCCTCTAGAAGCCAAACACTTGGATGGCTAATGTTGATTAAAGGAAGGAACCAAACCAAGTGGATTCAAGTTGAACGCGAAAGGATTTGGAGGTGAACTTGTACCTGATGAAGCTCGAATCTTCAAGGGTATGATTCTTGTTCTTTATCTTTTCGTGTAATTAATAATTGCGCATAAAGGATGATCCGGGTATATGGTTTGTAAAATTTTAAAACTCTATTTTATCACGTTTCTGCTTATTTTGTGCAATTTGATTGCGTTCATGAATATTACAAACCTAACACAATATTATTCTTGAATTTTACTCCATAAAGCAGTATCATGATGACAATTTGGACATTATTAAATTCTAGATAAATTAAATTATAAATCTTTAAAAATTTATTCTTTGCTTTCTTTTAATTGAATTCTTATATCATTGTCATCATCACCTTGCTTATATTGTGATGAAAGTCATCTTTGGCCTGTAGTGCAAAGATTGACTGTTGATTGGTATGATTATGACCATGGATTATTTGGTATAATCATGACCCGTAATGTTACAAATGATGTGGTAAAAGTCCTCATTGGCCCGTAGTACATTGATAGACAGTTGTTGGCATGATCATGACCATTGGTGAAAACACGAATATCTTTGGCTCGTAGTGCATGGATAATTCGTGGTTATGATACTAATGAATATCCTTGGCCCTTAGTGCATGGATAATTCAGTGATGTGGATTATTTATTAAGCTGAGTCTCAGTGATAAAATTGATGATAAACTTTCAAAATCATAAAAGATAGTAGATAGCATGCTCTACTTGACTCTTCTAATGGATTGCTTGTTCCACTGCAGTTAAACTTGATGTTTATTATATTTTATCAGTTTAACACTGTTGAAGGCTAACGATAATTTATTTTGCATTATCTTAGTCATAATATTTCTAACTGGGCTAGTTGAGCTTACCCTTTCACTTTCATTGTTCTCTTCAGGAAATGAGAACGTAGCCGGGACTAGTCGGGGAACGGAGTGATGGTCCGAGATGGTGGCTATAGTAGTCCTCACTATTCTATGAAATAGTGTGATAATAAATGTAATGAGGACTCCATTTGAGTTTGGATATTGTCTAGAAGACAATATTCATGTAAAAACTCTCAGCTACATTTTGTCCTATTGTATAAAAGAAGTTTGTATTTAAATTCTGTACCATATATTTGGCGACTCAGAATGGGTGATGCATACCTATTTTGGGGGCATCACAGTTTGTATCAAAGCTTATGGATATGATCCCTAGCTGAGATGTGAGACTAGAACTAGGAGGGGAGAGACGAGTAAATCCTTCGCTAGTATGACCTACCTAAGCTTATTTGTTATTTAATTGGTCGGTCAAAATATAGGGGTATTATTTGGTATGTCAATTAACCCTTATTTTGTGGCAGTATTTGAATATGGCATCTAAAAATGTTGAGATAAGCAATGGAGCACATGAGACAGTTGAGTCACCACAGATCAATAACCAGAATAATGTGCATCAGGAAGGAAACAATCCTCATGTAAAAAACAACACCGACCAAATAATAAACGATGGGATGTTCAGAGGCTTTATGCAATTCATGCAACATCAGGCGAGAGAGACTCTTGTTCAAAATGTAGGTGAAAACACTGGCAACTCTCAGATGGTCAACGCTAAGCAGTTCAAGGAGCTGGGACCACCGGAGTTTTTGGGAAAGCCAGAACTACTTAAGGCGAAGACATGGATAAAGCAGATCACCAAGATATTTGATATCTTGCGATGCTCCGAGGAGCAAAAGGTTCCCTTTGCCACCTTCATGTTGTGAGGAGAGGCAGATTACTGGTGGGAATCTATAAAGCGTACTCAGCCTGTCGCACTCAAGATGTCTTGGGAGAAGTTCCAAGAATTATTCAACGACAAGTACTTTCCCGAAAGTTTTCATCACATGAAGGAGGTAGAGTTCATCAAGCTGGAGCAAAATAATATGACTGTATCACAATACAAAGCTAAGTTTGCTGAGTTATCCCAGTATACATCCCATTTAGTTGATAATAAAGAGCGTATGACGCGGATGTTTCTAAGAGGTTTGAAACCCGAAATACGTTAATACCTCATTTCTCAAAAACTGTGTTTGTATTCAGATGTTGCAAATAGGGCTCAGTTATTGGAGCACGATAATGAGTCAGCCCAACCAAGAGATAGCAACTGGGAAAATGATAATACCAGTGGTAGCAGTCATCAAAGCGGTGACAACAAACATGGAGGGAATCAACATGCCAGAAATGGTAACCACTTCGGTGGTAATCATGGCCAAGATAATAGAAGTGGAAATTTTAAGAAGAGGAGATTTAATAATGATGGAAAGACGTCAGCACCAGCACCCGTTGTTAAGGAAGGAGAACGACCACTAATTGTATGCTTCAAATGCGGAGGGGAGGGATACATCAGTCCAAACTGTATGCAGCAGTCCAAAACATGTTACTATTACAAAAGAGAAGGTCACCTAGCTCGATTTTGTAGTGTAGTGAAACCAAGTCCAGTTGGGATGGTGACACCAAATGCCATCCCAGACAAGTTAAAGTTGGTAGTTCAAGGGAGAGCATTTGTCTTGACCTCCCAATCAAGGAACCCGAACGAGGTCATCACGGGTAAGCTAATCATAAACTCTTGCGAAGTATATACCTTATTTGATACCGGTTCTACCCATTCTTTTATTTCTCCTACTTGCGCTCAACGTTTAAATTTAACTCCGGAGAAATTAGACTTTGACTTATCTGTTGAAACTCCATTAGGAGAAACCTTCATTATATCCATTGTTTATAAATCTTGTTTGATTCAAATTGGTACCCTTACATTACCTGTCGATCTCATCGCTTTAAAAATACTTACATTTGATGTGATTTTAGGGATTGATTGGTTAACTATTCATTATGCTAAAATTGATTATTTTTGTAAGGTTGATAGCTTTCATATTCCTAACCAATCTATTATACGAATTCAAGTAACCAAACCACTAAAGTCAATCACGGTCATATCAAGCCATAAAGCTATTCGTTTATTGAAAAATGGATGTCAAGCTTTCTTAGCCCATGTCACAGACTTAAACAAAAATACGTCAGATTTGAATGATATTTCTATTGTTAATAAATTTCCTGACGTATTCCCCGAAAAACTTCATGGCTTACCCCCAGAGCATAAAATTGAGTTTGGTATTGACCTTGAACCCGGTACAAAACCCATTTCCAAAGCCACATATTGAATGGCTCCTATTGAACTTCAGGATTTAAAGGCCCAACCGCAGGAATTGTTAGACATCGGTTTCATTCGTTCTAGTATGTCCCCTTGGGGTGCTCCTGTTCTATTCGTAAAGAAGAAAGATGGAAGTATGTGACTTTGTATTGATTATCGGGAGTTGAATCATATCACCATTATTGACGTCGGGATTTTTATTGTCCCTTTTCTGTTCTCATCTTTTGGTGTTCTCATGTTTGATGAGATTTGTTTGAAAAAACAAGTTATGAAAAGGTCCGACATGTATATGTCGACGATTGGACTGTAAGAGTCGCCAGTTTGTATTTTTAAATGGTTGCACCAACTCGACCGAGAAAAGGTTTGCACATTGACCTAGTGATGTGACACTGTTTAACAGGTGTAACAATCCGGAATTTCATGTTATAATTTTAAATATTTATTGAATTATAAATATTTATTTGAGGTGTTTATTGTTGAATAGATATTTTGTTGATGTGATGGTTGTTAGTAAAAATTTATGAATTTAAATTTATTAGATAATATTCTAAATTAATTGAATTTATTAATTTAGAGGGTTGTAATATAACATGAGATGTTATATTGTTGTTTTAATTTAACAATTTAAAGTGGTATATTAAATTATTAAATAAAATTATAATGAAATTATAATTTTGTGATATTTGTTAAAGTGGAATATTTACGTAAAATATAGTATATATAATTAATTTATTTGATTAATGTTGGATATGGAAATCCAAATAAATAATATGTGATTATAAATTATAAACTTAAGTGTTTATAAAAATAAATTAAAGGAGTTTAATTTAGTTTTGCCAAACAAGGTTTAAATATATTAAGTCTTTAAATTTTAAAGGGGTTTTGCTAAACAAAGCCTTATGGCTTTTGGATTTTTAATTTTTGAATTTATAAATAATTTAAATAAAATAAATTAAAATAATAAATATAATATATTTATAATCTATACGTTATATGTTGTAACGAATTAGGCTTATTATGGCCATATCAGTTTTCTTTTATTATTACGCATACTTGGCTATTAGTGGGTTATACGCATTCTAATTTTGCTAAGTCTGAGAGGAAGGTTTACAGAGAATCGAGAGAGAATTGGAGAGGAGTCTAAGAATTTTCACAACAATTCCAATGGTTGGCAAGGATTTTTAAAGAAACAAAAGGTATTTTTACATAACCTTGGTATATATATATATATATATATATATATATATATATATATATATATATGCATATATGAGTTTACGACAAAGTTTTATATTCTGTGAATTTCAAATTTGTTTAATTGTTGTTATACAACGGGTTACTTGTGATTATATGTATTTATGATGATTAGAGTTTGTGTTTAAACAAGAATTATATGCTAATTACAGTTAAAAGTAGGAAAAATAATGATAGTGTTTGTATTTTTCATATGGCTTATGTAAGTACCAATTTTGGTGGTCAATTCGTATGCTAAACTGTAAATTGGGTCTTGATTATGCTAGTTCGTTAAGAAACGAAGAAAACGTAGTTTGAACGAAGTGATTCGATGTAGAATTGTAATCACAGTGATGATTTTTATAAAGGAACTCAAAAATGGTGTTTTTGTATGCAAAAATGGAATTTGAGAAATTAAATTAGGTAAAATGGTTGTTAAATTATTCTAATTGGTTGAATATGTTAGCAAACATGTTTGTAATAGTTTTATACCAATTGTATGTGTTAATATTACTGTTTGGTGGGTTGAGCCATACCCTGTCCTGAGACAGTAAGTTCTACTGCTACTGCAGACCTTGAAGTACCCTTACCACTTGGTCTAAGATTATGGTAATGTGTCAAACATGTAGTAAGAAGGTTAAAACAGAACCATGATGTGTAATTGATAATTTTAACTTTGTAAAATGATTTATAAGTTATGAACGTGATATGTTAGAACTTAGTGTATATAATGAATAGTGAACAAGTGTTGTGAAGGTTAACACTTGAAATTTCTGATATTTACCTAGTAGCATAAGACTTGTACTAAATTAACAAGTCTATCTAGAAATGTATATGATATGGTATGTTAGTATATCTAATAGATATTGTGGTTCTAATATAATGTGTAGGTGAATGTGAGTTTAATATTATAGCTTACGCTCGAGGCAAGTTTCTAAACTTATCTTTTTACATTGAGCAAGTTCTCTAATTCTACTTTTACAATTGAGCAAGTTTTCTAACTCTACGCTTTCGTTGAGCAAGTTCTCCTTTCGTTGAGTTTATTCTTTTGATTGAGCAAGTTTCCTACCTTAAACTGTTATTGAACAAGTCATTTGTTCCTAAATTTCATTTGAGCAAGCTATAACTCTAATGTTATTAGAATTCTCATTATGGTTGATTCATTCTAACTTGTTTATAGTTAAGCAAGTTTCTTAAGTTCTATTCCTGTATAATGAACGCAGTTTTTGAACTCTCGTCTCTATTAGTGAGCTGTTTTATTACTTTGCATGAGCTAATACCATGTTGGGCAAGTTTGTAGTTTTCAGCTTGCTATCAATTAAAGTACGTTTAGTAAGTTCATTTCTAATGTTATAAGACCTAACCTTATCTTATTTATTGTTCAAGCAAAGGTTTATCATTTTATTCATTTTATTCAATACTTATACTTTCTAGTTATTTTCAAGCATGGGTTTAATATATATAGTCAATTCACCTATGATTCTCAATTATTTTATGTTATGTTGTTATTAAACAATTGTTATGTTATCAAGCATTGTTGATTCAACTAGTTCCCTAGTTGATGATCGTTAAAATTCAAATTACCCTTGAAACCTTATCCAAACCAAATTTTCTTTGGTGCGGACTTGTACTCTAAATACTGAGAAGAACAACCCTATTATTAGGGGATAATTTATGCTTAGCGTTGAAATGTTTGTGCACAATACATTATACGAAGGGCTGATCCCCCTAAGTATGAGGAGTCCTTATAGTCCTATGACTGTTAAAGTTGAAGTTAAAAGATTACTTACAACTGTGCACATAGTTCGTGGTTGTAATTCTGTACTTAAGCACACCTAGAGAGGCGGGGTGAATAGGTGTAAATACTTAGAAGTGATCTATAACGGCCAATTTTCAAAGTTTACTATAGCAGAGTGTAATCGGATGGTCTAACCATGTCCGTATTAGTTATATACTTTGTCTGTTATAAATGGACAGTTAATACATGTCCGTATTAGTGTAAAACTTTTTCGACGTAAACAGAAACTGCAGAATATTGAAGCCAAAAAAATAGAAGCAAAATAATAGAAAATCACACCGAGATTTTTTACGTGGTTCAGCCCCTATCCTCTACTTTAGTGGCCTAATCCACGTCCAATCCCAACTAGGATTGGAGACTCACTTTATTAAAATAATATTCAAGAATTACAAAGACAATAAAACTCCCCTCATTACAACAACGATCGATTGGACACCTCTCGCCCTTGCTTGCCTCTCTCTGCAACACCTCTCACCTCCGAGACTTTGATACCTGCGTTGTACAAACCGAATATTACTGAAATAAAAACCCCAAGCCAACCTAGACTTGTACTATGTTTACAATATATATGAAATAAGGAATACACGAACACTGTAAACCAAGACTAATAAAATGATATGATAATTGATGTGTATCTTGGATAGCTTGAAGAGTTTCTGTTCAGTAGTCTTGTATTCTTCATGAAGCCGTGTAAACAGTATATATATAAAGAAGAGAGCAACAGCTATGAAACCTTCCAATTTCTCCTACAACGGCTATATCTTTTTGATTGAAATAGGAGATCCACGTTACCAATGACAACATCGGTAGATAAGGAAATACAGCTATGAAGAAGTCAAATGAAAATCAACTACTAGTTGAAAAAGTCCTATTAGCAATTAGCAAGATCCCTTAAAATAGCAATTACTGTTTAGCATGTGACAAAATAACATCTCCATCAACTTTAAATACGAATCCTTCATAAAACCAATTCCTAAAAAATCTCGCAAATACATTTAAATTGGTAGCTCAATATATATATAACAAATAACATATATATATATATATATATATATATATTGGAAGGATATAACCCCACAATAAAATATGAGAAATTTAAGGAATATTAAACAGATTTTCAATCTCCTTAAATTACTCCAATTTGAATTAGTCTTTAAAGCATAACAGGATTGGATATAAACATATATATATAAATTTAAGGCATGTGACCAAAATAACCATCTTGATTTACTCACTCCAATACTGCATTAACTTTCATGAGCTAGGAGACAAAATGATTAATCCATGCAATAACCCATGCACACTATTATATATCATCTAATTAATATGCATAAAATTATTTGAATAACATGACCCAATTAAATTATAAGCCAAAATAAAATCAATTAAGCCCATATAAACATTGTCATCATTAAAACCACAAAGTATAAATACTAACATTCTCCTCCTTTTTGATGATGACAAAATATTATCTTTTAACTTTATATGCTCCCTCTATCTATAAGGCTCCCCCTAAATTTATGCATATTAAGTCAACATGAATACCCAGTTAATTCAAATTTCAAATACCAAATATCTCTCCCCCTTTGTCATTATCAAAAAGAAATCATTAAGCACAAGTTGATTAACACATAATCATCATTACCCAAATATCTCTCCCCTTTTGTCATCAACAAAAATTAATTCATATCAATTTAGCTAAATAGTTATCTCGCCCCATTTGTCAATAATAAAAGAATAAGTTCAAAGATAAAGAATATCATTGGAGCAAGTTTATAATAAAATCACATATAGCAAGTAAACAATACGATCATACCTTTGTGATTTGTTATCGATATATCAACATTTTTGTTACCAATAGTATGCTTTCTAGATGTGCTCTGAAGTTTTCGATTTTGGATCTTCATAATCAAATTTCTTCAAAAACACTTCTTTTGATCATCCAATGTGGCGGTCACCTATAATCAAATTTGGGATGATTTCTTACAGTTCGAGATGATCTAGGAAGCTTGGCAGTGGTCATCTGTTTGTTATATTCAAATTGTGATATATCAAATTATGTATCTGATTTTTCTTCTAAATCGGACGGGTCTGGCTGTCTGTTTTTTGGTGTCTGCATATCTAAGTTTTTAACTAAAATGGACGGGTCAGACTGTCTGATTTCAGCTGTATTTCCTTCTGATTCGGACGGCTTAGGCTGTCCAGATTTTGCTATTTTATTTTCACGTTCCAGATTACTTTTTCCTGCAGAATACTCATTCTCTTCCTTTGATAGATCACGGTTAAGTTCAAAAAAATTTTACAAATACAGATTCCTCATCATGATTGTCAAGTGTATTAAATATGGAACATTTAGCACAATAAAAACTTTAGAAATAAATAATATTATGAACCCTTGTGTTAGAAAATCCATATATCTAATTAAAACATTATTTAAAAAATAATATGAGGTACTTACAGATTTCGCCAAATAATTTATATATAACTATTATTCGTCTCCTTTTTGACCTTAAGACATCTACAAAATGAACAAATAGTCTCTACCTTTTTGGTACCCAAATCTTCTTGGGTCCTTTTGGGTTAATAGCATATAAATCACATTTCTTTACCCAAATTTGTTTTATTCTAATTTTATTACAATTAGAATCAAAATGACCTTTAAAACCACATTTTCTACAAGTAACAAACGGTGAACAATAAAGTGGTTTAAACCTTGGTTTACTATTAATCATTCTAATATTATCATTTGTTCTATTTTTCACATTTTTCATAGGATTATATCCAATTCCTTGTTTATCAAGACTAGACCTTTGTGCCCCTAACATAACATTTAGGTTCTCTTCTCCTTGCACAAATTTAGCAAGATCATTTTTTAAAGATGCTATTTCTGCATTTGTTATATTATCATCATGTTGAACATTCATCATTTTCCATCATTAAAAGCATCTATGCATGCATCTCTCATTTTCAAATTTTTTTTTAACACTTCATTTTCATTTTTAAGATATTCATTTTCTTTTCTGTCTTTAATAAGCGACTTAACTTCATTTATTAGCTCATCTACACAATTCTTAAAATAAACACTTTTCTTTTTGAGCTGTTGATTTTCATTTTGTAAAGCAATATAATCAGGCATGGATATTTCAAAAGCTTTATGAAAATTTGTAACCTCAAGTTGATCATCATCTTCTAGTCCCATGAAACAGAGTTGGACATTTTCTTCTTCTTGTTTCGTTTTGAACTTGCTCACTGGAGTTGAGCTACCTTTTTGATTTTTCCTTTGTTTCTTCCTTTGTAGTTGTCTCTCGAGTTTTCTTGAGATCATTTCAATTTCTTCATCAAGATATTCGTGATCACTTTCATTGTTGCTCTCGACTTGAAGTGCCAATGTTTTCTTTATTGGTGCTTCATCCTCTTCATCATACCTCTTTAGTTGATTTTTGAATTCTTCAAGCTCTCCAAACAAAGTTAGAGTTTCCATCGAACTGATTATAGTTGAGTCTTGAAGAGTTGTAACTTTTGGTACGAACCGTTTGGGCATGACTCTAAGTATCTTTCTATTTATCTCCCTTTGATCAATTTTCCGTGTAATACCCGAAAAAAAAAAGATATATATTAAATAATAATAAAAAAAAAATTATTTTGTTTTAAAACATATTAATTAGACTTTGTCATTTATTTTGGTCAAACTAGTTATTTAATTTGTGCGGGCTAATAAATATTAATAAGAGATGGGCAAATTTAGTACAATTTGGGCCTTAAAAATTTATTTGGGTTTAATTTAATTAATTGTGGGTAATATTAATTTTATTATAATTAGAAGAATTAATAAGATAAATAATAAATAAATACTCAAACCCTAATCTATCTCAATTCTCACGTACATCTACATCTGATAACTGACAAAAAAATAAGGAGGCGGCGAGAGGGAGAACAAAAAGATAGAAGCAAATGACAAAGAATAATAAGAATAAGAAGAAAAAAAAGGTATTGTAACTATGCTATTATTAATAAATTGCTCTAAATGGTATTTGATTGGTAGTATATTACGAATTTTATTGAATTTTGTTTAGTATACATATATAGGCACAAGAGGTTCATGATTGGTTGTATCCATAAATGTGTATGGATGGTGAATGAATATGCAGATGGCATAAGCATATTTAATTATTAAAGGCATTTAGATTGAATATGTTTATGCCTTTTGATGGAAAGTAATTAATTAATAATATGAGTGTTGGGTAAAAAAAAAAAATCATCTGTACATTATGTTAGGATCGGAAATCATGTTAATAGAATTTGGAGTGTACAACTTTGATGCATATTATAATTTCATATACAATTTATTCTTTTGTTGAGAACAGAGAAGTGATTCATGAAAAGTATACATAGATAAGTTAGTATAATTTTAAATATATTTATATATATATAACATATTTTTTTTACTTTAACTATGTACAGTGGTGTAAATACTTAGACTATTCCAACTATAAAATTTTGTATAACATTATAATAAATGTAATCATTACAAAATAAGATTATAAAAATTGTGTATATTAATAAATATAACAATATTATGTTATTAATGATTACATTTGTAATAGAATTTTATTTTATTAGATCAGATTGAGGAGGTCTAGCAGTGTGATGTTTGGGTTCGGTGAATTATTTTGGTACTATATTAAGGTACGGATTCCGTACTCTTTCAGCGGCATTCTTGTTAAATTTGATTTATTCGTTTTGTCCCTTATTTTGAAATTCTGTTATTATTTCACATAATTGTTTCTTGTGAAATTCATATATTTGTTTCATTTTGGAGTTGACACCTTGAAACTCGCATTTGTACTCTTTGAATCAGGTTATCATGTATAGTATTTATTTTGATAATTGTAGAGCTATTACATGTTGCTACCTTCTTTTTGAAACCTTATGACTATAAATTGATTTGGTTCAACATGTACATTTAGAACCCTTTTGTTGGTATTATGTCGCATGTGTTGTGACATGGTATTTTGTTAGAATATACCGTAGGGTATACCTGAGCTATAACCACACAAAGGGTACCACGAGCATGTTGTCTTGGCACGAGAGACATGACACTTTCCGTGGCGGTGTGATTAGTCCACGGCGTCTCCGTTTTGGGCTCCGGAGTAAGTGGACCGTTTGGTGTTTTGTTGTGGGAGGCGTATGGGTTAACCCTAGTTTTCTGTTCTGCGGATTGGTGATGTTGTGCCAAACACACCTATCCGATTTGCATACATTTGGATTCGCGGTCCAATGTGAGATTTTCCTGTGTGGCATGGTTTTGACTTGCCTGTGTGGCATCATTTGACTTACCTGTGTGACATGGTTTTGACTTGCCTGTGTGGCATTATTTTGACTTGCCTGTGTGGCATTGTTTTGACTTGCCTATGTGGCAAGGTATATTTCTGAGCTCAATCGGTATGAAATAACCCCGGCCATTTGTTTCAGCTTATTATTTTATTGTATTAGTTATTGGCTTCTATTCAGTTCAATTCATCAGATTAGTTACTTCAGTTCGTTATTTCTTTAATATTCTGTCTGTTTCATTAATTCTGTTGGTTCAAATATATTCTATTCAAATCTTCAGAGATTTTATTTTTTGTTAGAGGCAATATTTTGTCTCAATGATTTGTATTTTAGTTGTATATCTTTTGTATCTTTATATCCGTACTGGGCAATTGGCTCATGCTGTGTTTTTCTTCCGGCAGGTTTGCAGGGGTGATTCGGGGCTAGCTAGTGTGATGAGAGAGTTGCCTTTGACCATCTAGGTTGTTTCGAATTTTAAGTTTTGATTATTTTGACTCTATTTGGAGAATTGTATTTAGTACTTCATTAATGGATATCACTATTAATAATTTGAAGTTATTAGTGCTCTGTTTACTTATTTTGAGGTTGGTTGTGCTTTGCACGTGACCTCCTTTTCCTTTTCGGGAAGGGGGTGTTACAGAGATGGTATCAAAGCTTAGGTTCTTTCTTGTAGAAAGCCTATTTAGGTTTGACCTGTGAGTTGTGGGTAAACCATTGGGTAGACGTAGGAGTTTGATTTGATTTTGTTCTCTGTTTGGTTGGTCTTGATTTTGACCAAGTGTTTTTAGCTCTTTAAATTGTAGTTGATTTGAGAAAGGCGAGTTAACTTGTTAAGATTATTATTGTTATATGCGTTGGAGCAACAATATTAGTTAAGGATTGTGATTTGATCATTAAGGAGAATAATGTCATATTTTGTTCAGTTAAGAAATGATTATACGATTATGATATGAGCATTTGTATCAGCAAGTTTTGATATGGGAGAATTATTTGTTAAGAGTTATTTCAGGTAATTACAAATTATTATGATTTTGGAATTGAGGATTTTATTTGGGTTAGATTACGATTTTTGTTAAGTTGTGAATAATTTGAGGTATGTGAATCATGGAATAATATGATAAAGTGAAAACTATTAAGTACAAAGGATCTCTTGTAATTTTGAGGAGTTGTAAAGATTCGAGGTAATTAGATTAATTTTTTGGAGTAAATGAATTTTGCGATTAGTTTCTAGTAGGATATTGGAGTTATCTTATACGAAATTTTGAGTGATAGTATGAGGAGATTTTGGAATTTGTTGGGTTAAGGTTTGCACTAAGAGAATGATTGATTTATTAAATGATTAGATATTAAGTGATGAATCTTTAAGAGATTTTGGAAGCTATCGTTTGTTTATTCAGATAGTAGGATATATGATTTGGAATTTGGTATAGTGATGGAGAGATCTTAGTAGTAGTATATTTTTGGTGTAATAATATTTGAGAACTAATTTGATTGGAGGTTGTGATATTTTGAAACTCTTAAGGACTTAGGAAAGTTGGTGATAAAGAGATATTAGTAGTATATTCTTTGGTGTAATATTATTTGGTGAATAGTTCAAATTAAGGATGAGATATTTTGAAGCTCTTGAGGACTTGGGGAGAGTTGGTAATATAGTTTGCATAGTTGTTTTGTTTATCTGATGTCATTAGAGTTTTGTATGAATTTATGTAAAATAAAACAAAAATAATTTGTTAGATCTTTGTCATGTGTGGAATATAAACGTTCTACGAATTAAAAATAATTTTAAATATTTTGGGTATTCGAATCGTATTTAGATGAAGAGAAATGTTTGTGATTTCGAATTATATTCCGAAGAGTACGTACGCTTGCAAGAATGAAACTCAAAGATATTAGCGGGGGGTCCGCACCAACAGTGGATCATGTGATTTAACGCGAAGAACCTTACCAAGGCTTGACACATGTGGTCGATTTAATCTTTTGCAAGTACATTGATAATTGCGTGGACCGATGACTTATCCGCGTTGATCGTTATAAATGGCGGCGCTACGTCGTAACTAAATTATTATTTTGTATCTTATTTGAATTCCGAGGACGGAATTATTTTTAAGGGGTGAAAAATGTAACAACCCATTTTTTTTTAATAATAATTAAATATTAAGTGATTTTTGTATATACAATTGTGTTTAAATTGAAAAAGGTAAATGATTTTTTTTCCCTCTTTTCTTCCTTGTTTTGTTAGTAATTAATTTCTTTTAGTAGATAATTAAATAACTTATGAAATTAAAATTTAGGAAGATAATTTCTTTTGCTAAAATCTTTGAATGGGAAGTTTGCTTGGGATATAGAGGAGTCTATTCGAGCGGAGTATCCACATCTTTTGATAATTACGTGTGTTCATTCTTTTGATTTCGGGGACGGAATTCTTTTTAAGGGGTAGGTGATGTAATACCCGAAAAAAAAAAGATATATATTAAATAATAATAAAAAAAAAATTATTTTGTTTTAAAACATATTAATTAGACTTTGTCATTTATTTTGGTCAAACTAGTTATTTAATTTGTGCGGGCTAATAAATATTAATAAGAGATGGGCAAATTTAATACAATTTGGGCCTTAAAAATTTATTTGGGTTTAATTTAATTAATTGTGGGTAATATTAATTTTATTATAATTAGAAGAATTAATAAGATAAATAATAAATAAATACTTAAACCCTAATCTATCTCAATTCTCACGTACATCTACATCTGATAACCGACAAAAAAAAAAAGGAGGCTATGAGAGGAGAACAAAAAGATAGAGCGTACCGCAACAATAATAAGAATAATAAGAAGAAAAAAAAAGGTATTGTAACTATGCTATTATTAATAAATTGCTCTAAATGGTATTTGATTGGTAGTATATTCCAATTTTATTGAATTTTGTTTAGTATATACATATATAGGCACAAGAGGTTCATGATTGGTTGTATCCATAAATGTGTATGGATGGTGAATGAATATCTGAGATGGCATAAGCATATTTAATTATTAAAGGCATTTAGATTGAATATGTTTATGCCTTTTGATGGAAAGTAATTAATTAATAATATGAGTGTTGGGTAAAAAAAAAAAAATCATCACATACATTATGTTAGGATCTGAAATCATGTTAATAGAATTTGGAGTGTACAACTTTGATGCATATTATAATTTCATATACAATTTATTCTTTTGTTGAGAACATAGAAGTGATTCATGAAAAGTATACATAGATAAGTTAGTATAATTTTAAATATATTTATATATATAACATATTTTTTTTACTTTAACTATGTACAGTGGTGTAAATACTTAGACTATTCCAACTATAAAATTTTGTATAACATTATAATAAATGTAATCATTACAAAATAAGATTATAAAAATTGTGTATATTAATAAATATAACAATATTATGTTATTAATGATTACATTTGTAATAGAATTTTATTTTATTAGATCGATTGAGGAGGTCTAGCGATTGTGATGTTTGGGTTCTTGAATTATTTTGGTACTATATTAAGGTACTGAATTCTGTACTCTTTCAAATGACATTCTTGTTAAATTTGATTTATTCGTTTTGTCCCTTAATTTGAAATTCTGTTATTATTTCACATAATTGTTTCTTGTGAAATTCATATATTTGTTTCATTTTGGAGTTGACACCTTGAAACTCGCATTTGTACTCTTTGAATCAAGTTATCATGTATAGTATTTATTTTGATAATTGTAGAGCGGTACATGTTGCTACCTTCTTTTTGAAACCTTATGACTATAAATTGATTTGGTTCAACATGCATATAGAACCCTTTTGTTGGTATTATGTCGCATGTGTTGTGACATGGTATTTTGTTAGAATATACCGTAGGGTATACCTGAGCTATAACCACCTGTGGGGGTACCACAGGCATGTTGTCTTGGCACGAGAGACATGACACTTTCCGTGGCGGTGTGATTAGTCCACGGCGTCTCCGTTTTGGGCTCCGGAGTAAGTGGACCGTTTGGTGTTTTGTTGTGGGAGGCGTATGGGTTAACCCTAGTTTTACTTATGGATTGGGTGATGTTGTACCAAACACACCTATCCGATTTGCATACATTTGGATTCGCGGTCCAATGTGAGATTTTCCTGTGTGGCATGGTTTTGACTTGCCTGTGTGGCATCATTTGACTTACCTGTGTGACATGGTTTTCACTTGCCTGTGTGGCATTATTTTGACTTGCCTGTGTGGCATTGTTTTGACTTGCCTATGTGGTAAGGTATATTTCTGAGCTCAATCGGTATGAAATAACCCCGGCCATTTGTTTCAGCTTATTATTTTATTGTATTAGTTATTGGCTTCTGTTCAGTTCAATTCATCCATTAGTTACTTGATTCGTTATTTCTTTAATATTACATACATTTCATTAATTACATTGGTTCAAATATATTCTATTCAAATCTTGAGATTTTATTTTTGTTAGAGGCAATATTTTGTCTCGATTGATTTTGTATTTTAGTTGTATATCTTTTGTATCTTTATATCCGTCTTTGGGCAATTGGCTCATCTTTGTGTTTTTCTTCCCAAGCGAGTTTTGCGAGGGTGATTCGGGGCTAGCTAGTGTGATGAGAGAGTTGCCTTTGACCATCTAGGTTGTTTCGAATTTTAAGTTTTGATTATTTTGACTCTATTTGGAGAATTATATTTAGTACTTCATTAATGGATATCACTATTAATAATTTGAAGTTATTAGTGCTCTGTTTACTTATTTTGAGGTTGGTTGTGCTTTGCACGTGACCTCCTTTTCCTTTTCGGGAAGGAGGTGTTACAGAGATGGTATCAAAGCTTAGGTTCTTTCTTGTAGAAAGCCTATTTAGGTTTGACACATTAGTTAGTTGGGTAAACCATTGGGTAGGCGTAGGAGTTTGATTTGATTTTGTTCTCTGTTTGGTTGGTCTTGATTTTGACCAAGTGTTTTTAGCTCTTTAAATTGTAGTTGATTTGAGAAAGGCGAGTTAACTTGTTAAGATTATTATTGTTATATGCGTTGGAGCAACAATATTAGTTAAGGATTGTGATTTGATCATTAAGGAGAATAATGTCATATTTTGTTCAGTTAAGAAATGATTATACGATTATGATATGAGCATTTGTATCAGCAAGTTTTGATATGGGAGAATTATTTGTTAAGAGTTATTTCAGGTAATTACAAATTATTATGATTTTGGAATTGAGGATTTTATTTGGGTTAGATTCTGATTTTTGTTAAGTTGTGAATAATTTGAGGTATGTGAATCTGTGGAATAATATGATAAAGTGAAAACTATTAAGTACAAAGGATCTCTTGTAATTTTGAGGAGTTGTAAAGATTCGAGGTAATTAGATTAATTTTTTGGAGTAAATGAATTTTGCGATTAGTTTCTAGTAGGATATTGGAGTTATCTTATATGAAATTTTGAGTGATAGTATGAGGAGATTTTGGAATTTGTTGGGTTAAGGTTTGCACTAAGAGAATGATTGATTTATTAAATGATTAGATATTAAGTGATGAATCTTTAAGAGATTTTGGAAGCTATCGTTTGTTTATTCAGATAGTAGGATATATGATTTGGAATTTGGTATGGTGATGGAGAGATCTTAGTAGTAGTATATTTTTGGTGTAATAATATTTGAGAACTAATTTGATTGGAGGTTGTGATATTTTGAAACTCTTAAGGACTTAGGAAAGTTGGTGATAAAGAGATATTAGTAGTATATTCTTTGGTGTAATATTATTTGGTGAATAGTTCAAATTAAGGATGAGATATTTTGAAGCTCTTGAGGACTTGGGGAGAGTTGGTAATATAGTTTGCATAGTTGTTTTGTTTATCTGATGTCATTAGAGTTTTGTATGAATTTATGTAAAATAAAACAAAAATAATTTGTTAGATCTTTGTCATGTGTGGAATATAAACGTTCTACGAAATAAAAATAATTTTAAATATTTTGGGTATTCGAATCGTATTTAGATGAAGAGAAATGTTTGTGATTTCGAATTATATTCCAAGAGTACGTACGCTTGCAAGAATGAAACTCAAAAAGATATTAGCGGGGGGTCCGCACCAACAAAGTGGATCATGTGATTTAACGCGAAGAACCTTACCAAGGCTTGACACGGTAGCTGACGAATCTTTTGCAAGTACATTGATAATTGCGTGGACCGATGACTTATCCGCGTTGATCGTTATAAATGGCGCGCTTACGTCAGAAACTAAATTATTATTTTGTATCTTATTTGAATTCGAGGGACGGAATTATTTTTAAGGGGTGAAAAATGTAACAACCCATTTTTTTTTAATAATAATTAAATATTAAGTGATTTTTGTATATACAATTGTGTTTAAATTGAAAAAGGTAAATGATTTTTTTTCCCTCTTTTCTTCCTTGTTTTGTTAGTAATTAATTTCTTTTAGTAGATAATTAAATAACTTATGAAATTAAAATTTAGGAAGATAATTTCTTTTGCTAAAATCTTTCGGAGCGGGAAGCTGCTTGGGATATAGAGGAGTCTATTCGAGCGGAGTATCCACATCTTTTGATAATTACGTGTGTTCATTCTTTTGATTTCGGGGACGGAATTCTTTTTAAGGGGTAGGTAATGTAATACCCGAAAAAAAAAGATATATATTAAATAATAATAAAAAAAAAATTATTTTGTTTTAAAACATATTAATTAGACTTTGTCATTTATTTTGGTCAAACTAGTTATTTAATTTAAAGCGGGCTAATAAATATTAATAAGAGATGGGCAAATTTAGTACAATTTGGGCCTTAAAAATTTATTTGGGTTTAATTTAATTAATTGTGGGTAATATTAATTTTATTATAATTAGAAGAATTAATAAGATAAATAATAAATAAATACTTAAACCTAATCTATCTCAATTCTCACGTGCACATCTACATCGATAACCCACAAAAAATAAGGAGGCGAGAGGAGAACAAAAGATAGAAGCATTGCTTGTGAATAATAAGAAGAATAGAAAAAAAAAAAAGGTATTGTAACTATGCTATTATTAATAAATTGCTCTAAATGGTATTTGATTGGTAGTATATTCCGAATTTTTATTGAATTTTGTTTAGTATACATATATAGGCACAAGAGGTTCATGATTGGTTGTATCCATAAATGTGTATGGATGGTGAATGAATATGCAGATGGCATAAGCATATTTAATTATTAAAGGCATTTAGATTGAATATGTTTATGCCTTTTGATGGAAAGTAATTAATTAATAATATGAGTGTTGGGTAAAAAAAAAAAAAAAAATCATCTGTACATTATGTTAGGATCGGAAATCATGTTAATAGAATTTGGAGTGTACAGCTTTGATGCATATTATAATTTCATATACAATTTATTCTTTTGTTGAGAACAGAGAAGTGATTCATGAAAAGTATACATAGATAAGTTAGTATAATTTTAAATATATTTATATATATATAACAGATTTTTTTTACTTTAACTATGTACAGTGGTGTAAATACTTAGACTATTCCAACTATAAAATTTTGTATAACATTATAATAAATGTAATCATTACAAAATAAGATTATAAAAATTGTGTATATTAATAAATATAACAATATTATGTTATTAATGATTACATTTGTAATAGAATTTTATTTTATTAGATCGTATTGAGGAGGTCTAGCGAAGGTGATGTTTGGGTTCGATTGAATTATTTTGGTACTATATTAAGGTACGGATTCCGTACTCTTTCAGCGGCATTCTTGTTAAATTTGATTTATTCGTTTTGTCCCTTATTTTGAAATTCTGTTATTATTTCACATAATTGTTTCTTGTGAAATTCATATATTTGTTTCATTTTGGAGTTGACACCTTGAAACTCGCATTTGTACTCTTTGAATCAGGTTATCATGTATAGTATTTATTTTGATAATTGTAGAGCGGTACATGTTGCTACCTTCTTTTTGAAACCTTATGACTATAAATTGATTTGGTTCAACATGTACATATAGAACCCTTTTGTTGGTATTATGTCGCATGTGTTGTGACATGGTATTTTGTTAGAATATACCGTAGGGTATACCTGAGCTATAACCACCTGTGGGGGTACCATAGGCATGTTGTCTTGGCACGAGAGACATGACACATTCCGTGGCGGTGTGATTAGTCCACGGCGTCTCCGTTTTGGGCTCCGGAGTAAGTGGACCGTTTGGTGTTTTGTTGTGGGGGCGTATGGGTTAACCTAGTTTTTACGCTACTGCCGGATTGGTGATGTTGTGCCAAACACACCTATCCGATTTGCATACATTTGGATTCGCGGTCCAATGTGAGATTTTCCTGTGTGGCATGGTTTTGACTTGCCTGTGTGGCATCATTTGACTTACCTGTGTGACATGGTTTTGACTTGCCTGTGTGGCATTATTTTGACTTGCCTGTATGGCATTGTTTTGACTTGCCTATGTGGTAAGGTATATTTCTGAGCTCAATCGGTATGAAATAACCCCGGCCATTTGTTTCAGCTTATTATTTTATTGTATTAGTTATTGGCTTCTGTTCAGTTCAATTCATCGGATTAGTTACTTCAGTTCGTTATTTCTTTAATATTTTATGCATTTCATTAATTACATTGGTTCAAATATATTCTATTCAAATCTTGATTTTATTTTTGTTAGAGGCAATATTTTTGTCTCGATTGATTTTATATTTAGTTGTATATCTTTTGTATCTTTATATCCGATTGAAATTGGCTCATGCTTTGTTTTTCTTCCCAAGAGTTTGCGGGGGTGATTCGGGGCTAGCTAGTGTGATGAGAGAGTTGCCTTTGACCATCTAGGTTGTTTCGAATTTTAAGTTTTGATTATTTTGACTTTATTTGGAGAATTGTATTTAGTACTTCATTAATGGATATCACTATTAATAATTTGAAGTTATTAGTGCTCTGTTTACTTATTTTGAGGTTGGTTGTGCTTTGCACGTGACCTCCTTTTCCTTTTCGGGAAGGGGGTGTTACATTCCGGCTGAGCATGCTTGGCGAGTTCATGAGAGTGAGGAATCTAGCTTGAGTTTCTTTGATGGATTCATTCTTCTCTAACCTGAAAAGTTCATATTCTTGCATTAGCATACTTAATTTGACTTCTTTTACCTTTATAGTTCCCTCATGGCTCATGATGATTGTATCCCATATTTCTTTAGTTGTGGTGCATGTAGAAACTTTGTCAATTTCATCTTAAATCATCCCACTTAGCAGCGTGTTCATGGCTCTTGAGTTGTAGGAAAACATATATGATTCATTTGAATCCATTTCCATGAGAGTCTTCGGTTTTCCATCATCATGTCTTGGAATGACAGGGCCATTCTCAACAACCAACCATTCCCATAGGTCTCATTTGAGATAAATCATCATTCTAAACAACCAAAAGTTGAAGTTTTCACTTCCTAGCAACAAAGGTGGCCGACTTGTGGATTGACCTTCTTGAAAACTGAGGTGTGCCATAGGATCTTTCCCTACGACCTGTAAAGATCAATATTAGTAGAGCCTTGCTCTGATACCAAATGTAATTCTGTAATTAAGCACACCTAGAGGGGGGTGAATAGGTGTAAATACTTAGAAGTGATCTACAACGGCAAATTTTCAAAGTTTACTATAGCAGAGTGTAATCGGACGGTCTAACCCTGTCTGTATTAGTTATATACTTAGTCTGTTATAAATGGACAGCTAATACCTGTCCGTATTAGTGTAAAACTTTTTCGACGTAAACAGAAACTGCAGAATATTGAAGCCAAAAAAACAAAAGCAAAACAATAGAAAATCACACCAAGATTTTTTACGTGGTTCAGGCCCTATCCTCTACTTTAGTGGCCTAATCCCAACTAGGATTGGAGACTCACTTTATTAAAATAATATTCAGCAATTACAAAGACAATCAAACTCTATGTTACAACGATGATCGATTGGACACCTCTGACCCCTTTGCACCTCTGCAACACCTCTCACCTTTGAGACTTTGATACCTTCGTTGTATAGACTGAATATTACTAAAATAAAAACCCCAAGCCAACCTAGACTTGTATTATGTTTACAATATATATGAAATAAGGAATACATGAACACTGTAAACCAAGACTAATAGAATGATATGATAATTGATGTGTATCTTGGATAGCTTGAAGAGTTTCTGTTCAGTAGTCTTGTATTCTTCATGAAGCTGTGTAAACAGTATATATATAAAGAAGAGAGCAACGACTATAAAACCTTCCAATTCCTCCTCCAACGGCTATATCTTTTTGATTGAAATAGGAGATCCATGTTACGAATGACAACATCAGTAGATAAGGAAATACAGCTATGAAGAAGTCAAATGAAAATCAAATACTAGTTGAAAAAGTCCTATTAGCAATTAGCAAGATCCCTTAAAAATAGCAATTACTGTTTAATATGTGAGAAAATAACATCTCCATCAACTTTAAATAAGAATCCTTCATAAAACCAATTCCTAAAAAATCTCGCAAATACATTTAAATTGGTAGCTCAATATATATATAACAAATAACATATATATATATATATATATATATATATATATATATATATATATATATATATTGGAAGGATATAACCCCACAATAAAATATGAGAAATTTAAGGAATATTAAATGCATTTCCAATCTCCTTAAATTACTCCAATTTAAATTAGTCTTTAAAGCATATCGAGATTGGATATAAACATAATATATATATATATATATATATATATATATATATATATATATATTCTATATAAAAATTTAAGGCATGTGACCAAAATAACCACCTTGATTTACTCACTCCAATACTGCATTAACTTTCGTGAGCTAGGAGACAAAGTGATTAATCCATGCAATAACCTTGCACACTATTATATATCATGTAATTAATATGCATAAAATTATTTGAATAACATGACCCAATTAAATCATAAGCCAAAATAAAATCAATTAAGCCCATATAAACATTGTCATCATTAAAACCACAAAGTATAAATACTAACTTGCAGTCTAAGAAAATTCGAACACCGTAAATAATGTACAAGTTGATTACAACCGAAAATGTCCATCACGGAAACCGAATCTAGATTCAGGAGTCTGAATCTGTGATCACATGATTCTTAGGCTCACATGATGTAGCAATTTTTATGAAAGATGTAAACAGTTATATATAAAAAAGCTATAAATATATATATATATACAAATGATCGACCACCACGAAACAAATCCACGGGGGATTGGAAATGTAAATATATATATATAGAGAAATTATCAACCACCACGAAGTAAACTCCAGGCGGGACGAAATGTAAAGAAAGCTATAAATGGCCACGAAGTAAACTCCAGAACTGACAAAATGTATATATATATATATATATATATATAAGTAATAAGCATATAGGATGTAAATCCGTGCTCATCGAAACGAGTTCGACAACAGTTTAATATACAGTATATATATATATATATATATATATATATATATATATATATATATATATATATATATATATATATATAAAGATAAGCTACGAATATAAATTCAAAGCTCATCGAATAGAGTTCGACAATAGTTTATATATATATATATAAGCAATAAATGCTTTTGATGTGAGTCTAGGCTCAATCGAGGCATAACTCAATAATGTTAGTACAAATATATATATATATATATATATATATATATATATATAAGTATACATATACAACAAAAAAAAAGCCACGGACCGAAGTTCGGGCATACGCATACAACACGACTCTCAACGTGAATAACTGTGTGTGCAGAATGTGGAGAAAGGCTTTAAGAAATGTAAGAAGTTTTATAGTGGACTGTCAAAGAAGACTTCAATATCTTTAAATGGATGAACACCTGGTTCCCACTGGGAAAATATAGCGAAATATGAGCTCAAAAGTGTTTGAAATGAGAAAGCACTCAATTTATAGTGTGTATAGAGCAAATTGGATAGGGCTTTCTTGCCTTTTCTCCTTGTAAAATGGCCACCCCAAGCCCTCTACTTATAGAGGGGGGACCTGCGGCAGCCGTAGATGAACCTGCAGCTGTCTGGGGTGGCCCGGGTTCCGCGAGTCCCGCCATTTTAAAGTACGTGAACGCATGCAACGTGATGTTTGCTCGAACTTTCAAAACTTCAATACGAGCATCCGATTAAGGTGTATAAGACCTTTTTTGGAATCTTGTTGTCGAGAGTTACACAATGACATGGTATTAGAGGTTGTACGAAGTCAGGAAGGTGGGGCCATGCCCAGGTCTTCAGGCTTCAAATTCTATCTGGTGTGTTGTCTTGTGTAATAGTCACTCGGGATTGGAGCTATGGTTCTTATAAGACATTGATTTATAGAATGTATATTAAAATGTTATTTAGATGGCGCAATGTGGGATGGAGGCGGCAAAATGACGATTTTATCCCTCACCGGGGTTATCTCTGGTTTGGGCTGATGTAGCAGTCGTTGCTCAGGGTTATCTCTAAGATTGGGCTACTGTGAGTGTAAAATGTCCTCAGGGTTGTCTCTAAGGTGTCCCTGACCTTCTGGGGTTGTCTCCGGTGTTGAAACTGAGTACCTCAGGGTTATTTCCAAGGTTGAAGCTGACTGCAAGGGTTGAAATGAGCTTTTCTGGGGTTATCTCTGGAACTGCAACTGCACTCCTTGATGTTGTTTCTAAGGTTGGAACTGGAACAACTGGGGTTGTCTCCAGGACTGAGTATCTCGGGGTCATCTTCGAGATGGAAAATTGATGATTCCGGGGTTATCTTCGGAACTGGAAATGCACTCCTCAGGGTTATCTCCGAGGTTGAAACTAAAAATCCAGGAGTTATCTCTGGGACTGGAATTGGGTATCTCAGGGTTATCTCTGAGATGGTACGACTAATAATTCTGGGGTTGTCTCCGGAATTAGAGCTGCTTTGTCCTCCATGGTTATCTCTGAAAGACGATTCTACCCTCCTACAATTTTAGTAACAGGAATGAAAAATTTTAAGTGTCTATAGATGCCCCTCTTTATCATATTCATGCAATATAATGGCATGGATTGGATAAAGAATACTAGACACTTGAAATGTGACAAGATAATCATGATGCAATGTACTACAGCATGATGTATATACATTATGTATGTGGTTTGTTGGATCGTTTTCCAACGGGATGTGATGACTATTTGCTCCCACGTCTTTTGATGGGATTTGGAGTTATCACTGATGTCTCTGATGAACTGCCTAATTGTGTACTCTAGAGCTCTCAGGAACTTCAAGGATGTTGACATTGGGGTTATCACCAAAGTCCTTAATCCTTGGTACAGACTTCCCATTGAGGATGTACCTCTCATGTACGAGAGACTTGTGGGGATGTGTTTTGTCTGAGGAAAAATTGAATAACATATTCCATCATCAGTCCTCCCCGATAAGGATGGTCTTTCCTGTTTTGCATCGCCAGGTCCTTCCACTGCTCTGTCGGAGTGACTGCCAACAGTTTGTGTTATTACGGTTGCCTGACCCTCGCTGAAATGTACATCAACGGATAAGATCCCTGGTGTGTATAATGTCAAGACTGATTGACCTTCGTTAACGTGTGAATCAATGGATGAGATTATCTAATGGTTTTTGATGCTTCGCTGGATTTACTTTCCAGCAGCTGAATGCGGTCAAGGTTGCTTGACCTTCATTGACATGTTCACCAATGGATGAAATGGACAAAACCCCCGCAGGAGGGAAATGTTATGGAGTTACGACCCCGAACTGATGGCATCAGACCTTTGTTAGGTATTGCCGAGTGTAGTCTGCAACAGTTGTGATCATCGGTAGAGTAAACCCTGTGTTTGGGCGAATACCAATGAACGATATGTAGACCCGCAGTTTGGTCTCTGAAAACCAGGATTTCAGGCTTTTCCACTCAGTCACATAGCATCTTTTTCCTGATTTGACTTTTTCAACTTGTGAGACCTCTTTTTCTAACTCATATTGGACTGTGTCGGAAGGGTGGGCTCCATCTAGGTGAGCAACAGGTACACCTACAACAGCCACAGGTATAATTATGGCCAGCCGTGGGTGGCTTTAAGGCACTTGGTGCTTTATATAAGTTATTTTCATATTGTTCCATAAAGGAAATCCGAGAGCTCTTCTTCAGATCTGCTGAGTTTGGGCGTCTTTCTGCAAATTCTATCACCGTACAAGTGTTCTACACTGCCCTGGTAACGTATGCATATCTTCTTTTCCAATTTTTATCCGTTGGAAAATGAGTTATCACATGAACTGCTTCTAAACACATAGTAGTGAATATGCATGCTCATATGACCTTTCTGAGGTGATTTGGAGACTTGTGTCCAGATATATAGATCCGGATCAGTCGAGTAATTCTCGTAGACCACTTCAGGTGTGCAGAAAAGGGCTTCTAATGTGCCTCAACCCCATTCAGTTATACAACCTCGTCGTCTGGCGGAGGAAGTGATACGTCATGTCTGGGTTGAGGTACCAGATGTTGAGGACAAGGAGGAGGATGTACCAGTTGCAGACCCCGCTCCTGCTACTCATGTTCCCCATAGGGATCTTCCAGGCATTCAGGTGATGATCCCAGAGCTTCTGGGTTATTTGAGTCGACACCCCTCGATTTACTTGCATGCAAACGAGGTATAAGCTAGATTTGATCTTCTTTTTTCCTATTGATGAGGAGCAAGGATTCTGATGTTGATTTGCTTTGTGATGTAGGTTCCCGGTTTTACGCAGCCTCGAGGGAATTGGTTCAACATTCACTCTACATACCAGGCTTTGCATCCCGATTATCGAGCGATTGTCCATGGCTGGGGATTAAAGGCGTTCTTTTCCATCCTCCCTCGTCGTTGTCACTGGGTTATCTCAAGGCGTTGTCTGAGCACTGGTTTCACCAGACTCAGTCTCTCAATTTGTTAGATTGTGAGGTGATGATGACGCCGATGGATTTGCGATTTATCACCGGTATGGAGTTTAGAGGGGGCGTCAGTGCCTTGTACGATGGATATTACCCCGATTGCCTTCAGATCCTTGCTAGGAGTCCTAGTTGAGGCGCTCAAGGGCAGGATAGTCTGTACAGGTCCCTTGAGCGTAGATGCTATGAGTGGGCTGTTGAGTGAGCCCATACCTGATGATGTGAGAGTCAGGGATTACATTCTTTGGTGATTATTCCTGATAATCATTAGGGGCTACTTCATAGCGGATAACTCTTCCATGGTATTATTCGCTTTAGTGAGCGTTGTCAATGTCGAGATTTTTATTTGTCCCTATTCTGTTCTTGTTCTTTAGTGTTCTCATGTTATGTGAGATTTGTTTGAAAAAACAAGTGAAAAAGGTCTGACATGTATATGTCGATGATTTAACTATAAGAGTCGTCAGTTGGTGTTTTTAACTTGTTACACCAACGCAACCGAGAAAAGGTTTGCACATTTATCCAGCGATGTGACACTGCTAAACGGGTCTGTGAAATCAAGATTCATTTGGATTCGGGGGCTTGATTATGCGGAGGGAAGATGTTAGGCACCCCCTGATATCCGTGTTACCACGGTGACCGCCATTTTTCAAGAAACTGTTATATGAATGTGTGTGTGTGGGTGGGTCAATGTGCTGTTATTTAGAAGTACTGTGAGGCCTCGTTCACACCTATATACAAAGGGTTTGAATTTATATAAAAACATCCACTTTTAAACATGATATAGCAGTGAGGTTTTGTAAAAGAGGTTTCTTAAACCCTGTGCTCAATAGTAATTGAGACCTTTTCATACTTCCATTTTATTATTAAATGTTAGACTTGATTGCTTTTATTTTTTCGAGATGCAAAGCATCTTGAGAAAATAATATATAGCGATCTTAGAACTCCTCATGGCATGAAAGCCATCTAAGGAAATTCAAACACCGTGAATAATTTACAAAGTCGCTTACAAATTGAAATGTCCATCACGGAACCAGAATCTAGATTCAATGGTTTGAATCTGTGATCACATGATTCCTAGGCTCACATGATGTCGTAGTTTATATGAAAAGCAATAAGCAGTTATATATATAAAAGATGTAAATATATATATATATATATATATATATATATATATATATATATATGTACAGACATGATCAACCACCACGAAGCACCTCCATGGGGGATCAGAAATGTAAATAAAGCAATAAATGCGATTAACCGCCATGAAGTAAACTCCAGGGGGACTAAATGTAAATAAAGTAGTAAAAATGATCAAATACCATGAAGTAAACTCCAAGCGGACTGGAATGTAAATAAAGCAAAGAAAAGGCCACAAAAGTAAACTCAGTGCGACATAAATGTAAATATATATATATAATCCAGTAAGCATACGGGATGTTTCTCAATCCCTACTTAGTTTATCATTTCAAAATTTATTTGTTATTATATATATATATAAAAGCGATGAAACGCACTTTTGATATATAAAATCCATGCTCATCGAGCGAGTCCGACAATAGTTCATATATAAATATATATATATATATATATATATATATATATATAAGCAGTAAATGCTCCGGATGTAAAATCCAGGCTCATCGGACATAATCTGACAATAGTTTATATATATAAGTATATATATATAGAACCAGGATCCTATCAGGGATCCCGGATTTTAGTAAAAGATGAACTTTTTTTTTGCTTTTTTTTAAAACAACTAATTTTTTTTAATATTTTATGGAATTGAAAATTTTCCATAATACAATGTTTTGGGCGTGATTTGAATATCTATACCAAAAAATGTATGTACAATCTGCACAGACTGTATAGACCTGTTTTGTTATACATATCTAAATCACATCCAAAACACTGTATTATGGGAAAATTTTAGTTCTATAAAATATTAAACTTTTTTTTCTATTTGTTTTAAAAAAAAAGCAAAAAAAAAAAAAAGGTCCGTATTTTGTTAAAATGCGGGAGTCCGGATAGGATCTGCTCCCTATATATATATACAAGTAAATGCTCCAGACATAAGTCTAGGCTCAATCGAGGCATAACTCGATAATGTTAGTCCATATATATAAATATATACATATATAAGCATATATATACAGACATAAATGAAAACCATGGACTGAAGTCCGGGCATACACACACAACACGACTCTCAATGTGAAGAATAATGTGTGCAAAGATGAAGAGAAAGGTTTTATAGTGTGTAAGAAGGCTTACAGTGGGCTACCAAAGAAGAATTCTATGACTCTTAAGTGGATGAACACTCGGCTCCCGCCAGTAAAAATATAGCTATATGTGAGCTAACAAGTGTTTAAAATGAGAAAGCATTCAATATGTGGTGTGTACAGAGAAAATTTGATAGGGCTTCCTCGCCTTTTTCTTTTTTAAAATGGCCACCCCAAGCTCTATATTTATAGAGTGGTGGTTGTGAGTGTACTACTTGGCACCCATGAGATGCACCTCTCTTCTTTATGCAGGGTGCCCAGTGCTCTCTGAGTCTGCCGTCTTGAAATCGTGCACTTTCATACCTTTGTGACGTCCGCTCGAACTTGCAGAACTTCAATTCGAGCATCCGATTGAGATGTACAAGACCTTTTTCGGACTGTCATTGTCGAGAGTTACGCAATGACATGGGATTAGAGGTTGTATGAAGTCAGAAAGAGGGGACCATGCCCATGGTCTTAAAGCTTCAAATTCTATCCGGTGTGCTGTAATGCGTAATAGTCACTCAGGATTGGAACTCCTTGGCTCTTGTGGGGACATTGTTTTGTAGAAATGTATGTATGAGATGTTGAGATGGTGCAATGTGAGGTTGAGGTGGCAAGATGATGATTTTGCCTCTCACCGGGGTTATCTCCGATTTGGGTTGATAAAGCAAACGTTGCTCAGGGTTATCTCTGAGATTGGAATGTTGCAAGTGTTTGAATTCCTCAGGGTCATCTTTAAGTATGCATGTCTTCCCAGTGTTATCTCCGGGTCTTTGGAATGAGTGCCTTGGCGGGAGTTTCGAGGTTGTTGAAGCTGATTTCATGCTTTTGAAACAAGCATTTCCGGGGTTATCACCGGAACTGCAACGACTATCCTTGGGGTTATCTCCAAGGATGAAACTCGGGGTTATCTTTGAGGTTGGAACTGATACTCCCGGTGTGTGTTCCGGGGTTGAGACTGAACTTCCGGTGGTATCTAGAATGGATATGAGTTATCTTCCAAGGTTATCTCTGAAAGACGAATCTGCCCTCCTACAATGTTAGTAACAGGTGTGCAAAAAATTTTGAATGTCTACAGATGCCCCTCTTTATCATATTCAAGCAATGCAAGGCATGGATAAGATAAAGAATATTAGACACTTGAAATGCAACAAGATAAACATGATGCCATGTGCAGCAAAATGATGCAAATGCATGATGTATGTGTTTTGTTAGATTGTTTTCCAACATGATGGGATGATTGCCGGTTCCCTGTTAATCCTTTTGGGGATGACAATTAGTGATGTCTTGGACATGTGATCCAAGTCTTCCAGGATGTTGACGTTGGGGTTATCACCAAAGTCCTGAATCCTTGATACAGACTTTACTCTGAAGATGTGTCTCTCGTGTGCAAGAGATCTGTGGGTATAAAGCTTTGTCTGTTTGAGGATGTGTATAACATATTCCATCATCGGTCCTCTCCGATGAGGAATGTCTTCTCTGGTTTGTGTCACCAGCATATACCACGGTCATATCGGAGTTATCGCTTTGCCAGCAATGTATGTATTGTCGAAATTTGCGACATTAAGCTAATGTGTATCATCCGCAGAATAGATCCTGTTGGGCAAAGCCGTCAAGGTCATTGCAACCTTCATTGATGTGTTTATCAACGGATAGATCCCTGTTGGGTGAACTGTCAAGGTTTCTTGACCTTCGTTGATGTGTGTATCAACGAATAGATACACGTTATAACCCCCGCCGGGGATACATGGATATGGGTACCACTCATTGAATAGTTTTCGATGCTTTGATGGGTTTACTTGCCATCGGCTGAGATAATGTCAAGGTTGCTTGACCTTCATTGACATGTACATCAATGGATGAGAATGCGTTGTAACCCCCGCCGGGGATTCGTTCATGGACGAAGAATGCGTTGTAACCCTCACTGGGGATACGTGGACAAATAATGTGAATGCATTGTAACCCCCGCCAGGGAACTTTATCAATGAATGAAATCTACGTTGTAACCCCCGCCGGGGAACCTTTTAGGGTTACGACCCTATATTTGGCTGCATCGGAACTGTGTGAGGCATTGACGAGTATGATTTGCAAAAGCTGAGATCATCGGTATAATGTACCTAGTATTTAGACGAATACCAATAAGTGATATATAAAGCCATAATTTGACTTGTGACAACCAGGATTCCAAGCTATTCCGCTCACTTGTGTAGCATTTTTATTCCTGATTTGGCCTTTTCAGCTTGTGAGACCTCCTTTGTAACTCAAACTGAACTGAACCGGAGGGGTGGGAGCTCTACTTAGGAGAGCGTGCTATCAGGAGCATCACATGAGAGATTCATATATCGATCTTGCCTCCTGCCAGGTGTTATTGGTCTATTTCGTAGTCACCCGTCATTGATATCCCATTGTTGGGTGTTGACGGTTTTGCATTATTAGAGGGTCCCTATACTCAGGAGATATTCCAGCATTGGTGGTCCCCTCATACCATTGGAGCCCAGGCCCGCGCCACTCAGTTCATGAGGGATATGGTTCCAGGATCCGTGATGATGACGGATTGGCTAGCCTGTGTCCGAGATCTGACTCATTTGCCATAAATTGACAGTTTGACCCGGCAGTTGGACCAGGCACATTTCCTTATCCGGCACTTGGGTAGAGATCCTTCAGAGGTAGATACTTTTGATCCTTCCAGCTCTTCCGTTGGCCCCTCAGGTGACCCATATGGTTTTTTCGGTGCAAATCGTCCATTGTATAGGCCTGACATCCCTGTAGATAGAGATCTAGTGACTCAGGAGGAGTTACATCAGGTGGATAGGATTGATGATGTAGACATTGACACCATTGTATTCTTATGATGTACATTTATTTTTTTTGATAGGCCTCTATTAGACATTGGGTATCTCTGCCCCATTCTCGATATCTCTTTTGGTAGGCCGCTGTTAGACATTGGGCGTCAGTGCCCCATTTACCTGTATTTTTAGTTGTAAAGAGATGATATATTAGATGATGATATACTTAGGAATGTATGTACAGTTTTCCATTCCCTATATCATATTGCCATCTATTGTATCATGTATGTTATTATGTTATGCATATGTATGTATATCAAGAGATATTCAGCATTGACCCCTGGATGATCTTATGATACGGCCCATAAAGATGTCTTCTTCGACAGTTAGTCGCATTGATCATACCCCGCCAGTATTGGTGGCATATGGTATGTGATCATGGTATGATAGTATGTCACCATCAGACAGGGTGACTGTAGATCAGCTGTTGCAGCATACTATGACCCTCTTGATGTTTCAGGTTCCCGCAAGATTCGTGGAGGGCATCTTTGGGCACCTTTGATACCGAGAGAGACAGTCTTCCTATTGGCATCTATGAGTTGACTCCTACTCTGGAGGAGTATGCACGGTTGATGATGCTACCACTGGACAGACCTTGCGTGCATATGGCTATTGGAGACATGAGTCGGCAGTTCATGACCCTCACTAGATTGAGGCGTAGGGTGGTGCAGGATGAGCTCACATCTAGCCACGTGATATCCCAGCATTTTCTATTTGATAGATTTGGCTCGGAGGATAGTTATACATGGCATTCCGGGGATTTCACCACACCGGAGGATCATTGGAATTTGGCTAGAGTGGATGTACTGCTATTGTGCATATTGTCGTATGTCTAAATGCCACGGTACATGGATGAGTTGGATATAGGAGTTATCATGGCAATGAGAGCTCTCAGGGAGGGTCACATCATCGTACTGATGATTATAGCAGAGACTCTGAGGTAGGCCACATACTGCTGTACTTATCTAACGGGAGTGTTTACAGGCAGCTCGGCCATGCTGTATGTGTGGTTTATGTCACACTTGAGACTGATTGACACTTTCAGACGACATGGGTATTGTTTCACCCATGATATAGCCATGTCATACTCCTTTCAGCCTGCGGAGTGTACAGATCCTGCATCTTGGTCCATTTTCCTGGTAGGGATTGGAGATCCGTTTGATATATTGTCATGTACAGGGCTCAACTCACCCTACAGCTTCATCACTAATGCTCCGGGCATTGATTATCTCCCTCTAGCTAGTTTTAGAGGCATGATTACTTACCACCCACTGGCCATGATGTGTTAGTTTGACCAGTTCCAGGATTTTCATCCTTGAGTGGGCATTGATTCAGCACTTAGCTTCTCGCCACTTATCAACAGAGGATAGATTCAGGTTATATGCCTGTAGGGATCGGCGTGAGCTAGCTGAGTTTTATGTCAGCCACCTGGGTTGTTCTGCAGAGTATTTCGCATAGATGGAGATAGAGACAACATTGACTATGGCAGTATCCACAGTGCAGGGGATTGATTCTGATGATGGGGAGCATATGGAGGAGACTTATATTCCCATCGAGGAGGATTTGCTTACTGGGTTGCCAACAGTTTTGATGAATTCTCCCACTATGAGTGCTACTGTGATTCAGCATTCAACATAGTATCTAGAGCAAAGTCTACATCTGATGACCTTTGAGAGAGATCAGGCTAGGACCTTGATGTTAACAGCTCTTGATGGGAGAGACACCGCTCTGTTGGAGAGAGATGAGGCTTTGGCACATAGAGATACCGCTATTGAGGAGCGGGATGATACCAGATCAGCCATAGATGCAGTGATCATTGAGAGGGATGCTGCCATATTTTCCCGAGACGTGGCCGTTGCAGACAGCACTTCAGTTAGATCCCTGACCACTGATATGATTGTCGAGATGAGCACATATATAGATAAGCATCATGTCACCATGCAGTTAGGCTCATACTTATTGGCTCGTGTAGATATGTTGATGCAAGAGACCATAGGATGACCCCCTTCCTCTGAGAGAGATGCTATGTTAGATCTGTTGGCCCGTATACATACTGATTTATAGATAGCCTTGTATTTTCCTGTACAGACTAGCTTAGCCATTTTGTCATGTACAGCACATATGTATATATCAAACAGTATTATATATGGCAGGGAAATATATTTTGATTTACTTCCCTTTCAGTTGTGCCTTGATACTTGCTTGATATTTGCCTATTTCTTCAGGGCTTGTGATCTTGATGTATTCTGAATTCATCCTTGATGTGTGGACATTGAGACGCTGCAGGATCTTTCAGAATGGATCATTGATCTGTGTGTACCCCTACCATCTTTGGTGTCTTGGGGCTGGTTTCTTTATGTAGATGTGGAGAGGAGTGTGGCTTTTCTTCTCTAAGATTGACTGCACCATAGATGGTTGCCAGTACTCCTATTTAGGAGGAGCCCAGTTAGTTCCATCTCTTATGGATTGGGGTTGCTCTTTGAGGTACAATCGTAGCTTAGATGCTCGTCGAATCTCCTATTTGTGAGGAGAGGTTAGGTAGTTCCATCCCTTTGGTTTGAAGCCGATGAAATGTGGTGGATTGAGGTTTGATCCCAGTACCAGATGATAAGTCTTTATATTTTGGTAGGGGGTTAGACTGAACTATAAATGGCTGCCTGCGTACTCCTATTGAAGAGGAGATTAGGTCTACGTAGTTCGAACCTGGTGTAAGAGGTTCAACACTGAATGTGAAAGGTGTAAATGGGTGTAGAAGCTTTATTGATGAAGAAGGGTGTAGAAGTGTTTTTGTTGTTTTTGTTTATGTAGAGAAGGGTAGAAGTGTTTTTGTTTGTTTTTATTGAGAAAGGGCATAAATGTTTTTGTTGTTTTTTTTAATGCGACCGGGCCATATAGAATATGGTTGCCTACGTACTCCCGGGTATCAGGGAGATCAGGTCGATGTAGTTCACCCCTCAGGATGATTTGTGACCGAAGAAGTTAAATCTCATGTGCAGAATGAACTACGGGGAAATGAAAATTTGATCCCATGCTTGGGACAAACTGCAGCTATGAAAAGTTTAATCTCGTCTTCAGGATAAACTGCAGGTATGAAAGGTTTAATTCCTGATGGGATAACCGGAGTTGTATGATGTGAAACCAGGCTGCTGGTTTGAAAAGTGTGTTTTTCCCTGAGGGGCAGATGGATAAAAAGGAAAGGTTGTATGTAATGAGGGTTAAAGAACCTAAAATGACTAGTGATCTGATGATCCAAAACTAGGATGTTCGTTTAATGGTAACCTCAGACATAGTACTATTTCATGGTGTTTGAGTTGATAAGCTGTGGAAATTCATCGCCATCCATTTCCTGTAATCTGAGAGCGCCTCCTATCAATATCTCCTTGACAACAAACGGGCCTTCCCAGTTAGGAGCAAATTTTCCCTTAGATTGATCTTGGTTGTCAATAATCTTCTTCGAAATGAAGTCGTGCTGTTTAAATTGCCATAGCCGGACTTTCTATTGTACGATCTGGCGATCCTTTGCTGATATAGCTGACCATGGAAGATAGCCGCGGTTCGCCTTTCGTCTATTAGAGATAATTGGTGATACCTATCTTGTACTCATTGGTCTACATCCAGCTGAGCATCTATTAACACTTTGAGGGATTCCATTTCCACCTCTATGGGGAGCACTGCTTCCATCCCATAGATTAATGAGTAAGGGGTTGCCCCAGTGGAAGTACGCATTGAAGTTCTGTAGGCTAATAAAGTCAGAGGCAACAAGTCAGGCCATCCTTTGTGGTTGACGGACATTTTTTGCATGATTTTCTTGATGTTTTTATTAGCCGCTTTAACATCACCATTCATCTTTGGACGGTAGATGACGGAGTTAAGGTGTTTGATGTGGAATTTACTGCATAGCTCCTCCATCATTTTGATGTTGAGGTTCTTAGCATTATCTGACATAATGACCTCTAGTTGTCCATAACGATAAACGATATTATTTCGAATGAAAGCAATGATGACTTCTTTAGTAACCCTGGGGAAGGAGGCTGCTTCTACCCACTTGGTGAAGTAATCGATCATGGTGAACTGATGTCCATTACTGGCTTTGGGCTCAATGGGCCCGATCACGTCCATTCTCCATATTAAGAAGGGCCAAGGCGTATGTTGTGGAGTTCCCTTGGAGGGGTGTGGATGGCATTTCCATGAATTTGGCATTGATAGCACCTCTTGATGTGATCATCATAGTCAGCTTTGAGGGTAAGCCAGTAATGTCCAGTTCTGAGGATCTTCTTAACAAGTAGAGGGCCTCTCATGTGTGGGCCACATACTCTACCATGGATCTCATCCATAAGCCTCTGAGCTTGGTCCTTGTCCAGACATCTGAGGAGACCTAATCCTGCATATCTCTTGTAGAGTGCATCTCCACTCAGGTAGAATTTCATAGCAAGTCGATGGATCCACTTTCTTTCAGTTGGGCTTGCCTCAGCGGGTGTAGATCCATCTCGTAAGTACTCCATGATGTACTGATACCAAGGGTTGTGGATGGGAGATAGCTCATCTGATACTTCTCCAACATAGTTCCCATAGGCTGGAGCCTTTTGCAGGGAAGATGTGATGCTTGGCATGTTTTCCTTGTCAGGTATGTGAATCAAGGAGGCCAATGTTGCTAGCGCATCTGCAAAATCATTTTTATTACGAGAAATGAGTAGAAATGAGATTTCTTCAAACTCCAAAGCCATCTATAAAACTTGTCGATGGTAAGGCAGCAAATGTAGTTCTTTGGTTTAATAGATTCCCGTGGATTGTTTGATTACAAACTCAGAATCCCCAAAGATAGTTAACCGCATTATGCCCATTGAACGGGAAAGTTTTAGCCCCATGATACAACCTTCATACTCAGCTGTGTTGTTAGTGCTGACAAACTGCAATTTGACGGCGATGGGATACTGCTCCCTCGTACCGGACACTAGAACTACTCCAGATCCAGAGCCTTCTGTGTTAATAGCTCCATCAAAATACATTTTCAACGTACAGTATGTATCGTACTGATGGTGTTGTTGAACTGCCATTACCCCTTCATTGGGAAAGTATATTTCAAATGGTTTGAAGTCCCCTGCTGGTGTGGTGGCCAGTTGATCCACAATTCCTTGACCTTTGATAGACTTTTACGTCACGTAGACGATGTCAAATTGTTGTACGATCAACTGCCATCTGGACAGCCGACAATTTAACATGGGTTTACTGAACATGTACTTGAGAGGATCCACGTGGGATATGAGATGGGTTGTGTGACCATAGAGGTAATGTTGTAACCTCATGGAAGCCCATGCTAAATCAAAACAAGTCTTCTCAATCAGGGTGTACTTGTGTTCACTTATGATGAATCTTTTGTTGAGGTAATAAATAGCTCGTTCTGGGTCTCTATCATCTTTTTGTCCCAACATGCATCCCATGGCATTGTCGTTGACTGAAAGGTACATGAATAGGGGAACACCATCCGTGGGAGGTACTAAAATGGGAGCTTTAACTAGCTGCTCTTTGATTGTAAGGAAGGCTTTTTGACATTCATCGTTCCATTTCATGGAGGAGTTCTTCCTTAACAACTTAAAGATGGGTTCACAGGTTGCTGTGAGTTGAGATATGAACCTGCTAATGAAGTTGATTCTTCCCAAAAAAAACCCCGTATTTCCTTCTCTATCTGAGGAATGGGCATTTCAGTGATGGCCTGGATTTTGGTGGGATCCATCTCAATCCCTTTGTGGCTGACTAGAAATCCTAGCAACTTGCCTGATTTAACGCCAAAGGCGCATTTGGCTGGATTCAACTTCAAGTTATACTTACACAACCTGTTGAAGAGTTTTCTGAGATGGTCTAGGTGGTCTTCCTCCCTTCGGGACTTGACAATGATGTCATTCATGTAGATCTCTATCTCCTTGTGCATTAAATCGTGGAAAAGAGCCATCATAGCTCGCTGATAGGTTGCTCCGGCATTAATGAGGCCGAATAAAAACTGTCTATAACATTTTCCAAAGGCGTGATGAAAGCAATTTTCTCACGATCCTCCTCAGCGACCATAATTTGAAGGTACCCATAAAGTAATCAATGAGAGAGTACATGTCATATTAAGCGGTTATGGTCGATAAGAATGTGGAATCTGAGGTACGGAAAGCTATCTTTAAGGCAAGCTTTGTTCAAATCCTGATAATCCACTCAAACTCACACCTTTCCTCCCGATTTAGGCATGAGAACTATGTTGGATATCCATTTAGGATATGTAGACACCATGATGATACCAGCTTGAAATAGTTTCACAATTTCTTCTTTCACCTTTAAAATCCACTCAGGTTTCAATCGCCTGAGTTTTTGCCTGACTGGCTTAAATCCCTCTTTAATGGGAAGGCGATGAAGGAGAATGTCAGTGGATAAACCCACCATGTCCTCATGAGACCATGAAAACACATCCTGGAATTGAGTTAGTAATGTAACCATGTCATTCCTTTTTTTTGGGGTAAGGTCTGAACCAATCTGGATTAACTTAGGGCTTTCTAAGGTTCTGAGATTGAAAGAAGTGGTTTGATCAAGGTTGTGTTTAGGTTTGTCTTCGACACATTCTTTGATCTCCTGAGGTATCTCAATGTCCTCTTATATTTCCATCAAGTCTGAGTCCAACTTTTCATCAAAGTTACAATCCTTGTGGAGAAAAGGCATCTTATCAGCAAGTACAGGCACATCTAAATTCAGAGTCCTGAAATAAAATATGCTTTCACATAATATATGAAAATGTTTAATCATACAAAATGTGAGCATATACTGGAAAAATAACTGCTAATACTGTACAAAAAAGTAAGCAGTTAATATTATCTACAGGGCAGAGGGATTTTCTGCCCGTTTTACCCTTGTCGACCAATGCATGGAGTGTTGCTCCAATTATCAAGGGCAAACTTATGATGAATCGCAGTGATTGAGGGGCTGTCATCATCCTCCTTCTCCTGAATGATGACTATAACATCTAGGCAATCATCGTCTGGGGTGTATCTGTTGGTATGTTCATCATAGACAATGATGCGTATGCCTGACATCATTAGAGCGATGTCTTGTTTACGTTTCTGTTCCCTCACTTCCATTTCAGGATCAGGAATTAGCACTTCTTTTTCTTTAACCGATATTGGTTTGGGAAACAGCATAGCCATAACATGGGTTGGCACCTTTCCCGAAGACTATATCAGCTCAGGAGTTGCAGGTGGAGATAATTGCCATGTGGTGGAACCTTAAGGAATCTGCTTGTGCTTATGAGGATTCCTATGACTTGAACTGGCAGAATAGCCTAGTCCGGCTGTCCCGGTTTGACTGGACATTTGAATTGGGTGCTTAATACCCTGATGATTTTTACCCAGCCCTTGTCCAGGCTGATGACCAAATAATATCATTTCTTGTGTAGCTGCCATCACTTCGATAAAAATCTTGGGTACTTGAAGTGGCGCTCCAATAGGATAGTATTGCGTGTTTATCACTTCCAAAGTTTGAAAACTGGTCGGCTCAACTTCTGAATTGAAGCTGATGAGTGGTATGTCTCCTTATTTAGGACATTCTGGCTTAGTGTTGACAGTGAAAGCTATTGTTGACAATGTATTTAAGTTATTGATGAAGTATAGAAGGGACGGCTCCAGCCATGTGGATCCATTGTCTCCCCAATAGCAGGTTGTATCCTGAATCTATCTTGAGGACGTGAAAAGATACGCAAAATGTATGGGGACCAATCTCAATTGGCAGCTCAATCTCTCCGACAGAATTTCAATGGGATCCATCAAAAGCTTTGATATCCGTATGGCTACTTCGGATTCGTTTGAGATTGACGTTCATCTTTACCAAAGTGGCATAAGGACAGATATTCAGAGATGAACCTCCATCTATCAAAACTCCATCTAACATATACCCGGAGGACAAAACTACAATGTACAACGGCTTGCAATGACCGGTCCTTTCGGGCGGTATGTCTTCATCAGTGAAAGATATCACATTGTTGTTAAAAATGTGATCAACCAGATGTTGAAATTTTTTCACATCTACTGATTTCGATAAGTAGGCTTCTTCCAAAACCTTCAGTAAGATCTTTCTGTGATCCTCGGAAGAGAAAACCAAGTCCAGTATTGAGATTTGATGTGGAGATTCTCTTAAGCTTAAAACCACCTTGGCTTCATTATGGCCCATAGTGCAGAGGAATTTCTCAATCTTCTCTATGGGAATCTTACCCTTTGCTTTTATGGTAGGCTTCATCACCCTATGAGGAAGATACAGTGGATTTTCCTTCAACACTGCAGCAGTAACATGAGAAGTGGATCCTTCAGCTTCTCCATAATTCCATGGGATTTTTTGTAAGCTGATAACAGGATACTGTGGTCTGAATGGTAAGCAAATTTGCTCTGGTGCAGCCACTTTCAAAGGATTATCACTACCTTTGAGTTGAATTGATTGTATGGGAAATGGCTTGATAGTCTCATCAGTCTCAGCGGATATAACTGCTACTAGCCCCTTCCACTTAGTAGGACAAGTACTCCCACTCTCGAGTAGCACAGTGTCATCGTCTGCCAACTGCAGGACACTGTTGTCAATTAGATTCTGAATAAGGTGGCAGAGTGCCCAACATTCTTCTATTCTGTGACCGCGAGAATGTTAATGATATTGACATACTCCATCAGAGTTGAAACATCTTGAACGGGGATTAATTGGAGATAGAAGGGAGGTGATTCCTCCTTTGTTGATTATCATCTGAAATATCTCCTCCATAGGTTGGCCCAGGTATGTAAATTCCCTTCTATTGGCAAAATCCCGAGGGGCTTTAGCAATTTCTCTCTTTGTAACCTTGTCCTCCAGTGCTTCACTTTTTGAAGGTGATGATGGAGCATTCATAACAAAAAGAAGGAGACAAGCATGTTCCTGGCTGACTAACTGGCATGTGACTTTATGCTGATGGATCACCAGTTCTGCCAATTGTTCAACTATCTTACAAAGAGCTTTCATCTTTCGTTCCATAGTAAATTGGAACTTTGCGTAATCCCATCTATCAACACCGTCTTTGATGGTCTTGGATGATTCATCATTAAAATTGGAACTCTGTCCACTGCTCCAACTAATCATATTGACCTCTTCTTCTTTGTGTTGAGGAAGAGGGTTGTCTTGCACATGAGGTTAATCTAGTTCGGTAACCACAATTTCACCGTTGTCTATTAAATCTTGGATCATGTGTTTCAAGCCCCAACAATCTTGATTATCATGTTCAGGTGCCCCGGAATGATAAGCACACTTCCGAGTAGCATTGAAACCCCTCCCATTAGGGTTGGCTGGTGGAAGAAGATGTGTGATTTTCTTCTGAGTAGTCAGACGAGTAAGAATATTCTCGAGCGAGTCCCCTAAGGGTGTGAACGTTCGAGGGCGCTTTCCTTCTCCTCCTTTAGGCAATGGAGGGTTTGAAGACTATGCTTGAAAAGGGGAGTCATTTCTCCTTTGTATAGGCATATTCTGATTGCCTTTTTGACCTTATAGTATCAAGAAAACATCCTCCTCTTTCTTTTTATGGACCCTCTGGGGTTGTTTCTATAAGTTCAGGACTGGATATGCTCAGCAACTGCCTTAAGAGCAGCTAGGTCTTGAATCTTTCCTGACTTCAATCCCATCTCAGTCATCTCTCCATGTTTGATAATTTCAGAAAATGGTTTGCCAATACTAGCTAAGATTCTCTCATAGAAAAGAGCTTCTTGTATGTCTATGAAGGTCATAACCATTTCTGATTCCGTTATAGTGGGAATAACTTGAGCAGCAAGGCGCCTCCACCTTTGAGCATACTCTCTAAAAGACTCATTGGACTGTTTGTTGACCTTGGTAATCTGATACCGGTCAGGAGCTATCTGAGACTGGAAGTTGTACTGCATAAGGAAGGCGTGAGCTAGCTCTTCCCAGCTATGGATCTTTGAGTTGTCTAATCTGGTATACCATAAATGGGCTTCTCCAGTCAGACTCTTTTGAAATAGTTGCATTCTAAGCTTCTCATTTTCTGCATAAGATCCAAGTTCTCCAATGAACACCTTCACATGTGTGTAAGGATCGCCTAATCCGTCATACTTTTCAAAGTCAGGGGTTTTAAATTTCTCTGAATAATGAACACCAAGGAATATGCAAAGGTCAGCATATGAAACACTCCCATGTGCTCCAATCCCCTTGAGAAAATGGATGGTTTCTTCCATTTGAAGGACCTTCTTCCTGATATCACTGGTGTCCGGATCTCCTTTGAGATGGGTGTTTTCAGGGTCTTTGTTGGTCGTATCCAACTGAGGTTCCAGATTGGTTTTATCCAAACCTTGAGTTCCTCCTTGTGCAGAGGATTATGTATGTGTAGGCATCTTTGGGCCCTGAGTAGACTGATGCAATTCTTTAAGCAGAACAGCCAAATCTGTAATTTGTTTACTTAATCCATCAAATTCTTCTCGAGAAATGGGATTAGGCCGTCGGGAAGAAGACATGATTAGCCTGTAGGCTCGTGGCCTTTTGGATTTTGAGTGGGGTACAGGGCCCAATTGTTTCCCTATAAAAACTTATGTAGTTTAGTCTTAGGGATAATGTAAATGTTTACATGCTATATGAGGTATCCATGTTAGGAATATTATTCTACAAAATGGATGTTAGCTGTTTTGTAATACAGGATAGCATGCTAATTTTAAATATGCATGTGCACATATTTATTCATATTTTCCATTACGATGGATTGACATGAAATGATATTTACAAGTAAATGCTTTTACAAGTAATCGAAAATGGAGAGCATGAAGAGACTTTCCTCCGCGTTTGGTTTATCAGAGGTTGACCTATCTTAGGTTACTCTCGCGGCTTTTTGGCATGAAGGTTCCCAAATCATCGCAATCTACTTGACGGGAAGTTAATCCGGTCTTTCAATTGGAGCGAATCTGGGTGGTGCCTTTCCTGAGCCTCGTTGGAATTAGTCTCCCTACGAGTCAAGTAATCAAACATCGACAGGATAGCCTCCTGGTAGAGGAACCACACAACATACATTCACATACAAAGTGTCTCACCGTTTATGAAAATAATGACATGTGCAAAGCACTAATATCACATATAGATATATTACAATGCAGTAAATAAAAATACATTCGTACACATTCATCAAAAAATGTAAATGCAATATTCACACAAGCATATAATAGTTTTGAAAAGCTTGTAGTAGCGGCTTAAGCCTTCTTACTGGAGTCCCCAGCAGAGTCGCCACCTGTCGACGTCGATATTTTTATTTTTCCCTTTTCTGTTCTTGTTCTTAGGTGTTCTCATGTTATGTGAGATTTGTTTGAAAAAACAAGTGAAAAAGGTCTGACATGTATATGTCGACGATTTGATTGTAAGAGTCGCCAGTTGGTGTTTTTAACTGGTTGCACCAAAGCAACAGAGAAAAGGTTTGCACATAGACCTAGTGATGTGACACTGCTAAACGGGTCTGTGAAACCGAGATTTATTTGGATTCGGGGGCTTGATTATGCGGAGGGAAGGTGTTAGGCACCCCCCGACATCCGTGTTACCACGGTTACCATCACTTTTCAAGAAACTGTTATATGAATGTGTGTGTGTGTGGGGGGTCAATATGCTGTTATTTGAAAGTAGTGTGAGGTCTCGTTTGCACCTATATACAAAGGGTTTGAATTTATATAAAAAATTTTGTTTTAAACATGATATAGCAATGAGGTTTTGTAAAAGAGGTTTCTCAAACCGTGTGCTCAATAGTAATTAAGACCTTTTCATACTTCCATTTTCGAGATGCAAAGCATCTTTGAGAAAATAATATATAGCAGTGTCGAACTCCTCATGGGCATGAAAGCCATCTAAGGAAATTCAAACACCGTGAATAATTTACAAGTTGCTTACAGCTAAAATGTCCATCATGGGAACCGAATCTAGATTCAGTGGACTGAATCTTTGATCACATGATTCCTAGGCTCACATGATGTCGCGGTTTATATGGAAAACAACAAGCAGTTATATATATAAAAGCTATAAATATATATATACAAACATGATCAACCACCACGAAGCACCTTCATGGGGGATTGGAAATGTAAATATATAAAAGCGGTAAATATATATAGAGAGACATGATCGACCACCATGAAGCACCTCTGTAACGATCGAGAAATTTGTAATTTAATTTAAATATTTAATGAATTAAATAAATATTTTAAATAATTTATTTATTGAGGAAAATAAATAATTGATGAATTGTGGTGAATTAATTTAGTGACTAAATTGATTAATGTTAATTAAATTGAGTATTGATAATTTTATTTGATTGATTTAATTTAAGAAATAATTAAATTAAATCAATTGCTTAATATTTAAGAAAATAATTAAGCTAAATAAATTGTTTAATTTAATGGAAATAAATAAATTAAATAAAGTGATGTGTCTAATTTATTAATTAAATTAGATATATAATTATTTATTAATTATAAAGTTTAATGATTTTATTACTATTATAAGTTATTTAAATTAGCTAAACTAAAGTTATTTAAATTAACTAAATTAAAAGTGTGACAATTGGAAACTATATAATATAAATATTATTTAAATAATCTAGTATGGGAATTAGTGTGTACAAACGTAGCCTTATGGCTTTTGGTTTATGTTAACTGACGTGAGCCTTTTTGGTTTTTTACCCGATGAACGTGGAAGCCAGTTATATGTTGCTTATTTCATTTCACGTATTATTTCTCTAAGGCTTACTAGATAGAAGAGAGTGAGAAAGAGAGAGAGCTTGGTGAGAATTGCAGAGAATTGAAAGTGGGATCAAGAAGGAGAAGAGTTGAGAGGGAGTTTGCTATCAATTTTGCTGTCACAAAATCAAAGGTTCAAGGTATAAACTATTCCTATTGTTATTTTTAGTTTTGGTAGTATATGTATATATCTTCTTGATATGATTTGGAAATCATGTGAACTATGATATATATATATATATATATGTTCATATAGATTTGCAAAATTCTGTTAATTATCATGTAAACTTGTTATTTGTTATCAAATTCGTAAAAATTGGGTGTAGGAAGAAAAAGGAAAATCATAGTGTTAGTATTCTTATAATATGGCCTTAGAAAGTACCAAATTTCTTGTCCAATGTGTGATGTAATCTGTAATTTGTTGGTGGATTATGATAATATATTAAGAAACGAAAACAACGTAGTTTAAATCATGTCAATTGATTAAGAAACGAGTTCGTGGCGATCAAATTCGTTAAAAGTATAAAAATGAGGAAATTTAGGAAAAATATAGTTTTGATTCTACAAAATAGTGTTTATATAATGTTATTGTATATAGAATGGTGTTTATCATGTATAGTTATAATATGACAAAGTGTTAGATGTTGAAGTTAGGAGATTTTCTATAGAATTTGGATTTTTGGCCAAAGCAGAGTCTGATTTCGAACTTCTGCAAAAATTGGGCCGAGGCATCGCATGGCATGGTTGTTTCTCAGCGTGGACGCCAAAGATATGGGCGCGGGGCCTTGATTACCCAATGCATTACCGGTGCGTTACGAGTAGCCAATCACAGACAGTGAAGTCTGCTTAATTGCAGGTCATGTGTAACGGACTTGGGTTAGTTTAGAATGCATGTCAAGGATATTAAACATAAAGTGGACTACAATAACAGATTGTAAGGTGTTGTAATACAAAGTGTAAAAGAGTTTTAGCTGATTGTTAATTGAGTTATATAATGAAATTAAAAGTGATGTTTTCAAAAGTTAAAAATGAACGAGTAAGTTATGTTGGCTCGTAATGTGATTTCAGATTTGTTAAGTATGTTAACCTAAATGGTTAGGTGCTAGGTTAGGGTTATGACTTAAATGATGGTTTAACACCCATAATATTAATATTCATACAACTAATTGATGTTGCGATTGTAATGATATGTGTAGGGTAATTGGAGATTATTTTACACTTGTGTAGCTTACAAACAAGGCAAGTTCCTAAACCTTAACTCTTTACATTGAGCAAATTTGCTAACTTCATTCTTTTCATATTGAATGCATGTTCCCATTCGTAAATCGTTATTGTACAAGTTCCTAAAATTCTTGTAAGGTAGAGCAAGCCTAGTTTACCTTGAGTATGTTTGTGCAACTCTTGTAACCTAATTCGTTACATCGAGCGAGCTTTACTTTACTTATTATCATTCGAAGCGTATATTGTTCTAATACATTGATTCATAGAAGATTGTTCTAAACTCCTTTGAATATAGCACTTTGCATGTATATCATTGTTATTCAGTTATATATATTGTTAATATCCGATCTTTGACCTTAATAGCCTTGTTCAGTAATATATTCTCGTACTAAACCTTTATTAATGGAAGTTGAATAGTGTTCTAAACTTCTAGAGACACTAATAAGCTAGTTTCAAACTAAAATTTCTTTAGTGCAGAAATTCTAAATTCAAACTGAGACAAACAACCCTAATATAGGGGATTTTTTACGTGTAACGTTTAGATGTTTGCGCACAATACATGGTACAAAAGAGCTGATCCCCCTAAGTACGCTAAGAAGGGTCTGTACAGTATAATGACTGTTAAGGTTAAGGTAATAATACCTATATACCGGAGATATAGTTCGTGGTCTTAAGACCCTCAAACATTGATTTTGAAATTGTTTTCTATTCTTAATTCACAGAACAAGTTCAGTATTGCTAGCATTTGTTGTTCATTCTCATGTTGTTATTATTACTACTTCCTATATCAGTGACCTATTGTTTGCTCACTATTATAATTAACACTGCAGCTAAAGTAGAGAAAGTTGATGAGCCATCCACTAACAAAGGAAAGGGCAAATTGTCCAAGTGCTGAAGACTTATGAAAATTTTATCTTAATAAATTGTGTTAAAGACTTGGTTTAATTTGTGATGTATTCCGCAAACTTATGTAATAATTTTAAGGTTAGATTACCTGAGATATACTTTGAGATTATGATGTAACCCTTTAATAGGAAAGATGATTTTTTAAGTTGTTTAAATTACGTCTTTATCCTTTGATTATGGGTAGTTAGATGTTATATTTTGGATAGTGAACACCAAATCCTATGAGAATGGAGTACCTAGATTTGGGGGTGTCACAGGTTGGTATCAAAGCCTTAGGTTATGAAACTTAGGTGGGGTAACCTTAGGAAGTAACCTTTAAGGAAATAGAAAATATAGAGGTGTTTAACTCTTATCGAGTTTTAAGGAATGGATTAAGGTATCCATTGAAGCTAAATAATAAAAGACATTATGTGCTATGTGTTAATAACTTATGTGCTCGCGAGTATCGAAAACATTAAGTAAAACTTAAAATATTTTGTTGTCAGGATGTCTAACGAAGGAGGATCCAGTCCAGCTAGGGAAGTGATACCTTAGGTACCTAGAGACGACGAACCCCGGGATAGTCATGTAGTGCGGGAACAGTTGATCCAGGAGGATGTGCCTATGACCGATCCCGAGGAGGATAGTCCTAAGGACATAGAGGAGGATGATGAGGAAGAGGATCCTGAGGAGTTTCCACCAAACTGCATATCAGCGGAGATGTATGATGCTCTGTACGACCGTAACATAGAGTTACAGGACAAGGTTAAGGAGCTGAAGGAGTTGGTTGAGATGCATCATGCTGCGATAGAGGAGAAGGATGAAGAGATTCAGGAACTCGACTCAAAACATGGAAACACGGAGTGGGATCTAGTTCATACCAAGGGTTGACATGAAGACTTGTTAGCGATGTGAGAAGATGAAGACCCGACATGGAGAAATTGAAAGATGATTTCAAGGAGGAATCAGCTAAGCGTGCAAGAGCAGAGGATGCTTGGATGAAGGAGACTCAACGTGCAGACCGTGCTGAGGCTAAGGTTCAAGTGAAGAAAGCCAAGATGAAGGAGATGGATTATGCTTTTAATTCGGCGATTGATAGGGCCCAGGATCGAGTCTATTATTACCCACCTCAGTTTGAGAATTCACCGTGGTTCGTGATGGATCATAGAACGGCGTATCGTATCATGGAGGGTGAGCGTCGGGAAGCCTTACGACATCTTAATATGTCCAGATAGAGATAATAATAATAATAATAATAATAATAATAATAATAATAATAATAATAATAATAATAATAATAATAATAATAATAATAATAATAATAATAATAATAATAATAATAATAATAATAATGTGTGGTTAATTATGTGAATAAATAAATTGTGAATCTTTTATTTTGAGATGAATAAAGAGATAGTATGAGTATGTAATCCTGGAACTTGTTTAGTTCAGGAAAGTGAATGTTGATAGCGGTTATGCTATCTTTAACATGTTTTAAAACGTTATGAATGAATAAAATATCAAAGTTTATTTGAAATGTTATGTGTTATAGCTTTAGTCTTGGAATGTTTAAGTTAAACTTCAAATAACCAAGAAGTTGAGTAATGATCTAATAAGCGTATATCTTAACAGAAGATGCCTCCTAGAAGAAGACAACCACATCAGCAAGCACCTCCTGAGGGGTCTACTAATAATAACAACGAGACCAACGCTAATTCGATTCAGCAGTTGGTAGCTCTGTTGACGGGTGCACTTGTGAATCAACTGCAAGATCAAGTCACGACTTTCAAGGAATTCAAAGCGGTTGGACAGCCAGAGTTTCAAGGGTCTATGAATCCAGTGGAAGCCCAAACCTGGATCATGGACATGGAGAAGGTGTTCGATGTAGCTAGAGTTAAGGAAGATCAAAAGACTGTGTTCACAACGTTCATGCTGAAGTCTGAAGCTAGCTACTGGTGGAAAGCAAATAAGGTTCGTGGGGGACAAGGAGTAATATTGTGGGATAGATTTAAGGAGATGTTTTTTGAAATGTACTTTCCAACGAGTTCTCGGAATCAACTGGAAGTGCAATTTCTGGTTTTGAAGCAAAGAACGATGACGGTGCCAGAATATGCTGCGAAGTTTAATAAGTTGGCAAGGTTTGTCACATATCAAGTCAACACCGATGAGCGTAAAGCAAGAAGGTTCGAACAAGGGCTGAATCCCTGGCTTTACAGCAAGGTCCCAATGTTCCAGCTAAATACATTTGTGGTTGTACTAGAGAAGGCAATTATTGCGGAAGGTGGAAGCGATGCCTTGACCAAGTACAACCAAGATTAGAAGAAAAGGAAGAATGAAAATGAGAACAAGGCTGGTGGAAGTAATGTTGGAAGTAACAATCAAAAGAGGAAGTGGAGCGAGAATTCGACTGCGGGAGGACAACAAAGAAATCAGCAGAAGAAAAAGTTTGAGGCTTGTGCAATGTGCGGGAAGAACCATACTGGGGTATGTTTGAAGGGAAAGCGGGTGTGTTTCAAATGTGGTCAGGAGGGACATATTGCATCGAACTGTTTTAGTCCAAAGAAAGGAGCATTTTTTACCTATGGTTCAAAGGATCAAATGGCCCGTGATTGTCCCAAGAAGCCAGCGGGAAGTGCAAGTGGTGGAAAAGGAAACAACAATGGTGGTGGTGCATTGACTATCACTGGATCAGCGCAGTCAAGCCAACCTACTGTGAGGACTTTCAATATGACCGTGCAGGATGCTGTATAGTCTAAGGATATGGTGTCAGGTATCATTCCAATTAATGGTATTAATGTTTATATACTATTTGATTTGGGTGCTACTTGTTCATTTATATCCGATGAATTTTCTCAGAACTTAGATTTTCCTCAAGAAGAATTAGAATTTCCCTATAGAGGTTGAGAATAGAGAAGTGATTCCTGTTAGATTTTTTTGCATATATGAATTGTAGAGTGGTTATAAAGGGTCATGAGATGATGGTAGATTTGATACCAATTAGACTTGGTGAGTTTGATGTTATACTAGGAATAGATTGGTTATTCAGTTACGGAGCAGTAATTGATTGCCAAAGGAAGTGTGTTAACCTTATGACTCCGTCAAAGGTTGTGTTCTTTGGTAGCAAGTCACCTCGACAAGCAAGTTGTCTAACGGTGATGCAAGCCAAAAAGTTGTTGAGACAAGGATGTGTAGGATATTTAGCCTACAAAGTTGATACGCAGAAGAAGAGTACAAAGTTAGAAGAAATACTGATCATAATAGATTTTGCAGACGTATTTCCAGATGATTTGTCGGGTCTTCCGCCGGATTGACAAAACGAGTTCATGATTGACTTACTACCAGGAACGACCCCGATATCTAAGGCACCATACAGAATGGCCCCGGTAGAGATGAAGGAGTTGATGGTGCAATTGCAAGAATTGCTCAATAAGAAATATATTTAGCTGAGTGTTTTGCCATGGGGAGCACTGGTGTTTTTTTGTTAAGAAGAAAGACGGATCGATGCGGCTCTGCATTGATTATAGAGAATTGAATAAGATCACGATTAAAAATAAGTATCCATTACCTAGAATCGATGACCTGTTCGATCAGTTGAAGGGAGCGAGATATTTCTTGAAGATAGACTTGAGAAGTGGTTATCATCAATTAAAGGTGAGGCTGGAGGATGTACCAAAAACAGCATTCAGAATTCGGTGTGGTCATTACAAGTTTTTGGTTATGTCTTTTGGTTTAACTAATGCACCTGCAACGTTCATGGATTTGATGAACATGGTGTTTAAACCATTCTTGGACAAATTTGTGGTGGTGTTTATTGATGATATATTGGTATATTCCAAAACCAAGGAGGAGCATGTGGAACATTTGAGATTAACGTTGGAGACGTTGAGAAAAGAGAAGTTGTATGCTAAGTTCTCAAAATGTGAATTTTGGTTGGAACGTGTACAGTTTCTCGGACACGTTATTGATAAGAACGGAATTTCGATAGATCCATCAAAGGTTGAAGTTGTAATAAACAGAAATTAGCCGAAGACACCGTCAGAAGTAAGGAGTTTCTTAGGATTGGTAGGATACTACAGGCGTTTTATTCAAGACTTTTCCAAGATCGCGACTCTGTTGACGAATTTAACTAGAAAAGCGGTTAAGTTTGTTTGGAAAGAGAAGTGTGAGAAAAGTTTACGAGAATTGAAAAAGAGGTTGAGTTCGGCACCTTTGTTATCGTTGCGTGATGATACAAAAAAATTTGTGGTGTACAGTGACGCATTGCATAAAGGACTAGGCTGTGTGCTTATGCAGAATGGCAGAGTTATTGCGTATGCATCACGTCCGTTGAAATATTATGAGAAGGGGTATCCGACTTATGACTTAGAGTTGGCAGCGGTGGTGTTTGCCTTGAAAATTTGGAGACATTATCTTTATGGAGAGAGGTGTGAGATATATACCGACCATAAAAGTCTGAAGTATATCTTTACACAAAAAGATTTTAATATGAGACAAAGAAGGTTGTTAGAACTGATCAAAGATTATGATTGCGAGATTTTCTATCATCCCGAAAAAGCGAATGTTGTTGCTGATGCCTTAAGTAGGAAGGGACGGAAGAAGTTAATGTTGTTACCTGCTCAGGAAAAGCTAGTGTCGGAAATGGCTAAGACGGAGTTGGAAATTAAATATCCAACTGAATCCGATAAAAAGTTGTTCCAGTTGGGAAACAGTTAAATGTTGGTGGATAAAGTGAAAAATGCACAAATTCAGGATGAAGATTGCGAAAAGATAAAACAGAAAATATCTGAAGGTGAGGAAAACAAATTCAAAATCAATTCAGAAGGGTTACTTCGATTCGAAGGGAGAATTTGGGTTCCGCAAGTACCAGAAGTTAAGGAGGAAATTCTGAGTGAAGCTTACAATTCAAGATATTCGATTCACCATGGGAGTACAAAGATGTACCAAGATCTTAGACATTATTTTTTGTGGCCGAATATGAAGAGGGATGTGGCTGAGTGTATGGAGAAATGCTTAACATGTCAGAAAGTCAAAGCTGAACATCAAAGGCCAAGCGGATTGTTACAACCGCTGGAGATACCAGCATGAAAATGGGAGCATATCACAATGGATTTTGTGGTAGGACATCCAATGACCCAACAAGGTTACGATGCCATTTGGGTGATTATTAATCGACTGATGAAGTCGACACACTTTTTGCCAATCAAAATTCGATTTACCCTAGATCGGTTAGCAAAATTGTACGTGAAAGAAATTGTTTCAAGGTACGGTGTACCTGTGTCCATCGTATCAGACAGAGATCCACGTTTCACATCTAATTTCTAGAAGCAGTTATAGGAATATTTGGGAACACAGCTGAGAATGAGCACAATGTACCATCCTCAGAGCGACGGACAAAGTTAGAGAACCATCCAAACACTAGAGGATATGCTTAGAGCGTGTATCATGGATTTCAAGGGAAATTAGGATGACCATCTACCATTGGTGGAATTTGCCTATAATAATAGTTATCACACGAGTATTGGCATGCCGCCATATGAAGCGTTATACGACAGGAAGTGCAGAACTCCGTTATTCTAGGACGAGGTAGGTGAACATCAACTATTGGGTCCAGAATTGGTATGATTCGAGCAAGATTAATAGCAGCATAAGATAGACAGAAGAAATATGCCGATCAGCACCGACGAAATAGAGAATTCGATGTCGGTAGTTATGTTTTCTTAAAAGTGTCTCCCTGGAAGGGGAAAATTCGATTTGGCAAGAAGGGGAAATTGAGCCCTAGATTTATAGGACCTTTTGAAGTGCTTCGATGAGTTGGCGAAGTGGTTTACGAGATAGCTTTACCTCTAGAGTTGGAGCATATTCATAATATTGCCATTTATTAGTTTTGAGGCCATATAAGCCTAATTATAAACATGTTATAGAATATGAGCCCTTACAGTTTGAGAAAGATTTATCATATGAAGAAGTCTTTGTTCAAATTATTGACAGAAAAGAGCAAGTACTGAGGAATAAGGTGATACCTTCTGTTAAGGTAATCTGGAGAAACCACAGTGCTGAGGAAGCTACGTGAGAACTTGAAAGTGTTATGATGAAGAATTATCCTCAGTTGTTTGCTTGATTTTGTAGAGCGATTCTGGGGACAGAATCTTGTTAAGGAGGGAAGAATGTAACGAATAAATTTTTTGAGTTATGATTCTGGGGACATAATCCTTTGAAGGAGGGAAGGATATAATGATCGAGAAATTTGTAATTGAATTTAAATATTTATTAAATTAAATAAATATTTTAAACAATTTATTTATTGAGGAAAATAAATAATTGATGAATTGTGGTGAATTAATTTACTAACTAAATTGATTAATGTTAATTAAATTGAGTATTAATAATTTTATTTGAAGGATTTAATTTAAGGAAGTAATTAAATTAAATCAATTGCTTAATATTTAAGAAAATAATTAAGCTAAATAAATTGCAGAGAATTGAGAGTGGGATCAAGAAGGAGAAGGGTTGAGAGGGAGTTTGCTATCAATTTTGTTGTCACAAAATCAAAGGATCAAGGTATAAACTATTCCTATTGTTATTTTTAGTTTTGGTAGTATATGTATATATCTTCTTGATATGATTTGAAAATCACGTGAACTGTGATATATATATATATATATATATATATATATATATATATATATATATATATTCATATAGATTTGCAAAACTACATTAATTATCATGTAAACTTGTTATTTGTTATCAAATTCGTAAAAATTGGGTGTAGGAAGAAAAAGGAAAATCATAGTGTTAGTATTCTTATAATATGGCCTTAGAAAGTACCAAATTTCTTGTCCAATGTGTGATGTAATCTGTAATTTATTGGTGGATTATGATAATATATTAAGAAACGAAAACAACGTAGTTTAAATCATGTCAATTGATTAAGAAACGAGTTTGTGGCGATCAAATTCGTTAAAAGTATAAAAATGAGGAAATTTGGGGAAAATATAGTTTTGATTCTTCAAAATAGTGTTTATGTAATATTTTTGTATATAGAAGGGTGTTTAGCATGTATAACTATAATATGACAAAGTGTTAGATGTTGAAGTTAGGAGATTTTCTGTAGAATTGGGATTTTTGGCCAAAGCAGAGTCTGATTTCGAGCTTCTGCAAAAACTAGAACTATGGCATCGCTACGGCATGCCTGATCTGGCAGCCTTCGGTTCTCATGGCAATAGCAGAGTATATCTGAACACAAGTGTTTGCATCGTCTTGGCTGCGCTGATTACCCAGTCACATTACTAAGCGCCACCTTGAGTAGCCAATCGCGACAAGAAGTGCAGCTTAATTGCAGTCAATGCGTGAACGGTCTTGGGTTAGTTTAGCATGCATGTTAAGGATATTAAACATAAAGTGGACTACAATAACAGATTGTAAGGTGTTGTAATACAAAGTGTAAAAGAGTTTTAGGGGATTGTTAATTGAGTTATATAATGAAATTAAAAGTGATGTTTTCAAAAGTTAGAAATGAACGAGTAAGTTATGTTGGCTCGTAATGCGATTTCAGATTCCTTAAGTATGTTAACCTAAATGGTTAGGTGCTAGGCTAGGGTTATGACTTAAATGATAGTTTAACACCCATAGTGTTAATATTCATACAACTAATTGTTGTTGCGATTGTAATGATATGTGTATGGTAATTGGAGATTATTTTACACATGTGTAGCTTACAAACAAGGCAAGTGGTTAGGTGCTAGGCTAGGGTTATGACTTAAATGATAGTTTAACACCCATAGTGTTAATATTCATACAACTAATTGTTGTTGCGATTGTAATGATATGTGTATGGTAATTGGAGATTATTTTACACATGTGTAGCTTACAAACAAGGCAAGTTCCTAAACCTTAACTCTTTACATTGAGCAAGTTTGCTAACTTCATTCTTTTCATATTGAATGCTTGTTCCCATTTGTAAATCATTATTGTACAAGTTCCTAAAATTATTGTGAGGTTAAGCAAGCCTAATTTACCTTGAGTATGTCTGTGCAAGCCTTGTAATCTAATTCGTTACATCGAGCGAGCTTTACTTTCTTTATTATCATTTGAAGCGTATATTGTTCTAATACATTGATTCATAGAAGATTGTTCTAAACTCCTTTGAATATAGCACTTTGCATGTATATCATTGTTATTCAGTTATATATATTGTTAATATCCGATCTTTGACCTTAATAGCCTTGTTCAGTTATACATTCTCGTATTATACCTTTATTGATGGAAGTTGAATAGTGTTCTAAAATTCTAGAGACACTGATAAGCTAGTTCCAAACTAATTTTTCTCTAGTGCGGAAATTCTAAATTCAAAATGAGACGAACAACCCTAATATAGGGGATTTTGTACGTGTAACGTTTAGATGTTTGTGCACAATACATGGTACAAAAGGGCTGATCCCCCTAATTATGCTAAGAAGGGTCTGTACAGTATAATGACTGTTAAGGTTAAGGTAATAATACCTATATTCCGGAGACATAGTTCGTGGTCTTAAGACCCTCAGACATTGGTTTCAAACTTGTTTTCTATTCTTAATTCACAGAACAAGTTCAGTATTACTAGCATTCGTTGTTCATTCTCATGTTGTTATTATTACTACTTCCTATATCAGTGAGCTATTGTTTGCTCACTCTTGCAATTAACACTACAGCTAAAGTGGAGAAAGTTGATGAGCCATCCACTAGCCAAGGAAATGGCAAATTGTCCAAGTGCTGTAGACTTATGCAAAATTAATCTTAGTAAATTGTGTTAAAGACTTGGTTTAATTTATGATGTATTCCGCAAACTTATGTAATAATTTTAAGGTTAGATTACCTGGGATATACTTTGAGATTATGATGTATCCCTTTAATGGGAAAGATGATTGTTTAAGTTGTTTAAATTACGTCTTTATCCTTTGATTATGGGTAGTTAGATGTGATATTTTGGATAGTGAACACCAAATCCTGTGAGAATGGAGTACCTGGATTTGGAGGTGTCACAACCTCTATGGGGGATCAAAAATTTAAATAAAGCAATAAATGCGATCAACCGCCACGAAGTAAACTCCAGGCCTGACAGAAATGTAAATATATATATATATATATAGCGACAAATCGCCGAAATGATAAACTGATCCGGGATTGAGAAACATCCTATGCGTTTACCACTTATATATATATATATAAGCAGTAAACGCTCCAGATGTAAAATCCAGGCTCATCGGACTTAATCCGACAACAGTTTATATATATAAGTGTATGTATATATATATATATTTATAAATATTAGTCCGTGGACATAAGTCTGGATCAATCAAGGCATAACTCGATAATGTTAGTCCGTATATATAAATATATACATATATAAGTATATATATACAGACAGGAATGAAAACCACGAACTGAAGTCCGTGCATACACACGCAACACAACTCTCAATATGAAGAATAATGTGTGCAAAGATGAAGAGAAAGGCTTTATAGTGTGTAAGAAGGCTTATAGTGGGCTGCCAAATAAGACCTCTATGACTCTAAGTGGATGAACACTCGGCTCCGGCTGGTGAAAATATAGCTATATGTGAGCTAATAAGTGTTTAAAATGAGAAAGGACTCAATATGGGGTGTGTATAAAGCAAATTTGACAGGGCTTCCTCACCTTTTTCTTTTTTAAAATGGCCACCCGAAGCTCTATATTTATAGAGCTGGTGGCCGTAGGTGTACCTGCAGCAGCCTCAGATACACCTGCGGCTTCCCGGGGTGCCCCAGGCTCTACGAGTCTCATCGTCTCGAATTACGTGCACTCGTGCACTATGATGTTCGCACGAACTTGCAGAACTTTAATCTGAGCATCCGATTAAGGTGTACAAGACCTTTTTTGGACCGCCATTGTTGAGAGTTATGTAATGATATGGGATTAGAGGTTGTACGAAGTCAGGAAGAGGGAACCATGCCCATGGTCTTCAAGCTTCAAATTCTATCCGGTGTGCTGCCTTGCATAATAGTCACTCGGGATTGGAACTCCTTGGCTCTTGTGGGATATTGTTGTGTAGAAATGTATGTATGAGATGTTGAGATGGCGCAATGTGGGGTTGAGGTGGCAAGATGACAATTTTTCCCCTTATCGAGGTTATCTCCGGTTTGGGTTGATAAAGTAGACGTTGCTCAGGGTTATCTCTCTGAGATTGGAATGCTGTAAGAGTTTGAATTCCTCAGAGTCATCTTTAAGTGTGCCTGTCTTCCTGGTGTTATCTCCAGGTCTTTGGAATGAGTGCCTCGGCGGGAGTTCCGAGGTGGAAGCTGATTACATGCATTTGAAACAAGCATTTCTAGGGTTATCGCCAGAACTGTAACGGTATTCCTTGGGGTTATCTCCAAGGATGAAACTCGGGGTTATCTCCAAGGTTGGAACTGATACTACCGGTGTGTGTTCCGGGGTTGAGACTGAACTTCCATTGGTATCCGAAATGGATATGAGTTATCTTCCAGGATTATCTCAGAAAGACGAATCTGCCCTCCTATAATGTTAGTAATAGGTGTGTAGAAAATTTTGACTGTCTACAAGTGCCACACGGGATGTGGACTATATCTGAGAGTATGATTGGGGCTCCTACACCTTCGCCTATTTCCTCAGGGGCATACGCATACGTTCGTAGGGCTTGACGGAGGCTTAGCTAGGATTTTACCCATTTCTACTAGTGAGTGTTTCTCTTTTGATTTCCCATGTACAGGTTAAGAGTGTTAACTAACAACAGATGTTTTGCCTTTGTGTTGGTAGTTCTGGGCCTATGAGAGGCTCTCATGTTTGCATCTTGTGAGTGTGTTAGGTTTGGATACCTATCCACGAGGACGGCGATGGCATCACTCCATACTAGCGAAGGTTCCTGTAGCTGAGGGTTTCACCCATTGTTGTCTACAGTTGGAGTTGTTGACAGCTGATGTTATCACTTGGATTCCCTATGTTGGGGAACATTTGACCATTGGGTTTGACGATGGGTACCTGACTAGTGTCGAGTACGTGATATCTACCCGTAGGATTCCTCTCTTCACAGATGGAGGATGGGAGCTCTATTTAGGAGAGCGTGCTATTAGGATCACCACAGGGGAGATTCATGTACCGATCTTGCCTCCTTCCTGGCGTTATTGGCCTGTATCACAGTCACCCATCATTGATATCCCATTGATGGGGGTTGATGGCTTTACACTGTCAAAGGGTCCGTATACTCAGGATATGTACCATCGTTGGTGGTCCCCTCGTACCATCGAAGCCCAGACCCGCGCCACTCAGTTCATGGGGGATATGGTTCCTGGTCCATGATGATGATGCATTGGATGGCCTGTGTCCGAGATTCGACTCATTTGACACAGATTGACAGTTTGACCCGGTAGTTGGACCAGGCATATTTCTTTATCTGGCAGTTGGGTAGAGATCCTTCAGAGGCAAATACTTTTGATCCTTGTAGCTCTGGAGCTGGTCCTTCAGGTGACCCATATGTCTTTGCCAGCGCAGATCCTCCATTGTACAGGCCTAACATCCCTCGTGGCGGAGATCTAGGGACCCAAGAGGAGTTACATCAGGTGGAAAAGATTGATGATGTAGACATTGACACCATTGTCTTCTTCTGATGTGTATTATCGCTATATATTTTGATAGGCCTCTGTTAGATATTGGGTGGTTGTGCCCCATTCTTGTTATATCTTTTGATAGGCCTCTGTTAGTTATTGGGCGTCTGTGCCCCATTTCCCTGTATTTTTAGTTGTACAAAGATGATGTCCTTTGTAATATATGTACTATTTTCCATTCCCTACATCATATTGCCATCTATTGTTGATCATGCATGTATCATGTTATACATATGTATGTCCAGAGATATTCAACATTGACCCCTGGATTGTTTTATGTTCCGGCCCACACAAATGTCTTCTTCGACAGTTAGCCGTATTGATCACACCCCACCGGTATTGGTATCCTCCCATCTGAGGTCATGGTATGATAGTTTGTCACCTCCAGATCGGGTGACTGTAGATCAGTTGTTACAACACTCCTTGACCTTCCTAATGTTCCAGCTTCCTGTTGGCTTTATAGATGGTATGCTGGAGCATTGGGTACCGGAGAGGCAGGTTTTTCGATTCGGGACCCAGGAGTTAAATCCCACCTTAGAGGAGTATGCACGCAGATGGCTATCGGCGATATGAGCTAATAGTTCATGACCCTCACCGGGCTGAGGCGTAGAGTAATACAGGATGAGATTACATCCGGCCATGTGATATCCCAGCATTTTTTAAAAGACAGATTTGGCTCAGAGGACAGTTATATACGGCACTTCGAGGATTTCACCACATCGGAGGATCAGTGGCGTCTTGCCAGAGTAGATGTACTCATGATGTGCGTAGTGGCTTATGTGAACATGCCATTGTACATGGATGAGTTGGACATCGGTGTTGTTATGGCAATGAGAGCTCTCAGGGAGGGTCATACCATTGTGCCAATAAGTGTGACATAGACATTGAGATCAGCCACGTACTGTCATACCTATCCCGCAGGGGTATTCGTATGTAGCTCGGTTATGTTATATGTGTAGTTCATGTCACACCTGAGATCGATTAGCACCTTTCGATGACATGGATACTGTTTTACCCATGAGATAGCCATGTCTTACTCCTTTCAGCCAGTGGAGTGTACAGACGTTGCATCTTGGTTGGTGTTTTTGGCAGGGATCGGATATCCATTTGACATTTTACCGTGTACAGGGCTCAGTTCACCCTATAACTTAATTACTCATGCACCTGGCATGGATTATCTTCCTCTAGCTGGCTTGAGGGGCATGACTACTTACCACCCACTAGCTGTGATGTCACAGTTTGACCAGTTTCAGGACTTCCATCCTTTTGAGGGGGCATTGGGTCAGTGCTTGGATTCTCGCCACTTGTCAGTAGAGGACAGATCTAGGGTGTATGCTTGTTGGAATCAATATGAGATAGCTATGTTTTGTGTTAGCCATCTAGGCTATTCGACAGAGTATTCTGCATGGATAGAGACAGAGACTACATCGGCTGTGGTTGTATCCACAAAGTCGGGGATTGATTCAGAGGGTGGAGAGCACATAGAGGACATTGATTTTCCCTCCGAGGAGGAGCTTTTTGTTGGGTTGCCAGCAGCTATGATGGATTCTCCAAGTGTGACCGCTACTGTAACCCCGTATTCAGTAAAGTATTTAGAGCAGAGTCTTCATTTGATGACATTTAAGAGAGATCAGGCTAGGGCCTTGATGTTGACAGCTCTTGCTGGGAGAGATGTCGCTCTATTAGAGAGCGACATCTATTACTGAGCGGGATGAGGCTAGATCATCCAGAGATGTATTGATTGTTGAGTGGGATGGCACTATATCTGCCCGAGACGTAGTCGTTACAGATAGTACTGCAGTGAGATCCTTTACCACTGGTATTATTGCTGAGATGAGCGTATATATTGATGAGCACCATGTTACCATGCAGTTGGCTATGGATCTGTTAGCTCGTGCAGATACCCTTGGGCAGGAGCTCACAGTGTTACCTTCTTCTTCGGAGAGAGATGCCAAGTTAGACTTGATAACCCGCATATACACTAATTTGTAAATGGGCTTGTATGTTCCTGCACAGACTAGCTTAGCCATTTTTTCATGTACAGTACATATTGTATATATCAAACAGTATTATATACTACAGGGAAATATATTTTGCTTCACTTCCCTTTTAGTTGTGCCATGTTACTTGCTTGATATTTGTCTGCTTCTTCAGGACTTATGATCTTGATGTATTCTGAACTCATCCTTGAGATGTCTCAGGATCTTTTAGAATGGATCGTTGATCTGTGTGTATCCCTACCCTTTGGTGTCTTGGAACTGGTTTCTGTATGTAGTAATGGAGAGGAGTGTGGCTTTCCTCTCTGAGGTTGACCGCACCACAGATGGTCACCGCTACTCCTTTGTATGGGGGAGCCGAGGTAGTTCCATCTCTTATGGATTGGTGTTTCTCGCTGAGGACTTAACCGCAGCTTAGATGGTCATCAATTCTCCCATTTTTGTGGGGAGATCAGTTAGTTCCATCCCTTTGGTCTGAAGCCGATGAAATGTGGTGGATTGAAGGTTGATCCCAGTACCATGTTACAAGTTTTTATGTTTTAGTAGGGGGTAAGACCGAACCATAAATGGCTGCCTACGTACTCCTATTGAAGAGGAGATCAGGTATGCGTAGTTTGAACCTGGTGTAAGAGGTTTAACGCTGCATGTGAAAGGGTGTAGAAGGGTGTAGAAGTGTGTTTTTTTTTGTTTTTTTTATGGTGTGACCGAGCCATTAAAATGGTTGCCTATGTACTCCTGTGTATTGGGGAGATCAGGTCGACGTAGGTCGCCCCATGTGAAGGACGGATTGCAGCCGAAAAGTTTGATCCCATGTTCAGGACAAAATGCAGGTGAAAAGTTTGATCCCATATACAGGATAAAATGCATGTGTGAAAAGGTTTATCCGTGGTGAGACAAACTACAAGTGTGAAAAGTTTTATCCCTGGTGGGACAAAACTACAGGTATAAAAAGTTTTATCCCTGGTGGGACAAAACTACGGGTGTGAAAGGTTCAATCCCTAGTGGGATAACCTGAAAGGTTTGAAACGAAGTGGAGTGAAAGATCTGATGATCCGAAAACCAAGTTGCTGGTTTGAAAAGTGTGTTTGTCCCTGATGGGGCAGATGGGTATGAAGAAGGGTTGTATGTAGTGAAGGGTTAGAAAACCTAAAGTGATTGGTGATCTGGTGATCCAAAACCAGGATGTTTTCGTGATGGTAACCTCGGACATAGTACCATTTCATGATGTCCGAGTTAATGAGCTGTGGAAATTCATCGTCGTCCATTTCCTGTATTCTGAGAGCACCTCCTGTCCATACCTCCTTGACAACAAACGGGCCTTCCCAATTTGGAGTGAATTTTCCCTTGGATTGATCTTGGTTGTCAACGATCTTCTTCATAACCAAGTCATTTTGTTTAAACTGTCGTAGCCAAACTTTTTTGTTGTAGGATCTGGCGATTCTTTGTTGGTATAATTGACCATGGAAGATAACACTGGTTCACCTTTCGTCTATTAGAGACAGTTGGTGATACCTATCTTGTAATGATTGGTCTTCATCCAGCTAAGCGTCTATCAACACTCTAAGGGATTGCATTTCCACCTCTATGGGGAGCACTACTTCCATCCCATAGGTTAATGAGTAGGGGATTGCCCCAGTGGAAGTACGCATTAAAGTTCTATAGGCTAATAGAGTCAAAGGCAAGAGGTCAGGTCATCCTTTGTGATTGGAAAACATCTTTTTCATGATCTTCTTGATGTTCTTATTAGCCGCTTCAATAGCATCATTCATCTTTGGACGATAGATGACAGAGTTAAGATGTTTGATGTGGAATTGTCTGCATAACTCCTCCATCATTTTTTTGTTGAGGTTCTTAGCATTGTCTGAAACAATTACCTCTGGTTGTCTATATCGACAAATGACATTGTTTCTGATGAAACCAATGATAACTTCTTTAGTAACCCTGGGGATGGAGACTGCTTCTACCCACTTGGTGAAGTAGTTAATCATGGTGAAGATAAACTGATGCCCATTACTGGCTCTGGGATTGATGGGCCCGATCACGTCCATTCCCCATATTGAGAAGGGCCAGGGCAAACTCATATTATGGAGCTCCCTTGGAGGTGCGTGGATAGCATTCCCATGAATTTGACATTGATAACATCTCTTGACGTGATCATCATAGTCAGCCTTGAGAGAGAGCTGGTAATTCCTTGTTCTGAGGATCTTTTTAACACGTAGAGGGCCGCTCATGTGTGGGCCACATAATCCACCATGGATTTCATCCATTAGCCTCCGAGCCTGGTCCTTGTCTAGACATCTAAGGAGACCTAGTCATGCATCTCGTTTGTAGAGTGCATCTCTGCTCAGGTAGAATTTCATAGCCATTCGATGGATCCGCTTTTTCTCAGCAGAACTTGCCTCAGCAGGTGTAGATCCATCTCGTAAATACTCCTTGATGTGTTGATACCAAGGGTGCTGGATTGGAGGTAGCTCATCTGATACTTCGTCGATGTAATTCCCATAGGCTGGAGCCTTTTGCAAGAATAATGTGATGATTGACATGTTTTCCTTATCAGGTATGTTGATCAAGGAGGCCAAAGTTGCTAGTACATCCGCAAAGTCATTCATATTCCAAGGAATATGGAGGAAGGTTATTTCTTCAAACTCCGAAGTCACCTAGATAACCTGCCAATGGTAAGATAGAAAATATAGTTCTTTAGTGTGATAGATTCTGGTGGTTTGTCTGATTACCAATTCAGAATCTGCAAAGACAGTTAGCCGCCTGATACCCATAATAGGGTGAGTTTTAGCCCCATGATACAGCCTTCATACTTAGCTGTGTTTTTGTCTTTGATAAAGCGTAATTTAATGGCTGACGGATATCTGCTCCCCGTAATGGCTACTAGAATCTGCTCAAATTTCTGAACCTTCCATGTTTATAGCTCCATCAAAATACATCTTCCATGATTGGTGTGTATCGTACTGATGGTTTTGCTGAACTGTCATTACCCCTTCATCGGGGAAGTATGTTTCCAAGGGTTTGAAATCCCCTGAAGGTACGGTGGCCAGTTGATCTATAATTCCTTAACCTTTTATAAACTTTTACGTCACGTAGATGATGTTAAATTGTTGTAGGATCAACGACCATCTGGACAGCCAATAATTTAACATGGGTTTACTGAACACGTACTTGAGAGGATCCACACGGGATATGAGATGGGTTGTGTGACCAAGGAGGTAATGTTGTAACCTCATGGAAGCCCATGCTAAAGCACAACAAGTCTTCTCAATCAAAGTGTACTTGTGTTCATTGTTGCTGAATCTTTTTCTAAGCCCATGCTCTTGGCCTCTATCATCTTTCTGTCCCAGCATGCAACCCATGGCATTGTCATTGATGGCCAGGTACATGAACATGGGAACACCATCCCTGGGCAGTACCAAAACAGGAGCTTGGAGTAGTTGCTCTTTGATTGTAAGGAAAGCTTTCTGACACTCATCATTCCATTTCATGGAGGAGTTCTTCCTTATTAGCTTGAAGATAGGGTCACAAGTTGCTGTGAGTTGGGAGACTAATCGGCTAATCAAGTTGATCCTTCCCAAAAATCCCTGTATTTCCTTCTCTGTCTGAGGAATGGGCATTTCCATGATGGCCTGGATTTTGGTGGGATCCAGCTCAATCGCTTTGTGGCTAACTAGGAAACCTAGCAACTTACCTGATTTAATGCCAAAGGCGCACTTAGCTGGATTCAACTTCAAGTTGTACTTATGCAACCTGTTGAAGAGCTTTCTGAGATGGCCTGTGTGGTCTTCTTCCCTATAGGACTTGACAATGATGTCATCCACATAGATCTCTATCTCTTTATGCATTAAGTCATGAAAAAGAGCCATCATAGCCCTCTGATCGGTAGCTCCGGCATTGATGAGGCTGGATGACAACTGTCTATAGAAAAAGGTTCCCCAAGGCGTGATGAATGCAATTTTCTCATAATCCTCTTCAGTGACCATGATTTGATGGTACCCCGCAAAACAATCTGCAAAGGAGTACATGTTGTATTGAGCAGTATTGTCAATGAGAATGTGGATAAATGGCACAGGAAAGCTATCCTTAAGGCAAGCTTTATTCAAATCCCGGTAATCCACGTAAACTCGTACCTTTCCTCCTGGTTTAGGCACGGGGACTATGTTGGATAGCCATTCAGGGTATGTGGACACCATGATGATGTTAGCTTGAAATTGTTTCACAATTTCTTCTTTAACCTTTAAACTCCACTCAGGTTTTAATCGCCTAAGCTTCTGCCTGACTGGCTTAAATCCCTCTTTGATGGGGAGGTGATGAATGACAATGTCAGTGGACAAACCCAACATATCTTCATGAGACCATGCAAACACATCCTGGAATTGGGTTAATAGCATAATCATGTCATTCCTTTGGTTTGGAGTGAGGTCCGTACCAATCTGGATTAGCTTAGGGTTTTCTAAGGTTCCGAGATTGAAAGAGGAGGTTTGATCAAGATTTGGTTTGGGTTTTTCCTTAACCTATTCTTTGATCTCCTGAGGTATCTCATAGTCCTCTTGTGCTTCTATCAAGTCTGAGTCCAACTTTACATCAAAGTTACAGTCCTTGTGGAGAATAGGCACCTCATCAGCAACTTTAGGCACATCTAAATTTAGAGTCCTGAAACAAAAATGCTTTCACTTAATATATAAAACTGTTCAATTATATAAAGTGTTAGCATGTAATGACAAAACAAGTGCTAATATTGTACAAAAAAGTAAGCAGTTATTGCTAGCTACAGCAGAGAGATTTTCTGCCCTTTTTACCCTTGTCGGCAAATGCATGGAATGCTGCTCCAATTTCCAAAGATGAAGTCCTATTGAATAATAGTAATGAAGGGGCTGTCATTGTCCTCCTTCTCACGAATGATGACCATGATATCTGGATAATCATCGTCTGAGATATCTCTATTCATGCCCTTAGTATGGACAATGATGCGTATGTTTGACAACAGCCTAGTGATGTCTTGTTTACGTCTCCGTTCCCTTTCTTCCACTTCAGGATCAGGAATCAAGACCTCTTTTTCTTTGACCGATATCGGTTTGGGAAATAACATAGCCATTACATGGGCAGGCACCTTTACCGGAGACTATACAGGCTCAGGGTCTATAGGTTGAGATAATCGTCGTCTAGATGAAACTGAAGGAATCTGTTTGTGCTTATGAGGATTCCTATAACTGGAGCTGGTAGAATAGCCTAGTCCAGCTATCCCGGTTTGACTGGGAATTTGAATTGGGCGCTTAATGCCCTGATGATCTTTGCCCAACCCTTGTACAGGTTGATGACCCAATGACATCATCTCTTCAGTTGTCGACATTACCTCGGCAGAGATCTTGGGTATTAGAGGTGGTGCCCCAATAGGATTATAGTGATTGTTTCTCACCTCTAGGGCATGGAAACTGACCGACTCAACTTCTACATTGAAGCTGATGAGTGGTATATCACTTTGTTCAGGACATTTCGGCTCAGCATTGACAGTGACTAGGTTATTGTTAATGATGTATTTGAGTTGCTGGTGAAGGGTGGAAGGGATGGCTTCAGCCATGTGAATCCACGGTCTTCCCAAGAAAAAATTGTATCTTGTGGCTATTTTGAGCATGTGAAAGGATACGTAGAAAGTATGTGGATCAATCTCCACAGGCAGTTCAACCTTTTCGACAACATTACATCGGGATCCATCAAAAGCTTTGATAACCGTATGTCTACTTCTAATCCTCTTGAGATTGATGTTCAGCTTCTCCAAAGTGGCATAAGGACAGATATTTAAAGATGAACCTGCATCTATCAGAACTCCTCCCACCATATATCTGGAGGACAGAATCGCTATGTGCAACGACTTACAATGACCAGTCCCCTCGAGAGGTATGTCGTCATTAGTGAAAGATATCACATTGTTGTTAAAAATGTGATCAACCTAGTGCTGGAATTTTTCAACATCTACTAATTTCGGCAAGTGGGCTTCTTCCAAAACATTTAGCAAGACCTTCATGTTATCTTTGGAATATAAAACCAAGGCCAGTTTGGAAATTTGTTATGGAGCTTTTCTCAAGCTTAAAACTATCTTGGCTTTATTATGGCCCATAGTATGTAGGAACTTCTCAATCTTCTCCATGGGAACTTTTCCCTTTGATTTGATGGTAGGCTTCATCACCCATTGGGGAAGATACAGTGGATTCTCCTTCAACACTACAGCAGTTATGTGGGATGTAGATCTTTCAGCCTCCCCATAATTCCATGGTACTTTTTTTAGGCTGACAATAGGACACTGTGGCCTAGATGGCAATACAATTGGCTTTGGCGCAACCACTTTCAAAGGATTGTCAACACCTTTGAGTTGAATTGCTTGTATTATGGGTGGTATGGAAACCAACTCATCCTCAACAGATATAACTGTTACGACCTCCTTCCATTTAGTAGGAAATGTGTCCCCACTCTCAAGTAACACAGTGTCATTGTCTGCCAACTGCAGGACACCGCTTTCAATTAGATTCTAAATAAGATGGTGGAGCACCCAACATTCTTCAGTGTTGTGTCCATGAGAGTGGGAGTGATACTGACACACTCTATTAGAATTGAACCGTCTTGAACGGGTATTTATTGGAGGTAGCAGATCTGTGATTCTTCCTTTATTGATCAGCATCTGAAATATCTCCTCCATTGGTTGGCCTAGATAGGTAAATTCCCTCTTGTTGGCAAAATTTCGACGGGCTTTGGCACTTACTCTTTTTGCAATTTTATCCTCCATAGTTTCACTTTTTGGAGTCAATGATAGAGTATTCGTAACCAATGGAAGGAGACTAGCATGCTCTTGGCTGACTAATTGGCGTGTGACTTGGTGCTGATGAATCACCAGTTCTGCCAATTGGTTAACTTTCTCACACAAAGCTTTCATTTTTCGTTCCATCATAAACTGGAATTGTGCATAATCCCATCTATCAGCACCATCCTTGCTGATTTATGAGGATTCATAACCATAATTGGAACTCTGTCCACTGCTCCAATTAATCATATTAACCTCTTCTTCTTTATGTTGAGGAAGAGGGTTGTCTTTCACATGAGGTTGGTCGAGTTTAGTCACCACGATCCCACCATTATCAATCAATCCTGGATCTTGTGTTTCAAGGCCCAGCAATCCTAAGTATCATGTCCTGGAGCTCCAGCATGATAGGCACACTTCCGGGTAACATTGAAACCCTTTCCATTCGGGTTGGCTGGTGGAAGAAGATGGGTAATTTTCTTCTGAGTAGTCATAATATTGAGAATATTCTCGAGTGAGTCCCCTAGTGGTGTGAACACTCGATTGCGTCGTACTTCTCCACTCTTTGGCAATGTGGGGTTGGAAGATTGTGCTTGAAAAGGAGAGTAGTTTTTCCTTTGGATAGGCATGTTCTGACTGCCTTTCTGGCCTTATAGTATCAAGGAAACATCCTCCTCTTTCTTTTTATGGACCCTCCTGGGGTTGTCTCCATAATTTCTAGACTGGATGTGCTCAGCAACAGCTTTTAGAGCGGCTAGGTCTTGAATCTTTCCTGGCTTCAATCCCATCTCAGACATCTCTCCATGTTTAATAATTTCAGAAAATGGCTTGCCAATGCCAGCTAAGACTCTCTCATAGAAGGGAGATTCTTGTATGTCTATGAAGGTCATCACTATTTCAAACTCAGTCATAGAGGGAATAACTTGAGTAGCAATGTGCCTCCACCTTTGAGCATACTCTTTGAAAGACTCATTGGATTGTTTCTTGACCTTAGTAATTTGGTACCGGTCAGGAACCATCTAAGATTGGAAACTGTACTGGCTAAGGAAGGCATGAGCCAGCTCTTCCCAGCTATGAATCTTGAAATTATCTAATCTGGTGTACCACGATCGGGCTTCTCTAGTCAGACTTTTCTATAACAGCTGCATTCTGAGCTTCTCATCCTCGGCATAAGATCTGAGTTCTCCAATGAATACCTTCAAATGTGTGTAAGGATCTCCTAACCTATCATACTTTTTAAAGTCAGGAGTTTTGAACTTCTCTAGACAATGAACACCATGGAATATACAAAGGTCAGCATATGAAACACTCTCATGTGCTCCAATCCTTTTAATAGACCGAATGGTCTCTTCCATTTGAAGGACTTTCTTTTCCTGATATCACCGGTGTCTGGATGTTCTTTAAGATGGATAATTTCAGGGGTTTTGTTGATTTTGTCCAACTGACACTCAGGTACTGGCGTTTCTTTGTCCGGACCTTGAGTTCCTCCATGTGTAGAGGATTCTGTATGTATGAGTATTTGTGGACCCTGAGTAGATTGGTGTAGTTCTTTAAGCAAAACAGCCACATCTATAATTTGTTTACTTAATCTGTCAAACTCCTCACAAGAGACATGAGTAGGATTAAACTGGTCAGATGAAGACATAATTGGCTATAGGCTTGTTGCCTTTTTGGACTTTGAAGGGTAATAAATAGGCCATTTGTTTCCCTACACAAAACTTATGTGGTTTAGTCATAGGGAATATAAAAATATTACATGTTATATGATGTGTACATTTTAGGAGTATTATCCTGCAAAACGGATGTTAGCTGTTTATAAGATAGCATGGCAAAAAAGGAATGCATGTACACATTTTTCTTCATTCTTTCCACTACATAGAGATTGACATGGAATGAAATTACAAGTAATTGAATTTACAAGTAATTGAAATGGGAAAGTATGAAGAAACTTCCCTCCGTGTTTGTCTTATCAGAGGCTGGCCTATCTTAGGTTACTCTCGCGGTTTTTTGGCATGAAGGTTCCCAGATCATCGCAATTTACTCGATGGGAAGTTAATCCGATCTTTCAACTGGATCGAATCTGGGTGGTGCCTTTCCTAAGCCTCTTTGGAACTAGTCTCCCTACGAGTCCAGTAATCAAACAGCGATAAGATAGCCTCTCCTGGTGGAGGGACAACACAAAACATTCACAACGTGTCTCGCCGTTATGTAAATGATGACATATGCGAAGCACTTTAATATCACAAGTAGATATAGTGTAAAGCACTAAGTGCAGTAAGTAAATGCATTCGTTCACATTTTATATGTAAATACAACATCCACACATAAGCAGATAATAGTTTGAAAAGTTTGTAGTAGCGGCTTAAACCCTCTTACTGGATGTCCCCAGCAAAGTCGCCACCTGTCGACGTCGAGATTTTTATTGTCCCTTTTCTATTCTTGTCTTTTGGTGTTCTCATGTTAGGTGAGATTTGTTTGAAAAAATAAGTTTTGAAAAGGTCTGACATGTATATATCGATGATTGGACTGTAAGAGTCGCCAGTTGGTATTTATAAATGGTTGCACCAACTCAACCGAGAAAAAGTTTGCACATTGACCCAGTGATGTGACACTATTTAACAGGTCTGTGAAATTGAGATTTGTTAGGGTATGGAAGCTTGATTATGCGGAGGGAAGGTGTTAGGCACCCCCCGACATCCGTGTTACCACGGTGACTGCCACTTTTCAATTAAACTGTTATATGAATGTGTGTGTGTGTGTGTGTGTGTGTGTATGTGTGGGTCAGTGTGCAGTTATCTGGAAGTAGTGATATACCTCATTTGCACCTATATACAAACAGTTTGAATTTTGTATAAAAGTTCAGTTTTAAAAAGATATAGCAGTGATGTTTTGTAAAAGAAGTTTTTTAAACTCTTATGCTCAATAGTAATTGAGGTCTTTGATACTTCCATTTTATTATATGTTCGGCTTGATTGCTTTTATTTTCGAGATGCGAGACATCTTTGAGAAAATAAGGTATATAGTAGTGCCAAACTCCTTGTGGGCATGAGAGTCGTCTAAGGAAATTCAAACACCGTAAATAATGTACAAGCTGATTACAGCCGAAAATATCCATCACGGGAACCGAATCTAGATTCAGGAGTCTGAATCTGTGATCACATGATTCCTAGGCTCACATGATGTAGCAATTTGTATGAAAGTTGTAAACAGTTATATATATAAAAGCTGAATATATATATATATATATATATATATATATATACAAAAGATCGAGCACCACGAAGAAAATCCACGGGGGATTGAAAATATAAATATATAAAAGTTGTAAATATATATATATAGAAATGATCAACCGCCACAAAGTAAACACCAGGCGGGACGAAATGTAAAGAAAGTGGTAAATGGCCACGAAGTAAACTCCAAGCCTGACAAAAAGTAAATAAAGTGGTAAATGGCCACGAAGTAAACTCCAGGCCTGACAGAAATGTAAATATATATATATATATATATATATATATATATATATATATATAAAAGCGATAAACGATCGGATATTATATAATATATATTATATATATATATATATATATATATATATTATTGTTTGATTGAGCTGGATATAATATCCCATCGTTCTACCGCTTTTATATATATATATATATATATATATATATATATATATATATATATATATATACAAGCAATAAACGCACTGTATGTAAATCCAGTGCTCATCGAAACGAGTTAACAATAGTTTATATATAAGTATATATATATATAAGTAGTAAACGCTTCGGATATAAATCGAGGCTCATTGAAAAGAGTTCGACAACAGTTTATATATAAGTATATATATATATATATATATATAAGCAAGAAACGCTCCGGACGTGAGTCCAAGCTCAATTGAGGCATAACTTGATAATGTTAGTACAAAAAAGCCACGGACCGAAGTCCGGGCATATGCACACAACACGACTCTCAACATGAATAACTTTGTGTGTGCAGAATGTGGAGAAAGGCTTTAAGAAATGTAAGAAGGCTTACAGTGGACTGCCAAAGAAGACTTCAATAGCTTTAAATGGATGAACACTCGGTTCTCACCGGGAAAATATAGCAAAATATAAGCTCACAATTGTTTGAAATGAGAAAGCACTCATTTTATAGTGTGTACAGAGCAAATTAGACAGGGCTTCCTCACCTTTTCTCCTTGTAAAATGGCCACACCAAGCCCTCTATTTATAGAGGGGGAGCCGCAGGTGTACCTGCGGCAGCCGCAGATGCACCTGCGGCTGCCCGGGGTGCCCAGGGCTCTGTGGGTCCCGTTGTCTCAAAGTACGTGCACTCATGCAACGTGATGTCCGCTCGAACTTTCAGAACTTCAATCCGGGCATCTGATTGAGGTGTATAAGACCTTTTTTGGAATGTTGTTGTTGAGAGTTACACATTAACATGGGATTAGAGGTTGTACGAAGTCAGGAAGGTGGGGCAATGCCCAGGTCTTCAAGCTTCAAATTATATCCAGTGTGCTATCTTGTGTAATAGTCTATCGGGATTGAAGCTTTGGTTCTTGTAGGACATTGTTGTGTAGAATGTATGTTGAAATGTTGTTGAGATGACGTAATATGGGATCAAGGTGGCAAAATGATGATTTTTCCCCTCACCGGGGTTATCTCTGGTTTGGGCTGATGTAGCAGTCGTTGCTCAGGGTTATCTCTAAGATTGGGCTGCTGTCAGTGCAGAATGTCCTCAGGGTTGTCTCTGAGGTGTGCCTAACCTCTCAGGGTTGTCTCCGGGGTTGTCTCTGGGGTTTAAACTAAGTACCTCGGGGTTATCTCCGAGGTTAAAGCTGGCTGCAAGGGTTGAAATGAGCTTTTATGGGGTTATCTCCTGAACTACAACTTCACTCCTTGGTGTTATTTTCGAGGTTAGAACTGGAACTCCCGGGGATATCTCAGGGACTGAGTATCTCGGGGTCGTCTCAGAGATGGAAAACTGATGATTCCGGGGTTATCTCTGGAACTGGAAAATGCACTCCTCAAGGTTGTCTCTGAGGTTGAAACTAAAAATCCCAGGGTTGTCTCTGGGACTGGAACTGGGTATCTCGGGGTTATCTCCGAGATTGTAGGACTGATAATTCTGGGGTTGACTCCGGAATTGGAGCTGCTTTGTCCTCTAGGGTTATCTCTGAAAGACGATTTTGGCCTCCTACAATGTTAGTAACAGGAATGCAAAATTTCAAGTGTCTACAACCATTAAAAATAGGTAATAGTTGCCTCGCATTGATGACCTGTTTGACCATTTGCAAGGAGATAAATTCTTTTCAAAGGTCGATCTTCGTTCCAGGTATCATCAGTTAAAGATTAAAACTAATGACATTCCAAAGACTGCTTTCAGAACTCGGTACGGGCATTACGAATGCCTAGTCATGTCTTTTGGATGGACTAATGTTCCTGCTGCCTTCATGGATATAATGAACCAAGTATTCAAGGAATATTTAGATCATTTTGTGGTTGTCTTTATTGATGACATCTCATATACTCCAAAAGTCGTGAAGATCATGAGGAACACTTGAGGCTGATACTCCAAAAGCTTCGTGAAAACAAGCTTTATGGCAAGTTGAAGAAATGCGAGTTCTGGCTTGAGGAAGTAGCATTCCTTAGGCACGTGATATCAAATCATGGAATATCTGTTGACCCGAAGCAATTCAAAGATGGGAGCAACCTAAGTCAGTGACCGAAGTACAAAGCTTTCTCGGCTTAGCTGGTTATTATCAGAGATTCGTTGAAGGGTTTTCTCGAATCGCTACTCCATTAACTCAGCTGACTTGGAAAGATACAAAATTCGGTTACAACGAGAAATGTGAGATGAGTTTTTAAGAACTCAAGAGGAGACTCATTTCAGCACCTGTTCTGACAATACCATCTGGTTCGGAGGGATTTGTCATCTACAGCTATGCTTCAAGCAGAGGGTTAGGATGTGTTCTCATGCAACATAGAAAATTCATAGCCTATGCCTCACGAAAACTCAAACAATATGAGAGAAATTATCCTACTCATGATCTAGAGTTGGCAACAGTCGTTTTCGCACTAAAGATCTGAAGATATTACCTATATGGGGAGAAGGTGGAGATCTATACCGGTCATAAAAGCCTCAAATATTTCTTCACCCAAAAGGAACTCAACATGCGACAACGACGTTTGCTTGAGCTATTGAAAGATTATGATCATACCATTCAATACCATCATGGAAAAGCGAACGTGGTAGCTAACGCATTGAGTAGAAGATCATATGCGGGTACGAGTGTGATATTGTCAATGCAAAGGCCCATTTGGTATAACTTACAAAGGATGGAGATAAAGTTAAAGACTCTAGAGACCCACGTGATGATGTCAAATATATGAGTAGAACCGAACTTAATCGATAAAGTTAAAGATGCTCAAGCTACAAACCTGGAGCTGATGCGTATGAAAAAGAAAGTGCAAGAAAGTGTTATTCCGGAAGCAAGAATCGATGAAGAAGGAATACTTCGAGTCAACTCCAGACTTTGTGATCGTAACGACCCTAATTTAAAGTATAAGATCATGATGGAGGCACATAACACACCGTTTATAATCCATCCTTGGAGTACCAAAATGTATCGTGATCTTCGACATACATTTTGGTGGAGCAATATAAAGAGAGACATAGCGGAGTTTATCTCAAGGTGTCTAACTTGTCAATGAGTCAAGGCGGAGCATCAAGTGCCAAAAGGTCCATTGCAACCACTTAAAATTCCAGAATAGAAATGGGAGCATATTACCAGGGATTTCGTTACTGGTCTTCCCAAGGTTTCTCAAGGCATAGATGTGATTTGGGTCATTGTCGATAGGTTGACCAAGTCTGCTCATTTATTACCTATACGAGAAACTTATTCATTTGAACGTCTTGCTCGTATATACATAAATGAGATTGTAAGACTGCATGGTATGCCAGTATCCATAGTTTCTGATCGAGACCCAAGATTCACTTCTCAATTTTGGGTTAGTTTGCAAAAAGCTATGGACACGGATTTACGATTTAGTTCAGCATATCATCTTCAAACAGACGGGAAGTCAGAGAGGACTATTCAAACTCTTGATGATCTATTAAGACTCTGTGTCCTTGACTTCAAAGGAAATTGGGACAAGTTCTTGCCATTAGTGGAATTCTCCTATAACAATAGTTATCAAGCAAGTATAGGCATGGCTCCATTCGAGGCATTATTTGGACGCAAGTGTCGTTCTCCAGTATGCTGGGACGAGGTGGGTGAAGCAATGTTGTTGGGACTGGAATCGGTACGTATGACTATGAAGAAGATTCAAATGATCCAGCAACGTATAAAAACCTCACAAGATCGACAAAAGAGTTATGTTGATCTTCATCGAAAGGACGTGGAATTCAATATTGGGGATCATGTGTTGTTACGGGTTGCTCCATGGAAAGGAGTTACGATTTGGAAAGAGAGGAAAGCTCAATCCTCGATTTATTGGTCCATTCAAAATCCTCGATCGAGTAGGAACTGTAGCATATAGACTCGCCTTACCGCCAAGTATGTCTCATGTTTATAACATTTTTCACATATTTATGTTACATAAATATGTGGAAGACCTGAACCACATTATTGAGTTAGAACCAGATGAGATAGCGAAAGATTTAACGTATGAAGAGGTACCTGTTAAAAATTATGGATAAGAAGAAACATATTCTACGCTCCAAGGTTATACCTCAAGTCAAAGTTTTGTGGAGAAACCACGATGTTGAGGAAATGACCTAGGAGTTAGAATCTGAAATGAAATCAATGTATCCTCACCTCTTCGACATACCAGGTACGTACCCCAATTTCGAGGACGAAATTTCATAAAAAATGGAGGTTGTAAGGCCCCAACTTTCATAAATAAAGATTAATTTTTCTCAAAATATATTTTTGAATATTATTGTGTGGATTTGATATAATGTTATATTTATGGATAATATTTATAAATTTTACAAAGTATGCAAGTTGTCATAAAATATTCGTTTTAACAGGAAATGTTCGTACGACGGCACAATCATTGATGAACCCCACAACGGAATTATTGTCGAAATGAGAAAACGACAGAAATATCTTTTTATAAAAATAACGGTGAAAGTTTTATCGTTAATTTGCTTTATATAACCGGTGATAAAAAAGTACAAGAATACTGCTGTGGTTGCATAGTAGCTACACTTATTGATTATTGATGCTTACGTGAGAAGTCACTCGCTTTTATTCAATTATTGCTCACATAATTGCCGTGATAGTATCTCACATTATTGATTCTATTATTGTCACAATATCATCTGCACAATATTTTATATTATTAAATCAATAATGGAGATGACAAGTTATTCATATTATTATTTGCATAATTAACAATGTCTAGAAAGTTCTTTCTAGAAAAGGGGTTTGGTCACCTAATTGTGCGCCAATGGGGAGAAATCCTTATCGGAAAGCTCCTTTTTTCTTGGGAACGATCTGGTTGTTAATATTGCGGGTTATAATAATGATGAATAAATGTTGTTAAAAATATTGAGGGGGTTTTTATGATGTATTTGTTGTATATTTTGCTTATTATATGGACTCCTATTTACCCATTTTTCAAAATAATCAGTAGAAAGTTATTCAGTATATATATATAATAATGGTAGGGGCTACGAGTGGGTCAGGTGGGGCCCACATATTGGTGGAATAATGAAAATAGGGGGGAATCCTGGAATGGTCACGGGAAATTGGTGGGAATGAGTGAATTATTATATATATTATAATAAGTTTTGTTTTTTTAAGAAAAATAGAATATATTATATTTTATTATGCATAGTGACTGCATAGTAAAATCATAAAAAAATTCAGGCAAAAGTTTGCGCCCGTGAGTTTTAACATTATGCACCTGTAATTTTATTCAAATAGTATCCTTTCCATTCTCTTATAAATAGAATGCTTAGTTTAGAATTGAAAATTATACCAGAATCAGAAAATTCTTCTTCTACAATATTGAGCATATTTCTTTCAAGTTTTAGGAAGTTTTGAGTCTATAAAACAGTGAAAGTTTTCTTCAAGAATATCCCCGCTATACTAGTTGGAATACTCTCTTTTTTAAGGTAAGGAATATTATTTTTATTCAGTATTCGTATGAAATAATATTTTCTTCCATACTATGTAATATGTAACTAATATTATTTAGTTTCAGATTCCGAATTCTACACCCATTTTGTTAAGTTTTGTCTTCTATACTCCATGAAATTAATATAATATCCTTGAAATTTGTGTTTCATCCAGTATCTTTTCATGAAAATATTATTCTAAACATTCTTGATAAGTTTTAACTTTTTCATGCCAAAGTATTATTCACGGGATACTATTCCCAAAGTACTATTCACGGAGCACTATTCACTGAGGTACTATTCACCCGGGGTACTATTCATGAAAAAAATTGGTTTCTTTTCGATTTAAATTATTTTTGGTACAATATTATTCTTGAATTTTACTCCACAAATGAATATCCTTGGCCCGTCCTGCATGGAGTACTATAATTCGTGGTTGTGATACTAATAAATATCCTTGGCCCATCCTGCATGGATAATTCAGTGATGTGGATTATTTATTAAGTTGAGTCTTAGCGATAAAATTAATGATAAACTTTCTAAATCATAGAAGATAGTAGATATCATGCTCTAATTGACTCTTCTAATGGATTGCTTGTTCCGCTCCAGTTAAACTTGACGTTTATTATATTTTATTAGTTTAACACTATTAAAGGCTAACGATAATTTATTCTGCATTATCTTAGTCATAATATTTCTTACTGGGCTAGTTGAGCTCACCCTTTTGCTTTCATTGTTCTCTTGAGAAATGAGAACGAGTCGGGACTAATTCTGGGGAGCGGAGTGATGGTCCCGAGATGGTGGCTATAGTAGTCATCACTATTCTATGAAATAGTGTGATAATAAATGTAATGAGGACTCCATTTGAGTTTGGATATTGTCTAGAAGACAATATTCATGTAAAAACTCTCAGCTACATTTTGTCGTTGTTGACTTATGTCATACTCCACTCTAAATGTTTTGATGATGACCATATTATTCCTCTAACCATGTTCTATGAAATTTCAGGAAAAGAAATGGCATTACAGGAATATTGAGGAGGAAACTATAAAGTCTCAAGATCTTTGAAGGATGAAGGGCTTTTTTGAGTCCTAGTAATATATGTAAGATCTTAGCATTAATTACTTTCCAATACAAGGTTGTAGGGCATATGCATTGCATATACACATAATTATATATCTGGAAATTAGCAACATACTAAATTTTGTATTATGCAAATTTGCTATAATCATGGGATAACAGTAATTGGTTTACTGTGTGTTTCATGAATCAAGGAAACTACTTCCGATTAATCAAATAAGGTAACTTAATATAAATAATTGGTTAAATAAATACCATGATTCATGTGTCATATAAATGCTTAATTTAAGGGAAGGTGTTAAACTATCTTTAAACCACGTGCTTGACAAATCGATATGCTAATCTTTTTAGACGTGGTGTTTTTAAAGACTGTATAAGATAGAAATTGATTGCATGATATTAATCCGGCAGTTGACATATAGCAAATATACATATGACAAGATGGGATAAAATCTAGGAGATATGTTATCACGTGATGAACACTCATTCAGGAAAAATCTTCTCTCTAATCACTATATTTTATACTGATCATGACAGTGTCCTACGTTAGTATACAACTGGAAAAGAGTCTTGATCATTGGCACAATATCTGGATGTTACTCTCAGTTTACGTGATTTATGAAATTTGTCCCAAATGGTCATATTACGAATTGGCAATTAAGAACGATAACTTATCATAGTTGGCTATAAAAGAGCTGTACCTAACGATAAGAAAAGAATAAGAAATACATACTGAACTTGCATACATAAAAAGTTACAAAAGTGTGTTTCTTCGGTTTACTGCTAATTGAAATTGAAGAAGCTATTGCTAAGGTGATAATGTTGAAAATACTCTGGTAATAATTTTTATTGCATATCATTACATACTAGAGCCTTGAATTGGTGAGTGATATATTGCTTGATCATTAAACCTCTATTATGTACTTTGCAATAACCCGATATTTTCTATATAATTAAATCAGAAATTTTGCGTATAATTTTATTTTATTTTATTTTAAAGGTAAGGATATGTGCAAGATAATGTGTATGTATTTATGTGATGAATATAAAATATATTTATAACATGAATGATTATAAATAATTTTTATTCTAAATTATTGATCATTATAAATTATATTCTTATAACAATTAATTTTATTATAGAAATGTTTTTATTAAAATTTTCCATAAAATATGATTTTATATTATTTAAATAATATATGATATGATTATAGAATTAATATAATAATTATTTTATTATATGAATTTATTTTGTCATTAATTAAGTTAATTATTTAACTTAATTAATAATGTTATATATGGCGATAAATCGGATATAGAATCCAAACCCTAATTTTGGATTTTGATCAATGAATGAGAATAATATTATTATATTATTATGTGTCAGTATTATAGATATGTATGTTATGTGTGTAATGTTAATGTATGGAACAGTTTTAATGTTACTGATAAACCCTAATTCTGGTTCGGGAATAAGGAATGATGATAATAATATAATATTAATTATATTTTGATTTTTCTGTGATATAAATAAGTACTGTATGTATGCATTGTTAATAATTGGTCAATGATGGTGCAACATTTGAAAACCCTAGTTTTGAAGTCAAATGAGACTTTAAAATTTGTCTAGTAATTTTGTTATGTAATTAATGATATTTATTATAATATTATTTTATTTCAGTGCTGTAAATATGTACTGTATATGTGTGGACTGATAATGTTGGTCAAATTATGTGTATAATGTCAAAACCCTAGTATTAGTCTAGTAAACCCTAATTTGAAACTCAATAATGAGTTTGAGACTATTATATAACTGTGTTATATGTGTTATATGATTTATGTTGTGTATTTCAGAATTTAAGGAACTAGGGAAAACCTAATTATTATTTAGGACCCTAATTACTGGAAACCCTAATTGATAATTATAAACTCTAATTTCTAAACTTGAACCTTAATTACTAAAATATACAGTTAACTGTTAATTAGGGAAACCCTAATTATTATTTAGGAAACCCTAATTGCAAATTGATAATCCTAATTGTAAAAATTAGGAGTTTTAAATGTTAAAACAAAAAGCCCTAATTAATAATAAGTAACCCTAATTGTTATATGGGTAATGCTAATTGCTGATTATTTGCTCTAATTGCTAAATTAGTAAGCTTAATTATAAATTGTTAAACTTAATGTTTAATTTCTAAATATTAGAAAACCTAAACTAATTAAGGAAACCCTAATTACAATTTTTAGAAACTAAAATTTTATTTTTGTATAAACCCTAAACTAGAAATGTTTCAATGTTGTGCTAAACCTTAAGGTTAAACCCTAAGGGTCAAACCCTAAGGGTTTGCCATATGACCAATATGTCATTAAAATTCCAAGCCAATTAACCATTTTACCCTTATTTATAAAATTAATTATTTTTATTAAATAAATAGAAAAATTAGTTTTAATTATTAAAAATACAAAATAAATTATTAAAAATTATTTTAAAGTCTAAAAAATTAGTTTTTTTAATTATTTTAAGTATATTTCATAAATATTTAATATTTTGAAATATTAATGGTTTTTAATTTATTTAATTATAATATTAAATAAATTATTTAAAAATGAATTTAATACTTGAAAAATCATTTAAAATTATATTATGGTATAAGAAAATATTTTAAGTTATTTTTTAATGACTTTTAATATTTTGTGATAAAATTTCATTAATAAATTAATATTAATGATATTTAAGTTATTTAATAAATGTATTAAATAAATGATGAATATAGAATTAATGATTTAAAAATCATATTAAATAATTTAAAGGATTATAAAAAATATTTTAAGTTATAAAATATAACTTTTGATATTTTTCATGAAAAAATTAATTATTTTATATTAATGATATTAGATTTATTTAATAATTATATTAAATAAATTAGTTTTAAAATGATTTTAATATTATAAAAATCATTTTAAATGAAAATAAAGTGTTTAAGAATATTTTAAGTTATAAAATATAACTTTTAATATTTAAAGGATAATTTCATTAATAATTTAATATTAATGATATTAATTTAATAATAAATGATATTAAGTTTATTTAATAATTATATTAAATAAATAGTTTAAAAATGGTTTTATTTATTTAAAAATCATTTAAAAGGATATTAATGAATTAAAAATATTTTAAGTTATAATTAATGACTTTTAATATTTTAATAAATAATGCATTAATATTTTAATATTAATGGTAATTATTTAAAAATGATTTTAAATGTTTTAAAAATCATTTAAGGGTAATATAAATACTTTAAAAATATTTTAAGTTATTATAAATAACTTTAATATTTTAACAATAATTTCATTAATAGTTTAATATTAATTAAATATTAATGATAATAGAATTATTTGATATTTAAATCATTTTATAATGATTTGGTGTTTGAAAATTTAGAATAAATTATAATAATTGTTTAAAAATTATTGTAAGTCATTTAAAAATGTTATGATTATTATTTAAATAGTCTAAATAGATATTGAACTTAGATATAGAGTCTTAGACTTCGATAATTACAATAAAAAAAGTCGTCGATGATGCGCGAATTTTTTAAAATTGATCTGGACTTAGATAATGTGTGCGTATATTAATGTTTGTTTGTGATTTAATATTACATGAAACATATGTGACAATGTGATTAGGTTATGTCTTGATTTGATATAAGCGATATTATGTGTTATGATATGTGATTCTAATTGATAAAATGATCTTATTAATGATAGGTTTTGGTATAAAAGATAAAACTAAGTTGCGTATTATGGCGGAGACGAGAAGATATCCTACCTTTGCATTTTCTTTATCTGATGGATATGAGTAAGAATGTTTCAAAATTATATTATTATTATGCTAGATTATTAAACCTATTGTGATATATTCTATATCAGATCATTGTTTATCAACATGATATTATATTATATAATTCGATATATATATTACATTAGATTAATTTCTAAATATGGTTATCTGAAGTGTCCCCACTTGGATAATCATTGTATTTAATCACATGTTGATATATATATATATATATATATATATATATATATATATATATATATATATATGAATACTGATAAAAGAATAGTAAATACATAAGCTATTTGACCTAGCTAGACCGTATTCGTAAAATATCGTTGAATATGATAAAACTCTTTTGTATCCAATCAAATTGTTTTTGGTTGGGATTCACGACTAATTATGAACATCCGAACATGGGAAAATTTTTATGCGCCCAAAGGCGGACAAAGGATGAGCGATAATATCATTCTTGCAATGTAGTATTGATCAATCTGAGGGTCCATGGGATGTACACCCTCGTGCAGTAAGTTATGACGGTTTGCGATGAAGTTACGTCTAACCTTTTTCAAAATTGAAAACAATGTTCATAATCATCACGACTACCCTATATATATATATCAATACGTAGTTTCAAAAACTTTGATATAGAAATAATATATGGTTATGATTGGTTCAGTTTACTTCACAACTATTAATTAGTTGTAGAAATGATGTACAAAGAAAACATTTAATTTTTTTAGGTAATTATATTTATAATTGTTATTACTTGTTGGGCACCCAAATGCTCATTCTTGCTTTAAATTTAAATGTTTTCAGCCTAGGCGTGATCAACTTGAAGGTTCGAGACGAGAACAAGTGAAAAGGAAAGCAAATGTAATGTGTTTAATGGTATTCTTTTGTAATAGTTAGACTGTATTAATATAATGATATGTATTATATATCATGTAAAGAATTATAGTAAAGGTTGCGTACTTAGGATTAGACTTTGATAATGTAAGTTAAGTTTGATATTTATATTATTGTTATTATTATTAGTATTATTCCGCTCATAGAAATGGTATCGTAAAACACTTGAGTTCGGGTTTTAAGTACACAATTTGGGGGCGTTACATCTTGTATCGAGCTTTAGGGTTAAAAACCTTAGGTGGGTTATACCTTAGGCTATAACCTTGGAACAGAGAAAAACGTTGAAAATATAAATAACTCATATAGAGTTTAAAAAGGAGATGAATTGAATAAGTTCATCGTCAAAGAAAATAAAACATAACTTATATAAAACTATTATTTGCTGTGTATATATTCTTTGTTAATCAAGATAGTTTGTGTGTAAATATTATGTGGGATAAGGAGTAGGATACCCTCAGGTCGTAAAGAAAGAGCAGATCTCCATGACAGAGCCAATATCAAAGCCAATGGCTGAAATAAAGGCTCACATTGAAAGCTACCTCAATGAGGTGATTATACTGGAAAATGTAGTACCGGACCCAGAAACGATAGTATAACTAATAGGTAGAATATAGTTAAAGAATATGTGGTCAATGTCGAGTTCTTAAACTCATATGTTTGTGGAGAGTTCTTAAACTCATAATGTGTAGTAAGTTTAACGAACTTGGTATAGTTAAGTGTGAATGGATTATTGAGGATAATAGGAATAGATAGGTTACTAAGCAATTGATCCTTAGTGAAGGCATAAGAAATAGGTAGTATTAGTACTAGTTGAATATGTATGATTCTATTTATTGTATATGATAAGTATGTTGGTGTAATGTAATATTTTATATAAGTTGTCGCAGCGATTCCCAACTTTTGAGTCATAAAAGGATATCGGATGTTTAAAGCAATATGTGTTATGGTATGTCAAGTGTTATGAGTATGAATCTATGTTGGATTAATGAAATAAGTTGGTATGAAGATAGTAATTATTTATCTGAGCACTGGTTAATGTAGAAAACCAAATTTTCAAAATCTAATATTTTGAATACATGATTATTTTAGTAGAAATTTTTGCGTTATATGTTAAGCGTATACGATAAGGCTTAGAATGTAAGATAATAAGGAATAATTTATGATAATGCCGCCAAAAAGAAAATGAAACCAAAGGCGAAAGAACACATCAACAAAGCTGGAAGACAACCGGACCGATCTGAAATTTTTGCGAATATGGACGCTCGAAGCTATGCGAGAATGGAATACCGGTAGTGAAAATTAGCCAAATAATCGATCGACAAACTTCAAAGATTTCAAAGGCAATCGATCGCCAAGATTTAGAGGATCAATGACCCTGTTAGCGTTTGTGATATAGCTAGGATAATGGAGGGGCAAAAACGACTTTTGTCACCTATACGATAAAAGGAAAGGAGATAAAGGGAAAGTTTGTATGTTAAAGTATAGGCGAGAAGGGACATATCTCTCCCGAATTGTGTCCCAATCCAAGAATGTATAGTGGGTGTTTCTCAGTGTGATCAATGGGTATAAGGTGGAAGAATCGATGGGTTCAAGAAGGAGGAGAGGGATGCAAAGAATGCGAATACGGAAAAGCGGCGAAGACATTGGCGACAACAGGACCAACCTCAACAAGCAAACCAACGAAATCAACCATGACGTCTTCAACATGATGATTCGAGATATACCGTAGCGATCGGGGATGCAACTCCGGAGTATTATTCTAATCAATTTTATTTTCTTATATATTATTTTCTTATATATATAGTATATTATTTTATAAATTATTTTGAAGGAGGAAATTGAGTTCTATTAGAAATCAATTTTTGTATAAGCAAATAGATAAGCTTTATGCTGAATAGTAAAAATCGGTTCGATCAAATATGATCGAGACCTAATTGCAATGATGATTATGTATACTATGTACTGTACTGGTATGTATAGGTTTTAAAGCGGTGATTAGGGGGATGAAATCTTTATAAGGGAGGTGAATGTAATAACTTGATATTTTCTATATAATTAAATCGAAAAATTTTAAGTATAATTTTTTTTTTTTTATTTTTTAAAGGTAAGGATATGTGCAAGATAATGTGTATGTATTTATGTGATGAATATAAAATATATTTATTACATAAATGATTATAAATAATTTTATTTTAGAATTATTGATCATTATAAATTATATTCTTATAATAATTAATTTTATTGTAGAAATGTTTTTATTATTTATTTTCCATGAAAATATAATTTTATATTATTTAAATAATATATGATAATGATTATAGATTATTATAATAACTATTTTATTATATGAATTTATTTTATTTAATTAAGTTAATTATTTAACTTAATTAATAATGTTATATATATGGAGATAAATTAGATATGGAATCCAAACCCTAATTTTGGATTTTGATCAAGGAGTGAGAATAATATTATTATATTATTATTTTTTAGTATTATAGATATGTATGTTATGTGTGTAATGTTAATGTATGGAATAATTTTAATGTTACTGATAAACCCTAATTCAGGTTCTGGAATAAGGAATGATGATAATAATATAATATTAATTATATTTTGATTTTTCAATGATATAAATATGTACTGTATGTATGCATTGTTAATAATTAGTCAAAGATGGTGCAGTATTTGAAAACCCTAGTTTTGAAGTTAAATGAGACTTTAAAATCTGTCTAGTAATTTTGTTATGTGATTAATGGCATTTATTATAATATTATTTTATTTTAGTGCTGTAAATATGTACTGTATATGTGTGGACTGATAATGTTGGTCAAATTATGTGTATAATATCAAAACCCTAGTATTAGTCTAGTAAACCCTAATTTGAAACTCAATAATGAGTTTGAGACTGTTATATAATTGTGTTATATGTGTTATATGATTTATGTTGTGTATTTCAGAATTTAAGGAATTAGGGAAAACCTAATTATTATTTAGGACCCCAATTACTGGAAACCCTAATTAATAATTATAAACTCTAATTTCTAAACTTGAACCTTAATTACTAAAATATACAATTAACTGTTAATTAGGGAAACCCTAATTATTATTTAGGAAACCCTAATTGCAAATTGATAACCCTAATTGTAAAAATTAGGAGTTTTAAATGCTAAAACAAAAAACCCTAATTAATAATAAGTAACCCTAATTGTTATATGGGTAATGCTAATCGCTGATTATTTGCTCTAATTGCTAAATTAGTAAGCTTAATTATAAATTATTAAATTGTTAAACTTAATGTTTAATTTCTAAATATTAGAAAACCTAAGCTAATTAAGGAAACCCTAATTATAATTTTTAGAAACTAAAATTTTATTTTTGTATAAACCCTAAACTAGAAATGCTTCAATGTTGTGCTAAACCCTAAGGATCAAACCCTAAGGATTTGCCATATAACCAATATGCCATTAAAATTCCAAGCCAATTGACCATTTTACCCCTTTTGCATAATTGAAGCTTGCTTGTGTATCTTACCATATTTTTAGTTGGTAAACAACTCTAACAACTCTTGACTTCTTTTATTTACAGCTCATCAGCCATTTATCATACAAGTCCATTAAATCTAACTTGTATATATAGATTAAGAGAGAGAAAGTGTATCATTTAGCCCATTTGGTCACCAATACTCATCCTTGACCCTCTCTCTCTAAAAGCTTCGAAATTATGCAGTAGATCAGTCCTATATTCAAGCCCCACCATCACCCATAACACATATAAAGCTCAGATTCAAGAAATCAAAGCATAAAGGTATAAAACCTAGAATTTAAAAACCTTATGATCTGATGTTAGATCTTGTTGTTTGTCGTTTAATGTTGTGTAATAAGATGTTATTAAGTGATCTGGGTTTTTAGATGTTAGATCCATAACATCTAGAGGCTCGGATTTGATGAATTTGTAAATCTAGAAAAATTTTAAAATGAACCTGACAACCAAATGTCAGACCCTTTAAATCTTTGATTGTTAATGATTTTGGGTGTTTTATGTTTTATACTTCTAGTATGTCATGTGGGCTTTACTCTAAAACTTGAAGTGGGATCAGATCTGCTATATAGTGAAAGTTTTTGATGGTCAAAGGTCGTTGACCGACTATGACCTAACCAAATTTAGGTAACCCAGACATTACCCAGAACTCTCTGACAAGATGTTCATGCCATTAGATCTTTCATATGTTTGTTGTTTTGTTCTGTTTGTTGCATCTAGTTTGTAACCTGGTATTTGGACTGTAAATTAAAGCCTTTATAACACCTAAATGTTAAACAAGGTGCAAGTAGTGGCTGGTCAAACCTGTACAAAAGATGACGAAAATGGTTTTCTGGAATTTCCAGAAAATCAAGAACATGTCGTCTGACATGGTTTGACTGGATGGTAGATCATGATTCTGTTATAGTTTAACTGATTTGATGAATGTTATATGTACTCTGTTATTTAGACTACAAGTTTAAATGATTATATCACCATAAAATCAATCAAAACCCTTCTATATTTAAGCCTCAAAGTATGCACTTGAACAATCTGGGTTTCTGGGTAACCCAGAAAAACCTAGATTGTGTCTGACAAATAGTTTGAGACATTTTATCTGGTAGATGTGTTATGTTATGAACCTGTTGATGGCTGGATCGTACATGAGTACTACAATATGTGACCAAGAACATGCCCAAAAACTTTAAGATCTAAGATCTATGCATGGTCAAACAAGCTAACTCGAAAACTGACTTTGAAGGCTCAAGAACACCTATAGCGACGGTTTTGTCGCTATAGGCAGTTTTTAGCTACAGTTTATTTCCAAAATTAATTATTTTTATTAAATAAATAGAAAAATTAGTTTTTAATTATGAAAAATTATTTTAAAGTCTAAAATAAATTTTTAATTATTTTAAGTATATTTCATAAATATTAAATATTTTTGAAATATTAATGATATTTAATTTATTTAATCATAATATTAAATAAATTATTTAAAAATAATTTTAATACTTGAAAAATCATTTAAAATTATATTATGGTATACTGAAAATATTTTAAGTTATTTTGAATGACTTTTCATATTTTGTGATGAAATTTCATTAATAAATTAATATTAATGATATTTAAGTTATTTAATAAATGTATTAAATAAATGATGAAAATATAATTAATGATTTAAAAATCATATAAAAATAATTTAAAGGATTATACAAATGTTTTAAGTTATAAAATATAACTTTTGATATTTTGTCATGAAAAATATTAATTATTTAATATTAATACAATGGATTTATTTAATAATTATATTAAATAAATTAATTTAAAAATGACTTTATATTATAAAAATTATTTTAAATGAAATTAAAAGTGTTTAAGAATATTTGAAGTTATAAAATATAACTTTTAATATTTAAAGGAAAATTTCATTAATAATTTAATATTAATGATATTAATTAATAAATGATATTAAGTTTATTTAATAATTATATTAAATAAATGGTTTAAAAATGGTTTTATTTATTTAAAAATCATTTAAAAAGGATATAAATGAATTAAAATATTTTGATAAATAATGCATTAATATTTTAATATTAATGGTAATTATTTAAAAATAATTTTAAATATTTTAAAAATTATTTAAAGGGTAATATAAATACTTTGAAAATATTTTAAGTTATTATAAATAACTTTAATATTTTGGCAATGATTTCATTAATAGTTTAATATTAATTAAATATTAATGATAATAGAATTATTTGATATTTAAATCATTTATAATGATTTGATTAATTTGAAAATTTAGAATAAATTATAATAATTGTTTAAAAATTATTATAAGTCATTTAAAAATATTATATTTATTATTTAAATAGTTTAAATAGATATTGAACTTGATATAGAGTCTTAGACTACGATAATTGCAAATAAAGCTGATGATGCATAAACAAGTTTCGTAAAGTGATCTGGACTTGCATAATGTGTCCGTATATGTGTTTATTTGTGATTTAATGACTGTGAAACATGTGTGACAATATGATTAGGTTATGTCTTTGGTATCGATAAGCGCGATATTATGTGTTATGATATGAGATTCTAATCGATAAAATGATCTTATTAATGATAGGTTTTAGATATAAAGATAAAAACTAAGTTTAAGTATTGTAGCAGCGAGTGCAAAGTATCCTACCTTTGCATTTTCTTTATGCAATGGACATGAGTAAGAATGTTTCAGAATTATATTATTATTATGCTATATTATTAAACCTATTGTGATATATTCTATATCCCATCATTATTTATCAACATGATATTATATTATATAATTGGGATATATATTTTGTTCGTTATTGTATAAACAAGGTTATACAAGTGTCCCCACTTTGATAATCATTATATTTAATCACATGTTGATATATATATATATATATATATATATATATATATATATAATAATCCCAGATAAATAAATCGGTAAAAAGTCGTTAAAAGCTATTTGACCTAGCTAGACACAGATTCAGAAATATCGTTGAATATGATAAGTCTCTTCTGTATCCAATCAAATTGTTTTGGTTCGGATTCCTGACTAATTATGAACGTCCCGAACATGGGAAAGTTTTTATGCGCCAAGGCGGACAAAGGATGAACGATAATATCGTTCTTGCAATATAGTATTGATCAATACAGGGTCCATGGGATGTACACCCTCGTGCCCATAAGTTATGATGGTTTGCAGATAAAGTTATGTCTAACCTCTTCGAAAACAGAAAACAATGTTCATAATCCGTCGACTACACTATATATATATATATATATATATATATATATATATTATCAATACATAGTTTCAAAAAACTTTGATATAGAAATAATATATGGTTATGATTGGTTCAGTTTACTTCACAACTATTAATTCATTGTAGAAGTGATTTTCAAAGAAAATATTTAAGTCTTTCAGCTAATTATATTTATAATTGTTATTACTTGTTGGGCACCCAAATGCTCATTCTTGCTTTAAATTTAAATGTTTTCAGCTAAGCGTGATCAACTTGAAGGTTCAGACAAGAACAAGGTGAAAAAGGAAAGCAAACAGAATGTGTTTAATGGTATTCTTTTGTAATAGTTAGACTGTATTAATATAATGATATGTATTATATATCATGTAAAAAATTATAGTAAAGGTTGCGTACTTGGGATTAGACTCTGATAATGTAAGTTAAGTTTGATATTTATATTATTGTTATTATTATTAGTATTATTCCGCTTATAGAAATGGTATCGTAAAGCACCGAGTTAGGGTTTCAAGTACCTGAATTTGGGGGCGTTACATACTTTACTTTCTCAAATACATTAATTATCTATAAATTATGATCCGGACTGGATTATTGTATTATTACAATCAAGTGTGAAAGCATAGGTGCTTGAGGGTGCATAGGTGCATAAGGAGCAAAGGTGCTCAAGTTGTTGGAACTTGCATTGTAATTGAAAGAGTTTAATAAAAGTGAGTCTCCAATACTAGTTGGTATTGGACGTGGATTAGGCTACTATTATAGAGGGCAGTAGTTGAACCACGTAAAAATCTCGGTGTTTATGTGATTGCATTTTATGATATATTATTCTATTAACAATCCAGCAACCTGCATTCAATATCTATAAATACTACCAAACTAATCTAGCACATTATTTTCTCATAATCATATTCTAAAAAATGTTAAGTTTTGAATTTATACATTGTGGAAAACGTTACATAAATTCAATACATTGTCCTAACATTTTTACTTATAATGATATAGAATCCATCTTGCTGCATTGAACATCCAAGGGAATTTTTAGTTAAATAAAAATTGGACATAGTTTGTTCCTACACTTATTCAACCCCCCCCCCCCCCCTCTAAGTGTGCCTATTTAAATTTCATTTGGTATCAAAGCTTGGCTCTACTTATCTTGGTCTTAAAGGTGACTTGTAGAGAAAGATTCTGATATGGCACAATTTGGAAACGCTCATCAAGAAGAACAATCAACAAACCGACCTCCATTACTATTCGGGACAGAGAACTAAAATTTCTGGAAATTCCGAATGAGGATATATCTTAAGTGAGACCCATGGGAATGGTGGGTGGTAGAAAATGGACCAGTAATCCCAAGAAAAGATGATGGCACTCCAAAAACTCTACTCGAGATGGACTCAACCGAAACTTACATGGTCTCATACGACTCAAAGGCAATGAACACCCTTCTTAGTGGCATGGTGCAATCCGAAATAAATAAAGTCTCTTCATGGAACACAGCTAAGGAGATATGGGATACTCTAGTGGTGAGTCATGAAGGAACCTCCAAAGTACGAGAAGTTAAGATAAGCATGCTCATGCATGACTATGAAATGTTTAAACTGGAAAAAAGATGAAACAATCAAAATGGGCCAAGCACGATTCCTAGTACTTATAAACTCATTGAAGTTGCTCGACAAGACAATTCCACAAAGTGAAATCAATCGAAAGCTACTTCAGACTATGCCCAAAAGGTTTGCATCCAAAATTACTACCCTTCAAGATTATGTCAATATTTCTTCTATGGATACCTTAACACTCTTTGGTGAACTAGAAGAATATGAACACCAATTAAAAAGATATGATGACGAGGAAGAAGTAGAAGCATTAATAGATGAAAATAAATAGTTAGAAAAAGTAACATATACAAATGAAGAAAAAACATTAGCTGCTAAAAATGATTATTTAGATAATTACAATAAAATACTTTTCAACAAAGTAAAACAGTTAAATGATGAAGTTAAAAAATTGAAAAATGAAATAAAAATGAGAGATGTATGTGTGACGCCCCCAAAATAGGTATACATCACCCATTCTGAGTCACCAAATATATGGTACAGAAAACAACTACAAATTTATTATTACAATTGTCGTGTAAAATACGACAACACATACTGTGAGTTTAAATACAATAATGTCTTCTAGACAATATCCACACCCAAATAAAGTCATTGTTATAATTATTGATGCACTATTTTACAAAAATATTGAGGACTGCTAAAGCAACTGTCTAGGACCATCACTCTATACCCCATTGATTTGGTTCTCTCTATATGTTCTCGCTTCTTGAGAAGAAAAATGGAACAAAAAGGAAAAGGGTGAGCTCAACTAGCCCAGTAAAGAATAATATGACTAAGATAATATACAACAAATTATCCTTAGTCTTCAACAGAGAAAAATCTAATAGAATATAACAAACAACAAGTTTTAGATCAACACTGCAGCGAAAACAACAATTCATTAGAAGAGTTAAGTAGAAAATGAAAACTACTATCATCTATGAATTTAAAAGTCCATCATCAATATTTTATCCCTGTAACATCAATCAATAAACATCTTGCATCAAATATTCATTTTTACACTATGGGCCAAAGATATTCATTTGTATCACCAGTTGGTCATGTTCATCTCAACACCTATTCATCTTTGCTCTACGGGCCAAAAATATTCATCAGGTAATCATTCATCTTTGCACTATAGGCCAAAGATAATCATCAAGTATCACCATTAAGGACTGAGGATGATGAAAAACATTTTAGAGAAAATGAATCCAATGAGACAGAAGGACAAATATTAGGAATTCGTATTTCGGTTTTTCCAAATTCAATAATACTCCATAATAACCAATTGTGAAGTTGAATTCAAAAATAAAGATCAAAACATAGATACAATCAAAGATAGTAACCATAAAAGACATCTAGAATGAAAAAGAGAAAATTTCATTTTTTGGTGAATAGTGTTGTATACGTGAATAGTGTTGTATACGTGAATAGTAACCCCGACAAAAAAAGGTAAAATTCCACAATAAAATTCATATCAATATTTCAGCATAATGATATTGAAAAAAATAATATCATTTACGAAGAAAATAACATCCCTTACCTCAAAAGAACAGTATATCTGAATGGAATAGCGGATATGATGCTGAAGGAAACTTGCAGTGAATAATAACTCTCAAAGTATCTAGATACTCACAGAAATGCACTCGATAATATAGAGAGAAAGAAAACTTGTTTCTGGTGTGATTTTCAATTCCAACCTAAGCACCTATTTATAGGAAAATGCTATCACACCGAAGCAGACTTGACCTGCAACCTGATGGCTTTACCTGCTACAATTCTCACCCACCACATTTGAAATAAAATTCCAGTAGATTTCTTCACCAACCATAGGTGGGGCCCACTCATTCTAGAATTTTCCACAAAAATGATAAATTTAGAAACTTCAACAATTTCTGAACCAGACACCTCTTAAAATTCATAACAAATCATACGTTCATTTTAACGGTTCAAAATTTATGGACATATACTCAACTTATATATGTATAACATATCCAAAAATCACAACAATCCAATGGTCGGATTAAAAATTATAACTCACGCAATATATCTCAAGAACACTGATTTTTCAGATTATGAGTCCTTCTGACCAGTTTCCTTCATTTATAACCACATAAAATAAATAAATCCATCATTTATATCCACATCAAATAAATATTTCCTTATCATATAATTCAATAAGTAATTATTCACAAATAATATTACATAATCACAAAAATGACAACCAGGCCGTTCCCAGGAAAGAGGGGGCTTTCCGATAAGGATTTTTCCTTACTGGCGCGCAATTAGGTGACCAAACCTCTCCTTGACAGAACTTTCTAAACATTGCCAATAATGCTATCTAATAATATTATTCAAATAATATTAATTATTGATCTGATAATGGAAATACTGTGCAATGACAATTATTGAAACAACAATAATATAAAATACCAACGCAGCAATTATTGAATCAATAAAATAAAATATTGAAGAGTAATTACTGTAACAATTATTGAGTAGTTCCTTCTTACGTAAGAATGAATAATTCAAAAATACTGTGTAATACCACGTACATCTTTATGCGACCATGCCATTATTCAGATTTTAACCACCGTATTCAACGATTGTTAATGATAATAACTACACCGTTATTTATAAAAACTCAAACTTATCATTTTTTTCATCCGACAGTTATTCGTTATGGGGCCCACAAATGGCTGCATCGTCGTACGAATATTCTCGACAAAAAGAATATTCCACAACCAAACGAATATACCTCGACAACAATGATTATTTTATAACCACTTGCTTATTTTGTAAAATTTGCACATTTCACCCATAACGAAAGCATTATATCAAATTAATTCCTTATTATTTCAAGATAATGAATATAGGAAATTTAATTTTATTTATAATAAGTTGGGGTCTTACAACCTCCACTCCTTATGAAATTTCGTCCTCGAAATTGACGTACATACAGGGTGTTTCAAAAAGGTGAGGGTACCTCGCTTTCATTTCCGATTCCAACTCCCATGTCAATTCTTCAATAGCATGGTTCCTCCACAAAACCTTGACTTGTGGTATAACCTTTGTTCGTAGGACATGCTCTTTTCTTTCCAATATCTTGATAGGTACCTCCTCGTACGTTAAATCTTCGGCTATCTCATCTGGTTCTAACGCAATAATGTGGTTTGGGTCTTTCACATATTTACGAAACATAGATATATGAAAAACATTATGAACACGAGACATGCTTGGAGGTAATGCGAGTCTATAGGCCACATTTCCTATTCAATCAAGAATCTCAAATGGACCAACAAATCGTGGATTAAGCTTTCCTCTCTTTCCAAATCTTGTAACTCCCTTCCATGGAGAAATACGTAACAGTACATGATCTCCAATATTAAACTCCACGTCCTTTCGATGAAGATCAACATAACTCTTTTGTCCATCTTGTGAGGTCTTTATACGTTGTCGGATCATTTGAATCTTTTCTGTAGTCATGCGTACTAATTCTGGTCCCAACAACGTTGCTTCACCCACCTCGTCCCAACATACTGGAGAACGACACTTTCGTCCATACAACGCCTCAAATGGAGCCATGCCTATACTTGCTTGATAACTGTTATTGTAGGAGAATTCCACCAGTGGCAAGTACTTATGTAACGATTGAGAAATTTATAATTTAATTTAAATATTTATGGAATTAAATAAATATTTTAAATAATTTATTTATTGAGGAAAAATAAATAATTAATGAATTATGGTGAATTAATTTAGTAACTAAATTGATTAGTGTAAATTAAATTTAGTAATGATAATTTTATTTGAAGGATTTAATTTAAGAAAATAATTAAATTAAATCAATTGCTTAATATTTAAGAAAATAATTAATCTAATTAAATTGTTTAATTTAATGGAAATAAATAAATTAAATAAATTGTTGTGTCTAATTTATTAATTAAATTAGATATATAATTATTTATTAATTATAAGTATAATGATAATAAGAATTTTAAGTTATTTAAATTAGCTAAACTAAAGTTATTTAAATTAACTAAATTAATGGTGTGACATGAAAACTATATCATAAGTATAATATAAAAATAAATTAGTTTATGGGATTTATGTGGTAGCCAAACAAGGCCTTGTGGCCCTTGGCTTATTCTAACTGGCGCGAGCCTTTTTGTGTTTTTACCTGACGTGCATGAGAGAGGCCAGTTATATTGCATATGCGTCTTATTTTTCTTTAAGTCTAGTTATCAGTAAAGGGTTGAGAGAGAGAGCTTGGAAGAAGAGAGAAAAACACAGAGGGAATTGCCAAGAGATTGAGGGTTTTGTTGTGGAAGGGATTGAAGCCACTACATATCAATTGCTTCAATAAACAAGGAGTAAGGTATATTGTTGTTCTAATTTTTTATGTTTTGAGTTCTCTGTGAATTTTTTTTTATAAATTATTAAGTCACGTGGATGATTGAATATATGTATACTCTTGATAAATTGGTTGGTTATCATCTGTGATTGTATATCAATTATCAAATCCATGAGAAATTGGGTTTGAGGAAGAAAATGGAATATCAGTGTTATGTTCATATAGTATGGGTTAGAAAGTACGAAAAATTGATGTTTTATATGTGTTGTAATTTGAAATTTGTTGTTGGATTCTGTTAATATGTTAAGGAACGAAAACAATGTAGTTCGAATCATGACAATTGATTAAGGAACGAATTCGTAGCGATCAAATTTGTTAAAAGTATAAAAATGAAGAAATTTGGAAAAAAAATATAGTTTTGATTCTACAAAATGGTGTTTATGTAATGTTTTGTATGTAGAATGGTGTTTAGCATGTGTAACTATAATATTACAAAGTTTTAGATGTTGAAGTGTGGTGAAATTACAGAAAATTGGGATTTTTGGCCAAAGCGAGTCATTTTGAGGTTCTTCAAATTTGAGTGCAGTGCATCGTATGTGAGCACGCCTTTGCTGGCCTTATTGTTGTCGCGTGGAGCGCTTGGTATGTGGCGTCATGTGGGAGTTCGATAGCCAGGTGTGTTACTAAGCGGTGCACTGAGTAACTTTATCCTGAGAAAAAGAAGTATGTTTAATTGCGGTCATGAGTAATCGGACTTGGGTTAGTTTAGCATGCATGTTAAGGATATTAAAACATAAAGTGGACTACAATATGATTGTAAGGTGTTGTAATGCAAAGTGTAAAAGAGTTTTAGGTGATTGTTAATTGAGTTATCTGATAAAACTAAAAGTGATTTTTCAAAAGTTAGAAATGAACGAGTAAGTTATGTTGGCTCGTAATGCAATTTCAGATTCGTTAAGTATGTTAACCTAAATGGTTAGGTACTAGGTTAGGGTTATGACCTAACTGATGGCTTAATACCCAAAATGTAAATATTCATACAACTAATTATTGTTGCATTTGTAATGATATGTATAGGGTAATTGGAGATTATTTTACACTTGTGTAGCTTACAAACAAGTCAAGTTCCTAAACCTTAACTCTTTACATTGAGCAAGCTTTCGAACTTCATTCATTTCATATTGAATGCATGTTCCCATTCCTAAATCGTTATTATACAAGTTCCTAAAATTCTTGTAAGGTTGAACATGTCTAGTTTATCTTGAGTATGTTTGTGCAAGCTCTTGTAACCTAATTCGTTAAATCGAGCGAGCTTTACTTTCCTGATTATCATACGAAGCATATATTGTTCTAATACATTGATTCATAGAAGATTGTTCTAAACTCCTTTGAATATAGCACTTTGCATGTATATCATGTTATTCAGTTATACATATTGTTGATATCCGATATTTGACTTTAATAGCCTTGTTCAGTTATACATTCTCGTATTAAACCTTTATTGATGGAAGTTGAATAGTGTTCTAAAATTCTAGAGACACTGATAAGCTAGTTCCAAGCTAAACTTTCTTTAATGCAGAAATTCTAAATTCAAACTGAGACGAACAACCCTAATATAAGGAATTTTGTACGTGTAATGTTTAGATGTTTGTGCACAATACATGGTACAAAGGGCTGATCCCCCTAAGTACGCTAAGAAGGGTCTGTACAGTCTAATGATTGTTAAGGTTAAGGTAATAATACCTATATACTGGAGACATAGTTCATGGTCTTAAGACCCTCAGACATTGATTTCGAACTTGTTTTCTATTCTTAATTCACAGAACAAGTTCATTATTGTTCAGCATTCGTTGTTCATTTCCATGTTGTTATTATTACTACTTCCTATATCAGTGAGCAATTGTTTGCTCACTCTTGCATTTAACACTGCAGCTAAAGTTGAGAAAGTTGATGAGCCATCTACTAGCAAAGGAAATAGCAAGATGTCCAAATGTTGAAGACTTATGAGAATATTATGAATTATGTTAAAGACTTGTTTTTAATATGTGATGTATTCCGCAAACTTATGTAATAAATTTTAAGGTTAGATTACCTGGGATTTATTTTGAGATGATGATGTAACCCTTTAATGGGAAAGATGATTATTTAAGTTATTTAAATTATGTCTTTATCCTTTGTGATGGGTAGTCAGATATAATAGTTTGATAAGTGAGCACCAAATCCTGTGGGAATGAAGTACCTGGATTTGGGGGTGTCACAGGTTGGTATCAAAGCTTTAGGTTATGAACCTTAGGTGGGGAAACCTTAGGAAGTAACCTTTAAGGAAATAGAAAACATAGAGGTGTTTAACTCTTACCGAGTTTTAAGGAATGGATTAAGGATGTCTAATGAAGGAGGATCCAGTCCAGCTAGAGAGGTGATACCTCAGGTACCTAGAGATGATGAACCCCGGGATATTCATGTAGTGCGGGAACAGTTGATCCAGGAGGATGTGCCTGTGAACGGTCCCGAGGAGAATAGTTCTGAGGAGATAGAGGAGGATGATGAGGAAAAGGATCCTGAGGAGTTTCCACCAAACTCCATATCAGCGGAGATGTATCATGCTCTGTATGACCGTAACATAAAATTGCAGGACGAAGTTGAGGAGCTGAAGGGGATGGTTGAGATGCATCATGCTTCGATGGAGCAGAAGGATGTGGAGATTCAGGAACTCGACTCAAAACTTGGAAACACGGAGTAGGACCTAGTTATAAAGGTCAGCATGAAGACCTGTTGGCAGTACACGAAAAGATGAAGACTGAATGGAGAAATTAAAAGATGACTTTAAGGAGGAATCAGCTAAACGTGCAAGAGCAAAGGATGCATGTATGAAGGTGACTCAACGTGCAGACCGTGCTGAGTCTAAGGTCCAAGTGAAGAAAGCCAAGATGAAGGAGATGGATTATACTTTTAATTCGGCGATTGATAGGGCCCAGGATCGAGTCTATTTTTACCCACCTCAGTTTGAGAATTCGCCGTGGTTCGTGATGGATCGTAGAACGGCATATCGTATCATGGAGGAAGAGCGTCGGGAAGCCTTACGATGTCTTAATATGTCTAGATAGAGATAATAATAATAATAATAATGTGTGGTTAATTATGTGAATAAATAAATTGTGAATCCCTTATTTTGAGATAAATAAAGGGATAGTATAAGTATGTAATCCTGAAACTTGTCTAGTTTAGGAAAGTGAATGTTTATAGCGGTTATGCTATCTTTAATATGTTTTAAAATGTTATGAATGAATAAAATATCAAAGTTTATTTGAAATGTTATGTGTTAAAGATTTACTCTTGGAATGTTTAAGTTAAACTTCAAATACCCAAGAAGTTGAGTAATGAACTAATAAGCGTATATCTTAATAGAAGATGCCCCCTATAAGAAGACAACCACATCAGCAAGCACCTCCTGAGGGATTTACTAATAATAACAATGATGCCAACGCTAATCCGGTTCAGCAGTTGGTAGCTTTGTTGACGGGTGCACTTGCGAATCAACTACAAGCTCAAGTCACGACTTTTAAGGAATTCAAAGCGGTTGGACCGCCAAAGTTATAAGGGTCTATGAATCCAGTGGAAGCCCAAACTTGGATCATGGAAATAGAGAAGGTGTTCGACGTTACTAGAGTTAACGAGGATCAGAAGACCGCGTTATAGCGTTCATCTTTGAATGCGAAGCTAGCTAGCTTTTGGTGGCAAGCAAATAAGGTTAAATGGAGGACAAGGAGTGATAGCATGGGATAGATTTAAGGAGATGTTCTTTGAAATGTACTTTCCAGTGAGTTCTTGGAATCGATTGGAAGTGCAATTTCGGAGTTGAGGCAAGGAACTATGATTGTCTTAGAAATATCTTGCGAAATTTAACGAGTTGGCAAGGTTTGCCACTTATCAAGTCAATCTTGATGAGCATAAGCAAGAAGATTTGAGCGAGATTGAAGCAACTTTACTGATGAAGGTTTCAATGTTCTAGTGAACACATTTTGCGGTTTATCTTGGAGAAAACAATTATCGCGGAAGGTGGAAGCGATGCCTTGACCAAATCTGACCAAGCACGAAGAAGAAGAAGAAGAAGAAGAAGAAGAAGAAGAAGAAGAATGAGAATGAGAATAAGGCTAGTGGTAGTAATGTTGGAAGTAATAGTCATAAAAGGAAGTGGAGCGAGAATTCAACTGCGGGAGGGCAACAAGGAAATCAGCAGAAGAAAAAGTTTGAGGCTTGCGTAACTTGCGGGAAGAACCATACTGGGGTATGTTTGAAGGGAAAGAGGGTGTGTTTCAACTATGGTCAAGAGGGACACATTGTACTTAACTGTTTTAGTCCGAAGAAAGGAGCATGCTTTACCTGCGGTTCAAAGGATCACATGGCTCGTGATTATCCCAAGAAGCCAGCGGTAAGGGCAAGTGGTGGAAAAGGTAGCAACAACGGTGGTGGTGCATTGACTATCATTGGACCACCACAGTCAAGCCGACCTACTGTAAGGACTTTCAATATGACCATGCAGGATGTTGTACAGTCTAAGGATGTGGTGTCAGGTATCATTCCGATTAATGGTATTAATGCTTATGTACTATTTGATTCGGGTGCTACTTGTTCATTTATATCCGATGAATTTGCTCAGAACTTAGATTTGCCTCAGGAAGAATTAGAATTTCCTTTAAGTATAGAGATTGCGAATAAGGAAGTGATTCTTATCAGATACATATATAGGAATTGTAGAGTGGTTATAAAAGGTCACGAGATGATGGTCGATTTGATAGCAATTAGACTTGGTGAGTTTGATGTTATACTGGGAATGGATTGGTTATTCAATTATGGAACAGTAATTGATTGCCAAAGGAAGTGTGTTAACCTTATGACTTCGTCAAAGGTTGTGTTCTTTGGCAGCAAGTCACCTCTACAAGAAAGTTTTCTAACGGTGATGCAAGCAAAGAAGTTGTTGAGACAAGGATGTGTAGGATACTTAGCCTACATCGTCAATACACAGAAGAAGAGTGCGAAGTTTGAAGAGATATCGATTATAAGAGATTTTGCAGACGTATTTCTAGATGATTTATCGGGTCTTCCGCCTAATCGACAAATCGAGTTTGTGATTGATTTACTACCAGGAACGACCCCAATATCTAAGGCACCATATAGAATGGCTCCGGTATAGATGAAGGAGTTGATGGTGCAATTGCAAGAATTGCTCGATAAAAAATATATTCAGCTGACTGTTTTGCCATGGGGAGCACCGGTGTTGTTTGTTAAGAAGAAAGACGGATCGATGCGGCTCTGCATTGATTACAGAGAATTGAATAAGGTCATGATTAAAAATAAGTATCCATTACTTAGAATCGATGACATGTTCGATCAGTTGAAGGGATCAAGGTATTTCTCGAAGATAGACTTGAGAAGTGGTTATCATCAGCTAAAGGTGAGGCCGGAGGATGTACCAAAAACAGCATTCAGAACTCGATATGGTCATTATGAGTTTCTGGTTATTTCTTTTGGTTTAACTAATGCACCTGCAGCGTTCATGGATTTGATGAACAGGGTGTTTAAACCATTCTTGGACAAATTTGTGGTGGTGTTTATTGATGATATATTGGTATATTCCAAAACCAAGGAGGAGCATGTGGAACATTTCATATTGACGTTGGAGACGTTGAGAAAATAAAATTTATACGCTAAGTTTTCAACATTTGAATTTTGGTTGGAACGTGTACAGTTTCTCGGACACGTTATTGATAAGCATGGAATTTTAGTAGATCCATCAAAAGTTGAAGTTGTAATAAACTGGGATCAGCCGAAGACACCGTTAGAAGTAAGAAGTTTATTAGGATTGGCGGGTTACTACAGGCGTTTTATTCAAGACTTTTCCAAAATCGCAACTCCATTGACGAATTTAACTAGAAAAGCGGTTAAGTTTGTTTGGATAGAGAAGTGTGAGGAAAGTTTTCGAGAATTAAAAAAGAGGTTGAGTTCAGCACCTGTGTTGTCATTGCCTGATGATACAGGAAATTTTGTGCTGTATAGTGACGCATCGCATAAAGGACTAGGCTAAGTGCTTATGCAAAATGGCAGAGTTATTGCGTATGCATCACACTAGTTGAAAGATTACGAGAAGGGGTATCCGACTCACGACTTAGAGTTGGTAGCGGTGCTGTTTGCCCTGAAAATTTGGAGACATTATCTTTATGGAGAGAGGTGTGAGATATATACTGACCATAAAAGTCTGAAGTATATCTTTACACAAAAAGATTTGAATATGAGACAAAGAAGATGGTTGGACCTAATCAAAGACTATGACTGCTAGATTTTCTATCATCCTGGAAAAGTGAATGTTGTTGCTGATGCCTTAAGTAGGAAGGGACTGGAGAAGTTAATGATGTTAACTGATCAAGAGAAGCTAGTGTCGGAAATGGCTAAGATGGAGATGGAAATTAAATGTCTGACAGAATCCGATGAAAAGTTATTCCAGATGGGAAATAATTCAATGTTGGTGGATAAAGTGAAAAATGCGCAAATTCAGGATGAAGACTGCGAAAAGATAAAACAGAAAATATCTAAAGGTGAGGAAAACAAATTCAAAATCGATTCGGAAGGGTTACTTTGGTTCGAAGGGAGAATTTGGGTTCCGCAAGTACCATAAATTAAAGAAGAAATTCTGAGTGAAGTTCACAATTCAAGATATTCGATTCACCCTGGAAATACAAAGATGTACCAAGATCTTAGACATCATTTTTGGTGGCCGAATATGAAGAGGGATGTGGCTGAGTGTGTGGAAAAATGTTTAACGTGTCAGAAAGTCAAAGCTGAACATCAAAGGCCAAGCGGATTGTTACAACCGTTGGAGATACCAGAATGGAAATGGGAGCATATCACAATGGATTTTTTGGTAGGTCTTCCAATGACCCAACAAGGTTATGACGCCATTTGGGTTATTGTTGACCGACGAACAAAGTCGGCACACTTTCTGCCAATCAAGCTTTGATTTACCCTTGATCGATTAGCGAAACTATTCGTGAAAGAGATTGTGTCAAGACACGGTGTACCAGTGTCCATTGTATCAGACAGAGATCCACGTTTCACATCTAATTTTTGGAAATGATTACAAGAGTGTTTGGGAACATAGCTGAGAATGAGCACAGCGTACCATCCTCAGACCGACGGACAAAATGAGAGAACCATCCAGACACTAGAGGATATGCTCAGAGCGTGTATTATGGATTTCAAGGGAATTTGGGATGACCATCTACCATTGGCAGAATTTGCTTATAATAATAGTTATCACGCGAGTATTGGCATGCCACCTTATGAAGCGTTATACGGCAGGAAATGAAGAACTCCGTTATGCTAGGACAAGGTAGGTAAACGTCAGCTCTTAGGTCCAGAATTGGTACAGCAGACTATCGAGATCATCAAAGTGATTCGACCAAGATTAATAGCAGCACAAGATAAACAGAAGAAATATGCCGATCAACATCGACAAAATCGGGAATTCGATGTCGGTAGTTATGTTTTCTTGAAAGTGTCTCCCTGGAAGTGGAAAATTTAGTTTGGAAAAATGGGAAATTTGAGCCCTAGATTTATAGGACCTTTTGAAGTGCTTCGTCGAGTTGGCGAAGTGGCATACGAGATAGCTTTACCTCCGGAGTTGGAGCATTTTCATAATATTTTCCATGTATTAGTATTAAGGCCATATAAGCCTGATTATAAACATGTTATTGAATATGAGCCCTTACAATTTGAGAAAGATCTGTCATATGAAGAAGTTCCTGTTCAAATTGTTAACAGAAAAGAGCAAGTACTGAGGAATAAGGTGATACCTTCTGTTAAGGTAATCTGGAGGAATCACAATGTTGAAGAAGCTACGTGGGAACTTGAAAGCATTATGATGAAAAAATATCCTCAGTTATTTGCTTAATTTTGTATAACGATTCTGGGGACAACATCTTGTTAAGGAGGGAAGAATGTAACGAATAAATTTTTCGAGTTGTGATTCTGGGGACAGAATCCTTTTAAGGAGGGAAGGATGTAACGATCGAGAAATTTGTAATTTAATTTAAATATTTATGAAATTAAATAAATATTTTAAATAATTTATTTATTGAGGAAAATAAATAATTAATGAATTGTGGTGAATTAATTTAGTAACTAAATTGATTAGTGTAAATTAAATTGAGTAATGATAATTTTATTTGAAGGATTTAATTTAAGGAAATAATTAAATTAAATCAATTCTTAATATTTAAGAAAATAATTAAGCTAATTAAATTGTTTAATTAAATGGAAATAAATAAATTAAATAAAGTGATGTGTCTAATTTATTAATTAAATTAGATATATAATTATTTATTAATTATAAGTATAATGATAATAAAATTTTAAGTTATTTAAAATAGCTAAACTAAAGTTATTTAAATTAACTAAATTAATGGTGTGACATGAAAACTGTATAATAAGAATAATATAAAAATAAATTAGTTTATGGGATTTATGTGGTAGCTAAACAAGGCCTTGTGGCCCTTGGCTTATTCTAACTGATGCGAGCCTTTTTGTGTTTTTACCTGACGTGCATGAAAGAGGCCAGTTATATTGCATATGCGTCTTATTTTTCTCTAAGTCTAGTTATCAGTAAAGGGTTGAGAGAGAGATCTTGGAAGAAGAGAGAAAAACACAAAGAGAATTGCCAAGAGATTGAGGGTTTTGCTGTGGAAGGGATTAAAGCCACTACATATCAATTGCTTCAATAAACGAGGAGTAAGGTATACTATAGTTCTAATTTTTTATGTTTTGAGTTCTCTGTGAAAAATTTTCTATAAATTATTAAGTCACGTGGATGATTGAATATATGTATACTCTTGATAAATTGGTTGGTTATCATCTGTGATTGTATATCAGTTATCAAATTCATGAGAAATTGGGTTTGAGGAAGAAAATGGAATATCAGTGTTATGTTCATATAGTATGGGTTAGAAAGTACGAAAATTGATGTTTTACTTGTGTTGTAATTTGAAATTTGTTGTTGGATTGTGTTAATATTTAAGGAACAAAAACAATGTAGTTCAAATCATGACAATTGATTAAGGAACGAGTTCATAGCGATCAAATTCGTTAAAAGTATAAAAATGAAGAAATTTGGAAAAAAATATAGTTTTGATTCTTCAAAATGGTGTTTATGTAATGTTTTGTATGTAGAATGGTGTTTAGCATGTGTAACTGTAATATTACAAAGTTTTAGATGTTGAAGTGTGGTGAAATTCTGTAAAATTGGGATTTTTGGCCAAAGCAGCGTCTATTTTCGAGGTTCTCGCAAATGAGTGCAGGACATCGTCTTGGTATGTACTGCACAGCGGTGCGTGGTTGTCGCGTGGGCGCCCAACATTTAGGCGGTATATGATATATGATGTATTCTTGGCTCGGCCATGAAAGTAGCCGTCACGAGACAAAGAAGTATGTTTAATTGCAGGTCATGAGTAACGGACTTGGGTTAGTTTAGCATGCATGTTAAGGATATTAAAACATAAAGTGGACTACAATAACAGATTGTAAGGTGTTGTAATGCAAAGTGTAAAAGAATTTTAGGTGATTGTTAATTGAGTTATACAATAAAACTAAAAGTGATTTTTTAAAAGTTAGAAATGAACGAGTAAGTTATGTTGGCTCGTAATGCAATTTCAGATTCGTTAAGTATGTTAACCTAAATGGTTAGGTACTAGGTTAGGGTTATGACCTAACTGATGGCTTAATACCCAAAATGTAAATATTCATACAACTAATTGTTGTTGCAATTGTAATGATATGTATAGGGTAATTGGAGATTATTTTACACTTGTGTATCTTACAAACAAGTCAAGTTCCTAAACCTTAACTCTTTACATTGAGCAAGCTTTCGAACTTCATTCTTTTCATATTGAATGCATGTTCCCATTCCTAAATCGTTATTGTACAAGTTCCTAAAATTCTTGTAAGGTTGAACATGTATAGTTTATCATAAGTATGTTTGTGCAAGCTCATGTAACCTAATTCATTACATTGAGCGAGCTTTACTTTCCTGATTATCATACGAAGCATATATTGTTCTAATACATTGATTCATAGAAGATTGTTCTAAACTCCTTTGAATAAAGCACTTTGCATGTATATCATGTTATTCAGTTACACATATTGTTGATATCCGATCTTTGACTTTAATAGCCTTGTTCAGTTATACATTCTCGTATTAAACCTTTATTGATGGAAGTCGAATAGTGTTCTAAAATTCTAGAGACACTGATAAGCTAGTTCCAAGCTAAACTTTCTTTCATGCGGAAATTCTAAATTCAAACTGAGACGAACAACCCTAATATAGGGGATTTTGTATGTGTAACATTTAGATGTTTGTGCACAATACATGGTACAAAGGGCTGATCCCCCTAAGTATGCTAAGAAGGGTCTGTACAGTCTAATGACTGTTAAGGTTGAGGTAATAATACCTATATACCGGAGACATAGTTCGTGGTCTTAAGACCCTCAGACATTGATTTTGAACTTGTTTTCTATTCTTAATTCACAGAATAAGTTCATTATTGTTCAACATTCGTTGTTCATTTCCATGTTGTTATTATTACTACTTCCTATATCAGTGAGAAATTGTTTGCTCACTCTTGCATTTAACACTGTAGCTAAAGTTAAGAAAGTTGATGAGCCGTCTACTAGCAAAGGAAAGGGCAAGATGTCCAAATGTTGAAGACTTATGAGAATATTATGAATTATGTTAAAGACTTGTTTTTAATATGTGATGTATTCTGCAAACTTATGTAATAATTTTAAAGGTTAGATTACCTGAGATTTATTTTGAGATGATGATGTAACCCTTTAATGGGAAAGATGATTATTTAAGTTATTTAAATTATGTCTTTATCCTTTGTGATGGGTAGTCAGATATAATAGTTTTGATAAGTGAGCACCAAATCCTGTGGGAATGAAGTACCTGGATTTAGGGGTGTCACAACTTATCCCAACTTCCTTTGAAATCTAGGACACAGAGTCTTAATAATTCTTCAAGGGTTTGAATAGTCCTTTCCGATTGCCCGTCCGTTTGAGGATGGTATCTTTGAACTTAATCAAAACTGTGCCCATAGCTTTACGCAAGCTAACCCAAAATTGTGAAGTGAATCTTGGGTCACGATCCAAAACTATGGATACTGACATGTCATGCAATCTCACAATCTCATTCACGTACATACTAGCAAGACGTTCTAGTGAATAACTCTCACGTATAGGCAAGAAATGAGCAAACTTGGTTAATCTATCAACAATAATCCAAATCGCATCTATGCCTTGAGAAACCTTGGGAAGACCCATAATGAAATCCATGGTAATGTGTTCCCACTTCCATTTCGGAATTTCAAGTGGTTGTAATGGACCCTTTGGCACTTGATGCTCCGCCTTTACAAGTTGACAAGTTAAACACTTCAAGATAAACTCCGCGATCTCTCTCTTCATATTGCTCCACCAAAATGTATGTCGAAGATCATGATACATTTTTGTACTCTCAGGATGGATTGCAAATGGTGTGTTGTGTGCCTCCATCATGATTCTATGCTTCAAGTCAGAATCGTTAGGAACACAAAGTCTGGAGTTGACTCAAAGTATTCCTTCTTCATCGATTCTTGCTTCTGGAATAGCAACTTCTTGTACTTTCTTCTTCATACGCATCAGCTCCAGGTCTGTAGCTTGAGCAGCTTTAACTTTATCGATTAAAGTCGGTTCTACTCATATATTTGTCATCATCACGCGGGTCCCTGGAGTCTTTAACTCTATCTCCATCCTTTGTAATTCATACAAAATGGGTATTTGTGTTAACAACATCGCACTCGTACCCGCATATGATCTTCTACTCAATGTGTCAGCTACAACGTTTGCTTTTCCAAGATGATATTGAAAGCTATGGTCGTAATCCTTCAACAACTCTAGCCAACGTCGTTGGCACATGTTGAGTTCCTTTTGGGTGAAGAAATATTTGAGGCTTTTATGATCCGTATAAATCTCCACTTTCTCCCCATACAGGTAGTGTCTCCAGATTTTCAACACAAAAATGACTGCTGCCAACTCCAGATCATGAGTAGGATAATTCCTCTCATATTCTTTGAGTTGCCGCGAGGCATAGGCTATGACTTTCCCATGTTGTATGAGAAGACATCCTAAACCTTTGCCTAAAGCATCGCTGTAGATAACAAATCCATCCGAACCGGATGGTATTGTCGAAATAGTCTTAGAAATGAGTCTCCTCTTGAGCTCTTGGAAACTCTTCTCGCATTCCTCGCTCCATATGAATTTTGTATCTTTCCGAGTTAGCTGAGTTAACGGAGTAGCAATTCTAGAAAATCCTTCCACGAATCTCCGATAATAACCATCTAAGCCCAAAAAGCTACGCACTTTGGTCACCGACTTCGGTTGCTCCCAACTTTGTATTACTTCAATCTTTGTCGGGTCAACAGATACTCCATGCTTCGACACCGCATGCCCAAGGAATGCTACTTCCTCAAGTCAGAACTCGCATTTCTTCAGCTTGGCATATAGCTTGTTGTCACGAAGTCTTTGAAGTACCAGCTTCAAATGCCGCTCATGATCTTCACGGCTTTTGGAATAGATGAGGATGTCATCAATAAAGACAACAACGAACTGATCCAAATATTCCTTGAATACACGGTTCATCATATCCATGAAAGTAGCAGGAGCATTAGTCAATCCAAAAGACATGACTAAGAATTCATAATGCCTGTACCGAGTTCTGAAGGCAATCTTTGGAATACCCTTAGTTTTAATCTTCACCGATGATATCCGAATCGAAGATTGATCTTTGAAAAGAATTGTGCTCCTTGCAACAGTCAAAAAGGTCATCGGTCATGGTAGTGGATACCTATTCTTGATGGTGACATGGTTTAATTCTCGGTAGTCAATACAAAGTCGCATACTCCGTCTTTCTTCTTTACAAATAGAATAGGAGCACCCCAAGGAGATGTACTTGGGGACAGATGAAACCGATGTCTAACAATTCCACAGTAGTTGGACTTTTTAACTCCTGAAGTTCAATAGGAGCCATTCGATATGGGGTTTTAGAAATGGGCTTTTACCCGGGTTCAAGATCAATAAAGAATTCAACTTCACGTTACGGGGTAGACCGGGGAAGTTCTTTAGGAAATCGTCGGAAATTCACTAACAACGAAAATATTATTCAAATCTGACGTGTTTTTGTTCAAGTCCATAATATGGGCTAAGAAAGCTTGACATCCATTTTTCAATAAACGAATAGCTTTATGGCTTGATATGACAGTGACTGATTTTAGTGGTTTAGTTGATTGAATTAGTATAACAGGCTGGTTAGGATTATGAAAACTAACAACCTTACAAAAACAATCAATTTTGGCATGATGAGTGGTTAACCAATCAATCCCTAAAATCACATCAAATTCAAGTATCTTTAAAGAGATAAGATCAACAGGTAATGTGATTGTGCAAACTTAGATTAAGGAAGATTTATAAATAGTGGATGTGATAAAGGTTTCTCCTAACGGAGTCTCCACAGATAAGTCAAAGTCTAATTTCTTTGGAGTCAAGTTTAAACGTTGAGCACAAGAAGGAGAGATAAAAGAATGGGTAGAACCGGTATCTAGTAAGGTATAAACTTCACAAGAGTTCAAGATTAGCTTACTCGTGATCACCTCATTCGGGTTTCTCGCGTTTTGGCCAGTCACGATAAACACCCTCCCTTGAACCATCGACTTTGTTTTGTCCGTATTCGCCTTTGGTGTCGCCGTCCCAGTTGGACTTTACTTCGCTACCGGACAAAATCGGGCTATATAACCGTCTTTTCCATAATTGAAACACACCTTGGAAGCCTGTGAACAGTTTGGAATTATGTGTCCCTCCTCTCCGCATTTGTAGCATCTAACCGGGCGGTGCTCTCCTCCCTAGAATTTGTTGTTGGTCTTTGGTCGATGATCTTTGATGTCTTTCCGTCATTGTTGAATCTCCTCTTTTTGAAATTTCCACTTGACTCACCTCTCCTATTATCATGGCCACGATGACCACCCGAGTGGTTACCACTTTTGTCCGTATTTTTCCCTCCTCGCTGGTTATCATCGCTCCGATGACTGCTGTCACCGATATGACCCTGGTTGTAGTCCCTCGGTTGAACATACTCACTATCTCGCTCTAATAATTGAGCCCTAATGACAACATCTGAATACATAGAAAATTTGTGAGAGATAAGTTATTGACGAATCTCGGGTTTTAGACCTCTCAGAAACATCCGCGTCATTCGTTCCTCATTCTCTACAAAATGAGGTGCAAACCTGGATAACTCTGCGAACTTCGCCTCGTACTGGGACACCGTCATGTTTTTCTATTCCAGTCTAATAAACTCTACCTCCTTCATATGACAAATACTTTCAGGAAAGTACTTGTCATTGAATAGTTTCTGAACTCTTTCCCAAGTCATGTTGAGTGCGGCTAATTTTGGTACGCTTCCACGATTCCTACCGATGTCTCGCCTCACCATGGAACATAAAGGTGGCGAATGGAACCTTCTGTTCCTCCGTGCATCCCAAGACATCGAATATCTTGGTAATTTGCTTTACCCACGTTTTCACCTTAATCGGATTCGACTTTCCCCAGAAATCTGGTGGTCCCAACTCCTTGAACTGCTTGGCTGTGACAAACCGTGCGTTGCTATCATTTCCACCCATATTTTGTACACAAGTCTCCCTCGTCTGATTTTGCATGAACTGCAAAAAGCTTCTAAAAATTCCATCATTCATCGTTTTCTCCATAGTGTTGTTTACAGGAGGAACATTGTCTTCTTGTTGCACGTTCTCTTGGTTGGTGATTGATGGTTGTTCCACAGTCTCATACACTCCATTGTTAACGTTCTCAGCTGCCATTCTTAAAAATTGCCATAAAACAAAGGTTAATTAAACAAATTAACATGTCACATAATATTCCTATATTATGACCGATCAACAAATAAGCTTAGGTAGGACACACTAGCGAAGGATTTACTCGTCTCTCCCCTCCTAGTTCTATTCCTCAATCTCCGCCAGAGATCATATCCCTAAGTTGTAATACCAACTGTGACGCCCCCAAAATAGGTATACATCACCCATTCTGAGTCGCCAATTACATGGTATAGAAAATAACTATAACTTTAGTATTACAATTGTCGTGTAAAATACGACAACACATACTGTGAGTTTAAATATAATATTGTCTTCTAGACAATATCCACACCCAAATAAAGTCCTTGTTATAATTATTGATGCACTATTTTACAAAAATAGTGAGGACTGTTAAAACAACTGTCTAGGACCATCACTCTATACCCCGACTGGTTCCTGCTATGTTCTCGCTTTCTGAGAAGAAAAATGGAACAAAAAGGAAAAGGGTGAGCTCAACTAGCCCAGTAAAGAATATTATGACTAAGATAATATACAACAAATTATCCTTCGTCTTCAACAGGGAAAAATCTAATAGAATATAACAGCACAACAAGTTTTAGATCAACAATCTGCAGTAAAAAACAACAATTCATTAGAAGAGTTAAGTAGAGAATGAAAACTACTATCATCTATGAATTTAAAAGTCCATCATCAATATTTTATCCCTGTAACATCAATCAATAAACATCTTGCATCAAATATTCATCTTTGCACTACGAGCCAAAGATATTCATTTGTATCACCAGTTGGTCATGTTCATCTCAACACCTGTTCATCCTTGCACTATGGGCCAAAGATATTCATCAGGTAATCATTCATCTTTGCACTACAGGCCAAAGATATTCATCAAGTATCACCAATAAGGACTGAGGATGATGAAAAATATTTTAGAGAAAACGAATCCAGTGAGACAGAAGGACAAATATTAGGGATTCGTATTTCGGTTTATCCAAATTCAATAATACTCCATAATAACCAATTGTTAAGTAGAATTCAAAAATAAAGATCAAAACATGGATACAATCAAAGATAGTAACCATAAAAGACATCTGGGACGAAAAAGAGAAAATTTCATTTTTTGGTGAATAATTAATCGTATTCGTGAATAATACTTAGATATCGTGAATAAAGGTAATATATCGTGAATAGTAACCCCCACACAAAAAGGTAGAAATTCCAAAATAAAATTCATATCAATATTTCAGCATAATGATATTGAAGAAAATAATATCATTTACGAAGAAAATAACATCTCTTACCTCAAAAGAACAGTATGTCTGAATGGAATATCGGATATGATGCTGAAGGAAACTTGCACTGAATAGTAACTCTTAAAGTATTTAGATACTCACAAAAGTATGCTCGATAATATAGAGAGAAAGAAAACTTGTTTTTGGTGTGATTTTCAAGTCTAACCTAAGCACCTATTTATAGGAAAATGCTAAAGACTTGGCAAAGTAGACTTGACACACAACCGATGGTTTTACTCGCTACTATTCCCACCCACCACATTTGAAATAAAATTCCAAAGACATTTCTTCACCAACCATAGGCGAGGCCCACTCATTCTAGAATTTTCCACCAAAATGATAAATTTAGAAACTTCAACAATTTCTGAATCAGTCACCTCTTAAAATTCATAACAAATCATACGTTCAATTTAACGGTTCAAAATTTGTGGACATATACTCAACTTATATATGTATAACATATCCAAAAATCACAACGATCCAATGGTCGGATTAAAAATTATAACTCACGCAATATATCTCAAGAACACTGATTTTTCGGATTATGAGTCCTTCTAACCAATTTCCTTCATTTATAACCACATAAAATAAATTAATCCATCATTTATATCCACATCAAATAAATATTTTCTTATCATATAAATCAATAAATAATTATTCACAAATAATATTACAGAATCACAATAATGACAACCAGGCCGTTCCCAGGAAAGAGGGGGCTTTCGATAAGGATTTCTCCTTACTGGCGCGCAATTAGGTGACCAAACCTCTCCTTGACAGAACTTTCTAGACATTGCCAATAATGCTATCTAATAATATTATTCAAATAATATAAATTATTGATCTGATAATGGAAATACTGTGTAATGACAATTATTGAAACAACAATAATATAAAATATCAACGCAGCAATTATTGAATCAATAAAATAAAATATTGAATAAAGAATTCTTTGTAACAATTATTGAGTAGTGCCTTCACGTAAGAATCAATAATTCAAAATACTTGTAATAATACCGTAAAGCTACCTTTATGCAACCACGCCAGATTACTATATTTTAACCACTAGGTATTCCAACGATGTTAATTGTGAATAACTACATCTGTTATTCATAAAAACTCAAACTTATCATTTTCTTCATCTGATAGTTATTCGTTATGGGGCCCACAAATAGCTGCTCCGTCGTACAGATCCCGATAAAAAGAATATTCCATGACCAAACGAATATTCCCCGACAACAATGATTATTTTATAACCACTTGCTTATTTTGTAAAATTTGCACATTTCACCCATAACCAAAGCATTATATCAAAAATAATTCCTTATTATTTCAAGATAATGAATATAGGAAATTCAATTTTATTTATAATAAGTTGGGGTCTTACAGTATGCATTGATGTTTTTGGTGATGAATCTTGTTATAAAACACCTCCAACTAATGAACTTCAAAAGGAGATGGAATCATTAAAAAACTCTCTAGCTAAATTTGTTCATGGTGAAGAAAACCTAAATGCCAGGTTAGGGAAACAAAGACCTAGTAATGATAAACAAGGCATTGGTTATAATCTAGTATATAGAAAATAAGTTGAAATGCTTAAATCGAAATCATCATTTAAATTAAATTACTGTACACCTTTCACTACTTGCAAAAATTATAGCACTAAAGGGCATCTAGAGATAAATTGTTTAAGGAAGAAAAACAACAATCGAAGTAAAGCAATATGGATAAAGAAAAGTGACTTGATTTCAACTAACACAAATGGACCCAAAAAGATATAGGTACCAAAAAGATAAATTGCATTTTTCGTAAACATGTATGTTTCAAAGCAAAAGTATCTTCTCAAAAGTGGATCCTTGACAGTGGATGCTCACGTCTCATGACGGGTGATAAATCTAAGTTTGTGGAGCTAAATATCAAAAAGAAACATGGAACTGTCACGTTTGGAGATAATCGGTCATGTGAAATAGTCGGGAAAGGTAAAATAGGTAATGGTAAGGTGAATATTAATAATGTTCTCCTTGTTAAAGGCCTAGAATTCAATCTTATTAGTGTTAGTCAATTAATGGATAATGGACATCAAGTACACTTTGAAAAAGACAAATGCACAATTTCACATGTTACTAACAATGCTACTTTAGTTGCCCAGAGAGAAGGAAATATATATACTCTTGATTTTGAGCAACAACAGGAAGAATTATGTCTTACCACAATTCAAGATGAAGCAAATTTATGGCATAGAAGAATGGGGCATGTTCATATGGACCTAATCAAAAAACTATCATCAAAGAACCTAGTCAAAGGTTTACCTAAAATGAATTTTGAAAAGAAAGGTATATGCGAGCCCTGTCAACTCGGAAAACAAGTAAGGACATCATTCACAGCCAAGAATATGGTATCAACCACTTCTCCCTTATAATTACTCCATCTTGATTTATTATGACTCGAAAGGCATGCTAGTCTAAATGGTAAGTTTTATGCATTTGTGATAATTGATGATTTTTCTAGATACACATGGGTATTGTTTCTTAGAACTAAAGATGAGGCATTTAAAGAATTTAAAAAGCTTATTAGAAACCTGTAGACAAAATATAATCTTAATCTTATAAAAATCAGAAGTGATCATGGTACTGAATTTCAAAAGGATTTTATTACATTTTATAATCAAAAAGGAATTACTCATGAATTCTCAGCACCTCAAACTCCTTAACAAAATGGGGTGATAGAAAGGAAAAATTGAACATTACAAGAAACAGCTAGAACCCTCATACAAAAAAGTAAACTTCCAAAGAAATTTTAGGGCGAAGTTGTAAACACATCATGCTATGTACTAAATAGAGTATTAATTCGTCCAATTATTTTGAAAACTCCATATGAATTATTAAATAATAGACTTCCTAATATAAATTATTTTAAAGTATTTGGATCTAAATGTTTTATCCTTAATACTAGTGAAAATCTAGGTAAGTTTGATGTTAGATCATATGAGGGAATATTCATTGGCTACTCTCAAAATAGTAAAGCATATCACATTTATAATGTGCAAAAGATGTGTATCGAAGAATCTATACATATCAAATTTAATGAATCTAACCATAATATTCCAAAAGAAATAGAAGACGATACAAGAAATTTAGAGACAGCTGCTGATCCAGCCTATCACATAACACAAAATAGCAAGACGAAGGAATCTATCCAGTAAGCTGGATTAGAAGAGCAGAAGGATCAACAAGCTGAATACAAAGACCAGGAACCTATTCAGCAAGCTGAATTAAACGAACAACAAGACCATGATCCAGAAATTACTGAAGATTAACTAGAAGAAGTGATTCATGACATTCAACTTCCAAAATCAGCAAGATACATCAAAAATCATCCTCCCAACAACATTATTGACAACATAAATGATGGAGTAACAACAAGAAGAAGAGCACAAAATATGTGTGCATTTTCAGCATTCTTATCCCAAATTGAACCAAAAATGCCAAAGAAGCCATACTTGATGAAAATTGGCTTCTAGCAATGCAAAAAGAACTACAACAATTTGAAAGATTCCAAGTCTGGGAGTTGATGCCTCCTCCAAAAGATGTATCTGTTATTGGAACTAAATGGGTATTCAAAAACAAACTTGACGAGTATGGAACAATTACAAGAAACAAAGCAAGATTAGTAGCTCAAGGATACAACCAGCAAGAAGAAATAGACTATAAAGAAACATTTGCCCCTGTAGCCCGATTGGAATCCATTAGAATATTGTTAGCATTTGCATGTTTCAGAAAGTTCAAATTACACCAAATGGACGTCAAAAGTGTTGTCCTCAACGGATATATAAATGAAGAAGTATACGTAAAACAGCCACCTAGATTTGAGCATGACAAGTTCCCACATTACGTATACAAACTAAAGAAGGAACTTTATGGACTCAAACAAGCTCCAAGAGCTTGGTATGAGAGATTGAGTAAGTACCTACTATCAAATGGCTTCATACGAGTAAAATCGACTCTACTTTGTTTATTAAACGTCAAAATAAAGATATCATTATTGTGCAAATATATGTAGACGATATAATATTTGGTGTTACTATTAACTTTCTTTGTGAGTGGTTTTCCAAATGCATGCACAAGGAGTTTGATATGAGCTTAATGGGAGAACTCAATTACTTTCTGGGCCTTCAAATCAAACAACATCAGGAAGGTATCTTCATTCATCAAACCAAGTATACAAAAGAACTACTCAAGAGATTCGGGTTTGACAACTCCAATCCAAAGACCACACCAATGAGTACATCAATAAAACTCACAGCAGATTAAAAAGGTATGGATGTAGAAGTAATAAAATATATAGGTATGATTGGATCCTTTTTATATCTAACTACTTCTAGACCTGATATAATGTACAGTGTGTGTCTATTTGCTCGCTTTCAAGCAAGACCCAAAGAATAACATTTACAAGCTATTAAACGAATATTTAAATATTTGAGTGGTACCATAAATCTAGGATTATTTTATCCAAAATGTAACAATTTTGATTTAATGGGTTACTCAGATGCTGACTATGCAGGTTGTCGAATAGATGAAAAAGAAAAAACGGTGCTTGTACATTTTTGGGACAAAGTCTTGTTTTATGGCATGGTAAGAAGCAAACATCAGTTGTTTTATCCACCACTGAGGGTGAATATTTAGCAGTTGGGAACTATTGCTCCCAAATTTTATGGATGGGTCAAACATTATGTGACTTTGACATCTTGTGTAACAATGTGCCTATATACTGTGATAACACAAGCACCATTGACATTTCAAAAAATCCAGTTTTACACTCTTGCACAAAACACAGAAGTTCGACACCACTTTCTCAGAGATAATGTATCCAAGGGACTAATCAAATTGATATTTATTCCCACTAAGCACCAATTAGCAGATATATTTACAAAACCTCTAGGGGAAGAAGGCTTCTGTACTTTAAAAAGAGAACTCGGGATGTGTCTAATATAGATATGGTCTGCATGCTTTAAGGAAATTAAACAGAAAATCTAGATCTCACGGCATGTCTTACTACCATAATTAGGCTAATTAAATTTTTTTCAGATTTTCCTTTCCAAACACGGCAACACGCCTTCCCATATCTCGGTACCACGCACCCTTGATAAGATAAAAGTTACTTTACTCTTCCAACTGTCCTCTTTATTTCTTCAGCACTCCAACCGTCTCTGAAACTTTCGATTGCTCTCAAACACCTTCTGCGACAATGTGAACCAGGCGGGGTAGACAGCTCCGTGATGAGTCTGAAGATGAAGTATCTCTTCCTTCTCCACCCTCTCAACCTCTGACTACTCGAAAACTAAAAAGGAAACAACCGTCCATCACGACCATCTCCGGTGACTCATCCCCTGCATAATCTAAAGCGAGTTTACCATCCCCTCCACCGATTGGGACGTCTACTGGCACCAAACGCCGCAAAATCAAAGAATCCTCACCAGGATCTCCTCCGATGACGGTAATCCCTTTGTCTATCTCTTTACATGATGTGCCTAAGAATTTCTTTAGAGGCCATAATTTCGAACTTCGTTTTAAGTCCTCTATCTGCCAAAAAATCCTTTGTTTATTAAAAATAAATTGACATGTTTTACTACCAAAACTCGCCTCTTCAACATCTCCTTGAGTCATGTGGTTTATCTTCTTTAAGTGCTCCTCCTTCTATGGCTTACCCAAAATTAGTCCAATAATTTTATACAAACCTTTAAAATAATGGAGACTGGTTTACTTCATTTGTTAAAGGCAAATCTTTGTTTTTTACTGCTATGGATTTAGGGAGCATATTGTCTATTCCCTATATAGGAGACTGTCCCTTTACCCTTAAGGGACCAGTTTATACTCCTTTGTCCCCTCTTGACCAACTTCAATCTATCATAGCTAACCCCACTCTGTCGTCAGTCACTCTTCCAAAGACCATTGAAGTATCCCCTGTTGCTACCGTCCTTCACAAATAACTGAGGTACAATCTTATCCCTCATCTTGGTGGTGGGGCTGACTTCACCTACCAGGATTTGGTTTTGGTGGCTCTGATAATGAAAGGAAAACCATTCAATTTTTCTCTTATGATGCTTAAACATATGGTCAACTGCATCAAACATTCCAAAAAATGTCTGCCTTACAGTTGTTTTCTTACCAAGTTGTTCATTCATTTTCAAATCCTTCTAGACAATGAAGGCTCAATCACAATTATTGATTCCATTGATTCTGTCTCTCTCAAAAGCGTTCATCTCACACTGATAGATGGAAAGTTCATGAGAATTTCCCCAGAGAATCCCCTTGTCCCTCCGGTAACAAATCCCACTCCACTAGCTCCACAACCTCCTTCTCCTGAGATTCTTACTCTTCTCCATACTATTGCTAACAATCAAACCATCCTCACTGCTAATGTCAAAGATATCCAACACCGGCTTTCTGTGTTAGAAAAAAACAAACTACCCATCAGTCGCACTGATCTAAACACTATTTTTCGCACCATGGAGGATGAGTTCATCGATCTTCAAGCGGGGTTCGAATTGCATACCAGCGCTATGGTCGAAGCTCTGCAAAGGAAAATGAATCGTAATGCCTGCCAACTAAGCTTTAAACTAAAGTTTATCTGTAATCAGATTGGGACACTAGGATGATTCACCGAACGCCGAATGAATGATTTGAGCGAGGAGCTACAGGCTGACCAAGTGAATTCTTGCATACCTGAGTGGCCACAGTGCAATTGGATGGCCGAATACCAAGGCGATTTCCTGGATCTTCCTCAAACCTCCTCCTACCTTCATCCCTCGCCCTCCCCGCTTTGCAGACTCCCTATCCCAAGAAGAAATTGAACATCGCCGGCGTCATCGTTCCTACTTCACTGCTCGCGAGGCCAATCATGTTCACATTGATGAAGACGGTGCCTAAGTTTGTGCCACTCCCTTCCCTTTGTTGCTCTGTTGGTCCTCTTTTTGATGGATGCCAAAGGGGGAGTTGAATTCTGCCTTTCATAGACATTTCTTTTACAGACATTTCTTTTAAATTTCATGCATGATGTCCTCTGTTTCAAACTATATTTTTAACTGTTGGTTTTGATGGATGATTTTAAACTGCTGATGGATGCCCTTATGATTGATTGGTTAAATGGCATTCCTTATGCTTAAGGTATTTTGTGAATTAACAGGTTATTATAGGGTCATTAAACAGTTATTTCTAAATGATATGCATGAATTTAGGGGGAGTCATAATTAATTTATTGTCATCATCAAAAAGGGGTAGAATGTTGACTTATGTCATACTCCACTCAAAATGTTTTGATGATGACCATATTATTCCTTTAACCATGTTCTATGAAATTTCAGGAAAAGAAATGGCATTACAGGAATATTGAGGAGGAAACTATAAACTCTCGAGATCTTTGAAGGATGAATGGCCTTTTTGAGTCCCAGGAATATATGTAAGATCTTAGCATTAATTACTTTCCAATACAAGGCTTTAGGGCATATGCATTTTATATACACATAATTATATATCCAAAAATTAGCAACATACTAATTTTTGTATTAGGAAGATTTGCTATAATCATGGGGTAACAGTAATTGGTTTACTGTGTGTTTCATGAATCAAGGAAACTACTTCCGATTAATCAAATAAGGTAACTTAATATAAATAATTGGTTAAATAAATTCCATGAATCATACGTCATATAAATGCTTAATTTAAGGGAAGGTATTAGACTATCTTTAAACCACGTGCTTGACAAATCGATATGGTAATCTTTTTAGACGTGGTGTTTTTAAAGACTGCATAAGATAGAAATTGATGGCATGATATTAATCCGGCAGTTGACACATAGCAAATATACATATGACAAGATGGGATAAAATCTAGGAGATATGTTATCACGTGGTGAGCACTCATTCAGGAAAAAATCTTCTCTCTAATCACTATATTTTATACTGATCATGACAGTGTCTTACGTTAGTATACAATAGGAAAAGAGTCTTAATCATTGGCACAATATTTGGATGTTACTCTCAGATTATGTGATTTGTGAAATTTGTCCCAAACGGTCATATTACGAATTGGCAATTAACAACGGTAACTTATCATAGTTCGCTATAAAAGAGCTATACCTAACGATAAGAAATACATACTGAACTTGCATACATAAAAAGTTACGAAAGTGTGTTTCTTTGGTTTACTGCTATTTGAAATTAAAGAAGTTATTGCTAAGGTGATATTGTTGAAAATACTCTGGTAATAATTTTTATTGCATATCATTACATACTAGAGCCTTGAATTGGTGAGTGATATATTGCTTGATCATTAGACCTCTATTATGTACTTTACTTTCTCAAATACATTAATTATCTATAAATTGTGATCCGGACTGGATTATTGTATTATTACAATCAAGTGTGAAAGCATAGGTGCTTGAGGGTGCATAGGTGCACAAGGAGAAAAGGTGCTCAAGTTGTTGGAACTTGCATTGTAATTGGCAAAGTTTAATAAAAGTGAGTCTCCAATACTAGTTGGTATTGGACGTGGACTAGGCTACTATTATAGAGGGTAGTAGTTGAACCGCGTAAAAATCTCGGTGTTTATGTGATTGCATTTTGTGCTATATTATTCTGTTAACAATCCAGCAGCCTGCATTCAATATCTATAAATACTACCAAACTAATCTAGCACATTATTTTCTCATAATCATATTCTGAAAAAGTATAAGTTTTGAATTTATACATTGTGGAAAACGTTACATAAATTCAATACATTGTCCTAACATTTTTACTTATAAAGATATAGAATCCAGCTTGCTGCATTGAACATCCAAGGGAATTTTTAGCTAAATAAAAATTGGACATAGTTTGTTCCTACACTTATTCAACCCCCCTCTAAGTGTGCCAATTTAAATTTTAGTCGTATTGTATAAAAGAAGTTTGTATTTAAATTATGTACCATATATTTGGTGACTCAGAATGGGTAATGTATACCTATTTTGGGGGCGTCACATGGGTCATTTTACGACAATAAAGTTCCCCCTTTTATAAGGGTTGTTCTTTTTAGTCTTACATCTTGAGTCTGTACCATGACAATATGGCTTGGATTGAATTCAAAGAAGTGATATGAATTTATCATATAATATTAATGTTGATCTAACCGAAGTAAATGACATAAATCAGGTCATAATAAATAAAACATTTCATGTTTTATCAAATATTAGTCTTGCCAAAATAAATAGCTGAGATACAGCTCATAAACAATTCATGCATAAAAAGAACTTTAAATTATTTCACAGTTCAAGTAATAAATCAAGAAATCAGATGCACTAGGTGCGAATAACAATAATCATTATGGATGTGAATAACCAACAATAATTATTCAATAATCATGCTTTGAAATTAATAACTCAAGTGGAATTAGGAAACTTGTCATAATGCGAATATTCAATAATAATATTAGATGTGGAATAATCAACAATAATTATCCACTAACATGCTTGAAAAATAATAACTCGAGTTTGAGTTAGAGAACTTGCCTATTCGATGAGCTACGGCTAACTAGCTTTAATTAAAACTCCTTGAACGACCTAGCATTGACAATGTTGGTTTACTAATTAGTACTGCATATAATTGTACGTCTACACGCTTACTTATAGTTTTATCTGGCAAATAATTCAATTATAGTGTACACATAGTGTGACGCCCCCAAAATAGGTATACATCACCTATCCTGAGTCACCAAATACATGGTACAGAATTCAAATACAAACTTAATTATACAACTGTCGTGTAAAATACGACAAAACATAGCTGAGAGTTTTGAACCACATATTATCTGGTAGACAATATCTAAACTCAAATAGAGTCCTTGTTATAATTATTATCACACTATTTCATAGAATAGTGAGGACTATTATAGACACCATCTCGGACCTTCACTCCGTTTTCCGACTAGTCCCAGCTATATTCTCATTTCCTGAAGAGAACAATGAAAGCAAAGGGTGAGCTCAACTAGCCCAATAAAGAATATTATGACTAAGATAATGCAGAATAAATTATCTTTAGCCTTCAACAGTGTTAAACTAATTGAATACAATAGACAACAAGTTTAACTGCAGCGGAACAAACAATCCTTTAGAAGAGTCAAGCAGAGCATGATATCTACTATCTTCTATGATTTAAAAGTTTATCATCAATTTTATCGCTGAGACGCAGCTCAATAAATAATCCACATCACTGAATTATCCATGCACTACATGCCAAGGATATTCATTATTAACACATCCACGAATCATCCATGCACTACAGGCCAAGGATATTCGTTATTATCACCAATGGTCATGATTGTACCGATACATAGTCATAATCATACCAATCAACAGTCCATCTATGCACTACAGGCCAAAGATGACTTTTATCATAATATAAGCATAAGGATGATGACAATGATATAAGAATTCAATTAAATGAGAACAAGGATAAATTTTAAAGATTTATAATTCAATTTATCTAGAATTCAATAATGTCCAAATTGTCAACATGATACTTCTTTGTGGAGTAAAATTCAAGAATAATATTGTATCAAAAATAATTTGGACAAAAATAATCAATTTTTATCATGAATAGTACCTCGGGTGAATAGTACCTGAGTGAATAGTATCCCATGAATAGTACTTTGGGAATAGTACCCCGTGAATAGTACCCCGGCATGAAAAGATTAAAAATTATCAAGAATGTTCAGAATAATATTTCCGTGAAAAGATACTAGATGAAGCGTAAATTTTAAGGATATGCTACTAATTTCAAGGAGTATAGAAGCAATACTTAACAAAATAAGTGTAAAATTCAGAATCTGAAATGAAATAATATTACTTACATACTACAGAGTATGGAAGAAAATATTATTTCTTACGAATATTGAACAAAAATTATGTCCCTTACAATTGTTGAACGAAAATAATATTCCTTACGAATATTGAACGAAGATAATATTCCTTACGAATATTGAACGAAAATAATATTCCTTACGAATATTGAACGAAAATAAAATTCCTTACGAATGCGAAAAATAATATCGTAAGCGAATATGAAATAAATAATACCCCTAACCTTAAAAAGAGAGTACTTCTAAATGGTATAGCGGGGATATTCTTGAAGAAAACTTGCACTGTTTTCTACACTCAAAGCTTCCTTAAACTCAAAAAAAATTTGCTCAATATTATAGAAGAAGAATTCTCTAATTCTGGTGTAATTTTCAATTCTAAACTAAGCATCCTATTTATAGGATAATGGAATGATACTATTTCCATTTAGAAATCACGGACCAATAGTAAAGGATTTCACGGGCGCGCACCGGCGAAAAATTTTGATTTTACTATTCATTACTGTGCAATAAAATATTCTAATAAAACGAAAATTTTAAATATAATATAATATATTCTATTTATAATCTAATAAAACAAAACTTATATATATATATATATACTCCCTCATTCCTACGCAATCCATAATATATATATATAAGTAATAAAACAAAACTGAGATAACTTTCTACCAACTATTTTGAAAAATGAGTATGTGGGGGTCCATGTAATAAGCAAAATTTGCAACAAATACTTCAATAAACACCCCTCTATTTATCTCAATTCACTTGGCTTCTCAAAACACATTTTTAATAACATTCATAATTAATATTATAACTCACAATATTAACAACCAGATCATTCCCAGGAAAGAAGAGGTTTTCCGATAAGGATTTCTTCTTATTGGCGCGCAATTAGGTGACCAAACCCCTTTCCTCGACATAACTTTCTAGACATCGTCAATAATGCAAATAATAATATGAATAACTTTGTCGTCTCAATTATTGATTTAATAATATAAAATATTGTGACAATAATTGAATCAATAAAGTGAGATACTATGCAGCAATTAATATGGCAATAATTGAATAAAACTAAGTGACTTCTCACGTAACCATCAATAATTAAAAATATTGTACAATATCGTGTGCTACTATGCAAGCACGCGTATTACTGTACTTTTACCACGTGATATTTCAACAGTTAACGGTAAAACTTTTGCTTTTATTTCTATTGTTTTCTAACTCTGACAATAATTCCATTGTGGGTTCCACCAATGATTGTGCCGACGTACGAATATTCCCTGATAAAACGAATATTCCCTGACCAATCGAATATATTATAACAACTTGCTTACTTTGAAAAATTTATAAATATTACCCACAACTATAACATTATTTCAAATCCACACCATAATATTCAAAAATGATATTTAGAGGAAAAAAATTCATTTTTATTCATAAAAGTTGGGGTCTTACAACCTCCCCTTCTTATGAAATTTCGTCCTCGAAATTGGTGTATGTACCTTGTATGTCGAAGAGGTGAGGATACCTTAATTTTATTTCATATTCTAACTCCCAGGTCATTTCCTCAATATCGTGGTTTCTCCACAAAACTTTGACTTGAGGTATAACCTTGAAGCGTAGAATATGTTCCTTCTTATCCACGATTTTAACAGGTACCTCTTTATATGTTAAATCTTCCACTACCTCATCTAGTTATAATTCAATAATGTGGTTCGGGTCTTCCACATATTTACGTAACATAGATATGTGAAAAATGTTATGAACATGAGACATACTTGGCGGTAAGGTGAGTCTTTAGGCCAAAGTTCCTACTCGATCAAGCATTTCAAATGGGCCAATGAATCGAGGATTGAGCTTTCCTCTCTTTCCAAATCTTATAACTCTTTTCCATGGAGCAATACGTAACAACATATGCTCTCCAACATTGAATTTCACGTCCCTTCGATGAAGATTATCATAACTCTTTTGTTGATCTTGTGAGGTTTTTATACGTTGTCGGATCATTTTAATCTTTTTTGTTGTCATGCGTACCAATTCCAGTCCCAACAACGTTGCTTCACCCACCTCATCCCAGAATACTGGAGAACAAAACTTGCGTCTATACAATGCCTCGAACGGAGCCATGCCTATACTTGCTTGATAATTGTTGATGTAGGAGAATTCCATCAATGGCAAGAACTTTTCCCAACTTTCTTTGAAGTTAAGGACACAAAGTCTTAATAGATCTTTAAGAGTTTAAATAGTCCTCTCCGACTGCCCGTCCGTCTTAGGATAATATGCCGAACTGAATCGCAAATCTGTGCCCATAGCTTTCTGCAAACTAACCCAAAATCATGAAGTGAATCTTGGGTCTCGATCAAAAACTATGGATACTGACATACCATGCAGTCTTACAATCTCATTTATGTATATACGAGCAAGACGTTCAAGTGAATAAGTTTTTTGTATAGGTAAGAAATGAGCAGACTTGGTTAATCTATTAACAATGACCCAAATTGCATCTGTGACTTGAGAAACCTTGGGAAGACCAGTAACAAAATCCATGATAATATGCTCCCCCTTCCATTCTAAAATTTCAAGTGGTTGCAATTGACCTTTTAGCACTTGATGCTCTATCTTGACTCGTTGATAAGTTAAACACCTTGAGATAAACTCTGCTATCGCTCTCTTTATATTGCTTCACCAAAATGTATGTCAAAGATCACGATACATTTTGGTACTCCAAGGATGGATTGTAAACGGTGTGTTGTGTGCCTCCATCATGATTTTATACTTCAAATCAGAGTCATTAGGAACACAAAGTCTGGAGTTGACTCGAAGTATTCCTTCTTCATCGATTCTTGCTTCTAGAATAGCACCTTCTTGTACTTTCTTCTCCATACGCATCAGCTCCAGGTCTTTAGCTTTAGCATCTTTAACTTTATCGATTAAAGTCGGTTCTACTCATATATTTGACATCATCATGTGGGTCCCTGGAGTCTTTAACTCTATCTCTATCCTTTGTAAGTCATACTAAATGGGCCTTTGCGTTGACAATATCGCACTCTTACCCGTATATGATCTTCTACTCAATGTGTCAGGTATCACGTTAGTTTTTCTAGGATGGTATTGAATTATATGATCGTAATCTTTTAGTAGCTCGAGCCAGCGTCATTTTCGTATGTTGAGTTCCTTTAGGGTGAAGAAATATTTGAATCTTTTATAATCCGTATAGATCTCCACTTTCTCCCCATATAGGTAATGCATCTATATCTTTAGCGTAAAAATGACTGCTGCCAACTCTAGATCATGAGTAGGATAATTCCTCTCATATTCTTTGAGGTGTCGTGAGGCGTAGGCTATGACTGTCCCATGTTGCATGAGAACACATCCTAAACCTTTGCCTAAAGCATCACTGTAGATGAAAAATCCCTCCGAACCAGATGGTATAGTCAGAACAGGTGCTGAAATGAGTCTCCTCTTGAGTTCTTGAAAACTCTTCTCACATTCCTCGCTCCAATCGAATTTTGTATCTTTTCGAGTCAGCTGAGTTAATGGAGTAGCGATTCTAGAAAATCCTTCCACAAATCTCCGATAATAACCAGCTAAGCCCAGAAAGCTACGTACTTTGGTCACTGACTTAGGTTTCTCCTGGCTTTGAATTGCTTCAATCTTCGTTGGGTCAACAGATATTCCGTTATTTGATATCACGTGCCCAAGGAATACAACTTCCTCAAGCCAGAACTCGCATTTCTTCAACTTGGCGTATAGCTTGTTTTTACGAAGCTTTTGGAGTATCAGCCTCAAGTGTTTTTCATAATCTTCACAGCTTTTGGAGTATATGAGGATGTCATCAATAAAGACAACCACAAAATGATCCAGATATTCCTTGAATACTCGGTTCATCATATCCATGAAGGCAGCAGGGGCATTGGTCAATCCAAAAGACATGACTAAGAATTCATAATGCCCATACCGAGTTCTGAAAGTAGTCTTTGGAATGTCATCAGTTTTAATCTTTAACTGGTGATATCTGGAATGAAGATCGATCTTTAAAAAGAATTTAGCGCCTTGCAACTGGTCAAATAGGTCATCAATGCAAGGTAACGGGTACCTATTTTTTACGGTGACATGATTCAACTCCCGATAATCAATACAAAGTCTCATACTCCCATCTTTCTTCTTTACGAATAGAACAGGAGCACCCCAAGGAGACATACTAGGACGAATGAAAATGATGTCTAACAACTCCTGCAGTTGGGTTTTAACTCTTGAAGTTCAATAGGAGCCATTCGATATAAGGCTTTGGAAATGGGTTTTGTATCGAGTTCAAGGTCAATACAAAACTCGATTTCACGCTCTGGGGGTAGACCAAGAAGTTCTTCAGGGAATACGTTAGAAAATTTATTAACAATAGAAATATCATTCAAATATGACGTATTTTTGTTTAAATCTGTGACATGGGCTAAGAAAGTTTAACATCAGTTTTTCAATAAACGAATAGCTTTATGGCTTGATATGACAATGATTGACTTTAGTGGTTTGGTTTCTTGAATTAGCATAATAGGTTGGTTCGAAATATGAAAGTTAACAACCTTATAAAAATAATCAATTTTAGCATGATGATTAGTTAACCAATCAATCCCTAAAATCACATCAAATGCAAGTATTTTCAAAGAGATAAGATCGACAAGTAATGTGAGGGTGCCGATTTCAATTAAACAAGATTTATAAACAGTGGATGTAATGAAGGTTTCTCCCAACGAAGTTTCAACAGATAAGTCAAAGTCTAATTTCTTCGGAGTTAAATTTAAACATTGATCGCAAGTAGGAGAAATAAAAGAATGGGTAGAACCGGTATCAAATAAGGTATAGACTTCGCAAGAGTTTATGATTAGCTTACCCGTGATAACCTTATTCAGGTTTCTTGCTTTTTGGGAGGTCACGACAAACGCACTCCCTTGAACTACTGACTTTGACTTGTCTGGGACGGTATTTGGTGTCACCGCCACAGCTGGACTTGTCTTCACTACAAGATAAAATTGCGCAAGGTGGCCTTCTCTTTCATAATTATAACACGCTTTGGATTACTGCGTGTAGTTTGGACTGATTTGTCACTCCCCTCCGCATTTGTAGCATACGACCGGTGGTCGTTCTCCTTCCTTAACAACAAGTGCTGGTGCTGACATCTTTCCATCATTATTGAATCTCCTCTTCTTAAAATTTCCACTTCTATTATCTTGGCTAGAATTACCACCAAAGTGGTTACCATTTCTGGCATGTTGACTTCCTCCACGTTTGTTGTCACCGCTTCGATGACTGCTACCACTGGTATTATCATTTTTTCAGCTATTATCTCTTGGATGGGTTAACTCATTATCGCGCTCCAATAACTAAGCCTTATTCACAACATCTAAATACAAGCAAAGTTTGTGAGAAATGAGGTATTGACGTATTTCGAGTTTCAAACCTCGCAGAAACATTCGCGTCTTTCTCTCCTCATTATCAACAAAATGGGATGCAAACTAGGATAACACCGCAAACTTAGCCTCATATTGTGACACGGTCATATTATTTTTCTCCAGATTTATGAATTCCACCTCCTTCATGTGACGAATACTTTCGGGAAAGTACTTGTCGTTGAATAATTCTTGGAACTTCTCCCAAGACATCTTAAGTGCGGCAGGCTGAGTACGTTTTACAGATTCCCACCAATAATTTACCTCTCCTCGCAACATGAAGGTGGAAAAAGGAACCTTTTGCTCCTTGGAGCATCCCAAGACATTAAATATCTTGGTTATCTGCTTTATCCACGTCTCTTCCTTAAGTGGTTCTAGCTTTCCCAAAAACTCTGGTGGTCCCAGCTCCTTGAATTGCTTAGCGGTGACTGTCCGAGAGTTGCCAGTGTTTCCACCTGCATTTTGAACAGGATTCTCTCTTGCCTGATGTTGCATGAATTACAAAAAGCTCCTAAACATTTCTTTGTTCATCATTTGGTCGGTATTGTTGTGTACATGAGGATTATTGCCTTCCTGATGCACATTATCCTGGTTATTGATCATCGATGACTCAACGGTCTCATGTGCTCCATCGATTATCTCAACATTCTCGAATGTCATTTTTAAACATTGCCACAAAACAAGGGTTAATTGACATGCCACATATTATCCCTATATTCTGATCGACCAATTAAATAACAAATAAGTTTAGGTAGGTCATACTAGCGAAGGATTTACCCGTCTCTACCCTCCTAGTTCCAGTCTCACATCTCAACCAGGGATCATATCCCTAAGCTTTGATACCAACTGTGAGGCCCCCAAAAAAGGTATACATTACCCATTCTAAGTCGCCAAATACATGGTACAAAATTCAAATACAAACTTAATTATACAACTGACGTGTAAAATACGACAAAACATAGCTGAGAGTTTTAACACGAATATTGTCTCGTAGACAATATTCAAACTCAGATAGAGTCCTTATTACAATTATTATCATATTATTTCATAGAATAGTGAGGACTACTATAGCCACCATCTCGGACCATCACTCTTTTCCCCGACTAGTCTCAGCTATATTCTCATTTCTTGAAGAGAACAATGAAAGCAAAGGGTGAGCTCAACTAACCTATTAAAGAATATTATGACTAAGATAATACAAAATAAATTATCGTTAGCCTTCAACAGTGTTAAACTGATAGAATACAATAGATAACAAGTTTAACTACAGCGGAACAAACAATCCATTGGAAGAGTCAAGTAGAGCATGATATCTACTATCTTCTATGATTTAAAAGTCTATCATCAATTTTATCATTGAGACTCAGCTCAATAAATAATCCACATCGCTGAATTATCCATGCACTACGGGCCAAGGATATTCATTATTATCACATCCACGAATCATCCATGCACTACGGGCCAAGGATATTAGTTATTATCACCAATGGTCATGATTGTACCGATACATAGTCATAATCATACCAATCAACAGTCCATCTATGCACTACGAACCAAAGATGACTTTTATCACAATATAAGCATGAGGATGATGACAATGATATAAGAATTCAATTAAATAAGAGCAAGAATAAATTTTAAAGATTTATAATTCAATTTATCCATGATTCAATAATGTCTAAATTATCAACATGATACTTCTTTGTGGAGTAAAATTCATGAATAATATTGTATCAAAAATAATTTGGACAGAAAAAAATTAATTTTTGTCATGAATAGTACCTCGAGTGAATAGTACCCGAGTGAATAGTACCCCATGAATAGTACTTCAGGAATAGTACCCCGTGAATAGTACCCTAGCATGAAAAGATTAAAAATTATCAAGAATGTTTAGAATAATATTTCCGAGAAAAGATACTAGATGAAGCGCAAATTTTAAGGATACTTTACTAATTTCAGGGAGTATAGAAGCAATACTTAACAAAATGAGTGTAGAATTCGGAATTTGAAACGAAATAATATTATTTGCATACTACATAGTATGGAAGAAAATATTATTTCTTACGAATATTGAACAAAAATAATATCCCTTAAACTGTTGAACGAAAATAATATTCCTTACGAATATTGAACGAAGATAATATTCCTTACGAATATTGAACGAAATAATATTCATTGCGAATATTGAACGAAAATAAAATTCCTTACGAATACGAAAAATATTATCTTAAGTGAATATGAAATAAATAATACCCCTTACCTTAAAAAGAGAGTACTTCTGAATGGTATAGCGGGGATATTCTTGAAGAAAACTTGCACTGTTTTCTACACTCAAAGCTTCCTTAAACTCAAAAAAAAATACGCTCAATATTATAGAAGAAGAATTCTCTTATTCTGGTGTGATTTTCAATTCTAAACTAAGCATCCTATTTATAGGAGAATGGCAGGATACTATTTGAATTTAGAAATCACGGACCAACAGTAAAGGATTTCACGAGCGCTCACTGGCAGAAAATTTTGATTTTACTATTTATTACTGTGCAATTAAATATTCTAATAAAATAAAAACTTTAAATAAAATATAATATATTCTGTTTATAATCTAATAAAACAAAAATTATAATATATATATATATAAGTAATAAAACAAAACTAATAAGCAAAATTAACAACAAATACTTCAATAAACACCCCTCAATTTATCTCAATTCACTTGACTTCTCAAAATATATTTTTAATAACATTCATTATTAATATTATAACTCACAATATTAACAACCAGATCATTCCCAAGAAAGAGGGGGCTTTCCGATAAGAATTTCTCCTTATTGGCGCGCAATTAGGTGACCAAACCCTTTTTTCGACAGAACTTTCTAGACATCGTCAATAATTCAAATAATAATATGAATAACTTTGTTGTCTCAATTATTGATTTAATAATATAAAATATTGTGATAATAATCGAATCAATAACGTGAGATACTATGCAGCAATTATTGTGGCAATAATTGAATAAAACTGAGTGACTTCTCACGTAAGCATCAATAATCAAAAATATTATACAACACCGTGTGCTACTATGCAACCACGCATATCTTTTACCACCAGGTATTTCAACAGTTAACAGTAAAACTTTTGTCGTTATTTTTATAAAAAGTTATTTCTGTCGTTTTCTAACTCCGACAATAATTTCGTTGTGGGGTCTACCAATGATTGTGCCATCGTACGAATATTCCTTGATAAAATGAATATTCCCCGACCAATCGAATATTTTATAACAACTTGCTTACTTTGAAAAATTTATAAATATTACCCACAACTATAACATTATTTCAAATTCACACCATAATATTCAAAAATGATATTTAGAGAAAAAAATTCATCTTTATTCATAAAAGTTGGAGTCTTGCACATAGTATAATGTACCATCATTAATCCAATAAGATATTTAACAGATCTTAGGTTAATGATTTAATAAATTTATAAGGTTTTTCTTAAGTAATAAACACTTATTAGATCCTTAAACAACTAATTATAATTGTTTAATTAATGAGTCATTTAAATTATCTTCATTTATTAACTATATCTTCATTTAATTGCCATTTAATATTAGTTAAATAGTAATTAATTAATTACCTTTAGTTATTATTTAATAAATAATAGCTAATTACATCTATTTATTATTTAATGTTAATTAAACAATGAACATTTAAATTAATAACATTATTTATCTTTAATTATTACTTAATATTAATTAAATAATAATTATTTTTTATTTATCCTTGAATAATAAATAATTAATATATTTTTAAGTCATTAGTCTTTAATTATTCATTACTATTAAAAAATAAACAATTAATTAACATTTTCCTTATTTAATATTAATTAATTATTTATCTTTAAATAATAAATAATTAATTCAATTAAATAAGTCTTTAATTATTCTTTCTTATTAATCTAAGAATAATTAATTATCATTTATTCATAATTATTATTTAATATTAACTAAATAATAAATAATTATTTTATAACTTTTATGTTAATGTAAGTAAGTAATTACATTATTATTACATAATCTTATTTAAACATTTTTTAATCATTATTTATTAATCAATGGTGTAACTCTATTTATTATTTAATCTTAATTAAATAATCAATAGTTAATTTATTAATACTATCTCTACTTAATTATCACCTAATATCACTTATATAATAATTAAATAGTTAATTATATTTAAATTACATGTAATTAGTTTAATAATCATTTAATGGCATTAAAAATAATAAATTAGTAAGTTTTAAATGATTTAAATGAGTTTAAACCACTAATTACTTAATAATTACATAACTATTCCGAAAAATTATGAATTAAATATCTTAAAATTCTTAATAATTTTAGAAAATTTTGGGTCTAAGAATAAATCACTTTGAATCAAAGTAGAAAAATGGCGAACCGGTCAGTAGGAAAATTTATCTGGAATTAAGCGAATAGTGAGCCAGGAAGATACGTTTTGTAATATTTTCTGATTTTTCCAAATTTGGGGTCCTTCACTAAAACTTGAATAAAATGAAATTTACAACTCCGATTTAGGTCCAGTCGGTCTCGTTGGATTCGTATCTTCCCAAACTACAATTTTTATTTATCAAACCTCAAATTTGGATCTGTTTTAGTCCCAAAAAATAGCCCAGAAGTGGCTGTTCATGCAACATGATTTCATAGTTGGAGTGTTTTGGTAATAAATCCATATCTTGCTCATTTTTTAACATTTTTACATACTTCCAAAGGGGTTTTTCCCTTAACTCATAGCTTTAGCATACCAAGAACCAAAATTACAAAAACCCTTTGTAGATTTCAAAATGAAAAGCATAGATCACCATTTTTAAATAACTTTTTCCCAAAAACTTCTTTAACTCCCTTTTTCCCAAATTTCCAACATGAACATATATAGATGAACAAGTGTAAACACTCGAAATTTTCTTTTCCTGTTACTAACTATACAGGAGGGCAAAAACATCTTTTTCACACTCTAGAGATAACCCTGGAGGACCACAACATCAATTCTAACCTCGGAGATAGCCCGGGAAATAGATTTTCCAACCCCAGAGATAACCCCGGGAAATCAGTTGCCAACCCAAGAAATAACCCCGGGAAAGTCAGTTTTAACCCCAGAAATAACCCCGGGAGATCAAGTGCAAAGCCGAGAGTTAACCCCGAGAGGTCAAGACAACCTCAGAGATAACCCTAAGGATATTCAGAGTCAACAAAACGACAATCTCAAAGATAACCCTGAGAAAAGACTGCTACGACTTTGCAAAAATCAGAGATAACCCTGGGAGGGGCAAAATGGTCATTTTGCCAACTCAACTCCAACTCAAATCAAATACACTCACTCCAAATCATATTGCTTCAAAAGAAGTCCCAAAAGAACCCTATCTTAACTTCCGAACACAAACTACGCAAAATGGCTCAATGGACTGCCTGATAGAAACCCAAAAATGCCATTTTGGTCATGGACCCATCTTCCCAAAATCAAAAAAGGGCAAATCCTATGTCATTACATAGCTCTCAGAAAGAGCTTTCCGGAATGGTATGGCACGCTTCCATCGGACTCCCGAATTGAAAGTTATGAAAGTTTGAGTAAACAACGCGTTGTCCAGGAGTGCAGCGATGCTTGAGAGACAATGTGACCCACCTTTGCCCGAGGTACCCCGGCAGATCGGTACACACCCTCTTCTGCATGGTACACTGCGGCACCCCCTCTATAAATAGAGGGCTTGGGGTGGCCTTATTTGAAAAAAAAAGGCGAGGAAGCCCTGTCCAATTTGCTCTGTACACGCTATAAATTGAGTGCTTTCTTATTTTAAACACTTGTGAGCTCATATATTGTCATATTTTTACCGGTGAAAGCCAAGTATTCATCCATTTAAAGTCATAGAAGTCTTCTTTGGCAGTCCACTGTAAGCCTTCTCACACTCTATAAAGCCTTTCTCTTCATCTTTGCACCTTTTCTTCTACACATTGAGGGTCGTATTGTGTGCGTATGCTTGGACTTGGTCAAGTGGTTTTCATTTTTATATGTATATATATATACTTATATGTATATATTTATATATGGACTAACATTATCGAAGTTATGCCTCGATTAAGCCTGAACTTATATCCGGAGGCGTTTACTTGCTTTTATTATATATATATATATATATATATATATATATATATATATATATATACATTTTATATCGAATCTGGAGTTTACTTGAGGCCTTTTATTGCTTTATTTGCATTTAGTCCCTTTGGAGTTTACTTAAATGGCGGTTGATCATATTCTTGCTTTATTTACTTTTACGATCCCCCAGTGGAGTTTGCTTCATGGTGGTTGATCATATCCATATATATATATATATATATATATATATATATATATATATATATATATATATATACCGCTTTTATAGATTTACATTTCCGATCCCCATGGAGTTGATTCGAGGTGGTTGATCATGTTTGTATATATATATATATATATATATATATATATATATATATATATATATATATATATATATATATATATATATATATATATATATATATATATATATATTTACATATATATAATTGCTTACTACTTTTCATATAAACTGTGATATCATGTGAGCCCAGGAATCATGTGATCACATATTCAGTCTACTGAATCTAGATTCGATTCTCGTGATAGACATTTTCAGCTGTAAGCAACTTGTACATTATTTACGGTGTATGAATTTCCTTAGATGGCTGTCATGCCCACGAGGAGTTCGGCACTGCTGTATATTATTTTCTCGAAGATGCCTCGCATCTCGAAAATAAAAGCAAACAAGTCGAACATTTAATAATAAAATGGAAGTATGAAAAGGTCTCAATTCCTATTGAGCACAGGGTTTGAAAAACCTCTTTTACAAAACTTCATTGCTATATCTTGCTTAAAACTAAATTTTTTTATAAATTCAAACCCTTTGTATATAGGTGCGAATGAGGCCTCGCACTACTTTCAAATAATTACACATTGATCCACACACACACACACATTCATATAACAATTTCGTGAAAAGTGGCGGTCACCGTGGAAACACGGATGTCGGGGGGTGCCTAACACCTTCCCTCCGCATAATCAAGCCCCCGAACCCAAATGAATCTCGGTTCCACAGAACTGTTTAGCAGTGTAATATCATTGGGTCAATGTGCAAACCTTTCGGTTGCGTTGGTACAACTAGTTAAAAACACTAACTGGCGACTCTTAAAGTCAAATCGTCGACATTATACATGTCAGACCTTTTTCACTTGTTTTTTTCAAACAAATCTCACATTAACATGAGAACACCAAAGAACAAGTAACGAAAAGGGACAACTAAAAATCCCGACGTCGACAGGTAGCGACTCTGCTAGGGACTCCGGTAAGAGGGCTTAAGCCACTAATACAAGCTTTTCAAAACTGTTATATGCTTGTGTCTGAACGTTGTCTTTACATTTTTTATGAATGTGTACGAATGCATTTTACTTACCGCACTGCAATATATCCATCTGTGATATTAGTGCTTCGCACATGTCATCATTTTCATAAATGGTGAGACACGCTGTATGTGAATGTATGTTGTGTGGTTCCTCCACCAGGAGGCTATCATGTCGGTGTTTGATTCTTTGGACTCATAGGGAGACTAATTCCAGCGAGGCTCGGGAAAGGCACCACCAGTTAAACTCGGTTGAAAAGCCAGGATTAACTTTCCGTCAAGTAGATTGCGATGATCTGGAACCTTCATGCCAAAAAGCCGCGAGAGTAAACCTAAGATAAATTCGACCTCGATAAACCAAACACGAAGGAAGTCTCTTCATAATTTCCCATTTAAATTACTTGTAATTTCAATTACTTGTCAATCTCAATGTAATGGAAAATATGAAGGAATATGTGTACATGCATATTAAAACCTGACATGCTATCTTGTCTTATAAACAGCTAACATCTGTTTCATAGAATAATATTCCTAAAACGGATACATCACATAGCATGTAACATTTATACATTCCCTAAGACTAAACTATGTAAGTCTTTTTGTAGGGAAGCAATTGGGCCCGTTTCCCGTTCAAAGTCCAAAAGGGCATTAAGCCCACTGTTAGACATGGATAAAAGTGCCCAGCCTGATCCTACTCTTGTCTCTCGAGAAGAGTTCGAAAGATTAAGCTATCAAATTATAGAGTTGGCTGTTATGTTCAAAGAACTACCCCAATCTACTCAGGGTCCACAAATACCCTTCCACACGGAATCCTCTGTACATGGAGCAATCTAGGGCCAAACAATGCCTATTCAACCAAAGTCATCCACACGAGAGGCGGTCGAGTATTGGCAAAAAGATAAAACCAGGATACCTAAACCTCATTCCAATAAAGAAATCACAAATGTCAGGGATGATCGAGAAACTGGGGATATAAGAAAAAAGTCCAACAAATGGAGGAGACCATCCGGTCAATCAAAGGGACTGAAAACTATGGGAGTGTCACCTATTCAGATCTCTGCATATTCCCAAGGGCTCGATATCCTGCCAAATTCAAAGTCCCAGAGTTTGAAAAGTACAATGGGCCAGGCGATTCCTAGACACATCTGAAAGTGTACATCGGCGAACTAGGGTCTTATGCTGAAGATGAAAGCCTCAGAATGCAACTTTTTCAAAAGAGTCTCACCAGAGAGGCTAAAGCCTGGTATGCCCGACTTGACAATGCCAAAATCCATAATTGGGAAGAATTGGCCCACGCCTTTCTAAGTACAATTTTCAGTCACAAATGGCACCGGATCGATACCAAGTGACTAAAGTCAAAAAGCAAAGTACTAAATCTTTTCGAGAATATGCCCAAAGGTGGAGATGTGTCGCAGCGCAAGTCCTTCCATCAATGATAGAAACTAAGATGGTAATGACGTTTATTGACATTCAAGAGGCGCCTTATTATGAGAAGATCCTAGCAGGTATAGGAAAGCCATTCTCGGAAATGATTAAACACGGCGAAATGGCAGAAATGGGCCTAAAAGTTGAGCAAGATTAAAGACTTCCTTGCCTTGGAAGTAGTGCCAAACATATCTGATGGCAAATATGTGAGTGATCCCAAGGTGTGCAGATAAAGGCATTGAAGATGTATCAATTGTTGTCTGAGGGCAAGCTAGGAGACCAACCTCTGATCCCCCATTTGGAAAAAAGCAAGATAATCGCCATCTCAACAACAGTCTGCATTCAACCAATGCCCAGACAGGAAAAGAAAATTTGAAAGAACGAAAAATCGGGTGTTCACTCCTCTGGGCATTTCCCTTGAAAATGTATTGGCGATATTAATGGATCACAAGAAAATTATCGAATTGGCCCCACCTCGGAACTAGGGCAAAAGATGATCCAAGCCAAAAATGTGCTTACCACTCGGGGTCTCCGGGACCGATACAAAGATTGTTGGTCTTTAAAGCATAAAATTCAAAATCGATCGTAAGTGGCATTGTTGTGGTCTAACAACTGATCAAAAAATGTTAACACCAACCTTCCATTGCAACATGATCTGAGGGGAAGTAAACATGATCCCGGTCGAGAAATATTTGAAATATATCCAATTAAATGAAGTGCATCTGAAGGATGAGGACTACCCCAAAGGCCTGAAAACAAATGTCCTAAAGTGGGAAAACTTAGGGAGGGTATCATAGTAATGCAAAAATTAGAGACGATCCGAAATCAAGTAAATCACTAGCTAAAGGCGATGAGTGCGCCAACATCAGGATATGAGGCAGTTCTTCACTCAACTATCAGAAGGCCAAGAAAAGGGGGATGATAAAATTGCTAGAAGATCTCGCCTACAGAAAAATCTCTTAAGGGAATGCGAATTCTCAAAGAAGAAAGATCAAACAACCTCAACAAGAGTCCGAAAATTCACCCCTCTAATAAAATCCAATGAAGAAATACTACACCTTCTGATAAGCGAAGGAAGGATTACTGAGTTGCTACCTCCTATAAATCCCAAGATAAAGAGTTATGATTCCACCAAGATATGTCTCTACCATTCTAACTCACTTGGACATCTGATTGAGGAATGTTGGTCTTTCACGACATAAAATCGAGGATCTTATTGAAAATGGAAGTGGAGATAGAATTTCCATGACCAAAAAAAAGCGAAAAGGAAATAAAAAGCTTAAGATGTCCACTCAAGACAGGCGATTCAAATGATGTGAAGGCTATGACGATAATCTGGCGAGAAACACAAGATGGAGTGATCGTAATGCGAAAATAGCCGGAGGAGACAAGGAATCCCCAAAGAAATTCCTCATGACATCCAACCTCTGTGGTCCAAAGATAGAAACCACATTCCGGATCTTATAACCTTGGATGATGCGGAGAAATATTAATCCTTTCGGGGAAGAAAAAAGCAAAAAGGAAAGTTCCTTGCAAGAAATACGACAACAGTTTGAGGAGATTTCATGGTGAATCCTCTCAAGCCCAAGAAAAGGTGAAGGAGCAGATGAAGGAAAAATGTGGTGAGGTTATCGGGAAACCAACCCCTCGAAAGAATCCGAGTTCATCCCTGTTTTTGCGAGGGGTTCAGTTCAAGCATCTCTAAGGAATGTACTGAATTAGGAAGTGATCAAGTTATGGCCATAAGTGAAGACATTCAGAACTAAGAAGTAACCTCTATCGCGAGCCTTGAAGGCAACATAACCACTAACAACTAAACTATCAGGCCTTAAATAGCCAAGAAGATGTTGATCTAGGGGATAAGGTTGCGAGTTCCAGAAGATGTTGGGACGGTATCACTTTCGTCGTAGTATGCCTTTTATTTTCCATGCATGTAAATATTGAAAAAAAAAAGAAAAAAAGAATAAAAAGGAAAAAGAAATGAAAAAAAAAGAAAAAAAAAGAAAAATTAAAAAAATTAAAAATCAAAAATCAAATCATTCAGGTTTCAGCTCATCAAGCCTGAACTACGAAAGACCTGATCTCCTCTCCAATAGGAGTACGTAGGCACCCATTTATGGTGTGATCAAACCAAACAAAAACCCAAACAAACACTTCTCACTTCTTAAACTAGTTTATCTTATCAGCGAGGAACTATGCGGACACGATCTCCCTCACATACTGAGAATGCGTGGGCAACCAATGCGGTGGTGCGATCAACCTCAAACATCAATCCCAAGTCTACGCCCAAGAACAACCCTTCAAGTCAGCGACCCATGTGTAGAAGACCCAACAACACTTCAATGTCATTCCATCAATTTTGGCGAGAAATCCCGAGAAAAGGAAGAAACAACGATACACTAAGACAACCCCGCGAGGACCTTGAGGCCGAATCCACAAGTCACCCCAATCATAAGTCTTCCTCAAATTAGAAGAAAATCATCAAAGCCCAATTCCACTACTTGTTCATCATCGATACAAGATAAAAAGCCTCTTGCGATCTCGACATCCTAGCAAAACAACTATCCCACAACAATGAGCAAAATTTGGAGCAATTTCAACATTGGCGACAACCCGATATTGGGACCACCTGACAAGATTAGGACAATCGGCAATCAATCTCAACTTTCAAAAATGCACGACCGGTCAACACCATCGACATGGTACATCATCATCGAGCTTCCTCATATCATCTCACTTTGGCGATTCGGATATTGCTCACTCATGATTTGGTCGACAATGAGAGTTTCTCATATGAATATCCTAGCATCGACATCTGCAAAAGGATTGGGGCATTTTGATTCAAGAAAGGGAAGGAGTTTAAAAGGCAAGATCAAGCCTCTCATCAAAAGAAAGGGAGAACTCCTATCTCAATCGGCGATATAAAGCTTTCCCTACAGAAAAAGGGGAAAATTCTCAAAAAAAAAAGTTCTTAACTTAAAAGTAAAGGCCCAATGACAAAAGGTTTGGCGAATGAAATCTACACCATCAAATATGTTAACCTGCGTCAAATCCTCATAAGTTGAGGCCTCTACACTGAAGTTCAAATCTGGACAGCGAAAGAACTAGTTACACCTTCCAGGGATATCAGTGGAATTCAGGTCATCAGTTCATCCGGGTTGCGAATCAAACGCTCAAGGAAATGGGGCACAATCACCCAACAGCGAAAGGAAGCTCCAAATCACCTTAAAAAGGATGAGAAAAAATTCTACGCCATACAAATTACAATCTGAATCAACCTAGGACGATAGACTCCTAAGAAAATCTAGATCATCACATCATGCATGATCTGCACATGTGCAAATGCGCTACATCAACGTACATCTCTATCAAGCATAACATCAGGCAGAGTCTGGTGAAGCAAACCTTTGGATCTTACTTCAGCAAAGGTATTAGAAGATCCAGTATTCGAAACCATTGGCATCAATTAAGCATAACATCAAGACAGTTCAGCGATGAAAGTTTTGTATACCACCGTTAGAGTGGGAACCGAAACAGTTTGGCGATGTCAGCATATTTAACTACCAATTGGGTAGGATCCATTGTCAAACTACCATCAGGGTAGGTACCATTGTAAACTACTAGCGTATACATCGGGAGGGTCCGGTGATCTCAGAACGTCATCCCCGTAGAGATGTAGAAAACATCTTAATTTCTCTTCATCAAATAGGCATCAGCGACACCGACAAAAAGCCAAACTGTTGTAGTCAACACCAGCATAGGCATCAGTAATCCCCAACAAAGGTAAAGTGATTTACGAAAGCATTTTTACATTCATCATAACATTCATTACATTACGATTTACGATATGCAAAATGCGATGTGCGATTGGCTAAAAGTGAAGTGCGAAGTACGAAATGCGATTTGCGATTTGCGAACTGCGATTTGCGAAAACATTTTAATATTCATTACATTACGATTTGAATCATTAAAAATATGCTGTCATATTTCAAGTGTCTACTAATCTTCCATTTCATTGCATGAACATGATAAATAGGGGCATCTGTAGACACTCGAAATTTTCTTTTCCTATTACTAACTATGCAGGAGGGCAAAAGCGTCTTTTTCACACTCTAGAGATAACCCTGGAGGACCACAACATCAATTCTAACCCCGGAGATAGCCCAGGAAATAGATTTTCTAACCCCGGAGATAACCTCGGGAAATCAGTTGCAAACCCCAGAAATAACCCCGGGAAAGTCAGTTCTAACCCTAGAAATAACCCTGGGAGATCAAGTGCAAAGTCGGGAGTAAACCCCGGGAGGTCAATCCAACCTCATAGATAACCCTGAGGACATTTAGAATCAACCAAATGATAATCTCAAAGATAACCCTGAGAAAAGACTACTACAACTGTGCAAAAATCGGAGATAACCCTGGGAGGGGAAAAATGGTCATTTTGCCAACTCAACTCTAACTCAAATCAAATACACTCATTCCAAATCATATTGCTTCAAAAGAAGTCCCACAAGAACCATATCTTAACTTGAGCACACAAACTTCATAAAAACGGCTCACCGGATTGCTGACAAAAACTCGGAAATGCCATTTCGGTCATAGACCCATCTTCCCAGAATCAAAAAGGGGCAAATCCTATGTCATTTCATAGCTCTCAGAAAGAGCTTTCCGGAATGGTATGGCACACTTCCATCGGACTCCCGAATTGAAATTTATGAAAGTTTGAGCGAACAACGCGTTGTTTAAGTGCATGTACTTCGAGATAGCGGGACCCACATTTCCTGGGGCACCCCGGGCAGCCACAGGTACACTTGCTGCACCCCCCTCTATAAATAGAGGGCTTGGGGTGGCCATATTTAAAAAAAAGCGAGGAAGCCCTATCCAATTTGCTCTGTACACGCTATAAATTGAGTGCTTTCTTATTTTAAACACTTGTGAGCTCATATATTGTCATATTTTAACTGGCAAAAGTCGAGTGTTCATCCATTTAAAGTCATAGAAGTCTTCTTTGGCAGTCCACTGTAAGCCTTCTCACACTCTATAAAGCCTTTCTCTTCATCTTTTCACACACTATTCTACACATTGAGAGTCGTGTTGTGTGCATCTGCCCAGACTTCGGTCCGTGGTTTTCATTTTTGTCTGTATATATATACTTATATATGTATATATTTATATATGAGCTAACATTATCGAGTTATGCCTCGATTGAGCCTAGACTTATGTCTAGAGCGTTTACTTGCTTTTATATATATATATATATATATATATATATATATATATATATATACATTTCTGTCAGGTCTGGAGTTTACTTCGAGGCCTTTTACTGCTTTATTTACATTTAGTCCCGCTTGGAGTTTACTTTGTGGCGGTTGATCGTCTTTACTACTTTATTTACATTTAGTCCCGCCTGGAGTTTACTTCGTGGTGGTTGATCGCATTTACTGCTTTATTTACTTTTCTGATCCCCCATGGAGTTGTTTCGTGGTGGTTGATCATGTCCATGTATATATATATATATATATATATATATATATATATATCGCTTTTATATATTTACATTTTCGATCCCCCATGGAGTTTCTTCGTGGTGGTTGATCATGTCTATATATATATATATATATTTACAGCTTTTATTTATATAACTGCTTACTATTTTTCATATAAACTGCGGTATCATGTGAGTCTTGGAATCATGTGATCACAGATTCAGTCTACTAAATCTAGATTTGGTTCCCATGATGGACATTTTTAACTGTAAGCAGCTTGTACATTATTTACGGTGTCTGAATTTCCTTAGATTGTTGTCATGCCCATGAGGAGTTCAGCACTGCTGTATATTATTTTCTCAAAGATGCCTCGCATCTCGAAAAAAAAGCAAACAAGCTGAACATTTAATAATAAAACGGAAGTATGAAAAGGTCTCAATTCCTATCAATGAAGGTCAAGCAACCTTGACGTTATCTCAGCCGATGGCAAGTAAACCCATCGAAGCATCGGAGATTGTTCGATGAGTGTGGTACCCGTATCCACGTACCCAGGCGGGGGTCACAACGCGATTCAACCATTAATTTATACGTCAATGAAGGTCAAAAAACCTTGGCATACTCCTAAGCAAGGGTCACAACGCAATGCAACCATTGATACACACATCAATGAACGTCAAGCAGCCTTGACAGTTTGCCCAACAGGGATCTATCCAGTGATACACACATCAGTGAAGGTCAGGCAGCCCTGACAATACATACTATTGGCAGTAACTCTGACAGGATCATAGTATATACTGGTGACACAAACCAGAGAAGATCATCCTCATCGGAGAGGACCGATGATGGAATATGCTATAAAAATCCTCAAAACAGACAAAGCTTTATCCCCACAGATCTCTTGCACACGAGAGGCACCTCAATGGAATAGAAGTCTGTATCAAGGATCCAAGACTTTGGTGATAGCCCCAATGTCAACATCCTTGAAGACTTGGATCGCATGTCCAAGACATCACTTATTGTCATCCCCGGCAAGATTAACAGGGAACCGACAATCTTTCATACATGCATCATGCATTTGCATCATGTTGCTGCACATAGCATCATGTTTATCTTGTTGCATTTCAAATGTCTAGGATTCTTTATCCAATCCATGCCTTGCATTGCATGAATATGATAAAGAGGGGCATCTGTAGACACTCGTAATTTTCTACACACCTATTACTGACATTTCAGGAGGGTAGATTCGTCTTTCAGAGATAACCCTGGAAGACAGCTCACATCCATTCTAGATACTACCGGAAGTTCAGTTTCAAACCTGGAACACACACCAGGAGTATCAATTCCAACCTCAGAGATAACCCCGAGTTTCGTCCTTAGAGATAACCCCAAGGAATGCCATTGCAGTTCCAGCGATGACTCCAGAAATGCTTGTTTCAAATGCATGCGATCAGCTTCAATCTCAGACCTCCCATTGAGGCACTCATACCTAAGACCCGGAGCTAACACCGGGAAGATAGGCACACTTACAGATGACATTGCGGAATTCAAACACTTGCAGCAATTCAATCTCAGATGTAACCCTGAGCAACGTCTACTATCAGCCCAAACCGGAGATAACCCCGGTGAGGAGTCAAACCGTCATCTTGCCACCTCAACCCTAGCGCACCGTCTCAACATTTTATACATACATTTCTACACAGCAATATCCCACAAGAGCCAAGGAGTTCCAATCCCGAGTAACTATTACTTATGGTAGCACATCAGATATAATTTGAAGCTTGAAGACCATGGGCATGGTCCCCTCTTCCTGACTTTGTACAACCTCTAATACCATGTCATTGCATAACTCTCGACAAAAGTAGTCCGAAGAAGGTCTTGTACACCTTGTTCGGATGCTCGGATTTAAGTTCTGTAAGTTCGAGCGGACATCACAGTGCACGAGTGCACGTACTTTGAGATGTTGGGACCCACAGAGCCCGGGGCACCCCGGCACCAAGAGTGTATTCTCATGCTCCAAATTATAAATATAGAGCTTGGGGTGGCCATTTGTAAAAAAGAAAAAAAGGCGAGGAAGCCACTGTCCCAATTTGCTCTGTCTGCTCACCCCATATTGAGTGCTTTATCATTTTAAACACCTGTTAGCTCACATATAGCTATATTTTACCAATGAGAGATGAGTGTTTATCCATCTAGAGTCATAAAAGCACGCTTGTGCAAATACATTGTAAGCCTTCTTACACTTTATAAAGCCTTTCTCTTCATCTTTGCACACATTATTCTTCACATTGAGAGTCGGGTTATGTGTGTATGCCCAGACTTCGGTCCGTGGTTTTTATTTCTGTCTGTATATATATATATACTTATATATGTATATATTTATATATGGACTAACATTATCTGAAAGTTATACCTCGATTGAGCCTGAACTTATATGCTGAGCTGTTTACTTGCTATATATATATATATATATATATATATATATATATATATATATATATATACACACACACTATATATATAAATTGTTATGGACTCGATCACGATGAGCTGAATTTTACATCCAGGCGTTTCTTCGCTTTTATATATATATATATATACTATATATATAAATTTTTGTCGAACTACATTCGATGATATATATATATATATATATATATATATATATATATATATATATACATTTTTACATGTCAGCACGGAGTTTACTTGAGGCCTTTACTTGCTTATTTACATTTAGTCCTCCCAGAGTTTACTTCATGGTGGTTGATCGCATTCTTGCATTATTTACTTTTCTAATCCCCATGGAGGTGCTTCGTGGTGGTTGATCATGTCTATATATATAAATATATATATATATATATATATATATATATATATATATATATATATATATATATATATATATATATATCGCTTTTATATATTTACATTTCCGATCCCCCATAGGGTGCTTAGTGGTGGTTGATCATGTCTATATATATATATATATATATATATATATATATATATATATAGCTTTTATATATATAATTGCTTACCGCTTTCATATAAATCTATGACATCATGTGAGCCTAGAATCATGTGATCACAGATTCATCTCATCAATCTAGATTCGAGTTCCGTGATGGACATTTTAGTCATGGCGACATGTACATTATTTATAGTGTTTGAATTTCCTTAGATGGTTGTCATGCCTATGATGAGTTCGGCACTGCTGTATATTATTTTCTCGAAGATGCTTCACATCTCGAAAATAAAAGCAAACAAGCCGAACATTTAATAATAAAATGGAAGTATGAAAAGGTCTCAATTACTATTGAGCACAGGGTTTGAAAAACCTCTTTTTACAAAACTTCACTGTTATATCATGTTTAAAACTGATTTTTTCTACAAATTCAAACCCTTTGTGTATAGGTGCGAACGAGGTCTCACACTACTTCCAAATAATTGCACATTGATCCACACACACACACACACATTCATATAACAGTTTCTTGAAAAGTGGCGGTCACCGTGGCAACACGGATGTCGGGGGGTTCCTAACACCTTTCTTCCGCATAATCAAGCCCCCTAACCCAAATGAATCTCGGTTTCACAGACCCGTTTAGCAGTGTCATATCACTAGGTCAATGTGCAAACCTTTTTCGGTTGCGTTGGTGCAACTAGTTAAAAACACCAACTGGCGACTCTTAAAGTCAAATCGTCGACATTATACATGTCAGACCTTTTTCACTTATTTTTTTCAAACAAATCTCACATTAACATGAGAACACCAAAGAACAAGTAACGAAAAGGGACAACTAAAAATCTCGACGTCGACAACAAGGTAAACCTATTAAACTCAATATTTATCATTCTCATAAGACTCTAGCCTTTTAGAATTTGCACTTCCATGAATCTATCACAAGATTACATAAAACATACAAAACATAAAACTAGGGTTTGATTTTCTTACCTAGTCTTGTGGGATGTCCTCCTTTTCTTTTCAAAGTAACTTATGAACTTCGGATGCATGAAAAACTTCTTTCTCTCCCTCCTCCAAGGTCCGAAAATCTCACACTCTCTCTCTCTCTCTCTCTTTGTATGTTGCTAGTTTGGGAGAAAATAGAAGAAGAAGAAGAAGAAGAATGGTAGGAAAAATGAAGTGAAATGAAATGTTGGTGATTTCACTAATATCCCCATAACTTTATTGTCCCTTGGATAAAAGGCTTTGCCTTATCTCTTCCAATTAGGCTTAATCATGTCATTAAAGGTGCTAATTAGATTTTTCACCAATGGGAGATGGACACATTTGTCCTTGTTGTAAGAATTTTTACTTAAGGAACTTGATTAGCCTAAAATTGTTGCCTTAAATGGCCTAAAAGGGGCGGTTCCCCATGCCCATTATCCACACCATTTTTCTTTTATTTTAATGCATAAATTTGATTAATCAAAAGTCTAAAATAACTTTAATCAAATGGGCTAAGTATTGGTTTGCATTTTATTTCTTTTAGGCTTCTCATTTAATTGTTTTGGGCTATGTAATAAACATATTTTAACAATTTCAATATATATTACCCTAATTATTTATTTAGGGTTTTTATTTCTAATCATATAGAATTTAATTACTTACACTTATCTCTTTAACTTGTAACCTAATTAGGTTTACTATAATTAGGTTTAAAATTTTTAATCAGTTGTAATAATAAAATGATCCACTTAAGTTAGTATAGATATTAAATAATAACCATTCCTTATTACCATAACCCTTAGGTTATTTAATTATCTCACCTAATGTATAATTAGGATATGAAACTTTCATTTTTAATAAAATCTATAAATGTATATATCCATAACTATAGTATATATGTTTATTTAGCCATACCCATTTCCACACAGTCCTCACATATTTATTCACTATATAATAGTCATACAATTAATCATTTAAAGATTATAAATATTTCTATTTAACATTCAAGGCTAACACTCAAGCTATGTTAATGTTTCAACATAACTTATCTTACTCTTCCTTAATCAACTTGATTAAGTATTGATCTTAGTTAAATTGAAATAACTAAATTAATTATCTTGTTTAATTTATATCTCATAAGACATATTCACTTATAAACTAAAAAAAAATTATTCAGTAAAAATTTAAATATATAATCATATAAAGTTCTCGGTCCTTACAAAATTAAAGAAAATTTTTTAGCCTAATGTTATAAATTAGGTATTGGAATTAAATAACCTAAATGGTTATCTTTATTTAGTGGTCCTACTATTTAATTATATATTAGTGACCTAATCTAAGAGATTATGGATCATGTCTCAAGCTATTAAATTATTTTGTATGAATATGTGAGTAAGTGAACATGAATATTATGTGATTGTTTATATTTGTTTATTATATAAATAAATAAAAGAAACTAATGTAACCTAATTATATATTAGGAATGAAAAATTAAATAACTTAATGGTTATGGTATGGGAGAATAATGGTATTTAAAATATATACTAATTCCAAGGCATTTATTTCATACATCTCATTTAATTAATTTTATAACTTAATTATAGCAAGTCTAATTGGGTTGAGAAATTAAGTGTACATGAGAAAGGATTTAAATTATAATTGAGTAAATGAAAATCTTAATTAAATAATTAGGGTATGATAAAATTAAAAGTATTGGACTATGATAATTTTCAAAGCCCAAGAAATTAATTAGAGAGCCCAACACACTAAATTAAGTGGCCCAAGCTAAGTCTATTTGTTAAGGAACATGTGGGAGAATAATAATATTAAAAATTATACTAATTTAAGAGATATATTTTACTATCTCAATTTATTAATTTTATAACTTAATTAAAGCAAGTTTAATTGTGTTATAAAATTTAATATACAAGAGTAATGATTTAAATTCTAAATGTGTGGAATAAAAATCCTAATTAAATATTTAGGGTAAGATAAGATGGAAAGGATTGGATTATGTCAATTTTTCATAGCCCAAGGAATTAATTGTAAGCCCAAAAGATTAAATAAAGTGGCCCAACTTTAAGCCCAATTAAAGAGGGACATGTTGGACATTTGATATATATATATATATATATATATATATATATATATATATATATATATATTTGGAGATAAGAAGGCCACATGGCCGATTATATGAAGAGAGAAAAATGGGAATGTATATAGATATATATCTTATATCTATACATTCCTTACCAACAAAAATCTAATCATCTTTCATCTCTTATTTCACTTTCTACTAACAAAAGAAACTAATGAGAGAGAAAGAGGAGAGGGGCGGCAAAATAAAGAAAGAGAAAAGAAGATAAGAAGAAAAGAAGAAAGTGAAGAAGAAAGAGAAAGAGGAAGAGAGATGAAAAAGAAAAAAAAGGAAACTAATGAGAGAGAGAAAAAGGAGAAGAACGGCAGCCATGAGAGGGAGAAAGAGGAGAGGGGCGGCAGCCTCAAGAGTGAAAGAAGAGGAAAGAGAAAGGTCATCCATGCAAGGAAAGAAGAGAAGAAATAAGATTTTGCGCAAAAGGTATAATCCTAAACTAATTTATACATTTTAGTTGAATTATTCTAAATCAACACTTTGATCTATGTTTCTAAACTCAAAAACTTTGGATCTTCTTGTTGATGAGTGTTTTATGTTTAGATCTACCCATATTGGGTGTTGATTTTTTTGGAAATCAAAAGAAAAGAAAATTAAATTTTTCTAGTTTATAAAACCCTAACTTTTATGTACTTTGGATGTCCACCGTTTTTGATATACACCTTTTTATGATCCATCAAAGAGGGGTGCTAGATGTATAAGTTATCTAGTAAAAACAAGTGGTAGCACTCAAAAATGTTGACTTTACAAGTCGTACTAGCTGCTTTAGCCAAAATAGTCCCATTTTTTTTAAAAAAAAAAAAAACTATTTTGGGCCAGTAACTGTCAGGGGCAGTTTCATAATTTTTCTGATCTTCAAAAATTTTGGAAACATTTGGGATGATAATATGATGAGTTATCTAGATTATGCCCAAAAATGGTGATTTTGGGATGTATAGAATGAGAGAGATGGATTTTACGGAAAAAGACTATTTTAAAAGTAAAGTCGAATAACTCTTTGTGGTTAACTCCAAAAATTGTGAAATTTTAGCTGGGAGTACATATATATAATAGGAGAATATCCTAAAAGTTTTGGAAGTTTTGGACAAAATCTCAGTTTATGATAAATGTAGCAAGATCCGGCTGTTTTGGCCATTTAAAAAATAGTAAATGAATTTTAAAAATTCCAAAGATAATATATGTTCAATATGGAACTATATTCTGTTAAATCCTAGAAAAGAAAATTTTTTTGGATCTGATTGGGTATATTTCATGGAAATGGTTTAGTTATGAATAAATGAATTAAATTAATTGTGTGATGTTCAAAATTTGGAAAATATGATTTTATGGCTCGAGAACCCTAGACATGTTATATGCATATTTTTTATGGGGGTTTTGGTCATTGGTAATGAGATCTTATGTGTATGACATTTTTAAAATGATTAAATGTATTAATTAGTAATGATTAAATAATTAAATAAATTGTTTATAAGTTTAATAAATAATTAAAAAATTAATAATATTAGATTAAGATATTATTAAGTGATTGATAATATTTAGATTAAAGTATTATTAAAACATTGATTTAAAATATTATTTGATGATTAATAATATTATTAAATGAATTTAAAGTTATTAAATAATTAATAATATTAAATGGAGTTTAAAAGAGGAGTTAAGTTATTAATTGGACATTCAATAGGCCATATTAAATGTATAGTATAATGAATAGGAAATTTAATATATTGGAAAGGAAAACATTTTACTGAATTGAAATACAGTTTGAATCCAAGTTGTTGGATTGATTTATTCAATTTTTTGGATTAATTATGTTAGCTTGAATACGACTTGCTAAATTGGTATATTTGGTTTGTTGAATTGGTTAATTAGAGTTGATGTATTAGTGAATTCAGGTTACTGGATTGTAGGACAGTGTGAATCCAGGTTGTTGGATTAGTCAATCCAGGTTGCTGGATTGGTATGTTTGAATAATCCAGATTATAGTATTAGTATTCATCTTACTGGATTATAGAAAAGAACTTATAATATAAAAGATTAAAGTGTTAAATCATAGTGTATATGATATAGTGATTGAAAAATTATCAAAGGACGATAATAATACTGATATATTAAGGTGTTATCTAATATTTGATTATGTGGTGAAGTGTTAGCCAATTTGCTTATAGGTAGTAGTATTATGAGGTGTAATATGATATGCTGATTGAAAGATCAATCTTAACAATGATATGTCTTTTCAATAAAGAGATTAAATTAGATTGCGTAGCAATAATCGACGGTACAGGCAAGTTTCTCTAACTCAAACTTGAGTTGTATTTTCAAAGCATGTTAGTGAATAATTATTGTTGATTATTCACATCTATACTGATTATTGTTTCGCACTTAGTGCATATTGCATATGTTCATCAAGTATGAAAGGTTGATCACCTTCATTACCATAAGGTTTAGTTAAATTGTGCATGGTCATTGTTGACCCCCAAACATTATTGATTCGGTCATTCAATTATTGAAACTTGATTCATGTTATTTCACAATTATTACATTTTTGAAAACTTGAAAGCTTATCCCTTTTCAATCATGATATATCTTCATTGCATTTAAAACTTGCTGGGCAAATTTTTTGTTCACCCTTGCTATATTATGATAAAAATTTTAGATTAGGATGAAAGCTCGAATAAAGACAGAGGCAAAGGCAAAGTGCAAGACTAAATTATTATGCAGATAGAACTATTAAATTTTCTGACGCAAAAGAAATTGTAAATCTTTTAAGATATTGAAGGTATGTATTAAGTTAAGGTTTCAGACATTGGGGATTATGTTGTAAAAGTTTATTGTATAAACAATTTATGTTTATATCTTTCGTAATAGTTATAGAAATGATGTATCGTAATGTACCAGATCTCAGGTAAAAAGTACCCGAATTTGGGGGCGCTACATCACCCCATCTTCATCCATCTTATTTCTGAATACTCATTTGGTGTCAATGACTGGTTGGTGATTTGGTCTCGGAACAATTCTCCATACTTTTTTTCTTTCAAATTGATTCAGTTCCTCTTGTATAGCTTCAATCCAGCTTGAATCTTCCAAGGCTTCCTCTATCTTCTTAGGTTCCATCTAGGACAGAAAGCTCAGATAGAAACACTCATTTTAAGTAGCCAATCTAGTCTTGATTCTTGCATTTGGATCTCCAATAATCAAATCTTGTGTGTGATCTTTCACCCATCTACTTCATGTTAGAACATAAGTTCTTATGCCTTCTTGTGTGAATTCCTCAAGATTAACTTCAGCTTCTTGTTGTAGATGATCATTGTCTGCAGTATTGTCTTCTACGATTGCTTCTTCGTTCTCTGCGATTCCTTCTTCTAAGACTACAATCGTGGTGACTGGCTCATCTACTTCGATCGTAGTGTATGGTTCATCGGTCGTGGAGTTTAGTGGTACAGACTTGCTTGATGAGTCTGTTTCATCAAAGATAACATGATTGGAGATTTCAACACTTAGAGTTTTCTTGTTGAACACCCTGTAGGCTTTTCTATCTGTGGCATACACAAGAAAAATTCCCTCATCCGACTTTGGTTGGAACTTAATCAGATATTATTTTTCATTGTTGAGAATGTAGCAAGTGTAACCAAAAACATGGAAATAGCTAACATTTGGCTTCCTTTGTGACAACCCAAAAATTTATAAGAGTAATAAATCTTGAATGATTAAATAAGGGTTAAATAATAAAACCTAGACTGGAAATAGAGTATTGATTAAGAATTTTGTGAAGGATTTGTATGGTTTATAAATTAAAAGTGATTATCTTATAACAAGGTATATGGTTTTGGATATTGTGAATAAATGTATGTTCAGTATCTGGTTAAGGGTTAAGTATTGATCAGATAAATTATAACATTGGTAAACCCTAATGTTATGTTAAGAACCCTAATGTTCAGTTAGGAAACCATAACGATCGGTTAGAAACACTAATTCCAATTTTGGAAATCCTAAACCCTAATCGGGAATTTTAAAACCCTAATGCTAAGTATCAAATCCTACGGGTTAAGAGTTATGTGAATCATGTGAAATGACCAAACTACCCATAAAATTATGGGGGGAAATTACCAAAATATCCTTTTGGATGCAAAATTACTAAAATATCTTTTTACTTAACTTTTAAGTAAAGGATATAGCCAAATCTTGGTGACTCACCATCCAAGATCTCCTATGTGTTAAAATCAACTTGAATCAGCCATATGTTGCCACTTAGCAACAATTACAACCATGGAATCAAATTTTAGTAAGTTAGAGTTAAGAAAAATCTTCACTTTAGTTTCTAAGCTTAGCTAAGACTCTATCTCTCCTAACCCACGAAATTGTGGGTGAAATTCAGTCCAAAGTTAAGCCAAGAACACCCCATACACTATCCAAGATCAGATCAAAAGGCAGAAATCAAAAGATTTCACAAGAAGGTATAAACCCTAATTCATTCTAGATCTTTAAGATCTCAATAGATTATGTGTTTTATTATTTAAATATGTGTTATGTGATATTATTTAGTGATCTATGATGATATATCATGGATCCATAACATCTAAGTGCATAAAAATAAGAATTTTAGAAACTGTCAAGAACCCTAGAAATATGGCCTGACAATCAAATGTCAGAGGCCATAGATCTTAATTTGTTAAGTGTATCCTTGTTAAAGTTTGTTATGAGGAGAGTAATATAGAAGTGGAATCATGTCCATACCATGTTCAGATCTCAAGTTATTAATGGTCAAACAAGGTTGACTAATCATGAAAATAAAAATCTGGAAAACCCAGAAACTGTCCAGAAATGTCTGACAACATGTTTAGGGGCTTAGATCTTGCATCTGTTATGTTTTTAACTTATGTAAGTGTATCATTGATATACCCTGACATATGGAATATAGAACCATAACACTAGAACGCTTAAATTATTAACAGGATCAAAGTTATTAATGGTTAAACTGGGTTGACGAAGCACAGAAAGTGATTTCTGGAAATTCCAGAAAATTCTCAAAATAGTTTCTGACATCATTTTGACTTGCCTAGATCTTGCAACTGTGATGTTGTTAAGCTACATAAGTGTAATACTTTTATACCTTGACATATATATTAAAAAAGTGTGACATTATAACACTTAATGTCACACTTAAACTAAGCCCAGAATCCAAGTTATTAAGGCCTCAAAATGACCCCTCATCATCCTGCTCAAGTTTCTAGTGTAACCTCAAAACTAACACAAAACTCAAGAAATGTACTCACGATTTAGTTTGAACTCTTATATCTTCATGATATGATGTAGTTTGACCCTGAAACCGGTCAGTACTTGTAGTATTACACTAGTACTACACCATTGATACCCAGAAACATCATCAACTGGGAATTAAAGATGGTTAAAGTAGGTATCTAAACCTTGACCAATACTGCTCTTCAAGGCTCAAGAACACCTATAGCTACAGTTTTTGTCGCGATAGACCTTTAGCGACAGTTTAAATGAAAATTAAATTATTTAATTGAAATAATTAAAAAAATAGAAAATAATTATGAAAAATTCATAATTAAGTTTTAAAAATTATTTGAAGTTATGAAAATTAACTTTTAATAATTTGAGATAAATTTCATTAATATTTTAATTTATTTAAATATAAGTGATATTAAATTTATTTAATAATTATATTAAATAAATTAGTTAAAAATAATTTTAATATTTTAAAAATATATTAAAGTGTTAGAAAATATTTTAAGTTATATTGAATAACTTTTATCATTTTAGTATGGATTTCATTAATAATTTAATATTAATGATAATAAATTTATTTAATAATTATATTAAATAAATTATGTAAAAAATGATTTTAATGTTTTAAAAATTATTTAAAAATGATATAAAGGTTTTAAAAATATTTTAAGTTATATTAAATAACTTTTAATCTTTTGATATGAAATACATTAATATTTTAACATTAATGGCAGTTATTTAAGAATCATTTTAAATGTTTTAAAAATAATTTAAAGGTGATATTAAGGTATTAAAATATTCTGAGTTATAATAAATAACTTTTAATATTTATGACATGTATTTTATTTTAAATTATTTAAATATTAATGATGATGGAATTACTTGGTATTTAAATCATTTAACAGTGATATTAATGATTAAAAAATCATTTTAAATGATAATAATTATTTGAAAATTATTATGAGCTTCCGAAAAATGTTATTACTAATAATTAAATTATCTAAAATAATATTGAAGCATTCAATTAGATTTTATTGAAAATAAACTCGATAATTATCCGATAAGGCAATTGAGACGTCGAAATAATACTGAAATCAAACTAGACTGAAATAGTTTGACTTCATAATAGTTCTTATGTATTGTAACGACTGTTAGAGATATGTGGTAATGTGTTTAAGCTGTATTATGACTATAATTAACAGGAGTGTATGTTATGGTATTATTCTAATTGAGCGATCAATATTATTAATAATAGGTCTTTCAAATGAAGCTAAATTAGATTGCGTAGTAGTAATCGATGGTACATGCAAGTTTCCTAACTCGAACTCGAGTAGTTATTGTAAAGCATGTTTGTGGTTAATCATTGTTGATTATACCACATCTATAATTTATTGATTCACACATTGTGTATGTTGTATATGTTCATCATGTGTGAAAGGCTGATCACCTTCATTACCATATGGTTTAGTTAAATTTGTCCATGTTCATTGTTGGCCATTTAACATTATTGATTCAGTCATTCAGTTATATGGAAATTGATTCATATTCTTTCACAATCTTTATATTGTTGAAAGATTGTCAGCTTATTATTCCTTTTCAATCATGATATATCTTCTTTTGAACTTAAACTTGTTGGGCAAAATTGTTGCTCACCCTTGCTATATCATGATAAAATTTTTAGATTAAGACGAAACTTCGGATACAGGGAAAGGCAAAGACAAATTCCAGAATTGGATTATTATGCAGTTAAAATTGTAATAGTATTGGATGCAAATGACATTGTATGTCGTATAGGATATTGAATGCAAGTATTAATTGAGATGCATGAAATAAATCTCTTGGGATTAGTATATATTTTAAATACCATTATTCTCTCATACCATAGCCATTAAGTTATTCAATTTTTCATTCATAATATATAACTAGGTAACATTAGTTTCTTTTATTTGTTTATATAATAAACAAATATAAACAATCACATAATTAATGTCGACGTCGGGATTTTTATTTGTCCCTTTTTCGTTACTTGTTCTTTGGTGTGCTCGTGTTATGTGAGATTTGTTTGAAAAAATAAGTGAAAAAAGGTCTGACATGTGTAATGTCGACAATTCAACTGTAAGAGTAGCCAATTCATGTTTTTAACTGGTTGCACCAATGCAACCGAGAAAAGGTTTGCACATTGACCCAGTGATGTAACACTACTAAACGAGTCTGTGAAACCGAGATTCATTTGGGTTCGGGGGCTTGATTATGCGGAGGGAAGGTGTTAGGCACCCCCCGACATCCGTGTTGCCACGGTGACCGCCACTTTTCAAGAAACTGTTATATGAATGTGTGTGTGTGTGTGGATCAATGTGCAATTATTTGGAAGTAGTGTGAGACCTCGTTCGCACCTATATACAAAGGGTTTGAATTTGTAGAAAAATTCAGTTTTAAACATGATATAGTAGTGAAGTTTTGTAAAAAGAGGTTTTTCAAACCCTGTGGTCAATAGTAATTGAGACCTTTTCATACTTCCATTTTATTATTAAATGTTCGGCTTGTTTACTTTTATTTTCGAGATGTGAAGCATATTCGAGAAAATAATATCTGACAATCTGAAGAACTCATCATAAAAATGATGACCATCTAAGGAAATTCAAACACTATAAATAATGTACATCTTCTTTACATTAAAAATGTCCATCACGGGAACCGAATCTAGATTCAGTAGACTGAATCTGTGATCACATGATTCCTAGGCTCACATGATGCCGCAGTTTATATGAAAAGCAGTAAGCAATTATATATATAAAAGATATAAATATATATATATAGACATGATCAACCACCACGAAGCACCTCCATGGGGGATCGAAAATGTAAATATATAAAAGCAATAAATATATATATATATATATATATAGACATGATCAACCACCACGAAGCACCTCCATGGGGGATTAGAAAAGTAAATAATGCAGTAAATGCGATCAACCGCCATGAAGTAAACTCCAGGGAGGACTAAATGTAAATAAAGAAGTAAAAGGCCTCGAAGTAAACTCCAGAGTTCGACAACAATTTATATATATATATATATATATATATAAGTTTATATATATAAAAGCAGTAAACGCTCTAGATGTAAAATCTAGACTCGTCAGATAGAGTCTGACAACAATTTATATATATAAGTGTGTATATATATAAACGCTCCAGACATAAGTCTAGGCTCAATCGAGGTATAACTCGATAATGTTAGTCCATATATAAATATATACATATATAAGTATATATATATATAGACAGAAATGAAAACCACGGACCGAAGTCCGGGCATACACACATAACACGACTCTCAATGTGAAGAATAATGTGTGCAAAGATGAAGAGAAAGGCTTTATAGAGTGTAAGAAGGCTTACAATGGGCTGCCAAGGCAGGCTTTTATGTCTCTAGATGGATAAACACTCATCTCCCATTGGTAAAATATAGCTATATGTGAGCTAACAGGTGTTTAAAATGATAAAGCACTCAATATGGGGTGTGTACAGAGCAAATTGGACAGGGCTTCCTCGCCTCTTTTTTTCTTTTATAAATGGCCACCCCAATATAGAGCTGGGAGCCGCAGGTGCACCTGCGGCTGCCTGGGGTGCCCCGGGCTCTGCGGGTCCCAATGTCTCAAAGTAAGTGCACTCGTGCACTGTGATGTCCGCTCGAACTTGCAGAACTTCAATCCGAGCATCCGAACAAGGTGTACAAGACCTTCTTCGGACTACTTTTGTCGAGAGTTATGCAATGACATGGTATTAGAGGTTGTACAAAGTCAGGAAGAGGGGACCATGCCCATGGTCTTCAAGCTTCAAATTATATCCGGTGTGCTACCAGAAGTAATAGTTACTCGGGATTGGAACTCCTTGGCTCTTATGGGATATTGCTGTGTAGAAATGTATGTATAAAATGTTGAGACGGTGCGCTAGGGTTGAGGTGGCAAGATGACGGTTTGACTCCTCACCGGGGTTATCTCCGGTTTGGGCTAATAGTAGACGTTGCTCAGGGTTACATCTGAGATTGGATTGCTGCAAGTGTTTGAATTCCGCAATGTCATCTATAAGTGTGCCTATCTTCCCGGTGTTAGCTCCGGGTCTTAGGTATGAGTGCCTCGATGGGAGGTCTGAGATTGAAGCTGATCGCATGCATTTGAAATAAGCATTTCTAAAGTTATCGCTGGAACTGCAATGGCATTCCTTGGGGTTATCTCTAAGGGCCGAAACTTCGGTTATCTACGAGGTTGGAATTGATACTCCCCGGTGTGTGTTCCGGTTTGAAATCGAACTTCCTGAGGTAGTATCCGGAATGGATGTGAAGTACGCCTTCTGGGTTATCTCTCGAAGACGAATCTACCCTCTGCAATGTCGATGTGGTGTGTAGAAAATTACGAGTGTCTACAGATGCCCCTCTTTATCATATTCATGCAATGCAAGGCATGGATAGGATAAAGAATCCTAGACATTTGAAATGCAACAAGATAAACATGATGATATGTGCAGCAACATGATGCAAATGCATGATGCATGTATGAATGATTGTCGGTTCCCTGTTAATCTTGTCGGGGATGACAATAAGTGATGTCTTGGACATGCGATCCAAGTCTTCAAGGATGTTGACATTGGGGCTATCACCAAAGTCTTAGATCCTTGATACAGACTTCTATTCCATAGAGGTGCCTCTCGTGTGCAAGAGATCTGTGGGGATAAAGCTTTGTTTGTTTTGAGGATTTTTATAACATATTCCATCATCGGTCCTCTCCGATGAGGATGATCTTCTCTGGTTTGTGTCACCAGTATATACTATGATCTTATCAGATTCTTTCGCTTGATAGTATGTATTATGTCAGGCTCACGACCTTCACCGATGTGTGTATCAACGGATAGATCCTGTTTGGCAAACCGTCAAGGTCGCTGGCGTTCATTGATGTGTATATCAATGGTTGCATTAACGTTATGACCCTTGCTTAGAAGTATGCCAAGGTTTTTTGACCTTCATTGACGCATAAATTAATGGTTGAATAGCGTTGTGACCCCCACCGGGGTACGTGGATATGGGTACCACACTCATCGAACAATCTTCGATGCTTCAATGGGTTTACTTGCCATCGGCTGAGATAACGTCAAGGTTGCTTGACCTTCATTGATATGTGTATCAATGGTTAAAAACGCATTGTAACCCCTGTCGGGGATTCGTTCATAAACGAATAATGCGTTGTAACCCCTGCCGGGGATTCATGGATGATCGACAGTCTGCGTTGTGACCCCTGCCAGGGATACTTTATCCACATTTGAAATCGGCGTTGTGACCCCCGCCGGAGATACTTGGATTAGGGTTACGGCCCTGTGTTTGGCGGCATCGGACCTGTGTGAGGTATTGTCGAGCATAATTTGCAAAAGCTGATCTCATCGGTATAGTATACCCTGTATTCAGGAGAATACCGATGAATGATGTGCAGAGCCAGAGTTTGGCCCGTGAAAACCAGGATTCCAAGCTATTCCGCTTAATCGCGTAGCATTTTTATTCCTGATTTGGCCTTTTCAGCTTGTAAGACCTCCTTTGCAACTCGAACTAAACTGAGATGGAGGTGTGAGACCCATTAGGGGTGCCGCAGGTACACCTACGGCAGTCACAGGTGGACCTGCGGCCAACCGTGACTATGTAAAGGCTACATGTTGCTTTTATAAGTCACTTTCAAGTAGTATCGCGAAGGAAATCTGAGAGCTCTTCTTCAGGCCTGCTGAGTTCGGGCAACTTTCTACACATTCTATCATCGTACAAGTGTTCTTCACTGTCCTGGTAATATATGCATGTATTCTTCTCCAGTTTCTATCCATTGGAAAATGACTTATCACATGAAATGCATTTATACACATAGTAGTGAATATGCATGCTGATATGACTTGATAAAAAATATTCAACATAGCAAATGTTAGTATTAAACCATGCTGAACATAGTGATGTGAAAAAATTTGATTTTTGAAAACAGTTAAATTGGCACCTTTTACTGTCATTTCTTATCCTATTTGAGGACAAATGAGTAAAGGTAGATAAGCAAAATAATCCTGGTAATTAGACTACACTTACGTATTTTTACTGTGATGTATTAATGCATGTAGGATATATATGATTGTAGGTAGGTGTGCTACTGAATGGCCACCTAGTCATGCATATGTGCATGTGGATAGTCCTATTTACAAAGGGGACTATGTCAAAATTTTCCAAAACGTAGGCATTGGGTAATCATGCATTTTTAACTCTACTGTAGATGAATGTTAAAATAATGCATGCATGCATGTAGTCATAAAAATGCATTTTAAAAAGCTACAGGTTAAACATTACCACACCCTTTTTGAGGTGATTTGGAGACTTGTTGTCCAGATATTATGGATCCGAATCAGCCAAGTAGTTCTCGCAGGACCACTTCTAGTGTACGGAGGAGGGCTTCTGAAGTGCCTCGACCCCGTTCTGTTAGACAGCCTCGTCGTTTGGTGGAGGCGGTGATACGTCCAGTCTAGGTTGATGTGTCGGACGTCAAGGACGAGGAGGAGGATGTACCGATTGAGGTTTCTGCTCCTGCTGCATGTGTTCCCCGTAGGGATTTACTAGGTATTCAAGTGGCAAACCCAAAGCTTCTGGGAGACTTGAGTCGACATCCTTCAGTCTACCTACACGCAAACAAGGTATTAAAGTTAGATCTTAATCTTCCTTATTTCCTATTGACGAGGAGTGAAGGATTCTGATGTTGATCTACATTTGATGTATGTTCCCGACTTTATATAGCCTCGAGGGAACTGGTTCAGCATCCACTCTATGTATCAGGTTTTGCATGATGACTATAGAGTGATTGTACATGGCTGGGGATTCGAGACGTTCTTTTCCATTCTTCCCCGTCGTTTTCCCTGGGGTTACCTCAGGGCATTGTCTGAGGGATGGTTTCACCAGACTCAGTCACTCCATTTTCTAGACTGTGATGTCATGATGATGCCGATGGATTGGCAGTTTATCACATGTATGCAGTTTGGAGGGGCGCCAGTGCCTTGTATAGCGGATATCACCCCTACTGTCGTCAGATCCTTGTTCGGAGTTCCAGTGAGGCGCCAAGGTAGGAATGTTCGTCTGTCCTTTGAGCGTGAAGTCTATATGAGTGGGGGCCATTAAGTAAGCCCATACCCGATGATGTGAGAATCAGGGATCATAGTCTTTGGCGATTGTTCCTGATGATCATTAGGGGCTGCTTCATAGCAGATAACTCTTCTACGGTGTCCTTCGCTTTGATCAGTGCCACTCGACACGTGGACCGTATAGGAGAGTATTATTGGGGTTCCTACACCTTTGCCTACTTCCTCAGGGGAATACGCATGCGATCGCAGGGCTTGACCGAGTTTTGGTTAGGATTCTACCTGTTTCAGCTGGTGAGTGTTTCTCTTATCTTTTCCCATATATAGGTTAAGAGTGTTAACTGACATCAGATGTTTGCCTTTTTGTTGGTAGTTTTAGGCCTATGAGAGACTTCCATGTTTGCATCCTGTGAGTGTGTTAGGTTTAGACACCTATCCACGAGGACGGAGATGGCAACATTCCATACTGGCGGAGGTCCCTGTTACAGAGGGTTTCACTCATTGTCGCCTATAGCTGGAGTTGTTGACAGCGGATGTCATCACGTGGGTTCCCTATTCTCGGGAGCATTTGAGCATTGGATTTGAGGATGGGTACCCGACTGGTGTCGAGCATGTGATTTCCACCCGTAAAATTCCTCTCTTCATAGATGGAGGATGGGAGCTCTATTTAGGAGAGCGTGCGATCAAGAGCACTACAAGAGAGATTCGCATGCCGATCTTGCCTCCTGCCAAGCATTATTGGCCTGTTTTGTAGTCACCCGTCATTGATATCCCATTGTTGGGGATTGACGATTTCACATTATCAGAGGGTCCCTGCACTTAGGAGATGTTCCAGCATTGGTGGTTCCCTCGTACCATTGGAGCCCAGACCCGCGCCACTCAGTTCATGGGGGATATGGTTCCAGGATCCGTGATGATGACGGATTGGCTAGCATGTGTCCAAGATCCGACTCATTTGACACAGATTGACAGTTTGACCTGGCAGTTGGATCGGGCACATTTCTTTATCCGGCACTTGGGTAGATATCCTTCAGAGGCAGATACTTTTGATCCTTCTAGCTCTGGCGCTGGCCCCTCAGGTGGCCCATATGGTTTTTTTTGTGCAGATCCTCCTTGTATAGGCACGACATCCACAGAGATAGAGATCCCATGACTCAGGAGGAGTTACATTAGGTGGACAGGATTGATGATGTAGACATCGATACCATTAACTTCTTTTGATGTATATTTTCATTATCTCTTTTGATAGGCCTCTGTTAGACATTGGATAGCTTCACCCCATTCTCGCTATATCTTTTGATAGGCCTCTGTTATATGTAGGCGATTCTGCCCCATTTCATATATTTTAGTTGTCTGAGAGATGTATTAGATGATGATATACTTAGGAATGTATGTACAGTTTTCATTCCTTATATCATATTGCCATCTATTGTATCATGCATATTATTATGTTATGCATATATATGTATGTCTAGAGATATTTAGCATTGACCCCTGGATGGTCTTATGACACGGCCCGTCAGATGTTTTCTTTGACAGTTAGCCGTATTGATCATACCCCACCATTCTTGGTGGCATCTGGTATGCGATCGTGGTATGATAGCATGTCATCATCAGACAGGATGACTATAGATCATTTGTTACAGCATACTATGACCCTATTGATGTTTTAGGTTCCCACAGGATTCGTGGAGGGCATGCTGGAGCATTGGGTATCAAAGAGGCAGGTTTTCCGATTTGGGACCCAGGAGTTGACTCCTACTCTAGAGGATTATACACGTTTATCGATGCTGCTACTGGACAGACCTTGCGTGCATATAGCGATCGAAGACATGAGTAGGTAGTTCATGACCCTCACCAGCTTGAGGCGTAGAGTAGTACAGGATGAGATCACATCTGGCCACGTTATATCCCAGCATTTTCTATTTGACAGATTTGGCTCTGAGGATAGTTATGCACGACATTTTGGGGATTTCACCATACCAGAGGATCATTGGCGTCTGGCCAGAGTGGATGTACTGCTGCTGTGCATACTGTCGTATGTCTACATGCCACGGTACATGGATGAGTTGGACATTGGCGTCATTATGACAGTGAGAGCTCTCAGGGAGGGTCATACCATCATACCGATGATCATCGCCGAAACACTGAGGTCAGCCACATACTGCCGTATTTATTCGGCAGGAGTGTTTACAGGCAATTCGGTCATGTTGTACATGTGGTTTATGTAACACTTGAGACCATTTGGCACTTTTAGACGGCATGGGCATTGTTTCACCCATGATATATCCATGTCGTACTCCTTTCAACCTGTGGAGTGTACAGATGTTGCATCCTGGTCAACTTTCTTAGCAAGGATCGGAGCTCCGTTTGATATATTGTCGTATTCAAGGCTTAGCTCACCCTACATCTTCATTACTCATGCTCCGGGTGTGGATTATCTCCCTCTAGCTGGTTTGAGAGGCATGATTACTTACCACCCACTGGCCGTGATGTGTCAGTTTGACTAGTTCCAGGACTTCCATCCTTTTGAGGGGGCATCGAGTCAGTGCTTTGCTTCTCGGCATTTATCAGCAGAGGACAGATCCAGGTTGTATGCCTATTGGGATCAGTGAGAGTTAGTGGTGTTTTCCATCAGCCATCCGGGCTGTTCTGCAGAGTATTCCGCATGGATGGAGACAGAGACTGCATCGACTGCGATAGTATCCACAGTGCAGGGGACTGATTCCGATGATGAGGAGCCTATGGAGGAGGTTTATATTCCCATTGAGGAGGATTTGACTGTTGGGTTACCAACATTTGTGATGGATTCTTCCACTACGAGTGCTACTGTGATTCAGCATTCAGTAGAGTATCTAGAGCAGAGTCTACATCTGATGACCTATAGGAGAGATTAGGCTAGGGCCTTGATGTTGATAGCTCTTGATGGGAGAGAAGCAGATCTATTAGAGAGGGACGAGGCTAGATCAGCCAGAGATGCATTGATTATAGAGCAGGATGTTGCCCTGTCTGCCCGGGATGTGGTCGTCACAGATAGTACTTTAGTGACATCCCTTACGACTAGCATCCTTGCTGATATGAGTGCATACATCGATGAGCATCATGTCACCATGCAGTTAGCCTCGGATCTGCTAGCTCGTGTAGATACCATTGGGCAGGAGCTTGCAGCGTTACCTCCTTCTTCAGAGAGGGATGCTATGTTAGATCTGATAGTTTACATTCACACAAATCTGTAGATAGACTTGTATTTTCTTGCACAGACTAGCTTAGCCATTTTCTCATGTACAACACATATGTATATATCAAACAGTATTATGTATGGAAGGGAAATATATTTTGATTCACTTCCCTTTCAGTTGTGCCTTGATACTTGCTTGATATTTGTCTGTTTCTTCAGGGCTTGTGATCTTGATGCATTCTAACCTCATCCTTGATGTGTAGACATTGAGACGTCGCAGGATCTCTCAGAATGGATCATTGATCTGTATGTATCCCTACCATTTTTGGTGTCTTGGGACTGGTTTCTGTATGGAAATGTGGAGAGGAGTGTGGCTTTTCCTCTCTCAGTTTGACCGCACCACAGATGGTCGCCAGTACTTCTATTTATGAGAAGCCTAGTTAATTCCATCTCTTATGGATTTGTGTTGTTTTTTGAGGCACAACTGCAGCTTAGATGGTCGTCGAATCTCCTATTTGTGAGGAGAGGTTGGGTAATTCCATCCCTTTGATCTGAAGCCGATGAAATGTGTTAGATTAAAGTTTGATCCCAGTATCGTGTGACAAGTATTTTTATTCTGGTAGGGGGTTAGACCGAACCATGAATGGCTGCCTACGTACTCCTATTGAAGAGGAGATCATGTCTGCATAGTTCGAACTCATTGTAAAGAGGTTCAACGAATGTGAAAGGCGATAGGTGTGTAAGCTTTATTGATAAAGAAGGTGTAGAAGTATTTTGTGGTTTTTGTTTTTGTAGAAGAAGAAATAGAAATGTTTTTGTTGTTTTTTGTTTATTGCGACCGGGCCATATAGAATATGGTTGCCTACGTACTCCCAGGTATCAAGGAGATCAGGTCGACGTAGTTCACCCCTCAAGACGAATTGTAGCCGAAGAGTAGTATGAATCACATGTGCAGGCTATACTGCGGGGAAAAGAAAGTTTGATCCCATGATTGGGGCAAAATGCAGGTGTGGAAAAAGTTTGATTCCGTCTTCAGGACAAACTGCAAGTGTAGAAAAGTTTAATCCCGTCTTCAGGATAAGCTACAGGTGTGAAAGGTTCAATCTCGTCTTCAGGATAACCAAAGTTGTGTGAAAAGTTTGAAATGAGGTGAAACCAGGCTGCTGGTTATAGGTGTATATTTCCTTGAGGGGCAGAAGAGTATGTAAAAAGGGTTATAAACCGGAATGACTGGTGATTCGATGATCAAAACTAGGATGTTTGCTTGTGTTAGGTTTGTAATATTCATGAACGCAATCAAATTGCACAAAATAAGCGGAAGCATGGAAAATCAGAGTTTTAAAATTTTACAAACCATATACCCGGATCATCCTTTATGCACAATTATTAATTAAACGAAAAAGAAAGAACAAGAATCATACTCTTGAAGATTCGAGTTTTCTCAGGTACAAGTTCACCTCCAATCTTTTTCGCGTTCAACTTGAATCCACCGGGTTTGGTTCCATCCTTAGATCAATGTTAGCCACCCAAGTGTTTGGCCTCTAGAGGTGATCCACCAAGAAAGAAAAAGATTCAAGAAGATGAGTATTTGGCAAAACCCTAGTTTTTCTATCTCTCATAGAAAAAGAGCATACTCTCCCAACTATTAAAATTATGTATGTTGTGAAAAAGTCAACAACAACTCTGCACCCATAATAAGACTCCTCTTATTTATAAATGTGGGCAACTCTCCTTAACAATTAAGGAATTGAGTTTTATTTTAATTAATTAAATTCTTTTAATTAATTATGCTCCCAATCTTATTAGGAATAATTAATTAAAATCTTTTAATTAATTTGCTCCTAAACTTATTAGGAATATATAAGAGTACTTTTATTAATTAATTCACAAACTCCTTTAGGAATTAAATAATAATAATAATAATAATAGTAATAATAATAATACTCCTCTTATTAATTTATATTTAATATTTCCAAAATATTAAATGATAATATTAAGCTATTTAATTTATTCTATCACCATAGATTAAATTAAATATACTTAACTTATTATTATTACGATTAAGCCATTAACTTTAAATAATTATTCTTCCTTTTATGATGTGACCCTTTATGTTCTCCATATTAAACCTTGTGAATAAATCAATTAGAATAATTCTAATCTTATTTAAATAAATAAATTAAATTATTAATTTATTTAAATAAATAATATTTATTCTACAATAGGGATAAGCCTCCCCTAGCGATTAACGACTTTCCGGATAATATAGATTTCAACATTAATCATAAAAAAGAACCTTTGAGTAAATAGTTCTTACAAATACAATTCAATCTTTCCACCATACAATGTCCCAATTAAATATAAGACATGAAATTACTGTCAAGTCTTATTTTATTTAATTATATGTATTTCGACTCTTAAATGCATAACTCCAAATAATGAAAATTAGAAACTCCTTTCTAATTTCATTCTCGCGTTAACCAAGGACTCTTTGGGTTGTCATTTATCTAATCACATAGGACATTTCTCTTCTTTTACTAGAATTGGTAGATTCTTTATTGATCATACATTATCTCCATATACAACTTATTATACCCAAGCATACCCTTTGATATACCCTAAGGGTCTTAAAGAATAAGTCAAAGTATAACTCATCATACACAAGATATTATGATGATTTCAAGTCCAAGGATCATTTGTACTACTATCACTACTGTAAATTCCTATTGATGACAAAAGTAAAACTCCATTAGGTATTCCTTAGCGAGCCACGTTCAGTGAACTTATTCTCTAATAAGCACCTACATACTTGTTTTAGTGTCTCCACACAAATAATCATGAGATCAATCATCCTCATCCAATGAGCAAGCAACGCATGTACCAATCTATCTGGATTCACTAATCCCCAATTTAGTAATCCAACGATTGGGAACTATTTTAGTTTTAAGTTTTCTAAGAATTTAGATCTCATTAGAATGATCATCATCATTATTCTAAAAGCATTGCTTAAAATTATGGGTTTATCACATATTATAAAACAGCATCATGTAGATAATTAAAAGCATTTAATATATTAATACTTTTTATTAATAAATGAATAAGATTGTCACAAAGTATATGCTTTATCATCAAACATGATTGGCTTGTGTGCATACTACTTTCAATCTCCCACTTGCACTAAAGACAATCGTCATGGTATCTCATACCCTTCTTCTCTAAGTGACGATTATCCTGGTGTTGGATAAGCTTTAGTTAATGGATATGTAATGTTATTCTTGAGAGTCCACTATCTCTATAGTGATTTTCCATCTTTCAATGATTCTTATAATCAAATGAAAGTGTTACAGCACATGTTTAAATCCAAGATGAGACTTAGGAACTATTCCTAGTTCTGTAATAAACTTTTCATCCAAACAATCAACTTGCAGCTTCATTTATAGCTATATACTTTGTCTTTATTACTAAACCAGCAACTCTTTGCTTCTTGGAACCTTTCCAATTTCACTGCACAACCGTTCAAGGTAACCCTTTACCTTGAAGTGGATTTTCTATCGTCTTGGTTTGTCTGAAAAACTTGAGTCTATTAAGCCCTCTAGTTTTAATTCAGACCCACCATAAATATGATCACATCCTTAGTGCTGGTAAAGTACTTTAAGATGTTTTTCACTGTCTTACAGTGATCTTCTCCAGAATATGACCGATCAACATCAGGTCTCATATATTTCATTGTATACATGATTGTCACTCATGCGATCTCTCTTTTCAGGAGTCTATGGGGACAATTAAGAGAGATACACTCTATGGCTCATCAACATGAGACAACTCTTGGAGTTTGCCATACTAAACGACTTTAGCATCAAATGAATATACGTTCCTTGGGTTAAGTCAAGCATCATCTTGAATCTATCTATATAGATTGTATCCCCAATTAAGATACTCTTCCCAAATCATTCTTGGATGAATGTTTAGACAACTTTATCTTTATTGATTGTAGCATTGGTATTTCATTCCTTATCCGTAGTATATCAACATATAATACTAGGAATGTCACGACACTCCCACTGACCCTTTTGTACACACTAGGTTCATTCTTGTTTTTGATAAAATCAAACCTCTTTTGATTGTCTCATCAAATGAATGTTCCATATTTGAGAAGCTTGCTTCAATCCATTTCTCTGAGTGTCTACAACTCTTACCTCGTCATATGTAACTGGATCGTCATCTTCTATGATACGTACCTCATCATCATCCATAATGAATCCATACCTCCCAGGAATCTTCGGTACTATTCCAGATTTATAATTTGGTCTATCTACAAGTTCCTCTTATTTGACTTATAGTGTTTTGTGGTTCTTGAACTCTTTAAGATTCTATTATCCTCCCACTAGCCCCCTTCAATGATAAACACCTTTATCTTAGAAGGTAGCGTGTTTCGCAACAAACATCTTTTGCTCGGTAGGATTATAGAACATATACCCTAAACTTACTTTAGGATGTCCCACAAATTTGTACTTGTCAAATCTTGTCCCAAGCTTATCCTTTGAAACCTTTTCACATAAGCTGGACAACCCTTTATCTTTAGGAATCCTCCTTGTCCATAACTTTTATGGAGTCTTGGGGTCAGATTTTGAGGTTACCTTTTCGTAGATATGCAGCCATTTCTAGGGCATTACCCTAGAAGGGAACTGGAATGTCGGTAAAATCATTATGGACCGCACCATGTCCAACAAGGTACGATTTTTTCTTTCAGATACATCAATCTATTATTGCGTATCAGGAGGCGTCCATTGTGAGAAATTCATTTGAGATGATCTAGAAACTCATTGCACAAGTATTCCTTCCTTGATCCGATCAAAGAATCCTAATACATTGCCATTTTGTTTCATTTCTGAATTCTTTGAACCTTTCAAATAATTCACAATTGTATTTCAGCAAATACACACATTCAACTCTTTGAATGATCATCTTCTTTTCTTATACTAGTTTGTTCAATTTGCAAAATTATTTTCACGTAAATCAAGTATACAAAATCCATTAAGTAATATTCCAAATCTATATAAAACATTATTATTATAAATAGAACAACAATTGTTCTTAAATATAATACCAAAGATTTCTTTGTCCAACAACAAAATGGAAATAATGTTTTTAACGAGAACTGGAATACAATAACAACTTATTAACTTAATAGATTTGCCCGTAGGCATTGCTAAATTATAAGTTTCTATGGCTAATGTAGCAACCTTTGCTTCATTTCCCACACATAGGATTACTTATCTTTGTTTAGCTTTCTACTTCTGCTTAGTTCCTTCATAAATCTATATTTATGATAACCAAAGCCGGTATCCAATACCCAAGTAGAACCTTGACTTAAAGAAACTTTTCTTTTAAATCATGAACAAAATTCTAATTGTAACCGAAACTTCACTAAGCTTCTTTTGGTTAGCCTTTGCAAGATGCTTCTTGCAGTTTCTTTCAAGTGTCCAGGCTTATTGTAGTGGAAGCAAACTCCTTTGCTATCCGTATCAGTTTTGTTCTTATTGTCCTTTGGTTTTACCTTTCTATTTACCTTCTTTGAATCATTCTTCTTTTCAGAATTTCCTTTGGCTCCTACCAGTAAGACATGGTCTTTCTTGGTTGGAAAGTGACTCTCAACATTTTTCAAAATGTTAAGCAAATCAGAGAGGCTGATATCTAGCTTGTTCATATGAAAAATTCACAACAATTGAGAAAGTAGTCCGGGAGTGAGGGCAAGATCAAATCTTGGCTCAATTCTCCATCCATGACAAAACCTGTTGTCCTAATTGATCAATCAAATTGATAATATTAAGGACTTTTATCTCTCATCAGAGTGTCATCATCATTCTAGATCGGAAGAGCTTCTTAGATATCTCGATATCTATCGGTCCCCACTTTCCTCACCATCAACTACTTGATGTGCGTGAATATAGTAGAGAGCATCCATAGTTTCATGCTGACGCTGAAGCTCGTTACTCATAGATGCGAGCATGATGCATTGAGCCAACTATGCATCATCTTGTCACTTTTTAAAAGTAGCGATCTCTTCCTCAGAGGCATTGTCTGCAACCATTGCAGGGATAGGCATATTAAGGACATAAGATAGCTTTTCAGCCGTGATAACTTTTCTCAATTTCCTTAACCAATCCGTTTAATATGATCCGGTTAAATAACATCTAATATGCTTCACACTAATAGTGATTTAGACATTGTAAAATTCTGTAAATGAATTTGTTATTAACAACATTTTAACATACATTCTTTTATTAATTACCAAAATAATTTAGGTCTTGTTTTAAATTGGTATCTCCCACTATTTTCTTCAAACTATATTACCCTCAATATATATAGTTCGGCAATATCTAATTAAAGATATGCTAGTGAGAATAAGGATCACATTTCAAATGTATATAGTCATGTGTGTGCACAACAAACTATATATAAATAAATAGGTAGACAACTCTTGTCAATTACATCAACTATGTAACTCCTTGTATTTTGCCTCTTAGATCATAATAGTCAAGTGTGTGCACATCCGAACTAAAATGATCTAAGTTAAGTCATACCTAGCACTTCCATATATTCGAAAGAAAAACACTGTCCTTATGTGTGCACAACAAAACATCATTGTTCACCTATTTATAAACATTAAATGTGATAAAACAACATCTTAAATATTTAATACTTGCCTTGTGTAAAGTATTAACAAACTCATATTAAATATTTAATACTCTATTGTTTTACCATGCTAGAAAGCTGAATGCTCGATATTCCAAATATCTTTGAACGTTACAACATAATATAAAATATTTGAGAGGTTTGTTATTAATTTGTCTCATCTTGTTTAGCGGCATATGATATATATATATAAAATACGCCATTATATTAATTAACATGCGAAGCATGTTTGCATAATATATAATATATATAGTATAATCATGCACATATAGAATACTATATTCTACTTGGATTGATTATGGACTTTTATTCTAGTATGGTTCACTAGAGCCACCAAGTGAACCAAAAGGTCAAACCCTAGGGGTGCAAGAATTAATATTTAAATATAACTATTACATTTAAACACGGGCTCCATTACAAATGGGTCTTCAAGCACTCCTTGTTCCTTGATCTCCAATTCTTCAAAATTAATTCTAACTATTCCTATTACAAAACTATTTTAAAATAAATAGAAACCTTGATCAGCAGTAAAGGGGAAGTACATAGGAGTGAGATAAAATTTACATTAAGAAAAAATTAGAGAAGACGAGGTATGCAGACCCCATTTAATAAAACCCATACATTCATGCATCCAACTAAAATAAAATTCAATCACATTGGTCAATAGTCCATAATCAATCTCATTATCATACACATCACCATATGCATCAATAAACAACATTCATCTCATGAATAATAAACATTCAATATATATATATATATATATATTGATATCATTTAATGAACAAATTTAGTTAGTATAAAATCTAATTTTGAATCAAAATAAATTCCTTTATTTTAATCCAAATTTAAATTAAAATAAACCTCTTTTATTTTAATTTATTCAATTTTGAATAAAATAAACTATTTTATTTTAATCAAAATCTTTAATCAAAATAAACTTCTTTATTTTAATTAATTATGGAATCCAATTTCAAGTAAAAAAACTCCTTTATTAAAGGAAACACGGATTCTTTTTCCTATTCACAAATAAACTCATTTATTTTGAATAATATAAAATCTTATTCCATATCTAAATAAACTCTTTTGTTTAAGGAAATACAGATTCTCTCTCCTATTCACAAATAAACTCTTTTATTTTAAATAATATAAAATCTTATTCCATATCTAAATAAACTCTTTATTTAAGAAAACATGTAATCCAATTTCAACTCCAATTAGTTATCATGAAATCCAATTCTAACTCTAATTAATTAGCATAAAATCCAATTTTTAAAATTAAAATAAACTTTTTATTTTAAAATTAAAATAAACTTTTTATTTTAATTATAAAATAATTAAGAATTAAAAGAAACTGTGCATTCACGAAAATCCGTACAATCTCCTGATGAAATCGCGTGAATAATAATATATATAATGAATCCTAAAAATCCGTGCAATATCCATGCATTCAGGAGATCCCTTGTTAACTATTATATGTCTATATATATATAATAATAATATATATATAATACTTGGTAATCAACCTGCTGCGCAACATGTAATCATATATATATATATATATATATATATATATATATATATATATATATAGTAAAATGAATCCTGATAATTTTTCATTTAGTAGGATTCACGTGAATAACAACTTAGCAGGATTCCTATTATATATAAATTAAAGTTTCCTTGCAGGATTCATGTAAATGAGAAGACCACGAAGTTTAATAACAGGCTTCCGAAAATTTATTTTATACAACAAAATTATGACTAATTAAATTATTCTAAATATATATTAATATATATATATATCAAATTAAAACAATTAATAATTTGTATAAAAGTTTGGCTCTGATACTACCGTTAGATTTATAATATTCATGAACGCAATCAAATTGCACAAAATAAGCGGAAGTATGGAAAATCGTAGTTTTAAAATTTTACAAACCATATTGTGATAACCCTATTTTTAATAATGCAAATTTCACGAAATTTTATATATATATATATATATATATATATATATATATATATATATATATATATATATATATATATATACATTGACATCGATTAATATTGTATACAGTGTATCTCGATACGAGTATCGAGAAGTAGTCAATTTGTGTATCGACCGAGAAATTAGAGTAGAGTTGTGCTTAATCTGAGAATAGAAAACCCTAACTCGTAGTTAGAAACCCTAATCGAAAGTCGAGAAATCCTAATTTTAATTCGGGAATCCTAAACCCTAATTAGGAAACCCTAATCCTAATTAGTAAGCTCTAAAGTGATTAGTATATTTTAATGTGATTAGTAACCTTTAATATAATTAGGGAACACTAATTATATTTTGAACATCTTAATTTTCTATTTTAAAGATCCTAATTTAGAAAATCCTAGAAGCTAAAGTTGTAAAACTTTAGGTTGTGAGCTCTTTAGGGTTAAACCCTCAAGGGTTTGGTAAATTCCATGTATGCCATTAAAATTTCATGTACAAAGTCCAATGTACCCCTTTACTTAGATATTTAGTTAGAAGATTTGCAAGATCTAGTGAGTCATCACTTGAGATTATCCCATGTGCTTAAATTCTATATCAAATCTTATCCATATCTTGCCAACTTGCACACTTGGATTCATTACATCATTGATATAAGAGATCTAGGAGAGAGAAAGTTCACATATCAAGCTTATTGGCTATCTAACACTACCCAACTCTCTCTCTCTCTCTCTCTCTCATCCAAAGCTACGAATTTGTTAAGTGATTCAGTCACTCTTTAACCTCTTAGAACACCTAGATCAGATTTGGAGAGCAAGGATCAAAGATTGGACAAGAGAAGGTAAAACCCAAACTCAACCTAGATCTTGTATGCTAAGAAAATAATTGTGTTTAAGTGTTTATATTTATGTTATATGGTGTTTTTAGTTGATCTATGTTGATCCATCATGGATCCATAGCATCAAAGTGGGTAAAAATGCAAGTTTTCAAAATCTGTTCTTGAGCAATTTCTGTGGTCTGACAAGAAATGTCAGTCGCTCTAGATCTTTGTGTGTTTATGATTCTTGTAGTTTTATTGTTTGGATCTATAGTTTGGTATATGGTCTTTCATCTGGAATTTAAATTGTAGTTATTGGATGTCTAGATGTCATTTTATTAATGGTCAAACATCATTGACCAAGCTTCGATCAATGAAAATCTAAAGTGACTTAGAATTTAAAAAATCGTCATTCAGATAATTTTTTTTTAACAAATTCTAATCTAACAGGATTTATGCTGTTTGATGTTGTTGTTGTAATATAACTGTAGCCTGCTTGTTGTAGTCTAGATACATGGCCTTAGAATGCTTAAACAATCAACAGATTGGATGTAATTAATGGTTAAAAGAGGCCACCTGGTCACGGATTGTGTTTCTGGAAAAAACCCAGAAACAGATGAACTCACGTTCTGACATGTTTTGACCGCTTAATACATTGTGATTGATTTGTTGTTGGACAGATTTGTTGGTTTAGTGTTGTTCCTTGACATAAGGACTATAACCTAAAACATTTAGATGACAAGAAACATGACTAGAACGATTAGAAAATTTGGCTCCAAGGTAGCCACTCGAACTGCCTGAGTTTCTTAAAAACTCAGGTGACGTCTGACAACCGGTTTGCATGCCCAGATCTCTTTGTTATGTGGTGTTATTACCTAGTTGATGGTTTATAGTTGTAGTGTTATATAAACACTACATGATCACACTACAAGCTAGCCTAGAAACTAAATATATTGGAAATTAATCACTACAAACCAAGAATCTTTGAAACATCATTCGACGTTGTTCTCAACAAAGAACACCTAATACGACAGATTTGTGTCGCTAAAGGCTTTAGCGACGGTTCCTATTTATTTATTTTCTGATATTTCAAAAATGATTAAAAAATAGAAATAAATTCTAAAATGCCAAAAATAGTTTTAAAAATTATTTTAAATTATGAAAAATAATTTTTGACTATTTGAATATTTTTCTTTAATATTTATAATTATTTGAATATTAATGATATTTAATTTATTTAATTAGTATATTAAATAAATTAGAGAAAATGATTTAATATTATTAAAAATCATTTTAAATAAGAATAATGTGTTAGAAAATATTTTGAATTATAAAATATAATTTTTAATATTTTTAGAGAATTTTCATTAATAGATTAATATTAATGATTTAGATTTATTTAATTATTATATTAAATAAATGAATTAAAATGATTTTATTAATTTAAAAATGAGAAAAATGATTTAAAAAATATTTTAAGTTATAATTAATGACTTTTAATATTTTAATGATAATTTCATTAATATTTGATTATTAATGGTGATGATTTAAAAATAATTTTAATTACTTTAAAAAATCATTTAAGTAGAATATTGATGATTTAAAAATATTTTAAGTTATTAAAAATAACTTTAATATTTTCACAAAGTATGTTATTAATATTTTTATATTATTAAATATTAATAATGATGAGATTATTTGATAATTAAATCATTTAAAAATGATTTTGATGTTTGAAAAAATTATTATAAATTATAATAATTGCTTATAAATTATTAAAAGCTTCCGAAAAATATTATAAATGATATTTGACTTATCTAAAATAATATTGAAGCTTAGAGACCAAGTTAATTAACAATAGCTGTGTTAAGTGTCGGATAGGGTGACTAGATCACCGAGAATGGACCGAAGTCCAACCAGACCGAAATAGTTAGACTTGATAAGTGTTTATCTAAGTTATAAACACTGATGTGGCTATGTGGTAATGTGCCTAGGAGAAGTTTGACTGTGAATTACAGTGTTATGTGTTATAAAATGATTGTGCTAATTGTTAGATCGATATTATTGGTTATAGATCTTTCGAAAGCAGATAAGTTTATTATGTAGCTGTAATCAGCGAAAGAGGCAAGTTCCCTAACTCAACCTTGAGTTAATATTGTTTAATTATTATTGGTGGTTAATTATTGCTAATTAGGTCACGTCCAGGGATTTATTGTTGATTATTCGCAGTTAGTGCATGTTTAATAATTCAAAATGAATTACTGATTCAGAATATATACATTCGTAGAATAACTGTTGTTGGATATACATATCCGTAGAAGCTAGAATTGACAGTACAGATAATTCCTATTTATTGTCGAATTATGTTAAGAAATGTCTTAGCCAATTATTCTGGTTAGACGAACATTTGTTAGAACTTGATAGGTTCGAGAAAAGAATTTAATTGTTATTGACAGATCGATGCCAATTATTTCGGCTAGATCGAGAAGTAAACAGAATTTGAAATCACAGTATTTCGTTGTAAAATCAAAATCTTGATTCTAAGACTGAGAAGAACAACCTTTTATATAAAGGGAATATTTTATCGGTCGAGTATTCGGCCTTTGCACACGATTAAGTATTATGCATAATATAGGGTATACTAAAGCTGATCACTTTATATACTTGTAGAGGGGTATGATTTAATCTTTATGGTTATCTGATACACCTGGGAATATCAAATTTTAACTTTGATAGTTACTCGAGAAGAGAAGTTCAAGATCCGATGGATCGCTTAGCATAAATCTGGAAAACATTCCACTTTGCTATTTCGTAGAATTAACTCTTGATTATTCATTTGAATATCGTAGAAAACCTTGAAAGCGTTGTACTCTTTCATTATCGAATTATTGTTGCGTAGAATGTGAGAAGGTTTGATATTGATTTCTATATCTTTATTGTATCTCTTAACTTGCGGAGCAAACTTGTTGCTCACCCTTGCTATAAATAAAACTTTTCAACTAGGGACGAAGTTGCAAAAGGTGCTGCGAAGAAAAACAAAGGAAAAGGAATAGTTATGAATTAGTTATGATGAATAATATTATTATTATGTTGTATTGTATTGTAAACCCTTTTTGTATATCTAAAGGGGTATGTCTGTAATGTCAAGGTTAGTAGACCTGGGACTTATGTATTAACAATCTATGTTAATGAGTTATGTATTCCTATTTATATTAAAATGGGTAGTTAGACGGTATTATATTGTGGATCGTGAACACCAAACTCGGGGGTCAGGTAACCCGGATTTGGGGGTGTCACAGGTTGGTATCAAAGCTCTAGGTTATAAACCTTAGGTGGGGTGGGAAAAACCCTAGGATTATAACCATGAGCAAGATAGAGAATACTCATTTAGAGTACTAAGTGAGGGATTGCTGAAGCGTATCGAGAGCGAGATAAGTAGACACATAGTGTGAGGAGTGTGTACTGGTGAAGTACTAATCAAGTTGTTTAAACCGATTGTAGGATGTCGGGAGAAGATAAGATGAGTACGGAGATGCTAACGATCGTCGCACCAAAGCCGATGAGAGTCGAGGTGCCAGCCAAGCAGAGCTTAGTCGATGGAAGAAGTGGAGAAAGATGAACCATGATCAATCTCTTGGAGTGATCATGATGATTATCCCGAGATGTATCTAAGTGGTGATGAGGAGGCTAAGTCCAAGAAGCTAAGGTGGAGTTGAAGAATAAGATTAATGTTGGAGAACAAGATCAGCTAACTATAGAAGTCTAGGAACTCCGGAGTAAGGTATTTCTCTTGGAGGAGTTGTGGAAGACAGAGCGGGCGTTACGCAGAATGACTGAAGAGCGAAATGAGCTGAAGGCGCAGGTGGAGAGGATGAAGACTGAAGGTGGTGGATCATCTAAAGGAACCAGCAAGAAAGACAAGAAGAAGAGAAAGAGGGCCAACAACAATGACAACTCTGAAAATTCAAACCCGAAGAAGAGGCAAGCTTGCAGCAAGTGTGGAAAGACTCACGCAGGAGAATATATGATGTGGAAGAACGTCTGCTTCAACTGTAAGCAGGAAGGACATATTTCTTTGCATTGTCCTAAGCCGAATATGAGGAAGTGTTTCTCATGTGGAAGAACAGGTCACAGATTTAACAAGTGTCCCAACAAGAAGAAGACTGGTGAAGGGAGTGGTCGGTAGAAGCTTATGATAGTAAGTGTTATAATATCGAGAATGATGTTTAAGCATATGTAAGTATATATGTTTAAACGAATGAAATCTTTATTTTCTATATGAATATAAGATTAAGATTAAGTTGTGTGTTCTTAAAACTCATACTTATGGTAAGCTCATGACTCATGATTATATGAAATATTTTGAACCCTCAAGCAATGGACGCCCAAAGGTCTGACTAGGATAAGTTCATACACTCATATAATTGTGGCAAGTTACTGAACTCCTAAGTGTGGTAAGTTTGATGAACGGGATTAGATATGTGAATTTGGTAAATGGCAACTTTTTTGTGTAAAGTTGGAGAATTGTAGCTTCCTATGTAAAGTTGAGTATGTTAATCCTAGAATTATTTTAAAAAGGGATAGTAATATGTGTTAAGTACTATATGTACTATGTGCTATTTGAATAAATATGCGATTACATGAGAACTATGTGTTGAATTCTTATTGTGTTAGGAATTTGTATAGAAAAAGAAAATTAATATAAGATTTTTATCAGATCATGCCGCTAGATTTACGTAATCAAAACCAACGAGAAGAAAGCGTTGCGGAATAACGAAGGAGGTCAAGTTGACCCAATGCAAAACTTTGCAAATATGATAGCCGAAGCTATGGAGAATAGAGTTCCTGCTGCAAGAGGAATAGCGAGGAATCAGCCAGCTGACAGGTTGGTTAACTTCAAGGACTTTAAGGCAGTAGGACCGCCTGAATTCAAGGGAACGACGGATCCGATTAAAGCCCAAACTTGGGTAAAAGAGATGGAGAAAGTGTTCGTCATTACGCGAGTGGCAGAAGAGCAAAAGATGGCTTTTGCACATACTTAATGAAGGGAGAAGCTAACTACTGGTGGGAGACTAATCAGGCAAGAGCTGGTACAGCGGTGGTAGCGTGGATAAGATTTAAGGATTTGTTCTTTGAGAATTACTTCTCACCGAGTATGCAAAGCTCAGATGAAAGTTAAGTTCTTGGAACTTAAGCGTGAGAACATGCTCAGATTTGAGTATGCCGCCAAATTCAACGAATTAGCAAGATTTGCACCTCACTAGTGGACACGTAAGCAAGAAAAGCGAGAAGATTTGAGAACGGATCAAGTCGGGGATATTCAATAAGGTAGCAGTATTGCAGATCAACACGTCATGGCTTTGTTGGAGAAAGCGTTAATTCTCAAGGAGGAAGCGAGGTACATCTTGATTTCATCAGAGAAGAAGAAGAAGACCAATGATGGTGGAAGCAAGGTGGTAGTAATCGTAATAAGAGGAAGTGGAGTGAGAATACACAATCGGGTAAGCAAGACCAAGAGAATAGGAAAGGAAGGGAACCATGCGACACTGTGGAAAGAACCATTCGGAGTATGTTTAAAGAAGAAAGGAGTCTCATATAATCAAGGGTAAGAGGGGCACATGTCACCCAATTGTCCCAAATCAAGAAAATTCAAGGTTGTTTTGCCTATGGATCAATGATCATATAGTACGGAATCGTCCAAAAGGAATGCGAGAAGGAAAGTGTCAACAATGGACCCGGTGGTGGAACCTTGGCGATTCGAGGACCTCGCACAACTGGGAAGACCAACGGCCCGCATTTTCAACATGACGACGCAAGATGTAGTGACTACTACAGGGAGGTGGCGGTGTAACGATTTCTGCTTTAAAAATTTAATTACACGAGTAATCTTGGTTAGTTATTATCACGTGAATTATTTTCTTTTATAGATTCAAGTCACAAAGTTAGAAATTTGAAACACAAATTAATATTGTGTTCTTAAAATGAATTAATGATACAACTTTAAAAGATTGTACATAATAAGAAAATGGTGATTCTGAGGATGGAATCCTTTTAAGGAGGGGTGGTTGTGATAACCCGGGATTTCAATAATCCAAATTTCACGAAATTATATATATATATATATATATATATATATTGACATTGATTGTTAATATTGTATAGTGTATCTGTGATACGAGTATCGAGAAGTAGTCAATTTGTGTATTGATTGAGAAATTAGAGTAGAGTTGTGCTTAACGGAGAATAAAAACCTTAACGCGTAGTTAGGAACCCTAATCGAAAGCCGAGAAACCCTAATTTTTAATTCGAGAACCCTAAACCTTAATTAGGAAACCTTAATCCTAATTAGTAAGCTCTAAAGTGATTAGTATACTTTAATGTGATTAGTAACCTTTAATATAATTAGGGAACACTAATTATATTTTTGAACATCTTAATTTTCTATTTAAAAGATCCTAATTTAGAAAATCCTAGAAGCTAAAGTTGTAAAACTTTAGGGTTAGAGCCTTAGGGTTAAACCCTAAGGGTTTGGTAAATTCTATGTATGCCATTAAAATTTCATGTACAAAGTCCAATGAAACCCTTTACTTAGATATTTAGTTAGAAGATTTACAAGATCTAGTGAGTCATCACTTGAGATTATCCCATGTGCTTAAATTCTATATCAAATCTTATCCATACCTTGCCAACTTGCACACTTGGATTCATTACATCTTTGATATAAGAGATCTAGGAGAGAGAAAGTTCACATATCAAGCTTATTGTCTATCTAACACTACCCAACTCTCTCTCTCTCTCATCCAAAGCTACAATTTGTTAAGTGATTCAATCACTCTTTAACCTCTTAGAACACCTAGATCAGATTTTGAGAGCAAGGATCAAAGATTGGACAAGAGAAGGTAAAACCCAAACTCAACCTAGATCTTGTATGCTAAGAAAATAATTGTGTTTAAGTGTTTATATTTATGTTATATGGTGTTTTTAGTTGATCTATGTTGATCCATCATGGATCCATAGCATCAAAGTGGGTAAAAATGCAAGTTTTCAAAATCTGTTCTTAAGCAATTTTTGTGGTCTGACATGAAATGTCAGTCACTCAAGATCTTTGTGTGTTTATGATTCTTGTAGTTTTATTGTTTGGATCTATAGTTTGGTATATGGTCTTTCATCTGGAATTTAAATTGTAGCTATTGGATGTCTAGATGTCATTTTATTAATGGTCAAACATCATTGACCAAGCTTGACCGAATGAAAATCTAGGCAGCCCAGAATTTAAAAATCAGCGTCTGACAATTTTTTTAACAGCTCGAATCTGACATGATTTATTCTGTTTGATGTTGTTGTTATAATATAATTGTAGCCTGCTTGTTGTACTCTAGATACATGGCCTTAGAACGCTTAAACAATCAACAGATTGGATGTAATTAATGGTTAAAAGAGGCCACCTGGTCACGGATTGTGTTTCTGGGTAAAACCCAGAAACAGATGAACTCACGTTCTGACATGTTTTGACCGCTTAATACATTGTGATTGATTTGTTGTTGGACAGATTTGTTGGTTTAGTGTTGTTCCTTGACATAAGGACTATAACCTAAAACATTTAGATGACAAGAAGCATGACCAGAACGATTAGAAAATTTGGCTTCAAGGTAGCCACTCGAACTGCCTGAGTTTCTTAAAAACTCAGGTGACGTCTGACAACTGGTTTGCATGCCCAGATCTCTTTGTTATGTGGTATTATGACCTAGTTGATGGTTTATAGTTGTAGTGTTACATAAACACTACATGATAACACTTCAAGCTAGCCTAGAAACTAAATATATTGGAAATTAATCACGGTCAAACCAGCAACCTTGAAACACAGTCTGACAGTGTTCTTGGGCTGAAGAACACCTAATACAACAGATTTGTGTCGCTAAAGACTTTAGCGACGGTTCCTATTTATTTATTTTCTGATATTTCTGAAAAATGATTAAAAATAGAAATAAATTCTAAAAATGACCAAAAATGGTTTTAAAAATTATTTTAAATTATGAAAAATAATTTCTGACTATTTGGAATATTTTTCTTTAATATTTATAATTATTTGCATATTAATGATATTTAATTTATTTAATTAGTATATTAAATAAATTAGAGAAAATGATTTAATATTATTAAAATCAATTTAAATAAGAATAATGTGTTAGAAAATATTTTGAATTATAAAATATAATTTTAATATTTTTAGAAATTTTCATTAATAGATTAATATTAATGATATTAGATTTATTTAATTATTAAATTAAATAAATGAATTAAAAATGATTTTATTGATTTAAAAATCATTTAAAATTGAGGAAAATGATTTAAAAATATTTTAAGTTATAATTAATGACTTTTAATATTTTAATGATAATTTCATTAATATTTGATTATTAATGGTGATGATTTAAAAATAATTTTATTTACTTTAAAAATCATTTAAGTAGAATATTGATGATTTAAAATATTTTAAGTTATTAAAATAACTTTAATATTTTGACAAGTATGTTATTAATATTTTATATTATTAAATATTAATAATGATGAGATTATTTGATAATTAAATCATTTAAAAATGATTTTGATGTTTGAAAAAATTATTATAAATTATAATAATTGCTTATAAATTATTAAAAGCTTCCGAAAAATATTATAAATGATATTTGACTTATCTAAAATAATATTGAAGCTTAGAGACCAAGTTAATTAACAATAGCTGTGTTAAGTGTCGGATAGGGTGACCAGATCACCGAGAATGGACCGAAGTCCAACCAGACCAAAATAGTTAGACTTGATAAGTGTTTATCTAGGTTATAAACACTAATGTGGCTATGTGGTAATGTGCTTAGGAGAAGTTTGACTGTGAATTACAGTGTTATGTGTTATAAAATAATTGTGCTAATTGTTAGATCGATATTATTGGTTATAGATCTTTCGAAAGCAGATAAGTTTATTATGTAGCTGTAATCAGCGAAAGAGGCAAGTTCCCTAACTCAACCTTGAGTTAATATTGTTTAATTATTATTGGTGGTTAATTCTTGCTAATTAGGTCACGTTCAGGGATTTATTGTTGATTATTCGCAGTTAGTGCATGTTTAATAATTCAAAATAAATTACTGATTCAGAATATATACATTCGTAGAATAACTGTTGTTGGATATACATATCCGTAGAAGCTAGAATTGACAGTACAGATAATTCATGTTTATTGTCGAATTTTGTTGAGAAATGCCTTAGCCAATTATTCTGGTTAGACAAACATTTGTTAGAACTTGATAGGTTCGAGAAGAGAATTTAATTGTTATTGACAGATCGATGCCAATTATTTCGGCTAGATCGAGAAGTAAACAGAATTTGAAATCACAGTATTTCATTGTTATGAATTAGTTATGATGAATAATATTATTATTATGTTGTATTGTATTGTAAACCCTTTTTGTATATCTAAAGGGGTATGTCTGTAATGTCAAGGTTAGTAGACCTGGGACTTATGTATTAACAATCTATGTTAATGAGTTATGTATTCCTATTTGTATAAATGGGTAGTTAGACGGTATTATATTGTGGATCGTGAACACCAAACTCGGGGGTCAGGTAACCCAAATTTGGGGGTGTCACACATATACCTGGATCATCATTTATGCACAATTATTAATTAAACAAAAAAGAAAGAACAAGAATCATACCCTTGAAGACGAGCTTCCTCAGGTACAAGTTCACCTCCAATTTTTTTCGCGTTCAACTTGAATCCACCGGGTTTGGTTCCTTCCTTTGATTAACGTTAGCCACCCAAGTGTTTGGCCTCTAGAAGTGATCCACCAAGGAACAAAAAGATTCAAAAAGATGGATATTTGGCAAAACCCTAGTTTTTCTATCTCTCATAGAAAAAGAGTGTACTCTCCCAACTATTGGAATTACGTATGTTGTGAAAAAGTCAACAACAACTCTACACCCATAATTAGACTCCTCTTATTTATAAATGTGGGCAACTCTCCTTTACAATTAAGGAATTGGGTTTTATTTTAATTAATTAAATTCTTTTAATTAATTATGCACCCAATGTTATTAGGAATAATTCATCAAAATCTTTTAATTAATTTGCTCCTAAACTTATTAGGAATATATGAGAATACTTTTATTAATTAATTCCCAAACTCCTTTAGGAATTAAATAATAATAATAAGACTCCTTTTATTAATTTATATTTAATATTTCCAAAATATTAAATAATAAATATTAGGCTATTTAATTTATTCTATCACCATAGATTAAATTAAATATACTTAACTTATTATTATGATTATGCAATTAATTTCTTAAATAATTATTCTTCCTTTTATGGTGTGACCCTTTAGGTTCTCTATATTAAACCTAAGCAGTGAATAAATCAATTAGAATAATTCTAATCTTATTTAAATAAATAAATTAAATTATTAATTTATTTAAATAAATAATATTTATTCTACAATAGGATAAGCCTCCTAGCGATCAACGACTTTCCGGATAATATAGATTTCAACAAAGAATCATAAAAGAACCTTTGAGTAAATAGTTATCGTACAATTTAATCCTTCCACCATACAATGTCCTAATTAAATATAAGACATGGAATTCTTTGTCAAGTCTTATTTTATTTAATTATATGTATTTCGACTCTTAAATTCACAACTCAAATAATGCAAATTAGAAACTTCTTTCTAATTTCATTCTCCTTAAACCATGGACTCTTTGGGTTGTCATTTATCGAATCACATAGGACATTTCTCTTCTTTTACTAGAAGCGGTAGATTCTTTATTGATCATAAATTATCTCCATGTATAACTTATTATACCCAAGCATACCTTTTTATATAACCTAAGGGTCTTAAGGAATAAGTCAAAGTATAACTCATCATACACAAGATACTATGATGATCTCAAGTCCAAGGATCACTTGTACTACTATCAATCAGAATTCCTATTGATAGTGCAAGTAAAACTCCATTAGGTATTCCTTAGCCAATGCGTTCGGTGAACTTATTCTCTAATAAGCACCTACATACTTGCTTTAGTGTCTCCACACAAATAATCATGAGATCAATCATCCTCATCCAATGAAGCAAAACAACGTATGTACCAATCTATCCTGGATTCACTAATCCCCAATTTAGTAATCCAACGATTGGGAACTATTTTAGTTTTAAGCTTTCTAAGAATTTAAATCTCATTAGAATGATCATCATCATTATTCTAAAAGCATTGCTTAAAACTATGAGTTTATCACATATTATAAAACAGCATCATGTAGATAATTAAAAGTCTTTAATAAATTAATACTTTTTATTAATAAATAAATAAGATTGTTACAAAGTATATGCTTTATTATCAAACATGATTGGCTTGTGTGAATACTACTTTCAGCTTGATGGTAACTTCAGACATAGTACCGTTTCATGATGTCCGAATTGATAAGCTGTGGAAATTCATCGCCATCCATTTTCTTTAGTCTGAGAGCGCCTCCTGTCAATACCTCCTTGACAAAAAACGGGCCTTCCTAATTAGGAGCGAATTTTCCCTTAGATTGATCTTGGTTGTCAATTATTTTCTTCAAAACCAAGTTGTGTTGTTTAAATTGTCGTAGCTGGACTTTCCTGTTGTAGGATCTTGCGATCCTTTGTTTGATATAATCGACCATGGAAGATAGCCCATGATTTACCCCAAATCCAAGGTTATTTGAACCCGAACTCGAGTGCTTCACGATACCATTTCTATAAGCTGAATAATACAATAGTAATATTACATTCAAACTTAATTTACATACATCAAAGTTTACTTCCCAGGTACGAGACCTTCAAATACATTCCTTTCAATACATAAATAGATACTCAATGCAGCTATAACCATTAACTCATAATACACACTTATTCGATCAGCTTTCCTTTTCCTTTGTTCGTGCTCTCGAGCCTTCAAAGTTGCTCATACATAATCGAAAACATTTAATTTAAGCAAGGATGAGCATTTGAGTGCCCAAAGAAGTAATAGCAAATTATATATATAAGTCGAAAGAATATAAGTATTCTCTTTACATAACACTTCTACAACGAATCAAAAGTTGTGAAGTAATCATCTTGATAAAAGATTCACATAACAACTCTCTTTCAAATTCTTGAAATGAGGCTCCACCCATGTATAGGGTTTAAGAAACATACTATGAACATTGTTTTCATTTTCGAAAAGGTTTAATGTAAATTCATCCATGAAACCGTCATAACTTACGTGACACGGAGGGTGATCGACCCCATTGTACCTCAATATTGATCAATACTACATAACTAGAACGACATTCATCGCTCATCCTTTGTCCGGGCCAAGCGCATAAAAATTTTCCCATTATCGGGATGTTCATACATGCCCGGTTCCAAACCCGAAGGTTTTAATCTTGCTCAACAATAATATGTAATTCAACATATATGTATACGGGTAATTGACATGGTATATCAACATGTGAATAAATGCCATGATTATCCAAGTGGGGACACTTGTATAACCATTTAGAAATCAACTTAACGTAATATATATCCGAGCTAACATGTTGATAATCAAAAGCATAACATAATCTGCATACATGAATAGAATAATTACGAAACTTCTTACTCATGTCCATTGCATAAAGGAAATGCAAAGGTAAGATACTTGCCGATTTCTTTGATTACAAATCTCAACTTAGGTCTTATCTCTTTATCACAACCTATCAATAAACAGGTCATTCGTCCGATTAGAACAATATATCATAACACATAGTACTGTCAATTATGGTCAGCACATAATCGCAGTGATCATACTTTTAGTTCACATTCTATACTTTTATACATTTTTCAAATATCTCATCCATGTTCTTACAGTAGTCTTTTCTTTCTATTATAGGGTCCGAAGCGGGTTGTTGCATATCGACAAACTTTTTTATCGGGTACATACTGAGTCTAAGACTCTTATTCTATACCTCAACATCTGAAATATCAGACATTTTACTTTTAATCATTTTCGAATTTTTCCAGAAATTGAAAAATTTAAAATAAATCAAATCATCACTCAAGGCTTATAGTGATATAAGCATTACTATGGGTGCTCTTCAATAGAATCTGGACTTCATAACCGGTTCTCTAGTCACGACTAGTTTGGCCAGGATATCACTTTCAAACATCTAATTATAATTATATGACTTAAACCTCAAACAATTCTATTATCATTAATAATTAATTAATATTAAATTATTAATGAAATCATTCTTAAAAATATAAAAGTTATTTATAATAACTCAAACTATTTTTAAAACATTTATTTTATCCTTAAATGATTTTTAAAACAATTAAAATCATTTTAAATAATCATCATTAATATATAAATATTAATGTACTATTTATCCAAATATTAAAAGTCATTAATTATAACTTAAAATATTTTTAAATCCTTAATATTCTCTTTAAATGATTTTAAATAAATAAAACCATTTTAAACTATTTATTTAATATAAATATTAAATAAACTTAATATCACAAATCATTAACTAAATATCATTAATATATAAATATTAATGAAATTATCTTCTAAATATTAAAAGTTATATTTTATAACTCAAATATTTTTTTATACCATAAAATAATTTTTCATGATTTTCATGAATTAAAACTATTTTTAAATCATTTATTTAATATTATAATTAAATAAATAAATACCTTTATATTTCAAAAATATTAAATATTTATGAAATATACTCAAAATAATTAAAAACTATTTTTCGGACTTTAAAATAATTTTTTCATAATTTATTTGGTATTTTTAATAATTAAAACTAATTTTCTAATTTTTAAATTAATTTAGGAAAATAAAATGTTATCTGTCATTAAAGGCATCTATAGCGTGTAACCGTCGCTATAGGTGTTCTTGAGCTTCATGTCGCCGATTGCACAAAAGGTACTAGTTTGACCGAGCTTTAAATCCATGATCTAAGTGTTTTCTCGGACTTGCAAAAACTTCAATGTTGTAGTACTTAATGTAATACTACAACTATATACTCATTTCATGGCCAAACAACAACAAATCATGAGATATGATCAATAGAAAACCTTGTCGACGTGTTCTTCATGTTCTACAGGTTGCCCGTAAAATTTCGTCAACAACCCGCCAATCGACCTTAGTGGTCTTATTACGGTCGATCTGCATATGTTATAGGTGTTTTATACGTCAGGGCTATGTAGAGTACAACTTACGGAGAACATGATTAAATCAAGTTTCAAGTCTAAACATTAACAATACCAAAGATATAAATCATCAAACTCTCGACAAAACTTGCATGCCAATTCGGGTTTTCTAGAATTTTAAAACCGATCGTCGAAAAGCACTTTTGGATCTTTATATCTTTCATTCTGAGTTTGATCTAAGTGATCTATTGATTCCAGGTTGTAGATAACATGTAATACTACAACTCTATTACATATAAGACATATAACAACAACAGATCCAGTAGAAAGAGGCCGGTCAAATGTGACCTCAACAACTGTTCTTGAACATTTCTGGGAAACCCAGAAATGTTCTTGAGCAGTTCGGTCAATGGTAGTTTGACCATAAATAACTTCTAATCTACAACAGATATGACCATGATTCCTTTTGCAGAATAAAGACAACATACCAGGCTACACATAGCAAGCTTTAAACATCAAAAACGCTTAACAGGATGGGATCTACAGCCTCTGACATTCGTTGTCAGAACACAAAAATTAAAATTTCCAGATTTTGAAGATCTTCAAATCCGAGCTTCTGAATGTTATGGAATCAACATCAAGCAACCCAGATCATCCTTAGACACTATAATCAACATGTTTTAACATTTAAACATAACATCTAACACCAAAAAGTTTAAGAAAAATCAAGCTAGGGTTTATACCTTTTTAAGCTTTGATTCTGATTTTTGGCTACTGATTTGTTATTGGTGTGAATGGGGCTTGTTTATAGACTGATATAATGAGAGAATTTCGTAGGTTTAGGCTAGGGAGAATGTAGCTAAGTGCTTGGGTATAAATAGGCCAAAAATGGTGCATTTCTCTCTCTTGAATTCATAAAATAATGCAATGGAATGATTATAGTGGCTGATTGATGGTAATACTACATTACATAGGTAATTTCTAGATGGATTGGTAGGATTTTGTGGACAAGTGGTAGCAATAAGACATAATTAATGCATTTTCCCTTTCCTTTAATTTAAAAAAATAATTTTAAAATACCTTGGATGCTAAAGTGGGATGATTCCCTTGTTTGAGAGCTGATAGCATGTAGGGTAAACATGTTGGGCATCCTTGTTGCAAGATCCTATCAACAATGTAAGTAATAATACACTAAAATGACAAAAAAATTATTTTGGTCATTTCACATATAATTCAAAGGGCATTTTTGTAAAAGGCCATTAAATGTAATATTTAACCATTAGATTATAATTCTTACCATTTACCAATTAATTTCTATCATTTGGTAAATTAAAACATTTATATAATAACATCGTAACTAAACCCGATAATTTTAAATTAGGGTTTTCTATAGAAAATTAGGGTTTTCTAATTAGGGTTTCTTAACGTTATCAATTAGGGTTTTCTAATTGACCATTAGGGTTCTCTCTAATTATCTCATGTATGATCTAACACACCATTACGGTCTCTAACTTCAACCGATTAGGGTTGTAATAATTAGGGTTTATCAGCGTAAAATAGTAATTAGGGTTTTTCTTCTAATTACCGACATTCGTGTACACAGTAACTTCATATACACAGTAACTTCATATACTACTCAGTCATTTATCATAACTGAGTTTAATAATTAGGGTTTCACGGCACGGTAATATGCTATGACCTAACTGACCGTCATTGCTCAATAATATCTGTCCGCATACACACAGTATATATAATTATTGTACCTGTAAAATCATTATAACAATAATATAATATTATTATTATCATCTCTTGATCATAATCCCAATTCAGGGTTTGGATCTCATATCTGACTTCTCTTTCGCATATCAAGTTAAAATACTTGATTTAAATATTCTGAACAATTTATATAATAAAATATATATTATATAAGTTCTAATTATCACTTCATATATTATTTCCAATCATGTTTTCATGGAAAATAATTAATAAAAACATTTACCACTACGAAATTAATTATAATTTGTAATAATTAATTATTCCAAAATTATTTCTAATTTTTTTCAAGTAATAAATATATTCATATTTATCGCTTCACATTATTAGACACTTATTACGGTCATTAAATAAAAAAAAAATTTATACGTAAATTTCTTATTTATTTTATTTAGGAAATCTCGGGTTATTACATTCACCCTCCCTTATAAGGATTCCGTCCCCGGAATCATCGTTCTAAAACTCATAAGCATAAGGGTACATAGCACATATAATCATTGCACGTAGACCTCGATCATACTTGATCGAACTGATCTTTAACTATTCTTCACATCACTCTACTTAGGCAGAAATTTGATTTCTGAAAGAACTCAAAATTTCTTTATAAAATCACTTACTATATATATATATAGGAAAACATATAAGATATATAAGCGATTCACATAGCACCTGGAGTTCTGTTTCCAGCTGCCAATGTATCCTGGACCGTCATGTTGTAGACCCTCGGAGTTGCTAACGTTGAAGTCTTTGGTTGAGTGTGTGTCCCACTGCTTTCTCCCTGTGGTTATGTTTCTCGCCTCCATTCCCCCTCTTTGGACAGCTCCTCACGATGCTTAGTCGATCCGCATATGAAGCATCCACTAATCTTCCTTGAATTGGGGCGCGGATGGGAGAGATATGACCTCTTGCCTCGCACTTAAAGCACGCTGAACTTACCCTTTAGACACTCGCCAGAGTGATTCTTTCCATGATTCTTGCACCGCATTATCGCTTCTTCACACCTTCCGCTTCACTTGAACATTCCTGGAAAATTCCTCATTCTCTTCTCACCCCTATTCCCACTACTACTTTCCATCTTCACCGCTCCTCTGTCACCGCCTTACGGTTCTTTTTTCTCTTGTTGTGAGAGACTCATGGCCTCGCTCTCCTGTTCATTCTATGATAGCCTTTTCCATGAGTCTTTGCAAAAAGTATCTATTTATGATCTTGCCACCTTATTGTAGAGCCGGGGTTTTAAGCCTCCGCTCAAACCTCCTTGCCTTTCTAACTTCAGACTCACTTGATGTGGAGCAAACCTAGCCAACTCATTAAACTTGGCGGCATACTCAAATACTTGAGTCATGTTTTCACCTTTAACTCCGTAAATTTTACCTCCATTCTAGATCGCATACTAACGGAGAGATAGTTTTCAAAAATAAATCTTTAAACCTATCCCAAGCAATTTTCTCTTCTCCCCGCCTCGAGTCTTATTTGCCTCCCACCAAAAGTTAGCCTCCTTTTATCATATAAGTGGCAAAAGCGGTCTTTTCCCCTCATCTACTCTAGCAATTATGAACGCCTTTTCTATTTCGTTCACCCATGTCCGGCTTCAGAGGGTCACCGATCCTCTGAACTCCGGTGGTCCCTCCGCTTTGAAGTCTTTGAATTTTGCCAAGCGATTGTCCGGTTGGTTCTCTGCACTGGTATTCCCTGCCTTCATAGCTTTGAGCCATCATGTTTGCAAAGTTTTGCATCGATTCCATCCGTTGTTCTCCATCATTAATGATTCTTCTACCCCTTGGTTTCGAGTTCGACTTGATTGGCGGCATTATCTGGTTAAATTATACCTTTACATTTTAAACATTATTGCATAAGATTAATGTATTAAACTTGTTTCATTCCTCAAACTTAGATTCATATTCATTTGTCGAATATTTACATAGACATAATTTGCTTTAATCAACAAATTATCCCTTTGTGACTACGAAAGTCTGGATTTAAAATTTTGACCAACATAAAGTTGAAAACAGGTTCATTACTTTTCACACACATTACATAAACCATACCACTTATTTACTAAGCCTTTTTCTCTGGACATTCATTACGCCGATGTCCCTCCATTCCACAATTAAAACACCCACCTTACTTATAGTTGGGGCAACGAGGAGATGTATGTCCTCACACGCAATGAAATATAACATATCTTCTTCCTTTCTTCTTATCGAGTTTTCCCAATCGGGATCTTATATCTTTCTTTTTCCCTTACCTCTCGGAGCTGCACACGAAGTGTTGCTTGAGGCTCCCATCTGGTCAATTTGGATTTTGAGCTTATCCTGCTCTTTCATTGTTTCCAGCAATGCTTGACGCAGTTGGATATTAAGCAACGTCTCTATCTCCCACAGCCTTTCCAGCGTAGCAACCTTGTTCTCCAGATCCTCAGCACCTCCATTGATGCTTGAGCGAGCTTCAACTTTAGTGTCTCCGAATCACTATCTCGTCAAGTCCACCATTTCGGATCCGATACTACGTTTTCCACTATAGCCACCTCGTCCGATTTGGGTTCCTGGTAAGCTTCTATTTCAAATTGTTGGCCTTGATATTAGCTTCGGGGTATGGATCCGATCCTTCTTATTCCACATATCTTTTCCACCGGACATCTACATACATAAGTTACCTGATTAGCATATAGTATATATACACGTAATCAAGAGTTTTATATATCGTTGTCTTTTATTTTGTTTGACGATAAATTTATTCAATTCTCATCAACGCCTATCCTCCTCTCTGTCGAAAAGGCGCCCATCCACTTCATGTCGAATCGCATAAAGCGATGCCTAAAGCTCGCTCCAAGGTATATATCTTGGTGTCTTTGGCTTTTATCTCAACCTTCAATTGTCCTATCTCAGATCTCCCTCTGCTCCAACCTCCTCGTAACTCGCTAACTCCATACGTGTTCTATGAGCAGCGGCGTCCTTGTATCATTGCTCGAAATCTGGAGAATCGATTACGTGCCTCCGCTTGCTTTCGACTCTAGCCCAGTTAAGTCGTCGCTCCTAACTAACAAATCTCTTATCATCTCACTTTATCGTGTACTCCTCGCTAGAGTCCATCGTCTCTTGGGTCAAGGAATTTGCTACTTTGACTTTCGTCATCCATCCTATGACCACAATAAACGAGACAACATTAGCACCGAATAAAATATATTCATCGGTAAAATGAAGGAATATTTTATTTAGTACAACTAAAACTTGATGGATCTCTTCGACTCATCATATCTTATAACTCCTCACCGAGTACTTCGTCTCTGGTTCACCTGAATATTTATCTTACCTTTAGTCCTCCATTCTACTAAGGTTATAACCTAGGTTTTGCACTCTAACGTTTATAACCTACGACTTTGATACCAACTTTGTGATTTACCCCAAATCCGGGTACTTGAAACCCGAACTCAGTGCTTCACGATACCATTTCTATAAGCTGAATAATACAATAGTAATATTACATTCAAACTTAATTTACATACATCAAAGTTTACTTCCTGTGCACGAGACCTTCAAATACATTCCTTTCAATACATAAATAGATACTCAATGCAGCTATAACCATTAACTCATAATACACACTTATTCGATCGATTTTCCTTTTCCTTTGTTCGTGTACGAGCCTTGGTTTGCTCATACATAATTGAAAACATTTAATTTAAGCAAGGATGAGCATTTGAGTGCCCAAAGAAGTAATAGCAATTATATATATATAAGTTTGAAAGAATATAAGTATTCTCTTTACATAACACTTCTACAATCTAATCAAAAGTTGTGAAGTAATCAGTCTTGATAAAAGATTCACATAACAACTCTCTTTCAAATTCTTGAAATGAGGCTCCACCCATGTATAGGGTTTAAGAAACATACTATGAACATTGTTTTTCATTTTCAAAAGGTTTAACAGAAATTCATCCATAAACCGTCATAACTTACACGGAGGGTGATCACTTCAGATTGTACCTGTGATTGATCAATACTACATAACTAGAACGACATTCATCGCTCATCCTTTGTCCGCCAAGCGCCATAAAAATTTTCCCATTATCGGGATGTTCATACATGCACAGTTCCAAACCCAAGGTTTTAATCTTGCTCAACAATAATATAATTCAACATATATGTATACGGGTAATTGACATGGTATATCAACATGTGAATAAATGCCATGATTATCCAAGTGGGGACACTTGTATAACCATTTAGAAATCAACTTAACAGAATATATATCTGAGCTAACATGTTGATAATCAAAACGTACATAATCTGTACAGGAATAGAATAATTCTGAAACTTCTTACTCATGTCCATTGCATAAAAGGAAATGCAAAGGTAAGATACTTTTTGATTTGCGATTACAAATCTCAACTTAGGTCTTATCTCTTTATCACAACCTATCAATAAACAGGTCATTAAATCCCGATTAGAACAATATATCATAACACGTAAGATCTTGTCAATTATGGTCATTTATAATCGCGATGATCATACTTTTAGTTCACATTCTATACTTTTATACATTTTCAAATATCTCATCCATGTTCTTACAATGAGTCTTTTCTTTCTATTATAGGGTCCGAAGCGGTTGTTCGCGCATCGGCTGACTTTTATCGGGTACATATTGAGTCTAAGACTCTTATTCTATACCTCAACATCAGAAATATCGGACATTTTACTTTTAATCATTTTCTTAATTTTTCCGAAATTGAAAAATTTAAAATAAATCAAATCATCACTCAAGGCTTATAGTGATATAATCTGTTACTATGGGTGCTCTTCAAGAATCCCTCGGACTTCATAACTTAGGTTCTCTAGTCACTAGTTTGAATTCTGATATCACTTTCAAACATCGGAATTATAATTATATGACTTAAACCTCAAACAATTCTATTATCATTAATAATTAATTAATATTAAATTATTAATGAAATCATTACTAAAAATATAAAAGTTATTTATAATAACTCAAACTATTTTTAAAACATTTATTTTATCCTTAAATGATTTTTAAAACAATTAAAATCATTTTTAAATAATCATCATTAATATATAAATATTAATGTACTATTTATCCAAATATTAAAAGTCATTAATTATAACTTATATATTTTTAAATCCTTAATATTCTCTTTAAATGATTTTTAAATAAATAAAACCATTTTTAAACTATTTATTTAATATAAATATTAAATAAACTTAATATCACAAATCATTAACTAAATATCATTAATATATAAATATTAATGAAATTATCTTCTAAATATTAAAAGTTATATTTTATAACTCAAATATTTTTTATACCATAAAATAATTTTTCATGATTTTTCATGAATTAAAACTATTTTAAATCATTTATTTAATATTATAATTAAATAAATAAATACCTTTATATTTCAAAATATTAAATATTTATGAAATATACTCAAAATAATTAAAAACTATTTTTTAGGACTTTAAAATAATTTTTCATAATTTATTTGGTATTTTAATAATTAAAAACTAATTTTTCTAATTTTTAAATTAATTTAGAAAATAAAATGTTATCTGTCGCTAAAAGGCATCTATAGCGGCGAACCATCGCCATAGGTGTTCTTGAGCTTCATGTCGATTGCACAAAGGTACTAGTTTGACCGAGCTTTAAATCCATGATCTAAGTGTTTTCTCGGACTTGCAAAACTTCAATGTTGTAGTACTAATGTAATACTACAACTATATACTCATTTCATGGCCAAACAACAACAAATCATGAGATATGATCAATAGAAAACCTTGTCGACGTGTTCTTCATGTTTTTTACGGGTTGCCCGAAAAATTCAATCAACAATTGGCAATCGACCTTAGTGGTCTTATTATGGTCGATCTGTACATGTTATAGGTGTTTTATACGTCGGGCTATGTAGTACAACTTACAGAGAACATGATTAAATCAAGTTTCAAGTCTAAACATTAACAATACCAAAGATATAAATCATCAAACTCTCTGACAAAACTTGCATGCCAATTCTGGGTTTTCCAGAATTTTAAAACTGATCGTGCAGGCTACTTTGGATCTTTATATCTTTCATTCTGAGTTTGATCTAAGTGATCTATTGATTCCAGGTTGTAGATAACATGTAATACTACAACTCTATTACATATAAGACATATAACAACAACAGATCCAGTAGAAAGAGGCCGGTCAAATGTGACCTCAACAACTGTTCTTGAACATTTCTGGGAAACCCAGAAATGTTCTTGAGCAGTTCGGTCAATGGTAGTTTGACCATAAATAACTTCTAATCTACAACAGATATGACCATGATTCCTTTTGCAGAATAAAGACAACATACCAGGCTACACATAGCAAGCTTTAAACATCAAAAACGCTTAACAGGATGGGATCTACAGCCTCTGACATTCGTTGTCAGAACACAAAAATTAAAATTTCCAGATTTTGAAGATCTTCAAATCCGAGTCAATGAATGTTATGGAATCAACATCAAGCAACCCGGATCATCCTTAGACACTATAATCAACATGTTTTAACATTTAAACATAACATCTAACACCAAAAGTTTAAGAAAAAATCAAGCTAGGGTTTATACCTTTTAAGCTTTGATTACGATTTTTAGCTCTTGATTTATTATTGGTGTGAATGGGGCTTGTTTATAGACTGATATAATGAGAGAATTTCGTAGGTTTAGGCTAGGGAGAATGTAGCTAAGTGCTTGGGTATAAATAGGCCAAAAATGGTGCATTTCTCTCTCTTGAATTCATAAAATAATGCAATGGAATGATTATAGTGGCTGATTGATGGTAATACTACAGCCCATAGGTAATTTCTAGATGGATTGGCCGGATTTTGTGGACAAGTGGTAGCAATAAGACATAATTAATGCATTTTCCCTTTCCTTTAATTTAAAAAATAATTTTAAAATACCTTGGATGCTAAAGTGGGATGATTCCCTTGTTTGAGAGCTGATAGCATGTAGGGTAAACATGTTGGGCATCCTTGTTGCAAGATCCTATCAACAATGTAAGTAATAATACACTAAAATGACAAAAAGGGTATTTTGGTCATTTCACATATAATTCCAAGGGCATTTTTGTAAAAGGCCATTAAATGTAATATTTAACCATTAGATTATAATTCTTACCATTTACCAATTAATTTCTATCATTTGGTAAATTAAAACATTTATATAATAACATCGTAACTAAACCCGATAATTTTAAATTAGGGTTTTCTATAGAAAATTAGGGTTTTCTAATTAGGGTTTCTTAACGTTATCAATTAGGGTTTTCTAATTGACCATTAGGGTTCTCTAATTATCTGTGTATGATCTAACACAGTCATTACGGTCTCTAACTTCAACCGATTAGGGTTGTAATAATTAGGGTTTATCAGCGTAAAATAGTAATTAGGGTTTTTCTTCTAATTACCGACATTCGTGTACACAGTAACTTCATATACACAGTAACTTCATATACTACTCAGTCATTTATCATAACTGAGTTTAATAATTAGGGTTTCACGGCACGGTAATATGCTATGACCTAACTGACCGTCATTGCTCAATAATATCTGTCCGCATACACACAGTACATAATTATTGTACTGTAAAATCATTATAACAATAATATAATATTATTATTATCATCTCTTGATCATAATCCCAATTCAGGGTTTGGATCTCATATCTGACTTCTCTTTCGCATATCAAGTTAAAATACTTGATTTAAATATTCTAAACAATTTATATAATAAAATATATATTATATAAGTTCTAATTATCACTTCATATATTATTTCCAATCATGTTTTCATGGAAAATAATTAATAAAAACATTTCTGCTTACAGAAATTAATTATAATTTGTAATAATTAATTATTCCAAAATTATTTCTAATTTTTTTTCAAGTAATAAATATATTCATATTTATCGTTCACATTATTAGACACTTATTCTTGTCATTAAATAAAAAAAAATTATACGTAAATTTCTTATTTATTTTATTTAGGAAATCTCGGGTTATTACATAGCCACGGTTCACCTTTCGTCTATTAGAGATAATTGGTGATACCTGTCTTGTTCCCATTGGTCTTCATCCAACTGAGCATCCATCAACACTCTGAGGGATTCCATTTCTACCTCTATGGGGAGCATTGCTTCCATCCCATAGGTTAATGAGTAGGGGGTTTCCCCAGTGGAAGTACGCATTAAAGTTTTGTATGATAATAAAGTCAGAGGCAAGAAGTCAGGCCATCCTTTGTGATTGGCGGATATTTTTTGCATGATCTTCTTGATATTTTTATTAGCCGCTTCAACAGCACCATTTATCTTTGGACGTTAGATGACAGAGTTAAGGTGTTTGATGTGGAATTTACCGCATAACTCCTCCATCATTTTATTGTTGAGGTTCTTAGCATTGTCTGACACAATAACCTTTGGTTGTCCATATCGACAGACGATATTGTTTTTGATGAAAGCAATGATGACTTATTTAGTAACCTTGGGGAAGGAGGTTGCTTCTACCCACTTGGTGAAGTAGTCGATCATGGTGAATATGAATCGATGTCCATTACTGGCTTTGGGCTCGATGGGCCCGATCACGTCCATTCCCCACATTGAGAAGGGTCATGGCGAACTCATATTGTGGCGTTCCCTTAAAGGGCTGTGGATAACATTTCCATGAATCTGGCATTGATAGCACCTCTTGACGTGATCATCACAGTCAGCTTTGAGCGTAAGCCAATAATGCCCTGTTCTGAGGATCTTCTTAACAAGTAGGGGTCCGCTCATGTGTGGACCACAGACTGCATCATGGACCTCATCCATGAGTCTCTAAGCTTGGTCTTTGTCCAGACATCTGAGGAGACCTAATCCTACATCTCTCTTGTAGAGTGCATCTCCGCTCAGGTAGAATTTTATAGCAAGTCGATGGATCCGCCTCTTTTCAGTAAGGCTTGCCTCAGCGGGTGTAGATCCATCTCGTAGATACTCTTTGATGTGCTGATACCAAGGGTTGTGGATGGGAGGTAGCTCATCCGATACTTCTCCAACATAGTTCCCATAAGCTGGGGCTTTTTGTAAGGCAAATGTGATGCTTGGCATGTCTTCCTTGTCAAGTATATGAATCAAGGAGACCAACATTGCTGGTGCATCCGTAAAATCATCCCTATTACGAAGAATGTATAGAAAGGAGATTTCTTCGAACTCCAAAGCCATCTGTAAAACTTGCCGATGGTAAGGAAGTAAATGTAATTCTTTATTTTGATAGATTCATGTGGATTATTTGATTACCAACTCTGAATCCCTAAAGACAGTTAACCTCCTGATGCCCATTGAACAGGTAAGTTTTAGCCTCATGATACAGCCTTCATATTCAGCTGTGTTGTTGGTGCTGACAAACTGCAATTTGACGGTGATGGGATACTGCTCCCCCGTACCAGATACTAGAACTGCTCCAGCTCCAGAACCTTCTGTGTTAACAGCTCCATCAAAATATATTTTCCATATACGGCATGCATCGTACTGATGGTGTTGCTGAACTGCCATTACCCCTTCATCGGGGAAATATGTTTCCAAGGGTTTGTAATCCCTTGTAGGTGTGGTGGCCAGTTGATCCGCAATTCCTTGACCCTTGATAGATTTTTACGTCACATAGACGATATCAAATTGCTATAGGATCAACTGCCATTTGGACAGCCAACAATTCAGTATGGGCTTACGAACATATACTTGAGAGGATCCACGCGGGATATGAGATGGGTTGTGTGACCATGGAGGTAATGTTGTAACCTCATGGAAGCCCATGCTAAAGCATAACAAGTCTTCTCAATCAGAGTGTACTTGTGTTCACTGATGCTGAATCTTTTGCTAAGGTAATAGATAGCTTGTTCTTAGCCTCTATCATCTTTTTGCCCCAGCATACAGCCTATAGCATTGTCATTAATGGACAGGTACATGAACAGGGGAACATCATCCCTGGGAGGTACCAAAATAAGAGCGTTAACCATCTTCTCTTTGATTGTAAGGAAGGCTTTCCGACACTCATCGTTCCATTTCATGGAGGGGTTCTTCCTTAACAATTTAAAGATGGGCTCATAGGTTGCTGTGAGCTGAGAGATAAACCTGCTAATGAAGTTGATTCTTCCAAAAAATCCCTTTATTTCCTTCTCTATCTGAGGAATGGGCATTTCCTTGATGGCCTGGATTTTGGTAGGATCCAGCTCAATCCCTTTGTGGCTGACTAGGAAACCTAGCAACTTGCCTGATTTGATGCCAAAAGCGCACTTGGCTGGATTCAACTTCAAGTTGTACTTACGCAACCTATTGAAAAGCTTTTTGAGATGGTCTAAGTGGTCTTCCTCCCATCGGGATTTGACAATGATGTCATCCATGTAGATCTCTATCTCTTTATGCATTAAATCATGGAAAAGAGCCATCATGGCTCGCTAATAGGTTGCCCCGACATTGATGAGGCCGAATGACAACCGTCTGTAGCAGAAAGTTCCCCAAGGCGTGATGAAAGCAGTCTTCTCACGATATTCCTCAACGACCATAATTTAATGGTACCCCACGAAGCAATCAGCAAAGGAGTACATGTCGTATTGATTAGTATTGTCAATGAGAATGTGGATAAAAGGCACGGGAAAGCTAACTTTTAGGCAAGCTTTGTTCAAATCCCGATAATCCATGCAAACTCGTACCTTTCCTTCTATTTTAGGCATGGTAACAATGATGGATATCCACTCCAGATATGTAGACACCATGATAATGCTAGCTTGAAATTGTTTCACAATTTTTTCTTTCACCTTTAAACTCCACTCAGGTTTTAATCGCCTGAGCTTCTGCCTGACTGGCTTAAATCCTTCCTTAATGGGAAGGAGATGAAGGAGAATGTCAGTGGACAAACCCACCATGTTTTCATGAGATCATGCAAACACATCCTGGAATTGGGTTAATAACGTAACCATGTCATTCCGTTGGTTTGGGGTTAGGTCTGTACCAATCTGGATTAGCTTAGGGCTTTCTAAGGTTCCAAGATTGGAAGAAGTGGTTTGATCAAGATTGGGTTTAGGTTTTTCTGCGACCCATTCCTTAATCTCTTGAGGTGTCTCAATGTCCTCTTGGATTTCCATCAAGTCTGAGTCCAACTTTTCATCAAAGTTATAGTCCTTGTGGAGAAAAGGCACCTCATCGGCAAAATCTGAGCACATCTAAATTCAGAGTCCTGAAACAAAATATGCTTTCACTTAATATATGAAACTGTTTAATCATACAAAAGTGTTAGCATGTACTTGACAAATAATTGTTAATACTGTATAGAAAAGTAAGTAATTAAAGTTATCTACAAGGCAGAGGGATTTCTGCCCATTTTACCCTCGTCGACCAATGCATGGAGTTTGCTCCAATTGTCGAGGGAAAAGTCCTGATGGACTGCAATGATGGAGGGTCTTTCATCGTCCTCTTTTTCCCGAATGATGACCATAATGTTTGGGCAATCATCGTCTAGGGTGTATCTGTTTGTATGTTCATCATGGACAATGATGCGTACGCCTGACATCATCAAGGCAATGTCATGTTTACGTTTTTGTTCCCTTTCTTCCACTTCGAGATCAGGAATCAGCACTTCTTTTGCTTTGAATGGTACTAGTTTGGGAAACAGCATGGCCATAACATGGGCTAGCACCTTTACTAGAGACTGTATCATCTCATGAGGTGCAGGTAAAGAAAATCGCCATGTGGCGGAAGCTTGAGGAACCTGCTTGTGCTTATGAGGATTCCTATAACTAGAACTGGTAGAATATCCTAGTCCAGCTATCCCAGTTTGACTGGATATTTGAATAGGGTGCTTAATACCCTGCTGATTTTTACCAAGCCCTTGTCCAGGCTGATGACCTAATGACATCATTTCTTGAGTGGTAAAACATAACCTCGATGTAAATCTTGGGAGTACGGAATTGGCGCTCCAATAGGATGGTATTACGTATTACTCACTTCCAAAGTATGAAAACTGGTCGGCTCAACTTCTGAATTGAAGCTAATGATTGGTAGATCTCCTTGTTCAAGACATTCTGGCTCAGTGTTGACAGTGACTAGACTATTGTTGGTAATATATTTGAGTTGTTGATGTAATGTAGAAGGGACGGCTCCAGCCATGTGTATCCATGGTCTCCCCAATAGCAGGTTGTATCTTGAATCTATCTTGAGGACGTGAAAGGATACATTGAATGTATTTTGACCAATCTCAATTGGCAGCTCAATATCTTTGATAGAATTTTGTCGGGATCCATTAAAAGCTTTGATAACCGTATGGCTTCTTTGGATCCATTTGAGATTAATGTTCATCTTCACCAAAGTGGCATAAGGACAAATATTCAGAGACAAACCTCCATCTATCAGAACTCCAGCTAACATATACCTGGAGGATAAAACTGCGATGTGCAATGGCTTGCAATGACCAATCCCTTCGGGTGGTATGTCATCATCAGTGAAGGATATCACAGTGTTGTTGAAAATGTGATCAACTAGATGTTAAAATTTTTCCACATCCACTGATTTTGGCAAGTAGGCTTCTTCCAAAACCTTTAATAAGATCTTCCTGTGATCCTCAGAGGAGAAAACCAAGTCCAGTATTGATATTTGATGTGGAGCTTCTCTTAAGCTTAGAACCACCTTGGCTTCATTATGGCACATAGTACAGAGGAATTTTTCAATCTTCTCCATGGGAATCTTCCCCCTTTGCTTTGCAGGTGGGCTTCATAACCCGCTGAGGAAGATATAGTGGATTTTTCTTCGACACTGTAGCAGTAGTATGAGACATGGATCCTTCAGCTTCTTCATAATTCCATGGAACTTTGTGTAAGCTGAAAATAGGATATTGTGGTCTAAAGGGTAAAGAAATTGGCTCTGGTGCAGCCACTTTCAAAGGATTGTCAGCTCCTTTGAGTTGAATTGCTTGGATGGAGAATGGTTTGACAGTATCATCAGCCTCAGCGGATATAACTGCTACTAGCCCCTTCCATTTGGTAGGACAGGTATTCCCACCCTCGACTATCACAGTGTCATCGTCTGCTAGTTTCAGGACACCGCTATCAATTAGATTCTAAATAAAGTGGCGGAGTTCCCAGCATTCTTTTGTGCTGTAACCGCCAGAATGTGAATGATATTGACAAACTCCATCGAAGTTGAACCGTCTTGAACGGGGATTGATTGGAGGTAGAAGGGAGGGGATTCTTCTTTCATTGATTAGCATCTAAAATATCTCTTCCATAGGTTGGCCCAGGTATGTAAATTCCCTTTGATTAGCAAAATCCCGACGGGCTTTAGCATTTGCTCTCTTCGCAACTTTATCCTCCATAGCTTCGCTTTCTGAATGTGATGGTGGAGCATTCATAACAAAAGGAAGGAGATAAGCATGCTCTTAGCTGACTAACTGGCGTGTGACTTGATGCTGATAGGTCACCAGTTCTGCCAATTGTTTAATTTGCTTACAAAGAGCTTTCATCTTTCGTTCCATAGCAAATTGGAACTTTGCGTAATCCCATCTGTCAACACCGTCTTTGATGGTTTGGGATGATTCACTATTAAAACTGGAACTTTGTCCAGTACTCCAACTAATCATGTTGACCTCTTCTTCTTTGTGTTGAGGAAGAGGGTTATCTTGCACATGAGGTTGATCTAGTTTGGTAACAACTATCTCATTGTTGTCTATTAAATCTTGGATCTTGTGTTTCAAGGCCCAACAATCTTGAGTATCATGTCCAGGTGCTCCGTCATGATAAGCACACTTCCGAGTAACATTAAAACCCTTCCCATTAGGGTTGGCTGGTGGAAGAAGATATGTAATTTTCTTCTGAGTAGTCAGAAGACCAAGAATATTCTTGAGCGAGTCCCCTAAGGGTGTGAACGTCCGAGGGCACTTTGCATCTCCACCTTTAGGAAATGGAGGGTTTGAAGACTGTGCTTGGAAAGGGGAGTAGTTTCTCCTCTGTATAGGCATGTTCTAACTGCCTTTTTCACCTTGTAGTATCAAGGAAACATCCTCCTCTTTCTTTTTATGGACCCTCCAGGGGTTATTTCCATAAGATCCAGATTGGATGTGCTCAGCAACTGCTTTAAGAGCGGCTAGGTCTTGAACCTTACCGAACTTTAACCCCATCTCAGCCATCTCTTCGCGTTTGATCATTTCAGAAAATGGTTTGCCAATACCAGCTAAGACTCTCTCATAGAAAGGAACTTCCTGTACGTCTATGAAAGTCATGACCATTTCTGATTCCGTCATGGAGGGAATAACTTGAGCAGCAAGGCGCCTCCACCTTTGAGTATACTCTCTGAAAGACTCATTAGACTATTTTTTGACCTTGGTAATCTGGTACCGGTCAGGAGCCATCTGAGATTGAAAACTGTATTGTGTGAGGAAGGCGTGAGCTAGCTCTTCCCAGCTATGGATCTTTGAGTTGTCTAATCTGGTATACCATGAATGGGCTTCTCCAGTCAGACTCTTCTGGAACAGCTGCATTCTGAGCTTTTCATTTTCTGCATAAGATCCAAGTTCTCTAATGAACACCTTCAAATATGTGTAAGGATCCCCTAATCAGTCATACTTTTCAAAATCAAGGGTTTTGAATTTTTCTGGATAATGAACACCAGGGAATATGCAAAAGTCAGCATATGAAACACTTCCATGTGTTCCAATTCCTTTGAGAGAACAAATAGTTTCTTCCATTTGAAGGACCTTCTTCCTGATATCATCGGTGTCTGGATCTCCTTTGAGATGGGTGTTTTTAGGGTCTTTGTTGGTCGTATCCAACTGAGGTTCTGGGTTTGTTTTATCCAAACTTTGTGTTCCTCCTTGTGTAGAGGGTTCTGTATGTGTGGGCATCTTTGAGCCTTGAGCAGACTGATGCAATTCTTTAAGCAGGACAGCCAAATTTGTAATTTGTTGACTTAATCCGTCAAATTCTTCACGAGAAACAGGATTAGACTAGTTAGAAGAAGACATGATTGGCTGTAGGCTCGTGGCCTTTTTAGATTTTGAGCGGGTAATAGGCCCAATTATTTCCCTACAAAAGACTTATGTAGTTTAGTCTTAGGGATAATGTAAATTCTATCATAATGTGTCCATTTTAGGAATATTGTCCTGTAAAAATGGGTGTTATTTGATAACATGTCATATATGCACAAATATTCTTCATATTTTCTATTACATAAAGATGAGCATGGAACAAAATTACAAGTAAATGCTTTTACAAGTAATAGAAAATAGAAAGCATGAAGAGACTTTCCTCCGCGTTTGGTTTATCAGAGGCTGACCTATCTTAGGGTTACTCTTGCGACTTTTTGGCATGAAGGTCCCCAGATCATGGCAATCTACTTGACAGGAAGTTAATCCGGTCTTTTAACTGGAGCGAATCTGGGTGGTGCCTTTCCTGAGCCTCGTTGGAATTAGTCTCCCTACAAGTCCAAAGAATCAAACACCGACAGGATAGCCTCCACAGTGGAGGAACCACACAACATACATTCACATACAACGTGTCTCACCGCTTTATGAAAATGATGACATGTCTGGCTAATAATATCACGAGATAGATATATTGCGAGGCGATAAGCAAAATGCATTCATACACATTAATTATAAATGTAAATGCAACATTCATACACAAGCATATAATAGTTTTGAAAAGCTTGTAGTAGCGGCTTAAGCCCTCTTACTGGAGTCCCCAGCAGAGTCGCCACCTGTCGACGTCGGGATTTTTATTTGTCCCTTTTTCGTTACTTGTTCGTTGGTGTTCTCATGTTATGTGAGGTTTGTTTGAAAAAACAAGCGAAAAAAGGTCCGACATGTGTAATGTCGACGATTTGACTGTAAGAGTCGCCAGTTGGTGTTTTTAACTGGTTGCACTAACGCAACTGAAAAAAGGTTTGCACATTGACCCAATGATGTAACACTGCTAAACGAGTCTGTGAAATCGAGATTCATTTGGGTTCGGGGGCTTAATTATGCGGAGGGAAGGTGTTAGGCACCCCCCGACATCCGTGTTGCCACAGTGACCGCCACTTTTCAAGAAACTGTTATATGAATATGTGTGTGTGTGTGTGTGTGTGGATCAATGTGCAATTATTTGGAAGTAGTGTGAGGCCTCGTTCGCACCTATATACAAAGGGTTTGAATTCGTAGAAAAATTCAGTTTTAAACATGATATAGGAGTGAAGTTTTGTAAAAAGAGGTTTTTCAAACCCTGTGCTCAATAGTAATTGAGACCTTTTCATACTTCCATTTTATTATTAAATGTTTGGCTTCTTTGCTTTTATTTTCGATATGCGAAGCATCTTCGAGAAAATAATATACAGCAGTGCCGATCTCCTCATGGGCATGTGATCATCTAAAAATTCAAACATCAGAAATAATGTACAAGTCGCCATAAATGAAAATGTCCATCACGGAATCTAATCTAGATTCAAGAGATCAATCAGATCACATGATTCCTAGGCTCACATGATGTTGCATTTTATATGAAAAGCGATAAAGCAATTATATATATAAAAGTCAAATATATATATATATATATATATATATATATATATATCTGATTATGATCAACCACCACGAAAGCACCTCCACGGGGATCTAAATGTAAATATATAAAAGCGATAAATATATATATATATATATATATATATATATATATGCACATGATCAACCACCACGAAGCACCTCCATGGGGGATCAAAAAAGTAAATAAAGCAGTAAATGTGATCAACCGCCACGAAGTAAACTCCAGGCAGGACTAAATATAAATAAAGCAGTAAAAGGCCTCGAAGTAAACTCCAGGCTTGACAGAAATGAATATATATATATATAAGCGGTAAACGCACCGGATATAAAATCCAGGCTCATCGAATGAGTTCGACAACAGCGATTCAGATATATAAGTATATATATATATATATATATATATAAAAGCAATAAACGCTCCGGATGTAAAATCCAGGCTCATCAGACAGAGTCTGACAACAGTTTATATATATATATATATAAACTGTTGTCAGACTCATATATATTTATAAATGGCCACCCCAAGCTCTATATTTATAGAGTGGAGAGCAGAAATACTCTTGGTCGCCTGGGTGCCCCTGCTCCATGGTCCCAATGTCTCAAAATCGTGCACTCGTGCCTTTGTGATGTCCGTCGAACTTGCGAACTTCAATCAAGAGCATCCGAACAAGGTGTACAAGACCTTCTTCTTTCGACTACTTTTGTCGAGAGTTATGCAATGACATGGTATTAGAGGTTGTACAAAGTCGTGGAAGAGGGACCATGCCCATGGTCTTCAAGCTTCAAATTATATCCGATGTGCTACCATAAGTAATAGTTACTCGGGATTGGAACTCCTTGGCTCTTGTGGGATATTGCTGTGTAGAAATGTATGTATAAAATGTTGAGATGGTGCGTTGGGGTTGAGGTGGCAAGATGACGATTTGACTCCTCACCGGGATTATCTCCGATTTGGGCTGATAGCAGACGTTGCTCAGGGTTACATCTAAGATTGGACTGCTGCAAGTGTTTGAATTCTTCAAGGTCATCTGTAAGTGTGCCTGTCTTCCCGGTGTTAGCTCCGGGTCTTAGGTATGAGTGACTCAACGGGAGGTCTGAGATTGAAGCTGATCGCATGCATTTGAAACAAGCATTTCTGGAGTTATCGTCGAAACTGCAATGGCATTCCTTGCGGTTATCTCCAAGGACGCAACTTGGGGTTATCTCCGAGGTTGGAATTGATACTCCTGGTGTGTGTGTTCTGGGTTTAAAATTGAACTTCTGGTAGTATCCATAATAGATGTGAGCTGTCTTCCAGGGTTATCTCCTAAAGACAAATCTACCCTCCTGTAATGTCAGTAACAGGTGTGCAGAAAATTTTGAGTGTCTACAATAAGGATAAAGAATAAACTCAAATAGAGTTTAAGATCTAAGCGATGAATTCGGGAAATGTATTAGTAAGTAAATAAGATTCAAAGAAGAATCTTAAAAAGTTATAAAGATACAGAGTTACCTAACTCTGATGATAAAGATGAACAGTAATAATGAATAGATATAGTCTATACTAAAAGTATAAAGGAAAAAGAGATCGTAAAATAAAATAATCGTAAGATAGAAACGAATCGTAATATAATAAGAGATCACAACGTGACCTAATAAGGTCATAACAGGAAAAAGGATCAATCAAATGATTGAAAACTTCATAGCAAAATTGTTGTATGTAAGTTGTACTATGAAATGGTACTATGCAAACTCAGAAAAGAGTTGTGGATGATGAGATACGGATTAAATAAAATTTTTATTGAGTAAGGGAAAGCTAGGATTATGTGGGATTTCAACTGAGGACTCATGTGATAGCTGAGTTGTACAAGCCTTTGTATGGGAAGAGGTTTTGTGCTTGGTTTAACGACCACTTAGTCTATCACTTTGATAATCATTGAAATATTTGTGTCGCGCTATTTGCTATATACATGTTGAGAAAGTGATTCTTTTCTCATATGTATAAAGGATAGGTAGAGAATATAAGGGTAGGTGCGAGTTCTTAAAACTCATATTTATGGTAAGTTTGTAACTTATAATCGTATGGTATATTTTTGAACCCCTAAGCGTATGGAAAGTTTCTGATTGGTTCTTGAACTACGTATTACTAGGATAAGTTCCTGAACACATAATATTGTGGAAAGTTCCTGAACTCATAATGTGTGTTAAGTTTGATGAACTATACCGGGGTATAGAAAAGTTGTGAATGGAGAATTAAGGATGATAGAAATAGATAGATTTATTAAGCAATGGAGCATTATAGAAAGTGAAGTTGATGGTGGAAGTATAGGTATTCCAAATCTTCTAGCTATGCTAGACTGCGAAATTTTTTATATCAAGCTAAATTAGCACTGATGTGCCTTTAAAAGTAAATGAATTTTGTTATCCTCAACACATGGTGACAAGTTTGTATGTGTGGACTTCGCGCCACTAACACATCGTTACATTTTGAGGTATGATAACATCAAAAAAAATAATTTGCAATGGTTTTTGAACCGTTTAAAAGAAAAGTCTATGCTAATTGTTTTGGCTAGATGAAAATGATTTGAAATATCAAAATGTATTTTATATATCATTAATGCATCATAGAACTTGGTACAAAGATGATAAAAATGATAGAGTTATCAATGCAAAATTACTTAGTGTTGGATGTGATCTAAAGATCGTCAGACCACTATGGAATGATGTAGTATGACAAAGTCACAAAATGACAGAATCCTCAAACGGACTGTAAATACAGTGCGGAATCATGACGTCACAAAATGATTTTCAGAAAATTTTTTAAGATAAATTATAGCCAACTGAAATTGTCCAGAAATGTTTCGATTGAAATTCGAATTATTGGTATGAGTCTAAGCTATTTGATTCAGCTAGAAAAATGTTTATGAAATTCAAAGTATTCTTTGAGAATTTATCTCGAACCAAATTGTTTTGGTGCAGAATCCTATGATAAGACTGAGGTGAACAACCCTGAAAAAGGGGATATGCCGATTGGATAAAATAATCCAATCTAGTAGCATAAATATTCGCGAGACATGATTAATACATTCTACATGACGTAAACGTACGATAGGCTAATCACCTAAAGTACTAGCAGTGGTAGTTTACTTTCTTTGTGATTGTAAACATACCTAGTAATTTACTATTTTGTGGTATAAATACCATTAAAACTATGTGTTCATAGTCTATATGACCACTCAACATAAAATGAAAAGTTTTAACTCTTTAGAGTGAAGTCATGGAATAATGTGATGATGGATATGAAATAGCATAAACTCAGTAAGTACAGGGATAATCTGATATGATTGGATAAAGGTTAATTAAAAACCTAATTTTGGTAAATGAAAGGAGTAGAGTGTACTAGGCTGTAATTTCGAGGAAGAAATTCTTAGAAAAAAGGGTGAATGTGACAACTCAAAAATTTATAAGAGTAATAAAATCTTGAATGATTAAATAAGGGTTAAATAATAAAATCTAGACTAGAAATAGAGTATTGATTAAGAATTTTGTGAAGGATTTATATGGTTTATAAACTGAAAGTAATTATCTTATAGCAAGGTATATGGTTTTGGATATTGTGAATACGTGTATGTGCAGTATGTGGTTAATGGTTAAGTATTGATCAGATAAATTATAACATTGGTAAACCCTAATGTTATGTTAAGAACCCTAATGTTCAGCTAGAAAACCCTAACAATCGGTTAGAAACCCTAATTCCAGTTTTGGAAATCCTAAACCCTAATCGGGAATTTTAAAACCCTAACTTGGAAACCTTAATGCTAAGAATCAAACCTTAAGGGTTAAGAGTTATGTGAATCATTTGAAATGACCAAACTACCCTTAAAATTATGGGAGAAATTACTAAAATACCCTTTTGGATAAGAAATTACTAAAATACCTTTTTACTTAACTTTTAAGTAAAGGATATAATCAAATCTTGGTGACTCACCATCCAAGATTTCCCATGTGTTAAAATCAACTTGAATCATTCATATGTTGCCACTTAGCAACAATTACAACCATGGAATCAAAATTTAGAAAGTTAAAGTTAAGAAAAATCTTCACTTTAGTTTCTAAGCTTAGCCAAGACTCTCTCTCTCTCTCCTAACCCACGAAATTGTGCGTAAAATTCAGTCCAAAGTTAAACCAAGAACACCCTATACACTATCCAAGATCAGATCAAAGAGCAGAAATCAAAAGATTTCACAAGAATGTATAAACCCTAATTCATGCTAGATCTTTAAGATCTCAGTAGATTATGTTTTGTTGTTTAAATATGTGTTATGTGATGTTATTTAGTGATTTATGATGATATATCATGGATCCATAACATCTAAGTACATGAAAATAAGAATTTTAGAAACTATCAAGAACCCTAGAAATATGACCTGACAATCAAATGTTAGAGGCCATAGATCTTAATTTGTTAAGTGTTAGACTTGTTAAGTGTATCCTTGTTAAAGTTTGTTATAAGGAGAGTAATCTGGAAGTGGAATCATGTCCATACCATGTTCAGATCTTAAGTTATTAATGGTCAAACATGGTTGACCAATCATGAAAATGAAAATCTGGAAAACCCAGAAACTGCCCAGAAATGTCTGACAACATGTTTAGGGGCTTAGATCTTGCATCTGTTATGTTGTTAACTTGTTTAAGTGTATCATTGATATACCCTGGCATATGGACTATAGAACCATGACACTAGAACACTTGAATCATTAACAGGATCAAAGTTATTAATGGTCAAACTGGGCTGACCAAGCACAGAAAGTGATTTCTGGAAATTCCAAAAAAATTCTAGAACAGTTTCTGACATCATTTTGACTAGCCTAGATCTTGCAAGTGTGATGTTGTTAAGCTACATAAGTGTAATAATTTTGTACCTTGACATATATACTACAAAAGTTTAACACTATAAAACTTAAACTAAGCCTAGGATCTAAGTTATTAAGGCCTCAAAATGACCCCGCATCACTATCTAAGTTTCTGGGTGGGTAACCTAGAAACTCAAGAACAGCTCTGACAACTAGTTTGAACTCTTATATCTTCATGATATGATGTGGTTTGACCCTGAAACTGGTTAGTACTTGTAGTATTACACTAATACTACACCATTGATACACTTTCATGCCCAGAAACATCATCAACTGGGAATTAAAGATGGTCAAAGTAGGAATCTAAACCTTGACCAAGACTGTTCTTCAAGGCTCAAGAACACCTATAGCGATAATTTTTGTCGCGATAGACATTTAGCGACAGTTTAAATGAAAATTAAATTATTTAATTGAAATAATTAGAAAAAAAATAGAAAATAGTTATGAAAATTTCATAGTTAAGTTTTAAAAATTATTTGAAGTTATAAAAATTAACTATTAATAATTTGAGATAAATTTCATTAATATTTTAATTTATTTAAATATTAGTGATATTAAATTTATTTAATAATTATATTAAATAAATTAGTTAAAAATGATTTTAATATTTTAAAAATCAATTAAAAATATATTAGTGTTAGAAAATATTTTAAGTTATATTGAATAAGTTTTAATATTTTGGTATGGATTTCATTAATAATTTAATATTAATGATAATAAATTTATTTAATAATTGTATTAAATAAATTATGTACAAATAATTTTAATATTTTAAAATCATTTAAAAATGATATAAAGGTTTTAAAAATCTTTTAAGTTATAATAAATAATTTTTAATATTTTGACATGAAATACATTATTATATTAATATTAATGGCAATTATTTAAGAATCATTTTAAATATTTTAAAAATCATTTAAAGGTGATATTAAGGTATTAAATGTTTTATGTTTTGGATTTGTAGTGTGCTAGGAGGACTTTGATCTAGATTTAAAACCATACTTATATCATATGTAGATTGCAAGTTATGGAAGGTCAAACTGCTTTGACCGACCATGACTTTGCATTTTTTGGGAAACCCAGAACTTGTTCATCAGTGTCTGACAACAAGTTCTTGGGCCCAGATCTTGCATTTGTTTGTTATTTAGATGTTGTTAGTGTATCAGGGTGATAGCCTGTTATGTGTACTTCAGATTCATGCTCCTAGATCACCTAAATAGCCAACAGACTGAAAGTAATCAATGGTCAAAGTAGCCTTCACGACCTGATTTTAAGTTTGTGGAATTTCCATAAATGGGATGAACAGCATTTCTGACATGGGTTGACCGGCCTTAATCTCTCACATGTGATGTTGTTAATATGATATAGTACTTGATGTTTGTACCCTAACATCTCTTCTACAAGATAGAACTTTTATATCGCATTAAGTAAGCTCAGAACCTTAGGATAATCAGGCCTCAAAGTGACACCATGACACTGTCTGGGTTTCTGGGTTACCCAGAAAACCCAGATCAGCTCTGACATCATATTTGGGGACTTAGATCTTGCATTTGATTGATGTTATGGCCTAGATAAAGGTTGCATCATGTAGTATTACATCAATACTACATGATCAATGTCTAAGATGGTCCAAAACTTGCTTTAACAAAGAATCAAAATCAGTCAAACCTAGTACCTTGATAGTTGTCTATGAATTTCTAGGCAAGCTCAAGAACGCGAAGAACACCTATAGCGACGGTTCTGTCGCTATAGGCACCCTTTTGCAACAAATAATTTCTAAAATTATTATTTTTATTAAATAAATAGAAAAAAATGTTTTAAATTATTAAAAATTCATAAGAAATTATTAAAAATTATTTTAAAGCCTAAAAATTGATTTTTAATAATTTTAAATATATTTCATAAATATTTAATATTTTGGAATATTAAAAGTATTTAATTTATTTAATATTTATATTAAATACATTATTTAAAAATGATTTTAATATTTGAAAAATTATTTAAAATTATATTATGGTATAAGAAAATATTTTAAGTTATTTTTAATGACTTTTACTATTTTGTGATGAATTTCATTAATAAATTAATATTAATGACAATTAAATTGTTTAATAAATGTATTAAATAAATTATGAAAAATAGAATTAATAATTTAAAAATCATATAAAAATGATTTAAAGGTTATAAAAATATTTTAAGTTATAAAATATAACTTTTGATATTTTTCATAAAAATATTAATATTTTAATATTAATGATATTAGATTTATTTAATATTTAGATTAAATAAATTAGTTTAAAAATGATTTTAATATTAAAAAATCATTTTAAATGAAAATAAAATGTTTAAGAATATTTGAAGTTATAAAATATAACTTCTAATATTTAAAGGATAATTTCATTAATAATTTGATATTAATGATATTAAATTTATTTAATAATTATATTAAATAAATAGTTTAAAAATAGTTTTATTAATTTAAAAATCATTTAAAAGGAATATAAATGAATTAAAAATATTTTATGTTATAATTAATGACTTTTAATATTTTGATAAATAGTACATTAATATTTAAATATTAATGGTAATTATTAAAAATAATTTTAAATGTTTTAAAAATCATTTAAGGGTATATAAATACTTTAAAAAATATTCTAATTTATTATAAATAACTTTAATATTTTGGCAATGGTTTCATTAATAGTTTAATATTAATTAAATGTTAATGATAATAGAATTGTTTAATATTTAAATCATTTAATAATGATTCCGGTGTTTGAAAATTCATGATAAATTATAATGATTATTTAAAAATTGTTATAAGGCTATGAAAAATCATATGACTGGTATTTGCATCTATTGAACGATAGGATAGAGTCTTAGACTTGATAAATACCCGATAAAGCTATCGATACACCGATATATTTCAGAAATTGATATGGATTTATATAATTTGTCTGTATATGTGTTTGTTTGTGATCCAATGACTGTGAAACATGTGTGACAATATGATTAGGTTATGTGCTGACTATAATAAGCAGTATTATGTGTTACGATATGTTATTCTAATCATTAAAATGATCTTATTACTGATAGGTTGCTATATAAAAGATAAATCTAAGTTGTGTATTATAAGTAGCAGACCAGGCAAGTATCCTACCTTTGCATTTTCTTTATGCAATGGACATGAGTAAGAAAGTTTCAGAATTATATTATTATTGTACTAGATTATTAACCCTATTGTTATATATATATCCGATCATTGTTTATAAACATGATATTATATTATATAATTCAGATAAATATTCTGTTCATTAATTTCTAAATATGGTTATACAAGTGACCTCACTTGGATAATCATTGTATTTAAACACGTGTTGATATATAAATATATATATATATATATATATATATATATATATATTGATCCCCCATATGTATAAATTAAGAAAAAACCGTCTAAGCTATTTGATCAGCTAGACACAGATTCAGAAATATCATTGAATATGATAAAACCTTTTTGTATCCAATCAAATTGTTTTGATTCGGATTTCAGACTAAGTATGAACATCCCGAACATGGGAAAACTTTTATGCGCCCAAGGCAAAAAGAGTGAACAATAATATCGTTCTTGCATATAGTATTGATCAATACTGGGCCAATGGGATGTACACCCTCGCGGCCGTAAGTTATGACGGTTTACAGATGAAGTTCTGTTTAACCTTTCGAAAATAGAAAACAATGTTCATAGTATGTCAACTAAACCCCAATTATAGCCAATATGTAGTTTCAAAAATTTGATATAGAATTGTTATGTTATTATTATCGGCTTAGTTTACTTCATAACTATTGATTTGTTGTAGAAGTGATGTACAAAGAAAACATTTAATTCTTTCAGCTATTTATATTTATAATTGTTATTACTTGTTGGGCACCCAAATGCTCATTATTGCTTTAAATTTAAATATTTTCAGATAGGCATGATCAACCCGAAGGTTCAGACAAGAATAAGTGAAAAGGAAAGCAAACAGAATATGTTTAATGATATCTTTTGTAATAGTTAGACTGTATTAAGACTATGATATGTATTATATATCATGTAAGGAATTATAGTAAAGGTTGTGTACTTGGGATTAGACTCTGATAAATGTAAGTTATGTTTGATATTTATATTATTGTTATTATTAGTATTATTTTCGCTCATAGAAATGGTATCGTAAAGCACTGAATTCGGGTTTCAAGTACCTGAATTTGGGGGCGTTACAATAATTATAGAAAGATCTTTGTGGAAAGAAAGTGGTTATAGAACCCAATGAATGAATAAAGTATTAACGTGAAATTTATTTTGATAGATTGAATGAATGAAGATTAATAAATAAAAATTTTGAGGACGAAATTCTTAGAAGAATGGGTGAATGTAATATCTTGAGTGTTTATGATAACGATCCTTAGAAAAGAAAATGAATGGGTTAAAGAATATATAATACTCAGAATATAATTGAGTTCAAGTGAAAGTTATGAAATAAAACCTAGAATTTGTTGAAGAAATGAATGTAGTAGAAAATATAAAACTTATATTAAGGTAATGTGTTGAAGTTATTCAACGAAGAGATTTGATGAAAACCTGAGGAAGGTAAGAAATTGGTGATTCCGAGGACGAAATCCTTATAAGGTGGGAAGAATATAACAATCCAGAATTTTATTTGTAATTTTAAATATTTATTGAATTAAATAAATATTTTTAATTGATGTGTTTGTTGTTTAGTAGATATTTGTTGGATCATTTATTAGTAAGTAAATAATTCATGAGTTATAGAAATTAACTTAATTAATATAAAAGAGTGATGAATTAAATTTATGAGATAATAATCTAATTTAATTTAATAACTAAATTAGAGAGTTGTTAAGGATTATATAGTTGGGTATAATGTTGTTTTAGTTTAATTTAGTAATTAAGATATGTTAATTTATTAAGTAAAATTATAATGAAAATTATAATTTTGTCGTAATTAGTTTTGTTTATTTAATTAAGCTTGGATATGAAAATTCAAGTAAACAATGCGGGAAAATAAACTATATTATAAATAACTTATGAAAATAAATTAAAAGAGTTTAATTTGGTTTTACCAAACAAAGCCTTAGAGCTTTTGAAATTCTTATGTTAATTGTGATACCCCCAAATCTAGGTACTTCATTCTCACAAGATTTGGTGTTCACTATCTATTCATTCATAGCTATTTATCCAAATATAATAAAAATTAAATCATAAATCTTCCCTTTAAATACGGTTACATCATTAATCAAAAGTCTTCCCAGGTTGTTTAACCTTAAACATCAATCAAGTGCGAAAATAAAATTATTGCATCACATCATTAATTAAAAGTCTATCATTATAACAATAAATAAAATTACAAGTCTTCATCACTTGTACATTTTTCCCTTTCATTTGCTAGTTGTAGGTTCGTTGACCTTCTCAACTTTTGTTGCAATGAGTGTATATATATGCAAGAGTGAGCAAAATAACTGCTCACTAGATATAGAAATGAATCAGATAAGAATATAATAGCTGTCAATGAATATATCAAAACTGAATATACTCTATCAATGATAACCAAAGACTGGAATCAAAATATGGAATATATATCTGAGGGTCAAAAGACCACGAACCATGTCCACAGTTGTAAGTAATCTTTCAACTTTAACTTTAACAGTCATAAGACTATAAGGACTCCTCGTACTTAGGGGGATTAGCCCTTCGTACAATGTATTGTGCACAAACATTTCAACGCTAAACGTAAATTATTCCCTAATAATAGGGTTGTTCATCTCAGTATTTAGAGTACAAGTCCGCACCAAAGAAAGTTTGGTTTGGATAAGCTTTCAAGGGTAATTTAAAGTTTAACAATCATCAACTAGGGGACTAGTTAAATCAATAAGTCTTGATAACACAACAGTTATTTAATAACAACATAACATAGAACAATTGAGAATCATAGGTGAATTGACTATATATATTAAACTCATGCTTGGAATTAACTAAAGAGCATAAGCATTGAATAAATTGAATAACATGATAACCCTTTGCTTGAATAATAATAAGTTAGGTATATGATTTTGTCAAATTAGGAATTTGATTACTGCGTATACATTAATTGATAGCAAGCTGGAAACAAAGCTTGCTCAACATGATAATAACCTATGCAAAGTGATTGAAGTACAACAATTCAACACTAGGAATTTTAGTTCATGAAACATCTACTATAAACGAATGAACTAAAGAAACTTGTTTAACTATAAACAAGTTAGAGTAAACCAACAATGATTAGAATTCCAATAAACTTAGGATTAAAACATACTCAATGTAAAGAAATAAGGCTTTGGAACTTGCATCATCATAAATAAACTAGATACAAGAAACTTGCTCAACGAAAATGTAGAATTAGAAAACTTGCTCAATTATAAAAGTAGAATTAGAGAACTTGCTCAATGTAAAAAGATAGGTTTAGAAACTTGCCTCGAGCGTAAGCTATAATATTAAACTCACGTTCACCTACACATTATATTAGAACCACAATACCTATTAGATATACCAACATACCATAACATATACATTTCTAGCTAGACTTGTTAATTTATTACAAGTCTTATGCTACTAGGTAAATATCAGAAATTTCAAGTGTTAACCTTCACAACACTTGTTCACTATTCATTATATACACTAAGTTCTAACATATCACGTTCATAACTTATAAATCATTTTACAACTTTGAAATTATCAATGACATGACATGGTTCTGTTTTAACCTTGTTGTTACATGTTTATTATACTAACATATCATTAGACCAAGGTATATTGTTATCCCAAGTCTTTTCTGTTGACAGACATCATTGTCTCGGAGACGGGTATGGCACATGCAATTGCGTCATGCCTGAACTTTGGGATCAAGCCTTGATTCTTACTTCTTTACTGCCAACCTTAAGGCCGTGCTTCTGTTGTATTGCATGCAGACAGTATGAACCATGAATGAATAGTAGCCATTTTTAGCCCAACTAATACGAATTTCACCCACCAAACAGTAATATTAACACATACAATTGGTATAGAACTATTACAAACATGTTTGCCAACACATTCAACCAATTAGAACAATTTAACAACAACTTAAGCTAGTTTAATCTCTCAAATTCCATGTTTTTCATATGAAAACTCCATTTTGATATCTCTTACAAAAACTCACACTGTAATCTCAGTTTTATACCAAATCACTCCGTTCAAACTACGTTTTCTTCATTTCTTAACGAACTAGCATAAACAAGACTCAATTTACAGTTTATCATACTAATTAAGCATCATAATTGGTACTTTTACAAGCTATAATGAAAAATATACTGTAATACTTTTCTTCCTGTTTTTGAACGAAGTTAGCATAGCAAATTCTTGTTTACATACAAACTCAACCATCACCACACGTATAATCACAAGTAACCAATTGTATAGCAACAATTCGAAAAGATAAAATTCACAGAATATGAATTTTTTTTTGTTGTCACTCATATATATATATATATAATACTAAGGTTATGTCGAAATACCTTTAATTTGCTTGAAATCCTTGCTAACACCACTAAATTTGCTTTGAAAACTCAGAACCTCCTCTCAATTCTCTCAAGCTCTCTCTCAAGTTCTCTCTGAAACTCTCAGTATGCTAAACTAAACTGACAACCAACCAAGTATGCGTAAAACCAAATATAACTCCAGCCAACGCACACTTTCAAACATCCAAAAACCGACATTATACTAATGATCCTATTAAATCATTAGTTATAAATATTTATTTATATTATTTATTTTATTTGTTATAATAAAATTCATAATTTAAAAATCCAAAAGCCATAAGGCTTTGTTTGGCAAAACCCTTTAAAATTTAAAGACTTAATATATTTAAGCCTTGTTTGGCAAAACTAAATTAAACCACTCTAATTTTATTTTAATAAACCATTTAGTTTATAATTTATAATTATATCTTATTTATTTGGATTTCCATATCCAACATTAATTAAATTAATTAATTCCACATACTATATTTTAAATAAATATACCACTTTAACAAATATCACAAAATTATAATTTTATTATAATTTTATCTAATAATTTAACATACCATTTAAATTATTAAATCAACACAATAATATAACATCTCATGTTATATTACAACTCTCTAAATTATAAATTAATTTAATTTAGAATATTATCTAATAATATTTATTTCATAAATATTTACTAACAACCATCACATCAACAAAATATTTATTCAAAATAAACACTTCAAATAAATATTTATATAATTCAATAAATATTTAAATTATAATTTGAAATTTCAGATTGTTACATTAATCTTGTTTTGCCAAATAAGGCTTAAGGAATGATTAAGTCATTATTTTAATAGGTTTTGCCAAACAAGGCCTTATGAATTTTAAATTTAAAATAAAAATAACTGATAAGTATTTAGTAGCCTTATTATTATACGTCAGTTTTATTTTTTTATGTTAGCGTCTGTTTTAGTTTTATGTGAAAAGGGTTTGGCCTAAGCCTAAGAAGAAGAGAGAAGAGAGAGTTTACAGAGAAGTTTGAGAGAGTTTGAGAAAACTTGAAAGAGAATTTATGTGATTCCAAGGCAATTCACTGTGTTTTATCAAGGATTATCTCCAAGAAATTGAAGGTATAACCTCTCAACCTTGAGTTGTATGTTTATAAAAAGAGTTCATGTTCTTCACTTTCAAAATTTACTATAAATTGCATGTTTGATGAATTGTAGCTATACAAACTGAATTATTAAGTTTGTAAGTATTTGTGATGTTAGAATTAGAATCTAGACAATGAATTAGTGTGCTAATTATGTTGAAAAAGAAAGAAAATTGTTTACAGTGTATATGGTTATGTATATGGCTTGTGAAAGTACAAAAATCGGTAGTTAGTTTGTGAACTAAATTATAAATTGAGTCTATAATATGTTAATACGATAAGAAACAAAAAGAATGCAAGTTCAATGAATCAATTTGGTTAAGAATGAATTCGTAGTGAATGAATTCGCTAAACATGTTAAAACATAAAAGTTTAGTATGAACATGAGTTTTGGGTCAAGATTTAGGTTAGTTGGTGTTTCTGTAAATTGTTATAATTCTAGTATGTTGTAGTTCTATGAATTATGAATCCATAGAATTGAAAACGGACTAATTTGGATGTGTATAACTCAAGTTATGAAGATTAATAGGAGAAAAGGGTCAAAAATCAAAAAAACAGTGAACTTAGAGTCCTGTTTCTACTAACGGGCGTAGATGCGCTGTGCCCTAAGTCATTTGGGGCGCAGCTGCGCTCTAGGGCATATTTACGCTGTGCCCAAGACTTAATTGGGCGCAGCTACGCCCAAAGTGTGTCAGGTGTGACTGTTTTGACCTGTTTTAGTAAAATAGGCATTACGTTTTCATATGAGCTCCGATTGAGATGATTCAAGATGATCCGGAACGAGGACGAATAGACCTAAAACCTTTATTCTTTAAGTTTTTCAATTTGAGGTCGGGAGTAGGGGTCAAAATGGTCATGTTTAGGACTATTGTGTTTTCGGAGACAATCAGATGGCGTCGGGCATACACGTATGCAAGTGTAATTCTTCTGACGATAAAAGATGTTATTCTAAGTTATAAAACATGAATGTTAGTAAACATAATGATGCTTAACATTAATAAAAGATGTATTAGATAACTTGTATAAGCATACTAATCATACACAAGAGAGACAAATCGGGCGTGTGACGAATGAACGTCGAAATACCGTAACAAATGTTAATGAACGTAAAAAGTATTTAAGTCAAATGAAATGAATATTATAAGATATAAAATGGGTTTAATATAAAGCCAATAATGATTTCTTGCAAGACTTGAACATTGTGTAATGATAATAGGAAGGGTTGTGAGATGTAGAGTAAAGTTTATATTACAACTACTATGCGTTGCTATGTGACTAATAGTTGATGTGTATGATTATATAATTGTATAGGGAACGTGAAGCGCAGATAACTGTAAGCTGTTAAACTATTATTGGTAAACAACGATCAAGGCAAGTCTTTTAGTTCCTATTTGCTATGTCAACTTGATGATTAATTGTTTTAAATCGTTATTGTAAAGAGCATGATGTGTTATATATATGTTGAAAGTATGAAATGTTAAAGTCAATTTATGACTACGTTAATTAAGTAAAGCATGCTTATTAAGTAAGGAACTCAATCTTTATACTTGTTATATGAACTATAGCATGTATGTTATGTTAGTCTAATGTTTATGAGATATATGTTGAGCATGTTATTATGTGTTACGTGATGCATGAAAACTATTAGATTTTTTTGGGCTGTCGAGCTCAACCTTGCAACTAACCACTTTTGCAGGTTAAAGATTCAAGGTAAAGTTATGTGCTACTTGAAAGACATGAATCATATGTGATACTTGAAGATTCATACACATTATCTGAATTATTATTATTTGAACCATGTTTAGGGTTCCGAATAATGTATGATATTTAATAGATGTTGAGTTATAAAGTTTAAGTTTTGTTTGTTGCATGAAAGGGTATTGAACCTGGATGTAAGTTTTATTTATTAACTCTGATAAGGTGAGTAATAAGCTAAGTATGGTTTAAAGGTAGGTAAAGATAAAGGTTTTGAGAAATGTACTTGATAAGTTACAATGATTATGTAATGATAAACTGTCAAGTTTGAGTTATCTGATATGTAAAGGTTATCGGATTAAAATGTAAGATTCTATATAATAACTTTGATGAAGCGAATCATAAAATAAAATTGATTCAAAGATGTAAGACCCCAACTTATTATAAATAAAATTGAATTTCCTATATTCATTAGCTTGAAATAATATGGAATTAATTTGATATAATGCTTTGGTTATGGGTGAAATGTGCAAATTTTACAAAATAAGCAAGTGGTTATAAAATAATCATTGTTGTCAAGGAATATTCATTTGGTTGTGGAATATTCTTTTTGTCGGGAATATCCGTACGACGACGCAGCCATTTGTGGGCCCCATAACGAATAACTGTTGGATGAAGAAAATGACAAGTTTAATTTTTTATAAATAATGGTGTAGTTATTCTTAACACCTTTGTTGGAATACTCGTGGTTAAAATACGATGTCTGGCGTGGTTGCTTGGCGATGTACGATAGCACTGCAGTATTACACAAGATTTTTTAAATTATTGATTCTTACATAAGAAGGCACTACTCTATAATTGTTACAGTAATTACTGTTCAATATTATATTTTATTGACTCAATAATTATTGCGTTGATATTTTATATTATTGTTATTTCAATAATTGTCACGGCCCAGTATTTCCCATTATCATATCAACAATTCATATTATTTGAATAATATTATTAGATAGCATTATTGGCAATGTCTAGAAAGTTCTGTCAAGGAGAGGTTTGGTCACCTAATTGCGCGCCAGTAAGGAGAAATCCTTATCAGAAAGCCCCCTCTTTCTTGTGAACGGCCTGGTTGTCATAATTGTGATTCTGTAATATTATTTTTGAATAATTAATTATTAATTTATATGATAAGAAATATTTATTTTATGTGGATATAAATGAAGGATAGGAAAATATTTATTTTATGTGATTATAGATGAAGGAATTAATCCTGAGGTGTTTTATCAATATTGTGTCGGAATGGAGGTATTAAAAATCACCGGTATGTGGATTTCGGGCATTTTTCGTTTGGAATTTGGAAAAACTTAAAGCTACAAAGTTGTAGAGAATTTAATTTCCTATGGAATGGATATAAAATTCGTATTTTTCTGATAAAAGGGCTATTTATTATGAATTATTGAAGTTTCTGATTATTGCTTAAATGGTAAAACATTTTGGAAATTTCTTGAATTGGTGGGCCCCACTTTTGGTTGGTGAGAAATGTGCTGAAATTTTATTTCAAATGTGGTGGGTGGGAATAGTAGCAGGTAAAGCCATCAAGTAGCAGATTAAGTCTACTTCGGTGTTCTAACATTTTCCTATCAATAGGGTGCTTAGGTTAGAATTGAAAATCACACCAGAAACATAAGCTTTCTCTCTCTATATTATCGAGCGTATTTTTGTGAGTATTTAGATACTTTGAGAGTTTCTATTCAGTACAAGTTTCATTCAGCATCATATCCGATATTCCATTCCGAAGAACTATTTCTTTAAGGTTAGGGATGTTATTTTCTTCTTATATGTTATTATTTTCTTCAATATCATTATGCCGAATTATTGATATGAGTTTTATTGTGGAATTTCTACCTTTTTGTGTTGGAGTTACTATTCATGTATATGGCACTATTCACGTATACGACACTATTCACTGAAAAATGAAATTTTCTCTTCTTTGTCCCAGATGTCTATTATGGTTACTATCTTTGATTGTATCCATGTTTTGATCATTATTCTTGAATTTTACTCCATTATGGTTTATTATGGAGTATTTTTAAACTTGAATTATCTAAAGTATGAATCTCTAAACTTTGTCCTTTTATCTTACTGGATTCGTTCTCTAAAATATTTGTTATCATCCTCAGTCCTTAATGGTGATACTTAATGAATATCTTTGGCCTTTAGTGCAAAGATGAATGATTACCTGATGAATATCTTTGGGCCGTAGTGCAAAGATGAACAGGTGTTGAGATGAACATGACCAATTAGTGATGCAAATGAATATCTTTGGCCCGTAGTGCAAAGATGAATATTTGATTCAAGATGTATATTGATTGATGTTACAGGGATAAAATATTGATGATGGACTTTTAAATTCATAGATGATAGTAGATTTCATTCTCTACTTAACTCTTCTAATGAATTATTGTTTCCGCTGCAGTTGTTGATCTAAAACTTGTTGTCTATTATATTATATCAGATTATTTCCTTGTTGAAGACTAAGGATAATTTTTTGTATATTATCTTAGTCATAATATTTTTTACTGGGCTAGTTGAGCTCACCCTTTTCCTTTTTGTTCCATTTTTCTTCTCAGGAAGCGAGAATATAGCAGGAACCAGTCGAGGTATAGAGTGATGGTCCTAGACAGTTGTTTTAACAGTCCTCACTATTTTTGTAAAATAGTGCATTAATAATTATAATAAGGACTTTATTTGGGTGTGGATATTGTCTAGAAGACAATATTTGTATTTTAACTCACAGTATGTGTTGTCGTATTTTGCACGACAATTATAATAATAAAGTTATAGTTGTTTTTTGTACCATGTATTTGGCGACTCAGAATGGGTGATGTATACCTATTTTTTGGGCGTCACAAAAGACATGTAGATGATAAAGGTTTTGATTCAAGGAATTAAAGTAATAAGATAGAAAAGTTTAAATTATTTTGCATTTTATTAAATTTAACATCGAATAATGATATAAAATCATAAGCTAGACGTATTATTAACGACTGAAGTCGATAGTTGAATTGTATGAATTTTGGGGTCGTTACATTGACACCAGCCGTTTGACTATTCTTTGGTCCCACTGAATGACTGCAGGTCCCGAGCCTGTTCTAGATGTCTTTGGAAAGCCCTGATATGTCCTTGATTGAACCCTTAGGTGGAGCTGATGGGTTGGCAGTTGATTTTTCGTGTCCAAAAACCGTCTTATAGGTGTAACGCCCCGGAAAATCGAATATTTTGTAATTATTTTTAATAATGAATAAAATAATATTATTTATTATTATTGCGTGTTGAGAAGATGAAGGTCGTTCTAACCTAGAAACGTCAGAACTCCGTAGTATTTTAACTACGTGGAAGAATTAAAGTGTTTGAATTTCTAAAACGAAAATAAAAGTTTTTCGAGAAATTTTTCAAAAAACACTATTCATCGATTTCTGCTCGGGAACTATTTTTGAACTTCCGAGAAATACGTAACGTTATAATATCGAGGTGATATTGATTATGTAATAATAACCTAAGTATGGAAAACGTAATATTTTGCATGCGGACTTAATTTGGGAACATTAGGTTATTAAGCGTTAAGGGAAGAGAGTTATGATTATATAATGTGTATACATTATATGAAGTAATGAATGTAAGTATAATACGACGTATTGTACTATTATGTACGAAGAATGAGATAACGTATATTGCGAATTAATATACGAGATAGCAGACGAGAATTATACGTGGGGTATATTTGTTAAGTTAAGTAATTTAAGGTAATGGACTTGTAGAATTGCTAGCTTATTGATAGAAGTCCAATAGGAAGGGATATGCAAGCCCAAGTGCTTGTTAATCATTAGTCCAATCTATTTGTAGCACAAGCCCATTAAGAAAGTAGTTAAATTAATTAACCAAACCCAATGATATAGCCATGATCCATGGAGCGATCCAAGTGTAAGTGGGTAGACTTGATGGGCAAGATTTATGTGTGGTGATCAAGTGAAGTGATGAGCACACAAGGAATAGTAAGGAGGTGGATGTTTGAGGAGGTGGAAATGAGGAGGTGGATTAAAGGAGGTGGGATGATTAATGTCTATTCTACCCTCACTTTGAGAGCTCTATAAATACCAAGCTTCTCAATTCATTTGTTGGTTGTTCAATAATCATCCAACTCCTCTCAAATATAAGCTACTTATTTGGTAGAGCAAATAAGCACTTTTAAGCTAAAGCTTCTTTTGTTAGATTTCCAAGAAGAAGAAGTTAGACTTCAAAGGTATTGATCTTGTGTTCAATATTCTTTCATCTCTATTAGAATAGGATGATAAGGGAAGTGTTATTAATGAACATGTATACTAAGAGCAGGTAATAAGTTAATAAGAAATGAACTTATGCCGAATAAGTTGAATAAGAAACTTGAACATTAATAAGTTGTTAGAATCATAAAGAACTTATCTCATTTTTTGCCATATGATGATTAGTATGTTGATGATAGCATGAGATCATTTATTAGTGGACTTAAGTTATTAATAAGTCATGAGCATGAAGATTATTACTTCATAAGTTGAATAAATCAATGACTTATGAGAATAAGTCAAAACCTACTTTGTTTATAAGTTGGTGTAGAAAATAACTCGTATTGATCATATGTTGGTTAAAATCAATTTAGAACGCTTAGTAATGAAGATTTGACGGACTTCACACGATTAGACGATTATCGTCGAATTCGTGAAATTCTCGGAATGAAAGTCGTATTTTGTGTTTGAAGTCAAAAACGTTGGTTTTCGATGGAGACAAGTCATATTGGTCATTATAGAGTTGCGGACTTGAAAATGACCGAATTCCGACTTAGAACGAAGAAACGAGCGTTAAACGTTCACGAACGTTTATTATTTTCTTTAAAAATGAACTCATAGGTGAATTTTTAGAAACAAAGTCAATAGATAAAATTCTTGCATGAAAGCATAGATTATAAAATTTGTGAACCGTAGGCTTTTGAACGGACCAATTCGGACTTAAAACGAAGAAATTATGCGTCCAGGAAGTTCGTAAAAATTTTCAAAACTGCAAAATTTTCTGAGGCACAGAGTCCACGCCGCGGTGCGACTCTAAGCCTAGAATGCCCGTCTTACAAATGTGAGGTCGGAAGCTTGTAATCGCTAACTCACGCCGTAAGCGCGATCACAGAAAGCAATACTTACCAGCCACCCAAGAAATTTGATAGTGAAGAAAGATTTCAAGTGTAGAAGGAAAGGGAGCTTGTTAGTAATGAATTAAGATGTAATCATAACATGGTTAAGACATTGTAAGGTACTTGTAAGACACTAATGCATGTTGATTAAGAGTTAATAATCAATCAAAGATGAGCGGAATGTGAATTACGTAATGAAAGCCGGAAACCCTAATAACGAATTTAAGTCAGGAATTACGTTGAGATGAAGGGTAAGATATAATAGTAAACATACTTGATTATGTATGACCTAATGTGGTACGTTATATGATTATGTATTGTAGAATCATAGAGACTTAAAGTGTACGTGTGTTAATCAGTAAGCAGACGCTAAAGGCAAGTATTCTAACCCTTGTTCGATTCGATCACCGACAAGTGTAAATTCATGTATTCTTTCGCATGAAGTTTTTAACGATGAAGTCTAAAGCCAATTCTTTCGGCTAGACTTATATTATGAATCTATCAAGCATGATTAATGTTACCAAGTTATATTGGCATGGTTTTCAATCGAAGACCAAGTATGCTAAAATGTTTTTGTCGTTTAACGACAGGCACATGAGGTTGCCACAACTTAAACGTACACATGTTTAATGAATGTAGTGTTGATCAACATAGAGTACTATGAGCTGGTCACTCAGAAGTACTCGTAAGCTATGTCGGACTTACGAACTTAGTGTCGGGTTGTCCTTTTCAAAAGAACTTATGATATGCTCATAGACTTGAGCCATAATTGTTATTCCACTGAGTATGGTTGTGTAAAACATTTTGAAGGAAAAGAAGTGCTATTTTGAATTATCGTTAGTACTTCATAACTATTGTTCAGCTATTGAAGATATATGAGTTCTATGTTTCAAGCATGTTGTTTATTAGAATTGTAGTACTTGCTGAGCTAGTCATGATCACTCTTACTTGAACCATATGAACACAGCCAAGATCGAGCGGACCGAAGGCTCGGACAAGAACAAGGGCAAGGCGAAGACGAACCCTTAGATTAATTATGTAATAGTATAGGTGAACGATTGTAATATATTTGATATTATGACAAGAACAATTGAAAGGGTTACAAAGAACCTGGGGAATGTAATATTATTTTGGATATATATATAGAGGTTAAATTAGTCCTTTTGAGACTATTCAATGGAATGTGTGAATGAATGGTAGTACCGTGTAGCACCATCTGTCGGGTTGGAAGAGACCCGGATTTGGGGACCTCACAATAGGGGTGTAAGTCGAGCTGAGTAGTTCGGTACTCGACTCGAGATCCGTTCGAAAATATGATCCAAAGCTCGAATTCGAAGTTGATTCATACGTATTTTCTGTTTAATGATACATAAGTCGAATTCCATTATACCAGTGTTCGCTCAAATTAGGGTTCGAGTATTTCATTTTTTTTCTCGAACCATACTCGATACATGCTTGATGGATCATATTCGAATACTGGTCTGATCCATACTAACATGCTAAATATGTGATATTTGTGTCAATCATTATAATTTATAAAGTGTACTATTAAATTATGTAAGCTTGTACTTGAATAAATTAATGAATTAATTATTAATTTGTATTACATATTTTGTAATTTCTTTGCATAAATAAAAGTAAAAAAACTTTATATATAAACATTAGCTCAATAATCAATTTAGTATGTAGTGGTTCAGTATTAAGTGAAATGGTTCATATTCGAAACTCGATTTGAAGGCTTATGAGTAGAGTAACTCGTTTTGTAAATGAGTCGAGTACTTACAAGCCTAGTAAGTCTGAGTAATAATCCGAGTCAAATCTGGCACAAAATTAGAAATTTCTTATCAAATTCGAGTCGAATTCGAGCTCAATTTTTTTTAGTCGAGCTGAATCTGAGCATTAGGGTGTTCGCTGAGATTCGACTCGTTTACACCCCTACCATCTTACTTGTCACCATTACTTCTGATCAAATTTCTGAGTGATTGAAAATACCTAGTACTAAACGACCCTCCTTCTAGCGTCAATATTAACGTTAAGATTTGTCCACACGACTCAATCACCAATAACGCGAGCAATCCTACACAGAAACGAAATCACACATAGTGACATAGAAACTTGACGGCCTGGGCTGTCGGGGGATAGCTCCAGAGTGAGAATAAGTACAGATTAAATAAGTTTTAACAATGGAAGTATTAAGCTTTAGTGCTGAAAAATAATGAGATACCTGATAATTACAGTGTAGCCTTGTATTTACAGTGATCACACATCTTCTTACATGCTCTTCCCCGTATAGAAATAGAATTCCTCATTAGGATAGATTCCTTAATGAGACATAATTGAATCTCCTTAAAGAAAGGAAGTCGAATTCTATCCTTACTCTTTTTTAAGGAGTGAGAAATTAAATATAATTAGGAATCTTATATTCTTTAAAATTTGCTAACTATCCAAATCAGACTCCTACGTGCGGAAACTTCCTTAATGTGAACTATAGCCCACCTGAATCAACCTTAATATAATAGAAAAGAACCTGTCTTTTTCTCAGATACTTTCCCGGTTAAGATTTACCTAGTGGGCTTTACATGAATCGATCGGATTATATAGATATCCCTTCAACACAACATAGGTCATCGAAAGGATCTCTAGGAGACCCACCAAAGCACCTAAAAGCCGGATCTTTCGGAAAAAGGATTCCTATTCAAAGAGTGCATAACCGCATGGATAAGCTCACACTAACCCGTCAATTTGGGATCCAATTCGAGATTTTCCTTGGGAGGTATCGGAAAGGAATTGGAATGGAATAATATCGATTCATACAGAAGAAAAGGGCTCAAACAATCATGTCCCAACATTATCAATAAAAATATTTTTTTTCCGATAGTCGACTTTTCTCTATTTACTCTATGAATATAAATTCATGTAATAATAATTGGTGAAAAAATGATAATTGAACTATTTTTGTCAAATAGAAGTAATATATTTCTGATTTCTGTCACCAACAAAAATATATTGATATTTGTATATTTGAATAATAACTAGTTTGTATATGATTTCAAAAGAAAGAAAAAATAAAGAATTATTAAAATGAATTTAAATAATCTTTGCTACGATATAGCTATCAACAGGCAGTAGATCAATATTTGTGACCTAATATATGTGGATTATTGCTGTATCGAAAATAATTTATATGTGGATAAATTTTATAACAAAATTAATATATCACAAAGTTAGATTGTTATTAACGTAAAATTTTGGGGAATGATATTGTCGGACCAAATAATTTGCAAAATTGCCCCTAAATATATAGTTACTGTCCTTAGTTTTTTTTAGTTTCTTCAAAATTGCCTCTAATGTACGTTATTTAATATAATTCGTTTTAGAAAAATATTTTTGTTCTTTAATATAAGTCCTTTGAGAATTTTAAGTAAGTATTAATTATTTAGTTTTCAATATTATCCCAAATATTAAATACAACTTTGATTCTCTCACTATTTTTTGTCCAATAAATAACAATATCTTCTTTCAATATAAGAACAATATAAATAATTGATATTATAGTTAATACTATACAATTAAATACCTATATTAAGGAACAGAGGTAGTATTAAATTCATTTACATATCGTTTCAATTCATCTTCCTCGTTGTGCTCAGAATTCGTACTACCCATCTCTCTGTCTTTCTAACCTTCGCCGAAATTGGGTGGTCTAAAAGATTGCAAATATGCAATTACGTCTTGTACGTGGAAGGATGCTCTAAGTTTTTGGCTAACAATCTGCTCTTAGAATCTGTTTGCATATGCGTTTATATTGTTGTTATCCAATCTTTGTGTATTTCAAATAATTAAGCCTTGCTCTTCTCCATAATTCGTCATCCTTTGGGTAAATTACAGCTAAATCGCTTGGTTTGATATTAAATTACAGCTAAAGAGATCTGGAATAGGCTTTGAAGTTTTTTCAATGATCGGAAATTTGGTATGCACCTGTAATGATAATAATTGAGAAAGGATTTATTGGTTCAACTTATTTCCCTTTCAATGGTTTACTAGTTGTGGCCGGCATCTTCATATCATACATGGAATTAGGAGAATTGATAAGCATTTGGGAGGAAAATGGATAGGAGAAGGATAATAACTATTTAAGGGCAATTTTGCCTATATTAATTTTAAGCAATAAGATAAAATATTAGTGTGGGACCTTCTTAATTTTCTGCTAAAAATTCTTATTATTATTTTGGTTAGTCTCATATAAAATGTTCATTTTCCTTTAATAATCAAATTTTTACATAAATTTTCTTATTATACCTTTAGCATTAAATATCTTATATTTTTCTTATTCTAATTCTCTCCATATATTCAATAAGTATAATTAGTTATGTGTTGAAAATATTTTGAACTGAAAAAGCTAGAAAGTCACTCTCTCACCTATATTGAAAATGATTAATAACATTATTATGAGTAATTTTGTCATTTTATTTCTATTCTTAATATGCATGAAAAATTCATCGAGACTTTTATCTGACACGGAGAGAGTATTAGACATCAATTTCTAATTATATGTAGCAAGATTCATCCTCATAATAATTAGCCGGAAACGACTTGGTGACTTAAATGGACGCATATGTTACAGGTTGTGTTCTATGGGCCAAGGAATTATTGCGCACTGATCTCCAATGGAAGCTAATCCAAGAAAAAAAGTCTTCAAGCACACAGGCCATTAGTTTCACATTTAACAAGGCTCAGCGACTCATCGCTCGAGAGCTGTAAATGAGTCAAGCTGGAAAAACTAGAACTCGTTAAAAGTTAAAACTAGTCTGAATAGAAAAAGTTAAATAAATTGAGTCAAGTTGAATTTTAAACGAGTATGAGATTTGACGTACGAACTTGGCTATCGTTTATTCGTGTCAAACCGGGTGATTCATTTACAGCTCTAATCGCTCCTGAGGCATTGTGATAGTCTAATAACCTTTGGAATGCAAATTACTCTTTCCAGTGTGCAGACAAAGCTCATGTAAAGCAATTCTTACATAGCTATGGCTGCTGCCTTTACTTCTCCAGTATGCAGACAAGCTAAAACATTTGTAACATAGCACAGCTTAAGCTCAAGCAGGATTCAAGTTTAAAACAACAGTAAACATTTCAACAGAAGATAACAAGTTCATATTGAACTCTTATCATGGAAAAATTGATGTTACAAGTGTTGTAAAAAATGCTAATATACATTCTTTTAAATACGTGTGGAACATACATTGGTGTAAAATACAAACCTAATTGACTACATCTATCCTTCGGATAGCAAACAATGGAAACCCACAAGGAAGAGAAACTCTTGGAAACAGCCTAAAGAATAAGATTATTTTTTTACAAAAAATTGAAAGATGAGATGCAAGGAATAAAACACCCATTCATGTCCGGGGAGGGTCAGAAATTGGGCTCATTTCTATTTCTGCATCTCCAAACTCCCGCAGATTTCCAAACTTCTCTGCTTCCCTTGCAATCTGAATATCCGAAGGTCTATAGTATTGGACAAATAATTTTACAACAAAGCGAGGAAGTAAACCTGCTACTATTATGCCAAGCAAGCAAACCCAAAACAATCCAGTCCCTGCAACCTGAAAGATGGCCCTGCATAATTATATGGAATTTGCATATCAGTCATTGTTTCACTGCAAGATCTGGTCGGACGTATTGAAAATTTAAAAATATTTCTCAAATGAAAGATAATATAAACATTACGGCAAACAAGAGCAGAGACATCATTGGTGTGAATTTATGGCTACTAAGCTTAGGCAAAGTGAATTTATAATGTTTTATGTGAACTGCTGCCAGGATATAAATACAAATTGAATAGTCGAATTACAAAGATTCTAATGCTGAAGAGTTATGCTCATGTCAAATAATACACAAGGCATTTGCAGATCTACGAAGTGGTCCAAAAACTTATGCAAAGTAGATATAGAAATTAAAAGGTCCATTGCCAATGTCACAACCTGCACCTAGCCGATAAAGGGTAATAATCATATAAAGCCACCTACTGATGACCTTAGAAGAAACACTACATTAATGACATGTTACACTTCTATGTTCTGCAAATGATGACAGTAACTTTTCAATGGTTGACAAAACTTAACTGCTGTACGATGAGCTCCTTTCAAACAAATTCTGAGTTCTGACTTTATTTTGGAAACACAAGCTTCAAAGCTAGGGGTGCTACCAAGAGATTATGTGTGTAATTTCTTGTTAATGGAAATTGATCTGAAAAACAACCCCCGTCTGCAAAAGAGATTTCTGTGTTTTTGTTGTTCTTTTTATTTTTTTCTGGGATACTAAGGTCTGCATTTGACACAGTTTGACATAATTCCTCTTGATATATATTTTCATGATATCGTGAAAAAAAATAAACCAAAAAAAGTTGTGTCGAAGTGTGTCCGACCCAAATCTTCATATTCAAAAAGAAAATGTAGGACTCTCATTTCTAGACGGAGGGAGAATTAAATTGTGTAGGCCTCGTACGGAAATGTAAAATGGAAGTGAACAAAAACCCTGAAATCTTAATGGCTACTTTGTACATTGGACAAAGCATTTTTATGGGCATTCTTTTTCCTTCAAAAGCACAAATCTTTTGCTTTCCTTCATTGTAATTTTTAGTCCATGTATAATGACTACTTTAACTTATTTTACCTGGGGAAGTACCATTACCACTCTTCTTCCTGAGTTCAACACGGGATTCATTAGTCGTCGCTTATAGTACTTTTGTCCACCTATTGAATCTAGTTTGACTTATGTTGCATGAGAAGTAACCTCAATGTGGGTGAAGGAAACATAAGTTAAGATCCGCATACAGATAAAATTTAGTACTAATTACGGCAACCTCGCATTGGGTAAAAGAACGAATTTCATTTGAATGAGGATCTTTTCTGCTTTCCCTTCCCCACTTTCCCCTCTTTTTACAATTGCACAATTCTTAACCTCTTTACCTTTCAAACTGATATAACAAATCAGATTGACAAAGGTCCGAAAAAGGGAAGAGTATATTCGAAACCAGGAAAGCTCACCATATGATCAATATGTAGAGTCTTTTCCCATGGGAAGAAACGCATAAATTAGTAAATGATGCCATAACATACAAGGATAATTCATTTGCATGGTACTGAACAACAAGGACAGGTATGTATGCAGTTATGAGAACGTAGGCAATAGTCATTGGACCTTCACCTTAGGTGGGAGCCCAAAGTACAAGTGTTTTGGGAAGAAAAATTGTTAACTTATAACTTATTTTGTTTTTTTGTTTTTTGAGGGGGAGGGTGAGGCATAGGATCTACACACACACACCCAACATATATATATATATATATATATATATATATATATAAATAATCTAAGGCATGCCTTAGCCAAGCTTGGCTAAGGCTGTGTTTGTTTAGGTCTTAATGCCTCTTAATAGGTGTGCCTCTGATTCGATCAAAGGTAAAACTTGTTTGGTAAAAAAATTTATGCCTCTTAATGCCTTTGATCGGTAAGATTCAAAAATAATTCTAAACCATTTAGAGCCCCATCTAAATGAGTTTATGTTTTTTTTAGACAAAAATAACCTCATCAATATTATAAAATCCTTCCTTTATCCCCAATACATAGCTCTTGCTTCTTCTCGAGGAAAGAAAATTCAACTACACACCGAACCTTTCTTTCTTTCTCGACTAGATGACGATCCAGTAACGAAATCCTCAGATGTATAGTCATCAGCAGCGCCGCCACCATGATCAGGGGCGTCTCCAGGAGAATCGTTTTGGCTTAGGTGTGACTTTATTGGATCTAGTGTAATGGGTCAAGTTACCAATATTGGCGCTCTTACGAATCAATCCATCAGTCAATCTATTAAATATACGACCTCATAAAAGAAAATTCCAGTCAAGAAGCGTTACTGACCTAACAAGGTGGACTTGAAGATTTAACCACCGTTTGGAAACGAGGGAATTTGTATTCCTTTGGGATCTCGAGAATCTTGAATGGATTTGAAGAAGAATTTCATCAGAGACGAGTTTTGGGTGATCAAAGATTAGGACTTGTTTGGGTTGAGGAGCAGCAAAATTATTGGGTGGTGATTGTTTGGTGAGATTTTGAAGGTGCATCGAGTGATCAAAGATTATTGCATTTCTAAAGTTGCCCTTTGTGAAATTTCGGATTTTATCATGTGAGATGGAAGTAAAGATAAAATATAGATAGAGATGGATGTAGAGATAGATATAGTCGAAAATGTAGGGAATTTGTTGGTCTGTGATTGTTGGTTTTGAAAAAGGAGAGAATGAAAAAAAAAGACATTTTGGACATAGGGTTAAAATCGTAAAATTATGTTATTTAGACATTTTGAAAAAATTAATTATCAAACAACATTTTTTTATTCAGACACAATTCTAAACAGCTGTTCTATATTATTCAGATGTCTAAACTGTTCAGATTTTAACACTCAGTTTTATCAAACACCACCTAAGGCTACTTAGTAAAACCTTAGTAAAATGGCGTAGTTTTACCCCCTAGGGTTAAGTTTTTCATTTTTAGGTTTTATATATAAGAAAATTAATTATAATTTTTATACACAATTACGTCGTTTTGTTAAGTAACCTTAGCCAAGTTTGGCTATGGCATGCCTTAGATTACCTTTCCCATATATATATATATATATATATATATATATATATATATATATATTACATGTAAGAATATTACATATTATTAAGCTTTAAGGCCATGTTTGTTTGTAAAGATTATAATCCCAAAACTATTAATTCTAGAATTAAATAGTCCTAATCACATGTTTGTTTTTTAACGGATTATTCATAGGATAACTTAAAATAATTTCAAGTTATATTTGTTTTTTCTATGATTAATTAAAGGACTAGATAAAAAAATATCATTTGGACTATTATACCATTACAAATAATAACATATTTTAAACTATAATTTAAACTTCTTTATATTTCAAAAAATGGTGAACAATTAATTATAAACTTTTAAATATTGCTGAAATAAGTTACTGAGAAATAATATTTTTCAGTGAGCTGTTATAATAAAAATAAAAAATACGTCAAGTTCAGAACTTTACTTATTTATTATACTAGTGTGTGTATATAATAGCTTTGTGCTTTTATATGAGAAATAAGAACTGGAATTAGTTGTTTCTAGCCATAGCTACATCAATGACAAAATAGCTTAGGAAAAAGACTAAGCATATATAGGATGTTTGCATATTAACGTCCATTTGAAAAATGTTAAAGTTAATTTTGTCTAGAAATTTTTAGTCCCAAATGATAAGTATTATAATACCTGGTTGAATATGGTATTAAATAGTCCCCCATATTAAGTCATTTTATAATCCCTGATTAATAGTCCCAAGTTCAAATTTGAAAACAAACACGACACTTGGCATTAATAGTCTTATCCCAAGTGTAATCCTTGCAAACAAACATAGCCTAAGAGTCTAATAGAAAATTTTAACCTGTCTGACAGCATGTGTAATACAGAACCAAAGTTTAGAGAGAGATATCTGATAGAGATCATACCAGTAACCAACTAGCATGGGCAAAGCATCAATAATAATGACACAAATCCAAGTTGCAAATATAGATCCCCAAATGGTTGCATGAGTAACCCAAGTCCATCGAATGACATCCATGGCTAAGTGTATATTAACCAAAATAACCACTGCAAGTGTCCAAAGATCTCCTATGCTTGCAATAGCAATGTCCGCTTCCCCAATACGGAAATAGGGGCGGCAAAGAAGATGGCCATACTTTGCCACAAAGTATCCATCATTGTAACCCAAAACAATTTTTGTGTTGTAGCATTCTTTTCTCTGTCCAGCCCCATAAAGCTGAGGATATTTCAATAGAGTCATTCTGCTTAGATCCTTGTCAAGAATCCCAACAACTATTGTAGGCAAGGAAGTGTAAATTATTGAATATAACACGCTGCTCCACTCATTGATAGCAGTTGTCAAAGTGAAACTGGTGAACAGCACGTACCTGGAGAAAGCACATAAATATGAAATTAGATCATGATTGAATACATGTTAATGTACATATATAATATACTAGAATATTAGATATATAAAAATCTTTTTCTCAAAAATTCAGTTTTGATCGACTAGAATGTCAACCTTATTCACTCCCAGACAAAGCCATGCAAACCAGGTTCATAACATAATTGTCAACAAACTTTAGCAGCAAAGCCAATTGTTACGTCCACTATACAATAATTCTATATATTTCTAATGGATCTGAGCATGTCTTCTGCCTAGAGGAACTCACCAGAACAAGACAAGGACAAACACTGCATTTCTGTAGAAATTATAAAGAATCATGTAGCCCATCCGCTGGTAATTCCAGTGTCCGTGGACTAACAGAAGAGGAACCAAGAATCTGAACTGCCCCATCGCAAAATCTGATGCCATCACAGCTTGGCGGCCCTCTTGGCCACTAATGCCGATTCCCACATCAGCCATTTGGATCATTGAGACATCATTAGCACCTGGAAATTATTTAGGAATTTTTATATATGAGCAAGCTGCCTAAGATGCGACATATCACTGTTGTACATTCTGATTATACTGAAGGGCAAGGGTTAAATGAAATGATGCTTACCATCCCCAATAGCAAGGGTCATGTCTGATGTCCTCTTTTTTATCAGGGCAACAATTCCCGCTTTTTGCAGTGGAGCCACTCGACAACATAGAACCACAGTACATTTACTGGCTACCTGAAAGAGCTGCAAAATCAAGAACAGGTAAACAGTCAGAAAACAAGACAAATTTGGGTGAGAGTTTGTGAGCGAGTTAGTGGGCTTCGAACTTTTACCTGTTCTTCGAGCTCAGTGTCAAGGATATAGACAAGACTTGTTCCATCAATGATCAAGGAAACTGTACCTACACCATCTCCAGAACTCCTTTCAGTTCCGTGTGCAGCACCAGATACAGTCAAGAGCTTCTTAATCACAATAAAGGCATCTTCTAAACTCTGTTTACATGATTCCTTAGATCTCTTGTTTATAACAATCTGGGTCATCCTGCTTGTTAAAAGCTTAGAGGAATAGCCAATTGATATCGCAGTTTCTTGCTTGTCCCCAGTCAAAACCCAAACTTTAATAGCCGCTGTTCTTAAAGACTCAATTGCTTCTGGCACTCCTTGTTGCAGTTTATCTTCAATCCCGGAGGCACCTAGTATGCTAAGATTGGTTTCAACATTGCTGGCAACCTTGCGAAGTAAAGCAGCCCTTCCAATTACAGCAGTACTTGCTGTCTCGTAAGAAGACTGCCATTGCACAAATTCAGAAGCACTCAATTCCCGCATTCCCACAACAAGAGTCCTCAAACCCACAGATGAATAAGAGTGAAGGTGGGTTTCAGTAGCACGTGTTACGTGCAGATTTAAGGATTTATCAATTACATTAAACATGGATGTGTCGGCACCTTTTACAAAGATTTTCACCGTCTTGTCAGGGAAACCTAATATAACTGACATCCGCTTACGATCACTATCAAACTCATGCAAACCCAAAACGTTGAACCTTCACATACCCCAAATTTAGCACATTAGAGCAATGATAAGGTTCATATCTGTAGGTAATGTAAGGCACAAGTACCAATAGGTAAAACTAGAACAGAAAGAAAATAAAGAAAGAAATCAAACATATATGTGAAGACATAACTGAAGATCAAACTGTGAAGGAAATCAAACCCTTCCACCACCACCACCACCACCCATCCTTATTTCGCCTTGTTTCCACGTTTATATACTAACTACTGTAGTACACAAAACAAGTACGAGCCTACAATTGTGACTTTCGTTTGGAAGAAACCATTGTAATCCGATCTGGAGAATTCCAGAATATTTTATTTGAGTGTAAGACATCTTCCCCTTGAATATTTGAAATGGTGTTAGACACCAAAGGATTGTGGAATCTTCTGGTCTAGTTTTTCTGTTTCCTGAAACCTAAAGCTCATACAAACCCTAATTATCCACAGCACTAGCTGACACGGTGACACCATTTAACAAAGGCCTACAACTGCAGTAGTGACAATTAATTATATAACAAGTGAAGAGTACTACCACTAGAATAGAATTACATGGAAGTGAAAAGGAATGAAGGAAGAATATGCAAATTACCTGTGTCTTTCCCCTTGAATATCAATAACTATGTGGCCAGAGGTTCGTTCTATTAGCATAAAACCATAAGCAGCAGCAGCGTAAACCAATGCCTGTTCATCTGGGGATTCTCCCTGATAATCTATCAATCTCACAGCAGGATCAGAAGTCTCTATAACAATAGGCACAATGGTGTTGCAAGCAGCCAATGCAAGGAAAAAATCATGAACATTGTTGCTTTCATTTGTACCCTTTCCACTTTTTGATAGTCGTAAAAGCTCTGGATCAACCTTCACATTCATCTTTGGCCTCCAAACCTGTCCGTCCACTGATAACAAATAAGAAAGACAAAATAATATCAGCTTACCTTTTTCTTTTTCTTTTTCTCTTTTTGGGTGTGGGGGACAATTTCTTTCTGCAGCAAACATTTAGACAGGAAATAATTTATAATAAGAAAAAGAGAAATTGCCCAGAGCTGCAAGTAAGCCATTGTCGCACCTTGAATGCAGTATCCAGATTGTTCTCCTTGAGAACTCGTTTTTGAGCCACTGTAATCTACACCTGAAATGCTTGCACATTGAAATTCCATTTTGTTCTCTGTCAACGTACCAGTTTTGTCTGAGAATACATACTTTATCTGTCCTAAATCTTCATTTATATTTAAAGCCCTGCATTGGAAACTCGCATTCGAGCTTTCATCGTACATCTGGTTATCTTGAATCATAAAATAAGCCTGACCAATACGAACAAGCTCCATAGATATGTACAATGATATAGGGATCATGATCTGGAAAACAATAACAGACATGAGGAATGTGAAGAATATCTCCAGTCCCCACCCAGAGTACTTGTAATCATCCTCTTTTCCATCAGAGAAGTCCTTTCTTCTGTAAAAGGGCATGTAATCCAGTTCATCCCTATGACGCCTCAACCACACTGCAGCACAAACTGAGACTACAGTACACAAACTAACAAGGAAAAGAGAGAGGAGAATGATCTCTTTGTTCATATGGGTCTCGAGACGGCTTCTCTTAGATGGGGCTCCAGAGCTGTTGAGCATAACCTTGGTCTCCCTGCCAGCATAAACTGCAACACCAACAGCCCAAGCAGTGTTCTTTAGCATGCAACCTCGCAAAACAATATTGGATGGTCCAAGCGACATACGCTTCCCTTCAATCTCCATGTTAGCCTGGAACCCATATATATTCCTATTGGGTTTCTCACACTTGATCAGCCCACTAATCTTCTCATTCTCTGGAATCTTTGCAAGGGTCTCTTGCTTAGCATACCGCGTCTTTAAATTTGACTCCCCATCCAAATTAATGGTCAGGATGTAAGCAACCCCAGTTGGGTCACTAGTTGAAAGCAGTACCATGTCACATGGAAGAGTTTCATTTGCAAAAACTTTAATAATCTCACCCACCCTAATATCTTTCGATTTGTTCTGCTGAAACTGACCATTTACCAAGACTGAAGCTAACCTGTTGTTTTCAATCCGGTCAGATCGATGCCGCCTCCAATCCTCATAGGCATCCTTAACTGCTGTAACTAATAACACAAAGCTTAACGGCAGGATCGAAGCTGTTCGACCAAATACCGCAAGCTGGGGAAGTTGATTGAGGACAGCAATCACAAGGAAATATATGTATGCAACTCTATGAAACTGTTCAAACAGGTTCCTAGGCAAAAATGTAATGATCGAATATTTTGCAGTTCTAATAGAATTCCCAGCGAATTCAAACTTCTCATTAGTCTTTAGAGGATCATTTATATAGACTAGTCTAGCATCCTCATCACTAATCTCTTTCTGAGACATGCTAAAACGTTCAGAATCAGCACCTCTCGAACCATGCCGCACAGCTCTCGATCCCAAATCAACAAAATTCACCTCCCTAATGGAGTTACTAGAAGAGGTTTTTGTCTGAATTGAAGAAACACTTCGCAAAGACGACGATTTCAAGACCCCATCCGAAATTGGGGGAACGTCAACTGAGGTATTTGATTCCATCCTAGAAGAGGATTTTGACAAATTGGCAGAAAAAAGGTGTATAGGGAAGGTCTTGGGTATTTGGGGTTCTAGGTGAAGGGATCAAAAGAGGCCTTGAAACCATGATCTGAAGATCACAGACCTCTCCAGCAGCTCACAATCAAAGTTCAGCAAACTCATCAAACAGCCAGATACAGATCTTAACCAAAATTGTAAAATCACACAAAACCCCACAAATCCACAAACCCAAAATCAAATTAAACAGCTAAAACACAAAGGGATACTGTTCCACTACTCTTTCTTTTTCTTCTACTACTAAAGTCGTAATATAAACTTACTTCCAACACATGTATAAACAAAAAATATACAGATTAACTGAAGAGCTAGAACTATATATATATATATGTATAATTATTGCTAAATTAGTAATGTCAGGACTTACTTGTCGGTACAACAAGACATTCCAGAAAAGGGGGGTGATTCGTATATTTGGTGGCGTTTTTGCTGGGCTAAGATGGTTGAAGAAAGAGGAATAATAATATATGTGAGATGGGAGGAGAGAGGAGAGAGGAGAGAGGAGAGAGAAAAATCAAATGTCAAAAGCAGCATTCTAGAGAGAGAAAAGCAGGCGAAGATTGCAAGTAACTGGGAAGGAGTCGTAATGGGAGGCGACAACAGATCATCAAATTAACAAAATTGAGAAAAGTCATTGGAGGAGACCCTAGAGTGAGTAATTGTTGATTGTCTGTTCTAGAAGGCTGCTAAACTGTAATTCGTATCATATCATTATATGTATGTAATGTAAGAATATAACATAAATTGTTTGAAAAAGAAGAGAAAAACAATTTTGTACATATATACTGTAATTAAAAATAAAAATTATAACTGTATATAAAAATACAACATGGAAAATACTTCATCCGATCCAAAAGAAAAATAATATATATTGCAGTTTATGCGTAATTTTTTCCCCTGTAGATAAATAGTAACGTGTCCTATGCTGGGTTATTGATATGCATAATGACAAATATTTAATGAAATTTAATTAGACCAATGTGGAAATATATAGGATAAGAGAGAATAAATTAAAGTGAAATTCTTTTTAATTTTTGTCTATCTCATATACGTACATACGTCGTAATTATAATTTAGTATAAACTTTCGCAATACATAGTATAACTCAATTCAAAACATAAAATTATTATTGATTTTTTCAAATCAACTAGACATTTTTAAATTTTAAATTGACATAGATTCATATAATTCATTATAATATTGAATATTGCAACAGTATAAAAGTACTATTAATATACTAATATTAATTATTTTTAATTAAATAAATTTATTCATTTTTAATTTTAAAAATGTTTTAATTTAACTTTCAAAGTTAATAATAGTTTTGTAATTTAGACAAAAGGAACTACTACAACTGACAATTTAATTTTATCAAAAACTAAAACAACTTTATTTTGATATTTTAGAATAAAATAAATTCGTCAATGTCCAAAATTGATAGAAGATAATAGTTTAATCTATTGAAAAAAGTGCTAAATATATTTAAATTCTTCGTATTATTACAGCTCTAAAGTCATTTTATACGAAAAACTAGTCCACTTTATTAATGCACTTATTCATATGTTGAATGTATTTTATATAGTACCGCTTTTCCAAATAATTCAGAATCGAAATAGGTTATAATGACGGTTTTTCCGTTGTTATAAAGATGTAAAAACCGATTTTTTATACTATAGCGACCGAAAAAACTATCGTTATAACCGGTAATATATATATATATATATATATATATATAAAGAGAGAGAGAGTTCGAATCCAGTCCGGGATCTCGAATTTTGTTAAAATACGGAATTTTTTTTAAAACAACTAAGAAAAAGTTTAATATTTTATGGAACTGGAATTTTTCTATAATACAGTGTTTTGGGTGTGATTTGGATACATATAACAAAAGCAGTGCATGCATTTCATAAAATATTAAACTTTTTTAGTTGTTTTAAAAAAGTTAAATCTTTTTAGATCCGTCCTGCAGGATCCTCCTCTCTCTCTCTCTCTCTCTCTCTCTATATATATATATATATATATATATATATATATATATATATATAAAAGACTTAAACTGCTATCACAAATACCTTCGGTCATGATCTTTTGTGTGAACATGTGATGGACTAAGATGACATAAGAATATACTATTGAGACAACATATTGGATCTTATTGTGTTTAAGGTTGTAAAGGAATTAAACAGTTTGGGCTTGACTCGAAAAAAATACGAGCGATAGTCGAATTTGTTAATAATATGATCCAAATCTGAGCTTAAAAAATAGCTCGAATAAAAATATAAATAGAATATAAGCAAAGTTATACTCGACTCGTTTAAGATGTAAACTACTCGAATTCTCTATTGTGATTCGATACATACTCGATTGATACAGATTCAATTAGATACTCATACATTCTCTTATAATATATAAAAAATTAAATCAAATTAGGATAATTAATTATTATTATTATTATTATTAGTATTATTTTAATTGTGATTTTATATTTGTAAAGTGCAATAATAAATATATTTTCTCATTTCTAAGTAAAATAACAAATTTAATTTATAATTATATTTATTATAAAGCTAGTTATTACATTAAGACTTGAATTCGAGTTTGAATTTGAAACTTCATGAGTAATTTGAATATAATTTGATCTGAGTCGGATCTAATTCGAGTAATAAATATTCGAGTCGAGTTGAATATGAGTAGAAGTTTTCAAATACAATTCGAATTCAAGATAAATTTAATGTTTTGAGTCGAATTCGAGCAGTTCTCTGTTCGCTTCGATTCGACTTATTTTCACTCTTAATTGTGTTATAATTTGATTTGAAATCAGAAGTTGACCAAAGTTGTTATAACACACATGCTACAAGCACTGGTATATTTAAAAGTATAGAAAAAAAATCAATTTAAATAGTTCAAACCAGTTTTTAGGAAAATAATCTATTATTTAATAATTAAAAAGATTCAATTTTGATTATTTTACAACAACAACAACAAAAAATAAGACAAAAAATGTGAAGCCCCCAAAATAGGTTCACATAACCCATTTTGGGTCGCCAAATAAAGACTATAGAATCCAAATACACTATTTTCAACTATTAATTTATCGTGCAAAATATGACAACACATAAGTTGTGAGTTTCAATACAAATAACATTACTCACACTTCAAACCAATGATACTTTACATAAAGGTATAATCGATAACTGTTTTAGAAATTAAAATATTTGGAAAATGCTCAACGAAGCCTTCATACATGGGAGGTCATGCATCTAAGTTATAATAGATATCATAGAACTTGAGAATTAACCTTAGTTGACCCAATAGACCCCAAAGAAGAACAAGAAGATTATTATTGTAAGACCCCAACTTTTATGAATAAAGAATAATTTTCTCGAAATATATTTTTTGAATATTATGGTATGAATTTGATATAATGTTATAGTTGTGGGTAATATTTACAAATTTTGCAAAGTAAGCACGTGGTTATATAATATTCGATTGGTCGGGGAATATTCGTTTTAACAGGAAATATTCGTACGACGACACAATCATTGGTGGACCCTACAACGGAAGTATTGTCGTAGTTAGAAAATGACAGAATTATCTTTTTATAAAAATAATGGCGAAAGTGTTACCGTTAAAACTGTTGAACTACCCGGTAGTAAAAGTACAATAATACACGTGGTTGCATAGTAGCACACAGTATTGATTATTGATGCTTACGTGAGAAGTCACTCAGTTATACTCAATTATTGCTACAGTAATTGTTTGCATCATATCTCTCATATTATTGATTCAATTATTGTCACAGTATCATTTGCATAATATATATTATTAAATCAATAATTGAGACGACAGAGTTATTCATATTATTAAATTGCAATATTTACAATGTCTAGAAGTTCTGTCAAGGAGAGGTTTGGTCACTTAATTGCGCGCTAATAAGGAGAAATCCTTATCGAAAAGCCCCCTCTTTCCTGGGAACAACCTGGTTGTTAAATATTGTGAGTTATAATATTAATGATGAATAAGTACGTGTTGATTAAAGATGAAATTGATAGTTCCATTGTGTTGGAATTGTTAGTGTTAGTGGAAATCGACATTTATTTCAATAATAATTGATGTCTATAGGTTATATTGACCAATCGGGTAATTAATCGGATAAATGAGGAATTAATTGCTATTAATTCACATGATTATAACTATTTGTTCACATGTGTGTACTATTGATTCACATTATTGTACTATTAGGGGAGGTGGTGCAAGATTGATAATACTTGCATGACTAAGTTAAAAATAGAGGTATAGATGGAGGTACCATACTGTAATTCGTATTTTCACATGTCTAGAACTATTGATTCACATTAGTTACTATTGATTCACATGATTTACTATTAGGGGAGGTGGTGCAAGTTTGATAATACTTACAGGACTAAATTAAAAATAAAGGAAAAGAGGAATGTATTATTCTCAGTATATTTTGAGCCCTAAAACGCGTCAAATTATCGAAACTATATTTTCCTATAAATAGAAGCTCATTCTTCTTTCATTTCTTACCAATTCACTAAAGCTATAGAACAATTATTATAGAGAGAAATTATAGAGAAAAAGAAAAAGAGAAGTCTGCTACCTCACTATTCCAGTATCCAATTTTTTCTAAGGTAAGGGGTATTATTCTTTCGTATTCATGAAGAGAGTTATTTTCTTTCAATACTTGTAAGGGTTGTTATTCCATTCTTTATTATTATGTTAGAATAACCTGTCTATGCGAAGTACCGCATACATGGTGAAATTCTTCTATTATTCCATTCTTTATTATTCTGTTAGAATAACCTGTCTGTGCGGTCTATCGCACGCTTGGTGAATTTTGTTGTTATTCCATTCTTTATTATTCTGTTGGAATATCCTGTCTGTGCAGATTACGCATGACCTGGTTCCATTCTTTATTATTCTGTTGGAATATCCTGTCTGTGCGGATTACGCATGACCTGGTTCCATTCTTTATTATTCTGTTGGGAATAACCTATCTGTGCGGTCTATCACATGCCTGGTGAATTCTTCTATTATTTCATTCTTTATTATTTTGTTGGAATAACCTGCCTATGTGGATTACCGCATGCATGATGAATGATCCTTCATATTCATTCATTATTAAATTATGGAAATGATCTATCTACGTGGATTACCGCAAGGCGGGTGAAAATCCATTTACAGTTTCATATATTCTATTATACTCAGTTGGTTAAAGTTTTGGCTTCAATACTCCATAAAATTAGTAGAATATCCTAGATCTTTGCGCTTCATCCATGGAAATATTCTTCTGAGCATTCTTGAATTTTACTCCACAAAGCAATATCATGTTGACAATCTGGACGTTATTGATTTCTGGATAAATTAAATTATTAATCTTTAAAATTTATCCTTGAACTTGTTTTATTGAATTATTATGTCATTGTCATCATCCTCATGCTTATATTGTGATGAATGTCATCTTTGGCTTACGTGCATAAATGGACTTTGGTATGATTATGATCAGGGATTTTTCGGTATAATCATGACCATAATGTGACGAATGATGTGGTGAAAGTCCTCAGTGGCTTGTAGTGCATTGATGGATAATTTTTGGTATGATTATGACCAGGGATTATTCGGTATAGTTATGACCATTGATGATTTAATGAATATCCTTGGCCCGTAGTGTAGGGAAGATTCGATGATATGGTTTATTTATTAAGCTGAGTCTTAGCGATAAAAATTGATGAAAACATTTTAAATCATAGAAGATAGTAGATATCATGCTCTACTTGACTCTTGTAATAGATTGCTTATTCCACTGCAGTTAAACTTGATGTCTATTGTATTTTATCAGTTTAACATTGTTGAAGGCTAATGATAATTTATTCTGCATTATCTTAGTCATAATATTTCTTCTCGGGCTAGTTGAGCTCACCCTTTCTTTCATTGTTCTCTTCAGAAAATGAGAATATAGTCATGACGCAGTCGTGGGAACGGAGTGACGGTCCGTATGATAGTATTAGTAGTCCTCACTATTCTCATTAAATAGTGTGACAATAAATGTAATGAGGACTCCTTTTGAGTGTGGATATTGTCTAGATGACAATATTCTTATTAAAACTCTCGCTTTATGTTTTGTCGTATTTTACGGCACGCTGTATTATTAAGTTGTATTTGAATTTTGTACCATGTATTTGGCGACTCAAGATGGATGATGTATACCTATTTTGGGGGTGTCACAGTTGATATCAAATCTTAGGGATATGATCCCTGGCTGAGATGTGAGACAAGAACTAGTAGGGGAGAGACGGGGAATTCCTTCGCTAGTATGACCTACCTAAGTTTATTTGGTATTTAATTGGTCTATCCGAGTATAGGGATAATATGTGATATGTTATTTAACCCTTGTTTTGTGGCAGTATTTGAAAATGGCATCCCAAAATGTTGAGATAAGCAATGAAGCACATGAGACCGTTGAGTCACCACAAATTAATACCCAGGATAATGTGCAACAGGAAGACAATAATCCTCAGGTAAACAACAATGATCAAATGATGAACGATGGGATGTTCAGAGGTTTTATGCAATTTATGCAACATCAAGAGAGGGCGGCTCCTGTCCAAAATGCATGTGGAAACACGGACAACTCTCGGACGGTCACCGCTAAGCAGTTCAAGGAGCTGGAACCACCGGAGTTTTTTGGAGAGCCAAAACCACTTAAGGCGGAGACGTGGATAAAGTAAATCAACAAGATATTTGATGTCTTGGGATGCTCTGAGAAGCAAAAGGTTCCCCTTGCCACCTTCATGTTGCGAGCAGAGGCAGATTACTGGTGGGAATCTATAAAGCGTACTCAACCTGCCACACTAAAGATGTCTTGGGAGAAGTTCCAAGAACTGTTCAACGACAAGTACTTTCCTGAAAGTATTCATCATATGAAGGAGGTAGAGTTCATCAAGCTTGAGCAAAATAATATGACCGTGGCGCAGTACGAAGCTATGTTTGCCGAGTTGTCTTGGTTTGCGTCCCACTTGGTTGATAATGAGGAGAGAATGACGCGGATGTTTCTAAGAGTTGAAACCCGAGATATGTCAATACCTAATTTCTCACAAACTGTGTTTGTATTCAGATGTTGTGAATAGGGCTGAGTTATTGGAGCGCGATAATGAGTCAACCCAACCAAGAGAGAGCAGTCGACAAGTCGATAATACCAAGGTGTAGCCATCGTCGGCGGTGACAACAAGCATGGAGGGAATCAACATGCTAGAAATGGTAATCACTTCGGTGGTAATCATGTCCATGACAATAAAAGTGGACATTTCAAGAAGAGGAGATTCAACAATGATGAAAAGACGTCAGCACCAACACCTGTTGTTAAGGAAGGAGAACGACTGCCAGTCGTATGTTACAAATGCGGAGGGGAGGGACATATCAGTCCAAACTGCGTGATGCAGTCCAAAGCATGTTACAATTATGGAAGAGAAGGTCACCTAGCCCGATTTTTTCGTGCACCAAAGTCAAGTCTAGCTGGGATGGAGGCATTAAAGGCCATCCCAGACAAGACAAAACCGGTAGTTCAAGGGAGAGCGTTTGTCGTAACCTCCCAAAGAGCGAGGAATCAGAACGAGGTGATCACGGGTAAGCTAATCATAAACACTAGCGAAGTATATACCTTATTTGATACCGGTTCTACCAATTCTTTTATTTCTCCTACTTGCGCTCAACGTTTAAATTTGACTCTGGAGAAATTAGACTTTGACTTATCGGTTGAAACTTTATTGGGAGAAACTTTCATTACATCAACTGTTTATAAGTCTTGTTTGATTCAAATCGGTAACCTCACGTTACCTGTTAATCTTATTTCTTTGAAAATACTTGCATTTGATGTGATTTTAGGGATTGATTGGTTAACTACTCATCATGCTAAAATCGATTATTTTCGTAAGGTTGTTAGCTTTCATATTCCTAACCAACCTATTATGTGAATTCAAGCAACCAAACCACTAAAATCAATCACTGTCATATCAAGCCATAAAGCTATTCGTTTATTGAAAAATGGATGTCAAGCTTTATTAGTCCATGTCACGGATTTAAATAAAAATATGTCATATTTGAATGATATTTGTATTGTTAATAAATTTCCTGACGTATTCCCTGAAGAACTTCCCGCCTACCCCAGTGAAATTGAATTTTGTATCGACCTTGAATCCTAAGACAAAACCCATTTTCAAAGCCCCATATCGAATGGCTCCTATTGAACTTCGTGAGTTAAAACCCAACTACGTGAATTGTTAGACATCGGTTTCATTCATCCTAAATACGCTCCTTGGGGTGCTCCTGCTCTATTTGTGAAGAAGAAAGATAGAAGTATGCGACTTTGTATTGATTATCGGAGTTGAATCATGTCACCATCAAAATTGTACACGCTTTCCTCGCATCGATGACTTGTTTGACCAATTGCAAGGAGCCAAATTCTTTTCAAAGATTGATTTCGTTCGGATATCATCGCTTGAAGATTAAAAGCGATGACATTCCAAAGACCGCTTTAACTCCTACAGACATGCATTATGAATTCCTAGTCATGTCTTTTGGATCGACTAATGCTCCCCGCCGCCTTTATGGACATGATGAACCGAGTATTCAAGGAATATTTGGATCACTTTGTGGTCGTCTTTATTGATGACATCCTCATATACTCCAAAACCCGTGAAGACCATGAGCAACACTTGAGGCTGATACTCCAAAATCTTCGTGAAAATAAGCTATATGCCAAGTTGAAGAAATGTGAGTTCTGGCTTGAGAAAGTTGCATTCCTTGGGCATGTGATATCAAATCATAGAATATCTGTTGACCCAACGAAGATTGAAGCAATTCAAAGCTGGGAGCAACCAAAGTCAGTGACCGAAGTACGTAGCTTTCTCGGCTTAGCTGGTTATTATCGGAGATTTGTGGAAGGATTTTCACGAATTTCTACTCCATTAACTCAGTTGACTCGAAAAGATACAAAGTTTGGTTGAAGCGAGGAATGTGAGAATAGTTTTCAAGAACTCAAAGAGAAGACTCATTTCAGCACCTGTTCTGACAATACCATCTGGCTCGGAGGGATTTGTCATCTACAGTGATGCTTTAGGCAAAGGGTTATGATGTGTTCTCATGCAACATGGGAAAGTCATAGCCTATGCCTCACGACAACTCAAAGAATATGAGATGAATTATCCTACTCATGATCTAGAGTTGGCAGCAGTCGTTTTTGCGCTTAAGATTTGGAGGCATTACCTGTATAGAGAAAAGGTGGAGATCTATACGGATCATAAAAGCCTCAAATATTTCTTCACTCAAAAGGAACTCAACATGCGGCAACGACGATGGCTGGAGTTGTTGAAAGATTATGATCATACCATCCAATACCATCCTCGAAAAAGCAAACGTAGTAGTGACGACATCGATTGAGTAAGATCATATGCGGGCACGAGTGCAATATTGTCAACGCAAAGACCCATTTTGTATGACTTGGAAAGGATGTAAATAGAGTTAAAGACTCCAGGTACCCATGTGATGATGGCGAATATACTAGTGGAACCGACTTTAATCGATAAAGTTAAAGTCGCTCAAGCTACAGACCTAGAGCTGATGCGTATGAGGAAGAAAGTGCAAGAAGGTGCTATTTCAAAAGCAAGAATCGATGAAGAAGGAATTCTTCGAGTCAACTCCAGACTTTGTGTTCCTAACGATTCTGACTTGAAGTATAAAATCATGATGGAGGCACACAACACACCGTTTGCAATCCATCTTGGGAGTACCAAAATGTATCGTGATCTTCGACATACATTTTGGTGGAGTAATATGAAGAGAGAGATAGTGGGGTTTATCTCAAGGTGTCTAACTTGTCAACGAGTCAAGGCGGAGCATCAAGTGCCAAAAGGTCCATTGCAACCACTTGAAATTCCGTAATGGAAGTGGGAGTACATTACCATGGATTTCAAGCATCGGGTCTTCCCAAGGTTTCTCAAGGTATAGATGCGATTTGGGTCATTGTTGATAGATTGACCAAGTCTGCTCATTTCTTACCGATATGAGAAACTTATACACTTGAACGTCTTGCTAGTATGTACATAAATGAGATTGTAAGATTGCATGGTATGCCAGTATCCATACTTTCTGATCGAGACCCAAGATTCACTTTAAGATTTTGGGTTAGTTTACAAAAAGCTATGGGCACGGATTTATGATTTAGTTCGCAGATATCATCCTCAAACGGATGGGCAAATGAAAGGACTATTCAAACTCTTGAAGATTTATTAAGACTCGTGTCCTCGACTTCAAGGAAGTTGGGACAAGTTCTTACCATTGGTGGAGTTTTCCTACAACAATAGTTATCAAACAAGTATCGGCATGGCTCCATTTGAGGCGTTGATGGAAGAAAGTGTCGCTCTCCAAAGATGTCGGGATGAGGTGGGTGAAGTAACGTTGTTGGGACCGGATTTGGTACGTATAACTACGGAAAAGATTCAAACGATCCGACAATGATATAAAAACCTCAGAAAATCGACAAAAGAGTTATGCTGATCCTCATTGAAAGGATGTGGAATTCAATATTGGAGATCATGTGTTGTTACGTGTTGCTCCATGGAAATGAGTTACGAGATTTGGAAAGAGAGGAAAGCTCAATCTTCGATTTATTGGCCCATTTTTAATCCTCGATCGAGTAGGAACTGTGGCCTATAGACTCGCTTTACCGCCAAGTATGTCTCATCTTCATAACGTTTTTCACATATCTATGTTACGTAAATAGGTGAAAGACCCGAACCACATTATTGAATTAAAACCAGACGAGATAGAGGAAGATTTAACGTATGAAGAGTTACCTGTTAAAATCTTGGATAAGAAGGATCATATTCTACGCTCCAAGGTTATACCTCAAGTCAAAGTTTGGTGTAGAAACCACGATGTGGAAGAAATGACTTGGGAGTTAGAATCTGAGATGAAGTCAAGATATCCTCACCTCTTCGATATACCGTATCGCACGCACCCTAATTTCGAGGACAAAATTTTATAAGAAGGGAGGTCAGTAAGACCCCAACTTTTATGAATAAAGAATAATTTTCTAAAATATATTTTTGAATATTATGGTGTGGATTTGATATAATGTTATAGTTGTGGGTAATATTTACAAATTTTGCAAAGTAAGCAAGTGGTTATATAATATTCAATTGGTCTGGAAATATTCTTTTTAACAGGAATATTCGTATTTACGACAAGACAATCATTGGTGGACCCCACAATGAAGTATTGTTGTAGTTAGAAAACGATGTAATTATCTTTTTATAAAAATAACGGCGAAAGTATTGCCGTTAAAACTATTGAAATATCCAGTAGTAAAAGTACAGTAATACGCGTGGTTGGATAGTAGCACACAATATTGATTATTGATGCTTACGTGAGAAGTCACTGAGTTATACTCAATTATTGCTACATAATTGCTGCATCATATCTCTCACATTATTGATTCAATTATTTTCACAGTATCATCTGCATAATATATATTATTAAATCAATAATTGAGACGATACAGTTATTCATATTATTAAATTGCAATATTGACAATGTCTAGAATTTCTGTCAAGGAGAGGTTTGGTCACCTAATTGCGCGCCAATAAGGAGAAATCCTTATCGGAAAGCACCTTCTTTCCTGGGAATGACCTGGTTGTTAAATATTGTGAGTTATAATATTAATGATGAATAAGTTCGTGTTGATTAAAGATGAAATTGATAGTTCCATTGTGTTGGAATTGTTAGTGTTAGTGGAAATCGACATTTATTTCGATAATAATTGATGTCTAGAGATTATATTGACCAATCGGGTAATTAATCGGATAAATGAGGAATTAATTGCTATTAATTCATATGATTATAACTATTTGTTCACATGTGTGTACTATTGATTCACATTTATGTACTATTAGGGGAGGTGGTGCAAGATTGATAATACTTGCATGACTAAGTTAAAAATGGAGGTATAGATGGAGGTACTGTACTATAATTCATATTTTCACATGTCTAGAACAATTGATTCACATGATTTACTATTAGGGGAGGTGGTGCAATTTTGATAATACTTGCAGGACTAAATTAAAAATAAAGGAAAAGAGGAAGGTATTATTCTGTAATATTTTGAGCCCTAAAACATGCAATTATCGAAACTATATTTTCTTATAAATAGAAGCTCATTCTTCCTTCATTTCTTACCAATTCACTAAAGCTATAGAGCAATTATTATAGAGAGAAATTATAGAGAGAAAGAAAAGAAAAGTCTTCACCTCACTATTCCAAAGATCCAGCTTTTTTCTAAGGTAAGGGTATTATTCTTTCGTATTCATGAAGAGAGTTATTTTCTTTCAATACTGTAAGGGTTGTTATTCCATTCTTTATTATTATGTTGAATAACTCGCTCATGCCAAGTACTTCATACATGGTGAAATTCTTCTGTTATTCCATTCTTTACTATTCTATTGGAATAACCTGTCTGTGCGGTCTATCGCACGCTTGGTGAATTTTGTTGTTATTTCATTCTTTATTATTCTGTTGGAATATCCTGTCTGTGCAGATTACGCAAGACCTGGTTCCATTCTTTATTATTCTATTGGAATATTCTCTCTGTGCGGATTACGCATGACCTGGTTCCATTCTTTATTATTCTGTTGGGAATAACCTGTCTGTGCGGTCTATCGCATGCCTGGTGAATTCTTCTGTTATTTCATTCTTTATTATTTTGTTGGAATAACCTGCCTATGTGGATTACCGCATGCATGTTGACGTATTCATTCATTATTAAATTATGGAAATGATCTGTCTACGTGGATTACCGCATGGCGGGCGAAAATCCATTTGCAGTTTCATATATTCTATTATACTCAGTTGGTTAAAGTTTTGGCTTCTATACTCCATGAAATTAGTAGAATATCTTGGATCTTTGTGCTTCATCCAGTATCTTTTCATGGAAATATTCTTTTGAGCATTCTTGAATTTTACTCCACAAAGCAGTATCATGTTGACAATTTGGACGTTATTGATTTCTGGATAAATTAAATTATAAATCTTTAAAATTTATCCTTGAACTTGTTTTATTAAATTATTATGTCATTGTTATCATCCTCATGCTTATATTGTGATGAATGTCATCTTTACCTTACGTGCATAGATGGACTTGGTATGATTATGACCAGGGATTATTCGGTATAATCATGACCATAATGTGACGAATGATGTGGTGAACGTCCTCAGTGGCCTGTAGTGCATTGATGGACAGTTTTTGGTATGATTATTTCCAGGGATTATTCGGTATAGTTATGATCATTGATGATTTAATGAATATCCTTGGCCCGTAGTGCAGGGAAGATTCGATGATATGGTTTATTTATTAAGTCGAGTCTCAAATGATAAAAATTGATGAAAATTTTTAAATCATAGAAGATAGTAGATATCATGCTCTATTTGACTCTTCTAATGGATTGCTTATTCCAACAGCAGCTTAAACTTGATGTCTATTGTATTTTATCGCTTTAACATTGTTGAAGGCTAATGATAATTTATTTTGCATTATCTTAGTCATAATATTTCTTCTCGGGCTAGTTGAGCTCACCCTTTCTTTCATTGTTCTCTTCAGAAATGAGAATATAGTGGGACGAGTCGTGGGAACCTGGAGTGATTTGTTGTCGATGATAGCATTAGTAGTCCTCACTATTCTCATTAAATAGTGTGACAATAAATGTAATGAGGACTCCTTTGAGTGTGGATATTGTCTAGATGACAATATTCTTATTAAAACTCTCAGTTTATGTTTTGTCGTATTTTACATGACAGTTGTATTATTAAGTTGTATTTGAATTTTGTACCATGTATTTGGCGACTCAAGATGGGTGATGTATACCTATTTTGGGGGCGTCACAATTATCATATTCATTCCAATGGTATGTATCTTCTTGCCATATAATTATCTCCATTGTCTCAAACTGAGGATTATATTCTAACCATACTCCAAGATTATATAGATAATGCTCATAGATATAGTCAGCAAGTGGATGCGCACAACCATATCTTCTGATAACACGAATTTGTATGTGGTTAGACATCATGTATGATAGTGGCAACACACTCTTTAAGCTCGCAATAAAATTTTATCCTCCTCATTCTAATGGGGTGCATTTTTGACGCTTTCAAAGTCGGGTTCTCATCACCCTATTATTGTTCACCAAAATTAACTATTAAATGACGTATAAAATACGACATATACATTTTAAGTTCTCAATACAATTATATATTATCATGCTATTTTATAATGTATTGAGAAACTTCAACAATTACAGACCATCACTCTATTCCCTTGTTATACTCACTCAACCCAGCTACACTCTTATTACCTGAAAGGAATTGTGAAGCAAAATGGTGAGCACAAATAGCCCAGTAAATAATATTATGACTAAAGATAATTAAATTATGAATAGCCGTCATCAGTAATAAATTAGTTATTTAGACATACGGTAGATGATAAAAGTTTTCAACCATAATTGCAGTAGAGTCAACAATCCATTAGAAGAGTTAAGTAGAACATAATATCTACTATCTCTTCCAAATTAAAAGTCCATCATTAATATTTTATTCTTGTAATATCCATCAATAGTTCTTTATTGTACCCCAAGACAAAGAGAAGTTGAAAATCAATATAGATCTATAAGAGAATTCAAAGAGATATAGGGATAAGTTATTAGTCCCCAGTTGAATAGATCCCCAAATTTAATTTCAAAATACTTTTTTCTCTGTTAAAAAAATATGGTATTTGCTCATTAAGTAGCGATCTAGAAGGGGGGTTAAATGATCAAACTTTTCTAAGAATCTTTTTTTCAATCACATCGGAATAAGTAAAAGATCCCCTTCATTGATATATTCATAATCATACATACATTGTTCGTAGAGTTAGTTTAGTAGTAAGCAGTTAAAACATACATAGTAGTTATAGCAGTTAATGTACATAATGTAAATGACGTAAAGTAAAAGACACAAGGGATTTTAAGTGGTTCAGAGACTCAAGCTCCTAATCCACTCTTCTGCTTTCAACTAGCAGGATTTCCACTAAGGAAGGGCAGCACCCTGAATCACTACGATTCCTTCAAGGCCAGCAGCCTTGAGACTTTAGTTCACTAAGAACTCTTCAAGACTAGCAGCCTTGGAACTTCCCTAGTTCCCTTGGAACTCTTCAAGCCCAGCAGGCTTGGAACTTCATTTAGTCCCTCCGGACAAGGACCCCTCAGGCCCTGACTTCTTATTGTTGAGTTGTTTGTTTGTTTGTTGGAGTTGGTGCTGAGCTGCTAAGATGTCTTTAAGCTCTGAACATCTTCAGTACTTAGCAGCTTGGCGTGATCATCCTTGAAGTGCAGTTGAATGTTGCATGATGCTCAGCTTCTTCAGTTACTCAACCACTTCTAATGATCCCTTGATGAATTGCCTTGAAGATCATTCTTCTAGATACTTGATGGTACGCATGGGTTTCTAAGATGACTATAAGCTCTTACGCTAGGTACTTAGAAACTTTCTCATGCTTGACACCATGATGGCATTGGTGATATTCTTTCTTGATACTTGATGCCTTCTCATGATGGACTTGCTAAGATGACCGTGGCTCTTCTCTCCGGTACTTAGAGTCTTCCCATGATGGACATCAAGATGACATGATGCTCTTCTTTTCTCTAGGCGATTCGATTTCTTGTAGTAGAACTCTCACTTCTACATTATAGAACTCTCACTTCTACTTCTTTCTTTATGCTGCTCTAAGTGTTCTTGGTGGATCGTTGAGTGAGCCTTCAGACCTTCATTGGTCACTCACTATTTTACGTTGGTTAGATCAGTCCACCATTTCTCCAAACTCAGCAACTCTAGCCTTTTTAGATCTTTGAAGCTCTTGCTTATTTATACTCCTTCCCAATCCTTCCGTTGGAAAGTAGCCGTTGAAAGCTATTCAAATATCTTCACAGATCTCGAGTTGGTGAGGTAGACTATAGATGTGACATGTCATACTTTTCTAACACTACTCGCAGTCTCACTGAGGTAACCTACCTCGTCGGAGATGTCACTTTAATGTCTTAGGCAGGTCAAAGACTTTATTTCCTCCTTCTGATTTCTCGATCAGAGGTTGTCCTTTTGCATTGATGCTCTCAATAAGCTCTTATCCAAACATTACCCTTCAGATTGAACCATTACCAGTGCTTCAATCTTCAGCTATTCAAACTCTACGATTCTGATGCATGTCTTCATGGACCTGATCGTAGTGTTTTGTTGACTGGTAGAGACAACACTACGATCTTGAAGAGTGTTGATTGGATCTTCAATGTAGAACACCTCTTCCTTCTCTTGTGCAGTGCTTCAACACTTCTATTTGCCTCAACAGCTCTTAGATACTGATGGCTTGACTTCTTTGTTCTGGCCCCTTCTGAATAGCAAGACACTTCAGATTTGTGGCGTGTCCAGCTCGCTTTCTCCTTGTGATCTCCCGTTCACTTATCATCAATGGACTGACCAAATGATTAATCACTTTAGCCTTGTTATCCAGAGGCTGACCAGTATCTTTGTGTATACTCCATCAGTTTCTTCTTTGTTTGGCAAACACTACGATTATGGTTACTTTCAGGATCGTTGTCATCTTTCTTATTAGCAACCAACGTGATATGTTGACTTTTCTTAGTTAGCTCATCAAGTCTTCTTATGATCATCTTGTGGAAGACTTTACCTTGAATATCTTCTCAACTCAATCTGGATGCTGATTGAGTTGATGCTTAGATCTTCTATTAGCTTGCATGCCATTCGTTGAGTGCTCTCTGGCTTCCTTCATGTGAGATGTATCTTTGCATTACCAACCAGAGGCTTCATTGCTTTGAATATTCTGGGAGTGCTCAATTGTTGAAAATCATGTTTGCTTTACGATTATACTGAGGCCTTGTGAGCACATCTGTTAAGGTCTTAGCTCTGTACTCTACGATTTAACCTTAATAATCGTGGCGACACTTCGACTTTGAGATCGATCTTGATACTACGATTTCGTCGTTGTGCTTGTTGTCTTCATCCGATCTTGCTTTCGACTCGATCTCTCGCCTTTGATACGATCGACTCTACTATGATTACGAGTGCAGCTTTATAATTCTTGAATTGGCTTTGACATTTGTAGACTCTACGACTCCGAGTGTAGTCTACAATTCTTGACTGGCTTTGGCAGATGCTCGATCGGCTTGTAGCCAGGCTGTCTCTATGATTCTGAACATGACTTCCTCAACAGACTATGGCCCTGAGGAAGTTCTCATCGACACACTACAATCCTTCCTCGTCTCTCCTGAAAGTCTACGAACTCCGAGATCTACTATCTTGTAGACTTCGATTCTCGCCTCGATAGCTCTCGAGTTTTCCTCGACTCTCCTAGCGATACGATTTACAGTGCGGTGCTCAAAGATCGAATAAGCTTATCTATTACATCATAAGATCAACCTAACATGCTTGATCTTACTATATTTATAGTCCTTGTACATCATTTCTTTTTAAGGACTTTATAAAGCTGTTTTGCTTATGTAGGATCAACCTAACACATTTGATCAATTCATTCTAAGTCCTTGTACATATGTTTCTATTATCTATCAAAGGACTTTACAGCTTTTCTTAATGCAAACATACTTTCATATTCATTCATATCATAATCAAATCATATGTAAATAGGAATATCATTCCCATGCTTATTCGTGACAATCTCCCCCTATTTGATGATGACAAAAATAATAAATGCATATGCATGTTAAGAATGAATCTTATATACAGTGAGCAGCTGTATTTCTAAAACAGATAATCATGAATGTCATTTATAATGATGTGGAATTTAATACACTGACATTTTACATCCTGGATCCAGAACATACCTAACTAGTTAGAGATGTACCTCTTTGGTTCTATGTATGCTTCCAGGATGTCCGTTGATCGCCTATTCATCTATTTGATTCCTTTGCTCCCCGCTCCCCACGGGATGTGGAGCTATTCATTTCTTCTTCTTCCGGTTTTGGCTCTGCTCCCCTCGACCTTTAGGCTCATCATCCTTTGGCTCCCCTCGATGATGATTCAGTTCCCCCTGGTGTTGTCTTCTTCTTTTCGTTCCTTTTGCTCTCCTTGATCTTTCTAGAGTGCCTCTTATTCTTCCCCTTTCTATGCCTCTTTTCCCCCCTTTTTGTCATTAATCATTTGGGAGAGTTGCTCCATGTTGGACATAAGCTGCTCCATTAGATAAGAGGAGTTACCAACTTCAATCTTGAGTTCTTGTTGGCTTAACTCAAGTTGCATAGAGAAGGATTGATTCATGTTGTCAATCTTGTCAAAGAGGACTTTTAGTTGTTCTTCATTTGCTTTTTGTGCTCGTAGAGCTTCAGCCTTTTGATCATGTATGGCCTTCAGATAGATGTGATCTCTCTCTTTGATTTTAAGAGATACATCTGCCATAGAGGTTTGGATTCTGTCTTGAACTAGGTTATCTTCTGTTGCTATCAACATCTTTGACTCTTTATTGATTAGAGATATCTTCTCAACCAGCTCAGTAGGATTTCTCAACAGCTCCTGCTCCATAGGAATTTGGTCATCTGGTCTGGCAACTTCTTGTTGAACACTAGCTTGAACTCTACGATTTTCATCCTTGGACAGATTTTCGAAAGTGTTGATAATATGAAAAATCGTTGAGTACCAATCGGTATTGGAAGATGAAGGGATGTTAGGCAACAGTGCTTGAGCAGATGAATGCTTCTTATCTTGAATTTTAACACTATCAGTGATAGAGTTAATGCCTCTACGATTAGTGTCTTGGTCATATTCCTTTTCCATCGTGAGTCCACTCATGATCATAAGGAATATAATGATTTTCAGCATGTCGGTAGACTTTGTAGTGGGGCTTGTCATTTATCGTCATGGTTGCAAACTTCTTTACCCTTGGGAAGTTTTGTGACACCAGCTCTAGATTTGGAAACTGAGAATAGCACCAACTGAAGTAGCTCTCATCAGTATTAGTATGTGCCTTCAACCATGGCATTCACGGGAAGAACCATCTCATCAAAAGATCTTCAGAGTTATATGGTATTGTTGTGCAGTCTAATTTCATATTTTTCCAGTTATGAAGCACTTCATCTTTGGTCATTCCTACAACTCGAAGTTGTTCATTTCCATGATCTATCCATCTTGCTGCTGGTTCAGCTGGTGGTTCATCAAAGACTTCCACTACAATTCTTCTGCTAATTCTGGCTGGAGAGAGAACATGATAGTATTTTGGTTCCTCTGATTCCTGATGTGCAGAATCGGAATTTTTCTCTATCTCTTCCCTTGTTGAGCCTGAATCTTGCTGATTCCCTTCATCAGATTTATCAATGAATTCTTCTTGTTTGTCTTCATTTTCAGAGCCTTCTTCAACAATATCTTTCTTGGAATCGTCTTCTCCAAAGCTAGTCTCATCTTCAGCACTTTCTTCCTGTGACTCATATTCCTCATTACTTAATTCAATGACTTTAGTAGAGTTGTCAATTTTCTTTTTGGAGGCAAATTGAGCAATCAATCTGTAGCTTTTTCTTCTCCTTGGAGGTTCAGCTATGGGAGAATCAGACTCTTCTTCTTCTTCTTCTTCAGACTCTGAGGCCTTTGAGTCATCAAGCAAGCTTTCTTGATGTTCATCATTGGCAGGGGCAAATATTTCTTTTTTGATCTCATCATCTTTTGATTTATAATGAGAGCTTATTTGAACATTTGCATTTGGAGATTCGGATGGGTCATTTTGCAGCTTCTCTTCAACTTCAAAGTGAGTACTCTGAGAATTGGCTATAGGACTTAAATATTCTTCTTCATTAGCAGAGTTTACATCTTTTATAGATCCAGCTCCACCTTCATTACTGGATCTGATCTTTGGGGATTCAGTCTTGAGATCATCAGTTTCCTTTTCTTCTTTTGACTCTGCGTCCTCTTCTTTGTTAGATGTTCTTCCTTGGGGAACTGGAACTGATTTCTTCACTCCTTTTGCTTTCTTCTTGGGTGGTTCTTGGAGTAGTCTGTTACTCCTTCTTTTTGGGATTTTAGCAATTGATGCTGATTTTCTCCTCGCCTCCTTGTTTCTTCTTGTCAATGGAGACATGTCTTGACGAAGCCTCTGCATTCTTCACATTCTTAGGCTTCTTCTTCGTCGATGTAGCAACAACTGATGTAGATTCATCAGACTTAGAGCTTTCCACCTCCTTTGCTTTTCACTTCTTTGTAGAGACTTTTCTTCTGCTTCCAGTTTGTGTTAGCCTCTTGTTTTCCTTTGGGTTTTTCTTCCAATTCACAAACAGTTGAGGAGACATTACTTTGTGCACATTTAGAGGTTCTCCCTCATTATCCTTGATCTTGCTTCCTAGCTTCTTCTTCATCACTATGCTTAGCAGTCTTCCATGAAATACTTTTGTAAGTGGTTTGTCTGTAGATTTCTTCAACTCATCTTTCTCTATCCATTTGGAGATTTGATCGAACAAGATAACTCCAAAGTTGATTTGCTTCTTCAGAACTATGGCATACATAATCTTCAAATTGTTGATTATCGAGCATGTAGGTGTGTGTAATGTCTTTCTTTCACAAATATACATTTTCCCACTATCTCAGCAAGGAACTCGAATTCCTCAAGAAATTCCTTCTTCTTCATATCCTTCAGACTAGAGTTTCTTTGGTATCGCATTAGCCTCTTGCCTTCTTCAATGTCGACTTCATCCAAGTTTATCAGACCTTGATTGGGAAACCCTAGACATTGATTGATGTCTGATGCTCTTATCTTCAGACTAGATCCTTTCACCTTAGTAGTTAGAAGCCCAGAGTTCATTGAAGCATTTGAGTAAATCGCTTCGCTATCTAGCTCAGATAAACCGGAGTGTTGGCTTCCGACACTCAAAGAACTCAGCTTCCTTTACGAGTTCAAGTATGTCCTTAAAATTTGTCTCTGATTCTTTAAACTTTGTAAAGCCGAGTTGTATACCCGTTATAACTTTCCATTCTGCCATTTGAGGAGTTCAAGGTATATGGTATGTGGTTTGGAGAGATTTAGCTGAATGTGATTTGGGCTCTGGAAGTTTGATTGGTTTGGCTTCGAAGAGGATTCTAGGGTTTAAAAAAGGGAGGGAGAGAGGTTCAATGGGTTCTGGTAACTGTTTGCAGATTTTGAATTTGTCTTTATGGCATTTCCTTCTTATGCTGCATACGCTATGACGTGTCAACTAGCCATTGGTTGCACGATGCCCAGTAATGAGTTGTAACTCCCCATTAACTTTTCAGTTAGATGTTTCTTTTGGAAGAGTAGACGTTTGATTGACGTGGATTGACCATTGATCTCTTCGGTTCGTAGAGTAGCATGATAAGGCAACTATGGACTCTACGTTTTTCTTTGTTGACTCAACGATTAACTTTTGAGAGATGATGTAGTGGATGGTTTTTGACATTACTTTTCATCTTGAACCTGCATGGCTCAATTATTGATATACTTCATAAAGTCTTGGGCACTTTTCTTCATCAGGTCATCTTTCCAACCAGGATTTGAACTTATCTCCCATAATCTGAATGGTTGAGCAATTTTCCTGTTCTTCCAAGCTCCTCATGAGTTGGAGTAGCCTCTTGTAAGACTGCAGTCGTGGAGTCTGTATCTATGATCACTGAGGTTGCACTATGATCGTTGAGGTTATATCACGATCGTTGAGTTCTCACAAACTTTACTCTGCGATCGTTGACTGTCTTGGTCCTTGAGATGAACTTGATCATGCAATCCTTCTGGGTTAAGGTAGCTCAGGAAGGGCCAACCTCTTAGAATGAGCTAAGGGTCAGGTTTGTCCCTGAGGCGCTTTCCAGATGAAGTACTTTAGGAGTAGTTTTGCACTGATATCTCATTTGACCTTTTCTGGTGGGGAGGTCCTCTCCCAACTTTAGACAATTACATTTGCTATAATCGTGGTGTCCTTCTGCTCTTAAACTACGATCAGATGTTTAATCGTAGGCACTCCACGATTTTGAGTTGGGTGGCTGATGGGTTATCGATGAAATGCGTTTTGAGAGACGCCCTACTTGACTATGAATCTTCATTTGGTTCATCAGCCACAAAGTTTTGGGACTCTGTAGCTGGAACATTTCTTCATAGAATGTTTCAGTGTTGTTGTTACTTAACAGATCACTGCTCCCCCATGGTTGATGTTGTCTTTTTAGTGAGGTGTGATTTCTTTTTCTTCATGTACATTTGGAAACATCCCTGCATATCTCCTTCTGACCGAAATCATTAAATCTTCTTATTTCGTTGAAATGGGCATCTTCAGGGTTGATCATTCTATGATCCTTTGACAACACTACGAACGTAGTCTTCTTTTACAGTTTGTACTTGGAGTTCTGCTCCCGTAATGAGTTCCTCATGTTTGATGCTCGATGATCCTCTATGGTGAGCTTCCGTGAGGATTCTTTTCTTATGACCTGCTTTGAATGATTGAGCATCTAAGACCCTTTTACATCTTTGGTTGAATGACTTGCTTCCTTATAAGGATTAGCAACAATGTGAGCTTCATTCAGATTAGCTCAAAAAGTCTTCCGGAGATGAGCTTTGACATATAGGTGTTTTATCGTAATCATTTCAGCAAATTTAAGCCTTCCTGCTGGTTGAATTTTCTTGACTGAAGTCTTCTGCTTCAACATTCCTTACTGTGGTCAGATGGACCAGGTACCTGCAGGTTATAAATTTCTATTTTTGGTACCCATGGTTAAATGGGTCCTGCTTAGGTTAGTTTTCTAAACCCTATTCCTCATATATTTGAGTAATCATTATGTTGACCACCATCATCGTCAGATTCATGCATATACTTCATTTAGATAATATATTTTGAGATGCATGGTGGTGAGTGTGAGAGAAATCATTATTTTAATAAAACACTCTTTTTCCTTGATGGTTTCATCATATGCTAAGTTATGATCACAGAGTTTAAATGTTCACAGAGCGAGAATCAGCTCTACGATTTATTAGCATCTAGTTGATTCATGGAGGTGATCAGTTTCTATGAATCTTCAAGATTCTCTTGTAGATCTGATCATACTCTGTGTGTCATTAAACACTTAGACCATAGGATGTACAAAGCACATTAACTCATCAGCAAAGATTTCTTCACATTTAATCGACCTGTGAGGCTCTTAAAACCATTTCAGGTCTCTTTCAAGTTATCATCTTCAACCTAAAACTTGGATGGAGAGAAAGTTTATAGACATTTGAGTTTCCATCATTAGTGTACTTTGTCTCTTCACCTTTTTAGATAGATTATGAATACTTGAAGGAAAACTGTTATAGTTCATGAGTAAGGTGCAAATATGATGTTCATATCTATGTTAGCGAGGAACCGTACCTTTTTGCTGTTAGTTTCTTAACAGTCATTTATCTTAGATATACTGAGTTTAGGCATTGATGTGCATGTTTTCTCATTTGCTTCTGACAACCATTTGCTCTAGTTGACCTTCAATCAATCAGTCGTGGTCTTGAAGATGTAAGCTAAGAGAATCTCAGCATTTTTAATTCTTTGGCATCCTTCAGTTTGCTAAGTTTGCACCCAGCTGTTGGTTGGCCAAACACATGTTTAAGAAGATCTTCTTTCTTCTCTGGATAAACGTTTCTTAGCATGTGTGGCCTTTTCATCTTTTAGGGTGGTGGATGCTTGACTCTTTGTCGTTGATATCTCTTGAGCTTTCTCATCTGGTCTTCAGATTACAAGATTGACTGCAGGCAAGGATTGGTCTTATTGATGTATCAATTGAGAACATGGACCAATCTGAGCAGCTTCAGGTGTATATACACATATAACCTGTTCACAGTAATTTGAACGTGTGAGCTCATCTGCATATAACAAGTGACTTACTACTGAACTAAGTATAGAACAATGTTTGTGCCTAGGATCAAACTCAAAGCGATTAGCTTCTGAATATAGCATGAGAACTTGCTCTGATACCAATTGTTAGTTCCCAGTAGGCACAATATAGACTAGAAGGGGGGGGTGAATAGATCCTTTGATTTTCAAAATACTTTTTCTCTTTTAAGTTGTATTGCTCATTAAGTAGCAGATGACAAACATAAGAATCTTTTCAATCACAGCGGAATAAGTAAAAGATCCCCTTCATTGATATATTCATAATCATACATACATTGTTCGTAGAGTTAGTTTAGTAGTAAGCAGTTAAAACATATATAGAAGTTATAGCAGTTAATGTACATAATGTAAATGACGTAAAGTAAAAGACACAAGGGGTTTTAAGTGGTTCAGAGACTCAAGCTCCTAATCCACTCTTCCGCTTTCAACTAGCAGAGTTTCCACTAAGGAAGGGCAAGACCTCTAAATCACTAAGATTCTTTCAAGGCCGGTGACTTGGGACTTCAGATTCACTAAGAACTCTTCAGGCCAAAGCAGACTTTGGAACTTCCCTAGTTCCCTTGAACTCTTCAAGCCCAAAGAAGACTTGAACTTCATTTAGTCCTTCCCGACAAGGACCCTCGAGCCCCGACTTCTTATTATTGAGTTGTTTGTTTGTTTGTTGGAGTTGGTCTTTGAAATTGCTTAAGATGTCTTTAAGCTCGAACATCTTCATGATTTAGCGACTTAGCATGATCATCTTTGAAGTGCAAATGAATGTTGCATGATGCTCAGCTTCTTCAGTTACTCAACCACTTCTGATTATCCCTTGATGAACTTCCTTGAAGATCATTCTTCTAAATACTTGATGGCTACACATGATGGGTTTCTAAGATGACTGTAAGCTCTTCTGCTTGGTACTTAAAAACTTTCTCATGCTTGACACCATGATGGCATTGGTGATCTTCTTTCTTGATACTTGATGCCTTCTCATGATGGACTTGCTAAGATGACTGTAGGATCTTCTCTCTGGTACTTATAGTCTTCCCATGATGGACATCAAGATGACATGATGCTCTTCTTTCTGTTGGCAGTTCAAAACAGTCTTCTTGTAGTAGAACTCTCACTTCTACTTCTTTCTTTGTCTGTCTCCAAGTGTTCTTGGTGGATCGTTGAGTGAGCCTTCAGACCTTCATTGGTCACTCACTATTTACGTTGGTTAGATCAGTCCACTATTTCTCCAAACTCAGCAACTCTAGCCTTTTTAGATCTTTGAAGCTCTTGCTTATTTATACTCCTTCCCAATCCTTCCGTTGGAAACTAGCCATTGAAAGCTATTCAAATATCTTCACAGATCTCGAGTTGACTGAGGTAGACTGCAGATGTGACATGTTATACTTTTCTGACACTGTAGTCTACTGAGGTAGACTGCAGATGTCACTTTAATGTCTTGGGTAGGTCGAAGACTTTATTTCCTCCTTCTGATTTCTCGATCAGAGGTTGTCCTTTTGCATCGATGCTCTCAATAAGCTCTTATCCGAATATTACCCTTCAGATTGAACCGTTGCCAGTGCTTCAATCTTCAGCTATTCAAACTCTACGATTCTAATGCATGTCTTCATGGACCTGATCGTAGTGTTTTGTTGACTGGTAGAGACAACACTACAATCTTGAAGAGTGTTGATTGGATCTTCAATGTAGAACACCTCTTCCTTCTCTTGTGCAGTGCTTCAACACTTCTGTTTGCCACATCAACGCTTAGATACTGATGGCTTGACTTCTTTGTTCTGGCCCATTCTGAATAGCAAGACACTTCAGATTTGTGGCGTGTCCAGCTCGCTTTCTCCTTGTGATCTCTCGTTCACTTATCATCAATGGACTGACCAAATGCTTAATCACTTTAGCCTTGTTATCCAGAGGCTGACCAGTATCTTTGTGTATACTCCATCAGTTTCTTCTTTGTTTGGCAAACACTACGATTATGGTTACTTTCAGGATCGTTGTCATCTTTCTTATTGACAGCCACTGCATATGCTGAATTTTCTTAGTTAGCTACTGAAGTCTTCTTATGATCATCTTGTGGAAGACTTTACCTTGAATGGCTTCTCAACTCAATCTGGATGCTGATTGAGTTGATGCTTAGATCTTCTATTAGCTTGCATGCCATTCGTTGAGTGCTCTCTGGCTTCCTTCATGTGAGATGTATCTTTGCATTACCAACCAGAGGCTTCATTGCTTTGAATATTCTGGGAGTGCTCAATTGTTGAAAATCATGTTTGCTTTACGATTATACTGAGGCCTTGTGAGCACATCTGTTAAGGTCTTAGCTCTGTACTCTACGATTTAACTTCGGCTGTGCCGACACTACGACTTTGAGATCAGATCTTGATACTACGATTTCTGTCGTTGTGCTTGTTGTCTTTATCTGATCTTGCTCGACTACGATCTCTGCCTTTGATACGATCAGTAGACTCTACGATTCTGACTGCAGTTTATAATTCTTGAATTGGCTTTGACATTTGTAGACTCTACGACTCCGAGTGTAGTCTACAATTCTTGACTGGCTTTGGCAGATGCTCGATCGGCTTGTAGCCAGGCTGTCTCTATGATTCTGAACATGACTTCCTCAACAGACTATGGCCCTGAGGAAGTTCTCATCGACACACTACAATCCTTCCTCGTCTCTCCTGAAAGTCTACGAACTCCGAGATCTACTATCTTGTAGACTTCGATTCTGCCTCGATAGCTCCCAAGTTTTCCTTGACTCTCCTAGCAGACTACGATTTCTGGTGCAGTGCTCAACGATCAGACAAGCCTATCTATTACATCATAAGATCAACCTAACATGCTTGATCTTACTATATTTATAGTCATTGTACATCATTTCTTTTTAAGGACTTTACAAAGCTATTTTGCTTATGTAGGATCAACCTAACACATTTGATCAATTCATTCTAAGTCCTTGTACATATGTTTTTATTATCTATCAAAGGACTTTACAACTTTTATTAATGCAAGCATACTTGCATATTCATTCATATCATAATCAAATCATATGTAAATAGAAATATCAATCACATGCTTATTCCTGACAGTAATAGTTATCAATTTTGATTAATTTTCAATTTGGGTAATAGTTTAATTTTTATTTACATTCAGAGTTATTAGCTTTTCATTATTTGTCTCATTGTCTGTCTTTTTTTTTCCAGATGGATTGGTCAATCAGTCAACACTAGTAGTTAATCTTTCACAAACTTCTGATAATGGCAATACTTCTGCCCCCAATAATGCTATCATTGTAATTGACGACCTTAAGGGAGGAGAGAAAGGTACTGAAGAAAATGGAGAAGGAAAAAAGAAGAGAAAAACTTCAAAGGTTTTGTCTGAATTTAACATTATTAAATTACAAGATGGTACCAAAAAAATCCAGTGCAATTACTGTTTTGCTAAACTTGCACATCAAAGCACTGGTTCAACTAGCCATTTAAATAAACACATGTTAACTTGCATGGTTCGTTTATCTAAAATTGCTGGAACAAAACAGAGTGTGTTGGCTTACCATACTATTGAAGCTGATGGTCAAATGAGTAATTTGACACATTTTAGGTTTGACAAAGAGAGGACCAGAGATATTATGGTAAAAATGATTATGGCGCATGAATATCCCTTTAGAATGGTTAAGCATGAATTTTCATTCTTCTTTTGAAATCCTTGAACCCTAAATTTGATCCTATTTCTCGTGTTACTTTGAAGAATGACTGCATGAAAATTTATTCTTTAGAAAAGAAAAAAGTGAAAGCTTTGTTGCTTGGCATCGATAAAGTGAGTTTAACTTCTGACTTGTGGACATCTAATCAGACAATTGGGTACATGTTTCTCACTGCACATTTCTTAGATTCTGATTGGAGGCTTCAATAAAGAATTCTGAATTTTTGCCATTTGCCACCTCTTCACACTGGCCTCATGATTAGTGATGCCATTTTTTCTTGTCTTAGTGAATGGGGCATTGAAAATAAGATAACCACAATCACTTTAGACAATGCATCTTCTAATGATTCTGCAGTTAGGAATCTTAAAGATAGTTTTGTGTTAAAAGGTAATTTGGTTTTTGGTGGAAAAATATTCATGTGAGATGTTGTGCACATATTCTCAATATTATGGTACAAGATGGTTTAGGTGTGATTCAAAATTTTATTGTGAAGGTTCGTGATAGTGTGAAATACTTTAAGGGATCCCCTTCTAGACTTCATAAGTTTTCTGAGATTGCAAAGCAATTGCAGTTATGCACAACTAAAACACTTGTTTTAGATGTTCCAACTCGTTGGAACTCCACTTATGCCATGCTTGAGTCTGCTATGCAGTTTAGGGAGGTGTTCCCTAGGTATCAAGAAAGGGATCCACATTATCAGTCTTATCCATCTTTTGAGGATTGGGAGAAAGTTGCAAAGGTAATGGAGTTGTTAGAGGTGTTCAATGAAGCCACACATGTTTTCTCAGGCTTTGAATATCCTACAGCAAACCTATTTCTTCTTGAAATATGGAAAATTAAAGAGTTGTTGTAATAACCCGAGATTTTCTATATAAAATAAATAAGAAATTTTATGATAAAATTTTTTTTATTTAATGACGAGACTAAGTGTCAAGTAAAGTGAACGATAAATGCGAATACATTTATTACTTGAAAATTAGAAATAATTTTGAAATTATTAATTACCACAAATTATATGGTAATAAATTTACGTAGTTTAAATATTTTTATTAATTATTTTCCATGAAAACATGATTGGAAATAATATATGAAGTGATAATTAGATTTATATAATAAATATTTTATTATATGAATTGTTCGTAATATTTAAGTTAATTATTTTAACTTGATTATTGATGTTGTGTATGAAGAATAAGTCGTATATGAGATCCAAACCCCGGATTGGGATTGTGATCAAGAGATGAGAATAATAATATTATATTATTTATATAATGATTTTATAGTACCATAATTATGTAATCGGGTATGTATGACAGATAATATTGAGCAAATGACTACCAATTAGGTCATAACATATTACCGTACAGTGAAACCCTAATTATTAAACTCGCCATGGGATATTTCGAGTAGTGATCGTGTATATGAAGTTACCGTGAATAAGAATATCTGTAATTAGAAGAAACCCTAATTACTATTGTACGTAGATAATTAGGACAAACCCTAATTATTATAACCCTAACCGGTTGAAATTAGAAACCGTAACGACTGTGTTAGTAACATACACAAATAATTAAAGAACCACTAATGGTCAATTAGAAACCCTAATTGATGACGTTGAGAAACCCTAATTTTAATTACCGAATTTAATTTCGATGTTATTGTATAAGTGTTTTAATTTACCAAAGGATAGAAGTTAATTGGTAAATTATAAGAATTAAATCTAGTGATTAAATATTACATTTAATTGCCTTGTACAAGATTGCCCATACACTCTTAAACAAAGCCCAACCATCACCCATAACAAATCAGAAGCAAGAATCAAGAATTTTTGGCAAAAAGGGTATAAGGACACAAAACCTAGAAATTCTTTGATTCGATGTTATTTGATGCAATTGATTGTTTAAAGTTGTGTAATAGAATGTTAATTGATGATATGGGTTGATAAATAAAAGACCCATAACATCAAAGTGCACGAATTTGACGATTTAAACAAGTTGGAAAAACCGAATTCTGCTATTTTTTCACCAAATGTCAGAGGCCATAACTCTTTGCTCGATCATGAATTTTGTTCTTCAAAAGTTGTTATGTGTAGCCTGATATGTGGTCTTTAATCTGCAAAAAGAATCAAGTCCATATCATGTATAGATTAGAAGTTATAGATGGTCAAACATGGTTGATGAGATCATGATAAACCTGCTTTTGGACACCAGTAATGGGGGCATTCTCGTCCACTTTTTGTGCTTTAAAAGGTCTGGGCTTTTGATATGTTGTAGTGCATCGAGTTAGGAAGCCATAGGCTTTAGAATGACCTCATTCCGACCTCGGATGAGGGAATTACTGATGAATTGGAAGGAAATGTGTCAAATTTCTCAAAACCGAAAGTCAGCAATGGATGTGCTATTCGGGACACTGTTTTGATCAGTTAATATTTCCAAAACCTTCTGGGATTTTGGTATGTTATAGTACACCGAATAAGTTTCCATAGACTCAAAACGGACTAAATCCGATTTCGGAGGAGAGAGTTATGACATTTCAAAGTAGTAGTGTCAAAACTTCCCAACAAGTGCGGTGCAAGTACCCATTTGAACGGAATTTCTGGCTGATGTGTTCGAATTTGGAAATGGTCAAAGAATAAAAGTTGTAGCCCCAGAAGTTAGCTTTCAAGGGGCTCAAGAATCGCTCAAAAATGTTTTAAAATGAAAGAGTTATGACTATTTTAGAGAAAGAGGGTAAAGCTGAAACGAGATTGAAAATCATTATGAACGTCCACTTTTGACGACTTGTTTGGGCTACCTAATGAACCCGAATTGGGTAATTCAGATTTTTAAAAATAGTCTTACATACCATGTATAACATATCCAAAAATCGATTAATCGGAGTTATGAGCAATGCGTTAGAAAATCGCAAAGTGAGCTATTGAAAAATTAGTATAAACCAAGTCCCACATCGACTAAATTGAGAACTTCACCATTTTCTAAACTTATAAATAGAAGGGCTTGGCCTTTGTTTCATTCACCAACAATAAGGCCTCCAATTTTGAGAGAAAGGCTTTGTTGTGGGGGACTTTTTATAAAGATCTTCTTAGTTAAATTTTGCTGGAAGTGCGTGATTCATTCTGTGGAATTCAGATATTTTGCATGTTTCTTATTTAATTTTTGTAATGTTATTATTTTTAATTGTTAGTTAAAGTTTGAATTTTTGAAGTTTAGTTAGTGTTGTTAATAAACTAGTTAGTTTACTATGTTTATTTTGGCTTGGAATTGATTATGTAAATGAGTTATTTGTGATGACTTTTAATATTTTGTAATGAATTTCATTAATGAATAATTATTAATGATATTAAAGTTATTTAATGATTATATTAAATAATTTAGTTTAAAAATAATTTTAATATTATAAAAATCATTTTAAATGAAAATAAGGTATTTAAAAATATTTGAAGTTATAAAATATAACTTTTAATATTTAAATGATAATTTCATTAATAATTAAATATTAATGATATTAAGATAATATTAATGATATTTAGTTTATTTAATGTTTAATATTAAATAAATAGTTTAAAAATGGTTTTACTTATTTAAAAACCATTTAAAGAGGATATTAAGGATTTAAAAATATTTTAAGTTATAATTAATGACTTTTAATATTTGGATAAATAGTACATTAATATTTAAATATTAATGGTAATTATTTGGGTAATATAAATGTTTTAAAAATAGTTTGAGTTATTATAAATAACTTTTATATTTTAGCGAATGATTTCATTAATAGTTTAGTATTAATTAAACTATTAATGATAATGGAATTGTTTAATGTTTAAATCATTTAATTATGATTCCGATATTTGAAAGTTATAATACCAAACTAGTCGACTTGAGAACCGATTATGAAGTTCTCAATTTGAAGAAGAACACCTATAGTAATAGTTATATCACTATAGGCCCTTTAGTGATAGATTTGAATTATTTAAAATTTTTTAATTTCTGGAAATTGCGAAAATGATTAAAAATAAGATGTCTAATATTTACTGATGTTGAGGTATAGAATAAGAGTCTTAGACTCAAATTATTTAATCGATAAAAGTCATCGATCTGTACCGACAAATGTCGACATTTTATAAAAGAAAAAGAAAAGACTACCGTAAGAGCATGGATGAGATATTTGAAAAATGTATAAAAATATTTCAAGTATAGAATAAGAACTAAAAGTATGATCACCGTGATTATGTGATTGGACTATGTCTTGTAATCGTAATAGATAAAGATTATGTGTTAAGATATATTGTTCTAATCGAATCTAATGATCCGATTATCGATAGGTTGTGATAAAGAGATAAAACCAAGTTGAGGTTTGTAATCGTGAATCAAAAGTATCTTACTTTTGCATTTCCTTTATGCAATGGACATGAGTAAGAAGTTTCGTAATTATTCTATCCCCGCATGCATTATGTACTCTTTGATTATCGACATGTTAGCTCGGATATATATTACATTCATCGATTTCTATAAATGGTTATACAAGTGTCCCCACTTGGATAATCATGGCATTTGTTCACATGTTGATACACCTTTGTCAATTACCCGTATATATATGTTGAATTACATATTATTGTTGAGCAAGATTAAAAACCTTCTGGTTTGGAACCGTGCATGTATGAACATCCCTATATGGGAAGATTTTTTGCGTAAAGGCGGATAGAGTGAGCGATGAATTTCGCTCAAGTTATGTAGTATTGATCAATATAGGGTACAATGAGTGATCACCCTCCGTGCCCATAAGTTATGACGGTTTGAGGATAGAATTCGCTAAACCATTTCGAAAATGAAAAGAATGTTCATAGTATATTTCTTAAACCCTATTCAAGGGTAGAGCGAGCCAAATTTAAAGAATTTGAAAGAGAGTTGTTATGTGAATTTTTATCAAGACCAGATTACTTCACAATTTTCAATTCGTTGTAGAAGTTTTAGTAAAGAGAATACTTATATTCTTTCAGCTTATATATAATTGCTATTACTTGCTGGGCACTTAAATGCTCATCCTTGCTTAAATTAAATGTTTTCAGTTATGTATGAGCAACCTGAAGGCTCAGGCACGAACAAAGGAAAAAGGAAAGCTGATTGAATAAGTGTGTATTATGAGTTAATGGTTATAGTTGTATTGGTATCTATTCAAGTATTGTAAGGAATATATTTGAAGGTCACGTACCTGGGGAAGTAAACTTCGATGTATGTAAATTAAGTTCGAATGTATTATTATTTAGTATTATTCAGCTTAAAGAAATGGTATCGTGGAGAACCGAGTTCGGGTTTCAAGTACCTGGATTTGGGGTCGTCACAGGTTGGTATCAAAGTTGTTGGTTATGAAGCTTAGGTAGGAATACCTGAGACTAATAACCGCAATGATTAGGATAATTATTAACTCATATAGAGTTAGTTGGTCGATAAGATTCAAAGATGAATCTCGAGGAGTGTAAAGACACGAGTTCCCTAACTCGATTATAAAGTTAAACAAAGAGTGGGGGAATAGATTGAGTCTAAGAGACCGAAAGTGCAGCTATGAGAGATCGTAAAATAAAACGATCAAGATATAGAACTAAATCGTAATATATACGATGAGATCACCCGTGATCCGATAAGGCTATAACAAATGTAAGGAATCAACTGATGATTGGAAAGTTTACAACAAAGATTGCGTGTATGAATTGTACTATTAATTGCATACGGATCCGGAAGAGAATTATAAATACGAATTAAATTCGTATGGAGAATGGGGTTAGTGTTAGATGGGGATTCAATTGAGGACTCATGCTCAACAAAATGAGTTGTATGATTCTTCGTATGGAGCCGAATTGTACTTGGTGTAAAAACCACTTAGTTTCGCAATCGATAATCATTGAAATGTCTGTGTCGCTTATTTGTTATATGCACATTAAGAGGATGACTCCATTCTCGTGTGTATAACGTGTAGATAGGTCATAGATAGAGAATATAAGATTAAGTTCGAGTTCTTAAAACTCATACCTATGAGACATTCTTGACTCATAATTATATGAAATGTTTATGAACCCCTCAAATGAATGGACGCCAAAGGTCCGACTAGGATAAGTTCTTAAACTCATATGATTGTGGCAATTTATGAACTCATAAGTGTGGTTTGATGAACTGGGTATAGTTTTGTGTGAATGGAGTGTTATGGATTACGAGAAATGATAGATTGTTAAGTAAATGATTTTTAGTGAAGGTGTTAGGTTTTCCTAAACTCCTAGCTATGCTAAACTTCAAAATTTTTGACATCAAGCTAAATACGCACTATGTGCTTTTGAAAACAAAAATGTAGACTAAGTAATCATTTTTGAAATGGTTTAAAGTACTATTTCTATGCTACTTATTTTGGCTAGACGCAAAATGATTTGAAATATCAAAATTTGTTTTTAATTATCACTCATGTACCATGTAACTCGGGTGTAGAGATGATAAAATGTGATGGAGTTGTAAATACTGGGAATACTTAGTGTGAATTTGACTGAAGTCATTTGTTGCACTATTGTATGATGTGTTATGACAAAGTCATACAATGACTGGCATCCTCAACGGATTGTTAATATAGTACGGCATCATGACGTCATTCTCAAAAATGTTTTCAAAAGTTTAATTTGCAATCTGGTTTGGCTACATCTAAATAATTGATTGAATTGAATTATTGATATGAGTCTATGCTATTTGAATCACTAGACTAATGTTAATGAAAACTCTAAGTGTTCATTGAAGAAATTTCCCGAACCAAATTGTTTGAAAGCGAATCCTATGATAAGACTAAGGTGAACAATGTTGTTTGGATAAATGATCCAATCTAATGGCGTAAATATTCGCTAGGAATGATTAATACGTTATGCATGACGTAGGGGTACAATAGGCTAATCACCTAAAGTACTATTAATGGTAGTTTACCTTCTTTGTGATTGTAAACATACCAGGTAATGTTTTGTTTTATGGTATGAATACCGTTAAAACTATGTGTTCATGGTTCATATGACCCCTCAAAGACAATTTGAAAACTTTTACTCTTGTGAGAGGTGTATTGGGTAGCATGTGATGATATGTGTGAATGTTGTAAGCACAGATAGAGTTAGCCGAGTTACGAGGGAGGTTGGAGCAGAGGGAGATATACAGATAGGACAGTTGAAGGTTGAGATAGAAGCCAAAAACACCAGGATATATACCTTGGAGCAGGCTTTAGACATTGCCTTTATGCGATTCGACGCGAAGTGGATGGAGCTGCCTTTCGGCAGAGAGATAGGCGTTGATGAGAATTGAATAAATTCATTGTCAAACAAAATAAGAAGACAACGTATATAGAACTCTTGATTGCTGTGTATATATACTATATGCTAATCAGGGTAACTTATGTATGTAGATGTCTGGTGAGAAAGATATGTGGAATAAGAAGGATCAGATCCATACCCTCGAGCTAATATCGAGGCCAACAGCTGAAATAGAAGCTCACCAGGAACCCAAATCGGACGAGGTGGCTATCGTGGAAAACGTAGCATCAAATCCATAAATGTTGGATTTGACAGATAACAATTGAGACACTAAAGTTGAAGCCGCTTTCAAGATCAACGGAGGTGCAAGATCCGGAGAACAAGGTTTCTTCATTGGAAAGGTTGTGGGAGATAGAAAAGTTGATGCGTCAAAGCGTTAATGGAAACAATGGAAGAGCGAGGATAAGCTCAAAATCCAATTGACCGGATGGAGCCTCGGCGAAACATCGTGTGTCTTGACTCAGGAGGTAAGGAAAAAAGAAGAAGAAGAAAGGTAGAAGATCCCGACTTAGGAAAACTCGATAAGAAGAAAGGGAAGAAGATATGTTATATTTGCGGTAGTGAGGGATATACCTCTCCTCGTTGCCTGACTATAAGAAAGGTGGATGTTTTAATTGTGGGATGGAAGGACATCGATCGAATGAATGTCCGAGAAAAAAAAAGGCTTGTAAATAAGTGGTATGGGTTATGTTGTGTGTGTGATAAGTAATGAACTATTTTCAACTTTTATGTTGGTCAAGATTTTAAATCCCGACTTTCGTAGTCACAAAGGGATAGCTGTTGATTTAAAGCAGGATGTGCTGTGTAAATATTCGATAAATGAATATGAATCTAAGATTGAGAAATGAAACGAGTTTAATACATTAATCTTATGCAATAAGGTTTAAAATGTAAGGGTATAATTTATGGTTTTATTTAACCAGATAATGCCGCCAAGACGTCAAACTCGAAACCAAAGGATAGAAGAATCTACTAATGCTGGGGAACGACAGCCAGAACTGATGCAAAACTTTGCAAACATGGTAGCTCAGGCTATGCAGCAGGGAACACCAGTTGCGGGAAACCAGCCAGACAATCGCTTGGTAAAATTCAAAGACTTCAAAGCCGTAGTACCACCAGAATTTAGAGGATCAGCTGACCCTATAGAAGCCCAGACTTGGGTGAATGAGATAGAGAAGGCGTTCGTAATCGCTAAAGTAGATGAGGGGCAAAAGACCACTTTTGCCACTTATATGATGAAAGGGGAAGCTAACTTTTGGTGGGAGGCAAATAAGACTCGGGCAGGAGAAGAAGAAATTACTTGGGATAGGTTTAAGGATTTATTTTTCAAAAACTATGCAGTCTAGAATGGAGGTGAGATTCCTGGAGTTAAAGTAGGATAACATGACTGTTGCGGAGTATGCCGCAAAATTTAATGAGTTGGCTAGATTTGCTCCACATCAAGTGGATACAGAGGCTAGGAAGGCAAGGAGATTTGAGTGGGCTTAAAACCCCGGCTCTACATAAGGTGTCGATCTCGCAAATCAATTCTTTCATAAAGACTCATGGAGAAGGCTATCATTCTTTGAATAGTCAGGAAGTGAGGCCATGAGCCTCTACCATAAGGAGAAGAAGAACAAAAGCAAGTCGAGGAACAATAAAGATAGAAAGTAGTAGTGGGAATAGGGGTGAGAAAAGAATGAGGAATTTTTCTCGAGAAAATGCAAGTAAAGCGAAGGTATAAAGAAGCGGTAAAAAGTCAAAGAAGCGGGAAGAATCACTCTGGCGAGTGTCTCAAGGGGCAAGTTTGTATGCTACAAGTGCGGGAAGAGGGTCATATCTCTCCCAATCGCCTAACTCAAGGATGATCGGTGGATGCTTCATATGTGGATCGACCGAGCATAAGGTGAGGAACTCCCACGAGGGGAATGGAAGCAGGAACATAACCACGGGGAGAAGCGGTGGGACGTTAGCAATTTCGGGACCAAACTCAACCAAGAACTCCAACGAAAGCAACTCAGGGGGTTTACAACATGACGGTCCAGATACTGGTGGCGGTGGAAATGTAACTCCAAAAGCTATTTGAATAACTTATATATCTTATATTTCGCTTAATCGGATGAGACAAGTGTGATGATGAATAATTAAAGATCGGTTCGATCAAGTACGATCGAGATCTACGTCTAATGATTATATGTTATGTACCCTTCTCGCGATATGAGTTTTTAAAGCGGTGATTCCGGGGACTAATCCTTATAAGGAGGTGAATGTAATAACCCGAGATTTTCTATATAAAATAAATAAGAAATTTTATGATAATTTTTTTTTTTATTTAATGACGAGACTAAGTGTCAAGTAAAGTGAACGATAAATGCGAATACATTTATTACTTGAAAAATTAGAAATAATTTTGGAATTATTAATTACCACAAATTATATGGTAATAAATTTACATAAGTAGAAATATTTTATTAATTATTTTCCATGAAAACATGATTGGAAATAATATATGAAGTGATAATTAGATTTATATAATAAATATTTTATTATATGAATTGTTCGTAATATTTAAGTTAATTATTTTAACTTGATTATTGATGTTGTGTATGAAGAATAAGTCGGATATGAGATCCAAACCTCGGATTGGGATTGTGATCAAGAGATGAGAATAATAATATTATATTATTTATATAATGATTTTATAGTACCATAATTATGTAATTGGTATAAAGTGACAGATAATATTGAGCAATGACGGTCAATTAGGTCATAAAGATATTACCGTGTTGTGAAACCCTAATTATTAAACTCGGTTATGGGATATTTACGAGTAGTAGACTGTATATGGTTTACCGTGAATAAGAATATCGATAATTAGAAGAAACCCTAATTATCACAGTACGTCGATAATTAGGACAAACCCTAATTATTATAACCCTAACCAGTTGAAATTAGAAACCGTAACGACTGTGTTAGTAACATACACAAATAATTAAAGAACCACTAATGGTCAATTAGAAACCCTAATTGATGATGTTGAGAAACCCTAATTTTAATTACCGGATTTAATTTCGATGTTATTGTATAAGTGTTTTAATTTACCAAAGGATAGAAGTTAATTGGTAAATTATAAGAATTAAATCTAGTGATTAAATATTACATTTAATTGCCTTGTACAAGATTGCCCATACACTCTTAAACAAAGCCCAACCATCACCCATAACAAATCAGAAGCAAGAATCAAGAATTTTTGGCAAAAAGGGTATAAGGACACTAAACCTAGAAATCCTTTGATTCGATGTTATTTGATGCAATTGATTGTTTAAAGTTGTATAATAGAATGTTAATTGATGATATGGGTTGATAAATCAAAGACCCATAACATCAAAGTGCACGAATTTGAAGATTTAAGCAAGTTGGAAAAACCGAATTCTGCTATTTTTTCACCAAATGTCAGAGGCCATAACTCTTTGCTCGATCATGAGTTTTGTTCTTCAAAAGTTGTTATGTGTAGCCTGATATGTGGTATTTAATCTGCAAAAAGAATCAAGTCCATATCATGTATAGATTAGAAGTTATAGATGGTCAAACATGGTTGATGAGATCATGATAAACCGCTTTTTTGGGCGATTCAGTAATGGGGCATTCTCGTCCACTTTTGTGCTTTAAAAGGTCTGAGCATTTGATATGTTGTATTGCATCGAGTTAGGAAGCCATAGGCTTTGGAATGACCTCATTCCGACCTCGGATGAGGGAATTACGGTGATTGGAAGGAAATGTGTCAAATTTCTCAAAAGCGAAAGTCAGCGAATGGATGTGCTATTCGGGACACTTTATTTCAATCAGTTAATGTTTCCAAAACCTTCTGGGATTTTGGTATGTTATAGTACACCAATAAGTTTCCATAGACTCAAAAGCGGACTAAATCCGATATCGGAGGAGAGAGTTATGACATTTCAAAGTAGTAGTGTCAAAACTTCCCAACAAGTGCGGTGCAGATCCATTTGAACGGAATTTCTGGGCTGATATGTTCGAATTTGGAAATGGTCAAAGAATAAAAGTTGTAGCCCTGTAGTTAGCTTCAAGGGCTCAAGAATCGCTCAAAAATGTTTTAAAATGAAAGAGTTATGGACTGTTTTTAGAAAAGAGGGTAAAGCTGAAACGAGATTGAAAAGCTGTATGAACGTCCACTTTTGACGAACTGCTTGGGCTACCTAATGAACCCGAATTGGGTAATTCGTATTTTTAAAAATAGTCTTACATACCATGTATAACATATCCAAAAATCAGATTAATCGAGTTATGAGCAATGCGTTAGAAAATCGCAAAAGTGAGCTATTGAAAATTAGTATAAACCAAGTCCCACATCGACTAAATTGAGAACTTCACCATTTTCTAAACCTATAAATAGAATGGCTTGGCCTTTGTTTCATTCACCAACAATAAGGCCTCCAATTTTGAGAAAGGCTTTGTTGTGGGGGACTTTTTATAAAGATCTCCTTAGTTAAATTTTGCGTGGAAGTCATTATTATTCAAATTGTGGAATTAAGATTTAGGGTATGTTCTTATTTAATTTTTGTAATGTTATTATTTTTAATTGTTAGTTAAAGTTTGAATTTTTGAAGTTTAGTTAGTGTTGTTAATAAACTAGTTAGTTTACTATGTTTATTTTGGCTTGGAATTGATTATGTAAATGAGTTATTTGTGATGACTTTTAATATTTTGTGATTAATTTCATTAATGAATAATTATTAATGATATTAAAGTTATTTAATGATTATATTAAATAATTTAGTTTAAAAATAATTTTAATATTATAAAAATCATTTTAAATGAAAATAAGGTATTTAAAAATATTTGAAGTTATAAAATATAACTTTTAATATTTAAATGATAATTTCATTAATAATTAAATATTAATAATATTAAGATAATATTAATGATATTTAGTTTATTTAATGATTAATATTAAATAAATAGTTTAAAATGGTTTTACTTATTTAAAAACCATTTAAAGAGGATATTAAGGATTTAAAATATTTTAAGTTATAATTAATGACTTTTAATATTTGATAAATAGTACATTAATATTTAAATATTAATGGTAATTATTTGGGTAATATAAATGTTTTAAAAATAGTTTGAGTTATTATAAATAACTTTTATATTTTAGCAATGATTTCATTAATAGTTTAGTATTAATTAAACTATTAATGATAATGGAATTGTTTAATGTTTAAATCATTTAATTATGATTCCGATATTTGAAAGTTATAAATTTACCAAACTAGTGACTTGAGAACCGATTATGAAGTTCAATTTGAAGAAGAACACCTATAGTAATAGTTATATCACTATATAGCCCTTTAGTGACAGATTTGAATTATTTAAAATTTTTAATTTCGAAATTGCGAAAATGATTAAAAATAAGATGTCTAATATTTACGAGATGTTGAGGTATAGAATAAGAGTCTTAGACCCAGATTTACCCGATAAAGTCATGTCGATATCGCCGACAAATGTCGAATCTTATAAAAGAAAGAAAAGACTACCGTAAGAGCATGGATGAGATATTTGAAAAATGTATAAAATATTTCAAGTATAGAATAAGAACTAAAAGTATGATCACCGTGATTATGTGATTGGACTATGTCTTGTCGTAATAGATGTGACTATGTGTTAAGATATATTGTTCTAATCGAACGAATGATCTGATTATTGATAGGTTGTGATAAAGAGATAAAACCTAAGTTGAGGTTTGTAATCAGCGAATCAGGCAAGTATCTTACTTTTGCATTTCCTTTATGCAATGGACATGAGTAAGAAGTTTCAGAATTATTCTATCCCCTCGCATGCATTATGTACTCTTTGATTATCGACATGTTAGCTCGTATATATATTCTGCTCATTGATTTCTATAAATGGTTATACAAGTGTCCCCACTTGGATAATCATAGCATTTGTTCACATGTTGATACACCTTTGTCAATTACCCGTATATATATGTTGAATTACATATTATTGTTGAGCAAGATTAAAACCTTCTAGTTTTGGAACTGTGCATGTATGAACATCCCTATATGGGAAGATTTTTGCGTAAGGCGGATAGAGTGAGCGATGAATTTCGTTCAAGTTATGTAGTATTGATCAATATAGGGTACAACGGGGCTGATCACCCTCCGTGCCCATAAGTTATGACGGTTTGAGGATAGAATTCCGCTAAACCATTTCGAAAATGAAAAGAATGTTCATAGTATGTTTCTTAAACCCTATTCAAGGGTAGAGCCAGAGCCAAATTTAAAGAATTTGAAAGAGAGTTGTTATGTGAATTTTTATCAATACAGATTACTTCACAACTTTCAATTCGTTGTAGAAGTGTTATGTAAAGAGAATACTTATATTCTTTCAGCTTATATATAATTGCTATTACTTGCTGGGCACTTAAATGCTCATCCTTGCTTAAATTAAATGTTTTCAGTTATGTATGAGCAACCTGAAGGCTCAGGCACGAACAAAGGAAAAAGGAAAGCTGATTGAATAAGTGTGTATTATGAGTTAATGGTTATAGTTGTATTGGTATTTATTCAAGTATTGTAAGGAATGTATTTGAAGGTCACGTACCTGGGGAAGTAAACTTCGATGTATGTAAATTAAGTTCGAATGTATTATTATTTAGTATTATTCAGCTTAAAGAAAATGGTATCGTGGAGAACCGAGTTCGGGTTTCAAGTACCTGGATTTGGGGTCGTCACAGTTGTTTCTTAAAACTGCAAATGATGATTTTCACTTGTTGAGAGACACGGCTTTCAAAATAAAAGAAAATTTTGATAAGTATTGGGGAGAGTGTAACATTCTGATGGCAATTTCATCTATCCTTGACCCAAGGTATAAGATGCAATTGGTCATCTTTTGTTTTCCAAAATTTTTTACAACTGAGTTTGAAGCTATTAGAGATATTGAGCTTGTGAAAAGAGCACTTTATGAGTACTATAATGTTGTTCACTTTCTAATACTTACTAGTGTGCCTAGTATGGAAGGAAGTTCTACCAATGTTAGTGGTAGTTGCAATGAGAAAAGTAAAACAAAGAGCAGAGCTGAGTTTGATTCCTGGGCTCAAGGTATGGACACTGTTACTCCTATTAAATCTGATCTGGATGCATATCCTGAAGATGCATATCTTGAAGAGGGTAGGTATATATGTAATGATGATGAGTCATTTGATGCTTTATGTGACGCCCCCAAAATAAGTATACATCACCCATCTTGAGTCGCCAAATATATGGTACATAAATCAAATACAAACTTCTTTAATACAACTGTCGTATAAAAATACGACAAAATATAGCTGAGTTTTTAAAATGAATATTGTCTTCTAGACAATATCCACACTCAATTAAGTCCTCAATTATTATCACACTATTTCACAGAATAGTGAGGACTATTAAAGCCACTTATCTTGGACCATCACTCCATTCTCCTACTCGTCCCAGCTATATTCTCATTTCCTGAAGAGAACAATGAAAGAAAAGGGTGAGCTCAACTAGCCTAGTAAGAAATATTATGACTAAGATAATGCAGAATAAATTATCCTTTCCCTTCAACCGTATAACAACTGATAGAATATAATAGACAATAAGTTTTAGATCAACAACTGCAGCGGAATAAACAATCCGTTAGAAGAGTCAAGTAGAGCATGATATCTACTATCTTCTATGATTTCAAAAGTTTTTTATCAAATTTATCGCTGAGACTCAGCTTAATAAATAAACCACATCATCGAATCATCCTTGCATTACGGGCCAAGGATATTCATGTAATCACCAATGGTCATGATTATACCGAATAATCCCTGGTCATAATCATACCAATAACTGTCCATCAATGCACTATAGGCCAATGAGGACTTTTACCACATCATTTGTAACATTACGGGTCATGATTATACTGAATGATCCCTGGTCATAATCATACCAATCAACAGTCCATCTATGCACGTAAGCCAAAGATGACTTTCATCACAATATAAGCATGATGATGATGACAATGATATAAACATTAATCAAACGAAATCAAATCAAACGAAATCAAGGATAAATATTAAAGACTTTAAATTTATCCAGAGTTTAAAAATATCTAAATTGTCAACATGATACTGCTTTGTGAAGTAAAATTCAAGAATAATATTCATGTACCAAAAATAATTTGGACAGAAAAGAAATATATTTTTCGGGTAAATAGTACCCTGTGAATAGTACTTCGGGAATAGTACCTCATGAATAGTACCCAAGCAAGAAATGTAACGCCCCCAAAATAGGTATACAACACCCATTCTGAGTCGCTAAAAATATGGTACAGAAAAACAACTACAACTTTATTATTACAATTGTCGCACAATAATACATGAACACATCTTGTGAGTTTAAATACAAATATTGTCTTCTAAACAATATCCACACCCAAATAAAGTCCTCATTACAATTATTGATGTACTATTTTACAAAAATAGTGAGGATCGCTAAAACAACCCGACTAGGACCATCACTCTATACCCATTCGGTTCCTACTATGTTCTCGCTTCTACGAGAAGAAAAATGGAACAAAAAGGAAAAGGTGAACTCAACTAGCCCAGTAAAGAATATTATGACTAAGATAATATACAACAATTTATCCTTAGACTCCAACAGGGAAAAATCTGATAGAATATAATCGACAACAAGTTTTAGATCAACAACTGCAGCGGAGACAACAATTCATTAGAAGAGTTAAGTAGAGAATGAAATCTACTATCATCTATGAATTTAAAAGTCCATCATCAATATTTTATCCCTATAACATTAATCAATATACATCTTTGCACTATGGGCCAAAGATATTCATTTGTATCACCAGTTGGTCATGTTCATCTCAACAATTGTTCATCTTTGCACTACGGGCCAAAGATATTCATCAGGTAATCATTCATCTTTGCACTACAGGCCAAAGATATTCATCAAGTACCACCATTAAGGATTGAGGATGATGAAAAATATTTTAGAGAACGAATCCAAAGAAGATGTAAAGGACAAATATTAGGGATTCGTATTTCGGTTTATCCAAATTCAATAATACTACATAATAACCAAGTGTGAAGTAAAATTCAAAAATAAAGATCAAAACATGGATACAATCAAAGATAGTAACCATAAAAGACATCTTGGACGAAAAAGAGAAAATTTCATTTTTCGATGAATAGTGCCGTATTCGTGAATAGTGCCGTATACGTGAATAGTGCCGTATACGTGAATAGTAACCCCGACACAAAGTTCCAAATTTGATTAAAAAGTTCAAACCAATATTTTGGAATAATGATATTGAAGAAAATAATATCATTTAAGAAGAAAATAACATCCCTTACTTCAAAGAATCAAGATTTTGGGAATGAAAGGCTCAAGTGATCTTTGAATGAAACTTGTACTCAACAACGCAACTCTCAAAGTATCTAAATACTCACAAAATACGCTCGATAATATAGAGAGAAAGAGAGAAAGCTTATGTTTCTGGTGTGATTTTCAATTCTAACTTAGCCCTCTATTTATAGGAAAATGTTAGCCGGCCCAAGCAGACTTGACCTGCTACCTGATGGCTTTACCTGCTACTATTGCCACCCACCACATTTGAAATAAAATTCAGCACATTTTTCACCAACCACAAGTGGGGCCCACTCAATTCTAGAATTTTCTACCAAAATCAATTATAACCCTAATTTCCGAATCAGACACCTCTTAAAATTCATAACAAATCATTCGCTCATTTTTAATTCGGTTCAAAATTTGTGGACATATACTCAACTTATATATGTATAACATATCCAAAATCACAATGATCCAATGGTCGATTAAAAATTATAACGCATTTAATATATCTCAAGAATACGTTGATTTAATTTTAATACCTCCATTCCGGCCAAAAAACCCTCAACATTAATTCCTTCAATTATAACCGCATAAATAAATATAACCATCAATTATATCCACACAAAAATAAATATTTTCTTATCATATAATCAATAATTAATTATTGATGAGTGTGTTTTATATACACAAATTAGGTACTTTTGAGTTTGATAATTTGTAAATCCTAAGCTAGTTTGTTTGGTTTTTATGTGTTTTCATTGTATGGTTGTGTAATATAGTTTTATATTGCTTTTTATGTATTTTTGTAATTAGTTTTATGTGTTTTACTTTGTTTTGTAGGAATTGGATGGAATGTCATTTGGGTCGATGGTTGGAATCGCCAAATTCGCATTTTCGGTTTCCCTTTGACATAGCAGTCCCGTAAAGCCCAATTTTTTGCCATGATCCAGCCATTATCTGTCCAAACTCCAAGAATGAAAGTTGTAGATTAACGTCTCCTCTTTCTGGATCATCTTGAATCGCCTCAATCGGAGTTCGGATACGAGAGTTATGGCCATTTCCCAACGGGTGTCAAATTTGGAAACTACCAACTGCTATTTGCATAGCAGTCACTTCAAGGCACATTTGAGCATTGATCTAGCCATTATTTCGAAGAACTCAAAGAATGAAAGTTGTAGATCTACTTCTCCTCTTTCCGGATCATCTTGAATCTCCTCAATTGAAGTTCGTATGAAGAAGTTATGGCCATTTTCCCAACAGATGTCCAAGCGAGAAAATGGCCCGGCAAAGTCAGCAGTCATGACTTGTTAGTGTATTTATATACGCCCACTTAGCAGATACCCAACCCCTTTTCCCGTGTTGCAGCGCCCCTGCTCAAAGCCAAATCATGGCGCTTATGGCTGATACCTAATTTTGGATGATTTCACTATTAAATGCTCAACCTAATGACCCAAAACCACATTCCTTCACTTCCTTTCATTTTATCTTCATTTTTGCTATCAAAGGAAGAGGGAGGCTGAGACATCAAGAGGGGAGGCCATGGCCTTTGGCCATGGTTCTTCAAGAGCTTCAATGGAGGTGCTCCAATGGAGTTTTATCTACCAAAATGGGAAAGCCACTCCTTTATCTTTTCTTTGATTTTCCTTTATGTATTTATTAGTTTGGGATCCTTGAATGTAATTGAACCCTTTGCTCAAACTTGTATTGAATAACTTTCTCTTTGATTGGCACCATAGGAATTGGTTCTCTATATTTTGTGTTTAATGTTTAATTACTAAGGAATTAGTAATTAATTTGGTAATCTATATGAAATTTAAAATGGATTGTAGATGTTGACCGTGAATATATTGACATGTGATTATGCTTGTTTCATACATGTGTTAGAATACATAATTTGTGTGTAGGATATGAATATACCTATATGCCATGTGTAGCCAATTTGAGAATCTAAGCTTGAATTCCTTGTCTAATGTTAATTCACATAGGAATATGATGGGTTATGTAGTTAGGATGTTCCTTTTCGCTTCTATTCCCTTTGGGTAGATCTAGAGAGGATATGTTTATATGAACCTTGAAAGAGGCATATGAATCTTGATGAATTCTCGGTTGACAATTAATTGTCATGACCATTATGATCAATTGGAGAGTTAGGAGATGTAAATTAAGCATTGCACGCCAAGTGTTTGACAAAATGCTTGTGTGGGGATATTGTGTTCTTATGCTCCTTTCTTAGATAAATGTTTGTAAATATAATTAGCTTAGATTAGGGAGAAGTTTTGGTATTTCTTTGGAGCATCAAGAGCAATGAACTACACGGATTGGAGAGCTTGATTTGAGCAGAATGCTTAGAGATTGAAGGGCCTTGACAGAGTTTCTTCTTAACTATTTATTTTCTCTGATTTTGTAATTCATAAATGTTGTCTTTATTGCTACTTGTATTTTGTTCAATAGCTATGAATTGAATATTTGCTCTAAGGTTATAATGGAACCATTTGTTATTTAAATTGACTGTCTTATCTCTTTGGTTGGCACCATATGATTTGGTTCGATATATTTGTGCTTAATGATTCTCACTAAGACATTAGTGATGATTTCGGTAATCTACATGATATCGACAGAAGAATTGTAGATTTACACCTGAATATATTGACATGTGGTTGTGGGTTTCGACTTCATAAGTTGTGCATAGAATAGACATATATTTGTGCACCACGTGCGGCCTAATAGAGAGCTTAAGCTTAAATCCTTGTCTGATCAATTCGTATAGACATATGTAGGATTGTATCTAGCTTGGGCGTTCTTTTTTGTTCTATTCCCTATCGGGTGGATCTGGAAAAGATATGTTCGTACATACCTCGACAGAGGCGTATGAGCAGTTGTGTGTTCTCGGTCGACAAATTGTCGTGACCATTAAGACTAGAGAGAGAAGGGTAGCTAGTTTGATGAAACATAGCACGCCAGTGTTCGACAGAATGCCTGAGTGGGGTGAAGTTGTAACATTAGCTTGTTATTCCTTAGATTACCATTCGTTATCCTTTTACTTGCTTTGATAATTAGTTATGCTTAGATTAATCACCCTTCCACTTGTTTCTGTTCGAATAAGACTTTAGCAATATAAAGTCGGTGCTTGCAGATATTAGTGATAGTTCCTCGTGGATACGACACTCTTCTTATCATCAGTATTACTTGTTAGAATCAGCAGATACTTATGCCGTGTTTATCGATTGCGAAATCGACCAACAATTATTCACAAATAATATTACAGAATCACAATTATGACAACCAGGCCGTTCCCAGGAAAGAGGTGGCTTTCCAATAAGGATTTCTCCTTACTGGCGCGCAATTAGGTGACCAAACCTCTCCTTAGATAGAACTTTCTAGACATTGCCAATAATAGTATCTAATAATATTATTCAAATAATATGAATTATTGATCTGATAATGGAAAATACTGTGCAGTGACAATTATTGAAACAACAATAATATAAAATATCAACGCAGCAATTATTGAATCAATAAAATAAAATATTAAAAAAGTAATTCTTGTAACAATTATTGAGTAAAGCCTTCTTACGTAAGAATCAATAATTCAAAAATCGTGAAATACCGGTGTATTTCTTGCGAACCACGCGTATTACTTTATTTTAACCACCGGGTATTCCAACAAAGGTGTTAATTCAGAATAACTACTACTGCAGTTATTTATAAAACTCAAACTTGTCATTTTCTTCATTCGATAGTTATTACATTATGAGGCCCACGAATGGTCATACCAATCAAATATGAATATTCCCCAAACAACAAGAATATTCCACGACCAAACGAATATTCCCCGACAAAAATGAATATTTTATAACCACTTGCTTATTTTGTAAAATTTGCACATTTCACTCATAACCAAAGTATTATATCAAATTAACTCCTAATTATTTCAAGATAATAAGTAGAGAAAATTTAATTTTATTCATAATAAGTTGGGGTCTTACATGAAAAGTACCCCAAATACCCGAGTGAATAATATTTGAGTGAATAGTAAATGGGTGAATAGTAACCCGTGAATAGTAACTCGTGAATAGTACTCTGGCATGAAAAGTGCCCCGAATACTCGAGTGAATAATATTTGAGTGAATAGTAATTGGGTGAATAGTAACATGTGAATAGTACTCCGTCATGAAAAGATCAATAATTATCAAGAAAGCTCAGAATAATATTTCCATGAAATGATACTGGATGAAGCGCAAATATCAAGGATATTCTACTAATTTCATGGAGTATAAAAGCCAAAACTTCAATAAAATGAGTATAAAATTCAAATCTGAAACAAAATAATATTACTTACATACTATAGAGTATGAAAGAAAATATCATTTCAAGAGAATATTGAACAAAAATAACATCCCTTACAACCGTTGAACGAAAATAATATTCCAATGAATATTTAACGAAGATAATATTCCTACGAATATTGAACGAAGATAATATTCTTTATGAATATTGAACGAAAATAATATTCATACGAATATGAAAAATAATATCTCTTCAGAATATGAAATAAATAATACCCCTTACCACAGAAGAAGACTGGATACTGGAGTAGTGAATAATTTATATAATTTCACTAATTTATCTATAATTTATCTCTATAATTATCTCTATAATTTATCTCTATAATTTATTTCTATAATTTATCTCTATAATTTATTTCTATAATTTATCTCTATAGCTTCTCTCTCTATAATTTCTCTTGTGAGTCTTAGTGATTTGGTGAGAATGAAGGAATTCTATTTATAGAAAAATATAGTTTCGATAATTGCACGTTTTGGGGCTCGAAATATTACAGTATAATACCTTCATCTTTTCCTTTATTTTTAATTTAGTGCTGCAAGTATTATCAAACTTGCACCACCTCCCCTAATAGTACATCATGTGAATCAATAGTACAATCATGTGAATCAATAGTTCAATCATTTGAAAAAAATAATTACAGTATAGTACCTTCATCTATACCTCTATTTTTAATTTAGTCATGCAAGTATTATCAATCTTACACCACCTCCCCTAATAGTACATAAATGTGAATCAATAGTACACACATGTGAAGACATAGTTATAAGCATGTGAATTAATAGCAATTAATTGCTCATTTATCCGATTAATTACCCGATTGGTCAATATAACTTCCAGACATCAATTATTATCGAAATAAATGTCGATTTCCACTAACACTAATAATTTCAACACAACGGAACTATTAATTTCATCTTTAATCAACACAAACTTATTCATCATTAATATTATAACTCACAATATTTAACAACCAGGTTGTTTCTAGGAAAGAGGGGGCTTTCCGATAAGGATTTTTTCTTATTGGCGCCCAATTAGGTGACCAAACCTCTCCTTGACAAAACTTCTAGACATCGTCAATATTGCAAATAATAATATGAATAACTTTGTCATCTCAATTATTGATTTAATAATATAAAATATTATGCAGACGATACTGTAACAATAATTGAATCAATAATATGTGAGATATGATGCAGCAATTACTGCAGTAATAATTGAGTATAACTGAGTGACTTCTTACGTAAGCATCAATAATCAATACCATGTGCTACTATGCAACCATGCGTATTACTGTACTTTTACTACCGGGTATTTCAACAGTTTAACGGTAAAACTTTCGCCGTTATTTTTATAAAAAGATAATTATGTCATTTTCTAAATATGACAATACTTTTCGTTAATAGGGTCCACCAATGATTGTCTTGCGTCATCTGAATATTCCCCTCGTTAAAACGAATATTCCCCCACACAACGAATATTTTATATCAACTTGCTTTCTTTGCAAAATTTTCAAATATCACCCTTAACTTTAACCTTTTATCAATTTAACCATTTACTAAATAGAATAATTATAAGAAAAGTGAATACATTCATTTCATAAAATTTGGGGTCTCACACTTTACTTTGGTGAAAAACAAACACATTAAAGTTTAGAATTCTTTAAAAAATGGTAAGGGATATACTATAAATTCCTATTAGTACTGTGGCATCTGAGAGTACTTTTAGTGCTGGTGGAAGGGTAGTAGATAAATATAGGAGCTCTATCAAGCCTGAGACTGTTCAAGCTCTTATATGTACTTCTGATTGGCTAAGGTGCGATTATAGGCTGAGTAAAATGAGTGTTGCTATGGTATGATTTCTTTCTTATGAACTTTTAGTTTGCATTTTTATTGTTGTTGTTTATGTATGTAACAAATTATTGTTGTTGTTGTGCTGCTGTTGTGCTATTCCACATTATTAGTCTTGCTATTGTTGTGCTGTTTTCTGCAGTGCTGCTGGTTTCTATTTTTTTCCTTAATGAATTTGAGTGGAAGTGAGGATTTTGAACTTATTTTATGGGTTATACTCTTTGTTAAACTTGAATTGTTGGTATTGTTATTTGGTCTTTGGTGAACTGCAGAATTGGTATTTGGGCTTTGGTGAACAGCAGAACTAGTTGTGTTGAACTGCAAAGTTTTGGGTTTTGTTTGAATTAGTTATGTTTGAATTTTGTATTAGAATATAAATTGTTGAACTTATTATTTCTTATAATAATTATTAGATGATTACTTAATATTGAAGACTTGAGGTAAGCAATTAAGATTCCAAATGTTTATTCTCTTGTATTTTTAAAATTCTGATATTTACTCTTGTTCTTGTTTTATTTCAGGAATTGAAGTATACAACATATTTGAATTTGATGCATTGAAGGTACTATTAAGGCATGCTATGGTATGTTCTATTTTCTTTTGAACTTTAATGTTTATACATTTTTATGCTATGTTTATACATACAAAACAAAGAGTGTGGAGTACTAAGTACATGCCATTTTTTCTCTCTTTTCCGCTTCTATTTTCTTCTTGCCTTCTTGGTTTGTTTATGGTCAGTGGTCTGCTGGGAAAAGACCATTTTGTTGCTGTAAGTAGTAGTATATATTAGTATAAATTTTAGTTTTTCACCTTGTCAAACATGACATATTAGTATATATTATAGTGTCCGTTGTTTATTAATTACTTTATTGTTCCCTAACTTGTCAATGTTCATTAGGAAGAAGATTTAGCAAATTATGAAGGGAATGAATCTTATGATAATCAGTCCAGTCCTGTAGAAGAACCTCACAAGGTGTAATTTTCATGAGCACAAAGTTATGTAAATTATAGTATTACTTGTGCTTGTTTATGTATGATATAGTTTATTATCCATCTGTTTATGAAGGGTGAATACGAGGTTGAAAAATCTACAGAGATACCAACAGTTGATGAATCCATTCATATTAATGCTGCTTGTTTTTGCTTGCTGGAAACTTGAATGTTAATGGTAGACTTAATGCTGTTGCTAGAAACTTGAATCCTAATGCTAGACTTCAGCTACTGATGTGTATTTTGTAATTCATATGCCTTAAACTTTTCAAAATTGTATATTGTAAACTGTAAATTTGGAATCAATAATATGATACAAGCTCGTTTTTACTCGAGTTCGATTCAAAACAAGTAGTTCGAACATGATTTTGAGTCGAGTCAAATCGATTTTCGAGTACCATTTTTTATATCGAGTCAAACCCGAGTACATTGTTTAAATTCTATTTCGAATTTGAATCGAATATGAGCAAGACATTTTTGTATCGAATCAAATCTGAGAAGCCCAGAATCTGGATCGATTCGACTCTTTTACAGCCTTATCTGTAACATTAAAAGTCATGATTATACCAATACACAGTTCATGGTCATAATCATACCAATTAACAGTTCATCTTTACACTACGGGTCAAAGATAACTTTAACCACAATTTAAGTCTGAGGATTATAACAATATATAAAAAATGAATCTAGTGAGATTAAGGCTAAATATTAGAGATTTATAATTCAATTTATCCAGAATTTAAGAATGTCCAAATGGTCAACATGATTATCAAAACGTGAATTTAAATTTAAGAATAAGATTCATATATCAAAGATAATTTGGACAGAAAAAGAAACTAATTTTGTAAGACCCCAACTTTTTATAAATAAAGATTTAATTTTCATTAAATATTATTTTTGAATAATAAGGTGTTGATTTGATATAATTCTTTAGTTATGGGTGAAATGTGCAAATTTTGCAAAGTAAGCAAGTGGTCATAAAATGTTCGTTTTGCAAAGTAAGCAAGGTCATAAAATGTTCGTTTTGCAAGCTCATTTTTCCTTCATTTCTTACCAATTCACTAAAGCTATATAGAAATTATTATAGAGAGAAATTATAGAGAGAAAGAAGAAGAGAAGTCTGCTACCTCACTATTCCAATATCCAATTTTTTCTAAGGTAAGGGGTATTATTCTTTCGTATTCATGAAGAGAGTTATTTTCTTTCAATACTCGTAAGGGTTGTTATTCCATTCTTTATTATTATGTTGGAATAACATGTCTACATCAAATCTGCATACATGGTGAAATTCTTACATTATTCCATTCTTTACTATTACATTGGAATAACTTTTATGCAATGCGATCTATCGCATGCTTGGTGAATTTTGTTGTTATTCCATTCTTTATTATTTTGTTGGAATATCTTATGCATGCGGATTCTGGCATGACCAGTTCCATTCTTTATTATTCTATTGGAATATCACCGTGCATCCTAGGATTCTGCATGACCTAGTTCCATTCTTTATTATTCTATTGGGAATAACTTTTGTATGTGCGATCTATCACATGCCCTGGTGAATTCTTCTGTTATTTCATTGTTTATTATTTTGTTGGAATAACCTGCCTATTTGGATTACCGCATGCATGGTGAATGATCCTTCGTATTTATTCATTATTAAATTGTGGAAATGATCATCCTGCGTGGATTACTGCATGGCGAAAAATCCATTTGCGGTTTCATATATTCTATTATACTCGAGTTGGTTAAAGTTTTGGCTTCAATACTCCATGAAATTAGTAAAATATCCCGGATCTTTAAGGCTTCATCCAAAGATCTTTTCATGGAAATATTCTTCGAGCATTCTTGAATTTTACTCCACAAAGCGGTGATCATGTTGACAATTTGGGCGTTATTGATTTCTCGGATAAATTAAATTATAAATCTTTAAAATTTATCCTTGAACTTGTTTTATTGAATTATTATGTCATTGTCATCATCCTCATGCTTATATTGTGATGAATTTCATCTTTGGCTTACGTGCATAGATGGACTTGGTATGATTATGACTAGGGATTATTAGAGTATAATCATGACCATAATGTGATGAATGATTTGGAGAAAGTCCTCGATGGCACATAGTGCATTGATGGGCGAGTTTTTTAGTATGATTATGACCGAGGATTATTCGGTATAGTCATGACCATTGATGATTTAATGAATATCCTTGGCCCATAGTGCGTGGAAGATTCGATGATATGGTTTATTTATTAAAAAATGAGTCTCAAATGATAAAATTGATGAAAACATTTTAAATCATAGAAGATAGTAGATATCATGCTCTACTTGACTCTTCTAATGGATTGCTTATTCCTACCGCAGATTAAACTTGATGTCTATTGTATTTTATCGGTTTAACATTGTTGAAGGCTAATGATAATTTATTACGCATTATCTTAGTCATAATATTTCTTTACTAGGCTAGTTGAGCTCACCCTTTCTTTCACCATTTCTCTTGAGAAATGAGAATATATAGGCTGTGGATTTAGTCGGGGAACGGAGTGACGGTCCAGATGAAAGCATTAGTAGTCCTCACTATTCTATTAAATAGTGTGACAGTAAATGTAATGAGGACTCCTTTGAGTGTGGATATTGTCTAGATGACAATATTCTTATTAAAACTCTCGGTTTATGTTTTGTCATTATTTTACATGACGATTTGTATTATTAAGTTGTATTTGAATTTTGTACCATGTATTTGGCGAATCAAGATGGGTGATGTATACCTATTTTGGGGGTGTCACAGTTGGTATCAAATCTTAGGGATATGATCCCTGGCAGAGATGTGAGACAAGAACTAGTAGGGGAGAGAGGGGAATTCCTTCGCTAGTATGACCTACCTAAGTTTATTTGGTATTTAATTGGTCTCATCGGTATAGGGATAATATGTGATATGTTATTTAACCCTTGTTTTGTGGCGATATTTGAAAATGGCATCCAAAATGTTGAGATAAGCAATGAAGCACATGAGGCCGTTGAGTCACCACATATTAATACCGGGGATAATGTGCAACAAAAGCCAATAATCCTCGGGTAAAACAACAACGATCAAATGATGAGCGATGGGATGTTCGGAGGTTTTATGCAATTCATGCAACATCGGTGAAGCGGCTCCCTCATCCAAAATGCATGTGGAAACACGGACAACTCTCGGACGGTCACCGCTAAGCGATTTAAGGAGCTGGGACCACCGGAGTTTTTGAGAGCCAAAACCACTTAAAGGCGGAGACGTGGATAAAGTAGATCAACAAGATATTTGATGTCTTGGGATGCTCAGGAGCAAAGGTTCCCTGCCACCTTCATGTTGTGAGCAGAGCGGCGATTCTTGGTGGGAATCTATAAAGCGTGCTCAACTGCCGCCTTTGAAGATCTTGGGAGAAGTTCAGAAGCTGCTCAACGACAAGTACTTTCACGAAAGTATTCGTCACATGAAGGAGGTAGAGTTCATCAAGCTTGAGCAAAACAATATGACCGTGGCGCAGTACGAAGCTAAGTTTGCCGAGTTGTCTCGGTTTGCATCCCACTTGGTTGATAATGAGGAGAGAATGACACGGATGTTTCTAAGAGGTTTGAAACCCAAGATACGTCAATACGTAATTTCTCACAAACTGTGTTTGTATTCAGATGTTGTGAATATGGCTCAGTTATTGGAGCGCGATAATGAGTCAACCCAACCAAGAAAGAGCAGCCGATAAGTCGATAATACCAATGGTAGCAGTCATCGAAGCGGTGACAACAAGCGTGGAGGGAATCAACATGCCAAAAATGGTAATCACTTCGGTGGTAATCATGGCCATGACAATAAAAGTGGACATTTCAAGAAGAGGAGATTCAACAATGATGGAAAGACGTCGACCAAAGACTTTGTTGTTAAAGAAGGAGAACGGCCAATTGGTCGTATGTTACAAATGCGGAGGGGAGGGACATATTAGTCCAAATTGCGTGATGCAGTCCAAAGCATGTTACAATTATGGAAGAGAAGGTCACCTAGCCCAATTTTGTCGTGCACCAAAGTCAAGTCCAGCTGGGATGGAGTCATCAAAGGCCATCCCAAACAAGACAAAACCGGTAGTTCAAGGGAGAGCGTTTGTCGTAACCTCCCAAAAAACGAGGAATCCGAATGAGGTGATCATGGGTAAGCTAATCATAAACTCTAGCGAAGTATATACCTTATTTGATACCGGTTCTACCCATTCTTTTATTTCTCCTACTTGCGCTCAACGTTTAAATTTGACTCCGAAGAAATTATTTCTTCATTACATCAACTGTTTATAAGTCTTGTTTGATTCAAATCGGTAACCGCACGTTACTTATCGATCTTATTTCTTTGAAAATACTTGCATTTGATGTGATTTTAGGGATTGATTGGTTAGCTACTCATCATGCTAAAATCGATTGTTTTCGTAAGGTAGTTAGCTTTCATATTCCTAACGAACCTATTATGCGAATTCAAGTAACCAAACCACTAAAATTAATCACTGTCATATCAAGCCATAAAGCTATTCGTTTATTGAAAAATGGATGTCAAGATTTCTTAGCCCATGTCACGGATTTAAATAAAAATATGTCATATTTGAATGATATTTCTATTGTTAATAAATTTCCTGATGTATTCCCTGAAGAACTTCCAAGCCTACCCCCAGAGCGTGAAATTGAATTTTGTATCGACCTTGAATCTAGTACAAAACCCATTTCCAAAGCCCCATATCGAATGGCTCCTATTGAACTTCAGGAGTTAAAAACACAACTACAGGAATTGTTAGACATCGGTTTCATTCGTCCTAGTACGTCTCCTTGGGGTGCTCCTGTTCTATTCGTGAAGAAGAAAGATGGAAGTATGCGACTTTGTATTAATTATCGGGAGTTGAATCATGTCACCATCAAAAATAGGTACACGTTACCTCGCATTGATACCCTATTTGACCAGTTGCAAGGACCCAAGTTCTTTTCAAAGATTGATCTTCGTTCCTGATATCATCAGTTGAAGATTAAAACTGATGACATTCCAAAGACTGCTTTTGGAACTCGGTACGGGCATTATGAATTCCTAGTCATGTCTTTTGGATTGACTAATGCTCCTACTGCCTTCATGGACATGATGAACGGAGTATTCAAGGAATATTTGGATCACTTTGTGGTCGTCTTTATTGATGGCATCCTCATATACTCCTAAACCCGTGAAGACCATGAGCAACACTTGAGGCTGATACTCCAAAAGCTTCGTGAAAACAAGCTATATGCCAAGTTGAAGAAATATGAGTTCTGGCTTGAGGAAGTTGCATTCCTTGGGCACGTGATATCAAATCATGGAATATCTGTTGACCCAGCGAAGATTGAAGTAATTCAAAGCTGGGAGCAACCAAAGTTAGTGACCGAAGTACGTAGATTTCTCGACTTAGTTGGTTATTATTGGAGATTCATGGAAGGATTTTCTCGAATCGCTACTCCATTAACTCAGTTGACTCAAAAAGATACAAAGTTCGGTTGGAGCGAGGAATGTGAGAAGAGTTTTTAAGAATTCAAGAGAAGACTCATTTCAACACCTGTTCTGACAATACCATCTGGCTCGGAGGGATTTATCATCTACAGTGATGCTTCAGGCAAAGGGTTAGGATGTGTTCTCATGCAACATGGGACAGTCATAGCCTATGCCTCACGATAACTCAAAGAATATGAGAGGAATTATCCTACTCATGATCTAGAGTTGGCAGCAGTCGTTTTTGCGCTTAAGATTTGGAGACATTACCTGTATGGAGAAAAGGTGGAGATCTATACGGACCATAAAAGCCTCAAATATTTCTTCACTCAAAAGGAACTCAACATGCGGCAATGACGATGGCTGGAGTTGTTGAAAGATTATGATTATACCATCCAATACCATCCTGAAAAGCGAACGTAGTGGTATTTATTGAGTAAAGATCATATCACGAGCACGAGTGCAATATTGTCAACACAAAGGCCCATTTTGTATGACTTGGAAAGGATGAAAATAGAGTTAAAGACTCCAGGGACCCATGTGATGATGGCGAATATATGAGTGGAACCGACTTTAATTGATAAAGTTAAAGTCTGCTTTCGAAGCTGAGACACTGGACTGATCGTATGAGGAAGAAAGTGCAAGAAGGTGCTATTTCAGAAGCAAGAATCGATGAAGAAGGAATACTTCGAGTCAACTCCAGATTTTGTGTTCCTAATGATTATGACTTAAAGTATAAAATCATGATGGAGGCACACAACACACCGTTTGCAATCCATCTTGGGAGTACCAAAATGTATCGTGATCTTCGACATTCATTTTGGTCGAGCAATATAAAGAGAGAGATAGCGTGGTTTATCTCAAGGTGTCTAATTTGTCAACGAGTCAAAGAGGAGCATCAAGTGCCAAAAGGTCCATTGCAACCACTTGAAATTCCAGAATGGAAGTGGGAGCACATTACCATGGATTTCGTTACTAGTCTTCCCAAGGTTTCTCAAGGCATAGATGCGATTTGGGTCATTATTGATAGATTGACCAAGTCTACTCATTTTTTACCGATATGAGAAACTTATACACTTGAACGTCTTGCTAGTATATACATAAACGAGATTGTAAGATTGCATGGTATGCCAGTATCCATAGTTTCTGATCGAGACCCATGATTCACTTCAAGATTTTGGGTTAGTTTGCAAAAAGCTATGGGCACGGATTTACAATTTAGTTCGGCATATCGTCCTCAAAAGGATGGGCAGTCGGAAAGGACTATTCAAACTCTTGAAGATTTATTAAGACTCTGTGTCCTTGACTTCAAGGGAAGTTGGGACAAGTTCTTACCATTGGTGGAGTTTTCCTACAACAATAGTTATCAAGCAAGTATTGGCATGGCTCCATTTGAGGCGTTGTATGGAAGAAAGTGTCATTTTCCAGTATGCTGGGATGAGATGGGTGAAGCAACGTTGTTGGGATCGAATTTGGTACGTATAACTACGAAAAAGATTCAAATGATCCGACAACGTATAAAAACCTCACAAGATCGACAAAAGAGTTATGCTGATCCTCATCGAAAGGACGTGGAATTTAATATTGGAGATCATGTGTTGTTACGTGTTGCTCCATGGAAAGGAGTTACTGAGATTTGGAAAGAGAGAAAAGCTCAATCCTCGATTCATTGACCCATTTTAATCCTCGATCAAGTAGGAATCATGGCCTATAGACTACTTTTACCGCTAAGTATGTCTCGTGTTCATAACGCTTTTCATATATCTATATTACGTAAATATGTGAAAGACCCGAACCACATTATTGAATTAGAACCAGATGAGATAGAGGAAGATTTAACGTATGAAGAGTTACCTGTTAAAATCTTGGATAAGAAGGATCATATTCTACTCTCCAAGGTTATACCTCAAGTCAAAGTTTGGTGGAGAAACCACGATGTTGAAGAAATGACCTGGGAGTTAGAATCTGAGATGAAGTCAAGATATCCTCACCTATTCGATATACTAGGTACGTACCCTAATTTTGAGGATGAAATTTCATAAGAAGGGGAGGTTGTAAGACCCCAACTTTTATGAATAAAGAATAATTTTCTCGAAATATATTTTTTGAATATTATGGTGTGGATTTGATATAATGTTATAGTTGTGGGTAATATTTACAAATTTTGCAAAGTAAGCAAGTGGTTATATAATATTCCTTTGGTCAGGGAATATTCATTTTAACAGAGAATATTCGTACGACGACACAATCATTGGTGCACCCCACAACAGAAGTATTGTCGTAGTTAGAAAATGACAGAATTATCTTTTTATAAAAATAACGGCGAAAGTGTTGCCGTTAAAACCGCTGAAATACCCGATAGTAAAAGAAATCAGATGTCTGGCGTGGTTGCATAGTAGCACACAATATTGATTATTGATGCTTACGTGAAAGTCACTTTAGATTATACTCAATTATTGCTACAATAATTGCTGCATCATATCTCTCACATTATTGATTCTATTATTGTCACAATATCATCTGCATAATATATATTATTAAATCAATAATTGAGACGACAAAGTTATTCATATTATTAAATTGCAATGTTGACAATGTCTAGAATTTCTGTCAAGGAGAGGTTTGGTCACCTAATTGCGCGCCAATAAAGAGAAATCCTTATCGGAAAGCACCCTCTTTCCTGGGAATGACCTGGTTGTTAAAAATTATGAGTTATAATATTAATGATGAATAAGTTCGTGTGGATTAAAGATGAAATTGATAGTTCCATTGTGTTGGAATTGTTAGTGTTAGTGGAAATCGACATTTATTTTGATAATAATTGATGTCTAGAGATTATATTGACCAATCGGGTAATTAATCGGATAAATGAGGAATTAATTGCTATTAATTCATATGATTATAACTATTTGTTCACATGTGTATACTATTGATTCACATTTATGTACTATTAGGGGAGGTGGTGCAAGATTGATAATACTTGCATGACTAAGTTAAAAATAGAGGTATAGATGGAGGTACCATACTGTAATTCGTATTTTCACATGTCTAGAACTATTGATTCACATTAGTTACTATTGATTCACATGATTTACTATTAGGGGAGGTGGTGCAAGTTTGATAATACTTACAGGACTAAATTAAAAATAAAGGAAAAGAGGAATGTATTATTCTGTAATATTTTGAGCCCTAAAACGTGCAATTGTCGAAACTATATTTTCCTATAAATAGAAGCTCATTCTTCTTTCATTTCTTACCAATTCACTAAAGCTATAGAACAATTATTATAGAGAGAAATTATAGAGAAAAAGAAAAAGAGAAGTCTGCTACCTCACTATTCCAGTATCCAATTTTTTCTAAGGTAAGGGGTATTATTCTTTCGTATTCATGAAGAGAGTTATTTTCTTTCAATACTCGTAAGGGTTGTTATTCCATTCTTTATTATTATGTTAGAATAACCTGTCTATGCGAAGTACCGCATACATGGTGAAATTCTTCTATTATTCCATTCTTTATTATTACATTAGAATAACACGTGCATCTGCGCTGATTCTCCATCGCACGCTTGGTGAATTTTGTTGTTATTCCATTCTTTATTATTACATTGGAATATTCGGTGCATGTGTGGATTACGCATGACTGGTTCCATTCTTTATTATTACATTGGGAATAACTTTCTTTATACGCCATTTATCGCGATGCTCGGTGAATTCTTTTGTTATTCCATTCTTTATTATTACATTGGAATAACTCCTGCTTTATGTGGATTACTGTGCATGCATGGTGAATGATCCTTCAGATTCATTCCTTATTAAATTGTGGAAATGATCTGGTCTACATGGATTACTGCTTGCGGCGGAGGTGAAAATCCATTTGTAGTTTCATATATTCAATTATACTCAGTTGGTTAAAGTTTTGGTTTCTATACTCCATGAAATTAGTAAAATATCCTGGATCTTTGCGCTTCATCCAGTATCTTTTCATGGAAATATTCTTCTGAGCATTCTTGAATTTTACTCCATAAAGCAGTATCATGTTGACAATTTGGATGTTATTGATTTTTGGATAAATTAAATTATAAATCTTTAAAATTTATCCTTGAACTTGTATTATTGAATTATTATGTCATTGTCATCATCCTCATGCTTATATTGTGATGAATGTCATCTTTGGCTTACACGCATAAATGGACTTGGTATGATTATAACCAGGGATTATTCGGTATAATCAAGACCATAATGTGATGAATGATGTGGTGAAAGTCCTCAGTGTTCTGTAGTGCATTGATGGACAATTTTTGGTATGATTATTTGCAGGGATTATTCGGTATAGTTATGACCATTGATGATTTAATGAATATCCTTGGCCCGTAGTGCAGGGAAGATTCGATGATATTGTTTATTTATTAAGCTGAGTCTCAGTGATAAAAATTGATGAAAACATTTTAAATCATAGAAGATAGTAGATAACATGTTCTACTTGACTCTTCTAATGGATTGCTTATTCACCGCAGCTTAAACTTGATGTCTATTGTATTTTATCGGTTTAACATTGTTGAAGGCTAATGATAATTTATTACGCATTATCTTAGTCATAATATTTCTTCTTGGGCTAGTTGAGCTCACCCTTTCTTTTCATTTGTTCTCTTGAAAATGAGAATATAGGTGGAGACGAGTCTGGGAGCGGGTGACGGTCCGGATGATAAGCATTAGTAGTCCTCACTATCCTGTTAAATAGTGTGACAATAAATGTAATGAGGACTCCTTTGAGTGTGGATATTGTCTAGATAACAATATTCTTATTAAAACTCCCAGTTTATATTTTGTCGTATTTTACACGACAGTTGTATTATTAAGTTGTATTTGAATTTTGTACCATATATTTGGCGACTCAAGATGGGTGATGTATACCTATTTTGGGGGCATCACAATTATCATGTTCATTCCAATGGTGTGTATCTTCTTGCCATATAATTATCTCCATTGTCTCAAACTAAGGATTATATTCCAACCATACTCCAAGATTATATAGATAATGCTCATAGATATAGTCAGAAAGTGGATGCGCATAACCATATCTTCTGATAACACGAATTTGTATGGTTAGACATCGTGTATGATAGTGGAAACACACTCTTTAAGCTCGCAGTAAAATTTTGTCTTCCTCATTTTAATGGGGTGCATTTTTGACGCTTTCAAAGTCGGGTTCTCATCACCCTATTGTTGTTCACCACAATTAACTATTAAATGACGTATAAAATACGACACACACATTTTAAGTTCTCAATACAATTATATATTATCATGCTGTTTTATAATGTATTGAGAAACTTCAACAGTTACAGACCATCACTCTATTCCCTTGTTATACTCACTCGACCCAACTACACTCTTATTACCTGAAAGGAATTGTGAAGCAAAATGGTGAGCACAAATAGCCCAGTAAATAATATTATGACTAAAGATAATTAAATTATCATTAGCCATCATCAGTAATAAATTAGTTATTTAGACATACGGTAGATGATAAAAGTTTTCAACCATAATTGCATTAGAGTCAACAATCCATTAGAAGAGTCAAGTAGAACATAATATCTACTATCTCTTCCAAATTAAAAGTCCATCATTAATATTTTATTCTTGTAATATCCATCAATAGTTCTTTATTGTACCCAAGATAAAGAGAACTTTCATCATCTGTCTTCACCTGAACCACCAAAGATTATAGTTAAATTCATAATTCATGTTTATAATCATGTAAATTAAAAGTCTCTCCTTCCACAAAGGCTTAATAGAACTTTCACTCAATGTCCTTGCCACAAAGGCTAAAGACACTCAATAATCATATCATCTTTACACCCTACACCAAAGACATTCAAATTTAACAACAATGGTCATGATCATACCAATAAATTGTCTATCTTTGTACTACGGGCCAAAGATATTCAACTGTAATATTAATGGTCATGATCATACCAATCAATTTTCTATCTTTTCACTAAGGGCCAAAGATGGTCAACTGTAAAACTAATGATCATGCCAAACAATAGTCTATCTTTGCACTATGGGCCAAAGATATCAATCTACAGTTCTTCTTTGCACTACGGACCAAAGAGAAATTTCATCATAAATCTTTATCTGTAACTAAGGCTAAAAATGGGTCGAACGGGTCAGACTTGGATCAGAGTCGACTAGGAAAAAATTTGAACGGGACCTGAATTCGTATATGAACCGAGTTAATTTTGGGCAACTTTCATTATTCGACTCCTCAGATGATCCGGATCTGAGAGAAGCCATACTCTGATCGTTTTCTCTATGAGTAGTTCGATCAATTTCGAATCATTCGTCATGAATTCGATCGAATATGTTCGACTATGGTTCGCGAGTATGCTTATATATGTATATACATAGTTTTATATTTCTGATTCACTGTCTAACGATTTCTCTTCCCCATACCAGTTAGGACTTGGGTCAGATAACGATTTCTCTTCCTAGTTGGGACTTGGGCTAGTAATCCTTACTTCCTTCCTCCTACATGCTACGGTCTTCTTATTCCTTGATTTGTGTTTGAGAAGTGTAAGCGACAATTAACTTTTAATTTTTATCTAGAAAATACTAATTTACTATTTTTCATCATTTATTTTGTAGTTGAAAATCTCAAGATCTGTAGATGCATGACTATGATTTGAGAGAATTCAAAGAGATATAGCTTTTAGGGCTCAACTTGATAAGTTATTAGTCCCCAGATTCATTTATATAACCTCAATTTTATTTTCCCCAAATCATTCAAAAATTAAAACCCTAGTTTTATTTTCGTCTAAATTCTCAACCTAAACTTTTTCAAAATGTTAAAATCTGAGTTTGTTACTGGTACTCAACTAACCAGTGCTAACGATAATGGTAATTGTTAGTTCCCAGTAGGCACAATATAGATCTTTAAGGGGGGGGGGGGTTAAATAGATCCTTTGATTTTTAAAATACTTTTTCTCTTTTAAGTTGTATTGCTCATTAAGTAGCAGATGAAAAATATAAGAATCTTTTCAATCACAGCAGAATAAGTAAAAGATCCCCTTCATTGATATATTCATAATCATACATACATTGTTCGTAGAGTTAGTTTAGTAGTAAACAGTTAAAACATACATAGCAGTTATAGCAGTTAATGTACATAATGTAAATGACGTAAAGTAAAAGACACAAGGGGTTTTAAGTGGTTTAGAGACTCAAGCTCCTAATCCACTCTTCTACTTTCAACTAGCAGGATTTCCACTAAGGAAGGCGGCACCACGAATCACTATGATTCCTTGAAGGCCGGCTGACCTTGGGACTTGATTCACTAAGAACTCTTCAGGGCAATGACCTTGAAACTTCCCTAGTTCCCTTGGAACTCTTCAAGTCCAGCAGGCTTGGAACTTCATTTAGTCCCTCTGGACAAGGACCCCTCAGGCCCTGGTTTCTTATTGTTGAGTTGTTTGTTTGTTTGTTGGAGTTGGTGCTGAGCTGCTAAGATGTCTTTAATCTCTGAACATCTTCAGTACTTAGCAGCTTGGCGTGATCATCCTTGAAGTGTAGTTGAATGTTGCATGATGCTCAGCTTCTTTAGTTACTCAACCACTTCTGATGATCCCTTGATGAACTGCCTTGAAGATCATTCTTCTAGATACTATATGGCTGCATATGATGGGTTTCTAAGATGACTGTAAGCTCTTCTGCTAGGTACTTAGAAACTTTCTCATGATTGACACCATGATGTCATTAGTGATCTTCTTTCTTGATAGTTGATGCCTTCTCACGATGGACTTGCTAAGATGACCGTAGGATCTTCTCTCTGGTACTTAGAGTCTTCCAATGATGGACATCAAGATGACATGATGCTCTTATTTCTGTCGGCAGTTCAAAACAGTCTTCTTATGGTAGAACTCTCACTTCTACATTGTAGAACTCTCATTTCTACTTCTTTCTTTTTCTGTCTCTTAGTGTTCTTGGTAGAACTCTCACTTCTACATTGTAGAACTCTCACTATTTTACGTTGGTTAGATCAGTCCACTATTTCTCCAAACTCAGCAACTCTAGCCTTTTTAGATCTTTGAAGCTCTTGCTGATTTATACTCCTTCCCAATCCTGCCATTGGAAAGTAGCCGTTGAAAGCTATTCAAATATCTTCACAGATCTCGAGTTGACTGAGGTAGACTGCAGATGTGACATGTCATACTTTTTTTGACAATCGCATCTCTCTTGAGAGTAGACTGCAGATGTCATTTTAATGTCTTGGGCAGGTCGAAGACTTTATTTCCTCCTTCTGATTTCTCGATCAGAGGTTGTCCTTTTGCATCGATGCTCTCAATAAGCTCTTGTCTGAATATTACCCTTCAGATTGAACCATTGCCAGTGCTTCAATCTTCAGCTATTCGAACTCTACGATTCTGATGCATGTCTTCATGGACCTGATCGTAGTGTCTTGTTGACTGGTAGAGACAACACTACGATCGTGAAGAGTGTTGATTGGATCTTCAATATAGAACACCTCTTCCTTCTCTTATGCAGTGCTTCAACACTTCTATTTGCCTCAGCAACTCTTAGATACTGATGGCTTGACTTCTTTATTCTGGCCCATTCTGAATTGCAAGACACTTCAGATTTGTGGCGTGTCCAGCTCACTTTCTCCTTGTGATCTCCCGTTCACTTATCATCAATGGACTGACCCAATGCTTAATCACTTTAGCCTTGTTATCCAGAGGCTGACCAGTATTTTTGTGTATACTCCATCAGTTTCTTCTTTGTTTGGCAAACACTACGATTCTAGTTACTTTCAGGATCGTTGTCATCTTTCTTATTGATAGCCACTGCATATGCTGACTTTCCTTAGTTAGCTACTGAAGTCTTCTTATGATCATCTTGTGGAAGACTTTACCTTGAATGGCTTCTCAACTCAATCTGGATGCTGATTGAGTTGATGCTTAGATCTTCTATTAGCTTGCATGCCATTCGTTGAGTGCTCTCTGGCTTCCTTCATGTGAGATGTATCTTTTCATTACCAACCAGAGGCTTCATTCCTTTGGATATTCTAGGAGTGCTCAATTATTGAGAATCGTGTTTGCTCTACAATTCTACTGAGGCCTTGTGAGCACATTTGTTAAGGTCTTAGCTCTGCACTCTATGATTCAGCTTCGGCTGTGCATACAGTACGACTTTGAGATCAGATCTTGATACTACGATTTCTATCATTGTGCTTGTTGTCTTCATCTGATCTTGCTCGACTACGATCTCTGCCTTTGATACGATCAGTAGACTCTACGATTCTGAGTGTAGTCTACAATTCTTGAATTGGCTTTGACATTTGTAGACTCTACGACTCCGAGTGTAGTCTATGATTCTTTACTGGCTTTGGCAGATGCTCGGTCGGCTCGTAGGCAGGTTGTCTCTATGATTCTAAACATGACTTCCTCAGCAGACTACAGCCCTGAGGAAGTTCTCCTCGACACACTACGATCCTTCCTCGTCTCTCCTGGAAGTTTACGAACTCCGAGATCTACTATCTTGCAAACTACGATTTTGCCTTGATAGCTCTCGAGTTTTCCTTAACTCTCCTGGCAGACTACGATTTCTGGTGCAGTGCTCAACGATCAAACAAGCCTATCTATTACGTCATAAGATCAATCTAACATGCTTGATCTTACTATATTTATAGTCCTTGTACATCATTTCTTTTTAAGGACTTTACAAAGCTGTTTTGCTTATGTAGGATCAACCTAACACATTTGATCAATTCATTCTAAGTCCTTGTACATATGTTTCTATTATCTATCAAAGGACTTTACAGCTTTTCTTAATGCAAGCATACTTGCATATTCATTCATATCATAATCAAATCATATGTAAATAAGAATATCATTCACATGCTTATTCCTGACAGTAATAGTTATCAATTTTGATTAATTTTCAATTTGGGTCATAATTTAATTTTTATTTACATTCAAAGTTATTAGCTTTTCATTATTTGTATCATTGTCTGTCTTTTTTTTCCAGATGGATTGGTCAATCAGTCAACACTAGTAGTTAATCTTTCACAAGCTTCTTATAATGGCAATACTTCTGCCACCAATAATGCTATCATTGTAATTGACGATCCTAAGGGAGGAGAGAAAGGTACTGAAGAAAATGGAGAAGGAAAAAAGAAGAGAAAAACTTTTACCGTTAAAACAGTTGAAATACCCGGTGATAAAAGTATAGTAATACGCATGGTTGAACAGTGGCACACGATATTGCATAGTATCTCTGATTATTGATTCTTACGTAAGAAGTAACTCAATAATTGTTATAGTAAAAATTACATAGTCTTTCATATTATTGGTGCAATAATTACTATAGTGATAATTAAATAGTATTTTGCATTATTGATTCAATAATTGTCACGACACAGTAACTCATATTATTGAATTAATATTAATAGATAGCATTATTGAAAATGTCTAGAAAGTTCTGTCGAGGAAATTGGTTAGGTTATATAATTGCGCGCCAATAAGGAGAAATCCTTATTGGAAAGCCCCCTCTTTCCTGGGAACGATCTGATTATCAATATTGTGGATCTATAATATTAATTAGAAATAATTACTGAAGAATTATAAATAATTGATGAATATTGTAAGTAAATATTTCTTTAAATTTTGATATAAATGGAGAAATTTTAGAATGAGACAATTGTCGAAAGTTGTTATTTTTTATGAAGCAATAATTATCTTCTCTGATAATATATTTATATATTATTATAATATTAAATTATAATAGTACAATGTGATAATATAATAGTATAATTTTTATAATTTAAATGGTAGTATTATTACAATAAATTTATGCTATAAGAATAAAATGAGGTGGAAGAGAACAAATTGAAATTGAAATTCTTTTTAATAATTATAAAATATTTTTAAAATGTGAAATAAATGAGGGAGTCCTCATTTTGGATTTGAACTCTACTTTTTCAAAGAAGTGTGCAACATTATTTTTTAAAATGTGCGTATGTGAATTTTGTCAGAAGTGGTGTGCTACCATTTCTCTATAAATAGGTTGTTTAGTTAAACAATGAAACTCACACCAAAATTAAAAAATTATCTCTCTATAATATTGAGCGTATTTCTTGTGAGTATAATGATATTTTGAGTGTTGATTACATTGCAAGATTTTCTCATCATAATCTCCGTTATTCCAGTCAGAACTACTTTCCTACTAAGGTAAATGATATTATTTTTTTCGTAAAGGAGGTTATTTTCTTTCAATATTCGTAAATGATATTATTTCCTTCAATATTCGTATGGGATATCATTTTCTTTCATACTCCATATTACACAAGAGATATCATTTCATCTCGTATTCCTAAATTTAAACTTACTATGGTAAGTATTGCTTCTATAATTCCTGAAATAATTAGAAATTTCTTAAGGATTGCGCTTCATCTAATATCATTTCACTAGAATATTGGTCTGAAATTTCGTATTAAATTTTGAATTTTTTTATGTCTAGGTACTATTCATACTATACTATTCATGGGCACTATTCATATGACACTATTCATACGGTACTATTCATACGGTATAATTCATGGGTACTGTTCACAACAAAATTTAATTTCTTTTCTTTGTCCAAGTTATCTTTTTATGAATCCTATTCATGAAATTGAATCCATATTATGGTATCATTTGATTCATTCTCATAATTCTCAGACTTAAATTATGTTGCAAGTTATCTTTGGTCCGTAGTGCAAAGATGAACTGTTGATTGATGAATATCTTTGGCTCGTAGTGCAAAGATGAACTGTTGATTGATATCTTTGGCTCGTAGTGCAAAGATGGACAGGTGTTTGGCATTATCATGACCACTGGTGATATAAATGAATATCCTTAGCCCGTAGTGCATGGATAATTCGTTGATGTGAAATATTTATTGATTGATGTTACATGGATAAAATATTTATGATGGACTTTTAAATCATGGAAGATAGTAGACATCATGCTCTAATTGATTCTTCTAATGGATTGTTATTTCTGCTGCAGTTATTGATCTAAAACTTGTTGTCTATTGTATTCTATCAGAATTTTCCCTGTTGAAGACTAAGGATAATTTTTTATACATTATCTTAGTCATAATATTCTTTACTGGGCTAGTTGAGCTCACCCTTTTACCTTTTTGTTCCATTGTTCTTCTCAGGAGGCGAGAATATAGCTGAGACTAGTCGGGGTGTGGAGTGATGGTTCAAGACGGTTTTATAGTAGTCCTCACTATTTTGTAAAATAGTGTATCAATAATTCTAATGAGGACTTTATTTGAGTTTGGATATTGTCTACAAGATAATATTTTTATTAAAACTCACATCATATGTGTTGTCGTATTTTACACGCCAGTTGTATTAATAAAGTTTGTATTTGATTTCTGTACCATGTATTTGGCGACTCAGAATGGGATGTGTGAACCTATTTTGGGGGCGTCACAGTTGGTATCAGAGCTTAGGGATATGATCTCTAGTGGAGATCTGGGATTAGAACTAGGAGGGGAGAGACAAGTAAAACCTTTGCTAGTGTGTCCTACCTAAGCTTATTTTTTATTTAATTGGTTGGTCAGAATATAGGGATAATATGTGGCATGTTAATTTTTATAATTAACCCTTATTTTGTGGCAGTATTTGAGAATGACATCTGAAAATTTTGAGATGAGCAATGGAGCACATGCAACCATTGAGATACCGACAATTAACAATCAGGATAATGTGCATTAGGAATGCAGTAATCCTCATGTAAACAATAACACCCACCAAACGATGAACGGTGGGATGTTTAGGAGCTTCTTATAATTCATGCAAAAACAAATGAGAGAGACTCCTGTTCAAAATGTAGGTGGAAACAATAGTAACTCACGGCTTGTCACTGCCAAGCAATTCAAGGAGTTGGGACTGCTGGAGTTTTTGGGAAAGCCAGAGCCACTTAAGGCAGAGGCATTGATTAAGCAGATTACCAAGATATTTGATGTCTTGGGATGCATTGAAGAGCAAAAGATTCCCCTTGCCGCCTTCATGTTGCGCGGAGAGGTAGATTACTGGTGGGAATCTGTAAAACGTACTCATCTGTCCGCACTTTAGATGTCTTGGGAAAGGTTCCAAGAATTGTTCAACGACAAGTACTTTCCAGAAAGTATTTGTCACATGAATGAGGTGGAATTCATCAACTGGAGCAGAATAATACGAGGCAAAGTTTGCAGAATTATTTTGGTTTGCATCCCATTTGGTAGACAACGAGGAGAAAATGACGCGAATGTTTCTAAGACGTTTGAAACCCGAAATTCGTCAACATCTCATCTCTCATAAAATCTGTTTATATTCAGATGTGGTGAATAGAGCTCAGTTATTGGAGCGGTATTATGAGTCAGCTCAACCAAAAGACAGCAATAAACATCAAGATAATAGTCATACCAATGGCTACAGTCATCGAAGCAGTGATAGCCAGCGTGTCAGAAATGGTAACCACTTTGGTGGTAATCATGGCCAAGATAATAGAAGAAATGATTCAAGTGGAAATTTTAAGAAGAGAAGATTTAACAATGACGGAAGGACATCTAGAGTAAGCAAGACCAAGAAACAACAACCTGCTTTCTAGGGAGGAGAAAGATCGCCGATTAGATCTTATAGATGCGGAGAGGAGGGACACTTAAGTCCAAACTATTCACAGCCTTCCAAGGTATATTTTAGTTGTGGAAAAGACGGTCACATAGCTCAATTTTGTCATGTAGAGAAGTCAAGTCAAGCTGGGACGGTGGCACCAAAGGCGGCCATGGACAAAAAAAGTCGGTGGTTCAAGGAAGAGCATTTGTCGTGACGTTCCAAGGAACCCGAATGAAGTTATCATGGGTAAGCTAATCATAAACTCTTGTGATGTTTATACCTTATTAGATACCGGTTCTACCCATTCTTTTATTTCTCCTGCTTGTGCTCAACATTTGAAATTGACCCTTGAGAAATTAGACTTTGACTTATGTGTTGAAACTCTGTTAGAAGAAACCTTCATTACATCCACTGTTTATAAATCTTTCTTAATTCAAGTTGGCACCATCACATTACCTGTTGATCTCATCTATTTAAAGATACTTGCATTTGATGTGATTTTAGAGATTGACTGGTTAACCACTCATCATGTTAAAATTGATTGTTTTCGTAAGGTTGTTAGTTTTCATATTCCTAACCAACCTGTTATGCGAATTCAAGCAATCAAACCATTAAAGTCAATCACTATCATATCAAGTCATAAACCCATTCGTTTATTAAAAAATGGATGTCAATCTTTCTTAGCCCGTGTCATGGATTTGAACAAAAATACGTCAGATTTGAATAATATTTTTGTTGTTAATGAATTTGTTGAAGAACTTCCTGGCCTGCCCCTAGAGCGTGATATCGAATTTTGTATTGACCTTGAACCCGGTACAAAACCCATTTCCAAAACCCCATATCGAATGGCTCCTATTGAACTTCAGGAGTTAAAAACTCAACTACAGGAGTTGTTAGACATTGGTTTCATTCGTCCTAGTACATCTCCTTGGGGTGCTCCTGTTTTATTCGTAAAGAAGAAAGATGGGAGTATGAGACTTTGCATTGACTATCGGGAGTTGAACCATGTCACCATCAAAAATAGGTACCCGTTACCTCGCATTGATGACCTATTTGACCATTTGCAAGGTGATAAATTCTTCTCAAAGATCGATCTTCATTTCGGATATCATCAATTAAAGATTAAAACTGATGACATTCCAAAGACTGCTTTCAGGACTCTGTACGGGCATTATAAATTCCTAGTCATGTCTTTTGGATTAACTAATGCTCCTGCGGCCTTCATGGATATGATGAACTGAGTATTCAAATAATATTTGGATTATTTTGTGGTTTTCTTTATTGATGACATCCTTATCTATTCCAAAAGTCATAAATATCATGAACAACACTTGAGGCTGATACTCCAAAAGCTTCGTGAAAATAAGCTATACACCAAGTTGAAGAAATGCGAGTTCTGGCTTGGGGAAGTAGCATTCCTTAGGCACATGGTATCAAAGTATGGAATATCAGTTGACCCGGCAAAGATTGAAGCAATACAAAGTTGGGAGCAACCTAAGTCAGTAACCGAAGTACGTAGCTTTCTGGGCTTAACTGGTTATTATCGGAGATTCATGGTAGGATTTTCTTAAATTGCTCCTCCATTAACTCAGCTGACTCGAAAAGATACAAAATTCAGATGGAGAAAGGAATGTGAGAAGAGCTTCCAAGAACTCAAGAGGAGACTCATTTTAGCACCTGTTCTGACAGTACCATCAGGTTCAGAGGGATTTGTCATCTACAATGATGGTTCAGGCAAAGGTTTAGGATGTGTTCTCATGGAACATGGGAAAGTCATAGCCTATGCCTCATGAAAACTCAAAGAATATAAGAGGAATTATCCTACTCATGATCTAGAGTTGGTAGCAGTCGTTTTCCCGCTAAAGATCTGGAGACACTACCTGTATGGGGAGAAAGTGAAGATCTATACAGATCATAAAAGCCTCAAATATTTCTTCACCCAAAAGGAACTCAACATGCGGCAACGACGTTGGATCGAGCTGTTGAAAGATTATGACTATATCATTCAATACCATCCTAGAAAAGCAAACGTGGTAGCTGATGCGTTGAGTAGAAGATCGTATGCGGGTACGAGTGCAATGTTGTTAACACAAAGACCCATTTTGTATAACTTACAAAGGATGGAGATAGAGTTGAAAACTCCAGGGACTCACGTGATGATATCAAATATACGAGTAGAATCGACTTTAATCGATAACGTTAAAACTACTAAAGCTACAAACTCGGAGCTGATGAGTATGAAGAAGAAAGTAAAAGAAGGTGTTATTACAGAAGCAAGAATCGACGAGGAAGGAATACTTTGAGTCAATTCCAGACTTTGTGTTCCTAACGACTCTTATTTGAAGTATAAAATCATGATGGAGGCACACAACACGCCGTTTTCAATCCATCCTGGAAGTACCAAAATGTATCGTAATCTTCGACATACATTTTGGTGGAGCAATATGAAGAGAGAGATCATGGAGTTTATCTCAAGGTGTTTAACTTATCAACGTGTCAAGGCGGAGCATCAAGTACCAAAAGGTCCATTGCAACCACTTCAAATTCTAGAATGGAAGTGGGAGCACATGAACATGGATTTTGTTATTGGTCTTCCCAAGGTTTCTCAAGGCATAGATGCAATTTGGGTCATTGTCGATAGATTAACCAAGTCTGCTCATTTCTTGCCTATACGAGAAACTTATTCACTTAAACGTCTTGCTCGTATGTATATAAATGAGATTATGAGATTGTATGGTATGCTAGTATCCATAGTTTCTGATCGAGACCCAAGATTCATATCACGATTTTGGGTTAGCTTACAGAAAGCTATGGGCACTGGTCTACGATTCAGTTCTACATATCATCCTCAGACGGACGGGCAATCGGAGAGGACTATTCAAACTCTTGAAGATCTATTAAGACTCTGTGTCCTAGACTTCAAAGGAAGTTGGGACAAGTACTTGCCATTGGTGGAATTTTCCTACAACAACAGTTATCAAACAAGTATATGTATGGCTCCATTCGAGGTGTTTTATGGATGAAAGTGTCATTCTCCAGTATGCTGGGACGAGGTGGGTGAAGCAACATTGTTGGGACCAGAATTGGTACGCATAACTACGAAAAAGATTCAAATGATCCGGCAACGTATACAAACCTCACAAGATCGAAAAAAGAGTTATGTTGATCTTCATCGAAGGGACGTGGAATTCAATGTTGGAGATCATATATTGTTACGTGTTACTCCATTAAAAGGAGTTACGAGATTCAAAAAGAGAGGAAAGCTCAATCCTCGATTCATTGGTCCATTAAAAATCCTCGATCGAGTAGGAACTGTGGACTATAGACTCGCTTTACCGCCAAGTATGTCTCGTGTTCATAATGTTTTTCACATATTCATGCTACGTAAATATGTTAAAGACCTGAACCAAATTATTGAATTAGAACCAGATGAGATAGTAGAAGATTTAACGTATGAAGAGGTACCTGTTAAAATCTTGGATAAGAAGGAGCACATTTTACGCTCAAAGGTTATACCTCAAGTCAAAGTTTTATGGAGAAATCACGATATTGAGGAAATGACCTAGGAGTTAGAATCTGAAATGAAAACAAGGTATCCTCACCTCTTTGACATACCAGGTATGTACATCAATTTCGAGGACGAAATTTCATAAGAAGGGGAGGTTGTAAGACCCCAACTTTTTATGTATAAAGATTTAATTTTCTTTAAATATTATTTTTGAACAATAAGGTGTTGATTTGATATAATACTTTAGTTATGGGTGAAATATGCAAATTTTGTAAATTAAGCAAGTAGTCATAAAATGTTCATTTTGTCGGGGAATATTCGTTTTGTCGGGAATATTCATACGATGGCGCAATCATCAGTGGATCACATAATGAAATAACTGTCGGATATAGAAAGCGACATAAATAACTTTTTTATAAAAATAACGGTAAAACTTTTACCGTTAAAACTGTTGAAATACCCGATGATAGAATTACAGTCATACACGTGGTTGCACAGTGGCACACTGTATTTCACATTATCTCTGATTATTGATTCTTACGTAAGAAGTCACTCAATAATTGAGTAAAAATTGCATAGTCTTTCATATTATTAGTGCAATAATTGCTACAGTGATAATTGAATAGTATTTTTAATTATTAATTCAATAATTGTCACAACACAGTAACTCATATTATTGAAATGATATTATTAGATAACATTATTGATAGTGTCTAGAAAGTTCTGTCGAGAAAAAGGGTTAAGTTATATAATTGAGCGCCAATAAGGAGAAATCCTTATCGGAACGCCCCCTCTTTCTTGGAAACAATCTGGTTATAGGTATTGTGGATCTATAATATTAATTGGAAATAATTACTAAAGAATTATAAATAATTGATGAACATGGTAAGTAAATATTTCTTTAAATTTTGATATAACTAGAGGAATTTTAGAATGAGACAATTGTCGAAAGTTGTTATTTTTTTACAAAAGCCATAATTATCTTCTCTGATAATATATTTATATATTATTCTAATATTATATTATAATAATATAATGTGATAATATAATAGTATAATTTTTATAATTTAAATGGTAGTATTATTATAATAAATTTATGGTATAAGAATAAAATGAGGTGGGAGACTGCAAATTGAATTTGGAATTCTTTTTAATAATTATAAAATGTTTTTAACATGTGAAATAAATGAGGGAGTCCTCATTTTGGATTTGAACTCTACTTTTTCAAAGAAGTGTGCTGCATTATTTTCAAAAATGCGCGTATGTGAATTTTGTTAGAAGTGGTGTGCTACCACTTCCCTATAAATAGGTTGCTTAGTTAAACAATGAAACTCACACCAGAATCAAAAAATTCTCTCTATATAATATTGAGCATATTTCTTGTGAGTATAAGGATGTGACGCCCCCAAAATAGGTATACATCACCCATAATGAGTCACCAAATACATGGTACAGAAAACAACTACAACTTTATTAATATAATTGTCGTGTAAAATACGACAACACATACTATGAGTTTAAATACAATATTGTCTTCCCGACAATATCCACACCCACATAAAGTCCTCATTATAATTATTGATGCACTATTTTACAAAAATAGTGAGGATCGTAATAAAACAATGTCTAGGACCATCACTCTATATACCCATTTGGTTCCTGCTATGTTCCCGCCTTTAAATGAGAAGAAAAATGGAACAAAAAGGAAAAGGGTGAGCTCAACTAGCCCAAGAAGAATATTATGACTAAGATAATATACAACAAATTATCCTTAGTCTTCAACAGGGAAAAATCTGATAGAATATAATAGACAATAATTTTTAGATCAACAACTGCAACGGAAACAACAATTCATTAGAAGAGTTAAGTAGAAAATGAAATCTACTATCATTTATGAATTTAAAAGTCCATCATCAATATTTTATCCTTGTAACATCAATCAATATACATCTTGCATCAAATATTCATCGTTGCACTACGGGCCAAAGATATTCATTTGTATCACCAGTTGGTCATGTTCATCTCAACACTTGTTCATCTTTGGACTACGGGCCAAAGATATTCATCAGGTAATCATTCATCTTTGCACTACAGGCCAAAGATATTCATCAAGTATCATCATTAAGGACTAAGGATGATGAAAAATATTTTAGAGAACGAATCCAATGAGATAAAAGGACAAAGATTAGGAATTCGTTCTTTAAATAATCCAAGTTTAAAAATTCTCCATAATAAATTTAAGAATTAAGATCAAAACATGGATACAATCAAAGATAGTAACCATAATAGACATCTGGGACAAAAAAGAGAAAATTTTATTTTTTGATGAATAGTCTTGAGTATTTGTGAATAATGTATGTCGATATCGTGAATAGTAACTCCGACACAAAAAGGTAGAAATTCCACAATCAAACTCATATAAATATGTCGGCATAATGATATTGAAGAAAATAATATCATTTAAGAAGAAAATTACATCCCTTACCTCAAAGAAACAGTACTTCGGAATGGAATATCGGATATGATGCTGAATGAAACTTGTACTGGATAGCAACTCTCATAGTATCTAAATACTCACAAAATACGCTCGATAATATAAAGAGAGAAAGCTTATGTTTTTGGTGTGATTTTCAATTCTAACCTAAGCACCTATTTATAGGAAAATGTTAGCACGCCGAAGCAGACTTGACCTGTTACCTGATGGCTTTACCTTCTACTATTGCCACCCACCACATTTGAAATAAAATTTGAGCACATTTCTCACCAACCAAAAGTGGGGCACACCAATTCTAGTAATTTCCAAAATATTTTATTATTTTAAACAATAATCAGAAACTTCAATAATTCATAATAAATAGCCCTTTTATCAGAAAAATACGAATTTTATGTCCATTCTATACGAAATTGAATTCTCTACAACTTTGTAACTTTAAGTTTTTCTAAATTCTAAACCAAAAATTTCCAAAATCCACAAACGAATGATTTTCAATACCTCCATTCCGACAAAATATTGATAAAACACCTCAGCATTAATTCCTTCATTTATAATCACATAAAATAAATATTTCAATATCCTTCATTTATATCCACATAAAATAAATATTTCTTATCATATAAATCAATAATTAATTATTCATAAATAATAATATTACGAATCACAATTATAATGACGGTAGTTCGAGGAGAAGAGGTGCTTTCAGATAAGGATTTCTCTTAACTGGTAGCAATTAGGTGACCAAACCTCTCCTTAAGCGGAACTTTATAGACATTGTCAATAATGCTATCTAATAATATTGTTCAAATAATATGAATTATTGATCTGATAATGGGAAATACTATGCAATGAAAATTATTGAAACAACAATAATATAAAATATCAACGCAGCAATTATTGAATCAATAAAATAAAATATTGAACAGTAATTATTGTAATAATTATTGAGTAGTGCCTTCTTACGTAAGAATCAATAATTCAAAAATACTCTATAATACCGTGTGCTACTGTACAACCACGCGTATTACTATATTTTAACCACCGGGTATTCCAAAAGTGTTAACGGTAACGATTACGCCGTTATTTATAAAAACTCAAACTTATCATTTTCTTCATTCGATCGTTATTCTGTTATGGGCCCACAAATGACTGCGCTGTCGTATGGATATTCCCGACAAAAAGAATATCCCACGACCAAACAAATATTCCCCGACAAAATGAATATTTTATAACCACTTGTTTATTTTGCAAAATTTGCACATTTCACCCATAACCAAAGCATTATATCAAATTAACTCCTTATCATTTCAAGATAATGAATAAAGGAAATTCAATTTTATTTATAATAAGTTGGGGTCTTACAACCTCCCCTCCTTATGAAATTTCGTCCTCAAAATTGATGTATGTACCTGGTGTTTCGAAAAGGTGAGGGTACCTCGCTTTCATTTCCGATTCCAACTCCCAAGTCATTTCCTCAATAACATGGTTCCTCCACAAAACCTTTACTTGTGGTTTAACCTTTGTTCGTAGGATATGCTCTTTCCTATCCAATATCTTGATAGGTACCTCCTCGTACGTTAAATCTTCGGCTATCTCGTCTGGTTCTAATGCAATAATGTGGTTTGGGTCTTTCACATATTTACGAAGCATAGATATATGAAAAACATTATGAACACGAGACATGCTTGGAGGTAACGTGAGTCTATAGGCCATATTTCCTATTCGGTCAAGAATCTCAAATGGACCAACAAATCGTGGATTGAGCTTTCCTCTCTTCCCGAATCTTGTAACTCCCTTCCATGGAGCAATACATAACAGTACATGATCTCCAATATTAAATTCCAAATCCTTTCGATGAAGATCGGCATAACTCTTTTGTCGATCTTGTGAGGTCTTTATACGTTGCCGAATCATTTGAATCTTTTCCGTAGTCATGCGTACTAATTTTGGTCCCAACAACGTTGCTTCACCCACCTCGTCCCAGTATACTGGAGAACGACATTTTCGTCCATACAACGTCTCGAATGGAGCCATGCCTATACTGACTTGATAACTGTTGTTGTAGGAGAATTCCACCAATGGCAAGCACTTATCCCAACTTCCTTTAAAATCTAGGACACAGAGTCTTAATAGATCTTCAAGGGTTTGTATAGTCCTTTTCGATTGCCCGTCCGTTTGAGGATAGTATGCCGAACTGAATCGTAAATCCGTCCCCATAGCTTTCTACAAGCTAACCCAAAATTGTGAAGTGAATCTTGGGTCACGATCCAAAACTATGGATACTGGCATGCCATGCAATCTCACAATCTCATTCACGTACATACGAGCAAGACATTCTAAGGAATAAGTCTCAAGTATAGGGAAGAAATGAGCAGACTTGGATAATCTATCAACAATAACCCAAATCGCATCTATGCCTTGAGAAACTTTGGAAAGACCTGTAACGAAATCCATGGTAATGTGTTCCCACTTCCATTTCGGAATCTCAAGTGGTTGCAATAGACCCTTTGGCACTTGATGCTCTTCCTTTACACGTTGACAGGTTAAACACCTTGAGATAAACTCCGCGATCTCTCTCTTCATATTGCTCCACCAAAATGTATGTCGAAGATCGTGATAAATTTTGGTACTCCCAGGATGGTTTGCAAATGGTGTGTTATGTGCCTCCATCATGATTCTATGCTTCAAGTCAGAATCGTTAGGAACACAAAGTCTGGAGTTGACTCGAAGTATTCCTTCTTCATCGATTCTTGCTTCTGGAATAACACCTTCTTGCACTTTCTTCTTCATACGCATCAGCTCTATGTCTGTAGTTTGAGCAACTTTAACTTTATCAATTAAAGTCGGTTCTACTCGAAAATTTGCCATCATCATGTGGGTACTTGGAGCCTTTAACTTTATCTCCATCCTTTGCAAGTCGTACAAAATGGGCCTTTGTGTTAACAACATTGCACTCATACCCGCATATGATCTTCTACTCAATGCGTCAGCTACAACGTTTGCTTTTCCAGGATGATATTGAATGTTATGGTCGTAATCTTTCAACAACTCGAGCCAACGTCGTTGTCGCATGTTGAATTCCTTTTGGGTGAAGAAATATTTGAGGCTTTTATGATCCGTATAAATCTCCACTTTCTCCCCATACAGGTAGTGTCTCTAGATTTTCAATGCAAAAATGACTGCTGCCAACTCCAAATCATGAGTAGGATAATTCCTCTCATATTCTTTGAGTTATCGCGAGGCATAGGCTATGACTTTCCCATGTTGCATGAGAACACATCCTAACCCTTTGCCTGAAGCATCGCTATAGATAACAAATCCATCCGAACCAGATGGTATTGTCAGAACAGGTGCCAAAATGAGTCTCCTCTTGAGCTCTTGGAAACTCTTCTCTCATTCCTCGCTCCATATGAATTTTGTATCTTTCCGAGTCAGCTGAGTTAACGGAGTAGCGATTCGAGAAATCCTTCCACGAATCTCCGATAATAACCAGCTAAGCCAAAAAAACTACGTACTTTGGTCACCGACTTCGGTTGCTCCCAACTTTGTATTGCTTTAATCTTCACCGGGTCAACAGATACTCCATGTTTTGACACCACGTGCCCAAGGAATGCTACTTCTTTAAGCCAGAACTCGCATTTCTTCAGCTTGGCATATAGCTTGTTGTCACAAAGTCTTTGAAGTACCAGCTTCAAATGGTGCTCATGATCTTCACAGCTTTTGGAATAGATGAGGATGTCATCAATAAAGACAACAATGAACTGATCCAAATATTCCTTGAATACACGGTTTATCATATCCATGAAAGCAGCAGGAGCATTAGTCAATCCAAAAGATATGACTAAGAATTCATAATGCCCGTCTTAGGGATTACGAAGGCGCCTTTGGAATATCCTCAGTTTTAATCTTCAGCTGATGATATCCAGAACAAAGATCGATCTTTGAAAAGAATTATGCTCCTTACAACTGGTCGAACAGGTCATCAATACGAGGTAGGGGACACCTATTCTTGATGGTGACATGGTTCAATTCCCGGTAGTCAATACAAAGTCGCATACTCCCGTCTTTCTTCTTTACAAATAAAATAGGAGCACCCCAAGGAGATGTACTAGGACGAATGAAACCGATGTCTAACAATTCCTGTAGTTGGACTTTTATCTCCTGAAGTTCAATCGGAGCCATTCGATATGGGGTTTTAGAAATGGGCTTTGTACCCGATTCAAGATCAATAAAGAATTCAACTTCACGTTCTGGGGGTAGACTAGGAAGTTCTTTAGGAAATACGTCAGGAAATTTACTAACAATAGAAATATTATTCAAATCTGACGTGTTTTTGTTCAAGTCCATAATATGGGCTAAGAAAGCTTGACATCCGTTTTTCAATAAACGAATAGCTTTATGGCTTGATATGACACTGACTGATTTTAGTGGTTTAGTTGCATGAATTCTTATAACAAGTTGGTTAGGAATATGAAAACTAACAACCTTACGTAAATAATCAATTTTGGCATGATGAGTAGTTAACCAATCAATCCCTAAAATCACATTGAATGCAAGTATCTTTAAAGAGATAAGATCAACAGGTAATGTGATGGTGCCGACTTGGATCAAGCAAGATTTATAAATAGTGGATGTGATAAAGATTTCTCGTAATGGAGTCTCCATAGATAAGTCAAAGTCTAATTTCTTCGGAGTCAAGTTTAAACGTTGAGCACAAGCAGGAGAGATAAAAGAATGGGTAGAACCAGTATCTAGTAAGGTATAAACTTCGCAAGAGTTCAATATTAGCTTACCCGTGATCACCTCGTTTGGGTTTCTCGCGTTTTGGCCAGTCACGACAAACGCCCTCCCTTGAACCACCGACTTTGTTTTGTCCGTAGTCGCCTTTGGTGTCCCTCCTCTCCGCATCTGTAGCATCTAACTGGTGGTCGTTCTCCTCCCCTAGAATTTGTTGTTGGTGCTGGTGCTGCTGCTGATGTCTTCCCATCATAGTTGAATCTCGTCTTTTTGAAATTTCCACTTGACCCACCTCTCTTATTATCATCGTCACGATTACCACCCGAGTGGTTACCGCTTTTGTTCGTATTTTTCCTCCTCATTTGGTTATCATCGCTCCGCTGATTGGTTGCTTTGTTGCCTTCCCCAAAATAGGTATACATCACCCATCTTAAGTCGCCAAATACATGGTACAAAATTCAAATACAACTTAATAATACAACTGTCGTGTAAAATACGACAAAACATAAACTGAGAGTTTTAATAAGAATGTTGTCATCTAGACAATATCCACACTCAAAGGAGTCCTCATTACATTTATTGTCACACTATTTAACAGAATAGTGAGGACTACTAATGCTATCATCTGGACCGTCACTCCATTCCTTGACTCGTTCTAGCTATATTCTCATTTCCTAAAGAGAACAGTGAAAGAAAGGGTGAGCTCAACTAGCCCAGTAAGAAATATTATGACTAAGATAATGTAGAATAAATTATCACTAGCCTTCAACAAGATTAAACTGATAAAATATAATAGACATCAAGTTTAACTACAGCGGAATAAGCAATTCATTAGAAGAGTCAAGTAGAGCATGATATCTACTATCTTCTACGATTTAAAATGTTTTCATCAATTTTTATCGCTGAGACTCAGCTTAATAAATAAACCATATCATCGAATCTTCCTCAGACTCTCGGCTAAGGATATTCATTAAATCATCAATGGTCATGACTATACCTAATAATCCCTTGTTATAATCATACCAAAAACTGTCCATCAATGCACTACAGGCCACTGAGGACTTTCACCACATCCTTCGTCACATTACGGTCCATGATTATCTTCAGAACAATCTCTCGGTCATAATCATACCAAGTCCATCTATGCACGTAAGCCAAAGATGACTTTCATCACAATATAAGCATGAGGATGATGACAATGACATAATAATTCAATAAAACAAGTTCAAGGATAAATTTTAAAGATTTATAATTTAATTTATCCGAGGAAATTAATAACGTCCAAAATTGTCAACATGATCTTTCGCTTTGTGGAGTAAAATTCAAGAATGCTCGAGAAGAATATTTCCATGAAAAGATCAGGGATGAAGCGCAAAGATCCAGGATATTCTACTAATTTCATGGAGTATAGAAGCTAAAACTTTAACTAACTGAGTATAATAGAATATATGAAACTGCAAATGGATTTTCGCCCGTTATGCGGTAATCCACGTAGACAGATCATTTCCATAATTTAATAAGGAATGAATATGAAGAATCATTCACCATGAATGCGGTAATTCACATAGGCAGGTTATTCCAACAGAATAATAAAGAATGGAATAACGAAGAATTCACCGAGCATCACGATAGGCCAAATGCATACGAGTTATTCCCAATGAATAATAAAGAATGGAACCGGGTCATGCGTAATCCTTATGAACGTGATATTCCAACGAATAATAAAGAATGGAACCAGGTCATGCGTAATCCGCACAGACAGGATATTCCAACAGAATAATAAAGAATGGAATAACAACAGAATTCACCAAGCATGCGATAGACCGCACAGACAGGTTATTCCAACAGAATAGTAAAGAATGGAATAACAGAAGAATTTCACCATGTATGCGGTACTTCTCATAGACAGGTTATTCCAACATAATAATAAAGAATGGAATAACAACCCTTACGAGTATTGAAAGAAAATAACTCTCTTCATGAATATGAAAGAATAATACCCATACCTTAGAAAAAACTGGATACTGGAATAGTGAGGTAGCAGTCTTCTCTTCTTCTTTCTCTCTATAAATTCTCTCTATAATAATTGATCCATAGCTTTAGTGAATTGGTAAGAAATGAAGGAAGAATGAGCGTCTATTTAAAGGAAAATATAGTTTCGATAATTGCACGTTTTATGGCTCGAAATATTACAGAATAATACCTTCCTCTTTTCCTTTATTTTTAATTTAGTCCTGCAAATATTATCAAACTTGCACCACCTCCCCTAATAGTAAATCATGTGAATCAATAGTTCTAGACATGTGAAAATACAAATTACAGTATAGTACCTCCATCTATACCTCCATTTTTAACTTAGTCATGCAAGTATTATCAATTTTGCACCACCTCCCCTAATAGTACAAGAATGTGAATCAATAGTACACACATGTGAACAAATAGTTATAATCATGTGAATTAATAGCAATTAATTCGTCATTTATCCAATTAATTACCCGATTGGTCATTATAACCTCTAGACATCAATTATTATCGAAATAAATGTTGATTTCCACTAACACTAATAATTCCAACACAATGGAACTATCAATTTCATCTTTAATCAACACGAACTTATTCATCATTAATATTATAACTCACAATATTTAACAACCGGTCAATTCCGGGAAGAGGGGCTTTAGATAAAGATTTCTCTTTATTGGTAGCCTTGATTAAGTAATCAAACCTCTCATTGTGAGACTTACAGACATTGTCAATATTGCAATTTAATAATATGAATAACTTTGTCGTCTCAATTATTGATTTAATAATATATATTATGCGAGATGATCTTGTGACAATAATTGAATCAATAATATGAGAGATATGATCAATAATTCTGTGAGCAATAATTGAGTATAAGCGAGTGACTTCTCATGTAAGCATCAATAATCAATCACAGTGTGCTACTATGCAACCGGGGCGACATTCTTTGTACTTTTACTACCGGGTAGTTCAACAGTTTTAACGGTAACACTTTCACCGTTATTTTTATAAAAAGACAATTCCGTCGTTTTCTAACTACGACAATACTTTCGTTGTGGGGTCCACAATGTAGTACGAATATTCCCTGTTAAAATTAATATTCCCCGACCAATCAAATATTATATAACCACTTGCTTACTTTGCAAAATTTGTAAATATTACCCACAACTATAACATTATATCAAATCCACACCATAATATTCATAAAATATATTTCGAGAAAATTATTCTCTATTCATAAAAGTTGGGGTCTTACAGCTGTAATCGGTATGACCCTGGTCGTGGTCCCTTGGTTGAACATACTCACTATCTCGCTCTAATAATTGAGCCCTATTGACAACATCTGAATACATAGAAAATTTGTGAGAGATAAGGTATTGACGAATCTCGAGTTTTATACCTCTCAGAAACATACGTGTCATATGTTCCTCATTCTCTACCAAATGAGGTGCAAACCTGGATAACTCCACGAACTTCCCCTTGTACTGGGACACCGTCATGTTGTTTTGTTCCAGTCTAATAAACTCTACCTCCCTCATATGACGAATACTTTCAGGAAAGTACTTGTCATTGAACAGTTTCTAAAATCTTTCCCAAGACATGTTGAGTCTGCGGTGGTGGATGCGGCTTCATGATTCCCACCAATAATCTGCCTCACCACAGAACATAAAGGTGGCGAATGGAAGCTTTTGTTCTTCCGTGTATCCCAAGACATCGAATATCTTAGTAATTTGCTTTACCCACGTTTCTGCCTTAATTGGATTTGGCTTTCCCTAGAAATCTGGTGGTCCCAACTCCTTGAATCTGGCCTTGGTTGTGATAAAGCATGTTCTGCTATCATTTCCACCGTATTTTGTACACGAGTCTCCCTCGCCTAATTTTGCATGAGCGCAAAAAGCTTCTAAACATTCCATCAATCATCGTTTGCTCCATAGTGTTGTTTACGGGAGAATATTGCCTTCTGTTGCCGTTCTCTAGGTTGGTGATTGAAGGTTGTTCCACAGTCTCATAGACTCCATTGTTAACATTCTCAAATTTGCCATTCTTAAAAGCGCCCATAAAACAAGGGTTAATTAAACAAATTAGCATATCACATAATATCCCTATATTATGATGAGCCAACAAATAAGCTTAGGTAGGACACACTAGCGAAGGATTTACTCATCTCTCCCCTCCTAGTACTATTCCCAGATCTCACTTGGGAGACCATATCCCTAAGCTCGATAGCCATTTATGGCGCCCCCAAAATAGATATACATCACCCATTCGAGTCACCAAAAATATAGTACGAGAAAACAACTACAACTTTATTAATACAATTGTCGTGCAAAATAAACAACACATCTTGGTGAGTTTAAATATAATCATGTTTCCCGAGGCAATATCCACACCCAAATAAAGTCCTCATTACAATTATTGATGCACTATTTTACAAAAATAGTGAGGATCAAAATAAAACAACTTGCTAGGACCATCACTCTATACCCCGACGGTTCTGCTATGTTCCCCGCTTCTTGAGAAGAAAAATGGAACAAAAAGGAAAAGGGTGAGCTCAACTAGCCCAAGAAGAATATTATGACTAAGATAATATACGACAAATTATCGTTAGTCTTCACGAGGAAAAATCGATAGAATATAATGAACAACAAGTTTTAGATCAACAACTACAACGGAAACAACAATTCATTAGAAGAGTTAAGTAGAGAATGAAATCTACTATAATCTATGAATTTAAAAGTTCATCATCAATATTTTATCCTTGTAACATCAATCAATATACATCTTAAATCAAATATTCATCTTTTGCACTATGGGCCAAAGATATTCATTTGTATCACCAGTTGGTCATGTTCATCTCAACACTGTTTTCATCTTTTTACTTCTGGCCAAAGATATTCATCAGGTAATCATTCATCTTTGCACTATAGGCCAAAGATATTCATCAAGTATCATCATTAAGGACTGAGGATGATGAAAAACATTTTAGAGAACGAATCCAATGAGATAAAAGGACAAAGATTAGGAATTCGTTCTTTAAATAATCCAAGTTTAAAAATTCTTCATAATAAACCATAATGTAGTAAAATTTAAGAGTTAAGATCAAAACATGGATACAATCAAAGATAGTAACCATAATAGACATCTGGGACGAAAAAGAGAAAATTTCATTTTTCGGTGAATAGTGCCGTATTTGTGAATAGTGTCGTATACGTAAATAGTAACCCAGACACAAAAAGGTAGAAATTCCACATTCAAACTCATATCAATATTTTGGCATAATGATATTGAAAAAAATAATATCATTTAAGAAGAAAATAACACCCCTTACCTCAAAGAAATAGTACTTCGGAATGGAATATGAGGATATGATCTTTGAATGAAACTTGTCTTGAATAAAGAACTCTCAAAGTATCTAAATACTCACAAAATATGCTTGATAATATAGAGGGAGAAAGCCTATGTTTCTGGTGTGATTTTCAATTCTAACCTAAGCACCTATTTATAGGAAAATGTTAGCACGCCGAAGTAGACTTGACCTGCTATCTGATGGCTTTACCTTCTACTATTGCCACCAACCACATTTGAAATAAAATTTGAGCACATTTCTCACCAACCAAAAGTTGGGCCCACCAATTCTAGAAATTTTTAAAATGTTTTACCATTTTAAACAATAATCAGAAACTTCAATAATTCATAATAAATAGCCTTTTTATTAGAAAAATACGAATTTTATGTCCATTCTATACGAAATCGAATTCTCTACAACTTTGTAACTTTAAGTTTTTTCAAATTCCAAACCGAAAATATCCAAAATCCATAAACGAATGATTTTTAATACCTCTATTCTAACAAAATACTGATAAAACACCTCAGCTTTAATTCCTTCATTTTTAATCACATAAATTAAATATTTCCTTATCCTTCATTTATATCCACATAAAATAAATATTTCTTATCATATAAATCAATAATTAATTAATCACAAATAATATTACAGAATCATAATTATGACAACCAGGCCGTTCCTAGGAAAGAGGGGGCTTTTCGATAAGGATTTCTCCTTCTTTGGTAGCGAATTAGGTGACCAAACCTCTCCTTAGATGAACTTTCTAGACATTGCCAATAATGCTATCTAATAATATTATTCAAATAATATGAATTATTGATCTGATAATGGGAAATACTGTGCAGTGAAGATTATTGAAACAACAATAATATAAAATATCAACGCAACAATTATTGAATCAATAAAATAAAATATTGAACAATAATTACTGTAACAATTATTGAGTAGTGCCTTCTTACGTAAGAATCAATAATTGTAAATCTTGTATGTATCTCTGGTGTACTTCTTATGCAATCATGCGTATTACTATATTTTAACCACCGGGTATTCCAACAGTGTTAACGGTAATAATTATGCCATTATTTATAAAAACTCAAACTTTTTATTTTCTTCATTCGACCGTTATTTTGTTATGGGCCCACAAATGTATGCGTCGTCGTACGGATATTCCCGACAAAAAGAATATCCCAAGACCAAACGAATACTCCCCGACAAAATGAATATTTTATAACCACTTGTTTATTTTGCAAAATTTGCACATTTCACCCATAATCAAAGCATTATATCAAATTAACTCCTTATCATTCCAAGATAATGAATAAAGGAAATTCAATTTTATTTATAATAAGTTGGGGGTCTTACAAAGGATATTTTGAGTGTTGATAGCAGTGCAAGATTTTCTCATCATAATATCCGTTATTCCATTCAAAACTACTTTCCTACTAAGGTAAAGGATATTATTTTTTCGTCAAGGAGGTTATTTTCTTTCAATACTCGTAAATGATATTATTTTCTTCCATATTCGTTAGGGATGTCATTTTCTTTCATACTCCATATTACACAAGCGATATTATTTCATCTCGTATTCCTAAATTTAAACTTGCTATGGTAAGTATTGCTTCTATAATTCCTGAAATAATTAGAAATTTCTTAAGGATTACGCTTCATCTAATATCATTTTACTGGAATATTAGTCTGAAATTTCATATTAAATTTTGAATTTTTTTATGTATGGGTACTATTTATACGATACTATTTATGGACACTATTCATACGATACTATTCATGGGTACTGTTCACAACAGAGTTTAATTTCTTTTCTTTGTCCAAGTTATCTTTTTATGAATTCTATTCTTGAAATTGAATCCATGTTATGGTCTCATTTGATTCATTCTCATAATTCTCAGACTTAAATTATGTTATAAGTTATCTTTGGGCCGTAGTGTAAAGATGAACTGTTAATTGATGAATATCTTTGGCCCGTAGTAGAAAGATGTGTTAGGTTTGTAATATTCATAAATGCAATCAAATTGCACAAAATAAGCGGAAATGTGAAAAATCAGAGTTTTAAAATTTTACAAACCATATACCCAGATAATCCTTTATGCACAATTATTAATTAAACGAAAAGATAAAGAACAAGAATCATACCCTTGAAGATTCGAGCTTCCTCAGGTACAAGTTCACCTCCAAATCCTTTCGCATTTAACTTGAATTAATCCACCGGGTTTGATTCCTTCCTTTGATCAACGTTAGCCACCAAAATGTTTGTCCTCTAGAGGTGATCCACCAAGAAAGAAGAAAGATTCAATAAGATGGGTATTTGGCAAAACCCTAGTTTTTCTATCTTTCATAGAAAATGGTGTACTCTCCCAACTATTAAAATTACGTATTCTGTGAAAACGTCAACCACCCTCACCCATAATAAGACTCCTCTTATTTATAGATGTGGGCGACTCTCCTTAACAATTAAGGAATTGAGTTTTATTTTAATTAAATAAATTTGTTTAATTAATAATGCTCCCAATCTTATTAGGAATAATTAATTAAAATTTTTTAATTAATTTGCCTCATAATCTTATTAGGAATATATGAGAGTACTTTTATTAATTAATTCCCAAACTCTTTTAGAATCTAAATAATAATAATAGTAATAATTATAATAATAAGACTCCTCTTATAAATTTATATTTAATATTTCTAAAATATTAAATAATAAATATTAAGCTATTTAATTTATTCTATCACTATAGATTAAATTAAATATACTTAACTTATTATTACGATTATGTCATTTGCTTCTTAAATAATTATTCTTCTTTTTTATGGTGTGACCCTTTAGGTCCTCCATATTAAATCCATTTGTGAATAAATCAATTAGAACAATTCTAATCTTATTTAAATAAATAAATTAAACTATTAATTTATTTAAATAAATAATATTTATTCTATAATAGGGATAAGACTCTCCTAGCGATTAACGACTTTCCAGATAATATAGATTTCAACATTAATAATAAAAGAACCTTTGAGTAAATAGTTACTGTCATAATTCAATCCTTCCACCATACAATGTCCCAATTAAATATAAGACATGGAATTCTTTATCACGTCTTATTTTATTTAATTATATGTATTTCGACTCTTAAATGCATAACTCCAAATAATGCAAATTAGAAACTCCTTTCTAATTTCATTACTGCCTTAACCAAGAGACTCTTGGGTTGTCATTTATCGAATCACATAGGACATTTCTCTTCTTTTACTATAAGTGGTAGATTCTTTATGGATCATATATTATCTCCATGTACGACGTATTATACCCAAGCATACCCTTTGATATACCCTAAGGGTCTTAAGGAATAAGTCAAAGTATAACTCATCATACACAAGATACTATGATGATCTCAAGTCCAAGGATCACTTGTACTACTATCACTACTGGAATTCCTATTGACAGGCAAGTAAAACTCCATTAGGTATTCCTTAGCGAGCCACGTTCAGTGAACTTATTCTCTAATAAGCACCTACATACTTGCTTTAGTGTCTCCACACGAATAATTATGAGATCAATCATCCTCATCCAATGAGCAAGCAACATATGTACCAATCTATCCGGATTCACTAATCCCCAATTTAGTAATCCAACGATTGGGAACTATTTTATTTTTAAGTTTTCTAAAAATTTAGATCTTATTAAAATGATCATCATCATTATTCTAAAAGGATTGCTTAAAACTATGGGTGTATCACATATTATAAAGCAGCATTATGTATATAATTAAAAACCTTTAATAAATTAATACTTTTTATTAATAAATGAATAAAATTGTTTACAAAGTGTATGTTTTATCATCAAACATGATTGGCTTGTATGTATACTACTTTCAATCTCCCACTTGCATTAAAGCCAATCGCCATGGTATCTCATACCCTTCTTCTCTAAGTGACGATTATCCTGCTGTTGGATAAGCTTTAGTTAATGGATATGTAATGTTGTTTTTGAGAGTCCACTATGTCTATAGTGATTTCCCATCTTTCAATGATTCCATAATCAAATGAAAGTGCCACAACACATGTTTAGATCCAAGATGAGATTTAGGAACTATTCCTAGTTCTGTAATGAACTTTTCATCTAAACAATCAACTTGCAGTTTTATTTATAGCTATATAGTTTGTCTTTATCACTAAACGAGCAACTCTTTGCTATTTGAAACCTTTCTATTTCACTGCACAGTGATCTTATATAGAATATGACCGATCATCATCAGGTCTCGTATATTTCATTGCATACATGATTGTCATGTTAGGTTTGTAATATTCATGAACGCAATCAAATTGCACAAAATAAGCGGAAACGTGGAAAATTAGAGTTTTAAAACTTTACAAATCATATACCCGGATCATCCTTTATGCGTAATTATTAATTAAACGAAAAGATATGAAGAACAAGAATCACACCCTTGAAGATTCGAGCTTCCTCAGGTACAAGTTCACCTCCAATCTTTTCGCGTTCAACTTGAATCCACCGGGTTTGGTTCCTTCCTTTGATCAACGTTAGTCACCCAAGTGTTTGGCCTCTAGAGGTGATCCACCAAAGAAGAAGAAAGATTCAAGAATATGGGTATTTGGCAAAACCCTAGTTTTTCTATCTCTCATAGAAAAAAAGCGTACTCTCCAACAATTGGAATCACGTATATTGATATTTGATATAAGACTCCTCTTATAAAGATACAAGTTAACCCTTATAATCTAATTCGAAAATAGGATATTATTTAATTAATTAAATTCATTTAATTAATTAAGCTCCCTAATCTTATTAGGAATAATTAATTAAACTATTTTAATTAATTTAACCTCCTAATCTTATTAGGATTATATGAGAGGACTTTATTAATTAATTCCCAAACTCCTTTAGGAATAATAATAATAATAATAATAATAATAATAATAATAATAATAATAATAATAATAATAATAATAATAATAATAATAATAATAATAAGACTCCTCTTATTAATTTATATTTAATATTTTAAAATATTAAATAATAAATATTAAGCTATTTAATTTATTCTATCACCGTAAATTAAATTAAATATACTTAACTTATTATTACGATTATGCCATTAACTTCTTAAATAATTATTCTTCCTTTTATGGTGTGACCCTTTAGGTTCTCCATATTAAATTGGTTGTGAATAAATCAATTAAAACAATTCTAATCTTATTTAAATAAATAAATTAAACTATTAATTTATTTAAATAAATAATATTTATTCTACAATAGGATAAGCCTTCCAACGATCAACGATTTTCGATAATATAGATTTCAACATTAATCATAAAAGAACCTTTGAGTAAATAGTTACTGCATAATTCAATCCTTCCACCATACAATGTCCCAATTAAATATAAGACATGGAATTCTTGTCAAGTCTTATTTTATTTAATTATATGTATTTCGACTCTTAAATGCACAACTCCAAATAATGCAAATTAGAAACTCCTTTCTAATTTCTTTCTGCCTTGGCCAAGGACTACTGGGTTGTCATTTATCGAATCACATAGGATATTTCTCTTCTTTTACTATAAGTGGTAGATTCTTTATGGATCATACATTATCTCCATTTATGACTTATTATACCCAAGCATACCCTTTGATATACCCTAAGGGTCTTAAGGAATAAGTCAAAGTATAACTCATCATACACAAGATACTATGATGATCTCAAGTCCAAGGATCACTTGTACTACTATCACTACAGAAATTCCTATTGACAGACAAGTAAAACTCTATTAGGTATTCCTTAGCGAGCCACGTTTAGTGAACTTATTCTCTAATAAGCACCTACATACTTGATGTTTCCACATAAATGATCATGAGATCAATCATCCTCATCTAATGAGCAAGCAACGTATGTACCAATCTATCTGGATTCACCAATCCCCAATTTAGTAATCCAACGATTGGGAACTATTTTAGTTTTAAGCTTTCTAAGAATTTAGATCTCATTAGAATGATCATCATCATTATTCTAAAAGCATTGCTTAAAACTATCGGTTTATCACATATTATAAAATATCATCATGTAGATAATTAAAAGCCTTTAATAAATTAATATTATTTATTAATAAATGAACCATATTTTTACAAAGTATATGCGTTATCATCAAACATGATTGGCTTGTGTGCATAATACTTTCAATCTCCCACTTGCACTAAAGTCAATCGCCATGGTATCCCATACCCTTTTTCTCTAAGTAACGATTATCCTGCTGTTGGATAAGCTTTAGTTAATGGATTTGTAATGTTGTTCTTGGGAGTCCATTATCTCCATAGTTATTTCCCATCTTTCAATGATTCTTTAATCAAATGAAAGTGCTGCAACACATGTTTAGATCCAAGATGAGACTTAGGAACTATTCCTAGTTCTGTAATGAACTTTTATCCATACAATCAACTTGCAGCTTCATTTATAGCTATATACTTTGTCTTTATCACTAAACTAGCAACTCTTTGCTGTTTGAAACCTTTCCAATTCACCGCACCATCGTTCAAGGTAACACTTTATCTTAAACTAGATTTTCTCTCATATTGGTCTGTTTGAAAAAACTTAAGTCTGTTAAGCCCTCTAGTTTTAATTTAGACCCACCACAAATTTTAATCAGATCCTTAGTGTCGGTTAAGTACTTTAAGATGTTTTTCACTGACTCATAGTGAACTTCTCCAGAATATAACTGATTAACATCAGGTCTCGTACATTTCATTGCATACATGATAGTTACTCATGCGACCTCTCTTTTATGAGTCTATGGGGACTATTAAGAGAGATATACTCCAGGGCTCATCAACATGAGACATCCCATGGAGTTTGCCATGCTAAACGACTTTAGCATCAAATGAATATATGTTCCTTGGGTTAAGTCGAGCATCCTATTAAATCTATCTATATAGATTTGTATCCCCAATTAAGATACTCTTCCCAAATCATTCATGGAGGAATGTTTAGATAACTTTATCTTTACTGATTGTAGCATTAGTATGTCATTCCTAATCCATAATATATCATCATATAATATTAGGAATGTTACGACGCTCCCACTGACCATTTTGTACACACTAGGTTCATTCTTGTTTTTGATAAAATCAAACTCTTTTGATTGTCTCATCAAGACGAATGTTCCAAATTTGAGAAGCTTGCTTCAATCCAATTCTCTGAGTGTCTACAACTCTTACCTCATCGTATGTAACTGGATCATCATCATCATCTATGATGAGTACCTCATCATCATTATCTATGATGAATCCATACCTCCTAGGTATCTTTGGTACTATTCCAGATTTACGATTTGGTTGTGGTACAATAGGTCTATCTACAGGTTCCTCTTATTTAACTTATAGTGATTTATGGATCTTGAACTCTTAAAGATCTATTATCCTCCCACTAGCCCCTTCAATGATAAACATCTTTATCTTAGAAGGCAGTATATTTCGCAACAAACACCTTTTGCTAAGTAGGATTATAGAACATATACCTTAAACTTACTTTAGGATGTCCCACAAATCTATACTTGTCAAATCTTGTCCCAAACTTATCTTTGAAACTTTTTCACATAAGATGGACAACCCCTTATCTTAACATACTTAAGATTAGGAATCCTCCATGTCCATAACTTTTATGGAGTCTTAGGGCCGGATTTTGAGGTTACCTTTTTGTAGATATGCAACCATTTCTAGGACATGACCCCAGAGGGATACTGTAATATCGGTAAAATCATTATAGACCGCACCATGTCCAACAAGGTACGATTTTTCCTTTCAGATACATCAATCAATTATTATGTATTAGGAGGCGTCCATTGTGAGAAAACCATTTAAGATGATTTAGAAACTCATTGCACAAGTATTCATTCCTTGATCCGATCAAAGAATCTTAATACTTTACCAATTTATTTCACTTCTGAATTCTTTAAACCTTTCAAATAATTCACACTTGTATTTCATCAAATACATACATTCAACTCTTTGAATGATCATCTCCTTTTCTTATACTAGTTTGTTCAATTTGCAAAATAATTTTTCACGTAAGTCAAGTATACAAAATCCATTAAGTAATATTCTAGTTCTATACAAAACATTATTATTATAAATAGAACAACAATTGTTCTTAAATATAATACCAAAGATTTCATTATCCAACAATAAAATGGAAATAATATTTCCAACGAGAACTGGAATACAATAACAACTTATTGACTTAATAGATTTGCCCGTAGGCAGTGCTAAACTATAAGTTTCTATGGCTAATGTAGCAACCTTTGCTTCATTTACCAGACATAGGATTACTTATCCTTTGTTTAGCTTTCTACTTCTGCTTGGTCCCTTCATAAATCTATATTTATGATAACCAAAGCCTGTATCCAATACCTAAGTAGAACCTTGACTTAAAGGAAAATTTATTTCATTCATGAACAAAACTGTATTTGTAACCGAAGCTTCACTAAGCTTCTTCTGGTTAGGTCTGCAAGATACTTCTCACAGTTTGTTTTCCAGTGTCCAGGCTTATTGCAGTGGAAGCAAACTCCTTTGTTATTCGTATTAGTTTTGTTCTTATTATCATTTGTTTTTGCCTTTCTATTTACCTTCTTTGAATCGTTCTTCTTTTCAAAAGATCCTTTGGCCCCTACCAGTAAGACATGGTCATTGGAAAGTGGCTCTCAACATTTTTCAACATGTTAAGCAAATCAGCTAGGCTGATATCTAGCTTCTTCATATGAAAAATTCACAACAATTGTGAAAGGAGTCCGGGAGTGAGTGCAAGATCAAATCTTGGCTCAATTCTCCATCCATAACAAAACCTATTATCCTAATTGTTCAATCAAATTGATCATGTTAAGGACTTGTGTCTGTAATGTAGTGTCATCAGTTATTCTAGATCGGAAGAGCTCCTTAGATATCTGATATATATCAGTCCTACTTTCCTCACCATCAACTACTTGATATGAAGGAGTATAGTAGGAGCATCCATAGTTTTATGCTGACGCTGAAGCTCGTTACTCATGGATGCGAGCATGATGCATTGAGCCAACTGTGCATCATCTTTCCACTTTCTAAAAGTAGCAATCTCTTCCTCAGAGGCATTGTGTGCAACCATTGCAGGGATAGGCGTATTAAGAACATAAGATATCTTTTCAGCCATGAGAACTATTCTCAAATTCCTTTACCAATCCGTTTAATTCGATCCGGTTAATTTAGCATCTAATATGCTACGCAGTGATAGTAATTTTAGACATTATAAAATTTTGTAAATGAATTTGTAATTAACAACCTTTTATCATACATTCTTTTATTAATTACCAAAATAAATTAGGTCTTGTTTTAAATTGGTATCTCTCACTATTTTCATCAAACTATATTACCCTCAATATATATAGTTCGGCAATATCTAATTAAAGATATGCTAGTGAGAATAAGGATCCTATTTCAAATGTATATAGCCTTGTATGTGCACAACAAACTATATATAAATAAATAGGTAGACAACTCTTGTCAATTACATCAACTATGTAACTCCTTGTATTTTGCCTCTTAAATTATAATGGTCAAGTGTGTGCACATCCGAACTAAAATGATTTAAGTTAAGTCAGACCCATCATTTCCATATAAGTGAAGAGAAAACTACAACCCTTGTGTGTGCACAACAAAGCAGTAATGTTCAATTTCTTATAAACATCATATGTAATAAAAACAACATCTTAAATATTTAATACTTGCCTTGTGTATGCACAACAAACTCATATTAAATATTCAATACTCTATTGTTTCTATCATGCTAGAAGGCGACGTTCGATATTCTAAATATCTTTGAACGTTACAACTTAATATAAAATATTTGAGGGGTTTGTTATTAATTTGTCTCATCTTGTTTAGCGCGCATGCACACACACACACACACATATATATATATATATATATAATATACGTCATATTAATTAACATGCGAAGCATGTTTATATAATATATAATATATATAGTATAAGCATGCACATATAGAATACTATATTCTACCCAGATTGATTAGGATTATATGAGAGTACTTTTATTAATTAATTCCCAAACTCCTTTAGGAATAATAATAATAATAATAATAATAATAATAATAATAATAATAATAATAATAATAATAATAATAATAATAATAATAAGACTCTCTTATTAATTTATATTTAATATTTTAAAATATTAAATAATAAATATTAAGCTATTTAATTTATTCTATCACCATAGATTAAATTAAATATACTTAACTTATTATTACGATTATGCCATTAACTTCTTAAATAATTATTCTTCCTTTTATGGTGTGACCCTTTAGGTTCTCCATATTAAACCCACAGAATAAATCAATTAGAATAATTCTAATCTTATTTAAATAAATAAATTAAACTATTAATTTATTTAAATAAATAATATTTATTCTACAATAGGGATAAGCCTCCCTTAGCATCAACGACTTTCCGTATAATATAGATTTTAACATTAATCATAAAAGAACCTTTGAATAAATAGTTATCGTATAATTCAATACTTCCACCATACAATGTCCTAATTAAATATAAGATATGAAATTATCATCAAGTCTTATTTTATTTAATTATATGTATTTCTACTCTTAAATGCACAACTCCAAATAATGCAAATTAGAAACTCCTTTCTAATTTCATTCTCCTTGACCAAGGACTATACCAATTGTCATTTATCGAATCACATAGGACATTTCTTCTTTACTAGAAGTGGTAGATTCTTTATTGATCATACATTATCTCTATGTATTTACTTATTATACCCAAGCATACCCTTTGATATACCCTAAGGGTCTTAAGTAATAAGTCAAAGTATAACTCATCATACACAAGATACTATGATGATCTCAAGTCCAAGGATCACTTGTACTACTATCACTACAAGAATTCCTATTGACATGCAAGTAAAACTCCATTAGGTATTCCTTAGCGAACCACATTCAGTGAACTTATTCTCTACTAAGAACCTACATACTTGCTTTAGTGTCTCCACACAAATGATCATGAGATCAATCATCCTCATCCAATGAGTAAGCAACGTATGCACCAATCTATCCGGATTCACTAATCCCCAATTTAGTAATCTAACGATTGGGAACTATTTTTGTTTTAAGCTTTCTAAGAATTTAGATATCATTAGAATGATCATCATCATTATTCTAAAAGCGTTGCTTAAAACTATGGGTTTATCACATATTATAAAACAACATCATGTAGATAATTAAAAGCCTTTAATAAATTAGTATTTTTTTATTAATAAATGAATAAGATTGTTACAAAGTATATGGTTTATTATCAAAAAAGTTTGGCTTGTGTGCATAATACTTTCATGTCACTTATGCGAACTCTCTTTTCAGGAGTCTATGGGGACTATTAAGAGAGATACACTCCAGGGCTCATCAACATGAGACATTTCTTGGAGTTTGCCATGCTAAATGACTTTAGCATCAAATGAATATACGTTCTTTGGGTTAAGTCGAGCATCCTCTTTAATCTATCTATATAGATTTGTATCCCCAATTAAGATACTCTTCCTAAATCATTCATGGAGGAATGTTTCGACAACTTTATCTTTACTGATTCTAGCATTGGCATATCATTCCTTATCCGTATTATATCAACATATAATACTAGAAATGTCACGACGCTCCCACTGACCCTTTTGTACACATTAGGTTCAATCTTATTTGTGATAAAATCAAACACTTTTGATTTGTTTCATCAAAACAAATGTTCCATATTTGAGAAGTTTGCTTCAATTCATTTTTCTGAGTGTCTACAACTCTTACCTCATCGTATGTAACTGGATCATCATCTTCTATGATACGTACCTCAACATCATCATCCATGATGAATCCATACCTCCCAGGTATCTTTGGTACTATTCCAGATTTACGATTCGATTGTGGTACAATAGGACTATCTACAGGTTCCTCTTATTTGACTTATAGTGTTTTGTGATTCTTGTACTCTTCAAGATCTATTATCCTCCCAATAGTGTGACGCCCCCAAAATTGGTATATACCACCCATTCTGAGTAGCCAAAAACATGGTACAGAAACAACTACAACTTCATTAATACAATTGTCATGCAAAATACGACGACACATATACTGTGAGTTTAAATACAAATATTGTCTTCTAGACAATATCCACACTCAGATAAAGTCCTCATTATAATTATTGATGCACTATTTTACAAAATAGTAAGGACTGCTAAAAAATTATCTTGAACCATCACTCTATACCCCGGCTACTTCCTGTTAAATTCTCACCTCATGAGAAGAAAAATAGAACAAAAAGGAAAAGAGTGAGCTCAACTAGCCCAGTAAAGAATATTATGACTAAGATAATGTACAACAAATTATCCTTAGTCCTCAACAGGGAAAAATCTGATAGAATATAATAGAGAACAAGTTTTAGATCAACAACTGCAGCGGAAACAACAATTCATTAGAAGAGTTGAGTAGAGAATGAAATCTACTATCATCTATGAAGTTAAAAGTCAATCATCAATATATTATCCCTATAACATCAATCAATATACATCTTGAATCAAATATTCATCTTTGCACTACGCGCCAAAAATATTGATTTGTATAACCAGTTGGTCATGTTTATCTCAACACCTATTCATCTTTGCACTACGGGCCAAAGATATTCATCAGGTAATCATTCATCTTTGCACTATAGGCCAAAGGTATTCATCAAGTATCACCATTAAAGACCGAGGAAGATGAAAAACATTTTAGAGAATGAATCTAGTGAGATAAAAGGACAAAGATTAGGGATTCGTACTTTAGATAATCCAAGTTCAAAAATACTCTATAATAAACCATAGTTGAGTAAACTTCAAGAATGAAGATCAAAACATGGATACAATCAAAGATAGTAACCATAATAGACATCTGGGACAAAGAAGAGAAAATTTTATTTTTTGGTGAATAGTGCCGTATTTGTGAATCGTATACATGAATAGTAACTCTAACACAAAAAGGTAGAAATTCCACAAGAAAAATCATACTTTGTGAACAGTACTCATGAATAGTACCGTATTTGTGAATAGTGCCGTATACATGAATAGTACCCGTATACGTGAATAGTAATCTTGACATGAAAAGGTAAAAATTTCATAATAAAATTCATACCAATATTTTGGTATAATGATATTGAGATAATAACATCATTTACGAATAAAATAACATCCCTTACCTCAAAAGAACAGTACTTCTGACTGGAATATCGGATATAAGGCTGTAGGAAACTTGCACTGAATAATAACTCTCAAGATATCTAAATAATCACAAAATACGCTTGATAATATAGAGAGAAAACTTATGTTTCTGGTGTGATTTTCAATTCTAACTAAGCACCCCATTTATAGGAAAATGCTAGAACGCCAAAGTAGACTAAATTAATAAAATAATATTTTATTTAAATTTTCTCTCGCACACTTCCTTGACTAGAAATTAGCCACCACAAGTGGGGCCCACCAAAATCAACATTTTCCACACCGACCAAAAGTGGGGCTCACCCATATTTGTAGTAAAAATATTTATTTCTGAAACTTCAATAATTTATAATAAATATCTCTTTTATCAGAAAAATATGAATTTTATATTCATTCCATAGGAAATTAAATTCTCTACAACTTTGTAGAAGAAAGTTTTTCCAAATTCCGCCTCTAACATAGAGAGAATGGCTTACCAAAATTTCTGTTACAACAATTTCTGAATCAGTCACATCTTAAAATTCATAACAAATCATACGTTAATTTTTAACGGTTCAAAATTTGTGGATATATATTCAACTGATATATGTATAACATATCCAAAATCACAACGATCCAACAGTCGGATTAAAAATTATAACTCACGCAATAGAGCTTAAGAACACTGATTTTTTTCGGACTATGAGTCCCTCGTACCAGTTTCACTCAAACAGTCACCACGAAAAATCCACAAAGAACTTTTGGGTGATTCAAACTTTTGCGTTTAACTTACTTCCAGGGTTTTCTTTTGATATATGACTCATCTCTTAACTCATTATACACAAAGAGTTATGGATTTTACAAAATCAAGTAATAAACTATTTTTTTGAAAATTTCCAAATTTCATTTTTCATTTGATTTTTAATACCTTCATTCCGATAAAATAATGATAAAATACCTCAGCATTAATTCCTTCATTTATATCCACATAAAATAAATATTTCCTTATCATATAAATTAATAATTAATTATTCACAAATAATATTTCAGAGTCACAATTATGACAACCAGTTCATTTTCAGGAAAGAGGGGGCTTTCGATAAAGATTTCTCCTTACTAGCGCGTAATTAGATGACCAAACCCCTTTCCTTAGACAAAACTTTCTTATAAATTGACAATAATGCTATCTAATAATATTATTCAAATAATATGAATTATTGATCTGATAATAGAAATACCGTGCAGTGACAATTATTGAAACAACAATAATATAAAATATCAATGTAGCAATTATTGAATCAATAAAATAAGATATTGAATAAGAATTATCAGAATAATTATCGAGTAGTGTCTTCTTATGTAAGAATCAATAATCTAAAAATACCGTAATACCGTGTGCTTCTTTGCAAACCACGCCAGACATCGTATTTTAACCACCGGTATTCCAACAAAGTGTAATGGTAACAATTACGCCGTTATTTATAAAACTTAAACTTGTCGCTTTCTTTATTCAATCGCTTTTCCATTATGGGGCCCACAAATGGTCAGTACTCATCGCATTTAATATTCCCCTACAAAAGAAGAATATTCCACGACCAAACGATATTCCCAACAACAATGAATATTTTATAACCACTTGCTTATTTTACAAAATTTGCACATTTCACCCATAACCAAAGTATTATATCAAATTAACTCCTTATTATTTCAAGATAATGAATAGAGGAAATTCAATTTTATTTATTAAAAGTTGGGGTCTTACAACCTCCCCTCCTTATGAAATTTCGTCCTCAAAATTGACGTGCGTAGAATATGCTCCTTCCTATCCCAGATCTTGACTGGTACCTCCTCGTACGTTAAATCTTTGGCTATCTCGTTTGGTTTTAACTCAATAATGTGATTTGGGTCTTTCACATATTTACGTAGCATGGATATGTGAATCACGTTATGAACACGAGACATACTTGGCGCTAAAGCGAGTCTATAGGCAACAGTTCCTACTCGATCGAGGATTTCAAATGGACTAATAAATCGAAGGTTTGAGCTTTCCTCAAATTGTCGATTCTCATTTTTGGAATAACGACTTCTTGCATCTTCTTTTTCATATTAATCAGCTCCAGGTCTGTAGCTTGAGCAGCTTTAAATTTATCGATTAAAGTCAGTTCTACTCGTATATTTAACATCATCATGTGGGTCCCTAGAGTCTTTAACTCTATCTTTATCTTTTATAAATTATATAAAATAGGTCTTTGTGTTCGAAAATATCTCACTCGTACTCGCATACGATCTTCTACTTAACGCGTCAGCTACCACGTTTGATTTTCCAGGATGGTATGGTCAGAACAGGTGCCGAAATGAATTTCCTCTTGAGTTCTTGGAAGCTCTTTTCACATTCCTCGCTCCATTCAAATTTTGTATCTTTTCGAGTCAGCTGAGTTAATGGAGTAGCGATTCAAGAAAATCCTTCCACGAATCTCCGATAGTAACCATCTAAGCCTAGAAAGCTAGATATTTTGATTACTGACTTAGGTTTCTCTCAACTGTGACTCATATCCCAATCTTGGATAGCTTGTCACCATGACACCTATCATTTTACCACTACACAAATATAGCGTCCCCTACGGAGAGTCTAGCTTCTGTACCTTCCACAAAGGAAGTTACCAGATAGAGGCTCGGGTACCAACTCTTGTAGTTGGGTTTTTAACTCTTGAACTTCAATAGGAGCCATTCGATATGAAATTTTAGAAATGAGTTTTTGTACCGGGTTCAAAGTCGATACAAAATTCAATATCACGCTCTGGGGTAGGCCATGAAATTCTTTAGGAAATTCACTAATAATAGAAATATCATTCAAATATGATGTATTTTTTGTTTAAATCCATGACATGGGCTAAGAAATTATACATCCGTTTTTTAATAAACGAATGGCTTTATGGCTTGATATGACAGTGATTGACTTTAGTGGTTTGGTTGCTTGAATTCGCATAACAGGTTGGTTAGGAATATATGAAAACTAACAACCTTACGAAAACAATCAATTTTGGCATGATGAGTAGTTAACCAATCAATCCCTAAAATCACATCAAATGCAAGTATCTTTAAAGAGATAAGATCAACAGGTAATGTGATGGTGCCCACTTGGATCAAGCAAGATTTATAAACAGTGGATGTAATGAAAGTTTCTCCTAACAGAGTCTCCATAGATAAGTCAAAGTCTAATTTCTCCGGAGTTAAGTTTAAACGTTGAGCACAAGCAGAAGAGATAAAAGAATGGGTAGAACCGGTATCTAACAGGGTATAGACTTCGCAAGAGTTTATGATTAACTAACACGTGATAACTTCGTTCGAGGTACTCGCTTTTTGAGAAGTCACAAAAAACGCTCTTCCTAAAACCACCGACTTTGTTTTGTCCGTATCCGCCTTTGGTGCTACTGTCCTAGCTGGAATTGATTTTGCTACAAGACAAAATCGAGCTATGTGACCATCTTTTCCACAACTAAAACATACCTTGGAAGGCTGTGAATAGTTTGGACTTATGTGTCCTCCTCTCCGATCTCAGAGCATCTAATCAAGGTCGCTCTCCTCCCCTAGAATTTGTTCTTTGGTCAAGTCTGCCGGTGTCTGTCGACTTGATGTCTTTTCCGTCATTGTTAAATCTCCTCTTTTTGAAATTTTCACTTGACTCACCTCTCCTATTATCATGTCCACGATTACCACCAGAGTGGTTATCGCTTTTGTCCGTATTTTTCTCTCCTCGCTGGTTATCATTGCTCCGATGACTGCTGTCACCGGTATAACCCTAGTTGTGGTCCTTCGGTTGAACATACTCATTATCTCACTCTAATAATTGAGCCCTGTTGACAACATCTAAATATAGAGAAAATTTGTGAGAGATAAGGTATTGACAAATTTCAGGTTTTAGACCTCTCAGAAACATCCGCGTCATATGTTCCTCATTCTCTACCAAATGAGGTGTAAACATGGATAACTCTGCGAACTTCGCCTCGTACTGGGACACCATCATGTTATTCTGTTCTAGTCTAATAAACTCTACCTCCTTCATATGACGAATAATTTCAGGAAAGTACTTGTCATTGAACAGTTTTTGAAATATTTCCCAAGACATATTGAGTGTGGCTGGCTGGGTACGCTTCATAGATTTCCATCAGTAATCTGCCTCACCATGGAACATAAAGGTGACGAATGGAACCTTATGTTCCTCCGTGCATCCCAAGACATCGAATATCTTGGTAATTTTCTTGACCCACATTTCTACCTTAATCGGATCCAGCTTTCCCCAGAATTCTGGTGGTCCCAACTCGTTGAACTGCTTGACTGTGACAAACCGTGCATTGCTATCATTTCCACCCGTATTTTGTACCCGGGTCTCCCTCGTCTGATTTTGCATGAACTGAAAAAAGCTTCTAAATATCCCATTATTTATCGTTTGTTCGGTAGTGTTGTTTACAGGAGGAATATTTCCTTCCTGTTGCACGTTCTCCTGGTTGGTGATTAAAGGTGTCTCCACGATCACATATACTCCATTATTAACGTTCTCAGCTGCCATTCTCAAATACTGCCACAAAATAAGGGTTAATTAAAGAAATTGACATATCACACAATACCCCTATATTCTAACCGACCAACAAATAAGCTTAGCTAGGACACCCTAGAGAAGGATTTACTCATCCTTCATCTCCTAGTTTTATTCCCCAATCTCCGCTAGAGACCATATCCCTAAGCTTTGATACCAACTGTGACACCCCCAAAATAGGTATACACCACCCATTCTCAGTCGCCAAAAATATGATACAGAAACAACTATAACTTCATTAATAAAATTGTCGTGCAAAATACGACAACACATATACTGTGAGTTTAAATACAAATATTATCTTCTAGAAAATATCCACACTCAAATAAATTCCTCATTACAATTATTGATGCACTATTTTACAAAATAGTGAGGATTGCTAAAACAACTATCTTGAATCATCACTCCATACCCCGGCTAGTTCCTGCTAAATTCTCACCTCTTGAGAAGAAAAATGGAATAAAAGTGAGCTCAACTAGCCCAGTAAAGAATATTATGACTAAGATAATGTACAACAAATTAACCTTAGTCCTCAAGAGGGAAAAATCTGATAGAATATAATAGACAACAAGTTTTAGATCAACAATTACAGCAGAAACAACAATTCATTAGAAGAGTTAAGTGGAGAATGAAATCTACTATCATTTTTGAATTTTAAAAGTCCATCATCAATATTTTATCCCTGTAACATCAATCAATATACATCTTGAATCAAATATTCATCTTTTCACTACGGGCTAAAGATATTCATTTGTATCACCAGTTGGTTATGTTCATCTCAACACCTGTTCATCTTTGCACTACGGGCCAAAGATATTCATCAGTTAATCATTCATCTTTGCACTACATGCCAAAGATATTCATCAAGTATCACCATTAAAGACTGAGGATGATGAAAAATATTTTAGAGAACGAATCCAGTGAGATAAAAGGACAAAGATTAGGGATTCGTAATTTAGATAATCCAAGTTCAAAAATACTCCATAATAAACGATAGTGGAGTAAACTTCAAAAATGAAGATCAAAACATGGATACAATCAAATATAGTAACCATAATAGACATCTTGGACAAAGAAGAGAAAATTTCATTTTTTGGTGAATAGTGTTGTATTTGTGAATAGTGTCGTATACGTGAATAGTGTCGTATACGTTAATAGTAACCCCGACACAAAAAGGTAGAAATTCCATAAGAAAAATCATACTTCGTGAACAGTACTCGTGAATAGTACCGTATTTGTGAATAGTGCCGTATACGTGAATAGTACCCGTATACTTGAATTGTAACCTCGACATGAAGAATTAAAAATTTCATAATAAAATTTATACCAATATTTCGGTATAATGATATTGAGAGAATAACATCATTTACGAATAAAATAACATCCCTTACCTCAAAAGAACAGTACTTCTGAATGGAATATCGGATATAAGGCTGTAGAAAACTTGCACTGAATAGCAACTCTTAAAGTATCTAAATACTCACAAAATACGCTCAATAATATAGAGAGAGAAAACTTATATTTCTGGTGTAATTTTCAATTCTAACTAAGCACCCTATTTATAGGAAAATGCTAGAACGCCAAAGCAGACTAAAGTAAAAAATAATAATTTATTAAAATTTTCTCCCGCACACTTCCTTGACCAGAAATCAGTCACCACAAGTGGGGCCCACCCATATTTTTAATAAAAATATTTATTTCTGAAACTTCAATAATTCATAATAAATAGCCCTTTTATCAAAAAAATACGAATTTTATATCCATTCCATAGGAAATTAAATTCTCTACAACTTTGTAGAAGAAAGTTTTTCCAAATTCTGCCTATAACATAGAGAGAAAGGCTTACCGAAATTTCTACTATAACAATTTCTGAATCACTCACCTCTTAAAATTCATAACAAATTATACGTTAATTTTTAACGGTTCACAATTTGTGGATATATACTCAACTTATATATGTATAACATATCCAAAAATCACAATGATCCAACGGTCGGATTAAAAATTATAACTCACGCAATAGAGCTTAAGAACACTAATTTTTTTTTTTGGACTATGAGTCCCTCGTACCAGTTTCACTCAAACCGTCACCACGAAAAATCCACAAAGAACTTTTGGGTGATTCAAATTTTTAAGTTTAGCTTACTTCCAGGACTTTCTTTTGATATATGGCTCATCTCCTAACTCATTATACACAAAGAGTTATGGATTTTACAAAATCAAGTAATAAACTAATTTTTTTGAAAATTCCCAAATTTCCAAATTTCATTTTTCATTTGATTTTTAATTCCTTCATTCCGAGAAAATAATGACAAAACACCTCAGCACTAATTCCTTCATTTATATCCACATAAAATAAATATTTTCTTATCATATAAATCAATAATTAATTATTCACAAATAATATTACAGAGTCACAATTATGACAACCAGGTCGTTCCCAAGAAAGAGGGGGCTTTCTGATAAGGATTTCTCTTTATTGGCACGCAATTAGATGACCAAACCCCTTTCCTTAGACAGAACTTCCTTAGACATTGCCAATAATGCTATCTAATAATATTATTCAAATAATATGAATTATTGATCTGATAATGAACATACTGTGCAGTGATAATTATTGAAACAACAATAATATAAAATATCAAAGTAGCAATTATTAAATCAATAAAATAAGATATTGAACAGTAATTACTGTAACAATTATTGAGTAGTGCCTTCTTATGTAAGAATCAATAATCCAAAAATACTGTGCACTACCGTGTGCTAATGTGCAACCATGCGACATCGTATTTTAACCACCGTATTCCAAATAGTTGTTAATTCAGAATAATTACGCCGTTATTTATAAAAACTTAAACTTGTCGTTTTCTTCATCCGACCGTTTTTTGTTATGGGGCCCACAAATGGCATACCGTCGTACGAATATTCCACGACCAAACAAATATTCCCCGACTACAATGAATATTTTATAACCACTTGCTTATTTTGCAAAATTTGCACATTTCACCCATAACCAAAATATTATATCAAATTAACTCATTATTTCAAGATAATGAATAGAGGAAATTCAATTTTATTTATTAAAAAGTTGGGGTCTTACAACTAGCCCCTTCAATGATAAACACCTTTATCTTAGAAGGTAGCGTGTTTCGTAACAAACATCTTTTGCTAAGTAAGATTATAGAACATATACCCTAAACTTACTTTAGGATGTCCCACAAATCTGTACTTGTCAAATCTTGTCCCAAACTTATCCTTTGAAACTTTTTTCACATAAGTTGGAAAACCCCTTATCTTAACATACTTAAGATTAGGAATCCTCCCTATCCATAACTCTTATAGAGTCTTGGGGTCGAATTTTGAGGTTACCTTTTTCGTAGATATGCAACCATTTCTAGGAGATGACCCCAGAAAGATACTAGAATGTCGGTAAAATCATTATGGACCGCACAATGTCCAACAAGGTACAATTTTTCCTTTCAGATACATCAATCAATTATTGCGTATCAGGAGGCGCCCATTGTGAGAAAACCATTTGAGATGATCTAGAAACTTATTGCACAAGTATTCCTTCCTCGATCTAATCAAAGAATCTTAATACTTTTCAAATTAGTTTCACTTTTTAATTCTTTGAACCTTTCAAATAATTCATACTTGTATTTCATCAAATACAAACATTTAACTCTTTGAATGATCATCTCCTTTTCTTATATTAGTTTGTTCAATTTGCAAAATAATTTTTCACATAAGTCGAGTATACAAAATCCATTATGTAATATTCTAGTTCTATACAAAATATTATTATTATAAATAGAACAACAATTGTTCTTAAATATAATACTAAAGATTTCATTGTCCAAAAACAAAATGGAAATAATGTTTTTAATGAGAACTGGAATACAATAACAACTTATTGACTTAATAGACTTACCCGTAGGCATTACTAAATAATAAGTTCCTATGGCTAATGCAGCAACCTTTGCTTCATTTTACACATATAGGATTATTTATCCCTTGTTTAGTTTTCTACTTCTGATTGGTCCCTTCATAAATCTATATTTATGATAACCAAAGTCAGTATCCAATATCCAAGTAGAACCTTGACTTAAAGAAAAATTTATTTCAATCATGAACAAAAACTATATTTGTAACCGAAACTTCACTAAGTTTTTTCTGGTTAGCATCTGCAAGATGCTTCTTGCGCTTCTTTCCAAAGGTCCGTGCTTATTGCATATGGAAGAAAACTCCTTTCTTATCCGTGACGCTTTTGTTCTTATTATCCTTTGTTTTTTCCTTTCTATTTACCTTCTTTGAATCGTTCTTCTTTTTAGAAGATCCTTTGGCCCCTACCAGTAAGACTTGGTCTTTCTTGGTTGGAAAGTGACTCTCAGTTGTTTTTCAACATGTTAAGCAAATCAGCGAAGCTGATATCTAGCTTGTTCATATGAAAAATTCACAACAATTATGAAAGGAGTCCGGGAGTGAGTGCAAGATCAAATCTTGGCTCAACTCTCCATCCAAGAAAAAACCTATTGTCCTAATTGATCAATCAAATTGATCATGTTTAGGACATGTGTTTGTACTATAGTGTCGTTGGTCATTCTAGATCGGAAGAGCTCCTTAGATATCTGATATCTATTAGTCCTACTTTCCTTACCATCAATTACTTGACGTGCAAGAGTATAGTAGGAGCATCCATAGTTTTATGCTGACGCTGAAGCTCGTTACTCATGGATGTGAGCATGATGCATTGAGCCAATTGTGCATCATCTTGCCACTTTCTAAAAGTAGCAATCTCTTCCTCAGAGGCATTGTCTACAACCATTGCAGGAAAGACGTATTAAGGAGATAAGATAGCTTTTCAGCCATGAGAACTATTCTCAAATTCCATAACCAATCCGAGTAATTTGGTTCGATTAATTAACATCTAATATGTTTCGCAGTGATAGTAATTTAGACATTATAAAATTCTGTAAATGAATTTGTTCTTAACAATATTTTAGCATACATTCTTTTATTAATTACCAAAATAAATTAGGTCTTGTTTTAAATTGGTATCTCTCACTATTTTCATCAAACTATATTACCCTCAATATATATAGTTCGACAATATCTAATTAAAGATATGTTAGTGAGAATAAGGATCCCATTTCAAATGTATATAGCCTTGTGTGTGCACAATAAACTATATATAAATAAATAGGTAGACAACTCTTGTAAATTACATCAACTATGCAACTTCTTGTATTTTGCCTCTTAGATCATAAAGGTCAAGTGTGTGCACATCCGAACTAAAATAATCTAAGTTCGGTCATACCTAGACCTGCAAACGGTAGTAGGTAGGGCGAACCGAAATGGTCTTGTTTTCTTTGAAATTTGATTTTTGTGTAGAAGCCTGTGGTTCTGCCTACCAGCTTTTTTTTTTTCTTTTTTTGCAAAATAAAAGAAGATTTGATAGCCAAAATTTTTGTTAAAGGGTAGTCAAATAATACTTGTACAAGATTTGACATTTTATTCTTCTTTTGTAAATTAAGTATGAAAATAATAAAATCCTAAAAGAAATCAAGTGGGTCAAAACTAACTAAGAGCAAGTTTTCCTATAAACAAGGGATTTCAAAATTCAAATTACCTATGTTTCTGACAGGCCAAGATATATCATCGCTATGAGGAACCATGATTTGATATTTAAACTGAGCATGTGAGAGAAGACAGAAAATCAATGCAATGGCATGAATTTGTGTGATTGTTGCCCCTGCATTGATTAGCATACCAATAACTGTGGTGCTATGTCTTCAAGCGTCAGAAATATTATAAATGACTCCTTTAATTATTAAATTGAAAAATATTTTAAATTAATTTTAAAAAAAATGATATTAATTTTATAATTTGAAAAATGGCAATGCTCATAAATTAGGCACGATTTAGGTTTTACTTTTTAAGAATAGTAAAATTTTAACAAAAGTAAAGAAACAATATATTGAAGATTGCATTAAAAACAAACAGTTATTGTAGCTCAGTTGGTTTGAACTCTTATTTATTTATTTACAAGTCTTGTGTTCAAACCTCATAACCCACAAGTAGCAACATTTTTTTAAAAAAAAATAAATCGCGGGCCATGGGCTGGGCCGGGCCAAAAACGGGCAGGCCAAAAAGGCCTGGATTTTATTGGGCTAAAAATCTTCAACCCAAAGCCCAGCCCGTGGAGGGTGGGCCGGCTCGGCCCGCGGGCTTGGGCCATATTTGCTAGGTCTAGTCATACCTAACACTTCTATATATTCAAAAGAAAAACATTGTCCTTGTGTGTGCACAACAAAATAACATTGTTCAGTCTATTTATAAGCATTAAATGTGATAAAACAATATCTTAAATATTTAATACGTGCCTTGTGTGTGCACAACAAACTCATATTAAATATTTAATACTCTATTGTTTTACCATGCTAGAAGGCGACGTTCGATATTCCAAATATATTTGAACGTTACAACTTAATATAATTTCTTTGAGGGGTTTGTTATTATTTTGTCTCATCTTGTTTCGCGAACATGCATATATATATAAAATACGCGTCATATTAATTAACATGTGAAGCATGTTTGCATAATATATATATATATATATATATATATATATATATATATATATATATATATATATATATATATATATATATATATATATATATATAAGCATGCACATATAGAATACTATATTCTACCCGGATTTGATTATGGATTTTATTCTAGTTTGGTTCACTAGAGCCACCAAGTAAACCAAAAGGTCAAACCTAGGGTTCAAGAATTAAATTTAAATATAACTATTACATTTAAATCTCGGGCTCCATTACAAACAGGTCTTCAAGCGCTCCTTGCTTCTTGATCTTCAATTCTTCAAAATCAATTCTAACTATTCCTATTACAAAACTATTTAAAATAAATAGAAACCTTGATCAACAGTCAAGGGGAAGTACATAGGAGGGAGATAGAATTTACATTAAGAAAAAATTAGAGAAGACGAGGTACGCAGATCCCATTTAATAAAACCCATACATTCATGTATCCAACTGAAATAAAATTTAATCACATTGATCAATAGTCCATAATTAATCCCATTTATTATCATACACATCTACATATGCATCAATAAATAAATTCATCTCATGAATAATAAAAATTCAATATATATATTAATATCATTTAATGGGCAAATTTAGTTAGTATAAAATCTAATTTTGAATCAAAATAAACTCCTTTATTTTAATCCAAATTTAAATAAAAATAAACCTCCTTTATTTTAATTTATACAATTTTGAATAAAATAAGCTATTTTATTTTAATCAAGTTCTTTAATCAAAATAAACTCATTAATTTTAATTAATTATGGAATCCAATTCCAAGTAAAAAAAAAACTTTATTAAAGGAAACACGGATTCTCATTCCTATTCACAGATAAACTCCTTTATTTTAAATAATGTGAAATCTTATTCCATATCTAAACAAACTCCTTTATTTAAGAAAATACGAATTTTCTTTTTTATTCACAAATAAACTCCTTTATTTTGAATAATATGAAATCTTATTTCATATATAAATAAACTCCTTTATTTAAGTAAATATGAAATCCAATTTTAACTCCAATTAGTTATCATGGAATCTAATTCCAACTCTAATTAGTTAGCATGAAATCCAATTTTAAAATTAAAATAACATTTTTATTTTAATAATAAAATAATTAAGATTAATATATATATATATATATATATATATATATATATATATATATATATATATATATATATATATACCAATAACTCACAGGAAGAATTCCACGATAAGTATTATAAATATCATACTACTGAAGTATGAATCTTATATATATAATAACCGTCCGTGATATATACGTGATTTCGCGATTTATTTTTTTTATACAACAAATTATGCATAATTAAATTGTTTTAAACACATATCAACATATATATCGAATCTGAACAATTAATAATTCGCATAAAGGTTTGACTTTGATACCACTGTTAGGTTTGTAATATTCATGAATGCAATCAAATTGCACAAAATAAGCGAAAACGTGAAAAATCAGAGTTTTAAAATTTTACAAACCATATACCCGGATAATCCTTTATGCATAATTATTAATTAAACGAAAAGATAAAGAACAAGTATCATACCCTTGAAGATTCAAGCTTCCTCAGGTACAAGTTCACCTCCAAATCCTTTCGCATTCAACTTGAATTAATCCATCGGGTTTGATTCCTTCCTTTGATCAACGTTAGCCACCCAAATATTTGGCCTCTAGAGGTGATCAACCAAGGAAGAAGAAATATTGAATAAGATGTGTATTTGGCAAAACTCTAGTTTTTCTATCTCTCATAGAAAAGGGTGTACTCTCCCAAATATTGAAATTACGTATTCTATAAAAACGTCAACCACCCTCACCCACAATAAGATTCCTCTTATTTATAGATGTGAGCAACTCTCCTTAACATTTAAGGAATTGAGTTTTATTTTAATTAATTAAATTCCTTTAATTAATTATTCTCCCAATCTTATTAAGAATAATTAATTAAAATCTTTTAATTAATTTACCTCCTAATCTTATTAGGAATATATGAGAGTACTTTTATTAATTAATTCCCAAACCTGCTTTTAGAAATTAAATAATAATAATAATAAGACTCCTCTTATTAATTTATATTTAATATTTCTAAAATATTAAATAATAATATTAAGCTATTTAATTTATTCTATCATTATAGATTAAATTAAATATACTTAACTTATTATTACGATTATGTCATTTGCTTCTTAAATAATTATTCTTCCTTTTATTGTGTGACCCTTTAGGTTCTCCATATTAAACCGGTTGTGAATAAATCAATTAGAACAATTCTAATCTTATTTAAACAAATAAATTAAACTATTAATTTATTTAAATAAATAATATTTATTCTACAATAGGGCTAAGTCTCCCTAACGATTAACGACTTTTCAGATAATATAGATTTCAACATTAATCATAAAAAAATATTTGAGTAAATAGTTACCGTACAATTCAATCCTTCCACCATACAATATCCCAATTAAATATAAGACATGAAATTACTGTCAAGTCTTATTTTATTTAATTATATGTATTTCGACTCTTAAATGCACAACTCCAAATAATGCAAATTAGAAACTCCTTTCTAATCTCATTCTGCCTTTGCCAAGGACTACTGGGTTGTCATTTATCGAATCTCATAGGACATTTCTCTTCTTTTACTAGAAGCGGTAGATTCTTTATTGATCATACATTATCTCCATGTACAACTTATTATACCCAATCATACCATTTGATATACCCTAAGGGTTTTAAGGAATAATTCAAAGTATAACTCATCATACACAAGATACTATGATGATCTCAAGTCCAAGGATCACTTGTACTACTATCACTACAGGAATTCCTATTGACAGGCAAGTAAAACTCCATTAGGTATTCCTTAGCGAGCCACGTTCAGTGAACTTATTATCTAATAAGCACCTACATACTTTCTTTAGTGTCTCTACACGAATGATCATGAGATCAATCATCATCATCCAATGAGCAAGTAACGTATCTACCAATCTATCCGGATTCATTAATCCCCAATTTAGTAATCCAACGATTGGGAACTATTTTAATTTTAAGCTTTCTAAGAATTTAGATCTCATTAGAATGATCATCATCATTATTTTAAAAGCATTGCTTAAAACTATGGGTTTATCAATTATTATAAAGCTGCATTATGTAGATAATTAAAAGCCTTTAATAAATTAATACTTTTTATTAATAAATGAATAAGATTGTTTACAAAATATATGCTTTATCATCAAACATGATTGGCTTGTGTGCATACTACTTTCAAGATGAACTGTTGATTGATATCTTTGGCTCGTAGTGCAAAGATGGACATATGTTTGGCATGATCATGACCACTGGTGATACAAACAAATATCATTGGCCCGTAGTGCATGAATAATCTGTTGATGTGAAATATTTATTGATTGATGTTATAGGGATAAAATATTGATGATGAACTTTTAAATCATGGAAGATAGTAGACATCATGCTCTACTTGACTCTTCTAATGGATTGTTGTTTCTACTGCAGTTGTTGATCTAAAACTTGTTGCCTATTGTATTCTATCAGATTTTTCTCTGTTGAGGACTAAGGATAATTTTTTCTACATTATCTTAGTCATAATATTCTTACTGGGCTAGTTGAACTCACCCTTTTCCTTTTTATTTCATTGTTCTTCTCAGAAGGCGAGAATATAGTTGGGACTAGTCGGGGTGTGGAGTGATGGTTCAAGACGGTTATTATAACAGTCCTCACTATTTTTTAAAATAGTGTATCAATAATTATAATGAGGATTTTATTTGAGTTTGGATATTATCTACAAGACAATATTTGTATTAAAACTAACAACACATGTGTTGTCGTATTTTGCACGACAGTTGTATTAATAAAGTTTATATTTGATTTATGTATCGTGTATTTGGTGACTCAGAATGGGTTGTGTGAACCTATTTTGGGGGCGTCACAAATTTTATCGTGAATAGTACCCTGAATGAATAGTACCCCAACATGAAAATATTAGAATTATAGAAGAAATACTTACCATAGTAAGTTTAGATTTAGGAATATGAAATGAAATAATATAAGAAAATACAAATGGATTTTCACCCGTCATGCGGTAATCCGCATCGACAGATCATTTCCACAATTTAATAAATAATGAATACAAAGGGTTATTCACCAGCCATGTAGATAAATTATTCCCACAGCTTAATAAAGAATGAATATGAAGGGTTATTCACCAGGCATGAGGTAGGTCGCGTAGACATGTTGTAACCCGAATTCAGTGCTTTACGATACCATTTCTATGAGCGAAAATAATACTAATACTAATAATAATAATAATATAAATATCAAACTTAACTTACATTTATCAGAGTCTAATCCCAAGTACGCAACCTTTACTAAAATTCTTTACATGATATATAATACATATCATAGTCTTAATACAGTCTAACTATTACAAAAGATACTATTAAACATATTCTGTTTGTTTTCCTTTTCATTTGTTCTTGTCTGAACCTTCGGGTTGATCATACCTAGCTGAAAACATTTAAATTTAAAGCAAGAATGAGCATTTGGGTGCTCAACAAGTAATAACAATTATAAATATAAATAGCTGAAAGAATTAAATGTTTTCTTTGTACATCACTTCTACAACGAATTAATAGTTGTGAAGTAAACTGAACCGATAATAATAACATAACAATTCTATATCAAAATTTTGAAACTACGTATTGACTATATATATAAGGTAGTCGACATACTATGAACATTGTTTTTTATTTTCGAAAAGGTTAGACAGAACTTCATCTGCAAACCGTCATAACTTACGGACACGAGGGTGTACATCTCATGGACCCTGTATTGATCAATACTACATGCAAGAACGATATTATCATTCATCTTTTCCGCCTTGGGTGTATAAAAGTTTTCCCATATTCGGGATATTCATACTTAGTCGTGAATCCAAACCAAAGCAATTTGATTGGATACAAAAGGGTTTTATCATATTCAACGATATTTCTGAATTTGTGTCTAGCTGGGTCAAATAGCTTAGACGGCTTTTACTGTATTCATACTGGGGCTCAATATATATATATATATATATATATATATATATCAATATGTGGTGAAATACAATGATTATCCAAGTGAGGACACTTGTATAACCATATTTAGAAATTAACGAACAGAATATATGTAGACACTCCAAATTTTTTGCATACCTGTTACTAACATTGCAGGAGGGCATATTCGTCTTTCGGAGATAACCCTGGAAGGCAGCTCACATCCATTCTGGATACTACCAGAAGTTTAGTTCCAACCCCGGAACACACACCGGGAACATCATTTCCAACCTCGAAACACACAGGGAATATCATTTCCAACCTCGGAACACACACCGAAAGGATCATTTCCAACCTCGGAGATAACCCCAAGTTTCGTCCTTGGCGATAACACCAAGGAATGTCGTTGCAGTTCCGTCGATAACTCCGGAAATGCTTATTTCAAATGCATGCGATCAGATTCAATCAGACCTCCTGCCGAGGCACTCATACCTCAGACCCGGAGCTAACACCGGGTAGACAGGCACTCTTACAGATGACCTTGCGGCATTCAAACACTTGCAGCAGTCCAATCTCAGATGTAACCCTAAGCAACATCTGCTTTCAACTCAAACCGGAGATAACCCCGGTGAGGAGTCAAACGTTATCTTGCCACCTCAACACCTATGTGTCGTCTCAACACTTCATACATACATAAATACAACAATGTCCTACAAGAACTAAAGAGTTCCAATCCCGAGTGACTATTATGCGTGGCAGCACACCAGATAGAATTTGAAGCTTGAATACCATGGGCATGGTCCCCTCTTCCTGACTTCGTACAACCTCTAATACATGTCATTCCGTAACTCTCGACACAAGCGGTCCGAAGAAGGTCTTATATACCTCGTTCGATGCTCGGATTGAATTTTTGTAAGTTCGAAGGACATTACAAAGGCACTGCAGTGCACGTATTTTGAGACAATCGACTTCATGAGACCTGGCACCGGAAGCAAACAGCAGTGCACTCGGCTCCCCCTCTATAAATAGAGGGCTTGGGGTGGCCATTAAACAAGAAAAAAGGCGAGGAAGCCCTATCAAATTTGCTCTGTACACACCCATATTGAGTGCTTGCTCTTTTTAAACACCTGTTAGCTCATATATAGCTATACATTTACCGGTGGGAGCTGAGTGTTTATCCATATAGAGTCATAGAAGTCTGCATTGGCAGCCCACTATAAGCCTTCTCACACTCTATAAAGCCTTTCTCTTCATCTTTGCACACACTATTCTAAACATTGAGAGTCGTGTTATGTGCGTATGCTCGAACTTCGATCCGTGGTTTTCATTTTTATCTGTATATATATACTTATATATGTATATATTTATATATGGACTAACATTATCAAGTTATGCCTCGATTGAGCCTAAACTTATGTTTGGAGCGTTTACTTGCTTATATATATATATACTTATATATATAATTGTTGTCAGACATATCTGATGAGCTTAGATTTTACATCCTGAAATGCTACTACTTTTTATATATATATATATATATATATATATATATACTTATATATATAACTGCTGTCGGAATTATATCTCGATGAGTCCGGATTTTACATCCTATATGCGTTCTACTTTATATATATATATATATATAATTGTTGGATTATATCCGATGAGCCTCGATTTTATATCCTAAGCATGCTATCGCTATTATATATATATATATATAAAATTATTGTCGAACATATCCGATGAGCCCTGGATTTTATATCTCAAAGTTTATCGCTTATATATATATATATATATATATATATATATATATGTATTTACATTTACATAGTTCAAGTTTACTTCGTGGCCTTTTCTCGCTTTTATTTACATTTAGTCCCGCTTAAAGTTTACTCCGTGATTTTGATCGTCATTTACTGCTTTATTTACTTTACTGATCCCCCATGGAGTCGCTTAGTGGTGGTTGATCATGTCCATATATATATATATATATATATTTACCGCTTTGATATATTTGCATTTTCGATCCCCCATGAAGTCACTTCGTGGTGGTTGATCATGTCTCTATATATATATTTACAGCTTTTATATATATAACTGCTTACTGCTTTCCATACAAACTGCAGTATCATGTGAGCCTAAGAATCATGTGATCACAGATTCAGTCTACTGAATCTAGATTCGGTTCCCATGATGGACATTTTTCAGCTATAAGCAACTTGTACATTATTTACAGTGTCTGAATTTCCTTGGATGGCTGTCATGCCCATAAGAAGTTCGGCACTGCTGTATATTATTTTCTCGAAGATGCCTCGCATCTCAAAAATAAAAGCAAACAAGCCGAACATTTTAATAATAAAATGGAAGTACGAAAAGGTCTCGCTTCTATTGAGCATGTGGTTTGAAAAACCTCTTTACAAAACTTCATTGCTATATCTTGCTTAAAACTGAATTTTTCTATAAATTCAAACCCTTTGTATATAGGTGCGAATGAGGCCTTGCACTACTTTTAAATAATTGCACATTGATCCACACACACACAGACACATTCATATAACAGTTTCTTGAAAAGTGGTGGTCATCGTGGCAACACGGATGTCGAGGATTGCATAACACCTTCCCTCCGCATAATCAAGCCCCCGAACCCAAATGAATCTCGGTTTCACAGACCCGTTTAGTAGTGTCATATCACTGGGTCAATGTACAAACCTTTTTCTTGCGTTAGGCATGACAGTTAAAAACACCAACCGCGACTCTTAAAGTCAAATCGTCAACATTACACATGTCGGACCTTTTTCACTTGTTTTTTCAAACAAATCTCACATTAACATGAGAACACCAAAGAACAAGTAACGAAAAGGGACAACTAAAAATCTCGACGTCGACAGGTGGTGACTCCGCTGGGGACTCCAGTAAAAGGGCTTAAGCCGCTATTACAAGCTTTTCAAAACTGTTATATGCTCATGTGTGAATGTTGCATTTACATTTATGATGAATGTGTACGAATGCATTTTACTTACTGCACTGCCAAATATCTATCTGTGATATTAGTACTTTGCACATGTCATCATTTTCATAAATGATGAGACACGTTGTATGTGGATTTGTATATGTTGTGTGGTTCCTCCACCAGAGGCTATCTCATCTGGTGTTTGATTCTTTGGACTCGTGGGAAGACTAATTCCAATGAGGCTCAGGAAAGGCACCACCCAGATTCGCTCCAGTTGAAAGACTGGATTAACTTCCCGTCAAGTAGATTGCGATGATCTGGGAACCTTCATGCCAAAAAGCCACGAGAGTAACCCTAAGATAGGTCAACCTCTGATAAACCAAATGCGGAGGAAAGTCTCTTCATGCTTTCCATTTTCAATTACTTGTAAAAGCATTTACTTGTAATTTCATTCCATGATCATCTTTATGTAATGGAAAATATAAAGAATATATGTGCATACATGACATGTTATCAATTAACACCCGTTTTTGCAGGACAATATTCCTAAAACGGACACATTATGATAGCATTTACATTATCCCTAAGACTAAACTACATAAGTTTTTTGTAGGGAAATAATTAGGCATGTTACCCGCTCAAAATCCAAAAAGGCCACGTGCCTACAACCAATCATGTCTTCTTCTGACCAATCTAATCCTGTTTCTCGAGAAGAATTTGACGGATTAAGTAGACAAATCATAGATCTGGTTGTTCTACTTAAAAAATTGCATTAGTCTACTCAGGGTACAAAGATGCCTACACATACAGAATCCTCTTCACAAGGAGGAGATCAAGGTTTGGAAAAAATAATTCCAGAACCTTAGTTGGATACGACCAACAAAGACCCTGAAAACACCCATCTTAGAGGAGATCCAGACACCGGTGATATCAGGAAGAAGGTCCTCCAAATGGAGGAAACTATCCATGTTCTCAAAGGGATTCGAACACATGGAAGTGTCTCATATACTGACCTTTGCATTTTTCCTGGTGTTCATTATCCAGAGAAATTCAAAACCCCTGATTTTGAAAAGTATGACAGATTAGGGGATCCTTATACACATTTGAAGGTGTTCATTGGAGAACTTAGATCTTATGCGGAAAATGAAAAGCCTGTAATGCAAATTTGCTCTAAAAGAGTCCTGACCGAGAAGCCCGTTCATGGTTTACCAAATTAGACAACTCCAAGATCCATAGCTGGGAAGAGCTAGCTCATGCCTTCCTCACTCAATACAAATTTCAATCTCAGATGGCTCCTGACCGGTACCAGATTACCAAGGTCAAGAAACAGTCTAATGAGTCTTTTAGAGAGTATGTTCAAAGGTGGAGGAGCCTTGCTGCTCAAGTTATTCCTTCCATGACAGAAGCAGAAATGGTCATGACTTTCATAGACATACAGGAAGCTCCTTTCTATGAAAGAGTCTTAGCTGGTATTGGCAAACCATTCTCTAAAATGATCAAACACGGAGAGATGGCTGAGATGGGATTGAAGTCGAGAAAAATTCAAGACCTAGCCGCTCTTAATGCTGAGCACATCCAGTCCGGATCTTATGGAAACAACCCCTGGAGGGTTCATAAAAAGAAAGAGGAGGATGTTTCCTTGATACTACAAGGTCAAAAAGGCAATCAGAACATGCCTATACAGAGGAAAAACTATTCCCCTTTCTAAGCACAGTCTTCAAACCCTCCATTGCCTAAAAGTGGAGAAGTAAAGCACCCTCGAACATTCACACTCTTAGGGGACTCGCTCGAGTATATTCTTGCTCTTCTGACTACTCGTAATAGGTAATTACACGCCTTCTTCCACCAAACCAACCCTAATGGGAAGGGTTTTAATGCTACTCAGAAGTGTGCTTATCATGCCGGAGCACCTGGACATGATACTTAAGATTGTTGGGCCTTGAAACAAAAGATCCAAGATTTAATAGACAACGGTGAGATCGTGGTCACCAAACCAGATCAACCTCATGTACAAGACAACCCTCTTCCTCAACACAAAGAAGAAGAGGTCAATATGATTAGTTGGAGCACTGGACAGAGTTCCAATTTTAATGGTGAACTATTCCAAACCATCAAAGACGGTGTTGACAGATGGGATTATACAAAGTTCCAATTTGCTATGGAACGAAAGATGAAAGCTCTTTGCAAGCAAATTGAGCAATTGGAAGAACTGGTGACACACCAACATCAAGTCATACGCCAATTAATTAGCTGGGAGCATGCTTTTCTCCTTCATTTTGTTATGAATGCTCCGCTATCACCCTCAGAAAGCGAAGCTATGGAGGATAAGGTTGCAAAGAGAGAAAATGCTAAAGCCCGTCGGGATTTTTCCAATCAGAGGGAATTTACTTATCTGGGCCAATCTTTGGAGGAGATATTTCAAATGCTGATCAATGAAGGAAGAATTAACTCCCTTCTACCTCCAATCAATCCCCGTTCAAGATGGTTCAACTCCGATGGAGTATGTTAATATCATTCACATTCTCGCGGTCACAACACAGAAGAATGTTGGGCACTCTGCCATCTCATTCAAAATCTCATTGATAGCGGTGTCCTGCAGATGGCAGACGCTGACACTGTGCAACTTGAGAGTAGGAATACCTGTCCTACCAAATAGAAGGGATCAATAGCAGTTATATCCGCTGAGGATGATGAGACTGTCAAAGCATTTCCCATACAAACAATTCAACTCAAAGGAGCTGACAATCCTTTGAAAGTGGCTTTACTATAGCCAATTTCTTTACCTTTCGCATTCACACAATATCCTCGCTGTTAGCTTACACAAAGTTCCATGGAATTATGGAGAAGTCAAGGATCCATCGCCTCATACTAATCGCTATAAAGTTGTCGAAAGAAAATCCACTGTATCTTCCTCAGAGGGTGATGAAGCTCGCTATTAGAGCAAAAGGGAAGATTCCCATGGAGAAGATTAAAAAATTCTTCCACACTATGGGCCATAATGAAGCCAAGGTGGTTTTAAGCTTGAGAGAAGCTCCACATCAGATATCAGTACTGAACTTGGTTTTCTCTTCTGAAGATCACCGGAAGATCTTATTGAAGGTTTTGGAAAAAGCCTACTTACAAAAATCAGTGGATGCAAAAAAATTTCAACATATGGTTGATCACATTTTCAACAACAATGTGATATCCTTCACTGATGACGACATACCGTCCGAAGGGACCGGTCATTGCAAGCCATTGTATATTACAGTTTTGTCCTCCGGGTATATGCTAGCTGGAGTTTTGATAGATAGAGGTTCATCTCTGAATATCTGTCCTTATGCCACTTTGGTGAAGATGAATGTCAATCTCAAATGGATCCAAAGTAGCCATACGATTATCAAAGCTTTTGATGGATCCCGACGAAATTCCGTCGGAAAGATTGAGCTGCCAATTGAGATTGGTCCAAATACATTCAATGTATCCTTCCACGTCTTCAGAATAGACTCAGGATACAACTTGCTATTGGGGAGACCATGGATTCACATGGCTGGAGCCGTTCCCTCCACACTACATCAACAACTCAAATACATTGTCAAAAACAGTCTAGTCACTGTCAACACTGAGCCGGAATGTCCTGAAAAAGGAGATCTACCAATCATCAGCTTCAATTCAGAAGTTGAGCTGGTCAGTTTTCATACTTTGGAAGTGAGTAACACACAATATCAACCTATTGGAGCACCACTTCCCATACCCAAGATTTCAGCCAAGGTTATGTCGGCCACTCAAGAAATGATGTCATTGGGTCATCAGCCTGGACAAAGGCTTGGTTAAAATCAGTGAGGTATTAAGCACCCTATTCAAGTGTCCAAATAAATTGGGACAAATAGGACTAGGCTATCTTTGCCATTTCGGTCATAGGAATCCTCATAAGTATAAGCAGGTTCCTCAAGCTTCCGACACACGATGATTTTTTCCATCTGCACTGCATGAGCTGATACAGTCTCCAATAAAGGTGCCAGCCCATGTTATGGCTATGTTGTTTCCCAAACCAATACCATTCAAAGCAAAAGAGGTGCTGATTCCTGATCCCGAAGTGGAAGAAAGGAAGCAGAAACGTAAACATGACATCGCCTTGATGATATCAGGCATACGCATCATTGTTCATGATGAACATACAAACAGATATACCCCAAACGATGATTGTCCAAATATCATGGTTATCATTTCGGGAGAAGGAGGACAATGACAATCCCTCCATCGTTGCAGTCCATCAGGACTTTGCCCTCGATAATTGGAGCAACACTCCATGCATTGGTCGACGAGGGTAAAATGGGAAAAAAATCCCTCTGCCCTGTATATAACTTTAATTGCTTGCTTTTCTATACAGTATTAATAGTTATTTTATCAGTACATGCTAACACTTTTGTATGATTAAACAGTTTCATATATTAAGTGAAAGCATCTTTTGATTTCAGGACTCTGAATTTAGATGTGCTTGTACTTGCTGATAAGGTGCATTCTCTCCACCAGGGCTGTAACTTTGATGCAATGTTAGACTCAGACTTGATGGAAATACAAGAGGGCATTGAGACACCTCAGGAGATTAAGGAATGGGTCGCAGACAAACCTAAACCCAACCTTGACCAAACCACTTCTTTTAATCTTGGAACCTTAGAAAACCCTAAGTTAATCCAAATTGGTTCAGACCTCACTCCAAACCAACAGAATTATATGGTTACACTATTAACCCAATTCCAAGATGTGTTTGCATGGTCTTATGAAGACATGGTGGGATTATGCCTTGGGGAACCTTTTGTTACATACAGTTGTCATTCAGCCTCATCAATGCCGGGGCAACCTACCAGCGAGCTATGATGGCTTTCTTCCACGATTTAATGCACAAAGAGATAGAGATATATGTGGATGACATCATTGTCAAATCCCAAAGGGAGGAAGACCACTTAGACCATCTCAGAAAGTTATTTAATAGGTTGCGTAAGTACAACTTGAAGTTGAATCCAGCCAAGTGCGCCTTTGGTGTCAAATCAGGCAAGTTGCTAGGTTTCCTACTCAGCCACAAAGGGATTGAACTGGATCCTACCAAAATCCAGGCCATTAAGGAAATGCCCATTCCTCAAATAGAGAAGGAAATACGGGGATTTTTGGGAAGAATCAACCTCATTAGAAGGTTTTTCTCTCAACTCACAGCAACCAGTGAGCCCATCTTCAAGTTGTTAAGGAAGAACTCCTCCATGAAATGGAACGATGAGTGTCAGAAAGCCTTCCTTACCATTAAAGAACAGCTGGTTAACGCTCCTGTTTTGGTACCACCCAGGGATGATGTTCCCCTATTCATGTACCTGTCCATTAATGACAATGCCATGGGTTGCATGCTAGGGAAAAAAGACGATAGAGGCTAAGAACGAGCTATCTATTACCTCAGCAAAAGATTCAGCATCAGTGAACACAAGTACACTCTGATTGAGAAGACTTGTTGTGATTTAGCATGGGCTTCCATGAGGTTACAACATTACCTCCATGGTCACACAACCCATCTCATATCCCGCGTGGATCCTCGCAAGTATGTGTTCAGTAAGCCCATACTGAATTATCGACTGTCCAGATGGCAGTTGATCTTACAACAATTTGACATCGTCTATGTGACATAAAAGTCTGTCAAAGGTCAAGGAATTACGGATCAACTGGACGCCACACCTGCAGGGGATTACAAACCCTTAGAAACATACTTCCCCGATGAAGGGGTAATGATAGTTTAGCAACACCATCAGTACGATGCATGCCATACATGGAAAATGTATTTTGATGGAGCTGTTAATATAGAAGGCTCTGAGTCGAGCGCTTCTAATATCCCAGACGGGGAGGCGATATCCGTCGTCGTCAAATTGCGCTTTCAAGGCACCAATAACACAATGGCAAGTATGAAGGTCAGATCATGGGCTAAAAACTTGCCTGCTCAATGGGCATCGGTGGTTAACGCCTTTGGGGATTACGAATTGGTAATCAAGCAATCCACGTGAATCTATCAAACCAAAGAACTATATTTGCTGCTTTACCATCGACAAGTTTTACAGATGGCTTTGGAGTTCGAAGAAATCACCTTTCTACACATTCCTCATAATAGGAATGATTTTGCGGATGCATTAGCTACGTTGGCCTCCTTAATTCATATACCTGATAAGGAAAACATGCCAAACATCACATTTGCCCTACAAAAGGCCCCAGCTTATGGGAACTATGTTGGAGAAGTATCAGATGAGCTACCTCCTATCCACAACCCTTGGTATCAGCATATCAAGGAGTATTTGCGAGATGGATCTACACCCGCTGAGGCGATCCTAACTGAGAAGAGGCGGATCCATCAACTTGCTATGAAATTCTACCTGAGCAGAGATGCACTCTACAAGAGAGATGCAGGATTAGGTCTCCTCAGATGTCTGGACAAAGACCAAGCTCAGAGGCTCATGGATGAGATCCATGGTGGAGTATGTGGCCCACACATGAGCGGACCCTTACTTGTCAAGAAGATTCTCAGAACAGGGCACTATTGGCTTACACTCAAAGCTAACTGTGATGATCACGTCAAGAGATGCTATCAATGCCAAATTCATGGGAATGCTATCCACGCCCCTCCAAGGGAACACCACAATATTAGTTCGCCATGGCCCTTCTCAATGTGGGATATGGACGTGATCAGGCCCTGATAAGTGGATTTTATATACGTGATTCAATGTCCATTTCATGCTTATTTGTTGCTAAATTCTTGTGATCATGTTCATTTTTACTCGTTTTATGTTATTGCATGTGTAGGATGGTGGTTGTAGCATTTAACGTGCATTTGGAGCTATTCGGTGTGATATGGAGTTAATTGATACAAAGTTGGAAGAAATCTTGAAGTGCAGTAAATCTTTTGGCAGACAGAGGTTTCGCCGAGAATATGCATATTTGGTTTATATACAGTAACCAAGCGTGGGGTTCTTAATTAGTTAATGAGAAGGCATCTCGTGGGTGGGCATATATAACACATGAACCCCACCCGGCTGGGTGTCAATTTTATTTCCTCATTGTGATTGAAATTCTTTGTGGGCATGGATTCTAGCTTATTGCATGGCAATGGAACTCTAGAGAGATGGAATTTTGACTGGAGCTTGTGTGTTGGATATCTACTACTCAATTAACAAAAAATTAAAAAACACAACAAGGCATATTACGAAGATTGAGCTCTATTTTTCATAGCAAGCTGTGGAGGAGTATTTCGAGGAGATTTTCGAGACGATTGCAATTCTAGGCTACGAGAAGGGTGTTTTTCAATATTTTTTGTCTTAGGCTATTATATGTAATTGACAGAATGTTTTCTATGATTTATTCAATGTTTATTTGGTTTAGTATGAACTAATTCACTTTTTAGGCTTATGATGGATCTTTAAGTGAAACGATGATTTTGTAAACTTTGATTTCCATTTCAATAATCTATTTCCAGTTTATCTATATTGATTTAAGCTTGAATTTATGAATTGCCTGATCAACAATTCTTTGTGGATTTGTATGGAATTGAGAGAGGATATTCAAATCTAGACCTAATTAATATAACACGTGTTCATGAATTTTGTGAATAGCAGAATCTTGATGAATGTTAAGGTAGAGATATGCTTGACATCACATGTAATTGGATAGAGAACTTAATCTTAAATCTTCTTTAATTGTAATTCACATAGAGATATAGTGAGTTAGTTGATTAAGGTGTTTAACTTGTTTCTATCTTAATTGTGGATTTAAGTTAATACAATATTAGTGCATCGAGAGGTGGTTAATACTACATTCGTGTTCTTGATTAATAAACTGGGATAAAGAGTTGAATTGGAATTAAGGTTTTAAAATCAGAGTGAAGCTTAGGGTGAAATCATAAGTCTAATTCTCCATTAATTGTTTGAAATTTCAGATTTTGATATTTGTTATTGTTTTGTGATAGTTCAATTATTCTTTAATTTAGAGTCTTTAATTTTAATTATTGAGTTGATTGGTTTAATAAAATTAGGATTAATAGGAAATTGGTAATTGTAAGTTAAGATTAGTGCTAATTAGTCTCTGTGGGAACGATACTCTACTCATCACTCTATTACTTGTTGACCACGTATACTTGCGTGTTGTACGTATATTGATTTTACCCAACAAGTTTTTGGCGCCGTTGCTGGGGAGCTTCTTAGTATAAATCTTAATAGTTTTACAATATCAGTTTAATTAATCCAGTTTTACTTAGACATTTTTATTTTTGTTTTGTTCCTTCTCTTTCAGGTGTTTGAAGCAGTTTATGCAAAATCGGTCCAAAAATCTAGACTTGTTGTCTTTTGAGGAGGACATCGAGAAAAGGTTTCAGAGGTTAAGTAAGTGGATCAAGGAAACGAGGCAAGAATTTGAAACATATGAGAAAGAAGAGGAAATGGCAGCCAAAGATCAGAAAGCATTAAGGGACTTCGCCACACCCAAGGTGACTGAATTGCAGTCAAGCATCACCAGGCCTGCAATAGCTGCTAACACATTTGAAATCAAGCCTGGAACGATTCAAATGATTCAAAATTCAGTTCAATTTGGGGGATTGGCAAATGACAATCTAAACGTGCATCTAGTCAGCTTTTTGGAGATTTGCGACACCTTTAGGTACAATGGGGTGTCAGATGATGCGGTTAGACTTCGCTTGTTCCCATTCACTTTACGGGACAAGTTGAAGAGTTGGTTGCATTCTCTACCGCCTGAATCAATCACTACATGGGAGGACTTAGCTCAAAAATTCCTCGCCAAATTCTTTCCACCTGCGAAAACTGCAAAGATGAGGAACGAGATAACAATGTTTGAGCAGCAACATGGGGAGTCGTTATATGAGGCATGAGAGAGATATAAAGAATTGCTCAGCAAATGCCCACATCATGGATTGCCCAAGTGGATGCAAATGAACACCTTTTACAACGGATTACATTGGAATCTCAGAACTAGTATTGATGCAGCGTCAGGCGGAGCATTCATGGCCAAGAGTTACGAGGAAGCGTATGACTTGATTGAAACCATGGAGGCTAACAACTACCAGTGGCCCACAGCGAGAATGGCACAGGCAAAGGCAGCTGGGGTTTTAGAAGTGAATGGGGTGACAACTATACAAGCACAGATTTCGGCACTTTCAAAGAAGTTGGATTCTCTGACAGGGGCACATGCACAACAAGCACAACAAGTGGCAGTTATATGTGAGTTGTGCGAGGGAGAGCACCTAACGGATCAATGCGCGATTAATCCAACATCTGTGTAGTTTGTGGGCAACTATAACAGAATTCCGCAGAACACATACCAGAACACATACAATCAAGGAAATAGGAATCATTCGAATTTCTCATGGAACAATAATCAGCAACATCAAGCTCCACGGCTACCATATCCCCAAGTTTTCGTAATCACCAACAACCAAATTTCAACATCATGAAAGGAAATCAAATTTTGAAGAATTGGTGTCGAAGTATATAACTAGTAATGAGGCAGGCATGAAAACTCAAGCAATAGCCATCAAGAACTTGGAAAATCAGACCGGGAAAATTGCCTTAGCACTAAATAACAGGCCACAAGGGACCTTACCGAGCGATACAGAGAGATATCCGAAGGGTAACCATGAACAGTGTCAGGAAATTACATTAAGGAGTGGAAAACATCTCGAGGGTACTAATGCAGAAAATTCAGCGACTCCGGATAAAAAAGTTAATGATAGTAACGTAATTGAAGGAAGCAAGGGTGAGGATAAGCAAAGTGAGGAAACAAAGTTGAACAATAAGCCAGTTGTTTATCCACCACCACCATTTCAGCAAAGGGTCCAAAAACAGAAATTAGACAAGCAATTTGCAAAGTTTTTGGAAGTGTTCAAGAAACTTCAGATCAACATACCATTTGCAGAAGCCCTAGAGCAAATGCCGAAACTACGCTAATTTATGAAAGGGATTCTCGCCAAGGAAGAAGAAATGGAAGTTTTTGAGATAAGTTGCACTAACAGAGGAGTAAAGTGCAGAGTATTACAGTAAATTACCGCCAAAACTCAAGGACCCGGGGAGCTTCACTATTCCATGCACGATCGGGAATATGCATTTTAGCAAGTGTTTATGTGATTTGGGGGCGAGTGTAAACCTTATGCCATTGTCAGTATACACAGAATTGGGTTTGCTCGCACCAAGACCTACGAATATTTCATTGCAGTTGGCAGATAGGTCAGTCACATATCCGAGAGGCATAGTAGAGGACATTTTAGTGAAAGTGGATAAGTTTATATTCCCCGCAGACTTTATCATTCTGAATTTTGAGGAGGACAAGAACATCCCAATTATCCTAGGGAGACCATTTTTGGCCATGGGTAGGACGCTCATAGACGTTCAAAAAGGAGAACTTACTATGAGGGTCCAAGATCAAGAAATCAAATTTAATGTGTTTAAGGCCATGAAATTCCCTACAGACGAGGAAAAATGTTTTCGAATGGATTTAATTGAGCAAATCATTAGTGAAGATATGAGCAAGAGTTTGGTCAACAATCCGTTAGAAATAACGTTATTGGGGGATGAAGAGTTTGACGATCCAAAATTTGTGGATTACTTACAAATGCTAGACTCATTACCATGAGTTTCCAGATTCAGAACACCGGTTGAACCATTGCACACGGAGGAAATAGCCGCAGAAAAACTGAAACCATCATTGGAAGAGCCACCAAAGTTGGAACTTAAGCCACTCCCTAAACACCTCAGGTATACGTATTTGGGCAATTCAAATTCTTTACCTGTTATTATTTCAGCTGCACTTAATGAATTGCAGGAAGAAAAGTTGTTGAGGGTGCTTAGGGAACACAAATCAGCGATTGGGTGGACAATTGCGGATATAAAGGGAATCAACCCTTCATTTTGCATGCACAAAATTCTGATAGAAGATGAGGCAAAACCAACGGTGGAGCAACAATGACGACTTAATCTAATTATGAAGGAAGTTGTGAAGAAGGAAATTTTGAAGTGGTTGGATGCCGGTATCATCTATCCAATTTCCGACAGTAAGTGGGTTAGTACGATTCGATGCGTCTTAAAAAGGAGGAATGACTAGAAGCGTAATGAGGACAACGAGTTAATACCGACTAGAACAGTGATAGGTTAGAGGGTTTGCATGGATTATAGAAAATTGAACAAGGCAACCCGAAAAGACCATTTCCCACTGCCCTTTATTGATCAAATATTGGATAGATCAAGGGGACATTCATATTACTCACTTATTGGATGGGTACTGGCCATATAACCAGGATAGTCATCACTCCGAGGATCAAGAAAAGACGACATTCACGTGCCTCACGACACATTTGCATTCAGGAGGATGTCATTCGGTTATGCAATGCACCGCAACCTTCCAACGGTGTATGATGGCCATTTTTTTAGATATGGTGGAGAAAAATGTTGAAGTCTTCATGGATGACTTTTCGATCTATGGGGACAGCTTCGACATTTGCTTAAAGAATCTGGTAATGGTGTTGCAGCGATGTAAGTATACGAACCTCGTACTCAATTGGGAAAAATGCCACTTCATAGTTGAAGAGGGCATAATTTTGGGCCATAAGGTATCGGCTCAAGGATTGGAGGTTGACAAAGCAAAGCTAGAAACAATAGAGAAACTGCCTCCTCCTAGCTCAGTTAAGGGTATTAGGAGTTTCCTGGGACATATAGGGTTCTACAGGAGGTTCATAAAAGACTTCTCTAAAATTGTGAAACCTTTATGCAGTCTTTTAGAGAAGGATGCTATTTTTAATTTTGATGAAGAATGTAAGACAACTTTGACTTATTAAAGAAAAAATTGACTACAACCCCAGTGATAGTCACACCAGATTGGAGCATGCCATTCGAGCTTATGTGTGATGCAATTGACTACGCGGTTGGGGTTATTTTGGGCCAACGACGAGACAAGGTGTTTCACGCCATATACTATGCAAGAAAAACACTTACAGAGACTTAAATGAATTACACAACCATAGAAAAGGAATTGCTTGTAGTGGTGTATGCGTTTGACAAATTTCGGGCTTACTTGATCGGGACTAAGGTGATAGTCTACACGGACCATGTGGCAATTCGGTACTTGATAGCGAAAAAGGATGCTAAGCCACGCCTTATCCGATGGATTCTCCTACTTCAAGAGTTTGAATTAGAAATAAAGGATAGAAAGGGGATGGAGAACCAAGTAGCCGATCATTTGTCTAGGTTGGAAAATCAAGGGAAAGCAAAAAATGACAGGTATGAAATTAACAAGTCATTCCCAGATGAGCAACTGTTTGGGATTTCTGCAGAGATTCCGTGGTATGGGGATTATGCAAATTTTCTTGTTAGCAACATTCTACCACCTGACCTCACAAGATAACAGAAAAGGAAGTTTCTTCATGACATGAAGTGGTACATGTGGGACGAACCATATTTGTTCAAGCAATGCGCCAAAAAAATGATTCGACGGTGCGTCCCCTATAGTGAAGTGAAGAACATTCTGCATGAGTGTCACTCATCTGCGTATGGCGGACATTATGGGAGTGAGAGGACAGCAGCGAAGGTGTTGCAATCGGGTTTTTATTGGCCTACATTATTCAAGGATGCCCACCATTTTGTCAAACAATGCAATATGTGCCAAAGGGTGGGCAACATGTCGAAACGGAATGAGATGCCTTTACAAACGATTCTTGAAGTGGAAATCTTTGATGTATGGGGTATCAATTTCATGGGACCCTTCTCATCATCATTGAACAATCAGTATATTCTACTCGCAGTGGATTACGTATCGAAGTGGGTTAAAGCAGCAACACTACCATCCAACGATGCCAAGGTGGTCCTCAAATTTCTACAGAAAAATATTTTCACGAGGTTTGGCACACCGAGAGCAATAATCGATGATTTAAGGTAGTCACTTACGCAATAAGTCCTTTATCGCTCTTTTGGCCAAGTATGGGGTCAACCACAAGGTAGCTACAACATATCACCCGCAAACAAGTGGACAAGCTGAGGTATCAAACAGCGAAGTTAAGAAGATATTGGAGAAAGTGGTGAATCTGAGTCGGAAAGATTGGTTGCTTAGATTGGATGATGCATTATGGGCATACCGGACTGCATACAAGACACCAATCGGGATGTCGCCATATCAACTACTGTACGGGAAGGCATGTCACTTATCGGTTGAGCTACAACATAAGGCATATTGGGCAGTGCAAAAATTCAATTTTGATCAAACAGCTATAGGGGAGAAGAGACTACTTCAATTGAATGAACTCGACGAATTTCGCCTTCACGCTTATGACAATTCCAAACTATACAAAGAACAGGTAAAAAGATGACACGACCAAAAAATTATGCATCGAACATTCGAGCCGGGTCAATCAGTACTATTGTTCAACTCACGGCTGCGATTGTTTCCCGGAAAGCTTAAATCGAGATGGTCGGGACCATTCACTATCAAACGGGTTTTGTCTCATGGCACAGTTGATCTCTACAGTCGCAATCCACTAGATACGTTCAAAGTAAATAGACACCGTTTAAAGCATTATTAGGGTGGAGAAGCCAACACCAACATGATCGCCATCACATTAAGTAGTCAGGCTGGCCGACTTAAAATCAAGCGCTAATTGGGAGGCAACTCAATCTTTAGTTTCTTTATCGTATTTTCCATTCATATTTGTTAAAATATAGTTTTTATTCAATTACTAGGTAGTAGCATACAATAAAAGTGTCATCAATCACTCTATAATACATCATGTTATCATTAACTCACTAATTCTCACGTGTTAAATCTTGCAGGATGGAAAATGGAGCATTAATTGAGTTACAACGAAGCAAAATGAGAAAAAAAGAGAGTCTAACAATAACCATACTGTACGGGCGTGACCCTTCTTATTACTACCCCGCCTGTATGGGGGTATCCCAGATTTGTTTGACAGTAAGCAAGCCCGGATTCGGGCCTCAAAGACTCACAACCCCACCGGTGGGGTCCCTAAACTCGATGATGAATGATAGCCACGTATGGCCTTTCCAAGACAATACCTCTGTCTGGCAAGGGGGTCCCGAAACCATCAGACAATTGGCAGTTACACGAATGCTCCTTCGTATTCCCAACAACACTTTCCCACTTACCCACTACATCAATTAAACCCCATAACCACCACCCACTACCATCACTTCTACTCCCCACTACTTCCTTAACTCCCATAATTACCCCACCTCCTCACTCCACCAATAGTAGCCATTCTTCCACCTCTATATATAGCACTACATCTCATATCACATCTCTCAAAATAATTGATATAGAAGATTCATAGAGGATACTTGAGAGCTAGAGTGCAACAAATTGAAAAGTTTGGGGGAGAGCTAAGGCAAGTCGAGCACTAGAGAGAAATCATGGCTTCGCAATCATTTTTTAAACGCCAAAGGGGAGAGAGTTCTCGGCCATCTCAACCAACCTGCACCTTCGATCGCCAGAAATTCGTGAGTGTCGCCGCCGCCGACCGGTATGACTACATGCTCACCAAAGCCCTTACACCAGAGCGTGGATTGGCACCGGATCCTAATGATGGGGAGATGATTCCTCAAATTTATCAAAAGGGGTGGACCAAATTCACAGAAGAGCCGGAACCCGCTGTGGTAAACATTGTCAAAGAACTCTATGCAAACGTTGAGGACAAAGAACCATTCCACGCGTTTGTTTGAGGTCGGTTGGTTCCATTCAATGTCGATTCAATCAACACCTACTACCAACTGTGGGTACCGCGCCATTGCCATTATGCTCATTTACAAAATTATAATCCTGACTATTATGCTATAATCACGGAGATGACAAAGCCGAGAACATCTTGGATGAAAGGTCGGAAGGGAGGCATCGTGTTCCATAACAAGGACCTTTGCCGGTATGGAAAAATCTAGTACACATTCCTATGAGCAAAATTGCTTCCGCCCCAACATACCTCGGACATCACAAAAGAGAAGGCATTATTGTTGTACGCCGTTGTGCAAGATTTCATTATCGACGTCGGGGCCATTATCTGTTTCTCCATCCATCGGTGTCTACGTGGAAATTTTTCAGGTGGCTTGCCACACCCATCACTCATTTGTGGGTTTTGTCGCAATGTAGGGGTTAGATGGTCCAACGACGAGCCCACAAAAATGCCGCTCGCGTTGCTTGATTCTAGGATGATAGCGCGATATTCCGTATAGGCAGGTGGCGAGTCACATCCGCGTAGTCTGGGTTTTATTTTTCCGTCGGATTCAGAAGACGATGTTGATGCTACAGAGACTTTGGGGGATGATGATGAAGCCATGGGCGATCAAGGGGCTAAGCAAGTACCGCAGTTAGAGGCCATATCCAGTCCTCAGTTCCTTGATTTTCAAAATCAAATGAATGTGCACAACAAAGTAGCACAACGGGAAATGCGGCGATTGGCAATGAGGCAAGATCACATGTTTGATGCTATGAATGCATCTTTCGCCGCACTCAACACAACCCTTCAGAGCTTCAACCCAGCGGCCCAATTTCCATATCAGCAGCTTGGACCAATGCTGAGGTTTCCACCAAGTGATTCTGACGAAGATAAGCAACAACCACCTCCTCAGACTTAAGCGATAGCAGGGAAGTCCTTATGTACTTATTTTGATTATTCATCCAATGAGGACATTGTATGACTTAAGTTTGGGGGATTTAAATTCGTGTTTGCATGCATTTGGAGTACTTAGGCTTAGGTTTGCATTTTGTCATTTTAATTTAAATGTTGCATAGTAATGTAGGAAGAACTGCATACTAGCTTAGATGCATATATAGTAGTTAGGTTATCTTTATCTTTGCATTGTTTTAGTTTGTAAATAGTGTAGTTAGGTTATCTTTATCTTTGTATTATTTTAGTTTGTAAATAGTGCATTTTGTTAAAAAAAATAAATAAAAATTAGTTAGTTAAATATTGTGTTTGCGTATGTCCATCATTGTTGTAGTTCATATTATTTGTGGGCCAATGATGAGATTGATAACAAGTTAACGAATATAGTGTTGATTACTAGAACTGTGATACAATTTCTATTATGAATCGAATCTTGAGCTTGTTTGAAACTGGTATAGAAAAGGTTAACACGAATAATAACATTGTTGTTGACTGGTCAGTTCAAATTGATACATAAATAGTCTCTAAAGGATAATGCTAGAGTAAATGAGAAAACGACAAGGATAGACAGTAAAGTCGAAAATTAGGCAAGAACCTAAGTTTGGGGGATGATATGTGGGGTATATAAGCTTTATCTATAAAAAAAAGAAAAAAAAAGAGTATATATATATTTCGTGACTAGTCTTATTTTGGGGCCTTTGTTACTTGAGCAAGTACGCCCGAGGGGATTGTCTTTACACCTAGCGCCCTAAGGTGTTTTATGGTCTGGGAGTCGTTGGTCGAAAGCTCGCTAAGGGGTAGCACTGTCAGCCTAATGGGATGAGACATTGCACAGTCATTGTCGACGTCGGGATTTTTGAATGTCCCTTCTCATTACTTGTTCTTTGGTGTTCTCATGTTAATGTGAGATTTGTTTGAAAAAATAAGTGAAAAAGGTCCGACATGTATAATGTCGTCGATTGGACTTTAAGAGTCGCCAATTGGTGTATTTAACTAGTTGCACCAACGCAACCGAAAAAGGCTTGCACATTGACCCAGTGATTTGACACTGCTAAACGGGTCTGTAAAACCGAGATTCATTTTGGGTCCGGGGGCTTGATTATGCGGAGGGAAGGTGTTAGGCACCCCTCGACATCCGTGTTACCACACTGACCGCCACTTTTCAAAGAAATTGTTATATGAATGTGTGTATTTATGTGTGTGTGTGGATCAATGTGCAATTATTTAAAAGTAATGCGAGGCCTCGTTCGCACCTATATACATAAGGTTTGAATTTTATAGGAAAATTCAGTTTTAACCAACATATAGCAATGACGTTTTATAAAAGAGGTTTTTCAAACCCTGTGCTCAATAGGAATTGAGACCTTTTTATACTTCCATTTTATTATTAAATGTTCGGCTAGTTTGCTTTTATTTTTGAGATGCGAAGCATTCTCGAGAAAATAATATACAACAAAGGTCGAACTCCTCATGGCAATGATAATGACCATCCAAGGAAATTCGTAGACCGTAAAATAATGTACAAGTCGCTTACGCCTAAAAAATGTCCATCATGGGAACCAATCTAGATTCAATAGAATCCGAACACTGTGATCACATGATTCCTAGGCTCACATGATAATCTTAATTTGTATGGAAAGTAATGTAAGCGCTTATATATATAAAAGTCAGTAAATATATATATACGCATATGATGAACCAACACGAAGCAACTCCATAGGTATCAAAAATGTAAATATATAAAAGCGGTAAATATATATATATATATATATATATATATATATATATATATATATATATATATATATATGACATGATTAATCGCTATATGAAGTAAACTTCGTGGGACGAAATGATAATAAAGTCAGAAGCGATCAACCGCCACGTAAGTAACTCCAAAATGTGACAAAATGTAAATAAAGCTGTAAAAGGCCACGAAGTAAACTCTAGGCCTGACAGGAATGTAAATATATATGTCCAAATATATATATAAAAGCAGTAAACGCACTTAGGATGTAAATCTAGGCTCATCGGATATGTCCGATGACAATTTTATATATATATATATATATATATAAGCGAATAAACGCATTTGGATGTAAAATCCGCACTCATCGATATATATCGACAACAATTATAAATATAAGTATATATATATATATAAAAGTGATTTAAACGCACTGTATGTAAAATCCGTGCTCATCGATAAAGTTCGACTATTATTATATATATATATATATATATATATATATATATATATATATATATATATATATATATATATATATATATATATAAAAGCAATTAAACGCCTCCAGCATCAAGTTCAGGCTCAATCGAGGCATTACTCGATAATGTTAGTCCATATATATGTAATATATACATATATTAGTATATATATATAGACAAAAATGAAAACCACAGACCAAAGTCTGGGCAAACGCACACAACACGACTCTCAATGTGTATAACAGTGTGTGCTATATGAGAAGAAGGCTTTATAAAATGTAAGAAGGCTTACAGTGGGCTTCCAAAGTAGACTTCTATAAATTTAAATGGATAAACACTCAGCTCCCGTTGGATAAAATATAGCTATATGTGAGCTAATTAGTGTTTAAAGAAGAGGAAACACTCAAAAGATGTGTATGCAGATTAAAATGGACAGGGCTTCCTTGCCTATTTCCTTCTCTCTCTCCCTTCAAATGGCTGACCCAAGCCTTGTATATATAAACGGATGGCATAGGTAGTACACTGCAGCATGCATTGCTTTGTACCGCTACCGGTCGTGGTGGATCCGAGCCTCGTGGGTCCCGTTGTCTCATAGTATGTGCACTCATGCACTGTAATATCCGCTCGAACTTGCAGAACTTCAATCCAAGCATCAGAACAAGGTATATCTGACCTTCTTTGGACCGCTGGTGTCGAGAGTTACGCAATGACATGGATTAGAGGTTGTACAAAGTCAGGAAGGTGGGTCTATGCCCATGGTCTTTAAGCTTCAAATTTTATCCAAAGTACTGCCACACGTAATAGTCACTCGGGATTGTCACTCCTCGGTTCTTGTGGGACATTGTCGGATGTATGTATGTATGAAGTGTTGAGACGATGTGCCATTTGTCGAAAGAACAAGATGACGTTTGACTCCTCGCCGGGGTTATCGCCGGTTTGAGTTAAAAATGAAGCGTTGCTTTCGTGGTTACAAATGAGATTGGACTACTTGTTGGTATGCCGCGATATCATCTTGTTGACGTGGTAAGATGACGTTGTGACTCCTCACCAGGGTTATCGCCGATTTAAGCGGAAAGCAGACGTTGCTCAGGGTTACATCTGAGATTGGGCTGCTTGTTTGTATGCCTCACTGTCATCTGTGGATGTTCCTGTTTTCCCGTTGTTATCTCCGGGTTTGAGGTGTGTGTGCCTCGACAGGATGTTTGAGGTTGAAGCTGATTGCATATGTTTGAAACAAGTATTTCCGGGGTTATCGCTGGAACTGCAATAGCATCCCTTGGGGCTATCACCAAGGATGGTGTTGCTACTCCCAGTGTTGTCTCTGGGACTAGAATCGAAACGTCATGATGTTATCGCCAAGACGTAACCCGTCCTCTCCGGTGTTGTTGTCGGTCTTTTGATCTGCATATCTCGGGGTTATCTCCGAGATCAGAAATGACATTCCCAGTGCGTGTTCCAGGTTGACATGACATTCCCGATTTGTGTTCCAGGTTGGAATTGAACTTCCGGTGGTATTCGGGATGGATGTAAGCTGTCTTTTAGGGTTATCTCCAAAAGACGAATCTACCCTCCTGCAATGTTAGTAATAGGAGTGCAGAAAATTTTGAGTGTCTACAGATGCCCCTCTTTATCATATTCATGCAATGCAAGGCATGGATAGGATAAAGAATCCTAGACACTTGAAATGCAAGTAAGATAAACATGATGCTATGTGCAGTAACATGATGCAAATGTATGATGCATGATTGTCATGTATCCTGCTGGGATGACAATCAGTGATGACTTGGATATGCGATCCAAGTTTCCAAGGATGTTGACTTTGGGACTACCACCAAAGTCTTGAATCCTAGACACTGGCTTATATTCCATAGAGCTACCTCTTATGTGTAAGTGATCTGTGAGGATAAATCTTTGTCTGTTTGAGGATGTGTATAACATATTCCCTCATTCGCCGGAAAGTTATCGCTAATTGAGGTTGTCGCCGCCAGGGGGTTGCGACCTTCGTTGATGTGTGTATCACCGGATAGATCCCTGCTGGGTGTATTGTCAAGGCTGCTTGACCTTCATTGATATATGTGTCAATGGTAGCATTATGTTGTAGCCCTCACTGGGTATGGTTGCTTCGATGGGTTTACTTTCCATCGGCTGATATGACGTCAAGGCTGTTTGACCTTCATTGATGTGTGTATGAATGGTTACATTACGTTGTGACCCCCGTCGGGAATACGTAGATTCTTGATAACTTTGGCATTGTAACCCCCGCCGGGGAGGTTGGATATTTTGTGGTTTTTGCGTTGTAACCCCCACCGGGGATATGTCAGGGTTACCTGACACTCATTGACGGCATCAGACCTTTGTGGGGTATTGCCGAGCATGATATATGAAAGCTGAGCTCATTGGCATAGTATACCTTGCATTCAGGTGAATACCATTGAGGCGACGGGAGTTTAACTCTGACCGACAAAAAATCAGTATTTTAGGTTATTCCGCTAAATCGCGTAGCATTTTTATTCCTGATTTGGCCTTTTCAGCTTGTGAGACCTCCTTTGCAACTCTAACTGGAGCGAGTAGGAGGTGTGGGACCCATGTAGGGGGGCTGCAGGTGTACCTGCAGGAGCCACAGGTTAGCCTACTGCCAACCGTACCTATGTATAAGTGCCTGGTTGCTTTCATAAGTCATTTTCAAATTGCGCAGCGAAGGAAATCTGAGAGCTCTTCTTTAGATCTCACGAGTTCGCAACGCGTTTGCATATTACTCTCACATCGCATAAGCGTTCTTTCATCGCCCGTAACACATGCATGTATTTTTTTCCAATTTTTGTCCGTTGGAAAATGACTTATCACATGAAATGCATTTAGACACATAGTAGTGAATATGCATACTGATATGACTTGATAAAAAATATTCAACATAGCAAACGTTAGTATTAAACCATGCTAAACATAATGATGTGAAAAATTTGACTTTTGAAACAGTCAAATTGGCACCTTTTACTGTCATTTCTTATCCTATATGAGGACAAATGAGTAAAGGTAGAATAGCAAAATAATCTTGGTAATTAGACTACACTTACGAATTTTTTTTACTACAATATATTGATGCATACAGGATGTATATGACTGTGTATAGGTGTGCTACTGAATGGCCACCTAGTCTTGCCTATGTGCATGTGGATAGTCCCATTTACAAAGGGGCTATAGCAAAATTTTCCCAAAATGTAGGTATTGGGTAGTCATGCATTTTTAACTCTACTGTAGATGTATGTTAAAGCAATGCATGCATGCATGTAATCATAGAATGCATTTTGAAAAGACTCCAGATAAGAAATTACCACACCCTTTCTGAGGTGATTTGGAGACTTGCTGTCCAGATATCATGGATGCAGATTAGCCGAGTAGTTCCCACAGGACCACTTCTGGTGTACGGAGGAGGGCTTTTGAAGAGCCTCGGTCTTGCTTACGTGAGACAACCTCGCGTCGCTTTGCGAGGGTGTGTAATACGTCCTTTTTGGGTTGAGGTGCCGAATGTCGAGGATGAGGAGGAGGATGCACCGATCGAGGTTCTTGCTCCTGTTGTACGTGTTCCCCATAGGGAATTGCCAGGTATTCAAGTGGCGAACCCAGATCTTCTGGGTGACTTGAGTAGGCATCCTTCAGTATACCTGCATGCAAACGAGGTATGAAGTTAGATCTTTAATCTTCCTTATTTCCTATTGATGAGGAGTCAAGGAGTCTGATGTTGATCTGCATTTGATGTAGGTTCCCGGCTTTACACAGCCTCGAGGGAACTGGTTTAGCATCCACTCTATGTATCAGGCCTTGCATGTTGACTATAGAGCGATCGTCCATGGCTCGAGATTCGGGAGGTTCTTCTCCATTCTACCCCATCGCTGTCCTAGGGGTTACCTCAGGGCATTGTTTGAGCGGTGGTTCCACCAGACTTAGTCACTCTGTTTGCTGGACTGTGAGGAGATGATGATGCCAATGGATTGGCAATTTATCATAGGTATGGAGTTTGGAGGGGAGACGGTACCTTGCACGTCGGATATCACCCCTACTGCCGTCAGATCCTTGTTGGGAGTTTGATGGAGGCGCTTCGAGGCGGGGATGACGTCAGAGGTCCTTTGAGCGTAGATGCTATGAACGGGCTGTTGAGTGAGCCTATACCCGATGATGTGAGAGTCAGTGATCGCATTCTTTGGCGATTGTTCCTGATGATCATTAGGGGCTGCTTTATAGCAGATAATTCCTCTACGGTATCCTTCGATTTGATCAGCGTCACTCGACACGTGGACCGTATAGGAGAGTATGATTTGGGTTCCTACACCTTTGCCTATTTCCTCAGGGGAATGCGAATGCGATCGCAGGGCTTGACCGAGGCATGGTTAGGATTCTACCCATTTCTGCTGGTGAGTGTTTCTCTTGTCTTTTCCCATGTATAGGTTAAGAGTGTTGACTGACATCATATGTTTGCCTTTGTGTTGGCAGTTTTGGGCCTATGAGAGGCTTCCTTATTTGCGTCCTGTGAGCGTGTTGGGTTTAGACACCTATCAATGAGGACAGAGATGGCATCATTCCATACTGGCAGAGGTCCCTGTTGCTGAGGATTTCACTCATTGTCGCCTACAGCTGGAGCTATTGACATCTGATGTCATCACATGGATTTTCTACTCTTGAGAGCATTTGGGACTTGGCTTTGAGGATGGGTACCCGACTGGAGTAGAGTACATCATTTCCACCCACAGGATTCCTCTCTTTACAGATGGAGGATGGGAGCTCTATTTAGAGAGGCGTCTTTATTAGGAGCACTACAGAGATAGATTCAGTATGCCGATCTTGCCTCCTATCGAAGCGTTATTGGCTGTTTCAAGATTACTGTCATTGACATCCCATTGATGGGGATTAACGGTTTTACATTATCGAGGGGCCCCTGTTCTCGTGGAGATGTTCCAAATTGGTGGATCCTCGTGCGATTGGAGCTCGGACACCGCCACACACACAGTTTATGGGGGATATGGTTCCAAGATCCGTGATGATGATGGATTGGCTAGCTTTGTGTCGAGATCCGACTCATGTGACACAGATTAGTGATGACTTCAGCGACTAGACCGATCACATCTTTTCATTCGGCATTTGGGCGTAGATCCTGCGCAGAGGTAGATACTTTTGATCCTTCCAGCTCAAGGGCTGGTCCCTTAGGTGACCCATATGGTTTTGCTTACAGAGATCCTCCTTTGTATCGGCCTAACATCCCTGTAGATAGAGATCAAGTGACTCAGGAGGAGTTACATCAGGTGGACAGGATTGATGATGTAGACATCGATACTATTGACTTTTTCTGATGTATTTCTTGTTATCTCTTTTGATAGGCCTCTGTTAGCATCTGGGTAGCTTTACCCCATTCTCAATATATCTTTTGATAGGCCTTTGTTGTATGTTGGGTAGATTCACCCCATTTCCTTGTATTTTAGCTGTACAGAGATATATTAGATGATGATATACTTAGGAATGTGTGTACAGTTTTCCATTTCCTATATCATATTTCCATCTATTGTATCATGCATGTTATTATGTTATGCATATGTATGTATGTCCAGAGATACTCAACATTGACCCCTGGATGGTCTTATGACACGACCCACACAGATGTCTTCTTCGACAGTTAGCCGTATCGATCATACCCCACCATTTGTGGTGGTAGCTGTTATGCGATCATGGTATGATAGTATATCACCATCAGACATGGTGATCGTAGATGATTTACTACAACATACTATGACCTTACTGATGTTTCAGGTTCCTCCAAGATTTGTAGAGGGCATGCTAGAGCACTAGGTACCGGACAGACAGGTATTCCAATTTGGGACCCATGAGTTAACTCTTTCTTTGGAGGAGTATGCACGATTGACGATGCTGCCTCTGGACAGACCTTGTGTGCATATGGTGATGGGAGAATGAGTACATAGTTCATGAATCTCACAGGATTGAGGCGCAGAGTGGTGCAGAATGAGATTACATCCGGCCATGTTATATCCCAGCGTTTCCTGTTTGACAGGTTTGGCTCTGAGGACAGCTATACACGGCATTCCGGGGATTTCATCACACCGGAGGATTATTGGCATTCAACTAGAGTAGATGTACTGCTTCTATGCATATTGTCATACGTCTACATGTCGCGGTACATGGATGAGCTGTATATCGGCGTTATTATGTCAGTGAGAGCTCTCAGGGAGGTCGTACCATTGTCTGCAAATGATCATTGCGAGAGACTACGAGGTCGACTACATATTCTTTGCACTTATCCGTGAGGAGTATTTACAGGTAGTTCGGTCATGCTGTATGTGTGGTTTATGTCACACTTGAGACCGATTGGCACATTTAGATATCATGGATTTTGTTTCACCCATGATATAGCCATGACGTATTCCTTCCAGCCTGCGGAATGTACAGATGCTGCATCTTGGTCCTCTTTCCTGGAAGGGATTAGAGATCCATTTGATATATTGCCGTGTTCAGGGCTCAACTCACCCTACAGCTTCATTACTCATGCTCCGGGCATGGATTATCTCCCACTGGCTAGATTGAGGAGCATGATCACTTACCACCCACTGGCCGTGATGTGTCAGTTTGACCAGTTTCAAGATTTCCATCCGTATGAGGCGGTGAGTCGACACCAGCGTCACACACATTTGTCACGGAGGACGAGATCCGAGTTGTATGCTTGTTGGGATCGGCCCGAATGGCCGAAGTTTTGTCGATCATCCGGGTTATTCTGCAGACTATTCCGCATGGATGGAGACAGAGACTGCATCAGCTGCGGAAGTATCCACAGTGCAGGGGACTGATTCTGATGATGAGGAGCCTATAGAGGAGGCTGTTATTCCCACCGATGATTTGACTGCTGGGATGCCAACATTTGTGATGGATTCTCCCACCCCGAGTGCCACTATTACACAGTATTCAACACAACATTTGGAGCAGAGCTTACATCTGATGACCTATGATAGAGATCAGGCTAGGGTCGCGATGTTGACAGCTCTTGATGAGAGAGATACCGCTCTGTTAGAGAGGGATGAGGCTAGATCAGCCAGAGATTCATTGATTGGAGAGAGGATGCCTTTTATCTCTGCTAGGGGATGTGGCCATTGCGAATGACACTTCTATTAGATCCTAAATGACCGTCGATCTGGCGACATGAGTGCTTACATTGATGAGCATTATGCCACCATGCGATTAGCCTCTGATCTACTAACTCGTGTAGATACCCTTGGGGCGTGAGCTTGCGAAGCTTCCTCCGTCTTTAGAGAGGGATGCTATGTTAGATCTAATAGTCCGCATGTATACTGATCATAGATAGCTTTGTATTTTCCTGCCGCACTAAACTTAGCCATTTTGTCATGTACAACACAAATGTATATATCAAACAAGATTATGTATGGCGGAAATATATTTTGATTCACTTCCCTTTTAGTTATGCCTTGATACTTGCTTGATGTTTGCCTGTTTCTCCAGGGCCTTGTGATCTTGATGCATTTTGAACTTATCCTTGATAGTTGGACATTGAGACGTCGCAAGGTCTCTCAGAATGGATCGTTGATTTCTGTGAATCCTTACCATCTTTGGTGTATTGGGACTGGTATCTGTATGGAAAAGTGGAGAGGAGGGTAGTTTCTTCCTCTCTGAGATTGACCGCACCACAGATGGTCGCCAGTACTTCTATTTGAGAGAAGCCTAGTTAATTCCATCTCTTATGGATTGGCATTGCTCTTTGAGGCACGATCGCAGCTTAGATGGTCACTGAATCTTCTATTTATGAGAAGAGGTTGGGTAATTCCATCCCTTTGATCTGAAACCGATGAAATGGGGCAAATTGAAGGTTGATCCCAGTACTGTGTGACAAGTATGTTTGTTCTGGTAGGGGTTAGACTACACCATAAATGGCTGCCTACGTACTCCTATTGAAGAGGAGATCGAGTCTGCGTAGTTCGAACCTAGTGTGGGAGGTTCAACGCTGAATGTGAAAGGCAGAAGGGTGTAGAAGTATTTTTGTTGCTTTTGTTTTTGTAGAGAAAGGGAAGAAATGTTTTTGTTGTTTTTCTTTGTTACGACCGGGCCATATAGCATATGGTTACCTACGTACTCCCGGGTATCAAGGAGATCAGGTCGACGTAGTTCGCCCCTTAAGACGAATTGAAGGCGAAGAGAAGTGTAAATCCCATGTGCAGGCTATATTGCGGGGAGAAGAAAGTTTGATCCCATAATGGGGACAAACTGAAAGTGTGTAAAAAGTTTGATCCCGTCCTCAGGATAAATTGCAGGCGTAGAAAAGTTTAATCCTGTCTTCAGGATAAACTGCAAGTATGAAAGGTTCAATCCCGTCTTTAGGATAACCAAAATTGAGAAAGGTTCAATCCCATCTTCAGGATAACCAAGACTGTATGGAAGGTTTGGAATGAAGTAAAACTAGGTTGCTGGCTTGAAGTGTATATTTCCCTGAGGGGCAGAAGAGTATGTAGAAAAGAAAGGGTTCAAAACCAGAATGACTGGTAATTTGAGGATCAAAACCAGGATGTTTGTTTGATGGTAACTTCAGACATAGTACCGTTTCACGGTGTCCGAGTTGATAAGCTGTGGAAATTCATCGCCATCCATTTCCTACAATCTGAGAGCACTTCCTGTCAATACTTATTTGACAATAAATGGGCCTTCCCAGTTAGGAATGAATTTTCCCTTAGATTGATCTTGGTTGTCAATGATCTTCTTCAAAACCAAGTCATGTTGTTTGACCGTAGTCGGACTTTTCTGTTGTAGGATCGTGCAATCCTTTGCTAATATAACTGACCATGGAAGATTGTCGCGGTTCTCCTTTCGTCTATCAGAGAAAATTGGTGATACCTGTCTTGTACCCATAGGTCCTCATCCAACTAAGCATCCATCAATACTCTGAGGGATTCCATTTCCACTTCTATGGGGAGCACTGCTTCCATCCCATAGACTAATGAGTATGGAGTTGCCCTAGTGGAAGTTCGCATGGAAGTTTTGTAGGGTAATAAAGTCAGATGTAAGAGGTCAGGCCATCCTTTGTGGTTGGAAGACATTTTCTGCATGATCTTTTTGATGTTTTTATTAGCTACTTCAACAACACCATTCATCTTTGGACGGTAGATGACGAAGTTGAGATGTTTGATGTGGAATTTTCTGCATAACTCCTCCATCATTTTGTTGTTGAGGTTCTTAGTATTGTTTGACACAATGACCTCTGGTTGTCCATATCGATAGATGACATTATTTCTGATGAAAGCAATGATAACTTCTTTAGTAACCTTGGGGAAGGAAGCTTCTTCTACCCATTTAGTGAAGTAGTCGATAATGGTGAATATGAATCGATGTCCATTACTGGCTTTGGGCTAGATGAGCCCGATCACGTCCATTCCCCACATTGAGAAGGGCCATGGCGAACTCATATTGTGGAGTTCCCTTGGAGGGGCATGGATAGCATTCCCATGAATCTGGCATTGATAGAACCTCTTGACGTGATCATCACAGTCAGCTTTGAGTGTATGCCAATAATGTCCCATTCTGAGAATTTTCTTGACAAGTAAGGGGCCGCTCATGTGTGGGCCACATACACCACCATGGATCTCATCCATGAATCTTTGAATTTCGTCTTTGTCTAGACATCTGAGGAGACCTAATCCAGCATCTCTTTTGTAGAGTGCATCTCCGCTCAGGTAGAATTTCATAGCAAGTCGATGAATCCGCCTCTTCTCAGTTAGGCTCGCCTCAGCGGGTGTAGATCCATCTTGCAGATACTCCTTGATGTGTTGGTACCAAGGGTTGTGGATGGGAGGTAGCTCATCCGATACTTCTCCAATGTAATTCCCATAGATTGGGGCTTTTTGTAGAGCAAACGTGATGCATGTCATGTTTTCCTTGGTAGGTATGTAAATCAAGGAGGCCAACATTGCTAATGCGTCTGCAAAATCATTCCAATTACGAGGAATGTGTAGAAAGGAGATTTCTTCAAACTCCAAAGCCATCTGTAAAACTTGCCGATGGTAAGGCAGCAAATACAATTCTTTGGTTTGATAGATTCTGTGGATTTCTTGATTATCAATTCGAATCCCCAAAGACGATTAACTTTTGATGCCCATTGAATCGGCAAGTTTTAGCCCCATAATCTGACCTTCATACTCAATTTGTTTGTTGGTGTTGACAAAGCGCAATTTAAATGACGGATATCTTTTCCCCGTCTGCAGTATATTAGGAATTTGCTCTAGCTCCAGAGCCTTCTGAATTAACAGCTCCATCAAAATACATTTTCCACTCACGGCATGTATCGTACTGATGTTGTAATTGAACTGTCATTACCCCTTCATCGAAAAAGTACGTTTCTAAGGGTTTGTAATCCCCTGTAGGTGCGGCGGCCAGTTGATCCGCAATTCCTTGACATTTGACAGACTTTTGCGTCACTTAGACGATGTCAAATTGCTGTAGGATCAATTGCCATCTGGATAGTCGATAATTCAGTATGGGTTTACTGAACACATACTTGAGAGGATCCAAACGGGATATGAGATGGGTTGTGTGACCATGGAGGTAATGTTGTAACCTCATGGAAGCCCATGCTAAAGCATAACAAGTCTTCTCAATCAGAGTGTACCTGTGTTCACTGATGCTGAATCTTTTGTTGAGGTAATAGATAGCTCGTTCTTGGCCTCTATTATCTTTTTTCCCCAGCATGCAGCCCATAGCATTGTCATTTATGGACAGGTACATGAACAAGGGAATATCATCCCTGGGAGGTACCAAAATAAGAGCGTTAATCAGTTGCTCTTTAATTGTAAGGAAGGCTTTCTAACACTCATCGTTCCATTTCATGGATGAGTTCTTCCTTAACAATTTGAAGATAGGCTCACAGGTTGCTGTGAGTTGAGAAATGAATCTGCTAATGAAGTTGATCCTTCCCAAAAATCCCTGTATTTCCTTCTCTATCTGAGGAATGGGCATTTCCTTGATGGCCTGGGTTTTGGTAGGATCCAGTTCAATCCCTTTGTGGCTGACTAGGAAGCCTATCAACTTGCCTGACTTAACACCAAAGGCGCACTTGGCGGGAGTCAACTTCAAGTTGTACTTATGCAACCTGTTGAAAAGCTTTTTGAGATGGTCTAAATGGTTATCCTCCTTCCGGGATTTGACAATGATGTCATCCACATAGATCTCTATCTCCTTGTGCATTAAATCGTGGAAAAGAGCCATCATAGCTCGTTGATAGGTTGCCCCAGCGTTTATGAGGCCGAATGACAACCGTCTATAGGAAAAGGTTCCCCAAGGCATGATGAAAGCAGTTTTCTCACGATCTTCCTCAGCGACCATAATTTGATGGTACCTTGCAAAGCAATCAGCAAAGGAGTACATGCTATATTGAGCAATATTGTCAATAAGAATGTGGATAAAGGGCACGAGAAAACTATCTTTAAGGCAAGCTTTGTTCAAATCCCGATAATCTACGCAGACTCGCACCTTTCCCCCTGGTTTAGGCATGGGAACAATGTTGGATATCCACTCCGGATATGTAGACACCATGATGATGCCAGCTTGAAATTGTTTCATAATTTCTTCTTTAACCTTTAAACTCCACTCAGGTTTCAATCGCTTGAGCTTTTGCCTAACTGGCTTAAATCCTTCTTTAATGGGAAGGCGATGAAGAACAATGTCAGTGGACAAACCCACCATGTCTTCATGAGACCATGCAAACACATCCTGGAATTGGGTTAATAGTGCAACCATGTCATTCCGCTGAGTTGTGGTAAGGTGTGAACAAATCTGGATTAGCTTAGGGTTGTCTAAGGTTCCGAGATTGAAAGGAGTGGTTTGATCAAGATTGGGTTTGGATTTATCTGCGACCCATTCCTTAATCTCTTGAGGTGTCTCAATGTCCTCTTGGATGTCCATCAAGTTTGAGTCTAACTTTGCATCAAAGTTACAGCCCTTGTGGAGAGAAGGCATGTCATCAGCAAGGACATGCACATCTAAATTCAGAGTTCTGAAACAAAAGATTTTTTCACTAAATATATACAACTGTTCGATCATACAAAAGTGTTAGCATGTACGTGATAAAATAACTGCTAGTGCTGTAAAGGAAAGCAAGCAATTAAAGTTATCTGCAAGGAAGAGGGATTTTCTACCCATTTTACCCTCGTCGACCAATGCATGGAGTGCTGCTCCAATTGTCGAGGGCAAAGTCCTGAAGGACTGCAGTGATGGAAGGATCATCCGTGTCTTCTTTCTCCCGAATGATAACCATGACATCTGGGCAATCATCGTCTAGGGTGTATCTGTTTGTATATTTATCATGAACAATGACGCGGATGCCTGCCATCATTAAGGCAAGGTCATGTTTACATTTCCGTTCCTTTTCTTCCACTTCGGGATGAGGAATCAACACCTCTTTAGCTTTGATTGGCACTGGTTTCGGAAATAACATAGCCAGAGCATGGGCTGGCACCTTTACTGGAGATGCATTAACTCATGAGGTAAAGGTATAGAAAATCGTTGTGCGACGGAAGCTTGAGGAACCTGCTCGTGCTTATGAGGATTCCTATGTCTGGAACTAGAAGAATAGCCTAGCCCAGCTGTTCCAATTTGATTGGACATTTGGATAGGGTGCTTAATACCCTGTTGATCCTTACCAAGCCCTTGTCCAGGTTGATGACCCAATAACATCATTTCTTGAGTGGCTGACATAACCTCGACAGAAATCTTGGGTACGGGAAGTGGCGCTCCCATAGAATGGTATTGCGTGTTACTCATTTCCAAAGTATGGAAACTGGCTGGTTCAACTTCTGAATTGAAGCTGATAATTGGTAGAATTCCTTGTTCACGACAATCCGGCTCAGCGTTGACAGTGACTAGACTGTTGTTGATGATGTATTTGAGTTGTTGATGTAATGTGGATGGAATAGCTCCAGCCATGTGTATCCATGGTCTCCCCAATAGCAGGTTGTATCCTGAATCTATCTTGAGGACGTGGAAGGATACATTGAATGTATTTGGACCAATCTCAATTGGCAATTCAGTCTTTCCAACGGAATTTCGCCGGGATCCATCAAAAGCTCTGATGATCGTGTGGCTGCTTTGGATCCACTTGAGATTGATATTCATTTTTACCAAGGTGGCATAAGGACAGATATTTAGAGATAAGCCCCCATCTATCAATACTCCTGCTAGCATGTACCCGGAAGACAACACTGCGATGTGCAATGGCTTGCAATGTCCGGTCCCTTCGGGAGGTATATCGGCATCAGTGAAGGATATCACATTGCTGTTGAAAATGTGATCAACCAAATGTTGAAATTTTTCCACATCCACTGATTTTGGAAAGTAGGCTTCTTCTAAAACCTTCAACAAGATCTTGAGATGATCCTCGAAGAAAACCAAATCCGATATTGAAATCGGTGTGGAGCTTCTCATGAAGCTTAAAACCACTTTGGCTTCATTATGTCCCATAGTACGGAGGAATTTTTCAATCTTCTCCATGGGAAATTTCCTATTTGCTTTGCAAGTAGGTTTGATAACCCGTTGAGGAAGGTACAATGGATTTTCTTTCTACTCTATAGCAGTAGTATGAGACATAGATCCTTCATCTTCTCCATAATTCCATGGAAATTCATGCAAGCTGACAACAGGATGTTGTGGTCTGCAATGTAAAGGAATTGGCTCTGGTGCGGCCACTTTCAAAGGATTGTCAGCTCCTTTGAGTTGAATTGGTTGTATGGGAAATACTTTGACAACTTTATCATCCACTTCGGAGATAACTGCAACTAATCCCTTCCATTGGGTAGGGCATGCATTCCCACCCTTGAGTTGCACAGTGTAATCATCTGTTATTTGCAGGACACCGTTGTCAATAAGATTCTGAATAAGATGGCGGAGTGCCCATCATTCTTTTGTGCTGTGACCATGAGAATGTGAATGATATTGACACATTTCATCAGGATTGAACCTCCCTGAGCGGGGATTGATTGGAGGGAGAAGGAATGTGATTCTTCCTTCATTGATCAACATTTAAAGTATCTCCTCCATAGACTGGCCCAGATAGGTGATTTCCCTTTGATTGGCAAAATCCCGACGGGCTTTAGCACTTGCTCGCTTTGCAAACTTATCCTCCATAGCTTTGCTTTCTGAAGGTGTTGATGGAGCATTTATAACAAATGGAAGGAGATGTGCATGCTCTGCCTTTGATTAATTGGCGTGTGACTTGATCTTTGATGGGTCACCGTTACGCGATTGCTCAATTTATTTGCAAAGAGCTTTCATCTTTCGTTCCATGGTAAACTGGAACTTTGCATAATCCCATTTGTCAACACCGTCTTTGATGGGTTGGGATGATTCGCCATTAGAATCTTGTACAGTGCTCCAACTGATCATGTTGACCTCTTCTTTGTGTTGAGGAAGAGGGTTGTCTTTCACATGAGGTTGATCTGGCTTGGGGACTACAATCTCACTGTTGTCTATCAGATCCTGAATCTTATATTTCAAGGCCCAACAATCTTGAGTATCATGTCCGGGTGCCCCGGCATGATAAGCACACTTCCGAGTAGCATTAAAACCCCTGCCATTAGGGTTGGCTGGTGGAAGAAGATGTGTAATTTTCTTACGAAGCGATCGGAAGAGCAAGAATCTTCTCGAGCGAATCCCCTAAGGGTGTGAACGTCCGAGGTCGCTTTACTTCTCCACGTTTAGGCAATGGAGGGTTTAAAGATTGTGCTGGAAAAGGGGAGTAGTTTCTCCTCTACATAGGCATGCTTGGATTTCCTTTTTGTCCTTGTAGTATGAAGGAAACATCCTCCTCTTTCTTTTTATGGACCCTCCAGGGGTTGTTTCCATAAGATCCGGATTGGATGTGCTCAGCAAGAATGACTTTAAGAGCGGTTAGGTCTTGAATTTTACTGGACTTCAATCCCATTTCAGCCATCTCGCCGTGTTTGATCATTTCAAAAAATGGTTTGGCAGTCCTAGCTAGAACTCTTTCATAGAAAGGAGCTTCCTGTACATCTATGAAAGTCATGACCATTTCTGATTCTGTCATGGAAGGAATAACTTGAGCAGTAAGGCGCCTCCACCTTTGAGTACTATCTAAATGACTCATTAGACTGTTTCTTGACCTTGGTGATTTGGTACCGGTCAGGAGCCATCTGAGATGAAAACTGTATTGAGTGAGGAAGGCGTGAGCTAGATCTTCCCAGCTATGGATCTTAGAGTTGTCTAATCTGGTATACCATAAACGAGCTTCTCCAGTCAGACTTTTCTAAAACAATTGCATTCTGAACTTTTCATCCTCCGCATAAGATCCGAGTTCTCCAATGAACACCTTTAAATCTGTGTAAGGATCCCATAATCCATCATACTTTTCAAAATCAGGGGTCTTAAATTTCTCTGGATAATGCACACCAGGAAATATGCAAAGGTCTGCATATGAAACACTGCCATGTGTTCCAATCCCTTTGAGAAAGTGAATGGTTTCCTCCATTGAAAGACCTTCTTCCTGATGTCACCGGTGTCTGGATCTCCTTTGAGATGGGTGCCTTCAGGGTCTTTGTTGGTTGAATCCAACTGATGTTACGGAATTGTTTTTCCGACCTTGAACTCCCCACTGTAGAGGATTACATATTTGTAGGTATCTTCGTACCACTGAGTAGGTACCGTGTAATTCATTTAGTAGAAACGACCCAAGTCTCAGATTTGTTTACTCAATCCATCAAATTCTTCTCGGAAAGCGAGTTAGACTATTCGGAAGAGGACATAATTGGTACAGGAGCTCATGACCTTTTGGATTTTTGACCGATAAATGGCCCAATTGCTTCCCTACAAAAGACTTACGTAGTTTAGTCTTAGGGTAATATAAATGTTATCATAACAAGTTCGTTTTAGGAATTCGTCCTGCAAAACCGATTGTTAATTGATAACATGTCATGCATGCACAAATATTCTTCATATCTTCCATTACATATGGATGAACATGGAATAAAATTACAAGTAAATTCTTTTACAAGTAATTGAAAATGGAAAGCATGAAAAAACTTTCCTCCGCATTTGGTTTATCAGAGGTTGACCTATCCAAGGGTTTCTCTCGCGGCTTTTCGGCATGAAGGTTCCCAGATCATCGCAATCTACTTGACTGGAAGTTAATCCAGTCGTTCAACTGGAGCGAATCTGAGTGGTGCCTTTCACGAGCCGGAGAATTATTCTTCCCACGAGTCCGATGTCAAACATCGGCGGGGATAGCTGTCTTGGTGGAGGGACCACACAACATACATTCACATACAAAAGTGTCTCACTTTGTTTATGCAAAATGATGACATGTGCGAAGCACTAATATCACTGAATAGATATTTAGCGATCTACGATAATTAAAATGCATTCATACACATTCATCGAAATGTAAATGCAACATTCACACACAAGCATATAACAATTTTGAAAAGCTTGTAATAGCGGCTTAAGCCCTCTTCTTTGGAGTCCCCGATGAAAGTCGCCACCTATCGGCGTCGGGATTTTGAATGTCCTTTTTCGTTACTTGTTCTTTGGTGGTCTCATGTTAATGTGAGATTTGTTTAAAAAACAAGTGAAAAAGGTCCGACATATATAATGTCGACGATTGGACTTTAAGTGTCGCCAGTTGGTGTATTTAACTGGTTGCACCAACGCAACCGAAAAGGCTTGCACATTGACCCAGTGATTTGACATTACTAAATGGGTCTGTGAAACCGAGATTCATTTTGGGTCCGGGAGCTTGATTATGCGGAGGGAAGGTGTTAGGCACCCCCCGACATCCATGTTACCACGGTGACCGCTACTTTTCAAAGAAATTGTTATATGAATGTGTGTGTTTATGTGTGTGTGTGGATCAATGTGTAATTATTTAAAAGTAGTGTGAGGCCTCGTTCGCACCTATATACACAAGGTTTGAATTTTATAGGAAAATTCAGTTTTAACCAAGATATAGCAATGACATTTTATAAAAGAGGTTTTTCAAACCCCATGCTCAATAGGAATTGAGACCTTTTCATACTTCAATTTTATTATTCAATGTTCTACATTTGTTTGCTTTTATTTTCAAGATGCGAAGCATTCTAGAAAAATAATATCTGGCGATCTTAGAACTCCTCATCAAGCATGTGACCATCCAAGGAAATTCGCAACCTTTGTAAAATAATGTACAAGTTTGCATCAATTTGAAAAATGTCCATCATGGGAACCGAATCTAGATTCAATGAAGCAACACATGATCACATGATTCCTAGGCTCACATGATCTTGCAATTTGTATGGAAAAACAATAAGCGATTATATATATAAAAGTTTGTAAATATATATACAAACATGATCAACCACCATGAAGCAACTCCATGGGGGATCGAAATGTAAATATTTAATAGCGGTAAATATATATATATATATATATATATATATATATATATATATATATATATATATATGACATGATCAACCGCACGAAGTAAACTCCAGGCAGGACGAAATGTATATAAAGCTGTAAAAGCGATCAACTGCCACGAAGTAAACTCCAGGCAGGACAAAATGTAAATAAAGCTGTAAAAGGCCACGAATTAAACTCCAGGCCTGACATGAATGTACAAATATATATATAAAAGTAGTAAACGCACCGGATGTAAATCCAGGCTCATCGGATATGTCTGACAACAATTATATATATATATATATATATATATATATATATATATATAAGCGAATAAACGCACCGGATGTAAAATTAAGGCTCATCAGATATGTCTGACAACAATTATATATATAAGTATATATATATATAAAAGCAATTTAAACGCACGGATGTAAAATCCGGGCTCATCGAATGATGATCTCAACCACGATTTATATATATATATATATAAAGCAATTAAACGCTCGAGGCATCAAGTCTAGGCTCACGAGGCATAACTCGATAATGTTAGTCCATATATATGAAATATATACATATATTAGTATATATATATAGACAAAAATGAATACCACGGATAGAAATCAAAGACAACGCCTACAACCACGACTCAATGTGTATAACAGTGTGTGCTATATGAGAAGAAGGCTTTATAAAATGTAAGAAGGCTTATGGTGGGCTGCCAAAGTAGACTTCTATGACTTTAAATGGATAAACACTCAGCTCCCACCGGATAAAATATAGCTATATGTGAGCTAACTAGTGTTTAAAGAAGAGGAAACACTCAAAAGATGTGTATGTAGAGTAAAATGGACAGGGCTTCCTCGCCTTTTTTCCTTCTCTCTCTCACTTCAAATGGCTGACCCAAGCATTGTATATATAGACGGATGGCCGCAGGTACACCTACGACAGCCGTAGTTGTACCTGCGGCTGGTCGTGGTGGATCCGAGCCTCGCGGGTCCCGTCGTCTCGTAGTATGTGCACTCATGCACTGTAATGTCTGCTCAAACTTGCAGAACTTCAATCCGAGCATCCGAACGAGGTATATCTGACCTTCTTCGGACCACTGGTGTCGAGAGTTACGCAATGACATGGATTAGAGGTTGTACGAAGTCAGGAAGAGGGGTCTATGCCCATGGTCTTCAAGCTTCAAATTTTATCCAAAGTACTGCCACACGTAATATCCAAATTTCTTCCGACGTGCCATTTGTCCGAAGAACAAGATGACGTTTGACTCCTCGCTGGGGTTATCGCCGGTTTGAGTTGAAAGTAGACGTTGCTCAGGGTTACTGCTGAGATTGGATTACTTGTTGGTATGCCGCGATATCATCTTGTTGACGTGGTAAGATGACGTTGTGACTCCTCACCAGGGTTATCGCCGGTTTAAGCGGAAAGCAGACGTTGCTCAGGGTTACATCTGAGATTGGGCTGCTTGTTTGTATGCCTCATTGTCATCTGTGGATGTTCCTGTCTGCCCGTTGTTATCTCTGGGTCTGAGGTGTGTGTGCCTCGATAGGATGTTTGAGATTGAAGCTGATTGCATATGTTTGAAATAAGTATTCCTGGGGTTATCTCCGGAACTGCAATGGCATCCCTTGGGGCTATCACCAAGGATGGTGTTGCTACTCCCAGTGTTGTCTCTAGGACTGGAACTGAACGTCGCGGTGTTATTGTTGAGACAAAACTGTCCTCTCCTGTGTTGTTGCCGGTCTTTTGATCTGCATATCTTGGGGTTATCTCTGAGATCGGAACTGACATTCCCGGTGTGTGTTTTTAAGGTTGACATAGCGTTCTCGGTTTGTGTTACAGGTTGAACCCGAACTTACGGTGGTATTCGGGATGGATGTAAGTCGCCTGTCTTTCAGGGTTATCTCCAAAAGACGAATCTACCCTCCTGCAATGTTAGTAATAGGAGTGCAGAAAATTTCGAGTGTCTACAGTCATGTATGTATATAGAAAAATATATAAAAAAATGAAAAAAATGAAAAAAAAAGTATAAATACCCTACTTGAACTCCTAAGATTAGTGATAGTTTAGTTTTAGTTGGAACTGTCTAATTTTTGAAATTTTTACGTTTGCGCTGTATGATTTCTTCTAAGAGATTGAGTATGTATTGAATTTAAGTTCGTATTAGTTATCATGGATGTTGATCACACACACACTATACCAGTGACGATGGCTTGAGATTTGAGGATTAAAATGGAATTGTAGATTGGTTTTTGGTGGTTGACATTGTAAAGTTGCTTGTTTTCGCTGAGGCCGTTAAGATAATCTTGATTCTGCGATATTGTTGGATTTGAAAGCTTATAAGTGAGGTCATATTCATTTCATCTCATTGCATTGCATTGCATGTACTTGTTTTATGCTCGAGGACTAGCACGATTTAAGTTTGGGGGATTTTGATAAGTGGATTTTATATACGCGATTCAATGTCCATTTCATGATTATTTGTTGCTAAATTCTTGTGATCGTGTTCATTTTTACCCATTTTATGTTATTACATGTGTAGGATGGTGGTTGTAGCATTTAACGTGTATTTGGAGCTATTCGGTGTGATATGGAGTTAATTGGTACAAAGTTGGAAGAAATCTTGAAGTGCAACAAATCTTTTAGCAGAATAGAGGCCGATCAAAGGCGAGCATATTTGCCTTATACACCCCGCGTAATGGGGGTCTTCTTAATCGATTAACGAAAGGTATCCATGACAGGGCATATATAACACATGAACCCCGTAGGAAAATGGGGTGTCGATTTTGGTTGTGTCCTGCTGTGGTTGAAATTCTTTGTGGGCATGGATTCTAGCTTATTGCATGGCAATAGAACTCTAGAGAGATGGAATTTCGACTGGAGCTTGTGTGTTGGATATCTACTACTCAATTAACAACAAATTAAAAAACACAACAAGGCATATTACGAAGATTGAGCTCTATTTTTCATAGCAAGCTGTGGAGGAGTATTTCGAGGAGATTTTCGAGACGATTGCGATTCTAGGCTATGAGAAGTGTGTTTTTAAATATTCTTCATTTTAGGCTATTATTTGTAATTGACAGAATGTTTTCTATGATTTATTAAGTGTTTATTTCGTTTAGTATGAACTAATTCACTTTTTAGGCTTATGATGGATCTTTAAGTGAAACGATGATTTTTGTAAACTTTGATTTCCATTTCAATAATCTATTTCCAGTTTATCTATATTGATTTGAGCTTGAATTTATGAATTGCCTGATCAAAAATTCTTTGTGGATTTGTATGGAATTGAGAGATGATATTCAAATCTAGACCTAATTAATATAGCATGTGTTCATGAATTTTGTGAATAGCAGAATCTTGATGAATGTTAAGGTAGAGATATGCTTGACATCACATGTAATCGGATAGAGAACTTAATCTTAAACCTTCTTTAATTGTAATTCACATAGAGATATAGTGAGTTAGTTGATTAAGGTGTTTAACTTGTTTCTATCTTAATTGTGGATTTAAGTTAATACAGTATTAGTGCATTGAGAGGTGGTTAATACTACATTCATGTTCTTGATTAATAAACTGGGATAGAGAGTTGAATTGGAATTAAGGTGTTAAAATCAGAGTGAAGCTTAGGGTGAAATCATAAGTCTAATTCTCCATTAATTATTTGAAATTTTAGATTTTAATATTTGTGATTGTTTTGTGATAGTTCAATTATTCTTTAATTTAGAGTCTTTAATTTTAATTATTGAGTTGATTGGTTTAATAAAATTAGGATTAATAGGAAATTGGTAATTGTAAGTTAAGATTAGTGCTAATTAGTCTCTATGGGAACGATACTCTATTCATCAATCTATTACTTGTTGACCAAGTATACTTGCATGTTGTACGTATATAGATTTTACCCAACAGGCCCATCGAGCCCAAAGCCAGTAATGGACATCGATTCATATTCACCATGATCGACTACTTCACCAAATGGGTAGAAGCAGCCTCCTTTCCCAGGGTTACCAAAGAAATCATCATTGTTTTCATCATAAACAATGTAGTCTGTCGATATGGACAACCAGATGTCATTGTATCAGACAATGCTAAAAACCTCAACAAAAAAATGATGGAGGAGTTATGCAGTAAATTCCACATCAAACACCTTAACTCCGTCATCTACCGTCCAAAGATGAATGGTGATGTTGAAGCGGCTAATAAAAACATCAAAAAGATCATGCAGAAAATGTCCGCTAATTGTCGACGTCGGGTTTTTTAGTTGTCCCTTTTCGTTACTTGTTCTTTGGTGTTCTCATGTTAATGTGAGATTTGTTTGAAAAAACAAGTGAAAAAGGTCCGACATGTGCAATGTCAACGATTTGACTTTAAGAGTTGCCAGTTGGTGTTTTTAACTAGTTGCACCTTGGCCGGAAAAACTTGTACATTGACCCAATGATATGACAACGCTAAGCAGATGCGTGAAACCGATATTCATTTTGGTTAAGGGGATTGATTATGCGGAGGGAAGGTGTTAAGCGACCCCAGACATCCGTGTTGCCACGGTGGACCGCCACATTTCAAAACTGCTGTTATATGAATGTGTGTGTGTGTGTGGATCAATGTGCAATTATTTGAAAGTAGTCTGAGGCCTCGTTAGCACCTATATACAAAGGTTTGAATTTATAGAAAAATTCAATTTTATGCAAGATATAGCAATGAAGTTTTGTAAAGAGGTTTTTCAAACCACAATAACTCAATAGGAATTGAGACCTTTCATACTTCCATTTTATTTTTAAAATGTTAAAGCTTTTTACTTTTATTTTGAGATCTGAGGCATCTTGAGAAAAATAATATCTGACAATCTTAGAGAACTCCTTATGGGCATGATGACCATCGAGGAAATTCGAGAACTAGTAAATAATGTACAAGCTTCTTAGAGATAAAAATGTCCATCACGGGAACCGAATCTAGATTCGATGAGATGAATCTGTGATCATATGATTCCTAGGCTCACATGATACTGCAGTTTGTATGAAAAGCGATGGCGAGTTATATATATAAAAGCTATAAATATATATATATATATATATATATATGGGGGATCGGAAATGTAAATATATAAAAGCGGTATATATATATATATATATATATATATATATATATATGACATGATCAACTACCACGAAGCAACTCCATGGGGGATCAGAAAAGTAAATAAAAGGCTATAATGTGACGATCAACCGCCACGAAGTAAACTCCAAGCGGGACTAAATGTAAATAAAGCAGTAAAAGACCTCGAAGTAAACTCTAGGCCTGACAGAAATGTATATATATAAAAGCGATGGCGCTCCGGATGTAAAATCCGAGCTCATCGATATATACGACATAACAAGATATATATAGGTAGTATATATATATATATATAAAAAGCAAGTAAACGCTCGGATGTAATATCATCGGTATATATATATATATATATATAAAATAAGTAAACGCTCAGGACATAAGTCAGAAGCTCAATCGAGGCATAACTTCGATAATGTTAGTCCATATATAAATATATACATATATAAGTATATATATACTGATGAAAATGAAAACCACAGAATAGAAGTCCTGCATACGCACATAACAACACGACTCTTAATGTGTAGAATAGTGTGTGCAAAGATGAAGAAAAGACTTTATAGAGTGTGAGAAGGCTTACAGTGGGCTTTCAATGCAGACTTCTATGACTCTATATGGATAAACACTCAGCTCCCGCCGGAAAATGTATAGCTCTATGTGAGCTAACATGTGTTTAAAAAGAGCAAGCACTCAATATGGGTGTGTACAGAGCAAATTTGACAGGGCTTCTTTGCCTTTTTTCTCTCTTTCAAAATGGCCACCCCAAGCCCTCTATTTATAGAGGGAGGAGCCGCAGGTGCATCTGCGGCAGCCGCAGATGCACTTGAGGCTGCCCGTGGTGCCCCGGGTTCTGCGAATCCCATTGTCTTGAAGTACATGCACTGCAATGTCCGCTCGAACTTGTAGAACTTCAATCCGAGCATCCGAACGAGGTATATAAGACCTTCTTTGAACTACTTGTGTCGAGAGTTACGCAAGGACATGGATTAAAGGTTGTACGAAGTCAGGAAGAGGGGACCATGCCCATGGTCTTCAAGCTTAAAATTCTATCCGGTGTGCTGCCACGCGTAATAGTCACTAGGGATTGGAACTCCTTGGTTCTTGTAGAACATTGTTATATGTATGTATGTATGAAGTGTTGAGACGACGCACAAGTGTTGAAGTGGCAAGATGACGTTTGACTCCTCACCGGGGTTATCTCCAGTTTGAGTTGAAAGAAGACGTTGCTCAAGGTTACATCTGGGATTGGACTGCTACAAGTGTTTGAATGCCACAAGGTCATCTGTGAGAGTGCTTGTCTGCTCGGTGTTAGCTTCGGGTCTGAGGTATGAGTGCCTTGGCAGGAGGTCTGATTGAAGCTGATCGCATGCATTTGAAACAAATATTTCTGGAGTTATCGCCGGAACTGCAACAACATTCCTTGGGGTTATCGCCAAGGACGAAACTCGGGGTTATCTCCGAGGTTGGAAATGATCCTTCTGGTGTGTGTTTCGGGGTTGGAAATGATGTTCCCGGTGTGTGTTCCAGGGCTTTAAAACTGATCTTCCGGTAGTATTCGGAATGGATGTGAGCTATCTTCCAGGGTTATCTCCGAAAGACGAATCTGCCCTCCTGCAATGTTAGTAACAGGTATGCAGAAAATTTCGAGTGTCTACACCAATCACAAAGGATGGCCTGACCTCTTGCCTCTGACTTTATTAGCCTACAGAACTTCAATGCGTACTTCCACTGGGGTAACCCCCTACTCATTATCCTATTTGATGGAAGCAGTGCTCCCGATAAAGGTGGAAATGGAATCCCTCAGAGTGTTGATGGACGCTCAGTTGGATGAAGACCAATGGGTACAAGACATATATCAACAATTGTCTCTAATAGATGAAAGGCGAACCGCGGCTATCTTCCATGGTCAGTTATGTCAGCAAAGGATCGCACGATCCTATAACAGAAAAGTCCAACTACGTCAGTTCAAATAACATGACTTGGTTTTGAAGAAGATCATTGACAACCAAGATTAGTCTAAGGGAAAATTCGCTCCTAGATGGGAAGGCCCATTTGTTGTCAAGGAGGTATTGACAGGAGGTGCTCTCATACTACAGGAAATGGATGGCGATGAATTTCCACAGCTTATCAACTTCGGACAAGTGAAAGCGGTATTATATATACGAAGTTACCATCAAACAATCATCCTGGTTTTGATCATTAAATCACCAGTCATTCCAGTTTTGTACCCTCTCCTTTTTACAAACTCTTCTACCCCTCAGGGAAACATACACTTCAAACCAGCAGCCTAGTTTCACCTCACTTCAAATCTCGCATACAATTTTGGTTATCCTGAAGACAGGATTAAACTTTTCTACGCTTACAGTTTGTCCTGAAGACGGGATCAAACTTTTTCCACACCTAAATTTTATCCCCATTATGGGATCAAACTTTTTTCTCCCCGCAGTATAGCCTGCACATGGGATTCACACTTTTCTTTGGTTGCGATTCGTCCTGAGGGGCGAACTACGTTGACCTGATCTCCTTGATACCCGGGGGTACGTAGGCAACCATATTCTATATGGCCTGGTCGCAATAAACTAAAAACAACAAAAACATTTCTGCCCTTTCTCTACAAAAACCACAAAAATACTTCTACACCATTCTTCATCAATAAAGCTTCTACACCCATCTGCCTTTCACATTCAGCGTTGAACCTCTTACACCAGGTTCGAACTACGCAGACTTGATCTCCTCTTCAATAGGAGTACGTAGGCAGCCATTTATGGTTCTGTCTAACCCCTACTAGAACAAAAATATTTGTCACACGGTACTGGGATCAACCTTTAATCCACCACATTTCATCGGCTTCAGATAAAGGGGATGGAATTACCCAACCTCTCCTCATAAATAGGGGATTTGGTGACCATCTAAGCTACGGTTGTGCCTCGAAGAGCAATACCAATCCATAAGAGATGGAATTAACTAGGCATCTCACAAATAGAAGTACTGGCGACCATCTGTGGTGCGGTCAATCTCAGAGAGGAAAAGCCACACTCCTCTCCACATTTCCATACAGAAACCAGTCCCAAGACACCAAAAATGGTAGGAATACATACAGATCAATGATTAGTTCTGAGAGATCCTATGATGGCCCAATGTCCACATATCAAGGATAAGTTCATAATGCATCAAGATCAGAAGGCCCTGATGAAACAGGCAAATATCAAGCAAGTATCAAGGCATAACTAAAAGGGAAGTAAATCAAAATATATTTCTCTGCCATATATAATACTGTTTGATATATACATATGTGATGTACATGACAAAATGGCTAAGCTAGTCTGTGCAGGAAAATACAAAGCTATCTACGGATCTGTATGTATGTGGACTATCAGATCTAACATAGCATCCCTCTCTAAAGATGGAAGTAAAGCTGCGAGCTCCTGCCCCAATGGTATCTACACGAGCTAGTAGATCAGAGGCTAACTGCATGGTGACATGATGCTCATCAATGTATGCACTCATATCATCAAGGATGCAAGTCGTATGGGATCTAACTGAAGTACTGTCTGCAATGGCCACATCCCTAGCAGATAGGGTGGCATCCCGCTCCACAATCAATGCATCCCGGGCTGATCTAGCCTCATCCCTCTCTAACAGAGCGGCATTTCTCCCATCAAGAGCTGTCAACATCGAGGCCCTAGCCTGATCTCTCTCATAGGTCATCAGATATAGGCTCTGCTCCAAATGTTGTGTTGAATACTGAGTAACAGTGGCACAAATGCTAACAACGCAGCAGTCAAGTCCCCATCGATGGGAATGTCAGCCTCCTCCATAGGCTCCTCATTGTTGGAATCTATATCCTGCACTGTGGATACTACCATAGTCGATGCAGTCTTTGTCTCCATCCATGCTGAATACTCTGCAGAATAACCCAAATGACTGAAAGAAAACTTAGCTAGCTCGCGCTGATCCCAATAGGCATACAACCTGGATCTGTCCGTTGATGATAAGTGGCGAGAAGCAAAGTGCTGAATCACTGCCCCCTCAAATGGGTGGAAATCCTAAAACTGGTCAAACTGACACATCATGGCTAGTGGGTGGTAGGTGATCATCCCTCTCAAACCAGCTAGAGGAAGATAATCCATGCCCGGAGCATGAGTAATAAAGCTATAGGGTGAGCTAAGCCCTGTACACAGCAATATAGCAAATGGATCTCCAATCCCTGCCAGGAAAGTTGACCAAGACGCAACATCACAGCACACTCAAGTGAAATGAAAGAGTGCGACATGGCTATATCATGGGTGAAACAATATCCATACCGTCTAAATGTGCCAATCGGTCTCAAGTATGACATAAACCACACATACAGCATGATCGAGCTGCCTATAAACACTTCTGCGGATAAGTGCAGCAATATGTGGCTGACCTCAGAGTCTCTGCCATAATCATCGGTATAATGGTGTGACCCTCCCGGAGAGCTCTCACTGCCATAATGACGCCAATGTCCAACTCATCCATGTACAGTGGCATGTAGACGTATAACAATACGTACAGTAGTAGTACATCCACTATGGCTGAACGCCAATGGTCCTCCGGTGTGGTGAAATCCCCGGAATGCCGTGCATAACTATCCTCAAAGCCAAATCTGTCAAATAAAAAATGCTGGGATATCACGTGGCTGGATGTAATCTCATCCTATACCACTCTACGCCTCAATCCGGTAAGGGTCATGAACTGTCTACTCATGTCTCCTATTGTCATGTGCACGCAAGGTCTGTCCAACGACAACATTGTCAACCGTGCATACTCCTCCAAAGTAGGAGTCAACTCCTGGGTCTCGAATCAGAAAACTTGTCTCTCCGGTACCCAATGATCTAGCATACCCTCTATGAACCTTATGGGAACCTGAAACATCAACAAGGTCATAGTATGTTGCAACAAATGATCTACAGTCACCCTGTCTGGTGGTGACATACTATTATACCATGAGAGCATACCAGATGCCACCAAAAATGGTGGGGTATGATCAATACGGCTAACTGTCGAAGAAGACATCTGTGCGGGCCGTGTCATAAGACCATCCAGGGGTCAATGCTTAATATCTCTGGACATACATACATATGCATAACATAATAACATGCATGATACAATAGATGGAAATATGATATAGGGAATGGAAAATTGTACATACATTCCTAAGTATATCATCATCTAATACATCTCTACACAGCTAAAATATAGGGAAATGGGCTGAAGCTACCCAACATCTCAATAGAGGCCTATCAAAAGATATAGCGAGAATGGGGTGAAGCTACCCAGCAGCTAACAGAGGCCTATCAAAAGAGATAACGAGAATACATCAGAAGAAGTCAATGGTATCGATGTCTACATCATCAATCCTGTCCACCGGATGTAACTCCTCCTGAGTCACTAGATCTCTATCTACAAGGATGTCAGTCCTATACAAGGGAGGATCTGTACCGGAAAAGCCATATGGGTCACCTGAGGGGCCAGTGCCAGAGCTGAAAGGATCAAAAGTATCTGCCTCTGAAGGATCTCTACCCAAGTGCCGGATAAAGAAATGTGCCCGGTCTAACTACCGGGTCAAACTATCAATCTGTGTCACATGAGTCGTATCTCTAACACAGGCTAGCCAATCCATCATCATCACGGATCCTAGAACTATATCCCCCATAAACTGTGTGGCGCAGGTCTGAGCTCCAATGGTACGAGGGATCCACCAATGCTGGAACATCTCCTGAGTGCAAGGACCCTCTGACAATATGAAACTGTCAACCCCCAATAATGGGATATCAATGATGGGTGACTACAAAATAGGCCAATAATGCCTAGCAGGAGGCAAGATCGGTATGCGAATCTCTCCTGTAGTGCTTCTGATAGCATGCTCTCCTAAATAGAGCTCCCATCCACCATCTGTGAATAGAGGAATCCAATGGGTGGAAATAACGTACTCAACTCTAGTCGGGTACCCATCCTCAAATCCAACACTCCAGTGCTCCCCAGAATAGGGAACCCATGTGATGACATCCACTGTCAACAACTCCAAATGTAAGCGGCAATGAGTGAATGTAAGAACCCGATCATTTTCGACGCCGAGTTTTTCCCTTTCCCTTTTGTTACTTGTTCTTTGGTGTTCTCATGTTAATGTGAGATTTGTTTGAAAAAACAAGTGAAAAAGGTCCGATATGTATAATGTCGATGATTTGACTTTTAAGAGTCGCCATTGGTGTATTTAATCGTTGCACTAACGCAAATCGAAAAGGTTTGCACATCGACCCAAAGATGTGACATTGCTAAACGGGTCTGTGAAACGAGATTCATTTGAGTTCTGGGGTTTAATTATGCGAGGGAAGGTGTTAGGCACCCCAACATCTGTGTTTCCACGGTGACCGCCACTGTTCAAAGAAACTATTATATGAATGTGTGTGTGTGTGTGTGGATCAATGTGCAATTATTTGGAAGTGGTGTTGTACCTCGTTCGCACCTATATACAAAGGGTTTGAATTTATAGAAAAATTCAGTTTTAACCAGATATATCAATGAAGTTTTGTAAAAAGAGGTTTTTCAAACCCTGTGCTCAATAGTAATTGAGGCCTTTGATACTTCCATTTTATTATTAAATGTTCAGCATGTTTGCTTTTATTTTCGAGATGCGAGGCATCTTCAAGAAAATAATATACAGCAGTGCCAAACTCCTCATGGGCATGACAACCATCCAAGGAAATTCAAATACTGTAAATAATGTACAAGCTGCATACAGTTGAAAAAACGTCCATCATGGGAACCGAATCTAAATTCAATGGGGTGAATCTGTGATCACATGATTCCTAGGCTCACATGATACTGCAGCTTGTATGGAAAGCAAGAAGCGCTTATATATATAAAAGTCAGAAATATATATATATGATAGACATGATCAACCACCACGAAGCAACTCCATGGGGATCAAAATGTAAATATATAAAAGCGGTATATATATATATATATATATGATCAACCATATGAAGTAAACTCGGTGTGGACCTGAAATATATAAATAAAGTATATAAAGCGATCAACCGCCACTGAAAGTAAACTCTGTGCAAGACGATGTAAATGTAAATAAAGCCACAAGTAAACTCCAGCAATCAACTACCAATAAATATATATATAAATATATATATATATATATATATATAAAAGCAATAAACGCATTCTGATGTAAATCCAGCTCATGCTGATATGTCCGATATACAATTATATATATATATATATATATATATATATATATATATATATATATATATATATATATATATATATATATATGAAAAAATGTCCTATATAAAATCCGTGCTCATCGATATGTCTCGATAACAATTATATATATATATATATATATATATATAGCCAAAGAACTCGCCTATATATATCTAGGCTCATCGATTGAGTCTAACCACAATTTATATATATATATATATATATATATATATATATATATATAAAGCAAACGCCCGCATATAAAGTCTAAGCTCAATCGAGGCATAACTAGATAATGTTAGTCCATATATAAAATATATATATATATATAAGTATATATATATACAGACAGAAATGAAAACCATGGACCGAAGTCCGGGAAAACACACACAACACGACTCTCAATGTGTATAACAGTGTGTGCTAATATGAAAAGAAAGGCTTTATAGAATGTAAGAAGGATTACAATGGGCTACAAATGTAGACTTCTATGACTCTATGTGGATAAACACTCAGCTCCCATCGGATAAAAGTATAGCTATATGTGAGCTAAAAGATATTTAAACTGAGGAAACACTTAATATGGGTGTGTAAAGAGTAAATTGGACAGGTCTTCCTCGCCTTTTTTCTCTCTTCTCTAAAATGGCTGACCCCAAGGTCTATATTTATAGATCGATGGTCATAGTGTACTCTGCAGTAGTAGCATAGCAGCTTAAACCTCGCGACCGGTCGAGGTGTCCCCCCAAGCTTTCATGGGTCCCATCGTCTCAAAGTATATGCACTTTCGCAATCGTAATGTCCGCTCAACTTGTAGAACTTCAATCCGAGCATCCGAACGAGGTATATGTGACCTTCTTCTGACCGCTTGTGTCGAGAGTTACGCAATGACATGGATTAGAGGTTGTACGGGTCGTGAAGAGGGACCATGCCCATAGTCTTCAAGCTTCAAATTCTATCCGGTGTATCGCCACGCTGAATAGTCACTCGGATTGTAACTCCTGCTTCTTGTGGGACATTGTTGTATGTATATATGTATGTATGAAGTGTTGAGACGACGCGCAGTGTTGATGTGGCAAGATGACGTTTGACTCTTCACCGGGGTTATCACCGCTTGAGTTGAAAGCGACGCTGCTCGTGGTTACATCCGAGATTGATCGCCGCAAGTGTTTGAATGCCGCAAGGTCATCTTGTGAGTGTGCCTGCTCTCACCCGCTGTTAGCTCCGGGTCTGAGTGATGAGTGCCTCAGCAGGAGGTTTGAGCTTGAAGCTGATAGCATGTGTTTGAAACAAGCATTTCCGGAGTTATCGCCGGAACTGCAACAACATTCCTTGGGGTTATCGCCAAGGACGAAACTCGGTTATCTCCGAGGTTGGAAATGATCCTTCCGGTGTGTTTCTAGGTTTGGAAATGATGTTCCCGGTGTGTCCCGGTTTTGAACTTGAACTTCCTAGTAGTATCCTAATGGATGTAAGCCGCCTTCCGTGGTTATCTCCGAAAGATGAATCGCCTCCCCGCAATGTTAGTAAGAATAAAGCGTAAAAATTTTCGAGTGTCTCACAGATGCCCTCTCTTTATCATATTCATGCAATGCAAGGCATGGATAGGATAAAGAATCCTAGACACTTGAAATGCAAGAAGATAAACATGATGCTATGTGCAAAAATATGATGCAAATGTATGATGCATGATTGTCGATTGTCGCTAATCTCGCTGGGATGACAATCAATCGATGCTCTTGACATGCGATCCAAGTCTTCAAGGATGTTGATGTTGGGGCTATCACCAAAGTCTCAAATCCTAGACACCGCTTATATTCCATAGAGGTGCCTCTTGTGTGCAAGAGATCCGTGGGGATAAAGCTTTGTCTTTTGAGGATGTGTATAACATATTTCCTCATTCTATCGGAAAGTTATGCCAACAATTGCTGTCGTGTCGGTCGCCTTCCTTCACCGATGTGTGTATCACGGATAGATCCCTCGCTGGGTGGATTGTCAAGGTTGTTTGACCTTCATTGATGTATGTGTCAATGGTCGATCAAGTTGTAAACCCTCACGGGGATACGTGGATAAGTTACTTCGATGGGTTTACTTTCCATCATCATACCGAGATGACGCCAAGGTCAAGCTGAATTCTCATCGATGTGTGTATCAATGGTTGAGAATGCGCCCGTAACCCCACGGGGATACGTAGATGCTTGAAAGATGTGTGCAGACCTGACACGGGATACTTTATAGATTTTTATAACTTCAATGTTGTAATTTCCACGGGGAGGTTTAGCATTTCATGGTTTTATATTTGTAACTCCCCACGGGGAGGTTTAGGGTCGAGACCCCACAATGACTCAAGATCGACCTTTGTGGGGTATTGCCGAGCATGATTTATGAAAGTCGAGCTCATCGGTATAGTATACCCCGCATTCAGTGAATACCAATGAGATGACGGAGTTCAATTCGACCCGCATAAAACCAGATTCCAGTGCTATTCCGCCAAATCGCAGAGCATTTTTGTTCCCGATTTGGCCTTTTTCACCAGGAGACCTCCTTTCAAACTCTAACTCGAGCGAGCCGAGGTGTGGGACCCATGTAGAGAGTGCCACAGATAGACTGCAGCAATCATAGTGTGGACTCGCTACCAACCGTGACTATGTAAAGCCCAAAGGTTGCTTTCATAAGTCATTTTCAAGTCACGTCATGCGAAGGAAATCTGAGAGCTCTTCTTCAGATCCGCATTGAGTTCGGGCAACTTTCTCGCATATTCTCGCCATCGCATAAGCATTTTTTCACTATCCCGTAACATATGCATGTATTTTTTCCAGCTTTCTATCCGCTGAAAATGACTTATCACATGAAATGCATTTAGACACATAGTAGTGAATATGCATGCCGATATGACTTGATAAAAATATTCAACATAGCAAATGTTAGTATTAAACCATGTCAATATAATGATGTGAAAAAATTTGACTTTTGAAATAAATAAATTGGCACCTTTTACCGCCATTTCTTATCCTATCCGAGGACAAATGAGTAAAGGTAGAAAAGTAAAATAATCCCGTAATTAGACTACACTTACGGATTTTTTTACCGTGATGTGATAATGCATGTAGGATGTATATGACCGTATAGGTGTGTGCTACCGAATGGCCACCTAGTCATGCCTATGTGTATGTGGATAGTCCCATTTATAAAGGGGGCTATGGAAAAATTTTTCCAAAATGTAGGAATTGAGTAGCCATGCATTTTTAACTCTACTATCAGACGTATGTTAAAAACAATGCATGCATGCATGTAATCATAAGATGCATTTTGAAAAGCTCCAGGTAAGAATTTACCACACCCTTTCTCGAGGTGATTTGGAGACTTGTTGTCCGTGATATTATGGATCCGGATCACCGAGTAGTTCCCGTAGGACCACTTCAGTGTGTAATGAGGAGGGCTTCAAGAGCCTCAACGCCTGGCCTGCGGATCGTGACAAATTTCGCTGCTTAGTGGAGGCGTGATACGTCCTATCCGGGTTGAAGTGTCAAATGTCGAGGACGAGGAGGAGGACGCACCGATTGAGGTTCCCCTACCCCTCCAGACGTGTTCCCCATAGGGAATTTCCGTATTCAAGTGGCGAACCCAGCATCTTCTAGGTGACTTGAGTAGGCATCCTTCAAAGATACCTACACACGCAAACGAGGTATGAAGTTAGATCTTTAATCTTCCTTATTTCCTATTTGATGAGGAGTCAAGGATTCTCGATGTTGATCTCAGATTTGATGTAGGTTCCCGCTTCACACAAACTCGAGGGAACTGGTTTAAGATCCACTCTATGTATCGTGCTTTGCATGATGACTACAGAGCGATTGTACATGGTCAGATTTGGGACGTTTTTTTCCATTCTTCCCCGTCATTGTCCCTCGGGTTACCTCAGGCATTGTTCGAGCTGGTGGTTTCACCAAACTCACCACCCATTTGGTCGGATCGTGAGGTGATGATGACGCCAATGGATTGGCGATTTATCACGTATGGAGTTTGAGGGGATCCAAAGGCTTCACTACGGCGGATATTACCCCACCGCCGCCAGATCCTTGTTGGGAGTTCCAGAGGCGCGCCAAGGGCGGGACTGTTCAGACAGTCCTTTGAGCGTAGATGCTATGAAATGTCGTTGAGTGAGCCCATACCCGATGATGTGAGAGTCGTGGATCGATTCTTCAACGATTGTTCCCGATGATCATTAGGGGCGCTTATAGCGTATAATTCCTCTACGGTGTCCTTCGCTTTTGATCAAATACCACTGACACGTGGGACCGTATAGAGAGAGTATGATTGGGGTTCCTACACCTTTGCCTACTTCCTCGTGGGAATGCGATGACGATCGCAGGGCTTCACCGAGGCTTGGTTAGGATTCTACCCATTTCACCGGTGAGTATTTCTCTTGTCTTTTCCCATATATAGGTTAAGAGTGTTGACCGACAAAGCAGATGTTTCTTTTGTCAAGGCGCTTTTGGGCCTATGAGAGGCTTCCATGTTTGCAGCCCCGTGAGCGTGCAGTTAGGTTTAGACACCTATCCACGAGGACTAGAGATGGCATCATTCCATACCGGGTGAGGTCCCTGCTACGAGGGTTTCACCCATTGTCGCCATAAATGGAGTTGTTGACAAATGGATGTCATCACACGGGTTCCCTACTTCGGAGAGCATTTGGGAGTTGGATTTGAGGATGATGGGTACCAATCGAGTTGAGTACGCCATTTCCACCCGCAGGATTCCTCTCTTCACAGATGGAGGATGGGAGCTCTATTTAGAGAGCGTGCTATCGAGCACTACAGAGAGATTCAGATGCCGATCTTGCCTCCTCGCCAGCGCATTATCGGCCTATTTCATACAATCACCCATCATTGACATCCCATTGTTGGGGATTGACGATTATACTTTGTCAAGGGGCCCTGACTCGTGAGATGTTCCAAAGATTGGTGGATCCCTCGTACTATTGGAGCTCGCACTGACACACCACACACGCTTTATGGGGATATGGTTCCAGGATCCGTGATGATGATGGATTGGCTAGCCTCGTGTCGTAGATCCGACTCATGTGACACAGATTGACAAATCAATTCGAAACTGACCGACACATCTTTTCATTCGCATTTGGGCGTAGATCCTTCAGAGGTAGATACTTTTGATCCTTCCAGCTTCAGCACCGCCCCTCAGTGACCCATATGGCTTTACCAGCAGATCCTCCATCAGATAGGCCCCGACATCCCTGTAGATAGAGATCCAAAGGACTCAGAGGAGTTACATCAGTGGATAGGATCGATGATGTAGACATCGACACCATTGACTTTTTTCTCGATGTATTTCTCATTATCTCTTTGATAGGCCTCTCGTTAGTCACCGGTAGCTTCACCCCATTCTCGCTATATCTTTTGATAGGCCTCTCGTTGATGTTGGGTAGCTTCACCCCATTTCCTCAGATTTTAGTCAGATGTAGATGTATTAGATGATGATATACTTAGGAATGTATGTACGCTTTCCATTCCCTATATCATATTGCCATCTATTGTATCATGCATGTTATTATGTTATGCATATGTATGTATGTCCAGAGATATTCAAAGATTGACCCCTCGGATGGTCTTATGACACTACCCGCATGTATGTCTTCTTCTTCGACGCTAGTCAGATTGATCATACCCCACCATTTTGGTGGTATCTAGTATGCGCCATGGTATGATAGTATATCACCATCGATATGGTGATCAGAGATGATTTGTCAAAGATACTATGACCCTGTTGATGTTTCAGTTCCCACACAAGATTTGTAGAGGGTATGCTAGAGCACTAGGTATCGAGAGGCAAAGTTTTCCGATTTGGGACCCGTGAGTTGACTCCTACTTTGGAGGAGTATGCACGGTTGACGATGTCATCACCGACGACTTTGCGCGCATATGGCTATCGAGACATGAGTAGATAGCCCATGACCCTCACCGATTTGAGACGTAGTGTGGTACAGACGAGATTACATCCGCCACGTGATATCCCAAAGATTTTCTATTTTGATGATTTGGCTCGAGGATAGTTATGCACGCATGATTCCGGGATTTCACCACACCGGAGGATCATCATGCGCAAATTTTGAGTGGATGTGTCGCTATCAGGCGATTGTCATACACGCCTTCATGCCACGATATATGGATGAGCCGGATATCGCCATCATTATGGCAAAGAGAGCTCTCGTGAGGGTCATACCATTATACCGATGATCATTGCAGAGACTCGAGGTCACTACATACCGCTGCACTTATCCCAAGAGTGTTTACAGTAGCTCTATTATGTCAGACGTGTGGTTTATGTCACACTTGAGACCGATTGGTACACTTAGACGGCAGGGGTTTTGTTTCACCCATGATATAGCCATGTCATACTCCTTTCAACCTACAGAGTGTACAGATGCTGCATCGTGGTCAGCTTTCCTGGCAGGGATTAGGGATCCGTTTGCTATATTGCCATGTTCAGGGCTTAGCTCACCCTACAACTTCATTACTCATGCTCCGGGCATGGATTATCTCCCTCTGGCTGGATTGAGGGGCATGATTACTTACCACCCACTGGCCGTGATGTGTCAATTTGACCAGATTTAGGATTTTCATCCTTATGAGGGGGCAGTGAGTCAGCGCTTCGCTTCACACCGCTTTATCACGGAGGATGATCCAGTCAGATGCTCGCTGGGATCAACGAGAGTCAGCCGAAGTTTTCTCTCGTCACCATCCGGGTTGTTCTCAGAGTATTCCGCATGGATGGAGACAGAGACCGATTGTCTCATGTAGAGTATCCACAAGGGTGATGTTGATTCTCGATGATGAGGAGCCTATAGAGGAGGCCGACATTCCCATCGATGATTTGATCACTGGGTCGCCAAAGATTTGTGATGGATTCTCCCACCCCGAAAGTGCCATCATTACTCAAAGATTCAAGACAACATTTGGAGCAGAGCTTACATCCGATGACCTATGATAGAGATCGTGCTAGGGGGCCGCTGATGTTGACAGCTCTTGATGGGAGAGACGCCGCCTTACTAGAGAGGGATGAGGCTAGATCACCAGGATGCATTGATCATGGAGCGGATGCCGCCTTATCTCGCTAGGGATGTGGCCATTGCAGATAAAGATTTCAGTTGAGATCCCAGATGATCTGCTACCTTGTCGACATGAGTGCTTACATTGATGAGCATTATGCCACCATGCAGCTTAGCCTCTCGATCTCGCTAGCTCGTGTAGATACCATCAAGCAGAGCTTGCAGCTACTCTCCCCTTCTTCGAGAGGATGCCATGTTAGATCCGATAGTCCGTGATATATACAGATCTCAGATAGCTTTGTATTTTCCTCGCATGTATTAGCTTAGCCATTTTGTCATGTACAACACATATGTATATATCAAATAAGATTATGTATGGCAGGAAATATATTTTGATTCACTTCCCTTTAGTTATGCCTTGATACTTGCTTGATATTTGCCTCGCTTCTTCGTGGCCTTGTGATCTTGATGCATTCTCGAACTTATCCTCGATAGGTGGACATTGAGACGCCGCAAGATCTCTCGTAATCGGATCATTGATTTCTGATATATCCCTACCATCTTTGTGTGTCTGGGGACCGGTATCTCAGATGGAAAAGTGGAGAGGAGGGTGGTTTTTCCTCTCTCGAGATCGACCGCACTACGATGGTCGCCAAGATTTCTATTTGTGAGAAGCCTAGTTAATTCCATCTCTTATGGGTTGGTATTGCTTTTTGAGGCATGATCGCAGCCTTTTTAGATGGTCACCGAATCTTCTATTTGTGAGAAGAGGTTGGGTAATTCCATCCTTTGATCCGAAACCGATGAAATGTGGTGAATTAAGGTTGATCCCAAAGACCGTGACAAGTATTTTTTTTCGTAGGGGTTAGATCGAACCATAAATGGTCGCCACGTACTCCTATCAAGAGGAGATCAAGTCTCATGTAGTTCAAACTCGTGTAAGAGGTTCAACGCCGAATGTGAAAGGCGTAAGCTTTATCAGGTGAAGAAGGTGTAAAGTATTTTTGTTGTTTTTGTTTTTGTAGAGAAAGGGTAAAATGTTTTTTGTTTTTTTTTATCATGACCGCCATATATAGAATATGGTTGCCTACGCACTCCCTGTATCATCGTGGAGATCAAATGACGAAGTTCGCCTCGTGACGAATCGCAACCAAAGAAAAGTGTGAATCCCATGTGCAAAGCTATATCATGGGGAGAAGAAAGTTTGATCCCATAATGGGGATAAACTCAGGTGTGGAAAAAGTTTGATCCCGCCTTCGTGACAAACGCGCAAGCGAGAAAAAGTTTAATCCCGCCTTCGTGATAAACTGCAGTGTGAAAGGTTCAATCCCGCCTTCGTGATAACCAAAATTGTATGCAAGATTTGAAATGAGGTGAAACCAGTCACCGGGTTTGAAGTGTATGTTTCCTCGAGGGGTAAGAGTTTGTAAAAAGGAGAGGGTTCAAAACCGAATGACCGGTGATTTGATGATCAAAACCAGATGTTTGTTTGATGGTAACTTCGACATAGTACCATTTTCACGGTGTCCGAGTTGATAAGTCAGGGAAATTCATCGCCATCTATTTCCTCGTAAACTGAGAGCACCTCCTATCAATACCTCCTTGACAATAAATGGGCCTTCCCAATTAGGAGCTTAATTTTCCTTTAGATTGATCTTGTTGTCAATGATCTTCTTTAAAACCAAGTCATGTTGTTTGAACCGCCAGAATGACTTTTTCTATTGTAGGATCGTACGATCCTTTTCACGATATAATCGACCATGGAAGATAGTCGCGGTTCACTTTTCGCCTATTGTAGACAATTGGTGATACCGCCTTGTACCCATTGATCTTCATCTAACCGAGCATCCATCAACACTGAGGGATTCCATTTCCACCTCTATGGGGAGCACTCGCTTCCATCCCATAGGCTAATGAGTAGGGGTTGCCCCAAAAGAAGTACGCATGGAAGTTCTCAGAGGCTAATAAAGTCGAGGCAAGAGGTCAAAGCATCCTTTCGTGATCAAGTGACATTTTCTCGCATGATCTTTTTGATGTTTTTATTAGCCGCCTAACAAAGACCATTCATCTTTGGACTGGTAGATGACGAGTTAAGGTGTTTGATGTGGAATTTTCTCGCATAACTCCTCCATCATTTTGTTGTTGAGGTTCTTAGCATTGTCTCACACAATGACCTCTCGTTGTCCATATCGACAGCATTTACATTGTTTCGGCGAAAGCAATGATGACTTTTTAGTAACCCCGGGAAGGATGCCGCTTCTACCCATTTGGTGAAGTAGTCAATCATGGTGAATATGAATCGATGTCCATTACGCTTTGGGCTCGATGGGCCCGATCACGCCCATTCCCCACATTGAGAAGGGCCATGGCAAACTCATATCAGGAGTTCCTCGAGGGGCGTGATAGCATTCCCATGAATCGCATCGATAGCACCTCTCGACGTGATCATCATAAATCACTTTGAGTGTAAGCCAATAATGCCTTGTTCTAAGGATCTTCGACAAGTAGGGGTCCGCCATGTGGGGGCACATACTCCACCATGGATCTCATCCATGAGTCTCTCGAGCTTGGTCTTTATCCGCACATCCGAGGAGACCTATTCTCGCATCTCTTTTATAGAGTGCATCTCCGCCGTAGAAATTTCATAAGAAGTCGATGGATCCGCCTTCTTCTCGCTTAGGGCTCACCAAGAGGGTGTAGATCCATCTCAGATACTCCTCGATGTGTCGATACCAAGGGTTGTGGATGGGAGGTAGTTCATCCGATACTTCTCCAACATAGTTCCCATAGATCGGGGCTTTTTTGCATTGCAATTGTAATGCTTGGCATGTGTTTTCCTTGTCAAGTATGTGAACCAAGGAGGCCAACGCTGCTAATGCATCCGCAAAATCATTCCTATTACGAGGAATGTGTAGAAAGGAGATTTCTTCAACTCCAAAGCCATCTCAGAAACTTGCCGATGGTAAGGCAAAGAAATGTAATTCTTTAGTTTGATAGATTCTCGTGGATTGTCTCGATTACCAATTCGAATCTCCAAAGATGCTTAACCACCGATGCCCATCGAACGGGCAAGTTTTAGCCCCATGATACAACCTTCATACTCAACTGTGTTGTTGGTGCCGACAAACTACAATTTGACGGCGACGGGATACTGCTCCCCCGTACCGGATATTAGAACCGCTTCCAGCCTGTAGCCTTCTCGTGTTAATAGCCCATCAAAATACATTTTCCACGCATTTTATGTATCGCATCGATGTTGTTGCTTAATCGCCATTACCCCTTCATCGGGGAAGTATGTTTCAAGGGTTTGTAGTCCCCAGCAAAGTGGCTGTACCAATTGATCCGCAATTCCTTGACCTTTGATGATTTTTTACGCCACATAGATTTATGTCAAATTGTCAGTAGGATCAACTCGCCATCCGGATAAATCGATAATTCAAGATGGGCTTATCAACACATACTTGAGAGGATCCACGCGGATATGAGATGGGTTGTGTGACCATGGAGGTAATGTTGTAACCTCATGGAAGCCCATGCTAAAGCACAACAAGTCTTCTCAATCGAGTGTACTTGTGTTCACCGATGTCAATCTTTTGCCGAGGTAATAGATAGCTCGCTCTCTCGCCTCTATCGCCTTTTTTTGCCCCAAAAAGATACAAACCCATGGCATTGTCATTTATGGACAGTACATGAATAGGGGAACATCATCCTCGGTGGTACCAAAATAGAGCGTTAACTAACCGCTTTTTTAATTGTGAGGAAGGCTTTTTGACACTCATCATTCCATTTCATGGAGGAGTTCTTCCTTAATAACTTGAAGATTGGCTCACAAAGTTGTCCGTGAGTTGAGAAATGAACCTCGCTAATGAAGTTGATTCTTCCCAAAAATCCCCGTATTTCTTTCTCTCGTCTCGAGGAATGGGCATTTCCTCGATGGCCTCGGATTTTGGTAGATCCAGCTCAATCCTTTTGTGGCCGATTAGAAACCCTAGCAACTTGCCTCGACTTAACACCAAAGGCGCACTTCGGGCGGATTCAACTTCAAGTCAGACTTACGCAACCTCGCTGAAAAGCTTTTTGAGATGGTCTAGGTGGTCCTCCTCCTTCGGATTTGACAATGATGTCATCCACGAGATCTCTATCTCCTTATGCGTATTAAATCGTGGAAAAGAGCCATCATAGTCACCGATAGGTTACCCCTCGACATTGATGAGGCCGAATGACAACCGCTCTCAGAGCAAAAAGTTCCCCAAGGCGTGATGAAAGCGCTTTTCACGGTCCTCCTCAACGACCATAATTTGATGGTACCCGCAAAGCAATCAAAGAAAGGAGTACATGCCGATTGAGCAAAGGTTGTCAATAAGAATGTGGATAAAGGGCACGGAAAGCTATCTTTAAGGCAAGCTTTGTTCAAATCCCGATAATCCACGCAGACTCGCACCTTTCCTCCGGTTTAGGCACGAACAATGTTGATATCCACTCCGGATATGTAGACACCATGATAATGCGCCACTTTGAAATTGTTTCACAATTTCTTCTTTAACTTTTAAACTCCACTCGTGTTTCAATCGCCTCGAGTTTTTTTCCTAACCGGCTTGAATCCTTCTTTGATGGGAAGGCGATGAAGAACAATGTCAAGGGACAAACCCACCATGTCTTCATGAGACCATGCAAACACATCCTCGAATTGGGTTAATAGTGCAACCATGTCATTCCGCTTATTTGGGGTGAGGTCCAACCAATTTGGATTAGCTTAGGTTTTCTAAGGTTCCAAGATCGAAAGAAGTGGTTTGGTCAAGGTTGGGTTTAGGTTTGTCTCACACCCATTCCTTAATCTCCCGAGGTGTCTCAATGTCCTCTTGATATCCATCAAGTCTCGAGTCCAACTTTGCATCAAAGTTACAAACCTCAGGAGAGAGAGGCACTTCATCGCCAAGTACATGCACATCTAAATTCGTAGTCCTGAAATGTAATATGCTTTCACTTAATATATGCAATCGCTTGATCATACAAAAGTGTTAGCATGTACTTGATAAAATAACTCGCTAGTATCAGAAAAAAAAAGTAAGCAATTAAAGTTATCTATAGGCGTAGGGATTTTCTCGCCATTTTACCTCATCGACCAATGCATGGAGTGCCGCTCCAATTGTCGAGGGCAAAGTCCTCATGGATCGCAGTGATGGAAGGATCGCCATTGTCCTCCTTCTCCCGAATGATAACCATGACATCCGGGCAATCATCGCCTGGGGTGTATCTGCTTGTATGTTCATCATGAACAATGACACGATGCCGCCATCATCAAGGCAATGTCATGTTTACGCTTTCGCCTTTTTCTTCCACTTCGGATCGTGAATCAACGCCTTTTTTTGCTTTGATTGGCACCGGCTTAGGAAAACAACATGGCCAAGAACATGGGCCGGCACCTTTACCGAGATTGTATCAACTCATGAGGTAAAGGTATAGAAAATCGCCGTGAGGCGGGAAGCTTGAGGAACCGATTGTGTTTTACGAGGATTCCTACGATCGAATCGCGTAATAGCCTAGTCCTACTGCTCCAATTTGATCGACATTTGAATAGGGTGCTTAATACCCTACTTATCTTTACCAAGCCCTTGTCCAGGTTGATGACCCAATGACATCATTTCTCGAGTGGCCGACATAACCTCGACAGAAATCTTGGGTACGGGAAGTGGCGCTCCAATAGAATGGTATCAAGTGGTACCACTTCCGTAGTATGAAAACCGGCCTACTAACTTCGTAGTTGAAACCGATGATTGGAAGATCTTCCTTGTTCGTGATATTCGCCAAAGAAAGATTGACAAATGACTAGATCTATGTTGATAATGTATTTGAGTTGTTGATGTAGTGTGGAGGGAATGGGCCCAAATATGTGTATCCATGGTCTCCCCAATAGCAAAGTTGTATCCTCGAATCTATCTTGAGGACGTGGAAGGATACATTAAATGTATTTGGACCAATCTCAATTGGCAATTCAATCTTTCCGACGGCATTTCGCTCGGATCCATCAAAAGCTCGATAACCGTATGGGTCGCTTTGGATCCGCTTTGAGATTGACATTCATCTTCACCAAGGTGGCATAAGGACAAATATTTAGAGACGAGCCTCCATCTATCAAAACTCCAGCTAGCATGTACCCTAAGACAAAACTCGCAATGTGCAATGGCTTGTAATGACCGATTCCTTCGGGTGGTATATCATCATCAAGAAGGATATCACATTGTTGTTGAAAATGTGATCAACCAAATGTTGAAATTTTTCCACATCCACCGATTTTGGCAAGTAGGCTTCTTCCAAAACCTTAATAAGATCTTCCGATGATCTTCTAAGAGAAAACCAAGTCCAAAGATAGATATCCGTGTGGAGCTTCTCGTAAGCTTAAAACCACATCGGCTTTATCAGGCCCATAAGTGAGGAATTTTTCAATCTTCTCCATGGGAATCTTCCCTTTTCTTCGCAAATAGGTTTCATAACCCGCTGAGGAAGATACAAAGGATTTTCCTTCACACACCGTAGAAAGCAAAGAGTATGAGACGTGGATCCTTCAAATTTTCCATAATTCCATGGAACTTTGTGTAAGTCGACAAACATGATGTTGTAGTCTCAAGGGTAAAGAAATTGGCTCGTAGCGCCACTTTCAAAGGATTGTCACCTTTGAGTTGAATTGGTTGTATGGGAAATACTTTGACAGCCTCATCATCCACTTTGATATAACTCGCTATCGATCCCTTCCATTTGGTAGGACATGCATTCCCACTCTTGAGTTGCACAAAGGTAATCATCTCGCTAGTTGCAGGACACCGCTATCAATAAGATTCTCGAATGAGATGGCGAGTGCCCAACATTCTTCTTCGTGGTCAGGACCGCGAGAGAAGTGTGAATGATATCGACACACTTCATCGTAATTGAACCGTCCCGGAAGTGGGATTGATTGAGGCGTAAGGAAGGTAATTCTTCCTTCGCTGATCAACATTTGCAGATTCCTCCATAGATTGGCCCAGAATGGTAAATTCTCTTCGATTGGCAAAATCCCGACGGGCTTTAGCATTTGCTCTTTTGCAACCTTATCCTCCATAGCTTCGCTTTCAAGGTGGTGATGGAGCATTCATAACAAATGGAAGGAGATAGGCATGCTCCGCCTCGATTAATCGACGCAGTGACTTGATGTCAGGGGGGTCACCAGCCTCGCCAATTGCTCAATTTGTTTGCAAAGAGCTTTCATCTTTCGCTCCATAGTAAATCGGAACTTTGCATAATCCCATTTGTCAACACCATCTTTGATGATCGGGGATGATTCATTGTTAAAACCGAACTCCGCCCAAAGGCTCCAACCGATCATGTTGACCTCTTCTTCTTTCAGGTTGAGGAAGGGGATTGTCTTGCACATGAGGTTGATCTCGGTTTGGTGACCACGATCTCACCGCTGTCTATTAAATCTTGGATCTTGTGTTTCAAGGCCCAACAATCTTGAGTATCATGTCCAGTGCTCCCGCATGATAAGCACACTTCCGAGTAGCATTAAAACCCTCCCATTAGGGTTGGGCTGGTGGAAGAAGATGTAATTTTCTTCCGAGTAGTCAAGAGCAAGAATATTCTCGAGCGAGTCCCCTAAGGGTGTGAACGTCCGAGGTCGCTTTTACTTCTCCACTTTTAGGCAATGGAGGGTTCAAGATTGTGCTTGAAAAGGGGAGTAGTTTCTCCTTTGTATAGGCATGCTTTGATTGCCTTTTTTTTCGACCTTTTAGTAGTATCAAGGAAACATCCTCCTCTTTCTTTTTATGGACCCTCCGGGGTTGTTTCCATAAGATCCGGATCGATGTGCTCAAAGAATGCCTTTAAGAGCTGCTTAGGTCTTGAATTTTTCCGCACTTCAATCCCATCTCACCCATCTCTCCGTGCTTTAATCATTTCGTAGAATGGTTTGCCAATACCAAATAAGACTCTCTCATAGAAAGGAGCTTCCTCAGATATCTATGAATGTCATGACCATTTCGATTCCGCTATGGAAGGAATAACTTGAGCAAAGAAGGCGCCCCACCTTTCGAGCATACTCTCCGAAAAGACTCATTAGATCGCTTTCGACCTTGGTAATTTGGTACCTACCAGAGCCATCCGAGATTGAAAATCTATATTGAGTGAGGAGGAAGGCGTGAGCCACCTCTTCCCAAATATGGATCTTTGAGTTGTCTAACTGCATACCATGAACGGCTTCTCTCCAATCGATTTTTTCTCAAAAAAATGATTCTCGAGCTTTTCATTTTCCGTAAAGATCCAAGTTCTCCAATGAATACCTTTAAATGGGTATAAGGATCCCTAATCCGCCATACTTTTCAAAATCGTGGGTTTTGAATTTCTCTAGATAATGAACACCAGGAAGATGCAAAGGTCAAAGATATGAAACACTTCCATGTGTTCCAACCTTTGAGAACACTTGGATAGTTTCCTCCATTCGAGGACCTTCTTCCCGATATCACCGTGTCCGGATCTCCTTTGAGATGGGTGTTTTCGTGGTCTTTGTTGGTCGATCCAACCGAGGTTCTGAATTGTTTTTTCCAAACCTCGAGCTCCTCCTTATGCAGAGGATTCTCAGATGTGGAGGGTATCTTTGCACTCGAGAGTAGATCGATGCAATTCTTTCAAACAGTAATGTAACCAAATTTAGAATTTGTTTACTCAATCCACAAATTCTTCTCGAAACAAAGATTAGACCGGGTCGAAGAAGACATGATTGGTCAGAGGCTCGTGGCCTTTTTTTTTTTGAGCGGTAATGTGCCCAATGATTTCCCTACAAAAGACTTATGTAGTTTAGTCTTAGGGATAATGTAAATGTTATCATAACATGTCCATTTTAGGAATATTGTCCTGCAAAACCGGGTGTTAATTGATAACATGCATGCACAGATAATCTTCATATTTTCCATTACATAAAGATGAACATGGAATAAAATTACAAGTAAATGCTTTTACAAGTAATTGAAAATGAAAAGCATGAAGAGACTTTCCTCCGCTTTTGTTTATCGTAGGTCGACCTATCTTAGGTTACTCTCTGCTTTTTTTTGGCATGAAGGTTCCTGATCATCGCAATCTACTTGACGGAAAGTTAATCCTATTTTCAACCGAGCGAATCTGGTGGTGCCTTTCCCGAGCCCCGCTGGAATTATTCTTCCTACGAGTCCAGTAATTCAAACACGGACAGATAGCCTCCTGGTGGAGGAACCACACAACATACATTCACATACAACGTGTCTCACCGTTTATGCAAAATGATGACATGTGCGAAGCACTAATATCACAGATAGATATTTAGCAGTGCAGTAAGTAAGATGCATTAGTACACATTCATCATAAATGTAAATGCAATATTCACACACAAGCATATAATAGTTTTGAAAAGCTTGTAATAGCGGCTTAAGCCCTCTTACTGGAGTCCCCAACAGAGTCGCCACCGTCGACGCCGGATTTTTAGTGTCCTTTTCGCACTTGTTCTTTGGTGTTCTCATGTTAATGTGAGATTTGTTTGAAAAAACAAGTGAAAAAGGTCCCATATGTATAATGTCGATTTATTTGACTTTTAAGAGTCGCCAGTTGGTGTATTTAATCGTTGCACCAACGCAATCGAAAAGGTTTGCACATTGACCCAAAGGATGTGACACCGCTAAACGGTCTCTCAGAAACCGAGATTCATTTGAGTTCGGGGCTGATTATGCGAGGGAAGGTGTTAGGCACCTTCCGACATCCGTGTTTGCTACTACTGACCGCCACTTTTCAAAGAAACTCGTTATATGAATGTGTGTGTGTGTGTGTGATCAATGTGCAATTATTTGGAAGTAGTGTTATACCTCGCTCACACTTTATATACAAAGGGTTTGAATTTATAGAAAAATTCAGCTTTAACTGTATATATCAATGAAGTTTTGTAAAAGAGGTTTTTCAAACCCTCGTGCTCAATAGTAATTGAGGCCTTTGATACTTCCATTTTATTATTAAATGTTCTATTTTGTTTGTTTTTATTTTCTAGATGCGAGGCATCTTCGAGAAAATAATATACACAAGCAGTGTCTAAACTCCTCATGGGCATGACAACCATCCAAGGAAATTCGTATACATCAGAATAATGTACAAGTTGCTTACAAAATTGAAAAAAACGTCCATCATGGGAACCGAATCTAGATTCAATGGATCAAATCTGTGATCACATGATTCCTAGGCTCACATGATAATCGCAGCTTGTATGAAAAGCAATATAAAAGTCAGCTATATATATATAAATATCATATATATATATATATATACAGATATGATCAACCACCACGAAGCAACTCCATGGGGATCGAAATGTAAATATATAAAAGCGAATATAATATATATATATATATATATATATATATATATATATATATATAACCCACCACGTAAGTAAACTCTGTGTGGGACGAAATGTAAATAAAGTTGTAAAAGCAATCAACCGCCACGTAAGTAAACTCCAAAAGGTGATTTAAATGTAAATAAAGTCAGTAAAAAATCAACCGCCACGTAAGTAAACTCCAAAGCAAGGATATGTAAAATATATATATATATATATATATATATATATATATATATATATATATATATATATATATATATAAAAGAAAATACACGCACTGATGTAAATCCAGCTCATCTGATATGTCCGACAACAATTATATATATATATATATATATATATATATATATATATATAAGTAAATGCTCTTGATATAAAATCCAGTATGTCTCATCAATATATATATATATAATAATATATATATATATATATATATATAAAAGCAAAGAAATGCTCCGCATATAAGTTTAGGCTCATCGTATGTAGTATCCACCATAATATATTATATATATATATATATATATATATATATATATATAAAAGTAAACGCCCCGCATATAAGTTCAGGCTCAATCGAGGCATAACTTGATAATGTTTGTCTATATATAAAATATATACATATATATAAGTATATATATACAGACAGAAATGAAAACCACGGACCAAAGTCCGGGCAAACAAACACAACACGACTCTCAATGTGTATAACAGTGTGTGCTAATATGAAAAGAAAGACTTTATAAAATGTAAGAAGGCTTACAGTGGGCTGCCAATAAAGACTTCTATGAATCTATGTGGATAAACACTCAGCTCCCCCCGGATAAAAGTATAACTATATGTGAGCTAACATATGTTTAAACTGAGGAAACACTCAATATGGGTGTGTACAGAGTAAATCGATGGCTTCCTCGCTTTTTTCTCTCTCTCTCTCTCAAATGGTCAATTCCCAAGGTCTATATTTATAGATCGATGGCCGCAGTGTACACATGCAGTACACCGCAGCTACACCTCGCTGGTCCGGTCGAGGTGTCCCCGGCTTCATGGGTCCCATCATCTCAAGTACATGCACTCATGCAATCGTAATGTCCGCCAAACTTGCGTAACTTCAATCCGAGCATCCGAACGAGGTATATGTGACCTTCTTCAGACCGCTTGTGTTTCGAGAGTTACGCAATGACATGGATTAGAGGTTGTACGGGTCGTGAAGAGGGACCATGCCCATAGTCTTCAAGCTTCAAATTCTATCCGTGTATCGCCACGCACGTAATAGTCACTCCCTCGGATTGTAACTCCTGCTTCTTGTGGGACATTGTTGTATGTATGTATGTATGAAGTGTTGAGACGACGACAGGTGTTGATGTGGCAAGATGACGCTTTGACTCTTCACCGGGTTATCGCCGGCTTGAGTTGAAAGCGACGCTGCTCGTGGTTACATCCGAGATCGACTGCCGTAAGTGTTTGAATGCCGCAAGGTCATCTTGTGAGTGTGCCTGCTCACCCGCTGTTAGCTCCGGTCCGAGGGATGAGTGCCTCTACAGAGGTTTGAGCTTGAAGTCGATAGCATGTGTTTGAAACAAGCATTTCGAGTTATCGCTTAAATCGCAACAACATTCCTCGGGGTTATCGCCAAGGACGAAACTCGGGTTATCTCCGAGGTTGGAAATGATCCTTCCTGTTCCCGATTGTGTTCGGGTTTTGAAATGATGTTCCTGCAATGTGTCCCGTGTTTTGAACTTGAACTTCCGTAGTATCCTAATGGATGTAAGTCGCCTTCCGTGGTTATCTCCGCCAAAGAGCATGCATCGTTTTAATATACGTCTATAATAGAGTTAAAAATTCATGACTACCCAATGACTATATTTTGGAAAAAAATTTCCATAGCCCCCTTTGTAAATGGGACTATCCACATGCACATAGGCATGACTAAGTGGCCATTCAGTAGCACACCTACCAATAGTCATATACATCCTAAATGCATTTAATACATCACAGTAAAAATAAATCTGTAAGTGTAGTTTAATTACCAGGGTTATTTTACTTTTCTACCTTTACTCATTTGTCCTCAAATAGGATAAGAAATGACAGTAAAAGGTACCAATTTGACTGTTTCAAAAGTCAATTTTTTTTCACATCATTATGTTCAGCATGGTTTAATACTAACATTTACTATGTTGAATATTTTTTATAAAGTCATATCAGCATGTATATTCACTACTATGTGTCTAAATGCATTTCATGTGATAAGTCATTTTCCAACGGATAGAAACTGGAAAAGAATACATGCATATGTTATCAGGATAGTGAAGAACGCTTGTATGGTGGCAGAATATGCAAAAAGTTGCCCGAACTCAGCAGGTCTGAAGAAAAGCTCTCAGATTTTCTTCGTCGCGCAGCTTGAAAATGACATGTGAAAGCACTTCGCAGGGAATACATACCCACAGTTGGCTGCAGGTCCACCTGCGGTTGCTGCAGGTGTACCTGCGACACCCCTATGTTGGTACCACACCTCCGGCTTTCTCCAGTTCGAGTTGCAATGGAGGTCTCACAAGCTGAAAAGGCCAAATCAGGAATAAAAATGCTACGCGATTGAGCGGAATAGCCTGGAATCCTGGTTTTCATTGGCCAAACTCTGGCTCCAGATCTCACTCATTGGTATTCGCCTGAATACAAGGTATACTATACCAATGGCCTCAGCTTTTACAAATCATGCTCGGCAATACCTCACAAAGGTCTGATGCCATCAGTGCAGGGTCACAACCCTAGAAGTATCCCCGGCGGGGGTTATAATGCCGAAGTTATGAAATAATGATGTATCCTCGGTGGGGGTTACAACGCCGAAGTTATGAATTAATGATGTATCCCCGGCGGGGGTCACAATGCAGGATTTCAAACATCTACGTACCCCGGTGGGGGTTACAGCGCATTCTCAACCATTGATACACAAATCAATGAAGGTCAAGCAACCTTGATGTTATCTCAGCCGATGGTAAGTAAACCCATCGAAGTAACCTTCCCCAGCAAGGGTCACAACGCGATGCAACCATTAATACACACTTCAATGAAGGTCAAGCAGCTTTGACAATGCACCCAACAGGGATCTATCCGGTGATACACACATCAACGAAGGTCAGGCAGCCCCGACAAGTACATACTGTTGGAAGTAACTCTGACAAGATGGTCGGATATGTTATACACATCCTCAAACAGACGAAGCTTTCTCCCCATAGATCTCTTATGCACAAGAGGTACCTATATGGAGTAAAAGTCTATGTCTAGGATTCAGGACTTTGGTGATAACCCCAACGTCAAGCATCCTTGAAGACTTGGATCGCATGTCCAAGACATCAGTGATTGTCATCCCTACAGGATTAACCGATAATCATGCATCATATATTTGCATCATGTTGCTGCACATAGCATCATGTTTATTTTGTTGCATTTCAAGTGTCTAGGATTCTTTATCCTATCCATGCCTTGCATTGCATGAATATGATAAAGAGGGGCATCTGTAGACACTCGAAATTTTTTGCATACCATTACATTAACATTGCGGGAGGCGATTCATCTTTCGGAGATAACCCTGGAAGGCGGCTCACATCCATTTCGGATACTACCGGAAGTTCAGTTCCAACCCCGGAACACACACCGGGAATATCATTTCCAACCCCGCAACACACCCACCGGGAACATCATTTCCAACCCTGGAACACACACCGAAAGGATTATTTCCAACCTCGGAGATAACCCTGAGTTTTGTCCTTGGCGATAACACCAAGTAATTTCATTGAAGTTCCGGCGATAACTCCGAAAATACTTGTTTCAAATGCATGCGATCAGCTTCAATCAGACCTTCTGCCGAGGCACTCATACCTCAGCCCCGGAGCTAACACCTGGTAGACTGGCACTCTTACAGATGACCTTGCGACATTCAAACACTTGCTGCAGTCTAATCTCAGATGTAACCCTGAGGAAAGTCTGCTTTCAACTCAAACCGGAGATAACCCCGGTGAGGAGTCAAACGTCATCTTGCCACATCAACACCTGCGTGTCGTCTCAACACTTCATACATACATACATACAACAATGTCCTACAAGAACCAAAGAGTTCCAATCCCGAGTGACTATTATGCATAGTAGCACACCGGATAGAATTTAAAGCTTGAAGACCATGGGCATGGTACCCTCTTCCTGACTTCGTACAACCTCTAATCCATGTCATTGTGTAACTCTCGACACAAACGGTCCGAAGAAGGTCTTATATACCTCGTTCGGATGTTCGAATAGAAGATCTACAAGTTCGAGCGGACATTACAGTGAACGAGTGTACGTATTTTGAGACGATGGGACCCGCGGAGCCCGGGGCACCCCGGACAGCCGCAGGTGCATCTGCGGCTACCGCAGATACACCTGTGGCTCCCCCCTCTATAAATAGAGGGCTTGGGGTGGCCATTGAAAAAGAAAAAAGGCTAGGAAGCCCTGTCAAATTTGCTCTGTACACACCCATATTGAGTTCTTGCTCTTTTTAAACACATGTTCTCTTATATATAGCTATACATTTACCAGCGGGAGCTGAGTGTTTATCCATATAGAGTCATAGAAGTCTGCATTGGCAGCCCACTATAAGCCTTCTCACGGTCTATAAAGCCTTTCTCTTCATCTTTGCACACACTATTCTAAACATTGAGAGTGTTGTTGTAAAGTATGCGGACTTGATGCGTGGTTTTCATTTACATATATATATATACTTATATATGTATATATTTATATATGGACTAACATTATCGAGTTATGCCTCGATTGAGCCTGAACTTATGTTTGGAGCGCGTACTTGCTTATATATATATATATATATATATATATATATATATATATATATATATATATATATATATGGACATGATCAACCACCACGGCGACTCCATGGGGGATCAAAAAAGTAAATAAAGCGAAATGACGATCAACCACCACGAAGTAAACTCCAAAGGACTAAATATAAATAAAGCGAGAAAAGGCCTCAAGTAAACTCCGTGCCCGACAATAATGTAAATATATATATATATATATATATATATATATATATATATATATATATATATACTTTTAAATCCCCATGGAGTCGCTTGGGTGGTTGATCATGTCCATATATATATATATATATATATATATATATATATATATATATATTTACCGCTTTTATATATTTACATTTCGATCTCCCATGAAATCACTTTGTGGTGGTTGATCATTTCTGTATATATATATATTTACAACTTTTATATATATAACTGCTTACGGCTTTCCATACAAACTGCAGTATCATATGAGCCTAGAAATCATGTGATCACATATTCAGTCTACTGAATCTAGATTCGGTTCCCATGATGGATATTTTTCATCTACAAGCAGCTTGTACATTATTTATAGTGTCTGAATTTTCTTGGATGGATGTCATGCCCATAAGGAGTTCGGCACTGCTGTATATTATTTTCTCGAAGATGCCTCGTATCTCGAAAATAAAAGCAAACAAACCGAACATTTTAATAATAAAATAGAAGTATGAAAAGGTCTCAATTCCTACTGAGTACAGGGTTTGAAAAACCTCTTTTACAAAACTTCATTGTTATATCTTGCTTAAAACTGAATTTTTCTATAAATTCAAACCCTTTGTATATAGGTGCGAACGAGGCCTCGCACTACTTTCAAATAATTGCTCATTGATCCACACACACACACACATTCATATATAATTTCTTGAAAAGTGGCGATCACCGTAGCAACCACGGATGTCGAAGTGCCTAACACCTTACCTCCGCATAATCAAGCCCCCGAACCCAAATGAATCTCGGTTTCATAGACCCGTTTAGCAGTGTCATATCACTGGGTCAATGTGCAAACCTTTTTCGGTTGCGTTGGTGCAACCAGTTAAAAACACCAACTGTCGACTCTTAAAGTCAAATCGTCGACATTACACATGTTGGACCTTTTTCACTTGTTTTTTCAAACAAATCTCACATTAACATGAGAACACCAAAGAACAAGTAACGAAAAGGGACAACTAAAAATCCCGACGTTGACAATATATATATCTGAATTATATAATATAATATCATGTTGATATAAAATGACCGGATATAATATATATAACAATAGGGTTAATAATCTGGTACAATAATAATATAATTCTAAAACTTTTTTACTCATGTCCATTGCATAAAGGAAATGCAAAGGTAGGATACTTGCCTGGTCTGTAGCTTACTGTTACGAAACTTAGTTTTGTCTTTTATATCATGACCTATCATTAATAAGATCATTCTATCGATTAGAACAATATCATATCATAACACATAATACTGCTTATTGCAGTCAGCATATAACATAATCATATTGTCACAAATGTTTCACAGTTATTGAATCACAAACAAACACATATACAGACAAATTATATAAGTCCAGATCAATTTTTGAAACATGTCGGTGTACCGACAGCTTTATCGGGTATTTATCGAGTCTAAGACTCTATCCTATAGTTCAATAGATACAAATATAAGTCATACGATTTTTCATAGCCTTATAACAATTTTTAAATAATTATTATAATTTATCATTAATTTTTAAACACCAGAATCATTATTAAATGATTTAAATATTAAACAATTCTATTATCATTAACATTTAATTAATATTAAACTATTAATGAAACCATTACCAAAATATTAAAGTTATTTATAATAACTCAAAATATTTTTAAATTACTAATATTACCCTTTAAATGATTTTTAAAATATTTAAAATTATTTTTAAATAATTACCATTAAAATTTAAATATGAATGTATCATTTATCAAAATATTAAATGTCATTAAGTATAACTTAAAATATTTTTAATTCATTTATATCCTTTTAAATGATTTTTAAAATTAATAAAACTATTTTAAAACTATTTATTTAATATAATTATTAAATAACTCAATATCATTAATATTAAATAAATATCATTAATATTAAATCATTAATGAACTTATCCTTTAAATATTAAAAGTTATATTTTATAACTTAAAATATCTTTAAACACTTTATTTTTATTTAAAATGATTTTTATAATATTAAAATCATTTTTAAAACTAATTTATTTAATATAAATATTAAATAAATCTAATATCATTAATATAAAAATATTAATATTTTTCATGACAAAATATCAAAAGTTATATTCTATAACATAAAATATTTTTATAATCTTTAAATCATTTTTATATGATTTTTAAATCATTAATTCTATTTTTCATAATTTATTCAATACATTTATTAAATAACTTAAATATCATTAATATTAATTAATTAATGAAATTCATCACAAAATATTAAAATTCATTAATAATAATATATCATAATATTATAATATAATTTTATGATAATATTATTAAAATTCTTATATCATAATATAATTTTAAATGATTTTTCATGTATTAAAATTATTTTTAAATAATTTATTTAATATTATAATTAAATAAATTAAATACCTTTAATGTTCCAAAAATATTAAATATTTATGAAATATATTCAAAATAATTAAAAACTAATTTTTTGAACTTTAAAATAATTTTTAATAATTTATTTTGAATTTTTAATAATTAAAACTAATTTTCTATTTATTTAATAAAATAATTAATTTTAAAATAAACTGTCAAAAAGATTTTTATAGCGACAGAAACTCAATCATATAGGTGTTCTTCGTGTTCATCATGAAACTTCGAGAAATTAATACTGCAGATTATCGAGTAAAACAAGTTTGACCACAAATAATTGTTATTCCGTGATGGTTCGCACATGTTCTTGATCGATTTTTGTAGTACTTTCGTATAATACTACACGATTCATCAACAAACATGGCCAAACATCATAACATAAGTGAGATCCAAGCCTCGAAAACACATGGAATCTTCGTTATTCAAATTACGGGTTTCTACAGAATTGAAGAACGATTCATGCTAACACTTTTGGGCTTCCACAACTTTCTGTCCGTATGATGTTTTGTGATTTAAAAGTTCTAGATTGTAGCCAACCTCATTTATGCGACAATGATCCATTACACAAAATCACTCTAACAACATTACAATCATCAGATCCGGTCCGGTCAAACCATGTCAGAAGGCATGATCATCAGTTTTCTGGGTTGCCTAGAAAACCGATTCCATGATCTTCTGCTTGGTTTGACCAATCCACTACTTCTTTTCTGTTAATCCTTTAGGTGATTTACGGGCATAAATGTGTAGTCCACTTAACATATTACGATTCTATTACAACAACAACAACAACAAAACAACAAACAGAAGCAAGATCAAGGCTCGAAAAAATCTTGTCAGACAGACTTAAAGGATTTCTGAGTTACCCAGAAATCACTTGGTCATGGTCAGTCAACTGACTTTGACCAAGAATAACTTTCAATCCATGAATTATTTGGTCCTGAATCAACCTTCAGAACAAAGACCTCATGACATACTATAACCGTTAACCTTCAAACAAGAAAAACCATAAACAGGCAAATATTTACAAGGTCTGACATTCGTTGTCAGACCACAAAAAGAAAAATTTCCCATATTTTGAAAAACTTAAATTTCGAGCACTTTGATGTTATGGATCTAACATATGCCAACCCAGATCACTTATAGACACTACATAGAACATATTTTAACACTTAAACACCAAATCCAACATATCATACAAGATCAAAATTTTTAGTTTAGGGTTATACCTTTCTTGGATAATTTCTTGAATCTTAACTACTGATCTGTTTATGGAAGTGGTAGGGCTTTTTTATTAGACTGATATGCAATAAAAATTCGTGGGTTTTAGAGAGAGAATGTCTAGGTTGAGTGTTGGTGAATAATGCAATAAAATGAGCACTTTTCTCTCTCATGATCTTTATATACTTGATAGATGCAATGAACTTGCTGAGATATATGGCTGATATTTGTTGATTTCAATCACACGGGCAATCTTATTAGGTTACCAACTACACATTTTGGCTAGATACACAAGCAAACTAATAAAGAATGCACATAAGGGTATTTTGGTCATAAGGCTTACAATTTTAATATCACAAAGGTAATCTTGACAAATACTTAGGGTTTAACCCTAAGATATAGCACAAAAATTGTAGAATTTCTAATTTAGGGTTTAATAAAAAAAATAGTTTCAAAATTGTAATTAGGGTTTCTTAAAATAGTTTAGGTTTCAAAATACATAGAACTTGCTAATTAGGTTTAGGTCCACTAATTAACATTAAACATTCTAATTTTGTAATTAGGGTTTCCCCCACTTGACAATTAGGGTTCCAAATATAGAAATTAGGGTTTATAAATATTAATTAGGGTTTTGAAAATTAAGGTTTTCCTAATTAACTTTAAAATCCATAATACGTATCCTTAATCATAATAACACAATTACAAAATATTCTCGAACTGATCATGTAGCGCCCCCAAATCCGGGTATCTTCCAACCCGACAGATGGTGCTATACTGTACAACATTCATACATTCATTCAATTGAAAAGTCTCAAAGAACGAACATACTTCTATATATATTCAAAGTAATATTTATATTTCTCAGGTTCTATACCTGTTACAAAGGTTCCTTGTCATAATATTCATTACATTACAACAATTGACCTATACTATTAGCAGACAGCTTAAATATTTGCTTTAGCTTTTACTTTATCCTTATTCGATCCTTCGGGACGTTCAGTCTTAGCTGCATTCATATGGTTCAAGAAAGAGTGAGCATAACTAGCTCAGCAAGTATAACAATTTCAATAACAACATGCTTGATATATATGAATCGTATATCTTCGATAACTGAACAATAGTTATGAAGTACTATTTATAATTCAAAATAGCACTTCATCTTTCTTTCAAAAATGTTCTACAATAATATCAGTGTTTAGTAAAACATTCACTCCGGTCAAAGACCTCGAGTATTCATTCTTTCTTTGAAAAGGACAACCCGGAACTAAGTCCGTAAGCCCGGTATTACTTACGAGCACTTCTAGGAGATCAGCTTATTATACTCTATGTTGATGAACACTACATCCATTAAACGTATGTACGTTTAATCATTTGGCAACCTCACGTGCACAGCCGTTTCTTTCGAAAAACATTTGTTTAACATTTCAGTCTTCTTTTGAAAACTATATCAAATAGTTGACAAAAGATCATAACATTTGATAACAAATGAATAGATTATCAAAAATCAATTCAATATATCAAGTCTAGCCAAAGAACTGGCTTTACTTTATTGCACATCAATTCATGCGTAAGAATACATGAACGTCAAAACTTGTTCAAATTGAACTGAGACAAGAATTAGAATACTTGCCTTTAGCGTCTGCTATTGAGTATTTTACTTTACGTTCAAATCTTTCAAGTCTCTACAATACATGATCACATAATGCCTTACATAAGGTCACATATAATCAAGTATGTATCCGACTATATCTTACCCTTCCTCTCAATCTAATTTGCATATTAGACTTAATTATTATTCATTCCCATTTCATTCACATTTATTTATATTACACAAGGTTGTTTCAACCTTTACTCACATTCTTAAGGTTTTATAAAGCTTAACAATGTTATCTTATATTCCTTCATGTATGCTTACATTCAATGTTTTATTATAAACCTTTCCTTCTACTTGCAACTCTTCTTCACTGTCCATGGTTTGAGCTTGGCGCCGCGGCGCAGGCTTTCCCCTTAAAGCTCATGCACATGCCATTTGAGTTAGCAATATATGAGCCCTGAACCTCGTGACATGTGGCCGCCATTAATAGTTTAGGGTTGGCCATGCATACCAACTCAGGCACCGTAAAATTTTTTCAAACTTTGAATTTTGTGAACTTCCCGGACGCATAACTTATTCGTTATAAGTCCGATTTGGCTCGTTCAAAAGCTTACGGTTCACAAATTACATAATCTACGCGTTCATGCAAGAATTTTATCTTTTTAACTTCGTTTGCTAAAAATTCACCTATTAGTTCATTTTTAACGTAAACGATAAACATTCGTGAACGTTCAACGCTCGTTTCTTCGTTTTAAGTCAGAATTCGTCCATTTTTGAGTCCACAACTCTTAAATGACAAACATGACTTGCCTCCATTGGAAAACAACATTTTTGAACTCAAACTCAAAATTTGACTTCCATTCCGGGAAATTTACAAATTCGATGATTATCGTCTAATCGTGCGATTTCCGGCAAATCTTCATTCTTATGATTTGTTCAACATTACAAATGAATTTGATTTATAATGTGAACATCTTAACATGCTAATTCCAACAACTTATATTTCAAGTTGGATTTTGTCTTATTTCTTTCATGAGCTTATAACTTGTCAATTTATAAACTACTTATGAACTTACCATTCAAGACCCTATGATCGTCAAAGTTTCTCCATCATCATACATATATGTTATTAACATATAGCTTTACTCATGTATTCTAGATACATATAATCATACAAATTCTTTTACTTCCATATTACTTTCATTAATAAACTTATCTCAAGTTCTTAATGCTTTCACATAAGTTTACTACTTATGTTAACTTAAATGACTTATTACCAACTTATGTGGCTTAAGTTCATTACTCACATACTTCTTACTTTTATCATTCATGATCCTTAATCCCAACTTTTCTTATCAACCTATCATGATATAGATAGAAGATAATTGGAGAAGGATTCTTACATTTGAAGTTCTTGGTAAAGTAGCTTCTTTTTTCTTCTTCTTTTGTAAGTGGCTTATTTCAACTTAATCACCCTAACACTTAAGCACTTTGAGAGAGAGTGTTTAGATTATTTGACAACTAGCAAATAACTTGACAACCTTCACTATTTATAGAAGTTGCAAGGTTTAGGGAAATTTAGTCAATTCCATCATCCCACCTCCTTTTGCACCTCCTTATTATTCATTACTTGAATGGCACAAAATCTATCCTTTGCTTGGCCATCAATCCTTTAACTTGGTCATTACTCCTTAGACTTGGTAACCATATTAACTTGGTCATTACTCATTTAACTTGATAACCACACATTAACCACATTAATATGGTTTTGCTCCATGGATCACACAACTCTTGGGCTTCTAGCTTGGGCTTAGTTATCTTAACCTTTGGGCTTTGCATTAACAAACAATACTTTGTTTATTAACTCAATAGTTGGGCCTTACACTTAATTGAATTGGGCTTACACAAGATCTTCAATCTTCACAAATCCATTCATATTACACAATACATATACATATAATTCATGTATCATTCTTGTATTCTAACTCATATAGAATCTTTATTTGATAATTCATTCTTCATACCAACGCGTATAATACCTCATATTATACTCGTTTTCTTTCCTCGTATAATGCTCACGTATCATACGATTAATACTTTCTTATTAATACTTCGCTTTCCTTAATATCCTTGAATTAAGTCCGCAAGCAAAATTTTACATTTTACATAACTAGATTATTATTTCATAATCCGTCTTACTTTGATATTCTATCATTACGTATTTCTCGGAAGTTCAAAAATAATTCCCGAGCAAATACCGATGAATAGTGTTTTTCAGAAAATTTCTTGGAAAACTTTTATTTTCGTCTTAGAAATTCAAACACTTTAAATCCTTCACATATCTCAAATACTACGACATTTCAACATCAACAGGTTATAGAACGAAAACCATCTTGATATCACATAAAATATAATTTTATTTTTATTTAATTTAATAAAATCATTTTTACATAAGATCCGAATTTCTCGATCGTTACATTCTTCCCCCTTTATAAAGATTTTGTCCCCAGAATCTCGTTTTACTTAATCAAACAGGTGAGGAAATTTTTCTTCATCTTTTCTTCTAATTCCCACGTTGCTTCTTCGACATCGTGGTTCTTCCATAATACCTTTATTAATGGTATTACTTTGTTCCACAGAACTTGTTCTTTCCTATCAATGATTTGAATCGGCGATTCCTAATACGTTAAATCCTTCTCGATATGAATCGGCTCATACTCGATTACGTGCTTATAGTCCAGCTTATATGGACGTAATACAGATACGTGAAAAACGTTATGTATTCTTTCTAGATCTGGAGGTAACGCTATCATATAAGCTACCTCTCCTACCCTTTTTAATACCTCAAAAGGTCCTATAAACCTTGGACTTAACTTTCCTTTCTTTTCAAAGCGTATCTTTTCTTTCCAGGGAGATACCTTCAGAAACACATATGAACCTACTTCGAACTCTCGGTTTATTCTATGCGAGTCTGTATACTTCTTCTGTCTGTCTTGAGCTGAAACAAGACGGATCCGAATTAACTTAACCACATCCGCTATTTGCCGCACCAATTCTGGTCCTAGAATTCGGCGTTCTCCCACCTCATCCCAACACAAGGGTGTTCTGCACTTTCTTCCGTACAGAGCTTCATAAGGCGGCATACCTATGCTTGCATGATAACTGTTGTTATAAGCAAACTCTACCAGTGGCAGATGATCATCCCAATTACCCTTGAAATCCATGACGCAAGACCTTAACATGTCTTCTAATGTCTGAATTGTCCTCTCGCTCTGCCCATCAGTTTGTTGATGATAAGTTGTGCTTAACTTCAACTATGTTCCCAGTTGTTCTTGCAAACTTCTCCAGAAATTCGATGTGAATCGTGGATCACGATCTGACACAATCGATACTGGTACTCCATGTCTGGAAATAATTTCCTTGATATAGAGTTTAGCTAACTGGTCTAAGTTATACTTGACCCTAATTGGTAAAAAGTGAGCCGATTTTGTTAATCGATCAACTATTACCCAAATTGAATTGTACCCTTTTACCGTTATTGGAAGTCCCACCACAAAATCCATCGAGATATGCTCCCACTTCCATTCTGGAATCTCCAATGACTGTAACAAGCCATTGGGTCACTGATGTTCGGCCTTAACTTTTTGATAAGTTAAGCACCTACTCACATACTCTGCTATTTCTCTCTTCATGTTCGGCCACCAAAAACTCTGTCGAAGGTCTTGATACATCTTAGTGCTACCAGGATGTATCGCGTACCGTGAACTATGAGCTTCTTATAACACTTTCTCTTTTAATTTCGTCTCACTCGGAACCCAAATTCTTCCTTCAAATCTTAATAATCCTACATTATTAAGACTATACTTTGCATCTTCCTTCTCGGATAACCGCTTCTTCATTTGGTTACACTCATCAGTCTTGAGTTGTACCATTTTGACTCTCTCTACGATGGTAGATTGCATCTCCATCGTAAAAAGTATCTGTCCCGACTCACTCAGTATTTTTACTTCTATTTCCATCTTAGCCATCTCTGTTATTAACTCATGTTGAGTCGTTAACATAGACAACTTTTCCCGACCCTTCCTACTTAAGGCGTCGGCAACTACATTTGCTTTTCTAGGGTGATACAGGATTTCACAATCGTAATCCTTTATCAACTCTAGCCATCTTCTCTGCCTCATATTCAACTCCTTCTAAGTGAAGATATACTTTAGACTCTTATGGTCTGTATATATCTCACATTTCTCCCCATAAAGATAATGCCTCCATATCTTTAGGGCGAATACTCCGCGACCAGTTCAAGATCATGAGTAGGATAAACTTTCTCATAATCCTTCAACTGCCATGATGCATACGCAATGACTTTGCTATGCTGCATGAGCACGCAACCAAGTCCTCCATGCGAAGCATCACTATACACTACGAAATTTCTTGTGTCATCTGGCAATGACAAAACAGGCGCTCCGCTTAATCTTTTCTTCAGTTCTTGAAAACTATCTTCACATATATCCGTCCATACGTATTTCACCGTCTTTCTTATCAAGTTAGTCAACGGGGTAGCTATCTTCGAAAAATCTTGGATAAATCTTCGATAGTATACCGCTAACCCTAGGAAACTCCGTACCTCGGTTGGCATTTTCGGTTGTTCCCAGTTCATCACTGCTTCTACCTTCGCTGGATCCACTGAAATCCCCTCTTGGTCAATGACATGACCTAAAAATTGCACTTTTTCCAACCAAAACTCACACTTAGTGAATTTCGCATATAACTTCTCCTTTCTTAGTGTCTCCAGCACTAATCTTAAGTGTTCAGCATGATCTTCTGTCGTCTTAGAATAGACTAGAATATCATCGATAAATACAACGATGAACTTGTCCAAATATGGTTTGAACACTCTGTTTATCATATCCATAAATGTAGATGGTGCATTGGTCAACCCAAATGACATTACCAGAAACTCGTAATGACCATAACGAGTTCTGAATGCCGTCTTTGGTACATCCTCCTTCCTCACCTTCAACTGGTGATACCCCGTCCGCAAATCTATTTTAGAAAAATACTTAGCCCCTTTCAACTGATCAAAAAGATCATCGATCCTGGGCAATGGTTATTTATTCTTTATCATTAGCTTGTTCAACTCTCGATAGTCGATACAAAGCCTTAACGATCCATCTTTCTTCTTGACAAATAACACCAGTGCCCCCCACGGAGAAACACTCGGTTGAATGTACTTCTTATCCAATAGTTCCTGCAACTGAACCATTAGCTCCTTCATTTCCACAGGTGCCATACGATATGGTGCCCTTGAGACTGGTGCCGCTCCTGGCACAATGTCTATTACGAATTCAATCTACCTATCCGGCGGTGAACCCGGTAACTCACTTAGAAATACATCTGTGAATTTGTTCACTATAGGTATTTGTTCCATGGTTGCTCCCACTCGTTGGGTATTAACAACATGGCATAGATAACCTACACACCCCTTCCTTAACAGTTTCCTAGCTTGTGTAATCGTAAGACAACACGAACGACCCGGTAATTTATTACCATAAAATTCTACCAGAGGTTGTTTTCGCGTTCTAATGCTTACACATTTCTTTTGGCAATCTATAATTGCTCTATGGTTAATCAACCAATCCATACCAAGAATTACATTGAATTCTCCTAACTTTATCGGTATTAAATCTACCGATAACTTACAACCACGTACATCTACGCAACAACTCCTATTAATACTTTCAACAGGAATTATCTTTTCGTTTGCTACCTTAATGTTCAAAGGTATAGGCAACTTTTCGGGAAGTAATTCTAGTCGTCTAGCAAAATCACATGCTATAAACGAATAAGTAGCACCCGAATCAAATAGCACGTATGCATTTATGTTATTGATCGGAATAATACCTGCAACTACATCCCCTGATGCCACCGCATCTTGGACCATCATATTAAAAGTACAGGCCATTGATCTACCTGGCTGAGCTGGACCACTAATAGCCAATTACCGCTATTAGTGCCCTTATTTCCTTCTATACCCTTATTCGGGTAATTCTTTGCTATGTGGTCAGTTGATCCACATACAAAACATCCGTAGTTTCTCTTCGGATTGGGACAGTTAGGTGAAATATGCCCTTCTTGTCCATAATTATAACATACGGCCTTTCCTTTGAGACAGACTCCTAAGTGAGTCTTCCAGCAGGTTTTACAGGCCTCCATCCTTCTCTTGAATCCCTTGCTTTACTCAGGTATTCCCAAAGTTAAAGCCCTTTCTTTTCTCGAAGTCGCCACTATCGCTGGTTCCTTCGGTCTTGATTCCCCCATCAACTTTACTCTTATTTTTCTTATCTTTGTGGTACTGGCTGAGAGCCTCATTCCCACCTTCGACAATTATTGCCTTTTCTAATATGGTTCCAAAGGAAGTACTTTGAAACACCGAGATCCGGCTATAGAGCCAGGGTTTCAAGCCCTTTCAATCTCTTAGCCTTCCTCACTTCAAAGTCCACTTGGTGTGGAGCAAATCGTGCCGATTCATTAAACTTGGCGACATCTTGGGAACCGGCTATATCCTTGTTTTAATTCCGTAACCTCATTTCCATTCTCACTTGCATACTCGTGGGAAAATAGTTCTCGAAGAAAATCTCCTTAAACCTTTCCCACGTTAGGTTTTCTATATCGGCCCTAGCCTGGTTAGCCTCCCACCAGGAGTTGGCCTCTCCTTTCATTAAATAGGTTGCAAAGGCAACCTTTTGACCCTCCTCTACATTTGCTATAACAAATGCTTTCTCAATTTCTTTTACCCAAGTCTGGGCTTCTATAGGGTCCGTAGTTCCTTATAATAAATAGTGATTTGACCAATGCTGGTTACAATTCAGTAGAAAAAATAACACTAATGCATAAGCAATTTTAATAATATTTTTTTAAAAAAATCATTGGTTTATCAAACATCATAAACAGACATTTGGAATTAATAGTCATATCCTAAGTGTAATTCTTGTAAACAAAGATAACCGGTAAGATAAATCAACCGATAATTATTAATTTTATCTATAATATCCAAAATTTGAATATTTATAGAATTTAAAAAAGTGATGAAGAGGACTCAAATCCGATGCAAGGACCCTAAGTGGATATAAGAGTTATTATGCATCCAATTTTATAATAAATGTCATTAATCACATAACATAATTAATAGACAAATTTTAAAGTCTCATTTGACTTTAAAACTAGGGTTTATCGGTAACATTAGGGTTTTCCAAATACTGCACCACCATTGACCAATCACTAACAATGCGTATATACAATACTTATTTATAGCACTGAAAAATCAAAATATATTAATATTATATTATTATTCTCATTCCTTGATTAAAATATAAAATTAGGGTTTTCTACCATTCCATCAAAACTGTTTCACAAATTATCATTACACACATACAGTACATATTTATAGTACTGAAATAAAATAATATTATTATTCTCTTTCCTTATTCCAAACCTAGAATTAGGGTTTGGATTCCATATCTGATTTATCTTGCATATTTACCATTATTAATTTAGTTAAAATAATTAACTTAATTAATATAAATTAAATTCATATAATAAAATAAAATAATTATTATAATAATTTAATAATCATTTCATATATTATTTAAATAATATACAATCATATTTTTCTCGGAAAATAATTAATAAAAATATTTCTACTATAAAATTAATTATTATAAGAATATAATTTATAATGATCAATAATTCTAAAATAAAATTATTTGAAATTATTCATGTAATAAATAAATTTTTATTTATCACAAATATACATACACATTACCTGTCACATATTCTCACCTTTAAAATAAAAAAAAAAATTATAAGCAAAATTTTTAATTTAATTATATAGAAAATATCGGGTTATTACACATGTTATTCCCATAGATTAATAAGGAATAGAATGACAACCCTTACGAGTATGAAAAAAAAATAACATACTTTACGTATACGAAAGAAATAATGCCCCTTACCTTAGTAGGAGATTGGATACTGCAATAGTGTAGTTGCGGAATACTCTTCTTCTTTCTCTCTATAGTTTCTCTCACTATAGCTTGTGATTATAACTTTGCTATTCAAAAATGATAAAAAAATAATAAATGGATGAAGGAGTATTTATAGGCTAGGAAAAGGTGGTAAATTACAAGGTTAATTATACTTTAGTACCTTCATCTTTGCCTTAATTTTTAATTTAGTCCCTCAAGTATTATCAATCTTGCATAACATCCCCTAATAGTTCCTTGTATGTGAATCAATAGTTCCTTGCATGTGAACCAATAATAATTAATTTCTTATTTATCCGATTAATTATCCGTTTGGTTAATTTAACATCTAGAAATCAACAATTATCGAAATAAATATCGATTTTCACTAACATTAATATTCCCAATAAAATGGAAATATTTTTATCAATAATTATTCATCATTAATATTATAATTCAAAATATTGATGTACAACTAGATCGTTCCTAGGAAAGAAGGGGCTTTCTGATAAGGATTTCTCCTTATTCGCGCGCAATTAAATAACCTAACCCCTTTCCTCGACAGAATTTTCTAAACATTGTCAATAATGCAAATAATAATATGAATACATGTAGCGTGTCAATTATTTATTTAATAATATAAAATATTATGCAGATGATACTGTGACAATAATTAAATCAATAATATGAAATACTACGCAACAACTACTGTGACAATTATTGAATGAAATACCGAGTGACTTCTTACGTAAGCATCAATAATCAGAGATACTGTGCAATACCGTGTGCTACTGTGCAACAACGCGTATTATTGTACTTTTATCACCGGGTATTTCAACAGTTTGACGATAAAAGTTTTGCCGTTATTTTTATAAAAAGGTTATTTTTGTCACTTTCTATATCCAAAAATTATTCTGTTGTGGGATCTACCAATGATTGTCGTTGTACGAATATTTTCCGACACAACGAATAATTTATGAGAACTTGTTACTTTGTAAAATTTGCACATAACACCCGTAACTATAGCATAAGTTATCACCTTACTATTTAGAATAATATTTATAAGAAAAATTAAATACTTTTATTTCTTAAAATTCGGGGTCTTACAAAAAATATATCTACTACTTTTTCATCAACTTTTATCCATATGCTTAATTTATTTTTTTTAATTGCACAAATGTAACATCCAGTCTCATGTCGTAATATGTGGGATAATTTGATATGTATATAAGAACTTAAGATGTTATAACTAAGATTTCATTCATGACCTTTCGGATAAGAATGTGGCATACTAAAATGACTCAATATATTATTGAGACAACACATTGGGTCTAATTGTGCTATGATTTGATTTGAACTCAAAATTTGATTTGGGTTATTATGCATCAAATTCGACTTCGAAAGTTAGGATTGGGTAATCTAATCTGGTTACCAGAAGTGAGGACACAAATGCGAGCCTGGTAGGCCACTGTTATTATCTTGCAATGGCTAAAGAGATAAAGTTTCTAGGCAATGTGTGGCTATTTGTTCGGCCTAACAAGGACTCCATACATTAATTGGGAGTTTATAACACCCTAGTTTCATATCATAACACTCTAGTTTCATATCGTAATATGTGAGATAGTTTGATATGTATATAAGAACTCAATTTCTATCACTAATACCTTTAGTCATGATATTTTTGGTAAGTTTGTGGTGGATTAAAACGATATAAAAAGAAATTATTGAGTCAACGAATTGGATAGTATGGTGTTATAATTTGACTCGAATTTAAGATTTGATCAAAATTGTTACAACACACGTGCCACAAGTACTAGTATATACAAAAGAATAAAAACAATCCATTTAGCTAGATCATTCAAATCGATTTAAAAAAAATAATATATTACTTTTTCATCCTTCACTTGCCATTCTGAAATTTATCTAGGCACACTTAGAAGGGGGTTGAATAAGTGTGGAAGCAATCTATGACCAATTTTTAAAATTTAAATTAAACTATTAATTTTAGGCTACTATAATATTTATAATCAGCTTACTGAATTAATATAGCCTATTAAGAGACTGATTATTTTAAGAAAATATCCTGCTGAATTTATAACTTAAATAAAATACTTGATGTTAAAGAATTATTTTAATATAATATAAGTATTCAAATATTAAGATAATTAAAATAGCTTATGTGATTTTAAAGTAAAGCAAATAATAAAATCAACACCAAGATTTTTTTACGGGTTCAAATTTATTACCTCTATAATAATAGCCTAGTCCACGTCCAATACCAACAAGTATTGGAGACTTACTTTATTTATTTCTTTATAAATAATCACATATTACAAAACAGATTCTTACAAAAATTAATTAACAATTAATTCCTCTTGAGCTCTCTTGCTCCTTGTGCACCTATGCATTCTTCAAGCAGCTTTGCTTCCTTGAACCTGTTTGTAACCCTTTTCTCTAATCCACTAGGATTAACATCTTTAAACTACACTTAGTCTAAATAAAAAAATTCAATACAAATATAGAAGTCTATGATCAACGCAGGGATAATCAATTTAACAATTAAAGGATCAACTATATGCAATGATCAATTATTACAAAGAGATAAACAATTAAAATCTTACCGAAAATATCAGCTGTAAAAGATGTCAAAAATATAAATACTTAGCTGATCAAACGTTGCACCAATTAACAATATATTGCTCGGTAATATCAGTGTAGTGCAGAATAATATTTTCGTGAGTTGTAATTTCCATACATGAAAATACTGTTTTTATAGCCAACAATATATTACCGTTAATATCAAAGATTACATCCACAAAATATGGTTTGATTAAAACACCTTCCAACGGTAAAGCTATGAATTAGTCCACAACTTTAATATATATCCAGATTTAGAAAACAGATTTTTGTTAGTTACTTAATATGGATAAATCAAAAACACCTTTAAGAGATAATAACTTTGACTTTATCTCCCCATTTAAAAGTGGCATGTAAAAGAGAAGTACAACAGTTAATTATCCTTTCCAAGACACAAGGTCTTTAAAATTCCAAGATAATCATAATGCTTTTCCTTGAAACTCTCACATACATCTTATCACAATAAATGGTTAGCTAGCATGTATATATAAAGCACTCATATCATAACCGGATATCAATTATTTATGCATGAGAAATAATCACTCCTTGAAAACCGCACATGCAACAAATCTTAATAAAGTCTAACTGCCATCATTAAATATCCACGTGTAGCATTATTCAATTAACCACACACATATCACATTCCAAAGATGTATAACTATCATGATCATACTATGACCGGATATTTAATGCATGTATTACTCCTCAAAAACCTTTTTCATAAATTTTTTTAAAAAAAAACATTTTTTTAAAAAAAACATTTTTCATTTAAGACATAATAAAAATGCAAATAATATGTCCTAGAGCCTTTAAATAAAAAATCAAGTATTTATGCAATTGACCTTACACTTGTCTTCCTAGAAAGAAAAAGTTCTTCGTCCAATTAAAAATCCCGCCAATGTTCTTTTATCAACAAATACCTGAAACACCAAAAAATAATTTAGTATATGATCATTTCATCATCAAAACTTAAGGATGGAATATGACAAAGTCAACATTCTCCCCCTTTTTCATGATGATAACCCAAAATTGTTTAACTCTCATTATCTCCCCCTGAATATATGCATAACACTATTAGCTCCCCCTAAATCCATGCAATAATATTATTTCAGGAAACTGAAATTCAATTTTCAGTAAAGTTACAAAATCCTGAATTTTGTAAACAATTGCAAACAACCTGTTACCTGCAGTATATGTTAGTTTATCAAATATCAAAATATGTACCGCTAACAAATATATCAAATATTAAAATCCATTTCCCAAATTAATAATAATTCTTTTTGGTGATTCACACCAAACCAAAACCAACACAAAATTTAAAATTCATCCATAAGCAACCCAAAAATAATAAACTTCTCCCCCTTTGTCATCAAACAAAAAGGGAAATGATTCAATCTTCGAGATGTACCACGGCTGCACGCTGAGCTGCCTTTTAAGTGAAATAAGGGCGATGATTTGCACGGTGATCCTTCACAGTAATGCTCAAATCAGCAACAAATTGGGGAGGCCTGGGAATGATAGTTGCAGGTGGTAGAGGTATGTCAAGAAATTCACCTTGATACTCTGCCAACCAGTTGCAATGCACCCACTCCACAACAGTTGAGTGCTTATGATGCATATGTAGTTTAGTACCTACATCATTGAATCTCAGAGCCATAAATTCAGCTAACTCCCCAACCTGATTACTAACGAACTTAACTTCCTGACTCAACTGACACGAATTTCGATTAAGTCGTTCTTGCATCAACTCAGCCAAGGCAGTAGTTTTCACTTCAAAACCAGCTTATAAATCTATAAACTCATCTTCAATGTTGTGATAGAGTTTATTGATTTCAGGTGCCCCCAATGGCAACTTACCTTTTTCCAATAAAGACATTCGATTATGAAGGGTAGAAATTTCAAGTTTCATCTTCTCCTGATTACTAAGAATAACTTTCAACATGTCCACAATTTCAGGAGTAGATTAAGTTGGAGGCAGAACAGGTGAAGTTGGATTTGTTATTGGAGGAGGAATAGAATTATCAGAAGTACTATGAACAAACATACCATCAAGTAAAATAATACGTGACATTTTTAAGGAACTAACGCAGATAGAATTAGTGACCGAAACAGAGTTTTCATTTTCAAAAGAAATTTTAAAATGATTAAACAAGGTAGTGAGAGTAGCACTGTAAGGCAAACATGTTTTGGTTTTTTGCAAATAAGTGGTCATTTGATGAAGCATCATTTCAGAAAAATTAAAAGAGACACCTCTTAAAATCATGGCAATGATTATCAAGTCTTGATAGGTAAAATCTGCCCCTCCACCCAAACGAGGCAACAGATTGTATCTAACAAGATGATGGAGTACACAAGAAATAGGAGAGACATCCACTATTTTAGGAGTAAAAACATCATCCAACAAATTGTTGTTCATTACGATTTGTAACTGTTCCAGAGGAGTAAATGGAAAATGAACAAAACCTTTCTTTGTAAAAGGACAAACACCAGAAGATGGAATATTCAAAATACTACCAAAATCCATAACTGTAAAATATAAAGATTTTCCTTTGAAAAAAGTTGTATAAAAATCTCCATGACATTCTAGATTTGTATAAAATTGTTGGACAAGTCTAGGGTATGCAACAGATGGGGGAAAAAGCATTGAAGAGATACCACAAGATTCAAACAATGTTCTCAAAGGAGATTATTGATAAAAGATCTGATCAATAGACTTTTCATAGACAAATTGTTTGGGAAACATGACAGTCTTAAACCGAACCTCATAGGCATTGCTACGAAAGAAATTATCAAGAAGATCAGAAGAAAGATTATGGTTTAATGGGGTGGAACTTATTATAAATAAAATTGAATTTTCTCTATTCATTATTCTAAATTAATAAGAGAGATATAGGATATAATTTGATATAATGCTTTGGTTATGGGTGAAATGTCCAGCAAATTTTAAAATCAAAATAAGCAAGTGGTTATAAAATATTCATTTTTATCCTTAATTTATCGGGAATGATTATTTTGAAGTGTAAGTGGAATATTCTTTTTGTTTTCTCTAATATTCTAAATTAATAAGGTGTTAATTTGATCAATTTATGGGTGAAATGTGCATATTTTACAAAATAAGCTGTCGGATGAAAAATATTCATTTTGACAAATATTCAGTATGAGTTTTTATAAATAACAGGCGTGAAGTTATTGACAGAGTTTTTAACCTTTGTTGGAATACACAGTGGTTTAAAATCTGATGTCTGGCGTGGTTTCACGGTAGCACACGGTATTGCAGATATTATTGAATTATTGATTAAATGCGTGAAGGCCTTACTCAATAATTATTACGATGAATTATTGTTCAATATTTTATTTTATTGATTCAATAATTATTGCGTTGATATTTAATATTATTGTTGTTTCAATAATTGTCAACGCATGTTTTCCATTATCGGATCAATAATTCATATTATTTGAGTAATATTATTAGATAAGCATTATTGGCAATGTCTAGAAAGTTACATCGAGGAGAGTTTGGTCACCTAATTGCTTGCGCCAATGAGGAGAAATCCTTATTGGAAAGCCCCTCTTTCTGGGAGCGGCTGGTTGTCATAATTGTGATTACGTAATATTATTTGTGAATAATTAATTATTGATTTATATGATAAGAAAATATTTATTTGATGTGGATATAAATGATGGATTTATTTATGTGGTTATAAATGAAGGAATTAATCTTTGAGGTGTTTTATCGATATTTTTGTCGAATGGAGGAATTAAAAATCATCCGTTTGTGGATTTGGATATTTTTTATTTGGAATTTGGAAAAACTCAAAGCTACAAAGTTATAGAAATTCGATTTAGTGTGGAATGGACATAAAATTAGTATTTTTACGATAAATTGGGCTATTTTCTATGAATTGTTTGAAGTTTGAAAAATAAAATGATTTTATTAAAATTATGGGTGGGACCCACTTTTGTTTTACAACATGTGGGTTGCCAATTTTTAGTCAAAAGATGGTTGGCCTTGATTTTCAACAAAGTGTGCGTAGAATGAAAAAAATTAAATAATAATATTTTATTATTTTAGTCTCCTTTAGGCGTTAAGCATTTTCTATAAATAGCATTAGAATTGAAAATCACACGAAAAACAAGTTTCTCTTTCTCTCTAGATTATCATTTTTGTGTGAGTATTTTGATACTTTGAGAGTTGTTGTTAGAATTCTGAAGTTTCCTTGACTTTCTATCAGATATTCGATCGGAAATCTGAGTTATTTTGAGGTAAGGGATGTTATTTTCTTCTTAAATGATATTATTTTCTTCAATATCATTATGCTTAGAAATATTGGTGAACTTTTTAATCAAATTTGGAACTTTTTGTGTATCGGGGTTACTATTCACGTATCGACCTTTATTCACGTATCTGACCTTATTCACGAATCTGACACTATTCATAGAAAATAAAAATTTTCTTTTGTCCAAGATGTCTATTTTGGCTACTATCTTTGATTGTATCCATGTTTTGATCGTTATTTTTGAATTACGCTTCAAAATTTGTTATTATGAAGTATTAGTGATCTTGGATAAAGCGTAATACGAATCCTAATATTTGTCCTTACATCTCATTTGGATTCGTTCTCTAAAATGTTTTTCATCATCCTCGGTCCTTAATGATGATATTATTGAATATCTTTGGCCTGTAGTGCAAAGATGAATGATATATTAACTGATGAATATCTTTGGCCCGTAGTGCAAAGATGAACAGGTGTTGAGATGAACATGACCAACTGGTGATACAAATGAATATCTTTGGCTTGTAGTGCAAAGATGAATATTCGATTAAAGATGTATATTGATTGTTGTTACAGGGATAAAATATTGATGATGGACTTTTAAATCTTAGAAGATAGTAGAACTCATTCTCTCTTGACTCTTAAATGGATTGTTGTTTTCTATTTGCGAGAATATTGATCTAAAACTTGTTGTCTATTATATTTTTATCAGTTTTTTCTGTTGAGGACTAATGATAATTTGTTGTATATTATCTTAGTCATAATATTCTTTCTTTTGGCTAGTTGAGCTCACCCTTTTCCTTTTTGTTCCATTTTTCTTCTCGGGAGGTGAGAACATAGCGAGGATCTAGTCGGGGTATGGAGTGATGGTTCTAGAAAGATGTTTTAGCAGATCCTCACTATTTACTATAAAATAGTGTTTGAATAATTGTAATGAGGACTTATTTGAGTGTGGATATTGTCTAGAAGATAATATTTGTATTTAAACTCACGGTATGTGTTGTCGTATTTTTACCACGACAATTGTATTATTGAAGTTGTAGTTTGCTTTACGTACCATGTATTTGGCGACTTCGGAATGGGTGTTGTATACCTATTTTGGGCGCGTCATAGTTAGTATCAAAGCTTAGGGATATGGTCTCTGGCGCGAGATCGGGAATAGAACTAGGAGGGGAGAGATGAGTAAATCCTTCGCTAGTGTGTCCTATCTAAGCTTATTTGTTGGTTGGTCATAATATAGGGATATTATGTGATATGTTAATTTATTTAATTAACCCTTGTTTTATGGCAGTATTTAAGAATGGCTGCTGAGAACGTTAACAATGGAGTGTATGAGACTGTGGAACAACCTTTAGTCACAAACCAGGAGAACGTGCAACAGGAAGACAATATTCCTCCTATAAACAACACTTCTTTCTGAAAGCAAGCGATGAATGATGGAATGTTTAGGAGCTTTTTTGCGGTTCATGCAAAAATCGGACGAGGAGACTTCGTGTACAAAATATAGGTGGAAGTGATGGCAATGCTTGATGCATCACAACCAAGCGATTCGAGGAGTTGGGACCACCAGATTTACGGGAAAGCCCGATCCGATTAAAGTGGAAAAACATGGGTCAAAACAAATCACCAAGATATTCGATGTCTTGGGATGCGGAGAGAACAGAAGGTTCCATTCGCCACCTTTATGTTCCGTGGTGAAGCGGATTACTGGTGGGAATCTGTGAAGCGTACCCAGCCAGCTGCACTCAACATGTCTTGGGAAAGATTTCAGAAACTTTTCAATGACAAGTACTTTCCTAAAAGTATTAAATCATATGAAGGAGGTAGAGTTTATTAGGCTTGGAATAGAACAACATGGCGGTGTCTCGATGCACGAGGCAAAGTTTGCGGAGTTATCGAGGTTTGCACCTCATTTGGTGGAGAATGAGGAGCGTATGCGGATGTTTTACGAGAGGTCTAAAACCGAGATTAAATCAATACCTTATCTCTCATAAATTTTCTCGTATTGGATGTTGTCAGCGAGGCTCAATTATTAGAGAGAGATAATGAGTATACTCAATGAGGGGACCACAACGAGGTCATCTGGGGTGGCAATGATCATCGAGCGATGATAACCGGACGAGGAGGAAAAAATACGGACAAAAGCGGTAACCACTCGGGTGGTAATCGTGGCCATGATAATAGGAGAGGTGAGTCAGTGGAAATTTTAAAAGAGGAGATTCAACAATGACGGGAAGACATCAACATCAAAGACACCGGCACCAACAACCAATTCTAGGGGAGAGAAACGACCGCCGGTTAGATGTTACAAATCACGGGAAGAGGACATATCATTGAGCGCCCACAACAATCCAGGTATGTTATAATTGTGGAAAGGAAGGACATATCGCTCGAGATTGTACTATAGCGAAACCAAGTTCAGCGGGGATGGTGACTCCAAGGGCTGCCCCGGATAAGTCGAAATCAGCGGTTCCTGGAAGAGCGTTTGTCGTGACTGGCCAAAACGTGAGGAACCCAAACGAGGTGATCACGGGTAAGCTAATCTTGAACTCTTGCGAAGTTTATACCTTACTGAATCTGGGTTCTACCCATTCTTTTATCTCTCTGCTTGTGCTCAACGTTTAAACTTGACTCCGGAGAAATTGGACTTTGACTTATCTGTTGAAACTCTGTTGGGTGAAACCTCCGTTACATATACAGTTTATAAATCTTGCTTAATCCAAGTTGGCACTATCACATTACATGTTGATCTTATCTCTTTAAAGATACTTGCTTTTGATGTGATTTTAGGAATTGATTGGTTAACCACTCATCATCATGCCAAAATTGATTGTTTTTATGGGTTGTTAGTTTTCATATTCCTAACCAACTTTCATGTTATACGAATTCAAATAACTAAACCACTAAAATCAGTCATTTGTCATATCAAGTCACAAAGCTATTCGTTTATTGAAAAATGGATGTCAAGCTTTTCTTAGCCCATATTATGGATTTGAATAAAGACAAATCGATTTGAATAATATTTACATTGTTAGAGAATTTCACGATGATGTATTTCTGAAGAACTTCTATATTCTACCCCGAGCGTGATGTTGAATTCTTTATTGACCTTGAGCCAGGGGTACAAAGCCCATTTCTAAAACCCCATATCGAATGGCTCTATTGAACTTGAGGAGTTAAAAGTCCAACTACTGAGGAATTATTAGACATCGGTTTCATTAGTCTAGTACATCTCCTTGGGGTGCTCTATTTTATTAAGTAAAGAAGAAAAGGCGGGGAGTATGCGACTTTGTATTGACTATCGAGAATTAAACCATGTCACCATCAAGAATAGGTATCCGCTACCTCGCATTGATGACTGTTTGACCGATTAAAAGAACACACAATTCTTTTCAAAGATCGACCTTAGTTACGGATACCATCAATTTGAAGATTAAAAGCGAGGATATTCCAAAAGGCGCCTTGAACTTCGATGCGGGCATTATGAATTCTTAGTCATGTCTTTTGGATTGACTAATGCTCCTCTTTGCTTTCATGGATATGATGAACCAGTGTATTCAAGGAATATTTAGATCGGTTCGTTGTTGTCTTTATTGATGACATCCTCATCTATTCAAAAAGCGTGAAGATCATGAGCACCATTTGAAGTGATACTTGAAAGGCTTCGTGAAAACAAGCTTTATGCCAAAATGAAGAAATCACGAGTTACGGCTTGAGGAAGTAGCATTCCTTGGGCGCGTGGTGTCAAAACATGGAGTATCTGTTGACGGCGAAGATTGAAGCAATACAAAGTTGGGAACAACAAAGTCGATGGCCAGAAATCTGTGACTTTACGGGCTTAGTTGGTTATTATCGGAGATTCGTGGAAGGATTTTCTCGAATCGCTACTCAGATTAACTCGGTGACTCGGAAAGATACAAAATTCGTATGGAAGCGAGGAATGCGAGAAGAGTTTCAAGAGCTCGAGAGGAGACTCATTTGGCTTTTATTTCAGCAATACCATCTGGTTCGGATGGATTTGTTATCTCTGATGATGCTTGAGCAAAGGGTTAGGATGTGTTCTCATGCAACATGGGAAAGTCATAGCCTATGCCTCGCGACAACTCAAAAGAATATGAGAGGAATTATCTACTACTGATGATCTAGAGTTAGCGGCGATCGTATTCACGTTGAAAATTTGGAACACTACTACATGGGGAGAAAGTGGAGATTTATCACGGACCATAAAAGCCTCAAATATTTCTTCACCCAAAAGAACTCAACATGCGGCAACGATGTTGGCTTGAACCTGTTGAAAGATTACGACCACACTATTTAATATCATCACGGAAAAGCGAGCGTAGTAGGCGGCGCATTGAGTAGAAGATCATATCTGATCTGAGTGCGATATTGATATTGTCAGCACAAAAGGCCCATTTGTATGACTTGCAAAGGATGGAGATAGAATTAAAGACTCTAGGGACCCGCGTGATGATGGCGAATATCTGAGTAGAACCCGACTTTAATCGATAAAGTTAAAATTTGCTCAAGCTACGGACACAGGGGTGATCGTATGAAGAAGAAAGTGCAAGAAGGTGCTATTCGAAAGCAAGAATCGATGAAGAAGGAATACTTGATTCAACTCTAGACTTTGCGTTCTAACGATTACGACTTGAAGCATAGAATCATGATGGAGGCACACAACACCCGTTTTGCAATCCATCACAGGGAGTACCAAAATGTATCATGATATTGACATACATTTTGGTGGAACAATATGAAGAGAGAGATCGCGGAGTTTATCTCGAGGTGTTTAACTTGTCGGCGTGTAAAGGCGGAGCATCAAGTACCAAAAGGTCCATTGCAACCACTTGAGATTCTAGAATGGAAGTGGGAACACATTACTATGGATTTAGTTTATGGGTCTTCCCAAGGTTTCTCAAAGGCATAGATGCGATTTGGGTTATTGTTGATAGATTAACCAAATCTGCTCATTTCTTGCCTATCGTGAGACTTATTCCTTGAATGTCTTGCTTTCGTATGTACGTGAATGAGATTGTGAGATTGCATGGCATGCCGGTATCCATAGTTTTGGATCGTGACCCAAGATTCACTTCAAGATTTTGGGTTAGCTTCTCTGAAAAGCTATGGAGCGCAGTTCTGATTGATTCAGCATACCATCCTCAAGCAGACGGGCAATCGGAAGGACTATTCAAACCCTTGAAGATCTATTAAGACTCTGTGTCCTAGATTTCAAAGGAAGTTGGGATAAGTACTTGCCACTGGTGGAATTCTCCTACAACAACAGTTATCAAACAAGTATAGGCATGGCTCCATTCGAGGTGTTGTATGGACGAAAGTGTCATTCTCGATTATCTTTGGGGCCGAGGTGGGAGAAGCAACGTTGTTGGGACGAAATTAAATACGCATGACTACGAAAAAAGATCCAAATGATTAAACAACGTATTCAAACCTCACAACATCGACAAAAGAGTTATGCTGATCTTCATCGAAAGGACGTGGAATTTAATATTGGGGATCATGTATTATTACGTATTGCTCCATGGAAGGGAGTTACAAGATTTGGAAAGAGAGGAAAGCTCAATCCAAGGTTGTTGGTCCATTTGAGATTCTTGAATGAATAGGAAATGTGGCCTATAGACTCGCGTTACCTCAGTATGTCTACGTGTTCACAATGTTTTCCACATATCTATGCTTCCGTAAATATGTGAAAGACCCGAACCACATTATTGCGTTAGAACCGAGACGAGATAGCCGAAGATTTAACGTACGAGGAGGTACCTGTTAAGATCTTGGATAGGAAAGAGCATGTCCTACGCACAAGGGTTATACCACAAGTTAAGGTTTTGTGGAGGAACCATGCTATTGAGGAAATGACCTGGGAGTTGGAATCGAAAATGAAAGCGAGGTACCTCACTCACTTTTTTGAAACACCAGTCGTCGTCGATTTCGAGGATGAAATTTTATAAGGAGGGAGGTTGTAAGACCCCAACTTATTATAAATAAAATTGAATTTTCTCTATTCATTATTCTAAATTAATAAGGTGTTAATTTGATATAATGCTTTGGTTATGGGTGAAATGTACAAATTTTACAAAATAAGCAAGTGGTTATAAAATATTCATTTTGTCGGGGAATATTCTTTTGGTGGTGGAATATTCTTTTTGTGGGGAATATTAAATGCGACCAGTATGACCATTCATGGGGCTCTCATAACAAAATAAGCTGTCGGATGAAGAAAGCGACAAAGTATGAGTTTTTATAAATAACGGCGTAGTTATTCTGAATTAACCTTTGTTGGAATACACGGTGGTTAAAATATCTGATGTCTGGCGTGGTTGCCTGCGATAGCACGCGGTATTGCCTGATATTTATTGAATTATTGATTAAATGCGTGAAGGCACTACTCGATAATTATTACGATGAATTCTTGTTCAATATTTTATTTTATTGATTCAATAATTGTTGCGTTGATATTTTATATTATTGTTGTTTGAATAATTGTCAACTTTGCCTGATGTTTCCCATTATCGGATCGATAATTCATATTATTTGAATAATATTATTAGATAAGCATTATTGGCAATGTCTAGAAAGTTACATCGAGGAGAGGTTTGGTCACCTAATTGCGGCGCCCGATGAGGAGAAATCCTTATTGGAAAGCCCCTCTTTCTGAGAAGCGGCACGGTTGTCATAATTGTGATTACGTAATATTATTTGTGAATAATTAATTATTGATTTATATGATAAGAAAATATTTATTTGATGTGGATATAAATGATGGATTTATTTATGTGGTTATAAATGAAGGAATTAATCTTTGAGGTGTTTTATCGGTATTTTTGTCGAATGGAGGAATTAAAAATCATCCGTTTGTGGATTTGGATATTTTTGGTTTGGAATTTGGAAAAACTCAAAGCTACTGAAGTTGTAGAGAATTCGATTTAGTGTGGAATGGACATAAAATTCATATTTTTTACGATAAGCGGGCTATTTTCTATGAATTGTTGAAGTTTTGGAAAATAAAATAATTTTATTAAAATTATGGGTGGGACCCACTTTTGTTTTACAACATGTAAATTTGCTTGATTTTGGTTCAAAGATGGTTGGCCTTGATTTTCAACAAAGTGTGCGTAGAATGAAAGAAATGAAATAATAATATTTTTTTATTTTAGTCTCCTTTGGCGTTCTAGCATTTTTCTATAAATAGACGCTTAGGTTAGAATTGAAAATCACACTAGAAACAAGTTTTCTTTCTCTCTAGATTATCGGCGTATTTTTGTGAGTATTTTGATACTTTGAGAGTTGTTGTTAAATGCAAGTTTCCTTCGACTTTACTATCAGATATTAGATCGAAATACAGTTATTTTGAGGTAAGGGATGTTATTTTCTTCTTAAATGATATTATTTTCTTGATATCATTATCTTAAAATATTGGTGAACTTTTTAATCAAATTTGGAACTTTTTGTGTCGGGGTTCTTATTCACGTATCACGACCTATTCACGTATCGACACTTATTCACGAATCTGACACTATTCACCAAAAATAAAATTTTCCTTTTTGTCCAAGATGTCTATTTTGGCTACTATCTTTGATTGTATCCATGTTTTTTGATCGTTATTTTTGAATTACTACTTCAAAATTGGTTATTATAAGTATTAGTGATCTTGGATAAAGCTGTAACACGAATCCCTAATATTTGTCCTTACATCTCCCATTGGATTAGATTCTCTAAAATGTTTTCATCATCCTCGGTCCTTAATGATGATATTATTGAATATCTTTGGCTTTATAGTGCAAAGATGAATGATATATTAGCGATGAATATCTTTGGCCGTGGTCTGAAGATGAGCAGTGTTGAGATGAACATGACCATTTGGTGATACAAATGAATATCTTTGGCACATAGTGCAAAGATGAATATTCGATTAAAGATGTATATTGATTGTTATTACTGGGATAAAATATTGATGATGGACTTTTAAATCTTAGAAGATAGTAGAACTCATTCTCTACTTGACTCTTACAATGGATTGTTATTTCATTGCGAGAATATTGATCTAAAACTTGTTGTCTATTATATTCTATCAGATTTTTCCTGTTGAGGACTAATGATAATTTGTTGTATATTATCTTAGTCATAATATTCTTCTTTGGGCTAGTTGAGCTCACCCTTTTCCTTTTGTTCCATTTTTCTTCTCGGGAGGTGAGAACATAGCGAGGATCTAGTCGGGGTATGGGTGATGGTTCTAGAAAGATGTTTTAGCAGTCCTCACTATTTATAAAAAATAGTGTTTGAATAATTATAATGAGGACTTATTTGAGTGTGGATATTGTCTAGAAGACAATATTTGTATTTAAACTCACGGTATGTGTTGTAAGTATTTTGCCGACAATTGTATTATTGAAGTTGTAGTTTGCTTTACATACCATGTATTTTGGCGACTCGGAATGGGTGTTGTATACCTATTTTAGCCTTGCTTTGTTACTTTAGTGATTGTTCCGTGCTCATCAAGCTTGTTTTTGAATACCCATTTCGTACCAATAATGGAAGCATCTTTTGGAGGAGGCATAAGTTCCCATACTTGGCATCTCTCAAATTGTTGAAGTTCTTCTTGCATTGCCAATAACCAATTTTCATCAAGGACTGCATCTTTTGCATTCTTTGGCTCAACCTGTGATAAAAATACAGAGACTACACAATGATTTTGTAAACCTCTTCGTGTGGTTACACCTTTGTTGATAGCTCCAATGATATTCTCCGGAGGATGGTTCTTGACATATCTAGCTGTTTTTGGCATTTGAATATCATGTCAAACTTCCTCTTGATCATGAGATTCATCCTCAGCATCTTGTAAATTTTCAGGTTCACGTTCTCACGATTGTCCATTTCAGCCTTCCTGGCTGTTTCATTAGGTCTCCGGTTTTGTTCTTTTCTTGTTTCGAATTTCGATTGTCTCTAAATTTCCTGCATCATCTTCACTTTCTCTTGGAACATCATTGTTAGTCTAACTAAAAGTAATATGACCAAATTCTTCTACACATGACTTTCGAATGTTGAAAATACGATAAGCCTTACTATTTTGAGAATAGCCAATAAAAAATCCTTCATATGACTTAGCATCAAATTTTCCCAAATTATCACTTGTATTTAAGATGAAACATTTAGAACCAAATACTTTGAAATAACTTATGTTTGGAATTTTATTATTTAGAAGCTCATAAGGTGTTTTTAAAATAATAGGATGAATGAGTACTCTATTTAAAACATAACTTGATGTACTTACTGCTTCGGCCCAAAATTTCTTTGAGAGCTTACTTTCTTGCAGTATGGTTCTTGTCGTCTCTTATAGAGTCCTATTCTTCCTTTCCACCACCCCGTTTTGTTGAGGAGTCCTTGGGGCTGAAAATTCATGGCTAATACCCCTTTGATCACAAAAGGTTATAAAATCTTTTTGAAATTAATTACCATGATCACTTCTAATTCTAATGAGTTTATAACTATACTTAGTTTCAAGATTCATTATTAATTTTTTAAATTCTTTAAATACTTCATCCTTAGTTCTCAAAAATAGTATCCACGCGTATCTTGAAAAATCATCAACTATTACAAATACATAAAATTTACCATTAATACTTGAATGTCTTTCCGGTCCAAATAAATCAAGATGAAGTAGTTGTAAGGGAGAAGAGGTTGATACCATATTCTTTGATGTAAAAGAAGTTCTTACTTGTTTTCCCAGTTAGCAAGGAATACATATTCCTTTCTTTTCAAACCTGATTCTTGGCAATCCTTTGACGAGATTCTTTGAGGATAGTTTCTTGATTAAGTCCATGTGAACATGTCCCATCCTTTTATGTCACAAGTTAGCCTCATCTTGTACAGATGTAAGACATAGCTCTTCATCCTGTTGCTAAAAATCAAGAGTGTATATATTTCCTTCTCTTTGTGCAACTAGAGTAGTATTGTTAGTACCATGAAATATTGTGCATTTATTTTTTTCAAAATTAACTTGATGGCCATTATCCATTAATTGGCTAATACTAATTAAATTGAACTCAAGACCATTAACAAGGTGCACATTATTTATACTTACCTTGCCATTACCGATTTTACCTTTTCCAATTATCTCGCAGGGTTTGTTGTCTCCAAACGTGACCGTTCCATTCTTCTTCTTGATATTTAGTTCTACGAATTTTGATTTATCACCTGTCATGTGCCGAGAACATCCGCTATCAATAATCCATTTTTGAGATGGAACTCTTGCCTTTAAGCATACCTGTCAAGAAAGAACAATTTATCCTTTTGATACCCATATCTTTTTGGGTCCACTTATGTTAGTAGCAAGTAAATCATTCTTTTTAATCCATACCTTTTTAACCTTGTTTCATTTCTTATAACAATTTATATCTAAATGACCTTTAATACCACAATGTTTACAAGTTGTGAAAGGAGAACAATAATTTAAACTAAACCGTGATTTTGATTTTAGCATTTTCATATTACTCTTTATATGCATAGGATCATAACCAATTCCTTGTCTTTAAAAACTAGGTCTTTGTTTAACTAATATGACATTTAAATTTTCATCACCTTGGACAAATTTAGCAAGAGATAATTTTAATGAAGCTATTTCTTTTTGAAGTTCATTACTAGGAAAGGTTTTAACAGGAGATTTATCACTAAATGCATCAATACACACATCTCTCATTTTTAGCTCATTAGTCAATTTTTGGACTTCATTATTCAAGAAATTTACCCTATTGAAAATTATTTTGTTATAATTGTCTAAATAATCAATCTTAGCAATCAAAACCTTTTTTTCTTTACATGTAGATTCCTTTTCAATTTCTTTATTTTCATCTATTAGTCAATCCACTTCACTCATTAAAGTATTAACTAAACCTTTTAAGCATGCATTCTTTTCTTTTAACTTATTATTTTCTTGTTCTAATGAGTATAATTCATTAAAAGATACCTGATTAGATTCACCTTCAATTCCTACGAAGCATACTTGTGCTATCTCATCTTTAGCATCTATCTCCACTTTGGATTCCTCATCACTCCAAGTCACAAGGGCTTTGTTCTTCTTGTTGTCTTTGTAGTTTGTCTTCCCTTTGTTCTTTAATTGAAAATAATCTTTCTTTAAATGACCAGGACGTCCACATTCAAAGCATGTCTCTTCAGTTTGCTTTCCTTTGGATTTATTTGAATTGAAAGTATTTCTTCTCTTATTCTTCCTTTGTAGTAGTCCCTTGAGTCTTCTTGACATCATGGCTATTTCTTCATCTGAGTCATCATCTAGCTCCTCTTCATTATCTGCAGTAAGAGCTAAGACCTATCTTCGAGGAGTTTCTTTGGGTATAGCCCGAAGCAACTTACGGTTGATCTCACTTTGAGGAATAGTCTTGTGTAGTAATTTCAAGGAGTTTATAAGGACTAGAAATCTTGCTTGAGCTAGCTTAATGCTTTCATCTTTTTCGAGCTTGAACATTTCACAATCGTGCATAAGCATGCTTAGTTTGACTTCTCGTACTTTGGACGTACCTTCATGACTTACCACTAGAGTATCCCAAATTTCTTTAGCTGTGTTGCATGAGAAAACTTTGCCTATCTCGGATTGTACCATGCCGCTGAGAAGCACGTTCATTGCCTTTGAATCATATGAGACCATGTAGATTTCGGTTGAATCCATTTCTAGTAGAATCTTTGGTGTCCCATCATCTCTTCATGGAATAACTTGTCCGTTCTCCACAACCCACCATTCCCAAGGATCTCTTTTCAGATATATCCTCATTCGGAACTTCCAGAAGTATTAATTTTTCGTTCCGAACTGTGCCATGTCAGAATCTTTCCCTACAAATCACCTTTAAGACCAAGATAAGTAGAGCCAAGCTCTGATACCAAATGAAATTTATCTAGGCACACTTACAAGGGGGGTTGAATAAGTGTGGAAGCAATCTATGACCAATTTTTAAACTTTAAATTAAACTATTAATTTTAGGCTACTATAATGATTATAATCAGCTTACTGAATTAATATAGCCTATTAAGAGACTGATTATTTTAAGAAAATATCCTCCTGAATTTATAACTTAAATAAAATACTTGATGTTAATGAATTATCTTAATATAATATAAGTATTCAAATATTAAGATAATTAAAATAGCATATGTGATTTTAAAGTAAAGCAAATAATAAAATCAATACCAAGTTTTTTTACGTGGTTCAGCTATTACCCTCTATAATAATAGCCTAGTCCACGTCCAATATCAACTAGTATTGGAGACTTACGTAATTTATTTCTTTATAAATAATCACAGATTACAAAACAGATTCTTACAAAAATTAATTAACAATTAATTCCTCTTGAGCTCTCTTGCTCCTTGTGCACCTATGCACTCTTCAAGCACCTTTGCTTCCTTGATAATAATATTACGTGATTATGTATATACCCCTTACCCCCACCCCACCCCACCCCACCCCAACCCCACTACCACTAAAAAAAATAATATTATGTGATTGTGTATATACCCCTTACCCCCCACCCCACCCCACCCCAACCCAACCCAACCAAAAATAATAATATTATGTGATTATGTATATACCCTTACCCCACACTCCCCCCACCCCCACATATTTACCCACCCACCCCACCCAATCCCTTACCCCCACCCAACCCCATCCCGCCCCACCCCACCCCACCCACCCCAACCCAACCCACCAACCCCAACCCAACCAAAATAATAATATTATGTGACTATGTATATACCCCTTACCCCACTCCCCCCACTCCCACCCCCACCCCAACCCCCCACCTACCTACCCACCCACCCCTTACCATCCCCCACCCACCTACCAACCCACCCACCCACCCAACACTCCCTCTCAAAAAAATGATATTAAATGATTATGTATACCCCACCCACCCCTACCCCACACCCCACCCCCACCTACCTACCCACCTTACTCCCACCCCACGACCTACCTACCTACCCACCCAACACTCCCTCTCAAAAAATGATATTAAGCGATTATGTATACCCCACCCACCCCACCCACCCCTACCCACCTACCCCACCCCACACTCTCCCCACCCCACCCAAAAATTAATGTGTACACCACCCACCCCCACCCCTCTCTCCCAAAATAAATTAATATTAAGCGATTATGTATACACCACCCACCCTTTTTACCCCACCCACCCAAAAAAAAATAATCGTGTTTGGTGTGGTTACTGAGAGAGAGAGGAGTGCAATTGAATAGAATATGGGTTGAAAAATGGTTAACCAGTTAATTAACTATATTTGTTTTTAAAATATGGGTTCAAACTTTAACCAACCTGAATAAATAAAAATGGTTAACCGACCCATTTGGTTCCAGTTAATATGGTTTGACCCAACAGTTAACTACTTATTTTGCCAGGTCTACTTGGGGTTTCCCGCTTCCTAATTGTTTTTACCCTTTAGATTTTTGCTAGGTTGATTAATTTATTAAAAGAGTGAGTTTTAAGAAAGGACCGATATAAATATTGACAATTTTAAAATATTGATTTTATGTGATTGGCCCGAATTAAATAGTCGCTAGCTGGTATGAGTTCAAAAGGATGTATCAACTCATCCAGATTTTAAAAGTTTTCACAATGTGGCCCAATGTGACTCCGTTTAATTGATTTGTAACTCTAGATTCATAGAGTTCGGGAACTTGCTTAAGTAAGGGGAAGATGTTAGGCACCTCCCGACTTCCGTAAAACACAATTGTCGCGCCTTTTTCATTCCCTAAACATGAATTGTGTGTGTGTATTATTTTAGTTTCGTAAAACTGCTTGAGTGCTTTATTTTGAAAGTAGTGTCGTGCCTCTTTGGACCTATGTATAAATGTTTGATTTAAAGAAACTTTCATTTTTTTAAGACAAAGCATATGAAAGTGATATTTTGAAAGGATGATTTTCAAACCCTTTGCCAAATAGGAATCGGGACCCTTTGATACTTCCAATTTTAACTTGGACTAAGCATTATTATCCTAGCAATGACTTAATTTGATTTTTATTGAGATGCGAGGCATCTTGCTTGGTAACAAAATTGAAACTATTAAGGGTCGGGCTCCTTGTGGGCATAAAAGTCATCTAAGAAAGCCCGAGTACCTACAATCACGATTTCACTATTAAGGGGCCTTAAACCCGGTACCTTTTTAATGCCCAAGATTACATTTACAATGGATAGCAAGCTAATAATACAACTGAAATTAGTCCATTATGGGTTTCACGCCCCCAAAATAGGTCCACACAACCCATTCTGAGTCACCAAATACATGGTACAGAAAACTAAATACAAACTTCAATAATACAACTGTCGCGCAAAATACGACAACACACATGTTGTGAGTTTTAATACAATATTGTCTTCTAGACAATATCCAAACTCAAATAAAGTCCTCATTACAATTATTGATATACCATTTTACAAAATAGTGAGGACTGCTATAACAATTGTCTTGCACCATCACTTCACACCCCGACTAGTTCCCGCTATATTCTCGCCTCCTGAGAAGAAAAATGGAACAAAAAGTAAAAGGATGAGTTAAACTAGCCCAATAAAGAATATTATGACTAAGATAATGCAGAATAAATTATCCTTAGTCCTCAACAGGGAAAAATCTGATAGAATACAATAGACAATAAGTTTTAGATCAACAACTGTAGTGGAAACAACAATCCATTAGAAGAGTCAAGTTGAGCGTGATGTCTACTATCTTCCGTGATTTAAAAGTTCATCATCAATATTTTACCCCTGTAATATCAATCAATATTTATTTCCAATCAACGAATTATCTATGCACTACGGGCTAAAGATAATCGTTTGTATCACCAGCGGTCATGATCATGCCAAATACCTGTTCATCCTTGCACTACGAGCCAAAGATATCAATCCACAGCTCATCTTTGTACTACGTGCCAAAGATAACTTTCAACATAATTGAAGTCTGAGAATTATGATAATAAGAATGAATCAAGTGAGACCATAATATGGATTCAATTTCAAGAATAAAGGTTACAACAAATAACTTGGACGAAGAAAGAAAAAAAAATCGTTAATAGTACCCGTGAACAGTACTCATAAATAGTACCGTATGTATGAACAGTGTCCATGAACAATACCCAGTCATGAAAAGTTTCAAATTCAAAAAAAAAAAATTCAGACCAATATTCCTGTGAAATGATATTAGATAAAGTGAAATTTTTAATCATTTCAGGAATTATAGAAGCAATACTTACCATAGTAAGTTTAAATTTAGGAATACGAGATGAAATAATATCGCTTACATAATATGGAGTATGAAAGAAAATGACATTTCTTACGAATATGGAAGTAAATAATATCATTTACGAGTATCGAAAGAAAAATAACTTCTTTTACGAAAAAAATAATATTCTTTACCTTAATAAAAATTTGGAGACTACACTAGTGTAATAGCAGAATACTCTTGTTCTTTCTCTCTTATTCTCTCTATACTTTCTCTCTCTATAGCTTTAGTGAATTTGTGAGAAATAATGAAGAAATGAACTTCTATTTATAGGCTTGGCAGAGTAAGGGTAAAATAGTCTTTTCGCCATAATTTATGACATCATCGCTTACATCATCGATCATAAGACATCATTGCTTACCTTATCATTCCAATGATATCATTGCTTACCTCATCGTTCTGATGACATCATTGCTTACATCATAAGAATTCAAATTCAATTTGTTTTCTTCCACCTCATTTTACTTTTATACCATGAATTTACTGTAATAATGTTACCATTCAAATTATAAAAATCATACTATTATATAATCACATCATACTACTATAATGTAATATTATAATAATATATTTGAATGAATTATTTTATCGAAAAAGATAAAATACCAACTTTCAACAAATGTCACATGGTAAAAATTCCTCTGTTTAAATCCACATTGAATAAATATTTTCTTATCATATATATCAACAATTAATTATTCACAAATAATATTACAAAACTACAATATTGACAACCAGGTTGTTCTCAGGAAAGAGGGGGCTTTTCCATAAGAATTTCTTCTTATTGACGCATAATTAAATGACCTAACCCCTTTCATTGACAGAACTTCCTAGACATTATCAACAATGCTATCTAATAATATCATTTCAATAACATGAGTTACTGTGTTGTGACAATTATTGAATCAATAATACAAAATACTATTCAATTATCACTGTAACAATTATTACACCAATGATATGAAAAACTGTGCAATTTTATTGTATCAATTATTGAGTGACTTCTTACGTAAGAATCAATAATTAGGGATACTTTGCAATACTGTGTGCCACTGTGCAACCATACGTATCACTGTACTTTTATCACCGGGTATTTTAACAGTTTTAACGGTAAAAATTTTGTCGTTATTTTTATAAAATGGTTATTTCTGTCGCTTTCTATATCCAACAGTTATTTCGTTATGTGGTCCACCAATGATTGCGCCGTCTTACGGATATTCTTGACAAAAAGAATATTCCCCGACCAAAACGAATATTTTATGACCACTTATTTACTTTGCAAAATTTGCACATTTCACCCATAAATAAAGCATTATATCCAATCAACACCTTATTATTCAAAAATAATAATTAGAGAAATTAAATCTTTATTCATAAAAAGTTGGGGTCTACAACCTCCCCTTCTTATGAAATTTCGTCCTCAAAATTGATGTACGTACCTGGTATGTCGAAGAGGTAAGAATACTTTATTTTTATATCTGAGTCTAACTCTCAGGTCATTTCCTCAATATCATGGTTTCTCCATAAAACTTTGACTTGAGGAATAACCTTTGAGCGTAAAATATGTTCCTTCTTATCCAAGAGTTTAATAGGTACCTCTTCATACGTTAAATCTTCTGCTATCTCGTCTGGTTCTAATCAATAATGTGGTTCGGGTCTTTCACATATTTACGTAGCATGGATATGTGAAAAACGTTATAAACATGAGAAATACTTGGCGGTAAAGCGAGTTTATAGGCCACGGTTCCTACTCGATCGAGAATTTAAAATGGACCAATGAATCGAGGGTTGAGCTTCCCTCTCTTCTTGAATATCGTAACTCCTTTCCATGGAGCAACACGTAACAATACATAATCTCCAACATTGGATTCCACGTCCCTTCGATGAAGATCAGCATAACTCTTTTATCGATTTTGTGAGGTTTGTATACGTTGTCGGATCATTTGAATCTTTTCGGTAGTCATGCGTACCAATTCTAGTCCCAACAACGTTGCTTCACCTACCTCGTCCCAACATACTGGAGAGCGACACTTTCATCCATATAGTGCATCAAATGGAGCTATGCCTATACTTTCTTGATAACTGTTGTTGCAGGAGAATTCCACCAATGACAAGTACTTGTCCCAACTACCTTTGAAGTCTAGAACGTAGAGTCTCAATAGATCTTCAAGAGTTTAAATAGTCCTTTTTGATTGCCCGTCCGTTTAAGGATGATATGTAGAACTAAATCGTAAATCAGTGCCCAAAGCCTTCTGCAAACTGACCCAAAATCGTGAAGTGAATCTTGGGTCTCGATCAAAAACTATGGATACTGGCATGCCATGTAATCTAACAATCTCATTTATGTACATACGAGCAAGACGTTCAAGTGAATAAGTTTCTCGTATAGGCAAGAAATGAGCAGACTTGGTTAATCTATCGACAATGATCCAAATTGCATCTATGCCTTGAGAAACCTTGGGAAGACCAGTAACGAAATCCATGTTGATGTTCTCCCACTTCCATTCTGGAATCTAAAGTGGTTGCAATGGACCATTTGGTACTTGATGCTCTGCCTTGACACGTTGACAAGTTAAACATCTCGAGATAAACTCCGCGATCTCTCGCTTCATATTGCTCCACCAAAATGTATGTCGAAGATCACAATACATTTTAGTACTTCCAAGATGGATTGCAAACAGTGTGTTGTATGCCTCCATCATGATTTTGTACTTCAAATCAGAATCGTTAGGAACATAAAGTCTGGACTTGACTCAAAGTATTCCTTCTTCATCGATTCTTGCTTCTGGAATAGCACCTTCTTGTACTTTCTTCTTCATATGCATCAGTTCTAGGTCCGTGACTTGAGCATCTTGAACTTTATCGATTAAAGTCGGTTCTAATCGTATATTTACCATCATCACGTGGGTTCTTGGAGTCTTTAAATCTATCTCCATCATTTGTTAGTCATCCAAAATGGGTCTTTGTGTTAACAACATCGCACTCATACCCGCATACGATCTTCTACTCAATGCGTCAGCTACTACATTCGCTTTTCCAGGATGGTATTGAATGGTATGGTCGTAATCTTTCAACAGATCGAGCCAACGTCGTTGCCGTATGTTAAGATCCTTTTGGGTGAAGAAATATTTGATGCTTTTATGATCTGTATAGATCTCCACTTTCTCCCTATACAAGTAGTGCCTCCAGATCTTTAGCACGAAAACGACTGCTGCCAACTCTAGGTCATGAGTAGGATAATTCCTCTCATATTCTTTGAGTTATCGTGAGGCATAGGCTATGACAATCCCATGTTGCATGAGAACACATTCTAAACCTTTGCCTGAAGCATCGCTGTAGATGACAAATCTCTCCGAACCTGATGGTATTGTCAGAACAGGTGCCGAAATGAGTTTCCTCTTGAGTTCTTAGAAGCTCTTCTCACATTCCTCGCTCTATTCGAATTTTATATCTTTTCGAGTTAGCTGAGTTAATAGAGTAGCGATTCGAGAAAATCCTTCAACGAATCTCTGATAATAACCTGCTAAGCCCAGAAAGCTACGTACTTCAGTTACTGACTTAGGTTGCTCCCAACTTTGTATTGCTTCAATCTTTGTCGGGTCAACTGATATTCCATACTTCGATTCCACGTGACCAAGGAATGCTACTTCCTCAAGCTAGAACTCGCATTTCTTCAACTTGGCATATAGCTTATTTTCACGAAGCTTTTGGAGTATTAGCCTCAAGAGTTGCTCATGATCTTCACAACTTTTGGAATATACTAGAATGTCATCAATAAAGACAACCACAAAATGATCCAAATATTCCTTGAATACTCGGTTCATCATATTCATGAAGGCCGCAGGAGCATTAGTCAATCCAAAAGACATGACTAGAAATTTATAATGCCCGTACTGAGTCCTGAAAGCAGTCTTTGGAATGTCATCAGTTTTAATCTTTAACTGATGATATTTGAAACGCAGATCGACCTTTGAGAAGAATTTAGCACCTTATAACTGGTCAAACAGGTTAACAATACGAGGTAACGGGTACCTATTTTTGATGGTGACATGGTTCAACTCCCGATAGTCAATGCAAAGTTGCATACTCCCATCTTTCTTCTTTATGAATAAAACAGGAGCACCCCAATGAGATGTACTAGGATGAATGAAACCAATATCTAATAGCTCCTATAGTTGGGTTTTTAACTCCTAAAGTTCAAAAGGAGCCATTCGATATGGGGTTTTGGAAATGGGTTTTGTGACACCCCCGAATCCGGGTCCTCTGACCTTGGTCCGGTCATCACGATAAAATACAAACACCCACCTCTAAATAACATACGATAACTAAATATAATAAACGTACGTCGTTCATTCAAAAGGTGTTACTAGTCCCAAGATTCGATAACCTTAATACAATCTTACAAATATACCCTAAAATAGTCATTAGGCTTCATATTACATAACAGTAATTTAAACTAGGTATAAAGTAAAGTCTGCTCCTCCCAACTATTCAACATCTTTCCTTTACCCTTGTCCTTTCCTGAGGTCTCGGGCTTAGCTGCAATATAATTCATGATATAACAAGGATGAGAAACAAGTTTGCTCAACAAGTTTAAATACAATAATAAGGATATATCATGATGAATGGAAAATATCTGACAATGAATTCAACAATATGAATATATGACGGATTCAACAATATGAATGTTGGAAGCAAAGATAATGATTTCTTTTTAGAATAACTGATAGTCAAGTAGACTTTGAACTATAAAACTCCAATGGAATCAATAGCTGATTAACCCTTTGGTTACTAGCTACAGAATAAGTACTTGAGGGGATCAACCTCGCGTACACCATGTATATGCATAACATTTAAATCTGCTCTTTGTATCTTATTTTAGATACATTGGGTACTCCCCTATCATAAAAGGGGTGTTCTTTTAGTTTAAGAATCCTTACCATTAATTGTTTGGATAGCTTTTATAAAACTTCATACACTTGTCTGACTGAACAATGGTTTAGACTTTATCTAACACAGTTCAAGAATTATAGAACTTTAAATGATGTACAAGTCCAAGACTGTACGAACTCAAGTGCACTAAGTGTGAATATAAATAATATCAATGTGGAATAATTGTAAAGTAATTAAACCACTTAATGGCATGCTTGAAAATATAGTTCAAGCTTAAATGAATAACTTTCAATTCAATAATAACCTGCTCAATACAATACGAGGAGGATAGGAAACTCTCACAAAACTCAAAGTTGTGTAAGTTATGAACTCACAACACAATAAAAATAGTGTTCAGATACTTACTCAAGTAAAAGAGTAAGAATTAATGAACTTGCACAACCAAAAATTGAAGTTCGAAGACTTGCTCAATATAAATTTGAGTAAGGTTAGGGAACTTGCCTGTTTGCTCAGCTACAGTTTAATTCTAGCTTTAATTAATTTGCCGTTGAAATAACCTAACGTTAATAAGTCGGTCTTTTCAATTAGTATGTGTAAACTAATATGAGTTTACACTTACAAGAATCAAATCATCACATAACATGCTTCTTAACACATTACATAGCATATTGATCATATATTACAAGTTAAAGTAATCACATAAGCATTCTTTGAACTTTAGATCAAAAACAGAAACTATTCATAACTGCAGGATGGCGAGGCATACACCTGGGTCAGGCTTAGGGATGACGCAGAACAAGGTGCCATCTCCCTCGCTGCACTGGTGGTTGAGCTTCTTTCCCTACTTTCAAATCAAACTCTAACATACCAATACACTTATATTTTAATATACATATATATATATATGCTAGAGGTCTCACATAGCATATGACTATTCTTGAGTTCATTGCCACAAGTTTAACTTATAATTTACATATCATTAAAACATAAAAAGATCATGTAAACCTCATGCTTTACAACTCTTGCCATATGTCTACATAGAGATCATATAATCCATTAATACACATGCTCATAGTGTTCATATCATCAATTCATATTTAGCATCGTTTAGCACTTCGAAACATGCTTTACACTCATTTTTGATTAAATTATCATTATGTCCAACACATATGAATTATGTTTGGAGATATAATCAATATAACATGACATCTTAAATCGTTAACATCTAAGTACTCATATATTATGCAACTTAAGTTTGAAAACATGTTCAAGGTTGCCTTTGAAATCATTTTAGCATGAATGATGCAATCAAACACATGCAAGACAAATCTAAAACTTTTATTTTAAGTAACAAAGTTATGATAACCTATTTTCAAGATCAGAAACTATATCATGTAGCATTCATGTATGTTAACTTTAACATAACAAGCTTTTTCTTGAAAACTTCTCTAACACAAGGTCTAACAAGTTTGGTCATGAACAAAGGCACTTTAACTACTATATTACGCTCCTTTATATTTGAGATCGATCATGTATATAACATACTAAGTTCAGAACTTGTAGGACAAGTATTTCATCAAAGTTTGTTTTTAAACTTTAAGTTTTTATTACAAATTCTCTCACTAAAACATATTGATCACTTCATACTACATAAGAAAACTCTATATCTCATGCTATACTCCTTTTTAGGTATATATCTACATCATGATACCAAGTTCTCAACACATAGCATCAAAAACACCAAGAATCGATTTTGGTACGCAGACAACACAAGACACTAAGAATATATATATAGGGCACAATTGCGCCATGCTCGAACATGTAAGCAATAACTTGCTCTATTTTGCAGAACATCAAACCACTTTGATTCTTTTTAGTTTAAACATGTTCCAATCTACCAGTAAAGAGTTCATGCATGTAAACCTACTTCATAAACACATTATGGCATGCTAATTCACCTTGATTAACAGAGAATTTCAAGTAATTCCTAAGAATTTAATAAACCTAACTAAGAACAAAAGTTTGGATTTTATACCTCTTGAAGCTTAATAAACTTAGTTTCCTCCTTCTAAACTTACTAATCTCTTCTTTGGATCACAACTCTCTAAATTTTCAATTTATCAGAGGTTCCACAGACAAAACAAAAATCAACATAAACTATGAGAATTGGACTACTCTTTATAGAAGAACTTTGGATTGGGAATTAACTTTGTATGAAAGGTTGAGACTGGAATGTAGAAGGAGAATACACTGGTTACAAGGGTTTGCTCAACCATCCACCATCAGCTATCTTTCTAGCCAATGATTACAGACTTGGAAGTTACATATTTTAGTTTTAGGCTACTGTTCATGTACTATTGTGTCACTCAATTTGGGAGAAGAGCAAAGCTCAGCAATAAGTTTAGTTTTACCTTAACTCCCAAAGATATAATCTTAATGTATAATTGTTAGCATATTAGGAAATTTAGGGATTATTTAGGTACTCACATCATATAATCCATGTACATTAAATACACGCAATAAAATAACAAAGTTAGGTATTATTAACCGGGTATCTCCCATAATTATTCTTTCTATATGTAACCACATAATAACATCATTTAATATGAACTGTTCAGTTTACATACGTATTTCCCTTCCCAATTTCGGGAATACACATATATTTAATCATTTCTATATTAAAATCACTTATGATTTTATTGCACTACTTGATACTTTATATCAATAGAATATATTCTTATCTTATGATTTATTCATGTCACACCTTACATTAATGTTCCATTTGATTTTCTATAGTAGAAAACTAATTTCTTACTGATTGACACCGGGCGTGCGTGTCGCGCCCATTTTGTAATCGCTGGGGCGAGCTGCCAGTCCTCGGCAAAGGCCAAAATGGTTTAGCTTCAAGCCAGTTCCAAATTCTATCACCACACAAGTTCTATATGATATAAATTACCTTCTATAGTGGTGATATACCCATAATTGAAATGAATCAATATGTTCAAATCCCATCACTATATTCAAATAAATTGAATATTTAATTATTAAGAATCCTATAAATTCTTTGATATCAAACTCTTAGGGTTAGTCCACTAATTTAAATAAACTATTAGTGACTCCCTTTAATCATTTCATAAATTCACATAACCACATAAGGTTTAAATAGACTCACAAAACTAACTCATTAAAAATTAAATTACATATTTATTTAATAAGGAGTTTTAAAATTCACGGTCATTACATCCCTCCCCCCTTATAAAAATTTCATCCTCAGAATTATATAAATAAGGTTACTCAAATAAAATGGATAATTCGCCTCATTTTCTTTCTAGTTCCTACGCAGCTTTCTTCTTGATCACAATGATTCCTCCAGAGAGAATCTTAACGGAATGGATAATTTTATTCCCCAGCTTCTGTTCCTTCTTATCTAGTATCTAGACAGGAAATTCCTCGTACGATAAGTCTTTCTCGACTTGGATTGGTTTATAGGAGATAATGTGCTTGTAGTCCGGTTTATACGGCCGCAATACTAACACGTGAAACACGTTGTGAATATGCTCAAGTTCAGGAGGTAACGCTACCTCGTACGCCACTTCACCGACTCGCCTCAGAATCTCGAATGGTCCTATGAATCTAGGGCTCAACTTTCCCTTCTTCCGAAAATGAATCTTCCTTTTCCAAGGAGATACTTTCAGAAATGCATTGCTTCCTAATTCAAAATCTTTCTTCTTGCGATGTAGGTCCGCATACTTCTTCTGGCGATCTTGAGCTGCTACTAGTCGGGCTCTTATCACCTTGATGATTTCTACCGTCTGTTGTACCAACTCTGGTCCCAACAGTCGACATTCTCCAACTTTGTCCTAGCATACGGGCGTTCTACATTTCCTCCCATACAGTGCTTCGTACGGTGGCATTCCAATACTGGCGTGATAACTATTGTTATATACGAACTCTATTAATGGAAGGTGATCCTCCCAACTACCCTTGAAGTCCATCACACAAGCTCGGAGCATGTCTTTAAGTGTTTGAATCATTCTCTCTCTTTTCCCATCGGTCTGCGGATGATACGCGATACTCATTCGTAGTTGTGTCCCCATTCTTTCTTGAAGACTCTTCCAGAATTTTGACGTGAATCGCGGATCTCTATCTGATACAATAGATACTTGTGACGCCCCCAAAATTGGTATACATCACCCATTCTGAGTCGCCAAATACATGGTACAGAAACAACTACAACTTTATTAGTACAATTGTCGTGCAAAATACGACAACACATAAACTGTGAGTTTAAATACAAATATTATCTTCTAGACAATATCCACACTCAGATAAAGTCCTCAATACAATTATTGATGCACTATTTTACATAATAGTGAGGACTGCTAAAATAACTATCTTGAACCATCACTCCATACCCCGGCTAGTTCCTGCTAAATTCTCACTTCCTAAGAAGTAAAATGGAACAAAAAGGAAAAGGGTGAGCTCAACTAGCCCAGTAAAGAATGTTATGACTAAGATAATGAACAACAAATCATCGTTAGTGTAAGACCCTAACTTATTATAAATGAAATTAAATTTCCTCTATTTATTATTTTGAAATAGTAAGGGTTGATTTGATTAATGTGGTTAGCTATGGGAAAAATGCGTAAATATTTCAAATAAGCAAATGGTTATAAAATATTCATTATTGTCGGGGAATATTCGTTTGGTTGTGGAATATTCTTACTGTCGGGGAATATTCTTACAACGGCGCAGCCTTGTGTTGGCCCCATAACGGAAAGCGATTGGATGAAGAAAACGACAAGTATAAGTTATCTATAAATAACGTCGTAGTTGTTACCGTTAATACTGTTATAATACTCGGTGGTTAAAACACAGTAGCACATGGTATTGCACAAATTATTGATTCTTACGTAAGAAGACACTACTCAATAATTGTTACAGTAATTACTGTTCAATATTTTATTTTATTGATTCAATAAAAGCTACGTTGATATTTTATATTATTGTTATTTCAATAATTGTCACTATATAGTATTTTCCATTATCGGAGCAATAATTCATATTTTATATTATTGTCTAAGGAGAGGTTTGGTCACATAATTGCATGCCAGTTAGGAGAATTCCTTATTAAAAAGCCCTCTATTTCCTGGGAACGACCTGGTTGCCAGTATTGTAATTCTGTAATATTATTTATGAATAATTAATTATTGATTTATATGATAAGGAAAATATTCATTTTGCGTGGGTATAGATGGAGAAAATTTTAAAGTGACAATTGTTGAAAAATTGATATTTTATCTTTTCTGATAAAATAATTCATTTAAATATATTATTATATTATAATAATATAATAATAGTGATATTTTTACAATGAATGTGCGATATATGAATAAATGAGGAGGAAGAGTATTTTTATTACAAAAAATGTTTAAAACATGTTCATGGGCCCTATTTCTTGACTGAAATTTGATTATAGCTTGTAAAATCGTCCGTATGTGGGATTCGGTCAATTTCTGTTTGGAATTTAGAAAAACTTAAAACTACAAAGTTGTAGAGAATTGAATTTTCTATGGAATGGACATATGATTTGATTTTTTCTGATAAAAGGGCTATTTATTATAAATTATTGAAGTTCCGGATTATTGATTATTATATTTTATGGAGTTTTAAGTGATTTTTACATGAAAAACGTTTTTGTGACTTTTGGTGAGGTGTGTGGCTGATTTTGGACCAAGTTTGTGTGCGTAGGAAATATAATAAGATATATTAATATTTTATTAAATTTTCTGCTTTGGTGTTCTAAGTATTTTCATATAAATAGGGTGCTTAGGTTAGAATTGAAAATCACACCAGAAACAAGTTTTCTCCCTCTTTCTCTCTCTATATTATTGAGCGTATTATTGTGAGTATTTTGAGACTTTGAGTGTTGCTATACGGTACAAGTTTCCTCCAGCACTATATCCAGTATTCCAGTTAGAAGTACTGTCTTTTCGAGGTAAGGGATGTTATTTTTTAAAAAACTGATATTATTTCTTCTAATATCATTATGCCGGAATATTGGTAAGATTTTTCTTGTGAAATTCTTGTCTTTTAGTGTCGGGGTTACTATTCACGATACTAAGACTATTCATGTATACTAAGACTATTCACTTAATACGACACTTATTCATAGAAAATTAAATTTTTGTTTTTTGTCCAAAATATCTATTATGGATACTAGCTTTGATTGTATCCATATTTTGATCATTCTTGAATTTTACTTGATGATGGTTATTTATGAAGTATTTTTGAACTTGATCTGCTTAAAGTACGAATCCTTATTATTTGTTCTTTTATTTCACCGGATTCGCTTTTCTTTAAAATATTTTTCATCATCCTCATCCTAAATGATGATATTCTTGAATATCTTTGGCCCGTAGTGCAAAGATGGTTGATTTTCTTATGAATATCTTTGGCCCGTAGTGCAAAGATGTACATGTGTTGAGATAAACATGACCAACTGATGAATATCTTTGGCCTGTAGTGCAAAGATGAATATTTGATGTAAGATGTTTATTGATTAATGTTACAAGGATAAAATATTGATAAAAAACTTTTAAATTCATAGAAGAAAGTAGATTTCATTCTCTACGTAACTCTTCTAATGAATTATTATTTCCGCTGCGAATATTGATTTAAAACTTGTTGTCTATTGTATTTTATCAGATTTTTTCCCTGTTGAGGACTAACGATAATTTGTTCTATGTTATCTTAGTCATAATATTCTTTACTGGGCTAGTTGAGCTCACCCTTTTCCATTTTGTTCCATTTTTCTTCTCAGGAGGAGAGAATGTAGCGAGTACTAGTCGGGGTATGGAATGAAGGTTCTAGAATGTCGTTTTAGTAGTCCTCACTATTTTGTAAAATAGTGTATCAATATTTATAATGAGGACTTATTTGAGTGTTGATATTGTCTAGAAGACCATAGTTATTTTTAAACTCTCAGTTTATGTGTTGTCGTATTTTGCATGACAATTGTATTAATAAACTTGTAGTTGTTTCTGTACCATGTATTTGGCGACTCAGAATGGGTGTTGTATACCTATTTTGGGGGCGTCACAGTTGGTATCAGAGCTTAGGGATATGATCTCTGGCGGAGATTGGGGAATAGAACTAGGAGGGGAATAGAACTAGGAGGGGAGATTGGGGGCGTCACAGTTGGTATCAGAATATAGGGATATTATGTGATATGTTAATTTCTTCAATTAACCCTTGTTTTATGCCAGTATTTTAGAATGGCAACCGAGAATGTTAGCAGTGGAGTAAATGAGACCGTGGAGACACCTTTACCCACCAATGAGGAAAACGTGTAACAGGACGGGAATGTTCCTCCTGTAAACAACACCACTGATCAGAGAATGAACGATGGAATGTTTAGAAGCTTTTTGCAGTTCATGCAAAATCAGACGAAGGAGACTTGTGTACAAAATGCAGCTGGAAATTATAGCAATGCACGATTTGTCACAGCCAAGCAGTTCAAAGAGTTGGGACCACCAGAATTTTGAGGAAAACTGGATCCGATTAAGGCGGAGATGTGTGTCAAGCAAATTACCAAGATATTCGACGTCTTGGGATGCACGGAGGAACAAAAGTTTCCATTCGCCACCTTTATGTTCCGTAACAAGGCAGATTGCTGGTGGGAATCTGTGAAGCGTACCCATCCAGCCGCACTCAACATATCTTTGGAAACGTTTCAAAAACTGTTCAATGATAAGTACTTTCCTAAAAGTATTTGTCATATGAAGGAGGTAGAGTTTATTAGACTAGAGCAGAACAACATGACGGTGTCCTAGTACGAGGCGAAGTTCGCGGAGTTATCCAGGTTTGCACCTCATTTGGTGGAGAATGAGGAACGTATGACGCGGATGTTTCTGAGAGGTTTGAAACCCGACGTACGTCAATATCTAATTTATCATAAGTTTTCTGGATATTCAGATGTTGTCAACAGGGCTCAATTATTAGAGTGAGATAACGAGTATGTTCAACCGAGGGACCACAACCAGGGTCATACCGGTGATAGCAGTCATGGGAATAACGATGACCAGCGGGAAAAGAAAAATATGGACAAAAGCGGTAACCACTTTGGTGGTAATCATGGCCATGAAAATAGAAGAAGCGAGTCAGGGGGAGATTTTAAAAAGAGGAGATTCAACGATGACAATGTGAAGACATCAGCACCAACAACAACTGGTTCTAAGGGAGGAGAACGACCATCGGTCGTATGCTATAAATGAGGAAAAGAGGGACATATCAGCTCAAACTGTCCACAACAGTTCAAGGTATGTTATAATTATGGAAAGGAAGGACATATCACTCGAGATTATATGATAACGAAACCAAGTCCAGCGGGGATGGTGACTCAAAAGGCTGTCCCAGAAAAGTCAAAGTCAACGGTTCCTGGAAGAGCGTTTGTCGTGATTGGTCAAAATGTGAGGAACCCAAACGAGGTGATCACGGGTAAGCTAATCATAAATTCTTGCGAAGTTTATACCTTACTAGATACTGGTGCTACCCATTCATTTATCTCTCCTGCTTGTGCTCAACGTTTAAACTTGACTCCGAAGAAATTAGACTTTGACTTATCTGTGGAGACTCCGTTAGGAGAAACTTTCATTACACCCACTGTTTATAAATCTGTTTGATCCAAGTTGGCACCATCACATTACTTTTTGACCTTACTTCTTTAAAGATACTTGCTTTTGATGTGATTTTAGAGATTGATTGGTTAACTACTCATCATGCCAAAATTGATTATATTTTGTAAGGTTGTTAGTTTTCATATTCCTAACCAACCTGTTGTACGAATTCAAGCAACTAAACCACTAAAATCAATCACTGTTATATCAAGTCATAAAGCTATTCGTTTATTGAAAAATGGATGTCAAGCTTTCTTAGCCCATGTTATGGATTTGAATAAAGACATGTCAGATTTGAATAATATTTTTGTTGTTAGTGAGTTTCCTGACGTATTTCCTGAAGAACTTCCCAGTCTACCCCCAAAATGTGAAGTTGAATTCTTTATTGATCTTGAACCTGGTACGAAGCCCATTTCTAAAACCCCATATCGAACGGCTCCTATTGAACTTCAGGAGTTAAAGGTCCAACTACAAGAGTTGTTGGACATTGGTTTCATTCGTCCTAGTACATCTCCTTGGGGTGCTCCTGTTTTATTCGTAAAGAAGAAAGACGAGAGTATGCGACTTTGTATTGACTACCGAGAATTGAACCATGTCACCATCAAGAATAGGAATCCGCTACCTCGCATTGATGACCTGTTTGACCAGTTGCAAGGAGCATAATTTTTTTCAAAGATCAATCTTTGTTCTGGATATCATCAGCTGAAGATTAGAACTTAGGATATTCCAAAGACCGCCTTTAGAACTCTAGATGACGGCATTATGAATTCTTAGTCATGTCTTTGGATTGACTAATGCTCCTACTGACTTTTCATGGATATGATGAACCGAGTATTCAAGGAATATTTGGATCAATTCGTTGTTGTCTTTATTGATGACATCCTTATATATTCCAAAAGTCGTGAAGATCATGAGCACCATTTGAAGCTGATACTCCAAAGGCTTCGTGAAAAAAAGTTATATGCCAAGTTGAAGAAGTGCGAGTTCTGGCTTGAGGAAATAGCATTCCTTGGGCACGTGGTGTCAAAACATGGAGTATCTGTTGACCCGACGAAGATTGAAGCAATACAAAGTTGTGAACAACCGAAGTCGATGATCGAAGTACGTAGCTTTCTGGGCTTAGCTGGTTATTATTGAAGATTCGTGGAAGGATTTTCTCGAATCGCTACTTCGTTAACTCAGTTGACTTGCAAGGATACAAAATTCGTATGGAGCAAGGAATGCGAAAAGAGTTTTCAAGAGCTCAAGAGGAGACTCATTTCGGCACCTGTACTGACAATACCATCTGGTTTGGATGGATTTATTATCTACATCGATGCTTCGGGAAAAGGGTTAGGATGTGTTCTTATGCAACATGGGAAAGTCATAACTTATGCCTCGCGACAACTTAAAGAATATGAGAGGAATTATCCTACTCATGATCTAGAGTTGGCGGTAGTTCTTTTCTCGCTAAAGATCTGGAGGCACTATCAATATGGGGAGAAAGTGGAGATATATTCAGACCATAAAAGCCTCAAATATTTCTTCACCCAAAAGGAACTCAACATGCGCCAATGACGTTGGCTCGAGCTGTTGAAAGATTACGACCACACCATTCAATACCATCCTTCGAAAAGCTTTAACGTAGTAGTCGACGCGTTGAGTAGAAGATCATATGCGGGAACAAGTGCGATGTTGTCAACACAAAGGCCCATTTTGTGTGATTTACAAAAGATAAAGATAGAATTCAAGACTTCGGGGACCCATGCGATGATTTCAAGTATACTCATAGAACCAACTTTAATCGAAAAAGTTAAGGTTGCTTAAGCCACAGACACGGAGCTGATGCATATGAAGAAGAAAGTACAAGAAGGTGTTATCCCAGAGACAAGAATCGATGAAGAAGGAATACTTCGAGTCAACTCCAGACTTTGTGTTCCTAACGACTCTAATTTGAAGTACAAGATCATGATGGAGGCACACAATACACCGTTTGCAATCCATCCTAGAAGTACCAAAATGTATCATGATCTTCGACATACATTTTGGTGGAACAATATGAAGAGAGAGATCGTGAAGTTTATCTCGAGGTGTTTAACTTGTCAACGGGTAAAGGCGGAGCATTAAGTGCCTAAGGGTCCATTGCAACCACTTGAGATTCCAAAATGGAAGTGGGAACACATTACCATGGATTTCGTTACGAGTCTTCCCACGGTTTCTTAAGGCATAAATGTTATTTGGGTTATTGTTGATAGATTAACCAACTCTGCTCATTTCTTGCCGATACGAGAGACTTATTCCCTTGTACGTCTTGCTCGTATATACGTAAATGAGATTGTGAGATGCATGGCATGCCAGTATCCATAGTTTCAGATCGTGACCCAGGATTTACTTCACGATTTTGGGTTAGCTTGCAAAAAGCTATGGGCACGGACTTACGATTCAGTTCGGCATACCATGCTCAAACGGACGGACAATCAGAGAGGACTATTCAAACTCTTGAAGATTTATTAAGACTCTGTGTCCTAGACTTCAAAGGGAGTTGGGATAAGTATTTACCATTGGTGGAATTCTCCTACAACAACAGTTATCAGGAAAGTATAGGTGTGGCTCCATTTAAAGCATTATATGGACGAAAGTGTCGCTCTCTAGTATGTTGGGATGAGGTGGGTGAAGCAACATTGTTGGGAATAGAGTTGATACGTATTACTATAGAAAAGTCCAAATGATTCGACAACATATACAAATGGCACAGGATCGACAAAAGAGTTATGCGGATCTTCATCGAAATGACGTGGAATTTAGTATTAAGGATCATGTATTATTGCGTGTTGCTCCATGGAAGGGAGTTACAAGATTTGGGAGAAGAGGAAAGCTCAATCCATGATTTATTGGTCCATTTCAGATTCTTGACCGAGTAGGAAATGTGGCCTATAGACTCGCGTTACCTCCAAGTATGTCTCCTGTTCATAATGTTTTTCATATATCTGTGCTTCATAAATATGTGAAAGACTCGAACCACATTATTGAGTTAGAACCAGACGAGATAGCCGAAGACTTAATGTATGAAGAGGTACCTGTCAAGATCTTGGATAGGAAGGAGCATGTCCTACGCACAAAGGTCATACCACAAGTCAAAGTTTTGTGGAGGAACCACGCTATAGAGGAAATGACCTGGGAGTTGGAAACGGAAATGAAAGCGAGGTATCCTCACCTTTTCGAAACACCAGGTACGTACATCAATTTCGAGGACAAAATTTCATAAGGAGGGGAGGTTTTAAGACCCCAACTTATTATAAATGAAATTAAATTTCCTCTATTTATTTTTTTGAAATAGTAAGGGTTGATTTGATTAATGTGGTTAGTTATGGGAAAAATGCGCAAGTATTTCAAATAAGCAAGTGGTTATAAAATATTCATTATTGTCGGGGAATATTCGTTTGGTCATGGAATATTCTTACTGTCGGGGAATATTCATGACGACTGCAGCAAATTTATGGGCCCCATAATGGAAAGCGATTGGATGAAGAAAACGACAAGTATAAGTTGATTATAAATAACGGCGTAGTTGTTACCGTTAAAACTGTTGAAATACTCGGTGGTTAAAACACAAAGAAAGATGCTACCTGTGATTGCACCAATTATTGATTCTTACGTAAGAAGGCACTACTCAATAATTGTTACAGTAATTACTGTTCAATAATTTATTTTATTGATTCAATTATTGCTACGTTGATATTTTATATTAATGTTATTTCAATAATTGTCACTATACAATATTTTCCATTATCGGAGCAATAATTATATTATTTGAATAATATTATTAGATAGCATTATTAGTATTATTAGCATTATTGGCAATGATAATATTATTTGAATATCTATTATTATATTATATTATTGTCTAAGGAGAGGTTTGGTCACCTAATTGAGCGCCAGTAAAGAGAAATCCTTATTGGAAAGCCACCTCTTTCCTGGGAATGACCTGGTTGCCAGTATTGTGATTCTGTAATATTATTTGTGAATAGTTAATTATTGATTTATATGATAAGGAAAGTATTCATTTTGTGTAGATATAGATGGAGAAATTTTTAAAGTGACAATTATTGAAAAATTAATATTTTATCTTTTTTGATAAAATAATTCATGTAAATATATTATTATATTATAATAATATAATAATATAATAATTGTGATATTTTTACAATGAATGTGTGATATATGAATAAATGAGGAGGAAGAGTATTTTTGTTACAAAAAATGTTTAAAACATGTTAAACATGTTCATGGGCCCTATTTCTTGACTGAAATTTGATTATAGCGTGTAAAATTGTTTGTATGTGGGTTTCGGTCAATTTCTGTTTGGAATTTTGAAAAACATAATACTACAAAGTTGTAGAGAATTAAATTTCCTATGGAATGGACATAAGATTAAAATTTTTCTGATAAAATGGCTATTTATTATGAATTATTGAAGTTCCGGATTAATTGATTATTATTTTTTATGGAGTTTTAAGTGATTTTTAAATGAAAAATGTTTTTGTGACTTTTGGTGAGGTGTGTGGCTGATTTTGGACCAAGTTTGTGTGCGTAGGAAATTTAATAAGATATATTAATATTTTATTAAATTTTTTGCTTTGGTGTTCTAAGCATTTTCCTATAAATAAGGTGCTTAGGTTAAAATTGAAAATCACACCAGAAACAAGTTTTCTCTCTCTTTCTCTCTCTATATTATCGAGCGTATTCTTGTGAGTATTTTGAGACTTTGAGTGTTACTATACGGTACAAGTTTCCTTCAGCACTATATCTAGTATTCCAGTCAGAAGTACTATCTTTTCGAGGTAAGAGATGTTATTTTTTTAAAAAAATGATTTTATTTCTTCAAATATCATTATGCCGGAATATTGGTAAGATTTTTCGTGTGAAATTCTTGTCTTTTAGTGTCGAGGTTACTATTCTCGTATATGGCACTATTTACGTATACGGCACTATTCACGAATACGACACGATTCACAAAAAAATTAAATTTTAATTTTTTGTCCAATATATCTATTATGGATACTAGCTTTGATTGTATCCATGTTTTAATCATTCTTGAATTTTACTTCACTATGGTTATTTATGAAGTATTTTTGAACTTGGATTGTTTAAAGTACGAATCCTTATTATTTGTTCTTTTATTTCACTAGATTCGTTTTTCTTTAAAATATTTTTCATCATCCTAATCCTAAATGATGATATTATCGAATATCTTTGGCCCCAGTAAAGTGCAAAGATGGTTGATTTTATTATGAATATCTTTGGCCCAGAGAGTGCAAAGATGTACATGTGTTGAGATGAACATGACTAATCGATGAATATCTTTGGCCCAGAGTGCAAAGATGAATATTTGATGCAAGATGTTTATCGATTAATGTTACAGGATAAAATATTGATGAAAAACTTTTAAATTCATAGAAGAAAGTAGATTTCATTCTCTACGTAACTCTTCTAATGAATTATTATTTCCACTGCAAATATTGATTTAAAACTTGTTGTCTATTGTATTCTATCAGATTTTTTTCCCTGTTGAGGACTAACGATAATTTGTTCTATGTTATCTTAATCATAATATTCTTTACTGGGCTAGTTGAGCTCACCCTTTTCCATTTTGTTCCATTTTTCTTCTAAGGAGGAGAGAATGTAGCGAGTACTAGTCGGGGTATGGAATGAAGGTTCTAGAATTTCGTTTTAGTAGTCCTCACTATTTTATAAAATAGTGTATCAATAATTGTAATGAGAACTTATTTGAGTGTTGATATTGTTTAGAAGATAATATTTATTTTTAAACTCTCAGTTTATGTGTTGTCGTATTTTGCACGACAATTGTATTAATAAAGTTGTAGTTGTTTCTGTACCATGTATTTGGCGACTCAGAATGGGTGTTGTATACCTATTTTAGGGGAATCACAATTAGCCTTCAACAAATCAGATAAAATATAATGGACAACAAGTTTTAGATCAATATTCGCAGCGAAAATAACAATTCATTAGAAGTGTTTAGTAGAGAATGAAATCTACTATCATCTATGAATTTAAAAGTCCATCATCAATATTTTATCCATGTAACATCAATCAATATACATCTTAAATCAAATATTCATCTTCTCAGTACGGGCTAAAGATATTCATTTGTATCACCAGTTAGTCATGTTCATCTCAACACCTGTCAATCTTTGCACTACGGGCCAAAGATATTCATCAGGTAATCATTTATTTTTGCACTACTGGCCAAAGATATTCATCAAGTATCACCATTAAGAAGTGAGGATGATGAAAAATATTTTAAAGAACGAATCCAGTGAGATAAAAGGACAAAGATTAGAGATTCGTAGTTTAAATAATCTAAGTTTAAAAGTACTCCATAATAAACCATAGTGGAGTAAAATTCATGAATGAAGATCAAAACATGGATACAATCAAAGATAGTAACCATAATAAACATCTGGGACAAAGAAGATAAAATTTCATTTTTCGGCGAATAGTATCGTATACGTGAATAGTAACCCTGACACAAAAAGGTAGAAATTCCACAATAAAATTCATACCAATATTTCAGGATAATGATATTGAAAGAAATAATATCATTTACGAAGAAAATAACATTCCTTACCTCAAAAGAATAGTACTTCTGACTGGAATATCGGATGAAATATTGAAGGAAACTTGCACTGAATAGCAACTCTCAAAGTATCTAAATACTCACAAAAATACGCTTGATAATATAGAGAGAGAAAGATTATGTTTCTGGTGTGATTTTCAATTCTAACCTAAGCACCTATTTATAGGAAAATGCCAGAACGCCAAAGTAGACTAAACTGCTACCTGATGGCTTTACTTGTTACTATTCATGCCCACCACTTTTGAAATAAAATTTCAGCACATTTCTTACCAACCAAAAGTGGGGTCCACCTATTCTAGAAATTTCCAAAATGTTTTACCATTTAAACAATAATCAGAAACTTCAATAATTCATAATAAATAGCCCTTTTATCAGAAAAATACGAATTTAATGTCCATTCCATATAAAATTAAATTCTCTACAACTTTGTAGATTTAAGTTTTTCCAAATTCCAAACGAAAATGACTGAAATCCACATACGGACGATTTTTAACACCTCTATTCCGACAAAATACTGATAAAACACCCCAACATTAATTCCTTTATTTATATCCACATAAAATAAATATTTCCTTATCATATAAATCAATAATTAATTATTCATAGATAATATTACAGAATCACAATTATGACAACCAGGTCGTTCCCAGGAAAGAGGGGGCTTTCCGATAAGGATTTCTCCTTACTGGCGCGCAATTAGGTTAACAAACCCCTTTCATTAGATATTGCCAATAATGCTATCTAATAATATTATTCAAATAATATGAATTATTGATCTGATAATGGGAAATATCATATGTTGATAATTATTGAAACAACAATAATATAAAATATCAACGAAAGTAATTATTGAATCAAAAAATAAAATATTGAACAAAGAATTATTGTAACAATTATCGAGTAAGGCCTTCACGTAAGAATCAATAATTCAAAATAATGTGCAATACCGTACTACTACGCAACCACGCCAGATTATTGTATTTTAACTATCGTGTAATCCAATGTTGTTAATAAAGAATAATTACGCCGTTATTTATAAAACTCATACTTGTCATTTTATTCATCCGATCATTTTCCGCATGGGCCCATAAATGATCAAGGTCATTTATTTAATATTCCCCGATAAAGAAGAATATTCCACGACCAAACGAATATTTCCCGACAACAATGAATATTTTATAACCACTTGCTTATTTTGCAAAAATGCATATTTCACCCATAACCAAAGCATTATATCAAATTAAATCCTTATTATTTCAAGATAATGAATAAAGGAAATTCAATTTTATTTATAAAAAGTTGGGGTCTTACAACCTCCCCTCCTTATGAAATTTTGTCCTCGAAATTGACGTATGTACCTGTTGTTTTGAAAAGTTAAGGGTACCTCGCTTTCATTTCCGATTCAAACTCCCAGGTCATTTCCTCCATAGTATGGTTCCTCTACAAAACCTTGACTTGTGGTATAACCTTTGTTCGTAGGACATGCTCTTTCCTATCCAAGATCTTGACAGGTACCTCCTCGTACGTTAAATCTTCGGCTATCTCGTCTGGTTCTAACGCAATAATGTGGTTTGGGTCTTTCACATATTTACGAAGCATAGATATGTGAAGAAATTATGAACACGAGACATGCTTGGAGGTAATGCGAGTCTATAGGCCACATTTCCTATTCGATCAAGAATCTCAAATGGACCAACAAATCGTGGATTGAGCTTTCCTCTCTTTCCGAATCTTGTAACTCCCTTCCATGGAGCAATACGTAATAGTACATGATCTTCAATATTAAATTCCACATCCTTTCGACAAAGATCCGCATAACTCTTTTTCGATCCTGTTCTATTTGTATACGTTGTCGAATTGTTTGGGTCTTTTCTTTAGTTATGCGTACCAATTCTGGTCCCAACAACGTTGCTTCACCCACCTCATCCCAACATACTGTAGAATGACATTGTCGTCCATATAACGCCTCGAATGGAGCCATGTCTATACTTGCTTAATAACTGTTGTTGTAGGAGAATTCCACTAATGACAAGTACTTATCCCAACTTCCTTTGAAATCTAGGACACATAATCTTAATAGATCTTCAAGGATTTGAATAGTCCTTTCTGATTACCCATCCATTTGAGGATGATATGCAAAACTAAATCGTAAATCAGTGCCCATAGCTTTATTCAAGCTAACCCAAAATCATGAAGTGAATCTTGGGTCACGATCCAAAATTATGGATACTGGCATGCCATGCAATCTTACAATCTCATTTACATATATACGAGCAAGACGTTCAAGGGAATAAGTCTCACGTATAGGCAAGAAATGAGAAGACTTGGTTAATCTATCAACAATAACCCAAATCACATCTATGCCTTGAGAAACCTTGGGAAGACCCGTAACGAAATCCATAGTAATGTGTTCCCACTTCCATTTCAGAATATCAAGTGGTTATAATAGACCCTTTGGCACTTGATGCTCCGCCTTTACACGTTGACAAGTTAAACACCTCGAGATAAACTCCGCGATCTCTATCTTCATATTGTTCCACCAAAATGTATGTCAAAGATCATGATACATTTTTGTACTCCCAAGTTGGATTACAAATGTTGTGTTGTGTGCCTCCATCGTGATTCTATGCTTCAAGTCAGAATCGTTAGGAATGCAAAGTCTGGAGTTGACTCAAAGTATTCCTTCTTCATCAATTCTTGCTTCAGGAATAACACCTTCTTGTACTTTCTTCTTCATACGTATCATCTCTAGGATAGTGGCTTGAGCATCTTTAACTTTATCGATTAAAGTCGGTTCTACTCGTATGTTTGATATCATCACGTGGGTACTTAGAGCCTTTAACTCTATCTCCATCCTTTGTAAGTCGTACCAAATGGGTCTTTGTGTTAACAACATCACACTCATACCCGCATACGATCTTCTACTCAATGCGTCAGCTACAACATTTTCATTTCCAAGATGATATTGAATGCTATGGTCGTAATCTTTCAACAGCTCGAGCCAATATCATTACCTCATGTTGAGTTCCTTGTGGGTGAAGAAATATTTGAGGCTTTTATGATCAATATAAATCTCCACTTTCTCCCCATATAGGTAGTGTCTCCAGATTTTCAATGCAAAATCGACTGCTGCCAACTCCAGATCATGAGTAGGATAATTCCTCTCATATTCTTTGAGTTGTCGCGAGGCATAGGCTATGACTTTCCCATGTTGGATGAGAACACATCCTAACCTTTGCCTAAAGCATCACTATAGATAGCAAATCCATCCGAACTAGATGGTAATGTTAGAACAGGTGCCGAAATGAGTATCCTCTTGAGCTCTTGGAAACTCTTCTCGCATTCTTCGCTCCATACAAATTTTGTATCTTCTCGAGTCACCGAAAGAATCTGAGTAGCGATTCGAGAAAATCCTTCCACGAATCTCCGATAATAACCAACTAAGCCTGTAAAAGCTACGTGCTTTTGGTCACCAACTTTTGCTGTTCCCAACTTTGTATTGCTTCAATCTTCGCCGATCAACAGAACTCTATGTTTTGACACCACGCGCCCAAGGAATGCTACTTCCTGCCGTAACTCCCATTTCTTCGTCTTCCCATATAACTTGTTGTCATGAAGCCTTTGAAGTACCTGCTTTAAATGGTGCTCATAATCTTCACTACTTTTGGAATAGATGAGGATGTCATCAATAAAGACAACAACGAATCGATCCAAATATTCCTTGAACACACCTGGCTCATCATATCCATGAAAGCAACAGAGCATTAGTCAATCCAAAAGACATGACTAAGAATTCATAATGCCCGCATCGAGTTCTAAAGGCGCCTTTGAATATCCTCGCTTTTAATCTTCAAATTGATGATATCTAGAATGAAGATCGATCTTTGAAAAGAATTGTGCTCCTTGCAACTGGTCAAACAGGTCATCAATACTAGGTAGGAGATACCTATTCTTGATGGTGACATGGTTCAATTCTCGATAGTCAATATAAAGTCGCATACTTCCATCTTTCTTCTTTACGAATAAAACAGGAGCACCCCAAGGAGATGTACTAGGACGAATGAAACCGATGTCTAATAACTCCTTTAGTTGGACCTTTAACTCCTGAAGTTCAATAGGAGCCATTCGATATGAGGTTTTAGAAATAGGAATTGTACCTGGTTCAAGGTCAATAAAGAATTCAACTTCACGTTCTTGGGGTAGACTAGGAAGTTCTTCGGGAAATACGTCAGGAAATTCACTAACAACAGAAATATTATTCAAATTTGACGTGTTTTTGTTCAAGTCCATAACATGGGCTAAGAAAGATTGACATCTTTTTTATAATAAACGAATGGTTTTATGGCTTGATATGACAGTGATTAACTTTAGTGGTTTGGTTTCTTGAATTCCCATAACAGGTTGGTCAGGAATATGAAAACTAACAACCTTATGGAAATAATTAATTTTGGCATGATGAGTAGTTAACCAATCAATCCCTAAAATCACATCAAATGCAAATATCTTTAAAGAGATAAGATCAACAGGTAATGTGATGGTGCCAACTTGGATCAAGCAAGATTTATAAACAGTGGATGCAATGAAAGTTTCTCCTAATGGAGTATCCACAGATAAGTATCCACAGATAAGTCAAAGTCTAATTTCTCCAGAGTCAAGTTTAAACGTTGAGCACAAGTATGAGAGATAAAAGAATGGGTAGAACTGGTATCTAGTAAGGTATAAACTTCACAAGAGATTAAGATTAGCTTACCCGTGATCACCTCGTTCGGGTTTCTCGCGTTTTGGCCAGTCACGGAAAATGCTCTCCCTTGAAACACTGACTTTATTTTGTCCGTAGTCGCCTTTGGTGCCGCCGTCCCAGCTAGACTTGACTTTGCTACCGGACAAAACCGGGCTATATGACCATCTTTTCTACAACTGAAATATACCTTGAAAGGCTGTGAATAGTTTGGACTTATGTGTCCCTCCTCTCCGTGATCTCAGTAGATCTAATCAAGGCCGCTCTCCTCCCTAGATTTTGTTGTCAGTGTTTGATGTCTTTCCCGTCATTGTTGAATCTCCTCTTTTTGAAATTTCCACTTGACTCACGTCTCCTATTATCATGGCCACCAGTGTGGTTACCGCTTTTGTCCGTATTTTTTCCTCCCCACTGGTTATCATTTCTTCGATGACTGCTGTCACCGGTATGACCCTAGTTGTGATCCCTTGGTTGAACATACTCATTATCTCGCTCTAATAATTGAGCCCTATTGACAACATCTGAATATAGAGAAAATTTGTGAGAGATAAGGTATTGACGAATTTCGGTTTTTAGACCTCTTAGAAACATCTGCGTCATACGTTCCTCATTCTCTACCAAATGAGGTGCAAACTTGGATAACTCCGCGAACTTCTCCTCATTCTGGGACACCGTCATGTTTTTTTATTCCAGTCTAATAAACTCTACCTCCTTCATATGACGAATACTTTAAGGAAAGTACTTGTCGTTGAACAGTTTCTAAAATGTTTTCCAAGACATGTTGAGTGTGGTCAGTCAGTACGCTTCACATTCCCACCAAGAATCACCTCACCATAAAACATAAAGGTAAAGCGAATGGAACCTTTTTGTTCTTCCGCATCCCAAGACATCAAATATCTTGGTAATTTGCTCAACCCACGCCGCCGCTTAATCGGATCCAAATTTTCCCCAAAACTCGTGGTCCCAACTCTTTAAACTGCTTGGTTGTGACAAACCGCGCATTGCTATCATTTCCACCCGTATTTTGTACACGAGTCTCCCTCGTCTGATTTTGCATTAACTTCAAAAAGCTTTTAAACATCCCATCATTCATCATTTTGTTCGGTAGTGTTGTTTATAGGAGGAACATTGTCGTCCTGTTGCACGTTCTCCTGGTTAGTGATTAAATGTGTCTCCACGGTCTCATACACTCTATTGTTAACGTTCTCTGCTGCCATTCTCAAATACTACCACAAAACAAGGGTTAATTAATGAAAATGACATACCACATAATACCCCTATATTTTGACCGACCAATAAATAAGCTTAGGTAGGACACACTAGCGAAGGATTTACTCGTCTCTCCCCTCCTAGTTCTATTCCCCGATCTCCACCAGAGACCATATCCCTAAGCTCTAATACCAACTATGACGCCCCCAAAATAGGTATACATCACCCATTCTGAGTCGCCAAATACATGGTACAAAAAACAACTACAACTTTATTAATACAATTGTCGTGCAAAATATCACAACACATAAAATGTGAGTTTAAACACAAATATTGTCTTCTAGACAATATCCACACTCAGATAAAGTCCTCGTTACAATTATTGATGCGCTATTTTACATAATAGTGAGGACTGCTAAAATAACTATCTTGAACCATCACTCCATTCCCCGGCTAGTTCCTACTAAATTCTCACTTCTTGAGAAGAAAAATGGAACAAAAAGGAAAAGGGTGAGCTCAACTAGCCCAGTAAAGAATATCATGACTAAGATAATGAACAACAAATTATCGTTAGCCTTCAACAAATTAGATAAAATATAATTGACAACAAGTTTTAGATCAATATTCGCAGTGAAAATAACAATTCAGTAGAAGAGTTTAGTAAAAATGAAATCTACTATCATCTACGAATTTAAAAGTCCATCATCAATATTTTATCCCTGTAACATCAATAAATATACATCTTGAATCAAATATTAAGCTTTACACTACAGGTTAAAAATATTCATTTTTATCACCAGTTGGTCATGTTCATCTCAACACTTGTCCATCTTTGCACTACGGGCCAAAGATATTCATCAGGTAATCATTCATCTTTTCACTACAGGCTAAAGATATTCATCAAGTATAACCATTAAGAACTGAGGATGATGAAAAATATTTTAAAGAACGAATCCAGTGAGATAAAAGGACAAAGATTAGAGATTCTTACTTTAGATAATCCATGTTTAAAAGTACTCCATAATAAACCATAGTGGAGTAAAATTCAAGAATGAAGATCAAAACATGTATACAATAAAACATAGTAACCATAATAGACATCTGGGACAAAGAAGATAAAATTTAATTTTTTGGTGAATAGTGTCGTATACGTGAATAGTGTCGAATACGTGAATAGTAACCCCGACACAAAAAGGTAGAAATTTCAGAATAAAATTCATACCAATATTTCAGCATAATGATATTGAAAAAAATAATATCATTTACGAAGAAAATAACATTCCTTACCTCAAAAGAACAGTACTTCTGACCGGAATATCGGATGAAATGTTGAAGGAAACTTGCACTGAATAGCAACTCTCAAAGTATCTAAATACTCACAAAAATACGCTCGATAATATAGAGAGAGAAAGCTTATGTTTCTGGTGTGATTTTTAATTCTAACCTAAGCACCTATTTATAGGAAAATGTCAGAATGCCAAAGGCATCAACTCACTACCTCGATGGCTTTACACATTACTTATTCATGCCCACCACTTCTGAAATAAAATTTCAGCACATTTCTCACCAACCAAAAGTGGGGCCCACCTATTCTAGAAATTTCCAAAATGTTTTACCATTTAAACAATAATCATAAACTTCAATAATTTATAATAAATAGCCTTTTTATTAGAAAAATACGAATTTTATATCCATTCCATAGGAAATTAAATTATCTACAACTTTGTAGATTTAAGTTTTTCCAAATTCCGAACAAAAAATGACCGAAATCCACATACGGACGATTTTCAACACCTCTATTCTGACAAAATACTAATAAAACACCCCAACATTAATTCTTGATTTCTGTCGATAGTATCCTGCCAATCCTAAGAAACTCCTGATTTCTGTCGGCGTCTTCGGCTGCTCCCAATTGATTACCGCTTCTACCTTCGTTGGATCCACCAAAACACCATTCTTGTCGATAATGTGCCCTAAAAACTGCACTCTCTGGAACCAAAGCTCACACTTGGAGAATTTTGCATACAACTTTTCCCTCCTTAATATCCCCAACACTATGCAAAGATGCTCGGCGTGTTCTTCCTCCGTCTCTGAATACACTAGAATGTCATCGATGAATACGACAACAAACTTATCCAAATACTATTTGAACACTCTGTTCATTAAATCTATAAATGCTGCTGGTGCGTTTATCAATCTGAATGACATTACCAAAAACTCAAAGTGTGCATACCGAGTTCAGAATGCCGTTTTTGGAATATCCTCCGGCCTCACTTTCAGTTGGTGATATCCGGTCCTCAAGTCAATCTGCGAAAAGTACTTCGCCCCCTTCAACTGATCAAACAAATCGTCTATCTTGGGCAACAAATACTTGTTCTTAATGGTGACCTTGTTCAACTCTCGGTAGTCGATACAAAGTCTTAGCGACCCATCTTTCTTCTTTATGAATAAGACTGGTGCTCCCCACGGTGATACGCTCGGTGGAATGTATCCCTTATCTAACAACTCTTGTAATTGAGCCATCAATTCTTTTATCTCTACCAGTGCCATACCATATGACGCTTTGTATACCGGTGTTGTCCCTAGTGCCAAAGCAATAACAAACTCAATCTCTCTATCTGGTGGAAATCCCGAAATCTCATATGGGAAGACATTAATGAAATCCCTTACAATAGGTATCTGACTCAGTTCACTCTCGACTCATCGAGTATCAGCCACATAAGCCAAATAACCTATACAACCCTTCCTAAGCAATCTCTGCACTTGCACCATCGTCAGACAATGAGATTATCTCAGCGATTTACTACAATAAAATACCACCTTCGACTTATTCAGAGTCTTTAGGTGTACAAACTTCTTTTTATAGTCTATAACTGCTCCGTGAACCGATAACCAATCCATCCCAAGGATTACATCGAACAACCCCAAACGAATCGGTATCAAATCTACTTTGAGCTTAAATCCTCGCAATTCGATATAACAATTCCTATGAATGTATTCTACGGGGATAATTTCCTTGTTTGCTACTTCTACGTTCATAGGGTGTTCTAACCTCTCACGGGGTAAGTATAACGGTTTAGCAAATTCTACAGAAATAAAAGAGCAGGTAGCACCTGAATCAAATAATACATATGCATCTATATCATTGATCAGAATTATACCTGACACCACGTCCTTAGAATCCACCGCATCCTGTACGGTCATGTTGAACATTCGTGCTGTTGGTCTGTTGGCTTGACTGGCTGGCCCTCCAAAGTTTAGCCCATTGTTGTTATTGTTGTTGTTGTTGCGGTTGCCGCTAGCTGCATCACCCTTTCTCTTCGGGAAGTCCTTGATTTGATGGTCTGTGGCTCCACATGAGAAGCATCCTCCCTTCTGCTTATTCGGACATTGAGGAGCCATGTGCCCCGGTTGTCCACAATGATAAGAAACACTCTTTCCTTTCATGCACTCCCCCGAGTGATTCCTCCCACAGTTGTTGCACTTCATACTCTTCTTGGCCTCCCCCCAGACTTACCAGAGGATTGGCTCTCCCTCCATTTACGCTTATTGGGATTGATACCTCCGCTGCTTCCCCCTTTCTGTCCTTCCTGACCGGTCTTCTTTTCTTGTTTGAATCGAGCGATGGCTTTATTGCCTCCTTCAGCAATGATAGCCCTTTTCAATAGATCAGAGTAAGTCTTAATCTTTAATACATCCAATGCTTTCTGCACCCATGGTTTTAGTCCTAATTCGAACCTCCTTGCCTTCCTGGCCTCTGTGTCAACCTGATGTGAAGCGAATCGGGCCAACTCGTTAAATTTCACAGCGTAATCTGCGACAGACATACTACCTTGCTTTAGTTCCAGAAACTTAACTTCTATGTCCTGTTGTGTATTCTCCGAGAAGTAATTCTCGAGGAATAGCTCCTTAAATCTATCCCAAGGAATAACTCCTTCGTCTGCTCGTCCCTTATTGGCTTTCCACTAATAGTTAGCTTCGCCCTTAATCATGAAAGTGACAAAACTCGTCTTTTGTGCTTCAGCCACTCATGCAACCTCAGACACCTTCTCTATTTCTTCTATCCATGTCTGGGCTTCAATTGGGTCCAAGGTTCCCCAGAACTGTGGTGGTCCTACCAATTTAACGTCCTTCAAGCTAGCCAAGTGTTGTCATGGCTGCCCTGCTGCTGGCGGGGGTTTGTTTTACATTGCCTTAGTTAACAAGTTAACGAAGTTCTTCATTGGATCAATATTTCCCCCTCTACCATTGTTAACGGATCCTTCCTGTGAGATCCAGAATTTTATGAAATGAAAGTATTCAATTTTCTTATAATTATTATTCTGTTTAGTAAATGGTTAAATTGATAAAAGGTTAAAGTTAAGGTTGATATTTGAATTTTTTTTAAAGTAAGCAAGTTGTTATAAAATAACCTAGGATAAAGTAAAGAATACGCTGTGGGCGTGCATAAGCATAGTAGCACCAGTATTGTATGCAAGATTTTTTGATTATTGATGCTTACGTGAGATGTAAGACCCCAAATTTTATGAAATGAAAGTATTCAATTTTCCTATAATTATTATTCTATTTAATAAATGGTTAAATTGATAAAAGGTTAAATTTAAGGGTGATATTTGAAAATTTTGCAAAGAAAGCAAGTTGATATAAAATATTCGTTGCAGTTTGGGAATATTCGCTTTTAACAGGAATATTCAATGCGACAAGACAATCATTGGTGGACCCAACAATGGAAGTATTTTCGTATTTAGAAAACGACATAATTATCTTTTTATAAAAATAACGGCAAAAGTTTTACCGTTAAACTGTTGAACTACCCGGTAGTAAAAGTAAAGTAATACGCGTGGTTGCATAGTAGCACACGGTATTGATTATTGATGCTTACGTAAGAAGTCACTCAGTTATACTCAATTATTGCTATAGTAATTGCTGCATCTTATCTCTCATATTATTGATTCAATTATTGTCACAGTATCATCTGCATAGTAATTTATATTATTAAATCAATAATTGAGACGACAAAGTTATTCATATTATTATTTGCAATATTGACAATGTCTAGAAGTTCTGTCAAGGAGAGGTTTGGTCACCTAATTGCGCCCCAATAAGGAGAAATCCTTATCGGAAAGCCCCCTCTTTCCTGGGAACGACCTGGTTGTTAAATATTGTGAGTTATAATATTAATGATGAATAAGTTTGTGTTGATTAAAGATGAAATTGATAGTTCCATTGTGTTGGGATTTTTAGTGTTAGTGGAAATTGACATTTATTTCAATAATAATTGATGTCTGGAAGTTATATTGACTAATCAGGTAATTAATCGGATAAATGAGCAATTAATTGCTATTAATTCACATGCTTATACCTATGTGTTCATATGTGTGTACTATTGATTCACATTTATGTACTATTAGGGGAGGTGGTGGAAGATTGATAATACTTGAATGACTAAATTAGAAATGAAGGTATAGATGAAGGTACTATTCTATAATTATTTTTTTCACATGTATAGAACTATTGAGTAATATGATTGTACTATTGATTCACATGATATACTATTAGGGGAGGTGGTGCAAGTTTGATAATACTTACAGGACTAAATTAAAAATGAAAGAAAAGATGAAGGTATTATACTATAATATTTTGAGCCCCAAAACGTGTAATTATCGAAACTATATTTTCCTATAAATAGAAGCTCATTCTTCCTTCAGTCTCACCAATTCACTAAGACTCACAAGATCAATTATAGAGAGAGAAGCTATAGAGAGAAAGAAGAAGAGAAGTCTGCTACTTCACTATTCTAGTATCCAGTCTTCTTCTGAGGTAAGGGTTATTATTTATTTCATATTCTGAAGAGATATTATTTTTCGTATTCGTATGAATATTATTTTCGTTCAATATTCATAAAGAATATTATCTTCGTTCAATATTCGTAGGAATATTATCTTCGTTAAATATTCGTTGGAATATTATTTTCGTTCAACAGTTGTAAGGGATGTTATTTTTGTTCAATATTTGCTTGAAATAATATTTTCTTCCATATTCTGTAGTATGTAAGTAATATTATTTCAGATTTTGAATTCTATACTCATTTTGTTATAGTTTTGGCTTCTATACTCCATGAAATTAGTATAATATCCTTGAAATTTGCATTTCATCCAGTATCGTTTCACAAGGATATTTTTGAACATTCTTGTTAAATTTTAAGCTTTTCATGCCGGAGTACTGTCTATGAGTACAATTCATTTATACGGTACTATTTATAAAAGTACTATTCACGGGTACTATTCACAAAGTACTATTCATAAAGTTCTATTCACGAGTACTATTCCTGAAGTACTATTCACGGGGTACTATTCACCTGGGTACTATTCACCCGGAGTACTATTCATGATAAAAATTGATTTATTTTCAGTTCAAATCATTTTTGATACAATATCATTCTTGAATTTTACTTCACAAAGCAGTATCGTGTTGGCAATTTGAACGTTATTTAATTCTAGATAAATTAAATTATAAATCTTTAAAAATTTATCCTTTGTTTCTTTTAATTGAATTCTTATATCATTGTCATCATCCTCATGCTTTTATTGTGATGAAAGTCATCTTTGGCTTACGTACATAGATGGACTGTTGATTTATATGATTATGACCAGGGATCATTCGGTATAATTATGACCTATAATATTACAAATGATGTGGTAAAAGTCCTCATTGGCTCGTAATGCATTGATGGATAGTTGTTGGTATGATTATGACCAGGGATTATTCGGTATAATCATAACCATTGAAGATTACATGAATATCCCTGGCCCATAGTGTAGGGATGATTCGATGATGTGCTTTATTTATTAAGCTGAGTCTCAGCGATAAAGTTGATGAAAAACTTTTTAAATCATAGAAGATAGTAGATATCATGCTCTACTTGACTCTTCTAATGGATTGCTTATTCCGCTGTAGTTGTTGATCTAAAACTTGTTGTCTATTATATTCTATTAGTTGTTATACTGTTGAAGGCTAAGGATAATTTATTCTGCATTATCTTAGTTATAATATTTCTTACTGGGCTAGTTGAGCTCACCCTTTGCTTTCATTGTTCTCTTCAGGAAATCAGAATATAGCTGGGACTAGTCGGTGAACGGAGTGACGATCCAGATGATAGCATTAGTAGTCCTCACTATTCTGTTAAATAGTGTGATAATAAATTTAATGAGGACTCCATTTGAGTTTGAATACTGTCTAGAAGACAATATTCGTATTAAAACTCTCAGTTTATGTTTTGTCGTATTTTAAACGACTGTTGTATTATTAAGTTGTATTTGAATTTTGTACCATGTATTTGGCGACTCCAGATGGGTGATGTATACCTATTATGGGGGCGTCATGTTGCCTCTTTTTCAGTTATGACAAAAGAGCTCTAACTCATGCAAGCATACATGTGTCAACGAGTAATACAGAGTAAGTAAAGTGTCGATCCCACAGAGAAAGTTGTTCAATTTAAACTACTATTCATCAATCAAATCACTACTTCTATATGCTTAAACTAAAGATCAAAAGTGTGAATTATTCTACTGCAAATAATACCTAAAATGAGAATAAGAATGGAATAAATCAAATTTGGAAATAATGGGATCCTAACTTCATTTAATATTTCATCTAGTTACCACTATCATGCAAGAATTGTTCACATGTCATAGGAAAATAGCCAAGAACACTAATAGAGTCATAACCATTTTTCAATGCACTATGACCTACTTATACAGCATCCAGAAATGATAGACTCTATGTAATCATCAATATAACCAAAATCCCTATATGTCTATGTGAAATTGCAATCATACTAATTTTAAGCACAAACCCTTATTTTAACTCATACGGTGAATAAGTATATGTCTATCTCATTCACGAAATATGGAAGCCATATAAAACAGCCCCATATATGTATGGTATTATGACTACAATCCATACTCGCATGTTCATTGTCAATTCCATGCAAATACTAAAATGAATGGTGATCAAGCATTCATACATTTAAAACAACCATAATAGAATTTCCATATGATATGTAAAACAGCCCTAACAATCAAGCATGCAACCAAACTACATAATAAAATCCGTTAGAATCCCATAATGGAGTTTAGTTCATGACTGAACCAAAAGCCATTATGGGATCAAAGCTAAACATGATTAACAAGCAAACAATTGAAAGATGAAGGATAGAAATGATCAAACCCAATTGAAGATTGTAAACCAAAGTTAACGTTCAAATCCTTATATAAATCTAGCAAAACAATAATACTAATCCATAATGACAGAAAATCCCAAGAAGAATTAGAAAAGATGGAGTTTAGGCTTCGTTCTTCGTTGGAATCTCTCCCAATGTACAACCCTAGTTTCTATTATGAAAATACGTCAAAAGTTATCCTCGTGTGCGTCTGACACCAGTCAGATATCGTTTAAAACAAATTACAACTCATTTAATTAAGAATTAAAATAAAACAAATCAAGAATTGACAAGATCATGGCTAAGTCAAGGCACTTTTTAGTGTTCTCGCATGCTAGACTTGTAGTAGGTCATGCTCTGTCCAGCTGAGTACTCGCGCTGGCGTGTGCTCTCAAGGCTATTATTTCGTATATGCCATTGTGGCTTGCGAATTGCAAATTCGGTTCTACTTCGTGACCGATCTGCTTTTATCACCCTTCCTTTGTCCATCCATGCTTAATCTTCTGCTCCATTTGATCCGCATGCCACTCATCTCCCATCTTGTGCCCCACTTCATGCGTCCATTAGCCTCGTGCCCTCAAATACCATCAAATTAGGCCGTTTCCTGCACTTTTTTACCAAAAGGAGTTTTAAGTATATGCAATGCAAAATAACATGAAATGCAACTAAAACAGACTGAAATGTACTTGAGATGGGAATAATTCGCGTAAATTGCTATCCAATAAGTAGGTATAAAACCCACTTATCACGTCACAGTTGGTATCAAAGCTTAGGGATATGATCCTTGGCTGAGATGTAAGACAAGAACTAGGAGGGGAGATACGGGGAATTCCTTCGCTAGTATGACCTACTTAAGTTTATTTGGTATTTAATTGGTCTGTCAGAATATAGGGATACTATGTGGCATGTCAATTAACCCTTGTTTTGTGACAGTGTTTGAAAATGGCATATGAAACTATTGAGATCAGCAATGAAGCACACGAGACCGTTGAGTCACTAATGATCAATACCCAGGATAATGTGCATCAGGAAGACAATAATCCTCAGGTAAACAACAACACCGATCAGATGATGAACGATGGGATGTTCAAAGGCTTTATGCAATTCATGCAACATCAGGCGAGAGAGACTCCTGTTCAAAATGCAGGTGGAAACATTGATGGTCACTACTAAGCAGTTCAAGGAGCTGGGACCACCAAAGTTTTTGGGAGAGCCAGAACCACTTAAAGCGGAGACGTGGATAAAGCAGATCACCAAGATATTTGATGTCTTGGGATGCTCCGAGGAGTAAAAAGTTCCATTTTCCACCTTCATGTTGCGAGGAGAGGTAGATTATTGGTGGGAATCACTAAAACGTACTCAGCCTGCCGCAGTCAAAATGTCTTGGGAAAAGTTCTAAGAGCTGTTCAACGACAAGTACTTTCCCGAAAGTATTCGTCACATGAAGGAGGTGGAGTTTATCAAGTTGGAGCAAAACAATATGAATGTGTCGCAGTACGAGGCTAAGTTTACCGAATTGTCCCGGTTTGCATCCCATTTGGTCGATAATGAGAAGCGAATGACGCGAATGTTTCTAAGAGGTTTGAAACCCAAAATACGTTAATACCTCATTTCTCACAAATTGTGTTTGTATTTCGATGTAGTGAATAGGGCTTAGTTATTGGAGCATGATAATGAGCCAGCCCAACCAAAGGATAATGAGAAATAACACAATAATAATCGTACCGGTGGCAACGGTCATCGAAACAATGATAACCATCGTGGAGGAAATTATCATGCCAGAAATGGTAACCACTTCGGTGGTAATCATGGCCAAGATAATAAAAGAAATGATTCAAGTGGAAAATTCAGAAATGGTAACGTTTCCTCCACTTTTTCACCAAAAGGAGTTTTAAGTACATGCAATGCAAAATAACATGAAATGCAACTAAAATAGACTGAAATGTAATTGAGATGGGCATAATTCGCGTAAATTGCTATCCAATAAGTAGGTATAAAACCCACTTATCAAATACCCCCAAACTTGAACTATTGCTTGCCCTCAAGCAATGCATGCTAAATAGCAATGACAATGCAAAAGCACCACTATACATCTAAACTACTATGCAACTAGTCTCACATCATTCCAACTTAAACAGAATTTCAGCCCAAAATGCCTCAGCGAATTATCCAGATTCAAAAATACAACTTCAAACTAAACTATGGTCATAACATCATACACTCAGATATTTCATACATGCTATAGAAATGATGTGTGTGTGTGTGTATAGTGTTCACCAAAACTTGATTCAAGCAAAGAATACACATGCTAAACTGATCAAAATAGAAAATTATAGTCTAAATTAAGAATCATGTATACTTATGCAATGAAGACTGTTCCAACATATCCAAGCAAACTAAAGTTCAACAAAGGGCTTACCTGCTTTATTGCTACTCATGAGGGCGATTTTCGCTCTTTCCCGCGGTGTTTATTGCTATTTTTCTTTTCTTTATCTTTTTTTTAAACCACATGACTGTGCAATACCTTATTCCATTAGGCAACATTGCTACCCCTTAGCGAGCTTTCAACCAACGACTCCCAGACCATGAAAGACCTTAGGGCGCTAGGTGTAGAGACAATCCCCCATGCATTTCTACTTAAGTAGCCGTAGCCTGAAATAAGACTAGTCACGTTACTGCTATTTGAATTTTTTTTATACATAGCATACCCATGTTTTCCTAAAGTTTGAATGTCAATGTTTGTCAAGTCTACATTCATGTTCCACATTTTTCTCTTTTTAAAACTACATTTTCTAACAAGCAATGCAACACATAATTCTTATACCTGCAAGTGATTGTGAACACATCCGCAAAACCGAAAAGCATTTAAACAAAGAACATGAATTCCATCGTAAAACATTATAACTACGTTCATGTTATCCAATATACTCTAAAATCCTTCACAATTCACTATCATCATTAGCTAGGCAAAAATTTCTATAAAGCTAAATAATGTGAGACATTCAAACTAAAGCATCTTAACACAAGAAATAATAACTAAAAATTAAAAATTTCTGAAAAATTTTAACTAACACATAAACATGCCAAATTAAAACTAAACATGCATAGACTAAATGCAACTATATGCAACTATACTACTACCCCAATACCCCCAAACTTATAATATTCAATGCCCCATTGAATGAAGGTAAAGGGTACAGAAAACTCCCTTAATGATCGGCTTGACCTCCCTCTTCGGGTGGTGAATCTGGTGGTGGATATGGCACTGCAGTCCCAAACTGGGGCTACTCTATCATTGTTCCTTATTACGCGAAGGCTTTGGCCAAAGCCCTCGTGAGACCCGTAGCGAACGCTCCAAATTTTTCATATATGGCATCGACTCGTTGCTCCAACCTTCGGAGCTGGCGATCACCATGAGGAGCTTATGGTCGTGCCGAGGGGCCTACCTCATTGGACTGAGGGGGCTGATGTAATGTCTCTAGGTAGGTGGGCTGGATAATAAAACCTAGTCCTCACGGATGCGGTTCACCACCCATCAAATCCTTCAATTTTGCAATAGTAGCATGTGTGATATCATGGCTCGAGTTCTGCAGCTGCTCGTTATTCCACGGGACTCCTTGTTGTGTACATAACATGGCTTCCACAGACGCGTGTGGAATACTCCCAGTCGTGCTCCCCCGCAAATAATGCAGCATGTTATGATGAATAAGGTGGCCGACGTCAATGTACCTGCCTTTGATAATGCCTCATAAAATGATACCCTGCTCAGTGGTTATTTCATGCTGGTGAGCTGATGGAATTAATTTGGCGCAGATAAATAGATTCTATGCCTTGGCATATCGATTCAAGGCGGATGCTGGAAAAGATTTTTGCTCGGTCGTCCCTACCTTATAATTCCATTTGGTTCCCGGAATGCACAATTTAGAAATCATTAAGTCTAAGTCTGTCATCAAATGTGCACCTGAAACGCAATTAGAAGACCCGGTCGATGGTGCGTCGTTTATTCTAAAGATGGCTCTGATCGCTGGTGGTTGAAAGTCCACTTGCACTCCTCGAACCAGTGTTATCCCTCCTTTCATCTCCTTAGCATTCGCGTAGAACTCTCGTACAACCCCCATGGGAATAGGCATAGGAGTTGCAGCCAAACCAACCCAGTCTCTTTCATGTATCATATTCCATAGTTGGCCATCTTGTTTTTCAGGTTTAAACCCCCGTTCCTTCACAAAGGATTTGGTCACAAAACAATAATACTCTTGCTGAGCTTCCAAACTGATAAATTTTATGTGGTCCACGACATCCTATTCTTGGTTACTAGAGGAAGATTCTGATGAAGAAGAAGAGATGGGGATAGAGCGTGTTCTTTTGTAACCCATGTGCAGATGATAGAGAGAATGTAGATGATTTGTTTGATACTGAATAAGAACTACTGACCCCCAAACTCTTTGTGGCGCACGCAAGCTATAACCCTAGATTTATGCCCGTGTAGGAGAGCATGAATCTGAACTTTTGAAGGTAGAGAGAAATCGTGAGTCTGAGTTTTTATGAGAGCTGAGGAGTTGTGTAGAGAACTGAAGGGTTCGCTCCTGTTTTATCACGTGATAAACCAAATAAGCCACGACTAGGTTTTAAACGACATTTCAAGACCCCTTATCGTGCACGACCACGCGGCTATGCAGAGAAAATCACACGCGGGCGCGCAAGTGAAGAATGAAGTTGTTGATTAGGACTAGCGACTCTCGACTTTCAGCATTGGCTTTCTCATGGCCACAGCTGGTGTAACTTCCTCAGATCAGAAATCGCTTACTCCCAAGCCGCATATCAGTGATTAGTGCACTTGCAAACACCTACATGGACATGAATGCACACTGTTAAGGCATGAAATAATGAGCAGCAGGTAGGACTAAATAAACTTTATCCTACTTCAAACACCTCTCAAGGAAAATGCAACTACACACTCAATTATGCTTAACATGTAATGTATCAAACATACAATAGAGATGATCTAACTAATTACTCTAATGATTGAATACAAATAAAATATAGATAGAAATAATGGGTTGCCTCCCATCAAGCGCTAAGTTATAGTCAATTAACTTGACTGTCTCTGATTCTCACGTCGAAGAGAGAATTGAGGCGACTTTCTGTCTGTCCACCTCACCACCAAAGTAATGCTTCAATCGCTGTCCATTCACCTTAAAAGGCTTGTCCTGAATCTGATCATATACTTCAATTGCACCATGCAGAAAGACAATTTTAACTGTAAATGGTCCTGACCATCTTGATTTCAGCTTTCCGGGAAAAAGTTTAAGTCTGGAGTTATAAAGCAAAACCCTTTGTCCCAGTTCAAAGGCTCTCTCAATGATTTTTCGGTCATGCCATTTCTTCACCTTCTCCTTATATAGTTTTGAATTCTCATATGCCTGTAATCTGAATTCATCCAACTCATTGAGTTGGTGTAACTGTTTCTCCCCTATAGTGTTCAAATCAAAATTGAGCTTTCAAATTGCCCAATATGCCTTATGCTCTAGCTCCATAGGAAGGTGATAGGCTTTTCCATACATGAGCTGATAGGGTGACATGCCCAACGGAGTCTTGTATGCAGTCCTATAAGCCCATACTGCATCATCCAACTTTAACGACCAATCCTTCCGTGTGGGATTCATGACTTTTTCAAGGATTTTCTTGATTTCTTGATTCAAAACTTCAACTTGGCCATTTTTTCGTGGGTGATAAGCTGTAGCAATGTGATGGTTCACCCCATACTTAGCCAACAAAGCTATAAACTACTTGTTGCAGAAATGACTAGCTTCGTCACTAATAATGGCTCTTGGAGTCCCAAACCTCGTGAGGATACTTCTGTGTAAGAATCTTAGAACAACCTTGGCATCGTTTATCAGAAGAGCTGCGACTTCTACCCATTTCGAGACATAATCCACTGCGAGCAAGATGTATAGATTTCCGCAGGAAGAAATAAAGGGTCCCATGAAATCAATCCCCCACGCATCAAAAATTTCAACTTCGAGGATTGTATTCAGGGGCATTTCATTTCTTTTCGAGATGTTTCCTACTCGCTGACATCTATCACATTGCTAGACAAAACTATGTGCATCTTTGAAAATAGTTGGCCAATAAAATCTGGCTTGGAGTACTCTAGCCGATGTTCTTTCTCCCCCGTAGTGACCTCCATACACTGAAGCATGACAATCCTACAAAATCCCCTCGGTCTCACTATATGGAATACACCTCCTTATCATTTGATCAGAACACTGTTTAAACAAGTACAACTCATCCCATATATAGCATTTATCATGCAAAAATTTATTCTTTTGATAACCCACTAAATCAGAAGGTACCATCTTATTCACCAAATAATTCGCGTAATCTGCAAACCATGGCACTTCCCCTTTCACCACAAACAACTGCTCATCTGGAAACGTCTAATTGATCATAACGTTATCATCTACCTGCCTTTCCAGATTCTCTAGTCGCGATAAGTGGTCCGCCACTTGGTTTTCAGTGCCCTTTCTGTCTTTGATCTCCACATCAAATTCCTGGAGTAGTAAAATCTATCTGATTAATCGGGGTTTTGCATCCTTCTTTGCCATTAAATGTCAGATTATCGCGTGATCTGTATACACTATCACCTTTATGCCAATCAGATATACTCAAAATTTATCAAAGGCATACACTACTGCCAATAACTCTTTCTCTGTGGTAGTGTAGTTCAGCTGTGCATCTGTAAGAGTCTTGCTGGCATAATATATCACATGAAAAATCTTTTCTTTCCTCTATCCCAAAACAGCCCCTACAGCGTAGTCGCTAGCATCACACATCAACTCAAATGGCAATTCCCAATCTGGTGCGATAATCACAGGTGCTGAAGTTAGTTTTCTCTTTAAGTTCTCAAATGCCAACACACAGGCATCATCGAAATTAAACTGTATATCTTTCTCTAATAAACTGTATAGTGGTTTGGTAATCTTGGAGAAATCCTTGATAAACCTTTGGTAGAAACCTGCATGTACCAAAAAACTGCGAACACCTTTTACTGAATTAGGTGGTGGTAAGTTCTCAATCTTATCTAGCTTCGCTCTATCCACCTCCAGTCCCTTCTTTGAGACCTTGTGTCCCAGTATGATTCCTTCTTGCACCCTGAAATGACACTTTCCCAGTTCAGCACTAAGTTCGTCTCAACACATCTTTTCAAAACCATAACCAAATTCTCGAGGCATAAATCAAACGAGTCCCCAAAGACCGAGAAGTCATCCATAAATACTTCCACGTTCTGCTCCACCATATCTAAAAATATAGCCATCATGCATCGCTAAAAGGTGGTTGGAGCATTGCATAATCCGAAAGACATCCTTCTAAAAGCAAAAGTGCCGTATGGGCATGTAAAGGTAGTCTTTTCTTGGTCTTCTGGTGCTATCTGAATTTGATTGTAGCCTGAATATCCATCCAAAAGGCAATAATACTCATGACCTACTAATCTATCCAACATCTGATTGATGAATGGTAGTGGAAAATGATCTTTCCTTGTAGCTTTGTTGAGCCTACGGTAATCCATGCAGACTCTCCACCCCGTCGTTGTGCGTGTTGGAATTAACTCATTATTTTCATTGGTCACAATGGTCATACCACCCTTCTTTAGCACACACTTTACACTTTGGGCTCACCCATGAGTCAGTTGTCTCGAAATCGATAAATTATTCTCAGATCCACCATTTTAGTACCTCTTTCTTGACCACTTCTTTCATTATCGGATTAAGCCTTCTTTGTTGCTCAACCGACGGTTTACTCCCATCTTTCAGCAAGATCTTATGCATACAGAACGAAGGGCTGATCCCTTTAGTATCTGCTATGGTCCATCCAATAGCGGATTTAAACTCTCTAAGCACTCGTAGCAGTTTTTCTTCCTGAAAAGATGTTAGTGCAGAAGAAATAATCACAGGTAACTTTGAATCTTTATTTAAAAATGCGTACCTGAGATGTTCTGGAAGTGGTTTTAATTCAAGTTCTGGAGGTGTCTCAAGAGATGGCTTTAATTTGACCGATGACTCTCCAACTTTTGTCAATGGCTCGACCGGTATTCCAAATCTCCTGAATTTTGGGATGACATCCAGGTATTGCACAAGTTCGTCGACTGCATCGTCCTCCAATTCTGAATTTTCAGCAATGATACTTCTCAATGGTTCATAATCCATAAGACTCTGTACCTCATCCTTTTCGACTCGATCCACCAAATCAGCCAGAAAACATTCTTCTTCATCTGTTGGGAACTTCATGGCTTTGAAGACATTGAAGGTGACTTCCTGATCATGAACACGCATCGTAAGTTCCCCTTTCTGTACATCTATCAGAGTTTAGCCTATGGCTAAGAATGGTCTCCCTAGTATTATTGGTATGCTTTTGTCTTCCTCGTAGTCTAAGATGATGAAATCAACCGGAAAGATAAACTTGTCCACCTTTACCAACACATCTTCAACAATTCCCCGTGGATACGTGATGGATCTATCAGCTAGCTGTAATGATATGTTTGTCGGCCTTGGAGTCGGCAATCCCAACTGATTGAACACTGACAAGGGCATCAAATTTATACTTGTCCCTAGATCACATAAACAATTATTAAAGCTCATCTTCCCGATTATGCACAGAATTGTGAAGCTGCCCGGATCCTTCAGCTTTGGAGGTAATTTCTGTTGAAGCACTACACTGCATTCCTCTGTCAAGGCTACCCTTTCAAACTCGTCTAGTCTTCTCTTCCTTGACAATATACCCTTCATAAACTTTGCATAGCTTGGCATTTATTCCAATGCCTCGGTGAATAGTATGTTGATGTGCAACATTTTGAATACCTCCAAGAACTTGATAAACTGTTTATCCTCCCTATGCTTAGTTAATCTTTGCGGATACGGTACTTGAGGGTGAATTGGTGGCACTGAACTCTTGAGCTTCTCCTCTGAACCTGTTATATCCTTCTCGACCTGCTGCGACTCAGATTTTTCCAGATTTTCTTCATCAACACCGCTCACTTCATTGGCACTGCATGGCCTTCCTTAGTGTTTTCGGTAGCAGGCATGCGACTTTCATGATGTCTCGCCAGATTTTTCCCAGATCTTAATGATATCGCTTGGCATTGTTCCTTCCCGTCTCTTCTAGGATTTGTCTCTGTGTTACTTTGCAAGGAACCTTGGGTCCTGTTGTTAAGCATGCTCGCCATCTGCCCCATCTTAGTTTCCAAATTCTTAATAGCCACTGCTTGGCTCTTGATCATAACCTCCGTATTTGCCATGTACTTCAACATCATCTCCTCCATTTCCGATTTCTTTTCCTGCTAAGGTGCAGCTGGAGTGTGATGTTGATGTTGTTGTTGTTGATGAGAAAATCCTGGTGGAAACGATGGTTTCGGTGTATACTGTGGCTGAGCTGGCTATGACTGGAATTGATGATGGGCTGAAACTGACTTTGTTGATTTCCTTGGTTATTCGACCAGCTAAAGTTTGGATGATTTCGGTTGTTGGGGTGGTATGTGTTCTGAAATTGACCTTGCTCTTTCCTGTAGTTACTCACATACTGCACCAACTCTGAGCTAATAGCACATTGATCCGTGGAGTGTGACTCTACACAAATCTCACAAACGAAGGCAACTGTTTTCACTTTGATCTCTGTTATTGTGTCTATCTTCTTCGCCATCACTGCCATCTATGCTGACAATTGAGTGATAGCATCTACCTCCAACACACCTGCTACCTTAGGCTGTGGCATCCGAGATGTAGGATTCTGAAAATCATTAGCTGGCATAGTCTAAATAAGTGTATAGGTCTCGTCATAGCTTTTTGCCCATAATGCCCCTTCTGCAGTTGCATCTACAATTAGTCTCGACTGCCATCCCAATCTATTGTAAAAAGTGTTAATTACCATCCAATCTGGCATACCGTGATGCGGGCACTTCCTTAACATCTCTTTATATCTCTCCCATGCTTCATATAAGGACTCGCCCTGTTGTTGCTCAAACTGACATATAGCTGTCCTCATCTTTGCAGTTTTAGCCATTGGGAATAACTTGGCTAAGAATTTCTGCGCTAAGTCCTCCCATGTAGTGATTGACCCAGACGGTAAAGAATGAAGCCAACTCCTCGCCTTATCCCTCAATGAGAATGGGAACAACCTCAGTCTGATAGCATCCTCTGTCACACCGTTTTATCGGAATGTATCACAAATCTCGATGAAGCTCAATAAGTGTTCATTCGAATCATCCATAGCAGCACCCCCAAACTGAATCGAGTTCTGCACCATCTGAATAGTGCCCGGTTTAATCTCAAAACTATTGGCTGCTATCTCTAGTCTGACTATGCTAGACTAGAGTCCATTTATATTCGGCATGGAGTAATCCCTTAGAGCCTTGTGCTCTTCTCTTTGTTCTTCTGCCATGTCTGGTATAGTACTTTCCAACTGCGCTTGTAAATTTCTTCGCACACTAGCTTTCCAACCTCTCCCGTTAATGTTATCCTACGCTGGTGTTAATTCGGAATTGGAAGATCTTGTGTGCCTAAAAATCTACAAGAACCTAAAATCACAAATAAAACAAAAATAGAAATGAGATAAGAATAGATATGTCTAAGTCATACAAAATAGCTTAAAATTGATGATAATTATTTAAACTAAACACCTTTCCCCGGCAACGGCGCCAAAAACTTGTTGCCTCTTTTTCAGTTATGACAAAAGAGCTCTAACTCATGCAAGCATACATGTGTCAACAAGTAATAAAGAGTAAGTAAAGTGTCGATCCCACAGAGAAAGTTGTTCAATTTAAACTACTATTCATCAATCAAATCACTACTTCTATATGCTTAAACTAAAGATCAAAAGTGTGAATTATTCTACTGCAAATAATAACTAAAATGAGAATAAGAATGGAATAAATCAAATATGGAAATAATGGGATCCTAACTTCATTTAATATTTCATCTAGTTACCACTATCATGCAAGAATTGTTCACATATCATAGGAAAATAGCCAAGAGCACTAATAGAGTCATAGCCATTTTTCAATGCACTATGACCTACTTACACAGCATCCACAAATGATAGACCCTATGTAATCATCAATATAACCAAAATCACTATATGTCTATGTGAAATTGTAATCATACTAATTTTAAGTACAAGCCCTTATTTTAACGCATACGGTGAATAAGTATATGTCTATCTCATTCACGAAATATGGAAGCCATATAAAACAGCCCCATATATGTATGGTATTATGACTACAATCCATACTCGCATGTTCATTGTCAATTCCATGCAAATACTAAAATGAATGGTGATCAAGCATTCATACATTTAAAACAACCATAATAGAATTTCCATATGATATGTAAAACAGCCCTAACAATCAAGCATGCAACCAAACTACATAATAAAATCCGTTAGAATCCCATAATGGAGTTTAGTTCATGACTGAACCAAAAGCCATTATGGGATCAAAGCTAAACATGATTAACAAGCAAACAATTGAAAGATGAAGGATAGAAATGATCAAACCCAATTGAAGATTGTAAACCAAAGTTAACGTTCAAATCCTTATATAAATCTAGCAAAACAATAATACTAATCCATAATGACAGAAAATCCCAAGAAGAATTAGAAAAGATGGAGTTTAGGCTTCGTTCTTCGTTGGAATCTCTTCCAATGTACAACCCTAGTTTCTATTATGAAAATACGTCAAAAGTTATCCTCGTGTGCGTCTGACACCAGTCAGATATCGTTTAAAACAAATTACAACTCATTTAATTAAGAATTAAAATAAAACAAATCGCCAACTTGACATCGCCATCATGCATGATAGCTGGCTACTTCCTTCATGTGTTCTCGTGGGCGCGAGACTTGCAGTAGGTCATGCTCTATCCAGCCGAGTACTCACGCTCTCAAGGCTATTATGTCTCGCGGCTGCGCGGCTTGCTGTCTGCAAATTCTGGTTCTGCTTCTGCACTGATCTGTTTTGCTGCACCCTTCCTTTGTCCATCCATGCTTAATCTTTTGCTCCATTTGATCCTCATGCCACTCATCTCCCAGCTTGTGCCCCACTTCATGCGTCCATTAGCCTCGTGCCCTCAAATACCACCAAATTAGGTTGTTTCTTGCACTTTTTTACCAAAAAGAGTTTTAAGTACATGCAATGCAAAATAACATGAAATGCAACTAAAACAGACTGAAATGTACTTGAGATGGGCATAATTCGCGTAAATTGCTATCCAATAAGTAGGTATAAAACCCACTTATCACGTCACAGTTGGTATCAAAGCTTAGGGATATGATCCTTGGCTGAGATGTAAGACAAGAACTAGGAGGGGAGATACGGGGAATTCCTTCGCTAGTATGACCTACCTAAGTTTATTTGGTATTTAATTGGTAGATCAGAATATAGGGATACTATGTGGCATGTCAATTAACCCTTGTTTTGTGATAGTGTTTGAAAATGGTATCTGAAACTATTGAGATCAGCAATGAAGCACATGAGACCGTTGAGTCACCAACAATCAATACCCAGGATAATGTGCATCAGGAAGACAATAATCCTAAGGTAAACAACAACACCGATCAGATGATGAACGATGGGATGTTCAAAGGCTTTATGCAATTCATGCAATATCAGGCGAGAGAGACTCATGTTCAAAATGCAAGCGGAAACATTGATGGTCACTGCTAAGCAGTTCAAGGAGCTGGGACCACCAAAGTTTTTGGGAAAGCCAGAACCACTTAAAGCGGAGAAGTGGATAAAGCTGATCACCAAGATATTTGATGTCTTGGGATGCTCCGAGGAGTAAAAAGTTTTTATTTTCCACCTTCATGTTGCGAGGAGAGGTAAATTATTTGTGGGAATCACTAAAACGTACTCAGCCTGCCGCAGTCAAAATGTCTTGGGAAAAGTTCCAAGAGCTGTTCAACGACAAGTACTTTCTCGAAAGTATTCGTCACATGAAGGAGGTGGAGTTTATCAAGTTGGAGCAAAACAAAGTCGGTGGTTTCAGGAAGAGCATTTTTCGTGACTTCTCAAAAAGTGAGTAACCCAAACGAAGTTATCACGAGTTAGTTAATCATAAACTCAAGAAAAATCTATACCTTATTTAATACCGGTTCTACCCATTCTTTTATTTCTCCTACTTGCGCTCAACGTTTAAATTTAACTCCGGAGAAATTAGACTTTGACTTATCTATTGAAACTCGGTTAGGAGAAACCTTCATTATATGTGCTATCCAAGTCTTGGATGAGAGTCACAGTTTTTAAATGATATTTCTATCATTAATAAATTTCCTGACGTATTCTCTAAAGACTTCCTGGCTTACCCCAGAGCGTGAAATCGAATTTTGTATTGACCCCAATATAAAACCCATTTCTAAAACCCTTAAATATTTCTTCAACAAAAATGAACGTATAATGCGCCAAAGACGTTGGCTCGAGCTATTGAAGGTTACCACTATACCATTCAATATCATCGTGGAAGAGCGAATATGATAGCTGACGCATTAAGTAGAAAATCGTATGCGTTTACGAGTGCGATGTTGTTAACAAAAAAACTAATTTCGTATAACTTATAAATGAGGAAGATATAGTTAAATACTCTAGGGACCCACGTGGTGATATCAAATATACGAGTAGAATCGACTTTAATCGATAAAGTTAAAGGCCGCCCAAGCTACAGACCCGGAGTTGATAAATACGAAGAAGAAGGTTCAAGAGGGCGTTATTTTAGAAGCAAGAGTCGATGAAGAGAGGAAATCTCAACCCATGATTTAATTGGCCCATTTGAAATCCTCGATCGAGTAGGAACTATGGCTTCTAGACTCGCTTTACCGCCAAGTATGTCGCGTGTTCATAACGTTTTTCACGTATCGATGTTACGTAAATATGTGAACGACCCGAACCACAGTACTGAATTAGAATCGATCGAGATACAGGAAGATTTAACGTATAAAGAGGTACCTATTAGAATTTTGGATAAGAAAGATATATTCTACACTCAAAGGTTATACCTCAAGAGTTAGAATCTGACGAGGTATCCTCACCTCTTCGGCATACTAGGTATGTACATAAATTTTGAGAGCAAAATTTCATAAGGAGGGGAGATTGTAAGACCTGAATTTTATGAAATGAAAGTATTCAATTTTCCTATAATTATTATTCTATTTAGTAAATGCTTAAATTGATAAAAGGTTAAAGTTAAGGGTGATATTTGAAATTTTTTCAAAGAAAGCAAATTGATATAAAATATTCGTTGTGTTGGGGAATATTCATTTTAACAGAGAATATTCGTACGACGGCACAATCATTGGTAGACCCCACAATGGAAGTATTGTCGTATTTAGAAAAAGACATAATTAACTTTTTTATAAAAATAACGGCGAAAGTTTTACCGTTAAACTGTTGAACTACCCTAAGAGTAAAAGTACAAAGAATACGCATGGTTGCATAGTAAGATTACTGCGGATTGATTATTGATGCTTACGTAAGAAGTCACTCAGTTATACTCAATTATTGCTACAGTAATTGTTACATCATATCTCTCATATTATTGATTCAATTATTGTCACAATATCATCTGGACAATATTTTATATTATTAAATTAATAATTGAGATGACAAAGTTATTCATATTATTATTTGCAATATTGATAATGTCTAGAAGTTTTGTCAAGGAGAGGTTTGGTCACCTAATTGCGCGCCAATAAGGAGAAATTCTTATTGAAAAGACCCCTCTTTCCTGGGAACGACCTGGTTGTTAAATATTGTGAGTTATAATATTAATGATGAATAAGTTCGTGTTGATTAAAGATGAAATTAATAGTTCCATTGTGTTGAGATTTTTAGTGTTAGTGGAAATCGACATTTATTTCAATAATAATTGATGTTTGGAAGTTATATTGACCAATCGGGTAATTAATCGGATAAATGAGCAATTAATTGCTATTAATTCACATGCTTATAACTATGTGTTCACATGTGTGTACTATTGATTCACATGTATGTACTATTATGGGAGGTGGAGCAAGATTGATAATACTTGCATGACTAAATTAGAAATGAAGGTATAGATGAAGATACTATTCTGTAATTATTATTTTTTTCACATGTATAGAACTATTGAGTCACATGATTGTACTATTGATTCACATGATATACTATTAGGGGAGGTGGTGCAAGTTTGATAATACTTGTATGACTAAATTAAAAATGAAAGAAAAGATGAAGGTATTATACTATAATATTTTGAGCCCCAAAACGTGCAATTATTGAAACTATATTTTTCTATAAATAGAAGCTCATTCTTCCTTCATTCTCACCAATTCACTAAGACTCACAAGAGCAATTATAAAAAGAGAAGCTATAGAGAGAAAGAAAAAGAGAAGTATGCTACTTCACTATTCCAGTATCCAGTCTTCTTCTGAGGTAAGGGGTATTATTTATTTCATATTCTGAAGAGATATTATTTTTCATATTCATATGAATATTATTTTCATTCAATATTCATAAAGAATATTATCTTCGTTCAATATTCGTAGGAATATTATCTTCGTTAAATATTCATTGGAATATTATTTTCATTCAACAGTTGTAAGGGATGTTATTTTTTTTCAATAATCGCTTGAAATAATATTTTCTTCCATACTCTGTAGTATGTAAGTAATATTATTTCAGATTTTGAATTCTATACTCATTTTGTTAAAGTTTTGGCTTATATACTCTATGAAATTAGTAGAATATCCTTGAAATTTGTGTTTCATCCAGTATTATTTCACAAGGATATTTTTGAACATTCTTGTTAAATTTTAAGCTTTTCATGCAGGAGTACTGTTTATGAGTTCTATTCATTTATACGGTACTATTCATAAAAGTGCTATTCACTGGTACTATTCATAAAGTACTATTCATAAATTACTATTCACAAAGTACTATTCATGAGTACTATTCATAAAGTACTATTCCTGGGGTACTATTCTTGAAGTACTATTTAGGGGGTACTATTCACCCAGAGTACTATTCATGACAACAATTGATTTATTTTCAGTTCAAATAATCTTTGATACAATATCATTCTTGAATTTTACTTCACAAAGCAGTATCGTGTTGTCAATTTGAACGTTATTAAATTATGGATAAATTACATTATAAATCTTTAAAAATTTATCATTTGTTTCTTTTAATTGAATTCTTACATTATAGTGTGCATTGATGGACAGTTGTTGGTATAATTATAACCATAGATTATTCGGTATAATCATGACCATTGATGATTAAATGAATATCCTTGGCCCGTAGTGCAGGGATGATTCAATGATGTGGTTTATTTATTGTCGAGTCTCAAATGATAAAGTTGATGAAAAACTTTTTAAATCATAGAAGATAGTAGATATCATGCTCTACTTGACTCTTCTAATGGATTGCTTGTTCCGCTACAATTGTTGATCTAAAATTTGTTGTCTATTATATTCTATTAGTTGTTATACTGTTGAAGGCTAAGGATAATTTATTTGGCATTATCTTAGTCATAATATTTCTTACTAGGCTAGTTGAGCTCAGCCTTTGCTTTCATTGTTCTCTTCAGGAAATGAGAATATAGCTGAGACTAGTCGGGGAACGGAGTGACGATCCAAATGATAGCATTAGTAGTCCTCACTATTCTGTTAAATAGTGTGATAATAAATATAATGAGGACTCCATTTGAGTTTGAATACTGTTTAGAATACAATATTCGTATTAAAACTCTCAGTTTATGTTTTGTCATATTTTACACGATAGTTGTATTATTAAGTTGTATTTGAATTTTGTACCATGTATTTGGCGACTCAAGATGGGTGATGTATACCTATTTTTGGGGCGTCATATGAGAAGTCACTTAGTTTTATTCAATTATTGTCACAATATTTTATATTATTAAATCAATAATTGAGACGACAAAGTTATTCATATTATTATTTGTATTATTGACAATGTCCAGAAAGTTTAGTCGAGGAAAGGGGTTTGGTTACCTAATTGTGGGCCAATAGGAAGAAATCCTTATCGGAAATCCCCCTCTTTCCTGGGAATGATCTTGTTGTTAAATATTGTGAGTTCTAATATTAATGATGAATAAGTTTGTGTAGATTAAAGATGAAATTGATATTTCCATTGTGTTGGGATTATTAGTGTTCATGGAAATCGACATTTATTTCGATAATAATTGATTTCAAGAGGTTATATTGACCAATTAGGTAATTAATCAGATAAATGAGCAATTAATTGCTATTAATTTATATGCTTATAACTATTTGTTCACATGTATGTACTATAGATTCATATGCATTTAATATTATGGGAGGTGGTGCAAGATTGATAATACTTGCATGACTAAATTAAAAATAGAGGTATAGATGAATGTACTATACTGTAACTATTTTTTTCACATGTATAGAGCTATTGATTCACATGAATGTACTATTGATTCACATGATGTACTATTAGGGGAGGTGATGTACTATTAGGGGAGGTGGTGCAAGTTTGATAATACTTGTAGGACTAAATTATAAATGAAGGAAAAGATGAAGGTATTATACTGTAATATTTCGAGCCCCAAAACGTGCAATTATCGAAACTATATTTTTTCCTATAAATAGAAGCTCATTCTTCTTTCATTCTCACCAATTCACTAAGACTCACAAGAGCAATTATATAGAGAGAAGCTATAGAGAGAAAATTGAAGAGAAGTTTGCACTTCACTATTCCAGTATCTAGTCTTCTTCTGAGGTAAGGTGTATTATTTCTTTTGTATTCATAAGGGATGCTATTTATTTCTTATTCGTAAGGGATATTTTTTTTTCCAGTATTCGTAGAAATAATATTTTCTTCCATACTCTATAGTATGTGAGTAATATTATTTTGTTTTATATTCCTAATTCAACACTCATTCTGTTAAAGTATTGCTTCTATACTCCGTGAAATTAGTAGAATATCCTTAATATTTGCGCTTCATCCAGTATCTTTTCATGAAAATATTATTCTGAGGTTTCTTGATAATTATTGATCTTTTTATACCGGAATAATATTCATAAGTTACTATTTACGGGTTACTATTCACCCAGTTACTAATCACTCGAATATTATTCACTCGGGTATTCAGGGCACTTTTTATTCTGAAGTACTATTCACGAGTTACTATTCACCTAGTTACTATTCACTCAAATATTATTCACTTGAGTATTTGGGGCACTTTTCATGCCGGGATACTATTCACGAGGTACTATTCCCGAAGTACTATTCACAGGGTACTATTCACAAGGTACTATTCACCCAAAAAATATATTTCTTTTTTGTCCAAATTATTTTTGATACATGAATATTATTCTTAAATTTTACTCCACAAAGCAGTATCATGTTGACAATTTGAATATTTTTAAACTTTTGATAAATTTAAAGTCTTTAATATTTATCCTTGATTTCGTTTGAGTAATGCTTATATCATTGTTATCATCATTATGCTTATATTGTGATGAAAGTCATCTTTGGCTTACGTGCATAGATGGACTGTTGATTGGTATGATTATGACCAGGGATCATTTGGTATAATCATGACCCGTAAAGTTACAAATGATGTGGTAAAAGTCCTCATTGGCCCGTAGTGCATTGATGGACAGTTGTTGGTATGATTATGACTAGGGATTATTCGGTATAATTATGACCATTGATGATTATATGAATATCCTTGGCCCGTAGTGTAGGGATGATTCGATGATGTGGTTTATTTATTAAGCTAAGTCTCAGCGATAAAGTGGATAAAAAACTTTTTAAATCATAGAAGATAATAGATATCATGCTCTACTTGACTCTTCTAATGGATTACTTTTTTTTCTGCAGTTAAACTTGATGTTTATTGTATTTTATCAGTTTAACACTGTTAAAGGGCAATGATAATTTATTCTGCATTATCTTTGTCATAATATTTCTTACTAGGCTAGTTGAGCTCGCCCTTTTGCTTTCATTGTTATCTTCAGGAAATGAGAACGTAGTCGGGCCTAGTCGGGGAATTGAGTGATGGTCCGAGATGGTTATTTTAGTAGTCCTCACTACTTAGTGTGATAATAAGTGTAATGAGGATTGAATTTGAGTTTGGATATTGTCTATGAGACAATATTCATGTAAAAAATCAGCTATGTTTTGTCGTATTTTTACACGACAGTTGTATTAAAGAAGTTTGTATTTGATTTCTGTACCATGTATTTGGCGACTCAAGATGGGTGATGTATACCTATTTTGGGGGCATCACACTTTCTCCCTCTGGTTTCGCGGTAGTCTCCTAGGCGGCACGATCTGAGGAAAAGAAGAAAACTATTAGGCTTTATGTGATATGCTATCCATGTTAGCATTAAGAAGTTTAAGACGTCTATCAATCATTTTTGATTTAAATAAACAACTTTAGAATCACAATAAAGCTCGATGGATTTCCTCAACCCATCACTTACATACTCTGCTTGAGTTTTCTACTAAGGTTATAACCTTGGTTTCACATTCCTAAAGTTTATAACCTACAGCTCTGATACCAACCCGTGACACCCCTGAATTTGGGTCCTCTGACCCCGGTCCGGTCATCACGATAAAATTCAAACACCCACCTCTAAATAACATACGATAACTAAAATGCAGAATATAATAAACGTACATCGTTCTTTCAAAAGGTGTTACTAGTCCCAAGATTCGATAACCTTAATACAATGTTACAAACACACCTTAAATAGTCATTAGGGTTCATGTTATATAACAATAATTTAAACTAGGCATAAAGTAAAGTCTGCTCCTCGCAATTATTCTACATCTTTCCATCACCCTTGTCCTTTCCTGAGGTCTCGGGCTTAGCTGCAATATAATTCATGATATAACAAGGATGAGCAACAAGTTTTTTCAGCATGTTTAAATACAACAATAAGGATATATCATGATGAATGGAAAATATCTGACAATAAATTCAACAATATGAATATTTGAAGGATTCAACAATATGAATATTGGAAGCAAAGATAATGATTTCTTTTTAGAATAACTGATAGTCAAGTAGACTTTGAACTATAAAACTCCAATGGAATCAATAGTTGATTGACCTTTTGGTTACTAGCTAGAAAATAAGTACTTGAGGGCATCATCCTCGCGTACACCATGTATATGCATAACATTTAAATCTGCTCTTTGTATCTTATTTTAGATACTTGGGGTACTCCCCTATCATAAAAGGGGTGTTATTTCAGTATAAGAATCCTTACCATCAATTTGTTTGGATAGCATTTATAAAACTTCATACACTTGTCTGACAGAACAAGGGTTTAGACTCTATCTGACACAGTTCATGAATTATAGAACTTTAAATGATGTACAAGTCCAAGACTGTACGAACTCAAGTGCACTAAGTGTGAATATCAATAATATCAATGTGGAATAATTGTAAAGTAATTAAACCACTTAATGGCATGCTTGGAAATAAAGTTAAAGCTTAAATGAATATGTGATAACCCGGGATTTCAAATAATTTGAATTTTTGCAAATAATTTTTTTTTAATTTAATATTGATATTGACTATCAATATTATGCCGAGTATTTGTGATACAAGTCTAGAGATGTGGTCAATTTGTCTATTTACTGAGAAATATGAGTATAGTTGTGCTTAACAAAGAATAGAAACCCTAACCCTAGTTCCGGATAGGGATTCGATAGAAATCACAGTTATAATAAAAGTAAATGTGAGTATATGTTTGTGCTATATAGAATTTCTGATTAATGATTGATCGGATATGGTATAAACATAGTAAACCGTAATAAGATATTAGAAACCCTAATATCAAATTAAGAAACCCTAACACATAGTTAGGAACCTTAATCGAATGCTGGGAAACCCTAATTTTAATTTTGGGAACCCTAAACCCTAATTAGGAAATTCTAATCCTAATTAGCAAGCCTAATGTGATTAGTAAACTTTAATATAATTAGGAAACCCTAATTATGTTTTAGAAATCTTAATTTTCTATTTTAAAACCCTAATTAGAAAATCCTAGGAATTAAAGTTATAAGACCTAAGGGTTAGAACCTTAGGGTTAAACCCTAAGGGTTGGATCAAATGACTAGAAAACCTTTAGAATTACAAGGAAAAAGACCAAAATACCCTTTTTGTCATTCTTTATTAGTTAACTTGTAGAATTTAGCAAAACTTTAGTTGTTCACAAACTTTGACTTGCCACGTGACTTAAATTTCAGCAATATATATATATAGAGAGATTAAGAGAGAGAAAGTTCATAATTAAAGTTGGTCATTTTTATCTCAAGCTCTCAACAAACTCTCTCTCTAAACCTCCAAAAAACCAAAGTGTTTCAGTCCCTAGATAACTTTCTAACACATCCAAATCAGTGTGATAGAGCTAAGAATAAAGCATATTCAAAAGAAGGTATAAACCCTAAACTCAACTTTGATCATGTATGCTAAGATATAATCTATGTTTATGTGTTTATATATGTGTTAGTAGAGGTTTTATGATGATCTATCATAGATCTATGGCATCAAAATGCTTTAAAAGTGATGTTTTTCAAAACTACTCAAGAATCCTAAAAGTGCTCTGACAAGCTAATGTCAGTGGCCTTAGATCTTTACCTGTTTATGATTTGTGTTGTTTTAAGCTTTAGATTTGTAGTTTGATATGAGGTCTATGATCTGAAAGTGGAATCATAGCCATTCCATGTCCAGATTGTAAGTTATTAATGGTCAAACCCCATTGACCGAGCATGACAATGGAGTTTCTGGGTAACCCAGAAACTCAAATCGAAAGGTCCGGACAAATGCTTTCAATCGCTTGATCCGCTTCGGGTATGATGTTATTTGTTGGTGTTATGGTAACCAGTTTGTAGCCTGTTAGGTGGACTTTAGATACATGTCATTAGATTCCTTAAACAACAACTATGTTGGTTGTACTGAGTGTTCAAACTAGACCATTTGATCGGGGGACAGCTTTACGAATTTCCGTAAACAAGAAGAAGAACATGCCTTCCCGGCTGTGCTTCAATTTGGCTCAATCTGGAGAATGTGTTGTTGTTAAACTAGGATGGTAATATATAATTGTTCCTTGACACAAGTACTATAGATTTGGACCTTAAGAACATAAGTTTGATGACCAGAACCTAGAAGAAATTGAGCTTCAAAATAGCACCATGAAACTGTCTAGGTTTCTGGGTTACCCAGAAAACCTAGAACAGCTCTGACAATGATTTTAAAGGTTCATATCTTGCATCTGGGTTGTTGAGTGACCAAGGTAATGGTTGGTAATTGTAGTACTACATGTATACTACAAGATTGAAGACTTAGATTGCCCAAAACAAGCATGAACAAAAAATTAAGTTGGTCAAACGAGACCCCTTGCTAACTGCTTGTAAGTGTTCTTGAGCCCCAAGAACACCAACAATGATGGTAACTGTTGCTATAGCCTATAGCGACGGCTTTGTTAATTTTATTTTCGGAATTTTCAAAAAATGATTAAAAATAGTAAATAATTTTTGAAAATTACAAAATGGTTTTAAAAATTATTTTAAGTTATGAAAATAATTTTTGATAATTTGAATATTTTTCATTAATATTTATATTTATTTGAATATTAATGATATTTAATTTATTTAATTAATATATTAAATAAATTAGAGAAAAATAATTTTAATATTATAAAAATCATTATAAATGAGAATAAAGTGTTAGAAAATATTTTGAGTTATAAAATGTAAGTTTTAATATTTTTGGAGAATTTTCATTAATAAATTAATATTAATGATATTAGATTTATTTAATTATTATATTAAATAAATGATGGAAACATGGTTTTATTGATTTAAAATCATTTAAAATGAGAGAAATGAATTAAAAATATGTTAAGTTATAATTAATGACTTTTAATATTTTTATGAGAAATTCATTAATATTTAAATATTAATGGTAATGATTTAAAAATGAGTTTAACTATTTTAAAATTCATTTAAGGAGAATATTGGTGATTTAAAAATATTTGAAGTTATTATAAATAACTTTAATATTTTGACAAGTATGTCATTAATATCTTAATATTATTAAATATTAATGATGATGGGATTATTTGATATTAAATCATTTAAAAATGATTTTGGTGTTTAAAAAATTATTATAAATTATAATAATTGTTAGAAAATTATTAAAAGCTTCCGAAAAATATTATAAATGATATATGACTTATCTAATATAATATTAAAGCTTTGACACCAAGTTTAATTGACAATATAAGTGTGTTAATTGTCGGATAGGGTGACTAAGACACCGAGAGCAGACTAAAGTCTAACCAGACTGAACTAGTTAGACTTGAGAAGTATTTATATAGGTTATAAACACTAATGTGACTATGTGGTATTGTGTCTAGGAGAAATATTGATTGTAAATTACAGTATTGTGTGTTGTGAATTATTGTGCTAGTTGTGAGACCGATATTGTGATTATTAGTCTTTCAAACGCAGATAAGTATATTGTGTAGTAGTAATCAACGCGGAAGGCAAGTTTCCTTAACTCAACCTTGAGTTAATACTTTTTAAATATTATGGTGGTTAATTATTGTTGATTAGACCACATCTAAGAATTATTGTTGATTATTTGCAGTTAGTGCATATTTATTAATTCAAATTGAATTGGTGATTTTGAGAATATATATTTGGAGAATAATTGTTATTGAATATTCACATCCGTAGAAGATATTAGTGATTGCAAATAGTACAGATAATTCCTGTCTATTGATGAATTGTGTTGAGAAATGTCTTAGTCAATTGCTCTGGCTAGACGAACATTTATTAGAACTTGATAGGTTCGAGAAGAGAAGAGAAGATAAGAGAATTCAATTATTATTGATAGATCGATGCCAATTTTTTTGGCTAGATCGTGAAAGTAAACTTGATAAGTTCGAGAAGAGAAGAGAAGTGATTAGATATTGAAATCATTGTATTTCATTGTTAAATCAAATTTTGATTCTAAGACTGAGAAGAACAACCTTTTATACAAAGGGAACATTTTTGGTCGTATATTCGGCCTTTGCGCGTGTGTAAGTATTATACATAATATAGGGTACAAGGAGTTGGGCGTTCTAAGTACTTGCTGGGGGGTATGATTTATTCTTTATGGTTATCTGATACACCTGGGTATATCAAAGTAAATCTTTGATAGTTACTCGAGAAGAGAAGTTCAAGATCCTTAGGGATCACTCAGCATAAACTTCTTAAAATATTTCCATCTTATTATTCAATTGAATATCGTAGAAATTTTGAAAGCATTGTACTCTTTCATTATTAAATTATTGTGTTGTATAGGATGCGAGAAGATTTTTTAGTGATTAACGAATTGTTTTGCTATTTCCAAGTTCCTCGAACTTTGCTGTCATTCTATCAAAATAGATAGTCTGTTATTCTTGATTCTTATACATTCATTGTATGTCTTAACTTGCGGGGAAAATTTATTGCTCACCCTTGCTAAATTAAATATTTCAGCTAGGAATGAAGTAGCCGGAGGGGTAGAGAATAACAAAGGCAAAGGCATAGTGCTGGAGTAGTTATAATGAACATTATTATTATGTTATTTTGTAAACCCTTTTTGTATATCTAAAGGGTATGTTTGTAATGTTAAGGTTAGATAACCTGGGACGAATGTATTAACAATATCTGTTAATGAGATATGTGTAGACACTAAAAATTTTCTCAGACACCAACATCGACATTGCGGGGAGAGGTCGATTCGTCTTTTCGAGAGATAACCACGAAGACAGCTCACATCCATTCTGGATACTATCGGAAGTTCAGTTTCAACCCCAGAACACACACCGGGAATATTAATCCCAACCTCGGAGATAACCCCGAGTTTCATCCTTGGAGATAACCCCAAGGAATGTCGCTGCAGTTCTGGCGATAACCCTGAAAATGTTTATTTCAAATGTATACAATCAGCTTCAATCTCAGACCTCCTGCCGAGGCACTCATACCACAGACCCAAAACTAACACCGGGAAGACAGGCACACTTATAGATGACATTGCGGAATTCAAACACTTGCAGCAGTTCAATCTCAGATGTAACCCTGAGCATCGTCTGCTATCAGCCCAAACCGGAGATAACCCCGATGAGAGGAAAAATTGTCATTTTTCCACCTCAACCCCAGTGCACCATCTTAACATTTCATATATACATTTCTACACAACAATGTCCCACAAGAGCCAAGGAGTTCCAATTCTGAGTGACTATTACGCATGGAAGCACACCGAATAGAATTTGAAGCTTAAAGATCATGGGCATGGTCCCCTCTTCCTGACTTCGTACAACCTCTAATCCCATGTCATTGCGTAACTCTCGAAAAAATCGGTCTGAAGAAGGTCTTGTACACCTCGTTCGGATGCTCAGATTGAAGTTCTACAAGTTCGAGCGGACATCACAGTGCACGAGTGCACGTATTTCGAGACATCATGACCCGCGGAGCCTGGGGCATCTCGGGCAGCCGTAGGTGCATCTGCGGCTCCCAGCTCTGTAAATATAGAGCTTGGGGTGGCCATTTGAAAAAGAAAAAAAGGCGAGGAAGCCCTGTCTAATTTGCTCTGTACACACCCCATATTTAGTGCTTTCTCATTTTAAACACCTGTTAGCTCACATATAACTATATTTTACCGGCGGGAGCTGAGTGTTTATCCATCTAGAGTCATAGATGCCTGCCTTGGTAGCCCACTATAAGCCTTTTCACACTCTATAAAGCCTTTCTCTTCATCTTTGCACACACTATTCTTCACGTTGAGAATCGTGTTGTATGTGTATGCTTGGACTTCAGTCCGTGGTTTTCATTTCTATCTATATATATATACTTATATATGTATATATTTATATATGGACTAACATTATCATGTTATGCCTCGATTGAGGCTAGACTTATGTCTGGAGCGTTTGCTTGCTTATGTGTATATATATATATATATATATATATATATATATATATATATATATATATATATATATATATATATATAAAACTTTGTCGATTTGTGTCGATGAGCCTAGATTTTACATCCGGAGTTTACTTCATGGTAGTTGATCATGTCCATATATATATATATATATTTATCGCTTATATATATTTACATTTCTGATCCCCCATGGAGTTGCTTCGTGGTGGTTGATCATGTCCCGCCTGTAGTTTACTTCGTGGCGGTTGATTGTTTTTACTACTTTCTTTACATTTAGTCCCTCTTGAAGTTTACTTCATGGCGGTTGATCGTATTTATTGCTTTATTTACATTTCTGATCCCCCATGAAGGTGTTTCGTGGTGGTTGATCATGTCTATATATATATATATTTATCGCTTAAATATTTACATTTCTGATCCACCATGGAGTTGCTTCATGGTGGTTGATCATGTTTGTATATATATATATATATATATATATATATATATATATATATATATATATATATTTTACACTTTTATATATATAACTGCCATCGCTTTTCATATAATTGCGGCATCATGTGAGCCTAGGAATCATGTGATCACAGTATTCATCTTGAATCTAGATTAGGATTTCGTGATGGACATTTTTAGTCAGTAAATGACTTGTACATTATTCTGATGTGTCCTAATTTCATTAGATAGCTTTCATGCCCATGAGGAGTTCGGCATCCCTGTATTCTATTTTCTCGAAGATGCCTCGCATCTCGAAAGTAAAAGCAAACAAGCCGAACATTTAATAATAAAATGGAAGTACGAAAAGTTCTCAATTACTATTGAGCACATTGTTTGAAAAACCTCTTTTACAAAACTTCGATGCTATATCATGTTTAAAACTGAATTTTTCTACAAATTTAAACCTTTTGTATATAGGTGCGAACGAGGCCTCGCACTACTTTCAAATAAATTCTACATTGATCCACACACACACACACACACACACACATTCATATAACAGTTTCTTGAAAAGTGACGGTCACCATGGCAACACGGATGTCGGGAGGTGCCTAACACCTTCCCTCCGCATAATCAAGTCCCCGAACATAAATGAATCTCGATTTCATAGACCCGTTTAGCAGTGTCACATCACTGGGTCAATGTGCAAACCTTTTCTCGGTTGCGTTGGTGCAACCAGTTAAAAACACCAACTGACGACTCTTACAGTCAAATCGTCGACATGATACGTGTCGGACCCTTTTCACTTATTTTTTCAAACAAATCTCACATAACATGAGAACACTAAAAAACAAGAAACGAAAAGGGACAAATAAAAATCCCGACATCGACAGGTGGCGACTCTGCTAGGGACACCAGTAAGAGGGCTTAAGCTACTACTACAAGCTTTTCAAAACTGTTATATGCTTGTATATGAATGTTGCATTTACATTTATAATGAATGTGTACGAATGCATTTTACTTACTGCACTGCAATATATCTATCTGTGATATTAGTGCTTTACACATGTCATTATTTTCATAAACGGTGAGAAAAGTTGTATGTGAATGTATGTTGTGTGGTTCGTCCAACAGGAGGCTATCCTGTCGGTGTTTGATTACTAGACTCGTAGAGAGACTAATTCCAATGAGGCTCAGGAAAGGCACCACCCAGATTCGCTCCAGTTGAAAGACCGGATTAACTTCCCATCAAATAGATTGCGATGATCTGGGGACCTTCATGCCAAAAAGCCGCGAGAGTAACCCTAAGATAGGTCTACCTCTAATAAACCAAATGCGGAGGGAAGTCTCTTCATACTTTCAACTTTTAATTACTTGTAAAAGCATTTACTTGTAATTTTATTCCATGTTCATCTTTATGTAATGGAAAATATGAAGAATATTTGTCCATACATGACATGCTATCAAATAAAACCCATTTTTGCAGGATGATATTCCTAAAATGGATACATTATGATAACATTTACATTATCCCTAAGACTAAACTACATAAGTCTTTTGTAGGGAAACAATTGGGCCTGTTACCCGCTCAAAATCCAAAAAGGCCACGAACCTACAACCAATCATGTCTTCTTCTGAACAGTCTAATGTCGTTTCTCGAGAAGAATTTGACGGATTAAGTAAACAAATTACAGATTTGGCTGTTCTGCTTAATGAATTGCATCAGTCTACTCAGGACTCAAAATTGCCCACACATACAGAATCCTCTACATAAGGAGGAACATAAGGGTTGGATAAAACAAATTTAGAACCTCAATTGGATACAACCAACAAAGACCTTAAAAACACCCATCTCAAAGGAGATCCAAACACTGGTGATATCTGGAAGAAAGTCCTTCAAATGGAAGAAACTATCCGTGCTTTCAAAGGGATTGGAACACATGGAAGTGTTTCATATGCTGACCTTTGCATATTCCCTGGTGTTCATTTTTTAGAGAAATTTAGAACCCCTAACTTTGAAAAGTATGATGGATTAAGGGATCCTTATACATATTTGAAGGTGTTCATTGGAGAACTTGAATCTTATGTGGAAAATGAAAAGCTCAGAATGCAGCTATTCTAGAAGAGTCTAACTGGAGAAGCACGTTCATGGTATACCAGATTAGACAACTTAAAGATCTATAGCTGGGAAGAGCTAGCTCACGCCTTCCTCACTCAATACAATTTTCAATATCAGATGGCTCCTGACCGGTATCAGATTACCAAGGTCAAGAAACAGTCCAATAAGTCTTTCAGAGAGTACGCTCAATGGTGGAGGCGCCTTGCTGCTCAAGTTATTCCTTCCATGACAGAGTCAGAAATGGTCATAACTTTCATAGACATACAAGAAGCTCCTTTCTATAAAAGAGTCTTAGCTGGTTTTGGCAAACCATTTTCTGAAATGATCAAGTACGGAGAGATGGCTGAGATGGGATTGAAGTCATGAAAAAGGAGGATGTTTCCTTGATACTACAAGGTCAAAAAGGTAGTCAGAACATGCCTATACAGAGGATAAACTACTCCCCTTTCCAAGCACAACCTTCAAACCCTCCATTGCCTAAAGGTGGAGATGCAAAATGCCCTCGAACGTTCACACCCTCAGGGAACTCGCTCGAGAATATTCTTGCTCTTTTAACTACTCAGAAGAAAATTACGCATCTTTTTTCACCAGCTAACCCTAATGGTAGGGGTTTCAATGCTACTTAGAAGTGTGTTTATCATGCCGGAGCACCTGGACATGATACTCCAGATCAACCTCATGTGCAAGACAACCCTCTTCCTCAACAAAAAGAAGAAGAGGTCAACATGATTAGTTGGAGCGCTCGATATAGTTCCAATTTTAATGGTGAATCATCCCAAACCATCAAAGACGGTGTTGACAGATGGGATTAAGCAAAGTTCCAATTTTCTATGGAATGAAAGATGAAAGGTCTTTGTAAGTAAATTAAATAATTGGCAGAATTGGTGACCTATCAGCATCAAGTCACACGCCAGTTAGCCAGTCAGGAGCATGCCTATCTCCTTCCTTTTGTTATGAATGTGTTAGAGTTTATGCCCTAGAGGCCAATTATTTGATATAATTGCTTAACGTTTTGATATTATATTTGATTGAATAAATGAATTATTTTATTATGGTTTTATTTACTGCGTTATATAATTGTTAACATAATAAAATTCCTTAGAATATTGATACAAATTATATAGTTTCAAGTATGTGACTTGAACATGAGATTATATAATTACAATTAGTATCATTGTTCTTAAATGTCCCTAGTCGAGTATCATTGTTGATGGGACAACATTGATGCATTGAGACTAGTATGTGGATTGACTGATGACCAAATCTCATTGGTCATAAATATATGAGATATTAAGTCAATGCATAGGTACATGTTAGAGAACGATGTACTAGACAGACCCACCGTGAGAATTCTATGTGGAGCATTATGCGAAGTGTCATTAGAAATTCTCATAGTGATAATGATGTAATGGTCCTCCGACTTGAAATCACTATATTACTACACGGGAATTTATGTACTTTGATATCATCAAATGTCACCTTTAACAGGGTGGACTATAAAGGTGATTATTGGGTACATCATGAATCGTGTGAGGAATATGAGTGATCTAAATGGAATTTAACCCTCCTATATATTAGGGATGATATCCATAGGCCTCTTGATTGAGTAGGACTATGAAATGCATGGCCATGCTCAAATAGTGATTTATTTCATATAGTGCGCTCATTGATCAAGAAAACTTCAGTTAAATTATGAAGAGTATGACACATTCCATGACTCGAGTTTAATCTAGGATATTAAGGTTAAAAGGATTAAATTACATTGAAACATTGGTCACGAAAAGGTTGTATCAAATCATCTATCTTATTATTACTTGGGTAGCAGTGATGCATTACTAGATGCCATTTCACTTTGTTTATAATTTTATAATATGATTTTAAAATTATTGCCAACGTAATAATAACCTATAGGTCACACATATAGAACGTAATTTAAAATGGAATTAATTTAAATTTCAAGGATTTAAATATATTAATATGATTAATAGTATTTAAATCACTAATTTAAATTAAAAGGATAATTGTATATATATGTATATTAATTAAGTAAGACTTAATTAAGATATATATATATATATAAATTGGATTTTCTTAAAATACGTTTTCATTAATCCTTTTAACTACTATATATATGATATAGTAGCCACTTAGGTAATATCATAACATCATAACCCTAGCCACTCTTAGAGAGAGACTAAGAGAAAGCAGTTCTAAAATCCATTCCTTTTGGTGGCTAGTACCGCGATTCCGTTTCTTTTATCGCAGATCGTACTGACGGTTCATGAGGCGTTCGTGTGGATACCGAGTAAATGTAGCGATTCGTTTGGATTGCATTGGATATTCGAGCGCATCAATTTCAGAAGCATTTTCATATTCGGTATAATTTCTAACCACTGAATTAATTATTTTCGCATGGATCCTATTTAGGGTTTCAGAAATTGCTTTAAATTGTTCTATTTCCACTGTGCGTTTTTGTGTCGAAGCCCTACAGAATGCTCCACCATCACCTTCAGAAAGCGAAGCTATGGAGGATAAGGTTACGAAGAGAGCAAATACTAAAGCCCGTCAGGATTTTGCCAATCAAAGGGAATTTACATACCTGGGCCAACCTATGGAGGAGATATTTCAGATGCTAATCAACGAAGGAAGATTTACCTCCCTTCTACCTCCAATCAATTTGCGTTCAAGATGGTTCAACTTCGATGGAGTAGGTCAATATCATTCACATTCTCGCGGTCACAAAATAGAAGAATGTTGGGCACTCCGCCACCTTATTCAGAATCTAATTGATAGCCGTGTCCTGCAGTTGGCAGACGATGACACCGTGATACTCGAGAGTGGGAATACCTATCCTACCAAATGGAAGGGGCTAGTAGCATTTATATCTGCTGAGACTGATGAGAATGTCAAACCATTTCCCATACAAGCTATTCAACTCAAAGGAGCTGACAATCCTTTGAAAGTGGCTGCACCAGAGCCAATTTCTTTACCATTCAGACCACAGTATCCTATTGTTAGCTTACACAAAGTCCCATAGAATTATGGAGAAGCTGAAGGATCCACATCTCATACTACTGCTACAGTGTCGAAGGAAAATCCAATGTATCTTCCTCAGAGGGTGATAAAGCCCGCCATAAAAGCAAAGGGGAAGATTCCCATGGAGAAAATTGAAAAATTCCTCCACACTATGGGCCATAATGAAGACAAGGTGGTTCTAAGCTTAAGAGAAGCTCCACATCAAATCTCAATACTGGATTTAGTTTTTTCTTCTGAGGATCACAGAAAGATCTTATTAAAGGATTTGGAAGAAACCTACTTGCCAAAATCAGTGGATGTGGAAAAATTTTAACATCTGGTTGATCACATTTTTAACAAAAATGTGATATCCTTCACTGATGACGATATACCGCCTGAAGGGACCGGTCATTGCAAGCCATTGCACATCACAGTTTTGTCCTCCAGGTATATGTTAGCTAGAGTTCTGATAGATGGAGGTTCATCTCTGAATATCTGTCCTTATGCCACCTTGGTGAAGATGAACGTCAATCTCAAACGTATCCAAAGCAGCCATATAGTTATCAAATCTTTTGATGGATCCCGGAGAAATTTTGTCGGAGGGATTGAGTTGCCAATTGAGATTGGTCCAAATACATTCAATGTATCCATTCACATCCTCAAGATAGATTCAGGATACAACCTACTATTGGGGATACCACGGATCCACATGGCTGGAACCGTCCCTTCTACACTACATCAACAACTCAAATACATTGTCAACAATAGCCTAGTCACTGTCAACGCTGAGCCGGAATGTCCTGAACAAGGAGATCTACCACTCATCAGCTTCAATTCAAAAGTTGAGCCGGCCAGTTTTCATACTTTGGAAGTGAGTAACACGCAATACCATCCTATTAGAGCACCAATTCCCATACCCAAGATTTCTGCCGAGGTTATGTTGGCCACTCAAGAAATGATGTCATTGGGTCATCATCCTGGACAAGGGCTTGGTAAAAATTAGCAGGGTATTAAGCACCCTATTCAAGTGTCCAGTCAAACTGGGACAGCTGGACTAGGCTATTCTGCCAGTTCTAGTCACATGAATCCTCATAAGCACAAGCAGATTCCTCAAGCTTCCGCTACACGACGATTTTCTCCACCTGCACCTCATGAGATGATACAATCTCTGGTAAAGGTGCCAGCCCATGTTATGGCCATTCTGTTTCCCAAACTAGTACCATTTAAAGCAAAAGAGGTTCCGATTCCTGATCCCAAAGTGGAAGAAAGGGAACATAAACTTAAACATGACATTGCCTTGATGATGTCAGGAATACACATCATTGTCCATGATGAACATACAAACAGATACACCCCAGAAGATGATTGCTCAGATGTTATGGTCATCATTCAGGAAAAGGAGGACGATGATAACCCCTCCATCACTGCAGTCCATCAGGACTTTGCCCTCGACAATTGGAGTAGCACTCCATGCATTGGTCGACGAGGGTAAAACGGGCAGGAATCCCTCTGCCCTGTAGATAACTTTAATTGCTTACTTTTATGTACAGTATTAGTAGTTATTTTATCAGTACATGCTAACACTTGTGTATGATTAAACAGTTTCATATATTAAGTGAAAGCATATTTTGTTTCAGGACTCTGAATTTAGATGTGCCTGTACTTGCTGATGAGGTGCCTTTTCTCCATAAGGACTGTAACTTTGATAAAAAGTTGGACTCAGACTTGATGGAAATCCAAGAAGACATTGAGACACCTCAAGAGATTAAGGAATGAGTCAAAGACAAACCTAAACCCAACCTTGACCAAACCACTTCTTTCAATCTTGGAACCTTAGAAAGCCCTAAGCTAATCCAGATTGCTTCAGACCTCACCCCAAACAAACAAAATGACATGGATGCACTATTAATCCAATTCCAGGATGTGTTTGCATGGTCTCACGAAGACATGGTGGGTTTGTCCACTGATATTGTCCTTCATCGCTTTCCCATTAAAGAGGGATTTAAGCCAGTCAGGCAGAAGCTCAGACGATTGAAACCTGAGTGGAGTTTAAAGGTTAAAGAAGAAATTGTGAAACAATTTCAAGCTGGCATTATCATGGTGTCTACAAATCCGGAATGGATATCCAACATTGTTCCCGTGCCTAAACTAGGAGGATTATCGGGATCTGAACAAAGCTTGCCTTAAAGATAGCTTTCCCGTGCCCTTTATCCACATTCTTATTGACAATACTGCTCAATACGGCATGTAATCCTTTACGGATTTCTTTACGGGGTATCATCAGATTATGGTCACTAAGGAGTACCATGAGAAAACTGCTTTCATCACACCTTGGGGAACCTTCTGTTACAGACGGTTGTCATTCGGCCTCATCAATGCCTGGGCAACCTATCAGCGAGCCATGATGGTTCTTTTCCATGATTTAATGCATAAAGAGATAGAGATCTATGTGGATGACATCATTGTCAAGTCCCGAAGGGAAGAATACCACTTAGACCATCTCAAAAAGCTCTTCAACAGGTTGCTTAAGTATAACTTGAAGTTGAATCCAGCCAAGTGTGCCTTTGGCGTTAAATCAGTCAAGTTGCTAGGTTTCCTAGTCAGCCACAAAGGGATTGAGCTGGATCCCACCAAAATCCAGGCCATCAAGGAAATGCCCATTCCTTAGACAGAGAAGGAAATACGGGGATTTTTTGGAAGAATCAACTTCATTAGCAGGTTCATTTCTCAACTCACAGCAACCTGTGATCCATTTTCAAATTGCTAAGGAAGAACTCCTCCCTGAAATGGAACGAAGAGTGTCAGAAGGCATTCCTTACAATCAAAGAACAGCTAGTTAATGCTCCTGTGTTGGTACCTCCAAGGGATGGTGTTCCCCTATTCATGTACCTATCCATTAATGACATTGCTATGGGCTGCTTGCTGGGGTAAAATGACGATAGAGGCCAAGAATGAGCTATCTATTACCTCAATAAAAGATTCAGCAGCAATGAACACAAGTACACTCTGATTGAGAAGATTTGTTGTGCTTTAGCATGGGCTTCCATGAGGTTACAACATTACATCCATGGTCACACAACCCATCTCATATCCCGCGTGGATCCTCTCAAGTATGTGTTCAGTAAGCCCATACTAAATTGTAAGTTGTCTAGATGTCAGTTTATCCTACAGCAGTTTGACATTGTCTATGTGACGAAAAAGTCTATCAAAGGTCAAGGAATTGCGGATTAACTGGCCGCCGCACCTGCGGGGGATTACAAACCATTGGAAACATATTTCCTCGATGAAGGGGTAATGACAGTTCAGCAACACCATCAGTACGATGCATGCCATGCGTGGAAAATGTATTTTAATGGAGCTGTTAACATAGAAGGCTCTGGAGCTGGAGCAGTTCTAGTGTCCGGTATGGGGGAGCAGTATCCCGTCACTATCAAATTGCAGTTTGTCAGCACCAACAACACAGCTGAGTATGAAGGATGTATCATGGGGCTAAAGCTTGCCCGTTTAATGGGCATCAGGCGGTTAACTATCTTTGGGGATTCAGAGTTGGTAATTAAACAATCCATAGGAATCTATGAAACCAAAGAACTAAATTTGCTGCCTTACCATCGGCAAGTTCTACAAATGGCTTTGGAGTTCGAAGAAATCTCCTTTCTACACATTCCTCATAATAGGAATCATTTTGCGGATGCACTAGCAACATTGGCCTCCTTGATTCACATACCTGACAAGGAAAACGTGCCAAGCATCACATTTGCCCTGCAAAAGGCCCCATCTTATGGGAATTATGTTGGAGAACTATCGGATGAGCTACCTCCCATCCACAACCCTTGGTATCAACATACCAAGGAGTATCTGCGTGATGGATCTACACCCGCTGAGGCGAGCCTGACTGAAAAGAGGCGAATCCATCGACTTGCTATGAAATTCTACCTGAGCGGAGATGCACTCTACAAAATAGATGCAGGATTAGGTCTCCTTAGATGTCTAGACAAAGACCAAGCTCAGAGACTCATGGATGAGATCCATGGTGGAGTATTTGGCCCACACATGAGCGGACCCCTACTTGTTAAGAAAATCCTCAAAACAGGGCATTATTGGCTTACGCTCAAAGCTGACTGTGATGATCACGTTAAGAGTTGTTATCAATGCCAGATTCATGGGAATGCTATCCATGCCCCTCCAAGGGAACTCCACAACATGAGTTTGCCATGGCCCTTCTCAATATGGGGAATGGACGTGATCGGGCCCATCGAGCCCAAAGCCAGTAATGGACATCGAATCATATTCACCATGATCGACTACTTCACCAAATGGGTAGAAGCAGCCTCCTTCCCCAGGGTAACCAAAGAAGTCATCATTGCTTTCATCAGAAACAATATCGTCTGTCGATATGGACAACTAGAGGTCATTGTGTCAAACAATGCTAAAAACTTCAACAACAAAATGATGGAGGAGTTATGTAGTAAATTCCACATCAAACACCTTAACTCCGTCATCTACCGTCCAAAGATGAATGGTGATGTTGAAGCGGCTAATAAAAACATCAAAAAGATCATGTAGAAAATGTCCGCCAATTGTCGACGTCGGGATTTTTAGTTGTCCCTTTTCGTTACTTGTTCTTTGGTGTTCTCATGTTAATGTGAGATTTGTTTGAAAAAACAAGTGAAAAAGGTCCGACATGTGTATTGTCGATGATTTGACTTTAAGAGTAGCTAGTTGGTGTTTTTAACTGGTTGCACCAACGCAACCGGAAAAGGCTTGCACATTGACCCAATGATATGACACTGCTAAACGGGTCTGTGAAACCGAGATTCATTTGGGTTCAGGGGATTGATTATGCGGAGGGAAGGTGTTAGGCACCCCCCAACATCCGTGTTGCCACGGTGACCGCCACTTTTCAATAGGAGTACGTAGGCAGCCATTTATGGTTCAGTCTAACCCCCTACCAGAATAAAAATACTTGTCACACGGTACTGGATCAAACTTTAATCCACCACATTTCATCGGTACTGGAATTAACTAGGCTTTTCACAAATAGAAGTATTGGCGACCATCTGTGGTGCGGTCAATCTCAAAGAGGAAAAGCCACACTTCTCTCCACATTTCCATACAGAAACCAGTCCCAAGACACCAAAGATGGTAGGGATACACACAGATCAATGATCAGTTCTGAGAAATCCTGCGACGTCTCAATGTCAATACATCAAGGATGAGTTCAGAATGCATCAAGATCACAAGCCCTGAAGAAACATGCAAATATCAAGCAAGTATCAAGGCATAACTGAAAGGGAAGTGAATCAAAATATATTTCCCTGCTATATATAATACTGTTTGATATATACAATATGTGATGTACATGACAAAATGGCTAATCTAGTATGTGTAGGAAAATATAAGTCTATCTACGGATCTGTGTGTATGCGGACTATCAGATCTAACATAGAATCCCTCTCTAAAGAAGAAGGTAATGCTGCAAGCTCCTGCCCAATGGTATCTACACGAGCTAGTAGATCCGGGGCTAACTGCATGGTGGCATGATGCTCCTCAATGTATGCACTCATATCGACAAGGATGCCAGTCGTAAGGGATCTCACTGAAGTACTGTCTATGACGGCCACATCCCGAGCAGATAAGGCAGCATCCCGCTCTATAATCAATGCATCTCTAGCTGATCTAGCCTCATCCCTCTCTAATAGAGCCGCGTCTCTCCCATCAAGAGCTGTCAACATCAAGGCCCTAGCCTGATCTCTCTCAAAGGTCATTAGATATAGACTCTGCATTGTCTTTGAATCTCATCATCCGAATCTTCGCTTTGAATCTTTGAATCATAGTAGCACTTTCGTTGTGGGAGAATCCATCATAAATCTTTGGCAACCCAATGAGCTAAAAGTCGCCTCACTTCAATGAGATCTGAAGAAAAGCTCTCGGATTTCCTTCGTAACGCAGCTTGAAAATGACTTATGAAAGCAACCCGCAGGCATTACATACCCATGGTTAGCCACAGATCTACCTAGGGCTACTGTAGGTGTACCTATGGCACCTCTACATGGATCCCACACCTCTGACTAAGTTCAGTTCGAGTTGCAAAGGAGGTCTCACAAGCTGAAAAGGCTAAATTGGGAATAAAAACGATACGCGATTGAGCGAAATAGCCTGGAATCCTGGTTTTCACGGGCCAAACTCTGGCTCCGCACATCACTCATTAGTATTAGCCTGAATGCAAGGTATACTATACCGATGAGCTCAGCTTTTGCAAATTATGCTCGACAATACCTCACACAGGTCCGATGCCTCCAAACACAGGGTCGTAACCCTAAAAGACGTATCCCCGGCAGTGGTCACAATGCCGAATTCAAACATTGATAAAGTATCCTCGGCGGGGGTCACAATGCAGACTTTCAATCATCCACATATCCCCGACGGGGGTTACAACATATTATTCGTCTATGAACGAATCCCCGGTGGGGGTTACAACGCAATTCAACCATTGATGTACGTATCAGTGAAGGTCAAGCAACCTTGACGTCATTTCAACCGATGGAAAGTAAACCCATCGAAGCATCGGAAGCCATTCGATGATCTCATCCATCAGTACAATTATACACAACCTTCCCCGGCAAGGGTTACAACGTAATTCAACCATTGATAAACGCGTTAATGAAGGTCAAGCATCCTTGACATACTCCCCATCAAGGGTCACAACCCAATGTAATCATTGATACACACATCAATGAACGTCAAACAGCCTTGATAGTTTTCCCAACAGGGATCTATCCGGTGATACACACATCAGCCAAGGTTAGGCAGCCCTGACAATACATATAGTTGGCAGTAACTCCGATAGGATTGTGGTATATGTTATACACATTCTCAAACAGACAAAGCTTTATCCTCACAGATCTCTTGCACACCAGAGGCACATCTTCGAAGTAAAGTCTGTATCAAGGATCCATGACTTTGGTGATAACCCCAACGTCAACATCCTTGAAGACTTGGATCGCATGTCCAAGATATAACTGATTGTCATCCCCGACAGGATTAACAGTGAATCGACAATCATTCCATCATATTGGGAAATAATCCAACAATATGCATGCATTATGCATTTGCATTATGTTGCTGCACATAGCATCATGTTTATCTTGTTGCATTTCAAGTGTCTAGCATTCTTTATCTTATCCATGCCTTGTATTGCATGAATATGATAAAGAGGGGCATCCATAGACACTCGAAATTTTCTGCACACCTGTTACTGACATTGCAGGAGTGTAGACTCATCTTTCAGAGATAACCCTGGAAGACAGCTCACATCCATTCTGAATACTACCGGAAGTTTATTTTCAACCCTGAAACACACACCGGGAATATCAATTCCAACCTCAGAGATAACCCTGAGTTTCATCCTTAAAGATAACCCCAAGGAATGTCGTTGCAGTTCCAGTGATAACCCCGAAAATACTTGTTTCAAATGTATGCAATCAATTTCAATCTCAGACCTCCTGCCGAGGCACTCATACCAAAGACCCGAAACTAACACCAGGAAGACAGGCACACTTACAAATTACCTTGCAGAATTCAAACACTTGCAGCAGTCCAATCTCAGATGTAACCCTGAGCAACGTCTGCTATCAGCCCAAATCGGAGATAACCCCGGTGAAAGGCAAAATCGTTATCTTGCCACCTCAACCCCAACGCACCGTCTTAACATTTCATACATACATTTCTACACAAAAATGTCCCAGAAGAGCCAAGAAGTTCCAATCCCGAGTGACTATTATGTGTGGCAGCACATCAGATAGAATTTGAAGCTTGAAGACCATAGGCATGGTCTCATCTTCCTGACTTCATACAACCTCTAATCCCATGCCATTGCATAACACTCGACAAAAGTGGTCCGAAGAAGGTCTTGTACACCTCATTCGGATGCTCGGATTGAAGTTATGCAAGTTCGACCGAACATTACAGTGCACGAGTGCACGTATTTGGAGATAGCAGGACCCGCGGAGCCCGGGGCTACCGCAGGTACACCTGCGGCTCCCAGATCTATAAATATAGAGCTTGGGGTGGCCATTTGAAAAAGAAAAAAAGGCGAGGAAGCCCTGTCCAATTTGCTCTGTACACACCCCATATTGAGTGCTTTCTCATTTTAAACACCTGTTAGCTCACATATAGCTATATTTTACCAGTGGGAGCTGAGTGTTTATCCATCTAGAGTCATAGAAGCCTACCTTGGTAGCCCACTGTAAGCCTTCTAACACTCTATAAAGCCTTTCTCCTCATCTTTGCACACACTATTCTTCACGTTGAGAGTCGTGTTATGTGTGTATGCCCGGACTTCGGTCCGTGGTTTTCATTTCTGTATGTATATATATACTTATAGATGTATATATTTATATATGGACTAACATTATCGAGTTATGCCTCGATTGAGCCTAGACTTATGTCTAGAGCGTTTACTTGCTTTTATATATGTATATACTTATATATATAAACTATTGTCAGAACAGGAGTTGCTTCGTGGTGGTTGATCATGTCCCGCCTGTAGTTTACTTCGTGGCGGTTGATTGTTTTTACTACTTTCTTTACATTCAGTCCCTCTTGAAGTTTACTTCATGGCGGTTGATCGTATTTATTGCTTTATTTACATTTCTGATCCCCCATGAAGGTGTTTCGTGGTTGTTGATCATGTCTATATATATATATTTATCGCTTAAATATTTACATTTCTGATCCACCATAGAGTTGCTTCATGGTGGTTGATCATGTTTGTATATATATATATATATATATATATATATATATATATATTTACAGCTTTTATATATATAACTGCTTACTGCTTTTCATATAAATTGCGGCATCATGTGAGCCTAGGAATCATGTGATCACAGATTCAGTCTACTGAATCTAGATTCGGTTTTCGTGATGGACATTTTTAGCTGTAAACAGCTTGTACATTATTTACAGTGTCCGAATTTCATTAGATAGCTTTCATGCCCATGAGGAGTTCGGCATCCCTATATTCTATTTTCTCGAAGATGCCTCGCATCTCGAAAGTAAAAGCAAACAAGCCGAACATTTAATAATAAAATGGAAGTATGAAAAGGTCTCAAATACTATTGAGCACAGGGTTTGAAAAACCTCTTTTACTAAACTTCACTACTATATCATGTTTAAAACTGAATTTTTCTACAAATTCAAACCCTTTGTATATAGGTGCGAACGATGCCTCGCACTACTTCCAAATAAATTGCACATTGATTCACACACACACATTCATATAACAGTTTCTTGAAAAGTGGCGGTCACCGTGGCAACACGGATGTCGGGGGGTGCCTAACACCTTCCCTCCGCATAGTCAAGCCCCCGAACCTAAATGAATCTCGCTTTTACAGACCCGTTTAGCAGTGTCACATCACTGGGTCAATGTGCAAACCTTTTCACGGTTGCGTTGGTGCAACCAGTTAAAAACACCAACTGGAAACTCTTACATTCAAATCGTCGACATGATACATGTCGGACCTTTTTCACTTATTTTTTCAAACAAATCTCACATAACATGAGAACACCAAAAAACAAGAAACGAAAAGGGACAAATAAAAATTCCGACGTCGATAATATGTATTGCTATTTATAAATAAATGGGTAGTTAGATGTTATTTATATTGTGGATCGTGAGCACCAAACTCGGGGTCGGTAACCCGGATTTGGAGGCGTCATAGGTTGGTATCAAAGCTATAGGTTATACACCTTAAGTTGGGGGGGGGGGAGGGGACCCTAGGATTATAACCATAAGCGAGATATAGAATACTCATTTAGAGTACTAAGTGAGGGATTGCCAAAGTATATCGATAGTGAGATATGTGGACACATAGTGTGAGAAGTTTGTACTAGTGAAGTACTAATCAAGTTGTTTAAACTTATTGTAGGATGTCAGGAGAAGATGAAATGAGTACGGAGATGCTAGCGGTTTGTTGCACCGATGCCGATGGCCAGGTGCCGCGGTAGAGAGAGAATTAGTTGAGGAGGTGGAAAAAGATAAACCCATGGTGAATCTGGGGAGTGCTCATGATGATTATCCCGAGATGTGTCTGAATGAAGATGAGGAGGCGAAGTCCGAAGAAGCTAAGGTGGAGTCAAAGAGTAAGACTAAAGTTGGAGAACAAGATCAAGTATCTACAGAAGTACAAGAACTCTGGAATAAAGTGTTTGTCTTGGAAGAGTTGTGGAAGACAAAGCGACCATTACGCGAGATGACCGAAGAACGGAACGAGTTGAAGGCGCAGGTGGAAAGGATGAAGACTGAAGGTGGTAGATCGTCTGAAGGAATAATCAAGCTGAAAGGAAAGAATAAGAGAAAGAGGGACAATGATAGTGATAATTCTGAAAATTCAAACCCGAAGAAGAAGAAAGTTTGTAGCAAGTGTGGGAAGACTCACGTGGGAGAATGCATGATGTGGAAGAACGTGTGTTTCAACTGTAAACAGGAAGGACATATTTCCCTACATTATCCTAAGCTGAATATGAGAAAGTGTTTTTTATGTTGAAGAACGGGTCACGGATTCAACAAGTGTCCTAATAAGAAGAAGACTGGTGAAGGGAGTAGACGGTAGATAACTTAGATATAAGCGGTAGTATCTTTTAGTAGTAGGATGTGATATTAACGGTTGTAATATCGAGAACGATGTGTGAAAATATGTAAATATATATGTTTGTATGAATAAAATCTTTATTTTCTATATGAATATAAGATTAAGATTAATTTGTGAGTTTTTAAAACTCATACTTATGGTAAGTTCATGACTCATAATTATATGAAATGTTTTGAACCCCTCAGCGAATGGACGTCAATGGTCTGACTAGGATAAGTTCATAAACTCATATAATTATGGCAAATTCCTAAACTCACAAGTGTGGTAAGTTTGACGAACTGGGAATAGCTATGTGTGAATAGAGAATAACAACTTTTTGTGTAAAGTTGGAAAATTGCAACTTTTTGTGTAAAGTTGTGTGGGTTAATCCTAAAATTTATTTAAAAAGGAATAGTAATATGTGATATGTACTAAATGTACGGTGTGCTATTTGAACAAATATGCGATTATATGAGAAATATGTGTTGAATTCTTATTGTGTTAAGAATTTGTGTAGAGAAAGAGAATTAATGTAAGATTTTTTTTAATCCGATAATGCCGCCTAAACGACAGAATTGAAATCAAAGAGAAGAGCAGTCAATGAATAATGAAGGAGGCCAAGCGGACCCGATGCAGAATTTTGTGGATAAGTTGGCCCAAGCTATAGGAAATAGAGCTCCAGCAGAAAGAGCAAGAGCGAGAAATCTGCCAGCCGATAGATTGGCTAACTTTAAAGATTTTAAAGCAGTAGGACTACCTGAATTCAAAGGGACTACAAATCCGATTAAAGCCCGAACTTGGGTGAAGGAGATGGAAAAGCATTCATTATTGCAAGAGTAGCGGAAGAGGAAAAGACAGCTTTTGCAACATACTTAATGAAGGTAGAAACTAATTACCAGTAGGAGACTAATCAGGCGAGAACTGGTACAACGGTGGTGACTTGGACAAGATTCAAGAAGTTGTTCTTTGAGAATTACTTTTCATCCAGTATGCAAGCTCGGATGGAGGTTAAGTTTTTAGAACTGAAGTAGGAGAACATGTCGGTTTTGGTGTATGCTGCCAAATTCAATGAATTAGCGAGATTTGCACCTCATCAGGTGGATACGGAGACAAGAAAGGCGAGAAGATTTGAGAATGGATTGAAGCCAGGTATATTCAATAAAGTAGTTGTGTTACAAATTAATACATTCGCGACTTTGTTGGAGAAAGCGATAATTGCTGAAGGGGGGAAGCAAAGCTGCATCTCGATATCATCAGGAAAAGAAGAAGAAGACAAATGATGGAGGTAGTAGTGGTGGTAGTAATTCAAACAAGAGAATATGGAGTGAAAATACCCAATCGGGTAATAAGACAGAAGGGAATAAGAAAGGAGGGGAGCCTTGTACGACTTGTGGGAAGAATCATTCTGGAGTTTGTCTGAAGAAGAAGGGAGTCTGTTATAACTATGGTCAAGAGGGACACATGTCACCTAATTGTCCTAGTCGGAAGAAGATACAAGGTTGTTTTTCATGTGGATCGACAGATCATCTGGTTCGAAACTGTTCGAAGAGGAATGTGGAGAAGGAAAGTGTCAAAAAGGGACCCGGTAGCGGAACCATGGCGATTCAAGGACCTGCACAACCAGGAAGACCAACGGCCCGTGCATTCAACATGTCGGTGCAAAATGCAGTGGCTGCCCAGGAGGTGGCGACAGGTAACGATTTCGCTTAATACTTAAATTACACGAGAAATATGAGTTAGATATTATTGTGAATTATTTTCTTTTATAGATCCAAATCACAGATTAGTATATGAGACATAAATTAATATTGTGTTGATAAGAATGAATTGATGATACAACTTTAAAAGATTGTAAAGAATAAGAAAGCGGTGATTCTGAGGACGGAATCCTTATAAGGAGGGGAGAATGTGATAACCCGAGATTTCAAATAATTTTAATTTTTGTGAATAATTTTTTTTATTTAATATTGATATTGACTATCAATATTGTGCCGAGTATCTGTGATACGAGTCTAGAGATGTGGTCAATTTGTGTATTAACTGAGAAATATGAGTAGAGTTGTGCTTAATAGAGAATAGAAACCCTAACCCTGGTTTCGGATAGGGATTTGATAGAAATCACAATTATAAAAAAAGTAACTGTGAGTATGTGTTTGTGTTATATAAAATTTGTGATTAATGATTAATCGGATAGGGTATAAATATAGTAAACAATAATAAGAGATTAGAAACCCTAATATCAAATTAAGAAAGCCTAACACATAGTTAGGAACCTTAACCGAATGCTGGGAGACCCTAATTTTAAATTTGGGAACCCTAAACGCTAATTAGGAAACACTAATCCTAATTAACAAACCTAATGTGATTTGTAAACTTTAATATAATTAGGAAACCCTAATTATAATTTAGAAATCTTAATTTTCTATTTTAAATTTCAGTAAAAATACCCTAATTATAATTTAGAAACCCTAAGGGTTAGATCAAATGACTAGAAAGCCTTTAAAATTACAAGGAAAAAGACCAAAAATACCCTTTTTGGCATTCTTTATTTGTTAACTTGTAGAATTTAGCAAAAATTTAGTTGTTCACCAACTATGACTTGCCACGTGACTTAAATTTTAGCAACTCAACTACTTAATTGACAACAACATCAGCTATATGCATCGCATCCAAATATATATATATATATATATATATATAGATAGATAGATTAAGAGATAGAAAGTTCATAAAGTTGGTCATTTTTCTCTCAAGCTCTCAACAAACTTTCTCTCTACACCTCCGAAAAAACAAAGTGTTTCAGTCCCTAGATAACTTTCTAACACATCCAAATCAGTGTGGTAGAGCTAAGATCAAAGCATATTCAAGAGAAGGTATAAACCCTAAACTCAAATTTGATCATGTATGCTAAGATAGAATCTATGTTTATGTGTTTATCTATGTGTTAGTAGAGGTTTTATGATGATCTATGATGATCTATCATAGATCTATGACATCAAAATGCTTTAAAAGTGAAGTTTTTCAAAACTGCTCAAGAACCCTAAAAGTGCTCTGACAAGCTAATGTCAGTGGCCTTAGATCTTTACCTGTTTATGATTTGTGTTGTTTTAAGCTTTATATTTATAGTTTGATATGAGATCTATGATCTGGAAGTGGAATCATAGCCATTCCATGTCCAAATTATAAGTTATTAATGGTCAAACCCCGTTGACCGATCATGACCATGGAGTTTCTGGGGTAACCAAGAAACTCCAATCCAGTGTCTGACAACGTTTTCAATCTCCTTGATATGTCAGGTATGATGTTATTTGTTGGTGTTATGGTAACCAGTTTGTAGCCTATTAGGTGGACTTTAGATACATGTCATTAGATTCCTTAAACAACAACTATGTTGGTTTTAATGAGTGGTCAAACTAGACAATTTGATCACGGATAAAGTTTCTGGAATTTCCAAAAATTGTAAGAACATGCCTTATGATAGGCTTTGACCGGGCTCAATCTGGAGAATGTGTGACAGCCTCAAATTTGGGTCCCAAATCACCACGGATATGGTACAATCATTCTATAACTATTGCGGAAGATATAAACATAAATTGTTTATACAATACACTTTACACACTATTCCCCAAAATCGAGTAACCATAACTTATACAGAATTCATAAACTACCTAACATATAACATTATTATCAAACTATACTATTACAAACTAGCTGCACATTTTATCCCAAGCTGAACTTGGCTTTTTCCTTTTCCTGTATCCGAACGCATTCGCCTTATCTGCAATGTTTATCATGATATAGTAAGAGTGTGCATGAAAGTTGCCCAGTAAGTTTAAATTTATATAAGGATATATCATGATTGAAAGAGTCTGAATAATAAGTTGGCTATAATGCATCAATATAGTTGTGAATTAGCGCGAACAAACTTTTGACTGAACAAGTATTAAACATGAATAAATATATCTGGACCAAACGGTAATGAAGGTGATCAGCCTTTCATACCTGACTTATACATTCAATATGTACAGAGTACAATTCTACATGGAAATCAGCAATGATTAACCATAAGCATATCCAAATGAAACAACTCTTAGTAGAGTTAAGTAAAACTTGCCTGAACTGTTGATTACCGCTACACAATTTATATCGCTTTATCCGAAGACCTAATATTAGTAATATAGATCTCCAATATTACAATAATATCATCACAACATAATACTATTATATATATATATATATATACATAGAATAACCTAAACACATAACCTTATCAGTCTATACAACACATGTGACGCCCCCAAAATAGGTATACATCACCCATCTTGAGTCGCCAAATACATGGTACAAAATTCAAATACAACTTACTTATACAACAATCGTGTAAAATACGACAAAACATAATCTAAGAGTTTTAATAAGAATATTGTCATCTAGACAATATCCACACTCAATGGAGTCCTCGTTACATTTATTGTCACAATATTTAACAGAATAGTGAGGACTACTAATGTTATCATATGGACGATCACTTCGTTCCCCGACTAGTCCCGGCTACGTTCTCATTTCCTGAAGAGAATAGTGAAATAAAGGGTGAGCTCAACTAGCCCAATAAGAAATATTATGACTAAGATAATGCAGTATAAATTATCATTAGTCTTCAACAATGTTAAACTAATAAAATACAATAGACATCAAGTTTAACTGCAGCGGAATAAGCAATCCATTAGAAGAATCAAGTAGAGCATGATATCTACTATCTTATATGATTTAAAATGTTTTCATTAATTTTTATCGCTGAGACTCAGCTTAATAAATAAACCACGTCATCGAGTCATCCCTGCACTACGGGCCAAGGATATTCATTAAATCATCAATGGTCATGACTATACCGAATAATCCCTGGTCATAATCATACCAAAAACTGTCCATCAATGCACTACAAGCTACTGAGGACTTTTACCACATCATTTATAACATTACAGGTCATGATTATACCGAATAATCCCTGGTCATAATCATACCAAGTCCATCTATGCACGTAAGCCAAAGATGACTTTCATCACAATATAAGCATGAGGATGATGACAATGACATAATAATTCAATAAAACAAGTTCAAGAATAAATTTTAAAGATTTATAAGTTAATTTATCTTGAAATTAATTACGTATAAATTGTCAACATGATACTGCTTTGTGGAGTAAAATTCAAGAATGCTTAGAAGAATAATTCCATGAAAAGATACCGGATGAAGCGCAAATATCCAGGATATTCTACTAATTTCATGGAGTATAAAAGCCAAAACTTTAACCAAATGAGTATCATAGAATATATGAAACCACAAATGGATCTTCACCCGCCATGCGGTAATCCATGTAGATAGATCATTTCCATAATTTAATAAGGAATGAATATGAAGGATCATTCACCATGCATGTAATAATCCACATAGATAGGTTATTCCAATAGAATAATAAAGAATAGAACTAGGTCATGCGTAATCCGCACAGATAGGATATTCTAACAGAATAATAAAGAATGGAATAACAGAAGAATTCACCATGCATGCGATAGACCGCACAGACAGGTTATTCCAACAAAATAATAAAGAATGGAACTAGGTCTAGCGTAATCCGCACAGACAGGATATTCCAACAGAATAATAAAGAATGGAATAACAAAGAATTCACCATGTATGCGGTACTCCGCATAGACAGGTTATTCCAACAGAATTATAAAGATTTCACCATGCATGCGGTACTTCGCATAGACAGGTTATTCCAACAGAATAATAAAGAATGGAACCATGTCTAGCGTAATCCGCACAGACAGGATATTCCAACAGAATAATAAAGAATGAAATAACAGAATAATTCACCATGCATGTGGTACTTCGCATAGACAGGTTATTCCAACAGAATAATAAAGAATAGAACTAGGTCTAGCGTAATCCGCACAGACAGGATATTCCAACAGAATAATAAAGAATGGAATAACAGAAGAATTTCAACATGTATGCGGTACTTCGCATAGACATGTTATTCCAACATAATAATAAAGAATGGAATAATAGAAGCTCTCTTCATGAATACGAATGAAATAATACCCCTTACCTTAGAAAGAAATTGGATACTGGAGTAGAGAGGTAGCAGACTTCTCTTCTTCTTTCTCTCTATAATTTCTCTCTATAATAATTGCTCTAAAGCTTTAGTGAATTAGTGAGAAATGAAGGAAGAATGAGCTTCTATTTATAGAAAAATATAGTTTCGATAATTGCACGTTTTGGGGCTCAAAATATTACAGTACAATACCTTCAACTTTTCTTTCATTTTTAATTTAGTCCTGCAAATATTATCAAACTTGCACCACCTCCCCTAATAGTAAATAATGTGAATCAATAGTTTAATCATGTGAATCAAAAGTTATAATCATGTGAAAATACGAATTGCAGTATAGTACCTCCATCTATACCTCTATTTTTAACTTAGTCATGCAAGTATTATCAATCTTGCACCAACTCCCCTAATAGTACAATAATATGAATCAATAGTACAAACATGTGAACAAATAGTTATAATCATGTGAATTAATAGCAATTAATTGCTCATTTATCCGATTAATTACCTGACTGGTTAGTAAAACTTCCAGACATCAATTAATATCAAAATAAATGTAGATTTCCACTAACACTAATAATTCCAACACAATGGAATTATCAATTTTATCTTTAATCAATACGAACTTATTCATCATTAATATTATAACTCACAATATTTAACAACCAGGTCGTTCCCAGGAAAGAGGGGGCTTTCCGATAAGGATTTCACCTTATTGGCGCGCAATTAGATGACCAAACCTCTCCTTGATAGAACTTCTAGACATTGTAAATATTGCAATTTAATAATATGAATAACTTTATCGTCTCAATTATTGATTTAGTAATATATCATATTATTCAGATGATATTGTGACAATAATCGAATCAATAATATGAGAGATACGATATAGCAATTACTGTAGCAATAATTGAGTGACTTCTCACGTAAGAATCAATAATCAATACCGTGTGCTACTATGCAACCACGTGTATTACTGTACTTTTAATACCGGGTAGTTCAACTGTTTAACGATAAAACTTCCGCCGTTATTTTAAAAAAGATAATTATGTCATTTTCTAACTACGACAATACTTCCGTTGTGAGGTCTACCAATGATTGTGCCGTCGTACGAATATTCCCTGTTAAAATGAATATTTCCCGACCAATTGAATATTATATAACCACTTGCTTACTTTGTAAAATTTGTAAATATTACCCACAACTATAACATTATATCAAATCCACACCATAATATTCAAAAATATATTTCGAGAAAATTATTCTTTATTCATAGCAAAATAATTTTAGATAATTATATTATCAGCCAAAATAATTTTCAAAGACTTGAAATAATTTTTTAGATAACTAATATCATTTATCATGATTTTTAATCATTAATATCGTATTTAAATAATACAAATACCACATTATTCTATTATCATTAATATTTATTTAATATTAAAATTAATGAAAATTATAACATAATATTATAATATATTTATAATATATAAAAAGTATTTTTAATACTTTAAAATCATATTTATATGATTTTGAATCGATTAAATCCATTATCCGATAATTGCTTTTAATTTTAAAATATTAATATTTCCATGACAAAATATCAAAAGTTATATTTTATAACTTAAAATATTTTTATAACACTTAAATCATTTTTATATGATTTTAAAAACATTAATTTATTTTTCCATAATTTATTTAATATATCTATTAAATAAATTAATTACCATTAATAATAAATTATTAATAAAATTCATCACAAAATATTAAAAGTCATCAAAAATAACTTAAAATATTTTCTAATATCATAATATAATTTTTCATAATTTTAATGAATTAAAATCATTTTTAAATAATTTATTTAATATTCTAAATAAATAAATAAATACCTTTTATATTCCAAAAATATTAAATATTTTTGAAATATACTCAAAATAATTAAAAACTATTTTTTAGAATTTATTATATAATTTTAATAATTAAAAACTATTTTTTTCTATTTATTTAATTAATTAATAATTTTCATGGTAATTAATTGTCGCTAAAGGGGCCTATAAATGACAAAACCGTCATATAGGTGTTCTTGGGTTGTTTCCGAGAAATTCATATCGGTCCATCAAGGCATGAGGTTTGACCTGATTATAAATCTATGTTCTAGATGTTATCTGGGCAGTCTAGTGCATCAAAGCTATAGTAATTATGTATTACTAAGTTTATGGCCATACAACATCAGATCAGAGAGATCCAAGCCCTCCAAATTGCTGTCAGACTTGTTCTTCAATTTCTGGATTTTCCAGAAATTGAAGAACAATCGATAATCTATTTCGATCCCTTTAATCCTTTATATACGAGAACTTGCGTGTATGTTTTATTGATTCAATAATGTATGGTTGATGTCAGTGTACAATTGTATAACCTTAGATTATCATAACAACAACAATACAAAGAGATCTAGACGGTCAAAGTAGAAGCCAGGAAATGGTTCTTGAATTTTCAGGGTTTTCCAGAAAGTTCTTAAGGCTGATGGTCAACTCACTTTTGACCACTAATATCTTGGGTTATGTTAAGGACCTGAGTGAACTAAAGACTTCATCATGTAGTATTCATGTCAGACTTCAACCTTAAAGCAACAATGTGACGCCCCCAAAATAGGTCCACACAACCCATCCTGAGTCACCAGATATCATACTATAAAAATCAAATATAAACTTTATGTATACAACTGTTGAACTGTCGTGCAGGATACGACCACAGTTAAACTGTGAGTTTTAATACAAATGTATCTAACTCTCATGGTGCCTCGACCACAACCTTACAGTGGTACTTTACATAATAGTACAGTCAAAAACTGTTTTAGAAATTAAAATCTTTGGGAAGTGCTCAAAGAAACCTTCGTACATGGGAGGCCATGCGTCTAGGTTATGATAGATATCATATGTCCACAGAATTATCCTTGGTTGACCCAATAGTCCCGAAAGAAAAACAAGAAGATTGCTATCATCTTCTTTCCAATGGTGAGTTTTCTCTTGACATATAATTATCTCCATTTTCTCCAATTGAAAATTATATTTCAAATAAACTCCAAGATCATATAGGTAGTGCTCATAGATATACTCAGCAAGTGGATGTGCACAACCCTATCTTATGATAATACGAGGTTGTATGTCATTAGACATCTTGTATGATAGTGGCAAAACACCCTTCCAAAGTTGGGTTCACCTCACCCTATTCGGTTCACCAAAATTAAATATCAAATGACGTATACAATACGACACAATTATCTAAAGTTCTCAACAAAATTATTTCCATACTATTTAGGAGAACCTTATGACTTTATAGACCAATCGCCTTCTATTCCCCTCGTTATCCCCGCTCGACCCAAATTTACACTCTTATTACACGAAAGGAATTGTGAAGCAAAAAGGATGAGCACAACTAGCCCAATAAAGAATATCATGACTAAAGATAATTTACATCATCAATAGCCTTCATCGATAATAAATCGTAGATTTAGAACATATGGTAGATGATAAAACTTTTTCAACCTAAGTTGCGATTGAACGAGTAATCCATTAGAAGAGTCAAATAGACCATCGGTCTATTATCTTCTCCATATTAAAAGTCCACCAATAATGTTTTATCCCTGTAACATCAATCAACAATTCCTTTCCACAATCATCTGAATAACTCATAATCATAATTGTGACTCTAAATTCTTCTTCGCACCTAGGATGAAGATAATTTTCATCACCTATCTTCACCTAAAAACATCAAAAATCATGGTTATGCCAAATCACAATTCCTGCTCATAATCATACTAATAAATTCATCTTTGCACTATGGCCAAAGATATTCATTAACAATTCATCTTTGCACTACAGGCAAAAGACATACAACTATATTTTAGAAGACTCAAGTAGATCATGATATCTACTATCTTTTACAAATTAAAAGTGTATAATCAATATTTTATCGCTGAGACTCAGCTTAATAAATAATCCACATCATCGAATCATCCACACTTTTCTGACCAAGGATATTCATGTAATCATCAATGGTCATGATTATACCAAATAATCCTTGGTTATAATCATACCAATAACTGTCCATCAATGCACTACGGGCCAATGAGTACTTTTACCACATCATCTATAACATTACGGGTCATGATTATACCTAATGTTCCACGGGTCATAATCATACCAATAAATAGTTCATCTATGCACATAAGCTAATGATATTCATCAATCAATAGTTTATCTTTGCACGTAAGCCAAAGATAGACAACTGTAAAACCAATAATCAACAGTCCATCTTTGCACGTGAGCCAAAGATATACAACTGTAAAACCAATAATCAGCAGTCCATCTTTGCACATAAGCCAAATATATACAATTGTAAAACCAATAATCAACAGTCCATCTTTGCGCGTAAGCCAAAGATATACAACTGTAAAAACCAATAATCAATAGTCCATCTTTGCACGTAAGTCAAAGATATACAACTGTAAAACCAATAATCAACAGTCCATCTATGCACGTAAGCCAAAGATTACTTTCATCATAATATAAGCATGAGGATGATGACAATGATATAAACATTAATCAAACGAAATCAAGGTTAAATATTAAAGACTTTCAATTTATCCAAATATTATCAATCACTTAATAAATTCATAATCTAATATTATTAATATTATAATAATATTTTAATCACTTCTTAAACTTATAAACAATTTATTTTAATTGTTTACACTTTACCAAATAATGCATTTAATCATTCAAAAATGCCATACTCATAAGATTTCATCACCAATGATCAAATCACTCATCAAAAATCTGCATACACCTTATATAGGATTTCCAAGCCATAAACTCTTATTTACCAATTTTTCAACTTCACATAACATATTTAATTCATATATTCGTAACTAAACCATTTTCATGAAAAATACCAAATCAGTCCCAAAAATTATTCATTTCTAGGATTTAGCATAATATAGTCCCATATTGAACATATATTTTTTTCAAAATTTTTAAAATTCATTTACTATTTTTCATATGGCCAAAACTGCCGAATATTTAGACATTTATCATAAATTGTACTTTTGTCCAAAAATTCTGAAATTTACAGGGTATACTCCTGTTATATATATGTACTCCTAATAACAATTTCACCAATTTTGTAGTTAACCACAGGGAGTTATAAGGGTTTACTTTTAAAATAGTCTTTTCCTATAAAATTCATAACTCCTAATCTATACATCCAAAAATCACCATTTTTGGACACAATCTAGAAAACTCATCAAATTATCATTCTAAATTTTTTCAAATTTTGAGGTCGAAAAATTACGAAACCGCAAATGGATTTTTAAATCCCATGCACGGTAAATCCACGTGAATGAGATCATTTCCATAATTTACTAAAGAATGAATACAAAGGATCATTCACCATGTATGTGGTAATCCACATAGGCAGTTATTCCAATGTAATAATAAAGAATAGAATAACGTAAGAATTCACCATGCATGTGATAGACCGCACAAACAAAGTTATTCAAAGAATAATAAATAATGGAACCAGTCATGCGTCATCATCTTGCAGACGAGATATTCCAACAGAATAATAAAGAATGGAATAATAGCGAGAATTCACCGTGCATGCGATAGACCGCATGCAGACGAGTTATTCCAACAAAATAATAAATAATGGAACTGAGTCATGCGTCATCCGCGATAAACGAGGATATTCAACGAGTAATAATAAAGAATGGAATAAAGAAGAATTTCACCATGTTTGCGGTGCCATGATAGATAGGTTATTCCAACATAATAATAAAGAATGGAATAACGAAAGAATTTCACCATGTATGCGGTACTTCGAGCATGATTGAAAGTTATTCCAACATAATAATAAATAATGGAATAACAGAAGCTCTCTTCATGAATACGAAAGAAATAATACCCCTTATCTTAGAAGAAAACTGGATACTGGAATAGTGAGGTAGCAGACTTCTCTTCTTCTTTCTCTCTATAATTTCTCTCTATAATAATTGCACTATAGCTTTAGTGAATTGGTGAGAAATGAAGGAAGAATGAGCTTCTATTTATAGGAAAATATAGTTTCAATAATTGCATGTTTTGGGGCTCGAAATATTACAGTATAATACCTTCCTCTTTTTCTTCATTTTTAATTTAGTCCTGCAAGTATTATCAAACTTGCTCCACCTCCCCTAATAGTAAATAATGTGAATCAATAGTTCAATCATGTGAATAAATAGTTATAATCTTGAGAAAATACGAATTATAGTATAGTACCTCCATTTATACCTCCATTTTTAACTTAGTCATGCAAGTATTATCAATCTTGAACCACCTCCCCTAATAGTACAAGAATGTGAATCAACAGTACACACATTTGAACAAATAGTTATAATCATGTGAATTAATATCAATTAAATGCTCATTTATCCGGTTAATTACCTGATTGGTCAATATAACTTCCAGACATCAATTAATATCGAAATAAATGTCGATTACCACTAACACTGATAATCTCAACTCAATAGAACTATTTTTATCAAAAAAAATCTATTTTTAAAATTTTGAAGTTTGACTTTTTTCTGAAAAAGTCAACTGTTGACTTTTTGACCAAAAAGTCAACCCCAGAATTTTTTTTGTTTATAGTCTATTTCTACTAATTTCATCGTTCCGGACTCAAATATCACGTCCGCGTCTCTAAATTCAACTCCGAACTCAAATTCGATTTTTAATAACATTTATTCATTAATATTATAATTGCAATATTTAACAACCAGGTTGTTAAGCAGGAAAGAGGGATTTTTCGATAAGGATTTCTCCTTCATCTTGGCGCAATTTAGGTGACCAAACATCTCTTTGATGAGAACTTCTAGATATTGTCAATATTACAAATAATAATATGAAAAACTTTGCCATCTCAATTATTGATTTAATAATATAACATATTATGACAATAATTGAATAAAAGCTGAATGACTTCTCACATAAGCATCAATAATCAAAGATATCAGTAAAATACCATGTGCTACTATGCAACCAATGCCAGATTACTATACTTTTATCACCAATTATTTTATATCAACTTGTTTACTTTGAAAAAATTTCACATATCACCCTTAACTTTAACCTTTTATCAATTTAACCATTTACTAAATAGAATAATTATAAGAAAATTGAATACTTTCATTTCATAAAATTCGGGGTCACACAAACAACATGACCAAATAACTTAATAGAAGCAAGATCAAAGGTCATCAAAAACGGTGTCGATCGCGTTAAAATTTCAGGTTTGCCCATAAACCATATTTAAATGACCCAATCAACGCTATTTGACTGATCATAACATGAAATCTAGACACGATCCAACTCTGATTCAAGTTGCAGAACAAAGACCACATAGCATACTACAAGTTCAAACATTTAAAACATAAAAACAACTAACAGACACCGATCTATGAGGTCTGACATATGCTTGTCAGACGATGTTTTAGAAATTTTCCAGATTTAAGAAATCTTCAATTTCGAGCCTTTTGATGTTATGGATCTAGGATTTGACAACACAGATCACTAAATAGCATCATAATACACAACATTAAACAAAAAAACAACAACAACTAACAACATATCATAGGATTTCTAAAATTTAGGGTTTATACCACTTTGATGCTTGAGCTTTGATTCTGATCATCATGATCTATTCTTGGCTTGCTAGAGATCATGTTAGAGACTGAATTTCCTACTAATTTCATGGGTCTAGAGAGGGAAAATGTTGGTTGAGTGTTTGGTGACCAAATAGCTAATTTTGTGAACTTCTATCTCTCTAATTCTACATGTATATATTGATCCAACATATTCAGTTGATATAATGGCTGAATGCTGCGAATTTAGATCACATAGGGTGGTTGGAGTTGGTCACCAACTCCATTCTTTGGCAATATTCTTACTCCAACCAATTACAAATCTAAAAAGGGCATAATGGTCATTTTGCTTCCAATTTTAATTCTAAAATTGTCATTTGATGCAAACCCTTAGGGTTTGACCCTTAGGGTTAAAACCTAAGGTTTATAAAAATACATTTCTAGGATTTCCGGTTTAGGGTTTTCAAAATGAAAATTAACATTTTTAAATTATAATTAGACTTTCCTAATTACAGTATAATTTCCTAATCACATTAGGACTAAAACAAATTAGGATTAATATTTTCTAATTAAGATTGCTAATTTAGCAATTTAATCCACAATTGTGCAATAGGGTTTTTGACGAAATAATTAGGGTTTAAAAATTTAAAATTAGGATTTGCTAATTAATTAAGCTTTACCCTAATTAACATTATAATTTATAGCACTTAAGCATTAAAATTCTCCGTTAAGTTCCCAAATTAGGGTTTAAAATTATCGAAATCTAAAATTAGAGTTTCCAGATCCGGTATTAGGGTTTTCTAATAATCAATTAGGGTTTCAAGTAATTTATAATTAATGACGTTTAAACCTTATACATAGCATTTAAATTTTCAAACTATGATTTTAGATTTCCGAATTAGGGTTTCGGACTCCCAGAACTGAAATTAGTGTTTCCAGAACCGATTTCTAGGGTTTCTTAACAGTCGTTAGGGTTTTTTAACAGAACGTCGATATTCAACAATAATATTAGGGTTTGACGCTGATAAAATTTATCTGGTTAGGGAACTTTCTTGTTTGCTCAGCTACATTTTAATTCTAGCTTCAATTAATTTGTCGTTGAAATGACCTAACGTTAAGAAGTCGATCTTTTTAATTAGTATGTGTAAACTAATATGAGTCTACACTTATAAGAATCAAATCATCACATAACATGCTTCTTAACACATTACATAGCATATTGGTCATATATTACAAGTTAAAGTAATCACATATGCATGCTTTGAAATTTAGATAAAAGATAGAAACTATTCATAATTGTAGGATGGGCGCATTTCTTACTCTCATCCCCAGCTAACCCAGTTAAGCTTCTGCTCTCCTACTTTCAGTCCGACTCTAACATACCAATACACTTATACTTTAACATAAATATATGCTAGAGGTCTCACATAGCATATGACTATTCTTGAGTTCATTACCACAAGTTTAACTTACAATTTACATATCATTAAAACATAAAAAGATCATGTAAACCTCATGCTTTACAACTCTTGCCATATATCTACATAGAGATCACATAATCCGTTAATACACATGCGCATAGTGTGCATATCATCAATTCATATTTAGCATCGTTTAGTACTTCGAAACATGCTTTACACTCATTTTTGATTAAATTATCATTATTTCCAATACATATGAATCATGTTTGGAGATATAATAAATTTAACATGACATCTTAAATCATTAACATCTAAGTACTCATATATTATGCAACTTAAGTTTGAAAACATGTTCAAGGTTACCTTTGAAATTATTTTAGCATGAATGATGCAATCCAACACATGCAAGACAAATCTAAAACTTTTATCATAAGTAACTAAGTTATGATAAACTCTTTTCAAGATCAAAACTATATCATGTAGCATTCATGTATGTTAACTTTAACATAACAAGTTTCTTCTTGAAAACTTCTCTAACACAAGGTCTAACAAGTTTGGTCTTGAACAAAGGCACTTTAACGACTATATTATGCTCCTTTATATTTGAGATCGATCATATATATAACATACCAAGTTCGAACTTGCAGGACAAGTATTTCATCAAAGTTTGTTTTTAAATTTAATTTTTATTACAAATTCTCTCACTAAAACATATTGATCACTTCATACTACATAAGAAAACTCTATATCTCATGTTATACTCCTTTTTAGGTATATATCTACGTCCATGATACTAAGTTCTCAACACATAACATCAACAACACCAAAGAATCGATTACGGGGTATGGTGAAGTCTACTACCGCACCCTAAGTACAAATAGGACGCAATGCTACGCCCGTACAGAACAGAAATAGTAACTTGCTCTGTTTTGCAGAGCATCAAACCACTTTGATTCTTTTTATTTTAAACATGTTCCAATCTACAAATAAAGAGTTCATACATGTAAACCTACTTCATAAACACATTATGGCATGCTAATTCACCTTGATTAAAGAGAGAATTTCAAGTAATTTCTAAGAATTTGACAAACCCAACTAAGAAAAAAAAAAGTTTGGATTTTATACCTCTTGAAGCTTAATAAACTTAGTTTCCTCATTTTAAACGCGTACTAATCTCTTCTTTGAATCACAACTCTCTCAATTTTTAATTTACCAGAGGTTCCACAGACAAACAAAAATCAACATAAAATCTGAGAATTGGACTACTCTTTATAGAAGAACTTTGGACTGGGAATTAGCTTTGCATGAAAGGTTGAGACTGGAATGTAGAAGAAGAATACATTTGGTTCACAAGGGTTTGCTCAACCACCCACCATCGCCTATCTTCCTAGCCAATGATTACGAGACTTGGAAGTTACGTATTTTAGTTTTAGGCTACTGTTCATGTACTATTGTGTCACTCAATTTAGGACAAGAGCAAATCTCATCAATAAGTTTAGTTCAGTTACCTTAACTCCCAAAGATATAATCTTAATGTACAATTGTTACCATATTAGGAAATTTAGGGATTATTTAGGTACTCACATCATATAATCCATGTACATTAAATACACGCAATAAAATAACACAGTTAGGTATTATTAACCGGGTATCTCCCATAATTATTCTTTCTACACGTAACCACATAATAACATCATTTAATATGAACTGCTCAGGTTTACATATTATTTCCTTCCCAATTTTGGGAATACATAGATATTTAATCATTTCTGTATTAAAATCACTTATGATTTTATTGCACTACTTGATAATTCATATCATTAGAATATATTCTTATCATATGAATTTATTCATGCCACACCTTACATTAATGTTCCATTTCATTTTCTACAGTAGAAAACTAATTTCTTACCAGATTGGACACTGACACTGTAAAACCCCAAATTTTATGAATAAAGATTTAATTTTCTCGAAATATTTTTTTTCAAAATTATGGTGTGGATTTGAGATAATGTTATAGTTGTAGGTAATATTTATAAATTTTGCAAAGTATGCAAGTTGTTATATAATATTCGATTGTTAGGGAATATTCTTTTTTCGGGGGAATATCCGTATTTACCTGCATACAATCATTGGTGGACCCAAAATGGAATTATTGTTGGATTGAGAAAACGACAAAATATATTTTTATGAAAATAACTACGGAAGTTTTACCGTTAAAACTGTTGAACTACTTGGTAGTAAAAAACACGATGTCTGCGCGTGGTTGCATAGTAGCACACTCGGTATTGATTATTGATGCTTACATAAGAAGTCACTCGGTTTTGTTCAATTATTGCTTGATGGTTGTTGCATAGTATCTCACGTTATTTGATTCAATTATTGTCGATATTTTATATATTATTAAATCAATAATTGAGATGACGAGTTATTAATATTATTATTTGCAATATTAACGATGTCTAGAAGTTTTGTCAAGGAGAGGTTTGGTCTCTAATTGCGCGCCAATAGGAGAAAAATCTTTATTGAAAGCCCCTCTTTCCGAGAAACGACTTGGTGATTAATATTGTGAATTATAATAATGATGATAAATGTTGTTAAATATATTGAGGTGTCTTTTTATGAAGTCACAAAAGTTTATATATATATATATATATATATATATTTTAAATTTTGTTTTATTAGTATTATTAATGTAATAAAATAGAAAAGTTTTTATATAAAATGAATACTTTTATAAAGTTATTTGTTTTATTAGACAATAATTAGAATATAATATATTTTATTATGCATAGTAAAATCTTTTTATATAAAATGTAATACTTTTATAAAGTTATTTGTTTTATTAGACAATAATTAGAATATATTATATTTTATTATGCATAGTGTTTGAATAGTGCTACTCGTATAGTATTTTGCATAGTAAAATCTTTTTATATAAAATGTAATACTTTTATAAAGTTATTTATTTTATTAGACAATAATTAGAATATATTATATTTTATTATGCATAGTGTTTGCATAGTGCTGCATATAAGTTTTGCATAGTAAAATCTTTTTATATAAATAGAATACTTTTATAAAGTTATTTATTTTATTAGACTATAAATAGAATATATTATATTTATTTAAAAGATTTTGTTTTATTAGAATAATTTATTAATACTGAATAGTAAATCAATATGGATCGTCCGCTTAAAAATAAATCAATCTAGACTGTTCATGAATTAGTTATTCTTGATCCATTCTCCTATAAATAGAAGCTCATTCCTTCATTATTTCTTACTTAATGTCTTTGAAACTCTAGAGAGAAAGAAGAAAAGTATTCTTCTACCTCACTTTTCCAATATCCAGTTCTTCTAAGGTAAGGGATATTATTTGTTGTACTCGTAAAGGATATTATTTGTTGTACTTGTAAGGGGTATTATTTTTTTCGTATTCATGAAGAGAACTTCTGTTATTCCATTCTTTATTATTCTATTAGAATAACCTATATACACGGGCTACCCTATACTTGGTGAAATTCTTCTATAATTTCATTCTTTATTATTATGTTGGAATAACTCAGATATGCTAAGTCCGCATACATGGTGAAATTCTTCTGTTTATTCCATTCTTTATTATTACATTGGAATAACACTTTCTCAATGCGGTCTATCGTATGCATGGTGATTTCATTGTTATTCCATTCTTTATTATTCATTGTAATATCCTCGCTTGGTGCGAATTTTGCACGACACAGTTCCGCTTTTTTTATTATTCTCGTTTAATAACTCATCTGCGTGCGTTCGCATGACTGGTTCCATTCTTTATTATTCTCATTGGGAATAACCTATCTCATGCATTCTATCGCATTTACATGGTGAATCCTTCTATTATTCCATTCTTTATTATTCTATTGTAATAACCTGTGTATGTGGATTACCACATGATTGGTGAATGATCCTTTGTATTCATTCCTTATTAAATTGTGGAAATGATCTACATACGTGGATTACCGTATGGCGGGCGAAAATCCATTTGTAGTTTCATATATTCTATTACACTTAGTTGGTTAAAGTTTTGACTTCTATACTCCATGAAATTAGTTGAATATCCTTGATATTTGCGCTTCATCCAGTATCTTTTCATGGAAATATTCTTCTGAGCATTCTTGAATTTTACTCTACAAAGCAGTATCTTGTTGAAAATTTGGACGTTATTGAATTCTGGATAAATTAATTCTTGAACTTGTTTTATTGGATTCTTATATCATTGTCATCATCCTCATGCTTATATTATGTTGAAAGTCATCTGTGGCCCGTAGTGCATGGATAATTTGTGGTTGTGATACTAATGAATATCCTTGGCCGTAGTGCAGGGATGATGTGAATTATTTATTAAGCTGAGTCTCAACGATTAAAGTGATGAAAAACCTTTTTAAATAATAAAAGATAGTATATTTTATTCTCTACTTGACTCTTTTAATGGATTTCTTGTTCCGCTGCAGTTAAACTTGATGTTTGTTATATTTTATCAGTTTAACATTGTTGAAGACTAATGATAATTTATTCTACATTATCTTAGTCATAATATTTCTTACTAGACTAGTTGAGCTCATCCCTTTCTTTCACTGTTCTCTTCAGGAAATGAAAACGTAGCCGGGACTAGTCGGAGAACGGAGTGACGGTCCAGATGATAGTATTAGTAGTCCTCATTTTTCTGTTAAATAGTGTGACAATAAATGTAATGAGGACTCCTTTTAGTGTGGATATTGTCTAGATGACAATATTCTTATTAGAACTCTCAATTTATGTTTTGTCGTATTTTACACGACAGCTGTATTATTAAGTTGTATTTATATTTTGTACCATGTATCTGGCGACCCAAGATGGGTGATGTATATTAAAGCTTAGGGATATGATCCCTGGTTGAGATGTGAGGCAAGAACTAGGAAGGGAGAGACGGGGAATTCCTTCGCTAGTATGACCAACCTAAGTTTATTTGGTATTTAATTGGTCGGTCAGAGTATAGGGATAATATGTGATATGTTAATTAACCCTTGTTTTGTTGTAGTATTTGAAAATGGCATCCGAAAATGTTGAGATATGCAATGAAGCACGTGAGACCGTTGAGACACCTTTAATCACTAACCAGGTTAATGTGATGTCAGACAAAAAAGAAATTAGAGATATCTACGTGGTGCGTGAAGAACTAATAGTTGCACCAGAGCTAGTTGCAGAGGTAGCAGCTGAGAGTGAGGAAGAAGAGGAACCTGAGGAGAATTTATTAGAAGAATTTTATGATCAAAATTTAGAATTACAAAATTGTATTCATGAGTTAGAAGAGCAGGCTGTAAAACGGCAGGTGGTCGTGGAGCAAAGAGATGCAACAATTCAAAATTGTGTTACCCGATATGCGATTCTTGAACAGAAGCACTCGTTGGCAGTGTACAAGATATTAGAGCTAGAATCTGAGAATGCTATGATCAAAGTTACGATGAAAGCGAAAACAATCGAATGAAGGAGAATAGATGATGTGTGGGTAAAAGCCATATTTGACACATTGATATTTTAGAAAAAGACGTCCAGATCCAATAAAGTCAAAATAGATGAAATGGATTTCGCTTTTTGACAACAATTAGGAGAATCCAACATCGAATTTAGAATTACCCTGTGCAGAGCAGTCAACCCCAATTCGATATGGATCGGAGAGTAATGATTCAAATCATGGATCAGGAATGTGACGAAGAAATTAAGGGTGGAATGTACTCTATAGCAAAGTTAAATTCGGTAGTTTAAGTGAGAGCGTTTGTCGAGAAACCCGAACGAAGTTATTGTGGGTAAGTTAATTATAAACTCTTGCGAAGTCTATGCCTTATTAGATACCGGTTCTATCCATTATTTAATCTCTCTTGCTTGCGTTCAATGTTTAAATTTGACTCCGGAGAAATTAGACTTTGACTTATCGGTTGAAACTCCGTTAAGAGAAACCTACATTACCTCCACTGTTTATAAATCTTGTTTGAATCAAATCGACACTTTCACGTTACTTGTCGATCTTATCTCTTTGAAAATACTTGCCTTTGATGTGATTTTAGGAATCGATTAGTTAACTACCCATCATGCTTTTCGTACGGTTGTTAGCTTTTATGTTCCTAACCAACCTGTTATGCGAATTCAAGCAACCAAACCGTTAAAGTTAATCACTGTTATATCAAGCCATAAGTAAAGAGCCCCGATCCTTTCGTTGTTGACTTCCTTGTGTGTAATGAACCGAAACCAGACTTTCTGTAGGCGATGTCGTGAATGACGATGGCAAGTTGATAGGTATTAATGTGACGTACTATCCAAGTCTTGGTTGAGAGTCACAGTTTTGAATGATATTTCTATCGTTAATAAATTTTTTGACGTATTTCTGAAGACTTCTTAGCCTACCCCTAGAGCGTGAAATCAAATTTTGTATTGACCCCATTACAAAACCCATTTCTAAAACCCTTAAATATTTCTTCAACCAAAACGAATGTATAATGCGCCAAAGACGTTGGCTCGAGCTGTTGAAGATTACGACTATACCATTCAATATCATTGTGGAAGAGCCAACGTGGTAGCTGACGCGTTGAGTAGAAGATCATATGTGTTTACAAGTGCGAATATATGAACCTACGTGAAGATAACGAATATATGATTAGAACCGACTTTAGTCGATAATGTTAAAAACTAAAGCTTGGACCCAAAGCTGATGAATTCGAAGAAGAAGGTTAAAGAGGGCGTTATTTTAAAAGCAAGAGTTGCTGAAGGGAGGAAATATCAACCCTCGATTTAATTGGCCCAATTGAAATCCTCGATCGAGTAGGAACTTTGGCCTATAGACTCGCTTTTACCGCCAAGTATGTCGCGTGTTCATAATGTTTTAACGTATCGATGTTACGTAAATATGTGGATGATCCGAACCACATTATTAAATTAGAACTAGATGATATAGTAGAAGATTTAACGTATGAGGAGATATGTGTTAAAATCTTAGATAAGAAGGATCGTATTCAACACTAAAAGGTTATACCTCAAGAGTTAGAATTTGAAATAAAGTCAAGGTATCCTCACCTCTTCGGCATACCAGGTACGTACATAAATTTTGAGGGTGAAATTTCATAAGGAGGGGAGATTGTAAAACCCCAAATTTTACGAATAAAGATTTAATTTTCTTGAAATATTTTTTTTCAAAATTATGGTGTGGATTTGAGATAATGTTATAGTTGTGGGTAATATTTATAAATTTTGCAAAGTATGCAAGTTGTTATATAATATTCAATTGTTCGGGGAATATTCTTTTTGTTGGGAATATCCATACAACCACAAATCATTGGTGGACCCATGGCGGAATTATTGTCGGATTGAGAAAACGACAAAAATATTTTTTATGAAAATAACGGTGGAAGTTTTACTGTTAAAATTGTTGAACTACTTTCGGTAGTAAAAGTACAAAGAATGTCTGGCGTGGTTGCATAGTAGCACACGGTATTGATTATTGATGCTTACGTAAGAAGTCACTCAGTTTTGTTCAATTATTGCTTGATGAATTGTTGCACAAAGATCTCACGTTATTTGATTCAATTATTGTCGATATTTTATATATTATTAAATCAATAATTGAGATGATAGAATTATTAATATTATTATTTGCAATATTAACGATGTCTAGAAGTTTTGCCAAGGAGAGGTTTGGTCTCCTAATTGCGCGCCAATAGGGAGAAATCCTTATTGAAAGCCCCTCTTTCACGGGAACGACACAGTGATTAATATTGTGAATTATAATAATGATGATAAATGTTGTTAAATATATTGAGGTGTCTTTTTATGAAGTCACAAAAGTTTATATATATATATATATATATAAATTTTGTTTTATTAGTATTATTAATGTAATAAAATGAAAAAGCTTTTATATAAAACATAATATTTTTATAAAGTTATTTGAGTTATTAGACAATAATTAGAATATAATATATTTTATTATGCATAGTATTTTGCATAGTAAATTTTTTTTATATAAAATGTAATACTTTTATAAAGTTATTTGTTTTATTAAACAATAATTAGAATATATTATATTTTATTATGTATAGTGTTTGCATAGTGCTGCGATAGTGTATGTATAGTAAAATCTTTTTATAAAACAAAATACTTTTATAAAGTTATTTGTTTTATTATACTATAAATAGAATATATTATATTTTATTTAAAATTTTTTATTTTATTAGAATAATTTATTAATCTTTGCATAGTAAATCATTATGGACCATCCGTTTAAAAGTAAATCAATCTGGACCGTTCATGAATTAGTTACTATTCGGTCCATTCTCAATATAAATAGAAGCTCATTCCTTCATTATTTCTTACTTAATTCAATTTGAAACTTTAGAGAGAGAAAACTATAGAGAGAAAGAAGAAAATATTCGCTACCTCACTTTTCCAATATCAAGTTCTTCTAAGGTAAGGGATATTATTTGTTGTACTTGTAAGGGATATTATTTCTTGTACTCGTAAGGGGTATTATTTCTTTCGTATTCATGAAGAGAACTTCTATTATTCCATTCTTTATTATTACATTGAATAACTTTTGTACTGTGAATACCCTATACTTGGTGAAAATTTTCTATTATTTCATTCTTTATTATTATGTTGGAATAACCAAAGATATATGAAGTACCGCATACATCTTTGAAATTCTTACATTATTCCATTCTTTATTATTATATTACAATAACTTTTATGCATGCGGTTACATCGCATGCATGGTGATTTCTGTTGTTAATCCATTCTTTATTATTTTATTGGAATATCCTGTCGGTGCGAATTTCGCCTGACCTGGTTTTGTTCTTTATTATTCTGTCGAAATATCCTATCTGTGCATTTACGCATGACCTGGTTCCATTCTTTATTATTCTATTGGAAATAACCAGTCTGTGTAGTCTATCGCACACATGGTGAATCCTTCTGTTATTCCATTCTTTATTATTCTATTGGAATAACCTGTCTATGTGGATTACCACATGCATGGTGAATGATCCTTTGTATTCGTTCCTTATTAAATTGTGGAAATGATCTCGCATCGTTGATTACTGGCATGGCGCAAGCGAAAATCCATTTGTAGTTTCATATATTTTATTACACTTAGTTGGTTAAAGTTTTGACTTCTATACTCCATGAAATTAGTTGAATATCCTTGATATTTGCGCTTCATCCAGTATCTTTTCATGGAAATATTTTTCTAAGCATTCTTGAATTTTACTCTACAAAGCAGTATCTTGTTGAAAATTTGGACGTTATTGAATTCTGGATAAATTAATTCTTGAACTTGTTTTATTGGATTCTTATATCATTTTCATCATCCTCATGCTTATATTATGTTGAAAGTCATCGTGGCTGTTGTTGCATAGATGGACTTGGTATAATTATGACCGAGGATTATTCTATAATCATGGCCGTAATGTTACAAATGATGTGGTAAAAATCCTCATTGGCCCGTAGTGCATTGATGGATGATTGTTGGCATGATCATGACCATTGATGAATACACGAATATCCTTGGCCCGTAGTGTATGGATAATTTGTGGTTGTGATACTAATGAATATCCTTGGCCGTAGTGCAGGGATGATGTGGATTATTTATTAAGTTGAGTCTCAGCGATAAAAGTGATGAAAACCTTTTAAATCATAAAAGATAATAGATTTTATCCTCTACTTGACTCTTTTAATGGATTTCTTGTTCCTCTGCAGTTAAACTTGATATTTGTTATATTTTATCAGTTTAACATTGTTGAAGGCTAATGATAATTTATTCTACATTATCTTAGTCATAATATTTCTTACTGGGCTAGTTGAGCTCACCTCTTTCTTTCATTGTTCTCTTTAGGAAATGAGAACGTGGCAAGGACTAGTCGGGGAGCGGAGTGACGGTCCAGATGATGATAGTATTAGTAGTCCTAACTATTCAGTTAAATAGTGTGACAATAAATGTAATGAGAACTCCTTTGAGTGTGGATATTGTCTAGATGACAATATTCTTATTAAAACTCTCAATTTATGTTTTGTCATATTTTACCTAACGACAATTTGTATTATTAAGTTGTATTTATATTACATACAATGTATCCGCAACCCAAGATGGGTGATGTATACCAATTTAGGGCGTCACAAGCCCAAATTGCGCTATTTTTTTTCTTTGTTGGGAGGGTGAAATGCTACTTGGATCCACTGGAGGTGCCAAAATGGTTTAGCTTCAAGCAGCTTCAAATTCTATCACCACACAAGTTCTATATGATATAATTTAACTTCTATAGTGGTGATATACCCATAATTAAAATGAATCAATATGTTCAACTCCTTTCACTATTTTCAAATAAATTGAATATTTAATTATTAAGAATCCTATAATTTATTTGATATCAAACTCTTAGGGTTAGTCCACTAATTTAAATAAATTATTAGTGACTCCCTTTAATCATTTCATAAATTCACATAACCACATAAGGTTTAAATAGACTCACAAAACTAACTCATTAAAAATTAAATCGCATATTTATTTAATAAGGAGTTTTAAAATTCACGGTCATTACATGTTTTGTACCGGGTTCAAGGTCAATACAAAATTCAATATCACGCTCTGGGGTAGGCCAAGAAGTTCTTCCAAAAATACGTCAGAAATTCATTAACAACAAAAATATTATTTAAATCTGACGTATTTTTGTTCAAGTCCATGACATGGGCTAAGAAAGCTTGACATCCGTTTTTTAATAAACGAATGACTTTATGGCTTGATATGACAGTGATTGACTTTAGTGGTTTGGTTGCTTGAATTCGCATAACAGGTTGGTTAAGAATATGAAAACTAACGACCTTACAAAAATAATCAATTTTAACATGATGAGTGGTTAACCAATCAATCCCTAAAATAAGATCAAATGCAAGTATTTTCAAAGAGATGAGATCAACAGGTAATGTGATGGTGCCAACTTGAATCAAGTAAGATTTATAGACAGTAGATGTAATGAAAGTTTCTCCTAATGGAGTTTTAATAGATAAGTCAAAGTCTAATTTCTCAGGGGTCAAGTTCAAAAGTTGAGCACAAGCAAGAGAAATAAAAGAATGGGTAGAACTGGTATCTAACAAGGTATAGACTTCACAAGAATTTATATTTAGCTTACCGGTGATAACTTCGTTTAGGTTCCTCGCCTTTTGGGATGTTACGACAAATGCTCTCCCTAGAACCATCGACTTTGTTTTGTCCGTAGTAGTGCCTTTGGTGCCACCATCCCAGCTGGACTTGACTTTACTACCGAAAAAAATTGGGCTATATATATGACCGTCTTTTCTACAACTGAAACACACCTTGGAAGGCTGTGAATAGTTTAGACTTATGTGCCCCTCCTCTCTGCATCTTTAGCATCTAACCGGCGATCATTCTCCTCCCCTAGAATTTGTTCTTTGGTCTTTGGTTACTCGCCTTGATGTCTTCCCGTCATTGTTGAATCTCCTCTTTTTGAAATTTCCATTTGACTCACCTCTCCTATTATCTTGGCCATGATTACCAACGAAGTGGTTACCATTTCTGGACACGTTGGTTATAACTGCTTTGCTAATTGTTGCCACTAGTATGACTATTATCGTGTTATCGATTTCTGTCTTTTGGTGGAGCTGACTCATAATCCCGCTCCAATAATTGAGCTCTATTCACTACATCTGAATATAAGCAAAGTTTATAAGAGATAAGATGTTGATGAATTTCGGGTTCCAAACCTTTTAGAAACATTAAGGTCATTCGCTCCTCGTTGTCTCGCGCCAAATGGGATGCAAACTAGGATAACTCGCAAACTTTGCCTTGTATTGTTATGCTCCGCTCCTTTGATAAATTCCACCTCCTTCATGTGACGAATACTTTCTGGAAAGTACTTGTCATTGAATAATTCTTGGAACCTCTCCCAAGTCATCTTAAGTGCGGATGAATAGGTATGTTTTATAGATTCCCACCAGTAATCCGCCTCTTCGCGCAACATAAAGGTGGCAAAGGGAACCTTTTGCTCTTCAGTGCATCCCAAGACATCAAATATCTTGGTAATCTATTTAATCCATGTCTCTGCCTTCAATGGCTCTGGCTTTCTAAAAAACTCCAGCGGTCCCAACTCTTTGAATTGCTTAGCAGTGACCAACCATAAGTTGCCATTATTTCCACCTGTATTTTGAATACGAGTCTCTCTCATCTGGTTTTTCATGAACTATAGAAATCTCCTAAACATCCTATCATTCATCATTTGGTTGCTTTTGTTGTTTATAGGAGGAGTATTGCCTTCCTGTTGCACATTATCCTCGTTGTTGATTACGATTGTCTCAACGGTCTCAATCGCTCCATTGCTCATCTCAAAATTTTTAGATGCCATTCTCAAATCTTCGCCACAAAAACAAGGGTTAATTAAAAAAATTGACATGCCACATAATATCCCTATATTCTGATCGACCAAACAAATAAGCTTAGGTAGGACACACTAGCGAAGGATTAACTCGTCTCTCCCCTCCTAGTTCTAATACTAGATCTCCACCAGAGATCATATCACTTAACTCTGATAGCAACTGTGACGCCCCAAAAATAGGTCCACACAACCCATTCTGAGTCGCCAAATACATGGTACAGAAAACTAAATACAAAATTCAATAATACAATTGTCGTGCAAAATATGACAACACACATGTTGTGAGTTTTAATACAATATTATCTTCTAGACAATATCCAAACTCAAATAAATTCCTCATTACAATTATCGATACTCTATTTTACAAAATAATGAGGACTGCTATAACAACTGTCTTGCACCATCACTCCACACCCCGACTAGTTCCCGCTATATTCTCGCCTCCTGAGAAGAAAAATGGAACAAAAAGGAAAAGGATGAGCTCAACTAGCCCAGTAAAGAATATTATGACTAATATAATGCAGAATAAATTATCCTTAGTCCTCAACAGGGAAAAATCTGATAGAAGACAATAGACAACAAGTTTTAGATTAGCAACTGCAGCGGAAACAACAATCCATTAGAAGAGTCAAGTAGAGCATGATGTCTACTATCTTCCATGATTTAAACGTTCATCATCAATATTTTATCCCTGCAACATCAATTAATATTTATTTCCAATCAATGAATTATCTATGCACTACGGGTCAAAAATAATCATTTGTATCACCAGTGGTCATGATCATGCCAAACACATGATCATCCTTTCACTACGGGCCAAAGATATCAATCCATAGCTCATCTTTGCACTACGGGCCAAAGATATTCATCAATCAACATTTCATCTTTTCACTACGGGCCAAAGATAACTTTCAACATAATTTAAGTATGAGAATTATGATAATAAGAATGCATCAAGTGAGACCATAACATGGATTCAATTTCAAGAATAAGGGTCACAACAGATAACTTGGATGAAGAAAGAATTTTTTTTTTCTGAATAGTACCCGTGAACAGTACTCGTGAATAGTATCATATGTAAGAACAGTATCGTATGAACTGTGCCCATGAACAATACCCAGTTATGGAAAGTTTCAAATTCAATAAAAAATTTAGACCAATATTCCGTGAAATGATATTAGATGAAGCGAAATTTCTAATCATTTCAGAAATTATAGAAGCAATACTTACCATAGTAAGCTTAAATTTAGGAATACAAGATGAAATAATATAAACTTACATAATATGGAGTATGAATGAAAATGATATTTCTTACGAATATGAAAGGAAATAATATCATTTACGAGTATCGAAAGAAATTACCTCTTTTACAAAAAAAAATATCCTTTGCCTTAATAAAAATTTAGAGATTGCACTAGTGTAATAATAGAATACTCTTCTTCTTCCTCTCTTATTTTCTCTATACTTTCTCTCTCTATAACTTTAGTGAATTGGTGAGAAATAATGAAGAAATGAGCTTCTAATTATAGGCTTGGCAGAGTAAGGGTAAAATAGTCTTTTCATCATAATTTATGACATCATCGCTTACATCATCGATCATAAGATATCATTGCTTACCTCATCGTTCCGATGACATCATTGCTTACCTCATCGCTACGATGACATCATTTCAAAAGACATAGAATTCAAATTCAATTTGTTCTCTTCCACCTCATTTTACTTTTATACCATGAATTTACTATAATAATGTTACCATTCAAATTATTAAAATCATACTATTATATAATCACATCATACTACTATAATGTAATATCATTTACGAGTATCACGAGAAATTACCTCTTTTACGAAAAAATAATATCCTTTACCTTAATAAAAATTTGGAGACTGCACTAGTGTAATAAAAGAATATTCTTCTTCTTTCTCTCTTATTCTCTCTATACTTTCTCTCTCTATAGCTTTAGTGAGTTGATGAGAAATAATGAAGAAATGAGCTTCTAATTATAGGCTTGGCAGAGTAAGGGTAAAATAGTCTTTTCATCATAATTTATGACATCATCGCTTACATCATCGATCATAAGATATCATTTCTTACCTCATCGCTTACGATGACATCATTGCTTACCTCATCGTTCTGATGACATCATTGCTTACATCCTAAGAATTCAAATTCAATTTGTTCTCTTCCACCTCATTTTACTTTTATACCATGAATTTACTATAATAATGTTAACATTCAAATTATAAAAATCCTATTATTATATAATCACATCATACTACTATAATGTAATATTATAATAATATATTTGAATAAATTGTTTTATCGGAAAAAGATAAAATACCAACTTTCAACAAATGTCACATGGTAAAAATTCCTCCGTTTAAATCCACATTGAATAAATATTTCCTTATCATATATATCAACAATTAATTATTGACAAATAATATTACAGAACTACAATATTAACAACCGGGTCGTTCCTAGGAAAGAGTGGGCTTTCCTATAAGATTTTCTTCTTATTGGCGCGCAATTAAATGACCTAACCCCTTTCATCGATAAAACTTCCTAGACATTATCAATAATGCTATGTAATAATATCATTTAAATAATATGAGTTACCGTGTCGTGACAAATATTGAATCAATAATGCAAAATACTATTCAATTATCATCAGAGTAGCAATTATTGCACCAATAATATGAAAAATTGTGCAATTTCTTGTATCATTTATTGAGTGACTTCTTACGTAAGAATTACTAATTATGGATATCAGATAATACCGTAAAGCTCTTGTGCAACCACACGTATCACTGTATTTTTATCACTGGGTATTTTAACAGTTTGAACAGTAAAAGTTTTGTCGTTATTTTTATAAAAAGGTTATTTATGTCACTTTCTATATCTGACAGTTATTCCGTTATGTGGTCCACCAATGATTGCGCCGTCGTACAAATATTCTTGACAAAAAGAATATTCCCCGACCAAAACAAATATTCCCCGAAAAAACGAATATTTTATGACCACTTGTTTATTTTGAAAAATTTGCACATTTCACCCATAACTAAAGCATTATATCCAATCAACACCTTATTATTCAAAAATAATAATTAGAGAAATTAAATCTTTATTCATAAAAAAGTTGGGGTCTTGCAATGGGAACCAGATTTGGATTCATTGATTGAATCCTTGCCCCTATGGTTCATAGGCTCACATGATATTATTCCAAAACTTGAACAAAAAAGATATCGAAACACTGTATATACATATTTCTTAACTCCGCTAACAAGTGATTTATCGATTAAATCCTCGCTTTACGATTAGTTAGGCTTCCTACTTACGGTAGATATGGATCTCTAGGTCCCTAGGGATAGAAAAATTACTTACAAAGCTTTGAAAATAAACTAGATCTAACTAGATCTAAGCTATCTAGCTCAATGATTCAAGTTAATAAGCTTTTGAATCGATTAAATGCTAGATTAGACTAGATCTAGTCAAAACACTTCTATACCAATTATATATATAAAATAATCGATAAAAGTTATATCTATACACAACCTATATATATATATATATATATATATATATATATGTAGCACTGATATATGTATTAAAGTAGTAAATAAACATGGATCTAAGAAGATCTTACGTATTTACGCGGGATATGAGCATAAAGGGCTAATCACCTCTAAAATGAAGCTAAAAACATTCAAAACTCGTATTTTAATCAATAGAAAGTTATTATAACAAGGTTTATATGTATAGAAGTATATAAAACTGAGGTTTACAATGTTTGAGATGAAGATTCAAGCTTTTTATCTCTCTAACTCTCAGATTTCTCTCTCTAGAATAATTTAGAACTAAACCTCTCATTCTAAATGAGTTGGTGGGGTTGATTTATAGACCTCAGGCCAGACTCAGGTACACCTACTGGCAGCCACAACACCGTGGTCGCTGCGCTAAAGGGTCTCGCCACCTCGAAGTTTGTTCCTTGATCATTTGCTTTGTCAACTAAAACGTTCAGATATCTTGCAATCCGAGAATCTTTAGGAGATGTGCCATACCATTCTAGAAAGCTCTTTTCGAGAGCTACACAATGACATCGAGCTTAACGCTTTCTAAATCGGAAAGATGAGTCCATGAACAAAATAACATCTTTCGGCATTCGTACATATAGCCTGTGGATCTGCTCTGCGTGGTTTGCAAATCGGGATTATCATGCGGTGGTTCTTTATGACCCTATCATCACCGAAACGATTGTTGTTTATACTATGATGGCGTATTTATATTTTTTCCTCCCGGGGGTTGTCTTTGGGGTTAAATTGGTTGTTATGGTCCTTCGAGGTTGTCTCCGGTTTGAAATGACATTGTTGTGCTCATGCATGGTTAGTAAAAGAAATCAAAATTTCAAGTGTTCTCAGATGCCCCTCTTGTCATGTTTATGCAATGCAATAAAATGAACACGACAAAGAATACTAGACACTCAATACATGACAATGTATGTCTAATGATGCAATGCTATGTACAAAAAATATGATATGGTGTCATGAATGCTAGATGCCTTTGTTGGGATTAGTTACAACGACTTATAACATCTAAGTTCTGGAATACCTTTGTTGGGGTTGATTCCATTGGTTTTCATCACCAGACATTCCCGATGTCTTCGCTAAACATAGTTCTCAAGGTCTTACACCACTGGACATTCCCGATTTCTTCGCTGAAGATAGTTCTTAATGGCTTACACCAAAAGAAGTTCCCGATGTCTTCGCTGAAGATAGTTGTCAACGACTTACATCACCGAATATTACCAATGTCTTTATTGAAGATAGTTCTCAACGGCTTGACTTTTGACTACATAAAAGGTTATTAGTTGATCACAATCAGAGATTGATGATGATGCATTCGCTGGGGTTGACTTCAACTACTTGACTTCCATCAGGGATTACTACTAATGCCTTCGCTGGGGTTGACTCCAACGGTTTGACTTCCACGGTGATTACTGTAAGACACCGAATTTTATGAAATGAAAGTATTCAATTTTCCTATAATTATTATTCTATTTAGTAAATGGTTAAATTGATAAAAGGTTAAAGTGAAGGGTGATATTTGAAAATTTTGCAAAGAAAGCAAGTTGATATAAAATATTCGTTGTATCGGGGAATATTCGTTTTAATAGGAATATTCAGACGACGGCACAATCGATGGTGGACCCCACACCTAAGTATTATCGTATTTAGAAAATGACATAATTATCTTTTATAAAATAACGACGAAAGTTTTACCGTTAGACCGTTGAACTACACGGTTGTAAAAGTACAATGAATACACGTTGGTTACATAGTAGTAGACAATCGTATTGATTATTGATGCTTACGTAAGAAGTCACTCAGTTATACTCAATTATTTCTACAGTAATTACTGAATCATATCTCTCATATTATTGATTCAATTATTGTCATAGTATCATCTGCATAATATTTTATATTATTAAATCAATAATTGAGACGACAAAGTTATTCATATTATTATTTGCAATATTGACAATGTCTAGAAGTTACATCAAGGAGAGGTTTGGTCACCTAATTGCTTGCCAATAAGGAGAAATCCTTATCGAAAAGCCACCTCTTTCTTGGGAACGACCTAATTCTTAAATATTGTGAGTTATAATATTAATGATGAATAAGTTCGTGTTGATTAAAGATGAAATTGATAGTTCCATTGTGTTAGGATTTTTAGTATTAGTGGAAATTGACATTTATTTCGATAATAATTGATGTCTGGAAGTTATATTGACCAATTGGGTAATTAATCGGATAAATGAGCAATTAATTACTATTAATTCACATACTTATAACTATGTGTTCACATGTGTGTACTATTGATTCACATGTATGTACTATTAGGGGGGGTGGAGCAAGATTGATATTACTTGCATGACTAAATTAGAAATGAAGGTATAGATGAAGGTACTATTCTGTAATTATTATTTTCACATGTATAGAACTATTGAGTCACATGATTGTAATATTAATTCACATGATATACTATTAGGGGAGGTGGTGCAAGTTTCATAATACTTGCAGGACTAAATTAAAAATGAAAGAAAAGATGAAGGTATTATACTATAATATTTCGAGCCCCAAAACGTGCAATTATCGAAACTATATTTTCCTATAAATAGAAGCTCATTCTTCCTTCATTCTCACCAATTCACTAAGACTCACAAGAGCAATTATAGAGAGAAATCTATTAGACAGATAATCTATAGAGAGAAAGAAGAAAGTTTGCTGCTACTCACTATTCCAATATCCAAATCTTCTTCCGAGGTAAGGGGTATTATTTATTTCATATTCAAGAGATATTATTTTTCGTATTCAGTATGAATATTATTTTCGCTCAATATTCATAAATAATATTATCTTCGCTCAATATTCGTAGAATATTATCTTCAAAATATTCGTTGGAATATTATTTTCGTTCAACAGTTGTAAGGGATGTTATTTTTGTTCAATATTCGCTTGAAATAATATTTTCTTCCATACTCTGTAGTATGTAAGTAATATTATTTCGTTTCAGATTTCAAATTCTATACTCATTTTGATAAAGTTTTGGCTTCTATACTTCATGGAATTAGTAGAATATCCTTGAAGTTTGCGCTTAATCTAGTATCATTTCACAAGGATATTTTCTGCACATTCTTGTTAAATTTTAAGCTTTTCATGCCGGAGTACTGTCCATGAGTACTATTCATTTATATGGTACTATTCACAAAAGTACTATTCACAAAGTACTATTCACGAGTACTATTCACAAAGTACTATTCACGAGTACTATTCATAAAGTACTATTCATGGGGTACTATTCTTGAAGTACTATTCACAGGGTACTATTCACCCATAGTACTATTCATGACAAAAAATTGATTTCTTTCTTTGTCAAATCATTTTTGATACAATATTATTCTTGAATTTTACTCTACAAAGTAGTATCATGTTGACAATTTGGATATTTTTAAACTCGGATAAATTAAAGTCTTTAATATTTATCCTTGATTTCGCTTGATTAATGCTTATATCATTGTCATCATCCTCATGCTTATATTGTGATGAAAGTCATCTTTGGGTTACGTGCATAGATGGATCATTAATTGGTATGATTATGACCAGGGATCATTCGGTATATAATCATGACCCGTAATGTTACAAATAATGTGGTAAAAGTCCTCATTGGCCCGTAGTGCATTGATGGACCGATTGTTGGTATGATTATGACCACGTGGATTATTCGGTATAATCATGACCATTGATGATTACATGAATATCATTGACCAGTAAAGTGTGGATGATTCGATGATGTGGTTTATTTATTAAGCCAAGTCTCAAATGATAAAGTTGATGAAAATCTTTTAAATCATAGAAGATATATAGTAGATATCATGCTCTACTTGACTCTTCTAATGGATTACTTGTTCCTCTGCAGTTAAACTTGTTGTCTATTATATTCTATCAGTTTAACATTGTTGAAGGCTAATGATAACTTATTCTGCATTATCTTAGTCATAATATTTCTTACTAGGCTAGTTGAGCTCACCCTTTGCTTTCACTGTTCTCTTCAGGAAATGAGAATATAGCTGGGACTAGTCGGGGAACGGAGTGACGATCCCGATGATAGCATTAGTAGTCCTCACTATTCTGTTAAATAGTGTGATAATAAATATAATGAGGACTCCATTTGAGTTTGAATACTATCTAGAAGATAATATTCGTATTAAAACTCTTAGTTTATGTTTTGTCGTATTTTACACGACCGTTGTATTTGAATTTTGTACCATGTATTTGGCGACTCAAGATGGGTGATGTATACCTATTTTTGGGGCGTCACAATTACTATCGATGCCTTCGCTGGGGTTGACTCCAACGGTTTGATTTCTTGATTTATAGGCTTTATGAGTTTGTTACCATATTTTCAGGGTTTCGGTGCTTCATTACTTGAAATGTCCAATCACAGTATATCTTTATTGATGATTACCTTTTTTTGGACCCTGTGGAACTCCGCTTTAACTCAATTTCGATCAAATTGGAGGAGGTGGGACCCACCGGCCAAAGTAGGTACACATGCGACCACTCACGTGTTGGTTTAACCCCTTATAGGCTTCTTGTGACACCCCAAATCTCGGTACTCAAATCCCACAGATTTGGTGTTCACGAACCAATAAAATAACATATAACTACCTACTATAATCAAAAGATAATAAATCTCATAATCTTTAATCCCAATAAGGGTTACATCATAAATAAGTCCTAGGTAATCTAACCTTTATTACATCATTTGTGAAATATAAAATACATAATAATAGTTTAAGTCTGAATACAAGCTTTTTTAAATAAAAGTAATTTAAACTTCATCTTTTATTCATCTTGCCCTTGCCCTTGCTCTTGCTCTTGCTCGTTGACGGCTTATTGGGCTTCTCAGTCTTAGCTGCAATGTTTTTATGAAAGGGTGAGCAAAACAATTGCCCACAAGAATAACAATAACAATAATAACATTTGAATAATCAATGGATAACTGAATAATACAACTTTCTTTGAAACGAATAAATGATAATTAAGAATTGTAAGCTTAATGTAAACTCAGTTTTTGAATTAAGAACAAAATCACGATCAAATATATAATTGAGGGTCACAAGACCACGAACTATGTCCTATGTGACGCCCCCGAAATAGGTCCACACAACCCATTCTGAGTCGCCAAATACATGGTACAGAAAACAACTACAACTTTATTATTACAATTGTCGTGCAAAATACGATAACACATATACTATGAGTTTAAATACAAATATTGTTTTCTAGACAATATCCACACTCAAATAAGTCCTCATTACAATTATTGATATACTATTTTACAAAATAGTGAGGACTGCTAAAACAACTGTCTAGAACCATCATTCCATACCACAACTAGTTCTCGCTATATTCCCGCCTCCTGAGAAGAAAAACGGAACAAAAGGAAAAGGTGAGCTCAACTAGCCTAATAAAGAATATTATGACTAAGATAATGAACAACAAATTATCGTTAGCCTTCAACAAATCGATAAAATATAATGGACAACAAGTTTTAGATCAATATTCATGTGAAAATAACAATTCATTAGAAGAGTTTAGTAGAGAATAAAATCTACTTTCTTCTATGATCTAAAAGTCCATCATCAATATTTTATTCTTGTACATCAATCAATATACATCTTGAACCAAATATTCATCTTTGCTTTACAGGTTAAAGTTATTCATTTGTATCAACAGTTGGTCATGTTCATTTCAACACCTGTCCATCTTTGCACTATGGGCCTAAGATATTCATCAGGTATCACCATTAAAGACTTAAGATGATGAAAAATATTTTAAAGAACGAATCCAATGAGATAAAAGGACAAAGATTAGGGATTCGTACTTTAGATAATCGAAGTTCAAAAATACTCTATAATAAACCATAGGGAGTAAAATTCAAGAATGAAGATCAAAACATGGATACAATCAAAGATAGTAACCATAATAGACATCTTGGACAAAGAAGAGAAAATTTTATTTTTAAATGAATAGGGTCGATCGTGAATAGTAACCCCGACAAGAAAACATAAATTCCACAAGAAAAATTATACTTATATTTCTATAATAATAATATTGAAAGAAATAACATTATTTACTGAAGAAAATAACATCCCTTACCTAAAAAAAATAGTACTTCTAACCAGAATATTAGATATAGTGCTGAAGGATACTTGCACTGAACAACAACACTCAAGATATCTAAATACTCACAAAAATACGATCGATATTATAGAGAGAGAAAACTTCTGATTCTGATGTGATTTTCAATTCTAACTAAGCACCCTATTTATAGGAAAATGCTAGAACGCCAAAATAGACTTAACCTGCTACTATTCATGCACACCACTTTTGAAATAAAATTTTAGCATATTTCTCACCAACCAAAAGTGGGGCCCACCCATTCTAGAAAATCTCCACTAAAATGTTTTAAATTTAAACAATATTCAGAAACTGCAATAATTCATAATAAATAGCTCTTTTATCAAAAAAAATCGAATCTCATGTTTATTCCATAGGAAATTTAATTCTCTACAACTTTGTAGAAGAAAGTTTTTCCAAATTCGAAACAGAAAGTGACCGAAATCCACATACAGATGCTTTTTAATACATTCATTCCAACAAAATATTGATAAAACACCTCAACATTAATTCCTTTATTTATATCCACATAAAATAAATATTTTCTTATCATATAAATCAATAATTAATTTTTCATAAATAATATTCTTCAATCACAATAATGACAACTGTCATTCTTCTTAGGAAAGAGGGGCTTTCCGATAAGGATTTCTCCTTCTTTGGTAAGCAATTATGTGACTTAACCCCTTTCCTAAACAGAACTTTCTTAGGCATTTCCAATAATGCTATCTAATAATATTATTCAAATAATATGAATTATTGTTATGATAATGGGAAATACTATGCAGTGATAATTATTGAAACAACAATAATATAAAATATCAACGTAACAATTATTGAATCAATAAAATAAAATATTGAATAGTAATTCTGTAACAATTATTGAGTAGTGTCTTCTTACGTAAGAATCAATAATCCAAAAATATTATTCAATACCGTGTGCTACTGTGCAACCACGCGTATTACTATATTTTAACCATCGGGTATTCCAACAGTGTTAACAGTAACAACTACGCCATTATTTATAAAAACTCAAACTTGTCATTTTCTTTAAACGGCCATTTTTTGTTATGGGGCCCACAAATGGCTGCACCATCGTACGAATATTCCCCGACAACAAGAATATTTCATGACCAAACGACTATTCCCCGACAACAACGAATATTTTATAACCACTTGCTTATTTCACAAAATTTGCACATTTTACCCATAACTAACCACATTAGTTAAATCCACCCCTTACAATTTTAGAATAATTAATAGAGGAAATTCAATTTTATTTATCAAAAGTTGTGGTCTTACAACCTCCACTCCTTATGAAATTTCGTCCTCAAAATTGACGTACATACCTGGTGTTTCGAAAAGGTGAGAGTAGCTCGCTTTCATTTTTGATTCCAACTCCTAAGTCATTTCCTCAATAGCATGGTTCCTCCATAAAATCTTGAGTTATGGTATAACCTTTGTGCGTAGGACATGCTCCTTCCTATCCAATATTTTGACAGGTACCTCCTCGTACGCTAAATCTTCGGCTATCTCGTCTGGTTCTAACTCAATAATGTGGTTTGAGTCTTTCACATATTTACGAAGCATAGATATCTAAAAAACATTATGAACACGAGACACGCTTGGAGGTAATGCGAGTCTATAGGCCACATTTCCTACTCGGTCAAGAATCTCAAATGGACCAACAAATTATGGATTGAGATTTCCTCTCTTCCCAAATCTTGTAACTCTCTTCCATGGAGCAATACGTAACAATACATTATCCCCAATATTAAATTCAACGTCCTTTCGATGAAGATCCTCATAACTCTTTTGTCGATCCTGTGCCATTTGTATACATTGTCGAATCGTTTGGATCTTTTCTATAGTCATGCGTACCAATTACGGTCCCAACAACGTTGCTTCACCCACCTCATCCTAGTATACCAGAGAACAACACTTTCATCCATACAACGTCTTGAATGGAGCCATGCCTATACTTGCTTGATAACTGTTGTTGCAGGAGAATTCCACCAATGGCAAATACTTATCCCAACTTCCTTTGAAATCTAGGACACAGAGTCTTAATAGATCTTTAAGGGTTTGAATAGTCCTTTCTGATTTTCCATCCGTTTGAGGATGGTATGCCGAACGAAATCATAAATCTGTGCCCATAGCTTTTTATAAGCTAACCCAAAATCGTGAAGTGGATCTTGGGTCACGATCTAAAACTATGGATATTGACATGCCATGCAATCTCACAATCTCATTCACGAACATACAAGCAAGACGTTCAAGGGAATAAGTCTCCCGTATAGGCAAGAAATGAGCAGACTTGGTTAATCTACCAATTATAACCCAAATCGCATCTATGCCTTGAGAAACCTTGGGAAGACCCATAACGAAATCCATGGTAATGTGTTCCCACTTTTATTTCAAAATCTCAAGTGGTTGTAATGGACCTTTTGGCACTTAATGCTTAGGGATTATCAGTTCCAAACTCGGAGATAACCCCGAGTTTCATCCTTGTAGATAACCCCAAGGAATGCCGTTGCAGTTCCGAAGATAATCCCAGAAATGCTTGTTTCAAATGTATGCAATCAGCTTCAATCTCAGACCTCCTGCTGAGGCACTCATTCCAAAGACCCAGAGCTAACACTGGGAAGACATGCACACTTAAAGATGACCCTGCATAATTCAAACACTTGCAGCAGTCCAATCTAGAATATAACCCCGAGCAACGTCTGCTTTGTTAGCCCAAATCGGAGATAACCCCGGTGAGGGGCAATATCGTCATCTTTCCACCTCAACCCCCAGCGCGTCGTCTCAACATTTCATACATACATTTCTACACAACAATGTCCATCAAGAGCCAAGGAGTTCCAATCCTGAGTGACTATTACGCGTGGCAGCACACTGGATAAAATTTGAAGCTTAAATACCATGGGCATGGTCCCCTCTTCCTGACCCTCTTCCTGATTTCGTATAACCTCTAATCCTATGTCATTGCATAACTCTCAACAAAAGCGGTCTGAAGAAGGTCTTGTACACCTCGTTCGGATGCTCAGATTGAAGTTCTCAGTTCGAAGGACATCACAAAGGCACGAGTGCAGTGCACGTGATTGACGTGATGACAGAACCCACAGAGAGCCGGCACCTCAGTGCATTCCCTGCAGTGCATCTCAGGCCACCAGCTCTATAAATATAGAGCTTGGGATGGCCATTTGTAAGAGAAAAAAGGCGAGGAAGCCCTGTCCAATTTGCTCTGTACACACCCCATATGGAGTGCTTTCTCATTTTAAACACCTGTTAGCTCACATATAACTATATTTTTTTAGGCGGAGTGAGTGTTTATCCAACTAGAGTCATAGAACCATGCTTTGGCAACACACTATTCTTCACTACTATGCCTTCTCACACTCTATAAAGCCTTTCTCTTCATCTTTGCACACACTATTCTTCACATTAAGAGTACGTGTTATGTGTGTATTCCCTTTACTTCTATCTCGTGGTTTTCATTTCATGTCGTATATATATATATATATATATATATATATATATATATATTTATTTATATGGACTAACATTATCTAGTTATGCCTCGATTAAGCTTAGACTTATGTCTGGAGCGTTTACTTGCTTATATATATATATATATATATATATACTTATATTTGTTGTTTGATTAAGTTCGATGAGCTTGGATTTTACATCCGTCCTGAGCGCTTACTTTGCTTATATATATATATATACATTTACATTTCTGTCAGGCTTAGAGTTTACTTCGTGGCCTTTTACTGCTTTATTTATATTTTGTCCCGCCTGGAGTTAACTTCGAGGCGGTTGATCACATTTATTGCTTTATTTACATTTCTGATCCCCCATGGAAGTGCTTCGTGGTGGTTGATCACGTTTCTCTCTCTCTCTCTCTCTCTCTCTCTATATATATATATATATATATATTTACCGCTTTTATATATTTACATTTCCGATCCCCCATGGAGGTGCTTCGTGGTGGTTGATCATGTCTATATATATATATATATATATATATATATATTTACAGCTTTTATATATATAACTGCTTACTGCTTTTCATATAAATTGCGGCATCATGTGAGCCTAGGAATCATGTGATCACATATTCAGTCTACTGAATCTAGATTTGGTTCCCGTGATGGACATTTTCAGCTATAAGCAGCTTGTACATTATTCACTGTGTTTGAATTTCCTTAGATGACTTTTATGCCCATGAGGAGTTCGGCACTGCTATATATTATTTTCTCGAAGATGCTTCGCATCTCAAAAATAAAAGCAAACAAGTCGAACATTTATTAATAAAATGGAAGTATCAAAGGCCTTAATTACTATTGAGCACATGGTTTGAAAACCTCTTTTACAAAACCTCATTGCTATATCTTGTTTAAAATTGAATTTTGTATAAATTCAAACCTAGCGATATAGGTGCGAATGAGGCATAGCACTACTTCCAAATAAATTGCACATTGATCCACACACACACACACACACACACACACACATATAATAGTTTCTTGAAAAGTGGCGGTCACTGTGGTAACACGGATGTTGGGGGGTGCCTAACACCTTCCCTCCGCATAATCAAGCCCCCGAACCAAAATTAATCTCGGTTTCATAGACCTGTTTAGCAATGTCACATCACTGGCCAATGTGCAAACCTTTTCTCGATTGCGTTGGTGCAACCAGTTAAAAATACCAACTGGCGACTCTTACAGTCAAATCATCAACATGATACATGTCAGACCTTTTCACTTATTTTTCAAATAAATCTCACATAACATGAGAAACACCAAAAAACAAGAAATGGAAAATGGACAAATAAAAATCCCGACGTCGACAGGTGGCGACTCAGCTGGGGACTCCAGTAAGAGGGCTTAAGCCGCTACTACAAGCTTTTCAAAACTGTTATATGCTTGTGTCCAAATATTTCATTTACATTTATGATGAATGTGTATGAATGCATTTTAATTCTCGGACTACAATATATCTATCTCATGATATTAGTGCTTCATTATATGTCATCATTTTCGTAAATCGGTGAGACACATTGTATGCGAATGTATGTTGTGTGGTTCCTCCACCAGAGGCTATCCTATCGGTGTTTGATTCTTTGGACTCGTAGGGAGACTAATTCCAATGAGGCTCGGAAAGACACCACCTAGATTCTCTCCAGGTTGAAAGACCGGATTAACTTTCCGTCAAGTAGATTGCGATGATCCGGGAACCTTCATGCCAAAAAGCCATGAGAGTAACCTAAGATAGGCCACCTACGATAAATCAAACGCGAGGAAAGTCTCTTCATGCTTTCCATTTTCTATTACTTGTAATTTTATTCTATGTTCATCTTTATGTAATGGAAAATATGAAGAATATTTGCACATACATGACATGATATCAAATAACATCTGTTTTGAAAGATAATATTCCTAACACATGTATATCACATAACATGTAAACATTTACATTATCCCTAAGCCTAAACTATATAAGTCTTTTGTAGGGAAATAATTGGGCTTGTTACCCGCTCAAAATCCAAAAAGGCCACGAGCCTACAACCAATCATGTCTTCTTCTAACCAGTCTAATCACGTTTCTCGAGAAGAATTTGACGGATTAAGTAAACAAATTACAGATTTGGCTATCCTGCTTAAAAAATTGCATCAGTCTACTCAAGGCTCAAAGATGCCTACACATACAGAATCCTCTACACAAGGAGTAACTCAAGGTTTGGATAAAACAAATCTAGAACCTCAGTTGGATACGACCAACAAAGATCCTGAAAACACCCATCAGAAAGGAGATCCTGACTCCGGTGATATCAGGAAAAAGGTCCTTCAAATGGAAGAAATTATCCGTTCTCTCAAAGGGATTGGAACACACAGGAGTGTTTCGTATGCTGATCTTTGCATATTCCATGGTGTTCATTATCCAGAGAAATTAAAAACCCCTGACTTTGAGAAGTATGACGGATTAGGGGATCCTTACAAACATTTAAAGGTGTTCTTTGGAGAACTTGGATCTTATGCGAAAAATGAAAAGCTCAGAATGCAGCTATTCCAGAAGAGTCTAACTGGAGATGGCCGTTCATGATATACCAGATTAGACAACTCAAAAATCCATAGTTGGGAAGAGCTAGCTCATGCCTTCTTCACTCAGTACAATTTTCAATCTCAGATGGCTCTTGACCGGTATTAGATTACCAAGGTCAAGAAACAGTCTAATGAGTCTTTTAGAGAGTATGCTCAAAGGTGGGGGCGCCTTGCTGCTTAAGTTATTCCTTCTATGATAGAGTCAGAAATGGTCATGACTTTCATAGACATACAAGAAGCTCCTTTCTATGAGAGAGTCTTAGTTGGTATTGGCAAACCATTTTCTGAAATGATCAAACACGGAGAGATGGCTGAGATAGGGTTGAAATCAGGAAAAATTCAAAGCAGTTCTCAAAGTAGTTGCTGAGCACATCCACTCCGGAACTTATGGAAACAACCCCCAGATGGTCCATAAAAAGGAAGAAGAGGATGTTTCCTTGATACTACAAGGTCAAAAGCGTACAAAACATGCCTATACAGGAGGAGAAACTACTCCTCTTTCCAAGCACGATCTTCAAACCCTCCATTACCTAAAGGTGGAGAAGCAAAGCGCCCTCGACGTTCACACCCTTAACTGGACTCGCTAGAGAATATTCTTGCTCTTCCGACTACTCAGAAGAAAATCACGCATCTTCTTCCACCTGCCAACCCTAATGGGAGGGGTTTCAATGTTACTCGAAAGTGTGCTTATCATGCCGGAGCACCTGGACATGTTACTCAAGATTGTTGGGCCGTGAAACACAAGATCCAAGATTTAATATATAGTGATGAGATCATGGTTACCAAACTAGATCAGCCTCATGTGCAAAACAACCCTCTTCCTCAACACAAAGAAGAAGAGGTCAACATGATTAGTTGGAGCAGTGGGCAGAGTTCCAATTTTAACAGTGAATCATCCCAAATAATTAAAGATGGTGTTGGCAGATGGGATTATGCAAAGTTTCAATTTGCTATGGAATGAAAGATGAAAGCTCTTTGAAAGCAAGTTGAACAATTGGCAGAACTGGTGATCCATCAACATCAAGTCACACGCCAGTTAGTCAGTCAGAAGCTTGCTTGTCTCCTTCCTTTTGTTATGAATGCTCCATCACCACCTTCAAAAGTGAAGCACCGGAGGACAAAGTTGCGAAGAGAGCAAGTGCTAAAGCTCGTCGGGATTTTGCCAATAGAAGGGAATTTATATACCTGGGCCAACCTATGGAGGAAATATTTTAGATGCTAATCAACGAAGGAAGAATGACCTCCATTCTACCTCCAATTAATCCCCGTTCAAGATGGTTCAACTTCGATGGAGTATGTCAATATTATTCACATTCTCGCGGTCACAGCACAGAAAAATGTTGGGCACTGCGCCACCTTATTCAAAATTTAATTAAAAGCGGTGTCCTATAGTTGGCAGACAATGACACTGTGATACTCGAGAGTGGGATTACCTATCCTACCATATGGAAGGGATTAGTAGCAGTAATATCCATTGAGGCTAATGATACTGTCGGGCCATTTCCCATACAAGAAATTCAACTCAAAGGAGCTGACAATCCTTTGAAAGTGGCTGCGCTAGAGAAAATTTCTTTACCCTTCGACCACAGTATCCTGTTATCAGCTTACACAAATTTCCTCAGAGGGTGATGTAGCCCACAATAAAAGTAAAGGGGAAGATTCCCATGAAGAAAATTAAGAAATTTCTCCACACTATGGGCCATAATGAAGCCAAGGTGGTTCTAAGCTTAAGAGAAGCTCCACATCAGATCTCAATACTGGACTTGGTTTTCTCTTTCGAGGATCACATGAAGATCTTATTGTAGGTTTTCTAAGAATCCTACATACAGAAATCAGTGGATGTAGAAAAATTTCAACATCTTGTTGATCACATTTTTAACAACAATTTGATATCCTTCACTGATGATGACATACCGCCCGAAGGGACCAGTCATTACAAGCCATTGCACATTGTAGTTTTATCCTCCGAGTATATGTTAGCTGGAGTTTTCATAGATGGAGGTTCGTCTCTAAATATTTGTCCTTATGCCACCTTGGTGAAGATGAACGTCAATCTCAAACGGATCTGAAGTAGCCATATGATTATCAAAGCTTTTGATGGATCCAGATGAAATTTTGTCGGAGAGATTGAGCTGTCAATTGAGATTGGTCCAAATACATTAAATATATCCTTTCACATCCTCAAGATAGATTCAGGATACAACCTACTATTGGGGAGACCATGGATCCACATGGCTGGAGCCATCCCTTCTACACTTCATCAACAACTTAAATACATTGTCAACAATAGCCTAGTCACTGTCATTACTGAGCCGGAATGTCCTGAACAAGGAAACCTACCAATCATCAGCTTTAATTCAAATGTTGAGCCGGCCAGTTTTCATACTTTGGAAGTGAGCAACACGCAATACCAACCTATTGGAGCGCCACTTCCCGTACCTAAGATTTATGCCGAAGTGATGGAAGCTACCCAAGAAATGATGTCATTGGGTCATCAACCTGGACAAGGGCTTGGTAAAAATCAGCAGGGTATTAAGGACCCAATTCAAATGTCCATTAAACCGGGGCAATTTGGACTAGGCTATTCTCGCCAGATTCTAGTCATAGGAATCCTTATAAACATAAGTAGGTTCTCAAACTTACGCCTGCGGCGATTTTCCCCACCTGCACCTCATGAACTGATACAGTCTCCGATAAAGGTGCCAGCCCATGTTATGGCTATGTTGTTTCCCAAACCAATACCCTTTAAAGCAAAAGAGGTCCTGATTCCTGATCCCGATGTGGAAGAAAAGGAATGGAAATGTAAACATGACATCGCCCTGATGATGTCAGGCATACACATCATTGTCCATGATGAGCATACAAATAGATACACCCCAGACGATGATTGCCCAGATGTTATGGTCATCATTCGGGAAAAGGAGGACGATGACAGCCCGTCCATCACTGCAGTCTATCAGGACTTTACCCTCGACAATTGGAGCAACACTCCATGCATTGGTCGACGAGGGTAAAACGGGCATAAATCCCTCTGCCCTGTAGATAACTTTAATTGCTTACTTTTCTGTACAGTATTTACAATTATTTTATCAGTACATGCTAACCCTTTTGTATGATTAAACAGTTTCATATATTAAGTGAAAGCATATTTTGTTTCAGGACTCTGAATTTAGATGTCCCTGTACTTGTTGTTGAGGTGCCTTTTCTCCACAAAGGCTGTAAGTTTGATGAAAAGTTGGACTTAGAGTTGATGGAAATACAAGAGGACATTGAGATACCTCAAGAGATTAAGGAATGGGTCAAGACAAACATAAACCCAACCTTGATCAAACCACTTTTTTCAATCTCGACACCTTAGAAAGCCCTAATTTAATCCAGTTGGTTCAAACCTCACCCCAAACAAATGGAATGACATGGTTGCGCTTACTAACCCAATTCCGTGGATGTGTTTGCATGGTCTTATGAAGTCATGGTGGGTTTGTCTCTTGACATTGTCCTTCATCGCCTTCTATTAAAGAGGATTTAAGCCACCGAAGTGAAGCTCATGCGATTGAAACTTTGAGTGGAGTTTAAAGGTGAAAGAAGAAATTGTGAAACAATTTCAAGTCGGCATTATCATGGTGTCTACATATCCTAATGGATATCCAAAATAGTTCCTTTGCCTAAACCGGGAGGAAAGGTGCGAGTTTGCGTGGATTATCGGGATTTGAACAAAGCTTGCCTTAAAGATATCTTTCCGTGCCCTTTATCTACATTCTTATTGACAATACTACTCAATACGACATGTACTCCTTTTGGATTGCTTCGAGGGTATCATCAAATTATGGTTGCTTTGAGGAGGATCGTGAGAAAACTGCTTTCATCACGCCTTGGGAACCTTCATACATTACGAGACGGTTGTCATTCGGCCTCATCAATGCCGGGTAACCTATCAAATGAGCTATGATGGCTCTTTTCCATGACTTAATGCCTAAAGAGATAGAGATCTATGTGGATGACATCAATGTCAAGTCCCGAAGGAAAGAATACCCCTTAGACCATATCAAAAAGCTTTTCAACAGGTTGCATAAGTACAACTTGAAGTTGTATCTAACCAAGTGTGCCTTTGGCGTTAAATCAGATAAGTTTCTAGGTTTCCTAGTCAACCATAAAGGGATTGAGCTGGATCCCACCAAAATCCAGGCCATCAAGGAAATGCCCATTCCTTAGACAGAGAAGGAAATAAGGGGATTTTTGGGAAGAATCAACTTCATTAGCAGATTTATTTCTCAACTCACAACAACCTGTGAGCCCATCTTTAAATTGTTAAGGAAGAACTGCTCTATAAAATGGAACGATGAGTGTTAGAAAGCCTTCCTTACAATCAAAGAGTAGATAGTTAACGCTCCTATTTTGGTACCACCCAGGGATGATGTTCCCCTGTTCATGTATCTGTCCATTAATGACAATGCCATAGGCTACATGCTGGGACAAAAGGACGATAGAGGCCAAGAACGAGCTATCTATTACCTCATCAAAAGATTCAACAGTAGTGAACACAAGTACACTCTGATTGAGAAGACTTGTTGTGCTTTAGCATGGGCTTCCATGAGGTTACAACATTACCTCCATGGTTACACAACCCATCTCATATCCAGCGTGGATCCTCTGAAGTATGTGTTCAGTAAGCCCATACTAAATTATTCGCTGTCCATATGGCATTGATCCTGCAACAGTTTGACATCGTCTATGTGACGCAAAAGTCTATCAAAGGTCAAGGAATTGCGGATTAACTGGCCGCTGCACCTGCAGGGGACTTCAAACCCTTGAAAATATACTTCCCCGATTAAAGGGTGATGGTAGTTCAGCGACAACATCAGTACGATACATGCCGTATATGGAAAATATATTTTGATGGAGCCGTTAACACGTAAGGTCTTTGGAAGTTATAGTATCCCAGACGGGGAGCGATATCCGTTGTTGGTGAAATTATAGTTTATCGGCACCAACAACACAAATGAGTATGAAGGTCAGATCATGGGGCTAAAACTTTGCCTGCTCAATGGGCATCGAAAGATTAAATTATCTTTGGGGATTGAAATTAATTATCAAACCAAAGAAACTATATTTGCTGCTTTACCATCGGCAAGTTTTACAGATGGCTTTGGAGTTCAAAGAAATCTCCTTTCTACACATTCCTCGTAATATGAATGATTTTGTGGATGCACTAGCAACATTGGCCTCCTTGATTCACATATCTGACAAGGAAAACATGCCAAGCATCGCATTTGCCCTACAAAAGGCCCCATCTTATGGGAACTATGTTGGAGAAGTATCGGATGAGCTACCTCCCATCCACAACCCTTGGTATCGGCACATCAAGGAGTATTTGCGAGATGGATCTACACCCGCTGAGGCGAGCCTAACTGAAAAAATGCGGATCCATCGACTTGCTATGAAATTCTATCTAAGCAGAGATGCACTCTACAAAAAGAGATGCGAGATTAGGTCTCCTCGGATGTCCGGACAAAGACCAAGCTCATAGACTCATGGATGAGATCCATGGTGGAGTATATGGCCCACACATGAGCGGACCCCTACTTGTTAAGAAAATCCTCAAAACATGGCATTATTGGCGCCAAAGTCGATTGTGAAGATCAAGTTAAGAGGTGCTATCAATGCCAAATCCATGGAAATTCTATCCATGCCCTCCAAGGAACTCCACAATATGAGTTCGCCATGGTCCTTCTCAATGTGGGGAATGGATGTGATCGGGCCCATCGAGCCCAAAGCCAGTAATGGACATCGATTCATATTCATTATGATCGACTACTTCACCAAATGGGTAGAAGCAACCTCCTTCCCCAGGGTTACCAAAGAAGTCATCATTGCTTTCATCAGAAATAATATCATTTGTCGATATGGACAATTAGAGGTAATTGTGTCAGACAATGCTAAAAACCTTAACAACAAAATGATGGAGGAGTTATGTAGTAAATTCCACATCAAACACCTTAACTCCGTCATCTACCGTCCAAAATGAATGGTGTTGTTGAAGCAGCTAATAAAAACATCAAGAAGATCTTGCAGAAAATGTCCGCCAATCACAAAGGATTGCCTGACCTCTTGCCTCTGACTTTATTAGCCTATAGAACTCCAATGCGTACTTCCACTGGGCACCCCTCTACTCATTAGCCTTTGGGATGGAAGCAATGTTCCCCATAGAGGTGGAAATGGAATCCCTCAGAGTGTTGATGGACGCTCAGCTGGATGAAGACCAATGGGTACAAGACAGGTATCACCAATTATCTCTAATAGACGAAAGGGGAACCACAACTATCTTCCATGGTCAGTTATATCAGCAAAGGATCGCCAGATCCTACAATAGGAAAGTCTATCTACGGCAGTTTAAATAACATGACTTGGTTTTGAAGAAGATCATTGACAACCAAGATCAATCTAAAGGAAAATTCACTCCTATCTGGGAAGGCCCGTTTGTTATCAAGAAGGTATTGACAGGAGGTGCTCTCAGACTACAGGAAATTGATGGCGATGAATTTCCACAACTCATTAACTCAGACACCGTGAAATGGTATCATGTCTGAGGTTATCATCAAGCAAACATCCTGGTTTTGGATCATCAAATCACCAGTCATTCCAGTTTTCTAACCCTTTTTACATACTCTTCTGCCCCTCAGGGAAACATACACTTCAAACCGTAAGCAGCCTGGTTTCACCTCATTCCAACCTTTCACACAATTTTGGTTATCCCCGAGGATTGAACCTTTCACACACCGCAGCTTTATCCTCGAAGACGGATTAAACATTTCTACGCTTGCGCTTTGTCCTGAAGACGGGATCAAACTTTTTTACACCTGCAGTTTGTCCCAATTATGGGATCAAACTTTCTTTTCTCCGCAATATAGCCTGTACATGGGATTTAAACTTCTCTTCGGCTGTAATTCATCCTGAGGGGCGAACTATATCGACCTGATCTCCCTGATACCCGGGAGTAAGTAGGCAACCATATTTTATATGGCCCGGTCGCAATAGAAAAAAACAACAAAAACATTTCTGCCATTTTTCTACAAAAACAAAAACCACAAAAATACTTCTACACACTTCTTCATCAATAAAGCTTCTATACCCATTTACACCTTTCACATTCAGCGTTGAACCTCTTACACCATGTTCAAACTACGCAGACTTGATCTCCTCTTCAATAGGAGTACATAGGCAGCCATTTATGGTTCGGTCTAACCCCCTACCAGAAAAAAAATACTTGTCACACGGTACTGGGATCAAACTTCAATCCACCATATGTCATCGGGTTCAGACCAAAGGGATGGAACTACCTAACCTCTCCACAAATAGGAGATTTGACGACCATCAAAGCTGCGATTGTGCCTCAAAGAGGAACACCAATCCATAAGAGATGGAATTAACTAGGCTTCTCATAAATAGAAGTATTGGCGACCCTCTGTGGTGTGGTTAATCTCAGAGAGGAAAAGCCACACTCCTTTCCACACTTCCATACGAAAACCAAATTCCAAGACACAAAAGATGGTAGGGATATACACGGATCAATGATCTATTTTGAAAGATCCTACGATGTCTCAATGTCTACACACCAAGGATGAGTTCAGAACACATTAAGATCACAAGCCTTGAAGAAATAGACAAATATCAAGACACAACTGAAAAGGAAGGGAATCAAAATATGTTTCCCTGCCATATATAATAATGTTTGATATATACATATGTGTTTTATACATGACAAAATAGCTAAGCTAGTCTATGCAGGGAAAATACAAGTCTATCTACGATCTGTGTGTATGCGATTTATCGGATCTAACATAGCATCCCTCTCTCGAAGAAGAAGAGGTAACACCGCAAGCTCACGCCCAATGGTATCTACACGAGCTAGCGGTCCGAGGCTAACTACATGGTGGCATGATGCTCATCAATGTATGAACTCATATCGGCAAGGATGCCAAATAAGGAATCTCATTAAAGTATTATCTGTGATAGCAACATCCCGAGGCGAGATAGGCGACATCCCACTTTACAATCAATGCATCTCCGGGTGATCCGGCCTCATCTCTCTCTAATAGAGCTATGTCTCTTCCATCAAGAGCTATCAACATCAAGGCCCTAGCCCCGATCAATCTCAAAGGTCATCGATGTAGACTCTGCTCCGATCTGGTCTTTGAATCTTTGAATCACAAGAGCTTTCGTGGTGGGAGAATCCATCACAAATGTTGGAAACCTAATAGTCAAATCCTCCTCAATGGGAATATCAGCCTCCTCCATAGGCTTCTCATCATCGGAATCAATCCCATGCACTATGGATACTACCGCAGCCAATGCAGTCTTTGTCTCCATCCATGTAGAATACTCCGCAGAACAACCTGGATGGCTGATGAAAAACTCAACTAGCTCTCGCTGATCCCAACAGGCATACAACCTGGATCTATCCTCTGGCGATAAATCGACTAGAGGAGATAATCCATGCCCGAGCATGAGTGATGAAGCTGTAGGGTGAGCTAAGGCCTGTACATGGCAATATATCAAACGGATCTCCGATCCCTGCTAGGAAAGCTGACCAAGATGCAGCATTTATATACTCCACAGGCTGAAAGGAGTATGACATAGCTATATCATGGGTGAAACAATACCCATGCCGTCTAAAAGTGCCAATCGATCTCAAGTGTGACATAAACCACACGTACAACATGACCGAGCTGTCTATAAACACTCCCATCGGATAAGTACAACAGTTTATGGTCGACCTCAGAGTCTCTGCTACAATCATCGGTATGATGGTGTGACCCTCCCTGAGAGCTCTCACTACACGGTGACTCTTATGTCCAACTCATCCATGTACCGTGGCATGTAGACATACAATAGTATGCACAATAGCAATACATCCACTCTGGCCAAATGCCAATGATCCTTCGGTGTGGTGAAATCCCTGAAATGCCATGCATAACTATCCTCTGAGCCAAATCTATCAAATAGAAAATGCTGGGATATAACGTGGTCAGATGTGAGCTCATCCTGCACCACCCTACGCCTCAATCCAGTAAGGATCATGAACTGCCTACTCATGTCTCCAATCGCCATATGCACGCAAGGTCTGTCTAGTGGAAGTATCGTCAAATATGCATACTCCTCCAGAGTATGAGTCAACTCCTGGGTCCCAAATCAAAAAACCTGCCTCTCCGTTACCTAGTCCTCGAGCATGCCCTCCATGAATCCTGTGGGAACCTGAAACATCAACAGGGTCATAATATGCTACAACAGATGATCTACAGTCATCTTGTACGATGGTGACATGCTATCATACTACGATCGCATACCAGATACCACCAATAATGGTGGGGTATGATCAATACGGCTAACTGTTGAAGAAGACATCTGTATGGGCCGTGTCATAAGACTATCCAGGGGTCAATGCTGAATATCTCTGGACATACTTACATATGCATACCATAATAACATGCATGATACAATAGATGACAATATGATATAGGGAATGGAAAACTGTATATACATTCCTAACTATATCATCATCTAATGCATCTCTGTACAACTAAAATATAGGGAACTGAGGCAAAACTTCCCTACATCTAATAGAGGCCTATCAAAAGATATAGCGAGAATGTGGCGAAGCTACCCAATGTCTAACAGAGGCCTATCAAAAGAGATAACGGAACACACATCAGAAGAAGACAATGGTGTCAATGTTTACATCATCAATCCTGTCCACCTGATGTAACTCCTTCTGAGTCATTGGATCTCTATCCACAGGGATGTCATGCCTATACAACGGAGGTCTGCACCGGCAAAACCATATGGGTCACCTGAGGGGCCAGTGCCAAAGCTGGAAGGATCAAAAGTATCTGCCTCTGAAGGATCTCTACCCAAGTGCCAGATAAAAAAATGTACCCGGTCTAACTGTCTGGTCAAACTATCAATCTGTGTCAATTGAGTCGGATCTTGGACACAAGCTAACCAATCCGTCATCATCACGGATCCCAAAACCATATCCCCTATAAACTGAGTGGCGCGGGTCTGGGCACCAATGGTACGAGGGAACCACCAATGTTGGAATGTCTTTTGAGTGCAAGGACCCTCTGATGATGTGAAACCGTTAACCCCCAACAATGAGATATCAATGACGGGTGACTGCGAAATAGGTCAATAACGCTTGGTAGGAGGCAAGATCGGCATAAGAATCTCTCCTGTAGTGCTTCTGATAGCACGCTCTCCTAAGTAGAGATCCCATCCTCCATCTGTGAAGAGAGGAATCCTACGGGTGGAAATCACGTGCTCGACACCAGTCGGGTACCCAACCTCAAATCCAATGCTTAAATTCTTGCCACAGTAGGGAACCCACGTGATAACATCTGCTGTCAATAACTCCAGCTGTAGGCGATAATGAGTGAAACCCTAAGCAACAGGGACCTCCGCCAATATGGAATGATGCCATCTTCGGCCTCGTGGATAGGTATCTAAGCCTAACACACTCACACGATGCAAACATGGGAGTCTCTCATAGGCCCAAAACTGCCAACACAAAGGCAAACATCTGTTGTCAGTCAACGCTCTTAACCTATACATGGGAAAAGACAAGAGAAATACTCACCAGCAGAAACAGGTAGAATCCTAACCAAGCCTCGGTCAAGCCCTGAGATTGCATGCGCATTCCCCTAAGGAAATAGACGAAGGTGAAGGAACCCCAATCATAATCTCATATATGGTCTACGTGTTGAGTGGCACTGATCAAAGAGAAGGACACCATAGAAGAGTTATCTGCTATGAAGCAGCCCCTAATGATCATTAGGAACAATCGCCAAAGAATGCGATCCCTGACTCTCACATCATCGGGTATGGGCTCACTCAGTAGCTCGCTCATAGCATCTATACTCAAAGGACCTGTACGAATAGTCCTGCTCTTGAGCGCCTCCACCGAAACTCCTAATAAGGATCTGACGGATGTAGGGGTGATATCTACCATACAAGGTACTGATACCCCTCCAAACACCATACCTATGATAAACCGCCAATCCATCTTTGTCATCATCACCTCATAGTCCAGCAAATGGAGTGACTGAGTCTATTGAAACCAGTGCTCAGACAATGCCCTGAGGTAACCCCAAGGACAACGGCGGGGAAGAATGGAAAAGAACGTCCTGAATCCCAAGCCATGTACAATCGCTCTATAGTCATCATGCAAAGCCTGATACATAGAGTGGATGTTGAACCAATTCCTCGAGGCTGTGTAAAAGCCAAGAACCTACATCAAATGCAGATCAACATCAGAACCCTTTACTCCTCATCAATAGGAAATAAGGAAGATTAAGATCTAACTTTATACCTCATTTGCGTGTAGGTAAACAGAAGGGTGTCGACTCAAGTTTCCTAGAAGCTCTGGGTTCACCACCTGAATGCCTGGCAAATCCCTACGGGGAACACGTATAGCAGGAGCGGGGTCTGCAACCGAAACATCCTCCTCCTCATCCTCGACATCCGACACTTCAACCTGGATAGGACGTATCACCACCTCCACCAAACGACGAGGATGTCTAATATAATGGGGTCAAGGCACTTCGTAAGCCCTTCTCCGTACACTAGAAGTGGTCCTGCGGGAACTACTCGACTGATCCGGATCCATAATATCTGGACAAAAAGTCTCCAAATCACCTCAGAAAAGGTGTGGTAATGTTTAACATGGAGCTTTTCAAAATGCATTTTTATGACTACATGCATGCATGCATTATTTTAACATACGTCTACAGCAGAGTTAAAAATGCACGACTACCAAATGCCTACGTTTTGGAAAATTTTGCCATAGTCCCCTTTGTAAATGGGACTATCCACATGCACATAGGCATGACTAGGTGGCCATTCAGTAGCACACCTACCCACAGTCATATACATCCTACATGCAATAATACATTATAGTAAAAAAAATTCGTAAGTGTAGTCTAATTACCAAGATTATTTTGCTTTTCTACCTTTACTCATTTGTCCTCAAATAGGATAAGAAATGACAGTAAAAGGTGCCAATTTGAATATTTCAAAAGTCAAAATTTTTCACATCATTATGTTTAGCATGGTTTAATACTAACGTTTACTCTGTTGAATATTTTTTATCAAGTCATATCAACATGCATATTCACTACTATGAGTCTAAATACATTTCATGTGATAAGTCATTTTCCAACGGATAGAAAATGGAAAAGAATACATGCATACATTACCAGGACAGTGTAGAACACTTGTACGGTAGCAGAATTTGCAGAAAGTTGCCCAAATTCATCAGATCTGAAGAAGTGCTCTCGGATTTCCTTCGCAATGCAACTTGAAAGTGACTTATGAAAGCAACCCACGGGCATTACAGGTGTACCTATGGCACCCCTACATGGGTCCCACTGCTCTAGCTCTGTTCAGTTCGAGTTGCAAAAGAGGTCTCACTAGCTGAAAAGGCCAAATTAGGAATAAAAACGCTACGTGATTGAGCGGAATATCCTGAAATCTTGGTTTTCACGGGCCAAACTCTAGTTTAACATATCACTCATTCGTATTCGCCTGAATGCAAGGTATATTATATCAGTGACATAAACTTTTGCAAATCATGATCGGCAATGCCTCACACAAGTCCGTCTTGCTTGAATATACAAATCGTAACCTAAAGACACCTTCCCAGCAGAGGTCTAGCGCAGACGCCGATATCATTGATAAAGTATCCCCGGTGGGGATCACAACGCAGATTTTCACTCGTCCACGTATTCCCGGTGGGGGTTACAATACATTTTTTTTCTATGAATGAATCCCCGTTGGGGGTTACTGATGTAGGGGTCAATGAAGGTCAGGCAGCCTTGACGTCATTTCAACCGATGGCAAGTAAACCCATTGAAGCATCGAAGGCCATTCGATGATCTCATTCATCAGTGCATTTATTCACAACCTTCCCCAGTGGGGGTTACAACGCAATTCAACCATTGATATACGTGTCAATAAAGGTCAAGCAACCTTGACATGTTCCCCGGTGGGGGTCACAATGCAATGCAACCATTGATACACACATCAATGAATGTCAACCAAAGATCGACGGTTAGCCCAAATAGGATCTATCCATGATACACACATCGGTGAAGGTCGGTGCCCACGACAATACATCTTGTTAGCGATAACTTTCAGAGCATGATCGTGGTATATCTTTGGTGACACAAACCGTAGAAGACCATCCTCATCGGAGAGGGGTGATGATGAAATAAGTTATACACATCCTCAAACAGACAAAGCTTTATCCCCACAGATCTCTTGCACACGAGAGGCACATCTTCAGAGTAAAGTCTGTATCAAGGATCCAGGACTTTGCTGATAACCCCAAAGTCAACATTGGATCGCACGCCCAAGGCATCGCTGATTGTCATCCCTGACAGGATTAACAGGGAATCAGAAATCATTCCATCATGTTGGAAAATAATCCAACAACATACATGCATCATACATTTACATCATGTTGCTACACATAACATCATTTTTATCTTGTTGCATTTCAAGTGTCTAGGATTCTTTATCATATCCATGCCTTGCATTGCATGAATATGATAAAGAGGGGCATCTTTAGACACTCAAAATTTTCTGCACACCTATTACTAACATTGCAGGAGGGCAGATTCATCTTTTGGAGATAACCTTTGAAGACAACTCACATCCATTTTGGATACGACCGGAAGTTTAGTTCCAACCCCAGAACACACACCAGGAGTATTAGTTCCAAACTCGAAGATAACCCCGAGTTTCATCCTTGGAGATAACCCCAAGGAATGTTGTTGCAGTTCTGGCGATAACCCTAGAAATGCTTGTTTCAAATGCATGCAATCAGCTTCAATCTCAGACCTCCTATCGAGGCACTCATTCCAAAGACCCGGAGCTAACACCGGGAAGACAGGCACACTTAAGGATGACCCTGCGAAATTAAAACACTTGCAGAAGTCCAATCTCAGATGCAACCCTGAGTAACATCTGCTTTGTCAGCCCAAATCGAAGATAACCCCGGTGAAGGGAAAAATGGCCATATTGCCAACTCAACCCCCAGTGCGCCGTCTAAACATTTCATACATACATTTCAACACAGCAATGTCCCATAAGAAATAAGGAGTTCTAATCCCGAGTGACTATTACGCATGACAGCACACCGGATATAATTTGAAACTTGAAGACCATGGGCATGGTCCCCTCTTCCTGACTTCGTACAACCTCTAATCCCATTTCATTGCGTAACTCTCGACAAAAGCGGTCCGAAGAAGGTCTTGTACACCTCGTTCGGATGGTCGGATTGAAGTTCTGCAAGTTTGAGCGGACATCACAGTGCACAAGTGCATATACTTTGAGACGACAGGACCATGAGTTCGAGAGGCACCTGGGCATTTGCATGTGCATTCTGGTACGCCACTAATGTATACTTATGCCACTAGCTCTATAAATATAGAGTTTGGGGTGGCCATTTGTAAGAGAAAAAAGGAGAGGAAGCCCTGTTCAATTTGCTCTATACACACCCCATATTGAGTGCTTTCTCATTTTAAACACCTGTTAGCTCACATATAACTATATTTTACCGGCTGGAGCTAAGTGTTTATCTAACTAGAGTCATAGAAGCCTACTTTGGCAGCCCACTATAAGCCTTCTCACACTCTATAAAGCCTTTCTCTTCATCTTTGCACACACTATTCTTCACATTGAGAGTCGTGTTGTGTGTGTATGCCCAGACTTCGATCCGTGGTTTTCATTTCTGTCTATATATATATACTTATATATGTATATATTTATATATATGGACTAACATTATCGAGTTATGCCTCGATTGAGCCTAGACTTATGCCTGGAGCGTTTACTTGCTTATATAAATATATATATATATATATATATATATATATATATGAACTTTTGTCGAACTCATTACGATGAGCCAGATTTTATATCCCAGTACGTTTACTACTTTTATATATATATATATAGCGATAAATTCTTTGAAATGATAAACCGAAATAGAGGATTGAGAAATATTACATGCGTTCTAGCTTATATATATATATATATATATATATATATATATATATATATATATATATATATTTTTCTGTCAGAACTGGAGTTTACTCCATGGCCTTTTACTACTTATATTATAATTAAGTCTACTTGGGAGTTTACTTCATGGCGGTTGATCATTTTACTACTTTCTTTACATTCAATCCTCTTTGGAGTTTACTTAAATGGTACATTAATCGCATTTATTGCTTTATTTACATTTCTGATCCCATGGAGGTGCTTCGTGGTGGTTGATCATGTCTCTATATATATATTTATCGCTTTTATATATTTACATTTCCGATCCCCCATGGAGGTGCTTTGTGGTGGTTGATCATGTATGTATATATATATTTACAACTTTTATATATATAACTACTTACTGCTTTTCATATAAATTGCGGCATCATGTGAGCCTAGGAATCACGTGATCACATATTCACACTCAAATAAGTTCTCATTACAAATATTGTCTTCTAGACAGTATCCACACATATATTATGAGTTTAAATATAAATATTGTGAGTTTGAATACAAATATTATCTTCTAGACAGTATCCACACTCAAATAAATTCTCATTACAATTATTGATACACTATTTTACAAAATAGTGAGGACTGTTAAAACAACTGTCTAGAACCATAATTCCATACCCCAACTAGTTCCCGCTATATTCTCGCCTCCTAAGAAGAGAAATGGAACAAAAAGGAAAAGGGTGAGCTCAACTAGCCCAGTAAAGAATATTATGACTAAGATAATGAACAACAAATTATAGTTAGCTTCAACAAATCAGATAAAATATAATGGATAACAAGTTTTTGATCAATATTCGCAGCGAAAATAATAATTCATTAGAAGAGTTTAGTAAAGAATAAAATCTACTATCTTCTATTATTTAAAATTTCATAATCAATATTTTATCCCTGTAATATCAATAAATATACATCTTGAACCAAATATTTATCTTTACTTTACGGGCCAAAGATATTCATTTGTATCAACAGTTGGTCATTTTCATCTCAACACCTGTCCATCTTTGCACTACGGGCCAAATATATTCATCAGGTAATCATTCATCTTTGCACTCCAGGCCAAAGATATTCATCAAGTATCACCATTAAAGACTAAGGATGATGAAAAACATTTTAAAGAACGAATCTAGTGAGATAAAAGGACAAAGATTAGGGATTCGTACTTTAGATAATCCAAGTTCAAAAATACTCCATAATAAACTATAGGGGAGTAAAATTCAAAAATGAAGATCAAAACATAGATATAATCAAAGAGAGTAACCATAATAGACATCTTGGACAAAGAAGAGAAAATTTCATTTTTTGGTGAATAGTGTCGTATACGTAAATAGTAACCCCGACACGAAAAGGTAGAAATTCCACAAGAAAAATCATAATTATATTTTGGTATAATAATATTAAGAGAAATAACATCATTTACGAAGAAAATAACATCCCTTACCTCAAAAAAATAGTACTTCTAACCAGAATATCAGATATAGTGCTGAAGGATACTTGCACTGAATAGCAACACTCAAGATATCTAAATACTCACAAAAATATGCTCGATATTATAGAGAGAGAAAACTTCTGATTCTGGTGTGATTTTCAATTCTAACTAGGCACCTTATTTATAGGAAAATATTAGAATGCCAAAACAGACTTAACCTGCCTCCTGGTGGCTTTACCTACTACTATTCATGCGCACCACTTTTGAAATAAAATTTTAGCATATTTCTCACCAACCAAAAGTGGGGCCCATCCATTCTAGAAAATCTCCACTAAAATGTTTTAAATTTAAACAATATTCAGAAACTTCAATAATTCATAATAAATAGCTCTTTTATCAGAAAAATTATAATCTCATGTCTATTCGATAGGAAATTTAATTCTCTAGAACTTTGTAGAAAAAGTTTTTCCAAATTCTAAACAGAAAGTGACCAAAATCCACATACAGATGATTTTTAATACCTTCATTCTGACAAAATATTGATAAAACACCTCAACATTAATTCCTTCATTTATATCCACATAAAATAAATATTTTCTTATCATATAAATCAATAATTAATTATTCATAAATAATATTACAGAATCACAATAATGACAACCAGGTCGTTCCTAGGAAAGAGGGGCTTTTCGATAAGGATTTCTCCTTACTAAGCCTTGATTAGGTGACCAAACTCCTTTCCTAGACAGAACTTTCTTAGATATTTCCAATAATGCTATCTAATAATATTATTCAAATAATATGAATTATTGATATGATAATGGGAAATACTATGCAGTGACAATTATTAAAACAACAATAATATAAAATATCAACGTAACAATTATTGAATCAATAAAATAAAATATTGAACAGTAATTACTGTAACAATTATTGAGTAGTGTCTTCTTACGTAAGAATCAATAATCCAAAAATATTGTGCAATACCGTGTGCTTTATTGTGCAACCACGCGTATTACTATATTTTAACCACGGGGTATTCCAACAGTGTTAACAGTAACAACTACACCATTATTTATAAAAACTCAAACTTGTCATTTTCTTTATCCGACCATTTTTCGTTATGGGGCCCACAAATGGTTGCACCGTCGTATGAATATTCCCCGACAACAAGAATATTTCACGACCAAACGAATATTCCCCGACAATAATGAATATTTTATAACCACTTGCTTATTTCGCAAAATTTGCACATTTTAACCATAACTAACCACATTAATTAAATCCACCCCTTACTATTTCAGAATAATTAATAGAGAAAAATTAATTTTATTTATCAAAAGTTAGGGTCTTACGACCTCCCCTCTTTATAAAATTTCGTCCTCAAAATTGACGTACGTACCTGGTATTTCGAAAAGGTGAGGGTAGCTCGCTTTCATTTCTGATTCCAACTCCCAGGTCATTTCCTCAATAGCATGGTTCCTCCATAAAACCTTGAGTTATGGTATAACCTTTGTGCGTAGGACATGCTCCTTCCTATCCAATATTTTGACAGGTACATCCTCGTATGATAAATCTTCGGCTATCTCATCTGGTTCTAACTCAATAATGCGGTTTGGGTCTTTCAAATATTTATGTAGCATAGATATGTAAAAAACATTATGAACACGAGACACGCTTGGAGGTAATGCGAGTCTATAGGCCATATTTCCTACTCGGTTAAGAATCTCAAATGGACCAACAAATTATGGATTGAGATTTCCTCTCTTCCCAAATCTTGTAACTTCCTTCCATGGAGCAATACGTAACAATACATTATCCCCAATATTAAATTCCACGTTCTTTCGATGAAGATCTCATAACTCTTTTGTCGATCCTATGCCGTTTGTATACGTTGTCGAATCGTTTGGATCTTTTCTGTAGTCATGCATACCAATTCTGGTCCCAATAACGTTGCTTCACCCACCTCATCCCAGCATACTGCAGAACGACACTTTCGTCCATACAACGCCTCGAATGGAGCCATGCCTATACTTACTTGATAATTTTTTTTGTAGGAGAATTCCACCAATGGCAAGTCCTTATCCAAACTTCCTTTGAAATCTAGGACATAGAGTCTTAATAGATCTCCAAGGTTTTGAATAGTACTTTCCAATTGCCCATCCGTTTGAGGATGGTATGCCTAACTAAATCATAAATCCGTGCCCATAGCTTTTTGCAAGCTAACCCAAAATCATGATGTGAATCTTGGGTCATGATCTGAAACTATGGATACTAGCATGCCATTCAATCTCACAATCTTATTCACGTACATACGAGCAAGACGTTCAAGGGAATAAGTCTCCCGTATAGGCAAGAAATGAGCAGACTTGGTTAATCTATCAATAATAACCCAAATCGCATCTATGCCTTGAGAAACCTTGGGAAGACCCATAACGAAATCTATGGTAATGTGCTCCCACTTCTATTTCAGAATCTCAAGTGGTTGTAATGGATATTTTGGCACTTAATGCTCCACCTTTACACGTTAACAAGTTAAACACCTCGAGATAAACTCCACGATCTCTCTCTTCATATTGTTCCACCAAAATGTATGTCAAAGATCATGATACATTTTGGTACCCCTAGGATGGCTTGCAAATGGTGTGTTTTGTTCCTCCATCATGATTCTATGCTTCAAGTCAGAATTGTTAGGAATGCAAAGTCTGGAGTTGACTCGAAGTATTCCTTCTTCATCGATTCTTGCTTTTGGAATAACACCTTCTTGTACTTTCTTCTTCAAACGCATCAGCTTTGGGTCTATGGCTTAAGCAACTTCAACTTATCAATTAAAGTCGGTTCTACTCGTATATTTGATGTCATCACGTGGGTACTTGGAGCCTTTAACTCTATCTCCATCCTTGGTAAGTCGTACAAAATGGGTCTTTATGTTAACAACATCGCACTCGTACCCGTATACGATCTTCTACTCAATATGTCAGCTACCATGTTTGCTTTTCTAGGATAATATTGAATGGCATGGTCTTAATCTTTCAATAGCTCGAGCCAACGTCGTTGCCGCATGTTGAGTTCCTTTTGGGTGAAGAAATATTTGAGGATTTTATGATTTGTATAGATCTCCACTTTCTCCCCATACAGGTAGTATATCCAGATTTTCAATGCGAAAATGACTGCTGCCAACTCTAGATCATGAGTAGGATGATTCCTCTCATATTCTTTAAGTTATCGCGAGGCATAGGCTATGACTTTCCTATGTTGCATGAGAACACATCCTAAACCCTTTGCCTGAAGCATCGCTGTAGATAACAAATCCATCTGAACCAGATGGTATTGTTAGAACAGGTGCCGAAATGAGTCTCCTCTTGAGCTCTTGGAAACTCTTATCGCATCCCTTGCTCCATACGTATTTTGTATCTTTCCGAGTAAGCTGAGTTATCGAAGTAGCAATTCGAGAAAATCCTTCCACGATTCTCCGATAATAACCAGCTAAGCCCAGAAAGCTACGTACTTCGGTCACCAACTTCAGTTGGTCCCAACTTTGTATTACTTAAATCTTCGCCGGATCAATAGATACTCCATGTTTTGATACCACGTGCCCCAGGAATGCTACTTCCTCAAGCCAGAACTCGCATTTCTTCAGCTTGGCATATAGCTTGTTATCGCGAATCCTTCGAAGTACCAGCTTCAAATGGTGCTCATGATCTTCACGGCTTTTGGAATAGATGAGGATGTCATCAATAAAGACAACAATGAACTGATCCAAATATTCCTTGAACACACGATTCATCATATCCATGAAAGCAGCAAGAGCATTAGTCAATCCAAAAGACATGACTAAGAATTCATAATGCCCGTACCGAGTTCTGAAGGTAGTCTTCAGAATATCCTCAGTTTTAATCTTCAGCAGATGATATCCAGAACGAAGATCGATCATTGAAAAGAATTGTGCTCCTTGAAACTAGTCAAATAGGTCATCAATGCAAGGTAGCGGATACTTATTCTTTATGGTGACATGGTTTAATTAACGGTAGTCAATACAAAGTCTCATACTCCCGTCTTTCTTCTTTACAAATAAAAGAGGAGCACCCCAAGGAGATGTACTAGGACGAATGAAACCGATGTTTAATAACTCTTGTTGTTGGACCTTTAACTCCTGAAGTTCAATAGGAGTCATTCAGGAAACCGATGTTTTAGAAATGGGTTTTGTACCAGGTTCAAGGTCAATAAAGAATTCAACTTCACGTTCTGGGGGTAGACCGGGAAGTTCTTCAAGAAATACGTCAGGAAATTCATTAACAACAGAAATATTATTCAAATTTGACGTATTTTTATTTAAATCCATGTCATGGGCAAAGAAAGCTTGACATCCGTTTTTCAATAAATGAATAGATTTAAGGCTGGATATGACAATGATTGACTTTAGTTGTTTGGTTGCTTGAATTCGCATAATAGGTTGGTTAGGAATATGAAAACTAACAACCTTACGAAAACAATCAATTTTAGCATGATGAATAGTTAACCCGTCGATTCCTAAAATCACATCAAAGGCACGTATCTTTAAAGAGATAAGATCAACAGGTAATGTGATGGTGCCAACTTGAATCAAGCAATATTTATAAACAGTGGATGTAATGAAAGTTTCTCATAACGGAGTTTTAACAGAAAATCAAAGTCTAATTTGTCAGGAGTCAAGTTTAAACGTTGAGCACAAGCAGGAGAAATAAAGGAATGGGTAGAATCGGTATCTAATAAGGTATAAACTTCGCAAGAATTTATGATTAACTAACCCTTGATAACTTCGTTCGGGTTCCTCGTATTTTAAGAAGTTAAGACAAATGCTCTTCCTGAAATCACCGACTTTGTTTTGTATGTATCCGCCTTTGGTGCCATCGTCCCAACTGGACTTGATTTCGCTATAGGACAAAATCGAGCTATGTTGTGACGCCCCCAAAATAGGTATACATCACCCATCTTGAGTCGCCAAAAACATGGTACATAATTCAAATACAACTTAATAATACAACTGTCATGTAAAATACGACAAAACATAAACTGAGAGTTTTAATAATAATATTGTCATCTAGACAATATCCACACTCAAAGGAGTCCTCATTACATTTATTATCACACTATTTAACAGAATAGTGAGGACTACTAATACTATCATCTAGACCATCACTTCGTTCCCCGAATCGTCCCAGCTATATTCTCATTTCCTGAAGAGAACAGTGAAAGAAAGGGTGAGCTTAACTAGCCCAGTAAGAAATATTATGACTAAGATAATGCAGAATAAATTATCATTAGCCTTCAACAATGTTAAACTGATAAAATACAATAGACATCAAGTTTAATTGCAACGGAATAAACAATCCATTAGAAGAGTCAAGTAGAGCATGATATCTACTATCTTCTATGATTTAAAATGTTTTCACCAATTTTTATTGCTGAGACCCAGCTTAATAAACAAACCATATCATTGAATCTTCCCTGCACTACGGGCCAAGGATATTCATTAAATCATCAATGATCATGACTATATCGAATAATCCCTGGTCATAATCATACCAAAAACTGTCCATCAATGCACTACAGGCCACTAAGGACTTTCACCACATCATTCGTCACATTACGGTCATGATTATACCGAATAATCCCTAATCATAATCATACCAAGTCCATCTATGCACATAAGCCAAATATGACTTTCATCATAATATACACATGAGGATGATGACAATGACATAATAATTCAATAAAACAAGTTCAAGGATAAATTTTAATGATTTATAATTAAATTTATCCAGAAATCAATAACGTCCAAATTGTCAACATGATACTACTTTGTGGAGTAAAATTCAAGAATGCTCGGGAAGAATATTTCCATGAAAAGATCTTTGGATGAAGCGCAAATATCCGGGATATTCTACTAATTTCATGGAGTATAGAAGTCAAAACTTTAACCAACCGAGTATAATAGAATATATGAAGCTAAATGGATTTTCGCCATGGTCATGCGGTAATCCACGTGAGATGCATCATTTCCACAATTTAATAAGGAATGAATACGAAAGATCATTCACCATGCATGCGGTAATCCACATAGGCAGGTTATTCCAATAGAATAATAAAGAATGGAATAATAGAAGAATTCACCGGTATGCGATGAGGCATTTGGCATATAAGTTATTCCCAATGAATAATAAAGAATGGAACCAGGTCATGCGTAATCCACACAGACAGGATATTCCAACAGAATAATAAATAATGGAATAACAACAGAATTCACCAAACATGCGATAGACAACACAGACATGTTAGTAAAGAATGGAATAACAGAAGAATTTCACCATGTATGCGGTACTCCGCATAGACAGGTTATTCCAACATAATAATAAAGAATGGAATAACAACCATTACGAGTATTGAAAGAAAATAACTCTCTTCATGAATACGAAAGAATAATACCCCTTACCTTAAAAAAAAACTGGATACTGGAATAGTGAGGTAACATACTTCTCTTCTTCTTTCTCTCTATAATTTCTCTCTATAATAATTGCTCTATAGCTTTAGTCAATTTGTAAGAAATGAAGGAAGAATGAGCTTCTATTTATAGGAAAATATAGTTTCGATAATTGCACGTTTTGGGGCTCGAAATATTACAGAATAATACCTTCCTCTTTTCCTTTATTTTTAATTTAGTCCTGCAAGTATTATCAAACTTGCACCACCTCCCCTAATAGTAAATCATGTGAATCAATAGTTCTAGACATATGAAAATACGAATAACAGCATAGTACCTCCATCTATACCTCCATTTTTAACTTAGTCATACAAGTATTATCAATCTTGCACCACCTCCCCTAATAGTACAAGAATGTGAATCAATAGTACACACATGTGAACAAATAGTTATAATCATGTGAATTAATAGCAATTAATTCCTCATTTATCCAATTAATTACCTGATTGGTCAATATAACCTCTAGACATCAATTATTATCGAAATAAATGTCGATTTCCACTAACATTAATAATTCCAACACAATGGAACTATCAATTTCATCTTTAATCAACACGAACTTATTCATCATTAATATTATAACTCATAATATTTAACAACCGTGTCGCGTTCGGGAAAGAGGGGCTTTCTAAGGTAAGGATTTCTCCTTATTGGCCGCCTTGAATTAGGTGACTAAACCTCTCCTTGTGTAACTTCTAGAAATTGTCAATATTGCAATTTAATAATATGAATAACTTTGTCATCTCAATTATTGATTTAATAATATATCATATTATGTAGATGATACTGTGACAATAATTGAATCAATAATATGAGAGATATGATGCAACAATTACTGTAGCAATAATTGAGTATAACTGAGTGACTTATCACGTAAGCATCAATAACCAATACCGTGTGCTACTATGCAACCACACGTATTACTGTACTTTTACTACCGGGTAGTTCAACAGTTTTAACGATAATAATTCTGCTGTTATTTTTATATAAAGATAATTCTGTCGTTTTCTTACTACGACAATACTTTCATTGTGGGGTCCACCAATGATTATGCTGTCGTACGAATATTCGCTGTTAAAATGAAAATTCCCCGACCAATCAAATATTATAAAACCGCTTGCTTACTTTGCAAAATTTATAAATATTACCCACAACTATAACATTATATCAAATCCACACCATAATATTCAAAAATTTATTTCAAGAAAATTATTCTTTATTCATAAAAGTTGGGGTCTTACAACCTCCCATTCTTATGAAATTTCATCCTCGAAATTAGGGTACATACCTGGTATATAGAAGAGGTGAGGATATCTTGACTTCATCTCAGATTCCAACTCCCAGGTCATTTCCTCCACATCGTGGTTTCTCCATAAAATTTTGACTTGAGGTATAACCTTAGAGCGTAGAATATGATCCTTCTTATCCAAGATTTTAATAGGTAACTCTTCATATGTTAAATCTTCCTCTATCTCGTCTGGTTCTAATTCAATAATGTGGTTCGAGTCTATCACATATTTACGTAACATAGATATGTGAAAAACGTTATGAACATGAGATATACTTGGCGGTAAGGCGAGTCTATAGGCCACGGTTCCTACTCGTTCGAGAATTATAAATGGGCCAATGAATCGAGGATTGAGCTTTCCTCTCTTTCCAAATCACGTAACTCCTTTCCATGGAGCAACACATAACAACACATGATCTCCAATATTGAATTCCACGTCCTTTCGATGAAGATCATCATAACTCCTTTGTCGATCTTGTGAGGTTTTTATACTTTGTCGGATCATTTGAATCTTTTCCGTAGTCATATGTAGCAACTCTGGTCCTAATAACGTTGCTTCACCCACCTCATCCCAGCATACTGGAGAACGACACTTTCTTCCATACAACGCCTCAAATGGAGCCATGCCAATACTTGCTTGATAACTATTGTTGTAGGAAAACTCCACCATTGGTAAGAACTTGTACCAACATCCCTTGAAGTCAAGGACACAGAGTCTTAATAAATCTTCAAGAGTTTGAATAGTCCTTTTTGACTGCCCATCTATTTGAGGATGATATGCCGAACTAAATCGTAAATCCATGCCCATAGCTTTTTGCAAACTAACCCAAAATTGTGAAGTGAATCTTGGGTCTCGATCAGAAACTATGGATACTGGCATACCATGTAATCTTACAATCTCATTTATGTACATACTAGCAAGACGTTCAAGTGTATAAGTTTCTCGTATCTGTAAGAAATGAGCAGACTTGGTTAATCTATCAACAATCACCAACGAAATCCATGGTAATGTGCTCCCACTTCCATTCTAGAATTTCAAGTGGTTGCAATGGACCTTTTGGAACTTGATGCTCCGCCTTAACTCATTGACAAGTTAGACACCTTGAGATAAACCCCACTATCTCTCTCTTCATATTGCTCCACAAAAATGTATGTTGAAGATCACGATACATCTTGGTACTCTCAGGATGGATTGCAAACGGTGTGTTGTGCGCCTCCATCATGATTTTATACTTCAAGTCAGAATCGTTAGGAACATAAAGTCTGGAGTTGACTCGAAGTATTCCTTCTTCATCGATTCTTGTTTCCGAAATAGCACCTTCTTGCACTTTCTTCCTCATACGCATCAGCTCCAGGTCCGTAAGTTGAGCAGCTTTAATTTTATCAATTAAAGTCGGTTCTACTTGTATATTCCCTATCATCGCATGGGTCCTTGGAGTCTTTAACTCTATTTCCATCCTTTCCAAGTCATACAAAATGGGACTTTGCGTTGAAAATATTGCACTCATACCCGCATATGATCTTCTACTCAATGCGTCAACTACTATGTTCTCTTTTCCAGGATGGTATTGGATGGTATGATCATAATCTTTCAATAACTCAAGCCATCGTCGTTGCAACATGTTGAGTTCCTTTTGAGTGAAGAAATATTTGAGGCTTTTATGATCCGTATAGATCTCCATCTTCTCTCCATACAGGTAATGCCTCCAAATCTTAAACGCAAAAATGACTGCTGCAAACTCTAGATCATGAGTAGGATAATTCCTCTCATATTCTTTGAGTTGTCATGAGGCATAGGCTATGAGTTTCCCATGTTGCATGAGAACACATCCTAACCCTTTGCTTGACGCATCATTGTAGATGACAAATCCTTGAGCCGATGGTATTGTCGAGCAGTCTTTGAAATGAGTCTTCTCTTGAGTTCTTGAAAACTCTTCTCACATTCCTCGCTCCAACCGAACTTTGTATCTTTTCGAGTCAGCTGAGTTAATGGAGTAGCGATCCGAGAAAATCCTTTCACGAATCTCCAATAATAACCAGCTAAGTCGAGAAAGCTACATACTTCGGTTACTGACTTTGGTTGTTCCCAGCTTTGAATTGCTTCCATCTTCGTTGGGTCAATAGATATTCCATGATTTGATATCACGTGCCCAAGGAATGCAACTTCCTCAAGCCAGAACTCACATTTATTCAACTTAGCATATAGCTTGTTTTCACGAAGCTTTTGGAGTATCAGCCTCAAGTGTTGCTCATGGTCTTCACAGGTTTTTGGAGTATATGAGGATGTCATCAATAAAGACGACCACAAAATGATCCAAATATTCCTTGAATACTTGGTTCATCATGTCCATGAAGGCAGCAGGAACATTAGTCAATGCAAAAGACATGACTAGGAATTCAACTGATGATATCCGAAACGAAGATCAATCTTTGAAAAGAATTTGACTCCTTGCAACTAGTCAAACAGGTCATCAATGCGAGGCAACGGGTACCTATTTTTGATGGTGACATGATTCAACTCCTGATATTAATACAAAGTTGCATACTTCCATCTTTCTTCTTCACGAATAGAACAGGAGCACCCCAAGAAGACGTACTAGGATGAATGAAACCGATGTCTAACAATTCCTGTAGTTGGGTTTTTAACTCATGAAGTTCAATAGGATCCATTCGATATGGGGCTTTGGAAATGGGTTTTGTACCGGATTCAAGGTCGATAAAAAATTCAATTTCCCGCTCTTGGGGTAGGCCAGGAAGTTCTTCAGGGAATACGTCAGGAAGTTTATTAACAATAGAAATATCATTCAAATCTGACGTATTTTTATTTAAATCCATGACATGGGCTAAAGAAAGCTTGACATCCATTTTTTAATAAACGAATAGTTTTATGACTTGATATGACAATGATTGACTTTAGTGGTTTGGTTGCTCTAATTCGTATAATAGGTTGGCTAGGAATATGAAAGCTAACAACCTTACGAAAACAATCAATTTTAGCATGATGAATAGTTAACCCGTCGATTCCTAAAATCACATCAAAGGCACGTATCTTTAAAGAGATAAGATCAATTTTAGCATGATGAGTAGTTAACCAATCAATCCCTAAAATCACATCAAATGCAAGTATTTTCAAAGAAATAAGATTAACAGGTAACGTGCGGTTACCAATTTGAATCAAACAAGACTTATAAACAGTGGATGTAATGAAGGTTTCTCCCAAAGGAGTTTTAACCAATAAGTCAAAGTCTAATTTCTCAAGAGTCAAATTTAAACGTTTAGCGCAACTAGGAGAAATAAAAGAATGGGTAGAACCGATATCAAATAAGGTATATACTTCACTAGAGTTTATGATTAGCTTACCCGTGATCACCTCGTTCGGATTCCTCGCTTTTTGGGAGGTCAGAACAAATGCTCTCCCTTGAACTACCGATTTTATCTTCTCTGGGACGGCCTTTGATGCGTCCATCCCAGCTGGACTTGACTTTGGTGCATGACAAAATCGGGCTAGGTGACCTTCTCTTCCACAATTGTAACATGCTTTGGACTGCATCACGCAGTTTGGACTGATATATCCCTCCCCTCCGCATTTGTAACATATGACTGGTGGTCGTTCTCCTTCCTTAACAATAGGTGCTGGTGCTGACGTCTTTGCAGCATTGTTGAATCTCCTCTTCTTGAAATGTCCACTCTTATTGTCATCGCCATGATTACAACCGAAGTGATTACAATTTCTGGCATGTTGATTCCCTCCACGCTTGTTGTCACCGCATCGATGACTGCTACCACTGGTATTATCGACTTGTCGGCTACTCTCTCTTGGTTGGGTTGACTCATTATCACGCTCCAATAACTGAGCTTTATTTACAACATTTGAATACAAACACAGTTTGTGAGAAATTAGGTATTGACGTATCTCGGGTTTCAAACCTCTTAGAAACATCCGTGTCATTCTCTCCTTATTATCAACCAAGTGGGACGCAAACCGAGACAACTCGGCAAACTTAGCTTCGTACTGCGCCATGGTCATATTGTTTTGCTCAAGCTTGATGAACTCTAACTCCTTCATGTGACGAACACTTTTATGAAAGTACTTGTCGTTGAACAGTTCTTGGAACTTCTCCCAAGACATCTTCAGTACGAAGGTTGAGTACGCTTTACAGATTCCCACCAGTAATCTGCCTCTGCTCGCAACATGAAGTTGGCAAAGGGAACCTTTTGCTCCTCAGAGCATCCCAAGACATCAAATATCTTGTTGATCTACTTTATCCACGTCTCCAAAAACTTGTTGGTCGTTTTACCGATCAATATATGTGTGCAAGTATACATGGTCAAAAAGTAATAAAGATTAAGTAAAGTATCGTTCCCACATAGAACTAACTAATAAAGTTCACCAAGCACTAGCCCATAACCATTTCAATCTTATTTAAACGAATGATATTATAATTTATATATAAACTATGAAATTAAATAAACCTAACTATTCCTAGAGTCATTCAAATAGGTATACATCACCCATCTTGAGTCGCCAAAAACATGGCACAAAATTCAAATAGAACTTAATAATACAATTGTCGTGTACAATATGACAAAACATAAACTGAGAGTTTTAATAAGAATATTATCATCTAGACAATATCCACACTCAAAGGAGTCCTCATTACATTTATTGTCATACTATTTAACAGAATAGTGAGGACTACTAATGCTATCATCTAGACCGTCACTCCGTTCCCTGACTCGTCCCAGCTATATTCTCATTTCCTGAAGAGAACAGTGAAAGAAGGATGAGCTCAACTAGCACAATAAGAAATATTATGACTAAGATAATGCAGAATAAATTATCATTAGCCTTCAACAATGTTAAACTGATAAAATACAATAGACATCAAGTTTAACTGCAACGGAATAAGCAATCCATTAGAAGAGCCAAGTAGAGCATGATATCTACTATCTTCTATGATTTAAAATATTTTCATCAATTTTTATCGATGAGACTCATCTTAATAAATAAACCATTTCATCGAATCTTCCCTACACTACGGGCCAAGGATATTCATTAAATCATCAATGGTCATGACTATACCGAATAATCTCTAGTCATAATCATACCAAAAACTATTCATCAATGCACTACAGGCCACTGAGGACTTTCACCACATCATTCGTCACATTACGGTCATGATTATACCGAATAATCCCTGGTCATAATCATACCAAGTCCATCTATGCACGTAAGCCAAAGATGACTTTCATCACAATATACGCATGAGGATGATGACAATGACATAATAATTCAATAAAACAAGTTCAAGGATAAATTTTAAAGATTTATAATTTAATTTATCCAGAAATCAATAATGTCCAAATTGTCAACATGATACTGCTTTGTGGAGTAAAATTCAAGAATGCTCTGAAGAATATTTCCATGAAAAGATACTGGATGAAGCGCAAATATCAAGGATATTCTACTAATTTTATGGAGTATAGAAGCCAAAACTTTAACCAACTGAGTATAATAGAATATATAAAATTGCAAATGGATTTTCGTCCGCCATGCGATAATCCACGTAGACAGATCATTTCCACAATTTAATAAGGAATGAATATGAATGATCATTCACCATGCATGCGGTAATCCACATAGGCAGGTTATTCCAACAGAATCATAAAGAATGGAATAACAGAAGAATTCAGTAGGCATGCGATAGACCGCACAGATAGGTTATTCCTAACAGAATAATAAAGAATGGAACCAGGTCATGCATAATCCACACAAACAGGATATTCTAACAGAATAATAAAGGATGAAACCAGGTCATGCGTAATCCGCACAGACATGATATTCCAATAGAATAATAAATAATGGAATAACAACAAAATTCACCAAGCATGCGATAGACAACACAGACATGTTAGTAAAGAATGGAATAACAGAAGAATTTCACCATGTATGCGGTACTTCGCATAGACAGGTTATTCCAACATAATAATAAAGAATGGAATAACAACCCTTACAAGTATTGAAAGAAAATAACTCTCTTCATGAATACGAAAGAATAATACCCCTTACCTTAGAAAAAAATAGATACTGAAATAGTGAGGTAGCAGACTTCTCTTCTTTTTTCTCTCTATAATAATTGCTCTATAGCTTTAGTGAATTGGTAAGAAATGAAGGAAGAATGAGCTTCTATTTATAGGAAAATATAGTTTCGATAATTGCATGTTTTAGGGTTCGAAATATTACAGAATAATACCTTCCTCTTTTCCTTTTTTTTAATTTAGTCCTGCAAGTATTATCAAACTTGCACCACCTCCCCTAATAGTAAATCATGTGAATCAATAGTTCTAGACATGTGAAAATATGAATTACAAAGATAAGACCTCCATCTATACCTCCATTTTTAACTTAGTCATGCAAGTATTATCAATCTTGCACCACCTCCCCTAATAGTACAAGAATGTGAATCAATAGTACACACATGTGAATAAATATTTATAATCATGTGAATTAATAGCAATTAATTCCTCATTTATCCGATTAATTACCCGATTGGTCAATATAACCTCTAGACATCAATTATTATCGAAATAAATGTCGATTTCCACTAACATTAATAATTCCAACACAATGGAACTATCAATTTCATCTTTAATCAACACGAACTTATTCATCATTAATATTATAACCCACAATATTTAACAACCAGGTTGTTCCCAGGAAAGAGGGGGCTTTCCGATAAGGATTTCTCCTTATTGGCGCGCAATTAGGTGACCAAACCTCTCCTAAACAGAAATTCTAGACATTGTCAATATTGCAATTTAATAATATGAATAACTTTGTCATCTCAATTATTGATTTAATAATATATCATATTATGTAGATGATACTGTGACAATAATTGAATCAATAATATGAGAGATATGATGCAACAATTACTATAGCAATAATTGAGTATAACCGAGTGACTTATCACGTAAGCATTAATAACAAATACCATGTGCTACTATGAAACCACGCGTATTACTGTACTTTTACTACCGGGTAGTTCAACAGTTTTAACAGTAACAATTCCGCCATTATTTTTATAAAAAGATAATTCTGTCATTTTCTTACTACGACAATACTTCCATTGTGGGGTCCACCAATGATTGTGTCGTCGTACGAATATTCCATGTTAAAATGAATATTCCCTGACCAATCGAATATTATAAAACCACTTGTTTACTTTGCAAAATTTGTAAATATTACCCACAACTATAATATTATATCAAATCCACACCATAATATTCAAAAATATATTTCGAGAAAATTATTCTTTATTCATAAAGGTTGGGGTCTTACATATGTGACCGTCTTTTCCACAACTAAAACATACCTTGGAAGGCTGTGAAAAGTTTGGACTTATGTGCCCCTCCTCTCCGCATCTGTAGCATCTAACTGGCGGTCTTTCTCCTCCCCTTGAATTTGTTGTTGGTGCTGGTGCTGCGGCCGATGTCTTCCCGTCATCGTTAAATATTCTCTTCTTGAAATTTCTACTTGAATCATTTCTTCTATTATCTTGGCCATGATTACCACCGAAGTGGTTACCATTTCTTGCATGATAATTTCCTCCACAATAGTTATCATTGTTCTGATGACCGTTGTCACTGGTAGATTATTATCGTGTTGTTGGTCGTTATCTTTTGGTTGAGCTGACTCATAATCCCGCTTTAATAATTGAGCTTTATTCACTACATCTGAATACAAATAAAGTTTGTTAGAAATGAGGTATTGACGTATTTCTGGTTTCAAACCTCGCAGAAACATTCGCGTCATTCTCAAATACTCTCATAAAACAAGGGTTAATTAAAGAAATTTGCATATCACACTATTAACCCTATGCTTCGACTAACCCATTAAATACCAAATAAGCTAAAGTAGGACACACTAGCGAAGGATTTACTCATTTCTCACCTCCTAGTTCTATTCCCCGATCTCCGCCAAAGACCACATCCCTAAGCTATGATACCAACTGTGACACCCCCAAAATAGGTCCACACAACCTATTCTGAGTCACCAAATACATGGTACAGAAAACAACTATAACTTCATTATTACAATTGTCGTGCAAAATACGACAACACATATACTATGAGTTTAAATACAAATATTGTCTTCTAGACAGTATCCACACTTAAATAAGTTCTCATTACAATTATTGATACTCTATTTTACAAAATTGTGAGGACTACTAAAACAATTGTCTATAACCATCATTCCATACCCCGACTAGTTCCCGCTATATTCTCGTCTCTTGAGAAGATAAATGGAACAAAAAGGAAAAGGGTGAGCTCAACTAGCCCAGTAAAGAATATTATGACTAAGATAATGAACAACAAATTATTGTTAGCCGTCAACAAATCAGATAAAATATAATGGACAACAAGTTTTAGATCAATATTCGCAGCGAAAATAAAAATTCATTAGAAGAGTTTAGTAGAGAATAAAATCTACTATCTTCTATGATTTAAAAGTCCATCATCAATATTTTATCCCTGTAACATCAATCAATATACATCTTGAACCAAATATTCATCATTGCTTTATGGGCCAAAGATATTCATTTGTATCAACAGTTGGTCATGTTCATCTCAACACCTGTCCATCTTTGCACTACGGGCCAAAGATATTCATCAGGTAATCATTCATCTTTGTACTTCAGGCCAAAGATATTCATCAAGTATCACCATTAAAGACTGAGGATGATGAAAATCATTTTAAAGAACGAATCTAGTGAGATAAAAGGACAAAGATTAGGGATTTGTACTTTAGATAATCCAAGTTCAAAAATACTCCATAATAAACCATAGGGAGTAAAATTTAAGAATGAAGATCAAAACATGGATACAATAAAAGATAGTAACCATAATAGACATCTTGGACAAAGAAGAGAAAATTTCATTTTTTGGTGAATAGTGCCGTATACGTGAATAGTAACCCCGATACGAAAAGGTAGAAATTCAACAAGAAAAATCATACTTATATTTCAGTATAATAATATTAAAAGAAATAACATCATTTACGAAGAAAATAACATCCCTTACCTCAAAAGAACAGTAGAATATTGGATATAGTGTTAAAAGATACTTGTACTGAATAAAAACACTCAAGATATCTAAATAATCACAAAAATATGCTCGATATTATAGAGAGAGAAAACTTCTAATTCTTGTGTGATTTTCAACTATAACTAAGCACCCTATTTATAGGAAAATGCTAGAACGCCAAAGAAAACTTAACATGCTACCTGGTGGCTTTACCTGCTACTATTCATGCACACCACTTTTGAAATTAAATTTTAGCACATTTCTGACCAACCAAAAGTAGGGCCCACCCATTCTAGATAATCTCCACCAAAATGTATTTAATTTAAACAATATTCAAAAACTTCAATAATTCAGAATAAATAGCTCTTTTATCAAAAAAATTTGAATCTCATGTCTATTCCATAGGAAATTTTATTCTCTACAATTTTGTAGAAGAAAGTTTTTCCAAATTCCAAACAGAAAGTGACCGAAATCCACATACGAATGATTTTCAATACCTTCATTCCGACAAAATACTGATAAAACACCTCAACATTAATTCCTTCATTTATATCCACAGAAAATAAATATTTTCTTATCATATAAATCAATAATTAATTATTCATAAATAATATTACAGAATCACAATAATGACAACCAGGTCGTTCCTAGGAAAGAGGGGGCTTTTCGATAAGGATTTCTCCTTACTGGCGCGCAATTAGTTGACCAAACCCCTTTCCTAGACAGAACATCCTTAGACATTTCCAATAATGCTAACTAATAATATTATTCAAATAATATGAATTATTGATATGATAATGGGAAATACTATGCCGTGAAAATTATTGAAACAACAATGATATAAAATATTATCGTAGCAATTATTGAATAAATAAAATAAAATATTGAACAGTAATTAATGTAACAATTATTTAGTAGTGCATTCTTACATAAGAATCAATAATCCAAAGATACTATATTTTAACCACCATGTATTCCAACAGTATTAACGGTAACAACTACGCCGTTATTTATAAAAAGTCAAAGTTGTCATTTTTTTCATCCGACCATTTTTCGTCATGGGGCCCACAAATGGCTGTGCCGTCGTACGAGTATTCCCCGATAACAAGAATATTCCACGACCAAACGAATATTCTCCAACAACAATGATTATTTTATAACCACTTGCTTATTTCGTAAAATTTACACATTTTACCCATAACTAACCACATTAATCAAATCCACACCTTACTATTTTAGGATAATTAATAGAGGAAATTCAATTTTATTTATCAAAAGTTGGGGTCTTACATCCTAGGTTAGCAAGTATTTCTACTATAACCTTTAACAGTCTTATAGACTATATAGACCATCCATCTCGTACTCTGGGGGATCAACCCTTCGTACAATGTATTATGCACAAACATTTTAACGCTACTACATAGTATAATCCCCTATATTAGAGTTGTTCATCTCAACTTTGACATCAGAGTCCGTACCAAAAGAAGTTTGGTTTAGATTAGCTTCAAGGGTAATTTGGATCTTAGAACATTCATCAACTAAGGATTAGTTGAATCAATAAAGGATCGCTAGCCATTTAATGGTTCGATGCAATAATGTAAGATTGTATAATGACATTTGTGATCAAGGATCGAACAATAATAATTTATAACTGAATAAACGTTTAATAACGAGGTAATGCTTTCAATAGAATTGTAGGCTTTTAATAATTAAAGGAATCTCTCTTGGAATAAAGAAGCAAAGGTTAATAACTTGCACAATTTAAATGTATGATTAATGAACTTGTGTAATTGTAAACAATATAGAGTTAATGAACTTTCCTTGTGCGTTCGCTATTCAATAAGGGATGTATTGGTTAGTTAATCTTAACGCGTTGATTGATTGTCATAAAAAATCAATAAACCTATTGACTGCGTCTAAGTCGAAGTCAAAGGTAATGTTCAATGGAGGTTGTTCACCTAAGCAATCTCGATATCTGACTATAACTCAGGCAGAAATATTTAAAAGGGGTTGTACATGTTACTTGCCCTATATAGTGGATACTCGAAAGGAAGGAGTAAAACTAGATCAAATACATGTAGTTAGGAAATTTCCCAATGTATATCCAGATGACTTATCAGGTCTTCCTCCAGATAGAGAAATCAAGTTTGTTATTGACCTTGCACCGGGTACATCGCCAGTTTCTAAGGAACCATACAGGATGACACCTGTAGAGCTGAAAGAGTTGCTAGTACAACTACAGGAACTCTTAGACAAAAAGTACATACAACCTAGTGTTTCACATTGGGGAGCACCAGTTTTGTTTTTAAAGAAGAAGGATGGAACCATGAGGTTATGTGTCGACTATAGAAAGAGTTAAATAAGTTAACCCTAAAGAATAAGTATCATTTACCAAGAATTGATGATTTGTTTGTACAATTAAAAGGAGCCGAATATTTTTCAAAAATTAACCTACGGTCAGGTTATCATCAGTTAAAGGTAAGAAAAGAAGATGTGCTGAAGACAGCGTTTAGGACACGTTATGGACATTATGAGTTTCTTGTGATGTCCTTTGGATTGACAAATGCAACGACAACATTTATGGACTTGATGAATCGAGTGTTTAAACCATGCTTAGACAAATTCATTGTAGTGTTTATCGATGATATTCTGGTATATTTGAAAACACGGGAAGAGTATGACAAACATTTGAGAATTGTATTGGAGATATTACGAAAGGAACAACTTTACGCAAAGTTTTCCAAGTGTGAATTCTGGTTAAGAAGAGTTCAGTTTTTAGGTCATATAATTGACAAGAATGGAATTTCAGTAGGTCCAACTAAAATCGAAACGGTTGTGAATTGGGAACAACTAACAAATCCAATAGAAGTAAGAAGTTTTCTCAGTTTAGCGGGTTATTATCGACGTTTCATAAAAGATTTTTCAAAAATAGATACCCCACTATCGACGTCGGGATTTTTGAGTGTCCGTTTTCGTTACTTGTTCTTTAGTGTTCTCATGTTAATGTGATATTTGTTTGAAAAAACAAGTGAAAAAGGTCCAACATGTATAATGTCGACGATTTGACTTTAAGAGTCGCCAGTTGGTGTATTTAACTGGTTGCACCAACGCAACCAAAAAAGGTTTGCACATTGACCTAGTGATTTGACACTGCTAGACGGGTTTATGAAACCGAGATTCATTTTGGGTCCGGGGCTTGATTATGCAAAGGGAAGATGTTAGGCACCCCCCGAAATCTGTGTTACCACGGTGACCACCACTCTTCAAAGAAATTGTTATACGAATGTGTGTGTTTGTGTGTGTGTGTCGATCAATGTGCAATTATTTGAAAGTAGTGTGAGGCCTCGTTCGCACCTATATACAAAGGGTTTGAATTTATAGAAAAATTCAGTTTTAACCACGATATAGCAATGACGTTTTGTAAAAGAGGTTTTTCAAACCCTGTGCTCAATAGGAATTGAGATCTTTTCATACTTCCATTTTATTATTAGATGTTCGGGTTGTTTTCTTTTATTTTCGAGATGTGAAGCATTCTCGAGAAAATAATATACAACAGTGCCAAACTCCTCATGGGCATGACAGCCATCCAAGGAAATTCAGACACTGTAAATTAATGTACAGGTTGTGTACAACTGAAAAATGTCCATCATGGGAACCGAATCTAGATTCAGTAAACCGAACCTGTGATGATTCCTAGGCTCACATGATACTGTAATTTGTATGGAAAGCAGTAAGCAGTTATATATATATATATATATATATATATATATAAGCTGTAAATATATATATAAACATGGTCAACCGCCACGAAATAAACTCCATGCGGGACAAAAATGTAAATAAAGCTGTAAAAGCGATAAACTGCCACGAAGTAAACTCCATGCAGGACAAAATGTAAATAAAGCTGTAAAAGCGGTCAACTGCCACGAAGTAAACTCCAGGCAGTACAAAATGTAAATATATATATATATATATATATATATATGTATAAAAGCAGTAAACGCACTGGATGTAAATCCAGGCTCATCGGATATGCCCGACAGCAATTATATATATGCATATATATAAAAGTGATTAAACGCACTGGATGTAAATCTAGGCTCATCAGATATGTCTGACAACAATTATATATATATATATATATAAGCAATTAAACGCACCGGATATAAAATTCAGGCTCATTAGACAAAGTCTGACCATAGTTTATATATATATATATATATATATATATATATAAGCAATTAAACACTCCAGACCGAAGTCTAGGCTCAATCGAGGCATAACTCGATAATGTTAGTCCATATATAAAATATATACATATATAAGTGTATATATATATACAGACAGAAATGAAAACCACAGACCGAAGTCCGAGCAAACGCACATAACACGACTCTCAATGTGTATAACAGTGTCTGCTAAAATGAGAAAAAGGCTTTATAGAATATAAGAAGGCTTACGTTAATGCCAAAGTAGACTTCTATGACTTTAAATGGATAAACACTCGACCTCCACATGGGATAAAAAGATAGCTATATGTTAGCTAACTAATGTTTAAAAATGAGGAAACACTCAAAAGAAGTGTATGCAGAGTAAAATAGATAGGGTTTCCTTGCCTTTTTCCCTCCCTCTTCTTCTCAAATGACTGACCCCAAGGCTTGTATATATAGACGGATGGCCGCAGGTACACCTGCGGTAGTCACAGTTGTACATGCGGTTGGTCGTGATGCATCCGAGCCTCGCGAGTCACGTCGTCTCGTAGTGCGTACACTCATGCACTGTAATGTCCATTCGAACTTGCAGAACTTCAATCTGAGCATCCGAATGAGGTATATCTGACCTTCTTCGGACCGCTTGTGCTGAGAGTTATGCAATGACATGGATTAGAGGTTGTACGAAGTCAGGAAGAGGGGTCTATGCCCATGGTCTTCAAGCTTCAAATTATATCCAAAGTACTGTCACACATAATAGTCACTCGAGATTGTTACTTCTCGGTTCTTGTGGGACATTGTTGGATGTATGTATGTATGAAGTGTTGAGACGACGTGCCATTGTCGAAGGAATAAGATGATGTTTGACTCCTCGCTGGGGTTATCGTCGGTTTGAGTTGAAAGTAGACGTTGCTAAGGGTTACAGCTGAGATTGGACTACTTGTTGGTATGCCACGATATCATCTTGTTGAGATGGTACGATGACGTTGTGACTCTTCACCGGGGTTATCGCCGATTTAAGTGGAAAGCAAACATTGCTCAGGGTTACATCTGAGATTGGACTGCTGCTTGTTTGTATGTCTCACTGTCATCTATGGGTGTTCATGTCTGCCCGTTTGTTAACTCCGGGTCTGAGGTGTGTGTGCCTTGACAGGATGTCTAGGGTTGAAGCTGATTGCATATGTTTGAAACAAGCATTTCTGGGGTTATCGTCGAAACTGCAATGGCATCTCTTGGGGCTATCACCAAGGATGGGGTTGCTACTCCCAGTGTTGTCTCTAGGACTGGAACTGAGTGTCGCGGTGTTATTGCCGAGATAGAACTGTCCTCTCCCATGTTGTTGCCGGTCTTTTGATCTGTATATCTTGGGGTTATCTTTGAGATTGGAAATGACATTCTCGGTGTGTGTTCCAGGGTTTGAACTGATGTCCCCGGTTTGTGTTTCAGGTTAGAACTGATGTTCTTGGTTTGTTTTCTGGGTTGGAACTAAACTTCCGGTAGTATCCGGAATGGATGTAAGCTGTCTTCCAGGGTTATCTCTAAAAGATGAATCTACCCTCCTGCAATGTTAGTAATAGGAGCGCAGAAAATTTTGAGTGTCTACAGATGCCCCTATTTATCATATTCATGCAATGCAAGGCATGGATAGGAAAAAGAATACTAGACACTTGAAATGCAAGCAAGATAAACATGATGCTATATGCAGCAACATGATGCAAATGCATATAGAATGCATGAATGATTGTTAGGTAATCCTGTTGGGATGGCAATCAGTGATGGCTTGGACATGCTATCCAAGTCTCCAAGGATGTTGACGTTGGGGCTATCACCAAAGTCTTGAATCTTAGACACTGGCTTATATTCCATAGAGGTACCTCTTGTGTGCAAGAGATCTGTGGGGATAAAGCTTTGTCTATTTGAGGATGTGTATAACATATTCCCTCACTCTGTCCAAGTTACTGCCAACAGTTTATTGTTATCAGGGTTTCCTGATCTTCGTTGATGTGTGTATCACCGGGTAAATCCCTGCTGGGTGCATTGTCAAGGCTGCTTGACCTTCATTGATGTATGTGTCAATGTTAGCATTGCGTTTTGACCCCCTCCAGGGAAGGTTGTTTTGATGGGTTTACCTGCCATTGGGTAACATGATGTCAAGGCTGTTTGACCTTCATTGATGTGTGTGTCAATGGTTGCATTGTGTTATAACCCCCGCCAGGGACATGCAGAAGTTTGAAGGATGTGCGTTGTGACCCATGCCGAGGATACGTATATGTTGATAACTTCGGCGTTGTAACCCCTACCGGGGAGGTTTGATATATCGTGGTTTTGCGTTGTAACCCCTGTCGGGGAGGTTTAGTATATCGTGGTTTTGCGTTGACGGCATCGGACCTTTGTGGGGTATTGTCGAGCATGATTTATGAAAGCTAAGCTCATTGGTATAGTATACCCTATATTCAGGCGAATACCCTTGAGACGACGGGAGTTTAACTCTGACCGACGAGAAACCAGGATTTCAGGCTATTCCGCTCAATCGCGTAGCATTTTTATTCCTGATTTGGCCTTTTCAGCTTGTGAGACCTCCTTTGCAACTCTAACTGGAGTGAGCCGGAGGTGTGGGGCCCATGAAGGGGTGCCGTAGGTGTACCTGCAGGAGCCATAGGTTAGCCTGCGGCCAACCGTGCCTATGTATAAGCGGCTGGTTGCTTTCATAAGTCATTTTCAAGTTGCGCAGCGAAGGAAATCCAAAAGCTCTTCTTTAGATCTGCTGAGTTCGGGAAACTCTCTGCATATTCTGCCACCGTACAAGCGTTCTTCACTGTCCTGGTAACACATGCATGTATCTTTTTCCAATTTCTGTCCGTTGGAAAATGACTTATCGCATGAAATGCATTTAGACACATAGTAGTGAATATGCATGCTGATATGACTTTATAGAAAATGTTTAATATAGTAAATGTTAGTATTAAACCATGCTGAACATAATGATGTGAATAAAAATTGACTTTTGAAACAGTCAAATTAGCCCCTTTTACTGTAATTTCTTATCCTATCTGAGGACAAATGAGTAAAGGTAGACAAGGAAAATAATGCTGGTAATTAGACTACATTTATAGATTTTTTATTGCACTGTATTAATGCATATAGGATGTATATTACTATGTACAGGTGTGCTACTGAATGGCCACCTAGTTATGCCTATGTGCATGTGGATTGTCCCATTTACAAAGGGGGCTATGGCAAAATTTTCCCAAAATGTAGGTATTGGGTAGTCATGCATTTTTAACTCTACTGTAGATGTATGTTAAAACAATGCATGCATGCATGTAATCATAGAATGCATTTTGAAAAGACTCCAAGTAAGAAATTACCACACCCTTTCTAAGGTGATTTGGAGACTTGTTGTCCAGATATCATGGATCCGGATCAACCGAGTAGTTCCCGTAGGACCACTTCTGGTGTATGAAGGAGGGATTTTGAAGAGCCTCAGTGCCGTTCTGTTAGACAGCCTCGTCGTTTGGCGGAGGTGGTGATACGTCCTATTCGGGTTGAAGTGCTAAATGTCGAGGACGAGGAGGAGGATGCACCGATCGAGGTTCTGCGCCTCCCGTTTATCGCGTGTTCCCCTGTAGGGAATGCGCCGTATTCAAGTGGCGAACCCAGATCTTCTAGGTGACTTGAGTAGGCATCCTTCAGTATACCTGCATGAAAACGAGGTATGAAGTTAGATCTTTAATCTTCCTTATTTCCTATTGATGAGGAGTCAAGGAGTCTGATGTTGATCTGCATTTGATGTAGGTTCCCGACTTCACACAGCCTCGAGGGAATTGGTTTAGCATCCACTCTATGTATCAGGACTTGCATGATGACTATAGAGCGATCATCCATGGCTGGGGATTCAGGAGGTTCTTCTCCATTCTACCCCATCGCTGTCCCTAGGGTTACCTCAGGGCATTGTCTGAGCGGTGGTTCCACCATACTCAGTCACTCCATTTGCTAGACTATGAGCGGTGGATTAGCGATTTATCACAGGTATGGATTTTGGAGGGGAGCCGGTGCCTTGCACGTCGAATATTACCCCTACTGCCGTCAGATCCTTGTTGGGAGTTCCGGTGGAAGTGCTCAAGGGTAAGACTGTTCGTACAAGTCCTTTGAGCGTAGATGCTTTGAGCGGGCTATTGAGTGAGCCCATATCCGATGATGTGAGAGTTAGGGATCTCATCCTTCGGTGATTGTTCCTGATGATCATTAGGGGCTGCTTCATAGCAGATAACTCTTCTACGGTGTCCTTCGCTTTGATCAGTTCCACTCGACACGTGGACCGTATAGGAGAGTATGATTGGGGTTCCTATACCTTTGCCTACTTACTTAGGGGAATGCGCATGTGATCGCAGGGCTTGACCGAGGCGTGGTTAGAATTCTACCCATTTCTGCTGGTGAGTGTTTCTCTTGTCTTTTCCCATGTATAGGTTAAGAGTGTTGATTGACAGCAGATGTTTGCCTTTGTGTTGGAAGTTTTGGGCCTATGAGAGGCTTCCTTGTTTGCATCCTATAAGCGTGTTAGGTTTAGATACCTATCCACGAGGACGAAGATGGCATCATTCCATACTGGCGGAGGTCCCTGTTGCTGAGGGTTAAACTCATTGTCGCCTATAGGTGGAGCTATTGACAGCCGATGTCATCACATGGAGTCCCTACTCTGGAGAGCATTTGGGATTTTTTTTGAGGATGGGTACCCGACTAGAGTAGAGTATGTCATTTCAACCCGTAGGATTCCTCTCTTTATAGATGGAGGATGGGAGCTCTATTTAGGAGAGCGTGTTATTAGGAGCACTAGAAGAGAGATTCGTATGCCGATCTTGCCTCCTGCCAGGCGTTATTGGCCTGTTTCACAGTCACCCGTCATTGACATCCCATTGATGGGGATTGACGGCTTTACATTGTCAGAGGGACCATGTTCTCGGAGATGATCCAAAGATTGGTGGATCCCTCGTACCATTCGAGATCGGACCCGCGCCACCACGGTTTATGGGGATATGGTTCCGAGATCCGTGATGATGATGACGGCTGCTAGCCCGTGTCGAAGATCCAACTCATGTGACATAGATTGATGATTAACCCTATAGATTGGACCGGTCACATCTTTTCATTTGGCATTTGGGGCGTAGATCCTGCGAGGTAGATACTTTTGATCCTTCCAGCTCTGCCTGGTCCTCGGGTGACCCATATGGTTTTTGCCGTCAGAGATCCTCCTTTGTATCGGGCCGACATCCCTATAGATGGAGATCCAAAGACTCGGGAGGAGTTACATCAATGGATGATGATCGATGATGTAGACATCAACACTCTTGACTTTTTTTCGATGTATTTCTCGCTATCTCTTTTTGATAGGCCTCATTTAGCTCTTTGGGTAGCCGCCCCCATTCTGTATTTTTAGTCATGCAGAGATGTATTAGATGATGATATACTTAGGAATGTATGTATAGTTTTTCCATTACCTATATCATATTGCCATCTATTGTATCATGCATGTTATTATATTATGCACATGTATGTATGTCTAGAGATATTCAGCATTGACCCCTGGATGGTCTTATGACACGACCCGTATAAATGTCTTCTTCGACAGTTAGCCGTATTGATCATACCCCACCATTTGTGGTGGTAGGCGGTATCTTGCCATGGTATGATAGTATATCACCATCGATATATGGTGATCGTAGATGATTTGCTACATCATACTATAACCCTGTTGATGTTTCAGGTTCCCACAGGGTTTGTAGAGGGTATGCTAGAGCACTGGGTATCGGAGAGGCAGGTTTTCTGATTTGGGACCCAGGAGTTGACTCTTACTTTGGAGGAGTATGCACGGTTGACGATGATGTCGCTGGACAGACCTTACGTGCATATAGCTATTGGAGACATGAGCAGACAATTCATGACCCTCACCGGGTTGAGACGTAGAGTGGTCCAGGACAAGATTACTTCCGGCCACGTGATATCCCAGTGTTTCCTGTTTGATAGGTTTTGTAACGCCTGAGAAAATCGGATTTTTATGACAATTAATTTTTTATTTGATTATGTGAATTAAATGAATTTAATTGATTATTATGTGAGTAAGCTATGTGAAGGTCGTTCTATGACCTAGAATATGATAACGTGGTTAGTATTCTGGCTTCGTACTAGAATTATTTGTTTGGAATTTCCAAGACGAAAATAATTGTTTTCCGAGAAATTTCCGTAAAAACACTATTCATCCATTTACATTAGGGAATTATTTTGAAATTCGAGAAAGCGTGATGATAGAATATTGAGATTAGATGGAATATCCGATAATATTTCATTTATGGCAAACAGATTTTTACTTTCTGGACTAAAAACCTAAGGGTTGAGTATATTGATTTCCGAGAAGGAAATAATATGCATAGAAGGAATGGTGTTAGGGTTAATGCGAGTGTTATACATTTATGATACTATTTAGTATCTATGTATAATACGTTGAGTAAATACGAAGTACAATACGATTATTGTACGAGTAGTATACGGAGATAATACGTGAATTGTACGTATGGGATACGATTCGTATTATATAATTAAGTTAAGACATAATATTAATTCATTTGGGTTGGATTATATTTAATCCAATCAATTAAAGGAGCAAGCCCAAGGGATTAGTTGGTTAAGCCCAATTCAAGGCCCAATATTAGATTTGTTAAGCCCAATGCAAGAAAACCGAACCGTGGATCTAGCCGGTGGGTCATCGAATGGGTAAAACCTATGGGGAAACCCATGGGGATGACCTATGGGATGGTGGGCCGGCCACTTGGTGTACAAGTCAAGTAAATCACTTGGTCACCAAGTATTTTACTTGGTGATAAAGTGTTGAATAGTAAGTAGGTGATGGTAGTTGTCCAAATTGCCCTCCATTCTATTTTCCTATAAATAAGAAGCTAGGTTGGGCCATTTGTGAGTTTTTCAATTGCCAACTTAGATTATTTGAGAGAGAAAGAAAGCTAGAATACACAAATCATATAATTTGGAAGCTTTGACTTAGAGTTTTGAAGAGAGTTAATAAGAAGTTCTTGAGGTAATAATCCTTATCTTTCATTTCCATCTCTTTTAATTTTCTTTTACTTTGGAGAATCATAAAATGGGTGGTATATGTCTTTTATAGTGGATTAAAGATGACTTACCATAGATGCAATCTCTATAAGTCATGAGATCGTAGGAATCATAAGGTTCGATATAGTTTTAAACCATGAAAATATTGTTTGTTGAGATCAATTGTTTATAAACGATTGAACTCCATCAATACATTAATATATGCATCTTGTTTGGTTAGGATGTAGATATGAAATCCATGGAGTATTCCATGTGATTTGGCTTAGAGAACCCTAGTAACGAAGTTATGGCGAATTTTACGTAAATAAACGTTAATCGTCGAAAACGTTGAAATTCCGGATTAGAGGTCAAAAGTTGACATGAGACTTGAAAACATTGTTTTTCAATGTCAACACGTGAAATAGGGTGATTAAGAGTTATGGGTTCGAGAATCGTCGAATTTCGACTTAAAACGAAGAAAACGAGCATTGAACGCTCATTAACATTTACGAACGTCTAGAAATGGAACTCAATAGTGAATTTTGAGTTATTGGATTCAAAAGTGTCGAATTCTAATATGAACGCGTAGATTATGTCATTTATGACGTGTAGGCTTTTGAACGGACCAAATCGGGTTTATAACGAAGAAGTTACGGCCTCGGGAGTTTCACAAAAAATTTCAAACCTGTTGAGATTACAGATGAGGTGAGGTGCAGCGGCGCTGATATAATCATAAATGTCGCAAAGTGGCGCCAAGATAAAAAAGCCGAATCTTGCTAAATGGTGCTTGTAGCATGCTTTATTCCGAACCATGATCTCTGAGAGACGAAGCCAGAACATCGCTAATCGGCACCGCCATGGCCTTGATCTAGTACTAGGATGGCCGCGCCGCAGAGCGAGTGTTAGGCTTTGGATATTGACTTAGGTTTTGAACTTCAATTGTTCAAGGACCTATAGGGGTAATGTTTGTACACTTCATAAGTGTATTAAAGCTATTCCTATACTACCTATACTAAGGTATATGGTATTGAACTTTGGAATTGAATGCATGTTAATGAGTTATGAGTGATGAACAACGTTGGTACTTCACCGACAATGTTAGAGTCCAGTTAATAGCGTTAGTTGGTTAATAAGCCGGGACGAAGGGTAAAAAGTCGAGTTGACTTTATTATTGATATTAAGTTAACTAAGACATAGAAGAGAAAGAAGCTTGTAGAAGCAATGTGAACATTTGTTTGATAGCTAATTACAGTGTGCTATGTAAATATATCATGTAGATTTTGTAAAGGCTGTGATCAGTCGATTAAATTATTTGAAGACGCTGAAAGACAAGTTTTCTTAACGCTTGTCTAACTTTCAAGTTAGCCAAGTTTTATGTGATTTGTTGAACTGAATTGCAAGACTTGTTTAAAAGAAAGGGTCGATGCCAGATTTTAACTCGGCTAGACTATTCGTAATATATAGATTGATTATTATTCATATCATTCTATATAGAAATGTTAACGCTATCCTATGCCAAGTAATTGGTACGGACGTGAAGGTAAGGTTTGTCTATGAATAAACAAAAGTATTTTTCATCGATTATTCGATGGGCATGCGAGTTTGACTAAAATATTAAACATAAATATGTTTAATGAATGAGTGTTGATCAACATAGAGTACTATAGGCTGATCACCTAGAAGTGCTTGTAAGTTATGAGGATCAACGGCCTTAGTGCTGTGGACTCCTTTTCATGTATGAAAACCGAAGTTCTCATTCATGGTCTATCGAATAGGTTCGAAATTCATAATCTATTCTTTACTTTGGGAATTGATGTTATGAACTGTTAAAGTATTATTGTTTCATAATACTTCATAACTATTGTTCAGTTATGTCGGAATTGTTATATAATTCACGAATGTGGTTTTACTGTTATCCTTGATTAAACTTGCTGAGCTGTCATGCTCACTTCTTGCGTGAATTATATAACTTTAGTTAAGGATGAACGTACTGTGAATGCCAAGAGAGATAAGGGCAAAGCTAAGATGGATGCTTAGGCATTGTGTAATAGTTTAGTAATTTTGTAGGTATTATACATTATGAACAATGAACTATGTAACCAGTTTATGAACCTGGGAAGGATTATACTTTGATTGTAATAAGAAGATAGTAATTACATTCATTTTATTGTATTTCAATGGAATGATTGTATGGATGTTAGTACAGTGGAGCACCATATATCGGGTTGGAAGATACCCGAATTTGGGGGCGTCACAGGTTGGTATCAAAGCTTTAGGTTATAAAACTTAAGGGGGGGAAACCTTAGGCTAATAACCTCGTAAGGAAGGTAAAGTTTGAAGAATGAAATTCAAGTCCATTGAATTAATAAGGTATTAAGATAACTTAGTATCGAAAGGATTAAAAGATGGAAATTAATCTTAAAGATATTAAATGTGATTTGTGCTTATACTATTGTATATTATGTACTAATCAACGTGTTATGTGTTTGTAGATGTCAACCGATAGCTTGATGTTTAGAAACGGGGAAATGATAAGTGAGGATTCGGTGAATCAAGTTCAGATAGTACCAATGCCAGTGGCGGAGGTACCGATAGTTGTACTAGATGACTCAAACATTGAGGAGTACATCTCTGAGGAGGAATACTCTGAGGAGACCATGGGGTTAGCATCATACCATAATGAGATGCTAGACGTGGAGGAGTAGATAGAGACGACATCGGTTAATACGGTGGTGCCTACTCAGGAGCTGACACCTCCAGATGCAATGAGAGCATTGTATCTAGCTGTGTTGGATAGGAATGTGAAACTGCACACAGTAGTAGAGACATAGAATGAGGAGATAACTGCCTTATATGAGGCGAAAGAATCTGCAGAGGCAGACTTTGAGTCAGAGCACGACGAGAAAGTACTTATGACTGATAAGGCTCGTGACTATAAGGATGAGGTCCTTGAGCTACAAAAGAAATTGGTTGAGAAAGACTATAAGATAGCTAGGATGTCATACATCCACGAATGCGCTCATGAGGATTTCAAGCTGAAAATTACTTGTTATTCTATTGAGTTAGGAAAGACTTGGCATGCCATAAGTCGAGATATAGTGTCGATTCTGGCAAATCAGAAATATGAGAATGTAGTTCAACAGTGTTAATAAATCATTAGATCTTTTTGTATGTAGTAGTGACGTAAAACCCTCTTTTGTATAATTTAAGGGTAGTCTTTTTGTAAATCCCAATTTTTATAAAAGGCAATCGCGGGATAGTATGTAATAGCTTTTGGCTAAGGGAACATAATGTAAATAGTTTTGACTATGAAAGCATATTTATATAATGAAGTTTTACTAAATGTGCTTGTTATAGTATGAATGGTTGTTGTTGATTGAGAATGATAACCGAGTAGTTAAATAGATAATAACGAAGCTTTATTTATTTAATCAGAATTATGCTTCCGAGAAAGAGACAACGTAACCAAGAGGCCGAGTCTCATAATGAGAATCGGGGGGGTCCTAATAACCCTATGCAAGAGTTTGTTAATTTTTTAACGGTTGCATTTAACCAAGTCGGGGGTGGGATTCCTGTAGCTCCTAGGGTAGCAAGAACAACTACTTTAAGGACTTTAAAAGTGTGGGTCCTCCCGAGTTCCGAGGAACGACGGACCCACTAAAAGCCCATACATGGGTTAGAGAGATTGAAAAGGCGTTTGTGATAACAAACATATGTGAGGCGCAAAAGACTTCTTTTGCAACTTACATGATGAAGGGGGAAGCCAACTACTGGTGGGAGGCTCACCGAGGTGGGAGCTAGGGCGGAGGTGTTATGTGGGAGCAGTTTAAGAAGGTTTTCTTGAGAACTATTTCCCTACTAGCATCTTGAGGTAGGATGGAAATTAAGTTCCTAGAACTTAAGCAGGGGGATATGACAGTTCCTTAGTATGCCGCCAAGTTTAACGAATTGGGAAGATTTGCTCCACACCAGGTGGATACAGAGGAGAGGAAGGCACGCAGGTTTGAGCAGGGCTTAAAACCCTGGCTCTATAGTAGAATATCGGTTTTCGAGAGTGCTTCTTACTGGACCATTCTGGAAAAGGCGATTATAGCTGAAGGTGGTGGTGAGGCATTGTCTCAGTACCACAAAGAGCGGAAGAACAAGAGTAAGTTAGAGGGAGGTAGTAAGGCTAAAGTTGCCAGCGGAAGCGGCAACTTGCCAAAGAGAAAGAGTTTTAACCCTGGGAATACCGGGGTAAAGCAGGGAAATCCCAAACGGAGGACGGAAGCATTTAAGACATGTGGAAAGCCTCACATGGGAGTCATTTTTAAAGGGAAAGCGTTATGCTACAACTATGGGCGGGGAGGAGCATTTGTCCCAACTGTCCCTAACCTAAGAAGAACCGAGGATGTTTTGTGCGTGGGTCAATGGACCACATGGAAAGAAATTACCGGAAGAAGGGTTTAGAGGGGAATAAGAGTTCTGGTAGTGGTAAATTAGCCATTACTGGACCAACACCATCGGTGGGTAGACCCTCAGCTCGTACATTTAATATGACTGTCCAAGATGCGGTTGCATCAACGGATGTGGTAGCAGGTATCATTCTGGTCAATAAGATAAATGCTTATGTGCTATTTGACTCAAGTGCTACTTGTTCTTTTATAGCATGTGAATTTGCTAAGAGATTAGGTTTAATCCCTGAGAAGTTACCTATACCTTTAGACGTTAAGGTAGCAAACGATGAAATAATCCCCATTGAACATATTCATAAGGATTGTTGCGTAGAAATTAGAGGGAATAAGTTATCGGTAGATTTGATACCGATAAGGTTAAAAGAATTCGATGTAATTCTTGGTATGGATTGGTTGGTTAACCATAAGGCGATTATAGATTGCCATAGGAAAAGTGTAAACCTTTGGCTTTCTAAGAAAACCAAGGTAGTGTTCTTCGATAGTAAATCACCGAGACGCTCTTGTTGTCTGTCTATAACACAAGCTAGGAAGATGTTGAGAAAAGGGTGTGTAGGTTATTTGTGCCATGTTGTGGATACCCAAAGAGTGGGAACATCCTTGGACCAGATACCTATAGTGCAAGAATTTACGAATGTATTTCTGGAGGAGTTACCGGGTATTCCACCGGACAGGGAAGTTGAGTTTGTAATTGATCTGTTACCGGGAACGACAACAGTTTCAAGGGCACCATATCGGATGGCGCCAGTTGAGATGAAGGAGGTAATGGTTCAATTACAAGAACTATTAGATAGGAAGTACATTCAACCGAGTGTGTCTCCTTGGGGAGCACCGGTGTTGTTTGTAAAGAAGAAGGATGGGTCGTTAAGACTTTGTATCGACTATCGAGAGTTAAACAAGTTAACGATGAAGAATAAATACCCGTTGCCCAGGATCGATGATCTATTTGATCAGTTGAAAGGGGCAAAGTATTTTTCTAAGATAGATTTGCGCACGGGGTACCATCAGTTAAAGGTGAGGAAGGACGATGTACCTAAGATGGCGTTCAAAACTCGTTATGGTCATTACAAGTTTATGGTAATGTCGTTTGGGTTAACTAATGCGCCAGCCGCATTTATGGATATGATGAACAGAGTGTTCAAACAGTATTTGGACAAGTTTGTCGTAGTGTTCATTGATGATATTCTAGTCTATTCAAAGACGCTAGAAGATCATGGAGAACATTTAAGAATAGTGTTGGAAACACTAAGGAAGGAGAAGTTGTATGTGAAATTCACGAAGTGTGAATTTTGGCTTGAGCAAGTGCAGTTTCTAGGGCATGTTCTTGATAAGGATGGCATTTCTATAGATCCGGCAAAAGTAGAAGCTTTTAATGAATGGGAGCAACCAAAAACGCCAACTGAAGTTCAAAGTTTTCTGGGGTTAGCGGGATACTATAGAAGGTTCATTCCGGACTTTTCTAAAATAGCTACTCCATTGACAAATCTGACAAGAAAGTCGGTGAATTATGTGTGGACTGAAAAATGTGAAAACAGTTTTCAGGAGTTGAAAAAGAGATTAAGTGAGGCACCTGTATTGTCCTTACCCGATGATACAGGGAATTTTGTAGTGTATAGCGATGCTTCGCATAAAGGACTGGGTTACGTGCTCATGCAGCATGGCAATGTCATTGTGTATGCATCACGTCAATTGAAGGATTATGAAAAGGTCTATCCTACTCATGATTTGGAATTAGCAGCTGTAGTTTTTGCCTTAAAGATATGGAGGCATTATCTTTATGGTGAAAAGTGTGAGATATACACAAACCATAAAAGTCTAAAATATATCTTCACACAGAAGGAGTTGAACATGAGACAGAGAAGGTGGTTAAATTTAATAAAAGATTATGACTGGGATATTTTATATCATCCGAGGAAAGCAAATGTAGTAGCCTATGCCCTAAGTAGGAAGGGTAGAGAGAAACTGTCAATGTTAACAACTCAGAATGAGTTGATAACATCGATGGCAAACATGGAATTAGAAGTTAAGTTACCGAAGTAGGCGGTGGAAATGTTATTTTCCATGGAAACCCAACCGACCATAGTGGAACGGGTTAGGGGAGTACAATCGAGGAACGAGGAATGCAAGCAGATGAAGAAGAGGGTAGAAGATGATGAGAAGACTAAGTATAACCTCGATAAGGAGGGATTACTTCATTTTGAAGGAAGAATTTGGGTTCCAAATGATTCCGAATTAAAGGAGGAAATAATGATAGAGGCTCATAGTTCGAGGTACTCGATATATCCCGGTAGTACGAAGATGTATCAAGACCTTCGTCAGAACTTTTGGTGGCCAAACATGAAGAGGGAGATAGCAGAATACGTTAGTAGGTGCTTAACGTGTCAAAAAGATAAGGCTGAACACCAACGACCTAGCGGGTTATTGCAACCGTTAGAAATTCCAGAGTGGAAGTGGGAGCACATCACAATGGACTTTGTGGTGGGACTTCCGACAACCAGAAAAGGATACGATGCTATTTGGGTGATAGTGGATCGATTAACAAAATCGGCTAATTTTCTACCAATAGGAGTCAAGTATAACTTGGATCAGTTAGCTAAGTTGTATGTCAAGGAAATTATTTCCAGATATGGAGTACCTGTTTCGATCGTGTCAGATCATAATCCACGATTCACATCGAACTGTTGGAGGAGTTTGCAAGAGCAAATGGGAACGCAGTTAAGATTGAGTACAGCGTATCATCCTCAGACGGATGGTCAGAGTGAGAGGACAATTCAGATGCTAGAAGATATGTTAAGATCTTGCGTTATGGATTTCAAAGGTAGTTGGGACGAATATCTACTATTGGTGGAATTTTCGTACAATAATAGTTTTCACGCTAGTATAGGTATGCTGCCTTACGAATCGTTGTATGGAAGGAAATGTCGAACTCCATTGTGTTGGGATGAGGTGGGTGAACGTCGAATGTTGGGACCTGAGTTGGTACAGCAGACGGCGGACATGGTGAAGTTAATACGTACTCGATTAGTTGCTGCACAAGATAGGCAGAAGAAGTATGCAGATCCTACAGAGAAAAGAGAGAATTCGATGTAGGATCCTTTGTTTTTCTAAAAGTATCGCCTTGGAAGGGGAAGATATGTTTTGGAAAGAAGGGGAAGTTAAGTCCAAGGTTTGTAGGACCTTTTGAGATTTTAAGAAGGCTAGGAGAGGTGGCTTATGAAGTAGCCTTACCTCTAGAATTGGAACGCATTCATAATGTGTTTCATGTGTCAGTGTTGCGTCCTTATAAACCGGACTATAAACACGTATTAGAGTATGAATCTATTCAGATAGAGAAAGACTTGTCCTACGAGGAACTTCCGATTCAAATTATTGATACGAAGGAACAAGTTTTAAGAAATAAGGTAATACCTTTAGTGAAGGTGTTATGGAGAAATCACAATGCTGAAGAAGCAATGTGGGAGCTCGAGACTAAAATGAAGGAAGATTTTCCTCATTTGTTTATGTAATTATAAGCTAAGATTCTGGAGACAGAATCCTTATAAGGGGGAGAGAATGTAACACCCAAGAAAATCGGATTTTTATGACAATTAATTTTTTATTTGATTATGTGAATTAAATAAATTTAATTGATTATTATGTGAGTAAGCTATGTGAAGGTCATTCTATGACCTAGAATGTGCTAACGTGGTTAGTATTCTGGCTTCGTACTATAATTATTTGTTTGGAATTTCCAAGACGAAAATAATTATTTTTCGAGAAATTTCTGTAAAAACACTATTCATCCATTTCTGTTCGGGGAATTATTTTGAAATTCCGAGAAACGCGTGATGATAGAATATTGAGAGTAGATGGAATATCTGATAATATTTCATTTATGGCAAACGCATTTTACTTTCTATGGGACTTAAAACCTAAGGGTTGAGTATATTGATTTCCGAGAAGGAAATAATATGTGTAGAAGGAATGGCGTTAGGGTTAATGCGAGTGTTATACATTTATGATACTATTTAGTATCTATGTATAATAAGTTGAGTAAATATGAAGTACAATATGATTATTATGCAGTAGTATACTGAAGAGAATATGTGAATTATGCATGGGGATACGATTCAGTATTATATAATTAAGTTAAGACATAATATTAATTCATTTGGGTTGGATTATATTTAATCCAATCAATTAAAGGAGCAAGCCCAAGGGATTAGTTGGTTAAGCCCAATTCAAGGCCCAATATTAGATTTGTTAAGCCCAATGCAAGAAAACCGAACCGTGGATCTAGCCGGTGGGTCATCGAATGGGTAAAACCTATGGGGAAACCCATGGGGATGACCTATGGGATGGTGGGCCAGCCACTTGGTGTACAAGTCAAGCAAATCACTTGGTCACCAAGTATTTTACTTGGTAACAAAGTGTTGAATAGTAAGGAGGTGATGGTAGTTGTCCAAATTGCCCTTCATTCTATTTTCCTATAAATAAGAACCTAAGTTGGGCCATTTGTGAGTTTTTCAATTGCCAACTTAGATTATTTGAGAGAGAAAGAAAGCTAGAATACATAAATCATATATTTTGGAAGCTTTGACGTAGAGTTTTGAAGAGAGTTCATAAGAAGTTATTGAGGTAATAATCCTTATCTTTCATTTCCATCTCTTTTGATTTTCTTTTATTTTGGAGAATCATAAAATGGGTTGTATATGTCTTGTATAGTGGATTAAAGATGACTTACCTTAGATTCAATCTCTATAAGTCATGAGATCGTAGGAATCATAGGGTTCGATATAGTTTTAAACCATGAAAAATATTGTTTGTTGAGATCAATTGTTTATAAACGATTGAACTCCATCAATACGTTAATATATGCATCTTGTTTGGTTAGGATATAGATATGAAATCCATGGAGTATTCCATATGATTTGGCTTAGAGAACCCTAGTAACGAAGTTATGGCGAATTTTACGTAAATAAACGTTAAACGTCGAAAATGTTGAAATTTTAGATTGGAGGTCGAAAGTTGACGTAAGACTTCAAAATGTTGTTTTTCAATGTCAACACGTGAGATAGGGTGATTAAGAGTTGTGGGTTCGAGAATCGTCGGATTCCGACTTAAAACGAAGAAAACGAGCATTGAACGCTCATTAACGTTTACGAACGTCTAGAAATTGAACTCAATAGTGAATTTTGAGTTATTGGATTTGAAAGTGTCGAATTCTTATATGAACGCGTAGAGTATGTCATTTATGACGTGCAGGCTTTTGAACAGACCAAATCGGGCTTATAACGAAAAAGTTACGACCCCGAGAATTTCACAAAAAATTTTAAAACTGTTAAGATTACAGATCGAGGTGCTGGCACCGCCACGCGACATATAGTGTTAAATCTCGCACCATGTTACTGGCCACAAAGAAAAGTTGAGTCTTTGCTAAATGGCGCCACATCGCCATCGTTCAGCATGCAATGTGCTTGAGACCGAAGCCCGAGACACTCATTAAATTGATACTGCCATGGCCAGATCTAGTACTAGGATAGCCGCATGCAGCCATGAGTGTTAGGCTTTGGATATTGACTTAGGTTTTGAACTTCAATTGTTCAGGGACCTATAGGGGTAATGTTTGTACACTTCATAAGTGTATTAAAGCTATTCATATACTAGTTGTACTAAGGTATATGGTATTGAAATAAGGAATTGAATGCATGTTAATGAGTTATGAGTGATGAACAACGTTGGTACTTCACCGACAATGTTAGAGTCCGGTTAATAACGTAAGTTGGTTAATAAAAAGCGATTTAAGGGTAAAAAGTCGAGTTGACTTTATTATTGATATTAAGTTAACTAAGACATAAAAGAGAAAGAAGCTTGTAGAAGTAATGTGAACATTTGTTTGATAGCTAATTACAGTGTGCTATATAAATATATCATGTAGATTTTGTAAAGGCTGTGATCAGTCGATTAAATTATTTGAAGACGTTGAAAGGCAAGTTTTCTTAACGCTTGTCTAACTTTCAAGTTAGCCAAGTTTTATGTGATTTGTTGAACTGAATTCAAGACTTATTTAAAAGAAAGGATCAATACCAGATTTTAACTCGGCTAGACTATTCGTAATATATAGATTGATTATTATTCATATCATTCTATATAGAAATGTTAACACTATCCTATGCCAAGTAATTGGTACAGACGTGAAGGTAAGGTTTGTCTATGAACAAACAAAAGTATTTTTCATCGATTATTCGATGGGCATGCGAGTTTGCCTAAAATATTAAACATAAATATGTTTAATGAATGAGTGTTGATCAACATAGAGTTCTATAGGCTGATCACCTGGAAGTGCTCATAAGTTATGCAGATAAACGGCCTTAGTACTGTGGACTCCTTTTGAAGTATGAAAATTGAAAGTTACTGTTCATGGTCTATCGACCGCTTCAGAATTCCTAATCTATTCTATACTTTTGGAATTGATGTTATGAACTATTAAAGTATTATTGTTTCATTATACTTCATAACTATTGTTCAGTTATGTCGGAATTGTTATATAATTCACCAATGTGGTTTTACTGTTATCCTTGATTAAACTTGCTGAGCTGTCATGCTCACTTCTTGAGTGAATTATATAACTGCAGTTAAGGATGAATGTACTGTGAATTCCAAGAGAGATAAGGGCAAAACTAAGATGGATGATTAAGCATTGTGTAATAGTTTAGTAAGTTTGTAGGTATTATACATTATGAACAATGAACGATGTAACCGGTTTATGAACCTGGGAAGGATTATACTTTGATTGTAATAAGAAGATAGTAATTACATTCATTTTGTTGTATTTTAATGGAATAATTGTATGGATGTGAGTAAAGTGGAGCACCATATGTCGGGTTGGAAGATACCCGAATTTGGGGGCGTCATAGGTTTGGCTCTAAGGACAGCTACGTGCGGCATTCCGGGGATTTCACCACACCGGAGGATCATTGGCGTTCAGCTAGAGTAGATGTACTGCTTCTATGCGTATTGTCATACGTCTTCATGCCGCGGTACATGGATGAGCTGGATATCGACGTCATTATGGCAGTGAGAGCTCTCAAGGAGGGTCGTACCATTGTACCAATGATTATCGCACGTGACAATCGAGGTCGCCTACATCTTGCTAAACTTATTACAAGACGAGTGTTTTGACAGTAGCTTCGGTCATCTTGTCACGTGTTGTTTATGTCACACTTGAGACCGATTGGCACATTTAGACGGCAGGGGTTTTGTTTCACCCATGATATAGCCATGTCGTACTCCTTACAACCTGCGGAGTGTACAGGTTCTGCATCGTGGTCAGTTTTTCTGGCAGGGATTAGGGATTCATTTGCCATATTGTCGTGTTCAGGGCTTAGTTCACCCTACAGCTCATTACTAATGCTCCGGACATGGATTATCTCCCTCTGGATGGATTGAGGGGCATGATCACTTACCACCCATTGGCCGTGATGTGTCAATTTAACAAGTTTCAGGATTTTCATCCATATGAGGGGGCAGTGAGTCAGCGCTTCGCGTCACACCATTTATTAGCGAAGGACAGATCCAGGTTGTATGCCTGTTGGGATCAACGAGAGTTGGCTAAGTTTTCTGTCAGTCATCCAGGGTGTTCTGCAGAGTATTCTTCGTGGATAGAGATAGAGACTGCATCGGCTGCGGCAGTATCCATAGTGCAGGAGATTGATTCTGATGATGAGGAGCCTATAGAGGAGGCTGTTATTCCCATCGATGATTTGGTGATGGGTTTGACATTTGTGATGGATTCTCCCACCCTAAGTGCCACCTTTATTTACTCGGATTCGGCACAACATTTGGAGCAGAGCTACATCCGATGACCTATGATAGAGATCGAGCTAGGTAGCGATGTTGTTGACTCTTGATGAAAGAGATACTCTCTGTTAGAGAGGGATGAGGCTAGATCGACCCGGGATGTGACGCCCAAAATAGGTATACATCACCCATTTTGAGTCGTCAATAATAACATGGTACGTAAACAACTACAACTTTATTAATACAACATATAAACTGTGAGTTTAAATAAAAATATTGCCATCTAGACAATATTCACACCCAAATAAGTCCTCATTACAATTATTGGTACATTATTTTACAAAAATGGTGAGGACTACTAATACAACTCTCTAGAACCATCATTCCACACCCCGACTAGAACTCGCTACATTCTCGTCTCTTGAGAAAAAAATGGAACAAAAAGGAAAAAGGTGAGCTCAACTAGCCCAGTAAAGAATATTATGACTAAGATAATATAGAACAAATTATTTTTAGTCTTCAACAGGGAAAAATCTGATAAAATACAATCGACAACAAGTTTCAGATCAATATTCGCAGCGAAAATAATAATTTATAGAAGAGTTACATAGAGAATGAAATCTACTATAATCTATGAATTTAAAAGTACATCATTAATATTTTAGCCTTGTAACATCAATCAATATACATCTTGAATCAAATATTCATCTTTGCACTACAGGCCAAAGATATTCATCAGTTGGTCATGTTCATCTCAACACATGTACATCTTTGCACTACGGGCCAAAGATATTCATAAGAAAATCAACCATCTTTGAACTACAGGCCAAAGATATTCAGTAATTTCATCATTTAGGAATGAGGATGATGAAAAATATTTTAAAGAAAACGAATCTAGTGAAACAAAAGAATAAATATTAAGGATTCGTATTTCGGTTTATTTATGTTCAAAAATACTTCATAAATAATCTTAGTGGAGTAAAATTCAAGAAAGATCAAAACATGGATACAATCAAAGCTAGTATCCATAATAGATATTTTGGATAAAAACGAAAATTTTATTTTTCTGTGAATAGTGTCGTATTCATGAATAATGCCGTATACGTGAATAGTGCCGTATACGTGAATAGTAACCCCGACACTAAAAGACAAGAATTTCACAAGAAAAATCTTACCACTATTCCAGCATAATGATATTAGAAGAAATAATATCATTTTAAAAAAAATAATATCCCTTACCTCGAAAAGACGGTAATTCTGACTGGAATACTGGATATAGTGCTGAAGGGAACTTGTACCATATAGCAACACTCAAAGTCTCAAAATACCCACAAGAATACGCTCGATAATATAGAGAGAGAAAGAGAGAGAAAACTTTAGTTTCTGGTGTGATTTTTAATTCTAACCTAAGCACCCTATTTATAGGAAAATGCTTAGAATACCAAAGCAGAAAATTTAATAAAATATTAATATATAAATTAAGTTTTCTACGCCAACCTTTGAATCATCAAATTCAGCACCTTGCACATGTTTAATGAGGCCCACAAATGTAAAAAACATTTTTGTTATTAAAAATAATTAAAAATTTCAAAAATCAATTATTTCGGAACTACGGAACTTCAATAATTCATAATAAATAGCCCTTTTATCAGAAAAATTCAAACCATATGTCCTTTCCATAGGAATTTTCATTCTCTACAATTTTGCAGAAGAATGTTTTTCCAAATTCCAAACAGAAATTGACCGAAATCCACATACGGACGATTTTACAAGCTATAATCAAATTTCAGTCAAGAAATGGGCCCACAGACATATTTAACATGTTTTAAACAACTTTTGTAACAAAAATATTCTTCCTCCTCATATATTCATATATCTCACATTCATTGTAAAAAATATCACCATTATTATATTATTAAAATATAATAATATATTTAAATGAATTATTTTATTAGAAAAGATAAAATATCAATTTTTCAATAATTTTTACTTTAAAATTTTCTCCATCTATATCCACATAAAATGAATATTTTCCTTATCATATAAATCAATAATTAATTATTCACAAATAATATTACGAATCACAATATAAATGACGTGTAGTTTCCCAAGAAAGAGGGGGCTTTCCAATAAGGATTTCTCCTTACTGGCGCGTAATTAGGTGACCAAACCTCTCCTTAGACAGAACTTTCTAGACATTGCCAATAATGATATCTAATAATATTATTCAAATAATATGAATTATTGATTAGATAGAGGAAAATACTATGTAATGACAATTATTGAAACAACAATAATATAAAATATCAACGTAGTAATTATTGAATCAATAAAATAAAATATTGAATAGTAATTACTGTAACAATTATTGAGTAGTGCCTTCTTAATTGGTGCAATACCCGTGCTACTGTGTTTTAACCACTCGGTATTCCAACGGTATTAACGGTAACAACTACACCGTTATTTATAAGCAACTTATATTTGTCATTTTCTTCATCCAATCGCTTTCCGTTATGGGGCCCACACAAGGCTGCTCCGTCGTACGAATATTCCCTGACAGTAAGAATATTCCACGACCAAACAAATATTCCCCAACAACAATGAATATTTTATAACCACTTGCTTATTTGAAATATTTGCGCATTTTACCCATAACTAACCACATTAATCAAATAAACCCTTATTATTTCAAAATAATACATAGAAGAAGTTTAATTTTATTTATAATAAGTTGGGGTCTTAAAAGGGATGCATTGATTGCAAAGCGGGGTGCCGCCTTATCTGCTAGGGATGTGGCCATTGCAGACAACACTTTAGTGAGATCCCAGATGACTGTCAGTCTTGCCGACATGAGTGCTTACATTGATGAGCATTATGCCACCATGTACTTAGCCTCTGATCTACTTGCTCGTGTAGATACCCTTGGGCAGGAGCTTGCAGTGCTTCCTCCGTCGTTAGAGACGAATGCTATGTTAAATCTGATTGTCTGCATGTATACAGATCTGTAAATAGCTTTGTATTTTCCTGTACAGACTAGCTTAGCCATTTTGTCATGTACAGCACTGATGTATATATATCAAACAGTATTATATTTGGTAGGAAAATATATTTTGATTCACTTCCCTTTTAGTTATGCCTTGATACTTACTTGATATTTGCCTGTTTCTTCAGGGCCTTGTGATCTTGATGCATTCTGAACTTATCCTTGATAGGTGGACATTGAGACGTCGCAAGATCTCTCAGAATGGATCATTGATTTCTGTATATACCTACCATCTTTGGTGTCTTGGGACTAGTATCTGTATGAAGAAGTGGAGAGGAGGGTAGTTTCATCCTCTCTAAGATTGACCGCACCACAAATGGTCGCCAGTACTTCTATTTGTGAGAAGCCTAGTTAATTCCATCTCTTATGGGTTGGTATTGCTCTTCGAGGAATGATCGCAGCTTAGATGGTCACCGAATCTTTTATTTGTGAGAAGAGGTTGGATAATTCCATCCCTTTGATCTAAAACCGATGAAATGGGGAAAATTGAAGGTATATCCTAGTACCGTGTGAAAAGTATGTTGTTCTGGTAGGGGTTAGACTTCACCATGAATGGCTACCTACATACTCCTATTGAAGAGGAGATCAAGTCTGCATAGTTCGGACCTGGTGTAAGAGGTTCAACGCTGAATGTGGAAGGCAGATGGGTGTAGAAGTATTTTTGTTGTTTTGTAGAGAAAGGGAAGAAATGTTTTTATTGTTTTTTTTATTACGACCGGGCCACAGAGAATATGGTTTCCTACATACCCCCGGGTATCAGGGAGATCAGGTCGACATATTTCACCCCTCAGGACGAATTGAAGGCGAAGAGAAGTGTGAATCCCATGTGCAGGCTATACTGCGGGGAGAAGAAAGTTTGATCCCATAATGGGGACAAACTGCAGGTGTGAAAAGTTTGATCCCGTCCTCAGGATAAACTGCAAGCGTAGAAAAGTTTAATCAAGTCTTCAAGATAAACTGCAGGCGTAGAAAAGTTTAATCCCATCTTCAGGATAAACTGCAGGCATAAAAAAGTTTAATCATGTCTTCATGATAAACTGCAAGTGTAGAAAAGTTTAATCCCATCTTCAGGATAAATTGCAAATGTGAAAGGTTCAATCCCGTCGTCAGGATAATCGAAAATTGTGAAAGGTTTGAAATTAAGTGATATCATGCTGCTGGTTTGAAGTGTATGTTTCCATGAGGGGCAGAAGAGTATTCAAAAAGGAAATGGTTTAAAACCGGAATGACTGTTGATTTGATGATCAAAACCAGGATGTTTGTTTGATGGTAACTTCAGACATAGTACCGTTTCACGGTGTCTGAGTTGATAAGCTGTGGAAATTCATCGCCATCCATTTCCTACAATCTGAGAGCACCTCCTGTCAATACTTCCTTGACAACAAATGGGCCTTCCCAGTTAGGAGCGAATTCTCCCTTAGATTGATCTTGGTTGTCAATGATCTTCTTCAAAACCAAGTCATGTTGTTTGAATTGTCGTAGTCGGACTTTTCTATTGTAGGATTTTACAATCCTTTGCTAATATAACTGACCATGGAAGATAGCCGCGGATCGCCTTTCGTCTATTAGAGACAATAGGTGATACCTGTCTTATACCCATTGGTCTTCATCCAACCGAGCATCCATCAATACTTTGAGGGATTCCATTTCCACTTCTATGGGGAGCACTACTTCCATCCCATAGACTAGTGAGTAGGGGGTTGCCCCAGTGGAGGCACGCATAGAAATTCTGTATGCTAATAAAGTCAGAGGCAAGAGGTCAAGCCATCCTTTATGATTGGAGGACATTTTCTGCATGATCTTTTTGATGTTTTTATTAGTCGCTTCAACAGCACCATTCATCTTTGGACGGTAGATGACAGAGTTGAGATGTTTGATGTGGAATTTTCTGCATAACTCCTCCATCATTTTGTTGTTGAGGTTCTTAGCATTGTCTGACACAATGACCTCTTGTTATCCATATCGACAGATGACATTATTTCTGATGAAAATAATGATAACTTCTTTAGTAACCCTGGGGAAGGATGCTGCTTCTACCCATTTGGTGAAGTAGTCGATCATGGTGAATATGAATCGATGTCCATTACTGGCTTTGAGCTCGATGGGCCTGATCACTTCTATTCCCCGCATTAAGAAGGGCCATAGTGAACTCATATTATGGAGTTCCCCTGGCATTGATTGCACCTCTTGACGTGATCATCACAGTCAGCTTTGAGTGTAAGCCAATAATGCCCTATTCTGAGGATCTTCTTGACAAGTAGGGGTCCGCTCATGTGAGGGACACATACTCCACCATGGATCTCATCCATGAGTCTCTGAGCTTGGTCTTTGTCAAGACAATCGAGGAGACCTAATCCTGCATCTCTTTTGTAGAGTGCATCTCCGCTCAGGTAGAATTTCATAGCAAGTCAATGAATCCGCCTCTTCTCAGTTAGGCTTGCCTCAGTGGGTGTAGATCCATCTCGTAGATAGTCCTTGATGTGTTGATACCAAGGATTGTGGATGGGAGGTAGCTCATCCGATACTTCTCCAACGTAATTCCCATAGACTGGGGCTCTTTGCAGAGTAAACACGATGCTTGGCATGTTTTCCTTGTCAGGTATGTAAACCAAGGAGGCTGACGTTGCTAATGCATCTGCAAAATCATTCCTATTATGAGGAATGTGTAGAAAGGAGATTTCTTCGAACTCCAAAGCCATTTGTAAAACTTTCCGATGGTAAGGCAGTAAATGTAATTCTTTGGTTTGATAGACTCCTGTGGATTGCTTGATTACCAATTTGGAATCCCCAAAGACAGTTAACCGCCTGATGCCCATTGAACGGGCAAGTTCTAGCCCCATGATACAGCCTTTATACTCAACTGTGTTATTGGTGTTGACAAACTATAATTTGACGGCGATGAGATACTGCTCCCCCGTACTGGATATTAAAACTGCTCCAGCTCCAAAGCCTTCTGAATTAACAGCTCCATCAAAATACATTCTCCACGTACGGTATGTATCGTACTGATGTTGTAAATTGAATTATCGATACTCCTTAAATCAGAAAGTATGTTTCTAAGGGTTTGTAATCCCCTGCAGGTGCGGTGGCCAGTTGATCCGCAATTCCTTGACCTCTGATAAACTTTTGTATCACATAGACGATGTCAAATTGTTGTAGGATCAACTGCCATCTGGGCAGTTGACAATTCAGTATGGGCTTACTAAACACATACTTGAGAGGATCCATTCGGGATATGAGATGGGTTGTGTGACCATGGAGGTAATGTTGTAACCTCATGGAAGCCCATGCTAAAGCACAATAAGTGTTCTCAATCAAAGTGTACTTATGTTCACTGATGCTGAATCTTTTGTTGAAGTAATAGATAGCTCGTTCTTGGCCTCTATTGTCTTTTTGCCCCAGTATACAGCCCATACCATTCTCATTTATGGACAGGTACATGAACAGGGGAATATCAAAACAGGAGCGTTAATTAGTAGCTCTTTAATTGTGAGGAAGGCTTTCTGACACTCATCATTCCATTTTATGGAAAAGTTCTTCCTTAACAACTTGAAGATTGGCTCACAGGTTGCTGTAAGTTGAGAAATGAATCTGCTAATGAAGTTGTTCCTTCCCAAAAATCCCCGTATTTCCTTCTCTGTCTGAGGAATGGGCATTTCCTTGATGGCTTGGATTTTGGTAGGATCCAGTTCAATCCCTTTGTGGCTGACTAAGAAACCTAGCAACTTGCCTGACTTAACACCAAAGGCGCACTTGGCGGGATTCAACTTCAAGTTGTACTTACGCAACTGGCTGAAATGTTTTGTGAGATGGTCTAAGTGGTCATCCTCCTTCTGGGATTTGACAATGATGTAATGCACGTAGATCTCTATCTACTTGTGCATTAAATCATGGAAAAGAGCCATCATAGCTCGCTGATAGGTTGCCCCGGCGTTGATAAGGCCGAATGACAACCGTCTGTAGCAAAAGGTTTCCCAAGGCGTGATGAAAGCAGTTTTCTCATGATCTTCCTTAGCGACCATAATTTGATGGTACCCCACAAAGTAATCAGAAAAGGAGTACATGCCGTATGGAGCAGTATTGTCAATAAGAATGTGGATAAAGGGCATGAGAAAGCTATATTTAAGGAAAGCTTTGTTCAAATCCCGGTAATCCACGCAGACTCGCACCTTTCCCCCTGGTTTAGGCACGGGAACAATGTTGGATATCCACTCCGGATATGTAGACATCATGATGATGCCAGCTCGAAATTGTTTCACAATTTCTTCTTTAACCTTTAAACTCCACTCAGGTTTCAATCGCCTGAGTTTTTGCCTAACTGGCTTGAATCCTTCTTTAATGGGAAGGCGATGAAGAATAATGTCAGTGGACAAACCCACCATGTCTTCATGAGACCATGCAAACACATCCTGGAATTGGCTTAACAATGCAACCATGTCATTCCATTGATTTGTGGAAAGGTCTGAACCAATCTGGATTAGCTTAGGGTTGTCTAAGGTTCCGAGATTGAAAGGAGTGGTTTGATTAAGATTGGGTTTGGGTTTGTCTGCGACCCATTCCTTAATTTCTTGAGGTGTCTCAATGTCCTCTTGGATGTCTATCAAGTCTGAGTCCAACTTTGCATCAAAGTTATAGCCCTTGTGGAGAGAAGGCACCTTATCAGCAAGTACATGCACATCTAAATTCAGAGTCCTGAAACAAAAGATGCTTTCACTTAATATATACAACTGTTCGATCATACAAAAGTGTTAGCATGTACTTGATAAAATACTGTAGTGCTGTAAAGGAAAGCAAGCAATTAAAGTTATCTACAGGGCAGAGGGATTTTCTGCCAATTTTACCCTCGTCGACCAATGCATAGAGTGTTGCTCAAATTATCGAGGAAAATGTCCTGATAGACTGCAGTGATGGAAGGATCGCCATTGTCCTCCTTCTCCCGAATGATAACCATGACATCTGGGCAATCATCGTCTGGGGTGTATCTGTTTGTATGTTCATCATGAACAATGACGCGAATACCTGCCATCATCAAGGCAAGGTCATGTTTTTGTTTCCGTTCCTTTTCTTCTGCCTCGGGATCAGGAATCAGCACCTCTTTTGCTTTGATTGGCACTGGTTTCGGAAATAGAATAGCCACAACATGGGCTGGACCCTTTACTAGAGATTGCATTAACTCATAAGGTAAAGGTATAGAAAATCGTCGTGCGATGGAAGCTTGAGGAACCTTCTTGTCCTTATGAGGATTCCTGTGACTGGAACTGGTAGAATAGCCTAGTCCAGCTATTCTGATTTGATTGGACATTTAGATAGGGTGCTTAATACCCTACTTATCTTTACCAAGCCCTTGTCCAGGTTGATGACCCAATAACATCACTTCTTGAGTGGCCGACATAACCTCGACAAAAATCTTGGGTACGGGAAGTGGCGCTCCAATAGAATGGTATTGCGTGTTACTCACTTTTAGAGTATGGAAACTGGTTGGTTCAACTTCTGAATTGAAGCTGATAATTGGTAGAGCTCCTTCTTCAGGACATTCCGGCTCAGCGTTGACAGTGATTGTTGTTGATAATGTATTTGAGTTATAGCGTGGAGGGAACGGCTCTAGCCATATGTATCCATGTCTCCCCAAGAGCAGGTTGTATCTTGTTTATATCTTGAGGACGTGGAAAGGTACATTGAATGTATTGGGACCAATCTCAATTGGCAATTCAATCTTTCCAATGTAATTTTGCCGGGATCCATCAAAAGCTCTGAGGACCGTATGGCTACTTTGGATCCGCTTGATATTGATATTCATCTTTACCAAGGTGGCATAAGGACAAATATTTATAGATTAGCCTCCATCTATCAATATTCTTGCTAGCATGTACCCGGAAGACAAAACTGCAATATGCAAAGGCTTGCAATGACTGGTCCCTTCGGGAGGTATGTCGTCATCAGTGAAGGATATCACATGAAATTTTTCCACATCCACTGATTTTGGCAAGTAGGCTTCTTCTAAAACCTTCAATAAGATCTTCCGATGATCCTCGGAAGAGAAAACCAAATCTAGTATCGAAATTTGGTGTGGAGCTTCTCGCAAACTTAAAACCACTTTGGCTTCATTGTGGCCCATAGTACGGAGGAATTTTTCAATCTTCTCCACGGGCAACTTACCCTTTGTTTTGCAAGTAGGTTTGACAACCCATTGAGGAAGGTACAATGGATATTCCTTCAACACTGTAGCAGTAGTATGAGACGTGGATCCTTCAGCTTCTCCATAATTCCATGGAACTTTGTATAAGCTGACAACAGGATGTTGTGGTCTGAAAGGTAAAGGAATTGGCTCTAGTACGACCACTTTCTAAGGATTGTCAGCTTCTTTGAGTTGAATTGGTTGTATGGGAAATATTGTGACAGTCTCATCATCCACTTCGGATATAACTGCTACTGATCCCTTCCATTTGGTAGGATATGCATTCCCACCCTTGAGTTGTACAGTGTAATCATCTACTATTTGCAGGACACCGCTATCAATAAGATTCTGAATGAGATGGTGGAGTGCCCAACATTCGTCTGTGCTGTGACCGCGAGAATGTGAATGATATTGACACATTTCATCAGGATTAAACCGTCCTGAGTGGGGATTGATGGGAGGGAGAAGGAATGTAATTCTTCCTTTGTTGATCAACATTTGAAGCATCTCCTCCATAGAGTTGCCCAAATAGGTGAATTCCCTCTGATTGGCGAAATCCCGATGGGCTTTAGCATTTTCTCGCTTTGTAACCTTATCCTCCATAGCTTCACTTTCTGAAGGTATTGACGAGGCATTCATAACAAAAGGAAGGAGATAGACATGCTCCTGCCTGATTAATTGGCATGTGACTTGATGCTGGTGGGTCACCAGTTCTGCCAATTGCTCAATTTGTTTGCAAAGAGCTTTCATTTTTTGTTCCATGGTAAACTGGAACTTTGCATAATCCCATTTGTCAACACCATCTATGATGGGTTGGGATGATTCGCCATTCTCCAACTGATCATGTTGACCTCTTCTTCTTTGTGTTGAGGAAGAGGGTTGTCTTGCACATGAGGTTGATATGGTTTAGTGACCATGATCTCACCGTTGTCTATTAGATATTGAATCTTATGTTTCAAGGCCCAACAATCTTGAGTATCATGTCCAGGTGCCCCGGCATGATAAGCACACTTTTCGAGTAGCATTAAAACCCCTCCCATTATGGTTGGTCAGTGGAAGAAGTCATGTAATTTTATTACGAGCGATCGAAGAGAAAGAATATTCTCGAGCGAGTCCCCTAAGGGTGTGAACGTTCGAGGTCGCTTTACTTCTCCACTTTTAGGAAATGGAGGGTTTGAATATTGTGCTGGAAAAGGGGAGTAGTTTTTCCTCTGTATAAGCATGCTTTGATTGCCTTTTTGTCCTTGTAGTATCAAGGAAACATCCTCCTCTTTCTTTTTATGGACCCTCCGGGGGTTGTTTCCATAAGATCCGGACTGGATGTGCTTAGCAACATCTTTAAGAGCGGCTAGGTCTTAAATATCGGACTTCAATCCCATTTCAGCCATCTCGCCGTGTTTGATCATTTCAAAGAATGGTTTGCCAATACCAACTATAACTCTTTCATAGAAAGGAGCTTCCTATACATCTATGAAGGTCATAACCATTTCTGATTCTATCATAGAAGGAATAACTTGAGTAGCACGGCGCCTCCACCTTTGAACGTACTCTCTAAATGACTCATTAGATTGTTTCTTGACCTTGGTAATTTGGTACCGGTCAGGAGCCATCTGAGATTGAAAACTGTATTGAGTGAGGAAGGCGCGAGCCAGCTCTTCCCAGCTATGGATCTTTGAGTTGTCTAATCTGGTGTACCATGAACAAAGCTTCTCCGCTTAGACTTTTCAAACAAGCGCATTCGAGCTTTTTCATTTTCAAGTAAGACCCAAGTTCTCCAATGAACACTTTTAAATGTGTATAAGTGTGATGCCCCCAAAATAGGTATACATCACCCATCTTGAGTCACCAAAAACATGGTACAAAATTCAAATACAAACTAATAATACAACAGTCGTGTAAAATACGACAAAATACATGCTGTGAGTTTTAATACAAATATTCTCTTCTAGACAATATCCACTCTCAGAAAAAGTCCTCATTACATTTATTGTCACACTATTTAACGTAATAGTGAGGACTACTAGCTAATACTATCATCCCACCATCACTCCATTCCCCAACTCGTCCCGATTCGTTCTCATTTCCTCAAGAGAACGGTGAAAGAAAGGGTGAGCTCAACTAGCCCAAAGAAGAAATATTATGACTAAGATAATGCAAAATAAATTATCATTAGCCTTCAACAATGTTAAACCGATAAAATACAATAGACATCAAGTTTAATCTGCGGCGATCAAGCAATCCATTAAAAGAGTCAAGTAGAGAATAAAATCTACTATCTTTTATGATTTAAAAAGTTTTCATCACTTTTATCACGAGACTCGACAATAATTAATCCACATCATCCTCGCACTACTGACGAGGATATTCATTAAGGTCATGACCATAAATTCCATGCACTACGGGCCAAGGATATTTGTGTATTCATCAATGGTCATGATCATGCCAACAACTCATCCATCAATGCACTCATGCCAATGAGAACTTTTACCACATCACTTGTTACATTACGATCATGATTACAAAATAATCCTCGTCATAATCATACCAAGTCCATCCATGCTCTACACGTGCCATAGATGACTTTAAAAAAATATAAACATGAGGATGATGACAATTATATAAGAATTCAATAAAACAAGTTCACGAATTAATTTATTCAGAACTAATAACGTCCAAATTGTCAACATAATCTTTGCTTTGTAGAGTAAAATTCAAGACTGCTTTCGTAAGAATATTTCCAAGAAAATACTAGATGAAGCGCAAATATCAAGGATATTCCACTAATTTCATGGAGTATAGAAGTCAAAATTTTAACCAATTTGAGTATAATAACGAATGGAATAACAAAAGAAATCACCATGCATGCGGTATTTCATATGACAAAGTTATTCAGCAGAATAATAATAACGAAACTAGGTCAGGTGAAATTCACACCGACAGGATGTTCCAACAGAATAATAAGTGCGGAATAATAAATAATGGAACCAGGTCTGGTGTAAAACACAAAGACATGATATTCCAATAGAATAATAATAAAGACGGAATCAGGTCTGGTGTAAAACACACAAACAGGGTGTTCCAACAGAATAACAATAAAGACGGAACAAGGTCCGGTGTAAAACACACAGACATGATGTTCCAACAGAATAATAAAGACAGAATAATAGAAGAATGTCACCAAGTATCGGGTAGTCCGCGTATACAGGTTATTCCTACAGAACAATAAAGAAATGGAATAACAGAAGTTCTCTTCTTGAATACAAAAGAAATAACACCCCTTACTGTAAAAGAAACTGAATATAAGAGTAGGGAAGTAACAGAATACTTTTCTATAGTTTCTCTATAATTTCTCTCTCTGGAGTTTTAGTAAATTTGTAAGAAATAATGAATGAATGAACTTCTATTTATGGAGAATGGAAGTGTACTGTTTATGAACGAATTATTTATGCAGAATTATTTCTTCAACCAAATACAATAAAGTCAATCAACTAACCAATAAAATCATAACAAAAATTAAAATATAATACATATATATAAACACATGTTTTCAACTTATATATATATATATATCAATATTATATATATACCACTTAATTTTTCTCCCCCATAATCAACATCAATCCCCCACCCACCCAATAATCAAATTCACTACACTCTTACACATCACTATCACACTACAACTTTTCCACCATTTTCCACTCACACACACATCACACACCTATCATTTTCACATATCATTTTCTTCCACTATATACTCAAAACACACATATACTTCCATACGTATACTCTTCCATTTCCAAAATCATTTCCCAACACATATGGGCCCCACATGTGGCCCCCACCTTTAAATAATTTTCTACCGATTATTTTGAAAATGGGTAAATAGGAATCCATAAAATAAGTAAAACTTCATAAAAAAAACACCTTAATAATTTTAACAACATTTATCATTTTTATTATAATTCACAATATTAATCGACCAGGTCGTTCCCAGGAAATAGGGGGCTTTCCAATAAGGATTTCTCCCTATTGGCGCGCAATTAGGTGACCAAACCTCTCCTTGGCAGAACTTCTAGACATCGTTAATATTGCAATTTATAATATTAATAACTCTGTCATTTCAATTATTGATTTAATATTATATAAAATATCGACAATAATTGAATCAAATAACGTGAGATACTATGCAACAATTACTATAGCAATAATTGAACAAAACTGAGTGACTTCTCACGTAAGCATTAATAATCAATACCGTGTGCTACTATGCAACCACGCCATTCATCAGTACTTTTACTACCGAGTAGTTCAACAAGATCAACGGTAAAACTTCCTACCATTATTTTTTTAATAAAATATATTTTTTCGCTTTTCTCAATCCGATAATAATTCCATTGTGGGGTCCACTGAATGATTGTGTAAATCATCGATTATTCCCTCAAACAAAGAATATTCCCCACCAATCGAATATTATATGACAACTTGCATACTTTGCAAAATTTTCAAATACTACCCACAACTATAACATTATCTCAAATCCACACCTTAATATTCAAAAAAATATATTTCAAGAAATTTAAATCTTTATTTATAAAATCTAGGGTCTCACAATCTCCCCTCCTTATGGAATTTCGCCCTTAAAATTTATGTACGTACTTGGTATGCTGAATAGGTGAGGATACCTTGACTTCATTTCAAATTCTAACTCTTGGGGTATAACCTTTGAGTGTCGAATGTAATCCTTCTTATCCAAGATTTTAACAGGTACATCTTCAAACATTAAATCATCCGCTATCTCGTCTGGTTCTAAATCAATAATGTGGTTCGAGTCGTCCACATATTTACGTAATCATCGATACGTGAAAACGCGTATGAACACGCCGACATACTTGGCGGTAAAACGAGTCTATAAGCCACGCCCTACTCGATCGAGGATTTCAAATGGGCCAATTAAATCGAGGGTTGAGATTTCTTCTCTCGTCGATTCTTGCTTCTAGAATAACGCCTCTTGAACCTTCTTCTTCGTCACATTTATCAACTCTCAGAGTCAGAGGCTTGAGCGGCTTTAACTTTATCAATTAAAGTCGATTCTACTCAGTATATTCGATTATCTTCACGTGGGTTCATATATTCGCACTTGTAAATCGCATACGATCTTCTACTCAACGCAACGTCCTACTACCATTTCGCTTTTCCTATGGATGGTATTGAATGGTACGATCGTAATCTTCAACAGCTCGAGTCAACGTCTTTGGCGCATATTACTTTTATTTTAGTTGAAGAAATACTTGAGGGTTTAAGAAATGGGTTTTGTACTGGGGTCAATACAAAATTCGATTTCACGCTCTAGGGGTAGGCCAGGAAGTCTTCAAGAATACGTCAGGAACTTTATTAACGATAGAAATATCATTCAAAACTATGACCCTCATCCAAGACTTGGATAGAACGTCACATTGATACCTATCGACTTGTCATCTTCATTCACGATGTCGCCTACAGAAAGTCTAGCTTCGGTGCATTCCACACAAGGAAGTCCACAACGAAAGGATCAGGGCTATTTACTTATGGCTTGATATGATAATGGTTGACTTTAGTGGTTTGGTTGTTTGAATTCGCATAACAGGTTGGTTAGGAATATAAAAAGCTAACAACCTTACGAAAAACATGATGAGTAGTTAACCAATCGATTTCTAAAATCACATCAAACGCAATTATTTTCAAAGAGATAAGATCGACAGATAACGTGAAAGTGTTGATTTGAATAAAACAAAATTTATAAATAGTAGAGGTAACGAAGGTTTCTCCCAACAAAGTTTCAACCAATAAGTCAAAGTCTAACTTCTCCGAAGTGAAATTAAACGTTAAGCGCAAGCAAGAGAGATAAAAGAATAGGTAGAACCGGTATCGAATAAGGTATAGACTTCGCAAGCGTTTATGATTTACTTACCCGTGATAACTTCGTTTGGGTTACTCACTTTTTGAGAAGTCGGAAAAAACGCTCTCCCTTGAACTACCGATTTTATCTTGTTTGGGACACCCTTGGATGCCTCCATCCCAGCTGGACTTTACTTTGGTGTATGACAAAATCGGGCTAAGTGACCTTCTTTTCCACAATTGTAACATGCTTTGGACTGCATCACACAGTTTGGACTGATATGTCCCTCCCCTCCGCATTTGAAACATACGATAGGTGGTCGTTCTCCTTCCTTAACAACGGGTGCTGGTGCTGACGTCTTTCCATAATTGTTGAATCTCCTCTTCTTAAAATGTCCATTCTTATTGTTTTGGCCATGATTACCACCGAAGTGGTTACCATTTCTGGTATGTTGATTCCCTTCACGCTTATTGTCACCGCTTCGATTATTGCTATCACTGGTATTATCATTTTGCCAGCTGCTCTCTTTTGGTTGGGTTGACTCACTATCGCGCTCCAGTAACTGAGCCCTATTAACAACATCTGAATACAAACACAATTTATGAGAGATAAGATATTGACATATCTCAGGTTTCAAACCTCTTAAAAACATTCAGGTCATTCTCTCCTCATTATCAACCAAATGGGACGCAAACCGGGATAACTCGGCGAACTTAACATCGTACTGCGACACGGTCATGTTGTTTTGGTCCAACTTATAAACTCCACCTCCTTCATGTGACGAATACTTTCGGGAAAGTACTTGTCATTGAACAACTCTTGGAACTTCTCCCAAGACATCTTGAGTCGGCCAGTCAGGTACATTTCTGATTCCCACCAGTAATCTGCCTCTTCACGCAACATAAAGGTGGCAAAGGGAACCTTTTGCTCCTCGGAGCATCCCAAGACATCAAATATCTTAGTCATCTGCTTTAACTACGTCTCCGTCTTAAGTGGTTCTGGCTTTCCCAAAAACTCTGGTGGTCCCAGCTCCTTGAATTGCTTAGTGGTAACCGATCGTGGGTTGCCATTATTTTTACCTGCATTATTAACAGGAGCCGCCTTTGCCTGATGTTGCATGAATTCTAAAAAGCTCCTAAACGTACCGTCGTTCGTCAATTGATCAGTGTTGTTGTTTACAACAGGATTATCGCCATCCTGTTGCTCATTGTCCTAATTATTGATCTGTGGAGACTCAACAGTCTCCTGTGCTCCATTGATATTCTCAACATTCTAGGATGTCATTTTCAAATACTGCCACAAAACAAGGGTTAAATAACATATCACATATTATCCCTATACTCTGACCGACCAATTTAAATATCAAATAAACTTAGGTAGGTCATACTAGTGAAGGAATTCCCCGTCTCTCCCCTCCTAGTTCTTATCTCACATCTTAGCCAGGGATCATATCCCTAAGCTTTGATACCAACTGTGACGCCCCCAAAATTGGTATACATCACCCATCTTGAGTCGCCAAAAACATGGTACAAAATTCAAATACAAACTAATAATACAGCAGTCGTGTAAAATACGACAAAATACATGCTATGAGTTTTAATACAAATATTGTCTTCTAGACAATATCCACTCTCAGAAAAAGTCCTCATTACATTTATTGTCACACTATTTAACAGAATAGTGAGGACTACTAGCTAATACTATCATCCCACCATCACTCCGCTTCCCGACTCGTCCCCACCTACGCTTCTCATTTCACAAGAGAACGAAAGGAAAGAAAGGGTGAGCGTAACTAGCCCAAAGAAGGAATATTATGACTAAGATAATGCAAAATAAATTATCATTAGCCTTCACCAATGTTAAACTGATAAAATACAATAGACATCAAGTTTAACTGCAGCGGATCAAGCAATCCATTAAAAGAGTCAAGTAGAGAATAAAATCTACTATCTTTTATGATTTAAAAAGTTTTTCATCACTTTTATCACTGAGACTCGGCTTAATAATTAATCCACATCATCCCTGCACTACGGCCAAGGATATTCATTAGGGTCACGACCACAAATTCCATGCACTACGGGCCAAGGATATTTGTGTATTCATCAATGGTCATGATCATGCCAACAAGCTCATCCATCAATGCACTACTGACCCAATGAGAACTTTTACCACATCACTTGTTACATTACGATTCGATTACAAGAATAATCCTCGGTCATAATCATACCAAGTCCATCCATGCTCTACAGCCATAGATGACTTTAAAAAATATAAACATGAGGATGATGACAATGATATAAGAATTCAATAAAACAAGTTCACGAATTAATTTATTCAAAACTAATAACGCCCAAATTGTCAACATAGTATCGCTTTGTAGAGTAAAATTCAAGAATGCTCGTAAGAATATTTCCATGAAAATATCGGATGAAGCACAATATCAAGGATACTCCACTAATTTCATGGAGTATAGAAGTCAAAATTTTAACCAACTGAGTATAATAACGAATGGAATAACAAAAGAAATCATCATGCATGCGGTACTTCGTATAGACAGGTTATTCCAACAGAATAATAATAACGGAACCAAAGGTGAAATTCACAATCGACGGGATGTTCCAACAGAATAATAAGTGCGAATAATAAATAATGGAACCAGTCCTGTAAAACACACGTATAGGATATTCCAATAGAATAATAATAAAGATTTTAACCGGTCCTGTGTAAAACACACAAACAAGATGTTCCAATGAGAATAAGAATAAAGATTTTAAACCAGTCCTGTAAAACACATGCATACATGATGTTCCAAATGTAATAATAAAGATGTAATAATAGAAGAATGTCACCAAGTATAGGGTAGTCCGCGTATACAGGTTATTCCAACAGAACAATAAAGAAATGGAATAACAGAAGTTCTCTTCTTGAATACAAAAGAAATAATACCCCTTACCGTAAAAAAAACTGAATATAAGAGTAGGGAAGTAGCAGAATACTTTTCTATAGTTTCTCTATAATTTCTCTCCCTAGAGTTTCAGTGAATTTGTAAGAAATAATGAAGGAATGAGCTTCTATTTATAGGAGAATGGAAGTGTATTGTTTATGAACGAATTATTTCTTCAACCAAATACAATAAAGTCAATCAACTAACCAATAAAATCATAACAAAAATTAAAATATAATACATATATATAAACACATGTTTTCAACCTATATATATCAATATTATATATACACCACTTAATTTTTCTCCCCCATAACCAACATCAATCCCCCACCCACCCAATAATCAAATTCACTACACTCTTACACATCACTATCACACTACTACTTTTTCACCATTTTCCACTCACACACACATCACACACCTATCATATTCATATATCATTTTCTTCCAATATATACTCAAAACACACATATACTTCCATACGTATACTCTTCCATTTCCAAAATCATTTCCCAACACATATGGGCCCCACATGTATTCCCCACCTTTAAATAATTTTCTCACCGATTATTTTGAAAATGGGTAAATAGGAATCCATAAAATAAGCAAAACTTCATAAAAAAACACCTTAATAATTTTAACAACATTTATCATCTTTATTATAATTCACAATATTAATCGACCAGGTCGTTCCCAGGAAAGAGGGGGCTTTCCAATGAGGATTTCTCCTATTGGTAGCGCGAATTAGGTGACCAAACCTCTCCTTGATGTAACTTCTAGACATCGTTAATATTGCAATTTATAATATTAATAACTCTGTCATTTCAATTATTGATTTAATATTATATAAAATATCGACAATAATTGAATCAAATAACGTGAGATACTATGCAACAATTACTATAACAATAATTGAACAAAACTGAGTGACACACGTAAGCATTAATAATCAATACCGTGTGCTACTATGCAACCACGCATATTACTGTACTTTTACTACCGAGTAGTTCAACAGTATCAACGATAAAACTTCCACCGTTATTTTCAATAAAATATTTTTGTCGTTTTCTTAATTCGACAATAATTCTATTGTGGGGTCCACCAATGATTGTGTCGTCGTACGAATATTCCCCGACAAAAAGAATATTCCTCGACCAATCGAATATTATATGACAACTTGCATACTTTGCAAAATTTTCAAATACTACCCACAACTATAACATTATCTCAAATCTACACCTTAATATTCAAAAAAAAATATTTCGAGAAATTTAAATCTTTATTTATAAAATTTGGGGTCTCACAATAAGTATCCCCTAATCCGTCATATTTCTCAAAATTAGGGGTCTTGAATTTCTCTGGATATTGAACACCAGGGAATATGCAAAGGTCTGTATATGAAACACTGCCATGTGTTCGAATCCCTTTGAGAATGCGGATGGTTTCCTCCATTTGGAGGACCTTCTTCCTGATATCACCGGTGCTGGATCTCCTTTGAGATGGGTGTTTTCAGGGTCTTTGTTGGTCGTATCCAACTGAGGTTCTAGAATTGTTTTTTCCAGCCCTTGAACTCCTCCTTGTGTAGAGGATTCTGTATGTGTAGGTATCTTTGTACCCTAAGTGGACTGGTGCAATTCTTTAAGCAGAACGACCAAGTCTATAATTTGTTTACTCAATCCGTCAAATTCTTCTCGGGAAATAACATTAGACTGGTCAGAAAAAGACATGATTGGCTGTAGGCCTGTGGCTTTTTTGGACTTTGAGCGGGTAACAGGCCCAATTGCTTCCCTACAAAAGACTTACGTAGTTTAGTCTTAGGGTAATGCAAATGTTATCATAACATGTCCATTTAGGAATTTTGTCCTACAAAACTGGTTGTTAATTGATAACATGTTATGCATGCATAATTATTCTTCATATTTTCCATTACATATGGATGAACATGGAATAAAATTACAAGTAAATGAATTTACAAGTAATTGAAAATGGAAAGTATGAAGAGACTTTCCTCCGTGTTTGGTTTATCAGAGGTTGACATATCTTAGGGTTTCTCTCACACCTTTTTGGCATGAAGGTGCCCAGATCATCGCAATTTACTCGATGGGAAGTTAATCTGGTCTTTGAACTGGAGCAAATCTAGGTGGAGCCTTTCCTGAGCCCCGGGGAATTATTCTTCCCACGAGTCCAGTAATCAAACACCGACAGGATAGCCTCCTGATGGAGGAACCACACAACATACATTCCCATACAACGTGTCTCACCGTTTATGCAAAATGATGACATATGCGAAGCACTAATATCACAGATAGATATTTAGCAGTGCAGTAAATAAAGATGCATTCGTACACATTCATCAGAAATGTAAATGCAACATTCACACACAAGCATATAATAATTTTGAAAAGCTTGTAATAGCTTGTTAACTCCGGGTCTGAGGTGTGTGTGCCTTGACAGGATGTTTGGGGTTGAAACTGATTGTATATGTTTGAAACAAGCATTTCTGGGGTTATCATCAGAACTGCAATGGCATCTCTTGGGGCTATCACCAAGGATGGGGTTGCTACTCCCAGTGTTGTCTCTGGGACTGGAACTGAGCGTCGCGGTGTTATTGCCAAGACAGAACTATCCTCTCTGGTGTTGTTGCCGGTCTTTTGATCTGTATATCTCGAGGTTATCTCCGAGATTGGAAATGACATTCCCGGTGTGTGTTCTGGGGTTTGAACTGATGTTCCCGGTTTGTGTTCCGGGTTGGAACTGAACTTCCGGTAGTATCCAAAATGGATGTAAGTTGTCCTCCAAGGTTATCTCCAAAAGATGAATCTACCCTCCTACAATGTTAGTAATAGGAGCGCAGAAAATTTTGAGTGTCTACACCCACTAACCAATTTAACTCGAAAGACGGTGAAGTACGTCTGGACAGAAAATGTGAAGAAAGCTTCCAAGAGTTAAAGAAGAAACTAAGTATGGCTCCAGTGTTATCCTTACCACGTGATACATGAGGCCTTGTAGTATTTAGTGATGCGTTAGACAAAGGATTAGGGTGTGTGTTATTGCAACATGGGAAAGTGATTGCTTACGCATCACAACAACTCAAAGATTATGAGAAGATGTATCCTACTAATGACATTGAGTTAGCCGTTGTAGTTTTTTGCTTAAAAATTTGGAGGCATTACTTGTACGGGGAGAAGTGTGAGATATATACAGATTAAAAAAGTTTGAAATATATTTTTACACAAAAGAAGTTAAACTTAAGGTAGATAAGATGGCTAGAACTGATAAAGGATTTTGATTGTGAAATCTTGTATCATCCCGAAAATGCCAATGTAGTTGCAGATGCGTTAAGTAGAAAGAACTAAGAGAAGTTAAATGTAATAAAAAATAATGAGGTGTTAATAAAAGAATTTGAAAAACATGAAATTGAGGTGAGAGTTCTAACTACCTCTACCCAAAAGTTATTTATTCTAGATGGAGTTTCGACTCTAGTAGATAGAATCAAAGAGATGCAGTGAAAAGATGAGGATTGTCAAAAATGTAAATCTGATATAACTTATGTCATGAATATAAAATTCATAATAGACAAGGATGAAGTACTAAGACATCAAGATAGAATTTGGATTCCGTTAGATCAAACATTAAAAGATGAAATCTTAAATAAAGCCCATAATTCTAAGTTTGCAATACACCCTGGTAGTACTAAAATGTACAAAGACTTAAGTCGACACTTTTGGTGGTCAAATATGAAAAAGGAAATACCAGAATGGGTAAGTAAATGTCTCACGTGTCAAAAGGTTAAGGTTGAACATCAAAAGCTGAGTGGTTTACTTCAACACTTACTAATTCCTGAATGAAAGTAGGAACACATAACAATGGACTTCGTGGTAGGCCTTCCTGCTACACAGAAGGGCCACAATGTCATTTAGGTAATAGTTGATCGACTTACCAAATCAGCTCATTTCTTACCTATCAAGGTTACTCATAACCTAGATCAACTTGCCAAGTTATATATTAATGAAATTATCTCTAGGCATGGAGTACCTGTTTCTATAGTGTCAAACCGAGACCCACGATTCACCTCAAATTTTTGGGGAAGTCTTCAAAAACACGTAGGAACTCAGATGAGATTAAGTAAAATATATCACCTTCAAACGGATAGGCAGAGTGAGAGAACCATTCAAAGATTAGATGATATGTTAAGAACCTGTATCATAGACTTTAAAGGAAGTTGGGAAAATCAGTTACCTTGGGTAGAATTTTCCTACAATAATTGTTATCATGCTAGCATAGGTATGTCACCCTATGAAGCTTTATATGCTAGAAAATGTACGAAACCTTTATGTTGTGATAAGGTCGGGGAAAGAAAAATGCTAGGACCCGAGATAATCCAACAAACTACTGAGACAATCCGAGTTATACGCAAACGATTACAAGCGTCTCAAGATCGACAGAAGAAATACGCTGATTCACATTGTCAATAATGAAACTTTAGCGTAGGAAGCCATGTATTCTGGAAAGTGTCCCCTTGGAAGGGCAAGATATGTTTTGGCAAGAAAGGAAAGTTGAGTCCAAGATTTATTGGACCATTCAAAATTCTGAGGAGAATAGGTGAAGTTGCTTATGAAATAACACTACCTCATAAGTTAAATCATATTCATAATGTGTTTCATGTGTCCGTTTTATGACCATATAAACCCAATTATAAACATGTTGTAAACTATGAGCCAATCTAAATCGAAGAAGATCTGTCTTATGTGGAAGAACCTGTACGAATACTCGACCAAAAAGAGCAAGTTTAGAGAAATAAAGTGATAACATCGATCAAAGTGATTTGGAGAAATCAGAACGTTGAAGAGGCTACATGGGAGCTCAAAAATAAAATGCACGAGAACTATCCCCAACTGTTTACTTAACTTATACTGTAATTTTGAGGACAAAATTCTTATTAGAGGAAGTGAATGTGAAACCCCAAAAACCCTAATAAAACTTAATTATGTAAATTATGTGTTATTAAATAAAATCTCTCCATTTTGAATGTGTATTGTGTTATTATATACTCTGTTGTAGAATTAGGTCAAATAAATTTTTGTCTGAAAGTTGACGTGCTTGAAACGTCGTACTTAAAAATTTTCTTCCAAAAACGGACCTTTCGGTATATGTATTTTGACAAGATACTTTGTCGTGCTTACAATGACAAAACACTTTGTCGTGCTTGTTAGGATTTCTGAAAAACCTAATTTAGGAACCCTAATATCTAAATTAGGAAAACCTTAACTCTAGATTTATAAATCATAACCCTAAATTAGAACCCTAACCCTAATTAGTTATAACTAACCCTAGTTAGGTTATCTTAAACCCTAACCATAGTTATTAAACTTCAATTAGGTGTTAATAACATCATTAAGTAACCCTAATCATAAAAATCCAAAACCCTAATCAAGATTAAGGAGAATTAGGGCATAATTAAGCTACTAATTATGCTGAACTAGCTCACAAGTAGGTTCCAAGTCACCATAGCAAGTTCCAAGGTAGCACGTGACCTGGTATCATCCCCTAAGCAGCACAAGTTAACCAGATCAGATATTAAGGGAGGTAAGTATGTGGAAAAATGACCAAAAACCCTAATTGCTCAATTCTATAAATACCAGCCCTAACTCAAGCCAAACCCACGAAATTCTTAAGCCTATACACTCATATATCATACCTGCAAGCCTTGTTGATAGCAAGATCAGAATCAAAAGTTAGAAATTCGAAATCACTCAAGAAAGGTGAAAACTGTAATTTTAACCTAGATCTTTGATTCTATGTTAGATCTATTGTTTTGTTGTTTAATTATGTGTAATAACATGTTAGTAAGTATTCTAAATTGGTAGATCATGTTTTCATAACATATAGATGCATCAAAATGATGTTTTAAGCAATCTGGAAAATCTGGAAAAATAGGTCTGACAGTCGAATGTCAGAGCCTATAGATCCTTGATTATTAATATACATGTCTGGTAATTGTATACTAGTTTTAGTATTACATGTGGTTAGTAGTGTATAAGAGAAATCAGGTCTATTAGATTCATATATTGCAAGATATAAGTGGTCAAAGGTCAAGAACAGGTTAACCGAGTACTTTGACTGGCTTTTAATTTGTTTTCTGATTATTGTTAGGATGTCTAAGCGTTATGTAATTATACCCTGGTATATATACTATATATATCTGTGACACTCAAACTCTTAATTAATTCATAGGTTTACTAGAATTAATGGTCAAATATCGCTGACCGAGCATGACTGTATTTTCTGGAAAACCTAGAAACCTGATGAACACCAAGAACAGCCTCTGGCTGTACTTTGACTAATCTAAATCTTCACCCTAGAGTCTTACTCAGTCCAAACTAGTGTATCATCTTTGTACCTAGGTACATAGACTACAAACTACATCAATCAAAACACATATCTATTACACAGATTGAAAATTATTAAAGCTAGAAAAGCATTGACCGACCATGACTACTGTTCTGGGTTACCCAGAAATCCATGAACAACTCTGACAATGACTTTGAACTCTTATAACTTCTTTTTATGTTAAGCTTAGAGTCTGAACTTGGTATGTTGTTGTAGAACTACATGAGTACTACAGTGACGCCCCCAAAATAGGTATACATCACCCATCTTGAGTTGCCAAATACATGGTACAAAATTTAAATAAAACTTAATTATACAACAGTCGTTTAAAATATGCCAAAACATAATAAATAGTTTTAATAAGAATATTGTCATCTAGACAATATCAACACTCAATGGATTCCTTATTACATTTATTGTCACACTATTTAACAGAATAGTGAGGACTACTAATGCTATCATCTAGACCGTCACTCCGGTCCCCGACTAGTCCCGGCTACGTTCTCATTTCCTAAAGAGAACACTGAAAGAAAGGGTGAGCTCAACTAGCCCAGTAAGAAATATTATGACTAAGATAATGCAGAATAAATTATCATTAGTCTTCAACAATGTTAAACTGATAAAATACAATAGACATCAAGTTTAACTGCAGCAGAATAAGCAATCCATTAGAAGAGTCAAATAGAGCATGATATCTACTATCTTCTATGATTTAAAATGTTTTCATCAATTTTTATCGCTGAGACTCAGCTTAATAAATAAACCACATCATCGAGTCATCCCTGCACTACGGGCCAAGGATATTCATTAAATCATCAATGGTCATGACTATACCGAATAATCACTGGTCATAATCATACCAAAAACTATCCATCAATGCACTACAAGCTACTGAGGACTTTTACCACATCATTTATAATATTACAGGTTATGATTATACCGAATAATCCCTGCTCATAATCATACCAAGTCCATCTATGCACGTAAGCCAAAGATGACTTTCATCACAATATAAGCATGAGGATGATGACAATGACATAATAATTCAATAAAACAAGTTCAAGAATAAATTTTAAAGATTTATAAGTTAATTTATCTTGAAATCAATTACGTCCAAATTGTCAAAATGATACTGCTTTGTGGAGTAAAATTCAAGAATGCTCAGAAGAATATTTCCATGAAAAGATTCCGGATGAAGCGCAAATATCCATGATATTCTACTAATTTCATGGAGTATAGAAGCCAAAACTTTAACCAAATGAGTATCATAGAATATATGAAACTGCAAATGGATTTTCACCCACCATACAGTAATCCACGTAGACAGATCATTTCCACAATTTAATAAGGAATGAATGTGAAGGATCATTCACCATGCATGTGATAATCCACATAGACAGGTTATTCCAATATAATAATAAAGAATGGAACCAGGTCATGTGTAATCCGCACAGATAGGATATTCCAAAAGAATAATAAAGAATGGAATAACAGAAGAATTCACCTTGCATGCGATAGACCGCACAGACAGGATATTCCAACGGAATAATAAAGAATGGAATAACAAAGAATTCACCATGCATGCGGTACTTCGTATAGACAGGTTATTCCAACAGAATAATAAAGAATGGAACCAGGTCTAGCGTAATCCGCACAGACAGGATATTCCAATAGAATAATAAAGAATGGAATAATAGAAAAATTTCACCATGTATGCGATTGCTTCATGACAGACAAAGTTATTCCAACATAATAATAAAGAATGGAATAACAGAAGCTCTCTTCATGAATACGAAAGAAATAATACCCCTTACTATAATAATAATACCCCTTACCTTAGAAAGAAACTGGATACTGGAGTAAAGAGGTAGCAAACTTCTCTTCTTCTTTCTATCTATAATAATTGCTCTAAAGCTTTAGTGAATTGGTGAGAAATGAAGAAAGAATGAGCTTCTATTTATAGAAAAATATAGTTTCGATAATTGCACATTTTGGGGCTCGAAATATTACAGTACAATACCTTCAACTTTTCTTTTATTTTTAATTTAGTCCTGCAAGTATTATCAAACTTGCACCACCTACCTTAATAGTAAATAATGTGAATCAATAGTTCAATCATGTGAATCAATAGTTATAATCATGTGAAAATACGAATTACAGTATAGTACCTCCATCTATACCTCCATTTTTAACTTAGTCATGCAAGTATTATCAATCTTGCACCAACTCCCCTAATAGTACAAGAATGTAAATCAATAGTACACACATGTGAACAAATACTTATAATCATGTGAATTAATAGCAATTAATTTCTCATTTATCTGATTAATTACCCGACTGGTTAGTAAAACTTCCAGACATCAATTAATATTGAAATAAATATAGATTTCCACTAACACTAATAATTCCAACACAATAGAACTATCAATTTCATTTTTAATCAACACGAACTTATTCATCATTAATATTATAACTCACAATATTTAACAACCAGGTCATTCCCAAGAAAGAGGGGGCTTTCCGATAAAGATTTCTCTTTATTAGCGCTCAATTAGATGACCAAACCTCTCCTTTATTGGCGCGTAATTAAACATTGTAAATATTGTAATTTAATAATATGAATAACTTTGTCGTCTCAATTATTGATTTAATAATATATCATATTATGCATATGATACTGTGACAATAATCGAATCAATAATATGAGAGATATGATGCAGCAATTATTATAGCAATATTTGAGTATAACTGAGTGACTTCACACATAAGAATCAATAATCAATACCGTGTGCTACTATGCAACCATGCGTATTACTGTACTTTTACTATCGGTTAGTTCAACAATTTAAAGGTAAAACTTTTGTCATTATTTTTAAAAAGATAATTATGTCGTTTTCTAACTACGACAATACTTCTGTTGTGGGGTTCACCAATGATTGTGCCATCATACAAAATGGGTCTTTGCGTTAAAAATATTGCACTCATACCCGCATATGATCTTCTACTCAATCCGTCAGCTACTACGTTCGCTTTTGGTATTGGATGGTATGATCATAATCTTTCAACAACTCAAGCCATCATCATTGCCGCATGTTGAGTTCCTTTTGAATGAAGAAATATTTGAGGCTTTTATGATCCATATAGATCTCCACCTTCTTTGCATAGAGGTAATGCCTCCAAATCTTAAGCGTAAAAATGACTGCTGCCAACTCTAGATCATGAGTAGGATAATTCCTCTCATATTCTTTGAGTTGTCAAGAGGCATAGGCTATGACTTTCCCATGTTGCATGAGAACACATCATAACCCTTTGCCTGAAGCATCACTATAGATGACAAATACCTCCGAGCCAGATGGTATTGTCAGAACAAGTGCTGAAATGAGTCTCCTCTTGAGTTCTTAAAAACTCATTTCATATTCCTTGCTCCAACCGAATTTTGTATCTTTTCGAGTCAGCTAAGTTAATGGAGTAGAGATTCGAGAAAACCCTTCTACGAATCTCCGATAATAACCAGCTAAGCCGAGAAAGCTACGTACTTCGGTCACTAACTTAGGTTGCTCCCAGCTTTGAATTGCTTCAATCTTTGCTGGGTCAATAGATATTCCATGATTTGATATCACGTCCCTAAGGAATGCAACTTCCTCAAGCCAGAACTCGCATTTCTTCAACTTGGCATAAAGCTTGTTTTCACGAAGCTTTTGGAGTATCAGCCTCAAGTGTTGCTCGTGGTCTTCGCGGGTTTTGGAGTATATGAGGATGTCATCAATAAAGATAACCACAAAGTGATCCAAATATTCCTTGAATACTCAGTTCATCATATCCATGAAGGCAGCATGAGCATTAGTCAATCCACAAGACATGACTTGGAATTCATAATGCCCGTACTGAGTTCTGAAAACAGTCTTTGGAATGTCATTAGTTTTAATCTTCAACTGATGATATCTGGAATGAAGATCAATCTTTGAAAAGAATTTGGCTCCTTGCAACTGGTCAAACAGGTCATCAATGCGAGGCAATGGGTACCTATTTTTGATGGTGACATGATTCAACTCCCGATAATCAATACAAAGTCGCATACTTCCAACTTGCTTCTTTACGAATAGAACATGAGCACCCCAAGGAGACATACTAGGACGAATGAAACCGATGTCTAACAATTCCTGTAGTTGGGTTTTTAACTCCTGAAGTTCAATAGGAGCCATTCGATATGGGGCTTTGGAAATGGGTTTTGTACCGGATTCAAGGTCGATACAAAATTCAATTTCACGATCCGGGGTAGGCCAGAAGTTCTTGAGAATCGTCGCCAGAAATTTATTAATAATAGAAATATCATTCAAATCTGACGTATCTTTATTTAAATCCGTGACATGGGCTAAGAAAGCTTGACATATGTTTTTCAATAAACGAATAGCTTTATTACTTGATATGACAGTAACTGATTTTAGTGGTTTGGTTGCTTGAATTCGCATAATAAGTTGGTTAGGAATATGAAAGCTAACAACCTTACGAAAACAATCGATTTTAGCATGATGAGTAGTTAACCAATCAACCCCTAAAATCACATCAAATGCAAGTATTTTCAAAGAAATAAGTTCGACAGGTAACGTGCGGTTATCGATCTGAATCAAACAAGACTTATAAACCGTGGATGTAATGAAGGTTTCTCCCAACAGAGTTTCAACAGATAAGTCAAAGTCTAATTTCTTCGGAGTCAAATTTAAACGTTGAGCGCAAGTAGGAGAAATAAAGGAATGGGTAGAATCGGTATCAAATAAAGTATAAACTTCGTTAGAGTTTATGATTAGCTTACCCGTGATCACCTCGTTCGGATTCCTTGCTTTTTGGGAGGTTACGACAAACGCTCTCCCTTGAACTACAGGTTTTGTCTTGTCTGGGACACCCTTTGATGCCTCCATCCCAGCTTGACTTGACTTAGGTGCACGACAAAATTGGGCTAGGTGACCTACTTTTCCACAATTATAACACACTTTGGATTGCATCGTGCAATTTGGACTTATGTGTCCTTCCCCTCCACATTTGTAACATACGACTGGTGGTCATTCTTCCTTCCCTAACAACAGGTGTTGGTGCTGACGTCTTTCCATCCTTATTGAATCTCCTCGTCTTAAAATGTCCACTCTTATTATCATGGCCATGATTACCACCGAAGTGATTATCATTTATGGCATGTTGATTCCCTCCACGTTTGTTATCACCGCTTCGATGACTGCTACCACTGGTATTATCGACTTGCCGGCTGCTCTCTCTTAGTTGGGTTGACTCATTATCGCGCTCCAATAACTGAGCCCTATTCACAACTTTTGAATACAAACACAGTTTATGAGAGATAAGGTATTGACGTATCTAGGGTTTCAAACCTCTTAGAAACATTCGCGTCATTCTCTCCATATTATCAACCAAGTGGGACGCAAATCGAGGCAACTCGACAAACTTAGCTTCGTACTGCGCCACGGTCATATTGTTTTGCTCAAGCTTGATGAAATATACCTCCTTCATGCGACGAATACTTTCAGGAAAATACTTGTCGTTGAACAGCTCTTGGAACTTCTACCAAGACATTTTGAGTGCGGCAGGTTGAGTACGCTTTACAGATTCCCACCAGTAATCTTCCTCTGCTCGCAACATGAAGGTGGCAAAGGGAACCTTTTCCTCCTTGGAGCATCCCAAGATATCAAATATCTTGTTGATCTGCTATATCCACGTCTCCGCCTTAAGTGGTTTTGGTTCTCCAAAAAACTCCGGTGGTCCTAGCTCCTTGAACTGCTTAGCGGTGACCGTTCGAGAGTTGTCAGTGTTTCCACCTGCATTTTGGACAGGAGCCACTTTCGCCTGATGTTGCATGAATTGCATAAAGTCTCTGAACATCCCATCGTTCACCATTTCATCGGTGTTATTGTTTACATGAGGATTATTGTCTTCTTGTTGCACATTATCCTGGGCATTAATTTGTGGTGACTCAACGGTCTAATGTGCTTCATTGTTTATCTCAACATTTTCGGATGCCATTTTCAAATACTGCAACAAAACAAGGGTTAATTAACATATCACATATTATCCCTATACTCTAGCTGACCAATTAAATACCAAATAAACTTAGGTAGGTCATTCTAGCGAAGGAATTCCCCGTCTCTCTCCTCCTAGTTCTTGTCTCACATCTCAGCCAGGGATCATATCCCTAAGCTTTGATACCAACTGTGACGCCCCCAAAATAGGTATACATCACCCATCTTGAGTCGCCAAATACATGGTACAAAATTCAAATACTACTTAATTATACAACAGTCATGTAAAATACGACAAAACATAATCTAAGAGTTTTAATAAGAATATTATCATCTAGACAATATCCACACTCAATGGAGTCCTCATTATATATATTGTCACACTATTTAACAGAATAGTGAAGACTATTAATGCTATCATCTGGACCATCACTCCATTCCCCGACTAATCCCGGCTACGTTCTTATTTCCTAAAGAGAACAGTGAAAGAAAGGGTGAGCTCAACTAGCCCAGTAAGAAATATTATGACTAAGATAATGCAGAATAAATTATTATTAGTCATCAACAATGTTAAACTGATAAAATAAAATAGACATCAAGTTTAATCTGCAATGAATAAGCAATCCATTAGAAGAGTCCAGTAGAGCATGATATCTACTATCTTCTATGATTTAAAATGTTTTCATCAATTTTTATCGCTGAGACTCAACTTAATAAATACACCACATCATCAAGTCATCACTGCACTACGGGCCAAGGATATTCATTAAATCATCAATGGTCATGACTATACCGAATAATCCACGGTCATAATCATACCAAAAACTGTCCATCAATGCACTACAAGCTACTGAGGACTTTTACCACATCATTTATAACATTACATGTCATGATTATACCGAATAATTCCTCGTCATAATCATACCAAGTTCATCTATGCATGTAAGCCAAAGATGACTTTCATCACAATATAAGCATAAAGATGATGACAATGACATAATAATTCAATAAAACAAGTTCAAGAATAAATTTTAAAGATTTATAAGTTAATTTATCTTGAAATCAATTACGTCCAAATTGTCAACATGATACTGCTTTGTGGAGTAAAATTCAAGAATGCTCAGAAGAATATTTATATGAAAAGATACCGGATGAAACGTAAATATCCAGGATATTCTACTAATTTCATGGAGTATAGAATCCAAAACTTTAACAAAATGAGTATCATAGAATATATGAAACTGCAAATGAATTTTCACCCGCCATTCGGTAATCCACGTAGACAGATCATTTCCACAATTTAATAAGGAATGAATACGAAGGACCATTCACCATGCATGTGATAATCCACATAAACAAGTTGTTCCAATAGAATAATAAAGAATGGAACCAGGTCATGCGTAATCCGCACAGACAGAATATTCCAACAGAATAATAAAGAATGGAATTACAGAAGAATTCACCATGCATGCGATAGACCGCACAGATAGGTTATTCCAACAAAATAATAAAGAATTGAACCAGGTCTAGCGTAATCCGCATGCATGTGATATTCCAAATGTAATAATAAAGAATGTAATAACAAAGAATTCACCATGCATCCTAAGATTTGCACGATATAGGTTATTCCAACGTAATAATAAAGAATGGAACCAGGTCTAGCGTAATCCGCACAGACATGATATTCCAACAGAATAATAAAGAATGGAATAACAGAAGAATTTCACCATGTATGTGGTACTTCGCATAGACAGGTTATTCTAACATAATAATAAAGAATGGAATAATAGAAGCTCTTTTCATGAATACGAAAGAAAATAATACCCCTTACTATAATAATAATATCCCTTACCTTAGAAACAAACTAGATACTGGAGTAGAGAGGTAGCGGACTTCTCTTCTTCTTTCTCTCTATAATTTCTCTCTATAATAATTGCTCTGAAGCTTTAGGGAATTGGTGAGAAATGAAGGAAGAATGAGCTTCTATTTATAGAAAAATATAGTTTCGATAATTGCACATTTTGGGGCTCGAAATATTACAGTACAATACCTTCAACTTTTCTTTCATTTTAATTTAGTCCTCGCAAGTATTATCAAACTTGCACCACCTCCCCAATAGTAAATAATGTGAATCAATAGTTCAATTATGTGAATCAATAGTTATAATCATGTGAAAATACGAATTATAGTATAGTACCTCCATCAATACCTCCATTTTTAACTTAGTCATGCAAGTATTATCAATCTTGCACCAACTTCCCTAATAGTATAAGAATGTAAATCAATAGTACACACATGTGAACAAATAGTTATAATCATGTGAATTAATAGCAATTAATTGCTCATTTATCCGATTAATTACCCGACTGGTTAGTAAAACTTCTAGACATCAATTAATATTGAAATAAATATAGATTTCCATTAACACTAATAATTCCAACACAATGGAACAATCAATTTCATCTTTAATCAACACGAACTTATTCATCATTAATATTATAACTCACAATATTTAACAATCGAATTCGCTCCTCGTGAAAGAGGGGCTTTCCTAAGTGAGGATTTCTCCTTATCACGCACAATTAATTGACCAAACCTCTCCTTGACAGAACTTCTAGAAATTGTCAATATTATAATTTAATAATATGAATAACTTTGTCGTCTCAATTATTGATTTAATAATATATCATACTATGCAGATGATACTGTGACAATAATCGAATCAATAATATAAGAGATATGATACAGCAATTACTGTAGCAATAATTGAGTATAATTGAGTGACTTCTCACATAAGCATCAATAATCAATAAAGTGTGCTACTATGCAACCACGTGTATTACTATACTTTTACTACCGGATAGTTCAACAGTTTAACGGTAAAAGTTCCGCCATTATTTTTAAAAAGATAATTATGTCGTTTTCTAACTACGACAATACTTCCATTGTGGGGTCCACCAATGATTGTGCCGTCGTACGAATATTTCCTGTTAAAATGAATATTCCCCGACCAATCGAATATTATATAATCACTTGCTTACTTTGCAAAATTTGTAAATATTACCCACAACTATAACATTATATCAAATTCACACCATAATATTCAAAAATATATTTTGAGAAAATTATTCTTTATTCATAAAAGTTGGGGTCTTACAACTACAATACCAATACACTTACAAACCTAGAATCATAACCAATAGAGAGTTAGATAAAGGTCAAAGTGACCTCTAAGCCTTGACCAGGCTATTCCTCAGAAATGAAGAACACCTTTAGCCACACTTTCTGTCGCTAAAGACCTTTATTGACAGACAGAAAATAAAATTAATTAAATAAATTACATAAATTAGAAATAATTAATAAATAATTATAAAAACAGCTTTTAAAATTATTTTAAGTTATAACAATTAACTTTTAATATTTTAGTATAAATTCAATAAATATTTTATTTTTTTAAAATAGTATATTAATTTATTAATAATTAATTAGATAAATCATTTATAAATAATAAATAATTATTTAAAATGATATTAATGATTAAAAATCATATTAATGGTTATGACTTATTTAAAAATAATAACAAGGTTTTTAATAATATTCGAAATGAATATTAATTATGTAAAAATAGTAATAAATGATGTAAAAATCATTTTAATGGATAATTAAATACCTAAAAATTATTATAAGCTTCTTAAAATTATTATAAAAGATATATAAATTATCTAAAAATTATAATAAAGCTTATAATTAAAGTTTAACTGTGATATTAGCTTATTAAATATCTGGTAAGATTTTAGGACACCGAAATCATATCAAACTTAGACCAAACGTGAATAGTTTGTGTAGTTGAGTATTGTTATCAATATTAATGTGTTAAATATATATATGTTTGAACATATTAGGTATTTTTAAATGAATCGAGTAGCGTTATTTAAACGATCTTCGCTCAAGCAAGTCTTCTAACCTATCCAATTACCTTATGCAAGTCTTTTAAACCTTAATCTATTATCTACATAAGTTCTTGAACCCTACTTATACATTGAACAATATTTTAATCTTGATTACTTTTGATATATTATACAGAACCAATTTTTTTACCAATTATTGTAAAGTTATTGCTATAACTTCAACATAACTACAAAATGAATTATTTATTCATGTGTTATTGAATTATTGTTTATCAAAGCATAAACTATTGTGCCAAAATAAATTGTTTTGGTAAGACATCATATACTGAGTTGTATATCCTTGGGAGGGAAAAATGTGTGATAGTAGAACTGACACTTAGTGCAAGAAGGGCACGATTAGGATGAGATGCATACTCCTAGGATGTTAAATAGGTTGATCCCCCGTGTCATATCCGAATAAGATTTCTAAGTCTTTGTGATTGACAGAAATGAAAATCCAAAAATGGTAATCAACACTCAGTTGAGAAAAGTTATTGAACTGTTATATTCTTCAAATCCTACATTATTTATAAATTTAAACCTGCTGAGCATGTCATAGCTCATTCTTGCAAATCATTTTCTTTGAAGTACTAGATGGTAACCCTGGCACTTCTGGAATAAACAATGGGAAGAGACCATGTTGAGATTTGTTTAAATTACTGTCTAGCATAACGTAAGACTTTTGTAATAAGGAATTCTTTATAAAGAACTATGTAATCGAACCTTTATATATGATATAATGTAACGCCCTAGAAAATTGAACCTTTTGTAAATACTTTTATAATGAATAAAATAATATTATTTGTTAGTAGTATGTGTTAGTAAGATGGATGTCGTTCTATAACCTAGAAACATCAGAAAGTCGTGGTATTTTGACTACGTGAATGAATTAAAGTGTTTGAATTTCCAAGACAAAAATAAAAGTTTTCCGTGAAATTTTCTGAAAAACACTATTCATCAATTTCTACTCGGGAATTATTTTTGAACTTCCGAGAAATACGTAATGGTAGAATATCGAAGTAAGTTGGATTATGTAATAATAATTCAAGTATGGAAAACATAATATTTTGCATGCGAACGTAATTAGAGAACGTTAGGAATATCAAGCATTAGGAATTAATGTAATTATTGTATGATACGTATGTATTATAAGAGGAAACGAATACAAGTATTATACGAGTATGTACGGAGGATGGAATAAAGTATATTATGAATTAATATACGAAAGAGAATACGAGTATAATACGTAAAGAATATATAATAAGGCTTTTAGTCATATAGAATGGACTTATGGATTGTTGGCAATTTGTTGAGTCCAATGGAATATAATGTTAAAGCCCAAGTGGTTGTTAGTATGAAGTCCAAGTAAGTTGGTAGTATAAGCCCAAAGTAAATCAATGTAAGCCCAAAGGAATAAGTTAAGCTAAGTGGATTAAAGCCCAAACTATGATACATTAAGTAATTAGGATCCATGGGGCAATCCATGGGTGAACTTGGTGACTAAGAACTTTGTGTGGTGGGCAAGGAATTAGTGTAATGGCCAAGTTACTTAGTTGTTAAGTAAGTGAATAGTAAGGAGGTGGGATGTGCTTTTGACCAAAGTGCCCTAACTTTAGAAAGCCAATAAATAGCAAGCTCAAATTTCATTATTAGTTTGTTAACTTAATCCAACATAAACAACTTAAGTGTTAGAGAGAATAAGCACTTATAAGTTAAACTTTTCTTGTTAGATTTTCAAGAAGAAGAAAGCTAGTCATCAAGGGTAAGACTCATGTCCTATAATCTTCCATCTCTTCCATGATAGCTTGATAGTGAAGTGATGGTCTTGTATTCTAAGAATGATAGGAATGAATAAAATAAGAACTAAGTCCTAATAAGCCGTGAATAAGCACTTTATTCATAGATAAGCTATGAATTAAGTAAGAACTTGTAAGACTTGTGTCATATTTGCATGAATGTTGTTAACATGATGAAAGTATGTAAGAATGATGAATAAAGGACTTAAATTATCATAAGTCATGAGAATAGAAACTATAAGTAGTTTATACTTTGATAAGTTATAAACTCATGAAGAATAAGCCATAAGTTATCATGAAAATAAGTTGATGTAATTTGTAGATTGACATTTCCATATGATGAATTGAATTCATTTAGAACAATGAACAAATCCTAAGTATCGAAGTTTTTCTAGAATTAACACGATTGGATGATAATCGTCGAATTCGTGAAATTCTTGGAATAGAAGTCGAATTTTGTGTTTGAACTCAAAATCATTGGTTTGTTATGGGAACAAGTCTTATTTGGCATTATAGATTTGCGGACTTGAAAATGGCCGAATTTCATGTTACAACGAAGAAACGAGCGTTGAACGTTCACGGACGTTTATAGTTTTTATTAAAAATGAACCAATAGGTGAATTTTGAGTTAACGAAGTCAAAATTATAAAATTCTTGCATGAACACGTAGAGTATGTGATTTGTGAGCTAATGGCTTTTGAACGAGCCAATTCAGACTTAAAATGATCAAATTCGGAGTTCGGGAAGTTCGCAAAGTAGAAAAACTGTTAACATTATCTCGGTGCAAAAGTCGGCGCCATGGCCACAAATTAAGGCATAATGGTGGCGTTATAAATACCATGTGAAGTTTTATCACCTCTCGCAGAGTTACACCTGCCGCCGACTAAGAGAGTTATGTGTGGCGCCGCAGCGCCAAGGCCAGATGAGAGGTACTTTGGAACCCGTATTACAAATGAGTTGTTGAAGGCAATGACCGCACCACAACATTAGTCCTAGGGTTTGGTCAGTGAAGAAGGTTTGTAAGTATAGAATGAATAACAGATTAACAAAGAAATAAAGATTAATTCTAACATTATAAGGCATTGTTTAAACCTTAAGTATGATACTTAAGGGTTAAGGATAATCAATCGAACATTAACGTAAGTACAATGTGAACTATATCGGCAAGCCAAAACCAACAGTAACAAATCCAAGTCATGATTAGATTGAGAAGAAGGGTAAGATATAGTAGTACACATACTTGATTATATATGACCTAATTTGGTATGTTATGTGATCATGTATTGTAGAGACTTTAAAGACTCAAATGTAAAAAATAATTGTACTGCAATGTATGACCGAAGGCAAGTATTCTAACCCTTGTTTCAGTTCAATCTGGACAAGCTTTGTGGTTCATGTATTCTTACGCATGAATTATTTTATGATAAAGTCAAAGCAAATTCTTTCGACTAGACTTATGATATGTTGGATTTCTTACAATCTATCAATGTATGGTCAATGTATTACCAAGTTATATTGCTGCGGTTTTCAAATGAAGACTGAGTATGCTAAAATGTTTTATCGTCAAATAACAGGCAGGTGAGGTTGCCACAACTTAAACGCACACACGTTTAATGAATGTAGTGTTGATCAACATAGAGTACTATAGGCTGATCACCTTGACACGCTCGTAAGAAATGTCGGACTTACAGACTTAGTGTCAGGATGTCCTTTTCAAATAAAGTATTAAATGTTCAAGGTCTTGGACCGAAATTGATGTTTTACTGAATATTGTTATTGTAAAACGTTTTTAAGAAAGAGAAGTGCTATTTTGAATTATCGATAGTACTTCATAACTATTGTTCAGTTATTAAAGATATATGATTTGTATGATTCAAGCATATCGTTAATTAGAATTGTTGTACTTGCTGAGCTAGTTATGCTCACTCTTGCTTGAACCATGTAAACGCAGCTAAGATCGAACAAACCGAAGGCTCCGGCAAGGATAAGGGCAAGGCGAAGACGAACTCGTAGAATACTTATGTAATAGTATAGGTTTAATGTTGTAATATATTTGATATTATGACAAGAACAAATGTAGTGGTTATAAAGAACTTGGGGAATGTTAATATTATTTTGAATATATAGAAGACATATTCGTTCCTTTGAGGCTTTTCAATTGAATGTATGTGTGAATGGTAGTACCGTGTAGCACCATATGTCAGGTTGGAAGATACCCGAATTTGGGGGCGTTCACAGGTTGGTATCAAAGCATTAGATTATAAAACTTAAGGGGGGGAAATTAAAACCTTAAGTCATAACCTTAAGAGAAGTCAAAGAAGTAAAAGAAGAAAATAACCTTATAAAAATGCATTATGAATATGTTATGTGTTTTTATTATTCTATTGACGTGTACTAATCAACTTAATTATTTTGTGTAGATGTCAGGTGTAAATGGAATGCATTTAGATGTACAGGCAGTTGGTGAAGAATCAATTAATCAAATAGAGATTATACCGAACCCAATAGTAAAAGAGCCAGAGATAGTAGTGATTGAGTCTGGAGACTCAGAGGACCCCGATCTCATGTCAGTATTTGATGGCATGATGGAAGAGGAGGTGGAGGTGGAGGTAGTGTCCTTCAATCCAGTAGCAATAGCAGTAGAGATGGCTCCGGGGGAGTCAATGATGTCATTATTTATGTCAGTATTGGATAGAAACATCCATTACTGTCAGGAGGTGAAGGAGCTAAAAGTAGAGCTCCAGGCTGTCTTGGAGGATAAGACAGATGTGGAGTCGATATAGGAACAAGAACACGATGAGCGAGTTTTAACCAAGAACAAGGTCCATTAGCTAAAGCATGAGGTTTTTGAGCTCAAGGGGGAGCTAAAGACCAAGAGGTAAATGATAGGGAGAATGTCCTATATCTATAGGAGTTCTCATCAGATTTCCAAAGAGCAGTAGTCGGGTATCCAATGAGAGGTCAAGCATACTTGGCACACTATCAACCGGGATGTTATTGCTGGTCTGGCCACAACAGATTTTAATAATGCCTTAAGGCAGATGCAATCTAGTAATAGCTAAAGTAGTTTTAGATATATAAATATTGTGTATCTAGTAGTGACGTAAAATCCTCTTTTGTATATCAAAGGGCAGTCTTTTGTAAATCCCAATTTTTGGAAAGAAATTGCGGGATTGTAATGTAATCACCTTAGGCTGTATAATGAAATGATGTAGTATTATACTACAATGAATGAATCAATATAAGCCTTTTTATGGAACATATTGAGTAATGAATGTTGAAGTTATTATTTAAATTACGACTAATAACTAGCTAATAAGAACGGAATAATGATGCAATGTGTTGTTTATTATATCAGCAAAATGCCGCCAAGAATAGGGCAACGAAATTAAGGTGCTAACGTAAATCAACCGGAAGGAGGTCCGGTTAACCTAATGCAAGAATTTGTTAATTTATTAACAGCCGCGTTTAATAGAAATGGGGCTAATATCCATGTAAATCCGGGAGTAGCACGAGCTACTACCTTTAAGGATTTTAAAAGTGTTGGTTCGCCAGAGTTCAAAGGAACTACGGACCCTATCGAAGCCCAAACGTTGGTGAAGGAAATTGAGAAGGCATTTGTTATAGCAAATTTCGACGAGGGCCAGAAGGTTGCCTTTGCAACCTACATGATGAAGGGAGAGGCCAACTTTTGGTGGGAGGCCAATCAGGCCAGAGCTGATATTGAGAATGTTTCGTGGGTGAGGTTCAAGGAGATATTCTTTGAGAACTACTTTCCCACAAGTATGTAGGGAAGGATGGAGATGCAATTTTTTGACTTGAAACAAGGGGACATGACGGTTCCCCAATACGCTGCCAAGTTTAACGAACTGGCGAGGGTCGCTCCACACCAAGTAGACACCGAGGTTAGAAAAGCTCGACAGTTCGAGCAGAGCTTGAAACCCTTGCTCTATAACCGTATATCTGTGTTCTAAAGTACTATATTTGGGACTATTTTAGAGAAGGCGATAATCGCCAAAGGTGGTAGCGAGGCTTTAAGCCAGTACCACAAATACAAGAAAAATAAGGGGAAGGTTGATGGGGGAGTGAAGATAGAAGAAGCCAGTGGGAGTGGCGAGGGACAGAAGAGGAAAGTGTTTAACTCTGGGAATACCGGAGTGAAGCAAGGAGACCCAAAGAAAAGAATGGAGGCCTATAAAACCCGTGGGAAGACTCATCTAGGAGTCTATCTCAAGGGGAAGGCCGCACGCTACAATTGTGGATAGGAGGGGCACATTTCGCCTAATTGTCCAAGTTCGAAGAAGAATCACGAATTCTTTGTGTGTGGGGCAACTGACCACATGGCAAAGAACTGCCCAAAGAAGGGGACGGACGGGAATCGGGGCACTAATAGCGGTAAGTTAGCTATTAGTGGTCCAACGCAGCCGTATAGGCCAATGGATCATACCTTTAACATGACAGTCCAAGAAGCGATTGCATTTGGGGATGTAGTCACAGGTATTATTCCGATCAATGACATAAATGCTTACGTGTTGTTTGATTCGGGTGCTACTTGTTCATTTATAGCATGTGATTTTGCTAGACGATTAGAATTACTTCCCGAAAAGTTGCCTATACCTTTAAATATTAAGGTAGCAAACGAGGAGATAATTCATGTTGAAAATATTCATAGGAGTTGTTGCGTAGACATACGGGGTTATAAATTATGGGTAGATTTGCTACCGATAAAATTAGGAGAATTCAATGTAATTCTCGGAATGGATTGGTTGGTTAACCATGGGGCAATTATAGATTGTCGAAAGAAATGTGTGAACATTAGAACGTTAAAACAACCTCAGGTAGTATTTTATGGGAATAGATCACCGGGACGTTCGTGTTTTCTTATGATGACCCAAACTAGGAAATTATTGAGGAAGGGATGTGTAGGTTATCTGTGTCATGTTTTTGATACCTAGAGAGTGGTAGCAACCATGGAACAAATACCTATAGTTAGAAAATTTGCGGATGTATTCCCGAGTGAATTATCGGGTCTTCCACAGGATAGGGAGACCGAGTTTATAATAGACATTATGGCAGGAGCGGCACCAGTTTCCAAGGAACCGTATCGTATGGCGCCAGAGGAGATGAACGAGTTAATGGTATAGTTACAAGAATTATTGCACAGGAAGAACATTCAACCGAGTGTTTTGCCGTGGGGAGCACCGGTACTATTTGTCAAAAAGAAGGACGGATCGTTAAGACTTTGTATCGACTATAGATAGTTGAACAAATTAACGATAAAGAATAAATACACATTGCCCAGGATTGATGATCTTTTTGATCAATTAAAAGGGGCTAAGTATTTTTCTAAAATAGATTTAAGGATGGGGTATCACCAGTTGAATGTTAGGAAGGAGGATGAACCGAAGATAACATTCAGGACTCGTTATGGTCATTACGAGTTTCTGGTGATGTCATTTGGATTGACTAATGCACCAGCTGCATTTTTGGATATGATGAATAGAGTGTTCAAATACTATTTAGACAAGTTTGTTGTGGTGTTTATCGATGATATTCTAGTCTATTCTAAGACACCAGAAGATCATGCTGAACACCTAAGAATAGTGTTGGAGACACTAAGGAAGGAGAAGTTGTATGCAAAGTTAACTAAGTGTGAATTTTGGTTGGAAAAGGTACAGTTTTTAGGTCATGTCATTGACCATGAGGGGATTTTGGTAGATCCAGTGAAGGTGGAAGCCGTGATGAATTGGAAACAACCAAAAATGCCTACTGAGGTGTGCAGTTTCTTAGGGTTAGCGAGATACTATCGGAGATTCTTCCAGGATTTTTTGAAGATAGCTACTCCGTTGACTAACTTAACAAGGAAGACAGTGAAATACTTATGGACTGATAAGTGTATGGACAGTTTTCATGAACTGAAGAAGAGGTTGAGTGAAGCACCTATTTTGTCATTACCCGATGACATAGGAAATTTCATAGTTTATAGCAATGCTTCGCATAGAGGACTTGGTTGCATGCTCATGCAGTATGGCAAGGTCATTGCGTATACATCAAGGCAGTTGAAGGATTATGAGAAAGTTTACCCTACTCATGATCTGGAACTGGCCGCAGTAGTTTTTGCCTTAAAGATATGGATACATTATCTTTACGGAGAAAAATGTGAGATATACATGGACCATAAGAGTCTAAAATATATCTTCACACAGAAGGAGTTGAATATGAGACAAAGGAGATGGCTGGAGTTGATAAAGGATTATGACTGTGAAATCCTGTATCACCCTGGAAAAGCCAATGTAGTTGCAGATGCCTTAAGTAGAAAGGGTCGGGAGAAGTTATTTATGTTAACGACTCAAACTGAGTTAATAACAGAGATGGCTAAGATGGAAATAGAAGTAAAGTTGCCAAGTGAATCGGGGTAGATATTGTTTGCGACAGAGATTCAATCTACCATTGTAGAAAGAGTCAAAGAGGTGCAGCTCAAAACTGTTGAGTGTGACCGGGTAAAGAAGCGGCTAACCAATAAAAAAGATACTAAGTATAGTCTGGATAACGAGGGGTTATTGAGATTTTATGGAAGAATTTGGGTTTCGAATGAGACGGAATTAAAGGAGTAGGTATTACAAGAGGCTCATAATTCGAGGTTCTCGATTCATCCTGGTAGTACTAAGATGTATTAAGACCTTTGATAAATTTTTTGTTGGCCGAACATGATGAGAGAAATAACTGAGTATGTGAGTAGGTGCTTGACTTGTCAGAAAGTTAAGGCCGAACATCAACGACCAAGTGGCTTGTTACAGTCATTGGAGATTCTGGATTGGAAGTGGGAGCATATCATGATGGACTTTGTGGTGGGACTTCCGACTACAACGAAAGGGTATGATGCAATTTGGGTAATAGTGGATCGATTGATGAAGTCGGCTCACTTTTTACCAATTAGGGTCAAGTATAACTTAGATCAGTTAGCTAAACTTTATGTTAAGGAAATAATTTCATATGGAGGAGTACCGGGGCTGATTGTGTTAGATCGTGATTCACGATTCACATTGAATTTTTGGAGGAGTCTGCAGGAGCAATTGGGAACGCAGTTGAAGCTGAGTACGACGTATCATCCACAAACTGATGGACAGAGCGAGAGAACAATTTATACGTTAGAAGATATGTTGAGATCTTGCGTTATGGATTTCAAGGGTAGTTAGGATGATCATCTACCATTAGTAGAGTTTGCGTATAACAATAGTTATCATGCAAGCATAGGTATGCCGCCTTACGAAGCTTTGTATGGAAGAAAGTGCAGAATAACATTGTATTGGGATGAAGTGGGAGAACGCCGAATGCTAGGACCTAAATTGGTGCAGCAAAAAGCGGATATAGTGAAGATAATACGAATGCGTCTAATAGCAGCTCAAGACAGACAGAAGAAATTTACAAACTCGCATCGAGAAAATAGAGAGTTTGAAGTAAGTTCTTATGTATTTCTAAAGGTATCTCCTCGGAAAGAAAGATACGCTTTGGAAAGAATGGAAAATTAAGTCCAAGGTTTATAGGACCTTTTCAAGTGTTAAAATGGGTAGGTGAGGTAGCTTATATGGTAGCGTTACCTCCAGACCTAGAACAAATACATAACATGTTTCACGTATCGGTATTGCGTCCTTATAAGCCAGATTATAATCACGTAATAGAGTATGAGCCTATTCATATTGAGAAAGACTTAACATACGAAGAGATACCGATTCAAATCATCGATAGAAAAGAACAAGTTCTACATAACAAAGTCATACCTTCCGTGAAGGTATTATGGAAGAACCACAATGCAGAAGAAGCAATGTGGGAACTTGAAGAAAAGATGAAAAAGAATTACCCTCACTTATTTGTGTAATTTTTCTTGTACGAGATTTTGGGGACAGAATCCTTATAAGGGGGAGAGAGTGTAATGCCCCATAAAATCGAACCTTTTATAAATACTTTTATAATGAATAAAATAATATTATTTGTTAGTAGTATGTGTTAGTAAGATGGATGTCGTTCTATAACCTAGAAACGTCAGAAAGTCGTGGTCTTTTGACTACGTGAATAAATTAAAGTGTTTGAATTTCCAAGACGAAAAAAAAAGTTTTCCGAGAAATTTTTTGAAAAACACTATTCATCAATTCCTGCTCGGGAATTATTTTTGAACTTTCAAGAAATACGTAACGGTAGAATATCGAAGTAAGTTGGATTATGTAATAATAATTCAAGTATGGAAAACATAATATTTTGTATGCGGACGTAATTAGAGAACGTTAGGAATATCAAGAATTAGGAATTAATGTAATGATTGTATGATACGTATATATTGTACGAGGTAACGAATACAAGTATTATACGAGTATGTACGGAGGATGGAATAACGTATATTACGAACTAATATATGAAAGAGAATACGAGTATAATACGTAGAGAATATATAATAAGGCATTTAGTCAAATAGAATGGACTTATGGATTGTTGGCAATTTGTTGAGTCCAATGGAATATAATGTTAAAGCCCAAGTGGTTGTTAGTATGAAGTCCAAGTAAGTTGGTAGTATAAGCCCAAAGTAAATCAATGTAAGCCCAAAGGAATAAGTTAAGCTAAGTGGATTAAAGCCCAAACTATGATACATTAAGTAATTAGGATCCATGGGGCAATCCATGGGTGAACTTGGTGACTAAGAACTTTGTGTGGTGGGCAAGGAATTAGTGTAATGGCCAAGTTACTTAGTTGTTAAGTACGTGAATAGTAAGGAGGTTACTAAGGAGGTGGGATGTGCTTTTGACCAAAGTGCCCTAACTTTAGAAAGCCTATAAATAGCAAGCTCAAATTTCATTATTGGTTTGTTAACTTCATCCAACATAAACAACTTAAGTGTTAGAGAGAATAAGCACTTATAAGTCAAACTTTCCTTGTTAGATTTTCAAGAAGAAGAAAGCTAGTCATCAAGGGTAAGACTCTTGTCCTATAATCTTCCATCTCTTCCATGATAGCTTTGATAGTGAAGTGATGGTCTTGTATGCTAAGAATGATAGGAATGAATAAAATAAGGACTTAAGTCCTAATAAGCTGAGAATAAGTACTTTGTTCATAGATAAGCTATGAATTAAGTAAGAACTTGTAAGACTTATGTCATGTTTACATGAATATTGTTAACATGATGAAGGTATGTAAGCATGATGAATAAAGGACTTTAATTATCATAAGTCATGAGAATAGAAACTATAAGTAGTTTATACTTAGATAAGTTATAAACTCATGAAGAATAAGCCATAAGTTATCATGAAAATAAGTTGATGTAATTTGTAGATTGATATGTCCACATGATGAATTGAATTCATTTAGAACGATGAACAAATCCTAAGTATCGAAGTTTTGCCATAATTCACACGATTGGACGATAATAGTCTAATTCGTGAAATTCTCGGAATGGAAGTCAGATTTTGTGTTTGAACTTGAAAATGTTTGTTTTCGATGGAGACAATTCGTATTTGGCATTATAGAGTTGCAGCTCGAAAATGGCTGAATTCCGACTTAGAACGAAGAAACGAGTGTTAACGTTCACGGACGTTTATCATTTTCGTTAAAAATGAACCAATAGGTGAATTTTGAGTTAACGAACATGAAAATATAAAATTCTTGCATGAACACGTAGAGTATGTGATATGTGAGCTAATGGCATTTGAACGAGCAAAATTCAAACTTAAAATGATCAAATTCGGATTCTGAGAAGTTCGCAAAGTAGAAAAATAGTTAACATTATCTGGTGCACAGAAATGAGTGTCATACGCCACCTTAGGTATATAATGGTGATATTAAGTAATACCATGTGCGATCTTATCACCTACTACAGAGTCATGTTACCGCATGCTAAGAGAGTTATGTGGTGGCAAATGTAACACTGCCAAAGGCCGGATGAGAGGTATCGAAACCCAAGACAAAGAAATGAAGTTGAAGGAGAAATGACTTGGCACAGTCAGCCATCCCTAGGGTTTGTCAAGAAGAAGGTTTATAAGTTTAGAATGAATAGTAACATATTAACAAAGAAATAAAGATTAATTCTAACATTATAAGGTATTTTTAAACCTTAAGTATGATACTTAAGGGTTAAAGATAATCAATCGAACATTAACGTAAGAACAATGTGAACTATATCACCAAGCCGAAACCAATAGTAATAAATCCAAGTCATGATTAGATTGAGAAGAAGGGTAAGATATAATAGTACACATACTTTATTATATATGACCTAATTTGGTATGTTATGTGATCATGTATTATAGAGACTTTAAAGACTCAAACAGAAAGTAATTATACCGTAACAGACGCTGAAGGCAAGTATTATAACCTTTGTTTCAGTTCAATCTGGACAAGCTTTGTGGTTCATGTATTCTTACGTATGAATTGCTTTATGATGAAGTCAAAGCCAATTCTTTCGGCTAGACTTATAATATATTGGTTTTCTTACAATCTATCAATGTATGGTCAATGTATTACCAAGTTATATTGGTGTGGTTTTCAAATGAAGACTGAGTATGCTAAAATGTTTTGTCATCAAACGACAGGCACGTTAGGTTGCCACAACTTAAACGTACATACGTTTAATGAATGTAATGTTGATCAACATAGAGTACTATAGGCTGATCACCTAGACATGCTCATAGGAAATGTCGGACTTACGAACTTAGTGTCGAGATGTCCTTTTGAAATAAAGTATGAAATGCTCAAGGTCTCGAACCGGAATTGATGTTTTACTGAATATTGTTATTGTAAAACATTTTCAAGAAAGAGAAGTGCTATTTTGAATTATCGATAGTACTTCATAACTAATGTTCAGTTATTGAAGATATATGATGTGTATGATTCAATCATATTTTTAATTAGAATTTTTGTACTTGTTGAGCTAGTTATGGTCACTCTTGCTTGAACCATATAAACGTCAAAGATCGAATCTGAATCAAGGCTCTTATAAAGGATAAGGGCAAGGCGAAGACGAACTCGTAGAATACTTATGTAATAGTATAGGTTTAATGTTGTAATATATTTGATAATATGACAAGAACAAATGTAGTGGTTATAAAGAACCTAGGAAATGTTAATATTATTTGGAATATATAGAAGACATATTCATTCCTTTGAGGCTTTTCAATTGAATGTATGTGTGAATGGTAGTATCGTGTAGCACCATATGTCGGGTTGGAAGATACCCGGATTTGGGGGCGTCACATATAATATCATCCTTTATTTCCGCAACCGTGTTTTCTTTACACAAATAGATGTCATTAGGACTATTGATTTATTATGAGATCCTTGTGAATTATACATCTGAGTGAGGGTATTGGCAATATGGACTTTTCATGTTATTGTTGATACTCTGGATTTTAGATAGATAGGTACTATCAATACGATAGAGTAATCCGCAAGATATAGACTATACATCTGTGTGAGGGTATTAGTGATATGGTCTGTTTATGTTATTACTGATACTCTGGATTTCAAATAGATAGATATTATTCGTAGATATAGTCTATATATTCAAGTGAGGGTATCTAAACACAACAATAGTTCTATAATGAATTATTATCTGTTATGGGAAATTATGAACCTTGGATAGATGGGATTGTATCTTATCATATATGTATAGTATTTCGATTAGATATAAGAACTGAATCAGATACCGTGGGTGTATAGATTTGGATGCGTTATATTTGTGACACCCCCAAAATAGGTATACACAACCCATTCTGAGTCGCCAAATACATGGTACATAACTTAAATTCAAACTTAATTATACAACTATCATGCAAAATATGACAAAACATAGCTTAGAGTTTAAATAAGAATATTGCCTTCTAGATAATATCCACACTCAATGGAGTCCGCATTATAATTATTATCACACTATTTTATAAAAATAGTGAGGACTACTATAGCCACCATCTCGGACCATCACTCCCTTCCCAGACTAGTCCCAGCTATATATTCTCATTTCCTGAAGAGAATAGTGAAAGAAAAGGGTGAGCTCAACTAGCCCAGTAAGAAATATTATGACTAAGATAATGCAGAATAAATTATAATTAGCCTTCAACAGTATAACCATTGATAGAATACAATAGACAACAAGTTTTAGATCAACAACTGCAGCGGAACAAGTAATCCATTAGAAGAGTCAAGTAGATTATGATATCTACTATCTTCTATGATTTAAAAAGTTTATCATTAATTTTATCGCTAAGACTCAACTTAATAAATGCGACGCCCCCAAATTTAAGTACTTGAAACCCGAACTCGGTGCTTCACGATACCATTTCTATGAGCGGAATAATACTAATAATAATAACAATAATATAAATACCAAACTTAATTTACATTCATATCAGAGTCTATTCTCAAGTACGTAACCTTTAAACATTCATTACAATACATGATAGATAATATATACATCATAGTCTTAGTAAAGTGAAACTATTACATAGGATAGCATAAAAATTCATTCAGCAACCTTCCCTTTTCCTTTATTCTTGGCAGAACCTTCAAGTTGTTCACAGTTAGCTAAAAACATTTAAATTAATCAAGGATGAGCATTTGAGTGCCCAACAAGTAGTAGCAATAATAAATTTTAGCTGAAAGAAGTAAATGTTTTCTTTATACGACACTTTTACAACGAATCAACAGTTGTGAAGTAAGCTGAACCAATAATAAAAAACATATCATTTCGATTTTAATTTTTTGAAACTACGTACTAACTATAATTGAGGATCAGTCGACAGACTATTAACATTGTTTTCTATTTTCAAAAGGTTAAACAGAACTTCATCTGTAAACCGTCATAACTTAAGGACAAGGAGGGGTGATCAGCCCGTTATGCCCTGTATTGATCAATACTACATACAAGAATGATATTTTCGTCCAACATATCCGCCTTAGGCGCATAAAAGTTTTCCATAATTGGGATGTTCATACCAGTCTAGAATCCGAACCAAAATAATTCGATTGGATAACAATAAAGTTTTATCTTATTCAATCATATTTTTAAGTTTGTGTCTAGCCAGATCAATTAGCTTAGACAACTTTTAAGTCAACGTATACATACTGGAAACCAATAAGTATGTATCAAAATGTAATAAAATATAATGATTATCCAAGTGAGGACACTTGTATAACCATGCTTTAGAAATTAACGAACAGAATATATATCTTGATCAATAATAACAAAACTAATAAACTTGTACAACATATTATGATCTAATAACATACTTATATAGAATTATTGCACAATTATATACAAGGGTTAAGACATTTGAACAATGAAAAAGAATAGTTCAGATATTAGCTTACACATGTACATTGCATAAAATAAATGCAAAATGTTAGATATTTGCCTGGTCTGCTGCTTATGCAACTTAGTTTTATCTTTTATATCAAGCCCTGTCATTAATAAGATCATTTATTCGATTAGAATAATATAGCATATCATATAGCACTGCTATTTACAGTCAGCACATATCCTAATCACAACCATTGAATCACAAATAAACACTTATCAAGTCAACCTATCTAAGTCCAGATCAATTTCAAACATGTTTGGCAGTATCAAACCTTATTATCGGGTACTTATCGAAGTCTAAGACTCTATCCTCAAGTTCAATAAAACTTAAACATTAGTCAAATTATTTTTAAATGACTTATAATAATTTTTAAATAATTATTATAATTTATCATGATTTTTCAAACACCGGAATCATTATTAAATGATTTAAATATTAAATAATTCTATTATCATTAATATTTAATTAATAATAAACTATTAATGAAACCATTGCCAAAATATTAAAGTTATTTATAATAACTCAAAATATTTTTAAAGTACTAATATTACCCTTAAATGATTTTTAAAATAATTAAAATTATTTTTAAATAATTACCATTAATATTTAAATATTAATGCACTATTTATCCAAATATTAAAAGTCATTAATTATAACTTAAAATATTTTTAAATTATTTTTCTCATTTTTAAATGATTTTAAATCAATAAAATCATTTTTCTATCATTTATTTAATATAATAGTTAAATAAATCTAATGTCATTAATATTAATTTATTAATAAGAATTCTCCAAAATATTGAAAATAATATTTTATAATTCAAAATATTTTTAAACACCTTATCCTCATTTAAAATGATTTTTATAATATTAAAATCATTTTACTCTAATTTATTTAGTATACTAATTAAATAAATTAAATATCATTTTTATTTAAATAATTATAATTATTAATGAAAAATATTCCAAATTCTCAAAATTATTTTTCATAATTTAAAATAATTTTTAAAACCATTTTTGGTCATTTTTAGAATTTATTTATATTTTTAAATAATTTCTAGAAAATCAAAAATTAGAAATTAATTAAACTGTCGCTAAAGCCCTTTAGCGACGCTTTTTGTCGTCTTAGGTGTTCCTGAGCATTGACAGACAGTTAACAAGGTGTCTCGTTTGACCACTTATAAAATTCAATCCAAAGTGTTTCTAGGCCATGTTAAACATTGATCATGTATTGTTTATATAACACTACATGAATCAATCATCATCTTGCTCAAACAACATCACAACAAAGTGCTCTGACCAACCAAAATCATTGTCCGACGGCTCCTGGGTTTTCCAGAAACCCAGGCTGTCCGAGTGGACACTTTAAAATTCAAATTAATCTGAGTTTTGATCATTATTTTGGTGGTTTTATGGTTCATACATGTAGTATACATGACAAGGAATAACGACATATCCAAATCTCAGTCCAACAACAACAGATTCATAAGCTATGATACGGTCAAACATTGTCAGAAAATTTGTCTAACTAGTTTTTGGGTTTTTTCTAGAAACGCAAAACAGTGCGAGTGGCCTACTTTGACCACCTGCTACGTTCGATATTTGATGTTATAAGGGATCTAAAGGCATGTAACTATAGTCCAGAAAACACGCAACACATAGATTACAACAACAACAACAACAACAACAAACAATATAACACCTGACAGATATCGGCTTTGAAAAATGTTGTCAGACGCTGGTTCATGGTTTATGGGTTGCCCAGAAATGGCCCGGTCATGGTACTAATGTCAGACTACACATTCAAAGCTTAAAACAACAAAAATAATAAACATGGAAGAATCTATGGGCTCTGACATTTGCTTGTCAGACCATAAAAATTGTTCTTAGACAGTTTTGGAAAATCATCATTTTAAAGCATTTTGATGCTATGGATCTATGATAGATCATTATAGATCATCATAAAACAACTTCTAGCAAACATCTAAACACATAAACACCAACTTTATCTTTTCATGTAAGATCAAACTCAAGTTAGGATTTTATACCTTCCTTGTCCAATCTTTGAACTTAGCTCTCCAATATGATATTATATGATCTAGGGGTTGTTTATGTGACTGAGGAATTTAACAAATTCGGAGGTCTTGGTGAGGGAGAGAGTTGGTGAGAGCTAAAGAGAAAATAAGCAAGTTTTTGTGATTTTCTCTCTCCCAAATCTATATATATAATGATATGTAGCTAAGATCTCATGTAATGAACTGATTGTTGGAGATTTTGTAAGTCATAAAGTCAAAATATTAGGTCACCAACTAAAGCTTTAGCAAATTTTGCAAGTTACATAATTAAAAATCCAAAAAGGGCATTTTGGTCATTTGTTATTTGATTTTAATGGCAAACATGTAACATGGCAAACCCTTAGGGTTTAACCCTAAGGTTTTGCACAAAAATTGTAGGATTTCTAGGATTTTGCAATTATGAAAAAATTTTTGAAAAAAAAGTAGTTTCTTAAAATTGTAATTAGGGTTTCTTTAATTAACATAGGTTTTCTAATTACATTATACAGGAACATTAGGGTTTAATTATTTACTAATCATAGTTAACCTTGCTAATTTAACAATTAGGGTAAATAATTAGCAATTAGTGTTACCATTTAGAAATTAGGGTTACTAATTACTAATTACTAATTAGGATTTCTAATTTCACGATTAGGGTTTCGAGTCAATAATTAGGGTTTTCCTAATTAATTAAACTTACACATTAGATTTAAGAATTTACTAATTATCATTAAGCGTACCAAACTAGCGATTATGGTTTACATTTAACAAGTATGGTTTAAAATTTTGAAGTTAGGGTTCCTAATTTAAAAATTAGGGTTTACTAACTTAGATTATAATTCTAACACTTGTTATAATTACATTAACACAATTTTTGACCGATCTTTACTCCAGTTTGAGTTCAAATAACAGTTCTACTAGGTTTTCTACTGATATACCATAATTGACCAACCATTACTAATACGTCCATATAGTACATATTTATAGCACTGAAATATAATTAATATTATATTATTATTTTCATTCCTTGATCAAAATCTAAAATTAGGGTTTGGATTCCATATCTGATTTATCTGTCATATATAATATTAATAATTAAGTTAAAATGATTAACTTGAATACGTTGACAAATTCATATAATAAAATATTTATTATAATAATTTATAATCATTTCATATATTATTAAATAATATATAATTATATTTTCATGGAAAATAAATAATAAAAATATTTTTACTATAAAATTAATTATTATGAGAATATAGTTTATAATAATAAATAATTCTAAAATAAAATTATTTGAAATTATTCATGTAATAAATATATGTTTATTTATCACATAAATACATACGCTTGACTTATACATTTTCTACCCATTTATTAAAAACAAATTATACGTAAAATTTTCTATTTATTTATATAGAAAATATCGGGTTGTTACAATAAATAATCCACATCATCGAATCATCCTTGCACTACGGCTAAGGATATTCATTAGTATCACGACCACGAATTATCCATGCACTACGGGCCAAGGATATTCGTGTTTTCACCAATGGTCATGATTATACCGAATAATCCCTAGTCATAATCATACCAACAACTGTCCATCAATGCACTACGGGCCAATGAGGACTTTTACCACATTATTTGTAATATTACGGGTCATGATTATACCGAATGATCCTTGATCATAATCATACCAATCAACAGTTCATCTTTGCACCCTTGGCCGAAGATAACTTTCATCACAATATAAGCATGAGGATGATGACAATGATATAAGCATTATTCAAACGAAATTAAGGATAAATATTAAAGACTTTAAATTTATCCAGAGTTTAAAAATATCCAAATTGTCAACATGATACTACTTTGTGGAGTAAAATTCAAGAATAATATTCATGTCACAAAAAAATTTGGACAGAAAAGAAATCAATTTTTGTTGTGAATAGTACCCCGGGTGAATAGTAACCGAGTGAATAATACCTCGTGAATAATACTTTGGGAATAGTATCCCGACATGAAAATTGCCCCGAATACCCGAGTGAATAATATTCGAGTGAATAGTAACTGGGTGAATAGTAACCCATGAATAGTACCCCGGTATGAAAAGTACCCCGAATACCTGAGTGAAAAATATTCGAGTAAATAGTAATTGGGTGAATAGTAACCTATTAATAGTACCCCTTGGACAATATTGATATTTAATAAGAAATTTCAGATCAATATTCTAATGAAACGATACTGGATGAAGTGCAAAACTCAAGGATATTCCACTAATTTTAGGGTTTATAGAAGAAATACTTACCATAGTAAGCTTAGATTTAAGAGTATGAAAAGAAATAACATACGAAACTGTAAATGGATTTTTACTTGTCATGCGGTACGTAATCCGTGTAGACAGGTTATTTCGACATATTAAAGGATGAATACGAAAAATAGTATTCCTTATGAATACGAAAGAAATAATACCCCTTACCTTAGTAGAAAACTGGATACTTTAATAGTGAAGTAGCAGAATACTTTTCTTCTTTCTCTCTATAGTTTCTCTCTTTATAGCTTCTCTTGTGAGTCTTAGTGAATTGGTGAGAATGATAGAAGAATTAAGCTTCTATTTATAGGAGAATGGACTAAATAGTAACTGATTCATGAACGGTCTAGATTTATTTACTATTAGAACGGATGGTCCATATTGATTACTATTAAAATCACAATCGACAGTCCAGATTGATTTACTTTTAAAACCACCACCGATGATCCAGATTGATTTACTTTTAAAATCACCACCGACGGTCCAGATTGATTAACTTTCCTCGATAGAACTTTCTAGACATTGTCAATAATGTAAATAATCAAATAAATAAATGTGATTTCTCAATTATTGATTTAATAATATAAAATATAGTGCAGATGATACCGTGATAATAATTAAATCAAATAACGTTAGATAATATGCAACAATTACTGTAGCAATAATTGAGTAAACTGAGTGGCTTCTTACGTAAGCATCAATAATCAATACCGTGTGCTACTATGCAACCATGCATATACCTGTATTTTTACCACCGGGTATCTCAACAGTTTAACGGTAAAACTTTTGGCATTATTTTTATAAAAAAATATTTATGTCATTTTCTAACTACGATAATACTTCCGTTGTGGGTCCACCAATGATTGTGTCGTCGTACGAATATTCCATGTTAAAACGAATATTCCCCGACCAATTGAATATTTTATATCAACTTGCTTACTTTGCAAAATTTTTACATATCACCCTTAACTTTAACCTTTTATCAATTTTACCATTTACTAAATAAAATAATAATTATAAGAAAATTGAATACTTTTATTTCATAAAATCCGGGGCCTTACAATATTAATTGATCAGTTATGAACACCAGATCAGATACCGTGGACGTACAGATTTGGGGGCGTCACAAGTACAGATACCTGAGCCTCAAACTGAAAAAATCCAACAAAACCCATGAAATCACCAATCTCAAAGAAGATTAAGGAACTGGTGATATTCAGTAGAAAGTCCATCAAATGGAAGAAACCATCTGGTCAATCAAAGGGACTGGAGTGCATGGAAGCATGACTTACTCTGACCTTTATATCTTTCACGGGGTTCATTATCCAGATAAGTTCAAAACTCCTAATTTTAAAAAATATGACGAATTAGGAGATCCTTACACTCATTTAAAAGTGTCCATTGCAGAACTTAGATCCTATGCCGAGAATGAAAAACTGAGAATACAGTTATTTCAAAAGAGTCTGTCTGGAGAAGTGTGACTCCCCTAGATCTATACTTCCATGGTATTCGATCCGGTGTTTACAACTAATCAATTAATATAACAGATTCAAATCTATACACATACGGTATCCTTTTGGATGCCTATATCTAATCGAACTACTATACAGATATTACAAGAAATAATTCCTATAGATCCAAGGTTCACAATATCTCATAACAGATAACAATTCCCTAAAGAACTTTTACTGTGTTTGGATACCCTCACTTTGATGTATAGACTGTATCTAGCTGTTTCTAGGAATAGTATCTATCTATCCAAAATTTAGAGTACTAGAAATAACATGAACAGTTCATATTACCAATACCCTCACTCAGATGTATAGTCTATCATACAGAGTACACTATTGCATCGATAGTACCTATCTATCTGAAATCCAAAGTATCAACAACAACATGAACAATCCATATTGTCAACACCCTCATTCAGATGTATAGTTCCCGAGGATCTCAAAATAAATGAAAAGTTCTAATTATGTGATTCCCTCAAAATAGGTATGCATCACTATCGTGTATATCCGAGTCGCCAAATATATGGTACACAATTTAAATACAAACTTAATTATACAACTGTCGTGTAAAATACGACAAAGCATAGTTGAGAGTTTTTGACACGAATATTATCTTCTAGACAATATCCAAACTCAAACGGAGTCCTCATTACAATTATTAACACACTATTTTATAAAAAAGTGAGGACTACTACAGCCACCATCTCAGACAGTTACTCCATTCCCTGACAAGTCCTGGCTACATTTTCATTTTCTGAAGAAAACAATAAAAGCAAAAGGGTGAGCTCAACTAGCCCAATAAGAAATATTATGACTAGGTTAATGCAGAATAAATTATCGTTAGCCTTCAACAGTGTTAAATTGATAAAATATAATAAACATAAAGTTTAACTGCATCGGAACAAGTAATCCATTAGAAGAGTCAAGTAGAGCATGATATCTACTATCTTCTATGATTTAAAAAATTTATCATCAATTTTATCAATGAGACTGAAATTTAAGTAGGCACACTTAGAAGGGGGGGAGTTGAATAAGTGTAGGAACAAACTATGTCCAACTTTTATTAATTAAAACATTCCTTAGGATGTACAATGCAACAAGCTGGATTTGAATTTTTTTATAAACTAAATTGGTTTGATAAGATGATGAATTTATACGACACTTTCCAAAGTATTAAATTTAATGACTTATTCTGTTTCAGACTGTAATAATGAGAAACCAATTTGCTAAATTAGTTTTGATATTTTTAAGATGTCAAATTTGACTGCTGAAAAGATAGCAGAATAAGATAACACAAAATGCAATCACATGAACACGTGAATTTTTACGTGGTTCAACTACTACCCTCTATAATAGTAGCCTAGTCCACATCCAATACCAACTAGTATTGGAGACTCACTTTTTATTAAACAATTCCAATTACAATACAAGTTACCACCACTTGAGCACTTTTGCTCCTTGTGAACCTATGCACCCTTAAGCACCTATGCTTTCTTCAAACTTGATTGTAACAATACAATAATCCAAACCAGATTACAATTCAGATAATATATAACAAAATTAAAATACACAATATGAATGTTTGAAACATAGTGTAGAAATCATGCAATTAACATGTCAATCATAATATGTTCTCAAATCTTTTATTAGATATATACCCACTGTAGAAATCCTATTTGTACATGATTTGAGATATCACACTGAAGTTTATCCTATATCAGTGTGATAGAGAAAGATATTTTATTACTCATCACGTGGTATAACACAACTTTCTATTTTATCCCTTATTAAATATATTAGCTGAAATTATATATGTCAACCACTTAATTTGCTGGAAGTCAGTATTTTGGTTACCATAAAATGTCCTCTAATTTATTTCAATATGTGACTTACCATAGATTAGGCCGGTGAAAATACCCAATAGATTTCATAGTTTCTGGAGAAACTTTATGACGCATGATTATGCTAGTATACCATATTAGTTTTACCGTAAAATTGGTTAATTTCTTCCCTTAACACACGGTGCATGGTTTATGGTAAATATTCAATCAACTAATTATACCAAGCTACCATATTTGGTTTACCAGAAATATGTTCCCTAAATCATGGAGCACGAGTTAAAAAACAATTTTTATGCCATGATCTTAGTTAATTAATTTAATGATATTCTGGATTGGAATAACTACATATATGTATATGTGAGATGCAGATGACTTAAAGCCTTGTATTGAAAAGTAATTTATGCTAAGATCTTACATATCTTTCCTAGGACTCAAAATGCCTTTCATCATTCAAAGATTTCAAGTCTTTTTAGTTTCCTCCTTGATGTTCCAGTAATGCCATTTCTTTTCCTGAAATTTCATAGAGCATAATTAGCGAAATAATATGGTCATCGTCAAAATATTTAGGATGGAGTATGACATAAGTCAACATTGTCCCCCTTTTGATGATGACAACAAAATAATTATGACTCCCCCTAAATTCATGCATATCTCAACATTTATAGAATTAACTGTTTAATTCATACTTTTCTGCATATATGTAGTGTTTAATTACTCTACAATAACTTGTTAGTCCACAATATACTTTAAGTAGAAGTAACACCATTAAACTATTAAACAATCAATTATAAAGACATCCATCAACAGTTAAAATCATCCATCAACAATTAAAACATAGTTTTAAACAGAAGTCATCATGCATGAAAAAAATTGTCTTTTAATGGAAGAATTCATCTCCCCCTTTGGCATCCATCAAAAAGAAGTCCAAGAAAGCTAAAGGGGAAAAAGGAGGAAGAGCTTAGGCATCGTCTTCATCGATGTGAACATGGTTGGTTGCTCGATCAGTGAAGTAAGGATGGTGGAGCCGACGATGTTCAATTTCCTCCAAGGATAATGTGTCTGTGAAGCGTGGAGGTCGAGCGATGAAGGTAGGAGGAGGTAAAGGCAAGTCCAGAAAATCTCCTTGGTATTTCGCCGTCGAGTTGCATTGGGGCCACTCAAGGATACGTGAATTGACTTATTCAACATGGAGCTCTTCACTAAGATCATTCATGCACCGCTCGATGAATCGTCCTAGTGACTCAAACTGGTTGTTGATAAATTTAAGTTCAGTGCTTAATGGGCATGTATTTCGATTCATTTTCCTCTACAGGGCTTCTACCATAGCCCGAGTATGCAATTCGGATCTTGCCTGAAGATCGATAAACTCATCTTCCATGGTACAAAAAATAGTGTTTAGTTCAGTACGACTAATGGGGACTTTGCCTTTTTCAAGCACAGAATGACGGTGTTGGATATCCTTAACATCGGCAGTGATTGAGGTTTGATTGGTAGCGATGGTATGGAGAAGAGTAAGAATCTCAAGAGAATGAGGTTGTGGAGCAGGAGGAGTGGAATTTGGTACTGAAGGAACAGAGGGAATCTCTGGGGCAATGCGCATGAACTTACCATCTACCAGTGTGATATGAGAACTTTTAAGATTTACTGAATCAATGGAATCAGTAATGGTGACTGAACCTTCATTGTCTAGGGGGATTTGAAAATGAGTGAACAGTTTTGCGAGAAAATAACTATAAGGCAGACTTTTTTTGGAGTGTTTGATATATTTAACCATATGTTTGAGCATCATAAGAGAAAAATTGAATGGTTTCCCTTTCATTATCAGAGCAACTAAGACCAAGTCCTGGTATGTGAATTTAGCCCCACCACCAATACGAGGAAGAAGATTATATCGCAGTAATTTGTGAAGAACTATAGCAATGAGGGACACATCAATAGTCTTTGGAAGACCGACTGAAGACAGAGTAGGGTCAGCCATAATAGTTTGAAGTTGGTCAAGAGGGGACAGAGGAGTATAAACTGGTCCCTTAAGGGTAAATGGACAGTCTCTTGTAAAGGGAATGGACAATATGCTGCCTAAATCCATAGCAGTAAAAAACAAAGATTTTCCTTTAACAAATGAATTATAGCAGTCTCCATTATTTTCAAGGTTTGTATAAAATTGTTGGACCAATTTTGGGTAAGCCATAGAAGGAGGAGCACTTAAAGGGGATAAGCCACATGATTCAAGGAGATGTTGAAGAGGCAAGTTTTGGTAGTAAAACATGTCAATTGATTTTCATAAACAAAGGATTTTTGGCAGATAGAGGATTTAAAATGAAGTTCAAAATTGTGACCTCTAAAGAAATTTTCAGGAACATCATGCAAGGAGACATATAAAGGGATTACCGTCATTGGAAGAGATCCTGGTGAGGATTCTTTGATTTTGCGACGTTTGGTGCCAGTAGACGTCCCAACCGATGGAAGAGATGGTACACTCACTTCAGATTCTGCAGGGGACGAGTCACAACAGATCGTCGTGATGGAAGGTTTCTTCCTTTTTAGTTTGTGAGTAGCAGAGGGTTGAGAGGGTGGAGATGGCAGTGATACCTCATCGTCAGACTCATCACAAAGCTGTCTAGAACATCTGGTTCACATTGTCTCATAAAGGGTTTGAGAGGAAGTGAGGATTATAGAGACGGTTGGAGTACTGAAGTGAAGAGGATGAAGGCAAAATAGTAAAGTAACTTCTGTTTTATTGTGAGTGCATGTTATCGAGATATGGAAAGTCGTGGCATCGTGTTTGGTAAGGGAAATCTGAACAGATTTAATTAGTGTAATTATGGTAGTAAGACATGCCGTGAGATCTAAATTGTCTGCCTAATTTCCTTAAAGCATGCATACCATATCTATATTAGACACATCCCGAGTTCTCTTCTTAGAGTGCAGAAGCGTTCTTCCCCTAGAGGTTTTGTAAATATATCTGCTAATTGGTGCTCAGTGGGAATAAATTTTAATTTAATTAGTCCTTTGGCCACATTGTCTCTAAGAAAATGGTGTCGAACTTCTATGTGTTTTGTGCGAAAGTGTAGAACTGGATTTTTAGAAATGTCTATAGTGCTTGTATTATCACAATATATGGGCATATTTTCACACATAATATCAAAGTCACACAATGTTTGACGCATCCATAAGATTTGGGAGTAGCAACTTCCTGCTGCTAAATATTCACCCTCAGTGGTGGATAAAGCAACTGATGTTTGCTTCTTGCTATGCCGTGAGATAAGACTTTGTCCCAGAAATGTACGAGCACCGCTTGTGCTTTTTCTATCTATTTGACAACCTGCATAGTCAGCATATAAGTAACCCATTAGATCAAAACTATCACATTTTGGATAGAATAATCCTAAATTTATAGTACGACTCAAATATTTAAATATTTGTTTGATAGCTTGTAAATGTGATTCTTTTGGTTTTGCTTGAAAGCGAGCACATAGACACACATTGTACATTATATCAGGTTTAAAAGTAGTTAAATATAATAAGGATCTGATCATACCTCTATATTTTATTACTTCCACATATATACCTTTTTTTGTCTGCTGTTAGTTTTATTGATGTGCTCATTGGTGTGGTCTTTGGATTTGAGTTATCAAAGCCGAATCTCTTGAGTAGTTCTTTTGTATACTTAGTTTGATATATGAAAATACCTTCCTAATTTTGTTTGATTTGAAGCCCCAGAAAGTAATTGAGTTCTCCCATTAGGCTCATATCAAACTCCTTGTGCATGCATTTAGAGAACCACTTACAAAAAAAGTTATTAGTAGCACCAAATATTATATCGTCTACATATATTTGTACAATAATGATATCTTTATTTTGACGTTTAATAAATAAAGTAGAGTCAATTTTAGTTTGTATATGTAAGTAGGCACACTTAGAAGGACGGGGGTGGGGTGGGGGGGGGGGGGGTTGAATAAGTGTTGGAATAAACTATGTCCAACTTTTATTAATTAAAAAATTCCTTAGGATATATAATGCAGCAAGCTGGATTCGAAATCCTTTAGAAACTAAACTGGTTAGACAAGATGATGAATTTATACGACACTTTCCAAAGTATTGAATTTAACGACTTATTCTATTTCAGACTGTAATAATGAGAAACCAATTTGCTAAATTAGTTTTGATATTTTTAAGATGTCAAATGTAGGCTGCTGAAAAGATAACAGAATAAGTTAACACAAAATGCAATCACACGAACACAAGAATTTTTAAGTGGTTCAACTACTACCCTCTATAATAGTAGCATTGTCCACGTCCAATACCAACTAGTATCGGAGACTCACTTTTTATTAAACAATTCTAATTACAATACAAGTTTCCAACACTTGAGCACTTTTGCTCCTTGTGCACCTATGCACCATTAAGCACCTGTGCTTTCTTCAAACTTGATTGTAACAATACAATAATCCAAACCAGATTATAATTCAAATAATATGACAAAATTTAAATACACAATAGAGGTCTAATGATCTAAGCAATTTATCACTTAACAATGCAAGGCTCTAGTATGTAATAATATGCAAGAAAGATATTACCAATGTATGTGTTGTAATATCACTTCTAAAAACAGACAACAATGACTTCTTCAATAAATTTGCATTCAACAGTATGAATTGGAAGAAACACAAGTTTACAGTTTGTATGCTACCAATTTCAGTATGTATTTCTTGACCTTTCTTATCATTAGACTCGGTTCTTTTATAGGCAACCATAATATGTTACCGTTGCTAAGAAGCACTTCTGTAATATGAATGTTTGAAACACAGTGCAGAAATCATGCAATTAACATGTCAATCATAATATGCTCAAATCTTTTATTAGATATATACCCACTGTAGAAATCCTATTTGTACATGATTTGAGATATCACACTGAAGTTTATCCTATATCAGTGTGATAGAGAAAGATATTTTATTTCTCATCACGTGGTATAACACAACTTTCTATTTTATCCCTTATTAAATATATTAGCTGAAATTATATATGTCAACCACTTAATTTGCTGGAAGTCAGTATTTTGGTTACCATAAAATGTCCTCTAATTTATTTCCATATGTGACTTACCATAGATTAGGCTAGTGGAAATACCCTATAGATTTCATAGTTTTTGGAGAAACTTTATGATGCATGATTATGCTAGTATACCATATTAGTTTTACCGTAAAATTGGTTAATTTCTTCCCTTAACACACGGTGCATGGTTTATGGTAAATATTCAATCAACTAATTATACCAAGCTACCATATTTTGTTTACCAGAAATATGTTCCCTAAATCATGGAGCAGGAGTTAAAAAACAATTTTTATAAATTATCAAGAATGCTCAGAATAATATATCCACGAAAAGATACTAGATGAAGCGCAAATTTTAAGGATATTCTACTAATTTTACGGAGTATAGAAGCCAAAACTTAACAAAATGAGTGTAGAATTCGGAATCTAAAATGAAATAATATTACTTAATATACTACAGAGTATGGAAGAAAATATTATTTCATACGAATATTGAACGAAAATAACATCCCTTTCCTTAAAAAGAGAGTACTTCTGACTGGTAGGGCGGGGATATTTTTGAAGAAAACTTACACTATTTTCTATACTCAAAGCTTCCTTAAACTCTAAAGAAATACGCTCAATATTATAGAAGAAGAATTCTCTGATTCTGGTGTATTTTCAATTCTAAACTAAGCATCCTATTTATAGGAGAATGACAGGATACTATTTGGAAATAAAAATCACGGATGCATAGGGAAAATTCAGCTGAAATTTTCTGATAATCAAATGATTTACTATGCAAACACTATACAAATACTATGCATAATAAAATATAATATATTCTATTTTTCATAAAAAAATAATACTTATTATAATATATTATATATATATATATATATAGCACTCCCCCGTGACTAACATTTTACCCCCCATCAACATCATGCCATATATATATATATATATAACAAAACTAAGAAACTTCTTCCGACAATTTTGAAAAATGGGTAAGTGGGGCATCCAAATAATATGCCAAACTTACAACAAATACATCATAAAAATCCCCTTAATAATTTTAACAAAATTTATTCATCAATAATATAACTTGCAATATTAACAACCAGATCATTCCAAGGAAAGAGGGGGCTTTCCGATAAGGATTTTTCCCTATTGGCGCGCAATTAGGTAACCAAACCTCTTTCCTCGATAGAACTTTCTAGACATTGTCAATATTACAAATAATAATATGAATAACTTGTCATCTTAATTATTGATTTAATAATATAAAATATTATATAGATGACACTGTGACAATAATAGAATCAATAATGTGAGATATTATGCAGCAATTACTGTAGCAATAATTGAGTATAACTGAGTGACTTTTCACGTAAGCATCAATAATCAATACCGTGTCCTACTATACAACCACACATATTACTGTACTTTTTTCACTGGGTATTTCAACAGTTAACGGTAAAACTTTCGCCGTTATTTTTATAAAAAGATATTTATGTCATTTTCTAACTCCGACAATAACTCCCTTCCATGGAGTAATACGTAACAACACATGATCACCAACATTGAATTCTACGCCCCTTCGATGAAGATTAGCATAACTCTTTTATCGATCTTGTGAGGTTTTTATACGTTGCTGGATTATTTAAATCTTTTTTGTTGTCATGCGTACCAATTCCAGTCTCAACAACGTTGATTCACCCACCTCATCCCTGCATACTGGAGAACGACACTTGAGTCCATACAACGCCTCGAATGGAGCAATGTCAATGCTTGCATGATAATTGTTGTTGTATGAGAATTCCAGTAATGGCAAGAACTTTTCCCAACTTCCTTTGAAGTCAAGGACATAGAGTCTTAATAGATCTTCAAGAGTTTAAATAGTCCTCTCCGACTGCCCATCCGTTTGAGGATGATATGCCGAACTGAATCGCAAATCCGTGCCCATAGCTTTCTATAAATAAACCCAAAATCGTGAAGTGAATCTTGGGTCTCGATCAAAAACTCTTGATACTAGCATACCATCCAGTCTTACAATCTCATTTATGTATATACGAGAAAGACGTTCAAGTGAATAAGTTTCTCATATAAGTAAGAAATGAGCAGACTTGGATAATCTATTGACAATGACCCAAATCGCATCTATGCCTTGAGAAACCTTGGGAAGACCAATAATGAAATCCATGGTAATGTGTTCCCACTTCCATTCTGGAATTTCAAGTGGTTGCAATGGACCTTTTGGCACTTGATGCTCCGCCTTAACTCATTTACACGTTAAACACCTTGAGATAAACTCCGCGATCTCTCTTTTCATATTGCTCCACCAAAATGTATATTGAAGATCACGATACATTTTGGTACTCCCAGTTTGGATTGCAAATGATGTGTTGTGCGCCTCCATCATGATTTTATACTTCAAATCAGGGTCATTAGGAACATAAAGTCTAGAGTTGACTCGAAGTAATCCTTCTTCATCGATTCTTGCTTCTTGAATAACACCTTCTTGTACTTTCTTCTTCATACGTATTAGCTCCAAGTCCGTAATTTTTGGAGCTTTAATTTTATCGATTAAAGTTGGTTCTACTCATATATTTGACATCATCACGTAGGTCCATGGAGTCTTTAACTCTATTTCCATCTTTTGTAAGTCATACCAAATGGGCCTTTGCGTTGTCAATATCGCACTCGTACCCGCATATGATCTTCTACTCAACGCGTCAGCTACCACATTCACTTTTCTAGAATGGTATTGAATGGTATGATCGTAATCTTTCAATAGTTTGAGCCAACGTTGTTGTCGCATGTTGGGTTCCTTTTGGGTGAAGAAATATTTGAGGCTTTTATGATCCGTATAGATCTCCACTTTCTCCCTATATAGGTAATGCCTCCAGATTTGAAGTGCAAAAATGATTGCTGCCAACTCTAGATCATGAGTAGGAAAATTCCTCTCATATTCTTTGAGTTGTCGTGAGGCATATGCTATGACTTTCCCATGTTGCATGAGAACACATCCTAACCCCCTGCTTGAAGCATAGCTGTAGATGACAAATCCCTCCGAACCAGATGGTATTATCAGAACATGTGCTGAAATGAGTCTCTTCTTGAGTTCTTGAAAACTCTTCTCACATTCTTCGCTCCAACCGAATTTTGTATCTTTTCTAGTCAGCTGAGTTAATGGAGTAGAGATTCGAGAAAATCCTTCCAGGAATCTCTGATAATAACCAGCTAAGCCCAAAAAGCTATGTACTTCGGTTACTGACTTAGGTTTCTCCCAACTTTAATTTGCTTCAATCTTCACTAGGTCAACAGATATTCCATGATTTTATATCACGTGCCCAAGGAATGCTACTTCCTCAAGCCAGAACTTGCATTTCTTCAACTTAGCGTATAACTTATTTTCACGAAGCTTTTGGAGTATCAGCCTCAAGTGTTGCTCATGATATTCACGGCTTTTGCAGTAAATGAGGACGTCATCAATAAAGATAACCACAAAATGATCCAAATATTCCTTGAATACTCGGTTCATCATAACCATGAAGGCAGCAGGAGCATTGGTAAATCCAAAAGACATGACTAGGAATTCGTAATGCCCGTACCGAGTTCTGAAAGTAGTATTTGGAATGTCATCAGTTTTAATCTTTAACTGGTGATATCCAGAACGAAGATCAATCTTTGAAAAGAATTTAGCGCCTTGTAACTGGTCAAACAGGTCATTAATGCGAGGCAACATATACCTATTTTGATGGTGGCATGATTCAACTCCCGATAATCAATACAAAGTCGCATACTTCCATCTTTCTTCTTTACGAATAAAATAGGAGCACCCCAAGGAGACGTACTAGGGTGAATGAAACCAATGTCTAACAATTCTTGTAGTTAGGTTTTTAACTCCTGAAGTTCAATATGAGTCATTCGATATGGGGCTTTGAAAAAGGGTTTTGTACCGGGATCAAGGTCGATATAAAATTCGATTTCACGCTCTGGGAGTAGGCCAGGAAGTTCTTCAGGGAATACGTCAGGAAATTTTTTAACAATAAAAATATTATTCAAATCTAACGTATTTTTGTTTAAATCTGTGATATGGGCTAAGAAAGCTTGACATCCATTTTTTAATAAATGAATAGTTTTATGGCTTGATATGACATTGATCGACTTTAGTGGTTTGGTTGCTTGAATTCGCATAATAGGTTGGTTAGGAATATGAAAGCTAACACCCTTATGAAAATAATCAATTTTTGCATGATGAGTAGTTAACCAATTAATCCCTAAAATCACATCAAATGCAAGTATTTTCAAAGAGATAAGATCGACAGGTAACTTACGGTTGCCGATTTGAATTAAACAAGACTTATAAACAGTGTATGTAATGAAGGTTTCTCCCAACAGAGTTTTAACAGATAAGTCAAAGTCTAATTTCTTCGGAGCTAAATTTAATCGTTGAGCGCAAGTAGGAGAAATAAAAGAATGGGTAGAACCGGTATCAAATAAGGTATAGACTTCTCAAGAGTTTATGATTAGCTTACCCATGATAACTTCGTTCGGGTTCCTCGCTTTTTGGGAGGTCAAGACAAATGCTTTCCCTTGAACTACTAGTTTTAACTTATTTGGGACGACCTTTGGTTCCTCCATCCCAGCTGGACTTGACTTCACTACATGACAAAATCGAGCTAGGTGACCTTCTCTTCTACAATTATAACATGCTTTGGACTGCATCGTGCAGTTTGGACTGATGTGTCCCTCCCCTCCGCATTTGAAGCATATGATCGGTGGTTGTTCTTCTTCCTTGGAAACGGGTGCTGGTGCTGCTGTCTTTCCATCATTGTTAAATCTCCTCTTCTTAAAATTTCCACTTCTATTATCTTGGCCATGATTACCATTGAATTGGTTACCATTTCTAGCCTATTGATTCCATCCACGTTTGTTGTCACTGCTTCGATGACTGCTACCACTGGTATTATCGTTTTGCTGGCTGCTCTCTCTTAGTTGGGTTGACTCATTATCGCGCTCCAATAACTGAGCCATATTTAAAACATCTGAATACAAACATAGTTTGTGAGAAATGAGGTATTGATGTATTTCAGGTTTCAAACCTCGCAAAAACATTCGCTTCATTATCTCCTCATTATCTACCAAATGGGATACAAACCGGGATAATTCAGCAAACTTAGCCACGTACTGTGACACGGTCATATTGTTTTATTTCAGCTTGAAAAATTGCACCTCCTTCATGTGACGAATACTTTCGGGAAAGTTCTTGTCGTTGAACTGTTCTTGGAACTTCTCCCAAAACATCTTCAGTGCGGTATGTTGAGTACGCTTTACAGATTTCCACTAGTAATTTGCCTCTCCTCGCAACATGAAGGTGGCAAAGGGAACATTTTGCTCCTTGGAGCATCCCAAGACATAAAATATCTTGGTGATCTGCTTTATCCACATCTCTGCCTTAAGTGGTTCTGGCTTTCCCAAAAACTTCGGTGGTCCTAATTCCTTGAACTACTTAGCGGTGACCATCCGAGAGTTTCCAGTGTTTCCACCTGCATTTTGAACAGGAGTCTCTCTTGTCTGATGTTGCACGAATTGCAGAAAGCTCCTAAACATTTGTCGTTCATTATTTGGTCGGTGTTATTTTTTACCTGAGGATTATTGCCTTCCTGATGTACATTATCCTGGGTATTGATATGTGGTGACTCAATGGTCTCCTGTTCTCCATTACTTATCTCAACATTTTCAGATGCTATTTTTAAATACTGCCCCAAAACAAAGGTTAATTGACATACCACATAATACCCTTATATTCTGACCGACCAATTAAATAACAAATAAGCTTAGGTAGGTCATACTAGCGAAGGATTTACCTGTCTCTCCCCTCCTAGTTCTAGTCTCACATCTTAGCCAGGGATCATATCCCTAAGCTTTGATACCAACTGTGACGCCCCCAAAATAGGTATACATCACCCATTTTGAGTCGCTAAATGCATGGTACAGAATTTAAATACAAACTTAAATATACAGCTGTCGTGTAAAATACGACAAAACATAACTGAGAGTTTTTGACATGAATATTGTCTTCTAGAGAATATCCAAACTCAAACGGAGTCCTCATTACAATTATTAACGCACTATTATATAAAATAGTGAGGATTACTACAGTCACCATCTCAGACCGTCACTCCATTCCCCGACTAGTCCCGGCTATGTTCTCATTTTTTGAATAGAACAATGAAAGCAAAAGGGTGAGCTCAACTAGCTCAGCAAGAAATATTATGACTAAGATAATGCAGAATAAATTATCGTTAGCCTTCAACAGTGTTAAACTGATAAAATATAATAAACATCAAGTTTAACTACAGCGGAACAAGCAATCCAATAAAAGAGTCAATTAGAGCATGATATCTACTATCTTCTATGATTTAAAAAGTTTATCATCAATTTTATCAATGAGACTTAGCTTAATAAATAATCCACATCACTGAATTATCCATGCACTACGGGCCAAGGATAATCATGTTATCACCAATGGTCATGATCATGCCAACAACTGTCCATCAATGCACTACGGGCCAATGAGGATTTTTACCACATCATTTGTAACATTACGGGTCATGATTATAACGAATAATCCCTGGTCATAATCATCCCAATCAACAGTCCATCTATGAACTATGGGCCAAAGATGACTTTCATCACAATATAAGCATGAGGATAATGACAATGATATAAGAATTCAATTAAATGAAAGAAAATGATAAATTTTAAAGATTTATAATTTAATTTATCTAGAATTCAATAATTTCCAAATTGTTAACATGATACTACTTTGTGGAGTAAAATTCAAGAATAATATTGTATCAAAAATGATTTGGACCAAAAATAAATCAATTTTTATCATGAATAGTACCCCGGGTAAATAGTACCCGAGTAAATAGTATCCTCTGAATAGTACCCCGACATGAAAAGATTAAAAATTATCAAGAATGCTCAGAATAATATATCCATGAAAAGATACTAGATGAAGTGTAAATTTCAAGGATATTCTACTAATTTCACAGAGTATAGAAGCTAAAACTTAACAAAATGAGTGTAGAATTCAGAATCTGAAACGAAATAATATTACTTAAATACTACAGAGTATGGAAGAAAATATTATTTCATACTAATATTGAACGAATATAATATTCCTTACCTTAAAAAGAGAGTACTTCTGACTAGTAGGACGGGGATATTCTTGAAGAAAACTTGCACTGTTTTCTGTACTCAAAGCTTCCTTAAAATATAAAGAAATACGCTCAATATTATAGAAGAAGAATTCTTTTATTCTTGTGTGATTTTCATTTCTAAACTACGCATCCTATTTATAAAAGAATGGAAGGATACTATTTGGAAATAAAAATCACAGACGCACAGGGAAAAGTCGGCTAATTTTTTTTGATAATTACATAATTTACTATGCAAGCACTATACAAACACTATGCATAATAAAAAATAATATATTCTATTTTTCATAAAAAAAATAAAACTGATTATAATATAATAGTACTCCCTGTAGACACTCAAAATTTTCTGCACACCTGTTACTAACATTGCAGGAGGGCAGAGTCGTCTTTCGGAGATAACCCTGGAAGATAGTTCACATCCATTCCAGATACTACTGGAAGTTCAGTTTCAACCCCGGAACACACACCGGGAATATAAATCTCAAACTCGGAAATAACCCTGAGTTTCATCCTTGGAGATAACCCCAAGGAATGTCGTTGCAGTTCCGGCGATAACCCCAGAAATGTTTGTTTCAAATGCATGCAATCAGTTTCAATCTCAGACCTCCTGCCGAGGCACTCATACCAAAGACCTAGAGCTAACACTGGGAAGACATGCACACTTACAGATGACCTTGTGGAATTCAAACACTTGCAGCAGTCCAATCTCAGATGTAACCCTGAACAACGTCTGAAATCAGCCCAAACCGGAGATAACCCCGCTGAGAAGCAAAATCGTCATCTTTCCACCTCAACCTAGCGCACCGTCTCAACATTTCATACATACATTTCTAAACAAAAATGTCCCACAAGAGCCAAGGAGTTCCAATCCCGAGTGACTATTACGCGTGGCAGCACACTGAATAAAATTTGAAGCTTGAAGACCATGGGCATGGTCCCCTCTTCCTGACTTCGTACAACCTCTAATCCCATGTCATTGCATAAATCTCAACAAAAGTGGTCTGAAGAAGGTCTTGTACACCTCGTTCGGATGCTCGAATTGAAGTTCTACAAGTTCGAGTGGACATCACAGTACACGAGTGCACGTATTTTGAGACAATGAGGACCCATGGAGCTCGGGCACCCCGAAAGCACTTCAGTGCATCTACTGCTATCATGTAGTACACCTTTACTGACTCCTAGCTCTATAAATATAGAGCTTGGGGTGGCCATTTGAAAAAAAGGCTAGGAAGCCCTGTCCAATTTGCTCTGTACACACCCTATATTTAGTGTTTTCTCATTTTAAACACCTGTTAGCTCACATATAGATATATTTTACCGGCGGGAGCTAAGTGTCTATCCATCTAGAGTTATAGAAGCCTGTCTTGGCAGCCCACTGTAAGCCTTCTCACACTCTATAAAGCCTTTCTCTTCATCTTTGCACACACTATTCTCCATCATTGCCTAAAGGTGGAGATACAAAGCACCCTCGAACGTTCACGCCCTTAGGGGACTCGCTCAAGAATATTCTTGTTCTTCTGACTACTCAGAAGAAAATTACGTGTCTTCTTCCACCAGCCAACCCTAATGGGAGGGGTTTCAATGCTACTCGGAAGTGTGCTTATCATGCCGGAGCACCTGGACATGATACTCAAGATTGTTGGGCCTTGAAACACAAGATCTAAGATTTAATAGACAATGGTGAGATCGTGGTTACCAAACCAGATCAACCTCATGTGCAAGACAACCCTCTTCCTCAACACAAAGAAGAAGAGGTCAACATGATTAGTTAGAGCGCTGCACAGAGTTCCAATTTTAATGGTGAATCATCCCAAACCATCTAAGATGGTGTTGATAGATGGGATTATGAAAAGTTCCAATTTACTATGGAACAAAAGATGAAAGCTCTTTGTAAGAAAATTGAACAATTAGTAGAACTGGTGACATATCAGCATCAAGTCACACGCCAGTTAGTCAGCCAGGAGCATGCCTATCTCCTTATTTTTGTTATGAATACTCCACCATCACCTTCAGAGAGCGAAGCTATGGAGGATAAGGTTATGAAGAGAGCAAATGCTAAAGCCTATCGGGATTTTTCTAATCAAAGGGAATTTACATACCTGGGCCAACCTATGGAGGAGATATTTCAGATGCTAATCAACGAAGAAAGAATTACTTCCCTTCTACCTCTAAATAATCCCCATTTAAGACGGTTCAACTCTGATGGAGTATGTCAATATCATTCACATTCTCGCAGTCACAGCACAAAAAAATGTTGGGCACTCCACCACCTTATTCAGAATCTAATTGATAGCGATGTCCTACAGTTGGCAAACGATGACACCGTGATACTCGAGAGTGGGAATACCTATCCTACAAAATGGACAGGGCTAGTAGCATTTATATCTACTGAGGCTGATGAGACTGTCAAACCATTTCCCATACAAGCTATTCAACTCAAAGGAGCTAACAATCCTTTGAAAGTGGCTGTACCAGAGCTAATTTCTTTACCCTTCAGACCACAGTATCCTGTTGTCAGCTTACACAAAGTCCCATGGAATTAAGGAGAAGCTGAAGGATCCACATCTTATATTACTACTACAGTGTCGAAGGAAAATCCACTATATCTTCCTCAGAGGGTGATGAAGCCCGCCATAAAAGCAAAGGAGAAGATTCCCATGGAGAAAATTAAAAAATTCCTCCGCACTATGGGCCATAATGAAGCCAAGGTGGTTCTAAGCTTAAGAGAAACTCCACATCAGATCTCAATATTGGACTTAGTTTTCTCTTCCGAGGATCACATAAAGATCTTATTAAAGATTTTGGAAGAAGCCTACTTGCCAAAATTAGTGGATGTGGAAAAATTTTAACATCTGGTTAATCATATTTTTAACAACAATGTGATATCCTTCACTGATGACGATATACCACCCGAAGGGACCGCTCATTGCAAGTCATTGCACATCGCAGTTTTGTCCTCCGAGTATATGTTAGCTGGAGTTCTGATAGATGGAGGTTGGTCTCTAAATATCTGTCCTTATGCCACCTTGGTGAAGATGAACGTCAATCTCAAACGGATCCGAAGTAGCCATACGGTTATAAAAGATTTTGATGGATCCTGTCAAAATTATGTCAGAGAGATTGAGCTGCCAATTAAGATTGGTCCAAATACATTCAATGTATCCTTTCACGTCCTCAAGATAGATTAAGGATACAACCTGCTATTGGGGAGACCATGGATCCACATTGCTGGAGCCGTCCCTTCTACACTACATCAATAACTCAAATACATTGTCAACAATAGCCTGGTCACTGTCAACACTGAGCTGGAATGTCCTGAACAAGGAGATCTACCACTCATCAGCTTCAATTCAGAAGTTGAGCCAGCCAATTTTCATACTTTGGAAGTGAGTAACACGCAATAACATCCTATTGGAGCACCACTTCCCGTACCCAAGATTTCTGTAGAGGTTATGTCGGTCACTCAAGAAATGATGTCATTGGGTCATCAGCCTAGACAAGGGCTTGGTAAAAATCAACAGGGTATTAAGCACCCTATTCAAGTGTCCAGTTAAACTGGGATAGTCGGACTAGGCTATTCTGCCAGTTCCAGTCACAGGAATCCTCATAAGCACAAGCAGATTCCTCAAGTTTCCGCCACACGGCGTTTTTCTCCACCTGCACCTCATGAGATGATACAATCTCTGGTAAAGGTGCCAGCCCATGTTATGGCCATGCTGTTTCCCAAACCAGTACCATTTAAAGCAAAAGAGGTTATGATTCCTGATCCTGAAGTGGAAGAAAGGGAACAGAAACATAAACATGACATCGCCTTGATGATGTCAAGAATACGCATCATTGTCCATGATGAACATACAAACAGATACACCCCAGACGATGATTGCCCAGATGTTATGGTCATCATTTGGGAAAAGAAGGATGATGATAACCCCTCCATCACTGCAGTCCATCAGAACTTTGCCCACGACAATTGGAGCAGCACGCCATACATTGGTCGACGATGGTAAAACGGGAAAAAATCCCTCTGCCCTATAGATAACTTTAATTGCTTACTTTTATGTACAGTATTAGCAGTTATTTTATCAGTACATGCTAACACTTGTGTATGATTAAACAGTTTCACAAATTAAGTGAAAACATATTTTGTTTCAGACTCAAATTTAGATGTTACCTATACATGCGATGATGAGTGTCTTTTCTCTCCACAAGGATCAGAATTTGATGAAAAGTTGGACTCGAGACTTGATGGAAATCAAAGAGGAAATTGAGACACCTCAGGAGATTAAGGAATGGGTCGAAGACAAACGTAAACCCAACCTTAACCAAACCACTTCTTTCAATCTTGGAACCTTAGAAAGCCCTAAGCTAATCCAGATTGGTTCAGACCTCACCCCAAACCAACGGAATGATATGGTTGCGCTATTAACCCAATTCCAGGATGTGTTTTCATGGTCTCACGAAGACATGGTGGGTTTGTCCACTAACATTGTCCTTCATCACCTTCCCATTAAGGAGGGATTTAAGCTAGTCAGGCAGAAGCTCAGGCGATTAAAACCTTAGTGGAGTTTAAAGGTTAAAGAATAAATTGTGAAACAATTTCAAGCTGGCATTATTATGGTGTCTACATATTTGGAATGGATATCCAACATTGTTCCCGTGCCTAAACCAGGAGGAAAGGTGCGAGTTTGTGTGGATTATCGGGATTTGAACAAAGTTTGCCTTAAAGATAGCTTTCACGTGCCCTTTATCCACATTCTTATTAACAATATTGCTCAATACAGCATGTACTCCTTGGAAGATTGCTTTGCTGGGTATCATCAGATTATGGTCGCTGAGGAGGACCGTGAGAAAACTGCTTTCATCAAGCCTTGGGGAACCTTCTGTTACAGACGATTATTATTCGGCCTCATCAATGCCGCAACCTATCAGCGAGCCATGATGGCTCTTTTCCACGATTTAATGCATAAAGAGATAGAGATCGATGTGGATAACATCATTGTCAAGACCCAAAGGGAAGAAGACCACTTAGACCATCTCAAAAAGCTCTTCAACAGGTTGTGTATGTACAACTTGAAGTTGAATCCAGCCAAGTTCGCCTTTGGCATTAAATCAGGAAAGTTGCTAGGTTTCCTAGTCAGCCACAAAGAGATTGAGATGGATCCCACCAAAATCCAGGACATCAAGGAAATGCCCATTCCCCTGACAGAGACGAAAATACGAGGATTTTTGAGAAGAATCAACTTCATTAGCAGGTTCATTTCTCAACTAACAGCAACATGTGATCCCATTTTCAAATTGCTAAAGAAGAACTCCATGAAATGGAATGATGAGTGTCAGAAAGCCTTCCTTACAATAAAAGAACAGCTAGTTAACGCTCCTGTTTTGGTACCTCCAAGGTATGGTGTTCCTCTGTTCATGTACCTATCCATTAATGACAATGCCATGGGCTGTATGCTGGGGAAAAAGATGATAGAGGCCATGAACGAGCTATCTATTATCTCAGCAAAAGATTCATTTGTAGTGAACACAAGTACACTCTGATTGAGAGGACTTGATGTGCTTTAGCATGGGTTTCCATGAGGTTACAACATTACCTCCATGGTCACACAACCCATCTCATATCCCACGTGGATCCTCTCAAGTATGTGTTCAGTAAGCCCATATTAAATTATCGGCTGTCCAAATGGCAGTTGATCCTACAGCAATTTGACATTGTCTATATGAAGCAAAAGTCTATCAAAGGTCAAGGAATTGTGGATCAACTGGCCACCGCACCTGCGGGGGATTACAAACCCTTGGAAATATATTTCCCCGATGAAGGGGTAATGATAGTTCAGCAACACCATCAGTATGATGCATGCCATACGTGGAAAATGTATTTTGATGGAGCTGTTAACATAGAAGGCTCTGGCTTTGAAGTTCAAAGAAATCTCCTTTCTATACATTCCTCGTAATAGGAATGATTTTGTGGATGCACTAGCAACATTGGCCTCCTTGATTTCACATACCTGACAAGGAAAAAGTGTCAAGCATCACATTTGACCTACAAAAGGCCCCAGCTTATGGGAACAATGTTGGAGAAGTATCGGATGAGCTACCTCCCATCCACAACCCTTGGTATCAACATATCAAGGAGTATCTGTGAGATGGATCTACACCGCTAAAAGAACTTTGACCGAAAAGAGGCGGATCCATCGACCTGATATGAAATTCTACCTGAGCGGAGATGCACTCTACAAAAGAGATGCAAGATTAGGTCTCCTTAGATGTCTGGACAAAGACCAAGCTCAGAGGCTCATGGATGAGATCCGTGGTAGAGTATGTGGCCCGCACATGAGCGGACCCCTACTTGTTAAGAATATCCTTAGAACAGGGAATTATTGGCTTACGCTCAAAGCTGACTGTGATGATCATGTCAAGAGGTGCTATCAATGCCAAATTCATGGATATGCTATCCATGCCCCTCCAATGGAACTCCACAACATGAGTTCACCATGGCCCTTCTCAATGTGGGGAATGGGCGTGATCGGGTCCATCGAGCCCAAATCCAGTAATGGATATCGATTCATATTCACCATGATCGACTACTTCACCAAAAAAATAGAAGCAGCCTCCTTCCTCGGGGTTACCAAAGAAGTCATCATTGCATTCATCAGACACAATATCGTTTGTCGATATGGACAACCAGAGGTCATTGTGTCAGACAATGCTAAAAACCTCAACAACAAAATGATGGAGGAGTTATGCAGTAAAATCCACATCAAACACCTTAACTCCGTCATCTACCGTCCAAAGATGAATTGTGATGTTGAAGAGGCTAATAAAAACATTAAGAAGATCATGCAGAAAATGTCCGCCAACCACAAAGGATGGCCTGACCTCTTGCCTCTGACTTTATTAGCCTACAGAACTTCAATGCATACTTCCATTGGGGCAACACCCTACTCATTAGCCTATGGGATGGAAGCAAGGTTCTCCCCATAGAGGTGGAAATGGAATCCTCAGAGTGTTAATGGATGCTCAAACCGATGAAGACCAATGGGTACAAGACATGTATCACCAATTGTCTCTAATAGATTTAAAGGTGAACCGCGACTATCTTCCATGGTCATTATATCGACAAAAGGATCGTAAGATCCTACAACAGAAAAAAATAAGCTCTGACAATTTAAACAACATGACTTGGTTTTGAAGAAGATCATTGACAACCAAGATCAATCTAAGGGAAAATTTGCTCCTAACTGGGAAGGCCCATTTGTTGTCAAGGAGGTATTGATAGGAGGCGCTCTTAGACTACATGAAATGGATGGCGATGAATTTTCACAGCTTATCAACTCAGACACCATTAAACGGTATTATGTCTGAGGATATCATCAAGTAAACATCATGGTTTTTGATCATCAAATCACCAGTCATTCCGGTTTTCTAACCCTTTTTACATACTTTCCTGTCCCTTGGGGAAACATACACTTCAAACTAGTAGCCCGGTTTCACTTCATTTCAAACCTTTCACACAATTTTGGTTATCCCGGGATTGAACCTTTCACACCGCAGCTTTATCCTAAAGATGGGATTAAACTTCTCACGCTTGCGCTTTGTCCCAAGACGGGATCAAACTTTTTCCACACTGCAGCTTTGTCCCAATCATGGGATCAAACTTTCTTCTCCAGATATAGCCTCTTCGCATATGGGATTCATACTTCTTTTTGGTCGCACTTAGATCACGAGGGGCTTAACTACATCGACCTGATCTCCCTGATACCTGGGAGTATGTAAGCAACCGTATTTTATATGGTCCGGTTGCAATAAAAAAAAAGCACAAAAACATTTCTACCCTTTTTCTATAAAAATAAAAACCACAAAAACACTTTTACACTCTTCTTCATCAATAAAGCTTCTACACCCATCTGCCTTTCATATTCAGCGTTGAACCTCTTACACCAAGTTTGAACTACGCAGATCTGATCTCCTCTTCAATAGGAGTACGTAGGCAGCCATTTATGGTTTGGTCTAACCCCCTACCAGAACAAAAATACTTGTCACATGGTACTGGGATCAAACTTCAATCCACCACATTTCGTCGGCTTTAGACCAAAGGGATTGGACTACCTAACCTCTCCTCGCCAATAGGATATTTGGCGACCATCTAAGCTGCGGTTGTGCCTAAAAGAGCAACACCAATCCATAAGAGATGGAATTAACTAGGCTTCTCACAAATAGAAGTACTGGCGACCATCTGTGGTGCAGTCAATCTCAGAGAGGAAAAGCCACACTCCTCTCCATATTTCCATACAGAAACAAGTCCCAAGACACCAAAGATGGTAGGGATACACACAGATCAATGATCAGTTCTGAGAAATCCTACGACGTCTCAATGACCACACATCAAGGATGAGTTTGGAATGCATCAAGATCATAAGCCCTGAAGAAACAGGCAAATATCAAGCAAGTATCAAGGCACAACTGAAAGGGAAGTAAATCAAAATATATGTCTCTTCCATATATAATACTATTTGATATATACAATATGTATTGTACATGACAAAATGGCAAAGCTAGTCTGTGAAGGAAAATACAAGTCTATCTACGGATCTGTGTGTATGCAGACTATCAGATCTAACATAGCATCCCTCTCTCAAGAAGGAGGTAATACCGCAAGCTCACCGCCTAATGGTATCTACACGAGCTAGCAGATCCGAGGCTAACTGTATGGTGGCATGATGCTCATCAATGTATGCACTCATATCATCAAGGATGCCAGTCATAAGGGATCTCATTGAAGTACTGTATGTGACGACCACATCCTGAGCAGATAGGGTAGCATCCCGCTCTACAATCAATGCATCTCTGGCTGATCTAGCCTCATCCCTCTCTAATAGAGCTGTGTCTCTCCCACCAAGAGCTGTCAACATTAAAACCCTAGCCTGATCGCTCTCAAAGGTTATCAGATGTAGACTCTACTCCAGATACTGTGTTGAATGTTGAATCAAAGTAGCACTCGTAGTGGGAGAATCTATCACAAATGTTGGCAACCCAACAGTCAAATCCTCCTCGATGGGAATATCATCCTCCTCCATAGGCTCCTCATCGTCAGAATCAATCCCCTGCACTGTGGATACTACCGCAGACGATGCAGTCTCGGTCTACATCCATGCGAAATACTCTGCAGAACAACCCGAATGGCTAACGAAAAACTCAGCTAGCTCACGTTGATCCCAACAGGCATACAACCTGGATCTATCCTTTACTGATAAATGGCGAGAAGCAAAGCGCTAACTCGATGCCCCCTCAAAAGGATGGAAGTCCTGAACCGGGCCAAACCGGCACATCACATCCGGCGAGGGTGGTAAGTAATCATGCCTCAAACCAAATTAAGAGGAAGATAATCCATGCCCGGAGCATGAGTGATGAAGCTATAGGGTGAACTAAGCCTTGTACATGGCAATATAGCAAACGGATCTCCAATCCTTGCCAGGAAAGATAACCAAGATGCAGCGTCTATACACTCCGCAGGCTGAAAGGAGTATGACATGGATATATCATGGGTGAAATAATACCCATGCCGTCTAAAAGTGCCAATCGGTCTCAAGTGTGATATAAAACACACGTACAACATGACCGAGCTGCCTATAAACACTCCCATCAGATGAGTGCAGCAGTAAGTAGCTGACCTCAGAGTCTCTGCTATGATCATCGGTATGATGGTGTGACCCTCCCTGAGAGCTCTTACTGCCATGATGACTCCTATATCCAACTCATCCATATACCGTGGCATGTAGACATATGATAGTACGCACAATAGCAGTACATCTACTCTGGCCAGATGCTAATGATCCTCTGGTGTGGTGAAATCCCCGGAATGTCGTGTATAACTATCATCAGAGCCAAATCTATCAAATACAAAATGCTGGGATATAACGTGGCCAGATGTGAGCTCATCCTGCACCACCCTACGCCTCAATCCAGTGAGGGTCATGAACTTCCTACTCATGTCTCCAATCGCCATATTCACGCAAGGTCTGTCCAGTGGCAGTATTGTCAAACAAGCATACTCCTCTAGAGTAGGAGTCAACTCCTGGGTCCCAAATCGGAAAACCTGCCTCTTCGATACCTAGTGCTCCAGCATGCCCTCCACGAATTTTGTGGGAACCTGAAACATCAACAAGGTCATAATATGCAGCATCAAATGATCTATAGTCACCTTGTCTGATGGTGACATGCTATCATACCACGATCGCATACCAGATGCCACCAATAATGGTGGGGTTTGATCAATACAGCTAACTATTAAAGAAGACATCTGTACAGGCCGTGTCACAAGACCATCCAGGGGTCAATGCTGAATAACTCTGGACATACATACATATGCATAATATAATAACATGCATGATACAATAGATGGCCAATATGATATAGGGAATGGAAAATTGTACATACATTCCTAATTATATCATCATCTAATACATCTCTATACAACTAAAATACAGAGAAGTGGGGCAAAATAGCCCTACATCTAACAAAGGCCTATCAAAAGATATAGTGAGAATGGGGCAAAAATACCCAATATCTAACAGAGGCCTATCAAAAGAGATAACAAGAATATACATCAGAAGAAGACAATTGTGTCAATGTCTACATCATCAATACTGTCCACCTGATGTAATTCCTCCTGAGTCACTAGATCTCTATCTATAGGGATGTCAGGCCTATACAAAGGAGGATCTGCATCGGCAAAACCATATGGGTCACCTAAGGGGCCAGCGCCAGAGCTGAAAGGATCAAAAGTATATGCCTTTGTAGGATCTCTGCCCAAGTGCCGGATAAAGAAATATGCCCGGTCCAACTACCGGGTTAAACTGTCAATCTGTGTCACATGAGTCGGATCTCTGAAACAGGATAGCCATTCTGTCATCATCATGGATCCTGGAACCATATCCCCCATTAAATGAGTGCACAGGTCTAAGCTCTAATGGTACGAGGGAACCACCAATGCTGGAAAATCTCCTGAGTGCAGGGACCCTCTAATAATGTGAAATCGTCAATCCCCAACAATGGGATATCAATGATGGGTAACTGCGAAATAGGTCATAACGTCTGACAGGAGGCACTATCGGCATGCGTATCTCTCCTGTAGTGCTCCTGATAGCACGCTCTCTTAAGTAGAGCTCCCATCCTCCATCTGTGAAGAGTGGAATCCTACAGGTGGAAATCATGTGGTCGACACCAGTCGGGTACCCATCCTTAAATTAATGCTCAAATGCTCCCCAGAGTAGGGAACCCATTTGATGACATCCACTATCAACAACTCCAGCTGTAGGCGGCAATGAGTAAAACCCTTAGCAACAGGGACCTCCGCCAGTATGGAATGATGCCATCTCCATCCTCGTGGATAGGTGTCTAAACCTCAAATGCTCACAAAATGTAAACATGGAAGCCTCTCATAGGCCCAAAACTGCCAACACCAAGGCAAACATCTATTGTCAGTCAACACTCTTAACCTATACATGGTAAAAGACAAGAGAAATACTCACCAGCAGAAATGGGTTTAATCCTAACCAAGCCTAGGTCAAGCCCTGCGATCGCATGCGCATTCCCCTGAGGAAATAGGCGAAGGTGTAGGAACCCCAATCATAATCTCCTATATGGTCCACGTGTCGAGTGGCACTGATCAAAGCGAAGGACACCGTAGAAGAGTTATCTGCTATGAAGCCGCCTTTAATGATCATCAGGAACAATCTCCGAAGAATGTGATCCCTGACTCTCACATCATCGGGTATGGGCTCACTCAACAGCCCGCTCATAGCATCTATGCTCAAAGGACCTATACGAACAGTCCTGCCCTTGAGCGCCTCCGCCGGAACTCCTAATAAGGATCTGACGGTAGTAGGGGTGATATCCGCCATACAAGGCACTGGATGCCCTCCAAAAAGCATACCTGTGATAAACCGCCAATCCATCGGCGTCATCATCACCTCACAATCCAGTAAATGGAGTGACTAAGTCTTGTGAAACCAACGCTCAGACCCTGAGGTAATCCCAGGGACAACGATGAGGAAGAATGGAAAAGAACGTCAATCCCTCAAACCGTACCACGCATAATTGTTTCTATAGTCATCATGCAAAGCCTGATACATAGAGTGGATGTTGAACCAGTTCCCTCGAGGCTGTGTAAAGCCGGGAACCTACATCAAATGTAGATCAACATCAGAACCCTTTACTCCTCATCAATAGGAAATAAAGAAGATTAAGATCTAATTTTATACCTCGTTTGCGTGCAGATAAACTGAAGGGTGTCGAATCAAGTCGCCTAGAAGCTCTGGGTTCACCACCTGAATGCCTGGAAAATCCCTATGGGGAACACGTGTAGTAGGAGCTGGAGCCTCAACCGGTACATCCTCCTCCTCATCCTCGACATTCGGCACTTTAACCTGGATAGGACTTATCACCGCCTCCATCAAACAATGAGGTTGTCTAACAGAATGGGGTCAAGGCACTTCAGAAGTCCTTCTCCGTACACCAAAAGTGGTCATGCGGGAACTACTCAGCTAATCCGGATCCATAATATCTGGACAACAAGTCTCCAAATCACCTCAGAAAGGGTGTGATAAATTCTTACCTAGAGCTTTTCAAAATGTAGTTTTATTACTACATGCATGCATACATTATTTTAACATATGTCTACAGTAGAGTTATACATGACTACCCAATCCCTACATTTTGGAAAAGTTTTGCCATAGTCCACTTTGTAAATGGGACTATCCAGATGCACATAAGCATGACTAGGTGGCCATTCAGTAGAACACCTACCCACAGTCATATACACCCTACATGCATTAATACATCACAGTAAAAAAAATCCGTAAGTGTATAAGAAATAGGATAAGAAATGACAGTAAAAAGGTGCCAATTTGTCCTGTTTCAAAAGTCAAAAACTACTCATTTTCCTCAAATGGGATAAGAAATGACAGTAAAAGGTGCCAATTTGACTGTTTTAAAAGTCAATTTTTTCACATCATTATATTCAACATGGTTTACTACTAACATTTACTATGTTGAATATTTTTTATCAAGTCATATCAGCATGCATATTCGCTACTATGTGTCTAAATGCATTTTAATGTGATAAGTCATTTTCTAACGGATAGAAACTGGAAAAGAATACATGCATATGTTACCAGGACAGAGAAGAACACTTGTACGGTAACAGAATTTACAGAAAGTCACCCAAACTCAACAGATCTGAAGAAGAGCTCTCAAATTTCCTTCACGGCGCAGCTTAAAAATGACTTATGAAAGCAACCCGTAGGCATTACATACCCACGGTTGGTCGCAGGTCCACCTGCAGCTGTCGTATGTGTACCTGCGGCACCCCTACATGGGTCCCACACCTCCAGCTCAGTTTAGTTCGAGTTCAATTCAAGAATGGGGCCCACCCCTCTGGTTCAGTTCAGTTCGAGTTGTAAAGGACGTCTCACAAGCTGAAAAGGCCAAATCAGGAATAAAAACGCTACGCGATTGAGAGGAATAGCCTGGAATCTTGGTTTTCACGGGCCAAACTTTGGCTCCACACATCACTCATTGGTATTCGCCTAAATGCAAGGTATACTATACCGATGAGCTCAGCTTTTGCAAATCATGCTCGACAATACCTCACATAAGTCTGATGCCGCCAAACACAGGGTCGTAACCCTAAAAGATGTGTTCCCCGGCGGGGGTCACAACGCCAAATTCAAACATAGATAAAGTATCCCCGGCGGGGGTCATAATGCAGACTTTCAATCATCCACGTATCCCCAGTGGGGGTTACAACGCATTATTCATCCATGAACGAATCCCCGGCGGGGGTTACAATGCAATTCAACCATTGATGTACGTATCAGTGAAGATCAAGCATCCTTGACGTTATTTCAATTGATGGCAAGTAAACCCATCGAAACAATGGAAGCCATTCAATGATCTCATCCATCAGTGCACTTATACATAACCTTCCCCGACGCGGGTTACAACGTAATTCAACCATTGATATATGCATCATAAAGGTCAAGCAGCCTTGATATACTCCCCAGCAAGGATCACAACATAATGTAATCATTGATACACACATCAATGAACGTCAAGCAGCCTTGACAGTTTTCCCAACAAGGATCTATCCGGTGATAAACACATCAGCGAAGGTCAGGCAGCCTTGATAATACATACTGTTGGAAGTAACTCTGACAGAATCGTGGTATATGTTATACGCATCCTCAAATAGACAAAGCTTTATCCCCACAGATCTCTTGCACACGTGTAATAACCGTAAATTTTAAGTCACCATATATGTATGTACAAATTTTTTTTTTAACCTTGTGTTACATAAGGATTTAATATGTGACAACACATGTGAAGTGGTGCATGGGTCAATTAACATACACATTATAGTTATGGATACATACATTTATAGATTTCATAAAATGAAAGCTTCGTAACCTAATTATACATTAGGTAAGACTATTAAATAACCTAAGGGTTATGGTAATACGAAAAAGTTAGTATTTAATATGTATACTAACTTAAGTGGGTAAACTTAGTATTTCAAGTGACTAATAACTTTAAACCTAATTCTTGTAAATCTAATTAGGTTATGAGATAAAATCATATGTGTAAGTAATTAAACTTCATATGATTAGAAATGAAAGCCCTAAATTATCAAATTGGGTAACATTATTGAAATTGCTAGACTATGTTTATTATCTAGCCCAAATCAATTAAAAGAAAAGCCCAAAGGAAATAAAATACAATCCAATACTTAGCCCACTTGATTAGGGGTATTCTAGACATTTGATTAATCAAAATTGGGCATTTAAAATAAAAGCTAAATGGAGGATATTATGAGGATCCTAAGTGGAATAATTAAGCTAACTTGTCCATTAGTAGACATTATTAAACATAAGGACAACGTTGTTAAGCTCTCATTGGTTTCCACTCCATTATGCACATTTAATCATGTCTAGGCTAATGGAAGTAATAATACAAAGTTTTTACCTAATGGGCAACAAAATAATTGTGGGAGAATTATTAATGAATTGGCCATTTCATTTTGTAAACACAATTCATTCTTCCAACATCTCATTTTCTCTCCATCTTCTTCTTCTATCTTTTGCTCCCAAGCTATCCAACTTCAAAGAGAGAAAAGAGAGAGAGAATTTCGGCCATAGAAAGAAATAATATAGGAGTGCTAGTTGTTTATGCCCCCTAAGTTTATTAGTTACTTTGGAAAATCAAGAAGGGTAGCAACTAAGTCAAGGTATAATGTACCTTCATCTTCTTCTTTTACTTTGTTTTGCTAGCTTGAGTTTTGATGGGGTTGTGTACAACTACTCAAGATACACTAGTTCTACATATCATCATGCCTGAAATTAAGTATCTTGAGTGTTGGATCTAAGGCTTAGAGGAAGAAAATGAGCATATGTTCTCAAAGGGTGAAAACTCTTGTTTTTCTTCCACTAAATCTTGTGTAACTCAAGTTGTACAACTTGGAATTGTGATACGTCAAAGGGGGGGGTGTTAGATACATGAGTTATGTAGTAAACCCAAGTGGTAGATCACAAATCTAGCAAGTTTTTAAAGCTTTGAGATTTTTTTTCCAAAACAGTCCACTTTATATGCTAAAGCTTTGAAACTCTAAATCAGCTACTGAATTGTTTTTCATAAGGCTGTTTCGGTCAGTTCCGTTTCTTGTAAAAATCTGGAAAAATATTACAGAGGTACCTTTTGAAGTTATCTACGCGTAGGAAAAAGAACGGACACGTTTCGAGTTATATATTGTGCGTAATGACTATTTCCGTAAAGGACTCCATAAATATTGTCCTACTAATATCTCCTTTGTGTATACACTGGAAAATTCCAAAATGTTTACAATGATAGCTTCATATATGTTAAGAGAACATACCCTGAAAATTTCAGATTTTTCCTCGAGTAAAACTCAATTTATGAAAAATAGAGCAAGATCCGAGTGTTTTGGGACACTTTAAAAATAGTAACTCATTTTCTAAAATTCCAAAAAATTAGGAGATCATTGTTGGCTCATTTCATCAAAATCCAGGCGTCGAGAATTTTGGAATCAGATTTCTTATTTTTTAAAAATGATTACGTTATATGAATAAAAGGAAATAAATAGTTAAATGATGCCTTTAATGAGAAAAATATGATTTTATGCTTGAATGCTCATAATATATTATATCATGACTATCTTAGGGCATGTTGGTAATTTATAACAATAAATATTATTTATGACCTTTTATGGATATTAAATAAGAGGTTAATAAAGGATGAGCAATTAGAATAAATTGTTTATTAATTTAATAAATCATTGGAATATTATTATAATATTAATAATATTATAATATGATGTTGTTATGTAAATAAAAATATTAGATTAGAGTATTATTATTAAATAATAATATTCGAGATTAAATAAAATATTATTAAATGATTAATAATATTAGTAAAAAGGTAAAATATTATTAAATGATTAATAATATTAGTAAGTGATTAAAATATTAGTAAATGATTTAAAAGTATTATTAGTGAACCAATAATACTAGAAGGCTAATTAATATTATCTAAGTTAATAATATTACGTGAATTAAAGGTAGTCATTAATTAATAATAACACTATCTAGACATGATAATGTTTATAAGAACTTAATGTAATGTAATGTATAATATCTATGTGATTACATAATGCGATGTTATGTTCGACTAATTGAAAGACTAATTATAGGTCTCTCAAAGGAAGATAATTTAATCAAGATAGTGGATAGAACTTAATTTCAGTGAATGTAACCTACGATCGAGGCAAGTTTCCTAACTCAACTTGAGTTATTATTTTCAAAGCATGTTAGTGAATAATTATTGATGATTATTCACGCCTTTATTGATTATTGAAATTCGCGACTTTGTGGCAATCGAATTCGCTTCTCTCGCCAATTAAATCGTGAATTAAATTAAAGTTCTTCATTTATGAACTGCTTATGGGATAGATCTATGCTAATTGTATCGACTAGATCAAGCATGTCTAAATTTGTTAAATCAAATGGGTTTTAAATAATTGTTCTTATTAATTGATATGGTAAGAACTCTTGACTGAGGAATGGACAAATTTGATTAAGGCATGATATCAATGTCGGATTATTAAGTGTTTATGCATAAATCACGGGGGGTATGAAAGGTCGATCCCTTGAATACCAAAACTTATTAAAAGGTCCAGTTTAAATCACTTTGAGCACCTTGGCAAATGTTCATGGTTATTCAAAACCACTCAGTTCATGTTATTCAATTATCGAATATTCAATTGTTGATTATTAATTCATGTTCCTCCACAATCTTATATTATTGTTGAACATTAAGGCAATATTTCTTTCTAAGTCATGATATATATCCTTTGTCTTTATAAACTTTTGAAGCAAATTAGTTGCTTACTCTTGCTATATCATGACCTCTATTTTCAGCTAAGCCCAAAGGATCTAACGTGAAGGACAAGGGCAAGGGCAAGATCCAGGAGTAATTTTAGAATGAATGTTAAATTAGTTATTACCTAATGGAATTTCATAAGTAAACTATTTGTATTATAAATGGTGTATTTAAAGTTAAGGTTATGGAGACCTTGGAACCATATTATGAGACCTTATTATAATGAACAATGTATGTTTATTATTTCGAAATAGTTATAGAATGCTTATGATGATGATAGGATCGTGAGCACTGAATCTGAGGTTAGAGAACCTGGATTTGGGGGTGTCACAACACGAGAGGCACATCTTCGGAGGAAAGTCTGTATCAAGGATCCAGGACTTTGGTGATAACCCCAATGTCAACATCCTTGAAGACTTCGATCGCATGTCCAAGACATCACTGATTTTCATCCCCGACAGGATTAACAGGGAATCAACAATCATTCCATCATGTTGGGAAACAATCCAACAAAACACATACATCTTGCATTTGCATCATGTTGTTGCACATAACATCATGTTTATCTTGTTGCATTTCAAGTGTCTAGGATTCTTTAACCTATGCATGCCTTGCATTTCATGAATATGATGAAGAGGGGGATTTGTAGACACTCAAAATTTTCTGCACACATGTTACTAACATTGTAGGAGGGCAAATTTGTCTTTCGGAGATAACCCTGGAAGACAGCTCACATCCATTCCAGATACTATCGGAAGTTCAGTTTCAACCACAGAACACACATCGGGAATATCAATCCCAACCTCGAAGATAACCCCGAGTTTCATCCTTGGAGATAACCCCAAGGAATGTCGTTGCAGTTCTGGTAATAATCCCAAAAATGTTTGTTTCAAATGCATGCAATTAGCTTCAATCTCATACCTCCTACCGAGGCACTCATACCAAAGACCCGGAGCTAACATCGGGAAGACAGGGACACTTACAGATGACCTTGCGGAATTCAAACATTTGCAGCAGTCCAATCTCAGATGTAACCCTGAGCAATGTCTGCTATCAGTCCAAACCGGAGATAACCCTGGTGAGAGGCAAAATCTTTATCGTGCCACCTCAACCCCAGCGCACCATCTCAACATTTTATACATACATTTCTACACAACAATGTCCCACAGGAACCAAGGAGTTCCAATCTCGAGTGACTATTATGCGTGGCAGCACACTAGATAGAATTTGAATCTTTAAGACAATGGGCATGGTCCCCTCTTTATGACTTCGTACAACCTCTATTCCATGTCATTGCGTAACTCTCGATAAAAGTGGTCTGAAGAAGGTCTTGTACACCTCGTTCGGATGCTCAGATTAAAGGTCTTATCTTAATCTGGACTCATGAGGTGAGAGAACCGAGGCACCCTTGAGTGCATTCTTGGCTACCACAGGTGCATTTGTGGCTGCCCCAGGTACATCTGCGGCTCCCAACTCTATAAATATAGAGCTTGGGGTGGCTATTTGAAAAAAAAAGGCGAGGAAGCCCTCTATAATTTGCTCTGTACACACCCCATATTGAGTGCTTTCTCATTTTAAACACCTATTAGCTCACATATAGCTATATTTTACCAGTGGGAGCTGAGTGTTTATCCATCTAGAGTTATAGAAGCTTGCCTTGATAGCCCACTGTAAGCCTTCTCACACTCTATAAAGTCTTTCTCTTCATCTTTGCACACTATTCTTCATATTGAGAGTCTTGTTGTGTGTGTATTCCTGGACTTCGGTCCATGGTTTTCATTTCTGTCTGTATATATATATTAATAGCTTTTATATATATAACTGCTTAATTCTTTTCATATAAATTTTGGCATCATGTGAGCCTAGGAATCATGTGATCATAGATTCAATCTACTGAATCTAAATTCGGTTCCCGTGATGGACATTTTTTTAGCTGTAATCAACTTGTACATTATTTACAGTGTCCGAATTTCCTTAGATGGCTTTCATGCCCATGAGGAGTTTGGCATCGCTGTATATAATTTTCTTGAAGATGCCTCGCATCTCGAAAATAAAAGCAAACAAGCCGAGTTTGAAAAATCTCTTTTACAAAACATCACTGCTATATCATGTTTAAAACTGAATATAGGTGCGAACGAGGCCTCGCACTACTTCCAAATAAATTGCACATTGATCCACACATACACACACACACACATTCATATAACAGTTTCTTGAAAGGTGGTGGTCACCATGGAAACACGGATATCGGGGGGTGCCTAACACCTTCCCTCCGCATAATCAAGCCCCCGAACCTAAATGAATCTCGATTTCACAGACCTTGTTTTAGCAAAGTGTCACATCACCGGGTCAATGTGCAAACCTTTTCTCCATTTGCGTTCTTTGCAACCAAAGGCTAAAAACACCAATGGCGACTCTTACGATCAAATCGTTATCGACATGATACATGTCGGACCTTTTTCACTTGTTTTTTTCAAACAAATCTCACATAACATGAGAACACTAAAAAATAAGAAATGAAAAGGGACAAATAAAAATCCTAACAACAACACTTCAGTAACTAACATTTTACCCCCCCATCAACATCATGCCATATATATATATATATATATATATATATATATATATATATATATATATATATATATATATATATATATAAAATAAAAATCTGAGATAACTTCTACCGACGCTTTTAAAAAATGGGTCAGTGGGGGTTCCAAATAATACGCCAAACTTACAACAAAAACATCATAAAAATCCTCTCAATATTTTTAACAACATTTATTCATCAATAATATAACTTGCAATATTAACAACCTTGATCATTCCTGTGAAAGAGGTGCTTTCCGATAAGGATTTCTCCTATTGGTAGCAAATTAGGTGACCAAACCCTTTTCCTCGACAGAACTTTCTAAACATTGTTAATAATGCAAATAATAATATGAATAACTTGTCATCTCAATTATTAATTTAATAATATAAAATATTATGCAAATGATACTGTGACAATAATAGAATTAATAATGTGAGATATTATGCAGCAATTACTATAGTAATAATTAAGTATAACTGAGTTACTTCTCACGTAAGCATCAATAATCAATACCGTGTGCTACTATGCAACCACACATATTACTGTACTTTTATCACCGGGTATTTCAATAGTTAACGGTAAAACTTTCGTAGTTATTTTTATAAAAGATATTTCAATAGTTTTCTAACTCATTGTAATTCCATTGTAGGGGTCCACCAATGATTCTTGGCCAGATTGTACAAATATTCCCCAATAAAATGAATATTCCCCGACAAATCAAATATTTTATAACCACTTGCTTACTTTGCAAAATTTATAAATATTACCCACAACTATAACATTATATCAAATCCACACCATAATATTCAAAAATATATTTCAAGAAAAATTAATCTTTATTCATAAAAGTTGGGGTCTTATAAATTACATCTATTTATGTAAAGGAAACACGATTGCATAAATAAAGGATGATATATATGATATATTATAGTTCGGCTACATGATTCTTCATAAAGAATTTCTTATTACAAAAGTATTACATTCAGCTAGATAGTAATTTAAACTAATCTAAGTAGGGACGCTTCCCATTGTTTACTCCAGATGTGCTAGGGTTACCATCTAATACTGCAAAGGGAATGATTTGTAAGAGTGAGCTATGACATGCTCAGCAGGTTTTATAATTTATAACACTATAGGATTTGAAGAAGTATAACAGTTCAAAACTTTTCTCAACTGAGTGTTTTTTACCATGTCCGGAATTTTTATATTTCAACCATTTCTGGACTTTTTATTATTTCTGTCAGTCACAAAGACTTAGAAATCTTGTTCAGATGTTAGATAGGTGATCAACCTATTCAACATCCTAGGAGTATGCATCCCATCCTAATCATGCCCAACTTGGACTAAGTGTCAAATTTTATTGCCACACATTTTTCCCTTCTAGGATATACAACTCAATATAGGATATCTTACCAAAGCAATTTGGTGTGACACAACAGTATATGCTTAATAAACAATATCATATGAATAAACAATTCATTTCTTAGTTATGCTGAAGCTATAGCGATAACTTTGCAATAATTCGCAATCAAGTTTAGGTTTGGTATAACATATCAAAAGCAAATCAAGATAGGAATCTTGTTTAACGAATAAGTTAGGGTTTTTGGTCATTATTTCACCTTCTTGCCTCTACAAAGATCCGATGGTTGATACATGTGCTGCTTGGGAGTTGCACCCATGTCATGTGCAGCCTTAAAACTTGGTTTGATGAGTAGTAACCTGTTTGTGAGCTAGTTCATCATAATTAGTAGCTTAATTATTCCCTAATCCTCTTTAATCTTGATTGGGGTTTTGGTTTTTATGATTAAGGTTACTTAATAATGTTTATTAACACCTAATTGAAGTTTAATAATAACAGTTAGGGTTTAGGATAACCTAACTAGGGTTTAGTCTAACCAATTAGGGTTAGGGATTATAAATTAGGGTCAAGGTTTGTAAATCTAGGGTTAGGGTTTCTTGATTTTTATATTAGGGTTCCTAAATTAGATTTTTCACAAATCCTAACAAGCACGACAAAGCGTTTTATCAGTGTAAGCATGACAAAGCAACTTATCAAAATACATATACCGAAAAGTCCATTTTCGAAAGAAAATTTTTACGCAGGACGTGTTAAGCACGTCAACTTTTGAACAAAATTTATTTGACCTAATCCTATAATATAGTATATAATAACATAATAAACTTTCAGAATAGAGAGATTTTATTTAATAATACTAAATTTATATAACCGAGTCTTATTAGGGTTTTGGGGTTTCACATTCACTCCTACTAATAAGAATTTCATCCTCGAATTTACAATACCATTTAAGTAAATAGTTGGGGATATTTCTTTGACATTTTGTCCTCGAGCTCCCATGTAACCTCTTCAACGTTCTGATTCCTCCAAATCACTTTTACTGATGCTATCAGTTTATTTCTTAGGACTTGCTCTTTATGGTCGATGATCTGCACAGGTTCTTCTATATAAGAAAGATCTTCTTTGATTTGGATCGGCTCATAACTTATAACGTGTTTATAATTGGGTTTATATGGTCATAAAGCAGACACATGAAACACACTATGAATATGGTTTAACTCAAGAGGTAGTGCTATCTCATAAGCAACTTCATCTATCCTCCTTAAAATTTTGAATGGTCCAATGAATCTCGGACTCAATTTTCCTTTCTTGCCAAAACTTATCTTGCCCTTCTAAGGGGACACTTTCAAGAATACATGGCTTTCTATGGTAAAGTTTCGTTGTTGACAATGTGGATCAGCGTATTTCTTCTGTCGAACTTGAGACGCTTGTAGTCGTTCACGTATAATTCAAATTATCTCAGTAGTTTGTTGGATTATCTCAGGTCCTAGCATTTGTCTTTTCCCGACCTCATCTCAACATAAAGGTGTTCTACATTTCCTTCCATATAAGGCTTTATAAGGTAGCATACCTATACTAGCATGGTAACTATTGTTGTAGGCAAATTCTACAAAAGGTAACTGATCTTCCCAACTTCCTTTGAAGTTTATGATACAGGTTCTTAACATATCTTCTAATGTTTGAACGGTTCTCTCACTTTGTCCATCTATTTGAGGGTGATATGATGTACTTAATCTCAACTGTGCTCTTAAGTATTTTTGAAAACTTCCCCAAAAATTTGAAGTGAAACATGGATCTCGGTCTGATACTATAAAAACAAGTACTCCATGCCTGGAGATAATTTCATTAATGTATAACTTGGAAAGTTGATCTAGGTTATGAGTAACCTTAATAGGTAGGAAGTAAGCTGATTTGGTAAGTCGGTCAACTATTACCCAAATGGTATTATGGCCCTTCTGTGTAGTTGGAAGGCCTACCACGAAGTCCATTGTTATGTGTTCCCACTTCCACTCAGGAATTGGTAAGGGTTGAAGTAAACCACTAAAATTTTGATGTTCATCCTTAACCATTTGACACGTGAGCCATTTACTTACCCATTCCTCTATTTCTCTTTTCATATTCTACCACTAAAAGTTTCGACTTAAGTCTTTGTACATTTTAGTACAACCAGGATATATGGAAAATTTAGAATTTTGGTCTTCCTTTAAGATTTCATCTTTTAATGCTTGATTTAACGAAACCCAAATTCTATCTTTATATCTTAGATTCCATCCTTGTCTATTCTGAATTTGGTATTTTTGATGTTAGTTATATCAGATTTACATTTTTGACACTCCGTGTCTTCTCCCTGCATCTTTTTGATTCTATCTAGTAGAGTCGAAACTCCCTCTAGAATGATTAACTTTTGGGTAGAGGCAGTTGGACACCTTACCTCAATTTCAAGTCTTTCAAAATCTTTTATTAACTCTTTATTGTTGGTTATTACATTCAACTTCTCTTGGTTCTTTCTACTTAACGCATCTGCCACTACATTGGCTTTTTCGGGATGATATAAGATTTCATAGTCAAAATCGTTTATCAGTTCTAACCATCTTCTCTAGTTTAACTCCTTTTGTGTAAAAATATATTTTAGACTTTTGTGATCTGTATATATCTCACACTTCTCCCCATACAAGTAATGCCTCAAAATTTTTAGAGCAAAAACCATCGCGGCTAAGTCTAGGTCATGAGTAGGATACCTCTTCTCATAATCTTTGAGTTGTCGTGATGCATAAGTAATCACTTTCCCATGTTGTATCAACACACACCCCTAAACCTCTGTGTGATGCATCACTAAATACTACAAGGCCTCTCGTATCATCTAGTAAGGACAACACTGGAGCCATGCTCAGTCGCTTCTTCAACTCTTGGAAGCTTTCTTCACATTTATCTATTCAAACGTATTTCACCGTCTTTCGAGTTAAATTGGTCAGTGGGGTTGCTATTTTTGAAAAATCTTTTATGAAACATCGATAATAACCCGCTAAATCGAGAAAACTTCTTACTTCTGTTGGATTTATTGGTTGTTCCCAATTCATAACCATTTCAGTCTCAGTTGGATCTACTGAAATTTCATTCTTGTCAATTACATGACCTAAAAACTGAATTCTCTTCAACCAGAATTCATACTTGGAAAACTTTATGTAAAGTTGTTCCATTTGTAATATCTCTAATACGATTCTTAAGTGTTCAACATGCTCTTCCCGTGTTTTCGAGTATACCAGAATACCGTCGTTAAACAATACAACGAATTTGTCTAAGCATGGTTTAAAAACTCGATTCATCAAGTCCATAAATACTTCCAGTGCATTTGTTAAACCAAATGACATCAGAAGAAACTCACAATGTCCGTAGCGTGTCCTGAACGTTGTCTTCAGAACATTTCTTTTCTTACCTTTAACTAATGATAACTTGTCCGTAGGTCGATTTTTGAAAAGTGTCCGACCCCCTTTAATTGGTCAAAAAAATCATCAATTCTTGGTAAAGGATATTTATTCTTTATGGTTAACTTATTCAATTATCTATAATCGATACATAATCTCATGGTACCATCCTTCTTCTTTACAAACAATATCGGTGCTCCCCAAGGTGAAACACTAGGTTGTATACGACGCCCCCAAAACAGGTATACATCACCCATCTTGAGTCGCCAAATACATGGTACTGTTGGGTTTTCGGCACATCAAAGCAATGCACAGCGAAATAAAATTGAATAAAACAGAACAATTTCTGAAACCCAGAACAGGATCCATTCGAAACAGACATTAATTCAGTGTTTAAGAGATTATACCGATTATGAAAAAAGCCTCTAAAACGCTTCGAATCTCCAACCTAATCCCTCACGAAACTGAGTCTCTAAGGTATCCACACGAACGCACGCGAAGCGTTACACGATTCTGCAATAAAGGGAGTTGCGGTACTAGCCACCAAAGGAACAGGATTTTCGAAAACTTTTTATCTAGTCTCTCTCTAAGAGCGGCTAGAGTTTTTAGGTTAATGATAATTCCCTAATATTGCTGCTACATATCATATATATAGCAGTTAAAAAAGAATTAATCAAAACCTAATTTAATTAAAATAAAATCTAAATTTTATATATATATATATATATATATTAATTAAGTCTTACTTAATTAATATACCCATATATATAAATTATCCTATTAATTTAAATTCATAATTTAAATAATATCAATCATATTGACATATTTAAATCTTCACAATTTAAATTAATTCCCTTTTAATTATGTTATATGTGTGTGACCCTATAGGTTATTATTACGTTAAAAATAATTTTAATATCATATTATAAAATTATAAACAGTGAGCGGCATCTAGTAATGCATCACTTCTACCCAAGTAATAATAAGATCGATGATTCGATGCAACCTTTTCGTGACCAATGTTTCAATGTAATTTAATCCTTTTAACCTTGACATACTAGATTAAACTCGAGTCATGGAATGTGTCATACTCTTCATAATTTAATCTATATTTTCTTGATCAATGAGTAGACTATATGAAACAAATCACTATTTGAGCATGGCCATGCATTTCATAGTCCTACTCAATCAAGAGGCCTATGGATATCACCCCTAATATATATGAGGGTTAAATTCCATCTAGATCACTCATATTCCTCACCCGATTCATGATGTACCCAATAATCATCTTTATAGTCCACCCTATTAAAGGTGACATTTTATGATATCAAAGTACATAAATTCACGTGTAGTAATATAGTGATTTCAGGTCGGAGGACCATTACATCATTGTCACTATGAGAATCGTTAATGACAATTTTCATACTCTTCCACGTAGAATTCTCATGGTGGGTCTATCCAGTACATCGTTCTCTAACATGTACCTCTACATTGACTTAATATCTCATATATTTATAACCAATGAGATTTGGTCATCAGTCAATCCACATACTAGTCTCAATGCATCATTGTTGTCCCATCAACAATATACTCAACTATGGACATTTAAGAGCAATGATACTAATTGTAATTATATAATCTCACGTTCAAGTCACATACTTGAAACTATATAATTTGTATCACTATTCTAAGGAATTTTATTATGTTAACATTTATATAACGTAGTAAATAAACCATAATAAAAACATTCATTTATTCAATCAAATATAATATCAAAATGTTAAGCAATTATATCAAATAATTGGCCTCTATGGCATAAACTCTAACAGGTACATAAATCAAATACAAACTTATTATACAACTGTCGGGTAATATACGACAAAACATAGCTGAGAGTTTAAACAAGAATATTGCCTTCTAGACAATATTCACTCTCAATGGAGTCCTCATTACAATAATTATCACACTATTTCACAGAATAGTGAGGACTACTAAAACAATCGTCTGGACCATCAATCCATTCCCTGACCAGTCCCAGCTATATTCTTATTTCCTAAAGAGAACAGTGAAAGAAAAGGGTGAGCTCAACTAGCCTAGTAAGAAATATTATGACTAAGATAATGCAGAATAAATTATCCTTAGCCTTCAATAGTATAACAACTAATAAAATACAATAGACAACAAGTTTTAGATCAACAACTGCATCGAAATAAGCAATCCATTAGAAGAGTCAAGTAGAGCATGATATCTACTATCTTCTATGATTTAAAAAGTTTTTCATTAACCTTATCGCTGAGACTCAGCTTAATAAATAAACCACATCATCGAATCATCCATGCACTACGGGCCAAGAATATTCATGTAATCATAAATGGTCATGATTATACCGAATAATCCCTGGTCATAATCATACCAACAACTTTCCATCAGTGCACTACGGGCCAATGAGGACTTTTACCACATCATTTGTAACATTACGGGTCATGATTATACTGAATGATCCCTGGTCATAATCATACAAATCAACAGTCCATCTATTCACGTAAGCCAAAGATGACTTTCATCACAATATAAACATGAGGATGATGACAATGATATAAGCATTAATCAAATGAAATCACGGATAAATATTAAAGACTTTAAATTTATCCAGAGTTTAAAAATATCCAAATTGTCAACATGATACTGTTTTGTGGAGTAAAATTCAAGAATGATATTGTATCAAAAATGATTTTGACCGAAAAGAAATCAATTTTTGTCATGAATAGTACTCCGGGTAAATAGTACCCGGGTGAATAGTACCCCGTGAATAGTATTTTGGGAATAGTTCTTGTGAATAGTACTTTATGAATAGTACTTTATTAATAGTACTTTGTGAATAGTACCCATAAATAGTACTTCGTGAATAATACTATAAAAGAAAAATAAAAAAGAAAACGATATTCCATGACGAGTACAAAAGAAATGATATCTCATACGAGTATAATAGAATATACGAAACTACAAATGGATTTTCACCTACCCGTGCGGCGATCCACGTGATGCATCATTTCCACAATTTAATAAAGAATGAATACGAAGGGTCATTCACCATACATGCGGTAGTCCGCGTAGACAAGTTATTCTAATAGAATAATAAAGAATGGAATACCAGAAGACTTTCACCATGCATGCGGTAGTCCACGTAGACATGTTATTCCAACAGAATAATAAAGAATGGAATAACAGAAGAATTTTACCATGCATGTGGTAGTCCGCGTAGACATGTTATTCCAACAAAATAATAAAGAATGGAATAATAAAAGAATTTGACCATGCATGTGGTAGTCCGCGTGTACAGGTTATTCTAACAGAATAATAAAGAATGGAATAACATAAAAATTTTACCATACATGCGGTAGTCTGCGTAGGCAGGTTATTCCAATAGAATAATTAAGAATGGAGTAACAACCCTTTCGAGTATTGAATGAAAATAACTATTTTCATGAATACGAAAGAAATAATACCCCTTATGACTTTTGAACGAAAATAATATTCCTACGAATATTGAACGAAGATGATATTCCTTACGAATATTGAACGAAAATAATATTCATAATGAATACAAAAATAATATCTCTTGAACATGGAATAAATAATACCCTTTACCTCGGAAGAAGATTTGGATCTTTGGAATAAAGTGAAGTGCGAGACTACTTTTTCTTCTTCTCTCTCTCTATATAGCTTCTTTCTATAATTGCTCTTGTGAGTCTTAATGAATTGGTGAGAATGAAGGAAGAATGAGCTTCTATTTATAGAAAAATATTGTTTCGATAATTGCACATTTTGGGGCTCTAAATATTACAGTATAATACCTTCATCTTTTTTCTTCATTTTTAATTTAGTCCTACAAGTATTATTAAACTTGCACCACCTCCCCTAATAGTACATTATGTGAATCAATAGTACAATCATGTGACTCAGTAGTTCTATACATGTGAAAAAAATAATTACAGTATAGTACCTTCATCTATACCTCTATTTTTAATTTAGTCATGCAAGTATTGTCAATCTTGCACCACCTCCCTTAATAGTACATGCATGTGAATCAATAGTACATAAATGTGAACAAATAGTTATAAGCATGTGAATTAATAGCAATTAATTACCCATTTATCTGATTAATTACCCGATTGGTCAATATATCCTTATCGAAATAAAAATCGATTTCCACTAACAATAATAATCCCAACACAATGGAAATATCAATTTCATCTTTAATCAACACGAAATTATTCATCATTAATATTATAACTCACAATATTTAACAACCGAGATCATTCCGGGAAAGAGGGATTTAGATAAGGATTTCTCCCTATTGGCTATAAATTAGGTGACCAAACCTCTCCTCGACAGAACTTTCTAGACATCGTCAATATCGCAAATAATAATATGAATAACTTTGTTGTCTCAATTATTGATTTAATAATAATAAATATTATGCAGATGATACTGTGACAATAATTGAATCAATAATATGAGAGATATTATTCAGCAATTACTGTAGCAATAATTGAGTATAACTGAGTGACTTATCACGTAAGCATTAATAATTAATACTGGTGTGTTACTATGCAACCACGCCAGACATCGCATTTCTTTACTACCGGTAGTTCAACGGTTTAACAGTGAAACTTTCACCATTATTTTTATAAAAGATATTTCGTCATTTTCCAACTACGACAATACTTCCATTGTGGGGTCCACTAATGATTGTGTGCGTCGTCATTTAATATTCCCCGAAAATGAATATTCCCCAACCAATCGAATATTCCCAAGCAACAATGCGAATATTTTATATCAACTTGCTTACTTTTGCAAAATTTTCAAATGTCACCTTAACTTTAACCTTTATCAATTTAACCATTTACTAAATAAAATAATAATTATAAGAAAATTGAATACTTTAATTTCATAAATTTTGGGGTCTTACAATCTCCCCTCGTTATGAAATTTTGCCCTCAAAATTTACGTACGTACCTGATATGTCGAAGAGATGAGGATACCTCGTCAAATTCTAACTCTTGAGGTATAACCTTAGAGCGTAGAATATGATCTTTCTTATCCAAGATTTTAACAGGTATCTCTTCATACGTTAAATCTTCCGTTATCTCGTCTGGTTCTAATTCAATAATGTGGTTCGGGTCGTCCACATATTTACGTAACATTGATACGTAAAAAATGTTATGAACACGCTACATACTTGGCATTAAAGCTAGTCTATAGGCCACAATTCCTACTCGATCAAGGATTTTGAATGGCCCAATTAAATCGAGGGTTGAGATTTACTCTCTTCGTCAATTTTTACTTCTAGAATAACGCCCTCTTAAACCTTATTCTTCATATTCATCAGATCCGGGTGTGTAGCTTGAGCGGTTTTAACTTTATCGGTTAACATCAATTTTACTCGTATTATTTGACATCATCACATAGGTCCTTAAAGTCTTTAACTCTATCTTTATCATTTGTAAGTCATATAAAATGGATCTTTGTGTTAACAACGTTACAATTGTAAACGCATACGATCTTCTACTCAATGTATTAGCTACCACATTCGATTTTTCCACAATAATATTGAATGGTATGGTCGTAATCTTCAACAGCTCGAGCCAACGTCTTTGGCGCATGATACGTTCGTTTTGGGTGAATAAATATTTAAGGGTTTTAGAAATGGGTTTTTTATTGGGGTCAATACCAAATTCGATTTCATGCTCTTGGGGTAGGCTAGGAATGTAAGACCCCGAATTTTATGAAATAAAAGTTGTTAGTTCCCAGTAGGCACAATATAGATCTAGAAGGGGGGTTTGAATAGATCCTTAAAATTTCATATTCTTTTCTTGTTTATTAAGTTGTATTACTCATTAAGTAGAACATGACAAACTTAAGAATCTTTTTAAGCACAACGGAATAGGTAAAAGATCCCCTTCATTGATATATTCATAATCGACATACATTGTTCGTAGAAATAACTTAGTAGTAAGCAGTTAGCACATACATATCAGTTATAGAAGTTAATGTATATAATGTAAATGACATAAAGTAAAAGACATAGGGGATTTTAAGTGTTTCAGAGACTCAAGCTCCTAATCCACTCTAATGCTTTCAACTAGCAGGATTTCCACTAAAGAAGGGCAGCACCCTGAATCACTAAGATTCCTTCAAGGCCAACAGCCTTGGGACTTCAGTTCACTAAGAACTCTTCAAGGCCAGCATCCTTAGAACTTCTCTAGTTCCTTAGGAACTCTTCAAGCCCAGCAGGCTTGGAACTTCATTTAGTCCCTACGGACAAGGACCCCTCAGGACTTGGCTTCTTGTTGTTGTAGTTGTTGTTGTTATTAGTGCTGAGCTGCTAAGATGTCATTAAGCTTTGAACATCTTTTGTACTTAGCAGCTTAGTGTGATCCTCTTTGCTTTCAGCTTCGAGTCCGAACCACATATTCTATGGTTCAGCTGATCTTTACTCTCTTCAGCTTATCTTCATCTGATGTCAGTTGTGCACCATCACCATCTGGGTTTACTAAGTCTCTATGCTTTTAGTAGTCTTCGTCTGGCACTTAGCAATCCCTGAACCCTTCCTGAATACTTTTTAGATATGGTTCTGCACTTGTTCAGTTTCAGCTTTCGATTCTTGGTGATCTGTAGAGTGGCTCCCTTGATCTTCTTTGTACCCAGTCACTTTTCTAAATGCTATCTTTTTAGCCTTCTCGGCTCTCAGCTTGGCTGCCATCTTTAGTGGCATTCTCATCTTTGTTTAGTGAAGCTTTGATCTGTATGAGTCCTTCTTCAAAGCTGCTTCACTTCTACCTTGGTAGTCTCAATGTCACTAAGACTTATTCTATTAATCTTTGGTGGAACTCGTAGAGTCAACAATAACATTCACCAACTCAACGATTCTGCAACAATACAATCATCAGCATCTTTATATCTTTGAAGCTCTGTTGATTTATACTACTTCCCAATCTTCCCGTTGGAAAGTAGCCATTGAAAACTATTCAAATTGCCTCGCAGATCTCAAGTTATTTGGTGCAGACTGCAGATATGACATGACATCTTTTCTCGACTTCTCACGACACCTTTGCGATCGCTGTTATTGTTTCACCTCCGTCGATATGTCACTTTGATATCTCGGGCAAGTCGACGACTTTATTTCACCTTTCTGATTTCTCGATCAGAGGTTGTCCTTGCATCGATGCTCTCAATAAGCTCTTGTCCGAATATTACCCTTCAGATTGAACTGTTGCCAATGCTTGATCTTGGTGTTCGACTCTCACGATTCTAATGCATATCTTCATCGACCTGATCGTAGTGTTCTTGTTGACTTGTAGAAACAACACTTCGATCTTGAAGAATGTCCACTTGATCTTTAGTGTAGAACACCTCTACCTCTTTTTGGGCAGTGCTTCATTACTTCTATTTGCCTCGATTGTTCTCAGATTTTGATGGCTTAATTCCTTCCTCTGGCCTCTTCTGAATAATAAGACACTTCAGATTTGTGGCGTGTCTAGCTCACTTTCTCCTTGTGATCTCCCGTTCACTTATCATCAATGGACTGACCCAATGCTTAATCACTTTAGCCTTGTTCTTCAGAGGCTGACCAGTATCTCAGTGTGTACTCCATTAGTTCCTTCTGCGTTTAGCAAACACTATGATCTTAGTCGCTTCCAAGATCGTTGTCATCTTTCTACTTGACAGCTACTGCATATGCTGACTTTCCTTAGTCAGCTACTGAAGTCTTCTTGTGATCATATCGTGGAAGACTTCATCTCGAATGGCTTCACAACTCACTCTTGATGCTGATTGGGTTAGTACTTAGGTCTTCTATTAGCTTGCATGCCATTCGTTGAGTGCTCTCTGGTTTCCTTCAGGTGGGACGTATCTATGCAGTGTCAACTAGAGGCTTCATTCCTTTGGATATTCTGGGAGTGCTCATTCATTGAGACTCATATTTGCTCTACGATTCTACCTTGGCATTATGAGCACATCTGTTTAGGTCTTAGTTCTTCACTCTACGATTCAGCTTTGGCTGTGCAGACACTACAACTCTGAGATCAGATCTTGACACTATGATTTTTGTCGTTGTGCTTGTTGTCTTCATCTGATCTTGCTCGACTACGATCTCTGCCTTTGGTATGATTAGTAGACTCTACAACTCTGAGTGTAGTCCACGATTCTTGACTTAGCTTTGGCAGATACTCGGTTGGCTCGTAGGCAGGTTGTCTCTATGATTCTAAATATGACTTCCTTAGTAGACTACGGCTCCGAGGAAGTGCTACTCGACAAACTACGATCCTTCCTCGTCTCTCCTAACAGTCTACGAACTCTGAGATCTACTATCTTGCAGACTACGATTCTTCCTTGATAGCTCTCGAGTTATTCTTAACTCTCCTTGCAGACTACGATTTCTGGTGCAGTGTTTGACGATCAGACAAGCCTATCTGTTACATCATAAGATCAACCTAACATGCTTGATCCTTCTATATTTATAGTCCTTGAACATCATTTCTTTTTAAGGACTTTACAAAGTTGTTTTACTTATGTATGATCAATCTAACACATTTGATCAATTCATTCTAAGTCCTTGTACATATGTTTTTATTATCTATTAAGGGACTTTACAGCTTTTCTTAATGCAAGCATACTTGCATATTCATTCATATATATATATATATATATATATATATATATATATATATATATATATATATATATATCATAATCAAATCAAATGTAAATAGGAATATCATTCACTTGCTTATTCCTGACAATCTCCCCCTATTTGATTATGACAAAAACAATAAGTGCATATGCATGTTATGAATGAATCTTATATACAGTGAGCAGTTGTTTTCTAAAATAGATAATCATGAATGTCATTTATAATAATATGAAATTTAATATACTATGACATCTTACATCCTGGATCCAGAATATACCTAACTAGTTAGAGATATACCTCTTTGGCTCCATGTATGCTTCCAGGATGTCAGTTGATATGCTATTCATCTGTTTGATTCATCTGTTTGATCTTTTTGCATCTGCTCATCCTGGGACATTGGCTTCATCCTTTTATATGCTCCCCCTCAGATGTTTGCTGCTATAACTCCCCCTTAGCCTTTGCAAATATGGGTTCATCATCCTTTAGCTCCCCCTTTGATGATGACCCAACTTCTTCTTCTGCTATCTTCTTCTTTTGTTTCCTTCTACTCTTCTTTCCCTTTCTTGGCTGCCTCTTTCTATGCCTCTCTTTCTCCCCCTTTTTGTCATTAATCAGTTGAGAGAGGTGTTCCATATTGAACATAAGTTGCTCCATCATGTAGGAGGAGTTTCTAACTTCATTCATGATTTCTTGTTGACTTAGCTCAAGTTACATAGAAAAAGATTGATTCATGTTGTCAATCTTGTTAGAGAGGATTTTGAGTTTCTCTTCATTTGCCTCTTGTGCTCGTAGAGCTGTAGCTTTTTGATCATGTATGGCTTTCAGATAGATGTGATCTCTCTCTTTGATTTTGAGAGATATATCATCCATAGTTTCTTGGAGTCTGTTTTCTATTGTTGTTAACTGCTTTAACTCTTCATTCATTAGAAATATCTTCTCAGCCAGCTTAGCAGAATTCCTTAACAACTCCTGCTCCACAGGATTTTGGTCATCTGATCTGGCAGCTTCTTATTGAACACTAGCTTGAACTTTACTATTTTCATCCTTGGATAGATTGTGGAAAGTCTTGACAATCTGAGAATTCGTTGAGTACCAACAGATATTGGAAGATGAAGGGATGTTAGATATCTGAGCTTGGGCAGATGAAGGCTTCACAATTTGGATTGAACATCATTAATGGTAGAGTAAACAGACTCTACGATTATTCATTTGGCCATAGTCCTTCTGCCTTTAGTGTCAACTCTATGATCATAAGGAATATAGTGATTTCCAGCTTGTCTGTAGATCTTGTAGTGAGGCTTGTCATTGATCACCATGGTTGCGAACTTCTTTACCCTTTGGGAAGTTTTGTGACACCAGCTCTAGATTTGGAAATTGAGAGTAACACCAGCTGAAATAGCTCTCATCCTTATTAGTATGAGCCTTTAACCATGACATCCATGGGAAGAACCATCTCATCGAGGAGGATCTTGAGGTTGTACAATATTGTTGTGCAATCTAACTCCATATTTTTCTAATTATGAAGTACTTCATATGTAGTCATCCTTACAACTCGAAGTTGTTCATTTCCATGACTTATCCATCTTGCTGTTGGTTCAGCTGGTGGTTCATCAAAAACTTCCACCACTATTCTTCTGCTGATTCTAGCTAGAGAGAGAACAGATAGTATTACGGTTCCTCCGATTCTTTGAAAGTCTTGAGAATCGGACTATTTCCTATTTCTTCCTTTTGATCCGAATCTCGCTGACTTCCTTCATCAGATTCTTCAGTGAAGTCTTCTTGTTGAATTTCATTTTTAGAACCTTCTTCAGCAGTATCTTCCTTGGATTCATCACTAATTCCATCTTCATCATTTTCTTCATCAGATTCATCATCACTTACCTCAATAATTTGATAGAGTGATCATTTTTCTTGTTAGAGGCAAATTTAGCTTGATGATCCTGTGGCTCTTCCTTCTCCTTGGTGGTTCAAAGATTTGAGAGTCATACTCTCCTTCCTCTTTAGACTCACGAGGCATTGAGTCATCGATGTGCTTTTCTTGATTTTCATCATTGGTGGGGGCATTTCCTTGTTCTTCAGGATCAACATCATTTGATCCATTATCTGGGTTGGTTGGAGCATTTGCATTTGGAGATGTAGTTTGGTCAACTTGTATCTTGTCTTTACCAGCAGAGTGAATGCTCTGGGGGCTTGTGTATTCTTCTTCATCAGCAGATGTTGCATTTTCTTCCTTTAATCCAGCTTCACCTTCATTGCTAGATTTGGCATGTGGGGGCTCAACCTTTTCTTCTTCTGATTCTACGTCCTTTTCTTAATTATACGTACCTTCATGGTGAGTTGAAATTGGACTGTCTATCATCTTAGCTTTCTTGCTGGATGGCCTTTGAAGTAATCGGTTACTTCTTCTCTTAGTGGTCTCTGCGATTGAGACCTTTTCATCTTCAACCTTATCTTCTATGGATAGACTTTTGGAGAGGCCTCAAACTTTACTCATGCTCTTGGATTTCTTCTTTGGTTTGGTGTCATGCTGTTGATGCAGAATCATCAGATTCAAAATTTTCTACCTCTTTTGCCTTCCTCTTCTTTCCAGAGGCTTTGCTACTGCTCCTAGTTGTCAACCTTTTATTCTCCTTTGGGTTTTTCTTCCAATTTACGAACAGTTGTGGAGACATTACCTTGTGAACATTAAGGATTTCACCATCATCATCCTTAATTTTATTCTTCAACTTTTTCTTCAGGATGATACTTAAGAATCTCCCATGAAAAACCTTTGTGAGTGGTTTTTCAGTTAATCTTTTTCTTTTTTTCCTTATCCAACCACTTAGACATATGATCGAGTAGGACATCTCCAAAGTTGATGTGTTCCTTCAAGACTATGGCAGATATGATCTTCAGCTGTTGGTCAATCACAGTATCATGTGCAATGTCTTTACATAAGACACATTTCCCCACGATTTTAGCAAGGAACTTGAATTCTTCAGGAAACTCCTTTTTCTTTATGTCCTTCAGACTAGGGTTTCTTCTGTACTGCATAATCTTCTTAGCTTTTTCTGTGTCGATCTCTTTCAGGCTTTTTAGATTTCGATCAGGAAGGCCCAAGCATTGATTGATGTCAGAAGAGTTTAGTTTCAGAATCTGACCTTTAACCTTGGTGGAGAGGATTCAAGAATTTATGGTTGCGTTTGAATGGAACTCCTTGACCATGTCACCATATATTCGTGTGTTTTCCTCAAGACATTCTGAGAACCCGGCCTTCTTCACAAGTTCAAGAATATCTCTAAACTTCTTTTCGAATTTTTCGAACTTCTTGGTTCCTAGCTGAATGCCAGTGATTACTTGCCAATCTGCCATTTGAGGAGTTCGAGGAATATGGGTGTTGGTTTTAAGAAGTTTGTGAGAGATATTTGACTGTTATTTAGGTAAGGATTTGGAGGGTTAATGAATTCAGGAAGTGAACAGGCTTTTAGGGTTTGAAAATGAGAGGGAAGAAGTTTTGATAGTTTCTAACAACTGTTTGTAGATTTTGGATTTGTCTTTAAGGCAGTTTCTTCTATCCTATGAACGTACTGTGATGTGTCACCCACCATTGGTTGCACGATACCTAGTAACAAGCTGTAACTCCCCAGTAACTTGTCAGTTAGTTGTCTCTTTTAGAAGAGTGGACGTTTGATTGACATGGATTGACCTTTGACCTCTTGAGTTCATAGAGTAGCATGATAGAGTAGCTATTGACTCTACGTTTTCCTTTGTTGACTCAACGATCAATTCTCTGAAGGATGTTGTAGTGGATGGTTTTGACATTTCTCCTTATGTTGAAACTTCATAGCTTAACCACTGATGTACCCTAAGCCAGTTTGGGTACTTAAGTTCTGATGTGCATTTGCAAGATGTCTTACCAAACTGTATTTGAACTAATCTCCTCATACTTCAGAATGGTAGAGCAATTGTCTCGTTCTTCCAAGCTCCTCATAAGCTAGAGTGTCTTCTGGTAAGTCTACGATCGTTAAGTCTTCTTCTGCGATTGTTGAGTTTTCACTACGATCGTTGAGATTTCATCACGATCGTTGAGTTCTCTTAAAACTCTATTTTACAATCGTTGACTGACTTGGTCCTTCAGATGAACTTTACTAAGCATTCCTTCTAGGTCAAGGTAGCTCAGGAAGGGCCAACCTTTTTGAGTGAGCTAAGGGTCAGGTTTATCCCTGAGGCACTTTCTAGATGAAATACTTTCGAAGTGATTTGCACAGATATCTCATTTCACTTTTTCTATTGAGGAGTCCCTCTTCCAACTTTAGACATCTGCACTGGCTGCAATTGTGGTGTCCTCCTGCTCTACGATCAGATGTTTAATTGTAGGTACTCCACGATTTTGAGTTGGGTGGATGAAAGGTTATCAGTAGTACATTTTGAGACGTTCCTATTAACTATGGATCTTCATTTGGTTCATCAGCCACAAAGTTTTGGGACTTTATAGCTGGTACACAGCTTCATAGTATATCTCTGATTGTTTAGAGCTTCTGTACTATTAGCAGATTACTGCTCCCCCATAGTTGATACTGTCTTCTTAGAGAGACCTAAGTTCTTCTTCTTCATGTGTAGCAGAAGGCAACCATGTATATCTCATTCTAGTTGAAGTCATTAAATCTTCTTGTATCGTAGAAATGGGCATTTTCAGAGTTCATCATTCTTCGATCCTTTGACAGCACTACGAACGTAGTATTCCTTGTCAGTTTGTGCTTGCTAAGTTCTGCTCCGATAATGTGTTCCTCATGATTGATGCTCGATGATCCTCTGTAGTCAGCTTCCTTGAGGATTCTTCTCTTATGACATGCGTTGCATGATTGAGCATATAAGACCCTTTTTTTCTTTTGTTGAATGGCCTGCTTTCATACAAAGATCAGTTGCCATGTGAGCTTTATTCAGATTAGCTCAGCAGGTCTTCAAGAACAGGCTTTGACATATAGGAATTTTATCAGAATCATTTCTAAATAGTCTTAAGCCTTCTACTGGTTGAATCTTTCTTGACTGAAGTCTTCTGCTTCAGCATTCCTTAGTGTGGTCAGATAGACCAAGTACCTGCAGGTTATAAATTTCTATTTTTGGTACCCATTGTTAAGTGGGTCCTGCTAGGTTAGTTTTCTAAACCCTTGTTCCTCATATATTTAGATAATCATCATATTGATCACCAATAGTCATATTCATGCATGTAACTCATTTAGATAATACATTTTGAGATGCATGAAGGTGAGTGTGTGTAAGATTTGCTATTTTAGTAAAACACTCCTTTTCTTTGATGGTTTCATCATTTTCTTGGTTTTGTTCATAGAGTTTAAATGTTCGCAGAGTGAGAATCAATTCTACGAATTATTTGTATCTGGTTGATTCATGGAGGTGATCAGTTTCTACAAGTCATCAAGATACTCTTGCAGGACTAATCATACTCTGTGTATTATCAAACACTTAGAACATAGGTTTATACATATATATTAACCCATCAGCAAAGATTACTTTACATAAAATTAATTTAACCTGTGATGCTCTTATGACCCATTTCAGATTTCTTTCAAGATGTCATCTTCAACCTAAAATTTGAATGGAGAGAAAGTTTATAGGCAATTCAGTTTCCATCCTCAGTGTACTTTCTCTATTCACCTTTTTAGGTAGATTATGATTTCTTGAAAGAATACTTTTATAGTTCATAAGGAGGTGCAACATGATGTACACAATTATACTAGTGAGGAACCGTACCTTTCTACTGTTAGTTCCTTAACAGTCATTTAACTTTGACATACTGGGATTAGGCATTGATGTGCATAGTTTCTTATTTGTTCCTGACAGCTTGTTGCTTCAGTTGACCTTCAATCAATCAGTCGTGGTCTTGAGGATGCAAGCTAAGAAAATCTCAACATCTTTAGTTCTTTGACATCCTTGAGTTCACAAGGTTTACATCCAGCTGCTGGTTGGCCAGACACATGTTTGAGAAGTTCTTCTTTCTTCTCTGGATAAGCATTTCTTAGCATGTATGGTCTTTTCATCTTTTCAGGCTGATGGATGTTTGATTCTTTTCTGTTGATATCTCTTGAGCTTTCTAGCCTGGTATTCAGACTACAAGATTGACCGCGAGTAAGAATTGGTCTTGTTGATATGGTAATCAAGAACATGGACCAATCTGAGCAGTTTCAGGTGTATATACACATTTACCTGTACACAATATTTCCAACGTGTGAGCTCATCTACATACAATAAGGTAACTTACTACTAAACTAAGTTTAGAACAATGTTTGTGCCTAGGATCAGACTCAAAGCAATTAGCTTTTGAATATAGCATGAGAACCTTCTTTGATACCAATTATTAGTTCCCAGTAGGCACAACATAGATCTAGAAGGGGGGGGGGGGGGTTGAATAGTTCCTTAGAATTTCAAATTCTTTTCTTATTTATTAAGTTGTACTGCTCATTAAGTAGCACATGACAAACTTAAGAATGTTTTCAAGCACAGCGGAATAGGTAAAAGATCCCCTTCATTAATATATTCATAATCAGACATACATTGTTCATAGAGTTAACTTAGTAGTAAGAAGTTAGCACATACATAGTAGTTATAGCAGTTAATGTACATAATGTAAATGACATAAAGTAAAAGGCATATGGGGTTTTAAGTGGTTCAGAGACTCAAGCTCCTAATCCACTCTAATGCTTTCAACTAGTAGGATTTCCACTAAGGAAGGGCAGCACCCTGAATCACTAAGATTCCTTTAAGGCCAGCAGCATTGGGACTTCAGTTCACTAAGAACTCTTCAAGGCCAGCAGCCTTGGAACTTCTCTAGTTCCCTAGGAACTCTTCAAGCCCAGAAGGCTTGGAACATCATTTAGTCCCTCCGGACAAGGAGCCCTCAGGCCCTGGCTTCTTGTTGTTGTAGTTGTTGTTGTTGTTGGTGCTGAGCTGCTAAGATGTCATTAAGCTTTGAACATCTTTTGTACTTAGCAGCTTAGTGTGATCCTCTTTGCTTTCAGCTTCGAGTCCGGACCACATCTTCTTTGGTGCAGCTGATCTTTACTCTCTTCAGCTTATCTTCATCTGATGTCAGCTGTGCACCATCACCATCTGGGTTTGCTAAGTCTCTATGCTTTTAGTAGTCTTCGTCTGGAACTTAGCAATCCCTGAACCCTTCTTGAATACTTTGCAGATATGGTTCTGCACTTGTTCAGTTTCAGCTTTCAGTTCTTGGTGATCTGTAGAGTGGCTCTCTTGATCTTCTTTGTACTCAGCCATTTTTCTGAATGCTATCTTTTTGGCCTTCTCGGCTCTCAGCTTGGCTGCCATCTTTAGTGACATTCTCATCTTTGTTGAGTGAAGCTTTGATCTGTATGAGTCCTTCTTTAAAGCTGCTTCACTTCCACCTTGGTAGTCTCACTGTCACTGAGACTTGTTTTATTAATCTTTTGTGGAACTCGTAGAGTCAACAATAGCATTCACCAACTCAACGATTCTATAACAATACAATCATCAGCATCTTTATATCTTTGAATCTGTGTTAATTTATACTACTTCCCAATCTTCCCATTGGAAAGTAGCCGTTGAAAGCTATTCAAATTGCCTCGCAGATCTCAAGTTATTTGGTGCAGACTGCAGATGTGACATGACATCTTTTTCTGACTTCCTGACACTGTAGTCTGCTATTTCACCAACCCTGTCAGATATGTCACTTTGATATCTCAGGCAGGTCGACGACTTTATTTCACCCTTCTAATTTCTCGATCAGAGGTTGTCCTTGCATCGATGCTCTCAATAAGCTCTTGTCCGAATATTACCCTTCAGATTGAACCGTTGCCAATGCTTCAGTCTTCAACTATTCGAACTCTATGATTCTGATGCATATCTTCATGGACCTGATCGTAGTGTTCTTGTTGACTTGTAGAAATAACACTTCGATCTTGAAGAATGTTCACTTGATCTTTAGTGTAGAACACCTCTTCCTCTTTTTGTGCAGTGCTTCATTACTTTTGTTTGCCTCGACTGTTCTCAGATACTGATGACTTGATTAGCTCTGGCCTCTTCTGAATAATAAGACACTTCAGATTTGTGGCGTGTCCAGCTCGCTTTCTCCTTGTGATCTCCCGTTCACTTATCATCAATGGACTGACCCATTGCTTAATCACTTTAGCCTTATTCTTCAGAGGCTGACCAGTATCTCAGTGTGTACTCCATCAGTTCCTTCTACGTTTAGCAAACACTATGATCTTAGTCGCTTCCAAAATCGTTGTCATCTTTCTACTTGACAGCTACTGCATATGCTGACTTTCCTTAGTCAGCTACTGAAGTCTTCTTATGATCATCTTGTGGAAGACTTCATCTCGAATGGCTTCACAACTCACTCTTGATGCTGATTGGGTTGGTGCTTAGGTCTTATGTTACCTTGCATGCCATTCGTTGAGTGCTCTCTGGTTTCCTTCAGGTGGGACGTATCTATGCAGTGTCAACCAGAGGCTTCATTCCTTTGGATATTCTGGGAGTGCTCATTCATTGAGACTCGTATTTGCTCTCTGATTACGCGCTTGGCATTGTGAGTACATCTGTTGAGGTCTTAGTTCTGCACTCTACGATTCAGATTTGGCTGTGCAGACACTACGACTCTGAGATCAGATCTTGACACTACAATTTCTGTCGTTGTGCTTGTTGTCTTCATCTGATCTTGCTCGACTACGATCTCTGCCTTTGTTATGATTAGTAGACTCTACAACTCTGAGTGTAGTCCACGATTCTTGACTTGGCTTTGGCAGATGCTCGGTCGGCTCGTAGGTAGGCTGTCTCTATGATTCTGAACATAACTTCCTTAGTAGACTACGGCTCCGACGAAGTGCTACTCGACACACTACGATCCTTCCTCGTCTCTCCTGGCAGTCTACGAACTCTGAGATCTACTATCTTGCAGACTACGATTTTGCCTTGATAGCTCTCGAGTTATTCTTGACTCTCCTGGCAGACTATGATTCCTGGTGCAGTGCTCGACGATCAGACAAGCCTATCTGTTACATCATAAGATCAACCTAACATACTTAATCTTTCTACATTTATAGTCCTTGAACATCATTTCTTTATAAGGACTTTACAAAGCTGTTTTACTTATGTAGGATCAACCTAACACATTTGATCAATTCATTCTAAGTCCTTGTACATATGTTTATATTATCTATCAAGGGACTTTACAGCTTTTCTTAATGCAAGCATACTTGCATATTCATTCATATATATATATATATATATATATATATATATATATATATATATCATAATCAAATCATATGTAAATAGGAATATCATTCACCTGCTTATTCCTGACAAAAGTATTCAATTTTCCTATAAAGTAAATGGTTAAATTGATAAAAAGTAAAGTTAGGGGTGATATATGAATTTTTTTTCAAAATAAGCAAGTGGCTATAAAATACTTATTGTTGTCGGGGAATATTCGTTTGGTTGTGAAATATTCTTCCTGTCGGAGAATATTCGTACGACGACGCAGCCATTTGTGGGCCCCCTAACAGAATAACTGTCGGATGAAGAAAATGACAAGTTTGAGTTTTTATAAATAACGGCGTAATTGTTACTGGCTTTACCTTTGTTTCACGATGAGCACATAGATATTGCATAGTATTTTTGAATTATTAATTATTACGTAAAAAGACACTACTTAATAATTGTTGCAGTAATTATTGTTCAATATTTTATTTTATTGATTCAATAATTGCTGCATTGATATTTTATATTATTGTTGTTTCAATAATTGTCACAGCATAGTATTTCCCATTATTAGATCAATAATTCATATTATTTGGATAATATTATTAGATAGCATTATTGGCAATGTCTAGAAAGTTTTGTCAAGGAGAGGTTTGGTCACCTAATTGCACGCCAGTAAGGAGAAATCCTTATTGGAAAGCCCCCTCTTTCTGGGTACGGCCTGGTTGTCATTATTGTGATTCTGTAATATTATTTATTAATAATTAATTATTGATTTAAATGATAAGAAAATATATATTTTTTAATGCTAAGGTGTTTTATTAGTATTTTGTCGAAATGAAGAATGAAATTTAGAAATTTTTAGAAAATTAGTTTATTACTTGATTTTGTAAAATCTATAACTCTTTGTGTATAATGAGTTAAGAGATTAGCAATATAACAAAAGAAAGCCCTGGAAGTAAGCTAATCGTAGAAATTGGAATCACCCAAAAATTTATTGTGGATTTTTCGTGGTGACTGTTTGAATGAAACTAGTCCGAATGACTCATATTTCAAAAAATCAGTGTTCGTAAGATATATTGCGTGGGTTATAATTTTTAATCCGACCGTTGGATCGTTGTTATTTTTGAATATGTTATACATTTTTAAGTTGAGTACATGTCCATAAATTTGGAACCGTTAAAAATTAACGTATGATTTGTTATGAATTTTAAGAGGTGACTGATTCAGAAATTATGTTTATAAATGATTTTTGGTAGAAAATTCTAGAATGAGTGGGCCCCACCTTTGGTTGGTGAAAAATGTGCTAAAATTTTATTTCAAAAGTGGTGGGTGGGAATAGTAGCAGGTAAAGCCATCAGGTTGCAGGTCAAGTCTGCTTTCGCGTTTTAACATTTTCCTATAAATAGAGTGCTGAGTTAGAATTGAAAATCACACCAAAAATATAAGTTTTCTCTCCCTATATTATCGAGCGTATTTTTGTGAGTATTTTGATACTTTTAGAGTTCTTAACTGATTGCAAGTTTCCTTCAAATCATATATCCGATATTCCAATCGTAATCTCGCTCTTTTGAGGTAGGGGATTGTAAGGGATTGTAAAGGATGTTATTTTCTTTTTAAATGATATTATTTTCTTCAATATTATTATGCCGAATTATTGATACGAGTTTTATTATAGAATTTCTACCTTTTTCATGTCGGATTACTATTCACGTATACGACACTATTCATATATACGGCACTATATTCATGTATATGGCACTATTTACGTATATGATATTATTTACATATACGATACTATGTACGAATACGGGTTACTATTCATGAGTTACTATTCATGAGTTATTATTCACGAGTTACTATTCATGGGTACTATTCACGACAAAATTGGTTCTTTTTCTGACCAAATTATCGTTGATTTATGAATCTTACTCTTGAAATTAAATGCAGTTGTTGATCATATTGTTTTTATTATCATATATAACATTTTTTGATGATATTTCTCTTTGACTTGAGTGTAAAGATGGGTAGATTATTGGTATGATCGTGACTATGGGTTCTCTTAGGCCCGTAGTGCAAAGATGAATTGTTGACTGGTATGATCATGACCATTGAATTTATAATTGAATATCTTTAGCTTAAGTGCAAAGGTGAATTGATCAACATGGTTATAATAATTGTTTATATAAATTCTGAAATGATTATATATTTCTTTGAGGTATTAATATCTTTGGCCTGTAGTATAAAGATGAATTATTGATGAATATCTTTGGCCTGTAGTGCAAAGATGAATTATTGATGAATATCTTTGGCCCGTAGTGCATAGATGACATGTTGTTGAATATCTTTGGCCTGTAGTGCAAAGATGACCAGTTGTTGAATATCTTTGGCCTGTAGTGCAAAGATGAACTGTTGATGAATATCTTTGGCCCGTAGTGCAAAGATAAATTTATTAGTATGATTATGAACAGAAACTGTGATTTGGTATAACCATGATCTTTGATGTTTCAGGTAAAGACATGTGATGAAAATTATCTTCGTCCTGGATGAGAAGAGGAATTTAGAACCACAAATTTGATTATGAGTTATTCACATGATTGTGGACAGCAATTGTTGATTGATGTTATAGGGATAAAAGATTGTTGGTGGACTTTTAACATGGATAAGATAATAGACTTTATAATCTATTTGACTCTTCTAATGGATTGCTTCGTTTAATTTGTAACTATGGTTGAAAAGTTTTATCATCTACCATATGTTTCTAAATCTCTGATTTATTACTGATGAGGCTATTGATAATTTAATTATCTTTAGTCATGATATTCTTTACTGGGCTAGTTGTGCTCACCCTTTTGTTTCACAATTCCTTTCAGGTGATAAGAGTGTAGTTGGGTCGAAAGCGGGGTAATGGAAATAGAATTGATGGTCTATAGTCATTTAGGTTCTCCTAAACAAAGATGAAAATAATTTTATTAAGAATTTGAGATAAGTGTGTCGTATTTTATACATCATTTAACCGTTAATTTTGGTGAACCAAATAGGGTGTGGTGAACCTAACTTTGGAAGAGTGTTTTGTCAATATCATACAAGATGTCTAATGACCTACGACTTCGTTTTATCATAAGACAGGGTTGTGCACATCCACTTTCCAATTATATTTATGAGCACTACCTACATAATCTTGGAGTTAGGTTGAAATATAATTTTTAATTGCAGACAATGGAGATAGTTATATGTCAAGAGAAGACTCACCATTGGAAAGAACATGATAGTAATTTTTTCGTTTTTCTTTGGGGTCTATTGGGTCAACCAAGGATAATTCTGTGGATATATGATATCTATCATAACCTAGACGCATGACCTCTGTAACGATCCGAAATTTTAAAGTGTAATTTAAATATTTATTGAGTTATATAAATATTTATTTGAGATTTTTATTGTTAAATAAATATTTTATTGATGTGATGGTTGTTAGTAAATATTTATGAATCTAAATTTGTTAGATTATATTCTAAATTAAATTAATTTATAGTTTAGAGAATTGTAGTATAGCATGAGATGTTATATTGTTGTTGTGATTTAATAATTTAGATGGTATATTAAATTATTAAATAAGTTATAATGGAAATTATAATTTTGTGATATTTTCTAAAAGGCTATATTTAATTAAAATATAGTATGTGGTTAATTTAATGGGTTAATGTTGGATGAAAATAATATGTGATTATAATTTATAAACTAAAGTGTTTATTAAAATAAATTAAAAATGATTTAAATTAGTTTTTTGTCAAACAAGGCTTAAAAGTATTTTAATCCTTTAAACTTAAAGAGTTTGCCAAACAAGCCTTATGGCTTTTCGAATTTCTAGTTTTTTAAAATCAAATAAAATAAATTAGAATAATAATTATATATATATATATATATATATATATATATATATATACACACACGTTAGTTTTGTAACTACCATTTTATTTAAGTTAGCGTTTTAAGATTAAAGTTTATTTCCTACGCTAGCTATCAGTTTTGTATTTTGGTTATTACGCATTCTATTTTTTTTCTCAAGTGTGAGAGTACTGAGTTCTGAGAAAAATTAAGAACTTGAAAGAGAATTGCAGAGGAGTCTAGGAATTTTCACGTCAATTCCAGTGTGCTTAACAAGAATTTCTGTGAAGCAACAAAAGGTATGTTCATAACTGTGATAATGTATATGTGTATATGTATTTCACGGCAAGAATTTTCTTATGTTTTGTAAAATCAATTGTTGAATTATGGACATATATAGTTGATGATTGTGGTTATACATGTTTGTAATGCTGGAGTAATGTTCAAACAAGGAAATTGCATGCTAAATTGTTCGACTGTATGAAAAATATAATGTCAGTGTTTATGTTCTTCATATAGTTTGAGTAAGTATCAATTTTATTAGCTAATTCGTATGTGAAATTATAAATTGAAGCTTGTATATGTTAGTTCAATGAGATACGAGCATAACGTAATTAGAATGGAGTGATTTGGCCAAATAATGAATTCACAGTGGTGATTTTTGAATTGAATATCAAAAATTGGAGTTTTATATGAAAAACATAAAAATTGAGAAATTAAAATAGTTTTAGTTACTGTTAAATTGTACAAGTGATGCTGAATTGTACTTTTATTTATTATGATGATCTCAGACTTTTTAATAATGATGTGATGTAATAAATTTTATTTCCGCAATTGAATGATGTTTAAAGGTTAGATAACCTGAGATTATTTTTGAATGTAACCCTATTTAAGGGAAGGATTTTATGATTTCAATATTATTTATTTGGGTAGATAGTATGAATGTATGGATAGTGAGCACCAAATCTTGTGGGAATGAAGTACCTAAATTTGGGGGTGTCACAGGTTAGTATCGAAGCCTTAGGTTATGAACCTTAGGTGGGGAAAAGCCTTAGGAAGTAACCTTTGCAAAGATAGTGATGATAAACTCTTACCGAGTTTTAGGAAAGAGAAAGTAATAAAACACTTACGTGCTTATGTGGTTACAATTTATGTGCTCGTGAGTGTCGAGTAGTAATGATTAGTAATTAAAACTTAAACTTTGGTTGACAGGATGACTAATATAGGAGGATCCAGTCAGGCTAGACAGGAGGAGCCTCGAGATATTCAGGTGATTTGGGAACAGCTACTACCATGGGAAACAGTTCTGTCGGTCACAGTAGTTGAGCAGGAGAGAGTACCTGATGAGGAGGAGGAGATAGAGATGGACGAGGCGGATCCCGTGGAGCTGCCACAGTCGAGGGATGAGGAGGAAGAGCTTCCACTTAATTCGATAGCTGCCCGTATATACGACGAGGTGTATGACCGCAATGTGGAACTTCAAGACACCATCGAGGAGTTACAGGAGATAGTAGTTGAACAACAGACCTCGATGGCACAGAAAGACGATGAGATCCAGGATCGAGAAGAACGACTGAACAACGTTGAAGAGAAGTTGGTCCACACTGAAGGAGAGAATGAGCGAATGATGGAGAAGATTGCAGAACTGGAGAATAAGATGAAAGAAGAATCTACAAAAAGGGCAAGAGCCGAAGACGCGTACAGTGAAGCTTATCAACGAGCCGGAATAGCAGAGAGGGACGCACAAGCAAAGAGGAGAAAGATGGAAGAGATGAACAATCTATTCAACACCATGATCAATCGAGCTCAAGATCGAGTCATGGGTTATCCGATTCAGTTCGAGACGCTACCATCCTACATATTGGATCGCCGAACAATGTTCCGAATTATGGAGGAAGAGCGTCGTAAGGCTACGCAGCATCTTAGTAGGACCTTGTAGAAAATGTAATTGATAGGTGATTTGAAAATAAACAAAATGTAAATCCCGGGTATGATATAACCAACAGGATAGATGATGATGATGTTGTCCTGCAACTGTTATATTTCAGGAAAATAGTGGAAATAGCAGTGGTGCTATTGCTTTGATGTTTTTAAAAATGATGAATGAATAAAAGTTATTGTTTTATTCAAAGTGTTAAGTGTGGTGTGATAAACTTTTATGATGTGCAATTCAAGACGTTAACCACCATGATGGAGAACCACTGAGGAAAACAACAACAATAATGTGGAAGGAAACCCAGTTTAGCAGCTAGTGACGTTACTGACGGGTGCTTTGCAGAATCATCCTCAGAATCAAGGTACGACGTTCAAGGATTTCAAGGCGGTCGGACCACCAGAATTCCGTGGGTCCATGAATCCAGTTGAAGCACAGACCTGGATCATAGAAATCGAGAAGGTTTTTGATGTGGCTAGGGTAAAGGAGAATCAGAAGACTGCTTTTGCAACGTTTATGTTTAAAGCGGAGGCTAGGTATTGGTGGCAGGCCAACAAAACTCGGGAAGGACCAGGAGTGATGACCTGGGATAGGTTTAAGGAGTTGTTCTTTGAGACTTATTTATAAGAGAGCTCGAAGAGTCAGCTAGAGGTTTAGTTTTTGGAACTGAAGCAGGGAGCGATGTCGGTGTTTGAGTATGCCGCAAGATTCAACGAGTTGGCAAGATTTGTGCTATATCAAGTCAGCATGGACGAACACAAAGCGAAGAGGTTCGAGCAGGGACTGAAACCCTGGTTGTACAGTAGGGTCTCCCTGTTCCAATTGAAGACATTTGCAGCAGTGATGGAGAAAGTGATTCTCGCTGAAAGTGCGGGCGAGGCAGTAACAAAACATAATCAACAACAAAGGAAGAAGAAAGTTGAAGGTAAAGCTAAGAGTGGTGGTAGTAATGGCGGAAATGGCAACAACAACCTGAAGAGGAAGTGGAATGCGAATGGGGGAGCTGAAAATCATCAAAGAAACCAACAAAATAAGAATTTCGAAGCATGTGCTACGTGCAGAAAGTTTAACAAGGGAGTGTGTTTGCTGGGAAAACAAGTATGCTTCAATTGTGGCCAGGAGGGTCACATCGCCCCAAATTGCACTCAAGCTAAGAAGAATGTGTGCTTCACGTGCAGATCCAAGGATCACTTTGCTCGTGAATGCCCTAAGAAGAGATCTGGTGAGACAAATGGGAGCAAGGAAAATGCTAGTGGAGGTGTGTTGTCTATTGCTGGACCAACATCAACAATCAAGCCCACAACCAGAACCTTCAACATGACGGTGCAGGACGCAGTGCAATCAAAAGATGTCGTGTCAGGTATTATCCCAATCAATAATATAGATGCATATGTATTATTTGATTCGGGTGCTACTTGCTCGTTTATATCTGATGAATTTGCTAAGAGGTTAGAAATTCATTGTGATGAGTTGCAAATCCCTTTAAACATAGAAATTGTGAATAGGGAAGTGATTTCTGTTAGGTTCGTATACAAGAACTGTAGGGTGAACATTAAGGGGAATGTTATGAAAGTAGATTTAATCCCAATAAAACTCGAAGAGTTCGATGTTATTTTGGGAATGGATTGGCTATTCAATTATGGAGCGGTAATTGACTGCCAAAAGAAGTGTATAAACCTTATGACTCCGTCAAGGGTAGTTTTTCATGGTAGCAAATCGCCTATATAAATGAAATGTCTGACAATGATGCAGGCCAAAAAGTTACTGAGTCAGGGTTGTGTAGGGTATTTAGCTTACATGGTTGATACTCAAAAGGAGAAGGGTGTGAAGTTAGAGGAAATACCAGTAGTTAGGGATTTCATGGACGTGTTTTCAGAGGATTTGCCAGGACTTCCACCTGACCGAGAAATCGAATTCGTGATCAACTTAGCGCTAGGAACCGCTCCGATATCGAAGGCCCCATACAGAATGGCTCCGGTAGAAATGAAAGAACTTATGGTGCAACTACAAGAACTATTAAACAAGAAGTATATTCAATCTAATGTGTCACCATGGGGAGCACCGGTGTTATTCATAAAGAAGAAGGATGGGTCGATGCGTCTTTACATTGACTATAGGGAATTGAACAAAGTCACTATTTAGAACAAGTATCCATTGCCAAAAATAGATGATGCTAGATATTTCTCAAAAATAGATTTGAGAAGTGGGTATCATCAATTAAAAGTAAGGAAGGAGGGTGTACCGAAGACAGCATTCCAAACTCGGTATGGACATTACAAATTTTTAGTGATGTCATTTGGTATGACAAACGCCCCTGCAGCATTCATGGATTTGATGAACAGGGTGTTTAAACCATTTTTGGACAAATTTGTGGTGGTATTTATCGATGATATTTTGGTGTACTCCAAAACTCAAGAGGAACATTTGGAACACTTACGTCTGACGCTGGAGACGCTAAGAAAAGAAAAGTTGTACGCAAAATTCTCTAAATGTAAATTTTGGCTGGAACATGTACAATTTCTTAGGCATGTAATTGATAAGGATGGGATTTTCGTAGATCCATCAAAAGTTAAAACTGTGATAAATTGGGAACAACCAAGAACTCCATCAGAAGTGAGAAGTTTCTTGGGATTAGCAGGCTATTATAGACGGTTTATCCAGGATTTTTCTAAGGTTGCCACTCCATTGACAAATTTGAAAAGAAAATCTGTAAAATTTGTTTGGACGGAGAAGTGTGAAGAAAGTTTTCAAGAACTGAAGAAGAAGTTAAGTGTGGCACCTGTGTTGTCGTTACCAGATAATACAGGAAACTTTTGTGGTGTATAGTGATGCTTCACACAAAGGATTGGGTTGTGTCCTTATGCAGAATGGAAAGGTTATTGCGTATGCATCAAAGCAACTGAAAGACTATGAAAAAGGATATCTGACTCATGATTTAAAGTTGGCGACGGTTGTGTTCGCATTGAAGATATGGAGACACTATCTCTACGGAGAGAAATGTGAGATTTACACAGACAATAAAAGTCTAAAGTATATTTTCACACAGAAGGACCTGAACATGCGTCAAAGAAGATGGATGGAACTCATAAAGGATTATGATCGTGAGATCTTTTATCATCCAGGCAAAGCAAACGTGGTTGCAGATGCCTTTAGTAGGAAGGGCAGAGAAAAGTTGATGATGTTAAGTGATAAGGAGGAGCTCATTTCAGCAATGGCAAAACTAGAGCTGGAAATCAAATTTCCAGAAGAATTCGAAGAAAAATTGTTCCAGATGGAAGCTAGTCCAAATGTGGTGGACAAAGTGTAAAACGTTCAACTACAGGATGAAGAATGCAAGAAAATAAAGCAAAGTATAGTCGAGGGTAAAGAATCAAAGTACCAGGTCGATACTACGAGAATGCTAAGATTCGAGGGACGAATTTGGGTTCCAGCAATTCAGAATATTAAAGAAGAAATCATGGCGGAAGCACATAGCTCAAGATATTCAGTTCATCCGGGAAGTACAAAAATGTATCAAGATTTGCGGCATTATTTTTGGTGGCCGAACATGAAAAGAGATGTTGCAGAATGCGTTGCAAAGTGTTTGACATGTCAGAAAGTGAAGGTTGAGCATCAACAACCAAACGGATTACTTCAACCGTTAGAGATACCGGAATGGAAATGGGAGCATATCACAATGGATTTTGTGGTAGGTCTTCCAACGACTCAGAAAGGATATGACGCAATATGGGTGATAGTGGACAGATTGACAAAATCTCCACACTTTTTGCCAATAAAGATTAGATTTAATCTTGATCAGCTGGCGAAATTATACGTTAAAGAGATTGTCTCAAGACATGGAGTTCCAGTATCAATTGTATCGGACAGAGATCTGAGGTTCACATAAAATTTCTGGAAGAAACTACAGGAATGCATGGGAACACAATTAAAGATGAGCACAGCGTATCATCCGCAAACCGATGGGTAAAGTGAAAGAACGATCCAGACACTTGAAGATATGCTCAGAGCGTGCATCATGGATTTCAAAGGAAACTGGGATGATCATCTACCATTGGTAGAATTTTCATACAACAATAGTTACCGAGCGAGTATTGGTATGCCACCGTACGAGGCGTTATACGGCAGGAAATACAGAACTTCATTATGCTGGGATGAAGTTGGAGAACGTCAACTGTTAGGAATGTGAATCGGTTCAAGAACTATTTGAATTTGTCAAACTCATCGAGCAAGATCAAGAATCGCCCAAGATCGATGTAAAAAAATACCGATCAACACAGGCAGAGTTGTGAATTTGAAGCAGGAAATTTGGTGTTCCTGAAAGTTTCTCCTTGGAAGGGGATGGTTCATTTCGGCAAGAAAGGAAAGCTTAGCCCGAGGTTCATTGGACCTTTTGAAATATTGCGAAAAGTGGGAGAGGTGGCTTACGAAGTAGCTTTACCTCCAGAATTAGACCACGTTCACAATGTTTTTCACGTGTCAGTGTTGTGACTGTATAAACCCAATTACAAGCATGTGGTCGAGTATTAACCATTGCAGTTCAGTAATGATTTGTCTTACGAAGAGATTCCTATCCAGATAGTTGATAGGAAAGAACAAGTGCTCAGAAATAAAGTGATACCTTCTGTGAAGGTGATATGGAGGAACCACAACGTCGAAGAGGCTACGTGGGAACTCGAAGATGATATGATGAAAAATTACCCTGAGTTATTTATTTAATCTTTGTCTTCAATTCTGGGGACAGAATCTTTGTAAGTAGGGGAGAATGTGACGATTTGATTATTTAAATTATGATTCTGGGGATAGAATCCTTGTAAGGAGGGAAGGATGTAACGATCCAAAATTTTAAAGTATAATTTAAATATTTATTGAGTTATATAAATATTTATTTGAGATGTTTATTGTTAAATAAATATTTTATTGATGTGATGGTTGTTAGTAAATATTTATGAATCTAAATTTGTTAGATTATATTCTAAATTAAATTAATTCATAGTTTAGAGAATTGTAGTATAACATGAGATGATATATTGTTGTTGTGATTTAATAATTTAGATGGTATATTAAATTATTAAATAAGTTATAATGGAAATTATAATTTTGTGATATTTACTTAAAGGCTATATTTAATTAAAATATAGTATGTGGTTAATTTAATGGGTTAATGTTGGATATGAAAATAATATGTGATTATAATTTATAAACTAAAGTGTTTATTAAAATAAATTAAAAAGGATTTAAATTAGTTTTAGTCAAACAAGGCTTAAAAGTATTTTAATCCTTTAAACTTAAAGAGTTTGGCAAACAAGCCTTATGGCTTTTGGAATTTCTAGTTTTTGAAAATCAAATAAAATAAATAAGAATAATAATTATATATATATATATATACACGTTAGTTTTGTAACTGCCATTTTATTTCAGTTGGCGTATTAAGATTAACAGTTTATTTCCTACGCTAGCTATCAGTTTTGTATTTTGGTTATTACGCATTCTATTTTTTTTCCCAAGTGTGAGAGTACTGAGTTCTGAGAAAAAATGAGAACTTGAGAGAGAAGAGGAGTCTAGGAATTTTTACGTCAATTCCAGTGTGCTTAACAAGAATTTCTGTCAAGCAACAAAAGGTATGTTCATAACTGTGATAATGTATATGTGTATATGTAATTCACGACAAGAATTTTCTTATGTTCTGTAAAATCAATTGTTGAATTATGGACATAGATAGTTGACAATTGTGGTTATACATGTTTGTAATGCTGTAGTAATGTTCAAACAAGGAAATTGCATGCTAAATTGTTCAACAGTAGGAAAAATATAATTTTAGTGTTTATGTTCTTCATATAGTTTGAGTAAGTATCAATTTTATTAGCTAATTCGTATGTGAAATTATAAATTGAAGATTGTATATGTTAGTTCAATGAGATACGATCATAACGTAATTGGAATGGAGTGATTTGGCAAAATAATGAATTCATAGTGGTGATTTTTGGGATGAATATCAAAAATTGGAGTTTTATATGAAAAACATGAAAATTGAGAAATTAAAATAGTTTTAGTTACTGTTAAATTGTACAATTAATGCTGATTTGTACTTTTATTTATTATGATGATCTCAGACTTTTTAATAATGATGTGATGTAATAAATTTTATTTTCGCACTTGAATGATGTTTAAAGGTCAGATAACCTGGGATTATTTTTGAATGTAACCCTATTTAAGGGAAGGATTTTATGATTTTAATATTATTTATTTGGGTAGATAGTATGAATATATGGGTAGTGAGCACCAAATCTTGTGGGAATGAAGTACCTAGATTTTGGGGTGTCACAACTTCCCATGTACAAAGGTTTCCTTTAGCACTTCCCAAAGATTTTAATTTCTAAAACAGTTATTGATTGTACCTTTATGTAAGGTATCACTATAAGGTGTTGTCCATGGTTGGGACATGAGTCACAGTTGGTATATATTTGTATTAAAACTCACAGCATATGTGTTGTTATATTTTGCACGACAATTGTAGTAATAAAGTTGTAGTTATTTTCTGTACCATGTATTTGGCAACTCAGAATAGGTTGGATAGATTGGAACTATTTTGGGGGTGTCACATTTGGTATCAGAGCTTGGGGATATGATCTCTGCCAGTGATCCAAGATTAGAACTAGGAAGGGAGAGATGAGTAATATCCTTTGCTAGTGTGTGTCCTACCTAAGCTAAATTTTCTTACTTAAGTTGAAAATTTGTGATATGTCAATTAACCTTTGTTTTGAAGCTGTATTATAGAATGATATCTGAAATACAAGAGATGAGCAATGGAGAAATCATGATGACAGGGAAGATGGAATCTGAAATGAAAGCAAGATATTCTCAACTCTTCGAAATACCAGGTACGTAAATTTTGGGGATGAAATTTCATAAGGAGGGGAGATTGTAAGACCCCGAATTTTATGAAATAAAAGTATTCAATTTCCCTATTTAGTAAATGGTTAAATTGATAAAAAGTAAAGTTAAGTGTGATATATAAATTTTTTTTTTTCAAAATAAGCAAGTGGCTATAAAATACTTATTGTTGTTGGGGAATATTCGTTTGGTTGTGCTTGATGTCGGAGAATATTCGTACGACGGCACAACCATTTGTGGGCCCCATAACAGAATAACTGTCGGATGAAAAAAATGACAAGTTTGAGTTTTTATAAATAACGGCGTAATTGTTACCGTTAACAACATTGCTGGATTACCCGTGGTTAAAATACAAAGAATAATCTGGCGTGATTGCATGCAGATGTACACCAGATTGCACAATATTTTTGAATTATTGATTCTTACGTAAGAAGACACTAGTCAATAATTTTTACAGTAATTATTGTTCAATATTTTATTTTATTTATTCAATAATTGCTGCGTTGATATCTTATATTATTGTTGTTTCAATAATTGTCACGACACAGTATTTCTCATTATCGGATCAATAATTCATATTATTTGGATAATATTATTAGATAGCATTATTGGCAATGTCTAGAAAGTTCTGTCAAAGAGAGGTTTGGTCACCTAATTGCGCGCCAGTAAAGAGAAATCCTTATTAGAAAGCCCCCTCTTTCCTGGGAACGACCTGTTATCATTATTGTGATTCTGTACTATTATTTATGAATAATTAATTATTGATTTATATGATAAGAAAATATATATTTTTTAATGCTGAGGTATTTTATTAGTATTTTGTCGAAATGAAGAACGAAATTAGTTTATTACTTGATTTTGTAAAATCTATAACTCTTTTTGTATAATGAGTTAGGAGATGAGCAATAAATCAAAAGAAAGCCTTGGAAGTAAGTTAACCGTAAAAATTGGAATCACCCAAAAATTCATTGTGGATTTTTTGTGGTGATTATTTGAATGAAACTGGTCCGAAGGACTCATAATTTGAAAAATCAGAGTTATAATTTTTAATCCGACCGTTGGATCGTTGTTATTTTTGGATATGTTATACATATATAAGTTGAGTACATGTCCACAAATTTTTAACCGTTAAAAATTATCGTATGATTTGTTATGAATTTTAAGAGGTGACTGATTTGGAAATTATGTTTATAAATGATTTTTGGTAAAAAATTCTAGAATGAGTGGGCCCCACCTTTGGTTGGTGAAAAATGTGCTAAAATTTTATTTCAAAAGTGGTGGTGGGAATAGTATCAGGTAAAGTCATCAGGTTGCAGGTCAAGTCTGTTTTGGCGTTCTAATATTTTCCTATAAATAGAGTGCTGAGTTAGAATTGAAAATCACACCAGAAACATAAGTTTTCTCTCCGTATATTATCGAGCGCATTTTTGTGAGTATTTTGATACTTTGAGAGTTGTTAATCAGTGCAAGTTTCCTTCAGCATCATATCCGATATTCCAGTCAGAAGTACTGCTCTTTTGATGTAAGGGATTTTAAGGGATTTTAAGGGATTGTAAGGGATGTTATTTTCTTCTTAAATGATATTATTTTTTTCAATATCATTATGTCGAATTATTGATATGAGTTTTATTATAGAATTTCTACCTTTTTCATGTCGGGGTTACTATTCACTTAAACGACAATATTCACGTACACGACACTATATTCATGTATATGGCACTATTTACGTATATGATATTATTTACATATATGGTACTATGTACGAATACGAGTTACTATTCACGAGTTACTATTCATGGGTACTATTCACGACAAAATTGGTTCTTTTTCTTACCAAATTATCATTGATTTATGAATCTTACTCTTAAAATTAAATGCAGTTGTTGATTATATTGTTTTTATTATCATATATAACATTTTTTGATGATATTTCTCTTTGACTTGAGTGTAAAGATGGGTAGATTATTGGTATGATCGTGACTATGGGTTCTCTTTGGCCAGTAGTGCAAAGATGAATTGTTGACTAGTATGATCATGACCATTGAATTTATAATTGAATATCTTTAGCTTAAGTGCAAAGGTGAATTAATCAACATGGTTATAATTATTGTTTATATAAATTCTGAAATGATTATATATTTCTTTGAGGTAATAATATCTTTGGCCTGTAGTGTAAAAATGAATTATTGATGAATATCTTTGGCCTGTAGTGAAAAGATGAATTATTGATGAATATCTTTGGCCCGTAGTGCAAAGATGACCTGTTGTTTAATATCTTTGGCCTGTAGTGCAAAGATGACCAGCTGTTTAATATCTTTGGCTTGTAGTGCAAAGATGAACTGGTGATGAATATCTTTGGCCCGTAGTGAAAAGATGAATTTATTAGTATGATTATGAATAAGAACTGTGATTTGGTATAACCATGATCTTTGATGTTTCAGGTAAAGACATGTCATGAAAATTATCTTCGTCCTGGATGAGAAGAGGAATTACAAATTCGGTTATGAGTTATTCACATGATTGTGGACAGGAACTGTTGATTGATCTTACAGGGATTAAACATTGTTGGTGGACTAATCACATGGAGAAGATAATAGACTTTATGGTCTATTTGACTCTTCTAATGGATTGTTCGTTCCACTGAAATTATGGTTGAAAAGTTTTATCATCTACCATATGTTCTATATCTCTGATTTATTACTGATGAAGGCTATTGATAATTTAATTATCTTTAGTCATGATATTCTTTACTGGGCTAGTTGTGCTCACCCTTTTGTTTCACAATTCCTTTCAAGTGATAAGAGTGTAGCTGGGTCGAGCAGGGGTAAAAGGGAAATAGAATGGTGGTCTATAGCTGTTGAGGTTCTCCCTAAACAGTATGAAAATAATTTTATTAAGAATTTGAGATAAGTGTGTCGTATTTTATACATCATTTAACCGTTTATTTTGGTGAACCAAATAGGGTGAGGTGAACCCAACTTTGGAAGGGTGTTTTGCTACTATCATACAAGATGTCTAATGACCTACGACTTCGTGTTATCATAAGATAGGGTTGTGCACATCCACTTGCCAATTATATTTATGAGCACTACCTATACAATCTTGGAGTTTGGTTGAAATATAATTTTCAATTGCAGACAGTGGAGATAGTTATATGTCAAGAGAAGACTCACCATTTCAAAGAACATGATTGTAATCTTCTCATTTTTCTTTGGGGTCTATTGGGTCAACCAAGGATAATTCTGTGGACATATGATATCAATCATAACCTAGACGCATGGCCTCCCATGTACGAAGGTTTTCTTAAGCACTTCCCAAAGATTTTAATTTCTAAAATAGTTATTGACTGTACCTTTATGTAAGGTATCACTGTGAGGTACTGTCCACGGTTGGGACATGAGTCATAATTGTTATATATTTGTATCAAAACTCACAGCATATGTGTTGTTGTATTTTGCATGACAATTGTAGTAATAAAGTTGTAGTTATTTTCTGTACCATGTATTTGGCGACTCAGAATAGGTTGGATAGATTGGACCTATTTTGGGGGCGTCACAAGGAAGTTCTTCGAGAATACATCAGGAAATTTATTAACGATATAAATATCATTTAAAACTGTGAATCTCATCCAAGACTTGGATAGCACATGTAATGAAGGTTTCTCCTAACGGAGTTTCAACAGATAGTCAAAGTCTAATTTCTCTGGAGTTAAATTTAAATGTTAAGCGCAAATAATAGAAATAAAAGAATGGATAGAACCGGTGATTAACTAACCCGTGATAACTTTGTTCGGGTTACTCACTTTTTAAGAAGTCACGAAAAATGCTCTTCCTAAACCTTTGGTGTCATCATCCTAGCTGGATTTGATTTCGCTACAGGACAAAATTGAGCTATATGACCATCGTTTCCATAACTAAAACATACATTGGAAGGCTGTGAACAGTTTGGACTTATGTGTCCCTCCTCTCCGCATCAGTAGCATCTAACTGGTGATCGTTCTATTCCCCTAGAATTTGTTCTTTGGTCTTTGGTCTTTGGTCTTTATTTGTGACGCCTTCCCATCATCGTTAAATCTTCTCTTCTTAAATTTTCCACTTAAATGATTTCTTTTATTATCTTGGCCATGATTACCACCGAAATGGTTACCATTTTTTGCCTGATAATTTCCTTCACGATGGTTATCATTGTTTGTGAGACCCCAGATTTTACGAATAAAGATTTAATTCTCTCAAAATATTTTTTTTCAAAATTTTGGTGTGGATTTGAGATAACAAAGTTATTAATATTATTATTTGCAATATTAACGATGTCTACAAGTTCTGCCAGGAGAGGTTTGGTCACCTAATTGCGCGCCAATATGGAGAAATCCTTATTGGAAAGGATTTATAAAGTTATTCATTTTATTAGGCTAATAGTAAAATCTTTTTATATAAAACAGAATACTTTTATAAAGTTATTCATTTTATTAGACAATAATTAGAATATATTATATTTTATTATGTATAGTGTTTGTATAGTGCCTGCATAGTATTTGCATAGTAAAATCTTTTAAAAAGTTATTCATTTTATTAGATTATAAATAGAATATATTATATTTTATTGTAAACCAATCTGGACCCTCCATTTAAAGTAAATCAATCTGGACCGTTCATGGATTGGTTATTATTCAGTTCATTCTTCTATAAATAGAAGTTCATTCCTTCATTATTTCTTACGAATTCATTGAAACTCTAGAGAGAGAAACTGTAGAGAGAACTCTTCTTCTATAATCTTGAGCGTCTTTCTTTAGCGTTTAAGAAAACTTTGAGCGTAGTGCAAGTTTCTTCAAGTATATCCCCGCCCTACCGTCGGAGTACTCTTCTTTATAAAGTAAGGGATATTATTTGTTGTACTCATAAGGGATATTATTTCTTTTGTATTCATGAAGAGAACTTCTGTTATTCCATTCCTTGTTATTAGGTTGGAATAACATGTTTATGCGAAGTACCGCATACATGGTGAAATTCTTCTGTTATTCCATTCTTTATTATTATGTTGGAATAACTCGCCTGTCTGATACCGCATACATGGTGAAATTCTCGTTATTATTCCATTCTTTACTATTCTCAGCCGAATATCCCGGCCGTAGTACGTATTATTACGTCGACCGGTTCCATTAATTATTATTCATTTGAATAACATGTCTGTATAAGGCCTATCGCATGCATGGTGATTTCTGTTGTTATTCCATTCTTTATTATTCTGTTGGAATATCCTGTCGGTGCGTATTACGCCTGACCTAGTTCCATTATTTATTATTTTGTTGGAATAACCTGTCTGTGCGGTCTATCGCATGCCTGGTGAAGTCTTTTGTTATTCCATTCTTTATTATTCTGTTGGAACATCCTGTCGGTGCGTTTACGCATGACCTGGTTCCGTTATTTATTATTCTGTTGGAATATCTTGTCTATGCGTTTATGCATGGCCTGGTTCCATTTCTTTATTATTCTGTTGGAATAACATGTCTGTGCGATCTATCGCATGCATGGTAATTTCTTCCGTTATTCCATTCTTTATTATTCTATTGGAATAACCTGTCTATGTGGATTATCACATGCATGGTGAATGATCCTTTGTATTCATTCCTTATTAAATTGTGGAAATGATCTGTCTAAGTGGATTACCGTATAGCGGTGAAAATCCATTTGCAGTTTCATATATTCTATTGTACTCAGTTGGTTAAAGTTTTAGTTTCTACACTCCATGAAATTAGTGGAATATCCTTGATATTTGTGCTTCATCCAGTATCTTTTCATGGAAATATTCTTCTGAGCATTCTTGAATTTTACTCTACAAAGAAGTATCATGTTGACAATTTGGACGTTATTGGTTCCTGGATAAATTAATTCTTGAACTTGTTTTACTGAATTATTATGTCATTGTCATCATCCTTATGTTTATATTATGTTGAAAGTCATCTGTGGCCTGTAGTGCATAGATGGACATGGTATGATTATGACCAGGGATTATTCGGACCGTAATGTTACAAATGATGTGGAAAAAGTCCTCATTGGCCTGTAATGCATTGATGGACAGTTTTTGGTATGATTATGGTTATGGATTCTCTTCGGCCAAGGGTACAAAGATGAATTATTTTATGGCATGATCAGGACCGTTGATGAAAACACGATTATCTTTGGCCCGTAGTGCATGGATAATTCGTGGTCGTGCTAGTAAAGAATATACTTGGCCTGTAGTGCAGGGATGATTTGATGATGTGGATTCTTTATTAAGCTGAGTCTCAGCGATAAAAATGGATGAAAATATTTTAAATCATGAAAGATAGTAGATTTTATTCTCTACTTGACTCTTCTAATGGATTATTTATTCCGCTGTAGTTAAACTTGATGTATATTATATTTTATCAGTTTAACATTGTTGAAGACTAATGATAATTTATTCTGCATTATCTTAGTCATAATATTTCTTACTGGGCTAGTTGAGCTCACCTTTCTTTCACCGTTTCTCTTGAGAAATGAGAATATAGTTTGGGACTAGTCGGGGAGCGGAGTGATCGGTCCAAATGATAGCATTAGTAGTCCTCACTATTCTGTTAAATAGTGTGACAATAAATGTAATGAGGACTCCTTTGAGTGTGGATATTGTCTAGATGACAATATTCTTATTAAAACTCTTAGTTTATGTTTTGTCGTAATTTACATGACAGCTGTATTATTAAGTTGTATTTAAATTTTGTACCATGTATCTGGCGACTTAAGATGGGTGATGTATACCTGTTTTGGGGGCGTCACATTGTTCCGATGACCGTTGCCACTGGTACGATTATTATCGTGTTGTTGCTCGTTATCTTTTGGTTGGGCTGGCTCATTATCATGCTCCAATAACTGAGCCATATTCACTACAGCTGAATACAAACACAATTTATGATAAATAAGATATTGATGATTTCGGGTCTCAAACCTCGCATAAACATTCACGTCATTCTCTCCTCATTATCAACCAAATGGGATGCGAACCGGGGCAACTCGAAAAAACTTAGCCTCGTACTGCGACACGGTCATATTATTTTTCTCCAACTTGATAAACTCCACCTCTTTCATGTGACGAATACTTTCGAGAAAGTACTTGTCGTTGAATAATTCTTGGAACTTTTCCTAAGACATTTTCAAAGGTCTGGCGTCGAGTGATACGCTTTCTTCGATTCCCCGAGTAATCTACCTCTCCTCGCAACATGAAGGTGGCAAAGGGAACCTTTTGCTCCTCGGAGCATCCCAAGACATCAAATATCTTGGTGATCTGCTTTATCCACGTCTCCACCTTAAGTGGTTCTGGCTTTCCCAAAAACTCTGGCGGTCCCAGCTCCTTGAACTGCTTAGCGGTGACCAGCCTTGAGTTACTAGTGTTTCCACCTGCATTTTGAACATGAGTCTTTCTCTTTTAGTTTTGCATAAATTTTAAAAAGTTTATAAACATACCATCGCTCATCATTTGGTCAGTGTTGTTGTTTACACGAGGGTTATTGCCTTCTTGATGCACATTATCCTAGTTTTTGATCGTCGGTGACTCAACAGTCTCATGTGCTTCATTGCTTATCTCGACATTTTCAGATGCCATTTTCAAACACTACCACAAAACAAGGGTTAATTGACGTATCACATATTATCCCTATACTCTGACCGACCAATTAGATAACAAATAAACTTAGGTAGGTCATACTAGCGAAGGAATTCCCAGTCTCTCCCCTCCTAGTTCTTGTCTCACATCTCAACCAGGGATCATATCCCTAAGCTTTGATACCAACTGTGACGCCCCCAAAATAGGTATACATCACCTATCTTGAGTCGCCAAATATATGGTATATAAATCAAATACAAACTTAATTATACAACTGTCGGGTAATATACGACAAAACATAGCTGAGAGTTTAAAGAAGAATATTGCCTTCTAGACAATATCCATTTTCAATGGAGTCCTCATTACAATTATTATCACACTATTTCATAGAATAGTGAGGACTACTAAAACAACCGTCTGGACCGTCAATCCATTCCCTAACCAGTCCCAGCTATATTCTCTTTTCCTGAAGAGAACAATGAAAGAAAAGGGTGAGCTTATCTAGCCTAGTAAGAAATATTATGACTAAGATAATGCAGAATAAATTATCTTTAACCTTCAATAGTATAACAACTGATAAAGTACAACAGACAACAAGTTTTAGATCAACAACTGCAGCGGAATAAGCAATCCATTAGAAGAGTCAAGTAGAGCATGATATCTACTATCTTCTATGATTTAAAAAGTTTTTCATCAACTTTATCGCTGAGACTCAGCTTAATAAATAAACCACATCATCGAATCATCCCTGCACTACAAGCCAAGGATATTCATGTAATCATCAATGGTCATGATTATACCGAATAATCTCTGGTCATAATCATACTAACAACTGTCCATCAATACACTACGGGCCAATGAGGACTTTTACCACATCATTTGTAACATTACGAGTCATGATTATACCGAATAATCCCTAGTCATAATCATACCAATCAACAGTCCATCTACGCACGTAAGCCAAAGATGACTTTCATCGTAATATAAGTATGAGGATGATGATAATGATATAAGCATTAATCAAATGCAATCACGGATAAATATTAAAGACTTTAAATTTATCCAGAGTTTAAAAATATCCAAATTGTCAACATGATACTACTTTGTGGAGTAAAATTCAAGAATGATATTGTATCAAAATGATTTGGACCGAAAAGAAATCAATTTTTATGATGAATAGTACTCTGGTGAATAGTACTCCATGAATAGTACTTCAAGAATAGTATCCCGTGAATAGTACTTTAGGAATAGTACTCGTAAATAGTATTTCATGAATATTACTTTGTGAATAGTACTCATAAAAGGAAAATACAAAAGAAAAGGATATTCCATGACGAGTACGAAAGAAATGATATCCCATACGAGTATAATAGAATATACGAAATTGCAAATGAATTTTCACCCGCCATGCGGTAATCCACGTAGACAGATCATTTCCATAATTTAATAAAGAATGAATATGAAGAGTCATTCACCATTCATGCGGAATAATAAAGAATGGAATAACAAAAGAATTTCACTATACATGCGGTAGTTCGCGTAGACAGGTTATTCCAACACAATAATAAAGAATGGAATAATAAAAAAAATTCACTATGCATGCGGTAGTCCGCGTAGACATGTTATATACCAACAGAATAATAAAGAACTGAGTAACAACCCTTACGAGTATTGAAAGAAATAACTCTATTCATGAATACGAAAGAAATAATACCCCTTATGACTATTGAACGAAAATAATATTCCTACGACTATTGAACGAAGATGATATTCCTTACGAATATTGAACGAAAATAATATTCATACGAATACGAAAAATAATATCTCTTCAGAACATTAAATAAATAATACCCCTTACCTCAGAAGAAGACTGGATACTGGAATAGTAAAGTAACAGACTTCTCTTCTTCTTTCTCTCTATAGCTTCTCTCTCTATAATTGCTCTTGTGAGTCTTAGTGAATTGGTGAGAATGAAGGAAGAACGAGCTTCTATTTATAGGAAAATATAGTTTCGATAATTGCACATTTTGGGGCTCAAAATATTACAGTATAATACCTTCATTTTTAATTTAGTCCTGTAAGTATTATCAAACTTGCACCACCTCCCCTAATAGTACATCGTGTGAATCAATAGTACAATCATGTGACTCAATAGTTCTATACATGTGAATAAAATAATTACAGTATAGTACCTTCATCTATACCTCTATTTTTAATTTAGTCATGCAAGTATTATCAATCTTGCACCACCTCCTCTAATAGTACATGCATGTGAATCAATAGTACACAAATGTGAATAAATTGTTATAAGCATGTGAATTAATAGTAATTAATTGCTCATTTATCCGATTAATTACCTGATTGGTCAATATAACATTATCAAAATAAATATTGATTTCCACTAACACTAATAATCGCAACACAATGGAAATATCAATTTTATCTTTAATCAACACGAACTTATTCATCATTAATATTATAACTCACAATATTTAACAACCAGATCATTCCCAGTAAATAGGGGGATTTCCGATAAGGATTTCTCCCTATTGGCGTGCAATTAGGTGACCAAACCTCTCCTCGACAGAACTTTCTAGACATCGTCAATATCGCAAATAATAATATGAATAACTTTGGCGTCTCAAATATTGATTTAATAATAATAAATATTATGCAGATGATACTGTGACAATAATTGAATCAATAATATGAGAGATATTATGCAGCAATTACTGTAACAATAATTGAGTATAACTGAGTGACTTCTCACGTAAGAATCAATAATCAATACCGTGTGCTACTATGTAACCACGCGTATTCTCTACTTTTACTACCGGGTAGTTCAACAGTTTAACGGTAAAACTTTCTCCGTTATTTTTATTAAAAGATATTTCTATCATTTTCTAACTACGACAATACTTCTGTTGTGGGATCCACCAATGATTATGTCGTCGTACAAATATTCCCTGTTAAAACGAATATTCCCCGACACAAAGAACATTTTATATCAACTTGCTTACTTTAAAAAAATTTCAAATGTCACCCTTAACTTTAAACCGTATCAATTTTATCATTTACTAAATAAAATAATAATTATAAGAAAATTGAATACTTTCATTTCATAAAATTCGGGGTCTTACATTGTATTTACTGTTTATCTAAGAGTTCTTGTAGTTGTACTAGTAACTCTTTCCATTCTATAGGTGCCATTCTGTATGGTGCCTTAGAAATTGGTGTCGTTCTCGGTGCAAGGTTAATAACAATCTCAATTTCCCTATCTGGAGGAATACCTAGTAAGTCATATGGGAATACATCGAGAAATTCCTTAACTATTGGTATTTGATCTAGTTTTTCTCCTTCCTTTCGAGTATCAACTATATAAGCCAAATAACCTGAACAACATTTTTTAAGTAATCTTTATGCCTGAGTTATGGTCAGACATCGAGATTACTTAGGTGAATAACCTCCGTTTAACACTACCTTTGACTTTGATGTAGTCAATAGGTTTATACATTTTTGATGACAATCAATCATCACGTTATGATTAACTAACCAATCCATTCCTAAGATTACATCGAATCCTCCTAACTGTATTGGAATAAGATTCACCAAAAATTTGTGTCCCTTTATATCCACACTACAGTTCCTATATATAGTTTTAACAGGAATCTTCTCATTATTTACAATTTCTACGCAGAATGGTATGTCTAAGTTTTCACATAGTATATTCAAATTTTTAGAAAAACTATTAGACACAAAAGAACAAGTAGCACCAGATTCAAATAACACATATGCATTTAAAGTGTTGAAAGGGATGATATCTGTCACCACGTCTTGTGAAGCAACAGCATCCCTCACCGACATATTAAATTTTTTGGCGATTGGTTAACTCTGAGCTCCAACTTCAGCTACTGTTGATCTATTCTTCGGGACTCTGTTTCCTCCTCCTCCTTGGTTCTTGGGTTTGGGATAGTTCTTTGTTAAATGTTCCGACGAACCACAGTTGAAACATTTATTTTTATTAGGGATAGGACACTGTGGAGAATAGTGTCCCTCCTGACCACAATTGAAACATTTATTTTTAAGACATAAACCTTTATGTCTTCTTCCACGTGTAGGACAAGGTTCCATTTTATTTTTGTTACTGTTAAAATTATTGTTATTATTACTTACCTTTTTCCCAGAGTTGTTAGAAAAAGTAGTATCCCATTCTTTTTATTATTAAACCCACCTTGGGTTAATCTAGATTGAGGAGGTTAGAGAAGCAGCCTTGGTGAAGTTGGCAGCATATCAACGTCGTGTGACCAGGTATTATAAAAAAGGGGTGAAGCTTCGAAGGTTTGAAGTAGGTGATCTGGTTCTTCGACAGGAGGAAGCTTTTATGCTTCAGAATTTGAGAAAGCTGATGCCAAACTGGGAAGGTCCTTATGAAATCATTGAAGTACCAAAATTGGGAACTTATCGGTTACGAGCAATGGATGGGTCTGAAATAAAGAACACTTGGCATACGGGAAGACTTCAGAAATATTTTCAGTAGAGTCGATATCAGAATTCTTGAGTCTGTAATTCTTTCAATAGTTATCAATAAAAGAAGTGTTTTTCTCTCCAATATTATTTTATCTGTCTATTATCCGGCAAGTTGGATCATTTGGAGGTTCAGTGGAATCTGTTCATCCTTAAGATGGTGAACATAATATGTTCATCCTTATGATGGCGAACATGATTATGTGGAGTTTAGGTGGGATCTGTTCATCCTTAAGATGGTGAGCAGAATATGTTCGTCCTTATGACGCCAAACAGGATTGTTCGAAGGTTAGGTGGAATCTGTTCAACATGGTGAACAGAATATGTTCGTCCTTATGATGACAAACAAGATTGTTTGGAGGTTAGGTGGGATCTGTTCATCCATAAGATCTTTGAATGAATCTGCTAAATCTTATGATGGCAAGCGAGTTGTTGTTAGAGAGGTTAGGTGGGATCTATTCATCCTTAAGATGGTGAACAGAATATATTTATCCTTATGAAGGCGAACATGATTATTCGGAGGTACGGTGGGATCTGTTCATCCTTAACATGGTGAACATGATCTATTCGTCCTTAAGATGGTGAACATGATCGTTGGGAGGTTCGGTGGAATCTGTTCATCCTTAAGATGTTGAATAACACATGGTCATCCTTAAGATGGTGAACAATATCGTTTGGAGTTTCGGTGGAATCTGTTCATTCTTAAGATGGTAAACAGGATCTGTTCATCCATAAGATGGCGAACAGGATCATTTGGAGGTTCTGTTTGATCTGTTCATCCTTAAGATGGTGAACATGATTTGTTCATCCTTAAGATGGCGAACAGGATCGTTGGGAGGTTCGGAGGAATCTATTCATCCTTAAAATGGTGAACAGGATATGTTCGACCTTATGATGGCCGATAAGATTGTTGGGAGGTTCGATGGAATCTGTTTATCCTTACGATGGTGAAGAGGACCTGTTAGTCCTTGAGATGGCGAACAGGATCGTTGGGAGGTTAGGTGGAATCTGTTCATCCCTTTGATGGTGAATAGGATCTGTTCCACCCTATGATGGCAAACAAGATCGTTTGATGTTTGGTAAAACATGTTCAACCCTTTGATGGTGAACAAAGTTATTTAGTATTATTTGATTTTTGTTATGTGTTGAGTTCAGATTTTTTTTATTATTGTCTGACGAAGTAACTATGTGTGATGGTTGTAAGAGGAGTAAAAAGGAACAATTGTATTTCATTAAAATGTAAAAGAGATTACAATATTGTATGTTTAGAAGTATAAAATTAAGAAAGTGCGGGGTCATCTTCGGCATTATCCTCGTCTTCATCTTCAGAAGAATCAAGAAGTAGTGGGTTCAGTATGGCCGTGGCAAGTTTTGATTTTCCTTTTCTTTGGGCTACTTCGTAGCCTTCAGCATACATTTGAATTATTTTCTTGGTGATTTTGGGTGATTTGAGATACTCACTTCAGATTTCGTTTCGTAGTTCTTCGATTAATGGAGGGCCAAGGGCTCTGAGCTCTCGAAGTTCTTTTTCCACTTTGCTTTGAAGTTGACAATGTGTTTGTTCTTTTCTCTTTGCGTCGTGGATTTCGCAGGTGAGGGTTTGATTGTTCTACTTCAGCACTTTGTTTTCTGCTGTAAGTTTGAAGTTCCTTTCAGAAGTGGTCTGCTGAAGGGTTTTGACTACTTTTAGTTGTTCTTGTAGCTTGTCGATATCTTTTTAAGGCCTTCGCATTAGAAGGAGGTATTGCTGTGTAAGTCCTTCGCCTTTGCTAGGGCAGTTTTAGGAATTTATTTTCTTTTTAGGCAGTCATCTCATCAGCTTCAATTTCCTTATATCTTTGGTTGAGCTGCCTGAAGATCCCGTTAGCCTGCAGATGTTTAGAAGTTAGTGTTGGGTATGGGAAGTTGTTCATAAATGAAAGAGAATAAGGTTAAGTGACTTACACGAGCTTGATGAATCATGCATACATGGACAAGGTCGGTAGTTGATGTGTCCCCGAAGTGATGATCATCGGTTTGTAGAACAAAGTGGTTATATAAATGAAGTGGGAATTCTTAATTGTCATCTGGCCATAAGGTGGGTGAACGAATGGCTTTGGGTGTGTATATTGGGGGTTCTTGGATAGTTGGTTGTTGAGGGGGTGGTGTTGGCTATTCATATGGGGTCAGGACGTGGGTTTCTAGGTGGGGTCGATTGGTTGTCAGAGGTGTGCTTTCATTTTCTAATTAGTTGATTGACGGGTTCAGCTGGTTCGTCAGCTTCGTTAATTTCATCGGGTATGGTATGGGGATGGCTGGCTTCGGTTGGTGGGACCCTCAGTTCTTCATCTATGAGGGGGGTGATCTTAGCGCGTTTCTTCTTGGTACGGAGAATTTGGGTTCGTTTGGAGATGGGCATTTCGAGGAGGCTTTCTATAAGAGTTGGTACAGGGATATTTTTGGGTTTTTTGGGTGCTCTTCTCTTTAGTCGAGGGTGATTTAGGTCTTCAGCGGTGGTTGGTTTGGGTTCGGTGTTTTGGGGTTTGGCAGAAGTTTGAGTTGGGTTTTCAGATAGGAATTCCTCAAGGTCTCTTCGGTCAGCTGAAGTGGGTTTGATGAGAGATACTGTACAAGATAAAGAAGGGTTTTTGAGAATAATTACTAAAAATAATTTAAAAAATTATACAAGTATCGAGTTCGGGACTTACATTTATGGTCATATATCCATGCCTGTTTACTCAAGAGGCCGAAGCTCCATTCCTTTAGAGGGATTTTTTTATGAAGGTTCGCCATCTCCTTTGTTTGTTCAGCTAAGGTGTCACCGAAGTCCAAAGAGGGAAATTTGTGGGAAGTCCAGTCTGGGATCTTGGGAATTTCTGGTCTATTGATGAAGAACCAGTCCTTGTGCCATCCCTTGTTGCTTAAGGGTATGTCCATCAGTGGGTGTTTGTCGAACTTGGAGTTTGGTTTTGGTGGTTGTTTGCTTAGTACTTTGAAGCCCCATTCACAAGAATTGCCGATCTGGAATAGGGTAAAGAAGAAGTCGATTAAAGGTGGTCTCATGGCAGAAGGAAATAAAGACTAAGATGTTGATGTAGGAATTGGGCACTAGTTGGGCTAGACCGATGCTCATAAACCCTAAAAGGGTAACGATGAAGGCGTGGAGGGGTAGTTTGATTCCTTTCTCCAGGAGGGTAAGGGGTATGGCGGTCCAGTCATTGGGGCGGTGATACATCCGATCTGTTGGGCGGGTGTTATCAAGTGATGGGTTTTAGGGATTTGTTAATGTTCTCGAATTACGAGAAGGTCTGCTTCAGTAATTTGAGAGGGGGTGTTGACATGGGGAATTTGGACTTTATTGTGGTGTTCGAGGGGGGTTTTCTGTGAGTCTGATTCTGGTGGGTTTTTGCTGGAGGAAGGGGTAGTGTTGGGGATTGGTTTTGGCATGGTGGTTGTGGGGTTGGAAGTAGCAGGAATGCTGGATAGGGGAGTCACAAGGATGGGAGTCGAGTTTTTCGGCAGAGTATTGTCAGTATTTTGGGAGGAAGCCATTGTTGCAGTTTGAAAAGAGAAAATTGGGAGGTGGGAGAGAGGAAGAATATCTTTGAATTTGAAATGAGCTGGTGAAACTGTTTGAATTGGGGGAAATGGGTTTTTATAATGGTGTCCTTTCAGTTGTTGGCGGATCTTAAGGGCAGCGCATTAATAGGGGTAATGATGGTGGATTTGAAGGGTTGGTTTGATTTTTTGATTGGAAAAATCTTTGGTTATTGGGCCTTGCTTGGTCATGTTTGGGCCTTTTTTGGTAAATGGGCTTTGTTATGGTTGTTGTTGGGTCTTGTCTTGAAATAATCTTTCATCAAATATTCTATTTAGTGGAAGACTGGGGGGCAATTTTGGGTCAAGGTTATTTATGCTTTTGGATTATGATGGATCGGTATCCCTATGTCGTTAGGTGGGCTTGGTCTAGTGGGTGTTATAGTGGATGGGGGATTTATAGATTAAGGATCCTAATTCTATTTGGTCTCTGGATATGAGGGGAAGTGTTGAATTATAAATCTACTTCCTTAACTTTAGGAGATACGTGGAAATCCCATTAAGGAATGGTTGTTTGGGAGAGGATCTTAATTTGATTCAGAGAATGATTTCGTGAAGGTGGTGAGAACATTATAAATACAAGACTCTTCATTGATTCTAAGGTACATGCAAATTATTACTTTCCAGCACTAGAGCATTAAGCCTTCATTGTTAACCATATATCAACCTGTACTTATTCTCACACCGGAGCTATCCCCCGGCGGCCCAAACCATCAAGCTTTCAGTGTTTACTTATTTCTGTTCAGGATTGGACGCACTTTGGTGATTGGAGTGCGTGGACGGATCTTGGCGTTCACAGGAGGTTTCAGTGATTCAAAGGACGTAATCCTTATAAGGAGGGAAGGATGAGACAACTCAGATTTTCAAAAATTATTAAATAAGAATTTAATAAATAAAATTCTTATTATGAGATGGATCTATTTTAGATTATGTGGTTTGGTGGGTAGAAATTTAATATGCATGAGGTTTAATAGTTAATTTAACTATTGAAGAAATTAAACGAAATTGTTATGAAAATTAAATTAACTATATTATATTAGTTAATTTGATTAAGTTGTAAATTATAGTGTGAGATAATGTAATTGGATTATTATGCCTTGTTGGCAAGGAAAATGTTATGAATTAATTTCATAAATAATGTGAGTAATTCACTTAATTTAAATAGTAAATTAATATATTTGTTTTGATAAAATGAGAGTAATTTATTACATATAATGGTAATATGTTAATGTAATACGATTGAGAGTTTTAGTAAATAGTTGAAATATTTATGGAATAAATATTCAATGGAAATTATTAGGGAATAGTTTGTTTAAGTATGATAATATTAATTTAATTTATGTTAAATAATTTTATAATCGGTGCGTATTTTATTACGCTAAAGGAATGGTAATATTCTAATTTAATTATTAATGATAATATTATAATTTAATTAAATAATTAAAGTAAAGGGATTGTGATTGTTAAATAAGGATTATAATTTAATTAAATAAGTGTGACAATGATTTACTACATGATAAGGAATGAATTAAAATAAATTGGAAGGAGGATTTTGGGTGCTAGCCAAACATGGCTTAGTGACCTTTGTTTTTGTAACTGATAATGCTCATTATTTTTTTTAACTGAAGGCTTTATGCCTTTTATCAGTTTTAGCGTTACGTGTGTTTTCTTAAGACTAAAAACAAAGAATAACAAATACAAAGAAGAGAGGAAGAGAGAAAATTAAGAAAAGAATTTTTTTGTAATTGAAGAGGAGTTTAAGAATCAAAGAATGGAGAAACAAGAAATTGTTCAAGCTTTATAGAAAATCGAAGGTAATAAGCTAGCTTTGAGTTTTTAGAATTATACTTCTTGAGTTTTATTTGAAAAGTTGGATTTTTATGATTAGATTGTTAAGAAATAGATTGTATATGTTATTGAGTTTGTAGAATTCATTTTATGTTGTTTATAAACGCTTTTGAGTAATCAAATCCATAAAAATATGTTTTTTATTGAAGAATTTTGAGTTTTGTAGTTTATATGTATTTTGGTCTATTTTGAGGCTAAAATTGGCTAGGAATTCATGCTGGATTTTATGAATTGACAGTAAATGTTGTTAATACGTTAAAAAACAAAAACAACGCAACTTTAACGAATTAAAACGAATGTAAAACGGATTCATGGTGTAAGATTTTGCTAAATATGTCAAGATATGAAATATAGAGTATGAACTTGGAAATTTAGAGTTTAATTTGGTTGTTTAAGTTATTTATGTGATAACCCGAATTTATAGAAATTATTAAGATAAGAATTTATTAAATAAAATTCTTATGATGAGATGTTGTAGACGTCGGGATTTTTATTTGTCCCTTTTTTATTCTTGTTCTTTGGTGTTCTCATTTTATGTGAGATTTGTTTGAAAAAACAAGTGAAAAAGGTCCGACATGTATCATGTCAACGATTTGACTATAAAAGTCGCCAGTTGGTGTTTTTAACTGGTTGTACCAACGCAACCGAGAAAAGGTTTGCACATTGAACCAGTGATATGACACTACTAAACGGGTTTGTTAAACCGAGATTCATTTGGGTTCGGGGACTTGATTATGCGGAGGGAAGGTGTTAGGTACCCCCCGACATCCGTGTTGCCACGGTGACCGCCACTTTTCAAGAAACTATTATATGAATGTGTGTGTGTGTGTGTGTGTGTGGATCAATGTGCAATTTATTCGAAAGTAATGCGAGGCCTCATTCGCACCTATATATAAATGGTTTGAATTTGTATGAAAAATTCAGTTTTAAACATGATATAGCAATGTAGTTTTGTAAAAGAGGTTTTTCAAACCCCGTGCTCAATAGTAATTGAGACCTTTTCATACCTCCATTTTATTATTAAATGTTTGGCTTATTTTTTTATATTTTTGAGATGCGAAGCATCTTCGAGAAAATAATATATAGCAGTGCCGAACTCTTCATGGGCATGAAAGTAATCTAAGGAAATTCAAACACCGTGAATAATTTACAAGCTGCTTAAAGCTGAAAATGTCCATCACGGGAACCGAATCTAGATTCAGTGGACTAAATCTGTGATCACAAGATTCCTAAGCTCACATGATGCCGCAGTTTATATGTAAAAAAGTAAGCAGTTATATATATAAAAGTTGTAAATATATATATATACAGACATGATCAACTACCACGAAGCACCACCATGGGGATTGGAAATGTAAATATATAAAAGCGGTAAATATATACATATAGACATGATCAACCACCATGAAGCACCTCCATGAGGGATCAAAAATGTAAATAAAGCAATAGATGTGATCAACCGCCATGAAGTAAACTCCAGGCGGGACAGAATGTAAATAAAGCAGTAAAAACTATCAACCGTCGCGAAGTAAACTAAATAAAGCAGTAAAAACAATCAACCGCCACAAAGTAAACTCCAGGCGGGACAAAATGTAAATAAAGCAGTAAAAGGCCACGAAGTAAACTCCAGGCCTGACAAAAATGTAAATATATATATATATATATATATATATATATATATATATAAAGTGGTAAACGCACAGGATGTTTCTCAATTCTGGCTTGGTTTATCATTTCAGCGATTTGTCGCTATATATATATATATACATATATATATATATATAAGCAGTAAACGCTCCAGACATAAGTCTAGGCTCAATCGAGGCATAACTCGATAATGTTAGTCCATATATATAGATATATACATATATAAGTATATATATACAGACAGAAATAAAAACCATGGGCCGAAGTCCGGGCATACGCACACAACACGACTCTCAATGTGAAGAATAGTGTGTGCAAATATGAAGAGAAAGGCTTTATATTGTGTAAGAAGGCTTACAGTGGGCTATCAAAGAAGACTTCTATGACTATAAATGGATGAACACTTAGCTCCCGCCGGTAAAAATATAGCTATATATGAGCTAACAGGTGTTTAAAATGAGAAAGCACTCAATATAGGGTGTGTATAGAGCAAATTTGACAGGGCTTCTTCGCCTTTTTCTCTTAAATTATGGCCACCCCAAGCTCTATATTTATAGATCTTGTGGCCGCAGGCATACTTGCGGCAGCCACAGATGCACCTATGGCTGCCCGGGGTGCCCCAGGCTCTGCGGGTCCCACTGTCTCGAAGAATGTGCACTCGTGCACTGTGATGTCCATTTGAACTTGCAGAACTTCAATCCGAGCATCCAAACGAGGTGTACAAAACCTTCTCTAGAACGCTTTTGTCGAGAGTTACGCAATAACATGGGATTAGAGGTTGTACGAAGTCAGGAAGAGGGGACCATGCTCGTGGTCTTCAAGCTTCAAATTCTATCCGGTGTGCTTCCATGCGTAATAGTCACTCGAGATTGTAAATCCTTGGCTCTTGTGGGACATTGCTTTATAGAAATCTATGTATGAGATGTTGAGATGGCGCGCTGTGGGGTTGAGGTGGAAAGATGACGATTTTGCCCCTCACCGGGGTTATCTCTAGTTTGGGCTGATAGTAGACGTTGCTCAGGGTTATCTCTGTGATTGGACTGCTGCAAGTATTTGAATTCCGTAGGGTCATCTTTAAGTGTGTCTGTCCTCCCGGTGTTAGCTCTGGGCCTTTGGAATGAGTGCCTCGGCGGGAGTTCTGAGGTTGAAGCTAATTGCATGCATTTGAAATAAGCATTTTCAGAGTTATCGTCGGAACTGCAACGACATTCCTTGGGGTTATCTCCAAGGATGAAACTCAGGGTTATCTCCAAGGTTGGAATTGATACTCCCGGTGTGTGTTCTAGGGTTAAGACTGAACTTCCGGTAGTATCCAGAATGGATGTAAGCTGTCTTCCAAGGTTATCTCCGAAAGACGAATCTGCCCTCCTGCAATGTTAGTAACAGGTGTGCAAAAAAATTTGAGTGTGTACAGATGCCCCTCTTTATCATATTCATGCAATGCAAGACATGGATAGGATAAAGAATCCTAGACACTTGAAATGCAGCAAGATAAACATGATGCAAATGCATGATGCATGCATTTTGTTGGAATGTTTTCCAACGTGATGGGATGATTGTCAGTTCCCTGTTAATCCTGCCGGGGATGACAATTAGTGATGTCTTGGACATGCAATCCAAGTCTCCCAGGATGTTGACGTTGGGGTTATCACCAAAGTTCTGAATCCTTGATATAGACTTTACTCTAAAGAGGTGCCTCTCGTGTGCAAGAGATCTGTGGGGATAAAACTTTGTCTGTTTGAGGATGTGTATAAAATATTCCATCATCGGTCCTCTCCGATGAGGATGGTCTTCTCTAGTTTGTGTCACCAGTATATACCACGATCATGTTGGAGTTACTGCCAACAGTGTGTATTGTCAGGGCTGCCTAACCTTCGCTGATATGTGTATCACCGGATAGATCCCTATTGGGCAAACTGTCAAGACTGCTTGACGTTCATTGATGTGTGTATCAACGGTTGCATTGCATTGTGACCCCCTCCAGGGAATATGTCAAGGCTTTTTGACCTTCATTAATGCGTATATCAATGGTTGCATTGCGTTGTGAACCCCATCGGGGAACATGTCAAGGCTGCTTGACCTTTATTAATGCGTATATCAATGGTTGCATTGCGTTGTGACCCCTGTCGGGGAACATGTCAAGGCTTCTTGACATTCATTGACGCGTATATTAATGGTTGAATTGCGTTGTAACCCCCGCTGGGGCCATGGATGGATGAAATCTGCGTTGTGACCCCCGTCGGGGTACTTTATTAATGACAACGGCGTTTTGACCCCCGACGGGGGTACTGTTTAGGGTTATAACCATGTAGTTGGCGGCATCAGACCTGTGTGAGGCAAATAGTGTACCTTGTATTTAGGCAAATACAAATGAGTGGCATGTGAAGCCATAATTTGACTTGTGACAACCAGGATCCCAAGCTATTCCGCTCAATCGCGTAGAGTTTTTATTCCTGATTTGGCCTTTTCAGCTTGTGAGACCTCCTTTACAACTCGAACTGAACTGAGCCAGAGGGGTGGGCCCCATTCTTGCTATATCTTTTGATAGGCCTCTATTAGATGTAGGGCAATTATGCCCCATTTCCCTATATTTCTAGTTGTACAGAGATTTATTAGATGATGATATATTTAGGAATGTATGTACAGTTTTCTATTCCCTATATCATATTGCCATCTATTGTTTATCATGCATGTATTATGTTATGCATATGTATGTATGTCCAGAGATATTCAGTATTGCCCCCTGGATGGTCTTATGACACGGCCCGTATAGATGTCTTCTTCGACAGTTATCCGTATTGATCATACCCCACCAATATTGGTGGTATCTGGTATGCGATTGCAGTATGATAGTATGTCACCATCAGACAGGGTGACTGTAGATCAGCTGTTGCAGTATACTATGACCCTCTTGATGTTTCAGGATCCTACAGGATTCGTAGAGGGCATGCTGGAGCACTGGGTATCGGAGAGGCCGGTTTTCCAATTTGGGACCCAGGAGTTGACTCCTACTTTGGAGGAGTATGCATGTTTGATGATGCTGCTACTGGACAAACCTTGCGTGTATATAGAGATTGGAGACATGAGTAGGCAGTTCATGACCCTCACTGGTTTGAGGCGTAGGGTGGTGCAGGATGATCTCACATCTGGCCAGGTTATATTCTAGTGTTTTCTATTTGATAGATTTGGCTCTGAGGATAGTTATACATGGCATTCCATGGATTTCACCACACCGGTGGATCATTGGCGTTTACCAGAGTGGATGTACTGTTATTGTGCGTACTATCATATGTCTACATGACACGGTACATGGATGAGTTGGACATAAGACTCATCATGGCAGTGAGAGCTCTCAGGGAGGGTCACACCATCATACTGATGATTATAGTAGTGACTCTAAGGTCGGCCACATACTACTGCACTTATCTGACAGGAGTGTTTACAGGCAACTCGGTCATCCTGTACGTGTGGTTTATGTCACACTTGAGACCGATTGGTACTTTCAGACGGCATGACTATTATTTCACCTATGATATAGTTATGGCATACTCCTTTCAGCCTGCAGAGTGTATAGATGCTGCATCTTGGTCAACTTTCCTGGCAGGAATCGGAGATCTGTTTCCTATATTACCGTGTTCAGGGCTCAGCTCACCCTACAGCTTCATCACTCATGCTCTGGGCATGAATTATCTCCTTCTAGCTGGCTTGAGGGGCATGATTACTTACCACCCACTGGCCGTGATGTGTCAGTTTAATCAGTTCTAGGATTTTCATCCTTTTAAGGGGGCATTGAGTCAGCGCTTCACTTCTCGCCACTTATCAGCAGAGGATAGATCCAGGTTGTATGCCTATTGGGATCAGCGTGAGCTAGCTGAGTTTTTTATTAGTCATTCGGGTTGTTCTACAGAGTACTCCGCATGGATGGAGACAGAGACTGAATCGACTGTGGTAGTATCCACAGTGCAGGGGACTGATTCTGATGATAAGGAGCCTATGGAGGAGACTGATATTCCCATCGAGGAGGATTTGACTCTTTGGGTTGCCGGTAGATTTGTGATGGATTCTCCCCTTCTGGTGATCTTGTGATTTAGCATTCAAAGACGATGTCTCGGAGTAAAGTCTACATCTGATGACCTTTGAGAAAGATCAGGCTAGGGCCTTGATGTTAACAGCTCTTGATGGGAGAGACGCAACTCTATTGGAGAGAGACGAGGCCAGATCATCCAGAGATGCATTGATTGTAGAGCAGGATGCTACCTTATCTGCCCGGGATGTGGCCGTCATAGATAGTACTTTAGTGAGATCCCTTACGACTAGCATCCTTGCCGATATGAATGCATACATTGATGAGCATCATGCCACCATGCAGTTAGCCTCGGATCTGCTAGCTCATGTAGATACCACCATGCAGGAGCTTACAGTGTTACCTCCTTCTTCAGAGAGGGATGCTATGTTAGATCTGATAGTCCGCATACATACAGATCCGTAGAAAGACTTGTATTTTCCTGCACAGACTAGCTTAGCCATTTTGTCATGTACAACACATATTGTATATATCAAACAGTATTATATATGGCAGGGAAATATTTTTTTATTCACTTCCCTTTTAGTTGTGCCTTGATACTTGTTTGATATTTGCCTGTTTCTTCAAGGCTTGTGATCTTGATGCATTCTGAACTTATCCTTGATGTGTGGGCATTGAGACGTTGCAGGATCTTTTAGAATGGATCATTGATCTGTATGTATCCCTACCATCTTTGGTGTCTTAGGACTGGTTTCTATATGTAGATGTGGATAGGAGTGTGGCTTTTCCTCTCTGAGATTGACCGCACCACAAATGCTTACCAATACTCCTATTTAAGAGGAGCCCAGTTAGTTCCATCTCCTATGGATTGGTGTTGCTCTTTGAGGCATAACCGCATCTTAGATGATCGCCAAATCTCCTATTTGTGAGGAGAGGTTAGGTAGTTCCATCCCTTTGGTCTGAAGCCGATGAAATGTGGTTTATTAAAGTTTGATCCTAGTATCGTGTGACAAGTATTTGTGTTTTGGTAGGGGGTTAGACCGAACCATAAATGGCTGCCTACATACTCCTTTTGAAGAGGAGATCAGGCATTCGTAGTTCGAACCTGGTGTAAGAGGTTCAACAGTGAAGGTGAAAGGTGTAAATGGGTGTAGAAGCTTTATTGATGAAGAAGGATGTAGAAGTATTTTTGTGGTTTTTGTTTATGTAGAGAAGGGTAGAAGTGTTTTTGTTTGTTTTTATAGAGAAAGGGCAGAAAAAAATTTTTGTTTTTTTTATTGCGACCGGGCCATATAGAATATGGTTGCCTACGTACTCCCGGGTATCAGGGAGATCAGGTCGGCATAGTTCTCCCCTCAGGACGATTTGCTACCAAAGAGAAGTATGAATCCCATATGCAGGCTATACTGCGGGGAAAAGAAAGTTTGATACCATGATTGGGATAAACTGCAGGTGTGAAAAAGTTTAATCCCATCTTCAGGATAAACTGTAAGCATAGAAAAGTTTAATCATGTCTTTAGGATAAACTGCAGGTGTGAAAGGTTCAATCTCTGGGGGGATAACCGAAATTGTATGGAAGGTTTGAAATGAGATGAAACCATGCTGCTGGTTTGAAGTGTATGTTTCCCTGAGGGGCAGAAGAGTATGTAAAAAGGGTTAGAAAATTGGAATGACTAGTGATCTGATGATCCAAAGCTAGGATTATTGATTGATCGTAACCTCAAACATAGTACCGTTTCATGGTGTCTGAGTTGATAAACTGTAGAAATTCATCACCGCCCACTTCCTGTAGTCTGAGAGCGCCTCCTGTCAATACCTCTTTGATAACAAATGGGCCTTCCCAGTTAGGAGCGAATTTTCCCTAATATTGATCTTGGTTATCAATGATCTTCTTCAAAACCAAGTCATGTTGTTTAAAATACCGTAGCCGAACTTTCTGTTGTAGGATCTTGCGATCCTTTGCTGATATAACTGACCATAGAAGATAGCAGCGGTTCACCTTTCGTCTATTAGAGACAATTAGTGATACCTATCTTGTACCTATTGGTCTTCATCCAGCTGAGAGTCTATCAATACTTTGAGGGATTCCATTTCCACCTCTATGGGGAGCACTACTTCCATCCCATAGGCTAATGAGTAGGGGGTTTCCCCAATGGAAGTACGCATTGAAGTTCAGCAGAAATTAATAAAAAGTCGAGAGGCAAGAGGTCAGGCCATCCTTTATGATTGGCGAACATTTTTTGAATGATCTTCTTGATGTTTTTATTAGCCGCTTTAACAGCACCATTCATCTTTGGATGGTAGATGACAGAGTTAAGGTATTTGACGTGGAATTTACTGTATAACTCCTCCATCATTTTGTCATTGAGGTTCTTAGCATTTTCTGACAAAATTAGCTCTGGTTGTCCATATCGATAAATGACATTGTTTTTGATGAAAGCAATGATGACTTCTTTAGTAACCTTGGGGAAGGAGGATGCTTCTACCCACTTGGTGAAGTAGTTGATCATGGTGAAGATAAACCAATGTCCATTACTGGCTTTACGCACGATGGGCCCGATCACGTCCATTCCCCACATTGAGAAGGGCCATGGAAAACTCATATGTGGAGTTCCCTTGGAGGGGCGTGGATAGCATTTCCATGAATTTGGCATTGATAGCACCTCTTGACGTGATCATCACAGTCAGCTTTGAGCGTAAGACAATAATGTCCTGTTCTGAGGATCTTCTTAACAAGTAGGGAGCCGCTCATTTGTGGGCGACATACTCCACCATGGATCTCATCCATGAGCCTCTGAGCTTGGTCCTTGTCCAGACATCTGAGGAGACCTAATCCTGCATCTCCCTTGTAGAGTGCATCTCCGCTCAGGTAGAATTTCATAGCCATTAGATGGATCCGCCTCTTTTCAGTTGGGCTCGCCTCAGCGAGTGTAGATCCGTCTCACAGATACTCCTTGATATGTTGATACCAAGGGTTGTGGATGGGAGGTAGCTCATTCGATACTTCTCCAACATAGTTCCCATAGGCTGGGGCCTTTTGTAGGGCAAATGTGATGCTTGACATGTTTTCCTTGTCGGATATGTGAATCAAGGAGGCCAATGTTGCTAGTGCATCCACAAAATCATTCCTATTACGAGGAATGTGTGAAAAGGAGATTTGTTCAAACTCCAAAACCATCTGTAACACCTGCCGATGGTAAGGCAGCAAATGTAGTTCCTTGGTTTGATAGATTCTCGTGGATTATTTGATTACCAACTCGAAATCCCCAAAGACAATTAACAGCCTGATGCCCTTTGAACGGGAAATTTTAGCCCCATGATACAGCCTTCATACTCAGCTATGTTATTGGTACTGACAAACTGCAATTTGATGGCGACGGGATACTACTCCCCCATACCTGATACTAGAACTGCTCCAGCTCCAGAGCCTTCCATGTTAACAGCTCCATCAAAATATATTTTCCACGTATGGCATGTATCGTACTGATGGTGTTGCTGAATTGTCATGACCCCTTCATTGGGGAAATATGTTTCCAAGGGTTTAAAATCCCCTACAGGTGTGGCGGCCAGTTGATCCACATTTCCTTGACCTTTGATAGACTTTTGCATCACGTAGACAATGTCAAATTGCTATAGAATCAACTGCCATCTGGACAGTCGACAATTCAGTATGGGCTTACTGAACACATACTTAAGAGGATCCACACAGGATATGAGATGGGTTGTGTGACCATGGAGGTAATGATGTAACCTCATGGAAGTCCATGCTAAAGCACAACAAGTCTTCTCAATTAGAGTGTACTTATGTTCACTGCTACTAAATCTTTTGCTGAGGTAAGCTCGCTCTTGGCCTCTATCGTCTTTTTGTTCCAGCATGCAGCCCATAGCATTATCATTAATGGACAGGTACATGAATAGGGGAACATCATCCCTGGGAGGTACCAAAACAGGAGCGTTAACCAGCTACTCTTTGATTATAAGGAAGGCTTTCTAACACTCATCGTTCCATTTCATGGAGGAATTCTTCCTTAACAATTTGAAAATGGGCTCATAGGTTGCTGTGAGTTAAGAGATAAACCTGCTAATGAAGTTGATTCTTCCCAAAAATCCCCGTATTTCCTTCTCTGTCTGAGGAATGGGCATTTCCTTGATGGCTTGGATTTTGGTGGGATCCAGCTCAATCCTTTTGTGGCTGACTAGGAAGCCTAGCAACTTGCCTGATTTAATGCCAATGGCGCACTTGGCTAGATTCAATTTCAAGTTGTACTTATGCAACCTATTAAAAAGATTTTTGAGATGGTCTAAGTGGTCTTCCTCCCTTCGGGATTTGACAATGATGTCATCCACGTAGATCTCTATCTCCTTGTGCATTAATCATGGAAAAGAGCCATCATATCTCGTTGATAGGTTGCCTCGGCATTGATGAGGCCGAATAACAACCATCTATAGCAGAAGGTTCCCCAAGGCGTGATAAAAGTAGTTTTCTCATGATCTTTCTCAGCAACCATAGTCTGATGATACCCTGAGAAGCAATCCGCAAATTAGTACATGTCGTATTGAGCAATATTGTCAATAAGAATGTAGATAAAAGGCACGAGAAAGCTATCTTTACGGCAAGCTTTGTTTAAATCCCGGTAATCCATGCAAACTCGCACCTTTCCTCCTGGTTTAGGCACGGGAACTATGTTGGATATCCATTCCGAATATATAGACACTATGATAATGTCAGCTTGAAATTTTTTCACAATTTCTTCTTTCACTTTTAAACTCCACTAAGGTTTCAATCGCCTGAGCTTTTGCCTGACTGGCTTAAATCCTTCTTTAATGGGAAGGCGATGAAAGATAATGTCAGTGGACAAACCCACCATGTCTTCATAAGACCATGCAAACACATCCTGGAATTGAGTTAGTAATGCAACCATGTCATTTCGTTGGTTTGGGGTTGGGTCTAAACCAATCTGGATTAGCTTAGGGCTTTCTAAGGTTCCGAGATTGAAAGAAATGGTTTGATCAAGATTAGGTTTAAGTTTATCTTCGGCCCATTCCTTAATCTCCTGAGGTATCTCAATATCCTCTTGGATTTCCATCAAGTCTGAGTCAAAATTTTCATCAAAGTTACAGTTCTTGTGGAGAAAAGGCACCTCATCAGCAAGTACGGGCACATCTAAATTCAGAGTCCTAAAACAAAAAATGCTTTCACTTAATATATGAAACTGTTTAATCATACAAAAGTGTTAGCATGTACTGATAAAATAATTATAATATTGTACAGAAAAGTAAGCAATTAAAGTTATCTACAGGGTAAAGGGAATTTCTGCCCGTTTTACCCTCGTCGACCAATGCATGGAGTGCTACTCCAATTGTCGAGGGTAACGTCCTGATGGACTGCAATGATGGAGGGGCTTTCATCATCCTCCTTCTCCCGAATGATGACCATAACATCTAGGCAATCATCGTCTAGGGTGTATCTGTTTATATGTTCATCATGGACAATGATGCGTATGCCTGACATCATCAGGGCGATGTCATGTTTACGTTTCATTTCCCTTTCTTTAACTTCGGGATTAGGAATCAGGACCTCTTTTGCTTTAAACGGTACTGGTTTGGGAAATAGCATAGCCATAACATGAGCTGACACCTTTACTAGAGACTGTATCAGCTCATGAGGTGTAGGTGGAGAAAATCATCGTGTGACGAAAGCTTGAGGAATCTGCTTGTGCTTATGAGGATTCTTATGACTGGAACTGGCAGAATAGCCTAATCCAGTTGTCCTGGTTTGACTGGACATTTGAATTGGGTGCTTAATACCCTTTTGATTTTTACCCAGCCCTTGTCCAGGTTGATGACCCAATGATATCATTTCTTGGGTAGCTGCCATCACTTCGGTAGAAATATTGGGTACGGGAAGTGTTGCTCCAATAGGATGGTATTGTGTGTTTGTAACGCCCAGAAATCCGGTCTATTTTCACATCCGAATTCCATACGTCATGATCCCATCTTCTTCCAAACATACATCATTATATACCTAAATATAACAACATACATTCTCAAATCCCAGGTTCTAATACCTCATAACTTCTTTCATTACAAATAATGATAATTACATTATTCTTTCCATCTTACAAGAGTGACTTTTGTCCACCACCAAGGATACATAAAAGTTCATTAAACTATTCTGCAGTTTAATTAACCTATTTTATATTACAAGTTTTGGCTTGATCTTCACGTACATTCATATACTGAATGGCACTTCGTCTGGACACCGGTCAGCTTGATCTTTACGGGATCCTTAAGTTCTTTCTAACATCGTATGCTGAAAATGTTTTTCATTTAAAGAAAGTGTGAGCATTCTATTACTCAGCAAGTCATAGCTGTTGAACAAACAACTTCAAGAATTTAAACATTCTTTTAGAACTTCAATAACCGAACAAAGGTTATGAAGCAGCTTGAATAATATGAATAATATTGATTCCTATCATCTTAAAACCGTAATCACATTCACTTTGAATTACTTTCGTTCTTCTACCATTTTCATACACATCTTATCTGGCTAGAATCTTTAGCACAGACTTATCAATAATGGTTCATGTATAAACAAAACATTCTTATATTGAACAGTTCAATCACAGAACAGTTCATCTCATAGAAACACCGAAGTGTTCACATTATGGCACAAAGCCTCATACGTTCTACCACCTTGTACAAATATCACACATTTGCACATAGACAAAACTTCTCAAGTTCAACATCTGAGAAATTTTAGAAACTAGCATTCATTTAAAATATGAATGAAGTTAGGAAACTTGCCTTACGCACAGCTACAACTTATAGTTTACGCTGAACTGCTCATTCCAATCCCTATGTAGCACACAAGGAAATAACACATACACCAATTAGTCATATACTTGACTTACGCATTGGTTTACTTAACTTTTCTTCTTAGGGTTCGTGTTCCTATAAACTAAGTTTACGCGACTAACTTTCTTTACTACCGGTTTACGGCTTCATAACATACGGAGATGTCTTACTCAAACATTCATCATCTTTGATGATTTACATTCTTATCTTCTTCTTATACTTTCCCAGGACTCAGCACACATCGTGTCTTTGCTAGTAGTCCATATGGTACTCTGAATGGTTTCCCACAAACAACCAACAAACAAGTTCCCATTTCATCTACACTGCCCATAACAGTGAGTTAGATCGGTTGCCAGTTTCGTATATACCTTCGATCTCGGAAGGAATTGATTAGCTAAGCTCCCATATGTCAACCATCAAAGGTTACGATTGTACTACAACCTAAATTCATCTAACTTATTCGAACTATTAAACTATAATGTTTGATAAGTTAATTTCTTATTCCTTATAGCTTTCTGGCAACTAAATGCCATACCTCAGGATTTATTCATCATCGTCTAAGTCATACAGTCTTTTGTATACTCAGAACAATCATTTAATGTTCATTTTACTCATTTATAGCATTAAGCATTTTATGTTACCTTATTCTTATCTTACAACGTCCGATTAATTCGAATCGGAACGTCATCCAAGTTATAAACATTAACTCAGCTTCTTTTACGTTACACGTACTTGTCTTTAATTCAGCTTTTTCACCATACATAGGTTTAATCATTGGTATTCATTATCTTACGGTCAAACCATACATGGGGTGTAGGTTCAACCCGTTTAATATTTGCGTACACTTAACCTTTATGTTGGTTAAAGTGTTCAATGCTTACATTTCATTCTAACATTCTCATCCGACTCACATTCTGCTTTCATTAATTTTCTTACCGTTTAATGTGGCTTTCTTGATAATTCATATCTTACTTACTACTTTCGTCAACGTCTAAGTCATACAACCAACGTATACTTAGAACGTTCGCTCGACGCGAATACAACTCACGAAGATCGTTTACGTATTCGACGTTCACGTTGCTCGTCTCTTAATCTCTCATTCAACCTTTACTCAAGGTTTTAACTGATTTCCATCGTTATCCAGACCATTAACCCCATGTTCATTATTCTTTCTTAATGTCGAAGCCATACGGTTCGTTGTATGCTAAGACCGATTGTTCATCGCAACTGAGTTGCATTCACAGCGTCTATATGCTTTACATTCTTCTCTCATTACCATGTCATAACATCGAAATGTTATACATTACCCTCGTCACTTAACGTCTAAGGAATCACAATCATAGTAATTCCCCACGTTCGTTTATTGCGACTACGGTCCCCGAATATCGGTTACGTAATCTATCGCTTAACTTCTCTGTCTTTTAATCCCATTCAATATTTACATCAACCTTTACTAAAGGTTTATTCACTTGTTTAAGTATTACATTAGGTGAACTACATGTTCATATTTCTTTCTTGCACATTCCCCAGTAATTGAGCACTTAAATGCTCATCACTGGCTTTTCCTTGCACCGGCCATTGCCATGCCGGGACCCTTCCTTTACCTCACGCTTCTGACGCCATTCTCATAGTGCTCTTCTCCCAATTTGGTGGCCGTTTTGCCCTATCAAACATGATCGGTGCTTGTGGCGCAAGCCCTAACCTTAGAATTTTTTTCTAAGTGTTGGAATTTGTCTGATATGCTTACTTCCTAATCTCATAACTTCTTCGTTATAACTCGGAACGAGGTTATTCCAAAGCTATTTTCTTCCTTATCTTACATACTTCAATACCCCTCAGATAGAACTTCATTCTGAATCCGTTAACATGCCATTCGATTGGGTTAATCTTTGTCCTTCGTTTATTTTACGTTTTTAATGTTTTTCGTTTGTTCGTCCGTAATTCGGTCATCTAAACTCAGAACTCGTTCATTCTTGAGTCCATGACTCAAGTTTTCTACATTCTCTTACTTTCTTATGAAACTATACACGTTCGGGTTCATTTACTAACTTTCTAATTCTCATTCGTCCTTTACAAAATTTTTGCCATAACTTCGTTATAGCTCAATTTTAATCCATTCTTCATGAATGTTTCTACCATTCCTAACCAACCAATAAGCAACTAACTTATACACTATGGTTTTAAACTTGTCCATCAACGACAATTACACTACGATGGTTTTAAATTTGTCCATCAATAACGTTCTTCGTGTTCTTCGCATGTTCTTTATTCGTTCTTCATTTTTAATCGATATTTTGATTACGATTTCACTTTTTCTTGGAATTTAATGTTATAGAACACCATTCCTTACTTAATTCACCTACTCATTCATATAATCCACTTGGATCATTCTAATTCATTACGAATCTTACACTTCCTTAAGAAATTTATAAAATAAACTTCTAATTCTTATTTCTTCATTTTCTTACGATTTCAACAATATGAAATCATTCCTAACATCATTTACTTCTTATTCTCATTAAGTTATGTTTTAACATAGAAAACTTATAGAAAATTTATTAGAAGCTAGTTTTTCGGATTACCTCTCTTCTTTAATCTTCCTCCATTGGACAAAGTGTGCACTCAGGCAAGCTTTTCCTCTTCCTTTCCCTTTTCTTTCTCCCATCTGAACTCTCTCTCTCTCTCTCTCCCTCTCAAAGTGTAGGATTTTCAAAATCCTAAACAAATGATTTAAGCTTCTTATTTATAGAAAACCAAGGCTAGGGGCAAAATAGTCTTTTCGCCCTCAAACCTACTTACTATTCATGACTTAAGCACTAAGTTTACTTAGCCCTTATGTTTACTTACTCATTAAGTTTACTATGTCCACCTCCTTAGTTAACCTTTTTACTATTCACGAAACTTAGCCTGTAAGTTTCGTGGTTCCATCTTTCGGATTTCGTCTAACAGTTTTAAAAACTGCGATTCTCGGAATCAAAATATTTTTGGATATTTCGTCTTTCCTTTACCGATTAACTTTTACGTATTCTTCGAATTTCTGAAAAACTGAAAAATACTTTTTTGTGTCAAGCGTTTTCCTTCATGTTTTCCCCTAACGTAGCTAAACGAATGAAAAGTACATAACAATACTTTACCATTTTTATTTCGTCTGATTTCTGAACGTTTTTCGAGAAAAAAATTTATCGACTTACTTAACTTTTCACGATATATAATCGTCAAATCTTTCGATGGAATGTCATTTCGACATACCGAACTCTCGGAAAGGCTTAGGTTATTCAAACCCTAACCCTTAGGGTTTCATTGGGTGAATAGTGCCTATTTCATCTTTTTCCCCAGAAAATTTTTATTTTTATCTTCAAAATTCTTAATCGCTCAGTCTAGCTCGTAGCCAGAATCCTCCCGATTTATAATTATTCTAGGTTCTAGAACGATTAATAAACACATAACATAGAATAGTATTAATAAAAATTCATTTTATTAATAACTAATTCTTTAAATCTTAAATTCTGGACAATCCAATTTTCTGGGTTGTCACAGTGTTGCTCACTTCTAAAGTATGAAAACTAGCTGGCTCAACTTCTAAATTGAAGATGATGATTGGTAGGTTTCCTTGTTCAGGACATTCCAGCACAACATTGACAGTGACTAGGCTATTGTTGACAATGAATTTAAGTTGTTGATGAAGTGTAGAAGGGACGACTCCAGCCATGTGGATCCATGGTCTCCCCAATAGAATGTTGTATCTTGAATCTATCTGGAGGACGTGAAAGGATAAATTGAATGTATTTGGACCAATCTCAATTGGCAGCTCAATCTCTCCGATAGAATTTCGTCGGGATCCATCAAAAGCTTTGATAAACGTATGGCTACTTCGGATCCATTTGAGATTGACCTTCATCTTTACCAAAGTGGCATAAGGACAGATATTCATAGAAGAACCTCCATTTATCAAAACTCCAGCTAACATACACCCGGAGGACAAAATTGTAATGTGCAATGGCTTTCAATGACCGGTCCCTTCGGGTGGTATGTCGTCATCAGTGAAGGATATCACATTGTTGTTAAAAATGTGATCAACCAGATGTTGAAATTTCTCCACATCCACTGATTTTGGTAAATAGGCTTCTTCCAAAACCTTCAATAAGATCTTCCTGTGATCCTCGAAAGAGAAAACCAAGTCCAGTATTGAGATTTGATGTGGAGCTTCTCTTAAGCTTAGAACCACCTTGGCTTCAGTATGGCCCATAGTGCAGAGGAATTTCTCAATCTTCTCCATGGGAATCTTCCCCTTTGATTTTATGGCGGGCTTCATCACCCTCCGAGGAAGATCTGATGGATTTTCCTTCCGACATTTATAGCGATGAGTATGAGACATGGATCCTTCAGCTTCTCCAAAATTCCATGGGACTTTGTGTAGGCTGACAACAGGATACTGGGGTCTGAAGGGTAAAGAAGTTGGCTCTGGTGCAACCACTTTCAAAGGATTGTTAGCTCCTTTGAGTTGAATTGCTTGTATGGGAAATGGTTTGACAGTCTCATCAGCCTCAGCGGATATAACTGCTACTAGCCCCTTCCATTTGGTAGGACGGGTATTCCCACTCTCAAGTAGCACAAAGTCATCGATACGCGATTCTGGGGACACCATTGTCAATTAGATTCTGAATAAGGTGGCGGAGTGCCTAGCATTCTTATGTGCTGTGACCGCGAGAATGTGAATGATATTGACATGCTCCATCAGAATTGAACCATCTTGAATGGGGATTGATTGGAGGTAGAAGGGAGGTGATTCTTCCTTCGTTGATTAGCATCTGAAATATTTCCTCCATAGGTTGACCCAGGTATATAAATTCCCTTTTATTGGCAAAATCCCAATGGGCTTTAGCACTTGCTCTCTTCGCAACCTTGTCCTCCAATGCTTCACTTTCTGAAGGTGGTGATGAAGCATTCATAACAAAATGAAGGAGATAGGCATTCTCCTGGCTAACTAATTGGCATGTAACTTGATGCTAATGGATCACCAGTTCTACCAATTGTTCAACTTGCTTACAAAGAGCTTTCATCTTCCATAGCAAATTGAAACTTTTCATAATCCTATCTATCAATATCGTCTTTGATGGTCTGGGATGAGTCACCATTAAAATTGGAACTCTGTCCACTGCTCTAAATAATCATATTGACATCTTCTTCTTTGTGTTGAGGAACAGGGTTGTCTTGCACATGAGGTTGATTTGGTTTGGTAACCACGATCTCACCGTTGTCTATCAAATCTTGGATTTTGTGTTTCAAGGCCCAACAATCTTGAGTATCATGTCTAGGTGCCCCGGAATGATAAGAACACTTCCGAGTAGCATTGAAACCCCTCCCATTAGGGTTGGATGGTGGAAGAAGATGCATAATTTTCTTCTGAGTAGTCAGAAGAGCAAGAATATTCTCGAGCGAGTCCCCTAATGGTGTGAACATTCGAGGGCGCTTTGCTTCTCCACCTTTAGGTAGTGGAGGGTTTGAAGATTGTGCTTGAAAAGGGGAGTAGTTTCTTTTTATGGACCCTCCAGGGGTTATTTCCATAAGTTCCAGACTGGATGTGCTCAGCAACTGCTATAAGAGCAGCTAGGTCTTGAATCTTTCCTGACTTCAATCCCATCTCAGCCATCTCTTCATGTTTGATCATTTCAGAAAATGGTTTGCCAATACCAGCTAATACTCTCTCATAGAAAGGAGATTCTTGTATGTCTATAAAAGTCATGACCATTTTTGACTCTGTCATAGAAGGAATAACTTGAGCAGCAAGGCGCCTCCACCTTTGAGTGTACTCTCTGAAAGACTCGTTGGACTGTTTCTTGACCTTGGTAATTTGATAACGATCAGGAGCCATCTGAGACTGGAAGCTGTACTGAGTAAGGAAGGCATGAGCTAACTCTTCCCAGCTATGGATCTTTGAGTTGTCTAATCTGGTATACCATGAACTGGCTTCTCCAGTTAGACTCTTCTGGAACAGCTTCATTCTGAGCTTCTCATTTTCCGCATAAGGTCCAAGTTCTCCAATGAACACCTTCAAATGTGTGTCAGGATCCCCTAATCCGTCATACTTTTCAAAGTCAGGGGTTTTGAATTTCTCTGGATAATGAACACCAGGGAATATGCAAAGGTCAGCATCTGAAAAACTCCCGTGTGCTCCAATCCCTTTGAGAGAATGGATGGTTTCTTCCATTTGAAGGACCTTCTTCCTGATATCATCAGTGTCTGGATCTCCTTTGAGATGGGTGTTTTCAGGGTCTTTGTTGGTCGTATCTAACTGTGGTTCTAGATTTGTTTTATCCAAACCTTGAATTCCTCCTTGTGTAGAGGAGTCTGTATGTATAGGCATCTTTGAGCCTTGAGTAGATTGATGTAATTCTTTTAGTAGAACAACCAAATATGTAATTTGTTTACTTAATCCATTAAATTCTTCTCGAGAAACGGGATTAGACTGGTCAGAAGAAGACATAATTGGCTGTAGGCTCGTGGCCTTTTTGGATTTTGAGCGGGTAACAGGCCCAATTATTTCTCTACAAAAACTTATATAGTTTAGTCTTAAGGATAATGTAAATGTTTACATGCTATCACAATGTGTCCATTTTAGGAATATTATCCTGCAAAAACGGGTGTCATAAAATAGTATGTCATGTATGTGTAAATATTCTTCATATTTTCCATTACATAAAGATGAACATGGAATAAAATTACAAGTAAATGCTTTTACAAGTAATAGAAAATGGAAAGCATGAAGAGACTTTCCTCCGCGTTTGGTTTATTAGAGGTTGACCTATCTTAGGGTTACTCTCGCGGCTTTTTGGCATGAACGTTCCCAGATCATCGCAAATCTACTTGACGGGAAGTTAATCCGGTCTTTCAATCTGGGCTTAATCTGGGTGGTACCTTTCCTGAGCCTCGTTGGAATTAGTCTCCCTACGAGTCCAGTAATCAAACACCAACAGGATAGCCTCATGGTGGAGGAACCACACAACATACATTTACGTACAATGTGTCTCACCGTTTATAAAAATGATGACATGTGCGAAGCACTAATATCACAGATATATATTTTGCAGTGCAGTAATAAAATGCATTCGTACACATTCATCAAAAATGTAAATGCAACATTCACACAAAAGCATATAACAGTTTTGAAAAGCTTGTACCAGCAGCTTAAGCTCTCTTACTGGTGTCCCCAGCAGAGTCACCACCTGTCGACGTCGGGATTTTTATTTGTCCCTTTTCTGTTCTTGTTCTTTGGTGTTCTCATTTTATGTGAGATTTATTTGAAAAAACAAGTGAAAAAGGTCCAACATGTATCATGTCGACGATTTGACTGTAAGAGTCGCCAGTTAGTGCTTTTAACTGGTTGCACCAACACATCCGAGAAAAGGTTTGTACATTGACCCAGTGTTATAACACTTCTAAACAGGTTTATGAAACCGAGATTCATTTGGGTTCGGGGGCTTGATTATGCTGAGGGAAGGTGTTAGGCACCCCCCGACATCCGTGTTGCCACGGTGACTGCCACTTTTCAAGAAACTGTTATATGAATGTGTATGTGTGTGTGTGGATCAATGTGCAATTTATTTGGAAGTAGTGTGAGGCCTCGTTCGTACCTATATACAAAGGGTTTGAATTTGTATGAAAAATTCAGTTTTAAACATGATATAGCAATGAAGTTTTGTAAAAGAGGTTTTTCAAACCTTGTGCTCAATAGTAATTGAGACATTTTCATACTTCAATTTTATTATTAAATGTTCGGTTTATTTGCTTTTTTTGAGATGTAAAGCATCTTCGAGAAAGTAATATATAGCAGTGCCGAACTCCTCATGGGCATGAAAGCCATCTAAGAAAATTCAAACTCCGTGAATAATTTACAAGTTTCTTAAAAGTCGAAAATGTCCATCACGAGGAAGAATCTAGATTGATTAGATTTGAATCTGTGATCACATGATTCCTAGGCTCACATGATGCATGATTTATATGAAAAGTAGTAGCGATTATATATATAAAAAGTGTATATATATATATATATATATATATATATATATATATATATATATATATATATATATATATATATATATACGATGATCAACCACCACGAAACACCTCCATGGGGAATCAGAATTGTAAATATATAAAATCGGTAAATATATATATATAGACATGATCAACCACCACGAAGCACCTCCATGGGGGATCAGAAATGTAAATAAAGCAATAAATGTATCAAGCGCCACGAAGTAAACTCTAGGCGGACGACGAAAAATGTAAATAAAGCGGTAAAGCGATCAATCAACCGCAGAAGTAAACTCAGTAGGGATGAAATGTAAATAAAGCAGTAAAAGGCCACGAAGTAAACTCCAGACCTGATAGAAATGTAAATATATATATATATATATATATATATATATATGAACTGTTGTCGGATTATGTCGGATATAAAATCAAGGCTCATCGGACATGATTCGACAACAGTTCATATATATAAGTATATATATATATATATATATATATAAGCAAGTAAACGCTCCAGACATAAGTCTAGGCTCAATCGAGGCATAACTCGATAATGTTAGTCCATATATATAGATATATACATATATAAGTATATATATATACAAACAAAAATGAAAACCATAGACAGAAGTCCGTGCATACAAACACAACACGACTCTCAATGTGAAGAATAGTGTGTGCAAAGATGAAGAGAAAGGCTTTATAATGTGTGAGAAGGCTTACAGTGGGCTGCCAAAGAAGACTTCTATGACTATAAATGGATGAACACTTAGCTCCCGTCGGTAAAAATATAGCTATATGTGAGCTAACAGGTGTTTAAAATGAGAAAGTACTCAATATAGGGTGTGTACATAGCAAATTTGACAGGGCTTCCTCGCCTTTTTCTCTTGAATTATGGCAACCCCAAGCTCTATAGTTATAGAGTTGGTGGCATGAGTGTACTGCTGATGGCCGCAGATGCACTATGGTTGCCAAGAATGCCCCCTCCCACGGTCCTGCCATTTCGAAATACGTGCACTCATGCATTATAATGTCCGCTTGAACTTGCAGAACTTCAATTCGAGCTTCCGAATGAGGTGTACAAGACCTTCTCTGGACTGTTTTTGTCAAGAGTTATGCAATGGCATGGGATTAGAGGTTGTACGAAGTCAGGAAGAGGGGACCATGCCCATGGTCTTCAAGCTTCAAATTCTATCCGGTGTGCTGCCCTGCGTAATAGTCACTCGGGATTGTAATTCCTTGGCTCTTATGGGACATTGCTGTGTAGAAATGTATGTATGAGATGTTGAGACGGCGCGCTGTGGGGTTGAGGTGGCAAGATGACGATTTTTCCCCTCATCGGGGTTATCTCCGGTTTGGCCTGATAGCAGACGTTGCTCAGGGTTATCTCTGAGATATGACTCCTGCAAGTATTTGAATTCCATAGGGTCATCTTTAAGTGTGCCTGTCTTCCTGGTGTTAGCTCCAGGCCTTTGGAATGAGTGCCTCGGTGGGAGTTCCGAGGTTGAAACTAATTGCATGCAGTTGAAACAAGCATTTCTGGAGTTATCGCCAAAACTACAACGGAATTCCTTGGGGTTATCTCTAAGGATGAAACTCGGGGTTATCTCCGAGGATGAAATTGATACTCCTGGTGTGTGTTTCGGGGTTGAGACTGAATTTCCATTATTATCCGGAATGGATGTAAGCTGTCTTCCAGGGTTATCTCTGAAAGACGAATTTGCCCTCCTGCAATGTTAGTAACAGGTGTGCAGAAAATTTCGAGTGTCTACAGATGTTTTGAGTTTGGGTATGTGTATATATGTTAGATATATTGTAAAAAATATGGTTTTGTGTGAAGAGAATTATATATTCATATATTGGGGAAAAAGAGGTTTAATAGTTAATTAAACTATTGAAGAAAATAAATGAAGTTTTTCGAAAAGAAAAATTACCTGAATAATATTAGTTAATTTAATTAAGTTAAATTATATTGTGAGATAATATAATTTGATTTTTATGCCTTGTGGGCAATGAAAATTATTATGAATTAAGTTTCATAAATAATGTGAGTGATTCACTTAATTAAAATAGTGAATTAATGCGAATATATTTGTTTAATAAATGGGTGATTAATATAGTACATATAAATGTAATATGTTAATGTAGCAAGATTGTGAGTTTTGTAAATAGTTTAAATATTTATCGAATAAAATAAATATTTTAGCTAGAATATTTAAGGAATAAAATAAACATTTGACTGGAATGGTTATGGGATAATTATTTAAAGTGTGATAATATTGATGGAATGGAAAATATTCTAATTTAATTAAATAATTAAATTAGAGAGATTGTGATTTGTTAAATAAAGTTAGAGTTATATTGGTTAAGTAATATAATCAAATAAAGTGTGACAATTGTGAACCATATAATAAGTGAATGATTAAAATAAATAAGTTGAGGGTTAATTGGGTTTAACCAAATAAGGCATAGAGACATTCCCATTCTATAACTGCTGAGACTCATGTGTATAACTGACAAGTCATGTAGTTATTTGGTTTTACGTTTATTTTCTTAGTCTGAGAGAGAAAATAGAGAAGAAAAAAAGAGGAAGAAGGTTAGAGAGAGAAAGAATTCTCTGTGAATCTTGGGAGGGGGAAAACTCTAGAAAGTAAGAGGAAGCAAGCGAATTCTTCATCATCTTTCTAAGACTAATAACGAATCAAAGGTAATAAACTCACTTTAAAATTTTCAGTTTTTATTTTCTCCAAGTTAGTCTTTGTAAGAGGATTTTGATGGAGAATTTGTTGAGAAGTTGATATATCGTTCATATATATATATATATATATATATATATATATATATATATATATATATATATATATATATATAATATGATTATTTTCATCCATAATTGGATTTGAATCAAGCAAATTGGTGTTTTTGGTGTTAAATAAGAAGAATTTGGTTGTGGGTTAAAATATATGTTTTAGTCTACTTTGAGACTAAAATTGATGATGAATCCATGTTGTAAATCTTAAATTGATGATGGATATTGTAAGAACGTTGAAAAATGAAAAGAACGCAAGTTGAATGAATCAATTTGGTTAAGAAACGAATTCGTAGTGAATGAATTCGCTAAATATATTAAAACATGAAAATTTGGTATGAACATGAGTTTTGGGTTAAGATTTGGGTTAGTTAATATTTTTATAAATTGTTGATTCTTTGGTATGTTGTAGTTCTATGAATTACGAATCCATAGAGTGGAAAATGGATTGATTTGAATGTGTATAACTAGAGTTATGAAGGTTGGAAGGAGAAAGGGTTAAAAATTCGAAAGAACAGCGAAACTGGAAAAAAATCACGCACCTTTCTGCTAGGGGGCACTGCAGCGCTGTCCCAAGGCTATTTGGGGTGCTGCGGCACTGGAGCAATTGTTAGGTTGGACTGCTTTGACCGCTTGTAGTAAAACGCCCATAACTTTCTCATACAGATTCCGATTGAGGCGATTCAAGATGATCTGGAACGAGGATGAGTAGACCTACAACTTTTATTCTTTAAGGGTTTCAATTTGAGGTCTTTAGAAGGGGTCAAAATGGCCATATTTGGGACTGATGTACATTTAGAGGCAATCGGAGGCATCGAGCATGCACGTATGAAAGTGTAGTACTTCTAACGATAAAATATATTGTTCTAAGCTATAAAACATGAATATTAGTAAATATAATGATGTTTAACATTAATAAATGATGTATTAGATAAGTTATATAAGCATACTAAGTATACGCAAGAGAGACAAATCGGGCGTGTGACGAATGAACGTCGAAACGCCGTGACAAATGTTAATGAACATAAAAAGTGTTTCAATTCAATTGAAGTGAACATTATAAGATATAGAACGTGGTTAACATAAACCAATAATGAGTCCTAGAAAGACTTAAACACTTGAATGGACTTCGAGTATAACTAAGAAGAAATATAGTGAGATATAAGTCGAAAGTTAACACAATCAAATTGAACATTATGTATTGATTAATAGGAAGGGTTATGAGATGTAGAGTAAAGTTTATATTACAACTACTATGCATTGCTATATGACTAATAGTTGATGTGCATGATTATATAATTGTGTAGGGCATGTGAAGTGTAGATAGTTGTAAGCTGTTAAACTGTTATTGGTAAACAACGATCAAGGCACGTCTTTCAGTTCCTATTTGCTATGTGAACTTGATGATGAACTATTTTAAATCTTTATTGCAAAGAGCTGATGTGTTATATATGTTGAAAGTATGAAACGTTAAAGTTAATTTATGACTACGTTGATTGAGTAATGTGATAACCCAAAAATTCATAAATTCTTGAATGATTAGAATAAAGGTTAAAGAATAAAACCTAGATGAGAATTTGAGGGTTTATTAAAAAATTTCAAGTAAAACCTATATGGTTTGCTATTCGAATGAGAATAGAGAAAATATGGGTTAAAAAATTCTTAAACCCTAGAAATGAATTAATATTTACTTGAAGGAATATCAAGAATAAGGTATTACGATACCTGTGAATATGTTATGATTATGTGAATTATGTATATGAAAAAATATATACATTATATAATGTGAATACATTTATTTTGTATATAAAAGTGAATTAAGAATTAAGTTATGTAACCTAATATATATATTAGGTGTGATAATTAAATAACCTAAGAAGTTATAACATGGGAGAATATTAGTATATAAATATATATACTAACATTAAGAGATTTATTTAATATATCTTAAATAATTAATGTTATAACCAAAGTTTAATTGGGTTGTGGAATTAAAGATATATGAGTAAGGAATTTATTTACAAAGGTGTAGTGGAACCCTAATTAAATGATAAAGGTAGAATGCAATAGAATTAAAAGTAATGGACTATAATAAGGTCATAGCCCAAGAATTTAAATAGAGTCCAAGAGAATTAGATTTAATGGACTAAGGAGGTTATATTATTTTAAACAAGTCCAATTAATTAATTAAGCATGTGACTTGTGGATAAAGTGATTAAGGGCGATTAAATTGTTAATCTAGCCCAATATATTATTTGTGGGACAAGTATTATAATGGCCCGATTAAATTTTGGGTGGAAGCCCAAATTTATTTTGTTGGTAAGCAAAATAATAAAAGTACAAGCCCAATAGAATTTAATTAATAAGTAACCCAATTTTTGACCTACTTAAAGAGGGGCTATTTATTTATTTGTTAAGTAAATTAACAATTAAAATAAAATAAGGATTTGAAAGATGATAAGGCCACTTGGCTAAGTAATAAGGAAATAAGAGATAAGAAGAAAAGAAGGATAAAGAAAGAGAAGAAAGAGAAAGAAAGAAAAAGAGAGGAACGGGAGAAAGAGAAACCGAGAGGGAGAGTAGAGGAGAGGGGCGGAAGCCCCCTGTGAGTGAGAAAGATGGAGAAAATCTCCATGAGAAAAGAAGAAAAAGAAGAAGAAGAAGCAAAGGTATAAAACTAATTTTTTTTCTTCCTAAGCTTTATTCTCTTTCTTTTTGTAATTTGATGGAAGGGGGTTTTTGATTTAGAAGTTCAAACCCCTATAATCTATGTGTTTTTCATGGATTCAAGTATGGATTTACCCATATTGGGTGTTGATTTTGTTGGAATCAAAAAGGAATAGAAAAATAATTTTTCTAGTTTTGAAACCCAAATTTCTTTGTACTTTGAAAATACACCGTTTTAAATATATAACTTCTTTTTATGATCCGTCAAAGAGGGGTGATATATATGTGTGTGTTTATTAGTTAACCCAAGTGGTAGTACTCAAAAATATTGAGTTTTCATGGTGTAGTGACTGATTAAACCAAAACAGTCCCGTTTTTCTAACAAAAAATAAAAACTATTTTGGAACAGTTTCTGCCAGGGGCAGTGTCATAATTTTTCCGACCCTTAAAATTCTAGAAAAATTTGAGATGATAATTTGATGAGTTTTCTAGATTGTGTCCAAAAATGGCGATTTTGGGATGTATAGATTAGGATTTATGAATTTTATGGGAAAAGACTATTTTAAAAGTAAACCCTTATAACTCCTTGTGGTTAACTCCAAAATTGGTAAAATATTTATTGGAAGTACATGTATATAACAGGAGTATACCCTATAAATTCAGAATTTTTGGACAAAAGTACAGTTTATGATAAATGTCTAAATATTCAACAGTTTTGGCCATTTGAGAAATAGTAAATGAATTTTAAAAATTTCGATAAAAATATATGTTTAATATGGGACTATATTCTGCTAAATCACAGAAAAGAAAACTTTTGGGACTGATTTGGTATTTTTCATGAAAATAGACTAGTTATGAGTAAATGAATTAAATATGTTATGTGAAGTTGAAAAATTGAAAAATAAGATTTATGGTTTGGGAATCCTATATAAGGTATATGTAGATTTTTGATGAGGGTTTTGGTTATTGGTGATGAAATCTTATGAGTTTGGCATTCTAAGATGATTAAATGCATTAATTAGTAAAGTGTAAACAATTAAAATAAATTGTTTATAAGTTTAAGAAATGATTAAAATATTCTTATAATATTAATAATATTAGATTATGATATTATTAAGTGATTGATAACATTTGGATTAAGGTGTTATGAAATCATTGATTTAAAATATTATTTAATGATTAATAATATTAGTAAATGAATTTAATGTTATTATATAATGAATAATATTAAATGGAGTTTAAAAGAGGAGTTAAGTTAATTTGACATTCAATAGGTCATATTGAATGTATAGTATGATGATTTGGAATTTTGATATAATGGAAACAAAAACAGCTTGCTGAATTATAAACCGTTTGCTGGATTGTAAGTTAGTTTGATTCCAGGTTCCTAAATTGAAGAATAGTTTCAATACAGGTTGCTGGATTGATATGTTTAAATAATCCATATTATAATATTAATATTTGGCCTACTGGATTATAGAAAAGAACTTATAATATGGAAGATTAAAGTGTTAAATCATAATGTATATGATACAGTGATTGAAGAATTATCAAAGGACAATAATAATACTAATGTGTTAAAATGTTATCTAATATTTGATGAAGTGTTAGATAATCTATGGATAAAGTAATAGTATTATGAGCTAACAGGTATGTTATGATGACTGAAAGATCAATCTTATAATTGATAGGTCTTTCATAAGAGATTACATTAGATTGCTTAGCGGTAATCAGTGGTTCAGGCAAGTTTCCTTAACTCCAACTTGAGTTGTATGTTTAAAGCCTCTTTGTGAATAATTATTGTTGATTATTCACATCTATACTGATTATTGATTCGCACTTAGTGCATGTTGTATATGTTCAACAGGTATGAAAGGCTGATCACCTTCATTACCATAAGGTTCAGTTAAATTGTTCAGGGTCATTGTTGACCTTCAAACATTATTGATTCAGTCACTCAATTATTGACACTAGATTCATGTTATTTCACAATTAGTACATTGTTGAAAACTTCAAAGCTTATTCAGTCTTTTCAATCCTGATATATCCACAATTAAATTTAAACTTGTTGCTCACCCTTGTTATATCATGATAAAATTTTCAGATTAAGATGAAAGCTTGAATAAGAACAGAGGCAAAGGCAAAGTGCAAGATTTAATTATGGTGCATTTAGATCTATTAAATTTTCTGACTAAAATAACATTGTAAACCTTTTTAGATATTGAAGGTATGTTTTTAGTTAAGGTTGTAGACTTGGGAATGATGTATAAAAGTTTAATGTATAAACAATTTATGTTTATATCTTCCGCAATAGTTATAGAAATGATGTACCAGATCTGAGGTAAAAAGTACCCGGATTTGGGGGCGTCACAAGTAAAGAATGCTGATTAAGTAAGGAACTCAATCTTTATACTTGTTATGTGAACTACAACATGTATGTTATGTTAGTCCAATGATTATAAGATGTATGTTGATCATGTTATTATGTTTTATGTGATGCATAAAAACTGTTAGATTTGTTGGGCTGTCGAGCTCAACCTTGCAAATAATCACTTTTGCAGGTTAAGGATTCAAGGTAACGTTATGTGCTATTTGAAAGATATGAATCAGATGTAACGCATGAAGATTTAAGATTTATATACTTTAGCTGAGTTGTTATTCTTTTGAACCATGTTTAAGGTTCCAGACGATGTACTTGATAATATAATATGTTTATTAGATGTTAAGTTATAAAGTTTAAATTTTGTTTGATGTACAAAGGGTATTAAACATGGATGTAAGTTTTATTTATTAACTCTGATAAAGTGAGTAATAAACTAAGTATGGTTCAAAGGTAGGTGAAGATAAAGGTTTTGAGAAATGTACTTGATAATTTATTATCTGAAACTTCATATTTAGTTGTAAAGTTTGAGCTACCCAATGTATAAGGAATATCGAGTTGAAATGTAAGATTTTATATAATAACTCTGATGAAGCGAATCATAAAATAAACTTGATTCAGAGATGTATAGATGATAAAGGTTTTGATTCAGGAAATTAAAGTAATAAGACATAAAAGTTTAAATTATTTCGCATTTTATTAAGTTTAACATCGAATAATGATGTAAAATCAGAAGTTAGACGTATTGTTAACGACCGAAGTTGAGAGATGAGTTGTATGAATTTTGGGGTCGTTACAATTTATGTTGTTAGAATCAATATATACATGTTGGGTTATGATTTTATATGATTTTTAGTGTCTGGGTATGTTTAATTTGTTGTTAAAGTGAAGAAATTGGGAGTTTTTGGCTTTAGAATTATGTTGTTCGTGAACTGCAGAAGTCGTTTGGGCAAACCCGCCCTGACGGGCTTTTCCAGTTCAAAATCCCCAGCTTAGCGGGTACTTACCCTGGCGGGCTTTTGTAATTGAAAAACCCTTGCCCCGGCGGTGGATGGGCAGAGTGACCCAATGTTGAGCTTAAATAAGGCAGTTCTGACCCTTCTTACTAAAACCACCATAACGTTTGCATACGAACTCTAAATTAGATGATTCAATATGTTTTGGAAAGCTTAAAGATAAACTTATCACCTCCTTTAATAAAAACTAAAATTGGAAGTTTTAGTAGAGGTCAAAATTGGTATCTTTGAGCATGTTGTGCAAGTGAAAGCTAACAAAGAGGCGTCGGGCTTATGTTATTGCAACGTAATATGTTCTTATCCTAACCATTGACATTCTAAGTTATAAAAGATGAATTTTGTAAAATGAGGGTGATGGTTAACTTAGTTAAATTTAATGAACATTAAACATTCCATACGATGTAATGTTAAGCTATAGAGACTTAACTGAACGTTAAGTAGTAATTAAAAGAAAGGTAAGTGGTAGAAGTTAACTTAATTAATGTTAACAAATACAATACATCTAATATGATGTAAGGTTATCTATGACGATTTAACTAAACAATAAGTGTCGGTTAAAAGAGAAGTATAAGAGAAGTGAGGTGAAAGCTAACCTAATGACTTAACTGAACTTAACTGTCAAAAGAAAAGGAGGTAAAACCTAAAGATATGTTATAAGTTTTTAAAGAAATGCAAGTTGTATGAGGATTAAGACTAAGAGTCAATGTGATTTCATTATATGTGAAACTGATACATGTGTATATGAACTTTTGAACTGTTGTAGGATATACGCAGCAGTTATGCTATAGTTAATAATCAACAAACCAGGCAATTCTTTTGGTTCCTATTTGCTATGTGAACTTGATGATGAACTATTTTAAATTTGTATTGTAAAGAGCATGATGTGTTATATATGTTGTAAGTATGAAACGTTAAAGTCAATTTATGAATACGTTGATTGAGTAAAGAATGCTGATTGAGTAAGAAACTCAATCTTTATACTTGTTATGTGAACAACAACATGTATGTTATGATAGTCCAATAATGATAAGATGTATGTTGAGCATGCTATTATGTGTTACGTGATACATGAAAACTGTTAGATTTGCTAGGCCGTCGAGCTCAACCTTGCAAATAACCATTTTTGCATGTCAAGGATTTAAGATAACGTTATGTGCTACTTGAATGACATGGATCAGATGTAATGCATGAAGATTAAATACTTTAGCTATAGCTGTTATTCTTTTAAACCATGTTTAAGGTTTTAAGAAATATACTTGATAAATTATGATGTGAAAATTTCATATTTAGTTGTAAAGTTTGACCTACGCAATTTATAAGGGATACCAAGCTGAGATGTAAGATTTTACATAATAACTCTGATGAAGCGAATCAAAAAATAAATTTGATTCAAAGATGTGTAGATAATAAAGGTTTTGATTCAGGGAATTAAAGTAAGAAGACATAAAGTTTAAATTATTCCGTAATTTTATTAAGTTTAACATCGATTAATGATGTAAAGTTAGAATAAAGATGTATTGATAACGATCAAGATTGAGATTTGAATTATATGAATTTTGGGGTCATTACAATTAGTTTCCAAGCATCTATCCAAAACACGAGTCAAATTATCTAGGCATGCATCCAAAGAATCACCATCAATCGTGAAATCATCCATAAAGACCTCAATTCAATTTTCTAACAGATCAAAAAAAAATGCTTACCATGCATCTCTGAAGAGTACTTGGGGCATTACAAAGTCCGAAAGACATCCAACGATATGCAAATGTGCCAAAAAGACATGTGAATGTGGTCTTTTCTTGGTCCTCGGGTGCAATCACAATCTGCTCAAAACTTAAAAACCATCTAGAAAGTAATAATAAGTATGTCCAGCTAATCCTTCTAGCATTTAATCAATAAAAGGAAAGGAAAAGTGATCTTTTCTAGTTACAACATTTAATTTCCTGTAGTCAATACACACTCTTCATCCTATTTCCATGTGTGTGGTCACCAACTCATTATTGTCATTCTTAACAACTTTGATTCTGGATTTCTTTAGAACTACATGTACTGGACTCACCCATTAACTATCGGAGATGGGGTAGATTATACCTACATCAAGAAATTTCATAACCTCTTTCTTCACTACCTCAATTATTGGTTGATTCAATCTCCGTTGGGCATCCCTGGTGGGCTTAGCTCTGTCTTCTAACAAAATCTGATGCATGCACATTACAAGACTAATACCATTGATATCCATTATTTTCCAACCAAAAACTATGACATGGTCCCTTAGGATTCTCAACAATTTATTTTCATGCACTTTGGTTAGATTACTAGAAATAATCATAGGTAATGTGTCATTAGTCCCCAAGTATGCATATTTCAAGTGTGCAGGTAATTGTTTCAATTCTAGCGTTGGAGCTTGTACAACATATGGTAATAACTTTTGGTGAGAGACATGTAATTGAATTGAACAAACTACATATTTATCTAACAATTTTGGTAAAGAGTGTAGTGCAGCCACAATCTCCTTTAATTCCTGATTCTGCTCCATCTCGCCTTCTTTGTCCATGTCCAAACTGTTGGCAATGGCCACCTCCAAGTTAACCTTATGTAGTTGTTCAAAAGCTTCCTACACTAAATAGTCACTTACATCACTGGAAAAAATTTGACTAATATCACTATGGTACATCATGGCATTATAAATGTTAAACTGAATCTTTTCTCCATCGAATTCCATCGTTAAGCTCCCATTACGCACATCAATAATGGTTCTTTTTGTTTTCAGGAATAGTCTTCCTAACAAGATATGGGAGGGGTTTGGAGATATATCATCCTCCATGTCCACAATGTAAAAATCTGCAGGAAAGATTAGTTCGTTCACCTGTACCAAAATATCCTCAATTTCCCCTTGGGGGTAGGTGTTAGTGTAACGAATGGAAATTTTTTAATTTATTAAATTAAATAAAGATTTTAGTTGATTTATTTCTTGAATAAAATAAATATTTGATGAAAATTAATGTGGTGTAATTTAATGAAGTGTGAATATTGATTAAATAATTTTATAATTTATGCGTATTTTATTACGCTAGTGTGAGGGTAATATTTTAATTTACTTATGTAATTAAATTAAAGGATTGTTGAATTGTTAAATATTTGCAATATAGTATAATGGTAATATTCAAATTTAATAATTAAATTAGAGATTTAATAATTTATTAATTATAATTGAAGTTAGAATTATGTAGCAATTTGATTTAGTGAAATAATATTAAGTTTAATTTAATTTAATTAAACCTAAATATTAGAATATGATTAATCAAAGTGTGACATTGGTACTATATAGTAAGAGAATAATGAAAATAATTTAAAAAGAGTTTGAGATGGTTAGCCAAACATGGTCTTATGACATTTGGTGATTTTGTAACAACTAAAACTATTAGGTTTTTGTAACTTACATAATGAAACTTTGTAAATTATATATCAATTATTTGGTTTATTTGCTAAGCCTGAGTGTTCAAAGAAAATAGAGTGTGAGAGAGATTTAAAGAGTGCTTGAGAATTCTATGAGATAGAAGGAAGAAAATTGAGAATCAAAGAAGGAGTTGGAAGATTAACGAAGCTAATATCTACCATCTAACGAAGTCTAAATAAGAATCAAGAGGTAAATCATCTAATTTTGAGTTTTAGTTTATGTGTTCTTAGTTTTCTTTGAAAATTAGATTTTTATGGATTAATTGGTTTAGAAATATGTTTAGTATGTTTTTCAGTATGTATAAATCATGTTATGTTGTTATAATTGAGTTGTAGAAATTAAACTCATGTATACATGTTAATAAGAAGAGATCGAGTGCTTCAATGGAGGTTGGTTTTCTTGGATTAAATTGTTAAGGAATTGGTTTATAAAATGTTAATGAGTTGCTTAATCCATTATATATCATCTATATTTGAGTTTTCATAAATTAATTCATATAAACATGTTTTAAAATGAAGAATTGGAGTTATGTGATAATATGTGTATTTTGGTCTAGTTTGAGACTAAAATTGATTAGGAGTTCATGGTATAATCTGTAAATTGATGATTGTTATTGTTAATTTATTGGAATACAAAAAGAATGCAAGTCGAATGGATTGATTTGATTAAGAAATGAATCTGTAGTGTTTGTATGCGCTTAATATGTTGAAATATGAATATTAAGCGTAAACTTTATTTTTGAAGGCTCTAAATTGGTTATTAGTCTTGTTTTTGTTATTAGAATGGTTAAGTATATATGTTATGTTGTTTTGTCTGAAATTTTTGTGTCTGGTATGCTTTTGTTGCTGATTAAGGGAGGAATTTGGAGTTTGGTTCACAGCAGGTCGTATGAACAAACTGCAGATTAGTCTTCTATGCCTTGTGATGGATCGTCTTGGTGCCAAGGCTTAAAATGGCGCAGTCATGTGACCCCTGAGTAGAAACTGTTTTGTTTTTATTAATTTCCATCCATATCATACAATCGTAACCTAATCTTATGAACATAAAAAGAAGTTAATCATATTATATGATGATATAACAGATTGTAGTTGCATTGTAATACCAAATATGAAGATTGTAAGTTATTAATTAACAAGTTATATAATGATTGAAACTCAACGTTTGTAAGAGTTGGAGATGAGATTTGAATGCTCAAACTTTATGATATATGTTAGTGATTTTTTGAGTTTCGTGTAATGTGGTTGATCAATATGGCTAGATCTTAAGCTAAAGATTATAACTTAACTAAGATGGTGAATTGAACCTATAAGTTTAATGTTAGTATAATTAAAGAATGTTGTGATCCTAATGGTATATGTAGGGGAACGTGAATTGTAATTCTATAGCTTACACACAGGACAAGTTTTCAAACCCTAATCTTACGTTGAGCAAGTTCTATTTTCTATCTTGTTATGATTACACAAGTTCTTAATCTATTATCGAGCAAGTGTTCTAACCTTAGCTTATTATCATTCAAGTGGGGTTGTTATGTTATTCAATATCTATGTTTTGGTGATAGTTTTCTATTCTTTTGAAAGTAATACTTCTACGTACAAAACTTATTCAATTGCAAAGATTACATCATTGTTGTTATTGAACTATTATAAGACTAGTGATCCTTTATTGATTTAACTAATCCTTGGTTGATGAACGTTTGAACATCCAAATTACCCTTGAAGCTAATCTAAACTATGCTTCCTTTGGTGCGGAATTTAATGTAAAAAGCTCAGATGAACAACCCTATTATAGGAGATTATATTATGCGATAGCGTTAAGATGTTTATATACAATACATTGTACAAAGGGCTGATTCCCCTAAGTATGAGAAAAAAGGTCCATACAGTCTTACGACTGATAAAGGTTCAAGTAGAGACATTTAATAACCTAGAACATAGTTCATGGTCTTCTGACCCTCAGATGTACTTTTAATCTTATTTTCTATTCTTCATTCAAAAGTCAAATTTCCTATTGAGCTTTCTGTTCTTGATTATCATTAATAGGAAAGGTTATGTTATTCAGTTAAGTTTATTCATTATGATTTGTATATTTTTATTATTCATTGTTATTCCAGTGAACATTTGTTTTGCTTACTCTTGCATGAAAACATTGTAACTAAAGTTGAAAAGTCTGACGAGTCATCCACTAGCAAGGGTAAAGTTAAGATGAACAAGTGATGAAGACTTTTTTACTTTTATTTGATAATTATTATATAATGAGACTTATTTATATGTGTTATTTCCACAAACGATGTAATAAAGGTTAGATAACCTGGGATTTGTTTTGAGATGATGTAACCCTTTAATGGGAGGATTATTATTTAAGTTTGTGAGTTTTATTATATCCTTTATTTATGGGTAGTTAGTTGTGATTTAATTGGACAGTGAACACCAAATCTATGAGATTGAAGTACCTGGATTTGGAAGTGTCACAAGTTTCTATCAGAGCTTTAGGTTATAAACCTTAGGTGGGGGAAAACCTTAGGCTATAACCTTATAGGAGATCAAAAATATACTGGTGATAAACTCTTATCGAGTTCTAAGGAATGAATTAAGGAATTCATTGAAGATAAAACAAAATGATAAAAGACTTTATGTGCTTATGTGTTAACAACCTATGTGTTCACGAGTACTGAGTATTATCGAGTAGTAATTAAAACTTAAAAATATTTTGTTATCAGGATGTCGGATGTAGGAAGAAGATCTAGCCAGGATGGGGAGGAGGAACCCCAAGTGCCTAAAGATGAGGAGCCTCGAGAAGTCCATACTATATAGGAGCAGTTAGCATAAAGGGAGCCATCCCCGTGGATTACAATTGTGGGTCAGGAGCATGAGCCTGAGTCTGATCCGGAGGAGGAATTTGAGGAGATAGAGTAGAGGATGAGGAAGGAGAGGATCCCAAAGAGTTTCCACCTAACTCTAGTGTAGCTAAGATGTATGATGAGTTATATGACCATAACATAGAGTTATAGGATAGGATCAGGGAGTTAGAGGAGTTGTGAGCTACACGTCAAACAGTTCTAGAGTAGAAGGATAAAAAGATTGAGGACCTCACTAAACGTCTTACAAATGTGGAGCAGACACTAACTCAGACAGAGAATCAAAGGGATTAACTATTGGCTAAGGTGGAAAACTTACATGATGATCTAAAGGAGGAGTTAGCTAAGCGAGCAAGAGCTAACAACGCTTGGTTGAAGGCTTCTAAGTGGGCAGATCTCATTGAAGGTGAGGTTAGGGCAAAGAAGACTAGGATTGATGAGATGGACTATATTTTCCATACGGCAATTGATAGAGCTCAGGACCGAGTCTACTATTACCCAATTTAGTTCGAGGATTTACCGTGCTACATGATGGATTATAGGAAGATGTTTCAAACCATGGAGGAAGATCGCAGAGAAGTTGTGCATCATAGAATGTCTTAGTAGGTCGTGATAAGAGGAACAATATGATATGTGAATAACCATGGAATTAAATAAGATGTAAATCCCAAATGTTTATATAAATAATGGGATATGATAATGTAATCTTGGAGGTTTATTATCTCAGGATAGTTGATGTAAATAGCAGTGATGCTATCTTGTCTATGTTTAAAAACTGTGAATGAATAAAATACCAGAGTTTATTGAAGATATTATGTGTTAAGTGTTAATCTTAAAATGTTTAAGTTAAGTCTTAAATGCTTAAGAAAATGAGTAATGATGTAATAAGTGTGTGTCTTAAACAGAACATGTTGCAGTAGATGTCAACCACGTCAACAAAATCATGAGGGGTCTACCAATAATAATGATGTCAATGCTAATTCGCTACAGCAGTTAGTGGCCTTACTGATAGTAGCATTTCAAAACCAACCTCAAAATTAGGTTATAACTTTTAAGGATTTCAAAACGGTTGGACCCCCGAAATTTAAAGGATCCATGAATCTGGTTGAAGCCCAAACCTGGGTTATATAAATGGAAAAAGTTTTTGATGTCATTAGGGTCAACAATTGTGACACCCCCAAATCCGGGTTACCTGACCCCCCGAGTTTGGTGCTCACGATCCATAATATAATTAACATATAACTACCCATTCAATGATGAATAGAATTTTACACCACATTAACTGATATAGTTAATACATTCGTCCTAGGTTATCTAACCTTTATATTACAAACATACCCTTTAGATATACAAAAAGGGTTTACAAACATAACATAATAATAATGTTAATCATAATTACTCCATCACTATGCCTTTGTCTTTGTTCTTCACAGCACCTCCTGCCACTTCGTCCCTAGCTGAAATGTTTTATTTAGCAAGGGTGAGCAACAAATTTGCCCCGCGAGTTAAGACATACAATGAATGTATAAGAATCAAGAATAACAGACAATCTATTTTGATATAATGACACCGAAGTTCGAAGAAATTTGAAATAGCTGAACAATTTGTTCTTCTCTAACCAATCTTCTCGCAACCTATGCAACACAATAGTTCAATAATGAAAGGGTACAACTCTTTCAAAGTTTCTACAATATTCATTTGAATAATAAGTTATAAATATTCTCCAAATTTTAAGCTGAATGATCCCAAATGATCTTGAAATTATCTTCTCGAGTAACTATCAAAGATTTACTTTGATATACCCAAATAACATGATGGAAATATTTTCCAGAGTTATGCTGAGTGATCACAAAGGATCTTGAACTTCTCTTCTCGAGTAACTATCAAAGATATACTTTGATATACCCAGGTATATCAGATAACCATAAAGATTAAATCATACCCCTCTGCAAGTACTTAGAGCGTCCAACTCCTTGTACCCTATATTATGCATAATACTTACACGCGCACAAAGGCCGAATATACAACCAAAAATGTTCCCTTTGTTTAAAGGTTATTCTTCTCAGTCTTATAATCAGAGTTTGATTTATAATAACGAAATACAATGATTTCAATATCTAATCACTTTCTCGATCTAGCCAAAATAATTGGCATCGATCTGTCAATAATAATTGAATTCTCTTCTCGAACCTATCAAGTTCTAATAATTATTTGTCTAGCCAGAATAAAGCTAAGACATATCTCAACATAATCCGACAATAGACAGGAATTATCTATACTTTTAATAATATCTTCTTCAGATGTAAGTATCCAACAACAGCTATTCTCTGAGTATATTCTCAGAATCACTAATTCAGTTTGAATTAATAAACATGCACTAACTGCAAATAATCAACAATAATTCTCAGACGTGGTCTAATCAACAATAATTAACCACCATAATAATTAAACGAATATAACTCAAGGTTGAGTTAAAGAAACTTGCCTTCCGCGTTGATTACTGCTACACAATATACTTATTTGCGTTCGTAAGACCTATCATCAACAATATCGGTCTCACAATTAGCACAAATAATTTATAACACATAACACAAATTTACTATAATTCTTCTCCTAGACACATTACCACATAGTCACATCGTTTTATAACCTATATAAACACTCATCAAGTCTAACTAGTTCGATCTGGTTGGATTTCGGTCTATTCTCGGTGTACTGGTCACCTTATCTGACAATTAACACATTTATTGTCAATTAAACTTCGTTTCAAAGCTTCAATATTATTTTAGATAAGTCAAATATTATTTATAATATTTTTCGGAAGCTTTTAATAATTTTCTAACAATTATTATAATTTATAATAATTTTTCAAACACCGAAATTATTTTTAAATGATTTAAATATCAAATCATCATCATTAATATTTAATAATATTAAAATATTAATGACATATTTGTCAAAATATTAAAGTTATTAATAATAACTTAAAATATTTTTAAATTATCAATATTCTACTTAAAATGATTTTTAAAATAATTAAAATCATTTTTAAATCATCACCATTAATATTTAAATATTAATGAAATTTTATCAAAATATTAAAAGTCATTAATTATAACTTAAAATATTTTTAAATATTTTTCTCATTTTTAAATGATTTTTAAATCAATAAAATCATTTTTCTATCATTTATTTAATTTAAAAATTAAATAAATCTAATATCATTAATATTAAATTAATCCAAAAATATTAAAAATATTAAAAGTTACATTTTATAACTCAAAATATTTTTTTAAACACTTTATTCTTATTTAAAATGATTTTTATAATATTAAAATCATTTTCTCTAATTTATTTAATATACTAATTAAATAAATTAAATATAATTATTATTCAAATAATTATAATTATTAATAAAAATATTCCAAATTCTCAAAAATATTTTTCATAATTTAAAATAATTTTTAAAAACATTTTGGGAAATTTTTAGAATTTATTTTCTATTTTTAATTATTTTCCAGATAGGAAAATAAAATTATTTAAAATCGTCGCTGTATGCTATAGCGACTCTTTCTGTCGTCTTAGGTGTTCTGGGCTCAAGAACACTGACAAGTCAGTGTTCAAGGTGTCTCGTTTGACCAACCTTAATTCTCAGTCCATACATGTTCTAGGCCAGCTTGAACCTTGATCGTGTAGTGTTTATGTAACACTACAATTATCAGTTATCATCTAGATCATATCACATCATAACAAGAAGATCTGGCCATCCAAACTAAATGTCAGACAGTTCCTGGGTTTTCTGGGTAACCCAGAAACCCAGCAGCTTCGAGGGTCCATATTGAGGCTCGATTAACTTAGTGTTCTGATCATCCATTAGGTGTTATTATGGTTCAAGTTTATAGTACACATGTCATACAACATATGTACATCAACAGATTAGACCGAGTACATCACAATCATCAGATTTAGTTCGATTAAAGGCTGTCAGAAGTTGTGTTCATCCGGTTTCTGGGTTTTCCAGAAATGGTATCCGTGATCGACAAGCCTAGTTTGACCATTTACTACACCCAACATGTTTGTTATTTAGGAGACCTAAAGGTATAGACCTAAAGTACATGTTACAGACTACAATCTGGTTTCCAACACATCAACAAACAACATCATTACTGACAGATATTAGCTTCACAAAACGTTGTCAGACACGGGTTTAGGATTTCTGGGTTACCCAGAAATCACCCGGTCAAGCTCTGTCAACGGGATTTGACCAAGAATAACATGAAATCTACACATGTAATGGTTGTGATTCCACTTGCAGATCAAAGGCCTCATGTCATACAATGAATCTAAACCATAAAACAACACTAAACTTTAACAGAGAAAGATCTGGAGCCACTGACATATGGTTGTCAGACAACTTTTAGAGCTCAAGAAGAGTTTTAGTAAACATTGATTTTTACCCACTTTGATGTTATATATCTGTGATGGATCATCATAGATCATCATAAAACATATTCTAGCACAAATCTAAACACATAAACACAAATGTTTCTTAGCATTCAAGATCAAAAGGTGAGTTAGGGTTTATACCTCTCTTGTTTAATCTTTGATCCTTGCTCTACAATACTGATCTTGATGATCTAGGGGCTTGGTTAGTGACTGAAACACTTAGCAATTTCGGAGGTTTAGAGAGAGAATGAGTTGGTTTGGTGTAAATAACAAATGGACCAAAAATGTGAACTTTCTCTCTCTTTAAATCCTTATATCATATAAATGCAATGTATATAACTAAGGTTGCCGCAATAAATGACTGATGGGAGTTGTTTTTAGTCACATGGAGTGGTTCACCAACTAAATCTTGGCTAGATTTGCAAGTTAGCTATTAAAGAATATAAAAAGGGTAATTTGGTTATTCTCCTTGTAATTTTAATGGCATACTTGACTTTTGCCCAAACCCTTAGGCTTTAACCCTTAGGATTTAACCCTTAAGTTTTATAACTTTAATTTCTAAGATATTCAAAGTAGGGGTTTTAAAAATAGAAAATTAAGATAACTAAAATATAATTAGTGTTTCCTAATTATATTAAAGGTTATCAATCACATGAGGGCTTATTAATTAGGATTAGGGTTTCCTAATTAGGGCTTAGGGTTCCCGAATTGAAAATTAGGGCTTCCCGGCATTCGTTTAGGGTTCCTAACTGTACGTTAGGGTTTCTAAACCTGAGATTAGGGTTTCTAATCCCTCATTAGGGTTTATTAATTTTAAATCTTATCCGACCAATCATTGATCACTAACTTTATACAGTACAAACACGTACTCATCAACATAATTATTAAAATTATATTTTTCTACCAAGTCCCTATCCAAACTTAGGGTTGGGGTTTTAAATTCTCAGTTAAGCACAACTTTACTCTTATTTCTCAGTCAATACACAAATTGACTAATTCTCAAAACTCGTATCACCGATACACAACACAATATTGACAATCAAAATCAATATTAATTATAAAAAATAAATTATTCGTAAAATTCAGATTATTCAAAATCCCGGGTTATTATATTCTCCCCTCCTTATAAGGATTACATCCTTGAAATCACCACTTTCTTATACCCTACAATCTTTTAAAGTTGTATCATCAATTCATTTTATCAACACAATATTAATTTATGTGTCATATTCTAACCTATGAGTTGGATCTATAAAAGAAAACAATTCACAGCGATATCTAACCAATATTACTCGCATAATTAAGTATTAAGCAAAATCGTTACCTGTTGCCACCTCCTGAGCATCTACTGCATCTTGCACCGTCATGTTGAATGTACATGTCGTTGGTCTTCCTGGCTGTGCAGGTCCTTTAATCGCCAAGGTTCCACTACTAGGTCCCTTGTTGAAACTTTCCTTCTCCACATTCCTCTTTGGACAGTTCTAAACCATATAACCTTGTATCTTCTTCGGATTGGGACAATTGGATGACATTTGTCCCTCTTGACCACAGTTGTAACAAACTCCTTTCTTCTTTAGACAAACTCGTGCATAATTCTTCCCACAAGTCGCACATGGCTCCCTCCCTTTCTTATTTTCTTTTGTCTTGTTACCCGACTGGGTATTCTCGCTCCACTTTCTCTTGCTCAAATTGCTACCACCACTACTACCTCCTTCATTTGTCTTTTTCTTCTTCTCCTGATTATAACGGGATGCAGCTTCACTTCCCCCTTCTGTAATACGGCTACTTTGTTGTATACACCAAGCTTCAACCCATTCTCAAACCTTCTCGCCTTCTGTAATTCAGTATCCATGTGATGAACTGCAAATCTCGCTAATTCATTGAATTTAACAGCATATTCAGATACCGACATGTTCTCCTGCTTCAGTTCCAAAAACTTAACTTCCATCCAAACTTGTATACTCGATGAAAAGTAGTTCTCAAAGAACAATTCCTTGAATCTTGTCCAAGTCACCACAGCTGTACCAACTCTCGCCTGATCAGTCTCCCACCAGTAATTGGCTTTTCCTTTCATCAGATATGTTGCAAAAGCTGTCTTTTGCTCTTCTGCCACTCGCGCAATAATAAATGTTTTCTCCATCTCCTACACCTAAGTTTGGGCTTCAATCGGATCCGTGGTTCCCTTAAATTCTGGCGGTCCTACTGCTTTAAAGTCTTTGAAGTTAGCCAATCTATCGACTGGCTGATTTCTCGCTCTTGCTGCTGGAGCTCTATTTCCCATAGCTTGGGCTAACATATCCACAAAATTTAGCAATGGGTCCATTTGACCTCCTTCATTATTCACTGACTGCTCTTCACTTTGATTTCGATTTTGTCGTCTAGGCGGCATGATATGATTTAAATAAAAATCTTACATTAATTCTCTTTCTCTACACAAATTCTTAATACAATAAGAATTCAACACATATTTCTCATATAATCACATATTTATTCAAATAGCAAATAGTACATTTAGTATAATACATATTACTATCCCATTTTTAAATAAATTTTAGGATTTACCCACACAACTTTACACAAAAAGTTGCAATTCTCTAACTTTACACAAAAAGTTACAATTCTCTATTCACACATAGCTATTCCCAGTTTGTCAAACTTACCACACTTATGAGTCCAGGAACTTGCCATAATTATATGAGTGTATGAACTTATCCTAGTCAGACCTTTAGTGTCCATTTGCTGAGGGGTTCAGAACATTTCATATAATTATGAGTCATGAACTTACCATAAGTATAAGTTTTAAGAACTCACAAATTAATCTTATATTCATATAGAAAATAAAGATTTCATTCATGCAAATATATATATTTACTTATGTTCACACATCGTTCTCGATATTACAACCGTTAATATCATAACCTACTACCAAAAGATACTACCTCTTATACTAGGTTGTCTACCATTCACTCCCTTCACCAGTCTTGTTACTGGGACACTTGTTGAATCCGTGACCCATTCTCCCACATGAAAAACACTTCCTTATATTCGGCTTAGGACAATGTAGGGAAATATGTCCTTCCTGCTTACAATTGAAGCACACGTTCTTCCACATCATGCATTCTCCCACGTGAGTCTTTCCACACTTGCTACAGACTTACTTTTTCTTCAAGTTTGAATTTTCAAAATTATCATTGTCGTGATCCTTCTTTCTCTTATTCTTGCCTTTCTGTTTTATTGTTTCCTCTGACGATCCACCACCTTCAGTCTTCATCCTTTCCACCTGTGCCTTCAAATCATTTCATTCTTCAGTCATCTCGCGTAACGTCCTTTCTGTCTTCCACAACTCCTCTAAGAGATACACTTTACTCCGGAGTTCTTGTACTTCTGCAAATACTTGATCTTGTTCTCTAACTTTGGTCATATTTTCTCTCTCCACCTTAGCTTCTTCGGACTCTTCCTCCTTATCACCACTCAGATACATCTCGGGATAATCATCATGATCACTCCCCAGATGAACCATGGGTTCATCTTTCCCCACTTCTTCAACTGACTCGCTTTGTACCGGCACCTCACCATCGCATCGGTGCAACAAATGCATCGGCATCTCCATACTCATTTCATCTTCTCCTGACATCCTACAGTCAGTTAAAAAACTTGATTAGTACTTCACCAGTAAAAAATTCTCACACTATATGTCCATATGTCTCACTATCGATACACTTCGGTAGTCCCTCACTTAGTACTCTAAATGAGTATTCTCTATCTCGCTTATGGTTATAATCCTAGGGTTTTCCCCAACCCACTTAAGGTTTATAACCTACATCTTTGATACCAACCTGTGACACCCCCAAATTCGGGTTACCTGACCCCCGAGTTTGGTGCTCACGATCCACAATATAATTAACATCTAACTACCCATTCATTGATGAATAGAATTTTACACCACATTAACTGATATAGTTAATACATTCATCCCAGGTTATCTAACCTTTATATTACAAACATACCCTTTAGATATACAAAAAGGGTTTTCAAATATAACATAATAATAATGTTAATCATAATTATTCCATCACTATGCTTTTTCCTTTGTTCTTCACAGGACCTCCTGCCACTTCGTCCCTAGCTGAAATGTTTTATTTAACAAGGGTGAGCAACAAATTTGCCCCGCAAGTTAAGACATACAATGAATGTATAAGAATCAAGAATAACAGACTATCTATTTTGATAGAATGACACCAAAGTTCGGAGAACTTTGAAATAGCTGAAAAATTTATTCTTCTCTAACCAATCTTCTCGCAACCTATACAACACAATAGTTCAATAATGAAAGGGTACAACTCTTTCAAAGTTTCTTCAATATTCGATTGAATAATATGTTAGAAGTATTCTCCAAAGTTTAAGCTGAATGATCTCAAATGATCTTGAAATTATCTTATCGAGTAACTATCAAAGATTTACTTTGATATACCCAAATAACAGGATGGAAATATTTTTCAGAGTTATGTTGAGTGATCACAAAGGATCTTGAACTTCTCTTCTCGAGTAACTATCAAAGATATACTTTGATATACCCAGTGTATCGATAACCATAAAGATTAAATCATTCCCTCTCGCAAGTACTTAGAGCGACCAACTCTCAGACCTATATATTATGCATAATACTTACATCGCCAAGAAAGTGGGATATACGACCAAAAATGTTCCCTTTGTATAAAAGGTTGTTCTTCTCAGTCTTATAATCAGAGTTTGATTTATAATAACGAAATACAATGATTTTAATATCTAATCACTTTCTCGATCTAGCCAAAATAATTGGCATCGATCTGTCAATAATAATTGAATTCTCTTCACGAACCTATCAAGTTGTAACAATTGTCCGTCTAGCCAGAATAATTAACTAAGACATATCTCCACACAATCTGACAATAGACAGGAATTATCTGTACTTTCAATAATAGCTCTACGGATGTAAGTATCCAACAACAGCGATTCTCTAAGTATATTCTCAAAATCACTAATTCAGTTTGAATTAATAAACATGCACTAACTGCAAATAATCAACAATAATTCTTAGACGTGGTCTAATCAACAATAATTAACCACCATAATAATTGAATGAATATAACTCAAGGTTGAGTTAAGGAAACTTGCCTTCCGCGTTGATTATTTCTACACAGTATACTTATCTACGTTCGTAAGACCTATAATAAACAATATCGGTCTCGCAATTAGCACAATAATTCATAACACACAATACTGTAATTCACAGTCAATCTTTCTCCTAGACACATCACCACATAGCCACATCAGTGTTTATAACCTATATAAACACTCATCAAGTCTAACTAGTTCGGTCTGGTTGGACTTCGGTCTATTCTCGGTATACTAATCACCCTATCCGACAATTAACACAATTATTGTAAATTAAACTTGGTTTCAAAGCTTCAATACTATTTTAGATAAGTCAAATATCATTTATAATATTTTTCGGAAGCTTTTAATAATTTTCTAACAATTATTATAATTTATAATAATTTTTAAAACACCAGAATCATTTTTAAATAATTTAAATATCAAATCCATCATTAATATTTAATAATATTTAAATATTAATGATATATTTGTCAAAATATTAAAGTTATTAATAACAACTTAAAATATTTTTAAATTATCAATATTCTACTTAAATGATTTTTACAATAATTAAAATCATTTTAAATCATCACCATTAATATTTAAATATTAATGAAATTATTTTCCATCATTTATTTAATTTAATAATTAAATAAATCTAATATCATTAATATTAAATTATTAATGAAAATTGTCCAAAATATTAAAACTTACATTTTATAAATCAAAATATTTTTAAACACTTTATTCTTATTTAAAATAATTTTTATAATATTAAAATCATTTTTCTCTAATTTATTTAATATACTAATTAAATAAATTAAATATAATTATTATTCAAATAATTATAATTATTAATGAAAAATATTCCAAATTCTCAAAATTTATTTTTCATAATTTAAAATAATTTTAAAACCATTTTGGAAATTTTTGAATTTATTTTCTATTTTATTTATTTTTTTTGAAAATTAGGAAAATAAAATTATTTATAACTGTCGTTATATGCTATAGCGACACTTTCTGTCGTCTTAGGTGTTTTTGGCTCAAGAACGCTGATAAGTCAGTGTTCAAGGGGTCTCATTTGACCAGCCATAATTCTCAGTTCCTACATGTTTTGGCCAGCTTGAACCTTGATCTTGTAGTGTTTATGTAACACTACAATTATCAATTATCATCTAGGCCATATCACATCATAACAAGAAGATATGGCCATCCAAACTAATTGTCAGACAGTTCCTGGGTTTTTTGGGTAACCTAGAAACCCAACAGCTTCGAGGGTCCATATTGAGGCTCGATTAACTTAGTGTTCTGGTCATCCATTAAGTGTTATTATGGTTCAAGTCTATAATACACATGTCATACAACATATGTACATCAACAGATTAGACCGAGTACATCACAATTATCAGATTTAGTTCGGTCAAAGACTTTCAGAAGGTGTGTTCATCCGGTTTCTGGGTTTTCCAGAAATGGTATCCGTGATCGACAAGCCTAGTTTGACCATTTACTACACCCAGCATGTTTGTTGTTTAAGAGATCTAAAGGTATAGACCTAAAGTACATATTACAGACTACAATCTGGTTACCAACACATCAACAAACAACATCATTACTGACAGATATTGGCTTTACAAAATGTTCTCAGACACGGGTTTAGAGTTTCTGGGTTACCCAGAAATCACCCGGTCATGCTTGGTCAACGGGTTTCGACCAAGAATAACATGAAATCTAGATATGTAATGGCTGTGATTCCACTTTCAGATCAAAGACCTCAGGTCATACCATGAATCTAAACCATAAAACAACACCAAACATTAACAGAGAAAGATCTGGAGTCACTGACATATGGTTATCAGACAACTTTTAGAGCTCAAGAACCGTTTTAGTAAACTTTGATTTTTACCCACTTTGATGCTATAGATCTATGATGGATCATCATAGATCATCATAAAACATATTCTAGCACAAATCTAAACACATAAACACAAATGTTTCTTAGCATTCAAGATCAAAAGGTGAGTTAGGGTTTAAACCTCTCTTGCTTAATCTTTGATCCTTGCTCTACTATAGTGATCTTGATGATCTAGGGACTTGGTTAGTAACTGAAATACTTCGCAATTTCGAAGGTTTAGAGAGAGAAGGAGTTGGTTGAGTGTAAGATAACAAATGGACTAAAAATGTGAACTTTCTCTCTCTTTAAATCCTTATATCATATAAATGCAATGTATATAGCTAAGGTTGTTGCAATAAATGACTGATGGGAGTTGTTTTTAGTCACATGGAGTGGTTCACCAACTAAATCTTGGCTAGATTTGTAAGTTAGCTATTAAAGAATATAAAAAGGGCAATTTGGTCATTCTCCTTGTAATTTTAATGGTATACTTGACTTTTGTCCAAACCCTTAGGCTTTAACCTTAAGGTTCTAACCCTTAGGTTTTACAACTTTAATTTCTAAGATTTTCAAAGTAGGGGTTTTAAAAATAGAAAATTAAGATAACTAAAATATAATTAGGGTTTCCTAATTATATTAAAGGTTATCAATCACATTAGGGCTTACTAATTAGGATTAGGGTTTCCTAATTAGGATTAGGGTTCCCGAATTTAAAATTAGGGCTTCCCAGCATTCGTTTAGGATTCCTAACTATACGTTAGGGTTTCTAAACCTGAGATTAGGATTTCTAATCCCTTATTAGGGTTTACTAATTTTAAACCATATCCGATCAATCATTGATCACTAACTTTATACAGTACAAATACGTACTCATCAACACAACTATTAAAATTATATTTTCTACCAAATCCCTCTCCGAACTTAGGGTTAGGGTTTTAAATTCTCAGTTAAGCATAACTTTACTCTTATTTCTCAGTCAATACACAAATTGACTAATTCTCAGAACTCGTATCACCGATACACAGCACAATATTGATAATCAATATCAATATTAATTAAAATTAAAAAAATTAAAAATTTATTCGTAAAATTTGAATTATTCGAAATCCCAGGTTATTACAACAATGATCAGAAAACTGCCTTTGCAATGTTCATGTTGAAGGCAGAAGCCAGTTACTGATGGCAGGTGAATAAGTGCCGAGGGGGACATGGTATAATACCATGGGATAGATTTAAAGAGATGTTCTTCGAGATATATTTCCCAACGAGTTCGCAAAACTAGATGGAGGTTCAATTCTTGGAGCTAAAGCAAGGTACAATGTTGATGCCTGAGTACACCACCAAATTCAACTAGTCGGCAAGGTTTACGTCATATCAAGTCAACACGAACGAGCGATGTAATGTCCTGAAATCCGGTCTATCTTCATACCCGGATTTCGTAAGTCACGGTTCCATTTTCTTCAAAACATACATCATTATATAGTGAAATATAACAACATACATTCTCAATTCCCAAGTTCTAATACCTTATAACCTCATTCATTACAAATAATGATAATTACATTATTCTTTACATCCTACACGAGTGACTTTCATCCGCCGCCAAGGATACATAACAGTTCATTAAACTAGCCTATAGTTCAATTAAACTATTCTACATTATAAGTCATCGCTTGATCTTCACGCTCATTCATCTAATGAAGGGCACTTCTTCTGGATACCGATCAACTTGATCTTTACGGAATCCTTAAGTTCTTCTACTCGTACGCTGAAAATGTTTTTCATTTAAAGCAAGTGTGAGCATTTAATTGCCCAGCAAGTCATAGAAGTTGAACAAACAACTTCAAGAATTCAAAAATTCCTTTAGAACTTCGATAACCGAACAATGGTTATGAAGCAGCTTGAATAATAGGAATAATTATGATTCCTATCATTTTAAAACATTAGTCACATTCACTTTGAAATACTTTCATTCTTCTATCTTTTTCATACACATCCTGTCCGGCTAGAATCATTAGCACAGACTTAACAATAACGATTCATATATAAACAGAACATTCTCATATTGAACAGTTCAGTCACAGAACAGTTCATCTCATAGAAACACTGAAGTGTTCAAATTGTGGCATAAGGCCTCATGCGTTTTACCACCTTGTACAAATATCGTACATTCGCACATAGATAAAACTTCTCATGTTCAACATCTGAGAAGTTTAAGAAACTAGCATTCATTTAAAATATGAATGAAGTTAGGAAATTTTCCTTACATACGACTGTACCACTTACGATTTCTGTTACCGAATCGCTCATTCCAATTCCTATATAGCACATAAAGAAATAACATATACACAAATTAGTTATATACTTGACTTACGCATTGGTTTAAGCTTAAATTTACTTCTTAGGGTTCGTGTTCTTACAAACTAAGTTTACGTTACCAACTTTCTTTACCGGTTTATGGCTTCATGACATACAGAGATGTCTTAATCATACAATCATCATCTTTGATGATTTGCATTCTTATCTTCTTCTCATAACCTTTCTAGGACTCAGCACACATCATGTCTCTGCTAGTAGTCCATATGGAACTCTGAGTGGTTTCCCACAAATAAACAACAAATAAGTTCCCGTCTCATCTACATTGTCTTTCACAGTGAGTTAGATCGGTTGCAAGCATTGTATATACATTCGCTCTCTGAAGGAATTGTTTAGCCCAGCTCTCATATGTTAACCATCAAATATTATGATTGTACCACAACCTAAAATTATTTTAACTTATCCAAATAATTAAACTATAATGTTCATTAAGTAAATTTCTTATTCCTTATGGCTTTCTAACAACTAAGTGTCATACCTCAGGACTTGTTCTTTATCGTCTAAGTCATACAGTTTTTTGTATACTCAGAACAGTCATTCCATATTCAATTTACACATTCATAGCATTAAGCATTTTACGTTACCTTATTCTTATCTTACAATGTTCGGTTCATTCGACTCAGAACGTCATCCAAGTTAATCATTAACTCGGCTTCTTTACGTTATATGTCATTGTCTTTAATTTAGTTTCTTCACCGTTCACAGTTTTAATCACTGGTCTTCATTATCTTACGGTCAACCATACACAAAGTGTAGGTTCTGCCCGTTTAATATTTGCGCACACTCAACCTTCACGTCGGTTAAAGTGTTTAACGCTTACATTTCTTTCTAACATTCTCCATCCGACTCACATTCGACTTCCATTAATCTTATTACCGTTCATTACGGCTTTCTTGATAAATCATAACTTACTTAGTACTTTCATTATCCATTACATGAACCCCACGTTCATTACTCTTTCTTAATGTCAAAGCCATACGATTCGTTGTATATCGTTCATCATAACTGCATTGCATTTACATTCTTTATCTTTTAATCTCGTTTAATCTTTCCGTTCAACCTTCATTAAATGTTTAAAACACTTGATTAATTGTTACATTCGATGAACTACACGTTCATTAGCTTTTCTTACACTTTCCCCAGGATTTGAGCAATTAAAAGCTCATCACTGGGCCTTGCCCTACACCGGCGATGCGGTGCCACACTCCTTTGTTATTGCTCCCACTGCGGCGCGAGTCTCCAGCAACTTATTCCTCGGTCTGGCGCTGCGGTGCCACCTTCCTTCTCTCTTCCTCACGCTGCAGCGCCACTCTCCAGTATTTCTCTTCCCGGGCTGGCGCTGCGGTGCCGCCTTCCAATGCATGACTAGCGTTGCGGCACCAAGCATCAAATTTGGAAAAAAAATTCTAAGTGTTACACTGGTTTGAGACGGTTACTTCACAATCTCATAACTCCTTCGTTATAACTCGGAACGAGGTCGTTCCAAAGCCATTCTCTTCCTTATCTTATGTACTTCAATACCCCTTGGACAGAAATTTATTTTGAATCTGTTAACATGCCATTCGATTAGCTTAATCTTCATTATTCGTTCATTTTACATTAATAACGTTCTTCGTTCGTTCGTCCGTAATTCGGTCATCCAAACTCGGAACTTGTTCGTTCTTGAGTCCACGACTCACGTTTTATATGTTCTCTTACATTCTTATGAAACCCTACACATTCGGGTTCATTTACACACTTTTTAGTTCTCGTTTGTCTTTTATGAAATTTTTACCATAACTTCGTTATAGCTAAGTTTAATTCGTTCTTCATGAACGTTTCCACTGTGACACCCTCAAATTTAGTTACTTCATTCCCACAAGATTTGGTGCTCACTATCCATACATTCATACTATCTACCCAAATAAAATAATATGTAAACCATAATCCTCCCTTTAAATAGGGTTACATCATTAAATTCAAAAAAACATCCCAGGTTGTCTAACCTTTAAACATCATATAAGTGCGGAAATAAAATTATTACATCACGTCATTATTTAAAAGTCTATGATCATCACAATAAATAAAATTACAAGTCTTCATCACTTGTACATTTTTCCCTTTCCTTTGTTAGTTGAAGGCTCATCCACCTTCTCAACTTTAGCTGCAATGAGTATATAAATATGCAAGAGTGAGCAAAACAATTGCTTACTAGATATAACAATGAATCAACAAAAGAATAATAATAATAATAATAACTGCCAACAATAGGCTCATCAAAACTGAATAGTACTCGATGATAATCAAAAACTGGAATCCAAAATATGGAATATATCTTACTGAGGGTCATAAGACCATGAACTATGTCCACAGTTGCGAGTAATCTGTCAACTCCAACTTTAACAATCATAATACTATAAGGACTCCTCGTACTTGGGGGATCACCCTTAAATACAATGTATTGTGCACAAACATTTCAACGCTTAAGCGTAAATTATCCCCAATAATAATAGGGTTGTTCATCTCAGTATTTAGAGTACAAGTCCGCACCAAAGAAAGTTTGGTTTGGATAAGCTTTCAAGGGTAATTTGAAGTTTAACGAATATCAACTAGAGGACTAGTTGAATCAATAGTGTTTAATAACTACACAGTTGTTTAATAACAACATAACATAGAACAATTGAGAATCATTGGTGAACTGACTATACATATTAAACTCATGCTTGAAATAACTATAGAGCATAAGTATTCAACAAAATGAATAAAATGGTAAACCTTTGCTTGAACAATAAAGAAGCTAAGGTTAGGGTCTTATAACATTAGAAATGAAACTATTGAATTTACATTAACTGATAGCAAGCTGAAAACTAAAAACTTGCCCAACATGGTATTAACTCATGCAAAGAATTAAAATAGCTCAATAATAAAGACGAGAGTCCAAAAACTGCGTTCATTATATGTGACGCCCGCAAAATAGGTATACATCACCTATTCTGAGTCGACAAATATATGGTACAGAATACAAATACAATCTTAAATATACAACAAGAGAGCTGTGAGTTTTAATACAAACATTGTCTTCTAGACAATATCCACTCTCAGAATAAGTCTTCATTACATTTATTAACACACTATTTAACATAATAGTGAGGACTACTAATACTATCATCTGGGTCGTCACTCCATTCCCCGACTAGTCCCGGCTACGTTCTCATTTTCTGAAGAGAACAGTGAAAGAAAGGGTGAGCTCAACTAGCCCAGTAAGAAATATTATGACTAAGATAATGCAGAATAAATTATCATTAGTCTTCAACAATGTTAAACTGATAAAATATAATAGACATCAAGTTTAACTGCAGCAGAACATGCAATCCATTAAAAGAGTCAAGTAGAGAATAAAATCTACTATCTTTTATGATTTAAAAGGTTTCATCACTTTTATCGGTGGGACTCAACTTAATAAATAATCCACATCATCCCTGCACTACGGCCAAGGATATTCATTAGTATCACAACCATAATTTATCCATGCACTACGGGCCAAGGATATTTGTGTATTCATTAATGGTCATGATCATGCCAACAACTCATCCCATCAATGCACTACGGGCGAATGAGGACTTTTACCACATCATTTGTAACATTACTAATCATGATTACACCAATAATCCTCTCGTCATAATCATACCAAGTCCATCTATGCACTCACAGCCCACGATGACTTTCAACAAAATATAAATATGATGATGATGACAATGATATAAGAATTCAATAGAAACAAGTTCAAGAATTAATTTATTCAGAACTAATAACGTCCAAAATTGTCAACATGATACTTCTTTGTAGAGTAAAATTCAAGAATGCTCGTAAGAATATTTCCATGAAAAGATATCTTTGGATGAAGCGCAAATATCAAGGATATTCCACTAATTTCATGGAGTATAAAAGTCAAAACTTTAACCAACCGAGTATAATAAAGAATGGAATAACAAAAAAAATCACCATGCATGCGGTACTTTGCATGGGCAAAGTTATTCAACGAATAATAAAGAATGGAATAACAATGTAAATCACCATGCATGTGGTACTTCGTGATATGTACAGTTATTCCAATGAATAATAAATAACGGAACCAGGTCCCGTAAAAATGCACGATGGGATATTCCAACAGAATAATAAAGAATGGAATAAAAACAGAAATCACCATGTATGCGATACTTCGCATAGACATGTTATTCCAACAAAATAATAAAGACGGAACTAGGGTACGTACCTGGTATGTCGAAGAGGTAAGGATACCTTGATTTTATTTCAGATTCTAACTCCCAGGTCATTTCCTCAACATCGTGGTTCCTCCATAAAACTTTGACTTGAGGTATAACCTTGGAGCATAGAATATGTTCATTCTTATCCAAGATTTGAACATGAACCTCTTCATATATTAAATCTTCCGCTATTTCGTCCGGTTCTAACTCAATAATGTGGTTCGGGTCTTTTACATATTTACGTAACATGGATATATAAAAAACGTTATGAACACGAGACATACTTGGAGGTAAAGCGAGTTTATAGGCTATAGTCCCTACTCGATCGAGGATTAAAAATGGGCCAATGAATCGAGGATTGAGCTTTCTTCTCTTTCCAAATCTCATAACTCCTTTCCATGGAGCAACATGTAACAACACATGATCTCCAATATCGAATTCCACGTCCTTTCGATGAAGATCAGCATAACTCTTTTGTCGTACTTGTGAGGTTTTTATATGTTGTCGGATCGTTTGAATCTTTTCCGTAGTCATACGTACCAACTCCAGTCCCAAAAACGTTGCTTCACCCACCTCATCCCCGCATACTGGAGAACGATACTTTCTTCCATACAACGCTTCGAATGGAGCCATGCCAATACTTGCTTGATAACTGTTGTTGTAGGAAAACTCCACCAATGGTAAGAACTTGTCCTAACTTCCCTTGAAGTCGAGGACACAGAGTCTTAATAAATCTTTAAGAGTTTGAATAGTCCTCTCTGATTGTCCGTCTGTCTGAGGATGATACGCCGAACTAAATTGTAAATCCGTGCTCATAGCTTTTTGCAAACTAACCTAAAATCATGAAGTGAATCTCGGGTCTCGATCAGAAACTATGGATACTGGCATACCATGCAATCTTACAACCACGTTTATGTACATACGAGCAAGACGTTCAAGTGTATAAGTTTCTCGTATAGGTAAGAAATGAGCAGTCTTCATCAATCTATCAACAATGACCCAAATTGCATCTATACCCTGAGAAACCGTGGGAAGAGCAGTAACGAAATCCATGGTAATGTGCTCCCACTTCCATTCTGGAATTTCAAGTGGTTGCAATGGACCTTTTGGTACTTGATGCTCCGCCTTGACTCGTTGACACGTTAGACACCTTGAGATAAATAGCGATATCTATCTCTTCATATTGCCCCACCAAAATGTATGTCAAAGATCATTATACATTTTAGTACTCCCAGGATGGATTACAAACGGTGTGTTGTGTGCCTCCATCATGATTTTATACTTTAACTCAGGGTCGTTAGGAACACAAAGTCTTGAGTTGACTCAAAGTATTCCTTCTTCATCGATTCTTACTTCCAGCATAGCACCTTCTTGTACTTTCTTCCTCATACGCATCAGCTACAGGTCCGTAGCTTGAGCAGCTTTAACTTTATCGATTAAAGTCAGTTCTACTCATATATTCGCCATCATCACGTGGGTCCCTGGAGTTTTTATTTCTATCTCCATCCTTTGCAAGTCATAGAAAATGGGCCTTTGCGTTGATAATATCGCACTCGTACCCGCATATGATCTTCTACTCAATGCGTCAGCTACCACGTTTGCTTTTCCAGGATGATATTGGATGGTATGATCATAATCTTTCAATAGTTCAAGCCAACGTCGTTGTCGCATGTTAAGTTCCTTTTGAGTGAAGAAATATTTAAGGCTTTTATGATCCGTAAAGATCTCCACTTTCTCCCCATACAAGTAATGCCTCCAAATTTTAAGTGCGAAGACAATAGCTGCCAACTCTAGATCATGAGTAGGATAATTCCTCTCATATTCTTTGAGTTGTCAAGAGGCATAGGCTATGACTTTCTTATGTTGCATGAGAACACATCCTAACCCTTTGCCTAAAGCATCACTGTAGATGACAAATCCCTCCGAGCCAGATGGTATTGTCAGAACAGGTGCTGAAATGAGTCTTCTCTTGAGTTCTTGAAAACTCTTCTCACATTCCTCACTCCAACTGAATTTTGTATCTTTCCGAGTCAGCTGAGTTAATGGAGTAGCGATTAGAGAAAATCCTTCTACGAATCTCCGATAATAACCAGCTAAGCCGAGAAAGCTATGTACTTTGGTCATTGATTTAGGTTGTTCCCAGCTTTGAATGGCTTCAATCTTTGTCGGGTCAACAGATATTCCATGACTTGATACCACGTACCAAGGAATGCTACTTCCTCGAGCGTAACTCGCATTTCTTTAACTTGGCATAAAGCTTATATTCACGAAGCTTTTGGAGTATCAGCCTCAAGTGTTTCTCATGATCATCACGGCTTTTGGAATAAATAAGGATGTCATCAATAATGACGACCACAAAGTGATCCAAATATTCCTTGAATACTCGGTTCATCATATCCATGAAGGCAGCAGGAGCATTAGTCAATCCAAGAGACATGACTAGGAATTCATAATGCCCGTCCCGAGTTCTGAAAGCCGTCATTGGAATGTCATCGGTTCTAATCTTCAATTGTTGATATCCAGAACGAAGATCAATTTTTAAAAAGAATTTAGCGCCTTGCAACTGGTCAAATAGGTCATTAATACGTGGCCATGGGTACCTATTTTTGATGGTGACATGATTCAAGTCCCGATAATCAATACAAAGTCTCATACTCCCATCTTTCTTCTTCACAAATAGAACAGGAGCACCCCAAGGAGAAGTACTAGAACGAATAAAGCCAATGTCTAACAATTCCTGCAGTTGGGTCTTTAACTCCTGAAGTTTAATAGGAGCCATTCGATATGGGGCTTTGGAAATGGGTTTTGTACCGGGTTCAAGGTCGATACAAAATTCAATTTCACGTTCTGGGGGTAGGCTAGGAAGTTCTTCAGGGAATACGTCAGGAAATTTATTAACAATAGAAATATCATTCAAAACTGACGTATTTTTGTTTACATCCGTGACATGAGCTAAGAAATCTTGACATCATTTTTTCAATAAATGAATAGCTTTATGGCTTGAGATAACAGTGATTGATTTTAACGGTTTGGTTGCTTGAATTCGCATAATAGGTTGATTAGGAATATAAAAGCTAACAACCTTACGAAAACAATCAATTTTTGCATGATGAGTAGTTAACCAATCAATCCCTAGAATTACATCAAATGCAAGTATTTTTAATGAAATAAGATCGACAGGTAATGTGAGGGTACCGATTTTAACCAAACAAGACTTATAAATAGTGGATGTAATGAAGGTTTCTCCCAATGGAGTTTCAACAGATAACTCAAAGTCCAATTTCTCCGGAGTCAAATTTAAACGTTGAGCGCAAGTAGGAGAAATAAAGGAATGGGTAGAACAGGTATCAAATAAGGTATATACTTCACTAGAGTTTATGATAAGCTTACCCGTGATGACCTCATTCGGGTTCTTTGCTTTCTGGGAGGTCACGACAAACGCTCTCCCTTGCACTACTGGCTTTGACTTTTCTGGGGCGTCCTTTGGTGCCTACATCCTAGCTGAACTTGCCTTCGGTGAACGACAAAATCGGGCTAGGTGACCCTCTCTTCCATAATTATAACATGTTTTGTACGGCATCGCGCAGTTTGGACTGATGTGTCCCTCCCCTCCGCATTTGAAGCATATGATAAGTGGTCGTTCTCCTTCCTTAACAACAAAGTCTGAGTCTTTGGCGTCTTTCCATCATTGTTGAATCTCCTCTTCTTGAAATGTCCATTCTTATTACTTTGGCCATGATTACCACCGAAGTGGTTTCCATTTCTGGCATGTTGATTCCCTCCATGCTTATTGTCACCGCTTTGATGATTGTTATCACTAGTATTATCATTTTGCCGGCTATTCTCTTTTGGTTGGATTGACTCATTATCGCGCTCCAATAACTGAGCCCTATTAACAACATCTGAATACAAACATAATTTATGAGAGATAAGATATTGATGTATCTCGGGTTTCAAACCTCTTAGAAACATTCGTGTCATTCTCTCCTCATTATCAACCAAATGGGATGCAAACCGGGACAACTCGGCAAACATGGCTTCGTACTGTAACACGGTCATGTTGTTTTGTTCCAGTTTAATGAACTCTACCTCTTTCATGTGACGAATACTTGCGGGAAAATATTTGTCATTGAACAATTCTTGGAACTTCTCCTAAGTCATCTTCAATGCGGCAGGTTGAGTACGTTTTACAGATTCCCACCAGTAATCTGCCTCTACACGCAACATGAAGGTGGCAAAGGGAACCTTTTGCTCCTCGAAGCATCCCAAGACATCAAATATCTTGCAGATCTGCTTTATCCACGTCTCTGCCTTAAGTGGTTTTGGCTCTCCAAAAAACTCAGGTGGTCCCAGTTCCTTGAACTGTTTGGCGATGACAAATCGAGAGTTGCCGATGTTTCCACCGCATTTTGGATGAAGCCGCTCTCGCCTGATGTTGCATGAATTGCATGAAGCCTCGGAACATTCCATCGTTCATCATTTGGTCAGTGTTGTTGTTTGCATGAGGATTGTCACCCTCCTGATGCACATTATCCTGGTTATTAATCTGTGGAGACTCAACGGTCTACAGTGCTCCATTGATGTTCTCAACATTTTCGGATGCCATATTCAAATACTGCCACAAAACAAGGGTTAATTAACATATCACATATTATCCCTATACTCTGACCGATCAATTAAATATCAAATAAACTTAGGTAGGTCATACTAGAGAAGGAATTCCCCGTCTCTCCCCTCCTAGTTCTTGTCTCACATCTTAGCCAGGGATCATATCCCTAAGCTTTGATACCAACTATGACGCCCCCAAAATAGGTATACATCACCTATTCTGAGTAGCCAAATACATGGTACAGAATACAAATACAATCTTAAATATACAACAAGAGAGCTGTGAGTTTTAATACAAACATTGTCTTCTAGACAATATCCACTCTCATAATAAGTCCTCATTACATTTATTAACACACTATTTAACAGAATAGTGAGGACTACTAATACTATCATCTGAACCGTCACTCCGTTCCCTGATTAGTCCCGGCTACGTTCTCATTTCCTGAAGAGAACAGTGAAAGAAAGGGTGAGCTCAACTAGCCCAGTAAGAAATATTATGACTAAGATAATGCAGAATAAATTATCATTATTCTTCAACATTGTTAAACTGATAAAATACAATAGACATCAAGTTTAATCAGTGGCGGAACATCTGATCCATTAAAAAGTCAAGTAGAGAATAAAATCTACTATCTTTTATGATTTAAAAGGTTTTCATCACTTTTATCGGTGGGACTCAGCTTAATAAATAATCCACTTCATCCCTGCACTACGACCAAAGATATTCATTAGTATCACAACCATAATTTATCCATGCACTACGGGCCAATGAGGACTTTTACCACATCATTTGTAACATTACGGTTATGATTACACCGAATAATCCCTGGTCATAATCATCCCAAGTCCATCTATGCACTATAGGCCACAGATGACTTTCAACAAAATATAAATATGAGGATGATGACAATGATATAAGAATTCAATAAAAATAAGTTCAAGAATTAATTTATTCAGGAACTAATAACGTCCAAATTGTTAACATGATACTTCTTTGTAGAGTAAAATTCAAGAATGCTCAGAAGAATATTTCCATGAAAAGATACTGGATGAAGCGCAAATATTAAGGATATTCCACTAATTTCATGGAGTATAAAAGTCAAAACTTTAACCAACTGAGTATAATAAAGAATGGAATAACAAAAGAAATCACCATGCATGCGGTATTGCATGGGCGGAGTTATTCCAACATAATAATAAAGAATGGAATAACAACGAAATCACCATGCATGCGGTATTTGGATGTAGGTTATTCTAACGAGAATAATAAATAATGTAACTAGGTCCGGTAAAAAAAGCGCATGCATGTGATATTCCAACGAATAATAAAGAATGGAATAACAATAGAAATCACCATGTATCTTGCGTGCTTGCATTGACAAAGTTATTCCAACAAAATAATAAATAACGAGAATCAGTCCTAAGTGTAAAAAGCGCGCATGTGGATATTCAACGTAATAATAAAGACTTTAACCAGTCCGGCGTAAAATGTCTGACGAGATATTCCAACGAGAATAATAAAGACGGAACCCGTCCAGAAGCGTATAACGCATGACGCAGGATGTTCCAAATGAATAATAACGAATGGAATAACAACGAAATCACCAAGTATAGGGTAGACCCAGCGTATCTGAGTTATTCCAATAGAATAATAAAGAATGGAATATCGGAAGTTCTCTTCATGAATATGAAAAAAAAATACCCTTACCTTATAAAGAAGAGAGTACTCCTCGGTAGGGCGGGGATATACTTGAAGAAACTTGCACTACGCTCAAAGCTTTCTTAAACGCTACAAAAATACGCTCAAGATAGAAGAATAATTCTCTCTACAGTTTCTCTCTCTAGAGTTTCAGTGAATTCGTAAGAAATAATGAAGGAATGAGCTTCTATTTATAAAAGAATGGACTGAATAGTAACCAATCCATGAACGGTCCAGATCGATTTACTTTAAACGGATGGTCCAGATTGGTTTACAATAAAATATAATATATTATATTTATAATCTAATAAAATGAATAACTTTTAAAAAGATTTTACTATGCAAACACTATGCAGGCACTATGTAAATACTATGCATAATAAAATATAACATATTCTAATAAAACGAATAACTTTATAAAAGTATTCTGTTTTATATAAAAAGATTTTACTATTAGCCTAATAAAACGAATAACTTTATAAAAGTATTTTGTTTTATATAAAAAGCTTTTCTGTTTTATTACATTAATAATACTAATAAAACAAAACTTCATCATCATCATTATTATTCACACTATTAATCGACCAGGTCGTTCCTAGGAAAGAGGGGGCTTTCCAATAAGGATTTTTCCCTATTGGCGCGCAATTAGGTGACCAAACCTCTCCTTGGCAGAACTTCTAGACATCGTTAATAATGCAAATAATAATATTAATAACTTTGTCATCTCAATTATTGATTTAATAATATATAAAATATCGACAATAATTGAATAAAACCGAATGACTTCTCACGTAAGCATCAATAATCAATACTGTGTGCTACTATGCAACCACGCGTATTCCTGTACTTTTAACATCGGGTGTTTCAATAGTTAACGATAAAACTTCCGCCGTTATTTTCATAAAAATATTTTTGTCGTTTTCTCAATTCGACAATAATTTCGTTGTGGGGTCCACCAATGATTATTCCGTCGTACAAATATTCTCCTGCCAATCGAATATTATAAACAACTTGCGTACTTTGCAAAATTTCTAAATATTACTCACAACTATAACATTGTATCAAATTCATTCCATAATATTTAAAAATGATAATTATAAAAAATTAATTTTTATTCATAAAAGTTGGGGTCTTACATTATATAAAAATAGAACTTAAGAAACTTGAAATCCAAGTGTTAATCTTCGTAACACCTATTTATTATTTATCATGCTTAATAAATCAAAACACGTCCCTTTCATAGTTTACCAATTTTTTTTATAACGTTTAAATTACTAACCACATTTCACTATGTTGTTGTAACCTTGTCATTACTCATTTGACATGCTAACACAACCCTAACCCATGTTATGTTGCTATTCCAAGTCTGCAGCAAACGAATAAGTCAAGATCTCAAATCGTAGTATGTGCAAAATTACGCTGTCCATACAAAGGCACTGGGGCCGGCGTAGTAGCTTGCAAGTTTTTGCTTAGGCACCCGGTAGCAATTACTGTTGGTACAGTGACAGAGGCGAGAGACGGTGATGAGCAATGGCAGACTTTTAGCCCAACAAACATGAATTTCACCCACTAGGCAAAGAATATCAACATGCACAATTGATACAAAACTATTGTAAACATGTTTGTTAACATTTTTAACTAATTAGAACAATTTAACATCAAGTATACTAGTTTAATTCTTCAAATTTCACATTTTCATACAAAACTCAATTTTCTTGACATTCATCCTAAAAATCAACATTGTGACTTCAATTCTTGTCCAATTTGCTTTGTTCATACTATGTTATGTTCGTTTCTTAACAAACTAGCATAAACAATACTAAATTCCCAGTTTGGCATACAAATTAACCACTAAAATTATACTTTCGTAAGCCATATAAGAAATATATATACACTGTAAAAAATTTCTACTTCTAAACTGCAATTAACATAGCAAACTCTTATTTACATACAGCCTCAACCATCACAACACATATAAACACAATTATCTCATTGTATAACAATAATTCAACGAATTTGATTTCACAAAGTATATGAAATTTTGTCGTGATACTCATAAACATATATAATATCAAAGTTGTAGAACATACCTTCAATTACTAATACAATTGCTGCTAATCACTGGAATTGTTGTGAAAATTCACAAGTTTCCTCTCAATTCTCTCAAGCTCTCTATCAATCTCTCTCTGAATTCTCTCAAGCTTAGCCAAAATCCAACTGACCAACTAGTATGCGTGATTATACTAAAAAAAATTGATAGACATAATAACACGTATACTTATTATAACAGTTTACAAATAAAATATAATGTATATGTTATAAATTTATTTTATATTTTATTTAAATTCAAAAATTAAAAAAAACTAAAAGCTATAAGGCTTTGTTTGGCAAAAACCTTTAAATTTTAAAGAATTAATATTTTATGCCTTGTTTGGCAAAAACTAAATTAAACCCTTTTTAATTTATTTTAATAAACACTTTAGTTTATAATTTATAATTACATCTTATTTGTTTGAATTTCATATCCAATATTATTCCATAAATTAGTTAAATACTATATTTTAAATAAATATTTCCCACTTTATCAAATACCACAAAATTATAATTTCATGTTATAATTTTATTTGATAATTAATATACCATTTTAAATTATTAATCACAATATAACACCTCATGTTATAATACAAATCTCTAAATTATAAATTAATTTAATTTAGAAATTTATCAAATAAATTTAGATTTACAAATATTTATTAACGACCATCACATCAATAAATATTTATTCAACAATAAATACCTCAAATAAATATTTATATAATTCAATAAATATTTAAAATTACAATTTGAAATTTTGGATCGTTACATCCTTCCCTCCTTACAAGGATTCTGTCCCCAGAATCACAATTCAAACAATCAAATCGTATTAGCTTTTAGTTTTAGCCAAACAAAGCCTTATAGCTTTTAGTTTTTTTTTAATTTTTGAATTTAAATAAAATATAAAATAAATTTATAACATATACATTATATTTTATTTGTAACTGTTATAATAAGTATACGTGTTATTATGTCTATCAGTTTTTTTTAGTATTATCATGCATACTAGTTGGTCAGTTGGATTTTGGCTAAGCTTGAGAGAATTCAGAAAGAGATTGATAGAGAGCTTGAGAGAATTGAGAGGAAGCTTGTGAATTTTCACAACAATTCCAGTGATTAGAAGCGATTGTATAAGTAATTGAAGGTATGTTCTACAACTTTGATATTATATAAGTTTATGAGTATCACGAAAAAATTTCATGTACTCTGTGAAATCAAATTCGTTGAATTTTTGCTATACAATGAGATAATTGTGTTTGTATGTGTTGTGATGGTTGAGGTTGTATGTAAACAAGAGTTTGCTATGTTAATTGCAGTTCAGAAGTAGAAAATTTTGATAGTGTATGTGACGCCCCCAAAATAGGTACACATCACCCATCTTGAGTCGCCAAATACACGGTACAGAATACAAATATAAATTTAATTATACAACCGTCGTGTAATATATGACAAAACATAGCTGAGAGTTTAAACAGGAATATTTTCTTCTAGACAATATCCATTCTCAAATAGAGTCCTCATTACATTTATTGTCACACTATTTTATAGAATAGTGAGGACTACAAATACACCATCTCTTGGACCATCACTCTGCTTCCCGACTAGTCCATTCACGTTCTCATTTCCTAAAAAAGAACAATGAAAGCAAAAGGGTGAGCTCAACTAGCCCGATAAGAAATATTATGACTAAGATAATGCAGAATAAATGATCATTAGTCTTCAAGAATGTCAAACTGATAAAATACAATAGACATCAAGTTTAACTGCAGCAGAATAAGCAATCCATTAGAAAAGTCAAGTAGAGCATGATATCTACTATCTTCTATGATTTAAAATGTTTTCATCAATTTTTATCATTGAGACTCGACAATAAATAAACCACATCATCGAGTCATCCACACACTACGGGCCAAGGATATTCATTAAATCATCAATGGTCATGACTATCTAAGAATAATCCTCGTCATAATCATACCAAAAACTATCCATCAATGCACTACAGCCAATCGAGGACTTTTACCATATCATTTATAACATTACAGTCATGATTATACCGAATGATCCTCGGTCATAATCATACCAAGTCCATCTATACACGTAAGCCAAAGATGACTTTCATCACAATATAAGCATGAGGATGATGACAATGACATAATAATTCAATAAAACAAGTTCAAGAATAAATTTTAAAGATTTATAAGTTAATTTATCCTGGAAATTAATTACGTCCAAATTGTCAACATGATCTTCCTTGGGGGAGTAAAATTCAAGAATGCTCGAAGAATATTTCCATGAAAAGATACTGGATGAAGCGCAAATATCCAGGATATTCTACTAATTTCATGGAGTATAGAAGCCAAAACTTTAACCAACTAAGTATAATAGAATATATGAAACTACAAATGGATTTTCGTCCGCCATGCGGTAATCCACATAGACAGATCATTTCCATAATTTAAGAAGGAATAAATACGAAGGATCATTTACCGTGCATGCGGTAATCCACATAGACAGGCTATTCCAACAGAATAATAAAGAATGGAATAACAGAAGAATTCACCGGACATGCGATAGATACATGCAGACGAGTTATTCCAACGAGAATAATAAATAATGGAACCAAGTCATGCGTAATCACATACATGACGAGAAATTCCAATGAATAATAAAGAATGGAACCCGAGTCATGCGTAATCCGCATGAGACGGGATATTCCAACAGAATAATAAATAATAGAATAACAGAAGAATTTCACCATGTATGTGGTACTTCACATAGACAGGTTATTCCAACATAATAATAAAGAATGGAATAACAGAAGAATTTCACCATGTATGCGGTACTTCGCATAAACAGGTTATTCCAACATAATAATAAAGAAAGGAATAACAGAAGCTCTCTTTATGAATACGAAAGAATAATACCCCTTACTTTAGAAGAAGACTAGATACTGGAATAGTGAGGTAACAGACTTCTCTTCTTCTTTCTCTCTATAATTTCTCTCTATAATAATTTCTCTATAGCTTTAGTGAATTGGTGAAAATAATGAAGGAATGAGCTTCTATTTATAGAAAAATATAGTTTCGACAATTGCACATTTTGGGGCTCAAAATATTACAGTATAATACATTCCTCTTTTCCTTCATTTTTAATTTAGTCCTGCAAGTATTATCAAACTTGCACCATCTCCCCTAATAGTAAATCATGTGAATCAATGATTCTAGACATATGAAAATATGAATTACAATATAGTACCTCCATCTATACCTCCATTTTTAACTTAGTCATGCAAGTATTATCAATCTTGCACCAACTCCCCTAATAGTAAATGAATGTGAATCAATAGTACACACATGTGAACAAATAGTTATAATCATGTGAATCAATAGCAATTAATTGCTAATTTATCCGGTTAATTACCCAATTGGTCAATATAACCTCCAGACATCAATTATTATCGAAATAAATGTCGATTTTTACTAACACTAATAATTCTAACACCATGGAACTATCAATTTCATCTTTAATCAACATGAACTTATTCATCATTAATATTATAATTCACAATATTTAACAACCAGGTCGTTCCAAGGAAAGAGGGGACTTTCCGATAAGGATTTCTCCTTATTGGCGCACAATTAGGTGACCAAACCTCTCATTAACAGAACTTCTAGACATTGTCAATATTGCAAATAATAATATGAATAACTTTGCCGTCTCAATTATTGATTTAATAATAATAAATATTATGCATATGATATTGTGACAATAATTGAATCAATAATATGAGAGGTATGATGCAGCAATTATTGTAGCAATAATTGAATATAACTGAGTGACTTTTCACGTAAGCATCAATAATCAATACCGTCGTATATTACTGTACCATGCATACTACTGTACTTTTACTACCGGGTAGTTCAACAGTTTTAACGGTAACACTTTCACCGTTATAAAAAGATAATTTTGTCGTTTTATTACTACGATAATACATCTGTTGTGGAGTCCACTAATAATTGTGCCTTCGTATGAATATTCCCTGTCCAATTGAATATTATATAACAACTTGTTTACTTTGCAAAATTTATAAATATTACCCTCAACTACAAAATTATATCAAATCCACAACATAATATTCAAAAAAATATTTTGAGAAATTTAAATCTTTATTCATAAAATTTGGGGTCTCACAATCTCCCCTCCTTATGAAATTTTGCCCTCAAAATTTATGTACGTACCTGGTATGCCGAAGAGATGAGGATACCTTGACTTCATTTCAGATTCCAACTCTTGAGGTATAACCTTTGTGTGTCGAATATGATCCTTCTTATCCAAGATTTTAACACATATCTCCTCATACGTTAAATCTTCTGCTATCTCGTCTAGTTCTAATTCAATAATGTGGTTCGGGTCGTCCACATATTTATGTAACATCGATACGTGAAAAACGTTATGAACATGCGACATAATTGGCGGTAAAGCGAGTCTATAGGCCACAGTTCCTACTCGATCGAGGATTTCAAAGGGGCCAATTAAATCGAGGGTTGAGATAACGCCTTCTTGAACCTTCTTCTTCACATTCATTAGATTCGGGTGTGTAGCTTGAGCGGCTTTAACTTTATCGATTAAAGTCGATTCTACTCGTATATTCGTTATCTTCATGTGGGTCCCTAGAGTCTTTAACTCTATCTTCATCATTTGTAAGTTATACGAAATGGGATTTTGTGTTAACAACATCGAACTTGTAAACGCATACGATCTTCTACTCAATGTATAAGCTACGACGTTCGTTTTTTTCACGATAATATTGAATGGTATGGTCGTAATCTTCAACAGCTCGAGCCAACGTCTTTAGCACATTATACGTTCATTTTGTTTGAAGAAATATTTAAGGGTTGAAGAAATGGGTTTTGTACTGGGGTCAATAAAAAATTCAATTTCACGCTCTAGGGTAGGCCAGGAAGTTCTTCGAGAATACGTTAGGAAATTTATTAACGATAGAAATATCATTTAAAAACTGTGACTCAAATCTAAGACTTGGATAGCACATGAAATGACGGTTTCTCCTAATGGAGTTTGAACCGATAAGTCAAAGTCTAATTTCTCCGGAGTCAAATTTAAACGTTGAGCGCAAGCAAGAGAGATAAAAGAATGGATAGAACCGGTATCTAATAAAGTATAGACTTCGCAAGAATTTATAATTAACTAACTCGTGCTAAATTCGTTCAGGTTACTCTCTTTTTGAGAAGTCACGAAAAACGCTCTTCCTGAAACCACCGACTTTGTTTTGTCCGTATCCGCCTTTGGTGCCACCATCCCAGGTACACTTGATTTTGCTACAGGACAAATCGAGCTATATGACCGTCTTTTCCACAACTAAAACATACCTTGGAAGGCTGTGAACAGTTTGGACTTATGTGTCCCTTCTCTCCGCATCTATAGCATCTAATCAAGGTGTTCTCCTCCCCTAGAATTTGTTGCGGTGTTGGTGCTTTCTTTGGCGTCTTCCCATCATCGTTAAATCTTCTCTTCTTGAATTTTCCACTTCTATTATCTTGGCCATGATAACCACCGAAGTGGTTACCATTCTTGGCATAATAATTACCCCACGATGGTTATCATTGTTCCGATGGTCGTTGCCACTTAGATGCGATTATTATCGTGTTATTGGTCGTTGCCTTTTTGGTTGTCTTTGACTCATTATCGCGCTCCAATAAGCGAGCCTTATTCACAACATCTCAATATAAACAAAGTTTGTGAGAAATGAGGTATTAACGTATATCGGGTTTCAAACCTCTTAGAAACATTCACATTCGCTCCTCATTATCGACCAAATGGGATGCAAAAAGCGGATAACTCATAAATTTAGCCTCGTATTGCAACACGGTCATATTGTTTTGCTCCAACTTGATGAACTCCACCTCCTTCATGTGAAAAATACTTTCAGGAAAGTACTTGTCGTTGAAAAACTCTTGGAACTTCTCCCAAGACATCTTGAGTGCATCGAGTGAGTACGTTTCTGATTCCCACTAGTAATGTCTGTTCTTCACGCAAACATAAAAGGTGGCAAAGGAACTATTTGCTCCTCGGAGCATCCCAAGACATCAAATATCTTGGTGATCTGCTTTAACCACGTCTCGCCTTAAGTGGTTACGGCTTTCCAAAACTCGGGTGGTTCCAGCTACTTGAACTGCTTAGCGATGACCAAAGTGGGTTGCCATTGTTTTCACCCTGCATTTTGAGCAGAGTCTCTCTACTTTGATGTGGCATGAATTGCATAAAGCCTCTGAACATCCCATCGTTCATCATTTCATCGGTGTTATTATTTACCTGAGGATTATTGTGTTCCTGTTGCACATTATCCTGGGTATTGATCGTTGGTTACTCAACGGTCTCATGTGCTTCATTGCTGATCTCAACATTTTTAGATGCCATTTTCAAACACTATCACAAAATAAGGGTTAATTGATATATCACATATTATCCCTATACTCGTAAACCAATTAAATACCAAATAAACTTAGGTAGGTCATATGCAATGAAGGAATTCCGTCTCTCCCCTACTAGTTCTTGTCTCACATCTCAGCCAGGGATCATATCCCTAAGCTTTGATACCAACTATAACGCCCCCAAAATAGGTATACATCACCCATCTTGAGTCGCCAAATACATGGTACAGAATACAAATACAAACTTAATTATACAACTGTCGTGTAATATACGACAAAACATAGATGAGATTTTAAACAGGAATATTGCCTTCTAGACAATATCCACTCTCAAATAGAGTCCTCAATACATTTATTGTGAATCTATTTTATAGAATAGTGAGGACTACTAATGTACCATCTCGGACCATCACTCTGTTCCCCGACTAGTCCCGGCTACATTCTCATTTCCTGAAGAGAACAATGAAAGCAAAAGGGTGAGCTCAACTAGCCCAGTAAGAAATATTATGACTAAGATAATACAGAATAAATTATCATTAGTCTTCAACGATGTTAAACTGATAAAATACAATAGACATCAAGTTTAACTGCAGCGAAATAAGCAATCCATTAGAAGAGTCAAGTAGAGCATGATATCTACTATCTTCTATGATTTAAAATATTTTCATCAATTTTTATCGTTAAGACTCAGCTTAATAAATAAACCACATCATCGAGTCATCCCTGCACTACGGGCTAAGGATATTCATTAAATCATCAATGGTCATGACTATACCGAATAATCTCTTGACATAATCATACCAAAAACTGTCCATCAATGCACTACATGCCACTGAGGACTTTTACCACATCATTTATAACATTACAGGTCATGATTATACCGAATGATCCCTAGTCATAATCATACCAAGTCCATCTATGTATGTAAGCCAGAGATGACTTTCATCACAATATAAGCATGAGGATGATGACAATGACATAATAATTCACTAAAACAAGTTCAAAAATAAATTTTAAAGATTTATAAGTTAATTTATCCTGAAATTAATTACGTCCAAATTGTCAACATGATCTTTTTGCTTTGTGGAGTAAAATTCAAGAATGCTCGTAAGAATATTTCCATGAAAAGATCTTTGGATGAAGCGGAAATATCCGAGGATATTCTACTAATTTCATGGAGTATAGAAGCCAAAACTTTAACCAACTTGAATATAATAGAATATATGAAACTATGAAATGGATTTTCAATCCGCCATGCGGTAATCCACGTAGATGTGATCATTTCCATAATTTAATAAGGAATGAATATGAAGGATCATTCACCATTCATGTGGTAATCCACATAGATAGGTTATTCAATGTAATAATAAAGAATGGAATAACGAAAGAATTCACCGGGCATGTGATGATGATCACGCATGAAAGTTATTCCAACGAGAATAATAAATAATGGAACGGGTCATACATGTAATACGCAGATGAAAATTACAATAGAATAATAAAGAATGGAACCAGGTCATGCGTAATCCGCATAGACAGAATATTTCAACCGAATAATAAAGAATGGAATAACAGAAGAATTTTACCATGTATACGGTACTTCACATAGACAGGTTATTCCAACATAATAATAAAGAATAGAATAACAGAAGAATTTCACCATGTATGTGGTCATTCACATAAACAGGTTATTCCAACATAATAATAAAGAAAGGAATAACAGAAGCTCTCTTCATGAATACGAAAGAATAATACCCCTTACTTTAGAAGAAGACTAGATACTTTGGAATAGTGAGGTAACAGACTTCTCTTCTTCTTTCTCTCTATAATTTCTCTCTATAATAATTGCTCTATAGCTTTAGTGAATTGGTGAAAAATAATGAAGGAATGAGCTTCTATTTATAGAAGAATATAGTTTCGATAATTGCACGTTTTGGGGATCAAAATATTACAGTATAATACCTTCCTCTTTTCCTTCATTTTGTATTTAGTCCTTCAAGTATTATCAAACTTGCACCATCTCCCCTAATAGTAAATCATGTGAATCAATAGTTCTAGACATGTGAAAATACGAATTACAGTATAGTACCTCCATCTATACCTCCATTTTTAACTTAGTCATGCAAGTATTATCAATCTTGCACCAACTCCCCTAATAGTAAATGAATGTGAATCAATAGTACACACATATGAACAAATAGTTATAATCATGTGAATCAATAGCAATTAATTTCTCATTTATCGGTTAATTACCCGATTGGTCAATATAACCTCCAGACATCAATTATTATCGAAATAAATGTCGATTTTCACTAACACTAATAATTCCAACACCATGGAACTATCAATTTCTTCTTTAATCAATACGAACTTATTCATCATTAATGTTATAATTCACAATATTTAACAACCAGGTCGTTCCCAGGAAAGAGGGGGCTTTCTGATAAGGATTTCTCTTTATTGGCGCGCAATTAGGTGACCAAACCTCTCCTTGACAGAACTTCTAGACATTGTCAATATTTCAAATAATAATATGAATAACTTTGTCGTCTCAATTATTGATTTAATAATAATAAATATTATACAGATGATACTATGACAATAATTGAATCAATAATATGAGAGATATGATGCAGCAATTATTGTAGCAATAATTGAGTATAACTGAGTGACTTTTCATGTAAGCATTAATAATCAATATCGTGTGCTACTATGAAACCACGCATATTACTGTACTTTTACTACCGGGTAGTTCAACAGTTTTAACGGTAACACTTTCACCGTTATAAAAAGATAATTCTGTCGTTTTGTTACTACGACAATACATCCGTTGTGGGGTCCACTAATGATTGTGTCGTCTTATGAATATTCTCTGTCCAATTGAATATTATATAACAACTTGTTTACTTTGCAAAATTTATAAATATTACCCACAACTAAAAAATTATATCAAATCAACACCATAATATTCAAAAAAATATTTTGAGAAATTTAAATCTTTATTCATAAAATTTGGGGTCTCGCAGTGTATATATATATTTCTTATATGGCTTACGAAAGTAATAATTTTAGTGGTTAATTTGTATGCTAAACTGGGAATTTAGTATTATTTATGCTAGTTTGTTAAGAAACGAACATAACGTAGTTTGAACAAAGCAAATTGGACAAGAATTGAAGTCACAATGTTGATTTTTAGGATGAATGTCAAGAAAATTGAGTTTTGTATGAAAATGTGAAATTTGAAGAATTAAACTAGTATACTTGATGTTAAATTATTCTAATTGGTTAAAAATGTTAACAAACATGTTTACAATAGTTTTGTATCAATTGTGCATGTTGATATTATTGTCTAGTGGGTGAAAGTCATGTTTGTTGGGCTAAAGTTAGCTACTATTCATCAGCCGTCTCTGCCTCTGTTGCACTGGTAGCAATTTACTTAGCTGATATAAGCAAGGCAAAAAACATAGCAAATAAGACTTGTTATGATAAATAATAAATAGGTGTTACGAAGATTAACACTTGGATTTTTTGTTATTTGAATAGTAGCTTAAGACTTGTGTTAACATAACAAGTCTAACTAGAAATGCATATGTTGTGGTATTTTAGTATGTCTAAGAGATATTGTGGTTCTAAACCTATGTGTAGGTGATCGTGAGTTTAATTTTATAGCTTACGCTCGAGGCAAGTTTCTAAACTTCTCTTTTTACATTGAGCAAGTTTTCTAACTCTACTCTTTGTTGAGCTAGTTCTATTATTACATTGTGTAGCTTTATTCATTTGATTGAGCAAGTTTTCTATCCTAAACTGTTATTGAACAAGTCAATTGTTCCTAAAAGTCATTTAAGCAAACTTTAACTCTAATGTTATTGGAATTCTCATTATGGTTGATTCATTCTAACTTGTTTATAGTTAAGCAAGTTTCTTAAGTTCTATTTTTGTATAATGAACGTAGTTTTTGAACTCTCGTCTTTATTATTGAGCTGTTTTAATTCTTTGCATGAGTTAATACCATATTGGGCAAGTTTACTTTTCAGCTTGCTATCAGTTAATGTACGTTCAGTAGTTTCATTTCTAATGTTATAAGACCCTAACCTTAGCTTCTTTATTGTTCAAGCAAAGGTTTACCATTTTATTCATTTTGTTGAATACTTATGCTCTATAGTTATTTCAAGCATGAGTTTAATATGTATAGTTAGTTCACCTATGATTCTCAATTGTTCTATGTTATGTTGTTATTAAACAACTGTGGTGTTGTTAAACACTATTGATTCAACTAGTCCTCTAGTTGATGTTCATTAAACTTCAAATTACCCTTGAAAGCTTATCCAAACCAAACTTTCTTTGGTGTGGACTTGTACTCTAAATACTGAGATGAACAACCCTTATTTCACGGTCAGTTTACAATCACCAAGAAAGTAAACTACCTCTTTCATACGTAGGCGATCAACCCATTGTATAACCCCATTTCGGGGTGTGTTCACCTCAGACTTAATCATTAGATTATGTACCAAAGAAATTTGGTTTGGCACAACTTCTCAAAGAAAGCTCAATTTTCTTTTAAACATGACATACCAATTGTCTTAGCTGAATCAAATAGCTTAAACCATACCAATAAATTGGATATCAACTTAAAACATTCGTCTAGTCAAATCAATTGACATCAACTACTTCTTTAAATTCTTTCACAATACATCAAAACATTTTATGACGTCATGATATCGTATTTTTCACATTACATTGAGGACTTCGTCAGTTTATGACTTCGTCATTATACATCATACCATAGTGGGTTGTTGATCCTAAGATCACTTCCAACACTAGGTTCAATTGCATTAACAACTCCATCCTTTTACCATCATTGCATCGAATGCACTAATGATATAAAATTCATTTTGAAATTTCAAATCAATTTCTGTCTAGCCGAAACAATTAGCATAGACATATAAAGAATAGTTCTTTTAAAATCCATTGGTTCCAAAAGTTTAACCAATTCTTTCATTTTCAAAATGCGCACATATAAGCATGATTTCAATAAACTTCGAAATCTAGCATAGCTAGATGACTTGGATTGTGCTTCTTGTCCATCTTCCTTCATTGTCTTACTTGCAACAATACTTAATCTTCTCTAGCACCTTCAATGCTAAGTCTACTGAAAATAACTCGTTTTCAGTCTAAACGTTCCTATACCTTAGTATAGTCCATCAACTTACCACACTTTATGTGTTTAGGAACTTTCCACAACCATATGTGTTGAAGAACTTATCTTCGCAATATGTAATCCAAGAACAGATCAAGGACTATCCATATGCTTAGGGCTCAGAAACATAGCATATAACTATGAGTTACAAACTTTTCATAAGTATGAGTTTCAAGAACTAGCACCTAACTTATCATTCTCTACCTAACAAGCATATACATGGGAAAAGATTCACCTTTTCATTATATACATATTGATAGTGTGACATTACTATTCCAATGATTATCACTGTAATAATTAAGTAATCACAAACCCTTTCCCATTCAAAGGTTCGTACAACTCCGCTATCACATGAGTCCTCAATTGACATATTATAACTTCTAACTTTTCTCTTTACTTAATACGAATTTTCTTTAATTTGTATGATATCCTTTACAACTCAATCTAAGTTCTTCTTCCCTTACTACTTCTTAGTACCATTTATTTATAGCATTAGCTATAAATAATTCATCGCTTAACAGATCATCTGCTATTACGATTTACTATGATCACGTGGTGATCTTCTTCCTTAATTATTAAACACAACGATCTTCTTATCCTTCTCTCTATGATTATAGCCTTAGGTACTCATACCTAAGGTTTATAACCTATCAGCTCTGATACCACTTTGTAACACCTCAAAATTCGGTCTATCTTCATACCCGGATTCTATACGTCACGGTTCCATTTTCTTCCAAACACACATCATTATATAGTGAAATATAACAACATACATTCTCAATTCCTAGGTTCTAATACCTTATAACCTCATTCATTACAAATAATGATAATTACATTATTCTTTACATCTTACACGAGTGACTTTCATCCGCCACCAAGGATACATAACAGTTCATTAAACTAGTCTATAGTTCAATTAAACTATTCTATATTACAAGTCTTAACTAACCTCCTTACTATTCTTGAAGCTTCTCCTAGAAGCTTTGTGGTTCTGTCTTTCGAGATTTGTCCGATATGTCAAAAATTGTGATTCTCGGAATCCAAATATTTTGGATATTTCGTCTTTCCTTTACCGATTAACTTTTGCGTATTCTTCGGATCTCTGAAAAACTGAAAAACACTTTTTGATGTTAAGCGTTTTCCTTCACGCTTTCCCCTAACGTAGTTAAACGAATGAAAAGTACATAGCAGTACTTTTCATCATTTTTATATTGTCCGATTTCTACACGTTTTTTGAGAAAAACTTTTATTGGCTTACTTAACTTTTCACGATATAATATCATCAAATCTTTCGACGGAATGTCATTTCGACATACCGAACTCTCGAAAAGGCTTAGGTTATTCAAACCCTAACCCTTAGAGTTTCATCGGGTGAATAGTGCCTATTTCGTCTTTTTCCTTGGAAATATTTTATTTTCGTCTTGAAAATTCTTACTCGTTCAGACCATAAGAATCTGAAGATTTGGAGATTTGGAGGCACTATCTCTATGGGGAGAAGTGTGAGATATATACAGACCATAAGAATCTGAAATATATTTTCACACAGAAGGATTTGAATATACGTCAGATGAGATGGTTGGAGCTAATTAAGGATTATAATTATGAAATATTTTACCATCCGAATAAAGCGAATGTGGTTGCAGACGCATTAAGTAGAAAGGGTCGAGAGAAGTTGTCCTTATTAACTTCTCAGGAAGAGCTTATATCAGACATGGCTAGATTAGAGTTTGAGGTCAAGTGTCCTGAGGAATCAGATGAGAAGTTATTTTAGATAGAGACCCATTCAACTTTGGTTGATAAAGTTAAGGAAACACAACTCCAAGATGAGGAGTTTGAGAAAGAACGTAAAAGGGTGTCTAAAGGCCAATAAGTGAAATTCAAAGTCGATACTGAAGGATTGCTAAGGTTTGAGGGAAGAATCTGAGTTCCGCTAGTACCAGAGGTTAAAGAGGAAATTTTGGGCGAGGCTCATAGCTCAAGATATTCAATTCACCCGAAAAGTACAAAAAGGTAATAGGACCTTCGTCAACCTTTCTGGTGGCCGAATATGAAAAGAGGCGTTACTGAGTGTGTTTCTAAATGTCTAACATGTCAAAAATTCAAAGCTGGACATCGGAGACCGAATGGGTTGTTACAACCATTGGAAATACCAGAATGGAAGTGGGAGCATATCACGATGGATTTCGTGGTAGGTCTTCTAATGACTCAAAAAGGATATGATGCGATTTGGGTGATTATGGATCGACTAACAAAATCAACCCATTTTTTGTCGATCAAGATTAGATTTAATTTAGATCAGTTAGAAAAATTATATGTAAAGGAGATTGTGACAAGACACGGTGTTCCGGTGTCAATTGTATTAGACAGAGATCCGTGTTTCACATCAATCTTCTGGAAGCGACTACAAGAATGCATGGGAACATAGTTGAGAATGAGCATGACGTATCATCCTCAAACCGATGGGCAGAGTGAAAGGCCAATCCAAACGTTAAAAGATATGATGAAAGCTTGTATTATGGATTTTAAGTGAAATTAGGATAACCATTTGCCGCTGGTTGAGTTCTCTTACAATAACAGTTACCACGCAAGTATTGGCATACCGCCTTACAAAGCGTTATACGACAGAAAATGCAGAGCTCCGTTGTGTTGGGATGAAGTTGGTGAACGTCAACTGCTAGGGCCAGAATTGGTACAGCAAACTGTTGAGATCGTCAAAGTGATCAGGGCTAGATTGATAGCTTCTCAGGACAGACAGAAGAAGTACGCAGATCAGCACCGACAAAAATGAGAGTTTGGTGTCGAAAGTTTTGTTTTCCTGAATGTGTCTCCCTAGAAGGGAAAAATACGATTTGGAAAAAAGGGACAACTGAGTCCGAGGTTTATTAGGCCCTTTGAGGTACTACAAAAAGTCGGTGAAGTGGCATATGATGTAGCTTTACCTCCAGAATTAGAACACATTCACAATGTTTTCCATGTTTCAGTGCTATGACCGTACAAGGCCGATTACAAACATATCACAGAGTATGAACCATTACAATTTGAAAAAGTTATCTTACGAATAAGTTCCTGTTTAGATAATTGACAGGAAATAGCAAGTACTCAGAAACAAACTAATACCTTCTGTTAAGATAATGTGGAGGAACCACAATGCTAAAAAAAGATATGTGGGAACTCGAGGACGCGATGATGAAAAATTATCCTCATTTATTTGCTTAATCCTTGTATAGCGATTACGGGAATAGAATCTTTTTTAGGGGAGAGAATGTAATGGATGAATTAATTGCGTTGTGATTTTGGGGACATAATCCTTTTAAGAAGGAAAGGATGTAACGAATGGCAATTTTGTAATCTATTGAATTAAATAAATATTTTAGTTGATTTATTTATTGAATAAAATAAATATTTGATGAAAATATATATGGAGTAATTTAATTAAGTGTGAATATTGATTAAATTGATGATTAAATACTTTTATAATTTATGTATATTTTATTACGCTAGTGTAAAATGTAACATTTTAATTTACTTATGTAATTAAATTAAAGGATTGTTGACTTGTTAAATAATTGTAATATAGTGTAATGGTAATATTCTAATTTAATAATTAAATTAGAGATTTAATAATTTATTAATTATAATGGAAGTTAGAATTATGTAGCAATTTGATTTAGTGAATTAATATTAAGTTTAATTTAATTAAACCTAAATATTAGAATATAATTAATCAGACATGGGTACTATATATTACGAGAATAATGAAAATAATTTAAAGAGAGTTTGAGATGGTTTGCCAAACATGGTTTTATGACCTTTGGTGTTTTTGTAACAACTGAAACTATTGGGTTTTTGTAACTTACAAAATGAAGCTGCGTAAATTATATATCACTTATTTGGTTTTTACGTGTTTTATTTGCTAAGCCTGAGAGTTAGAAAAAAACAGAGTGTGAGAGAGCTTGAGAATTCTCTGATATTGAAGGAAGAAATCTGAGATTTAAAAAAGGAGTTGGAATATTTGTGACAACCCGAATTTTTATAGGTTATTAAAATAAGAATTTAATAATTAAAATTCTTATTATGAGATGCTTTTAGTTTGAGTATTTATATATATATATACGTGCTATATATTTTGAAATATGTATTCTGGTGTAAAGAGAAATATATATTCATATATTGGGAAGTGAGGCTTAATAGTTAAGTTAACTATTGAAGGAATTAACTGAATTTTGTAATTAATTTTCAATATTTATTAAATTAAATAAATATTTTAATTTATTTATTTATTGAGATAAATAAATAATTGATGAATTGTGGTGAATTAATTTAGTAACTAAATTGATTAGTGTTAATTAAATTGAGTGATGATAATTTTATCTGAAGGATTTAATTTAAGAAAATAATTAAATTAAATCAATTGCTTAATATTTAAGAAAATAATTACATTAAATGAATTGTTTAATTTAAAGGAAATAAATAAATTAAATAAAGTTATGTGTCTAATTTATTAATTAAATTAGATATATAATTATTTATTATTCATAAATATAATTATAATAGAAATTATTTTAATTACCATTACAAGTTATTTAAATTAATTGAGCTAAAGTTATTTAATTAACTAAAGGTGTGACACATGAAACTATATAATATAATATTATTAAAATAATCCAGTTTGGGGGAATTGGGGTGTGGCCAATCAAGGCCTTGTGGCCTTTGGCTTATTGTAACTGAAGTAGACGTATTATTTTGCTAACGGAAGGATACGTGAGTGAAAGCCATATTAGTTATTCTTCGCGTCTTATTTTCTAAGGCTAAATAATAGAGAATTGAGAGAGAACTTGAGGAAAAGCTTGAGAGAATTGAGAGGAAGTTTGAGTTTTCAAAGTAAATTCAGTGGTGTTAGCAAGGATAATCTTAGCAAATTGAAGGTAATTTTCCATAATATCCATATTATACCTATATGTATATGTATAGATGAATTTATGACATGAAGCTTCAAACTCTGTGAATTCTATACCTCTTGAATTGTTGTAGAAAACTAAATTATTGCAATTGTATGTGTTCTGATGACTAGAGTTTGTGTTTAGACAGTGATTATTATGTTAATTTCGTTTAAAAAGGAAGAAAATGAATTATAGTGTATGTTTATCATATGGCTTGTGTAAGTATCAATTTTGATGGTCAATTCGTATGTTAAACTGTAAATTGGGTCTTGTTCATGCTAGTTCATTAAGAAACGAGCGTAACGTAATTTGAACGAAGCAATTTGGCCAAGTATAGGGATTACAGTGTTGATTTTTGGGAAGGAACTCAAAAATGGAGTTTTTATATGAAAATATAGAATTTGAGAAATTAAACTAGCTAAAGTTGTTGTTAAATTGTTCTAATTGGTTGAATATGTTGGTAAACATGTTTGTAATGGTTTTATATCAATTGTTTGTGATAATATTACTGTTTGGTGGATGAAATTCGTGTTAGTTGGCCTAAAAACTGTGTGGAATCACGTTTTGCAAAAAATGAATCTGGTGCATAGCGGCAGTGCCGACCTTTTAGCGTGGTATGCGTGACAACCCGATCATAAAAGCCCGATCTTGGCGCCGGCAGTATCTTTGAACAAAGATAGTGAGGAGAGCTTTAATGTATAGTAAAGAGGAATGTTGTATAATCGATTCTAACGTCCATTAAGCACTTAACGGGAACATGTTGGAAGACTTTAAATACTTAAATTATTATTAACTATCAATTAAAGGAAAAAGTTGGAAGCATGATTTAAAGGTTAACTTAATTTAAATTAACCTAATATATATCCAAAATGATGTAGAGACAATATAAGTACCAATTGAGTAAATATTTTGGAAAGCATGAGACAAAGTTGAAAGAATAATTTGAATGTTAACTTGATTAACAAACCTAACATATGTTTAAAAGGATGTAAATACGCGTTAGAAGACTTAATTGTCAATTGTAAGAGAAGCGTAATGAGATATGAGGCGGAGGTTGTATAACTTAGTTGTTGTTAACAAGTGTAATACATCTAATATGAGGTAATAGAATCTATGATGACTTTAATGAATGTTAAGTGTCGGTTATGAAGGAGGTTTAAAGAAACATAAAATGGGATTATGTAATGATATGTGTCATACGAAGAGGAGTAAACACCTGAAGATATGTGTTAAGTTTCAAAGAGACGCAAGTTATAAAAAGATTAAGAATAAGAGTCATTGTGGTTTCATTATATGTGTAACTAATGCATGTGATTATGAACCTTTGAACTGTTGTAGGATGTACGCAAAGCATTTAAGTTGTTTTTCGGTAATTGGTAATCTACGAGCCAGACAAGTCTTTTAGTTCTTATTTGTTATATGAACTTGATGATTAACTGTTTTAAATCTTTATTGGAAAGAGCATGATGTGTTATATATATGTTAAAAGTATGAAATGTTAAAGTTAATTTATGACTATGTTGATTGATTAAAGCATGCTGATTGAGTAAGGACTCGATCTTTATACTTGTTATATGAACTGTAACATGTATGTTATATGTTGAGCATGTTATTATGTGCTATGTGATGCATGAAACCTGTTAGATTTTTCTGGGTTGTCGAGCTCAACCTTGCAAATAACCACTTTTGCAGGTTTAAGATTCAAGGTAAAGTTATGTGTTACTTGAAAGACATGAATCAGATGTGATACTTGAAGATTTATACACTTTGGTTGTGTTATTATTATTTGAACCATGTTTAAGGTTCCGAATAATGTATTAATGTTGAATTGTAATATCGTTTTGCGATGTAAACTATTGTAGTATTAAAATAATTCTGAGATATTTAGATGTAAAGGTTGAAGGTTTTGGGAACGAGGATAGTTTGTAATAGAAAATTTTAATTATTCCGCAAATTTCAATGGTTGTATTATCATTTAATGATGTAAAATTAGAGGTTGAATGTATTATTAACGACCGAAGTTGAGAATTAAATTGTATGAATTTTGGGGTCATTACAATATTAACGAAGCAAATCTCTATCATCTAACTATGTTTAAACAAGAATCAAGAGGTAAATCATCAAATTTTGAGTTTTAGTTTGTGTTTTTAGTTTTCTTTGAAAATTGAATTTTTATGGATGAATTAGTTTAGAAATTTGTTTAGTATGTTTTTGAGTATGTATAAATCATGCTATGTTGTTATAATTAAGTTGTAGGAATTAAATTCATGTATACATGTTAATAAGAAGAGATTGAGTTCTTCATTGGAGGTTGGTTCTCTTGGATTAAATTGTCAAGGAATTGGTTTATAAAATGTTAATGAGTTTCTTAATCCATTATATATCATCTATAGTTGAGTTTCCAGAAATTAATTCATATAAACATGTTTTAAAATGAAGAATTAGAGTTATGTGATAATATGTGTATTTTGGCCTAGTTTAAACTAAAATTGATTAGGAGTTCATGGTATAATCTGTAAATTGATGATTGTTATTGTTAATATATTGGAATTTGAAAAGAATGCAAGTCAAATGGATTGATTTGATCAAGAAATGAATCTAAAGTGTTTATATGTGCTTAATATGTTGAAATATGAATATTAAGCATAGACTTTATTTTTGAAGGCTCTAAATTGGTTATTGGTGTTGTTTGTGTTATTAGAATGGTTGAGTATATATGTTATGTTTTTTTTGACTAAAAATTTAGTGTTTGGGTATGCTTGTGTTGTTGGTTAAGTGAAGAATTTAGAGTTTGGTTGGCAGCAGGTCGTATGAACAGATTGCAAATTTTGGGTCTACGTGATGCGGTCTTGGTAGCGCTAAGTGCCAAGCTTAAAAAAGCGTGATCCCATGAACCCGTAATGACTGTTTTGTTTTTTTTTAATTTCAGTCCATAGCATGCAATCGTAACCTAGTCTTATGAACATAAAAAGATGTTAATCATATTATATGATGTTATAACATATTGTAGTTGCATTATAATACCAAATATGAAGATTGTAAGTTATTAATTAACAAGTTATATAACGATTGAAACTCGATGTTTGTAAGTGTTAGAGATAAGATTTGAATGTTAAAGATTTATGTTATATGTTAGTGAGTTTTCATATTCGTGTTATGTGGTTGATCAATATGGTTAAACCTTAAGCTAAAGGTTATAACTTAACTAAGATTGTGAATTGAACCTATAAGGTTAATGTTAGTATAATTAATGGATGTTATGATCCTAATGATATATGTAGGTGAACGTGAATTATAATTTTATAGCTTACACATGAGGCAAGTTTTCAAACCCTAATCTTACATTGAGCAAGTTGTATTTTCTATCTTGTTATGATTACACAAGTTCTTAATCTATTATCGAGCAAGTGTTCTAACCTTAGCTTATTATCATTCAAGCGAGGTTGTTGTATTATTCAATATCTATGTTTTGGTGATAGATTTCTATTCTTTCCAAAGAAATACTTCTATGTACAAGACTTTTTCAATTGCAAAGATTATATCATTTTTGTTATTGAACTATTATAAGACTAGTGATCCTTTATTGATTCAACTAATCCTTGGTTGATGAACGTTTGAACATCCAAATTACCCCTGAAGCTAATCCAAACCAAACATCCTTTGGTGCGGACTCTAATGTTAAAAGCTGAGATCAACAACCCTATTACAGGGGATTATATTATGTGATAGCATTAAGATGTTTGTGCACAATACATTATACAAAGGGCTGATCCTCCTGAGTAAGAGAAGAGAGGTCTATACAGTCTTACGACTGATAAATGTTTAAGTAGAGATACTTAATAACCTAGGACACAGTTCATGGTCTTGTGACCCTAGAATGTACTTTTGATCTTGTTTTTTATTCTTGATTCAAAAGTCAAATTTCCTATTGAGCTTTCTGTTCTTGATTATCATTCACAGGAAAGGTTATATTATTCAGTTGAGTTTATTCATTATGATTCTTATATTGTTATTATTCGTTATTATTCTAGTGAGCATTTGTTTTGCTCACTCTTGCATGAAAACATTACAGCTAAAGTGGAAAAGTGTGACGAGCCGTCCACTAGTAAGGGTAAAGGCAAGATGAACAAGTGATGAAGACTTGTTTACTTTTATTTTATAAGGATTGTGTAATGAGACTTACTTATTTATATGTGTTATTTTCGCAACCGATGTAATAATGGTTAGATAACCTAGGATTTATTTTGAGATTATGTAACCCTTTAATGGGAGGATTATTGTGACAACCGAGACTTTGTGATTTAATTTTAAATATTTATTGGATTGAATAAATATTTTTTGATGAATCAATTATTAGATTAAATAATTAATTGATGAAATTGTGGTAGATTAATTTAATTATATGTGTTATATTTATTAATTTGATGTGGAGAATTTTTATTATTCGAAGTATGTGATTATGTGAGCTTATTGAATTAAAAGAAATATTTAATAAGCTTATGTTATTTTAATTAATTTAATTATTAATTAGAGATTTAATAATTTAATATTATTATTAAATGAGAAATTTAATTATGTGACTATGTACATTATTGAGAAATTATTATTTTTTATTTAAAATAAATTAAATAATATATTAGATTTATTTTATATGGATGTGACATTATTTAAACTATATGATAATAATTTATTAAATTAAATGGTTTTTGAATTATTTCCTTGCTAGCCAAACATGGCCTTAGAGGGAGTTGAGAGCAGTTACCCATGACTGGATAACTGACCACAACTCGTCAGATGCTTCTTTATTATATGTCTTCCCCTCCCTTTTTCTTCATTAGTTTTCCTAAGTCTAGATAGTGTCAGAGAGAGTTTCAGAGAAAGATACAAGAGAGAGTTGAGAATTCAGAGTTTTGGTGGAGGAGGAATTCACTTCCTAGTAAATTAATCTACGCTTGGGTAATCTCTTCAACCCAATTTATATATTTTACGTTTTTTAAGTTTCATGAATATGGCTTAAGTTTTCTGTGAGTCTCTGCATTTGGGAAATTCAGTTGTTATAAGAATATGTAATAATTCGAGTTGTATGGCATATTTTATATATATTATATGGGTTTCTATATCTTCAGTTTCATGAAATTATACAGTAAAAGATTTCAGAGTATGTTATATGGCCATATGGCCTTATACGTGATTTTTATATATCAAATATAATTTATTTTGCAAAATTCACACATTGATATGATTATGCATGTTAAAATGAACAAAATGAAACTTGAATGGTTGGATTTGGCTTTATAACGAATCTGTAGCATTAAAATCCATGTTTTTGTTCAAGAACTTCAAGAACAGTCCAATTTGCATTCTTTAATTCTGTGATTATGTGTTTTAATGGGTTAAATCGCTCTATATATGTTGGGTAATGGTTATGTATAGATTCTAGCATGTGGGTATGTTTACTTTGGTGAAATTAATGATCATGTAGAGTTTATTTCACTGAATTATGTGTTCTTCGCGAACTGGAAATTCAGAATCTGGAGTGTCACATCTGCTATGGCGCCACTCGAACTGAGACTCATGCAGGCCAGACACACTATGGCCATGGCCTGCTGCGTTCCATGATGCCAAGACATAGTATAAAAGTGGCGCCGCAGCACCACTTAGCAGAATGGTCAGAAATGAGTTTTTAAAAGTGTACAAGTATGGAAATGTGATAGCAACTTAGTCTAATTATTATAAAGACTTGTTAGACCTATAATGAGATGTTAAAATAAATTCTTAACATGTCTATAACACAATTACGTGTGGATTGAATGATCGAATGCATAATTAGTTTATTTTTTGTGAAGTCTTAATTTTACACTACGTGTAATAATTGACTAAGTATAGTCATGAATTCGAGTTAAACAAAGAGTAAAGTTATGATGTTAGTACGTTGTTATTGACTGGTATTGTGAACGTAATTGGTATGTAGGATTTAATTCAAAGAATGAGTTTGTTTAAGTGTAATCTACACACGAGGCAAGTTTCTAAACCTTATCTTGTTACATTGAGCAAGTTTCTTACCATAAACTTTCGTTGAGCAAGTTTTCTAACCCTACTTGTTATCGTTATATAAGTTGATTAATTCATCTTTCGATATTGAGCAAATTCTCATTATTATTGATCAAGCCTGTCATGTATATTAAAGTTTATTAATCTTCAAGCATGATGTTGTTATACAATAATTATTCTATTGTATACTTTTGAGATTTTATCCAAGTTAAATTATCTGTTATTGTTAAACCTTGTTAAACTAGCGAACCCTTATTGATTCAACTAGTCCATAGTTGATGAGCGTTCTAAATTTCAGAACCCCTTGATGAATTATCCAAACCAAACTTCCTTTGGTGCGGACTCGAATGTCAAAGTCGAGATGAACAACCACAAGATAGGGGATTATTTACGCTTTAGCGTTAAGATATTAATGCGATGTATGGTACTAAGGGTTGATCCCCTAAGTACGAGAAGAAAGAGTCCATAGTCTTATGACTGTTAAAGGTTTCAAGTATAAACACTTGACAACCTAGGACATAGTTCAAGGTCTTATGACCCTCAGAAGTTCTTTTGATTCTTGTTATGCATTCTTGATTCAAACATTGAGCTTTATTTCAGAAGTTGTTAATTCATTCGCATGTTATTATTAGTCATTTGTTATATCGTTATACTTGTGGGCAATTGTGATCACTCTTGCGTAATAATAACATTGCAGTTAAGAACGAACGAGCAGACGAACCTTCCACTAGTAAGGGCAAGGGCAAGCTTAGCAAGTAATGAAGACTAATTATTTATGTGGTAATGTAATGATATTTAGAATTGATGTTACTTAAGACTTATTTGTTTAAGATTCCGCATAGATGTTTTAAGGTTAGAGTAACGTGGGATTTATTTATTATTCAGTTGATGTAACCCCATAAGGGGAGAGATTTATTATTTATTTCTATCTATTGCATGGTTTGCATTTATTTATGGATAGATATATAGATGATGCTTGTACAGTGAACACCAAATCCTGTGAAAATGGAAGTACCGAATTTGGGGGTGTCACAATTATTATTTAAGTTTGTGAGTTTTATTATATCCCTTATTTATGGGTAGTTAGTTGTAATTTAATTGGACAGTGAACACTAAATATGTGGGATTGAAGTACCTATATTTAGGGGTGTCACAGTTAGTATGATCCGCTAATTTGATAATCACACCAGTATTTTTCAAAGGACCTAGATTTAAAGAAGCATAAACATATAATGGCATCACATTAATTGAAGCACCTAAATCTAGCATGGCTTTTTCAAATATGGTGTTTCCTATCTTACGTGGGATTGTGAACATGTCTGCATCTTTACATTTAAGGGCATTTTTCTTTGGAGGAATATTGATACATTTTCTCCGACTGTGATTCTTTCATCATTTTTCAATTTTCTTATATTAGTACATAACTCTTTTAAAAAAAATCATACCTTGGCACTTGTTTAATTGCATCTAGTAAGGGAGTGTTCACCTCAACTTTTCTGAAAGTTTCCAAGATCTTCTTCTCTTGCTCCTCTTTCTTTGAAGTTATGGAATTCCTGGGAGGAAAGGGTATATGATTATTCTTAAGATGGATAGGAAGGTTAAGTATTACCTTAGATATTTATGCTTCCGACTTGGTTATTTCCTCCTCGAACACAACAGTGGCTTCTAGAGTATCCATTTGTTTCCCACTCCACAAGGTTATGGCACTAGCATTCTGCTTTTGGTTGACAACCGTTTGAGATGGTAGCTTCCCTGAACCTTGAGAGTCTAATCGACCAACTGTAGTAGCTAGTTGACTCATTTGATTCTCCAAATTGTGGATGGAAGATCTCGTCTCTTATTGAATTGTTATGTCTATGTCATGAATGACTTGAACATGTCTTCAAGGGATGTCCCACGATTAGCTAGTGTTATTGTTTTGGGTTGGTAATGTTGTTGAGTTGGCTGAAAACCTTGCTTTTTGTTTGGGAAAAAACCTTGCACCGATGCTCTAGCACCCCCATAACTCAAGTTGGGATGATCCCTCCATCCTGGATTGTATGTGTTCAAGTAGGGATCATACTTTCTTTGTGGTTGTGCTTAATAATTTCCCACTACATTGGCTTATTGTGCAGTCTCATCCTCTTGCAATGTTGGACACACATCTGTGTTGTGCCCTATCATTAAGCATATTCCGCAAGCCTTTGCAACCAGTAAGTTTCCTGTTGTTAATTATTTTACTACAACAATTAAGTCAGAAATCGGTTGCACCAAATTTCTCATGTTTACCTCACTTACCCTTTGTGGTTCATGATCATTCCTTGTCCCATATTATTGTGCATTGGTTTCCATGTTTGCAATCAAATTTCTTGTAGCTTCCGTTACTTTTTCTACCAGTGCTCCTCCACTAGCAGCGTCAATCATACTTATATCCACTAGCACAAGTCCCTCATAAAAGTACTGAATCAAGTGTTGCTCATCGATTTGGTGGGGAGGGCAGGTAGAGCACAGTTTCTTGAATATCTCTCAGTACTCATACAGAGTTTCTCCACTAAACTGTTGGATACCGCATATCTCTTTCCTAATGTTGACCACTTTTGAAGCAGGAAAGTACTTCTCCAAGAACAGCCTTTTCATATCGTCCCATGATTGTATTGATCCGGAGGGAAGATAGTACAACCAATCCTTTGATACATATGATAGGGAGAATGGTAAAGCTCTAAGCTTTATCTGCTCCTCTAAAATCCCGTGTGGTTTCATAGTTAAGCACACTATATGAAACTCATTCAAGTGCTTGTATGGATCTTCACCTATAAGACCATGGAAATTAGGCAAAAGATGAATCATTCCAGATTTAAGTTTGAATGCAGCATTTAAAGAAGGATATTCAATGGAAAAAGGTTATTGAGTAAGATTAGGTGTGGCTAATTCTTTCAAGGTCCGGTTGTTGTTTGGAACCGCCGTCTCTTCTTCTCCATCTGATTCAGTGGATGATTTGTCTTACAGTAATTACAAAGATATGTTGAGGCCCGGTGATGGTACAAAAGCCTCGTCCGTATTTGCAATATATTGTTGAGCTTTCTAGTTTTGCTTCCTTAGCCTCCTTACAGTTTTCTCAATCTCTCGATCAAATCTAATGTAGTAGCCTAAAAAGATCGAGTCATAAAACAAAAACAAAAACAAAGAATAAAATGAAATACACAATTACTCCCCAGCAACGACGGCAAAATTTGGGAGCTGTCTTTGACACTCCTAAATTAACCTCATTTTCACTTTACAAATTCAACAATTAGCACAGTAGCAAGTAATGATCGATCCCACGAAGAGTAACTTTGTTTTGAATTTATTCTACTATTTTAACAGAAAATAAAGATGGGGGATTTTTGAAATTTTTTTAAACGAAAGAAAACATAATTAAATTAATGAGATTAATCATATATTTGACAACTTCAGTTCTGCAGTTCAGTTTCACCAAGTTATAGCAATCAATTAACCAAGTTATTATTATTTACCATTGAATGAAACTATTAGCCCTAGATAACAATAAGCTCTGCTATCCGAAATTCTCCTTAGATAGTCACTATATGAAACAAGCTCTTCACAAGATTCTAGTTATCATACAACCTAGAACAAACTCTTTAGATTTAATATGACAGAAGCATTAAGGAATAGAGAATTAGGTTAATCCAAGCAATAAACACATAAGGTCAATTTATTTAACTTGTTTTTTGATAATCTTAGCAATACAATAAAGTTTATCCACAATTAGTATTACTAACTTGCTACTTGTGATGAAGAATGATATCAATTACACGTAATACAAATTTTACTCTAGCAGATGTTAATGATCAAGCTAACTTAATTGGCCATATCAAATCAATTAGATCAATTAGCATGCAGACAATGAAAACATATTATCAAAAGAAGTTTCATGCAAGAAGGAATATGATGAATGGGTAATATACCTATGAATTGGATATGTTCGGGTTTGATTTATTGTTGTTTTCAAGTATTTTAGGATAGTTTAATTGTTATTTTGCAGTTTGAGGCTAAACAAGAGCATGAAGGGAATTTTGGCATCATCAAGGGCAAAAATGTAATTTGGTAGACTTAAGCCCAGTGTTGGGGCGCTGCTTTTAGCGCTACACTCAGGGACGGGGCGCTAAGGCTCAGAAAGAATTGACCAAGGCGCATACAATGGGGAAAGTTGATGAGGAATAGGAACCTTAAAAAGTGAAGAAGTATCTAAGGAAGCAATCAGGTGGCAAAAAGAGATTAACAAAACGCTGGAGACTAATCAAAGGGCAACAGTGAATTGGGAAAATAGAATTCAAGTTGAAGATTGAAGATTGGAGGATAGCTTTTAAAGTTTTCTTCTTCTCTATTTTAGTTTTGTAATTCTGTTGAGATAATTTTCATGGGATTTTTGGTTTTATTTTTCTGTATGAGCTAACTTTTCCATTAAGACTACAAATTGAACCTTTTATGTTTATAAATGTAATATTCAATTTAATCTAGTTATTTACATCAAATTGAATTGTTTATCATATTTTGTGTTTATTGATTAATTATTTGGTCGCTAAGTACTATGTTACACATATAGATTTGGGAGATGAAATCTAGGATTAGAACTGAACATGATAACATGTATGCTTAATTATTTGCATGAGATAAATAATTAGGGTTCTGAATTGAATAGGAATATCTCTTTTCACTGCATGTAACAGTTGGGAATTGGAACTTAATGAATTTAATTTTTATTATTTTGCATAGGGATATCGCAGAATTAATTGAATTAAATAAATGTTATTTTACCACTTGGGATAGGGCTTTTAACAACTAGAATTCTTGTTAACAACTAGAATTCTTGTTAACAATTCAGGTTATGTGATAACTAGAGTAATTGGATAATTGGTTTGTATTACATAATTCGGGATATTGTAGTCTTAACCTTTATTTATTTGAATCAATTCTAGAGTAATACAGTTTTAATTAGTTACTTTTAGTTTTCTTAATTAAAAAATCACGAATTACAGTTGTTTAAATAAAATTGGATTGATATAGTACTAGTAGTTGGAGTTTATTAATTGGATTTCCTTATGGGTATGACACTTTATTTTACCACTTTATTACTTGTTGACTGTATATGCTTGCGCAAATAATCGATTGTGAAATTGACCAACAAGTTTTTGGCGTCATTATCAGGGAATTCTTTATTAATATTAATTCCCTATTAGATATAATCAATTCGGTCTTAATTTAAACGTTACTTACTTATTTTCATTCTTGTGCTTGTAGAAATTCTTTGTTATTGTATGCACACTAGATCAAAGGGTAAAAAGGTACTTTTGCCTTACGCATACGATATTGAGAGAAAGTTCCAGAAATTACGGTTGACTAGTGAGGTTATACCATTGGAAGAAGAACTAGTAGCACAAGAAATTCCAGAAGTCATGGCAGAGGAAGAACAAAAATCACTTCGGGATTATGCTATGCCGACAGTGACAAACACACAATCCAGTATTCGGAGGCCGATGATTAATGCAAACAGTTTCGAGATCAAATCGGGAATGATATAGATGTTATAAAATGCAGTTTAGTTTGGGGGTAGTTCGACTGATGATCCGAACGAGCATATCTTAAGTTTCTTGAAAATATGTGATACCTTCAAATTCAATAATGTTTCAGAAGATGCAATAAGGTTGAGGTTGTTTCCGTTCACATTAAGGGATAAAGCTCGAAGTTGGTTACACTCATTGCCGCCAGGTTCAATCACAACCTGGGATGACTTAGCTCAAAAATTCCTAGCTAAGTTTTTTCCACCAATGAAGTTGACAAAACTATGGAATGATATTCACACTTTTGCACAATTTGACTCAGAAACATTATATGAGGCATGGGAAAGATTTAAGGATATATTCCGCAAATGTCCACATCACAGAATTCCACAGTGGATGCAGGTTGGAATATTTTATGACGGGTTGCATGCATCCACACGAGCCAGTATTGATGCAGCAGCAGACAGAGTAATCATGGAAAAAAGCTTTGATGAGGCTTATCAATTATTAGAAACAATGGCCAACAACAATTATCAGTGGCCAATGACAAGGTCTAATCCCTCGAAAACACCAGGAAAGCTCGAACTAGATGCAGTGACAGCGTTGACAGCACAGGTTTCAGCATTAACTAAGAAGATTGAAACATGGGGCCCATCATCAGTACCGTAAGTAGAAATGGTTTGTGAGTTATTTGATGGGAGTCATACTACAGATCAATGTGCCATCAATGCTAAATCGGCTCAGTTCGTGGGAAGTTATAATAGTCCAGCACAGCCTTATCCAAATCAGAATGCATACAACTCGAGGTGGAGAAATCATCCGGGATTTTCATGGAGTAATAATTAAGCTCAAGCTCCTAGACCCTCAAAATCCACCTGAATTTCAGAATCAGACTCAACAACAGCAAGAGAGGAAAACAAATATGGAAGATGCATTGGCCAAATTTATAATAGCTACCGACAAGAGGATGAGCGAGAAAGATAAATTGTTAAGTCAGTTATATATGAATGTGAAAAGTCAAGTCGTTTCGATCAAGAATTTGGAAAATTAGATGGGTCAAATAGCACATGCTTTGAACAGCCGTCCACAAGGAGCACTCCCCAGTGATACTGAGAATAATCCGGGCAGAGATGAACATTGTAAGGCGATGAATTTACAAAGTGGAAAGATGTTGCAAGAGACACTGAAGGATAATGATAAGATGGATAAAGAAATTTTGGAAAAAAAGAAAAGTCTCAGAAAACTGACAGGATGTGGAGGGGGAAAAAAACACCTGAACAAAGTTTTACACTGCCCCCATACCATATCCACAGAGATTTTAGAAAGAAAAGTTAGATAAGCAGTTTTCACGATTCCTAGATATTTCCAAAAAGCTGCATATCAACATACCTTTTGCAGAAGCCTTGGAACAGATGCCAAGTTACGCCAAGTTCATGAAAGAGGTTTTGTCGAAGAAAAAGAAATTGGGTGAGTTTGAGACAGTGGCGTTAACCGAAGAGTGCAACGCAATTATACAGAATATTACCACCAAAGTTAAAAGATTCAGGTAGTTTTACTATCCCATGCGAGATTGGTAATCAATTTTTGGGAAGAGCATTGTGTGATTTGGGGGCCAGAATAAACTTGATGCCGCTATCCGTCTACACCCAGTTTGGACTTAAGGCACCAAAACCGATAAATATCATATTGCAGTTGGCAGACAGATCAGTTACATATCCAAGAGGTATTGTGGAAGATGTTTTAGTAAAGGTTGATAAATTTATCTTCCTGGCGGATTTTATTATCTTGGATTGTGAAGTAGACAAGGAAATTCCCATCATCCTCGGGCGACCATTCTTAGCAACGGGGAGAACTTTGATAGACGTACAAAAAGGTGAATTAACAATGTGAGTTGAAGACCAAGAGGTAACCTTTAATGTATTCAAGTCAATACGATTCCCGAAAGAAGAGGGTGAATGTCTGCGGGTAAACGTCATGGAAGAAATAGTAAATCACAAACTCAATGGAAGTCCTTGTGATGATCCACTAGAAGTTGTTTTGGTCAGGATGGACTACTACGATAATGAGGAAGAGATGGGTTATGTCAAATGGTTAGATGCATTACTAGTGTCCAGGAAGTTCAGACAACCGTTTGACACCCTTGACTGGCCTGAAGTGGAAGAGAAATTTTTTTTTAAGCCATCAATAGAAGAGCCACCAGTGCTGGAGTTAAAACCTCTACCATCTCATCTGAAGTATGCCTATTTAGGAGAATCTGACAACCTACCGGTCATTGTATCAGCGGATTTGACTAACACTCAAAAAGAAAAACTATTAAGGGTATTGTAAGAGTTTAAAACAACAATTGGATGGACTATAGTTAATATTCGGGGAATTAGTCCATCATTTTTTATGCACAAGATTTTACTAGAAGAAGGAACAAAACCAACCATTAAGTAACAAAGAAGGTTGAATCCCATTATGAAGGAAGTGGTTAAGAAAGAAATCATAAAATGGTTGGATGCAGGTATTATCTATCCCATCTCAAACAGTTCATCGGTAAGTCTTGTTCAGTGTGTACCAAAAAAAGGGGGAATGACTATGGTGAAAAATGAAATGAATGAACTCATCCCCAGTAGAACTGTTACAGGATGGAGAGTATGTATGGATTACCACAAACTGAATAAAGCCACACACAAGGATCACTTTCCCTTGCCATTCATTGATCAGATGCTGGATAGGTTGGCGAGACATCAGTTTTATTATCTGTTAAATGGATATTCCGGTTGCAATCTGATTGCCATAGCGCCGGAGGATCAAGAAAAAACCACATTCACGTGCCCTTATGGTACGTTTGCATTCTGGCGTATGTCTTTTGGTTTGTGCAATGCTCCAGTAACCTTTCAACGATGTATGATGTCTATCTTCTCGGATATGGTAGAATAGAACTTAGAAGTGTTCATGGATGATTTTTTCATGTTTGGTGATAGTTTTGATCTATGCCTGAAGAATCTAGTTTTAGTGTTGAAGCGTTGTGTGGAGAAGAATCTAGTTCTCAACTGGGAAAAGTGTCACTTCATGGTGAAAGAAAGGATAATTCTGGAGCATAAGGTTTTGGTCGCAGGGCTAGAGGTCAATAAAACAAAAATTGAAATGATTGAGAAGCTACCTCCACCAACATCTATGAAGGGAATAAGGAGTTTCTTGGGACATACGGGTTTCTATAGACGATTCATTAAAGATTTTTCTAAAATTGCGAAACCCTTGTGTTCACTCTTGGAGAAAGATGCATCGTTTAAGATGGACCAGTTATACTTAGACGCCTTTGAAGTATTAAAAAAGAAATTGGTCACAGCTCCAATCATAGTGGCTCCCGACTGGACTTTACCATTTGAGCTTATGTACGACGCCAGTTACTATGCGGTTGGAGTTGTATTAGGACAACGACGAGATTAAAATTTTCATATTATATACTATTACAGCAAGACATTAACGGATGCTCAGTTGAACTACACTACCACTGAAAAAGAATTACTTGCAGTAGTATTTGCTTTTGACAAATTTAGGGCGTATCTAATAGGGACCAAGGTAATAGTCTACATTGATCATTTCGTAATAAAGTATTTGATTGAGAAGAAGGATGCCAAACCAAGGTTAATTCGATGAGTACTTTTACTTCAAGAATTCGATTTGGAGATCAGGGATAGAAAAGGTACCAAAAATCAGGTGGTGGATTATCTTTCGCGATTGGAAAATACAGAAATTCAGAAAAAAGATGAAGTCATGATCAATGATATGTTTCCCGATGAACAACTTCTTCAAGTTACAATGACAGTGCCATGGTATGCAGATTACGTGAATTATCTGGTTAGTAATTTGTTACCTCCAGACTTGAATTCACAACAACGGAAAAAGTTCCTCCACAATGTCCGACAATATTTTTGGGAAGAACCTTTTATGTTCAAGACTTGGGGGGATAAAAATGATTCAACAATGTGTGCCACATGAGGAGATGGATAGTATACTGAGTCATTGCCACTCATCAGATTACGAAGGTCACTGTGCAGGTGATAGGACAACATCCAAAGTGTTGCAATCCAGATTTTTCTTGCCTACGTTGTTTAAAGACGCATATCTCTATATGTTAAAGTGTGATCGGTGCCAACGAGTTGGTAATATATCAAAACGAAATGAATTACCGCTTAACATAATTCTTGAGGTTGAGTTATTTGATGTGTGGGGAATCGACTTCATGGGACCCTTCCCATCATCCTTCAATAATCAATACATACTATTATCAGTAGATTGTTTCAAAATGAGTAGAAGCCGCTGCATTACCCACTAACGATGCCAAGGTAGTACTACGATCCTGAAGAAAAATATTTTCACATAATTTGGTACACCGATAGCGATAATTAGTGATGAGTAAACTCACTTTTGTAACAAGCAGTTCACCAAATTGCTCACCAAGTATGGGGTGAGACATAGGATTGCGGCAGCGTATCATCCCCAAACCAATGGCCAAGCAAAAGTCTCAAATCGGGAAGTTAAGCGAATTTTAGAGAAAGTTGTAAATCCGTCACAAAAAGATTGGGCAATGCGATTAGATGATGCTTTATGGGCAAATCGAACAGCTTACAAGAATCAAATCAGAATGTCTCCTTACAGAATGGTTTATGGAAAAGTGTGTCACCTTCCGATAGAATTAGAACATAACGCATATTGGGCCATTCGGAAGCTAAATTTTGATTTACAAGCAGCTGGTGAGAAACGATTGCTGCAACAAAATGAGATGGAAGAGTTCCGACACAGCGCTTATGAGAACGCCAAATTGTATAAAGAGAGAGTCAAGACATGGAACGATAATAAAATCCTTGATCGGATATTTGAACCGGGATAAAAAGTTTTTCTATTCAACTCTAGACTGCAGTTATTTCCCAGAAAATTGAAATCTCGCTGGTCGGACCCATTTATGGTTGTATCTATCACTCCACACAGAGCGGTTGAAGTAGAAGAACCAAATGCAAAGCGCACATTCAAGGTAAATGGCCAAAGGCTTAAGCACTATTGGAGTGGACCCATCAATCGACAACCAACGGAAATGCATCTCTTTGATCCAGCAGGCAATTGAGCAATACAACAAAGTCGGGCTGACGACTATGAACCAAGCGCTATGGGGAGGCAACCCCAAGAATTTTTATGCTTTCTTTCTTTCATTTCTCTTTCAACAATTTAGTTAATTCCTTTTAGGAATATAATAATCTAGACTAGAACTAGTAACATTTGGTGTGTAGTTATTTCTAATATTTATACACTATCCTTATTGTGTTAGGAAAGACAACAGATGGAACCAAGGCTTAGGCAGCAGCACCCCAGTGCTCGGAAAGTAAAGGCAAGAAGCGCCCCAACGCTGGCTAACAGAAACCAAAGGAAAACACAGCACCCCGGCGCTCTACATGAGAAGGAATTCAGCACCTCGGTGCTATACTACAGTAGCCCAGACGAGTGCTCAGCGCCCTGGCGCTCTAAATGAGAAAGGATACAGTGCCCGAACGCTAGGACCTTTTCCAGACACTGCACAGTAGCACCCCGGTGCCCAATCACGCTTAAAACCCAGTGCCCCGGTGTTGGGGTCAGGTTTGGAATTTAAAAAAAGTTATAAGCCCCTTCAGGTTCACACTCCTAAACCCATTTAACTTCTTCAAACCACTTACGCGAGTTCTGCCACTTCAGTTTTGTTTTTTTGGTAACTGTGTCGTTCCACATCACGTTAAATATACTAAATTCTTCTTGATACATCGTACTTTAATTCAATCGCTCTCTCTACTTGATTTCAGTCTTCTCCTACTAGATCTAAGGTATGTCTTGCACTCCATCTAAATCTATGATGCTCAATCTTCTCATTCTTGTTGTTCTGTTGCTTTCCATGCGTGGTAAGACATGGAGACTGAATGTCAGAAATAGGCCCATATGCATATGATTTTGCATGATTTATCATAAATTTATGCTACAAGAGAATTATAGATTGCCCACAAGGCGTTCGATGTATTGCCTATGTGAATTTTCTTTGCTAATTTCAACCAAAGGCATGCTTTCTACTAAATTTAATTGCCTATTTGTCATTGCATGTACATGGTTAAAGTATTATCTCATAAGAGCAAAGGCTAATTTCCAAGGCATCCTTTGTACTTAACTGTGCGCACACACTTGTTATGCTATGGTTCAAGAGGAGATATACATGTAATGGTATAAATTGTAAAGGGCATGTCTAATTTGGGTTGTCGTCGACATCAATTGCGTTACTGCTTGTTAGGTGTTTAACAGAATGTTTGGGTGAAGATATGTTATAGTTCAATTGTAATCTATTACACAACATTTATCATGTGACCTTATTTTTAATATTACAAGCTATGTGGTTAAATTGTGAAATCAAACCCCCAACCCTGTTACATATTTTAATTTTAATTCATAGTTTAGGGGTCGTGGTATAGTTATGTGATTCCTTATAAAACCTACGCCAAATTATAATACGTGTGTTTGTTTTCAATTGCAGATTATTATAATGGCCTCAAAGCGTCAACGAAGAGAGGGTTTTGGTTCATCATCGGCCCCGCCAAAATTTGACAACAGGAGGTTCATGAGTGTCGCATCCCAAGAGTGCTACAACTGTATGGAAACATGCTCTCTAGTCCCGGAACGAGGTTTAAGACCCAACCAAACAAAATATGGGGACATGGCTCTCATTATTGTTGAGCGGAACTGGTACAATCTCACCGAACAGCCTAACCCGACGGTCATTGCAGTGGAAAAGGAATTCTACGACAACGTTTCTGAGCACTTCCACTATGCAGTGTATGTACTAGGAAAAACTGTTGAAGTTGGTGAAGAGGACATCAATGGATAATACCAATTGCCTACTGAGGGTCAACGCAAGATTATGCTAGTTTTGTGAGCCAGGGACCAGATTATGAAGTGATCATTTATAAAACCCCATTTTTTTTTGAATAAAATGGAATTTCCTCTATTTATTAGTTTGAAATAGTAAGGGGTAGATTCGATTAATGTGATTAGTTATGGGTAAAATGTGCAAATATTTTAAATAAGCAAGTGGTTATAAAATACTCATTGTTATCGGGGAATATTCGTTTGGGTGAAGTGGAATATTTATCTTTGTCGGAGAATATTAGTGCGACAATGTGACCGATTATGGGCCCCATAATGGAAAAGCGTCGGATGAAGAAAACGCGACACGAATGAGTTTTTTAATAATAGCAGTACAGAATTCTGAATTAAAAAACTGTTGGAATACCCATTGGGTAAAATAAAATGTCTGGCGTTGTTACACAGTAGCACACGGTATTGCATAATAATTCTAATTATTGATTCTTACGTAAGAAGTCACTAATTAATAATTGTTACAATAATTATTGTTCAATATTTTATTTTATTGATTCAATAATTGCTACGTTGATATTTTATATTGTTGATTCAATAATTGTCATTGCACAGTATTTCTCATTATCAGATCAATAATTCATATTATTTGAATAATATTATTAGATAGCATTATTGGCAAACGAAATTCTATCTAGGAAAGGGGTTTGGTCACCTAATTGTGCGCCGGTAAGGAGAAATCCTTATCGGAAAGCCCCCTCTTTCCTGGGAACGACCTGGTTGTCATTATTGTCATTCTGTAATATTATTTGTGAATAATTAATTATTGATTTATATGATAAGGAAATATTTATTTTATGTGGGTATAAATGAAGGAATTAATGCTGAGGTATTTTATCAATATTTTGTCGGAATAAAGGTGTTAAAAATCATCCATATATGGATTTCGGTCATTTTTCGTTTGAAATTTGGAAAAACTTTCTTCTACAAAGTTGTAGAGAATTAAATTTCTTATAGAATGGACATAAGATTTAAATTTTTCTGACAAAATGGCTATTTATTATGAATTATTGAAGTTTCAGAATAATTGGTTTTGGGGTTATAAATATTTTTTTATGAAAAATGTTTTTTTTGTGGGCCCCACTGGTGTGCTGAAATCTGATTTTCAAGGGTGGGCGTGAAATTTTTTTTATAAAATATTATTTTATTACATTTTTTGCTTTGGTGTTATAAGCATTTTCCTATAAATAGGGTGCATAGGTTAGAATTAAAAATTACATCATAATCATAAGTTTTCTCTCTCTATAATATCGAGCGTATTTTTTTGAGTATTTAGATATCTTGAGTGTTGTTATACAGTGCAAGTTTTCTTCAGTATTATATCCGATATTTCAGCCAGAAGTACTATTCTTTTGAGGTAAGGAATGTTATTTTTTTCATAAATGATATTATTTCTTTTAATATCATTATACCAAAATATTGAGATAAATTTTATTATGAAAGTTTTACCTTTTCGTGTCGGGGTTACTATTCACGTATACGGCACTATTCACGAATATAACACTATTCACAAAAAAAATTAAATTTTCTTTTCTTTGTCCAAGTTGTCTATTGTGGTTACTATCATTGATTGTATCCATGTTTTGATCTTCATTCTTGAATTTGCTCCACAATCGATTATTATGGAGTATTTTTGAACTTGGATAAACCAAAGTGCGAATCTCTAATCTTTGTTCTTTTATCTCACTGGATTCGTTTTCTTTAAAATATTTTTATCATCCTCAGTCCTAAATGGTGATATAACTGAATATCTTTGGCCTATAGTGCAAAGATGAATGATTACCTGATGAATATCTTTGGCCCGTAGTGCAAAGATGGACAGGTGTTGAGATGAACATGACCAACTGGTGATACAAATGAATATCTTTGTCCCGTAGTGCAAAGATGAATATTTGATTCGAGATGTATATTGATTGATGTCATAGGGATAAAATATTGATGATGGACTTCTAAATCATAAAAGATAGTAGATTTCATTCTCTACTTAACTCTTCTAATGAATTGTTATTTCCGCTGCTAATATTGATCTAGATGTGTTGTCCATTATATTTTATCTGATTTATTGAAGGCTAACGATAATTTTTTTTCATTATCTTAGTCATAATATTCTTTACTGGGCTAGTTGAGCTCATCCTTTTTCCTTTTTGTTCCATTTTCCTTCTCAGGAAGCGAGAATATTGCGGGAACTAGTCGGGGTACCGAGTGATGGTTCAAGACAGTTGTTGTAGCGGTCCTCACTATTTTGTAAAATAGTGTATCAATAATTGTAATGAGGACTTTATTTGAGTTTGGATATTGTCTAGAAGACAATATTTGTATTAAAACTCACAGCATATGTGTTGTAAATATTTTGCCACGACAATTGTAATAATGAAGTTATAGTTGTTTCACATACCATGTATTTGTGACTCGAGAATGGGTTGTGTGGACCTATTTTGGGGAAGGTCACGGTTTATATCGAGTTAGGGATATGGTCTCTGGCGGAGAGATCGAGAATAGAACTAGAAGGGAGAGACGAGTAAATCCTTCATTAGTGTGTCCTACTAAGCTTATTTGGTATTTAATGGGTGGAATTGAGACATAGGGTGAATAATGTGATATGTTAATTTGTTTAATTAACCCTTGTTTTGTGACAGTAAAATGGCATCTAAAAATGTTGAGATAAGCAATGGAGCACATGAGACCGTTGAGTCACCACTGATCAATAACCAGGATAATGTGCATCAGGAAGGCAATAATCCTCCTATAAACAACAACAGCGACCAAATGACGAACGATGGTATGTTTAGGAATTTTCTAGAATTCATGCACAACCAAACAAGAGAGACTATTGTTCAAAATGCAGGTGGAAATAACGGTAACTCACGACTTGTCACTGCTAAGCAATTCAAGGAGTTGGGACCGTCGGAGTTTTTGGGAAAGACAGAACCACTTACAGCAGAGACGTGGATAAAGTATATCACCAAGATATTTGATGTCTTGGGATGCTCCGAGGAGCAAAAGGTTTCCTTTGCCACCTTCATGTTGCGAGGAGAGGCAGATTACTGGTGGGAATCCATAAAGCGTACTCAGCCTGCCGCACTCAAGATGTCTTGGGAGAAGTTCCAAGAATTGTTCAATGACAAGTACTTTCCCGAAAGTATTCGTCACATGAAGGTAGAGTTCATCAAGTTAGAGCAAAACAATATGACCGTGTCGCAGTACGAAGCTAAGTTTGCGGAGCTATCCCAGTTTGCATCTCATTTAGTAGATAACAAAGAGAGAATGACGCGAATGTTTCTGCGAGGTTTGAAACCCGAAATACATCAATACCTCATTTCTCACAAACTGTGTTTGTATTCAGATGTAGTGAATAGGGCTCAGTTATTGGAGCAGGATTATGAGTCAACTCAACCAAAAGATAACGACCAACAACACAATAATAATTGTACCGGTGGCAACGGTTATCGGAACAACTATAACCATCGTGGAGGAAATTATCATGCCAGAAATGGTAACCACTTCGGTGTTAATCATGGCCAAGATAATAGAAGAAATGATTCAAGTAGAAATTTTAAGAAGAGAAGATTTAACAATAACGGGAAGACATCGGTAGCAGCACCAGCACCAGCAACAAATTCAATGGGAGGAGAAAGATCGCCAGTTAGATGCTACAGATGCAGAGAGGAGGGACACATAAGTCCAAACTGTTCACAGCCTTCTAAGGTATGTTTTATTTGTGAAAAAATGGTCACATAGCTCAATTTTGTCCTATAGCAAAATCAAGTCCAGCTGGGACGGTGGCACTAAAGGCAAATACGAAAAAAACAAAGTCGGTGGTTTTAGGAAGAGCATTTTTTCGTGACTTCTCAAAATACAAGGAACCCAAACGAAGTTATCACGGGTTAGTTAATCATAAATTTTTGTAAAGTCTATACCTTATTAGATACCGATTTTACCCATTCTTTTATCTCTCCTACTTGTGCTCAACGTTTGTACTTGACTCCTGAGAAATTAGACTTTGACTTATCTGTTGAAACTCCGTTAGGAGAAACTTTCATTACATCTACTGTTTATAAATCTTGCTTGATTCAAGTTGGGACCATCACATTACCTGTTGATCTCGTCTCTTTGAAAATACTTGCATTTGATGTGATTTTAGGGATTGATTGGTTAATCACTTATCATGCTAAAATTGATTATTTTCGTAAGGTCGTTAGTTTTAATATTCCTAACCAACCTGTTATGCGAATTCAAGCAATCAAACCACTAAAGTCAAACACTTTCATATCAAGCCTTAAAGTCATTTGTTTATTGAAAAACGAATGTCAAGCTTTCTTAGCCCATGTCATGAATTTAAACAAAAATACGTCAGATTTGAATGATATTTCTATTGTTAGTGAATTTCCTGACGTATTTCCTGAAGAACTTCCTGGCTTACCCCCAGAGCGTGATATTAAATTTTTTATTGACCTTGAACCCAGTACAAAACTCATTTCCAAAACCCCATATCGAATGGCTCCTATTGAACTTCAGGAGTTAAAAACCCAACTACAGGAGTTGGTACCCGAGCCTCTATCTGGTGACTTCCTTTGTGGAATACATCGAAGCTAGACTCTTTGTAGGGGATGCCATATTCGTGCAATGGTAAACTGATAGGTGCCCTTGTGATGTGCTATCCAAGATTGGAATATGAGTCACAGTTGAGAGCAACCTAAGTCAGTAATCGAAATACATAGCTTTCTAGGCTTAGCTGGGTATTATCAGAGATTCGTTGAAGGATTTTTTTGAATCGCTACTCCATTAACTTAGCTGATTCGAAAAGATATAAAATTCTAATAGAACAAGGAATGTGATAATCGCTTACAAAAACTCAAGAGGAGACTCATTTTGGCACCTGTTCTAACCATACCATCCTGGAAAAGCGAACATGGTAGCTGACGCATTGAGTAGAAAATCGTATACGGGTACGAGTGCGATATTATCAAACACAAAGATCCATTTCGTACAACTTACAAAGGATGGAGATAGAGTTAAAGGCTCCAAGTACCCATGTGATGATATCAAATACGTGACACCCCCAAAATAGGTATACATCACCCATCTTCGGTCGCTAGATACGTGGTACAGAATACAAATACAAACTTAATTTTACAATTATCGTGCAAAATACGACAACACAATAGCTGAAAGTTTTAACATGAATATTATCTTCTAGACAATATCCAAACTCAATTTCAATCTCAGTACAATTATTATCACACTATTTCACAGAATAGTGAGGACTACTAAAACAACCATCCGGATAGTCGATCCATTCCCATTTAGTCCACTATATTCTCATTTCACGAAGAAACAATGAAAGAAAAGTGTGAGCTAAACTTGCTCAACAAGAAATATTATGACTAAGATAATGTAGAATAAATTATCCTTAGCCTTCAACAGTATAACAACTGATGAAATACAATAGACAACAAGTTTTAGATCAATAACTACAACGGAATAAGCAATCCATTAGAAGAGTCAAGTAGAGCATGATATCTATTATCTTTTATGATTTAAAAGTTTATCATCAATTTTATCGTTGAGACTCAATTTAATAAATAATCAACATCACTGAATTATCCATGCACTACGGGCGAAGGTTATTCATTAGTATCACGACCACGAACACGAATTATCCATGCACTACGGGCCAAGGATATTCGTGTTTTCACCAATGGTCATGAACATGCCAAACAACAATTAATCTTTTCACCCTTGGCCGAAGAGAACGCATGGTTATGATCATACCAACAATCGTCACTGAGACTCAGCTTAATAATCTACATCACTTGTAACATTACAGGTCATGATTACACTAAATAATCCATGCTCATAATCATACCAATCAACAGTTCATCTTTGCACCCTTAGCCGAAGATGACTTTCTTCACAATATAAGCATGAGGATTATGACAATGATATAAAAATTCAATCAAACGAGATCAAGGAATAGTACCCCGTGAATAGTACTCTGGCATGAAAAAATTAAAACTTATCAAGAATACTCATAATAATATTTCCATGAAAATATACTGGATGAAACGCAAATATCAAGGATACTCTACTAATTTCATGGAGTATAGAAGCCAAAACTTAACAAAATGAGTGTAGAATTCTAAATCTGAAACGAAATAATTTACTTACATACTACAGAGTATGGAAGAAAATATTATTTCTTACGAGTATTGAACAAAAATAATATCCCTTACAACTGTTGAACAAAAATAATATTCTTTACGAATATTGAACGAAGATAATATTCCTTATAGATATTAAATGAAGATAATATTTCTTACGAATATTGAACGAAATAAAATTTCTTACGAATACAAAAAATAATATCGTAAGTGAATATGAAATAAATAATACCCCTTACCTTAAAAAGAAGAGTATTCTAACTGGTATAGCGGGGATATTCTTGAAGAAAACTTTCACTATTTTTAACACTCAAAGCTTCTTAAAACTCGAAAGAAATACGCTCAATATTATAGACGAAGAATTATCTGATTCTGGTGTGATTTTCAATTCTAAACTAAGCATCCTATTTATAGAAGAATGGAAGGATACTATTTAGAAATTTTTTTCACGGACTGCATAGAACCTTCACGGGAGCCGAATCCTTCAGCGAATTCTGAAAAAAAAAATTAATTTACTATGCAGCACTATGCAATAAAATATTCTAATAAAAAAAAACTTTAAATATAATATAATATAATATATATATATATATATATATACTTATATAATAATATCCCTCCCAAACACATAAACTCCCCCCCCCCCCCAATTTCCATTTTTCATCCCACATGTGGGCCCCACCCCACATGTCACTTTCACACATATTATATATATATATATATATATATATATATATACTGAATAATTTTATACCGATTATTTTGAAAAATGGTTAAATAGAGGTCCAAATAATACGCCAAAATTTATAACAAATACTTCATAAAAATTCCCTCAATATTTTTAACAACATTTATTCATCATTATTATAACTCGCAATATTAACAACCAGAACGTTCCCAGGAAAGAGGGGGCTTTCCGATAAGGATTTCTCTCTATTGGAGCGCAATTAGATGACCAAACCCCTTTCCTCGACAGAACTTTCTAGACATTGTTAATTATACAAATAATAATATGAATAACTTATCATCTCAATTATTGATTTAATAATATAAAATATTGTAACAATAATTGAATCAAATAACGTGAGATACTATGCAACAAAACGATTCTTAGAAATTTGTAATTTAATTTAAATATTTATTGAATTAAATAAATATTTTAAATAATTTATTTATTGAGGAAAATAAATAATTGATGAATTGTGGTGAATTAATTTAGTAACTAAATTGTGGTGAATTAATTTAAACTAAATTAAATTAAATTGAGTAATGATAATTTTATTTGAAGGATTTAATTTAAGAAATAATTAAATTAAATCAATTGCTTAATATTTAAGAAAATAATTAAATTAAATGAATTTTTAATTTAAAGGAAATAAATAAATTAAATAAAGTGATGTTTCTAATTTATTAATTAAATTAGATATATAATTATTTATTAATTATAAAGTATAATGATAATAAGAATTTTATTATTATTATAATTATATTATAAATTAACTAAAACTAAAGTTATTTAATTAACTAAATTAATGGTGTGACATGAAACTATATAATATAATAATATAAAAAATAATCTAGTTTGGGGATTTGTTGTATGTTAGCCAAACAGGCCTTGTGGCCTTTGGTCTTATTTAAGCGATGAAGACTTTTTTGTTTTTTTTATAAGAAGAGAGGCGTGGGATTGGGATTATATGTTATATTTTTCTTTAGCGTCTTTTTTTTCTAAGGCTTGATAATGATAGAAAGAGAGGTTTGAGAAGAAGAGAGAAAACACAAGGAGATTGAGAGAAGAGAGAGCTTGAGAGAATTTTCTATGTGATTTTCAAGAGAAGATTCAGGGTTTGCTTTTTGCTTATAATCAAGGTATAAACTATATAATCTATTCTAACTTTTAGTTTTAGTTTTATATATTCTATTTTTTTGGAAATGGATTTTGTGGAATTGTTGTTGTATATATATATATATATATGTGTGGTATATTGTAAAATCTATTAATCATCATATATGGTTGATATTTGTTATCAAATTCATATGAAATTTGGGTTTGTAGAAAGAAAATAAATAATAGTGTTTATGTTCATATAATATGGCTTTAGAAAGTACAAAATTTCATGCCTTATATGTGTTATAATCTGTAATTTGAAGTTGGATTATGTTAGTATGTTAAGAAATGAAAGCGGCGTAGTTTAAATCATGTCGATTGATTAAGAAAGCAAATTAATGGTGATCAAATTAAATTAAAAGTGTAAAAATGAAGAAATTTGGAAAACTATGGTTTTGATTCCTCAAAATGATGTATATATGTATGTGTTTTTATATATAGAATGGTGTATAGCATGCTTAAATATGATATTACAAAGTTTTAGATGTTGAAGTTTGGTGAATTTATGTGGAATTGGGATTTTTGGCCTAGAAGAAGTCTAATTAGAGTTTACGCAAAACTAAAACTGATGCATCGTATGCAGTACCTTGCTGTCTTCTGCTTGTGTGCCTTATTGATATAATCTCGCTTATTATCCTAAGTGTAAAAGGACGCTGCCAGTGCGCATATCAATCCTGAAAGATGATGAAATCTGCTACTTCTGCAGACTTTGTTCATTCATTATAATAACATGGCTTAATGATTATGTTAATGTGTTAAATGTGTAATAACAAGGTTAAAATAAAGCGTCATGTGTTTAGTAATTCTAAAATGCAAAGTTAGTAAGTTGTGAAAATGATATGTATGATTTAAGGAACTTAGTGAGTAATGAATAAGTGTTATGAAATGTACACTGGTGATTCTGAAATATGTATGGTAAGATAAGACTTGTTCTAAAATTTACAAATTTAGCTAGAATTGGGTGTTATTTTGTAAGTGGATGTTAACATGTCTAATAGATATTGTGATTCCACTAAAATGTGTAGATGAACGTGAGTTTTAATTGTGTAGCTTACGCTTGAGGCAAGTTTCCTAACTCTACCTTGTGATTATTGAGCAAGTTTATTTACCCTATCTCAATTACAATTACACTGTTTTTCATAGCTATGTTATCTTTTTAAGTCAAGCAATCTCTTTATTCCTAAATTTTACATTGAAGTTAAGCAAGCTTATTGATTCTATCTAAAGTGTATGATTGTACAAGCTCTTGTAACCTAATTACGTTACATCGAAGCGAGTTTTACTTTCCTTATTATCATTGAAGCATATATTGTTCTAATACATTGATTCAAAGGAGATTGTTCTAACTCTTCTGAATATAGCACTTTGCATGTATATCATGTTTACTCAATTATATATTATTGTTATTCAATCTTTGACTTTGATAACCTTGTTCAAAGCTTTATTGTTGTATTAATCCTTCAAGTAGTAAGCAAACCATTATTGATTGAATTAATCTATAATTGAATAGTGTTCTAAAATTCTAGAAACACTAATAAGTTAGTTCAAAGCTAAACTTTCTTTAGTGCGGAAATTCTAAATTCAAGTTTGAGACGAACAACCCTAACATAGGGGATTTTTATGCGTGTAACGTTTAGATGTTTGTGCACAATACATGGTACAAAGGGCTTGATCCCCTAAATGCGTTAAGAAGAGTGCATATATAGTCTAAATGGTATTAAGGTTGAGGTAATAATACCTAAATACGGAGACATAGTTAAGTGGTCTTAAGACCCTCGGATATTAAAGTTCGAACTTGTTTTCTATTTTGATTAAGTAGAACAAGTTCATTATTATTCGACATTAGTTGTTCATTCTCATGTTGTTATCATTGCTACTTCCTATATCGGTGAGCAATTGTTTGCTCACTCTTGCATTTAACTTTCTTCAAACTAAAGTAGAGAAAATCGATGAGCCATCTACTAGCAAAGGAAAGGGCAAGATGTCCAAGTGTTGAAGACTTATGAGAATTTTTATTTTAATGAATTATGTTAAAGACTTGTTTTATTTTATGATGTATTCCATGAACTTATGTAATAAATTTAAGGTTAGATTACACAGGATTATTTTGAGATGATGATGTAACCCTTTAATGGGAAAGATTATTGTTTAAGTTATTTAAATTATGTCTTTATCCTTTATGATGGGTAGTTAGATGTAATGGTTTTGGATAGTGAACACCAAATTACTGTGGGAATGGAGTACCCAGATTTGGGGTGTCACAGAGTTAGTATCAAAGCTTTAGGTTATGAACCTTAGGTGGGGAAACCTTAGGAAGTAACCTTTAAGGAAGCAGAAAATATAGAGGTGTCTAACTCTTATCGAGTTTTAAGGAATGGATTAAGGTATCCATTGAAGCTAAATAATAAAAGACATTATGTGTTATGTGTTAATAACTTATGTGCTCATGAGTATCAAAAATGTTAAGTAAAACTTAAAATATTTTGTTGTCGGGATGTCTAACGAAGGAGGATCCGATCCGGTAGGGAAGTGATACCTCGGATACCTAGAGGCGATGAACCGGGGATATTCACGTAGTGCGGGAGCAGTTGATCCGGGAGGATGAGCACATGGCCGATCCAGGAGGAGGATAGTTACGAGGAGATAGAGGAGGATGATGAGGAAGAGGATCTGAGGAGTTTCCACCAAACTCCATATCAATTTGAGATGTATGATGCTCTGTATGTCTATGGTAACATAGAATTACGGGACACGAGTTGAGGAGGTGAAGGAGATGGTTGAGATGCATCACGCTTGATGGAAGCGAAAGGATCACGAGATTCAGAACTCGACTCACGCCTTGGAAACACGGAGTGGGACCTAGTTCATACCAAGGGTCGACATGAAGACACATTGGCGATGCTGATGAAAAGATGAAAGATGACATGGAGAAATTAAAAGATGATTTCAAGAGGAATCAACTAAGCGTGCAAGAAGCGGAGAGGATGCTTGGATGAAGGCGACTCAACGTGCGAGGCCGTCTTTGAGGCTAAAGTCCAAGTGAAGAAGGCCAAGATGAGCGAGATGGATTACGCTTTTAATTACTGCGATTGATAGGGCCCGAGGATCGAGTCTTTTATTATCCACCTCGGTTTGAAGACTCATGTGGTTAAGTGATGGATCGTAGAAGCGACTTATCGTATCATGGAGGAAGAGCGTCGAGAAGCCTTACGACGTCTTAATATGCTAGATAGATAGAATAAGAATGATAATAATATGTAGTTAATTATGTGAATAAATAAATTGTGAATCCCTTATTTTGAGATGAATAAAGGGATAGTATGAGTATGTAATCCTGAAACTTGTCTAGTTCGGAAAGTGAATGTTAATAAGCGGTTATGTTATCTTTAACATGTTTTAAAACATTATGAATGAATAAAATATCAAAGTTTATTTGAAATGTTATGTGTTATAAGCTTTAATCTTAGAATGTTTAAGTTAAACTTCAAATACCCAAGAAGTTGAGTAATGAACTAATAAGCGCATATTTTAACGAGAAAATGCCTCTGAAGAAGACAACCACGTCGACAAAGCACCTCTGAGAGAATTACTAATAATAATAATTGAGGCCAATGCTAAATCCGGTTCGGTGGTTGGTAGCTCTGTTGATGGGTGCACTTGCGAATCAACCGCAAGCTCAAGTCGCGACCTTTAAAGGAATTCAAAGCGGTTGGACCTTGAGTTTCAAGGTCTATGAATCCGGTGGAAGCCCAAACTGGATCATGGAAATGGAGAAGGTGTTAAACGTTGCTAGAGTTAACGAAGATCGAGAAGACGCGTTACATAGCGTTCATCTTTGAAGTCTGAAGCTAGCTCTTGGTGGCGGGAAAATAAGGTTCGTGGGGACAAGGTGATAGCGTGGGATAGATTTAAGGAGATGTTTTTTGAAATGTACTTTCCAGTGAGTTCTCGGAATCGATTGGAAGTGCAATTTTGGAGTTGAAGCAAGGAACTATGATGGGTGCGCGAAATATCTTGCGCAAAGTTTAACGAGTTGGCAAGGTTTGCCACATATCAAGTCAATACTGATGAGCGTAAAGCGAAGAAGATTCGAACAAGTTGAAACCACAGGCTTTATATAGCAAGGTTTCAATGTTCCATTGAATACATTTGCGGTATGTCTTGGAGAAGGCAATTATCGCGGAAGGTGGAAGCGATGCCTTGACCAAAATACAACCAAGAAAAAAGAGAGGAAGAATGAGAATGAGAATAAAAAATTGGTGGAAGTAATGTTGGAAGTAACAATCGAAGAGAAAGTGGGCGAGAATTCAACTGCGGGAGAGGACAATGAGAAAATCGACAAAGAAAAAAGTTTGAAGCTTGTGCGGCGTGCGGGAAGAACCATCTTGGGGTATGTTTGAAGGGAAAGAGGGTGTGTTTTAAGCTGTGGTCGGGAGGGACACATTGCCTTAGAACTATTTTAGTCCAAAGAAAGGAGCATGCTTTACTGCGGTTCAAAAGGATCACATGGTTCGTGATTGCCCTAAAAAGCCAGCGGGAAGTGCAAGTGGCGGAAAAGGAAACAACAACAGTGGTGGTGCATTGACTATCCTTTGGACCCGGCCTGAGTCAAGCGACCTCTTTGCGAGGACTTTCAATATGATGAAGTGCGGGATCTTTATGCGATCTAAGGATGTGGTGTCGGTATCATTCCGATTAATGGTATTAATGCTTATGTACTATTTGATTGGTGTTACTTGTTCATTTATATCAGATGAATTTGCTCGAAAACTTAGATTTGCCTCCTCGGAAGAATTAGAATTTCCCTTAAGTATAGAGATTGTGAATAGGGAAGTGATTCTATCGATACATATATAGGAATTGTAGAGTGATTATAAAAGGTCACGAGATGATGGTAGATTTGATACCAATTAGACTTGGTGAATTTGATGTTATCTTTGGGAATGGATTGGTTATTCAATTACTGAAGCGATAATTGATTGCCAAAGGAAGTGTGTTAACCTTATGACTCCGTCGAAAGGTTGTGTTCTTTGGCGACAAGTCACCTCGACAAGCAAGTTGTCGGACGGTGATGCAAGCCAAAAGTTGTTGAGACGAGGATGTGTAGGATACTTAGCCTACATAGTCGATCTGTGAGAAGAAGAAGTCTTGAAGTTAGAAGAATCTGATCATAAGAGATTTTGCGGAGCGTATTTCCGAGACGATTTGTGGGTCTTCCATGGATCGACAAATCGAGTTAAGTGATTGACTTACTACCGAGGCGGCGGCCCCGATATCTAAGGCACCATATAGAATGGCCCCGGTAGAGATGAAAAGTTGATGGTGCGATTGCAAGAATTGCTTGACAAAGTATATTCGGTAGAGTGTGTTATCCATGGGGAACCAGGGTGTTGTTTGTTAAGAAGAAAGATGGATCGATCTGACTCTGCATTGATTACTGAGAATTGAATAAGGTCACGATTAAAAATAAGTATCCATTACCTAGAATCGATGATCTGTTCGATCAGTTGAAGGGAGCGAGATATTTCTCGAAGATAGACTTGAGAAGTGGTTATCATCAGTTGAAGGTGAGGCCGGAGAATGTACAAAAATAGCGTTGAGAACTTCGGTATGGTCATTACGAGTTTACGGTTATGTCTTTTGGTTTAACCAATGCACTTTCGACGTTCATGGATTTGATGAGCAGGGGTGTTTAAACCATTCTTAGACAAATTTGTGGTGGTGTTTATTGATGATATATTGGTATATTCCAAAACCAAAGAGGAACATGTGGAACACTTAAGATTGGCGTTGGAGACATTGAGAAAAGAAAGTTGTATGCTAAGTTCTCAAAATGTGAATTTTGGTTGGAGCGTGTCTGATTTCTCGGACACGTTATTGATAAGGATGGAATTTGGTAGATCCATCAAAGGTTGAAGGCTGTAATAAAGCTGGGATCGGTAGAAGACACCATCGAGTAAGGAGTTTCTTAGGATTGGCGGGTTACTACAAGCATTTTATTCAAGACTTTTCCAAGATCGCGACTCCATTGACGAACTTAACTAGGAAGCGGTTAAGTTTGTTTGAATGAAGAAGTGTGAGGAGAGTTTTCAGAGAATTGAAGAAGAGGTTGAGTTCGACACACTGTGTTGTCGTTGCTGATGATCTGAGAAATTTTGTGGTATATAGTGATGCATCGCATAAAGGACTAGGTTGTGTGCTTATGCGAAAGCAGGCGAGAGTTATTAACGTATGCATCACGTCGATTGAAAGATTACGAGAAAGGTATCAGACTCATGACTTAGAGTTAGCGGTGGTGGTGTTTGCCACGAAAATTTGGAGACATTATCTTTATGGAGAGAGGTGTGAGATATATCTGACCATAAAAAAGTCTGAAGTATATCTTTACACAAAAAGATTTGAATATGAGACAAAGAAAGATGGTTGGAAGTGATCAAAGATTATGATTGCGAGATTTTCTATCATCCGGAAAAAAGCGAATGTTGTTCTTGATGCTCTAAGTAGGAAGGGATGGGAGAAGTTAATGTTGTTATTGCTTCGGGAGAAACTAGTGTCGAAAATGGCTAAGATGGAGTTGAAATTAAATATCCAATGAAATCCGAGATGAAAAGTTATTCGGATGGGAAATAGTTCAACGTTGGTGGATAAGGTGAAAAATGCACAACTTCAGGATGAAAGGCTGCGAAAAGATAAAATAGAAAATATCGTAGGTGAGGAAAACAAATTCAAAATCGATTCGGAAGGGTTACTTGATTGAAGGGAGAATTTGGGTTCATGATACCAAGAGGTTAAAGAGGAAATTACGAGTGAAGCTCACAACTCAAGATATTCGATTCACCACAGGAGTACAAAGATGTACGGATCTTAGACATCATTTTTGGTGGTAGAATATGAAGAGGATGTGGGTGAATGCGTGGCAAAATGTTTAGCGTGTCGAGAAAGTTAAAATTTGAACATCAAAGGCCAAGCGGATTATTACAACCGTTGGAGATACGAAATGGAAATGGGAGCATATCACAATGGATTTTGTGGTAGGTCTTCCAACAACCCAACAAGGATTCTGATGCCATTTGGGTGATTGTCGATCGATTGACAAAGTCGGCACACTTTTGCCAATCAAGCTTGATTTACCCTAGATCGGTTAGCAAAACTATATGTGAAGAAATTGTTTCAAGACACGGTGTACTGTGTCCATTGTATCGAACGAGAGATCCACGTTTCACATCTAATTTCTAGAAATGATTACAAGAGTGCTTGGGGACACGGTGAGAATGAGCACAACGTACCATCCTCAAGCCGAAGCGGACGAAAGTGAGAGAACCATCCAAACACTAGAAGATATATGCGAGCATGTATCATGGATTTCAAGGAAATTGGGATGACCATCTACCATTGGTGGAATTTGCTTATAATAATAGTTATCACGCGAGTATTGGCATGCGCCTTACGAAGCGTTATCTGACGAAAGTCTGAGAACTCCGTTATGTTGGGGATGAGGTAGGTGAGCGTCGGCTATTGGGTCGAAATTGGTACAACGGATTGTCGAGATCATCAAGGTTATTCGAGCGAGATTGATAGCTGACACAGATGAGCGGAAGAAATATCTATGCGATCGGCATCGACAAAATAGAGAATTTGATGTCGGTAGTTATGTTTTCTTGAAAGTGTCTCCTGGAAGGAAAAATTCGATTTGGCAAGAAGGAAAATTAAGCCCTAGATTTATAGGACCTTTTGAAGTGCTTGACGAGTTGGTGAAGTGGCGTCTGAGGTAGCTTTACCTCGAGTTGGAGCATATTCATAATATTTTCCATGTCTCGATGTTGAGGCCATATAAGCTGATTATAAGCATGTTATAGAATATGAGCCCTTACGGTTTGAGAAAGATTTGTCATATGAAGAAGTCCATGTTCAAATTGTTGTGAGAAAAAGAGCAAATCTTGAGGAATAAAGTGATACCTTACATTAAGGTAATCTGGAGGAACCACAATCTTTGAGGAAGCTACGTGGGAACTTGAAAGCGTTATGATGAAGAATTATCCTCGAGTTGTTTGCTTGATTTTGTATAGCGATTATTAAGAGGGACGAGAATCTTGTTAAGGAGGAAAGAATGTAACGAATAAATTTTTTTTTGAGTTGTGATTACGAGGACGAAATCCTTTTAAGGAGGAAGGATGTAACGATCGAGAAATTTGTAATTTAATTTAAATATTTATTGAATTAAATAAATATTTTAAATAATTTATTTATTGAGGAAAATAAATAATTGATGAATTGTGGTGAATTAATTTAGTAACTAAATTGATTAATTTAATTAAATTGAGTAATGATAATTTTATTTGAAGGATTTAATTTAAGAAAATAATTAAATTAAATCAATTGCTTAATATTTAAGAAAATAATTAAATTAAATGAATTGTTTAATTTAAAGGAAATAAATAAATTAAATAAAGTGATGTTTCTAATTTATTAATTAAATTAGATATATAATTATTTATTAATTATAAGGTATAATGATAATAAGAATTTATTATTATTATAATTATAAATTTAAATTAGTTAAACTAAAGTTATTTAATTAACTAAATTAATGTGTGACATGAAAACTATATAATATAAATAATATAAAAATAATCTAGTTTGGGGAATTTTTGTGGTGCCAAACAAGGCCTTGTGGCCTTTGGTTATTCAACTAATGAAGACGCATTTTTTTTTTTTTAACGGAAGAGAGAATGTGGGAGTTATATATTTGGGTTACGTCTTATTTTTTTCCTAAGGCTTGATAACGTAGAATATTTGAGAGAAGAAGAGAAAACACAGAGATTGAGATGAGAGAGAGAGACGAGAGAGAAGAATTTTTTGTGATTATCAAGTGAAGAGAAGGATTTGCTAATTGTTTTGCTAATCAAAGGTATAAACTATCCTATTCTAACTTTTAGTTTTCGGTGTATATATATTCTATGTGATTTGGAAATCACGTTTGTTATTTATGGATATATATATATATATATATATATATATATATATATATATATATATATATATATATATATATATATATATATATATATATATTAATCATCAATCATATATATATTTGATGCTTTTGTTTGTTAAATGTATGAAATTTGAGTTTGAGGAAGGAAATTGAAATATCGGTGTTTATGTTCATATAATATGGCTTAGAAAGTACAAAATTTTATGCTTTATATGTGTTATAATCTGCAATTTGAAGTTGGATTATGTTAGTATGTTAAGAAAGCAAAGCGGCGTAGTTTGAATAATGTCGATTGATTAAGAAAGCGAATTAAGTGGTGATCAAATTCGTTAAAAGTGTAAAAATGAAGAAATTTGGAAAAACTATGGTTTTGATTCCTCAAAATGATGTATATGTGATGTTTTTATATAGAATGGTGTATAGCATGCTTAAATATGATATTACAAAGTTTTAGATGTTGAGTTTGGTGAATTTACGTGGAATTGGGATTTTGGCCTATAAGCGAGTCGAATTTGAGTTTACGCAAAAACTAAATCGATCATGCATCATGCTTGTATAGCGTATGGCATGTTGTATCTTGATATCTTCTTTGGCTGCACGTTATTATCAATGTAAAAGCTGGCGGCGGCGCGCACGATGATACCGATCCTGAGAAAGATGAAATCTGCTACTTACGAGACTTTGGTCATTCATTATAACATGGCATAATGATTATGTTAATGTGTCAAATGTATAATAACAAGGTTAAAACAGAAGCGTATCATGTGGTTAGTAATTCTAACATGCAAAGTTAGTAAGTTGTGAAAATGATATGTATGATTTAAGGAACTTAGTGAGTAATGAATAAGAGTTATGAAATGTACACTGGTGATTCTGAAATATGTATGGTAAGATAAGACTTGTTCTAAAATTTACAAGTTTAGCTAGAATTGGGTGTTATTTTGTAAGTGGATGTTAACATGTCTAATAGATATTGTGATTCCACTAAAATGTCTAGGTGAACGTGAGTTTTAATAGTGTAGCTTACGCTTGAGGAAAGTTTCCTAACTCTACATTGTGATTATTGAGCAAGTTTATTTACCCTATCTCAATTACAATTACGCCTGTTTCATAGTTGTGCTTTCTTTAAGTCAAGCAATCTCTTTATTCCTAAATTTTACATTGAAGTTAAGCAACCTATTTATTCTATCTCGTGTATGATTGTACAAGCTCTTGTAAACTAATTCATTACATCGAGCAAGTTTTACTTTCCTTATTATCATTCGAAGCATATATTGTTCTAATACATTGATTCAAAGGAGATTGTTCTAACTCTTCTGAATATAGCGCTTTGCATGTATATCATGTTTACTCAATTATATATTGTTGTTATTCAATCTTTGACTTTGATAACCTTGTTCAAAGCTTTATTGTTGTATTAAATCTTCAAGTAGTAAGCAAACCTTTATTAATTGAATTAATCTATAATCGAATAGTGTTCTAAAATTCTAGAAACACTAATAAGTTAGTTCCAAGCTAAACTTTCTTTAGTGCGGAAATTCTAAATTCAAGCTGAGACGAACAACCCTAGCATAGGGGATTTTGTACGTGTAACGTTTAGATGTTTGTGCACAATACATGGTACAAAGGGTTGATCCCCCTAAGTAGGTTAAGAAGGGTCTGTATAATCTAAATGACTGTTAAGGTTGAGGTAATAATACCTAAATCTGGGAGACATAGTTAAATGGTCTTAAGACCCTCGAGATATTAAAGTTCGAACTTGTTTTCTATTTTGATTAAATAGAACAAGTTCATTATTATTCAGCATTCGTTGTTCATTCTCATGTTGTTATCATTGCTACTTCCTATATTAGTGAGCAATTGTTTGCTCACTCTTGCATTTAACACTGCAGCTAAAGTAGAGAAAATCGATGAGCCATCTACTAGCAAAGGAAAGGGCAAGATGTCCAAGTGTTGAAGACTTATAAGAATTCTTATTTTAATGAATTATGTTAAAGACTTGTTTTATTTTATGATGTATTCCGCAAACTGATGTAATTAAATTTATGGTTAGATTACCTGGGATTACTTTTGAGTTGATGATGTAACCCTTTAATGGGAAAGACTATTGTTTAAGTTATTTAAATTATGTCTTTATCATTTATGATGGGTAGTTAGATGTAATGGTTTTGGATAGTGAGCACCAAATTACGTGTCACGGCTATCTCAAATCTATTTCTAATTCAATAATGTGGTTGAATTGACCATCTTTACGTAACATTTATACGTGAAAAACATTATGAACACGCGACATACTTAGTAGTAAGGAGAGTCTACCACAGTTCCTACTCGATCGAGGATTTCAAATGGACCAATAAAATCGAGCGTTGAGATTTCCTCTCTACGTCGATTCTTGCTTCTAGAATAATGCCTTCTTGAACCTTCTTCTTCACATTCATCAGCTCTGGGTGTGTAGCTTGAGCGGCTTTAACTTTATCGACTAAAGTCAATTCTACTCGTATATTTAACATCATCACGTGGGTCCCTAGAGTCTTTAACTCTATCTCTATCATTTGTAAGTCATGCAAAATGAGTCTTTGTGTTAACAACGCTTTTCGTACACTTTTGCAATCTACTCAATGCGTCAGCTACCACGTTCGCTCTTCCACGATGTTATTGAAAGGTATAGTCATAATTTTTAACAGCTCGAGCTAACGTCTTTGGCGCATGTTACGTTCATTTTAGTTGAAAAATATTTAAGGGTTTTGTACCGGGTTCAAGGTTGATACAAAATTCTATTTCACGCTCTGGGGTAGGCTAGAAAGTTCTTCAGGGAATACGTTAGGAAATTTATTAACGATAGAAATATTATTCAAAACTGTGACTCTCATCCAAGACTTAGATAGCACGTCACATTGATACCTATCAACTTGCAACCGTTATTCACGGTGTCCCCTATGGAAAGTTTGGCTTTGGTGCATTCCAAGACTTGGAAGTCACCAGTGAAAGGCTCGGGGATCTTTACTTATAGCTTAATATGACAATGATTGACTTTAGTGGTTTGGTTACTTGAATTCGCATAATAGGTTGGTTAGGAAGGCTAACAACCTTACGAAAACAATCACTTTTAGCATGATAAGTAGTTAACCAATCGATTCCTAAAATAACATCAAAGGTAAGTACTTTCAAAGAGATAAGATCGACAGGTAACGTGAGGGTATCGATTTGAATCAAACAAGATTTATAAATAGTGGATGCAATGAAGGTTTCTCCTAATGGAGTTTCAACAAATAAGTTAAAGTCTAATTTCTCAAGAGTTAAGTTCAAACGTTGAACACAACTAGGTGAAATAAAAGAGTGGGTAGAATCGGTATCTAACAAGGTATAGACTTTGCAAGAGTTTATGATTAACTTACCCATGATAACTTCGTTCGGGTTCCTCGATAAACGCTCTCACTTAAACTATCGGCTTTGACTTGTCTGGGACATCCTTTAGCGTCACCATCCCAATTGGACTTGACTTCACTACTCGACAAAATTGAGCTAAATGACCTTCTCTTCCTCAATTAAAACACGCTTTGGGTTGCTATGTAAAGTTTGGACGGATGTGTCCCTCATGTCCGCATTTGAAGCATACGACCGGTGGTTATTCTCCTTCCTTGGAAATAAGTATTCGTGCTGTTGTTGATGTCTTTACGTCATTGTTGAATCTTCTCTTCTTAAAGTTGTTCTCACTTAGTTCACCTAGCCTTTCCTATTATCTTGGCCATGATTACCACTGAAGTGGTTACCATTTCTGGCATGATAATTTCCATGATGGTTATCATTATTCCGATGGTCGTTGCCACCGGTACGATTATTATTGTGTTGTTGGTCGTTGCCTTTTGGTTGAGCTAACTCATAATCGCGTTCTAATAATTGAGCCCTATTCACAACATCTAAATATAAACAAAGTTTGTGAGAAATAAGGTATTGACGTAATTCGAGTTTTAAACCTCGCAGAATCATTCGCATCATTCTCTCCTCATTATCAACCAAATGGGATGCAAACAGGGACAACTCGGCAAACTTAGTCTTGTACTGCGACACGGTCATATTGTTTTGCTTCAGCTTGATGAATTCCACCTCCTTCATGTGTCGAATACTTTCGAAAAAGTACTTGTCGTTGAACAATTCTTGGAACTTCTCCCAAGACATCTTTAGTGCGACAAGTTGAGTACGCTTTACAGATTCCCACCAATGATCTGCCTCTTCTCGTAACATAAAGGTGGTAAAGAGACCCTTTTTCTCCTCTGAGCATTCCAAGACATCAAATATCTTGGTGATCTGCTTAATCCACGTCTATGCCTTAAGTGGTTCTGGCTTTCCCAAAAACTCTGGTGGTCCCAGCTCCTTGAATTGCTTAGCGGTGACCAACCGTGAGTTTCCAGTAACTCCACCTACATTATGAACAGGAGTCTCTCTCGTTTTGTTTTGCATGAATTCTAGAAAATTCCTAAACATACCATCGTTCGTCATTTGGTCGGTATTGTTGTTTACAGGAGGATTAATACCTTCCTAATGCACATTATCCTAGTTATTGATCAGCGGTGACTCAACGGTCTCATGTGCTCCATTGCTTATCTCAACATTTTTAAATGCCATTTTACTGTCACAAAACAAGGGTTAATTGACATGTCACATATTATCCCTATATTCTGACCGACCAATTAAATAATAATTAAGCTTAGGTAGGTCATACTAGCGAAGGATTTACTCATCTCTCCCCTCCTAGTTCTAATCTAACATCTCAGCTAGGTATTATATCTCTAAGCTTTGATACCAACTGTGATGCCCCCAAAATAGGTATACATCACCCATCTTGGGTCGCCAGATACGTGGTACAGAATACAAATACAAACTTAATTATACAACTATCGTGCAAAATACGACAACACAATAGCTGAGAGTTTTAACACGAATATTGTCTTCTAGACAATATCCAAACTCAACTTCAATCTCATTACAATTATTATCACACTATTTCACAGAATAGTGAGGACTACTAAAACAACCATCTGGACCGTCAATCCATTCCCCGACTAGTCCCAGCTATATTCTCATTTCCTGAAGAGAACAGTAAAAGAAAAGGGTGAGCTCAACTTGCCCAATAAGAAATATTATGACTAAGATAATGCATAATAAATTATCCTTAGCCTTCAACAGTATAACAACTAATAGAATACAATAGACAACAAGTTTTAGATCAACAACTGCAGTGGAATAAGAAATTCATTAGAAGAGTCAAGTAGAGCATGATATCTACTATCTTCTATGATTTAAAAGTTTATCATCAATTTTATCACTGAGACTCAGCTTAATAAATAATTCACATCACTAAATTATCCATGCACTATGGGCCAAGGATATTCATTAGCATCACGACCACGAATTATCCATGCACTACGGGCCAAGGATATTCGTGTTTTCACCAATGGTCATGAACATGCCAAACGACAATTCATCTTTGCGCCCTTAGCTGAAGAGAACGCATGGTCATGATCATACCAATAACTATCGTTGAGACTCAGCTTAATAATCCACATCACTTGTAACATTACAGGTCATGATTACACCGAATAATCCCTGGTCATAATCACACCAATCAACAGTTCATCTTTGCACCCTTGGCCGAAGATGACTTTCATCACAATATAAGCATGAGGATAATGACAATGATATAAAAATTCAATCAAACGAGATCAAGGATAAATATTAAAGATTTTATAATTTAATTTATCCAGAATTCAAGAATATCTAAATTGTCAACATGATACTGCTTTGTGGAGTAAAATTCAAGAATAATAATGTATCAAAAATGATTTAGACCGAAAAGAAATCAATTTTTATCATGAATAGTATCCCGGGTGAATTGTAACTGAGTGAATAGTACCCTATAAATAGTACTTCGGGAATAGTACCCCGTGAATAGTACTCCGGCATAAAAAAATTAAAAGTTATCAAGAATACTTAGAATAATATTTCTATTAAAATATATTGGATGAAGCGCAAATATCAAGGATATTCTACTAATTTCATGGAGTATAAAAGCCAAAACTTAACAAAATGAGTGTAGAATTCTAAATTTGAAACGAAATAATATTACTTACATACTACAGAGTATGGAAGAAAATATTATTTTTTACGAGTATTGAACAAAAACAATATCCCTTACAACTGTTGAACAAAAATAATATTCCTTACGAATATTGAACGAAGTTAATATTCCTTACGAATATTAAATGAAGATAATATTTCTTGCGAATATTGAACGAAATAAAATTTCTTATGAATACGAAAAATAATATCGTAAGCGAATATGAAATAAATAATATCCCTTAACTTAAAAAGAAGAGTATTCCAACTGGTATAGCTAGGATATTCTTGAAGAAAACTTTCACTATTTTCTACACTCAAAGCTTCTTAAAACTCGAAAGAAATACGCTCAATATTATAGAAGAAGAATTCTCTGATTCTGGTGTGATTTTCAATTCTAAACTAATCATCCTATTTATAGGAGAATAGAAGGATACTATTTAGAAATTTTATTCACAGACTGCACAGAATCTTCACGGGCGCCGAATCCTTCGACGAATTCTGAAAAAAAAATTAATTTACTATGCAGCACAATGCAATAAAATATTCTAATAAAACAAAAACTTTAAATATAATATAATATATATATATATATATATATATATATATATATATATATATATTCAACATGCCTTATACGGCACTCTATATATATTTATTCACATGCTGGACTTATATATATATATATACTTATATAATCATATCCTCCCAAACACGTAAACTCCCCCATTTCTATTTTTCATCCCAAATGTAGGCCCCACCCACATGTCACTTTCACACACATATATATATATATATATATATCTTTGAATAATTTTATACTGACTATTTTGAAAAATGGTTAAATGGGGGTTCAAATAATACGCCCAAATTTACAAAACAAATATTTCATAAAAATCCCTCAATATTTTTAACAACATTTATTCATCATTATTATAACTTCATAATATTAACAACGGATCGCTCCTGGGAAAGAGGGACTTTTCGATAAGGATTTCTCCCTATTGGCGCGCAATTAGATGACCAAACCCCTTTCCTCGACAGAAATTTCTAGACATTGTTAATTATACAAATAATAATATGAATAACTTATCATCTTAATTATTGATTTAATAATATAAAATATTGTAACAATAATTGAATCAAATAACGTGAGATACTATGCAACAATTACTGTAGAAATAATTGAATAAAACTGAGTGACTTCTCACGTAAGCATCAATAATCAATATCGTGTGCTACTATGCAACCACGCATATTACTGTACTTTTACCACCGGATATTTGAACAGTTAATAGTAAAACTTTCGCAATTATTTTCATAAAAAGATATTTCTGTCATTTTCTAACTCTGATAATAATTCCGTTGTGGGGTCCAACAATGATTGTGTCGTCGTACAAATATTCTCTGGCAAAAAGAATATTCCCTGACCAATCGAATATTTTATAACTTGCTTACTTTGCAAAATTTGTAAATATTACCCACAACTATGACATTATATCAAATCCACACCTTAATAATCAAAAAAATATTTTGAGAAAATTAAATCTTTATCCATAAAATTTGGGGTCTTACAAAATATACGAGTAGAACCGATTTTAACCGATAAAGTTAAGGCTTCTCAAGCCACAGACCCTGAGCTGATGAATATTAAGAAGAAAGTACAAGAATGTGTTATTCCAGAAGTAAGAGTCGATGAAGAGAAAAAATCTCAACCCTCGATTTATTGGTCCATCTGAAATCCTAGACCGAGTAGGAACTGTGGCCTATAGACTCGTCTTATCGCCAAGTATGTCTCGTGTTCATAACGTTTTCCATATATCCATGCTACGTAAATATGTGAAAGACCTGAATCACATTATTGAATTAGAACCAAATGAGATAGCCAAAGATTTAACGTACGAGGAGGTACCGGTCAAGATCTTAGATAGGAAGGAGCATGTCCTACGCACAAAGGTTATACCACAAGTCAAAGTTTTGTGGAGGAACCATGCTATTGAATAAATTACCTCGGAGTTGGAATCGGAAATGAAAGTGAGGTATCCTCTTTTTGAAACACCAGTTACGCACGTCAATTTCGATGACAAAATTTTATAAGGAGGGGAGGTTGTAAGACCTCAATTTTTTTTTAAATAAAATGGAATTTCCTCTATTTATTATTTTAAAATAGTAAGGGGTTAATTCGATTAATGTGGTTAGTTATGGGTAAAATGCGCAAATATTTTAAATAAGCAAGTGGTTATAAAATGCTCATTGTTGTCGGAGAATATTCATTTGGTCGTGGAATATTTTTGCTATCGAGGAATATTCGTATGACGGCGCAGCCATTTGTGGGCCCCATAATGGAAAACTGTTAGATAAAGAAAATGACACAAATGAGTTTTTTAATAATAACGACGTAATTAGCATTCTTTAAACTGCTGTTAGAATACCGGTGAGTAAAGTAAAGTAATACGTCTATTTTGTTACCTGATAATAACCTGTGAGATGTATAAATAATTCTAATTATTAATTCTTACGTAAGAAGTCACTACTCAATAATTGTTACAGTAATTATTGTTCAATATTTTATTTTATTGATTCAATAATTTATACGTTAATATTTTATATTGTTGATTCAATAATTGTCATTGGACAGTATTTCCCATTATCAGATCAATAATTTATATTATTTGAATAATATTATTAGATAGCATTATTGGCAATGTCTAAGAAAATTTTGTCTAGAAAAGAGGTTTGGTCACTTAATTGTACGCTACTAAGGAGAAATCCTTATTGGAAAGCCTCATCTTTCTTGGGAACGACCTGGTTGTCATTATTGTCATTCTGTAATATTATTTATAAATAATTAATTATTGATTTATATGATAAGAAAATATTTATTTTATGTGGGTATAAATGAAGGGAATAATGCTGAGGTATTTTATCAGTATTTTGTCGGAATAGAGGTGTTAAAAATCATCTGTATGTGGATTTTGGTCATTTTTCGTTTGGAATTTGGAAAAACTTTCTTCTAGAAAGTTGTAGAGAATTAAATTTCCTATGGAATGGACATAAGGTTTGAATTTTTCTGATAAAAGGGCTATTTATTATGAATTATTGAAGTTCTAGAATAATTGATTTTGGGGTTATAAATATTTTTTTATGAAAAACATTTTTTATGTTGGTGGGCCCCACTGGTGCGCTAAAATCTAATTTTGAAGGGTGGGAGTGAAATTTTTTTTATAAAATATTATTTATTAAATTTTCTGCTTTGATGTTCTAAGCATTTTCCTATAAATAGGGTGTTTATGTTAGAATTGAAAATTATACCAGAATCAGAAGTTTTCTCTCTCTCTATAATATCGAGCGTATTTTTTGGAGTATTTAGATATCTTGAGTGTTGTTATACAGTGCAAGTTTCCTTCAGCATTATATCCGATATTTCAGCCAGAAGTACTATTTTTTTGAGGTAAGGGATGTTATTTTTTTCATAAATGATATTATTTCTTTAAATATCATTATACCGAAATATTGAGATGAATTTTATTATGAAAGTTTTACCTTTTCATGTCGGGGTTACTATTTATATATACGGCACTATTCACGTATACGGCACTATTTATAGAAAAATTAAATTTTCCTTTCTTTGTCCAAGTTGTTTATTATGATTACTATCTTTGATTGTATCCATGTTTTGATCTTTATTCTTGAATTTTTCTCCACAATTGATTATTATGGAGTATTTTTGAACTTTGATAAACTAAAGTACGAATCCCTAATCTTTATTCATTTATCTCACTGGATTCATTTTTTTTTAAATATTTTTATCATCCTCAGTCCTAAATGGTGATATAACTTAATATCTTTGGCCTGTAATGAAAAGATGAATGATTACCTGATGAATATCTTTGGCTCGTAATGCAAAGATGGAAAGGTGTTGAGATGAACATGACCAACTGGTGATACAAATGAATATCTTTGGCCCGTAGTGTAAAGATGAATATTTGATTCGAGATGTATATTGATTGATGTCATAGGGATAAAATTTTGATGATGGACTTCTAAATCATAGAAGATAGTAGATTTCATTCTCTACTTAACTCTTCTAATGAATTATTATTTTCGCTACAAATATTGATCTAGACTTGTTGTCCATTATATTTTATTTGATTTATTGAAGGCTAATGATAATTTGTTTTTCATTATCTTAGTCATAATATTCTTTACTGAGCTAGTTGAGCTCATCCTTTTCCTTTTTGTTCCATTTTCCTTCTTAGGAGGCGAGAATATAGCAGGAACTAGTCGGGGTATCGAGTGATGGTTCAAGATAATTGTTTTAGCGGTCCTCACTATTTTGTAAAATAGTGTATCAATAATTATAATGAGGACTTTATTTGAGTTTGGATATTGTCTAGAAGACAATATTTGTATTAAAACTCACAGCATATGTGTTGTCGTATTTTGCACGACAATTTTAATAATGAAGTTGTAGTTATTTTTTGTACCATGTATTTGGCGACTCATAATGGGTTGTGTGAACCTATTTTGGGGCATCACATCATTCGTGAATTATGTCAACTGGGCACAACTTGGACACTACATGAACGTGGAAGCATGACGTTCCCCCACTCGCGCCTTAGCTTATATGGGAAGGCTTGGTATGCATTTATCTGCGCCAAATTGATGCCCTGAACGCACGTCAGCGATGTCACCAAAGAAAGGGTGGTGCTACTCTATTCTATAATTTGAGGTTTGAAGATGGACGTTGGTCTGATTATTCAGCAGTCGATCCTGAGGGCTGCACGAGGAGGTACCATTACCACACCCTTCTTTTATTTGCGCTCTATGTTCTAAATTTGGGGCAAAATGGAAGTCTGATGAAATGATTCAACCCCCAATGCCAATTTTGGACCATAAAATGATAATGAGGTACCGGGTGTGAACTGGTGGTGCAAATCACCCACGTGGATTGGGCTTCATAATTCCTCAAGCTGAATCACTACAAGCTCCTGCTCCACTAGCATACGGATCCTCCTCAGCAGTCCCCCGTGGTGTAGTTCCCGATGCAGTTCAGTATGAAATTGACTGGTGGTTTTATAATATTGAAGCCCAAAATGTTTGTCTGTCTGAATGTCAAGATGTTATATACGGGTTCATGGTCGACTACTTCAAGGCCCAGACAAATATGTATGCTCAGCTTTACCCGAGAATTAATCTCAGTCAATTCTCAACTGCTCCTATTTTGCCTGTGTTTCCCCCTTCTGATCAAGAGATGAGCGACGATGAGGAGGATGAGCCCCATGAATGATCTCGTCAGGGAAGTCCTCTATTTTAAATTGTTATATTTTTCGCATAAGGACATTGCTCACAATAAGTTTGGGGGTATTCTAGTTTTATTTGCATTTTAGGTTACATGTTCATAGTAGATTGTGGCAGTTAGGTTATGAATATATTTTAGATTGTTAAATTTGATGTTAACTTTTAAGTTAATTATTAATTAGGTACTATTTTTGTATGCATTTAGTATATCGCATGATTCCAGCTGTTAGATAGTTGAAGTATGTTTTGGCTAATGATGAGACTAGAGTTGCATAAACAAGTTTAGTACTGATTATTAAGCCATTGATGTGATTTCTTGTCTTGATTTAAATCTTTATCTGTTTGAAACTGATATAATCAGGTTAGCACGTTAAGAAACGACCATGTTGGCTGATTAAGTTTGAATGGATATATAATGGATTTCTAAAGGATAATGCCAGTTGAATAAAAGAATAACAAGAATAGACAGTGATGGCTAAAATTAGACAAGAACTTAAGTTTGGGGGGAAATTTTGGGGTATATAAGCTTTACAAAAACAATTGTGGCATGCTTGTCTAGTTTTGTGGCCTTTATTACTTCGTTATTGATGCTTACGTGAGAAGTCACTCAGTTATACTCAATTATTGCTACAGTAATTGCTGCATCATATCTCTTATATTATTGATTCAATTATTGTCACAGTATCATCTGCATAATATGATATATTATTAAATCAATAATTGAGACGACAAAGTTATTCATATTATTAAATTGCAATATTGACAATGTCTAGAAGTTCTGTCAAGGAGAGGTTTGGTCACCTAATTGCACGCCAATAAGGAGAAATCTTTATCGGAAAGCCCCCTCTTTCCTAAGAACGACCTGGTTGTTAAATATTATGAGTTATAATATTAATGATGAATAAGTTCGTGTTGATTAAAGATGAAATTAATAGTTCTATTGTGTTGGAATTATTAGTGTTAGTGAAAATTGACATTTATTTCGATAATAATTTATGTCTAGAGGTTATATTGACCAATCGGGTAATTAATCGGATAAATGAGGAATTAATTGCTATTAATTCACATGATTATAACTATTTGTTCACATGTGTGTACTATTGATTCACATTCTTGTACTATTAGGGGAGGTGGTGCAAGATTGATAATACTTACATGATTAAGTTAAAAATGGAGGTATAGATGGTAGATACTATACTGTAATTCGTATTTTTACATGTCTAGAACTATTGATTCACATGATTTACTATTAGGGGAGGTGGTGCAAGTTTGATAATGTGACGCCCCCAAAATAGGTCCAATCCACCCAACCTATTCTGAGTCGCCAAATACATGGTACAAAAACAACTACAACTTTATTACAATTGTCGTGCAAAATACGACAACACATATTGTGAGTTTAAATACAAATATTGTATTCTAGACAATATCCACACCCAAATAAAGTCCTCATTACAATTATTGATGCACTATTTTACAAAAATAGTGAAGACTGCTAAAACAACTATCTAGGACCATCACTCTATACCCCGACTAGTTCCTGCTATGTTCTCGCTTCCTGAGAAGAAAAATGGTACAAAAAGGAAAAGGGTGAGCTCAACTAGCCCAATAAAGAATATTATAACTAAGATAATATACAATAAATTATCCTTAGTCTTCAACAGGAAAAAATCTGATAGAATATAATAAACAACAAGTTTTTGATCAACAACTGCAGCGGAAACAACAATTCATTAGAAGAGTCAAATAGAGAATGATTTCTACTATCTTCTAAGATTTAAAAGTCCATCATCAATATTTTATCCCTGTAACAACAATCAATATACATCTTTAATCAAATATTCATTTTTGCACTACAGGCCAAAGATATTCATTTGTATCACCAGTCGGTCATGTTCATCTCAACACCTGTTCATCTTTACACTACGGGCCAAAGATATTCATCAGTTAATCATTCATCTTTGCACTACAGGCCAAAGATATTCGTCAAGTATCACCATTAAGGACTGAGGATGATGAAAAACATTTTAGAGAACGAATCGAGTGAGACAGAAGGACAAATATTAGGGATTCGTATTTCGGTTTATCCAAATTCAATAATACTCCATAATAACCAAGTGTGAAGTAGAATTCAAAAATAAAGATCAAAACATGGATACAATCAAAGATAGTAACCATAAAAGACATTTGGGATGAAAAAGAGAAGATTTCATTTTTCGGTGAATAGTGTCGTATTTGTGAATAGTGTCGTATACGTGAATAGTACTGTGTACGTGAATAGTAACCCCGACACAAAAAGGTTGAAATTCCACAATAAAATTCATAACAATATCTCAGCATAATGATATTAAAGAAAATAATATCATTTAAGAAGAAAATAACATCCCTTACCTCAAAGAAATAGTACTTCAGAATGAAATGTTGGATATGATGTTGAATGAAACTTGTACTGAATAGCAACTCTCAAAGTATCTAAATACTCACAAAATACGCTCGATAATATAGAGAGAGAAAGAGAGAAAGCTTATGTTTCTGGTGTGATTTTCAATTCTAACTTAGCCCTCTATTTATAGGAAAATGTTAAGCCGTCAAAGTAGACTTGACTTTCTTTACGATGGCTTTATCTGCTACTATTGCCACACACCACATTTGAAATACAATTTCAGCACATTTCTTCACCAACCACAGGTGGGGCCCACTCATTCTAGAATTTTCCACCAAAATCGTTTATAAACCTAATTTCTGAATCAGTCACCTCTTAAAATTCATAACAAATTATATGTTAATCTTTAACGGTTCAAAATTTGTGGACATATACTCAACTTATATATGTATAACATATCCAAAAATCACAACGATCCAACGGTCGGATTAAAAATTATAACTCACGCAATATATCGTAAAAATACTGATTTGATTTTTAATACCTCCATTCCGACAAAAATATTGATAAAACACCTCAACATTAATTCCTTCAATTATAGCCACATAAATAAATCCATCATTTATATCCACATCAAATAAATATTTTTTTATCATATAAATCAATAATTAATTATTCACAAATAATATTACAGAATCACAATAATGACAACCAGGCCGTTCCCAAGAAAGAGGGGGCTTTCCGATAAGGATTTCTCCTTACTGGCGCGCAATTAGGTGACCAAACCTCTCCTTGACAAAACTTTCTAGACATTGCCAATAATGTTATCTAATAATATTATTCAAATAATATGAATTATTGATCTGATAATGGGAAATACTGTGCAGTGACAATTATTGAAACAACAATAATATAAAATATCAACGCAACAATTATTGAACCAATAAAATAAAATATTGAACAGTAATTACTGTAACAATTATTGAGTAGTGCCTTCATACGTAAGGATCAATAATTCAAAAATACTGTGCAATACCATGTGCTATTGTGCAACCACACATATTACTGTATTTTTAACCACCGGGTATTCCAACAGTGTTAACGGTAACGATTACACCGTTATTTATAAAAACTTAATCTTGTCGTTTTCTTCATCTGATAGTTATTCTATTATGGGGCCCACAAATGGTTGCGTCGTCGTACGAATATTCCCCGACAACAAGAATATTCCACGACCAAACGAATATTCTCTGACAAAAATGAATATTTGATAACCACTTGCTTATTTTGTAAAATTTACACATTTCACCCATAACCAAAGCATTATATCAAATTAACACATTATTAATTTAGAATAATGAATAGAGAAAATTTAATTTTGTTTATAATAAGTTGGGGTCTTACAGATAATACTTGCAGGACTAAATTAAAAATAAAAGAAAAGAGGAAGGTATTATTCTGTAATATTTCGAGCCCTAAAACGTGCAATTATCAAAACTATATTTTCCTATAAATAGAAGCTCATTCTTCCTTCATTTCTTACCAATTCACTAAAGCTATAGAGCAATTATTATAGAGAGAAAGAAGAAGAGAAGTCTGCTACCTCACTATTCCAGTATCTAGTTTTTTCTAAGGTAAGTGGTATTATTCTTTCGTATTCATAAAGAGAGTTATTTTCTTTCAATACTCGTAAGGGTTGTTATTCCATTCTTTATTATTATGTTGGAATAACTTTGTCTACATCTGCAATCTGCGCATACATGGTGAAATTCTTCATTATTCCATTCTTTACTAATTTGTTGGAATAACTTTTATGCATGTGATCTATCGCATGCACAATGAATTCTGTTGAATATCCTATCCATGCGGATTATTACGTGACCTTGTTCCATTCTTTATCGCTCTATTGGAATATCCTCATGCATGTGATTACGCATGACTTTCCATTCTTTATTATTCATTGGGAATAACCTATCTCATGCGATCCTATCGCATGCCCGGTGAATTCTTCGTTGGAATAACTCGCTTATGTGGATTACAGCATGCATGGTGAATGATCCTTCGTATGCATTCCTTATTAAATTTTGGAAATGATTCATCTCACGGATTATCGCATGGCGGCGAAAATCCATTTGCGCTTTCATATATTCTATTATACTCAAATTGGTTAAAGTTTTGGCTTCTATACTCCATGAAATTAGTAGAATATCCTCGGATATTTGCGCTTCATCCAAAGATCTTTTCATGGAAATATTCTTCCGAGCATTCTTGAATTTTACTCCACAAAGCAAAGATCATGTTGACAATTTGGGCGTAATTGATTTCAAGATAAATTAACTTATAAATCTTTAAAATTTATTCTTGAACTTGTTTTATTGAATTATTATGTCTTTGTCATCATCCTCATGCTTATATTGTGATTAAAGTCATCTTTGGCTTACGTTCATAGATGGACTTGGTATGATTATGACCAAGGATTATTCGGTATAATCATGACCTGTAATGTTATAAATGATGTGGTAAAAGTCCTCGTGAGCTTTGTGAGTGCATTGATGGATGCTTTTGGTATGATTATGACTAGGGATTATTCGGTATAGTCATGACCATTGATGATTTAATGAATATCCTTGGCCCATAGTGTAGGGATGACTCGATGATGTGGTTTATTTATTTAGCTGAGTCTTAGCGATAAAAATTTATGAAAACATTTTAAATCATAGAAGATAGTAGATATCATGCTCTACTTAACTCTTCTAATGGATTGCTTATTCCGCTGCAGTTAAACTTGATGTCTATTGTATTTTATTAGTTTAACATTGTTGAAGGCTAATGATAATTTATTCTGCATTATTTTAGTCATAATATTTCTTACTGGGCTAGTTGAGCTAACCCTTTTCTTTCACTGTTCTCTTCAGGAAATGAGAATATAGCTGGGACGAGTCGGGGAATGGAGTGACGGTCCAGATGATAGCATTAGTAGTCCTCACTATTCTGTTAAATTGTGTGTCAATAAATGTAATGAGGACTCCTTTGAGTGTGGATATTGTCTAGATGACAATATTCTTATTAAAACTCTCAGTTTATGTTTTGTCGTATTTTACACAACAGTTGTATTATTAAGTTGTATTTGAATTTTGTACCATGTTTTTGGCTACTCAAGATGGGTGATGTATACCTATTTTGGGGGCGTCAGGTTAGTATCAAAGCTTGAGGATATGATCCCCGGTGAGATGTGAGACAAGAACTAGGAGGGAGAGCGGAATTCCTTCACTAGTATGACCTACCAAAGTTTATTTGGTATTTAATTGGTCGGTCAGAGTATAGGGATAATATGTGATATGTTAATTAACCCTTGTTTTGTGGCAGTATTTCAAAATGGCATCCGAAAATGTTTAGATAAGCAATGAAGCACATGAGACCGTTGAGTCACCACAGATTAATACCCAGGATAATGTGCAACAGGAAGACAATAATCCTCAGGTAAACAACAACGATCAAATGATGAACGATGGGATGTTCATAGGTTTTATGCAATTCATGCAACATCAGGTGAGGGTGGCTCCTGTCCAAAATTCAGGTGGAAACACGGACAACTCTCGGACGGTCATCGCTAAGCAGTTCAAGGAGCTGGGACCACCGAAGTTTTTTGGAGAGCCAAAACCACTTAAGGCGGAGACGTGGATAAAGCAGATCAACAAGATATTTGATGTCTTATGATGCTCCGAGGAGCAAAAGGTTCCCTTTACCACCTTTATGTTGCGAGCGCAGGCAGCGACATCGGTGGGAATCTGTAAAGCGTACTCAACTTGCCGCACTGAAGATGTCTTGGGAGAAGTTCCAAGAACTGTTCAACGACAAGTACTTTCCTGAAAGTATTCATCACATGAAGGAGGTAGAGTTCATCAAGCTTGAGCAAAATAATATGACCATGGTGTAGTACGAAGCTAAGTTTGCCCAGTTATATCGGTTTACGTCCCACTTGGTTGATAATGAGGAGAGAATGACGCGGATGTTTCTAAGAGATTTAAAACCCGAGATACGTCAATACCTAATTTCTCACAAACTGTGTTTGTATTCGGATGTTGTAAATAGAGCTCAGTTATTGGAGCACGATAATGAGTCAACCCAACCAAGAGAGAGCAGCCGATAAGTCGATAATACCAGTTGTAGCAGTCATCGAAGCGGTGACAACAAGCGTAGAAGGAATCAACATGCCAGAAATGGTAATCACTTCGGTGGTAATCATGGCCATGACAATAAAATTGGACATTTCAAGAAGAGGAGATTTAACAATGATGGAAAGACGCCAAGACCAAAGACTTTGTTGTTAAGGAAGGAGAACGACCGCCAGTCGTATGTTACAAATGCGGAGGGGAGGGACATATCAGTCTAAACTGCGTGATGCAGTCCAAAGAATGTTACAATTGTGGAAGAGAATGTCACATAGCCCGATTTTGTCGTGCAACAAAATCAAGTCCAGCTGGGATGGAGGCATCAAAGGCCGTTCCATACAAGATAAAACCGGTAGTTCAAGGGAGAGCGTTTGTTGTAACCTCCCAAAAAGCGAGGAATCCGAATGAGGTGATCATGGGTAAGCTAATTATAAACTCTAGTGAAGTATATACCTTATTTGATACCGGTTCTACCCATTCTTTTATTTCTCCTACTTGCGCTCAACGTTTAAATTTAACTCCAGAGAAATTAGACTTTGACTTATCGGTTGAAACTCCTTTGGGAGAAATCTTCATTACATCCACTGTTTATAAGTCTTGTTTGATTCAAATTGGTAACCGCACGTTACCTGTCGATCTTATTTCTTTGAAAATACTTGCATTTGATGTGATTTTAGGGATTGATTGGTTAACTACTCATCATGCTAAAATCGATTATTTTCGTAAGGTTGTTAGCTTTCATATTCCTAACCAACCTATTATATGAATTCAAGCAACCAAACCACTAAAGTCAATCACTGTCATATCAAGTCATAAAGCTATTCATTTATTGAAAAACGAATGTCAAGCTTTCTTAGCCCATGTCACAGATTTAAATAAAAATACGTCAGATTTGAATGATATTTCTATTGTTAATAAATTTTCTGATGTATTCCCTGAAGAACTTCCTGGCCTACCCCCAGAGCGTGAAATTAAATTTTGTATCGACCTTGAATCCGGTACAAAACCCATTTCCAAAGCTCCATATCGAATGGCTCCAATTGAGCATCAGGAGTTAAAAACCCAACTATAGGAATTGTTAGACATCGGTTTCATTCGTCCTAGTACGTCTCCTTGGGGTGCTCTTATTCTATTCGTGAAGAAGAAAGATGGAGGTATATGACTTTGTATTGATTATCGGGAGTTGAATCATTTCACCATCAAAAATAGGCACCCGTTGCCTCGCATTGATGACCTGTTTGACCAGTTGCAAGGAGCCAAATTCTTTTCAAAGATTGATCTTCGTTCCGGATATCATCAGTTGAAGATTAAAACTAATGACATTCCAAAGACTGCTTTTAGAACTCAGTACGAGCATTATGAATTCCTAGTCATGTCTTTTGGATTGACTAATGCTCCTGCTGCCTTCATGGACATGATGAACCGAGTATTCAAGGAATATTTAGATCACTTTGTGGTCGTCTTTATTGAAGACATCCTCATATACTCCAAAACTCGTGAAGACCTTGAGCAACACTTGAGGCTGATACTCCAAAAGCTTTGTGAAAATAAGCTATATGCCAAGTTGAAGAAATGTAAGTTCTAGCTTGAGGAAGTTGCATTCCTTGGGCACGTGATATCAAATCATGGAATATATGTTAACCCAATGAAGATTGAAGCAATTTAAAGCTGGGAACAACCAAAGTCAGTGACCGAAGTACGTAGCTTTCTCGGCTTAGCTGATTATTATCGGAGATTCGTGGAAGGATTTTCTCGAATCGCTACTCCATTAACTCAGTTGACTCGAAAAGATACAAAGTTCGGTTGGAGCGAGGAATGTGAGAAGAGTTTTCAAGAAATCAAGAGAGGACTCATTTCAGCACCTGTTCTGACAATACCATCTGGCTCGGAGGGATTTGTCATCTACAATGATGCTTCAGGCAAAGGGTTAGGATGTGTTTTCATGCAACATGGGAAAGTCATAGCTTATGCCTCACGATAACTCAAAGAATATGAGAAGAATTATCCTACTCATGATCTAGAGTTGGCAGCAGTCATTTTTGCGCTTAAGATTTGGAGGCATTACCTGTATGGAGAGAAGGTGAAGATCTATACGGATCATAAAATCCTCAAATATTTTTTTACTCAAAAGGAACTCAACATGCGGCAACGACGATGGCTTGAGTTGTTGAAAGATTATAATACCATCCTAGAGAAGCGAACGTAGTAGCTGACGCATTGAGTAGAAGATCATATGCGGGTACGAGTGCAATATTGTCAACGCAAAGTCCCATTTTGTATGACTTGGAAAGGATGGAAATAGAGTTAAGGACTCCAGGGACCCATGTGATGATAGTGAATATACGAGTAGAACCGACTTTAATTGATAAAGTTAAAGCTGCTCAACTTACGGACCTAGAGTTGATGCGTATGAGGAAGAAAGTGCAAGAAAGTGCTATTCCGGAAGCAAGAATCGATGAAGAAGGAATACTTCGAGTCAACTCCAGACTTTGTGTTCCTAACGATTCTGACTTAAAGTATAAAATCATGATGAAGGCGCACAACTCACCATTTGCAATCCATCCTGGGAATACCAAGATGTATCGTGATCTTCGACATACACTTTGGTGGAGCAATATGAAGAGAGAGATAGCGGGGTTTATCTCAAGGTGTCTAGCTTGTCAACGAGTCAAGGCGGAGCATCAAGTGCCAAAAGGTCCATTGCAACCACTTGAAATTCTAGAATGGAAGTGGGAGCACATTACCATGGATTTCGTTACTGGTCTTCCCAAGGTTTCTCAAGGCATAGATGTGATTTGGGTCATTATTGATAGATTGACCAAGTCTTCTCATTTCTTACCGATACGAGAAACTTATACACTTGAACGTCTTGCTAGTATGTACATATATGAGATTGTCAAATTACATGGTATGCCAGTAGCCATAGTTTCTGATCGAGACCCAAGATTCACTTCATGATTTTGGGTTAGTTTGCAAAAATCTATGGGCACAGATTTACGATTTAGTTTGGCATATCATCCTCAAACGGATGGGCAGTCAGAAAGGACTATTCAAACTCTTGAAGATTTATTAAGACTTTATGTCCTTGACTTCAAAGGAAGTTAGGACAAGTTCTTACCATTGGTGGAGTTTTCCTACAACAATAGTTATCAAGCAAGTATTGGCATGGCTCCATTTGAGGCGTTGTATGGAAGAAAGTGTCGTTCTCCAGTATATTGGGATGAGGTGGGTGAAGCAACGTTGTTAGGACCGGAGTTGGTACGTATGACTACGGAAAAGATTCAAACGATCCGATAACGTATAAAAAACTCACAAGATCGACAAAAGAGTTATATTGATCTTCATCGAAAGGACGTGGAATTCAATATTGGAGATCATGTGTTGTTACGTGTTGTTCCATGGAAAGGAGTTACGAGATTTGGAAAGAGAGAAAAGCTTAATCCTCGATTCATTGGCCCATTTATAATTCTCGAATGAGTAGGAACTGTGGCCTATAGACTCGCCTTACCGCCAAGTATGTCTCGTGTTCATAACGTTTTTCACATATCTATGTTACATAAATATGTGAAAGACCCGAACCATATTATTGAACTAGAACTAGACGAGATAGAGGAAGATTTAACATATGAAGAGTTACCTGTTAAAATCTTGGATAAAAAGGATCATATTCTACGCTCCAAGGTTATACCTCAAGTCAAAGTTTTGTGGAGAAACCACGATGTGGAGGAAATAACCTGGGAGTTAGAATCTGAGATGAAGTCAAGATATCCTCACCTCTTCGATTTACCAGGTACGTACCCTAATTTTGAGGACGAAATTTCATAAGAAGGGGAGGTTGTAAGACCCCAACTTTTATGAATAAAGAATAATAATATATTTTTGAATATTATGGTGTGGATTTGATATAATGTTATAGTTGTGGATAATATTTACAATATTTGCAAAGTAAGCAAGTGGTTTTTTAATATTCGATTGGTCGAGGAATATTCGTTTTAACAGGGAATATTCGTACGACGTCACAATCATTGGTGGACCCCACAACGGAAGTATTGTCGTAGTAAGAAAATGACAGAATTATCTTTTTATAAAAATAACGGCGGAAGTGTTACCGTTAAAACTGTTGAACTACCCGGTAGTAAAATTACAGTAATACGCGTGGTTGCATAGTAGCACACGGTATTGGTTATTGATGCTTACGTGAGAAGTCACCGCTTATACTCAATTATTATTACGATAATTATCGCATCATATCTCTCATATTATTGATTCAATTATTGTCACAAAGATCATCTGCATAATATGATATATTATTAAATCAATAATTGAGACGACAAAGTTATTCATATTATTAAATTGAAATATTGACAATGTCTAGAAGTTCTGTCAAGGAGAGGTTTGGTCACCTAATTGCGCGCTAATAAGGAGAAATCCTGATCGGAAAGCCCCCTCTTTCCTGGGAACGACCTGGTTGTTAAATATTGTGAGTTATAATATTAATGATGAATAAGTTCGTGTTGATTAAAGATGAAATTGATAGTTCCATTGTGTTGGAATTATTAGTGTTAGTGGAAATCGACATTTATTTTGATAATAATTGATGTCTAAAGGTTATATTGACCAATCGGGTAATTAATCGGATAAATGAGGAATTAATTGCTATTAATTCACATGATTATAACAATTTGTTCACATGTGTGTACTATTGATTCACATTCTTGTACTATTAGGGGAGGTGGTGCAAGATTGATAATACTTGCATGACTAAGTTAAAAATTGAGGTATAGATAGAAGTACTATACTGTAATTTGTATTTTCACATGTCTAGAACTATTGATTCACAAGATTTACTATTAGGGGAGGTGGTGAAAGTTTGATTGTAATAACCCGAGATTTTCTATATAAAATAAATAAGAAATTTTGCATATAAATTTTTTATTTATTTATTTAATGACGAGAATAAGTGTCAAGTAATGTGAACGATAAACGCAAATATATTTATTACTTGAAAAATTAGAAATAATTTTGGAATTATTAATTACTACAAATTATATTGTATGGTAATTAATTTCGTAAGTTTCTAAATGTTTTTATTAATTATTTTCCATGAAAACATGATTGAAATAATATATGAAGTGATAATTAGATTTATATAATAAATATTTTATTATATGAATTGTCGTAATATTTAAGTTAATTATTTTAACTTGATTATTGATGTCGTGTAACGAAGAATAAGTCGATATGGAATCCAAACCCCGAATTGGGATTCGATCAAGAGATGAGAATAATAATATTATATTATCTATATTATGATTTTACAGTATCATAAATATGTACTCTGTATGTGCGAACAGATAAAGTTGAGCAATGACGGTCCATTAGGTCATAGCATATTACCGTGCTGTGAAACCCTAATTATTAAACACAGTTATGAGATATGACTGAGTAGTGACTGTGTATATGAAGTTACCGTATATATAAGAATGTTTGTAATTAGGACAAACCCTAATTATCGTTTTTACGCCGATAATTAGACAAACCCTAATTATTATAACCCTAATCCATTGAAGTTAGAAACTGTAACATCGTTAGTTAAGAATACACGAGATAATTAGAGAACCCCTAATGGTCAATTAGAAACCCTAATTGATGACGTTAAGAAACCCTAATTATAGAACCCTATTTTTTCTATAGAAAACCCTAATTTAAATTACCGGGTTTAATTTCGATGTTGTTATATAAGTGTTTTAATTTACCAAAGGGTAGAAATTAATTGGTAAATGATAAGAATTACCATCTAGTGATTAAATATTATATTTAATTGCCTTGTACAAGATTACCCTTGAATTTATATGGGAAATTACCAAAATACCCTTTTTGGTTTATTAGTGTATTATTAGTTACATTGTTGATGGAATCTTGCAAAAATTATGGCCAACATCCCTACCCCACCAAACTTATTAGCTAAGCAATCAGTTGTACCAACCAATTTGAGCATCCAATGCATTTGGCTTAGCTTATATAAAGAATAGAGAGAGTTAGTATATTTTGTACACTTGAATTTTCCTAACTCTCATCCTAGACTCTCTCAAGCTCAAACCTACGAATTCATCTTGCCCATACACTCATAATCAAAGCCCAACCATCACAAACAACAAATCAGAAACAAGGAATCAAGAATTTTTGTGCATAAAAGGTATAAAATCCTAAGCCTAGAAATCCTTTGACTCGATGTTATTTGATGCAATTGATTGTTTAAAGTTGTGTAATAGGATGTTAATTGATGATATGGGTTGATAAATCAAAGACCCATAACATCAAAGTACACGAATTTGAAGATTTGAGAAATCTGGAAAATTCCATTTCTGTGATTTTTCGTCAAATGTCAGAGCTTATAGATCTTTGATCGATCATGATTTTTGTTGTTTTTAAGTTGTAATGTGCAGCTTGTTATGTGGTCTTTAATCTGGAAAAAAAAAATCCAGTCCGTATCATGTATAGATTAGAAGTTATAGATGGTCAAACATGGTTGACTGATCATAAGAAACTGTTTTTGGGCAGTCTGTAATGGGGGCATTCTCGTCCACTTTTTGTGCTTTAAAAGGTCTAGGCTTTTGATATGTTGTAGTACACTAAATAATCTTTTCATAGACTCTGAAATGGACTAAATCCGATATCGGAGGAGAGAGTTATGACATTTCAAAGTAGTAGTGTCAAAACTGTCCAACAAGTGCAGTGCGAACCCCACTTGAACGGAATTTCTGGGCTGATGTGTTCGAATTTGGAAACAAGTCAAGAGGGAAGAGTTGTAGTCTCGAAGATAGCTTCATGGGGGCTCAATAATCGTATAAAAATGTTTTTTAAAACGAAAGAGTTATGACCGTTTTAGCGAAAGAGGGTAAATTTGAGAAATAGATAAAAAACGGTTCTATAGTGGACATTTTGGGGGTCTGGCTTTAGGCTTCCTAAGAGATCCAAAATTACTGGGTTATATTTTTTAAAAATACTTTGGTATACCATGTATAACATATCCAAAGTTGGGAATTTTCCGATAAATGAGCAAGGCGTGAGAAAATCGCAAAAAGTGAGCTATTGAAAATTAAGTATAAACCAAGTCCCACATCGACTAAATTGAGAACTTCACCATTTTCTAAACCTATAAATAGAAGGGCTTGGCCTTTGTTTCATTCACCAACAATAAGGCATCCAATTTTGAGAAATGTTTTGTTGTGGGAGGACTTTTTATAAAGATCTCCTTAGTTAAATCTTGGTCGAGTATTTATTCAAATTTGTGGAATTCAGATTTTCTAGCATGTTTTATTTATTTAATTTTTTTGTAATGTTATTATTTTAAATATTGTATTTAGTTGTTAGTTAAAGTTTGAATTTTTGAAGTTTAGTTAGTTTTGTTAATAAACTAGTTAGTTTACTATGTTTATTTTGGCTTGGAATTGATTATGTAAATGAGTTATTTGTGATGACTTTTAATATTTTGGGATGAATTTCATTAATTAAGTATTATTAATGATATTAAAGCTATTTATTGATTATATTAAATAATTAGTTTAAAAATGATTTTATTATTTTAAAAATCATTTTAAATGAAAATAAAGTGTTTAAAGATATTTTGAGTTATAAAATATAACTTTTAATATTTAGAAGATAATTTCATTAATAATTATATATTAATGATATTTAGTTAATGATTTGTGATATTAAGTTTATTTAATAAATAGTTTAAAAATGGTTTTATTTATTTAAAAATCATTTAAAAGGATATTAAGGATTTAAAAATATTTTAAGTTATAATTAATGACTTTTAATATTAGGATAAATAATACAATATTATTAATAATAGTATTGTTTGATGTTTAAATCATTTAATTATGATTCCGATGTTTGAAAATGCATGATAAATTTTAATAAGTGTTTTAAAATTATTTTAAGTCATTTAAAAATAAAATGACTGATATTTACAGATGTTGAGGTACAGAATAAGAGTCTTAGACTCAGTATTTACCCGATAAAGTTAGCTTGACAATCGGACAATTGTCAGAAATTGACCCGAACTTAGATATTTGACTGTGTTAATGATTGTTTAGGACGTAATGACTGTTAGATATATGTGATGATGTGATTAGACTATGTGCTTACTATAATAGGCAGTACTATATATTATTATATATTGTTCTAATCGAACGAATGATCTGATTAATGATATGTTGTGATATAAAGAGATAGAACCTAAGTTGAGATTTGTAATCAGCGAATCAGGCAAGTATCTTACCTTTGCATTTTCTTTATGCAATGGACATGAGTAAGAAGTTTCAGAATTATTCTATTCCTGTACAGATTATGTACTCTTTGATTATCAACATGTTAGTTCAGATATATATTCTGTTCATTAATTTCTAAAAGGTTATACAAGTGTCCCTACTTGGATAATCATGGTATTTATTCACATGTTGATACACCTTTGTCAATTACCCGTATATATATATATATATATATATATATATATATATATGTTGAATTACATATTATTGTTGAGCAAGATTAAAACCTTCTAAGTTGGAACCAAACATGTATGAACATCCCTATATAGGAAAATATTTGCGCCAAGCGAGATAGAGTGAGCGATGATGAATTTCGCTTTAGGTTATGTAGTATTGATCAATACAGGTACAATCTGGGTGATCACCCTCCGTGTCTGTAAGTTATGACGGTTTGCGGATGGATTTCGCTAAACCTTTTCAAAATGAAAAGAATGTTCATAGTATGTTTCTTAAACCCTATTCATGGGTAGAGCCAAATTTCAAGAATTTGAAAGAGAGTTGTTATGTGAATTTTTTTCAAGATGTATTACTTCACAACTTTCAATTCATTGTAGAAGTGTTATGTAAAGAGAATACTTATATTCTTTCAAATTTATATATATAATTGCTATTACTTATTGGCACTCAAATGCTCACCCTTGCTTAAATTAAATGTTTTCAAGCTATGTATGAGCAACCTAAAGGCTCAAGTACCCGAACAAGGGAAAGGAAAATCGTTTAATGAGTTTATATTATGAGTTAATGGTTATAGTCAGTATTGGTATCTATTCAAGTATTGTAAGGAATGTATTTGAAGTCTCGTACCTGGGAAATAAACTTTGATGTATGTAAATTAAGTTTGGATGTATTATTATTTGTATTATTCAGCTTATAGAAATTGTATCGTGAAGCACCGAGTTCGGGTTTCAAGTACCCGGATTTGGGGGCGTCACATTGATAATACTTGCAGGACTAAATTAAAAATAAAGGAAAAGAGGAAGGTGTTAGTTCCTAGTAGGCACAATAGATCTAGAAGGGGGGTTGAATAGATCCTTCTTCTTCCAAATACTTTTCTGATTTATTTTGTATTGCTAATAATTTAGCATGTGACAAACATAAGAATCTTTTCAAGCACAGCAGAATAAGTAAAAGATCCCCTTCATTGATATATTCATAATCATACATACATTGTTCGTAGAGTTAGTTTAGTGGTAAGCAGTTAAAATATACATAGCAGTTATAGCAGTTAATGTACATAATGTAAATGACATAAAGTGAAAGACACAAGGGGTTTTAAGTGGTTCAGAGACTCAAGCTCCTAATCCACTATTCTGCTTTTAACTAGCAGGATTTTCACTAAGGAAGGGCAGCACCCTGAATCACTAAGATTCCTTCAAGGCCAACAGCCTTGGGACTTCAGTTCACTAAGAACTCTTCAAGGCCAGTAGCCTTGGAACTTCTCTAGTTCCCTAGGAACTCTTCAAGCCCAGTAGGCTTGGAACTTTATTTAGTCCCTTCGGACAAGAACCCCTCAGGCCCTGGCTTCTTGTTATTATAGTTGTTGTTGTTGGTGGTGCTTAGCTGCTAAGATGTCATTAAGCTCTGAACATCTTTTGTACTTAGCAGCTTGGTGTGGTCCTCTTTGCATTCTGCTTCGAATCTGGACCACATCTTCGTTGGTGCAGCTGATCTTTACTCTTTTGTGCTCATCTTCACCTGGTATCAGCTGTGCACCATCACCATCTGGGTTTGCTAAGTCTCTGTACTTTTAGTAGACTTTGTCTGGCACTTAGCAATCCCTGAACCCTTCTTGAATACTTTGCAGACATGGTTCTGCACTTGTTCAGTTTTAGCTTTCGATTCATGGTGATTCGTAGAGTGGCTCTCTTGATCTTCCTTGTACTTAGCCACTTTCCTGAATGATATCTTCTTGGCCTTCTCGGCTCTCAGCTTGGCTGCCATCTTTAGTGGCATTCTCATCTTTGTTGAGTGAAGCTTTATTCTTTTTGAGCCCTTCTTCAAAGTTGCTTCACTTCCACCTTGGTAGTCTCACTGTCACTGAGATTTATTCTATTGATCTTTGGTGGAACTCGTAGAGTCAACAATAGCATTCACCAACTCAACGATTCTCCAACTTCACAATCATCAGCACTTCTAGATCTTTGAAGCTCTGTTGATTTATACTACTTCCCAATCTTCCCGTTGGACGTTGAAAGCTATTCAAATTGCCTTGCAGATCTCGAGTTATTTGGTGCAGACTGCAGATGTGACATGACATCTTTTTTCCGACTTCCCCGACTTCAGTCATTGTTTCACCAACCCTGTCAGATATGTCAATTTGATATCTTGGGCAGGTCGTCGACTTTATTTCACCCTTCTGATTTCTCGATCAGAGGTTGTCCTTGCATCGAAGCTCTCAATAAGCTCTTGTCCAAATAATACACTTCAGATTGAACCATTTCCAATGCTTCAGTCTTTAGCTATTCGAACTCTATGATTCTAATGCATATCTTCATGGACCTGATGGTAGTGTCTTGTTGACTAGTAGAGACAACACTACGATCTTGAAGAGTGTTGATTGGATCTTCAATGTAGAGCACCTTTTCCTTCTCTTGTGCAGTGCTTCATCACTTCACTTCACGCCTCATTGTTCTCAAATCATCGATGGCTTGACTTCTTGTTCTGGCCCCTTCTGAATAATAAGACACTTCAAATTTGTGGCGTGTCCAGCTCGCTTTCTCCTTGTGATCTCCCGTTCACTTATCATCGATGGACTGACCCAATGCTTAATCACTTTAGCCTTGTTATTCAGAGGCCGACCAGTATCTTTGAGTATACTTCATCAGTTTCTTCTTTGTTTGGAAAACACTATGATCCTGGTTACTTCCGAGATCATTGTCATCTTTCTTCTTGACAGCCACTGCATATGCTGACTTTCCTTAATCAGCTACTGAAGTCTTCTTATGATCATCTTATTGAAGTCTTTACCTTGAATAGCTTCTCAACTCAATTTGGATGCTGATTGAGTTGATGCTTAGATCTTCTATTAGCTTGCATGTCATTCGTTGAGTGCTCTCTGGCTTTCTTCAAGTTATATGTATCTTTGCATTACCAACCAGAGGCTTCATTCCTTTGGATATTCAGGGAGTGCTCATTTGTTAAGAATCATATTTGCTCTACGATTCTGCTTTGGCATTGTGAGCACATCCGTTGAGGTCTTAGTTCTCAGACTCTACGATTCAACTTTTGGTCGTGGCAAGACACTCACGACTCGAGATCGAGATCTTGACACTCACGATCTCTCATGTCGTTGTGGCTTGTTGTCTTCATCTCGATCTTGCTTCGACTACGATCTTTGCCTTTGGTATGATTAGTAGACTATACAACTCGAGTGTAGTCTACGATTCTTGACTTGGCTTCGGAGATACTCGATCGGCTCAGAGGCGGTGTCGCTCTCACGATTGATTCAATATGACTTCCTCAACGAAGACTCGACCTTCCTCGAGGAAGCTTTACTTGATGCACTACCGATCCTTTCTCGCCTCCTGGCGCGATCTCTACGATTTACAGTGCGGTGGTTTAAAGACGATCGATGTTTCTATCTATTACATCATAAGATCAACCTAACATGCTTGATCTTTCTATATTTATAGTCCTTGTACATCATTTCTTTTTAAGGATTTTACAAAGCTATTTTACTTATGTAGGATCAACCTAACACATTTGATCAATTCATTCTAAGTCCTTGTACATATGTTTCTATTATCTATCAAGGGACTTTACAGCTTTTCTTAATGCAAGCATACTTGCATATTCATTAATATATATATATATATATATATCATAATCAAATCATATATAAATAAAAATATCATTCACATGCATATTCCTGACAATCTCCCCTTATTTGATTATGACAAAAATAATAAGTGCATATGCATGTTATGAATGAATCTTATATACAGTGAGCAGCTGTATTTCTAAAATAGATAATCATGAATTTCATTTATAATGATGTGGAATTTAATACACTGACATTTTACATCCTGGATCCAGAACATACCTAACTAGTTAGAGATGTATCTCTTTGGTTCCATGTATGCTTCCAGGATGTCTGTTGATCAGCTATTCATTTGTTTGATTTCTTTGCTTCTCCTTCCCTTGGGATGTTGACTTCATTTCTTTTGTTTGCTCCTTTGTAGATGTATGTTCCTCTTCTTCTTCTGGCTCCCCCTCAGTGTTTGCATATACAGGCTCATCATCATTTGGCTCCCCCTCAGATGATGAACCAGCTTCTTCTTCTGTTGTCTTCTTCTTTGTCTTCTTTTCTTGTTTCCTTCTGCTCTCCTTTCCCTTTCTTGAATACCTTTTACTCCTCCTATTTTTATTCCTCTTTTTCTCCCCCTTTTCATTATTAATCATTTGGGAGAGCTGCTCCATGTTGGACATAAGCTGCTCCATCAAATAGGAGGAGTTACCGACTTCAATCTTGAGTTTTTGTTGACTTAACTCAAATTGCATAGAAAAAGACTGATTCATGTTGTCAATCTTTGTCAGAGAGGACTTGGAGTTTCTCTTCATTTGTATTTTGTTCTCATAGAGCCTCAGCCTTCTGATCATGTATGGCCTTCAGATAGATGTGATCTCTCTCTTTGATTTTAAGAGATACATCAGCCACGGTGGCTTGGATTCTGTCTTGAACTCAGTGATCTTCTGTTTCTGTCAACTTCTTTAACTCTTCAGTAATTAGAAATATTTTCTCACCCAAATTTCAAAGAAAAATTCCTCAATGTACTCCTGCCCATAGGAGTTTGGTCATCTGGTCTGGCAACTTTCTATTGAACATTATCTTGGACTCTACGATTTTCATCTTTGGAAAGATTTTCAAAAGTGTTGAAAATCTGAAAGATCGTTGAGTACCAATTGACATTAGAAGATGAAGGGATGTTGGACAACAGTGCTTGAGCAGATGAAGGCTTCTCATCTTGAACTTGAGCACTATCAGTGATAGAGTGAGCAGACTCTATGATTATCTCCTTGGTCATAAACCTTCTGCCTTCAGAGTCCACTCTACGATCAAAGGGAATATAGTGATTGCTAGCATGTCAATAAACTTTGTGATGGGGCTGGTCATTGATCATCATCGTTGCAAACTTCTTTACCCTGGGAAAGTTTTGTGACACAAGTTCCAAATTTGGAAACTGAGAGTAGCACCAGCTGAAGCAACTCTCATCTCTCTTACTGTGTGCTTTTAGCCAAGGCATTCATGGAAAGAACCATCTCAGCAAAATATCTTCATAATTGTACAATAGAGTTGTGAAATCTAACTCCATATTTTTCCAGTTATGAAGCACTTCATCTGTGGTCATTCTTACAATTCGAAGTTGTTCATTTCCATTATTTATCCATCTTGCTGCTTGTTCAGCTGGTGGTTCATCAAAGACTTCTACTACTATTCTTCTGCTGATTCTAGCTGAAGAAAGAACAGGATAGTATTCTGGTTCTTCTGATTCCTGAGGTGTAGAATCAGAATCTTTCTCTATTTCTTCCCTTTTTGATCCAGAATCTTGTTGACTTCCTACATCAAATTCATTAGTGAAGTCTTCTCGTTGAATTTCATTATTAAAACCTTCTTCAACAGTATCTTCTTGAGATTCATTCCCTTCGTTTCTGGTCCCATCTTCAGCATCCTCTTCCTGTGATTCAGATTCATCATCACTTAATTCAATGACAGCATTAGAGTGATCACTTCTCCATTTGGAGGCAAATTGAGCTATCAATCGGTGGCTCCTCCTTCTTCTTGGAGATTCAGCTATAGGAGAGTCAGACTCTTCTTCCTCTTCAGACTCTGAAGCCTTTGAATCATCAAGCAGACTTTCTTGATTTTCAGCAACAGTGGGGGAATGTTTTTCTTCCTCAGACTTTGCATCTTTTGGGTTTGTTGGAGTGATTGCTGTAGAAGATATTGTTATGTCAGCCTGCAGCCTTTCTTTATCATCAGAGTGGATGCTCTGAGAGTTAACCGTAGAGCTTGCACATCCTTTTTCTTCACCATCAGACTTGGTTTTTTCTTTCACAGATTCAATCTTTGAACTTTCAGTTCCTTTTTCATCTTCAGATTCTTCATATTCTTCTTGGTTGAATGAACTTTCCTGGGGAACAGGGGCTGGTTTGTTCACCACCTTAGCTTTCTTTCTTGAAGGTTCCTGAAGTAATCTGTTGTTTCTTCTCCTTTTTGGGTTTACAGCAGTTGAAGCTCACATCTCCTCCTCCTTTGTTGCTTCTTCTTGTCGGTTGGAGACATGTGTCTTGATGAAGCCTCTGCATTCTTCTCATTCTTAGGCTTCTTCTTCTTTGGGGTGTTGCAAAGAATCGATGCAGAGTCATCAGACTCAGAACTTCCCACCTCCTTTACTTTTTTCTTCTTTGTAGAGACTTTTCTACTGACTCCAGTTTGCGTTAGCCTCCTATTTTCCTTTGGGTATTTCTTCCAATTCATAAATAGTTGTGGTGACATTACTTTGTGCACATTCAGAGAGGTTCTCCTCATCATCCTTGATCTTGCTTCCAACTTTTTCTTCATCACAATGCTCAAAGCAAGCTTCCATGAAATACTTTTGTAAGTGGTTTATCCAGAGATTTCTTCAAGTCAACTTTTTTCATCCATTTAGAGATTTGGTCAACAGACAACTCCAAAGTTGATCTCGCTTCTTCGTAACTATAAGGCGTATATAATCTTCAACCGGCTGGTCGAGTACATGTCGTCGTGCAAAGTGATTTCAGACAAAGATACATTTTCCCACTATCTCAGCAAGGAATTCGAATTCCTCTGGAAACTCCTTTTTCTTCATGTCCTTCAGACTAGGGTTTCTTTGGTACCTCATAATCTCCTTTGCTTTCTCAGTGTCAATCTCATCAAGGTTTTTCAGTCCTAGGTCAGGAAAATCTAGGCATTGGTTGATATCGGATGATTTCAGTTTTAGAGACTGACCTTTAACCTTGGTTGAAAGAGTTTCGGCATTTACGGATGCATTCCGAGTTGAATGCCAGTGATTACTCGCCAATCTTCCATTTGAATGATTCGAGGAATATGGATATTGATTCAGGGAGATTTATGAAGTATGGCTGATTGTGATTTGAACTCTAGAAGTTTGAGTGGTTTGGCTTCGAAGAGAATTCTAGGGTTCAAAAATGGGAGGGAGAGAGGTTTAATTGATTTTGGTAACTGTTTATAGATTTTGAATTTATCTTTATGGCAGTTCCTTCTTACACTGCATATGCTATGACGAGTCAACTAGTTATTGGTTGCACGATGCCCAGTAACGAGCTGTAACTCCCTAGTAACTTTGTCAGTTAGCTGTCTCTTTTAGAAAAGTGGATGTTTGATTGACGTGGATTGACCTTTGACCTCTTGAGTTCGTAGAGTAGCATGATAGGACAGCTATTGACTCTACATTTTCCTTTGTTGACTAACGATCAATTCTATGAAAGATGTTGCAGTGGATGATTTTGACATTTCTCCTCATGTTGAAACTGCATAGCTCAACCACTGATGTACCCCAAGCCAGTTTGTGTATTTAAGTTCTGATGTGCGTTTGCAAGATGTCTTTCTAAACTGTATTTGAACTAATCTCCTCCTACTTCAGAATGGTAGAGCAATTGTCTAGTTCTTCCAAGCTCCTCATGAGCTAGAGTGTCTTCTGGTAAATCTGCTATTGTTGAGTTTTCACTACGATCGTTGAGATTTCATCACGATCGTTGAGTTCTCTTAAAACTCTATTCTATAATCGTTGACTGACTTGGTCCTTGAGATGAACTTTACTAAGCATTCCTTCTAGGTCAAGGTAGCTCAGGAAGGGCCAACCTCTTAGAGTGAGCTAAGGGTCAGTTTTGTCCCTGAGGCGCTTTCCAGATAAAATACTTTAGAAGTGATTTGTACTGATATCTCATTTGACCTTTTATGTTGGGGAGTCCCTCTTTCAACTTTAGACATTTGTACTGGCTGCAATTGTGGTGTCCTCCTGCTCTTGCACTACTATCAGATGTTTGATCATAGGTACTCCACGATTTTGAGTTAGGTGGCTAAAAGGTTATCAGTAGTACATTTTGAGACGTTCCTACTGACTATGGATCTTCATTTGGTTCATCAGCCACAAAGTTTTGGGACTCAGAATGGGTACATGCCTTCATAGTATATCTCCGATGGTTTAGAGTCTTCAGATGCTTAGTTAGACATCGCTCCCCATAGTTGATACTATCTTCTTCACAGAGACCTAAGTTCTTCTTCTTCATGTGTAGTAGAAGGCAACCATGCATATCTCATTCTGGCTGAAGTCATTAAATCTTCTTGTATTATAAAAATGGGAATTTTCAGGGTTGATCATTCTACGATCCTTTGACAGCACTACGAACGTAGTATTCCTTGTCAGTTTGTGCTTCTTTAGTTCTCATCCCATAATGAGTTCCTCATGATTGATGCTCGATGATCCTCTCAGTAGTCGACTTCCTTGAGGATTCTTCTCTTATGACATGCTTTGCATGATTGAGCATATAAGACCCTTTTCTTCTTTTGTTGAATGGCCTGCTTCCATACAAAGATCAGCAGCCATGTGAGCTTTATTCAGATTAGCTCAGCAGGTCTTCAAGAACAGGATTTGACATATAGGAATTTTATCAGAATCATTTTTGAACAGTCTTAAGCCTTCTGCTGGTTGAATCTTTCTTGACTAAAGTCTTCTGCTTTAGCCTTCCTTAGTGTGATCAGATAGACCAAGTACCTGCAGATTATAAATTTCTATTTTTGGTACCCATGGTTAAGTGGGTCCTGCTAGGTTAGTTTTCTAAACCCTTGTTCCTCATATATTTAGATAATCATCATATTGATCACCAACATTCATATTCATGTATGTAACTCATTTAGATAATACATTTTGAGATGCATGAAGGTGAGTGTGTGTAAGATTTGCTATTTTAATAAAACACTCTTTTTCTTTGATGGTTTCATCATTTGCTTGGTTATGTTCACAGAGTTTAAATGTTCTCAAAGTGAGAGTCAACTCTACGAATTATTTGTATTTAGTTGATTCATGGAGGTGATCAGTTTCTACAAATCATCAAGATACTTTTGCAAGAATGATCATACTCTGTGTGTTATCAAACTCTTAGAACATTGGTTTGTACATACATACTAACTCATCAGCAAAGCTTACTTCACATAAAATTAATTTAACCTGTGATGCTCTTATGACCCATTTCAGATTTCTTTCAAGATGTCATCTTCAACCTAAAACTTGGATGGAGAGAAAGTTTATAGGCAATTGGGTTTCCATCCTCAGTGTACTTTCTCTATTCACCTTTTTAGGTTGATTATGATTTCTTGAAAGAATACTGTTATAGTTCATAAGAAGGTGCAACATGATGTACACAGTTATACTAGTGAGGAATCGTACCTTTCTACTATTAGTTCCTTAACAGTCATTTAACTTTGACATATTGAGATTAGGCATTGATGTGCATAGTTTCTCATTTACTCTTGACAGCTTGTTGCTCCAGTTGACCTTCAATCAATCAAATGTGTGGTCTTGAGGATGCAAGCTAAGAGAATCTCAACGCCTTCTTGATTCTTTGACATCCTTGAGTTCACCGGGTTTACATCCAAATTTGGTTGGCACAAACACATGTTTGAGAAGTTCTTCTTCTTCTCTGGATAAGCATTTCTTAGCATGTGTGGCCTTTTCATCTTTTCAGGCTGGTGGATGTTTGAATCCTTTTTGTTGATGTCTCTTGAGCTTACAAGCCTGGTCTTCAGATTACAAGATTGACCGCGAGAAGGAATTGGTCTTGTTGATATGACAATCAAGAGCATGGACCAATCTAAGCAGCTTCAGGTGTATATACACATTTACCTATACACAATATTTCTAACGTGTGAGCTCATCTGCATGCAACAAGTGACTTACTACTAAACTAAGTTTAGAATAATGTTTGTGCCTAGGATCAGACTCAAAGCGATTAGCTTTTGAACATAGCATGAGAACCTGCTTTGATACCAATTGTTAGTTCCTAGTAGGCACAATAGATCTAAAAGGGGGGGTTGAATAGATCCTTATTATTTCAAATACTTTTTTGATTTATTTTGTATTGCTAATAATTTAGCATGTGACAAACATAAGAATCTTTTCAAGCACAGCGGAATAAGTAAAAGATCCCCTTCATTGATATATTCATAATCATACATACATTGTTAATAGAGAGTTAGTTCAATTGAGTAAGCGATTAAAATATACATAGTAGTTATAGCGCTTAATGTACATAACATAAATGACATAAAGTGAAAGACACAAGGGTTTTAAGTGGTTCGTAGACTCAAGCTCCTAATCCACTCTTCCGCTTTCAACTAGCGAGATTTCCACTAATGAAGGGCAAGACTCAATCACTAAGATTCCTTCAAGGCCAAGCACCTTGGGACTTCAGATTCACTAAGAACCTGCTCAAGGCCAAAGACCTTGGAACTTCTCTAGTTCCCTAGAACTCTTCAAGCCCAGAGGCTTGGAACTTTATTTAGTCCTCCTGACAAGGACCCTCGAATTCTCAGCGTCTTGTTGTTGTAGTTGTTGTTGTTGGTGGTGCTTAGCTGCTAAGATGTCATTAAGCTCTGAACATCTTTTGCACTTAGCAGCTTGGTGTGGTCCTCTTTGCATTCTGCTTCGAGTCTAGACCACATCTTCGTTGGTGCAGCTGATCTTTACTCTTTTGTGCTCATCTTCACCAGGTATCAGCTGTGCACCATCACCATCTGGGTTTGCTAAGTCTCTGTACTTTTAGTAGACTTTGTCTGGCACTTAGCAATCCCTGAACCCTTCTTGAATACTTTACAGACATGGTTACTCGCACTTATTCGATTTACTTTTTCAGTTCATGGTGATTCGTAGAGTGGCTCTCTTGATCTTCTTTGTACTCAGCCACTTTCCTGAATGCTATCTTCTTGGCCTTCTCGGCTCTTAACTTGGCTGCCATCTTTAGTGGCATTCTCATCTTTGTTGAGTGAAGCTTTGATCTGTTTGAGCACTTTTTCAAAGCTGCTTCACTTCCACCTTGGTAGTCTCACTGTCACTGAGACTTATTCTATTGATCTTTGGTGGAACTCATAGAGTCAACAATAGCATTCACCAACTCAACGATTCTTCAACTTCACAATCATCAGCACTTATAGATCTTTGAAGCTCTGTTAATTTATACTACTTCCCAATCTTCCCATTAGAAAGTAGTCGTTGAAAGCTATTCAAATTGCCTCGCAGATCTCGAGTTATTTGGTGCAGACTGTAGATGTGACATGACATCTTTTTCTGACTTCCTGACACTATAGTCTGCTGTTTCATCAACCCTGTCAGATATGTCACTTTGATATCTTGGGCAGTGTCGACGACTTTTATTTCACCCTTCCGATTTCTCGATCGAGGTTGTCCTTAGATCGATGCTCTCAATAAGCTCTTGTTCAATATTACCTTCAGATTGAACCGCTGCCAATGCTTCATCTTGACTATTCAACTCTATAATTCGATGCATATCTTCATGGACTGATCAGTAGTGTCATGTTGATCGGTAGAGACAACACTACGATCTTGAAGAGTGTTGATTGGATCTTCAATGTAGAGCACATCTTCCTTCTCTCATGCAAAGGCTTTGTTTCTCAAATCATTAAACTTGACTTCTTGCTCTCGCCCTTACGAATAATAAGACACTTCAGATTTGTGGCATGTCCAACTCGCTTTCTCCTTGTGATCTCCCATTCACTTATCATCAATGGACTGACTCAATGCTTAATCACTTTAGCCTTGTTATTCAAAGGCTAACCAGTATCTTTGAGTATACTTCATCAGTTTCTTCTTTGTCTGGAAAACACTACGATCTTGGTTACTTCCGAGATCGTTGTCATCTTTCTTCTTGACAGCCACTGCATATGCTGACTTTCCTTAGTCAGCTACTGAAGTCTTCTTATGATCATCTAGTGGAAGACTTTACCTTGAATAGCTTTTCAACTCAATCTGGATGCTGATTGAGTTGATGCTTAGATCTTCTATTAGCTTGCATGCCATTCATTGAGTGCTTTCTGGCTTTCTTCAAGTGATATGTATCTTTGCATTACCAACTAGAGGCTTCATTCCTTTGGATATTCAGGGAGTGCTCATTTGTTGAGAATCGTATTTACTCTACGATTCTGCTTTGGCATTGTGAGCACATCTGTTGAGGTCTTAGTTCTGCACTCTACGATTCAGCTTTGGCTGTGAAGACACTACGACTCTGAGATCAGATCTTGACACTACGATCTCTGTCGTTGTGCTTGTTGTCTTCATCTGATCTTGCTCGACTACGATCTTTGCCTTTGGTATGATTAGTAGACTCTACAACTCTGAGTGTAGTCTACGATTCTTGACTTGGCTTTGGCAAATACTCGGTCGGCTCGTAGGCAGGCTGTCTCTATGATTCTGAACATTACTTCCTCAGCAGACTACGGCCCTAAGGAAGCTTTACTCGACGCACTACGATCCTTCCTCGTCTCTCCTGGCAGTCTACAATTTCTGGTGCAGTGCTCGACGATCAGACAAGCCTATCTATTACATCATAAGATCAACCTAACATGCTTGATCTTTCTATATTTATAGTCCTTATACATCATTTCTTTTTAAGGACTTTACAAAGCTGTTTTACTTATGTAGTATCAACCTAACACATTTGATTAATTCATTCTAAGTCCTTGTACATATGTTTCTATTATCTATCAAGGGACTTTACAACTTTTTTTAATGCAAGCATACTTGCATATTCATTCATATATACATATATATATATATATATATATATATATATATCATAATCAAATCATACATAAATAGGAATATCATTCACATGCATATTCCTGACAGAAGGTATAATTCTGTAATATTTCGAGCCCTAAAACGTGCAATTATCGAAACTATATTTTTCTATAAATAGAAGTTCATTCTTCCTTCTTTGATTACCAATTCACTAAAGTTATAGAGCAATTATTATAGAGAAAAATTATAGAGAGAAAGAAGAAGAGAAGTCTGCTACCTCACTATTCCAGTATCCAGTTTTTTCTAAGGTAAGGGGTAGTATTCTTTCGTATTCATGAAGAGAGTTATTTTCTTTTAATACTCGTAAGGGTTGTTATTCTATTCTTTATTATTATGTTGGAATAACCTGTCTATGCGAAGTACTGCATACATGGTAAAATTCTTCTGTTATTTCATTCTTTACTATTCTGTTGGAATAACTTTTATTGCGTGCGGTCTATCGCATGCCCGGTGAATTCTCATTGTTATTCCATTCTTTATTATTCTCATTGGAATATCCCACATGCATGCGGATTACGCATGACTTGGTTCCATTCTTTATTATTCTCATTGGGAATAACTTTGATGTATGCGATCTATCGCATGCTCGGTGAATTCTTACATTATTCCATTCTTTATTATTCTATTGGAATAACTCCGCCTATGTGATTCTCGCATGCATGGTGAATGATCCTTCGTATTCATTCCTTATTAAATTTTGAAAATGATGCATCTCACGGATTATCGCATGGCGCTAAAATCCATTTGCGCTTCATATATTCTATTATACTCGGTTGGTTAAAGTTTTGGCTTCTATACTCCATGAAATTAGTAGAATATTCTGGATATTTGCGTTTCATCCAGTATCTTTTCATGAAAATATTCTTCTGAGCATTCTTGAATTTTACATCACAAAGCAGTATCATGTTCACAATTTGGACGTTATTGATTTCTGGATAAATTAAATTATAAATCTTTAAAATTTATCCTTGAACTTGTTTTATTGAATTATTATGTCATTGTCATCATCCTCTTGCGTATATTGTGATGAAAGTCATCTTTAGCTTACGTGCATAGATGGACTTGGTATGATTATGACCAGGGATTATTCGGTATAATCATGACCGTAATGCGACGAATGATGTGGTGAAAGTCCTCAATGGCCTGTAGTGCATTGATGGACAGTTTTTGGTATGATTATGACCGAGGATTATTCAAGATATAGTCATGACCATTGATGATTTAATGAATATCCTTGGCCCGAAAGGTGAGGAAGATTCGATGATATGGTTTATTTATTAATTTGAATCTCGTGATAAAAATTGATGAAAACATTTTAAATCATAGAAGATAGTAGATATCATGCTCTACTTGACTCTTCTAATGGATTGCTTATTCCGTTGCAGTTAAACTTGATGTCTATTGTATTTTATCAATTTAACATTGTTGAAGGCTAATGATAATTTATTATGTATTATCTTAGTCATAATACTTCTTACTGGGCTAGTTGAGCTAACCCTTTCTTTCACCGTTTTCTTCTTGAAATGAGAATATAGTCGACGACGAGTCGAAAACAGAGTGATTGGCGGTCGTATGATAGCATTAGTAGTCCTCACTATTCTGTTAAATAGTGTGACAATAAATGTAATGAGGACTCCTTTGAATGTCGATATTGTCTAGATGATAATATTCTTATTAAAACTCTCAGTTTATGTTTTTTCGTATTTTACACGACAGTTGTATTATTAAGTTGTATTTGAATTTTGTATCATGTTTTTGGCGACTCAAGATGGGTGATGTATACCTATTTTGGGGGCGTCACGGCTGAGGCCCAGAAACAATTGATCAAGGCGCGTGCGATAGGAAAAGTTGATGAGGAATAGGAACCTTAAAAAGTAAAGAAGTACTGAAGGAAGCAATCAGGTGGCAAAAAGAGATTAACAAAATGCTGGAGACTAATCAAAAGGCAACAGAGAATTGGGGAAATAGAATTCAAGTTGAAGATTGAAGATTGGAGGATTGCTGTTAGAGTTTTCTTCTTCTTCTCTATTTTAGTTTTGTAATTCTGTTGAGATGATTTTCAGGGGATTTTTGGTTTTATTTTTCAGTATGAGCTAACTTTTCCATTAAGACTATAAATTGAACCTTTTATGTTTATAAATTGATTACTCAATTTAATCCAGTTATTTACATCAAATTGAATTATTTATCATGTTTTGTATTTATTGATTAATTATTTGGCCGATAATTACTGTGTTACACTAGATAGATTCGGGAGATGAAATCTAGGGTTAGAACTGAACGTGATAACATGTATGCTTAATTATTTGCATGAGATAAATAATTAGGGTTGTGAATTGAATAGAAATATCTCTTTTCACTGCATGTAACAGTTGGGAATTGAAACTTAATGAATTTAATTTTATTATTTTGCATAGGGATATCGCAGAATTAATTGAATTAAATAAATGTTATTTGACCACTTGGGAGAGGGCTTTTAACAACTAGAATTCCTGTTAACAATTCAGGTGACGTGATAACTGGAGTAATTGGATAATTGGTTTGTAATACATAATTGGGGATATTGTAGTCTTAACCTTTATTTATTTGAATCAATTCTAGAGTAATAGATTTTTAATTAGTTAATTTTAGTTTTCTTAATTAGAAAATCACGAATTACAGTTGTTTAAATAAAATTGGATTGATATAGTACTAGTAGTTGGAGTTTATTAATTGGAATTTCTTGTGGGTATGATACTTTATTTTACCACTTTATTACTTGCTGACTGTGTATGCTTGCGCAAATAATCGATTGTGAAATCGACCAACGGAATAAATAATATAACTCAATTAATCAATTACTTGTAACAAAGTTTCACCTCCCTTTAGAACTGAATGAAGAAAACTAGCCTGACATGCCTTCAAAGCTCCAATGTTGTTGATTATAATTGATATTAGATGATATCTAAAACCTTGACTATCATCATCTATTTATAGTGCTAGACAAAGTCCTAAATCCTATGAAAACTAGAAATCCAAATCCAAAAAGGAATTACAAATGATGACTCTAGTTTCCATAAATAAATAGAAACCAATTTGGAAATAAATCTCAGTCTAAAAAGATCCTGAATCTAATAGAAATATCAATCTCATTCCATATAAAATTCTGCCAAAATCTATTTTGAGAACTTTCCAAAAACCAAATTCCCGACCTAGCGCGGCCGCGACCCATTTGTACTAGGGAACTGCAAGGTCTTGCCCAAGGATAGAGAAGTCTTGGTTGGGGAGGCTTCAAAGCGCGCTGGGGCAAATTGGGACAGAGGCGAACACGTCGACGCAGATTCATCTAGGCTATTTGGGTTTGCCGAGCCAAATTCAGAGTTTTCTAGGATTTTCTTCAGTAGCGGTCCTTTCTTTGTTTAAGCGAATCGTGTGCGGTAGCCTAACCACGATCAGCAACACTTTGATCTTTTATTCCTCATTCAGCTCTAATTCATCTCGTTTCATCCTTTCAGCTCTAAATCCATCTAAAAACAATAAACACCCTATTAAGCTTGTATACACATGAATCATGCAATATAACCAACCGTAAAGGAATCAAAAATCATGAATATTTTGTATTTATCAACGAATTTAAAACTTACATGACTTGAATTTAGCAAAAATGTAAGTTTGTAGCAATGATTTGTCGATCTCCTTTTGCTTGGTTGCTTTTCTCAATGTTTAGATCTTAGATGAAGAAGATGAGGAAGTTTAGATCTCAACAACATATCTTATTTAGGACTCATCGTCCGCAGTTTAATTCTGTAGACGGTGATTTATATTAAAGTGGCGTCGTTTAAAATAAGACTCGGCGTCCGCAGTATTAAACTGTGGAACGGGAGAAAGCAAAGCGACGTCGTTTAAAGGCTGAAGCATTCCTAGATGCCGCAGTTTAATTTTGAGGATGGGAAGGGGTATTTTGGTCATATTTCATGTTCGCAATATTAAACTGCGGTATGCTCAATATTAAACTGCGGATGGAAATTCTATTTTACCGTTCGATCAACAGATGGACGGTCACGGTGTGTTGTAAGGATAATTTTATCTTTACAACGTTAGTTATGAATCAGTCACACACACACACACACACACACACACACACACACACACACACATATATATATATATATATATATATATATATATATATTGCATCCACTTTATAATAAAGATAATAAAAGCAATAATTTATATCAAAATAATTGTTAATCTATTATGTTTGCTTTAAAATAAACTAGCACTCAGCGGCACACGATAATTAAATTATAGTAGTAAAATTAGAACTTTATAAATTTGGAGGATTAAATAAAAATATTTGAAAATTTAAATTAAAAAGAATAAAATAATAGTATATCTAAATTTGTAGGGCAAAAGACTAAAAACAAAAAACAACCGTGACACAAAACCTATGTTGGAAGCTTTATAATATAGATATAATAGGAAAGATAAGACCACAATATTATTTCTTTATATGGATAACATATTTACCTTTTATATATAAAAAATGATATATATTATAAATATTTATGTTGATATTTTAATTATTTATTACGTGAATAAATATGTAGTGATAATTATTTTAAATATATATATAATAAGTATGAGTCTCTTATAATTTTATTTAATCTTGTATATTAATAAATTTAATAATTATAACTTAATATAAATTTATGGTAATACATAATAAGATTCTTATACTTTTCACTAGTACTAAGTCAACTTGCACGGAAATGCAAGTGATAATAAACAACTGAAAAGACATATTTCGGACGTGAATAAGAGAGGAAAAGATTAAAAACAAAAGAAAAAGGAAAAGACATAAATAATTGCTTTTATAGTAATTTAAATAAAGGAAATTGATATTTTTATATAAAAAATTAATATTTTCATATGATCTCTTTAACATAAATAATGAATAAATCTCACCTCTATATAAGAGAGACTCATGTAAAAATATTATTTTAACATATAAAAATATCAATTTGCATAATAAATCAAATAGCTAAACATCCCCAAATCCATTATGAAGTGGACAATATCCAATCTCATTTATTAAAACCCTTTCTATTATTAATAGGGATAATCTCTTCATTTGTTCCCAAATTATACTTGTTTTCATGTTTAATCATCTAATATTTTTTTTTCGTATTCGTTCTCAAACTTTATAATTTATAATCTCTATTCAATTATAACAAAAACAGATTATTTGAAGTGAACTAAGATGGTGTTTGTTTACTTTTTAATACCTCTTAACAACCCCACATTTAATTCGGTAAGAGAGTAAAGTTGTTTGATAAAATTTTATTTCTTTTATTCGGTAAAAGGAAGATATAAATCCAAATTATTAAAAGTCGTCTCTTAATGAAAATTTTAAATCTATGTAGAATCTATAAATATTGTACTCCCTCTATTTTAAATTTTAAGATCATTATTAATTTTTGAAAAGTCAATTTAAAATATTTTTAAATTTAAAATTAATATTTTAAATTTAAAAGTCATTCAATTATTTTATATGTTTAGTTACCAAATAACATTTTAAGTTAAGATGTTATTTCATGAAGATGATCTAATTTATTAATATATACTAACTATTAAGATCTTAATTGTAAGACCCCAAATTTCATAAATAAAGATTACTTTTTTAAAAAATATATTTTTGAATATTATGGTGTGAATTTGATATAATGTTATAGTTGTGGGTAATATTTATAATTTTGCAAAGTATGCAAGTTGTTATAAAATATTCGGTTGGTCGGGGAATATTTGTTTTAACAAGGAATATTCGTACGACGGCACAATTATTGGTGGACCCCACAATGAAATTGTTGTTTGAAGTTAGAAAAGCGATTGAAATATCTTTTATGAAAATAACTATGGAAGTTTTACCGTTAATTTGTTGAAATACCCGATGATAAAAGTACAAGATGTCTGCGCTGGTTGCATAGTAGCACACGGTATTGATTATTGATGCTTACGTGAGAAATCACTCAGTTTTACTCAATTATTGCTACAGTAATTGCTGCATAATATCTCACGTTATTTGAAATTTATCTAGGGCACACTTAGAAGGGGGGTTGAATAAGTGTGGGAGCAATCTATGACCAATTTTTAAATTTTAAACTAAACTATTAATTTCAAGCTACTATAATAATTGAAATCAGCTTACTAAATTAATATAGTCTATTTAGAAAATATCCTGCTAAATTTATAACTTAGATAAAATACTTTGTGTTAAATAATTATCTTAATATAAGGCAAGTATTCAAATTTTAATTATTAACATAATTAAAATGGCTTATGTGATTTTAAAATAAAGCAAATAATAAAATCAACACCAAAATTTTTTACGTGGTTCAGCTATTACCCTCTATAATAATAGCCTAGTCCACGTCCAATACCAACTAGTATTGGAGACTCACTTTATTTATTTCTTTATAAATAAATACATATTACAAAACAGATTCCAATTAATTAACAATTAATTCCTCTTGAGCTCTCTTGCTCCTTGTGCACCTATGCACTCTTCAAGCACATTTGCTTCCTTGAACCTGTTTGTAAACCTTCTCTCTAATCCACTAGGATTAACACCTTTAGACTACACTTAGTCTAAAACAGAAAATTCAATACAATTATAGAGGTCTATGATCAATACAAGAATAATCAATTTAACAATTAAAGGCTCAACTATATGCAATGGTCAATTAACACAAAATCAATAAACAATTAATTTATTACCGAATACTGCCTCAACTAAAATTAGAAATTTAATTGCTTAGCTTCTCAAGAATTGCACTCAGTATATCAATTTGCTCAATAACAATAATAAGTACAATAATAAATTCATGAGTTGCGTATTTTCTAAATGAGAAACATCATTTATATAGCCCTTACAAAAGTTACCGTTAATAAATAAATTTGTTCCAATAGTCCACAAAATAATCGCCCAGATAATATGGAGATACAACGGTAAAGAATTCCACAACAATAAAAGTGAACGTTTTAATTGATGATTATCTAAGTAACATAACCAATTCACTCTTTAGTATTTTACTGCTGAAGAAATTCAAAACAACTTTTAACTTTTATCTCTCCTTATAACAAGTGGCGTGTACTAGTGGTGTGAACCATCACTTATCTTCTTCCAAGAAACAAAATCTTTAAGTTTCCAAAGTAATCATAATTACTTCTCCTTGAAACTCTCACAAACATCTTATCACAACAGATGGTTAGTTTGCATGTATTTGGAAATACTCATATTGTAATCGGATAAACAATAATTTCTCCTTAAAAACCTCACATGCAATGATCATCATATATAAACTTCCATCTTGTAATCTTTTTAGACAAAATGCATAGAACTCCACGTGTGACTAGAAAAATTGTTCCAAGGATATTAATACACACGTAACCCATGTTATAAAATATTAGTTATTTTTGTACCCATAACATACCAAAATTTAATACTTTAGAAAATCCTTTTCCATTTAAGTTTAATAAATTATTTTTCATTTAAGACATATAACAAGATATAATGCAATAATATGTCCTAGAGCCTTTAAATGTAAAATCAAATATTATACAATTGGCCTTACATTTGTCTTCCTAGAAAGAAAAAGATTCTTCGACCAATTAAAAATCCCGCCAATGTTCTTTTATCAACAAATACTTGAAACCCCATAAAATAATTTAGTACTTGAACATTTCATCATCAAAACTTAAGGATTGAATATGACATAGTCAACATTCTCCCCCTTTTTGATGATGACAACCCAAAATTGTTTAACTCCCCCTGAATATATGCATAACATAATTCATTCCCCCTAAATCCATGCGGTAATTTTATTTCAGGGTACTGAAATTTGAAATTTAATTTTCAGTAAATTTGTTACCTGCAGTAATTTGTTAGTTCATCAAATATCAAAATATGTACTGCAAATATATCATATATTTAAAATCCCAAATTAACCATAAGTCTTTTGGTGATGCACACCAAACCAAAACAAACATAAAATTTAAAAATTCGTCCATAATCATCATAAATAATCATAAAACTCTCCCCCTTTGTCATCAAACAAAAAGGAAGAAGTTCATTCGTTGAGCTCTATCATGGCTGCACGCTGAGTGAAATAGGGACGATAATTTGCACGATGGACCTTCTCAGTAACGCTTAAATCCGCTGCAAATTGGGGAGGTCTGGGGATGACAGTAGCAGGTGGAAGAGGTACATCTAGAAATTCACCTTGATACTCAGCCAACCAGTTGCAATGCACCCACTCCGGAACAGTGGAGTGTTTATGCTGCATATGGAGTTTTTGAACCAACATCATTAAACCTCAAAGCCACAAATTCAGCTAACTCCTCAACCTGATTACTAACGAACTTAATTTCCTGACTCAACTGACAAGAATTACGATTAAGATGTCGTTGCATAACCTCAGCCAAGGCAGTTGTTTGCACCTCAAAACCAGCTTGTAAATCGATAAACTCATCTTTAATATTATGATAGAGTTTATTGATTTCATGTGCACCCAATGGCAACTTACCTGTTTCCAACATAGACATTCTATTATGAAGGGCAGTCATTTCAAGTTGCATCTTTTCTTGATTACACAAAATAACTTTCAACGTGTCCATAATTTCAGGAGACGATTGGGTGGAGGGCTGAATAGGAGAGGATGGAATAGAAATTGGAGGAGCAAGAGTCTCATAATTAATCCGAACAAACAAACCATCAAGTAACATGATACGTGACATTTTCAAAGAAGTAACGTTGATGGAATCAGTGACCGAAACAAAGTTTTCATTTTTAAAAGAGATTTTAAAGTGATTAAACAAAGTAGTAAGAGTAGCACTGTAAGGCAAACACGTCTTGATTTTTCGCAAACATGTGGTCATATGATGAAGCATCAGTTGAGACAAATTAAAAGACACACCTCTTAAAATCAGAGCAACAATAATCAAATCCCGATAGGTAAAATCTGCTCCTCCACCTAAACGAGGCAACAGATTGTATCTAACAAGATGATGGAGGACACAAGAGATAGGAGAGACATCAACAGTTTTAGGAGTGAAAACATCAGTCAACAAATTGTTGTTCATCACAATTTGTAGCTGTTCTAGTGGGGTAAATGGGAAATGAACAGCACCTTTCTTTGTAAAAGGACACACACCAGAAGAAGGAAGATTTAAAATACTACCAAAGTCCATGACAGTAAATATAACGATTTTCCTTTGACAAAAGTGGTATAAAAATCACCATGACATTCTAGATTTGTGTAAAATTGTTGAACAAGTCTAGGATATTCCACAGAGGGAGGAAAAAGCATGGAAGATATACCACAAGATTCAAATAACAGTTTGAGAGGAGATTGCTGAAAATAGATCTGATCAACAGATTTTTCATAGACAAATTGTTTAGGAAAAATGACTGTTTTAAAGCATACCTCGTATGCATTACTGCAAAAATAGTTTTCAGGCAGATCAGAGGAAAAGTTAGGGTTTACCGAAATAGGTGGGGGTGTAACCTCCGGCTTGAAAGATGGAGTAGTTGTCTGACGTCGCTGAGAGGGTCCAGTGGATTTAGGCAGAGAGGGACTGAAAGTGGACTCGTCAGAAAACAAAGAGTCCACGTACTCTGTCTCTGAAGACACAACCTTCTTCAGTTTCTTTTTCTGGCGAGATGGTCTGGCAGTAGAGTGGGGAGGAACTGTGGTCTGTTCGTCATCGGAATCCCTCATCGAGCGTTTATGCATTCGAGTTCTCATGATCTTTGAAGGTAAGAGAGAATAGATAAAAGTATACGAAAATAGAGAGACTGAAATAATAAACCAGGGCTAGAGAGTTTGAGAGGATGAAGAGAGAAGTATACAGAAGAATATTTAAAATAAAGCTACTGTGTACACTCCTAGTTGCTTACGTCTTTACATCTCTCAAGAACCACAGCCGACTCGTCTTTTCAATTTTTAAAAATCATAATGAAATGCAAGTACACATACGTCTTCCAATAAACCCTTCAGTCGTCCGGTCTTTTTGATTTTCAAAACTAATTATGATATACTCCTTGATTCTCGTGTCCATGAATTAAGTAACCAGCCAAAAAACACAATTATCCTAATTAATAACAGTTAATACGATATACATGCAATACTAGGATAACACTAATACATGTATTTTTTAAAAAAATCATGCAGTACACATCCCAAGTTCTCTTCATAGCATGCAAAATCTATCTTCACTTAGTGGTTTAGTAAAAATATCTGCAATTTGATTTTTAGTTAGAATAAAAATCAATTTAATTAAACCTTTTGACACATTATCTCTTAAAAAATGATGCCTAACTTCTATATGCTTTATACGTGAATGTAACACAGGATTTTAGATATATCTATAGCACTAGAATTATCGCAATAAATAGGCACACAATCACATAATATATCAAAATCACATAGAGTTTGGCGCATCCATAATATCTGAGAGCAACAACTTCCTGTAGCTAGGTATTCACCCTCAGTAGTTGAAAGAGCCACTGAGGTCTGCTTTTTACTATGCCATAATACGAGACTTTGTCCCAAGAAAGTACAAGCACCACTCGTACTTTTTCTATCAATTTGACATCCTGCATAGTCAGCATCTGAATAACCTATTAGTTCAAAGTGATTGAAAATTGGATAAAATAACCTTAAATTAATAGTACCACTTAAATATTTCAAGATTCTTTTAATAGCATTTAAGTGTGATTCTTTGGGTTTTGCCTTAAATCTTGCACATAGACAAACACTATACATTATATCAGGTCTAAAGGCAGTTAAGTATAACAAGCAACCAATCATACCTCGATATTTTGTTATATCAACGTCAATACCTTTGTCATCAGCTGTGAGCTTTATTGATGTGCTCATAGGTGTACCTTTTGAGTTAGATCCTTCAAAGCCAAATCGCTTGAGTAATTCTTTTGTGTATTTGGTTTGATGGATGTAAATTTCGTCATTCATTTGTTTGATTTGAAGTCCCAAAAAGTAGTTGAGTTCACCCATTAAGCTCATATCAAATTCTTTATGCATACACTTGGAAAACCACTCACAAAGATGATCATTAGTAGCACCAAAAATTATATCGTCTACATATATTTGAACAATAATAATATCTATATTTTTATGCTTAATAAATAATGTAGAATCTATTTTACCTCTAATAAATCCATTTGATAAGAGATACTTACTTAAACTGTCGTACCACGCTCTTGGAGCTTGTTTCAAGCCATAAAGAGCTTTCTTTAATTTGTAGACGTGATTAGGATACTTTTCATGCTCGAATCCAGGAGGTTGTTTCACATAGACCTCTTCGTTAATGTATCCGTTGAGGAAGTCACTCTTTACGTCCATTTGATACAACTTAAACTTTTTGTAGCACGCAAAAGCCAACAAAATTCAGATTGATTCTAACTTAGCCACTGGTGCATAGGTTTCTTCATAGTCGATCCCCTCTTGTTGGTTATACCCTTGGGCTACTAGCCTTACTTTGTTACGAGTGATTGTTCCATGCTCATCAAGCTTGTTTTTGAATACCCATTTCGTACCAATGATAGAAGCATCTTTTGGAGGAGGCATGAGTTCCCATACTTGGCATCTCTCAAATTGTTGAAGTTCTTCTTGCATTGCCAATAACCAGTTTTCGTCAAGTACTGCATCTTTTGCATTCTTTGGCTCAACCTATAACAAAAATGCAGAGAATGCATAATGATTTTGTAAACCTCTTCGTGTGGTTACACCTTTGTTGATATCTCTAATGATATTTTCTGGAGGATGATTCTTGACATATCTAGTTGTTTTTGGCATTTGAATATCATGTAAAATTTCCTGTTGATCATGAGACTCATCTTCAGCATCCTGCAAATTTTTAGGTTCACTTTCCTATTGGTTGTCCATTTCAGTTTCCTGAAACTGCTCATTTGGTCTCCCGTTTTGTTCTTTTCGGTTTGCTGGAATTTTGACTGTCTCTAAATTTCCTGTATCATCTTCACTTTTTTTTAGCAGATCATTATTAGTCTCATTGAAAGTGATATGAACAGATTCTTCTACACATGACTTTCTAATATTAAAGATATGATAAGCCTAACTGTTTTGAGAATAACCAATGAAAATTCCTTCGTATGACTTAGCATCAAATTTTCCCAAATTATCACTTGTATTTAATATGAAATATTTCGAACCAAAAACTTTGAAATAACTTATATTTGGAATTTTATTATTTAAAAGCTCATAAGGTGTTTTCAAAATAATAGGACGAATGAGTACCCTATTTAAAATATAACATGATGTACTTACAGCTTCGGCCCAAAATTTCTTTGGAAGCTTACTTTCTTGTAGTAGAGTTCTCGTCGTCTCTTGTAGAGTCCTATTCTTTTTCTCCACCACCCCGTTTTGTTGAGGAGTCCTTGGAGCTGAAAATTCATGGCTAATTCCCCTTTGATCACAAAAGGTTATAAAATCTTTTTGAAACTCAGTACCATGATCACTTCTTATTCTAATAAGCTTATAGCTATACTTTGTTTCAAGATTCCTTATTAATTTTTCAAATTCTTTAAATGCTTCATCCTTAGTTCTCAAAAATAATACCCATGTGTATCTTGAAAAATCATTAACTATTACAAAAGCATAGAATTTACCATTAATGCTTGAATGCCTTTCCGGACCAAATAAATTAAGATGAAGTAGTTGCACAGGAGAAGAGGTTGATACCATATTCTTTGCTGAAAAAGAAGTTCTTACTTGTTTTCCCAGTTAACAAGGAGTACATATTCCTTTCTTTTCAAACCTGATTCTTGGCAATCCTTTGACGAAATTCTTTGAGGATAATTTCTTGATTAAGTCCATGTGAACATGTCCCATCCTTTTATGCCATAAATAAGCTTCATCTTGTACAGATGTAAGACATAGCTCTTCATCATGTTGCTCAAAATCAAGAGTGTATATATTTCCTTCTCTTTGTGCAACTAGAGTAGTATTATTAGTACCATGAAATATTGTGCATTTATCTTTTTCAAAGTTAACTTGATGACCATTATCCATTAATTGGTTAATACTAATTAAATTGAATTCAAGGCCATTAACAAGATGCACATTATTTATACTTACCTTGCCATTACCAATTTTACTTTTTCCAATTATCTCACAGGACTTATTGTCCCCAAACGTGACCGTTCCATTCTTCTTCTTGATATTTAGTTCAACGAATTTTGATTTATCACCTGTCATGTGCCGAGAACATCTGCTATCAAGAATCCATTTTTGAGATGGAACTCTTTCCTTTAAATATACCTGTCAAGAAAGAACAATTTATCCTTTTGGTACCCATATCTTTTTGGGTCAACTTATGTTAGCAGCAAGTAAATCATTCTTTTTAATCCATACCTTTTTAACCTTGTTTCGTTTCTTAAAACAATTTATATCTAAATGACCTTTAATACCACAATGCTTACAAGTCGTGAAAGGAGAGCAATAATTTAGACTAAATCGTGACTTTGATTTTAGCATTTTCATATTACTCTTTTTATACATAGGATCATAACCAATTCCTTGTCTTTTAAAACTAGGTCTTTGTTTACCTAATATGACATTTAAATTTTCTTCACCTTGGACAAATTTAGCAAGAGATAATTTTAATGAAGCTATTTCTTTTTGAAGTTCATTATTAGGAAAAGTTTTAACATGAGATTTATCACTAAATGCATCAATACATACATCTCTTATTTTTAGCCCATTAGTCAACTTTTGGACTTCATTATTCAAGAAATTTACCTTATTGAAAAGTATTTTGTTATAGTTGTCTAAATAATCAATTTTAGCAATCAAAACCTTTTCTTCTTTACATGTAGATTCAATTTCTTTCTTTTCATCTATTAGTGAATCCACTTCACTCATTAAATTATTAACTAAACCTTTTAAGCATGCATTCTTTTCTTTTAACTTCTTATTTTCTTATTCTAATGAGTTCAATTCATTAAAAGATACCTGATTAGATTCACCTTCAATTCCCACGAAGCATACTTGTGCTATCTTATCTTTAGCATCGATCTCCACTTCAGATTCCTTATCACTCCAAGTCACAAGGGCTTTGTTCTTCTTGTTAACTTTATAGTTTGTCTTTCCTTTGTTCTTCAATTGAAAACAATCTTTCTTGAAGTGACCAGGACGTCCACATTCGAAGCACGTCTCTTCAGTTTGCTTTCCTTTGGACTTATTTAAATTGAAAGTATTTCTTCTTTTATTCTTCCTTTGTAGTAGCCCCTTGAGCCTTCTTGACATCATTGCTATTTCTTCATCCGAGTCATCATCAAGCTCCTCTTCGTTATCTGTATTAAGAGCTAAAACATTTCTTTAAGGAGTTTCCTCCTCATCATCATATCTCTTTAACTGATGTTCATATTCTTCTAATTCAGCAAACAAAGTTAAAGTATTCATGGAAGAAATAGTTGCAGAATCTTGAAGAGTAGTGATTTTAGAAGCAAACCTTTTGGGCAAAGCCCGAAGCAACTTACGGTTGATCTCACTTTGAGGAATAGTCTTGTCCAGTAATTTCAAGGAGTTTATAAGGACTAGAAATCTTGTTTGAGCTAGCTTAATGGTTTCATCTTTTTCGAGCTTGAACATTTCATAATCGTGCATAAGCATGCTTAGCTTGACTTCTCGTACTTTGGAAGTACTTTCATGACTTACCACTAGAGTATCCCAAATTTACTTAGTTGTGTTGCATGAGGAAACTTTGTCTATCTCGGATTGTACCATGCCACTGAGAAGTGTGTTCATTGCCTTTGAATCATATGAGACCATGTAGATTTCGATTGAATCCATTTCTAGTAGAATCTTTGGTGTTCCATCATCTCTTCGTGGAATAACTGGTTTGTTCTGCACAACCCACCATTCCCAAGGATCTCTTTTCAGATAGATCCTCATTCGAAACTTTCAGAAGTTGTAATTTTCCGTTCCGAACAGCAGAGGAGGTCTATTGGTTGATTAACCTTCTTGATTGTTGTTCCCAAATCGCGCGTGTCGTAATATTTCCTACAAGTCACCTTTAAGACTAAGATAATTAGAGCCAAGCTCTGATACCAAATGAAATTTATCTAGGCACACTTAGAAGGGGGGTTGAATAAGTGTGGGAGCCATCTATGACCAATTTTTAAATTTTAAACTAAACTATTAATTTCATGCTACTATAATAATTGAAATCAGCTTACTGAATTAATATAGTCTATTTAGAAAATATCTTGCTGAATTTATAACTTAGATAAAATACTTTGTGTTAAATAATTATCTTAATATAAGGCAAGTATTCAAATTTTAATTATTAACATAATTAAAATGGCTTATGTGATTTTAAAATAAAGCAAATAATAAAATCAACACCAAGATTTTTTACGTGGTTCAGCTATTACCCTCTATAATAATAGCCTAGTCCACGTCCAATACCAACTAGTATTGGAGACTCACTTTATTTATTTCTTTATAAATAAATACATATTACAAAACAAATTCCAATTAATTAACAATTAATTCCTCTTGAGCTCTCTTGCTCCTTGTGCACCTATGCACTCTTCAAGCACATTTGCTTCCTTGAACCTATTTGTAAACCTTCTCTCTAATCCACTAGGATTAACACCTTTAGACTACACTTATTCTAAAACAGAAAATTCAATACAATTATAGAGGTCTATTATCAATGCAAGAATAATCAATTTAACAATTAAAGGCTCAACTATATGCAATGATCAATTAACACGAAATCAATAAACAATTAATTTCTTACCGAATATTGCCTCAACTAAAATCAGAAATTTAATTGCTTAGCTTCTCAAGAATTGCACTCAGTATATTAATTTGCTCAATAACAATAATAAGTACAATAATAAATTCGTGAGTTGTGTATTTTCTAAATGAGAAACATCATTTATATAACCCTTACACAAGTTACCGTTACTAAATAAATCTATTCCAATAGTCCACAAAATAACCGTCCAAATAATATGGAGATACAACGGTAAAGAATTCCACAACAATAAAAGTGAACGTTTTAATTGATGATTATCTAAGTAACATAACCAAATCACTCTTTAGTATTTTACTGTTGAAGAAATTCAAAACAACTTTTGACTTTTATCTCTCCTTATAACAAGTGGCGTGTACTAGTGATGTGAACCATCACTTATCTTCTTTCAAGAAACAAAATCTTTAAGTTTCCAAAGTAATCATAATTACTTCTCCTTGAAACTCTCACAAACATCTTATCACAACATATGGTTAGTTTGCATGTATTTGGAAATACTCATATTATAATCGGATAAACAATAATTTCTCCTTAAAAACCTTACATGCAACAGATCATATATATAACTTCCATCTTGTAATCTTTTTAGACAAAATGCATAGAACTCCACGTGTGACTAGAAAAATTGTTCCAAGGATATTAATACACACGTAACCCATGTTATAAAATATTAGTTATTTTTGTACCCATAACATACCAAAATTTAATACTTTAGAAAACCCTTTTCCCTTTAAGTTTGATAAATTATTTTTCATTTAAGACATATAACAAGATATAATGCAATAATATGTCCTAGAGCCTTTAAATGTAAAATCAAATATTATGCAATTGACCTTATATTTGTCTTCCTAGAAAGAAAAAGATTCTTCGACCAATTGAAAATCCCGCCAATGTTCTTTTATCAACAAATACCTGAAACACCATAAAACAATTTAGTACTTGAATATTTCATCATCAAAACTTAAGGATTGAATATGACAAAGTCAACATTATTTGATTCAATTATTGTTACAATATTTTATATTATTAAATCAATAATTGAGATAACAAGTTATTCATATTATTATCTGCATAATTAACAACGTCTAGAAAATTTTGTCGATGAAAGGGGTTTGGTCACCTAATTGCGCGCCAATAGGGAGAAATCCTTATCGAAAAACCCCCTCTTTCCTAGGAACAATCTGGTTGTTAATATTGCGAGTTATAATAATGGAGAATAAATGTTGTTAAAAATATTGAGGGAATTTTTTATGATGTATTTGTTGTAAATTTTGCTTATTATTTGGACCCACCACTTACTCATTTTTCAACATAATCGTAAGGAAGTTATAATATATATATATATATATATATATATATATATATATATATATATATATATATAGCGTGTGTGTGTGTGTGTGCACCATGTGCGTAAGAGTGTGTGTAAGTTGGAAAAGTGGTGGTGGTGGAAAAGTGTTAGTAGCGAAAGTGATGTGTGTGTGTGTGTGTGTGTGTGATAGTGATGTGTGATGTGTGTGTGTGGTGAAAATGATGGGTGAGTGTGTTGAATTGAAAAATCAATCCGTGAATTCTCAAATTTCATCCGTGAAATTGTCATTATGTGCGCCCGTGATCAAATAGTACCCCTTCCATTCTCCTATAAATAGGATGCTTAGTTAGAATTGAAAATCACACCAGAATCAGAGAATTCTTCTTCTATAATATTGAGCGTATTTCTTTAGAGATTAAGGAAGCAGTGAGTGTAGAAAACAGTTCAAGTTTTTTTCAAGAATATCTTCGCTATAACAGTTAGAATACTCTCCTTTTTAAGGTAAGGGATGTTATTTTTGTTCAATACTCGTAAGAAATAATATTTTCTTCCATGCTCTATAGTATGTAAGTAATATTACTTCGTTTCAGATTTCGAATTCTACACTCATTTTGTTAAGTTTTGGCTTCTATACTCCAAAAAATTAGTAGATTATCCTTGATATTTGCACTTCATCTAGTATCTTTTTATAAAAATATTATTCTGAGCATTCTTGATAAGTTTATGTTTTTCATGCCGGAGTATTATTCACGGGATACTATTCCCGAAGTACTATTTACGGGATACTATTCACTCAGGTACTATTCACCCGGGGTACTATTCATGATAAAAAAAATTAATTTCTTTTCGGTCCAAATCATTTTTGATACAATATTATTCTTGAATTTTACTCCACAAAGCAGTATCATGTTGAAAATTTGGACATTTTAAATTCTGGATAAATTAAATTATAAATCTTTAAAAATTTAACATTTACTTTCATTTAATTGAATTCTTATATCATTGTCATTATCCTCATGTTTATATTGTTATGAAGATCATCTTTGGCCCGTAGTGCATAGATGGACTGTTGATCGGTATGATTATAATCAGGAATCATTCAGTATAATCATGACCTGTAATGTTACAAATGATATGGTAAAAGTCCTCATTGGCCCGTAGTGCATTGATGAACAGTTCTTGACATGATCATGACCATTGATGATTACACGAATATCATTGGCATGTAGTGCGTGGATAATTCGTGGACGTGATACTAATGAATATCCTTGGCCGTAGTGCAGGGATGATCCGATGATGTGGTTTTTTTTTTTATTAAGTTGAGTCTTAGCGATAAAATTGATGATAAACTTTTTAAATCATAGAAGATAGTAGATTTCATGCTCTACTTGACTCTTCTAATGGATTGCTTGTTCCACTGCAGTTATACTTGATGTTTATTGTATATTTTATCGGTTTAACAATGTTGAAGGCTAACGATTATTTATTCTGCATTATCTTAGTCATAATATTTCTTACTGTGCTAGTTGAGCTCACCCTTTTACTTTCATTGTTCTCTTCAGGAATTTCAAGAAATGAGAACGTAGTCGGGACTAGTCGGGGAATGGAGTGACGGTCCAAGATGGTTTTTTTAATAGTCATCACTATTTAGTGTGATAATAAATGTAATAGGGATTGAATTTGAGTTTGGATATTGTCTATGAGACAATATTCGTATAAAAACTCTCACCTCATGTTGTATACTTAAGTTTATATTTGTATTTAGTACCATGTATTTGACGACTCAAGATAAATGATATATACCTATTTTAGAAGCGTCACATTAATTACTCAATGTTTTCATATATCACCTAAATATGAAACACTCACAAACTATAAAATTAAACAACTACAATTTGTGAGCTAAACGTGTGAAAATTATTGTATTTTGGGGACTTGCGGTAAAGAAAAATATATCCCAAGGATTAAAAAAAAGGTGCAAAAATAATTTAAAAACATAAAAAACAACTATAGCTTAAAAACTAAGGACGAGTATATCCTTTATTAATAAAAGTTGGTGGTTTGCACCTTTCAACATCATATTAAAGACCAAATATTCAACTTATGACATAAGATAAAACAATCTCATTCCATAAGATAAAGCAAATCTATTGAGAAAGAATGTCATTGTTGACAGTACTCCAACCTTCTTCAGTTATAACCAACTGTAGTTAATCAACTACGTACTTTTAATGTGTTTTTTAATTACAATAAATAATGCACCACTGAAGTCTAGAATACACCTAAGGTTCCAATTATGTCATAATTTAGAGGATTTTTTTTTTCCATGGTTTCAACAAAAAACCACGTCTGATAGATTAATATATAAACCTATATTACTGCTATTAATTATTAATTAAGATATATAACTGAATTTAGTGTAAATATATTTAGTTGAGAGGATTAATTATTTTATATAATAATTAATTGAATTATATAATAGATGTTTATATATCCACTCGAATATTAATATAATAATTTAATATAGAGTTGTTAGGACTCTCAGAAGTTGATTATTAAGTTTTTGAAGTTTAATATTTTATTTAGGTAAATAATAGAATTATATATCTGAATTTAAATGTATTGACAATGTGGAGAAAGAATTATATATAAAGTTTTCAAGTGTAACGAATTTGAATTTATTTTAAAAAACTAGTTTAATAAGAAAATTGTAGAACTAAATTTTGTACGGAATTAAAATCGAATTTATACTTATAATTATTGTATTAATATTCGATTGGATAAGTATGTCATCATGAAACAAAATATATCCCTTGGTGCATATGTGTATTGTCATTGTAAGATCCCGAATTTTATAAAATAAAATTATTCAATTTTTCTTATAATTATTATTCAGTAAATGATTAAATTGATAAAAAATTAAAGTTAAGGGTGATATATAAAAATTTTCAAAATAAGCAAGTGGTTATAAAATAATCATTGCTGTCGGGGAATATTCGTTTGGTCATGGAATATTCTTGTTGTCGGAAAATATTAAATGCAGCCAAGCGCGACCATTTGTAGGGCCCCATAATGTAATAATGTCGAATGAAAAAAAGCGATAAGTTTGAGTTTTTATAAATAATGCAGAGTAATTCTAATTATCTTGTTGGAATACACGTGGTTAAAATACAAGATGTCGCATTGTTGCACAGTAGCACACGGTATTGTACATTATTTTTGGATTATTGATTCTTACGTAAGAAGGCACTACTCAATTATTGTTACAGTAATTACTGTTCAGTATTTTATTTTATTGATTCAATAATTGTTACGTTGATGTTTTATATTATTTGTAAAACCCCAACTTTTATGAAATAAAAGTCTAATTTAATTTTTGATTATTATTCTATAATTGTAAAATGTTAAAATTGATAAATGGTCAAACGAATATTTAATCGGATAAATGACCAAATAATGAGGAAAGGAAATAATTTTTGAGAAGTAGTCATGTGGGCGGCTATAGAGGAATTATAGAATGCTGAAATTATTGCTCACCTATTTTCAAAAAATTTCCAAATTTCTCACCAACACCTTATTTAATTGGTTGGTTGAAAATTTGTGGGTATGAGGGGGGACCTTGATGTTTGTTAATTATGTAATTAAGAAGCATTCTCAGCATACTTCTTACACTCCCTCCCATATCAATAATGGAAGAAAAGAGAGAGAGAGAGAGAGAGAGAGAGAGAGAGAGAGAGAGAGGAGAAAGAGAAAGAAGAAAGGAAGAAAAAGAAAAACACCATCATTTTTATTTTCAGCACCCTTTTTCATTCTCTCATGCTCCCTCCCATAGCCATGTTCAGAAGAAGAAAGAGAGAAGAAAAAAAGGAAAGAGAAAGAAAGAAGAAGATGAAACCATGGAAGCATGAAGGTAGAATAAGAACTCAAAAGGTAAAACCAAAACTTTTCATCTCTTTAATTTTCCTAAGAGTTTGATTTGTTGAAGGTTGGGTTATAGGGAATCATGATGGATCCAAAGTAATGATAAATTATATGATGATTTTATGTTTATTCTATTTCATAATCAAATTTAAGATCAAAAAGTTAGGCATGTGTTTGAGGATGAATAAAAGTTATTTTGAGGACTTAAATCAAACTTGTAAAATTGTTGATAGTTGATATATGTGTAATATCCGAGGAGGATAATCTATAGATTAAGAAGTTATGGAAATATTCCAATTTGAACGGACTAAAAATGATTTAAATCAAAGTAGTGGTGAAAGTTTTCGTAAAACATGTTAAACAATGAAAAACTTAGTCTTGGGGGACTTTTGAGCCAAATTTTAGAATAATTAATGAATATGAAAAAATTATGAAATCATGGGGGTTTTGTAGAGCATGTTACAATCTTTCCATAGCCTCAAAAACGGACTAATTTCGACTTAAAATGAAGAAGTTATGAAGATTTGAAGTATGTGCGTCAAAAGTTACAAAATCTGGAAAATTGGAGTTAAGTGCCAAGGGTCGAGCGCCTAGGCGCTAGGTTCGGTGCTTAGACTCTGTTCTTGGGCGCCTAGGCGCTTGCCCAAGGCCAAAGTTGGGCGCCTAGACGTTGGTCAAGTGTTAAGCCAAAATCTGTCCGGACATCCTTTAGTAAATTGGGCTTAATGTTTTCATACGAACTCCGATTGAGGTGATTCAGGATGATTCAGAAAGATAAAGAGTAGACCTAAAAATTTCATCCTTTATGTTTTGCTATTTGATGTAGGTATCAAGGCCTAAAATGGCTATTTTAGGGACTGTTGTGCATTTAGAGGCAATCGGAGGACATCAGGCATGCACGTATGCAACGTGTAATGTTTTCGACGATAAAGGATGTTGTTCTAAGTTGTAAAACATGAACATTATTAAATATAATGATATTTAACATTAATCAATGATGAATTAGATAAGTATGATATACAGATGTTTGTTCAATTATTTTCTTTTACAAAAGTAAGTTTGGCAGGACTTGTCGACACTCTACTTTTTCTAAAGTAGTCTGGACCACAACTCAATTATTTTTAAAAACGTGTACAAGTTGGTTTAATTTTCTCTGTGGGACCATAAATTTCACTACCATTATTATATACCTCATTTGGTTATTTTGTCAAAGCGTGTGTGCTAATTGTTTTCTCAATTTTCAATATAAATAGGTTGCCCGGTTGAGCAACTAAACACACACCATCACTACACTAAAAATATAGAATTCTTTTACTACAATATTGTGATTATAATATTATGAGTATTTCTGTTGAGTAGAAGGTTACTCCAAGTGTAGATAAGGAATGCAAGCATTGTTTAAGTTGATCAATTTCACAGAAAGCAGAATCAAGTCATATGTTAAGGTAAGGGAGGTCATTATTGTGGTAAGAGGGTATCATTTTTATGGTAGAAAGAATATCATTTTCTTTTATACTCCATATTATGGTAAGATATTATTATTCGTTTATTCAGTTTATCATTAAATGGTGAAAAGTCCTAAAAGGATTAGAATATCTTTAATAGTTTGTGTTTCATCTATTATTATGTTATCAATTTGGACTCTGGATAATTAAGTTGAAAATCACTAAGATCTATGTTATCTTATTATTCTGATTATTTATGTTTATTCATTATATATATCATTGAAATCATTCTCATGCTTATATTGTGTTGAAAGTCATCTTTGGCCTGTAGTGCAAAGATGGACTGTTGGTTATTGGTTTTACAGTTTTATATCTTTGCCCTGTAGTGCAAAGATGGACTGCTGCAGTTATTTGTTTTATAACAGTATATCTTTGACTTCGTAGTGCAAAGACGATTTTTGTTGGTTATTAGTTTTATGATTTATATATCTTTTTGGCACAGTAGTGCAAAGATGGACTGCTGGATATTTGTTTTATAGTTGTATATCTTTGGCTGTAGTGTGCAAGATGGATATTTGGTTATTTTTTTACAGGTTGTATATCTTTGGCTCAGTAGTGCAAAAGATTTGAATTTATTGGTTATTAGTTTTATAGCTTGTATATCTTTGGACTGTAGTGCAAAGATGGACTGTTGGTTATTGATTTTACAGTTGTATGTCTTAGGCTTGTATTGCAAAGATGGACTGTTGATTTACCTAATTATAAATATGAATTGTGATTTAATTATAATCTGTGGTGGTTCAGGTGAAGACAGGTGATGAGAGTTCTCTTTGTCATGGGTATAACAAAGAATTGTTGATGAGTATTACAAGAATGAAATATTAACAATGGATTTTTAATCTAGAGGAGATAGTAGACATTATGTTCTACTTGACAGGATTGTTGATTCCGCTTCTATTATGGTTGAAAACTTTTATCTTCTACCATAAGTTCTAAATATCTGAATTGTTTGGATAATTTAATTATCTTAAGTCATAATATTCTTTACTGGGCTATTTGTGCTCACCATTTTACTTCACCACCCATTTCAGGTAATAAAAGTGTAGCTGTGACTAGCAGAGAGAATATGGGTATAAAGTGGTGTTGCGGATTAGTCACAATCCTAATCAAATTATGAAACGGTGTGGCATAATAATTTTACTGAGAACTTAAAATGTGTGTGACATATTTTATACATCATTTAATATTTAATTTTGGTGAACAATAATAGGGTGAGGCGAACTCGAATTTAGAAGTGTCAAAAATGCACTCCATTAGAATGAGGAGGACAAAAATCTTCTTGTATTCCTTTGGAGACTTGAAATATTTTTCGTTGTACTTTAGATGGCATTATAATAATTTGAGTATGAATATTGTCGCATTATATACGTTACAATATTTGTATTGAAACTAACCGTATATGTGTCGTCATATTTTGCACGACAGTTGTATAAATGAAGTTTTTTTAGTGTATTTTCTGGCGACCCAAGATAGGTGATGTATACCTATTTTGGAGGCATCACATTATTGTTGTTTCAATAATTGTCACGGCACAGTATTTCCATTATCAGATCAATAATTCATGGCAATGTCTAGAAAGTTCTATCAAGGAGAGGTTAGGTCATCTAATTGCGCGCTAATAGGGAGAAATCCTTATCGGAAAGCCCCCTCTTTCCTGGGAACAACCTTGTTGTCATTATTGTGATTCTGTAATATTATTTATGAATAATTAATTATTGATTTATATGATAAGGAAATATTTATTTTATGTGGATATAAATGATGAATTAATGCTGAGGTGTTTTATATTTTGTCGGAATGGAGGAATTCTTAGAAAAGTGACAATTGTTGAAAATTGATATTTTATCTTTTCTGATAAAATAATTTATTCAAATATATTATTATATTACATTATAAATGTATAATGTGATAATATAATAATATAATAATGGTGATATTTTTACACTAAATTCACGGTGCATGAATCAAATGAGAGAAATCTAGAAATCAAAAGAAGAATAAAATATGGGATTTTCAGAAAAATTAGTTTATTACTTGATTTTGTAAAATCCATAACTCTTTGTGTATAATGAGTTAGGAGATGAACCATATATCAAAAGAAAGCCCCGGAAGTAAGCTAACCGTAGAAATTGGAATCACCCAAAAATTCATTGTGAATATTTTGTGGTGACTATTTGAATGAAACTGGTCCGAAGAACTCATAATCCGAAAAATCTGTGTTCTTGAGATATATTGCGTGAGTTATAATTTTTAATCCGACCGTTGGATCGTTGTGATTATTGAATATGTTATACATATATAATTTGAGTATATGTCCACAAATTTTGAACCGTTAAAAATTAACGTATGATTTGTTATGAATTTTAAGAGGTGACCGATTCGGAAATTAGTTTTATAAATAATTTTGGGTGGAAATTAGTTTTATAAATAATTTTAGGTGGGACCCACTTTTGGTTGTTGGGGAAGATGGATGATCTTTGGTGGGCCCCACTTGTGGTGGCTAAAATTTTTGCAAAGAAGTGTGCGTAGAAAACTTTTTATTAATATTTTATTAATTTAGTCTCCTTTGGCGTTCTAGCATTTTTCTATAAATAGGGTGTTTAGTTAGAATTGAAAATCACACAAGAAGTATAAGTTTTCTCTCTATATATTATTGAGCGTATTTTTGTGAGTATTTAGATACTTTGAGAGTCTTTATTCAAGATAAGTTTCCTTCAAAGATTACATCCGATATTCCAAATCGAAATATGCTATTTTGAGGTAAGGGATTGTAAGGGTTATTATATTTTTTAGTTTCGTAATGTTTCCGACCCTCAAAAATTCTGGAAAATTTGAAAAAATGGCGATTTTTGGATGTATAGATTAAGAGTTATAAATTTTATGGGAAAAGACTATTATAAAAGTAAACCCTTATAACTCCTTCTAGTTAACTCCAAAATTAATAAAATTTTTATTGAGAGTACATGTATATAATAGCAGTATACTCTGTAAATTTCGAAATTTTTGGACAAAAGTACAGTTTATGATAAATGTCTAAATATTCGGCAGTTTTGGCCATATGAAAAATAGTAAATAAATTTTAAAAATTATGAGAAAAATATATGTTCAATATGGGACTATATTCTACTAAATCTCAAGAAAAAAAATTTATGGGACTGATTTGGTATTTTTTATGAAAATAGACTAGTTATGAATAAATGAATTAAATATGTTATGTGAAGTAAGAAAATTAAAAAATAGGATTTTATGGCTTGAGAATCCTATATAAGGTATATGCAGATTTTTGATGAGAGTTTTGGTTATTGGTGATGAAATCTTGTGAGTTTGGCATTTTAGAATGATTAAATACATTAATTAATAAAGTGTAAACAATTAAAATAAATTATTTATAAGTTTAAGAAATGATTAAAATATTATGGTAATATTAATAATATTAGATTATGAGATTATTAAGTGATTTATAATATTTGGATTAAGTTGTTATGAAATCATTGATTTAAAATATTATTTAATGATTAATAATATTAATAAATAAATTTAATGTAATTATATAATGAATAATATTAAATGGAGTTTATAATATAATGACTAATGTTATTATCTTAGTTAAATATTCGTTGAAATATTATTTTATGTTCAAATTATTTTTGATATAATATTATTCTTGAATTTTACTCCACAAAGCAGTATCATGTTGACAATTTGGATATTATTGAATTCTGAATAAAGTAAATTGTTAGTCTTTAAAATTTATTATTTATCTCACGCGATTGATTCTTTATATCCTTGTCATGATTCTCATGTTTATATTGTGATGAAAGTCATCTTTGGCCCATAGTGCATAGATGGACTGTTGTTTATTGGTTTTACAGTTATATGTCTTTGGCCTGTAGTGCAAAGAAGACCTGTTGATTGATATCTTTGGCCTGTAGTGCAAAGATGATCTGTTGTTGAATATCTTTGGCCCGTAGTGCAAAGATGACCTGTTGTTCAACATCTTTGGCCCGTAGTGCAAAGATGACTTGTTGTTGAATATCTTTGGCCTGTAGTGCAAAGATGACCTGTTTTTGAATATCTTTGGCCTGTAGTGCAAAGATGAACTGTTAATGAATATCTTTGGCCCATAGTGCAAAGATGAATTTATTAGTATGATTATACACAGGAATTATGATTTGGAATAACCATGATCTTTGATGTTTCAGGTAAAGACATGTGATGAAAATTATCTTCGTCCTGGATGAGAAGAGGAGTTTAGAACAACAATTATGATTATGAGTTATTCACACGATTGTGGATAGGAACTGTTGATTGATGTTACACAGATAAAACATTGTTGGTGGGCTTTTAACATAGAGAAGATAATAGACTTTATGGTCTATTTGACTCTTCTAATGGATTGCTCGTTCCGTTGCAACTATGGTTGAAAAGTTTTATCATCTACCATATGTTCTAAATCTCTGATTTATTATTGATGAAGGCTATTGATAATTTAACTATCTTTAGTCATGATATTCTTTACTAGGTTATTTATGCTCACCCTTTTGCTTCACAATTCTTTTCAGGTAATAAGAGTGTAGCTGGGTCGAACGGAGATAACAGGGGAATAGAACGGTGGTCTATAGTTGTTGAGGTCCTCCATAAACAGTATGGAAATAATTTTATTGAGAACTTTAGATAAGTGTGTTGTATTTTATACGTCATTTAATAATATTTAGTGAATCCAATAGGGTGAGGCAAACCCAACGTTGGAAGGGTGTTTTGCCACTATCATACAAGATGTCTAATGACATACAACCTCATGTTATCATAAGACATGGTTGTGCACATCCACTTGCTTAGTATATCTACGAGCACTACTTATATAATCTTAGAGTTTTGTTGAAATATAATTCTCAATTGCAGACCGTGGAGATAGTTATATGTCAAGAGAAGACTCACCATTGGAAAGAACATGATAGTAATCTTCTCATTTTTCTTTGGGGTCTATTGTGTTAACCAAGGATAATTCTCCAGTCATATGATATATATTATAACTTAGATGCATGGCCTCCCATGTACGAAAGTTTTGATGAGCATTTTCCAAATATTTTAATTTCTAAAACAGTTATTGATTGTACCTTTATGTAAGGTGCCATTGTGACGTGCTATCCAAAGTTGGGATGAGAGTTACAGTTAGTATATATTTGTATCAAAACTCACAACATATGTGTTGTTGTATTTTGCACGACAATCGTACTAATGAAGTTGTAGTTATTTTCTATACCATGTATTTGGCGACTCAAAATGGGTTGGGTGGATTGGACCTATTTTGGGGGCATAACAGTTGGTATCAGAGCTTAGGGATATGATCTCTGGCGGAGATCCGGGATTAGAACTAGGAAGGGAGAGACGAGTAATATCCTTCGCTAGTGTGTGTCCTACCTAAGCTGAATTTTCTTACTTAAGTTGACAAATTGTGATATGTCAATTAACCTTTGTTTTGAAGCTGTATTATAGAATGATCTCTGAAATACAGGAAATGAGCAATGGAGAAATTATGATACAGAAGAGCTGATCTGGGAGATAGAATCTGAAATGAAAGTAAGGTATTCTCAACTCTTTGAAATATCAAGTACGTAAATTTCGGGGACGAAATTTCATAAGGAGGGGAGATTGTAAGACCCTGAATTTTATGAAATAAAAGTATTCAATTTTTCTTATAATTATTACTCAGTAAATGATTAAATTGATAAAAAGTTAAAGTTAAGGGTGATATATGAAATTTTTCAAAATAAGTAAGTGGTTATAAAATACTCATTCATTGTTGTAGGAATATTCATTTAGTCGTGAAATATTCTTGTTGTTTCTGAATATTAAATGCATTTGCCAAGCAGTAGCGACCATTCATGAGCCCCATAATGTAATAACTGCTTGGATGAAGAAAACGACAAGTTTGAGTTTTTATAAATAATGGCGTAGTTATTCTGCAGCTAACAATCGTTGGAATACCGTGGTTAAAATACGATGTACGCATTGTTGCGAGTACACAAGGTATTGCACATTATTTTTGGATTATTGATTCTTACGTAAGAGGGCACTACTCAATTATTGTTACAGTAATTACTGTTCAGTATTTTAATTTATTGATTCAATAATTGCTACGTTGATGTTTTATATTATTGTTGTTTCAATAATTATCACGGCACAATATTTCTATTATCAGATCAATAATTCATATTTGAATAATATTATTAGATAGCATTACTTGGCAATGTCTAGAAAGTTCTGTCAAGGAGAGGTTAGGTCATCTAATTGCGCGCCAATAGGGAGAAATCCTTATCGGAAAACTCCCTCTTTCTTGGGAACAACCTTGTTGTCATTATTGTGATTCTGTAATATTATTTATGAATAATTAATTATTAATTTATATGATAAAGAAATATTTATTTTATGTGGATATAAATGATGAATTAATGCTGAGGTGTTTTATATTTTGTCGAAATGGAAGAATTCTTTGAATAGTGACAATTGTTGAAAATTGATATTTTGTCTTTTCTAATAAAATAATTCATTCAAATATATTATTACATTACATTATAAATGTATAATGTTATAATATAATAATATAATAATGGTGATATTTTTACACTAAATTCACGGTGCATGAATCAAATGAGAGAAATCTAGAAATCAAAAGAAGAACAAAGTATGAGATTTTCAGAAAAAATAATTTATTACTTGATTTTGTAAAATCCATAACTCTTTGTGTATAACGAGTTAGGAGATGAGCCATATATCGAAAGAAATCCTTGGAAGTAAGCTAACCGTAGAAATTGGAATCACCCAAAAATTTATTGTGGATTTTTCGTGCTGACTGTTTGAATAAAACTGGTGTGAAGGACTCGTAATCCGAAAAATCAGTGTTCTTCAGATATATTACGTGAGTTATAATTTTTAATCTGACCGTTGGATCGTTGTAATTTCTGAATATGTTATACATATATAAATATGTCCACAAATTTTTAACCGATAAAAATTAACGTATGATTTGTTATGAATTTTAAGAGGTGACTGATTCGAAAATTAGTTTTATAAATAATTTTGGGTGGAGATTTCTAGAAGATAATAGACTTTAGGTCTATTTGACTCTTCTAATGGATTGCTCGTTCTGCTATAACTATGGTTGAAAAGTTTTATCATCTACCATATGTTCTAAATCTCTGATTTATTACTGATGAAGGCTAATGATAATTTAATTATCTTTAGTCATGATATTTTTTACTGGGCTATTTATGCTCACCCTTTTGCTTCACAATTCCTTTCAGGTAATAAGCGTGTAGCTGGGTCGAACGGGTATAACAGAGGAATAGAACGGTGGTCTATAATTGTTGAGGTCCTCCATAAACAGTATGGAAATAATTTTATTGAGAACTTTAGATAAGTGTGTTGTATTTTATACGTCATTTAATAATATTTGGGGAATCCAATAGGGTGAGGCGAACCCAACGTTGGAAGGGTGTTTTGTCACTATCATACAAGATGTCTAATGACATACAACCTTGTGTTATCATAAGACAGGGTTGTGCACATCCACTTGCTGAGTATATCTACAAGCACTACCTATATAATCTTGGAGTTTGGTTGAAATATAATTCTCAATTGCAGACAGTGGAGATAGTTATATGTCAAGAGAAGACTCATCATTGGAAAGAACATGATAGTAATCTTCTCGTTTTTCTTTGGGGTCTATTGGGTCAACCAAGGATAATTCTCCAGTCATATGATATCTATTATAACTTAGATGCATGGCCTCCCATGTGCGAAGGTTTTCTTGAGCATTTTTCAAAAAATTTAATTTCTAAAACAGTTATTGATTGTACCTTTATGTAAGGTGTCATTGTGACGTGCTATCCAAAGTTAGGATGAGAGTTACAGTTGGTATATATTTGTATCAAAACTCACAACATTATTTTTCACGATAATTGTACTAATAAAGTTGTAGTTATTTTTTATACCATGTATTTGGCGACTCAAAATAGGTTGGGTGGATTAAACCTATTTTGGGGGCGTCATAGTCATGTTCTCTTTTGAATAAATTTTTAAATGTTTGTTATGTGTATTCAAATAAATGTATAATTAATTTATTATTGATCATGACTAATGACAAATTAGAATGGTGAAATTCCTTGTCACCCGCTACTGTTGAGGTGCCCACATAAAACGACACATATTTTTTATTTTTTTCAAACTTAATAGGACGATATATATATATATATATATATATATATATATATATATATATATATATATATATATATATATAGAGAGAGAGAGAGAGAGAGAGAGAGAGAGAGGATCAAGAAAGATTCCCCAAAATAAAGATTCCTCTTTAAATAAAGACTCCTTTATTAAAACTACGCTGCTTTTGGAGTCTTTTTAAAAAAACAAATGGGGTCATGGGTGGCATTTTTGTAAATAAAAGGAAAAGCGGTGGGGGACCACTCTCTTTAAAAAGACTCCAAAACGACGTAGTTTTAATAAAGGAGTGATATTTAAAGAGGAATGCTATTTAAGGGGAATGTTGTTGATCCTTGCTCTCTCTCTCTATATATATATATATATATTGATATTTGAACTTATAACTTATTAGATAATAGCCATGTGACTTAAAAAGGAGAAAAAAAAACACCAAAGATCCACCACGATAATAAAAAATAAAAATAATCTTACGACAATTGAAAGTTGAATCTGCATTAAATCCGAGTTATAAACAATACAATATTTTTATTCAACTCTCTTCTTAATATTTTTGTCTTTTAAGGCGGTTGACAAAGAATCAATTCATTTAAATCATAATTTAAGTATATTTTTTATCAATTCATTTAAATCAATTCATCAAACGACCGGTATCGTGTATTTTTTTTTTAAATCATAATTATAAGAATAAAAAATAAAAAATAATAAAGCAAGTTTAAACAAAAAATTATAAAAGAAAGTATATTTTTTATTAAAAAAACACTGTAAAGAAAGTATATTTTATAGTGTTTTTTTTAGTCATATTCCATCTTTAAGTTTTGATGATGAAATGTTCAAGTACTAAATTGTTTTATGGTATTTCAGGTATTTTGGTGATAAAGAAGCCTTGATTGGATATTCAAGAGTTTGAAGGAATTTCTCTTTACTAGGAAGACCAATGTAAGATCAATTGCATAATAATTAATTTTTCATTTAAAGGCTCTAGGACATATTATTATTTGCATTTTTATTATGTCTTAAATGAAAATGTTTTTAAAATAAAAGGCTTTTCTAAAAATAAAAAGAGATCTGATTAAAAAGAGATTTGATATAATATTTATATGCCTAGAAACTTATTGATATATCTTGGACTTTTTAGTTACTGGTACACGTGGATATACATGATTTTCTATAACAGTAGCTAAGTGGTTTATGAGTTTTTGCATGAGTGGTTTTCTCAGTAATCATTCTACCTGTATACTAGCTGTATTTGTTTGGAAGATGTTACACGTGGATATGAGTTACAAGTTTTTTCTTGGTGATTTGATATCTACATTTTTCAGGGAAGGGGTAATTATGTTTTCATTGGAAACCGTGTGTTTTGAAAATGATAAGTAATTGATGTACTTTACTTCTACACGTTACTTAATGTTTGAGAGAGATTAAGTCAAAGAAGTTGTTTCTGCTGGAGGATAGATATCAACTTTATTATCGTTGCATTATTTGTTATCCTTATACCAATTGACTTGAACAAACGTGACTTATCTTTAGTTCAAACGGTAATATAATGTGCACTATAAATCAGTTTTCTCAAGCATGGAAAAACATAACTCACGAAAATATTCTTTGCACTTATTACTGTGATTATCGAGCAAATTGATTTTGTCAAGTGCAACCTGTGAGAAGCTAAGCAATTAATTTTCTGATATTATTTGAGCTGGTATTTGGTAAGAAATTAATTGTTTATTTATTTTGTGCTAATTGATCATTGCATATAGTTGAACCTTTAATTGTTAAATTGATTATTCTTGCATTGATCATAGACCTCTATATTTGTATTGAATTTTCTGTTTAGACTAAGTGTAGTCTAAAGGTGTTAATCCTAGTGGATTAGAGAAAAGGTTTACAAACAGGTTCAAGGAAGCAAATGTGCTTGAAGAGTGCATAGGTGCATAAGGAGCAAGAGAGCTCAAGAAGAATTAATTGTTAATTAATTTTTGTTGGAATCTGTTTTGTAATATGTATTTATTTATAAAGAGATAAATAAAGTGAGTCTCCAATACTAGTTGGTATTGGACGTGGACTAGACTATTATTATAGAGGGTAATAGCTGAACCACGTAAAAAATTTTAGTGTTGATTTTATTATTTGCTTTACTTTAAAATCACATAAGCTATTTAATTATCTTAATAATTAAAATTTGAATACTTGCATCATATTAAGATAATTCTTTAACATCAAGTATTTTATTTGAGATATAAATTCAGCAGGTTATTTTCGAAATAGGCTATATTAATTCAGTAAGCTAATTTCAATTATTATAGTAGCCTGAAATTAATAGTTTAGTTTAAAGTTTAAAAATTGGTCATAGATTGCTCCCACACTTATTCAACCCCCCCTTCTAAGTGTGCCTAGATAAATTTTATTTTTTCAATAAAAAATATACTTTGTTTTATAATTTTTTGTTCAAACTTGCTCTATTATTTTTTATTTATTATTCTTATAATTGTGATTAAAAAAAAAAGTGTACCGATCGTTAGCACCGGATGTTAGCGCCTGGACCCCACCCCCCACCCCCCCACCTTTCTAAACAACTTATATCAAGGAATGATGTACGGGTTCCTCGTAGTTACAATTATGTGGCCCATGGTTTGGCAAGATTAGCTTAATTAGATTTGTTTTTTTTCTATTATTGGTTAGAAGATTCATTATACATTTATATTGTTCTTCCCTTTGTAAATCGAGATGTTTCTAATGAATAAAATTTTCAGTCCGACTTTGGAGTGTTCTTGTCAGGAACAGATAATAATATATATTGAGAATATTTACATCTTTTAAGTCTATTCAGTTTTATATGTTAGTACCTATATTGGGAATATTTACATCTTCTTTCAAGTTTATTCAGTTTTATATGTTAGTATGGTACGCAAGTATAATTCGAGACAAACTTATCACAATACACAGAAAGACTCTCATCTTTCCCGCATATTACAACTTGCATAATTATCTATATATCTATATATAATTTTACCTACTTCAAAATTTAAAATTGATATAATTTATTTAATTTTAGTCAATCAAATATTATAAAAATTTTAAAAAGTAGTACTAATTACCAGGTTTATTGTCATAACTTTTTTTCAAAAGTCCCCAATTGACTTAAAAAATCAACGTTGACCTTATATTTTGCAAGAAAGGTGGTACTTGTATATTTTAAAAAAATCTCTTTAAAATAAAATCACTTTCCTAATATTATAGTCAAACAATTTATTTAAAATAAAAAACCCAGGTGTAACAAATCAAGAATAATCAATCCAGTTTGCATTTCATGCTTATGCTTCAAAAACTTAAAAATGGAAACTGTTGCTTACATTAATTTGTACATTAGGGAAACTTATTTATGAGATAATATTTTCCAAAACTAAACAACCACTAAAATGTATCATCAAAATAACATTTATGACACTATATGTCTAATGCAAAATCTCTAATATTTAATAAATTAAAAAAAAAATCAACAAAAATAGAATAATAATTTTTTTGTTACATGAACAAAAGCGCTCACACTAGTCAATAATTTCTCCCTCTTCTTCCTCAACTCCCTTAATAGCCCTGCCAATACTGCTTTCTTCCATGGCTACATTTCCAGTTTCATTCACTTGAGCTTCAGTAAAATCATCTTCATTGTCACTACTATCATTACAATTTCTAGTAATCGTCCTCTTGCCTTCAAAATGGACTCCAGCCATGAAGGAAGATTTTTCTTCAACCAGCTCACCTTCGCCTTCATTTTGTTTAACTGTTACCAATGGAAATATCAAGGGCTTTTCAGGCCGGTCTTTGAAGAAAGAATTCATCACCATGAACCTAAAGACCTGCAACAGGCGGCCTCTATCTCTTCTTAGGTCGGCACTTAAGAGCTTCTGCAAAAGAGTTGGCTCTCTCTTCTTTGTTATAGGCCTGGTTGACGGATCATTATTTCTCATTCTTTGCGTCTGGTTGAAGACATTGGTTTGATCATTCAAAATAGCAGAATCGGTATCTGATGGCCTTTGCTTCTTGGCTAATCGGTCATTTTCATGTCTTCCTCCCTTGTTGAATTTGTTTCGGAACCTTCCCTTCTTGTTAAATGCTCGCTTATTCTCTTCCTGTCCATGCACCTGTTTCTCTGAATCCAATAGATAATGTGATGGTATCTCTGCTACCTCGCAGCCTAACTCAGCTTGTTTTGCTAAGACTTCCTTCAGTTGCTGCAAACAAACTTTTCACTATTTACCATAACTTCAATATTTTGAAAAGAAAAAGGAAAAAACCGAAACAGTTTAGTTTTGTACAATTAAAGAATTGAAAAGACCATAGATTAAAAAAATTAGATGAGAACATAGAGTGAATGAACATAGGTCAGTATTTCCAAGAATAAAGGGTCATATTGGACAATCTTCTATAAATAAATAAAAAGAATTTTAAAAAGAATAGTCGTAAAAAACATCAAATATGCTTATTTTCTTGATAAAAGAAGAAAGCTTATTAATAGAAAAGAGAGAATAAAATAAAGTTGGTGTAACAAGTCAGCCTCACCCAACTAAAGAAAATATCAGTTAAAAAACTGCAGCCCTCCCATCTCTACAAAAATTAGTCAGATAAATCTTCCACTGTAACAAAGCACACCAACTCTTCCAAAACTCCAAAGGTAAAAATTTCACAAACCCCAAACAATAGGGCAACACAAAAATAAATGAGCATGAGTCTCTTTACAAAAGCTTGCCTACTGAAAATGTAGCATACATTTTTGGAAAGTAGCACGAAACTAATCTCTAATAGAGAAACACATAAATATATTTATAGACAGAGAGGACATAATACTGCTCAGAAACACCTACTTAAGATAGGTTTTGATGCAGGGCCGTCCTGATGCTTACTAATTTTTTCCTTTTCCACTTTCTAAAAGTTATTTGGATGTAAAGTAGGCGTAGTAAGTTATCTAGTAGGCAGTCTGAAAATTCTATGAGCTTTATCCTGAAGAAGTAAAATTTCTTATAACTTCTGAAACTAATATTCTGTACGGTGGGAAGATTTAAAGCAGTCTTTTCTTCTTCTTCTTTTTTGTAATATCATAATAATCATTTAAACCCAGAGTAAAAAGATGTAGTTATCTCATAACTTATGATTGTAATTCATTACTCGCACACATCAACAGCTGAAAATAGAATAAATGTGATTAAGCTAATATGGGGAAAATAAAGCCGTGCGGCCCTACCGGACTAGGAAAGCAAAAAGAATTAAAGGTTTCAAAATTTTATCTTCTGAAACACCTGTATTAATCAAAATCTAGGATTTGAACACCAACTAATAAGCCCAGATAGATTGTACTATTTTAATATAAGGTAGATATCCATGCAGTAAGTCTGTAACTTCTCAAAGAGTGATCTGTTCTTGGCTTTCATTCAGTAGAACTGTAGGAGATGATTAACCAGTAATTCATGCTCTTTACCAAAGAGAACTAAACGGAAAGATTTTCGTTTTGAATTCCCTGCCCTAAGCCCCTAGTATACAGTATACTTTTATGTAAAATACGTTAGCATACCTGACGTCGTAACTCGGCATCCCTGTCGATGAGCTCAGGCTCTACCATCTTTTTCGTCGATTTCTGCAGGGAACGAGGTTGGTTAAATGGATGTCCACTTCAGATGTAAAACTGCCAAGTTAGATAATAAAACCTTCTCTAAGTTGGTTTTTGATGGGAAGTTTTTCTTTAAATGCGTCATACCACTGCTGGATTTCTTGTGCCGTGTAATGCAAAGACAGAGATCTTCATTTATATAGAGAAAAGAAAATGTGAGAAATGGAAACACCCACAATTTAATAAGCTAATAAATATGAATAAATATATGAAATGAGAAAGTGGCAAAAGACTAGGAATCTAGGAAAACAACTAACACACTAGAAAATAAGCAACTGTTTATGCCACCCAAGGAAAAGGTGATGAAAACTGTATGATTCTAGTATCAACTTAAACAAGACAACAATAGTGTAACATGGTCCTAGCACAAAATCATTATTTTATGCTTCATCTAGGTGGTCAAATCATAAAAATCTTTCACAGAGGATTGTTTGCTCAATTTTTTGTACATTTGGGTGCTTTCAAATACTACTTAACAGATTGGATTATCAATATTAACTCGCCAAGTCAAAATTGTTTGAACAATTCATCTTCATTAGAGATCTGAATTAATTTAACTAAAGCTAACAGTTCATGGACTAAAGGGAGACTGTCATTCAGAAATGTTTGCTGATCCCGGCTATAATCCAATATAAACTTACTGGTCAAACTCAGCAGCAGGTGCGCTATTAGAAACCAGAAAACATATCCAGTAAGCATCGAAACAGCTTTCAAAACATTTATTAATGGGAACTAAATGACAATATATTTACACGTTATGATATTATTTAAGACTGTCCCAAACACATTATGAGATTCACTCTACATTTAACACAGACTTCCAATTTAGTAGAAATGCCTTCTTGCTTAGTAAGCAACCTTACTAAATAACATTGGAAAACTAATAATAGGTGTTATTTGTACTATGGGTCTCAGGCACAACTGCGTGTGAAATTCATATTATATCATTTATTTAGAAATAAAATTTTACCTTAAAGGTATAATAGGGATATTATTAAACCTGAAGGGTACATATGATAAACTCTAAACTGGAGGATTAAGACTGAATTCAAACTAGGGAGCTACGTTTTAAGAAAAGGTTTGGTGAAGCCACCTACTTCCTCAAGCAGCTAGCTACCACACACTTTATATGTATATATATGTGTCTGGGACCTATTTCATAGCTATGTGACCGTTCATTGAATGATCTAAGGGGTGAGATTGCGTGAGGCAGGGGTCCGACCGCAGGAGCGGCAAGTGCAACTCTTTCCTGCGACAAAACCTATTACCAAAATACCTCCAAAATGTAAATTCCATTTCATGTTGGTCGCAGGTCTTACTAGCGGTGACCAGCATGAAAGGTCCTACTAGCGCAGTCAAAACGACATGTGACCGCTCTTGCGGCTAGTTTGACTAGCTTTTTAGGACATACATCATTGCTAACATTTTACTCCATACGCATCCATTTGCTAAACAGCTGCAAAAATATACCTTTGGAGAGAATTTGTTTTGCTGAGATTTGAAGAAATTAGTTGTTCGTTCAACCAATTTTAGTAAGCGTTCATCAATAGCTTTCATGCTTGCTACAAATATATTTTTATCTAGTTCTTCTAAATCTCTTGCTAGTTTAGATTGTACAAATGCATCCAAGTAGATAAAAATATATTTGTAGTAGACATGAAAGCCATTGATAAAAACTTACCAAAATTAGTTGCACGAACAACTGAAAGAGTTGCACCGGCCGCATGTCTTACTAGCAGCCAGGCCCCTGCCTCACGCAATCTCGCCCAATGGACGGTCACATATCAGCTTGCTGGAATAGTGTCTTTAACTAACGTATGATATATATAGATGTTATCTTTATACCTCCTTGTTTTTGGTTGGAAAACTACAGGCGGCATTACCTCGTTATATGTAGTTATGTACTGGGGTGACATAGGGATGAAAGGGTATTAAGGTACCAAATTACTTTTATAACATCCTTTTAAACAGGGTCCAAAATTCTTGAAACCCCAACAAATATATAATAAGTGATCAGAAGTCTAATCTAAAGCCATACTTACAAGATGAATCCAACAAATCATTTATCAATAAAGAATCTCAATCTAGTAACCAATCAATTCAATCAAGTTTCGACAAAGTAATAAATTGGTCGAGTTGGAATTGGTTTCAAAACATCCAAATACACCTAGTTATATGAAAATCCAGATTACTCTGTTGAACTGATCAAAGTATGAGCTCGAGTAAAATATTTGGTGAAAAGGGTATGATGCTTACAATTTAATACTTTGGAAGAGCTAGCTAACTTCTATTAATCTATTTCTTTCTTTTCTTGGTTTATTAAAAAAGTGAGCTCCAAAATTTCAATGGAACAAGGAACAAGGAACAAGGAACAAGGAACACATTTACAGTCAAGCTATCTGTGTTTGGGGATATAAATGTATGGCTAAAGTCAGAAAGGAAGATTTCGTAGTAGAGGTCATAATTGAAAGGGGAAAAATATCAACTTCAACATAACAAACATGCCTCCAGTTTTAACTATAGGACACAAATTTCATACAGCCAAAACATATTTTGTATACAAACACGATGTCCAAATTTATGCAGTAATCTGCCAAATGATGAGTGGTAAGGACTCGAGAGAAATGAATATATTTAGGAGTGGTTTATGTGAGAATTAGGATTGATTGGGACTTGGGTGATGCAAAATTATTCAAGTGTCCAATGGTGGCAATTTCGTTGAGATTATAAGGGCATTTTGGTCATTTTGTATGCTAATACTCGCTACCTCAGGCACAAATATCCCCTTCACATCGTATAATGGGATAAAAATGACCCAAACAAAGTACTTTTAAAAAGGGAAATAATAACAATATCCTACCGGACCTACCCATACCAAACATTGTCAGACGCGGCACAAATGACACATGGGTGATGGGTGTTGAGATCATCAAGATTAACTTTGCTAATGAATGCAGAGGCAGCTGATGTAGGACGGAAGTTGTTGAACAGATAATTAATTGGAAAAGGTAAAATCAACAAAGAGAATTAAAAGAATTAGGGTGATTCAACCGCAGGAGAACCACTACCCCTAGGGTTTCCTAACCACAGTAAGGAGGAAAAATATTGATCGCAACCAATAACTATAATAATTTCAATATCAAAGTGTTTCCAATAATCTATCCTGACTTATATATTTATAATAAAAAGAAACTTTAATAATCCTAAACTCATTAACAATTGGGCCTCTAAATAAATGACTCGAATCTTCAAAATAAACCAATAAATAACAAGTTCATGAACTAAATAAATAAATAGACACAAAAATAAATAACTAAATAGCGAATCATCCACGACAACGATGTCTCAATCCTTATCAACTCTCCTCGACTGCGAAAATGAAGTCTCTAATGAAGTGAGCCTCGTATCTCTCAAAAAGGTCTGGATCAAGCCGGCGAAACTCCTTAGCACTAAGTCATGTACAATCATCTGGAGGCTTGTTGCGCCACTTCACCAAAAACTGACGATAACCACCCTGCCTGGTCAACAAAACCCGCTCATCAAACATATCCTCAATAACCTTTGATGTACGCTGTGTAGGAACAATAGGAGGTGCAGGTGGAATAGGAAAAGGAGGAACAAATATAGGATCATCAAGGTTAGCAAGTGTAGGCCAAATAGGGGAAGAAGTAAGAGAAAAAGTGGAGGGGGTGGAATCATCAGAAGACCACGTCTACCACATTGAATACATGACCAATACCCATATCACTCGAAAGATTCAACATTAACACCAACTTACTTTCGAACTCGAAATGGACCCATTCTCTTAGCATATGCACTTTCTTCCATGTGTCAGGAGGTAATCTCTCATCACGGTGTCGTAGCATCAATCAATCATTCTCATTAAACTCTTGATACCTGCAATGAACATCTGAAGCAGACTTATAATTTTCATTGCTCCAATTAATTTTCTTTCTTATCTCAACATACAAATCATGAATGTGATGTGCAAAAGACTGCAGACTAACTATATGCAATGGGAAGAGGAGCTAAATCAACAAGTTTAGTTTCCTAGGCTAATAACTAGTGTAAGCTTTGAAAAAGAACTTTACTCGGTCGAACAATTAATGTAGAGCTATTATATATGCAAACTCAGTCATAGGAAAAACGTAGACACATGATCACCCACAATACAATGTATCAAATCACCTAAACTTCTGACCATCGATATGGAGATGATACGTAGTAGAAAACTTAAGTGTGTTGTTAAGTTTCTTCCAGAGTTTTCCAAAAATAACTCCTAAATTTCGCATCTCTATCATAAACTAAAGTTAATGCTAACCCACACAATCTCACTACTTTACTAAAGAAAATCATAGGCATTATCGGTTTTGTTGCAAGAAATAAAATGTATCATCTTAGTGAAACGGTCCACAACAACAAAAACTAAATCATGACCCCTCTGGGTCCTCGGTAACCCCAAGACAATTCATGCTAAGATCTTCCCAAGGTGCATGAGAAACCAGAAGTGGAGTGTACAAACTTGTGTTCTGCTTCCTACGCTTAGTAGTCTGACATGTGCGACACTCAGAAACAACACGAGTTACATCTTTCTTGAGGCTAGGCCAAAAGAACCTATCATCAACAATGGCAATGGTCTTATCTCTACCAAAATGTCCAGCTAAACCTCCCGCGTTCAACTCCCATAATAAATACGCAGGCATCGATGTACTAGGAATACACAAGCGTGTAACCTTAAAAAGATGCACATCATGGATATGAAAATCATTAGAGGGTGGGGAACTAGGATTCTGTAGAGCAGCATAAATGTCACTAAAGTCTCGACAAGTAGGGTTCTCCTGAATAATGCGTTCAAATCTCATAACCTTCACTCTCAAAGAGTTGACAAGGATGGACACCCTATTCTACGCATCGGCAACCACATTCTCTGTCCCTTTGCAATGCTTAAGTACAAAAGAATACATCGGGAAAAACTCTACCCACCTAGCGTGTCGATGACTTGGCTTCTTTTGGGAGTTAAGGTACTAGAGTGCTTGATGATCAGAGTAAAGAACAAACTCTCTATGCAACAAATAATGTCGTCAATACCCAAGTGTCAGGACTATAGCATAAAACTCCCTATCATATGTTAAGTACTTTTGTCATTCAATTTCTCATTAAAGAACGCTATCGAATGACCCTCCTGATTAAGCACTCCCCCTCTCCCAACGCCTGAAGCGTTGCATGCCTACCTCAAAGACTTTACTAAAGTCTAGTAGCACGAGAACAGGTGTTTGTGTCAACCTAATCTTGATTTCCACAAAGGTTTTAGTAGCCAATTTATACCAAACGAACTCTCCTTTTTTCAAACTATCAGTGATGGGAGGCATAATGGTGTTAAATCCTCTAATGAACCTACTATAAAACGTAGCTAGCCCATGAAAGCATCGAGCTTCGTGAATATTAGAGGTTCAGGCCACTCATTAATAGACTTTAATTTCTCGAGGTCGGCAGAAACCCCCTCTTTAGAGATCAGAAACCCGAGAAAAATGACCAACTCTTGAACAAAAGAACACTTCTTCAAATTAACATAGAGTTTCTCGCATAGAAGAATTGCTAGAATCTATCGCAAGTGAAGTGCTCGCCTTGGGTTTAACTATAAATGAGGTTGTTATCAAAATACACCACTACAAACTTGTCTATCAAAACGTAGCACCTGATTCATAACTCTCATAAATGTGTTGGGTGCATTGGTTACGCCAAAAGGTAAGACTAACCACTCATAAAGTTTGTCCCCTGTCTTAAAGGCAGTCTTTCACTCATCTCCCTCTCGGACGCGAATTTGGTGGTATCCATTCCGCATGTCTATTTTGCTGAAACCGCGAGCCTCGGTCATCATATCTAGCATGTCGTTAAACATGGGAAACCTATACTTGATGGTGATTTTATTTATGGCTCGGCAATCACAACACATCCTCAAACTCCCATCAGTTTTGTGGGCAGAATAAGGCTGGAACGACACAAGGGCTAAGGCTCTCTAATAAAGTCTTTCCTCAACAACTCACAAACTTATCGTCTCATCTCAGTCTGCTCTGTGGGATGCATCTTATAATGTGACATGTTAGGTAAAGAAGACACTGGAACAAGGTTAATGGCATGTTGGATGTTCCTAAGAGGTGGTAACCCATAGGGTAACTCACTAGGCATAACATCGACAAACTCATGTAGAATCTACTAAACATCACTAGAAATCTCTCTAGTACTCTCCTCGGGAACATCTCTCACCTCTGTAGCTACCACCGCATACACAACCTTCTCCTCCAACACACTCCGCTCAAACTCCTTTCTATTAAGAATATGGAGTAATTTGATTTGTAGGGTAGGTATTTGGTCGACTCTTGGACAACACTCAGGGTCTCACAAGTGCTAATGATATTTTCAGCCCCTTGTGTTTAAACACGTCTTCGTCCTCCCATAATGAGTCACATCACGGTCATATAGCCAAGGTCTCCCTAGTAGAATATGTGCAACAATCTCCTCATAGCCCTGAAGGTACTAGACATCTCTTTAACACAGGAATGGATGTCTTGCTGACATAGGCGACGCTAAAAGTCTGGGAATGTGGTTCTGCCTTTAGCTTTATCCGTGGTAAGGCGGACTCAACAACCACATTTAAGCAACCACCTACATCGATGATCAACTTAAAAAAGACACCACCTACTTTGATGTAGGTCTGAAATATAGTGGTTCTCCTTCAATCATCCTCTCCTATGACTTGTGAAAATGCACCTCATGACAACTACCTGATTACTTATCTCCTCTAGGTGCTCATCAACCTCCTCATCCTGCGAGTCATACTCACCCTCGATTTCAGCCCCGAGAATATCCCCCTACTCATTTGAAGTTTCCCCTACTATTGTTACCGCATTGCGATTGGGGCACTCAAATAACTTGTGCCCTAACCCCTGGCAAGTAAAGCACCTCTCCTGGGTAGTACACTGAGAGTTAGGTGCAGCTACACCCTTCCCTTTGTCACGAGATGGCCCAACTACAATGGTACTAGCCCTAGAAGACGCCTGAGAAGTGGGGAAACGTCTACTCTGAGAGAAATTTCGGCCACTGGGCCGAGTAAGAAGGGACTCTCCTAGCAATACCCAGTAACCTATACTTATTATTTAGAGCTAATTAGAAAAGGTCATCTAAGATAGTGATGTCATTGCTCAAGATGTGTGATTGAAGTTCAGGTCGTAACCCATTCTTGAACTTCATAATGTCAATCTATCACTCTCGCTAATCCTACATCTTTGAGTCAACTCCCTAAATCTGCAGATGCAACCACTATATTATTAACCTGGCGAAAGTTGTCAAACTGCTCTATTAACCTATCGGTATGTTCTACAAGTAAATAATATTGTTTTAAGTGAGTTTTCATCTCCCCCAATGCCTGATAGCTGGCTCACTTAGAGGCCCTAAATCTCTCTCAACCCCTGACCAAATTAACCGGTCAATTTCACCAATTTCATTTTGACAAATCTCACCTTCCTATCCTCAGACATCTCATACAAGTTAAAATACTTCTTCATACTAGACAACCAATCAAGAAATGTTTTGGGATTAAATCGACAATCAAACTCGGGTGCATCTACATTGATTTTCCTATAGTCATCATCACAAGGATCATGCCTAGGATGTTCATGGTGCCTAACATATAGGTTTTCGACATTCTCATTCCCATCAATGTTCGAAAAAGCTAAAAGCGATACAAGGCATTTTTCTCCGGACGAGGCGAGACGTAAGCTTCGAGGCGGAGCGAGGTGGAAGCCTCGATTTGAAGACCTAAAAGTCCTCAAAAAATTATAAAAAATTTGTTATTACATTTTGATAACAAAATTATGGACAACACTAGTCATGTTAACATTGATAGAATTTAATACTACTCAAGTTTTTGTATGCAAGCGTGATACAAAATCTTTGGGGAATCAAAATGCTTCGAGGACATATGTTTGGAATTGGGCCGAGTCAAGATGATGTTATCTTTGGTGGCTACCTAAATTTTCTACTCCAACGAATTCAACAACACAATGATTAATAAGTAGCCACTTGTATACACACACTCTAAAGTGGAATGCAATTATAATAAGAGGCATATAATTAAGCCTTACATTCTATTTCATGGGAGTATTTTTTTTTTTAATTGTTGCTCCAACACTCTAATTAACGAGTAGCCAATGAAAGATCAGGTGCAAATAATTCACCTTCAAACACTGGAATACTCGATGATGAACACAAGTTCATAAACTAAATGGAATATTACAAAATATACAAATTGCACAGTATCCTCCTTATGATTGTAATTTGTAAAGAGATACAAAAAAAATTGCTGAAGGTACAGGACACCAACGCACAATCACCAGTGTAATATACAAAAAAAAATGGCAAAAAGCACTTTTACCCTACTGTGGTTGTAGTGTTTTAAGCAATTAGTCATTATACTTTTAAAATATTCAATTAACCCACTGTGCTTTTTAAAAATATACAATCAGGCCATTCCATCCATTTTTCGTAACTGACGTTAAGAAATTAGTCAAATTTTCCTATGTGGCTTTTTTTAAAAAAAATAAAATAAAACGTGTATTTGCTGATGTGGAATTATATCCACTTTACTTCTTTACAGTACATTAGAATTTCTATTCCAAATTTACCCCTTCTTCTTTCTTCTTCGTCTGCGATGTCTCTAATTCATATTCACAAATCAAATTATGCAACACTCTACTAGAAATCAAGTGTATATATGCCAATCTAATATGCGTTCCATTTCTGCACAAGTCCATATAATCCCCATGATGCAACTAGTCAAGCTTCTTAACTCCAGAGGATTTCACATCACCTTCGTCAATTCTGAACACAATCAGATCCGGTCCAAAGGACCCGAATGATTTGCGAATTTTGCTGATTTCCGGTTCGAGACCATACCTGAAGGATTGCTGAGGATCGAGCCTACTAAATCTCATTTCCCTGTAGCCGTGTTTGAATCCGTTCTAAAGATTTGTTTGGCTCCGTTTCGAATCTGTTAATTAAGCTAAAGTTAACGGCTGAGATTCCACCGATTACAAGCATAATATATAGCAGATGAAATTGGGATTCCGGTTGTGTAGTTTTGGACCGCATCCGCGTGTGGTTTCATGGGGTATTCAGTACCCGGAACTCATCAAAAGAGGCATTTTTCCATTCAAAGGAATTTCCCCATCTCTTTTAAAAAAAAAATCAATTTTAGAAACTATATTTGGTGAATTTTGTAAAGAAAAACTTAAATGGTTCTTGTGTGTGATTTGAGATGGGGAAGCTTTGATTAAGATATAGTCTTATGTGATTTGAGATGAGACTTTTGGTTGAGTTTTTGTTGGCAGTATCTGGGGAGAGGCGGCAGTGGTAGAGGTTAAACGGTTGGACGAAAATTACGATGACATCTCTATTTGCCTATTTTCGATGATCTCTATTAGAAGAAATTTTAAGATGCTTTAATAAATTTTTGTTCTTATGTCACTATGCAAGCTTAATTCCCAGATCAATATATACACTTGATTTCTTGTACAGTGTTGTATAATTTGATTCTTATTTCTTGTGAAGATGAATTAGAGAGAGACGTCGTAGATGAGAAAGATAGAAGAAGGGGTAAATTTGGAACATAAGTTCTAATGTATTTTTATTTTTATTTTTATAAGTATTTATAAGTATTTGAAAACATAAAAGTATTTTTATTTTTATTTTTAAAATAAAACATACATATTATAAATATTATAATATTAATTTTTATTAATATTATAAATATTTAGGTAAAGAAAAAGATAGAAAATAAAACATAAAAATATTTTTAAAACCACAGTGGTGTAAAAGTGCTTTTTTTTAAAGTGCAGTGGCTCAATAGTATTAAGAATTTGGCTGACTGGCTTGCCACGTAGGAAATAATGATTTTTTTTTTCAATGCCACGAGTGTAATTATTTGACGTCCGTCCAAAAAATTGGACGGAATGGGTTGATTGAACATTTTTAAAAAGTACAGTGAGCTAATTGAATATTTTAAAAGCACAGTGACTAATTGCTTAAAACACTACAACCACAGTGGTGTAAAAGTGCTTTTTGCCAAAAAAAAATTGGTTTTTATTCCAGTTTTAATATGTTTTAGTTTCATAGATTATAATATACCAAAAAAAAATTGGTCTTGATTCCAGTTTGGTATGACTTACAAATTACACCGATGTAAACCATATACACGTTTAATCGCTAATAGTACAGGACAAAAAAGTCATTGGGTAATCAATATTTAGACCCCCAAAAATTACATAAATTAAAAAAGAAGACCTGGTGTAGTCGACGTCGCCTCGCACGAAGCCTTCAATTAACGGAAACAGTCGGTACTCGGTACTTACCTGGTGAGGTCTCACGAGCCTTCGATTGATCTGATATAATACTTAGGGTTTTTTTAAGCCAATCGCCTCGCGACGCCTCGAGGCGCAACGCCCTAATAAGGCGGAAGACTCATTAGTTCCAAGTGAAGCGACCACCGCGCAACAAAAATCTCCCGCCTCGCTATGAGGCGCGCCTCGAGGGGCACGTCACGATTGCTTTTTCGAACGTTGATTCCCATTATTCCCCTAATGTTCCACTACAGGCTGTCTTTGTTCAATGTGTAATCATATCATTCATTTGACCCAGTTGTGAATTTCTTCTAAAACAGCTCGAGTACGTGTAGTCATGATGCAAGTGAAAAGCTGAGACTAGAGAAATTTAATTAAAGCAAATTAAAATTACGAGTCTTAGCCTATGCAATCTCAAAAGCTACTGATAATAACCGCATCATATGCAACTAGATGGAATAATATGCAATTTTAAAAGAAAAATCAAAAAACAAGCATTCAAAAATTTTAGAACTAATGAACGAATGAAATGCAAGTGATTAAATATCGAAAATCCGAACATTCAAAATAAAATATTTACTTTTACATTTTTTTAATGGACCTAATTGATCAGAAAGTATGCGACTCGGGTGAAAAGTCATAAGGTTAAACGTTTAGGGCTGTCATGACTTGCATATTTATAATAAAAAGAAACTCTAATAATCTCAAACCAATTAAAAATTGGGCCTTTAAATAAATAAACCAATAAATAACAAGTCAACGAACTAAGTAAATAAATAGACACTGATAAATAAATAACTAAATAGTTAATCATCCCCGACGACATCTCATGGATCGATCCTATCAACAGCCAAAGCTATTTTACTTCTGTATAAATTTAAGATGGGAAAAAACACTTTTACTCCACTGTGGTTGTAGTGTTTTAAGCAATTAGTCACTGTGCTTTTAAAATATTCAATTAGCCCACTGTACTTTTTAAAAATGTTCAATCAAGCAATTCCGTCCAATTTATTGGACCGTCGTCAAATAAGTACACACGCGGCATTGAAAAAAAAATTCAAAAAATTATTATTTTCTAATGTGACAACACAAAAAAATAAAATAAAATAAAATCATTGATTATGTGGCATGTACAATACATGTTGACTTTATATTTGACGGTATAAGACCAAATTTTTTTTTGAAATTTTTAGACAAAAAAGAAATAATGCAAATTACAAACATAAATAAATAAAACATTATTTATCCTCATTTTTTTCATAATTAATTCAAACTCAAACCTACTGTTCTTCCTCACCAAAATTGAAACCTGGAATACGTCGACCCAACACCATCAGTCGCCTACCCAAAGCCATAGAATCAGGCCAGAACAACCCAAAATTTTTGAACAACAGAGGATTCACGATCATAGCGACGGCGATGCGATTAAACGATTGGATCTGTTGAGATTAAAGGCCGTTATTCTGGTCTTTGCTCCGTACCGATGAGACTCTGTTCTCATCCTCTCACGCGATTTCAAGATTCTGATTTCCTTCACCATGGGTGCCTAAATGATTGCGTTTAATGGAGCTTTCTAGGTTTACAATTGGAACATTGATGGAGACAATGGCTCAAAACAAGATGGTTATTCTGGGAAATCGACGGAAGACATTTTATAAATATTATAATATTAAATTTTATTAATATTATACAAATTATAAATATTAAATTTTATTAATATTATACATATTATAAATATTTAAGTAAAGAAAAAGAAAAAAAATAAACATAAAATATTTTTATTTTTAAAATTTTATAAGTATTTTAAAACAAAAAGGATTTTTATTTTATTTTAAAATAAAACATACATATTATTAATTTTTATTAATATTATATATATTATAAATATTTAGGTAAAGAAAAAGAAAGAAAATAAAACATAAAAATATTTTTATTTTTAAAATTGTATAAGTATTTTAAAACATAAAAGTATTTTTATTTTTATTTTAAAATAAAACATACATATTATAAATATTATAATATTAATTTTTATTAATATTATACATATTATAAATATTTAGGTAAAGAATAAGAAAGAAAATAAAACATAAAAATATTTTTAAAACCACAAATTGGGCAATTGCATTTTTTTAAAGTGCAAAGTTGGCTCAATAAGATATGAATTTGGTATTTGACTTGCCACACGTAGGAAATAACTTGTTTTATTTATTTTTTTCAAAAGCCACGTAGGAAATTGGCCCACTTTTTTAACGTCCGTGAGCAAAATTGGACGGAATTGCTTGATTGAACATTTTTTAAAAGTACAGTGGGCTAATTGAATATTTTACAACCACAGTGGGGTAAAAGTGTTTTTTCCCAATTTAAGATATGACAAAACGAATCAATTCACCTGCGTTCTCTTTGTTTTCAAGGATGAAATTAATTGAAATATTATAAACACAAGAATTTATTAGAGGATACGAAAGATAGAACATTTATGGAACACAAGGTGTCTTCTTAATTGAAAAAAACAACGAAAACTAAAAAAACCAAAAATATAGAATCAGATTGTACAGACTTCCACTGTTGTCTGAAACCCCAGAGCACTCCTCTAGAGCTACCAACATCAAGCTCAAACTAATGCCAAAATAGTTATTTGATCCCCTAACAATCCAAAATGAATTCAATGATACTTGTATGGTGTTCAGTCTAACTGCACCAAAAGATCACAAAGAAGCTTCAACCCCAAAAAATTCTTAGCATCCTTCGCACCAATGAAACCCTGAACTTAATGATCAGGAAACCTCTAGGTAGATAGACAAACCCAAACCTCCTCAAATATGCAGCACCTGAATACTCTAAGCAGAATGGTAAAGAAAAAATATGAGTGACACTCCCTATCTCGTATATACATCACACAATCAAAGTATAGGGGTTTGCACTTGTAATAAGTCATCAGTTTTAAGTCAATTTTAGAATTATTGACTTAAAAATGGCCTAAATTGTTTAGCACCTTAGCCATCCCGAAAGATGAGGAAAGGGAAAACTGAAGTTGAGTAAGCAAATGGACCGAGTAGATAAAAAGTATTTACATGGAAGCATTTCGGATGACTAAAAACCAAGGTTGACTGTTCGTAGAGGAAGAAAATTGCATCTGCTGACAAATGAATTGAGATTACTTGTCAGCTACAAAATAATGAAATCAAATATTCAACATATCTTATTGCATATTAGAAGTATAACACAATCATGGTGCATAACTAGTGGTGTTATCAATTAGAGATTTTCTCTCAACATTTGCAAGGAAAAATAAAATGTTGCAGAGAGCAGAAGGTACTTTTTTTTCTCCAGTTGAGTTTGGATGCTAGGATAAGCAAGAACGGATTTCCATGCCCCTTCATTTTTATAACCTGTCATTAGATAAAGATGAGAAAGGGGATTTAGGTCTCCATAAAACATTCTTAGCTGTATATAGGAGAAAACTTAATACCTATAAGAGTAACAAAACCCTTACAATTATATGATAGAAAAGGGGTATAAGCTAATGATATATGCGATATAGGCGCAAAACTGATTTACATTTTGAATATTAAATGGTCAGAAAAGAATCGAACCATCTAAAAGAGCTTAAAAGAGCAAATGACAAGATATTATGGAATATCAAAATTAGCTACCAAACAATCTTATTACATTGTTTCTACCAACTTCTTTCTCTTCTATGTCTTACATGAATTTATTTCATTAATAAATGTCAAATCGACTTATTATTCTTCCTTACGGTTTATTAACGTCTTACGTTACTAACCGAGACTTATTCGTTATTGGTTAATTACCAAACCTCGAATACATCTTACTTCGTATATCTCGCATTCTTTGCTTAATCTCTATTAAACCATACTCACGTTACTAACGTCATCACTAAATAAGTGATTTAAAGTTAGTCTTGCCATGCATATTAAATACATTCATGTTCTACTATTCATTTCTAATCAGTTGGGATTACAAAACCTAACTTATTCAACAAATTCTCCTTTGTCGGTAACTGCATTTGATCATCTGCGATGTAAAATCCTCGTCTCTCGGCATTGCTGGCCCGAGACTTCTATATATGAGTGGCGCTGCGGTGCCACTCTTACTATACACGGCGACTGCTATTTGGCGTTTATTATCAAAGTTGGCCATTGCACTACCCCCGAGCCTCAGATTAGCTTTGAAAGTTTGATTTTTCGATGAATTTCCAGGGCTCATAACTTATTCGTTTTACATCCGAATTGACTCGTTCAAAAGCCATTAACTCACAAATCATATACTCTAAGTGTTCATGCAAGAATTTTACATTTTCGAATCCATTAACTCGGAATTCACCTTTTAGTTCATTATCGAGCGTTCGTTTATCGTTCGTGAGCGTTCATAGCTCGTTTTCTTCGTTCTAAGTCGGAATTCGACGATTCTTGAGTCCACGACTCTTGAATACCTAATCTCACGTGATGCCATCGAAAACCAAAGTTTCCAAGTTAAACGGCAACTTTTGACTACTAATCCAAGATTTCTACGTTTTCAATGTTTAACGCCGAATCTCGGAAATTTCGTCATAACTTCGTTACTCGTGTTCTATACGCCAAATCAAATGGAACTCCATTGATTCATCATCTACATCCTAACCAAGCAATATGCACATACCCTAATAATGATGGTTTTCAATTTGTCCATCAACAACCAAGTTAACGTTCAAAGGTTTCCTCGGTTTAAACTTACGTAATCACTTACGATTTCTACTTAAACATGACTTATCAATGTTTTACTCATTAATAGTCATCCTTATACCTCCGGAAGAGACATGCTCCACCAATCTACGATTCTCTACGAAAAATAAATCGAAAAGGTCGAAGACTAACATTTACAAAATATTACCTTTTCGTTCTTCACGTTCTTGCTAAAAACTCTTATGTTTTGCTTCAAAGTAGCTTGATTACTTATTTCTAGCTCTTTCTCTCTCTCTCAATATATGTTGGACAAAGTTTGTAAAATAACAAATGAACCTAAGCTTCTTTATATAGAAAATTCAAATGGAGGGTATTTTGGTCATCCCACCCCACCTCCTTACTATTCATGGATTAGCCACCAAGTAACCACTTTACTTGGTGGTCAAGTGGCCGGCCCACATGGTCCATGGGTCTTCCCCATGGGTTGCCCCATGGGTTTTCCCCATGGGTTGCCCCATGGGTTTTCCCCATGGGTTGCCCCATGGGTTTTCCCCATGGGTTTTCCCCATGGGTTGCCCCATGGGTTTTACCCATCCGGTGACCCGTTGGTTCAATCCGCGGTTCGGTTTTTTAGATCGGGCTTTATTTAACCTAGCATTGGACCTTAACTTGGGCTTGATTACACAATTCATTGGGCTTGATATAATCCAAGTCCAATTGGATTCTACAAAGTCCTTGAACTCAAAGTCCATTAATAATAATCGTATTCTACGCGTTCAATTCTCGTATTTTCTTCGTTTAGTATTCATTTGATATTCGTATTATATATCGTAATATTCTTCATATTATACTCGTATTCTAACTAGTATCATACTCGTATATTGTACGTATAATAACCTTAATCATTATACGCATTTCATTTCCTTCTCGGAAATCACTTTTCCTAACCCTTAAGTTTTAAGTCCGCAGGCGAAAACTTCATTTGCCATAACTGAAATATTATTGGATATTCCATCTCGTATTCATATTCTATCATTACGCATTTCTCGGAATTTCAAACTTAATTCCCGAGCAAAAACGGATGAATAGTGTTTTTACGAAAATTTCTCGAAAAACTTTTATTTTCGTCTTGGAAATTCAAAACAATTAATTCTAGCACATAACCAGAATCCTAACCACATCCGCACATTCTAGGTCATAGAACGACCTTCAAATAGCTTACTCGCATAAATAATCAATTAAATTCATTTAATCCACATAATCAAATAAAAATTTAATTCACATATAAAATCCGATTTTCTCGGGCGTTACAAAGAAGAAATCGAGATACAGAGAAGATAGAAGTGAGAGAAAGAGAGATTGAGAGCAAACATGTATCTCAGTTTTCTATTATCATTCAATGCATAAGAAATCAAATAACAAACTCAAGTAGCTATTTATAAAACTTACAACTTGTTGTAAAAAGAAAGATTAAACTACACCACCTATCTCTTAACCTACTCCTTCATACTACTTATATTAACTAACTCCCATATATACTACTATCTGGCAATCCCTTCCCCTTAGAAAATCCATGACCTCATGGATTAAGAGACAAATCTGGATAATAGAATTGGAGCAGATCTTCATTTTCCCATGTGGCAACATTCATGCTACCATGCTTCCATTGAACCAAATATTGATATATTATCTTACCCCCCCCCCCCGCCCCGATAGACTTTTCTGTGCTTCAAAGTCTTAAGGGGACCCATGTCAAAAGTCCCTTCAGAGGTAACTGGTGGCAATGTAGAGTGCACCACTGAAGAGCCCACATGCTTCTTGAGTTGAGACGCATGGAATGTAAGATGTATCCTAGAGGTGCTAAGCAATTCCAACCTATAAGCAACTGTACCGACTCTGCCAAGGATTTTGTAAGTACCATAGAATTTTGGGACCAGTTTCATATTTTCCTTGGAGAAACTGAGCTTTGTTTGTAGGGCTGTAGCTTTAGATATATAAAATCCCCAACAACAAACTCTATTTCTATTCTGCCTTTATCTGCTTGACTTTTTATCCTCTGCTGAGACTTGGCTACGGTCTCTTTGAGCACTTCAATTTGTTGTTTCTTTCTTTCTAAAACTTCTTCCACTGCAGCTATATTTGTTCCTTTTGTTGAGTCAATACTGAGCCATAAAGAACTTTATAAGGGGATTCTTGCAGAGAAGTGTGATATGTAGTATTGAACCACCACTCAGCCATAGGCAACCATGAACTCCATTGTTTAGGTGAATGACTGCACATACATCTTAGATATTGCTCTAGGCATTGGTTTATTCTCTCAGTACTTCCGTCACTTTAAGGATGGTATGTTGTACTTATGTGAAGCCTAGTTTCCACAATCTTGAATAAAGCTTGCAAAAAGCACGAAGGAACATAAGTTCCCTATCACTTACTATGGAGCTTGGAAGGTCATGCAACCTGAAAATGTGCTCAAAGAATAGTTGTGATAATTGTTTGGCTGATATTGGATGAGCAAGTGAAATGGGTGTATCTACTGAATCTGTCGGTCACCACCCAAATGATTTCATACCCCTTAAAATTTGGGTGGCCATTAATAAAGTGCGTAGCAATCTCTCTCCAAGACTGTTCTGGTATTGGCAATGGTTGTAGCAGCCCTGGTGTCTTCACATTTTCATGCTTGGAGAACTGACACACTGGACATTCTGCTATTCATTCAGTGATGTCCCTTCTCATGCCAACCCAAAAGAAATATTGTTCAATTCTTTTTAGAGTAGCTCTCACTCCTAAATGACCTCCTACCCCTTTCTCATGCAATTCCTCGTATATTAGCTTCCTTAGATTTCCCGAGAACCAACAACCCACCTGCCTCTGTACTTGAGCAACCCATACTTGAGCAACCTAATTCATGGCTTAGTTCATACTCATTAGGTCCCATGTTTGCAACTGCTAATTCAACCATAACCTGTGCAAGGCCTGCATCCCCCTCATAACTGTCAATTAATTGAGTCATCCAGGCTGGTTAAGCAATGGTCAAGTATTGACATGCAGATTCTCTCTGGTAGTCTGATAACTCATTTTTATCAATTCAGTGTAGCTAAACTGGTCTTACCATGGTGTGGAAAACTCAAGGTAAGAAGATTGTAATCAAGATGAATATTTCCCAACTGCGGTAACCAATTAACTCCCAATATGGCATCCCAGTTCTGCAATTTAAGGACCCAAGTTGTGGTGATAAACTGATAATTGTCAATGCTCCAATCAAATTGGGGACAAGAAGTCTGACTATGTATTTCTGTTCCATTTGGAAGACCAACTGTTATGGTTTCTTCAACCTTGACTAAGTCCTTAAGTCTTTGTGCCATTTCCTCGCTAATAAAACTTATTAGTGTACTGCCACTGTCAACTTACATCAAAATTTCTTTACCCCCACTAATTCCTTTAAGAACAAGAACCTGTTGTCTTTTTGGTTGACCGCAAGATTCTAAAGTGGCTAATGTATGGCTACCATTGTGGTGATCATTGTCAGTCTTCCCTTGATGTTCAGTCTCTATTGCTGGTTCCTAATCAAACATAGGAGGTCATGTGTACTCTGCTGCTTGATCTTCATGCACTATCATGAATGCCCTAGGATTTTTACAATGGTGCCCCAAGGTAAACTTGTCGTCACAATAGTAGCGAAGTCCTTTTGCCCTCCTTTACACCCTTTGAGTTGCTGTAATTGGTTTTGGTTTATTAAAGTCAGACTTTGGATAGGTAAGTAAAGGAGTTTTGGTAGTAGCAGATAAGGTCAAGTCTTTTCTCTGAGTATTGGAATTAAATTGTGAGTTTGAATGGGACTGAGAATTGATAGGAAGCTGCAAAGTTCTGGAATAAGTGTTTGATTTCTAGAGACTGGAGTCTCATTATACTTGGCTTGCTTAAAAGCATCGAAAAGTGATATAGGATCAAGGAGCTTCACCATTTTCTTAGTCTTATCACTTGGACCTCCAATAAAACATCCTACAAAGAATTCCTCAGAGAGTAAAGGAATCTTTTCCAGCAACCTTCCCTTTTGCCTTCCAAATGCATCATAATAAGCATTTACACTTCCTTGCTGCTTCAGTAGTTTAAACTGCTCATAGATGTTATCAGTCCCTGCCTCAGTGAATCTGGCTATGAATTCGTCAGCAAAAAGCCTCCAAGTCAGGCCATGTTTGCCACAAATGTATGCCTTGTACCAATACTTAGGTGGTCCATGAAAGTGCATAGCAGCAATAGCAATCCTCCTTAGAGATTGAATTCCATAAATCTCAAAATATTCCTCACAATCTTGTATCCAACTTCTAGCATCATCTCCATCAGTAAATGAAGGAAACACAAGCTTCAAGTGTTTGAGTTCCTTCTCATTTTCCTCACTGTACATGTTCCTCTTCCTCCATGGAGCTTCATCTTCCTCATTATTTCTGGACCTTTCTCTCTCAGCATGAGTAGGAATGTAGGATCTCAAAAAAAATCCCTAACTTCATTATTTCCAGCATGTACTGGTCTCTTGCCTCTTCTTTTGTCACCAAAAAGGATTTATAAAGCCTTCACTGTCTGAGTTTCTTTGCTTGAGTAACTCATTCATTCCACTCATAAAATAATCCATTTTCTCATCGATGAGCTGCAGTTTTCATTAGTATACTCTCTGTAACCAAGGAAATCCTGCTGTAGCTTGGTTGGACATATGTTGAGATGTTCCTGCCATTTCTCTTACGAAATAGGAAGGAAAGTGATCCTTAGAGTCAAGTAAGAATCTGAGTTTTTGAAATTGACCTAGCAATAACAATACTACCAGATTTTTGAGTAAATGAGCTTGAACAGTTGCTTTTGTGTTGAAATGGACTTCTTTGTGAACAATACAAGTATCCGAAACTTGAACAAATGATTAATCTCTACTAGCTTAAAGCTTAGTCTGAGAACAAAAGATAAGCACACAAGGATCAAAATAGTACCAGAACAAGCAGTTAACAATATATTAAGTTATTAACAACCAGTTGAGGACTTTTCACAAACAGTTGGTGATTTTTGAATTTTTTAAAACTAAGTGTAAGCAAGGAAATCTTACCTTACTAGTTTTAGAGTTTCGTGTTGGCTGAGGAGGGGAGATATTCACAAAAAGTACGAAATTGATTGATGAATTAAAAAGTGGAGAAAAATAGAAAAGCAATTACTCGAATAACACGTGACAAAACTCTTACGATCCAAAAGTCTTTTTGAGTATCTAGGATCTAGAGAGCCTTTATGTCTAGAGTTCAGAGAGAATAAAAAGGTTCCTTCTAATAGAATGCAGGAAGTATTTATAGAGCTTTCTGAGAAGTGATGACATGCCTAGCACATGTCTAAGTCATGTGACATGTGACCTCAAGGAAAATTCCAGAAATACCCTTAATTACCCGATTAACGCCCAAATTATCTTCTAGCCACCAATTCAATCCCTCAATCAATTCCCAAAATGAGTCGCTTCCACGAGTCTTCTGCCTCGGGACTCGTGGGGGCTTCTCTAAGGTCTCGTTCATTTATTTCCGGTTTATCAATCATTCATTCAATTCTTTTAGGTCATATGTGAACTCTATTTGTACTTGGGCCCACATTTGCCCCATGCACGTGAGTCGCACCTTTGGAATGACGATTGTGCAAAATACTTCAAGTTGTTGAGTTCTGCTTCAATTCTTAACAATCCGATCTCGATCTTGCAAGCCTCGAAAACGAAAAATCCTATAAGAGGAAACCCTATGGCAGCGAACCTCTAAGGGTCGAAACCTAGGAGGCGAGCCCAAGGGGCTCTCCCAGGATCTTTGAAAAATCATTTATCAAATCTCGCTTAATCTCATTGTTTCCTTAATTTTTTGGAAACTAAATCACGATAAATCAAATTAAATATGGAAACTTCATGATAAATCAAATTAAATTTGGAAATTTCATATTACCAAATAAAAATCAAATCCTTTTTTTTAGGAACAACATTCATATACTAACTAATATATCATTTTTTTACTTGGCACTTTGCAGTTGGTAGTCATGTCCCTGCTAGTTTAAAGGGATTAAACAAAGAAACATCCCCACCCAAAAGTCCAAAGCCAATTTAAGTTGATATCTTTTTTCACCAGAACCACACCCACTTTTTTATAAAATCCCCATAACAAAGAAGTCTGCTCAACACAAAACTAGCAAAACTCCATTAGGTCTCATTCCTCTACAGACTACGGTAACTCAAATAATCCCGAGCAACCTAGCATGAGAAGTGTTCTTTGACCGTGTAAATCACACATCCGTTTCAGCATCTCAATAAGGCTTAAACAATTAGACACATCAAGCAAGTTTAGTTTCTGGAGGCAACCAATTGTTTCAGGTAACCTCTCCAGCCTCGTACAAGAATTAAGTCTCAGTGATTGCAAATTTATCATCCCTCCAATTTCCTCTGGGAGCGCGCTCCGCTCGTTACAAGTTACACTGATTTTCTGAAGAGATCATTGTCACATAGTCCACCAGGCAATTTAACCAAGTCACGACCATATTCGATCTCAATCTCCACAAGATTTGGGAACATATTAGCACCATTGTCCAAAGTGTTACCAATCTCGCACATAGTCAATGAATTTTTTGGCAAATTCATCAGATTTAAAAGTAAATGCAGTACCAAAGGATCTGATTCTCTTTAAGCTGTAGAAATTAACACAAGGGAGGCATAAAGAGATTGTTTTACCTTTTCAACAAACTCCTTGGGAAGGCTATTTCCTCCTATCTCGATAAACAATCTTTTCCTCAGTTCTATAGCCTCTTTGCTGCAGTGGTGGATAGCTAGCTCTCTTAGCATATCATGATGTGTAACAAATTGCCCATTACAATAGCCATCAAGGTCACTTGAATCATTTTTCATTGCTTGCTTCTTCTTTTTTCAGGCAATTTCAATCGTTCTTTTTCCAAGCAGGTAATTACATATTGGTTTTTTCTATCGGATATTAAAGAAAGACTAATACTTTTGGGAACTCAAAGCGGCACTTCAATACAACAATCAAACAACAAACAACAAACAACAAACAACAAACAACAAACAACAAACAACAAACCACAAAGGAAGTAAGGTATCATAGTAGGACCACCCTAGATGGGCAAACCCTAAGGGGGAAAACCCTAGGGTGGCCGAACCCTAGGGGGGCAAACCCTAGGGAGTTTTTCATCTTTTGCTCATTTTGTTTCTTCTTTTATTAGGTGTTCTTAATCTCTCTTTTTCCGGGCTAAGTCTTCTCATTCAAGCTTTAGACTTCTTTTCCGTTGTATATTATCAAAGGGAGATTGTTTTCAAGGCGACCTCGTTTGCTTGAGATTCCTCAATTCTCTATTCATCATGGAAAACATTTAATTTCGCACGCCTTCCACTTTCTTTTCTCATTTCATAGAATTCTCATGTCAAATCCCCTTTGTTACAGGCCAATTATAACGAGCGTTCCGCGGACCCAAAAACCACCAAGGAAATTCCCTTCCATAATGAATGAGGAAAAGCTCCTCTCTATGGGCACTTTGATGTATTCTAGGAATAAATGAAGAGTTATGACCGCAGCAGCTTATGAAAGTCGGGAGAGTTTCCCCGTTCTAATCGTATTCCCCGCATGTGAATCGAGAAGCAGTAATCCCCTTTCAGCCCAGTCTACTTCCTATCTGACTCCTGCAACCGCCTCCAAGAATGGCAACATTGGACTGACGAGATCCTTCGAGATTCAGGACATGTAAAGATGCTCGAGGATGCTGGCATGCTATGTAGGGATCTGCACATTCAACAGGACCATGACGCCCTCACTTTATTGCTTTCACGCTGGTGCTCCTCTACCTACACCTTTGTCACCACTTTGGGGGAGGGGGAAGTCTCCCCTACTTTAGAGGACGTCTATGTCATTTACTAGTAAGTTTCCTTTTCTTCTATTCGTTCATCATCGTTCATTTTTTTCTTGGATTATGTACTTATTCTTACTTATATCTTGTAGTCTTCCTGCCACTGCTACAGTCTCGTGCGGTCCCTCTAGCTCGTCTCCTAGGGATGTCAAGTGTGTCACATATCTGACAAAGGCTTTCAAGCGGACCTCTAGCCACACCTCGCGATTTTAGGATGATAAGCTTCTTCCTGACTTTGACACTTCCACTCGGAAGACGACCTTGTAGCTATCTTGGGTAAGCTACTTCTTCTGAGACTACAAGCCCAGTTACTGGGATAGTTCCATTCACAGCAAGTTTGTTCTCACTCTTCATGGGGAGCAGTGCCTTTTCCACTAGCCGCTTATCTGACTATGTCGTTATCCCGTTTTATCTTCCTTGGCTCACCAGTAGATGGTCCTTCAACTCGCATGTTTAGTTTGGCAGATTTTTTGGCACGGGGCTTGCAGTTTCCCCTTGCTCCTCTCTTCTTGAGGACCTTGTATCGCCGCTCGGACGAAACTGTCCTTACTATGAGAGAGTCGGTTGGAAGGTGCCCTTTTCCAACTTTGTACATTCTTGTATCAATTCCCTTTCATACTGCACTTTCTATTTGCTCATCAACATTTTCCCACTTGTTTAGATACGACGTGAATTGCCATTCTACCTCGTTACAATTCTCCAGGAAGAAGAATCTTCTACCCCCTTTCTCATCCCTGAGTATTGTTCCCCGCACCTCTCGCTGAATTGATTATAGAGCTAATTCAGACTTGCGGCTCTACATTAATGACTTTTAAATGTTTCATTACTCGTCCTTATACTAGTCCCGGAGGGCAATCTTCTGCCTCATTTCTATACGAACGACTCCCGCTCCTTCTCGAAGACTTGCATGGGTCATCACTTCATTGGTTCCTATTCCTTCGAGTTGTGGAACTTCCATACTTTGTTGAGGATGACAAGTTTGACACCGTTCTTTACTCCTCAGAGAGTCATGAGGCAGTTTCGCTTCGATCAGCATCGACCTTTCAGCCGTTCTTGTCGTGCGGGCTACGTGAGTGCTCTTAATAATTTTGTCACCGTATCCCACTCGTTTGCGTGGTAACTTCCGAGACTCCCAACAGCTTATTATGACCCTCTCCCTTTTGTTATACCGGATGCTTCTCAGGAAGGACGCTATTCTACTGGTGAGCACAACTACTGGCTTATCAATCTTAAAATGTGGCAAGAGGACACACAATGACTTGCTCATTGTCGGTTTCTCCTACCAAGCATCTCCAATGGGCCAAGTTGCTATGTTCTCCCAAACTCAACACCCGTTCGGAGAGTTGACTAATCAGCAGTCAGTCGATTTCTTTAGAGTGAGGTTTCAATGCCCAAGTTTCCTCCTCTTCAATCGGCAAAGAGTCTTCTTCAAAATCCTCCTGATGTTCATCCAACTCATGCTCGTACCACTTCCAGGCGTCTTCCGTCGGGTTCCTCCGTCTCGGATACCTCCAGCTCCTCCCCTGGGAACCCCTGTTATCGAGGAGATTAGAGCGAGAGCAACTACTGTTACTACTTCTGAGGTGGTGCCCCATGCAGATTCTACCATGGGCTTAGCTGGTCATACTGTCATTAGGCGAACGGCAAATAGGACCACGAAGTCGTTAGCAAAGTGCCTTATAATGATGCTAGTTCTAGTATGCCGACAGTCGAGGATCCGGTCAAGAGACGTCAAAAGCTTTTGGTAAACTGTGTTATCTTCATTTATGTCTTGCAACATTCATATGGTTGATTTCATATTTCCTTGTGTTATTCTTTCCTTTTAAAATTGTCGAGGATGATGATGAAGAGGATGATGATGATAAGGTCCCCATTGGGCCTCTTGTTGGTGCTGCAAGTGAGGCGGCGGCTTCCACTACTTGTTCACTACTACTATCACTACTGCTATCGAGTCCTCTTCACCACGCGATAACATGAGTAAACATGAAATTTTTTAATCAAGAACGTTTTTTTTACCATCTCATACGTAATATTTCTTTACCCATTACAAGTTCAATGCGCTCGAGATAGAATCTAATCTCACACGAGATATTTTGCAATACCCGCTTTCAGAGATTTCTCGTACCCTATACGGGCCTTCCCATTTGGAGAAAAATTTGTTGGTTAGTATTCCTCTCATGGCTTGATTCGCTATCTTGAGAACCAAGTCCCCCAACAAAATTTGTCGGGGTACCATTGCAATATTGTATTGTTGTCGCAGTTTTTCTTTAGCTTTGTCTCGGAAGCCAGCTAAGGTCTCTAGAGTAGCTGGTAAGTTCCCTTCCTTGACTAAGCTTCGGAGTCTCATCCTTGCCGAAGAGATTTCTATTTCGGCGGGCAAGATACCTTCTTCACCATAGACCAAAGCGTATAAGGTTTCACCCGTAGGCTTTCTCTTTGAAATTCGATAGGCTCATAATGCTATTGGTAATTGTATTACCCATGTTACTTAGCACGCTTACGACCATAACTATTTCTTTACCATGAGAACCTACATATCACAAGTTAAGTTTAGCCAATTTTTATATTCACCTGATATAATAGATAGATACAAACATCATTTTAACTATATTCCATTACCTTTGAACCATAACCTAAATATTGGACTAGCTTCGGTTTCAAAATAAAGGCCACAAAAAAGTGCTAACTAACACAACTATACCCAAATGAGCAAAAACCCATAACAGGAAACAATATGTTTGTAAATATCAGTACTCATTAATAAATCACATTCGAAATCTATAAAGAAAATTAAGCAAGCAAGATAAAAATTTCCAATGACCTTTTCCCCCATGCTCATTATGAAACTTGAATTTTCCTTTAGCAATTTGCATATGGGCCTGAGGCTTTGTAAATCTGCAGCAAGTTGAACAAGGGAAAAATCATAATCCATTTTGGCAAAATCTTTTGCTTGAAAATAATAGAAAAGGAGAAATAGTAGGGAAAAAACAATACAAACATACCCCTGTGATGCCTTGTGTTTTGGATGCCTTCTGAAGTTTCTGCTTTGAGAATTTTTTCCATTAGTACTCATATTGCTAATTGCATTATCTTTTCTAGGATTCCCCTGGAAGGAGTTGATGGAATTTTAATTACTGTTGGGTAGAATAGCTCATTCATGCAAAAGTACACGAGTACATCATATTATATGTATACTGGGTATGAATCTGATACATAAACATAGTACGTACACATTTGACAAAACTTAAAGCAATAATGCCTGGGAAAAATTAGTGTGAAACCACGTTAAAATTCATTATTCTGCATCAAGTAAAATGGCTATGTTATATAGTCTTTTGTAAGTTTGATTCTACTAGGAATTTTACACTTGTTACATCCTACCATCCTTCTAGGTTTTATCACACAAACAAATATACATACGTAGCAATAAATCAATAAGGAGAAGAGAAGAACCCAAAAAAGTAACCTGATAGAGTGATAAGGCAGGATATGGACCTCTAAAGTTCAAATGGAAAGGCATACTAGGCACTGGGAAGAACATAAAATATATGTACAAAATTGCTTAAAAACCTCTCCTCATCCAAGGCCCAACACAACATTTCTGTCTTCCATTTGTTGACCCACTTCGCTAATGGCGACTATAACGACCGAGAAAATCGGATAATTTGTAAAATAATTTTATTTGATTAAATAATGAATAAAATTATATTATAATGAGTAAGCAAGATGAATGTTATTCTATAACCTAAACATGTTGGAATATTGTAGTATTTTGGCTACGTGGTAGAATTAAAGTGTTTGAATTTCCAAGACCAAAATAAAAGTTTTCCGAGAAATTTTTCGAAAAACACTATTCATCAATATATGCTCAGGAATTATTTTTGAACTTCCGAAAAATACGTAACGATAGAATAACAAGGATGGATTATGTAATAATAATTCAAGTGTGACAAACGAAGTTTTTCGCCTGCGTACTAAGATCGAGAATGTTAGGGAAAGTGAAGCGTTAATGAATAAACGATCGTATGATACGCAAGTATTGTACGAGGTAATGAATACGAGTATAATACGAGGTATTATACGAGTATGTATGAATGATGGTATGTCGTATATGATGAATGAGTATACGAATTAGCATACGAGAAGAATACGTAGACTATACGTTAAAAGGCTTAAAGCTAATTATAATGGACTTGTGGGATTTGTGTAGAAATTGTACAAGCCCAAATGGAATAATGTTAAAGCCCAATGATATGAAATGAAAGCCCAAATGTTAAGCTAAAGTCATTAAAACTTAAACCCACACCAAGGACCGAATCCGTGGATCGAACCGATGGGTAAACGGGTAAGAAAACCCATGGGGCAACTCATGTGGGCCCCATAGGTGAGTCATGGCTGGCCATGTGTGGTGGCCAAGCAAGAGATAAGATACACGGTGACCAAGAAATGAATAGTAAGGAAGTGGATTAAGGTGGTGGAATGGCCTAAGTTACTAAATTGCCCTAACTTAGAATTTCCTATAAACGGAGAGGTTGCTAGATTATTTTTGCTTGATCAAATTCACTAACACCCTAGAGCACTTATATTGAGAGAGAAAAGTAAGAGTTAGACTTGATAATTCAAGAAGGAAGAAGAAGAACCAAGCTAGAACATCAAGGGTAAGAATCTTGACCATTAATCTTCCTCTCTTCAATTATAGTTTGATAGAGAAGTGATGATTGATGGAGTATGTATGATAAGAAGGAGCAAGGATGGTTGTTAGAAGACTTAAACTTTAATAAACCATGTGTAAGTGGAATCATAAGTATAAAGTTATGAACCAATGAAATACATTGAAGAATTGTAATGTTGTTGTTGATGGACAAGTTTAAAACCATCATATGTAGGCTTAGATAATATATGTTGTGTTAATGGAATGAATCCATTTGGAATGGTGTAAAAATCTCAAGTAACGAAGTTATGGCGAAATTTACGAGATTAGACGATAATCGTCGAAATCGTTAAATTCTCGGAATAAAGTCAAAAGTTAACATTGGACTAGGAAACATTGGTTTTCGATGGAGAATAGTCTAAGTTTGCATTTTAGAGTTGCAGACTCAAAAATGGTCAAATTCCGGCTTAGAACGAAGAAACGAGCTATGAACGTTCACGAACGTTTATCGTTTTCGTAATAACGGACTTAAACGGTGAATTCCGTGTTAACGGATTCGAAAATGTAAAATTCTTGAATCAACATACAGTTCATGTAATTTGTGAGCTAACGGCTTTTGAATGAGTCAATTCGGACTTAGAATGAATAAGTTATGAGCAAAAAATTCACGAGAAAAAAGAAAAAGCATCAAAGCCATCTGAAGTCAGGTCGGTAGCCTTCTGGTATAAGGCCCAAAGCTTTCTGAAGGGCGTCGCAGCGCCAAAGCAAGTCCCAACCCTCTGAGCGGCCATGCAGTGGATGATGTTTATCTTGGGCATGGCGTACATGACACTAGATCCGAGGCGGACATGTCTCGTGACTTGTGCAAGCAATACGAGAAGTGTATAGGAAGTTGGCGCCGCAACGCCAGCACTAGGAAGGAGATAGTAAATAATGCTTTTGAATGTAAAAAGAATACCAATTGATTGAAGGTGAATTAATACCTTAATAAACTTAAAGAAGCATCCTCAATGATGATTATAACGTTGAGAATTACAACTAAAGGTTGACGAAAGAGTATCTGAACGTAAATAAGAAACAATGCAATAACCGTAACCAATGTTAAACAAAGCTAATGAACGATTAGATTGAGAAGATGGGTAAGATACGTTAAGGACCATACATGCATTGTAGAATCCTTAAAGACTCAAAAGGAAAAGTATTTAATCTGTAGAAGACGCTAAAGGCAAGTGTTCTAACCCTTGTCTATGTTCATTCTGAACAAGCTTTGTGATTCATGTCTCTTATGCATGAGTTGATGTATAATAAAGTCAAAGCCAATTCCTTCGGCTAAACTTAATGTATTTAGTGGATTTCTTATAATCTATCGAAATGTTATCAATGTTGCTATCTTTTGCCAAACTGTTTTGGTATGGATTTCAAAGAAAGACTGAGTATGAATAAACAAACGTTTTGTCGTCAAACAACAGGCACGTGAGAGTGCCAAAACTTAAACGTAAATACGTTTAAAGAAGAAGAGTTGTACAACATAGAGTACTATAGGTTGATCACCTAGACGTGCTTGTAAGATATACCGGACTTATGGACTTAGTGCCGGGTTGTCCTTTTCAAAGAAAGAAGAAATGCTCAAGGTCTTGGACCAAAATTGATGTTTAATGAACGTGGTTCATTGTGAAATGTTATAAAGAAAAGAGAAGTGCTATTTTGAATTATCGATAGTAATTCAAAACTATTGATTCAGTTATAGATATACGATTCCTATGATTCAAGCCTATTGTTTAAATGAAATTGTCATACTTGTTGAGCTAGTTATGCTCACTCTTGCTTGAACCATATGAATGCAGCTAAGATCGAACGACCTGAAGGATTGAATAAAGATAAAGGAAAGGCTAAGGCAGACCAATGAGCTGTCTATGTAATAGTATAGGATTATTGTTATAAGTATTTGATATTATGACAAGAAACATATGTAATGGTTATCAAGAACCTGGGAAAGGGAATATTGTTTTGGATTATAAATAAGACATTCACTCTTTTGAGTTATTTCAATTGAATTTATGTGTCAATGGTAGTACCGTGTAGCACCATCTGTCGGGTTGGAAGATACCCGAATTTGGGAGCGTCACAGTGACCGGGTAATAATCTGTGGAACTTGTTGGCTTTCTTGCATTCCAAGATGAATTTTTTATCTATTTGTTTTCGTTATAGATAAGACGGTATTGTTTTAACTTAGGAAATATTGGTTACTATGTGCTAGTATAAGGATATGGTATGCATCTGGCTCAACAGGTTTCTGGACAATCTTAGGATGAGTTGGTACCATCCAGATTCATTAAAGAATTCCATAAAAACTGCACCGAACACTTGATGATTGATGCTAAGACAAATTTTATTCTATTGAGACAAAACTTCTATTTTTGATATGTAATAAAGTTAATTACTGAGACAGCATCTAATATCTGCTAACTTTTATCCTATATCACATTCTTTGATAAATATCCAATAGCTTAGTTTAAGCTCCAAACAACTCCTACTCACAAGTTCTTGATCAGAGACAAAAAGCCAGAAAATTGACCAATGTATTTCTTTGCAGCAAATCCCCGTGATCATATTATAATTACACTTACTAAAGATATTTTCCATGGTTATTTAAGCTAACACTTTTTCCTTATGTCCTGAAAATGATTTAAAGAATGCCAACATTTGTAGTTTAGTTATTTTACCAAGCAACTAAGGGCCTGTTTGATAACCTTTGAATTAATTTGAATGGCCCAAAACTGAATCGGTAAGGTATTCAGCTTGTTTGTTTAGGTTTGATAAGGGTCTGGATGAGTCAGAATGATTCTCACCTAATCAGTCAAATATTACAAGATTATTCGTTCGGTTGGCAATCTGAATGAATTTTTACATAGATACCCTTTACATTAAAACAAATACCAACTAGCGATCTCTCTCTCGTCTCAAGACTTTCACAAGCTAAGGTCTCCTCCCTCCCCAATTGAATCAGCTATTGCTCAAGTTTATATTCTTTCAGGACAACGGACGCACAGTATGTCTTTTGTCCTTACTCTTTTAGGTGCCCTCCTTTATCTCCCATGTAATGGTAGAAATTAGTGGGAAATTGGAGGTTAAGCCATGCTTATAGCCTCCAAATATGAAGAAATTGGACACCTTATGTGCATATCAAATTGGTTTTACCGAACAACAAGTCCTTGTTTACTGAGCGTATTTGGTGGACTAGAATGAAATTTGACGGTTCCTAGAATACTTCTCGTTATTGATTTATTGTTTGTTTAATTGAAGCCTCTGTTTTGAATGAGCATGCGAGTATCTATGCACAACACAACTGGTCTTTCCATTTCTTAATATAAGAATTGGATAAACATGAAAACTTTAGGACGCTGTCAATTTGTTTCATCTTTAAAGATAATACAGATGGAGAATATGGGCCAAGTTGAACTATAGAAGGTTTTTCTTTTATTATGAATGTGTGCATACACACATATTTTATATATATGTGTGTGTATGTATATTGTGAATAGATATTAATGAAATCAATGTTCTAAAAGGCGTTAGGCGCTAGACGGGAGGCAGGCAGGCAGCCAGGGGGGCCTAGGCGGGATTTTTTATTTTAAGACAATTTTAATATTTTATCTTACATTAATCTAACAAAACAATAATATAAAACAAAATAATCTATAATAAAGATAATAATTAAATTATAGAATTAGTAGTAATTGCACTTAAGTAATAAGATATATATCCATTGCTTGAAATAATTAAATTATAGAATTAATGTTACTAGTAAGTAGTAACTAGTAAGAAGTATCTTGATATCTTCATATATATAATTATATACGCATTTCTTCTCTCTCAAAATTTAAATAAATGTTATTTTTAAAATTAGTGTGAAGTTTATTGAATGAGACATTTGATACTATTAATTATGAAATTATTTTAATTTGTGTAATTTTAAGAATTGAGGACTTAAAGAAAATGATAAATACCATATACTAAGTATGACTAACATATCTTTGACGTATTAGTTTTATTCATAAACAAAATTGGTATTAAATAATAAAATTTAAAATTTTAAGAATTCAATTCAATATTAAAACTTAAGAAACTAAACATAAATTTAAGAATTATATTGAATTAAACTAAATATTACAAATGTATCATCATTTATAGAATTTCAAGTTGGTACAAGTTCAAAAAATTACAACTATAATAAAATTATTCATTTTGACTTGATCTTGTTCACTTCTTGTTGTGATTTGATATGCTACAACTTGCATTAAGAATATGGTAAATCATTAGAAAAATAAATATATCAAGATTTGGTTTTGGTAGTAATTTAAAAAAAAAAAAAAAAAAACTTTGCCTAAGCCCCGCCTTTCCCGCCTAGGCCACGCCTAGCCCGCCTAACCTGCTTAGGCGTCACCTAGCCCGCTTTTTTCACCGATTTGACCTTAGGAGCGACGCCAGGCCCCCGCCTAGCGCCTAGGCCAATTTTTAGAACAGGGAATGAAATTGTGATGCTAGTTTTAAAAGATACATTATGTCAATTTATACCATCATAAAAAGAAATGAGATTTTTTATTTAAAAAAACAATTGACAAATAAGACTTTTTGTAGGTCGATGAGAATATTTTAAATTTTATATGAAATTTTTTTTTCAAAAGTTCATTCTGTTGTGTTTCAATAACAATCATAATTATCAAAAAACTTGATCTAAACAATTATGAGGGCTAAAATTGGAAAATACACGTATTCATGTTTTAGATGGATCAATTATCAAACAAATTTCATTCGACATTCAGCTTTCTGCTTCATTCAGATTTCTTAGCTATTCAAAAAATATTCATTCAGTTTTATAAAAGAGGCAGTAAAAGTAGAGAACCAAAGCTTATAACAAAAAATAAAAAAATCATAAAGTATTTATCACACTTTATTCTGTATGAATACACCTCTTCCTCCCACTACTTCACCTAGTCAACAGAATATTACGTATATAATAAGATAATGAAAGGAACTAAAATTTACCTGTTGATTAGTGAAAATCGGAGGCCGGAAATTCTGTGGTTGCTGCGGTTGAACTGAGCCAAAAGCAGGAGGCTGTAAGGATGAACTGCCTTGTAGTTGCTGGGTAGTATTGGGTAGTTTCTGCTCTTGGTTACCATGTTGAGCAATTCCATTAAAATGCATCATAGCCTGTTGATTGAAATTAAAGACTGGATTATGGGGACCCCTTCCCTGAGAAACTTGCAGAGTGTGATTTGGCATTTGCATTTGGGCAAACTGACCCACATTTTGCATTGGACCCTGCATACAGAACTGCCCATTTGGCAAACTGATATTCTGGTTAATGTATGGGGCTAGGTTCATGGAATTGCGAGGAAAAAGCTGACTTAGTTGAGATAAATTGAATTGATTCATGGCCATGGTATTCAAATTCTGTGGACCATAACCACTTGGGAATTGACCCAAAGGAGACATACCATTTTGCAAGGGAAAAGGCTGGTTGGGTACATTCATGAAAGAATTATTTCCATTTCCCAGATGGGTATTGGAATTGTTAAAAGGAATGGGCATTTGAGGGTTCATTACACCCATTTGAGACTGAATTTGCGGCAATAAATTACTGGGATTTCCTTGAAACTGATTAGATGGCATAACCTGCTGAATTTCAACACATCGAATTAGCAAATTAAAACCTGAAAGAAAAAAAATATATACATTTGATAATGAAAAATTAAGAGACGTACCTGCTGAGGAGCTGTAGCGGTGGTTCCATTAGTTTGAACTTGATTTGAATGATAAGGGTGCGAATTGAAGACAGGAACCATTACAGAAAGAGATGGAGAAACTTTTAATTTTAGAGAGGCTTGAAGGGGTTAAAAGGGTTTCCTAGGGTTCTAGCGTTTTAGAAGGATGGGTTTCCTAGGTTTTAAGGTTGTGCACAAGTATTAAGGTAATGATTATATTCTCTTCGTTCCTTAATATAAGTCATTTTAGAATTGTGTACAAGTATTAAAAAAATGATTATATAGCATTAAATATACTATCAATTATCTATATTACCCTTATATTGAAAGAAGAGAGTGTTATTTATTGGATAAAAAATAGTGAGAGAACCAAAGTTATATTTATTATTTGGGGTAATATTGAAAACTAAACAATTAATGTTTACTTGAAATTCTCAAAAAACTTATATTTAAGAACAAAAATATTTTTCTAAAACGACTTATATTAAGGAACGGAGGGAGTATAACATTATCTATAGTATCAATTGTTTATATTGCCCTTGTATTTGAATAAGATATTGTTATTTATTGAACAAAAAATAGTGAGAGAATCAAAGTTACATTTAATACTTGGGGTAATATTGAAAACTAAGTAATTCTCAAACGACTTATATTAAAAAACAAAAATATTTTTCTAAAACGACTTATATTAAGGAACGGATGGAGTATGAAAATAATGGATGTCTAAATGTAATTTGCAATATAAGTTTTGATCTTTTGATCTTTGATCTTCCTATATATCCTTTGATTTTTCAAACAATTATGTAAATGTGTCTATAAATAAAGGTATTATGAAGAGAATAAAGATACACGAGATATAATACTCTTTCACATTTTCCTTAATCATCATCATTCTTATTACTTTTTATATTGTATGACTCTAAATATGGGTTAAATGCAAAGTCGACCATTGAACTTTTCTGATATTTGGGTATTGAGCCCCTTTCTTCCGGTCAACGCAAATTGAGCCCCTTTCTATTCATTTTATATTTTAATTTGACACGTGGCATGTAAGATCCCAGCTTATTATAAATAAAATTGAATTTCTTCTATTCATTATCTTGAAATAATAAGGAGTTAATTTGATATAATACTTTGGTTATGGGTGAAATGTGCAAATTTTGCAAAATAAGCAAGTGGTTATAAAATATTCATTTTATCGGGGAATATTCGTTTGGTCGGAGAATATTCTTCTTTGCTAGGGAATATTCGTATTTACTACAACCGGCCATTTAGGCCCCATAATGAAAAACGGTCGGATGAAGAAAACGACAAGTTTAAGTTATTATAAATAACAGCGTAATTATTACCGTTAACACTGTTGGATTACCTAGTGGTTAAAATACACTAATACGCGTGGTTGCACAAAGAAGACACCAGATTGCATGTATTTTTGAATTATCGATTCTTACGTAAGAAGGCACTTTTCGAATAATTATTACGAAGAATTAATGTTCAATATTTTATTTTATTGATTCAATAATTGTCATGCGTTGATATTTTATATTATTGTTGTTTGAATAATTGTCATTGCACAATGATTTTCCATTATCAGATCAATAATTTATATTATTTGAATAATATTATTAGATAACATTATTGACAATGTCTAAGGAAGTTCTGTCTATGAAAGGGGTTTGGTCACCTAATTGCGCGCCAGTAAGGAGAAATCCTTATTGAAAAGCCCCCTCTTTTCTGGGAACGATCTAGTTGTCATAATTGTGATTTTATAATATTATTTGTGAATAATTAATTATTAATTTATATGATAAGGAAATATTTATTTTATGTGGATGGATAGGGAAATATTTATTTTGTGTGGATATAAATGAAGGAATTAATGCTGAGGTATTTTATTAGTATTTTGTCAGAATAGAGGTATTAAAAATCATCCGTATGTGGATTTCGGGCATTTTTCGTTTAGAATTTAGAAAAACTTAAAGTTACAAAGTTGTAGAGAATTTAATTTCCTATGGAATGGACATAAAATTTGTATTTTTCTAATAAAAGGGCTATTTATTATGAATTATTGAAGTTTCGGATATAAATATTTTTATTAAAAATATGGGTGGGCCCCACTTTTATTTTTGGTGGAAAAATGTGCTGAAATTATTTGTTCAAAAGTGGAGTGATGAGCTTGGTCATGGTATACGTGATAATTGTTATAAAAATATTAATATTTTATTAATTTAGTCTTCTTTGGCGTTCTAACATTTTCCTATAAATAGGGTGCTTAGTTAGAATTGAAAATCACACCCGAAACAAGTTTTTTTTTTCTCTCTCTCTATATTATCGAGCGTATTTTTGTGAGTATTTAGATAATTTGAGAGTTGCTATTCAGTGCAAGTTTTCTTCAGCATCATATCTGATATTCCATTCAGAAATACTGTTCTTTTGAGGTAAGGGATGTTATTTTCTTCGTAAATAATATTATTTCTTTCAATATCATTATGTTGAAATATTGATATAAATTTTATTGTGGAATTTCAACATTTTTGTGTCGGGATTACTATTCACGTATACGACACTATTCACGTATACAACACTATTCATAAATACGGCACTATTCACCGAAAAAAATAAATTTTTCTCTTCTTTGTCCCAGATGTCTATTATGGTTACTATATTTGATTGTATCCATGTTTTGATCTTCATTCTTGAATTTTACTCCATTATGGTTTATTATGGAGTATTTTTAAACTTGAATTATTTAAAGTACGAATCTCTAATCTTTGTCCTTTTATCTCACTCGATTCGTTCTCTAAATTGTTTTTCATCATCCTCAGTCTGTAATGGTGATACTTGATGAATATCTTTGGCCTGTAGTGCAAAGATGAATAATTATCCGATGGATATCTTTGGCCCGTAGTGCGAAGATGAACATGACCAATTGGTGATACAAATGAATATATTTGGCCCATAGTGCAAAGATGAATATTTGATGCAAGATGTATATTGATTGATGTTATAGGGATAAAATATTGATGACGGACTTTTAAATTCATAGATGATAGTAGATTTCATTCTCTACTTAACTCTTCTAATGAATTATTATTTTCGCTGCGAATATTGATCTAAAATTGGTTGTCCATTATATTTTATCTGATTTGTTGAAGGCTAACGATAAATTGTTGTTCTTTATCTTAGTCATAATATTCTTTACTGGGTTAGTTGAGCTCACCATTTTTCTTTTTGTTCCATTTTTCTTCTCAAGAGGTGAGAATATAGCAGGATCTAGCTGGGGTATGGAGTGATGGTTCTAGAAAGTTGTTTTAGCAGTCCTCACTTTTTTTGTAAAATAGTGTATCAATAATTGTAATGAGAACTTTATCTGAGTGTGGATATTGTCTAGAAGACAATATTTATATTTAAACTCACAGTTTATGTGTTGTCGTATTTTGCACGACAATTGTATTAATGAAGTTGTAGTTATTGTTGTATCATGTATTTGGCGACTCGTAATGGGTGATGTATACCTATTTTGGGGCGTCACGGTTAATATCGAGCTTAGGGATATGGTCTCCAAGAGATCGGGGAATAGAACTAGGAGGAGAGAGACGAGTAAATCCTTTGCTAGTGTGTCCTAACTAAGCTTATTTGTTGGTCAGTCATAATATAGGGATATTATGTAATATGTTAATTTGTTTAATTAACCCTTATTTTATGGCAATTTTTAAGAATGGCAAATGTGAACGTTAACAATGGAGTGTATGAGACCGTGGAACAACCTTCAATCACCTACCAGGAGAATGTGCAATGAGAGAAGGCAATATTCCTCTTGTAAACAACACTACCGAAAGCAAACGATGAATGATGGGATGTTTAGAAGCTTTTTGCGCTTCATGCAAAATCGGATTTAGGAGACTCATGTACAAAATACGTGGAAATGATAGCAACGCGTGGTTTGTCACAGCCAAACAGTTCAAGGAGTTGGGACCACCAGATTTACGGGAAAGCTCGATCCGATTAAAGGCGAAAACATGGGTCAAGCAAATTACCAAGATATTAGATGTCTTGGGATGCATGAGATGAATGTAAGGTTCCATTCGCCACCTTTATGTTCCGTGGTGAGGCAGGCGACATTGGTGGGAATCAGTGAAGCGTACTCAACCACTTTTCGCACTCAACATGTCTTGGGAAAGATTTAAGAAACTGTTCAATGACAAGTACTTTCCTGAAAGTATTCGTCATATGAAGGAGGTAGAGTTTATTAGACTGGAATAGAATAACATGACGGTGTCCCAATACGAGGCGAACACGGAGTTATCCAGGTTTGCACCTCATTTGGTAGAGAATGAGGAATGTATGACGCGGATGTTTCTGAGAGGTCTAAAACCCGAGATTCGTCAATACCTTATCTCTCACAAATTTTCTCTGTATTCAGATGTTGTCAACATGGCTCAATTATTAGAGCGAGATAATGAGTATGTTCAACCGAGGGACCACAATCGTGGTCATCTGCTAAGTGATGCTAGAATATCTGGAGCGATGATAACTAGCGAGGAGGGAAAAATATAGACAAAAGTGGTAACCACTCGGGTGGTAATCGTGACCATGATAATAAGAGAGGTGAGTCAAGTGGAAATTTCAAAAAGAGGAGATTCAACAATGACGGGAAGACATCAGCAGCAGCACCAACACCAACAACAAATTCTAGGGGAGGAGAACGACCGCCAGTTAGATGCTACAGATGCGGAGAGGAGGGACACATAAGTCCAAATTGTTCACAGCCTTCCAAGGTGTGTTTCAGTTGTGGAAAAGATGGTCATATACCCCGATTTTGTCCGGTAGCGAAGTCAAGTCCAGCTGGGATGGCGACACCAAAGGCGACTACGGACAAAACAAAGTTGGTGGTTCAAGGGAGGGCCAGAAAACAATGAGGTGATCACGGGTAAGCTAATCTTGAACTCTTGCGAAGTTTATACCTTACTAGATACCTGTTCTACCCATTCTTTTATCTCTCATGCTTGTGCTCAACGTTTAAACTTGACTCCGAAGGAATTAGACTTTGACTTATCTGTGGAGACTCCGTTAGGAGAAACTTTCATTACATCCACTGTTTATAAATCTTGCTTGATCCAAGTTGGCACCACATTACCTGTTGATCTTATCTCTTTAAAGATACTTGCATTTGATGTGATTTTAGGGATTGATTGGTTAACCACTCATCATGCTAAAATTGATTGTTTTTATAAGGTTGTTAGTTTTCATATTGCTAACCAAACTGTTATGCGAATTCAAGCAACCAAACCTGTAACGCCCCGAAATCCGGTCTATCTTCACACCCGGATTCCGTACGTCACGATCTCATCTTCTTCCAAACATACATCATTATATAGCTAAATATAACAACATATACTCTCAAATCCCAGGTTCTAAAAACCTTATAATCTTTTTTATTTCAAATAATGATAAATACATTATTCATTTCATCTTACAAGAGTGACTTTTATCCGCCACCAAGGATACATAACAGTTCCTTAAACTAGTCTATAGTTCAATTTCATCTTCCTATATTATAAATCTTCACTTGATCTTCTCGCTTATTCACATCCTGAATAACACCTCATCTGGATACCGTCATCTTGATCTTTACGGGATCCTTAAGTTCTTCTAACATCGTTCGCTGAAAATGTTTTTCATTTAAAAGCAAGTATGAGCATTCAATTGCCCAGCAAGTCATCACAGTTGAACAAACATCTTCAAGAATTCAAACATTCTTTTAAGACTTCAATAATTAACAAAGGTTATGAAACAAACTTGAATAATAGGAATAATCTCGACTCCTATCATTTTAAAACATTATTCACATGCACTTTGAAATACTTTCATTCTTCTACCTTTTTCATATACTCATCATATCCATTTAGAATCATTAGCACGCACTTAAAAATAACGGATCATGTATAAGCAGAACATACTTATATTGAATGTAATTCAATCACGAGCGCTTCATATCATAGAAACACTGAAGTGTTCACATTGTGGCTCAAGGCCTCATATATTCTACCACCTTGTACAAATATCGCACATTCACACGTAGACAGAACTTCTCAAGTTCAACATCTGAGAAGTTTAAGAAACTAGCATTCATTTGAAATATGAATGAAGTTAGGAAACTTGCCTTACGCACAGCTACAGCTTACGCTGAACTGCTCATTCCAGTTCCTATGTAGCACATAAGAAAAACAACACATACATCCATTAGTCATGTATATTTGACTTATGCATTAGTTTGCTTAACTTTACTTCTTAGGGTTCACGTTCTTGCAACCTAAGTTTACGCGACCACTTTCATTATCGTTTCTACTACCATGACATACGAGATGTCTTACTTATACGTTCATCATCTTTGATGTTTTACATTCTTATCTTCTTCTTATAACTTCTCTAAGACTCAGCACACATCGCTTCTCTGCTAGTAGTCCATATGGTACTCTAAGTGGTTTCCCACAAACAACCAACAAACAAGTTCCCGTCTCGTCTACACTGCCCATAACAGTGAGTTAGATCGGTTGCCAGTTTTGTATATACCTTCGCTCTCTGAAGGAATTGTTTAGCCCAGCTCCCATATGTCAACCATCAAAGGTTACGATTGTACCACAACCTAAACTTATCGTAACTTATTCGAACTATTAAACTATAATCTTCGTAAGTTAATTTCTCATTCCTTATGGCTTCCTGGCAACTAAATGCCACACCTCAGGATTCATTCTTTATCGTCTAAGTCATACAGTCTTTTGTATACTCAGAGCGATCATTCCCTTTAATCCTTAACTCGGCTTCGTTACGTTAAACGTTATTATCTTTAATTCAACATCTTTACTGTTCACGGTTTAATCATTCATCTTCATCATCTTACGGTCAAACCATACACGGGGTGTAGGTTCTATCCATTTAATATTTGTGTACCCTCAACCTTCACGTCGGTTAAAGTGTTCAACGCATACATTTTATTCTAACGTTCTCATCCGATTCACATTCGGCTTTCATTAATCTTATTACCGTTCGTTACTGCTTTCTCGATACCATTCGTTATTCTTCCTTAATGTCGAAGCCATATAGTTCGTTGTATGCTAAGACCACTCGTTTACCACAACAGCGTTGCGTACACAACGTCTAAACGCTTCAAACTTATCTCTCACTATCATGACATAACATCGAAATGTTATTCATTACCCTCGTCGCTCAACGTTTAAGGAATCACAACCATAGCAATCCTCCACGTTCGTTTATCGTAACTACGGTCCCCGGATATCGGTTCCATAATCCGTGTTTACATTCTTTCTCTTTTACTCTCATATAATCTTTTCATTCGACCTTCATTAAAGGTTTAATTCACTTGTTTAACTGTTATATTAGTTGCACATTATGTTCTTTATCTTTTTGTACGTTTCCCCCAAGAGTTGAGCAGTTAAAAGCTCTTAACTGGCTTTTTCCCCATTAATCGGTGTCATGGCGCTACTCTTCCTTCTATCTCTCTCCTGGCCATGAGTTTGATGCAAACTCCTGATGCAGCTGCATGTGCCACCTCTACCTAGGCATATATGGTTTGCCATGGCTGCCAGCCTAACCCTAGAAAAAATTTCTAAGTGTTAAATCCAATTTGAGACGCTTACTTCCCGCTTCCATAACTTATTCGTTATAACTCCGAATGAGGTCATTCCAAAGCCATTCTCTTCCTTATCTTACGTACTTCAATACCCCTGGACATAATTTCTATCTGAATCCGTTAACGTGCCATTCAATTGGCTTAATCTTCACCCTTCGTTTATTTTACGTTTTTAACGCTCTTTGTTTGTTCGTCCGTAATTCGGTCATCCGAACTCTGGAATTCGTTCGTTCTTAAGTCCACGACTCACGTTTTCTATGTTCTCTCATATTCTTATGAAACCCTACACGTTCAAGTTCATTTACTAACTTTCTAATTCTCGTTTGTCTTTTACGAAACTTTTGCCATAACTTCGTTATAACTAAGCTTTAATACGTTCTTCATGAACATTTCTACCGTTCCTAACCAAGCAATATGCATCAAACTTATATGCGATGGTTTTAAACTTGTCCATCAATAACAATTATCCTACGATGGTTTTGAATTTGTCCATCAACAACGTTCTTCGTGTTCTTCGCATGTTCTTCGTGTTCTTCGTCCGTTCTTCATTTTAATCGATATTTTGGATTACGATTTCACTTTTTATTGGAATTTGATGTTATAGAACATTATTCCTTACTTATTACACTTACTTATTGATATAATCAACTTAGATCGCTCTAATTCATTACGAATCTTATACTTCCTTAAGAAATTTATTTACTAAACTTCAAATTCTTATTTTCATTATTTCTCATGATTTCAACCATATGAAATCATCCCTAACATCATCTACTTCTTATCTTCATTAAGTTATGTTTCTAAACATAAAAACTTAAAGAAAATTTATGAAAGACTAGGTTTCGGATTACCATTCTCATTTAATCTCCTTCCGTCGGACAAAGTTTGTTCATGAGAAACTTTTCCTCCTCCTTTTCCTCTTCTCCCTCATCCGAAATCTCTCTCTCTCTCTCAAATGTTTGAACAATTTTCAAAATCTCATACAAATGAAAGCTAGCTTCCTATTTATAGAAAATCCAAGCTAAGGGTATTTTAGTCATTTTACCCACTTAACCTCCTTACTATTTATGACTTAGGGACTAAGTTAACTTACTCCTTAAGTTTACTTAATACTTAAGTCTACTTAGCCTTTAAGTTTGCTTAACACTTAAGTTTACTTAACCTTTAAGTTTGTTTAACACTTAAGTTTACTTAACACTTAAGTCTACTACTTCCACCTCCTTAGTTAACCTCCTTATTATTCACGAAACTTAGCCTCGCAAGTTTCGTGGGTTCCGTTTTGTTTTTTGGTCAAGCGGCTTTTAAAATCATGATTCTCTAATCCAAATATTTTTGGATATTTAAATCTTTCCTTTACCGATTAACTTTTTACGTATTCTTCTTGGATTCAAAAAGCTGAAAAACAATTTTGGCGTTGAGCGCTTTCCTTCACGCTTTACCTAACGTAGCTAAATGAATGAAAAGTACATAACAAGATTTTTTCGTCGTTTTATTTTATCCGATTTCTGCGTTTTTCGAGAAAAACTTTTATCTACTTCTTTAACTTTTCAAGATATATTATCGTCAAATCTTTCGACTTTTAATGTCATTTCGACATACCGAACTCTCGAATCTACTTAGGTTATTCAAACCCTAACCCTTAGGTTTCGTCGGGTGAATAGTGCCTACTTTGTCTTTTTTCCCAAAAATATTTTTGTTCCCGGAAAATTTTCATTTTTGTCTTGAAAATTCTTAATCACTTAGTCTAGCTCGTAACCAGAATCCTCCCGACTTATAATCATCCTAGGTTCTAGAACGATTAATAAACACATAACACATAATATTATTAATAAAAATTCATTTTATTAATAACTAATTCTTTAAACTTAAATTCTGAAAATCCAAATTTTCGGGGAGTTACAAAACTACTAAAGTCAATCACTGTCATATCAAGCCATAAAGCCATTCGTTTATTAAAAAAATGAATGTCAAGCTTTCTTAGCCCATGTTATGGACTTGAACAAAAACACGTCAAATTTGAATAATATTTCTGTTGTTAGTGAATTTCCTGACGTATTTCCTGAAGAACTTTCTGTTAGGTTTTGTGAAAATCAAAGTAGCAATCAAATTGCAAAAATAGCGGAAGCAAAGTAAAATCAGATTTTAAAATTTTTCACAAACTAAATACCCGGATCATTCTTTATGCATATTATTAATTAAAATGAAGAACAAGAAGTTATGGAATCATACCCTTGTAGATACGAGCTTCCACAGGTACGAGTTCACCTCCTACTTCTCCGCGATCTCCTTGAATCTCCGAGTAGATTCATTCCTTTGATCTATGTTAGCCACTCAAGTGTATGGCCTCTAAAGGTGATCCACCAAGGAAGAACAATTTTCAAGAAGAAGGGTGTATTGGCTCAAACCCTAGTTTTTTTTATCTCTATAGAAAAAGGGGCGTACTCTCCAACAACTTGGAATTATGTAGATTAGATATCTGATTATAAAGATATCAGGTAACCCCATTTAATTAAAATAAGGTATTATTTATTTAATTAAACTCTTTTAATTAAATGGGCTCCCTAATCTTATTAGGGATAATTAATTAAACTCCTTTAACTAATTTTCCTCCTAATTCTATTAGGAATAAATGAGAGTACTTATATTAAATTAATTCCTAAACTCTTTTAGAAATTAAAATAATAATAATTGTAATAATATTAATAAGACTTCTCTTATTAATTTATATTTAATATTTCTAAAATATTAAATAATAAATATTAAGCTATTTAATTTATTCTATCACCATAAATTAAATTAAATATACTTAACATATTATTACGATTATGCCATTAACTTCTTAAATAATTATTCTTCTTTTTACGGTGTGACCCTTTAGATTCTCCATATTAAACCGGTTGTGAATAAATCAATTAGAACAATTCTAATTTTATTTAAATAAATAAATTAATAATTAATTTATTTAAATAAATAATATTTATTCTACAATAGGGATAAACCTCTCTAACGATCAACAACTTTCCAGATAATATAGATTTCAACATTAATCATAAAAGAACCTTTGAGTTAATAGTTACCGTACAATTCAATCCTTCCACCATACAATGTCTCAATTAAATATAAGACATGGAATTACTGTCAAGTCTTATTTTATTTAATTATATGTATTTCGATTCCTAAATGCATAACTCCTAATGAATGCAAATTAGAAACTACTTTCTAATTTCATTCCACCTTGGCCAAGGATTCCTGTGTTGTTATTTATCGAATCACATAGGACATTTCTCTTCTTTTACTAGAAGTGGTAGATTCTTTATTGATCGTTCATTATCTTCATATATAACTTATTACGCCCAAGCATACCCTTTGATATACTCTAAGAGTCTTAAGGAATAAGTCAAAGTGTAATTCTTTATATGAAGATACTATGATGATCTCAAGTCTAAGGATCATTTGTACTACTATCACTACTGAAATTCCTATCGACAGCAAGTAAAAAACTCCATTAGGTATTCCTTAGCGAGTCAATGCTCAAAGAACTTATTCTCTGATAAGCACCTACATACTTGCTTTAGTGTCTCTACATAAATGATCATGAGATCAATCATCCTCATCTAATGAGCAAGCAATGTACGTACCAATCTATCCGGATTCACTAATCCCCTTTTTAGTAATCCATTGATTGGGAACATTTTAGTTTTAAGCTATCTAAGAATTTAGATCTCATTAGCATGATCTCATCATGATTCTAAAAGCACTGCTTAAAACTATGGGTTTATCACATATTTTTTAAAACAGCACCATGTAGATAATAAAAACCTTTAATAAATAATTTTTTTATTGATAAATAAATAAGATTGATTACAAAGTATATGCTTTATCATCATACATGATTGGCTTGTATGCATACTACTTTCAATCTCCCACTTGCACTAAATCCAATCGCCGTGGTATCTCATACCCATCTTCTCTAAGTGACGATAGAACTGCTGTTGTGTCAACGCTTTAGTAAATGGATCTGCAATATTATCTTGAGAGTCCACACGCTTTAGGGTGACGTCTCCTCTTTCAATTATCTCTCTGATCAAATGAAACCGTCGCAACACGTGTTTGAATTTCTGATGAGACCTAGGTTCCTTAGCCTGCGTAATAGCTCTGGTGTTGTCACAGAATAAAGGTATTGGTCCTGTAATGCTAGGAACCACACCAAGTTCAGTAATGAACTTCTTCATCCAAATGACCTCCTTTCAGATCTATGTGCATTCGCCTTTGTCACTTAATCAAGAATCGCTTGTTGTTTGGAACTCTTCCAACTCACTGCGCCAACACATACCCCGAAATAGTTTACTGTCATCTTGGTCCGTTTGAAAACTTGAGTCTATGAAGCCCTCTAGTTTCAATTCAGACCCACCGTAGACAAGAAATACATCCTTAGTTCTTCTTAAGTACTTTAGGATATTTTTCACCGCCTTCCAAAGTGTTCTTTCTCCTAGATTCGACCGATATCTCGCTTGTTACACTAAGTCATGAGCGACATCGGTCTAGTACATATCATACCGGTATATGATAGATCCTATTGCTTTGAAGCATAAGGAATCTTACTCATACATCTCTCTTTCGTGTCTTTGGGGCTGCTTTCTTAGAGATGTATTCTATGGCTCATCGACATGAGACCTCTTTTGGAATCTTCCATGCTAAACTTCTTTAGCATCGAGTCAATGTATGTTCCTTGGGATAAGCCAAGCATCCTTTTAGATCTATCTCTATAGATCTTTATCCCCAAAATATAGGATGATTCCCCTAAGTCCTTCACGGAGAAGTGTTTAGATAACCAGATTTTAATTGATTGTAGCATAGGAATATCATTCCCTATCAGTAATATATCATCAACATATAATACGAGGAATGAAACAGCGCTCCCACTAACCTTCTTGTACACACATGGTTCATCCTCATTTTTGATAAAATCAAACTCTTTGATTGTCTCATCAAAACGGATGTTCCACCTATAAGAAGCTTGCTTCAATCCATAACTAGATCATTGTAGCTTACAGACTTGATTTGTTCCAACCTTTGAAACAAATCCCTCTGGCTGTGTCATATACACATCCTCCTCAAGTTTCCCATTGAGGAAGACCGTTTTCACGTCCATCTGCCAAATTTCGTAGTCATAGTAAGCTGCAATCGCAAGCAAAATCCGAATGGACTTTAGCATTGCTACTGGTGAGAAGGTTTCGTCATAGTCAACTCCTTGTCTTTGTTTGAAACCTTTTGCGACTAGTCGGGCCTTATAGGTCTCTACCTTTCCATATGCTCTAGTCTTTCTTTTAATGACCCATTTACACCCAATAGGCTTAATGCCTTCAGGTGGTGAAACCAAAGTCCATACTTGGTTTTCATACATGGAGTTCATCTCGGATTTCATGGCTTCTTGCCACTTCTCTGAGTCCTTACTACTCATAGCCTGTTCGTAATTCAATGGATCATCATCATTTATGATGCGTACCTTATCGTCATCCTCTATGACAAGTCCATACCTATTAGGTATCTTTGGTACTCTTCCAGATTTATGAATAGGGTGTGGTACAGAAGGAATCTCTACTTGGACATGTTCATCCATTTGATCTGTAGTGGTTTTTGGTTCTTGAATTTCTTCAAGATCTATTTTCCTTCCATTGGCCCCTTCAAGGATAAACTCCTTTTCCAAGAAGGCAACATGTTTGGCAACAAACACCTTTTGTTCAGTAGGATTATAGAAATAATATCCTAAACTTTCTTTAGGATATCCCACAAAAGTACACTTATCAGATCTTGTCCCAAGCTTATCATTCTGAAACCTGTTCACATAAGTTGGACATCCCCAAATCTTAACATGCTTAAGACTAGGCTTCCTCCCTATCCACATCTCATATGGAGTCTTAGGGACAGATTTCGAGGGAACCTTATTTAGTAGATATGTAGTTACTTCTAGAGCATATCCCCAGAATGACACCGGGAGATCGGTAAAACTCATCATGGAACGAACCATGCCCAACATTCTTCGATTTCTCCTTTCAGATACACCATTCAGCTGTGGCGTCCTTGATTGAGTCCATTGTGAGATTATACCATTTTCTTTGAGACAATTGAGAAACTCACTGCTTAAGTATTCACCACCTCGATCTGATTGAAGAATCTTAATACTTTTGCCAGTTTGTTTCTCTACTTCACTTCTGAACTCTATGAACTTTTCAAATGATTCAGATTTGTATTTCATTAAATACACATATCCAAATCTTGAGTGATCGTCAGTGAATGTAATAAAATAAGAATACCCTCCTCGTGCATTCGTTGTCATAGGTCCACATATATCTGTGTGTACCAACGCTAACAACTTTGTAACTCTTTCTCCTTTTCCACTAAAAGGAGATTTAGTCAATTTTCCCATAAGACAAGATTCACAAGTTGGATATGATTCATAATTAGATAGCTCTAGGAGCCTATTTTTATACAACTTAGATAATCTTGTTTCATTAATATGACCAAGTCTACAGTGCCACATATAGGTATACTTAACATCATCTCTTTTCCTTTTCTTAGTTTGTTCAATTTGAAGTATATTTTCATGCAAGTCAAGTATATAAAGTCCATTTCGCAAATTACCAACACCATATAAAACATTATCATTATAAATAGAACAACTGTTGTTCTTTATTATAATGTTAAAACCATCCATATCCAATACAGAGATAGAAATAGTGTTTCTAATAAGTAACGGAACAAAATAACAATTATTTAAACTAATGGACTTGCCTGGTAAGGCGGTCTTAAACAATAAGTCCCTACAAACTAATTCAACAACCTTTTGCCCCATTTCCCACTCGTAGGGCGACCTCATCCTTGCTTTCGACTTTCTACTTACTAGTCCCCAGATATTATTACATATGTGAGAACCACAAATAGATCCAATACCTAAGTAGAAGATCGACTTTCGTAAAATTAATTTCAATCATAAACAAACCTTGATTAGGATTTAAAGCTTCTCCAAGCTTCTTCTCTTTTTGTTCTCCAAGATAATCCTTGCGCTTTCTCTTCAATGACGGCTTGTTGCAGAATGGAAGCAAATTCCTTCATAATGGATCGTGTTTCTTTTGATCCTTCACTTTCGCCTTACCCTTACCCTTCTTGGATTTCTTCTTTTGAGAAGATACCTTGGGCCTCTTCCTTTTCTTGGAAGAATCATCCACCATTAAGACATTGTCCTTCTTGGATGGGAAGTCACCTTCAGCAGTTTTCAACATGTTAAGTAATTCAGGCAAGCTGACATCCAACTTATTCATGTGAAAATTCACAACAAATTGTGAGAAGGTGTCAGGGAATGACTGCAAGATCAAATCTTGACTCAACTGTAACGACCCCAAAATTCATACAATTTAATTCTCAACTTCAGTCGTTAAAAACACATCTACCTTCTGATTTTACATCAATATTCGATGTTAAACTTTATAAAATGCGGAATAATTTAAACTTTTATGTCTTTTAACTTTAATTCCTGGAATCAAAACCTTTATCATCTACATATCTTTGAATCAATCTTATTTTATGATTCACTTTATCACTGTTATTATATAAAATTTTACATTTCAATCCGATAACCTTTACATATCAGATAACTCTAACATTAGCTTTACAACTCAACATAAAACTATACATCATAAAACATTTAGTACATCTCATGAATCTTAATCATGGTATAAAGAAATAACAACTTTAGCTAAAATATTAATCTTCTTGTATTATTTTTTATCCACGTCATTCAAGTAGTACATAGTGTTACCTTCAATCCTTAACCTGCAAAAATGGTTATTTGCAAGGTTGAGCTCGATAAATTTCAAAGAAAATCTAATAGTTTTCATGCATCACATAACACATAATAACATGCTCAACATATATCTCATAAACATTGGACTAACATAACATACATGTTACAGTTCATATAACAAGTATAAAGATTGAGTTCCTTACTCAATCAACATGCTTTACTCAATCAACGTAGTCATAAGTTGACTTTAACATTTCATACATTTAACATATATATAACACATTATTCTCTTTGCAATAAAGATTTAAAATAATCAAATTCACATAGCAAATAGGAACTGAAAGACTTGCCTTGATCGTTGTTTACCAAGAACAGTTTAACAGCTTACAGTTATCTTCACTTCACGTGCCCTACACAATTATATAATCATGCACATCAACTATTAGTCATATAGAAACGCATAGTAGTTGTAATGTAAACTTTACTCTACATCTCATAACCCTTCCTATTATATATACACAATGTTCAATTTTATTATGTTAACTTTCAACTTATATCTCACTGTATTTTATATTCGAAGTTTATTCAAGTGTTTAAGTCTTGCTAAGAGTACTTATTGGTTTTATATTAACACTATTCAATATCTTATTATATTCATTTCATTTGATTTAAAACACTTTTTACGTTCATTATCACTTATCACGGCGTTTCGACGTTTATTCATCACACGCCTAATTTGTCTCTCTTGTGTGTGCTTAGTATGCGTATTCAACTTATCTAATATATTATTTATTAATGTTAAGCATCATTATACTTCATAATATTCATGTTCTATAACTTAGAACAACATCTATTATTGTTGACATCACTATACTTGTGTATGTGCATGTCCGACGCCCTCCGATTGCCTCCGAATACGCATTAGTCACAAATATGACCATTTTGACTACTGTTCCCGACCTCAAATTGAAAGACTTAAAGAATAAAAGTTGTAGGTCTATTCGTCTTCGTTCCGGATCATCTTGAATCACCTCAATCGGAGTTCGTATGAAGAAAATTATATCTATTTTACTAAAATAGGTCAAAGTAGTCACACCTGATATACTTTGGGCGCAACGCCCAATTAAGCCTTGGGCATAGCAGAACACCGCCACTTCAAAATAGGGCATAGTATAAATTGGCAACGTTAGCAAAAAAATGGGACCTAAAGCTACTATTCTTCGCGATTTTTGATCCTTTTTCTCCTACTAATCTTCATAACTTGAGTTATACACATCCAAATTAGTCCGTTTTTGATTCTATGGATTTGTAATTTATAGAACTACAACATACTAGAATTCTAACAATTTATAAAAAATTAACCAACCTAAAATTTTACCCAAAACACATGTTCATACTCTATTTTCATGTTTTAACATCTCTAACAAATTCGATGGCCACGATTTTGTTTCTTAATCAATTGACACGATTTAAACTATTTTGTTTTTGTTTCTTCACATACTAACATAATCCAACATCAATTTACAGATTATAACACATATTAAACATGAAATTTTATACTTTCTTAAGCCATTTTTCATACATAAACATTGTTATCCCAATTTCTTCCTACAATCCCAATTTCACGTGTTTGATACTCAAAAAAACACTCATATATGATAATTAATAGATTATACATACCCAATAATCTTTATAAACCAATTCTTTACTCAAATCATGCACCATAACTAATTAAAGAGAAGAAGTTTTGATAAAACACAACTAAGAACTAGGGCTATATTATTACCTTTTTATTTCTCCATAAGCTTAACTAGAGGATGAGAATGGCTTGATTATCTTTCCCCTCCCTTCTTTGATTCTCACAATCACCTCTTTTTCAATTTCCCAGAGAATATGTCTCTCTCAAATTCATCCATTCTTCTCTGCTTTCAAACTTAGGAAAATAATAAGCGTAACCCAAAATAACTGAATATTAGTCTTTACGTAGTTTTATCAGTTATACAAACCAAGAGTGTAAGACCCCAACTTTTATGAATAAAGATGAATTTTCTATAATTATCATTTTTGAATATTATGGAATGAATTTGATATAATGTTATAGTTGTGGGTAATAGTTATAAATTTTGCAAAAATCTGTAAGCAGTTATATAATATTCGATTGGTGCGGGAATATTCATTTTAAAAGGGAATATTAAATGACGATGGCACAATCATTGGTGGACCCCACAACAGAATTTATTGTCGGATTGAGAAAACGACAAAAATATTTTATAAAAATAACGACGAAAGTTTTACCGTTAACTGTTGAAACACTCGGTGTTAAAAGTACAGGAATACGCGTGGTTGCATAGTAGCACACGGTATTGATTATTGATACTTACGTGAGAAGTCACTCAGTTTTGTTCAATTATTGCTTCAGTAATTGTTGCATAGTATCTCACGTTATTTGATTCAATTATTGTCGATATGCTATATATTATTAAATCAATAATTGAGATGATAGAGTTATTAATATTTTTATTTGCAATATTAACGATGTCTAGAAGTTCTGCCAAGGAGAGGTTTGGTCACCTAATTGCGCGCCAATAGGGAGAAATCGTTATTGGAAAGCCCCCTCTTTCCTGGGAACGACCTGGTCGATTAATATTGTGAATTATAATAATGATGATAAATGTTGTTAAAAATATTGAGGTAATTTTTATGAAGTATTTATTGTAATTTTTGACATATTTTATGGACCCCCATTTACCCATTTAAAAAAATAAAAATAATCATTCGGTATATATATATATAAATGGCGGGGGAATGAAAGAATTTTTTTTGGTGGGAGGAATTCCACCCGTGAATTGAGTGGAATGTGGGAATGGTGGAGTAGTATATATATATAATATTAGTGTGGGGTGTGTATGTTACATATATATATATATGTATATATGATATATTGTCCTTTGGTGGATTCAAAAGTCAGTGAATTTTAAGAGTTTGTCAGGTGGGAGCAAAATTCAACAAGCATGTGTTTATATATATATATATATATATATAATTTTAGTTTTTGTTTGTATTAGGAAAATTCATTGAAATTCAATCTACCAAAGGTTTCGTATGATGCCCGTGAGTTATGAATTATTTTGTCTGTGAGAAAAATCCTTACACAGTGCCCTTCCATTCTCCTATAAATAGAAGCTCATTCCTTCATTATTTCTTACGAATTCACTGAAACTCTAGAGAGAGAAACTATAGAGAGAAAGAAGAAAAGTATTACGCTACTTCACTACTCCTATATCCAGCTTTTTTCTAAGGTAAGGGTATTATTTCTTTCAGATTCATGAAGAGAACTTCATTATTCCATTCTTTATTATTCTCATTGGAATAACTTTGTATACGCCGACTACCCTATACTTGGTGAAATTCTTACATTATTCTATTCTTTATTATTATGTTGGAATAACTTTGCCTATGCAAGTGCCGCATACATGGTGAAATTCTTCTCATTATTCCATTCTTTATTATTCTGTTGGAACATCCTCGTTCGTGCGTTTACGCACGACTGAATTCCGTTATTTATTATTACATTGGAATATCCCGTACTGCGTTCTTACGCATGACCTGGTTTCGTTATTCTATTGGAATAACTTTGCCATGTGGTCTATCGCATGCCCGATGATTTCTTTTGTTATTCCATTCTTTATTATACTCGGTTGGTTAAAGTTTTGACTTCTATACTCCATGAAATTAGTGGAATATCCTTGATATTTGGCGCTTCATCCAAAGATCTTTTCATGAAAATATTCTTACGAGCATTCTTGAATTTTACTCTACAAAGAAGTATCATGTTGACAATTTGGGCGTTATTAGTTCATGGATAAATTAATTCTTGAACTTGTTTTATTGAATTCTTATATCATTGTCATCATCCTCATGTTTATATTATGTTGAAAAGTCATCTACGTGGCCCGTGTAGTGTATAGATGGACTTGGTATGATTATGACCGAGGATTAATCGGTATAATCATGGCCGTAATGTTACAAATGATGTGGTAAAAGTCCTCGTTGGCCCGTGAAGCATTGATGGGCGATTGTTGTCATGATCATGACCATTGATGAATACACGAATATCCTCGGCGTGAGTGCATGGATAATTTGGGGTTGTGATACTAATGAATATCCTTGGTAGTGAAGTGCGGGGATGATGTGGATTATTTATTAAAATCGAGTCCCAAATGATAAAAGTGATGAAAACCTTATAAATCATAAAAGATAGTAGATTTTATTCTCTACTTGACTCTTTTAATGGATTGCTTGTTCATTGCAGCTTAAACTTGATGTTTGTTATATTGTATCAGTTTAACACTATTGAAGGCTAACGATAATTTATTCTGTATTATCTTAGTCATAATATTTCTTATTGGGCTAGTTGAGCTCACCCTTTTTCTTTCATTGTTGTCTTTAGGAAATGAGAACGTAGCAGGGACTAGTCGGGGAACGGAGTGACGGTCCAGATAATAGCATTAGTAGTCCTCACTATTCTGTTAAATAGTGTGATAATAAATGTAATGAGGACTCAATTGAGTGTGGATATTGTCTAGATGACAATATTTGTATTAAAACTCACAACATATGTTTTGTCGCATTTTACACGACTGTTGTATAATTAAGTTGTATTTGAATTTTGTACCATGTATTTGGCGACTCAAGATGGGTGATGTATATCTATTTTGGGGGCGTCACAAAGAGACCCATCTGTTACAAAAGGTAAAGGGTCACAAGGTCATGTTTGGCTAGACCCACAAACCCTTTTTAATTTATTTTGATAATATTATATTATATAGTTTTTATTTGTCACACCTGTAACCAATTTACATAACTTACAATAATAATTATAATAATATAATTTTTATTATAATTCTTCTGATTATTAATAAATAATCATATATCTAATTTAATTAATAAATTAGATTTAAACAACGCTTTATTTAATTTAATTATTTTCTTTAATATTAAACAACTCATTTAATTTAATTAATTCATTAAATTAAATCTTTCAAATAAAAATTACCATTATTCAATTTCATTACAAAATTAATGCACTATTAATTCACCCATTATTTATTTATCTCAATAAATAAATAAATTAAAATATTTATTTAATTCAATAAATATTTAAAATTAATTATAAAATTCATTTAATTCCTTCAATAGTTAATGTCGATGTCGGAATTTTTGAATGTCCTTTTTAGTTACTTGTTCTTTGGTGTTCTCATGTTAATGTGAGATTTGTTTGAAAAAACAAGTGAAAAGGTTCGACACGTATAATGTCGACTTTTTGACTTTAAGAGTCGCCATTGGTGGTGTATTTAATCGGTTGCCCCAACACAACCAAAAAAGGTTTGCACATTGACCCAAAGGATGTGACAACGCTAAACAGATGCAGCAGAAATCGAGATTCATTTAGGGTTCGAGGGCTTGATTATGCGGAGGGAAGGTGTTAGGCACCCCAGACATCCATGTTGCCACGGTGGCTTGCCACTTCTCAAAGAAATCATTATATGAATGTGTGTGTGTGTGTGTGATCAATGTGCAATTATTTGAAAGTAGTGTGAGGCCTTGTTCGCACCTATATACACAAGGTTTGAATTTATAGAAAAATTCAGTTTTAACCAAGATATAGCAATGAAGTTTTGTAAAAAGAGGTTTTTCAAACCCTGTGCTCAATAGTAATTGAGGCCTTTTCATACTTCCATTTTATTATTAAATGTTTGGCTTGTTTGCTTTTATTTTCGAGATGCGAAACATCTACGAGAAAATAATATACAGCAGTGCCGAACTCCTCATGGGCATGACATCCATCTAAGGAAATTTAGACACTGTAAACAATGTACAAGATGCTTACAGCTGAAAAATGTCCATCACGGGAACCGAATCTAGATATAGACATGATCAACCACCACGAAACAACTCCATGGGGGATCGGAAATGTAAATATATAAAAGCGGTAAATATATATATATAGACATGATCAACCACCACGAAGAAACTCCATGGGGGATCAGAAAAGTAAATAAAGCAATAAATGCAATCAACTGCCATGAAGTAAACTCCAGGCAGGACGAAATCTAAATAAAGCAGTAAAAGCAATCAACCGCCACGAAGTAAACTCAAGGCGGGACGAAATGTAAATAAAGCTGTAAAAGGCCACAGAGTAAACTCTAGGCCTGACAGAAATATAAATATATATATATATATATATATATATATATATATATATATATATATGTACATATATATAAAAAGCGATAAACGCATGCCCGGATATAAATCCGTGCTCATCGAATATGTCCGACAAACAATTATATATATAAGTATATATATATATAAAAGTAGGTAAATGCTCGATATAAAATCCAAAGCTCATCGAGATATATGCGACAAAATAGATTATATATATATATATATAATAGCAAGAAAACGCCTCGGAGCACATAAGTTCAGGCTCAATCGAGGCATAACTTCGATAATGTAAGTCCATATATAAAATATATACATATATAAGTATATATATACAGATGTAAATGAAAACCACGGACCGAAGTCCGCAAACGCACACAACACACGACTCTCAATGTGTATAACGATTAATATGCTTAATATGAAAAGAAAGGCTTTATAGAATGTAAGAAGGCTTACAACGTTAGCCAATGTAGACTTCTATAACTCTATATGGATAAACACTCACCCTCATGAGAGTAAAAGTATAGTTATATGTGAGCTAATGAGATGTTTAGAATGAGGAAACACTTAATATGGGTGTGTGTACAGAGCAAATTGACGAGGCTTCCTCGCCTTTCTCTCTTTTCTCTCCTCAAAATGGTCGGCCCAAGGTCTAAATTTATAGATGATGGTCAGCGGTGTACTACTTGGCAGCAGCCATTCACTGCATGCATGCTTGCAGCTTGCACTCAATACCGGTCGAGGTGTCCCCGGGCTTCGTAGGTCCCGTCGTCTCGAAGTACATGCACTCGTGCACTGTAATGTCCGATCGAACTTGCAGAACTTCAATCCGAGCATTCGAACGAGGTATATATGACCTACTTTAGACCGCTTGTGTCGAGAGTTACGCAATGACATGGATTAGAGGTTGTACGAAGTCAGGAAGAGGGGACCATGCCCATAGTCTTCAAGCTTCAAATTCTATCCGGTGTGTTGCCACGCATAATAGTCACTCGGGATTGTAACTCCTCGGTTCTTGTGGGACATCGTTGTAGGTATGTATGAAGTGTTGAGATGACGCGCAGGTGTTATGTGGTAAGATGATGTTTGACTCTTCACCGGGGTTATCACCGGTTTGAGTTGAAAGCAGACGTTGCTCAGGGTTACATCTGAGATTGGACTACTTGTTTGTATGCCGCAATGTCATCTTGTGAGTGTGCCTATTGTTGGGTAAAATCTATATATGCACAACACACAAGTATACGTGGTCAACAAGTAATAAAGTGATAAGTCGAGTATCGTTCCCACAGAGAATTAGTTAATAAAAATCACCAAGTACTAACCCGTAACCAACTCAATCTTATTTAAACAAATGAATTTCAAATTATATAAATTAAACTACTATTAAATTCCACTAATTAAATTAAGACTATGGAGATTTAAGATCACAACTTCACTTATTGCTTCATTTAAATTAACACACTTCTCATCAATTATTCTCTATCCTGAATTGTTAATCAAGAACACGAACGTAGTATCAACCACCTCTCGATGCACTAATACCGTATTAACATCAATCCACAATCAAGATAGAAATCCGTTAAACACCTTAATCAACTAACCCATTATATCTCTATGTGAATTACAATTGAGGAAGGTTGAAGAATAAGTTCTCTATCCGATTACATGCGGCGTCAAGCATATCTCTACCTTAACACGAATCAAGTTTAAGCTACTAACAAAATCCTGAACACATGCTATATTAACTAGGTCTAGAATTGAATATCATCTCTCGATTCCATCCAACTCCTCAAAGAATTGTTGATTAGGCAATTCATAGATTAAATCTCAAATCAATATAGACAATCCTCACAATAGAACATAATAATTGATAGCGAAGCATATTAAAATAAACTACAGAATAAGATCCATTGTAATCTCAAACAAAGAATTAGTTCATTGAATTAAAACTAAGAATCCACAATTGAAAACACATTAAAAGATAAGAATAAGAGTAAAGTAAAGAGTAAATCTGTTGTCAGCAAATCTCCATCTTCCTCAAGCTCCTGCTCTTAATCTTCAATGGTCTCCAAGTTGCTTCAATCTCCAAATCTAATTAGAACTAGTGTTTTGATCTAATTTACTCTAATCTAATCTATTGGAATGCTCTCTCTCCTCCAATCTCTCCAATCTCTTCCTAATATCCTAACATCCCCTCTAATCCTTGTTATTCCCCTCCTTTTATAAGCCTTTGTACATGTCTTTAAGTCCTCGCGGAAGTCCTTGAGTCAATTGGATCGAAACAATCCTTCCCGAACTCAAATTTGGCCAAAAAACGTCTTTTTACGCGATACCCCATACGGCGGGTTTAGGCTTTCTGAGGGAGCCCGCCTCGTGAGGGGGCCTTCTTGTCTGGCAATTACTATGCCCCTTACCGACGGGCAATTTATTAAGGGAAGCTTCATTTCAGTGGGGTCTATTTTCTATCACAGCATCCTCTGGTAAAACAGCCATAACGTTTGATCCGGGAGGAGTTATGGGGCCTGCCACCTATCAAATCGAAGATATCGACGAGATCTACAACTTTTATTCTTTGAGGATTCAGAAATTCGGGCCGGACGAAGATTGAAATTGGGCTGGAAGTGACTGCTATGCAAATGACCACTTAAAACAGCGAAGTTCGACGTCCGTTGGTACAACGATCATAACTCTTGCATCCGAACTCCGATTGGAATGATTCAAAATGTTTCGGAAAGCTACTAAGATGCTCTAAAATCTAAACCAAGTTCCAAACCAAGAACATGAAGTAAACATGAAAGCCCAAATGATGTCCGATTTGCTTTTCTTTGCGTTTTCTTTGCTTTTCCTTACCAATAGTCGCTCACACCGCTCCCAAACGTATAACCTACAAAATGAACACAAAATGCATTTAAAGTAACTAAGACACATGAATATAAGCAATTAATTCAAGTAAAAGATACCGGATAAGTGTATATAAAATCCACTTATAAAATACCCCCAAACTTAAACTGTTGCTTGTCCCCAAGCAACACAACATAATGCCATGCAATGCAATGAAATGTAACTAATCTATATGCCTACGAATCCAGCAATAATGACAGAAACAAGTCTATTCAATTGGCCTTAGAGAAATCAAGTAAACATGATAATACATTATATCAAAACTCATCAGTAACTTCCCAATCAATCATCAAATCTTAGACTGTTATCACTAATATAGTGCGTGTGTGCTTCACAACAATGCTAACTGATATAAAATCAAATTTAACACATAACAAGTCTCTTCGAAGGCATCATACAATGTAAACTCAAAAAATCCAAAAATAAGCTAGATCCAACTAAAATCAAACAATTACCAATATCGAGGGTCAACATGGGATACTTATGCTTTATTTTCATCTACGGGGGTTTTTTGCTCTTATTTCCCGTTTTATTCTCTTTTTTTTCTTTTGGTTTATATACACATAGCTATGCAATGTCTTATTCCCTTAGGCTTTTCAATGCTACCTTAACGAGCTTTCGACCAACGACTCCCAGACCATTAAGACCTTAGGGCGCTAGGTGTAAAGACAATCCCTTCGGGCTTACTTACTCAAGTAACAAAGGCCACAAAACTAGACAAGCACGCTACGGTGTTTATTCATACTTTTTTTTTTACAATATAGCTTATATACCCCAAATATTCCCCCAAACTTAGGTTCTTGTCTAACTTTAGCCATTACTACTTATTCTTGTCATTCTTTTATTCAAACTAGCATTATCCTTTAGAATCTAATTATGTATCAATTTAAACTCAATCAATCAACAAGTTGTTTTTACTGTGCTATCCTTATTATACCAGTTTCAAACAGAAAAAGATTCAATTCATAACAAGAAATCACATCAAAGCTCTAATAATTTGTACTATACTTATCTACTCAATTCTAATCTCATCATTGGCCAAGATAAACTTAAACTATCAAACAGCTGGACTCATGCAAGATGAACATAGTTACTAACTATTATTTTTGAATTTTTGATTTTTTGATTTTTTAATATTATAACAAGAAACTGAATATAATGCTATTCAAACTATACTACTATGCAACTATTTATGCAGTTGTACTACATGAATGCAAACATAATGAACCTAAACTAAATTAACAACATATGCAAAATAACATAACATAAACATGAAACTAAACATGCAATAATGAACTAAACTAAACTCCCCCAAACTTAGCAATTACAATGTCCTCATTGTAAGAATATAGCGGTAAGTAGAAGAGAACTTCCCTGTAATCAGCTAAGCGTGAGGTGATGGTGGCGATGGCGGCGATGATCATTTTCCTATCTATTGAACCTCTAATACAATTCACGTTTTATGGCTTCATTTGTTCTCGAATCGTGTATCGTAAGTAACTTTCTCCCAAACTTATCAATTTAACCTTCACTTCCTCTCAAGTATCCTCTATGAATGCCCAATTCAATTGCTGTGAGATTGTGGAGGTGGGGAGAAGTGATGGAGTGTGAGAGATAGTGGTTGGAGTAGGTGGTGGATGGAGTTACGAAGTAGTGGGGAAGTGGAGAAAGTGGGGTTTTATTGGGGATGGGAGCAGTCTATGTGCAACTGCCAAAGTTGGTTGGATTCAGGACCCACCTTGGTGAAGTGCTAAACTTAGGAAGCCCATACAGGCAAGTGCTTGTGATCTGATATCTGAAGTAGGGGACCCCTGGCGTGGGTTGCGATTCATTTTAGGCATTCACGTGGCATACTTTTCAACTTCCTGGTTTCTTAACTTTTGCTTCATGCTAACCCACTCAATGATCCTTTTTCCATCCTACAAGATATAAAACATAAGCATTAGTGGATTGTTGATGACATGTTGTGTTGTGGAGAGATTAACGAGATTTTTTATTTTATTCTTCTACCTAGTAGTTTAATGAAAACTATGATTAAGCAAATATGAATTGAAAATATGATAAATAAACTAAAGATTGGGTTGCCTCCCAAATAGCGCTTGATTCTGATCTTTCACTGACTTTATGCAGTCAACACTATCCAATTCCTCTTGAAAGTTGAGGAACCCTCCATCCATCAGAAATAATATAGCTTTTGGTAGGTTCCCATTTATGATAGCCATTGCATTAAAGTCACCTAGCATGCTTTCTTTAGATAAGATCACATTCCAGTACGTCTAACATCTAGGCGTTTTCTCCATTATGTCTGCAAATAGATTCTGGCATTGAGGCTTGTTAGACACAACAATTTCTTCTTCTATCTTCTCTAGCTCATCGCACCATGGTTTCGAAGTTGTACTCGCTTTTACATCACAAGGAGTATTGCCGACGACATGACTACCAACCGGACAAGGTTTTGCAAATCTAACCGGATTCTCGAACTGTGGAGGAGAAGGCACTTGAGGCATAAATAACATCGGCTCATCATCATTGGTTCTCACAATTAGTTCTTCACCGACCTTGTTGTCATTATCCCCACTTGTCTCCTCTTTTTCAACATCTCGAGGCTCATCCAGTTGTAGATTTGGTTCGGGTTCTCCATCAATTTTGTCATCCATGTCATAAAGCCAAGTGTTTGAAGGAAGGTTGTTTATGACTTTGGTCATTTGCTCTATCTGATCCGCAAGATTTTGAATTGACCTCACTTGATTAATCCCTCTCTCCTCGAACTTGGACCACAATTCCTCCAACCTTGAATTTTCTTCTTTTAATGGAGGTTGATATGAGAATTCCGGCGTGTATGTTGGATTTGGAGTAGAGTATTGGTCTTGATAGTTGTAGCTCCATGAAGAATCCGGGTGATACCCCCAAACTTGATCATAATTATCATATGCATACTGATTGAGGTAGTTACCACCATCTTTGTACGCAAATTTTCAAGATTGATGGTGCATTGATTACTACTCGTGTGATTGCCAAAGATAATAATTGCAAGTAACTGCTATCCTTCGACTTTGTTAGGCTGCGATAACGTCCAAATTCCTCGAAAGTTCTTTAATTTGTGCTGACATTGCTGAAAGTGTCGCGAGTTTGTCAATCTCCATTCCCCTTGGTTGAGTCACGTTTGTGTATAGCCATTGATACACAAAGTCATCCATGGTACCTGAAAAGAGAGAAGTATAGGAAGAGAATTAAAAATAAAAATAAAAATGTTTAAATTAAGACTAATTTGATTGAAATTAATATTGGTAAAAAATATTAAACTAATTCCCCGGCAACGACGCCAAAAACTTGTTGGGTAAAATCTATATACGTATAACACGCAAGTATACGTGGTCAACAAGTAATAAAGTGATAAGTCGAGTATCGTTCCCACAGAGAATTAGTTAATAAAAATCACCAAGTACTAACCCGTAACCAACTCAATCTTATTTAAACAAATGAATTTCAAATTATATAAATTAAACTACTATTAAATTCCACTAATTAAATTAAGACTATGGAGATTTAAGATCACAACTTCACTTATTGCTTCATTTAAATTAACACACTTCTCATCAATTATTCTCTATCCTGAATTGTTAATCAAGAACACGAACGTAGTATTAACCACCTCTCGATGCACTAATACCGTATTAACATCAATCCACAATCAAGATAGAAATCCGTTAAACACCTTAATCAACTAACCCATTATATCTCTATGTGAATTACAATTGAGGAAGGTTGAAGAATAAGTTCTCTATCCGATTATATGCGGCGTCAAGCATATCTCTACCTTAACACGAATCAAGTTTAAGCTACTAACAAAATCCTGAACACATGCTATATTAACTAGGTCTAGAGTTGAATATCCTCTCTCGATTCCATCCAACTCCTCAAAGAATTGTTGATCAGGCAATTCATAGATTAAATCTCAAATCAATATAGACAATCCTCACAATAGAACATAATAATTGATAGCGAAGCATATTAAAATAAACTACAGAATAAGATCCATTGTAATCTCAAACAAAGAATTAGTTCATTGAATTAAAACTAAGAATCCACAATTGAAAACACATTAAAAGATAAGAATAAGAGTAAAGTAAAGAGTAAATCTGTTGTCAGCAAATCTCCATCTTCCTCAAGCTCCTGCTCTTAATCTTCAATGGTCTCCAAGTTGCTTCAATCTCCAAATCTAATTAGAACTAGTGTTTTGATCTAATTTACTCTAATCTAATCTATTGGAATGCTCTCTCTCCTCCAATCTCTCCAATCTCTTCCTAATATCCTAACATCCCCTCTAATCCTTGTTATTCCCCTCCTTTTATAAGCCTTTGTACATGTCTTTAAGTCCTCGCGGAAGTCCTTGAGTCAATTGGATCGAAACAATCCTTCCCAAACTCAAATTTGGCCAAAAAACGTCTTTTCTACGCGTACCCCATTTCTTGGGCGGGTTTAAGCTTTAACACAGGCCCACCTCGTGGGGCCCTTACCGTCTAGCTATTGCTATGTTCTTGCCGGGCAATTTGTTAAGGGAAAGCCCGCCCCGACGGGGGTCTGTTTTCTATCACAGCATCCTCTGGTAAAACAGCCATAACCTTTGATCTAGGAGGAGTTACGGGGCCTGCCACCTATCAAATCGAAGATATCGACGAGATCTACAACTTTTAATCTTTGAGGATTCAGAAATTTGGGCCGGACGAAGATTGAAATTGGTCTGGAAGTGACTGCTATGCAAATGACCACTCAAAACAGCGAAGTTCGACATCCGTTGGTACAATGATCATAACTCTTGCATCCAAACTCCGATTGGAATGATTCAAAATGTTTCGGAAAGCTACTAAGATGCTCTACAATCTAAACCAATTTCCAAACCAAGAACATGAAGTAAACATGAAAGCCCAAATGATGTCCGATTTGCTTTTCTTTGCGTTTTCTTTGCTTTTCCTTACCAATAGTCGCTCACGCCGCTCCCAAACGTATAACCTACAAAATGAACACAAAATGCATGAAAAGTAACTAAGACACATGAATATAAGCAACTAATTCAAGTAAAAGATACCGGATAAGTGTATATAAAATCCACTTATCACCTGTCTACCCGGTGTTAGCTCTGGGTTTGAGGGATGAGTGCCTCGACAGGAGGTCTAGGATTGAAGCTGATAGCATGTATTTGAAACAAGCATTTCCGAAGTTATCGCCGAAACTGCAACAACATTCCTTGGGGTTATCGCCAAGGACGAAACTCGGGGTTATCTCTGAGGTTAGAAATGATCCTTTCGGTGTGTGTTCCGGGGTTGGAAATGATGTTCCTGGTGTGTGTTTCAGTTTTGGGACTAAACTTCCTGTAGTATCCGGAATGGATGTGAGCTATCTTCCAGGGTTATCTCGAAGGACGAATCGCCCCTTCCGCAATGTCGATGTAAAGTGCAAAAAATTTCGAGTGTCTACAGATGCCCCTCTTTATCATATTCATGCAATGCAAGGCATGGATAGGATAAAGAATCCTAGACACTTGAAATGCAAGTGAGATAAACATGATGCTATGTGCAGCAACATGATACAAATGTATGATGCATGATGGAAATGATTATCGGTTCCCTGATAATCCTGCTGGGATGACAATCAGTGATGGCTTGGACATGCGATCCAAGTCTTCAAGGATGTTGACGTTGGGGCTATCACCAAAGTCTCGAATCCTAGACACTGGCTTATATCCCATAGAGGTGCCTCTTATGTACAAGAGATCTGTGGGGAGAAAGCTTTGTCTGTTTGAGGATGTGTATAACATATTTCCTCATCCTGTTGGAGTTACTGTCAATAGTCTGTTGTTGTCAAGGTTGCCTGACCCTCGTTGATGTGTGTATCACCATATAGATCCCTGCTGGGTGCATTGTCAAGGTTGCTTGAAATTCATTGATGTATGTGTCAATGGTTGCATTGCGTTGTAACCCCCGCCGGGGATACGTGTATAAGTTGCTTCAATGGGTTTACTTGCCATCGGCTGACATGATGTCAAGGTTGCTTGACCTTCATTGATATGTGTATCAATGGTTGAGAATGCGCTGTAACCCCCGTCGGGGATACGTGGATGCTTGAAAGATTTGCGTTGTGACCCCCGCCGGGGATACTTTATCAATTCGTAACTTCAACATTATAACCCCCGCCGGGGATATATTAGCATTTCGTGGCTTCGGTGTTGTACCCCCCGCCGGGGAGGTTTAGGGTTGTGACCTTGCAATGACGGCATTAGACCTTTATGGGGTATTGCCGAGCATGATTTGTGAAAGCTGAGCTCATTGGTATAGTATACCCTGCATTCAGGCAGGTACCCACAAAAACCAGGATTCCAGGCTATTCCGCTCAATCGCGTAGCATTTTTATTCCTGATTTGGCCTTTTTAGCTTGTGAGAGCTCTTTTGCAACTCTAACTGGAGTGAGCCGGAGGTGTGGGACCCACGTAGGAGTTCCACAGGTACACCTGCAGCAGCCGCAGGTGGACCTGCGGCCAACTGTGGCTATGTAAAGCCCAAAGGTTGCTTTCATAAGTCATTTTCAAGTTGCGCTGCGAAGGAAATATGAGAGCTCTTCTTCAGATCTGCTGAGTTTGGGCAACGTTCTGCATATTCTGCCACCATACAAGCGTTCTTCACTGTCCTGGTAACATATGCATGTACTTTTTTCCAGTTCTATCCGTTGGAAAATGACTTATCACATGAAATGTATTTAGACACATAGTAGTGAATATGTATGCTGATATGACTTGATAAAAAATATTCAACATAGCAAATGTTAGTATTAAACCATGTTGAACATAATGATGTGAAAAAATTTGACTTTTGACACAGTCAAATTGGTACCTTTTACTGTCATTTCTTATCCTATCTGAGGACAAATGAGTAAAGGTAGAAAAACAAAATAATCCTGGTAATTAGACTACAATTACGGATTTTTTTACTGTGATGTATTAATACATGTAGGATGTATATGACTGTGTATAGGTGTGCTACTGAATGGCCACCTAGTCATGCCTATGTCCACGTGGATAGTCCCATTTGCAAAGGGGCTATGGAAAAATTTTCACAAAATGTAGGCATTGGGTAGTCATGCATTTTTAACTCTACTGTAGATGTATGTTAAAACAATGCATGCATGCATGTAATCATAAAATGCATTTTGAAAAGCTCTAGGTAAGAATTTACCACACCCTTTCTGAGGTGATTTGGAGACTTGTTGTCCAGATATTATGGATCGAGATCAACCGATTAGTTCCCGCAGGACCACTTCTGGTGTACGGAGGAGGGCTTCCGAAGTTCCTTGTCCTCGTTCTGTTAGGCAACCTCGTCGTTTGGTGGAGGTGGTGATACGTCCTATCCGGGTTGAAGTGACAGATGTTGAGGACGAGGAGGAGGACGTACCGATTGAGGTTCCTGCTCCTGCTGTACGTATTCCCCGTAGGGATTTGCCAGGTATTCAAGTGGCGAACCCAGATCTTCTGGGTTACTTGAGTAGGCATCCTTCAGTCTACCTGCACGAAAACGAGGTATGAAGTTAGATCTTTAATCTTTTTTATTTCCTATTGATGAGGAGTCAAGGATTCTAATGTTGATCTGCATTTGATGTAGGTTCCTGTGCTTTTACACAAGCCTCGAGGGAATCGTTCAAAGATCCACTCTATGTATCGTGCTTTTTATGATAACTATAGAGAGATTGTACATGGTCAGGGATTCGGACTTTCTTTTCCATTCTTCCCCATCATTGTCCCTCGGGTTACCTCGTGGCATTGTTCGCGGTGGTTTCACCGCACTCACCACCCATTTGTTGGATCAGGAGGTGATGATGACGCCGATGGATCGGCGGTTTATCACAGTATGGAGTTTGAGGGGATCCAATGCCTTACACAACGGATATTACCCCTATTGCCGTCAGATCCTTGTTGGGAGTTCCGGCGGAGGCGCTCAAGGGCAGGACTATTCGTACAGTCCTTTGAGCGTAGATGCTATATGAGCGAGCCAGCTGAAAGTGAGCCTATACCCGATGATGTAGAGTCGTGGATCGTGATTCTCTAACGATTATTCCCGATGATCATTAGGGGTCGCTTCATACAGAGTATAACTCCTCTACGGTGTCCTTCGCTTTGATCAAGCCACTCGACACGTGGACCATATAGGAGAGTATGATTGGGGTTCCTACACCTTTGCCTACTTTCTTAGGGGAATGCGCATGCGATCGTAGGGCTTGATTGAGGCGTGGTTAGGATTCTACCCATTTCTACTGGTGAGTATTTCTCTTGTCTTTTCCTGTGTACAGGTTAAGAGTGTTGACTGACAGAAGATGTTGCCTTTGTGTTAGCATTTTTGGGCCTATGAGAGGCTTCCATGTTCGCGTCCTGTGAGCGTGCTAGGTTTAGACACCTATCCACGAGGACGGAGATGGAATCATTCCATACTGGCGGAGGTCCCTGTTGCTGAGGGTTTCACTCATTGTCGCCTACAGCTGGAGTTGTTGATAACGGATGTCATCACATGGGTTCCCTACTCTAGGGAGCATTTGGGAGTTGAATTTGAGGATGGGTACCCGACTGGAGTTGAGTACGTCATTTCCACCCGCAGGATTCCTCTCTTCACAGATGGAGGATGGGAGCTCTATTTAGGAGAGCGTGCTATCAGGAGCACTACAAGAGAGATTCACATGCCGATCTTGACTCCTGCCAGGCGTTATTGGTTTGTTTCGCAGTCGCCTGTCATTGACATCCCATTGTTGGGGATTGACGATTTTACATTGTCAGAGGGCCCCGCACTCGTGAGAGATTTCCAAAGATTGGTGGATCCTCGCACTATTGGAGCTCGCACCCGCACCACACGCTTTATGGGGATATGGTTCCGTGATCCGTGATGATGATTTGATTGGCTAGCCTGTGTCGAGATCCCACTCATGTGACATGATTGATGATTGACCACAAATTGGACCGGACATATCTCTTCATCCCACATTTGGGCGTAGATCCTTCAGAGGTAGATACTTTTGATCCTTCCACTCAAGCGCCGCCCCTCAGATGACCCATATGGCTTTGCAGCGTGCAGATCCTCCTTTGATAGGCCCGACATCCCTCAGTAGATAGAGATCTAGTGACTCAGAGGAGTTACATCGTGGATGTGATCGATGATGTGATGTAGACATCGACACCATTGACTTTTTTCTCGATGTATATTTCTCGTTATCTCTTTTGATAGGCCTCTCATAGTCACTGGGTAGCTTCACCCCATTCTCGCTATATCTTTTTTGATAGGCCTTTGTTAGTTGTTGGGTAGCTTCACCCCATTTCCTCGTATTTTTAGTCAGTATAAAGATGTATTAGATGATGATATACTTAGAATGTATGCACGCTTTCCATTCCCTATATCATATTGCCATCTATTGTATCATGCATGTTATTATGTTATGCATATGTATGTATGTCCGAGATATTCAAAGATTGACCGGATGGTCTTATGACACGGCCCATACAGATGTCTTCTTCGACAGCTAGTCAGTATTGATCATACCCCACCATTTTTGGTGGCATTTGGTATACGCCATGGTATGATAGTATGTCACCATCGTATATGGTGACCGAGATGATTTGTTCAGCAAAGATACTATGACCTTGTTGATGTTTCTGTGTCCCCATGGGTTTATAGAGGGTATGCTAGAGCACCGGGTATCGGTATCGATGACATGTTTTCCGATTCGGGACCTGTGAGTCGACTCCTACTTTGGAGGAGTATGCACGATTGATGATGTCGCCACCGATGTACTCTTGCATGCACATGGCGATCGAAGACATGACTAGATAGTTCATGACCCTCACCGGATTGAGACGTAGAGTGGTACAAGACGAGATTACATCCGCCACGTGATATCCCAAAGATTTTCTGCTTGATGATTTGGCTCGAGGATAGTTATGCACGATATTCGGGGATTTCACCACACCGGAGGATCATCATGCTCACCAGAGTGGATGTATCGCTATTATGCGTATTGTCACACGCCTTCATGCCATGGTATATGGATGAGTCGGATATCATCGCCATTATGGCAAAGAGAGCTCTCGTGAGGGTCATACCATTATACCGATGATCATTGCAGACTCTCGAGGTCGCCTACATACCGCCGCACACTTATCCCAAGAGAGTGTTCACAGTGTAGCTTCTATTATGTCAGATGTGTGGTTTATGTCACACTTGAGACCGATTGGCATATTCAGGTGGCAGGGGTATTGTTTCACCCATGATATAGCCATGTCATACTCCTTTCAAATTTCGCGGAGTATACAGATGTCGTGATCTTGGTCACCTTTTTCTCAGGGATCGAGATCCGTTTGCTATATTGCCGTGTTCGGGGCTTAGCTCACCCTACAACTTCATTACTCATGCTTCGCATGGATTATCTACCTCTAGCTGGTTTGAGGGGCATGATTACTTACCACCCACTGGCCGTGATGTGTCAGTTTGACTAGTTTCATGATTTTCATCCTTATGAGGGGGCAGTGAGTCAGCGCTTCGCTTCACACCATTTATCAGCGGAGGATAGATCCAGGTTGTATGCCTGTTGGGATCAAAATGAGAGCTAGATGAAGTTTCTGTCACCATCCGAAGTTGTTCTCGCAGAGTATTCTGCATGGATGGAGACAGAGATCGATCGGTCATGGTAGTATCCACAAAGGTGGGGATATTGATTCCGACGATGAGGAGCCTATAGAGGAGGCTGACATTCCCATCGATGACTGATTTGACTGCAAGTCGCCAAAGATTTGTGATGGATTCTCCCACCCCGAAAAGCCATCATTACTCAAAGATTCAAAGACAACATTTGGAGCAGAGCTTACATCCGATGACCTATGATAGAGATCGTGCTAGGGCCTCGATGTCGATAACTTCTTGATGAGAGAGATACCGCCTATTAGAGAGGGATGAGGCTAGATCACCAGGATGCATTGATTGTGGAGCGGATGCCGCCATTATCTCGCTAGGGATGTGGCCATTATAGATAAGATTTCAATGAGATCCCAGATGACCGTTAGTCTTGCCGATATGAGTGCTTACATTGATGAGCATTATGCCACCATGCAGCTAGCCAATCTGCTAGCTCGTGTAGATACCTCAAGGCAGAGCTTGCGCTGCTACCTCCTTCTCCGTAGAGAGGGATGCCATGTTAGATCCGATAGTCCGCATACATACAGATCCGTAGATAGCTTTGTATTTTCCTCGCATAGCACTAGCTTAGCCATTTTGTCATGTACAACACATATGTATATATCAAACAAGATTATGTATGGCAGTGGAAATATATTTTGATTCACTTCCCTTTTAGTTATGCCTTGATACTTGCTTGATATTTGCCTCGCTTCTTCGTGGCCTTGTGATCTTGATGCATTCTGAACTTATCCTTGATATGTGGACATTGAGACGTCGCAAGATCTCTCAGAACGGATCATTGATTTGTGTATATCCCTACCATCTTTGGTGTCTTGGGACTGGTATCTCTATGGAAAAGTGGAGAGGAGGGTGGTTTTTCCTCTCTGAGATCGACCGCACCACAGATGGTCGCCAGTACTTCTATTTGTGAGAAGCCTAGTTAATTCCATCTCTTATGGGTTGGTATTGCTCTTTGAGGCACGAACCACAAATTTTAGATGGTCACCGAATCTTCTATTTGTGAGAAGAAGTTGGGTAATTCCATCCCTTTGATCCAAACCGATGAAATGTGGTGAATCAAGGTTGATCCCAAAGACTGCAGTGTGACAAATATTTTTATTCTCGTAGGGGTTAGACTCGAACCATAAATGGTCGCCACGCATCTCTATATTGAAGAGGAGATCAAGTCTCATGTAGTTCAAACCGTGTAAGAGGTTCAACGCCGAAAGTGAAAGGTAAAGGTGTAGCTTTATGTAGAAAGAAAGGTGTAGAAGTATTTTTGTGGTTTTTGTTTTGTAGAGAAAGGGTAGAAATGTTTTTGTTGTTTTTTGTTTATTATCACCAAGCCATATAGAATATGGTTGCCTACGATTCTCGCATCGTGGAGATCAGTCGACGAAGTTCGCCCCTCGTGACGAAATCGCACCAAAGAGAAGTGTGTGAATCCCATGTGCAAAGCTATATCATGAGAAAAGAAAGTTTGATCCCATAATGGGGATAAACTGCAGTGTGGAAAAAGTTTTATCCCGCCTTCGTGACAAACCGCAAGCGAGAAAAGTTTAATCCCGCCTTCGTGATAAACCGCAAGTGTGAAAGGTTCAATCCCGCCTTCGTGATAACCAAATTGTGTGAAAGGTTTGAATGAGGTGAAACCAGTCACCGGGTTTGAAGTGTATGTTTCCTCGAGGGCGTAAGAGTATGTAAAAGGGTTAGAAACCGAATGACCGGGTGATTTGATGATCAAAACCAGATGTTTGTTTGATGGTAACTTCGCATATAGTACCATTTCACTTGGTCCGAAGTTGATAAGTCGTGGAAATTCATCGCCATCCATTTCCTCGCAACTGAGAGCACCTCTCGTCAATACCTTCTTGACAACAAATGGGCCTTCCCAGCTTAGGGAGCGAATTTTCCTTAGATCGATCTTGGTTGTCAATGATCTTCTTTAAAACCAAGTCATGTTGTTTGAAACTCGCCAGAAGTCGGACTTTTTTCGTGTAGGATCGCAAGCATCCTTTCATCGATATAATCGACCATGGAAGATAGTCGCGATTCGCTTTTCGCCTATTGTAGACAATTGGTGATACCGCCTTGTACCCATTGGTCTTCATCCAACCGAGCATCCATCAACACTCGAGGGATTCCATTTCCACCTCTATGGGGAGTACCGCTTCCATCCCATAGGCTAATGAGTAGGGGTTGCCCAAAGGGAAGTACGCATGGAAGTTCTCAGAGGCTAATAAAGTCGAGGCAAGAGGTCGCCATCCTTTGTGATCGCGACATTTTTTCTCGCATGATCTTTTTGATGTTTTTATTAGCCGCCTAACAAAGACCATTCATCTTTGGACAATAGATGATGGAGTTAAGGTGTTTGATGTGGAATTTACGCATAACTCCTCCATCATTTTGTTGTTGAGGTTCTTAGCATTGTCTCTACACAATGACCTCTCGGTTGTCCATATCGATGATTTACATTGTTTCCGATGAAAGCAATGATGACTTCTTTAGTAACCCCGGGAAGGATGTCGCTTCTACCCATTTGGTGAAGTAGTCGATCATGGTGAATATGAATCGATGTCCATTATCGGCTTTTGGGCTTCGATGGGCCCGATCACGCCCATTCCCCACATCGAGAAGGGCCATGGCAACTCATATTGTGGAGTTCCCTTGAGGGGCGTGATATCATTCCCATGAATTTGGCATTGATAGCACCTCTCGACGTGATCATCACAAATACTTTTGAGTGTAAGCCAATAATGCCCTGCTCGAGGATCTTCTTGACAAGTAGGGGTCCGCCATGTGAGGGCCACATATACTCCACCATGGATCTCATCCATGAGCCTCTCGAGCTTGGTCTTTATCCGCACATCCGAGGAGACCTAATCCTCGCATCTCTTTGTAGAGTGCATCTCCGCCGTAGAATTTCATAAAGAAGTCGATGAATCCGCCTCTTCTCGCTTAGGGCTCACCTCAACAGGTGTAGATCCATCTCGCAGATACTCCTCGATATGTTGATACCAAGGGTCAGGATGGGAGGTAGTTCATCCGATACTTCTCCAACATAGTTCCCATAGATCGGGCCTTTTTGTAGTGCAAAATGTGATGCTTGGCATGTTTTCCTTGTCGTATGTGAATCAAGGAGGCCAACGCTGCTAATGCATCCGCAAAAAATCATTCCTATTACGAGGAATGTGTAGAAAGGAGATTTCTTCAAACTCCAAAGCCATCTCAGAAACTTGTCGATGGTAAGGCAAAGAAATGTAATTCTTTGGTTTGATAGATTCCTCGTGGATTGTTTGATTACCAACTCAAATCCCCAAAGACAGTTAACCACCTGATGCCCATTGAATCGGAAGTTTTAGCCCCATGAGATAAATTCTTCATATTCAAATTGTGTTGTTGGTGCCGATAAACCGCAATTTGACTAAGTGACGGATATATTCCCCCCTGCATCGGATACTAGAACCGCCCCAGCCCGTAACCTTCTGTGTTAATAGCCCATCAAAATACATTTTCCACGCATTTTATGTGTATCGTATCGATGTTGTTGTTGAATCGCATCATTACCCCTTCATCGGGAAGTATGTTTCAAGGGTTTGTAATCCCTCGCAGGTGCGGCCACCATTGATCCGCAATTCCTCGACCTTTGATGACTTTTTATGCCACATGTAGATGATGTCAAATTGTCAGTAGGATCAACCGCCATCCGGATAAATGACAATTCAAGATGGGCTTGTCAACACATACTTGAGAGGATCCACGCGGATATGAGATGGGTTGTGTGACCATGGAGGTAATGTTGTAACCTCATGGAAGCCCATGCTAAAGCACAACAAGTTTTCTCAATCGAGTGTACTTGTGTTCACCGATGTCAATCTTTTGGCCGAGGTAATAGATAGCTGCTTCGCCTCTATCGCCTTTTTTTTTTGCCCAAAGATACAACCCATGGCATTATCATTAATGGACAGTACATGAATAGGGGAACATCATCCCCGGGTGGTACCAAAATAGAGCGCGTTAATTAACCGCTTTTTTTAATGGTAAGGAAGGCTTTTCGACACTCATCGCTCCATTTCATGGAGGAGTTCTTCCTTAATAACTTGAAGAAGATGGGCTCACAAAGTTGTCGTGAGTCGAGAAATGAACCTCGCTAATGAAGTTGATTCTTCCCAAAAATCCCCGTATTTCTTCTCTCTCGAGGAATGGGCATTTCCTCGATGGCCTCGGATTTTGGTAGATCCAGCTCAATCCTTTGTGGTCGATTTCAGAAAACCTAGCAACTTGTCTCGATTTAACACCAAAGGCGCACTTAGTCGGATTCAACTTCAAGTTGTACTTACGCAACCTATTGAAAAGCTTTCGAGATGGTCTAAGTGGTCTTCCTCCTTTCGGATTTGATAATGATGTCATCCACGTAGATCTCTATCTCCTTGTGCATTAAATCGTGGAAAAGAGCCATCATAGTCACCGATAGGTTGCCCCAAAGATTGATGAGGCCGAATGACAACCGCTCCTAATAAAAAAAAGTCCCCAAGGCGTGATGAAAGCGCTTTTCTCACTGGTCCTCCTCAAATGACCATAATTTGATGGTACCCCAGCAATCAAAGAAAGGAGTACATGCCGATTGAGCAAAGGTTGTATCAATAAGAATGTGGATAAAGGGCACGGAAAGCTATCTTTAAGGCAAGCTTTGTTCAAATCCCGTAATCCACGCAGACTCGCACCTTTCCTCCCGGTTTAGGCACGGAACAATGTTGATATCCACCCTGATATGTAGACACCATGATAATGCCACTTGAAATTGTTTCACAATTTCTTCTTTAACTTTTAAACTCCACTCAAGTTTCAATCACCGAAGCTTTTGCTTAACCGGGCTTGAATCCTTCTTTAATGGGAAGGCGATGAAGAACAATGTCAAGGGACAAACCCACCATGTCTTCATGAGACCATGCAAACACATCCTAGAATTGGGTTAATAATGCAACCATGTCATTCCGCTGATTTGTGGTGAGGTCTGAACCAATTTGGATTAACTTAGGGTTTTCTAAGGTTCCAAGATTGAAAGAAGTGGTTTGGTCAAGGTTGGGTTTAGGTTTGTCTCATGACCCATTCCTTAATCTCCCGAGGTGTCTCAATGTCCTCTTGTATTTCCATCAAGTCTCGAGTCCAACTTTGCATCAAAGTTACAACCTTCAGGAGAGAAGGCACCTCATCGCAAGTACAGCACATCTAAATTCGTAGTCCTCAAACAAAATATGCTTTCACTTAATATATGCAACTGCTTGATCATACAAAAGTGTTAGTATGTACTTGATAAAATAACTCGCTAATATCAGTAAAGAAAAGCAAGCAATTAAAGTTATCTACAGTGGCGTAGGGATTTTTCCGCCCATTTTACCCTCGTCGACCAATGCATGGAGTGTCGCCCAATTGTCGAGGGCAAAGTCCTCGGCGGATCGCAAAGATGATGGAGGGATCGCCATTGTCCTCCTTCTCCCGAATGATAACCATGACATCCGGGCAATCATCGTCTGGGTATATCTGCTTGTATGTTCATCATGAACAATGACGCGTATGCCCCGACATCATCAAGGCGATGTCATGTTTACGCTTTCGCCTTTTCTTCCACTTCGGATCGTGAATCAAGACCTCTTTTGCTTTGATTGGCACCGGTTTAGGAAACAAAGATGGGCCACAACATGGGCTGGTACCTTTACTGGAGACTGTATCAACTCATGGGGTAAAGGTAGAGAAAATCGCCGTAAGGCGGAAGCCTGAGGAACCTGCTTGTGCTTATGAGGATTCCTGTGACCGGAACTGGCAAAATAGCCTAGTCCGGCTGTTCCAATTTGACTAAACATTTGAATAGGGTGCTTAATACCCTGCTGATTTTTACCAAACCTTTGTCTAGGCGGATGACCCAATGACATCATTTCTTGAGTGGCCGACATAACCTCAACGGAAATCTTGGGTACGGGAAGTGGCACTCCAATAGTATGGTATTGTGTGTTACTCACTTCCAGAGTATGAAAACTCGCCACTCAACTTCCTAATTGAAGTCGATGATTGGTAGATTTCCTTGTTCGTGACATTCCGCTTAAGCGTGATAAAGCCGACTAGATCATTATTGATAATGTATTTGAGTTGTTGATGTAGTGTGGAGGAACGGCCCAAATGCATGTGTATCCATGGTCTCCCCAATAGCAGGTTGTATCCTAATCTATCTTGAGGACGGGAAGGATACATTGAATGTATTTGGACCAATCTCAATTGGCAACTCAATCTTTTCAATGAAATTTCGTCGATCCATCAAAAGCTTTGATAACCGTATGGTCGCTTTGATCCGCTTGAGATCGACATTCATCTTCACCAAGGTGGCATAAGGATGATATTTAGAGATGAGCCTCCATCTATCAAAACTCCAAATGCATATACCCTAAGACAAAACTCGCAATGTGCAATGGCTTGCAATGACCGGGGTTCCTTCAAGCAGATGTCATCATCAAAGAAGGATATCACATTGTTGTTGAAAATGTGATCAACCAGATGTTGAAATTTTTCTACATCCACCGATTTTGGCAAGTAGGCTTCTTCCAAAACCTTTAATAAAACCTTCTAATGATCCTCGAAGATAAAACCAAGTCCAAATTGATATTTGTGTGGAGCTTCTCAAGCTTAAAACCACCTCGCTTCATTATGGCCCATATAAAGGCGAGGAATTTTTCAATCTTCTCCATGGGAATCTTCCCTTTGCTTTGCAAGTAGGTTTCATAACCCGCTGAGGAAGATATAATGTGGATTTTCCTTCATTAATGTAGCAAGATAGTATGAGACATGGATCCTTCAAATTTCTCCATAATTCCATGGAACTTTGTGTTTCGACAACAGGATGTTGTGGTCTGAAGGGTAAAGAAATTGGCTTTGGTACAGCCACTTTCAAAGGATTGTCAGCTCCTTTGAGTTGAATTACTTGTATGAGAAATGCTTTGATAGTCTCATCATCCACTTCGGATATAACCGCTACTAATCCCTTCCATTTGGTAGGACATGTATTCCCACTCTTAAGTTGCACAGTGTAATCATCTGCTAGTTGCAGGACACCGCTATCAATAAGATTCTCAATGAGATGGTGGAGTGCCCAAAGATTCTTCCGTGGTCGTGACCATGAGAATGTGAATGATATCGACATACTTTCATCGTAAATTGAACCGTCCTGAACGGGGATTGATTAGAGGCAGAAGGAAGGTAATTCTTCCTTCATTGATCAACATTTGCAATATCTCCTCCATAGATTGGCCCAGATAGGTAAATTCCCTCTGATTGGCAAAATACAGACGGGCTTTAGCATTTGCTCTCTTTGTAACCTTATCCTCCATAGCTTCGCTTTCTGAAGGCGGTGATGGAGCATTCATAACAAAAAGAAGGAGATAAGCATGCTCCTGGCTGATTAATTGGCGTATGACTTGATGCTGGTGGGTCACCAGTTCTGCCAATTGCTCAATTTGTTTGCAAAGAGCTTTCATCTTTCGCTCCATAGTAAATTGAACTTTTGCATAATCCCATCCGTCAACACCGCCTTTGAGGGTTTGGGATGATTCACCATTAGAATTGAACTCGTGTCCCAAAGGCTCCAACTAATCATGTCACCTCTTCTTCTTTGTGTCGAGGAAGAGGGTTGTCTTGCATATGAGGTTGATCTTGTTTGGTGACCACGATCTCACCGCTGTCTATTAAATCTTGGATCTTGTGTTTCAAGGCCCAACAATCTTGAGTATCATGTCCAGTGCTCCTAAGATGATAAGCACACTTCCGAGTAGCATTAAAACCCCTCCCATTAGGGTCATGGAAGAAGAAGACGTAATTTTCTTCCGAGTAGTCAAGAGAGTCAAGAATATTCTCGAGCGAGTCCCCTAAGGGTGTGAACGCTCGAGGACGCTTTTGCTTCTCCACTTTTAGGCAATGGAGGGTTTCAAGATTGTGCTTGAAAAGGGAGTAGTTTCTCCTCCAGATAGGCATGTTCTGATTGCCTTTTTGACCTTGTAGTATCAAGGAAACATCCTCCTCTTTCTTTTTTATGGACCCTTCGGGTTGTTTCCATAAGATCCGGATCGATGTGCTCAAAGAATCGCTTTTAAGAGCTGGCTAGGTCTTGAATTTTACCCGACTTCAATCCCATCTCAAATGCATCTCTCCGTGCTTTGATCATTTCAAAATGGTTTGCCAATACCAAATAAGACTCTCTCATAGAAAGGAGCTTCTCAGACATCTATGAATGTCATGACCATTTCGATTCCGTCATGGAAGGAATAACTTGAGCAAAGAAGGCGCCCCACCTTTGAGCATACTCTCCGAAAGACTCATTAGACTATTTTCGACCTTGGTAATTTGGTACCTGGCCAGAGCCATCCGAGATTGAAAATCAGATTGAGTGAGGAAGGCGTGAGCTAGCTCTTCCCAAATAGCTATGGATCTTGAGTTGTCTAACTGGTATACCATGAACGGCTTTCTCCAATGAGACTCTTCAAAACAAATGATTCGAGCTTTTCATTTTCCGCGAAGATCCAAGTTCTCCAATGAACACTTTTAAATGTGTATAAGGATCCCCTAATCCGCCATATATTTTTCAAAATCGGGGTTTTGAATTTCTCTCGATAATGAACACCGTGGAAGATGCAAAGGTCAAAGATATGAAACACTTCCATGTGTTCCAATCCTTTAAGAACACTTGATAGTTTCCTCCATTTGAGTACTTTTTTCCCGATATCACCGTGTCTCAGATCTCCTTTGAGATGGGTGCTTTCGTGGTCTTTGTTGGTCGATCCAACCGAGGTTCTAGATTTGTTTTATCCAAACCTTGTGTTCCTCCTCCTCGTAGAGGATTCTCGTATGTGGAGGCATCTTTGTACCTCGAGTGGATCGATGCAATTCTTTAAGCAAGACAACCAAATTTGTGATTTGGTCGACTTAATCCATCAAATTCTTCACGAGAAATGTGATTAGACGGGTCGACGAAGACATGATTGGTCAGAGTTCGTGGCCTTTTTGGATTTTGAGCGTAATGTGCCCAATGATTTCCCTACAAAAGACTTATGTAGTTTAGTCTTAGGGTAATGTAAATGTTATCATAATATGTCCATTTTAGGAATATGGTCCCGCAAAAACTGTTGTTAATTGATAAATATGTATGCATAAGCAATCTTTATATTTTCCATTACATAAAGATGAACATGGAATAAAATTACAAGTAAATGCTTTTACAAGTAATTGAAAATGGAAAGCATGAAGAGACTTTCCTCCGCGCTTTGGTTTATCGTAGGTCGACCTATCTTAGGGTTACTCTCGCGGCTTTTTTGGCATTAAGGTTCCCAGATCATCGCAATCTACTTGACGGAAGTTAATCCGGCCTTTCAACCGAGCGAAATCTGGTGGTGCCTTTCCGAGCCCCGCTGGAATTATTCTTCCTACGAGTCCAAAGAATCAAACACCGACAGATAGCCTCCCGGTGGAGGAACCACACAACATACATTCACATACAACGTGTCTCACCGCTTCATGAAAATGATGACATGTGCGGGTAACTAATATCACAGATAGATATCGTATATAAGGCAAAGTAAGTAAAATGCATTCGTACACATTCATCATAAATGTAAATGCAACATTCACACACAAGCATATAACAGCTTTTGAAAAGCTTGTAATAGCGGCTTTAAGCCCTCTTATCGAGTCCCCAAAGAGAGTCGCCACCGTCAACGCCGGATTTTTTAATGTCCTTTTCGTTACTTGTTCTTTTGGTGTTCTCATGTTAATGTGAGATTTGTTTGAAAAAATAAGTGAAAAAGGTCCCATATGTATAATGTCGACTTTTTTGACTTTAAGAGTCGCCATTGGGTGTATTTAATCGGGTTGCACTAACGAATCGGTAAAAGGTTTGCACATCGACCCAAAGATGTGACACCGCTAAACGGGTCTGTGAAACCGAGATTCATTTGGGTTCGGGGCTTGATTATGCGAGAGGGAAGGTGTTAGGCACTTCCAGACATCCGTGTTGCCACTATGATCGCCACTTCTCAAAGAAACTCAAGTATATGAATGTGTGTGTGTGTGTGTGTGTGGATCAATGTGCAATTATTTGGAAGTAGTGCGAGGCCTCGTTCACACTTATATACAAAGGGTTTGAATTTATAGAAAAATTCAGTTTTAACCAAGATATAGCAATGAAGTTTTGTAAAAAGAGGTTTTTCAAACCCTGTGCTCAATAGTAATTGAGGCCTTTTCATACTTCCATTTTATTATTAAATGTTCTATTTGTTTGCTTTTATATTTTAGATGCGAAGCATCTTCGAGAGAAAATAATATACAAGAAGCGTCGAACTCCTCATGGGCATGACAAACCATCTAAGGAAATTTAGACATCAGTAAACAATGTACAAGATGCTTACAGCTGAAAAATGTCCATCACGGAATCAATTCTAGATTCAAGAGATCAATCTGTGATCACATGATTCCTAGGCTCACATGATACCGTAGTTTGTATGGAAAGCGTAGCGCTTATATATATAAAAGTCAGAATATATATATATATATATATATATGATCAACCACCACGAAGCAACTCCATGGGGGATCTAAAATGTAAATATATAAAATATATATAAATATATATATATATATATATATGATCAACCAACCACCACGAAGAAACTCCATGGAGGATCGTAAAAAGTAAATAAAGCAATAAATGCAATCAACCGCCACGAAGTAAACTCCAAGCAGGACGAAATGTAAATAAAGTAGTAAAAGCAATCAACCGCCACGAAGTAAACTCCAAAGTGGGAAGAAATGTAAATAAAGTTGTAAAAAGCCACGGAGTAAACTCCGTGCCCTAGAAATGTAAATATATATATATATATATATATAAAAGCGATAAACGCATCGATGTAAATCCAGCTCATCGATATGTCCGACAACAATTATATATATATATATATATATATATATATAAAATGCTCCTGATATAAAATCCAGCTCATCGATATATGTATCGATAATGCTTATATATATATATATATAAATATATATATATAAAGCAAGTAAACGCCCGCATATAAGTCTAGGCTCAATCGAGGCATAACTCGATAATGTTAGTCCATATATAAAATATATATATATATATATATATATATATATATATAATGAAAACCACTTTGAATCAAGTCCGCAAACGCACACAACACGACTCTCAATGTGTATAACAGTGTGTGCTAATATGAAAAGAAAGGCTTTATAGAATGTAAGAAGGCTTACAGTGGGCTGCCAATGTAGACTTCTATAACTCTATATGGATAAACACTCAGCTCCCGCCGGATAAAAGTATAGCTATATGTGAGCTAACAGATGTTTAGAATGAGGAAACACTCAATATGGGTGTGTACAAAGCAAATTGATGTAGCTTCCTCGCTTTCTCTCTTTTTCTCTCCTCAAAATGGTCGGCCCAAGGTCTATATTTATAGATCGATGGCCATAGTGTACTACTACTGGCACCAGCAGCTTGCACTCATGGTCGGTCGAGGTGTCCCCGGGCTTTGCGGGTCCCATCGTCTCGAAGTACGTGCACTTATGCACTGTAATGTCCGCTCGAACTTACAGAACTTCAATCCGAGCATCCAAACGAGGTATATGTGACCTTCTTCGGACTGCTTGTGTCGAGAGTTACGCAATGAAATGGATTAGAGGTTGTACGAAGTCAGGAAGAGGGGACCATGCCCATAGTCTTCAAGCTTCAAATTCTATCCGGTGTCGCCACGCACGCAATAGTCACCCGGATTGTAACTCCTCGGTTCTTGTGGGACATCGTTGTAGGTATGTATGAAGTGTTGAGACGACGAGCAGGTGTTATGTGGCAAGATGACATTTGAATCTTCACTGGGGTTATCGCCGGTTTGAGTTGAAAGTAGATGTTGCTCAGGGTTACATCAGAGATTGGACTACTTGTTTGTATGCCTCAATGTCATCTTGTGAGTGTGCCTGTCTGCCCGGTGTTAGCTCCAGGTCTGAGGGATGAGTGCCTCGATAGGAGGTCTGGGATTGAAGCTGATAGCATGTATTTGAAACAAGCATTTTCGGAGTTATCGCCGGAACTGCAACATCATTCCTTGGGGTTATCGCCAAGGATGAAACTCGGGGTTATCTCCAAGGTTGGAAATGATCCTTCTGGTGTGTGTTCTGGGGTTGGAAATGATGTTCCCGGTGTGTGTTCCAATTTTGGGACTAAACTTCTAGTAGTATCTGGAATGGATGTGAGCTGTCTTCTAGGGTTATCTCTGAAAGACGAATCTGCCCTCATGCAATGTCAGTAACAGGCGTGCAAAAAATTTTGAGTGTCTACAGTTAACTTAACTATTAAACCTCACTTCCCCAATATATGAATATATATTTCTCTTCACCCCAGATCACATGTTTCAAAATATATAGCACGTATATAAAAATACTCAAACTCAAAACATCTCATAATAAGAATTTTAATTATTAAATTCCTATTTTAATAACCTATAAAAATTCGGGTTGTCACATCAACTCCCCATCCATGACGAACCCAAGCTGTCCTAGACGTTCAATCAAATTAATCATCTTTAGGACATGAGTCCCAACAGTAGTACCCTCGGTCATCCGAGATCAGAAGAGTTCCTTAGATATTTCATATCTAGCAGTCCTTCTTTGCTCACCATACAACTCTTGAAGGTGCAGTAGCATAGTAGGAGCATCCATAGTATCATGCTGATGATGAAGCTCGTTACTCATGTATGCGAGCATGATGCATTGAGCCATAGATGCATCATCTTGCCACTTTTTAAAAGTAGCAATCTCTTCCTCAAAGGCTGTCTCTGCAACTTTTGTAGGTACGGGCTCATTTAGGACATAAGAAATCTTTTCAGCAGTGAGAACAATTCTCAGATTCCTTAACAAGTCCGTGTAATTCGGCTCGGTCAGTTTGTTAGCATCAAGTATGCCACGCAGTGAAATTAGGGAATGTGACATTTTCAAAATTCTGCATGTAAAAATACAATATTTTAGCAAACATTCATTTAATTAATTACCAAAATAAATTAGGTATTATTTTATATTGGTATCTCCCACTATTTTCTTCAAACTATATTACCCTCATGAATATAGTTCGACAATATCTAATTAAAGATTTGCTAATGAGAATAAGGATCCCATTTCAAATGTATATAGCCTTGTGTGTGCACAACAAACTATATATAAATAAATAGGTAGACAACTCTTGTCAATTACATCATCATGTAACTCCTTATATTTTGCCTCTTAAATCATAATGGTCAAGTGTGTGCACATCCGAACTAAAATGATTTAAGTTAAGTCATACCCAATATTTCCATATAAGTGAAGAGAAAACTACAGCCCTTGTGTGTGCACAACAAAGCGATAATGTTCAATTCCTTATAAACATCAAATGTAATAAAAACAACATCTCAAATATTTAATATTCGCCTTGTGTGTGCACAACAAACTCATATTAAATATTCAATACTCTATTGTTTTTATCATGCTAGAAGGCGAAGTTCGATATTCCAAATATCTTTGAACGTTACAACTTAATATAATTTCATTGAGGGGTTTGTTATTATTTGTCTCATCTTATTTAGCGCGCATGCAAATATATATATAAAATACGCATCATATTATTAAACATGCGAAGTGTGACGCTCCCAAAATAGGTATACATCACCCATCTTGAGTCGCCAAATACATGGTACAAAATTCAATTACAACTTAATTATACAACAGTCGTGTAAAATATGACAAAACATAATCTAAGAGTTTTAATAAGAATATTGTCATCTAGACAATATCCACACTCAATGGAGTCCTCATTACATTTATTGTCACACTATTTAACAGAATAGTGAGGACTACTAATGCTATCATTTGGACCGTCACACTATTCCCCGACTAGTCCCGACTACGTTCTCATTTCCTGAAGAGAATAGTGAAAGAAAGGGTGAGCTCAACTAGCCCAGTAAGAAATATTATGATTAATATAATGCAGAATAAATTATCATTAGTCTTCAATAATGTTAAACTGATAAAATACAATAGACATCAAGTTTAACTGCAGCGGAATAAGCAATCCATTAGAAGAGTTAAGTAGAGCATGATATCTACTATCTTCTATGATTTAAAATGTTTTCATCAATTTTTATCGCTGAGACTCAGCTAAATAAATAAACCACATCATCGAGTCATCCCTGCACTATGGGCCAAGGATATTCATTAAATCATCAATGGTCATGACTATACCGAATAATCCCTAGTCATAATCATACCAAAAACTGTCCATCAATGCACTACAGGCTACTGAGGACTTTTACCACATCATTTATAACATTACAGGTCATGATTATACCGAATAATCCTTGGTCATAATCATACCAAGTCCATCTATGAACGTAAGCCAAAGATGACTTTAATCACAATATAAGCATGAGGATGATGACAAAGACATAATAATTCAATAAAACAAGTTCAAGAATAAATTTTAAAGATTTATAAGTTAATTTATCTTGAAATCAATTACGTCAAATTGTCAACATGATATTTGCTTTGTGGAGTAAAATTCAAGAATGCTCGTAAGAATATTTCCATGAAAAGATACTCTGGGATGAAGCGCAAATATCCGTGATATTCTACTAATTTCATAGAGTATAGAAGCTAAAACTTTAAGCAAATGATTATCCTAGAATATATGAAATATGAATGGATTTTCACCTCCATGCGATAATCCACGTGAGATGCATCATTTCCACAATTTAATAAGGAATGAATACGAAGGATCATTCACCATGCATGTGATAATCCACATAGACAGGTTATTCCAATGTAATAATAAAGAATGGAACCAGTCATGCGTGAATTCAAGACAATACTAGGATATTCCAAATGTAATAATAAAGAATGGAATAACGTAAGAATTCACCATGCATGCGATGAGACCATATGCATGTGTTATTCTAACAAATTAATAAAGAATGGAATCGTGCCTAAGCGTAATCCGCATTGCAGACGTGATATTCCAATGTAATAATAAAGAATGGAATAACAAAGAATTCACCATGCATGCGATAGAATCAAGATGCATGTTATTCCAATGTAATAATAAAGAATGGAACCAGTCTCAGCGTAATTCGCATGCATGGTGATATTCCAACGTAATAATAAAGAATGAAATAACGAAGAATTTCACCATGTATGCGGATTCTTGGCATGTACAGAGTTATTCCAACATAATAATAAAGAATGGAATAACGAAAAATTTCACCATGTATGCGGTACTTGCATAGACGAGTTATTCTAACATAATAATAACGAATGGAATAATGAAGCTCTCTTCATGAATACAAAAGAAATAATACCCCTTACCATAGAATAAAGCTGGATACTGGAATAGAGAGGTAGCAGACTTCTCTTCTTCTTTCTCTCTATAATTTCTCTATAGCTTTAGTGAATTGGTGAGAAATGAAGGAAGAATGAGTTTTTAATTATAGAAAAATATAGTTTCGATAATTGCACGTTTTGGGGCTCAAAAAATTACAGTACAATACCTCCAACTTTTCATTCATTTTTAATTTAGTCCTACAAGTATTATCAAACTTGCACCACCTCCCCTAATAGTAAATAATGTGAATCAATAGTTCAATCAAGTGATTCAATAGTTATAATCATGTGAAAATACTGAATAACGAAGATAGTACCTCCATCTATACCTCCATTTTTAACTTAGTCATGCAAGTATTATCAATCTTGCACCAACTCCCCTAATAGTACAAGAATTTGATTCAATAGTACACACATGTGAAAAAATAGTTATATAAGCATGTGAATTAGTAGCAATTAATTTCTCATTTATCCGATTAATTACCCGATTTATCAATATAACCCCCAGACATCAATTATCATCGGAATAGATGTCGATTTCCATTAACACTAATAATCCCAACACAATGGAACTATCAAATTCATCTTTAATCAACACGAACTTATTCATTATTAATATTATAACTCACAATATTTAACAACCAAGTCGTTCCCAAGAAAGAGGGGACTTTCCGATAAGGATTTCTCCTTATTGGTGCGCAATTAGATGACCAAACCTCTCCTTGACAGAACTTCTAGACATTGTAAATATTGTAATTTAATAATATGAATAACTTTGTCGTCTCAATTATTGATTTAATAATATATAAAATATTATGCAGATGATACTGTGACAATAATCGAATCAATAATATGAGAGATATGATGCAACAATTACTATAGCAATAATTGAGTATAACTGAGTGACTTCTTACGTAAGCATCAATAATAAATACCGTGTGCTACTATGCAACCAATGCCAGATTCTTTGTACTTTTACTATCGGGTAGTTCAACAGCTTTTAATTGGTAACACTTTCATTGTTATTTTTTTATAAAATGATAATTCGTCATTTTCTAACTACGACAATACTTACATTGTGGGGTCCACTAATGATTGTGTGTTGTCATTTGGATATTCCCGATAAAAAGAATATTCCCTCAATTAAATAAATATTTTATAACAACTTGCATACTTTGCAAAATTTATAAATATTACCCATAACTATAATATTATATCAAATCCACACCATAATATTCAAAAAAAATATTTCGAGAAATTTAAATCTTTATTCATAAAATTTGGGGTCTCACAATCTCCCCTCCTTATGAAATTTCGTTCTCGAAATTTACGTGACGCACTGGTATCTTAAGAGGTGAGGATACCTTGACTTCATTTCAGATTCTAACTCTTGAGGTATAACCTTTGAGTGTCGAATAGGATCCTTCTTATCTAAGATTTTAACATGTATCTCCTCATACATTAAATCTTCTGCTATCTCGTTAAGTTCCAATTCAATAATGTGGTTCGGGTCGTCGACATATTTACGTAACATCGATACGTGAAAAACGTTATGAACACGCGACATATTTGGTGGTAAAATGAGTCTATAGGCCACAGTTCCTACTCGATCAAAGATTTCAAATGGGCCAATTAAATCGAGGGTTGAGATAACGCCTTCTTGAACCTTCTTTTTCACATTCATCAGATTCGGGTGTGTAGCTTGAGTGGCTTTAACTTTATCAATTAAAGTCAATTCTACTCGTATATTCGTTATCTTCACGTGGGTCCCTAGAGTCTTTAACTCTATCTTCATCATTTGTAAGTTATACGAAATGGGTTTTTTTGTGTTAACAACATCGCACTTGCAAACGCATACGATCTTCTAATCAACGCGTTAGCTACCACATTCGCTCTTCCACGATGATATTGAGTGGTATGATTGTAATCTTCAACAGCTCGAGCCAACGTCTTTGGCGCATTATACGTTCATTTTGGTTGAAGAAATGGGTTTTGTATTGGGGTCAATACAAGATTCGATTTCATGCTCCGGGGGTAGGCCAAGAAGTCTTCAAGAATACATCAGAAAATTTATTAACGATAGAAAAAAAAACTTTGACTCTCATCGAAGACTTGGATAGCACGTCACATTGATACCTATCAACTTGCCACCGTTATTCACGACGTCCCCTACGAATATTCTGGCTTCGGTGTATTCCAAGACTTGGAAGTCACCAGCGAAAAGCTCGGGGCTCTTTACTTATGGCTTGATATGACAATGATTGACTTTAGTGGTTTGGTTGCTTGAATTCACATAACAGGTTGGTTAGGAATATAAAAGCTAACAACCTTACGAAAAGCATGATGAGTACTTAACCAATTGATTCCTAAAATCACATCAAAGGCAAGTATTTTCAAAGAGATAAGATCGACAGGTAACATGAAAGTGTCGATTTGATTTAAACAAGATTTATAAGTAGTGGAGGTAATGAAGGTTTCTCCCAATGGAGTTTCAATAGATAAATCAAAGTCTAATTTCTCCGGAGTCAAATTTAAACATTGAGCGTAAGTAGGAGAAATAAAAGAGTGGGTAGAACTGGTATCGAATAAGGTATAGACTTCGCAAGAATTTATAATTAACTAACCCGTGATAACTTCATTTGGGTTCCTCACTTGTTGGGAAGTCATGACAACCGCTTCTCCTTAAACTACCCTTTTGACTTGTGCAGGGCAACATTTGGTGTCATCACTACCGTTGAAATTGACTTTTCTATAGGGCATATTCCACCCTCAACTACTTCATCGAACTCTTATTTCATGATCTAAATCATTAATCTTTGATCCATATCAAATTGAGGTTGACCGCAATGTACAGGGTAATTCAAAACTCGATGTTGGGTTCTCTCAATTGCTGTCCAAAAAGAGAAATACATATCATCTATTTTAGCTTTCTTAGAACGGACATCTCTTTCCACAATATTAACGCGTCGTGCGGCTTTTACCCATGCATCACTCTTTCTCACTCGTTCAGTTGTTTCTTCTTTCAGCTCAGATTCTGGCTTTATCATCTTATACTCTGCCAAAGAGTGCTTTTGTTCAAGCATCATATATCGGGTATGTGACGCCCCCAAATCTAGGTCTCTTCCAACCCGACAGATGGTGCTACACGGTACTACCATTCATTCATTCATTCAATTAAATAATCTCAAAAGGACTAATATAACTTCTATATATCCAAAATAATATTACATTTCCCAGGTTCTTTGTAACCCATTCGTTTGTTCTTGTCATAATATCAAATATATTACAATAGTCCACCTACACTATTATATAAGTAATCTAAGGGTTCGTCTTCGCCTTGCCCTTGTCCTTGCCTGTGCCTTCAGTCCGCTCGATCTTGGCAATGTTCATATGGTTCAAGCAAGAGTGAGCATAACTAGCTCAGCAAGTACTACAATTCTAATAAACAACATGCTTGAAACATAGAACTCATATACCTTCAATAACTCAACAATAGTTACGAAGTACTATCGATAATTCAATATAGCACTTCTTTTCATTCAAAATGTTTTCCAACAAAAATATTCAGTAGAATATAAACTAAGGCTCAAGACTATGAGTAGTTCATAATTTCTTTTGAAAAGGACAACCCGGCACTAAGTCCGTAAGTCTGGCATAGCTTACGATCACTTCTGGGTGATCAGCCCATAGTACTCTATGTTGATCAACACTACATTCATTAAACGTGTATACGTTTAAGTTGTGGCACCCTCACGTGCCTTTCGTTAAAAGACAAAAACATTTTAGCATACTTGCTCTTCGATTGAAAACCATACCAATATAACTCGGTAAACATAAATCATGCTTGATAGAATCATAATATAAGTCTAGCCAAAAGAGTTGGCTTTAGACTTCATCATTCAAGACTTCATGTGAAAGAATGCATGAATTACAAAACTTGTCCAGACTGAACTGGAACAAGGGTTAGAATACTTGCCTTCAATGTCTGCTTACTGATTAACACACGTACACTTTAAGTCTCTACGTTTCTACAATACATGATCATATAACGTACCACATTAGGTCATATATAATCAAGTATGTATACTATTATATCTTACCCTTCATCTCAATGTAAATCTTAACTTAGATCTACTATTATGGGTTTTTGGCTTTCATTACGTCATTCACATTTCGTTCATCTTTGTTTGATTATTAACTCTTAATCATCATACGTAAGTGTCTAACAATGTCCTAACAATGTCATGTTTATGCCTTAGTTCAATACTATAAAGTTCCCTTTCATTTTGTACTTGAAATCTTTCTTCTCTGGCAATTTCTTAGGTTTGGCGCATTTCCACCACCACTCTTCTTCTTCGCTACATGCGCATGAGTTTCTGATGAAAACCCTCGGACTTGGCGTTGCGGCGTCACTCAATGGCCTTGGGTTGGTGCCGCGGTGCCAACTCTGTGCCTCAGACAGTTTGCAATTTTTGAAAATTTTACGAAACTCCCGGACTCATAACTTCTTCGTTATAAGTCCGAATTGGCTCGTTCAAAAGCCTACGGTTCACAAATTACATACTCTATGTGTTCATGCAAGAATTTTATCTATTCGACTTCGTTTTATAAAATTTCATCTATGAGTTCATTTTTAACCAAAACGATAAACGTCCATGAACGTTCAACCCTCGTTTCTTCGTTCTATGTCGGAATTCGGTCATTTTCGAGTCCGCAACTCTATAATGCCAAATATGACTTGTCTCCATCGAAAACCAACATTTCTGACTTCAAACACAAAATACGACTTCCATTCCGAGAATTTCACGAATTCGACGATAATCGTCCAATCGTGTGAATTCCGGCAAAGCTTCATTACTAATCATTCTAAATGGATTTTAACCAACATATGATCATCGCAAGTTAATTATTACACCAACTTATAGTCAAAGTAGGTTTTGACTTATTCCCATAAGTCAATGACTTATTTAACTTATGAACTACTAATTCTCATGCTAACGACTTACTATGAACTTAAGTCCATTAATCAATGTTCTCATGCTATAATTAACGTACTAACATCATATGACAAACATATGACAAGTTCTTCAAGATTCCAACAACTTATTAGAGTTCAAGTTGCTTATTCAACTTATTTGGCTTAAGTCCATTCATAACTTAATTCTTATATGTTCTTAGCATACATGTTCATTAATTACACTTCGCTTATTATCCTATTATGATAGAGATGGAAGAATATTGGACAAAAGATCATTAACTTTGATGTCTAACTTCTTCTTCTTGGAAAATCTAACAAAGGAAGCTTTGACTTAAAAGTGCTTATTCTCTCTACCAATTAAGTTACTTTATCTTGAGAGGAGTTGGATGAAATGAAACAACCAATAATTATGAAATGAGGCTTGTATTTATAGGCAACCAAAAGCTAGGGTAAAATGGTCAAAACACCATCCCACCTCCTTATTCCACCTCCTTACTATTCATTACCTTACAACTAAGTTAACTTGCTAGCCACTTCCCTTTTTTGCTCATCACAACACTTGGGGACCAAACAAAATGTTTGCCCATCAAGTCTACCCATTTCACCATTGGTTTGCCCCATGGATCATGGCTTCTCATTGGGCCTTGTTAATTAATCTAACTACTTTCTTGTTGGGCTTGTGCTACCATAATTTGGACTCAGGACTTATCAAACACTTGGGCTTGATTGTCACTGTGACAACCCGAGAATTTGGACAATTTATTAAAATCTTAAATGATTGATTTAAGATCAAATAATAGACCTAGACAGAAAATAAGTGTATGCGTTTGATGTTATTGGGATTGAATTTTGAGGATTTCAAAATTCGGTGAAGGATTTAGGTGAATTATTCAGGATTAAGGATTTATGTGAATATGTGTTGTGTTTATAGTTATGTAAGTGTACAGAATGTGGTTAAGGGTCATGGGTTGACCAGATAAATTATATATGTGTCAAACCCTAATTGTATATTAAGAACGCCAACGTTCAGTTAGAAAACCTTAACGTCTGATAAGAAACCCTAGAAACTGGTTCTAGTAACCCTAATTTCAGTTTCGGGAATCCGAAACCCTAATTCGGATATTAAAAACCTTAGATTGGGAATGCAATGCTATGTACAAGGTTTAACGCTATTAATTATAAATTAATTAGGGAAAACCCTAATGAATTACCTGAAACCTTAATTGTTTATTAGAAAACCCTAATACCCGATGTGGAAACCCTAATTTTAGATTTCCAGTAATTTGAAACCCTAATCTGGGAATAGAAAGGATAATTATAATGCTTATGTGGTATTAATTATACTACTAATTAGGGCAAAGCCTAATTAATTAGCAAACCCTAATTCTTGATTTTTGAACCCTAATTATTCTGTCAGAAACCCTAATTGTACAAGGGAGGTTTAATTGCTAAAATAGTAATATTAATTGGGAAAATATTAATCCTAATTGGTTTAAGACCTAATGTAATTAGAAAAATTATACTAATTAGGAATCCCTAATTGTAATTTTTAAATCAAAATTTTCTATTCTAATTAGAAATTTTTTAAAATCCAAGTTGCTAAATATTTAAGGGTTAAAACCTAAACCCTAAAGGGTTAAACCCTAAACTCTAAATGCTCCAAACCCTAAACCCTACATTGCTCAAAACCTAAACCCTAAGGGTTTGCAACCAATGGCAAATTCTAGAAATAAATGGAAATGTCAAAAATACCCTTATGTCACATTTTTTTATATAGCTAACTTGCATATCTTTCCAAATATGGAGTGGTTAACCCACTTTTGACTTAGCATGGTCTATATACCCAGCAAATCAACCTACCTTGCTAGCAATTCAGCATCATACAATGAATCAAGCATTATTTAATAGAATGAAAGAGAGAAAAGTCTAAAAAGTTGCTCATTTGGTCAACAACCATTAACAAAACTCTCTCAACCTCTTAGCCACGAAATATTATAGTAGATCACCACTTATTCAAACTTTAGATCACCCGAAGAATGTAATTCAAGATCGTAAATCTAAATCAAAGCATAAAAGGTAAAGAATCCTTAAATTTCGAAAATCAGTGATCTTGTGTTAGATATTATAATTTGTTAGTTAAAGTTGTGTATTAAGGTGTCTATTAGTGATCTGGGTTGTAAAATCCCATATCCATAACATCAAAGTGCTCGAATCTAGCAATTTTGCAAATCTGGAAATTTTTTAAAAAGTGGTCCGACAAATGAATGTCAAGGCCTTTAAATCCGTGTCTGTTAAGGGTTAGTGTTGTTTTATGTTTTAGATCCGTTTCTATGCCATGAGGTATTTACTCGCAACTTTAATCCACCGGATCTTGTGTAGATTAAAAGATATTAATGGTCAAAGATCGTTGATCGATTGATGACCAATCGAGTTTTCTGGGCAAACCCGTAAACCCGATTTCGACAACGCTTTTTGAAGCTTTTGATCTTGCTTTAGTTTGATTGTTTGGCCAAGTTGTTGTTGATTAGTTGTAGTACGGTATGTAGACTACACATTAAAGCCTTTAGAGCACTTAGATCATAATCGGACTAGCGAAATCGAGGTCAAACTAGCATCGACCGAAATTGTTTTGACGAATTCGGAAATTCCCGATTCTTGAAGAACGATTCTTTGGCATGCCGTTTAGTAAGCTAGATCTTGCACATGTGATGTTGATAAGATAATCTGATGCATTAGAGTTTCTCTTTGGCATCTTGACTACAAGTATGGACCATTAGATCACACAAATCAAACCTGGAATGAAAGATATAAGGACTCAAAGTAGGCCACTCAAATCTTTAAACCCAGAATGATGAAGAACAATTCTTGACAAGATTTTTGAGAGCTTAGATCTCTCTGATCTGTTGTAGTATGACCATGAATTCGGTTTGTGGTTGTAGTACTACATCAATACTACAATCCCAACACCATTATCTCCCCAGAAAGTAGCAAAAATGTTGTAAAATCCTAATTAAACCATGCACCCTCGCTGATCGACAGCTTTTTACGGGCTTGAGGCTCAAGAACACCTATGATGACTGTTTCACGCTATATAGGTCCTTTAGCGACTTATTATTAATATTTTTAATTTCGATTTTCTCGAAATTATTTAAAAATAGAATTAAATTCTAAAATTACCAAAATGGTTTTAAAAATCATTTTAAAGCTTGAAAAATAGTTTTTAACTATTTTGAGTATATTTTGAATATATTTAATATTTTTGGAATATAATTGGTATTTAATTTATTTAATTCAATATTAGATAGATTATTGAAAAATGGTTTTAATTCATGAAAATCATGAAAAATTATATTATGGTGTTAGAAAATATTTTAAGTTATTTTGATGACTTTTGATATTTTGTGATGAATTCATTAATAATTTATTATTAATGGTAGTTAATTTATTTAATGAATATATATTAAATGAATTATGGAAAAATAGTATTAATGATTTAAAAATCATATAAAAATGATTTAAGTGTTAGAAAAATATTATAAGTTATAAAATATAACTTTTGATATTTTGTCATGAATATATTAACATTTTAATATTAATATCAATTATCTGGATAATGGATTTAATTGTTTAAAAATTATATAATTATGATTTTAAGGTATTAAAATACTTTGATATATTATAATTATATTATAATATTATGTTATGATTTTCATTAATATTTTATATTAAATGAATATTAATGATTAAGGAATTATGTGGTATTTAATTTATTTAAATACTGTTTTTAAGGATTGAAAAATGTTGATAAATGATATTAATTATCCGAAAAAATTTATTGCAAGTGAATGAAAATTGTTTTATCTGCTAAGAAATTATCGGTGATAATTGTTATATTTTAAGCGAGTTTAATTGAACTTAAACTCGAGTGTTGACCGACTAGACCGTCGGGATGATAGAATTGTGTCGGTTTTAACTCAGACTTAAATAGTTTGACTTAATATTAGGTCTTGTGTGTTGTATAGACTCATAGGGTTATGTGGTAATGTGTTTAGGTTATTTTATATTGTGATGATATTATTCTAATATTGGAGATCTATATTACTAATATTAGGTCTTCGGATAAAGCGTTATAAATTGCGTTACGGTGAATCAAATTCGCAGTTCAGCAAGTTTTATTTCACTTAACTCTACTAAGAGTGTTTTATTCAAGCTTATGGTTAATCATTGTTGGTTGCCACGAAAATTGTACTCTGTACATCTTGCATGTATAAGTCAGGTATGAAAGGCTGATCACCTTCATTACCAGTTGGTTCAGAAATGTTTGTTCATGTTTAAAACTTGTTCAGTCAAAAGTTGTTCTTGCTAGTTCTCAATTATATTGATGAATTATAGCCAGCTTATTATTCATACTCTTCAATCATGATATATCCTCAAATTGTATTTAAACTTGCTGGGCAACTTTCATGCTCACCCTTGCTATATCATGATAAACATTGCAGATAAGGCGAATGCGTTCGGATACAGGAAAAGGTTAAGGCCAAGTTCAGTTTATGATAAAATGTGTGGCTATTTTGTAATAGTATAGTTTGATAAATGTGTTATATGTTAGAAAGTTTATGAATTGTGTTTAAGTTAAGGTTACTCGATTTTGGAGAAAAGTGTGTAAAGTTTAATGTATAAACAATTTATGTTTATATCTTCCGCAATTAGTAATAGAAATAGTGTACCGGATCCGAGGTGATTTGGGACCTGGATTCGGGGATGCTACAGTCACTTCTATTGGACTTATACTATTAGGTTAACAATCCTACAAGTCCATTATCTTAGATTTAACAACTTAACATTTATACCACATGTATAATCCTCATATACTAGCTCGTATATTAATTCGTAATATACGTTATCTCATTCTTCATACATAATAGTACAATACGTCGTATTATACTTATATTCATTACCATCATATAATGAATACACATTATACCATCACAACTTTCTTCCCTTAACGCTTAATAAACCCAACGTTCCCAATTTAAGTCCGAATGCGAAATATTACATTTTCCATACTTAGGTTATTATTGCATAATCCATCTCACCTTGATATTATAACGTTACATATTTCTTGGAAGTTCAAAAATAATTCCCGAGCAGAAATCGATGAATATTATTTTTCGAAAAATTTCTCGGAAAGCTTTTATTTTCGTCTTAGAAATTCAAACACTTTAATTCTCTCACGTAGTTAAAATACTACGATATTCTAACATTTCTAGGTTATAGAACGACATTCGTCTTATCCATACGTAATAATAATAAATAATATTATTTTATTCATTATAAAAAGTATTTACAAAGGTTTGATTTTCTGGGGCGTTACATTATCTCCCCCTTATAAAGATTCTGTCCCCAGAATCTCGCTAAAAAAAATTACACAAATAAATGCAGGTAATTCTTTTTCATCATTTTTCTAACTCCCACGTTGCTTCTTCTGCATCGTGGTTCTTCTATATCACCTTTACCGAAGGTATGACTTTATTTCGCAGAACTTGTTCTTTTCTATCGACAATTTGAATCGGCGTTTCCTCGTACGTTAAGTCCTTCTCGATATGAATAGGTTCATATTCTATCACGTGCTTATAATCTGGCTTATAAGGACGTAATATGGATACCTGAAATACATTATGTATTCGTTCTAGGTCTGGAGGTAATGTTATCATATAAGCTACCTCACCTACTCGTTTTAATACCTCAAAAGGTCCTATAAATCTCGGACTTAACTTTCCCTTCTTTCCAAAACGTATCTTTCCTTTCCAGGGAGATACTTTTAGGAATACGTATGAACCTACTTCAAACTCCCGATTCTTTCTATGCAGATCTGTAAACTTCTTCTGTCTGTCTTGAGCTGCTAGAAGACGCATTTGTATCTTCTTGACAATGTTCGCTGTCTGTTGTACCAACTCTGGTCCCAACATTCGGCGTTCTCCTACCTTATCCCAATACAGTGGTGTTCTACATCTCCTCCCATACAAAGCTTCGTAAGACGGCATACCTATGCTTGCATGATAACTGTTGTTATACGCAAACTCCACTAATGGTAGATGATCATCCCAACTACCCTTGAAATCCATGACGCAAGATCTTAGCATATCTTCTAACGTCTGAATTGCCCTCTCACTCTGTCCATCCGTTTGTGGATGATACGCTGTACTCAAATTCAACTGCGTTCCTAACTGCTCTTGTAGACTCCTCCAAAAGTTCAATGTGAATCGTGAGTCACGATCTGACACAATCGATACTGGCGCTCCATGTATAGAGATTATTTCCTTAATATAGAGTCTAGCTAACTGATCTAAGTTATACTTGACCCTAATTGGCAAAAGTGAGCCGACTTCAATCAACCGGTCACTATTACCCAAATCGCATCATACCCTTTCCGAGGTAGTAGGAAGTCCCACCACAAAATACATCGTGATATTCTCCCATTTCCACTCCGGAATTTCTAATGACTGTAGCAAGCCACTAGGTTGTTTATGTTCGGCCTTAACTCTTTGACAAGTCAAGCACCTACTCACATATTCTATTGATCTCTCTCTTCATGTTCTACCACCGTAAACTCGTCAAGATCTTGATACATCTTAGTGCTACCAGGATGAATCGAAAACCTCGAACTATGAGCCTCTTGCAACACCTGCTCCTTTAATTCCGTCTCATTCGGAACCCAAATTCTTCCTTCAAATCTCAATAATCCCTCATTATCAAGATTGTACTTAGTATCTTTTTCTTTGGCTAGCCGCTCCTTTATCCAATCACACTCATCTATTTTGAGTTGTACCTCTTTAACTCTCTCTACGATGGTAGATTGTATCTCCGTCGTAAACAACATTTGTCCTCTTTCACTTGGCAGCTTCACTTCCAACTCCATCCTAGCCATCTCTATTATCAACTCAGTTTGAGCCGTCAACAAAGATAACTTTTCCCGACCCTTCCTACTTAAGGCGCCTAAACTACTACATCGCTTTTCCCGGGTGATATAGGATTTCACAGTCGTAATCCTTTATCAACTCCAGCCATCTCCTCTGACTCATATTCAACTCCTTCTATGTGAAGATATATTTTAGACTCTTATGGTCCGTGTATATCTCACATTTTTCTCCATAAAGATAATGGCTCCATATCTTTAGAGCAAAAACTACTACGGCCAGTTCCAGATCATGAGTAGGGTAAACTTTCTCATAATCCTTCAACTGCCAAGATGCATACGCAATGACCTTGCCATGCTGCATGAGTACGCAACCAAGTCCTCTATGCGAAGCATCGCTATAAACTACAAAATTTCTGGTGTCATCGGGCTATGACAAAACAGGCGCTTCATTCAATCTCTTCTTTAGTTCTTGAAAACTGTCCTCGCACTTGTCAGTCCAAGCATATTTCACCGTCTTCCTTGTTAAGTTAGTCAATGGAGTAGCTATCTTCAAAAAATCCTGGATAAATCTTCGATAATAACCCGCTAACCCTAGGAAACTTCGCACCTCAGTCGGCGTTTTTGGTTGTTCCCAATTCATCACGGCTTCCACCTTCGCTGGATCTACTGAAAACCCCTCATGGTCAATGACATGACCTAAAAAATGTACCTTCTCCAACCAAAATTCACACTTAGTGAATTTCGCACAACTTCTCCTTTTCTTGAGTGTCTCCAACACTAATCTAAGGTGTTCAGCATGATCTTCTGGCGTCTTAAAATAGACTAGAATATCATCTATAAACACCACGATGAACTTGTCCAAATATTGTTTGAACACTCTGTTCATCATATCCATGAATGCAGCTGGTGCATTTGTCAATCCAAACGACATCACCAGGAACTCGTAATGACCATAACGAGTCCTGAATGCCGTCTTTGGCACATCCTCCTTCCTAACCATCAACTGATGATACCCCGTTCTTAAATCTATTTTTGAAAAATACTTAGCCCCTTTCAACTGATCAAAGAGATCATCGATCTTGGGCAATGGGTATTTATTCTTTATCGTTAACTTGTTCAACTCTCGATAGTCGATACACATTCTTAACGATCCGTCCTTCTTCTTGACAAATAGTACCAGTACTCCCCACGACGAAACACTCGGTTGAATGTACTTCTTGTCTAACAGCTTCTTGCAATCGTACCATTAAATCCTTCATCTCCATCGGCACCATACGATCATCATGCCACTGGAAACCGTGCGACTCCCGGCACAATGTCTATCACAAACTCGCCTCCCTATCTGGAAGTCCCGGCTAATTCACTCAAAAATACATCGACAAATTCTCTCACTATAGGTATTTGTTCCATGGTTGCTACCACTCTCTGGGTATCAACAACATGACACAGATAAGCTACGCATCCCTTTCTCAGTAATTTCCTAGTTTATGTCATGGTTAGACAACACGAACGTCTCGACGATCTATTACCGTAAAATACTACCCGAGGTTGTTCTAACGTCTTAATATTCACACACTTATTTTGACAATCTATAATTTCCCCATGGTTTACTAACTAATCCATTCCGAGAATTACATCGAATTCTCCTAACTTTATCGGTAACAAATCTACCGATAATTTACAACCCCGTATATCTACACAACAACTCTTATGAACATCTTCAACAGGAATTATTTCTTCGTTTGCTACCTTAATATTTAAAGGTATAGGCAACTTTTCGGGAAGTAATCCTAATCGTCTAGCAAAATCGCATGCTATAAACGAACAAGTAGCACCCGAATCAAACAGCATGTACGCATTGATATAGTTGATCGGATTAATACCTGCGACGACATCCCCTGATGCGACTGCATCTTGGACTATCATGTTAAAGGTACGCCCCATCGGCCTACCCGGCTGCGCTGGACCTCCAATAGCTAACTTACCGCTATTAGTGCCCTGATTCCCGTTTGTCCCCTTCTTTGGGCAGTTCTTTACCATGTGGTCAGTTGATCCACACACAAAGCATCCATGGTTCTTCTTCGGACTTGGACAATTAGGTGCAATATGCCCCTCGTATCCACAGTTGTAACAGACGGCCTTCCCCTTGAGACAGACTCCTAAGTGAGTCTTCTCACAGGTCTTGCAGGCCTCCATTCTTCTCTTCGGGTCTCCTTGCTTCACTCCGGTATTCCCAGAGCTAAATACCTTCCTCTTCTGACCCTCGCCACTACCACTGTCTCCCTCGATCTTTACTCTCCCGTCTACTTTAACCTTGCTCTTCTTGTCCTTGTGGTATTGACTTAAAGCTTCTCTACCACCCTCGGCGATTATCGCCTTCTTTAAAACGGTCCCAAAAGAAGTACTTTGGAACACCGATATATGGTTGTAGAGCCAGGGTTTCAAGCCCTGCTCGAACTGACACGTCTTCCTCACCTCAGTATCCACTTGATGTGGAGCAAACCTTGCCAGTTCATTGAACTTGGCGGCATATTGGGGAACCGTTATGTCCCCTTATTTCAACTCCAGAAACCGCATCTCCATCCTCCCTTGCATGCTCGTGGGAAAGGATTTCTCAAAAAATATCTCCTTGAACCTATCCCACGTCAGATTCGCTATCCCGACCCTAGCCTGATTGGCTTCCCACCAAAAGTTGGCCTCTCCCTTCATCATATAGGTTACAAAGGCAACCTTTTGGGCCTCGTCGACATTTGCTATTACAAATGCCTTCTCTATCTCCTTAACCCACGTTTGGGCTTCAATAGGGTCCATAGTTCCTTTGAACTCCGGCGGACCCACTCTCTTGAAATCCTTAAAGGTAGTAGCTCGTGCTACTCCTGGATTTACGGGGATATTAGCCCTTGTTCTATTAAAGGCAACTGTTATTAAATTAACAAACTCCTACATCGGGTTAACCGGACCTCCCTCCGGTTGATTCACGCTCGCTCCTTGATTACGTTGCACTCTTCTTAGCGGCATTTTGCTGATACAATAAACACATTTCGTTATTATTCCTTTCTTTATTAGTTATCATTAATATTAACAATAACTCCAACATCCATAACTCATTGCTTTCCATAAAAAAGACTTATATTCATTCTTCGTAGTATAATACTACATCGGTTACATACACAACCTAAGCTGATTACATTACTTTCCCGCTATTTCTTTCCAAAAATTGGGATTTACAAAAGACTACCCTTTACTATACAAAAAGGGCTTTACATCACTACTATTTACCAAATATTTACATACTACTCTAACTACTACTAGTCTACATCTGCCTCAAGGCATTCTCAAAATCTGCCTTGGCAAGACCGGCAATGATATCACGGCTAATAGTATACCGTGTTTGCCCTACCTCTACAGGATATCCAGCTACCTGCTGCTGGAAATATGTGTGAGAACTCCTATAGATATAGGACACCCTCCCTATCTTCTGCACCTTGGTCTTTAGCTCCTCCTTGAGCTCAAAGACCTCGTGCTTTAAATCGTGGACTTTGTCCTTAGCCAAAATCCGTTCATCATGCTCCTGCTCCCACATGGACTCGACATCAGTCTTGTCCTCTTTAACCATTTGGAGCTCTGCTTTCAGCTCCTTGACCTCCTAACAGTAATGGATATTTCTATCCAACACTAACATAAACAGAGACATCATTGACCCTCCAGGAGCTATCTCTGCTGCTATAGCTACCGGATTAAAGGACACTGTCTCTACTTCCTCCTCTATCATCTTGTCGAATACTGACATGTAGTCAGCATCATCTGAGTCTCCAGACTCAATAATCACTACATCTGGCTCTGCTGCTATGGGGTTCGGTATAACCTCTACTTGGTTCACCGATTCTTCACTAATAGCTTGACCATCTACAAACATTCCATTTACCCCTGACATCTACACAAAATAGTTAAGTTGATTAGTACACGTCAGTAGAATAATAAAAACACATAACATAATCATAATGCATTTTTATAAGGTTATTTTCTTCTTGTACTTCTTTGACTTCTCTTAAGGTTATGACTTAAGGTTTTTAATCCCCCCTTAAGTTTTATAACCTAATACTTTGATACCAACCTGTAATGCTAATAGTATTTTCAACCATAGAACCTCACAAGGGTACCTATCAATTTGCCACCGACTTGCTCGGCGTCCCCTATGGAAAGTCTGGCTTCGGTGCATTCCCTTATAGAGACGTCACCAGCAAAAGGGTCGGGGTTCTTCACGCATTGCGCTTATAGCTTTGATACCAACCTGTGATGCCCCCAAATCCGGGTCTCTTCCAACCCGACAGATGGTGCTACACGGTACTACCATTCATTCATTCATTCTATAAAATAATCTCAAAAGGACTAATATAACTTCTATATATCCAAAATAATATTACATTTCCCAGGTTCTTTGTAACCCATCCGTTTGTTCTTGTCATAGTATCAAATATATTACAATCGTTCACCTATACTATTACATAAGTTATCTAAGGGTTCGTCTTACGCGCTTGCTTGTCCTTGCCTCGAGCCTTCTATCCCGCTTTCGATCTTGGTCGTGTTCATATGGTTCAAGCAAGAGTGAGCATGACTAGCTCAACCAAGTACTACAATTCTAATAAAAACCATGCTTGAAACATAGAACTCATATACCTTCAATAACTGAACAATAGTTACGAAGTACTATCGATAATTCAAAATAGCACTTCTTTTCATTCAAAACGTTTTCCAACAACAATATTCAGTAGAATATCAACTAAGGCTCAAGACTATGAGAAGTTCATAATTTCTTTTGAAAAGGACAACCCGACACCGAAGTTCATAAGTCCCAAGATAGCTTATAAGCACATACGGGTGATCATCCCATAGTACTCTATGTTGATCAACACACATTCATTAAACGTAGTATACGTTTAAGTTGTAACGCAACCTCACGTGCACGTCGCTTTAAATGACAAAAACATTTTAGCATACTTGCTCTTTCGATTGAAAACCATACCAATATAACTCTTAGTAAACATAAATCATGCTTGATAGAATCATAATATAAGTCTAGCCAAAAGAGTTAGCTTTAGACTTCATCATTCAAGACTTCATGTGAAAGAATGCATGAATTACAAAACTTGTCCGTGATCGAATCGAACAAGGGTTAGAATACTTGCCTACAACGTCTGCTTACTGATTAACACACGTACACTTTAAGTCTCTATGTTTCTACAATACATGATCATATAACGTACCACATTAGGTCATATATAATCAAGTATGTATACTATTATATCTTACCCTTCATCTCAATGTAAATCCTGACTTAGATCTACTATTATGGGTTTTCGGCTTTCATTACGTCATTGATGAGTGAGTTTATACCCATGAATTGGATACATTTGGGCTTAATTTATTGTTGTTCTTAAGTCTTTTAGGATGTTTTTATGTGTTTGTGTCTATTCATGCATGTTTTATGTTATTTTATAGGAATTGGGACAAAAGTTATATGGATCGACGTTTGGGGTGGCTAGATTCGCGTTTTCGGCTTGCCATTTACACAGCAGTCACTTAAGAGCCAATTTGACTATAGCTCCTGACATTATTTCGAAAAACTCAAAGAATGAAAGTTGTAGATCTACTTCTCCTCTTTCCGGAACATCTTGAATCATCGAAATCGGAGTTTGGACGAAGAAGTTATGGCCATTTTCCCAAAGGACGTCGAAGCAGAAAATGTCATGTTTTTTGGCCGCCTTGAAGCGCTACTTAGTAAGTTTTTTTCCAAATACTTAAGGCTTAGGGGACAGAACTCAACGCCGTTACTTGTATTTGAGGCGTGAGGGAAGGATTTGGTGCGGCTGAGGACGCGTTTTTGGTAATTTTGACACCTTTTGACTCCAAATAGGATTGGGTTTGTTCCTAAACTAAAATTGGACTTGTAACCTATAAATACATGATGTAAGGCATAAAATAAAGGGGATTACATAGCTTAGCTTAGATATTACATAGCTTAGCTTGGAGATTACATAGCTTAGCCTAGATTAAACACTCCTTTAGATTAGAAAATAACCCTAGTTCTTATTAGTTTTGGAGATTGAAGCAACTTGGAGACCATTGAAGATCAAGAGCAAGAGCAAGAGGGGAGCATCGATTTCTTCGACAACAGATTCTATTCTCTTCTCTCATCTTACTTTTATCTTTTGATGTCTATTCAACAGGATTCTTGGTTTTAATTCATTAATTATGAACTAACTTTTTATTAAGATTTCAATTGAACCTTTTATGGCTATGAATTAGTTATTCATTATATTCTAATTATTTATGTTAAAGTGAGTTGTTTATCTTGCCTTATGCTTATTGATTAATTAATTATCGATCGAGAATTACTTTGTTACTCTGAAGGAATTGGAAGAGGAATTCTAGGGTTAAATGGGCATGATATCATGTGACTTAGTTATTTGCACGTTGAATAATTAGGTTTGTGAATAGAATGGAAATATCATTACTCACGCATGTAACACGTAAGGAATTGGGATTGGAAAGAGTTTAATTCAATTGTTTTGCATAGGAATATAGCAAGATTAATTTGGATTAAAAAAGAAGGCAATTGATCACTTGAAAAGGACTTTTGGCATTTGAGAATTCCTATTAACAATTCAGTAGGCATAATAATTGGGATAATTGGATAATTGATTTATAATTCATAATTGGGGATATTGAAGTCTTAATCTTTATTTATTTGAATTCATTCGTTAAAACCTTAGTTTTAATTAGTTAATTTAGTTTTCTTAATTAGAGAAAACACGATTTGAGATTGTTTAAATAAAATTAGTTTGGTTAAGAATTAGTACTTGGTGATTTTTATTAAATAATTCCTCGTGGGAACGATACTCTACTTTCACTTTATTACTTGTTGACCGTGTATACTTGCACGTATTCATTGATTGCGAAATCGATCAACAGTCATTCACATTTCGTTCATCTTCGTTTGAGTATTAACTCTTAATCATCATACGTAAGTGTCTAATAATGTCCTAACAATGTCATGTTTATGCCTTAGTTCAATACTATAAAGTTCCCTTTCATTTTGTACTTGAAATCTTTCTTCTCTGGCAATTTCTTGGAGTCTCAGCCATGGCCATTTCACACACCACTTCTTTCTTCTCACGCCACGACGTGAGTTTGCGATGAAACAAGCCTCGAACTTGGCTCATCATGGTATCACTCAATGGCTTTGGGTTGGCGGCCATGCAGCTCCAACTCTGTTCTTCGAGCGATTTGCAATTTTGAAAATTTTACGAAACTCCCGGACTCATAACTTCTTCGTTATAAGTCCAAATTGGCTCGTTCAAAAGCCTACGATTCACAAATTACATACTCTATGCGTTCATGCAAGAATTTTATCTATTCGACTTTGTTTGCTAAAATTTCATCTATGTGTTCATTTTTAATGAAAACGATAAACGTCCATGAACGTTCAACGCTCGTTTCTTCGTTCTAAGTCGGAATTCGGTCATTTTCGAGTTCGCAACTCTATAATGCCAAATATGACTTGTCTCCATCGAAAACCAACATTTCTGACTTCAAACACAAAATACGACTTCCATTTTGAGAATTTCACGAATTCGACGATAATCGTCCAATCGTGTGAATTCCGGCAAAGCTGCATTACTAATCATTCTAAATGGATTTTAACCAATATATGATCATTGCAAGTTACTTATTACACCAACTTATAGTCAAAGTAGGTTTTGACTTATTCCCATAAGTTAATAACTTATTTAACTTATGAACTACTAATTCTCATGCTAATGACTTACTATGAACTTAAGTCCATTAATCAATGTTCTCATGCTATAATCAACGCACTAACATCATATGACAAACATATGACAAGTTCTTCAAGATTCCAACAACTTATTAGAGTTCAAGTTGCTTATTCAACTTATTCAGCTTAAGTCCATTCATAACTTAATTCTTATATGTTCTTAGCATACATGTTCATTAATTACACTTCTCTTATCATCCTATTATGATAGGGATGGAAGAATATTGGACACAAGATCATTAACTTTGATGTCTAACTTCTTCTTCTTGGAAAATCTAACAAAGGAAGCTTTGACTTAAAAGTGATTATTCTCTCTACCAATTAAGTTACTTTATCTTGAGAGGAGTTGGATGAAATGAAACAACCAACAATTATGAAATGAGGCTTGTATTTATAGGCAACCAAAAGCTAGGGTAAAATGGTCAAAACACCATCCCACCTCCTTATTCCACCTCCTTACTATTCATTATCTTACAACTAAGTTAACTTGCTAGCCATTTCCCTTTCTTGCTCATCACAACACTTGGGCACCAAACAAAATGTTTGCCCATCAAGTCTACCCATTTCACCCTTGGTTTGCCCCATGGATCATGGCTTCTCATTGGGCTTTGTTAATTAATCTAACTACTTTCTTGTTGGGCTTATGCTACCATAATTTGGACTCAAGACTTATCAAACACTTGGGCTTGATTGTCACTTCTATTGGACTTATACTATTAGGTTAACAATCCTACAAGTCCATTATCTTAGATTTAACAACTTAACATTTATACCACATGTATAATCCTCATATACTAGCTCGTATATTAATTCGTAATATACGTTATCTCATTCTTCATACATAATAGTACAATACGTCATATTATACTTACATTCATTACCATCATATAATGAATACACATTATACGATCACAACTTTCTTCCCTTAACGATCATCGAATTCTCTATTTTGTTGATGTTGATCGACATATTTCTTCTATTTATCTTGTGCAGCTATCAATCTCGCTCGAATAACCTTGATGATCTTGACAGTCTGTTGTACCAATTCTGGACCCAATAGCTGACGCTTACCTACCTCATCTTAGCATAACGGAGTTATGCATTTCCTGCCGTATAACGCTTCGTAAGGCGGTATGCCAATACTCGCGTGATAACTATTATTATAAGCAAATTCCACCAAGGGTAGATGGTCATCCCAATTTCCCTTGAAATCCATGATACATGTTCTGAGCATATCTTCTAGTGTCTGGATGGTTCTCTCGCTTTGTCCATCGGTTTGAGGATGGTATGCTGTGCTCATTCTCAGCTGTGTTCCCAAGCATTCTTGTAATTGCTCCCATCTCCATTCTAGTATCTCCAATGGTTGTAACAATCCATTTGGCCTTTGATGTTCAGCTTTAACTTTCTGACACGTTAAATATTTTGCCACACATTCAGCCACATCCCTCTTCATATTCGGCCACCAAAAATGATGTCTAAGATCTTGGTACATCTTTGTACACCCAGGGTGAATCGAATATCTTGAGTTGTGAGCTTCTCTCAGAATATCGATGAATATTGTTTTTCAAAAAATTTCTCGGAAAGCTTTTATTTTCGTCTTAGAAATTCAAACACTTTAATTCTCTCACGTAGTTAAAATACTACGATATTCCAACATTTCTAGGTTATAGAACGACATTCGTCTTCTCCTCAGGTTCCTCTTCTTCCTCACTCTCAGCTGCTACCTCTGCGACTATCTCGGGTGCAACTATCAATTCTTCACTCACCATATGGATATCTCTAGTTCCTTCTTCGCCTGACATCACATTATCCTGGTTGATGATTAGAGGTGTTTCCACGATCTCATTCACTCCATTGTTAACATTTTCAGTTGCCATTCTCAAATACTGCCACAAAACAAGGGTTAATTGACATGTCACATATTATCCCTATACCCTGACTGACCAATTAAATACCAAATAAACTTAGGTAGGTCATACTAGCGAAGGAATTCCCGTCTCTCCCCTCCTAGTTCTTGTCTCACATCTTAGCCAGGGATTATATCCCTAAGCTTTGATACCAACTGTGACGCCCACAAAATAGGTATACATCACCCATCTTGCCAAATACATGGTACAAAATTCAAATACAACTTAATTATACAATAGTCGTGTAAAATACGACAAAATATGATCTAAGAGTTTTAATAAGAATATTGTCATCTAGACAATATCCACACTCAATGGAGTCCTCATTACATTTATTGTCACACTATTTAATGAATAGTGAGGACTACTAATGCTATCATCCGGACCGCTCACTCCGCTTCCCGACTAGTCTCGACCACGTTCTCATTTCACTCAAGAGAACAAAGGAAAGAAAGGGTGAGCTCAACTAGCCTAGTAAGAAATATTATGACTAAGATAATGCAGAATAAATTATCATTAGTCTTCAACAATGTTAAATTGATAAAATACAATAGACATCAAGTTTAACTACATCGGAATAAGCAATCCATTAGAAGAGTCAAGTAGAGCATGATATCTACTATCTTCCATTGGAGTGTTATAGTTCAAAGTCTACTTGACAAGCAGTTATTCTAAAAGCAATCATTATCTTTGCTTATGATATTCATACTGTTGAATCCTTTAGATATTCATATTATTGAATCCATTGCCAGATATTTTTCCATTCATCATGATATATCCTTATTGTTGTATTTAAACTTGTTGAGCAAACTTGTTGCTCATCCTTTCTATATCATGAATATATTGTAGTTAAGCCCGAGACCTCAGGGAAGGACAAGGGTAAAGGAAAGATGTAGAATAGTGGCAAGGAGCAGACTTTACCTTATGCCTAGTTTTAAATTACTATTATATAATATGAACCCTAATGTTTATTTTAGGGTATGTGTGTAAGATGATATTAAGGTTATCGTATCTTGGGACTAGTAACACCTTTTGAATAAACGACGTACATTTATTATATTCCGCATTTTAGATATCGTATATGCGATATGCGAAAGCATACAAGTGAAATTAAAATTTTAAAGAAATTTACAAAACCTAAAAGCGGATCCATGCGAAAAATCAATTAATTCAGAGGTTTATAGATTATACGGATATATAAAAAAACGAGAATCAAACCATTGCAGCCTCGAATCTCCAACGCATGATACAAACCGATTGCACCTCTACGGTATCCACATCTGACGCAGCATCTTAACCAGTCGAGAACGATTCTGCAATAAGAAGGACTTGCGGTACTAGCCACCAAAAGGAATGGATTTTCTGAAACTGTTTTCTCTCTAGTCTCTCTCTAAGAGCGGCTAGGGTTTTTCAATTATAATATGTTACCCTAAGTAGCTGCTATATATCATATATATAGTAGTTAAAAGGAATCAGATTAAATCAAAACCTAATTTCATAAAATCCGAATTTATATATATATATATATATATATATATATCTCTTAATTAAGTCTTACTTAATTAATATACATATATACAAATTATCCTTTTAATTTAAATTAATTGATTTAAATACTATTAATCATATTAATATATTTAAATCCTTAAAATTTAAATTAATTCCCTTTAAATAATGTTCTATGTGTGTGACCCTATAGGTTATTATTACGTTGGCAATAATTTTAAAATCATATTATAAAATTATAAACGGAGCTGCATCTAGTAATGCATCACACGCTACCCAGTAATAATAAGATCGATGATTCGATGCAACCTTTTAGTGACCAATGTTTCAATGTAATTTAATCCTTTTAACCTTCATATCCTAGATTAAACTCGAGTCATGGAATGTGTCATACTCTTCATAATTTAATCTGAGTTTTCTTGATCAATGAGTAGACTATATGAAACAAATCACTATTTGAGCATGGCCATGCATTTCATAGTCCTACTCAATCAAGAGGCCTATGGATATCACCCATAATATATAGGATGGTTAAATTTCTTCTAGATCACTCATATTTCTCACACGATTAATGATGAACCCAATAATCACCTTTATAGTCCACCCTATTAAAGGTGACATTTGATGATATCAAAGTACATAAATTCTCGTGTAGTAATATAGCGATTTCGGCTCCGGAGGACCATTACATCATTGTCACTATGAGAATTTCTAATGACACTTCGCATAATGCTCCATATAGAATTCTCATGGTGGGTCTGTCCAGTACATCGTTCTCTAACATGTACCTATGCATTGACTTAATATCTCATATATTTATGACCAATGAGATTTGGTCATCGGTCGATCCACATACTAGTCTCAATGCATCATTGTTGTCCCATCAACAATGATACTCGATCAGTAGGATATTTAAGAACAACGATACTAATGGTAATATATAATCTCATGTTCAAGTCACATACTTGAAACTATATAATTTGTATCACTATTCTAAGGAATTTTATTATGTTAACAATTATATTACGCAGTAAATAAAACCATAATAAAATCATATATTTATTCAATCAAATATAATATCAAAACGTTAAGCAATTATATCAAATAATTGGCCTCTAGGGCATAAACTCTAACAGTATGTTGTTTAGAGGTGAATATTTTTATTTTATCGTGATGACCGAATCGGGGTCAGAGGACCCGGATTCGGGGGCGTCACAGGCTCTCTAGATCTTCTTTGTGCTCTGCCACTCTTCTGAATGCTATATTTTTGTCCTTCTCAGCTCTCAGCTTAGCTGCCATTTTAGTGGCATTCTCATCTTTGTTGGGTGAAGCTTTAGTCTGTTTAAGTCCTTCTATAAAGCTGCTTCACTCTCACCTATGTAGTCTCACTGTCACTGAGACTTGATTTGTTAATCTTTTCGTGGAACTTGTAGAGTCAACAATAGCATTCAACAACTCAACGATTCTGTAACATAACAATCATCAGCAACTCTTGATCTTTGAAGCTCTATTGATTTATACTCCTTTCCAATCTTCCCGTTGGAAAGTAGCCGTTAAAAGCTTTTTTTGATTTGCTTCACAGATCTCGAGTTATTTGAGGTAGACTGCAGATGTGATATGACATGACTTTCTGACACTGCAGTCTACTATTTCACCTACCCCATCAGAGATGTTACTTTTATATCTTGGGCAGGTAGTCGACTTTATTACCTCCTTCTGATTTCTCAATCAGAGGTTATCCTTTTGCATCGATTCTCTCAGTAAGCTTAGTTCGAATATCAATCTTCGGGTTGAACTGTTGCCAATGCTTCAATCCTCAGTTGTTCGAACTCTACGATTCTAATGCACATCTTCTTGGGCCTGATCGTAGTGTCTAGTTGATAGGCAGAGACAACACTATGATCTTGAAGAGTGTTCATTTGATCTTCAGTGTGGAACACCTCTTCCTTCTATCGTTTAGTGCTTCAACACTTCTTGTTTGCTTCGAATGCTCTCAGATACTGATGGCTTGACTCCTTGCTCTGGCCCCTTCTGAATAGCAAGACACTTCAAATTTGTGGCGTGTCCAAATTTCGCTTTCTCCTTGTGATCTCCGTTCACTTATCATCAATGGGTGACCCGAAGCTTAATCACTTTAGCCTTATTTTTCGGTTTGACCAAAGATCTTTGTGTACACTCCATCGATTCTTTTTTGTTTGGCAAACACTACGATCCCGGTTACTTCCAAGATCATTGTCATCTTACCACTTGACGACTCTTTCGCACTTTTTCTTTCCTCGATCGACTACTAAAGTCTTCTTATGGTCATCTTGTGGAAGACTTCATCTCGAATGGCTTCATAACTCAATCTGGATGCTGATTGGGTTGATGCTTAGATCTTTTGTTAGCTTGCATGCCACTTGTTGAGTGCTCTCTTGTTTCCTTTAGGTGGGATGTATCTTTGCAGTATCAACCAGAGGCTTCATTCCTTTGGATATTCTGGGAGTGCTCATTTGTTGAGAATCATATTTGCTCTACGATTCTTCCTTAGCGTTGTGAGCATATCTGTTGAAGTCTTAGTTCTACACTCTATAATTTAGCTTCGGCTGTGTAGACACTATGACTCTGAGATTAGATATTGACACTCTACGATTTCTGACTTTGTATTCGTTGTCTTCATCTGATCTTGCTCGACTACGATCTCTGCCTCTGATATGATCACTAGACTCTACGACTCTGAGTGTAGTCTACGATTCTTGACTTGGCTTCGACAGATGCTCGGTCGGCTCGTAGGCAGGCTGTCTTTATGATTCTGAACATGACTTCTTCAGCAGACTACAGCTCCGAGGAAGCTCTACTTGACACACTACGATCCTTCCTCGTCTCTCCTGGCAGTCTACGAACTCCGAGATCTACTATCTTGCAGACTACGATTCTGCCTCGATAGCTCTCGAGTTTTCCTCGACTCTCCTGGCAGACTACGATTTCTGGTGCAGTGCTCGATGATAAGACAAGCCTATCTATTACATCATAAGATCAACCTAACATGCTTGATCTGTCTATATTTATAGTCTTTGTACATCATTTCTCTTTAAGGACTTTACAAAGTTGTTTTGATTATGCAGGATCAACCTAACACATTTGATCAATTCATTCTAAGTCCTTGTACATATGTTTCTATTATCTATCAAAGGACTTTACATCTTTTGTGACGCCCCAAAAATAGGTATATATCACCCATCTTGAGTCGCCAAATACATGGTACAAAATTCAAATACAACTTAATAATACAACTGTCGTGTAAAATACGACAAAACATAAACTGAGATTTTTAATAAGAATATTGTCATTTAGACAATATCCACACTCAAAGGAGTCCTCATTACATTTATTGTCACACTATTTAACAGAATTGTGAGGACTACTAATGCTATCATCTGGACCGTCACTCCGTTCGCCGACTCGTCCCAGCTATATTCTCATTTCCTGAGGAGAACAATGAAAGAAAGGGTGAGCTAACCTAGCCCAGTAAGAAATATTATGACTAAGATAATGCAGAATAAATTATCATTAGCCTTTAATAATGTTAAACTGATAGAATATAATAGACAACAAGTTTAACTACAATGGAACAAGCAATCCATTAGAAGAGTCAAGTAGAGCATAAAATCTACTATCTTCTATGATTTAAAAAGTTTTTCATCAACTTTATCATTGAGACTCAGCTTAATAAATAAAATAAAATCATCCCTGCATCACGGCCAAGGATATTTATGTAATCATCAATGGTCATGATTATATCGAATAATCCCTAGTCATAATCATACCAACAACTGTCCAACAATGAACTACAGGCCAATGAGGACTTTTACCACATCATTCGTTACATTACGATCATGATTATACCGAATAATCCCTGGTCATAATCATACCAAGTCCATCTATGCACGTTGTTGCCTCTTTTTCAGTTCTAACAAAAAGAACTCTAACTCATGCAAGCATACATGTGTCAACAAGTAATACGGAGTAAGTAGAGTATCGATCCCACAGAGAAAGTTGTCAAATTTAAACTACTATTCATCAATTAAATCACTTAGAGTTTTCATAAACATTAGTCTAGCTGAATCGAATAGCGTAGACTCACATCAATAATTCAATTCAATTGAATTATTTAGGTGTAGCCAAACCCCGTTGGCAAATTAAAATTTTGAAAACATTTTCGAGAATGACGTTATGATGCCGTACTGTATTAACAGTCCGTTTGAGGATGCCGTCATTGTATGACTTTGTCATAACACATCATACCATAGTGGAACAACGACTTTAGGTCAAATTCACACTAAGTATTCCTGTATTTACAACTCCATCACCTTTTTATCATCTCCGCACCAGGTTTCATGGTACATAAGTGATAATTAAAATAAAATTTGATATTTCCAATCATTTGCGTCTAGCCGAAATAAGTAGCATAGACTGTACTTTAAACCGTTTCAAAAATGGTTACGAGTCTACAATTTTTTTTAAAAGCACGTAGTGCGTATTTAGCTTGATGTCAAAATTTTGAAGTCTAGCATAGCTAGGAATTTTGGAAAACTTATGTCTCGACTAATAATCATTTTCTTAACAATCTATCTATTCCTATAATCCTCAATTCTCCATTCACATAACTATACCCGCCCATCAAACCACACTTATGAGTTCATAAATTGCCACAATCATATGAGTTTAAGAACTTGTCCTAGTCGGACTTTTAAGCGTCCATTCATTTGAGGGTTCATAAACATTTCATAGACTATGAGTCAAGAATGTCACATAAGTATGAGTTTTAAGAACTCGTACTTAACCCTATATTCTCTACCTATGACCTATCTATCTGTTATACACATGAGAAAGGAATCACCCTCTTAACATGCATATAGCAAATAGCGTGACACAAACATTTCAATGATTATAAGTACGAGAAACTAAGTGGTTTTTACACCAAGTACAATTCCTCGCCCACACAAGGAATCATACAACTCAGCTGCCGACATGAGTCCTCAATTGAAATCCCCACCTAATCTTAACTCCCTTCTTAATACGAATTTCATTTAATCCGTATTCATAATCCTTTTTTGAATCTGTACCAATTTATGGTACAACTGCCACACAACATCTTTTTGTAAACTTTCCAATCATCAGATTGATTCTTTTCCCATATTATAACCTTCAGATCATGGAGTGATCTCATCGTATATATTACGATTTATTTCTATGTCTTGATCGTTTTGTTTTACGATTTCCTATCCCTGAACTTTTAGTCTTCTAGACTATATCTATTCACCATTACTATTCGCTTTTATGATCAGAGTTAGGGAACCCTGTATCTTAAGAACTCGCCGAGATTTGTCTTTGAATCCTACTGACCAACTAACTCTATATGAGTTAGATCTTATCCTAATCACTGTGGTTATTGGTCTCAGGTATTCCTACCTAAGCTTCATAACCAACAGCTTTGATACCAACTGTGAGAGCCCCAAATCCGGGTCCCAAATCACCGCGGATTCGGTTTAATCATTCTATAACTAATTGCGGAAGATATAAACATAAATTGTTTATACAATATACTTTACAAACATTTCTCCAAAATCGAATAACCTTAACTTATACACAATTCATAAACTGTCTAACATATATCATTATTATCCAACTATATTATTACAAACTAGCCGCACATTTTATCCCAAGCTAAACTTGGCAATAACCTTTTTCCTGTATCCGAACACATTCGCCTTATCTACAATGTTTATCAGGATATAGCAAGGGTGAGTATAAAAGTTGCCCAGCAAGTTTAAATACAATTTAAGGATATATCATGATTGAAAGAGTCTGAATAATTAAGCTGGCTATAATTCATCAATATAATTGAGAACTAGCACGAACAAATTTTTTACTGAACAAGTATTGAACATGAACAAATATATCTGGACCAACTGGTAATGAAGGTGATCAGCCTTTCATACCGACTTATACATGCAATATGTACAAAAGTACAATTCTTCATGGCAATCAACAATGATTAACCATAAGCATAATCAATAAAACAACTCTTAGTAGAGTTAAGTAAAACTTGCACGAGCTCATGATTCTGCTACGCAATTTATAACGTTTTATCCGAAGACCTAATATTAGTAATATAGATCTCCAATATTAGAATAATATCATCACAGTATAATATTATTATATATATATATATACACATGGAATAACTTAAACACATTATCAAATAATCCTATTAGTCTATAATACACATAAGACTTAGTATCAGGTCAAACTATTTTAGTCTGACTTGAAACCGACACAATTCTATCATCCTGACAGTCTAGTCGGACAAATATCGAGTTTAAGTTTAATTAAACTCTGCCTAAACACTTAACAATTATCACATATAAATTTCTTAGCAGTCAAAATAATTTTTCATAGGCTTGTAATAATTTTCAGATAATTATTAACATTTATCATGATTTTCCAATCACTTATAACATATTTAAATGAATTAAATACCACATAATTCCTTAATCATTAATATTGAATATTAATGAAAATCATAACATAATATTATAATATAATTATAATATATCAAAGTATTTTAATACCTTAAAATCATAATTATATGATTTCTAAACACTTAAATCCATTATCCAGATAATTGCTTTTAATATTAAAATATTAATATTTTCATGACTAAATATCAAAAGTTATATTTTATAACTTAAAATATTTTTATAACACATAAATCATTTTTATATGATTTTTAAATCATTAATTATATTTTTCCATAATTTATTTAATATATTTATTAAATAAATTAATTACCATTAATAATAAGTTATTAATGAAATTCATCACCAAATATTAAAAGTCATCAAAAATAACTTAAAATATTTTCTAACAACATAATATAATTTTTCATGATTTATCATGAATTAAAACCATTTTAAATAATTTATTTAATATTATAATTAAATAAATAAATACATTTTATATTCAAAAATATTAAATATTTTTGAAATATACCCAAAATAATTAAAAACTATTTTTCTGGACCTTAAAATAATTTTTCATAATTTATTATGTATTTTTAATAATTAAAACTATTTTTCTCTATTTATTTAATTAATTAATCTATTTTCGAAATTAAAATTATCACTAAAGGGCCTATAAGCGATAGAACTATCGCTATAGGTGTTCTTAGGCTTTATTCTTGAGCCAGATCTTCATGTCGATTACATGAGGGGGTAGTTTGGCCAGGCTACTAGATTTTAGGTTATCAAGCTTCCGAGTTTGTAATTTTGTTAGAATTGTAGTATTCATGCAACACTACAATCTAGATTCAATTCCATGCCCAAACAACAACAGATCTATGAGATAAAGGCCTTACAAAATTATATCAGATCTGTTCTTGAGTTTCTAAATTGGGCTGCCCGAAACTTCGAGCAGATGTGAAGATCACTACTTTGAGGCTTCCTATTTTGCAGTCTGTGACTCGTTTATGTGATCTAAAGGCTCAGTCTTGTAGAGGAGATGTCCGGCTACAATAAAATATCAACAGATCGATCTACAACAATATATAAAATAAATCATGGCTGGTCAAAGTACTTGTCAGGTACATGCTCAAGAACAAATCTGGGTTTTCCAGATTGTTCATCAAGCAGTTCGGTCAACGGTGGTTTGACCACAAATAGTTTTGATTCTGAGCAATATCTGAGCAAGATAATGGCTTGGAAATGTAGATCTCATGTCAGACTATAACCTTAAAGCAACTACATGACCAAAGAACTTAACAGAAGCAAGATTCAAGGCCTTAAAAACGTGTCAGACGAAATCTGGAAATCTGGGCTGCCCATATTTTTCGATTTTAAATGGTTGATTAATGGGTTTTGATTGCTCATAACTTTCGATCTAGACATCTGTATGACCACGATTCAAGTTGCAGAGTAAAGACCACATATCATAGAACATATCCAAAACGTAAAACACACAGAACATCTAACACATAAAGATCTAAGGCCACTGACATATGGTTGTCGGGCCATTTCTTGAACTTTTCCATTTCTAAAAATGCTAGATTAGGTGCATCTAAGTGATATGGATCTAGGTTTTGACAACCAGGATCATCAAATGACACTCTACTACACAACTTTAACCAATCAACAACAACATTTAACATCAAATCATCAGATTTCTAAGTTAGGGTTTTTATACCTTTGAGCTTTGATATTTGATTTCTGACTTTTGATTCCTGATCTTGGCTTGCTAATACATGATCTTAGCATTGTTTCTCACACTTTCTCACTCTAAGATCCGAAAATATAGAGAGAGAAGGGACTTGGAGCAAATGATAAGTAAAGTAAGATTTGTCTTACTTTTTAATCTTAGATCTTTTGAATCCATGGTTGTAAATGTGGCTAGGTGTTCAAATTTGGCTGATTCAAGGTGTGTGGTTGTAACTCAAGAGATGTGGCACCAATTTTGGCCATAACTCTTTTAACATAAAAGTTAAGGGAGGGTATTTTGATCTTTTCTATACCATTTTATTTCTAGAATTGTCATTTATTGCAAAGGGTTTAACCCTTAGGGTTAAAACCTAAGCTTTCCATAATTCACCTTTTAGGATTTCTAAATTAGGGTTTTCATAAATGAAAAATTAACATTTTTAAATTATAATTTAGAGTTTCCTAATTACAGTATACTTTCCTAATTACACAAGGGCTAACACAAATTAGGATTAATATTTCCTAATTAAGATTGCTAAATTAGCAATTAAATCCATAATTGTACATTAGGGTTCCCGACAGAATAATTAGGGTTTAAAAATTTGAAATTAGGATTTGATAATTAATTAAGCTTTACCCTAATTACTATTATAATTAATAACACTTAAGCAATATAATCATCCTTTAAGTTCCTAGATTAGGGTTTCAAATACCCAAAATCTGAAATTAGAGTTCCCAGATTAGATATTAGGGTTTTCTAATAATCAATTAGGGTTTCAAGTAATTCGTTTGGGTTTTCCCCTAATAAATTATAATTACTGACATTTAAACCTTATACATAGCATTTAAATTCCAGAATTAGGGTCTTAAATTTCCGAATTAGGGTTTCGGATTCCCGGAACTTAAATTAGGGTTTCAAAACCGATTTCTAGGGTTTCTTATCAGACGTTAGGGTTTTCTAATTGAACGTTGACGTTCTTATAATATTAGGGTTTGACACTGATAAAGTTTATCTGGTCAACCCTTGACCCTTAACCACATACTGTGCACACATAATACCATATTCACAGAACATAAAAACATATACACTTAATCCTGAATAATTCACCAAAATCCTTCACAGAATTTTGAAATCCTCAAAATTCCATCTCAAAAATATCAAACGGATACACTTATTTTCTGTCTAGGTCTATTATTTGACCTTAAATCAATCATTTAAGATTTTAATAATTTGTCTAATTTCTCGGGTTGTCACATTCACTTATAAAAATCCAGCAAACCAATAATAATAAAGCACAATGACAGAATATCCCAAGAAGAATTAGAGAAGATGGAGTTTTGGATTCGTTCTTCATAGGAATCTCTCCCAATGTGTAAACCCTAGTTACGATATGAAAAATACGTCAAAAGTTATTCAAGTTCCGTCTGACACCAGTCAGATATCGTTTTAAAACAAATTACAACCCTTTTAATTAAAAATTAAAATAAAACAAATTAGCGACTTGACCGTTCTTGCAGGGGCTAGCGCTCCCCGATAAATTCCTCGTCGCGGTAGTATGCGAGACTTGCAGTAAGTCATGATGTCTAGCTGGGCTCTCACATGGTCTTGCGCTCTCGAACCTAATATGCCGGCTACTCTGCTGTATGCTATGAATTCCGGTTTCTTAACTGCTGCTGACGATTTGTTCTATGTTCCTTCCTTCCATGCTTGGTCTCCTTGCTCCATTATACCTTCATGCCATGCATCCGTCAACCTCATGCCATCCAACTCCACCAAAGTAGCCATTTTCTGCAATTGTTCCACCAAAGGAGTTCTAAGTATATGCAATGCAAAATAACATGAAATGCAACTAAAACATACTAGAATGGACTTCAGATTGGCATAATTCGCGTAAATTGATATCCAATAAGTAGGTATAAAACCCACTTATCAAATACCCCCAAACTTGAACTATTTCTTGCCCTCAAGAAATGCATGCTAAATAACAATGCCAATGCCAAAGCACTAATATACAGCTAAATTACTATGCAAACTAGTCTCACATCATTCCAACTTAAACAAAATTTCAGCCCAAAATGCCTCAGTGAATTACCCAGATTCAAGAATACAAGTTCAAACTAAACTATGGTCATAACATCATACACTCAGATAATTCATACCTGCTATAGAAATGCTCCGTGTGTGTGTATAGTGTTCACCAAAACTTGATTCAAGCAAAGAATACACATGCTAAACTGCTCAACACAGAAAATTATAGTCTAAATTAAGAATCATGTATACCTATGTAACGAAGACTGTTCCAACATATCCAAACAAACTAAAGTTCAACAATGGGCTTACCTTTATTGCTTCACTACTCACGAGGCGATTTTACGCTCTTTTCATGATGTTTATTGCTATTTTTCTTTTCTTTTTCTCATTTTTTTTCACATGACTTTGCAATGCCTTATTCCATTAGGCAACCCTGCTACCCCTTAGCGAGCTTTCAACCAACGACTCCCAGATCATGAAAGACCTTAGGGCGCTAGGTGTAGAGACAATCCCCTCGGGGCGTACTTACTCAAATAGCCAGGGCCCCAAAATAAGACTAGCCACATTATTGCTATTCATTTTTTTATACATAGTATACCCATGTTTTCCTAAAGTTCGAATGTCAATGTTTCATACAGTCTACATGCATGTTCCACATATTTCTCTTTTTAAAACTACATTTTCTAACAAGCAATGCAACACATAATTCTTATACCTACAAGTGATTGTGAACACATCCGTGCAAACCGAAAGCATTTAAACAACAACATGAATTCCATCGTGTAAAACATTATAACTACGTTCATGTTATCCAATATACTCTAAAATCCTTCACAATTCACTATCATCATTGGCTAAGCAAGCATTTCTATAAAGCAAGATTTTTTGTGGAACATGCAAACTAACTAAAACAAAAAATTTTCTACCACATAAAACAAATAAACTACACATGCTGAATTTTAAACTAATCATGCAAAACTAAACTACATGCTACTATACTACTCCCCCCCAATACCCCCAAACTTAAAGTATTCAATGCCACATTGAATGAAGGTAAAGGGTACAAGAGAACTCCCCTAATGATCGGCTGCACCACCTTCCTCGGGTGGTGAATCTGGTGGTGGATAAGGCACTGCGGTCCCAAACTGAGGCCACTTTAGCATTGTTCCTTGCTGTGCAAAGGCCTCTGTAAGCGATCGCGTGAGACCAGTGGCAAAAGCTCCAAAATTATCATACATGGCGTCGACTTTTCGCTCCAACCTTCGGAGCTGGCTATCACCATGAATAGTGTGTGCTTGGGGTCGTGTCGAGGGACCTGCCTCATCGGTCTAAGGGGGCTGCTATTGCGGTTCTGGGAATGTGGACCGGAGAATAAATCCTCTACCACGCGGATGCGGTTCACCACCTGCCTAATCTTTGAATTTCGCAATGGTGGTGTGAGTGATGTCTTGGCTCGGGTTTTTCTTCTGTTCATTGTCCCAATTGCATCCCTGCTGAACACATAGCATAGCTACGACAAATGCGTGTGGAATGCTCCCTGTAGTGCTACCCTGCAGATACCTCATTATGTTTTGGTGGATGAGATGGCCCACATCGATATATTTTCCGGTGATTATGCCCCACAGAATTATGGCCCTCTCCGCTGTAATCTCATGTTGATGAGACGCAGCGGTAATAATAGCAGCACAATAAACAAATTCCACGCCTTTATGTATCGATTCGTGTGGTCGCTACTGGGAATATCTGAGGTGATTTGTGCTGTATGTATGTCCATTTTGTGCCTGGCACGCAGAACTCCCCAATAACCAATTCCAAGTCCGTTTACAAATGTGCCCCTGTGATCCAATTATCAGCCCCTCATGGTGGTGTACTGGTGATTCGGAAAATGGCTCGGATGGCGGTGGGTCTGTAGTCTATCTCAACACCTCGAACCATAGCAAAATCATTCATGGTGACTTTGGCATTGGCGTAAAATTCCTGGACTATGCCCATTGGAATTGGCATAGGAGTCGCAACCAAGCCAGTCCATCCTCGTTCGCGAATCATGGCACACAACTGACCATCTTGTTCCTCAGGTTTGAACCCTCTTTCTTTCACAAAGGTTTTGGTAACGATTTTGTAGTACTCCTGCTAGGCTTCCAAATCTAGAAACTTGGTGTGATCAAACACATCCTCCCCTTGACTGCCAGAGGAAGATGAAGCGGAGCGAGCTCTTTTTGGACCCATATGCTTTGAAATAATGCAGATGATTTTTTTTTGACTGAGAATGATTGAGAGCTTGTGATGTGATAACCCTTAAACTTGTTTCTGCCAACCAAATCAGAACCCTAGCTTTATAGCAGTGGATGAGAGCGTGGGTACGAGCCTTGAACGTGGAGATGATCGTGGGAGTGTAATGGAGAGATGTACGACTTCAATTTGTAACTGATAGAGTGATAGAGACGTGAGTTATGGAGAGACACTTGGATTATGCTTTTGTTATTATTTCAAATGAGAGTCCAAATGGTCCACAACTCGTTTTTAAAATTTTCATATCTGTCTTAATCCGGTGTCGTACGCGGCCGCGCGGGAATTTAATGTGTTTCATGCGCAAGCGCGCGAGTGGTACTCTTGATGCGATATGTGTGGCTTGGGCAGCCTTGGTCTTATCTTTGTATTTCATCATCATGGCACAAGAACCCACCTTCTGCCTTTCCGTGTGTACTCTCACCGCATATTAATGATGCTTTCCATTGATGGTTCCTGCATAGACATTAATGCACATTGTTAAGGCATGAATTAGTGGCCACATAATGCTAACATCTTGCAAATATTCACAAAGAAATTCCTGCTACACACTCAAGCATGAAAATCTGATATACTATCAAAAATGAATTAGATATAACTAACTAAAATAATCTAAAATGAATAACTAAAAAGTCAATAGAGGTAGAAATAATGGGTTGCCTCCCATCAAGCGCTAAGTTATAGTCAATTAGCTTGACTGTCTCTGAATCTCACGTCACATCAAGAATTGAGGTGCCTTCCTTATTGTCCACCTCACCCCAAAATTTAATGACTTCAGCTTTCGTCAATGGATCTACCTTTAACTCTGAGTTTTTACCCGTTACACACCTCAATGGTCCATAATTCCCCGGTTTCTGTACCCCATCATTTAGGCCCCGATCCACCAAGTCAACCAGGAAGCATTCTTCTTCATCCGTTGGTAACTTTATTGCTTTAAAGACATTGAATATGACCTCCTGATCATGTACATGCATACTGAGTTCACCTTTTTGCACATCTATTGAAGTCCTGCCTATGGCTAAGAATGGTCTCCCCAGTATTATTGGTATACTTTTGTCTTCCTCGTAGTCTAAAATGATGAAGTCAGCTGGAAAAATAAACTTGTCCACCTTTACCAACACATCTTCAACAATTCCTTGTGGATACGTGATAGATCTGTTAGCTAGCTGTAATGATATTTTTATCGGCCTTGGAGCCGGCAATCCCAACTGATTGAATACTGACAAGGGCATCAAATTTATACTTGCCCCCAGATCACATAAACACTTACTAAAGTTCATCTTTCCAATTGTGCACGGAATTGTGAAGCTGCCCAGATCCTTCAGCTTTGGAGGTAATTTCTGCTGAAGCACTGCACTGCATTCCTCTGTCAAGGCTACCGTCTCAAACTCATCTAGTCTTTTCTTCCTTGACAATATACCCTTCATGAACTTTGCATAGCTTGGCATTTGTTCTAATGCTTCAGCAAATGGTATGTTGATCTGCAGCTTTTTGAATACCTCCAAGAACTTGCTGTACTATTTATCTTCCCTCTGTTTATTCAATCTCTACGGATATGGGACACGAGGGTAAACTGGTGGCTCTGAAATCTTGAACTTCTCCTCTGAACCTGCTTTATCTTTCTCTTCTTGTTGCACCTCAGACTTTTCCAGATTTTCCTTCTCTTCAGTAACCTGCTCTGTCTCGCGCGGCTTCCTTATTATAATTGGGCGCGGGCGCGCGACTTGCAGTTCCTGTCAAATCTTTCCCAGATCTCAATGTGATCGCTTGACATTGTTCCTTCCCGTCTCTTCTTGGATTTGTCTCTGTGTTGCTTGGCAATGAACCCTGGGGCCTGTTATTAAGCATGCTCGCCATCTGCCCCATCTGAGTCTCCAAATTCTTGATAGCCACTGCGTGGCTTTTAATCCTCACCTCCGTGTTTGCCATGTATTTCAACATCATCTCCTCCACTTTTGATTTCTTTTTTGGCTATGGTTCAACTGGTGCGTGATGTTGTTGTTGTTGAGAAAATCCCGATGGAAACGGTGGTTTTGGTGTAAACTGTGGCTGAGATGACTGTGGCTTAAACTGTTGAGTCAGCTGAAACTGATTCTACTGATGTCCTTGGTTATTCGACCAACTAAAGTTTGGATGATTGCGGTTGTTGGGGTGGTATGTGTACTAAAATTGACCTTGGTCTTTCCTGTAGTTTCTCACATACTGCACCGACTCCGAGCTGATGGCACATTGATCCGTGGAGTGTGACCCCGCACAAATTTCACAAACGAAGGCAACTGTTTTCATCCTGCTTTCTGCCAAAGTATCTATCTTCTTTGCCATAGCTGTCATCTGTGCCGACAACTGCGTAATATCATCTACCTCCAACACACCTGCAACCCTGGGTTGTGGCATCTGAGATGTAGGATTCTGAAAATTGTTAGCTGCCATAGTCTCAATAAGGGTATAGGCCTCGTCATAGCTTTTTGCCCATAATGCCCCTCCAGCAGCTGCATCTACAATCGGTCTTGATTGCCATCCCAATCCATTATAGAAAGTATTGATTACCATCCAATCCGGCATATCGTGATGCGGACATTTCCTTAGCATCTCTTTGTATCTCTCCCATGCTTCATATAAGGACCCTTCATGTTGTTGCTCAAACTAACAAATAGCTGTCCTCATCTTTGCAGTCTTAGCCATTGGGAAGAACTTGGCTAGGAATTTCTGTGCTAAGTCCTCCCATGTAGTGATTGACCCTGACGGTAAAGAATGAAGCCAAGTTCTCGCCTTATCCCTCAATGAGAATGGGAACAACCTCAGTCTAATAGCATCCTCCGTCACACCGTTGTATCTGAATGTATCACAAATTTATATAAAGCTCAATAGGTGTTCATTCGGATCATCTGTAGCAGCACCCCCAAACTGAACTGAGTTTTGCACCATCTGAATAGTGCCCGGTTTAATCTCAAAAGTATTGGCTGCTATCACCGGTCTGACTATGCTAGACTGTAGTCTATTTATGTTCGGCATGGAATATTCTCGTAGAGCCCGATGTTCTTCTCTTTGCTCAATTCTCTGTTCTTCTTCCATACTAACTGTAGTACTCTCTAATTGAGCTTGCAAATTTCTCTGCACATTTGCTTTCCAACCCCTTCTGTTAATGTTATCCTGTGCTGGTGTTAATTCTGAGTTGGACGATCGTGTGTGCATAAAAATCTATAAGTACCTGAAACGAAAATAAAAATAAAAATAGAAATGAGAAACGATCAGAATTGTCTAACTCATACAATATAGCTTGAAACTGATGATAATTATTTAAATTAACGCCTTTCCCCGACAACGGCGCCAAAAACTTGTTGCCTTTTTTTCAGTTCTAACAAAAAGAGCTCTAACTCATGCAAGCATACATGTGTCAACAAGTAATACAGAGTAAGTAGAGTATCGATCCCACAAAGAAAGTTATCAAATTTAAACTCCTATGCATCAATTAAATCACTATATTTATATGCTTAGACTAGCAACTATAATTGGTGAATTAATCTAATTGCAGATAACTACTAAAACAAGAATAATAACGAAACGAAATAAACCAAGTCTGGAAATAATGGGATCCTAACTTCATTTCATATTTCATCCAATTACCACTATCATGCAAAAATTGTTCACATATCACAGGAAAATAGACAAGAGCACTAATAGAGTCATAGCCATTTTTCAATGCACTATGACCTACTTACATAGCATCCACGAATGATAGACTCTATGTAATCATCAATATAACCAAAATCACTATATGCCTATGTGAAATTGCAATCATACTGAATTTAAGCACAAGCCCATATTTTAACTCATACGGTGAATAAGTATATCTATCTCATTCACGAAATACACAAGCCATATAAAACAGCCCCATATACGTATGCTATCATGATTACAGTCCATACTTGCATGTTCATTGTCAATTCCATGCAAATACTGAAATGAATGGTGATCAAGCATTCATACATGCAAAACAATCATAATAGAAATCCCATATGATATGTAAAACAGCCCCAACAATCAAGCATGCAACCAACTACATATTAAAATCCATTAGAATCCCATAATGGAGTTTAGTTCATGACTGAACCAAAAGCCATTATGGGATCAACTCTAAACATGATTAACAAGAAAATAATTGAAAGATGAAGGATAGAACGATCAAACTTAATTATAGATAGGAAACCAAAATCAACGTTCACTCCTCATAAAAATCCAGCAAAACAATAATAAGAAACCACAATGACAGAATATCCCAAGAAGAATTAGAGAAGATGGAGTTTTGGCTTCGTTCTTCGTAGGAATATCTCCCAATGTGTAAACCCTAGTTACGATATGAAAAATACGTCAAAAGTTATTCAAGTTCCGTCTGACACCAGTCAGATATCGTTTTAAAACAAATTACAACCCTTTTAATTAAAAATTAAAATAAAAAAATCAATCAGACTTGACCGTTTCATGCGTATAGCGCCGCTCCCTAATAAATTCCTCATGCAGGGTAGAGACTTACGATAAGTCATGATGTCCAGTAGGGCTCTCGGCGCGGTAGCGCTCTCGAACCTAATATAACCAGCACATGCGGTCAACTCTCGCAATATGAATTATTCTAACTGCTTTGCAGACCGATCCATTCTATGTTCCTTCCTTCCATGCTTGGTCTCCTTGCTCCATTATACCTTCATGACATGCATCCGTTAACCTCATGCCATCCAACACCACCAAAGTAGCCATTTTTTGCAATTGTTCCACCAAAGGAGTTCTAAGTATATGCAATGCAAAATAACATGAAATGCAACTAAAACATACTAGAATGGACTTCAGATCGGCATAATTCACGTAAATTGATATCCAATAAGTAGGTATAAAACCAACTTATCACACGTAAGCCAATGATGACTTTCATCACAATATAAGCATGAGGATGATGACAATGATATAAGCAATAATCAAACGAAATCAAATCCAACGAAATCAATGATAAATATTAAAGACTTTAAATTTATCCAGAGTTTAAAAATATCCAAATTGTCAACATGATACTGCTTTGTAGAGTAAAATTCAAGAATAATATTCATGTACCAAAAATAATTTGGACATAAAAGAAATATATTTTTCGAGTAAATAGTACCCCGTGAATAGTACTTCGGGAATAGTACCCCGTGAATTGTACCCCGACATAAAAAGTATCCCAAATACCCGAGTGAATGATACTAGAGTGAATAGTAATTGGGTGAATAGTAACCCATTAATAGTACTCCGGCACGAAAAGTGCATCAAATACCCGAGTGAATAATACTAGAGTGAATAGTAACCCGTGAATAGTAACTCATAAAAGAAAATACCAAAGAAAATGATATTCCATGACGAGTACAAAAGAAATGATATCTCATACGAATATAATAGAATATACGAAATTGCAAATGGATTTTCACCTATAAATGCAGTAATCCACGTAGACAGATCATTTCCACAATTTAATAAAGAATGAATACGAAGGATCATTCACCATGCATGCGATAATCCACATAGATAGGTTATTCCAACAGAATAATAAAGAATGGAATAACAGAAGAATTCACCATGCATGCGATAGACCGCACAGATAGGTTATTCCCAACAGAATAATAAAGAATGGAATCAGGTCATGCGTAATCCACACAGACAGGATATTCCAATAGAATAATAAAGAATGGAACCAGGTCATACATAATCCGCACAGACAAGATATTCCAACAGAATAATAAAAAATGGAATAACAACAGAATTCACCGGGCATGCGATAGATCAATGCGCATGTGTTATTCCAACATAATAATAAAGAATGGAATAACAAAAGAATTTCACCATGTATGCAGTACTTCGTATAGACAGGTTATTCCAACATAATAATAAAGAATGGAATAACAAACCTTACGAGTATTGAAAGAAAATAACTCTCTTCATGAATACGAAAGAATAATACCCCTTATCTTAGAAGAAGACTGGATACTGGATTAGTGAGGTAACAGACTTCTCTTCTTCCTTCTCTCTAAAATTTCTCTCTATAATAATTGCTCTAAAGCTTTAGTGAATTGGTGAGAAATGAAGGAAGAATTAGCTTCTATTTATAGGAAAATATAGTTTCAATAATTGCACATTTGGGGCTCGAAATATTACAGTATAATACCTTTCCCATTTTCTTCCTTTTTAATTTAGTCATGCAAGTATTATCAAACTTGCACCACCTCCCCTAATAGTAAATCATGTGAATCAATAGTAAAATCATGTGACTCAATAGTATAATCATGTGAAAAAACTAATTACAGTATAGTACCTTCATCTATACCTCCATTTTTAATTTAGTCATGCAAGTAATATCAATCTTGCACCAACTCCCCTAATAGTAAATCATGTGAATCAATAGTGCACACATGTGAACACATAGTTATCAGCATGTTAACTAATAGCAATTAATTGCTCATTTATTCGGTTAATTACCCGATTGGTCAATATAACCTCCAGACATCATTTATTATCGAAATAAATGTCGATTTTCACTAACACTAATAATTCCAACACAATGGAACTATCAATTTCATCTTTAATCAACATGAACTTATTCATCATTAATATTATAACTCACAATATTTAACAACCAGGTCGTTCCCAGGAAATAGGAGGTTTTTCGATAAGGATTTCTCCTTATTGGCGCGCAATTAGGTGACTAAACCTCTCATTGATAGAACTTCTAGACATTGTCAATATTGTAATGTAATAATATGAATAAATTTGTCGTCTCAATTATTGATTTAATAATATATCATATTATACAGATGATACTGTGACAATAATTAAATCAATAATATGAGAGATATGATGCAGCAATTACTGTAGCAATAATTGAGTATAACTGAGTGACTTCTTACGTAAGTATCAATAATCAATACCGTGTGCTCCTATGCAACCACATGTATTACTGTACTTTTACTACCGTTTAGTTCAACAGTTTTAAAGGTAACACTTTCGCCGTTATTTTTATAAAAAGATAATTCTGTCGTTTTCTTACTACGACAATACTTCCATTGTGGAGTCCACCAATGATTGTGCCGTCGTACGGATATTCCCTGACAAAAAGAATATTTCCCGACCAATCGAATATTATATAACAACTTTCATACTTTGTAAAATTTATAAATATTACCCACAACTATAATATTATATCAAATCCACACCATAAAATTCAAAAAAAAATATTTCGAGAAATTTAAATCTTTATTCATAAAATTTGGGGTCTCACAATCTCCCCTCCTTATGAAATTTACCCTCGAAATTTACGTGCGCATACTGGTATCTTAGAAAAGGTGAGGATACCTTGACTTCATTTCAGATTCTAACTCTTAAGGTATAACCTTTGAGTGTCGAATATAATCCTTCTTATCCAAGATTTTAACACGTATCTCATCATACGTTAAATCTTCTGCTGTCTTGTCTAGTTTTAATTCAATAATGTGGTTCGGGTCGTCCACATATTTACGTAATATCGATACGTGAAAAACTTTATGAACACGCGATATACTTGGCGGTTAACGAGTCTATAGGCCACAGTTCCTACTCGATCGAGGATTTCAAATAAACCAATAAAATCAAGGGTTAAGATTTCCTCTCTTCATCGAGTCTTGCTTCTAGAATAACGCCCTCTTGAACCTTCTTCTTCACATTCATCAGCTCCGGGTGTGTAGCTTGAGCGGCCTTTAACTTTATCGATTAAAGTCGATTCTACTCGTATTATTTGACATCATCACGTGGGTCCTTAGAGTCTTTAACTCTATCTTCATCATTTGTAAGTTATACGAAATGGGTTTTTGTGTTAACAACATCACACTTGTAAACGTATATGATCTTCTACTCAACCCGTCAGCTACCACGTTCGCTCTTCCATGATAATATTGAATGGTATGGTCGTAATCTTCAACAGCTCGAGCCAACGTCCTTGGCGCATGATACGTTTGTTTTGGTTGAAGAAATATTTAAGGGTTTAAAAAATGAGTTTGTACTGGGGTCAATACAAAATTCGATTTCACGCTCTAGGGGTAGGCTAAGAAGTCTTCAAGAATACGTCAGGAAATTTATTAACAATAAAAATATCATTCAAAACTGTGACTCTCATCCAAGACTTGGATAGTACGTCACATTGATACCTATCAACTTTCCACCGTTATTCACGACGTCCCCTACGGATATTCTGGCTTCGGTGTATTCCAAGACTTGGAAGTCACCAGCGAAAGGCTCGGGGCTCTTTACTTATGGCTTAATATGACAATGATTGACTTTAGTGGTTTGGTTGCTTGAATTCGCATAACAGGTTGGTTAGGAATATAAAAGCTAACAACCTTACGAAAAGGATGATGAGTAGTTAACCAATCGATTCCTAAAATCACATCAAAGGCAAGTATTTTCAAAGAGATAAGATCAACAGGTAACGTGAAAGTGTTGATTTGAATCAACAAGATTTATAAATAGTGGAGGTAACGAAGGTTTTTACTAACGAAGCTTTAACCAATAAGTCAAAGTCTAACTTCTTTGGGGTCAAATTTAAACGTTGAGCGCAAGCAAGAGAGATAAAAGAATGAGTAGAACCGGTATCTAATAATGTATAGACTTTGCAAGAATTTATAATTAACTAACCCGTGCTAACTTCATTCGGGTTACTCGCTTTTTGAGAAGTCACAAAAAATGCTCTCCTTGAAACCACTGACTTTGTTTTGTCCGTATCCGCCTTTGGTGTCACCGTCCCAGCTGGACTTAATTTTGCTACAGGACAAAATTGAGCTATGTGACCGTCTTTTCCACCACTAAAACATACCTTGGAAGGCTGTGAACAGTTTGGACTTATGTGTCCCTCCTCTCCGCATCTATAACATCTAACTGGCGGTCGTTCTCCTCCCCTAGAATTTGTTGCTGGTGTTGGTCTGCTGCCGACGTCTTCCCATCATCGTTAAATCTTCTCTTCTAGAATTTTCCACTTGAATCATTTCTTCTATTATCTTGGCCATGATTACCACCGAAGTGGTTACCATTTCTTGCCTGATAATTTCCTTCATGATGGTTATTATTGTTCTGATGGCCATTGCCACCGGTACGATTATTATCGTGTTGTTGCTCGTTATCCTTTGGTTGGGCTGGCTCATTATCGCGCTCTAATAACTGAGCCCTATTCACTACATCTAAATACAAACACAATTTGTGAGAAATGAGGTATTGACGTATTTCGGGTTTCAAACCTCTTAGAAACATTCGCGTCATTCGCTCCTCATTATCGACCAAATGGGATGAAAACTGGGATAACTCCGCAAATTTAGCCTCGTATTGCGACACAGTCATATTATTTTGCTCCAACTTGATAAACTCCACCTCCTTCATGTGACGAATACTTTCGGGAAAGTACTTGTCGTTGAATAGATCTTGGAACTTCTCCCAAGACATCTTGAGTGCGTCAGGTTGGGTACGTTTTATAGATCCCACCAGTAATCTGCCTCTTCACGCAACATAAAGGTTGCGAAGGTAACCTTTTACTCCTCGGAGCATCCCAAGACATCAAATATCTTGGTGATCTATTTTAACCACGTCTCCGCCTTAAGTGGTTCTGGCTTTCCCAAAAACTCCAGTGGTCCAAGCTCCTTGAACTTCTTAGCGGTGACCGGCTGTGGGTTGCCATTATTTCCACCTATATTTTGAACATGAGTCTCTCTTACCTGATGTTGCATGAATTGCATAAAACCTTTGAACATCCAATCGTTCATCATTTGATCGATGTTGTTATTTACCTGAGGATTATTTTCTTCCTGTTGCACATTATCCTGGGTATTGATCGTTGGTGACTCAACGGTCTCATGTGCTTTATTGCTGATCTCAACATTTTTAGATGCCATTTTCAAACACTGCCATAAAACAAGGGTTAATTGACATATCACATATTATCCCTATACTCTGAACGACTAATTAAATACCAAATAAACTTAGGTAGGTCATACTAGAGAAGGAATTCCCAATCTCTCCCCTCTTAGTTCTTGTCTCACATCTCAGCCATGGATCATATCCCTAAGCTTTGATACCAACTATGACGCCCCCAAAATAGGTATACATCACCCATCTTGAGTCGCTAAATACATGGTACAAAATTCAAATACAACTTAATAATACAACTGTCGTGTAAAATACGACAAAACATAAACTGAGAGTTTTAATAAGAATATTATCATCTAGACAATATCCACACTTAAAGGAGTCCTCATTACATTTATTGTCACACTATTTAACAGAATAGTGAGGACTACTAATAATCTTATCATCTGGACCGTCACTCCGCTTCCCCAACTCGTCCCATTTATATTCTCATTTCAAGAAGAAACGGTGAAAGAAAAGGTGAGCTCAACTAGCCTAGTAAAAATATTATGACTAAGATAATGTAGAATAAATTATCATTAGCCTTTAACAATGTTAAACCCGATAGAATATAATAGACAACAAGTTTAAGCTGCGATTGGAACAAGCAATGCATTAGAAGAGTCAAGTAGAGCATAAAATCTACTATCTTCTATGATTTAAAAAGTTTTCATCAACTTTATCACTGAGACTCAGCTTAATAAATAAAATCAAATCATCCCTGCACCACGGCCAAGGATATTCATGTAATCATCAATGGTCATGATTATACCAAATAATCCCTGGTCATAATCATACCAACAACTATCCATCAATGAACGACAGGCCAATGAGGACTTTTACCACATCATTCGTTACATTACGATCATGATCATACCGAATAATCCCCGGTCATAATCATACCAAGTCCATCTATGCACGTAAGGCAAAGATGACTTTCATCACAATATTAGCATGAGGATGATGACAATGATATAAGCAATAATCAAACAAAATCAAATCCAATGAAATCAAGGATAAATATTAAAGACTTTAAATTTATCCAGAGTTTAAAAATATCCAAATTGTCAACATGATACTACTTTGTAGAGTAAAATTCAAGAATAATATTCATGTACTAAAAATAATTTGGACAGAAAAGAAATATAATTTTTGGGTAAATAGTACCCTGTGAATAGTACTTCAGGAATAGTACCCCGTGAATAATATTCTGACATGAAAAGTACCCAAAATACCCGAGTGAATGATACTAGAGTGAATAGTAATCAGGTGAATAGTAACCCGTGAATAATAACTCCTGAATAGTACTCTGGCACAAAAAGTGCCCCGAATACCCGAGTGAATAATACTAGAGTGAATAGTAATTGGGTGAATAGTAACCCGTAAATAGTAACTCGTAAAAGAAAAATACCAAAGAAAATGATATTCCATGACGAGTACAAAAGAAATGATATCTCATACGAGTATAATAGAATATACTGAAACTACAAATGGATTTTCACCCCATGCAGTAATCCACGTAGATGAGATCATTTCCATAATTTAATAAAGAATGAATACGAAGGATCATTCACCATGCATCTGATAATCCACATGAACATGTTATTCCAACAGAATAATAAAGAATGGAATAACAGAAGAATTCACCATGCATGCGATAGACCGCACAGACAGGTTATTCCCAATAGAATAATAAAGAATGGAACCAGGTCATGTGTAATCCGCACAAACAGGATATTCCAATAGAATAATAGAGAATGGAACCAGGTCATGCGTAATCCGCATGCATGTGATATATTCAAATGTAATAATAAAAATGGAATAACAACGAGAATTCACCGGACATGCGATAGGCCTTGCATGAAGCGAGAGTTATTCCAACAGAATAATAAAGAATGGAATAACAAAAGAATTTCACCATGTATGCAGCACTTCGTATAGAAAGGTTATTCCAACATAATAATAAAGAATGGAATAACTAACCTTACGAGTATTGAAATAAAATAACTCTCTTCATGAATACGAAAGAATAATACCCCTTACCTTAGAATAAGACTGAATACTGGAATAGTGAGGTAACAGACTTCTCTTCTTCTTTCTCTCTATAATTTCTCTCTATAATAATTGCTCTAAAGCTTTAGTGAATTGGTGAGAAATGAAGGAAGAATGAGCTTCTATTTATAGGAAAATATAGTTTCAATAATTGCACATTTGGGGCTCGAAATATTATAGTATAATACCTTCCCCATTTTCTTCCTTTTTTATTTAGTCATACAAGTATTATCAAACTTGCACCACCTCCCCTAATAGTAAATCATGTGAATCAATAGTAAAATCATGTGACTCAATAGTATAATCATGTGAAAAAACTAATTACAGTATAGTACCTTCATCTATACCTCCATTTTTAATTTAGTCATGCAGGTAATATCAATCTTGCACCAACTCCCCTAATAGTAAATCATGTGAATCAATAGTACACACAAGTGAACATATAGTTATTAGCATGTGAACTAATAGTAATTAATTGCTCATTTATTTGGTTAATTACCCGATTGGTCAATATAACCTCCAGACATCAATTATTATCGAATTAAATGTCAATTTTCACTAACAATAATAATTTCAACACAATAGAATTATCAATTTCATCTTTAATCAACACGAACTTATTCACATTAATATTACAACTCACAATATTTAACAACCAGGTCATTCCTAGGAAAGAGGGGGCTTTCCGATAAGGATTTTTCCTTATTAGCGCGCAATTAGGTGACCAAACCTCTCCTTGACAGAACTTCTAGACATTGTCAATATTCCAATTTAATAATATGAATAACTTTGTCATCTCAATTATTGATTTAATAATATATCATATTATGCAGATGATACTGTGACAATAATTAAATCAATAATATGAGAGATATGATGCAGCAATTACTGTAGCAATAATTAAGTATAACTGAGTGACTTCTTACGTAAGCATCAATAATCAATATCTTGTGCTACTATGTAACCACGCGTATTACTGTACTTTTACTACCGGGTAGTTCAACAGTTTTAACGGTAACACTTTCGCCGTTATTTTTATAAAAAGATAATTATGTCGTTTTCTTACTATGACAATACTTCCATTGTGGGGTCCACCAATGATTGTACCGTCGTACGGATATTCTTCGACAAAAAGAATATTCCCCGACCAATCGAATATTATATAACAATTTGCATACTTTGCAAAATTTATAAATATTACCCACAATTATAACATTATATCAAATCCACACCATAATATTCAAAAAAAAATATTTCGAGAAATTTAAATCTTTATTCATAAAATTTGGGGTCTCACAACTTTTCTTAATACAAGCATACTTGCATATTCATTCATATATATATATCATAATCAAATCATATGTAAATAGGAATATCATTCACGTGCTTATTCCTGATAATCTTCCCCTATTTGATTATGACAAAAACAATAAGTGCATATACATGTTATGAATGAATCTTATATACATTGAGCAACTGTATTTCTAAAGTAGATAATCATTAATGTCATTTATAATAATATGGAATTTAATACACTACGACATTTCTATATCATGGATCCAGAACATTCCTAATGGTTAGAGATATACCTCTTTGGCTCCATGTGTGTTTTCAGGATGTCTGTTGATCAGCTATTCATCTGTTTGATCTTCTTGCACCTGCTCACCCTGGGATGTTTACTACATTTCTTTTGTCTGCTCCCCCTTAGATGTATGCTTCTCTTCTTATTCTTCTGGCTCCCCCTTAGCCTTTGTAAACACAGGCTCATCATCCTTTGGCTCCCCCTCAGATGATAACCCAGCTTCTTCTTCTGTTGTCTTTTTCTTTGTCTTCTTTTCTTGTTTCTTTCTGCTCGTTCTGATCTCTTTGCCCTTTCTTGAATGCCTCTTACTGTGCCTCTTTCTATGCCTCTTTTTCTCCCCCTTTTTGTCATTAATCACTTGAGAGAGCTGTTCCATGTTGGACATACGCATCTCTATCAGATAAAAGGAGTTACCAACTCCAATCTTGAGTTCTTGTTGACTTAACTCAAGTTGCATAGAGAAAGACTAATTCATGTTGCCAATCTTGTCAGAGAGGACTTGGAGTTGTTCTTCATTAGTCTTCTGTGTTCGTAAAGCTTTTTCCTTCTGATTATGTATGGCCTTCAGACAGATGTGATCTCTCTCTTTGATTTTGAGAGATTCATTAGCCATAATAGCTTGAAGTCTATTTTGAACTGAATTATCTCTTATTTCTATCAGCACCATCTTTGACTCATCATTGATTTGAGATATCTTCTCAACCTGTTCATCAGAATTCTTCAATAGTTCCTGCTCCATAGGAATTTGATCATCTGGTTGGGCAGCCTCTTGTTGCACACCAGATTGGACTCTACGATTTTCATCCTTGGACAGATTTTCAAAAGTATTAAGAATCTAAAAAATCGTTGAATACCAATCGCTATTGGAGGATGAAGGAATGTCAGATAGTTGTGCTTGGGTAGATGGAGGCTTCTTATTCTGGACTTGAACACCATCAGTGGTAGAGTGAGCAGACTCTACGATTATCTCCTTGGCCATAATCCTTCTGCCTTCAGAGTTCACTCTACGATCGTAAGGAATATAGTGATTACCAGCATGTCGGTAGACTTTGTAATGGGGCTGGTCATTGATCATCATGGTTGCAAGTTTCTTTACCCTTGGGAAGTTTTGTGACACCAGCTCCAGATTTGGAAACTGAGAGTAGCACCAACTGAAGTAGCTCTCATCTTTATCAATATGTGCCTTTAACCACGACATCCATGGGAAGAACCATCTCATCAGAAGATCTTCAGAGTTATACATTATTATTGTGCAATCTATCTCCATATTTTTCCAATTGTGAAACACTTCATCTGTAGTCATTCTTACAACTCGAAGTTGTTCATTTCCATGACTTATCCATCTTGTTGTTGGTTCAGCTGGTGGTTCATCAAAAACTTCCACCACTATTCTTCTACTAATTCTAGCTGGAGAGAGCACAAGATAGTCTGCTGGTTCCTCTGATTCCTGATTTGCAGAACCAAAATCTTTTCCCATTTCTTCACCTTCTGAACTGGAATCATGTTAACTTCCTTTATCTGATTCATCAGTGAATCCTTCTTGCTGATTTTCATTACTAGTATCATCTTCAGCATCGTCTTCATTAGATTCAGATTCATCATCACTTACATCAATGACTGCAGTAGAGTGATCACTTTTCTTCCTAGGGGAAAATTTAGCAAGTAGTCTGTAGCTCTTTCTTCTCCTTGGAGGTTCAGCTATAGGAGAGTCAAACTCTTCTTCCTTTTTAGACTCTGAGGCCTTTGAATCATCAGACAAACTTCCTTGACGTTCAACATTGGCAGGGGCAGGTCCTTCTTCTTTCAAATCAACATCATTTGACCCATTATCTGGGCTTGTTGGAGCATTTGCATTTGGAGATTCAGTTAGGTCATCTTGTAGCTTTTCCTCATCATCAGAGTGAATACTCTGAGAGTTAGCCATAGGGCTTGTATATTCTTTTTCATCAGTAGAGTTTGCATTTTCTTTCATAAATCCAGCTTCACCTTCATCGTTGGATTTGTTTTTTGGGGACTCAGTCTTGAGAACATCAGTTCCTTCTCTTCTTCTGACTCAACGTCCTCTTCTTTGTCAGATGTACTTTCTTGATAAATTGGGACTGGCTTGTTGACCACCTTAGCTTTCTTTCTTGATGGCCCTTGAAGCAATTTGTTGCTTCTTCTCTTTGTGGTCTCTGGTGTAGTTAAGACCTTTTCACTTTCATCTTTGTCTTTAGTGGAGAGACTTCTTGGTGGAGCCTCTATTTTCTTCACACCCCTGGATCTCTTCCTTACTGGTGTGGCTGATACTAGTGTAGAGTCACCAGACTCAGAGCTTTCCACCTCCTTTGCCTTTCTCTTCTTTGCAGAGACTTTGCTGCTGCTTTCAGTTGTTGTTAGCCTCCTATTTTCCTTTGGATTTTTCTTCCAGTTTATGAACAGTTGTGGAGACATCACTTTATGAACATTTAGAGGCTCTCCCTCATCATCCTTGATCTTGCTTCCCAGCTTTTTCTTCATCACAATACTCAGCAGTCTTCCATGAAGGACCTTAGTCAGGGGTCTATCTATAGACTTCTTTATCTCATTCCTTTCCACCCATTTGGAGATCTGATCGAACAAGATAGCTCCAAAGTTGATTTGCTTCTTCAGAACTATTGTAGACATTATCTTTAGCTGCTGATCAAGCACAGTGTCATGTGCAATGTTCTTGCATAGTATACATTTGCCCACTATCTCAGCAAAGAACTCAAATTCTTCTGGAAACTCCTTTTTCTTCATGTCCTTCAGACTAGGGTTTCTTTGGTACCCCATAATTTTCTTTGCATGTTCAGTGTCGATCTCATCAAGGCTCTTTAGTCCTTGGTCAGGAAATCCTAAGCATTGATTGATGTCAGATGATTTTAGCTTAAGAGACTGAACTTTAACCTTGGTAGAAAGGATTCCGGAATTTATGGATGTATTTGAGTAAAACTCCTTAACTAGTTGAGTATATACTCGAGTGCTTGCCTCAAAGCATTCTGAGAATCCGGCGTTCTTTACAAGTTCAAGAATGTCTTTGAACTTCTTTTTGGATTTCTCAAACAACTTGGTTCCTAGCTGAATACCAGTGATTACTTGCCAGTCTGCCATTAAAAGAGTTCAAAGAATATGGGTATTTTAATTTAGATAATCTTATGAGAGATTGATGAATGTCTCAGGAAGGTTAATGATTCTGGCTTAGAAAAGGATTCTAGGGTTTGAAAAACTAGGAGGGAGAAAGGTTCGATAATTTTGATAACTATTTGCAGATTTTGAATTTGCCTTTACGACAGTTCCTTCTGACTCTGCATGCGCTATGATGTGTCAACTAGCCATTGGTTGCACGATGCCCAATAATGAGTTGTAACTCCCCATAACCTTTTCGGTTTTATATTCCTTTTAAGAGAAATAGGCGTCAATGAAGTGGATTGATCGTTAACCATTTTGGTTCATAGAGTAGCATGGTAAGGCAGCTATGGACTCTACGTTTTCCTTTGTTGACTCAACGTTCTTCTTCTGAGAGATGCTACAATAGATGGTTTTGACACTGAGCGTCATCTTGAATCTGCATATCTTGACCACTAATGTATCCCAAGCCAGTTTGGCACTTAAGTTCTGAGGTGAGTTTTCATGATGTCTTTTCAAACTGTATTCGAACTTATCTCCTCATAATCTGAATGGTTGAGCAATTGTTTCGTTCTTCCAAGCTCCTTATGAGCTAGAGCATTCTGGTCGGACTGCGATCATCGAGTTTACTTCTACGATTGTTGAGGTTGCATCACGATCGTTGAGTTCTCTTCAAACTTTACTCTACGATCGTTGACTGTCTTGGTCCTTGAGATGAACTTGACTAAGCAATCCTTCTGGATTAAGGTAGCTCAAGAAGGGCCAACCTCTTAGAGTGAGCTAAGGGTCAGGTTTGTCCCTGAGGCACTTTTCAGATGAAATACTTTAGAAATGATTTGCATTGATATCTCATTTAACCTTTTTAGCTGGGGAGGTCCTCTACCAACTTTTTAGACAATTGCATTTGTTGTAATCGTGGTATCCTCCTGCTCTTATACTACGATCAGATGTTTGATCGTAGGCACTCCACGATTTTGAGTTGGGTGGCTGATAGGTTATCAGTAGTACGTTTTGAGACGTACCTACTGACTATGGATCTTCATTTGGTTCATCAGCCACAAAGTTTTGGGAATCAGAATGGTGATACATTGCTTCATAGTATATCTCGATGTTTTAGAGCTTACATCTTTGTTAGCGATTCTTACCTCCTCCATAGTTGAAATTGTCTTCTCAAAGAGATATAAGTTTTTCTTCTTCATGTGTAGCAGAAGGCAGTCATGCATATCTCATTCTGGCTGAAGTCATTAAATCTTCTTATATCGTAGAAATGAGTATCTTTAGGGTTGATCATTCTACGATCCTTTGACAGCACTATAAACGTAGTCTTTCTTGTCATCTTGTACGTGTGGAGTTCTTCTCCCGTAATGAGTTCCTCATGTTTGATGCTCGATGATCCTCTGATGTGAGCTTCCTGGAGGATTCTTTTCTTATGACATGCTTTGCATGATTGAGCATGTAGGACCCTTTCCATCTTTGGTTGAGTGGCATGCTTCCATATAAAGATCAGCAACCATGTGAACTTCATTTAAATTAGCTCAGCAGGTCTTCAAGGGCAGACTTTGACATATAGGAATTTTATCAGAATCATTTCTGAACAGTTTTAAGCCTTCTGCTGGTTGAGTCTTTCTTGATTGAAGTCCTCTGCTTCAAAATTCCTTAGTATGGCCAGATATACCAGGTACCTGCAGGTTAGATACATTTCTATTTTTGGTACCCATAATTAAATGGGTCTTGCTATGTTAGTTTTCTAAATCGCTGTTCCTCATGTATTTGGATAATCATCATATTGATCACCAACAGTCATATTCATGCATGTAACTAATTTAGATAATATATTTTGAGATGCATGATGGTGAGTGTGTGTAAGATTTGCCATTTTAATAAAACATTTTTTTCTTTGATGGTTTCACCATTTGCTTGGTTATGTTCACAGAGTTTAAATGTTCACAAAGTAAGAATCAACACTATTACTTACGTGTATCTGGTTGATTCATGGAGGTGATCAGTTTCTATGACTCTTCAAGATACTCTTGTAGAACTGATGATACTCTGTGTGTTATCAGACACTTAGAACATGGGTTTGTACATACATACTAAGCCATCAACAAAGATTACTCCTCATTAGATTAATTTAACCTTTGATATTCTTATGAACCATTTCAAATTTCTTTCAAGGTGTCATCTTCAACCTAAAACTTGGATGGAGAGAAAGTTTGTAAGCATTTGAGTTTCCACCCTTAGTGTACTTTCTCTCTTCACCTTTTTAGGTAGAATATGATTCCTTGAAAGAATATGGTTATAGTTCATAGGGAGGTGCAACATGATGTACACAATTATATTAGTGAGGAACCGTACTTTTCTGCTGTCAGTTTCTTAACAGTCATTTGTCTTTGATATACTGAGGTTAGGCATTGATGTGCATAGTTTCTCATTTGCTCCTGACAGCTTGTTGCTCTAGTTGACTTTCGATCAATCAGTCGTGGTCTTGAAGATGCAAGCTAAGAGACTTTCAGCATCTTTAGTTCTTTGACATCCTTGAGTTCACAAGGTTTACATCCAGCTGCTGGTAGGCCAGACACATGTTTGAGAAGTTCTTCTTTCTTTTCTAAATAGTCATTTCTCAACATGTATGGTCTTTTCATTTTTTAGGCTGGTGGATGTTTGACTCTTTTCTGTTGATATCTCTTGAGCTTTCTAGCCTGGTCTTCAGACTACAAGATTGACCGCGGGCAAGGATTGGTCTTGTTGATATGGAAATCAAGAACATTGACCAATCTGAGCAGCTTCAGGGATATATACATATTTACCTGTACACAGTATTTCCAATGTGTGAGCTCATCTACATATAACAAGTGACTTACTACTAAACCAAGTTTAGAACAATGTTTGTGCCTAGGATCAGACTCAAAGCGATTAGCTTTTGAATATAGCAAGAGAACCTGTTCTAATACCAATTGTTAGTTCTCAGTAGGCACACAATAGATCCAGAAGGGGGGGGTTGAATAGATCCTTTTTCGTTTTAAATACTTTTCCCTTTTATTTGATTATTGCTAATGAATTAGCATATGAAAAACATAAGAATCTTTTCAAGCGCAACGGAATAAGTGAAAGATCCCCTTCATTGATATATTCATAATCATACATACATTGTTCTTAGAGTTAGTTAAGTTGTAAGTAGTTAATACATACATAGCAGATATAGTAGTTAAGTACATAATTTAAATGACATAAAGTAAATGACATAAGGGATTTTAAGTGGTTCAGAGACTCAAGCTCCTAATCCACTCTTCTGCTTTCATCTAGCAAGATTTCCACTAAGGAAGGGCAGCACCCTGAATAACTAAGATTCCTTCAAGGCCAGCAGCCTTAGAACTTTAGTTCACTAAGAACTCTTCAAGGCCAACAGCCTTGGAACTTCTCTAGTTCCCTAGGAACTCTTCAAGCCTAGCAGGCTTGGAACTTCGTTTAGTACCTCCGGACAAGGACCCCTCAGGCCCTGGCTTCTTGTTGTTGTAGTTATTGTTGTTATTGGTGCTGAGGTGCTAAGATGTCATTAAGCTTGAACATCTTTTGTACTTAGCAGCTTGGTGTGGTCCTCTTTGCATTCTACTTCGAGTCTGGACCACATCTCTGGTGCAGCTGATCTTTACTCCTTTCTGTTCATCTTCTCTGATGTCAGTTGTTCACCATCACCATCTGGATTTGCTAAGTCTCTGAGCTTTTTGTAGACTTCATCTGGCACTTAGAAATCCCTGAACCCTTCTTTAATGTTTTGCAGACATGGTTTTGCACTTGTTCAATTTTAGCTTTAGGTTCATGGTGATTCGTAGAGTGGCTCTCTGGATCTTCTTTGTGCTCTGCCACTCTTTTGAATGCTATCTTTTTGTCCTTCTCGGCTCTTAGCTTAGCTACCATTTTTAGTGGCATTCTCATCTTTGTTGAGTGAAGCTTTAGTCTATTTAAGCCCTTCTACAAAGCTGATTCACTTCCACCTATGTAGTCTCACTGTCACTGAGACTTGATTTGTTAATCTTTTCGTGTAACTCGTAGAGTTAATAATAGCATTCTACAACTCAACAATTCTGCAACATAACAATCATCAGTAGCTCTTGATCTTTGAAGCTCTGTTGATTTATACTCCTTCCCAATCTTCCCGTTGGAAAGTAGCCGTTAAAAGGCTTTTTTGAATTGCTTCGCAGATCTCGAGTTATTTGAGGTAGACTGCAGATGTGACATGACATGACTTTCTGGCACTGCAGTCTACCATTTCACCTACCCTATCAGAGATGTTACTTTTATATCTTGGGCAGGTAGTCGACTTTATTACCTCCTTCTGATATCTCGATCGGAGGTTGTCCTTTTGCATCGATGCTCTCAATAAGCTTAGTTCGAATATCAATCTTCGGGTTGAACCGTTGCCAATGCTTCAATCCTTAGTTGTTCCAACTCTACGATTCTGATGCACATCTTCTTGGACCTGATCGTAGTGTCTAGTTAATAGGCAGAGACAACACTACGATCTTGAAGAGTGTAAGACCCCAACTTTTATGAATAAAGATGAATTTTCTATAATTATCATTTTTAAATATTATGGAATGAATTTGATATAATGTTATAGTTGTGGGTAATATTTAGAAATTTTGCAAAATCACTGTGAAGTTGTTTATAATATTCGATTGGTGGGGAATATTAAATACGACGACGGCACAATCATTAGTGGACCCTATTAACCCAATTATTGTCGGATTGAGAAAAATCGACAAAATATTTTTATGAAAATAACGGAGGAAGTTTTACTGTTAATTGTTGAAACACCCTTGTTAAAAGTACAGAGGATTACGCGGTTGGTTGCATAGTAGCACGGTATTGATTATTGATGCTTACGTGAGAAGTTATACAGTTTTATTCAATTATTGTCGATATTTTATATATTATTAAATCAATAATTGAGATGACAGAGTTATTAATATTATTATTTGCATTATTAACGATGTCTAGAAGTTCTGCCAATGAGAGGTTTGGTCACCTAATTGCGCGCCAATAGGGAGAAATCCTTATTGGAAAGCCCCCTCTTTCCTGGGAATGACCTGGTCAATTAATAGTGTGAATAATAATAATGATGATGAAGTTTTGTTTTATTAGTATTATTAATGTAATAAAACAAAAAAGGTTTTTATATAAAACAGAATACTTTTATAAAGTTATTCGTTTTATTAGGCGAATAGTAAAATCTTTTTATATAAAACAGAATACTTTTATAAAGTTATTCATTTTATTAGACAATAATTAGAATATATTATATTTTATTATGCATAGTATTTGCATCTGCGCATATAGTGTTTGCATAATAAAATATTTTTTTAAAAGTTATTCGTTTTATTAGATTATAAATAGAATATATTATATTTTATTGTAAACCAATACTGACCGTCTGCTTTAAAGTAAATCGATCTGGACCGTTCATGGATTGTTACTTATTCATCCATTCTTCTATAAATAAAAGCTCATTCCTTTATTATTTCTTACGAATTCACTGAAACTCTAGAGAGAAACTGTAGAGAGAATTATTCTTCTATCTTGAGCGTATTTCTTTAGCGTTTAAGAAAGCTTTGAGCATAGTGCAAATTTTTTCAAGTATATCCCCGCCCTACCGTCGGAGTACTCTTCTTTATAAGATAAGGGGTATTTTTTTTTCATATTCATGAAGAGAACTTCTGTTATTCCATTCTTTGTTATTTTGTTGGAATAACTTGTATACGCGGTCTACCCTATACTTGGTGAAAATTTTCTGTTATTCCATTATTTATTATTCTGCTTGAATAACCTGTCTATACGAAGTACCGCATACATGGTGAAATTATGTTATTATTCCATTCTTTATTATTCATTTAATATCCTGTCATGCGTTTTCTGCTTGGGACTGGTTCCGCTTCTTTATTATTACTGCGCTGGAATATCCTGCTTGTGCGTTTTACGCCGGACTGGTTCCGTTATTTATTATTACTGTTGAATAACCTTTGTCTATCTGGCACCGCATGCAAGGTGATTTCTGCTGTTATTCCATTCTTTATTATTCCGTTGAATATCTCATCGATGCGTGACATTACCGACCGGTTTTGTTACTTATTATTCTCATTGAATAACTTTTGTCCATGCTGTATACCGCATGCATGGTGATTTCTTTTGTTATTCCATTCTTTATTATACTCGGTTGGTTAAAGTTTTGACTTTTATACTCCATGAAATTAGTGGAATATCCTTGATATTTGCGCTTCATCCAAAGATATCTTTTCATGGAAATATTCTTCCGAGCATTCTTGAATTTTACTCTACAAAGAAGTATCATGTTGACAATTTGGGCGTTATTAGTTCCTAATAAATTAATTCATGAACTTGTTTTATTGAATTCTTATATCATTGTCATTATCCTCATATTTATATTTTTTGAAAGCCATCATGTGGCTGTAGAAAGTATAGATGTACTTGGTAATCAAAAGCCCCCCAAACTCTGTACTTGAAACTCCGAACTCGGTGCTTTCACGATACCATTTCTATGAACGGAATAATACTAATAATAATAACAATAATATATATATTAAACTTAATTTACATAATTATCAGAGTCTATTCCCAAGTACGCAACCTCTAATACATTTATTACATGATAATAATAATATATATATCATCCTTATCATCATAAAGCAAAGTATTACATAACATATCATAAAAATTCATTCAGCAACCTCCTCTTTTCCTTTATTCTTAGCCGAACCTTCTGATTGTTCACACTTAGCTGAAAATATTTAAATTAAGCAAGGATGAGCATTTGAGTGCCTAACAAGTAATAACAATTATATATATAAGCTGAAAGAATTTAAATATTTTCTTTATACTACCCTTCTACAACAAATCAATAGTTGTGAAGTAATTCTGAACCAATAATAATATCATATCAACCCTCTCTCAACTTTTTGAAACTACGTACTGACTATAAATAGGGTTAAGGTGACATACTATGAACATTATTTTCAATTTTCGAATAGGTTTAGCAGAACTTCATCCGCAAACCGTCATAGATTACGAGCACGAGGGTGTACATCCCATGGACCCTGTATTGATCAATACTACATATAAAAACGATATCATCGTTCTCACTCGTTGCCCAGAGGCACATAAAAATTTTCCCGTGAACGGATGTTCATACTTGCTCGGGGTTCCAAACCAAAGGTTTTATCTTGTTCAACAATAATCTATAATTCAACATATATATATATATATATATATATATATATATATATATATATATATATATATATATATATATATACACACACCTGCAATTAACAAAGGTGTATCAACATGTGGTTAAATGCAATGATTATCCAAGTGGGGACACTTGAGTAACCATTTATAGAAATGAACGAACAAAATATATATCTGAATTATCATATACTAACATGTTGATAATCAATGGCGTATATAATATAGGGTTAATAATCTGTATAAAGAATAATATAATTACGAAACATTCTTACTCATGTCCATTGCATAAAAGAAAATGCAAAAGGTAGGATACTTGCACGATGAGCCGCTTACAATCTGCAACTTAGTTTTATCTTTTATATCACGACTTATCATTAATCGGATCATTCGTTCGATTAGAACAATATACTATATAACATATAATCTTGTATTTCGCAATCGAAGACATAACCTAATCACATTATCACACATGTTCAATGATATTTACATCACAAACAAACATTAATACAATTCAAAATATCTAAGTCCGGATCAATTCCTAAAATATGCTTGCAAATTATCAAACATGACTTTATCGAATAATTATCGAGTCTAAGACTCTATTCTCAACTTTCAATATCCAGAATATCACTATATTATTTTTAAATGACATACAATAATTTTTAAACAATTATTATAATTTATCATAAATTTTCAAACACCTAATCATCATCAAATGATTTAAACATCAAACAATTCTATTATCATTAATATTTAATTAATATTAAACTATTAATGAAACCATTACCAAAATATTAAAGTTATTTATAATAACTCAAAATACTTTTAAAACATTTATATTACCCTTAAATGATTTTTAAAATATTTAAAATCATTTATAAATAATTACCATTAATATTAAAATATTAATGTACTATTTATCAATATTAAAAGTCATTAATTATAACTTAAAAATATTTTAATTCATTTATATCCTTTTCAAAAGATTTTTAAATCAATAAAACCATTTTAAACTATTTATTTAATATAATTATTAAAACAATTTAATATCATTAAAGTTAAACAAATATCATTAATATTAAATTATTAATGAGATTATCCTTTAAATATTAAAAGTTATATTTTATAACTAAAAATATCTTTAAACACATTATTTTCATTTAAAATGATTTTTATAATGATAAAATTATTTTTAAACTAAATTATTTAATATAATTATTAAAAACCTTAATATCATTAATAATAATTAATTAATAAATTTCATCACAAAATATTAAAAGTCATTAAAAATAACTTAAAATATTTTCTTATACCATAATATAATTTTAAATAATTTTTCAAGTATTAAAATCATTTTTAAATAATTTATTTAATATAATTACTAAATAAATTAAATAACTTTAATATTCCAAAAATATATCCAAAATAATTAAAATATAATTTTTGGACTTCAAAATAATTTTTAATAATTTATTATGTATTTTTAATAATTAAAAACTAATTTTCTATAATTATTTAATGAAAATATAATTTTTATAAATAAACTATCGCTAAAGACCACCTATAGTGATAGAACCGTCGCTATAGGTGTTCTTCATTCTTCAAAAACCCTGCATCTTCAAGCCAATTACCGAGTGGGTGAGTTTGACCAAGTGTAAATCAGTGTGTGTTGTGTTTCTGGACTTGTTTTTGGTCAGATCTGGTAGAGCTAATGTAAGACTACAAGATCCCGCAACAAACATGTTCATATCATGCATCAAATGAAAGATCTAAGCCATCAAAGTGGTATCGTTGAGGTTATTCTTCATTTACGGGTTGCCCGAAATGAAGAAACGAATCGTGAAACTCACTTTGGACTCCCACTACATTCTGATCGTGTATTGTTTTTATGATCTATAAGCTGCAGTGTATAGCCAGTATGTAGGACTACAAATTCATTACAAAATATCACAATAACAACAAAATATTAAGCAAATACAAAGGCGATTGAAAGGTTGTGGAAAATCGTTCAAATGTTTTCTGGGTTTGCCCAGAAAACAGCCATCATGATCTTTTTGCCTACTTTGACCGGACACTGAAGTCAGCCTACTTGACATTTAGGAGATGTTAAGGCATAATATAGTAGTACTTATACTCAGCTACAACTTGGTTACAAAAACAAACATAAATAATCAACAACTTGCAAGATCTGTGCCTTTAAACTTCCTGTCAGAACGATCTGGGCCTGTTCTTGACTGCCCAGATTCCTTCCGGTCAATGGTGTTTGACCGTTAATAACTTCTATTCTAGACATCAAATGACCCAGATTCTTTTTGCAGATTAAAGACAATATGCCAGGCTACAGATCAAAACTTAAAAACAACAAAAAGCATAAACGAACAAGAATCTGTGGGCACTGACATTCATTGTCAGACCACAGATTGAACTTTTCCAGATTTTTGAAAATCATCAATTTGAAGACTTAGATGTTATGGATCTGTATAATACCAACCCAGATCATCATAATACACTATATACAACATGTTTTAACAATAAAAACTAACATTTAACATGGATATCAAGATCAGATTAGAGCTAGGGTTTTATACCTTTAAATGAACAAGATCTGATTTCTTGGCTACTAATTAATAATATGTGTTAGTGGGGCTTGGATATATGACTAATATGCTACCAAATTTCTTTGGTTTAATAGAGAGAGAGTCTAGGTTGAGAGTTGAAAAAAATGAGCTAGCAAATGGCTTATTCTCTCTCTTTAATCTATTTATAGAAGTCTAGCAAATGTAGGATTTAACTATTAACCCCCATACTTTTGTTATCCCATGGATATATGACTACACCTTATCTCTTCAATTAGCCTAATCATGTGGTTAAGGGAGCTTAATAGATTTTCAACCAATGGGAGCTTGACACCTATGTACTTGATGTAAGAGTTGCTATATAAGGAAGCTTGATTAGCATAATTTGTTGCCTTAAAAGGCCTATTGTGGCCAGCTATGCATATACTCTCTAATTCCTTATTTAGCTATTATTTTAATGCATAAATTAGGTAAATCAAAGGTCTAAAATACCCTTAATTATGTAGGCTAAGTTTGGTCTTGAATTTGATTTCTTTTGGGCTTCTCCCATAATTGTTTTGGGCCATGTAATAATCATAGTCTAACAAATTTAATATATGTTACCCAAATTATTTATTTAGGGTTTAAAATAAAATATAATTAGTTTGCAAAATTTATAATTAGGGTTTTCTTAATTTGATTAGGGTTCTAATCATACATGAACATTAGAGTTTATTATATAATAATTATAATTATCCTTGCTAATTTAGCAATTAGGGTATATAATTTTTGGTAACTAGGGTTACCAAATCATAATTAGGGTTCATACTTAATAATTAGGATTTCAAGAAATTAATATATATAAATGCTAATTAGGATTGACCTAGTTAATCGCAAAATCATACAACACAGTTATATAATAGTCTTGAACTCACAATTGAATTTCAAATTAGGGTTTCCACAATAAAACTCGGGTTTGACATAATAAACCATAACTGACCAATCATTGTCAGTCCACATACATACAGTATATAATTATAGCACAGGAAAATCAAAATATAAATAATATTATATTATTATTCTCATTCCTTGATCAAAATCCAAAAATTAGGGTTTGGATTCCATATCTGATTTATCTGCCATACTTAACATTATTAATTAAGTTAAGATAATTAACTTAATAATCTGAACAAAATTCATATAATAAAATAATTATTATAATAATTCTAAAAATCATTTCATATATTATATAAATACTACATGATTATATTTTCATGGAAAATAATTAATAAAAACATTTATGCTATAAAATTAATTATTATAAGAATATAATTTATAATAATCAATAATTCTAAAATAAAATTATTTAAAATCATTCATGTAATAAATATATCACATAAACACATACACACATTATATTGACACATATTCCCCATATTTAAAATAAAAAAAATTTTATACGCAAAATTTCTAATTTATTTGTATAGAAAATATTGGGTTGTTACAGGTATGATTATGACCAGGGATTATTCGGTGTAATCATTACCGTAATGTTACAAATGATGTGGTAAAAGTCCTCATTGGCCCGTAGTGCATTGATGGACAGTTGTTAGCATGATCATGACCATTAATGAATACACAAATATCCTTGGCCCGTAGTGCATGAATAAATTGTGGTTGTGATACTAATGAATATACTTGGCCGTAGTGTAGGGATGATGTGGATTATTTATTGTCGAGTCCCAATGATAAAAGTGATGAAAACCTTTTAAATCATAAAACATAGTACATTTTATTCTCTACTTGACTCTTTTAATGGATTGCGACAGTTCCACCGCAGCTTAAACTTGATGTCTATTGTATTTTATCAGTTTAACATTGTTGAAGACTTAATGATAATTTATTCTGCATTATCTTAGTCATAATATTTCTTACTGGGCTAGTTGAGCTCACCCTTTCTTTCACTGTTCTCTTCAGGAAATGAGAACGTAGCCGGGACTAGTCGGGGAACGGAGTGATGGTCAAGATGATAGTATTAGTAGTCCTCACTATTCTATTAAATAGTGTGTTAATAAATGTAATGAGGACTTATTCTGAGAGTGGATATTGTCTAGAAGACAATGTTTGTATTAAAACTCATAGCTCTCTTGTTGTATATTTAAGATTGTATTTTTATTCTGTACCATGTATTTGGCGACTTAGAATAGGTGATGTGTACCTATTTTGGGGGCATCACAGTTGGTATCAAAGCTTAGGGATATGATTCTTGTCTGAGATGTGAGATAAGAACTAGGAGGGGAGAGACGGGGAATTCCTTCGCTAGTATGACCTACCTAAGTTTATTTGATATTTAATTGGTTGGTCAGAGTATAGGGATTATATGTGATATGTTAATTAACCCTTGTTTTGTGGCAGTATTTAAAAATGGCATCCGAGAATGTTGAGAACATCAATGGAGCGCAAGAGACCGTTGAGTCTCCACAGATCAATAATCAGGATAATGTGCATCAGGAAGGCGACAATCCTAATGCAAATAACAACATTGACCAAATGATGAACGATGGAATGTTCCGAGGCTTCATGCAATTCATGCAACATCAGGCGAGAGCGGTTCCTGTCCAAATGCAGGTGGAAACACTGGCAACTCTTGGATGGTCACCGCCAAATAGTTCAAGGAGCTGGGACCACCGGAGTTTTTTGGAGAGCCAAAACCACTTAAGGCGGAGACGTGGATAAAGCAGATCAACAAGATATTTGATGTCTTGGGATGCTCCGAGGAGCAAAAGGTTCCCTTTGCCACCTTCATGTTGCGGGCAGAGGCAAATTACTGGTGGGAATCTGTAGTGCTTACTCAACCTGCCGCACTGAAGATGTCTTGGGAGAAGTTCTTAGAACTGTTCAACGACAAGTACTTTCCCGAAAGTATTTGTCACATGAAAGAGGTAGAGTTCATTAAACTGGAACAAAACAACATGATCGTGTCGCAGTACGAAGCCAAGTTTGTCGAGTTGTCCCGGTTTGCGTCCCATTTGGTTGATAATGAGGAGAGAATGACGCGAATGTTTCTAAGAGGTTTGAAACTTGAGATACGTCAATATCTTATCTCTTATAAACTGTGTTTGTATTCAGATGTTGTTAATAGGGCTCGCTTATTGAGCGATAATGAGTCAACCCAACCAAAAGAGAGCAAAAGCAAAATGATAATACCAATGATACTAATGATCAAGATCGGTGACAATAAGCGTGGAGGTAATCAACGTGCGAAATGGTAACCACTTCGGTGGTAATCATGGCCAAAGTAATAAGAATGGACATTTCAAGAAGAGGAGATTCAACAATGATGGAAAACGTTAGCACCTGCACCTATTGTTAAGGAAGGAGAACGACCACCTATCATATGCTTTAAATGCGGAGGGGAGGGATACATCAGTCCAAACTACGCGATGCCGTCCAAAACATGTTATAATTGTGGAAGAGAAGGTCACCTAGCCCGATTTTGTCATTCACCGAAGACAAGTTCAGCTAGGATGGAGGCACCAAAGGACGTCCCAGAAAAGTCAAAGCCAGTAGTGCAAGGGAGAGCATTTGTCGTGTCCTCCTAGAAAGAAAGGAACCCGAATGAGGTAATCACGGGTAAGCTTATCATAAACTCTAGCGAAGTTTATACCTTATTTGATACCGGTTCTACCCATTCTTTTATTTCTCCTACTTGCGCTCAACGTTTAAATTTGACTCCGGAGAAATTAGACTTTGAGTTATTTGTTGAAACTCCATTGGGAGAAACCTTCATTACATCCACTGTTTATAAGTCTTGTTTGGTTCAAATCGGTACCCTCATATTACCTGTCGATCTTATTTCATTGAAAATACTTGCATTTGACGTAATTCTAGGAATTGATTGGTTAACTACTCATTATGCAAAAATTGATTATTTTAGTAAGGTTGTTAGCTTTCATATTCCTAACCAACCTATTATGCGAATTCAAACAACCAAACCAATAAAATCAATCACTGTCATCTCAAGCCATAAATCTATTCATTTATTGAAAAACAGATGTCAAGCTTTCTTGGCTCATGTCACGGATCTAAACAAAAATACGTCAGTCTTGAATGATATTTCTATTGTTAATTAATTTCTGGACGATTCCTCAAGAACTTCCCCGCCTACCCCTCAGAACGCGTGAAATTGAATTTTGTATCGACCTTGAACCCGATACAAAACCCATTTCCAAAGCCCCATATCGATTGGCTCCTATTGAACTTCAGGAGTTAAAGACCCAACTGCAGGAATTGATAGACATTGGCTTTATTCATCCTAGTACTTCTCCTTGGGGTGCTCCTGTCCTGTTCGTGAAGAAGAAAGATGGGAGTATGCGACTTTGTATTGATTATCGGGAGTTGAATCACGTCACCATCAAAAATAGGTACCCATTGCCACGTATTTATGACCTGTTTGACCAGTTGCAAGGTGCCAAATTCTTTTTAAAGATTGATCTTCGTTCCGAATATCACCAATTAAAGATTAGAACCGATGACATTCCAAAAATGGCTTTTAGAACTCGGTACGGGCATTATGAATTCCTAGTCATGTCTTTTGGATTGACTAATGCTCCTGCTGCCTTCATGTATATGATGAACCGAGTATTCAAGGAATATTTAGATCACTTTATGGTCGTCTTCATTGATGACATCCTTATTTATTCCAAAAGCTGTAAAGATCATGAGCAACACTTAAGGTTGATACTCCAAAAGCTTCGTGAATATAAGCTTTATGCCGAGTTGAAGAAATGCGAGTTCTGGCTTGAGGAAGTAGCATTCCCTGGGCACGTGGTATGAAGTCATGGAATATCTGTTGACCCGACAAAGATTAAAGCCATTCAAAGCTGGGAACAACCTAAATCAGTGACCGAAGTACGTAGCTTTCTCGGCTTAGCTGGTTATTATCGGAGATTCGTAGAAGGGTTTTCTCAAATCGCTACTCCCTTAACTCAGCTGACTCGAAAATATACAAAATTCGGTTGGAGTGAGGAATGTGAGAAGAGTTTTCAAGAACTCAAGAGAAGACTCATTTCAAAGACTGCTCGACAATACCATCCTGCCTTGAGGATTTGTCATCTACAAGATGCTCCGTGCAAAGGGTTAGGATGTGTTCTCATGCAACATGGGAAAGTCATAGCCTATGCCTCTCGACAACTCAAAGAATATGAGAGGAATTATCCTACTCATGATCTAGAGTTGGCAGCTGTTGTCTTCGCACTTAAAATTTGGAGGCATTACTTGTATGGGGAGAAAGTGGAGATCTTTACGGATCATAAAAGCCTCAAATATTTCTTCACTCAAAAGGAACTATACATGCAATAGCGACATTGGCTTGAACTGTTCAAAGATTATGATCATACCATCCAATATCATCCTGGAAAAGCAAACGTGGTAGCTGACGCATTGAGTAGAAGATCATATGCGGGTGCGAGTGCGATATTGTCAACGCAATGGCCCATTTTATATGACTTTCAAAGGATGGAGATAGAGATAAAAACTCCAGGGACCCACGTGATGATGGCGAATATACGAGTAGAATCGACTTTAATCGATAAAGTTAAAGCTGCTCAAGCTACAAACCTGGAGCTGATGCATATGAGGAAGAAAGTATAAGAAGGTGCTATGCCGGAAGTAAGAATCGATGAAGAAGGAATACTTCGAGTCAACTCTAGACTTTGTGTTCCTAACGACCCTGATTTAAAGTATAAAATCATGATGGAGGCGCACAACACACCGGTTACAATCCATCCTGGGAGTACCAAAATGTATCATGATCTTCGACATACATTTTGGTGGGGCAATATGAAGAGGGAGATAAGCATTTGTTTATCTCAAGGTGTTTAACTCATCAATGAGTCAAGGCGGACATTAAGTACCAAAAGGTCCATTGCAACCACTTGAAATTCCGTAATGGAAGTGGAAGCACATTACCATGGATTTCAAGCATTAGTCTTCCCAAGGTTTCTAAAGGCATAGATGCAATTTGGGTCATTGTTAATAGATTGACCAAATCTGCTCATTTCTTACCTATACGAGAAACTTATACACTTGAACGTCTTGCTCGTATATACATAAACGAGGTTGTAAGATTGCATGGTATGCCAAATCCATAGTTTCGATCGAGACCCAAGATTCACTTCACGATTTTGGGTTAGTTTGCAAAAAGCTATGGGCACGGATTTACGATTTAGTTCGCATATCATCCTCAAACCACGGGATAATCGAGAGATGACTATTTAAACTCTTGAAGATTTATTAAGATTCGTGTCTCGACTTCAAGGGAAGTTGGGACAAGTTCTTACCATTGGTGGAGTTTTCCTACAACAACAGCTTATCAAAGTATTGGCATGGCTCCATTCGAGCGCTATATGGAAGAAAGTGTCGCTTCTCCAAAGATGTCGGGATGAGGTGGGTGAAGCAACGTTGTTGGGACCGGAGTTAGTACGATGACTATGGAAAAGATACAAACGATCCGACAACGTATAAAAACCTCCCAAGATCGACAAAAGAGTTATACTTGATCTTCATCGAAAGGATGTGGAATTCGATATTGAGATCATGTGTTGTTACGTGTTGCTCCATGGAAAGGAGTTATGAGATTTGGAAAGAGAGGAAAGCTCAATCCTCGATTCATCGACCCATTTTAATCCTCGATCGAGTAGGGACTCGTAGCCTTATCGACTCACTTTTACCGCCAAGTATGTCTCGTGTTCATAACGCTTTTTCATATATCCATGTTACGTAAATATGTGAAAGACCCAAACCACATTATTGAAAGTTAGAACCGATTTAAATAGCGGAAGATTTAACGTATGAAGAGGTTCCCTGCTCAAATCTTGGATAAGAAGGAACATATTCTACGCCCCAAGGTTATACCTCAAGTCAAAGTTTTATGGAGGAACCACGATGTTGAGGAAATGACCGGGAGTTAGAATCAAATGAAATCAAGGTATCCTTACTTCTTCGACATACCGTGTACGCACCCTAATTTCGAGGGCAAAATTTCATAAGGGGGAGAATGTAAGACCCCAACTTTTATGAATAAAGATGAATTTTCTATAATTATCATTTTAAATATTATGGAATGAATTTGATATAATGTTATAGTTATGGGTAATATTTAGAAATTTTGTAAAGTACGCAAGTTGTTTATAATATTCGATTGGTCTGGGAATATTCGCATTTAACAGGCGCATTTACACAATCATCAGTGGACCCTACAACGGAATTATTATTTGATTGAGAAAAACGACAAAAATGTTTTTTATGAAAATAACGGTGGAAGTTTTACCGTTAACTGCTGAAACACCCGGTGTTAAAAGTACAGAATACACGGGGTTGCATAGTAGCAGATTACTCAGATTGATTATTGATGCTTACGTGAGAAGTCATTCAGCTTTTATTCAATTATTATTTATATTTTATATATTATTAAATCAATAATTGAGATGATATTATTAAAGAGTTATTAATATTATTATTTGCATTATTAACGATGTCTAGAAGTTCTCGCCAAGAAAGACTTGGTCACCTAATCATGCGCCAATAGGGAGAAATCCTTATTGAAAGCCCCTCTTTCCCGGAACGACCGGTCGATTAATAAAGTGAATAATAATAATGATGATGAAGTTTTGTTTTATTAGTATTATTAATGTAATAAAATGTAAAAAGATTTTTATATAAAAATGTAATACTTTTATAAAGTTATTCGCTTTATTAGGCTAATAGTAAAATCTTTTTATATAAAAATGTAATACTTTTATAAATTTATTCATTTTATTAGATAATAATTAGAATATATTATATTTTATTATGCATAGTGTTTGTATAGTGTCTAAGTGCATAGTGTTTGTATAGTAAAATCTTTTTTAAAAGTTATTCATTTTATTAGATTATAAATAGAATATATTATATTTTATTGTAAATCAATCTGACCGTCTGCTTAAAGTAAATCGATCTGACCCATTCATGGATTGGTTACTATTCACCCATTCTTCTATAAATAGAAGCTTATTCCTTCATTATTTCTTACTTAATTCAATGCAAACTCTAGAGAGAAAAAGCGTAGAGAGAATTATTCTTCTATCTTAAGCGTATTTCTTTAGCGCTTAAGAAAGCTTTGAGCGTGGTAAGCAAGTTTCTTCAAGTATATCCTCGCCTCTACCGTTGAGTACTCTTCTTTATAAGGTAAGGGGTATTATTTTTTTTTCATATTCATGAAGAGAACTTCAGTTATTCCATTCTTTGTTATTTTGTTGGAATAACTTGTATACGCGGTCTACCCTATACTTGGTGAAATTTTTCTCATTATTCCATTATTTATTATTCTCGCTTGAATAACTGCTCATGCAAGTACCGCATACATGGTGAAATTATGTTATTATTCCATTCTTTATTATTCATTGGAATATCCTGTCTGTGCGTTTACGCCGGACCTGGTTCCGTCTTTATTATTCTGTTGGAATATCCTGTCTGTGCGTTTTACGCCGGACCTGGTTCCGTTATTTATTATTCTGTTGGAATAACCTGTCTATGCGAAGTACCGCATGCATGGTGATTTTTGTTGTTATTCCATTCTTTATTATTCTCATTGAATATCCTCGCCGATGCGTACATTACGCTCGACCGTTCCGTTATTTATTATTCGTTGGAATAACTCGCTATGCGGCACGCATGCATGGTGATTTCTTTTGTTATTCCATTCTTTATTATACTCACTTGGTTAAAGTTTTGACTTTTATACTCCATGAAATTAGTGGAATATCCTTGATATTTGCGCTTCATCCAGTATCTTTTCATGGAAATATTCTTCTGAGCATTCTTGAATTTTACTCTACAAAGAAGTATCATGTTGACAATTTGGACGTTATTAGCTCCTGAATAAATTAATTCTTGACCTTGTTTTATTGAATTCTTATATCATTGTCATCATCCTCATATTTATATTTTGTTGAAAGTCATCTGTGGCCTGTAGTGCATAGATGCACTTGGTATGATTATGACTAGGGATTATTCGGTGTAATCATGACCGTAATGTTAAAAATGATGTGATAAAAGTCCTCATTGGCCCGTAGTGCATTGATGGACAATTGTTGGCATGTTCATGACCATTAATGAATACACAAATATCCTTGGCCCGTAGTGCATGGATAAATTGTGGTTGTGATACTAATGAATATCCTTGGCCGTAGTTCAGGGATGATGTGGATTATTTATTAAGATGAGTCCCAGCGATAAAAGTGATGAAAACCTTTTAAATCATAAAAAATAGTAGATTTTATTCTCTACTTGACTCTTTTAATGGATTGCATATTCCGCTGCAGTTAAACTTGATGTCTATTGTATTTTATCACTTTAACATTGTTGAAGACTAATGATAATTTATTCTGCATTATCTTAGTCATAATATTTCTTCTCGGGCTAGTTGAGCTCACCTTTCTTTCACCGTTTCTTCTGTGAAATGAGAACGTAGTCGGGACTAGTCGGGGAACAGAGTGATGGTCTAGATGATAGTATTAGTAGTCCTCACTATTCTGTTAAATAGTGTGTTAATAAATATAATGAGGTCTTATTCTGAGAATGGATATTGTCTAGAAGACAATGTTTGTATTAAAACTCATAACTCTCTTGTTATATAGTTAAGATTGTAGTTGTATTATGTACCATGCATTTGGCGACTCAGAATAGGTGATGTATACCTATTTTGGGGGCATCACAAAGAGTGTTCATTTGATCTTCAGTGTGGAACACCTCTTTCTTCTATCGTGCAGTGCTTCAACACTTCTTGTTTGCTTCGACTGCTCTCAGATACTGATGGCTTGACTCCTTGCTCTGGCCCCTTCTGAATAGCAAGACACTTCAGATTTGTGTCGTGTCCAGCTCACTTTCTCCTTGTGATCTCCCGTTCACTTATCATCAATGGACTGACCCAGTGCTTAATCACTTTAGCCTTGTTCTTCAGAAGCTGACAAATATCTTTGTGTACACTCCATCAGTTCTTTCTTTGTTCGGAAAACACTACGATCCTGGTTACTTCCAAGATCGTTGTCATCTTACCACTTGACAACGATCGCCTCCTGTGACTTTCCTCCATCATTCTTGATCAAGTCTTCTTACGGTCATCTTGTGGAAGAATTCATCTCGAATGGCTTCATAACTCAATCTTGATGCTGATTGGGTTGATGTTTAGATCTTCTGTTAGCTTGCATGCCATTCGTTGAGTGCTCTTCGACTACGATCTCTACCTCTGATATGATCAGTAGACTCTACGACTCTGAGTGTAGTCTACGATTCTTGACTTGGCTTCGGCAGATGCTCGGTCGGCTCGTAGGCAGGCTGTCTCTATGATTCTGAACATGACTTCCTCAGCAGACTACGGCTCCGAGGAAGCTCTACTTGACACACTACGATCCTTCCTCGTCTCTTCTAGCAGTTTACGAACTCCGAGATCTACTATCTCTTGATCTACAATTACTCGCCGATAGCTCTTGAGTTTTCCTCGACTCTCCCGCGTACTTCGATTTACAGTGCAAAATGGTTTCGATGACCAGACAAGCCTATCTATTACATCATAAGATCAAGCTAACATGCTTAATCTTTCTATATTTATAGTCCTTGTACATCATTTCTCTTTAAGGACTTTACAAAGCTGTTTGCTTATGTAGGATCAACCTTACACATTTGATCAATTCATTCTAAGTCCTTGTACATATGTTTCTATTATCTATCAAAGGACTTTACAGTTTTTCTTAATGCAAGTATACTTGCATATTCATTCATATATATATCATAATCAAATCATATGTAAATAGGAATATCATTCACATGCTTATTTCTGACAGGTCAAACCCTAGGGGTGCAAGAATAAACATTTAAATATAACTATTACATTTAAATTCGGACCCCATTACAAACGGGTCTTCTAGCGCTCCTTGCTCCTTGATCTCCGGTTCTTCAAAAAATTCTAACTAATCCTATACAATTAAACTATTTAATTTAAATAGACACATTGATCAGCAGTCAAGGGAAATTACATAAGAGAGAGATAGAATTTACATCAAGAAGAAAACCAGAAAAGACGAGGTACGCAGACCCCATTTAATAAAACTCATTCATTCAAACATCCAACCAAAATAAATCCAATCACATCGGTCAATAGTCCATAATCAATCCCATTTATTATCATACATATCACCATATGTATCAATAAATAAAATCATTCCATATATATATGAATATCATTTAATGGGCAATTTTATGTTGCATGAAATCCAATTTCAAGATTAAAATAAACTCTTTATTTTAATTTTAAAATTATTTAAAATTATATACCTTAATAATATATATATATATATATATATATATATATATATATATATATATATATATATATATATATATATAAATAAGAGGATCAAGAGCATTCTCCTTAAATAGCATTCCTCCTTAAATAGCACTCATTTATTAAAACTACGTCATTTTGGAGTCTTTTTTAAAAAATAAGTGGGGCCATGAGTGGCATTTTTGTAAATAAAAAAAACCAGTGGGACCACTCTCTTTTTAAAGACTCCAAAATGACGTAGTTTTAATAAAGGAGTGCTATTTAAGGAGGAATGCTATTTAAGGAGAATGCTCTTGATCCTTGCTATATATATATATATATATAAGTAAGGTAATCATACTGCAGTACATATCATACCGTCACCTAAGAATACCATGTTAACTTGTAATCATACTACAACAGTAAGACATGTTAACATATTAACTTAACTATCACACACACACACACACACACACACACACACACACACACACACACATATATATATATATATATATATAATATACCATGGAACAGGATTAACACCGAGTATGGTTATATATGTATATATAATATAATACGGAGCCGTTTTAAAGCGGACCAAAGAACGGACCAAGAAAAAAAAACACGCGAGTCAGGGTCAACCCGCGTATTTTTCCGACCCATACTCTGACCCGCGTATTTTTTTGCCTTGGTCCGTTCTTTGGTCCGCTTTAGAACGACTCCGATAATATAATATATCATATATATATATATATATATGTACCACACCTATTACCGCGAATCAGTGAATCAGCGAATCAGCAAATCAACGAAATCACAATAACGCGTATTTCAAAAAACAATTTTTCTTTTTTCCTTTTTTTTAAAAACAAATTTTATACAACAAATTATGTGCAATAAATTATTCTAAATACATACCCATACATATATGGAATCAAAACAATTAATAATTCGCATAAAGTTCGGTTCTGATGCCACTGTTAGGTTTTGTGAAAATCAAAGTAGCAATCAAATTGCAAAAATAGCGGAAGCAAAGTAAAATCAGATTTTAAAATTTTTCATAAACCAAATATTCGGATCATTCTTTATGCATATTATTAATTAAAATGAAGAACAAGAAGTTATGGAATGATACCCTTGTAGTTACGAGCTTCCATTGGTACGAGTTCACCTCTTACTTCTCTGCGATCTCCTTGAATCTCCGAGTAGATTCCTTCCTTTGATCAATGTTAGCCACCCAAATGTATGGCCTCTAGAGGTGATCCACCAAGGAAGAACAATTTTCAAGAAGAAGGGTATATTGGCTCAAACCCTAGTTTTTCCTATCTCTATAGAAAAAGGGGCGTACTCTCCAACAACTTGGAATTAAGTATATTAGATATCTGATATAAGACTCCTCTTATAAAGATATCAGGTAACCCTATTTAATTAAAATAAGGTATTATTTATTTAATTAAATGGGCTCCCTAATCTTATTAGGGATAATTCATTAAACTCTTTTAACTAATTTTTCTCCCTAATCCTATTAGGAATAAATGAGAGTACTTATATTAAATTAATTCCTAAACTGTTTAGAAATTAAAATAATAATAATTGTAATAATATTAATAAGACTCCTCTTATTAATTTATATTTAATATTTCTAAAATATTAAATAATAAATATTAAGCTATTTAATTTATTCTATCACCATAGATTAAATTAAATATACTTAACATATTATTACGATTATGCCATTAACTTCTTAAATAATTATTCTTCCTTTTACGGTGTGACCCTATAGGTTCTCCATATTAAACCGGTTGTGAATAAATAAATTAGAACAATTCTAATAATATTTAAATAAATAAATTAAATGATTAATTTATTTAAATAAATAATATTTATTCTACAATAGGGATAAGCCTCCCTAACGATCAACGACTTTCCAGATAATATAGATTTTAACATTAATCATAAAAGACCTTTGAGTTAATAGTTACTGTACAATTCAATCCTTCCACCATACAATGTCCCAATTAAATATAAGACATAGAATTACTGTCAAGTCTTATTTTATTTAATTATATGTATTTCGATTCCTAAATGCATAACTCCTAATGAATGCAAATTAGAAACTACTTTCTAATTTCATTCTACCTTGGCCAAGGATTCCTGGGTTATCATTTATCGAATCACATTGGACATTTCTCTTCTTTTACTAGAAGTGGTAGATTCTTTATTGATCAGTCATTATCTTCATATATAACTTATTACACCCAAGCATACCCTTTGATATACTCTAAGAGTCTTAAGGAATAAGTCAAAGTGTAATGTATTATATATAAGATACTATGATGATCTCAAGTCTAAGGATCATTTGTACTACTATCGCTACAGGAATTCCTATTGACATGCAAGTAAAATTCCATTAGGTATTTCTTAGCGAGTCACATTCAGTGAACTTATTCTCTAATAAGCACCTATATACTTGCTTTAGTGTCTCCACACAAATAATCATGAGATCAATCATCCTCATCCATGAGCAAGCAACGTACGTACCAATCTATCCGGATTCATTAATCCCCTTTTTAGTAATCCATTGATTGGGAACATTTTAGTTTTAAGCTATCTAAGAATTTAGATCTCATTAGCATGATCTCATCATGATTCTAAAAGCATTGCTTAAAACTATGGGTTTATCACATATTTTTTAAAACAGCACCATGTAGATAATAAATGCCTTTAATAAATAATTCTTTTATTAATAAATAAATAAGATTGATTACAAAGTATAAACTTTATCATCATACATGATTGGCTTATATGCATACTACTTTCACTTCCTGGTCTACCCCTAAAACGTGAAGTTGAATTCTTTATTGATCTTGAACCGGGTACAAAGCCCATTTCTAAAACCCCATATCGAATGGCTCCTATTGAACTTCAGGAGTTAAAAGTCCAACTACAAGAGTTGTTAGACATCAGTTTCATTCGTCCTAGTACATCTTCTTGGGGTGCTCCTGTTTTATTTGTAAAAAAGAAAGACGGGAGTATACGACTTTGTATTCACTTTCCAACAGAATAATAAAGAATGGAATAACAACAGAATTCACCAGGCATGCGATAAACCGCACAGACAGGTTATTCCAATAGAATAATAAAGAATTGAACCAGGTCATGCGTAATCCGCACAGACAGGATATTCCAACAGAATAATAAAGAACGGAACAAGGTCATGCGTAATCCGCACAGACAGGATATTCCAACATAATAATAAAGAATGAAATAATAGAATAATTTCACCATGTATGCAGTACTTCGCATAGACAAGTTATTCCAACATAATAATAAGGAATGGAATAACAATAGCTCTCTTCATGAATACGAAAGAAATAATACCCCTTACTTACAACAGTTGAACGAAAATAATATTCCTTACGAATATTGAACGAAAATAATATTCCTTACGAATATTAAACGAATATAATGAATATTGAACGATAATAATATTCATACGAATACGAAAAATAATATCTCTTCAGAATATAAAAATAATAACCCTTACCTCAGAAGAAGACTGTATACTAGAGTAGTGAAGTAGCAGACTTCGCTTATTCTTTCTCTCTATAGCTTCTCTCTCTATAGCTTCTATCTCTATAATTGCTCTTGTGAGACTTAGTGAATTGGTGAAAAATAATGAAGGAATGAGCTTCTATTTATAGGAAAATATAGTTTCAATAATTGCACGTTTTGGGGCTCAAAATATTATAGTATAATACCTTCATCTTTTCCTTCATTTTTAATTTAGTCATGCAAGTATTATCAAACTTGCATCACCTCCCCTAATAGTAAATCATGTGAATCAATAGTAAATCATGTGACTCAATAGTTCTAAACATGTGAAAAAATTAATTATAGTATAGTACCTTCATCTATACCTCTATTTTTAACTTAGTCATGCAAGTATTATCAATCTTGCACCAATTCCCCTAATAGTAAATCATGTGAATCAATAGTACACACATGTGAATACATAGTTATAAGCATGTGAATTAATAGCAATTAATTGCTCATTTATCCGATTAATTACCCGATTGGTCAGTATAACTTTCAGACATCAATTATTATCGAAATAAATGTCGATTTCCACTAACACTAATAATCCCAACACAATGGAACTATCAATTTCATCTTTAATCAACACGAACTTATTCATTATTAATATTATAATTCACAATATTTAACAACCAGGTCGTTCCCAGGAAAGAGGGGGTTTCCGATAAGGATTTCTCCCTATTGGCGCGCAATTAAATTATCTAACCTCTCCTTGACAGAACTTCTAGACATTGTCAATATTGTAAATAATAATATGAATAACTTTGTCGTCTCAATTATTGATTTAATAATATATAATATTGACAATAATTGAATAAAACTGAGTGACTTCTCACGTAAGCATTAATAATCAATACCGTGTGCTACTATGCATCCACGCGTATAACTGTACTTTTATCACCGATTATTTTATGACAACTTGTTTACTTTGAAAATTTTTCACATATCACCCTTAACTTTAACCCTTTATCAATTTAACCATTTACTAAATAGAATAATTATAAGAAAATTGAATACTTTCATTTCATAAAATTCGGGGTCTTACAATCTCCCCTCCTTATGAAATTTCGCCCTCGAAATTTACGTACGTACCTAATATGCCAAAGAGATGAGAATACCTTGCTTTCTTACCTTCCCGGTTATTTCCTCTGTATCATGATTTTCCCATTGCTCATCTCCTGTTTTTCAGATATTATTCTAGAATATAGTTTCAAAATAAGGGTTAATTGACATGCAACATATTATCCCTATACTTTGACCGACCAATTAAATACCAAATAACTTAGGCAGGTCATACTAGCGAAGGAATTTCCCGTCTCTCCCCTCCTAGTCCTTGTCTCACAACTCAGCCAGGGATTATATCCCTAAGCTTTGATACCAACTGTGACGCCCCCAAAACAAGTATACATCACCCATCTTGAGTCGCCAAATACACACTACAGAAATCAAATATAAACTTAATTATACAACTGTCGTGTAAAAATATGACAAAACATAGCTGAGAGTTTTAACACGAATATTGCCTTCTAGACAATATCCACTCTCAATGGAGTCCTCATTACAATTATTATCACACTATTTCATAGAATAGTGAGGACTACTAAAGCCACTTATCCCGGACCATCACTCCATTTCCCACTCGTCCCAAATTTATATTCTCATTTTCTGAAGAGAACAATGAAAGAAAAGGGTGAGCTCAACTAACCCAGTAAGAAATATTATGACTAAGATAATGCAGAATAAATTATCCTTAGCCTTCAACAGTATAACAACTGATAGAGTACAATAGATATCAAATTTAACTACAGCGGAATAAGCAATCAATTAGAAGAGTCAAGTAAAACATAATGTCTACTATCTCCTTTAGATTAAAAGTCCGTCGTTAATATTTCATTCTTGTAATACTCAACAACGGTTCTTTATTATACCTAAGATAAAAAGAATTATCATCACCTGTCTTCACCTAAACCACCAAAGATTATAGTTAAATCCACAATTCATATTTATAATCATGTAAATCAACAGTTTCTCCTTGCCACAAAAGCTTAATAGAAAGTTTACTCAATATCCTTATCCCAAAGGCTAAAGATATTCAAATGTAATAACAATGATCATACTAATCAGTTGTCTACCTTTACACTACGGGCCAAAGATATTCAACTATAAAATTAATGGTCATGATCATCACCAATCAATTGTCAATCGATTGGCACTACTACCAAAGACATTCAACTGTTAACTATGGTCATGATCCTGCCAATCACATCATCGAATTATCCATGCACTACGGGCCAAGGATATTCGTTATTATCACTAGTGGTTATGATCATGTCATACACTTGTCCATCTTTGCACGTAAGCTAAAGATATATAACTATAAAGCCAATAATCAACAGTCCATCTTTGCACGTAAGCCAAAAATATACAACTGTAAAACCAATAATCAACGGTCCATCTATGCACGTAAGCCAAAGATATACAACTGTAAAACCAATAATCAACAGTCCATCTATGCATGTAAGCCAACGATGACTTTCATCACAATATAAGCATCATGATGATGACCATGATATAAGCGAAAACAAGGATAAATATTAAAGACTTTAAATTTTTCCAACTATTATCAATCACTTAATAAACTCATAATATAATATTATTAATAATATAACAATATTTTAATCACTTCTTAAACTTATAAACAATTTATTTCAATTGCTTACACTTTACCAAATAATGCATTTTAATTATTCAAAAATGCCATACTCATAAGATTTCATCACAAATGATCAAATCCCTCATCAAAAATCTGCATATATCCTTTATAGGATTCCTAAGCCATAAAATCCTATTTTTCAATTTTGTTACTTCACATAACATATTTAATTCATTTACTCATAACTAGTTCATTTTCATGAAAAATACCAAATCAGGTCCCAAAATATTTCTTTTTCAGGGATTTAGCGGAATATAGTCCCATATTGAACATATATTTTTCTCGAAATTTTTAAAATTCATTTACTATTTTTTATATGGCCAAAACTGCCCAATATTTAGACATTTATCATAAATTGTACTTTTTTTCAAAAATTCCGAAATTTACCGGGTATACTCCTGTTATATACATGTATTTCTAATAAAACTTTTACCAATTTTGGAGTTAACTACAAGGAGTTATAAGGATTTACTTTTAAAATAGTCTTTTTCCATAAAATCCATAACTCTTAATCTATACATCCAAAAATCGCCATCTTTGGACACAATATAGAAAACTTATCAAATTATCATTTCAAATTTTTCTAGAATTTTTGAGGATCAGAAAAATTACGAAACTGCAAATGGATTTTCACCCGCCATACGGTAATCCACGTAGACAGATCATTTCTTCAATTTAATAAGGAATGAATACAAAGGATCATTTACCATTCATACGGTAATCCACATAGACAGGTTATTCTAACAGAATAATAAAGAATGGAATAATAGAAGAATTCACCATGCATGCGATAGACCGCACAGACAGGTTATTCCAAACAGAATAATAAAGAGTGGAACCAGGTCACGCGTAATCCGCACAGACAGGATATTCCAATAGAATAATAAAGAATGGAATAACAACAGAATTCATCAGGCATGCGATAAACCGCACAGACAGGTTATTCCAATAGAATAATAAAGAATGGAACGAGGTCATGCGTAATCCGCACAGACAAGATATTCCAACAGAATAATAAAGAACGAAACCAGGTCATGCGTAATTCGCACAGACAGGATATTCCAACAGAATAATAAATAATGGAATAATAGAAGAATTTCACAATGTATGCAGTACTTCGCATAGACAGGTTATTCCAACATAATAATAAGGAATGGAATAACAATAGCTCTCTTCATGAATACGAAAGAAATAATACCCCTTACTTACAACGGTTGAACGAAAATAATATTCATTACGAATATTGAACAAAAATAATATTCCTTACGAATATTAAACGAATATAATGAATATTGAACGATAATAATATTCATAAGAATACGAAAAATAATATCTCTTCAGAATATAAAAATAATAACCCTTACCTCAGAAGAAGACTGTATACTAGAGTAGTGAAGTAGCAGACTTCGCTTCTTCTTTCTCTCTATAGCTTCTATCTCTATAATTGCTCTTGTGAGACTTAGTGAATTGGTGAAAAATAATGAAGGAATGAGCTTCTATTTATAGGAAAATATAGTTTCAATAATCGCACGTTTTGGGGCTCAAAATATTACAGTATAATACATTCATCTTTTCCTTCATTTTTAATTTAGTCATGCAAGTATTATCAAACTTGCATCACCTCCCCTAATAGTAAATCATGTGAATCAATAGTAAATCATGTGACTCAATAGTTTTAAACATGTAAAAAAATTAATTATAGTATAGTACCTTCATCTATACCTCCATTTTTAACTTAGTCATGTAAGTATTATCAATCTTGCACTAATTCCCCTAATAGTAAATTATGTGAATCAATAGTACACACATGTGAACACATAGTTATAAGCATGTGAATTAATAGCAATTAATTGCTCATTTATCCGATTAATTACCCGATTTGTCAGTATAACTTTCAGACATCAATTATTATCGAAATAAATGTCGATTTCCACTAACACTAATAATCCCAACACAATGGAACTATCAATTTCATTTTTAATCAACACGAACTTATTCATCACTAATATTATAATTCACAATATTTAACAATCAGGTCGTTCCTAGGAAAGAGGGGGCTTTCCGATAAGGATTTCTCCATATTGGCGTGCAATTATATTATCTAACCTCTCCTTGACAGAACTTCTAGACATTGTTAATATTGTAAATAATAATATGAATAACTTTGTCGTCTCAATTATTGATTTAATAATATAAAATATTGACAATAATTGAATAAAACTGAGTGACTTCTCACGTAAGCATTAATAATCAATACTATGTGCTACTATGCAATCACGCGTATAACTGTACTTTTATCACCAATTATTTTATGACAACTTATTTACTTTGAAAAATTTTCACATATGATCCTTAACTTTAACCTTTTATCAATTTAACCATTTACTAAATAGAATAATTATAAGAAAATTGAATACTTTCATTTCATAAAATTCGGGGTCTTACAGAAGCTATACAAAGTTGGGAACAACCAAAGTCTATGGATCAAGTGCGTAGCTTTCTGGCTTAATGGTTATTATTGATCGAGAGATTCGTGGAAGGATTTTCTCGGTTGCTACTCAGATTAACTCGGTGACTCGAGAAGATACAAAATTCGTATGGAGCTAGGAATGTGAGAAGAGTTTCCAAGAGCTCAAGAGGAGACTCATTTCGGCACCTGTTCTAACAATACCATCTGGTTCGGATGGATTTTTTTATCTACAACGATGCTTCAGGCAAAGGGTTAGGATGTGTTCTCATGCAACATAGGAAAGTCATATCTTATGCCTCGCGACAACTCAAAGAATATGAGAGGAATTATCCTACTCATGATCTGGAGTTGGCAGCAGTTGTTTTTGCGTTGAAAATTTTGAGACACTACCTGTATGGGGAGAAAGTGGAGATTTATACGGATCATAAAAGCCTCAAATATTTCTTCACCCAAAAGGAACTCAACATGCGACAACGACGTTGGCTCGAGCTGTTGAAAGACTACGACCATAGCATTCAATATCATCCTGGAAAAGCAAACGTTGTAGTTGACGCATTGAGTAGAAGATCATATGCGAGTACGAGTGCAATGTTGTTAACACAAAGGCCTATTTTGTACGACTTACAAAGGATGGAGATAGAGGTAAAGGCTCCAAGTACCCACGTGATGATATCAAACATACGAGTAGAACCGACTTTAATCGATAAAGTTAAAGTTGCTCAAGTCACAAACCCAGAGATGATACGTATAAAGAAGAAAGTATAAGAAGGTGTTATTCCAGAAGCAAGAATCGATGAAGAAGGAATACTTCTAGTCAATTCCAGACTTTGCATTCCTAACGATTTTGACTTGAAGCATAAAATCATGATGGAGGCACACAACACACCATTTGCAATCCATCCTGGGAGTACCAAAATATATCATGTTCTTCGACATACATTTTGGAGGAGCAATATGAAGAGAGAGATCGCAGAGTTTATCTCGAGGTGTTTAACCTGTCAACATGTAAATGCAAAGCATCAAGTGCCAAAGGGTCCATTGCAACCACTTGAGATTCCAAAATGGAAGTGGGAACACATTACTATGGATTTTGTTACGGGTCTTCCCAAAGTTTCTGAAGGTATAGATGTGATTTGGGTTATTGTTGATAGATTAACCAAGTCTGCTCATTTCTTGCCTATACGTGCAACTTATTCCCTTGAACGTCTTGCTCGTATGTACGTTAATGAGATTGTGAGATTGCATGGCATGCCAGTATCCATAGTTTCGGATCGTGACCCAAGATTCACAATTTTGGGTTAGTATACAGAAAGCTATGGGCACAGATTTATGATTCAGTTCGGCATACCATCCTCAAACAGATGGGCAATCAGAAAGGACTATTCAAACTCTTGAAGATCTATTAAGACTCTGTGTCCTAGATTTCAAAGGAAGTTGGGATAAGTACTTGCCATTTATGAAATTCTCCTACAACAGCAGTTATCAGGCAAGTATATGTGTGGCTCTATTCGAAACATTATATGGACGAAAGTGTCGCTCTCCAGTATGTTGGGATAAGGTGGGTGAAGCAACATTGTTGGGACCAGAGTTGGTATGTATGACTACAAAAAAGATCCAAATGATTCGACACTGTATACAAACAGCATAGGATCGACAAAAGAGTTATGCGGATCTTCATCGAAAGGACGTGGAATTTAATATTGGAGATCATGTACTCTTACGTATTGCTCCATGGAAGGGAGTTACAAGATTCAGGAAGAGAGAAAAGCTCAATCCACGATTTGTTGGTCCATTTGAGATTCTTGGCGGAATAGAAAATTTGGCCTATAGACTCACATTACATCCAAGCTTGTCTCGTGTTCATAATGTTTTTCATATATCTATGCTTCGTAAATATGTGAAAGACCCAAACCACATTATTAAGTTTAGAAATGCAGGCGAGAGATAGTAGAAGATTTAACGTACGAGGAGGTACCTGTCAAGATCTTGGATAGAAAAGAGCATGTCCTACGAACAAAAGGTTATACCACAAGTCAAGATTTTGTGGAGGAACCATGCTATGGAGGAAATGACCTGGAAGTTGGAATCGGAAATGAAAGCGATGTACCCTCACCTTTTTGAAATACCAGGTACTTACGTCAATTTCGAGGATGAAATTTCATAAGGAGGGGAGGTTGTAAGACCCCAGCTTATTATAAATAAAATTGAATTTTCTCTATTCATTATCTTGAAATAATGAGTTAATTTGATATAATATTTTGGTCATGGGTGAAATGTGCAAATTTTGCAAAATAAGCAAGTGGTTATAAAATATTCATTTTGTCGGGGAATATTTGTTTGGTCGTGGAATATTCTTGCTGTCGAGGAATATTTGTACGACGGCGCAGCCATTTGTGGGCCCCATAACAGAAAATGGTCGGATGAAGAAAATGACAAGTTTAAGTTTTTATAAATAACGACGTAATTGTTACCATTAATACTATTGGATTACCTGGTGGTTAAAATACAATAATACGCGTGGTTGCACAGTAGCACATGGTATTGCACAATATTTTTGAATTATTGATTCTTACGTAAGAAGGCACTACTCAATAATTGTTATAGTAATTAATGTTCAATATTTTATTTTATTGATTCAATAATTGTTGCGTTGATATTTTATATTATTGTTATTTCAATAATTGTCATTGCACAGTATTTTCCATTATCAGATCAATAATTCATATTATTTGAATAATATTATTAGATAGTATTATTGACAATGTTTAAGGAAGTTCTGTCTAGGAAAGGGGTTTGGTCACCTAATTGCGCACTAGTAAGGAGAAATCCTTATCGAAAAGCCCCCTCTTTCCTGGGAACGACCTGGTTGTCATAATTGTGATTCTGTAATATTATTTATGAATAATTAATTATTGATTTATATGATAAGAAAATATTTATTTTATGTGGATGGATAGGGAAATATATTTTGTGTGGATATAAATGAAGGAATTAATGCTGATGTATTTTATAAGTATTTTGTCAGAATGGAGGTATTAAAAATCGTCCGTATGTGGATTTCGGGCATTTTTCGTTTGAAATTTGGAAAAACTCAAAGCTACAAAGTTGTAGAGAATTCGATTTCCTATAGAATGGACATAAAATTCGTATTTTTCTGATAAAAGACTATTGATTATGAATTATTGAAGTTTCGGATATAAATATTTTTATTAAAAATATGGGTGGGCCCCACTTTTGTTTTTGGTAGAAAATGTGCTTAAATTATTTGTTCAAAAGTGGAGTGCTGAGCTTGGTCATGGTGTGCATGATAATTGTTATAAAAATATTAATATTTTATTAATTTAGTCTCCTTTGGCGTTCTAGTATTTTCCTATAAATAGGGTGCTTAGTTAGATTTGAAAATCACACCCGAAACAAGTTTTCTCTCTCTATATATTATCGAGCGTATTTTGTGAGTATTTGGATAATTTGAGAGTTTCTATTCAATGCAAGTTTCCTTTGGCATCATATCCAATATTCCATTCAGAAATACTGTTCTGAGGTAAGGGATGTTATTTTCTTCGTAAATGATATTATTTTCTTCAATATCATGATGCTGAAATATTGATATAAATTTTATTGTGGAATTTCTACCTTGTTGTGTCGGAGTTACTATTCACGTATACGACACTATTCAAAAATACGACACTATTTATCGAAAAATAAAATTTTCTCTTCTTTGTCCCATATGTCTATTATGGTTACTATCTTCGATTGTATCCATGTTTTGATCTTCATTCTTGAATTTTACTCCATTATGGTTTATTATGGAGTATTTTTAAACTTGAATTATCTAAAATACGAATCTCTAAGTTTTGTCCTTTTATCTCACTAGATTCGTTCTCTAAAATATTTTTCATCATCCTCAGTCTGTAATGGTGATACTTGATGAATATCTTTGGCCTGTAGTGCAAAGATGAATGATTACCTGATGAATATCTTTGGCCCGTAGTGCAAAGATGAATATTTGATGCAAGATGTATATTGATTGATGTTACAGGGATAAAATATTGATGATGTACTTTTAAATTCATAGATGATAGTAGATTTCATTCTCTACTTAACTCTTCTAATGAATTGTTATTTCCGCTGCGAATATTGATCTAAAACTGGTTGTCCATTATATTTTATCTGATTTATTGATGGCTAACGATAAATTATTGTTCTTTATCTTAGTTATAATATTCTTTACTGGGTTAGTTGAGCTCACCCTTTTCCTTTTTGTTCTATTTTTTTCTCAGGAGGTGAAAATATAGCAGGATCTAGCCGGGGTATGGAGTGATGGTTCTAGAAAGTTGTTTTAGCAGTCCTCACTATTAAAGTGAGTGGATATTGTCTAGAAGACAATATTTATATTTAAACTCACAGTTTATATGTTGTCGTATTTTGCACGATAATTGTATTAATGAAGTTGTAGTTATTTCTGTACCATGTATTTGGCGACTCAGAATGGGTGATGTATACCTATTTTGGGGGTGTCACATGGCAGATGTGATGGGCTTCTTTAGAATTTTTTTCCAAAAATTTGTCTCTCCCAAGGTTTGAACTCGCAACCTCAAGTGTGAAACTTAAAGCATCTGACCACTAGAGTACCACATGTTAGCTATTAATATTCTGCAAGGACTAATTTTTATATCAAAACATTTCATTTCCCCCTAAAAAAATTAAAATACTACACGGTTACTATAATTTTAATATAATAATTATTACAATAATAGTAATAGTAATAGTAATAGTAATAGTAGTAGTAGTAGTAGTAATAATAATAATAATAATAATAATAATAATTATAATAATAATTATAATAATAATAATAATAGTAATAGTAATAATAATAATAATAATAATAATTATTATTATTATAATAATAGTAATAATTATAATAATAATAATAATAATAATAATTCTTCATAATAATAATAGTAATTATAATATTAGTAATAATAATAATAATAATTACTAATAATAATATTAATAATAAAATAAAATAATTATAGTAATTATAATATTAGTAATAATAATAATATTAATTATAATATTAGTAATAATAATAATAATAAAAATAATTATAATTATAATATTATTATAAATATAATAGTAATATTAGTAATAAAATATAATAATAATAATAATAATAATAATTATGATAATAGTAATAATAATAACAAAAATAACAAATATTATTTTATTATTATTATTATTATTATTATTGTTATTATGATTGTTATTTTTATTATTATTATTGTTGTTATTATTATTACTATTATCATAATTATTAATATAATTATTTACTATTATTATCATTATTATTATATTTTTATTATTAATATTACTATTATATTTATAATAATATTATGATTATAATAATTATTATTACTATTACTATAATAATAATAATTATTATTATTATTATAATTACTATTACTATTACTATTATATTTATAATAATATTAGAATTATAATAATATTATAATAATAATAATAATAATAATAATAATAATAATTATTATTATTATTATTAGTTATTATTATTATTATTACTAATATTATAATTACTATTATTATTACTATTATTATTATTATAAATTATTATTATTATAATTATTACTATTAGTATTATTACTATTAATATTATTATTATTATTACTATTATTATAATAATTATTATTACTATTACTATTACTATTATTATTATTATATTAAAATTGTAGTAACCGTGTAGTATTTTAATTTTTTTGGGGGGAAATGAAATGTTTTGATATAAAGATTAGTCCGTGCAAAATATTAATAGCTAATATGTGGTGCTCTAGTGGTCAAATGCTTTAAGTTTCATACTTGAGGTTGCGAGTTCAAACCTTGGGAGAGACAAATTTTTGGAAAGAATTCTAAAGAAGCCCCATCACATCTGTCACGTGTCAAATTAAAATATAATATGTCGCGTTAGATGTGCCACGTAGGCGCCACGTGTACCACGTCAGCAGGTCAACGCACATGTGGCGCCTGGGGGTACAAAATCCAAATTTTTGAATAGAAAGGGGCTCAATACCCAAATATTATAAAAGTTCAGTGGTCGACTTTGCATTTAACCCCTCTAAATATATATTGTATGATTATATTATTTTATAACACTTATCAGCACGAATTTCTATTAAATTTTGGAAAGAAAGTTGTCTTTCTATTATTCTTCAAATATTAAAGATTATTTATGTAGTTTTGTCAACTCAGTGTAAGTTTTCTTTTTAAAGAATTAGTAATTATCCTATTTATCTGTCTTTATGTTTTATGCTCATAATTTTAGTGATTTTTAATTGATTAAAAATTTATGAGATTTGGGTGTTTAGGATTCGTAGTATAACATATGTATTTTGATAGTATATTAGTCCAGAGAAGGAAATGATGTAGAAATTTTAATCATTAATCTTTTTCCTACACTTGTTTTTTTATAGACTTAGTTAATTAAGGTGTGTTATGGTCCTATGGATGTAAATATCTATCTTGGTGTTTGAGAATAATTAGTTGTACACGTGGTAATAAAATATCATAATGCAAGTGTGAAACAGTGCTATATCAATTACCTTAAGTAGGTAATCATCTAAAAAATCATAACATCTGTTACTTAAAATGTGTTAGTGGTATGCATTTAGAGAAGTTACTTCAAATTTGAATAATTGAGATGAGATACTTGGGCATGGTGTAAGGTTACCTATTATACGTGCATTATTCTTATATAACACATTTATCGACCTTTCATGTGCATGTATTTTTATTTAAGAAAATAAGTTATGTGTTTGTTCTTGGAATTAAAATAAAAATAATTTTTGATTTCTTTTAGTTATGGTAATTACTTTATTTTAGTAGGCATGAGGACTAGTACAAAATACAAACTCTGTCACATATGAAGCCAATTTTCCATCAATTGGTTCATTTTGAATTGTTTGACGCTTTGAGCAAAGAAAGTTTCTTAATATATGTATATATTTATATTTATGTAAATGTCGAAACTTGAATTTGTTGCCCTTAATATCTCGGACAAAGAATTAGTTGTCATGATTTTTTGATGCTGAGATTCATCTAGAGGCAAAGAACCTTTGAGATACAATTAAGGTTGGCAATCATGCATCCTTGCGGGATCATGCAAAATAAATGATTTTTATTCGTCATCATCTTCATGAAAGAAAAAAATTATTGATGAAGACATGTTAGAGAAAATATTTATTACATTTCAGACCTCGAATATGCTCCTACAACAGCAATATCGAGAGAGTAAGTTTACAAAATATTCCTTAAAATAATAAAGGAAATTATGTTCCTTGAAGTGATATCTAGTGGTGAACAAAATAATGAGTTTTTGCTGAAAAATTATCAATCTTGCCCAACCGGTTCTACTCCATTCCATGAAGTGAATGAAACCTCATTTGATAAACATAAAGGAAATTATGTTTGTGGTCGTGGGTGTGATCATTGGTAACGTACCTGTCGTACTCCTAAACATTTGGTAGATTTGTACCAAGCCTCCATAAAAGTTAAGGGAAAGGATATTGAACCAAACTTTGTTGATCATAATGATCTTGAAGGTCCCATGAATGATCATAATGATCTTGAAGATCCCATGAATTATCTTAACTTTTCAAATGAAGTTGATATGACACATTTTGATGTCTCTGATTTCCTTGAAGATGTTGATGGAAATGGTTATACCAATTAATTATTTTTGTAACACCCCGATATCCGGTCTATCTTCACACCCGTATTCCGTACGTCACGGTTCCATCTTCTTCCAAATATACATCATTATATAGTTAAATATAACAACATACATTCTCAAATCTCAAGTTCTAATACCTTATAACCTCGTTCATTACAAATAGTGATAATTACATTATTCTTTACATCTTACAAGAGTGACTTTCATCCGCCACCAAGGATACATAACAGTTTATTAAACTAGTCTATAGTTTAATTAAACTATTGTACAATACAAGTCTTGGCATGGTCTTCACGCACATTCATATACTAAATGACACTTCTTCTGGATACCGGTTAATTGATCTTTATGGGATCCTTAAGTTTTTCTAACATCGTTCGCTGAAAATATTTTTATTTAAAACAAATGTGAGCATTCAATTGCTTAACAAGTCATAGCAGTTGAATAAACAACCTCAAGAATTTAAACATTCTTTTAAGACTTTTATAACTGAACAAAGGTTATGAAACAACTTGAATAATAGGAATAAACTCTGATTCCTATCATTTTAAAAACATTAATCACATTCACTTTGAAATACTTTCATTTTTCTACCCTTTTCATACACATATAGTCTGGCTAGAATCATTAACACAAATTTAACAATAATGGTTCATGTATAAATAGAACATTTTCATATTGAACAGTTCAATCAGAGAACAGTTCATCTCATAGAAACACTGAAGTGTTAAAATTGTGCTACAAGTCCTCATACATTCTACTACCTTGTACAAATATCACACATTTTTACATCAGTAAAACTTCTCATGTTCAACATCTGAGAAGTTTAAGAAACTAGCATTCATTTTTAAATATGAATGAAGTTAGGAAACTTGCCTTACGCACAACTACAACTTACAGTTTACGCTGAACTACTTATTGAAATCCCTATATATATCACTAAGGAATAATATGCACCAATTAGTCTTATACTTGACTTACGCATTGGTTTAAACTTAAATTTACTTCTTAGGGTTCGCATTCTTACAAACTAAGTTTACGCGACCAACCTTCTTTACCGGTTTACGGCTTCGTGACTTACGGAGATGTCTTACTCATACGATCATCATCTTTAATGATTTGCATTCTTATCTTCTTCATATAACTCTTCTAGGACTCAGCACACATCATGTTTTTGCTAGTAGTTCATATGGTACTCTGAGTGGCTTCCCACAAACAAACAACAAACTAGTTTCCCGTCTCGTCTACACTGTCTTTGACAGTTAGTTAGATCGGTTGCCAGTTTCGTATATACCTCCGCTCTCTGAAGGAATTGTTTAGTCCAGTTCCCATATGTCAACCATCAAATATTACGATTGTACCACAACCTAAACTTATCTTAACTTATCCGAACCATTAAAACTATAATGTTTGTTAAGTCAATTTATCATTCCTTATAACTTTCTGGCAACTAAATGTTATACCTCAGGATTCATTCTTTATTGTCTAAGTTATACAGTCTTTTGTATACTCAGAACGATTATTCAATGTCAATAGTATGCGTTTATAGCGTTAAACATTACCTTATTCATATCTTACAACGTCCGATTCATTTGACTCAGAATGTCATCCAAGTTATAATCATTACTCGGCTTCTTAATGATATACGTCATTGTCTATAATTCAGTTCTTCACCGTTCACAGGTTTAATCATTATTCTTCATTACCTTACGGTCAAACCATACACGGCGTGCAGATTCTTCCTGTTTAATATACGCATACACTCAACCCTTACGTCGGCTAAAGTGTTTAACACTTAAATTTCATTCCATCCTTCTCTATCTGACTCACATTCAGACTTTCATTATTCTCATTACCGTTCATTATGATTTTCTTGATAATTTTATATCTTACTTACTACTTTCATCAATGTTTAGGTCATACAACCAATGTATACTTAGAACGTTTGTTCGATGTGAATACGATTCACGAGGATCGTTTACGTATTCAACGTTTACTTTGCTCGACTCTTAATCTCTCATTCAACCTTTGCCCAAGGTTTTAATCGCTTTCATTCGTTAACCATTACATGAACCCCACATTCATTATTCTTTCTTAATGTCGAAGCCATATAGTTCGTTGTATGCTAAGACCGATCATTCATCGCAACTACGTTGCCTTTACAGCATTTATACACTTTATACTTATCTCTTATTACGACATCATAACATCGAAATGGTATACATCCCCCTGGTCACTCAACGTCTAAGGAATCACAATCATAACAATCTCACACTTTCATTTTATCGTAACTATGGTCCCCAGATATTGGTTACGTATTTAGCGATCACATTATTTGTCTTTTAATCTCGTTCAAAATTTTTTAAAGGTTTAATTCAATTGATTAAGTGTTAAATTATGTGAACTATATGTTCTTTATCTTTCTTTATACTTCCCCCAAGAGTTGAGAAATTAAACTCTCTTTTTCTTGGGTTTTGCCACCACCTGCCGTACTATGACCAGCCTTCCTTCCTTTCTTCTCGCCTTCGCAGCTGCTTAGCGCGATGTCGATTGCCTTGGTTGGTCTTTGTGGCTTGCCTCCCAAAGGCTTAACTAATTCGCTAATTCATACGCATTAAACTTTGAAATTTTTTTCTAAGTCTTGAACTAGTTTGAGATGCTTACTTTACAATCTCATATCTCCTTCATTATAACTTAGAATGAGGTCGTTCCAAAGTCATTTTCTTACTCTCATTACGTACTTCAACTTCTTTCGGACAAAAATTTATTTTGAAACCGTTAACATGCCATTCAATTGGCTTAAATTTCATTACTCGCTCGTTTTATATTATTAACGTTCTTCATTCGTCCGTCCGTAATTCGGTCATCCGAACTTGGAACTTGTTCGTTCTTGAGTCCACGACTCACGTTTTGTACGTTCTCTTTCATTCTTATGAAACTCTACACACTCGGGTTCATTTATATACTTTTTACTTCTCGTTCGTCTTTTACGAAATTTTTGTCATAACTTCGTTATAGTTAAGTTCAATCCGTTCTTCATGAACATTTCTATCGTTCCTAACCAAGCAATAGCAACTAACTTATTCGCAATGGTTTTAAATTTGTCCATCAACAACAAGTTATACTATGATGGTCTTAAATTTGTCCATCAACAACGTTCTTCGTGTTCTACGCGTTCTTCGTTAGTTCTTTATTTTTAATCGATATTTTGATTATGATTTCACTTTTTCTTGGAATTTGGTGTTATAAGACACCATTCCTTTCTTATTTCACCGAATCGTTCAAATGATTCATTCGGATCGTTCAAATCCATTACGAAACTTATACTTCCTTAATAAATTTATAAACTAAACTTCTAATTCTTATTTCTTCATTTTCTCATGATTTCAACCATATGAAATCATTCTTAACATCTTCTTCACCTATTTTCATTAAGCTATGTATATCGACATAGAAAACTTAAAAAAAATTAACTTAGAACTTAGGTTTTTAATACCTTACTTCTTTAATCTCCTTCCGTTGGACAAAGTTTGCACTCGGGCTAGCTTTTCCTCTTCCCTTTCCTCCTCATCCGAACTCTCTCTCTTTCTCAAGTGTTGGTGATTTTCAAAATCACCAACAAATGAGCTAAGGTTCTCTTTTATAGAAAACCAAGGCTAGGGGCTAAATAGTCATTTTGCCCCAAAGTTACTATTCACACCTCCTTACTATTCACACCTTTTTACTATTCACGAAGCTTCTCCTGAAAGCTTCGTGGTTCCGTGTTTCGGGATTCGTCCGACAGTTCAAAAAACTGCGATTCTCAGAATCCAAATATTTTTGGATATTTCGTCTTTCTTTTACAGATTAACTTTTACGCATTCTTCGGAACTCCAAAAAACTGAAAAACACTTTTTGATGATAAGCATTTTTCTTCACGTTTTTCCGCTAACGTAGTTAAACGAATGAAAAGTACATAACAATACTTTTCGTCATTTTTATTTTGTCTGATTTCTGCACATTTTTTGAGAAAACTTTTATCGGCTTACTTAACTTTTAACGATATATTATCGTCAAATCTTTCGACGGAATGTCATTTCGACATATCGAACTCTCAAAAAGGCTTAGGTTATTCAAACCCTAACCCTTAGGGTTTTGTTGGGTGAATAATGCCTATTTCGTCTTTTTCCTCTGAAATATTTTTGTTCCTGAATTTTTTTTATTTTTGTCTTGAAAATTCTTACTCGTTCAGTCTAGCTCGTAGCCAGAATCCTCCCATTTTATAATCATCCTAGGTTCTAGAATAATTAATAAATACATAGCACATAATATTATTTATAAAAATTCATTTTATTAATAACTAATTCTTTAAACTTAAATTCTAGACAATCCGATTTTTCGGGTTGTCACATTCTTCCCTCATAAAAATTTTGTCCTCGAAATTTCTTAAAACCACACCCATACCCAGGTGCTTTATTCCGATAACCTCTATCAAAGGTTTAATCTCAATTCATCCTTTTCACAAGGATCATCTGTTGACATAATTGTCATTAATTAAACCTCATACCTAACTATACTTTCTATTTTTCGGGTCATCACATTCACCCTTTCTTCATAGAATTTCGTCCTCAAAATTTTAGCTTACTCTTCTTCTCAACTTCTCTTTAAAGAAGTTCTTATCATTCAATCATTCCCTAACCTTCATAACATATCAAGAATTATGAAGTAGAATGAATAACGAGGAATATAAAAATTCCTTTAAAACATTTCATACTTTTTTTGAGGGGTCAAATCGACCATGAACTCTTACTAGTTTGAACAACATTTTGCCGTAAACCCTTCTTTCACAGTCAGTTTACAATCACCAAGAAAGTAAACTACCTCTTCCATACGTAAGTGATCAACCCATCGTATAACCCCATTTCGGGGTGTGTTCACATCAAACTTAATCATTAGATTCCGCACCAAAGCAATTTGGTTTGGCACAACTTCTCAAAGAAAGCTCGATTTCCTTTTAAACATGACATACAATTTGTCTTAGCCAAATCAAATAGCTTAGACCATACCAATAAATTGGACATCAACTTAAAACATTCATCTATTCAAATCAATTAACATCGACTACTTCTTTAAATTCTTTCACAATACATCAAAACATTTTATGACGTCATGATACCGTACTTTTCACAGTACGTTGAGGACTTCATCAGTTTATGACTTCATCATTATACATCATACCATAGCGGGTTGTTAATCCTAAGATCACATCCAACACTAGGTTCAATTGCATTAATAATTCCATCCTTTTACCATCTTTGCATCAAATGCACTGATGATATAAAATTCATTTTGATATTTCAAATCAATTTTTATCTAGCTAAAATAATTAGCATAGACATAAAAAGAATAGCTCTTTTAAAATCTATTAGTTCCAAAAATTGAACCAATTCTTTCCTTTTCAAAGCGCACATATAAGTACGCTTTCAATAAAATTTGAAATCTAGCATAGTTAGATGACTTGGAATATCCTTTTCTCCATCTTCCTTCATTGTCTTACTTGCGACAATACTTAATCTTCTCTAGCACCTTCAATGCCAAGTCTACTGAAAATACTTCATTTTCAGTCTAAACATTCCTATACCTTAGTATAGTCCATCAACTTACCACACTTTATGTGTTTAGGAACTTTCCACAACCATATGTGTTTAAGAACTTATCTTTGCAATATGTAATCCAAGAACAAATCAAGGACTATCCATATGCTCAGGGCACATAAACATAACATATAATTATGAGTCACAAACATTTCATAAGTATGAGTTTCAAGAACTCGCACCTATCTTATTATTCACTTTCTCGTCTTATACATATTGATAGCGCGACATTACTATTCCAATGATTATCACTGTAATAACTAAGTAGTCACAAACCTTCTCCCATTCAAAGGTTCGTACCACTCCGCTATCACATGAGTCCTCAATTGAAATCTTATAACTTCTAACTTTCTCTTCACTTAATACAAATTTTCTTTAATTCCTATGCTATCCTTTACAACTCAATCTGAGTTCTTCTTCCTGTACTACTTCATAGTACCATTCATTTATAGCCTTAGCTATAAATCATCCATCGTTTAACAGAACATCTGTTATTACGATTCAATATGATCACCTGGTGATCTTTTTCCTTAATTGTTTAACTCAACGATCTTCTTATCCTTCTCTCTACGATTATAGTCTTAGGTACTCATACCTAAGGTTTATAACCTATAAGCTCTGATACCACTCTGTAACACCCCGATATCCGGTCTATCTTCACACGCGAATTTTTTACGTCAGGATTCCATATTCTTCTAAACAGACATCATTATATAGTTTAATATAACAACATACATTCTCAAATCCTAGGTTCTAATACCTTATAACATCGTTCATTAGAAATAATGATAATTACATTATTCTTTACATCTTATAAGAGTGACTTTCATCCGCCACCAAGGATACATAACATTTCATTAAACTAGTATATAGTTTAATTAAACTGTTCTACAATACAAGTCTTGAAATCTCTTCACGCACATTCATATACTGAATGACACTTCTTCTGGATACCGGTCAGTTGATCTTTACGGGATCCTTAAGTTCTTTCTAACATCGTTCGCTGAAAATGTTTTTATTTAAAGCAAGTGTGAGCATTCAATTGCTCAGCAAGTCATAGCAGTTGAATAAACAACCTCAAGAATTTAAGCATTCTTTTATTACTCCTATAACCGAACAAAGGTTATGAAACAACTTGAATAATAGGAATAAACTCTGATTCCTATCATTTTAAAAACATTAATCACATTCATTTTGAAATACTTTAATTCTTCTACCATTTTCATACACATCCTGTCTGGCTAGAATCATTAGCACAGACTTAACAATAACAGTTCATATATAAATAGAACATTTTCATATTGAACAGTTCAATCACAGAACAATTCATCTCATTGAAACACCGAAGTGTTAAAATTATGGCACAAAACCTCATACATTCTACCACCTTGTACAAATATTACACATTTGTACAACTGTAAAACTTCTTATGTTCGACATCTGAGAAGTTTAAGAAACTATCATTCATTTTTAAATATAAATGAAGTCAGGAAACTTACCTTATGCACAGCTACATCTTATAGTTTATGCTGAACTGCTTATCGAAATCCTTATATATCATATAAGGAATAATATGCACCAATTAGTCTTATACTTGACTTACGCATTGGTTTAAACTTAACTTTACTTCTTAGGGTTCGCGTTCTTACAAACTAAGTTTAAGCGACCAACTTTCTTTACCGGTTTACGGCTTCATGACATATGGAGATGTCTTACTCATACGATCATCATCTTTGATGATTTGCATTCTTATCTTATTCTTATAACTCTTCTAGGACTCAGCATATATCGTGTTTTTGCTAGTAGTTCATATGGTACTCTGAGCGGTTTCCCACAAACAACCAACAAACTAGTTTCCCGTCTCGTCTACACTGTCTTTCACAGTGAGTTAGATCGGTTGCCTGTTTCGTATATACCTCCGCTCTCTAAAGGAATTGTTTAGCCCAGTTCCCATATGTCAACCATCAAAGATTACGATTGTACCACAACCTAAACTTATCTTAACTTATTCGAACCATTAAAACTATAATGTTCGTTAAGTCAATTACTCATTCCTTATGGCTTTCTGGCAACTAAATGCTATACCTTAGGATTCATTCTTTATCGTCTAAGTCATACAGTCTTTTGTATACTCAGAACGATTATTCAATGTCAATATTATGCGTTTATAGAGTCAAACATTACCTAATTTGTGACGCCCCCAAAATATATATACACCACCCATTCTGAGTCGCCAAAAATATGGTACAGAAACAACTATAACTTTATTAATACAATTGTCGTGCAAAATACGACAACACATATACTGTGAGTTTAAATACCAATATTGTCTTCTAGAAAATATCCACACTCAAATAAATTCCTCATTACAATTAATGATGCACTATTTTACAAAATAGTGAAGACTGCTAAAACAACTATCTTGAACCATCACTCCATACCCTGTCTAGTTCCTGCTAAATTCTCACCTCCTGAGAAGAAAAATGGAACAAAAAGGAAAAGGTTGAGCTCAACTAGACCAGTAAAGAATATTATGACTAAGATAATGTATAATAAATTATCCTTAGTCCTCAACAGGAAAATATCTGATAGAATATAATAGACAACAAGTTTTAGATCAACAAATGCAGCGAAAACAACAATTCATTAGAAGAGTTAAGTAGAGAATAAAATCTACTATCATCTATGAATTTAAAAGTCCATCATCAATATTTTATCCTTGTAACATCAATCAATATACATCTTGAATCAAATATTCATCTTTGCACTATGGGCCAAAGATATTCATTTGTATCACCAGTTGGTCATGTTCATCTCAACACTTGTTCATCTTTGCACTACGGACCAAAGATATTCATCAGGTAATCATTCATCTTTGCACTACAGGCCAAAGATATTCATCAAATATCACCATTAAAGACTGAGGATGATGAAAAATATTTTAGAGAACGAATCTAGTGAGATAAAAGGACAAAGATTAGGGATTCGTACTTTAGATAATCCAAGTTCAAAAATACTCCATAATAAACCATAATGGAGTAAAATTCAAGAATGAAGATCAAAACATGGATACAATCAAAGATAGTAACCATAATAGACATCTGGGACAAAGAAGAGTAAATTTTATTTTTCGGTGAATAGTGATGTACTTGTGAATAATGTCGTATATGTTAATAGTGTCTTATATGTGAATAGTAACCCCGACACGAAAAGGTAGAAATTCCAGAAGAAAAATCATACTTCGTGAATAGTACTCGTGAATAGTACCGTATACGTGAATAGTATCGTATACGTGAATAGTTTCGTATATGTGAATAGTAACCTCGACATGAAAAGGTAAAAATTTCATAATAAAATTTTACAAATATTTCAGTATAATGTTATTGAGAAAAATAATATCATTTACGAAGAAAATAACATCCTTTACCTTAAAAGAACAGTACTTCTGACTAGAATATTCGATATAACGCTGAAGAAAACTTACATTGATTAGCAACTCTTAAAGTATCTAAATCTCACAAAATACTCTCGATAATATAGAGAGAGAAAACTTATGTTTCTAGTGTGATTTTCAATTTTAACTAAGCACCCTATTTATAGGAAAATACTAGAATGCCAAAGCAGACTAAATTAATAAAATACTATTTTATTAAAAAATTTCCACACACTTCCTTGACCAGAAATTAGCCACCACAAGTGGGGCCCACCAAAATCAACATTTTCCACACCAACCAAAAGTGGGGCCCACCCATATTTTTAATAAAAATATTTATTTCTGAAACTTCAATACTTCATAATAAATAGCCCTTTTATCAAAAAAAAATATGAATTTTATGTCCATTCCATAGGAAATTAAATTCTCTACAACTTTGTAGAAGAAAGTTTTTCCAAATTTCGCCTCTAACATAGAGAGAAAGGCTTACCGAAATTTCTGCCACAACAATTTCTGAATCAGTCACCTTTTAAAATTCATAAAAAATCATACGTTAATTTTTAATGGTTCAAAATATATGGATATATACTCAACTTATATATGTATAACATATCCAAAAATCACAATGATCCAACGGTCGGATTAAAAATTATAACTAATGCAATAGAGCTTAAGAACACTGATTTTTTTTCAGATTATGAGTCTCTCGTACCAGTTTCACTCAAACAGTCACCACAAAAAATCCACAACGAATTTTTGGATGATTCAAATTTTCGCGTTTAGCTTACTTCCAAGGCGCACCTCCTAACTCATTATACACAAAGAGTTATGGATTTAAAAAATCAAGTAATAAACTAATTTTTCTAAAAATTTCCAAATTTTATTTTTCATTTGATTTTTAATACATTCATTCCGACAAAATAATGATAAAACACCTAAGCATTAATTCTTTCATTTATATCCACATAAAATAAATATTTCCTTATCATATAAATCAATAATTAATTATTCACAAATAATATTACAGAGTCACAATTATGACAACCAGGTCGTTCCCAGGAAAAAGGGGGCTTTCCGATAAAGATTTATCCTTATTGGCACGCAATTAGATGACCAAACCCATTTCCTTAGACATAACTTCCTTAGACATTGCCAATAATGCTAACTAACAATATTATTCAAATAATATGAATTATTGATCTGATAATGGGAAATACTGTGCAGTGACAATTATTGAAACAATAATAATATAAAATATCAACGTAGCAATTATTGAATCAATAAAATAAAATATTGAACAAGAATTACCAGTAATAATTATTGAGTAAAGTGCCTTCTTACGTAAGAATCAATAATCCAAAAATATCGTATAATCACAGTGCTGCTCTTTATGCAACCACGTAGACATCGTATTTTAACCACCGGGTATTACAACAGTGTTAACGGTAATAACTACGCCGTTATTTATAAAAACTCAAACTTTCATTTTCATCATCCAACATTTATTTTGTTATGGAGTCCACAAATGGTTGCGTCGTCGTACGAATATTCCCCGACAATAAGAATATTCCACGACCAAACGAATATTCTCCGACAACAATGAATATTTTATAACCACTTACTTATTTTTAAAAATTTGCACATTTTACCCATAACTAACCACATTAATCAAATCAACCCCTTATTACTTCAAAATAATAATTAGAGGAATTAAATCTTTATTTATAAAAAGTTGGGGTCTTCCAACCTCCCTTTCTTATGAAAATTCATCCTCAAAATTGGTGTGCGTAGAACATGCTCCTTCCAATCCTAGATCTTGACTGGTACTATGACGCCCCCAAAATAGGTCCACACGACCCATTCAGAGTCGCCGATATCACACTATAAAAATTATTTACAAACTTTATTTATACAAATTTGTTGAACTGTAAATATGTATCACGACAACCAATGTATAAGTTTGTGAGTTTTAATACAATATTGTCTCGTAGATAAAGATTCAAACTCAAATTGTTACAACGCCATATAAAATATAGCAGCAAAAATTTTAAGACCCCAAAGAAGAACGAGAAGATTACTATCATGTTCTTTCCAATGGTGAGTCTTCTCTTGACATATAACTATCTCCACTGTGTGCAATTGAAAATTATATTTCAACCAAACTCCAAGATCATATAGGTAGTGCTCGTAGATATACTCAGCAAGTGGATGTGCATGACCCTGTCTTATGATAACACGAGGTTGTATGTCGTTAGACATCTTGTATGATAGTGGCAAAACACCCTTCCAAAGTTGGGTTCACCTCACCCTATTCGGTTCACCAAAATTAAATATCAAATGACATATAGAATACGACACACTTATCTAAAGTTCTCAATAAAATTATTTCCATACTATTTAAGGAGAACCTCAACAACTATAGATCATCGTTCTATTCTCCTGTTACCCTCGCTCGACCCAGCTACACTCTTATTACCTAAAAGGAATTGTGAAGCAAAAAGGGTGAGCACAACTAGCCCAGTAAAGAATATCATTTACATCATCAATAACCTTTAACAGTAATAAATCAGAGATTTAGAACATATGGTAGATGATAAAAACTTTTCAACCATAGTTGCAGCGGAACGAGCAATCCATTAAAAGAGTCAAATAGACCATCAGGTCTATTATCTTTTCCATGTTAAAAGTCCACCAATAATGTTTTATCCCTGTAAAATCAATCAACAATTCCTGTCCATAATCATATGAATAACTCATAATCATAATTGTGATTCTAAATTCCTCTTCGCACCTAGGATGAAGATAATTTTCATCGCCTATCTTCACCTGAAATATCAAAAATCATGGTTATACCAAATCACAATTCTTGTTCATAATCATACTAATAAATTTATCTTTTCACTACGGGCCAAAGATATTCATCAATAATTCATCTTTGTGTTACAAGCCAAAGACATACAACTGTATATAGAAGAGTCAAATAGAGCATGATATCTACTATCTTCTACGAATTAAAAGTGTATTATCACTATGTTATTGCTGAGACTCAGCTTAATAATTAATCCACATCATCGAATCATCCCTGCACTACGACTAAGGATATTCATTAGTATTACGACCACGAATTATCCATGCACTACGGGCTAAGGATATTCGTGTCTTCAACAATGGTCATGATTATACCGAATAATCCCAAGTTATAATCATACCAACAACTGCCCATCAATGCACGTAAGCTAAAGATATACAACCAATAATCAATGATCCATCTTTGCACGTAAGCCAAATATATACAACTATAAAATCAATAATCAACAGTCCATCTTTGCACGTAAGCCAAAGATATACAATTATAAAACCAATAATTAATAGTCCATCTTTGCACGTAAGCCAAAGATGACTTTCATCACAATATAAACATGAGGATGATGACCATGATATAAGCGAAAACAAGGATAAATAATAAAGACTTTAAATCTATCCAAATATTATCAATCACTTAATAAACTCATAATCTAATATTATTAATATTATAATAATATTTTAATCACTTCTTAAACTTATAAATAATTTATTTCAATTTTTACACTTTACCAAATAATGCATTTTAATCATTCAAAAATGCCATACTCATAAGATTTCATCACCAATGATCAAATTCCTCATCAAAAATCTGTATATACCCTATATAGGATTCCCAAGCCATAAAATTCTATTTTCCAATTTTGTTACTTCACATAACATATTTAATTCATTTACTCATAACTAGTTCATTTTCATGAAAAATACCAAATCAGCCCAAAAATATTTCTTTTAAGGAATTTAGCGAATATAGTCCCATATTGAACATATATTTTTCTCTAAATTTTAAAATTCATTTACTATTTTTCATATGGCCAAAACTGCCGAATATTTAGACATTTATCATAAATTGTACTTTTGTCCAAAAATTCCGAAATTTACAGGATATACTCCTGTTATATACATGTATTCCCAATAAAAATTTCACCAATTTTGGAGTTAACCACAAGGAGTTATAAGAGTTTATTTTTAAAATAGTCTTTTCCCATAAAATTCATAACTCCTAATCTATACATCCAAAAATCGCCATTTTTGGACACAATCTAAAATTCTCAACAAGTTATTATTTCAAATTTTTCCAGAATTTTTGAGGGTCAGAAAAATTACGAAACTGCAAATGGATTTTTGCCCGCCATGCGATAATCAACGTAGACAGATCATTTCCACAATTTAATAAGGAATGAATACAAGGGATCATTCACCATGCATGCATTAATCCACATAGACATATTATTCCAATGTAATAATAAAGAATGGAATAACGTAAGAATTCACCATGCATGCAATAGACCGCATGCATGTGTTATTCCCAATGTAATAATAAAGAATGGAACCAGGTCATGCGTAATCCGCACAGATAGGATATTCCAACAGGATAATAAAGAATGAAACTAGGTCATGCGTAATCCACACAGACATGATATTTCAACATAATAATAAAGAATGGAATAACAGCAGAATTCACCAGGCATGCGATAGACCGCACAGATAGGTTATTCCAATAAAATAATAAAGAATGAAACCAGGTCATGCGTAATCCGCACATACATGATATTCAAACATAATAATAAAGAATGGAACCAGTTCATGCGTAATTCGCACAGCCAGGATATTCCAACAGAATAATAAAGAATGGAATAACAACAGAATTCACCAGGCATGCGATAGACCGCAGAGACAGGTTATTCCAACAGAATAATAAAGAATGGAATAACAAAAGAATTTCACCATGTATGCAGTACTTCACATAGACATGTTATTCCAACATAATAATAAAGAATGGAATAACAACCCTTACGAGTATTGAAAGAAAATAACTCTCTTCATGAATACGAAAGAATAATACCCCTTACCTTAGAAGAAGACTGAATACTAGAATAGTGAGGTAACGGACTTCTCTTCTTCTTTCTCTCTATAATTTCTCTCTATAATAATTGCTCTAAAGCTTTAGTGAATTGGTGAGAAATGAAGGAAGAATGAACTTCTATTTATAGGAAAATATAGTTTCGATAATTGCACGTTTTTTGGCTCGAAATATTACAGTACAATACCTTCAACTTTTCTTTCATTTTTAATTTAGTCCTGCAAGTATTATCAAACTTGCACCACCTCCCCTAATAGTAAATAATGTGAATCAATAGTTCAATCATGTGAATCAATATTTATAATCATGTGAAAATACGAATTACATTATAGTACTTCCATCTATACCTCCATTTTTAACTTAGTCATGCAAGTATTATCAATCTTGCACCAACTCCCCTAATAGTACAAGAATGTGAATCAATAGTACACACATGTGAACAAATAGTTATAATCATGTGAATTAATAGCAATTAATTGCTCATTTATTCGATTAATTACCCGATTGGTCAATATAATCTCTAGACATCAATTATTATCGAAATAAATGTCGATTTCCACTAACACTAACAATCCCAACACAATGAAAATATTTTTCTCAAAAATTTTATTTTTGAAATTTCGAAGTTTGACTGTTTTCAAAAAAGTCAACTGTTGACTTTTTTGACCAAAAAGTTAACCCCGACAGATTTTGTGTTTGTAGTCTATTTCTACTAATTTCATCGTTCCAGACTCAAATATCATGTCCGCGTCTCCAAATTCAACTCCAAACTCAAATTTGATTTTTAATAACATTAATCATTAATATTATAACTCACAATATTTAACAACCAGGTCGTTCCCAGGAAAGAGGGGGCTTTCCGATAAGGATTTCTCCTTATTGGCGCTCAATTAGGTGACCAAACCTCTCCTTAACAGAACTTCTAGATATTGTAAATATTGTAATTTAATAATATAAATAACTTTATCGTCTCAATTATTAATTTAATAATATATAAAATATTATGCATTTATATCTTGTGACAATAATTGAATCAATAATATGAGAGATATGATGCAACAATTATTGTAGCAATAATTGAGTATATTTGAGTGACTTCTCACATAAGCATCAATAATCAATACCGTGTGCTACTATGCAACCATGCCAGACATCGCATTTCTTTACTACCGGTTATTTTATGTCAACTTGCTTACTTTGAAAATTTTTCACATATCACTCTTAACTTTAAACTTTTATCAATTTAACTATTTACCAAAATAGAAAAATTGAATACTTTTATTTCATAAAATTCGGGATCTCACATGTACCTCCTCGTACGTTAAATCTTTGGCTATCTCGTCTAGTTCTAACTCAATAATGTGATTCGGGTCTTTCACATATTTACGTAGCATGGATATGTGGAACACGTTATGAACACGAGACATACTTGGCAGTGAAGCGAGTCTATAGGCCACAGTTTCTACTCGATCGAGGATTTCAAATTGACTAATAAATCGAATGTTTGAGCTTTCCTCACCTCGCCGATTCTCGTTTTTGGAATAATGACTTCTTGCATCTTCTTCTTCATATTCATCAGCTCCAGGTCTGTAGCTTGAGCAGCTTTAAATTTATTGATTAAAGTTGATTCTACTTGTATATTTGATATCATCATGTGGGTATCTAGAGTCTTTAACTCTATCTCCATCATTTGTAAGTTATATGAAATGGGTCTTTGTGTTAACAACATCGCACTCGTACCCGCATACGATCTTCTACTCAACGCGTCAGCTACCACATTCGCTTTTCCAGGATGGTATTGAATGGTATAATCGTAATCTTTCAACAGCTCGAGCCAACGTCGTTGCCGCATGTTGAGTTCTTGGAAGTTCTTCTCACATTCCTCGCTCCATTCGAATTTTGTATCTTTACGCGTCAGCTGAGTTAATGGAGTAGCAATTCGAGAAAATCCTTCCATGAATCTCTAATAGTAACCAGTTAAGCCTAGAAAGCTACGCATTTCGATTACTGACTTAGGTTGTTCTCAACTGTGACTCATATCCCAATCTTGGATAACACATCACAATGGCACCTATAGTTTTACCACCACACAAATATAGCGTCCTCTACAGAGAGTCTGGCTTCGGTGCATTCCACAAAGAAAGTCTCCAGATAGAGGCTCGGGTCCAACTCTTGTAGTTGGATTTTTAACTCCTGAAGTTCAATAAGAGCCATTCGATATGAGATTTTAGAAATGGGTTTTGTACCAGGTTCAAGGTCAATAAAAAATTCGATATCACGCTCTGGGGGTAGGCTAGGAAGTTCTTCAGGAAATTCATTAACAACAGAAACATTATTCAAATCTGACGTATTTTTGTTTAAGTCCATGACATGAGCTAAGAAAGCTTGACATCCGTTTTTTAATAAACGAATGGCTTTATGGCTTGACATGAAAGTGATTGACTTTAGTGGTTTGGTTGCTTAAATTCATAGAACAGGTTGGTTAAGAATATGAAAACTAACAACCTTATGAAAATAATCAATTTTGGCATGATGAGTAGTTAACCAATAAATCCCTAAAATCACATCAAATACAAGTATCTTTAAAGAGATAAGATCAACTAGTAATGTGATGGTGCTAACTTGAATCAAGCAAGATTTATAAATAGTGGATGTAATGAAAGTTTCTCCTAACGAAGTCTCCACAGATAAGTCAAAGTCTAATTTCCCCGGAGTCAAGTTCAAACGTTGAGCACAAACAGGAGAGATAAAAGAATGGATAGAACTGGTATCTAATAGGGTATAGACTTCACAAGAGTTTATGATTAACTAACCCATGATAACTTCGTTCGGGCTACTCGCTTTTTGAGAAGTCACAAAAAATGCTCTTCCTGAAACCACCAACTTTGTTTTGTCCGTATCCGCCTTTGGTGCCACCGTCCCAGCTGGACTTGATTTCACTACAGGATAAAATCGAGCTATGTGACCGTCTTTTCCACAACTAAAGCATACCTTGGAAGGCTGTGAACAGTTTGGACTTATGTGTCCCTCCTCTCCGCATCTGTAACATCTAACTTGCGGTCGTTCTCCTCCCCTAGAATTTGTTGCTGGTGTTGCTGCCGATGTCTTCTCGTCATCATTAAATATTCTCTTCTTGAAATTTCCACTTGAATCATTTCTTCTATTATCTTGGCCACGATTACCACCAGAGTGGTTACCGCTTTTGTCCATATTTTTCTCTCCCCGCTGGTTATCATTGCTCAGGTATTGCCACCATAGATGATGACCTCGTTGTGGTCCCTCGATTAAATATATTCATTATCTCGCTCTAATAATTGAGCCCTGTTGACAACATCTGAATATAGAGAAAATTTGTGAGAGATAAGGTATTAACGAATTTTGGATTTTAGTCCTCTCAAAAATATCTGTGTCATACGTTTCTCATTCTCTACCAAATGAGGTGCAAACTTGGATAAGTCCGCGAACTTCGCCTCATACTGGGACACCGTCATGTTATTTTGTTCCAGTCTAATAAACTCTACCTCCTTCATATGGAGAATACTTTCAGGAAAGTACTTGTCATTGAACATTTTCTGAAACGTTTCCCAAGACATATTGATTGCGGTGGTCCGGGTACGCCTCACGATTCCCACCAAGATTCATTTCTCACCACTTTTAACATAAAGGTGGCGAATGAAACCTTTTGTTCCTCCGTGCATCCCAAGACATCGAATATCTTAGTAATTTGCTTGACCCACGTTTTTGCCTTAACCGAATCTGGCTTTCCTCAGAATTCTAGTGGTCCCAACTCTTTGAACTACTTGGCTGTGACAAACCGCGCGTTGCTATCATTTCCACCTATATTTTGTACACGAGTCTCCCTCGTCTGATTTTGTATGAACTGCAAAAAGCTTCTAAACACCCCATCATTCATCGTTTGTTCGGTAGTGTTGTTTACATGAGGAATATTGCCTTCCTGTTGCACGTTCTCCTGGTTGGTGATTAAAGGTGTCTCCACAGTCTCATACACTCCATTGTTAATGTTCTCAGCTGCTATTCTCAAATATTGCCACAAAATAAGGGTTAATTAAAGAAATTGACATACCACATAATACCCCTACATTCTGACCGACCAACAAATAAGTTTAGGTAGGACACACTAGCAAAGGATTTACTCGTCTCTCCCCACCTAGTTTTACTCCCCGATCTCCGCCAGAGACCATATCCCTAAGCTCTGATACCAACTGTGATACCCCCAAAATAGTTATACATCACCCATTCTGAGTTGCTAAATACATGGTACAAAAATAAATACAACTTCATTAATACAATTATCGTGCAAAATACGACAACACATATACTGTGAGTTTAAATACAAATATTGTCTAATAGACAGTATTCAAACTCAAAAAGAGTCCTCATTACAATTATTGATACACTATTTTACAAAAATAGTGAGGACTGCTAAAACAACTTTCTAGAACCATCACTCCATACTCCGGCTAGATCCTGCTATATTCTCACCTCCTGAGAAGAAAAATAGAACAAAAAGGAAAAGAGTGAGCTCAACTAGCCTAGTAAAGAATATTATGACTAAGATAAAGAACAACAATTTATCGTTAGCCTTCAACAAATCAGATAAAATAAAATGGACAACCAGTTTTAGATCAATATTCGCAACAGAAATAATAATTTATTAGAAGAGTTAAGTAGAGAATGAAATATACTATCATCTATGAATTTAAAAGTCCATCATCAATATTTTATCCCTGTAAAATCAATCAATATACATCTTGTATCAAATATTCATCTATGCACTACGTGCCAAAAATATTCATTTGTATCACCAGTTGGTCATGTTCATCTCAACACCTGTTCATCTTTGCACTATGGGCCAAAGATATTCATCAGGTAATCATTCATCTTTGCACTATAGGCCAAAGATATTCATCAAGTATCACCATTAAAGACTGAGGATGATGAAAAATATTTTAGAGAACGAATCTAGTGAGATAAAAGGACAAAGATTAGAGATTCGTACGTTAGATAATTCAAGTTTAAAAATACTCCATAATAAACCATAATGGAGTAAAATTCAAAAATGAAGATCAAAACATGGATACAATCAAAGATAGTAACCATAATAGACATCTGGGACAAAGAAGAGAAAATTTTATTTTTCGGTGAATATTGTCATATTTATGAATAGTGTTGTATACGTGAATAGTAACTCCGACACAAAAAGGTAGAAATTCCACAATAAAATTTATATCAATATTTCTGCATAATGATATTGAAGAAAATAATATCATTTACGAAGAAAATAACATCTCTTACCTCAAAATAGCAGTACTTCTGACTGGAATATCGGATGTAATGCCGAAGGAAACTTGCACTGAATAGCAACTCTCAAAGTATCTAAACACTCAAAAAAATACGCTCGATAATATAGAGAGAGAGAAAATTTGTTTCTGGTGTGATTTTAATTTCTAACTAAGCACCCTATTTTTAATACCTCCATTCCGACAAAATACTGATAAAACACCTCAGCATTAATTCCTTCATTTATATCCACACAAAATAAATATTTCCCTATCCATACACATAAAATAAATATTTTCTTATGATATAAATCAATAATTAATTATTCACACATAATATTACAGAATCATAATTATAACAACCAGGTCGTTCTCAAGAAAGAGGGGGCTTTCCGATAAGGATTTCTTCTTACTGGCGCACAATTAGGAGACCAAACCCCTTTTCTAGACAGAAGTTCGTTAGACATTGCCAATAATGCTATCTAATAATATTATTCAAATAATATGATTTATTGATCTGATAATGGAAAATATTGTGCAGTGATAATTATTGAAACAACAATAATATAAAATATCAATGCAACAATTATTGAATAAATAAAATAAAATATTGAACAGTAATTACTATAACAATTATTGAGTAGTGCCTTCTTACGTGAGAATCAATAATTCAAAAATACTACGCAATACCGCGGTATATCTTTATGCAACCACGCCAGCATTCTCGTATTTTAACCACCGTGTAATCCAACGTTGTTAATTCAGAACAATTACGCCGTTATTTATAAAAACTCAAACTTGTCGTTTTTTTCATCCGATAGTTATTCTGTTATGGGGCCCACAAATGGCTGCGCCATCGTACGAATATTCCACGACAACAAGAATATTCCACGACCAAACGAATATTTCACGACAAAATGAATATTTTATAACCACTTGCTTATTTTACAAAATTTGCACATTTCACCCACCAAAGAATTATATCAAATTAACTCCTTATTATTTCAAGATAATGAATAGAGGAAATTAAACTTTATTTATAATAAGTTAGGGTCTTACATACACCACCAATTTTGAGTGGCCAAAAATATGGTACAAAAACAACTACAACTTTATTAATACAATTATCGTGCAAAATACGACAACACATATACTGTGAGTTTAAATACCAATATTGTCTTCTAGATAATATCCACACTCAGATAAAGTCCTCATTACATTTATTGATGCACTATTTTACAAAATAGTGAAGACTGCTAAAACAACTATCTTGAACCATCACTCCATACCCCGGCTAGTTCCTGCTAAATTCTCACCTCCTGAGAAGAAAAATGGAACAAAAAGGAAAAAGTTAAGCTCAACTAGCCCAGTAAAGAATATTATGACTAAGATAATGTACAATAAATTATCCTTAGTCCTCAACAGGGAAAAATCTGATAGAATATAATAGACAACAAGTTTTAGATCAACAACTGCAGCGAAAACAATAATTCATTAGAAGAGTTAAGTAGAGAATGAAATCTACTATCATCTATGAATTTAAAAGTCCATCATCAATATTTTATCCTTGTAACATCAATCAATATACATATTGAATCAAATATTCATCTTTGCACTACGGGCCAAAGATATTCATTTGTATCACTAGTTGGTCATGTTCATCTCAACACCTGTTCATCTTTGAACTACGGACCAAAGATATTCATCAAGTAATCATTCATCTTTGCACTACAGGCCAAAGATATTCATCAAATATCACCATTAAAGACTGAGGATGATGAAAAATATTTTAGAGAAGGAATCCAGTGAGATAAAAAGACAAAGATTAGGGATTCGTACTTTAGATAATCCAAGTTCAAAAATACTCCATAATAGATCATAGTGGAGTAAACTTCAAGAATGAAGATCGAAACATGGATACAATCAAAGATAGTAACCATAATAGACATATGGGACATAGAAGAGAAAATTTTATTTTTCGGTGAATAGTTTCATATTTGTTAATAGTGTTGTATACGTGAATAGTGTCCTATACATGAATAGTAACCCTGACACGAAAAGGTAGAAATTCCATAAGAAAAATCATATTTCATGAATAGTACCGTATACGTGAATACTACTCGTGAATAGTACTGTATACGTGAATAGTGTCATATACGTGATTAGTGCCGTATACGTGAATAGTAACCTCGACATAAAAAGGTAAAAATTTCATAATAAAATTCATACCAATATTTCGGTATAATGATATTGAGAAAAATAATATCATTTACGAAGAAAATAACATCTCTTACCTTAAAAGAACAGTACTTTTGACTAGAATATCGGATATAACGTTGAAGGAAACTTGCACTGATTAACAACTCTCAAAGTATCTAAATACTCACAAAATACGCTCGATAATATATAGAGAGAAAACTTATGTTTCTGGTTCAATTCTAACTAAGCACCCTATTTATAGAAAAATGCTAGAACGCCAAAGTAGACTAAATTAATAAAATAATATTATATTAAAAAATTTCCGCACACTTCCTTGACCAGAAATAAGCCACCAAAAGTGGGGCCCACCAAAATCAATATGGGGCCCACCCATATTTTAAGGAAAAATATTTATTTTTAAAACTTCAATAATTCATAATAAATAGCCCTTTATTAGAAAAATACGAATTTTATGTCCATTCCATAGAAAACTAAATTCTCTACAACTTTATAGAAGAAAGTTTTTCCAAATTCCGCCTCTAACATAGTGAGAAAGGCTTACCAATATTTCTGCTACAACAATTTCTGAATCAGTCACCTCTTAAAATTCATAAGAAAATTATACGTTAATTTTTAACGGTTCATAATTTTTGGATATATACTCAACTTATATATGTATAACATATCCAAAAATCACAACGATCCAACGGTCGGATTAAAAATTATAACTGACGCAATAGAGCTTAAGAACACTAATTTTTTTCGGACTATGAGTCCCTCGTACTAGTTTCACTCAAACAGTCACCATAAAAAATCCGCAAAGAATTTTGGGTGATTCAAATTTCTGCGTTTAGCTTACTTTCAGGGCTTTCTTTTGACATATGGCTCATCTCCTAACTCATTATACACATAGAGTTGTGGATTTTACAAAATCAAGTAATAAACTAATTTTTCTAAAAATTTCCAAATTTCGTTTTTCATTTGATTTTTAATACCTTCATTCCGACAAAATAATGATAAAACACCTAAGCATTAATTCTTTAATTTATATCCACATAAAATAAATATTTCCTTATCATATAAATCAATAATTAATTATTCACAAATAATATTACAGAGTCACAATTATGACAACCAGGTCATTCCCAAAAAAGAGGGGACTTTCCGATAAGGATTTCTCCTTATTGGTGTGAAATTAGATTACCAAACCCCTTTCCTTAGAAAGATCTTCCTTAGACATTGCCAATAATGCTCTCTAACAATATTATTCAAATAATATGAATTATTATTCTGATAATGGAAAATATTGTGCAGTGACAATTATTGAAACAACAATAATATAAAATATCAACGTAGCAATTATTGAATCAATAAAACAAAATATTAAACGGTAATTACTGTAGCAATTATTGAGTAGTGTCTTCTTATGTAAGAATCAATAATCCAAAAATACTATGCAATACCGTGTGCTACTGTGCAACCACGCGTATTACTGTATTTTAACCATCGGGTATTACAACAATGTTAACGGTAACAACTACGCCGTTATTTATAAAAACTCAAACTTGTCATTTTCTTCATCCGACATTTATTCTGTTATGGGGCCCATAAATGGTTTCGTCGTCGTATGAATATTCCCCGACAACAAGAATATTCCACGACCAAATGAATATTCCCTGACAATAATGAATATTTTATAACCACTTGCTTATTTTTCAAAATTTGCACATTTTACCCATAACTAACCACATTAATCAAATCAACCCCTTATTATTTCAAAATAATAATTAGAGGAATTAAATCTTTATTTATAAAAAAGTTGGGGTCATACATTATTCATATTTTACAACGCCCGATTCATTTGATTCGGAATGTCATCCAAATTATAATCAATACTCGGCTTCTTAATGATAAACGTCATTGTCTATAATTCAGTTCTTCACCGTTCACAGGTTTAATCATTATTCTTCATTACCTTATGGTTAAACCATACACGGTGTGTAGGTTCTTCCCGTTTAATATTCTCAGACACTCAACCCATACATCGGCTAAAGTGTTTTACACTTACATTTCATTCCCTCCTTCTCTATACGACTCACATTCGGACTTTCATTATTCTTATTACCATTCATTATGGCTTTCTTGATAATTTCATATCTTACTTACTACCTTCATCAATGTTTAAGACATGCAGCCAATGTATACTTAAAACATTCGCTCGACGCGAATACGATTCACGAGGATCGTTTAAGTATTCAACATTTACTTTGTTCGGCTCTTAATCTGTCATTCAACCTTTGCCCAAGGTTTTAATCGCTTTCATTCGTTAACCATTACATGAACCCCACATTCATTATTCTTTCTTAATGTCGAAGCCATACGGTTCGTTGTATACTAAGACCGATCATTCATCGCAACTACGTTGCGTTTACAGCATTTATACGCTTCATACTTATCTCTTATTACGACATCATAACATCAAAATGTTATACATCCCCCTCATCACTCAACGTTTAAGGAATCACAATCATAGCAATCCCACACGTTCGTTTTATCACAACTACGGTCCCCGGATATTTATTACGTATTTAGCGATTACATTGTTTGTCTTTTAATCTTGTTCAACATTTATTAAAGGTTTAATTCACTTTACTAAGTGTTAAATTATGTAAAATATATGTTCTTTATCTTTCTTTATACTTCCCCCAGGTGTTGAGCAATTAAACTCTCTTCATTGGTTTTGCTTCCACACTGCCACGCTGCTTGCTTGTCGGTTCCTTCCTTTCTTCTCGGCTGTCAAGATGCGACTTAGCGATGATTAATTGCCGGGTTGGTGTACTGCGATGCCGCCTCCCAAGGCTTAACTGGCGCTGCGGTGCCAGACATCAATCTTTGAAATTTTTTCTAAGTCTTGAACTAGTTTGAGATGCTTACTTTATAATTTCATAACTCCTTCGTTATAGCTCGAAACGAGGTCGTTCCAAAGTCATTTTCTTACTCTCATTACGTACTTCAACTTCCTTCCGACAGAAATCTATGTTGAATCCATTAACATACCATTCAATTCTCTTAAATTTCATTACTTGCTCGTTTTACGTTATTAATGTTTTTCGTTTGTTTCTTCCGTAATTCGGTCATCCGAAATTGGAACTTGTTCGTTCTTGAGTCCACGACTCACGTTTTCTACGTTCTCTTTCATTCTTATGAAAATCTACACACTCGGGTTCATTTACATACTTTCTACTTCTCATTCGTCTTTTACAAAAAATTTTCTATAACTTCATTATAGCTAAGTTCAATCTGTTCTTCATGAACGTTTCTATCGTTCCTAACCAAGCAATAAGCAACAAACTTATACGCGATGGTTTTAAACTTGTCCATAAACAACAAGTTATACTACGATGGTTTTAAATTTGTCCATCAACAACGTTCTTCGTGTTCTTCGCGTTCTTCATTTTTAATCGATATTTTGATTACGATTTCACTTTTTCTTAAAATTTGGTGTTATAAGACACCATTCCTTACTTATTTCACCAAATTATTCATATGATTCATTCGGATCGAGCAAATTCACTATGAAACTTATACTTAAGCAGTTTATAAACTAAACTTCTAATTCTTATTGTGACGCCCCCAAATTTAGATACTTGAAACCCGAACTCAATGCTTCACGATACCATTTCTTTGAGCGGAATAATAATAATAATATAAATATCAAACTTAATTTACATATATCAGAGTCAACTAATCCCCAATTTCTTAACCTTTAATACATTACATTACATGATACTTAATAAATATTATCATCTTAATTAAGTCTAACTATTACATAAGATAACACAAACTTATCATGTTAGCTTTCCTTTCCCTTTGTTCTTGGCAGAGCCTTCAGGTTGATCACACTTAACTAAAAATATTTAAATTAAGCAAGAATGAGCATTTGATTGCCTAGCAAGTAATAACAGTCAATAATAGTTAGCTGAAAGAGTTAAATATTTTCTGTGATGGGCACTTCTACAACGAATCAATAGTTGTGAAGTAAGCTGAAACAATTCTAATCAACATATCAATTCTATTTCAAATTTTTGAAACTACGTACTGATTATAAATAGAGAGCAGTCGACAGACTATGAACATTGTTTTCAGTTTTCAAAAAGGTTAAATAGAACTCAATCTGTAAAACGTCATAACTTACGGGCACGGGGGTGATCAGCCCGTTATGCCCTATATTGATCAATACTACATGCCGAAATGATATTTTCGTTCATCTTATCCGCCTTTGGCGCGCAAAAGTTTCCCAAATTCGGGATGTTCATACTTATTCTGAATCCAAACCAAAATAATTTGGTTGGATATCAATAAGGTTCTATCATGTTCAACGATATTTTTAAATCAGGTTCAATGTAGTCAAATAAATAGCTTAGATTTAATTTTTTAATTAACGTATAAATACTGAAAACCAATAAGTATGTATCAACATGTGATTAAATACAATAATTATCCAAGTGAGGTCACTTGTATAACCATGATTAGAAATTAACGAGCAGAATAAATATCTGGATTGTACAATAGTACTGTATTAATAAATAACGATCAGATACAATTCAAGAACTGACATGTCTATAAGGTATATACATGAACAATAATAATAGAGTTAATAAGTTGGCACAATAACGATATAATTCTGAAACTGGCTTACACATGTCCATTGAATAAAGTAAATATTAATATATTAAAATATAAATGAAACCATTGCCAAAATATTAAAGTTATTTATAATAACTCAAAATACTTTTAAAGTATTAATATTACCCTTAAATGATTTTTAAAATATTTAAAATCATTTTTAAATAATTAAAATTAAAATTTAAATGTTAATGTATTATTTAACCAAATATTAAAAGTCATTTATTATAACTTAAAATATTTTTAATTCATTTATATCCATTTTAAATGATTTTTAAATTAATAAAACTATTTTAAAACTATTTATTTAATATAATTATTAAATAAATCTAATATCATTATATTAAATTATTAATGAAATTTACCTTTAAATATTAAAAGTTATATTTTATAACTTAAAATATTCTTAAACTCTTTATTTTCATTTAAAATAATTTTTATAATATTAAAATTATTTTAAACTAATTTATTTAATATAATTATTAAATAAATCTAATATCATTATTATTAAATAATTAATGAAATTTACTTTAAAATATTAAAATTTATATTTTATAATCTTAAAATATTTTTAAATACATTATTATCATTTAAAATGATTTTTAATATAATGAAATCATTTTAATTAATTTATTTAATACATTTATTAAATAAATTAAATATCAATAACAATATTAATATTTATGAAAAATATGCCAAATTATTAAAAATTAATTTTTATAACTTAAAATAATTTTTAAAATAATTTTTGTAATTTTCAGAAATTATTTTCTATTTTTAAATAATTTTTAGAAATTAATATAATTAAAATTAATAAGTATGTCGCTAAAGCCTTTAACGACAGAAAGTGTCGCCTTAGGTGTTCTTGAACACCAAGAACATTAATATGCCAGTTTCGAGAAGCCTACTTTGACCAAGTTTAATTCACTCTGTAATGTGTTTCTAGGCAAGATTATGGTTAGATATTGTAGTACTAATGTAACACTAAAAGATCCAACAACAAACAAGGTCATAACATGTCCCAAATGCAAGATCTAATGGCCTAAACTAGTTGTCAGAGCTGTTCTTCATTTTTTGGGTTGCCCAGAAATGAAGAACAGTTCGACTAGCTAGTTTTGGGTTTCCACAACTTGTAATCCTTATGATGTTTTTGTGATTTAAGGGTTTCAGTGTGTCACCAACATGAGAATATATAGATCTAAAACATAAAATTGATCTAACAACATCACAATATATAGATCTATGTCGGTCAAACTATGTCAGAAGACATGATCATACATTTTTTGGGTTACCCAGAAAATAGAAAACGTGATCGTTTCACCTACTTTGACTAGCCACTAATACATCCACCCAGTTTGATGTTTATGTGTTCTAAAGCTATGGATCTAAAGTTAATCTAGCTTACTACAACATGGTTGCAACAACAAAATCATATCACATAACACCTACAAGATCAGAGACTACAAATATGTTGTCAGACGCTTCTGGGTAACATCTAGGTTGCCCAGATTTGCATGCTCATGGTCGATCAACCGACTTTGACCATGAATAACTTTCAATATATACTAGATCTGATCCTGCTTCAAGTTCCAGAACAAAAATCTCACAGCATACTACATGCTTTAACAACCAAAAATATAAATAGACTGAGATCTATGAGGCCTGACATTCGGTTGTCAGACAATATTTTCCAATTTTCTAGATTTTGAAAAACATCAAATTCGTGCCTATAGATGTTATGGATATACTATCTAGGAACCCAGATCACTTAGTTACACTATAAACAACATATTAAAACACAAAATTACAACTTTTAACATATCAATCAAGACCAAATTTAGTTCTAGGGTTTTATACCTTTTTTAAGAAATGTTTGGATCTGGCCTTGCTAAGCTGTGATGGGGATGGTAAGGACTTAATTTGGGACTGGTTTACTTAATATTTTCGTGGGTTAGAGAGAGAGAGAGGGACTCGGTAGAGATTTTGTGAACAATGGCTAATTTTAGTGACTTTTCTCTCTCATAATCTATTTATAAGTTAGATGGAATGAATTAGCTGATCAAAATGGTTGATTGGAGATGTTTTTGGTCACATGGGTTAGTTAGAGTAGTTCACCAACTAAAGTGTTGGCAAAACTTGCAAGTAATCTATTCAAGAATGTGACAAAAAGGCAATTTAGTCATTTTGATTATGATTTTAATGGCTCAATTGTCATCTTGGCTAACCCTTAGGGTTTGATCCTTAGGGTTTAACCTTAAGGTTTTGTACATTAATTTTCTAGGGTTCTAATTAGGGTTAAAATTGAAATTAAAGTTTCTAAAAATGGAAATTAGGATTCCCTAATTAGGTTAGGTTTCCTAATCACCTAGGTCTTGAAAATTAGGATAGAGATTTATTAATTAACATTTAACTTTCTAATTTAGCAATTAGGGTTTCTAATTTGACAATTAGGGCTCCTAATTTAGAAATTAGGGTTTCTAATAATTAGGGTTATATTCTCTAATACCGGTCATTAATCACGTTACATAACGACTTAACAATTCTTAAAGTTGTATTGGCTTTTGAACTAGGGTTTATCAGTTTGATACTAGGGTTTTCTATTGTTACATCATAATTGACCAACCATTATTAGTCTACACAAACAATACATATTTATAGCACTAAAATATAAATAATATTATGTTATTATTCTCATTATTCCTCATTCAAAATCTAGAATTAGGGTTTTGAATCCATATCCGACATACATTCATATACATACCATTATTAATTAAATTAAAATAATTAACTTAACTAATCTGAATATATTCATATAATAAAATAATTATTCTAATAAACATTTCATATTTTAAATAATAAAATAATCATACGTTCATGGAAAAATAAATAATAAAATATTTTTACTACAAAATTAATTTATTATATAATTTATAATGATCAATAATTCTTTAAAGAAATTATTTGCAATTATTCATGTAATAAATAAAATTTTATTTATCATATAAATACATATGCTTTACCTTGTACATATTCCCACCTTTAAAATAATAAAAAAAATTATACGCAAAATTTCATATTTAATTATATTGAAAATATTGGGCTATTACATTCACCCTCCCTTATAAGGATTCCGTCCTCGGAATCACCGTTTCAAAACTTATAAACACCAGGGTAAATAACATACGCATTCTTGCAGGTAGATCTCGTTCAGATTCAATCGAACTGATCTTTAACTATTCAGCATAAAGCTTATCTATATGATTAAACAGAATTTTAATTTCTAATAAAACTCAAATTCTTCCTTCAAAATTTCTTTATAAAATAATTTACTATATATAAGAAAATCATATATAAGAAAATAAAATTTATTCGAATAAAACCTGGAGTTCCATTCCCGGCCGCTACGCTATCCAGAACCGTCATGTTGAAGACTCTTGCGGTTGATTTTGTTGGTTTGCTTGTTGAAGTTGGTCTTGTTATCGCTAGAGTCCCGCTGCTTTTTCCCATAGTCATACTCCCTGTATCCATTCTCCTTTTTGGACAGTCCTTCACCTTATGCTCTGTTGACCCACACAAGAAACACCCACTGTTCATCCTAGGATTGGGGCAGTTGGGAGAGATATGTCCCTCCTGCCCACACTTATAGCACAAAAACTTTCCTTTAAGACACTCCCCTAAGTGATTCTTCCCACAATTCCCACACTGAACCACCTGCTTCTTTACACCTTCTTTCTTAACCTTGATACTCCCAAAATTGTTTCCTTTTATTTTCTCACTCCTGATCCCACTACTTGCTTCCACCTTTCTAGCTCCCTCAACCTTAACCTTGTTCTTTCTCTCCTTGTTATAGAGGCTCATGGCCTCACTCCCCTCTTCAGCTATAATAGCCTTTTCTAAAAGTGCTGCAAAGGTATTGATTTGCAACACCGCCACCTTGTTGTAGAGCCAGGGTTTTGATCCCAACTCAAACCTCCTCATTTTTCTTGCTTCCGTATCAACTTGATGCAGAGCAAACCTAGCTAATTCATTGAACTTTGCGGCATACTCCGCAACTGTCACGTTCTCTTACTTCAACTCCAAAAACTTCACCTCCATCCTAGCTTGCATACTAGACGAGAAATAGTTTTCGAAAAAAATGTCTTAAACCTAGCCCATGTAACCACTCCTTCTCCTGTCCTAGCTTGATTTTCCTCCCACAAAAAATTCGCCTCCCATTTCATCATATAGGTGGAAAAAGCTGTCTTTTTCCCCTTCACTACCCTAGCTATCACAAATGCTTTTTCTATCTCCTTAACCCAAGTCTGAGCTTCTACCGGGTCAGTTGTCCCTCTAAATTCTAGCGGTCCTACAACCTTAAAATCTTTAAAATTTGCCAAGAGATTATCCTGCTAATTCCCCGTGGCTGGCATTCCAGTCTGCATAGCCTGAGCTACCATGTTCACAAAGTTTTGCATCGGGTATGGTTGTTGTCCAGTATTGTTGACAGATTCTTCTACCCTTTGGTTTTGAGTTTGACGTCTTGGAAGCATTATTTGATTAAATAAAACCATAAATTATTCTTTATTAACTTACATTCTAAACCTTATCATATAAGTTTATTATATCAAACTTATTTCATTAATCAAACATAGATTCATATTCATTCAACTAATTTATAGTACTTTACATAGCATCACACATACTGCCTTAAGCATCCAATATCCTTTTGTGACCACAAAAGTCGGGATTTGCTGCTTTAACTTATACAAAAGTTGAGAATATTACATTACACAGAAATACTTATCATATATACAACACCGGACATACATATTCAAACAGTACTTATACTACTTATTCACTATGCCTTTTTCTTGATCTTGGACAACCTTTCGCCTGATGACCTTCTACCCCACAAATAAAACAGTCACCTTGCTTCGGATTGAGAAAATGAGGAGAGATATGTCCCTCATGTCTGCAATTATAGCAAACATTTTCCCCTTTTCTACATAAGCCTTCATGTTTCTTGTTACAATTTGTACATTTTTCTATTATGTTAGGTTCCCTAGGTTTTTATCAAAATTTCCTAAGTAGCGGTCTTTTATCTTTCTTTTCCCCTTCTTGCATGGAGCTGCACACGACTTGTTGCTTTTGGCTCCCATTTGATCAATTTGGATTTTAAGCTTATCTTGTTCTTCCATTGTTTCTATTAATGCCTTTCGTAATTGACTATTTAGTAGTTTTTCTATTTCCCACAGCTTTTACAGAGAAGAAACCTTGTTTCTCAGATTTTACACTTCCGTTGATGCTTAATCAGCTCCAACTTTAGTGTCTGAATCATTATCTGTCAATACTACTGTTTCTGGATCTGGTACTACATTTTCCACAATAACCACCTCATCCGGGTTGCTTTCGCTGTGAGCCTTTATTTCAGCTATTGGCTTTGATATTGGCTCATTTATTGCGATTGGCTCCGTCTTTACGATCTGAGGGTATCCTAATCCTTTTCCACCTGACATCTACACATAAATTATCTTGATTAGCATATAATGTTACACACAACAAATAATAGTTTTATATAAGTTATCTTTTATTTTGTTTGACGATGAATTTATCCAATTCATCTCCTTTTAAACTTTATACGAGTTATTTGTATTTTCAACGTTTCCCTCTGTCTTTAGGTTATAGCCTAAGGTCTAACCCCACCTAAGGTTTCTAACCCTAAGCTCTGATACCAACTTGTGACGCCCCCAAATTCAGGTACTTGAAACCCGAACTCAGTGCTTCACGATACCATTTCTTTGAGCGGAATAATAATAATTGTGACACCCCCAAAACAGGTATACATCACCCATCTCGAGTCACCAAATACATGGTACAGAATACAAATAAAAACTTAAGTATACATCTGTCGTGCAAAATACGACAAAACATAAGCTGAGAGTTTTAACACGAATATTGTCTTCTAGACAATATCCACACTCAATGGAGTCCACATTACAATTATTATCATACTATTTTATAGAATAGTGAGGACTACTAAAGCCACTTATCCTGGACCATCACTTCCCCGACTCGTCCCAGCTATATCCTCATTTCCTGAAGAGAATAATGAAAGAAAAGGGTGAGCTCAACTAGCCCAGTAAGAAATATTATGACTAAGATAATGCAGAATAAATTATCCTTAGCCTTTAACAGTAAAACAACTGATAGAATATAATAGACAACAAGTTTTAGATCAACAACAGCAGCGAAACAATCAATTCATTAGAAGAGTCAAATAGAGCATGATATCTACTATCTTCTATGATTTAAAAAGTTTTTCATCAACTTTATCGCTGAGACTCAGCTTAATAAATAAACCACATCATCGAATCATCCATGCACTACGGGCCAAGGATATTCATGTAATCATCAATGGTCATGATTATACCGAATAATCCCTGGTCATAATCATACCAACAACTGTCCATCAATGCACTACGGGCCAATGAGGACTTTTACCACATCATTTATAACATTACAGGTCTTGATTATACCGAATGATCCCTGGTCATAATCATATAAATCAACAGTCCATCTATGCACGTAAGCCAAAGATGACTTTCATCACAATATAAGCATGAGGATGATGACAATGATATAAGAATTCAATTAAAAGAAACAAAGGATAAATTTTTAAAGATTTATAATTTAATTTATCCAGAATTCAATAACATTCAAATTGCCAACACGATACTGCTTTGTGAAGTAAAATTCAAGAATGATATTGTATCAAAAATGATTTGAACCGAAAAAAAATCAATATTTATCATAAATAGTACTCTGGGTGAATAGTATCCCGTGAATAATACCCTGTGAATAGTACTTTGTGAATAGTACTCATGAATAGTACTTCATGAATATTATTTTATGAATAGTACTTTGTGAATAATACTTTTATGAATAGTACCGTATAAATGAATAGTACTCATAGAAAGTACTCCGACATGAAAAGCTTAAAATTTAACAAGAATGTTCAAAAATATCATTGTGAAACGATACTGGATGAAACACAAATTTCAAGGATATTCTACTAATTTTATGGAGTATAGAAGCCAAAATTTTAACAAAATGAGTATAGAATTCGAAATCTGAAATAATATTACTTAAATACTACAGAGTATGGAAGAAAATATTATTTCAAGCGAATATTGAACAAAAATAACATTCCTTACAACTGTTGAACGAAAATAATATTCCAACGAATATTTAACGAAGATAATATTCCTACGAATATTTAACGAAGATAATATTCTTTATGAATATTGAACAAAAATAATATTCATACGAATACAAAAAATAATATCTCTTCAAAATATGAAATAAATAATACCCTTACCCTCGTAAGAAGATCGATAATCGGAATAGTGAAGTAGCAGACTTCTCTTCTTCTTTCTCTCTATAGCTTTTCTCTCTATATTTGCTCTTGTGAGTCTTTGTGAATTGGTGAGAATGAAGGAAGAATGAGCTTCTATTTATAGGAAAATATAGTTTCGATAATTGCACCTTTTGGGGCTCGAAATATTACAGTATAATACCTTCATCTTTTTCTTCATTTTTAATTTAGTCCTGCAAGTATTATCAAACTTGCACCACCTCCCCTAATAGTATATCATGTGAATTAATAATACATTCATGTGAATCAATAGTTCTATACATATGAAAAAAATAATTATAGTATAGTACCTTCATCTATACCTCCATTTTTAATTTAGTCATGCAAGTATTATCAATCTTGCACCACCTCCCCTAATAGTACATACATGTGAATCAATAGTACACACATGTGAACACATAGTTATAAGCATATAAATTAATAGCAATTAATTGCTCATTTATCCTATTAATTACCCGATTGGTCAATATAACCTCTAGACATCAATTCTTATCAAAATAGATTACGATTTCCACTAACACTAACAATCCCAACACAATGGAAATATCAATTTCATCTTTAATCAACACGAACTTATTCATCAAAAATATTATAACTCACAATATTTAAAAACCAGATCAATCCCAAGAAAGGGGGGGCTTTCCAATAAGGATTTCTCCCTATTGGCGCGCAATTAGGTGACCATACCTTTCCTCGATAGAACTTTCTAGACATCGTCAATATTGCAAATAATAATATGAATAACTTTGTCGTCTTAATTATTAATTTAATAATATAAAATATTATACAGATGATATTGTGATAATAATTGAATCAATAATATGAGAGATATTATGCAACAATTACTGTAGCAATAATTGAGTATAACTGAGTGACTTCTCACGTAAGAATGAATAATTAATACCGTGTGCTACTATGCAACCACACGACATCGCATTTCTTTACTATCGGGTAGTTCAACAGCTTAATCTTGGAAAACTTTCATCGTTATTTTTATAAAAAGATATTTCTGTCGTTTTCTAACTACGACAATACTTCCATTGTGGTGTCCACCAATGATTATGCCATCGTACGAATATTTCCTATTAAAACGAATATTCTCCGACCAATCGAATATTCCCTGACACAACGAATATTTTATATCAACTTGCTTACTTTGCAAAATTTTCACATATCACCCTTAACTTTAACCCTTTCTCAATTTAACCATTTACTAAATAAATAATAATTATAAGAAAATTGAATACTTTCATTTCATAAAATTTGGGATCTCACAACCTCCCCTCCTTATGAAATTTTTCCCTCGAAATTTACGTACCTGGTAGCTCGAAGAGATGAAAATACCTTGCTTTCTTTTCGGATTGTACCTTCCTGGTTATTTTCTATGTATCATGATTTTCCAATTGCTCATCTCCTGTATTTTAGATATCATTCTAGAATATATCTTCAAAACAAAGGTTAATTGACATATCATAATTTGTTAACTTATCAAGTAAACAATTTCATCTTAGGTAAGTCACACACTAGCGAAGTATATTACTCGTCTCTCCCCTCCTAGTTCTAGACTCATATCTCAGCCAGAGACCATATCCCTAAGCTTTGATACCAACTGTGATGCCCCCAAAATAGGTATACATCACCCATCTTGAGTCTCCAAATACATGGTACAGAATACAAATAAAAATTTAATTATACAACTGTCGTGTAAAATACGACAAAACATAAGCTGAGAGTTTTAACACGAATATTGTCTTCTAGACAATATCCACACTCAATGGAGTCCTCATTACAATTATTATCACACTATTTCATAGAATAGTGAGGACTACTAGAGCCAATTATCTTGGACCATCACTCCATTCCCCGACTCGTCCCAGCTATATTCTCATTTCCCGAAGAGAACAATGAAAGAAAAGGGTGAGCTCAACTAGCCCAGTAAGAAATATTATGACTAAGATAATGCAGAATAAATTATCCTTAGCCTTCAACAGTATAACAACTAATAGAATATAATAGACAACAAGTTTTAGATCAACAACTGCAGCGGAACAAGCAATCCATTAGAAGAGTCAAGTAGAGCATGATATCTACCATCTTCTATGATTTAAAAAGTTTTTCATCAAATTTATCGCTGAGACTCAGCTTAATAAAAAAACCACATCATCGAATCATCCCTGCACTACGGGCCAAGGATATTCATGAAATCATCAATGGTCATGATTATATCGAATAATCCCTGGTCATAATCATACCAACAACTGTCCATCAATGCACTATGGGCCAATGAGGACTTTTACCACATCATTTGTAACATTACGGGTCATGATTATACCGAATGATCCCTGGTCATAATCATATAAATCAACAGTCCATCTATGCACGTAAGCCAAAGATGACTTTCATCACAATATAAGCATGAGGATGATGACAATGATATAAGAATTCAATTAAAAGAAACAAAGGATAAATTTTTAAAGATTTATAATTTAATTTATCCAGAATTCAATAATGTTCAAATTTCCAACACGATACTGCTTTGTGAAGTAAAATTCAAGAATGATATTGTATCAAAAATGATTTGAACCGAAAATAAATCATTTTTTGTCATGAATAGTACTCCGGGTGAATAATACCCCGTGAATAGTACTCGTGAATAATACTTCGTGAATAGTATTTTATGAATAGTACTTTGTGAATAGTACCCGTGAATAGTACTTTTGTGAATAGTACCGTATAAATGAATAGTACTCACAGACAATACTCCGGCATGAAAAACTTAAAATTTAACAAGAATGTTCAAAAATATCCTTGTGAAACGATACTGGATGAAACGCAAATATCAAGGATATTCTACTAATTTTATGGAATATAGAAGCTAAAACTTTAACAAAATGAGTATAGAATTTGAAATCTAAAATAATATTACTTAAATACTACAGAGTATGGAAGAAAATATTATTTCAAGCAAATATTGAACAAAAATAACATCATTTACAACTATTGAACGAAAATAATATTCCAATGAATATTTAACGAAGATAACATTCCTACGAATATTTAACGAAGATAATATTCTTTATGAATATTGAACAAAAATAATATTCATACGAATACGAAAAATAATATCTCTTCAGAATATGAAATAAATAATACCCCTTACCTCAAAAGAAGACTAGATACTGGAATAGTGAAGTAGCAGACTTCTCTTCTTCTTTCTCTCTGTAGCTTCTCTCTCTATAATTTCGCTTGTGAGTCTTAGTGAATTGGTGAGAATGAAGGAAGAATGAGCATCTATTTATAGGAAAATATAGTTTCGATAATTGCACCTTTTGGGGTTCGAAATATTATAGTATAATACCTTCATCTTTTCCTTCATTTTTAATTTATTCCTGCAAGTATTATCAAACTTACACCACCTCCCCTAATAGTATATCATGTGAATTAATAATACATTCATTGAATCAATGGTTCTATACATGTGAAAAAAAATAATTACAGTATAGTACCTTCATCTATACCTCTATTTTTAATTTAGTCATGCAAGTATTATCAATCTTGAACCACCTCCCCTAATAGTACATACGTGTGAATCAATAGTACACACATGTGAACACACAGTTATAAGCATGTGAATTAATAGAAATTAATTTCTCATTTATCCTATTAATTACCGGATTGGTCAATATAACCTCCAGACATCAATTATTATCGAAATAGATGTCGATTTCCACTAACACTAACAATCCCAACACAATGGAAATATCAATTTCATCTTTAATCAACATGAACTTATTCATCATAAATATTATAACTCATAATATTTTACAACTAGATCATTCCCAGGAAAGAAGGGGCTTTCCAATAAGGATTTCTCCCTATTGGCGCGCAATTAAGTGACCAAAGCTATCCTCAACAAAACTTTCTAGACATCGTCAATATTGCAAATAATAATATGAATAACTTTGTCGTCTCAATTATTGATTTAATAATATAAAATATTATGCAGATGATACTGTGACAATAATTGAATCAATAATATGAGAGATATTATGCAGCAGTTACTGTAGCAATAATTGAGTATAACTGAGTAACTTCTTACGTAAGCATCAATAATTAATACCGTGTGCTACTATGCAACCATGTGTATTACTATACTTTTACTACCAGGTAGTTCAACAGTTTAACGGTAAAACTTTTGTCGTTATTTTTATAAAAAGATATTTTTGTCATTTTTTAACTACGATAATACTTTCGTTGTGGGGTCCACCAATGATTATGTCATCGTACAAATATTACATGTTAAAATGAATATTCCCCGACACAACGAATATTTTATATCAACTTGCTTACTTTGTAAAATTTTCACATATCACCCTTAGCTTTAACCCTTTTTCAATTTAACCATTTACTAAATAAATAATAATTATAAGAAAATTGAATACTCTCATTTCATAAAATTTGGGATCTCAAAATAATAATATAAATATCAAAATTAATTTGAATATATCAAAGTCATCTAATCCCCAGTTTCTCAACCTTTAATACATTACATTACATGATACTTAATAAATATTATCATCTTAATTAAGTCTAGCTATTACATAAGATAACACAAACTTATTCTGTCAGCTTTCCTTTCCGTTTGTTCTTGGCAGAGCCTTCAACTTGATCACACTTAACTGAAAATATTTAAATTAAGCAAGAATGAGCATTTGATTGCCCAACAAGTAATAACAGTCAATAATAATTAGCTGAAAGAATTAAATATTTATGTGAAGGGAACTTCTATAACAAATCAACAGTTGTGAAGTAAGCAGAAACAATTCTAATCAACATATCAATTCTATTTCAAATTTTCAAAACTACGTACTGATTATAAATAGAGAGCAGTCGACAGACTATGAACATTGTTTTCAGTTTTCAAAAAGGTTAAATAGAACTTCATCTGTAAACCATCATTGTGACGCCCCCAAAATAGGTATACATCACCCAACCTATTTTGAGTCGCTAAATACATGGTACAGAAAACAACTACAACTTCATTATTACAATTTTCGTGCAAAATACAACAACACATATGTTGTGAGTTTTGATACCAATATATACCAACTGTGACTCTCATCCCAACCTTGGATAGCACGTCACAATGGCACCTTACATAAAGGTACAATCAATAACTGTTTTAGAAATTAAAATTTTTGGACAATACTCAAGGAAACCTTCGTACATGGGAGGCCATGCATCTAAATTGTAATAGATATCATATGACTTAAGAATTATCCTTGGTTGATCCAATAGACCCCAAATAAAAATGAGAAGATTGCTATCATGTTCTTTCCAATGGTGAGTCTTCTCTTGACATATAATTATCTCCATTGTCTCCAATTGAGAATTATATTTCAACCAAACTTCAAGATTATATAGGTAGTGCTCGTAGATATAATCAGCAAGTACATGTGCACAACACTGTCTTATGATAACATGAAGTCGTAGGTCATTAGACATCTTGTATGATAGTGACAAAACACCCTTCCAAAGTTGGGTTCACCTCACCCTATTCGGTTCACCAAAATTAATGGTTAAAATGACGTATAAAATACTACACACTTATTTAAAATTCTTGATAAAATTATTTCCATACTGTTTTAGGGGAAACCTCAACATCTATAGACCATCTTTCTATTCCCCTGTTACCACCGCTCGACCCAGCTACACTCTTATTACTTGAAAGGAATTATGAAGCAAAAGGGTGAGCACAACTAGCCCAGTAAAGAATATCATGACTAAAGATAATTAAATTATCAATAGCCTTTGTCAGTAATAAATTAGAGATTTAGAACATATGGTAGATGATAAAAAATTTCAACTATAGTTGCAGCGGAACGAGCAATCCATTAGAAGAGTCAAATAGACCATAAAGTCTATTATCTTCTCCCTGTTAAAAGTCCACCAACAATGTTTTAACCTCAGAACATCACCAATAGCCTCTCGTCCACAATCATGTGAATAACTTATAATCATAATTGTAGTTCTAAATTCCTCTTCTCACCCAAGACGAAGATAATTTTCATCACCTGTCTTTACCTGAAACATCAAAGATCATGGTTATACCAAATCACGCCCTCGCTCATAATCATACTAATAAATTCATCTTTGCACTATGGGCCAAAGATATTCAACAATAGTTCATCTTTGCACTACAAGCCAAAGATATTCAACAACAGGTCATCTTTGCACTACGGGCCAAAGATAGTCAACAACAGGTCATCTTTGCACTACGAGCCAAAGATATTAATATCTCAAAGAAATATATAATCATTTCAGAATATATATAAATAATAATTATAACCATCTTGATCAATTCACCTTTGCACTTAAGCTAAAGATATTCAATTATAAATTCAATGGACATGATCATACCAGTCAACAATTCATCTTTGCACTACTGGCCAAAGAGAACCCATAGTCACGATCATACCAATAATCTACCCATCTTTACACTCCAATGAAAGAGAAATTTCATCACCAGGGTTATAAAAATGTTATATATGATAATAAAAATAATATGATCAAAACATGGGTTTAATTTCAAGAGTAAGATTCATAAATCAACGATAATTTGGTCAAAAAAAGAAACCAATTTTGTCTTGAATAGTACCATGTAAATAGTAACTTGTGAATAGTAACTCGTGAATAGTAACTTATGAATAGTAACTTATGAATAGTACTCTGTATTTGTACATAGTACTGTATACGTAAATAATGTCATATACGTAAATAGTGTCATATACATTAATAGTGTTGTATACGTGAATAATGTCATATACGTGAATATTAACCCCGACACAAGAAAGGTAAAAATTTAACAATAAAATTTATATCAATATTTCGCTATAATGATATCAAAAGAAATAATATCATTTACGAAGAAAATAACATCCCTTACTATCCCTTACCTCAAAAGAACAGTACTTCTGACCAGAATATCAGATGAAATATTGAAGGAAACTTGCAGTGAATAGCAACTCTCAAAATATCTAAATACTCACAAAATACACTCGATAATATAGAGAGAGAAAGCTTATGATTCTGGTGTGATTTTTAATTCTAACTAAGCACCCTATTTATAGGAAAATGCTAGAACGCCAAAGGAGACTAAATTAATAAAATATTAATAAAAGTTATTTCTACGCACACCTCTTTGAATAAAACTCAGCCACCACAAGTGTGGCCCACTAAAAATTAGTGGGCTTCCACAACAACCAAAAGTGGGGTCCACCCATATTTTTAATAAAAATATTTATTTTCAAAACTTCAATAATTCATAATAAATAGCTCTTTTATCAGAAAAATTCAAATCTCATGTCTATTCCATAGGAAATTTAATTCTGTACAACTTTGTAGAAGAAAGTTTTTCCAAATTTCGCCTCTAACATAGAGAGAAAGGCTTACCAAAATTTCTGCCACAACGATTTTTGAATCAGTCACCTCTTAAAATTCATAACAAATCATACATTAATCTTTAACAGTTCAAAATTTATGGACATATACTCAATGTATATATGTATAACATATCTGAAAATTACAATGATCCAACGGTTGGATTAAAAATTATAACTCACGCAATATAGCTTAAGAACACTGATTTTTTGGACTATTAGTCCTTTGGACCAGTTTCATTCAAACAGTCACCACGAAATATCCACAGATTTTTTTTGGGTGATTCAAATTTATGTGTTTAGCTTACTTCCAGGGCATTCTTTTTATATATGGCTCATCTCTTAGCTCATTATACACAAAGAGTTATCGATTTTACAAAATCAAGTAATAAACTAATTTTCTGAAAATTTCCAAATTTTGTTCTTCATTTCGATAAAATACTGATAAAACACCTCAGTATTAATTCCTTCATTTATATCCATATAAAATAAATATTTCCTTATCAATAATTAGTTATTCACAAATAATATTACAGAATCACAATAATGACAACCAGGTCATTTCCAAGAAAGAAGGGGGCTTTCCGATAAGGATTTCTCCTTACTGGCTCGTAATTAGATGACCAAACTCCTTTCCTAGACAGAACTTCCTTAGACATTGCCAATAATGTTATCTAATAATATTATTCAAATAATATGAATTATTGATCTGATAATGGGAAATATTGTGCAGTGACAATTATTGAATTAACAATAATATAGCATATCAACGAAGCAATTATTGAATCAATAAAATAAAATATTGAACAGTAATTACTGTAATAATTATTGAGTAGTGCCTTCTTACGTAAGAATCAATAATTAAAAAATACTGTGAAATATCGTGTGCTACTGTGCAATAACGCATATTACTTTACTTTACCCACCATGTATTCCAACAGTTTCAACGGTAACAACTATGTCGTTATTTATAAAAACTCAAACTTGTCATTTTCTTCATCCGATAGTTATTCTTTTATGGGGCCCATAAATGGCTGCGCCGTCGTACGTATATTCCCCGACAACAAGAATATTCCACAACTAAACGAATATTCCTCGACAACAATGAGTATTTTATAACCACTTGCTTATTTAAAATATTTACATATATCACCCTTAACTTTAACCTTTTATTAATTTAACCATTTACTGAATAGTAATTATAAGAAAAATTGAATACTTTTATTTCATAAAATTCGGGGTCTTACAGTCATAACTTATGGGCATGGGGGTGATCAGCTCGTTATTCCCTGTATTGATCAATACTACATGCTAGAACGATATTTTCGTTCATCTTATCCGCCTTTGGCGCAAAAAAGTTTCTCAAATTCGGGATGTTCATACTTAGTCTGAATCCGAACCAAAACAATTTGGTTGGATATCAATAAGGTTCTATCATGTTCAACGATATTTTTAAATCTGTGTCTAGCTGAGTTAAATAGCTTAGACGACTTTTTAATTAACGTATACATACTGGAAACCAATAAGTATGTATCAACATGTGATTAAATACAATAGTTATCCAAATAAGGTTACTTGTATAACCATGCTTAGAAATTAACGAACATAATAAATATCTGGATTGTACAATAGTACTATATTGAAATTTGCTTTAAAATATTAAAAGTTATATTTTATAATCTTAAAATATTTTTAAATACATTATTATCATTTAAAATGATTTTTAATATAATGAAATCATTTTTAATTAATTTACTTAATTTATTTATTAAATAAATTAAATATCAATAATATTCAAATAAATATTAATATTTATGAAAAATATGCCAAATTATTAAAAGTTAATATTTATAACTTAAAATAATTTTTGTAATTTTTAGAAATTATTTCCTATTTTTAAATTATTTTTAGAAATTAATATAATTAAAATTAATAAGTCTCATCAGCTAAAGCCTTTAGCTTAATGAGAGAGTCATATAGGTGTTCTTGAACACCAAGAACATTTATATGCCAGTTTTGAGAAGCCTACTTTGATCAAGTTTAATTCGATGTGTAATGAGTTTCTAGGCAATATTATGGTTAGATATTGTAGTACTAATGTAACACTATAACGATCGAGGAATTTGTAATTTAATTTAAATATTTATGGAATTAAATAAATATTTAAAATAATTTATTTATTGAGGAAAATAAATATTTGATGAATTGTGATGAATTAATTTAGTAACTAAATTAATTAATGTTAATTGAATTGAGTAATGATAATTTTATTTGTTGGATTTAATTTAAGGAGATAATTAAATTAAATCAACCGCTAATATTTAAGAAAATAATTAAATTAAATGAATTGTTTAATTTAATGGAAATTAATGAATTAGATAAAGTAATGTTTCTAATTTAATAATTAAATTAGATATATAATTATTTATTAATGATAATAAGATTTTTATTATTATTAGTATTATAAGTTATGTAAATTAACTAAACTAAGCTATTTAAATTAATTAACTAAAAGTTTAACTATATAATATAAATAATTTAGTTATGGGATTTATGTGTTCAACCAAACATGGCCTTGTGGCCTTTGGTTTTTTCCAACTGACTCTACCTTTTTGTTTTTCAACCTGACGTTGTGGGAGGCCAGTTATATTTTTCCTTCGCTTATTGTTTTCTAAGCTTGCTAACAGAGGAAGAGAGAATTGCTGTGTATTGAGGGTGAGGAATTGAGAGAATAATCTTTGTGAGTTTGTCAAGAGAAGGAAGAGACTCACCATCTTGTGCTAATCAAGAAGATTAAGGTATAATTAACTCCTAAATATCTAAATTTTAGTTTTGTCTGAGTTCTCTGTAAATTGATTTTGTTGAATTGTTGTTTCAAACGTGATTATGTGATATTGGTTATATTGTATAATCTGTTGTCATCATGTATGCGTGTTATATCAGTTAACAAATTCGTGAGAAATTGAATAGCAGAAGATTATATATAGCAGTGTTTACTTTGTCAAAATATATCAACCATGGAGTTTTGGTTTTTAAACCATGTTTTTAAAATTTAAGTTTTCTAAAATTTTTGTTTAGTTGTTTAAATTGGTACATATATGCTTGGTAATTTTATGTGTACTTTACATGGATTACACATGTTAATTGGTGTCAGAAATTAAGACTCAGTAGCTTGGTTTTGTTTCTGGTTTTGGGTGTTCTGTAATTTGGCACCCCAAATACCAAAAATGGGCAAGTTCATACTTCAAATACTGAAAAAAGTGGTCTGAGTCGGACAATTTTGACCTCCTGTAGTAAAATGGCCATAACCTTTTTATACGAACTCCGATTGAGGTGATTCAAGATGATTCGGAAAGAGGACGAATAGGCCTATAACTTTTATTCTTTAAGGTTTTCAATTTAAAATATTTATGAAGGATCAAAATGGCCATATTTAGGACTGTTGTGTATTTGGAACCAATAGGAGGGCGTCAGGATGCGCGAATGCAAGTGAAATCCTTTGTGTGTTAGTATAACTTAATGATAACATGTTGGACATGTAATAGGATGTTGTATCAAGTTGTTAATGTGTATGTGGTGCAATGACATGATCACTTAAGTAGTTGTAATAAAGCTAAAAAGTAATGTTCATGAAAAGATGCGATGTTGTTTAAACTTAAACTTAGTTAATAGCTATACTAAAAGTAGAAAGCAACTCATGAAGGTAATGTTAGTGTAACTAATGTGTATTGTCAATACATATGGTATGTGTAGGACTTGGGGTGAACGTGAGTAGTGATTGTTTAACCTACGCACGAGGCAAGTTCTCTAACCCTACTTTTATAATTGTGCAAGTTCTAAATCTTATCTCTTTACAATTGAGCAAGCTTTCGAACTTTGTTCTTTTCATATCGAACGCAAGTTTCCATTCCTATATTATTATTCTACAAGTTTCTAACATTCTTTATGAATTTGAGCAAGCTTAACCTATCTTATGCGTATGTTTGTACAAGCTTATGTAACCTAATTACGTTACATTGAGCGAGATTTAGTTTCTAATTATTATTCAAAGCATATAATGTTCTAATACATTGATTCAAGGAGATTGTTTTAACTCTTCTATAGCGCTTTGCATGTATATCATGATTACTCAATTATATATTATTGTTATTCAATCTTTGACTTTGATAACCTTGTTCAAAGCTTTATCGTTGTATTAAACCTTCAAGTAGTAAGCAAACCTTTATTGATTGAATTAATCTGTATTCGAATAGTGTTCTAAAATTCTAGAAACACTGATAAGCTAGTTCCAAACTAAACTTTCTTTAGTGAGAAAATTCTAAATCCAAACTGAGGCGAACCTAAGTACCCGGGACATAGTTCGTGGTCTTAAGACCCTCAGATAATTAAAGTTCAAACTTGTTTTCTATTTTGAATTGTAAAACAAGTTCCTTATTGTTCAGCTTTTGTTGTTCACTCTCATGTTACCATCACTGCTACGTTCTATATCAGTGAGCATTTGTTTGCTCACTCTTGCAATTAACACTGCAGCTAAAGTGGAGAAAGTTGACGAGCCGTCGACTAGCAAAGGCAAGGGCAAGATGTCCAAATGATGAAGACTTATGATAATTTTATGTGTTATGTTTCAAGACTTGTTTTAAATATGTGATGTATTCCGCAAACTGATGTAATAATTTTAAGGTTAGATTACCTGGGATTTAATTTGAAATGATGATGTAACCCTTTAATGGGAGAGATTATTGTTTAAATTATTCTAATTATGTCTTTGTCCCTTATTATTGGTAGTTAGATATAATAGTTTTTGATCAGTGAGCACCAAATCCTGTGGAATCGAGTACCTGGATTTGGGGGTGTCACAAACACTACAAGATCCAACAACAAACAAGGTCATAACATGTCCCAAATGCAAGATCTAAAGGCCTAAACTAGTTGTCAGAGTTGTTCTTCATTTTATGGATTGCCCAGAAATGAATAACAGTTCGACTGGCTAGTTTTGGGCTTCCACAACTTGTAATCCTTGTGATATACAACATAAGCTGATGGTTTTTACACGAATATTATCTCATAGACAATATCCAAACTCAAATTCAATCCTCATTACATTTATTATCACACTAAATAGTGAGGACTACGAAAACAACCATCTCAGACCATCACTCTGTTTCCCGACTAGTCCCGACTACGTTCTCATTTCTTGAAGAGAACAATGAAAGAAAACGGGTGAGCTCGACTAGCCCAGTAAAAAATATTATGACTTAAGATAATGCAGAATAAATTATCGTTAGCCTTCAACATTGTTAAACTGATAAAATACAATAGACATCAAGTTTAACTGCAGCGGAACAAACAATCCATTAGAAGAGTCAAGTAGAGCATGATATCTACTATCTTCTATGATTTAAAAAGTTTATCATCAATTTTATCGCTGGGACTCAACTTAATAAATAAATCACATCATCGATCATCCCTGCACTACGGGCTAAGGATATTCATTAGTATCACGTCCACAAATTATTCCTGCACTATGGGCCAAGAATATTCATGTAATCATCAATGGTCATGATCATACCAAATTATCCTTGGTCATAATCATACCAATCAATAGTCCATCTATGCACTACGGGCCAAAGATGACTTTCATCACAATATAAGCATGGAGATGATGACAATGATATAAGAATTCAATTAAATGAAAGCAAATGATAAATTTTAAAGATTTATAATTTAATTTATCTAGAATTCAATAATGTCCAAATTCTCAACATGATACTGCTTTGAAGAGTAAAATTCAAGAATAATATTCATGTATCAAAAATAATTTGGACAGAAAAGAAATAAATTTTTTGGGTGAATTGTACCCGGGTGAATAGTACCCCATGAATAAAACTTCGTAAATAGTAACCCGACATAAAAAGTACCCCAAATCCTCGAGTGAATAATACTAGAGTGAATAGTACTTGGGTGAATAGTAACCCCGACATGAAAAGTACCCCGAATCCCCGATTGAATAATACTAGAGTGAATAGTACCCAGGTGAATAGTAACCCATGAATAGTACCCCGGGAAAAATATTGATATTTAATAAGAAAGTTCAGATCAATATTCCAATAAAACGATACTGGATGAAGCGCAAAACTTAAGGATATTCCACTAATTTCAGGGATTATAGAAGCAATACTTACCATAGTAAGTTTAAATTTAAGAATATGAAAAGAAATAATATATTAAATCGCAAAATAGATTTTCACAATATGCGCGATGTAATCCACGTGAGCGGGTTATTCCAACATATTAAAGGATGAATACAAAAAATAGTATTCCTTATGAATACAAAAAAAATAATACTCATTACCTTAGTAGAAGACTTGATATTGCAATAGTGAAGTAGCAGAATACTCTTCTTCTTGCTCTCTATAGTTTCTCTCTCTATAGTGTCTCTTGTGAATCTCAGTGAATTAGTGAGAATGAAAGAAGAATTAAGCTTCTATTTATAGGAGAATGGACTAAATAATGGCTCGATTCATGAACGGTCCGATTGATTTACTATTAGAACTAGACGGTTCATATTGATTATTATTAAAACCACAATGATAAATATCATCCAGTTGATTTACTTTTAAAAACATAACCGACGGACCAGATTGATTTACTTTTAAAATCACCACCAACGGTCCAGGTTGATTATCTATTAAAACCACCACCGACGGTCCAGATTGATTTACTATTAAAATCATCATCAATGGTCCAGAATATTGTCTCATACAACATGAGCTGAGAGTTTTTACACGAATATTGTCTCATAGACAATATCCAAACTCAAATTCAATCCTCATTACATTTATTATCACACTAAATAATGAGGACTACTAAAACAACCATCTCGGACCATCTCTCCGTTCCCCGACTAGTCCTGGCTAAGTTCTCATTTCCTGAAGAGAACAATGAAAGCAAAAGGGTGAGCTCGACTAGCCTAGTAAGAAATATTATGACTAAGATAATGCAGAATAAATTATTGTTAGCCTTCAACATTGTTAAACTAATAAAATACAATAGACATCAAGTTTAACTGCAGCGGAACAAACAATCCATTAGAAGAGTCAAGTAGAGCATGACATCTACTATCTTCTATGATTTAAAAAGTTTATCATTAATTTTATCGCTGGGACTCATCTTAATAAATAAATTACATCATCGAATCATCCCTGCACTATGGGCCAAGGGTATTCATTAGTATCATGTCCATAAATTATTCCTGCACTATAGGCCAAGAATATTCGTGTAATCATCAATGGTCATGATCATACCAAATTATCCCTGGTCATAATCATACCAATCAATAGTCCATCTATGCACTACGGGCCAAAGATGACTTTCATCACAATATAAGCATGAGGATGATGACAATGATATAAGAATTCAATTAAATGAAAGCAAATGATAAATTTTAAAGATTTATAATTTAATTTATCCAGAATTCAATAATTTCCAAATTGTCAACATGATACTGGTTTGTGGAGTAAAATTCAAGAATAATATTCATGTATCAAAAATAATTTGGATAGAAAAGAAATAAATTTTTTGGGTAAATAGTACTCAGGTGAATAGTACCCCATGAATAGTACTTCATGAATAGTACCCCGACATAAAAAGTACCATGAATCCCCGAGTGAATAATACTAGAGTGAATAGTATCCCCGACATGAAAAGTACCCCGAATCCCTGAGTGAATAATACTAGAGTGAATAGTATCCGGGTGAATACTAACCCGTGAATAGTACCCCGGGAAAAAATTGATATTTAATAAGAAAGTTTAGATTAATATTCTAATGAAACTATACTAGATGAAGCGCAAAACTCAAGGATATTCCACTAATTTTAGGGATTATAGAAGCAATATTTACCATAGTAAGTTTAGATTTAAGAATATTCAAAGAAATAATATACGAAACTGCAAATAGATTTTTACCTGTGATACAGTACGTAATCCGCATAGACAGGTTATTCCAACATATTAAAGGATGAATACGAAAAATATAATTCCTTATGAATACGAAAGAAATAATACCCCTTACCTTAGTAGAAGACTGGATACTGCAATAGTGAAGTAGCAGAATACTCTTCTTCTTGCTCTCTATAGTTTCTCTCTCTATAGTGTCTCTTGTAAATCTCGGTGAGTTGGTGAGAATGAAAGAAGAATTAAGCTTTTATTTATAGGAGAATGGACTAAATAGTAACTGATTCACGAACGGTCCAGATTAATTTACTATTAGAACGGACGGTCCATATTGATTACTATTAAAACTACAACCGACTATCTGTATTGATTTACTTTTAAAACACCACCGACGGACGGACAGCATTGATTTACTTTTAAAACCACCACCGATATCCGCATTGATTATCTATTAAAACCACCACCGACGATCCAGATTGATTTACTATTAAAACCACCATCAATGGTCCAAATTGATTTACTATTACAACCACCATCAATGGTCCAAATTGATTAACTATTAAAACCACCATCAATGGTCCAGATTGGTTATCTATTAAAACCACCATCGACGGTCCATAAATTAGTAAATCTTCTCATGGAATACTAAGTCAAACTTATAACAAACACCTCATAACAAATCCCTATATTTATATCAAAAATTGAATAAATATTTACACAAATCATTTATCTTTAATAAACACATTTTTAATCTATTAACAATTATTCATCATTAATATTATAACTCATAATATTTAACAACCAGATCATTACCAGGAAAAAGGGGGCTTTCTGATAAGGATTTCTCCCTATTGGCGAGTAATTAGGTGACCAAACCTCTTTCCTCGACAGAATTTTTTAGACATCGTCAATATTGTAAATAATAATATGAATAACTTTGTCATCTCAATTATTAATTTAATAATATAAAATATTATGTAGATGTTACTGTGACAATAATTGAATCAAATAACGTGAGATATTATGCAGCAATTATTGTAGCAATAATTGAGATAATTGAGTAGCTTCTTACGAAAGCATCAATACCATGTGCTACTATGCAACCACGCGTATTACTGTATTTTTACGCCCGTTATTTCAACATTTAATGGTAAAACTTTCACCGTTATTTTTATAAAATATATTTATGTCGTTTTTTAACTCCGACAGTTATTCCGTTGTGGGGTCCACCAATGATGGTGTCGTCGTACAGATATTCCCTGATAAAAAGAATATTCCCTGACCAAACGAATATTTTATATCAACTTGCTTACTTTGCAAAATTTTCAAATATCACCCTTAACTTTAACCTTTTATCAATTTAACCATTTATTAAATAGAATAATAATTATAAGAAAATTGGATACTTTCATTTCATATAATTCGGGTTCTTCCAACCTCCCCTCCTTATGAAATTTCATCCTTGAAATTGGTGTACATACCTGGTGTGACGAAGAGGTGAGGATATCTTAATTTTATTTCAGATTCTAACTCCCAAGTCATTTCCTCAACATCGTGGTTTCTCCGCAAAACCTTGACTTGAGGTATAATCTTGGAGCGTAGAATATGTTCCTTCTTATCTAAGATTTTAACAAGTACCTCTTTATATGTTAAATCATCCACTATCTCGTCTGGTTCTAATTCAATAATGTGGTTCGGGTCTTCCACATACTTACGTAACATAGATATGTGAAAAATGTTATAAACATGAGACATACTTGACGGTAAGGTGAGTCTATAGGCCACAGTTCCTACTCGATCGAGGATTTGGAATGGCCCAATGAATCGAGGATTGAGCTTTCCTCTCTTTCCAAATCTTGTAACTCCTTTCCATGGAGCAACACGTAACAACACAGGATCTCCAACATTGAACTCCATGTCTTTTCGATGAAGATCAACATAACTCTTTTGTCTATCTTATGAGGTTTTTATACGTTGTCGGATCATTTGAATCTTTTCTGTATTCATACGTACCAACTCTGATCCCAACAAAGTTGCTTCACCCACCTCGTCCCAGCATACTTGAGACCGACACTTGCGTCTATACAATGCCTCAAATAGAGCCATGCCAATACTTTTTTGATAACTGTTGTTGTAGGAGAATTCAACTAATGGCAAGAACTTGTCCCAACTTCCCTTGAAGTCAAGGACACAGAGTCTTAATAGATCTTCAAGAGTTTGAATAGTCCTCTATGACTACCCATCCGTTTGAGGATGATATGCCGAACTAAATTGTAAATCTGTGCCCATAGCTTTTTGCAAACTAACCCAAAATCGTGAAGTGAATCTTGGGTCTCGATCTGAAACAATGGATACTGGCATGCCATGCAGTCTTATAATCTCATTTATGTACATATGAGCAAGACATTCAAGTGAATAAGTTTCTCGTATAGGTAAGAAATTAGCAGACTTGGTCAATCTATCAACAATGACCTAAATCGCATCTATGCCTTGAAAAACCTTGGGAAGACCAGTAAAAAAATCCATGCTAATGTGATCTCACTTCCATTCTAGAATTTCAAGTGGTTGCAATAGACCTTTTAGCACTTGATGTTCTGCCTTGACTCGTTGACAAGTTAGACACCTTGAGATAAACTACGCTACCTCTCTCTTCATGTTGCTCCACCAAAATGTATGTCGGAGATCACGATAAATTTTGGTACTCCCATAATGGATTGCAAACGGTGTGTTGTGCGCCTCCATCATGATCTTATACTTTAAATTAGGGTCATTTGGAACACAAATTCTTGAGTTGACTCAAAGTATTCCTTCTTCATTGATTCTTGCTTCCGAAATAGCACCTTCTTATACTTTCTTCTTCATATGCATCAGCTCCAGGTCTGTAGCTTGAGCAGCGTTAACTTTATCGATTAAAGTCGATTCTACTCGTATATTTGCCATCATCATGTGGGTCCCTGAAGTCTTTATCTCTATCTCTATCCTTTGTAAGTCATATAAAATGGGCCTTTGCGTTGATAATATCGGACTCGTACCCGCATATGATCTTCTACTCAATACGTCAGCTACTACGTTCGCTTTTCCAGGATGGTATTGAATGGTATGATAGTAATCTTTCAATAGCTCGAGCCAACATCGTTATTGCATGTTGAGTTCCTTTTGGGTGAAGAAATATTTGAGGCTTTTATGATCCATGTAGATCTCCACTTTCTCCCCATACAAGTAATGCCTCCAGATCTTTAGTGCAAAAACAACTGCTGCCAACTCTAGATCATGAGTAGGATAATTCCTCTCATATTCTTTGAGTTATCGCGAGACATAGGCTATGACTTTCGCATGTTGCATGAGAACACATCCTAACCCTCTACCTCAAGCCTCGCTGTAGATGACAAATCCCTTCGAACTAGATGGTATTGTCAGAACAGGTGCTGAAATGAGTCTCCTCTTGAGTTTTTGAAAACTCTTCTCACAATCCTTGCTCAAGCCGAATTTTATATCTTTTCGAGTCAGTTGAGTTAATGGAGTAGCGATTCGAGAAAATCCTTCCACGAATCTTCGATAATAACCAGCTAAGCCCAAAAAGCTACGTATTTTGGTCACTAACTTAGGTTGCTCCCAGATTTGAATTGCTCTGATCTTTGTTGGGTCAATAGATATTCCATGATTTGATATTATGTGCCCAAGGAATGCTACTTCCACAAGCCAGAACTCGCATTTCTTTAACTTGGCATATAACTTGTTCTCACGAAGCTTTTGGAGTATCAGCCTCAAGTGTTGCTCATGATCTTCACGGCTTTTGGAGTAAATAAAGATGTCATCAATAAAGAAGACCACAAAATGATCCAAATATTCCTTGAATACTCGGTTCATCATATCCATGAAGGCAGTAGGAGCATTAGTCAATCCAAAAGACATGACTAGGAATTCGTAATGCCCGTACCGAGTTCTAAAAGCAGTCTTTGGGATGTCATCAATTTTAATCTTTAACTGATGATATCTGGAACGAAAATCGATCTTTGAAAAGAATTTGGCACCTTGAAACTAGTCAAACAGGTCATCAATGCGTGGCAATGGGTACCTATTTTTGATGGTGACATGATTCAACTCCCGATAATCAATATAAAGTCGCATACTTCACTCTTTCTTCTTTACGAAGAGAACAAGAGCACCCCAAGGAGACGTACTAGGACGAATGAAACCGATGTCTAACGATTCCTACAGTTGGGTCTTTAACCCTTGAAGTTCAATAGGAGCCATTCGATATGGGACTTTGGAAATGGGTTTTGTACCGGGTTCAAGTTTGATACAAAATTCAATTTTACGCTCCGGTGGTAGGCCAGAAAGTTCTTCAGGGAATACGTCAGGAAATTTATTAACAATAGAAATATCATTCAAAATTGACGTATTTTTGTTTAAATCCGTGACATGAGCTAAGAAAGCTTGACATCTGTTTTTTAATAAACAAATAGCTTTATGGCTTGAGATGACAGTGATTGACTTTAATGGTTTGGTTGCTTGAATTCACATAATAGGTTGGTTAGGAATATGAAAGCTAACAACCTTACGAAAATAATCAATTTTTGCATGATAAGTAGTTAACCAATAAATCCCTAAAATCACATCGAATGCAAGTATTTTCAAAGAGATAATATCGACAGGTAACGTGCGGTTGCCGATTTGAATCAAACAAGACTTATAAACAGTGGATGTAATAAAAGTTTCCCCCAATGGAGTTTCAATAGATAAGTCAAAGTCTAATTTCTCCGGAGTCAAATTCAAACGTTGAGCACAAGTAGGAGAAATAAAAGAATGGGTAGAACCGGTATCAAATAAGGTATAGACTTTGCAAGAGTTTATGATTAGGTTACCCGTGATAATTTCATTCGGGTTCCTCCCTTTTTGGGAGGTCACGACAAACACTCTCCCTTGAACTATCGGCTTTGACTTGTTTGGGACGGCCTTTGGTGCCTCCATCCCAACTGGACTTGACTTTACTGCACGATAAAGGGCTAGGTGACCTTCTCTTCCATAATTAGAACATATTTTGGATGATGCGTACAGTTTGGACTGATGTGTCCCTCCCCTCTGTATTTGTAACATACGATCGGTGGTCGATCTCCTTCCTTAATAATGGTTGTTGGTGCTGACGTCTTTCCATCATTATTGAACCTCCTCTTCTTGAAATTTCCACTCCTATTGTCTTGGCCATGATTACCACCGAAGTGGTTACCATTTCTGGCTTGTTGATTTCCTCCACATTTGTTGTCACCACTTTGATGACTGCTACCACTAGTATTATCACTTTTTTAGCTGCTCTCTCTTGGTTGGTTTGACTCATTATCGCGCTCCAATAACTAAGCCATATTTACATCTGAATACAAACATAATTTGTGAGAAATGAGGTATTGACGTATTTTGGGTTTCAAACCTCGCAGAAACATTCGCGTCATTCTCTCCTCATTATCAACCAAATGGGATGCAAACCGGGACAATTCCGTAAACTTAGCCTCGTACTGCGACACAGTCATATTATTTTTCTCTAGCTTGATGAACTCCACCTCTTCGTGAATCAAGTCACAGCGTGCTAAAAGAGTCTCTCAGATCGCTTCGGTGTTTCTCACTGATAAACTTGGTGGAGTCCCAAGCCTGTGGTGCTGCGGACGAAGACGAAGACCCTCCGGTGCTCAGGCATTACCTCTTGGGAGCCATTTCAAAATCAGAGAAGGTTCGATGCAAAATAAAGGTCCTTAAATGAAGGCCAAAATTCCCCAACTTAGGCCAAGAAGACCCCATCAATTGCCAATATTAAATAAATTTCAAAACAAGAAAGTTTTTCTCTGTGAATTTGAACAAACACTTGGAGTGCGTTCCTTAAAACCAATTTGGACAGCCTTTGTTTGTTGTTGCTCAAACCAGATTTCCAGCAATGGAAATCACATAAATAGAAGACTACAAATAACCCAATAAAACCAAAAAATGGTCATTGCTTATATGAAACCTAACAAAATACCTCGACTTGAAACCCTAGTTTGATTTTCGCCCTTTTGTTCTTTGCGTGCACTGGCTTGGGTTCTTGTGGGGAATGAATGGGAGTGTGGAGTAGAACACGACTATAATGAATGCAAAGTTGCTGGTAGATAAGGGCTCCCTTGTGCTATGTTGCTGCCGAGAGACGAGAGGTGCTGAGAATGCCAAGAGGATTGGGAAGATATGGATAGGCGTGGTGTAACTGCTGCTAAAAACTGCACTTAATATTCAAAATCTTTCTACTCGTGCATGCGGTGAGTAATCCTCCTTCGTCAAGGCCATGCAGGTGTGACTTAGCAATGGTCGGGTCTCGCTTGTAGTACAGTGGCTACCGCCTTTTTGATGGTTGGCGTTATGGGTATGAAAGTTAGCGAGAGCTATATAAGTTCATGGTGCCGCGGTGCGAGATATAGTTCATTTGTTGGCGCCGCAGCACGAGATACAATTTATGAGTTTTTTTGCCTGTTATATACACATGCCAAGACAAGAACAAAAACTACACTACAAAGGCAAAAATACATTATTAAAAACACATAACCACTATTATAATATGCAGTATGTCATACTAAATATGCTGCCGGTAAATGATAGACACAAAACATTAATGTACAATCCGGCAGCTATGTTAACAACTAAAGCGAACAGATACCAAGTAAACTAGACATAAGTAAAGAAAACAGATAAAATTTATACCGAGATGGGGGTGCCTCCCCACCAAGCGCTTGTTTTAAAGTCATCGGCTTGACTATATCGATGCCGTTCAATCCGACTCATAGGCAAAAATGACCTTTTCATGCCTCCTATTCGTCAATTCCTTTAAAGTAATGGCCGACATGGATGCTTGGCCATTCTTCTGTCCTTCATCCATCCAATCATCTTTTGGCACAAAGAATCTTTCGCCACTAGAATTATCCATTAATTCTCCTTTGTCATCAAGTTGAAATCGTTCTTCATGCTCAATCGGGCCCTCCAGGGTTTTCACAGTCGGGAGCATGGTTTCTGACTGTAGATCAGCAATTACTATATAATCATTGTTTCTTCATTTGTCTTCAACATCAGACTCCACCAATTGGTTAGTTTTCACTATGACATCCCCCTCAACAACTGTGCGAGACTCATCGCATTTTCCTTGCGTATCCACCGTGCAAGACTCTATTGCTTCATCGTTGAGATCAATTAAGATCGGAAGATTGCCTTGCGGTGGATTTGTGAGGGTATTGACGAGTTGCCCCAATTGATTCTCAAGGATGTGCAATGCGACTTCTTGGCTTGCCATCCGAACCTCATTTCTTTCGATAAAGATGGTGAGAAGCTCCTCAAGCCTGTTCTCTTCTTCACGTGTTGAGGACTCAGAAAAGTTCTCATTCGGCTGAGATGTCCACTCATAGTGCGGCGTAGACTGATATTCAAACTGAGAGGCATGATTCGGATCATGATATTGGTCTTGACTGTAGTCCCAAGAGTTTGGATAACCCTAGCAGTTTGGATGATAGGAGATCGGTTCAAAGTAAGCTCGTTCCTGACAGTAGGTATTCTGAGTGGACTGACACTCAAGATTGTCAGAAAACCTCAAGGCATTGGGAATTTGAACTTGCAATTTCTCTAGTCCTTCTTCTGAGCTTGGTGGCGTCGTCCACTCATAAGGCCATTGATAACATTGATTGTCCATAATCTGTAACTTAAAAACAAAAAGAAAGGAAGATCAAACAAATAAAAGAAATATATATAAAACATTCAAAGTAAGACTAAATTGATTGAAATCAATATTGGACAATATTAGAATAACAGTTCCCCGATAACGGCGCCAAAAACTTGTTGGTCAGAAAACCGATCACTAAACACGCGCAAGTATACGCGGTCGAACAAGTAATACAGTGATAAGTAGAGTGTCATACCCACGAGGAACTATCACTTATATTTACCAAATACCGACTTTATCTCGCTAAAGTCTTATTCGAACATCAATAAATGAAAGAGTGATTAATCTAAGCATAACTAATTATCAAAGCAAGTAAATGGATAATGAATGGTAATATAAGGAATAACAAGCTAAGGTTATAACTTCACCCCACTCAGGCATTCTGTCGAGCACCTGTTATGTTATGTTTCATCAAACTAGCTACCCTTCTCTCTGTGGTCTAAATGGTCACGACAATTTGTCGACCGAGATGCACAAGTGCTCATACACCTCTGTCAAGGAATGTACAAATATATCCTTTCAAGATCCACTCGATAGGGAATAAAATAGAAAAGAACGCCCAAGCAAGGTACAATCCTACATATGTCTATGTGAATTGATTAGAACAAGGATTTAAGCATAAGCTCTCAATTAGGTCGCACGTGGTGCACAGATATATGTCTATTCTACGCACAACTTATGCAGTCGAAACCCACAATCACATGCCAATATATTCAGGTGTAAATCTATAATTCTTCTATCGATATCATGTAAATTACCAAAATCATCGCTAATGTCTTAGCAAGAATCATTAAGCATAAATATATTGAACCAAATCATATGGTGCCAACCAAAGAGATATCCATTATAACCTTAGAGCAAATATTCAGATCATAACTACTGAATAAAATACAAGTAACAATAAAGACAACATTTGTAGATTACAAAATCAGAGAAAATAAATAGATAAGAAGAAACTCTGTCAAAGCCCTTCAATCTTTAAGCATTCTGCTGGAATCAAGCTCTCCGGTCCGTGTAGCTCATTGCTCTTGATTCTCCAAAGAAACCCAAACTTCTCCCTAATATAGCTAACCTATATTTACAAACATTTAACAGAAGAAAGGAAGAGAAATTACTAAAGAAATAAATTCCTAAGCTAAACTACTCTCAAGATCTCTTCTCTATCTATTCTATATTATATGTGTTATCCTATTGCAAGCCTCCCTTTTTGCCTTATATCAGCCTCCCTTCCTTTGCTAGGTCAAAAATCACTTCTCTCTGCCAGGCCACCGGAGGTGGCATGCCACAAAACCCAAGTTGTAGGCAGAAATGCAGCCGCCACATTAAAATCAGGGACACGGAGTTCAGGGCTAACATGAAGCTCAATAAGCAACATGATGTGCCATGGCATGAAGGTGATGTCAGCAAGGCCCATGGTGTGGCTCTGCGGCGCGACTAATAAGCTTGGCATTGGCGCCGCGGCGCGAGTGTGAAAATAATTACCATTTTTCCCTTTTAAAGCTGGAAAGGTACTGTAGAGCCCTGCAATTCATCAGTTAAGCACAATAACACTATATTTATTTAAAACTACATAAAAAATATGAATTCAAGCAATTATTTAAGTCATAAAGTATCCGATTCGCAGGTATAAATCCCACTCATCAGGATTTCCCCGTCTCTTCCCCTAGTTCTAATCTCACATCTTAGCCAGGGATCATATCCCTAAGCTTTGATACCAACTGTGACGCCCCCAAAATAGGTATACATCACCCATCTTGGGTCGCCAAATACATGGTACTGAATACAAATATAAACATATACAACATGAGCTGATAGTTTTTACACGAATATTATCTCATAGACAATATCCAAACTCAAATTCAATCCTCATTACATTTATTATCACACTAAATAGTGAGGACTACAATAACAACCATTTCGGACCATCACTCTGTTTCCCGACTAGTCCCGGCTACGTTCTCATTTCCTGAAGAGAACAATGAGAGAAAACGGGTGAGCTCGACTAGCCCAGTAAAAAATATTATGACTAAGATAATGAAGAATAAATTATTGTTAGCCTTCAACATTGTTAAACTGATAAATAGAATAGACATCAAGTTTAACTGCAGCGGAACAAACAATCCATTAGAAGAGTCAAGTAGAGCATGATATCTACTATCTTCTATGATTTAAAAAGTTTATCATCAATTTTATCGCTGGGACTCAACTTAATAAATAAATCACATCATCAATCATCCCTGCACTACGGGCCAAGGATATTCATTAGTATCACGTCCACAAATTATTCCTGCACTATGGGCCAAGAATATTCATGTAATCATCAATGGTCATGATCATACCAAATTATCCTTGGTCATAATCATACCAATCAATAGTCCATCTATGCACTACGGGCCAAAGATGACTTTCATCACAATATAAGCATGGAGATGATGACAATGATATAAGAATTCAATTAAATGAAAGCAAATGATAAATTTTAAAGATTTATAATTTAATTTATCTAGAATTCAATAATGTCCAAATTCTCAACATGATACTGCTTTGTAGAGTAAAATTCAAGAATAATATTCATGTATCAAAAATAATTTGGACAGAAAAGAAATAAATTTTTTGGGTGAATTGTATTTTAGTGAATAGTACCCCATGAATAAAACTTAAGTAAATAGTAACCCGACATAAAAAGTACCCCAAATCCTCGAGTGAATAATACTAGAGTGAATAGTACTTGGGTGAATAGTAACCCCAGAGCATGAAAAGTACCTTCTAATCCCCATTGAATAATACTAGAGTGAATAGTACCCAGGTGAATAGTAACCCATGAATAGTACCCCGGGAAAAATATTGATATTTAATAAGAAAGTTCAGATCAATATTCCAATAAAACGATACTGGATGAAGCGCAAAACTTAAGGATATTCCACTAATTTCAGGGATTATAGAAGCAATACTTACCATAGTAAGTTTAAATTTAAGAATATGAAAAGAAATAATATATTAAACTGCAAATAGATTTTCACCTATCATGCGGTACGTAATCCACGTAGACGGGTTATTCCAACATATTAAAGGATGAATACAAAAAATAGTATTCCTTATGAATACAAAAAAAATAATACTCATTACCTTAGTAGAAGACTTGATATTGCAATAGTGAAGTAGCAGTATTACTTCTTCTTCTCTATAGTTTCTCTCTCTATAGTGTCTCTTGTGAATCTCAGTGAATTAGTAAGAATGAAAGAAGAATTAAGCTTTTATTTATAGGAGAATGGACTAAATAGTAACTGATTCATGAACGGTCCAGATTGATTTACTATTAGAACGGACGGTTCATATTGATTATTATTAAAACCACAGCCGACGGTCCAGATTGATTTACTTTTAAAAACATAACCGACGGACCAGATTGATTTACTTTTAAAATCACCACCAACGGTCCAGGTTGATTATCTATTAAAACCACCACCGACGGTCCAGATTGATTTACTATTAAAATCATCATCAATGGTCCAGATTGATTTACTATTACAACCACCATCAAAGATTCAGATTGATTAACTATTAAAACCACTATCAATGGTCCAAATTGGTTATCTATTAAAACCACCATCGACGGTCCATAAAATTAGTAAATCTTCCCATGGAATACTAAGTAAAACTTACAACAAACGTCTCATAACAAATCCCTCTATTTATATCAAAAATTGAATAAATATTTACCACAAATTATTTATCTTTAATAAACACATTTTTAATCTATTAACAATTATTCATCATTAATATTATAACTCATAATATTTACAACCATATCATTCCCAGGAAAGAGGGGGCTTTTCGATAAGGATTTCTCTCTATTGGCGCGTAATTAGGTGACCAAACCCCTTTCCTCGATAGAATTTTCTAGACATCATCAATATTGCAAATAATAATATGAATAACTTTGCCATCTCAAATATTAATTTAATAATATAAAATATTATGCGATGATACTTACTACAATAATTGAATCAAATAACCTAAGATACTATATAGCAATTACTGTAGCAATAATTGAGTAAACTGAGTGGCTTCTTACATAAGCATCAATACCGTGGGCTACTATGCAACCACGCCAGACATCAGATTTTTTTCGATAGGTTATTTCAACAGTTAACGGTAAAACTTTCATTGCTATTTTTATAAAATATATTCTCGCATTTTCTAACTCCCAGCGCTTATTCCGTTGTGGGGTCCACCAATGATGGTGTCGTCGTACGGATATTCCCTGACAAAAAGAATATTCCCCTACTAAACGAATATTTTATATCAACTTGCTTACTATGCAAAATTTTCAAATATCACCCTTAACTTTAACCTTTTATCAATTTAACCATTTATTAAATAGAATAATAATTATAAAAAATTTGGATACTTTCATTTCATATAATTCGGGGTCTAACATCGGTGCTTCACGATATCATTTCTATGAGCGGAATAATAATAATATTAACATAAATATCAAACTTAATTTACATATTAGAGTTGTTTAAATCCCAGGTACGTGACCTTTAAAACATTCATTACATGATAGTTAATAAATATTAGCATCTTAATTAAGTCTAGCTATTATATAAGATAACATAAACTTATTGTGTAAGCTTTCCTTTCCCTTTGTTCTTGGCAGAGCCTTCTGGTTGATCACACTTAACTGAAAACATTTAAATTAAGCAAGAATGAGTATTTGATTGCCCAGCAAGTAATAACAAACAATAAACATTAGCTGAAAGAAGTAAATGTTTTCTGTGAATGACACTTCTACAACGAATCAACAGTTGTGAAGTAAGCTGAAGCAACAATAAACAACATATCCATTTTATTTCAAAATTTTGAAACTACGTACTGACTATTAATGAAGATCAGTCGACAGACTATGAACATTATTTTTTTTATTTTCGCAAAGGTTAAACAGAACTTCATCTGTAAATCGTCATAACTTACATGCACGGGGGTAATCAGCCCGTTATGCCCTGTATTGATCAATACTACATGCCAGAATGATATTTTTGTTCATTATATCCGCCTTAGGCGCACAAAAGTTTTCCAGATTCAGGATGTTCATACTTAGTTTGAATCCGAACCAAAATAATTTGGTTGGATATCAATAAGGTTCTATCATGTTCAACGATATTTTTAAATATGTGTCTAACTGAGTCAAATAGCTTGGATGACTTTTTAATTAACCTATACATACTAGAAACCAATAAGTATGTATCAACATGTGATTAAATACAATAATTATCCAAGTAAGGACACTTATATAACCATGCTTAGAAATTAACGAACATAATAAATATCTAGATTGTACAATAGTACTGTGTTGATAAACAATGATTAAATAGAATTCAAGAACTGGCATTACTACAAGTGTATAGATACATGGACAACAATAATAGAGTTAATAAACTGGAACCATAACAATATAGATCTGATACTGGCTTACACATGTCCATTGCATAAAGTAAATGCAAAGGGTATGATACTTGCCTAATCTGCTGCTTACAGTACACGGCTTAGTTTTATCTTTAATACTGAGACCTATCATTAACAAGATTGTTCTTTCGATTAGAATATCATATCGTAACACATAATACTGCTATTTGCAGTCAGCACATAACCTAATAACATTGTCACATACTTATATTAGTCATTGAATCATAAACAAGCACGTATCTAGTCAAACTATCTAAGTCCAAATCAATTTCTGAAACATTTTGGTGTACCAACGGCTTTATCAGGTAATTATCGAGTCTAAAACTCTATTCTGTAGTTCAATATTCGTTTAGATAATTTAAATATCAGTCATATTATTTTTCCATGACTTATAATAATTTTTAAATAATTATTATAATTTATCATGATTTTTCAAACATTGAAATCATCATTAAATAATTTAAATATTAAATAATTCTATTATCATTAATATTTAAATAATATCCAAATATTAATGAAACCATTGTCAAAATATTAAAGTTATCTATAATAACTCAAAATATTTTTTAAAACATTTTATTACCCTTAAATAATTTTTAGAACATTTAGAATCAATTTTAAATAATTACCATTAATATTTAAATATTAATGTATTATTCACTAAAATATTAGAAGTCATTTATTATAACTTAAAATATTTTAAAACCATTTATATCCTTTTTAAATGATTTTAAAATTAATAAAACTATTTTTAATCTATTTATTTGATATCATTATTAATGAAATTATTAATGAAATTTACCTTAAAATATTAAAATTTATATTTTATAACTTAAATATTTTAAACTATTTATTTTCACTTAAAATGATTTTTATTTTATTAAAATTATTTTTAAACTAATTTATTTAATATAATTATTAAATAACTCTAATATCATTAATATTAAATAATTCATGAAATTTGCCTTAAAATATTAAAAGTTATATTTTATAACTTAAAATATTTTAAATACCTTATTATCATTTAAAATGATTTTTAATATAATAAAATTATTTTAATTAATTTATTTAATATATTTATTAAATAAATTAAATATCAATAATATTCCAATAAATAATAATATTTATGAAAAATATGTCAAATTATTAAAATTTAATTTTTATAACTTAAAATAATTTTTAAAATCAATTTTATTATTTTTAGAAATTTATTTCTATTTTTAATGAATTTTTCAGAAATTAGAAAACTAAAATAATTAAATCTGTCGCTAAAGGCTTTAGTGGCGGTTTCTGTCACGATAGTTGTTCTTGAGGTTCAAGAACACTGACAATCAGTGTTCAAGTGGCTCCCTTTGACTGTCTTTAATTCAAAGTATAAACATGTTCTGGGCAATCTTAAGTATTGATCATGTAGTTTTTATGTAATACTACATGAATCAAGCATCATCTAAGTCATATAATCATGTATCATGAAGATTTGTCCTTTTAAATGCGTTGTCAAAGCTTTCTGGGTTTTCTAGGTTACCTCATCCTAGACAGCTTCAAATAGGCATTTTGTAGCTTTATTTTCTTTAAGTTCTAATAATTGTTAATGGGTTCTATTGATTCAAGTTTATAGTCTACATGACAAAGTACATATATCATTCATCAGGTCAGTCAAACTACATCAGATTCACAAGATAGCATCCGGTCAAACCTTGTCAGAAGTGATGTTCTTAAGTTTTATGGGTTCACTACTAGAAAATCGATTTATCATGATTTTGGCCACCGATCAATCACTATAGTTTTAGCGACGATCATGACCATCATCGCCGTAGAAGCCATCGGTAAATGCTATAGCAACGATTTACGTAATCGTCGCCTTGTGACGCTTTTAGATTCCAAAAAAAAAATATTTAATAATGCACATTTATTCAACAAACACAAGTACAATATAAAATAAAACATAAAAAATATTATATATATCATTTAAAATCATTCACATTACAACATTACAATATAATAGTTGGATAATTCATCCCATTTTTAGATGATTATTATTATAGTTGGGGAAACACCATCTGTTGTCGAGAGAGAAAAGAGTGTTGACATATACCAGCTATGGTGAGTCGAGAATTCAGATGACTTCTACCTAGAGCTGCACAATTAAACTTCATGAGGCATAAAGCAAGACATCAATGCAAGTCCATCTTATATATTAATATTCATGGCTAAATAATGTTTCTATACTGTAAGGCCTAAGAAAGAAACTGAAATGTGAAGATAATATTCTCTCACTTACTCTCCTCACTAATCTCTTGGAATCTCACAAGTACTGCATTAGCCTCATTTTAGTATAAGAACAAGCATAAGAAGTAGGACACTGCGATTCAAATTACAACGGTTCTATAAGCATTTACAATGTCAAAAGAGGCCTTCCATCATATATTCGATTGTAAATGAGCCTTTAATAGAACTAAAAACACCCTAATGTCCTTCTAAATGTTCAATTTGAGAAGATATAAATACAATGACAAAAAGGAAATTAATATCGAATCACATTACCCGCCTATTTTCTCAGATTTCAAATTCTCTGCTTAAAATTGTTTGTTTCATCAGTTTCTTGAAAAGTAGTCAATGTCAAATCTTCCCTCTGACATCATAGCGACAAAGTTACAGGACAAAAGAAACTAGCTAAGAGACTAGATGTGAAACAATTATGTTGAATCTAGAAGGGTACCTGAAGTTAAATCGAATTTAATTCCTGCATTTGAAGTCGAAGCTCTGAGTTACCCAACTTGTTTAGTTGTACTTGTAGACCCATCAGGAACTGCTTCAATACTCCCGCAAATATATGCTCACCTACTTACAACCTTCTCCCAATAGCCAACTCTAATTAGAACCACTTCAATAAACTTACGCTAAGTAAGTTAACCATAGATCATCAGCAAGAGCACAAGTAGAATAAATAGAATGTAACAATCTCCCAATATAGAGAGATTAAAAAGCTATAACACAGTTGGTTTCTAAATACAAAACTCCCAAGACAAGGACACATTGCAAATTAGCCTATTATTATGTCATCCAATTTAATCAAAATAACAAACCTGACACGAGCATTTTAAGAAACACCATCCTGCCAAATTTTTAGAGAATGGCTTGTACCCACAAACAAAATAGTAAGTAGTGCTAAAGAAACCCTGACACGAGCATTTTATGTTTACATATTGTTCAGGGAATCAAGCTTACATATAGGAATTAAGGAAGATTAATTTAACATCTTAATATGTCTGCTGATAGAGACCATCAAATAGGTAAATAGAGAGATATTATCTTAATATCCGTCTGACCATCAAACCTCTCTCACACAGACATCAGTTTTCAAAATATATGAACATCTCTCACACAGTCTTACTCTATGAGAATTGAGAGGAATAATGTCTTAAACATATCAGTTTTTAAAGGAAAATATAAGGAAAATGAGCATGTTTTACCGACACTTCAATAAAAGTTCTAAAAAATAATTTATTAGTATTATGCAGATTAATTCAATAAAAGCTCTGAAACAATTTGTTACTGTTATGCAGATTAATTCATGGTGATTGTATAAACGTATTATACAATCCACAATCAGACCTTTGTCAACGAATACAGCCAATGCCCAATAATCAAAACATATGTTTCTATACAAAATTTACCAATTTGATTTATATGACAACAATTATATATACATTAATACTCAAATTTACCACAGAAATCACAAACAAATTACAAAAATCTGATCAAAAAACACATAAATTTCACAAATATGAATTACACAACAGATTTCAAATAACAGTATACATATATAATGATATATGATATATGATGACAATGAATAATAATAATACTCCATAAATTACCTAAGCATCTTAAGCACACGCACAAGGATCATCAACCACCACCACTTGATCATCGTCATACACTCCTAAACAATGATATCCAATAGCTAGACATAGCACCACCACTATGAAAACGTCATTGAACAATATGATCGCTAGCATCAAGACATGTATCCGATGGCGAGTTGACTCGAACAGGATAGCTCCCGCGAATATCCCCGGACTCCACCGGTAGCCGCCAGTGATCTTGGGATATAGCAGGGGAACATTAGCGGCAGATCGAGGACGAGAAGAAGAGAATAACTTGAAGAGAAGAAGAGAATAGCTGTTAGAGAGGAGGGAGAGGACTTGAGAGGAGGAATATGATTTGGGGGGAAAATTGAAATGATTTGGGGGAAAATGGGAGGGTTTTTTCTTAAGAAAAATCTATACCGACGGCCAGACGATGATGGTCGCTATATATACCCTATAGCGAGGGTTCCATGCTGACCGTAGCTATAGCTCGTCGCTATATGTCAAATTTCTAGTAGTGGTTACCCAAAAAATCGAGTTCGTGCACGAGATAGCTAGTTTGACCATCAATTACTTTTAGTCTGCTTGTAATATAAATGATATAGTAACATGAATCTGTACTACACATACAAGAGTATAACCTAAATACACTAACACAAACAAAAAAACAAACACATGCAAGATATGGGCCCATGAACTTGTTATCGATTAACTCAGATGTGTTCTCGGGTTACCTAGAAAATATAAAGTCATGGCCTGGCCAACGCAGTTTGACCTTCCATAACTTGAAATATACACATGATCTAAACATGATTTCAAGTCCAGATCAAATTCCTCCTAGCATAAAACAAACAAACTAGCCATAAATCATAGATCATGACTAAATCATTAACAGACCCATAGTTAAATTATCAATAGAACTAGCCTAGTAAAAGGGTGAGCACAACTAGCCTAGTAAAAAATATCATGACTAAAGATAATTAAATTATCAATAGACTTCGTCAGTAATGAATCAGAGATTTAGAACATATAGTAGATGATAAAACTTTTCAACCATAGTTACAGCGGAACGAGCAATCCATTAGAAGAGTCAAATAGACCATAAGGTCTACTATCTTCTCCATGTTAAAAGTCCACCAACAATGTTTTATCCTTGTAACATCAATCAACAGTTTCTGTCCATAATCATGTGAATAACTCATAATCATAATTGTGGTTCTAAATTCCTCTTCTCATCTAGGACGAAGATAATTTTCATCACCTGTCTTTACCTGAAACATCAAAGATCATACTAATAAATTCATCTTTGCACTACGGGCCAAAGATATTCATCAACAATTCATCTTTGCATTACAGGCCAAAGATATTCAAAAGGACATCTTTGAACTACGGACCAAAGATATTCATCAACAGTTTATCTTTGTACTACATGCCAAAAATATTCAATAATAGGTCATCTTTGCCTACGGGCAAAGATATTCAAATGTCAGTCATCTTTCAGACTACTGGGCCAAAGCTATTAATATCTCAAAGAAATATATAATCATTTCAGAATTTATATAAACAATAATTATAACCATGTTGATCAATTCACCTTTGCACTTAAGCTAAAGATAATCGTTTATAAATTCAAGGGTCATGATCATATCAGTCAACAATTTATATTTGCACTACTGGCCAAAGAGAACCCATAGTCACGATTATACCAATAATCTACCTACCTTTATACTCAAGTGAAAGAGAAATTCCATCACCAGGGTTATAAAAATGTTATATATGATAATAAAAACAATATATCAAAACATGGATTTAATTTCAAGAGCAATATTCATAAATCAACGATAATTTGGTCAGAAAAAGAAACCAATTTTGTCGTAAATAGTACCCCATGAATAGTAACTCGTGAATAGTAACTCATAAATAGTAACTCGTGAATAGTACTTTGTATTCGTACATAGTATCGTATACGTAAATAGTGTTGTATATGTAAATAGTGTCATATATATGAATAGTACTGTATACGTGAATAATGTCGTATGCGTGAATAGTAACCCCAACACAAAAAGGTAGAAATTCCACAATAAAATTCATACAAATATTTCGGCATAATGATATTGAAAGAAATAATATCATTTACGAAGAAAATAACATCCCTTACTATCCATTACCTCAAAAGAACAGTATTTCTGACTGGAATATCGAATGTAATGTTGAAGGAAACTTGCACTTAATAACAACTCTCAAAGTATCTAAATACTCACAAAAATACACTCGATAATATAGAGAGAGAAAACTTATGATTCTGGTGTAATTTTTAATTCTAACTAAGCACCCTATTTATAGGAAAATGCCAGAACGCCAAAGGAGACTAAATTAATAAAATATTAATAAAAGTGTTTTCTACGCACACCTCTTTGAATAAAACTTAGCCACCACAAGTGGGGCCCACCAAAAATCATCCAACTTCCACAACAACCAAAAGTGGGGCCCACCAATAATTTTAATAAAAATATTTATTTCTGAAACTTCAATAATTCATAATAAATAGCCCTTTTATAAAAAAAATTTGAATCTCATGCCTATTCCATAGGAAATTTAATTCTCTACAACTTTGTAGAAGAAAGTTTTTCCAAATTTCGCTTCTAACATAGAGAGAAAGGCTTACCAAAATTTCTGCTACAACGATTTCTGAATCAGTCACCTCTTAAAATTCATAATAAATCATACATTAATCATTAACGGTTCAAAATTTGTGGACATATACTTAACTTATATATGTATAATATATTCGAAAATTAAAACGATCCAACGGTCAGATTAAAAATTATAACTCACGCAATATAGCTTAAGAACACTGATTTTTCGGACTCTGAGTCCTTTGGACCAGTTTCATTCAAACAGTCATCATGAAAAATCTACAAAAGATTTTTTTGGTGATTCAAATTTATGTGTTTAGCTTACTTCTAGGGCTTTCTTTTGATAAATGGCTCATCTCCTAACTCATTATACACAAAGAGTTATAAATTTTACAAAATCAAGTAATAAACTAATTTTTCTGAAAAATCTCGATATTTTGTTCTTCTTTTGATTTCTAGATTTCTCTCATTTGATTCATGCACCGTAAATTTAGTGTAAAAATCTCACCATTATTATATTATTATAAAATAACATTATACATTTATAATGTAATATAATAATATATTTGAATAAATTAATTTATCAGAAAATATAAAATATTAATTTTCAACGATTTGTCACTTTTCTAAAAATTCCTCCATTTATATCCCCATTAAAATAAATATTTCATTATCATATAAATTAATAATTAATTATTTATAAATAATATTACAGAATCACAATTATGACAACTAGGTCGTTCCCAGGAAAGAAGGAGGCTTTCCGATAAAGATTTCTCCTTACTGGCGCGCAATTAGATGACCAAACCCCTTTCCTAAACAGAACTTCCTTAGACATTGCCAATAATGATATCTAATAATATTATTCAATTAATATGAATTATTGATTTGATAATGAAAATACTGTACGGTGACAATTATTGAAACAACAATAATAAAAAATATTAACGTAGCAATTATTGACTCAATAAAATAAAATACTGAACAGTAATTACTGTAACAATTATTGAGTAGTGCATTCTTATGTAAGAATCAATAATCCAAAAATACATGCAGGTAATACCGTATTAGCTCTCTTGTGCAACAACGCCAGACATTTTACTTTACCCACCGTATTCCAATAGTTTTAACTCAGAATAACTACGCTGTTATTTATAAAAAAAAACTTATACTTGTCGCTTTTTTCATCCGATGCTTATTTTTATGGGGCCCACAAATGGTCACGTCATTACCTAATATTCTCTGACAACAAGAATATTCCACGACCAAACAAATATTCCCCGACAATAATGAATATTTTATAACCACTTGCTTATTTTGAAAAATTTATATATATCACCCTTAACTTTAAACTTTTATCAATTTAACTATTTACTAAATAGAAAAATTGAATACTTTTATTTCATAAAATTTGGGGTCTTACAATCTCCCCTCATGAAATTTCATCCCCGAAATTTACGTACCTGGTATTTCGAAGAGTTGAGAATACCTTGCTTTCATTTCAGATTCTATCTCCCCGGTCATCATGATTTCTCCATTGCCCATCTCCTGTATTTTAGATTTCATTCTAGAATACATCTTCTGTAATATCCCGAGTGTTTATGAGTTGAGTATATGATAACGATCCTTAGAAAAGGAAATGAATGAGTTAAAGAATATATAATACTCAAAATATAATTGAGTTCAAGAGAAATTTATGAAATAAAACATACAAGAATTTATTATCAAGAATGGTGGGATTAGGAAATATAAAACCTATATTAAGGTAATGTGTTGAAGATATTCGGCGATAAATTTTGAAAAGAGATTTGGTGAAAACCGAGTAAGGGAGGTTTCGTTGATTCTGAGGACAGAATTCTTATAAGGAGGGAAGGATGTGACAACCCAAATTTTTATAAGTTATTAAAATAGGAATTTAATAATTAAAATTTTTATTATGAGATGTTTTGAGTTTGAGTATGTATATATACGTGCTATATATTTTGAAATATGAATTCTAGTGTGAAGAGAAATATATATTTATATATGGGGAGAGTGAGGTTTAATAGTTAAGTTAACTATTAAAGAAATTAAATGAGATTGTTATAGAAAGGAAATTAACTAAATAATATTAGTTAATTTAATTAAGTTAAAAATTATATTATGAAATAACATAATTCGATTATTATGCTTTATGGCAATGAAATTTTTATGAATTAAATTTCATAAATAATGTGAGTAATTCACTTAATTAAAATAGTGAATTAGTGTAAGCATATTTGTTTAAATAAATGAGGAAGTAGTATATTACATATGAGTGTAATATGTTAAAGTAATACGATTGTCAAAATTGTAAATAGTTCAAATATTTATTGAATAAAATAAATATTTTAGTTGGAATATTTATAGTATTAAATAAATATTCGATGGAAATTATTTAACTATGATAAAATTGATGGGATTTATGCGTATTTTATTACGCGAGTATAATGGTGATATTCTAATTTAATTAAATAATTAAATTAGAGAAGTGAGGATTTGTTAAATAAAATTATAATCTTATTGGGTAAGTAAATATGGTGTTGGATAAATAAAGATTATGGTTAAATCAAAAGAAGTGTGACATTTGGTGTAACTTATAATAGGAATAAAATTAAAATAAATGGGTAAGGAGGTTAGGGGTTCTAGCCAAACATGGCCTTGTGACCCTTTGCCTTTGTAACAGATGGGAGCCCTTGGTTTTTTAACTGATAAACTAAATAAATATACGTTAAGTTGTGCCAAGTATGAGAAAGAAGAATAGAGTATAGAAGAAAGAATTTGAGAGAGAAAAAGGAGTTCTCTGTAGAATTGGAGAAGAGCCTTGGAGAATCAAGGAGAACCAACCTTTTTCATCATCTGATTAAAGCTAAGGAGGGTTCAAGAGGTATGAAGAAATTCTTAAGTTCCTAATCTTTGTTCCTTAATTTCATTGTTACAAATTACTATGGTTATTTGACCTTAGGAATTGGTGAAGAATCTATGTGTGTAGATTATGTAATGAATTTCTAGTGTTGTTCATATCTAAAATCAAACCAATCTAGTTTAAGTTGTGTAAAAGATGGAAAAATTAGGGTCTTGGTTATTACATACTATATGGTCTGTTTTGGAGGTAAAAATTTGGTGTAATCCTATGATTTAAGTTATAAATTGATAGTGGCTTGTTATTCTCCTCTAAGAAACGAAAACAACCCAATTGGAATAAACTAAAACGGATGTAAAACGAATTTGTAGTGAATGAATTTGCTAAATGTGTTAAAACATGAAAATAGAGTATGAACATGTGTTTTGGGTCAAATTTTAGGTTGGTTAATGTTTTTATAAATTATTAGAATTCTAGTATGTTGTAGTTCTATGAATTACGAATCCATAGAATTGAAAACGGACTAATTTGGATGTGTATAACTCAAGTTATGAAGATTAATAGGAAAAAGGGTCAAAATCGCCAAGAACGTAGCTTTAGTCCTGTTCTCGCTAACAAGCGATAGCTTGCATTGTGCCCTAAGTCATTTGGGGCGCAATTGCATCAGAAGGCGTAATAAATGCTTATAGGATGCAAATAAGGCTTATATGGATTGCAAGGCTGCGTCTATAGTTTAATTGGGTGATCTCGCTAAAAGTATATCAGGTATGACTGTTTTGACCTATTTTAGTAAAAGAGGCATAACGTTTTCATACAAACTCCGATTGAGGTGATTCAAGATGATCCAGAACGAGGATGAATAAACCTACAACTTCTATTCTTTAAGGTTTTCAATTTGAGGTTGGTAACAGTAGTCAAAATGGTCATCTTTTTGACTGATGCGTATTCAGAGGCAATGAGAGGGCGTCGGACATGCACATACACAAGTATAGTGATGTTGACGATAATAGATGTTGTTCTAAGTTATAGAACATGAATATTATGAATTATAATGATGCTTAACATTAATAAATAATATATTGGATAAGTTGTATATGCATACTAAGCACACACAAGAGAGACAAATTGGGTGTGTGATGAATAAACGTCGTGATAAGTGATAATGAATGTAAAAAGTTTTTTAAATCAAATGAAATGAATATTATAAGATATTGAATAGTGTTAATATAAAACCAATAAGTAGTCCTAGCAAGACTTAAACACTTGAATGAACTTCGAATATGAAACATAAAGAGCTATAAGTTGAAAGTTAACACAATCAAATTGAACATTGTGTATTGATAATAGGAAGGGTTATGAGATATAGAGTAAAGTTTACATTACAACTACTATGCATTGCTATGTGGCTAATAGTTGATGTGCATGATTATATAATTGTGTAAGGCACGTGAAGTGCAGATAGCTGTAAGCTGTTAAACTATTATTGGTAAACAACGATCAAGGCAAGTCTTTCAGTTCCTATTTGATATGTGAACTTGATGATTAACTATTTTAAGTCTTTATTACAAAGAGCATGATGTGTTATATATATCAAAAGTATGAAACGTTAAAGTCAATTTATGACTACGTTGATTGAGTAATGAATGTTGATTGAGTAAGGAACTCAATCTTTATACTTGTTATATGAACTGCAGCATGTTTGTTATGTTAGTCTAATGTTTATGAGATGTATGATGAGCATGTTATTATGTGTTATGTGATGCATGAAAACTGTTAGATTTGCAGGGCTGTCGAGCTCAACCTTGCAAATAACCATTTTTCCAGGTTAAGGATTGAAGGTAACACTATGTGGTACTTGAAAGACATAAATCAAATGTAATACACGAAGACTATTATTTTAGCTAAATTTGTTATTTCTCTAAACCATGATTAAGGTTCATGAGATGTACTCAATGTTTAATGTATGTATATTTTTTTGTTGAGTTGTAAAGTTAAAGTTTGAGCCGTCCGGTGTATAAAGGATATTGATTTGATATGTAAGTATATATATTAACTCTGATAAAGTGAATCATGGATTATATATGATTTAAAGACATATAGATGATAAAGGTTTTGATTCAGAGAATTAAAGTAAGAAGATAAAAAAGTTTAAATTATTCCGCATTTTATTAAGTTTAACATCGAATAAGGATGTAAAATCAAAAGTTAGACGTATTATTAACGACCGAAGTTGATAATTAAATTGTTTGAATTTTGGGGTCATTACAGCTTCAAAACAAGGGTTAATTGACATATCATAATTTGTCAATTTATCAAGTAAGAAATTTTAGCTTAGGTAAGTCACATACTAGCGAAGTATATCTCGTCTCTCCCTTCCTAGTTCTAGACTCAGATCTCCGCCAGCGACCATATCCCTAAGCTCTGATACCAACTATGACGCCCCCAAAATAAGTCCAATCCACCCAACCCATTCTGAGTCGCCAAATACATGGTACAGAAAATAACTACAACTTCATTATTACAATTGTCGTACAAAATACGACAACAAATATACTGTGAGTTTTAATACCAACTGTGACTCTCATCCCTTTACTTGGATAGTTTTGGGTAAAATCTAATTACACACAACACGCAAGTATACGTAGTCAACAAGTAATACAGTAATGAGTAGAGTATCATTCCCACAGAGACAAATTAGCAAGAAATTTAATCTTACAATTATCAATTTCCTATTAATCCTAATTTTATTAAACTATCCAATTTAATGATTAAAATTATAAAAACTAAATTAATAAATAAATATACTATTATAAAATAATCACTAATATCAAAATCTAAAAATTCAAACAATTAATGGAGAATTAGACTTATGATTTCACCCTAAGCTTCATTCTGATTTCTACACCTTTATTCCAATTCAACTTACTATCCCAATTTATTAATCAAGAACACGAATGTCGTACTAGCCACCTCTCGATGCACTAATACCGTATTAACTTAAATCCACAATTTAGATAGAAACAAGTTAAACACCTTAATCAACTAACTCACTATATCTCTATGTGAATTATAATTAAAGAAGGTTTAAGATTAAGTTCTCTATCCGATTACATGCGATGTCAAGCATATCTCTACCTTAACATTCATCAAAAATTTTCTATTCACAAAATTAATGAACTCATGCCATATTAACTAAGTCTAGATTTGAATATCCTCTCTCGATTCCATACAAATTCATAAAGAATGGTTGATCAGGCAATTCACAAATTCACGCTCAAATTAATATAGATAAACTGGAAATTAGCTTATTGAACTGGAAATCAAAGTTTACATAATCATCGTTTCGCTTAAGGATCCATCATAAGCCTAAAAAGTGAATTAGTTCATCACAAATGAAATAATAACTGAATAATTCAAAGATAACATTATTTTAATTAAAAATAAAAGACTAAGAATAAAAATAATGAAAAACACCCTTCACGTAGCCTAAATCTGCAATCGTCACGAAAATCTCTTCAAAATCTCCCTCTAAAGCTTGCTATGAAAAACTGGAATTAATCTCTGTAATATACCTTGTGTATCTGTTTAATTTGTTGTTAATTGAGCAATATACATCCAACACACGTTTTTTCTGGTTAATCCCATGTCCAATAGAGTTCACTTGCCATCCAAATGCTAACACATCATGTTCTAGCAGAGTTGTAAGCAGAACAGGATTCTTAGCAATCGAGACCCCCGCCTTCAAGGGGGTTTATGTCTAAATAAGGCCCACTTCCCGGGGTCCTTTCTGAATCGATGTTGAAGACTCATACTTTATGGGGTGTATAAACAAAAGGCACCCAACCTTTATGTGGGTCTATTCTGCAAACTAACTTAGCTGATCTTCATACTTGCAAACTTGATGCTACAAATGCTTCCTTTTTTACTCAATCACCACACCACCTATCCTACATACAAAATAACATGAAACGAGTAAAAACGAACATGAAAACAAGAAAGTAACAACGATAAAGCTTGAAATGAACGTCAATTCGAGGATATGAAATCCACTTATCAAAATCCCCCAAACTTAAACCGTGCCAATCCTCGAGCACAAAACAAACTACGTACTATGTAATGCAATGAAATGAGATGGAATGCATATAGTCTATATGCTTTCAAATCCAACAGTATCACAGAATCAAAAATTATCTCATTGGCCTAAAATAAAACAAGCAAACTCTACAATATTAATCACCAAAACCAATCAACAATCCCTTATTAGTTCTCAAATCTTAAACCATTATCACTGGTATAGCGTGTATGTGTGTTCAACATCCATGATAACTGATACAAACTCAAATTCAATACATAACCAATTTCTTAGAAGGAATCATACAACACAAACATAAAAATTTCAAAAATAAGCAAATTCCAACTAAAACTAAGCAGTATCATATTCAAGGGTTCATACAGGGTACTTATACTTTATTCATATTATTTTTTTTTCTTCACACGGGGGCTTTTTGCTCTTTTCCCGTTTTATTATTTTTTTTAAATATATATATACATGACTGTGCAATGTCTCATCCCATTAGGCTAACAGTGATACCCCTTAGCGAGCTTTCAACCAACGACTCCCAGACCATAAAAGACCTTAGGTCGCTAGGTGAAAAGATAATCCCCTCAGGCGTACTTGCTCAAGTAACAAAGGCCCCGAAACAAGACTAGTCACGACATATAATCTTATTTTTTCTTCTTTCTTTTTTATAAAGCTTATATACCCCACATATAATCCCCAAACTTAGGTTCTTGCCTAATTTTTGCCTTTACTTCCTATCCTTGACATTTTCTCATTTACCATAGCATTATCCTTTAGAAACTATTTATGTAACAATTTGAACTAACCAGTCGACACAAATGTTATTAGTGTGCTAACCTTTTTATATTAGTTTCAAACAAGCACAAGATTCGATTCATAACAGAAACTAAATCACAGTTCTAATAATCAATGTTGTATTGGTTAACTTATTCTCAATCTCATCATTGGCCCAAAATAACATGAACTACAACACTACTAGACATATACAAACACAATATGTAACTAAATTATAATTTTTTTTTTTTTTCTGTTTTTCATTTTTTTTAGATAGAAAATCAAACATAACATGACCTAATGAAATAACAAAAACAAATAAAAGTGACCTAAACTATTATGCGACTATATGAATGCAACATCATAATTTCTAAACTAATATGCAAAACTAGAATGCAATGACAAATATAAGCCTAACTAATAACATTATGCATGCAAACAAGAATTTAAATCCCCCAAACTTAAGTAATGCAATGCCCTCATTGGATGAATAATCATAATTAAGTGTGTGAGGACTTCCCTGCAATTACCTAAGTATGGGGAGGTGGTGGTTGATCTTCTTCCTCTGAAACACTTGGCGGAAACCTTGGCAGTGGCATGGGCTGCTGGTATGGAAATTGCGCAGCTGGATTGAAGCTCTGAAGTGTCGTGTTGAGGGAAGTGAAAGACGTGTTCATAGCATCAAATATGTGGTCTTGTCTCAATGCGAGTCGCCGCATCTCCCGACGTGCTGCTTTGTTGTGCGCATCCATTTGACGTTGAAAGTCAAGAAACCGAGGACTTGATAATGCCTCGAACTGTGGTACCTGCTCGGTTCCTTGAACTCCCATAGCCTCATCTTATTCCTCCTAGGTGTCTTCCGCATCAACTTCGTCCTCCGAAGCTGATGGAAAAATAAACCCCAGACCTCGAGGATGGGAATCACCTCCTGCCCACACCGAATACAATGCTATCATTCTGGAGTCTAGCAACTGCAGCAACATCTGTGTGGGTTCATCGTCAGACCATCTCACATCCGCTTGGTGACACAACCCATATATGAGTGATGGGTATGGCAAGCCGCCTGAAAAGTTTCCTCGTAAGCACCGGCGGATGGAAAAACATATAATGGGCCCGACATCAATGATGAAGTCTTGCACAATCGCGTATAGCAGTAATGCCTTCTCTTTGGTCACGTTCGATGTGTGTTGGGATGGATACAATTTAGCACATAAGAATGTGTGCCAAATTTTTCCATACCGACTGAGATCTTAACTATGGAAAACTGTGCCTCCCTTCCGACCTTTGATCCATGTTATTCCTGGCTTAGTCATTTCCATGAGTATTACCTCATAGTCCGGATCAAAATCACGTTGGTGGTCATATTGACATTGTCGAGGCACACACAGTTGATAATAGGTGTTTATGGCATCAGCACTGAACGAGACTAAATGACTCCACACATAAGCATTGAAGGGGGTTTTGTCCTCGGTGTTTGCATAGAACTCATTAACTATGTTGATAACGGTGGTTCCGATTCTTTGGTGAATTTGTTCTAACCCTTCTAATAGATTTGCTGCATCATTTCCCCGTCGACATGATCCGGTGCCAACCCCTGCTCTGGTGTAAGGGCTTTTGTCATCATATAATCGTACCGGTCGGTGGCGGCAGCACTTATAAATTTCCAGCGATCAAAGGTCCGTGTCGGTTTTGCGGGCCTTGAACTTTCTCCCCTTTGGCTTTCGATGTGGGTTGCGAAGACATAGACTCTCGAATTCCTTAATCACAGTATCTCCCCCCAAACTTGGTTCACACACACTGTCGAACACTTGGTGGGCACAGACAATTCTTCCCTTAAACTTGTTGATTTTATGTGGAAAATTGGATGAGAGAAGATGAATAATATGTAGTATTGTGCTTCACACTCAAATTCTCTCAATTTCCCTCTATGGATGCCCTAATTCGCAGACTTTTGAGATATAGTTGAAGAGTTATGAAGATTTTAGTTGTGAGGGTGTGAATATATATAGGGATGGTGTGATGTAAGGGAGTAATGGATTGGAGTGGTGGGGAGAAGTAATGGAGTAGTGGAAATCGCGGGGTTGAAGTGGGTATAATGGGTGGTGGTCGGAGTTGTGATGGAGGAGGAATAGGATTAATTGATGAAGTAGTGGGGAGGTTATGTAATTGGGGAACAAACATGTATAACTGCCGAATATGTCTGTTGAGTTTCAAGACCTCCGCCCCGGTTGGGGGTATTAGGTATATTAAGTCACCTTGGTGAGTATAGGTTCTCCGCAATTGAGTTGGGGACCCGCCTTGGCGGAGGTGCAAGGCTAAATAGGCCAACCCTGGCGGACATGCCTTCTACTAACTGACTCTTTTGCTCTTCTTTTCTTTATGCTATGCCACTTAATGTACATTTACCCATCCTGCAAGCTATGAAACATACAAGTTATTAGATTGTTGATCACTGGGAGCATGGTTGAGAGATTAACAAGACTTATACAATGTAATACCTACCTAATGAACTTATTATAAACTATAATCTAACAATTATGAATGAAAATATGAAAAATAAACATATGATTGTGTTTCCTGCTAAGTAGCGCTTGATTTTAAGTCGCTCAGCCTGACTACTTCCTGTTTCATCCCGGATCAGTTGGGTTAACTGTAGCATGATGAGTATTTATCGCGCAACACCAACATTATTGTATTGCATGCTCGTTCACTTGCATATTGGATAATGAATTTGACTTTCTATCCTCAACTAATGCCTTGAGACCACTATCCTCTTTGCAATCCCTAAACTTGACACTTGTAGATTCCTCGAGCAACTCGCACTCTTCCTTGTCGGTCGGGATTGGGATTTCCTTGAACACTTTTACCGTTACTACTTGATCAAACACTTTCATAATTAGTTCTCATTTAGGCACGTCAATCAGTGTTCGTCCAGTCGCCAGGAATGGTCATCCCAAGATGATAGGGCTGTTCTTATCTTTTTCAAAATCTAGTACCACAAAGTCGGCTGAAAAGATTACTGAATCAACTTTGACCAATACGTCTTCAACTATTCCTAAAGGGTATGTTATCGATCTATCGGTGAGTTGTAGACTAATATTGGTTGGTTTTGCTTCCTTTAACCCCAGCTTTCGGTAAATAGACAATTGGCATCGACGAGTATACTAAATTCCTAGATCGCATAGAGCTCTTCTCACATCTTGATTGCCAATTGCATAAGGAATTGTAAAACTTCCCGGATCTTTCAATTTCAGAGGGAGCATTTTCTGTAGTATTGCACTGCATTCCTCGGTTAACGCCACTATTTCGAAATCCTGGAGCTTACATTTTTTCGAAAGTATGTCCTTCATAAACTTAATGTAACGCGGCATCTGCTCAAGTGCTTCGGCAAATGGGATATTAATGTGTAATTATTTGAATACATCCATAAACCTCGCAAACTGGTTCTTTAACTTGTTATTTTCTAACCTTGAAGGAAAGGGTGCAGGTGGTGCAACTTTAATTTGTCTCTCTTCCTTTGCTTTTTGCACAACTTTTTTTATACATTTCTTTTCTAATTTCTTCCCTTCATCCTCACATTCATCTCCTGTACTAGCTTTCTTATCCCAGTTAGAAACCAACTACTTACTACTTCTAAGCGTAATAGCATTACACTGCTCGTGAGTTCCTTTTAGATTTCTTTCGGTGTCTCTTGGTAACGTTCCTTGTTGCCTGTTGTTTAATGCTAGAGCAATTTGTCCCATCTGATTTTCCAAATTCTTGATGGTCATTGCTTGGTTTTTCATTGCTGCCTCATTGCTAGTTATATATTTTGACAACAACTCCTCTAAATATGATTTTCTTTCTTGATGTTGAGCCGGTTGTTGGTGATTCTGAAAACCTGGGGGATATGATGGTCGTGGAGCTTGATGTTGCTTATTATTACTCCACGAGAAATTTGGGTGATTCCTATTCCCCTGGTTGTAAGTGTTTTGGTATATATTCTGTGGACCCTTGTTGTAGCTACCTACAAACTGCATAGACGCTGGATTGATTGCGCATTGATCTGTAGGATGGTCACCAATGCATAATTCACACACAATCGTCACCTGTTGTACCTGTGCCCCTGTCATAGCGTCCAACTTCTTGGAAAGCACAGAAAGTTGTGCTTGTATTGCTGTCACCCCATCTACTTCTAACACTTCAGCCGCCTTTGCCTATGTCATTCTTGTTGTAGGCCACTGGTAGTTGTTAGCCGCCATTATCTCAATCAAATTGTAGGCCTCCTCATAACTCTAAGCCATGAACGCTCCACCCGACGCTGCACTGGTCTTGAGATTCCCATGTAGTCCGTTATAGAAAGTATTCATTTGCATCCACTTAGGCAATCCATGATGCGGGCACTTCCTGAGCAATTCTTTGTATCACTCACATGCCTCATATAATGACTCCCCATGTTGCTGCTCAAACATCGTTATCTCATTCCTCATTTTTGTAGTTTTCGCCGGTGGGAAAAATTTGGCAAGGAATTTCTGAGCTAAGTTTTCCCACATAGTTATTGATCCCGGCGGTAGAGAGTGTATCTAACTCTTCACCTTGTCCCGTAAGGTGAATGGGAACAAGCGAAATCTCACCTCATCATCCGACACCCCGTTATACCTAAAGGTGTCACCAATCTCCAAAAAGCTGACTAGATGTTCATTCGGATCGTCATTTGCCAATCCCCAAAACTGGACTGAATCCTGGATCATCTGAATCGTTCCAGGCTTGATTTCAAATGTGTTCGCAGCTATTGCAGGCTTGGTGATGCTCGATTGCAGTTCAGTCACCTTTGGTGTGGCGAAGTCCCTCAACGCTTTTTGATCTTCGGCTGCCATTGCCTTTTCTTTCTCAGAATTTTCAAAGTCTTGCCTCGTTTTCTTGATCTACTTACTTAACCTCTGGAACCGTTTCTCAATGTTGTCCTCAAAAGGCAGCAAGTTTGGATTTTTGGACCGAGCTTGTATATACCACTTCAAAAACCTGAAATAAGAGAAACAAAACAAAAATAAAAATGTTTATTAAACTGATATTGTAAAAATATTAAAATCTATACTAAATTTATCCCCGGCAACGGCGCCAAAAACTTGTTGGGTAAAATCTAATTACGCACAACACGCAAGTATACGTGGTCAACAAGTAATACAATAATGAGTAGAGTATCGTTCCCACAGAGACAAATTAGCAAAAAAATTAACCTTACAATTATCAATTTCCTATTAATCCTAATTTTATTAAACTATCCAATTTAATGATTAAAATTATAAAAACTAAATTAATAAATAAATATACTATCACAAAACAATCACCAATATCAAAATCTAAAATTTCAAACAATTAATGGAGAATTAGACTTATGATTTCAACCTAAGCTTCATTTTGATTTCTACACCTTTATTCCAATTTAACTTACTATCCCAGTTTATTAATCAAGAACACGAATGTAGTACTAGCCACCTCTCGAGCACAAATATCGTATTAACTTAAATCCATAATTTAGATAGAAACAAGTTAAACACCTTAATCAACTAACTCACTATATCTCTATGTGAATTATAATTAAAGAAGGTTTGAGATTAAGTTCTATATCCGATTACATGCGATGTCAAGCATATCTCTACCTTAACATTCATCAAAATTCTGCTATTCACAAAATTCATGAACACATGCTATATTAACTAAGTCTAGATTCGAATATCCTCTCTCGATTCCATACAAATCCACAAAGAATTGTTGATCAAGTAATTCAAAAATTCACGCTCAAATTAATATAGATAAACTGGAAATCAAAGTTTACACAATCATCGTTTCGCTTAAGGATCCATCATAAGCCTAAAAAGTGAATTAGTTCATCACAAATAAAATAATAACTGAATAATTCAAAGATAAAATTCTTTCAATTACAAATAAAAGACTAAGAAGAAGAATAGTGAAAAACACCCTTCACGTAGCCTAAATCTCCAATCGTCACGAAAATCTCTTCAAAATCTCCCACCAAAGCTTGCTATGAAAAACTGGAATTAATCTCTGTAATATGCCTTGTGTGTCTATTTAATTCATTGTTAATTGAGCAATATACATCCAACACACGTTTTTTCTGGTTAATCCCATGTCCAATAGAGTTCACTTGCCATCCAAATGTTAACACATCATGTTCCAGTAGAGTTGTAAGCAAAACAGGATTAAAAGCTGTCGAGACCCCCCGCCCCGGCGAGGGTCTATGCCTAAATAAGGCCCGCCCCAGTTGGGGTCCTTTCTGTAATCTGATGTTGAAGACCCCCCATCCTGGAGGGGGTCTATTCTGCAAACTAATTTAGCTGATCTTCATACTTGCAAACTTGATGCTCCAAATGCTTCCTTTTTCACTCAATCACCACACCACCTATCCTACATACAAAATAACACGAAACGAGTAAAAATTGAACATGAAAACAAGAAAGTAACAACGATAAAGCTTGAAATGAACGTCTATTCATGGATATGAAATCCACTTATCAGATAGCACCTCACATTGATACATTACATAAAGGTACAATCAATAACTGTTTTAGAAATTAAAATCTTTGAAAAATGCTCAAGGAAACCTTCGTACATGGGAGGCCATGCATCTAAGTTATAATAAATATCATATGACTCGAGAATTATCCTTGGTTGACCCAATAGACCCCAAAGAAAAACGAGAAGATTGCTATCATGTTCTTTCGAATGGTGAGTCTTCCCTTGCCATATAATTATCTCTATTGTCTCCAATTGAGAATTATATTTCAACCAAACTCCAAGATTATATAGGTAGTGCTTGTAGATATAATCAGCAAGTGCATGTGCACAACCCTGTCTTATGATAACAAGAAGTCGTCTGTCATTAGACATATTGTATGATAGTGGCAAAACACCCTTCCAAAGTTGGGTTCACCTCACCTTATGCGGTTCTGTAATAACCCAAGATTTTCTATATAAATTAAATCAGAAATTTTGCGTATAATTTTTTATTATTATTATTTTAAAGGTGCGAATAAATGCAAGGTAAAGTATATGTATTTATGTGATAAATAAAAATATATTTATTACATGAATAATTATAAATAATTTTATTTTAGAATTTTGATCATTATAAAGTATATTCTTATAATAAGTAATTTTTAGAGTAAAAATATTTTTTATTATTTATTTATATGAAAATATGATTATTATATTATTTAAATAATATATGAAATGATTATAGAATTATTATAATAATTATTTAATTTTTTTATATGAATTTATTTCGTATTAGTTAAGTTAATTACTTTAACTTAATTAATAATGGTATATATGCAAGATAAATCAGATATGGAATCCAAGCCCTAATTCTGGATTTGGAACAAGGAATGAGAATAATAATGTTATATTAATTATATTTCAGTGCTATAAATATGTACTGTATGTACGTATTGATAATGGTTGGCCATTTATGGTACGACAATAGAAAACCCTAGCATTGTTTTGATAAACTCTAATTTAAAAAGTCAAATACGACTTTAAGAATCTGTTAGCTTACTCAAATGCTCATCCTTGCTTAATTTAAATGTTTTCAGCTAAATGTGAACAACCTGAAGGCTCTGCCAAGAACAAGGGAAAAGGGAAGGTTGCCGATTAAGTTTGTGCTATCCTATGTAATAACTAGACTTTATTAAGATAATGATATTTATTATTATCATGTACTGTAATGAATGTATTAAAGGTTACGTACTTGGGATTAGACTATGATGCATATGTAAATTAAGTTTGGTATTTATATTATTGTTATTATTAGTAGTATTATTTTGTTCATAGAAATAGTATCGTGAATCATCGAGTTCGGGTTTCAAGTACCTGAATTTGGGGGCGTCACTAGTTGGTATCAGAGCTTTAGGGTTTGAAACCTTAGGTGGGATAGACCTTAAACTATAACCTTAGAATAGAGGGAAACGTTGAAAATACAAATAACTCATATAGAGTTTAAAAAGAGATGAATTGAATAAATTCATCGTCAAATAAAATAAAAGATAACTTATATTAAACTATTATTGGCCGTGTGCATATACTATACGCTAATCAGGATAATTTATGTGTGTAGATGTCAGGTGAAAAAGGCTTATTATATGCTTATAACTTGAAGAAGGATCAAATCAATACGCCCGAGCTAATATCGAAGCCAATAGCTGAAATAGAGGCTCATGTTGAAAGAAACTCGGATGAGGTGGTTATTGTGGAAAATATAGTACCAGATCTAGAAATGGTAGTATAATTGATAGGTAGAGTATAGTTAGAGAATAGATGGTCAAGCTCGAGTTCTTAAACTCATATGTTTGTGGTGAGTTCTTAAACTCATAATGTGTGTTAAGTTTGATGAACTTGGTATAGTTAGGTGTGAATGGATTATTGAGGATGATGGGAATATATAGAATACTAAGCAAATGATTCTTAGGGAAGGCGTAAGAAATAATTAGTATTAGTATTACTTGAATATGTATAATTCTATGATGTGTATATGATAGGTATGACTGTGTAATGTAATATTTTGTATAATTTGTGGCAACGAATCCCGACTTTTGAGTCACAAAGGGATAACGGATGTTTAAAGCAGTATGTGCTATGGTATGTCAAGTGCTATGAATATAAATCTATGTTGGATTAATGAAATAAGTTGGTATAAAGGTAGTAATTATTTATCTGAACACTGGTTAATACAGTAAACCAAGTTTTCAAAATCTAATATTTTGAATGCATGATTATTTGAGTAGAAAATTTTGCGTTATGGGTATACCCTAAGACATAGAAGGTAAGTCGATGAAAGATAAATTATGATTAATCAGATAATGCTGTCAAGACGAAAATGAAACCAAAGGATAGAAGAACCTGTCAACAAAGCTGGAGGACAACCAAACCCGATGTAGAATTTTGCGAATATTATCGCTCAAGCTATGCAGAACGGAATACCAGCCGCGGGAAAGCAGCCAGATAATTAATTGGCGAACTTCAAAGACTTCAAGGCAATCAAACCGCCCAGATTTAGAGGATCAACTGACCCTGTAGAAGCGTTTGTGATAGCTAGAGTAACGGAGGGGCAAAAGACCGCTTTTGCCACCTACATGATGAAAGGGGAGGCAAACTTTTGGTGGGAAGCAAATCAAGCTAGGGCAGGAGAAGGAGTAGTTACTTGGGCTAGGTTTAAAACTTTGTTTTTTGAAATTATTTTTCATTTAGTATGCAGGCTAGGATGGAGGTGAAGTTTCTGGAATTAAAGCAGGAGAACATGAATATTGCAGAGTATGCCGCAAGGTTTAATGAGTTGGCTAGGTTCGCTCCGTATCAAGTTGATACGGAGGCTAGGAAAGCGAGAAGGTTTGAGCTGGGATTAAAACCCTGGCTCTATAACAAGGTGGAAGTATTGCAAATAAACACTTTTGCAACACTCATGGAAAAAGCTATTATAGTTGAGGAGGGGAGTGAGACTATGAGCCTCTACAACAAGGAGAGAAAGAACAAGGGTAAGGTCGAAGGAGCTGGGAAGGTGGAAATTAATAGTGGAAGTAGGAGTGGTAATGACAAGAGGAAGGGGAGAAATTTTGGGAATGTTCAGGTGAAGCAAGAAGGTGTGAAGAAAAAGTAGGTGTACAATGTAGAAATTGTGGGAAGAACCATGCGGGTGAGTGCCTCAAGGGAAAGTTCGTGTGCTACAAGTGTGGGCAGGAGGGCCATATCTCTCCCAGCTGCCCCAATCCAAGGATGAACAGTGAGTGTTTCGTGTGTGGGTCACTGGAGTATAAGGTGAGAGACTGTCAAAAAAGGAGAGTGGAGGCAGGAAGCGTGAACACGGGGATAGGCAGCGGGACTCTGGCGATCACGGGACCAACGTCATCAAGCAAGCCAACAAAATCAACCGCAAGGGTCTTCAACATGACGGTCCAGGATACTGTGGTAGCTGATGATGGAACTCCAGGTATTATTCGTATAACTTTTATTTTCTTATACATAATTTTCCTATATATAGTAAATTATTTTATAAAGAAATTTTGGAGGAATTTGAGTTCTATTAGAAATCAAATTTCTGTTTAATCAGATAGACAAGCTTTATGTTGAATAGTTAAAGATCAGTTCGATCAAATTTGGTCGAGATCTACTTCCAATGATTGTGTATGCTATGTACCCTAGTATGTATAAGTTTTGAAATGGTGATTCCGGGGACGAAATCTTTATAAAGGAGGGTGAATGTAATAACCCAAGATTTTCTACATAAATTAAATCAGAAATTTTGCGTATAATTTTTTATTATTATTATTTTAAAGGTGAGAATAAATGCAAGGTAAAGTATATGTATTTATGTGATAAATAAGAATATATTTATCACATGAATAATTATAAAAAATTTATTTTAGAATTTTTGATCATTATAAAGTATATTCTTATAATAATTAATTTTATAGTAAAAAAATTTTTATTATTTATTTCTATGAAAATATGATTATTATATTATTTAAATAATATATGAAATGATTATAGAATTATTATAATAATTATTTAATTTTATTATATGAATTTATTCAGATTAGTTAAGTTAATTTCTTTAACTTAATTGATAATGGTATATATGCAAGATAAATCAGATATGGAATCCAAACCCTAATTCTGGATTTGGAACAAGGAATGAGAATAATAATATTATATTAATTATATTTCAGTGCTATAAATATGTACTTATGTACGTATTGATAATGGTTGGTCATTTATGGTACAACAATAGAAAACCCTAGCATTGTTTTGATAAACCCTAATTCAAAAAGTCAAATACGACTTTAAGAATCTGTTAAGTCATTGTGTAATTGTGATAATGGGATTAATGACTGGTATAACAGAATTTAAAGTTAATTAGGAAAACCCTAATTATACTTAGGAACCCTAATTTCTAAAAGTTAGAAACCCTAATTAGCTAATTAAAAAACCCTAATTTGCTAAATAGGAACCCTAATTGCTAATTTAGCAATCTTAATGCTACTTAGTGAACCTTGAACCTAATCTTCATGTTTTATATTATTAGAAAACCTAAACTATTTTAGAAAACCTTAATTTGTGATTTTTAGAAACTAAATTTCATTTTAACCCTAAATGCAAAATGCTAGAAAACCAAATTGTAGAACCTTAGGGTTAAACCCTAAGGGTTGGGACAAGTTACCATAATGCCATTAAATTTGCATGCCTAATGACCATATTTCCCTTATTACATTTTTTTATTAAGTTGCTTGTAATACTTGCCAAAACTTTAGTTGTTCAACAACTATTGACTTTCAATGCAACTTAAACTCCAACATTCAGCCCTTTTTGATCAGCCATATACATTTTATTAGATTATATATAGTCCAAGAGAGAGAAAAGTGTGTATTATAGCCCATTTGTTCAACCAATACTCAACCAACTCTCTCTCTCTTTCTCTCTCTCCAAATCCATGAAATTTATAAGTATATCAGTCACAAAATCAAGCCCCACGAATTTCATTAACAGATCAGTAGCCAAGAATCAAAGCTTGTTCATAGAAGGTATAAACCCTAACCTAGAATCTGATCATGCTAGATGTGATAGATGTTAGTTTTTTTGTGTTAAACATGTTGAATATATTGTTATTAAGTGATCTGGGTTGATAGATGTTAGATCAATAACATCTATAAGCTCATATGTAGTGTTTTTCAAAATTTGGAAAAAGTTTAAACTGTGGTCTGACAACGAATGTCAGTGGCTCTAGATTCTTTCCTGATCATGATTTTTGTTGTTTTATGTTTTAGATATGTAGTTTGATATGTGGTCTTTGATCTGGATCTGGAATTAGGCTTAGATCATGTCTAGATTGCAAGTTATGGGTGGTCAAACCCCGTTGACCGACCATGAATTTTCAAATCTAGGTAACCCAGAAACGTGCCCAGAACGTTCTGACAGTAACTTGATGGGCTTGAATCTGATAGTGGTTTGATTATATGTTTTTGGTTTTGTATCCAGGTTATAGTATGTTATATAGACTACATGTTTATGCCTTAAAATCTCCTAAACATCAAATGAGTCGATTGCAATGGTTGGTCAAAGTAGGTAAGATGAACATGAATCCGATTTTCTGGGTAACCCAGAAAACCTTTGACCAGATCTTAGCGGTTGATTTATTGATGTTATGTGTATTTTATGTAATAGATCTCTTCACTTGCATATTGGCTAAACACTGAAAGTATTAAATCACTAAAACATTACCAGAAAATGAAGAGCAACTCTGACAACTACTTTGAAGGCTTAGATCTCCTTAGTGTTATGCTGTTTGGCCAAGATTGTTGTTGGATCAGGTAGTCTTACCCTAGCACTACAAGATTTGACCAACAACATACCCAGAAACATTACAGTTTACGAATTAAACTTGGTCAAACTAGCTAACTCAAAACTGGCGTATAAATATTCTTGAGCCTCAAGAACACTTAAGGCGACGCTTTCTGTCGCCAAAGGCTTTAGCAACAAACTTAGTTAATTTTAATTAATTAATTTTCAAAAATCATTTAAAAATAGAAATTAATTTCAGAAGATTACAAAATAATTTAAAATAATTTGAAGTTATAAAAATTAACTTTTAATAATTGGACATATTTTTCATAAATATTAGTATTTATTTGAATATTATTAATATTTAATTTATTTAATAAATGAATTAAAAATAATTTTATTATATTAAAAATATTTTAAATGATAATAAGGTATTTAAAAATATTTGAAGTTATATAATATAAATTTTAATATTTTAAAGCAAAATTAATTAATTATTTAATATTAATTATATTAGATTTATTTAATAATTATATTAAATAAATTAATTTAAAAATGATTTTAATATTAGAAGAATTATTTTAAATGAAGATAAAGAGTTTAAAAATATTTTAAGTTATAAAATATAATTTCAATATTTAAAGGTAAATTTCAATAATTATTTACTATTAATGATATTATAATTATTTAATAATTATATTAAATAAATTATTTTAAAATGATTTTAATATTATAAAAATTATTTTGAATGAAATTAAGGTTTTTAGCAATATTTTAAATTATAAAATATAACTTTCAATAATTAAAGGTAATTCTTATTAATGAATTAATATTAATGATATTAGACTTATTTAATAAATATATTAAATAAATAGTTTAAAAATAGTTTTATTAATTTAGAAACCATTTAAAAAGGATATAAATGAATTAAAAATTTTTAAGTTATAATTAATGACTTTTAATATTTCCATAAATAATACATTAATATTTTAATATTAATGGTAATTATTTAAAAATGATTTTAATTATTTTAAAAATCATTTAAGGGTAATATTAGTACTTTAAAAATATTTTGAGTTATTATAAATAACTTTAATATTTTGGCAATGATATCATTAATAATTTAATATTAATTAAATATTAATGATAATAGAATTATTTAATATTTAAATCATTTAATAATGATTACGGTGTTTGAAAAATCATGATAAATTATAATAATTATTTAAAAATTATTATAAGTCTATGAAAAATAGTATGATTGATATTTAAATTATCTAGAATAATATTAAGGATGCAGAATAGAGTTTTAAACTCGTTAATTACCTGATAAAGTCGTCGGTACACCGACATGTTTCAGAAATTGATCTGGACTTATATAATTTATCTATATACGTGTTTGTTTATGATCCAATGAATGTTAAACATGTGTGATAATGTGATTAGGTTATGTGGTAACTGCAATAAGCAGTATTATATGTTACGATATGTTATTCTAATTGATAAAAAAATGATCTTATTAATGATAGGTTGATATATAAAAGATAAAACTAAGTTGCGTATTGTAAGCAGTAGATCAGGCAAGTATCCTACCTTTGCATTTAGTTTATGCAATGGACATAAGTAAGAAAGTTTCAGAATTATATTATCATTGTGCCAGAATATTAACTCTATTGTAATCGATTATGTATCCGATCATTATTTATCAATACAATATTATTGTATAATTCAGATAGTTATTCTGTTCGTTAATTTCTAAATATGGTTATACAAGTGTCCTCACTTGGATAATCATTGTATTTAATCACATGTTGATACATACTTATTAATTTTCATTACGTATACGTTGACTTAAAAGTTGTCTAAGCTATTTGATCCGGCTAGACATAAACTTAAAAATATTGTTGAACAAGATAGAACTTTATTATTATCCGACCAAATTGTTTTGGTTCAAATTTCCGACTAAGTATGAACATCCCGTATATGGGAAAACTTTTGTGCGCCAAAGGCGGATCAGATGAACGATAATATCATTCTTGCATGGAGTATTGATCAATACAGGGCATAACAAGTTGATCACCCCTTCGCATTCGTAAGTTATGACGGTTTTGTATGAAGTTCTCGCTTAACCTTTTCGAAAATAGAAAACAATGTTCATAGTCTGTCGACTAATCTCCAATTATAGTCAGTACGTAGTTTCTAAAATTTGATATAAAATTAATATATTGTTATTATTGGTTCATCTTACTTCACAACTGTAGATTCATTGTAGAAGTGTCATACAAAGAAAATATTTAATCCTTTTAGCTAATATTTATTGTTGTTACTACTTGTTGGGCACTCAATGCTCATTCTTTCTTAATTTAAATATTTTCAGCTAAGTGTGAATAACCAGAAGGCTCTGCCAAGAACAAGAGAAAAGGGAAGGTTATCGATTAAGTTTGTGCTATCCTATGTAATAACTAGACTTTATTAAGATAATTATATTTATTATTATCATGTACTGTAATGAATGTATTAAAGGTTATGTACTTGGGATTAGACTCTGATGCATATGTAAATTAAGTTTGGTATTTATATTATTTTTATTATTATTAGTATTTTTTCTCTCATAGAAATGGTATCGTGAAGTATCGAGTTCGGGTTTCAAGTACCTGAATTTGGGGGCGTCACAGGTTCACCAAAATCAATGGTTAAAATGACGTATAAAATACGACACACTTATCTCAAATTCTTAATAAAATTATTTTCATACTGTTTAGGGAGAACCTCAATAGCTATAAAACACCGTTCTATTCCCCTGTTATCCCTGCTCGACCCCGCTACACTCTTATTACCTGAAAGGAATTCACTATGAAGCAAAAGGGTGAGCACAACTAGCCCAGTAAAAAATATCATGACTAAAGATAATTAAATTATCAATTTCTTTCGTCAGTAATGAATCAGAGATCTAGAACATATGATAGATGATAAAAATTTTCAACCATAGTTGCAGCGGAACGAGCAATCCATTAGAAGAGTCAAATAGACCATAAGGTCTACTATCTTCTCCATGTTAAAAGTCCACCAACAATGTTTTATCCCTGTAACATCAATCAACAGTTTCTGTCCATAATCATGTGAATAACTCATAATCATAATTGTGGTTCTAAATTCCTCTTCTCATCCAGGACGAATATAATTTTCATCACCTGTCTTTACCTAAAACATCAAAGATCATGGTTATACCAAATCACGCCTCACGCTCATAATCATACTAAAAATTCATCTTTTGCACTACGGGCCAAAGATATTCAACAACAGACATCTTTTGCACTACGAGCCAAAGATATTCATCAACAGCTCATCTTTGCACTACAGTGCCAAATATATTCAATAATAGGTCATCTTGCACTACTGGGCCAAAGATATTCAACAACAGGTCATCTTTGCACTACGGGCCAAAGATATTAATATCTCAAAGAAATATATAATCATTTTAGAATTTATATAAACAATAATTATAACCATGTTGGTCAATTCACCTTTGCACTTAAGCTAAAGATAATCGTTTATAAATTTAATGGTCATGATCATACCAGTCAACAATTCATCTTTGCACTACTGGCCAAAGAGAACCCATAGTCACGATCATAGCAATAATCTACCTATCTTTATACTCAAGTGAAAGAGAAATTCCATCACCAGGGTTATAAAATTGTTATATATGATAATAAAAATAATATGATCAAAACATGGATTTAATTTCAAGAGCAATATTCATAAATCAACGATAATTTGGTCAGAAAAAGAAACCAATTTTGTCGTGAATAGTACCCCATGAATAGTAAATCGTGAATAGTAAATCATGAAAAGTAACTCATGAATAGTAACTCATAAATAGTAACTCATGAATAGTACTCTGTATTCGTACATAGTACGATATACGTAAATAGTAATGTATAAGTAAATAGTGTCATATATATAAATAGTACCGTATACGTGAATAGTGTCATATGCGTGAATAGTAACCCCAACACAAAAAGGTAGAAATTCCACAATAAAATTCATACAAATATTTCGGCATAATGATATTGAAAGAAATAATATCATTTAAGAAGAAAATAACATCCCTTACTATCCTTACCTCAAAAGAACAATATTTCTGACTAGAATATCGAATGTAATGCTGAAGGAAACTTGCACTGAATAACAACTCTCAAAGTATCTTAATACTCACAAAAATGCGCTCGATAATATAGAGAGAGAAAACTTATGATTCTGGTGTGATTTTTAATTCTAACTAAGCACCCTATTTATAGAAAAATGCCAAAACGCCAAAGGAGAATAAATTAATAAAATATTAATAAAAGTGTTTTCTACGCACACCTCTTTGAATAAAACTTAGCCACCATAAGTGGGGCCCACCAAAAATCAGCCAACTTCCACAACAACCAAAAGTGGGGCCCACCGATATTTTTAATAAAAATATTTATTTCTGAAACTTCAATAATTCATAATAAATAGGCCTTTTTAAGAAAATTTTGAATCGCATGTCTATTCCATAGGAAATTTAATTCTCTACAACTTTGTAGAAGAAAGTTTTTCCAAATTTTGCCTCCAACATAGAGAGAAAGGCTTACAGAAATTTCTGCTACAACGATTTCTGAATCAGTCATCTCTTAAAATTTATAACAAATCATACATTAATCTTTAACGGTTCAAAATTTGTGGACATATACTCAACTTATATATGTATAACATATCCAAAAATTACAACGATCCAACGATCGGATTAAAAATTATAACTCACGCAATATAGCTTAAGAACACTGATTTTTTGGACTATGAGTCCTTTAGACTAGTTTCATTCAAACACTCACCATGAAAAATCTACAATGGATTTTTTGGGTGATTCAAATTTTTGCGTTTAGCTTATTTCTAGGGATTTCTTTTTATATATGACTCATCTCCTAACTCATTATACACAAAGAGTTATAGATTTTACAAAATCAAGTAATAAACTATTTTTTCTGAAAAATCTTCATATTTGTTCTTCTTTTGATTTTTAGATTTCTCTCATTTGATTCATGCACCGTGAATTTAGTGTAAAAATATCATCATTATTATATTATTATAAAACCACATTATACATTTATAATGTAATATAATAATATATTTGAATAAATTATTTTATCAGAAAAGATAAAATATCAATTTTCAACAATTGTCACTTTTCTAAAAATTCCTCCATTTATATCCCCATTAAAATAAATATTTCATTATCATATAAATCAATAATTAATTATTCACAAATAATATTACAGAATCATAATTATGACAACCGTGTCGCTCCTGTGAGAGAAGGGGCTTTTCGATAAGGATTTCTCTCTTCATGCGCGTAATTAGATGACCAACCCCCTTTCCTAGACAGAACTTCCTTAGACATTGCCAATAATGATATCTAATAATATTATTCAATTAATATGAATTATTGATCTGATAATGGAAATACTGTGCAGTGACAATTATTGAAATAACAATAATATAAAATATCAACGTAGCAATTATTGACTCAATAAAATAAAATATTGAACAGTAATTACTGTAACAATTATTGAGTAGTGCATTCTTACGTAAGAATCAATAATCCAAAAATATTGTGCAATACCGTGTGCTACTATGCAACAACGCGTATGACTTTACTTTACCCACCGGGTATTCTAACTATTTTAATGGTAACAACTACGCCATTAATTATAAAAAATCTCATACTTGTCGTTTTCTTCATTCGACAGTTATTCTGTTATAGGGCCCACAAATGGTTGCGCTGTCATACGAATATTCTCTGACAATAAGAATATTCCACGACCAAACGAATATTCCTCAACAACAATGAATATTTTATAACCACTTGCTTATTTTGAAAAATTTATATATATCACCCTTAACTTTAAACTTTTATCAATTTAACTATTTACTAAATAAAAAAATTGAATACTTTTATTTCATAAAATTTGGGGTCTTACAAAAATCATATATAAGAAAATAAAATTTATTCAAATAATACCTAGAGTTCCATCACTGGCTGCTACAGTATCCTGAACTATCATGTTGAAGACTCTTGCGGTTAATTTTGTTGGTTTGCTTGTTGAAGTTGGTCCAGTTATCGTCAGAGTCTTGCTGCCTTTCCCCGTATTCACGCTTTCTACCTCCATTCTCCTTTTCGGACAGTCCTTTACCTTATGCTTCGTTGACCCACACATGAAACACCCACCGTTCATCCTTGGATTGGGGCAGTTGGGAGAGATATGTCCCTCATGCACACACTTGTAGCATACAAACTTTCCTTTTAAACACTCACCAGAATGATTCTTCCCACAATTCTTACACTGCACAGCCTGCTTCTTAACACCTTCCTGTTTGACCAGAATATTCCCAAAATTATTCACCTTCCTCTTCCCATTTCCACTACCACTACCTGCTTTTACCTTCCCAGCTACCTCAACCTTACCCTTGTTCTTCTTTTCCTTTTTGTAGAGGCTCGTGGCCTCACTTCCCTCCTTGGCTATGATAGCCTTTTCCAAAAGTGCTGCAAAAGTGTTTATCTGCAACACTGCCACCTTGTTACAGAGCTAGGTTTTTAATCCTAGCTCGAACCTCCTTGCCTTCCTAGCCTCCGTGTCCACTTGGTGTGGAACGAACCTAGGTAATTCATTGAACTTTGCAGCATACTTCGCAACTGTCATGTTCTCCTGCTTCAATTCCAAAAACTTCACCTCCATCCTAGCCTGCATACTAGAAGAGAAATAGTTTTCGAAAAAAAATGTCTTAAACCTAGCCCAAGTTACCACACCTTCTCCTGCCCTAGCTTGATTTGCCTCCCATCAAAAATTAGCCTCTCCCTTCATCATATAGGTGGAAAAAGCTGTCTTATGCCCCTCAGCTACCCTAGCTATCACAAAAGCCTTTTCTATTTCTTTTACCCAAGTTTGGGCTTCTATCGGGTTAGTTATCCCTCTAAATTCTGACGGTCCTACAGCCTTAAAATCTTTGAAGTTCACCAATCAATTATTCGGCTGGTTCCCTGCGGTTGGCATTCCCTACTGTATAGCGTGAGCTATCATGTTCGAAACATTTTGCATCAGGTCTGGTTGTTATCTCCCAACATTGTTGACAAATTCTTCTGCCCTTTGATTTTGAGTTTGAAGTCTCCTTGGTGGCATTCTATAGTTAAATAAGACCATAAATTATTCTTTATTAACTTACATTCTAAACCTTATCATATAAGTTTAATATATCAAACTTATTTCATTAATCAAACATAGATTCATATTCATTCAACTAATTCATAGTTCTTTACATAGCATATCACGTACTGCTTTAAACATCTTATATCCCTTTGTGACCACAAAAGTCGAGATTCACTACTATAACTTATACAAAAGTTGAGAATATTACATTACACAGACATACCTATCATATATACAACACCAAACACACATATTTCAATAGTACTTATACTACTTATTCACTACGCCTTTTTCTTGATCTTGGACAACCTTTCGCCCGATGACCTTCTATCCCACAAATAAAACAGACACCTTGCTTCGGATTGGGACAATGAGGAGAGATATGCCCCTCATGTCCGCAATTATAGCAAATATTTTCCCCTTTCTGGCACAAGCCTCTATGTTTCTTGTTATAGTTTGTACACTTTTCTATTCTGCTAAGGTTCCCTTGGTTATTATCAGAATTTCCTATATCATAGTCTTTTATCTTTCTTTTCCCCTTCTTGCTCGGAGCTGCACACGATTTGTTGCTTTTAGCTCCCATCTGATCAATTTAGATTTTAATCTTATCTTGTTCTTCCATTGTTTCTATTAATGCCTTCCGTAATTGACTATTTAATAGCTTTTCTATTTCCCACAACTTTTCCAGAGAAGAAACCTTGTTCCTCAGATTCTGCACTTCTGTTGATGCTTGAGCAACTCCAACTTTAGTGTTCAAATCACTATCTGTTAGTTCCACCGTTTCTGGGTTCGGTACTATATTTTCCAAAATAACCACCTCATCAGGGTTGCTTGTACTGTGAGCCTCTATTTCAGCTATTGGCTTTGATATTGGCTCGGTTATGGAGATTGGCTCCTTCTTTACGATATGAAGGTATCCTAATCCTTTTTCACCTGACATCAACACATAAATTATCTTGATTAGAATATAATATAAACACACAACAAATAATAGTTTTATATATGTTATCTTTTATTTTGGTTGACGATGAATTTATCCAATTCATCTCCTTTTAAACTCTATATGAGTTATTTGTATTTTCAACGTTTCCCTCTGTCCTAAGGTTATAGCCTAAGGTATATGCCCACCTAAGGTTTCTAACCCTAAGCTCTGATACCAACTTGTGACGCCCCCAAATTCAGGTACTTGAAACCCGAACTCGGTGCTTCACGATATCATTTCTATGAGCGGAATAATAATAATATTAACATAAATATCAAAATTTAATTTACATATCAGAGTTGTCTAAATCCCAGGTACGTGACCTTTAAAACATTCATTACATGATAGTTAATAAATATTATCATTTTAATTAAGTCTAGCTATTACATAAGATAACACAAACTTATTATGTCAGCGTTCCTTTCCCTTTGTTCTTGGTAGAGCCTTCTAGTTGATAACACTTAACTGAAAACATTTAAATTAAGAAAGAATGAGCAGTTGATTACCCAGCAAGTAATAAACAACAATAAACGTTAGCTGAAAGAAGTAAATGTTTTCTGTGAATGACACTTCTACAACGAATCAACAATTGTGAAGTAAGCTGAAGTAACAATAAATAACATATCCATTTTATTTCAAAATTTTGAAAGTACCTGCTAACTATTAATGAAGAGCAGTCAACAGACTATGAAAATTGTTTTTTTTTTATTTTCGCAAAGGTTAAACATAATTTCATTTGTAAATCGTCATAACTTATAGGCACGGGGGTGATCAGTCTGTTATGCCCTGTATTGATCAATACTACATGCCAAAACGATATTTTCGTTCATCATATCCACCTTAGGCGCAAAAAAGTTTCCCAGATTCGGGATGTTCATACTTAGTCTGAATCCGAACCTAAACAATTTGGTTGGATATAAATAAGGTTCTATCATATAAACAATTTGGTTGGATATAAATAAGGTTCTTTCAAATGCAGATAAGTATATTGTGTAGCAGTAATCAATGCGGAAGGCAAGTTTCCTTAACTCAACCTTGAGTTGATACTTTATAAATATTATGGTGGTTAATTATTGTTGATTAGACCACGTCTGAGAATTATTGTTGATTATTCGCAGTTAGTGCCTGTTTATTAATTCAAATTGAATTAGTGATTTTGAGAATATATATTTGGAGAATAATTGTTATTGAATATTCACATCCGTAGAAGCTATTAGTGATTGCAAATAGTACAAATAATTCCTGTCTATTGATGAATTGTGTTAAGAAATGTCTTAGTCAATTGTCATTGCTAGACGAACATTTGTTAGAACTTGATAGGTTCGAGAAGAGAAGAGAAGATAAGAGAATTCAATTATTATTGATAGATCGATGCCAATTATTTCGGCTAGATCCTGAAAGTAAACTTGATAAGTTCGAGAAGAGAAGAGAAGAAAAGAAAAGTGATTAGATATTGGAATTATTGTATTTCGTTGTTAAATCAAATTCTGATTCTAAGACTGAGAAGAACAACCTTTTATACAAAGGGAACATTTTTGGTCGTATATTCGGCCTTTGCGCGCATTTAAGTATTATGCATAATATAGGGTATAAGGAGTTGGTCGCTCTAAGTACTTGCTTAGGGGTATGATGTAATCTTTATGGTTATCTGATACACCTGGATATATCAAAGTAAATCTTTGATAGTTACTCGAGAAGAGAAGTTCAAGATCCTTAGGGATCACTCATCATAAACTCTGGAAAATATTTCCATATTGTTATTCAATTGAATATCATAGAAACTTTGAAAGCTTTGTACTCTTTCATTATCAAATTATTTTGTTGCATAGGATGCGAGAAGAATTATTAGTGATTAATGAATTGTTCAGCTATTTCAATGTTCCCCGAACTTGGGTGTCATTCTATCAAAATAGATAGTCTGTTATTCTTGATTCTTATAAATTCATTATATGTCTTCACTTGCGGGGCAAATTTGTTGCTCACCCTTGCTAAATTAAATATTTCAGCTAGGAATGAAGTAGCCGGAGGGGCAGAGAAGAACAAAGGCAAAGGCATAGTGCTAGAGTAATTATAATGAACATATTTATTATGTTGTATTTGCAAACCCATTTTGGTATATCTAAAGGTTATGTTTGTAATGTTAAGGTTAGATAACATGGGATGATGTTGTTAACATATTAATTAATGATATATATGCTTGTATTCATCAATGAATTAGTAGTTAGATGTTAATTATATTGTGGATCGTGAGCACCAAACTCGGGGGTCAGGTAACCCGAATTTGGGGGCGTCATAGGTTGGTATCAGAGCTATAAGCATGAATTTGTAAAGAGCTTCGAGCCTCTCGTTGTTGACTTCATTGTGTGGAATGCACCGGCCTCGCACTCTCAAGTAGGGACGCCGAAACCAATCGATGGCAAGTCGATAGGGTACCATTGTGAGGTGCTTATGGTTGGAAAGCACCATAAAAGTCACAAAGTTGGTATCGGTATGGAGGTTATAAACCTTAAGTTGGGGGGGGGGAACACTAGAATTATAACCATAAGCGAGATATAGAATACTCATTTAGAGTAATAAGTGAGGGATTGCCGAAGTGTATCGATAGTGAGATATATGGACACATAGTGTGAGAATTTCGTACTAGTGAAGTACTAATCAAGTTGTTTAAACTGGTTGTAGGATGTCAGAAGAAGATGAAATAAGTAGGGGGATGCTAGCGGTTGTTGCACCAGTGCCAGTAGCCGAGGTGCCAGCGCAGAGCGAGTCAGTTAAGGAGGTGGGAAAAGATGAACCTATAGTGAATCTAGGGAGTGATCATGATGAGTATCCCGAGATGTATTTGAATGAAGATGAGGAGGTAGAGTCCGAAGAAGCTAAGGTGGAGTCAAAGAGTAAGACTAAATTAGGAGAAAAAGATCAAAAATCTGCAGAAGTTCAAGAACTCCGGAGTAAAGTATTTCTCTTGGAGGAGTTGTGAAAGACAGAAAGGGTGTTACGCGAGATGACGGAAGAACGGAACGAGTTGAAGGCACATGGTGGATAAAATGAAAGCTGAAGGTGGTGAATCGTCGGAGGGAACAGTCAAAAAGAAGGGAGGAAGCAATACAAGAAAGAGGGACAACAACAGTGATAATAATTCTAAAAATTCAAACCCGAAGAAGAAGCCAGTCTGTGGAAAGTGTGGAAAGACTCACGTGGGAGAATGTATGATATGGAAGAACATGTGTTTCAATTTTAAGCAGGAAGGACATATTTCCCTGCATTATCCTAAGTCGAATATGAGGAAGTGTTTTTCATGTGGGAGAATGGGTCACGGATTCAACAAGTGTCCCAACAAAAAGAATACGGGTGAAGGGAGTGGACAGTAGATAGCTTAAGTATAAGCGATATTATCTTTTGATAGTATGTGATATTAACGGTTGTAATATCGAGAATGATGTGTGAACATATGTAAATATATATGTTTGTATGAATGAAATCTTTATTTTCTATATTAATATAAGATTAAGATTAAGTTGTGAATTCTTAAAACTCATACTTATGGTAAGTTCGTGACTCATAATTATATGAAATATTTCTGAACCCCTCAATGAATGGACTCCAATGGTCTGACTAGGATAAGTTCATAAAATCATATAATTGTGGCAAGTTCCTGAACTCATAAGTGTGGTAAGTTTGACGAATTGGGAATAGCTATGTCTGGATAGAGAATTATAACTTTTTGTGTAAAGATGGAGAATTGCAACTTTTTGTGTAAAGTTGTGTGGGTTAATCCTAAAATTTATTTAAAAAAGGATAGTAATATGTGTACTTTACTAAAAGTACGGTGTGCTATTTGAAAAAATATGCGATTATATGAGAAATATGTGTTGAATTCTTATTGTGTTAAGAATTTGTGTAGAGAAAGAGAATTAATGTAAGATTTTTTTAATCAGATAATGCCGCCTAGATGAAAGAATTGAAATCTAAGAGAAGAGTAGTCAGTGAATAATGAAGGAGGTCAAGCGGACCCGATGCAAAATTTTGTGGACATGTTAGCCCAAGCTATGTGAAATAGAGCTCCAGCAGAAAGAGCAAGAGCGAGAAATCAGCCAGCCGATAGATTGCCTAACTTTAAAGATTTTAAAGCGGTAGGACGGTCAGAATTTAAGGGAACAACGGATCCGATTGAAGCCCAAACTTGGATAAAAGAAATGGAGAAAGCATTTATTATTGCGAGAGTAGCGGAAGAGAAAAAGACAGCTTTTGTAACTTATTTGATGAAGGGAGAAGCCAATTACTAGTGGGAGACTAATCAGGTGAGAATTGGTACATCAGTGGTGACTTGGACAAGATTCAAGGAGTTGTTCTTTGAGAATTAATTTTCATCGATTATGCAAGCTCAGATGGAGGTTAAGTTTTTAGAACTAAAGTAGAAGAACATGTCGGTGTCTGAATATGCTGCTAAATTCAACGAATTAGCGAGATTTTCACCTCATCAGGTGGATATGGAGCTACGAAAGGAGAGAAGGTTTGAGAATGGAATGAAGCCAGGTATATACAAAAAAGTAGTTATATTAGAAATTAATATGTTCACGTCTTTTTTGGAGAAGGCAATAATTGCTGAAGGGGGAAGCGAAGCTGCATCCCGTTTTAATCAGGAGAAGAAGAAGAAGACAAATAAAGGAGGTAATAGTGTTGGTAGTAATTTGAACAAAAGAAAATGGAGCACAATACCCAGTCGGGTAACAAGATGAAAGGGAATAAGAAATTAGGTGAGCCATGTGTAACTTGTTGGAAGAATCACCCAGGAGTGTGTCTGAAGAAGAAAAGAGTCTATTATAACTGTGGTCAAGAGGGACACATATCGCCTAATTGTCCCAGTCCGAAGAAGATACAAGGTTATTTTGCGTGTGGATAGACCGATCATCCGGTTCGGAATTTTTCGAAGAGAAATGTGGAGAAGGGAAGTGTCAATAAGGGACCCGGTAGTGGAACCCTGACAATTAAAGGACTGGCACAACCAGGAAGACCAACGGCCCGTGCATTCAACATGATGGTGAAAAATGCAGTGGCTGCCCAGGAGGTGGCGACAGGTAACAATTTCTCTTAATACTTAAATTACGCGAGAAATATGAGTTAGATATTACTATGAATTGTTTTCTTTTATAGATCAAAATCACATGTTATTATATGGGATACAAATTAGTATTGTGTTAATAAGAATAAATTGATGATACAACTTTATAAGATTGTAGAGAATAAAAAAGAGGTGATTCTGAGGACGGAAGAGAATGTGATAACCCAGGATTTCAAATAATCCAAATTTCTTGATTAATTTTTTTTTATTTAATATTGATATTGACTATCAATATTGTGCTGAGTATTTGTGATATGAGTCTAGAGATGTGGTCAATTTGTGTATTGACTGAGAAATAAGAGTAGAGAATGTGCTTAACAGAGAATAAAAACCCCAACCCTAAGTCTGGATAGGGATTTGATAGAAATCATAGTTATAATAAAAGTAACTGTGAGTATGTATTTGTGCTATATAGAATTTGTGATCAATGATTGATCGGATAGGGTATAAACTTAGTAAACCCTAATAAGAGATTAAAAACCCTAATCTCAAATTGAGAAACCCTAATGTATAGTTAGAAACCCTAATTGAATGCCAAAAAACCCTAATTTTAAATTCGAGAACCCTAAACCCTAATTAGGAAACACTAATCCTAATTAGCAATCCCTAAAATGATTAGAAACTTTAATATAATTAGAAAACCCTAATTATAATTTAGAAAGATTAATTTTCTATTTTAAAACCCTAACTAGAAAATCTTAGAAATTAAAGTTGTAAAACCTAAGGATTAGACCCTAAGGGTTGGGACAAATGACTAGAAAGCCATTAAAATTACCAGTAAAAAGAATAAAATACGCTTTTTGCATTCTTTATTATGTAACTTGCCAATCTTGCCATATTTTGAGTTGGTGACCAACTCTTGACTTAGCATTTGACTTATATCTCCAGCAAATCAGCCAAATACATCAGCTCTATACATTATATCATAATATATAGATTAGAGAGAGAGAAAGTTCATTCACTTGTTCATTTTTCTCTCAAACACTCAACCTACTCTCTCTTTCTCCAAACCTCCGAAATAATTAAGTGTTTCAGTCACTAGTTCAGCCTCTCAAACATCAAGATCAGTATAGTAGAGCAAAGATCAAAGATTGAGCAAGAAGGTATAGAACCCTAACTCATCCTAGATCTTGTATGCTTAGTCTAAAATCGTGTTTATGTGTTTTAATAAGTGTTAGAAGATGTTTTATGGGGATCTATGTGTTGGGCTTCGACATAGAAATGCACAAAATGAAATTAAAATTTTAAAGCAATTTTCGATACCCTAAAACAGGATCCATGCGAAAATCAATTAATTCAGAGGTTTAGAGATTATACCAGATATAAACAAAAACGAGAATCAAACCGATCGCGCTCAAATCTCCAACACAATACAAAAACCGATTAAGCCTTCTACGGTATCCACATCGAACGCCTCACGAACCGTCAACGATTCTCGCAATAAGAAGGACTTGCAGATTAGCCACCAAAAGGAATGGAAAAGCTGCTTTCTCTCTAGTCTCTCTCTAAGAGCGGCTGGGGTTTTTCTATTATGATATCTTTCCTAAGTAGCTTCTATATATCATATATATAGTAGTTAAAAGGAATTAATCAAATCAAAACCTAATTTTATAAAATCCAATTTATATATATATATCTCTTAATTAAGTCTTACTTAATTAATATACATATATAAATTATCCTTTTAATTTAAATTGTGATTTAAATACTATTAATCATATTAATATATTTAAATCCTTAAAATTTAAATTAATTCCCTTTAAATAACGTTACTATGTGTGTGACCTTTATAGGTTATTATTACGTTGGCAATAATTTTAAAATCATATTATAAAATTATAAACAAAGTGAGCGCATCTAGTAATGCATCACTGCTACCCAAGTAATAATAAGATCGATGATTCGATGCAACCTTTTCGTGACCAATGTTTCAATGTAATTTAATCCTTTTAACCTTAATATCCTAGATTAAACTCGAGTCATGGAATGTGTCATACTCTTCATAATTTAATCTGAGTTTTCTTGATCAATGAGTAGACTATATGAAACAAATCACTATTTGAGCATGGCCATGCATTTCATAGTCCTACTCAATCAAGAGGCCTATGGATATCACCCATAATATATAGGATGGTTAAATTCCATCTAGATCACTCATATTTCTCACACGATTAATGATGAACCCAATAATCACCTTTATAGTCCACCCTATTAAAGGTGACATTTGATGATATCAAAGTACATAAATTCTCGTGTAGTAATATAGCGATTTCAGGTCGGAGGACCATTACATCATTGTCACTATGAGAATTGCTAATGACACTTCGCATAATGCTCCATATAGAATTCTCATGGTGGGTCTGTCCAGTACATCGTTCTCTAACATGTACCTATGCATTGACTTAATATCTCATATATTTATGACCAATGAGATTTGGTCATCAGTCAATCCACATACTAGTCTCAATGCATCATTGTTGTCCCATCAACAATGATACTCGACTAGGGACATTTAAGAACACTGATACTAATGGTAATATATAATCTCATGTTCAAGTCACATACTTGAAACTATATAATTTGTATCACTATTTTAAGGAATTTTATTATGTTAACAATTATATTACGCAGTAAATAAAACCATAATAAAATCATATATTTATTCAATCAAATATAATATCAAAACGTTAAGCAATTATATCAAATAATTGGCCTCTAGGGCATAAACTCTAACAGTCTCCCACTTGCACTAGAGCCAATCACTCATGTATCTAATACCCATGGAACTAGTGTGACCGTCGTGCTTCTGTTGCGACAAAGCCTTGGTTAGTGGATCTGCAACATTATCATCTGTTGGCACTCTTCCTATATGTACATCTCCTCTATCAATGATTTCACCTGATGAGATGGTACCACCTAAGTATATGCTTTGGATCGTTGGTGAGATCTGGGTTCCTTAGCTCAATCGTAATGGCTCCATTATTATCACAGATATAGAGCAACCGGATCAACAATGGTTGGAACAACACCAAGTTCGATGATGAACTTTTAATCCATACTGACCTCCTTGGCGGCACTAGAAGCGACAATATACTCACTCATTTGTAGAATCAACTCACCGCTTCGCTTGAACTTTTCTAGCTAACAACACCACCATTAAGGCAAAACACAAAACCCGATCGAGACTTATAGTCATCATTGTCATCTGAAACTAACATCCGTGTAACCCTTTATCGCTAGTTCGTCTTCACCTCCATATACCAAGAATGAATCCTTAGTCCTTTTCGTGTACTTGAGGATATTCTTGATCGCTAACCAAATGACCTTCACCGGATTCGATCGGATATCTCGCTCATCATGCTCAAAGCATACGAGACATCCCATTGAGTACATATCATTGCATACATAATAGATCCAATTGCCAAGCATAAGGGATCTTTCTTATACGCCCTCATCATCTTGTGATTTAGGACATTGGGCCTTAGAGATCTTTACACCATGAGTCACGGGTAAGTTTCCTCTTTCGCCTCTTGCATCTTTGAACCGCTTTCAACACTTTATCAATATATGTACTTTGACTTAGGCCGAGAGCATTTTCTTGATCTATCTCTATAGATCTTGATACCTAAAATGTAGGCAAAGATCGCCCAAATCTTTCATGGAGAAACATTTTCCTAACCATGTTTTTACAACTGTAAGGAAGGAATGTCATTCCCAATAATTAATATGTCATCAACATATAATACTAGGAATACAATGTGACTCCCACTAACCTTTTTATATACACAAGGTTCATCTTCATTTTTAATAAAGCCAAATTCTTTGATCGCTTCATCAAATCGAAGATTCCAACTCAGGAGGCTTGCTTCAATCCATAAATGGATCGCTTCGACTTACATACCTTTCCGCATCCTTTGAGTGACAAAACCCTCAGTTTGTGTCATATACACATCCTCAAGGAGATTTCCGTTAAGGAAAGCGGTTTTGACATCCATCCGCCGATTTAAGTAATCATAAAAAGTCGCGATATAACAAGTAAGATCCTGATGGATTTAACCATTGCCACCGGAGAGAAGGTTTCATCATAGTCAACACCTTGAATTTGTTTGAAACCTTTTGCTACCAAATCGGCCTTTATAGGTTTGTACATTACCATCCATGTCGGTTTTCTTCTTGAAAACCCACTTGCACCGATTGGTTTTACCCCTTCTGTGGATCAACCAGAGTCCATACTTGGTTAGTATACATGGAGTCCATCTCGCATTTCATGGCTTCAAGCCATTTCTCGAAATCTGGTCCATTCATAGCTTCTTGGTAGGAAGCGGGCTCATCTTGATCTATGAGCATCACATCGCCGCTTTGAGTCACAAGATATCCATAATATCTCTCGTGCTCTTGGCGTGTCCTACCGTGATCTCTGAATGACTTGTTTAATTTGAAGCGGTGTTCACTTTCCGAATTTCTTGTGGTTCCTGCTCATGTTCCAACTCGAGTTCAATGATATTTTGTGGTTCTCGAATTTCTTGAGTTCTACTTTCCTCCCAATCGCTTCCTTTAGAGACAAATTCTCTTTCTAGAAAATACCGATTCGAAAAACAACCACTTTGTTCTCGTAAGGTTTGTAGAAATAATACCCTTTTGTTTCCTTTGGGTATCCTGAAAATTACATTTGTCGATTTGGGTCCGAGCTTGTCGAATTGAGACGTTTTACTGAACGCCTCCTCAATCCCAAATCTTCATGAATCTACATACTAGGACGTTTCCCACCCACATTTCATATGGTGTCTTCTGAACTGTCTTTGTAGGAACACGGTTAAGTGTGAATGCAATATCCTCTAGGGCATGACCCTTAAGCTTATTGGAAGATCTGCATGACTCATCATTGATCGTACCATGTCCAACAAGGTTCGATTCTCCTCTCGGATACACCATTCCATTGCGGTGTTCCGGTGGAGTGAGTCAGTGATATAATACCACACTCCTTTAGAAGGTCATCAAAGTCTTGGCTTAAGTATTCACCTCCTCGATCGGATCAAAGGGCTTTTATGCTTTTGCCAAATTGGTTTTGAACTTCATTCTTGAATTCCTTGAACTTTTCAAAGGATTCGGATTTGTGTCTCATAAGATACACATATCCATATCTACTAAAGTCATCAAGAAATGTAATGAAGTAATAAAACCTACCTCTTGCTAATCTAACTCATGGGTCCACATACATCACTATGTATAAGTCCCGATATATAGCTAGCCCATTCATCATGTCCAATGAAAGGGGCTTTAGTCATCTTGCCTAATAAACAAGACTCGCATTTCTCATATGATTCAAAATCAAATGAATCCAAGAACCCATCTTTATGGAGTTTGGATATGCGTTTCTCATTTATATAGCCCTAAACGACAATGGTGCCGAGAGATATGCTTGATTTGAATCATTTGATTTAAATCGTTTTGTATTTATGTTATAGATAGGCATTTCTAAATCAAGAATATAGAGACCGTTAAACAATTGTGCAACACCATAACAAATATCATTTAAGTAAAACAAACAACGATTGTTCTTTATTATAAATGAAAACCTTTCTTGTCCAAACAAGAAACATAAATAATGTTTTTGCTTATAGCAGCACAAAATAACAATCTTCTAATTCTAAAACTAGCCCGGTGGGCAAAGATAAATGATAAGTTCCTACGGCCAAAGCAAAAACTTTTGCTTTATTTCTAACTCGTGGGTCAACCTCTCCTTTCGCTTAAAGTTCTACCCCTTCGAGTCCCCGCACATTAACACAAATGTGAGAACCACATCCAAAGATCCAATACCCATGATGTAGAAGTAGACAAGTTGACTTCTATAACATATATACCGAATCGAGAAGTCGTACTTCCTTTTCTTTTCTTCACTTCTTCCGGATAAGCATGATGGTTCCTTTTCCAAAGGTCCGGGTTTTCCACATGTATGACATTCACCTTCCTTAGCCACCCCACCTTTAGGTTTTAAAGCTGTTTGGTTTTGGAATTGGGTTTGGCAAAAGATTTAGATCCTATCTTCTTCTTGCCTTTCCAATTTCCTTAGCATTCCCCTTTTGCACCATCATTATGGGAGCGGGTCCTCGTCTTTTCATGTTGTTCTCGTGAGTTCTTAACATGCTCAACAACTCAGTAAGGGGTTTCTCAATTTCATTCATAAGATAGTTCATAACAAATTGAGAGTAGCCATTGTTCAAAGATTGCAAAAAAATTCGGTTTGGGCTTCCGGAGTGATTGGAAAACCCAACCTATTAAGGTACTCAATATACCCAATCATTTTCAAAGACATGTGGACCAACCTGAATCACGTTCACCCATTTTGCGGTGATACAACGCCTTGCTTGTATCATACCTCTCCGTCGAGCATGCCCTTCAACAATTTCTTGAGATGCTCGATCATCTCATAAGCATCCATCAACTCATGTTGCTTCAAGCTCGGCGTTCATGGTTGCTAGCATGATGACACAACTCACATCCAGAGCATCATCTTGATGCTTCTTGTAAGCATTATGCTCCGCACATGGTGCGATGGATACCGGTGCCTTTGCAGAATGGGCCCATCAAGGACATATAGCTTACGCTCTTGTTTGAGGACAATCCTCAAGTTCCTATGCCCGATCCAAGGAAATTAATTCCACTTAGCTTGTCCTTTTCAAGGACCGATCGTAATGAAAGACTATTTGTGTTGTTGTTGTTTGCCATTTGATATCTACAATTTATAAGTGCAACAATAATAAGTCAAATTCATGAGTTGATATTATATAATTTATAATAGTACATTCAAAATATACCTCCCACTATTTTATTCAAATTAATAGCCCTCACCATTAATTCGGAAAGCATTTTCTATTAAATCTTTCTAATGAGCCAAGATCCATATTTCATTATGCCTTAAGTTAGCTTTGGCTATTCTCTCAAAACATAATTATTTAGGTAGACAACCCTTTGTCAATTATATCATATATAACTCCTGAATAGTTTGGTAAACAACATTTGTTTCTAGTCCATCTAATGGTACCAACCAAACTCTATGCCTCTAAGTCCACAATCTTATTGAGATAACTTAGTTAAGTCGGGCCCAATGATTTTAATAGTTTGGATATCACAATTATCCTATCGCATCTTACCTAGATAAATAGGGTACTTTGCTTTGGCAAACCTACATCTATTGATCAAGGTCTTGATGAGTGTTATTCATTGGAAGGCATCTGATTTAGACTTAATAATTTAATGAGGGATTTTATTAATTTAGATTTCACCAATTTTAATCTTGTTAAGCATGCACATTATTAATCATATCATATCACATACAAGCATAAATAAAGTGCAAAATTAAATGTGTCACAGTTATGGCCCAATCCACTGTCAATCTTTTCAAGCTAATGAAAGATTGAAGGTCAATCTAAGGTGGTAAAAGATCTTTAAATAAATAACTTCCTTGGATCTTCCTCAGCATGCGCCCTCCTCTCCATCATCATCTTTCCATTGTGTTCTCCATCTTGACATCTTCATCAATTACAGATTATTACATGACATAAAGAAACCTCGAGTTACATTCGAGGGGATTTAGATGAGAAGAATATTACATTAGAATTTATAGAAGGCACGACATGCAAGTCGTATTTCAAAACCAAAAATCACTAACCTATGGGTCAAAAGGCCATAATCATGCACCATGCATATCACAATAAGCACATAACAATTTATATATAATTAAAGAAAACTATATATAAAATATAGGGACACGACCATCGCGTCTTATGACGGGGGGGTCCAAGGGGTCTCCCCACAGTGGTCCTACTGATCGATCACCAATGGTGGTCTCACCGACCGGTCGTGAATGAAGGGTTAAGAAGCGCTACCGAAAAAAAAATTTCAACTACATTCTAGATGCGCGATTTTTTTCCATACGAATCTCTAAACAGCTTCGAATCATACATTTTAATCCACCAAAACACCCATAATAACAAATCATATATGTCCAGGTTTGATTTAATCATATTAAAACGAATAACAAAAGACAATTTGAATTTATCATATATTTCCGGTTTGATTAATCATATTAAAACGATTCTTCATGCTTCTAATCCGATTAGAATAGTTATATTGTTATTCCACCGATGAAAGATACGATTAACGATATCATCATATATATTACGAGTATACACATACAACTAATATCATATATTCAATTTTATATCGATAAACATGCATCATCATATAACATATATATCGAATACAATTAAAACACGTAATCAATTAATCTTTTCAGCAAGTAGCTCGATACCACCGTTGGGCTTGATGCGTAAATGCACAATGGAAATTAAAATTTTAAAGCAATTTCCAAACCCCAAAACAGGATCCATGCAAAAATCAATTAATTCAGAGGTTTAGAGATTATACCGATATAAACAAAACGAGAATCAAACCGATCAAGCCTCGAATCTCCAACGCAATACACAAACCGATTAAGGCCTCTACTACAGTATCCACATTTAACGCCTCACGCAACCGTCGAACGATTCTCGCAATAAGAAGGACTTGCAGGTGACTAGCCACCAAAAGGAATGGAAAACTGCTTTCTCTAGTCTCTCTCTAAGAGCGGTTAGGGTTTTTCTATTATGATATCTTTCCTAAGTAGCTACTATATATCATATATATAGTAGTTAAAAGGAATTAATCAAATCAAAACCTAATTTTATAAAATCCGGAATTTATATATATATATCTCTTAATTAAGTCTTACTTAATTAATATACATATATATAAATTATCCTTTTAATTTAAATTAAGTGATTTAAATACTATTAATCATATTAATATATTTAAATCCTTAAAATTTAAATTAATTCCCTTTAAATAACGTTTATGTGTGTGACCTACATAGGTTATTATTACGTTGGCAATAATTTTAAAATCATATTATAAAATTATAAACGATGAGCGGCATCTAGTAATGCATCATCGCTACCCAAGTAATAATAAGATCGATGATTCGATGCAACCTTTTAAGTGACCAATGTTTCAATGTAATTTAATCCTTTTAACCTTAATATCCTAGATTAAACTCGAGTCATGGAATGTGTCATACTCTTCATAATTTAATCTGAGTTTTCTTGATCAATGAGTAGACTATATGAAACAAATCACTATTTGAGCATGGCCATGCATTTCATAGTCCTACTCAATCAAGAGGCCTATGGATATCACCCATAATATATAGGATGGTTAAATTCCATCTAGATCACTCATATTTCTCACACGATTAATGATGAACCCAATAATCACCTTTATATTCCACCCTATTAAAGGTGACATTTGATGATATCAAAGTACATAAATTCTCGTTAGTAGTAATATAAGCGATTTCGTGCTCCGGAGGACCATTACATCATTGTCACTATGAGAATTGCTAATGACACTTCGCATAATGCTCCATATAGAATTCTCATGGTGGGTCCATCCAAAGACATCGTTCTCTAACATGTACCTATGCATTGACTTAATATCTCATATATGTATGACCAATGAGATTTGGTCATCAACAATCCACATATTAGTCCCATGCATCATTGTTGTCCCATCAACAATGATACTCATCAAGGGACATTTAAGAACACCGACACTAATGGTAATATATAATCTCATGTTCAAGTCACATACTTGAAACTATATAATTTGTATCACTATTCTAAGGAATTTTATTATGTTAACAATTATATTACGCAGTAAATAAAACCATAATAAAATCATATATTTATTCAATCAAATATAATATCAAAACGTTAAGCAATTATATCAAATAATTGGCCTCTAGGGCATAAACTCTAACACTATGATGTTATATCATAGATCCATAGCATCAAAATGGGTAAAAATCAAAGTTTTTCAAAACTGCCTAGAACCCTAAAAAGTGGTCTGACAAGCATATGTTAGAGGCCATAGATCTTTCCCTCTTAATGATTTGTTGTGTTTTATGTTTTAGATCTGTAGTATGACATGAGGACTGTGATCTGGAAGTGGAATCATAGTTATTCCATGTCCTGATTACAAGATATTGTTGGTCAAAGTCAGTTGACGGACCATGACCGAGTGATTTCTGGTAACCCAGAAATCCATAAACAGGGTCTGACAAGATTTTCAAAGGCCTTTATCTGTCAGTTGTTAAGTGATTTGATGATGTTATTGTAACCAGCTTGTAGCTTGTTAGATGGAATATAGATCCATAACCTTAGATTCCATAAACATCAAACAGATCGAGTATAATGGTTGATCAAAGTAGCCCATCTGATCACGAAGTCACTTTTCTGGAATTTCCAGAAAGTGTATGAACATCGTTTCTGACCATGTTTGACCAGTTCAAATTCGGTGATTTTGATGTTGTTGAACTGAGATATTGATGTATATGTGTTCCTTGACATAAGGACTACATGTTTGTGTTGGGTTTGTAATATTCTTGGACGCAATCAAATTGCACAAATTTAGCGGAAACATGGAAAATCAAAGTTTTAAAATTTTACAAACCATATACCCAGATCACCCTTTATACACAATTATTAATTAAACGAAAATATGAAGAACAAGAATCATACCCTTGAAGATTCGAGCTTCCTCAGGTACAAGTTCACCTCTAATATTTTTCGCGTTCAACTTGAATCCACCGGGTTTGGTTCGTTCCTTTGATTAACGTTAGCCACCCAAGTGTTTGGCCTCTAGAAGTGATCCACCAAGGAAGAAGAAAGATTCAAGAAGATGGGTATTTGATAAAACCCTAGTTTTCTATCTCTATAGAAAATGAGCGTACTCTCCCAACTATTGGAATTACGTATGTTGTGAAAAAGTCCACAACCACACCACCCATAATAAGACTCCTCTTATTTATAGATGCGGGCAACCCTCCTTAACAATTAAGGAATTGGTTTTTATTTTAATTAATTAAAACTCTTTAATTAATTAGCTTCCTAATCTTATTAGGAATAAATGAGAGTACTAATATTAAATTAATTTCCAACTCTTTAGAAATTAAAATAATAATTATTATAATAATATTAATAAGACTCCTCCTATTAATTTATATATATTTAATATTTCCAAAATATTAAATAATAATATTAAGCTATTTAATTTATTCTATCACCATAGATTAAATTAAATACACTTAATATATTATTACGATTATTCCATTAAATTCTTAAATAAATATTCTTCCTTTTATGGTGTGACCCTTTAGTTCTCCATATTAAATCGGTTATGAATTAATCAATTAGAACAATTCTAATCTTATTTAAATAAATAAATTAAATGATTAATTTATTTAAATAAATAAATAATATTTATTCTACAATAGGGATAAGCCTCCCTAGCGATCACGACTTTCCAGATAATATAGATTTCAAAATTAATCATAAAAGAACCTTTGAGTTAATAGTTACCGTACAATTCAATCCTTCCACCATACAATGTCCTAATTAAATATAAGACACGGAATTACTGTCAAGTCTTATTTTATTTAATTATATGTATTTCGACTCTTAAATGCACAACTCCAAATAATGCAAATTAGAAACACCTTTCTAATTTCATTACGCCGCCAAGGATTCTTTGGGTTGTCATTTATCGAATCACATAGGACATTTCTCTTCTTTTACTAGAAGTGGTAGATTCTTTATTGATCATATATTATCTCCATGTACAACTTATTATACCCAAGCATATCCTTTGATATACCATAAGGGTCTTAAGGAACAAGTCAAAGTATAACTCATCATACACAAGATACTATGATGATCTCAAGTCCAAGGATCACTTGTACTACTATCACTACAGGAATTCGTATTGACAGGCAAGTAAAACTCCATTAGGTATTCCTTAGCGAGCCACGTTCATTGAACTTATTCTCTAATAAGTACCTACATACTTGCTTTAGTGTCTCCACACAAATGATCATGAGATCAATCATTCTCATCCAATGAGCAAGCAACGTATTTACCAATCTATCCGGATTCACTAATCCCCAATTTAGTAATCCAACGATTGGGAACTATTTTAGTTTTAAGCTTTCTAAGAATTTAGATCTCATTAGAATGATCATCGTCATTATTCTAAAAGCATTGCTTTAAACTATGGATTTATCACATATTATAAAATAGCATCATATAGATAATTAAAAGCCTTTAATTAATTAATACTTTTTATTAATAAATGAATAAGATTGTTACAAAGTATATGCTTTATCATAAAATATGATTGGCTTGTGTGCATAATACTTTTAATCTCCCACTTGCACTAAAGTCAATCGTCATGGTATCTCATACCCTTCTTCTCTAAGTGACGATTATCATGCTGTTGGATAAGCTTTAGTTAATGGATATGTAATGTTGTTCTTGAGAGTCCACTATCTCTATAGTGATTTCCCATCTTTCAATGATTCTTATAATTAAATGAAAGTGCCACAACACATGTTTAGATCCAAGATGAGACTTAGGAACTATTCCTAGTTCTATAATGAAATTTTCATCCATACAATCAACTTGTAGCTTCATTTATAACTATATACTTTGTCTTTATCACAAAACCAGCAACTCTTTGCTGTTTGGAACCTTTCCAATTTAATGCACCATAGTTCAAGGTAACACTTTACCTTAAAGTGGATTTTCTGTTATCTTGGTCTGTTTGAAAAACTTGAGTCTATTAAGCCCTCTAGTTTTAATTCCGACCCACCATGAATATGATCACATCCTTAGTGCCAGTTAAGTACTTTAAGATGTTTTTCACAGACTCACGGTGAACTTTTTTCAAAATATGACTGATCATCATCAGGTCTCATACATTTCATTGGATACATGATAGTTACTCATGTGATCTCTCTTTTATGAATCTATGGGGACTATTAAGAGAGATACACTCCATGTCTCATCAACATGAGACAACTCTTGGAGTTTGCCATGCTAAACGACTTTAGCATCAAATGATTATACGTTCCTTGGGTTAAGCTGAGCATCCTTTTAAATCCATCTATATAGATTTGTATCCCCAATTACAATACTCTTCCCAAATCTTACATGGAGGAATGTTTAGACAACTTTATCTTTACTGATTGTAGCATTAGTATGTCATTCCTTATCCGTAATATATCAACATATAATACTAGAAATGTCACAACGCTCCCACTGACCCTTTTGTACACACTAGGTTCATTCTTATTTTTGATAAAATCAAACTCTTTTGATTGTCTCATCAAAACGAATGTTCCATATTTGAGAAGCTTGCTTCAATCCATTTCTCTGAGTGTCTAAAACTCTTACCTCATCGTATGTAACTGGATCATCATCTTCTATGATACGTACCTCATCATCATCATCCATGATGAATTCATACCCCCCAGGTATCTTTGGTACTATTCACGATTTACGATTCGGTTGTGGTATAATAGGTCTATCTACAAGTTCCTCTTATTTGACTTATAGTGTTTTGTGGTTCTTGAACTCTTCAAGATTCTATTATCCTCCCATTAGCCCCTTCAATGATAAACACATTTATCTTAGAAGGCAGCGTGTTTCGCAACAAACACCTTTTGTTAAGTAGGATTATAAAACATATACCCTAAACTTACTTTAGGATGTCCCACAAATCGACACTTGTCAAATCTTGTCCCAAGCTTATCCTTTGAAACCTTTTCACATAAGTTGGACAACCCCTTATCTTAACATCCTTAAGATTAGGAATCCTCCCTGTCCATAACTTTTATGGAGTCTTGGGGCCGAATTTTGAGGTTACCTTTTTCGTAGATATGCAACCATTTCTAGGGCATGACCCCAGAAGGATACTGGAATGTCGGTAAAAACATTATGGACCGTACCATGTCCAACAAGGTATGATTTTTCCTTTTAGATACATCAATCAATTATTGCATATCGGGAGGCGTCCATTATGAGAAAACCATTTCAGATGATCTAGAAACTTATTGCACAAGTATTTATTCCTTAATCTAATCAAAGAATCTTAATAATTTGCCAATTTGTTTCACTTCTGAATTCTTTGAACCTTTCAAATAATTCACACTTATATTTCAGCAAATATACACATTCAACTCTTTGAATGATCATCTCCTTTTCTTATACTAGTTTGTTCAATTTATAAAATAATTTTACGTAAGTCAAGTATACAAAATCCATTAAGTAATATTCCAATTCTATACAAAACATTATTATTATAAATAGAACAACAATTGTTCTTAAATATAATACCAAAGATTTCATTGTCCAACAACAAAATGGAAATAATGTTCCTAACGAGAACTGGAATACAATAACAACTTATTGACTTAATAGATTTTCCCGTAAGCAATGCTAAACTATAAGTTTCTATAGCTAATGTAGCAACATTTGCTTCATTTCCCACATATAGGATTACTTGTCTTTATTTAGCATTCTACTTCTGCTTGGTCCCTTCATAAATCTATATTTATGATAACCAAAGTCGATATCCAATACCCAAGTAGAACCTTGACTTAAAGAAAAATTTATTTCAATCATGAACAAAAACTATTTTTGCAACCGAAACTTCACTAAGCTTCTTTGGTTAGTCTCTGCAAGATGCTTCTCACAGTTTCTTTTCAGTGTCCAGGCTTATTGCAGTGGAAGCAAACTCCTTTGCTATCCGTATCAGTTTTATTCTTAGTATCCTTTGTTTTTGCCTTTTCTATTTACCTTCTTAGAATCGTTCTTCTTTTTAGAAGATCTTTTGGCCCCTACTAGTAAGACTTGGTCTTTCATGGTTGGAAAGTGACTCTCAACATTTTTCAACATGTTAAGCAAATTAGCGAAGCTGATATCTAGCTTGTTCATATGAAAAATTCACAACAATTGTGAAAGGAGTCCGAGAGTGAGTGCGAGATCAAATCTTGGCACAACTCCCCATCCATGACAAAACCCGTTGTCCTAATTGATCAATCAAATTGATTATGTTAAGGACTTTTATCTATACTGTAGTGTCATTGGTCATTCTAGATCGGAAGAGCTCCTTAGATATCTGATATCTATTAGTCCTACTTTCTTCACCATCAACTACTTGATGTGTAGGAATATAGTAGGATCATCCATAGTTTCATGCTGACGCTGAAGCTCGTTACTCATGGATGCGAGCCTGATGCATTGAGCCAACTGTGCATCATCTTGCCACTTTCTAAAAGTAACAATCTCTTCCTCAGAGGCATTATCTGCAACCATTGTAGAGATAGGCATATTAAGGACATAAGATATCTTTTCAGCCATGAGAACTATTCTCAAATTCCTTAACCAATCTATTTAATTCAGTCCGGTTAAATAGCATTTAATATGCTTCGCAGTGATAATGATTTAGACATTGTAAAATTCTATAAATGAATTTGTAATTAACAATATTTTAGCATACATTCTTTTATTAATTACCAAAATAATTTAGGTCTTGTTTTAAATTGGTATCTCCCACTATTTTCTTCAAACTATATTACCCTCACTTATATAGTTCGGCAAAATCTAATTAAAGATTTGCTAGTGAGAATAAGGATCCCATTTCAAATGTATATAGCCTTGTGGTGACACAACAAACTATATATAAATAAATAGGTAGACAACTCTTGTCAATTACATCAACTATGCAACTCCTTGTATTTTGCCTCTTAGATCATAATGGTCAAGTGTGTGCACATCCGAACTAAAATGATTTAAGTTAAGTCCAACCTAGCACTCCATATATTCAAAAAAGAAAAATATTGTCCTTGTGGTGACACAACAAAAAAATATTGTTCAATTTCTTTATAAGCATCAAATGTGATAAAATTAACATCTCAAAGAATTAAGATAAGCCTTGTGGTGACACAACAAACTTATAATAATTAATTGATACTCTATTATTTTTATCATGCTAGAAGGCGACGTTCGATATTCCAAATATCTTTGAACGCTTAGGACTTACTATAAAAAATTTGAGGGGTTTACATGTAATTAATTTGTCTCATCATGTTTAGCGCGCATGCACATATATATATATAAAATACGTGTCATATTAATTAACATGCGAAGCATGTCTGCATAAAATATAATATATATATATATATATATATATATGTATATATATATATATAGTATAAGCATGCACATATAGAATACTATATTCTATCCGGATTGATTATGGACTTTTATTCTAGTTTGGTTCACTAGAGCTACCAAGTGAACCAAAAGGTCAAACCCTAGGGGTACAAGAATTAATATTTAAATATAACTATTACATTTAAACCCGGGCTCCGTTACAAACGAGTCTTCAAGCGCCCCTTGCCCCTTGATCTCCAATTTTTCAAAATTAATTCTAACTATTCCTATTACAAAACTATTTAAAATAAATAAAAACATTGATCAGCGGTCAAGGGGAAGCACATAGGAGAGAGATATAGTTTACATTAAGAAAAAAATTTAGAGAAGACGAGGTATGCATACCCCATTTAATAAAATACATACATTCATGCATCCAACTAAAATAAAATCCAATCACATTGGTCAATAGTCTATAATCAATCCTATTTATTATCATACACATCAACATATGCATCAATAAATAATATTCATCTCATGAATAAAAAAATTCAATATATATTGATATCATTTAATAGGCAAATTTAGTTAGTATAAAATCTAATTTTGAATCAAAATAAACTCATTTATTTTAATCCAAATTTAAATCAAAATAAACCTCTTTTATTTTAATTTATCCAATTTTGAATAAAATAAACTATTTTATTTTAATCAAAATCTTTTAATCAAAATAAACTCATTTATTTTAATTAATTATGGAATCCAATTCCAAGTAAAAAAAATTATTTATTAAAGGAAACACGGATTCTCTTTCCTATTCACAAATAAACTCTTTTATTTTGAATAATATGAAATCTTATTCCATATCTAAATAAACTCCTTTATTTAAGAAAATTAGGATTCTCTTTCCTATTCACAAATAAACTCTTTTATTTTGAATAATATGAAATCTTATTTCATATCTAAATAAACTCCTTTATTTAAGAAAATATGGAATCCAATTTCAACTCCAATTAGTAGTTATCATGGAATCTAATTCCAACTCTAATTAGTTAGCATAAAATTAAATTTTAAAATTAAAAATAAACTCTTTATTTTAATTATAAAATAAAATTTTTATTTTAAGATTAAAATAAACGTTTGTTTTAATTATAAAATAATTAAGAATATTATATATATATATATATATATATATATATATATATATAATACGGTTGCCGCAAATCAGGAATGGAATAAGGGCCACGTGATTACATGAATCCTATTCATGAATATATTATATAATATTAACATTGATATGCCTTTACATGAAATCACATGAAAGCTTCAGGATTTCCCTTTAATAGGAATCACCAACCAGGTTATATATTATAATGTGTTAGCCCTTTATTTTATTTTAAATAAATTTTATACAACAAAATTATGACCAATTAAATTGTTCTAAACACATATCAACATACATATCAAATTAAAACAATTAATAATTCGCATAAAGGTTTGGTTTTGATACCACTGTTGGATTTGTAATATTCTTGGACGCAATCAAATTGCACAAATTAAGCGGAAACGTGGAAAATCAGAGTTTTAAAATTTTACAAATCATATACCCGGATCACCCTTTATGCACAATTATTAATTAAACGAAAATATGAAGATCAAGAATCATACCCTTGAAGATTCGAACTTCCTCATGTACAAGTTCACCTCCAATCTTTTTCGCATTCAACTTGAATCCACCGGTTTGGTTCCTTCCTTTGATCAACGTTAGCCACTCAAGTATTTGGCCTCTAGAGGTGATCCACCAAGGAAGAAGAAAGATTCAAGAAGATGAGTATTTAGCAAAACCCTAGTTTTTAATCTTTATAGAAAAAGAGCATACTCTCTCAACTATTGAAATTACGTATGTTGTGAAAAAGTCAACAACCACCACCCATAATAAGACTCCTCTTATTTATAGATGTTGGCAACCCTCCTTAACAATTAAAGAATTGAGTTTTATTTTAATTAATTAAAATTCTTTAATTAATTAGCTTCCTAATCTTATTAGGAATAAATGAGAGTACTAATATTAAATTAATTTCCAACTCTTTAGAAATTAAAATAATAATAATTGTAATAATATTAATAAGACTCCTCTTATTAATTTATATATATATTTAATATTTCCAAAATATTAAATAAATATTAAACTATTTAATTTATTCTATCACCATAGATTAAATTAAATACACTTAATATATTATTACGATTATTCCATTAAATTCTTAAATAATTATTCTTCCTTTTATGATGTGACCCTTTAGATTCTCCATATTAAACCGATTGTGAATAAATAAATTAGAACAATTTTAATCTTATTTAAATAAATAAATTAAATGATTAATTTATTTAAATAAATAATATTTATTCTACAATAGGGATAAGCCTCTAGCGATCAACGACTTTCCAGATAATATAGATTTCAAAATTAATCATAAAAAGAACCTTTGAGTTAATAGTTACTTCTGATTCAATCCTTCCACCATACAATGTACCAATTAAATATAAGACATGTAATTCATCGTCAAGTCTTATTTTATTTAATTATATGTATTTCGACTCTTTAAATGCATTAACTCAAATAATGAAAATTAGAAACACCTTTCTAATTTCATTACGCGCCGCCAAGGATTACTTGGGTTGTCATTTATCGAATCAAATAGGACATTTCTCTTCTTTCACTAGAAGTGGTAGATTCTTTATTGATTATACATTATCTCTATGTACAACTTATTATACTCAAGCATAGCCTTTGATATACCGTAAGGGTCTTAAGCAATAAGTCAAAGTATAACTCATCATACACAAGATACTATGATGATCTCAAGTTCAAGGATCACTTGTACTACTATCACTACAGGAATTCGTATTGACAGGCAAGTAAAACTCCATTAGGTATTCCTTAGCGAGCTACGTTCAGTGAACTTATTTTCTAATAAGCCCCTACATACTTGCTTTAGTGTCTCCACACAAATGATCATGAGATCAATCATCCTCATCTAATGAGCAAGCAACATTGTTACCAATCTATCCGGATTCATTAATACCCAATTTAGTAATCCAACGATTGGGAACTATTTTAGTTTTAAGATTTCTAAGAATTTAGATCTCATTAGAATGATCATCATCATTCACTACTAGAAAAACAAGAATACGTGACGAAATTTTGTGACAGTTTTTAAAAACAATCACAAAAGATAGTAATTTGTGATGGACTTTTTAAGCAATCACAAAATAATAGTATATATGATGGCTCTTAGTGATGACTAATCTTGCCATCAATGTATTATAATTGTGATGGTCATGTCAATCACACCAATTTTTTTCATTCAAAATAAATTTTCTTTTTCTGACGCACTAAGTCATCACTTATAGATATACCCTTTTCGTGATTGCATTTAAGCTATCACTAATATTTTAATATAAGAAATAATCAAAACATTATTTTACGACGGTCGTGACAATCATTAAAAAAGATAGATTTTTGTGACGACTTTTATTTGCAATTACAAAAAGAAGATATTTTGTGATAAAATTTTCAAGCCATCACAAAACAATAAAATATATGATGGCTCTTAGTGATGACTAATTTTATCAACACTATAGAGTATTTGTGACTGCCATTGCAATCACCAAATCTTATGTGAAAGTAATTTTGTTTAATAAGTCAACTCACATATGTTTCCTTTTATATTTTATTTTAAAATTATAATCATGATCTGGACTTTGCTGTAGTGGTTATACTCGTTATTTAGTTTGCAAATGGGAGAGGGTTCGAATCCTGCAAGTATCATTTGATACAATTAATATAGTGAAATAAATTATATGTAAATAGAGATTCACGTTCTTACATTTGATCCCTAAAGTATTGTTTTTTTTGTGATGACTTTGACAATCACAATAGATTGTGTGTTAATATGATTGTATTAATCATCACAAAAGCCTTAAGCATTTGCGTGATTGCCAAAATCATCACATAAAACCTTTCATGATGGGCGTATACAAGACGGCCATTGTGATGCTTAAAGCCATCACGTAAACCTTTCGTGATGGTTTTTCTACTTTTTGTGATGGATTTTGGCCATCACAAATGACCATTTTTTAGTAGTGATTATTCTAAAAGCATTGCTTAAAACAATGGGTTTATCACATATTATAAAACAGCATCATATAGATAATTAAAAGCCTTTAATTAAGTAATACTTTTTATTAATAAATGAATAAGATTGTTACAAAGTATATGCTTTATCATCAAACATGATTAGCTTGTGTGCATACTACTTTCAGTTTGAACCATGAGATCGACCAGTTAATGACTAGAACCTAGATTAAATTGAGCTAAAAAATGCCTACTCGAACTGCCAGGATTTCTGGGTTTCCCAGAAAACCCAGAAATGTTCTGACAGAAACTTTGGGGGCTTGGATCTTCAAAGTGTGTTGTTGTATGACCCATATTGTTGGTGATAATTGTAGTCTTACATAAACACTACAATATCCATGATTGAGATTGGCCAGAGCATGCAAGAACTGAGAATCATAGATGGTCAAAGTAAAGGTCTTGAACACTGACTATCAGTGTTCTTGAGACCAAGAACACCTACAGCGACGGTTAGTGTCGTTATAGGCTACATCGACGGTTTTAATTATTTTATTTTTCTAATTTTCGAAAAATGATGAAAAATAGAAATAAATTTCTGAAAATAACAAAAATTATTTTAAAAATTATTTTAAGTTGTGAAAAATAACTTTTGATAATTTGGGATATTTTTCATTAATGTTTATAATTATTTGAATATTAATGGTATTTAATTTATTTAATTATTATATTAAATAAATTAGAGAAAAATAAATTTAATATTATAAAATTATTTTAAATGAAAATAAAGTGTTAGAAAATATTTTGAATTATAAAATGTAACTTTTAATATTTTTGGAGAATTTTCATTTATAAATTAATATTAATGATATTAGATTTATTTAATTATTATATTAAATAAATGATGGGAAAATGGTTTTATTAATTTAAAAATCATTTAAAATGAGAAAAATGATTTCAAAATATTTTAAGGTATAATTAATGACTTTTAATATTTTGGTGAGAATTTCATTAATATTTAAATATTAATGTTGATGATTTAAAAATAATTTTAATTACTTTAAAATTCATTTAAGTATAATATTAGTGATTTAAAAATATTTTAAGTTATTATACATAACTTTAATATTTTGAAAAATATATCATTAAAATTTTAATATTATTAAATTTTAATCGTGATGGGAGTATTTGATATTTAAATCATTTAAAAATAATTCCAGTGTTTGAAAAACTATTATAAATTATAATAATTATTAGAAAATTATTAAAAACTTTCAAAAAATATTATAAATGATATATGACTTATATAATATAATATTGAAGCTTTGGGATCGAGTTTAATTAACAATAAATGTGTTAATTACCGGATAGGGTGACCAGTACACCTAGAACAGACTGAAGTCTAACCAGACTGATTTAGTTAGACTTGAGAAGTGTTTATATAGGTTTTAAACACTGATGTGACTATGTGGTAATATGTCTAGAAGAAATATTGATTGTAAATTATAATATTGTGTGTTGTGAATTATTATGCTAATTGTGAGACCGATATTGTGATTATAGGTCTTTTCAAACGCAAATAAGTATATTGTGTAGTAGTAATCAACGCGAAAGGCAAGTTTCCTTAACTCAACCTTGAGTTAATATTTTATAAATATTATGGTGGTTAATTATTGTTAATTAGACCACGTCTGAGAATTATTGTTGATTATTCGCAGTTAGTGCATGTTTATTAATTCAAATTGAATCGGTGATTCTTAGAATATATATTTAGAGAATAATTGTTATTGAATATTCACATCTGTAGAAGCTATTAGTGATTGCAAATAGTACAAATAATTCCTGTTTATTGATGAATTATGTTGAGAAATGTCTTAGTCAATTGTTCTGGATAGAAGAACATTTGTTAGAACTTGATATGTTCGAGAAAAAAAGAGAAGAGAATTCAATTATTATTGATAGATCGATGCCAATTATTTCGGTTAGATCATGAAAGTAAACTTGATAAGTTCGAGAAGAGAAGAGAAGAGAAGTGATTAGATATTGAAATCATTGTATTTCGTTGTTAAATCAAATTTTGATTCTAAGACTGAGAAGAACAACGTTTTATACAAAGGGAACATTTTTGGTCGTATATTCGGCCTTTGAGCGCGTGTAAGTATTATGCATAATATAGGGTACAAGGAGTTGGCCGCTCTAAGAACTTTCTCGGGGTATGATTTAATCTTTATGGTTATCTGATACACCTGGTATATCAAAGTAAATCTTTGATAGTTACTTGAGAAGAGAAGTTCAAGATCCGTAGGGATCACTCAGCATAAACTCTGAAAAATATTTCCATCTTGTTATTCAATTGAATATTGTAGAAACTTTGAAAGCGTTGTACTATTTTATTATCAAATTATTGTGTTGCATAGGATGCGAGAAGAATTGTTAGTGATTAATGAATTTTTCAGCTATTTCAAAGTTCCCCAAATATTGGTGTCATTTTATCAAAATAGATAGTCTGATATTCTTGATTCTTATACATTCATTATATATCTTAACTTGCGGGGCAAATTTGTTGCTCTCCTTTGCTAAATGAAATATTTCAGCTAGGAATGAAGTAGCCAAAGGAGCAGAGAAGAACAAAGGCAAAGGCATAGTGCTGGAGTAGTTATAATGAACATATTTGTTATGTTGTATTTGTAAACCCTTTTTTGGTATATCTAAAGGGTGTGTTTGTAATGGTAAGGTTAGATAGCATGGGTGATGTTGTTAACATATTAATTAATGATATGTATGCTTGTATTTATCATTGAATGGGTAGTTAGATGTTAATTATATTGTGGATCATAATCGAGCACCAAACTCAGGGGGTCAGGTAACCCGGATTTGGGGACGTCATAAAATGCAAAGGGTAGGATACTTGCCTGATCTGCTGCTTATAGTACACGACTTAGTTTTATCTTTAATATTGAGACCTATCATTAACAAGATTATTCTTTCGATTAGAATATCATATCGTAACACATAGTACTGCTATTTGCAGTCAGCACATAACCTAATCACATTGTCACATACTTATATCAGTTATTGAATCATAAACAAACATGTATCTAGTCAAACTATCTAAGTTCAGATCTATTTTTGAAACATTTCGGTGTACCGACGGCTTTATCAGGTAATTATCGAGTCTAAAACTCTATTCCGTAGTTTGATATTCGTTTAGATAATTTAAATATCAGTCATATTATTTTTCATGACTTATAATAATTTTTAAATAATTATTATAATTTATCATGATTTTTCAAATAATAGAATCATTATTAAATGATTTAAATATTAAATAATTCTATTATCATTAATATTTAAATAATATCTAAATATTAATAAAACCATTGTCAAAATATTAAAGTTATTTATAATAACTCAAAACATTTTTATTAATGTATTATTTACTAAAATATTAAAAGTCATTTATTATAACTTCAAATATTTTTAAACCATTTATATCCTTTTGAAATAATTTTTAAATTAATAAAACCATTTTAATCTATTTATTTAATATCATTATTAATTAAATTTAATATCATTAATATTAAATTATTAATGAAATTTACCTTAAAATATTAAGAGTTATATTTTATAACTTAAAATATTTTTAAAGCTGCTTATTTTCATTTAAAATGATTTTTATTTTATTAAAATAATTTTTAAACTAATTTATTTAATATAATTATTGAATAACTCTAATATCATTAGTATTAAATAATTCATGAAATTTGCTTTAAAATATTAAAATTTATATTTGATAACTTAAAATATTTTAAATATCTTATTATCATTTAAAATGATTTTAATATAATAAAATCATTTTAATTAATTTATTTAATGCATTTATTAATTAAATTAAATATCAATAATATTCCATAAATACTAATATTTATGAAAAATATGTCAAAATATTAAAAGTTAATTTTTATAACTTAAAATAAATTTTGTAATTTTTAAAAATATATTTCTATTTTTAACGAATTTTTCAGAAATTAGAAAACTAAAATAATTAAATCCGTCGCTAAAGGCTTTAGCGATGGTTTCTGCTGCAATAGGTGTTCTTGAGGTTCAAGAACACTGACAATCAATGTTCAAGAGGCTCCCTTTGACCGTCTTTAATTCATAGTATAAACATGTTCTAGGCAATCTTAAGTATTGATCATGTAGTTTTTATGTAATACTACATGAATCAAGCATCATCTAAGTCATATAATCATGTATCATGAAGATCTGGCCCTTCAAATGCGTTGTCAGAGCTTTCTGGGTTTTCTGGGTTACCCAAAAATCCAGACAGCTTCGAGTAGGCATTTTGTAGCTTAATTTTCTTTAAGTTCTGATCATTGTTAATGGGTTCTATTTATTCAATTTTGTAGTCTACATGACCAAGTACATATATCATTCATCAGGTCAGTCAAACTACATCAGATTCACAAGATAACATCTGGTCAAACCTTGTCAGAAGTGATGATCTTAAGTTTTCTAGGTTACCCAGAAAACCGAGTTCGTGCACGAGCTAGCTAGTTTGACCATCAATTACTTTCAGTCTGCTTGTAATATAAGTGATATAGTAACATAAATCTATAGTACACATATAAGAGTATAACCTAAATACACTAACATAAACAAAACAGCAAACACATGCAAGATATGGGCCCATGAACTTGTTGTGGAACATCACTAAAGCAGTTACGGGTTACCTGAAAATACTGAAGTCATGGTTTCATCAACGCAGTTTGACCTTCCATAACTTGAAATATACACATGATCTAAGCATGATTTCAAGTCCAGATCAAAGTCCTCCTAGCATACTACAAGTTCAATACATAAAACAAACAAAATCATTAACAGACCTAGATCTATGGCCTCTAACATTCGGTTGTCAGGCCATAAATCTAGGGTTCTTGGACAGTTTTGAAAATTTGATTTTTGAGCACTTTGATGTTATGGATCTATGATGTAACATCATAGATCACGAAATAACATCTTATTACACACGTTTAAACACAAAAACAAGAAATCTAACATGGCTTGAAGGATCAGATTTGGGTTTTAGGGTTATACCTCTTTCTTAACAAGCTTTGATTCTTGCTTCCTATTCTGTTCTTGATGTTCTAAGAACTTGTTTGGGGACTGATTTGCTAAGAGAATTTGTGGGTTAGAGAAAGAGAAGCTTTATTAGGTGTGATGAACAAATGAGCTTGAAAATGATTTTTTTTTCTCTTGATCTATATATATTATGGGGTTACAATGAACTTGACTAATATTGCTGATTTGCTTGAATTTATTAGTCACATGGCAAAGTCAAGAGTGGTTGAACCACTAAAGTGTTGGCTAAATTGGCAAGCAAGCTAATAAAGAATGTGTAAAAGGGCATTTTGGTCAATTGCATTGTAATTTTAATGGCCATCATCATTGCGGAAGCATATTTCCTATGCGGACCTAATAAAGAACGTAATATTTTGCATGCGGACCTAATTTGGGAACGTTAGGTTTATTAAGCGTTAAGGAAAGAAAGTTATAATTGTATGATGTATATGCATTGTACGAGGTAATGAACGTAAGTATAATACGACGTATTATAATATTAAGAATGGAGAATGAAATAACGTATATTACGAATAAATATACGAGCTAGTATACGAGAATTATACGTGGTGTATATATGTTAAGTTGTTAATTAAATGTAATGAACTAGTAGAATTATTAGCTTAAGGATAGAAGTCCAATAGAATGTGATACTCAAGCCCAAGTGTTTGATAAATCACAAGTCCAATCTATTGTAGCATAAGCCCAATAAGAATTAGCTAGATAAATTAGCAAGCCCAATGAATTGGACATGATCCATGGGGCAAACCAAGTGAGAAATGGGTAGACTTGATGGGCAAATATGTTGTGTGGTGACCAAGTGTTGTGCTAGACAAGAAAGGAATAGTAAGGAGGTGGAAGTTAAGGAGGTTGATTAAGGAGGTTTAACTAATGAGGTGGGATGTGTTAAAGTCCATAATGCCCTCACTTTGAGTTGCTTATAAATAGAAGGCTTCATAATTCTTTTGTTGGTTATTAAATTCTTCTCAACTCCTCTTAAGACAAGTAACTTAATTATTAGAGAGAATAAGCCACATAAACACTTATAAGTCATTTCAACCTTTGCTAGATTTTCCAAAGTGAAGTGAAGTAACAGTCTTCAAGGGTAAGACTCATGTCTATTATCTTTATCTCTTCTAAGATAGGATTGATAGAGAAGTGGGATTGTTTGATAATAACATGTAATAAGTCATTGATGAATGAACTTAAGCCGAATAAGTTGAATAAGCAACTTGAACCCAAATAAGTTGATAAACTCATGAAGAACTAGTCATATGTTTGTCATATGATGTTAGTATGTTCAATATAGTATGAGAGCATTGATTGATGGACTTAAGTTCATATCAAGTCATAAGCATGAGAAATTGTAGTTAATAAGTTAAATAAGTCATTGACTTATGAGAATAATTCAAAACCTACTTTGTCAATAAGTTGGTGTAATAAGTAACTTGAAATGTTCATGTGTTGGTTAAAATCCATTTAGAACGTTTAGTAATGAAGCTTTGCCGGAATTCACACGATTGGACGATTATCGTCGAATTCGTGAAATTCTCGGAGTGGAAGTCGTATTTTGTGTTTAAAGTCGGAAACATAAGTTTTCGATGGAGACAAGTCATATTTGGCATTATAGAGTTGAGGACTCGAAAATGACTGAATTCCGACTTAGAACGAAGGAACGAGCGTTGAACGTACACGAATGTTTATCGTTTTCGTTGAAAATGAACTAATATGTGAAATTTTAGCAAACATAGTCAAATAGATAAAATTCTTGCATGAACGCATAGAGTATGTAATTTGTGAATTGTAGGCTTTTGAACGAGCCAATTCGGACTTATAACGAAGAAGTTATGTGTCCGGGAGTTTTGCAAAAATTTCAAAAGTCAGAAATTTTCTAAGAATGAGTTGGGCGTAGCGCGACGCCAATCCAAGGCCAAATGGTGGCAAGCATGGTCTTTGGAAAGGTCATTGTTTATCACCCTGCAAACTCATGGCGCCATGCACGAGAGAAGCTATATGTGTGGCTAGCCAGTACGCCCGATCCTAGGTTTTGACAGACAAGAATGTTTACAAGTATAGAATGAAAGATAACTCATTAGTAATGAACTAAGGTATTATTATAACATTGTTAAGGAATTGTTAAACACTTAATGTATGATGATTAAAGGTTAATAATCAATTGAAGATGAACGTAATGAGAATGACATAATGAAAATCCGGAACCAATAATAATAAATCTAAATTATAATTAGATTGAGAAGAAGGGTAAGATATATTAGGGTCTATGTATGTTCATTCATGACCTAATGTGTTATGTGATATTGTCATTACTGTAAAGACTTAGAGACTTAAAGTGTAAGTGTTATAAACAATAGCAGACGTTAAAGGCAAGTATTCTAACCCTTGTTCCAGTTCAGTCTGGACAAGCTTTGTAATTCATGTATCCTTTCGCATGAAGTTTTGTATGAGGATGTCAAAGCCAATTCTTTCGGTTAGACTTATGTTATGATTCTATCAAGCATGTTTAATGTTTACCAAGTTATATTGGTGTGGTTTTCAATTGAAGACTGAGTATGCCAAAATGTTTTTTGTCGTTTAACGACAGGCACGTGAGGTTGCCACAACTTAAACGTATACACGTTTAATGAATGTAGTGTTGATCAACATAGAGTACTATAGGCTGATCACCTAGACGTGCTCGTAAGTAATGTTGGACTTACGGACTTAGTGTCGGGATGTCCTTTTCAAAAGAACTTATGAAATGCTCAAGGTCTTGGACTGAAATTGATATTTTACTGAATATTGTTATAAAATGTTTTGAATGAAAAGAAGTGCTATTTTGAATTATCAATAGTACTTCGTAACTATTGTTCAGTTATTGAAGATATACGATTTCTATATTTCAAGCATGTTGTTTATTAGAATTGTAGTACTTTCTGAGCTAGTCATGCTCACTCTTGCTTGAACCATATGAACACAGCTAAGATCAAACGGACCGAAGGCTCCGGCAAAGATAAAGGCAAGGCGAAGATGAACCTTTAGAGTTCTTATGTAATAGTGTAGGTAAATGTCTGTAATATATTGAATATTATGACAAGAATGAACGAATGGGTTATAAAGAACCTGGGAAATATAATATTATTTTGAATATATAGAAGTTATATTAGCCCTTTTGAGACTTTTTAATTGAATGTATGTGTGAAAGGTAGTACCGTGTAGCACCATCTGTCGGGTTGGAAGATACCCGGATTTGGGGGCGTCACAGGTTAGTATCAAAGCATTAGGTTATAAAATGATAGGGGGGGATTAAAAACCTTATATCATAACCTTAAGAGAAGTCAAAGAAGTACAAGAAGAAAATAACCTTATAAAAATGCATTATGATTATGTTATGTGTTTTTATTATTCTACTGACGTGTTCTAATCAACTTAATTATTTTGTGTAGATGTTAGGAGTAAATAAAATGTATGTAGATGGTCAAGCCATTAGTGAAGAATCGGTGAACCAAGTAGACGTTTTACCGAACCCCATAGCAGCATATTCGGATGTAGTGATTATTGAGTCTGGAGACTCAGATGATGCTGAATACATGTCAGTATTCGATGGGATGATAGAGGAGGAAGTGGAGACAATGTCCTTTAACCCAGTAGCTATAGCAGCGGAGATAGCTCCTAGGGGGTCGATGATGTCTTTGTTCATGTCAGTATTGGATAGAAATATCCATTACTATCAGGAGGTCAAGGAGCTGAAGGCAGAGCTCCAGATGGTTATAGAGGACAAGACTAATTTCGAGTCCATGTGGGAGCAGGAACATTATGAGAGGATTTTGGCTAAGGACAAAGTCCACGAGTTAAAGCATGACGTCTTTGAGCTCAAGGAGGAGCTAAAGACCAAACTACAGAAGATAAGGAGGATGTCCTATATTCATAGGAGTTCTCACAAAGATTTCCAGTAGCAGGTAGCTGGTTATCCTGTAGAGGTGGGGCAGACGTGGCATATTATCAGCCGTGATATTATTGCCGGTCTTATCAAGGCAGATTTCAATAATCCCTTAAGGCAGATGTAGACTAGTAGTATCTAGAGTAGTTTTAGTATGTAAATATTTTGTAATTAGTAGTGACATAAAGCCCTCTTTTGTATAATGAAAGGTAGTCTTTTGTAAATCCCAATTTTTGGAAAGCAACAACGGGAAAGTAATGTAATCAGCATAGGCTGTGTATGTAATCGATGTAGTATTATACTACGAAGAATGAATATACGTCCTTTTTATGGAAAGCAATGAGTAATAGATGTTGGAGTTATTGTTTAAAATTAAATGATAACTAATAAAGAAAGGAATAATAATGAAATGTGTTTATTGTATATGCAAAATGCTGCCGAGAAGAGTGCAACGTAATCAAGGTGCTAACGTGAATCAACCGGAGGGAGGTCTGGTTAACCCGATGCAGGAGTTTGCTAACCTATTAACAGCTGCCTTTAATAGAACATGGGCTAATATCCCCGTAAATCTAGGAGTAGAACGAGCTACTACCTTTAAGGATTTCAAGAGTGTGGGTCCACCAGAGTTCAAAGGAACTACAGACCCTATTGAAGCCCAAACATGGGTAAAGGAAATAGAGAAGGCATATGTGATAGCAAATGTCGACGAGGCTCAAAAGGTTGCCTTTGCGACCTATATGATGAAGGGAGAGGCCAACTTTTGGTGGGAAGCCAATCAGGCTAGGGCCGAGATCGAGAATCTAACGTGGGTGAGGTTCAAGGAGATATTCTTCGAGAACTACTTTCCCACGAGCATGCAAGGGAGGATGGACATGCGGTTTCTCGAGTTGAAACAAGGAGATATGATGGTTCCCCAATACGCCGCCAAGTTTAATGAACTGGCGAGGTTCGCTCCACATCAAGTGGATACCGAGGTTAAGAAAGCGCGAAGGTTCGAGCAGGGATTGAAACCCTGGCTCTATAACCGTATTTTGGTATTCCAAAGTACTTCTTTTGGAACCATTTTAGAGAAGGCGATAATCGCCGAAGGTGGTAGCGAGGCGTTGAGCCAGTAGCACAAAGATAAGAAAAATAAGGGGAAAATGAATGGGGGAGTGAAGGTCGAAGGAGCCAACGGTAGTGGCGAAGGACAAAAGAGGAAGACGTTTAGCTCTGGGAATACTAAAGTTAAGTTAGGAGATCTAAAGAGAAGAATGGAGGCCTGCAAGACCTGTGGGAAGACTCACTTAGGAGTCTGTCTCAAGGGGAAGGCCGTCTGTTACAATTGTGGACATGAGGGACATATTGCGCCTAACTGTCTGAGTCCAAAGAAGAATCACGGATGCTTTATATGTGGGTCAACTAACCACATGGCAAAGAACTGCCCGAAGAAGGGGACGGACGGGAATCAAGGCACTAATAACGGTAAGTTAGCTATTAGTGGTCCAAATAAGTAATGGTAGGCGCCGATGGGTCGCACCTTTAACATGATACCCAAGATGCAACAGCATCGAGGGGACATCGTCGCATGTATTATTCTGATCAATGACATAAATGCTTACATGCTGTTTGATTCGGGTGCTACTTGTTCGTTTATAGCATGTTATTTTTCTAGACGATTAGGATTACTTCCCGAAAAGTTGCCTATACCTTTAAATATTTAGGTAGCAAACGAAGAAATAATTCTTGTTGAAGATGTTCATAGGAGTTGTTGCGTAGATATACGGGGTTGTAAGTTATCGATAGATTTGTTACTGATAAAGCTAGGAGAATTCGACGTAATTCTCGGAATGGATTGGTTAGTGAATCATGGGGTAATTATAGATTGTCAAAATAAATGTGTGAACATTAAAACGTTAAGACAACCTCAGGTAGTATTTTACGGGAATAGATCGCCGGGACGTTTGTGTTGTCTAACCATGACACAAACTAGGAAATTACTGAGGAAGGGATGTGTAGGTTACCTGTGCCATGTTTTTGATACCCAGAGAGTGGTAGCAACCATGGAACAAATACCTATAGTGAGAGAATTCGCCGATGTATTTCTGAGTGAATTGCCTGGTCTTTCACCGAATAGGGAGACAGAGTTTGTAATAGACATCGTACCAGGAGCGGCACTAGTTTCCAGGGCACCGTATCGCATGGCGCCAGTGGAGATGAAGGAGTTGATGGTGCAGTTGCAAGAACTGTTGGACAGGAAGTACATTCAACCGAGTGTTTCGCTATGGGGAGCACCGGTACTGTTTGTCAAGAAGAAGGATGGATCGTTAAGACTTTGTATCGACTACCGAGAGTTGAACAAGTTAATGATAAAGAATAAATACCCATTACCCATGATCGATGATCTCATTGATCAGTTAAAAGGGGCTAAGTATTTTTCTAAAATAGATTTAAGAACGGGGTATCACCAGTTGAAGGTTAGGAAGGAGGATGTACTAAAGAAAGCATTCAGGACTCGTTATGGTCATTACGAGTTTCTAGTGATGTCATTTGGGATGAAAAATGCACCAGCTGCATTTATGGATATGATGAACAGAGTATTCAAACAATATTTGGACAAGTTCATCGTGGTGTTTATAGATGATATTCTAGTCTATTCTAAGACGTTAGAAGATCATGTTGAACACCTAAGATTAGTGTTGGAGACACTAAGAAAGGAAAAGTTGTATGGGAAATTCACTAAGTGTGAATTTTGGTTGGAGAATGTACAATTTTTAGGTCATGTCATTGACCATGAGGGGATTTCAGTAGATCCAGCAAAGGTGGAAGCTGTGATGAATTGGGAACAACCAAAAACGCCAACTGAGGTGCGGAGTTTCCTAGGGTTAGCGGGTTACTATCAGAGATTCATCCAGGATTTTTCAAAGATAGCTACTCCGTTGACTAACTTGACGAGGAAGATGGTGAAATACACGTGGACTGATAAGTGTGAGGATAGTTTTCAAGAACTGAAGAAGAGTTTGAGTGAAGCGCCTGTTTTATCATTGTCTGATGACACAGGAAATTTCGTAGTTTATAGCAATGCTTCGCATAGAGGACTTGGTTGCTTGCTCATACAGCATGGAAAGGTCATTGCGTATGCATCTAGGCAGTTGAAGAATTATGAGAAAGTTTACCCTACTCATGATCTAGAACTGGCCGCTGTAGTTTTTGCTCTAAAGATATGGAGACATTATCTTTATGGAGAAAAATGTGAGATATACACGGACCACAAGAGTCTAAAATATATCTTCACACAGAAGGAGTTGAATATGAGGCAGAGGAGATGGCTGGAGCTGATAAAGGATTACGACTGTGAAATCTTGTACCACCCTGGGAAAGCCAATGTAGTTGCCGACGCCTTAAGTAGGAAGGGTCGGGAAAAGTTGTCTTTGTTAACGGCTCAAATTGAGTTAATAATAGAGATGGCTAGGATGGAGTTGGAAGTGAAGCTGCCAAGTGAAGTAGGACAAATGTTGTTTACGACGGAGATGCAATCTACCATCGTAGAGAGAGTTAAGGAGGTGCAACTCAAAACTGATGAGTGTGACCAGATGAAGGAGGGGCTGGCCAATGAAAAAGATATTAAGTACTGTCTTGATAATGAGGGATTATTAAGATTTGAAGGAAGAATTTGGGTTTCGAATGAGACGGAATTAAAGGAGCATGTATTAAACGAGGCTCATAGTTCGAGGTTTTTGATTCATCCTAGTAGCACTAAGATGTATCAAGACCTTCGACAGAGTTTTCGGTGGCCGAACATGAAGAGAGAGATAGCAGAGTACGTAAGTAGGTGCTTGACTTGCCAGAAAGATAAGGCCGAACATCAACGACCAAGTGGCTTGTTACAGTCATTGGAAATTCCAGAGTGGAAATGGGAGAATATCACGATGGATTTTGTGGTGGGACTTCCGACTACTCAGAAGGGGTATGATACAATTTGGGTAATAGTGGACCGGTTGACAAAATCGGCTCACTTTTTGCCAATTAGGGTTAAGTATAACTTAGACTAATTAGCTAGACTCTATGTTAAGGAAATAATTTCCATACATGGAGTACCAGTATCAATTGTGTCAGATCATGATACACGATTCACATCAAATTTTTAGAGGAGTCTACAAGAGCAGTTAGGAAGGCAGTTGAAGCTGAGTACGACATATCATCCACAAACAGATGGACAAATCGAGAGAACAATTCAGACATTAGAAGATATGCTAAGATCTTGTGTCATGGATTTCAAGGGTAGTTGGGATGATTATCTACCATTAGTGGAGTTTGCGTATAACAATAGTTATCATGCAAGTATAGGTATGCCGCCTTACGAAGCTTTGTATGGGAGGAAATGCAGAACGCCAATGTATTGGGATAAGGTAAGAGAACGCCGAATGTTGGGACCAGAATTAGTGCAGCAGACAGCGGACATTGTCAAGATAATATAAATGCGTCTTCTAGCAGCTCAAGACAGACATAAGAAGTTTACGGATCAGCATAGAGAGAATAGAGAATTTGAAGTAGGTTCGTACGTATTTCTAAAAGTATCTCCCTGGAAAGGAAAGATACATTTTGGAAAGAAGGGAAAGTTAAGTCTGAGGTTCATAGGACCTTTTGAGGTATTGAAATGGGTGAGTGAGGTAGCATACATGATAGCATTACCTCCAGACCTAGAACGAATACATAATGTATTTCACGTATCCGTGTTACGTCCCTATAAGCCAGATTAGAAGCACGTGATAGAATATGAACCTATTCATATCGAGAAGGACTTAATGTACGAGGAAACGCCGATTCAAATTGTCGATAGAAAAGAACAAGTTCTGCGGAATAAAGTTATACCTTCCGTGAAGGTGATATAGAAGAACCACGATGCAGAAGAAGCAACGTGGGAGTTAGAAGAAATGATGAAAAAGAATTATCCTCATTTATTTGTGTAATTTATTTTTATATAGTGAGATTCTGGGGACAGAATCCTTATAAGGGGGAGAGAGTGTAACGCCCCAGAAAATCGAACCTTTGTAAATACTTTTAATAATGAATAAAATATTATTATTTATTATTATTACGTGTTGATAAGATGAATGTCGTTCTATAACCTAGAAACGTCAGAATGTCGTAGTATTTTAACTACGTGAATGAATTAAAGTGTTTGAATTTCTAAGACGAAAATAAAAACTTTCCGAGAAATTTTTCAAAAAACACTATTCATCGATTTCTGCTCGGGAATTATTTTTGAACTTCCGAGAAATACGTAACGTTATAATATCGAGGTGATATTGATTATGTAATAAAAATCTAAGTATGAAAAACGTAATATTTCGCATGCGGACCTAATTTAGGAACGTTAGGTTTATTAAGCGTTAAGGAAAGAAAGTTGTAATTGTATGATGTATATGCATTGTACGAGGTAATGAACGTAAGTATAATATGACGTATTATACTATTAAGAATGGAGAATGAAATAACGTATATTATGAATAAATATACGAGCTAGCATACGAGAATTATACGTGGTGTATATATGTTAAGTTGTTAATTAAATGTAATGGACTTGTAGGATTATTAGCTTAAGGATAGAAGTCCAATAGAATGTGATACTCAAGCCCAAATGTTTGATAAATCACAAGTCCAATCTATTGTAGCATAAGCCCAATAAAAATTAGCTAGATAAATTAGCAAGCCCAATGAATTGGACATGATCCATAGAACAAACCAAGGGAGAAATGGGTAGACTTGATGGGCAAACATGTTGTGTGGTGACCAAGTGTTGTGCTAGACAAGAAAGGAATAGTAAGGAGGTGGAAGTTAAGGAGGTGGATTAAAGAGGTTTAACTAATGAGGTGGGATGTGTTAAAGTCCATAATGCCCTCACTTTGAGTTGCCTATAAATAGAAGGCTTCATAATTCTTTTGTTGGTTGTTAAATTCCTCTCAACTCCTCTCAAGATAAGTAACTTAATTGTTAGAGAGAATAAGCCACATAAGCACTTATAAGTCATTTCAACCTTTGCTAGATTTTCCAAAGTGAAGTGAAGTAACAGTCTTTAAGGGTAAGACTCGTGTCTATTATCTTTATCTCTTCTATGATAGGATTGATAGAGAAGTGGGATTGTTTGATAATAACATGTAATAAGTCATTGATGAATGAACTTAAGCCGAATAAGTTGAACAAGCAACTTGAACCTAAATAAGTTGATAAACTCATGAAGAACTAGTCATATGTTTGTCATATGATGTTAGTATGTTCAATATAGTATGAGAGCATTGATTGATGGACTTAAGTTCATATCAAGTCATAAGCATGAGAAATTGTAGTTAATAAGTTAAATAAGTCATTGACTTATGAGAATAATTCAAAACCAACTTTGTCAATAAGTTGGTGTTTTAAGTAACTTGAAATGTTCATGTGTTGGTTAAAATCAATTTAGAACGTTTAGTAATGAAGCTTTGCCGGAATTCACACGATTGGACAATTATCGTCGAATTCGTGAAATTCTCGGAATGGAAGTTGTGTTTTGTGTTTGAAGTTGGAAACGTTGGTTTTCAATGGAGACAAGTCATATTTGGCATTATAGAGTTGCATACTCGAAAATGACCGAATTCCGACTTAGAACGAAGGAACGAGCGTTGAACGTTCACGAACGTTTATCGTTTTCGTTGAAAATGAAGTAATAGGTGAAATTTTAGTAAATGAAGTCAAATAGATAAAATTCTTGCATGAACGCATAGAGTATATAATTTGTGAACTGTAGGCTTTTGAACGAGCCAATTCGAACTTATAACGAAGAAGTTATGCGTCCGGGAGTTTCACAAAAATTTTAAAAGCTGTAAAATTTCTAAGGCACAGAGTTAGCGCCGCGGCGCCAACCCAAGGCCAAATGGTGGTATTTAGCAACACGCACAAGATGTCATTGCTCATCAGAAACTCAAGCATTAAGTCCACAAGAAGGTGAGCTATGTGTGCTCCTAGGGTTTCGACAGACAAGAATGTTTACAAGTATAGAATGAAAGATAACTCATTAGTAATGAACTAAGGTATTATTATAACATTGTTAAGGCATTGTTAAACACTTAATGTATGATGATTAAAGGTTAATAATCAATTGAAGATGAACGTAATGAGAATGATGTAATGAAAATTCGGAACCAGTAATAATAAATCTAAATTATAATTAGATTGAGAAGAAGGGTAAGATATATTAGGGTCTATGTATGTTCATTCATGACCTAATGTGTTATGTGATATTGTCATTACTGTAGAGACTTAGAGACTTAAAGTGTACATGTTATAAACAATAGCAGACGTTAAAGGCAAGTATTCTAACCCTTGTTCCGATTCGGGTCCGCCAAGCTTTGTAATTCATGTATCCTTTCGCATTTAAGTTTTGTATGAGGGAAGTCAAAGCCAATTCTTTCGGCTAGACTTATGTTATGATTCTATCAAGCATGTTTAATGTTTACCAAGTTATATTGGTGTGGTTTTCAGTCGAAGACTGAGTATGCCAAAATGTTTTTGTCGTTTAATGACAGACACGTGAGGTTGCCACAACTTAAACGTATACACGTTTAATGAATGTAGTGTTGATTAACATAGAGTACTATAAGCTGATCACCTAGACGTGCTCGTAAGTAATGTCGAACTTACGGACTTAGTGCCGGGATGTCCTTTTCAAAAGAAGTTATGAAATGCTTAAGGTCTTGGACCGGAATTGATGTTTTACTGAATATTGTTGTTGTAAAACGTTTTGAATGAAAAGAAGTGCTATTTTGAATTATCGATAGTACTTCGTAACTATTGTTCAGTTATTGAAGATATACGAGTTCTATGTTTTAAGCATGTTGTTTATTAGAATTGTAGTATTTGTTGAGCTAGTCATGCTCACTCTTGCTTGAACCATATGAACACACAACTTAAGATCGAATCTTAATCAAGGCTCTGGAAAAGATAAAAAGGCAAGGCGAAGACGAACCCTTAGAGTTCTTATGTAATAGTGTATGTAAATGTCTGTAATATATTGAATATTATAACAAGAACGAACGAATGGGTTATAAAGAACCTGGGAAATGTAATATTATTTTGAATATATAGAAGTTATATTAGTCCTTTTGAGACTTTTCAATTAAATGTATGTGTGAATGGTAGTACCGTGTAGCACCATCTGTCGGGTTGGAAGATACCCTGATTTGGGGGCGTCACAGTAATTGACCAACCATTATCTGTATACATATACAATATATATTTATAGCACCGAAATATAATTAATATTATATTATTATTCTCATTCCTTATTCAAAATCCAAAATTAGGGTTTTGAATCCATATCCGACTTTACATCGTATATTGTAAGACCCCAAATAATTAATAAATGAAATTTAATTTCCTCTAATTATTATTTTGAAATAGTAAGGGTTGATGTGATTAATATGGATAGTTATGGGTAAAATACGCAAATATTTCAAAATAAGCAAGTGGTTATAAAATATTCATTGTTGTTTCGAGGAATATTCGTTTGGTCGTGGAATATTCATCTTTGTCAGTGAATATTCGTATGACGGCCAATAGCGACCATATGTGGGCCCCATAACGGAAAGCGATTGGAGGAAGAAAATGACAAATATAAGTTGTTTAAAAATAACAACAGTAGTTATTACCGCTTTAATCGCTTGGAATACCCGGCTATGTTAAAAACACGATGTCTACGCGTTGTTGCACAAGAAGATACTTTGCAGTATTGCACCAATTATTGACTCTTACGTGAGAAGGCACTACTCAATAATGGTTACGTAATTATTGCTCAAAGATTTTATTTTATTGGTTCAATAATTGTTGCGTTGATATTTTATCTTTGTTGTTATTTCAATAATTGTCATTACACAAAGTATTTTCATTATCGAAGCAATAATTCATATTATCCGAATAATATTATTAGATAATGATATTAGCAATGTCTAAAAAGTTCTATCTAAGGAGAGGTTTGGTCACCTAATCATGCCGAAGAAGGAGAAATTCTTATTGGAAAGCCCCTCTTTCCAGGAACCGCCTCAAGTTGTCAATATTGTGATTCAGAATATTATTTGTGAATAATTAATTATTGATTCATATGATGAGGAAAATATGTTGAAAATTGAAATTTTATCTTTTTCTGATAAAATAATTCATTTAAATATATATATTATTATATTTTAATAATATAATAATGGTGATATTTTTACAACGAATGTGGGATATATGAGTATATGAGGAAGAAGAGTATTTTTGTTGCAATAAATGTTTAAAACATGTTAAACATGTCATGGACCCCATTTATTGATCGAAATTTGATTATAGCCTCTAAAATCGCCTGCTTGTAGATTTCGGTCAATTTCTCGCTTGGAATTTGGAAAAACCTTCTTCGTAAAGTTGTAGAGAATTGAATTTCTTATAAAAACTCATGAGATTCAATTTTCTGATAAAAGGGCTATTTATTATGAATTATTGAAGTTCAAGTTCAAATAATTGATTTTGGAAGTTTAAAATATTTTTAATTACAAAACGTTTTTTTTTTCATTTTGAAACTCATTTAACATGTGGTTAGGAGGCTGAATTCAGATGGTAGTGTGCGTAGAGATATTTAGAAAAAATATAATATTAATTTATTAAATTTTCTGCTTTGGTGTTCTAAGCATTTTCCTATAAATAGGGTGCTTAGGTTAGAATTGAAAATCACACCAGAAACTGAAGTTTTCTCTCTCTATATTATAGAGCGTATTCTTGTGAGTATTTTGAGTATACTTTGAGTATTGCTATACGGTGAAAGTTCAAGTTATAGCCTATATCCAGTATTCCAGCTAGAAGTACTGATCTTTCGAGGTAAGGAATATTATTTTTTTTCTTAATGATATTATTTCTTCAATATCATTATGCTGAAATATTGGTCTGAAGTTTTTATCAAATTTGGAACTTTTGGTGTCGGAGTTACTATTCACGTATACGGCACTATTCACGTATACGGTACTATTCACGAATACGGCACTATTCATCGAAAAATGAAAATTTTTCTTTTCGTCCAAAATATCTATTGTGGATACTAGCTTTGATTGTATCCATGTTTTGATCATTCTTGAATTTTACACCACTATGATTATTTTTGAGGTATTTTTGGACGTGGATAAAACGAAGTACGAATCCTTAATCCTTAATCCTTGTCATTTTGTTTCACTGGATTCGTTTCTTTTAAAAAAAAATAATATATTTTTCATCATCCTCAGTCTTAAATGATGATATTATTGAATATCTTTGGCCTGTATGGCAAGGATGAATGATTTCGATGAATATCTTTGGCTCAGTAGTGCAAAAGATGAATGATTTCGATGAATATCTTTGGCCCGTAGTGCAAAGATGAACAAGTGTTTAGATGAACATGACCAATCGGTGAAATGTCCTTGGCAGTGCAAGTAAAGGATGAATATATGATTCAGATATATATTGATTGATGTTACAGGATAAAAATATTGATGATGGACCGTTAAATTCATAGATATTAGTAGATTTCATCCTCTATGTAACTCTTCTATGAATTAATATTTTCCATCATGCAGTATTGATTTAAAACTTGTTGTCTATTGTATTCTATTAAATTTTTTCCTCGTTGAAGACTAACGATAATTTTTTCTCGTATTATCTTAGTCATAATATTCTTTACTAGGCTAGTTGAGCTCACCCTTTTCCTTTTGTTCCATTTTTCTTCTCGAGGCGAGAATGTAGCGAGTGCGAGTCTGTGGTAATGGAATGATGGTTTTAGAGAGTTGTTTAGTAGTCCTCACCATTTTGTAAAATAATGTATCAATAATTATGATGAGGATTTATTTGTATGTGGATATTGTTTAGATGGAAATATCTCAGTATTTAAACTCACGCTTTTCTTGTTGTAATAATAAAGTTGTAGTTGTTTACATGTAATTGACAACCTCGTAATGGGTGATGTATACCTATTTTGGGGGTGTCACATATATACCATTATTAATTAAGTTAAAATAATTAACTTAATTAATCAAAATAAATTCATATAATAAAATAGTTATTATAATAATTTAATAATCGCTCATATATTATTTAAATAATATTATACTCATATTTTCATAACAAAATAATAATAAAATATTTTTACTACAAAATTAATTTATTATAAAGATATAGTTTATAATAATCAATAATTCCTTTAAAAAAATTTATTTACTATTATTCATGTAATAAATAAATTTTATTTATCACATATATACATACAATTTGCCTTGTACATATCCCACCTTTTATTTTTTTTATAAAAAATTTATACGCAAAATTTCTTATTTAATTATATCAAAAATATCGGGTTATTACAAAATCGATCTAACAACATCACAATATCTATATCCATTCCAGTCAAACCATGTCAGAAGACATGATCATACGTTTTCTGGGTTACCCAAAAAATAGAAAACGTGATCGTTTCACCTACTTTGACCAGCTACTACATCCACCCAGTTTGATGTTTATGTGTTCTAAAGCTATGGATCTAAAAGTTAATCTAGCATACTATAACATGGTTGCAACAAAAAATCATATCACATAACACTTGGAAGATCAGAGACTACCAATATGTTGTCAGACGCTTCTGGGTAACATCTGGGTTGCCCAGATTTGCTTGGTCATGGTCGGTCAACCGACTTTGACCATGAATAACTTTTAATATATACTAGATCTGATCCTGCTTCAAGTTCTAGAACATAGATCTCATAGCATACTACATGCTCAAGCATTTAAACAACCAAAAACATAAACAGACTAAGATCTATGAGGTCTGACATTCGTTTGTCAGACAATATTTTTTAGTTTTCCAGATTTTGAAAAACATCAAATTCGCGCCTATAGATGTCATGGATCTACTATCTAGAAACCGAGATCACTTAGTTACACTATAAATAACATATTAAAACACAAAATTATAACTTTTAACATATCAATCAAGACCATATTTGGTTCTAAGGTTTTATACCTTTCTTAAGAAATGCTTGGATCTGGCCTTGCTAAGCTATGATGGGGATGGCAGAGACTTAATTTGGGACTGGTTTACTTCATATTTTCGTGGGTTAGAGAGAGAGAGAGAGAAGGACTTGGTAGAGATTTTGTGAACAAATGGCTAATTTTAGTGACTTTTCTATCTCATAATCTATTTATAAGTTAGATGAAATGTATTGGCTGATCAAAATGGCTGATTGGAGATGTTTTTGGTAACATGTGTTAGTTAGAGTAGTTCACTAACTAAAGTGTTGGCAAAACTTGCAATTAATCTATTCAAGAATGTGACAAAAGGGCAATTTGGTCATTTTGATCATGATTTTAATGGCTCAATTATCATCTTAGCTAACCCTTAGGGTTTGATCCTTAGGGTTTAACCCTAAGGTTTTGTACATTAATTTTCTAGGGTTCTAATTAGGGCTAAAATGAAAATTAAAGTTTTTAAAAATGGAAATTAGGATTCCCTAATTAGGTTAGGTTTCCTAATCACAAAGGTCTTGGAAATTAGGATAGATATTTATTAATTAACATTTAACTTTTTAATTTAGCGATTAGGGTTTCTAATTTGACAATTAGGGTTCATAATTTAGAAATTAGAGTTTCTAATAATTAGGGTTATATTCTCTAATACCGGTCATTAATCACGTTACATAACGACTTAAAAATTCTTAAAGTCGTATTGACTTTTGAATTGGGGTGTATCTGTTTGATACTAGGGTTTTCTACTGTTACTGTGACAACCCGAAAAATTGGATTGTCCAGAATTTAAGATTTAAAGAATTAGTTATTAATAAATAAATTTTTATTAATAATATTCTATGCTATGTGTTTATTAATCTTTCTATAAGCTAGGATAATTATTAATCAAGAGGATTCTGGCTACGAAATAGACTGAACGAGTAAGAATTTTTAATACGAAAATAAAAAAATTTTGGGAAAAAATTATTTCCAGGGAAAAAGACGAAATAAGTACTATTCACCCAACAAAACCCTAAGGGTTATGGCTTGAATAACCTAAGCCTTTTCGAGAGTTCGGTGTGTCAAAATGACATTCCATCGAAAGATTTGACGATAATATATCGTGAAAAGTTAAGTAAGACGAGAAAAGTTTTTCTCGAAACACGTATAGAAATCGCATGAAATAAAAAGACAAATACATTTTGCACCCCTAACTTTACTTTCTATTTACTGTTGCACCCCAAACATAAAAATTGTCTAAGTACACCCCGAACTTCATTATACGTAACAAAGCACACACTTTCTTCACTTAACCGGTCAAAAGTGATCGACTAAAGCTGTAACACAAGTTTTGGGTGCAAATTGTCTTTTAGTCTTAAAAATTGGCAAAAATAATTAATTTTAAATAAAATAATTAGTTTTAAAAATAAAAATAAAAAAATTAATTTTAAAATAAAATAAATAAAATAATAAAATTAAAGTAAATATTTGGAATTAATGATTAATAAATAATCATTAACTTGTAAAATGATTATTTTATTCAAAAACAGATTTTTTTTTCAAAATCATTAATAATTCAAAAACAGAATTAAAATTCATTAATAATTCAAAAATGTAATTTTAAAAGCAAATTTTTTTCTATTCAAAATCATTAATAATTCAAAAATAGAATTTTTTTAATAAAACTGAATTTTTTTTAACTTGTAAAATAAAATTACTTTTTGAAAAAATTCTATTTTAAAAAAATCTATTTTAAAATATTTTTTTTAGAAATTTTTTAAAAAAACAAAAAAGCAATTATTTTTTATGTTGCAAAATGATTTTTTTTACAAGTTAATGATTTTTTTATTCAAAAATGTAATTTTCTTTAACAAAATGCAATTTTATTCAAAATCATTAATAATTCAAAAATGTAATTCAAAATCATTAATAAAAACAAAAACAAAATTGTTTTTATATGTGGCAAAAATGATTTTTTACAAGTTAATGATTATTTTATTCAAAAATGTTTTTTTTAACAAAAGCGTAATTTTATTCAAAATCATTAATAATTTAAAAATGTAATTTTAAAAATAGAATTTTATTTTATTCAAAATCACTAATAATTCAAAAATAGAATATTTTTTAACAAAAATGCAATTTTTTTAACTTGTAAAATAAAATTACTTTTGAAAAAATTTCGCTTTTTAAAAAAATTCTATTTTTAAAAAATTTTGTTTTTACAAAATTTTGTTTTTAAAACAAAAACCTAATTGTTTTTTTATGTGGCAAAAATGATTTTTTACAAGTTAATGATTTTTTTAACCGTAATGATTAATAATTAATTTTAAAATTAAAATAAAATAATCATTTAACAAGTTAATGATTAATTATTAATCATTAATTCCAAATATTTATTTTGATTTTATTATTTTAATTATTTTATTTTTATTTTTAAAACTAATTATTTTATTTAAAATTATTTATTTTTAAATTATTTTATTTTATTTAAAATTAATTAATTTTGCCAATTTTTAAGATTAAAAGACAATTTCACCCCAAACTTGTGTTACAGCCTTAGCCGATCACTTTTGACCGGTTAAGTAAAGAAATTGTGTGTTTTGTTACGTATAATGAAGTTTGGGGTGTACGTAGACACCTTTTTGAATTTAGGGTGCAAAAGTAAATAGAAAGCAAAATTTGGGGTGTAAATTGTCTTTTAGTCAAATAAAAATGACGAAAAGTACTGTTATGTACTTTTCATTCTTTTAACTACGTTAGGAGAAAACATGAAGGAAAACGCTTAATATCAAAAAGTGTTTTTCAGTTTTTCGGAGATCCAAAGAATATGTAAAAGTTAATTGGTAAAGGAAAGACGAAATATCCAAAAATATTTGGATTCCGAGAATAACAGTTTTTAAAACTGTCGGACAAAATCCAAAATATGGAACCACAAAACTTCCCAAGCTTGGAAGTTTCGTGAATAGTAAGGAGGTGGAAGTAAGGAGGTGTGAATAGTAACTGGAGGGGCGAAATGACTATTTTGCCTCTAGCTTAAAAAATCTATAAATAGGAAGCTTAATTTCATTTGTTTAGGATTTTGAAAATCCTACAAAATTTGAGAGAGAGAGAGAGAGAGTTTTCAGATGAGGAAGAAGAGGAAAAGGAGGAGGAAAAGCTACTCGTGAGAAAACTTTGTCCGACGGAAGGAGATTAAAGAAGGAAGGTAACCCGAAACCTAACTTCTATATAGTTTTTCTTTAAGTTTTATATGTTTAAAACATAGCTTAATGAGAATAAGAAGTAAAAGATGTAAGAATGATTTTCATATGGTTCAAATCATGAGAAATGAAGAAATAAGAACTAGAAGTTTAGTTTATAAATTTCCTAAGGAAGCATAAGATTCGTAATTAATTTGAGCGATCCGAATGAATCATATGAAAGATTAGGTGAAATAAGTAAGGAATGGTGTTTTATAACATCTAATTCCAAGAAAAAGTGAAATTGTAATCAAAATATCGATTAAAAATGAAGAACGAACGAAGAACACGCGATGAACGCGAAGAACGTTGGTGATGGACTAATTTAAAAGCATCATAGTGTAATTGTTGTTGATGGACAAGTTTAAAACCATCGCGTATAAGTTAGATGCTTATTGCTTGGTTAGAAACGGTAGAAACGTTCATGAAGAACGGATTAAAACTTAGCTATAACGAAGTTATGGCAAAAATTTTGTAAAAGACGAACGAGCATTAAAAAGTGTGTAAATGAACCCGAACGTGTAGGGTTTCATAAGAATTTAAGAGAATGTAGAAAACATGAGTCGTGGACTAAAGAATCAAAGATGATGAATGTATTGAGTAAGACATCTTCGTATGTCATGAAGCTGTAAACCTGTAATGAAAGTTGGTCGCGTAAACTTAGTTTGCAAGATCGCGAACCCTAAGAAGTAAAATTAAGTAAACCAATGCGTAAGTCAAGTATATGACTAATTGGTGTATGTGTTATTTCCTTATGTGTTATAGGGATTGGAATGAGCAGTTCAACATAAGTTGTAGCTGTGCGTAAGGCAAGTTTCCTAACTTCATTCATATTCTAAATGAATGCTAGTTTCTTAAACTTCTCAGATGTTGAACTTGAGAAGTTCTGTCTTTGTGCGAATGTGCGATATTTGTATAATGTGGTAGAACGTATGAGGCCTTGTGACACAATGTGAACACTTCGGTGTTTTTGTGAGAGGAACTGTTCTGTGATTGAACTGTTCAATAAGAGAATGCTCTGTTTATACATGATCCTTTATTGTTAAGTCTGTGCTAATGATTCTAGCCAGACAGAATGTGTATGAAAAAGGTAGAAGAATGAAAGTATTTCAAAGTGAAAGTGAATAATGTTTTAAAATGATAGGAATCGAGATAATTCCTATTATTCAAATTGCTTCATAACTTTTGTTCGGTTATCGAAGTTCTAAAGGAGTGTTTGAATTCTTGAAGTTGTTTGTTCAACTGTTATGACTTTCTTGGCAATTGAATGCTCACACTTGTTTTACATGAAAAACATTTTCAGCATACGAATAGAAAAACTTAAGGATCCTGTAAAGATCAAGCTGATCGGTATCCAGGAGAAGTGTTATTCAGTATATGGATGAGCGTGAAGATCAAGCGAAGACTTGTAATATAGAATAGTTTAATTGAACTATAGATTAGTTTAATGAACAGTTATGTATCCTTGGTGGCGGATGAAAGTCACTCTTGTAAGAGATAAAGAATAATGTAATTATCATTATTTGTAATGAAAGAGTTTATAAGGTTTTAGAACATGAGAATTGAGAATATATGTTATTATATTTCAGTATATAATGATGTATGTTTGGAAGAAGATGTACTCGTGACGCACAAAATACGGGTGTGAAGATAGACCGGATTTTGGGGCGTTACAGTTACATCATAATTGACCAACCATTATTTGTCTACACAAAAAATACATATTTATAGTACTGAAATATAAATAATATTATGTTATTATTCTCATTCCTTATTCAAAATCCAGAATTAGGGTTTTGAATCCATATCCGACATACATTCACATACATACCATTATTAATTAAATTAAAATAATTTACTTAACTAATCTGAATATATTCATATAATAAAATAATTATTCTAATAATCATTTCATATTTTAAATAATACAATAATCATATATTCATGGAAAAATAAATAATAAAATATTTTTACTACAAAATTAATTTATTATATATTTTATAATGATCAATAATTCTCTAAAGAAATTATTTGCAATTATTCATGTAATAAATAAAATTTTATTTATCACATAAATACATACGTTTTACCTTGTACATATTCCCACCTTTAAAATAAAAAAAAATTATACGCAAAATTTCTTATTTAATTATATTGAAAATATTGGGTTATTACACTTATTTCTTCATTTTCTCATGATTTCAACCATATGAAATCATTCTTAACATCTTCTTCATCTATTTTCATTAAGCTATGTATATCGACATAGAAAACTTAAAGAAAATTAACTTAGAAGTTAGGTTTTTAATACATTTCTTCTTTAATCTCCTTCTGTTGGACAAAGTTTGCACTCGGGCTAGCTTTTCCTCTTCCTTTTCCTCCTCATCCGAACTCTCTCTCTCTCTCTCGTGTTGGTAATTTTCAAAATCACCAACAAATGAGCTAAGGTTCTCTTTTATAGAAAACCAAGGCTAGGGGCAAAATAGTCATTGTGCCCCAAAGTTACTATTCACACCTCCTTACTATTCACGAAGCTTCTCTTGGAAGCTTCATGGTTCCGTCTTTCGAGATTCGTCCGACAGTTCCAAAAACTGCGATTCTCGGAATCCAAATATTTTTGGATATTTCATCTTTCTTTTGCAGATTAAATTTTACGCATTCTTTGGAACTCCGAAAAACTGAAAAACACTTTTTGATGATAAGCATTTTCCTTCACAGTACTTTTCGTCATTTTTATTTTGTCCGATTTTTGCACATTTTTCGAGAAAACTTTTATCGGCTTACTTAACTTTTCATGATATATTATCGTCAAATCTTTCGACGAAATATCATTTTGACATACTAAACTTTTGGAAAAGCTGAGGTTATTCAAACCCTAACCCTTAGGGTTTCGTCAGGTGAATAGTGCCTATTTCATCCTTTTCCTTGAAAATATTTTTGTTCCTAGAAAAATTTTATTTTCGTCTTGAAAATTCTTACTCCTTCAGTCTAGCTCGTAGCCAGAATCCTCCTGTTTTATAATCTTCCTAGGTTCTAGAACGATTAATAAACACATATCATAGAATATTATTAATAAAAATTTATTTTATTAATAACTAATTATTTAAACTTAAATTCTAGACAATCTGATTTTCCGGGTTGTCATAATTTTTATTTTATTATATTATGGAATTGTAATAAGTAATTTTATATGTTTATATTTTGCATATATGAAGATGCACGGGCCAAAAGCCCATGAAACTTAATTAAAGGCTCTAAAAGAGTGATTATTCATCAAACTTAATAAAAGGCTCTAGAAGAGAGATTATTCATTGAACTTAATTGATGTCTTTGGAAGAGCGATTATAATGTTGTTAAAGGGCACAATACTTGGTATTCTTCTGAAACAAACTAAAATTTGCTTAGCTTTAAAAATATATGTTATAATGGTTATCATATTAAAACCAATATGAAGATAGTGAATAATTTCTTTATATAAATTCAATATTATTAGGCCAGAAGCTCATATTAGAAAAGTTGTCTATTTTCTCCTCTGGGTTATATTATACTAAAATGAGAACAATTGAAATAAATGTTATAATACAACAGAAGTGTTCAGATCTAAAGGTTTTTATATTTGGCATGATTTTCTTGGTCATCCAAGATCAATAATGATACGTCGAATTATTGAAAACTCCCATGGACATCTTTTAAAGAACCAGAAGAATCATTTGCCTAATGATTATCCCCATAATGCATGTTATCAAAGTAAATAAACTGTCAAATCATCACATTTAAATATTATTATTGAGTGTTCATAATTCTTAGAAAGAATTCAAGGTGATATATTTGGACCAATACACCCACCTTGTGGTCCATTCAAGTATTTTATTGTTTTAATTGATGCATTAACCAGATGGTCACATGTATATTTACTTTTTAACTATAATTGTTGCATTTTCCATGCTTATTGCTCAAATAATTAGGTTGAGAGCACAATTTCTTGATTATCCAATTAAGAAAAATTGTTTAGATAATCCTGGTAAATTCACATATTAAGATTTTGATGAATATTGCATGTTAATTGGAATTGATGTTGAACATCCTATTGCACATACACATACTCAAAATGGTTTAGCTGAACCATTTATCAAGAGAATTCAAATTATTGGTTGACCTTTGCTTATGGAATAAAAATTACCAGTTTATGCTTGGGGTCATGTTATGTTACATGTTGAATCATAACCTCAATAAGTGATGTTTTTAAGGCACGTTTTGAGGATTGTCATTTTAATGAAATAATTTTTCCATCATTGGGGGGAGAAAAGTCATTGTTTGAAGCACGACGTGAGATTACTTGAGATGTTTCGACGTTATCTCATCTTGATCCTCGTACAAATCAATATGAACTATAATTTTAAATGATTATTCATTTGCAAGGAATTACAAATTAACTGATAATAAAAAATCTCACATTCCAGCTGCTAATACTCCAGCACAGATTGAAGTCCCTGTAGGACAATCAGTTAATGCAACAACAAATGAATCAAAGATACACCTGAAGCGTGTAAGACCGATCGGTGTTAAAGATAAAATTGAAAAAAGTACAAGAAAAAAAGTTCAAGCTTATAAAGAGGCTATACCCATGAAACATGCTATAAAAATAATTGATCTATCCAAAACTTATGAACAAAAATCTCTTGAAAATAAAACTCTTGAAGAGTTATCCCATGAAGAGGATCAAGTACCTGAAAATAACGAGATATCGATACATTATGTACATACAAGAGACGTATTGGATATAAATAAAATTATTGTCGACAATATATTTTCATATAAAGTTGTTATTGATATTAACAGAAGTAATGATCATGAATATGAACCACAAACTGTTGATGAATGTCAATGTAGAAATGATTGGCAAATGTGGAAAGAGACGATTCAAGCATAATTAAATTCACTAAATAAACGTGAAGTTTTTTGATATGTAGTTTGAACACCTAAAGATGTAATATCCGTTGGATACAAATGGATATTTGTACATAAATTATAATACATGTGAATTTGATAAATAATATTAATAATAGAAATAAAAATGTTTAAATATTTATGTTGAATACATATATATATATATATGTGTGTGTGTGTGTGTGTGTGTGTGTGTGTGTGTCTTTAAATGTGGTAATTCAATCTAAATTGAATTAAGTATGTGATAGTCGAGAAATATGGTGGAAATGATAATGAATCTTAATTAAGCATATTTGGTATGCCTAGTGCGGCATAACAATGGACTAAATAATTCATTAATTTAATTGATGAGAAAATGATTAAATAATGTGATGGACTAATTATTGTTATTATTTTAATTATTTATTTGTTAGGTGCAAATTATAGGAATAGGCCAATGACCTATACATGGCTGAGGTAAAAATGGGACTATGATTTTGGGACAAGCATTTTAATTGCACATCACTAGTAAATGGACCTCAACATTATTAATGTGGTTTTTCTTTTGGGCTCACAAGGTCAATTTGTTAACTTAATGTTACTACCTTATGTTAAGTTATGGGCACATATACAAATACATATAATTATATAATCCATGTACATTGGGTTAGTCCAAATAATATTTGAATTGGGTTATAATATAAATTAGTTGGGTACTAACAACCCATTATTTTCCATAAGACTTATTCTCTTAATTACATATAAATACCATAATGATGATTAATATCAAACATTTATTTTCATAAAATTAATTCTTATATTATAATATTTTTCTTAATATCACATTTGATCTTTCAAGTATGATGCAATTTTATTACGATCTTTGTGTTGAAGTGGCACGATCAAGCACTACTTCCTCGAGACAAACCAAAGACTGTCGTTGTCTTGGGTTGCAAATCCTTGAAAATGAATTTTTGTTACTCTTGATGCTCTGAGCATATGCGTATAACTTAGTTAGGAATAGAAATAGGTCTGATATGATGTTCAAGTAACCTTGCATGAAATAAAGGGATTTGACTTGGTTAATTATGTGTTTAAAAACAAACATGAAGTTTTAAAAATAAACCTTGATGAACCTTGTGTCCTTTGAGTTCTGATTTTATTAGCATGTGTATATGGCTTGGTTATGTGTACAAATTGGTATGAAATGTGGTTTAAAGTGGCTTTGCATATAATAGGTTGCTTAGCTTGGTTTTGTATGTGTTTTAAAAGAAAACTTAAAATTTTGAAAACAAATATTGATGAACATTAAGTGGGTTGCATTTTGACCTTATACATTGACATGCTAGAACTCTTTATGCTTCTAAACATGACTAATATGCTCACCCATCTAGTTAGGCATGATATGAACTATTCAAGAATAATTTATAATAAATTTCAAGAATGAAGCTATGTTAACCTGGAATACATGAGTTAAATAACTTGAAGTATGTGTGTTAAAGTTTATTAGCCTTGTATATGATTTAATGGATATCTTAGATAGTTCTTTGTTATATGAACCTAATTAGCCTTGTTAGATGAAAATTTCAAAGTGAAACCATAACGTGGGAAAATAAACTTAAAGTGAACATAAGAGACATCAAACCTATTCCAAGACCTCTTCACATGGGTATATTGTATGTATCATTATCCATTTACGCCAGATATTAAGCTGGAATCAAGAAGTCTTAACTCAATCTAGCCTTGACAAGGAGTATCACGACCGCTGATGAGTGAGATTTATACCTGCAAATCGGACCCTGGAATAAGATCAAACAGATTAATAGCTGATCAACAGACATCCTGGAAGCATACATGGAGCCAAAGAGGTACATCTCTAATTAGTTAGGTATGTTCTGGATCCAAGATGTAAAATGTCAGTTAATGTCAGTATATTAAATTTCACATCACTATAAATGACATTAATGATTATCTGTTTTAGAAATACAGCTGCTCACTGTATATAAGATTCATTCATAACATGCATATGCACTTATTGTTTTTGTCATCATCAAATAGGGGGAGATTGTCAGGAATAAACATGTGAATGATATTCCTATCTTTATATGATTTGATTATGATATATATATATATATATATATATATATATATGAATGAATATGCAAGTATGCTTGCATTAAGAAAAGCTGTAAAGTCCTCCGATAGATTATAGAAACATATGTACAAGGACTTAGAATGAATTGATCAAATATGTTAGGATGATCCTACATAAGCTAAACAACTTTGTAAAGTCCTTAAAAAGAAATGATGTATAAGGACTATAAATATAGAAAGATCAAGCATGTTAGGTTGATCTTATAATGTAATAGATAGGCTTGTCTGATCATCGAGCACTGCACCAGAAATCGTAGTCTGCCAGGAGAGTCAAGGAAAGCTCGAGAACTATCAAGGCAGAATCGTAGTCTGCAAGATAGTAGATCTTGGAGTTAGCAGACTACCAGGAGAGACGAGGAAGGATCGTAGTGTGTCGAGTAGCACTTCCTCAGAGCCGTAGTCTACTGAGGAAGTCATGTTCAGAATCGTTGAGACAAATGACCGCCTAATGAGTGACCGAGCATCTCCGGCCAAGTCAAAATCGTAGACTACACTCGAGTCGTGAGTCTATTGATAACGAAGCCCAGTCAAGAATCGTAGACTACACTCAGAGTCTTAGAGTCTAATGATCATATCAAGATAGAAATCGTAGTCGAGCAAGATCAGATGAAGACAACAAGCACAATGACAGAAATCGTAGAGTGCCAAGATCTGATCTCAGAGTCATAGTGTCTGCACAGCCGAAGCTGAATCGTAGAGTGTAGAATTGAGACTTCAACAGATGTGCTCACAACGCCAAGGCAGAATCGTAGAGCTAATACGATTCTCAACAAATGAGAACTCCCAGAATATCCAAAGGGATGAAGCCTCTGGTTGGTACTGCAAAGATACATCCCACCTGAAGGAAACCAGAGCACTCAACGAATGGCATGCAAGATAACAGAAGATCTAAGCATCAACTTAATCAGCATCCAGATTAAGTTGTGAAGCCATTCGAGACGAAGTCTTCCACAAAGATGATCATAAGAAGACTTCAGTAGCTGACTAAGGAAAGTCAGTATTTGCAGTAGCTGTCAAAGTGATAAGATGACAACGATCTTGGAAGTAATTAGGATCGTAGTGTTTGCCAAACAAAGAAGGAACTGATGGAGTGTACATAGAGATAATGGCCAACTTCTGAAGAACAAGGCTAAAGTGATTAAGCATTGGGTCAATCCATTGATGATAAGTGAACGGGAGATCACAAAAAGAAAGCGAGCTGGACACGCCACAAATTTGAAGTGTCTTGTTGTTCAAAAAAGACCAAAACAAAGAGTCAAGCCATCACTATCTGAGAACAGTCGAGGCAAACAGAAGTGTTGAGGCATTGCACGAAAGAAGGAAGAGGTGTTCTACATTAAAGATCCAATGAACATCCTTCTAAAGATCGTAGTGATGACTCTACATGGTATCAGTCAACAAGACACTACAATCAGGTCCAAGAAGATGTGCATCAGAATCGTAGAGTTCGAACAACTAAGGATTGAAGCATTGGCAACATTTTAATCTGAAGGTTGGTATAAGGACAAAAGCTTATTGAGAGCATCGTTGCAAGGATAACCTCTGATCGAGAAATTAGAAGGAGGAAATTAAGTCGTCGACCTGCCCAAGACATCAAAGTAACATATCTGACGGGGTAGGTGAAACAGTAGACTGCAGTGTCAGAAAGTCAGAAAAAGTTGACATGTCACATCTGCAGTCTACACCAAACAACTCGAGATCTGTGAAGCAATTTGAATAGCTTTCAACGACTACTTTCCAACGGGAAGATTGGGAAGCAGTATAAGTCAATAGAGCTTCAAAGATCAAGAGTTGCTGATGATTGCTAAGTTGCAGAATCGTTGAGTTGTTGGGAATGCTATTGTTGACTCTACGAGTTCCACCAAAGATTAACAGAACAAGTCTCAGTGACAGTGAGACTACAAAGGTGGAAGTGAAACAGCTTTGAAGAAGGACTTAAACAGATTAGAACTTCACTCAACAAAGATGAGAATGCCACTAAAGATGGCAGCCAAGCTGAGAGCCGAGAAGTCCAAAGTGATGGAATTCAGAAAGGTGGCAGAATACAAAGAAGATCATGAGAGCCACTCTACAGATCACGATGAACCCAAAGAATGAAAGGAACAGAAGTAGAATCATATCTGAAGAACATTCAAGAAGGGTTCAAGGATTGCTAAGTCCCAGACGAAGTCTACCAAAAGCTCAGAGACTTAGCAAATCCAGATGGTGATGATGCATAGCTGACATCAGATAAAGATGAGTAGAAAGGAGTAAAGATCAGCTGCACCAAAGAAGATGTGGTTCAGACTTGAAGCAGAATGCAGAGAAGACCACACCAAGTCGCTAAGTCGAGAAGATGTTCGTGAGCTTAAAGACATCTTAACACTCAACAACAACAACAACTACAACAACAAGAAGCCTGGGCCTGAGGGGTCCATTTTCGGAGGGACTAAATGAAGTTCCAAGCCTGCTGGGCTTGAAGAGTTCCTAGGGAACTAGAGAAGTTCCAAGGCTGCTACCCTTGAAGAGTTCTTAGTGAACTGAAGTCCCAAGGCTATTGGCCTTGAAGGAATCTTAGCGATTCAGGGAGTTGCCTTTCCTTAGTGGAAATCCTGCTAGTTGAAATGAGAATAGTGGATTAGGAGCTTGAGTCTCTGAACCACTTAAAACCCCTTGTGTCTTTTACTTTATGTCATTTACATTATGTACATTAATTGCTATAACTGATATGCATGTCTTAACTGCTTACTACTGAACTAACTCTACGAACAATGTATGTATGGTTATTAATATATCAATGAAGGGGATCTTTTACTTATTCCGCTGTGGTTGAAAAGATTCTTATGTTTGTCATATGCTAAATTATTAGCGATACAAAATAAACCAGAAAAGTATTTGAATTTAAAAAGGATCTATTCAGCCCCCCCCCCTTCTAGATCTATTGTGCCTACTAGAAACATCCTTCTAAAGATCGTAGTGATGACTCTACATGGTATCAGTCAACAAGACACTACGATCAGGTCCAAGAAGATGTGCATCAGAATCGTAGAGTTCGAACAACTAAGGATTGAAGCATTGGAAACATTTTAATCTGAAGGTTGGTATAAGGATAAAAGCTTATTGAGAGCATCGTTGCAAGGATAACCTCTGATCGAGAAATTAGAAGGAGGAAATAAAGTCGTCGACCTGCCCAAGACATCAAAGTAATATATCTGACGGTGTAGGTGAAATAGTAGACTGCAGTATCAGAAAGTCAGAAAAAGTTGACATGTCACATCTGCAGTCTACACCAAACAACTCGAGATCTGTGAAGTAATTTGAATAGCTTTCAACGACTACTTTCCAATGGGAAGATTGGGAAGCAGTATAAGTCAACAGAGTTTCAAAGATCAAGAGTTGTTGATGATTGCTAAGTTGCAAAATTGTTGAGTTGTTGGGAATGCAATTGTTGACTCTACAAGTTCTACCAAAGATTAACAGAACAAGTCTCAGTGACAGTGAGACTACAAAGGTGGAAGTGAAGCAGCATTGAAGAAGGACTTAAACAAATTAGAACTTCACTCAACAAAGATGAGAATACCATTGAAGATGGCAGCCAAGCTGAGAGCCGAGAAGGTTAAAGTGATAACATTCAGAAAGGTGGCAGAATACAATGAAGATCTAGAGAGCCACTCTACAGATCACCATGAACCAAAAGAAGAAAAAGGAACAGAAGCAGAATCATGTTAGCAGAACATTCAAGAAGGGTTCAGGGATTCCTAAGTGCCAGATGAAGTCTACCAAAAGCTCAGAGACTTAGGAAATCCAGATGGTGATGGTGCACAGCTGACATCAGATAAAGATGAAAAAAAGGAGTAAAGATCAGCTGCACCAAAGAAGATGTGGTTCAGACTTGAAGCAGAATGCAGAGAAGACCACACCAAGCTGCTAAGTACAGAAGATGTTCAGAGCTTAAAGACATCTTAACAGCTCAACAACAACAACAACTACAACAACAAGAAGCCTGGGCCTGAGGGGTCCATTTCTGGAGGGACTAAATGAAGTTCTAAGCCTGCTGGGCTTGAAGAGTTCCTAGGGAACTAGAGAAGTTCCAAGGCTGCTACCCTTGAAGAGTTCTTAGTGAACTGAAGTCCCAAGGCTATTGGCCTTGAAGGAATCTTAGTGATTCAGGGTGTTGCCTTTCCTTAGTGGAAATCCTGCTAGTTGAAATGAGAATAGTGGATTAGGAGCTTGAGTCTCTGAACCACTTAAAACCCCTTGTGTCTTTTAATTTATGTCATTTACATTATGTACATTAATTGCTATAACTGATATGCATGTCTTAACTCCTTACTACTGAACTAACTCTGTGAACAATGTATGTATGGTTATGAATATATCAATGAAGGGGATGTTTTACTTATTCCACTGTGCTTGAAAAGATTCTTATGTTTGTCATATGCTAAATTATTAGCAATACAAAATAAACCAGAAAAGTGTTTGAATTTAAAAAGGATCTATTCAACCCCCCCCCCCCCCTTCTAGATCTATTGTGCCTACTGGGAACTAACAATTGGTATCAAAGCAGGTTCTCATGCTATATTCAAAAGCTAATCTCTTTGAGTCTGATCCTAGGCACAAACATTGTTCTAAACTTAGTTTAGTAATAAGTCACTTGTTGTATGCAGATGAGCTCACATGTTGGAAATATTGTGTATAGGTAAATGTGTATATACACCTGAAGCTGCTCAGATTGGTCCATGTTCTTGATTGTCATATCAACAAGACCAATCCTTGCTCGCGGTCAATCTTGTAGTCTGAAGATCAGGCTAGAAAGCACAAAAGACATCAACAGAAAAGAGTTAAACATCCACCAGCCTAAAAGATGAAAAGGCCACACATGCTAAGAAATGGTTATCCGTAGAAGAAAGAAAATCTTCTCAACCAGTAACTAGATGTAAACCTTGTGAACTCAAGGATGTCAAAGAACTAAAGATGCTGATATTCTCTTAGCTTGCATCTTCAAAGACCACGACTGATTGATTGAAGGTTAACTGGAGCAACTAGCTGTCAGGAGCAAATGAGAAACTATGCACATCAATGCCTAAAACTCAGTATATTTAAGATAAATAACTGTTAAGAAACTGACAGTAAAAAGGTACGGTTCCTCACTAATATAAATATGTACATCATAATTGCACCTCTTTATGAAATATAACAATATTCTTTTAGGGAATCATAATCTACCTAAAAAGGTTGAAGAGAGAAAGTACACTGAGGGTGGAAAATCAAATGCCTATAAACTTTCTCTCCATTCAAGTTTTAGGTTGAAGATGACATTGTGAAAGAAATCTGAAATGGGTCATAAGAGTATCACAGGTCAAATTAATCTTATGTGAAGTAATCTTTGTTGATGGGTTAGTATGTATGTACAACCTAGGGTCTAAGTGTTTAATAACACACAGAGTATGATCAGTTCTACAAGAGTATCTTGAAGATTCATAGAAACTGATCACCTCTATGAATTAACCAGATACTAATAAATCATAGAATTGATTCTCACTCTGTGAACATTTAAACCCTGTGAACATAACCTAGCAAATGATGAAACCATCAAAGAAAAAGAGTGTTTTATTAAAATAGCAAATCTCAAACACACTCACCATCATGCATCTCAAAATATATTATCTAAACTAATTACATGCATGAATATGACTGTTGGTGATCAATATGATGATTATCCAAATATGAGGAACAGGGGTTTAGAAAACTAACCTAGCAGGACCCATTTAACCATGGGTACCAAAAATAGAAATTCATAACCTGCAGGTTCTTGGTTTATCTAGCCACACTAAGGAATGCTGAAGCAGATGACTTCAGTCAAGAAGATTCAACCAGCAGAAGGCTTAAGACTGTTCAGAAATGTTTCTGATAAAACTCCTATATGTCAAAGCCTGTCCTTGAAGACCTACTGAGCCAATCTAAATGAGGCTCACATGGCTACTGATCTTTATACGGAAGAAGGCCATTCAACCAAAGATGAAAAGGGTCATATATGCTCAATCATGTGAAGCACATCATATGAGAAGAATCCTCAAGGTAGTTCATATCAGAGGATCATTGAGCATCAATCATGAGGAAATCATTATGGAAGCAGAACTCAGCAAGCACAAAATGACAAGGAAGACTACATTTGTAGTGCTGTTAAAGGATCGTATAATGATCAACCCTGAAGATGCCCATCTCTACGATACAAGAAGATTTAATGACTTCAGCCAGAATGAGATATGCATGATTACCTTCTTCTACACATGAAGAAAAGGAAATCACACCACACTGAAAAGACAACATCTACCATGGGGGAGCAGCGATCTGCTAAGGGACAACATCACTTAGATATTCTATGAAGCAATGTACCAGCTACAGAGTCCCAAAACTTTGTGGCTAATGAACCAAATAAAGATCCATAGTCAATAAGAACGTCTCAAAATGTACTACTGATAACCTATCAGCCACCCAACTCAAAATTGTAAAGTACCTACGATCAAACACCTGATCGTAGTGTAAATACAGGACGACACCACAATTACAGCCAGTGCAAATGTCTAAAGTTGGAAGAGGAACTCCTCACCAGAAAAGGTCAAATGAGATATCAGTGCAAATCACTTCTAAAAGCATTTCATCTAAAAAGCGCCTCAGGGACAAACCTGGCCCTTAGCTCACTCTAAGAGGTTGGCCCTTCCTGAGCTACCTTAACCCAGAAGGATTGCTTAGTCAAGTTCATCTCAAGGACCAAGATAGTCAACGATCGCAGAGTAGAGTTTGAGAGAACTCAACGATCATGATGTAACCTCAACGATCATAGTGCAACCTCAGTGATCATAGAAACAGACTCGAAGATCCCAGTCATATAAGAGGCTACTCTAACTCATGAGGAGCTTAGAAGAACAGGACAGTTGCTCAAACATTCAGATTATGGGAGATAAGTTTGAATGCTGGATGGAAAGATGTCCTGCTGAAGAAAAGTGCCCAAGGCTTCATGATGTACATCAGTGGTTGAGCCATGCAGGTTCAAAATGCGAAGTAATGTCAAAACCATCCACTGCAACATCTCTCAAAAGTTGATCGTTGAATCAACAAAGAAAAACGTAGAGTCCATAGCTGCCTTATCATGCTACTCTATGAACCAAAGAGGTCAACGGTCAATCCACGTCAATCAAACGTCTACTCTTCTAAAAGAGACATCTAATTGAAAAGTTAATGGGGAGTTACAGCTCATTACTGGGCATCGTGCAACCAATGGCTAGTTGACACATCACAGCATATGCAGAGTCAGAAGGAACTGCCATAAAGATAAATTCAAAATCTGCAAATAGTTACCAGAACCTATCGAACCTCTCTCCCTCCCATTTCCAAACCCTAGAATCCTCTTCGAAGCTTAAATCAATTAAACCTCCAGAACCCAAATCACAATCAACTATCTCTTATAAATCGCTTCGAATCATATACCCTCATCCCTCGAACTATTCAAATGGAAGATTGGCGATTAATCACTGGCATTTAGCTCGGAACCAAGTCTTTTGAGAAATTCAAAAAGAAGTTCAGAGACATTCTTGAACTTGTGAAGAAAGCTGGATTCTCATAATGTCTTGAAGCTAGCACTCGAGTATATACTGATCTGGTCAAGGAATTTTACTCAAATGCATCCATAAATGCTGGAACCCTTTCAACTAAGGTTAAAGGTTAGTCTCTTAAGCTAAAATCATCTGATATCAATCAATGTTAAGGTTTTCTAACCTAAGACTGAGATACCTTGATGAGATCGACACTGAGAAAACAAAGGAGATTATGGGGTACCAAAGAAACCCTAGTCTGAAGGACATGAAGAAAAAGGAGTTTCTTGAGGAATTTGAGTTGCTTGCTGAGATAGTAGGCAAATGTATACTATGCAAGGATACGACATATGACACTGTGCTTGATCAATAACTGAAGAAGCGAATAAACTTTGGAGTTATCTTATTTGATCAGATCTCCAAATGGGTAGAAAAGGCTGAGTTGAAAAGGTCTACAGAAAAACCACTTATAAAAGTGTTTCATGGAAGACTATTAAGTATTGTGATAAAGAAGAAGCTGGGAGGAAAAATCAAGGATGATGAGGGAGAACCTCTGAATGTTCACAAAGTAATGTCTCCATAACTGTTTGTGAATTAGAAAGAAAACCCCAAGGATAACAGGAGGTTAACAACAACAAGGAGCAGCAGAAAGAACTCTATGAAAAAGAGAAAGGAGAAAGAGGTGGAAAGCTCTGAGTCTGGTGACTCAAAGACTCAGAAGCCACACACCAAAGAAGGAAGAAATCCAAAGGTGTGAAGAAAACTGAGGCCCTACCAAAAGGTCTCTCCATGGAAGACAAGGATGAAGAAGAAAAAGTTCTGACTACAGAAACCACTAAGAGGAGAAGTAACAGACTGCTTCAAGGGCCATCAAGAAAGAGAGCTAAGGTGGAAAACAAACCAGCCCCAATTTCCCAAGAAAGTACATCTGATGAAAAGGAGAACGTACAGTTAGAGGAAGAAAAGGTAACTAACAATCTCAAGACCGAATCCCCAAAGAACGAATCTAGCAATGAAGCTAAAGTTGGATTCATGAAAGAAAATGCAGAATCTACTGATGAAGAAAAGCTACAAGATGACCCAACTGCATCACCAAATGCAAATTCTCCAACAAGCCTAGATGTTGGGTCAAATGATGTTGTCTCTGAAGAAGAAGGACATGCACCTGCCAATGTTGAAAGTCAAGAAAGCTTGCCTGATGATTCAAAGGCCTTAGAGTCTGAAGAGGAAGAAGAGTCTGACGCTCCCATAGCTGAACCCCCAAGGAGAAGGAAGAGCTACAGATTACTTGCTCAATTTGCCTCCAAGAAGAGAAATGATCAATCTACTGCAATTATTGAATTAAGTGATGATGAATCTGAATCACAGGAAGAAAGTGCTGAAGATGGGACTAGTAATGAAGAGGATGAATCTAAGGAAGATGTTCCTGAAGAAGGCTCTGGTAATGAAATTCAGCAAGAAGAATTCACTGATGAATCTGATGAAAGGAATCAACAAGATTCAAGTTCAAGAAGTGAAGAATTGAAGAAAGATTCTATTTCTGCAAATCAAGAATTAGAAGAATCAGCAAACTATCCAATCATCTCTCCAGTAAGGATTAATAGAAGCAGAATAGTGAAAGGCTCGGATGAATCATAAGAAGTACTTCCAGAAATTCCAAGCCTAGAATTGGTGTCCTAGAACTTTCCAAAGGTGAAGAACTATGCAACAATGATGATCAAAGACTAGCCCCACTACAAAATCTACAGACATGCTAGCAACCATTATATTCCCTACAATCGTAGAGTGGACTCTGAAGACAAAAGTATTATGGCCAAGGAAATAAACGTAGAGTCTGTTAACTCTACCACTGATGGTGCTCAAGTCCAAAATGAAAAGCCTTCATCTACTCAAACACTATTGCCTAACATTCCTTCATCCTCCAATAGCGATTGGTACTCAACGATTTTTCAGATTCTGAACACTTTCGAAAATTTGTCCAAGGATGAAAATCGTAGAGTCCAATCTGGTGTTCAACAAAAAGCTGTCCAACCAGATGACCAAATTCTTATGGAGAAGGAGCTGATGAAAAATTATGATGATCTGATTGAGAAAATATCTCTAATCACTGAAGAGTCAAAGAGGTTGACAGAAACAGAAGATAACTCAGTTCAAGACAAAATCCAAGCCACCATGGCTGATGTATCTCTCAAAATCAAAGAGAGAGATCACATCTATCTGAAGGTCATACATGATTAGAAGGCTGAAGCTCTATGAGCACAAAAGGCCAATGAAGAGAAACTCCAAGTCCTCTCTGACAAGATTGACAACCTGAATCAGTATTTCTCCGTGAAACTTGAGTTGAGCCAACAAGAACTCAAGATTGAAGTTGGTAACTCCTCCTACCTGATTGAGCAACTTATGTCCAACATGGAGCAACTCTCTTAAGTGATTAATGAAAAAAAGGGGGAGAAAAAGAGGCATAGAAAGAGGCTGAGTAAGAGGCACTCAAGAAAGAGCAAGATCAGTAGAAGAAAAGAAGAGAAGAAAATAAAGAAGAAGATAGCACAAGAAGTAGCTGAGTCATCATCTAAGGGGGAGCCAAAAGATGATGAGCTTGAGGCTGAGGGGGAGCCAAAAGAAGAAGAGGAGCATACATCTACAGAGGAGCAGATAAAAGAAATGAAGTTAACATCCTAGGGGGAGCAGGTGCAAGAAGATCAAACAGATGAATAGCTAATCAATAGACATGCAAACTTGGAGCCAAAGAGGTACATCTCTAACTAGTTAGGTATGTTCTGGATCCAGGATATAAAATGTCAGTGTATGTCAGTATATTAAATTTCACATCACTATAAATGACATTCATGATTATCTGTTTTAGAAATACAGCTACTCACTGTATATAAGATTCATTCATAACATGCATATGCACTTATTGTTTTTGTCATAATCAAATAGGGGGAGATTGTCAGGAATAAACATGTGAATGATATTCCTATCTTTATATGATTTAATTATGATATATATATATATATGAATGGATATGCAAGTATGCTTGCATTAAGAAAAGCTGTAAAGTCCTCTGATAGATTATATAAATATATGTACAAGGACTTAGAATGAATTGATCAAATATGTTAGGATAATCCTACATAAGCTAAACATCTTTGTAAAGTCCTTAAAAAGAAATGATGTACAAGGACTATAAATATAGAAAGATCAAGCATGTTAGGTTGATCTTATGATGTAATAGATAGGCTTGTCGATCATCGAGCCTTCGCACTGTAAATCGTGAGTCCGCCAGAGAGTCGAGGAAAGCTCGAGAACTATTATAGGCGTAATCGTGATGCCGCAAGATAGTAGATCTTGGAGTTCGCAGACTACCGGGAGAGGCGAGGAAGGATCGTAGTGTGTCGAGTAGCACTTCCTCGGAGCCGTAGTCTACTGAGGAAGTCATGTTCAGAATCGTTGAGACAGCCTGCCTACGAGCTGACCGAGCATCTGCCGAAGCCAAGTCAAAATTGTAGACTACACTCTGAGTCGTAGAGTCTATTGATAACGAAGCCCAGTCAAGAATCGTAGACTACACTCAGAGTCTTAGAGTCTAATGATCGTATCAAGATAGAAATCGTAGTCGAGCAAGATCAGATGAAGACAACAAGCACAATGACAGAAATCGTAGAGTGCCAAGATCCGATCTCGTAGTCATAGTGTCTGCAGACAAATTAAGTCAATCGTAGAGTGTAAATTGAGACTTTAACAGATGTGCTCATGGCGCCAAGGCGTAATCGTAGAGCTAATACGATTCTCAACAAATGAGAACTCCTGAATATCCAAAGGATGAAGCCTCCGGTTGAGTACTTGCAAAGATACATCCCACCAAGGAAACCAGAAAGCACTCAACGAATGGCATGCAAGATAACAGAAGATCTAAGCATCAACTTAATCAGCAACCAGATTAAGTTGTGAAGCCATTCGAGACGAAGTCTTCCACAAAGATGATCATAAGAAGACTTCAGTAGCTGACTAAGGAAAGTCAGTATTTGCAGTAGCTGTCAAAGTGATAAGATGACAACGATCTTGGAAGTAATTAGGATCGTAGTGTTTACCAAACAAAGAAGGAACTGATGGAGTGTACATAGAGATACTGGCCAACTTCTGAAGAACAAGGCTAAAGTGATTAAGCATTGGGTCAGTCCATTGATGATAAGTGAACGGGAGATCACAAGGAGAAAGCGAGCTGGGCATGCCACAAATCTGAAGTGTCTTGTTGTTCAAAAGTGACCAAAACAAAGAGTCAAGCCATCAGTATCCGAGAATAGTCGAAGCAAACAGAAGTGTTGAGCCACTGCATGAAAGAAGGAGGAGGTGTTCAACAAGACACTATGATCAGGTCCGAGAAGATGTGCATCAGAATCGTAGAGTTCAAACAACTAAGGATTAAAGCATTGGCAACGGTTCAATCTGGAGGTTGGTATAAGGACAAAAGCTTATTGAGAGCATCGATGCAAGGACAACCTCTGATCGAGAAATCAGAAGGAGGAAATAAAGTCGTCGACCTGCCCAAGACATCAAAGTAATATATCTCGACGATTGTAGGTGAAATAGTAGATCGCGAAGATCGAGAAAGTCGTAAAAAGTTGACATGTCTCATCTGCAGTCTACACCAAACAACTCGAGATCTGTGAAGTAATTTGAATAGCTTTCAACGACTACTTTCCAATGGGAAGATTGGGAAGCAGTATAAGTCAACAGAGTTTCAAAGATCAAGAGTTGTTGATGATTGCTAAGTTGCAAAATTGTTGAGTTGTTGGGAATGCAATTGTTGACTCTACAAGTTCTACCAAAGATTAACGAACAAGTCTCGATGGGACAGTGAGACTACAAAGGTGGAAGTGAAGCGACATTGAAGAAGGACTTAAACAAATTAGAACTTCACTCAACAAAGATGAGAATACCATTGAAGATGGCAGCCAAGCTGAGAGCCGAGAAGGTTAAAGTGATAATATTCAAAGGTGGCGAATACAATGAAGATCTAGAGAGCCACTCTACGCATCACCATGAACCAAAAGAAGAAAAAAAGGTATGTAATCTTGTTGTCGTGAGAACATTCAAGAAGGGTTCAGGGATTCCTAAGTGCCAGACGAAGTCTACCAAAAGCTCAGAGACTTAGGAAATCCAGATGGTGATGGTGCACAGCTGACATCAGATAAAGATGAAAAAAGGAGTAAAGATCAGCTGCACCAAAGAAGATGTGGTTCAGACTTGAAGCAGAATGCAGAGAAGACCACACCAAGCTGCTAAGTACAGAAGATGTTCAGAGCTTAAAGACATCTTAACAGCTCAACAACAACAACAACTACAACAACAAGAAGCCTGGGCCTGAGGGGTCCATTTCCGGAGGGACTAAATGAAGTTCCAAGCCTGCTGGGCTTGAAGAGTTCCTAGGGAACTAGAGAAGTTCCAAGGCTGCTACCCTTGAAGAGTTCTTAGTGAACTGAAGTCCCAAGGCTATTGGCCTTGAAGGAATCTTAGTGATTCAGGGAGTTGCCTTTCCTTAGTGGAAATCCTGCTTGTTGAAATGAGAATAGTGGATTAGGAGCTTGAGTCTCTGAACCACTTAAAACCCCTTGTGTCTTTTACTTTATGTCATTTACATTATGTACATTAATTGCTATAACTGATATGCATGTCTTAACTGCTTACTACTGAACTAACTCTACGAACAATGTATGTATGGTTATTAATATATCAATGAAGGGGATCTTTTACTTATTCCGCTGTGGTTGAAAAGATTCTTATGTTTGTCATATGCTAAATTATTAGCAATACAAAATAAACCAGAAAAGTATTTGAATTTAAAAAGGATCTATTCAAATTTCCCTTCTAGATCTATTGTGCTTACTAGAAACTAACAGGTTTTATGTAAACTAGTAAAATTTAATTGAAGCAATCTCATCCATTGATTTCAAAAAATAGATTTCAAAATTACCATTTTTCCCCGACCTCAAAATCCTATAAATAGGAATTTTTCATTCATTTTGTTTTGCCAATTCAAGTGAAAATAAAATATCACTCTCTTTATCTACATACTCTCTCTTAAGCTTAATATCTCTTTTACCAAAGTTTTGATTATTTGAGAAGAGAAAATTGGTCCAAGTAATTGAGATAAGTCATTTGATTTAACTTAGTTGAATTATTTTTTACTTGTTTTAAATTTATAGATATACGAATATTAATTATTATACACAATTTTATATATCTATATTTCATCTATTTATAAAAAAAAAGTTATACTTAGACGCCGAAAGGCTACGGAGATATTCTTCTAAGGTGAGGAAATCGAATCTGCATTTATTCCTTATAGTACTATGTAACTTTTTATTGATATTATTTATATAAATATTGTAAAATAGATATACATTTGATAGTACAAAACTATTACATCGAAATATTCCTCCAAAAAGAGTGAATCATTCGAATGAATTTAAAATCTAAGTGATCTATCAAAAATATTTATATAAATATCAATTGTGAAATTATAAATTTTGTCATACTTAGACGCAATGAAAAGGCTACGGAGATATTCTTCTTATGTGATAGAATCAAACTGTGTGATTCCTTATAGTACTAAGTGACTTTATTTATAAATCATAAAATAGATAAATATTATTATATATTATCCTGAGTTAAACAAGTATATTTGTTATAATTAGCTTAACTAATTAAATTGTTATACTTGATAATTATCATTTAAATTGATTTATTCTTTTAATCACAAATATTTGAACACAAATTCATTCATATAATACTTGTTAGAGAATATTTGAAAAACATGTCTATTTTGATCCATAGAAAAATACTCTTTATTATAAAGAATAAATAATTATTCCCTAGAATTGGTGTCTTAGAACTTTCCAAAGGTGAAGAACTATGCAACAATGATGATCAAAGACTAGCCCCACTACAAAATCTACTGATTACATGCTAGCAACCATTATATTCCCTACAATCGTAGAGTGGACTCTGAAGACAAAAGTATTATGGCCAAGGAAATAAACGTAGAGTCAGTTAACTCTACCACTGATGGTGCTCAAGTCCAAAATGAAAAGCCTCCATCTACTCAAACACTGTTGCCTAACATTCCTTCATCCTCCAATAGCGATTGGTACTCAACGATTTTTCAGATTCGAACACTTTCGAAAATTTGTCCAAGGATGAAAATCGTGAGAGTCCAATCTGTGTTCAACAAAAAGCTATCCAACGGATGACCAAATTCTTATGGAGAAGGAGCCGATGAAAATTATGATGATCCGATTGAGAAAATATCTCTAATCATCAAGAGTCAAAGAGGTTGTGTAAATGCAAGATAACTTCGATTCAAGACAAAATCCAAGCCACCATGGTGATGTATCTCTCAAAATCAAAGAGAGAGATCACATCTATCCGAAGGTCATACATGATTAGAAGGCTGAAGCTCTATGAGCACAAAAGGCCAATGAAGAGAAACTCCAAGTCCTCTCTGACAAGATTGACAACCTGAATCAGTATTTCTCCGTGAAACTTGAGTTGAGCCAACAAGAACTCAAGATTGAAGTTGGTAACTCCTCCTACCTGATGGAGCAACTTATGTCCAACATGGAGCAACTCTCTTAAGTGATTAATGACAAAAAGGGGAAGAAAAAGAGGCATAGAAAGAGGTTGAGTAAGAGGCACTCAAGAAAGAGCAAGATCAGTAGAAGAAAAGAAGAGAAGAAAATAAAGAAGAAGATAGCACAAGAAGTAGCTGAGTCATCATCTAAGGGGGAGCCAAAAGATGATGAGCTTGAGGCTGAGGGGGAGCCAAAAGAAGAAGAGGAGCATACATCTACAGAGGAGCGATAAAAGAAATGAAGTTAACATCCTAGGGGAGCGGTGCAAGAAGATCAAAACGGATGAATAGCTAATCAATAGACATGCAAACTTGGAGCCAAAGAGGTACATCTCTAACTAGTTAGGTATGTTCTGAATCCAGGATATAAAATGTCAGTGTATGTCAGTATATTAAATTTCACATCACTATAAATGACATTCATGATTATCTGTTTTAGAAATACAGCTACTCACTGTATATAAGATTCATTCATAACATGCATATGCACTTATTGTTTTTGTCATAATCAAATAGGGGGAGATTGTCAGGAATAAACATGTGAATGATATTCCTATCTTTATATGATTTAATTATGATATATATATATATATATATGAATGAATATGCAAGTATGCTTGCATTAAGAAAAGCTGTAAAGTCCTCTAATAGATTATATAAATATATGTACAAGGACTTAGAATGAATTGATCAAACATGTTAGGATAATCCTACATAAGCTAAACAGCTTTGTAAAGTCCTTAAAAAGAAATGATGTACAAGGACTATAAATATAGAAAGATCAAGCATGTTAGGTTGATCTTATGATGTAAAAGATAGGCTTGTCTGATCATCGAGCACTGCACCAGAAATCGTAGTCTGCCAGGAGAGTCAAGGAAAGCTCGAGAACTATTAAGGCAGAATCGTAGTCTGCAAGATAGTAGATCTTGGAGTTCGCAGACTACCAGGAGAGACGAGGAAGGATCGTAGTGTGTCGAGTAGTACTTCCTCGGAGCCGTAGTCTACTGAGGAAGTCATGTTCAGAATCGTTGAGACAGCCTGCCTACGAGCTGACCGAGCATCTGCCGAAGCCAAGTCAAAAATTGTAGACTACACTCTGAGTCGTAGAGTCTATTGATAACGAAGCCCAGTCAAGAATCGTAGACTACACTCAGAGTCTTAGAGTCTACTGATCGTATCAAGATAGAAATCGTAGTCGAGCAAGATCAGATGAAGACAACAAGCACAATGACAGAAATCGTAGAGTGCCAAGATCTGATCTCAGAGTCATAGTGTCTGCACAGCCGAAGCTGAATCGTAGAGTGTAGAATTGAGACTTTAACAGATGTGCTCACAACGCCAAGGCAGAATCGTAGAGCTAATACGATTCTCAACAAATGAGAACTCCCAGAATATCCAAAGGGATGAAGCCTCTGGTTGGTACTGCAAAGATACATCCCACCTGAAGGAAACCAGAGCACTCAACGAATGGCATGCAAGATAACAGAAGATCTAAGCATCAACTTAATCAGCAACCAGATTAAGTTGTGAAGCCATTCGAGACGAAGTCTTCCACAAAGATGATCATAAGAAGACTTCAGTAGCTGACTAAGGAAAGTCAGTATTTGCAGTAGCTGTCAAAGTGATAAGATGACAACGATCTTGGAAGTAATTAGGATCGTAGTGTTTACCAAACAAAGAAGGAACTGATGGAGTGTACATAGAGATACTGGCCAACTTCTGAAGAACAAGGCTAAAGTGATTAAGCATTGGGTCAGTCCATTGATGATAAGTGAACGGGAGATCACAAGGAGAAAGCGAGCTGGGCATGCCACAAATGTGAAGTGTCTTGTTGTTCAAAAGTGACCAAAACAAAGAGTCAAGCCATCAGTATCCGAGAATAGTCGAAGCAAACAGAAGTGTTGAGCCACTGCATGAAAGAAGGAGGAGGTGTTCAACAAGACACTATGATCAGGTCCGAGAAGATGTGCATCAGAATCGTAGAGTTCAAACAACTAAGGATTAAAGCATTGGCAACGGTTCAATCTGGAGGTTGGTATAAGGACAAAAGCTTATTGAGAGCATCGATGCAAGGACAACCTCTGATCGAGAAATCAGAAGGAGGAAATAAAGTCGTCGACCTGCCCAAGACATCAAAGTAATATATCTGACGGTGTAGGTGAAATAGTAGACTGCAGTATCAGAAAGTCAGAAAAAGTTGACATGTCACATCTGCAGTCTACACCAAACAACTCGAGATCTGTGAAGTAATTTGAATAGCTTTCAACGACTACTTTCCAATGGGAAGATTGGGAAGCAGTATAAGTCAACAGAGTTTCAAAGATCAAGAGTTGTTGATGATTGCTAAGTTGCAAAATTGTTGAGTTGTTGGGAATGCAATTGTTGACTCTACAAGTTCTACCAAAGATTAATGTAACAAGTCTCGATGTGATGAAGTGAGACTACAAAGGTGGAAGTGAAGCAGCATTGAAGAAGGACTTAAACAAATTAGAACTTCACTCAACAAAGATGAGAATACCATTGAAGATGGCAGCCAAGCTGAGAGCCGAGAAGGTTAAAGTGATAATATTCAGAAAGGTGGCAGAATACAATGAAGATCTAGAGAGCCACTCTACAGATCACCATGAACCAAAAGAAGAAAAAGGAACAGAAGCAGAATCTTGTCAGCAGAACATTCAAGAAGGGTTGAGGATTCCTAAGTGCTGCATTTAGTCTACCAAAAGCTCGAGACTTAGGAAATCCAGGATGGTGATGGTGCACAAATGACATCGATAAAGATGAAAAAGGAGTAAAGATCACCAAGACCAAAGAAGATGTGGTTCGGACTTGAAGCGAGAATGCAGAAGACCACACCAAGTCATGCTATGTCGGAAGATGTTCAGAGCTTAAAGACATCTTAACAGCTCAACAACAACAACAACTACAACAACAAGAAGCCTGGGCCTGAGGGGTCCATTTCCGGAGGGACTAAATGAAGTTCCAAGCCTGCTGGGCTTGAAGAGTTCCTAGGGAACTAGAGAAGTTCCAAGGCTGCTACCCTTGAAGAGTTCTTAGTGAACTGAAGTCCCAAGGCTATTGGCCTTGAAGGAATCTTAGTGATTCAGGGAGTTGCCTTTCCTTAGTGGAAATCCTGCTTGTTGAAATGAGAATAGTGGATTAGGAGCTTGAGTCTCTGAACCACTTAAAACCCTTGTGTCTTTTACTTTATGTCATTTACATTATGTACATTAATTGCTATAAGCGATATGCATATCTTAACGCTACTACTCGAACTAACTCTACGAACAATGTATGTATGGTTATTAATATATCAATGAAGGGGATCTTTTACTTATTCCGCTGTGGTTGAAAAGATTCTTATGTTTGTCATATGCTAAATTATTAGCAATACAAAATAAACCAGAAAAGTATTTGAATTTAAAAAGGATCTATTCAAATTTCCTTTCAGATCTATTGTGCTTACTAGAAACTAACAGGTTTTATGTAAACTAGTAAAATTTAATTGAAGCAATCTCATCCATTGATTTCAAAAAAATAGATTTCAAAATTACCATTTTTCCCCTGACCTCAAAATCCTATAAATAGGAATTTTTTCATTCATTTTGTTTTTGCCAATTCAAGTGAAAAATAAAATATCACTCTCTTTATCTACATACTCTCTCTTAAGCTTAATATCTCTTTTTACCAAAGTTTTGATTATTTGAGAAGAGAAAATTGGTCCAAGTAATTGAGATAAGTCATTTGATTTAACTTAGTTGAATTATTTTTTACTTGTTTTAAATTTATAGATATACGAATATTAATTATTATACACAATTTTATATATCTATATTTCATCTATTTATAAAAAAAAAGTTATACTTAGACGCCGAAAGGCTACGGAGATATTCTTCTAAGGTGAGGAAATCGAACTGTACGATTCCTTATAGTACTATGTAACTTTTTATTGATATTATTTATATAAATATTGTAAAATAGATATACATTTGATAGTACAAAACGACACTGAAATATTCCTCCAAAAAGAGTGAATCATTCGAACTGAATTTAAAAATCTAAGTGATCTATCAAAAATATTTATATAAATATCAATTGTGAAATTATAAATTTTGTCATACTTAGACGCCGAAAGGCTACAGAGATATTCTTCTTATGTGATAGAATCAAACTGTGTGATTCCTTATAGTACTAAGTGACTTTATTTATAAATCATAAAATAGATAAATATTATTATATATTATCTGAGTTAAACAAGTATATTTGTTATAGTGCTTAACTAATTAAATTGTTATACTTGATAATTATCATTTAAATTGATTTATTCTTTTAATCACAAATATTTGAACACAAATTCATTCATATAATACTTGTTAGAGAATATTTGAAAAACATGTCTATTTTGATCCATAGAAAAATACTCTTTATTATAAAGAATAAATAATTATTCCCTAGAATTGGTGTCTTAGAACTTTCCAAAGGTGAAGAACTATGCAACAATGATGATTAAAGACTAGCCCCACTACAAAATCTACAGACATGCTAGCAACCATTATATTCCCTACAATCGTAGAGTGGACTCTGAAGACAAAAGTATTATGGCCAAGGAAATAAATGTAGAGTCTGTTAACTCTACCACTGATGGTGCTCAAGTCCAAAATGAAAAGCCTCCATCTACTCAAACACTGTTGCCTAACATTCCTTCATCCTCCAATAGCGATTGGTACTCAACGATTTTTCAGATTCTGAACACTTTCGAAAATTTGTCCAAGGATGAAAATCGTAGAGTCCAATCTGGTGTTCAACAAAAAGCTATCCAACCAGATGACCAAATTCTTATGGAGAAGGAGCTGATGAAAAATTATGATGATCTGATTGAGAAAATATCTCTAATCACTGAAGAGTCAAAGAGGTTGACAGAAACAGAAGATAACTCAGTTCAAGACAAAATCCAAGCCACCATGGCTGATGTATCTCTCAAAATCAAAGAGAGAGATCACATCTATCTGAAGGTCATACATGATTAGAAGGCTGAAGCTCTATGAGCACAAAAGGCCAATGAAGAGAAACTCCAAGTCCTCTCTGACAAGATTGACAACCTGAATCAGTATTTCTCCGTGAAACTTGAGTTGAGCCAACAAGAACTCAAGATTGAAGTTGGTAACTCCTCCTACCTGATGGAGCAACTTATGTCCAACATGGAGCAACTCTCTTAAGTGATTAATGACAAAAAGGGGAAGAAAAAGAGGCATAGAAAGAGGTTGAGTAAGAGGCACTCAAGAAAGAGCAAGATCAGTAGAAGAAAAGAAGAGAAGAAAATAAAGAAGAAGATAGCACAAGAAGTAGCTGAGTCATCATCTAAGGGGGAGCCAAAAGATGATGAGCTTGAGGCTGAGGGGGAGCCAAAAGAAGAAGAGGAGCATACATCTACAGAGGAGCAGATAAAAGAAATGAAGTTAACATCCTAGGGGGAGCAGGTGCAAGAAGATCAAACAGATGAATAGCTAATCAATAGACATGCAAACTTGGAGCCAAAGAGGTACATCTCTAACTAGTTAGGTATGTTCTGAATCCAGGATATAAAATGTCAGTGTATGTCAGTATATTAAATTTCACATCACTATAAATGACATTCATGATTATACATGCTTTAGAAATACAAATTTCCTACTCAACGTATATAAGATTCATTCATAACATGCATATGCACTTATTGTTTTTGTCATAATCAAATAGGGGGAGATTGTCAGGAATAAACATGTGAATGATATTCCTATCTTTATATGATTTAATTATGATATATATATATATATATATGAATGAATATGCAAGTATGCTTGTATTAAGAAAAGCTGTAAAGTCCTCTGATAGATTATATAAATATATGTACAAGGACTTAGAATGAATTGATCAAACATGTTAGGATAATCCTACATAAGCTAAACAGCTTTGTAAAGTCCTTAAAAAGAAATGATGTACAAGGACTATAAATATAGAAAGATCAAGCATGTTAGGTTGATCTTATGATGTAAAAAGATAGGCTTTCTCGATCATCGAAAGCACCGCACTGTAAATCGAGTCGCCGGGAGAGTCGAGGAAAGCTCGAGAACTATTAAGGCGAGAATCGTAGTCGCAAGATAGTAGATCTTGGAGTTCGCAGACTACCAGGAGAGACGAGGAAGGATCGTGGTGTGTCGAGTAGTACTTCCTGGGTCGTAGTCTCACCGAGGAAGTCGTGTTCGAGAATCGCTGAGACAAACACGCCACTGAGTGACCGAGCATCTTGCCAAGCCAAGTCAAAATTGTAGACTACACTGAAATCGTAGAGTCTATTGATAACGAAGCCCGATCCAAGAATCGTAGACTACACTCGAGTCTTAGAGTCTCTTGATCGTATCAAGATAGAAATCGTAGTCGAGCAAGATCGGATGAAGACAACAAGCACAATGACAGAAATCGTAGAGTGCCAAGATCTGATCTCGAGTCATAGTGTCTCACGACGGTACCAAGTTTGAATCGTAGAGTGTAGAATTGAGACTTTAACAGATGTGCTCACAACGCCAAGGCGTAATCGTGAGAGCTAATACGATTCTCAACAAATGAGAACTCCCGAATATCCAAAGGATGAAGCCTCCGTTTGGTACCGCAAAGATACATCCCACCGAAGGAAACCGAGCACTCAACGAATGGCATGCAAGATAACAAGATCTAAGCATCAACTTAATCAAAGAACTGATTAAGTTGTGAAGCCATTCGAGACGAAGTCTTCCACAAAGATGATCATAAGAAGACTTGATGGTGACTAAGGAAAGTCAAGATTTTGCGATGGTCATCAAAAGTGATAAGATGACAACGATCTTGGAAGTAATTAGGATCGTAGTGTTTACCAAACAAAGAAGGAACCCGATGGAGTGTACATAGAGATCTTGCCAACTTCAAAGAACAAGGCTAAAGTGATTAAGCATTGGGTCACCCATTGATGATAAGTGAACGGAGATCACAAGGAGAAAGCGAAAATGGGCATGCCACAAATCAAGTGTCTTGTTGTTCAAAAGTGACCAAAACAAGAGAGTCGAGCCATCGATCCAGAGAATAGTCGAAATGCAAAATGGAAGTGTTGAGCCACTGCATGAAAGAAGGAGGAGGTGTTCAACAAGACACTATGATCAGGTCCGAGAAGATGTGCATCAGAATCGTAGAGTTCAAACAACTAAGGATTAAAGCATTGGCAACGGTTCAATCTGGAGGTTGGTATAAGGACAAAAGCTTATTGAGAGCATCGATGCAAGGACAACCTCTGATCGAGAAATCAGAAGGAGGAAATAAAGTCGTCGACCTGCCCAAGACATCAAAGTAATATATCTGACGGTGTAGGTGAAATAGTAGACTGCAGTATCAGAAAGTCAAAAAAAGTTGACATGTCACATTTGCAGTCTACACCAACAACTCTAGATCTGTGAAATAATTTGAATAGCTTTCAACGACTACTTTCCAATGGGAAGATTGGGAAGCAGTATAAGTCAACAGAGTTTCAAAGATCAAGAGTTGTTGATGATTGCTAAGTTGCAAAATTGTTGAGTTGTTGGGAATGCAATTGTTGACTCTACAAGTTCTACCAAAGATTAACAGAACAAGTCTCAGTGACAGTGAGACTACAAAGGTGGAAGTGAAGCAGCATTGAAGAAGGACTTAAACAAATTAGAACTTCACTCAACAAAGATGAGAATACCATTGAAGATGGCAGCCAAGCTGAGAGCCGAGAAGGTTAAAGTGATAACATTCAGAAAGGTGGCAGAATACAATGAAGATCTAGAGAGCCACTCTACAGATCACCATGAGCCAAAAGAAGAAAAAAGAACAGAAGCAGAATCATGTCAGCAGAACATTCAAGAAGGGTTCAGGGATTCCTAAGTGCCAGACGAAGTCTACCAAAAGCTCAGAGACTTAGGAAATCCAGATGGTGATGGTGCACAGCTGACATCAGATAAAGATGAAAAAATGGAGTAAAGACAGCTGCACCAAAGAAGATGTGGTTCAGACTTGAAGCAGAATGTAGAGAAGACCACACCAAGCTGCTAAGTACAGAACATGTTCAGAGCTTAAAGACATCTTAACAGCTCAACAACAACAACAACTACAACAACAAGAAGCCTGGGCCTGAGGGGTCCATTTCCGGAGGGACTAAATGAAGTTCCAAGCCTGCTAGGCTTGAAGAGTTCCTAGGGAACTAGAGAAGTTCCAAGGCTGCTACCCTTGAAGTATTCTTAGTGAACTGAAGTCCCAAGGCTATTGGCCTTGAAGGAATCTTAGTGATTCAGGGAGTTGCCTTTCCTTGGGAAATCTCGCTAGTTGAAATGAGAATAGTGGATTAGGAGCTTGAGTCTCTGAACCACTTAAAACCCCTTGTGTCTTTTACTTTATGTCATTTACATTATGTACATTAATTGCTATAACTGATATGCATGTCTTAACTGCTTACTACTGAACTAACTCTACGAACAATGTATGTATGGTTATTAATATATCAATGAAGGGGATCTTTTACTTATTCCGCTGTGGTTGAAAAGATTCTTATGTTTGTCATATGCTAAATTATTAGCAATACAAAATAAACCAGAAAAGTATTTGAATTTAAAAAGGATCTATTCAGCCCCCCCCCCCCCCTTCTAGATCTATTGTGCCTACTAGAAACTAACAGGTTTTATCTGAACTAGTAAAATTTAATTGAAGCAATCTCATCCATTGATTTCAAAAAAATAGATTTCAAAATTACCATTTTCCCCGACCTCAAAAATCCTATAAATAGGAATTTTTTCATTCATTTTGTTTTTGCCAATTCAAGTGAAAAATAAAATATCACTCTCTTTATCTACATACTCTCTCTTAAGCTTAATATCTCTTTTTACCAAAGTTTTGATTATTTGAGAAGAGAAAATTGGTCCAAGTAATTGAGATAAGTCATTTGATTTAACTTAGTTGAATTATTTTTTACTTGTTTTAAATTTATAGATATACGAATATTAATTATTATACACAATTTTATATATCTATATTTCATCTATTTATAAAAAAAAAAAAGTTATACTTAGACGCAAGAAAGGTCATGGAGATATTCCTCTAAGGTGAGGAAATCGAATCATCGATTCCTTATATAGTACTATGTAACTTTTTATTGATATTATTTATATAAATATTGTAAAATAGATATACATTTGATAGTACAAAACTACAACAAATATTCCTCCAAAAGAGTGAATCATTCAATGAATTTAAAAATCTAAGTGATCTATCAAAATATTTATATAAATATCAATTGTGAAATTATAAATTTTGTCATACTTAGACGCCGAAAGGCTACAGAGATATTCCTTTTATGTGATAGAATCAAACTGTGTGATTCCTTATAGTACTAAGTGACTTTATTTATAAATCATATAATAGATAAATATTATTATATATTATCTGAGTTAAACAAGTATATTTGTTATAGTGCTTAACTAATTAAATTGTTATACTTGATAATTATCATTTAAATTGATTTATTCTTTTAATCACAAGTATTTGAACACAAATTCATTCATATAATACTTGTTAGAGAATATTTGAAAAACATGTCTATTTTGATCCATAGAAAAATACTCTTTATTATAAAGAATAAATAATTATTTATAAAGTTATATTAAAATTATTTATTTGCTTATCTGAAGAAGCATTTTGAGTTAAAGCTAAAATTTATTTATTTACTTGTTCAAGAAGAACTTTTCACACAAAATATAAAAGTAATTTAAACTTTAATAAAAATGCATAAATTTACATATTTGCTTACATAGAAGCGTTATTTGATCTAAACACAAATTATTATCTGCTTACAAAGAAGCATATTTTCTCAAGTATAAAAGTCTTTGAACTTTTATAAATATATTTGCTCTTTAATTTATATCTGCTTATTTGAGAAGCATCAATATGTACTAAAGTTTATCTACTTATTTTAGAAGCAAATTGCAGTAACAATTTTTGTAAAAAAAGGGTAGAGTTAGTTTATTTTATGTACCTGTGAGAAAGACGAGTTATTCTTTGACCAAAACCAGAGTCTTAGAGAGGTCAACTGGAAGTTGGGTCTCTAGTGAACTTGTGAGGTGAGGAAGAGGTTGTTATTTCAAGACAAGTTCATAAAATAGAACTAAACTCAAAAGAAGAAACAACTAAGCTTGTGGAGGGAGCTGGGAGCTTGCTGTCCAAGATAGATTAGTTGGAAATAGTTGGAAGTTTGTCTATAAAACTTTGTAAAGGCTTCTCTGTCTATTGAAGGAGTAATTATTACTAATAGTAATAGGATCTCAAGTTCTAAATAGGAACTTGAGACTGGATATAGCAACATACCAGGGGTGTATATTGTGAACCAGATAAATATTTGTGCATTGTGTGATTGAATTTTTACTATCTTGCATATTAATTTCTAACACTACAAATTAATTATCCAAAAATTCAAAAAGTCCTAATGTTAGGACCCTGAATTTTAAACGATTCTATTTTTACAAATAATTTTTTTTTATATCAGCATTGAATATCATTATTATGTTGAGCATGTGTGATATGAGCCTAGAAATATGGTCAAATTAGTTATTAACTAAGAAATATGAATGAAGTTATGGTGAACATCTAATGAAAACCCTAACCCTAATTACGGATAGGGCTTTGATTATTAATACAATTATTAAAATTATATTTATGATTATTTGTATGTTCAGTATGGGATTAATGATAAAGTGTTGATCATATTAGGTATAACTTTAGTAAACCCTGATGTTAAATTAGAAACCCTAATGTGCAGTTAGGAAACCCTAACGATCAGTTAGGAACCCTAATTCTATTTTTGGAAACCCTAATTTCCTAATTGGAAACTCAAAACCTTAATTTGCAAACCCTAATGCTAAGTATTAAACCCTAAGGGTTAAGATTTAAGGGAATCATGTCAAATGGCAAAACTACCCTTAAAATTATGTGGGAAATTACCAAAATACCCTTTTGTATGCGAAATTACTTAAGCACCCTTTAATTTAACTTTTAAGTTAAAAGATATGGCCAAATCTAGTGACTCACCTCTTGAGATATCCCATGTGTCCAAAAACTAATCCAAATCAGATCTCTTTCACACCTAGCATCATTCTCATTCATTGAATCAAGGATTAGGATTTAAAGAGAGAGAGAAATCAAAGAAAGCTTCATTTGTGTTCATTACCCTAGCCAAGTCTCTCTCTCTCTTAAGCCACAAAATTTAGATAAAGAATCAGTCCCAAGATAAGCCAAGAACACCCCAAGATTAGATTAAGAAGAGAAGATCAAAAGTTGTTCAAGAAAGGTATAAACCTTAACCTTAAGCAAGATTTTATATGCTTAGGAAAATTTTATGTTTTTATGTTTATATATGTGTTATGTGATGTTATATAGTGATCTATGATGATATATCATGTATCCATAACATCTAAGTGCATGAAAATGAAGATTTTATAAACTGTCAAGAATCCTAGAAATATGGCCTGACAGTCAAATGTCAGAGGCCTTAGATCCAAATCTGTTAAGTGTTAGACTTGCTAAGTGTATCATTGTTATAGTATGCCATGAGAAGAGTAAACTGGAAGTGGAATCATATCCATATCATGTTCAGATTCCAAGTTATTAATTGTCAAACATGGTTGACCAATCATGAATATGAATTTCTGGAAAACCCAAAAATTCCCCAGAAATGGTCTGACATATTTTTGAGGTGCTTAGACCTTGCATCTGTTATGTTGTTAGCATGTATAAGTGTATCATTGATATACCATGACATATGGACTATAGAACCATGACATCAAAACACCTAAACCATCAACAAGATCCAAGTTATTAGTGGTGAAAGTAGGTTGACTGAGCACAAATTCGATTTTCTAGAATTTCCAGAAAACTAAAGAACAAGTCTCTGATAGACTTTTGACCAAGCTAGATCTTGCTATTGTAATTTAGTTAAGCTACCTAAGTGTATTACTTTTGTACTTTGACATGTAATCTTCAAGAGTATGACACTCTAACACTCAAACAATACACAGAAATCCAGTTATTAAAGCTCTAAAGTAGCTACTCTAAACTGTCTAGGTTTCTAGGTAACCCAAAAACTCCAGAACAGTCCTGGCAGCTACTTTGGACACTTAGATTTTCATGCTATGAAGTAGCTAGACCCTGAAATTGGTTAGTACTTTTAGTATTACACTAGTACTACACCATGGATACACTTTCATGCCCAGAAACTCAACTAGGTGAAAATTAACCATGGTCAAAATAGCCCCCAGGGCATTGACCAAGGTTGTTCTTCATTGATGAAGAACACCTATTGCGACAATTTTCTTCGCTAAAGCGTATAGCGACATTTTAATTAAAAACTAATTAATTAATTTAAATAAACAAAGAAAAATAAAAAATAATTAATAAAACTCATAAATGAGTTTTAAAAGTTATAAAAATTAACTTTTAATAATTTAACATAAATTTCATTAATATTTTAATTTATTTAAATATTAATGATATTAAATTTATTTAATAATTATATTAAATAAATTATTTAGAAATGATTTTTATATTTTAAAAAAATCATTTAAAAATGATATTAAATTGTTAAAGAAATATTTGAAGTTATAATACATAACTTTAAGTATTTTGATACAAATTTCATTAATAAATTAATATTAATAATAATAAATTTATTTAATAATTTTATTAAATAAATTGATTAAAAATGATTTTTATGTTTTAAAAATCATTTAAAAATGATATAAAGGATTTAAAAATAATTGAAGTTATAATAAATGACTTTTAATATTTTGACGTGAAATACATTAATATTTTAATGCTAATGGTAATTATTTAAAAATGATTTGAAATGTTTTAAAAATCATTTAAAAGGTGATATTAGTGTTTTAAAAATATTTTGAGTTATTATAAATAACTTTTAATATTTTGACTTGGATTTCATTAATATTTTAAATTATTTAAGTATTAATGATAATGAAATTATTTAGGATTTAAATTATTTAAAAATGATATCAATATTTGAAAAATTATTATAAAAGATAATAATTATTTGGAAATTATTATGAGCTTCCAAAATATTATAAAGGATAATTAAATTATCTAAAATAATATTGAAACTTTGGAGTAGAGTTTTATTGAAAATAAACTCGTTAATTATATGATAAGGTAATCGGGACACCAAATTGGTACTGAAATCCAACCAGCCTGAAATTATTTGACCTGATAATCATTTTTATAGGTTCTAAACACTAATGTGAATATATTTAAATTATATAGTGACTTTAAATAATAGTATTAAGTGACGTGATATATTATGCTAATTGCGAGATCAATATTATTGATGATAGGTCTTTCAAACGAAACTAAATTAGATTGTGTAGCAGTAGTTAACGACCAAAGCAAGTTTCATTACATTGCATGAATATGATTAAGAGGGGCATCTGTAGACACTTGAAATTTTGCGTTCCTGTTACTAACCTTGCAGGAGGGCAGATTCGTCTTTTAGAGATAACCCTGAAAGTCAAATCAGTTTCAACCCCGAAGACACCCCCGAGAAGTCCAGTTTTTAATCTCTGAGATAACCCCGAGAGATTCAATTCAGTCTCGGAGATAACCCCGGGAGATCCAGTTCCAACCTCGGAGATAACCCTGAGGGATCCAGTCCAAGTTCTGGAGATAACCCCGAAAAACTCAGCTTGAACCCCGGAGATAACCCCGGGATACTCAGTTCAACCCCGGATATAACCCTAGGAGGTCAAGCCAACCTTAGAGATAACCCTGAGGACATTCAGCATTCACAGCAGCCCAATCTCAGAGATAACCATGAGAAACGACTGCTACATCTGCGCCAAAGCCGGAGATAACCCTGGTGGGGTCAAAATTATAATTTTACCACCTCAACATCACATTCATGCAGTCTTAACACAATTCAATCCATACCGCGTATAAGGATGTCCCACAAGAACCATAGCTCAAAATCCCGAGTGACAACTGCACAAGACAGTACAAAGGATACACTCTGAAGACTTGGAGATCTGGTCATAGACCCATCTTCCTGACTTCGTACAACCTCTAATCCCATGTCATTGTGTAGCTCTCAACAACAACATTCTGAAAAGGTACAATACTCCTTTATCGGATGCCCAGATTAAAAGTTATGAAGGTTTGAGCGGACAAAGCGTAGCCTAAGTGCATGCACTTTGAGATGATGGGACCCACATGACCCAAGTGTATATACTTTGAGAGTTGAATTGTATGAATTTTGGGGTCGTTATAGTTGATATCAAAGCTGTAGGTTATAAACCTTAGGTAGGAGTACCTTAGGATATAATTTTAGAGAAGAAAGATGAAGATTGTAAATGATGAACTCAATTAGAGTTTGAACAATAAGAAATAAATTTAACAAATGTATAGAAAAGAGATTAAGATATATATGAGAAGATTCAAAGAGGAATCTTAAGGTATTTATAAGATATGAATATGGAGTTACCTAACTCCAGTAATAAGATGTTATGTGTTATTAAATAGACGATGTCTACAAGATGAAGATGATTAAGATAATAAGGATTAACTTAAATAGAGTTTAATTGATGAAAATTCAAAGAATGCTTATGAAATAAGTTAAGATAATATGAATAAGTTCAAAGAAGAACCTGAAAAGCCAAAATATCAAGGAACACCTGAGTTAAATAATCAAAAGACAACATGATTAGAGAGAGAGGAAGATCGTAAAACCAAAACGGTCATAAATAGAAGAAGAATCATAAGGGGAGATGATTGTAGAATAAGATCACGACTTGATTAGATTAAGTTTTGAAATAACAGATGGTCTGTGATGACTGAATGGTAATAGCTTGATGCTATAATGAGAAGGTACTATGAAATAGTACGAGGCGAACTCATGAGGAGTTATAGATGAAGAGGTACGAAAAATGCGTATCGAGCGAAGAACAAGTTATGAACAAGATAGAGTTAGGTGGGATTTCAATTGAGGAATCATGTAATGGCTGAGTTGTACAAACCTTTGTATAGGCGAGGGTTTTGTGCTTGCACTCAGTTTATCACATTGACAATCATTGGAATGTTGGTTTTGCACTATCAATATATATGTGGTAAAAATGTGATTCTTTTCTCATGTGTATATTTGATAGTTAGAGACTATTAAGATTAGTCAGATATTATTAGGATTAGGTGCGAGTTCTTAAAACTCATACTTATGGTAAGTTGATGACTCATAATCATATGTATATTTTTGAACCCCTAAGCATATGAGCTCTTGGCAGCTTATTTAAAAAAAAGGAGAGAAAACTCTGTTCATTTCAGCTGTAACCCCTGCTAGAGTGCTCTAAACTGAGTGATTCTTCTTTCTAAACACTTGTAAGCTTGTGTTATGTAACATACTGAAGTTTAACCGGTGGAAACCGAGTTTTTAGGCATCAAAAGCTATCTGAAGTCTTTTTGGCAGCCCACTGTAAGATTTTTCAGATTTTTAAGCTTTCTACTACTTCTATATATATATATATATATGTAAATAGACATATATATATAAAAGTTGTAAACGCACCGGATATATGTCTATATATATATTTATATTTTAGTCAGGCTTGGAGTTTACTTCGTGGCCATTTCTTGCTTTTTCATATATATATATATATATATATATATATATATATATATATATATATATACATTCCTGTCTAGCCTGGAGTTCACTTCGTGGCCTTTTACTATATACATATGTATATTTACATTTCATAGTCCTACATAGAGTTTACTTCTTGGCAATTGATCGTCCATATATGTGTATATACTTATATATATATTTACCCCTTTTATTCAAATATCTACTTATACTGCTTTCATAATGTAGATATTTAATCTTTCAGCCTGCGGGCTAGATTTGCCTAAATCTGGCTACTTCTAACTTTAACCGGTTCAAAAGTGACTAAACTAGAACCGTTGAAGCTATGCTGGCTTAGATTTATTCAAATCTAGTTTTTTCCTATCTTTTGTACATATTACTCTTTAATGTGAGCTTAGGAATCATGTGATCATAGATTTAGTCTCTGAATCTAGATTCGGTTCCCGTGATGGACATTTTGTAGCTGCAACCAGCTTGTAAATTATCTACGGTGTCTGGATATCCTTAGATGGCTCTCATGCCCACAAGGAGTTCGGCGCTACTAAGTATCTTATTTTCTCGAAGATGCCTCGCATCTCGAAAATAAAAGCTATCAAGCCAAATACATAATAAAATGGAAGTATCAAAGGCCTCAATTACTATTGAGCATAAGGGTTTGAAAAACCTGTTTTACAAAACTTCACTACTATATCTTGTTAAAATTGAACTTTTATACAAAAGTCAAACCCTTTTTATATAGGTGAAAACGAGGCATAACACTACTTCCAAATAATTACACAAAGGCCTAACACACACATATATAGATAAAAGTTTAATGAAAAGTGGTGGTAACCGTGTTATCACAGAAGTCGGGGGGTACCTAACACCTTCCCTCCGCTTAATCAAGCCACCGGACCCTAACGAATCTTGGTTTCCTAGACCAATTAAATAGTATCAAATCATTGGGTCTTTGTGCAAACCTTTTCTCGGTTGAGTTGGTGCAACCATTTAAAAATACCAACTGGCGACTCTAACAGTCAAATCGTCGACATATACATGTCAGACCTTTTCAAAATTGTTTTTTCAAATAAATCTCACCTAAAATGAGAACACCAAAAGACTGGAACAGAAAGGGACATAAAAATCCCGACATCGACAAGTGGCAACTCTGCTGGGGACTCTAGTAAGAGGGCTTAAGCCACTATTCAAGCTTTTCAATTTTTTTATCTGCTTATATGTGAATACTATATTTACATTGAATAGATGTATACTAATGCTTTATTTATGGCACTTTAGTGCTTCGCACCATATCTGTCTGTGATAGTAGGGCTTCTCACATGTCATCATTTCCATACGGTGAGACGCGATGTGTGTGAATGTATATTGTGTGATTTCCTCCACCAAGCGGCTAGCCCGTCAGTGTTTGATTACTGGACTCAAGGGAGAATAATTTCGCGAGGCTCAGGAAACGCACCACCCAGATTTGCTCCAATTGAAAGATCAGATTAACTTCCCATCTAGTAAATTGCGTTGATCTGGGGACCTTAATGCCAAAAATTCGTGAGAGTAGCCTAAGATAGGTCAGCCTCTGATAAACCAAACATGAAGGGAAGTCTCTTCATACCTTCGCCTTTTAATTACATGTAATTTCATTTCCATGTCAATCTCAATGGAATGAAAAATATAAAGGAGTATATAAATATGCATTCCTTTTTCATATCAAGACCTGTCATGCTATCCTGTCATCAAAATGACTGACATTCATTTTACAGGAGAACATTAAAACACTCATAAAAAAAATGGACACATTACATAGCATTTCCACGTTTTTCCAGACTAAACTACATAGTCGTTTTGTAGGGAAACGATTTTTAACGCCCCCAAAATAGGTATACATAACCCATTCTGAGTCGCCAGATACATGGTACAAAATTCAAATACAAACTTAATTATACAACTATTAAATGTCGTGCAGAATACGATAAAACATAAGCTGTGAGTTTTAATACAAAGATTGTCTTCTAGACAATATCCAAACTCAAAATAAGTACTCATTACAATTATTATCACACTATTTTATAGAATAGTGAGGACTGTGATGCCCCCAAAATAGGTATACATCACCCATTCTGAGTCGCCTAATACATGGTACATAACTTAAATACAAACTTCATTTATACAATACGACAAAACGTAGCTGAGAGTTTTGACATGAATATTATCTTCTAGATAATATCCAAACTCAAATGGAGTCCTCACTACAATTATTATCACACTATTTTATAAAATAGTGAGGACTACTATAGCCACCATCTCAGACCATCACTCCGTTCCCCGAATAGTCCCAGCTACGTTCTCATTTCCTAAATAGAATAATGAAAGCAAAAGGGTGAGCTCAACTAGCCCAATAAGAAATATTATGACTAAGATAATGCATAATAAATTATTGTTAGCCTTCAATAGTGTTAAACTGATAGAATACAATAAACAACAAGTTTAACTATAGCAGAACAAGTAATCCATTAGAAGAGTAAAGTAGAACATAATATCTACTATCTTCTATGATTTAAAAAGTTTATCATCAATCTTATCGCTGAGACTCAACTCAATAAATAATCCACATCACTGAATTATACATGCACTACGGGCCAAGGATATTCATTAGTATCACGTCCACGAATTATCCATGCACTACGGGCCAAGGATATTCGTGTTATCACCAATGATCATGATCATGCCAACAACTGTCCATCAATGCACTACGGGCCAATGAGGACTTTTACCTCGTCATTTATAACATTACAGGTCATGATTATACCGAATAATCACTGGTCATAATCATACCAATCAACAGTCCATCTATGCACTACGGGCCAAAGATGACTTTCATTACAATATAAGCATGAGGATGATGACAATAATATAATAATTCAATTAAATGAGAGCAAGGATAAATTTTAAAGATTTATAATTTAATTTATCCAGAATTCAATAATGTCCAAATTGTCAACATAATACTGCTTTGTGGAGTAAAATTCAAGAATAATATTGTATCAAAAATAATTTGGACCGAAAGAAATTAATTTTTTCATAAATAGTACCCCGGGTGAATAATACTTTGTGAATAGTACCCCATGAATAGTACTTCAGCATGAAAAGCTTAAAATTTAACAAGAATATTCAGAAAAATATTATTGTGAAACGATACTAGATGTAGCACAAATTTCAAGAATATTCTACTAATTTTATGGAGTATAGAAGCAATACTTTAACAAAATGAGTGTAGAATTAGGAATACAAAAAAAATAATATTACTTATATACTACAAAGTATGGAAGAAAGTATTACTTCATAGGAATATTGAACAAAAATAATATCCCTTACCTTAGTACAAGGCTGGATACTACAATAGTGAAGTAACATAATACTCTTCTTTTTCCTCTTTATAGTTTCTCTCTCTATAGTTGCTCTTATGAGTCTTAGTGAATTGGTGAGAATGAAAGAAGAAACGAGCTTTTATTTATAGGAAACATAGTTTTGATAATTGCACGTTTAGGGGCTCGATTTATTACAGTTTAGTACCTTCATCTTTACCTCCATTTTTAATTTAGTCCTTCAAGTATTATCAATCTTACACAACCCCCCTAATAGTACATGCATGTGAACCAATAGTTCCATGCATGCGATCAAATAATTATTTGCATGTGAACTAATAGCAATTAATTCCTCATTTATCCGATTAATTACCCATTTTGTCAATAATAACAAAACCAACTAATCATATAATTACCTCATTTCAGGGTAAATGGGTCACGGGAGAATTAAAGAAAACTAAATGAACAAACATCTTTCACTCATTAATTATTATTCTTATCTTTAATCAACACGAACTTATTCATTATTAATTTTATAACTTACAATATTAACAACTAGATCATTCCCAGGAAAGAGGGAACTTTTCGATAAGGATTTCTCCCTATTGGCGCGCAATTAGGTGACCAAACCCCTTTCGTCGATAGAACTTTTTAGACATCATCAATAATGAAAATAATAATATGAATAACTTTGTCGTCTCAATTATTGATTTAATAATATACAATATTGTGCAGATGATACTGTGATAATAATTGAATCAATAATATGAGAGAAACTATGCAGCAATTACTATGGCAATAATTGAATAAAACTGAGTGACTTCCCACATAAGCATCAATAATCAAAGATATTGTAAAATACCGTGTGCGATTATGCAACCACGCGTATTACTGTACTTTTACCACTGGGTATTTCAACAGTTTAACGATATGTCGTTATTTTTATAAAATTTATTTATGTAGTTTTCTAATTCCGACAGTAATTCTGTTGTGGGGTCCACCAATGATTGTGTCGTCGTACGAATATTCCCTGATAAAATGAATATTCCTCGACCAAACGAATATTTTATGACAACTTGCTTACTTTGTAAAATTTATAAATAATACCCACAACTATAACATTATATTAAATCCATATCATAATATTCAAAAATATATTGTAAAAAAAATTAATCTTTATTAATGAAAGTTGGGGTCTTACAACCTCCCCTTGTTATGAAATTTCATCCTCGAAATTAGGGTACGTACCTAGTATGTCGAAGAGGTGAGGATACCATGATTTCATTTCAGATTCTAACTCCTGGGTCATTTTCCCAACATCGTGGTTTCTCCACAAAACTTTGACTTGAGGTATAACCTTGGAGCGTAGAATATGTTCCTTCTTATCCAAGATTTTAACAGGTACCTCTTCATACGTTAAATCTTCCGCTATCTCGTCTGGTTCTAATTCAATTATGTGGTTCGGGTGTTTCACATATTTATATAACATAGATATGTGAAAAATGTTATGATCACGAGACATACTTGGCGGCAAGGCGAGTATATAAGCCACAGTTCCTACTCGATCGAGCATTTTGAATGGCCGAATGAATCAGGGATTTAGCTTTCCTCTCTTTCTAAATCTTGTAACTCCTTTCCATGGAGCAACACATAACAACATATGATCTCCAATATTGAATTTCACGTCCCTTCGATGAAGATCAGCATAACTCTTTTGTCGATCTTGTGAGATTTTTATACGTTATCAGATCATTTGAATCTTTTCCGTTGTCATGCGTACCAATTCCGGACCCAACAACGTTGCTTCACCCACCTCATCCCAGCATACTAGAGAATGACACTTGCGTCCATACAACGCCTCGAATGGAGCCATGCCAATACTTGTTTGATAACTGTTGTTGTAGGAGAATTCCACCAATGGCAAGAACTTGTCCCAATTTCCTTTGAAGTTAAGGACACAGAGTCTTAATAGATCTTCAAGAGTTTGAATAGTCCTCTTCGACTGCCCATCCGTTTGAGGATGGTATGCCGAATTGAATCGTAAATCCATGCCCATAGCTTTTTGCAAACTAACCCAAAATCATGAAGTGAATCTTGGGTCTCGATCAGAAACTATGGATACTGGCATACCATGCAGTCTTATAATCTCATTTATATATATACGAGCAAGACGTTCGAGTGAATAAGTTTCTCGTATAGGTAAGAAATGAGCAGATTTGGTCAATCTATCTACAATGACCCAAATTGCATCTATGCCTTGAGAAACCATGGGAAGACTAGTAACGAAATCCATGGTAATGTGCTCCCACTTCCATTCTAGAATTTCAAGTTGGCACTTGATGCTTCGCCTTGACACGTTGAAAAGTTAAACACCTCGAGATAAACTTTGCAGTCTCTCTCTTCATATTGTCCACCAAAATGTATGTCGAAGATCACGATACATTTTGGTACTTCCAGGATGGATTGCAAATGGTGTATTATAGCCTCCGTCATGATCTTGTATTTCAAATCAGAGTCGTTAGGAACACAAAGTCTGGAGTGGACTTAAAGTATTACTTCTTCGATTCTCGCTTCCGGAATAGCACCTTCTTGTACTTTCTTCTTCATACGCATCAGTTTCGGGTCGGTGGCTTGAGCAACTTTAACTTTTTCTATTAAAGTTGGCTTTATGCGTATACTTGACATCATCACACGGGTCCCCGGAGTCTTGAATTCTATCTTCATCTTTTGTAAATCACACAAAATGGGCCTTTGTGTTGACAACATCGCACTTGTTCCTGCATATGATCTTCCACTCAACGCGTCAGCTACTACGTTCGCTTTTCCAAGATGGTATTGAATAGTGTGGTCATAATCTTTCAATAGCTCGAGCCAACATCGTTGCCGCATGTTGAGTTCCTTTTGGGTGAAGAAATATTTAAGGCTTTTATGGTCTGAATATATCTCCACTTTCTCTCCATATAGATAGTGCCTCCAGATCTTTAGCGCGAAAACGACTGCTGCCAACTCTAGATCATGAGTAGGATAATTCCTCTCATATTCTATAAGTTATCGCAAGGCATAGGCTATGACTTTCCCATGTTGCATGAGAACACATCCTAACCCTTTGCCCGAAGCGTCGCTGTAGATAAAAAATCCATCCGAACCAGATGGTATTGTTAGAACAGGTGCCAAAATGAGTCTCCTCTTAAGCTCTTGAAAACTCTTCTCGCATTCCTCGCTCCATACGAATTTTGTATCCTTCCGAGTCAGTTGAGTTAATGGGGTAGCGATTCGAGAAAATCCTTCCACGAATCTCTAATAACCAGCTAGGCCCAGAAAGCTACGTACTTCGGTCACCGTCTTCGATTGCTCCCAACTTTGTATTGCTTCAATCTTCGCCGGGTCAACAGATACTCCATGTTTTGACACCACGTGCCCAAGGAATGCTACTTCCTCATGCCAGAACTCGCATTTCTTCAACTTGGCATATAGCTTGTTTTCACGAAGCCTTTGGAGTACCAGCTTCAAATGGTGCTCATGATCTTTATGGCTTTTGGAATATATGAGGATGTCATCAATAAAGACAAAAACGAACTGATCCAAATAATCCTTGAATACTCGGTTCATCATATCCATGAAAGTCGCAGGAGCATTAGTTAATCCAAAAGACATGACTAAGAATTCATAATGCCCGTACCAAAGTTCTTCGGCGATCTTTGGAATATCCTCGCCTCTAATCTTGGTTTGATGATATCCAGAACGAAGATCAATCTTTGAGAAGAATTGTGCTCCTTGCATCTAGTCAAACATGTCATCAATATGAGGTAGCAGATACCTATTCTTGATAGTGACATGGTTCAATTCTCGGTAGTCAATACAAAGTCGCATACTCCCGTCTTTCTTCTTTACAAATAAAGCAGGCACCCCAAGGAGATGTACTAGGGCCGATGAAAACCGATGTCCAACAACTCCCTGTAGTTGGACCTTTAACTCCTGAAGTTCAATAGGAGCCATTCGATATGGGGTTTTAGAAATGGGCTTTGTACTAGGTTCAAGATCAATAAAGAATTCAAGTTCGCGTTCTAGGGGTAGACCGGGAAGTTCTTCAGGAAATACGTCAGGAAATTTACTAACAACATGAATATTATTCAAATCTGACGTGTCTTTATTCAAATTCATAACATGGGCTAAGAAAGCTTGACATCTATTTTTTAATAAACGAATAGCTTTATGACATGATATGACAGTGATTGATTTTAATGGTTTAGTCACTTGAATTCGTACAACAGGTTGGTTAGGAATATGAAAACTAAAAACCTTACAAAAACAATCAATTTTGGCATGATGAGTAGTTAACCAATCAATCCCTAAAATCACATCAAAAGCAAGTATCTTTAAAGAGATAAAGTCAACAGGTAATGTGATGGTGCCAACTTGGATCAAACAAGATTTATAAACAGTGGATGTGATGAAAGTTTCTCTTAACGGAGTCTCCACAGATAAATCAAAGTTTAATTTCTCCAGAGTCAAGTTTAAACGTTGAGCACAAGCAGGAGAGATAAATGAATGGGTAGCACCAGTATCTAGTAAGGTATAAACTTCGCAAGAATTTATGATTAGCTTACCCGTGATCACCTCGTTTGGGTTCCTCGCATTTTGACCAGTCACGACAAACGCTCTTCTAGGAACCATTAACTTTGACTTTTCTGGGACAGCCTTTTGAGTCACCATCCCCGCTGGACTTGGTTTTGCTACCGTACCATCTCGAGCGATATGTCCTTCTTTTCCACAATTATAGCATACCTTGAACTGTTGTGGGCAGTTTGGGCTGATATGTCCCTCTTTTCCACATTTATAGCATACGACCGGTGGTCGTTCTCCTCCCTTAGAACCAATTGCTGCTGGTGCTTTGAAGTCTTCACATGGTCATTATAGAATCTCCTCTTTTTAAAATCCCCCCCGACTCGCTTCTTCTATTTTCATGGCCATGATTACCACCAGAGTGGTTACCATTTTTGTCCGTATTTTTCTTTCTCTGCTTGTTATCATTATTCTGATGACTGCTGTCACCGGTATGATCCTGGTTGTGGTCCCTCGGTTGAACGTAGTCGTTATCTCGCTCTAACAATTGAGCTTTGTTGACAACATCTGAATAGAGAGAAAATTTATGAGAAATGAGATATTGACGTATGCTGGGTTTCAAACCTCTCAAAAACATCCGCGCCATACGTTCCTCATTCTCCACCAAATGAGGTGCAAACCTGGATAACTCTGCAAACTTCGCCTTGTACTGGGACACCGTCATATTGTTTTATTCCAATCTAAAACTCCACTTCCTTCATATGAAGAATACTTTCAGGAAAGTACTTGTCATTGAACAGTTTTTGAAACGTCTCCCAAGACATGCTGAGTGCGGCTGGATGGGTACGCTTCACAGATTCCCACCAGTAATCTGCCTCATTACGGAACATAAAGGTGGCGAATGGAACCTTCTGTTCCTCCGTGCATCCCAAGACATCGAATATCTTGGTGATTTGTTTGACCCATGTTTCTACCTTAATCGGATCCGGCTTTCCCCGAGCACGGTGGTCCCAACTCTTTGAACTGCTTGGCTGTGACAAACCGTGCGTTGTTATCATTTCCACCTGTATTTTGTGCACAAGTCTCCCTCATCTGATTTTACATGAACTGCAAAAAGCTTCTAAGCATCCCGTCGTTCATCATCTGCTCAGTGTTGTTGTTCACAGGAGGAACATTGCCAGCCTATTGCACGTTCTCCTCGTTTGTGAGTAAATGTGTCTCCACGGTCTCATTTACTCCACTGTTAACATTCTCAGTCGAAATTCTCAAATACTGCCATAAAACAAGGGTTAATTAAAGAAATCAACATATCACATAATATCCCTATAAACTGACCAACCAACAAATAAGCTTAGGTAAGACACACTAGCGAAGGTTTTACTCGTCCCTCCCCTCCTAGTTCTATTCCCCGATCTCCGCCAGAGATCATATCCCTAAGTTTTGATACCAACTCTGATGCCCCCAAAATAGGTATACATCACCCATTTTGAGTCGTCAATAACATGGTACAGAAACAACTACAACTTTATTAATACAACATAAAAACTGTGAGTTTAAATATAAATATTGCCATCTAGACAATATTCACACCCAAATAAGTCCTCATTATAATTATTGGTACATTATTTTACAAAAATGGTGAGGACTACTAAAACAACTTTCTAGAACCATCATTCCACACCCCGACTAGAACTCGCTACATTCTCACCTCCTGAGAAGAAAAATGGAACAAAAAGGAAAAGGGTGAGCTCAACTAGCCCAGTAAAGAATATTATGACTAAGATAATATAGAACAAATTATCGTTAGTCTTCAACAGGGAAAAATCTGATAAAATACAATAGACAACAAATTTCAGATCAATATTCGCAGCGGAAATAATAATTCATAGATGGGTTACGTAGAGAATAAAATCTACTATAATCTATGAATTTAAAAGTCCATCATCATTATTTTATCCTCAGAACATCAATCAATATTCATCTTGAATCAAATATTCATCTTTGCACTACAGAGCCAAAGATATTCATCACTTGGTCATGTTCATCTCAACACTGCTCATCTTTGCATCTTTGCACAAAGATATTCATCGAAAAATCATTAATCTTTTACACTACAAAAGTGAAAGATATTCAAGAATATCATCATTTAGGGTCGAGGATGATGAAAAATATTTTAAAGAAAATGAATCCAGTGAAACAAAAGAACAAATATTAAGGATTCATACTTTAAACAATCCAAGTTCAAAAATACTTCATAAATAATCATAGTGGAGTAAAATTCAAGAATGATCAAAACATGGATACAATCAAAGCTAGTATCCATAGTAGATATTTTGGACAAAAAATGAAAATTTAATTTTTCTGTGAATAGTGTCGTATTTGTGAATAGTACCGTATATGTGAATAGTGCCGTATACGTGAATAGTAACCCCGACACTAAAAGACAAGAATTTCACAAGAAAAATACTATCAATATTCCGGCATAATGATATTGAAAGAAATAATATCATTTTAAAAAAAAATAGTATCCCTTACCTCGAAAAGACATTACTTTCGACGGGAATACTGGATATAGTGCTGAAGGGAACTTGCACCGTATAGCAACACTCAAAGTATAAAAATGCTCACAAGAATACGCTCGACAATATAGAGAGAGAAAACTTCTGTTTCTAGTATGATTTTCAATTCTAACCTAAACACCCTATTTATAGGACAATGCTTAGAACACTAAAGCAGAAAATTTAATAAAATATTAATATATATAATAAATTGTCTACGCCCACCTAGAATCATCCAAGTTCAGCATGTTTAACAATAAGTGAGCCCACCAAACATATCGAAAACATTTTTCTTTTAAAACAAATTTAAAACTTTAAAAAAATAATTATTTCAGAACTTTAGAACTTCAATAATTCATAATAAATAGCCCTTTTATCAGAAAAATTTGAACCTTATGTCTTTTTCATAGGAAATTCCATTCTCTACGACTTTATAAGTTTAAGTTTTTCCAAATTCCAAGCAGAAATTGATCGAAATTCACATACGAACGATTTTACAAGCTATAATCAAATTTTAGTCAAGAAATGGGCCCACAAACATGTTTTTAACATTTATTGCAACAAAAATACTCTTCCTCCTCATATACTCATATATCTCATATTCATTGTAAAAATATCACCATTATTATATTATTAAAATATAATAATATATTTAAATGAATTATTTATTAGAAAAGATAAAATATCAATTTTTCAACAATTGTCACTTTAAAATTTTCTCCATCTATATCCATATAAAATGAATATTTTCCTTATCATATAAATCAATAATTAATTATTCACAAATAATATTACAGAATCACAATATTGGCAACCACGCTATTACTAGGAAAGAGGGGGCTTTCCAATAAGGATTTCTCCTTACTGGCGCGCAAATAGGTGACCAAACCTCTCATTAGACAGAACTTTCTAGACATTGCAAATAATGTTTTCTAATAATATTATTCAAATAATATGAATTATTGATTTGATAATGAAAAATACTGTGTAGTGACAATTATTGAAACAACAATAATATAAAATATCAACGTAGCAATTATTGAATCAATAAAATAAAATATTGAATAGTAACTACTGTAACAATTATTGAGTAGTGCCTTCTTACGTAAGAATTAATAATTGGTGCAATACAGGTAATACTATCGTGTTTTTTAACCACCGGGTATTCCAATAGTATTAATTCAGTAATAACTACGTCGTTATTTATAAACAACTTATATTTGTCGTTTCTTCATCCAATCGCTTTTTTAGTTATGGGGCCCACAATAAGGTCGCTAGTAAATCGCATTTAATATTCCCCGACAAAGAAAAATATTCCACGACCAAACGAATATTCCCCAGACAACAATGAATATTTTATAACCACTTGCTTATTTGAAATATTTGCGCATTTTACCCATAACTAACCACATTAATCAAATCAATCCTTACAATTTCAAAATAATAAATAGAGGAAATTCAATTTCATTAATAATAATTTGGGGTCTTACAACCCTACACACAACTTGATGTCACATAAGGTTTTTTCACATAACTTAATAAATTACATAAGTTAAGCTTACCTTTATCATATAATTTTATATAATAATTCCAATGTCACACCTCATCTTATATTGAATGAAAAACCTTATTATATATGATTTCTCCTTACATGCTATTATTCATGATAATTAATGAATAACAATTAGTCAATGACATTATTTATTTATTAATAGTACTAATTAATTTAATCCATTTCATCATTAATAAATTAGTACTTTCTCGTCTCACCACTTTGCCACACTAGGCATAAATTCCACAAGCTTAAACTAAGCTTCTCATCACTTTTGCCACATTGCTTAATTATCACATACTTTGTCAATTAAATTAATTACCACAACTCATGCCAATACTATATATATTTATATTCAAATAAATATGCATACAATCTTTATTCTCAATATTATAATTTATTAAAATTCACGGGTATTACAATCACATTCACCCCTTCTTCACAGAATTTCGTCCTCAAAATTTTAGCCTACCCCTCCTCTCAACTTCTCTTCAAAGAAGTTCTTATCTTTCAAACATTCTTTCACCTTCATAACTTATCAAGAATTATGAAGTAAAATGAACAACGAGGAATATAAAAATTCCTTTAAAACATTTCATACTTTTGCTGAGGGGTCAAATTGACCATGAACTCTTACTAGGTTTAACAGCATGACGCCATAAACTTTCTTCCATGGTCAGTTTACAATCACAAAGAAAGAAAACTATCTCTTCCATACGTAGGCAATCAACCCATTGTATAACCCCATTTCGGGGTGTGTTCACCTCAGACTTGATCATTAGATTCTGCACCAAAATAATTTGGTTTGGCACAACTTCTTCAAAGAAAGCTCGATTTTCTTTTAATCATGACATAACATTCATCCCAACCAAATGAAGTAGCTTAGACCATACCAATAAATTGGATATCAACTTGAAACATTCATCCAGTCAACTCAATTGACATCGACTACTTCTTTAAATTCCTTTTTGCAATACATCAAAACATTTTATGACGTTATGATACCACACTTTTCACACTACGTTGAGGACTTCATCAGTTTATGACTTCATCATTATACATCATACCATAGTGGGTTGTTGATCCTAAGATCACATCCAACACTAGGTTCAATTGCATTAATAACTCCATCCTTTTACCATCCTTGCATCAAATGCACAGATGATATAAAATTCATTTTGATATTTCAAATCAATTTTTGTCTAGCCAAAATAATTAGCATAGACATACCAAGAATAGTTCTTTTAAAATCCATTGGTTCCAAAAGTTAAACCAACACTTTCCTTTTCAAAATGCGCACACACAAGCACGATTTCAAGAAACTTTAAAATATATCATAGCTAGATGACTTGGAATAGCCTATTCTCCATCTTCTTTCATTTTCTTACTTGCGACAATACTTAATCTTCTCTAGCACCTTCAATTCTAATTCTACTAAAAATAACTCATTTTCAGTCTAAACATCAGTATACCTTAGTACAGTCCATAAACTTACCACATATTATGAGTTCAGGAACTTTCCACAATAATATGAGTTTAAGAACTATCTCAGTCAGACCATAGGTATCCATTCGCTGAGAAGTTCAAAAATATACCATATCATTATGAGTCACAAACGTACCATAAGTATGAGTTTCAAGAACTCGCACCTACCTTATCGTTCTCTACCTATTAAGTATATACATGAGAAAAGATTCAACTTCTCGTTATATACATCTTGATAGCGCGACTAATTCCAATGATTATCACTGTAATAAACTGAGTGGTTGTTACACCAAAGCACAAACCTCTGCCAATAACAAAGATTCATACAACTCAGCTATCACATGAGTCCTCAATTGAAATTTTACAACTTCTAACTTTCTCTTTACTTAATACAAATTTTCTTTAATTTGTATGCTATCCTTTACAACTTAATCTGAGTTCTTCTTCCATACTACTTCGTAGTACCATTCATTCATAGCATTAGCTATAAATCATTCATCGTTTAACAGCTCATCTGTTACTACGATTTACTATGATCACGTGGTGATCTTCTTATCCTTCTATCTACGATTATAGTCTTAGGTACTCATACCAAAGATTTATAACCTATCAGCTTTGATACCAACTTATAATGCCCCAAAATTCGGTCTATCTTCAAACCCGGATTTTGTACGTCACGAGTACATCATTCATCCCAACATACATCATTATATACTGAAATATAACAACATACATTCTAAATTCCCAGGTTTTAAAACTTTATAACCTCTTTCATTACAAATAATGATAATTACATTATTCTTTACATCTTACACGAGTGACTTTCATTCGCCACCAAGGATACCTAACAGATCATTAAACAAATCTAAAGTTCATTTAACTTATTTCATATTACAAGTCTTCTCTTGATCTTCACGCTCATCTATATACTGAACGACACTTCTCCTGGATACCGATCAGCTCGATCTTTACGGGATCCTTAAGTTCTTCTAACATCGTTCATTGAAAATGTTTTTCATTTAAAGCAAGTGTGAGCATTCAATTGCCCAGCAAGTCATAACAGTTGAACAACCAACTTTAAGAATTCAAACATTCCTTTAAAACTTCGATTACCGAACAAAGGTTATGAAGCAGCTTGAATAATAGGAATAATCTCGATTCCTATCATTTTAAAACATTAATCACATACACTTTGAAATACTTTCATTTTTCTACCTTTTTCATACACATTATGTCTGGCTAGAATCAATAGCACAGACTTAACAATAACGGTTCATGTATAAACAGAAAATTCTCATTTCATATAAACACCAAAGTTTTCACATTGTGGCACAAGGCCTCATACGTTCTACCACATTGTACAAATATCACACATTCGCACATAGACAGAACTTCTCAAGTTCAACATCTGAGAAGTTTTAGAAACTAGCATTCATTTAAAATATGAATGAAGTTAGGAAACTTGCCTTACGTATAGCTATAGGTTATGCTGAACTGCTCATTCCAGTCCCTATAACACATAAGGAAAAACACGTATACCAATTAGTCATGTATATTGACTTATGCATTGTTTTACTTAACTTTACTTCTTAGGGTTCTCGTTCTTTCAACCTAAGTTTACGCGACCACTTTCATTAATGGTTTACGGCTTCACAACATACGGAGAGGTCTTACTTAAACGTTCATCATCTTTGATGATTTACATTCTTATCTTCTTCTTATAACATGTCTAGGACTCAGCACACATCGCTTCTCTGCTAGTAGTCCATATGGTACTATGAGTGGTTTCCCACAAACAACCAACAAACAAGTTCCCATCTCGTCTACACTGCCATCACAGTGAGTTAGATCGGTTGCCAGTTTTGTATATACCTTCGCTCTCTGAAGGAATTGTTTAGCCCAGCTCCCATATGTTAACCATCAAATGTTACGATCGTACCACAACCTAACTTATTTTAACTTATCCGAACTATTAAACTATAGTATTCGTTAAGTCAATTTCTTATTACTTATAGCTTTCTAGCAACTAAATGCCATACCTCAGGATTCATTCTCTATCATCCAAGTCATACAGGCTTTGGTATACTCAGAACGATCATTCAAGTTAATCATTAACTCGCCTTCTTTACATTATGTGTACTTGTCTTTAATTCAACTTCTTTATCGTTCGCGATTTAATCATTGGTCTTCATTATCTTACGGTCAAACCATACACGGAGTGTAGATTCTGCCCGTTTAATATTCACGTATACTCAACCTTCACGTCGGTTAATGTGTTCAACGCTTACATTTCATTATAACGTTCTCATTCGACTCACATTCGGCTTTCAATTATCTTCTTACCATTCGCTATGGCTTTCTTAATACCATTCGTCATTCTTCCTTAATGTCAAAGACATACGGTTCGTTGTATACTAAGACCGATTATTCAACGCAACTGCATCGCGTTCACAGCGTCTATACGCTTTACACTTATCTCTCACTACCACCACATAACATCAAAATGTTATACGTTACTCTCGTCACTCAACATCTAAGGAATCATATTTATAGCAATCCCTCACATTCGTTTATCGTGACTACGGTCCCCGGATATCGGTTCCGTAACCCGCATTTACATTCTTTGTCTTTTAATCTCATTTAATCTTTCCATTCAACCTTCATTAAAGGTTTAAAACACTTGATTAAGTGTTACATTCAATGAACTACACGTTCATTAGCTCTGACACTTTCCCGGGTTTTGAAAGCGGCTAAAAGCTCATCATCGGAGCACGTTCTTCTGCAAATGACTGCGCAAGACTGCAGTGTCCCTTTGTTCCTCTTGCGCTGTGGCGTGAGCCTACACCACCTTCTCCCACTGTCTGGCACTGCGGTGCCAAAATCCTCCCTGTCTATCGTGCTATGGCGCCATTCAACAGTAGCTGATGGCCCGAGCTCGCGTTGTGGCATCGCCTCCCAAGGCTCACCTGGCACTGCCACGCCGAGCATGGAACTTCTAAAAAATTTTCTAAGTCTTACACTGATTTGAGATGCTTACTTTACGATCTCATATCTTCTTCGTTATAACTCAGAACGAGGTCGTTCCAAAGCCATTCGCTTCCTTATCTTACGTACTTTGACTTCCCTCAGATAGAAATTTATTCTGAATCTGTTAACATGCCATTAGAATGGCTTAATCTTAATTCTTTGTTCATTTTAAGTTTTTAACATTCTTCGTTCGTTCGTCCGTAATTCGGTCTTCTTAACTTGAAATTCATTCATTCTTGAGTCCACGACTCACGTTTTCTACGTTCTCTTTCATTCTTATGAAACCCTACACGTTCGGGTTCATTTACTAACACTCTAATTCTCGTTCGTCTTGTACGAAATTTTTGCCATAACTTCATTATAGCTACATTTTAATCTGTTCTTCATTAATGTTTCTACCATTCCTAACCAAGCAATAAGCATCTAACTTATACGCGATGGTTTTAAACTTGTCCATCAACAACAATTATCTTACGATGGTTTTAAGTTTGTCCATCAAAAACGTTCTTCGTGTTCTTCGTGTGTTCTCATTTTTTAATCGATATTTTGATTACAATTTCACTTTTTCTTGGAATTTGATGTTATAAAACACCATTCCTTACTTATTTCACTGTATCATTCACACGATTCACTCGGATCATTCTAATTCATTACAAACCTTATACTTCCTTAAGAAATTTATAAACTAAACTTCTAATTCTTATTTTCTTCATTTTCTTACGATTTCAACCATATGAAATCATTCCTAACATTCTTTTACCTCTTATTCTGACTAAGCTATGTTCTAACATAAAAAAACTTAAAGAAAATTAAATTAAAGGTAGGTTTTAATACCTTTCTTCTTGGATTTTATTCCATTTTCTTCTTCCACTTGCATAATCTTGCAATTTGCTAGCTTTTACGTTTTTTCTCGTTCTCCAATCCAAGCATCCAAGCCCTCTTTCCCTCTTTCTCTCTCAATTTCATGTGTTAGTTGAAAAAAATCTAACAAATGAAATGAATTAACTTAGCTTATTTAGAATTTCAAAGCTTAGGGGCAAAATAGTCATTTCACCCCTAAGTTACTATTCCCACCTCCTTAACTCCACCTCCTTACTATTCACAAAGCTTCCCTTGGAAGCTTCGTGCTTTCTTCTTATGGAATTCGTTCGACATTTCAAAAACTGCAATTCTCAGAATCTAAATATTTTTGGATATTTCGTCTTTCCTTTACCGATTAACTTTTACGCATTCTTCAGATCTCTAAAAATGAACTATATGTTCTTTATCTTCCCTTACATTTCCCCCAAGAGTTGAATAGTTAAAAGCTCTTCTTTAGGCCTTGCCTCGCACCCCAACCTTCTTGGCGCCACCCTCCTTTGTTATTGCTCAGATGCTGCGCTTAGTCTCCATATCTCATTCCCGATGCAGGCGTCGCGGTGCCAGCTACCTTCTCTTCCCTCATGCTGTAATGCCACTCAGCAGTAGCTTTCTCCCTTAGGCTGGCGCTGCGACACCGCCTTCCAAGGCATGACTGGTATTGCGGCGCCAAGCATCAAACTTGGAAAATTTTCTAAGTGTTTAATCAAGTTTGAGACGCCTAGCTACTTCCTAATCTCAAAACTCATTCGTTATAACTCGAAACGGGGTCGTTCCAAAGCCATTCTCTTCCTTATCTTACGTACTTCAATTTCCCTTGTACAAAAATTCATTATGAATTCGTTAACTTGCCATTCAATTGGCTTAATCTTCATCCTTCATTCGTTTTACGTTATTAACGTTCTTCATTCGTTTGTCCGTAATTTAGTCATTTGAACTCGGAACTCGTTCGTTCTTGAGTCCACGACTCACGTTTTCTATTTTCTCTTACATTTTTATGAAACCCTACACGTTCGGGTTCATTTACATACTTTCTACTTCTCATTCGTCTTTTTCGAAAAAAAATTCCCATAACGTCGTTATAGCTAAGTTTAATTCGTTCTTCATGAACGTTTCTACCATTCCTAACCAAGTAATAAGCATCTAACTTATACGCGATGGTTTTAAACTTGTCCATTAATAAAAAATATACTATGACGGTTTTAAATTTGTCCATCAACAACGTTCTTCGTGTTCTTCGCGTGTTCTTCACGTTCTTTGTTTGTTTTTCATTTTTAATCCATACTTTGATTATGATTTCACTTTTTCTTGGAATTTGGTGTTATAAAACACCATTCCTTTAATTTCACCGAATCATTCATATGATTCATTTGGATTGTTCAAATTTCTTACGAAACTTATACTTCTTTAAGAAATTTATAAACTAAACTTCTAATTTCTTATTTCTTCTTTTCTCATGATTTCAACCGTGTAAAAATCATTCTTAACATCTCTTACTTCTATTCTCATTAAGTTATGCTTTTAACATATAATACTTAAAGAAAATTATATAGAAGTTAGGTTTTGGATTACCTTTCTCCTTTAATCTCCTTCCATCAAACAAAGTTTACTCACGCGCCAACTTTTCCTCTTCCTTTTTCCTCCCATCTGACTTCTCTCTCTCTCTCAAGTGTTGGTGATTTTCAAAATCACCAACAAATGATTTTAGGCTTCCTTTTAGATTTTCAAAGCTAGGGGAAAAATGAATTTTTCCCCTAAATTGCTATTCACACCTCCTTACTATTCCACCTCCTTACTATTCACAAAGCTTCTCCTAGAAGCTTTGTGGTTCCATCTTTCAGGATTCGTTCGACAGTTCGAAAACTGCGATTCTTGGAATCCAAATATTTTTGGATATTTCGTCTTTCCTTTACCGATTAGTTTTTACGTATTCTTCGTATCTCCGAAAAACTAAAAAATAATTTTTTAATGTTAAACGTTTTCCTTCACGTTTTCCCCTAACGTAGCTAAACAAATGAAAAGTACACAACATTACTTTTTATCGTTTTTATTTCGTCTGATTTTTGCACGTTTTTCGAGAAAAACTTTTATCGGTTAATTAACTTTTCACGATATATTATCGTCAAATCTTTCTACAGAATGTCATTTTGATATACCGAACTCTCGAAAAGGCTTATGTTATTCAAACTCTAACCCTTAAGGTTTCGTCGGGTGAATAGTGCATATTTCGTCTTTTTCCCCAGAAATATTTTTATTTCCAGAAAAATTTTATTTTCGTCATGAAAATTCTAACTCGTTTAGTCTAGCTCGTAGCTAGAATCTTCCTGGTTTATAATCATCCTAGGTTTTAGAAAGATTTATAAACACATAGAACATAATATTATTAATAAAAATTCATTTTATTAATAACTAATTCTTTAAACTTAAATTCTGGACAATCCGATTTCCCGGGTTGTCACATCCTCTCTTCGTCGATTCTTGCTTCTAGAATAACGCCTTCTTGCATCTTCTTCTTCATATTCATCAACTCCGGGTGTGTAGCTTGAGCGACTTTAACTTTATCGATTAAAGTTGATTCTACTCGTATATTTGACATTATCCCGTGGGTCCCTCGAGTCTTTAACTCTATCTCCATCATTTGTAAGTTATAAAAAATGGGTCTTTGTGTTGACAATATCGCACTCGTACCCGTATATGATCTTCTACTCAACGCGTCAGCTACCACGTTCGCTTTTCTAGGATGGTATCAAATAGTATAGTCGTAATCTTTTAACAACTCGTGCCAACGTCTTTGGCGCATGTTACGTTCGTTTTGGGTGAAGAAATATTTGAGGGTTTTGTATCGGGTTCAAGGTCGATACAAAATTTGATTTCACACTCTAGGTAGGCCAGTAAGTTTTTCGGAGAATACGTTAGGAAATTTATTAACAATAGAAATACCATTCAAAACTGTGACTCTCATCCAAGACTTAGATAACTCCTCACATTGATACCTATCAATTTTCCACCGTTATTCACGGCGTCCCCTATGGAAAGTCTAGCTTCGGTACATCTCACACATGGAAGTCACCAGCAAATGGCTCGAGGCTCTTTACTTATGGCTTGATATGACAGTGATTAACTTTAGTGGTTTGGTTGCTTGAATTCACATAACATGTTGGTTAGGAATATGAAAGCTAACAACCTTATGAAGACAATCAATTTTAGCATGATGAGTATTTAACTAGTCGATTCCTAAAATCACGTTAAATGCAATTATTTTGAAATAGATAAGATCGACAGGTAACATAAGGGTATTGATTTGAATCGAACAAGATTTATAAATAGTGGATGTAACGAAGGTTTCTCCTAACGAAGTTTTAACAAATAAGTCAAAGTCTATTTTCTCAAGGATCAGTTCAAACATTAAGCACAATTAAGTGAAATAAAAGAGTGGGTAGAACTGGTATCGAATAAGGTATAGACTTCGCAAGAGTTTATGATTAGCTTACCCGAGATAACTTTGTTCTAGTTTCTTATCACGAAAAATGCTCTCCCTTAAACTACTGACTTTGACTTATCTGGGACATCCTTTGGCGTCACCATCTCAGCTGGACTTGACTTCACTACACGAAAAAATTGTGCTAGGTGACCTTCTCTTCCACAATTGAAACACGCTTTGGGTTCTTTAAATCTGATTTGAGACGGATATGTCCTTCACCGTCTCATATTTGTAACATACTGACCGTTATGTCGTTCTCCTTCTTTAGAAATGAGTCTTGGTCTTTGCTTTGTCGATGTCTTTCTATCATTATTGAATCTTCTCTTCTTAAAGTCATTCCCACTTACTTCACCTTTCCTATTATCTAGGTCATGATCACCACCGAAGTGGTTACCATTTCTGGCATGAAAATTTCCTCCATGATGGTTATCATTGTTCCGATGGTCGTTGCCACCAGAACGATTATTATCATGTTGTTGGTCATTGTCTTTTGGTTGTGTTCACTCATTATCGCGCTCCAATAACTGAGCCATATTCACAACATCTGAATATAAACAAAGTTTGTGAGAAATGAGGCATTGACGTATTTCGGGTTTCAAACCTCGCAGAACATTCGTGTTATACACTCCTCATTATCTACCAAATGGGATACAAACTGGGATAACTCCACAAATTTAGCCTCGTATTGCGATACTGTCATATTGTTTTGCTCCAGCTTGATGAATACCACTACTTCATGTGACGAATAATTTTTGGAAAGTACTTGTCGTTGAACAATTCTTGGAACCTCTCCCAAGACATCTTTGGTGCGACAGGTTGAGTATGTTTTATAGATTCCCACCAATGATCTACCTCTCCTCGCAACATGAAGGTGGCAAAGGGAACCTTTTGCTCCTCGGAGCATCCGAAGACATCAAATATCTTGGTGATCTACTTAATCCACATCTCGACCATAAGTGGCTCTGGCTTTCCCAAAAACTCCAGTGGTCCCAGCTCCTTGAACTTCTTAGCGGTGATCAGCTGTGAGTTACCAATGTTTCCACCTGCATTTTGAACAGGAGTCTCTCGCGTTTGATTTTGCATGAATTCTAGAAAGTTCCTAAACATACCATCGTTCGTCATTTGGATGGTGTTGTTGTTTACATGAGGATTATTTCCTTGTTGATGCACATTATCTTGGTTATTGATTGGCGGTGACTCAATGGTCGTATGTGCCCCATTGCTTATCTCAACATTTTAAGATATCATTTTTAAACACTGCCACAAAACAAGGGTTAATTGACATGCCACATATTACCCCTATATTCTGACCGACCAATTAATAACAATTAAGCTTAGATAGGTCATACTAGCGAAGGATTTACTCATCTCACCCCTCCTAGTTCTAGCCTCAAATCTCAGCTAGGGATCATATCCCTAACCTTTAATACCAACTGTAAAGCCCCCAAAATAGGTATACATAACCCATTTTGAGTCGCTAGATACATGGTACAAAATTCAAATACAAACATACACTACAAAAAAATGGTGATTTTGCAACAAATGGTTTTTGCTGTTAAATGTGCGAAATTTCGTTGCCAAAGGTCATTTGCAATGATTTTTCGGTCGTTGGACCATTCGTTGCGTAATGAGCGTTGCTAATTGTCTAGCAACGAATTGTTTTTTTATTGCAGAAAGTGAGATATTTCGCAATGAAAGTTTGTTTTCGTGTAAAATCATATATTGTTTAGAAACAAAATATTTTGTAGTTAATTTATTAATAAATTGTTACTGAAAAGCAACTTTCGTTGCAAAATCCACCTAATTAGCAACGAAAAAAATATTTTTTTTGCCAACGAAAATGAAATTCGTTGCCTTTGATACACATTTGCCAATGATATTTTTCGTTGCTGAAACATATGAAAATTGTTACCCTAACTAGTTTTCGTTGCTGATTATATACTTTTTGGCAACGATGGTCGTTGCTAAATGTGCATAATATACCGGACATATATTAATTTCCAACAAAATTATTCATTGTCATTAATTTTGTTTTGGATAATTATGATCAATTAACAACGATATTGTTCGATGATAATTGTTTTTCAAGAGCAATAAAAGATGTCATCGATTAGCAACAACACTATACGTTGTCATTTGCTTTATTTGTGCAACGAAAGTTATTATAATTTGCAACGATATAAATATTACCTTTTTCTTTATTATGTAACAAATGTCAAAATTATTTTACAAACAAAATAAATAATGGTTCAATGACCCCATAACAGATTATGACAAAAATACAAAGAACTCAAATATTATTAATTAAATAAAATCATCTGGTACATGATCATTCATCATCTTTACAATCAGCTATCTAAATAATTTATTGCGACACATGTACAAAGTTGGCATCTTCAACAAACTGTTCATGAAATACCAAAGCACTACTTAACTAGGGAAAAAACAGTTCAACACAACATACACAAGCATAAATGCTACTCACTTTCACAACATTCAGAGCATGAGTGCACAAGGTGGAGGAATTACCAAAACTCTGTGGATATATCACCATGACATTTTAAATAGAAGATACTGACATACCTATCACCCATGGGTATACACGAAACAATAATATCAGCATTTGTGTCGATATGCTTCTACAAGAAGATTTTTAATGATTATTTAAACTTCTTATTAGCTTCATCAAAACATGTAATAAATTAGGAGACAATATTTCATCTATATTTTTACGTGAACAAAATCCATATAGTTCATTCGGTACAGATGGTCACCAGACAGAATCAATATGTGCTCAACATTCTTGTTCTCGGCATCCTACAATTAAATCATTTTATATCGTAGTTAGTCTTTTTTTCTACAGGCTCTTAAAATGTATAGGAAGTATTCTAGTACATACCTCAAATACACATAAATTATCGCACAACATTAGTTGTTCCTTGGAACCACTTTTATCATGTTTCACCATATGTTTTGCAGCCAAAACCTGTTTCACATGTAATTTTAGCTTTGGGTGTCAGTAAGTTTAACCAAAATGTTAATGAAAAATAAAAGCTTTCAAAATAAAACAAATTATGTGATTAGTGATGTAGTTCTTAATATGCATTTTGATAGAATTAGACTATTTTTCAAGAATCTCAAAATGACGTATTACTGTAAGTCACTTCTACTAGTAATGCAACAATACCGATTAAAGTATAACGACTCCTAATCACAAAATTCATCTTACCTCGACAACACATAATAGCATACTAGGGAAAACACCAACAAAACCATCTGCTTACTCTATGAGCTTGTCAATTGGTAAAGCAATAATTGACTCATCCCTAAATAATATTATGTCAATTTTATGACTAGAAGAAAAAGCAAGTGAAAAAGCTGCAAAGCAATATAATTAGCTCTATCAACGATGGCAAATAATGCAAGTTTTGGTAACTTAAATCCAACCACACTACATTATAAAGAACCAATAAAAGAAAAAACAATCACATGAGGTGTGCTTAATTGAATAACAAAATGATGAAGAGATGTGCATGTGTAATACCTAAAAGCAGTACTGTTAAACATACCTAAACCATACTTTGGTACTTTCTGGGCCCCATTGGTTACTCCCTATCCCAAATATGCAATTCTTCATATTCCGTTAAATGCATTTTATGTATCAAGGTAGCAAGTTTGATCTTTCACTCACATGCAGTATACCTATTCTGATCAAATCCTTAAATACTAACAGGAACCCAACCACTAAGATGGTACATATAACTGTCTACCTCAAATGTAAGATCTATGGTAGATATGATAGAAACAACATAAAGAAAACATGAAACCTAAAGAAGACCAAGAAATTGAAAAAAACAAAATGTGATCCAATGCCAAACTAACTGGCATTGTAACTTTTTTTTAAATTTTTTTATAAAATAAATTTATAAAAAAGAATAGTAAGATGTAACATCACTTTAACTGACGTTGGAATCTATTTTTTTTTAATTTCTTTGATCTCTTGTACTTGTTTACAAACATCAATATTTTTTTATGTTTATTCTTTGTTATCGGCATTGGAAATGAAGGAGTATATAAGACTTCAGCTATAAAAAAATAAAAATAAAAATTCTGACGCCAATTAAAGTGACATTGCATTTTACTCTTCTTTTTACAAATTCTTTTTTTTTTAAAAATAAAATAAAATAGGGATAAAATTGATATTACATTAATACAGGTCAAACTAACTTATTAGGAATGACTTATAAGGCATTTTTAAATACTGTTTTAGTTCATAAAACATAATTAAATTTTCTTCATCTTTTATGTTTTCTCAGAACTGATATGCAATTAGATTGGAATTTAAATATGAATAATTTTATTATTTGACATTTTTTTAAAATTCGCATATAATCAATCATCACTTTCATTCTCGGAGTGAGGGAGTACTTGTAAGTATATCATACTTCTATCTAGAAATAGGAAACATTGGGAAGCATAGATATAATAATCAGGTTTGATGAGGTTAGGTTTATTTGGGTCGGAGGCCCGGAACTAACATGCTTGGCAATCGCTTGCATGGATACTATTTCAACAACCATAATCTATACTGTTGATTGCAACATTGGATGACACGGATTAAAATGGATTTCCCCCTGCCGCTATATGTTGTAGCGACATGAGAAATTACTCATTTGCCCCTCATTTGCTCATAGGTATTAGGTTCGAAACCTAGCTGTGATATTTTTGCTTCTTATGTTATATTTTTTGTGTATTAGATAAATTCTATTACCATATATATATATATATATATATATATATATATATATATATATATATATAAAACTTAGCTAATACATACAAAATATAGTACATGAAGCATGAATTTTTTTTTAATAATGACTTATAAGTCAAAAAAAGTTAAAATTTAAGTTATTGTCAAACACTAAATAATAACAAATGACTTATAACTTAGTTTGACCAACTTATAAGTCATTGCCAAACACCGTCTAATTCAAGATATAAAGAGAAATTAATATTTGATTATAAAAAAAATTTGCAAGTCGAGAAAAAAGAGAATTTAAAAAAAAGGAGTTAAAAAAAAACTTACACACTATTGGTGCAACTTAATTGGTCTATGTAAGTCATTGCCAAACACCCTCTAATTCAAGATATATAGAGAAATTAATATTTGATTATAAAAAAATTTTACAAGTCGAGAAAAAAGAGAATTTGAAAAAAGGGAGTTAAAAAAGAACTTACACACCATTGGTGCAACTTAATTGGTCTATGTAAGACCCCAACTTTTACGAATAAAGATTAATATTTTTCTCGAAATATATTTTTGAATATTATGGTGTGGATTTGATATAATGTTATAGTTGTGGGTAGTATTTATAAATTTTGCAAAGTATGCAAGTTGTCATAAAATATTCGATTGGTTGGAGAATATTCATTTTAACAGAGAATATTCATACGATGACACAATCATTGGTGGACCCCATAACGAAATTATTGTCGGAATGAGAAAACGACAGAAATATCTTTTTATAAAAATAACGGCGAAAGTTTTACCGTTAAACTGTTGAAATACCCAGTGGTAAAAATACAATAATACGCGTGGTTGCATAGTAGCACACGGTATTGATTATTGATGCTTACATGAGAAGTCACTCAGTTTTGTTCAATTATTGCTACAGTAATTGCTGCATAGTATCTCACGTTATTTGATTCAATTATTGTTATAATATTTTATATTATTAAATCAATAATTGAGATGACAAGTTATTCATATTATTATATGTATAATTAACAATGTCTAGAATGTTCTGTCGTGGCAAGGGGTTTGGTCACTTAATTGCGCGCCAATAGAGAGAAATTCTTATCGGAAAGCCCCCTCTTTCTTGGAAACGATTGGGTTGTTAATATTGCGAATTATAATAAGGATGAATAAATGTTGTTAAAAATATTAAGGGGATTTTTATGAAGTATTTGTGATAAATTTTGATTATTATATGGACCCCTACTTACCTATTTTTCAAAATAAACGGTAGAAAGTTATTCGGTATATTTTTACATAATAAAGGTAGGGCCACATGTGGGGGCCACATGTGGAAGAAATGATTTTGGAAATTGTGGGGGGTATACGTAAAGGGGAGGGAATATATATATAAGTATGTCATGTGTGTGTATATATATATATATATATATATATATATATATATAATATAATGTATGCGTGAGTGGAAAGTGGTGGGTGAAAGTGATAGGCAGAAGAAATGTGAAGAAATGAAAGTGATGTGTGTATATGGTGGTGAGAGTGATATGGTGAAAGCGATGTGTCTGTGTGTAGAATTGAAAATCAGCCGGTGACTTTACATCCGTCAATTCTAAATTTTCATTCGTGAATTATCAGTATGTGCGCCCGTGATAGAATAGTATCTTTTTCATTCTCCTATAAATAGGATGCTTAGTTAGAATTGAAAATCACACCAGAATCAAAGAATTCTTCTTCTATAATATTGAGCGTATTTCTTTCGAGTTTTAGAAAGCTTTGAGCGTAGAAAATAGTATAAGTTTTTTTCAAGAATATCCCCGTTATACCAGTTGGAATACTCTCCTTTTTAAGTCAAGGAATGTTATTTTTGTTTAATATTCGTATGAAATAATATTTTCTTCCATACTCTGTAGTATGCAAGTAATATTATTTCATTTTAGATTTCGAATTCTACGCTCATTTTGTTAAAGTTTTGGCTTCTATATTCCATAAAATTAATAGAATATCCTTGATATTTGCGCTTCATCCAGTATCTTTTCATGAAAATATTATTTTGAGCATTATTGATAAGTTTTAACTTTTTCATGCCAAAGTACTATTCACTTGAAGTTACTATTCTCAAGTACTTATTCATGGGTACTATTCACTCGATTCTTATTCACCGGGGTATTATTCATGATAAAAAATAATTTCTTTTCGGTCCAAATCATTTTTGATACAATATTATTCTTGAATTTTACTCCACAAACTAGTATCATGTTGACAATTAGGACATTATTGAATTCTGAATAAATTAAATTATAAATCTTTAAAAATTTATCCTTTACTTTCTTTTAATTGAATTCTTATATCATTGTCATCATCCTCATACTTATATTATAATGAAAGTCATCTGTGGCCCGTAGTGCATAGATGGACTTAGTATGATTATGACCAGGATTATTCAAGATTATAATCATGGCCGTAATGTTGCAAATGATGTGGTAAAAGTCCTCATTGGCTCGTAGTACATTGATGGACAGTTGCTGGCATGATCATGACTATTGATGAAAATACGAATATCATTGGCCCGTAGTGCATGTATAATTCGTGGTCGTGATACTAATGAATATCCTTGGCCATAGTGCAGGGGTGATTCAATGATGTTGATTATTTGTTAAGTTGAGTCTTAGTGATAAAATTGATGATAAACTTTTTACATCATAGAAGATAGTAGATATCATGTTCTACTTGACTCTTCTAATGGATTTCTTGTTCCATTGCAATTAAACTTGATGTCTATTATATTATATCAGTTTAACAGTGTTGAAGGCTAACGATAATTTATTCTGCATTATCTTAGTCATAATATTTCTTACTTGGCTAGTTGAGCTCACCCTTTGCTTTCATTGTTCTCTTCAGGAAATTAGAACATAGCCGAGACTAGTCAGGAAACGGGGTGATGGTCCAAGATGGTGCATTAGTAGTCCTCACTATTCTGTGAAATAGTGTGATAATAATTGTAATAATATTGAATTTGAGTTTGGATATTGTCTAGAAGACAATATTCTTGTTTAAACTCCCTACTCATGTTTTGTCGTACTTTACACGACAGTTGTATAATTAAGTTGTATTTGAATTTTGTACCATGTATTTGGCGACTCAGAATGGATGATGTATACCTATTTTGGGGGTGTCACAGTTGGTATTAAAGCTTAGGGATATGATCTCTGGCTGAGATGTAAGACTAGAACTTGGAGGGGAGAGAGGGGTAATTCCTTCACCTACCTAAGCTTATTTGTTATTTAATTGGTCGGTCAGAAGATAGGGGTATTATGTGATATGCCAATTATCCCTTGTTTTGTGGCAGTATTTGAAAATGGCATCTGAAAATGTGAGATAAGCAATTGAGCACAAGAGACTGTTGAGTCACCACAAATCAATAACCAGGATAATGTGCAGGAAGGCAACAATCCTTAGGTGAACAACAACACCGACGAAATGATGAACGATGGGATGTTCAGAGGTTTTATGCAATTCATGCAACACCAGGCGAGAGCGACTCCTGTTCAAAATGCAGGTGGAAACAATGGCAACTCACAGATGGTCACCGCTAAGCAATTCAAGGAGTTGGGACCATCAGAGTTTTGGGGAAAGCCATAACCACTTAAGGTAGAGACGTGGATAAAGCAGATCACCAAGATATTCGAAGTCTTGGGATGCTCCAAGGAGCAAAAGGTTCCCTTTGCCACCATCATGTTGCGAGGAGAGGCAGATTACTGGTGGGAATCTATAAAGCTTACTCAACCTGTCGCACTAAGGATGTCTTGGGAGAAGTTCCAAGAACTATTCAACGACAAGTACTTTCCTGAAAGTATTCGTCAAATGAAAGAGGTAGAGTTCATCAAGCTGGACCAAAATAATATGACCGTGTCACAGTACGAAGCTAAGTTTGCCGAGTTGTCCCAATTTGCGTCCCACTTGGTAGATAATGAGGAGAGAATGACGCGGATGTTTCTAAGAGGTTTGAAACCCAAAATACGTTAATACCTCATTTCTCACAAACTGTGTTTGTATTCAGATATTGTAAATATGGCTCAGTTCTTGGAGCACGATAATGAGTCAACGTAACCAAGAGAGAGCAGCCGACAAGTTGATAATACCAGCGGTAGCAGTCATCGAAGCGGTGACAACAAACGTGGAGGGAATCAACATGCCAGAAATGGTAACCACTTCGGTGGTAATCATGGCCAAGATAATAAAATTGGACATTTTAAGAAGAGGAGATTCAATAATGATGGAAAGACGTCAGCACCAACAACAGTTGCTAAGGAAGAAGAACGACCACTGATCTTATGCTTCAAATGCAGAGGGGAGGGACACATTAGTCCAAATTACATGCAACAATCCAAAACATGTTACAATTATCGGAGAGAAGGTCACCTAGATCAATTTTTTTGCGCAAAGAAGCCAAGTCTAGCTGGGACGGAGACACCAAATGCCATCCCAGACAAGTTAGTAGTTCAAGCTAAAGCATTTGTCGTGACCTCCCAAAAAGTAAGAAAACTGAACGAGGTCATCACGGGTAAGCTAATCATAAACTTTAACTAAGTCTATACCTTATTTAATACCGATTCTACGCATTCTTTTATTTTTCCTACTTGCACTCAACGTTTAAATTTAACTTCGAAGAAATTAGACTTTGACTTATCTGTTGAAACTCCATTGGGAGAAACCTTCATTACATCCACTGTTTATAAGTCTTGTTTGGTTCAAATCGGTACCTTCACGTTACCGGTTGATTTTATTTCTTTGAAAATACTTGCATTTGACGTGATTCTAGGGATTGATTGGTTAACTACTCATTTGCTAAAATTGATTGTTTTCGTAAGGTTGTCAGCCTTTATATTCCTGATCAACCTATTATGCAAATTTAAGAAACCAAACCACTAAAGTCAATCACTGTCATATCAAGCCATAAAGCTATTCATTTATTAAAAAACGGATGTCAAGCTTTCTTATCCCATGTCATGGATTTAAATAAAAATACGTCAAATTTGAATGATATTTCTATTATTAATAAATTTCCTGATGTATTCCCTGAGGAACTTCCTGGCCTACCCCCAGAGCGTGAAATTGAATTTTGTATCGACCTTGAACCCGATACAAAACCCATTTCCAAAGCCCCATATCGAATGGCTCCTATTGAACTTCAGGAGTTAAAAACCCAACTGCAAGAATTGTTAGACATCGGTTTCATTCGTCCTAGTACGTCTCCTTGGGGCGCTCCTATTCTATTCGTAAAGAAGAAAGATGGGAGTATATGACTTTGTATTGATTATTGGGAGTTGAATCATGTCACCATCAAGAATAGGTATCCATTGCCTCGCATTAATAATCTGTTTGACCAGTTGCAAGGCGTCAAATTCTTTTCAAATATCGATCTTTATTCCGGATATCATCAGTTGATGATTAAAACTGATGATATTCCAAAGACTGCTTTCAGAACTCGGTATGAGCATTATGAATTCCTAGTCATGTCTTTTGGATTGACTAATGCTCCTGCTGCCTTCATGGATATGATGAACCGAGTATTCAAGGAATATTTAGATCATTTTGCGGTCGTCTTTATTGATGACATCCTCATTTATTCCAAAAGTCGTGAAGATCATGAGCAACACTTGAGGCTGATACTACAAAAGCTTCGCGAAAACAAGCTTTATGCTAAGTTAAAGAAATGCGAGTTCTGACTTGAGGAAGTAGCATTCCTTGGGCACGTGATATCAAATCACGGAATATCTGTTAACCCAGCAAAGATTAAAGCAATACAAAGTTGGGAGCAACCTAAGTCAATGACCGAAGTACGTAGCTTTCTCAGCTTAGCTGGTTATATCGGAGATTCGTAGAAGGGTTTTCTTGAATCGATACTCCATTAACTCAGGTGACTTGGAAAGATACAAATTTCAGTTGGAGCAAGAAATATGAGAAGATTTTTCAAGAACTCAAGAGGAGACTCAATTCAGCATCTGTTCTGACAATACCATTTAACTCAGAGGGATTTGTCATCTACAATGATGCTTCAGGCAAAGGGTTAGGATGTGTTCTCATGCAACATGGGAAAGTCATAGCCTATACCCCACGACAACTCTAAGAATATGAGAGGAATTATCCTACTCATAATCTAGAGTTGGCAGTTGTCATTTTTGCACTTAAAATTTAGAGGCATTACCTGTATGGGGAGAAAGTGGAGATCTATACGGATCATAAAAGCCTCAAATATTTCTTCACTCAAAAGGAACTAAATATGCGGCAACGATTTTGGCTTGAATTATTGAAAGATTATGATCATACCATTCAATACCATCCTGGAAAAACAAACATGGTAGCTGACGCATTGAGTAGAAGATCATATGCGGGTACGAGTGTGATATTGTCAACGCAAAGGCCCATTTTGTATAATTTGCAAAGGATGGAGATAGAGTTAAAGACTCCAAGGACCCATGTAATGATGTCAAATATACGAGTAGAACCGACTTTAATCGATAAAGTTAAAGCTGCTCAAGCTAAAGACCTGGAGCTGATGCGTCTAGGGAAGAAAGTACAAGAAGGTGCTATTCAGGAAGCAAGAATTAATGAAGAAGGAATACTATGAGTCAACTCCAAACTTTGTGTTCCTAATGACCCTGATTTAAAGTATAAAATCATGATGGAGGCGCACAACACATCGTTTGCAATCCATCTTGGGAGTACCAAAATGTATCATAATCTTTAACATTCATTTTGGTGGAGCAATATAAAGAGAGAGATAGCAAAGTTTATCTCAAGGTGTCTAACATGTCAACATGTCAAGGCAGAGCATCAAGTTCCAAAATCATTGCAACCACTTAAAATTCTAGAATGGAAGTGGGAGCACATTTCCATGGATTTTGTTACTAGTCTTTCCAAGGTTTCTCAAGGCATAAATGTGATTTGGGTCATTGTTGATAGATTGACCAAGTTTGCTCATTTCTTACCTATACGAAAAACTTATACACTTGAACGTCTTACTCGTATATATATAAATGAGATTGTAAGACTGCATGGTATGCCAGTATCCATAGTTTCTGATCGAGACTGAAGATTCACTTCACGATTTTGGGTCAGTTTGTAGAAAGCTATGGGCACAAATTTACGATTTAGTTTGGCATATCACCCTCAGACGGACGGGCATACGGAGAGGACTATTCAAACTCTTGAAGATTTATTAAGACTCTGTGTCCTTGACTTGAAAGGAAGTTGGGACAAGTTCTTACCATTGGTGAAATTTTCCTACAATAATAATTATCAAGCAAGTATCGGCATGGCTCCATCTGAGGCATTGTATGGAAGAAAGTGTCATTCTCCAGTATGTTGGGATGAGGTGGATGAAGCAACGTTGTTGGGACCAGAATTGGTACGCATGAAAACAAAAAAGATTCAAATGATCCGGCAATGTATAAAAACCTCACAAGATCGACGAAAGATTTATGCTGATCTTCATCGGAAGGACGTGGAATTCAATGTTGGAGAACATGTGTTGTTACGTGTTGCTCCATGAAAGGGAGTTACGAGATTTGGAAAGAGAGGAAAGCTCAATCCTCGATTCATTGGCCCATTTGAAATCCTTGACCGAGTAAGAACTGTGGCCTATAGACTCGCTTTACCGCCAAGTATTTCTCGTGTTCATAACGTTTTTTACATATCTATGTTACGTAAATATGTGGAAGACCCGAACCACATTATTGAGTTAGAACTGAACGAAATAGCAGAAGATTTAACGTATGAAGAGATACCTGTTAAAATCCTGGATAAGAAGGAACATATTCTACGCTCCAAGGTTATACCTCAAGTCAAAGTTTTGTGGAGAAATCACAATTTTGAGGAAATGACCTGGGAGTTAGAATATGAAATGAGATCAAGGTATCCTCACCTCTTCGACATACCAGGTACGTACCCTAATTTCAAGGGTGAAAATTCATAAGAAAGGGAGGTTGTAAAACCCCAACTTTTATGACTAAAGCTTAATTTTTTTCTCGAAATATATTTTTGAATATTATGGTGTAGATTTGATATAATGTTATAGTTGTGGGTAGTATTTATAAATTTTGCAAAGTATGCAAGTTTTCATAAAATATTTGATTGGTCGGGGAATAATCGTTTTAACAGGGAATATTCGTACAACGACACAATCATTGGTTGACCCCACAACGGAATTATTGTCGGAATGAGAAAATGACAGAAATATCTTTTTATAAAAATAACGGTGAAAGTTTTATCGTTAAACTGTTGAAATACCCGGTAGTAAAAATATAGTAATACACGTGGTTGCATAGTAGCACACGATATTGATTATTGATGCTTACGTGAGAAGTCACTCAGTTTTGTTCAATTATTGCTACAGTAATTGCTGCATAGTATCTCACATTATTTGATTCATTTATTGTTATAATATTTTATATTATTAAATTAATAATTGAGATGACAAGTTATTCATATTATTATATGCATAATTAACAATGTCTAGAAAGTTCTGTCGAGGAAAGGGGTTTGGTTACCTAATTGCACACCAATAGGGATAAATCCTTATTGGAAAGCACCCTCTTTCCTGGGAATGATCTGGTTGTTAATATTGTGAATTATAATAAGGATGAATAAATGTTGTTAAAAATATTGAGGGGATTTTTTATGAAGTATTCGTGGTAAATTTGATTATTATATGGACCCCCACTTACCCATTTTTCAAAATAAACGGTAAAAAGTTATTCGGTATATTTTTACATAATAAAGGTGGGGCCACATGTAGGGCCTACGTGTGGAAGAAATTATTTTGGAAAAAGGGGGGAGAGTATACGTAAAGGGAGGAATATATATATATATATATATATATATATATATAAGTTTGTGATGTGTGTGTATATATATATATAATGTGTGTGTGAGTGGAAAGTGATAGGTAGAAGAAATGTGAAGAAATGAAAGTGATGTGTGTGTGTGTATGGTGGTGAGAGTGATACGGTGAAAGCGATGTGTGTGTGTGTGTAGAATTGAAAATTAGCCCATGACTTTACATCCGTGAATTCTAAATTTTCATCCATGAATTATGTAATAAACGTGAATTTCAAGTCACTATATATGTATGTACATTATTGATATTTAAAACTTTGTGCTATATAGTGATTTAATATGTGACAACATATGTGAAGTGATGCATGGATCAATAAACATATATATTATAGTTATGGATATATACATGTATAGATTTCATTAAAAATGAAAGCTTCATAACCTAATTATACATTAGGTGAGACAATTAAATAACCTAAGGGTTATAGTAATAAGGAAAGGTTAGTATTTAATATGTATACTAAATTAAGTGGATAATTTTGTTATTTTAAGTGACTAATAATTTTAAACCTATTTATAGTAAACCTAATTAGGTTATGAGCTAAAGTCAAATGTATAAGTAATTAAATTTCATAAGATTGGGAATGGAAACCGTAAATAAACAATTAGGGTAACATATATTAAAATTGTTAGACTATGTTTATTACATGGCCCAAAATAATTAAAGATGAAGCCCAAAAGAAATAAAATGCAAGCCCAAACTTAGCCCACTTGATTAAGGGTATTTTAGACCTTTGATTTATCTAATTTATACATTAAAATAAAAGCTAAATGAAGAAATTAGTGGGCATATATATAGCTGGCCACATTAGCCTTTTTAAGGCAAGAATATTAAGATAATCAAGTTCCATAACACTAGTACAAAGTAGAAAATAGACAACACTTAAGCCACAATGTTTTTATAAAAAACATTGGTATTTTTTTCACAAAGTTTCTTAACAAAACGTTGTAGATATATATGAAAAAACGTTATCTATTTAAAAGGGTATTTTTTGATTTTAACTAGGTAACATTTTTTTTTAAAACGTTATCTATGTAAAAAACGCGGAGCAAAAAAATGCGCTCAAGTGAAACCTTAAAATTAAAAGAGAGATTATTTCTCCGTTCTCTTAGGCTAGGTTTTAATCATAAGTTCTTATCTCTTTGGATTTGTTCTTCATCGTAAGTATGTAAAGTGATTGATCTCGACAGCCATCCGCCAAGACACCACCCTCTGGACCCAAGCCCCTCTCGCCGGCGTCCAGCCCGCCGTTGAGTCACTCTTCCACGTTACCATTGATGTCTCTGACTTCCCCGACCTCGCCACCTCGTACACGAGGCCCAGTCAGTACCTCCAGCTCCGGCTTCCGGGCGTTGAAAAGCCATCATTTCTCGCCATCGCGTCGCCACCGTCTCTTGCCTCTTTGAAGGGCATGTTCAAGTTTTTAGTGAATCAAGATCCTCAATTATATTTTTCAGGAAACAAAAATGCCAACTAGGATGTCTTCTTTCTAGTGTTATGTCTCCCATTCTTCCTCTTCCTATATATAATAATATATCTGTAAGTGTATTATTGAGAAAAATGTTTACTAATTGGAAAAAGGGGGTAGTACCCTTTTGGCCATTGAAAGGATCAATAGAGTAGGTACTAAATCGAGGCTATTTGAGGAATGGGGGAATGGGCTTTCCCAGGATGGAATTGGGTTTCTGTGGGCCTACTTGGGGTTTCTATTTTTAAGCTCTTTCAAGCTTCTTCAGCATCACTATCACTGGATTTTTTCTGTTGCAGTTAAAGAAGGTTAGATTTCTAGTCTTTCTCCTCTATCTTTTGATAATCTATTTTGTGTTCTTTTGGGGTTATGTTTTGTTAAAACTCTTCATGTTATTATACTAATTTAGGGACAGACTTTTAGTTTTTCTTCTCTATTAACTGAAGGAGTTGCTTGTTAGTATTATCAACTTATTAATCTTGTGAATTATGTTTAAACTTTTCTTTATGTGACACTATTTTCTATGAATATATAGGCAAAATTCTGTCTTTCTAGTGTAGTTTGCAAGGAGTGTAATCATACAGTTTTCATGTTCCCCTTTTGTTGTGCTACTACTTAGCTACTGCTTCATATATAAATTGGTCAGAAGGATTGCTGATTTCAAAGTTTCTATTATGAAGTGAATTATGTTTTACACTATTGCAGTGATGCCTTACTTTAGTATTTTTGTTTCCAAAAAAGAAAAAAGAAAAAAGAAAAAGAAGACACTTCATTGTTAGTGTTTAGTGATCACTTTCTTAGTATCTGTATGTGTTAGAATTTGTTCTTCTAGCATTTTATGCTCCAAGTTAGGGATGTTTTTATTAAACTAATAAGCATTTACTTTTTTCATTTGATCCACTATTGAGTGGAAGAATTAACAATTGGGTTACTTATTGACTAGTTTTACAACCTTTTGTATTATCATGTGGGGCATATAATTGAAATAATTGCAACTTTAGAGTAAATATCATGGTGTTATAAGACTATAACTTGTATTACTATTGTCATTATGATGCTTCTCTATTGCAGCTAGAATTGGGAAAAATATTTGATTTTTCCTTTGGATAAGAATTATGGTTGATTGCTTTTCTTGTTTTCTTTGACTTCTTATCTTTCTTTAGATCTAAGCAGAAATGTCATCTTCAAGTCCTGCCTAGTCTGTCAGCAATTTAGGAAGATCAAAATAGAGTGCAAGGATTGCACAGACCACCGTAGATGCGAAGCTCCATGCAGATTTTGAAGGGTCTGGTAGTTCCTTTGACTACTCAAGTTCAGTGCGTGTTGCCAGTATGGTTGGTGGAAATCAACAACCTCGATCTGACAAGGTAACCATAGCTTACCTCCACCACATACAAAAAGGCAAGCTAATCCAACCCTTTAGTTGTTTGTTAGCCCTAGATGAAAAAACTTTCAAAGTTATTGCCTACAGTGAAAATGCTCCTGAAATGCTGACAACGGTCAGTCATGCTGTTCCGAGTGTTGGTGACCATTCGACTCTTGGAATTTGAACTGATATGAGAACTATCTTCACTGGCCCTAGTGCAGCTGCCTTGCATAAAGCCTTAAGATTTGGGGAGGTCTCTTTGTTAAATCCCATATTAGTTCACTGTAAAACCTCTGGGAAACCGTTTTATGCAATTGTTCATAGAGTAACAGGCAGTTTGATCATTGATTTTGAGCATGTAAAGCCTTATGAAGTCCCTATGACTGCTGTGGGGGACCTGCAATCATACAAGCTAGCGGCCAAAGAAATTACTCGGTTGCAGTCTTTATTCAGAGATTTTTGTTGTTGGTGGTTATAAATGGTATTTAATTCTTACTCACTTGGTTTAACTTATGTGCGAGCCACTTACTCTTTTTATTATGCCAACTACGTGATGAGTTTTTGGGTGGAGCAAGCATATGCTTATTTTTCCAAAGGGAAACAACGTGAACCACTTGTCAATGTATTTAGATGTGGCAGATTCTTCTACTTTGCTATATGGGTGGTGTAGATATGCACAGTTCAGTTTAGCCGTGGTAAATCAAATTCAACCCAAGTACACACTAAAGAAAGGTATGTTGTGATGCCCCCAAATTCACACACTCATACCTCGAATTTGGTTCGTCACGTGCTAAATCTAATATCGTACTAAAATCATCAACAACGGAAGTAATAGAATAATTTACATCGTTATAATATAAATATTTGCGTCCCAAGGTACCGTAACCATTACTACAACAATCCAGCGATTACATTTAAACATATTTCCAATCATCCTTAATACATAATAATAATAATAATAATAATACTTCTACACTTAAAGGACTAAGTTATTATGTAGCCTTGCCCTTTCCTTTGTCCTTCCCCTGAGATACCGCCTTGCTCTACCTTGACTGTAATGTTTTTAGGGAAGCAAGAATTTGCAACAAGTTTGCCCAACAAGTAATATAGCAAGAAGAATAAGCAGTTATATCATTTGAATCTTCAAAGGTATAAAAATAATTGATAGTTCAAGGATACCAAGAAATATCAAGAGTATTCAATAGGTGTCACTATAGATTGAAGGATATCAACAAAATTTCTAGATTTATTCATTTTAAGGTTCAATAAGAATAAACACTGAGCAGTTACTAAGGACTATGAACTCTTACTAGAATTAACAGTAGTATACTGCAATCCAAGATAAACAAGTACAACATGTGATCAGCCTAAAGTACCCTATGTTATGCATAACATTTAATCATACTCATGTGCGCACGTTGGTTCCCCGACAATATAAAATTTCCCCCTTTTAAAAGGGTTGTTCATCTCAGTAGAATTATAAGAGTCCACACCATGTCAATTGGTTTGGATAGATTTCTTAACACATGATTATAGTCTAGCTGAATCAAAGGCTTAGACCACTTTAATGATGCATTTATGAACGATAGGTCCAATGTTTGTAACAATGTTAAGGTATACAAATGATTTCTGAATAGTAATAAGTATTTGCTCGATATAAGTATGGCAACAATTCGGGTTATACAATATACAATGTAAAGATTTTAGAAAACTTGCATTCAATATGAGAATCAAACGAAGTTCGAGAATTCGTACAAATCCAAAGTTGTGTGAGTTAGGAGACTTGCCTTTAGCGTTGATTACCACTTATAGCGTAAAATCACCTCAATGAACTATGTTATCCTATTTATGTATGTATAGGTATTCATTAGTCACACACATTTGATATACATATTTGCATACTTTCATCACATATATCTAAATTCATGTAGGCTACACACATTCAAACGCATAGATGCGTAACTCACATTGATTTTTACCTTTAAAATCATTAGTACTATATGCTCATCTTTTATTTGTATTTGCAAAATATCCCTTACTTCACGTATTTTTAAGTTGTTTCACATATTAAAGAACCTTTAAGCTAGTTTTGACCCTTTATTAAAGTTACTCATACATTTCCATCTTTCAAAGTTAAAAGAGTTCATTATATCAACCACTAACCATAGTATATGCTAACCATATAATATTGCCAAACAACCTCTTTGAGTTCATGCTTGCGTATTATTTAGAAACACTTTTAGTTCACACTTGCATAGTTTATAAAGTGTCTAACTAGATGTGTGAACATATCGGTTATCTTTAGAGGCATAAAGCATCCTAGCCTATTTGCTCAAAAGTTCACAATATAAGTCATAGAGTTTTCAAATCAATTGGTTTTCAATCATTAAGATGTCATGACTAACAATCTATACATGTAAAGTACGTTGAGTCCACATTTCATGTGTATTTACAAGACTAACTAAGCTATAAAGATATGGTCACAAGGTTAGATTCAAAAAGGCGTAAGGTTTTATAAACATGGTTTTCGTATTTTAATTTTTCTTTCAAAAGGTTATAATTTAACTCTAAACCTACTAAAACATCTTGCAACATGCATTGATACATGTTTTAAGGATTATGTATGTTCTTGAAGTTAAGTGAAGTTAAGACTTCTTGCATCAAACAATCAAAACAAAACAAAACAAAACAAAATCGATCACTGCATTCTCTTCGCTTGAGGCATGGCATGTCCACTACTAACATCTTCCCCCCTCCCCCATCGGGGCGGGCCTCATATACAACATGACGCCCGCCGAGGTGGGCATGAATGTTGCCTTATGATCCCAGGCATCCCCTGCTTCGAGCTCTTAAGCAATTTTCAACCCAACAACCATCCAAACAACAATGTAATGATGTATAATTGATATAAACTTGCTATGAAACATCCCTAGCATGCCTCTAACACTTCCAAACATACAAACAATTAAATTCAAGGATCAATTCAAGTTTTTTTTCCATTTTTCCAAAGTTTAAAACATTTAGCGATTCTCTTTACTACAGATTCGTTACTTGACCAATTTACTTCGTTTAATTATCGTTGATTTCGTATTTAACCATATTAACAATTTCTAGTATCAATTCACACATTCTAGCATGCTTCAACCATAAACTTTTCAACTCAAAATAAGTGTTTTTGGTACTTTTTTAAGAACTTTGCAAAAACTTGAGTTTAGGAACATATAGAGGAATATTACCTTTTGTGGAGTTGAATTCCTACTCTAGATTCACTTTGCAGATTGTATAAGCTCAACAACACTCTCACTCCAATTAGAAATTCTCAGAGAAATCAACAACTCACATTTGAGAGAGGAACTTTTATTTATAGAGGGATTATTGTCCATTTGGAGATTTTGCCCTAAGGATTGTTTCCCTGGAAGAGTGATGGAACCATTGTGCAACAAAAGGTTGGTGGAAAGCTTCACCAACTCCATCTTCTCCCCTTCCCATAGTCATCATTTCCCTCTTGGTTTTCAACAAGTATATAGCCATAGGCTTTTTGTAAAACACAGCTGAACTTTTTGGATTGGGACTATGATTTTGGGACATTCTAATACTCAACATTTTATTAGCACACTTAGGTTTATTTTACACTTTGTTCACAATTGAGCATACATATACCACCCCACTCATACCTTTAACATAAAATTATATAATCCATGTACATTGATTTATTTCAAATAATATTTACCTTAGACTAGGATATAATTTAATTGGGTACCAATATTACTTATTATTAATTATTTATTTAATCAAAATTACTTTCTCTCATAGGTTTAAAATACCCATTTAATTACTCCCATACACATCTTGATGTCACATAAGACTCTTTCACACAACCTAACAAATTACATAAGTTAAGCTTACTTTTATCATATAGTTTTCTATAATAATTATTTACATTACAATGTCACACCTCATTTTATATTGAATGAAAAACTTTATTATATATGATTTCTCCTTACATGCTATTATTCATGATAATTAATGAATAACAATTTGTCAATGACATTATTTATTTATTAATAGTACTAATTAATTTAATCCATTTCATCATTAATAAATTAATACTTTCTCATCTCACCACTTTGTCACACTAGGCAATTTCCATAAGCTTAAACTAAGCTTCTCATCACTTTGGCTACATTGCTTAATTTCACATAATTAATCAATTACATTAATTTCCACACTCATGTCAATACTATATATATTTATATTCAAATAAATATGCAAACAATCTTTATTATCAATATTATAATTTATTAAAATTCGTGGGTATTACATATGTTTTATAAAGCTCTTATGTGTTGCTTATGTACGAGATTCAAGCTTGTCATTATTCGATCAGATATATAGTTCATAACTAGATATATTTATTTCCTTTCCTTTATGAATTTTACTGTTTTAAACAGAAGGCCATGTATATTGAACCAATGGTTTCCTAGATGATTGTCTGCGAAGATCATTTCCTCACAGCTGTAGTAGGATCTCTGAGTAGAAACATGAACGGAACTGTGAAGAAATCTGGTCTTGCTTTATTGATGATTGAGCAGTTTTTTTCCCATTAAAAAATTATTCTTTAGTTTTTGTGAAACGTTTTGTAGCAAACTAAGCCAAGGAGTCCTGATTCATGCCATATTGATCCTCTGAGGCCAATTGTGCACTCGTTTTGAAATAGAGGGAAGAGTTGCAGCAGATTGAGACTGAGCTTCGGCACAACTCATTGCTCGATCGGTTTGCACAGATTGAGACTGAGCTTCAGGCACAGCTGATTATTTTGGTTTGCTCAAGATGTTTTTTCATTAAATGGATTATGTTTGTACTTAAATTTGAATTTTTTGCAGCTCCCTTGCATATTATCTGTAGTTGCAGAACTGTTTTGTCTTTGCCACCAATTATTAATGGTGCACATTCAGCCATTACTTTAAAGACGAAGAATGTGTTCATTGAATGCACAGCCACTGATTTGACAAAGGCCAAAATTATTTTGAACACAATGGTAAGCTTTTAAGAATTCTATTGCATTATATTAGTTATTCATATAGCCTTCACAAACTGCTAGATAATGTTTGTATGTTTATCTTTGCTTCTACAGGTGACCATGTTTTCTGTGTACTGTGAACAAAAGTTTGAGGTGGAACCAGTTGAAGTTATTAACCTTGATGGAAAATCATGTGTGTATCCCGACCTATCACCATACCATATTGAGGTGCCACTATCATACATCAACGACATAGTGAGAGTCGCATTGGAGGCTGATAAAGTTTTTGCTTTTATCTGTTGTCTATAAACCTTGGTGCTTCTTGGTGCTTTACATATCCCTTTATATTATGTTTTATCATTTATTTTGTCATCGACTTTTACAATAATTGGGGAAATATATCAAGAGTTCTTTGTTTGGAGGGATGTAGTCCTTATAGTGTGTTCGAGAGGGACGGCAAAATCCTGTAGGTGGGGATGAGAACTTATCATTCTAATCCTGCTAAGTATGAGAACTTATAAGATATGGGAAGAAGAGATGATTCATCCCTGAAGCCTCCACATGCATATGTTATAATTTTGATTTTCTTTTTCTGTCTTCTTTTTACTTTACTGCTTCTATTTCTGATCTAAAGAGAATGATAATCAGCTGATTATTACTAATAACATCTGTTTCTCTTATGGCTTAGATGTGATCCCTGCACTGCAAAATAAATTATTTATTACAAAGCAAACAAAGAGAAGATGGAATGACTTTTAGATTTTAAAACTGTAAAATAAATTATTTATTACGCCATGGTAGATGATGGATATGATGATTACCTTAATGTATCATACAGGTCCCTGTTAGGGTTGTTGGAGGTCTATTGTTTGAGCTATTGGGACAATCAGCTAGTGATCCTTATGTTGATGAAGATGATATCCCAGTTGTGCTTTGTTCTTGGCAAGCACAAAATTTCTTAATAACTGCGATGCACATGAAAGGATCTGCTTCAAGCATAAATGTGATGGGCATCACAGAAGTTCAGGTTTGTTCGTACCTGAATAGAATTCATTCTATCGTGTCAATTCTAGTGATAAGTTAGTTAATTATTCAAGAATGATTACGTTTCTGCTTATGCTTGATTCCTAATTATTGGTGTTCTTCTATGATCTAGGAACTTCTTTTGGCTGGTGGTAATAATGTTTAAGTCAGATGGTTGACTCTAAAGTATGCAACATGACATGATCACTTGTCAACTGTATTGGGAGTTTAAATGCTGCTTAAGCTATAACTTTTTATTATTATTATATAGCATCTATGTGATGCTAAATGTATGAGTCTGACCAGAAAGTAACTTTGCCATTGATATTCTTGTGTCTATCCAAGCTGGGCCTTGCTTCTGCATATATCAACTCCTGTGAAGAGCATTAATAAATGCCATTGTGATAACTTAGTGTGCTTATATTCACTTCTTTTTCCATTTTTATTTAGCCTTTCTTGTGTTATCATAGGTGAACTCTAGAGGACAGGCAAAGGATGTGGCTTTTGAAAAGATTGCAAGGAGAACACCAAGCTTTACCGGAGCTGCTTTGCAGAACCTGATGAATGAAGTAGTCATTCTTGCGGCCATACGCGACCTCAAGGAAATTAGCAAAGATGAGATAGCCGATGCTCTTGAGAGGATAATTGTTGGGCCAGAGAAGAAAAATTTTGTTGTCTCAAAATACAAAAAGAAATTGGTTGCTTACCATGGTTTGTAAAATGCATCATTTTAACAAGGTTTCTCTTCCTAATACATGTTCTCGTTGTCTTCTTAGCTATAATTGTGCATGTTTATCTCAACGTGCAGAGGCTGGGCATGCTTTAGTTGGCGCACTTATGCCTAAATATGATCCAGTAGCCAAGATATCCATTATTCCCCATGGCTAAGCGGGTGGCCTTACCTTTTTCGCTCTAAGTGAAGAGAAGCTCGAATCTGGGCTTTATAGCAGAAGCTATGTGAGACCCCAAATTTTATGAATAAAGATTTAAATTTCTCAAAATATTTTTTTTGAATACTATGGTGTGGATTTGATATAATGTTATAGTTGTGGGTAATATTTATAAATTTTGCAAATTATGCAAGTTGTTATATAATATTTGATTGGCCGGGGAATATTCTTTTTATCGGGGAATATCCGTAAGATGGCACAATCATTGTTGACCCCACAATGGAAGTATTATTGTAGTAAGAAAACTATGTAATTATCTTTTATAAAAATAACTATGAAATCTATATCGTTAAAACCGTCGAACTACCCATTAATAAAAGTATAATAATACTTATGGTTGCATAGTAGCACACATGATTGATTATTGATGCTTTACGTAAGAAGTCACCACATTAGTTATACTCAATTATTGCTACAAGAATTCTTTGCATCATATCTCTCATATTATTAATTAAATTATTGTCACAATATCATCTGCATAATATATATTATTAAATCAATAATTGAGATGACAAAGTTATTCATATAATTATTTTTAATATTGACAATGTCTAGAAGTTCTGTCAAGGAGAGGTTTGGTCACTTAATTGCGTGTCAATAAGGAGAAATCCTTATCGGAAAGCCCCATCTTTCCTGGGAACGACCTGGTTGTTAAATATTGTGAATTATAATATTAATGATGAATAATTTTTTGTTGATTAAAGATGAAATTGATAGTTCTATTGTGTTGGAATTATTAATGTTAGTGAAAATCGACATGTATTTTGATAATAATTGATGTCTGGAGGTTATATTGACCAATCGGATAATTAATCGGATAAATGAGCAATTAATTGCTATTAGTTCACATGCTGATAACTATGTGTTCACATGTGTATACTATTGATTCACATAATTTACTATTAGGGGATTTGGTGCATGATTGATATTACTTGCATGACTAAATTAAAAATGGAGGTATAGATGAAGATACTATACTGTAATTAGTTTTTTACACATGATTATACTATTGAGTCACATGATTTTACTATTGATTCACATGATTTACTATTAGGGGAGGTGGTGCAAGTTTGATAATACTTGTATGACTAAATTAAAAAGGAAGTAAATGGGGAAGGTATTATACTGTAATATTTTGAGCCCCAAAATGTGCAATTATTGAAACTATATTTTCCTATAAATAGAAGCTCATTCTTCCTTCATTTCTCACCAATTCACTAAAGCTATAGAGCACTTATTATAGAGAGAAATTATAGAGAGAAAGAAGAATAAAAGTCTGCTGCTACCTCACTATTCTAGTATCCAGCTTTTCTTTCTGGTAAGGGTATTATTCTTTCAGATTCATGAAGAGAGTTATTTTCTTTCAATACTTGTAAGGTTGTTATTCTATTCTTTATTATTATGTTGAATAACTGCCTACATGCCAAGTACCGCATACATGGTGAAATTCTTCCGTTATTCCATTCTTTATTATTTTATTGAATAACTTCGTGCGGTCTATCGATCGCATGCGGTGAATTCTGCTTGTTATTCCATTCTTTATTATTCGCTTTGAAATATCATGTCTGCGCAGATTACGTATGACCGGTCCATTCTTTATTATTCTCATTGGAATAACTCGTCTGCAAGTGATTACGACGACCGGTTCCATTCTTTATTATTCTGTTGAATAACTCGCTCTATGCGGCATTTATCGTATGTATGGTGAATTCTCCTATTATTCCATTCTTTATTATTCTGTTAGAATAATCTGTCTATGTGGATTACCGCATGCATAGTGAATGATCCTTCGTATTCATTCTTTATAAAATTGTGGAAATGATCTCATCACGTGGATTACCTCATAATGTGAAAATCCATTTGCGCTTTAAGTATTCTATTATACTCATATGAGATATCATTTCTTTTGTACTAGTCATGGAATATCATTTTTTTTGGTATTTTTCTTTTACGAGTTACTATTCACGGGTTACTATTCACTATAGTATTATTCACTCGGGTATTCGGGGCACTTTTCGTGCTAGAGTACTATTCACGAGTTACTATTTACGGGTTACTATTCACCCAATTATTATTAACTCTAGTATCATTCACTCGGGTATTTAGGGTACTTTTCATGTCGGGGTACTATTCACGGGGTACTATTCCTGAAGTACTATTCACGTGGTATTATTTACCCAAAATTTTTTTTTTTTCTGTCCAAATTATTTTTGGTACATGAATATTATTTTTGAATTTTACTCTACAAAGCAGTATCATGTTGACAATTTGGATATTTTTAAAATTTGGATAAATTTAAAGTCTTTAATATTTATCCTTGATTTCGTTTGATTATTGCTTATATCATTGTCATCATCCTCATGCTTATATTGTGATGAAAGTCATCTTTGGCTTACGTGTATAGATGGACTTGGTATGATTATGACCAGGGATTATTCGGTATAATCATGACCGTAATGTAACGAATGATGTGGTAAGAGTCCTCATTGGCCTGTAGTTCATTAATGGACAGTTGTTGGTATGATTATTGTGACGCCCCCAAAATAGGTATACATCACCCATCTTGAGTCGCCAAATACATGGTACAAAATTTAAATACAACTTAATTATACAACAGTCGTGTAAAATACGACAAAACATAATCTAAGAGTTTTAATAAGAATATTGTCATCTAGACAATATCCACACTTAATGGAGTCCTCATTATATTTTTGTCACACTATTTAACAGAATAGTGAGGACTACTAATGCTATCATCTGGACCGTCACTCCGTTCCCCGACTAGTTCCGGCTACGTTCTCATTTCCTGAAGAGAATTGCGAAAGAAAAAGTGAGCTAAACTAGCCCAATAAGAAATATTATGACTAAGATAATGCAGAATAAATTATCATTAGTCTTCAACAATGTTAAACTGATAAAATACAATGGACATCAAGTTTAATGCAAGTGAATGAATAAGCAATCCATTAGAAGAAGTCAAGTAGAGTATGATATCTACTATCTTCTATGATTTAAAATGTTTTCATCAATTTTTATCGCTAAGACTCAGTTTATAAATAAACCACATCATCGAGTCATCCTTGCACTACGGGCCAAGGATATTCATTAAATCATCAATGATCACGACTATACCGAATAATCCCTCATCATAATCATACCAAAAACTGTCCATCAATGCACTACAGGCTACCGAGGACTTTAACCACATCATTTATAACATTACAGGTCATGATTATACCGAATATTCCCTGGTCATAATCATACCAAGTCCATCTATGCACGTAAGCCAGAGATGACTTTCATCATAATATAAGCATGAGAATGATGATAATGACATAATAATTCAATAAAACAAGTTTAAGAATAAATTTTAAAGATTTATAAGTTAATTTATCTTGAAATCAATTACATCCAAATTGTCAACATGATACTGCTTTGTGGAGTAAAATTCAAGAATGCTCAGAAGAATATTTTCATGAAAAGATACTTTGAATGAAGCCTTGAAATATCCGGATATTCTACTAATTTTATGGAGTATAGAAGCCAAAACTTTAACCAAATGAGTATCATAAAATATATGAAATCGCAAATGGATTTTCACCGCCATGCAGAATCCACGAGATGCATCATTTCCACAATTTAATAAGGAATGAATATGAAGGATCATTCACCATGCATGTGATAATCCATATAGATGTGTTATTCCAATGTAATAATAAAGAATGGAACCAGTGTCTAAGCGTAATCCGTATGCATGTGATATTCCAATGAATAATAAGGAATGGAATAACAAAAGACCATTCATGCGATAGATCGCATAAACAAAAGTTATTCCAATGTAATAATAAGAATGGAACCAGTCTCAATAGTAATCCGCATGCATACGATATTCCAATGTAATAATAAAGAATGGAATAACATAAGAATTTCACCATGTATGCGGTATTAGCGATGATGTGTTATTCCAACATAATAATAAAGAATGGAATAACATAAGCTCTCTTCATGAATACGAAAGAAATAATACTCTTTACCTTTAGAAAGAAACTGGATACTAGAGTAGAGAGGTAATAGACTTCTCTTCTTTCTCTCTATAATTTCTCTCTATAATAATTGCTCTATAGCTTTAGTGAATTGGTGAGAAATGAAGGAAGAATGAGCTTCTATTTATAGGAAAATATAGTTTCGATAATTGCACGTTTTGGGGCTCAAAATATTACAATACAATACCTTTAACTTTTCTTTCATTTTTAATTTAGTCCTGCAAGTATTATCAAACTTGTACCACCTCCCCTAATAGTAAATAATGTGAATCAATAGTTCAATCATGTGAATCAATAGCTATAATCATGTGAAAATACGAATTACAGTATATTACCTCCATCTATACCTCCATTTTTAACTTAGTCATGCAAGTATTATCAATCTTGCACCAACTCCCCTAATAGTACAAGAAAGTGAATCAATAGTACACACATGTGAACAAATAATTATAATCATGTGAATTAATAGCAATTAATTACTTATTTATCCGGTTAATTACCCGACTGGTCAGTATAACTTTCAGACATCAATTAATATCGAAATAAATGTCGATTTCCGCTAACACTAATAATTCCAGCACAATGGAACTATCAATTTCATCTTTAATCAACACGAACTTATTCATCATTAATATTATAACTCATAATATTTAACAACCAAAAGCTCCTGTGAAAGAGGGACTTTCCGATAAGGATTTCCCCTTATTGGCGCGCAATTAGATGACCAAACCTCTCCTTGACAGAACTTCTAGACATTGTAAATATTGTAATTTAATAATATGAATAACTTTGTCGTCTCAATTATTGATTTAATAATATATCATATAATGCAGATGATACTGTGACAATAATCGAATCAATAATATGAGAGATATGATGCAACAATTACTGTAGCATTAATTGAGTATAACAGAGTGGCTTCTAACGTAAGCATCAATAATCAATACCGTGTGCTACTATGCAACCACGCATATTACTATACTTTTACTACTGGGTAGTTCAATAGTTTAACGATAAAACTTCCACCATTATTTTTATAAAAAGATAATTATGTCATTTTTTAACTATGACAATACTTCCGCCAGGGTCCACTAATGATTGTGTCGTCGTCATTTAATATTCCCTCGTTAAAATGAATATTCCCCAACCAATCAAATATTATATAACCACTTGCTTACTTTGCAAAATTTGTAAATATTACCTACAACTATAACATTATATCAAATCCACACCATAATATTCAAAATATATTTCGAGAAAATTATTCTTTATTCATAAAAGTTGGGTCTTACAATTATGACCAGTGGATTATTCTTAATAATCATAACCATTGATGATTACATGAATATCCTTTAATGTCGTAGTGCGAGGATGATTCGATTTTATTTATTAAGTCGAGTCTCAAATATAAAGTTGATGAAAACTTTTTTAAATCATAGAAGATAGTAGATTTTATTCTATACTTGACTCTTCTAATGGATTGCTTATTCCACTCACAAATAAGTTGATCTAAAACTTGTTGTCTATTGTATTCTATCGGTTGTTATATCGTTGAAGGTTAAGGATAATTTATTCTACATTATCTTAGTTATAATATTTCTTCTTTGGGCTAGTTGAGCTCACCTTTTCTTTCATTGTTCTCTTGAGGAAATGAGAATATAAATTTGGGACGAGTCGTGAATGAAGTGATGATCCGTGATAAATTGCTTTAGTAGTCCTCACTATTGTATGCGAAAATAATGTGATAATAATTGTAATGAGGACACCATTGAGTGTGGATATTGTCTAGATGACAATATTCTTGTTTAAACTCTCAGCTATGTTTTTTCGTATTTTACAAGATGATTGTATAATTAAGTTGTATCAAGATGGGTGATGTATTCCTATTTTGGGGGCGTCACAGTTGGTATCAAAGCTTAGGGATATTATCCCTGGCTGAGATGTGAGACAAGAACTAGGAGGGGAGAGACGGCGAATTCCTTTGCTAGTATGACCTACCTAAGTTTATTTGGTATTTAATTGGTCGGTGAGAGTATAGAGATAATATGTGATATATCAATTAACCCTTGTTTTGTGGCAGTGTTTGAAAATGGCATCTAAAAATGTTGAGATCAGCAATGAAGCACATGAGACCGTTGAGTCACCAACGATCAATACCCAGGATAATGTGCAACAGGAAGATAATAATCCTTAGGTAAATAACAACACTGATCAAATGATGAACGATGTGATATTCAGAGGCTTTATGCAATTCATGTAACATCAGGTAAGAGAGACTCTGCTCAAAAATATAGGTGGAAATAATGTCAACCCACTACGGCCACCACTAAGCGCTTCAAGGAGCTGGGACCGCCAGAGTTTTTGGGAAAGCCGTAACCATTTAAGGCGAGACGTGGTTAAAGCAGATCACCGAGATATTTGATATCTTGGGATGCTCAGAGGAGCAAAGGTTTGCTTCGCCACCTTTATGTTATGTGAAGAGGCATTCATCGTGGGAATCAGAAAACGCGATACCTAGCCTTGGCCGACTCAAGATGTCTTGGGAGAAGTTCCAAGAGCTATTCAATGACAAGTACTTTTCCGAAAGTATTCGTCACATGAAGGAGGTGGAGTTTATCAAGTTGGAGATAAATAATATGGTAATATGTGCCATGATACGAGGCTAAATTTGCGAGTTATCCTTTGCATCCCATTTGGTCGATAATGAGGAGCGAATGACGCAAATGTTTCTAAGAGGTTTGAAACCCGAAATACGTTAATACCTCATTTCTCACAAATTATGTTTATATTCAGATGTACTGAATATGGCTCAGTTATTGGAGCGCGATAATGAGCCAGCCTAACCAAAGGACAACGAGCAACAACTCGATAATAATCATACTGGTGGCAACGGCCATCGGAACAATGATAACCATCGTGAAGGAAATTATTAGGCAAGAAATGGTAATCACTTCGGTGGCAATCATGGCCAAGATAATAGAAGAAATGATTCAAGTGGAAAATTCAAGAAGAAAAGATTTAACGATGATGGGAAGACGTCGGCAGCAGCACCAATACCAGCAACAAATTCTAGGGGAGGAGAACGACCGCCAGTTAGATGCTATAGATGCGGAGAGGAGGGACACATAAGTCCAAACTGTTCATAGCCTTCCAAGGTATGTTTTAGTGGTGGAAAAGACGGTCACATAGCTCAATTTTGTCCTATAGCGAAATTAAGTCCAGCTGGGACGGTGGCACCAAAGAAAGATACGGACAAAATAAAGTCAGTGGTTTCAGGGAGAGCATTTTTCGTGACTTCTCAAAAAGCGAGTAACCCAAACGAAGTTAGCACGAGTTAGTTAATTATAAATTCTTGCGAAGTCTATACCTTATTAGATACCGGTTCTACCCATTCTTTTATCTCTCTTGCTTGTGCTCAACGTTTAAATTTGACCCAAGAGAAGTTAGACTTAGACTTATTGGTTGAAACTTCGTTAGTAGAAACCTTCGTTACCTCCACTATTTATAAATCTTGTTGATTCAAATCGACACTTTCATGTTACCTGTCGATCTTATCTCTTTGAAAATACTTGCCTTTGATGTGATTTTAGGAATCGATTGGTTAACTACTCATCATGCTTTTCATAAGGTTGTTAGCTTTTATATTCCTAACTAACCTGTTATGCGAATTCAAGCAACCAAACCACTAAAGTCAATCATTGTCATATCAAGCCATAAGTAAAGAGCCCCGAGCCTTTCGCTGAGGACTTCCAAGTCCTGGAATACACTGAAGCCAGAATATCCGTAGGGGACATCGTGAATAATCTGACAAGTTGATAGGTATCAATGTGATGTATTATCCAAGTCTTGGATGAGAGTCACAGTTTTGAATGATATTTCTATTGTTTATAAATTTCCTGACGTATTCTTGAAGACTTCTTAACCTACCCCTAGAGCGTGAAATCGAATTTTGTATTGACCCCGGTACAAAACCCATTTCTAAAACCCTTAAATATTTCTTTAACCAAAACGAACGTATCATGCGCCAAGGACGTTGGCTCGAGCTGTTGAAGATTACGACCACACAATTTAATATTATCGTGGAAGAGTGAACATGGTAGCTGACGCGTTGAGTAGAAGATCGTATGCGTTTACGAGTGTGATGTTGTTAACACAAAAACCCATTTTGTATAACTTACAAATGATGAAGATAGAGTTAAAGACTCTAAGGACCCACGTGATGATGTCAAATAATACGAGTAGAATCGACTTTAATCGATAAAGTTAAAGGCCGCTCAAGCTACACACCCGGAGCTGATGAATGTGAAGAAGAAGGTTCAAGAGGGCATTATTCTAGAAGCAAGACTCAATGAAGAGAGGAAATCTCAACCCTTGATTTTATTGGTCTATTTGAAATCCTCGATCGAGTAGGAACTGTGGCCTATAGACTCGTTTACCTCCAAGTATATCGCGTGTTCATAACGTTTTTCACGTATCGATGTTACATAAATATGTGAACGACCCGAACCACATTATTGAATTAGAACTAGACGAGACAGCAGAAGATTTAACATATGATGAGATACTTGTTAAAATCTTTGATAAGAAAGATTATATTCGAAACTCAAAGGTTATACCTCAAGAGTTAGAATCTGAAATGAAGTCAAGGTATCCTCACCTTCTCGGCATAAAAGGTACGTACATAAATTTTGAGGGCGAAATTTCATAAGGAGAGGAGATTGTGAGACCCTAAATTTTATGAATAAAGATTTAAATTTCTCGAAATAATTTTTTTTGAATATTGTGGTGTGGATTTGATATAATGTTATAGTTGTGGGTAATATTTATAAATTTTGCAAAGTATGCAAGTTGTTATATAATATTCGATTGGTCGAGGAATATCCGTACGACGACACAATCATTGGTGGATCCCACAATGGAAGTATTGTCGTAGTAAGAAAACGATAGAATTATCTTTTTTATAAAAATAACGGCGAAACTGTTACCGTTAAAACTGTTGAACTACCCGATAGTAAAAGTACAGTAATACATGTGGTTGCATAGTAGCACATGGTATTGATTATTGATGCTTATGTAAGAAGTCACTCAGTTATACTCAATTATTACTTCATGAATTCACGCATCATATCTCTCATATTATTGATTCAATTATTGTCACAAGATTATCCGCATAATATATATTATTAAATCAATAATTGAGATGACAAAGTTATTCATATTATTATTTTCAATATTGACAATGTCTGGAAGTTCTGTCAAGGAGAGGTTTGGTCACCTAATTGCGCCCAATAAGGAGAAATCTTTATCTAAATCCCTCTTTCCTGGGAACGACCTGGTTGTTAAATATTATGAATTATAATATTAATGATGAATAAGTTCGTGTTGATTAAAGATGAAATTGATAGTTCTATTGTGTTGGAATTATTACTGTTAGTGAAAATCGACATTTATTTCGATAATAATTGATGTCTGGAGATTATTTTGACAAATCGAGTAATTAACCGGATAAATGAGCAATTAATTGCTATTAGTTCACATGCTGATAACTATGTGTTCACTTGTGTGTACTAATTATTCACATGATTTACTATTAGGGGAGTTGGTGCAAGATTGATATTACTTGCATGACTAAATTAAAAATGGAGGTATAGATGAAGGTACTATACTGTAATTAGTTTTTTCACATGATTATATTATTGAGTCACATGATTTTACTATTGATTCACATGATTTACTATTAGGGGAGGTGGTGCAAGTTTGATAATACTTGCATGACTAAATTAAAAAGGAAGAAAATGGGGAAGGTATTATATTGTAATATTTTGAGCCCCAAAATGTGCAATTATTGAAACTATATTTTTCTATAAATAGAAGCTCATTCTTCCTTCATCTCTCACCAATTCATTAAAGCTATAGAGCAATTATTATAGAGAGAAATTATAGAGAGAAAGATGAAAAAGAAGTCTGCTACCTCACTATTCCAGTATCCAATTTTCTTCTAAGGTAAGGGGTATTATTCTTTCGTATTCATGAAAAGAGTTATTTTCTTTTAATACTCGTAAGAGTTGTTATTCCATTCTTTATTATTATGTTGGAATAACTTTTGTCTATGTAAGTAATCGCATACATGGTGAAATTCTTCTATTATTCCATTCTTTATTATTACGCTGGAATAACTCGTCTGCAAGCGCATCTCGCATCGCCTCGCATTGAATTTTGTTGTTATTCCATTTTTTATTATTCTATTGGAATATCACGTGCTGCAAAGGATTACGCATGACACGGTTCCATTCTTTTTTTATTCTGTTGAGGAATAACCTTTTTGTAAGCGATCGTCGCATGCGTGATGAATTCTCCCCGTTATTCCATTCTTTATTATTACTCATTAGAATAACCTGCCTATGTAGATTATCTTGCATGCATGGTGAATGATCCTTCGATTCATTCTTTATAAAATTGTGGAAATGATCATCTCACGTGGATTACCTCATGGCGGGTGAAAATCCATTTGCAGTTTCGTATATTCTATTATACTCGTATGAGATATCATTTCTTTTGTACTCGTCATGGAATATCATTTTCTTTGGTATTTTTCTTTTATGAGTTACTATTCACCTGGTTACTATTCACTATAGTATTATTCACTCGGGTATTCAGGGTATTTTTTGTGCCAGAGTACTATTCATGAGTTACTATTCACGGGTTACTATTCACCCGATTACTATTCACTCTAGTATCATTCACTCGGGTATTTGGGGTACTTTTATTCCCAAAGTACTATTCACGGGGTACTATCCCCAAAGTACTATTCACGGGGTACTATTTACCCGAAAAATATATTTCTTTTTTGTCAAAATTATTTTTGGTACATGAATATTATTCTTGAATTTTACTCTACAAAGCAGTATCATGTTAACAATTTGGATATTTTTAAACTCTGGATAAATTTAAAGTCTTTAATATTTATCCTCGATTTCGTTGGATTTGATTTCGTTTGATTATTGCTTATATCATTTTCATCATCCCCATGCTTATATTGTGATGAAAGTCATCTTTTTGCTTACGCATATAGATGGACTTGGTATGATTATGACCGAGGATTATTCGGTATAATCACGGTACCGTAATGTAACGAATGATGTGGTAAAAGTTCTCATTGGCACCGTAGTTCATCGATAGACAGGTTGTTGGTATGATTATTACTGGTGGATTATTCGGTATAATCATGACCATTGATGATTACATGAATATCCTTGACCGTGGTGCATGGATGATTCGATTTTATTTATTAAGCTGAGTCTCAGCGATAAAGTTGATGAAAAACTTTTTAAATCAAAGAAGATAGTAGATTTTATTCTATACTTGACTCTTCCAATGGATTGCTTATTCCGCTATAGTTGTTGATCTAAAACTTGTTGTCTATTATATTCTATTAGTTGTTATACTGTTGAAGGTTAAGGATAATTTATTCTATATTATCTTAGTCATAATATTTCTTACTAGGCTAGTTGAGCTCACCCTTTCTTTCATTGTTCTCTTCAGGAAATGAGAATATTGCTGGGACGAGTCGGGGAATGGAGTGATGATCCAGGATAAATAGGTTTAGTAGTCCTCACTATTCTACGGAATAATGTGATAATAATTGTAATGAGGACACCATTGAGTGTGGATATTGTCTAGATGACAATATTCTTGTTTAAACTCTCAGCTATGTTTTGTCATATTTTACATGACTGTTGTATAATTAAGTTGTATATGAATTTATGTACCATGTATCTGGCGATTCAAGATAGGTGATGTATTCCTGTTTCGGGGGCGTCACAAGCTACCTGGAGAATCAGATGGATGTTTCCCTTGGTGAAAGGTTAGTTGCACTACTTTTTGTTCATTTTAATAACCAACAGGAGATTCTCGGATGCATATCATAAACTATCATGCTGCTTTTTATGTTTGCCACATGTATGAACTGAGAATAGAAACAGAATCATATCAGTTAAAGCGTGGTTTAGATGTTCCCACTCTCATCTTCTTCTCTTTGGATTCAGTTGAAGAAGACACTCAATGCGTTAGAGGAGTGTAGGAGTAAGCTAAATTCTTGCTTAGAAAACAATGCAAAACTCAGAAGGTAACAATGCTTTTCACTTCGTAAAGTTTCCATGTCTAAAGCTTATTTGGTTTATCATTTTACAAATGCAAGCATCTTTTATGTTAGTTCCTATAATGCTATTTAGCCCATAAATCTTTTTTTCAGAGAAATTGATGATCTACATACTCCATTAGACCACCTTAAATCTGGAACACATGCACGATTATGATGGTAGTGTCGAAGTCATAAAGGTACTATTTAGATGATTAACTTTTAATTACACCAAGATTTCTATTCATTTGAAGGTGGAATTCTCAATTGTGATGTTTAATGTAGTGTGGGAAAGGAAGTACGGATGATGAGCTAAGCCCTACTTTTGTCTCTTCCTTACTGGGTATCCGAATAGAAGGTATTGCAGCTGGACTCTGGCACACTGTCTGTATTTCTGATGACGGTGATGTATATGCATTTGGTGGGAATCAGTATGGACAGTTGGGAACTGGTATTAATCAAGTTGAGGTACATTTTGAACTTAACCCATCTATCATAGTGGATGCAAAGTAATGAAAGTTCATGTTAAAACATCAGGTGTTTGCCGATTGAAAGATGGAAAATAGGTTTTAGACTGCTATGTAGTAGACTAAGACCAATGAGATAAGCAGTCAGTTTTGTTTCTTTCGGTGGACATATTAATAAATACTTTTTATGTTTAAATATGAAAGCTTTAAGGGTTATTATTAACATATTTGGTAAAATAGACTCTAATTTGTTGCAGTAACTTGACACAGGCTCTAGGGCAGACAACAGACTGGTTCAGAAGAGCCTTAGCTATTGAACGTGTAAGAGGGAACTTGCAATTAAGTGGGTATTCTGCATGTGGACAAGACGGAGGTGTACAGCTGCCGCAGGATTATGTAGAAGGTATTGCCGTTGTAGCGAACTCCTCGCCTTGACCCAATATTTGCATAACTTATCTAGTGTTTGTATTTTGTTAACCACATGTGTTTCTTAAAGCTGTTTCTTAAAGCTATGGCAGAGACTGGGCAAATAAAGCTTTATGGTGAACATTCAACAACGACTGAGACCTCTCTTTACAGTAGTAATTTACAATTCAATATAGTAGTAATTTATATTGAAAAGTGAATTTGAGATGTATATATGGATAGTTTGGTATATATTTTGTGGATGTAGTAATTCGAAACTGTAAATGAATGGTATTATTGGGATGTATTATTGAATGGTTGATACATTTTGGTTTTAAATTTAAATGAGAATCTAGACCTTTTTAGCTATATATCATGGCATTAGCAGATTGCAGGTGCACTAGTAATATAGGTGAACCACAACTTTTTTTTCAAGTCAATCTACAACATTTTAAAAACGTTGTATATTTGTATAAATAAATGACACCTTCTAAACGTTGTATAAATGTGTTTAAACGTTGTCTGTTATTGCTTTCTATGGTCAATATTAAAAAACATGTATTACAACATTTTTAAGTCACACTACAACGTTTTAAAAACACTATATAAATTTGTCTAAATAGATGACACATTCTAAATGTTGTGTAAATGTGTCTAAACGTTGTCTGATATATTAAACTACAACATTTTAAGCCAGAAGACGTTGTGGAATCATACCATCTACAACGTTTTCAAGCATCTACTAATTTATGGAGAATAAATCTATAACGTTTTTTTCTTAAAAAATGTTGTATAATGTGTCTAACTACAACGTTTTAAAAACTTTGTATAAGGGTGTCTAATAGATGACACCCTTAACCACGACGTTTTTCTGATAAAAATCACAACGTTTTTTACGCGTTATCTATTTACTGTTTTGTAGTAGTGTAAGTAGAAGTCTTACACACAAGGACAAGTGTGTCATGCTCCCATTGGTGGAATGCTTAATTATCAACCTTAATGGCATGATTAGGCATGATTAGGAAGGGATAAGGCTAACCCTTTTGTCCAAGGGGCAAAAAAAACATGGGGGATATTAGCATTCCAGTCCAATTCAGCAACATAATATCTATCTCATTTCATTTTCCTCCTCCACCATTCTTTTTCTTCTTCTTCTATTTTCTCCCAACCCATCAAAACATAAAGCTTAGCAAGAGAGAGAGGAAAGGTTCAGATTCTAGAGAGGAAGAGGAGTTTATTGTTCATGCATCCTAAATTCATAACCTACTTTGGAATAACAAGAAGGATAGCAAAGAAAACTAGGTGAGGTTATCTTTCATTCTTTTTCTTATTCTTCTTCTATTTCGATTTTTACCTCAAAATATATGGGGGTTATGGTCTAATACTTAAAGTACCCTAGTTCTACATGTCTCATGTGTAGGACTAAGTATCTTGTGTATTAGAATATAGATTTAGAGGAAGGAAATGAGCATATATTCTCCAAGGGGTGAAACCCTAGTTTTTCTTCCACTAAATCTTGTGTAACTCAAGTTTTACAACTTGGATTTGTGATCCATCGAAGGGGGGGTGCTAGATACATGAGTTATCTAGTAAACCCAAGTGGTAGTACACAAATCTAGCAAGTATTGAAGCAATGGGGGTTGTTTTCTCCAAAATAGTCCACATAGAGAATTAAAGCTTTAAACCTTAAAAAAGCTACTGTCCCTATTTTTTTAAGGCTTTTTTGGACAATTTCAAGTCTGTTAAAATTCTGGGAAAAATCATAGAGGTACCTTAAGAAGTTATCTACGTGTAGGAAAAAGAACGGACACGTTTTGATCTGTAGGTTATGCGTAATGGCTTTTTCCGTAAAGGACTCCTAAATATTAACACCCGAATTCCTCACAGTGTATACACTAGAAACATCTAAAAATTTTACAGTATGTTCATATATATTATGAGAGTATACCTTGAAAGTTTTAGAATGTTCTGAGCAATACTCGATTTATGAAAAATGAAGCAAGATCAAAGTGTTTTAGGCACTTTAAGATTAATAAATCACTTTCTAAAATTCCAGAAATATTTGGGGATCATTGTTGGGTCATATGCTATCCAAATCCAGAAACGAAGAAATTTTGGAATCAGTTTGGTATTTTTTCTAAAAATGATGAAATTATGAATAAAAGGAAACAAATAGTTAAATGATGTCATAAATAAGAAAAATATGATTTTAATTCTTGAATACTCCTAATATATAATATTCTAACTATTTTAGGGTATTTTGGTAATTTATAATAAGAAATATTATTTATGACTTTTTATGGGTATTAAATAAGTTGTTTAATAAAAGGTGAACAATTAGAATACATTGTTTATCGATCTAATAAATTATTAAAATGTTATTATAATATTAATAATATTTGAATCGATATTGTTAAGTAAATAAAAATATTAAGATTAAAACTTTATTGAAATATTATTAAATGGTTAATAATATCGATTTAAGCATTAATAAATGATTAAAGTATTATTAAAAGATTAATAATATTAGATTAAATTATTATTGGATGATTAAAATATTATTAAGTAAATAATAATATTCGAGATAAAATAAAATATTATTTAAAATGTAATAACATTAGTAAAGGAATAAAATATTATTAAATGATTAATAATATTAGTAAATGAATAAAATATTATTAAAAAGTTAATATAATTAGTAAATGAATAAAGTATTATTAATTGATTAATGATACTAAACCATAAGTAAGATATTATTAAAGTAATAATATTAATGCATGATTAAAATATTATTAAGAGAATTAACAATATTAGTAAAATATTAAAATATTATTAAGATGTTAATATTATTAGTAAGCGAATAAAAGTGTTATTAGTGAACTAATAATACTAAGATGTAAATTAAATATTATCAAGATTAATAATATTAAGTGAATTAAAGGTATTTGTTATATAATAGTAACATTATCGAGGTAGGATAATATCTCTAAGAACTAAATGTAATATATAATATCTATGTGATTACATAATGTAATGTTATGCTATGGCTAATTGAAAGATTTACTATAGGTCTCTCAAAGGAAGATAATTAAACTCCCTAGCGGATATAATTTAATTGTGTAGTTGTAGCCTACAAACGAGGCAAGTTCCCTAACTCAAACTCAAGTTATTATTTTCAAAGTATGTTAGTGAATAATTATTGATGATTATTCACATCTATATTGATTATTGAGATTCTCACTTTGTGTAATTGAATTACTGTTCTATTATTATTGAACTGCGAATTAAATTAAAGTTATTTCATTCATGAGCTGTTTATGAGATATATCTATGCTAATTGTATCAGCTAGATTAATCATGTTTAAATTTGTTAAATCAAATGTGTTTTAAAAAGCTGTTCTTATTAAATTGATATGATAAGAACTCTTGACTAAGAAACAGACGAATTTGATTAAGGCATGATGCTGGATTATTAAGTGTTTATACATAAATATTGGGGTATGACAGGCTGATCCCCTTGAATACCAAAACTTATTAGGAGGTCCAGTTTAAATGATTGAGAACCTTGGGAAATGTTCATGGTTATTTCAAAACCACTCAGTACATGTTATTCAATTATTCGAATATTCAATTGTTAATTATTAATTTATGTTCCTTCACAATCTTATACTATTGTTGAACATTGAAAGAGAAACTTCTTTCTAGTCATGATATATCTCCCTTGTATATAAACTTGCTAAGCAAATTAGTTGTTTACCCTTGTTATATCATGACATTTATTTTTGTTAAGCCTGAAGAATCCAATACGAAAGACAAAGGCAAAGGCAAGATCCAAGAATAGTTTTGAATGAATGTTAGTTATTATTATCTGATGGAATTTTTTATGTAAACCTTTTGTAATATGAATGGTGTGTTTAAGTTAAGGTTAAGAAGACCTTGGGACTATGTTATCAAACTTTATTATAATGAACAATGTATGTTTATTATTCCGTAATAGTTTATAGAATGCTTATGATGATGATAGATTGTGAGCACCGAATCTAAGGTTAGAGAACCTGGATTTGGGGGCGTCACAAATTATCAGTCTGTGCGCCCATGATAGAATAGTATCCTTTCCATTCTCCTATAATTAGGATGCTTAGTTAGAATTGAAAATCACACCAGAATCAGAGAATTCTTCTTCTATAATATTGAGCGTATTTCTTTCGAGTTTTAGAAAGCCTTGAGCGTAGAAAACAATATAAGTTTTCTTCAAGAATAACCCCGCTATACCAGTTGGAATACTCTCTTTTTTAAGTTAAGAGATGTTATTTTTGTTCAATATTCGTATGAAATAATATTTTCTTCCATACTCTGTAGTATGTAAGTAATATTATTTCGTTTCAGATTTCAAATTCTACACTCATTTTGTTAAAGTTTTGGCTTCTATACTCCATGAAATTAGTAGAATATCCTTGATATTTGCGCTTCATCCAGTATCTTTTCATGAAAATATTATTCTGAGCATTATTGATAAATTTTATCTTTTTCATGCTTGAATACTATTCACGGGATTACTATTCCTGAAGTACTATTCACGGGGTACTATTAACTCTATTACTATTCACCCGGGGTACTATTCATGACAAAAATTGATTTCTTTTCAGTCCAAATCATTTTTGATACAATATTATTCTTGACTTTTACTCCACAAAGCAGTATCATATTGACAATTTGGATATTATTGTATTCTGGATAAATTAAATTATAAATATTTAAAACATTATCCTTTGCTTTCTTTTAATTGAATTCTTATATCATTGTCATCATCCTTATGCTGATATTATAATGAAAGTCATCGGTGGCCCGTAGTGCATAGATGGACTTGGTATGATTATGACCAGAGATTATTCGATATAATCATGATCGTAATATTACAAATGATGTGGTAAAAGTCCTCATTGGCCCGTAGTGCATTGATGGACAATTGTGGCATGATCACGACCATTGATGAAAATACGAATATCCTTGGCCCGTAGTGCATGGATAATTCGTGGTCGTGATACTAATGAATATATATCCTTTGCCGTAGTGAAGGGGTGATTCGATGATGTGGATTATTTGTTAAGCTGAGTCTCAACGATAAAATTGATGATAAACTTTTTAAATCATAGACGATAGTAGATATCATACTTTACTTGACTCTTCTAATGGTTTGTGTAGACACTCGAAATTTTCTACACGCTCATCATCGACATCAGGAGAAGGCGATTCATCTTTCGAGATAACCTCGAAGACAAATTTACATCCATTCCGGGATACTACCTAAGTTCAAGTTCAAAACCGGACACACACAATCGAACATCATTTCCAACCCCTGAACACACACCGGAAGGATCAGTTCCAACCTCGGAGATAACCCTCAGTTTCATCCTTGGCGATAACCCCAAGGAATGCTATTGCAGTTTCGGCGATGACTTCGGAATTGCTTGTTTCAAACACATGCTATCATCTTCAATCTCAAACCTCCTGCCGAGGTACTCATCCCTTAGACCCAGAGCTAACAATGGGTAGACAGGCACACTCACAAGATGACCTTGTGGCATTTAAACACTTCCAGCAGTCCAATCTCAGATGTAACCCTGAGCAAAGTCTGCTTTCAACTCAAACCGGCGATAACCCCGGTGAGGAGTCAAACATCATCTGACCACATCAACACCTGCGCGTCATCTCGACACTTCATACATACATACATACGACAATGTCCCACAAGAACCGAGGAGTTACAATCCCGAGTGACTATTGCGCGTGGCAGTATACCGGATAGAATTTGAAGCTTGAAGACTATGGGCATAGTCCCCTCTTCCTGACTTCGTACAACCTCTAATCCATGTCATTGCATAACTCTCGACACAAGCAGTCCAAAGAAGGTCATATATACCTCTTTTGGATGTGCGGATTGAAGTTCTGCAAGTTTGAAGCGAGACATTATAAAGGCACGAGTGCACGTCATTTCAAGATAGACGGACCCACAGTGTAATCATACGCCGCAGTACACTCATGACCATCGATCTATAAATATAGACCTTGGGGTTAGCCATTTAGGAAGAGAGAAGAGAAAGAAAAGGCGAGGAAGCCCTGTCCAATTTACTCTGTACACACCCATATTGAGTGTTTCCTCAGTTTAAACATCTGTTAGCTAACATATAGCTATACTTTTATCCGGCGGGAGCTGAGTGTTTATCCACATAGAGTCATAGAAGTCTACATTGGCAGCCCACTGTAAGCCTTCTTACATTCTATAAAGCCTTTCTTTTCATAATAGCACACACAATTATGCACATTGAGAGTCGTGTTGTGTGTATTTTTTCGGACTTCGATCTGTGGTTTTCATTTCTGTCTGTATATATATACTTATATATATGTATATATTTTATATATGGACTAACATTATCGAGTTATGCCTCGATTGAGCCTAGACTTATGTCTGGAGCGTTTACTTGCTTTTCTATATATACTTATATATATATATATATATATATATATATATATATTAATGAGTACGACTCATTCGATGAGCCTAGACTTATATCTGGAACGTTTATTTGCTTATATATATATATACTTATATATATAACTGTTGTCAGACATATCTGATGAGCCTGGATTTTATATCCGGAGCATTTGCCTGCTTTTATATATATATACTTATATATATAATTGTTGTTTGACATATCCGATGAGCCTGGATTTACATCCGGTGCGTTTATTTCTTTTAAATATATATATGTACATATATATATATATATTTACATTTCACAAAGCACGGAGTTTACTTCGTGGCCTTTTACAAAACCTTTTATTTACATTTCGTCCTCCCCAGAGTTTACTTCATGGATACTTGATTGCTTTTCTGATTTTTTTACATTTCGTCCCACAGGAGTTTTTACTGTGGTGGTTGATCATGTCAATATATATATTTACCGCTTTTATATATTTACATTTTCGATCCCCCATGGAGTTGCTTCGTGGTGGTTGATCATGTCTGTATATATATTTACAACTTTTATATATATAACTGCTTACTACTTTCCATACAAATTGTAGTATCATGTGAGCTTAGGAATCATGTGATCACATATTTAGCTCAATTAATCTAGATTCGGTTCCCGTGATGGATGTTTTTCAGCTGTAAGCAGCTTGTACATTATTATAGTGTCTGAATTTTCTTGGATGGTTGTCATGCCCATGAGGAGTTTGACACTGCTGTATATTATTTCTCGAAGATGCTTCGCATCTCGAAAAATAAAAACAAACAAGACGAACATTTAATAATAAAATAGAAGTATCAAAGGCCTTAATTACTATTGAGCACAGGGTTTGAAAAGCCTCTTTCTATAAAACTTCATTGATATATCTGTTTAAAACTGAATTTTTCTATAAATTCAAACCCTTTGTATATAGGTGCGAACGAGGCATAGCACTACTTCCAAATAATTGCACATTGATCCACACACACACACACACACATTCATATAACAGTTTCTTGAAAAGTGGCGGTCACCGTGGCAACACGGATGTCGGGGGGTGTTTAACACCTTCCTCCGCATAATCAAGCCTCCGAACTCAAATGAATCTCTTGGTTTCACGTAATTCGCTTAGCGATGTCATATCACTAGGTCATTAGTAGTGCAACCTTTTCAACCATGCGTTGGTGCAACTAGTTAAATACACCAACCGGCGACTCTTAAAGTCAAATCGTCGACATTATACATGCTCGGACCTTTTTCACTTATTTTTGAAACAAATCTCATTAACATGAGAACACCAAAGAACAAGTAACGAAAAAGGACACTAAAAAATCCTCGACGTTGACAGTGGCGACTCTGTGGGGACTCCAAAGAAGAGGGCTTAAGTCGCTATTACAAGCTTTTCAAAACTGTTATATGCTTGTGTGTGAATGTTGTATTTACATTTATGATGAATGTGTACGAATGCATTTTACTTACTGCACTATACTATATCTATCTATGATATTATTTCTTCGCATATGTCATCATTTTTCATAAACGGTGAGACACGTTGTATGTGAATGTATGTTGTGTGGTTCCTCCACCAGGAGGCTATCCTGTCTGTGTTTGATTACTGGACTCATAGGAAGAATAATTCCAACGGGGCTCGTGAAAGGCACCACCTGTTTGCTCCAAATTGAAAGATCGGATTAACTACCCATCAAGTAGATTATGATGATCCGGGAACCTTTATGCCAAAAACCGCAAGAGTAACCCTAAGACAGGTCAACCTCTGATAAACCAAACGCGGAGGAAAGTCTCTTCATGCTTTCCATTTTCAATTACTTGTAAAACCATTTACTTGTAATTTTATTCCTTGTTCATCTTTATGTAATGGAAAATATGAAGATTATTCAGGTATGCATGTTATCAATTAACACCCGGTTTTGCAGGACAATATTCCTAAAACGGATACGTTATGATAACATTTACATTATCCCTAAGACTAAACTACATAAGTCTTTTGTAGGGAAATCATTGGGCCTATTACCCGCTCAAAATCCAAAAAGGCCACGAGCCTACAACCAACCATGTCTTTGTCTCACCAGTCTAATCATATTCCTCGTGAAGAATTTGATGGATTAAGTCAGCAAATCACAAATTTGGCTGTCTTGCTTAAAGAATTGCATCAGTCCACTCAGGGTACAAAGATGCCTCCACATACAAAATCCTCTACACAAAGAGGAGCTCAAGGTTTGGAAAAAATAATTCCAGAACCTCAGTTGGATACGACCAACAAAGACCCTGAAAGCACCCATCTCAAAGGAGATCCAGACACTCATGACATCAGGAAGAAGGTCCTCCAAATGGAGGAAACTATCCGTGTTCTCAAATGGATTGGAACACATAGAAGTGTTTCATATGATGACCTTTGCATCTTTCCTGGTGTTCATTATCCAGAGAAATTCAAAAGCCCTGATTTTGAAAAGTATGATGGATTAGGGGATCCTTATACCCATTTAAAGGTATTCATTGGAGAACTTGGATCTTATGCGGAAAATGAAAAGCTCAGATTGCAGTTGTTTCAGAAAAGTTTGACTGGAGAAGCCTGTTCATGGTATACCAGATTAGACAACTCAAAGATCCATAGCTGGGAAAAGCTGGCTCACGCCTTCCTCACTCAATACGCTTTTCAATCTCGAGATGGCTCCCTGGGGTACCAAATTACCAAGGTCAAGAAATAGTCTAATGAGTCTTTCAGAGAGTATGCTCAAAGGTGGAGGCGCCTTGCTGCTCAAGTTATTCCTTCCATGACAAAATCAGAAATGGTCATGACATTCATATATATACAGGAAGCTCCTTTCTATGAGAGAGTCTTAGCTGGTATTGGTAAACCATTCTCTGAAATGATCAAGCACAGAAAGATGGCTGAGATAGGATTGAAGTCTGGAAAAATCCAAGACCTAGCCGCTCTTAAAGTTGTTGCTGAGCACATCCAATCCGGATCTTATGGAAACAACCCCCGGAGGGTCCATAAAAAGAAAGAGGAGGATGTTTCCTTGATACTACAAGGTCAAAAAGGCAATCAAACCATGCCTATACAGAGGAGAAACTACTCCCCTTTTCAAGCACAATCTTCAAACCCTCCATTGCCTAAAAGTGGAGAAGTAAAGCAACCTCGGACGTTCACACCATTAGGGGATTCGCTCGAGAATATTCTTGCTCTTCTGACTACTCAGAAGAAAATTACACATCTTCTTCCACCAGCCAACCCTAATGGGAGGGGTTTTAATGCTACTCGGAAGTGTGCTTATCATGCCGGAGCACCTGGACATGATACTCAAGATTGTTGGGCCTTGAAACACAAGATCCAAGATTTAATAGACAACGGTGAGATCGTAGTCACCAAACCAGATCAACCTCATATGCAAGACAATCCCCTTCCTCAACACAAAGAAGACGATGTTAACATGATCCAAAGCAGCCATACGGTTATCAGGGCTTTTGATGGATCCCGACGAAATATCGTCGGAAAGACTGAATTGCCAATTGAGATTGATCCAAATACATTTAATGTATCCTTCCACGTCCTCAAGATAGATTCAGGATACAACCTGCTATTAGGGATACCATGGATACAAATGGCTGGAACCGTTCCCTCCACACTACATCAACAACTCAAATACATTGTCAACAATAATCTAGTCACTGTTAATGCTGAGCCGGAGTATCCTGAACAAGGAGATCTGCCAATCATCAGTTTTAACTCTGAAATTTTGTTGGCCAATTTTCATACTCTAGAAGTGAGTACCATGCAGTACCATTCTATTGGAACGCCACTTCCCTTACCCAAGATTTCTGTCGAGGTTATGTCGGCCACTCAAGAAATGATGTCATTGGGTCATCAACCTGGACAAGGGCTTGGTAAAGATAAGAAGGGTATTAAGCACCATATTCAAGTGTCCAGTCAAATTGGAATAGTCGGACTAGGCTATTCTGCTAGTTCCAGTCCCAGGAATCCTCATAAACACAAGCCGATTCCTCATGCTTCCGCCTCACGACAATTTTCTATACCTTTACCTCATGAGTTGATACAATCTCCAGTAAAGGTGCTTACCCATGTTGTATGGCCATGTTTGCTTCCTAAGCCGGTGCAATCAAAGCAAAAGAAGCTACCGATTCCCCGATCCCAAAGTGAAGAAAAGGAACGAAAATGTAAACATGACATTGCCTTGATGATGGCAGGCATACGCGTCATTGTTCATGATGAACATACAAACAGATACACCCCAGACGATGATTGCCCAGATGTCATGGTTATCATTCGGGAGAAGGAGGACAATGATGTGACGCCCCCAAAATATGTATACATCACCTATTCTGAGTCTCCAAATTCATGGTACATAATACAAATACAATCTTTAATATACAACAAGAGAGCTGTGAGTTTTAATACAAATATTTTCTTCTAGACAATATCCACTCTCAGAATAAGTCCTCATTACATTTATTGTCACACTATTTAACAAAATAGTGAGGACTACTAATACTATCATCTGGACCGTCACTCTGTTCCCCGACTACGTTCTCATTGCCTGAAGAGAACAGTTAAAGAAAGGGTGAGCTCAACTAGCCCAGTAAGAAATATTATGACTAAGATAATCCAGAATAAATTATCATTAGTCTTCAACAGTGTTAAATTGATAAAATACAATAGACATCAAGTTTAACTGCAACGGAACATGCAATTCATTAAAAGAGTCAAGTAGAGAATAAAATGTACTATCTTTTATGATTTAAAAGGTTTTTCCATCACTTTTATCGCTGGGACTCAGCTTAATAAATAATCCACATCATCCCTTCACTATGGCCAAGGATATTCATTAGTATCACAATCACAAATTATCCATGCACTACGGGCCAAGAATATTTGTGTATTCATCAATGGTCATGATCATGCCAACAACTGTCCATCAATGCATTATGGGCCAATGAGGACTTTTTCCACATCATTTGTAACATTACTACCATGATTACAATCAATAATCCCCTCGCATAATCATACCAAGTCCATCTATGCACCACAGTGCCATGATGACTTTCAACAAAATATAAACATAAGGATGATGACAATGATATAAGAATTCAATAAAACAAGTTCAAGAATTATTTTATTCATGAACTGATAACGTCCAAATTGTCAACATGATACTGCTTTGTAGACTAAAATTCAAGAATGCTCAGAAGAATATTTCCACGAAAAGATACTGGATGAAGCGCAAATATCAAGGATATTCCACTAATTTCATAGAGTATAGAAGTCAAAACTTTAACCAACTGAGTATAATAAAGAATGAAATAACAAAAGAAATCACCATACATACGGTACTTTGCATGATAAAAGTTATTCTAACGTAATAATAAATAATTTGGAAATCAGTCCCACAGAAACGCATACATATAGGATATTCCAATGTAATAATAAAGACTAACCAGTCCCAGCGAGAATGCATGCATGTGATATTCCAATGTAATAATAAAGATGGAACCAGTCCCAGATAAAATGCATGTATGTGATATTCCAAATGTAATAATAAAGAATGGAATAACAATGAATTTCACCATGATGCTAATTGCAGATTGCATGTATGTTATTTCAAAGAGAATAATAAATAATGGAATAACAGAAGAATTTCACCAAGTAGAGGGTAGACCGCGTATACATGTTATTCCAACAGAATAATAAAGAATGGAATAACAGAAGTTCTCTTCATGAATATGAAAAAAATAATACCCCTTACCTTATAAAGAAGAAACTGGATATAGAAGTAGTGAAGTAGCAGAATATTTTTCTTCTTTCCCTCTATAGTTTTCTCTATCTAGAGTTTAAGTGAATTCGTAAGAAATAATGAAGGAATGAGCATCTATTTATAGAAGAATGGACTGAATAGTAACCAATCCATAAACGGTCTAGATTGATTTACTTTAAATGGACGGTCCATATTGGTTTACAATAAAATATAATATATTCTATTTAGAATCTAATAAAATGAATAATTTTATAAAAGTATTCTGTTTTATATAAAAAGATTTTACTATGCAAACACTATGCAAGCACTATGCATAATAAAATATAATATATTCTAATTATTGTCTAATAAAACAGATAACTTTATAAAAGTATTTTGTTTTATATAAATAGATTTTATTATTAGCCTAATAAAACGAATAACTTTATAAAAGTATTCTATTTTATATAAAAAGCTTTTCTGTTTTATTACATTAATAATACTAATAAAACAAAATTTCATCATCATTATTATTATTCACACTATTAATCGACTGTGTCGCTCCTGGTGAAAGAGGGCTTTCAATAAGGATTACTCCTTATCATGCCGCAATTAAGTGACCAAACCTCTCCTTGGCAGAACTTCTAGACATCGTTAATAATACAAATAATAATATTAACAACTTTGTTATCTCAATTATTGATTTAATAATATATAAAATATTGACAATAATTGAATCAAATAACTTGAGATACTATGCAACAATTATTATAGCAATAATTGAACAAAACTGAGTGACTTCTCACGTAAGCATCAATAATCAATACTGTGTGCTACTATGCAACCACACGTATTCCTGTACTTTTAACACCGGGTGTTTCAACAAAGCTTAACGATAAAACTTCCTACCAGTTATTTTCATAAAAAATATTTTTTGTCGCTTTCTCAATCCGGACAATAATTCCGCTAGGGGTCCACTAATGATTGTGCCGTCAGATGAATATTCCCTCATTAAAACGAATATTCCTCGACCAATCGAATATTACAAACAACTTGCATACTTTGCAAATTTATAAATATTACCCACAACTATAACATTATATCAAATTTATTTCATAATATTCAAAAATGATATTTATAGAAAATTCATTTTATTCATAAAAGTTGGGGTCTTACAAATGACGATCCTTCCATCATCGTAGTCCATCGAGACTTTGCCTCGATAATTGGAGCAAAGAATCCATGCATCGGTCGATTTAGGTAAAATGGGCAGAAAATTCCTCTGCCCTGTAGATAACTTTATTTGCTTACTTTTCTATAAAGTATTAGCAGTTATTTTATCAAGTACATGCTAACACTTTGTATGATCAAACAATTGCATATATTAAGTGAAAGCATATTCATTTCAAGACTACGAATTTAGATGTGCTCAGATTTGCGATGAGATGCCTTCTCTCCACAAGGGTCAGAATTTGATGCAAAGTTGACTCGGACTTGATGGATATACAAGAGGACATTGAGACACCTCAGAGATTAAGGAATGGGTCGCAGACAAACCCAAACCCAATCTTGATCAAACCACTTCTTTCAATCTTGGAACCTTAGAAACCCTAAGCTAATCCAAATTGGTTCGCACCTTTACCACAAATCAATGGATGACATGGTTACACTATTAACCCAATCACAGGATGTGTTTGCATGGTCTCATGAAGACATGGTGGGTTTGTCCACAGACATTGTTCTTCATCGCCTTCTCATTAAAGAAGGATTTAAGCCAGTTAGGCAAAAACTCAGGCGATTGAAACTTGAGTGGAGTTTAAAAGTTAAAGAAGAAATTGTGAAACAATTTCAAGCTGGCATTATCATGGTGTCTACATATCCTGAGTGGATATCCAACATTGTTCCCGCGCTTAAAACCAGGGAAAGGTGCGTAGTCTCATGTGGATTATTGGGATTTGAACAAAGCTTGCCTTAAAGATAGCTTTCCCATGCCCTTTATCCACATTCTTATTGACAACATTACTCAATACGGCATGTAGTCCTTTGCTGATTGCTTTGCGGGGTACCATCAAATTATGGTCGCTGAGGAGGACCGTGAGAAAACTTCTTTCATCACGCCTTGGGGAACGTTTTGCTACAGACGGTTGTCATTCGGCCTCATCAAAGCCGTGGTAACCTATCAGCGAGCTATGATGGCTCTTTTCCACGATTTAATGCACAAGGAAATAGAGATCTACGTGGATGACATCATTGTCAAATCCCGAAGGGAGGAGGACCACTTAGACCATCTCAGAAAGCTTTTTAAGAGGTTGCGTAAGTACAACTTAAAGTTGAATCCAGCCAAGTGCGCCTTTGGTGTTAAGTCAGGCAAGTTGCTAGGTTTCCTAGTCAGCCACAAAGGGATTGAACTAGATCCTACCAAAATCCAGGCTATTAAGGAAATGCCCATTCCTCAGACAAAGAAGGAAATACGGGGATTTTTGGGAAGAATCAACTTCATTAGTAGGTTCATTTCAACTCACAAAGAACTCGTGGAGCCAATCTTCAAGTTATTAAGGAAGAACTCCTCCATGAAATGGAATGATGAGTGTCAAAAAGCCTTCCTCACAATCAAAGAGCAGTTAGTTAACACTCCTATTTTGGTACCACCCAGGGATGATGTTCCCCTGTTCATGTACCTGTCCATAAATGACAATGCCATGGGCTGTATGCTGGAAAAAAAATGATAGAGGCCAAGAACGAGCTATTTATTACCTCAACAAAGATTCAGCACCAGTGAACATAAGTACACTCTGATTGAGAAGGCTTGTTGTGCTTTAGCATGGGCTTCCATGAGGTTACAACATTACCTCCATGGTCACACAACCCATCTCATATCCCACGTGGATCCTCTCAAGTATGTGTTCAGTAAGCCCATACTAAATTATCGACTGTCCAAATGGCAGTTGATCCTACAGCAATTTTACATCGTCTACGTGACGCAGAAGTCTGTCAAAGGTCAAGGAATTGCGGATCAACTGGCAGCCAAACCTGCAGGGGACTACAAACCCTTGGAAATATACTTCCTCAATGAAGGGGTAATGACAGTTCAGCAATAACATCAGTACGATACATGCCGTACGTGGAAAATGTATTTTGATGGAGCTGTTAACATAGAAGGCTCTATAGCTGGAGCAGTCCTAGTATTCGAAACGGGGGAGCAGTATCCCGTCGCCATCAAATTATAGTTTGTCAACACCAACAACACAGCTGAGTATAAAGGCTGTATCATGGGGCTAAAACTTGCCCGTTCAATTGGCATCAGGTGGTTAACTGTTTTTGGGGATTCTGAATTGGTAATCAGACAATCTACGGGAATCTATCAAACCAAAGAGTTACATTTGTTGCCTTACCATCGGCAAGTTCTACAGATGGCTTTGGAGTTTAATGAAATCTCCTTTCTACACATTCCTCATAATAGGAATGATTTTGCGGATGCATTAGCAACATTGGCCTCCTTGGTTCACATACTTGACAAGGAAAACACGCCAAGCATTACAATTGGAATGCAAAAAGTCCCAGTCTATGGGAACTATGTTGGAGAAGTATCGGATGAACTACCTCCCATCCACAATCCTTGGTATCAATACATCAAGGAGTATCTACGAGACGAATCTACACCCGCTGAGGGGAGCCTAACTGAGAAGAGGTGGATCCATCGACTTGCTATAAAATTCTACCTGAGCAGAGATGCATTCTATAAAAGAGATGCATGATTAGGTCTCCTCAGATGTCTGGATAAAGACCAAGCTCAGAGACTCATGGATGAGATCCATGGTGGAGTATGTGGCCCTCACATGAGCAGACCCCTACTTATAAAGAAGATCCTTAGAACAGGGCATTATTGGCTTACACTCAAAGCTGACTTTGATGATCACGTCAAGAGGTGCTATCAATGCCAGATTCATGGGAATGCTATCCACGCCCCTCCAAGGGAACTCAACAATATAAGTTCGCCATGGCCCTTCTCAATGTGGGGAATGGAGGTGATCGGGCCCATCGAGCCCAAAGCCAGTAATGGACATCGATTCAAATTCACCATAATTGACTACTTCACCAAATGGGTAGAAGCATCATCCTTTCCCAGGGTTACTAAAGAAGTCATCATTGCTTTCATCAGAAACAATGTCGTCTGTCGATATGGACAACCAGAGGTCATTGTATCATACAATGCTAAGAACCTCAACAACAAAATGATGGAGGTGTTATGCAGAAAATTCCACATCAAACACCTTAACTCCGTCATCTACCGTCCAAATATGAATGGTGTCATTGAAGCGGCTAATAAAAACATCAAAAAGATCATGCGTAAAAATGTCTCGCCAATCACAAAGGATGGCCCGACCTCTTGCCTCTCGACTTTATTAGCCTACGTAACATCCATGCGCATTTCCACCGGGGAAACCCCTCACCATTAGCCTATGGGATGGAAGCAAGGTTCCCCATAGAGGTGGAAATGGAATCCTCGAGTGTTGATGGATGCACGCTTAGATGAAGATCAATGGGTACAAGATGTATCACCAATTGTCTCTAATAGACGAAAGGTGAACCGCGGCTATCTTCCATGGTCAGTTATATCAGCAAAGGATCGCATGATCCTACAACAGAAAAGTCTGACTATAGCAGTTCAAATAACTTGACTTGGTTTTAAAGAAGATCATTAACAACCAAGATCAATCGAAGGGAAAATTCGCTCCTAAATGGGAAGGCCCATTTATTGTCAAGGAGGTATTGATAGGAGGTGCTCTCAGATTGCAAGAAATAGATGGCGATGAATTTCCACAGCTTATCAACTCGGACACCGTGAAACGGTACTATGTCTGAAGTAACCATCAAATAAACATCCTGGTTTTGATCATCAAATCAACAGTCATTCCGGTTTTGAACCCTCTCCTTTTTACATACTCTTATGCCCCTTAGGGAAACATACACTTCAAACCAGCAGCCTGGTTTCACCTCATTTCAAATCTTGCATACAATTTCGGTTATCTTGAAAACGGGATTGAACCTTTCACACCTGCAGTTAAACTTTTCTACGCTTGTAGTTTGTCCTGAAGACGGGATCAAACTTTTTCCATACCTACAGTTTATCCCCATTATGGGATCAAATTTTCTTCTCCCCGCAGTATAGCCTACACATGGGATTCACACTTCTCTTTGGCTGCGATTCGTCCTGAGGGGCGAACTATGTCGACATGATCTCCCTGATACCCGGGGGTACTTAGGCAACCATATTCTATATGGCCCGGTCGTAATAAAAAAAACAACAAAAACATTTCTGCCCTTCCTCTACAAAAACAAAAACAACAAAAATACTTCTTCAACCTTCTTCACCAATAAAGCTTCTGCCTTTCACATTCAGCGTTGAACCTCTTATACCAGGTTCGAACTACACATACTTGATCTCCTCTTCAATAGGAGTACGTAGGCAGCCATTTATGGTTTAGTCTAACCCCTACCAGAACAAAAATACTTATCACACGGTACTGGGATCAACCTTTAATTCACCACATTTCATCGGTTTCAGATCAAAGGGATGGAATTACCCAACCTCTTCTCACAAATAGAAGATTTGGTGATCGTGCCTCAAAGAGCAATACCAACCCATAAGAGATGGAATTAACTAGGCTTCTCACAAATAGAAGTACCGATGACCATCTGTGGTATGGTCAATCTCAGAGAGGAAAAACCACCCTCCTCTCTACATTTCCATACAGATACCAGTCTCAAGACACCAAAGATGGTAGGGATATATACAGATCAATGATCCGTTCTAAGAGATATTGCGACGTCTCAATGTCCTCCTATCAAGGATAAGTTCAGAATGCATCAAGATCACAAGGCCTTGAAGAAACAGGCAAATATCAAAATATATTTCCCTGCCGTACATAATACTATTTGATATATACATATGTGTTGTACATGACAAAATAGCTAAGCTAGTCTGTGCAGGGAAATACAAAGCTATCTACAGATCTGTATATATGCTGACTATCGGATCTAACATGGCATGCCTCTCTGAAGACGGAGGTAACGCTACAAGCTCCTGCCCAATGGTATCTACACGAGCTAGCAGATCAGAGGCTAATTGCATGGTGGCATAATGATCATCAATGTAAGCACTCATGTCGGCAAGACTGACAGTCATCTGGGATCTCACTGAAGTACTGTCTACAATGGCCACATCCCTAGCAGATAAGACGGCATCCCACTCCATAATTAATGCATCCCTGGCTGATCTAGCCTCATCCCTCTCTAACAGAGCGATATCTCTCCCATCAAGAGCTGTCAACATCGTGGTCCTAGCCTGATCTCTATCATAGGTCATCAGATGTAAGCTCTGCTCCAAATGATGTGCCGAATACTAAGTAACAGTGGCACTCAGGGTGGGAGAATCCATAACAAATGTCAAGCGACCCAACAAACCAAGTCATCGATGGGAATTTCACCTCATCTATAGGCTCCTCATCGCTTAATCACCCCAGACCGGGATACTACCGCAACCAATGCAGCTCGCTCCATCCATGCGGAATACTCGCAGAACAACCCGGATGACTAACAGAAAACTCAACCAAATTTCCTGGTGATCCCAACAGCATACAACCCGGATCTGCCTCCGTGATAAACGGTTGTGAAGCGGTTACCGACTCACCGCCTCATCATAAGGTGAAAATCCTGAAACTGGTCAAACTAACACATCACGGCCAGTGGGTGGTAAGTAATCATGCCCCTCAATCCAGCCAGAGGGAGATAATCCATGCCCGGAGCATGAGTAATGAAGTTGTAGGGTGAGCTAAGCCCTGAACACGATAATATAGCAAACGGATCCCTAATCCCTGCCAGGAAAGCTGACCACGATGCAGTATCTATACACTCCGCAGGCTGAAAGGAGTATGACATGGCTACATCATTGGTGAAGCAAAACCCCTACCGTTTGAGTGTGCTAATCGGTCTCAAGTATGATATAAACCACACATATAACGCGATCGAAAGCTACTCGTGAACACTCTCCGCCGGATCGAGCAGTAGCAAGATGTAAATGAATTCGTAGTCTCTACAATGATCTTCGGTATAATGGTATGACCCTCCGTGAGAGCTCTCATTTCCATAATGACGCCGATATCCAGCTCATCCAAATATCGTGGCATGAAGACGTATGACAATACGCACAATAGCAGCACATCCACTATGGCTGAACGCCAATGATCTTTCGGTGTGGTGAAATCCCCGGAATGCCGTGTATAACTATCCTCAGAGAAAAATCTGTCAAATAGAAAATGCTATGATATCACGTGGCCGGATGTAATCTCGTCCTGTACCACTCTACGTCTCAATTCGGTGAGGGTCATGAACTGTCTGCTCATATCTCCGATAGCCATATGCACGCAAGGTCTGTCCAGCAGCAGAATCGTCAACCGTGCATACTCCTCCAAAGTAGGAGTCAACTCATGGGTCCCAAATAGGAAAACCTGCCTTTCCGATACAAAGTGCTCTAACATACCCTTTACAAATCCTATGGGAACCTGGAACATCAACAAGGTCATAGTATGCTGCAGCAAATCATCTACGATCACCATGTCTGATGATGATATACTATCATACCATGAGCGCATACCAGATACCACCAAAAATGGTGGGGTATGATAAATACGACTAACTGTCGAAGAAGACATCTGTACAGGCCGTGTCATAAGACCATCTAGTGGTTAATGTCGAATATCTCTGGACATACATACATATGCATACCAATAACATGCATGATACAATAGATGGCAATATGATATAGGGAATGGAAAACTGTACATACATTCCTAAGTATATCATCATCTAATACATCTCTGTACAACTAAAATACAGGGAAATGGGGCGAAGTTACCCAACATCTAACAAAGGCCTATCAAAAGATATAGCGAGAATGGGGCGAAGCTACCCAACAGCTAATAGAAGCCTATCAAAAGAGATAACGAGAAATACATCAGAAAAAGTCAATGGTGTCGATGTCTACATCATCGATCCTGTCCACCTGATGTAACTCCTCCTGAGTCATTGGATCTCTATCTATAGGGATGTCAGGCCTATACAATGGAGGATCTGCACCGGCAAAGCTATACGGGTCACTTGAGGGGCCAAAGGCCAGAGCCGGAAGGATCAAAAGTATCTACCTCAAGGATCTCTCGCCAAATGCCGAATGAAAAGATATATCCTATCCAACTGCCGGGTCAATCTATCAATCAGGTCACATGAGTCGATCTCTCGACACGAAGCTAGCCAATCCATCATCATCAGATCCTAAAACCATATCCCCCATAAACTGTGTGGCGCGGGTCTGAGCTCCAATGGTATGAGGGGTCCACCAATGCTGGAACATCTCTTGAGTCTAGGGGCCCTCTGACAAAGTATAACCGTCAATCCCCAACAATGGGATGTCAATGATGGGTGACTGTGAAACAGGCCACTAACGCCTAGAAGGAGGCAAGATCTGCATATGAATCTCTCCTGAGTGCTCCTGATAGCACGCTCTCCTAAATAGAGCTCCCATCCTTCATCTGTGAAGAGAGAAATCCTGTGGGTGGAAATGACGTACTCAACTCCAGTCGGGTACCCATCCTCAAATCCAACTCCTAAATGCTCCCTAGAGTAGGGAACCCACATGATTACATCCGCTATCAACAACTCCAGCTATAGGCAACAATGAGTGAAACCCTTAGCAACAGGGACCTCCGCCCGTATGGAATGATGCCATCTCTATCCTCGTAGATAGGTGTCTAAACCTAACACGCTAATAGGACGCAAACATGGAAGCCTCTCATAGGCCAAAAATGTCAACACGAACGCAACATCTGCTGTTAGTCAACACTCATAACCTATATATGGGAAAAGACAAGAGAAACACTCACCATCAGAAATGGGTAGAATCCTAACCACGCCTCGGTCAAGCCCTGTGATCGCATGCGCATTCCCCTGAGGAAGTAGGCAAAGGTGTAGGAACACCAATCATACTCTCCTATACGGTCCACGTGTCTAGTGGCGCTGATAAAAGCGAAGGACACCGTAGAGGAATTATCTGCTATGAAGCAGCCCCTAATGATCATCAGGAACAATCACCAAAAAATGCGATCCCTGACTCTCACATCATCGGGTATGGGCTCACTCAATAGCCCACTCATAGCATCTATGCTCAAAGGACCTGTACGAACAGTCCTGCCCTTGAGAGCCTCCACCGAAACTCCCAACAAGGATCTGACGGCAGTAGGGGTAATATCCCCCGTGCAAGGCACTGGATCCCCTCCAAACTCCAAACCTGTGATAAACCGCCAATCCTTCGGTGTCATCATCACCTCACAGTCCAGTAAATGGAGTGACTGAGTCTAGTGAAACCATCGCTCAAACAATGCTGTGAGTTAACCCCAGGGACAGCGACGGGGAAGAATGGAGAAGAAGGCCCCAAATCCCCAGCCATGTAGAATTGCTCTGCAGTTATCATGCAAAGCCTGATACATAGAGTGGATGCTAAACCAGTTCCCTCAAGGCTGTGTGAAGCCGAGAACCTACATCAAATGTAGATCAACATCAGAATCCTTGACTCCTCATTAATAGGAAATAAGAAAGATTAAAGATCTAACTTCATATCTTGTTTACGTGCAGGTATGCTGAAGGATGCCTACTCAAGTAACCTAGAAGATCTGGGTTTGCAACTTGAATACCTGGAAATTCCCTACGGGGAACACGTCATGACGGGAGAGAGTGAACCTCAATTCCAGACGTCCTCCTCCTCATCCTTGACATTCGGCACTTCAACCCGGATAGGGCGTATCACCGCCTCCACTAAACGATGAGGTCAGTTCTGATGACAGGCCACGAGGCTCTTCAAGCCCTCCTCCGCATAACACCAAGTGGTCCCACGAACTACTCGGCTAATTCGGATCCATAATATCTGGACAACAAGTCTCCAAATCACCTCAGAAAGGGTGTGGTAAATTCTTACCTAGAGCTTTTCAAAATGCATCTTATGATTACATGCATGCATGCATTGTTTTAACATACGTCTACAGTAGAGTTAAAAATGCATGACTATTCAATTCCTACATTTTGGAAAAATCTTGCCATAGCCCCCTTTGTAAATGGGACTATCCACATTCACATAGGCATGATTAGGTGGCCATTTAGTAGCACACCTATACATAGTCATATACATCCTACATGCATTATCACATCACAGTAAAAAATTCGTAAGTGTAGTCTAATTACTAGTATTATTTTACTTTTTCTACCTTTACTCATTTGTCCTCAGATAGGATAAGAAATGACAGGAAAAGGTGCCAATTTGACTGTTTCAAAAGTTAATTTTTTTTACATCATTATATTCAGCATGGTTTAATACTAACATTTGCTATGTTGAATATTTTTTATCAAGTCATTTCAGCATGCATATTCACTACTATGTGTCTAAATGCATTTTATGTGATAAGTCATTTTCCAACGGATAGAAACTAGAAAAAAATACATGCATATGTTACCAGAACAGTGAAGAACGCTTGTACGGTGGTAGAATATACAGAAAGTTGCCCAAACTCAGTAGATTTGAAGAAGAGTTCTGAGATTTCTTTCGCAGCGCAGCTTGAAAATGACTTATAAAAACAACCTTTGGGCTTTACATAGCCACGGTTGGCTATAGGTCCACTTGCGGCTGCTGCAGGTGTATCTGCGGCACTCCAACATGGGTCCCACACCACCGACTCACTCCAGTTAGAGTTGCAAAGGAGGTCGCACAAGATGAAAAGGCCAAATCAGGGATGCTGCGTGATTGAGCGGAATAGCCTGGAACCCTGGTTTTGTACGAGTCAGAATTGAACTCTCGTCATCTAATTGGTATTCACCTGAATGCAGGGTATACTATATCGATGAGCTCAGCTTTCATAAATCATGCTCGGCAATACCCCACAAATGTCTGATGCCGTCATTGCAGGGTCAAATCCCTAAACCTCCCTGGTGGGGGTTACAATGCCAAAACCATGAAATGCTAAACCTCCCCGGCGGGGGTTACAATGCCGAAGTTATAAACTGATGAAGTATCCCCGGTGGGAGTCACAGCGCACATCTTCCAAGCATCTACGTATCCCCAGCGGGGGTCACAACGCACGTTTTTCAAGCATCTACGTATCCCCGGCAGGGGTTACAGCGCATTCTCAACCATTGATACACACATCAATGAGGGTCAAGCAGCCTTGACGTCATTTCAGCCGATGGCAAGTAAACCCATCGAAGCAACTTATCCACGTATCCCCAACGGGGGCTTACAATGCAGTGCGACCATTGACACATACATCAATAAAGGTCAAGCAACCTTGACAATAAACCTAGTAGGGATCTATCCGGTGATACATACATCAGCGAAGGTCAGGCAACCCTGACAACAACAGATTGTTGGCATTAACTCCAACAGAATGAAGGAATATGTTATACACATCCTCAAAAAGACAAATCTTTATCCCCACAGATCTCTTGCACACAAGAGGCACCTCTATGGAATATAAGCCAGTGTCTAGGATTCGAGACTTTGGTGATAGCCCCAACGTCAACATCCTTGAAGACTTGGATCGCATGTCCAAGTCATCACTGATTATCATCCCGGCAGGATTACCAGGGAACCAACAGTTATTTCCATCATGCATCATACATTTGCATCATGTTGCTGCACATAGCATCATGTTTACCTTACTTGCATTTCAAGTGTCTGGGATTCTTTATCCTATCCATGCCTTGTATTGCATGAATATGATAAAGAGGGGCATCTGTAGACACTCAAATTTTTTACTGCACGCTCACATCGATATTACAGAAGGCGTGATTCATCTTTCGGAGATAACCCTGGAAGACAGCTTACATCCATTCTGGATACTACCGGAAGTTCAAGTTCAAAACCCGGGACACACACCGGGAACATCATTTCCAACCCTGAAACACATACCAGAAGGATCAGTTCCAACCTCGGAGATAACCCCGAGTTTCATCCTTGGCGATAACCCCAAGGAATTTTGTTACAGTTCCGGCGATGACTCCGGCATTGCTTGTTTCAAACATATGCTATCAGCTTCAATCTCAAATCTCCTGCCGAGGCACTCATCCCTAAGACCCGAAGCTAACAACGGGTAGATAGGCACACTCATAAGATGACCTTAGAGCATTCAAACACTTGCAGCTGTCCAATCTATGATAAAACCCTAAGCAACGTCTGCTTTCAACTCAAACCGACGATAACCCCGATGAGGAATCAAACGTCATCTTGCCACATTAACACTTGCGCTTTGTCTCAACACTTCATACATACATACATATGACAATGTCCCACAAGAACCGATGAGTTACAATCCCGAGTGACTATTACGCGTGGCAGTATACCGGATAGAATTTAAAGCTTGAAGACTATGGGCATAGTCTCCTATTCCTGACTTTGTACAACCTCTAATCCATGTCATTGCGTAACTCTCGACACAAGCAGTCCAAAGAAGGTCACATATACCTCGTTCGGATGCTCGGATTGAAGTTCTGCAAGTTCGAGCGGACATTACAATGCACAAGTGCACATACTTCGAGATGATGGGACCCGCGAAGCCCTGGGACACCTCGACCAACCACAGGTACACCTGTGGCCATCAGTCTATTAATATAGACCTTGGGGTCAGCCATTTGGGAAGAGAGAAGAGAGAGAAAAGGCGAGGAAGCCATGTCCAATTTACTCTGTAAACACCCATATTAAGTGTTTCCTCCGTTTAAACATCTGTTAGCTCACATATAGTTATACTTTTATCTGGCGGGAGCTTAGTGTTTATCCACATAGAGTCATAGACGTCTACATTGGCAGCCCACTGTAAGCCTTTTTACATTCTATAAAGCCTTTCTTTTCATATTAGCACACACTGTTATACACATTGAGAGTCGTGTTGTGTGTGTTTGCCAAGAGTTCGGTCCGTGGTTTTCATTTTTGTCTGTATATATATACTTATATATATGTATATATTTTATATATGGACTAACATTATAGAGTTATGCCTCGATTGAGCCTAGACTTATGTCTGGAGAGTTTACTTGCTTTTCTATATATATATATATATATATATATATATATATTGTGGTCAGACTTTGTCTGATGAGCCTAAACTTATGTCTGGAGCGTTTATTTGCTTATATATATATACTTATATATATAATTGTTGTCAGACATATCTAATGAGCTTGGATTTTATATCCGGAGCATTTACCTTCTTATATATATATATATATATATATACTTATATATATAATTGTTGTCGAACATATTCGATGAGCCTGGATTTACATCCGGTGCGTTTACTGCTTTTATATATATATGTACATATATACATATATATATTTACATTTCTGTCAGGCCTGAAGTTTACTTCGTGGCTTTTTACATCTTTATTTACATTTCGTCCTACCTGGAGTTTACTTCGTGGTAGTTGATTGCTTTTACAGCTTTATTTACATTTCGTCTTGCCTGGAGTTTACTTCGTGGCAGTTGATTGCTTTTACAGCTTTATTTACATTTCGTCCCACCTGGAGTTTACTTCGTGGTGGTTGATCATGTCCATATATATATATTTACCGCTTTTATATATTTACATTTTCGATCCCCCATGGAGTTGCTTCGTGGTGGTTGATCATGTCTGTATATATATATTTACAGCTTTTATATATATAACTGCTTGCTACTTTCCATACAAATTGCAGTATCATGTGAGCCTAGGAATCATGTGATCACAGATTTAGCCCATTGAATCTAGATTCGGTTTCCGTGATGGACGTTTTTCAGCTGTAAGCAGCTTGTACATTATTTATAGTGTCTAAATTTCCTTGGATGGTTGTCATGCCCATGAGGAGTTTGGCACTGCTGTATATTATTTTCTCAAAGATGCTTTGCATCTCGAAAATAAAAGTAAACAAGCCGAACATTTAATAATAAAATGGAAGTATCAAATGCCTCAATTACTACTGAGCACAGGGTTTGAAAAACCTCTTTCTACAAAACTTCATTGATATATCTGGTTAAAATTGAATTTTTCTATAAATTCAAACCCTTTGTATATAGGTGAGAACAAGGCATAACACTACTTCTAAATAATTGCACATTGATCCACACACACACACACACACACACATATACACACATTCATATAACAGTTTCTTGAAAAGTGGCGGTCACCGTGGCAACACGGATGTCGGGTGGGGGGGGGGGGTGCCTAACACCTTCCCTTCGCATAATCAATCCCCCGAACTCAAATGAATCTCGGTTTCACAAACCCGTTTAGCAGTGTCATATCACTGGGTCAATGTGTAAAGCTTTTCGGTCGCATTGGTTCAACCAGGTAAATACACCAACTGGTGACTCTTAAAGTCAAATCGTCGACATTATACATGTCAGACTTTTTTCACTTGTTTTTTCAAACAAATCTCACATTAACATGAGAACACCAAAGAACAAGTAACGAAAAGGGACACTAAAAAATCCCGACGACGACAAATTGCTTTTTCCGCTGCAGTTAAACTTGATGTCTATTGTATTTTATCAATTTAACACCGTTGAAAGCTGACAATAATTTATTCTGCATTATCTTAGTCATAATATTTCTTACTGTGCTACTTGAGCTCACCCTTTGCTTTCATTGTTCTCTTCAAGAAATGAGAACATAACCGGGACTAGTCGGGGAATGGAGTGATGGTCTAAGATGGTGCATTAGTAGTCCTTACAATTCTGTGAAATAGTATGATAATAATTGTAATAATATTGAATTTGAGTTTGGATATTGTCTAGAAGACAATATTCATGTTGAAACTCCCTGCTCATGTTTTGTCGTACTTTACACGACAGTTGTATAATTAAGTTGTATTTGAATTCTGTACCATGTATTTGGCGACTCAGAATGGGTGATGTATACCTATTTTGGGGGAATCACAGTCTATGTTGAAACCATTGGCGCGACTTAATCGATGCAGTTTGGTCTATTTTTAGTGCAATTTCGGGAGCAATTTCGATTCCTTGCCCATCCCTTGTCAAAAAGTATATATGAAAAATAAGGAGTTACAAGAAAAATTCATATAAATTATTTTTGAAATTAATTAATTTTTTTTTCAAAATTATAAGTGTGCGAATATGATCATTATAAACTACATCCAATTAACTACAAACTTTAATTTTTGTGAATTAGAAAATATATCTATATGTGCTCAATTTTAATTTCAAAAATTATAACTTAAAAAAAAATAAAACTGGGCATTTATTTTGAGATGGACGGAGTGAAACATTTCAATGTATAAAAGTTTGTCCAAATAAATAAAAAAATTTAAATGAAAAATGATGCATTGGGGTGGGGGGGGGGGGAAGAGGTATGCTTATTGGGTTTGTCTTAATTTTGGGCAACAATTTACTAGTCGTTGCAAAAAAATGTATTAAATACGCAACGAAAAAAATTGTTGCCAATGAATGTGGCCTATATTAGGCAATGAAATATAGCAACAAAAAAGTTTTCATTGCCGGCGATGAGGAGAAATCTCATTGGCAATACAAAAGTAAATAGGCGGTGGGTTTTTTTTTTCAGCAACGATTTGGCAACGAATTTTTGCATCGACTTATGAATTTCTTTATGAAAAATTAAAGCCTTTCATAAACTTTAACAAATGACAAATTTCATTGCTAAACATGCATTTTTGGCAACGACTTTATAAGTCGTTGCCCGAAAAATTGTTGCCAAATGTCTATTTTTTGTAGTGATAGTTATACAACTGTTAAATATCGTGCAGAATACGACAAAATATAAGTTGTGAGTTTTAATACAAACATTGTCTCCTAGACAATATCCAAACTCAAAATAAGTCCTCATTACAATTATTATCACACTATTTTATAGAATAGTGATGACAACTATAGCAACCATCTCGGACCGTCACTCCATTCCCTAACTAGTCCCAGCTATATTCTCATTTCTTGAAGAGAACAATGAAAGAAAATGGTGAGCTCAACTAGCCCAGTAAAGAATATTATGACTAAGATAATGCAGAATAAATTATTATTAGCCCTCAACAGTGTTAAACCGATAGAATACAATAGACAACAAGTTTAACTGCAGCGGAACAAACAATCCATTAGAAGAGTCAAGCAGAGCATGATATCTACTATCTTCCATGATTTAAAAGTTTATCATCAATTTTATCGTTGAGACTCAGCTCAATAAATAATCTACATCACTAAATTATTCATGCACTACGTGCCAAGAATATTCATTATTATCACATCCATGAATCATGAATGCACTACAGGCCAAGGATATTCGTTATTATCACCAATGGTCATGATCATGCCAAAAAACAATTTATCTTTTCACCCTTAGCCGAAGAGAACCCATGGTCATGGTCATACCAACAACTGTCCATCAATGCACTACGAGCCAATGAGGACTTTTACCACATCATTTGTAACATTACAGGTCATGATTATACTGATACATAATTCATGGTCATAATCATACCAATCAACAGTCCATCTATGCACTACGGGCTAAAGATGACTTTCATCAAAATATAAGCATAAGGATGATGACAATGATATAAGAATTTAATCAAGTAAGAGCAAGGATAAATTTTAAAGATTTTTAAATCAATTTACCTAGAATTCAATAATGTCCAAATTGTCAACATGATACTGCTTTGTGGAGTAAAATTTAAGAATAATATTGTATCAAAAATGATTTGGACAGAAAAGAAATCAATTTTTGTCATGAATAGTACCTGAGTAAATAGTACCTCGTGAATAGTACTTTGTGAATAGTACCCCATGAATAGTGTCGTAGTATGAATAGTGTCGTATGTAAGAATAGTACTCTAGCATGAAAAGCTTAAAATTTAACAAAAATATTCAGAAAAATATCCTTGTGAAATGATACTAGATGAAACATAAATTTCAAGGATATTCTACTAATTTCAAGGAGTATAGAAGCAATACTTATCAACATGAGTGTAGAATTCAGAATTTGAAACGAAATAATATTACTTACAAACTACAGAGTACGTAAGAAAATATTATTTCTTACGAATATTGAACAAAAATAATATCTCTTACAACTGTTGAACAAAAATAATATTCCTTATGAATATTGAACGAAGATGATATTCCTTACGAATATTGAACAAAAATAATATTCCTTACTAATATTGAACAAAAATAAAATTCCTTACGAATACGAAAAATAATGTCGTAAGCGAATATGAAATAAATAATACCCCTTACCTTAAAAAGAGAGCTATTTCGACTGGTATAGCAGAGATATTCTTGAAAAAAACTTGCATTGTTTTCTACACTCAAAGCTTCCTTAAACTCTAAAGAAATATGCTCAATATTATAGAAGAAGAATTCTCGAATTCTGGTGTGATTTTTATTTCTAAACTAAGCATCCTATTTATAGGAGAATGGTAGGATACTATTTGAATTTAGAAAATCACGGACTGCGCAGTGGAAATCACGGGAGAACGAATTCACGGATGAACTTATGAAATTTTTTGATTTTACTATGCTACACTATGCACCCACTATGCAGTACTATGCAGTAATATGCAAATAATAAAATATATTATCTTCTATATATATATATATATATATATATATATATTCACACACATCCCTTTTACCCACAACCACCACTCTCACATCACCCACCACATACACACACCCTCGCACACACGCACACACACACACACATCCTTGTCATGCACATTATATATATATATATATATATATATATATATATATATATGTACACTTTATAATTTTCTACCAATTATTTTGAAAAATGTAAATGGGGGTCTATATAATAAGCAAAATTTATAACAAATACTTCATAAAATACCCCTCTATTTATCTCAATTCACTTGGCTTCACTAAAAATATTTTCGAAAAACAATTATTCATTATTAATATTATAACTTGCAATATTAACAACCAGATCATTCACAGGAAAGAGGGTGCTTTTCGATAAAGATTTCTCTTTATTGGCGCGTAATTTGGTGACTAAATCCCTTTCCTTGATAGAACTTTCTAGACATTGTCAAAAATGCTAATAATAGTATAAATAACTTTATCGTCTAAATTATTGATTTAATAATATAAAATATTGTGACAATAATTGAATCAATAACGTGAGATACTATGCAATAATTAATGTGGAAATAATTGAAATAAATTGAGTGACTTCTCACGTAAGCATCAATAAGCAATACTGTGTGCTACTATGCAACCACGCATATTACTGTACTTTCATCACTGGGTATTTCAACAGTCAATGGTAAAACTTTTGCCGTTATTTTTATAAAAAGTTACTTCTGTTGTTTTCTAACTCCGACAGTAATTCCATTGTGGGGTCTACCAATAATTGTGTCGTCGTATGAATATTCCCTGATAAAACGAATATTCCCCGACCAAACGAATATTTTATGACAACTTGATTACTTTGCAAAATTTGTAAATATTACACATAACAATAACATTATATCAAATCCACACCTTATTACTCAAATTTTTTTTAGAGAAAATTAAATCTTTATTCATAAAAGTTGGGGTCTTACACGATTGGTCCCGTTACATGTTCAAAGTCTAAAAAGACACTAAGCCCATCGTTAGACATGGCTACAAGTGCCCAGCCTGATCCTACTCCTGTTTCCCGCGAGGAATTCGAAGGATTAAGGTATCAAATAACAAAGTTTGTTGTTCTCTTGAAAGAACTATACTAATCAACTCATGGTCCACAAATACCCATCCAAACAGAATCCTCTGCACAGGGAGGAATCCAGGGTCCGGACAGAGAAGTCCCAATACCTGAATCTCAGAATGAGAAGTCCAACAAAACCCCTGAAATCACCCATCTTCAAGAAGATCAAGACACCGGTGATATTCAGAAGAAGGTTTTACAAATGGAAGAAACCATTCGGTCCACCAAAGGGATTGGAACGCACAGAAGTGTTTCCTATTCAGACCTTTGCATCTTCCCCGATGTTAATTATCTAGAGAAATTCAAAACTCTCGACTTCGAGAAATATGATAGATTAGGAGATCCTTACACGCACTTAAAAGTGTTTATTGGAGAGCTTGGATCCTACACTGAGAATTCAACTATTTCAGAAAAGTCTGACTAAAAAAGTAAAAACATGGTACTCCAGATTGGATAACTACAAAATTCATAGCTGGGAGGAGTTAACCCATGCTTTCCTCAGTCAATACAACTTTCAAACTCAAATGGCTCCAGACAGATATTAAATTACCAAAGTTAAGATGTGACGCACTCAAAATAGGTATACATCAATTCTGAGTCGCCAAATACATGGTGCAGAATTCAAATACAAATTTAATTATACAACTGTCGTGTAAAATACGACAAAACATAGCTGAGAGTTTTAACATGAATATTATCTTCTAGACAATATCCAAACTCAAATGGAGTCCTCATTACAATTATTATCACACTATTTTATAAAAGAGTGAGGACTACTACAACCACCATCTCGGACCGTCACTCCATTCCCCGACTAGTCTTGGCTATGTTCTCATTTCCTGAAGAGAACAATGAAAGCAAAATGGTGAGCCCAACTAGCTTAGTAAAAAATATTATGACTAAGATAATGCAGAATAAATTATTGTTAGCCTTTAACAGTGTTAAACTGATAGAATACAATAAACAACAAGTTTAACTATAGTGGAACAAGCAATCCATTAGAAGAGTCAAGTAGAGCATGATATCTATTATCTTCTATGATTTAAGAGTTTATCATCAATTTTATTGCTGAGACTCAGCTTAATAAATAACCCACATCACTAAATTATCCATGCACTATGGGCAAAGGATATTCATTAGTATCACATCCACGAATTAACCATGCACTACGGGTCAAGCATATCTGTGTTATCACCAATGATCATGATCATGCTAACAACTGTCCATCAATGCACTACGGGCTAATGAGGACTTTTACCACATCATTTATAACATTACAGGTAATGATTATACCTAATAATCCCTAGTCATAATCATACTAATCAACAGTCCATCTATGTACTACGGGCCAAAGATGACTTTCATCACAATATAAGCATGGGGATGATAACAATGATATAAGAATTCAATTAAATGATAGCAAGGATAAATTTTAAAGATTAATTATTTAATTTATCCATAATTCAATAATGTACCAAAAATTCAAGAATAATATTATACCAAAAATAATTTAGAATGAAAAGAAATCAATTTCTGTCGTGAATAGTACCCTGGGTGAATAGTACCTGAGTGAATAGTACCCCATGAATATATAGTACTTCAAGAATGGTACCCCGTGAATAGTACTCTGACATGAAAAGGTTAAAACTTATCAAGAATGTTCAGAATAATATTTCCATGAAAAGATACTAGATGAAGCGCAAATATCAAGGATATTCTACTAATTTCACGGAGTATAGAAGCAATACTTTAACAAAATGAGTGTAGAATTCGAAATCTGAAACGAAATAATATTACTTACATACTACAAAGTATGGAAGAAAATATTATTTCATATAAATATTGAACAAAAATAATATCCGTTACCTCAAAAGAAGAGTATTTCTGACTAGTAGGGCATTGATATTCTTAAAGAAAACATATACTTTTTTCTACGCTCAAAGCTTCCTTAAACTTAAAAGAAATACGCTCAATATTATAGAAGAAGAATTCTCTAATTCTGGTATGAATTTCAATTCTAAACTAAGCATCCTATTTATAGGAGAATGGAATGATACTATTAGAATTTAGAAAATCATGGACTGCATAGTGGGGAATTCACGGGCGAAACCAATCGGCTAATTTTTTTTTTTGATTTGCTATGTAAAAACTATGCAGACACTATGCAAACACTATGCATAATAAAATATGATATATTTTATTTTTTATAAAAAAAACTTATTAAGCTTATATATATATATATAATATATAAACAAAACTGAGATAACTTCTACCGACAATTTTGAAAATTGGGTAAGTGGGGGTCCATATAATAAGAAAAATTTATAACAAATACTTCATAAAAATCCCCTCTATTTATCTCAATTCACTTGGCTTCCCAAAAAATATTTTTAAACAACAATTATTCATCAATAATATAACTTGCAATATTAACAACCAGATCATTCCCAGGAAAGAGGGGGCTTTCTGATAAGGATTTCTCTCTATTGGCGCGCAATTAGGTGACCAAACCCCTTTTCTCGACATAACTTTCTAGACATTGTCAATAATACAAATAATAATATTAATAACTTGTCGTCTCAATTATTGATTTAATAATATAAAATATTATGCAGATGATACTGTGATAATAATTAAATCAATAATGTGAGTTAATATTAGAAATTACTATAGCAATAATTGAGTATAACTGAGTGACTTTGCACGTAAGCATCAAATACCGTGTGCTACTATGCAATCACGCGTATTACTGTGCTTTTACCACCGGGTATTTCAACAGTTAACGGTAAAACTTTCACCATTATTTTTATAAAAGTTATTTCTGTCGTTTTCTCACTCCGACAATAATTCCGTTGTGGGGTCCACCAATGATTGTGACATCGTATGAATATTCCAGGATAAAATGAATATTTTCCGACCAATCAAATATTTTATGACAACTTGCATACTTTGCAAAATTTATAAATATTACCCGCAACTATAACATTATATCCGCACCATAATTATTCAAAATGATATTTAGAGAAAAAATCATCTTTATTCATAAAAGTTGGGGTCTTACACAAGAAGCAAGTCAATAAGTCATTTAGAGAGTATGCCGAAAGATGGAGGCATTTTGCTGCTCAAGTAATCACATCATGACAGAGACTGAGATGGTGATGACCTTTATAGATATTCAAGAAGCTCCATTTTATGAGAGGGTCCTAGCTAGAATAGGAAAACAATTCTCAGAAATGATTAAGCACGAAGAAATGGCAGAGATGGGGTTGAAGTCTGGGAAGATTCAAGACCTAGCCACTTTAAAAGCCGTAGCTGAGCATATCCAATTTGGAAGTTATGGGAACAACCCCCGGAGGGTCCATAAGAAGAAAGAAGAGGATGTCTCCTTGATACTGCAAGGATAAACTCAAAAAGGCAATCAAAACTTGCCTATTCAAAGGAGAAATTATTCCCTTTTTCAAGCACAATCCTCAAATCCTTCATAAAATACCCATCTATTTATCTCAATTCACTTGGCATCACTAAAAACATTTTTGAACAACAATTATTCATTATTAATATTATAACTTACAATATTAACAACCAGATCATTCACAGGAAAGAGGGGGCTTTCCGATAAAGGTTTCTCCTTATTGGCATAAAATTAGGTGACCAAACCCCTTTCCTTAACAGAACTTTCTAAACATTGTCAATAATACAAATAATAATATGAATAACTTTGTCATCTCAATATTTGATTTAATAATATAAAATATTGTGACAATAATTGAATCAATAACGTGAGATATTATGCACCAATTATTATGGCAATAATTGAAATAAATTGAGTGACTTCTCATGTAAGCATCAATAATCAATACAGTGTGCTACTATGCAACCATGCATATTACTGTACTTTTAATCACCGGGTATTTCAATAGTTAACGGTAAAACATTCGCCGTTATTTTCATAAAAATTTATTTCTATCATTTTCTAACTCCGACAGTAATTCTATTGTGGGGTCCACCAATGATTGTGCCTTCGTACGAATATTCCCTATTAAAACGAATATTCCACGACTAACCGAATATTTTATAACAACTTGCTTACTTTGCAAAATTTATAAATATTATCCACAACTATAATATTATATCAAATCCACACCATAATATTCAAAAATATATTTCGAGAAAAATTAATCTTTATTCATGAAAGTTGGGGTCTTACAACCTCCCATTCTTATAAAATTTCATCCTCAAAATTGGGGTACGTACCTGGTATGTCGAAGAGGTAAAGATATCTTGATTTCATATCAGATTCTAACTCCCAAGTCATTTTCTCAATATCGTGGTTTCTCCATAAAACTTTGACTTGAGGTATAACCTTGGAGCGTAGAATATGTTCCTTCTTATCCAAGATTTTAACAGGTACCTCTTCATACGTTAAGTCTTCCGCTATCTCATCTGGTTCTAATTCAATAATGTGGTTCGAGTCTTCCACATATTTACATAACATATATATGTGAAAAACGTTATGAACACGCGACATACTTGGCAGTAAGGCGAGTCTATAGGCTACAGTTCCTACTCGATCGAGAATTTCAAATGGGCCAATGAATCGAGGATTGAGCTTTTGACTCTTTCCAAATCTTGTAACTCCTTTCTATGGAGCAACACGTAACAACACATGCTCTCCAACATTAAATTCCATGTCCCTTCGATGAAGATCAGCATAACTCTTTTGTCGATCTTATGAGGTTTTTATACGTTTTCAGATCATTTGAATCTTTTTCATTGTCTTGCGTACCAATTTCGGTCCTAACGACGTTGCTTCATCCATTTCATCCCAGCATACTGGAGAACGACACTTGCATCTATACAACACCTCGAATGGAGCCATGCCGCTACTTGCTTGATAACTTTTATTATAGGAAAATTCCAACAATGGCAAGAACTTGTCCCAACTTCCTTTGAAGTCTAGGACATAGAGTCTTTATAGATCTTTAAGAGTTTGAATAGTCCTCTCCGACTTCCTGTCCGTTTGAGTATGATATTCTGAACTGAATAGTAAATCCGTGCCCATAGCTTTTTGCAAACTAACCCAAAATCATGAAGTGAATCTTAGTTCTCGATTAGAAACTATGGATACTGGCATACCATGTAGTCTTACAATCTCATTTATGTATATACAAGCAAGACATTCAAGTGAATAAGTTTCTCTTATAGGAAAGAAATGAGCGAATTTGGTTAATCTATCGATAATGAACTAAATTGCATCTATGCCTTGAGAAACTTTGGGAAGACCAGTAACAAAATCCATGGTAATGTGCTCCCACTTCCATTTTGGAATTTCAAGTGGTTGCAATGGACCTTTTGGCACTTGATGCTCCGCCTTGACACGTTGACAAATTAAACACCTTGAGATAAACTCCCCTATCTCTCTCTTCATATTTCTCCACCAAAATATATGTCAAAGATCACGATTAATTTTGGTACTCCTAGGATGGATTGCAAACGGTGTATTGTGCGCCTTCGTCATGATTTTATAATTTAAATCAGGTTCGTTAGGAACACAAAGTCTGGGGTTGACTCGAAGTATTCCTTTTTTTATCAATTCTTATTTCCGGAATAACACCTTCTTTCACTTTCTTCTTCATACGAGTTTGCTCCAGGTCTATAGCTTGAGCAGCTTTAACTTTATCGATTAAAGTCAGTTCTACATGTATATTTGATATCATTATGTGGGTCCCTGAAGTCTTTATCTCTATCTCTATCTTTTGTAAGTCATACCAAATGGGCCTTTGTGTTGACAATATCACACTTGTACCCGCATATGATCTTCTACTCAATGCGTCGTCTACTATGTTTGTTGTTTCATGATGATATTGAATGGTATGATCGTAATCTTACAATAGTTCGAGCCAACGTTGTTTCCGCGTGTTGAGTTCCTTTTGGGTGAAGAAATATTTGAGGCTTTTATTATCTGTATAGATCTCCACCTTCTCCCCGTACAGGTAATGTCTCCAGATCTTTAGTGCGAAAATGACTGCTGCCAACTCTAGATCATGAGTAGGATAATTCCTCTCATATTCTTTGAGTTTTTGTGAGGCATAGGCTATGACTTTCCCATGTTGCATGAGAACAGTTCCTAACCTTCTGCCTGAAGAATCGTTGTAGATGACAAATCCTTCCAAACCAGATGGTATTGTCAAAACAGGTGTTAAAATGAGTCTCCTCTTGAGTTCTTGAAAACTCTTCCCACATTCCTCGTTCCAACCGAATTTTGTATTTTTTCGAGTCAGCTGAGTTAATAGAGTAGCGATTCAAGAAAATCCTTCCATGAATCTCTGATAATAACCAGCTAAGCCCAGAAAGCTACATACTTCGGTTACTGACTTAGGTTGCTCCCAACTTTAATTGCTTCAATCTTTACCGAGTCAACAAATATTCTGTGATTTGATATCACGTGCCCAAGGAATGGTACTTCCTCAAGCCAGAACTCGCATTTCTTCAACTTGGCATATAGCTTTTTTTCACGAATCTTTTGGAGTAAATGAAGATGTCATCAATAAATACGACCACAAAGTGATCCAAATATTCCTTGAATACTCAGTTCATCATATCCATGAAACAGCAGGAGCATTAGTCAATTCAAATGACATGACTTGGAATTCGTAATGCTCGTACCGAGTTCTAAAAACATTCTTTGGAATGTCATCAGTTTTAATCTTTAACTGATGATATCCGATTGATGATATTCGGAACGAAGATCGATCTTTGAAAAGAATTTGACGCCTTGCAACTGGTCAAACAGGTCATCAATGCTAGGCAACGGGTACCTATTTTTTACGGTGATATGATTCAACTCTGGATAATCAATACAAAGTCATATACTTCCATCTTTCTTCTTTACGAATAGAACACGAGCACCCTAAAGAGACGTACTAGGATGAATGAAATCGAGGTCTAACAATTCCTGCAGTTGGGTTTTTAACTCCTGAAGTTTAATAGGATCCATTCGATATGGGGCTTTGGAAATGGGTTTTGTACCGGGTTCAAGGTCGATACAAAATTTGATTTCACGCTATGGCGGTAGGCCATGTAGTTCTTCAGGGAATACGTCAGGAAATTTATTAACAATAGAAATATCATTCAAATCTGATGTATTTTTGTTTAAATATGTAACATGGGCTAAGAAAGCTTGACATCCATTTTTTAATAAACGAATAGTTTTATGGCTTGATACGACAATGATTGACTTTAATGGTTTGGTTGCTTGAATTCACACAATAGGTTGGTTAGGAATATGAAAGCTAGCAACCTTACGAAAATAATTAATTTTAGCATAATGAGTAGTTAACCAATCAATCCCTAAAATCACATCAAATGCAAGTATTTTCAAAGAGATAAGATCGACAGGTAACATGAGAGTGCTGATTTGAGTCAAACAAGATTTATAAATAGTGGATGTAATGAATGTTTCTCCCAACGGAGTTTCAATAGATAAGTCAAAGTCTAATTTCTCCGAAGTTAAATTTAAACGTTGAGCACAAGTAGGAGAAATAAAAGAATGGGTAAACCCGATTATCAAATATTGTATAGACTTTGTAAGAGTTTATGATTAGCTTACCCGTGATAACCTTGTTCGGGTTCCCCACTTTTTGGGAGGTCATGGCCAACGTTCTCCCTTAAACTACCGGCTTTGACTTATCTGGGACGGCCTTTGGTGCCTCCATCCCAGCTGGACTTGACCTCACTACACGACAAAATCGGGCTAGGTGACCTTCTCTTCCGCAATTGTAACACGCTTTGGGTTGCATCGTGCAATTTGGACTGATGTGTCCCTCCCCTCCGCATTTGAACCATACGATCGTGGGTCATTCTCCTTCCTTGAAAACGAGTGCTAGTGCTGCTGTCTTTCCATCATTATTGAACCTTCTCTTCTTGAAATTTCCATTTCTATTGTTTTGGCCATGATTACCACCGAAGTGGTTACCATTTCTAGCATGTTGACTTTCTCCACGTTTGTTGTCACCACTTCGATGACTGCTACCACTAGTATTATCGCTTTACCCACTGCTCTCTCTTGGTTGGGTTGACTCATTATCGCGCTCCAATAACTGAGCCCTATTTACAACATCTGAATACAAACACAGTTTGTGAGAAATAGGTAATTGACGAATTTTGGGTTTCAAACGTCGCAGAAACATTAGCGTCATTCTCTCCTCATTATCAACCAAATGGGATGCAAATCAGGACAACTCGGCAAACTTAGCGTCATACTACGACACGATCATATTTTGTGGTTACAGCTTGATAAATTCCACCTCCTTCATGTAACGAATACTTTTGGGAAAGTACTTGTCGTTGAACAGTTCTTGAAACTTCTCCCAAGACATCTTTAGTGCAGCTGGTTGAGTACATTTTATAGTTTCCCACCAGTAATTTGCCCCTCCTCTCAACATGAAGGTGGAAAAGGGAACCTTTTGCTCCTCGGAGCATCACAAGACATCAAATATCTTGGTGATCTTCTTTATCCACGTCTCTGCCTTAAGTGGTTCTAGCTTTCCCAAAAGCTCTGGTGGTCCCAACTCCTTGAACTTCTTAGCAGTGAACATCTGTGAGTTGCCAGTGTTTCCACCTGTATTTTGCACAGGAGTCTCTCTCACCTGATGTTGCATGAATTGTAGAAAGCCTCTGAACATCCCTTCGTTTATCATTTGGTCGGTGTTGTTGTTTACATGAGGATTGTTGCCTTCCTGATGCACATTATCCTGGTTATTGATCCGTATGACTCAACTACTCTCTCGTGTTCCTTTTACATGATCTCAACTTTTTTTCAAATGCCATTTTCAAATACTGCCACAAAACAAGGGTTAATTGACATGCCATATTTTATCCCTATATTCTGACCGACCAATTAAATAACAAATAAACTTAGGTAGGTCATATTAGTGAAGGATTTACCCGTCTCTCCCCTCCTAATTCTAGTATCACATCTCAGCCATGGATCATATCCCTAAGCTTTCATACCAACTGTGACGTCCCCAAAATAAGTATACACCACCCATTCTAAGTTGCCAAATACATGGTACAAAATTTAAATACAAACTTAATTATACAATCATCGTGTAAAATATGACAAAACATAGCTGAGAGTTTTGAAACGAATATTATCTTCTAGACAATATACAAACTCAAATGGAGTCCTCATTACAATTATTATCACAATATTTCATAGAATAGTGAGGACTACTATAACCACCATCTCGAACCGTCACTCCATTACCCGGCTAGTCCCAGCTACGTTTTCATTTCCTGAAGAGAACAATGAAAGCAAAAGGGTGAGCTCAACTAGCCCAGTAAAAAATATTATGACTAAGATAATGCAGAATAAATTATTGTTAACCTTCAACAGTGTTATACCGATAAAATATAATAAACATCAAGTTTAACTGCAGTAGAACAAGTAATCATACCAATCAATAGTCCATCTATGCACTACGGGCCAAAAATGACTTTCATCACAATATATGCATGAGGATGATGATAATGATATAAGAATTCAATTAAACAAAAACAAATAATAAATTTTTAAAGATTTATAATTTAATTTATCCAGAATTCAATAATTTCCACATTGTCAACATGATACTGCTTTGTAGAGAAAAATTCAAGAATAATATTGTACCAAAAATGATTTGGACCGAAAAGAAATCAATTTTTGTCATGAATAGTACCCCGAATTAATAGTATCCCATGAATAGTACTTTGGGAATAGTACCCCGTGAATAGTACTCCGACATGAAAAGATTAAAAATTATTAAGAATGCTCAGAATAATATTTCCATGAAAAGATACTAGATGAAGCGCAAATTTCAAGGATATTCTACTAATTTCAAGGAGTATAGAAGCCATACTTTAACAAAATGAGTGTAGAATTCAGAATCTAAAATGAAATAATATTACTTACATACTACAAAGTATGAAAGAAAATATTTTTTCATACGAATATTGAACAAAAATAATATCCCTTACCTTAAAAAGAAGAGCATTCCGACTTGTAGGGCGTGGATATTCTTGAAGAAAACTTGTACTATTTTTTACACTCAAAGCTTTCTAAAACTCGAAAGAAATACGCTCAATATTATCGAAGAAAAATTCTCTGATTCTGGTGTGATTTTCAATTCTAAACTAAGCATCCCATTTATAGGAGAATGGCAGGGCACTATTTGGACGCACAGTAGAAAAGGTTCACGGGCGAATTTCACGAGCGCAGAACGAATTTTCTAATTTTACTATGCAGACACTATGCAAACACTATACATAATAAAATATAATATATTCTATTTTTCATTAAAAAAACAAAACTTATATATATATATATATATACTTTATAACTTTCCAGCAATTATTTTAAAAATGAGTAAGTGGGGGTCCAAATAATATGACAAACTTACAACAAATAATTCATAAAAATTCCATCAATATTTTTAACAACATTTATTCATCAATAATATAACTTACAATATCAACAACCAGATCATTCCCAGGAAAGAAGGGGCTTTTTGATAAGGATTTCTCCCTATTGGCGCGCAATTAGGTAACCAAATCCCTTTCCTCGACAGAACTTTCTAGACATTGTAAATAATGCAAAAAGTAATATGAATAACTTGTCATCTCAATCATTGATTTAATAATATAAAATATTGTGCAGATGATACTGTGAAAATAATAGAATCAATAATGTGAGATACAATGCATCAATTACTGTAGCAATAATTGAGTATAACTGAGTGACTTCTCACGTAAGCATCAATAATCAATATTGTGTGCTACTATGCAACCACGCGTATTGATGTACTTTTATCACCGGGTATTTCAACAGTTAAGGGTAAAACTTTCGCCATTATTTTTATAAAAAGTTATTTCTTTCGTTTTCTAACTCCGATAGTAATTTCGTTATGGGGTCCACCAATAATTGTGTCGTCGTATGAATATTCTCTGTTAAAACAAATTTCCTCGACCAACCGAATATTATATAACAACTTTCTTACTTTGCAAAATTTATAAATATTACCCACAACTATAACATTATATCAAATCCATACCATAATATTAAAAAATATATTTCGAGAAAAATTAATCTTTATTCATGAAAGTTGGGTTCTTACAATCTAGAGTTGGCAACTGTCGTTTTCGCGCTTAAAATCCGGAGGCATTACCTGTATGGGGAGAAAGTGGAGATCTATACGGATCATAAAAGCCTCAAATATTTCTTCACCCAAAAGGAGCTCAACATACAGCAACGATGTTGGCTTGAGCTGTTGAAAGATTACGATCATACCATTCAATACCATCCTGGAAAAATGAACAGAGTAGATGACGCATTAAGTAGAAGATCATATGCGGGTACGAGTGCGATATTGTCAATGCAAAGGCCCATTTTGTATGACTTACAAAGGATGGAGATAGAGTTAAAGACTCCAAGGACCCATGTGATGATGGAAAATATATGAGTAGAACCAACTTTAATCGATAAAATTAAAGCTGCTCAAGCTACAGACCTGGAGCTAATGTGTGACGCCCCCAAAATAGGTATACGTCACCCATCATGGGTCACCAAATACATGGTACTGAATACAAATACAAACTTAATTATACAACATGAGCTGAGTGTTTTTACACGAATATTATCTTCTAGACAATATCCAAACTCAAATGGAGTCCTCATTACATTTATTGTCACACTATTTTATAGAATAGTGAGGACTACTATAACACCATCTCGGACCATCACTCCGTCCTCCAACTAGTTCCGGCTACGTTCTCATTTCTTGAATAGAACAATGGAAGTAAAAGTGTGAACTCAAGTAACCCAGTAAGAAATATTATGACTAAGATAATGCAAAATAAGTTATCATTAGCCTTCAACAATGTTAAACTGATAGAATATAATAGACAACAATTTTAACTGCAATGGAATAAGCAATCCATTAGAAGAGTAAAGTATAGCATGATATCTACTATCTTCTATGATTTAAAAAGTTTATCATTAATTTTATCTCTAGGACTCATCTTAATAAAGAAATCACATCATCTTATCATCCCTGCACTACAGGCCAAGGATATTCATTAGTATCACGTCCACAAATTATTCTTGCACTATGGGCTAAGAATATTCGTGTAATCATCAATGGTCATGATCATACCGAATTATCCCTGATCATAATCATACCAATCAACAGTCCATCTATGCACGTAAGCCAAAGATGACTTTCATCACAATATAAGCATGAAGATGATGATAATAATATAAGAATTCAATTTAAAGAAGCAAAGGATATTTTTTTAAAGATTTATAATTTAATTTATCCAGAATTAAATAATGTCCAAATTGTCAACATGATACTGGTTTGTGGAGTAAAATTCAAGAATAATATCCATGTATCAAAAATAATTTAGCGTAAAAGAAATAATTTTTTTTGGTGAATAAGTACCAGAATAGTACCGCTCGTGAATAGTACTTTAGGAATAGTACCCCGTGAATAGTATCCCAACATGAAAAGTGCCCCGAATACCCGAGTGAACAATATTTAAGTGAATAGTAACCAAGTGAATAGTAACCCATGAATAGTAACTCGTGAATAGTACCACATCATGAAAAGTGCCCCGAATACCCGGGTGAATAATATTCTAGTGAATAGTAACCCATGAATAGTACCCGAGTGAAAATATTGATATTAAATAAGAAAGTTTAGATCAATATTCTAATGAAATGATATTGGATGAAGCGCAAAACTCAAGAATATTCCACTAATTTTAAGGATTATAAAAGCAATACTTACCATAGTAAGTTTAGATTTAAGAATATGAAAAGAAATAACATACGAAACTGCAAATGGATTTTCACCTGTCATATAGTACATAATCTGCGTAGACAGATTATTCTGACATATTAAAGGATGAATACAAAAAATAGTATTCCTTATGAATACGAAAGAAATAATATCCCTTACCTTAGTAAAAGGCTGGATATTACAATAGTGAAGTAGCAGAATACTCTTCTTCTTGCTCTCTATAATATCTCTTGTGAATCTCAGTTAATTGGTGAGAATAAAAGAAGAATTAAGCTTCTATTTATAGGAGAATGGACTAAATAGTAACTAATTCATGAACGGTCCAGATTGATTTACTATTAGAATGGATTGTTCATATTGATTACTGTTAAAACCACAACTGACGGTCCAGATTGATTTTCTTTTAAAACCACCACCGACGGTCCAGATTAATTTAATTTTAAAACCACCACCGACGGTCCAGATTGATTTACTTTTAAAACCACCACCGACGGTCCAGATTGATTTACTATTAAAACCACCACCGACGGTCCAGATTGATTTACTATTAAAACCACCATCAATGGTCTATATTGATTTACTATTAAAACCACCATTAATGGTCCAGATTGATTTATTATTAAAGCCACCATCAATGGTCCAGATTGATTTACTATTAAATCCGCCATCAATGGTCAAGATTAATTTACTATTAAAACCACCATCAACGATCCATAAAATTAGTAAATCTCCCATGGAATACTATGTCAAACTTACAACAAACGCCTCATAATAAATCTCTATATTTATATCCAAAATTGAATAAATATATACCACAAATTATTTATCTTTAATTAACACATTTTTAATATTTTAACAATTATTCATCATTAATGTTATAACTCACAATATTTAACAACCAGATCATTCCCGGGAAAGAGGGGGCTTTCCGATAAGGATTTCTCCCTATTGGCGCGCAATTAGGTGACCAAACCTCTCCTCGAAAAAACTTTCTAGACATCGTCAATATTGCAACTAATAATATGAATAACTTTGTCTTCTCAATTATTGATTTAATAATATAAAATATTAATATTGTGACAATAATTGAATCAAATAACGTGAGATACTATGCATCAATTATTGTAGCAATAATTGAGTATAACAGAGTGACTTCTCACGTAAGCGTCACTAATCAATACCGTGTGTTACTATGCAACCACGTGTATTCATCGTATTTTTTACCAATAGGGTAGTTCAATGTTTTAACGGTAAAACATTCACCGTTATTTTTATAAAAAGATATTTTTGTCGTTTTCTAACTACGACAATACTTCAGTTGCGGGGTCCACCAATGATTATGCCGTCGTATGAATATTCCCTATTAAAACAAATATTCCCCGACCAATCGAATATTCCCCGACACAACGAATATTTTATATCAACATGCTTACTTTGCAAAATTTTCAAATATTACCCCAACTATAACATTATATCATATCCACACCATAATATTCAAAAATATATTTCGAGAAAAATTAGTCTTTATTCAAAAAAGTTGGGGTCTTACATGATGCGTATGAAGAAGAAAGTACAAGAAGGTGCTATTCCGAAAGCAAGAATTGATGAAGAAGGAATACTTCGAGTCAACTCTAGACTTTGTGTTCCTAACGATTCTGACTTGAAGTATAAAATCATGATAGAGGTGCACAACACACCGTTTGTAATCCATCCCAGGAGTACTGAAATGTATCGTGATCTTCGACATACATCCTGGTGGAGCAATATGAAGAAAGAGATAGTAGAGTTTATCTCAAGGTGTTTAACTTATCAACGTGTCAAGGCTGAGCATCAAGTGCCAAAATGGCCATTGCAACCACTTGAAATTATAGAATGGAAGTGGGAGCACATTACCATGGATTCGTTACTGGTCTTCTCAAGGTTTCTCAAGGCATTGATGCAATTTGGGTCATTGTTGATAGATTGACCAAATTTGCTCATTTCTTACCTATACGAGAAACTTATTCACTTAAACATCTTACTCGTATATACATAAATGAGATTGTAAGACTGCATGGTATGCCAGTATCCATAGTTTCTGATCGAGACCCAATATTCACTTCACGATTTTGGGTTAGTTTGCAAAAAGAGATGGGCACAGATTTATAATTTAGTTCGGCATACCATCCTGAAACGGATGGGTAGTTGGAGAGGACTATTCAAACTATATAAGATCTATTAAGACTCTATATCCTTGACTTCAAAGGAAGTTGGGACAAGTTCTTTCCATTGGTGGAATTCTCCTACAATAACAGTTATCAAACAAGTATTGGCATGACTCCATTCGAGGCGTTGTGTGGTTGCAAGTGTCGTTCTCCAGTATGCTGGGATGAGGTGGGTGAAGCAATGTTGTTGGGTCCAAAATTGGTATGCATGATAATGAAATAGATTCAAATGATCCAGCAACGTATAAAAACCTCACAAGATCGACAAAAGAGTTATGTTGATATTCATCGAAGGGACGTGAAATTTAATATTGGAGATCATGTGTTATTACGTGTTGCTCTATGGAAAGGAGTTACAAGATTTGGAAAGAGAGGAAAAATCAATCCTCGATTCATTGGGCTATTCAAAATCCTTGATCGAGTAGGTACTATGGCCTATAGACTCGCCTTTCCGCCAAGTATGTCTCGTGTTCATAACATTTTTCACATATCTATGTTACGTAAATATGTGGAAGACCTGAACCACATTATTGAATTAGAACCGGACGAGATAGCGGAAGATTTAATGTATGCAGAGGTACTTGTTAAAATCTTGGATAAGAAGGAACATATTCTATGCTCCAAGGTTGTACCTCAAGTCAAAGTTTTATGGAGAAACCGTGATGTTGAGGAAATAACCTGGGAGTTAGAATCTAAAATGAAATCAAGGTTTCCTTACCTCTTCAACATACCAGGTACGTACTCCAATTTCGAGGATGAAATTTCATAAGAAGGGGAGGTTGTAAGACCCCAACTTTTATGAATAAAGATTAATTTTTGTCAAATTATATTTTTGAATTTTATGGCGTGGATTTGATATAATGTTATAGTTGTGGGTAATATTTATACACTTTGCAAAGTAAGCAAGTTGTCATAAAATATTTGTTTGGTCGGGGAATATTCGTTTTATCAGGAAATATTCGTACGACGACACAATCATTGGTGGACCCCACAATAGAATTACTGTCGAAGTTAGAAAACGATAAAAATAACTTTTATAAAAATAACGGCAAAAGTTTTACCCTTAAACTGTTGAAATACCTGGTGGTAAAAGTACAGTAATACACGTGGTTGCATAGTAGCACACGGTATTATACAATATCTTTGATTATTGATGCTTACGTGAGAAGTCACTCAGTTTTATTCAATTATTGCCACAGTAATTGTTGCATAGTATCTCTCATATTATTGATTTAATTATTGTCACAGTATTATCTGCATAATATTTTATATTATTAAATGAATAATTGAGACGACAAAGTTATTCATATTATTATTTACATTATTGACGATGTCTAGAAAGTTCAGTTGAGGAAAGGGGTTTGGTCATCTAATTGCGCGCCAATAGGGAGAAATTCTTATCGGAAAGCCCCCTCTTTCCTGGGAATGATCTGATTGTTAATATTGTAAGTTATAATATTAATAATGAATAAGTTCGTGTTGATTAAAGATAAGAATAATAATTGATGAATGAAATATATTTGTTCATTTAGTTTTCTTTAATTTTTCCATGACCCAATTACCCTCAAAGGAGGTAATTCTGTGATTGGTTGGCTTTGTTATTATTGACCAAATGGGTAATTAATCGGATAAATGAGCAATTAATTGCTATTAGTTCACATGCAAATAACTATTTGATCACATGCATGCACTATTAAGGGAGGTTGTGCAAGATTGATAATTCTTGAAGGACTAAATTAAAAATGGAGGTAAAGATGAATGTACTAAACTGTAATAAGTCGAGCCCCTAAATGTGCAATTATCGAAACTATGTTTTCCAATAAATAGAAGCTCATTTTTTCTTTCATTCTCACCAATTCACTAAGACTCACAAGAACAACTATAAAGAGAGAAACTATAGAGAGGAAGAAGAAGAGTATTCTGCTATTTCACTATTGCAGTATCCAGTCTTCTACTAAGGTAAGTGATATTATTTTTGTTCAATATTCGTAAGAAATAATATTTTCTTCCATACTCTGTAGTATAAGTAATATTATTTCATTTTGTATTCTTAATTCTACACTCATTTTGTTAAAGTATTGCTTCTATACTCCGTGAAATTAGTAGAATATCCTTGAAATTTGCGCTTCATCTAGTATTATTTCACAAGGATATTTTTTTGAACATTCTTGTTAAATTTTAAGCTTTTCATGCCAAATTACTATTCATGGGATACTATTCACTCAGGTACTATTCACCCGGGGTATTATTCATGACAAAAATTGATTTCTTCAGTCCAAATTGTTTTTGATACAATATTATTCTTAATTTTACTCCACAAAACAGTATTATGTTAACAATTTGGACATTATTGAATTCCGGATACATTAAATTATAAATCTTTAAAATTTATCATTGTTCTCATTTAATTGAATTCTTATATCATTGTCATCGTCCTTATGCTTATATTGTGATGAAAGTCATCTTTGGCCTGTAGTGCAAAGTTGGACTGTTGATTGGTATGATTATGACCAGGGATTATTCGATTTAGTCATGACCTGATTATTCAGTATAATTATTTGGTATAATCAAAATGTCAAAAATGGTAACCACTTTCGTGGTAATCATGACCAAGACAATAGAGGTGGAAATTTCAAGAAGAGAAGGTTATGATTATACTGAATAATCCCTTGTCATGATTATACCGAATAATCCCTAGTCATAATCATACCAATCAACAGTCCATCTATGCACTACGGGCCAAAGATGACTTTCATCACAATATAAGCATGAGGATGATGACAAAGATATAAAAATTCAATTAAATGAGAGCAATGATAAATTTTAAAGATTTATAATTTAATTTATCAAGAATTCAATAATGTCCAAATTGTCAACATGATACTGCTTTGTAGAGTAAAATTCAAGTATAATATTGTACCAAAAATAATTTGGACCGAAAAGAAATTAATTTTTGTCATGAATACCCCGGGTGAATAGTACCTGAGTGAATAGTACTCCGTGAATAGTACTTCAAGAATAGTACCCCGTGAATAGTACTCCGACATGAAAAGGTTAAAACTTATCAAGAATGTTCAGAATAATATTTCCATGACAAGATACTAGATGAAGCACAAATTTCAAGGATATTCTACTAATTTCATGGAGTATAGAAGCAATACTTTAATAAAATGAATGTAGAATTCGGAATCTGAAACGAAATAATATTACTTACATACAACAGAGTATGAAAGAAAATATTATTTCATACGAATACTGACCAAAAATAATATCCCTTACCTTAAAATAAGAGTATTTCTGACTGGTAGGACGAAGATATTCTTGAAGAAAACTTATACTATTTTCTACGCTCAAAACTACCTTAAACTCAATAGAAATACACTCAATATTATAGAAGAAAAATTCTCTAATTCTGGTATGATTTTTAATTCTAAACTAAGCATCCTATTTATAGGAGAATGGAATGATATTATTTGAATTTAGAAAATCACGGACATCAAAGTGGGAAAATCACGGGCAAAACCGATCGGTTGAAAAAAATTCTGATTCACTATGCAAACACTATGCATAATAAAATATAATATATTCTATTTTTTATAAAAAATAAAACTTATTATTATAATATATATATATATATATATATATATATATAATATTACAACTCCCTCCCGACCATTTCATCCCCCACCCCACCAATTATTTTAACATATATGTGACGCCTCCAAAATAGGTATACATCACACATCTTGGGTCGCCAAATACATGGTACTGAATACAAATACAAACTTAATTATACAACATGAGCATAGAGTTTTTACACAAATATTGTCTTTTAGACAATATCCAAACTCAAATGGAGTCCTCATTACATTTATTGTCACACTATTTTATAAAATAGTGAGGACTACTATAACACCATCTCGAACCATCACTCCGTTCCCTGACTAGTTCTGGCTACGTTCTCATTTCTTGAAGAGAACAATGGAAGTAAAAGGGTGAGCTCAACTAGCCCAGTAAGAAATATTATGACTAAGATAATGCAGAATAAATTATCATTAGCCTTCAACAATATTAAACTGATATAATATAATAGACAACAAGTTTAACTACAGCGGAACAAGCAAACCATTAGAAGAGTCAAGTAGAGCATGATATCTACTATCTTCTACGATTTAAAAAAATTTATCATTAACTTTATCACTGAGACTCAACTTAATAAATAAATCACATCATCGAATCATCCCTACACTACGGGCCAAGGATATTCATTAGTATCATGTCCACAAATTATTCTTGCACTATGGGCCGAGAATATTCGTGTAATCATCAATGGTCATGATCATACCGAATTATCTCTAGTCATAATCATACCAATCAACAATCCAACTATGCACGTAAGCCAAAGATGACTTTCATCACAATATAAACATGGGGATGATGATAATGATATAAGAATTCAATTAAAAGAAAGCAAATGATAAATTTTTTAAGGATTTATAACTTAATTTATCCAAAATTCAATAATGTCTAAATTGTCAACATGATACTTCTTTGTGGAGTAAAATTAAAGAATAATATCCATGTATCAAAAATAATTTGGACAAAAAAGAAATAAATTTTTTGGTGAATAGTACCTCATGAATAGTACTTTGGTTATAGTATCCCGTGAATAGTACCCTGACATGAAAAGTGTCACGAATACCTGACTGAACAATATTTAAGTGAATATTAACTAGGTGAATAGTAATCCATGAATATTAACTCGTGAATAGTACCCCCGACATGAAAAGTGCCCCGAATACCCTAGTGAATAATGTTATAGTGAATAGTAATCAGATGAATAGTAATCCCTGAATAATATCCTGGGAGAAAATATTAATATTTAATAAGAAAGTTCAAATCAATATTCCAATAAAATTATACTGGATGAAGCACAAAACTCAAGGATATTCCACTAATTTCAAGGATTATAGAAGCAATACTTACCATAGTAAGTTTAGATTTAAGAATATGAAAAGAAATAACATATGAAACTGCAAATGGATTTTCAGTTGTCATACGGTACGTAATCTGCGTAGACAAGTTATTCCGACATATTAAAGGATGAATACGAAAATTAGTATTCCTTATGAATACGAAAGAAATAATACCCCTTACGAATACAACAAATAATATCCCTTACCAAACGAAAATAACATCCATTATGAATACAACAAATAATATCCCTTACCAAACCAAAATAACATCCATTACGAACACAACAAATAATATCCCTTAGCAAACAAAAATAACATCCCTTACTAAACGAAAACAAAATCCCTTACCTTAGTAGAAGACTTGATACAGTAATAGTGAAGTAGCCGAATACTCTTCTTCTTGCTCCCTATAGTTTCTCTCTCTATAGTTTCTCTTGTGAATCTCAGTGAATTAGTGAGAATGAAAGAAGAATTAAGCTTCTATTTATAGGAGAATGGACTAAATAGTAACTGATTCACAAATGGTCCAGATTGATTCACTATTAGAATGGATGGTCCAGATTGATTTACTTTTAAAATCACCACCGACAATCCAGATTGATTTACTTTTAAAACCACCACCGATGGTCCAGATTGATTTACTATTAAAACCACCACCGATGGTCCAGATTTATTTACTATTAAAACCACCATTAATTTTCCAGATTGATTTACTATTACAACCACCATCATTGGTCCAAATTAATTTAACTTATTACACTTTAGTACCCATAAAGTTTTCCAAGTTTGCATTATTCCCCTCTAACTTTTGTAAATCACTTATTTTTAATATACACATTCTTAATACTTCAACAATTATTCATCATTAATATTATAACTCACAATATTTAACAACTAGATCATTCTCAGAAAAGAGGGGGCTTTCCGATAAGGATTTCTTCCTAATGGTGCGCAATTAGGTGACCAAACCTCTACTCGTCAGAACTTTCTAGACATCGTCAATATTGCAAATAATAATATGAATAACTTTATCATCTCAATTATTGATTTAATAATATAAAATATTATACAGATAATAATGTGACAATAATTGAATGAAATAACGTGAGATACTATGCAACAATTACTGTAGCAATAATTGAGTAAACTGAGTGGCTTCTTACGTAAGCATCAATAATCAATATCGTGTCCTACTACGCAACCACGCGTATTACTATACTTTTACCACCGGGTAGTTCAATAGTTTAACAGTAAAACTTTCGCCATTATTTTTATAAAAAGATATTTTTGTCATTTTCTAACTACGACAATACTTTCGTTGTGGGGTCCACCAATGATTGTACCTTCGTACGAATATTCCCCGACACAACGAATATTTTATATCAACTAGCTTACTTTGTAAAATTTTCAAATATCACCCTTAACTTTAACCTTTTATTAATTTAACCATTTACTAAATAAAATAATAATTATAAGAAAATTGTATACTTTCATTTCATAAAATTCGGGGTCTTACAATCTCCCCTCCTTATGAAATTTCGCCCTCGAAATTTACATACGTACCTAGTATGCCGAAGAGATAGGGATACCTCGTTTAGATTCTAACTCTTGAGGTATAACCTTTGAGCGTAGAATATATTCATTCTTATCCAAGATTTTAACAGGTACCTCTTTATACCTTAAATCTTCCACTATCTCGTCCAGTTCTAGTTCAATACTGTGGTTCTGGTCGTCCACATATTTACGTAACATTGATACGTAAAAAACATTATGAACACGCGACATAGTTGGCGATAAAGCGAGTCTATAGGCCACAGTTCCTGTAATGCCCCAGAAAAATCAGATTTTTAAGAATTAAATTTTTATTTGATTATGTGGATTAAATGAATTTAATTAATTAATTATGGGAGTAAGCTATTTGAAGGTCGTTCTATGACCTAGACATATCGGAATGTCGTAGTATTTTGACTACGTGGTAGAATTAAAGTGTTTGAATTTGCAAGACAAAAATAAAATCTTTTCGAGAAATTTTTTGAAAAACATTATTCACGCATTTCTGCTCGGGAATTATTTTTGAACTTCCTAGAAATACGTAATGATAGAATATCAAGGTGAGATAGAATATCCAATAATATTTCAGTTATGGCAAACACAGTTTTTCGCCTGCGGACTTAAAACCTAACGGTTAAGGAAAGTGAGTTCCGAGAAGGAATTTAAATGCGTATAATGAATTAAAGCAATGATTGTATACTACGTAAGTATTGTACGAGGTAATGAATACGAGTATGATACGAGATATTATACGAATGTGTATGAATGATGGAATGTCGTATACTAAATAAGTATACGAGTTAGAATACAAGATTAATACATAAATTATACGTTATAAGGCTTTAAGCCAAATGTAATGGAGTTGTAGGATTGAGTAAGAAATTGTAAAGTCCAATGAGATATTGATAAGGCCCAAGTGTAGAAATGTGTAAGCCCAATGCAAGCTAATGATAAAGCCCAAAGAATTGTTAATGCAAGCCCAATGTATAAGTTAGGATTAATTAAACCTAAAGCCCAAAGTAAGAATCCAATGGATTAGGAGGATCCATTGGGCAACCCATGACCATATGGGTGATCTTGGTGGCCAAGAAATAAGTGTGCTGGGCAAGTAGACTTAAGGGTTAAACAAAGGATAAGTTAAGTAACTTAAAGGCTAAGTAAAGTGCTTATGAGTAATGAGCAAGCAAAGTGCTTTTATGTGATGAACAAGAAAATGATAAGCTATGTGATTAACAAGTTAACTTAATGGATAAGTAAGTGTGGTGGCCATGTAACGCCCCCATATATATACTCCCACTATATCTGATGTGGTGCTTACTATGAATCAATATAATGCATTTAAATCTATACACCCATGATATCTGATTATAAGATTACATTAAATAGAGGGACTAGTTTTAGGGTTTCTCATCCATTGCTAGGGTTTTCTAACTGAACGTTGACGTTCGAATATAATATTAGGGTTTAATACTGATATATAATTTATCTGGCCAACCCTTGACCCTTAACCACATTCTGAACACATAAATGGCCATATACACAGAACATATTCACGTATAAACTTAATCCTGAACAATTCGCCAAAATCCTTCACAAAATTTTGAAATTCTCAAAATTCCTTCCTAAAAATATCAAACGCATACACTTATTTTCTGTCTAGGTCTATTATTGAACCTTAAATCTATCATTTAAGATTTTAATAATTGTCTAAATTCTCAGGTTGTCACATTCACCCCTTCTTCTAAGAATATCGTCCCCCAAATTCACCTTACACCTTACACCATATTGCTTACACCATTCATACACATCATCACATGCTACCCAATACACCACTCACAAGAGTAAAATTTTAAAACTGTGCTGAGGAGTCGTATAGACTATTTGTCTGTCATTTTCGCAAAGGTTTTATGGAAATTCATCCGTAAACCATCATAACTTACGGACATAGTGGGTGATTAGCCCGTTATGCCCTGTACTGATCAAGTACTGCTGGTCGGAACCAATTTCTTGTTCCTCTTATCCGCCTTGGGCGCATAAAATTTTCTTACCTCAGTCTTATCGGAATCCGCACCAAAATAATTTTGGTTAGGGAAAAATTTTCAAAGAACGCTTAGAATTTTATAAACATTGGTCTAGCCAAATCAAATAGCATAGACTCATATCAATAATTCAATTTCAATCGAATTATGAATGTGTGTAGCCAAAACCCCGTTGGAAAATTAAAATTTTGAAACTTTTGTTGAAAATGACGTCATGATGCCGTACTGTATTAACAGCCCATTTGAGGATGCCATTATCGAGTGACTTTGTCATAACACATCATACAATAGTGGAATAATGATTTTAGATCAAATTCAACACTAAGTATTCCTGCATTTACAACTCGATCAACTTTTTATCATCTCTGCACCAGGTTACATGGTACATAAGTGATAAATAAAAATATATTTTGATATTTCAAATCATTATTGTCTAGCCGAAATAAGTAGCATAGACTATACTTTAAACCGTTCAAAAATCATTACAAATCTGTTTTATCATCTCAACAGGTAACGAGGTGTCGGTGGCCCGAAGTCCACGTGTACACAATGGTTACCAAGTGTTGAGAATAAAAATTCATTTTTCAAAAGCACATAGTGCGTATTTAGTTTGACGTCAAAAATTTTGAAGTCTAGCATAGCTAAGAGTTTTGGAAAACTTATGTCTCCACTAATAATCATTTGCTTAACAATCTATTTGTTCCTATAATCCTCAATTCTCCATTCACACATAACTATACCCAGATCGTCAAACCACACTTATGAGTTCATAAACTTGCCACAATCATATGAGTTTAAGAACTTACCCTAATCAGACCTTTGGCGTCCATTCGCTGAGGGGTTCATAAATATTTCATATAACTATGAGTTAAGAATGTCACATAAGTATGAATTTTAAGAACTCGCACTTAACCTTATATCCTCTACCTATAACCTATCTATTTGTTATACACACGAGAAAGGAATCACCCTCTTAACATGCATATAGCAAATAACGCGACATAAACATTTCAATGATTATCAGTGCCAGAAACTAAGTGGTTTTTACACCAAGTACAATTCCTCGCCCATACAAGGAATCATACAACTCAGTTCCTGACATGAGTCCTCAATTGAAATCCCCACCTAGTTTTAACCCCTTCTCAATACGAATTTCATTCAACTCATATTCATAATCCTTTCTTGAATCTGTACCAATTCGCACATCAATCTTGCTGTAACTTTCCAATCATTAGATTGATTCTTTTCCTTACTATCACCTTATCAGATCACGGGGTGATCTCATCGTATATATTACGATTCATTTCGGTACTATGATCGTTTTGTTTTACGATCTCCTATCCCTACACTTTTAGTCTTTTAGAATCGATCTATTCATCACTACTATACACCTTTATTATCGAGTTTAGAACTCAGATTCTTGACAACTCATGAGAGATTTGTCTTTGAATCTTACCGACCAACTAACTCTATGTGAGTTAGATCTTATCCTAATCACTACGGTTATTTGTCTCAGGTATTCATACCTAAGGTTTATAACCAACAGCTTTGATACCAACTATGAGAGCCCCAAACCCGGGTCCTAAATCACCATGGATCTGGTTCAATCAAATCTATTTCTATTGCGGAAGATATAAACATAAATTGTTTATACAATAAACTTTACACACTATTCCCCAAGGTCGAGTAACCTTAACGTATACACAATTTATAACTTGTCTAACATATAACATTATACTCATACTATACTATTATATTTTAGCTGCAGATATTATCCCAAGCTGAACTTGGCTTTATCCTTTCCTGTATCCGACGTATTCATCTTAATCTGCAATGTTTTATCATGATATAGCAAGGGTGAGCATGAAGGTTGCCCATCAAGTTTAAATTTATTTAAGGATATATCATGATTGAAAGAGTTTGAATAATAAGCTGGCTATAATTCAACAATATAGTTGTGAATTAGCATGAACAAACTTTCATAGCTAAACGAACATTGAACATGAACATATATATCTGGACCGAATGGTAATGAAGGTGATCAGCCTTTCATACCTGAAGATTTCATGCAATGTACATATAGTACGATTCAACAAATCATAGACGTGATAATCATGAATGATTATTCACAAGCATATACACAAAATTATAACTTAGGGTTGAGTTAAAGAAAACTTTCCTGTTTGGTTGATTATTGTTACGCAATTTTATTACGATTTGTCTGAAGACCTAATATATAAATAATATCGGTATACAAATTAGAATAATATCATCACAGTATTTAAAATAACCTAAACACATTAACACATAACCCTATCAGTCTATACATCACATAAAACCTAACCTCAAGTCAAACTTTTATAGTCCGAGTTGAGTTCGACACAATTCTGACATCCCGACGGCTTAGTCGGATAAATATCGAGTTTAATTTCAATTAAACTCTGCCTAACACTTAATAATTATCTTTGATAATTTTATTATTAGTCAAGATATTTTTCATAAGCTCGTAATCATTTTCAGATAATTATTCTCATTTATTATAAATTTTCAATCATTAACATCGTATTTATATAATTAAATACCCTTAATTCCTTTATCATTAATATTTATTTAATATTAAATATTTAATAAAAAACTTAACAAAGTATTTTTAATATTTTAAAATCATATTTATATAATTTTTAAACCATTAACTTCTCTATCCAATAATTGATATTAATATTAAAATATTAATATTTTCATGAAAAAAATATTAAAAGTTATATTTTATAACTCAAAATATTTTATAACCCTTAAATCATTTTTATATGATTTTTAAAGCATTAATTCTATTTTTCCATAATTTATTTAATATATTTATTAAATAAATTAATTACCATTAATATTAATTTATTAATGAAATTCATCACAAAGTATTAAAAGTCATCAAAAATAACTTAAAATATTTTCTTATACGATAATATAATTTTTCATGATTTTTCAAGTATTAAAATTATTTTTAACTAATTTATTTAATATTATAATTAAATAAATTAAATACCATTTATATTCCAAAAATATTAAATATTTATGGAATATACTCAAAATAATTAAAAACTAATTTTCAAATTTAAAATAATTTTTAGGAATTTATTATGTATTTTTAATAATTTAAAACTAATTTTTATCTATTTATTAAATAAAATAATTAATTTTCTAACTAAACTGTCGCTAAAAATGGCTTTAGTGACAAAACTGTCGCTGATTGTGTTCTTCAGCTGTTCTTGTCCAAACCCAGAAATGCATGCTAGTGGACAAGTGGGTAGGTTTGACCGGTTATAGATCTTTGATCACACGGTTTCTGTACAGCCTGATGGGTTAGGATTGTAGTATAAGTGTAATACTACACTTATAAACTAAGATCATAGCTAAACAACATAATAACTGAGAGATCTAAGCCACATAAAAGCTTGTCAGAGCTGTTCTTCATTTCTGGGTTACCCAGAAATGAAGAACAATTCGAGGGTCTACTTTTTAGGCCTTTAATCAACGCGTTCCAAGCTTAGTAAGTGTGATTTAAAGGATCTAACTTGTAGTCCTGATACTAGGGAACATTTATATAACATTATTTTACTCTAAAAACATCACACATGCCAGATCAAGGACGGTCAAATCTTGTCAGAAAAATCGACTGATGAAGATCTGGGTTTTCTAGAAAACCTTCATGAGGCAGTTTGGTCAACCTACTTTGACCATTATTATTTTCAATTATGTTGTTAATCTAGGCGATCTAATAGCATACATGTGTAGTTCATATACCCCTCTACAACAATGACCTAACAACATGACCAAACTAACAAACCACAACAAGATCTAGCACCTGCAAAACATTGTCAGACAACTGTTGGGTTTCTGGGTTGCCCAGAAACCCGTTTTTATGCTTGGTCAACGCAGTTTGACTGCTCCTATCTTACGATCTAGACATGATCTAACACTGTTTCCAGTTCCAGATCAAAGCCTACATGGCATAGAACAAATCCAAAACATAAAACACACAAAACATCTAACACAGAAGAATTTAGAGGCTCTGACATATCACTGTCAGGCCACAATTTCAACTTTTTTCCAGATTTTTGAAAACTTGATTTTTCGAGCACTTTGATGTTATGGATTTGGGATATAACAACCCAGATCACTAAATGACATCTTATAACACACTTGTAAACAAGAAATCACATAATCACATAAGATTTTAAGGATCTAGTAAGGCTTAGGGTTTTATACCTTTAAAGCTTTGATCCTTGAACTTCTGATCTTTGATCTGATATTGGAAAGTTAAAGGTTGATCTAGCCCTAACTTAACACTCATATTTACTTTAAATCTCAAATTTTAGAGAGAGAAAATTCTTGGACAAAAATGAAAAGTAAAGTAACTTTTCTTACTTTAAATCTCCTAATTTAGATCCAATGTATGCAAACCTTGCTAGGTGGCACTTGATCCGATCTTTTAAAGATTTAGGCACATGGCTAAACTTTAGGCTTGATGACTCACAATATTTTCCTTATCTTTTGCTTAGGTTTTAAGAAAGGGCATTTTGGTCATTTAGCATTTAATTTTAAAGGCATACTTGTCATTTGCCCTAACCCTTAGGGTTTGGGGTTTAACCCTTAATATTTTGAAATTTAATTTCTAGAATTTCCGAATTTTGGTTTTCAAAATAGAAAATTAATATTTCTAAATTGTAATTAGGATTATCTAATTAGATTAAACTTTCCCAATCATAATTCAATCTTGTTAATTAGGATTAATATATCCTAATTAAAAATTTTAAATAAAAATTTAGAGTTTTCCCTAAAATGAGAATTAGGGTTTATAACCAAAGAATTAGGGTTTTCTTAATAGTCAATTAGGGTTATCCCTAATTATATTTATAATCATAAATACTTAAATCATTAAATTTAACCTTTGAATTCCTAAATTAGGGTTTCATATTCCGAATTAGGGTTTAGAAATCCCCAGAACTGAAATTAGGGTTTCCAGAACCAGTTTTAGGGTTTTTCATCCATTGCTAGGGTTTTCTAATTGAACATTGACGTTCAAATATAATATTAGGGTTTAACATTGATATAATTTATCTGGTCAACCCTTGACCCTTAACCACATTCTAAACTCATAAATGGACATATACACAGAACATATTCACGTATACACTTAATCCTGAACAATTCACCAAAATCCTTCACAGAATTTTGAAATCCTCAAAATTCCTTCCTAAAAATATCAAACACATACACTTATTTTCTATATAGGTCTATTATTGAACCTTAAATCCATCATTTAAGATTTTAATAAATTATCTAAATTCTCGGGTTGTCACAATGTTCGTTAAGTCAATTTCTTATTCCTTATGGCTTTCTGACAAATAAATGTCATACCTCAGGATTTATTCTTTATCGTCCAAGTCATACAGTCTTTTGTATACTCAGAACGATCATTCAATATTCATTCTACGCATTTATAGCGTTACCAATTTTACATTACCTTATTCTTATCTTACCACGTCCGGTTCATTCAACTTGGAAAGTCATCTAAGTTATAAACATTAACTCGGCTTCTTTACGTTATAATGCATTTTGTCTTTAATTCACTTTTCTTCACCGCTCACGGGTTTAATCATTGATCTTCATTACCTTACGGTCAAACCATACACAGGGTGTAGGTTCTACCCGTTTAATATTCGCGTACACTTAACCTTCAAGTCGGTTCAAGTGTTCAACGCTTACATTCAATTCTAACATTCTCATCCGACTCACATTTGGTTTTCATTAATCTTCTTACCGATCGCTACGGCTTTCTTGATAATTCATATCTTACTTACTACTTTTGCCAACGTCTAGGTTATACAACCAATGTATACCTAGAACGTTCACTCTGCGTGAATACGATTCACGAGGATCGTTTACGTATTCATCGTTTACATTGTTCATCCCTTAATCTCTTATTCAACCTTTACCTAAGGTTTTAATCGCTTTCATTTATTACTATTACCTGAACCCCATGTTCAATATTTTTTCTTAATGTCGAAGCCATACGGTTCGTTGTATGCTAAGACCGATTTCTTATCGCAACAGCGTTACATTCACAACATTTAAACACTTTACATTTATCTCGCATTACCATGACATAACATCGAAATGTTATTCATTACCCTCGTCAATCAACGTCTAAGGAATCACCATCATAGCAATCCCCCACGTTCGTTTATCGTGACTACGATCCCATGATATTGGTTCCGTAACCCGCGTCTACATTCTTCGTCTTTTAATCTCGTTTAATCTTTTCGTTCAAACTTCATCAAAGGTTTAATACACTTAATTAAGTGTTACATTAGTTACACTACATGTTCATATTTCTTTCTTGCACATCCCCCAGTAATTGAGCAGTTAAAAGCTCATCATCAAGCATCGACTTCTGCACCGAGCCGCGGCTCGCACCCCTTCTTTACCTCATTGCCGCAAATACCACTCAGTAGTGTCAAATCTGCTGAGGTTGGCCAAGACGCCACTCTCTTTTCTCTATTTCGCGCCGCTGGCTCCACTCGATAGTAGTGATGGTCTGGCCTCAAGGCTTTGAAGACCGCTTCCCTAGGCTTGACTGGCGCTGCGGCGCCGAGCACAAAACCTAGAAAATTTTTCTATGTCTTAGAAATTGCTTAAGACGCTTACTTCCCGATTCCATAACTTATTTATTATAACTCAGAACGAGGACATTCCAAAGCCATTCTCTTCCTTATCTTATGTACTTCGATTACCCTCGGACAGAACTTCATTCTGAATCCGTTAACATGCCATTCAATTGGCTTAATCTTCGCCCTTAATTCGTTTTACGTTATTAACGTTTTTCATTCGTTCGTCTGTAATTTGGTCATCTGAACTCGGAACTCGTTCATTCTTTAGTCTACGACTCATATTTTATACATTATCTTACATTCTTATGAAACCCTACACGTTTGGGCTCATTTACATACTTTCTATTTCTCGTTCATCTTTTACGAATTTTTGCCATAACTTCGTTATAGCTCAGTTTTAATCCGTTCTTCATGAACGTTTCTAACGTTCCTAACCAAGCAATAAGAAACTAACTTATACGCGATGGTTTTAAACTTGTCCATCAACAACAATTACACTATGATGGTTTTAAATTTGTCCATCAACAACGTTCTTCGCTTGTTCTTCGCATTCTTCATTTTAAATCGATATTTTGATTACGATTTTACTTTTTCTTGGAATTTGATGTTATAGAACACCGTTCCTTACTTAATTCACCCACTCATTCATATAATCCACTCGGATCGTTCAAATTCATTACGAATCTTATACTTCCTTAAGGAATTTTTTAACATAAACTTCAAATTTCTTATTTCTTCTTTTCTCATGATTTCAACCATATGAAATCATTCCTAATATATTTTACATCTTATTCTCATTAAACTATATTTTTAACATATAAACTTAAAGAAAATTATCTAGAAGCTAGGTTTTCGGATTACCTCTCTTCTTTAATCTTCCTCCATCGGACAAAGCATGCACTCGGGCAAGCTTTTCCTCTTCCTTTTCCTCTCTTCCCCCATCCGAACTCTCTCTCTCTCTCTCTCAAAGTGTAGGATTTTCAAAAATCCCAAAACAATGAAGTTAGCTTCCTATTTATAGAAAACCAAGGCTATGGGCATTTTAATAATTTCGCCCCCCTAACTTTCTTACTATTCAAGGCTTAAGGACTAAGTTAACTTAGCCCTCAAGTTTGCTTAGCCATTAAGTTTCGTAGTTTCGTCTTTCGGGTTTCGTCCGACAGTTTTAAAAACTACGATTCTCGAAATCCAAATACTTTTGCATATTTTGTCTTTCTTTTACCGATTACCTTTTACGTATTCTTTGGATTTTCGAAAAATTGAAAAACACTTTTTTGTGTCAAGCGTTTTCCTTCGCATTTTCCCCTAATGTAGCTAAACGAATGAAAAGTACATAACAGTACTTTTCGTAGTTTTTATTTTGTCCGATTTTTGTACGTTTTTCGAGAAAAACTTTTATCGGCTTACTTAACATTTCACGATATATTATCGTCAAATCTTTCAACGGAATGTCATTTCGACATACCGAACTCTCGGAACAACTTATGTTATTCAAACCCAAACCCTTTGGGTTTCGTCAGGTGAATAGTGCATAATTCATCTTTTTCCTTGGAAATATTTTGTTCCCGGAAAAATTTTATTTTCGTATTGAAAATTCTTACTCGTTCAGGCTAGCTCATAGCCAGAATCCTCCCGATTAATAATCATTCTAGGTTCTAGAACGATTAATAAACACATAGCACATAATAGTATTAATAAAAATTCATTTTATTAATAACTAATTCTTTAAATCTTAAATTCTAGACAATCTGATTTTCCGGGTTGTCACAATCATGTTAAGGTGTGATATTATTGGACATGATCAACATGAATACCTAGCTAGACATATGCATTATAAATAGTTGAACATGGGATATGATAAGTCTAGATGATGTAAAACTTCATGATTTGAAATACATGATTTAACTAACATAAGCATGAATAGTTGAGACCTAATGATCATGTAGCATATGTATAACGGCTAAACGTAAGAGAATTTGTTAATTGAGCACTTAAAGTCTTGATTTAATAAGTATGGATTCTGACCTATGTTAAAGATAAGATGTAGGGTCAAACTTAGTTATCCACACACTAACATGTGTGTTTTGCATGATTATTCATATATATGAAAGTCGGGTTTACACTAGGGTTCTGCAGGGACATCCATGTCTTGGTTTGCACCAGGAGTAGCGCGACCGTGCCACTCCTTAGGACAAACCAAGCACGGTCGCGCCACCCTGCAATGAGATCTATTTTTTGCTGATAGTTTGAGGGTTTATGCATACCTATATTGTTACCTTAATCATTAATACATGTCCAGTACAGTATTCATGTTTTAATAGGCATGTTAATGAAAGAATCCTATGCTGAATAAGTGTTTATAACCTTAAGTCAAAAGACGATTACAAATTATGATTTTTGATCTCATAGAGTCTTACAAACTGATTTGGTGCGTGATAATGTATGGGATAAAGTTTTCAAAGAATGATGATATGATATGAACTAAAATGAAACTTAAATTATATGCTCAATGGTTAAGCATAAGTAGTAGATTGGTTTTTTTATATCAAGCATGTATAACTAATGTGTATACATAAATAGGATAATATAGTTCGTTGGGTGCTAGTAAGCTATAAGTTGGCAATCGACGCGAAAGGAAAGTTTACTAACTTACACAACTTTTGATTTTGTGCAACTTCTTGAATTTCATTTGATTCGTATATTGAATGCAAGTATCCGAATTCTACTTATATTGGGAAAGTATCTTAACCTATGCATTTACTTTATGCAAGGATTTTATGATACAAGTTTCTAACTTATACAACCTTGGTTAATGTACAAGTATCTAAATCTTTTGTTTCCTATCTTATGACATAATACTTCATAGATAGAATAGAGTTGTTATATTCTTGAACTTTAATTCAACTATTGAACTTATAATTGTTCATATATACATTTAAAGAGCAGCCTATGCCAATTGATTCGGCTAGACCTAAATCATAAATTAAAAGCGATCTAAATCAATTGATTGGTGCAGAATCTTGTATTGACTGAGTTGAAAAACCCTCTTTGAAGGGGAAACTATATTTATCGGGAGACCGACGTGCGCACTTAAGTATGATTAAATGATATGCATAACGTAGGGTACTTTAAGCTGATCACATGTTATACTCATTTTTGTTGGATTATCAGTATATTATTGTTAATTCTAGTAGAAGTTCATAGTCCTAAGTGATTGTTCAATATTCATAAATTTGAGATCTCGAACTGATTTAAGTATTGAATCTTATTGATATTTTCTGTCCTTAGCGACTATTGTTGAGAACCATTGATACTCCTTTCTATCTTTGAACTATCATTATTGTTGTACCCTTGAGAAATTTAAAACTATATTGAACACCCTTATTGCTATAGTACTTGTTGAGAAAACTTATTTCTCATTCTTGCTTTCCCTACAAACGTTTTAGTTAAGGTAAAGCAAGGTGGTCCATCATGTACTGATAAGGGCAAGGGCAAGGCCACATAGTAGCTTTATAAATTATTTAGAATATTTATGATTATGTTAAGGAATATTGTGTTATGTAATATTTATGGCTAAACTATGTTTAATTACGTTTAAGGTATGTAAGAGATTGTTGACACATGTCACACTCCATCCTAAATGTTTTGATGATGACCATATTATTCCTCTAATCATGCTCAATGAAATTTCAAGAAAAGAAATGGTATTACAGGAACATCGAGGAGGGAAATATAAAGACGTGAAATCTTTGAAGGATGAAAGGCTTTTTGAGTCCTAGGAAATATATGTAAGATCTTAGCATTTATTACTTTCCAATACAAGGCTTTAGGGCATGTGCATTATATAAATATAATTATTTTGCTCATATATCCGGTACTAAAAATTTGATATATGTGATTAAGGTAAGTTAGCTACACTGACCCGTTATATCACATATTAGTTGGCTAAGGAAATAACTAAAAACATGCATCATATAATTACTCCATAATCTAAGGAGTCTACTGGCCATTTCCACCGAATAAAATCAACTATGCTATTATGTGTCATATAATTGCTGAATTTAAGGGAAGTGATTAGATTGGTTCTTGCCCAACTCATTTTGGAAATAATCTTAGTAGGTCTATTGACTGCAAAATATGGTGAGTAATATGTGGTAATCATATCCGTATAATATGGGATATAGTTTAGGAGATATGTTGTCATTATGTAACGAGCAATTAATCTAGCATATAAAATCTTCAATCACTGATATATCACGGGAGCTGTAATAGGTAAGTAATTTTCCCACGTGATAGGCACTCAATAAATTATAATCTACTCATAAATCACTGATTGACCTTGTTGTTAGTATAATATCTTTGCTGATCATATCAGAGTCCTACTATAGCAAGCAACGGGAAATAGACTGAATCACATTGTAATTAGCATGTAATATGGATATTATGATCATAATGCATGATTTATGTTAAACAGTTATATTACGAATTGGCACTAACCAACGGTAATTTATCATAGTTGGCTATAAAAGAACGGAACCTAATGATAAGAAAATGCAAGAAATACATACTGAAATTGCCAACATACAAACGGCTAATTTGGATTTCTTCTGCTTACTGTTGATTGCAATTAAAGAAGCTACTACTGAGGTGATCTTGTAGAAAATACTCTGCTAATAATTTTCTTGCATATCATTATATACTAGAGCCTTGCATTGGTAAGTGATATATATTTCTTGGATCATTAGACCTTTATTGTGTATTTTAAATTTTCTCATACAAATCAATATTCTCTAAATTGTGATCAGGTTTGGATTATTGTATAATTACAATCAAGTTTGAAAGCATAGGTGCTTGAGGGTGCATAGGTGCACAAGGAGCAAATGTGCTCAAGTTGTTGGAACTTGTATTGTAATTGGAAGAGTTTAATAAAAGTGAGTCTCCAATACTATTTGGTATTGGACGTGGATTAGGCTACTATTATAGAGGGTAGTAGTTGAACCACGTTAAAAATTCTGGTGTCTATGTGATTGCTTTTTTTTGTTATATTATTCTGTTAACTATCCAGCAGCCTGCGTTTAATATCCATAAATATTACCAAACTAATTGAGCAAATTGTTTTCTCATAATCACATTCTGAAAAAGGTTAAGTCTCAGATTTATACATTTTGGAAAGTGTTACATAAATTCAACACCTTGTCTTAACATTTCTATTTATAAAGATATAGAATCCAGTTTGCTGTATTGAACATCAAAAGGAATTTTTAGTTAATAAACAGTTGGACATTGTTTGTTCCTACACTTATTAAACCCCCCTTCTAAGTGTGCCTACTTAAATTTCATTTGGTATCAGAGCTTGGCTCTACTTTTCTTGGTCTTAAAGGTGACTTGTAGAGAAAGATTCTAACATGGAACAATTTGGAAACGCTCATCAAGAAGGACAATCAACAAACCGACCTCCATTACTCTTTGGAACAGAGAACTACAATTTTTGGAAATTATGAATGAGGATCTATCTTAAACTAGACCCATAGAAATGGTGGGTGGTAGAAAATGGACTAGTAATTCCAAGGAAAGATGATGGCACTCCAAAAACTCTACTCGAAATGGACTCAACCGAAACCTATATGGTTTCATACGATTCAAAGGCAATGAAAACTCTTCTCAGCAGCATGGTGCAATCCGAAATAGATAAAGCCTCTTCATGCAACACAACTAAGGAGATATGGGATACTCTAGTGGTGAGTCATGAAGGAACTTCCAAAGTATGAGAAGTTAAGCTAAGCATGCTCATGCATGACTATGAAATGTTCAAGCTGGAAAAAGACGAAACAATAACAATGGCTCAAGCACAATTCCTAGTACTCATAAATTCCTTGAAGTTGCTCGATAAGTCAATCCCACAAAGTGAAATCAATCGTAAGCTACTTCGGGCTATGCCCAAAAGGTTTGAATCTAAGATTACTACCCTTTAATATTCTGTCAATATTTCTTATAAGGATACTTTAACTCTCTTTTGTGAACTAGAAGAATATGAACACCAGTTAAAAAGACATGATGATGAGGAAGAAGTTCCTCGAAAGAGAGTGCTAGCTCTAAATGCAGGAATTGAAGAGGAACTTAAAAATAATTCAGACGATGAAATAGATATGATTTCAAGATGACTCAAAGGATTACTTCAGAGAAAGAACAAAATGAAGAACGCATTCAATTCTAACAAACTCAAAACCAAGCAAATCGAAGAAACCTATTTTCAATGCGGACAACCAGGCCATTTCAAGAAGGACTGCTTCCAGCTCAAAAATAAAGGAAAGTAAGGCAATAAAGAGATCAAAAAGAATAAAGCCTTCCTAACATAGAGTGACGATGAAGAATCTGAAGTGGAGATAGATGCAAATGATGAACTAGCTCAAATATGCTTCATGGGACTTGAAGGTGAATCTAGTGAGGTATCCTTTTCTGATGTTATTATTTTGAAACAAAAAAATGAAAAGTTAATAGAAAAAAATGTTTACTTAAAAGATCTAGTAAACACACTAATGGGCAAAATTGAATCACTAATAGATGAAAAGAAGGAATTAGAAAAAGTAACAAACACAAATGAAGAAAAATTATTAGCTGCGAAAAATGATTATTTAGATAATTACAATAAAATACTTTTTAACAAATTAAAACAATTAAATGAGGAAGTTGAAAAATTAACGAATGAAAAAAAAATGAGAGATGTATGCATTGATGCGTTTCGTGATGAATCTAGTAAAAAATCACCTCCAACTAATGAACTTCAAAAGGAAATAGAATCATTAAATCTCTCTTTAGCTAAATTTGTTCATGGTGAAGAAAATTTAAACGTCATTTAGGGAAACAAAGACCAAGTTATGATAAACAAGGCATTGGATAAAATCCAGTATATAGAAAAGAAATTGAAATGCTTAAATCTAAATCATCATTTAAATTAAATTATTGTACACCATTCACTACATGCAAAAATTATGGCACTAAAGGCCATCTAGATATAAACTGTTCAAAGAAGAAAAATAACTTTAGAAGTAAAACCGTATAGATAAAGAAAAGCGATCAGATTTCAACTAACAAAAATGGACCCAAAAAGATATGGGTACCAAAAAGATAAATGGCACCTTCTTTGAACATGTATGTCTTAAAGCAAAAATATCTTCTCAAAAGTGGATTCTGGACAGCGGATGCTCACGCCACATGATAGGTGATAAATCAAAGTTTATGGAGCTAAATATCAAAAAGAAACATGGAACTGTCACGTTTGGAGACAATCGGTCATGTAAAATTATGGGGAAAGGTAAAATCGGTAATGGTAAGGTTAACATTATTAATGTTCATCTTGTTAATGGACTAGAATTCAATCTTATCAGTGTCAGATAATTAATAGATAATGGAAATCAAGTGAAGTTTGAAAAAGATAAATGCACAATTTCACATGGTACTAACAATGCTATTTTAGTTGCCCAAAGAGAAGGAAATATATACGCTCTTGATTTTGAGCAACAGGAAAAAGAATTATGTCTTACAACGATTCAAGATGAAGCAAATCTATGGCATAAAAGAGTGGGACATGTTCATATGAACCTAATCAAAAAGTTATCATCAAAGAACTTAGTGAAAGGATTACCCAAAATGAATTTTGAGAAGAAAGGTTTATGTGAGCCTTGTCAACTCGAAAAACAAATAAGAACATCATTCACAGCTAAGAACTTGGTATTGAATTCTTCTCCCTTACAATTACTCCATCTTGATTTATTTGGACCCAAAAGGCATGCTAGTCTAAATGGTAAATTTTACGCATTTGTGATTGTTGATGATTTTTTTAGATACACATGGGTATTGTTTCTTAGAACTAAAGATGAGGCATTTAAAGAGTTTGAAAAGCTCATTAGAAACTTGGAAACAAAATAAAATCTTAATCTTATAAAATTTAGAAGTGATCATGGTACTGAATTTCAAAAGGATTTTATTATATTTTATAATCAAAAAGGAATTACTCATGAGTTCTCAACACCTAGAACTCCTCAGCAAAATGGAGTGGTAGAAAGGAAAAATAGAACATTATAAGAAACAGCTAGAACCCTAATTTAAAAAAGTAAACTTCCAAAGAAATTGTGGGCCGAAGCTGTAAACACATCATGTTATGTACTAAATAGAGTTTTAATCTATCCAATCATTTGAAAATACCATATGAATTGTTAAATAATAGACTCCCTAATATAAGTTAATTCAAAGTATTTGGATCTAAGTTTTATTCTTAACACTAGTGAGAATTTAGGTAAATTTGACGCTGGATCATATGAGGGAATATTCATTGGTTACTCTCAAAATAGTAAAGCATATCGTATTTACAATGCGCAAAAGATGTGTATCGAAGAATCTATACATATCAAATTTATTGAATCTAACCATGACATTCCAAAGGAAAGAGAGGAAGATGCGGGAAATTTAGAGACTGCTACAAATCCAGCCTACCACATAAAGCAAAATAGCAAGACGAGAACCTATCCAATAAGCTGGATTAGAAGAACAGCAGGACCAAGAACCTATCCAACAAACTGAGTACGAAGACTAGGACCCTATCCAGCAAGCTGAATCAAATGAACAACAAGACCATGATCCAGAAACTATTGAAAATCAACTAGAAGAAGTGATCCATGACATTCAACTTCCAAAATTAGCAAGATACATCAAAAATCACCCTCCCAATAACATTATTGGGAATATAAATGAAGGAGTTACTACAAGAAGAAGAGCACAAAACATCTGTGCATTTTCAGCATTCCTATCTCAAATTGAACCAAAAAATGCCAAAGAAGCCATACTTGATGAAAATTGGCTACTAGCAATGCAATAAGAGCTACAACAATTCGAAAGATGTCAAGTTTGGGAATTGATGCCTCCTCCAAAAGATATATCCATTATTGGAACAAAATGAGTTTTCAAAAACAAACTTGACGAGTATGGAACAATTATAAGAAACAAAGATAAATTAGTGGCACAAGGGTACAACCAAAAAGAAGGAATATATTATGAAGAAACATTTGTTCAAGTAGCCCGATTGGAATCCAATAGAATATTTTTAGCATTTGCATGCTTCATAAAGTTTAAACTACACCAAATGGATGTCAAAAGCACATTCCTTAACGGTTATATAAATGAAGAAGTATACGTAAAATAGCCTCATGGATTCGAGCATGAAAAGTAACCACATTACGTATACAAATTAAAGAAGGACCTCTTTGGACTCAAACTAGCTCTAAGAGCTTGGTATGAGAGATTAAGTAAGTACCTCTTATCAAATGGCTTCATAAGAGGTAAAATCGACTCTACTTTATTTATTAAACATAAAAATAAAGATATCATTATTGTATAAATATATGTAGACGATATAATATTTGGTTCTACTAATAACTTTCTTTGTGAGTGGTTCTCTAAATGCATGCACAAGAAGTTTGACATGAGCCTAATGGGAGAACTCAATTACTTTCTGGGTCTTCAAATCAAAGAAAATCAGGAAGGTATTTTCATTCATCAAACTAAGTATACAAAAGAACTACTCATGATATTCAGTTTTGACAACTCAAATCCAAAGATCACACCAATTAGCACATCTATCAAACTCACAGCAGATAAAAAAGGTATGGATGTGGAAGTAACAAAATATAGAGGTATGATTGGATCCTTACTATATTTAACTGCCTCTAGACCTGATATAATGTATAATGTTTATCTATGTGCTCATTTTCAAGCAAAACCCAAAGAATCACATTTACAAGCTGTTAAACAAATATTTTAATACTTGAGTGGTATTACAAATTTAGGATTATTTTATCCAAAATGCAACAATTTTGATTTAATGGGTTACTTAGATGCTGACTATGCGGGTTGTCAAATAGATAGAAAAAGCACATGCGGTGCTTGTACATTTCTGGGATAAAGTCTTATCTCATGGCATAGTAAGAAGCAAACATCAGTTGCCCTATCCACCACTAAGGGTGAATATTTAGCAGTAGGGAGTTGTTACTCACAAATCTTATGGATGCGTCAAACATTATGTGACTTTGATATTATATGTGAAAATGTGCCTATATATTGTGATAATATAAGCACTATAGACATTTCTAAAAATCTAGTTCTACACTCTCGCAAAAAACACATAGAAGTTTGACACCATTTTCTTAGAGGCAATGTGGCCAAAGGACTAATCAAATTAATATTTATTCCCACTGAGAACCAACTAGCAGATATATTTACAAAACCTCTAGGGGAAGAACGCTTCTGCACTCTAAGAAGAGAACTCGGGATGTGTCTGATATAGATATGATCTGCATGCTTTAAGGAAATATGTTCATATTTCCCTTACCAAACACGACGCCATGACTTCCCATATCTCGGTAACACGCACCCACAATAAGACAAAAGTTACTTTACTCTTTCGCCTTCATTCATTTCTCTTCAGCACTTCAACCGTCTCTATAACCTTCAATTGCTCTCAAACCCTCTCTAAGACAATGTGAACCAGGCATGCTAGACAGCTCCATGATGAGTCTAATGATGAGGTATCACTTCCTTCTCCACCCTCTGAACCTCTTGCTACTCGGAAACTGAAAAGGAAGCAACCTTCCATCATGACCATCTCCGGTGACTCATCCCCTGCAGAATCTGAAGCAAGTTTACCATCCCCTCCTCCAATTAGGATGTCTATTGGCACCAAACAAAAAAAAAATCAAAGAATCCTCACCCGGGGCTCCTCCGATGACGGTAATCCCTTTATATGTCTCCTTACATGATGTTCTTGACAATTTCTTTAGAGGTCATAATTTCAAACGTTGTTTTAAATCTTCTATCTGCCAAAAATCCTTTGTTTATGAAAAATCTATTGATATGTACTATTATCAAAACTCCCCACTTCAATATCTTTTTGAGTCTTGTGGTCTGTCTTCTCTAAGTGCTCCTCCATCTATGGCCTATCTAAAGTTGGTTCAACAATTCTACACGAACCTTGAAAATAATGGTGACTATTATACTTCATTTGTTAAAGGGAAATCATTATTTTTTACTGCTATAGATTTTGGAAGTATATTGTCCATTCCTTTTATAGGTGATTGTCCCTTTACACTTAAAGGACCAGTTTATTCCCCTCTGTCCCCTCTTGACCAACTTCAAACTATCATGGCTGACCCCACTCTATCTTCAATCACTCTTCCAAAGACCATTGAGGTGTCCCCTATTGCTATAGTTCTTCACAAATTACTGCGGTATAATCTTATTCCTCGTATTGGTGGTGGGGCTGAATTCACTTACCAGGATTTGGTTTTAGTTGCTCTGATAATGAAAGGAAAACCATTCAATTTTTCTCTTATGATACTTAAACATATGATTAACTGCATCAAACACTCCAAAAAATGTCTGCCTTATAGTTGTTTTCTCATAAAATTGTTCAATCATTTTCAAATCCCTTTAGACAATGAAGGTTCAATCACAATTACCAATTCCATCGATTTCGTCTATCTCAAAAGCGCTCATATCACACTGGTAGATGGTAAGTTCATGAGAATTGCCCCAAAAATTCCCTATGTTCCTCCGGTACCAAATTCCCCTCCTCCTACTCCACAACCCCCTTCTTTTGAGATTCTTACTCTTCTCCATACCATTGCTCACAATCAAACCAATCTCAATGCTAATGTTAGAGATATCCAACACCGACTTTCTGTGCTGGAAAAAGGCAAACAACTTATCAGTCGCACTAAACTACACACTATTTTTCGTACCATGGAGGATGAGTTCATCGATCTTTAAGCAGGGTTTGAACTACATACCAGAGCTATGGTCGAAGCACTGCAAAGGAAAATGAATAGCAATGCATGCCAATTAAGCACTGAACACAAATTCATCAACAACTAGATTGGGTCTCTAGGACGATTCACTGAGCGGCGTATAAATGATCTTATTGAAGAGTTCCAGGCTGAACAAGTCAATTCACGCATTCCTGAGTGGCCCCAATGCAACTGGATAGCGGAATAACAAGGAGCTTTTTTGGACTTGCCTTTACCACCTCCTACCTTCATCGCTTGACCTCCACGCTTCGCAGACACATTGTCCTCGGAGGAAATTGAACACCGTCAGCTCCACCATCCTTACTTCACTGCTCGAGCAGCCAACCATGTTCACATCGATGACGTCGATGCCTAAGCTCTTCCTCCCTCTTTCCTCTTTAGCTTTCTTGGACTTCTTTTTGATGGATGCCAAACGGGGATATGAATTCTGCCATTATTCTGCAATTAAAGGACAATTATTTTCATGCACGATGACTTCTGTTTAAAACTATGTTTTAACTATTAATGGATGATTTTAACAATTGATGGATGTCTTTATGATTGATGGTTTAATAGTTTAATGGTGTTACTTTTGCTTAAAGTATATTATGGACTAACAGGTTATTACAGGGTCATTAAACACTGCATATATGCAGAAAAGTATGCATTAAACATTTAATTCTATAAATGTTAAGATATGCATAAATTTAGGAGGAGTCATAATTATTTAGTTGTCATCATTAAAAAGGGGGAGAATGTTGACTTATGTCATACTCCATCCTAAATGTTTTGATGATGACCATATTATTCCTCTAATCATGCTCTATGAAATTTTAGGAAAAGAAATGGCATTACAAGAACATCGAGGAGGAAAATATAAAGACGTGAAATCTTTGAAGGATGAAAGGCTTTTTTAGTCCTAGGAAATATATGTAAGATCTTAGCATTTATTACTTTCCAATACAAGGCTTTAGGGAATGTGCATTATATAAATATAATTATTTTTCTCATATATCCGGTACTAAAAATTTGATATATGTGATTAAAGTAAGTTAGCTACACTGACCCATTATATCACATATTAGTTGGCTAAGGAAATAACTTGAAACATGCATCATATAATTACTCCATAATCTAAGAAGTCTATTGGTCATTTCCACTGAATAAAATCAACTATGATATCATGCGTCATATAATTACTGAATTTAAGGGAAGTGATTAGATTGGTTCTTTCCCAACTCATTTTTGAAATAATCTTACTGGGTGTATTGACTGCAAAATATGGTGATTAATATGTGGTACTCATATCCGTATAATATGGGATATAATTAAGGAGATATGTTGTCATTATATAACGAGCAATTAATCTAGCATATAAAATCTCCAATCACTGATATATTATGGGAGTTGTAATAGGTAAGTAATTTTCCAACGTGATAGGAACTCAACCAAATACAATCTACTCATAAATCACTGATTGACCTTGTTGTTAGTATAATATCTTTGATGATCGTATCAGAGTCCTACTATAGCAAGCAACGGGAAATAGACTGAATCACATTGTAATTAGCATGTAATATGGATATTATGATCATAATGCATGATTTATGTCAAACGGTCATATTACGAATTAGCACTAAGCAATGGTAACTTATCATAGTTGGCTATAAAAGAACTGAACTTAATGATAAGAAAATGCAAGAAATACATACTGAAATTGCTAACATACAAACGGCTAAATTGGGTTTCTTCTTCTTACTGTTGATTGCAATTAAAGAAGCTACTACTGAGGTGATCTTGTAGAAAATACTCTGCTAATAATTTTCTTGCATATCATTACATACTAGAGCCTTGCATTGGTAAGTGATATGTATTGCTTGGATTATTAGACCTCTATTGTGTATTTTAAATTTTCTCATACAAATCAATATTCTCTAAATTGTGATCCGGTTTGGATTATTGTATAATTACAATCAAGTTTGAAAGCATAGGTGCTTGAGGATGTATATGTGCACAAGGAGCAAAGGTGCTCAAGTTGTTGTAACTTGTATTGTAATTGGAAGAGTTTAATAATAGTGAGTCTCCAATACTATTTGGTATTGGACGTGGATTAGGCTACTATTATAGAGGGTAGTAGTTGAACCACGTAAAAAATTCTGGTGTCTATGTGATTGCATTTTGTGTTATATTATTATGTTCACTATCCAGCAGTCTGCATTCAATATCCATAAATATTACCAAACTAATTGAGCAAATTGTTTTCTCATAATCACACTCTGAAAAAGGTTAAGTCTCAAATTTATACATTTTGGAAAGTGTTACATAAATTCAACACCTTGTCTTTACATTTCTATTTATAAAGATATAGAATCCAGCTTACTACATTGAACATCCAAAGGAATTTTAGTTAATCAAAAGTTGGACATAGTTTGTTCCTACACTTATTCAACCCCACCCCCTTCTAAGTGTGCCTACTTAAATTTTAGAGATTTTTAAAGTTACGACACCTTGGGGCATGAATGATTATATTAAATAAATTTAATATATTCTATTATTTCTATTGCATGAGATGTTATTTAGTTATTAGATTTGTAGTACGTGATACACCAAATTCGAGACATGAGTGGTCTGAATTTTGGGGCGTCACAGCTCCTTCATTTGATTTCAAGCACAAATATCACATGATAATGCCACAGTTTGGGTAAGTTGAGTTCAAAAAGAATCCAATTTCTTTATTAAATTCGAAACTTGCTCCATAAAAATTGAAATCACATCCATTTGGGTTACCCTCACTATTACTTTTCATATTACTTGATATTGACCACTGGTAGGGATTATTTTCTATTGTCTCCATTAACTCATATGCTTCATCATAGTTCTTATATCGACCCCAAAATTTATACAATTAAACTCCCGACTTCGCTCGTTAACAATATATCTAACATCTGATTTTACATCATTATTCGATATTAAACTAATAAAATGCGGAATAATTTCAAACTGTTCAATCTTCTTTTTATAATTCCCTAAATCATAACCTTTATCTTTACCTACCTTTGAACCATACTTAGTTTATTACTCACTTTATCAGAGTTAATAAATAAAACATACATCCAGGTTCAATACCCTTTATACATTGGACAAAATTTAAGCTTTATAACTCAACATCTATTAAGCATCATACATTATCAAGTACATCATCCAGAACCTTAAACATGGTTCAAAATAATAACAACTCAGCCAAATTAAATAAATCTTCATGCATTACATCTAATTCATCTCTTTCAAGTAACACATAGCGTTACCTTGAATCCTTATCCTGCAAAAATGGTTATTTGCAAGGTTGAGCTCGACAGCCTAGCAATTCTAATAGTTTTCATGCAAAACGTAGTACATAAATAACATGCTCATCTTATACATCATAAACATCTGTCTAAACACATTATACATGTTGTACATCACATATCAAATAAAGATTGAGTTTCACATAACCCAATCAGCATTCCTTGCTCAACCTATGTTGTGAGATCCCAAAATTTATGAAATGAAAGTATTTAATTTTCTTATAATTATTATTTTATTTATTAAATGGTTAAATTGATAAAGGTTAAAGTTAAGGGTGACATTTGAAAATTTTGCAAAAGTAAGCAAGTTGATATAAAATATTCAGCATTGTGTTTGGGAATATTCGCTTTTAACAGGAATATTCGTGCGATGGCGTAATCATTGGTTGACCTCACAACGGAGGTAATCTTGTCAGTTGTTAGAAAATGATGATATTTTTTATAAAATAACGATAAAAATTTTACTGTTAAACCTGTTGAACTACCCAGTAGTAAAAGTACGAAGAATACGCTGTGGTTTGCATAGTAGCACACCAGTATTGATTATTGATGCTTACGTGAGAAGTCACTCAGTTATACTCAATTATTGCTACAGTAATTGGTGCATAATATCTCTCATATTATTGATTCAATTATTGTCACAATATCAATATTTTATATTATTAAATCAATAATTGAGACGACAAAGTTATTCATATTATTATTTGCAATATTGACGATGTCTAGAAAGTTCTATCGAGGAGAGATTTGGTCACCTAATTGCGCACTGTAGACACTCAAAATTTTTTGCATACCTGTTACTAACATTGCAGGAGGCAAATTCGTCTTTTGGAGATAACCCTGGAAGATAGCTCACATCCATTCTGGGTATTACTAGAAATTCAGTTTCAAAACCCAGAACACACACCGGGAGTATCATTTCCAACTCCGGAACACACACCGAAAGGATAATTTCCAAACTCGGAGATAACCCCGAGTTTCGTCCTTGGCGATAACACCAAAGAATGTCGTTGCAGTTCCGACGATAACTCCGGAAATGCTTGTTTCAAATGCATGCGATCAGCTTCAATCAGACCTCCTGCCGAGGCATTCATACCTCAGACCTAGAGCTAAAATCGGGCAGACATGCACTCTTACAGGTGACCTTGCGACATTCAAACACTTGCAGCAGTCCAATCTAAGATGTAACCCTGAGCAACGTTTGCTTTTAACTCAAATCGGAGATAACCCCGGTGAGGAGTAAAACGTCATCTTGCCACCTCAAAACCTGCACGTCGTCTCAACACTTCATACATACATACGTACAACAATGTTCTACAAGAACCAAAGAGTTCCAATCCCGAGTGACTATTACGCGTGGCAACACACCGGATAGAATTTGAAGCTTGAAGACCATGGGCATGGTCCCCTCTTCCTGACTTCGTACAACCTCTAATCCATGTCATTGCGTAACTCTTGATACAAGTAGTCTGAAGAAGGTCTTATATACCTTATTCGGATGCTCGGATTGAAGTTCTGCAAGTTCGAGCAGACATTACAGTGCATGAGTGCACGTACTTTGAGATGACAGGACCCACAGAACTTGAGGCACCCTAGGCAGCCGCAGGTGCATATGCGTCTGCCGCAGGTACACCTGTGGCTCCCCCCTCTATAAATAGAGGGCTTGGGGTGGCCATTTGAAAATGAAAAAAGACGAGGAAGCCCTGTCAAATTTGCTCTGTACACACCCATATTGAGTGCTTGCTCTTTTTAAACACCTGTTAGCTCACGTATAACTATACATTTACCGGCGGGAGCTGAGTTTTTTCAATGCACATTGATCCACACACACACACACACATTAATATAACAGTTTCTTGAAAAGTGGCAGTAACCATGGCAACACGGATGTCGGGGGGTGCCTAACACCTTCCCTCCGCATAATCAAGCCCCCAAACCCAAATGATTCTCGGTTTCACAGACCCGTTTAGTAGTGTCATATCACTGGATCAATGTCCAAACCTTCGGTTGCGTTGGTGCAACCAGTTAAAAACACCAACTGGCGACTCTTAAAGTCAAATCGTCGACATTACACATGTCGGACCTTTTTCACTTATTTTTTCAAACAAATCTCACATTAACATGAGAACACCAAAGAACAAGTAACGAAAAGGGACAACTAAAAATCCCGACGTCGACGGGTGGTGGCTCTGCTGGGGACTCCAGTAAGAGGGCTTAAGCCGCTATTACAAGATTTTCAAAACTGTTATATTCTTGTGTGTGAATGTTGCATTTACATTTATGATGAATGTGTACGAATGCATTTTACTTATCGCCTTCGCAAAATATCTATCTGTGATATTAGTGCTTCGCACATGTCATCATTTTCATGAACGGTGAGACACGTTGTATGTGAATGTATATTTTGTGGTTCCTCCATCAGGAGGCTATCCTGTCAGTGTTTGATTACTGGACTCGTAGGAAGACTAATTCCAACGAGGCTCAGGAAAGGCACCATCCAGATTCGCTCCAGTTGAAAGACCGGATTAACTTCCCATCAAGTAGATGACGATGATCTTGGAACCTTCTTGCCAAAAACCCGCGAGAGTAACCCTAAGATAGGTCAACCTCTGATAAACCAAACGCGGAGGAAAGTCTCTTCATGCTTTCCATTTTCAATTACTTGTAAAAGCATTTACTTGTAATATCATTCCATGCTCATCTTTATGTAATGAAAATATAAAGAATATTTGTGCATACATGACATGTTATCAATTAACACCCATTTTTGCAGGACAATATTCCTAAAATGGGCACATTATAATAACATTTACATTATCCCTAAGACTAAACTACATAAGTTTTTTGTAGGGAAACAATTGGGCCTGTTACTCGCTCAAAATCTAAAAAGGCCATGAGCCTACAGCCAATCACGTCTTCTTCTGACAAATCTAATCCTATTTCTCGAGAAGAATTTGACGGATTGAGTAAACAAATCACAGATTTGGCTGTTATTCTTAAAGAATTGCATCAGTCTACTCAGAGTAGAAAGATGCCTACACATACAGAACCTCAGTTGGATACGAACAACAAAGACCCTGAAAACACCCATCTCAAAGGAGATCCAGACACCGGTGATATCAGGAAGAAGGTCCTCCAAATGGAGGAAACTATCCGTGTTCTCAAAGGGATTGGAACACATGGAAGTGTCTCATATACTGACCTTTGCATATTCCCTGGTGTTCATTATATAGAGAAATTTAAAACCCCTAATTTTGAAAAGTATGACGGATTAGGGGATCCTTATACACATTTGAAGGTGTTCATTTGAGAACTTGGATCTTATTCGGAAAATGAGAAGCTTAGAATGCAGTTATTCCAGAAGAGTCTGATTGGAGAAGCTCGTTCATGGTTTACCAAATTAGACAACTCCAAGATCCATAGTTGGGAAGAGCTAGCTCACGCCTTCCTCACTCAATACAGTTTTCAATCTCAGATGGCTCCTGACCGGTACCAGATTACCAAGGTCAAGAAACAGTCTAATGAGTCTTTCAGAGAGTATACTCAAAGATGGAGGCGCCTTGCTGCTCAAGTTATTCCTTCCATGACAGAATCAAAAATGGTCAAGACTTTTATAGACATATAGGAAGCTCCTTTCTATGAAAAAGTCTTAGCTGGTATTGGCAAACCATTCTCTGAAATGATCAAACATGGAGAGATGGCTGAGTTGGTATTGAAGTCAGGAAAAATTCAAGACCTAGCCGCTCTTAAAGTAGTTGTTGAGCACATCCAATCCGGATCTTATGGAAACAACCCCTGGAGGGTCCATAAAAAGAAAGAGGAGGATGTTTCCTTGATACTACAAGGTCAAAAAGGAAATCATAACATGCCTATACAGAGGAGAAACTATTCCCCTTTCCAAGCACAATCTTCAAACCCTCCATTGCCTAAAAGTGGAGAAGTAAAGCACCCTCGAACGTTCACACCCTTAGGGGACTCGCTCGAGAATATTCTTGTTCTTCTGACTACTCAGAAGAAGATCACACGTCTTCTTCCACCAGCCAACCCTAATGGTATGGGTTTTAATACTACTCGGAAGTGTGCTTATCATGCCGGAGCACCTGGATATGATACTCAAGATTGTTGAGCCTTGAAACATAAGATCCAACATTTAATAGACAATGGTGAGATCATGGTTACCAAACCAGATCAACCTCATGTGCAAGACAACCCTCTTCCTCAACACAAAGAAGAAGATGTCAACATGATTAGTTGGTGCACTGGACAAAGTTCCAGTTTTAATGGTGAATCATCCCAAACCATCAAAGACGGTCTTGACAGATGGGATTATGCAAAGTTCCAATTTGCTATGGAACGAAAGATGAAAGCACTTTGCAAGAAAATTGAGCAATTGGCAGAACTGGTGACCCACCAACATCAAGTCACACACCAATTAATTAGCTAGGAGCATGCCTATTTCCTTCCTTTTGTTATGAATGCTCTACCATCACCTTCAAAAAGTGAAGCTATGGAGGATAAGGTTGCAAAGAGATCAAATGCTAAAGCTCGTCGGGATTTTGCCAATTTATGGAGGAGATATTTCAAATGTTGATCAATGAAGGAAGAATTACCTCCCTTCTACCTCCAATCAATCCCCGTTCAAGATGGTTCAACTCTGATGGAGTATGTCAATATCATTCACATTCTCGCAGTCAAAGAACAGAAGAATACTGGGCACTCTGCCATCTCATTCAAAATCTCATTGATAGCGGTGTCCTGCAGATGGCAGACGACGACACTGTGCAACTTGAGAGTGGGAATACATGTCTTACCAAATGGAAGAAATCAGTAGAAGTTATATTCGCTGAGGATGATGAGACTATCAAAGCATTTCCCATACAAACAATTCAACTCAAAGGAGCTGACAATCCATTGAAAGTGGCTGCACCAGAGCCAATTTATTTACCTTTCAGACCACAATATCTTGTTGTCAACTTACACAAAGTTCCATGGAATTATGGAGAAGCTAAAGGATCCACGTCTCATACTACTGCTACAGTGTCGAAGGAAAATCCACTGTATCATCCTCTGAGGGTGATGAAGCCTGCCATCAGAGCAAAAGGGAAGATTCCCATGGAGAAGATTGAAAAATTCTTCCGCACTATGGGCCATAATGAAGCCAAGGTGGTTTTAAGCTTTAGAGAAGCTCCACATCAGATATCAATACTGGACTTGGTTTTCTCTTTTGAAGATCACCGGAAGATCTTATTGAAGGTTTTGGAAGAAGCCTACTTACCAAAATCAGTGGATGTGGAAAAATTTTAATATATGCTTGATCACATTTTCAACAACAATGTGATATCCTTCACTAATGAAGACATACCACCCAAAGGGACCGGTCATTGCAAGCAATTGCATATTGCAATTTTGTCCTCCGGGTATATGCTAGCTGGAGTTTTGATAGATGGAGGTTCATCTCTGAATATCTGTCCTTATGCCACTTTGGTGAAGATGAATGTCAATCTCAAACGGATCCAAAGCAGCCATACGGTTATCAAAGCTTTTGATGGATCTTGATGAAATTCCGTCGGAAAGATTGAGCTGCCAATTGAGATTAGTCCAAATACATACAATGTATCCTTCCACATCCTCAGAATAGATTCAGGTTACAACCTGCTATTGGGGAGACCATGGATACACATGGCTAGAGAAGTTTCCTCCACACTACATCAACAACTCAAATACATTGTCAACAACAGTCTAGTCACTATCAATGCTGAGCCGGAATGTCCTAAACAAGGAGATCTGCCAATCATCAGTTTTAACTCAGAAGTTGAGCCGACCATTTTTTATACTTTGGAAGTGAGTAGCACGTAATACCAACCTATTGGGGCACCACTTCCCATACCTAAGATTTCAGCTGAGGTTATGTCAGCCACTCAAGAAATGATGTCATTGGGTCATCAGCCTGGACAAGGGCTTAGTAAAAATTAGCAGGGTATTAAGCACCTTATTCAAGTGTCCAGTTAAATTGGGACAGCCAGACTAGACTTTGTTGCTAGTTCCAGTCATAGGAATCCTCATAAGCATAAGCAGGTTCCTCAAGCTTCTGCCACACGGTGATTTTTTCCATCTGCACTGCATGAGCTGATACAGTCTCCAGTAAAGGTGATAGCCCATGTTATGGCCATGCTGTTTCCCAAACCAGTACCATTCAAAGCAAAAGAGGTACTGATTCTTGATCCCAAAGTGGAAGAAAGGGAGCGAAAACGTAAACATGACATCGCCTTGATGATGTCGGGCATACGCATCATTGTTCATGATGAACATACAAACAGATATACCCCAGACGATGATTGCCCGTAAGTCATGGTTATCATTCGGAGAAGGAGGACAATGACAACCCTCCATCATCGTAGTCCATCGGGACTTTTCCTCGACAATTGGGCAAAGACTTCATACATTGGTCGACGAGGGTAAAACGGGCAAAAAATCCCTCTGCCCTGTAGATAACTTTAATTGCTTGCTTTTCTATACAGTAATAGCAGTTATTTTATCAGTACATGCTAACACTTTTGTATGATTAAACAGTTTCATATATTAAGTGAAAGTATCTTTTGATTTCAGGACTCTGAATTTAGATGTGCTTGTACTTGCTGATGAGGTGCATTCTCTCCACAAGAGCTGTAACTTTGATGCAAAGTTGGACTCAGACTTGATTGAAATACAAGAGGACATTGAGACACCTCAGGAGATTAAGGAATGGGTCACAGACAAACCTAAACCCAACCTTGACCAAACCACTTCTTTCAATCTTGGAACCTTAGAAAACCTTAAGTTAATCCAAATTGGTTCAGACCTCACTCCAAACCAATGGAATGACATGGTTGCACTATTAACCCAATTCCAGGATGTGTTTGCATGGTCTCATGAAGATATGGGGGGTTTGTCCACTGACATTGTTCCTCATCGCCTTCCCATTAAAGAAGGATTCAAGCAAATTAGGCAGAAGCTCAAGCGATTGAAACCTGAGTGGAGTTTAAAAGTAAAAGAAGAAATTGTGAAACAATTTCAAGCTGGCATTATCACGGTGTCTACATATCTGGAGTGGGGATATCCAACATTGTTCGAGTTCCTAAACCCGGAGGAAAGGTACGAGTTTGCGTGGATTACCGGGATTTGAACAAAGCTTGCCTTAAAGATAACTTTCCCGTGCCCTTTATCCACATTCTCACTGATAATACTGCTTAATACGGCATGTACTCCTTTGCGGATTACTTCACAGAGTACCATCAGATTATGGTCATTGAGGAAGATCGTGAGAAAATTGTTTTCATCACGCCTTGGGGAACATTTTGTTACAGACGGGTGTTATTCAACCTCATCAATACCAGAGCAACCTACCAGCGAGCTATGATGGATCTTTTCCATGATTTAATGCATAAAGAGATAGAGATCTATGTGGATGAAATCATTGTCAAGTCGTGAAAGGAGTAAGACCACTTAGACCATCTTAGAAAGTTATTCAATAAGTTGCGTAAGTACAACTTGAAGTTGAATCCAGCCAAGTGCGCCTTTGGTGTCAAATCAGGCAAGTTGCTAGGTTTCCTAGTCAGCCACAAAGGGATTGAACTGGATCCTACCAAAATCCAAGCTATCATGGAAATGCCCATTCCTCAAACAAAGAATGAAATACAGGGATTTTTGGGAAGAATCAACTTCATTAGCAGATTTATCTCTCAACTCTTAGAAACCTGTGAGGCCATCTTCAAGTTGTTAAGGAAGAATTCCTCCATGAAATGGAACGAATATTGTCAAAAAGCCTTCCTTACCATTAAAGAGCAGCTGGTTAATGCTCCTATTTTGGTACCACCCAGGGATGATGTTCCCATGTTCATGTACTTTTCCATTAATGAAAATGTCATGGGCTGTATGCTGGGGCAAAAAGACGATAGAGGCCAAGAACGAGTTATCTATTACCTCAGCAAAAAATTCAGCAACAGTGAACACAAGTACACTCTGATTGAGAAGACTTGTTGTGCTTTAGCATGGGATTCCGTGAGGTTAAAACATTACCTCCATGGTCACACAACCCATCTCATATCTCGCATGGATCCTCTCAAGTATGTGTTTAGTAAGCCCATACTGAATTGTCGACTGTCCAGATGGCAGTTGATCCTACAACAATTTGACATCGTCTATGTGATGAAAAAGTCTGTCAAAGATCAAGGAAATGCGGATCAACTGGCCGCCGCACGTGCAGGGGATTACAAACCCTTAGAAACATACTTCCCCGATGAAGGAGTAATGATAGTTCAGCAACACCATCAGTACGATTCATGCCACACATGGAAAATGTATTTTGATGGAGCTGTTAACACATAAGGATCTGGAGCTGGGGCAGTTCTAATATCCAGTACGAGGGAGCACTATCGCGTCGTCGTCAAATTGCAGTTTGTCAGTACCAACAACAAAACTGAGTATGAAGGCTGTATCATGGGGCTAAAACTTGCCCATTTAATGGGGATCAGGTGGTTAACTGTCTTTGGGGATTCCGAATTGGTAATCAAGCAATCCACAAGAATCTATCAAACCAAAGAATTACATTTGATGCCTTACCATCGGCAAGTTTTACAGATGGCTTTGAAGTTTGAAGAAATCTCCTTTCTACACATTCCTCGTAATAGGAATGATTTTTTGGATGCATTAGCTATGTTGGCTTCCTTGATTCATATACCTGATAAGGAAAACATGCCAAGCATCACATTTTCCCTGCAAAAAGGCCCTAGCTTATGGGAATTATGTTGGAGAAGTATCGGATGAGCTACCTCCCATCCACAACCCTTGGTATCAGCATATCAAGGAGTATTTACGAGATGGATCTACACCCGTTGAGGCGAGCCTAACTGAGAAGAGGCGGATCCATCGACTTGCTATGAAATTCTACCTAAGCGGAGATGCACTCTACAAGAGAGATGGAGGATTAGGTCTCCTCAGATGTTTAGACAAAGACCAAGCTCAGAGGCTCATGGATGAGATCCATGGTGGAGTATATGGCCTACACATGAGCGGACCCTTACTTGTCAAGAAGATCCTCAAAATAGGACATTATTGGCTTACACTCAAAGCTGACTGTGACGATCATGTCAAGAGATGTTATCAATGCCAAATTCATGGGAATGCTATCCACGCCCCTACAAGGGAACTCCACAAAATGAGTTCGCCATGTCCCTTCTCAATGTGGGGAATGGACGTGATCGGGCCCATCGAGCCCAAAGCCAGTAATGGACATCGATTCATATTCACCATGATCGACTACTTCACCAAGTGGCTAGAAGCAGCCTCCATCCCCAGGTTTACCAAAGAAGTCATCATTGCTTTCATCAAAAATAATGTAGTCTGTCGATATAGACAACCAGAGGTCATTGTGTCAGACAATGCTAAGAACCTCAACAACAAAATGATGGAGGAGTTATGCAGTAAATTCCACATCAAACACCTTAACTCGTAATAGGAAGTCATCATTGCTTTCATCAGAAAGATGAATGGTGCTGTTGAAGTGACTAATAAAAACTTCAAGCAGATCATGCAGAAAATGTCCACCAATCACAAAGGATGGCCTGACCTCTTGCCTCTGACTTTATTAGCCTACATAACTTCAATGCGTACTTCCACTGGGGGAAACCCCCTACTCATTAGCCTATGGGATGGAAGCAGTGCTCCCCATAGAGGTGGAAATGGAATCCCTCAGAGTATTGATGGATGCTCAGTTGGATGAATACCAATGGATATAAGACAGGTATCACCAATTGTCTCTAATAGACGAAAATGAATCATGGCATTCTTCCATGGTCATTATATCGTTAAAGGATCGCATGCGATCCTACAATTGAAAAGTCCATTCTGACGATTCAAACAACATGACTTGGTTTTGAAAAAGATCATTGACAACCAAGATCAATCTAAGGGAAAATTTGCTACTAACTAGGAAGGTCCATTTGTTGTCAAAGAGGTATTGACAGGAGGTGCTCTCAGACTACAGGAAATGGATGGCGATGAATTTCCACAGCTTATCAACTCGGACACCGTGAAATGGTACTATGTCTGAAGTTACCATCAAACAAACATCCTGGTATTGATCATCCAATCACCAGTCATTCCAGTTTTGAACCCTCTCCTTTACAAACTCTTTTGCCCCTCAGGGAGACATACACTTCAAACCAGCAGCCTGGTTTCACCTCATTTCAAATAGTTCATACAATTTCGGTTATCCTGAAGATGGGATTGAACATTTCACATCTGCAGTTTATCCTGAAGACGAGATTAAACTTTTCTACTCTTGTAGTTTGTCCTCAAGACGGGATCAAACTTTTTCCACACCTACATTTTGTCCCCATCATGGGATCACACTTTCTTCTCCCCGCAGTATAGCCTGCATGGGATTCACACTTCTCTTTGGCTGCAATTCGTCCTGAGGGGTGAACTACGTCGACCTAATATCCCTGATACACGGGAGTACATAGGCAACCATATTCTATATGGCCCGGTCGCAATAAATAAAAAAAACAACAAAAACATTTCTGCCCTTCCTCCATTAAAACAAAAACAAAAACATTTCTACACCCTTCTTCATCAATAAAGCTTCTACACCCATCTGCCATTCACATTCAGCGTTGAACCTCTTACACCAGGTTCGAACTACGCAGACTTGATCTCCTCTTCAATAGGAGTACGTAGGCAGCCATTTATGGTTCAGTCTAACCCCCTAACAGAATAAAAATATTTGTCACATAGTACTGGGATCAACCTTCAATCCACTACATTTTATCGGCTTCAGACCAAGGGGATGGAATTACCCAACCTCTCCTCATAAATAGGGGATTCGGTGACCATCTAAGCTGCGGTTGTGCCTTGAAGAGCAATACCAATCCATAAGAGATGGAATTAACTAGGCTTCTCACTAATAGAAGACTAGCGACTATCTGTGGTGTAGTCAATCTCAGAGAGGAAAAGCCACACTCGTCTCCACATTTCCATACAGAAACCAATCCCAAGATAATAAAGATGGTAGGGATACATATAGATCAATGATCAGTTCTGAGAGATTCTGTGATGGATCAATGTCCACATATCAAGGATAAGTTCAGAATGCATTAAGATCACAAGGCCTTGAAGAAACAGGCAAATATCAAGCAAGTATCAAGGCATAACTAAAAGGGAAGTAAATCAAAATATATTTCTCTGCCATATATAATATTGTTTGATATATACATCTGTGTTGTACATAACAAAATGGCTAAGCTAGTCTGTACAGGAAAATACAAAGCTCTCTATGGATCTGTGTGTATATGGACTATTAGATCTAATATAGCATCCCTCTCTGAAGATGGAGGTAAAGCTGTAAGCTCCTGCCCAATGGTATCTACACGAGCTAGAAGATCAGAGGCTAACTGCATGGTGACATGATGCTCATCAATGAATGCACTTATATCATCAAGGATGTCAGTCGTATGGGATCTAACCGAAGTACTGTCTGCAATGGCCACATCCCTAGCAGATAGGGCGACATCCCGCTCCACAATCAATGCATCCCTAACTGATCTAGCATCATCCCTCTCTAATAGAGTGGTGTCTCTCCCATCAAGAGCTGTCAGCATCAAGGCCCTAGCATGATCTCTCTCATAGGTCATCAGATGTAGGTTCTGCTCCAAATGTTGTGTTGAATACTGAGTAACAGTGGCACTCTGGGTGGGAGAATCCATCACAAATGCTGGAAGCCCAGCAGTCAAGTCTCCATCAGTGGGAATGTCAGCCTCCTCCATAGGCTCCTCATCGTCGAAATCTATATCCTGCACTGTGGATACTACCATAGTCGATGCAGTCTCTGTCTCCATCCATGCTAAATACTCTACAGAATAACTCGGATGACTGATAGAAAACTCAGCTAGCTCTCGCTGATCCCAACAGGCATACAACCTGGATCTGTCCACTGATGATAAGTAGCGAGAAGCAAAGCGCTAAATCACTGCCCCCTCATACGGATGGAAATCATGAAACTAGTCAAATTAACACATCATGACCAGTGGGTGGTAAGTGCTCTCAAACCAGCTAGAAGAAGATAATCCATGCCTGGAGCATAAGTAATGAAGCTGTAGGGTGAGCTAAGCCCTGTACACGGTAATATAGCAAATGGATCTCCAATCCATACCAGGAAAGCTGACCAAGACACATCATCTGTACACTCCATAGGCTGAAAGGAGTACGACATTGCTATATCATGAGTGAAACAATATCCATGCCGTTTGAATGTTCCAATCGGTCTCAAGTGTGACATAAACCACACGTAGAACATGACCAAGCTGCCTATGAACACTCTTACCGGATAAGTGAATCAATATATGGCTGACCTCAGAGTCTCTGCCATAATCATCGGTATGATGGTGTGACCCTCCCGGAGAGCTCTCACTGCCATAATGACATTAATGTCCAACTCATCCATGTATAGTGGCATGTAGACGTATGACAATACGCACAGTAATAGTACATCCACTCTGGTTGAATGCCAATGGTCCTCTGGTGTGGTGAAATCCCTGGAATGCCGTGCATAACCATCCTCAGAGCCAAATATGTCAAACAAAAAACGCTGGGATATCACATGGCCGGATGTAATCTCATCATGTACCACTCTACGCCTCAATCCGGTGAGGGTCATGAACTGTCTACTCATGTCTCTGATCGCCATGTGTACGCAAGGTCTGTCCAATAGGAGCATCGTCAATCGTGCATACTCCTTCAAAGTAGGATTCAACTCCTGGGTCCTGATTTAGAAAACCTGTCTCTCTGGTACGCAATGCTCTAGCATACCCTCTATGAACCCTATGGGAACCTGAAACATCAACAAGGTCATAGTGTGCTGCAACAAATCATCTACAGTCACCCTGTCTGGTGGTGACATCCTATCATACCATGAGCGCATACCAGATGCCACCATAAATGGTGGGGTATGATCAATACGGCTAACTGTTGAAGAAGACATTTGTACGGGCCGTGTCATAAGACCATCCAGGGGTCAATACTAAATATCTCTGGACATACATACATATGCATAACATAATAACATACATGATACAATAGATGGCAATATGATATAGGGAATGGAAAATTGTACATACATTCCTAAGTATATCATCATCTAATACATTTCTGTACCCCATCCTCCATCTGTAAAGAGAGGAATCCTACGGGTGGAAATAATGTACTCAACTCCAATCAGATACCCATCCTTAAATCCAACACTCAAGTGCTCCCCAGAATAGGGAACCCATGTGATGACATCCATTCTCAACAACTCCAGTTGTAGGCGGCAATGAGTGAAACCCTCAGCTATAGGGACCTCTGCCAGTATGGAATGATGCCATCTTTCTCCTCGTGGATAGGTGTCTAAACCTAGCACGCTCACAGGAAGCAAACATGGAAGCCTCTCATAGGCCCAAAACTGCCAACACAAAGGAAAACATCTACTGTCAGTCAACACTCTTAACCTATATATGGGAAAAGACAAGAGAAATACTACTCACCGGTAAAGCGGGTAGAATCCTAACTAAAGCTTTGGTCAAGCCTGCGATCGCATGCGCATTCCCCGAGGAAGTAGGCAAAGGTGTAGAACCCCAATCATACTCTCCTATACGATCCACGCGTCGAGTGGCGGCCGATCAAAGCGAAGGACACATTGTAGAAGAGTTATCTCTGCTATGGCAAATTTCTAATGATTATCAGGAACAATTGCCGAAGAATGTGATTTATGAATCTCACATCATCGGGTATAGGCTCACTCAACAGCCTGCTCATAGCATTTATACTCAAAGGACTGTCTGACGACAGGTCTTGCCCTTGAGCACCTCATGGGAACTCCCAACAAGGATCGGACGACGAGGGGTAATATCCGCCGCACAAAGGTCTTCGGATCCTCCAAACTCCATACCTATGATAAACCGTCAATCCATCGGTGTCATCATCACCTCACAGTCCAGCAAATGGAGTGACTGAGTTTGGTGAAACCACCGCTCAGACAATGCCCTGAGGTAACCCCAAGGACAGCGACGGGGAAGAATGGAAAAGAACGTCCCGAATCGCCAGCCATGTACAATCTCTCTATAGTCATCATGCAAAGCCTGATATATAGAGTGGATGCTGAACCAGTTCCCTCGAGGCTGTGTAAAGCCGGGAACCTACATCAAATGCAAATCAACATCAGAATCCTTTGCTCCTCATCAATAGGAAATAAGGAAGATTAAAGATCTAACTTCATATGTGACGCCCCAACAAATAGGTATTCATCACCCATCTTGATTCGCCAAATACATGGTACAAAATTCAAATACAACTGTCTTGTAAAATCTGACAAAACACAATCTAAGAGTTTTAATACCTATATTGTCATCTAGACAGTATACAAACTCAAAGGAGTCCTCATTACATTTATTGTCACACTATTTAATCACAATAGTGAGGACTACTAATGCTATCATCTGGACCGTCACTCCTTTTCCCGACTCGTCCCATCTATATTCTCATTTCCCGAAGAGAACACTGAAAGAAAGGGTGAGCTCAACTAGCCCAGTAAGAAATATTATGACTAAGATAATGTAGAATAAAGTATCAATAGTCTTCAAAAATGTTAAACTGATAAAATACAATAGACAACAAGTTTAACTACAGCAGAATAAGCATTCCATTAGAAGAGTCAAGTGAAAAATAAAACCTATTATCTTCTATGATTTAAAAAATGTTTTCATCAACTTTTATCGGCGAGACTCGACAATAAATAAACCACATCTTCTATCATCCTGTACTACGGGCCAAGGATATTCATTAAATCATCAATGGTCATGACTATCTGAAAATCCCCTAGTCATAATCATACCAAGTACATCTCTTGCGTAAGCCAAAGATATACAACTATAAAACCAACAACCAACAATCCATCTTTGTACGTAAGCCAAAGATATACAATTCAATAATCCACATTCCATCTTTGCACGTAAACCAAGATAACTTTTATTACCATATAAGCATGAGGATGATGACAATGATATAAGCATTAATCAAATGAAGACAAGGAAAAATATTAAAGACTTTAAATTTATCCAAATATTATCAATCACTTAATAAACTCATAATCTAATATTATTAATATTATAACAATATTTTAATCACCTCTTAAACTTATAAACAATTTATTGCAATTGTTTACACTTTATCAAATAATGCATTTAATCATTCAAAAATGCCATACTCATAAGATTTCATCACCACTGATCAAATCCCTTATCAAAAATTTGCATATACCTTATATAGGATTCCCAAGCCATATCACATAACACATTTAACTCATATACTCATAACTGGTGCATTTTCATGAAAAATACCAAATCAGTCCCAAAAATATTTCTTTTCTGGGATTTAGCAGAATATAGTCCCATATTGAACATATATTTTTCTCGGAATTTTTAAAATTAATTTACTATTTTTCAAAAATTAATTTATAATTAATTCCTTATGAAATTAGCTACCTCAAGTTTAACTCCAGAAATTCCCAAATCTTGGCAGGATCTTACACATGTTAACGTGATCTTCCAGTTTAAATTTCATGGTCATCGGAGTTATAGAACTCCGGTTATAGCGTATTTCGTTACAAAAACCTAAATATTGAAATAGTCATAACTTGCTCATTTTAAGTCGGAATGAGCTCATTTTTGGACAGGAGGTACCTTATACCATATACTTTCATGTCCCAAAAGGCCAGAATTTTTCTCACAAATTAAGTGGCCGAAACAGCCCTTCTAAAAATCTAGACAGTAGCATTTCGCTAATTTCCAGGTTTTGACTCCTTTGCTAAAATCAGTCCACACGAAAATCTACAACACCTTTTCCAGTGATTCCACTTGGAGATGCTACAAAACTCATAGATCTAACTCTAGAACTTGACCACACTCAAAAATTCAAAATATAATAGTAGATATGGTAAATTGAATTTCATGTTCCATTTTCTCCAAAATTTGATTTTCAACCCTTTGTGATTTCTAAGAAACTTTCATGTTTTCACATAATAATCAACATAACTCATTATAACACTTACTAATACTTCATATACCCATGATTTTCATCAGTCCAGTGCTTTTATTGTGACTCTCATCATAATCATTGTAACCAGATCATTTCCACAATTTAATAAGGAATGAATATAAAGGATCATTCACCATGCATGTGGTAATCCACATAGACATGTTATTCCAATAGAATAATAAGGAATGGAATAACAGAAGGATTCACCATGCATGCGATAGAGACCGCACAGACAGGTTATTCCCAACAAAATAATAAATAATGGAACTAGGTCCCAAAGTAAGCATACGCAGACGATATATTTACGGAGAATAATAAATGCAGAATAATAAATAATGGAACCAGGTCTGGCGTAAAACGCACAAACAGGATATTCCGACAGAATAATAAAGAATGGAATAACAACATAATTTCACCATGTATGCGGTACTTCGCATAAAACAGTTATTCAATGTAATAATTAAGAATTTAACCCGGTCGGTGAAATTATACCGACAAGATATTCGAAAAAAATAATAAAGAATAGAAGAATAGAAGAATTTCACCATATATGCGGTACTTCGCATAAACAGGTTATTCCAACATAATAATAAGGAATGAAATAATAGAAGAATTTCACCATGTATGCAGTACTTCACATAGACAGGTTATTCCAATATAATAATAAGGAATGGAATAATAGAAGAATTTCACCATGTATGCAGTACTTCGCATAGACAGGTTATTCCAACATAATAATAAGGAATAGAATAATAGGAGAATTTCACCATATATGCAGTACTTCACATAGATAGGTTATTCCAACATAATAATAAGGAATGGAATAATAGAAGAATTTCACCATGTATACAGTACTTCGCATAGACAGGTTATTCCAACATCATAATAAGGAATGGAATAACAGAAGAATTTCACCAAGTATAGGGTAGTCCACGTATACAGGGTATTCCAATAGAATAATAAAGAATGGAATAACAGAAGTTCTCTTCATGAATATGAAAAAAATAATACCCCTTACCTTAGAAGAAACTGGATATTGGAATAGAAAGGTAGCAGACTTCTCTTCTTCTTTCTCTCTATAGATTTTCTCTCTATAGCTTCTCTCTATAATTTCTCTCTAGAGTTTCAGTGAATTCGTAAGAAATAATGAAGGAATGAGCTTCTATTTATAGGAGAATGGACTGAATAGTAACTAATTCATGAACGGTCTAGATTGCTTTACTTTTAAACGGACGGCCCATATTAAAACTTAAAGCAACGGTCCATACTGATTCACTATTAAAACTTTAAACCAACGGTCCATACTAATTCACTATTAAAACTTTAAACCCAGCGGTCCATACCGATTCACTATTAAAACTTTAAACCAACGATCCATATTGATTTACTATTATAATTTCAACCAACAGACTGAAAAATTAGCACATCTCCTTATGGAATAATATTGTACCCAAAAATGATTTGGACCGAAAAGAAATATATTTTGTTCAGGTGAATAGTATCCTGTGAATAGTAACTCATGAATAGTAACTTGAGAATAGTAACTCATAAATAGTAACTCGTGAATAGTAATCTGACACAAAAGTGCCCTGAATACCCGATTGAACAATATAACCTCCAGACATAAATTATTATCGAAATAAATGTCAACTTCCACTAACACCAATAATCCCAACATAATGGAAGTATCAAATTCGTCTTTAATTAACACGAACTTATTCATCATTAATATTATAACTCACAATATTTAACAAACAGGTTGTTCCCAGGAAAGAGGGGGCTTTCCAATAAGGATTTCTCCATATTGGCGGGCAATTAGTTGACCAAACCTCTCCTTGACAGAACTTCTAGACATTGTAAATATTGCAATTTAATAATATGAACAACTTTTTCGTCTCTATTATTGATTTAATAGTATATCATATAACACAGATGATACTGTGACAATAATCGAATCAATAATATGAGAGATATGATGCAACAATTACTTTAGCAATAATTGAATATAACCGAGTGACTTATTGTGTAAGCATCAATAACTAATACCGTGTGCTACTATGCAACCACGCGTATTACTGTACTTTTACTACCGAGTAGTTCAACAGTTTTAACGGTAAAACTTCCACCGTTATTTTTATAAAAATATTTTTGTCATTTTCTCAATCCGAAAATAATTACATTGTAGGGGTCCACCAATGATTGTCTGTGGTCGTCTGAATGTTCCTATTAAAACGAATATTCCCAGAGCCAATCGAATATTATATAACAACTTGTGTACTTTGTAAAATTTATAAATATTACCCACAACTATAACGTTATCTCAAACCCACACCAAACTTTTGAAAAAATATTTTTAGAAAATTAAATCTTTATTCGTAAAATCTGGGGTCTCACAATCTCCCCTCCTTATGAAATTTCGTCCTCGAAATTTACGTACGTACCTGGTATGACGAAGAGGTGAGGATACCTTGAATACCTTTATCGTCGAAAACATTAAATTTATCTTTGCAATACAGCCAAAGATATTCATTAACAATTCATCTTTGCACTATAGCCCAATTGTATAACTAATAATCAACAGTTCATCTTTTACTTACTGTGCCAAAGATATACAATTGTAAAAACCAATAATGTTGAGACTCGACAATAGTATCACGACCACGAATTATCCATGCACTACGGGCCAATGATATTCGTGTTTTTCAATCTGATCATGATTATACTAGAATAATCCTTGTCATCATCATACCAAGTCCATCTATGCACTACGGGCCAAAGATGACTTTTACCACATCATTTGTAACATTACGGTCATGATTATACCGAATAATCCCTGGTCATAATCATACCAAGTCCATCTATACACTACAGGCCACAGATGACTTTCAACAAAATATAAGTATGATGAGTAGTTAATCAATCGATTCCTCAAATCACATCAAAGGCAAGTATTTTAAAAGAGATAAGATCGACAGGTAACGTGAAAGTGTCGATTTGAAATAAGATTTATACACAGTGGAGGTAACGAAAGTTTCTCCTAACGAAGTTTCAACCAATAAGTCAAAGTCTAACTTCTCAGGAGTCAAATTTAAATGTTGAACACAACTAGGTGAAATACAAGAGTGGGTAGAACTAGTATCGAATAAGATATAGACTTCGTAAGAGTTTATAATTAACTTACCCGTAATAACTTCGTTCGGGTTTCTTGACAAACGCTCTCACTTAAACTACCAGATTTGACTTTGTTATAGGGTACATTCCACCCTTAAGTGCTTCGTCACATTCCTGATCCATGATTTGAATCATTATTCTCCAATCCATATCGAATTAGGGTTGACCGCTCTGCACACGGTAATTTCGAATTCGATGTTGGATTCTCCCAATTGTTGTCCAAAAAGCAAAATCCATTTCATCTATTTTGACTTTATTGGATCGGACGTCTTTTTCGACAATATCAACGCATTGTGTGGCTTTTACCCACACATCATCTATTCTCCTTCGTTCAGTTGTTTCTGCTTTCATTAGATCTTTGATCAAAGCATTCTCAAATTCTAGCTCTAATATCTTATACTCTACCAAAGAGTTCTTCTGTTCAAGCATCGCACATCAGGTAACACAATTTTGAATTATTGCATCTCTTTGCTCTACAACCGCCTGCCGTTCTTCCGCCTGCTCTTCTAACTCATGAATACGATTTTGTAATTCTAAATTTTGATCATAAAATTCTTCTAATAAATTTTCCTCAGGTTCCTCTTCTTCCTCACTCTCAGCTGCTACCTCTGCGACTAGCTCGGGTGCAACTATTAGTTCTTCACTCACCACGTAGATATCTCTAATTTCTTCTTCGTCTAACATCACATTAACCTGGTTAGTGATTAAAGGTGTCTCAATGGTCTCATTCACTCCATTGCTAACATTTTCAGCTGCCATTTTCAAACACTGCCACAAAACAAGAGTTAATTGACATCTCACATATTATCCCTATACTCTGACCGACCAATTAAATACCAAATAAACTTAGATAGGTCATACTAGCAAAGGAATTCCCCGTCTCTCCCCTCCTAGTTCTTATCTCACATCTCAGCCAGGGATGATATCCCTAAACTTTGATACCAACTGTGACGCCCCCAAAAATAGGTATTCATCACCCATCTTAAGTCGCCAAATACATGGTACAAAATTCAAATACAACTGTCGTGTAAAATACGAAAAAACATAATCTAAGAGTTTTAATACGTATATTGTCATCTAGACAGTATACAAACTCAAAGGAGTCCTCATTACATTTATTGTCACACTATTTAATCACAATAGTGAGGACTACTAATGCTATCATCTGGACCGTCACTCCTTTCCCCGACTCGTCCCAGCTATATTCTCATTTCCCGAAGAGAACACTGAAAGAAAGGGTGAGCTCAACTAGCCCAGTAAGAAATATTATGACTAAGATAATGTAGAATAAAGTATCAATAGTCTTCAACAATGTTAAACCGATAAAATACAATAGACAACAAGTTTAACTACAGCAGAATAAGCATTCCATTAGAAGAGTCAAGTAGAAAATAAAACCTACTATCTTCTATGATTTAAAAAAATGTTATCATCAACTTTTATCATTTGAGACTCGACAATAAATAAACCACATCTTCTAATCATCCATGTACTACTACCAAGGATATTCATTAAATCATCAATGGTCATGACTATCTTAGAAAAATCCTAGTCATAATCATACCAAGTCCATCTCTACTACGTAAGCCAAAGATATACAACTATAAAACTAACAACCAACAAATCCATCTTTGTATGTAAGCCAAAGATATACAATTCAATAATCCACAGTCCATCTTTGTACGTAAGCCAAGATAACTTTTATTACCATATAAGCATGAGGATGATGACAATGATATAAACATTAATCAAACGAAGACAAGGAAAAATATTAAAGACTTTAAATTTATCCAAATATTATCAATCACTTAATAAACTCATAATCTAATATTATTAATATTATAACAATATTTTAATCACCTCTTAAACTTATAAACAATTTATTTCAATTGTTTACACTTTATCAAATAATGCATTTAATCATTCAAAAAATGCCATACTCATAAGATTTCATCACCAATGATCAAATCCTTTATCAAAAATCTGCATATACCATATATAGGATTCCCAAGCCATAAAATCTTATTATCCAACTTTGTTACTTCACATAACACATTTAACTCATATACTCATAACTGGTGCATTTTCATGAAAAATACCAAATCAGTCCCAAAAATATTTATTTTCTGGGATTTAGCAGAATATAGTCCCATATTGAACATATATTTTTCTCGGAATTTTTAAAATTCATTTACTATTTTTCAAAAATCAATTTCTAATTAATTCCTTAAGAAATTAGCTACCTCAAGTTTAACTCTAGAAATTCCCAAATCTTGGCAGGATCTTACACATGTTAACATGATCTTCCAGTTTAAATTTTATGGTATAAGAGTTATAGAACTCCGGTTATAACGTTTTTCGTCAGAAAAACCTAAATATTGAAATGGTCATAATTTGCTCATTTTAAGTCGGAATGAGCTTATTTTTGGACAGGAGGTACCTTATACCATATACGTTCATTTCCAAAAAGGCCAGAATTTTTCTCATAAATTAAGTGACCGAAACAGCCCTAATAAAAATCTGGACAGTAGTATTTCGTTAATTTCCAGCTTTTGACTCCTTTGCTAAAATCAGTCCACACGAAAATCTACAACACCTTTTCCAGTGATTCCACTTGGAGATGCTACAAAACTCATAGATATAACTCTAGAACTTAACCACACTCAAAAATTCAAAATATAATAGGAGATATGGTCAATTGAATTTCTTGTTCCATTTTCTCCAAAATCTGATTTTTCAACCCTTTGTGATTTCTAAGAAACTTTCATGTTTTCACATAATAACCAACATAACTCATTATAACACTTACTAATACTTCATATACCCATGATTTTCATTAGTTCAATGCTTTTATTATGACTCTCATCATAATCAACGTAACCAGATCATTTCCACAATTTAATAAGGAATGAATATAAAGGATCATTCACCATGAATGTGGTAATCCACATAGACAGATTATTCCAACAGAATAATAAGGAACGGAATAACATAAGAATTTCACCAAGTATAGGGTAGTCCATGTATACAGGTTATTGTAACAGAATAATAAAGAATGGAATAAGATAAGTTCTATCCATGAATATGAAAAAAATAATACCCCTTATCTTAGAAGAAACTGGATATTGGAATAGAAAGGTAGCAGACTTCTCTTCTTCTTTCTCTCTATAGATTTTCTCTCTATAGCTTCTCTCTATAATTTCTCTCTCTAGAGTTTCAGTGAATTCGTAAAAAATAATGAAGGAATGAGCTTCTATTTATAGGAGAATGGACTGAATAGTAACTAATTCGTGAACGGTCTAGATTGATTTTCTTCTAAACGGACGGTCCATATTAAAACTTAAAGTAACGGTCCATACTGATTCACTATTAAAACGTTAAACCAACGATCCATATTGATTTACTATTATAATTTCAACCAACGGTCTGAAAAATTAGCACATCTCCTCATGGAATAATATTATACCCAAAAATGATTTGGATCGAAAAGAAATATATTTTGTTCAGGTGAATAGTAATTCGTGAATAGTAACTCATGAATAGTAACTCATGAAGAGTAACTCATGAATAGTAACTCGTGAATAGTAACTCGTGAATAGTCCCCTGACACGAAAAGTGCCCTAAATACCCGATTGAACAATATTACCCCCAGACATAAATTATTTTCAAAATAAATGTCGACTTCCACTAACACCAATAATCCCAACACAATGGAACTATCAAATTCATCTTTAATCAACACGAACTTATTCATAATTAATATTATAACTCACAGGAAAAAGGGGGCTTTTCAATAAGGATTTCTCCCTATTGGCGCGCAATTAGGTGACCAAACCTCTCCTTGACAGAATTTCTAGACATTATAAATATTGTAATTTAATAATATGAACAACTTTGTCGTCTCAATTATTGATTTAATAGTATATCATATAACGCAGATGATACTATGACAATAATCAAATCAATAATATGAGAGATATGATGCAGCAATTATTGTAGCAATAATTGAATATAACTGAGTGACTTATTACGTAAGCATCAATAACCAATACCATGTCCTACTATGCAACCACGCGTATTACTGTACTTTTACTACCGAGTAGTTCAACAGTTTTAACGGTAAAACTTCCGCCGTTATTTTCATAAAAATATTTTTGTCATTTCTCAATCCGACAATAATTCTGTTGTGGGGTCCACCAATGATTGTGTCGTCGTACGAATATTCCCTGTTAAAACGAATGTTCACCGACCAATCGAATATTATATAACAACTTGCGTACTTTGTAAAATTTATAAATATTATCCACAACTATAACGTTATCTCAAACCCAAACCAAAATTTTAAAAAAATATTTTGAGAAAATTAAATCTTTATTCGTAAAATCTGGGGTCTCACATCATAACTCATTTGCGTGCAGGTAAACTGAAGGATGCCGACTCAAGTCACCCAAAAGATCTGGGTTCGCCACTTGAATACCTGGAAAATCCCTACGAGGAACACGTGCAACAAAAGCAGGAACCTCAACCGGTACATCCTCCTCCTCGTCCTTGACATCCGGCACTTCAACCCGGATAGGACGTATCACCGCCTCCACTAAACGATGAGACTGTCTAACAGAACGGGGTCGAGGTACTTTAGAAACCCTCCTCTGTACACCAGAAGTGGTCCTGCGGGAACTACTCGGCTGATCTGGATCCATAATATCTGGACAACAAGTCTCCAAATCACCTCAGAAAGGGTGTGGTAAATTCATACCTGGAGCTTTTCAAAATGCATTTTATGATTACATGCATACATGTATCGTTTTAACGTATATCTACAGTAGAGTTAAAAATGCATGTGGATAGTCTCAATGCCTACGTTTTGGAAAAATTTTGTCATAGCTCCCTTTGTAAATGGGACTATCCATATGCACATAGGCATGACTAGGTGGCCATTCAATAGCACACCTACCAACAGTCATATACATCCTATATGCATTAATACATCACAGTAAAAAATCCATAAGTGTAGTCTAATTACCAGGGTTATTTTACTTTTCCACCTTTACTCATTTGTCCTCAAATAGGATAAGAAATGACAGTAAAAGGTACCAATTTGACTATTTCAAAAGTTAAAATTTTTCACATCATTATGTTCAGCATGGTTTAATACTAACATTTACTATGTTGAATATTTTTTATCATATCATATCAGCATGCATATTCAGTTCTATGTGTCTAAATGCATTTCATGTGATAAGTTATTTTCCAACGGATAGAAACTAGAAAAGAATACATGCATATGTTACCAGGATAGTGAAAAACGCTTGTACGTTGGCAGAATATACAGAAAGTTGGCTGAACTAAGCAGGTCTGAAGAAGAGCTCTCAGATTTTCTTCGTCGCGCAGCTTGAAAATGACTTATGAAAGCAACCTGTAGGGAATACGTACCAACAGTTGGTCGCAGGTCCATCTCAATTCGATAGCAGCTGCTGCAGGTATACCTGCGGCACCCCTATATGGGTCCCACACCTTTGGCTCGCTCCAGTTAGAGTTGCAAAGGAGGTCTCACAAGCTGAAAAGGCCAAATTAGGAATAAAAACGCTACGCGATTGAGCGGAATAGCTTGGAATCCTGGTTTTCATGGATCAAACTTTGGCTCCACATCTCACTCATTGGTATTCACATGCATACAAGGTATACTATACCAATGGCCTCATCTGTTACAAATCATGCTTGACAATACCTCATAAAGGTCTGATGCCGTCAGTGCAGGGTCGCAACCCTAGAAGTATCCCCGGCGGGGGTTACAACGCCGAACTTATGAAATAATGAAGTATCCCTAGCGGGGGTTACAACGCCGAAGTTATGAAGTAACCCCGGTGGGGGTTACCGCACATTCTCAACCATTGATACACAAATCAATGAAGGTCAAGCAACCATGACGTTATCTCAGCCGATGGCAAGTAAACCCATCGAAACAACCTTCCCCGGCGGGGGTCACAATGCAGGACTTTCAAACATCCATGTACCTCGGCGGGGGTTACAGCGCATTCTCAAAAATTGATACACAAATCAATGAAGGTCAAGCAATCTTGACGTTATCTCAGTCGATGGCAAGTAAACGCATCGAAATAACCTTCCCCAGCAAGGGTCACAACGCGATGCAACCATTGATACACACATCAATGAAGGTCAAGCAGCCTTGACAATGCACACAACAGGGATCTATCCGGTGATACACACATCAGCGAAGGTCAGGAAGCCCTGATGATACATATTATTGGCAGTAACTCCAACAAAATTGTGGTACATGCTGGTGATACAAGCCATAGAAGACCATCCTCATCGGAGAGGACCGATGATGGAATATGTTATACACATCCTCAAATAGATGAAGCTTTCTCCCCACAGATCTCTTGTACACAAGAGATACCTCTATGGAGTAAAAGTTTGTGTCTAGGATTCAGGACTTTGGTGATAGCCTCAATGTCAAGCATCCTTGAAGACTTGGATCGCATGTCCAAGACACTAGTGATTGTCATCCCAACAGGGAACCGGTAATCATTTTCATTCATGCATCATGTTGCTACACATAGCATTGTTTCATTTCAAGTGTCTAGGATTCTTTATCCTATCCATGCCTTGCATTGCATAAATATGATAAAGAGGGACATCTGTAGACACTCGAAAATTTTTGCATACATGTTACTAATATTGCAGGAGGACAGATTCATCTTTCGGAGATAACCCTGGAAGATAGCTCACATCCATTCCGGGTACTACCAAAAATTCAATTTTAAAACCCGGAAGACACAATGGGAGTATAATTTCCAACCCCGGAACACACACCGGAAGGATCATTTCCAACCTCGGAGATAACCCTGAGTTTCGTCATTAGCGATAACACCAAGGAATGTCGTTGCAGTTCTGGCGATAACTCTGGAAATGCTTGTTTCAAATGCATGCGATTAGCTTCAATCAGACCTCCTGCCGAGACACTCATACCTCGGACCCGAAGCTAACACCGGCCAGACATGCACTCTTACAAATGACCTTACGGCATTCAAATACTTGCAGCAGTCTAATCTCTGATGTAACCCTGATCAACATCTACTTTCAAATTAAACCGAAAATAACCCCAGTGAGGAGTCAAATGTCATCTTGCCACCTCAACACCTGCGCGTCGTCTCAACACTTCATACAAACATACATACAACAATGTTCTACAAGAACTAAGGAGTTCCAATCCCGACTGACTATTACGCGTGGCAGCACACCAGATAGAATTTGAAGCTTGAAAACCATGGGCCTGACTTCGTACAACCTCTAAGTCATGTCATTGCTTAACTCTAGACACAAGCAGTTTAAAGAAGGTCTTATATATCTCGTTCGGATGCTCGGATTGAAGTTCTGCAAGTTCAAGCGGACATTATAGTGCACGAGTGCACGTACTTCAAGACGACGGGACTCGCAGAACTCGGGGCACCCCGGGAAGCCACAGGTGCATCTGCGGCTGCCGCAGGTACACCAACGGCTCCCCACCTCTATAAATAGAGGGCTTGGGGTGGCCATTTGAAAAAAGTAAAAAAGGCGAGGAAGCCTTGTCAAATTTTCTCTATACACACCCATATTGAGTGCTTGCTCTTTTTAAACACCTGTTAGCTCACGTATAGCTATACATTTACCGGCGAGAGCTGAGTTTTTTTTATTATACATTGATCCACACACACACACATTCATAAAATAGTTTCTTAAAAAGTGGCGGTCATCGTGGTAACACGGATGTCGGGGGGTGCCTAACACCTTACCTACGTATAATCAAGCCCCTGAACCTAAATGAATCTAGGTTTCATAGACCCATTTAGCAGTGTCATATCACTGGGTTAATGTGCAAACCTTTTTCAGTTGCGTTGGTGAAACTAGTTAAAAACACCAACTGGCGAGTCTTAAAGTCAAATCGTCGACATTACACATGTCAGACCTTTTTCACTTGTTTTTTCAAACAAATCTCACATTAACATGAGAACACCAAAGAACAAGTAATGAAAAGGGACAATAAAAATCCCGACGTCGACACGCGCCAATAGGGAGAAATCCTAATTGGAAAGCCCCCCTCTTTCCTGGGAATGATCTAGTTGTTAAATATTATGAGTTATAATATTAATGATGAATAAGTTCGTGTTGATTAAAGATGAAATTAATAGTTCCATTGTGTTGGAATTATTAATGTTAGTGGTAATCCATATTTATTTGGATAATAATTGATTTATAGAGGTTATATTGACCAATTGGGTAATTAATCGGATCAATGAGCAATTAATTGCTATTAATTCACATGTTTATAACTATTTGTTCACATGTGTGCACTATTGATTCACATGCATGTACTATTAAGGGAGGTGGTGCAAGATTGATAATACTTGCATGACTAAATTAAAAATGGAGGTATAGATGAATGTACTATACTATAATTAGTTTTTTTCACATGTATAGAACTATTGAGTCACATGATTGTACTATTGATTCACATGATATACTATTAAGGGAGGTGGTGCAAGTTTAATAATACTTACAGGACTAAATTAAAAATGAAGAAAAAGATGAACGTATTATACTGTAATATTTCGAGCCCCAAGATGTATAATTATCGAAACTATGTTTTCCTATAAATAGAAGCTCATTCTTCTTTCATTCTCACCAATTCACTAAGACTCACAAGAGCAATTATAGAGAGAAGCTATAGAGAGATATAAGAAGAGAAGTCTGCTACTTCACTATTCCAGTATTTAGTCTTCTTCTGAGGTAAGGGGTATTATTTATTTCATATTCTGAAAAGATATTAATTTTCGTATTCGTATGAATATTATTTTCGTTCAATATTCATAAGGGGTATTATTTATTTTATATTATGAAGAGATATTATTTTTTGTATTTGTATGAATATTATTTTCATTCAATAGTCATAAGGGGTATTATTTATTTTATATTCTGAAGAGATATTATTTTTCATATTCGTATAAATATTATTTTCGTTCAACAGTCGTAAGGGGTATTATTTTTTTGTATTCATAAAGAGAGTTATTTCTTTCAATACTCATAACGGTTGTTATTCCATTCTTTATTATTCTGTTGGAATAACCTGTCTACGCGGACTACCGCATGCATGGTGAAAATCTTCTATTATTCCATTCCTTATTATTCTATTGGAATAAGCTATCTACGCGGACTACCGCATATGGTGACATTCTTCTGTTATTCCATTCTTTATTATTCTGTTGGAATAACCTATCTACGCGGACTACCGCATACATGGTGAAATTCTTCTGTTATTCGATTCTTTATTATTCTGTTTGAATAACCTGTCTACACGGACTACCGCATGCATGTTGAATGACCCTCCGTATTCATTCTTTATTAAATTATGGAAATGATCTGTCTACGTGGATTATCGCATGGTGATGAAAATCTATTTGCGGTTTCGTATATTCTATTATATTTGTATGAGATATCATTTCTTTTGTACTCGTCATGGAATATCATTTTCTTTTGTATTTTCCTTTTACGAGTACTATTCACGGAGTACTATTTATGGGTACTATTCACGTATCTGGTACTATTTACGAATACGAGTTACTATTCACGAGTTACTATTCATGAGTTACTATTCACAAGTTACTATTCATGTGTTACTATTCACGACAAAATTGGTTTCTTTTTCTAACCAAATTATTGTTGATTTATGCATCTTACTCTTGAAATTAAATTCATGTTTTGATCATATTGTTTTAATTATCATGTATAACATTTTTATAATCCTGGTGATGAAATTTCTCTTTGACTTAAGTGTAAAGATGGGTAGATTATTGGTATGATCGTGACTATGGATTCTCTTTGGCTAGTAGTGCAAAGATGAATTGTTGAGTGGTATGATCATGACCATTAAATTTATAATTGAATATCTTTAGCTTAAGTGCAAAGGTGAATTGATCAACATGGTTATAATTATTGTTTATATAAATTCTGAAATGATTATATATTTCTTTGAGATATTAATATCTTTGGCCCGTAGTGAAAAGATGACCTGTTGTTGAATATCTTTGGCCTGTAGTGAAAAGATGAATTCTTGTTGAATATCATTGGTCGTAGTGCAAAGATGACCTGTTGTGGAATATCTTTGGCCTGTAGTGCAAAGATGAACTGTTAATGAATATCTTTGGCCTGTAGTGCAAAGATGAATTTATTAGTATAATTATGAACAGGAACTGTGATTTGGTATAATCATGATCTTTGATGTTTCAGGTAAAGACAGGTGATGAAAATTATCTTCGTCCTGGGTGCGAAGAAGAATTTAAAAACACAATTATGAATATGAGTTATTCATATGATTGTGGAAAGGAACTGTTGATTGATGTTACAAGGATAAAACATTGTTGGTGGACTTTTAACATTGTGAAGATAATAGACTTTATGGTCTTTTTGACTCTTCTAATGGATTGCTCGTTCCACTGCAACTATGGTTGAAAAGTTTTATCATCTACCATATGTTCTAAATCTCTGATTTATTATTGACGAAGGCTATTGATAATTTAATTATCTTTAGACATGATATTCTTTACTGGGCTAGTTGTGCTCACCCTTTTGCTTCACAATTACTTTCAGGTAATAAGAGTGTAGTTGGGTCGAGCGGGGGTAACATGGGATTAGAACGGTGGTCTATAGCTGTTGAGGTTCTCCCTAAAACAGTATGAAAATAATTTTATTGAGAATTTTAGATAAGTGTGTCAAATTTTATACGTCATTTTAACCGTTGATTTTGGTGAACCGAGTAGGGTGAGGTGAACCCAACTTTGGAAGGGTGTTTTACCACTATCATACAAGATGTCTAATGACAGACGACTTCGTGTTATCATAAGACATGGTTGTGTACATGCACTTGCTAATTATATTTATGAGCACTACCTATATAATCTTGGAGTTTGGTTGAAATATAATTCTCAATTGGAGACAAAAGAGATAATTATATGATAGTAATCTTCTCGTTTTTCTTTGGGGTCTATTGGGTCAACCAAGGATAATTCTCGAGTCATATGATATCTATCAAAACTTAGATGCATGGCCTCCCATCTACGAAGGTTTCCTTGAGCATTTTCCAAAGATTTTAATTTCTAAAACAATTATTGACTGTACTTTTATGTAAAGTACCATTGTAAGTTGTTGTGGTCAAGGCACCATGAGATTTCCATATATTTGTATTAAAATTCACAGCTTATGTGATTTCGTACTCTGCACGACAGTTCAACAGTTGTATAAATGAAGTTTGTATTTGATTTCTATACTATGATATCTGGCGACTCAGAATGGGTCGTGTGGACCTATTTTGGGGGCATCACAAATGGTATCATAGCTTAGGGATATGGTCGTTCGCGGAGATAAGAGTCTAGAACTAGGAGGGGAGAGACGAGTATTATACTTCGCTAGTGTGTGACTTACCTAAGCTGAAATTATTTACTTGATAAGTTGACAAATTGTGATATCTCAATTAACCTTTGTTTTGAAGATATATTCTAGAATGATATCTGAAATACTGAGAAAATTATGATACAAAGGAAATACCCGGGAAGGTACAATCCAAAAAAAAAGCAAAGTATTATCATCTCTTCGAACTACCAGGTACGTAAATTTCGAGGGCGAAATTTCATAAAGAGGGGAGATTGTGAGATCCCGAATTTTATGAAATGAAAGTATTCAATTTTTTTATAATTATTATTTTATTTAGTAAATGGTTAAATTGATTAAGGTTAAAGTTAAGGGTGACATTTGAAAATTTTGCAAAGTAAGCAAGTTGATAGAAAATATTCGTTGGGTCGGGGAATATTCGATTGGTCGGAAAATATTCATTTTAACATGGAATATTTGTATGACGGCATAATCATTGGTGGACCCCACAACGAAGGAACTATCGTAGTTAGAAAATGACAGAAATATTTTTTTATAAAAATAACGATGAAAGTTTTACTGTTAAACTGTTGAACTACACGTAGTAAAAAATACGATGAATACGCATTGGTTGCATAAGAAATACACGATATTAATTATTGATGCTTATGTAACGATCCGAAATTTCAAATTGTAATTTAAATATTTATTGAATTATATAAGTATTTATTTGAGGTGATTATTGTTGAATAAATATTTTATTGATGTGATGGTTGATGAATCTAAATTTATTAGAAATTTTTTAAATTAAATTAATTTATAATTTAGAGAGTCAGTAAAATAACATCAGTGTTATATTGTGACTAATAATTTAATATGGTATGGTATATTAAATTATCAAATAAAATTATAACATGAAATTATAATTTTGTGATATTTGCTAAAAGGCTCTATTTAATTAAAATATAGTATGTGATTATAATTATAAACTAAAGTGTTTATTAAAATAAATGAAAAATTATTTAAATTAGTTTTTTGCCAAACAAGGCTTAATATATTAATTCTTTAAAATTTAAAGGATTTTTGTCAAACAAGCCTTATGCCTTTTGAATTTCTAATTTTTAAATATAAATAATATAAATAAAATAAATAAAATAATAAATATAATATATTTATATTGTATACGTTTATGTTGTAGCTATTATTATAATTAGTAAGCGTACTAAAAATTAGCAGTTTTGTTCTTACGTTTGGCCATATCAATTTTTCTTTACGCATACTTGGCTAAGTCCGAGAGTTCAGAGAATGGAGAGTTGAGAGAAATTGAGAGAAAGCCTAAGGATTACCAAGCAGTTTCAGTAGTTTAGCAAGAATTCTCCTAACAATTGAAGGTATGTTCTACAACTTTGATATTATATATGTTTATGAGTATTACGGCAAACTTTTATATAATCTGTGAATTTCAAATTGTTGAATTGTTGCTATACAATGGGATTACTTGTGATTATATGAGTATATGATGACTGGAGGTTGTGCTTAAACAAGAAATTCATGCTAATTTTGGATATCAGTAGAAATTTTTGACAGTATATGTATTTTTCACATGTTCATGAAAAGTATCAATTTTAGTGGCCAATTAGTATGTGAAATTATAAATTGAAGCTTGTATATGTTAGTTCTTTGAGATACAAGCACAACGTAAATTGAATGGAGTGATTTAGCCAAAAAAATGAATTCACAATGATGATTTTTGGGATGAGTATCAAAAATGGAGTTTTATATGAAAAACATGAAAATTAAGAAATTAAAATAGTTTTAGTTGTTGTTAAATTGTGCAAAGAGGTTGAATATGTTAGCAATCATGTTTATGATAGTTGTATATTTATTTTACGTGTTATTATCACTGTTTGGTGGGTGAAATTTGTGTTTGTTGGGCTTAAGTAGACTCGCTCATTAGCATTCTCTCAGATCTCAAATGAACATCGTAGCAATGCCACTTGCATTACCAAAGTAAGAAACGGCATTGCTTGCCCTTGTAGAATCCCAAAGCTTTGTATGGCACAATTTGCACCATACATGGTTGGTTTGAGTTCGATTCGATTTTCTTCTTCTTTGCGATCTTGGATTAGCATCATAACATGGTCTGAAATTATGTTAGCATGTTAAATGTGTAATGTTAAGGGCAACATAACATAGTGAATTGGGGTTAGTAAGTTCAAAGTTGCAAAAATGGTTAGTAAATCGAGAACACGTTATGTGGTAACTTAGTATACATAATGAGCGTTAGACAAGTGTTGCGAAGTAAAACACTTGGATTTTCTGAAATATAAAATGGTAATGAAGGACTTGTGCTTCAATGATATGTTTAGATAGAAGTGTTCATGTTTTGGTATGTTAGCATATCTAATAGGTATTGTGGTTCTAAAATTATGTGTAGGTGATCGTGAGTTTAATTTTATAGCTTACGCTCAAGGCAAGTTTCTAAACCCTATCTTTTTACATTGAGAAAGCTTTCTAACTCTACACTTTCGTTGAGTTAGTTCTATTATTACATTGTGTAACTTTATTCTTTTGATTGAGTGAGCTTTTTATCTTAACTGTTATTGAATAAGTCAATTGTTCCTAAAATTCATTCGAGCAAACTTTAACTCTAATGTTATTTAAAATTCTCATTTGATTGATTCATTCTAACTTATTTATAGTTAAGCAAGTTTCTTAAGTTCTATTATTGTATAATGAATGTAGTTTTGAATTCTCATCTCTATTATTAAACTGTTTTAATTCTTTGCATGAGTTAATACCATGTTGGGCAAGTTTTTCGTTTCCAACTTGCTATCAGTTAATGTACGTTCAGTAATTTCATTTCTAATGTTATAAGACTCTAACCTTAGCTTATTTATTGTTCAAGCAAAGGTTTACCATTTTACTCATTTTGTTGAATACTTATGCTCTATAGTTATTTCAAGCATGAGTTTAATATGTATAATCATTTCATTTATGTTTCTCAATTGTTCTATGCTATGTTGTATTAAACATCTGTTGTGATTATCAAACACTATTGATTCAACTAGTCCTCTAGTTGATGTTCATTAAACTTCAAATTACTCTTGAAAGCTTATCCAAACCAAACTTTCTTTGGTGCGAACTTGTACTCTAAATTCTGAGATAAACAACCCTATTATTATTAGGGGATAATTTATGCTTAGCGTTAAAATGTTTGTGCACAATACATTGTACGAAGGGCTGATCCCCCTAAGTAGGAGGAGTCCTTATAGTCTTATGACTGTTAAAGTTTATTTATATTCCATATTTTGGATTTCAGTTTTTGATTATCATTATTAGAGTACTATCCAGTTTTGATAAGCCTATTCGTTGGCAGTTACTATTGTATTTCTCCTGTTGATATTATTATATCCAGTGAGCAATTGTTTTGCTCACTATTGCATATTTATATACTCATTGCAGCTAAAGTTGAGAAGGTAGATCAACTAGCAAAGGAAAAGGAAAAATGTACAAGTGATGCTAATTTGTACTTTTGATTACTGTTATGATCATAGACTATTAATAATGATGTAATGTAATAATTTATTTCCGCACTTGAATGATGTTTAAAGGTTAGATAACCTAGGATGTTTTTGGACTTAATGTTGTAATCCTATTTAAAAGGAGGATTTATGGTTTAAATCTTATTTTATTTGGGTAGATAGTATGAATGTATAAATAGTGAGCACCAAATCTTGTGGGAATGAAGTACCTAGATTTGGGGGTGTCACATCTTACGTGAGAAGTCAGTCAATTATACTCAATTATTGCTACAGTAATTGCTGCATAATATCTCTCATATTATTGATTCAATTACTGTCACAATATCAATATTTTATATTATTAAATCAATAATTGAGACAACAAAGTTATTCATATTATTATTTGCAATATTGATGATGTCTAGAAAGTTCTGTCGAGAAGAGGTTTGGTCACCGAATTGCGCGCCAATAGGGAAAAATCCTTATTGGAAAGCCCCCTCTTTCTTTGGAATGAACTGGTTGTTAAATATTGTGAGTTATAATATTTATGATGAATAAGTTCCTGTTGACTAAAGATGAAATTGATAGTTCCATTGTGTTGGAATTATTAGTGTTAGTGGAAATCCATATTTATTTCGATAATAATTGATTTATGGAGGTTATATTGACCAATCGGATAATTAATCGGATCAATGAGCAATTAATTGCTATTAATTCACATGTTTATAACTATTTGTTCACATGTGTGCACTATTGATTCACATGCATGTACTATTAAGGGAGGTGGTGCAAGATTGATAATACTTGCATGACTAAATTAAAAATGGAGGTATAGATGAATGTACTATACTATAATTAGTTTTTTTCACATGTATAGAACTATTGAGTCACATGATTGTACTATTGATTCACATGATATACTATTAAGGGTGGTGGTGCAAGTTTAATAATACTTACAGGACTAAATTAAAAATGAAGAAAAAGATTAACGTATTATACTGTAATATTTCGAGCCCCAAGATGTATAATTATCGAAACTATGTTTTCCTATAAATAGAAGCTCATTCTTCTTTCATTCTCACCAATTCACTAAGACTCACAAGAGCAATTATAGAGAAAACCTATAGAGAGATAGAAGAAGAGAAGTCTGTTACTTCACTGTTCTAGGATTCAGTCTTCTTCTGAGGTAAGGGGTATTATTTATTTCATATTCTGAAGAGATATTATTTTTCGTATTCGTATGAATATTATTTTCGTTCAATATTCGTAAGGGGTATTATTTATTTTATATTCTGAAGAGATATTATTTTTCGTATTCATATGAATATTATTTTATTTCAACAGTCGTAAGGGGTATTATTTATTTTATATTCTGAAGAGATATTATTTTTTGAATTCGTATGAATATTATTTTCGTTCAACAGTCGTAAGGGGTATTTTTTTTCGTATTCATGAAGATAGTTATTTCTTTCAATACTCGTAAGGGTTGTTATTCCATTCTTTATTATTCTGTTGGAATAACATGTCTACGCGGACTACCGCATGCATGGTGAAATTCTTCTGTTATTCCATTATTTATTATTCTGTTGGAATAACATGTCTACGCGGACTACCACATACATTGTGAAATTCTTCTATTGTTCCATTTTTTATTATTCTATTGGAATAACTTGTCTATGCGGACTACCGCATGCATGGTGAAATTCTTCTGTTATTCCATTCTTTATTATTCTGTTGGAATAACCTATCTACGCAGACTACCGCATGCATGGTGAATGACCCTTCGTATTCATTCTTTATTAAATCGTGGAAATGATCTGTCTACTTGGATTACCACATGGCGGGTGAAATTCCATTTGCAGTTTCGTATATTCTATTATATTTGTATGAGATATCATTTCTTTTGTACTCGTCATAGAATATCGTTTTCTTTTGTATTTTCCTTTTATAAGTACTATTCACAGTCTTATTCATGGTCTACTATTCACGTACTACGATACTATTTACTTAATCACGAAGTTACTATTTATTAGTTACTATTCACGAGTTACTATTCAAGGGGTACTATTCATGACAAAATTGGTTTCTTTTTCTTACCAAATTATCATTGATTTATGAATCTTACTCTTGAAATTAAATCCATGTTTTGATTATATTGTTTTTCTTATCATATATAACATTTTTATAATTCTGGTGATAAAATTTCTCTTTGACTTAAGTGTAAAGATGGGTAGATTATTGGTATGATCATGACTATGGGTTCTCTTCGGCTAGTAGTGCAAAGATGAATTATTGACTGGTATGATCATGACCATTGAATTTATAATTGAATATCTTTAGCTTAAGTGTAAAGGTGAATTGATCAACATGGTTATAATTATTATTTATATAAATTCTGAAATGATTATATATTTATTTGAGATAATAATATCTTTGGCCCGTAGTGCAAAGATGACCTGTTGTTGAATATCTTTGGCCTGTAGTACAAAGATGAATTCTTGTTGGATATCTTTGGTCGTGGTGCAAAGATGACCCGTTGTGGAATATCTTTGGCATGTAGTGCAAAGATGAACTGTTAATGAATATCTTTGGCCTGTAGTGGAAAGATGAGTTTATTAGTATGATTATGAACATGAACTGTGATTTGGTATAACCATGGTCTTTGATGTTTCAGGTAAAGACAGGTGATGAAAATTATCTTCGTCCTATGTGCGAAGAGGAATTTAAAATCACAATTATAGTTATGAGTTATTCACATGATTGTGGAAAGGATCTGTTGATTGATGTTATAGGGATAATACATTGTTGGTGGAATTTTATCATGGAGAAGATAATAGGCTTTATGTTCTATTTTGACTCTTCTAATGGATTGCTCGTTCCGCTGCAACTATGGTTGAAAAGTTTTATCATCTACCATATGTTCTAAATCTCTGATTTATTATTGACGAAGGATATTGATAATTTAATTGTCTTTAGTCATGATATTCTTTACTGGGCTAGTTGTGCTCACCCTTTTGCTTCACAATTCCTTTCAGGTAATAAGAATGTAGCTGGGTCGAGCGGGGGTAGCAGGGGATTAGAACGGTAGTCTATAGCTGTTGAGGTTCTCCCTAAAACAATATGGAAATAATTTTATCGAGAATTTTAGATAATTGTGTCGTATTTTATACGTCATTTTAATCGTTGATTTTAGTGAAACGAATAGGGTGAGGTGAACCCAACTTTGGAAGGGTGTTTTGCCACTATCATACAAGATGTCTAATGACAGACCACTTCGTGTTATCATAAGACAGGATTGTGTACATGCACTTGCTGATTGTATCTATGAACATGACCTATATAATCTTGGAGTTTGGTTGAAATATAATTCTCAATTGGAGACAACGGAGATAATTATATGTCAAGAGAAGACTCACCATTGGAAAGATCATGACAGTAATCTTCTCATTTTTCTTTGGGGTCTATTGGGTCAACCAAGGATAATTCTCAAGTCATATGATATCTGTCATAACTTAGATGCATGGCCTCCCATGTACGAAGGTTTTCTTGAGAATTTTCCAAAGATTTTAATTTCTAAAACAGTTATTGACTGTACTTTTATGTAAAGTACCATTGTAAGGTGTTGTGGTCGAGGCACCATGAGATTTACATATATTTGTATTTAAATTCACAACTTATGTGATTTCATACTCTGCGCGACAGTTCAATAGTTGTATAAATGAAGTTTGTATTTGATTTCTGTAGTGTGATATCTGGCGACTCAGAATGGGTCGTGTGGACCTATTTTGGGGGTGTCACAGATGTAGTCATAAATTGATCATAAAATTTGATACTTACAACATAAGTAATAAATCATGTTCTTTGCAATAAAAATTAAAAATAATTCATCATAAAGTTCACATAACAAATAGGGACTGAAAGACTTGCCTTGATCGTTGTTTACCAATAACAGATTAACAACTTACAACTATCTGCACTTCATACACAATTATATAATCATGCACATCAACTGTTAGTCACATAGCAACGTATAGTTGTTGTAATGTAAATTTTAATCTATATCTCATAACCCTTCATGTTAATCAATTAACAATGTTCAATTTGATTCTGTTAACTTTCGACTTATATCTCACTATATTTCTTCTTATTCAAACTCGAAGTTCATTCAAATGTTTAAGTCTTTCTAGGACTCCTTATTGGTTTTATATTAACCACATTTCATATCTTATCATGTTCACTTCAATTGAATTAAAACACTTTTACGTTCATTAACACTTGTCACGACATTACGACGTTCATTCGTCACACGCCCGATTCGTCTCTCTTGCATATGCTTAGTATGCTTATAAAACTTATCTAGAACACCTTTATTAATGCTAAACATCATTATAATTTCTAATATTTATATTTTATAACTTAAAACAATAACTTTTATCTTCAGAAGCACTACACTTGAATACGTGCATGCCCGACGCCCTCCGATTGCCTCAGAATACACATCAGACCCAAAGATGGCCATTTTGACCCCTTCTAATGACCTCAAATCAAATAACTTAAGATCGAAAGTTGTAGGTCTAATCGTTATCTTTATGAATCATCCTAAATCGCCTCAATCGAAGTTTGTATGAAAATGTTGTGGTCGTTTTACTATAGGAGGTGAAAATAGTCCAACGACTCTTCATGATCAACAAGACCGCATTGCCCAAACACCCCCTAGAAAAATGTGGCGCCCCCAATCTGGGTATCTTCAAACCCGATGGATGATGGTTTGCACTTACTACCATTCACACATACATTCAATTGAAAAGTCTCAAAGGAACGAATATATCTTCTATATATTTAAAATAATATTAACATTCCCCCAGGTTCTTTATAACCATTACATTGTTCTTGTCTTAATATCAAATATATTATAATCATTCACCATATACTATTATATAAGTATTCTACGAATTCGTCTTCGCCTTGCCTTTATCCTTGCCGGAGCCTTCGGTCCGTTCGATCTTAGCTGTGTTCATATGGTTCAAGCAAGAGTAAGCATGACTAGCTTAGCAAGTACAACATTTTTAATAAAAAACAAGCTTGAAACATAGGAATTGTATATCTTCAATAACTGAACAATAGTTATGAAGTACTATTGATAATTCAAAATAGCACTTCTTTTCCTTCAAAACATTTTACAACAACAATATTTAGTAAAACAACAATTCTGGTCCAAGACCTTGAGCATTTCATAAGTTCTTTTAAAAAGGACATCCCAGAACTAAGTCCGTAAGTCCGACATTACTTTTGAGCACGTCTAGGTGATCAACCTATAGTACTTTATGTTGATCAACACTACATTCATTAAATGTATGTACATTTAAGTTGTGGCAACCTCACGTGCCTGTCGTTAAACGACAAAACATTTTAGCATACTTAGTCTTCGTTTGAAACCCACACCAATATAACTTGGTAAACATTGACCATGCTTTGATAGTAACATAATATAAGTCTAGCTGAAAGAATTGGCTTTGACTTCATTATACAAGACTTCATGTGTAAGGATACATGAATTACAAAGCTTGTCCAGATTGAACTGGAACAAGGGTTAGAATACTTGCCTTTAGCGTCTGCTACAGTTATAACACGTTCTTATTTAAGTCTTTAAGTCTCTACAATAATTGATAACATCACATAACACATTAGGTCATGAATGAACATACAATTCCTAATGAATCTTACCATTCTTCTCAATCTAAACCTGACTTAGATTTGTTATTATTTGTTCCAACTTTCCATTATATTGTTCTTACATTGTCATTCCATTCATATTCAATTGATTATCAACCTTTAATCATCATACATTAAGCGCCTAACAATGCCTTAACAATGTTATAATTAAGCCATAGTTCATTACTAATGAGTTACCATTCATTTCATACTTGTAAACTTTCTTCTCTGTCAAAACCCTAGAAATTTGGCTACCACCCTTCATTCATTCTCTAGGTCGCTTCACGACGCGAGTTAGCGATACAGACTGCAACCTACTCGGCCTGCGATTGCCACACATTCCTCTATCATTTGTCTTGTGGCGTGACTCTCTGATGAGTATGTGCATCAGATATATATATGCTGTACCACCAATATACTGTAGGTTGGTAGCCATGGCTAACTCACAGGCACCGAAAAAATTTGGCGATTTTCAACTTTGCAAAATTCCCAGACGCATAACTTCTCCGTTATAAGTTCGAATTGGCTCGTTCAAAAGCCTACGGTTCACAAATTACATACTCTACGTGCTCATGTAAGAATTTTATCTATTTGACTTCGTTTTATAAAATTTCACCTATTAGTTCATTTTTAATGAAAACGATAAACGTTCGTGAACGTTCAACGCTTGTTTCTTCGTTCTAAGTCAGAATTCAGTCATTTTCGAGTCCGCAACTCTATAATGCCAAATATGACTTATCTTCATCGAAAACCAATGTTTCCGAGTTTAAACATAAAATATGACTTCTATTCCGAGAATTTCACGAATTCGACGATTATTGTCCAATTGTGTGAATTGCGACGAAATTTCATTACTAACAATTTGATCAACGTCCTAAATGGATTCTAACCATCATATGAACATTTTAAACTACTTATTACACCAACTTATTTTCAAGGTAAGTTTTGACTTATTCTTCATAAGTTCATGACTTAACATATAAACTACAAGTTTTCATTCCTTATGACTTTTTATTGATTTAAGTCCTTTAATCAATGTTCTTGAAATTTAAATAGATACACTTAGAAGGGGGGTGGGGTTGAATAAGTGTAGGCACAAACTATGTCCAATTTTTATTTCTTATAAAAAGTCCTTTGGATGTTTAATGCAGCAAGCTGGATTACCAAATCAGGATATTATTGAGTTAACCAGTTTACTGATATGAATAGAATGCAGGTTGCGGGATAAATAACAAGATAGTCAAGCAATCACACAAACACCATAATTTTTACGTGGTTCAACTACTACCCTATAGAATAGTAGCCTAATCCACGTCCAATACCAACTAGTATTGGAGACTCACTTTTATCAACTCTTTTAATTACAATACAAGTTCTAGCAATTCGAACACCTTTGTTCCATGTGCACCTATGCACTCTTAAGCACCTATGATTTCCCTAAACTTCACTGTAATGAGTTATCAATTCAAACAAAATTAATCACAATAAAGTATTGATTGAGAGATCAAAATATAAGATACACACTAGAGGTCTAATGATCAAGCAATGTATCGCTTACCAACTTAAGGCTCTAGTATGAGATGAAATGATATGCAAGAAGAATATTACCAGAATATGTTCTTATATGTTCTTCGTAGCTGACACACTGTTCTTAATGCAATCGATCACGGTGAAAAACACTTTTTGAAACTTGTATGCTTTTCGATACTATAAAAATGTTTTTTATTTTTTAGAGTTGTTAAAGAGCTCAATTTATATAGGCTTCACCAGCATATTTTCGTTCCAAGAATTTTGTGATATACACGTTGGAAATACTTTTGATCAAATCTTGCAGTTCTTTGTCAAACATGATATTCTTGGTTTGTTTTTCAACACTGAGATTTTATTTAATGAGATATCACGCTATCAGTATTTTAGGGCTAATTAATTTACTTTTTTTTATGGGAGATAATCCTGTTACAGATTTCTACTGCCCCAATGTCTAAAATGCCAGAAGTTAATACTTTGTATTACCATAAACATTTGCATGCTGGTTTCCATATGCATTGGACCGTTAGAATCGACCAATTAGATTTCCCAAATCATGGCCCATGATTCTTGTACCGCATATGGTAATCAATCAACTAGATTTCTTAATTACTTGCCTAGAATTATGACCCTTAATTTATGACGCATAGTTTATGTAGCATGATTTATGATCTCATGATTTGTGTTTACCATAATTATCTGCTGGCCGGTGTCCATATATATTGGACCGTTGGAGACACCCAATTAGATTCCTTTAATTGTAATGCCTGACGCCTGATATCCCATTGTTGTCTTACTTGTGAACTTAGATTGATGGAGAGATTTAATGCATAACTTATGAAAATTTATTTACCCCATTCCTTGCTCTACCGTGTGGGTCTATTTAATAGGATTTGATTCCTTATGTTTAGAAAATTTAGCCATGCATATTATGAACTAGTTATTTAACGTGTAACATCAATTGTGAATGCAAGTATATACATACAATGCACATGTCCTATAGCCTTATTTTGGAAAGTGATAATTGCTAAGATCTGACATATATTCCTAGGACTCAAATTAGATTTTCTTTCTTCAAAGACATCTTGACTTTGGACCTTCTTCCTTGATGTTCCTGAAATGTTATAGAACATGGTTAGTGAACAAATATGGTCATCATTAAAACATGGAGTGTGACATAAGTCAACAGTTCTCACATCTTATCATACATACTAACTTCATATGACAATCGTATGACAAGTTCATCATAAGTTCATAACTTAATTAAGTTCAAGTTACTTATTCATGACTTAAACGGCTTAAGTCCATTCATTAATCAATTCATACATGTTCTTAGCATACATGCTTATTAGACTACACTTCTCTTATCACCCTACAATGATAGAGATGAAGATTATTAGACAAGAGTCTTACCCTTGAAGAATTAGTACTTCTCTTCTTCTTGAAAATCTAGCATAGGATTTTTGACTTATATGTGCTTATTCTCTCTAACCAATAAGTTACTTTGTATTGGAAGTTGTTGGTGTTTTGAACAATGAATAAATGACTAGCAAACTTCTTCTATTTATAGGAAAGACAAAGTTAGGACATTTTAGTCATTTAGGCCCTCCACCTCCTTAATAACATCCTTACTATTCATCTACTTAACAACTAAGTAAACTTTCCCACTACTCTTATTACTTGGCCACCACAAAACTTATCTTATGCTTGGCCATCACATAAAGTACTTGACCACCAAGTCTAACCCACATTAACCTTTGGTTTGCTCCATGGATCATGGCTAACCCATTGGATCATTACATTGGGCTTAAGTCTAATTAACATTACTTAACTTTGGGCTTACATTAATAATCATTTGGGCTTGAACTTTAATTATTATTGGATTCTACCAATATGCTAATAATCCTACAAGTCCCACTTAATTGGCTAAAAGAATTGTTACATATACGATACGTATTATTCTCGTATTCTAGCTCGTATATTAATTCGTAATATACGTTATTCCATTCTCTATACATACTCGTATAATACTTCATATTATACTTGCATTCAATACCTCGTACAATACTTACGTATCATACGATCCTTATATTAGATTCTTAATACTTGATATTCCTAACATTCACGAACTAAGTCCGCATGCGAAATATTACGTTTTCTATACGTGAATTATTATTACATAATTCATCTCACCTTGATATTATAACGTTACGTATTTCTCAAAAGTTCAAAAATAATTCCCGAGTAGAAATCGATAAATAGTGTTTTTCGAAAAATTTCTCGAAAAGCTTTTATTTTTGTCTTGGAAATTCAAACACTTTAATTCATTCACGTAGCTAAAATACTACGACGTTTCGACATTTCTAGGTTATAGAACGACATTCATCTTACTAACACATAATAATAAAAAATAATAATATTTTATTAATTATTAAAGTATTTATAAAAGGTTCAATTTTCTGGGGCGTTACAAGAAAGGTGCGCAAATATTTTCCAGTTTTGTTGTTCTTACAAATTTTTAACCCTTACTCCTTCCAACCTTCATAACTCAAGTTATACACACCCAAATCAGTCCGTTTTGACTCTATGGATTCGTAATTCATAGAACTACAACATACCAAAGAATCAACAATTTATAAAAATATTAACTAACCCAAATTCTTCACCCAAAAATCATGTTCATATTAAATTTTCATGTTTTAACATTGTCGACGTCGGGATTTTTATTTGTCCCTTTTTCTTTAATTGTTCGTTGGTGTTCTCATGTTATGTGAGATTTATTTGAAAAAATAAGTGAAAAAAGGTCTGACATGTGTAATGTCGACGATTTAACTGTAGGAGTCGCCAGTTGGTATTTTTAACTAGTTGCACCAACGGAACCGAGAAAAGGTTTGCACATTGACCCAGTGATGTTACACTGGTAAACGGGTCTGTGAAACCGAGATTCATTTGGGTTCGGGGGCTTGATTATGCGGACGGAAGGTGTTAGGCACCCCCCGACATCCGTGTTGCCATGGTGACCGCCACTTTTCAAGAAACTGTTATATGAATGTGTGTGTTTGTGTGTAGATCAATGTGCAATTATTTGGAAGTAGTGTGAGGCCTCGTTCGTACCTATATACAAAGGGTTTGAATTTATAGAAAAATTCAGTTTTAAACATGATATAGCAATGAAGCTTTATAAAAAGATGTTTTTCAAACCCTGTGCTGAATAGGAATTGAGACCTTTTCATACTTCCATTTTTATTATTAAATGTTCGGCTTGTTTACTTTTATTTTTGAGATGCGAGGCATCTTCGAGAAAAATAATATACAGCAGTGCCAAACTCCTCATGGGCATGACAACTATCCAAGGAAATTCGGACCATAGTAAATAATGTACAAGTTGCTTCTCTTCTTTGAAAATGTTCATCACGGAACCAGAATCTAGATTCGATGAGATGAATCTGTGATCACATGATTCCTAGGCTCACATGATACCGCATTTTATATGAAAATCAGTAAGTAGTTATATATATAAAAGCTATAAATATATATATACAGACATGATCAACCACCACGAAGCACCTCCATGGGGGATCAAAAATGTAAATATATAAAAGCGATAAATATATATATATATATATATGGACATGATCAACCACCACGAAGCACCTCCATGGGGGATCAGAAATGTAAATAAAGAAGTAAATGCGATGAACCACCACGAAGTAAACTCCAGGCGGGACTAAATATAAATAAAGCAGTAAAAGGCCTCGAAGTAAACTCCAGGCCTAACAGAAATATAAATATATATATATATAAGCAGTAAACGCACCAGATATAAAACCCAGGCTCATCAGATATGTCCGACAATAATTTATATATATAAGTATATATATATAAGCAATAAACTCTCTGGATGTAAAATCCAGGCTCATCAGATAGAGTTTGACAACAGTTTATATATATATATATATATATATATATATATATAAAGCAAGTAAACGCTCCAGATATAAGTTTAGGCTCAATCAAGACATAACTCGATAATGTTGGTCCATTTATATATATATATAAGTATATATATACAGACATAAATTAAAACCACGGATCGAAGTCCGGGCATACACACACAACACGACTCTCAATGTGAAGAATAGTGTGTGCAAAGATGAAGAGAATGGCTTTATAGAGTGTCAGAAGGCTTACGGTGGCCTGCCAAAGCAGGCTTCTATGACTCTAGATGGATAAACACTCATCGCCCGCCGGTAAAATATAGCTATATGTGAGCTAACAGGTGTTTAAAATGAGAAAGCAGTCAATATGGGGTGTGTACAGAGCAAATTAGACAGGGCTTCCTCGCCTTTTTTTTCTAAATGGCCACCCCAAGCCCTCTATTTATAGAGGGGAGCCGCATGCCTGACGCACTTTCTGCGGTGACCACTGATTCCTGGGCTCTGCAGGTCCCATTGTCTCCAATCGTGCACTCGTGTCTTTGTGATTTCCGCTTGAACTTGCAGAACTTCAATCTGAGCATCCGAACGAGGTGTACAAGACCATCTTTGGACTGCTTTTGTCAAGAGTTACACAATGACATGGGATTAAAGGTTGTACGAAGTCAGGAAGAGGGGACCATGCCCATGGTCTTCAAGCTTGAAATTCTATCCAGTGTGCTGCCACGCGTAATAGTCACTCGGGATTGGAACTCCTTGGCTCCTCTGGGACATTGTTGTGTAGAAATGTATGTATAAAATATTGAGATGGCACGTCGGGGTTGAGGTGGCAAGATGACAGTTTAACTCCTCACCGGGGTTATCTCCGGTTTGGGCTGATAGTACATGTTGCTCAGGGTTACATCTGAGATTGGACTGCTGCAAGTGTTTGAATTCTGCAAGGTCATCTATAAATGTGCATGTCTTCCCGGTGTTAGCTCTGGGTCTTTAGAATGAGTGCCTCGATAGGAGGTCTGAGATTGAAGCTGATTGCATGCATTTAAAACAAGCATTTACGGAGTTATCGCTGGAACTGCAACACCATTCCTTGGGGTTATCTCCAAGGACAAAACTCGAGGGTTATATCCGAGGTTAGAATTGATACTCCCGGTGTGTGTTCCAGGGTTGAAACTGAACTTCCGGTAGTATCCAGAATGGATGTGAGCTGTCTTCCTGGGTTATCTTTGAAAGATGAATTTGCCCTCCTACAATGTTATTAGCAGGTGTGCAGAAAATTTCAAGTGTCTACAGATGTCCCTCTTTATCATATTCATGCAATGGAAGGCATGGATAGGATAAAGAATCCTAGACACTTGAAATGCAACAAGATAAACATGATACTATGTGCAGCAACATGATGCAAATGTATGATGCATGAATGAATGCTTGTCGGTTCCCTATTAATTTTGCTGGGGATGACAATTAGTAATGTCTTGGACATGCGATCTAGGTCTTTAAAGATGTTGACGTTGGGGCTATCACCAAAGTCGTGGATCCTTGATACAAACTTTTACTCCATAAAGGTGTCTCTCATGTACAAAAGATCTGTGGGGATAAAGCTTTGTCTGTTTGAGGATGTGTATAACATATTCCATCATCGGTCCTTTTCGATGAGGATGGTCTTCTCTGATTTGTGTCACCACCATACACCACGATCCTTGTTGGAGTTACTGCCAACAATGTGTATTGTCAGGGCTGCCTGACCTTCGTTGATGTGTGTATCACCGGATAGAACCCTGCTGGGAAAACTGTCAATGCTACTTGATGTTCATTGATGCTTGTATCAATGGTTGCATTGCATTGTGACCCTTGCTGGGGAGTATGTCAAGGCTGTTTGACCTTCATTGACATGTATATCAATGGTTTAATCACGTTGTGACCCTCGCCGGGGATACTTTATCAATGTCTGACTTCGGTGTTATAACCCCTGCCGGGGATACGTTGCTTCGATGGGTTTACTTTCCACCAGTTGAGGTAACGTCAAGGTTGCTTGACCTTTATTGATGTGTGTATCAATGGTTTCGATGGGTTTACTTGCCACCGGCTGAGATAACGTCAAGGTTGCTTGACCTTCATTGATGTGTGTATCAATGGTTGACAATGTGTTGTAACCCCCGCCGGGGATACATTATCAATGAAATCCCGCGTTGTGACCCCCGTCAGGGATGTTTGAAAGTCTGCTTTGTGACCCCCGCCGGGGATGTTTGAAAGTCTGCGTTGTGACCCCCGCCGGGGAGCGTATTTTAGGGTTACGTCCCTGTCTTTGGCAGCATTAGACTTGTGTAAGGTATTGTCGAGCATGATTTGCAAAAGTTGAGCTCATCAGTATAGTGTACCTTGTATTCAGGCGAATACCAATGAGTGATATGCAGAACCAGAGTTTGGCCCGTGAAAACCAGGATTTCAGGCTATTCCGCTTAATCGTGTAGCATTTTTATTCCTAATTTGGCCTTTTTAGCTTGAGAGACCTCCTTTGTAACTCGAACTGGATTGAGCCAGAAGTGTGGGCCCCATGTAGGGCCACCACAGTACCTACTGACAACAGCAGTGGACCTACTGACCAACCATGGGTATAAAAGGCTCAAGGGTTGCTTTCATAAATCACTTTGAAGTTGTGCCGCGAAGGAAATCTGAGAGCTCTTCTTCAGACCTTCTGAGTTCGGGTGACTTTCTGCACATTCTGCCACCGTACAAGTGTTCTTCACTGTCCTGGTAATATATGCATGTATTCTTTTCTAGTTTCTTTCTGTTGGAAAGTGATTTATCACATGAAATGCACTTAAACACATAGTAGTGAATATGCATGCTGATATGACTTGATAAAAAATATTCAACACAATAAATGTTAGTTTTAAACCATGCTGAACCTAATGATGTGAAAAAATTGACTTTTAAAATAATCAAATTGGCACCCTTTTACTGTCATTTCTTATCCTATTTGAGGACAAATGAGTAAAGGTAGAAAAGTAAAATAATCCTGGTAATTAGACTACACTTATGGATTTTTTACTATAATGTATTAATGCATATATGATGTATATGACTGTGGGTAGGTGTGCTACTGAATGGCCACCTAGTCATGCCTATGTGCATGTGGATAGTCCCATTTACAAAGGGGGCTATGGCAAAAATTTTCCAAAATGTAGGCATTGGGTAGTTATGCATTTTTTAACGCTACTGCAGACGTATGTTAAAATAATGCATGTATGCATGTAGTCATAAAAATGCATTTTGAAAAGCTCCAGGTTAAACATTGACACACCATTCTGAGGTGATTTGGAGACTTGTTGTCCAGATATTATGGATCCGGATCAGCCGAGTAGTTCTCGCAAGACCACTTCTGGTGTACGGAGGAGGGCTTCTAAAGTGCCTCAACCCCGTTCTGTTAAACAACCTCGTTGTTTGGTGGAGGCGATGATATGTCTTATCCGGGTTGAAGTGCCGGATGTCGAGGACGAGGAGGTGGATTTACCGGTTGAGGTTCCTGTTCCTGCTGCACGTGTTCCCCGTAGAGATTTTTCAGGTATTCAAGTGGTGAACGCAGAGCTTTTGGGCAACTTGAGTCGATATCCTTCAGTCTACTTGCACGCAAACGAGGTATAAAGTTAGATCTTAATCATCCTTGTTTCCTATTGATGAGGAGTAAAGGGTTTTGATGTTGATCTGCATTTGATGTAGGTTCCCGGCTTTACACAACCTCGAGGGAATTGGTTCAGCATCCACTCTATGTATCAGTCTTTGCACGATGACTATAAAACGATTGTACATGGCTGGGGATTCGGGATGTTCTTTTCCATTCTTTCCCGTCGTTGTCCCTGGGGTTACCTCAGGGCATTGTCTGAGCGCTGGTTTGATCAGACTCAGTCACTTCATTTGTTGGACTGTGAGGTGATGATGATGCCGATGGATTGGCAGTTTATCACAGGTATGGAGTTTGGAGGGGATCCAGTGCCTTGTACGGTGGATATCACCCCTACTGCCGTCAGATCCTTGTTGGGAGTTTAGGCAGAGGCGCTCAAGGGCAGGACTGTACATACAGGTCCTTTGAGCATAGATGCTATGATCGGACTGTTGAGTGAGCCCATACCCGATGATGTGAGAGTCAGGGATCACATTATTTGGCGATTGTTCCTGATGATCATTAGGGGCTGCTTCATAGCGGATAACTCTTCTACGATGTTCTTTGCTTTGATTAGCACCACTCGACACGAGGACCGTATAGGAGATTATGATTGGGTTTCCTACACCTTCACCTATTTCCTCAAGGGAATGCGCATGCGATTGCAGGGCTTGATCGAGGCTTGGTTAGGATTATACCCGTTTCTGCTGGTGAGTATTTTTCTTATCTTTTCCCATGTACAGGTTAAGAGCGTTGACTGACAGCAGATATTTGCCTTTATGTTAGCAGTTTTAGGCCTATAAGAGTCTTCCATATTTGTGTCATGTGAGTGTGTTAGGTTTAGACACCTATCCACGAGGACGGAGATGACATCATTCCATACTGGGGGAGGTCCCTGTTGCTAAGGGTTTCACTCATTGCCGCCTACAGTTGGAGTTGCTGACAGCGGATGTCATCACGTGGGTTCCTTACTCTGGGGAGCATTTAAGCACTGGATTTGAGGATGGGTACCCGATTGGTGTCGAGCACGTGATTTCCACCCGTAGGATTCCTCTCTTCACAGATAGGGGATAGGAGCTCTACTTAGGAGAGCGTGCTATCAGGAGCACTACAGAAGAGATTCGCATGCTGATCTTGCCTCCTGCCATGCGTTATTGGCATGTTTCACAGTCACCCATCATTAATATCCCATTGTTGGGGATTGACGGTTTCACACTATCAGAGGGTCCCTGCACTCAGGATATATTCCAGCATTGGTGGTTCCCTCGTACTATTAGAGCCCAGACCCGCGCCACTCAGTTCATGGGGGATATGGTTCCATGATCTGTGATGATAACGGATTGGTTAGCATGTGTCCGAGATCCAACTCATTTGACACAAATTGATAGTTTGACCCAGCAGTTGGATCGGGCACATTTCTTTATCCGGTATTTTGGTAGAGATCCTTCAGAGGAAGATACTTTTGATCCTTCCAGCTCTGGCGCTGGCCCCTCAGGTGACCCATATGGCTTTGCTGGTGCAGATCTTCCCTTGTATAGGCCTGACATCCCTATAGATAGAGATCCAGTGACTTAGGAGGAGTTACATCAGGTGGATAGGATTGACGATGTAGACATTGATACCATTGACTTCTTCTAATGTATATTCTTGTTATCTCTTTTAATAGGCCTCTGTTTAGACATTGGGTAGCTTCGCTCCATTCTCGCTATATCTTTTGATAGGCCTCTGTTAGTTGTAGGGCAGTTTTGCCTCATTCCCCTATATTTTAGCTGTACAGAGATGTATTAGATGATGATATACCTAGGAATGTATGTACAGTTTTCTATTCCCTATATCATATTGCCATCTATTGTATCATACATGTTATTATGTAATACATATATATGTATGTCCAGAGATATTCAGCATTGACCCCTGGATGGTCTTATGACACGGCCCATATAGATGTCTTCTTCGACAGTTAGCCATATTGATCATACCCCACCATCTTTGGTGGCATCGGGTATGCGATCGTGGTATGATAGCATGTCACCATCAAACAGGGTGACTGTGGATCATCTGTTAAAGCATACTATGACCCTGTTGATGTTTCATGTTCCCACAGGATTCGTGGAGGGCATGCTGGAGCACTAGGTATCGGAGAGGCAGGTTTTCCAATTTGGGATCCAGGAGTTGACTCCTACTCTGGAGGAGTATGCATGTTTAACAATGTTGCCATTGGACAGACCTTGTATGCATATGGCGATTAGAGACATGAGTAGGCAGTTCATGACCCTCACTGGCTTGAGGGGTAGAGTGCTGCAAGATGAGATAACATCTGGCCACGTTATATCCCAGCATTTTTTGTTTGACAGATTTGGCTCAAGGAGGGTCACACCATCAAACCGATGATCATAGTAGAGACTCTGAGGTCAGCTACATACTTCTGCACTTATTCGACAAGAGTGTTCACAGGCAGTTCGATCATGTTGTACGTGTGGTTTATGTCACACTTGAGACCGATTGGCAGTTTCAGACGGCATGGGTATTGTTTCACCCATGATATAGCCATGTCATACTCCTTTCAGCCTGCAAAGTGTATAGATGCTATCTCTTGGTCAACTTTCCTGGAAAGGATCGGAGATCTGTTCACTATATTATCGTATACAGTGCTTTGTTCACCCTACAACTTCATTACTCATGCTCCGAGCATGGATTATCTTCCTCTAGATAGTTTGTAAGGCATGTTTACTTACCACCCACTAGCCATGATGTGTCAGTTTGACCAGTTCCAGGATTTTCATCCTTTTCAGGGGGCATCGAGTTAGTGCTTCACTTTTCGGCATTTATCAGTAGAGGACAGATCCAGGTTGTATGCCTGTTGGGATCAGCGAGAGCTAGCTAAGTTTTCCGTCAGTCATCCAGGTTGTTCTACAGAGTATTCCACATGGATGGAGACAGAGACTACATCGGCTGCGATAGTATCCATAGTGCAGGGGACTGATTCTGACGATAAGGAGCCTATGGAGGAGGCAAATTTTCCCATTGAGGAGGGTTTGACTATTTGGTTGCCAGCATTTATGATGGATTCTCCCACTATAAGTGCTACTGTCATTGAGTATTTAACACAGTATTTTGAGCAGAATCTAAATCTGATGACCTATGAGAGAGATCAGGCTAGGGCCTCGATGTTTACAACTCTTGATGGGAGAGACGCCGCTCTATTAGAGAGAGACGAGGCTATATCAGCCAGAGATGCATTGATTATGGAGCGGAATGCTGCCCTATCTGCTCGGGACATGGCCGTCATTGATAGTACTTCAGTGAGATCCCATAAGACTAGCATCCTTGTCGATATGAGTGCATAAATTGATGAGCATCATGCCACCATGCAGTTAGCCTCTGATCTGCTAGCTCGTGTAGATACCATTGGGCAGGAGCTTGCAGCGTTACCTCCTTCTTCAGAGAGGGATGCTATATTAGATCTGATAGTCCGCATTCACAGAGATCCGTAGATAGACTTATATTTTCCTGCACAGACTAGCTTAGCCATTTTGTCATGTACAACACATATGTATATATCAAATAGTATTATATATGGCAGAGAAATATATTTTGATTCACTTCCCTTTTAGTTGTGCCTTGATACTTGCTTGATATTTGCCTGCTTCTTCAGGGCTTGTGATCTTGATGCCTTCTGAACTCATCCTTGATGTGTGGACATTGAGCCATCGCAGGATCTCTCAGAACTGATCATTGATCTGTATGTATCCCTACAATCTTTGGTGTCTAGGGACTGGTTTCTGTATGGAAATATGGAGAGGTGTGTGGCTTTTCCTCTCTGAGATTGACCGCACCACAGATGGTCGTCGGTACTTCTATTTGTGAGAAGCCTAGTTAATTCCATCTCTTATGGATTGGTGTTGCTCTTTGAGGCACAACCGCAGCTAAGATGGTCGTCGAATCTCCTATTTATGAGGAGAAGTTAAGTAGTTCCATCCCTTTGCTCTGAAGCCAATGAAATGTGGTGGATTGAAGTTTGATCCCAGTACCGTGTGACAAGTATTTTTGTTCTGGTAGGGGGTTAGACCGACCCATAAATGGCTGCCTATGTACTCCTATTGAAGAGGAGATCAGGTCTGTGTAGTTCGAACCTGGTGTGAGAGGTTCAACGCTAAATGTGAAGGCAGATGGGTGTAGAAGCTTTATTAATGAGGAAGGGTGTAGAAGTGTTTTTGTTGTTTTTGTTTTTGTAGAGAAAGGGGAGAAATGTTTTTGTGTTTTTTGTTTATTGAGATCGGGCCATATAGAATATGGTTACCTACGTACTCCCCTGTATCAGGGAGATCAGGTCAATGTAGTTCGCCCCTCAGGATGAATTACAACCGAAGAGAAGTATGAATCCCATGTGCAGGCTATACTGCAGGGAGAAGAAAGTTTGATCCCATGATGGGGACAAACTGCAGGTGTGGAAAAAGTTTGATCTTGTCTTCAGGATAAACTACAGGTGTGAAAGGTTCAATCTCGTCTTCAGGAAAATAGAAATTGTGTGAAAGGTTTGAAATGAGGTGAAACCAGGCTGCTGGTTTGAAATGTATGTTTCCCTAAGGGGCAGAAGAGTATGTATAAAGGGTTAGAAAAACCAAAATGACTGGTGATTTGATGATCACAAACCAAGATCTTTGTTTGATGGTAACCTCAGACATAGTACCATTTCACGGTGTCCGAGTTGATAAGCTGTGGAAATTCATCGCTGTCCATTTCCTGTAGTATGAGAGCGCCTCCTGTTAATACCTCCTTGACAACAAACGGGCCTTCCTAGTTAGGACCGAATTTTCCCTTAGACTGATCTTGGTTGTCAATGATCTTTTTTAAAACCAAGTCGTGTTGTTTGAATTTTCATAGTCAGACTTTCCTATTGTAGGATCATACGATCCTTTGCTGATATAACTGACCATGGAAGATAGTCATGGTTCGCCTTTCGTCTATCAGAGACAATTGGTGATACATGTCTTGTACCCACTTGTCTACATCTAGTTGAGCAACCATTAACACTCTGAGGGATTCCATTTCCACCTCTATGGGGAGCACTGCTTCCATCCCATAGGCTAATGAGTAGTTGGTTGCCCCAGTGGAAGTACACATTGATGTTCTATAGGCTAATAAAGTCACAGGAAAGAGGTCAGGCCATCCTTTGTGAATAGCGTACATTTTCTGCATGATCTCCTTGATGTTTTTATTAGCCGCTTCAACAGCACTATTCATCTTTGGACGGTAGATAATGGAGTTAAGGTGTTTGATGTGGAATTTACTGCATAACCCCTCCATCATTTTGTTGTCTGACACAATAACCTATGGTTGTCCATATCGACAGACAATATTTTTTTTGATGAAAGCAATGATGACTTCTTTAGTAACCCTGGGGAAGGAGGCTGCTTCTACTCATTTGGTGAAGTAGTCAATCATGGTGAACATGACTCGATGTGCATTACTAGCTTTGGGCTCGATGGGCCCGATCACGTACATTCCCCACATTGAGAAGGGCCATGGCGAACTCATATTGTGGAGTTCCCTTAGAGGGGCGTGGATAGCATTCCCATGAATTTGGCATTTATAGCACCTCTTGACGTGATCATCACAGTCAGCTTTGAGCGTAAGCCAATAATGTCCTGTTGTGAGGAGTTTCTTAACAAGTAGGGGTCCACTCATGTGTGGGCCACATACTTCACCATGGATCTCATCCATGAGCCTCTGAGCTTGGTCTTTGTCCAGACATCTGAGGAGACCTAATCCTGCATCTCTTTTGTAGAGTGCATCCCCGCTCAGGTAGAATTTCATAACAAGTCAATGGATCCGCCTCTTTTTAGTCAGGCTGACCTCAGCGGGTGTAGATCCATCTCACAGATACTCCTTGATATATTGATACCAAGGGTTTTGGATGGGAGGTAGCTCATCCGATACTTCTCTAACATTGTTACCATAAGATGGGGCCTTTTGCAAAGCAAATGTGATGCTTGGCATGTTTTCCTTGTCAGGTATGTGAATCAAGGAGGACAACGTTGCTAGTGCATCCACAATTCATTCCTATTACGAGGAATGTGTAAAAAGGAGATTTCTTCGAACTCCAAAGCCATCTGTAAAACTTGCCAATGGTAAGGCAGGAAATGTAGTTCGTTGGTTTGATAGATTCCTGTGGATTGTTTGATTACCAACTCTGAATCCCTAAAGATAGTTAACCGCTTGATGCCCATTGAACGGGAAAGTTTTTGCCCCATGATACAGCCTTCATACTCAGATGTGTTGTTGGTACTGACAAACTGCAATTTGACGGCGACGGGATACTGCTCCCCCGTACCGGATACTAGAACTGCTCCAGCTCCAGAACCTTATGTGTTAACAGCTCCATCAAAATACACCTTCCATGTATAGTATGTATTGTACTGATGGTGTTGCTGAACTGCCATTACCCCTTCATCGAGGAAATATGTTTCTAAGAGTTTGTAATCCCCTGTAGGTGCGGCGACCAGTTGATCCGCAATTCCTTGACCTTTGATAGACTTTTGCGTCACATAAATGATATCAAATTGCTATAGGATCAACTGCCATTTGGACAGCCGACAATTCAGTATGGGCTTACTAAACACGTACTTGAGAAGATCCACGTGGGATATGAGATGGGTTGTGTGACCATGGAGGTAATATTGTAACCTCATGGAAGCCCATGCTAAAGCACAACAAGTCTTCTTAATTATAGTGTACTTGTGTTCATTGTTGCTGAATCTTTTGCTGAGGTAATAGATAGCTCGTTCTTGGTCTATATCATCTTTTTGCCCCAGCATACAGCACATGGCATTGTCATTAATGGACAGGTATATGAATAGGGCAACATCATCCCTAGGTAGTACCAAAATAGGAGAGTTAACCAGCTTCTCTTTGATTGTAAGGAAGGCTTTTTGACACTCATTATTCCATTTAATGGAGGAGTTCTTCCTTAACAACTTGAAAATGGGCTCACAGGTTGCTGTGAGTTAAGAAATGAACCTGTTAATGAAGTTGATTCTTCCCAAAAATCCATGTATTTCCTTCTCTATCTGAGGAATGGGCATTTCCTTGATGGCCTGTATTTTGGTGGGATCCAGCTCAATCCCTTTGTGGCTGACTAGAAAACCTAGCAACTTGCCTGAATTGACACCAAAGGTGCACTTGGTTGTATTCAACTTCAAGTTATACTTACGCAACCTGTTGAATAGCTTTTTGAGATAGTCTAAGTGGTCCTCCTCCCTTTGGGACTTGACAATGATGTCATCCACTTAGATCTCTATCTCTTTATGCATTAAATCGTGGAAGAGAGCCATCATAGCTCGCTGGTAGGTTGCCCCGACATTGATGAGGCTGAATGACAACTATCTATAACAGAAGGTTCCCCAAGGCATGATGAAAATAGTTTTCTCACGGTCTTCCTCAACAACCATAATTTGATGGTACCTCGCGAAGCAATCAGCAAAGGAGTACATGTCGTATTGAGAAGTATTTTCAATGTGAATGTGGATAAAGGGCACGAGAAAGTTATCTTTAAGGCAAGCTTTATTCAGATCCCGGTAATCCATGCAAACTCGCACCTTTCCTCCTAGTTTAGGCACGGGAAAAATGTTGGATATCCATTCCGGATATGTAGACACCATGATAATGTCAACTTAAAATTGTTTCACAATTTCCTCTTTCACCTTTAAACTCCACTCAGGTTTCAATCGCCTGAGCTTCTGCCTGACTGGCTTGAATCCCTCCTTAATGGGAAGGCGATGAAGGACAAAGTCAGTGGATAAACCCACCATGTCTTTGTGAGACCATGCAAACACATCCCGGAATTGGGTTAGTAGCGCAACTATGTCATTCCGTTGGTTTGGGGTTAGGTCTGAACTAATCTGGATTAGCTTAGGGCTTTCTAAAGTTCCGAGATTGAAAGAACTGGTTTGATCAAGGTTGAGTTTAGGTTTGTCTTCGACCCATTCCTTCATCTCCTGAGGTGTCTCAATGTCCTCTTGGATTTCCATCAAGTCTGAGTCAAACTTTGCATCAAAGTTACAGTCCTTGTGGATAAAATGCACCTCGTCAGAAAGTACATGCACATCTAAATTCAGAGTCCTGGAACAAAATATGCTTTCACTTAATATATGAAACAGTTTAATCATACAAAAGTGTTAGCATGTACTGATAAAATAATTGCTAATACTGTATAGAAAGGTAAGCAATTAAAGTTGTCTACAGGGCATAGGGATTTCTGCCCGTTTTACCCTCGTCGACTAATGCATGGAGTGCTGCTCCAATTGTCAAGGGTAAAGTCTGAAGGGTTTCGACACAGAAATGCACAACAAAAAATAAAAATTTATAAAGCAATTTCGAAACCCTAAACAGGATCCATGCGAAAAAAATCAATTAATTCAGAGGTTAGAAATTATATCGACTATAAAACTAGAATCGATGCGGTCGAATCACCAACACAATTCAAACGAACTGCGTCTCTACGGTATCCACATGAATGCTCCACTAATCGTCGCACGATCTGCAGAAGAAGGAACCGCGGTACTAGCCACCAAGGATGAGGATTTTTCGAAACTGATTTCACTAGTCTCTCTCTAAGTGCGGCTAGGGTTTTGTTTTTGATGTAATACCTAAAATGACTAATATATATATATATATATATATATATATATATATATATATATATATATAAAGTAGGATGAATTAATCAAAACCTAATATAATTAAAATCTGAATTTATATATATATATATATATACATCTTAATTAAGTCTTACTTAATTAATATACATATATACAAATTATCATTTTTAATTTAAATTCGTGATTTAAAATATTATCAATCATATTGATATATTTAAATCCTTATAATTTAAATTATTTCCCTTTTAAATTACGTTCTATGTGTGTGACCCTATAGGTTATTATTACGTTGGCAATAATTTTAAAATCATATTATAAAATTATAAACAGTGAGCGGCATCTAGTAATGCATCACTGCTACCCAAGTAATAATAAGATCGATGATTCGATGCAACCTTTTAGTGACCAATATTTCAATGTAATTTAATCCTTTTAACCTTAATATCCTAGATTAAACTCGAGTCATGGAATGTGTCATACTCTTTATAATTTAATCTGAGTTTTTCTTGATCAATGAGTAGACTATATGAAACAAATCAGTATTTAAGCATGGCCATGCATTTCATAGTCCTACTCAATCAAGAGGCCTATGCATATTACCCCTAATATATAGGAAGGTTAAATTCTATCTAGATCACTCATATTCCTCACACGATTCATGATGTACCCAATAATCACCTTTATAGTCCACCCTATTAAAGGTGACATTTGATGATATCAAAGTACATAAATTCCCGTGTAGTAATATAGTGATTTCAGGTCAGAGGACCATTACATCATTGTCACTATGAGAATCGTTAATAACACTTTGCATAATGTTCCACGTAGAATTCCCATAGTGGGTCTGTCCAGTACATCGTTCTCTAATATGTACCTATGCATTGACTTAATATCTCATATATTTATGACCAATGAGATTTGGTCATCAGTCAATCCACATACTGGTCTCAATGAATCATTGTTGTCCCATCAACAATGATACTCAACTAGGGACATTTAAGAACAATGATACTAATTGAAATTATATAATCTCATGTTCAAGGCACATACTTGAAACTATATAATTTGTATCACTATTCTAAGGAGTTTTATTATGTTAACATTTATATAACGTAATAAATAAAACCATAAAAAAATCATTCATTTATTCAATCAAATATAATATCAAAACGTTAAGCAATTATATCAAATAATTGGCCTCTAGGGCATAAACTCTATCAATCTCCCACTTGCACTAGAGCCAATCACTCATGTATCTAATACCCATGGAACTAGTGTGACCTTCATACTTCTGCTGCGACAAAGCCTTGGTCAGTGTATCTGCAACATTATCATCTGTTGGCACTCTTCCTATATGTACATCTCCTCTATCAATGATTTCATGGATGAGATGGTACCGCCTAAGTATATGCCTGGATCATTAGTGAGATCTGGGTTCCTTAGCCTATGCAATGGTTCCATTATTATCACAGTATAGAGCAACCAGATCAACAATGGTTGGAACAACACCAAGTTCAGTGATGAACTTTTTAATCCATACAGCCTCCTTAGCCGCACTAGAAGCAGCAATATACTCAACCTCTGTTGTAGAATCGGCTATTGTCTCTTACTTCGAACTCTTCCAGCTAACAACACCACCATTAAGGAAAAATACAAAACCTGACTGAGACTTATAGTCATCATTGTCAGTCTAGAAACTAGCATCTATGTAACCCTTTACTGCTAGTTCGTCTTCACCCCCATATACCAAGAATGAATCCTTAGTCCTTTTTAGGTACTTAAGGAAATTCTTGACTGTTGTCTAGTGACCTTCACCTGGATTCGACTGGTATCTGCTCGCCATGCTCAAAGCATACGAGACATCTGGTAGAGTACATATCATTGCATACATGATAGATCCAATTGCCGAAGCATAAGGGATCTTTCTCATATGCTCCTCATCATCTTATGATTTAGGAAATTGGCCCTTAGAGATCTTTACACCATGAGTCATGGGTAAGTGTCCTCTTTTTGCCTCTTGTATGCTGAACCGTTTCAGCACTTTATCAATATATGTACTCTGACTTAGGCCGAGCATTTTTCTCGATCTATCTCGAAAGATCCTGATACCTAAAATGTAGGATGCATCGCCTAAATCTTTCATGGAGAAACATTTTTCTAACCATGTTTTTACAGCCTGTAATGAAGGAATGTCATTCCCAATAATTAATGTCATTAACATATAATACCAGGAATACAATGTGATTCCCACTAACCTTCTTATATACACAAGGTTCATCTTCATTTTTAATAAAGCCAAACTCTTTGACTACTTCATCAAATCAAAGATTCCAACTCCGAGATGCTTGCTTCAATCCATAAATGGATCACTGCAGCTTACATACCTTTCCAGCATCCTTTGGATTGACAAAACCCTCAGGTTGTGTCATGTACACATCCTCAAGGAGATTTCCGTTAAGGAAAGCAGTTTTGACATCCATCTGCCAGATTTCGTAATCATAAAAAGCTGCAATAGCAAGTAAGATCCTGATGGATTTAACCATTGCCACTAGAGAGAAGGTTTCATCATAGTCAACACCTGGAATTTGTTTGTAACCTTTATCTACCAGTTGGCCTTTGTAGGTTTGTACATTACCATCCATGTCGGTCTTCTTCTTGAAAACCCACTTGCACCCGATTGGTTTTACCTCTTCGGGTGGATCAACCAAAGTCCATACTTGGTTAGTATACATGGAGTCCATTTCAGATCTCATGGCTTCAATCCATCTCTCAGAATCTGGTCCATTCATAGCTTCTTGGTAGGAAGCAGGCTCATCTTGATCTATGAGCATCACATCACCATTTTGAGTCACCAGATATCCATAATATCTCTCGGGCTCTTGGCGTGTCCTACCAGATCTACAAATTCCTTATGTAATTTGAGCAGGTTCACTTTCCACAATTTCTTGTGGTTTCTTCTCACGTTCCAACTCAAGTTCAATGATATTTTGTGGTTCTCGAATTTCTTTGAGTTATACTTTCCTCCCACTGTTTCCTTTAGAGACAAATTCTCTTTCTAGAAAAATACCAGTTCGAGCAACAAACACCTTGCTCTCAGAAGGTTTGTAGAAATAATACCCTTTTGTTTCCTTTGGATATCCCAAAAAAATACATTTATCAGATTTGGGTCCGAGCTTGTCAGAATCCAGACGTTTTACAAATGCCTCGCAACCCCAAATCTTCATGAATGACATACTAGGACGTTTCCCAGTCCACATCTCATATGGTGTCTTATGAACCGTCTTTGTAGGAACACGGTTAAGTGTGAATGCAGATGTCTCTAGGACATGACCCCAGAAGCTTATTGGAAGATCTGTATAACTTATCATTGATCGTACCATGTCCAACAAGGTGCGATTTCTCCTCTCAGATACACCATTCCATTGTGGTGTTCCAGGTGGAGTGAGCTGTGATATAATACCACACTCCTTTAGAAGATCATCAAAGTCTTGGCTTAAGTATTCACCTCCTCAATCAGATCGAAGGGCTTTTATGCTTTTGCCAAATTGGTTTTGAACTTCATTCTTGAATTCCTTGAACTTGTCAAAGGATTCGGATTTGTGTCTCATAAGATACACATATCCATATCTACTGAAGTCATCAGTAATGTAATGAAGTAATAAAACCTACCTCTTGCTAACGAACTCATGGGTCCACATACATCACTATGTATCAGTCCCAATATATCGCTACCCCGTTCACTGTGTCCAGTGAAAGAGGCTTTAGTCATCTTTCCTAATAAACAAGATTCACATTTTTCATATGATTCAAAATCAAATGAATCCAAAAATCCATCTTTATAGAGTTTTGATATGCGTTTCTCATTTATATGGCCGAAACGACGGTGCCAGAGGTATGTTGGATTTGAATCATTTGATTTAAATCATTTTGTATTTATGTTATAGATATACATTTCTAAATCAAGAATATAAAGACTGTTAAACAATTGTGCAACACCATAGCAAATATCATTTAAGTAAAACGAACAACGATTTTTCTTAATTATAAATGAAAAACCTTTCTTGTCCAAACAAGAAACAGAAATAATGTTTTTACTTATAGCAGACACATAATAACAATCCTCTAATTCTAATACTAGCCTAGTGGGCAAAAATAAATGATAAGTTCCTACGGCCAGTGCAGCAACTTTTGCTCCATTCCCAACTCGTAGGTCAACCTCTCCTTTTGCCAAAGTCCTACTCCTTTGAAGTTCCTGCACATTAACACAAATGTGAGAACCACATCCAGTATCCAATACCCACGATGTAGAAGTAGACAAGTTGACTTCTATAACTTATATACCTGAATCAGAAGTCACACTTCCTTTCTTTTTCTTCAGTTCTTCCAAATAAGCATGACAATTCCTCTTCCAGTGTCTAGGTTTTCCACAAAAGTGAAAATCACCTTCTTTAGCCACCCCTCCTTTAGGTTTTAAAGCCTATTTGGTTTTGGGATTAGGTTTAGCACCAAATTTAGATCCTATCTTCTTCTTGGCTTTCCAATTTCTCTTAGTATTCCCCTTTTGCACCATCATTATGGGACTGGGTCCTGCCTTTTTCATGTTGTTCTCTGTAGTTCTTAACATGCTCAACAACTCAGTAAGTGGTTTCTCAATTTCATTCATTAGATAATTCATAACAAATTGAGAGTAGTTGTTGTTCAAAGATTGCAAAACAAGATCAGTTTGGGCTTCTAGAGTGATTGGAAAACCCAACCTATCAAGGTACTCAATATACCAATCATTTTCAGCACATGTGGACCAACTGGATCACGTTCACCCATCTTGCAGTGATACAACGCCTTACTTATATCATACCTCTCCTGTCGAGCATGCCCTTCGAACAATTTCTTGAGATGCTCGATCATCTCATAAGCATCAATCAACTCATGTTGCTTCTGAAGCTCAGCGTTCATGGTTACTAGCATGAGACAACTCACGTCCAGAGCATCATCTTGATGCTTCTTGTAAGCATTATGTTATGTGATGATTGGGTAATATACCCATGAATTGATTACGTTTATCCTTAATTTGTTGTGTGTTCGAAGCGTTTTAGAGTTATTTTACTCGTTTAAGTTGTGTTGTGGTTGGATTGTGCGTTGTTGGAGCGATTGGGAGCAATTGGGCTAAAAAAAGGGGCAAGATTCATTTTCAGCTAATAGCGGCAGGCGCCATTATTGCAGGTAAAAAATGCAATACGGGGCGCTAGTCGTCCGTTGACTCTGACTTGGGCTCGCGTGTGTGGAACGGACGAGGGTTGGGCTTTTACCATTGTTTGACTACGAATTTGGTGTGTTTTAAAAGCCTATTTGGACTAGGATTTATGGAAGGGGGCAAGAAAATATAAATGGATTCTTTTTATTAAAAAGACGGGAAATTCTACACAATGGGAGATTGGAGCAAGGAGCAAGATCAGATCTAAAGGCTACAACTTGGAGTTTTTCTTTACTCTCTTAAATTGTGTAACTTCTTAAGGATGATTTATCAATTATTTGTGATTTATATTTCCGTCATGAACTAATTCTTTTTATTAAGATTCCAATGGAACCTTTTATGGTGATGGATTGATTATTTAATTTATTCCAATTATTTATGTTGAAGTGAATTGTTCATCATGCTTTGGATTTATTGATTAATTATCTGGCCAATAATTACTGTGTTACTCTAGAAGGAATTGAGAAAGGAATTTTAGGGTTAGAACTGGGCAGGATGACATGTGACTTAGTTATTTACATAGTGAATAATTAGGTTTGTGAATAGAATGAGAATATCTATTTGCCGCATGTAACACATAAGGAATTGGGTTTGTAACGAGTTTAATTCAATTGTTTTGCATAGAGATATAGCAAAATTAATCTGGGTTAAATAGAAGGCAATTGATCACTCGAGAGAAGGCTTTTGGCATTTGAGAATTCATGTTAACAATTCAGTAGACATAATAATTGGGATAATTGAATAATTGATTTAGTAATCATAATTGGGGAAATTGGAGTCTTAATTATCATTCATCTGCATTCAAATAATTTTTAATTTGTTCTTGTTTTCTTTTAGCATAATTTCGTGGTTATATTTACAATTAGTTTTCTTAACTTTAATAAACACAATTTTTGGGTTGTTTAAATAAAATTAGATTGATACAGTACTAGTATTTGGAATTTATTAATTAGAATTCTCTGAGGGATCGATACTCTAATTTATCACTATATTACTTGTTGATTGTGTATACTTGCACGTTTGCTTTGATTGTGAAATCAACCAATAAGTTTTTGGCGCCGTTGCCGGGGAATTCTTTTGTTAATATTAATTCCATATTAGTTATAATCAATTCGGTCTTAATTTAAACGTTACTTAATTTTTCTTCTTGTTTTCGTAGGAATTCTTTGCAAGTGTATGCACACTAGATCAAGGGCACGAAGAGAACTTTTTCCTTATATCGACGAGATTGAAAGGAAATTCCGGAAAAGGGCAATTGACTAGTCTTGAATAATTTTGGGAAGAAGAACTGGCGGATCAAGAAATTCCAGTGAACATGGCAGGGAACGATCAGAAATCACTTAGGGACTATGCCATGCCGAATGTCACGGATATACAGTCGAGCATTAGGAGACCAGCAATCAATGCTAACAATTTTGAGATCAAACCAGCTACCATTCAAATGCTTCAGAATCAATGTCAGTTTGGGGGTGGTCCATTAGATGATCCGAATGAGCATATCTTGATCTTCTTGGAAGTTTGCGACACCTTCAAATTCAACAATGTGTCAGAAGATGCTACAAGGTTGAGAATGTTCCCATTCACTTTGAAAGACAAAGCACGCAGTTGGTTATACGCTCAGCCTCCTGACTCAATCCACACTTGGGACGACTTGGCTCAAAAATTTCTAGCTAAATTTTTCCCGCCATCTAAATCAGCAAAACTACGGAATGACATTCATACCTTCGCATAGTTTGATTCAGAATCATTGTATGAGGCGTGGGAAAGGTTTAAGGATATGCTCCGCAAATGCCCATACCATGGAATTCCACAGTGGATGCAATTAGCGATATTTTGCGATGGGTTAAAAGCATCCACAAGGGCAAGTATTGACGCAGCAGCAGGAGGAGCAATTATGTCTAAAAACCTTGATGAGGCATTTCAAATTTGTTAGAGACTATGGCCACCAACAATTATCGAAGGGCCCATGACGAGGTTTAATCCTCCAAAGCAATGAAAAGTATGATGTGGATGCAATAACATCTTTACAAGTGCAAATGACAAAGAATGGCTAAGCAGAGATAGAATTATTGCGTCCACAATCCACTCAGCAGATAGCTATGGTATATGAAATTTGTGCTGGGGGTCATACTACGGATCAATGTACCATCAATGCTAAAGCAGCATAATATGTGGGAAGTTATAGTGGTTCACTCAAATTTTATCCGAATCAAAATACATATAATCCGGGTTGGAGAAATCATCCTGGGTTTTCATGGAGTAACAACCAAGTCAAGCATCAAGCAGCACCGAGACAAAGAAAACAATTCTGGGTTTCAAAACCAGACACAACAACCCGTGCGGAAAACAAGCTGGGAAGAAGCCTTGGAAAGATTTGTTAAGGCAGTTGAGAAAAAAAGTGAGGAGAGTGATAAAAGATTGAATCAAGTGGAGTTGAGTATACAAAGTCAGACTGCATCGATCAAAAACCTAGAAAATCAAATGGGGCAAATGGTACATTCGTTGAATAACCGACCACTGGGAACACTTCCAAGCGACACCGAGAAAAACCCGGGCAGAGACGAGCATTGTAAAGCGGTAACTCTACGAAGTGGGAAAGAACTGCAAGACTCAGTCACGGATAAGGAAAAGGAGGACAAGGTACAAATGGAAATTGAGAAAGTGGTATATATCGAAAAGCATCAAGAGGAGACCTAACAGCAGAAAAATTTGGAACCAACCCGTACAATGCCCCCCATACCGTATCCACAGAGATTTCAGAAATCCAAGTTAGATAAGTAGTTCTCTCGATTTTTGGATATCTTCAAGAAATTGCACATCAACATCCCCTTCGCCGAAGCCTTGGAACAGATGCCGAGTTATGCGAAGTTTATGAAGGAGGTTCTGTCAAAGAAAAGGAAATTGGGAGAATTCTAGACAGTAGCATTGACGGAAGAATGCAGTGCTATCATTCATAATAAGTTACCGCCAAAACTCAAGGATCCAGGTAGTTTTAATATACCGTGCGAGATTGGAAATCAGTTTTTTGGACGAGCCTTATGTGATTTGGGGGCCAGTATTAATCTAATGCCATTATCTATCTACAGCCAGTTCGGACTTCAGGCTCCACGCCCAACAAATATCAGTTTGCAGCTAGCGGATAGATCGGTTACATATCCACGAGGTATAGTTGAAGATGTGCTAGTAAAAGTGGATAGATTTCTCTTCCCCGCGGATTTCTTTATTCTGGATTGTGAAGTGGATAGTGAGATTCCGATCATTCTTGGGCGACCATTTTTGGCGACAGGTAGAACACTGATTGATGTTCAAAAAGGTGAATTGACAATGCGAGTTGAAGATCAACAGGTCACTTTTAATGTCTTCAAATCGATGTCGTATCCTAAAGAAAAAGGTGAATGTATGAGGGTTGATATCATGAAGGAATTCGTGAATCATAAATTCAGCACAACTTTTTTGGAGGACCCACTTAAATCTATTTTGCTCGGGGCAGACGAATATGGCATTGAAGAAGATATCGAATACGTCAAATGGCTAGACACACTAGCAGTGTTCCGGAAAAGCACTCAATCCTTCGACACTATAGAAAGGCCCGAAGCTGAAGGTAAAAAGTTCAAACCGTCAATAGAAGAGCCACCGGTGCTAGAGTTAAAGCAATTACCACCCCATCTGCAATATGCTTATTTAGGAAAAGATGAGACCCTACCAGTTATTGTTTCCACAGAATAGACTGATATGCAAAAGGAAAAACTGGAACGGGTTTTGCGAGAATTCAAAACAGCAATTGGGTTGACTATAGCGGACATTCGAGGTATTAACCCATCATTCTGCATGCATAAAATCTTAATGAAGGAAGGTGCAAAACCAACCATTGAGATGCAAAGAAGGTTAAACCCCATCATGAAGGAGGTGGTGAAAAAGGAAATAATAAAGTGGTTGGATGTTGGCATTATCTACCCGATCTCAGATAGTTCATGGGTGAGTCCTGTCCAATGCGTACCAAAAAAAGGGGGTATGACAGTGGTGAAGAATGAAGCGAATGAGCTCATCCCTACTCAAACAGTTACAGGATGGAGAGTGTGCATGGACTACCGCAAGCTAAATAAGGTCACACGTAAGGATCACTTTCCCTTACCATTCATTGATCTGATGTTGGATAGGCTAGCGGGACATCAATTTTATTGTCTCTTGGATGGTTATTCTGGATATAATCAAATTGCTATTGCACCTGAGGATCAAGAGAAAATGACATTCACATGCCCATACTGAGACGTTTGCATTTCTACCGAATGTCTTTTGGTTTATGTAACGCACCAGTAACCTTCCAGCAGTGCATGATGGCGATCTTCTCTGACATGGTCGAGAAAAATCTGGAGGTATTTATGGACGATTTTTTCGTGTTTAGTGATAGCTTTGATCGGTGTTTGAAAAATCTAATGTTAGCATTGAAACGATGCGTGGAGACTAATCTGGTTCTTAATTGGGAAAAATGTCACTTTATGGTGAAAGAAGGGATTATTCTCGGGCATAGGGTTTCAAATTTTACTAAAGGTGGATAAAGCAAAGATTGAGACTATTGAGAAATTACCACCTCCATCATCCGTGAAGGGAATCCTGAGCTTTTTGGGACATCGCGGGTTTTTATCGACGTTTCATCAAAGATTTTCAAAATCTCAAAACCCTTGTGTTCCTTGTTAGAGAAAGATGTGCCTTTAAAAATAAATCACCATGTATCGAGGCATTCGAGATTTTAAAGAAGAAGCTAGTATTTGCTCCAATCATTGTGGCGCTTGGATTGGTCTCTACCATTCAAATTGATGTGCGACGCCAATGACTATGCAAAGGGGAGCGGCTTTTGGGTCAACGTCTCAACAAAATTTTCTATACAATCTATTACTCAAGCAAGACGTGACAGATGCTCAAATGAACTATACAACCACCGAAAAAAGAACTACTTGCGCTTGTGTTTGCCTTCAACAAATTCATACATATCTCATCTAACCAAGGTTATTGTCTACACGGATCATTCTGCAATCAAATATTTGATTGAAAAGAAGGATGCCAAACCAAGGTTAATCCGTTGGGTGTTACTGCTTCAGGAGTTTGATTTGGAGATCCGGGATAGAAAGGGTACCGAAAAATCAAGTAATGGGATCATCTTTCACTACCAGAAAATGATGAGGTGCGGAGGAAAGACAATGCATTGATTAACGAGAAATTTTGGATGAAAAAACTTCTACGAGTGACCACAACATTGCCTTGGTATCCTGATTATGTGAACTATGTGGTTGCTAAGGTATTACCTCCGGATTTGAATTCGCAACAACGAAAGAAATTCCTCCATGACGTGAAGCAATACTATTGGGATGAACCGTTCTTGTTTAAAGCCTGCGCAGATCAAATGATTAGACGTTGTATACCTCATGAACAGATGGACAGTATCTTAGGTCATTGCCATTCATCCGACTATGGAGGGCATTATTCCGGTGATCGAACTGCGGCCAAGGTGTTACAATTTGGATTTTACTGGCCTTCGTTATTTAAGGATGCGTATCTCTATGTGCTAAAGTGTGACAGATGTCAACGCGTTGGTAATATCTCCAAGCGAAATGAGATGCCACTCAACTCTATTTTGGAGGTAGAATTGTTCAACGTTTGGGGAATTGATTTCATGGGACCGTTCCCCTCATCTTTCAATAATCAATATATTCTGTTGGCAGTGGATTATGTTTCCAAATGGATAGTCGCCAGACTTTGCCCACAAAACGATGCTAACGTCGTCCGCATTTTTAAAGAAAAATATTTTCACGCGATTTGGGACTCCACGGGCAATAATAAGTGATGAGGGAACACATTTTTGCAACAAGCAGTTAACAAAGTTACTGGTGAAGTATGGGGTTCGACATAAAATCGCAGCTGCGTATCATCCCCAAACCAATGGCCAAGCCGAGGTTTCGAATAGGGAGGTCAAGAGAATTCTGGAAAAGGTGGTCAATCCGTCTCAAAAAGATTGGTCGTTACATCTTGACGATGCTTTATGGGCATATCGTACAGCATATAAGAATCCGATCGGTATGTCAGCTTATCGAATGGTTTATGAAAAAGCGTGTCACCTCCCAGTCGAGCTAGAACATAGTACATGCTGGGCCTTTCGGAAACTCAATTTTGATGAACAAGCAGCGGGTGAGCAAAGGTTACTGCAGTTGAACGAAATGGATGAATTCCGCTTTAACGCGTATAAAAACGCAAAACTCTACAAGGAGAAAGTCAAAGCTTGGCATGATAAGAAAATTCTCAATAAAACATTTAAACCGGGCCAACAAGTCTTGCTCTTCAATTCGAGATTGCGTTTATTTCTAGGGAAACTAAAATCACATTGGTCAGGACCTTTTACAGTCGTATCTGTTGCCCGACATGGTAACATTGAGATCGAAAAACCGAATTCAAATTGCACATTCAAGGTTAACGGCTAAAGACTCAAACATTACTTGAGTGGACCTATTGAAAGACAAACTACGGTCATAAATCTCTCCGACCCAGCGCATAATTGAGCAAACTAGCAAAGTCGGGCCGTCGACAGTAAACCAAGCGCTTATTTGGAAGCAACCCAATCAATTTTTATTTTGATTTTTTTATTTTATTTTATTTTATTTCTTGGAGTATTTTATTTTCTTCTTTTTATCTAGTGCATATCATTTCTCTATTTTAGTATTAGAAAGTAGAATAACTCATCAGGATGGGTGGTTAATTAAATTCCATGTTGCAGGTGAAAAGAAGTGTGAACGAGGAAATTCTTGAAGCTACTTTACTAATAAGCGCCTCAATGCTTTTTTCAACTTTAAAAAATAGCGCCCGTTGCTAGAGAGGTAATGGACATTACCTAAGAGGGCCCCGCCATTTTGTATTCTAGGCTTAACTAGCGCCTTTGCCGTTAAGGGGCTCTGAACTTTCGCCAAGAGCGCCCGTGACGCTTTTCCCCATACAAAGATAAGCGCCCGGCCGCTAGGGGCTCGCCAAGAGTCCTAATGAAGTTACAACTACTACCGAATCTGTTACACTCCTTCCTTTCATTAGCACACATCTCCTTCCCATCCTTCTCATCCACGATTTCCCTCTCTCTCTCTCACTTGGATACACCGAAAATTGTACGGCTTTTTATCAAATTCTAGGGTTAAATCCTTGAATAGTGACATAATTCTCATCTCTCTCGCAATCATCTACCAAGGTATGTTGTATGTTTTAATTCTATTTTTGAGCAACAAGCATGGGGATTGATTTATTTGGTAAGTGTTCTATATCCAGACGTGTCTCTCATCTAGAGATAAAAGTTCTTGTTCTATCTTGCCTAATGGCCATAAATTGCTTACTTGGAAATAGAGATTGCATTCCTGGTATATTTTTGACTAATAAGGGGTATGAATTGATAGTAACTTGGTGAAAATCTAAGTGATTGATGAGTTGCCTCGTAGATGTTTGATGAATTTCTTGAACCATTGATCTTGCCCACATGCACACATATCACTATGTTCACGCACTTCCATTTCAGACCATCTTGCCACCACAATGGTTTCACTCTCTTCAGAAGACATATTCATAGCTATCGTTGCATATAGTAAATTGGAGTGGGGAGAATTACATTACGTTGATACATGCATGTTTCCTATTGCACTCCATGTTATACCGTTTGGGCATCTCTTGGGTTGGTTTTGCTAATTCTAGTAACTGAAGATTCATGACTCCAATCGGTACAATAGTAAATGCACTAACGTTTTTCTGTAAAGCACCACCCCCACCAATGTGCTCAATTTCCATATATTTTTCAAAGTTTGAGGGTCGAGTCATACATAAGTTTATCGCAATTAAAAATCTATTCAATACTAATATATCTATGCTTGTACTTGCAGATTCCCGATATGGCATCGAAACGTCAGCGTGGTGAAGGATCAAGGACCGCCTCAACTCCACCTCCGAGGTTTGACAGCCGCCGATTTGTCAGTCTTGCGGCTCATGAAAGATACAACTGAATGGCTACTCGGTCATTGGTTCCGGAACGTGGGTTGAGTCCCGATCCAGCAAAAGATGGCGACATGGCAGTCATGATAGCCGAGAGAAATTAGTTCACACTCACCGCACAGCCCGATCCCGCGGTAATTGCAGTGGTAAAAGAATTTTACACCAACGTGCCCGAGCATGATCACTACACGACATTCGTATGGGGCAAAACAGTGGAATTTTGCGAAGAGGACTTCAACGAGTGCTATCAACTACCACTTGAGGGATTGAACGACAAATATGCACGATTTGTGAGTGATGGGCCAGATTATGAGCAGATAATTCGTGAGCTTTCTCAGCCGGGCACCACATGGGCGGTCCAGGAACGCGGAAACATAACCTTCCCATTAGCGAATCTCAGCTTATATGGGAAGGCATGGTATGCGTTCATTTGTGCAAAACTCATGCCATGCACCCATGTGAGTCATGTTACCAGGGAACGTGCAGTGCTTCTATACTCAATCATCAAAGGATTTAAAATTGATGTGGGCCATCTCATCTTGCAATCTATCCTCCGAGCATCTCGTGGTAGTACCACTGGAGGATTACCACATCCGTCTCTCATCTGCATGTTATGTGACAAGTTCGGCGTTAAATGGAAGTCCGACGAGATGATCCAAAAGCCTATGCCAGTGTTGGACCACAAGTTGATCAGCTGGTACAAAGTATGGACTGGTGGAGTAAACCACCCTAGGGGATTGGGTTTCATAATTCCCCAAGCTGAACAATCTCAAGCTCCACCATCCCAGGCTCCATCTATATACACGGTCCCTCGTCTGCCACAGATAGAGGTGTGGTTCCGTCGCTCAAAGAGAAATCAATGGTTGGTTCTACAATCTTGAAGCCCAAAATGTCCGCCTGTCCGAGCGCCAAGATGTTATCTTTAAGTATTTGGTTGACCAGTATGCCGCACAGAATGCGATGAATGTCCAGCAATTTCCAAATGTTAGTCTCAGTCAGTTTCCATCTGCTCCAGTCCTGCCAGTTTTTCCCCCTTCCGATCTAGAAATGAGCGAGGATGATGATGATTCAGTTGACGCTTAAGCTCATCAGGGGAGTCCTCTGTTTTATTTTGTTTTATCTTTCGCATGAGGACATTGCTCTAGATAAGTTTGGGGATGGTTGTTAAGTTTTATTTTTCTTAGTTGCATGAGTAAACTTGGTTTTAGATTTTTTTATGTTGCATTTAGGATTCCATGTTAATTCCAGCTTTTGATAGTGAGTATATTTGAAGGCCAACGATAAACTTAAAATTGCATGAACAAGTCTAGTAAGGATTGTTGAGTCAGTAATATGATGTTCTTGTCATGATTTGAATCCCTATCTGTTTGACACTGATGTTTCAAGGATAGCACATTTGGAAAGATGACCATGTTAGCTATGATAGTTTAAATGGATAGACAGTAGAGTTCTAAAGGATGAATGCTAGTGAAATGAAGGAACAAGTTAAGTAGCTAGTGAAGACTGAATTTAGAGTTGAACTTAAGTTTGGGAAACATATATGGAGTATACAAGCTTTGAACTAAATAATAATAATAAATAATAATAATAATATAATAAAATATATATATATATATATATATATATATATCGTGACTAGTCTTGTTTCGGGGCCTTTGTTACTTGAGTAAGTACGCCCGAAGGGGTATCTTAAAACCTAGCGCCCTAAGGTCTTATATGGTCTGGGAGTCGTTGGTCGAAAGCTCGCTAAGGGGTAGCACTGTTAGCCTAATGGAATGAGACATTGCACAGTCATGGTTAAAAAAAAAAATAATAAGAAAAGAGCAAAATGCCCCCGTTTAGCAAAAACAAGCATAAGTATTTCATGTTGAATCTTGGACTTTGGTGATTGTTTAATTTCAGTTGAAACTAGTTTATTTGATGCGTTCTTGAGTTGAACTGTATGAAGCTTATTAAGAACTTTATTATCTTTCAGATTTTTGCTTGTCATTGGTCAGCATGGTTGATTGAACGCACACTCACAATATCAGTAATAACAGATTTTGATTGATTGATTATTGGGATATTGTTGATCTGTTTTAACATGAGGTATTAGCATTTTTTTATGATTTTTCTGAGGCCTATGGATATTCGTTAACTATTGAATTGCTGGAAGTAAGGTCCTTTAGTTAGTTTGCATTTGCATGATGTTTAGTTATTCGTGTTTTGTGTTTTGTTGCTTGAGGACACGCAACGATTTAAGTTTGGGGGTATTTGATGATTGGGTAATATACCCATGAATTGATTACGTTTAGCCTTAATTTGTTGTGTGTTCGAAGCGTTTTAGAGTTATTTTACTCGTTTAAGTTGTGTTGTGGCAGGATTGTGCGTTGTTGGAGCGATTGGGAGCAATTGGGCTAAAAAAAGGGGCAAGATTCATTTTCTACCTAATAGCGTCGGGCACCTTCGCAAGGGTAAAAAAAAAACGGCAAAGCGCTAGTCGTCCGTTGACTCTGACTTGGGCTCGCGCGTGTGGAACGGACGAGGGTTGGGCTTTGACCATTGTTTGACTACTAATTTGGTGTGTTTTAAAAGCCTATTTGGACTAGGATTTATGGAAGGGGGCAAGAAAATATAAATGGATTCTTTTTATTAAAAAGACGGGAAATTCTACACAATGGGAGATTGGAGTAAGGAGCAAGATCAGATCTAAAGGCTACAACTTGGAGTTTCTTTTTACTCTCTTAAATTATGTAACTTCTTAAGGATGATTTATCAATTATTTGTGATTTATATTTCTGTCATGAACTAATTCTTTTTATTAAGATTCCAATGGAACCTTTTATGGTGATGGATTGATTATTTAATTTATTCCAATTATTTATGTTGAAGTGAATTATTCATCATGCTTTCTATTTATTGATTAATTATCTGGCCAATAATTACTGTGATACTCTAGAAGGAATTGAGAAAGGAATTTTAGGGTTAGAACTGGGCAGGATGACATGTGACTTAGTTATTTACATAGTGAATAATTAGGTTTGTGAATAGAATGAGAATATCTATTTGCCGCATGTAACACATAAGGAATTGGGTTTGTAACGAGTTTAATTCAATTGTTATGCATAGAGATATAGCAAAATTAATCTGGGTTAAATAGAAGGCAATTGATCACTCGAGAGAGGGCTTTTGGCATTTAAGAATTCCTGTTAACAATTCAGTAGACATAATAATTGGGATAATTGAATAATTGATTTAGTAATCATAATTGGGGAAATTGGAGTCTTAATTATCATTCATCTACATTCAAATAATTTTTAATTTGTTCTTGTTTTCTTTTAGCATAATTTCGTGGTTATATTTACAATTAGTTTTCTTAACTTTAATAAACACAATTTATGGGTTGTTTAAATAAAATTGGATTGATACATTACTAGTAGTTGGAATTTATTAATTAGAATTCTCTAAGGGATCGATACTCTAATTTATCACTATATTACTTATTGATCGTGTATACTTGCACGTTTGCTTTGATTGTGAAATCAACCAACACTATGTAACAATCCAGAATTTTAATTGTAATTTTTAAATATTTATTGAATTATATAAATATTTAATGGATGTGTTTATCGTTGAATAAATACTTGTTTAATTATTTGTGAAATAAATAATGAATGTGTGAAGGAAATTTATTATTATGAGGAAATTTTCTAATTTAATTATTAAGTTAGGGAATTTATAAAGACTAAATGAATTATTATATTATTCAATAAATTGTTATTATAATTAATTAAATTAAGTATGAAAACTTAATTAAATAAAGTGTGACTAATTAAGTTAGAGAATTTATAATGACTAAATGAATTATTATATTATTCAATAAATTGTTATTAGAATTAATTAAATTATGTATGAAAACTTAATTAAACAAAGTGTGACAAATAACTATATTATAAAAAAGTTATTAAATAAATTAAAGGCGTTTAATCTAGTTTTTTTTGCCAAACAAGGCTTAAATATATTATGTCTTTAATTTATTAAGAGTTTTGCCAAACGAAACCTTATGTCTTTTGGATTTCTTTTGAATTTTGAATTATAATAATATAAATAAAATATAAATAATATATATATTATTTTGGTAAATGATAATTTATTAGTATATTAAGTATAGCGTTGGTTTAGACGTTTTAAAAATCGTACTTTGTTTGTGTTTTTATTTTACGTATAGTGTAATTGGTTTAAGTCTAAGAAAAGAATAGAAGACAGGTTTGTCAGAGGCTTGAGGGAGAGTTTGAGAGAGAAAAACAAGAGAAAGTTCTGAGTTTTGCAAGCTATTCTCAGAGGATTAGCAAGGATTTTCAAAGCAACAAAAGGTATTTTTCCAATAACCTTAATGTTATATTTACATATATGCGTTAATAAGTTTTACGATATAATTTGAAGTCTTTGTGTTCTTGACGGTAGTATAAAGATTTTATAAAATTTCTATAATTGTTGTTATATAACTGAACTATGGTGATTATATGCTTTCCTGATGTTAAAATAGTGTTTAAACAAGAGTTATTGTGTTAATTTTGTTTAAAAAGAAAGACAACTGTTTCTCAGTGTATGTTCTTATACATGTGTAAACCAAAAGTTTGATTTCCAAAAAATTCTATTCAACCATAGTGTCAAAAGATTTCAAGATACAAATAATGACTATCAACACTAAATTTGCAGAAATCTAATCAACGCCTTATCAATTAACTCACAATTACCAACTTTATCATTTCACCAATGAATTTCATTAAATCAAATTGTAGTCACATAAGTAACTTTTCCAAAATCATCATACTTACTCAACTTAGTTACCATGGAGCAAAAACCGTGCACATTGACTCATAACCAAGAACAAATTTTTCTTGCTTTTTAATTCTTTTCATAGAACCTTCTTTTTAGCACAGATGAATGTATTTTCATGCTTCTTCTTTTTTTTGCGTATCTTTTTTTTCTTGACATGTACAATGTCTTCTTTTCTTAGGCTTTTCAGAGTTACCCATTAGCGAACTTTCCACCAACAACTCCCAAACCAGATGATCTTAGGGCGCTAGGTGTAGAGACACCCCTAAGGGCTTACTTATTCAAGTAACAAAGGCCACAAAAGTCGACTAGTCAAAATTTTTTATCCATCGCACTTTTCGGCATGAATCCGATGCTTCCCGAGGCTTAGATACCCAGTTATTTCGCACAATGGACATTGAAGCAGATTTTCAATTTTCTTGTTTTTTTTTCCTTTTTTTTCTCTTTTTTTCATTCATCATTTTTTCACATGGTTCTGCAACAACATAAGCAAGTTAAACAGTTCTAAGTCGTGAAATCAATGCACATAGACAACTACACAAATAACTTAGACCAATAAACATGTTTCTCATATTCAAGTACTCATGTATCACAAATTCAATTCAAATCAATTACTATGGATCATGACTTAGTTGTTATCATTCATTAACAAATTAAGCATCAAACAGATTCTGAATTTTAGCATCAATTTTCAATCTTTGACTTTAACCTTCGAACACATAGGCAAATAGAACCATGGAACCCAAGTTTTCAGAATTTTTTTTCAATTTTTTTTTTCAACTTTCCATCAAAATTGGATTTTTTATTCCTACATAAAATAAAACCTAAATCTTCCCCCCACACTTAAACCTTACTATTGTCCCCAATGTAAGAAAATCATTCAAAGAAGAAAAAACTACATACAACTAAAAAAACTAATAAGTAAAGGGATAGAGAGATCAAATCTGAGTTCTTGAGTTGCCTCCCAAGCAGCTGCCCTTGTTTATTGTCATTGGCTTGACATCATCCTTCTCATTCTATGTAATCAGACTTGTGTACTTCAAGTGGACTGGTAACAGTTTTAATTCATTAGGAGCATCCTTCATACCATGATTTTGCTCCATTCCAGCCCTCAAACCATTCTCGTATAATTGTATTTGATCAAAAGATTCCTGCACTATAGAGTCAATAACATCAATAGAAAAAATAAAATCAACAATACCAAGATACCTTTTAGTCTCATATGTGTTGAACTGGATATGTGCCTCATCCAATTCCATAGTTAAGGTCCTATGATATGTATCATGTAGTGTTTTTGTTGTTTGCAACACTGTATCACCTATATCCTCTTTGTAAAGATCTGTAAAATTTATCCATTTGTTATCCTCGTCCTCTTGTTCATCCTTTTCAGACTTTGAATACCTGATTTCTTCTTCAAATTTAATAGTAGCCTCAAGAACTTCCAACTGGTTTCCACTAGTGAACTCATCATCATCTTTAAGTTTTTGTTCCCTATTCGCCATTTCTTCCAGAAATTTTTCATTAGACTCTGTATACCATATTGAATTCTTTCCAACTTTCCAATTCCTTATTAGAACTTGGGGAAAAGGTAGTTTCGGTTCAGAAGCTAAAAGAGGTGGAAATTTGTGCTTGAGTACATCACTGCTGCTTGTTTCACTATTATCGGACTTGCTTTGTATTGACTGTCCTTGCTGTTGATCCTCTACATCACATCTCAATCTTATGGCACTTACATTTTCAATAGTTTGAGAAAGTGACCTTCCTACTGTGGTTGCAAGCTGATCAACTTGGTCCCTTAGATCTTAAACAGAAGTTCTTTTCTCTTGCTGGAATTGTTGTGTTTGACTCATGAACTGTTGTGTTTGGTTCATGAATGCCTTAAACATATTCTCCATAGATGTCCCAGAATTGACAGGTACTTCTTGGTTCTCTGTGTGGTACTGAGGTTTAGCTTGCTGAAAACCTTGCGTATTCCTTGCAGCCATTTGTTGAACCAAAGCAGTTAAATTAGAAATCTGCTGCTCCAAGTCTCTCGTGCTTACCCCATTTACCCTTTGTGGTGTGTGATCCATCTTAGTTCTATAATGTTGTGAGTTAGCTGCCATGTTTGCAATTAAGTTCCTTGCAACTTCTGGAGTCTTGTCTACCAATGCTCCTCCACTTGTTGCATCAATCATGCTTCTTTCCATTGGTAGCAACCCCTCATAGAAGTATTGGATCAAGTAATGTTCATCAATTAGTGTGAGGTGGACAAATTGAACACAACTTCTTGAACCTTTCCCAATACTGTAGAGAGAGTTTCTTCATTGAATCCGCTGATTCCGATATCTCCTTCCTTGTATCAACAACTCTTGATGCGGGAAAATACCTCTCCAAGAATAACCTTTGCATATCAGTCCATGATCGTATTGATCCTGATGGTAAATAGTATAACCAGTCTTTAGCCAAATCCGCTAAGGAGAATGGAAAAAGTCTAAGCTTGATCTGCTCCTCTGTCACTCCTTGTGATTTCATCTTGGAACACACCACATGGAACTCCTTTAGATGCTTATATGGATTTTCACCTATAAGACCACGAAAAATAGGCAAAAGATGAATTAGTCTGGAGTTAAGTTCAAAAGCAACATCTAAAGTAGGATACTCAATACAAAAAAGATGGTTGAGTCGATTAGGAGTAGCTAGTTCTTTCAAAGTTACATTGTTATGCATGACACCGCCATCTCTTCCACTTCAAGTGATGGAACAAGAGCTTCTTTTTTATCTGCAGTTTTCTCTATCTCTTAATCAAAATTTAAGTCAATAAAGTTAGAGGATTGAGTCATAAAACAAAAACAAAAAGCAAATAATAAAAATAAACGAAAACAAAGAATAAACAATTTATAATAATTAGCACAGTAGCAAGTAAGGATCGATCCCACAGAGAGTAAAGTTGTTTTAGAATTATTCTACTATTTGAACAAAAAAATAAAGATGGGGGGTTTTGAAAATTGTTTTTAAACTAAGATAACAAGAATTAATGATGAAATTAACCAAATATGTAAAAACTTCAATTCTCAGATTCGGGCCACCAAGTACAACAATCAATTAATCAAGTAATTATTATTTTTCCTTCAATGAAATTATTAGCCCTAGATAACAATAAGCTCTGCTATCCGAAATTCTCCTTAGATTATCACTGTATGAAACAAGCTCTCCACCAGATTTTAACTAGCATATAACCTAGAATAAGCTCTCTAGATTTAATATGATAGAAGCATTAAGAAATAGAGAATTAGACTAATCCAAGCAACAAACATATAAGCTCGATTTGTTTAACTTGTTTTCTAATAATCTTAGCAATAAACAAAAGCTTGTCCACAATTATTATTACCAAGTTGCTACTTGTGATGAAGAGAGATATCAATTACACGTAATATCAATCTTAATCTAGTATATGATCATGATTAAATTAACTCAATTGGCCATATTAAATCAATTAGATCAATTAACATGCAATCAATGAAAATAGATTATCAGAAGAAATTTCACACAAGAAGGAATAAATAATAATACTCAATTAATCAATTACTTGTAACAAGGATTCACCTCCCTTTAGAACTGAATAAAAAGAACTAGCCTGACATGCTCTTGAGTCTACACTCCAATAGATGATATTTGATAGTTGAATGAATAAAACTTTGACTCTCATCCTCTATTTATAGTGCTAGACAAAGTCTTAAATCCTATAGGATGTAGAAATCCAAATCCTAAAAGGAATTACAAATCATAACTAATTTCCATAAAGAAATAGAATTCAATTTGGAAATAAATCTTAGTCTAAAGGAAATCCTAAAGCTAATAGAAATATCAATCCAATTCCATGTAGAAGTCTACCAAAATCTGCATTTAGAAACTTTCCAAAAATCGAAGATTTCCTAATTTTCCCGCTCAAATTCGCTGGGGCGAATTTTCATTTCATGATGTGACGTCCTTTGGTAAAATGAGCATAACTTTTGATCCAGGAGGAGTTACGGGGCCTTCTACCTATCAAAACGAAGATATCGACGAGATCTACAACTTTCATTCTTTGAGAATTGACAGAATCACTCTATATCAAGGTCGAAATTGAACTCCAAGTGACTGCTGTGTAAATTGCAACTTCCAAACTTTGAGGTTCAACGTCCGTTTAGTAAAAATATCATAACTTTTTCATATGAACTCCGATTGGGACGATTCAAGATGTTCCGAAAAGCTAAAGAAGAGCTCTACAATAAAATTCAAGTTCCAAGCTAAGAACCTGCATCCAACTTAATGCTAAAAATTCTGCAATTTTCTCTTTTTCCTCATTTCAGCTCTAATTCTTCCTGAAATCATTAAACACCTTAATAAGCTCATATACACATGAAACATGCAATAAAACTAAATATAATGGAATCAAAATAAATGAATAATATGCACTCATCAACATGAATAATGACAGATACAAATTTGGTGGTTGTGGTGTATATTAATTGCAAAATTTAACTTTGAATTCGTCGATTGGGTAAGAAATACAAAGAACATAGTTTAAAGGCATCAATTTCGTTTATCATTAGCATTTACAGTGTCACTATGTCAAAGAAATGTCAAACATGGAGTTTTGGGTTTTAAACTATGGTTTCAAGGATTTAAGTTTTCTGAAATTGTTGCTTAATTGCTTTAAATTGGTATATGTATGATAAGTAAATGTTTATGAGTAATCTATATAAGTTTTACATCTTAATTTAGATGTTCGCAGTGTTAATTAGTCTAGAATTTAGTTATTTTGTTCTTCGTGTGGTTGGTTCTGTAATTCGGCGCCTCAGCGGAAAAATCAGAGCCCCAGCCCCACTCTTCGCGCCGCATCGCCAAGCTCGCGCTGTAGCACCACTGGCTGCTTTGGTCCTCGGGCTGTAGCGCCACTTCCACGCCGCAGCGCCGATTAATAAACTGTCCACAAATGACTTTTGTTTTGTACAGAGTCTGTAATTGTTGATGTAATGCGATACTATGACTGTTAAAATATAGTTTTGGTTATTATGGTGTCGTGAATGAGCATACAATTAACACTTAACGAATGTTGTTATTATTTTAATCGATGTAACTTGATTATGTGATTAAACATCAAACCATACATGAAATAGATATGTATTATGAATAGTGGCTAATTGTGTCCTAATGGCACATGATTAGGATATTGTGAATTGAATTGTTACGATTAAGTCTACAAGCAAGGCAAGTTTTCTATCTCCACACTTTCGTTGAGTTAGTTTATTTACGATTTTGCAAGTTCTCTAAATCTATTGTTACATTGTGCTAGCTTACACTTTTGTTGAGCTAGTTTGTTTATTCTTGAGCAAGTTATTGTTTCTTGTTCGATTACATTATGCAAGTTTTTCTAAACCTAAACTTGTTATTCTCGCATTCAATAATTTTCATTCTGATAAACAAGTTTTATCGTTCAAGTTAATACTTAAGATGCATGCTTAAGATTCAATTATAAGATCTTAACCTTAGCTTAACGTTGTTCAAGCAAGGTAGGTTATATTCTTCAATATGTATGCTATTAGATTATTCCTAAAGCATGATCTTAATTTACAATGTCGATTCGATTATGATTTATTCCATAACATAGAGTTGTTACCTTTTTATCCAGCTACTCCGTAGTTGATGACCGTTGAATTCTAAATTACCTTGAAATGTATCCAAACCAAACTTACTTTGTGCGGACTTGTACTCAAAATACTGAGATGAACAACCCTAATATTAGGGGATAATTTACGCTTAGCGTTGAAATGTTTGTGCACAATACATTGTTCGAAGGGTTGATCCCTCCTAAGTACGAGGAGTCCTTATAGTCTTATGACTGTTAAAGTTGAAGTTGAAAGATTACTTACAACTGTGGACATAGTTCGTAGTCTTATGACCCTCAGTTATATTTTTCCATATTTTGATTCCAGTCTTTGGTTATCATTGATAGAGTACTATTCAGTTTTGATGAGCCTATTCGTTGGCATTTATTATTAACTTGTTGATTCATTGCTATATCTAGTGAGCAATTGTTTTGCTCACTCTTGCATAAATATAATCATTGCAGCTAAAGTTGAGAAGGTAGATGAACCTACAACTAGCAAAGGAAAGGGAAAAATGTTCAAGTGATGAAGACTTGAAATTTTATTTTATTGTTATGATGATAGACTTTTGTTTAATGATGTGATGTAATAATTTTATTTCCGCACTTGAATGATTGTAATTAAATGTTAGACAACCTGGGAGATTTTTATTAATGTAATCCTTTTATGGGAAGGTTTTATTATTCAATTTTATTATGATTGGGTATTTAGATATGAATGTTTGATTAAGTGAATACCAAATCCTATGGGAATGAAGTAACTGGATTTGGGGTTGTCAGAAGTTGGTATCAAAACTTTAGGTTATTAACCTTAGGTGGGGGGTAAAAGCCTTAGGAAGTAACCTTGGAAAAGATAGTGGTGATCAACTCTTATCGAGTTTTAAGGAAGAAGTAATAAAACACTTATGTGCTTACATGATTACAACTTATGTGCTCGTGAGTGTCGAGTAATGATGATTAATAATTAAAAACCTTAAAAATTTTGTTTTCAGGATGACTAATGTCGGAGAATTCAGTCAGGCTAGGGAGGAAGGACCTCAGATGCCTAGAGAGGAGGAATGTCGTGACATTCAGGTGGTTTGGGAACAACTACTTCCACGGGAGTCAGCCCCGTTGCTTACAATGGTTGAAGACGAGGATGATGATGTAGAAACAGATGATGAAGACCCTGTTGAGCTGTCGCAGGCGAATGAGGATGACGAGGAGGAAGTGATTCCACTGACCTCGATTGCAGCTCGTATGTACGATGAAGTCTACGACCGTAACGTGGAACTTCAAGATACTGTTGAAGAGTTACAAGAGATAGTAGCTGAGCAATAGACCTCGATGGCACAGAAGGATGACGAAATCCAAGATCGAGAGGAACGTCTAAACAATGTTGAAGAAGAGCTGGTCCACACTGAAGGAGAGAACGAGCGAATGATAGCAAAGATTGCAGAGTTGAAGAACAAGTTGAAAGAGGAATCTACTAAGAGGGCAAGAGCCGAAGACGCATACGAGGAAGCTTATCAACAAGCCGAAATAGCAGAGAGAGACGCACAAGAAAAGAAGATGAAGATGGAAGAAATGAATAACGTATTTAACACCGTGATTAATCAAGCTCAGGATTGGGTTATGGGTTATCCTATTTAGTTCGAGACGTTGCCATCATACATGTTGGATCGCCGAACAATGTTCCAAATTATGGAGAAAGAGCGTCGTAAGGCTATGCAGTATCTTAGTAGAACTTCGTAGGGAATGTACTTGATATGTGATTTATGATATGATAAATAAAATGTAAATCCCAAGTGTTATGTAACCTATGGGATATGATGATGATGTCCTGAAACTTTAGTAATTCAAGAAAGTAATTTAAATAGCAGTGATGCTATTGTTATGATGTTTTCAAAGAAATTATGAATGAATAAGAGTTATTATTTTATTTTATCCAAAGTGTTGTGTTATGTGATTAGTACTTTTATGGGGGGCAAGTTAAGTAAAAATTACTTAAAAGAGTTGAGTAATAATCTGATGAGTGTATTTTTAGCCGAAAATGCCTCCAAGATGTTAACCACCCCGACAGAGAACCACTGAAGGAAACAATAACAATAATGCTGAAGCTAACCCCATTCAACAACTAGTGACGTTACTAACAGGAGCGTTACAGAATCAACCTCAGAATCAAGGTACAACGTTTAAGGACTTTAAGGCAGTTGGACAACCAGAATTTCGTGGGTCCATGAATCCAGTTGAGGCACAGACCTGGATCATGGATATAGAGAAAGTATTTGATGTTGCGGGAGTAGGGGAGGATCAGAAGACTACTTTTACAACATTCATGTTGAAAGCAGAGGCTAGTTATTGGTGGCAGGCCAAAAAAACTTGAGGAGGACAAGGGGTTATGACTTGGGATAGGTTTAAGGAGATATTCTTCGAGACATATTTCCCAAAGAGTTCGAAGAGTCAGCTAGAAGTGCAGTTTTTAGAACTGAAGCAGGGAACGATGACGATGTCTGAGTATGCCGCAAAATTCAACGAGTTGGCGAGGTTTGCGCCATATCAAGTCAGCACAGATGAACGCAAGGCAAAGAGGTTTCAACAGGGACTGATGCCTTGGTTGTACAGTAGGGTTTCTTTGTTCCTGTTGAAGACATTTGCAGCAGTAATGGAGAAGGAAACTTTCGCTTAAGGTGGAGGTGAGGCTGTAACTAAGTTCAATCAAGAACAGAAAAAGAAGAAGAATGAAGTGGAGGTTAAGAATGGAGGTGGTGGTAATGGAAATGGTAACAATAATCTGAAAAGAAAATGGAATGGAAATATGGGTGCTAGAAGTCTGTAGGGTAACTAGCCGAATAAGAAGTTTGAAGCATGTGATACATGCAGGAAGTTTCACAAGGGTGTATTCTTAATGGGGAAACGAGTATGCTTTAACTGTGGCCAGGTGGGTCACATCGCCCAAAATTGCAATCAACCCAAGAAGAATGTTTGCTTCACATGTGGGTCCAAGGATCACTTTGCTCATGAGTGCCCTAAGAAGAAAGCTGGAGAGACCACGGGAAGCAAGGAAGGTAGCAGTGGAGGTACATGGGCCATTACTGGATCAACAGCATTAAACAAACCCACAGCCAAAACCTTCAACATAACTGTGCAAGATGATATGCAATCGAAGGATGTGGTGTCAGGTATTATCCCAATCAATGATATTGATGCTTATGTATTATTTGATTCGAGTGCTATTTGCTCATTTATATCCGATGAATTTGCTATGAGATTAGGATTGCCTAGTGAAGAATTGAATTTCCCTTTAAACATAGAAATTGTGAATAAGGAAGTAATTCATGTTAGGATCATATACAAGAACTGTAGGGTGAATATTATGATGGTAGATTTAATTTCGATTAGACTTGGAGAGTTTGATGTTATTTTGGGAATGGATTGGATGTTCAATTATGGAGCGGTTATTGATTGCCAAAAGAAATGAGTAAACCTTATGACTCCGTCAAAGGTAGTTTTCAATGGTAGCAAATCGCCTAGACAAATGAAATGTCTAACGATTATGCAGGCGAAGAAGTTGTTGAGTCAAGGCTGTGTGGTTTATTTAGCTTACATAGTCGATACTCAGAAGAAGGGTGTGAAACTGGAAGAGATACCAGTGGTTAGGGAATTCATAGATGTGTTTCCAGAGGATTTGCCAGGATTTTCGCCTAACCAAGAGATTGAGTTTGTGATCGATTTAATGTTAGGAACAACACCAATATCGAAGGCCCCGTACAGAATGGCCCCGGTAGAGATGAAGGAACCAATGGTACAACTCAAGAAATTTGTTGGACAAGAAATACATTCAATGGAAGCGTCACCGTGGGAGCACATAGTGTTATTTGTAAAGAAGAAGGATGGGTTAATGCGTCTTTGCATTGATTATAGGGAATTAAGCAAAGTCATTATTAAGAATAAATATCAGTTGCCAAGAATAGATGACTTGTTTGATCAATTGAAGGGTGCTAGATTTTTCTAGAAAATAGATTTGAGAAGTGGGTATCATCAACTGAAAGTAAGGAAGGAGGATATACCGAAGTCGGCATTTCGAACTCGGTATAGACATTACAAATTTTTGGTGATGTCTTTTGGTTTGACCAATGCCCCTGCTGCATTCATGGATTTGATTAACATGGTGTTTAAACCATTTTTAAACAAATTTGTTGTGGTATTTATCGACGATATTCGGGTGTATTCCAAAACTCAAGAAGAACACGTGGAACATTTACGTTTGACGTAGGAGACACTAAGAAAGGAAAAGATGTACGCGAAATTCTCTATGTGTGAGTTTTGGTTGGAGCGTATACAATTTCTTAGGCATGTGAATGACAAAGATGGGATTTCAGTGGATCCATCAAAAGTTAAAGCTGTAATAAATTGGGAAAAACCAAGAAAACCTTCGGAGGCGAGGACTTTCTTGGGACTGGCGGGTTAATACAGACGGTTTGTTCAGGACTTTTCCAAGATTGCCACTCCGTTATCAAATTTGACAAGGAAAGCTGTAAAATTTGTTTGGACGGAGAAGTGTGAAGAAAGTTTTCAAGAATTCAAAAAGAAGTTAAGTGTGGCACCTGTGTTGTCATTACCAGATAATACATGAAATTTTGTTGTGTATAGTGATGCCTCACATAAAGGGTTAGGTTGTGTTCTTATGCAATACGACAAAATTATTGCTTATACATCAAGACAATTAAAGGACTATGAGAAAGGATATCTGACTCATGATTTAGAATTAGCTGCAGTGGTATTTGCTCTAAAAATATGGAGACACTATCTCTATGGAGAAAAATGTGAGATCTACACAGACCATAAGAGTCTAAAGTATATTTTCACTCAGAAAGACCTGAACATGCGTCAAAGAAGATAGATGGAATTGATAAAAGATTACGATTGTGAGATCTTTTATCACCCGCGCAAAGCTAATGTGGTTGCAGATGCCTTGAGTAGGAAAGGCAGAGAAAAGTTGATGCTGATAACCACTCAAGAGGAGCTTATTTCAGCAATGACAAAACTGGAGTTGGAAATAAAATTTCTGAAAGAAGCCGACGAACGACTATTACATATAGAAGCTAGTCTAACTTTGGTGGACAGGATGAAAAATGCTCAACTACAAGATGAGAAATGTGGGAATATCGAAGAGGAAGTGGTTGAGGGTAGTGATGTGAAATACAAAATCGATATTGAAGGGTTACTAAGATTCGAGGGAAGAATCTGGGTTCCAGCAGTACCAGATATTAAAGAATAAATCTTGACCGAAGCTCACAACTCAAGATATTCGATACACCCGAGAAGTACGAAGATGTATCAAGATTTACGACAGCACTTTTGGGGGCCAAACATGAAAAGAGATGTTGCAGAATATGTTGTGAAATGCTTGAGATATCAAAGAGTCAAGGCCGAGCATCAACGACCAAGCGGATTACTTCAACCGTTGGAAATACCAGAATGGAAGTGGGAACACATCACAATGGATTTTGTGGTGGGTCTTCCAACTACTCAGAGAGGATACGATGTGATATGGGTGATAGTGGACAGATTGACAAAATTTGCACACTTTTTGCCAATAAAGATTAGATTTAATCTTGATCAGTTGGCAAAACTATACGTTAAAGAAATCGTGACGAGACATGGAGTTCTAGTGTTAATTGTGTCAGATAGAGATCTGAGGTTCACATTAAACTTCTTGAAGAGACTACAAAATATATGGAAGCACAGTTGCAAATGAGTACGGCTTATCATCCGCAAATAGATGGCCAAAGCGAACGAATAATCCAGACATTGGAAGATATGTTGAGAGCATGCGTCATGGATTTCAAAGGGAACTGGGATGAACATTTACCATTGGTGGAATTTTCCTACAACAAAAGTTACCACGCAAGCATCGACATGCCGCCTTACGAAGCATTGTACGGCAGAAAGTGCAGAACTCCATTATGCTGGGATGAAGTTGGTGAACGTCAACTGCTAGGACCAGAACTAGTGCAGCAGACTGATGAAGTTATAAAACTTATCAGAGAAAGACTGGTAGCTGCTCAAGATCGACAGAAAAAGTATGCTAATCAACACAGGCAGAATTGTGAATATGAAGCAGGAAATTTCGTGTTCCTAAAGGATTCTCCTTGGAAGAGGAAAATTCATTTCGCCAAGAAGGGAAAGTTAAGCCCAAGGTTTATTGGACCTTTCGAGATTCTACAGAGAGTGGGAGAGGTGGCTTACGAAATAGCTTTACCTTTAGAATTAGAACATATGCACAACATTTTTCATGTGTCAGTGTTGCGACCTTATAAACCCGATTATAAGCATGTAATCGAGTATGAACCGTTGCAGTTCAGTAAGGATTTGTCTTACGAAGAGATTCCTATCCAGATAGTCGACAGGAAAGAACAAGTGCTCAGGAATAAAGTGATACCTTCTATGAAGGTGATTTGGAGGAACCACAATGCTGAAGAAGCAACATGGGAACTCAAAAATGAAATGATGAACGATTACCCTGTGCTATTTGTTTAATCTATGTCTTCGATTCTGGGGACATAATCTTTGTAAGTATGGAAGAATGTAACGAATGATTTGTTTGAATTGTGATTCTGGGGACAGAATCCTTTAAAGAGGGAATGATGTAATAATCTAGAATTTTAATTATAATTTTTAAATATTTATTGAAATATATAAATATTTAATGGATGTGTTTATCGTTGAATAAATATTTGTTTAATTATTTATGAAATAAATAATGAATGTATGAAGGAAATTTATTATTATGAGGAAATTTTCTAATTTAATTTAATTATTAAGTTAGAGAATTTATAATGACAAAATGAATTATTATATTATTCAATAAATTGTTATTAGAATTAATTAAATTAAGTATGAAAACTTAATTAAATAAAGTGTGACAAATAACTATATTATAAAGGAGTTATTAAATAAATTAAAGGAGTTTAATCTTTCTTTCTTTTTTTTGCCAAACAAGGCTTAAATATATTAAGTCTTTAATTTATTAAAAGTTTTGCCAAACGAAAACTTATGTCTTTTGGATTTCTTTTGAATTTTGAATTATAATAATATAAATTAAATAAATATAAATAAATAATATATATTATTTTGGTAACTGATAATTTATTAGTATATTAAGTATAGCGTCAGTTTAGACGTTTTAAAAATCGTACGTTGTTTGTGTTTTTATTTTACGTATAGTGTAATTGGTTTAAGTCTAAGAAAAGAATAGAAGAAAGGTTTGTCAGAGGCTTGAGGGAGAGTTTGAGAGAGAAAAACAAGAGAAAGTTGTGAGTTCTGCAAGTTATTCTCAGAGGATTAGCAAGGATTTTCAAAGAAACAAAAGGTATTTTTCCAATAAACTTAATGTAATATTTACATATATGCGTTAATATGTTTTACAACATAGTTTGAAGTCTCTGTGTTCTTGACGGTAGTATAAAGATTTTACAAAATTTCTATAATTGTTGTTATATAACTGAACTATGGTGATTATATGGTTTCCTGATGTTAGAATAGTGTTTAAACAAGAGTTATTGTGTTAATTTTGTTTAAAAAGAAAGACGAACTGTTTCTCAATGTATGTTCTTATACATGGATAATGACAGTAACAAATTTGGTGGTTGAGGTGTATACTAATTGCAAAATTTAACTTTGAATTCGTTAATTGGGTACGAAATACAAAGAACATAGTTTAAAGGCATCAATTTCGTTTATCATTAGCATTATAGTGTCACTATGTCAAAGAAATGTCAAACATGCAGTTTTAGGTTTTAAAATATGGTTTCAACGATTTATGTTTTCTAAAATTGTTGTTTAATTGCTTTAAATTGGTATATGATTGATAAGTAAATATTTATGAGTAATCTACATAAGTTTTACATCTTAATTTAGATGTTAGCATTGTTAATTAGTCCAGAATTTAGTTATTTTGTTCTTCGTGTGGTTGGTTTCGTAGTTCTTGCGGCCAAAAAAAAATCGTAACCCCAACTCCAACTCTTTTCGCGTCATGCCGCTTGGACTTCGGGCGCATCGCCGCTTCGTCTCAGTAAGCGCCACTAGCTAAGCTTTTGGTCCTCACGCCGCAAGCCACTTTCTTCACAAGCATGACTTCTATTCATTTTCAAAGCTGTGGCGTAGCATACTTGCTAACAAACCCGTCCGTAAATAACTTTTGTTTTGTACAGAGTCTGTAATTGTTGATGTAATGCGATACTATGCTGTTAAAATATAGTTTTAGTTATTATGGTGTCGTGAATGAGCATATAATTAACACTTAACGAATGTTGTTATTATTTTAATCGATGTAACTTGATTATGTGATTAAACATCAAACCATACATGAAATAGATATGTATTATGAATAGTGGCTAATTGTGTCCTAATGACATATGATTATGATATTGTGAATTGAATTGTTACGATTAAGTCTACAAGCAAGGCAAGTTTTCTATCTCCACACTTTCGTTGAGTTAGTTTATTTACGATTTTGCAAGTTCTCTAAATCTTTTGTTACATTGTGCTAGCTTACACTTTTGTTGAGCTAGTTTTTTTATTCTTAAGCAAGTTATTGTTTCTTGTTCGATTACATTATGTAAGTTTTTCTAAACCTAAACTTGTTATTCTCGCATGCAGTAATTTTCATTCTGATAAACAAGTTTTATCGTTCAAGTTATTACTTATGATGCATGCTTAAGATTCAATTATAAGATCTTAACATTAGCTTAATGTTGTTCAAGCAAGGTAGGTTATATTCTTCAATATGTATGTTATTAGATTATTCCTAAAGCATGATCTTAACTTACAATGTCGATTTGATTATGATTTATTCCACCTTTTAATTCAACGACTCCGTAGTTGATGACCATTGAATTCTAAATTACCTTGAAATGTATCCAAACCAAACTTACTTTGGTGCGGACTTGTACTCTAAATACTGAGATGACCAACCATAATATTAGGGGATAATTTACGCTTAGCGTTGAAATGTTTGTGCACAATACATTGTACGAAGGGTTGATCCCCCTAAGTACGAGGAGTCCTTATAGTCTTATGACTGTTAAAGTTGAAGTTGAAAGATTACTTACAACTGTGGACATAGTTCGTGGTTTTATGACCCTCAGTTATATTTTTTCCATATTTTGATTCCAGTCTTTGGTTATCATTGATAGAGTACTATTCAGTTTTGATGAGCCTATTCATTGGCAGTTATTATTAACTTGTTGATTCATTGCTATATCTAGTGAGCATTTGTTTTGCTCAGTTTTGCATAAATATAATCATTGCAGCTACAGTTGAGAAGGTAGATGAACCTACAACTAGCAAAGGAAAGGGGAAAATGTACAAGTGATGAAGACTTGAAATTTTATTTTATTGTTATGATGATAGACTTTTGTTTAATGATGTGATGTAATAATTTTATTTCCGCACTTCAATGATTGTAATTAAAGGTTAGACAACCTGGGAGATTTTTATTAATGTAATCCTTTTATGGGAAGGTTTTATTATTCAATTTTATTATGATTGGGTAGTTAGATAAGAATGTTTGATTAAGTGAACACCAAATCCTGTGAGAATGAGTTACCTGGATTTGGGGGTGTCACATGCTCCGCACGTGGTGCAGTGACAGCTGGTACTGTAGGAATGGGCCCATCAAAGACATATAGCGTGCGCTCTTGTTTGAGGACAATCCTCAAGTTCCTATGCAAGTCAAGGAAATTAATTGCACTCAGCTTGTCCTTCTCAAGGATTGATCGTAGTGAAAGACTACTTATATTGTTGTTGTTTGCTATTGATATCTACAATTTATAAGTGCCAAAATAATAAGTCCAATTGCAGAGTTGATATTATGTAATTGATAACAGTACATTCTAAATATACTCCCACTATTTTATTCAAATTAATAGCCCTCACCATTAATTCGGAAAGAATTTTCTATTAAAGCATTCTAGTGAGCCAAGATCCATATTTCATTATGACTTAAGTTAGCTTTGGCTAATCTCTTAAAACACAATTATTTAGGTAGACAACCCTTTTGTCAATTATATAATATATAACTCTTGGATAGTTTGGTAAACAACAATTGTTTCTAGTCCATCTAATGGTACCTACCAAACTCTATGCCTCTAAGTCCACAATCCTATTGAGATAACTTAGTTAAGTTAGGCCCAATGATTTTAACATTTTGGATATCACAATTATCCTATCGCATTTTACCTAGATAAATAGGGTACTTTTCTTTGGCAAACCTACATCTATTGATCAAGGTCTTGATGAGTGTTATTCATTGGAAGGCATCCGATTTAGACTTAATAATTTAATGAGGGATTTTATTAATAAATTTAGATCGCACCAATTTTAATCTTATTAAACATGCACATTATTTATCATATCATACGCAAGCATAAATAAAGTGCAAAATAAAATGTGTCACAGTTATGGCCCAATCCACTGTCAATCTTTTCAAGCTAATGAAAGATTGAAGGTCAATCTAAAGTGGTAAAAGATCTTAAAATAAGTAGTTTCCTTGGATCTTCCTCAAGCATGCGCCTCCTCTACATCATCATCTTTCCATCGTGTCCTTCATCTTGTCATCTTCATAATAATAGATTATTACACGACATAAAGAAACCTCGAGTTACATTCGAGAGGATTTAGATGAGAAGAGAATGTTACATCAGAATTTATAGAAAGGCACGACATGCTAGCCTTATTTAAAAACCAAAACCACTAACCTATGGGTCAAAAGGCCATAACTGTGCACCATGCATATCACAATAAGCACATAACAATTTATATATAATTAAAGAAAACTATATATAACATATTAGGGTCACGATCATTTATGCGCTACTTACGGGGGGTCCAAGGGGGTCTCCCACAGCGATGGTCCGGCTGACCGATTGTATTGTAGAATTTTTCCATACGATTCTCTGAAACAGTTTCAGTATCTTATATTTTAATCCACCAAAACACCCATAATAACAAATCATATATGTCAAGTTTTGATTAATTATATTAAAACGAATAACAGTACACCCAAAACATATCATATATGCCTAGTTTTGATTAATCATATTAAAACGAATCTGCCTGTTTCTAATCCGATTAGAATAGTTGTATTGTTATTCCACCTTCTAAGATATGATTAATAGAATTATCATATATATGCATATATATTACATATATAATCAAAATACCAGAATACGCATACAGCGGAATATCATATATTCAATTTCAGATCGGTAAACATGCATCATCATATATCATATATATCGAATTCAATTAAAACACGTAATCTGAATTAATCGTTTTCGCAAATACCTCTGATAACACTGAAGGGTGTCGAAACGTACATCAAAAAATAAAAATTTATAAAGAAATTTTGAAACCCTAAACAGGATCCATGCGAAAAAAATTAATTAATTCATAGGTTAGAAATTATACCGACTATAAAACTAGAATCAATGTGATTCAATCTCCAACACAATTCAAATGAACTGCGCCTCTACAGTATCCACACGAACGCTCCACTAATCGTCGTACGATCTGTAGAAGAAGGAACTGCGGTACTAGCCACCAAGGTTGAGGATTTTTTGAAACTGATTTCTCTAGTCTCTCTCTAAGAGGGGCTAGGGTTTTGTTTTTGATGTAATACCTAAAATGACTGATATATATCATATATATAGCAGTTAGGAGGAATTAATCAAAACCTAATATAATTAAAATCCAAATTTATATATATATATATATATATCTTAATTAAGTCTTACTTAATTAATATACATATATACAAATTATCCTTTTTAATTTATATTCGTGATTTAAAATACTATAAATCATATTGATATATTTAAATCCTTACAATTTAAATTATTTACATTTTAAATTACGTTCTATGTGTGTGACCCTATAGGTTATTATTACGTTGGCAATAATTTTAAAATCATATTATAAAATTATAAACAGTGAGCGACATCTAGTAATGCATCACTGCTACCCAAGTAATAATAAGATCGATGATTCGATGCAACCTTTTAGTGACCAATATTTCAATGTAATTTAATCCTTTTACCCTTAATATCCTAGATTAAACTCGAGTCATGGAATGTGTCATACTCTTCATAATTTAATCTGAGTTTCTTTTGATCAATGAGTAGACTATATGAAACAAATCACTATATTAGCATGGCCATGCATTTCATAGTCCTACTCAATCAAGAGGCCTATGCATATTACCCCTAATATATAGGAAGGTTAAATTCCATCTAGATCACTCATATTCCTCACACGATTCATGATGTACCCAATAATCACCTTTATAGTCCACCCTATTAAAGGTGACATTTGATGATATCAAAGTACATAAATTCTCGTGTAGTAATATAGTGATTTTAGGTCGGAGGACCATTACATCATTGTCACTATGAGAATCGCTAATGACACTTTGCATAATGTTCCACATAGAATTCTCATGGTGGGTCTGTCCAGTACATTGGTCTCTAATATGTACCTATGCATTGACTTAATATCTCATATATTTATGCCCAATGAGATTTGGTCATCAGTCAATCCACATACTGGTCTCAATGCATCATTGTTGTCCCATCAACAATGATACTCGACTAGGGACATTTAAGAACAATGATACTAATTGTAATTATATAATCTCATGTTCAAGTCACATACTTGAAACTATATAATTTGTATCACTATTCTAAGGAGTTTTATTATGTTAACATTTATATAACGCATTAAATAAAACCATAATAAAATCATTCATTTATTTAATCAAATATAATATCAAAACGTTAAGCAATTATATCAAATAATTGGCCTCTAGGGCATAAACTCTAACAAAGTCCTGATGGACTGCAGTAATGGAGGGGCTGTCATCGTCCTCATTTTCCTGAATGATGACCATAACATCTGGGCAATCATCGTCTGGGGTATATCTGTTTATATGTTCATCATAGACAATGATGCGTATACCTGACATCATTAAGGCGATGTCTTGTTTACGTTTCCGCTCCCTTTTTTCCACTTTGGGATCAAGAATCAGGACCTCTTTCGCTTTGAATGGTACTGGTTTGGGAAACAGCATAGCCATAACATGGGTTGGCACCTTTACCAGAGACTATATCCGCTCATGAAGTGCAGGTGGAGAAAATTGTCGTGCGGCAGAAGCTTGAGGAACCTGCCTGTGCTTATGAAGATTCCTATCACTGGAACTGCTAGAATAGCCTATACCAGATGTCCCAATTTGACTGGTCACTTGAATAGGCTGCTTAATACCCTACTGATTTTTACCAAGCCCTTGTCCAAGCTGATAACCCAATGACATCATTTCTTGAGTGGCTGATATAACCTCGGCAGAAATCTTGGGTATGGGAAGTGGCACTCCAATAAGATGGTATTGCGTGTTACTCACTTCCAAAGAATGAAAACTAGATGGCTCAACTTCTGAATTGAAGCTGATGATTGGTAGGTTTCCTTGTTCAGGACATTCCGGCTCAACGTTGACAGTGACTAGGCTATTGTTGACAATGTATTTGAGTTGTTGATGTAGTGTAGAAGGAATGGCTCCAGCCATGTGGATCCATGGTATCCCCAATAGCAGGTTGTATCCTGAATCTATCTTGAGTACGTGGAAGGATACATTGAATGTATTAGGACCAATCTCAATTGGCAGCTCAATCTCTCCGATAGAATTTCGTCGGGATCAATCAAAATCTTTGATAACCGTATGGCTGCTTCATATCAGTTTGAGATTGATGTTCATCTTTACCAAGATGGAATAAGGACAGATATTCAGAGACGAACCTCCATCTATCAAAACTCCAGCTATCATATACCCGAAGGACAAAACTGCGATATGCAATGGCTTGCAATGACCGGTCCCTTCGAGAGGTATGTCGTCATCAGTGAAGGATATCACATTGTTATTAAAAATGAGATCAACCAGATGTTGAAATTTTTTTGCATCCACTAATTTTGGCAAGTAGGCTTCTTCCAAAAACTTTAATAAGATCTTCATGTGATCCTCGGAAGAGAAAACCAAGTCCAGTATTGAGATCTGATGTGGAGCTTCTCTTAAGCTTAGAACCACCTTGGCTTCATTATGGCCCATAGTGTAGAGGAATTTTTCAATTTTCTCCATGGGAATCTTCCCCTTTTCTTTGAAGGTGGGCTTCATAACCCGCTGAGGAAGATACAGTGGATTTTCCTTCGACACTGTAGCAGTAGTATGAGACGTGGATCCTTCAGCTTCACTATAATTCCATGGGACTTTATATAAGGTGACAACAGGATATTGTGGTCTGAAGGGTAAAGAAATTGGCTCTGGTGCAGCCACTTTCAAAGGATTGTCAGCTCCTTTGAGTTGAATTGCTTGTATGGGAAATGGTTTGACTGTCTCATCAGCCTCAGAGGATATAACTGCTACTAGCCCCTTCTATTTGGTAGGACATGTATTCCCACTCTCGAGTAACACAGTGTCATTATCTGCCAATTGCAGGACACCGCTGTCAATTAGATTTTGAATAAGGTGCCGGAGTGCCCAGCATTCTTCTATGTTGTGACCGCGAGAATGTGAATGATATTAACATACTCCATCAGTGTTAAACCGTCTTGAACGGGGATTAATTGGAGGTAGAAGGGAGGTAATTCTTACTTCATTGATTAGCATCTGAAATATCTCCTCCATAGGTTGGCCCAGGTATGTAAATTCCCTTTCATTGGTAAAATCCCGACGGGCTTTAGCATTTGCTCTCTTTGCAACCTTATCCTCCATAGCTTCACTTTCTGAAGGTGATGGTGGAGCATTCATAACAAAAGGAAGGAGATAGGCATGCTCCTGGCTAACTAACTTGCGTGTAACTTGATGCTGATGAGTCACCAGTTCTGCCAATTGTTTAATTTTCTTACAAAGAGCTTTCATCTTTCGTTCCATAACAAATTGTAACTTTGTGTAATCCCATCTGTCAACACCGTCTTTAATGGTCTGGGATGATTCACCATTAAAATTGGAACTTTGTCTAGTGCTCCAACTAATCATGTTGACCACTTCTTCTTTGTGTTGAGGAAGAGGGTTGTCTTTCACATGAGGTTGATCTGGTTTGGTAACCACGATCTCACCGTTGTCTATCAAATCTTGGATCTTGTGTTTCAAGGCACAACAATCTTGCACATGTGTGATTTTCTTCTGAGTAGTCAGAAGAGCAAGAATATTCTCAAGCGAATCCCTTAAGGGTGTGAACATTTGAGGGCGCTTTGCATCTCCACCTTTAGGTAATGGAGGGTTTGAAGACTATGCTTGGAAAGGGGAGTAGTTTCTCCTCTGTATAGGCATTTTTTTCTGATTGCCTTTTTGACCTTGTAGTATCAAGGAATCATCCTCCTCTTTCTTTTTATGGACCATCCAGGGGTTGTTTCCATAAGATCCAGACTAGATGTGCTAAGCAACTGCTTTAAGAGCGGCTAGGTCTTGAATCTTACCGGACTTCAATCCCATCTCAGCCTAATCTCCGTGTTTGATCATTTTAGATAATGGTTTTCCAATACCAGCTAAGACTCTCTCATAGAAAGGAGCTTCCTGTATGTCTATGAAAGTCATGACCATTTCTGATTCTTTCATGGAAGGAATAACTTTAGCAGCAAGGCGCCTCCACCTTTGAGCATACTATCTGAAAGACTCATTAGACTATTTCTTGACCTTAGTAATCTGGTACCGGTCATAAGCCATCTGAGATTGAAAACTATATTGAGTGAGGAAGGCGTGAGCTAGCTATTCCCAGCTATGGATCTTTGAGTTGTCTAATCTGGTATACCATGAACGGGCTTCTTCAGTTAGACTTTTCTGGAACAGCTGCATTCTGAGCTTCTCATTTTCCACATAAGATCCAAGTTCTCCAATGAACACCTTCAAAGACGTGACTTTTCAAAGTCAGGGGTTTTAAATTTCTCTGGATAATGAACACCAGGGAATATGCAAAGGTCAGCATATGAAACACTTCCATGTGTTCCAATCCCTTTAAGAGCACGGATAGTTTCCTCCATTTGAAGGACCTTTTTCCTGATATCACCAGTGTCTGGATCTCCTTTGAGATGGGTGTTTTCAGGGTCTTTGTTGGTCGTATCCAACTGAGGTTCTGGATTTATTTTATCCAAACCTTGTGTTCCTCCTTGTGTCGAGGATTCTGTATGTGTAGGCATCTTTGTACCCTGAGTAGATTTATGCAATTCCTTAAGCAGGAAAGCCAAATCTGTAATTTGTTTACTCAATCCGTCAAATTCTTCTCTAGAAACGACATTAAACTGGTCAAAAGAAGACATGATTGGCTGTAGGCTCGTGGCCTTTTTGGATTTTGAGCGGGTAACTGGCCCAATTGTTTCCCTACAAAAACTTATGTAGTTTAGTCTTTAGGGATAATGTAAATGCTATCATTATGTGTCCATTTTAGGAATATCATCCTGCAAAAACGGGCGTTATTTGATAATATGTCATATATGCACAAATATTTTTTGTGATGCCCCCAAAATAGGTATACATCACCCATCTTGGGTTGCCAAAAACATGGTACATAAATCAAATACAAACTTAATTATACAACATTCGTGTAAAATACGACAAAACATAGCTGAGAGTTTAAACAAGAATATTGCCTTCTAGACAATATCCACTCTCAATGGAGTTCTCATTACAATTATTATCACACTATTTCACAGAATAGTGAGGACTACTAAAACAACCATCTGGATCGATAATCCGTTCCCCAACCAGTCCCAGCTATATTCTCATTTCCTGAAGCGAACAATGAAAGGAAAGGGTGAGCTCAACTAGCCCAGTAAGAAATATTATGACTAAAATAATGCAGAATAAATTATCCTTAACCTTCAATAGTATAACAACTGATAGAATACAATAGACAACAAGTTTTAGATCAACAACTGCAGCGAAATAAGCAATCCATTAGAAGAGTCAAGTAGAGCATAAAAGCTACTATCTTCTATGATTTAAAAAGTTTTTCATCAATTTTATCACTGAGACTCAGCTTAAAAAATAAAATTGAATCATCCTTGCACCACGGCCAAGGATATTCATGTAATCATCAATGTTCATGATATACCGAATAATCCCTGGTCATAATCATACCAACAACTGTCCATCAATGAACTATAGGCCAATGAGGATTTTTACCACATCATTCGTTACATTACGATCATGATTATACCGAATAATCCCTGGTCATAATCATACCAAGTCCATCTACGCACGTAAGCCAAAGATGACTTTCATCACAATATAAGCATGAGGATGATGACAATGACATAATAATTCAATAAAACAAGTTCAAGGATAAATTTTAAAGATTTATAATTTAATTTATCCAGAATTCAATAACGTCCAAATTGTCAACATGATACTGCTTTGTGGATTAAAATTCAAGAATGGTCAGAAGAATATTTCCATGAAAAGAACTGGATGAAGCTCAAATATCAAGGATATTCTACTAATTTCGTGGAGTATAGAAGACAAAATTTTAACCAAATGAGTATAATAGAATATATGAAACTGCAAATGGATTTTCACCCGCCATGCGATAATCCACGTAGACAGATCATTTCCACAATTTAATAAGGAATGAATACGAATGGTCATTCACCATGCATGCGGTAGTCCGCGTAGACAGGTTATTCCAACAGAATAATAAAGAATGGAATAACAGAAGAATTCACCATGCATGCGGTAGTCCGCGTAGACAGGTTATTCCAACAAAATATTAAAGAATGGAATAACAAAAGAATTCACCTGTACATGAGGTAGTCCACAGCGTGATAGGTTATTCCAACGTAATAATAAAGAATGGAAAAATAGAAGAATTCACTGTGCATGCGGTGAGTCCATAGGCGACATTGTTATTCCAACAAAATAAGAAAGAATGGAATAATGTAAGAATTCACCATGCATGCGGTAGTCCAGCGTGAGACAAAAGTTATTCTAACAGAATAATAAAGAATGGAATAACAGAAGAATTCACCATGCATGCGGTAGTCCGCATAGACAGGTTATTCCAAAAGAATAATAAAGAATGGAATAACAACCTTTATGAGTATTGAAAGAAAATAACTCTCTTCATGAATACGAAAAAAATAATACCCCTTACCTTAGAAGATAACTGGATACTGGAATAGTGAGGTAGCAGACTTCTCTTCTTCTTTCTCTCTATAATTTCTCTATAATAATTGCTCTTGTGAGACTTAGTGAATTGGTGAGAAATGAAGGAATAATGAGCTTCTATTTATAGGAAAATAAAGTTTCGATAATTGCACATTTTGGGCCTCGAAATATTACAGTATAATACCTTCATCTTTTCCTTCATTTTTAATTTAGTGTTGCAAGTATTATCAAACTTGCACCACCTCCCCTAATAGTACATCATGTGAATCAATAGTACAATCATGTGAATCAATAGTTCTATACATGTGAAAAAATAATTACAGTATAGTACCTTCATCTATACCTTAATTTTTAATTTAGTCATGCAAGTATAATCAATCTTACACCACCTCCCCTAATAGTATATGCATGTGAATCAATAGTACACACATGTGCACAAATAGCTATAAGCATGTGAATTAATAGTAATTAATTGCTCATTTATCCGATTAATTACCCGATAGGTCAATATAACTTCCAGACATCAATTATTATCAAAATAAATATTGATTTCCACTAACACTAATAATCCCAACACAATGGAACTATCAATTCATCTTTAATCAACACGAACTTATTCATCATTAATATTATAACTCACAATATTTAACAACCAGGTCGTTCCCAGGAAAGAGGGGGCTTTCCGATAAGAATTTCTCCCTATTGGCGCGCAATTAGATGACCTAACCTCTCCTTGACAGAACTTCTAGACATCGTCAATATTTCAAATAATAATATGAATAACTTTGTCGTCTCAATTATTGATTTAATAATATAAAATATTATGACAGTAATTGAATAAAACTAAGTGACTTCTCACGTAAGCATCAATAATCAAAGATATTGTACAATACCATGTGCTACTATGCAACCACGCGTATTACTATACTTTTATCACCGATTATTTTATAATAACTTGCTTACTTTGAAAAATTTTCACATATCACCCTTAACTTTAACCTTTTATCAATTTAACCATTTACTAAATAGAATAATTATAAGAAAATTGAATACTTTCATTTCATAAAATTCGGGTCTCACAATCTCCCTCCTTATGAAATTTAAGCCCTCAGAAATTTACGTCGATATCTGGTAGTTCAAGAGATGAGAATACCTTGCTTTCTTTTCGGATTGTACCTTCTCAGTTATTTCCTCTCTATCATGATTTTCCCATTTCTCATCTCCTGTATTTCAGATGTCATTCTAGAATATAGTTTCAAAATAACGGTTAATTGACATGTCACATATTATCCCTATATTTTGACCGACCAATTAAATAACAAGTAACTTAGGTAGGTCATACTCGCGAAGGAATTCCCTGTCTCTCCCCTCCTAGTTCTAGTCTCAAATCTCAGTCAGGGATCATATCCCTAAGCTTTGATACCAACTGTGACGCCCCCGAAACAGGTATACATCACCCATCTTGAGTCGACAGATACACACTACATATATCTAATACAAACTTCTTTATACAACAGTCGTGTAAAATACGACAAAACATAGCTAAGAGTTTAAACAAGAATATTGCCTTCTAGACAATATACACTCTCAATGGAGTCCTCATTACAATTATTATCACACTATTTCATAGAATAGTGAGGACTACTAAAACAACCATCTGGACCGTCAATCTGTTCCCCGACCAGTCCCAACTATATTCTCATTTCCTGAAGAGAACAGTGAAAGGAAAGGGTGAGCACAACTAGCCCGGTAAGAAATATTATGACAAAGATAATGCAGAATAAATTATCCTTAACCTTCAACAGTATAACAACTGATAGAATACAATAGACAACAAGTTTTACATCAACAACTACAGCGGAATAAGCAATCCATTAGAAGAGTTAAGTAGAGCATAAAATCTACTATCTTCTATGATTTAAAAAGTTTTTCATCAATTTTATCACTGAGACTCAGCTTAATAAATAAAATCGAATCATCCCTACACCACGACCAAGGATATTCATGTAATCATCAATGGTCATGATTATACCGAATAATCCCTGGTCATAATCATACCAACAAATGTCCATCAATGAACTACAGGCCAATGGGCATTTTTACCACATCATTCATTACATTACGGTCATGATTATACCGAATAATCCCTGGTCATAATCATACAAAGTCCATCTATGCACGTAAGCCAAAGATGACTTTCATCATAATATAAGCATGAGGATGATGACAATGACATAATAATTCAATAAAATAATTTCAAGGATAAATTTTAAAGATTTATAATTTAATTTATCCAGAATTCAATAACGTCCAAATTGTCAACATGATACTGCTTTATGGAGTAAAATTCAAGAATGTTCAGAAGAATATTTTCATGAAAAGATACTGGATAAAGCACAAATATCAATGATATTCTACTAATTTCATGGAGTATAGAAGCCAAAACTTTAACCAAATGAGTATAATACAATATATGAAACTGTAAATGGATTTTCACCCGCAATGCGGTAATCCACGTAGACAGATCATTTCCACAATTTAATAAGGAATGAATACGAAGGGTCATTCACCATGCATGTTGTAGTCCGCGTAGACAGGTTTTTTCAACAGAATAATAAAGAATGGAATAACAGAAGAATTCACCATGCATGCGGTAGTCCGCGTAGACAGGTTATTCCAATAGAATATTAAAGAATGGAATAACAAAAGAAATCACCAGGCATGCGGTATTCCGCGTAGACAGGTTATTCCAACAGAATAATATAGAATAGAAAAACAGAAGAATTCACCAGGCATGCGGTAGTCCGCGTAGACAGGTTATTCCAATGGAATAATAAAGAATGGAATAACAGAAGAATTCACCATGCATGCGGTAGTCCGCGTGAGCGGTGTTATTCCAATGTAATAATAAAGAATGGAATAGCGAAGAATTCACCATGCATGCGGTGATCTCATAGAGCGAGTTATTCCAATGTAATAACAAAGAATGGAATAACAACCCTTACGATTATTGAAAGAAAATAACTCTCTTCATGAATACGAAAAAATAATCCCCCTTACCTTAGAAAAAATGAAGGAAGAATGAGCTTCTATTTATAGGAAAATATAGTTTCGATAATTGCACATTATGGGGCTCAAAATATTACAGTATAATACCTTCATCTTTTCCTCCATTTTTAATTTAGTCCTACAAGTATTATCAAACTTGCACCACCTCTCCTAATAGTACAACATGTTAATCAATAGTACAATTTTGTGAATCAATAGTTCTATACATGTGTAAAAATAATTACAGTATAGTACCTTCATCTATACCTTTATTTTTAATTTAGTCATGCAAGTATTATCAATCTTGCGCCACCTCCCCTAATAGTACATGCATGTGAATCAATAGTACACACATGTGAACAAATAGTTATAAACATGTGAATTAATAGCAATGAATTGCTTATCCGATTAATTACCCGATTGGTCAATATAACTTCCAGACATCAATTATTATTGAAATAAATGTTGATTTCCACTAACACTAATAATCCCAACACAATGGAACTATCAATTTCATCTTTAATCAATACGAACTTATTCATCATTAATGTTATAACTCATAATATTTAACAACCAGGTCATTCCCAGGAAAGAGGGGGCTTTTCGATAAGGATTTCTCCCTATTAGCGCGTAATTAGATGACCTAACCTCTCCTTGACAGAACTTCTAGACATCGTCAATATTGGAAATAATAATATGAATAACTTTGTCGTCTCAATTTGATTTAATAATATAAAATATTGTGACAATAATTGAATAAAACTGAGTGACTTCTCACATAAACATCAATAATCAAAGATATTGTACAATACCGTATGCTACTATGCAACCGCGCGTATTACTATACTTTTATCACCGATTATTTTATGACAACTTGTTTACTTTGAAAATTTTTCACATATCACCCTTAACTTTAACCTTTTATCAATTTAACCATTTACTAAATAGAATAATTATAAGAAAATTGAATAGTTTCATTTCATAAATTTGGGGTCTCACATTCTTCATATTTTCCATTACATAAAGATGAACATGGAATAAAATTACAAGTAAATGCTTTTACAAGTAATAGAAAAATGGAAAGCATGAAGAGACTTTCATCCATGTTTAGTTTATCAGAGGTTGACCTATCTTAGGGTTATTCTCGCGACTTTTTGGCATGAAGGTCCCCAGATCATGGCAATGTACTTGACGGGAAGTTAATCCGATCTTTCAACTGGAATGAATCTGGGTGGTGCCTTTCTTGAGTCTTGTTGGAATTAGTCTCCCTATGAGTCCAGTAATCAATCACTGACAGGATAGCCTCCTGGTGGAGGAACCACACAACATACATTCACATACAACGTGTCTCACCGTTTATAAAAATGATGACATATGCGAAGCACTAATATCACAGATAGATATTTTGTAGTGCAGTAAGTAAATGCATTCGTACACATTCATCATAAAGGTAAATGCAACATTCACACAGAAGCATATAACAGTTTTGAAAAGCTTGTAGTAGCGGCTTAAGCCCTCTTACTGGAGTCCCCAGCAGAGTCGCCACTTGTCGACGTCGGGATTTTTATTTGTCCCTTTTTCGTTACTTATTCTTTGGTGTTCTCATGTTATGTGAGATTTGTTTGAAAAACAAGTGAAAAAAGGTTTGACATGTGTAATGTCGATGATTTGACTGTAAGAGTCGCCAGTTGGTATTTTTAACTGGTTGCACCAACACAACCGAGAAAAGGTTTACTCATTCACCAGGTGATGTAACACTGCTAAATGGGTTTATGAAACCGAGATTCATTTCGGTTCGGGGGCTTGATTATACGGTGGGAAGGTGTTAGGCACCCCCCGACATTTGTGTTGCCATGGTGACCGCCACTTTTCAAGAAACTGTTATATGAATGTGTGTGTGTAGATCAATGTGCAATTATTTAGAAGTAGTGCGAGGCCTCGTTCGCAACAATATACAAAGGGTTTGAATTTATAGAGTAATTCAGTTTTAAACATGATATAGCAATGAAGTTTTGTAAAAAGAGGTTTTTCAAATCCTATGCTAAATAGGAATTGAGACCTTTTCATACTTCCATTTTATTATTAAATGTTCGGCTTGTTGTTGGTCGGAAAACCGATCACTAAACACGCGCAAGTATACGCGGTCTAACAAGTAATACAGTGATAAGTAGAATGTCGTACCCACGAGGAACTATCACTAATATTTACCAAGTACCGACTTTGTATCACTAAAGTCTTATTCGAACAGCAATAAATGAAAGTGTAATTAATGTAAGCATAACTAATTATCAAAGCAAGTAAATGGATAACGAATGGTAATCGAAGGAAATATAAGCTAAGGCTACAACTTCACCCCACTTAGGCATTCTGTCGAACACCCGGTGTGCTATGTTTCATCAAACTACCTACCCTTCACTCTCTGATCTTAATGGTCACGAAAATCTATCGGCCGAGAACACAAAGGTGCCTATGCACCTCTGTCGAGGTATGCACAAACATATCCTTTCCAGATCCACCCGATAGGGAATAGAACAGAAAAGAATGCCCAAGCTAGATACAATCCTACATATGTCTATGCGGATTGATCAGAACAAGGATTTAAGCATAAGCTCTCAATTAGGTCACACGTGGCGTACAGATATATATCTATTCTACGCACAACTTATGCAGTCAAAACCCACAATCATATGCCAATATATTCACGTGTAAATCTACAATCCTTTTGTCGATATCATGTAAATTACCAAAATCATCACTAATGTCTTAGCGAGAATCATTAAGCATAAATATATCGAACCAAATCATATGGTGCCAACTAAAGAGATAATACAATCAATTTAAATAACAAATGGTTCCATTATAACCTTAGAGCAAATATTCAGTTTGTAGCTATTGAACAAAATACAAGCAATAATAAAGACAACATTTATGGATTACAAAATTAGAGACAATAAATAGATAAGAAAAAACTGTGTCAAAGCCCTTCAATCTCTAAGCATTTCACTCAAATCATGCTTTCCAATCCGTGTCGCTCACTGCTCGTGCCGCTCCAAGGAAACCCAGACTTCTCCCTAATCTAGCTAATCTATATTTACAAACATTTATCTAAGAGAGAAAAAGAGAAATTACAGAAGAAAACTAATCTACGCTAATTATATAATCTCAGATTTGCTGAGTATTTTTATGCAGAGGCTTCTCCCTCCCTTTATATCAGTCTCTGCCTCTTTTTGCTAGGTCAAGCCAAGCACTCTCTACATGGGAACCGAAGGTGGCACCGCGGCGCGAGCCACTAAGTTGTAGTTGGCACTGCAGCGCCACATTAGTATGAAGGACACGGAGCTTAGCCGCAGCCGCTAAGCCTAAGAAGGGCCAGCATACTGTGGCGCAGATGATGACGCCGATGAGGGACCGGATGTGGCATCAGTAGTGTGAGCACAAAGCTTGGCTTTGGCGCCACGGCGCAGGTATCTAGAATTTGACCATTTTACCCCTTTACAGCTGGAAAAGTACTGTAAAGCTCTGCAATACATCAGTAAAGCGTAATAACACTATATTTATATAAAACTATATAAAAAATACTAATTCAGGCAATTATTTAAGTCATAAAGTATCCGATTCGCGGGTATAAATTCCACTCATCAAATACCCCCAAACTTAAGTCTTTGCTTGTCCTCGAGCAAACTATCTATCATATATTAACAAAAGTAAAATACACACTAAAGATAAATAAAGCTGTATAATAGTATCATGGCTTCAAAGCTCAAAGCTACTCCTAGAGAACAGGGCAAACACAGATATGAATAAGGGTTCATTCAATTTCAAGCATAAGACTGTATTCGATCCATTCTATATGTGTATGTGGAGACCAACAGTCCTAACTAATCATAGCTTAAATAAGTTCGGACATTTGATTGCTAATACCAATAAGCAAACTCCGCAACTTAAACATTCAACAAACATTAAGAATAAGACACATGTGTAGTAATGGATCAAAAGACTCTAGCATGAAGACAATAAAACCCTCTCTGCCTGGGCACTGGAGGTGGCGCCATGGTGCGGGCCACTAAGCTGCAGTTGGCACTGCAGCGCCACTTTAATATAAAGGACATGGAGCTCGCGCTGCAGCGCGAATCAAAGAAGCCTCAGTGGTACCGCGATACGATGGCGACGTCAGCAAGGGGCAGGAAGGTGGCATCGCGGCGTGAGCACAAAGCTTGGCTTTGGCACCGCGGTGCAGGTATGAGAAAAATGACTGTTTTGCCCCTAAATGCTAGAAAAGTACGGTAAAGCTCTGCAATACATCAATTAAGCGCAACAACACTATAGTTATATAAAACTATATAAAAGCTACGAATTCAGGAAATTATTTAAGTCATAAAGTATCCGATTCACGGGTATAAATCCCACTCATGAAATACCCCCAAACTTAAGTCTTTGTTTGTCCTTGAGCAAACTATCTAACATAAAAAATAACAATAGTAAATTAACACGCGGAAGGAAGATAAAACTATTAACTAGCATCGTGGCTACGAATCTCAATCAAAGCTACTCCCAAAGAACAAGGCAAACACATGCATGAGTAAGGGTTCATACTATTTCAAGCATAAGACTGTATTCGATCCATTCTATGTGTGTGTGTGAAGACTAATTGTCCTGACTAATCATAGCTTAAAAAAGTTCGCACAGTTGATTGTTAATACTAATATGCATACTCCGCAACTTAAACATTCACCAAGCATTAAGAATAAGACATAAGTGAAGTAAAGGATCAAAAGACTCTAGCATGAAGATAGTAAAATCTGACTCAGACAGTTCTTAATTACCTTAGGCTAATCAGAACTATCCATTAATGAGCTTTTGATAAGTGTCTCCCAAGCCAGATGACTTTTGGGCACTAGGTGTAGAACACCCATAAGAATCTAGTAACTCGAGCAGTAAAGGCCACGTAATCAACATAAGCCAACGGAGCCTTTACAACAAAAACGAAGATTATAAGGCGAGTGCATTTTATACTCCATCTCAATATCAGTCCTGCGTTTATGGGCAAGTGCATTTTACGCTCCATCTCGACCCACCGCAAGACTTTCGATAAGCAATCTTCATTAACATTTTATTTTTATTTTTATTTATTTTTTATTTTTTTATTATTATTTATTTATTTATTTATTTTATATATATATATCTAAACATGCACGAATCTAAGATCCAAAACTATATAAACGTCTAAGTCTTTTATTACCTTGTAAGAAATGAAAGTTTATAAGAGTGAACAAACTCTTAAAGCAATAAACACGCGAACTAACTAGTTAACATAGTTGGTCGGTGCTTGCTAAGAAGGATGGATCAATAACAGTATAAACTTATCGATTGAAAAACCCCTAGCTCATGCATGCTTGACAGGACTCTAAGAGATAGACAATAATACTTGGCGTTTGTCATCAGTCATAATCAAAAAATTAATGATAACTATAACACCCTCGCTAAATAGCAGCTCAAAATAGGGTAAAAAGGCCATTCATATGGCACAAGCATCTAAGTTGTATAAGCCCCAAAAAGATGGCTAAAAACCACAATCATACTAATAATAATCAAAGCATTAATAACTAAACCAAAAATAGTTCATGGCATCCATAATGATAAAAATCCAAGAATAATCCCGCAGTTCAAAATGACTGCACCACAATACTGAAAATAAAAATATAATAAAATACTAAAGTCTGGCAACCTAACATGTCAGTACGGAATTAAACAGATAAAAGCCAAAAACACCCCCAAACTTAAAGTGAGCAATGCCTTCATTTCTTAACATAACACAATCGATACAAGAGGGCTTCCCTGAAGATAGCTCACTCACGCGGCATCGACTTCATCCTCATCGCCTTTACGTGAGGCGGTGATGGTGGAGGGTATGGTGGGAAGACAGGAGGCTCTAGGAACTGGTATGGCGTGAACTCAGCATTATCGCCATAATAGTTAGTGTAGATGCTCTGCATAGTGTTCACCAAATTTCAAATTCGGCTGATCGCATCACAATTTCTCGCCTCGTGTCACTTTCTTTGCCATGTGCCTCCACGACCTCCAAACATCGCCTTCAGCATTTATGGCCCAATTGCACATGGCCTACTGACTGGCATTGTGGCGTCTCTCACCCTGCTGCATCAGAAACATGATGTCGAGGCGCAGAGGCAGCGGAGGCACATAGCAGCAGTGGTACAGAGGCAGGAAATTGTGATGTAGTACCAGGCTGAGCTGGTGAACACTATGCAGAGCATCTACACTGACTATTATGGCGAGAATGTTGAGTTCACGCCATACCAGTTCCTAGAGCCTCTTATCCACCATACCCTCCACCATCACCGCTCGCCGAAGCTGATGAGGACTCAGCTGATGAGGATGAAGCTGATACCTTTGCGGAGTGAGCGATCTTCAGGGAAGCCCTCTTGTAACGATTATGTTATGTTAAGTAATGAGGGCATTGCTCACTTTAAGTTTGGGGTTTTTTTTGGCTTTTATCTATTTAATTCCGTACTGACATGTTAGGTTTCCAGACTTTAGTATTTTATTATGTTTTTATTTTCAGTATTGTGGTGCAGTCGTTTTGAAATGCGAGTTTTTTCTTGGATTTTTATCATTATGGATGTCATGAACTGTTTTTGGTTTTATTTATTAATGCTTTGATCATTATTAGCATGATTGTGGTTTCTAGCCATCTTTTTGGGGCTTATACAGATTTAGATGCTTGTGCCATATTAATGGCTTTTTCACCCTATTTTACGCTGCTATTTAGCAAAGGCTGTTATATTTATCATTATTTTTTTGATTGTGGCTATGACTAGTGCCAAATGAGTATGTCTCTCATAGAGTCGTGTCAAGCATGTATGTACTAGGGGTTTATCAGTTGATAAGTTGAGACTGTTATTGATTCGTCCTTCTAGCAAGCACCGACCAACTTTGTTAACTAGTAATTTTTTTTCAAATTTAGTTCACGTGTTTATTGCTTTGAGAATTTGTTCACTCTTATAAACTTTCATTTGTACAAGGTAATAAAAGACTTAGACGTTTTTACAGTTTTGGATCTTAGATTCGTGCATGTTTAGATATATAAAAAAAAGAGAATAGAATAAAATGATAATGAAGATTGAATATCGAAAGTCTTGTGGTGGGTCGAGATGGACCGTAAAACGCACTCGCCCATAAACGCAGGACCGATATTGAGATGGAGCATAAAATTCACTCGCCTTATAATCTTCAATTTTTTTAAAGTCTAATTTGGGCTTATGTTGATTATGTGGCCTTTGCTGCTCGAGTTACTAGATTCTTAGGGGTGTTCTACACCTAGTTCCCTAAAGTCATCTAGCTTGGGAGTCACTGATCAAAAGCTCATTAATGGGTAGTTCTGATTAGCCTAAGGTAATTAAGAACTGTCTGAGTCAGATTTTACTGTCTTCATGCTAGAGTCTTTTGATCCTTTACTTCACTTATGTCTTATTCTTAATGCTTGGTGAATGTTTAAGTTGCGGAGTATGCATATTAGTATTAACAATCAACTGTGCGAACTTATTTAAGCTATGATTAGTCGTGACAATTAGTCTTCACACACACATGTAATGGATCGAATACGCCTTATGCTTGAAATAGTATGAACCTTACTCATGCATGTGTTTGCCTTTGTTCTTTGGGGAGTAGCTTTGATTGAGATTCGTGAGCTACGATGCTAGTTTATAGTTTTATCTTCCTTCCGCGTGTTAATTTACTATTGTTATTTTTTATGTTAGATAGTTTGCTTTTGTGACAAACAAAGACTTAAGTTTGGGGGTATTTCATGAGTGGATTTATACCTGTGAATCTGATACTTTATGACTTAAATAATTTCCTCGAATTGTAGTTTTATATAGTTTTATATAACTATAGTGTTGTTGAGCTTAACCGATGTATCAAGTAGCTTTTACCGCATTTTCTAGCATTTAGGGGCAAAATAGTCATTTTTCTCATACCTGCACCGCGGTGCCAAAGCCAAGCTTTGTGCTCACGCCGCGATGCCACCTTCCTGCCCCTTGCTGACGTCGCCATCGTGTCGCGGTACCACTGAGGCTTCTTTGGTTCGCGCTGCAGCGCGAGCTCCATGTCCTTTATATTAAAGTGGCGCTGCAATGCCAACTGCAGCTTAGTGGCTCAGATCGTCGGGCGCCACCTCCCAAGTTTGTCAGCAGAGGGTTTTCTTGACCTAGAAAATGAAGCGTTAACTGATATAAGGAGAAGAGAAGCTCTCTGTATTAAGACTGGGCTTCCTTGGAGACCTCGAGACTCAAGATTGATTTGAGCAGAATAGATTGCTTTGATTAGTTATATTATCTATTTATTTCTTAATTTTTCTTCTATAAATGTTTTTTTCTTTATTCTTTATTTTCTTAATAGCTTGGTGACCATTATAATGGAACCATTTGTTATTTAAATTGTTGTCTTATCTCTTTGCACCAGCCATATGATTTCGTTATATTCTCGCTAAGACATTAGTGATGATTTTGGAAATTTACATGATTTATTCAAAGCTGTATGTTGTGAGATTTAAAATTTATAAGTTTATACACTTAGGGGTTTACAGTCAGCCTTATGCTTGTATTTCTTCGATTACCATTTACTATCCATTGTAAATCCTTGTTTGATCGAATTTGCACTAACTTATTTGTTATTTTTTCCCTATCGGATCTTGAAAGTGATATGCTTGTGCATGTATTTCGGCACTATAATTAGCTCGATAAGACTTTATTAATATAAAGCAATGATTGATGAATTAGTGATGTTAGTTCGGTGTAGCCTTACATTCTCTACTTATCACCGTATTACTTGTTAGACCATTTCATTCTATACTGCCTAAAAAACTTGTGCTGTCGAAAAATCGATCACTAAATACGCAAGTATACGCGAGCCTAACAAGTAATACAGTTGATAAGTAGAATGTCGCATCTACCTAAGAACTATCACTAATATTTACCAAGTACCGACTTTATATCGCTAAAGTCTTATTCTAACAGCAATAAATGAAAGTGTGATTAATCTAAGCATAACTAATTATCAAAGCAAGTAAATGGATAACGAATGGTAATCGAAGGAAATACATGCTAAGGCTACAACTTCACCCCACTCAGTCATTCTGTCGAACACCTGGCATGCTATATTTCATCAAATTACCTACCCTTCTCTCTCTGATCTTAATGGTCACGACAATCTATCGACCGAGAACACACAGGTTCCTATGCACCACTGTCGAGGTATGCACAAACATATCCTTTCCAGATCCACCCGATAGGGAATAGAACAGAAAAGAACGACCAAGCTAAATACAATCCTACATATGTCTATGCAAATTGATCAGAAAAAGGATTTAAGCATAAGCTCTCAATTAGGTCGTACGTGGCACACAGATATATATCTATTTTGTGCACAACTTATGCAGTCGAAACCCACAATCACATGCCAATATATTCAAGTGTAAATCTACAATCCTTCTGTCGATATCATGTAAATTTCCAAAATCATCACTAATGTCTTAGCGAGAATCATTAAGCATAAATATATCAAACCAAATCATATGGTGCCAACCAAAGAGATAAGAGAGTCAATTTAAATAACAAATGGTTCCATTATAACCTTAGAGCAAATATTTAGTTCATAGCTATTGAAGAAAATACAAGCAGCAATAAAGACAACATTTATAGATTAAAAAATTAGAGACAATAAATAGATAAGAAGAAACTTTGTCAAAGCCCTTCAATCTCTAAGCATTTTGCTCAAATTAAGCTTTCCAATCCGTGTCGCTCACTGCTCGTGTCGCTCCAAGGAAACCCAGACTTCTTCCTAATCTAGCTAATCTATATTTATAAACATTTATCTAAGAGAGAAAAAGAGAAATTACAGAAGAAAACTAATCTATGCTAATTATATAATCTCAAATCTGTTGAGTATTTTTATGCAAAGGCTTCTCTCTCCCTTTATATCAGTCTCCGCCTCTTTTTGCTAGGTTAAGCCAAGCACTCTCTACTTGGGCACCGGAGGTGGCGCCGCGGCGCGGGCCTCTAAGTTGTAGTTGGCACTGCAGTGACACATTAGTATGAAGAGACCGAGCTTCGTGCCACAGCCACAGCCTAAGAAGGGTCAATAAACAGCAGGCACAGATGATGACATCAATGAGAATAGGGATGTGGTATGCTGCAAGATGAGAGCACTGAGCTTGGCTTTGGCGCCACAATGTATGTATCTAGAATTTGACCATTTTGCCCCTTTAAAGCTGGAAAAGCACTCTAAAGCTATGTAATACATCAGTTAAGTGCAATAACACTATATTTATATAAAACTATATAAAAAACTACGAATTCAGACAATTATTTAAGTCATAAATTCCACTCATCACTTGTTTGCTTTTATTTTTGAGATATGAGGCATCTTCAAGACCTTTTCATACTCCTCATAGGCATGACAGCCATCCAAGGAAATTCAGACACCGTAAATAATGTACAAGTTGCTTACAGCTGAAAATGTCCATCACTTTGGTATTTAATATAGATTGATGAGATCAATCAGTGATCACATGATTCCTAGGATCACATGATACCGTAGTTTATATGAAAAGCAGTAAGTAGTTATATATATAAAATCTGTAAATATATATATATAGACATGATCAACCACCACGAAGCACCTCCATGGGGGATCAGAAATGTAAATATATAAAAGCGATAAATATATATATATATATATATATGGACATGATCAACCACCACGAAGCACCTCCATAGGGGATCAAAAATGTAAATAAAGCAGTAAATACGATCAACCGCCACGAAGTAAACTCCAGGCGGGACTAAATATAAATAAAGCAGTAAAAGGCCTCGAAGTAAACTCCAGGCCTGACAGAAATGTACATATATATATATAAGAAGTAAACGCACTGGATATAAAACTCAGGCTCATCGGATATGTCCGACAACAATTTATATATATAATTATATATATATAAGCAATAAATGCTACGGATGTAAAATCCAAGCTCATCAGTCAGAGTCTGACAACAGTTTATATATATAAGTATATATATAAAAGCAAGTAAACGCTCCAGACATAAGTCTAGGCTCAATCGAGGTATAACTCGATAATGTTAGTCCATATATAAATATATACATATATAAGTATATATATACAAACATAAATTAAAACCACTAATCAAATCAGGGGCATACACAACCACGACTCTTAATGTGAAGAATAGTGTGTGCAAAGATAAAGAGAAAGGCTTTATAGAGTGTGAAAAGGCTTATAGTAGGCTGCCAAAGAAGGCTTCTATGACTCTAGATGGATAAACACGCAGCTCCCGCCGGTAAAATATAGCTATATATGAGCTAATAGGTGTTTAAAATGAGAAAGCACTCAATATGGGTGTGTACAGAGCAAATTGGACAGGGCTTCCTCGCCTTTTTTTTTTAAATGGCCACCCAAGCCCTCTATTTATAGATGGGGGAGCCGCAGGTGCACCTGCGGCTACCTGGGGTGCCCCACGCTCCGTGGGTCCTATCATCTCGAAGTACGTGCACTCGTGCACTATGATGTCCGCTCAAACTTGCAGAACTTCAATCTGAGCATCCGAACGAGGTGTACAAGACCATCTTCAGACTGCTTTTGTCGAGAGTTACGCAATGACATGGGATTATAGGTTGTACGAAGTCAGGAAGATGGGACCATGCCCATGGTCTTCAAGCTTCAAATTTTATCCAATGTGTTGCCACGCGTAATAGTCACTCGGGAATGGAACTCCTTGGCTCTTGTGGGACATTGTTGTGTAGAAATATATGTATGAAATGTTGAGACGGTGCGTCGGGGTTGAGGTGGCAAGATGAGAGTTTAACTCCTCACCGTGGTTATCTCCGGTTTGGGCTGAAAGTAGACGTTGCTCAGGGTTAAATCTGATATTGGAGTGCTGCAAGTGTTTGAATTCCTCAAGGTCATCTATAAGTGTGCCTGTCTTCCTGGTGTTAGCTTCGGGTCTTTGGAATGAGTGCCTCGGCTGGAGGTCTGAGATTGAAGCTGATTGCATGCATTTGAAACAAGCATTTCTGGAGTTATTGCCTGAACTGCAACAGCATTCCTTGGGGTTATCTCCAAGGACGAAACTCGGGGTTATATCCGAGGTTGGAATTGATACTCCCGGTGTGTGTTCCGGGGTTGAGAATGAACTTCCGGTAGTATCCAGAATGGATGTGAGCTGTCTTCTAGGGTTATCTCTGAAAGACGAATCTGCCCTCCTGCAATGTTATTAACAGGTGTGCAAAAAATTTCGAGTGTCTACAAACATATTTAGCGAATTCATTCACTACAAATTCGTTTCTTAACCAAATTTATTCATTCAACTTGCATTCTTTTCATTTTTCAACGTCCTTACAACATCCATCATTAATTTAAGGTTTCTATAATGATTTCATAACTAATTTTAGTCACAAAATTGACCAAAACTTATATGTACAACAAAACTCTAATTATTCATCACTCAACCTATTTTCATGAATTTGATTATTCTAAAACCACTTTTAGATGATATAGAATGGATTACACAAACCCATTAACATCTACAACTAATTCCTTAAGAAATCCAATTTATCAATGAAGAACTCAATAAATAATACTTAAGGGTTTAGAATTGATTCTTACTTCTTGATTATTCCTAATCTTAGTTAGGTGATGAAGAATAATTGACTCTTCATCCTTTTTCTCAAATTCTCTCTAAGCTTCTCTCTTTCTCTTTGTGTTTTCAAATAAGCTTCTCTAACTGATGAAACATTTAACGTGTTTTTTATTCATCCTTCAGTTATACAGATAAAGGGTTACCATCAGTTACAAATACCAAGGGCCACAAGGCCATGTTTGGCTAGCTCTTTAAAAATCCATTTTTACTTTTTTTTTATTACTACCTTATTATATAGTTTTAATTGTCACACCCACTACTCAATTAAATTAAATTAAACCTTAATATAAGTATGATTTCCATTAAGTCAATATAACAAATTACTAAATCTATAATTTATTTACTTAATTAAATTAGAATATTCTCGTTCATTAATATTATCACAATTTTATTAAATTATTCCATAACTATTTCCATCAAATATTCATTTAAAAATTCATAAATATTCCAACTAAAATATTTATTTTATTCGATAAATGTTTTAACTACTTACGAGATTCACAATCGTATTTCATTAATATATTACGTTTATATGTAATATGTATTACTTTCTCATCTTATTAAAATAAATATATTTACATTAATTTATTGTTTTAATTAAGTGAATTACTCACATTATTTATGAGATTTAATTCATAACAAATTCATTGCCATAAGGCATAATAATCAAATTATATTATTTCATAATATAATTTTCAACTTAATTAAATTAACTTAATTCCCTTGTCAAACAATTTCATTTACCTTCTTCAATATTTAAATTAAATTAACTACTAAACATCATTCTCGCTATATATATATATATATATATATATATATATATATATATATATATATATATATATATATATCTTCTATATTTACACCAAATCACATATTTCACAATATATAACACATATATACACATACTCAAACTCAAAACATCTTATAATAATAATTTTATTTATTAATTTCTTATTTTTATAATTTCTAAACATCTGGGTTATCACATCCTTCCCTCCTTATAAGGATTCTGTCCTCGGAATCACCGAAACCTCCCTTACTCAGTTTTTCGTCAATTCGCTTTTGATATTATATCGCAAAACATCTTCAACACATTAACTTAATATAGGTTTTATATTTCCAATTACATTTGATTTCACAACAAACTCTTATAGACTTTATTTCACAAAATTTGCTTAAACTCAACTATAGTTAAGTATTATATTCTTTAACCCATTCATTTCATTTTCCAATGATCATTGCCATATACTCTACTCGTCGAAATCATATACTTCATAATTCACTAACTTGTAAATATTCGGGATATCACATTACTATAATTTTCAACTTAATTAAATTAACTTAATTCCCTTTTCAAATAATTTCATTTACCTTCTTTAATAATTAAATTAAATTAACTACTAAACCTCATTCTCTCAATATATATATATAAATATATATATATATATATATATATATATATATTCTACATTCACACCAAATCACATATATCACAATATATAACACATCTATACACATACTCAAACTTAAAACATCTTATAATAAGAATTTTATTTATTAAATTCTTATTTTAATAATTTCCAAAAATTTGGGTGGTCACATTTTTCCCTCCTTATATGGATTCCGTCCTCGGAATCACAGAAACCTCTATTACTCAGTTTTTGTCAATTCGCTTTTAATATTATATCGTAAAACATCTTCAACACATTACCTTAATATAGGTTTTATATTTTCTATTATATTTGATTTCACAACAAACTGTTATAGACTTTATTTCACAACCTTTGCTTAAACTCAATTATAGTTGAGTATTATATATTCTTTAACCCATTCATTTACTTTTTCAAGGATTATTTGTGATGCCCCCAAAATAGGTCCACACGACCCATTCTGAATCGCTAGATATCACACTATAAAAATCATTTACAAACTTCATCTATACAACTGTTGAAATGTCATGCAGAATACGACCACAGTTAAACTGTGAGTTTTAATACAAATGTATGTAACTCTCATGGTGCCTCGACCACAACCTTACAATGGTACTTTACATAAAAGTACAGTCAATAACTGTTTTAGAAATTAAAATCTTTGGAAAATACTCAAGAAAACTTTTGTACATGGGAGGCCATGCGTCTAGGTTATGATAGATATCATATGTCCACAGAATTATCTTTGGTTGACCGAATAGTCCCCAAAGAAAAATAAGAAGATTACTATCATCTTCTTTCCAATGGTGAGTCTTCTCTTAACATATAATTATCTCTATTTTCTCCAATTGAGAATTATATTTCAAACAAACTCCAAGATCATATAGGTAGTGCTCGTAGATATACTCAGCAAGTGGATGTGCACAACCCTATCTTATGATAACACGAGGTTGTATGTCATTAGACATCTTGTATGATAACGGCAAAACACCCTTCCAAAGTTGGGTTCACCTCACCCTATTCGGTTCACCAAAATTAAATATAAAATGACGTATACAATGCGACACACTTATCTAAAGTTCTCAATAAAATTATTTTCATACTATTTAGGGAGAACCTCAACAACTGTAGGCCACCGTTCTATTCCCCTGTTATCCCCGCTCGACCCGGCAACACTCTTATTACCTGAAAGGAATTTTGAAGCAAAAGGGTGAGCACAACTAGCTCAGTAAAGAATATCATGACTAAAGATAATTAAATTATCAATAGCCTTAATCAATAATAAATCAAAGATTTAAAACATATGGTAGATGATAAAATGTGACGCCCCCAAAACAGGTATACATCACCCATTTTGGGTCGCCACTTACATGGTACATAAAATTCAAATACAACTTAATTATACAACAGTCGTGTAAAATACGACAAAACATATGCTCTGAGTTTTAATACAAATATTTTCATCTAGACAATATCTACACTCAATGGAGTCCTCATTACATTTATTATCACACTATTTTATAGAATAGTGAGGACTATTATGACACCATCTCGGACCATCACTCCGTTCCCCGACTAGCCCTGGCTACGTCCTCATTTCCCGAAGGGAACAATAAAAGCAAAAGGGTGAGCTCAACTAGCCCAGTAGGAAATATTATGACTAAGATAATGCAGGATAAATTATTATTAGCCTTCAACAATGTTAAACTGATAAAATACAATAGACATCAAGTTTAACTGCAGCAGAATAAGCAATCCATTAGAAGAGTCAAGTAGTGCATGATATCTACTATCTTCTATAATTTAAAATGTTTTCATCAATTTTTGTCGTTAAGACTCAGCTTAATAAATAAACCACATCATCGAATCATCCCTGCACTACGGGCCAAGGATATTCATTAAATCATCAATGATCATGACTATACCGAATAATCCTTGGTCACAATCATACCAAAAACTATCCATAAATGCACTACAGGCCACTGATGACTTTTACCACATCGTTTATAACATTACAGATCATGATTATACCGAATAATCCCTGGTCATAATCATACCAAGTTCATCTCTGCACATAAGCCAAAGATATACAACTATAAAACCAATAATCAACAATCCATCTTTGCACGTAAGCCAAAGATATACAATTCAATAATCAACAGTCAATCTTTGTACGAAAGCCAAAGATAACTTTCATCACCATATAAGCATGAGGATGATGACAATGATATAAGCATTAATCAAACGAAAACAAGGATAAATATTAAAGACTTTAAATTTATCCAAATATTATCAACCACTTAATAAACTCATAATCTAATATTATTAATATTATAACAATATTTTAATCACTTCTTAAACTTATAAATAATTTATTTCAATTGTTTACACTTTACCACATAATGCATTTAATCATTCAAAATGCTATACTCATAAGATTTCATCACCAATGATCAAATCCCTCATCAAAAATCTGCATATACCCTATATAGGATTCCCAAACCATAAAATCTTATTTACCAATTTTGTTACTTCACATAACATATTTAATTCATTACTCATAACTAGTTCATTTTCATGAAAAATACCAAATCAGTCCCAAAAATATTTCTTTTCTAGGATTTAGCATAATATAGTCCCATATTGAACATATATTTTTCTCGGAATTTTTAAAATTCATTTACTATTTTTCATATGGCCAAAACCGCCGAATATTTAGATATTTATCATAAATTGTACCTTTGTCCAAAAATTCCAAAATTTCAAAATTTACAGGGTATACTCCTGTTATATACATGTACTCCTAATAAAAATTTCAACAATTTTGGAGTTAACCACAAAGAGTTATAAGGGTTTACTTTTAAAATAGTCTTTTCCCATAAAATCCATAACTTTTAATCTATACATCCAAAAATTGCCATCTTTGGACACAATATAGAAAACTCATCAAATTATCATTTCAAATTTTTCCAGAATTTTTGAGTGTTAGAAAAATTATGAAACTGTAAATGGATTTTCACCCGCCATGCGGTAATCCACGTAGACAGATCATTTCCACAATTTAATAAGGAATGATTACAAAGGATCATTCACTATGCATGTGGTAATCCACATAGACAGGTTATTCCTATAGAATAATAAAGAATGGAATAATAGAAGAATTCACCATGCATGCGATAGACCGCACAGACAGGTTATTCCCAACAGAATAATAAATAATGGAATCAGGTCATGCGTAATCCGCACAGACGGGATATTCCAACAGTATAATAAAGAATAGAACCAGGTCATGCGTAAACGCACAGACAGGATATTTTGATAGAATAATAAAGAATGGAACCAGGTCATGCGTAAACGCACAGATAGGATATTTCGACAGAATAATAAAGAATGGAATAATAGAAGAATTTCACCATGTGTGCGGTACTTCGCATAGACAGGTTAATCCAACATAATAATAAAGAATTGAATAACATAAGAATTTCACTATGTATGTGGTACTTCGCATAGACAGGTTATTCCAACATAATAATAAGGAATGGAATAACAATAGCTCTCTTCATGAATACGAAAGAAATAATACCCTTACCTCAAAAGAAGACCGGATATTTGGAATAGTGAGGTAGCGTACTTCTTTCTTCTTTCTCTCTATAATTTCTCTCTATAATAATTGCTCTATAGGTTTAGTGAATTGGTGAGAAATAAAGGAAGAATGAGCTTCTATTTATAGGAAAATATAGTTTCGATAATTGCACGCTTGGGGGCTCAAAATATTACTTGTATAATACCTCCTCTTTTTCTTTATTTTTTAATTTAGTCCTCGCAAGTATTATCAAACTTGCACCACCTCCCTAATAGTAAATAATGTGATTCAATAGTTCAATCATGTGAATCAACAAATATAATCATGTGAAAATACTAATTACGATGATAGTACCTCCATCTATACCTCCATTTTTAACTTAGTCATGCAAGTATTATCAATCTTGAACCAACTCCCCTAATAGTAAGTGAATGTGACTTAATAGTACACACATGTGAACAAATAGTTATATAAGCATGTGAATTAGTAGCAATTAATTGCTCATTTATCCGATTAATTACCCGATTTATCAATATAACCCCCAGACATCAATTATCATCGGAATAGATGTTGAAATCTAATAACACTAATAATCCCAACATAATGGAACTATCAAATTCATCTTTAATCAACACGAACTTATTTATCACTAATATTATAACTCACAATATTTAACAACCAGGTCATTCCCAGGAAAGAGGGGGCTTTTCGATAAGGATTTCTCCTTATTGGCGCACAATTAGATGACCAACCCTCTCCTTGACATAACTTCTAGACATTGTAAATATTGAAATTTAATAATATGAATAACTTTGTCGTCTCAATTATTGATTTAATAATATATCATATTATACAGATGATACTGTGACTGTAAAATCCCAAATTTTACGAATAAAGATTTAATTTTCTCGAAATATTTTTTTGAATATTATGGTTTGAATTTGAGATAATGTTATAGTTGTGGGTAGTATTTATAAATTTTACAAAGTATGCAAGTTGTTGTATTATATTCGATTGGTCGGGAATATTCGTTTTAGTAGGGAATATTCGTACAACGACGCAATCATTGGTGAACCCCACAATGTAATTATTTGATTGAGAAAAAAACGACAAAATATTTTTATGAAAATAACTATGAAGTTTTATCGTTAATACTGTTGAACTACTCGATAGTAAAAGTACAGTAATATGCGTGGTTGCATAGTAGCACACGGTATTGATTATTGATGCTTACGTGAGAAGTCACTCAGTTATACTCAATTATTGATGCATCATATCTCTCATATTATTGATTCGATTATTTTCAGTAACATCTGGATTATATGTTATATTATTAAATCAATAATTGAGATGACAAAGTTATTCATATTATTAAATTACAATATTTACAATGTCTAGAAGTTCTGTCAAGGAGAGGTTTGGTCACCTAATTGCGCGCCAATAGGAGAAATCTTATCGAAAGCCCTTCTTTCCTGGGAACAATCTGGTTGTTAAATATTGTGAGTTATAATATTAATGATGAATAAGTTCATGTTGATTAAAGAAGAATTTGATAGTTTCATTGTGTTGGGATTATTTGTGTTAGTAGAAGTCGACATCTATTCCGATGATAATTGATGTCTGGAGGTTATATTCTTCAATCGGGTATTCGGGACACTTTTCGTGATGAGTTACTATTCACAAGTTACTATTCATGAGTTACTATTCATGAGTTACTATTAATGAGTTACTATTCATGAGTTACTATTCACGAGTCACTATTCATGAGTTACTATTCACGAGTTACTATTCACCCAAACAATATATTTCTTTTCGGTCCAAATTATGTTTGGGTACAATATTATTCCATAAAGAGTTATGCTAATTTTTTAGACCGTTGGTTGAATTTATATTAGTAAATCAATATGGATCGTTGGTTTAAAATTTTAATAGTGAATCAGTATGGATCGTTGGTTTAAAGTTTTAATAGATAATCAGTATGGATCACTGGATTAAAGTTTTAATAGTGAATCAGTATGGACCGTTGTTTTAAGTTTTAATCTGGACCGTCCGTTTAAAAGTAAAACAATATGGACCGTTCAGGAATTAGTTACTATTCAATCCATTCTTCTATAAATAGAAGTTCATTCCTTCATTATTTCTTACGAATTCACTTAAACTCTAGAGAGAGAAATTATAGAGAGCAAGAAGAAGAGTTTTCTGCTACTTCACTACTTCTATATCCATTTTCTTTTACTGTAAGGGGTGTTATTCTTTCTTATTCATGAAGAGAACTTCTGTTATTCCATTCTTTATTATTCTGTTGGAATAACCTGTATACGCGACATACCCTATACTTGGTGAAATCCTTATGTTATTCCATTCTTTATTATTCCCATTGGAATATCCTGCTCATGCGCGCGTTTTACGCCGGACCGGTTCCGCTCTTTATTATTCTCATTGAATAACATGTATACGCCGACTCCCTATACTTGGTGAAATCCTTATGTTATTCCATTCTTTATTATTTTGTTGGAATATCACATCTACAAGCTTTTACGCCGGACCGGGTTCCGTTTTATTATTCTCATTGAATAACCCGTATACGCTTAACTCCTCTATACTTGGTGAAATCCTTATGTTATTCCATTCTTTATTATTCTGCTGGAATATCCCGTTCAGGCATTTTACGACCTAATCTAGTTCCGCCTTTTTATTATTCTCGTTGAATAACTCATATATCTGCTTACTCCCCCATACTGGGTGAAATCCTTTTGTTATTCCATTCTTTATTATTCTATTGGAATATCCTGTCTGTGCGTTTTACACCGGACTTGGTTCCGTATTTATGATTCTGTTGGAATAACCTGCCTGTGTTATCTATCACATGCCTGGTGATTTCTTTTGTTATTCCATTCCTTATTATACCAAATTGTTAAAGTTTTCACTTACATACTCCATGAAATTAGTGGAATATCATTGATATTTGCGCTTCATCCAGTATCTTTTCATGAAAATAGTTTTCTGAGCATTCTTGAATTTTACTCTACAAAGAAGTATCATGTAATACCCGAAAAAAATAATAATAATAATATTAAATAATAAAATTACCTTGTTTTAAAACATATTTTTGGATGTCATTTATTTTAGGTCAAAATAATCATTTAATTTTTGTGGGCTAATGTAATAATAAGTGATGGGTAAATTAAATAGGTAAAATTGGGCTTTAAATTAAGTGGGTCAAATTAATAATTGTGTAATTTTAAAATCCTATTAAAATTTGGAGAGTTAATAAATATATTAATTAATAAAATCTTTTTTAATGAATAAATAACTAAACCTAATTCACTTAAACAATACGCCTAATACTGAGTTTGGGAGAGAAAGAAAAGAATACTTGCAAATGAGTTGTGACTTGCAAAAGGAGGAGGATCATGCTTTTATTATTTGGTCAAGGAAACCAGTGTACTCATTCAATCGAAACAAAGTGAAGTGCATGTTTAAGTTATTATATACTTAATCACATTATTTTTTTAAAAGTCATGCATTTGATGTTGGTAGGTATAGATTCATTAGGTTATATATTTTATATATATATATATATATATATATATATATATATATATATATATGCGAATGCTCTTAGCAGTGAAGTCGCAGGAGAAATCTCTCTCTCTCTCACACACACACACACACATATATATATATATATATATATATATATATATTATATTTCGTTAATTTAAAGTTATGTATATTAATTTAAATTTATTCATTTTGCTTAGAATATAGTTGTAAAAGTTTGTAATAATAATTTAATATTATTATGTTATGAATGATTTGATTGTAATAAAATTTTATTAAATTATTTAGATTGAACGGAGAGAGTCTAAACGAGTCAAATTTGGAGTATAAATTTTGGGTATTATATTGCTTAATCCAGGTACGGATTCCGTACTCTTTCAGCGAGATTCTTTTGTTTTTAATTAGTTCGTTTCGTTATGCGTTTTGAAAATTAGTATTGCCTCTCATGATTATATCTTGTCAAATTCATTGTGATAGTTTCGCTTTGGCGCTCATAGTTGAACTCATATTTGTACTCTTTAGACTAGTACAACATATCTAAATTTATATTGTAGTAATGTGCATGTTAATATTTTGGAGACTTTGTGTTTGATATCTCGTTTTCAGTTTAATATGTACATGTTAGAACCCCTTTGTTGTGTCGCATGTGTTGTGACATGGTATCCTTATTAGAATACCGTAGGGTATACCGAGCTATAACCACTGTGGGGGTACCACAGCATGTCCTCTTAATCCGAGGCATGACACCTTCCGTAAAGCGGTGTGATCATCCACTGCGTCTCCGCTTTGTGCTCCGGTGGGAGTTGGCCATTTGGTGTTTTGTTGTGGGAGGCGTATGGGTCGCACCCTAGTTTTCTGCTACATTACGTTTCATGCGATTGGTGTGTTTGTGCCAAACACACCTTCCGATTTTGCATGCACTGGATTGCGCAGCGATCGATGTGTGATCGCTCTGTGTGGCATTATTTTGATTGCTGTGTGGCATTATTTGACTTGCTGTGTGGCAAGGTATGTTATTATTTATTCTCGAGCTCTCGGATGAAATAACACCCACCATTTGATTCAAATTTCATCATTTCATTGTGTTGGTTTTGTTCGCTATGCTTCACCAATTAATTGTGTTAGTTATTTCGCTTCATTATTCTTTTATTCTATATCCGTCTCGGCATTTGGCTCATGCCGTGTTTTTCTTTCCGCGTAATCGGGGAATCATGGGCAAGTGTGATGAGAGCTCCATTCATTCCAATGGATTAGAGTTATTATGTTTAGGATTGATATGTCGCTTTATTTGAAATTGTAATAATTACCTTGGCTATGGTTTGAGCTAGTGGGATATTTACTATAGTTTGTCTTGTGATATTTAATTATTATGAACCCATCATTTTATGACATAAAGCTTATTCTGGCCTTGTTGTGGTTTTGAGTAACCTCTCTTTCTATTTTGGGAAGGGGGTGTTACAGAGTTGGTATTAAGCCAGGTTCTTTCTTGTAGAAAACCTATTTAGGTTTGACCTGTGAGTTATGGGTAGACTTCTGGGTTAGGTTTTTATTCATTTTGATTTTTTGTTCAAATATATTCAATCTGCTTTAATCATCTCCGCTTATATTCATTGATCTCTTTCTTAGATGGCTCGCCGATCCGCTAGAGTTCTTTGGGAGGAGAGGTAACAATAGGGAAGGGGTGATGTTCAAATTGAATGAGCAACCTAATGATCGATAAATGCTCAACTGGTTAACTTGGTGAATCAGACAGTGAACCAGGCTTTACCTCAGTTGGTGGCACAGGTGGTACAGTAATGCAAAGAAATTACCGCCGTAAATTTCCCGCAGGGGCACTCGAAAATAATGGTCCATAAACAAACGAAGAGGAAGGAAATGTGGATGGCCTTGATCGTGAGGTGTGGTTCCAATGTATGTGGGTTGGAGAGGTTTCGTAGCGAAGCCACGCTTTTCGCTTCGGCTTCCAACTCCAATTGATGCGGAAAATTGGATTGCTCACCTAGAGAAGATTTTGATGTGTTGGGATGCTCGGATAATCAAAGAGTGTTGCTTTGTCGCTTACAAGCTAGAGGGGATGCACAGAGGTGGTGGAAAGCAATCAAGACAACCAAGGGTAATGGGTACGTGGAGACACTTCATCAAGCGTAGAAGTTTAGAGGTCTTTTATCGCCAAAGACTTTCCAAATTGCCGATAAAGAGGCCTATGCTAGAGAGTATCTATCCATTCGGCGGAAGGATGATGAGTCCATTACCGATTTCATGACCAGTTCACCAAAGTTGGCGTGTTTTATGGGAACTTCTGCAGGACTGCAGCAGTAACAAAGCGAAAAGTTCAAGTGGCGATTCATTATAGGTATCGCCAACATCTCATTAACACCAAGTTCATGGATGTATCTACAGTGGCTAATGCGGCCAAGAACATTGAGATGGAGCGGCAGGACTTTCTTGACTTCCAAACCGGAGGAGTCGAAAGAGGGACGAGATGACCAATGTACAAGCTTCGGGTCGCATGGGAGAAATCAAGGTCAAGTGGGGATGTAAATCGGGTGTTCAAGAGGGCATGGCGTGAGCGTAAATCGTAACGTCAGGCTATCGCCAGATGCCTCAACAGGCAAAAATCGCCGCCACCTACCTTGGTATAGATGTAATCGCCGCCTTCAACTACCTTGTATAAATGTAATCGTCAGCGGGGAATAATCGTCCATGAGGGCAAAATCGGGTCGTTACCGGTGACCACCGGTGGGGTAACCCGAATCTTATTCCGATAGCTCCTTGTGCTACTTGTGGGGCTAATCATCCGGGGAGGCAGTGCCACAGACTCACTGGTGCATGCTTCTTGTGTGGAAAGATAGGTCACATTGCTAGGGATTGTGCTGGGCCACGTGGAAATGGTGGAGGTGGCGATAATGGTGGCAATGGAGGTCGATCGTATACGGCCGAGTGTTTGCTCTTTGACGATAACCTGTGGCGTGTGTACACCGTGTCTCGCTTCGTACTCTTTTAGTTGGCAATCGTGAGGCGTCTATTTTGTTTGATACCGGTTCTACTCATTCCATTGTTGCTCGCCTTTTGTTCTAAGACTGGGTGTGCCATCTCGCCTTTTAGATTCTGTGATGTCTATTGCTACCCGATGGGGACTTCGTAGTTATTTACGATTTGTATCGAGGATGTCCGATCGCTTTTGAGGATAAGATTCAGTAGCGTTAATCTCCTTCCGGCGTGTATGCATCGATTTCGATATCATTCTTGGGATGGACTGGTTGGATAAGCACCGAGCCACCATAGATTGTCGGCGAAGAAGGTTATATTTGGAGATGTGAAGTCTCCGTAATTCGTGTTTCGTGTTCACAACCGAGTAGAGTGGTGAAGTTAATTTCATCTTTGAAGGTCGAAAAAGTTGGTGGCAAAGGATGTGAGGGGTATTTAGGCGCTTGTGAAAGATACTTCTAAGGGTGAGTCTCGTATTGAAGATGTTCCAATTGTTTGTGACTTTTCAAATGTGTTTCCCGAGGAGTTGTCGTGGTTGCCACCACATGTGGGAAGTGGAGTTTGCTATCGAGCTTGTTCCCTGCAATGCGAGCTCATCTCTAAGGCGCCAGATCGGATGGCACCATTGAGTTGCAAGAGTTGAAGGAACAGCTTGCAGGAACTGTTGGATCGTGGTGTGATTCTACCCAGTGTTTCACCGTAAGGGTGCTCCAATTTTGTTTGTGAAGAAGAAGGATGGGTCTATGAGGTCGTGTATAGACTACGAGAGAGTCGAACAAGATCACCATCGTGAATCGGTATCCATTGCCGAGGATTGATGACTTGTTTGACCAACTTCGTGGAGCAAAATATTTTTCAAGATAGACTTGAGGTCGGGCTATCATCGGGTTGAGAGTGAGGGATGAGGATATCCCTAAGACGGCTTTTTCGTAATTCGATATGGGCATTACGAAGTTTCCGGTGATGCCATTCGGCATGTGACTAATCGCTTCCGGCGGTGTTTATGGATTTGATGAATCGGGTTTTCAGAGTACTTGGACCAATTTGTCATTGTCTTTATTGATGACATTTTGGTTTACTCTAAGTCTAAGGAAGAACATGAGGAGCATCTTCGCACGTTGTTAGGAATTTTGCGAAAAGAGAAGTTGTATGCTAAATTCTCTAAATGCGAAGTTTGTTGGAGCAGTTGCATTTTTGGGACATGTTGTTTCGGCCGAAGGCATTAAGGTGGATCCTACGAAGGTTGAGGCTATCACCAAATGGCCAAGACCTACTATAGTGACTTTTAGGAGTTTCTTGGGTTTGGCGGTGGTATTATAGGCGGTTTGTGGAAGGGTTTTCCTCGCTTGCCTTACCATCACTCGGGCTTGATGAGAAAGGGCGTGAAGTTTATGTGGAATGAAGAACGGGAGAAGAGTTTCGAGGAGTTGAAGAAAGCGACTTGTGTCAGCCATCCTATACTTGCATCGCTGGCTTCTGGGGACAGAGGCTATCGATTTATAGTGATGCTTCTAAGAAGGGCTTGGGGTGTGTTTTGATGCAACACTTGAAGGTGATTGCTTATGCTTCTAGGCGCCTTAAACCTTACGAGGTGAATTACCCCACACATGATTTGGAGTCATGTACAAAGTGATCTTTGCCTTAAAGATTTGGAGACATTATTTGTATGGAGAGACTTGTGATATCTTCACCGATCACAAAGTCTTAAATACATTTTCACCGTAAGGAGCTCAATATGAGGCAAAGGCGTTGGTCGGAGCTACTAAAAAAAGATTATGATGCGAGGATTCAAGATCACCCTAGAAAGGCAAATGTGGTTGCGTATGCTCTAAATGGAAAGAGTTCGAAGTGTTGCAAAATTCTTATTACGCAAACCTCACTTTATTTCGTATATGGAGCGGATCGAGTTGGAGTTGTATATATGAGGTTCGGGATGGGCATTTGGTGGGTATGAGAGTGGAGCCCTCTCTTATCTCAAGGGTCAAAGAAGCTCAAAAAAGGAAGATGGGGAGTTGTGGGGTCGACGCAGTAAATCTAGAGGAGGCAAGCAATCTGAAGTTTCGTGTTGATAACCATGGTGTGATTTGGTTGGGTGAGCGGTTGTGTGTAAAAATTGGCCGATCCAGTCATTCGAGAGGCTAAGTTGGGTGAGGCTCATAGTTCGCCATTTTCTATTCATCCGTGTTCTACAAAGATGTATAGAGATTTGAAGAAGAATTTTTGGTGGAATGGGATGAAACGAGACGTGTCAATATGTTAAAAGTGCCTCACTTGTCAACAAGTGAAGATAGAACATCAACGAGCTAGTGGTTTCATTTATATGCTAGACATTCCAAAGGTGGAAGTGGGAAGATATCACGATGGATTTTGTGACCGGTTGTCAAGACTTTCGTGAAGAATGATGCCATATGGGTAGTGGTGGATCTACAATGACCAAATCGGCACACTTTTTGCTATCCATGAGGGTTACTCTATGGATAGGTTGGCACATATCTTCAAAGCAGAGATTGTTAGACTTCATGGTACTCCCGTGTCTATTATTTCAGATCGGGACCCACGGTTCACTTCACGGTGCTCGGAAAGGGTTTTAACGAGCTTGGGGTACTTTACCAACTTCAAGATTTCTTTCATCCGCAAACCGATGGGCAATCCGAGCGGACTATTCGTGACGCTGGAGGACATGTTGAGGTCTTGTGCACTTGAGTGGTCGGGTAATTGGGATGATTACTTGAGCCTAGTTGAGTTTGCTTACAACAATAGTCGGCACGCAAGTATTGAATGGCTCCGCTTGAGGCATCAGATGGTAGGAAGTGTCCTGCACCAACTTGTTGGGATGAGGTCGGCGAAAGGGCCATAGAAGGGCCTCGAGTTGGTTCAAATCACTACGAGAAGGTAGCGTGGCTAAGGAGAAATTGAAGTCTGCCATGATCACGGCAGTAAGTGTTATGCCGATAAGCATAGGAGGACTTTAGAGTTTGAACCCGGTGAACATGTGTTTCTAAAAGTTTCTCCTTGGAAGGGTATTCGCCGATTCGCTTGAAAGGGAAACTTAGTCCGCAAGTTATATCGGACCATTTGAGATTCGGAGAGGGTTGGTGAGGTTGCATATCGGTTAGCTTTGCCTCCACAGCTTAGCTCACGTGCATAATGTGTTCCATGTGTTTGTTGAGGAGTTATCATTATCATCCGCAGACGTGGTGCAATATCCGCTTGATAAGATTCGAGAGGATCTTACTTGTGAGAACAAGTCGAGGCGATTTTGGATCGCCAAGAAAGGATCATGAGGAGGAAAACTATTCCGCTTGTTAAGGTTTTGTGGAGGAATCATTCTGAGCGAGAAGCCACTGGGAGATGGAGGAGTCTATTCGAGTGGAGTATCCGCATCTCTTTGAAAATTAGGTATCGCTCCATTCTATTCTTTGATTCCTGGGACTAACTTTTTAAGGGTAGGTGATGTAATACCAAAAAAAATAATAATAATATTAAATAATAAAATTACCTTGTTTTAAAACATATTTTTGGATGTCATTTATTTTGGGTCAAAATAATCATTTAATTTTTTGGGCTAATGTAATAATAAGTGATGGGTAAATTAAATAGGTAAAATTGGGCTTTTAAATTAAGTGGGTCAAATTAATAATTGTGTAATTTTAAAATCCTATTAAAATTTGGAGAGTTAATAAATATATTAATTAATAAAATCTTTTTTTAATGAATAAATAACTAAACCTAATTCACTTAAACAATACGCCTAATACTGAGTTTGGGGAGAGAAAGAAAAGAATACTTGCTACCGAAAGCAGACTTGCAAAAGGAGGAGGATCACAGCTTTATTATTTGGTCAAGGAAACCAAAATACTCATTCAATCGAAAAACAAATGAAGTGCATGTTTGCTTATTATATACTTAATCACGTTATATTTTTTTTAAAGTGTGGCATTTGATGTCAAGGTATAGATTCATTAGGTTATATATATATATATATATATATATATATATATATATATATATATATATATATATATATATATATGCCATGTAATGCTTAGCAGAAGTCGCAGGAGAAATCTCTCTCTCTCACACACACACACACACATATATATATATATATATATATATATATATTATATTTCGTTAATTTAAAGTTATGTATATTAATTTAAATTTATTCATTTTTTGATATAGTTGTAAAAGTTTGTAATAATAATTTAATATTATTATGTTATTAATGATTTGATTGTAATAAAATTTTATTAAATTATTTAGATTGAATCTAGAGAGTCTAAACGAGTCAAATTTGGAGTATAAATTTTGGGTATTATATTGTTTAATCCAGTAATTTGATTCCGTATTTTTCAATGAGATTCTTTTGTTTTTAATTAGTTCGCTTACATGCATGCGTTTTGAAAATTAGTATTGCTTCTCTCATGATTATATCTTGTCAAATTCATTGTGATAGTTTCGTTTTGCTCATAGTTGAACTCATATTTGTACCAGAGACTAGTACAACATATCTAAATTTATATTGTAGTAATGTGCATGTTAATATTTTTGGAGACTTTGTGTTGATATCTCGTTTCAGCTTTAACATGTACATGTTAGAACCCCTTTGTTGTATCGCATGTGTTGTGACATGGTATCCTTGTTAGAATACCGTAGGGTATACCGAGCTATAACCACCGTGGGGGTACCACAAGCACATCCTCTTGGCACCGAGGCATGACACCTTCCGTGGCGGTGATCACCCCACTGCCTCCTGCTTTGTGCTCCGGTGGGAGTTGGCCATTTGGTATTTTGTTGTGGGAGGCGATGGGTCGTAATCTAGTTTTCGCTCGCTCTGCTCATGGATTGGTGTGTTTATGCCAAACACACCTTTCGATTTTGCATGCACCTGGATTGCGCAGTCCGATGTGTGATTGCCTGTGTGGCATTATTTTGATTGCTCAGATGGCATTATTTGACTTGCCTGTGTGGAAAGGTATGTTATTATTTATTCTGAGCTCGGTATGAAATAACACCCAGCCATTTGATTCAGCCTATCATTTCATTGTGTTGGTTTTGTTCGTTACAGTTCAGTTCAATTAATTGTGTTAGTTATTTCGTTTCATTATTCTTTTATTCTATATCCGTACTGGGCATTTGGCTCATGCTGTGTTTTTCTTCCGGCAGGTAATCAGGGGAATCATGGGCAAGTGTGATGAGAGCTCCATTCATTCCAATGGATTAGAGTTATTATGTTTAGGATTGATATGTTAGTTTATTTGAAATTGTAATAATTACCTTGGCCATGGTTTGAGCTAGTGGATATTTACTATAGTTTGTCTTGTGATATTTAATTATTATGAACCCATCATTTTATGACACATAAAGCTTTCATTCAAATTTTGTTGTGTTTTGAGTAACCTCTTTCTATTTTGGGAAGGGGTGTTACATATCATGTTGATAATTTGGACATTATTTGTCTTCCTAGATAAACTAATTCTTGAACTTGTTTTATTGAATTCTTATATCATTGTCATCATCCTCATGTTTATATTTTTAAAGTCATCTGTGGGTTCAGTGAGTATGATGGACTTGGTATGATTATGACCAGTGGATTATTCGTTATAATCATGACCGTAATGTTACAATTGATGTGTAAAAGTCCCGATTAGCCCAGTAGTGTATCGATGGATGCTTGTTGTCATGATCATGACCATTAATGAATACACGAATATCCTTGGCCCGTGAGTGCATGGATAATTTGTGGTCGTGACTTAATGAATATCCTCGGCCAGTAAGTGCAAGGATGATGTGGATTATTTATTGTCGAGTCTTAGCGATAAAAGTGATGAAGAACTTTTTAAATCATAAAAGATAGTAGATTTTATTCTCTACTTGACTCTTTTAATGAATTGCTTATTCCGTCAGCTAAACTTGTTGTCTCATTGTATTTTATCAATTTAACATTGTCAAGGCTAATGATAATTTATCCTGCATTATCTTAGTCATAATATTTCTTACTGGGCTAGTTGAGCTCACCCTTCCTTTCACTGTTCTCTTCAGGGAATGAGAACATAGCAGGGACTAGTCGGGGAACGGAGTGATGGTCCAGATGATAGTATTAGTAGTCCTACCTATTCTGTTAAATAGTGTGACAATAAATGTAATGAGGACTTATTCTGAGTGTGGATATTGTCTAGAAGACAATATTTGTATTAAAACTCACAGCTTTCTTATTGTATATTAAAGATTGTATCTCAGATTCTCGCACCATGTATCCGGCGCACCCAAGATGGGTGATGTATACCTATTTTGGGGCGCCACAGCTTGGTATCAAAGCTTAGGGATATGATCCTTGACTAAGATGTTAGACAAGAACTAGGAGGGGAGAGACGGGGAATTCCTTCCCTAGTATGACCTATCTAAGTTTATTTGTATTTAATTGGTCGGTCAGAGTATAGGGATAATATGTGATATGTTAATTAACCCTTGTTTTGTGGTAGTGTTTGGAAATGGCAGTTGAAAATGTTCACAATGGAGTGAATGAGACCGTTGAGACACCTTTAATCACTAATCAGGTTAATGTGGTGTCAGACGAAGGACAAATTAGAGATATCTACGTGGTGAATGAAGAACTAGTAGTTGCACCCGAGCTAGTTGCAGAGGTAGCAGCTGAGAGTGGGGAAGAAGAGGAAGAAGAGGAACCTGAGGAGAATTGGTTATTTAATTTTATGATCAAACTTAGAATTATAAAAATCGTGTTCATGAGTTAGAAGAGCAGCATTTCAAGAACTAAGAAGCGGTCGTGGAGCAAAGAGACGAATAATTCAAAATTGTGTTACCCGATGTGCGATGCTTGAATGTAAGTACTTTTTGGGCGTAATATAAGATATTAGGGTCGAATCGAGAATGCGATGATCAAAGTTCTGATGAAAGAAGAAACAACTGAACGAAGGAGAATAGATGATGCATGGGTAAAAGTCGCACGACACGTAGATATTGTAGAAAAAGACGTCCAATCCAATAAAGCCAAAATAGATGAAATGGATTTTGCTTTTTGGACAGCAATTGGGAGAATCCAACACCGAATTTGGAATTACCCTGTGCATAGCGGTCAACCACAATTCGATATAGATCATAGAATAATGATTCTAATCATGGATCAGGAATGTGATGAAGCAACTAAGGGTGGAATGTACTCTATAGCAAAGCCAAATCCGATAGATTAAGTGAGAGCGTTTGTTGAGAAACACGAATGAAGTTATTACGGTTAAGTTAATTACAAACTCTTGCGAAGTCTATGACTTATTAGATACAATTCTGCTTCATCCATTATTTTATCTCTCGCTTAATGCTCAACGTTTAAATTTGACTCCTAAGAAGTTAGACTTTTACTTATTGGTTGAAACTTCGTTAGGAGAAACCTTTGTTACCTCCACTGTTTATAAATCTTTTTGATTCAAATCGACACTTTCACGTTACTTGTCGATCTTATCTCTTTAAAAATACTTGCCTTTGGTGGATTTTAGAAATCGATTGGTTAACTACTCATCATGCTTTTCGTAAGGTTGTTAGCTTTCATATTCCTAACCAACCTGTTATGCGAATTCAAGCAATTAAACCACTAAAGTCAATCATTGTCATATCAAGCCATAAGTAAAGAGCCCCGAGCCTTTCGCTGATGACTTCCTTGTGTGGAATGCACCAAAGCCAGACTTCCTGTAGGCGACGTCATGAATGACGATGGCAAGTTGATAGGTATCAATGTGACGTACTATCCAAGTCTTGGATGAGGGTCATAGTTTTGAATGATATTTCTACGGTTAATAAATTTCCTGACGTATTCTTGAGGACTTCTTAGTCTACCCTAGAGAGTGAAATCAAATTTTGTATTGACCCCAGTACAAAACCCATTTCTTAAACCCTCAAATATTTTCTTCACCCAAAACGATCGTATAATGTGCCAAAGACGTTGGCTCGAGCTGTTGAAGATTACGATCGTACCATTCAATATCATCGTGGAAGAACGAACGTGGTAGCTGACGCGTTGAGTAGAAGATCGTATGCGTTTACGAATATGACATTGTTAACATAAAAACTTATTTTCGTATAACTTACAAATGATGAAGATAGAGTTAAAGACTCTGGAGACCCACGTGAAGATAGCGAATATACAAGTAGAATCGACTTTAATCGATAAAGTTAAAGCCGATCAAGCTACATACTCAGAGCCGATGAATGTGAAGAAGAAGGTTCAAGAGGGCGTTATTCTAGAAGCAAGAATCGACGAAGAGAGAAAATCTCAACCCTTGATTTTATTGGTCTATTTGAAATCCTCGATCGAGTAGGAACTATGGCTTATAGACTCGTTTTACCGTCAAATATGTTGTGTGTTCATAACGTTTGTCAAGTATCGATGTTACGTAAATATGTGGATGACCCGAACCACATTATTAATTTAGAACCGGACGAGATAACAGATAATTTAATGTGTGAAGATGTACCTGTTAAAATCCTGGAATATATTCTACGCTTAAAGGTTATACCTCAAGAGTTAGAAGCTGATGAAGTGTACTCATCTGTTCGGCATACCAGGTAAGTACGTAAATTTCGAGGGTGAAATTTCATAAGGATGGGAGATTGTAAAATTCCAAATTTTACGAATAAAGATTTAATTTTCTCGAAATATTTTTTTGAATATTATGGTTTGAATTTGAGATAATGTTATAGTTGTGGGTAGTATTTATAAATTTTACAAAGTATGCAAGTTGTTGTATTATATTCGATTGGTCTGGGAATATTCGACGATACTTATTACAATCATCAGTGAACCCCACAATGTAATTATCATTTGATTGAGAAAACGACAAAAATATTTTTATGAAAATAACTACGAAGTTTTACCATTAATATCGTTGAACTACTCAGAGTAAAAGTACAAGAATACGCGTGGTTGCATAAAGAGCACACCAGATTGATTATCGATGCTTACGTGAGAAGTCACTCATTATACTCAATTATCGATGCATCATATCTCTCATATTATTGATTCGATTATTGTCAAGATTATCTCGCATTATATGTTATATTATTAAATCAATAATTGAGACGACAAAGTTATTCATATTATTAAATTGCAATATTTACAATGTCTAGAAATTTCACAAGGAGAGTTTGGTCACCTAATCTTGCTGCCAATAGGAGAAACTTTATTTGAAAGCCCCTCTTCCTCGGGAACAACCTCGTTGTTAAATATTGTGAGTTATAATATTAATGATGAATAAGTTCGTGTTGATTAAAGATGAATTTGATAGTTTCACATCAGGTTGGGATTATTTGTAGTTAGTAGAAGTCCTACATCTACTCTGATGATAATTGATGTCTGGAGGTTATATTGTTCAATCGGGTATTCGAGACACTTTTTGTGATGAGTTACTATTCACGAGTTACTATTCATGAGTTACTATTCACGAGTCACTATTCACGAGTCACTATTCATAAGTCACTATTCACGAGTTACTATTCACCTGAACAATATATTTCTTTTCGGTCCAAATTATGTTTGGGTACAATATTATTCCATAAGGAGTTGTGCTAATTTTTCAGACCGTTGGTTGAATTTATATTAGTAAATCAATATGGATCGTTGGTTTAAAATTTTAATAGTGAATCAGTATGGATCGCAGGTTTAAAGTTTTAATAGTGAATCAGTATGGATCGTTGGTTTAAAGTTTTAATAGTGAATCAAGATGGACCGTTGTTTTAAGTTTTAATCAGCACTGTCTGCTTAAAAAAGTAAAACAACTGGACCGCTCAGAATTAGTTACTATTCAATCCATTCTTCGATAAATAAGCTCATTCCTTCATTATTTCTTACTTAATTCACCGAAACTCCGTGAGAGAGAAATTATAGAGAGGAAGAAGAAGAGTTTTCTCGCTACTTCACTACTTCTATATCCATTTTCTCGCTACTTTAAGAAGGGTTTTATTCTTTCTTATTCATGAAGAGAACTTCATTATTCCATTCTTTATTATTCTCGCTGAATAACTCAGATACGCCAAGCAATCCTATACTTGGTGAAATCTTTATGTTATTCCATTCTTTATTATTCTCATTGGAATATCCTGCTCATGTGTTTTACGTTTGACTGGTTCCGCCTTTTATTATTCTCGTTGAATAACTCGTATACGCTGACTCCCCATACTTGGTGAAATCCTTATGTTATTCCATTCTTTATTATTCTCGCTGAATATCCTCGTCTGTATGCTTTTCACGGACCGGGTTCCATCTTTATTATTCTCGCTGGAATAACTTCGTATATATGACTCCAGTATACATGGTGAAATCCTTATGTTATTCCATTCTTTATTATTCTCATTGGAATATCCTCATTTTATGCGGCGCTTTACGCCGACCGGTTCCATCATTATTATTCTGTTGGAATAACATATATACGCAGACTCACCTATACTTGGTGAAATCCTTATGTTATTCCATTCTTTATTATTTTGTTGAATATCCCGTCTGCACGCGCTTTTACGCCGCACTGGTTCCAGATTTATTATTCTGTTGGAATAACTCGCTCGTAAGTATCTATCACATGCCCGGTGATTTCTTTTGTTATTCCATTCCTTATTATACTCAAATAAGTTAAAGTTTTGACTTCTATACTCCATGAAATTAGTGGAATATCATTGATATTTGCGCTTTCATCCAAAGATTTTCATGAAAATAGTTTTCCGAGCATTCTTGAATTTTACTCTACAAAGAAGTATCATGTTGACAATTTGGACATTATTTGTTCCTAGATAAACTAATTCTTGAACTTGTTTTATTGAATTCTTATATCATTGTCATCATCCTCATGTTTATATTTTTTAAAGTCATCTGTGGCCTGTAGTGCATAGATGAACTTGGTATGATTATGACCAGGGATTATTCATTATAATCATGACCGTAATGTTACAATTGATGTGTAAAAAGTCCTGATTAGCCCGTAGTGCATTGATGGACAGTTGTTGTCATAATCATGACCATTAATGAATACACGAATATCCTTGGCCCGTAGTGCATGGATAATTTGTGGTCGTGACCCTAATGAATATCCTTGGCCGTAGTGCAAGGATGATGTGGATTATTTATTAAAATTTGAGTCTCAAATGATAAAAGTGATGAAGAACTTTTAAATCATAAAAGATAGTAGATTTTATTCTCTACTTGACTCTTTTAATGAATTGCTTATTCCACCGCAGCTTAAACTTGTTGTCTATCAGATTTTATCAATTTAACATTGTTGAAGGCTAATGATAATTTATCCCGCATTATCTTAGTCATAATATTTCTTCATCCGGGCTAGTTGAGCTCACCCTTCCTTTCACTGTTCTCTTCAGGGAATGAGAACATAGCAGGGACTAGTCGGGGAACGGAGTGATGGTCCAGATGATAGTATTAGTAGTCCTACCTATTCTGTTAAATAGTGTGACAATAAATGTAATGAGGACTTATTCTGAGTGTGGATATTGTCTAGAAGACAATATTTGTATTAAAACTCACAGCTTTCTTATTGTATATTAAAGATTGTATCTGTATTCTGCACCATGTATCTGGCGACCCAAGATGGGTGATGTATACCTATTTTGGGGGCGTCACAGTGACAATAATCAAATCAATAATATGAGAGATATGATGCAGTAATTACAGTAGCAATAATTGAGTATAACTGAGTGACTTCTTATGTAAGCATCAATAATCAATACCGTGTGCTACTATGCAACTACGCGTATTACTGTGCTTTTACTACCGGGTAGTTCAACAGTTTTAACGGTAACACTTACGCCTTTATTTTTAATAAAAGATAATTTTGTCGTTTTCTAACTACGACAATACTTCCGTTGTGGGGTCCACCAATGATTGTGTCATCGTATGAATATTCCCCTACAAAAAGAATATTCCCCGACCAAACGAATATTTTATAACAACTTGCTTACTTTGTAAAATTTATAAATATTACCCACAACTATAACATTATATTAAATCCACACCATAATATTCAAAAACAAATATTTCGAGAAATTTAAATCTTTATTCATAAATTTTGGGGTCTCACATAAAACTTTTCAACCATAGTTGCAGCGGAACGAGCAATCCATTAGAAGAGTCAAATAGAACATCAGATCTATTATCTTCTCCATGTTAAAAATCCACCAATAATGTTTCATCCCTGTAACATCAATCAACAATTCCTGTCCATAATCATAATTGTGATTCTAAATTCCTCTTCGCACCTAGGACGAAGATAATTTTCATCACCTATCTTCACCTGAAACATCAAAAATCATGGTTATACCAAATCGCAATTCCTCCTCATAATCATGATAATAAATTCATCTTTTCACTACAGGCAAAGATATTCATTAACTATTCATCTTTGCACTGCAGGCCAAAGACATACAACTGTATTTTAGAAGAGTTAAGTGGAGCATGATATCTACTATCTTTTACGAATTAAAAGTGTATAATCAATATTTTATCGCTGAGACTCAACTAAATAAATAATCCCCATCATCGAATCATCCATGCACTACGGCCAAGGATATTCATGTAATCATCAATGGTCATGATTATACCAAATAATCCCTGGTTATGCGTAATCCGCACAGACAGGATATTCCAATAGAATAATAATGAACGGAACTAGGTCATGCGTAATCCGCACAGATAGGATATTCTAACAGAATAATAAAGAATGGAATAACAACAGAATTCACCAGGCATGCAATAGACCGCACAGACAGGTTATTCCAATAGAATAATAAAGAATTGAATAATATTACAATAAAATACCTTCATCTTTTCCTTCATTTTTAATTTAGTCATCCAAGTATTATCAAACTTACACCACCTCCCCTAATAGTAAATCATGTGAATCAATAGTAAATCATGTGCCTCAATAGTTCTAAACATGTGAAAAAATTAATTATAGTATAGTACCTTCATCTATACCTCCATTTTTAACTTAGTCATACAAGTATTATCAATATTGCACCAATTCCACTAATAGTAAATCATGTGAATCAATAGTACACACATGTAAACACATAGTTATAAGCATGTGAATTAATAGCAATTAATTGCTCATTTATCCGCTTAATTACCCGATTGGTCAATATAACCTCCAAACATCAATTATTATCGAAATAAATGTCGATTTCCACTAATGCCAATAATTCCCACACAATGAAACTATTAATTTCATCTTTAATCAATACGAACTTATTCATCATTAATATTATAACGCACAATATTTAACAATCAAAGTCATTCCCGTGAAAGAGGGGCTTTTCGATAAGGATTTCTCCTTATCATGCCAGCGTAATTAGGTGACCAAACCTCTCCTCGATGTAACTTCTAGACATTGTCAATATTGCAAATAATAATATGAATAACTTTGTCGTCTCAATTATTGATTTAATAATATAACATATTATACAGATGATATTGTGACAATAATTGAATCAATATTATGAGAGATATGATGCAGCAATTACTGTAGCAATAATTGAGTATAACTGAGTAACTTCTTACATAAGCATCAATAATCAATAATGTGTGCTACTATGCAACCACGCGTATTATTGTACTTTTACTACCAAGTAGTTCAACAGTTTTTAACGGTAACACTTTCGCCGTTATTTTTATAAAAAGATATTTCTATCGCTTTTCTAACTACTTACAATACTTCCGTAGGGTTCACTAATGATTGTGACGTCAGCATTTAATATTTTCTGTTAAAACGAATATTCTCCGACCAATCGAATATTTTCCGACACAAAGAATATTTTATAATAACTTACTTACTTTGCAAAATTTTCAAATATCACCCTTAACTTTAAACTTTTATCGATATAACTATTTACCAAATAGAATAATTATAAGAAAATTGAATACTTTCATTTCATAAAATTTGGGATCTCACATTATTGTCAAATACTCTACTCGTCAAAATTATATACTTTATAATTCACTAACTTGTAAATATTTGGGATATCACATTCACCACTTCTTCTAAGAATTTCGTACTCCAAATTTTATTTATTAATCTTCATTCATTCAATCTATCAAAATAGAATTTACGTTAATCTTTTATTCATTCATTGGGTCCTATAACCACTTTCTATCCATAAAGATCTTTCTAAAATTATCAACTTTTCTATTAAAAGTTTTAAATTATTCTTTGATAACTCATCTCCTTCTTATTTAAGAATTTCTTTTCTCACTCGTTCAATATATTCATCATTAGGTGTCGCATTCTATGACTTACTTTTTTCTAAGGAACATCCTCCTTTCCACATTCACTTCAGGATAACATGAATCTTTCACAATTGCTCAATAATTGGGAAGCAGTATGAATAACTCATATTTTTAAAAGATTAACCAATCATGCTGAGGGGTCACAAGACCATGAACTCATCTCTAGGTTTAATAGTGTCTCACCCCCGGTGGTTCATCCTCGGTACTTCACACTTTAAACTCTTTTAATAGAATGTTTATCAATCACAAAAACTGAAAATACCCTCTTCAAGTACTCTAGGTGATCAGCCTAACGTACCATTACGTCGTGCACAACGTATTTTATCATAACATCGTAATGACTATATGCGTTACTTTCAGATCCATTATCTCCGATAACATGTCCCCTTTTATAGGGTTGCTCACCTCAGCTTCTTAATATCTAAATCCTCACCAAAATAATTTAGTTTGGCATAGTCAATCAAGAACACTCGAATGTCATAAACATCTTCCAATATTCGTCTAGCTGAATCAATTAGCATAGAATTTTAGCAAAAACTCGAACATCAATCGAAATAGTTTTAGCCAATTCCATTGGAATATCCTTTCATAGTTTAAAGAAAACCAAAAATCTTTTTTATGATGTTAAGATACCGTAGCATTTTAATAGTATGTTGAAGATATAGTCATTTTATGAAATCGTTATGCTACATCATACCATAGTGGGTTGATGATCTTATGATCACATCTAACACTAGGTTCAACTGCATTGATAACTTCCTCGTTTGTTAATCAGCATCATATTTAGTGATGCTTTAAGGACTACAGAAAAATAAAATACATTTTGATATTTTTAAATCAATTATGTCTAGTCGAAATAATTAGCATAGACATACGAATAACAGTATTGTTTTTAAAACTCATTGGTTCCATCATTTGATCCAATGTTTTTCAAGAAAACAGAAGTGCAAGCATCAACATGAAGTTAATAAATTTCAAAAATCTAGCAAAGCTAGAAGATCTGGAATATCTAATTCTCTCCATCAACTTCAATCTTTACTCCATTACTTCATTACTAACTAATTCTTTTTATTTCTAACATTGTCGATGCTCTTATACTAAATATTCTTATATCTCAATTTATAAACTTTCTATACCCCCAATGTAATTCATCAAACTTTCCACACATTGGAAATTCAAGAACTTGCCACAATAATATGAGTTTAGGAACTTGTCCTAGCAATATGTAGTCCAAGAACCCATCAAGGACTGTCCATACGCTTAGGTGTTCAAAAACATACATATAATTATGAGTAATCAACTTACCGTATGTATGAGTTTTAAGAACTCGCACCTAATCCTAATAATATCTCACTAATCTTAATAGTCTCTAACTATCAAATACACATGAGAAAAAACTCACCTTTTCGTCATATATACATTGATAGCGCGACACCAATATTTCAATGATTATCAATGTGATAAAACTGAGTGCAAGCACAAAAGCCTCCCACATACAAAGGTTTTCACGACTCAGCCATCACATGAGTCCTCAATTGAAATCCCACCTAACTTGAGTGCTCATAACTATACAAACCCAAAAACCCTAATAAGATTCGGTTATGTAAAATTCAGTTATATAAATAAAATTTCTCCCTTCTAAATGTGTTATGTGTTAATATATACTCTGTTTAAAAATTTTGACCAAATAAAATTTTGTCCGAAAAACGTCGTGCTTGACACCTCGTGCTTAAAAAAATTCTTTCGAAAACGGACTTCTCGATATATTTATTTTGACAAGTTGCTTTATCATGCTTACACTGACAAAATATTTTGTCGTGCTTGTTAGGATTAGTGAGAAATCTAGGTTAGTAACCCTAGATTAACAAACCCTAACCCTAATAAGCAAAACCCTAACCCTAATTTAGAAACCAAACCCTAATTAGCTAATCTAACCATAATTAGATTATCTTAACACCTAATCATGGTTAGTAAACTTCAATTAGGTACTAATAAACATCATTAACAATCCTAATCATTAAAAACAAAACCCTAATCAAGATTAGTGAAGATTAGAGCATAATTAAGCTACTAAACTAACCTAACTAGCTCACAAGTAGGTTAGGAGTCACCATTGCAAGTCCCTAGGCTACAAATTACATTCTTGTCACTCCCAAGCATGAGTAGAGTCATCAGATCTGATATTTGTGGAGGCAAGTAGCTTGAAAATGTCCAAAAAGCCAAGTTAAAGAATTCTATAAATAGGAACCCTAGGTCTGTGCAAACTCATGAAATTTCTAAGACATTATACACTTACTTACTTACCAAATCAAGCTTGGGTGATAGCAGCAACAAAATCAGCAGCTAGAATCAAAAGATCAATCAAGAAAGGTACAAACCCTAATTCATAGCTAGCTCTTTGATCCTTTGTTAATTTTGTTGTTTAGATGATTAGAAATATGTATTAATATGTTAGAAAGTATGTTAGATTGGTAGAAAACTTTTTCATAACATCTAGATGCCTTAATTAAGTGTTTTTAGAAATATGGAAATTTTGAAAACCAAGTATGGCAGCCGAATGTCAGGGCTTGTAGATTCATATGTGTTTATGTTTAGGTCTATTAATTGTATGTTACTTGTAGCCTGTAAGTAGGTCTTTAATCTGAAAAAGAAAACAGGTTCATTAGAACCATATATTGCAAGATATAAGTGGTCAAAGTGCGTTGACCGTTCACGGATTGCAGTTTTTTGGGTTACCTAGAAAACTCAAGAATAGTCTCTACCGGCTACTTTGACCAACTTTTTGATCATCTTCTGTTTGTTGTTTTTGTAATGTTTTGTATTAAATTAACACCCTCATATATGTAATACATATCTATGATCTTAAATTGCGTAAACAACTCATAGGATTATTGGAATTAATGGTCAAAAGTCATTGACCGAGCTTGACCAAGTTTTCTGGGCTACCTAGAAAACTGATGAACACGAAGAACGGTGTTTGGCTATACTTTGACCAGCATAATTAGAGACCTTAGATTTATTCTTTGTTCATGTTAGTGCTATATATATATATATATATATATATATATATATATATATATATATACCCTGACATATATACTACATGTTACAACAAACACAACACACATCTAATACACAGAATCAAAGATATTCAAGCCACAAAACCGTTGACCAGCCACGACAATTGTTCTAGGTTGTCCAGAAACTCAAGAACAAATTACATAAAGGACGCTTGAGCCTCTATAACTTCTTGTTATATGTAGGTTAAAGCCTAAAATTTGATTCATGTTGTACTACTGTAAGAGTACTATAACATCAACACTTGACCAAATCCAAAATCATAACCAGTAGCTAAATAATTTGTGGTCAAACTGGTCACTCGACCATGACCAAACTGTTGCCCAGAAACTCAAGAACACCTACAATGACACTTTCTGTCACTAAAGGGCTTTAGCGACAGACAGAAATTGATTTTCTAAAATTTAATTATAAAAATTAGAAATAATTAATAAATAAATATAAATAAATACAAAAACAGTTTTAAAAATTATATTAAATAATTATAATTAATTTTTGCTATTTTTACATAAATTTAATAAATATTTGATTTTATTTGGATATTATTAATAATTAACTTAATAATAAAATAATTAGAATAATTATTTATAAATACTAAATAATTATTGAAAAATAATATTAATGATATAAAAATCATTATAAATGATTATAAATTATTTAAAAATAATAAGTAATGTTTTTGTAAAATTTTAATTACTTAGAAATAGAAATAAATAATTTAAAAATCATTTAAAGGATAAATAAATGTTTTAAAATATTTCAAAACTTCTAAAATTTATTATAATGGATATATAAATTATGTAAAAATATAATAAATTTTATAAATAAAATTTAGTCCATATATCAACTCATTTAATATTTGGTAATGCCATAGATCACCGAAACCCTATTAAATCTAACCTAATCTTATGTAAATGTTATATTTGAGTATTGTTATCGATACTAACGCGTTAGATTTATATATATGAACATCGTAGGTGTTTATTAACAAATTGAATAGCATAACTTGACTTATCTACGCTCAGGCAAGTATCTAAACCTTATTTCTTTATTGCAAATTTCTCAACCCTGTTTATTTATTGAACAAGATTTTTATCTTGATATGCTGATGATATAATATACTACACCTGCATTTGAATTACCACTTATTATAAGGTTATTTCTATAGCTTCAGCATAACTAAGAAATAAATTATTTATTCATATTGATTGGTAAGCTTAAATTGTTGTGTTAAACCAAATTGTTTGGTAAGACATCCTATTCTGAAGTTGGGTATCCCGTATGGGATCATTCGGTCGATAATATATTAACACTAATTTGGGTGCATTTGAGGACTAGTAGGATGAGATGCATACTCTTAAGATGTTGAATAGGCTGATCCCCTATCTCATATCTAAACAAAATTTCTAAGTGAAATGATAGACAAAAATACAAATCCATAGTGAAATGGTAACAACTATCAGTCGAAATTTGAATTATTGTATTTCTTCAAATCATATATTGTTATAAAATACAAAACTTGCTGAGCATGTCATAGCTCACCCTTGCAAATTATTCCCTTTGCAGTTTTAGATGGTAACCTTGGAACATCTGGAGTAGATAAAGGGAAACGTCCCTGCTTAGATTAGATTATATTATTGTCTATTTGAATACTCTGTAATAAGAAACTCGTTATGAGAATCATGTAATCGGATTTTAATATTATGATATATATATATATATATATATATAACATCTTTTATTTCCGCAACCGTGTTTTCTTACATATATAGATGTAAAGTTAGAATTCTTTGAATCTAGTTGAGATCCTTGGGAACTATTTATCTGAGTGAGGGTCTTAATAGCATGGACTATTCATGTTGTCATTGATACTCTAGATTTCGGATAGATAGTTACTATCGATATGATAGTATAAATTTGCATGGCATAGACTATACATCTGGGTGAGGGTATTAGTAATATGGATTGTTCATGTTATTATTAGTACTCTAAATTTTGGATAGATAGACTCTAGTCATAGATACAGTTCATATATCCAAGTGAGGGTATCCAAACATAGTAATAGTTCTCTTGAGAATTGACATCTGTTATGGGATACTGTGAATTTTGGATCTATGGGAATTATATCTGATAGTCCCTCTATTTAATGTAATCTTGTAATCAGATACCATGGGTGTATAGATTTAAATGCATTATATTAATTCGTTGTAAACACCATATCGGATACCATAGGAGTATAGATATGGGGACGTTGCAATTTTGGTATCAAAGATATAAGCGCAATGCGTGAAGAACCCCGAGCCTTTTGCTGGTGACGTCCCTATAAGGGAATGCACCGAAGCCAGACTTTCTGTTGGGGACGCTGAGCTAGTCGGTGGCAAATTGATAGGTATCACTGTGAGGTGCTATGGTTGGAAGTACCATGAGCGTTACAATTTTGGTATCAAAGCTATTAGCATAATACGTGAAGAACCCCGAGCCTTTTGCTGGTGACGTCCCTATAAGGGAATGCACCGAAGCCAGACTTTCTGTAGGGGACGCCGAGCCAGTTGGTGGCAAATTGATAGGTATCACTATGAGGTGCTATGGTTGGAAGTTCCATGAGTGTTACAATTTTGGTATCAAAGCTACAAGGCTATAGATATGAGGAAGAGAAATCTTAGTATATAGTCTTCGAGTCCGTAAAAATTTTAAAGTACACATAAAATATAACATTAAAAGTATTATGTGGTGTAAATTTCTTTACCTATATTTAAGGAGTTTTCTTTTATAGATGGCCAACTCCAATACTGAAGAAATGGTGATAACAAACAATCTACCATAAATTGAGTCATTTATAGCTAGTGATGCAAAGGATGAAGAATTGCTTCATGATCAACAACTGTTAGATGCTGAGGAAGAGGAAGATCCAGTGGCATGACAATTAATGAGAATTGATGAACATGATGAAGCAATGGCATCACTAATGAAGACAACAGAATGTGAGAATAACAAAATAAATTTTAGGGCTGATATAGCTGAGGGAATGCTACAGCATGAGAGGGGATATAGTCAACGACTAAAAGTACAACTGCACCATGCACAAAGGGGCAGGAAGGAAATTCAGTCTAGACTTCTTAAAACATCTCTGGGTGTTCGAGATACTTTTAATGATTTACAGAGTCATGTAGTTCGATATCCGATAGAGGAGAAGAAAACTGCTTATCTTATAGATCGATCTGTGGTTTGTCACATGATTCAGGATTCCTTTGATGATATCAATGAATTCTAGAGAGTAGTATAGGTGGCTGAATGCTTTATATTTGTATGAATAAAGAAGTAGTCAAAGTTTGTATTATAACCAGTGTTTTGTAAGATACTAGTATGTATAACTACTAAGTTGTTGTGAACGACTATTGTGATATATAAAATAAAAAATATCTTTGGGTTATTCAAATTCTTATGTTAATTCTTGTTGTTGTTTTGTATAGAATCGTGCCACCAACCAGAAGACCCAAAAGAGAATTGAATAATGATGATAATTCTACCCAGCAGTTAGTAGACCTTATGTTAGGAGACTATGTATAGACTATAGAGAGCTAAATAAGTTAACTATTAAAAATAAATATCCTTTACCAAGGATTGATGATTTTTCTGACCAATTAAAGGGGGCCGAACATTTTTCAAAAATTGACCTTAGAACAGGTTATCATTAATTAAAGGTAAGAAAGGAGGATGTGCCAAAAATAGCGTTTAGGACACGCTATGGACATTATAAGTTTCTTGTAATGTCTTCTGGATTGACGAATCCATCGGTAGTATTTATGGATTTAATGAATCGAGTGTTTAAACCATGCTTGGACAAATTTGTTGTAGTGTTTATCGACGATATTCTGGTATACTCGAAAACACGGGGAGAGCATACTGAACACTTGAGAGTCATTTTGGAGATATTAAGAAAGGAACAACTTTATGCAAAGTATTCCAAGTGTGTATTCTGGTTGAAGAGAGTTCAATTTTTAGGTTATGTAATTAACAAGAATGGAATATCTGTAGATCCAACTAAGATCGAAATGGTTGTTAATTGGGAACAACTAACAACTCCAATGTATACGAAGTTTTCTTGGTTTAGCGGGTTATTATCGATTTCGCTTATAAAAAGATTTTTCAAAAATAGCAACCCCATTAACCAATTTAACTCAAAGATGGTGAAATACGTCTTGACAGATAAATGTTAAGAGAGCTTCCAAGAGTTGAAGAAGCGAGTGAGCATGGCTCCAGTGTTATCCTTACCAGATGATACAAGAGGCCTTGTAGTATTTAGTGATGCATCACACAGAGGTTTAGGGTGTGTGTTGATGCAACATGGGAAAGTGATTGCTTATGCATCACGACAACTCAAAGATTATGAGAAAGGGTATCCTACTCATGACCTAGAGTTAGCCGCGGTAGTTTTTGCTCTAAAAATTTGGAGACATTACTTGTACGGGGAGAAGTGCGAGATATATACAGATCATAAAAGTCTGAAATATATTTTTACACAAAAGGAACTAAATTTAAGATAGAGAAGATGGTTAGAACTGATAAAGGATTTTGACTGTGAAATCTTATATCATCCCGGTAAAGCCAATGTCGTAGCTGATGCGTTAAGTAGAATGAATCAGGAAAAATTGAATGTATTAACCACCAATGATAGGTTAATAAAAGATTTTGAAAATTTAGAAATTGAGGTGGAATGTCCAATTACCTCTACCCAAAAATTTTACATTTTAGAGGGAGTTTCATCTCTGCTTGATAAAGTCAAAGAGATACAGGAAAAGGATGATGAATGTCAGATGTATAAGTCTAATTTAACTCATGACAAGTATAACTAATTCAGAATAGAAAAGGATGGAATAACAAGATATGAAGATAGAATCTAGGTTCCGTTAAACCAAACTTTAAAAGATGAAATCTTAAACAAAGCTCATAATTCTAAATTTACCATACATCCTGTAAGTACTAAAATGTATAAGGATTTAAGTCGACACTTTTGGTGGTCGAATATGAAAAGAGAAATAGTGGGTAAGCAAATATCTCACGTGTCAAAGGGTTAAGGCTGAGCATCAAAAGTCGAGTGGTTTACTTCAACCCTTATCGATTCTTGAGTGGAAGTGGGAACATATAACCATGGACTTTGTTGTTGGCCTTCCAGCTACACAAAAAAGGCTATAATGCCATTTGGGTAATAGTTGACCATTTAACCAAATCAGCTCACTTTTTACCTATTAAAATTACTCATAACTTGGATCACCTTGCCAAACTGTACATCAATGAAATTATCTCTAGACATGGAGTACCTGTTTCCATAGTATTAGATTGAGATCCACGTTTTACTTCAAATTTTTGGAAAAGCCTTCAGAAACATTTAGGAACACAATTAAGATTGAGTACAACTTATCATCCTCAGACTGATGGACAAAGTGAGAGAACCATACAAATATTAGAGGATATGTTAAGAACATGTATCAAAAACTTTAAAGGAAGTTGCGAAAATCAATTACCTTTAGTCGAATTTTGTGAGACCCTGAATTTTATGAAATAAAAGTAATCAATTTTTCTATTTTGGTGAATAGTTAAATTGATAAAAGTTTAAAGTTAAGGGTGACATTTGAAAATTTTTCAAAGTAAGTGATGATGAAGTTTTGTTTTATTAGTATTATTAATGTAATAAAATGTAAATGCTTTTTATATAAAATGTAATACTTTTATAAAGTTATTCGTCAGATTAGGATAATAGTAAAATCTTTTTATATAAAAATGTAATACTTTTATAAAGTTATTTGTTTTATTAGACAATAATTAGAATATATTATATTTTATTATGCATAGTGTTTGCATAGAAAATCTTTTATATAAAATGTAATACTTTTATAAAGTTATTCGCTTTTATTAGATTATAGATAGAATATATTATATTTTTATTGTAAACCACCGAACTGGACCGTCCTTTTAAAAGTAAATCAATCTGGACCGTTCATGGATTGGTTACTATTCAATCCATTCTTCTATAAATAGAAGCTCATTCCTTCATTATTTCTTACGAATTCACTGAAACTCTAGAGAGAGAAACTATAGAGAGAATTCTTCTTCTATAATCTTGAGTGTATTTCTTTGGAGTTTAAGAAAGCTTTGAGCGTAGTTCAAGTTTTCTTCGAGTATATCATCGCCCTACCAGTTGGAGTACTCTTCAATGAAAGGTAAGGGATATTATTTGTTGTACTCGTAAGGGGTATTATTTCTTTTGTATTCATGAAGAGAACTTCTGTTGTTTCATTCTTTATTATTTTGTTGGAATAACCTGTATATGCGGACTACCCTATATTTGGTGAAATTTTTCTATTCCATTCCTTATTATTCTGTTGGAATATCCTCGCAGGTCTAATTTCACTTTGACGACGGTTCCGCTCTTTATTATTATGTTGTAACATCCTCGCTTGCGCAAATTTCACCCGACCGGTTCCATTCTTTATTATTCATTGAATAACTTGCTTATAATGGCACCGCATACATGGTGAAATTATGTTGTTATTCCATTCTTTATTATTCTCATTTAATATCCTGCCTATGCGCTTACGTTTTTAACCGGTTCCATTATTTATTATTCCGTATTTATTATTCTATCGAATATCCGTCTCGTAAGGCGTATGCATGATCTGGTTCCATTATTTATTATTCTGCTGGGAATAACCTTTTCACAGCAGCTCTATCGCATGCATGGTGAATCCTTCTATTATTCCATTCTTTATTATTACATTGAATAACTTTGCCTATGTGGATTACCACATGCATGGTGAATGATCTTTTGTATTGGTTCCTTATTAAATTGTGGAAATGATCTCAGATCGTGAATTATCGCATACGGTGAAAATCCATTTGCAGTTTCATATATTCTCGATTATACTTAGTTGGTTAAAGTTTTGGCTTCTATACTCCATGAAATTAGAGGAATATCCTTGATATTTGCGCTTCATCCAGTATCTGTTCATGGGTATATGTAGTATTAGTAAGTGTTATGATGAGTTATGTTGCTTATTATGTGAAAATATGAAAGTTTCTTAAAAATCACAAAGGGTTGAAAATCAGATTTTTTGGTGAAAATGGAACATGAAATTCAATTGACCATATCTCCTATTATATTTTGAATTTTTGAGTGTGGTCAAGTTCAAGAGTTAGATCTATGAGTTTTGTAGCATCTCCAAGTGGAATCACTAGAAAAGGTGTTGTAGATTTTTGTGTAGACTTATTTTAGCGAAGGAGTCAAAAGCTAGAAATTACCGAAATGCTACTGTCCAGATTTTAGAAGGGCTGTTTCGGCCACTTAAATTGTGAGAAAAATTCTGATCTTTTGGGACATGAAATTATATGGTATAAAGAACCTCCTGTCCAAAAATGAGCTCATTCCGACTTAAAATGAGCAAGTTATGACCATTTCAATATTTAGATTTTTCCGACGAAAAACGCTATAACCGGAGTTCTATAACTCCGATGACCATGAAATTTAAACTGGAAGCTCACGTTAACATGTGTAAGATCCTGCCAAAATTTGGGAATTTCTGGAGTTAAACTTGATGTAGTTAATTTCTTAAGAAATTAATTAGAAATTGATTTTTTGAAAAATAGTAAATAAATTTTAAAAATTCCAAAAAAAATATATGTTCATTATGGGACTATATTCTGCTAAATCCCAGAAAAGAAATATTTTTGGGAGTGATTTGTTATTTTTCATAAAAATAGTTTAGTTACGAACATATGAGTTAAATATGTTATGTGAAGTAACAAAGTTGAAAAATAGGATTTTATGGCTTGGAAATCCTATATAAGGTATATGCATATTTTTTATTAGGGATTTAATCATTGGTGATGAAATCTTATGAGTATAGCATTTTTGAATGATTAAATGCATTATTTGGTAAAGTGTAAACAATTGAAATAAATTGTTTATATAAGTTTAAGAAGTGATTAAAATATTGTTGTGATGTTAATAATATTAGATTATGAGTGGTGGATAATATTTGGATACATTTAAAGTCTTTAATATTTATCCTTGTTTTCGTTTGATTAATACTTATATCATTGCTATCATTATCATGTATATATTATGTTGAAAGTCATATGTGGCCTATAGTGCATAGATGGACTTGGTATGATTATGACCAGGGATTATTCGGTATAATCATGACTATAATGTTACAAATGATGTGAAAAAAGTCCTCATTGGCCAGTAGTGCATTGATGGACAGTTTTTGGTATGATTATGGCTATGGATTCTCTTCGGCCAAGAGTGCAAAGATGAATTGTTTTATGGTATGATCAGGACCATTGATGAAAACACAATTATCTTTAGCCCGTTGTGCATAGATAATTTGTGATCGTGATACTAACGAATATCATTGGCTCAGTGGTGCGAGGATGATTCGATGATGTGGATTAATTATTGAAATGAGTCTCAAAGAATGAAATATTAATTCATGGATGTGATTTAATGAATATCATTGGCCGTAGTATGCGGGGGATGATTCGATGATGTGGTTTATTTAAGGTCGAGTCTCAAAGATTATTGGTTTTACTGATTGTATATCTTTGGCTGTGGTGGAAAGATGGATTTTGTTGGTTATTAGTTTCTGATTTTGTATATCTTTGCCTTGTAGTAGTGAAAAGATGAACTATTTGTTATTAGTTATCTGAGTTGTATATCTTTGATCAGAGTAGTGCAAAGATGAATTTGTGAGTATGATTATGAGCAGAATTGTGATTTGGTATAACCATGATTTTTGATGTTTCAGGTGAAGATAGGTGATGAAAATTATCTTCGTCCTAGGTGCAAAAAGGAAATTCATAATCACAATTATGATTATGAGTTATTCATATAATTGTGAACATGAATTGTTGATTGATGTTAGAGGGATAAAACATTATTGGTAGACTTTTAACATGGAGAAGGTAATAGACCTGATGGTCTATTTGACTCTTTTAATGGATTGCTTTCTTACCGCAAACTATGGTTGAAAAGTTTTATCATATGCCATATGTTCTAAATCTATGATTTATTATTGACAAAAGCTATTGATATTTAAATTATCTTTAGTCATGATATTCTTTACTGGGCTAGTTGTGCTCACCCTTTTGCTTCATAATTCCTTTCGTAATAAGAGTGTAGTCATGGGTCGAAGTGGGGATAATGAGGAGAATAGTGTGATGGTCCGAGACTGTCGATGTTTCTCAATACATTATAAAATGACATGACATACAATATATAATTGTATTGAGGACCTAAGATGTGGGTGTCGTATTTTATACGTCACTTAATAATTAATTTTGGTGAACAACAATAGGCAGATGAGAACCCGACTTTGGAAGCGTCAAAAGTGCACTTCATTAGAATAAACAAGATAGTAATCTTCTCGTTCTTCTTTGGGGTCTTGAAATATTTGTTACTGTATTTTATATGGCATTGTAATAATTTGAGTTTGGATCATCGCCTATGAGACAATATTGTATTAAAACTCATAGTTAATCATAAGTCGATTCTATCTGACAGTTCAACAGTTGTATAAATGAAGTTTGTATTTGATTTTTATAATGTGATATCTGGCGACTCGGAATGGGTCGTGTGAACCTATTTTGGGGGCGTCACAAATGGTATCAGAGCTTAGGGATATGGTCGTTGGCGGAGATATGAGTCTAAAACTAGGAAGGGAGAGACGAGTAATATATTTCGCTAGTGTGTGACTTACCTAAGCTGAAATTGTTTACTTGATAAGTTAACAAATTATGATATGTCAATTAACCTTGTTTTGAAGTATATTCTAGAATGATATCTGAAACACAGGAGATGAGCAATGGGAAAATCATGATACAGAAGAAATAACCAGGAAGGTACAATCCGAAAAGAAAGCAATGTATATTTGAGGGCGAAATTTCATAAGGAGAGGAGATTGTGAGACCCCGAATTTTATGAAATAAAAGTATTCAATTTTTTTATTTTGGTGAATAGTTAAATTGATAAAAGTTTAAAGTTAAGGGTGACATTTGAAAATTTTTCAAAGTAAGTGATGATGAAGTTTTGATTTATTAGTATTAATAATGTAATAAAACAGAAATATTTTTTATATAAAACACAATACTTTTATAAAGTTATTGGCTAATAGTAAAATCTTTTTATATAAAAATGTATACTTTTATAAAGTTATTTATTTTATTAGACAATAATTAGAATTTATTATATTTTATTATGCATAGTGCTGCATAGTGTTTGCATAGTAAAATCTTTTTATATAAAATGTAATACTTTTATAAAGTTATTTATTTTATTAGACAATAATTAGAATATATTATATTTTATTATGCATAGTTTTATAAAGTTATTCGTTTTATTAGATTATAGATAGAATATATTATATTTTATTGTAAACCAATCTTGACTGTCCGTTTAAAAGTAAATCAATTTGGACTGTTCATGGATTGGTTACTATTCAATCCATTCTTCTATAAATAGAAGCTCATTCCATCATTATTTCTTACGAATTCACTGAAACTCTAGAGAGAGAAACTATAGAGAGAATTCTTCTTCTATAATCTTGAGCGTATTTCTTTGGAGTTTAAGAAAGCTTTGAGCGTAGTGCAAGTTTTCTTCGAGTATATCCTCGCCCTACCAGTCAGAGTACTCTTCTTTGAAAGGTAAGGGATATTATTTGTTGTACTCGTAAGGGGTATTATTTCTTTTGTATTCATGAAGAGAGCTTCTGTTGTTCCATTCTTTATTATTCTGTTGGAATAACCTGTATACACGGACTACTCTATACTTGGTGAAATTCTTCTATTCCATTCCTTATTATTCTGTTGGAATATCCTGTCACTGCGAATTTTGCCTGACCTGGTTCCGTTCTTTATTATTATGTTGGAACATCCTCGCGATTATAATTTTGCCTCGACACGTTCCGCTTCTTTATTATTCTCATTGAATAACTGCTTATACTGGCACCGCATACATGGTGAAATTATGTTGTTATTCCATTCTTTATTATTCGCGCTTAATATCCCGTCTGCATGCATTTACACCGGACCGGTTCCATTATTTATTATTCGTCGAAATATCCCGCTCTGCTGCGCCTTACCGACCGGTTCCATTATTTATTATTCTCATTGGGAATAACCTTTACAAGCGGTCTCTATCGCATGCATGGTGAATCATTCATTATTCCATTCTTTTTATTCTTTTGAATAACTCGTCATGTGGATTACCACATGCATTGTGAATGATCCTTTGTATTCATTCCTTATTAAATTGTGGAAATAATCTGTATACGTGAATTACCGCATAGCGGGCGAAAATCCATTTGCAGTTTCATATATTCTCGATTATACTTAGTTGGTTAAAGTTTTGGCTTTTATACTCCATGAAATTAGTGGAATATCCTTGATATTTACGCTGGTTATATGTAGTATTAGTAAGTGTTATGATGAGTTATGTTGGTTATTATGTGAAAACATGAAAGTTTCTTAGAAATCACAAAGGGTTGAAAATCAGATTTTGGTGAAAATGGAACATGAAATTTAATTGATCATATCTCCTATTATATTTTGAATTTTTGAGAGTGGTCAAGTTCTAGAGTTAGATCTATGAGTTTTGTAGCATCTCCAAGTGGAATCACTGGAAAAGGTGTTGCAGATTTTTGTGTGGACTGATTTTAGCAAAGGGATCAAAAGCTGAAAATTACCGAAATGCTACTGTCCAGATTTTAGAAGGGCTGTTTCGGCCACTTAAATTGTGAGAAAACTTCTGGCCTTTTTGGACATGAAAGTATATGGTATAAAGAACCTCCTGTCCAAAAATGAGCTCATTCCGACTTAAAATGAACAAGTTATGACCATTTAAATTATCTTTAGTCATGATATTCTTTACTGGGCTAGTTGTGCTCACCCTTTTGCTTCACAATTCCTTTCAGGTAATAAGAGTGTAGCTGGGTCGAAAGGGATAACAGGGAATTGTGTGATGGTCCGAGATCGTCAAGTTTCTCAATACATTATAAAATGACATGACATACAATATATAATTGTATTGAGGACCTAAGATGTGGGTGTCGATTTTATACGCCACTTAATAATTAATTTTGGTGATCAACAATAGTCGATGAGAACTTGACTTTGGAAGCGCTAAAAGTGCACTTCATTAGAATAAACAAGATAGTAATCTTCTCGCTCTTCTTTGGGGTCTTGAAATATTTGTTATCAGTATTTTATATGGCATTGTAATAATTTGAGTTTGATACCGCCTATGAGACAATATTTTATTAAAACTCACTTGATTAACTGTGGTCGTATTCTATACTGACATACCAACAGCTTAATATAAATGAAGTTTGTAATTGATTTTTATAATGTGATATATGGCGACTCAGAATGGGTCGTGTGAACCTATTTTGGGGGCGTAACAAATGATATCAGAGCTTAGGGATATGGTCGTTGGCGGAGATATGAGTCTAGAACTAGGAAGGGAGAGACGAGTAATATACTTCGTTAGTGTGTGACATACCTAAGCTGAAATTGTTTACTTGATAAGTTGACAAATTATGATATGTCAATTAACCTTGTTTTGAAGTATATTCTAGAATGATATCTGAAACACATGAGATGAGCAATGGGAAAATCATGATACATAAGAAATAACCAAGAAGGTACAATCCGAAAAGAAAGCAATGTATTTTTGAGGGCGAAATTTCATAAGGAGAGGAGATTGTGAGACCCCGAATTTTATAAAATAAAAGTATTCAATTTTTTTATTTTGGTGAATAGTTAAATTGATAAAAGTTTAAATTAAGGGTGACATTTGAAAATTTTTCAAAGTAAGTGATGGTGAAGTTTTGATTTATTAGTATTATTAATGTAATAAAACAGAAATGCTATTTATATAAAACAGAATACTTTTATAAAGTTATTCGTTTTATTAGGCTAATAGTAAAATCTTTTTATATAAAACAGAATACTTTTATAAAGTTATTTATTTTATTAGACAATAATTAGAATATATTATATTTTATTATGCTTAGTGCCTGCATAGTGTTTGCATAGTAAAATCTTTTTATATAAAACAGAATACTTTTATAAAGTTATTTATTTTATTAAACAATAATTAGAATATATTATATTTTATTATGCATAGTTTTATAAAGTTATTCATTTTATTAGATTATAGATAGAATATATTATATTTTATTGTAAACCAATCTGGACTGTCCGTTTAAAAGTAAATCAATTTGGACCGTTCATGGATTGGTTACTATTCAGTCCATTCTTCTATAAATAGAAGCTCATTCCATCATTATTTCTTACGAATTCAATTTAAACTCTAGAGAGAAACTATAGAGAAATTCTTCTTCTATAATCTTGAGCGTATTTCTTTGGAGTTTAAGAAAGCTTTGAAAGCGTAGTGCAAGTTTTCTTCGAGTATATCCTCGCCTACCAACTTGAGTACTCTTCTTCTTGAAAGGTAAGGATATTATTTGTTGTACTTTCGTAAGGGGTATTATTTCTTTTGTATTCATGAAGAAACTTCATTGTTTCATTCTTTATTATTCATTGAATAACTCGTGATACGGACTACCCTATACTTGGTGAAATTCTTCTATTCCATTCCTTATTATTCTGTTGGAATATCCTGTCAATGAGAATTTTGCCTGACCTGGTTCCGTTATTTATTATTCTGTTGGAATAACATGTTTATGCGAAGTACCGCATACATGGTGAAATTATGTTGTTATTCCATTCTTTATTATTCTATCAGAATATCCTGTCTGTGCGTTTACACCGGACCTGGTTCCATTATTTATTATTCCGTATTTATTATTCTGTCGGAATATCCTGTCTCTCCGTTTATGCCGGACCTGGTTCCATTATTTATTATTCTGTTGGGAATAACCTTTCTGTGCGGTCTCTATCGCATGAATGGTGAATCCTTCTGTTATTCCATTCTTTATTATTCTGTTGGAATAACCTATTTATGTGGATTACCACATGCATGGTGAATGATCCTTTGTATTCATTCCTTATTAAATTGTGGAAATGATCTGTATACGTGAATTACCGCATGGCGGGCGAAAATCCATTTGCAGTTTCATATATTCTCGATTATACTTAGTTGGTTAAAGTTTTGGCTTCTATACTCCATGAAATTAGTGGAATATCCTTGATATTTGTTCTGGGTATATGTAGTATTAGTAAGTGTTATGATGAGTTATGTTGGTTATTATGTGAAAACAAGAAAGTTTCTTAGAAATCACAAAGGGTTGAAAATCAGATTTTGGTGAAAATGAAATATGAAATTTAATTGATCATATCTCCTATTATATTTTGAATTTTTGAGTGTGGTCAAGTTCTAGAGTTAGATCTATGAGTTTTGTAGCATCTCCAAGTGGAATCACTGGAAAAGGTGTTGTAGATTTTCGTGTGGACTGATTTTAGCAAAGGAGTCAAAAGCTGGAAATTACCAAAATGCTACTGTCCAGATTTTAGAAGGGCTATTTTAGCCACTTAAATTGTGAGAAAAATTCTGGTCTTTTAGAACATGAAAGTATATGGTATAAAGAACCTCCTGTCCAAAAATGAGCTCATTCCGACTTAAAATGAGCAAATTATGACCATTTCAATATTTAGGTTTTTCCGACGAAAAATACTATAACCGGAGTTCTCCAACTCCGATGACCATGAAATTTAAACTGGAAGCTCATGTTAACATGTGTAAGATCCTGCCAAAATTTGGGAATTTCTGGAGTTAAACTTGAGGTAGTTAATTTCTTAAGGAATTAATTAGAAATTGATTTTTTGAAAAATAGTAAATAAATTTTAAAAATTCCGAGAAAAATATATGTTCATTATGGGACTATATTCTGCTAAATTCCGAAAAAGAAATATTTTGGACCTGATTTGATATTTTTCATAAAATAGTTTAATTACTTAACATATGAGTTAAATATGTTATGTGAAGTAACAAAGTTGAAAAATAGGATTTTATGGCTTGGAAATCCTATATAAGGTATATGCATATTTTTGATTAGGGATTTAATCATTGGTGATGAAATCTTATGAGTATGGCATTTTTGAATGATTAAATGCATTATTTGGTAAAGTGTAAACAATTGAAATAAATTGTTTATAAGTTTAAGAAGTGATTAAAATATTGTTATGATATTAATAATATTAGATTATGAGTGGTGGATAATATTTGGATACATTTAAAGTCTTTAATATTTATCCTTATTTTCGTTTGATTAATACTTATATCATTGTCATCATCCTCATGTATATATTATGTTGAAAGTCATCTGTGGCCTGTAGTGCATAGATGGACTTGGTATGATTATTACCAGGGACTAATCGGTATAATTATGACCGTAATGTTACAAATGATGTGGAAAAAAGTCCTCATTGGCCCGTAGTGCATTGATGGACGCTTTTGGTATGATTATGGCTATGGATTCTCTTCGCCAAGAGTGCAAAGATGAATTGTTTTATGGCATGATCAGATCATTGATGAAAACACGATTATCTTTGGCCACCAGCATAGATAATTTGTGGTCGTGATATTAACGATTATCCTTGGCCCGTAGAAAGGTGGATGATTCGATAATGTGGATTAATTATTGAATCGAGTCTCAAAGAATGAAATATTAATTCATGGATGTGATTTAATGAATATCATTGGTAGTAGTGCAGGGATGATTCGATGATGTGGTTTATTTATTAAGCTAAGTCTCAGCATTATTGGTTTTACAGTTGTATATCTTTGGCCTGTAGTGCAAAGATGGACTGTTGGTTATTGGTTTTACAGTTGTATATCTTTGGCTTGTAGTGCAAGGATGAACTGTTTGTTATTGGTTATACAGTTGTATATCTTTGACAGTAGTGCAAAGATGAATTTGTGAGTATGATTATGGGTAGGAATTGTGATTTGGTATAACCATGATTTTTGATGTTTCAGGTGAAGATAGGTGATGAAAATTATCTTCGTCCTAGGTGCGAAAAGGAAATTCATAATCATAATTATGATTATGAGTTATTCAAATAATTGTGGACATGAATTGTTGATTGATGTTACAGGGATAAAACATTATTGGTGGACTTTTAACATGGAGAAGATAATAGACCTGATGGTCTATTTGACTCTTTTAATGGATTACTTGTTTCGCTGCAACTATGGTTGAAAAGTTTTATCATCTACCATATGTTCTAAATCTCTGATTTATTATTGACAAAAGTTATTGATATTTAAATTATCTTTAGTCATGATATTCTTTACTAGGCTAGTTGTGCTCACCCTTTTGCTTCATAATTCCTTTCAGGTAATAAGAGTGTAGCTGGGTCGAGCGGGGATAACAGGGGAATTGTGTGATGGTCCGAGATTATCGAAGTTTCTCAATACATTATAAAATAATATGACATACAATATATAATTGTATTGAGGACCTAAGATGTGGGTGTCGTATTTTATACGTCACTTAATAATTGATTTTGGTGAACAACAATAGGCTTATGAGAACCCAACTTTGGAAGCGTCAAAAGTGCACCTCATTAGAATAAACAAGATAGTAATCTTCTCGTTCTTCTTTGGGGTCTTGAAATATTTGTTGCTGTATTTTATATGGCATTGTAATAATTTGAGTTTGGATACTGTCTATGAGACAATATTGTATTAAAACTCATAGTTAATCTAATGGTCGATTCTATAATGACGCTTCAACAGTTGTATAAATGAAGTTTGTATTTGATTTTTATAATGTGTTATCTGGCGACTCGGAATGGGTCGTGTGGACCTATTTTGGGGGCGTCACAAATTTGCCTATAACAATAGTTATCATGCTAGCATAGGTATGCCACCCTATGAAGCCTTATATGGGAGGAACTATAGAACACCTTTGTGTTGGGATGAAGTCGAGGAAAGACAAATGCTAGGACCTGAAATAATTTAACAAACAACTGAAACCATCAGAATTATACGTCAATGATTACAAGCATCTCAAGAGTGAAAGAAAATACGCTGATCCACATCTTCAACAACGAAATTTTAACGTAGGAAATCACGTATTCTTGAACGTATCTCCTTGGAAGGGCAAAATACGTTTTGGCAAGAAAGGAAAACTAAGTCCGAGATTCATTGGACCTTTTGAAATTTTGAGAAGGATTGGTAAAGTTACTTATGAAATAGCACTACCTCCTGAGTTGAATCATATCCATAATGTGTTTCATGTGTCTGTATTACGACCATACAAACCTGATTATAAACACGTTATAAATTATGAGCCAATCCAAATAGAAGAAGATCTTTCTTATGTAGAAGAACATGTGCAGATCGTCGACCGTAAAGAGCAAGTCCTGAGAAAAGTGATAGCGTCGGTTAAAGTGATCTGGAGAAATCTGAACGTTGAAGAGGCTACATGGGAGCTCAAAGATAAAATGCGAGAGAATTATCCTAAATTATTTGCTTAACTTATACTATAATTTCGAGGGCGAAATTCTTATTAGTGGGGGTGAATGTAAAAACCCAAAAACCCTAATTAAGATTCAGTTATGTAAAATTCAATTATATCAATAAAATTTCTTCGTTCTGAATGTGTTATGTGTTAATATATACTCTATTTAACAAATTTGACCAAATAAAATTTTGTCCAAAAACGTCATGCTTGACACCTCGTGCTTAAAATTTTCTTTCGAAAACGGACTTCTCGGTATATTTGTTTTGACAAGTTGCTTTGTCGTGCTTACACTGACAAAACACTTTGTCGTGCTTGTTAGGATTAGTGAGAAATCTAGGTTAATAACCCTAGATTAACAAACCCTAACCCTAATCAGCAAAACCCTAACCCTAATTTAGAAACCAAACCCTAATTAGATTATCTTAACACCTAATCATGGTTAGTAAACTTCAATTAGGTACTAATAAACATCATTTAACAATCATAATAATTTAAAACAAAACCCTAATCAAGATTAGTGAAAATTAGAGCATAATTAAGCTACTAAACTAACCTAACTAGCTCACAAGTAGGTTAGGAGTCACCATTGCAAGTCCCTAGGCTACACATGACATTCTTGTAACTCTCAAACATAAGTAGAGTCATCAGATCTAATATTTGTGGAGGCAAGTAGCTTGAAAATGTCCAAAAAGACAAGTTGAAGAATTCTATAAATAGGAACCCTAGGTCTGAGCAAACTCACAAATTTTCTAAGCCATTATACACTTACTTACTTACCAAATCAAGTCTGGGTGATAGCAGCAACAAAATCAGAAGCTAGAATCAAAAGATCAATCAAGAAAGGTACAAACCCTAGTTCATAGCTAGCTCTTTGATCCTTTGTTAATTTTGTTGTTTAGATGTTTAGAAATATGTATTAATATGTTAGAAAGTATGTTAGATTGGTAGAACATGTTTTCATAACATCTAGATGCCTTAATTAAGTGTTTTTAGAAATCTGGAAATTTTGAAAACCAAGTCTGACAGCCGAATGTCAGGGCTTGTAGATTCATATGTGTTTATGTTTAGGTCTGTTAATTATATGTTACTTGTAGCCTGTTAGTAGGTCTTTAATCTGAAAAAGAAAACAGGTTCATTAGAACCATATATTGCAAGTTATAAGTGGCCAAAGTGCATTGCCCGTTCACGGATTGAAGTTTTATGGGTTACCCAGAAAACTCAAGAACAGTCTGTAGCGGCTACTTTGACCAACTTTTTAATCATCTTCTGTTTGTTGTTTTTGTAATGTTTTGTATTAGATTAACACCCTCATATATGTACTACATGTCTATGATCTTAAATTGCTTAAACAACTCATAGGATTACTGGAATTAATGGTTAAAATTCGTTGACCAAGCTTGACCAAGTTTTTTGGGTTACCTAGAAAACTGATGAACACGAAGAACAACGTTTGGCTGTACTTTGACCAGCATAATTAGAGACCTTAGATTTATGCTTTGTTCATGTTAGTTTTATATATATGTACCTTAACATATATACTACATGTTACAACAAACACAACACACATCTAATACACAGAATCAAAGATATTCAAGCCACAAAATCGTTAACCGGCCATGACCACTGTTTTGGGTTGCCCAGAAACTCAAGAACAGCTCTGACAGTGACTTTGAGCCTATATAACTTCTTATTATATGTAGGTTAAAGCCTGAAATTTGATTCATGTTGTACTACTATAAGAATATTATAACATCAACACTTGACCAAATCCAAAATCATAACCAGTAGCTAAATAATTCGTGGACAAACTAGTCACTAGACCATAACCAAACTGTTACCCAAAAACTCAAGAACACCTACAACGACACTTTCTGTTATTGAAGGGCTTTAGCGACAGACAAAAATTGATTTTCTAAAAATTAAATTATAAAAATTAGAAATAATTAATAAATAAATATAAATAAATACAAAAATAGTTTTAAAAATTATATTAAATAATTATAATTAATTTCCGATATTTTTACATAAATTTAATAAATATTTGATTTTATTTGGATATTATTAATAATTAACTTAATAATAAAATAATTAGAATAATTATTTATAAATACTAAATAATTATTGAAAATAATATTAGTGATATAAAATCATAATAAATGATTATAAATTATTTAAAAATAATAAGCAATGTTTTTTGTAAAATTTAATTACTTAGAAATAGAAATAAATCATTTAAAAAATCATTTAAAGGATAAATAAATGTTTTAAAATATTTTAAAACTTCTAAAAATTATTATAATGGATATATAAATTGTTTAAAAATATATAAAAAATTATAAATAAAATTTAGTCCATATATCAACTCATTTAATATTCGGTAAAGGCATTGAACACCGAAACCCTATTAAATCTAACCCAATCTTATGTAAATGTTATATTTGAGTATCGTTATCGATACTAACGTGTTAGATTTATATATGTGAACATCGTAGGTATTTATTAACAAATTGAATAGCATAACTTGACTGATCTACGCTCAGGCAAGTATCTAAACCTTATTTCTTTATTGCAAAATTCTCAACCCTGTTTATTTATTGAACAAGATTTTTATCTTGATATGCTGATGATATAATATACTACACCTACATTTAAACTACCTCTTATTGTAAGGTTATTGTTATAGTTTCAGCATAACTAAGAAATGAATTATTTAATCATATTGATTGGTAAGCTTAAATTATTGTGTCAAACCAAATTGTTTGGTAAGACATCCTTTTCTGAAGTTGGGTATCCCGTATGGAATCATTCGGTCGATAATATATTGACACTAGTTTGGGTGCATTTGAGCACTGGTAGGATGAGATGCATACTCCTAAGATGTTGAATAGGTTGATCCCCTATCTCATATCTAAACAAAATTTCTAAGTCTGTGTGACTGACAGAAATACAAATCCATAGTAAAATGGTAATAACTATCAGTCGAAATTTGAATTGTTATATTTCTTCAAATCATATATTGTTATAAAATACAAAACTTGTGAGCATGTCATAACTCACCCTTGCAAATTATTCTCTTTGCAGTTTTAGATGGTAACCTTGGAACATCTGGAGTAGATAAAGGGAAGCGTCCCTGCTTAGATTAAATTATATTCTTGTCTATTTGAATACTTTGTAATAAGAAACTCGTTATGAGAATCATGTAATCGAATCTTAATATTATTATTTATATATATAACATCTTTTATTTTCGCAACCGTGTGTTCTTACATATATAGATGTAAAGTTAGAATTCTTCGAATCTAGTTGAGATCCTTGGAAAATATTTATCTGAGTGAGGGTATTAATAACATGGACTGTTCATGTTGTTATTGATACTTTGGATTTCAGATAGATAGTTACTATCGATATGATAGTATAAATTTGTATGGCATAGACTATACATCTGGGTGAGGGTATTAGTAATATGGACTGTTCATGTTATTATTACTACTCTGAATTTCAGATAGATAGACTCTAGTCACATATACAGTTCATATATCCAAGTGAGGGTATCCAAACACAGTAATAGTTCTCTTGAGAATTGACATCTGTTATGGGATACTGTGAATTTTGGATCTGTGGGAATTATATTTGATAGTCCCTCTGTATAATGTAATCTTGTAATCAGATACCATGGGTGTATAGATTTAAATGCATTATATTAATTCATTGTAAATACCATATCGAATACCATGGGAGTATAGATATGGGGGCGTTACAATAATTGAGTTCTCATAACTTGCTTATAACTAATATGAGTTTAGGAACTTGCTCATAACTGAGTGCTAATATGAGTTTAGGAACTTGTCCTAACTGAGTGCTCATCAGCCATTAATGTCATAACTGAGTGCTCATAACTTGGTCTTTGCTCGATATGAATTTTTCGTACCTCGTCATTTATAACTCCTCGTGAGTTTACCTTGTACTATTTTATAGTACCTTCTCGTTATAGCATCAAGCTATAACCATTCAGTCATTACAGATCATCTATCATTTTATAACTTAATCTAATCACAGCGTGATCTTATTCTACAATCATCTTCCCTTATGATTCTTCTTCTATTTATAATCATATTATCTTATGATTGTTTAACTCAGGTGTTCCCAGATCCTTTGGCTCTTCAAATTATTCTTTGAACCTATTCCTATTATCTGAACTTATTTCATAAGCATTCTTTGAATTTTCATCAATTAAACACGATTTGAGTTCATTCTTATTATCATAATCATCTTCATCTTGTAGACATCGTCTATTTAATAACACTTAACATCTCATTATTGAAGTCAAGTAACTCCGTATTCATATCATTTAAATACCTCAAGATTCCTCTTTGAATCATCTCATATATATTTTAATCTCTTCTCTATACATTTGTTAAATTTATTTCTTATTGTTCAAATTCTAATTGAGTTCATCCTTTACAATATTCACCTTTCTTCTCTAAGATTATAGCATAAGGTTCTCCTACCTAAGGTTTATAACCTACAGCTTTGATACCAACTGTAAGGACCCCAAAATTCATACAATTAAACTCTTGACTTTGGTCATTAACAATACATCTAACTTCTGATTTGACATCATTATTCGATGTTAAACTAATAAAATGCAGAATAATTTCAAACTTTTCAATCTTCTTTCTATAATTTACTGAATCACAACATTTATCTTTACCTACCTTTGAACCATCCTTAGTTTATTACTCACTCTATTGGGGTTAATAAATAAAACTTACATCCAGGTTCAATACCCTTTATACATCGGACAAAATTTAAGCTCTAGAACTCAATATCAATTAAACATCATACATTATCAAGTACATCATTCAAGACCTTAAACATGATTCAAAATAATAACAACTCATCCAAAGTATATTAATCTTCATGCATTACATCTGATTCATGTCTTTCAAGTTGCACATAGCATTGCTTTGAATCCTTATCCTGCAAAAATGTTTATTTGCAAGGTTGACCTCGACAGCCTAGTAAATCTAACAGGTTTCATGCAACACATAGCATATAAATAACATACGCATCTCATACATCATAAACATATGTCTAAACAAATTACCCATGTTGTAAATCATATATCAAATAAAGATTAATTTTCATACCCCAATCAGCATTCCTTACTCAACTAATGGAGTCATAAATTGATCTTAAAATTTGATAATTACAATAAAAATAATAAATCATGCTCTTTGCAATAGAAATTAAAAACAATTCATCATCAAGTTCACATAACAAATAAGAACTGGAAGACTTGCCTTGATCATGGTTTACCAATAGCATATTAACAACTTACAGCTATCTGCAGTTCACGTGCCCCACACAATTATATAATCATGCACAACAACTATTAGTCACATATCAATGCATAATAGTTGTAATGTAAACTTTACTCTACATCTCATAACACTTCTTATTAATCAATACACAATGTTCAATTTGATTGTTTTAACTTTCGACTTATATCTCACTATATTTCTTCCTAGTCAAACTTGAAATTCATTCAAGTGTTTAAGTCTTTCTAGGACTCCTTATTGGTTTTATATTAACCACATTCCATATCTTATAATGTTCACTTCAATTTAATTGAAACACTTTTAAGTTCATTAACACTTGTCACGATGTTTTGATGTTCATTTGTCACGCGCCTGATTCGTCTCTCTTGTGTATGCTTAGTATGCTTATACAAGTTATCTAGTTCAATATTTATTAATGTTAAGAATCATTATACTTTCTAATATTTATGTTTTATAACTTAGAACAACATCTTTTATCGTCAAAAGCACTACACTTGCATACATGCATGCCCGACGCCCTCCTCCTAATACACATCAGCCCCAAAGATAACAATTTTGACCCCTGCTAACGACCTCAAATCGAAAAACGTAAAGAACAAAAGTTTTAGGTCTATTCGTTGTCTTTTTGAATCATCCTGAATCGCCTCAATCGAAGTTTGTATCAAAAGGTTATGGTTATTTTACTACAGGAGGTCAAAATAGTCCAACTTGACTACTGTATCAGCGCTGCATCACCCAAAATAGCCTTGGAGGCAGCGTTGTAGTGACCCCAAGCAGAAAGGTGCACAATTTTTTTCCAGTTTTGCTTTTCTTAAGAATTTTTAACACTTTCTCCTTCCAACCTTCATAACTCGAGTTATACACACCCAAATCATTCCGTTTTTGACTCTATGGATTCATAATTCATAGAACTACAATATATCAAAGAATCAACAATTTACAGAAACATTAACTAAGCCAAATTTTTCATGCAAAACTCATGTTCATACTAAATGTTCACGTTTTAACATGTTTAGCGTATTCATTCACTACGAATTCGTTTCTTAACCAAATTGATTCATTAAACTTTCGTTCTTTTCATTTTTCAATGTTCATACAACATCCATCACCAATTTAAGGTTTTCATAATGATTTCATAGCTAATTTTAGTATCAAAATTAACCAAAACATATTTGTACAACAAAACTCAAATTATTTATCATTCAACCTATTTTCATGAATTTGATTATTCCTTTTTACTTATTTTTTTATTACTACCTTATTATATAGTTTTAATTGTCACACCCACTACTCAATTAAATTAAATTAAACCTTAATATAAGTATGATTTTCATTAAGTCAATATAACAAATTACTAAATCTCTAATTTAATTACTTAATTAAATTAGAATATTCTATGCCATTAATATTATCACACTTTCATTAAATTATTCCATAATGATTTTCATAAAATATTAATTTTAAATTTCATAAATATTCTATTAAAAATATTTATTTTATTCGATAAATATTTTAACTATTTGCGATATTCACAATCGTATTACATTAACATATTACGTTTATATGTAATATGTATTACTTTATCATCTTATTGAAACAAATATATTTATATTAACTCACTATTTTAATTAAGTGAATTACTCACATTATTTATGAGATTTAATTTATAACAAATTCATTGCACAAGGCATAATAATCCAAATTATATTATTCAATAATATAATTTTGAACTTAATTAAATTAACTTTATTCATTTTTCAAACAATTGCATTTACTGCCTTCAATTGTTAAATTAAATTAACTACTAAACCTCATTCTCCCAATATATATATATATATATATATATATATATATATATATATATATATATATATATATATTTCTTCCACATTCACACAAAATCACATATTTCACAATATATAACACATATATACACATACTCAAACTCGTAACATCTTATAATTGAGAATTTTATCTATTAAATTCTTATTTTAATAATTTCAAAAAATTTAGTTGTCACAATTCTTCTCCATTAAGGCTCCTCCTGCAGCTAAGGCCAATGTTGATTCTAATTTTTTCACTTAACCCATTTTAAAAGTTTGCACTTGCAAACATTTCTGTATACCATGATGTGGACACTTTCTAAGTAATTCTTTCAACCTTTTCATGCCCTCGATAAAGAGATTCTAAATTTTCTTGGGCAAAAGTTGTAATGTCACTCCTTAATTTTACTTTATTAGTGGGCGAAAAAAACTTAGTCAAAAATTTACGCACAAGTGTATGCCTAGAGAGATTAACCTTATCGGTAATGAATATAACCAACTCTTCGCCATATCACGAAGTGTGAAAGAGAAAGTTTTAATCTGAGTTTATCTTTAGTAACTCCATCGTACTTTCATGTATCACAAATCTCCAAGAAATTAATTAAGCGCTCGTTTGGATCATCACTAGGTGTGACGAATGATTTGTTTGAATGAATGGTTTGAATAGTGATTACGGGGATGTAATCCTTGTAAAGAGAGGGAAGGATGTAGCAATCCATAATTTTAAATTATAATTTCAAATATTTATTGATTTATATAAATATTTTAATTGAAGTGTTTATTGTAGAATAAATATTTGTTTAATTTGATTTGATTTGATTATTTATTTGTTAAATAAATAATTAATGAGTTAAGAAAATTAATTATTATGAGATAATATATTCTAATTTAATTTAATAATTAAGTTAGAGAGTTGATAGGGATTAAATGGATTATTATAATGTTCTTAATTTAATTTGATAATAAAAGTGTGATAATAAACTATGCTACAAATGAGTTATTAAAATAAATTAAAGGAGTTTAATTCAATTTTTGCCAAATAAGGCTTAATGAATGTTAAGTCTTTAATTTAAATAGGTTTTACCAAACAAGGCATAAGGATTTTAGGTTATTAAGTTTTAAAAATATTTAGCCAAACAAGTCTTATGGCTTTTGATTTTCAAAGAGATGTAACTGATATCAGTTATATAAATATTTATATTATATAATTTATATCTATTATGTTATACGTTATATGTTCCTAAGTACGTAAGTTAGAGAAGGGAGAAAGAACAGAGAAGAAGCAAAAAAAAAGAGAGAAGGGAGAAGAGAAAATTCTCTGCAAATTGAGAATGTAGAAGAAGAAGTTGTTGTAACCATCTTCTAGCAAGGTAAAACCATACTTTTCTTATTTTTTAGTTTTCTTCTAAATTTCTAGTTTTTATATACATGAAAAGTTTTCTGTAAATTGGTGTGAAGGAGTAATTATTTATTATGTGAATTTATATTACATTAACATATTACGTTTATATGTAATATGTATTACTTTATCATCTTATCGAAATAAATATATTTATATTAATTCACTATTTTAATTAAGTGAATTACTAACATTATTTATGAGATTTAATTTATAACAAATTTATTGCACAAGGCATAATAATCCAAATTATATTATTCCATAATATATATAATTTTGAACTTAATTAAATTAACTTAATTCCTTTTCAAACAATTGCATTTACCTTCTTCAATGGTTAAATTAAATTAACTACTAAACCTCATTCTCCCAATATATATATATATCTTCCACATTCACACCAAATCACATATTTCACAATATATAACACATATATACACATACTCAAACACAGAACATCTTATACTGAGAATTTTATCTATTAAATTCTTATTTTAATAATTTTCAAAAATTTTAGTTGTCACAGCTTCTTCTCCATTAAGGCTCCTCCCCGCAATAAGGCCAATGTTAATTCTAATTAATTCATTTAACCCATTTTAAAAAGTTTGCACTTGCAAACATTTCACATTACCATGATGTAGACACTTTGTGTAAGTAATTCTTTAAACCTTTTCATGCCTAATAAAGAGATTCTAAATTTTCTTGGACAAAAGTTGTAATGTCACTCCTTAATTTTACTTTATTAGCTGGCGAAAAAAACTTAGTCAAAAATTTCTGCACAAGTGTAAGCCAAGAGAGATTAACCCTATCGGTAATGAATATAACCAACTCTTCACCATATCACGAAGTGTGAAAAAGAAAAGCCTTGATCTGAGTTTATCTTGTAGTAACTCCTTCAGTACTTTCATGTTTCACAAATCTCCAAGAAATTAATTAAGCACTGTTTGGATCATCACTAGGTGTATTTAATAATTTGTTTGAATGAATGATTTGAGTAGTGATTCTTGGGACATAATCCTTGTAAGGGCGGATTGATGTAACAATCTATAATTTTAAATTATAATTTCAAATATTTATTGAATTATATAAATATTTTAATTGATGTGTTTATTGTAGAATAAATATTTGTTTAATTTGATTTGATTTAATTATTTATTTGTTAAATAAATAATTAATGAGTTAAGAAATTAATTATTATGAGATAATATTCTAATTTAATTTAATAATTAAGTTAGATAGTTGATAGGGATTAAATGGATTATTATAATGTTCTTAATTTAATTTGATAATAAAAGTGTGACAATAAACTATGCTACAAATGAGTTATTAAAATAAATTAAAGGAGTTTAATTCAATTTTTGCCAAATAAGGCTTAATGAATGTTAAGTCTTTAATTTAAATAGGTTTTACCAAACAAGGCATAAGGATTTTAAGTTATTAAGTTTTAAAAATATTTAGCCAAACAAGTCTTATGGCTTTTGATTTTCAAAGAGATGTAACTGATATCAGTTACATAAATATTTATATTATATAATTTATATCTATTATGTTATACAGTTATATGTTCCTAAAATACGTAAGTTAGAGAAGGAGAAAGAACAGAGAAGAAGAAAAAGAAGAGAAAAGAAAGAAAAAAAAAGAGAGAAGGGAGAAGAGAAAATTCTCTGTGAATTGAGAATTTAGAAGAAGTTGTTATAACTATCTTCTAGCAAGGTAAACCCCCACTTTTCTTATTTTCTTAGTTTTCTTCTAAATTTTTAGTTTTTATATACATGAAAAGTTTTCTGTAAAATTGGTGTGAAGGAGTAATTGTTTATTATGTGAATTTATATTACATTAACATATTACGTTTATATGTAATACGATTACTTTATCATCTTATTGAAACAAATATATTTATATTAATTCATTATTTTAATTAAGTGAATTACTCACATTATTTATGAGATTTAATTTATAACAAATTCATTGCATGAGGCATAATAATCCAAATTATATTATTCCATAATATAATTTTGAACTTAATTAAATTAACTTTATTCATTTTTCAAACAATTGCATTTACCGTCTTCAATTGTTAAATTAAATTAACTACTAAACCTCATTCTCCCAATATATATATATATATATATATTTCTTCCACATTCACACAAAATCACATATTTCACAATATATAACACATATATACACATACTCAAACTCAGAACATCTTATACTGAGAATTTTATCTATTAAATTCTTATTTTAATAATTTCCAAAAAATTTAGTTGTCACAATTCTTCTCCATTAAGGCTCCTCCTGCAGTTGCGTCAATGTTGATTCTAATTTTTTCACTTAACCCATTTTAAAAAGTTTGCACTTGCAAACATTTCAGAATACCATGATGTGGACACTTTCTAAGTAATTCTTTCAACCTTTTCATGCCTGATAAAGAGATTCTAAATTTTCTTGGGCAAAAGTTGTAATGTCACTCCTTAATTTTACTTTATTAGCTGGCGAAAAAAACTTAGTCAAAAATTTCTGCACAAGTGTATGCCTAGAGAGATTAACCCTATCGGTAATGAATATAACCAACTCTTCGCCATATCACGAAGTGTGAAAGAGAAAAGTCTTAATCTGAGTTTATCTTTAGTAACTCCATCGTACTTTCATGTATCACAAATCTCCAAGAAATTAATTAAGCGCTTACTGTTTGGATCATCACTAGGTGTGACGAATGATTTGTTTGAATGAATGGTTTGAATAGTGATTCTGGGGACAGAATCCTTGTAAGGAGGGAAGGATGTAGCAATCCATAATTTTAAATTATAATTTCAAATATTTATTGAATTATATAAATATTTTAATTGATATGTTTATTGTAGAATAAATATTTGTTTAATTTGATTTGATTTGATTATTTATTTGTTAAATAAATAATTAATGAGTTAAGGAAATTAATTATTATGAGATAATATTCTAATTTAATTTAATAATTAAGTTAGATAGTTGATAGGGATTAAATGGATTATTATAATGTTCTTAATTTAATTTGATAATAAAAATGTGACAATAAACTATGCTTCAAATGAGTTATTAAAATAAATTAAAGGAGTTTAATTCAATTTTGCCAAATAAGGCTTAATGAATGTTAAGTCTTTAATTTAAATAGGTTTTACCAAACAAGGCATAAGGATTTTAGGTTATTAAGTTTTAAAAATATTTAGCCAAACAAGTCTTATGGCTTTTGATTTTCAAAGAGATGTAACTGATATCAGTTATATAAATATTTATATTATATAATTTATATCTATTATGTTATACGTTATATGTTCCTAAGTACGTAAGTTAGAGAAGGGAGAAAGAACAGAGAAGAAGAAAAAAAAGAGAGAAGGGAGAAGAGAAAATTCTCTGTAAATTGAGAATTTAGAAGAACAAGTTGTTGTAACCATCTTCTAGCAAGGTAAAACCCTACTTTTCTTATTTTTTAGTTTTCTTCTAAATTTCTAGTTTTTATATACATGAAAAGTTTTCTGTAAAATTGGTGTGAAGGAGTATTTATTTATTATGTGAATTTATATTAAATTAACATATTACGTTTATATGTAATATGTATTACTTTATCATCCTATCGAAATAAATATATTTATATTAATTCACTATTTTAATTAAGTGAATTACTAACATTATTTATGAGATTTAATTTATAACAAATTTATTGCACAAGGCATAATAATCCAAATTATATTATTCCATAATATATATAATTTTGAACTTAATTAAATTAACTTAATTCCTTTTCAAACAATTGCATTTACCTTCTTCAATGGTTAAATTAAATTAACTACTAAACCTCATTCTCCCAATATATATATATATCTTCCACATTCACACCAAATCACATATTTCACAATATATAACACATATATACATACTCAAACACGTAACATCTTATCTTTTGAGAATTTTATCTATTAAATTCTTATTTTAATAATTTTCAAAATTTTTAGTTGTCACAGTTCTTCTCCATTAAGGCTCCTCCTGCGATTCGTCGATGTTGATTCTAATTAATTCATTTAACCCATTTTAAAAGTTTGCACTTGCAAACATTTCACATTACCATGATGTGGAGACACTTTCTAAGTAATTCTTTAAACCTTTTCATGCCTAATAAAGAGATTCTAAATTTTCTTGGACAAAAGTTGTAATGTCACTCCTTAATTTTACTTTATTAGTTTGGCGAAAAAACTTAGTCAAAAATTTCTGCACAAGTGTAAGCCAAGAGAGATTAACCCTATCGGTAATGAATATAACCAACTCTTCACCATATCACGAAGTGTGAAAAAGAAAAGCCTTGATCTGATTTTATCTGTAGTAACTCCTTCGTACTTTCATGTATCACAAATCTCCAAGAAATTAATTAAGCACTCGTTTGGATCATCACTAGGTGTGACGAATGATTTGTTTGAATGAATGATTTGAGTAGTGATTCTTGGGACAGAATCCTTGTAAAGACGGATTGATGTAACAATCTATAATTTTAAATTATAATTTCAAATATCTATTGAATTATATAAATATTTTAATTGATGTGTTTATTGTAGACTAAATATTTGTTTAATTTAATATTATTTGATTATTTATTTGTTAAAGAAATAATTAATGAGTTAAGGAAATTAATTATTATGAGATAATATTCTAATTTAATTTAATAATTAAGTTAGAGAGTTGATAGGGATTAAATGGATTATTATAATGGTCTTAATTTAATTTGATAATAAAAGTGTGACAATAAACTATCTTACTGAATGAGTTATTAAAATAAATTAAAGGAGTTTAATTCAATTTTTGCCAAATAAGGCTTAATGAATGTTAAGTCTTTAATTTAAATAGGTTTTACCAAATAAGGCATAAGGATTTTAAGTTATTAAGTTTTAAAAATATTTAGCCAAACAAGTCTTATGGCTTTTGATTTTCAAAGAGATGTAAGCGATATCGCTTATAAATATTTATATTATATAATTTATATCTACTATGTTATATCGTTATATGTTCCTAAATGCGTAAGTTAGAGAGGGAGAAAGAAACAGCGAGAAGAAAAGAAGAAAAAGAAAGAAAAAAAAAGAGAGGGAGAGAGAAAATTCTACGTGAATTGAGAATTTAGAAGAAGTTGTTATAACCATCTTCTAGCAAGGTAAACCCCACTTTTCTTATTTTTTAGTTTTCTTCTAAATTTTAGTTTTTATATACATGAAAAGTTTTACGTAAAATTGGTGTGAAGGAGTAATTGTTTATTATGTGAATTTATATTACATTAACATATTACGTTTATATGTAATATGTATTACTTTATCATCTTATTGAAACAAATATATTTATATTAATTCATTATTTTAATTAAGTGAATTACTCACATTATTTATGAGATTTAATTTATAACAAATTCATTGCACAAGGCATAATAATCCAAATTATATTATTCCATAATATAATTTTGAACTTAATTAAATTAACTTTATTCACTTTTCAAACAATTGCATTTACCTTCTTCAATTGTTAAATTAAATTAACTACTAAACCTCATTCTCCCAATATATATATATATATATATATATATATATATATATATATATATATATATATATATGTGTGTGTGTGTATATATATATATATATCTTCCACATTCACACAAAATCACATATTTCACAATATATAACACATATATACACATACTCAAACTCAGAACATCTTATACTGAGAATTTTATCTATTAAATTCTTATTTTAATAATTTCCAAAAATTTTAGTTGTCACAATTCTTCTCCATTAAGGCTCCTCCTGCAGTTGCGTCAATGTTGATTCTAATTTTTTCACTTAACCCATTTTAAAAAGTTTGCACTTGCATGCATTTCAGAATACCATGATGTGGACACTTTCTAAGTAATTCTTTAAACCTTTTCATGCCTCATAAAGAGATTCTAAATTTTCTTGGGCAAAAGTTGTAATGTCACTCCTTAATTTTACTTTATTAGTCGGCGAAAAAACTTAGTCAAAATTTACGCACAAGTGTATGCCTAGAGAGATTAACCATATCGGTAATGAATATAACCAACTCTTCGTCATATCACGAAGTGTGAAAGAGAAAAGTCTTAATCTGAGTTTATCTGTAATAACTCCATCGTACTTTCATGTATCACAAATCTCCAAGAAATTAATTAAGCCCTCGTTTGGATCATCACTAGGTGTGAAGAATGATTTGTTTGAATGAATGGTTTGAATAGTGATTCTGGGGACAAAATCCTTGTAAGGAGGGAAGGATGTAGCAATCCATAATTTTAAATTATAATTTCAAATATTTTTTGAATTATATAAATATTTTAATTGATGTGTTTATTGTAGAATAAATATTTGTTTAATTTGATTTGATTTGATTATTTATTTGTTAAATAAATAATTAATGAGTTAAGGAAATTAATTATTATGAGATAATATTCTAATTTAATTTAATAATTAAGTTAGATAGTTGATAGGGATTAAATGGATTATTATAATGTTCTTAATTTAATTTGATAATAAAAGTGTGACAATAAACTATGCTACAAATGAGTTATTAAAATAAATTAAAGGAGTTTAATTCAATTTTTGCCAAATAAGGCTTAATGAATGTTAAGTCTTTAATTTAAATAGGTTTTACCAAACAAGGCATAAGGATTTTAGGTTATTAAGTTTTAAAATATTTAGCCAAACAAGTCTTATGGCTTTTGATTTTCAAAGAGATGTAATCGATATCGATTATATAAATATTTATATTATATAATTTATATCTATTATGTTATACGTTATATGTTCCTAAATACGTAAGTTAGAGAAGGAGAAAGAGAGAGAAGAAAAAAAAGAGAGAAGAGAGGAGAAGAAAATTCTCTCAGAAATTGAGAATTTAGAAGAACAAGTTGTTGTAACCATCTTCTAGCAAGGTAAAACCCTACTTTTCTTATTTTTTAGTTTTCTTCTAAATTTCTAGTTTTTATATACATGAAAAGTTTTACAGAAAATTGGTGTGAAGGAGTATTTATTTATTATGTGAATTTATATTAAATTAACATATTACGTTTATATGTAATATGTATTACTTTATCATCTTATCGAAATAAATATATTTATATTAATTCACTATTTTAATTAAGTGAATTACTAACATTATTTATGAGATTTAATTTATAACAAATTTATTGCACAAGGCATAATAATCCAAATTATATTATTCCATAATATATATAATTTTGAACTTAATTAAATTAACTTAATTCCCTTTTCAAACAATTGCATTTACCTTCTTCAATGGTTAAATTAAATTAACTACTAAACCTCATTCTCCCATATATATATATATATTTCATTTCACACCAAATCACATATTTCACAATATATAACACATATATACACATACTCAAACACAGAACATCTTATACTGAGAATTTTATCTATTAAATTCTTATTTTAATAATTTTCAAAAATTTTAGTTGTCACAGTTCTTCTCCATTAAGGCTCCTCCTGCAGTTGCGTCAATGTTGATTCTAATTAATTCATTTAACCCATTTTAAAAAGTTTGCACTTGCAAACATTTCACATTACCATGATGTAGACACTTTCTAAGTAATTCTTTAAACCTTTTCATGCCTAATAAAGAGATTCTAAATTTTCTTGGACAAAAGTTGTAATGTCACTCCTTAATTTTACTTTATTAGCTGGCGAAAAAAACTTAGTCAAAAATTTCTGCACAAGTGTAAGCCAAGAGAGATTAACCCTATCGGTAATGAATATAACCAACTCTTCACCATATCACGAAGTGTGAAAAAGAAAAGCCTTGATCTGATTTTATCTGTAGTAACTCCTTCGTACTTTCATGTATCACAAATCTCCAAGAAATTAATTAAGCACTCGTTTGGATCATCACTAGGTGTGGCCAGAATGATTTGTTTGAATGAATGATTTGAGTAGTGATTCTTGGGACAGAAATCCTTGTAAAGACTGATTGATGTAACAATCTATAATTTTAAATTATAATTTCAAATATCTATTGAATTATATAAATATTTTAATTGATGTGTTTATTGTAGAATAAATATTTGTTTAATTTGATTTTATTTGATTATTTATTTGTTAAAGAAATAATTAATGAGTTAAGGAAATTAATTATTATGAGATAATATTCTAATTTAATTTAATAATTAAGTTAGAGAGTTGATAGGGATTAAATGGATTATTATAATGGTCTTAATTTAATTTGATAATAAAAGTGTGACAATAAACTATGCTACAAATGAGTTATTAAAATAAATTAAAGGAGTTTAATTCAGTTTTTGCCAAATAAGGCTTAATGAATGTTAAGTCTTTAATTTAAATAGGTTTTACCAAATAAGGCATAAGGATTTTAAGTTATTAAGTTTTAAAAATATTTAGCCAAACAAGTCTTATGGCTTTTGATTTTCAAAGAGATGTAATCGATATCGCTTATATAAATATTTATATTATATAATTTATATCTATTATGTTATATACGTTATATGTTCCTAAAAATACGTAAGTTAGAGAAGGGAGAAAGAATGAGAGAAGAAGCTAAAGAAGAAAAGAAAAAAAAAAAAGAGAGAGAGGGAGAAGAGAAATTCTACGTGAATTGAGAATTTAGAAGAAGTTGTTATAACCATCTTCTAGCAAGGTAAACCCCACTTTTCTTATTTTTTTAGTTTTCTTCTAAATTTTAGTTTTATATACATGAAAAGTTTTACGAAAATTGGTGTGAAGGAGTAATTGTTTATTATGTGAATTTATATTACATTAACATATTACGTTTATATGTAATATGTATTACTTTATCATCTTATTGAAACAAATATATTTATATTAATTCATTATTTTAATTAAGTGAATTACTCACATTATTTATGAGATTTAATTTATAACAAATTCATTGCACAAGGCATAATAATCCAAATTATATTATTCCATAATATAATTTTGAACTTAATTAAATTAACTTTATTCACTTTTCAAACAATTGCATTTACCTTCTTCAATTGTTAAATTAAATTAACTACTAAACCTCATTCTCCCATATATATATATATATATATATATATATATATATATATATATCTTCCACATTCACATAAAAAATCACATATTTCACAATATATAACACATATATACACATACTCAAACTCAGAACATCTTATACTGAGAATTTTATCTATTAAATTCTTATTTTAATAATTTCCAAAATTTTAGTTGTCACAATTCTTCTCCATTAAGGCTCCTCCTGCAGTTGCGTCAATGTTGATTCTAATTTTTTCACTTAACCCATTTTAAAAAGTTTGCACTTGCAAATATTTCAGAATACCATGATGTGGACACTTTCTAAGTAATTCTTTAAACCTTTTCATGCCTCGCAAAGAGATTCTAAATTTTCTTGGGCAAAAGTTGTAATGTCACTCCTTAATTTTACTTTATTAGTTTTGGCGAAAAAAACTTAGTCAAAATTTACGCACAAGTGTATGCCTGAGAGATTAACCCTATCGGTAATGAATATAACCAACTCTTCGCCATATCACGAAGTGTGAAAGAGAAAAGTCTTAATCTCGAGTTTATCTTTAGTAACTCCATCGTTTCTTTCATGTATCACAAATCTCCAAGAAATTAATTAAGCGCTTCGTTTGGATCATCACTAGGTGTGATGAATGATTTGTTTGAATGAATGGTTTGAATAGTGATTCTGGGATGTAATCCTTGTAAGGAGGGAAGGATGTAGCAATCCATAATTTTAAATTATAATTTCAAATATTTATTGAATTATATAAATATTTTAATTGATGTGTTTATTGTAGAATAAATATTTGTTTAATTTGATTTGATTTGATTATTTATTTGTTAAATAAATAATTAATGAGTTAAGGAAATTAATTATTATGAGATAATATTCTAATTTAATTTAATAATTAAGTTAGATAGTTGATAGGGATTAAATGGATTATTATAATGTTCTTAATTTAATTTGATAATAAAAGTGTGACAATAAACTATGCTACAAATGAGTTATTAAAATAAATTAAAGGAGTTTAATTCAATTTTTGCCAAATAAGGCTTAATGAATGTTAAGTCTTTAATTTAAATAAGTTTTACCAAACAAGGCATAAGGATTTTAGGTTATTAAGTTTTAAAAATATTTAGCCAAACAAGTCTTATGGCTTTTGATTTTCAAAGAGATGTAACTGATATCAGTTATATAAATATTTATATTATATAATTTATATCTATTATGTTATACGTTATATGTTCCTAAGTACGTAAGTTAGAGAAGGGAGAAAGAACAGAGAAGAAGAAAAAAAAGAGAAGGAGAGAAGAAAAATTCTCTTCAGAATTGAGAATTTAGAAGAACAAGTTGTTGTAACCATCTTCTAGCAAGGTAAAACCCTACTCTTCTTATTTTTTTTAGTTTTCTTCTAAATTTCTAGTTTTTATATACATGAAAAGTTTTACGTAAAATTGGTGTGAAGGAGTAATTATTTATTATGTGAATTTATATTAAATTAACATATTACGTTTATATGTAATATGTATTACTTTATCATCTTATCGAAATAAATATATTTATATTAATTCACTATTTTAATTAAGTGAATTACTAACATTATTTATGAGATTTAATTTATAACAAATTTATTGCACAAGGCATAATAATCCAAATTATATTATTCCATAATATATATAATTTTGAACTTAATTAAATTAACTTAATTCCCTTTTCAAACAATTGCATTTACCTTCTTCAATGGTTAAATTAAATTAACTACTAAACCTCATTCTCCCAATATATATATATATATATATTCCACATTCACACCAAATCACATATTTCACAATATATAACACATATATACACATACTCAAACACAGAACATCTTATACTGAGAATTTTATCTATTAAATTCTTATTTTAATAATTTTCAAAAATTTTAGTTGTCACAGTTCTTCTCCATTAAGGCTCCTCCTGCAGTTGCGTCAATGTTAATTCTAATTAATTCATTTAACCCATTTTAAAAAGTTTGCACTTGCAAACATTTCACATTACCATGATGTAGACACTTTGTAAGTAATTCTTTAAACCTTTTCATGCCTAATAAAGAGATTCTAAATTTTCTTGGACAAAAGTTGTAATGTCACTCCTTAATTTTACTTTATTAGCTGGCGAAAAAAACTTAGTCAAAAATTTCTGCACAAGTGTAAGCCAAGAGAGATTAACCCTATCGGTAATGAATATAACCAACTCTTCACCATATCACGAAGTGTGAAAAAGAAAAGCCTTGATCTGAGTTTATCTGTAGTAACTCCTTCGTACTTTCATGTATCACAAATCTCCAAGAAATTAATTAAGCACTCGTTTGGATCATCACTAGGTGTGACGAATGATTTGTTTGAATGAATGATTTGAGTAGTGATTCTTGGGACATAATCCTTGTAAGGACGGATTGATGTAACAATCTATAATTTTAAATTATAATTTCAAATATTTATTGAATTATATAAATATTTTAATTGATGTGTTTATTGTAGAATAAATATTTGTTTAATTTGATTTGATTTGATTATTTATTTGTTAAATAAATAATTAATGAGTTAAGGAAATTAATTATTATGAGATAATATTCTAATTTAATTTAATAATTAAGTTAGATAGTTGATAGGGATTAAATGGATTATTATAATGTTCTTAATTTAATTTGATAATAAAAGTGTGACAATAAACTATGCTACAAATGAGTTATTAAAATAAATTAAAGGAGTTTAATTCAATTTTGCCAAATAAGGCTTAATGAATGTTAAGTCTTTAATTTAAATAGGTTTTACCAAACAAGGCATAAGGATTTTAAGTTATTAAGTTTTAAAATATTTAGCCAAACAAGTCTTATGGCTTTTGATTTTCAAAGAGATGTAACGATATCGATTACATAAATATTTATATTATATAATTTATATCTATTATGTTATCGTTATATGTTCCTAAGTACGTAAGTTAGAGAAGGAGAAAAGAATGAGAAGAAGAAAAGAAGAAAGAAAGAAAAAAAAAGAGAGAAGGAGAGAAAATTCTCGTGAATTGAGAATTTAGAAGAAGTTATTATAACCATCTTCTAGCAAGGTAAACCCCTTTTTCTTATTTTTTTAGTTTTCTTCTAAATTTTAGTTTTATATATACATGAAAAGTTTTACGTAAAATTGGTGTGAAGGAGTAATTGTTTATTATGTGAATTTATATTACATTAACATATTACGTTTATATGTAATATGTATTACTTTATCATCTTATTGAAACAAATATATTTATATTAATTCATTATTTTAATTAAGTGAATTACTCACATTATTTATGAGATTTAATTTATAACAAATTCATTGCACAAGGCATAATAATCCAAATTATATTATTCCATAATATAATTTTGAACTTAATTAAATTAACTTTATTCACTTTTCAAACAATTGCATTTACCTTCTTCAATTGTTAAATTAAATTAACTACTAAACCTCATTCTCCCAATATATATATATATATATATATATATATATATATATATATATATATATATATATATATATATATATATATATTCACATTCACACAAAATCACATATTTCACAATATATAACACATATATACACATACTCAAACTCAGAACATCTTATACTGAGAATTTTATCTATTAAATTCTTATTTTAATAATTTCCAAAAATTTTAGTTGTCACAATTCTTCTCCATTAAGGCTCCTCCTGCAGTTGCGTCAATGTTGATTCTAATTTTTTCACTTAACCCATTTTAAAAAGTTTGCACTTGCAAACATTTCAGAATACCATGATGTGGAAACTTTCTAAGTAATTCTTTCAACCTTTTCATGCCTGATAAAGAGATTCTAAATTTTCTTGGGCAAAAGTTGTAATGTCACTCCTTAATTTTACTTTATTAGCTGGCGAAAAAAACTTAGTCAAAAATTTCTGCACAAGTGTATGCCTAGAGAGATTAACCCTATCGGTAATGAATATAACCAACTCTTCGCCATATCACGAAGTGTGAAAGAGAAAAGTCTTAATCTGAGTTTATCTGTAATAACTCCATCGTACTTTCATGTATCACCAATCTCCAAGAAATTAATTAAGCCCTCGTTTGGATCATCACTAGGTGTGAAGAATGATTTGTTTGAATGAATGGTTTGAATAGTGATTACGGGGACAATGAAATCCTTGTAAGGAGGGAAGGATGTAGCAATCCATAATTTTAAATTATAATTTCAAATATTTATTGAATTATATAAATATTTTAATTGATATGTTTATTGTAGAATAAATATTTGTTTAATTTGATTTGATTTGATTATTTATTTGTTAAATAAATAATTAATGAGTTAAGAAAATTAATTATTATGAGATAATATTCTAATTTAATTTAATAATTAAGTTAGATAGTTGATAGGGATTAAATGGATTATTATAATGTTCTTAATTTAATTTGATAATAAAAGTGTGACAATAAACTATGCTACAAATGAGTTATTAAAATAAATTAAAGGAGTTTAATTCAATTTTTGCCAAATAAGGCTTAATGAATGTTAAGTCTTTAATTTAAATAAGTTTTACCAAACAAGGCATAAGGATTTTAGGTTATTAAGTTTTAAAAATATTTAGCCAAACAAGTCTTATGGCTTTTGATTTTCAAAGAGATGTAACTGATATCAGTTATATAAATATTTATATTATATAATTTATATCTATTATGTTATACGTTATATGTTCCTAAGTACGTAAGTTAGAGAAGGGAGAAAGAACAGAGAAGAAGAAAAAAAAGAGAGAAGGGAGAAGAGAAAATTCTCTGTAAATTGAGAATTTAGAAGAACAAGTTGTTGTAACCATCTTCTAGCAAGGTAAAACCCTACTTTTCTTATTTTTTAGTTTTCTTCTAAATTTCTAGTTTTTATATACATGAAAAGTTTTCTGTAAAATTGGTGTGAAGGAGTAATTATTTATTATGTGAATTTATATTAAATTAACATATTACGTTTATATGTAATATGTATTACTTTATCATCTTATCGAAATAAATATATTTATATTAATTCACTATTTTAATTAAGTGAATTACTAACATTATTTATGAGATTTAATTTATAACAAATTTATTGCACAAGGCATAATAATCCAAATTATATTATTCCATAATATATATAATTTTGAACTTAATTAAATTAACTTAATTCCCTTTTCAAACAATTGCATTTACCTTCTTCAATGGTTAAATTAAATTAACTACTAAACCTCATTCTCCCAATATATATATATATCTTCCACATTCACACCAAATCACATATTTCACAATATATAACACATATATACACATACTCAAACACAGAACATCTTATACTGAGAATTTTATCTATTAAATTCTTATTTTAATAATTTTCAAAAATTTTAGTTGTCACAGTTCTTCTCCATTAAGGCTCCTCCTGCAGTTGCGTCAATGTTAATTCTAATTAATTCATTTAACCCATTTTAAAAAGTTTGCACTTGCAAACATTTCACATTACCATGATGTGAACACTTTGTAAGTAATTCTTTAAACCTTTTCATGCCTAATAAAGAGATTCTAAATTTTCTTGGACAAAAGTTGTAATGTCACTCCTTAATTTTACTTTATTAGCTGGCGAAAAAAACTTAGTCAAAAATTTACGCACAAGAAGTGTAAGCCAAGAGAGATTAACCTATCGGTAATGAATATAACCAACTCTTCACCATATCACGAAGTGTGAAAAAGAAAAGCCTTGATCCGAGTTTATCTCTGTAGTAACTCCTTCGTTACTTTCATGTATCACAAATCTCCAAGAAATTAATTAAGCACTCGTTTGGATCATCACTAGGTGTGACATGATTTGTTTGAATGAATGATTTGAGTAGTGATTCTTGGGACATAATCCTTGTAAGGACGGATTGATGTAACAATCTATAATTTTAAATTATAATTTCAAATATTTATTGAATTATATAAATATTTTAATTGATGTGTTTATTGTAGAATAAATATTTGTTTAATTTGATTTGATTTGATTATTTATTTGTTAAATAAATAATTAATGAGTTAAGGAAATTAATTATTATGAGATAATATTCTAATTTAATTTAATAATTAAGTTAGATAGTTGATAGGGATTAAATGGATTATTATAATGTTCTTAATTTAATTTGATAATAAAAGTGTGACAATAAACTATCTGCTACAAATGAGTTATTAAAATAAATTAAAGGAGTTTAATTCAATTTTTGCCAAATAAGGCTTAATGAATGTTAAGTCTTTAATTTAAATAGGTTTTACCAAACAAGGCATAAGGATTTTAAGTTATTAAGTTTTAAAATATTTAGCCAAACAAGTCTTATGGCTTTTGATTTTCAAAGAGATGTAAGCGATATCGATTATATAAATATTTATATTATATAATTTATATCTATTATGTTATCGTTATATGTTCCTAAGTAAATGTAAGTTAGAGAGGGAGAAAAGAGCAGAAGAAAAAGAAGAGAAAAGAAAGAAAAAAAAAGAGAGAAGGGAGAAGAGAAAATTCTCTGTGAATTGAGAATTTAGAAGAAGTTGTTATAACTATCTTCTAGCAAGGTAAACCCCCACTTTTCTTATTTTCTTAGTTTTCTTCTAAATTTTAGTTTTATATACATGAAAAGTTTTACTGTAAAATTGGTGTGAAGGAGTAATTGTTTATTATGTGAATTTATATTACATTAACATATTACGTTTATATGTAATATGTATTACTTTATCATCTTATTGAAACAAATATATTTATATTAATTCATTATTTTAATTAAGTGAATTACTCACATTATTTATGAGATTTAATTTATAACAAATTCATTTACACAAGGCATAATAATCCAAATTATATTATTCCATAATATAATTTTGAACTTAATTAAATTAACTTTATTCACTTTTCAAACAATTGCATTTACCTTCTTCAATTGTTAAATTAAATTAACTACTAAACCTCATTCTCCCAATATATATATATATATATATATATATATATATATATATATCTTCCACATTCACACAAAATCACATATTTCACAATATATAACACATATATACACATACTCAAACTTCGAGAACATCTTATAATTGAGAATTTTATCTATTAAATTCTTATTTTAATAATTTCCAAAATTTTAGTTGTCACAATTCTTCTCCATTAAGGCTCCTCCTGCAGTTGCGTCAATGTTGATTCTAATTTTTTCACTTAACCCATTTTAAAAAGTTTGCACTTGCAAACATTTCAGAATACCATGATGTGGAAACTTTCTAAGTAATTCTTTAAACCTTTTCATGCCTCATAAAGAGATTCTAAATTTTCTTGGGCAAAAGTTGTAATGTCACTCCTTAATTTTACTTTATTAGCTGGCGAAAAAAACTTAGTCAAAAATTTCTGCACAAGTGTATGCCTAGAGAGATTAACCCTATCGGTAATGAATATAACCAACTCTTCGCCATATCACGAAGTGTGAAAGAGAAAAGTCTTAATCTGAGTTTATCTTTAGTAACTCCATCGTACTTTCATGTATCACAAATCTCCAAGAAATTAATTAAGCGCTCGTTTGGATCATCACTAGGTGTGACGAATGATTTGTTTGAATGAATGGTTTGAATAGTGATTCTGGGGACAGAATCCTTGTAAGGAGGGAAGGATGTAGCAATCCATAATTTTAAATTATAATTTCAAATATTTATTGAATTATATAAATATTTTAATTGATATGTTTATTGTAGAATAAATATTTGTTTAATTTGATTTGATTTGATTATTTATTTGTTAAATAAATAATTAATGAGTTAAGGAAATTAATTATTATGAGATAATATTCTAATTTAATTTAATAATTAAGTTAGATAGTTGATAGGATTAAATGGATTATTATAATGTTCTTAATTTAATTTGATAATAAAAGTGTGACAATAAACTATGCTACAAATGAGTTATTAAAATAAATTAAAGGAGTTTAATTCAATTTTGCCAAATAAGGCTTAATAGATGAATGTTAAGTCTTTAATTTAAATAAGTTTTACCAAACAAGGCATAAGGATTTTAGGTTATTAAGTTTTAAAAATATTTAGCCAAACAAGTCTTATGGCTTTTGATTTTCAAAGAGATGTAACTGATATCAGTTATATAAATATTTATATTATATAATTTATATCTATTATGTTATACGTTATATGTTCCTAAGTACGTAAGTTAGAGAAGGGAGAAAGAACAGAGAAGAAGAAAAAAAAGAGAGAAGGGAGAAGAGAAAATTCTCAGTAAATTGAGAATTTAGAAGAACAAGTTGTTGTAACCATCTTCTAGCAAGGTAAAACCCTACTCTTCTTATTTTTAGTTTTCTTCTAAATTTCTAGTTTTATATACATAAAAAGTTTTACGTAAAATTGGTGTGAAGGAGTAATTATTTATTATGTGAATTTATATTAAATTAACATATTACGTTTATATGTAATATGTATTACTTTATCATCTTATCGAAATAAATATATTTATATTAATTCACTATTTTAATTAAGTGAATTACTAACATTATTTATGAGATTTAATTTATAACAAATTTATTGCACAAGGCATAATAATCCAAATTATATTATTCCATAATATATATAATTTTGAACTTAATTAAATTAACTTAATTCCTTTTCAAACAATTGCATTTACCTTCTTCAATGGTTAAATTAAATTAACTACTAAACCTCATTCTCCCAATATATATATATATCTTCCACATTCACACCAAATCACATATTTCACAATATATAACACATATATACACATACTCAAACACAGAACATCTTATACTGAGAATTTTATCTATTAAATTCTTATTTTAATAATTTTCAAAAATTTTAGTTGTCACAGTTCTTCTCCATTAAGGCTCCTCCTGCAGTTGCGTCAATGTTAATTCTAATTAATTCATTTAACCCATTTTAAAAAGTTTGCACTTGCAAACATTTCACATTACCATGATGTAGACACTTTGTAAGTAATTCTTTAAACCTTTTCATGCCTAATAAAGAGATTCTAAATTTTCTTGGACAAAAGTTGTAATGTCACTCCTTAATTTTACTTTATTAGCTGGCGAAAAAAACTTAGTCAAAAATTTCAGCACAAGTGTAAGCCAAGAGAGATTAACCCTATCGGTAATGAATATAACCAACTCTTCACCATATCACGAAGTGTGAAAAGAAAAGCCTTGATCCGAGTTTATCTCAGAGTAACTCCTTCGTACTTTCATGTATCACAAATCTCCAAGAAATTAATTAAGCACTCGTTTGGATCATCACTAGGTGTGACGAATGATTTGTTTGAATGAATGATTTGAGTAAAGTGATTCTTGGGACATAATCCTTGTAAGGACTGATTGATGTAACAATCTATAATTTTAAATTATAATTTCAAATATTTATTGAATTATATAAATATTTTAATTGATGTGTTTATTGTAGAATAAATATTTGTTTAATTTGATTTGATTTGATTATTTATTTGTTAAATAAATAATTAATGAGTTAAGGAAATTAATTATTATGAGATAATATTCTAATTTAATTTAATAATTAAGTTAGATAGTTGATAGGGATTAAATGGATTATTATAATGTTCTTAATTTAATTTGATAATAAAAGTGTGACAATAAACTATGCTACAAATGAGTTATTAAAATAAATTAAAGGAGTTTAATTCAATTTTTGCCAAATAAGGCTTAATGAATGTTAAGTCTTTAATTTAAATAGGTTTTACCAAACAAGGCATAAGGATTTTAAGTTATTAAGTTTTAAAATATTTAGCCAAACAAGTCTTATGGCTTTTGATTTTCAAAGAGATGTAATCGATATCGATTACATAAATATTTATATTATATAATTTATATCTATTATGTTATACGTTATATGTTCCTAAATGCGTAAGTTAGAGAAGGAGAAAGAACAGAGAAGAAGAAAAGAAGAAAAAGAAAGAAAAAAAAGAGAAGGAGAAGAAAAATTCTCTTGTGAATTGAGAATTTAGAAGAAGTTGTTATAACTATCTTCTAGCAAGGTAAACCCCACTTTTCTTATTTTCTTAGTTTTCTTCTAAATTTTTAGTTTTATATACATGAAAAGTTTTACAGAAAATTGGTGTGAAGGAGTAATTGTTTATTATGTGAATTTATATTACATTAACATATTACGTTTATATGTAATATGTATTACTTTATCATCTTATTGAAACAAATATATTTATATTAATTCATTATTTTAATTAAGTGAATTACTCACATTATTTATGAGATTTAATTTATAACAAATTCATTGCACAAGGCATAATAATCCAAATTATATTATTCCATAATATAATTTTGAACTTAATTAAATTAACTTTATTCACTTTTCAAACAATTGCATTTACCTTCTTCAATTGTTAAATTAAATTAACTACTAAACCTCATTCTCCCATATATATATATATATATATATATATATATATATATATATATATATATATATATATATATCTTCACATTCACACAAAATCACATATTTCACAATATATAACACATATATACACATACTCAAACTTCGTAACATCTTATCTTTGAGAATTTTATCTATTAAATTCTTATTTTAATAATTTCCAAAAAAATTTAGTTGTCACAATTCTTCTCCATTAAGGCTCCTCCTGCAGTTGCGTCAATGTTGATTCTAATTTTTTCACTTAACCCATTTTAAAAAGTTTGCACTTGCAAACATTTCAGAATACCATGATGTGGAAACTTTCTAAGTAATTCTTTCAACCTTTTCATGCCTGATAAAGAGATTCTAAATTTTCTTGGGCAAAAGTTGTAATGTCACTCCTTAATTTTACTTTATTAGCTGGCGAAAAAAACTTAGTCAAAATTTACGCACAAAGTGTATGCTAGAGAGATTAACCTATCGGTAATGAATATAACCAACTCTTACGCCATATCACGAAGTGTGAAGAAAAAGTCTTAATCTGAGTTTATCTTTAGTAACTCCATCGTACTTTCATGTATCACAAATCTCCAAGAAATTAATTAAGCGCTCGTTTGGATCATCACTAGGTGTGACGAATGATTTGTTTGAATGAATGGTTTGAATAGTGATTCTGGGGACAGAATCCTTGTAAGGAGGGAAGGATGTAGCAATCCATAATTTTAAATTATAATTTCAAATATTTATTGAATTATATAAATATTTTAATTGATATGTTTATTGTAGAATAAATATTTGTTTAATTTGATTTGATTTGATTATTTATTTGTTAAATAAATAATTAATGAGTTAAGGAAATTAATTATTATGAGATAATATTCTAATTTAATTTAATAATTAAGTTAGATAGTTGATAGGATTAAATGGATTATTATAATGTTCTTAATTTAATTTGATAATAAAAGTGTGACAATAAACTATGCTACAAATGAGTTATTAAAATAAATTAAAGGAGTTTAATTCAATTTTTGCCAAATAAGGCTTAATGAATGTTAAGTCTTTAATTTAAATAAGTTTTACCAAACAAGGCATAAGGATTTTAGGTTATTAAGTTTTAAAAATATTTAGCCAAACAAGTCTTATGGCTTTTGATTTTCAAAGAGATGTAACTGATATCAGTTATATAAATATTTATATTATATAATTTATATCTATTATGTTATACGTTATATGTTCCTAAGTACGTAAGTTAGAGAAGGGAGAAAGAACAGAGAAGAAGAAAAAAAAGAGAGAAGGGAGAAGAGAAAATTCTCTGTAAATTGAGAATTTAGAAGAACAAGTTGTTGTAACCATCTTCTAGCAAGGTAAAACCCTACTCTTCTTATTTTTTAGTTTTCTTCTAAATTTCTAGTTTTTATATACATGAAAAGTTTTCTGTAAAATTGGTGTGAAGGAGTAATTATTTATTATGTGAATTTATATTAAATTAACATATTACGTTTATATGTAATATGTATTACTTTATCATCTTATCGAAATAAATATATTTATATTAATTCACTATTTTAATTAAGTGAATTACTAACATTATTTATGAGATTTAATTTATAACAAATTTATTGCACAAGGCATAATAATAATCCAAATTATATTATTCCATAATATATATAATTTTGAACTTAATTAAATTAACTTAATTCCTTTTCAAACAATTGCATTTACCTTCTTCAATGGTTAAATTAAATTAACTACTAAACCTCATTCTCCCAATATATATATATATATCTTCCACATTCACACCAAATCACATATTTCACAATATATAACACATATATACACATACTCAAACACAGAACATCTTATACTGAGAATTTTATCTATTAAATTCTTATTTTAATAATTTTCAAAAATTTTAGTTGTCACAGTTCTTCTCCATTAAGGCTCCTCCTGCAGTTGCGTCAATGTTGATTCTAATTAATTCTTTTAACCCATTTTAAAAAGTTTGCACTTGCAAACATTTCACATTACCATGATGTGAACACTTTGTAAGTAATTCTTTAAACCTTTTCATGCCTAATAAAGAGATTCTAAATTTTCTTGGACAAAAGTTGTAATGTCACTCCTTAATTTTACTTTATTAGTCAAGCGAAAAAAACTTAGTCAAAAATTTACTCGCATGTGTAAGCCAAGAGAGATTAACCCTATCGGTAATGAAATAAACAAATCTTCACCATATCACGAAGTGTGAAAAAGAAAAGCCTTGATCCGAGTTTATCTGTAGTAACTCCTTCGTTACTTTCATGTATCACAAATCTCCAAGAAATTAATTAAGCACTCGTTTGGATCATCACTAGGTGTGACGAATGATTTGTTTGAATGAATGATTTGAGTAGTGATTCTTGGGACATAATCCTTGTAAGGACGGATTGATGTAACAATCTATAATTTTAAATTATAATTTCAAATATTTATTGAATTATATAAATATTTTAATTGATGTGTTTATTGTAGAATAAATATTTGTTTAATTTGATTTGATTTGATTATTTATTTGTTAAATAAATAATTAATGAGTTAAGGAAATTAATTATTATGAGATAATATTCTAATTTAATTTAATAATTAAGTTAGATAGTTGATAGGGATTAAATGGATTATTATAATGTTCTTAATTTAATTTGATAATAAAAGTGTGACAATAAACTATGCTACAAATGAGTTATTAAAATAAATTAAAGGAGTTTAATTCAATTTTTGCCAAATAAGGCTTAATGAATGTTAAGTCTTTAATTTAAATAGGTTTTACCAAACAAGGCATAAGGATTTTAAGTTATTAAGTTTTAAAAATATTTAGCCAAACAAGTCTTATGGCTTTTGATTTTCAAAGAGATGTAACTGATATCAGTTATATAAATATTTATATTATATAATTTATATCTATTATGTTATACGTTATATGTTCCTAAGTACGTAAGTTAGAGAAGGGAGAAAGAACAGAGAAGAAGAAAAAGAAGAGAAAAGAAAGAAAAAAAAAGAGAGAAGGGAGAAGAGAAAATTCTCTGTGAATTGAGAATTTAGAAGAAGTTGTTATAACTATCTTCTAGCAAGGTAAACCCCCACTTTTCTTATTTTCTTAGTTTTCTTCTAAATTTTTAGTTTTTATATACATGAAAAGTTTTCTGTAAAATTGGTGTGAAGGAGTAATTGTTTATTATGTGAATTTATATTACATTAACATATTACGTTTATATGTAATATGTATTACTTTATCATCTTATTGAAACAAATATATTTATATTAATTCATTATTTTAATTAAGTGAATTACTCACATTATTTATGAGATTTAATTTATAACAAATTCATTGCACAAGGCATAATAATCCAAATTATATTATTCCATAATATAATTTTGAACTTAATTAAATTAACTTTATTCACTTTTCAAACAATTGCATTTACCTTCTTCAATTGTTAAATTAAATTAACTACTAAACCTCATTCTCCCAATATATATATATATATATATATATATATATATATATATATATTTCTTCCACATTCACATTCACACAAAATCACATATTTCACAATATATAACACATATATACACATACTCAAACTCGTAACATCTTATCTTTGAAATTTTATCTATTAAATTCTTATTTTAATAATTTCAAAAAATTTAGTTGTCACAATTCTTCTCCATTAAGGCTCCTCCTGCGGTTGCGTCGATGTTGATTCTAATTTTTCACTTAACCCATTTTAAAAGTTTGCACTTGCAAACATTTCCGTATCACCATGATGTGAAACTTTCTAAGTAATTCTTTCAACCTTTTCATGCCTCGATAAAGAGATTCTAAATTTTCTTGGGCAAAAGTTGTAATGTCACTCCTTAATTTTACTTTATTAGTTTGTGAAAAAAACTTAGTCAAAAATTTACTCACTGAAGTGTATGCCTAGAGAGATTAACCTATCGGTAATGAATATAACCAACTCTTCGCCATATCACGAAGTGTGAAAGAGAAAAGTCTTAATCTGAGTTTATCTTTAGTAACTCCATCGTACTTTCATGTATCACAAATCTCCAAGAAATTAATTAAGCGCTCGTTTGGATCATCACTAGGTGTGACGAATGATTTGTTTGAATGAATGGTTTGAATAGTGATTCTGGGGACAGAATCCTTGTAAGGAGGGAAGGATGTAGCAATCCATAATTTTAAATTATAATTTCAAATATTTATTGAATTATATAAATATTTTAATTGATGTGTTTATTGTAGAATAAATATTTGTTTAATTTGATTTGATTTGATTATTTATTTGTTAAATAAATAATTAATGAGTTAAGGAAATTAATTATTATGAGATAATATTCTAATTTAATTTAATAATTAAGTTAGATAGTTGATAGGATTAAATGGATTATTATAATGTTCTTAATTTAATTTGATAATAAAAGTGTGACAATAAACTATGCTACAAATGAGTTATTAAAATAAATTAAAGGAGTTTAATTCAATTTTTTGCCAAATAAGGCTTAATGAATGTTAAGTCTTTAATTTAAATAGGTTTTACCAAACAAGGCATAAGGATTTTAGGTTATTAAGTTTTAAAATATTTAGCCAAACAAGTCTTATGGCTTTTGATTTTCAAAGAGATGTAATCGATATCGAGTTATATAAATATTTATATTATATAATTTATATCTATTATGTTATATCGTTATATGTTCCTAAGTACGTAAGTTAGAAAGGAGAAAAAAAAGAAGAAGAAAAAAAAGAGAGAGAGAGAAGAAAATTTCTCGTAAATTGAGAATTTAGAAGAACAAGTTGTTGTAACCATCTTCTAGCAAGGTAAAACCCTACTCTTCTTATTTTTAGTTTTCTTCTAAATTTCTAGTTTTTATATACATGAAAAGTTTTCTGTAAAAATTGGTGTGAAGGAGTAATTATTTATTATGTGAATTTATATTAAATTAACATATTACGTTTATATGTAATATGTATTACTTTATCATCTTATCGAAATAAATATATTTATATTAATTCACTATTTTAATTAAGTGAATTACTAACATTATTTATGAGATTTAATTTATAACAAATTTATTACCACAAGGCATAATAATCCAAATTATATTATTCCATAATATATATAATTTTGAACTTAATTAAATTAACTTAATTCCTTTTTTCAAACAATTGCATTTACCTTCTTCAATGGTTAAATTAAATTAACTACTAAACCTCATTCTCCCATATATATATATATATATATATATATATATATATATATATATATATATATATCATATATTTTCCACAATATATAACACATATATACACATATATATATATAACTCAAACACGAACATCTTATCTTTGAGAATTTTATCTATTAAATTCTTATTTTAATAATTTTCAAAAATTTTAGTTGTCACAGTTCTTCTCCATTAAAGGCTCCTCCTGCAATTAAGTCGATGTTGATTCTAATTAATTCTTTTAACCCATTTTAAAAGTTTGCACTTGCAAACATTTCACATTACCATGATGTAGACACTTTCTAAGTAATTCTTTAAACCTTTTCATGCCTAATAAAGAGATTCTAAATTTTCTTGGACAAAAGTTGTAATGTCACTCCTTAATTTTACTTTATTAGTTTGGCGAAAAAAACTTAGTCAAAAATTTACTTGAAGTGTAAGCCAAGAGAGATTAACCTTTATCGGTAATGAATATAACCAACTCTTCACCATATCACGTGGTGTGAAAAAGAAAAGCCTTGATCTGAGTTTATCTCTGTAGTAACTCCTTCGTACTTTCATGTATCACAAATCTCGAGAAATTAATTAAGCACTTGCGTTTGGATCATTACTAGGTGTGACGAATGATTTGTTTGAATGAATGATTTGAGTAGTGATTCTTGGGACAGAATCCTTGTAAGGACGGATTGATGTAACAATCTATAATTTTAAATTATAATTTCAAATATCTATTGAATTATATAAATATTTTAATTGATGTGTTTATTGTGGAATAAATATTTGTTTAATTTAAGATTATTTGATTATTTATTTGTTAAATAAATAATTAATGAGTTAAGGAAATTAATTATTATGAGATAATATTCTAATTTAATTTAATAATTAAGTTAGAGAGTTGATAGGGATTAAATGGATTATTATAATGGTCTTAATTTAATTTGATAATAAAAGTGTGACAATAAACTATGCTACAAATGAGTTATTAAAATAAATTAAAGGAGTTTAATTTAGTTTTTGCCAAATAAGGCTTAATGAATGTTAAGTCTTTAATTTAAATAGGTTTTACCATATAAGGCATAAGGATTTTAAGTTATTAAGTTTTAAAAATATTTAGTCAAACAAGTCTTATGGCTTTTGATTTTCAAAGAGATGTAACTGATATCAGTTACATAAATATTTATATTATATAATTTATATCTATTATGTTATACGTTATATGTTCCTAAGTACGTAAGTTAGAGAAGGGAGAAAGAACAGAGAAGAAGAAAAAGAAGAGAAAAGAAAGAAAAAAAAAGAGAGAAGGGAGAAGAGAAAATTCTTTGTGAATTGAGAATTTAGAAGAAGTTGTTATAACCATCTTCTAGCAATGTAAAACCCTACTTTTCTTATTTTTTTAGTTTTCTTCTAAATTTTTAGTTTTTATATACATGAAAAGTTTTCTGTAAAATTGGTGTGAAGGAGTAATTGTTTATTATGTGAATTTATATTACATTAACATATTACGTTTATATGTAATATGTATTACTTTATCATCTTATTGAAACAAATATATTTATATTAATTCATTATTTTAATTAAGTGAATTACTCACATTATTTATGAGATTTAATTTATAACAAATTCATTGCACAAGGCATAATAATCCAAATTATATTATTCCATAATATAATTTTGAACTTAATTAAATTAACTTTATTCCTTTTTCAAACAATTGCATTTACCTTGTTCAATTGTTAAATTAAATTAAATACTAAACCTCATTCTCCCAATATATATATATATATATATATATATATATATATATATATATATATATATATATATATATCTTCCACATTCACACAAAATCACATATTTCACAATATATAACACATATATACACATACTCAAACTCAGAACATCTTATACTGAGAATTTTATCTATTAAATTCTTATTTTAATAATTTCCAAAAATTTTTGTTGTCACAATTCTTCTCCATTAAGGCTCCTCCTCTGCGATTCGTCGATGTTGATTATAATTTTTTCACTTAACCCATTTTAAAAAGTTTGCACTTGCAAACATTTCAGAATACCATGATGTGGACACTTTCTAAGTAATTCTTTAAACCTTTTCATGCCTCATAAAGAGATTCTAAATTTTCTTGGGCAAAAGTTGTAATGTCACTCCTTAATTTTACTTTATTAGCTGGCGAAAAAAACATAGTCAAAAATTTCTGAACAAGTGTATGCCTAGAGAGATTAACCCTATCGGTAATGAATATAACCAACTCTTCACCATATCACGAAGTGTGAAAGAGAAAAGTCTTAATCTGAGTTTATCTGTAGTAACTCCATCGTACTTTCATGTATCACAAATCTCCAAGAAATTAATTAAGCGCTCGTTTGGATCATCACTAGGTGTGACGAATGATTTGTTTGAATGAATGGTTTGAATAGTGATTCTGGGGACAGAATCCTTGTAAGGAGGGAAGGATGTAGCAATCCATAATTTTAAATTATAATTTCAAATATTTATTGAATTATATAAATATTTTAATTGATGTGTTTATTGTAGAATAAATATTTGTTTAATTTGATTTGATTTGATTATTTATTTGTTAAATAAATAATTAATGAGTTAAGGAAATTAATTATTATGAGATAATATTCTAATTTAATTTAATAATTAAGTTAGATAGTTGATAGGGATTAAATGGATTATTATAATGTTCTTAATTTAATTTGATAATAAAAGTGTGACAATAAACTATGCTACAAATGAGTTATTAAAATAAATTAAAGGAGTTTAATTCAATTTTGCCAAATAAGGCTTAATGAATGTTAAGTCTTTAATTTAAATAGGTTTTACCAAACAAGGCATAAGGATTTTAGGTTATTAAGTTTTAAAAATATTTAGCCAAACAAGTCTTATGGCTTTTGATTTTCAAAGAGATGTAACTGATATCAGTTATATAAATATTTATATTATATAATTTATATCTATTATGTTATACGTTATATGTTCCTAAGTAATAAGTTAGAGAAGAAGAAAAAAAGAGAGAAGGAGAAGAAAAATTCTCATAAATTGAGAATTTAGAAGAACAAGTTGTTGTAACCATCTTCTAGCAAGGTAAAACCCTACTTTTCTTATTTTTTAGTTTTCTTCTAAATTTCTAGTTTTATATACATGAAAAGTTTTACGTAAAATTGGTGTGAAGGAGTAATTATTTATTATGTGAATTTATATTAAATTAACATATTACGTTTATATGTAATATGTATTACTTTATCATCTAATCGAAATAAAATATATTTATATTAATTCACTATTTTAATTAAGTGAATTACTAACATTATTTATGAGATTTAATTTATAACAAATTTATTGCACAAGGCATAATAATCCAAATTATATTATTCCATAATATATATAATTTTGAACTTAATTAAATTAACTTAATTCCCTTTTCAAACAATTGCATTTACCTTCTTGATGGTTAAATTAAATTAACTACTAAACCACATTCTCCCAATATATATATATATATATATATATATATATATATATATATATATATATATATATATATATATATATATATATATATATATATATCCATATTCACATTCACAAATCACATATTTCACAATATATAACACATATATACACATACTCAAACACAGAACATCTTATACTGAGAATTTTATCTATTAAATTCTTATTTTAATAATTTTCAAAAATTTTAGTTGTCACAGTTCTTCTCCATTAAGGCTCCTCCTGCAGTTGCGTCAATGTTGATTCTAATTAATTCATTTAACCCATTTTAAAAAGTTTGCACTTGCAAACATTTCACATTACCATGATGTAGACACTTTCTAAGTAATTCTTTAAACCTTTTCATGCCTAATAAAGAGATTCTAAATTTTCTTGGACAAAAGTTGTAATGTCACTCCTTAATTTTACTTTATTAGCTGGCGAAAAAAACTTAGTCAAAAATTTCTGCACAAGTGTAAGCCAAGAGAGATTAACCCTATCGGTAATGAATATAACCAACTCTTCACCATATCACGAAGTGTGAAAAAGAAAAGCCTTGATCTGAGTTTATCTGTAGTAACTCCTTCGTACTTTCATGTATCACAAATCTCCAAGAAATTAATTAAGCACTCGTTTGGATCATCACTAGGTGTGACGAATGATTTGTTTGAATGAATGATTTGAGTAGTGATTCTTGGGACAGAATCCTTGTAAGGACGGATTGATGTAACAATCTATAATTTTAAATTATAATTTCAAATATCTATTGAATTATATAAATATTTTAATTGATGTGTTTATTGTAGAATAAATATTTGTTTAATTTAATATTATTTGATTATTTATTTGTTAAATAAATAATTAATGAGTTAAGGAAATTAATTATTATGAGATAATATTCTAATTTAATTTAATAATTAAGTTAGAGAGTTGATAGGGATTAAATGGATTATTATAATGGTCTTAATTTAATTTGATAATAAAAGTGTGACAATAAACTATGCTACAAATGAGTTATTAAAATAAATTAAAGGAGTTTAATTCAGTTTTTGCCAAATAAGGCTTAATGAATGTTAAATCTTTAATTTAAATAGGTTTTACCAAATAAGGCATAAGGATTTTAAGTTATTAAGTTTTAAAAATATTTAGCCAAACAAGTCGTATGGCTTTTGATTTTCAAAGAGATGTAACTGATATCAGTTACATAAATATTTATATTATATAATTTATATCTATTATGTTATACGTTATATGTTCCTAAAATGCGTAAGTTAGAGAAGGGAGAAAGAATGAGAGAAGAAGAAAAGAAGAGAAAAGAAAGAAGAAAAAAAAGAGAGGGAGAAGAAAATTCTTTTGTGAATTGAGAATTTAGAAGAAGTTGTTATAACCATCTTCTAGCAATGTAAAACCCTACTTTTCTTATTTTTTAGTTTTCTTCTAAATTTTAGTTTTATATACATGAAAAGTTTTACGTAAAATTGGTGTGAAGGAGTAATTGTTTATTATGTGAATTTATATTACATTAACATATTACGTTTATATGTAATATGTATTACTTTATCATCTTATTGAAACAAATATATTTATATTAATTCATTATTTTAATTAAGTGAATTACTCACATTATTTATGAGATTTAATTTATAACAAATTCATTGCACAAGGCATAATAATCCAAATTATATTATTCCATAATATAATTTTGAACTTAATTAAATTAACTTTATTCCTTTTCAAACAATTGCATTTACCTTGTTCAATTATTAAATTAAATTAAATACTAAACCTCATTCTCCCCGATATATATATATATATATATATATATATATATATATATATATATATATATATCTTCTTCCACATTCACACAAAATCACATATTTCACAATATATAACACATATATACACATACTCAAACTCGTAACATCTTATACTTTGAGAATTTTATCTATTAAATTCTTATTTTAATAATTTCAAAAATTTTTGTTGTCACAATTCTTCTCCATTAAGGCTCCTCTGCTGCATTAAGTCAATGTTGATTATAATTTTTCACTTAACCCATTTTAAAAAGTTTGCACTTGCAAACATTTCAGAATACCATGATGTGGACACTTTCTAAGTAATTCTTTAAACCTTTTCATGCCTCATAAAGAGATTCTAAATTTTCTTGGGCAAAAGTTGTAATGTCACTCCTTAATTTTACTTTATTAGCTGGCGAAAAAAACATAGTCAAAAATTTACGAACAAGTGTATGCCTAGAGATTAACCTATAGGTAATGAATATAACCAACTCTTCACCATATCACGAAGTGTGAAAGAGAAAAGTCTTAATCTGAGTTTATCTGTAGTAACTCCATCGTACTTTCATGTATCACAAATCTCCAAGAAATTAATTAAGCGCTCGTTTGGATCATCACTAGGTGTGACGAATGATTTGTTTGAATGAATGGTTTGAATAGTGATTCTGGGGACAGAATCCTTGTAAGGAGGGAAGGATGTAGCAATCCATAATTTTAAATTATAATTTCAAATATTTATTGAATTATATAAATATTTTAATTGATGTGTTTATTGTAGAATAAATATTTGTTTAATTTGATTTGATTTGATTATTTATTTGTTAAATAAATAATTAATGAGTTAAGGAAATTAATTATTATGAGATAATATTCTAATTTAATTTAATAATTAAGTTAGATAGTTGATAGGGATTAAATGGATTATTATAATGTTCTTAATTTAATTTGATAATAAAAGTGTGACAATAAACTATGCTACAAATGAGTTATTAAAATAAATTAAAGGAGTTTAATTCAATTTTTGCCAAATAAGGCTTAATGAATGTTAAGTCTTTAATTTAAATAGGTTTTACCAAACAAGGCATAAGGATTTTAGGTTATTAAGTTTTAAAAATATTTAGCCAAACAAGTCTTATGGCTTTTGATTTTCAAAGAGATGTAACTGATATCAGTTATATAAATATTTATATTATATAATTTATATCTATTATGTTATACGTTATATGTTCCTAAGTACGTAAGTTAGAGAAGAAGAAAAAAAAGAGAGAAGGGAGAAGAGAAAATTCTCTGTAAATTGAGAATTTAGAAGAACAAGTTGTTGTAACCATCTTCTAGCAAGGTAAAACCCTACACTTCTTATTTTTTAGTTTTCTTCTAAATTTCTAGTTTTTATATACATGAAAAGTTTTCTGTAAAATTGGTGTGAAGGAGTAATTATTTATTATGTGAATTTATATTAAATTAACATATTACGTTTATATGTAATATGTATTACTTTATCATCTTATCGAAATAAATATATTTATATTAATTCACTATTTTAATTAAGTGAATTACTAACATTATTTATGAGATTTAATTTATAACAAATTTATTGCACAAGGCATAATAATCCAAATTATATTATTCCATAATATATATAATTTTGAACTTAATTAAATTAACTTAATTCCCTTTTCAAACAATTGCATTTACCTTCTTCAATGGTTAAATTAAATTAACTACTAAACCTCATTCTCCCATATATATATATATATATATATATATATATATATATATATATATATCCCACATTCACACAAATCACATATTTCATACAATATATAACACATATATACACATACTCAAACACGTAACATCTTATCTTTTAGAATTTTATCTATTAAATTCTTATTTTAATAATTTTCAAAATTTTAGTTGTCACAGCTTCTTCTCCATTAAGGCTCCTCCTGCAGTTGCGTCAATGTTGATTCTAATTAATTCATTTAACCCATTTTAAAAAGTTTGCACTTGCAAACATTTCACATTACCATGATGTAGACACTTTCTAAGTAATTCTTTAAACCTTTTCATGCCTAATAAAGAGATTCTAAATTTTCTTGGACAAAAGTTGTAATGTCACTCCTTAATTTTACTTTATTAGTTGGCGAAAAAACTTAGTCAAAATTTACACTGAAGTGTAAGCGAGAGAGATTAACCCTATCGGTAATGAATATAACCAACTCTTCACCATATCACGAAGTGTGAAAAAGAAAAGCCTTGATCTGAGTTTATCTGTAGTAACTCCTTCGTACTTTCATGTATCACAAATCTCCAAGAAATTAATTAAGCACTCGTTTGGATCATCACTAGGTGTGACGAATGATTTGTTTGAATGAATGATTTGAGTAGTGATTCTTGGGACAGAATCCTTGTAAGGACGGATTGATGTAACAATCTATAATTTTAAATTATAATTTCAAATATCTATTGAATTATATAAATATTTTAATTGATGTGTTTATTGTAGAATAAATATTTGTTTAATTTAATATTATTTGATTATTTATTTGTTAAATAAATAATTAATGAGTTAAGGAAATTAATTATTATGAGATAATATTCTAATTTAATTTAATAATTAAGTTAGAGAGTTGATAGGGATTAAATGGATTATTATAATGGTCTTAATTTAATTTGATAATAAAAGTGTGACAATAAACTATGCTACAAATGAGTTATTAAAATAAATTAAAGGAGTTTAATTCAGTTTTTGCCAAATAAGGCTTAACGAATGTTAAGTGTTTAATTTAAATAGGTTTTACCAAATAAGGCATAAGGATTTTAAGTTATTAAGTTTTAAAAATATTTATCCAAACAAGTCTTATGGCTTTTGATTTTCAAAGCGATGTAACTGATATCAGTTACATAAATATTTATATTATATAATTTATATCTATTATGTTATACGTTATATGTTCCTAAGTACGTAAGTTAGAGAAGGGAGAAAGAACAGAGAAGAAGAAAAAGAAGAGAAAAGAAAGAAAAAAAAAGAGAGAAGGGAGAAGAGAAAATTCTCTGTGAATTGAGAATTTAGAAGAAGTTGTTATAACCATCTTCTAGCAAGGTAAAACCCTACTTTTCTTATTTTTTTAGTTTTCTTCTAAATTTTTAGTGTTTATATACATGAAAAGTTTTCTGTAAAATTGGTGTGAAGGAGTAATTGTTTATTATGTGAATTTATATTACATTAACATATTACGTTTATATGTAATATGTATTACTTTATCATCTTATTGAAACAAATATATTTATATTAATTCATTATTTTAATTAAGTGAATTACTCACATTATTTATGAGATTTAATTTATAACAAATTCATTGCACAAGGCATAATAATCCAAATTATATTATTCCATAATATAATTTTGAACTTAATTAAATTAACTTTATTCCCTTTTCAAACAATTGCATTTACCTTCTTCAATTGTTAAATTAAATTAACTACTAAACCTCATTCTCCCAATATATGTATATATATATATATATATATATATATATATATATATATATATATCTTCCACATTCACACAAAATCACATATTTCACAATATATATATACATATATACACATACTCAAACTCAGAACATCTTATACTGAGAATTTTATCTATTAAATTCTTATTTTAATAATTTCCAAAAATTTTAGTTGTCACAATTCTTCTCCATTAAGGCTCCTCCTGCAGTTGCGTCAATGTTGATTCTAATTTTTTCACTTAACCCATTTTAAAAAGTTTGCACTTGCAAACATTTCAGAATACCATGATGTGGACACTTTCTAAGTAATTCTTTAAACCTTTCCATGCCTCATAAAGAGATTCTAAATTTTCTTGGGCAAAAGTTGTAATGTCACTCCTTAATTTTACTTTATTAGCTGGCGAAAAAAACTTAGTCAAAAATTTCTGCACAAGTGTATGCCTAGAGAGATTAACCTATCAGTAATGAATATAACCAACTCTTACGCCATATCACGAAGTGTGAAAGAGAAAAGTCTTAATCTGAGTTTATCTTAGTAACTCCATCGTACTTTCATGTATCACAAATCTCCAAGAAATTAATTAAGCGCTTACGTTTGGATCATTACTAGGTGTGACGAATGATTTGTTTGAATGAATGGTTTGAATAGTGATTACGGGGATGAGAATCCTTGTAAGGAGGGAAGGATGTAGCAATCCATAATTTTAAATTATAATTTCAAATATTTATTGAATTATATAAATATTTTAATTGATGTGTTTATTGTAGAATAAATATTTGTTTAATTTGATTTGATTTGATTATTTATTTGTTAAATAAATAATTAATGAGTTAAGAAATTAATTATTATGAGATAATATTCTAATTTAATTTAATAATTAAGTTAGATAGTTGATAGGGATTAAATGGATTATTATAATGTTCTTAATTTAATTTGATAATAAAAGTGTGACAATAAACTATGCTACAAATGAGTTATTAAAATAAATTAAAGGAGTTTAATTCAGTTTTTGTCAAATAAGGCTTAATGAATGTTAACTCTTTAATTTAAATAGGTTTTACCAAACAAGGCATAAGGATTTTAAGTTATTAAGTTTTAAAAATATTTAGCCAAACAAGTCTTATGGCTTTTGATTTTCAAAGAGATGTAACTGATATCAGTTACATAAATATTTATATTATATAATTTATATCTATTATGTTATACGTTATATGTTCCTAAGTACGTAAGTTAGAGAAGGGAGAAAGAACAGAGAAGAAGAAAAAGAAGAGAAAAGAAAGAAAAAAAAGAGAGAAGGGAGAAGAGAAAATTCTCTGTGAATTGAGAATTTAGAAGAAGTTGTTATAACCATCTTCTAGCAAGGTAAAACCCTACTTTTCTTATTTTTTTTAGTTTTCTTCTAAATTTCTAGTTTTTATATACATAAAAAGTTTTCTGTAAAATTGGTGTGAAGGAGTAAATTTTTATTATGTGAATTTATATTACATTAACATATTACGTTTATATGTAATATGTATTACTTTATCATCTTATTGAAACAAATATATTTATATTAATTCATTATTTTAATTAAGTGAATTACTCACATTATTGTGGACACTTTCTAAGTAATTCTTTAAACCTTTTCATGCCTCATAAAGAGATTCTAAATTTTCTTGGGCAAAAGTTGTAATGTCACTCCTTAATTTTACTTTATTAGTCGCTAAAAAACTTAGTCAAAATTTCGCACTAAGTGTATGCTAGAGAGATTAACCCTATCGGTAATGAATATAACCAACTCTTCACCATATCACGAAGTGTGAAAAGAAAAGTCTTAATCGAGTTTATCTGTAGTAACTCCTTCAGATTTCATGTATCACAAATCTCCAAATTAATTTTAAATTGTAATTTTGTTTGAAAATATTTATTGAATTATGTATAAATATTTATAATTGATGTTTATTAAATTATTGTATTTTAGAATAAATATTTGTTTAATTTAATTTGATTTGATTATTTATTTGTTAAATAAATAATTAATGAGTTAAGAAAATTAATTATTATGAGATAATATTCTAATTTAATTTAATAATTAAGTTAGATAGTTGATAGGGATTAAATGGATTATTATAATGTTCTTAATTTAATTTGATAATAAAAGTGTGACAATAAACTATGCTACAAATGAGTTATTAAAATAAATTAAAGGAGTTTAATTCAGTTTTTGCCAAATAAGGCTTAATGAATGTTAAGTCTTTAATTTAAATAGGTTTTACCAAACAAGGCATAAGGATTTTAAGTTATTAAGTTTTAAAAATATTTAGCCAAACAAGTCTTATGGCTTTTGATTTTCAAAGAGATGTAACTGATATCAGTTACATAAATATTTATATTATATAATTTATATCTATTATGTTATACGTTATATGTTCCTAACTACATAAGTTAGAGAAGGGAGAAAGAACATAGTAGAAGAAAAAGAAGAGAAAAGAAAGAAAAAAAAAGAGAGAAGGGAGAAGAGAAAATTCTCAGTGAATTGAGAATTTAGAAGAAGAAGTTGTTGTAACCATTTTCTAGCAAGGTAAAACCCTACTTTTCTTATTTTTTTAGTTTTCTTCTAAATTTCTGGTTTTTATATACATGAAAAGTTTTCTGTAAAATTGGTGTGAAGGAGTAATTGTTTATTATGTGAATTTATATGATAATTGTTGTTATAAGTTGTGTTCATATGGTTTATAGATGATTTAGAGTAAATTGATTCATGTAATATATGTTATTATGGGGGAAATCATATTACAGTGAGTTTACATTGATATATGTTGAATATGGTTTAAATTAGCAGCAAAATTGGTACTCAATTCATTGTATAATGTATAAATTGGCTATTGATTATGAAAGTACATGAAATAACGAAAACAATGTAATTAGAACCAACTGTTTTGGTTGTAAAACGAATTCACAGTGAAGAATTTCACTATGAATGTCAAAAGAAGAGGAAATAAGAGAAATGGTGAAATTTAAAGGTTGTAATCTTGATGTTTATGTTGTTTATGTGATTAGAAACGTGTTAGAAACATTAGTTTATGTTTCTGTAAACATATTACACCTTGGGTAGGTTGGTATGGTTGTTAGAAAGGAGTTTGTAGGCCTAATTTGACTTTCTGTAGTGTTCAGGATCATAATTTGCGAACTAGCAGAAGGGACCCCTGCCTCGGCAAGCTATCCTAGAGTAAAAACCCCCACCCTGGCGGAGGGGTAGCTGTCTAGCCCAAAATTTGAAAAAAAAACAACTGACCGGACATGTTTTACTAAAATGAGCATAACCTTTTTATATGAACTCTGATTGATGTGATTCAAGATTATTCGGAACGAGGACGAATAGAACTATAACTTTTATTCTTTAAGGTTTTCAATTTGATGTCGTTATGAAGGATAAAAATAGCCATCTTTAGGACTGTTGTGCATTTAGAGGGAATCGGAGGGCGTCGGAATGCACGAATACAAGTGTAATCCTTTGTGTATTAGTATAACCTAATGATAACATATTAGACATGTAATAGGATGTTTTATCAAGTTGTTAATGTATATATGGTGCAATTACATGATCACTTAAGTAGTTGTAATAAAGCTAAAAGGTGATGTTCATGAAAAGATGTGATGTTGTTTAAACTTAAACTTAGTTAGTGAGCTATAATAGAAGTGGGAAAGAAACTCATGAAGCTAATATTATTGTAACTAATGTGTATTTTCAATACATATGGTATGTGTAGGACTTGTGGTGAATGTGAGTAGTGATTGTTTAACCTACGCACGAGGTAAGTTCTCTAACTCAACTTTTATGATTGTGCAAGTGTTTAAACCTTATTGATGCATTGAGCAAGTTCTTAAACCTACTTATATATCTATTCTAACTTTATTATGTTCGTGCAAACTCTTTAACCTAACTCTTACTTTGAGAAGGGTTCCTATCTTTAATTTTATTTCTTATTACACAAGTTCCTAAATTGTGTTATTCTCATGTTGAACAAGTTTTATTCCTCAACTTGTTATTAATCATGCACGTTCATTAACTCACTTCTTTTATTGAGTAAGATTAATAGCTTTAGCATATTATTGTCTAAGCAAGGTTTGTTATAATATTCAAATGACTATGCTTCCTAGTTCATTTCCAAACCATGATTTCGATGTATAATGTTGATTCACTTATAATTCATGACTATTTCATATCATATTGCTATCGAGCACTTGAAGTGATATTAAACTATATTGATTCAACTAATCCTTAGTTGATGTTAGTTGAACTCTAAATTACCTTGAAACTTATCCAAACCAAACTTCCTTTGGTGCAGACTCGTATATTAAAAATGAGATGAACAACCCTATTACAGGGGATTATTTACGCGTAAGCGTTTAGATGTTTGTGCACAATACATAGTACAAAGGGCTGATCCCCCTAAGTACGTGAAGTCCCTACAGTATAACTGTTAAAGTTCAAGTTGAAAGATTACTTATAACCGTAGTCATAGTTCGTGGTCTTATGACCCTCAAATATATTTCATATTTTGATTCCAGTTTTTGGTTAGCATTGATAGAGTACTATTCAGTTTTGATGAGCCTATTCATTGGCAGTTATTATTCTCTTGCTGATTCATTGCTATATCTAGTGAGTATTTGTTTTGCTCAATCTTGCATAAATATAATTATTGCATCTAAGGTTGAGAAGGTTGATGAACCTAGTACGAACAAAGGAAAATGAAAAATGTACAAGTGATGAAGACTTGTAATTTATTGGCTTTTATGTTAATAGATTTTATTTAAATGATGTGATGTAATTATTTTATTTTCCGCACTTGATGTTTGTATTTAAAGGTTAGATAACCTGGGAGATTTTATTGAACTTATTGATGTAACCCTTTAATAGGGAGGATTTATGGTTTAAATGTTATCTTATTTGGGTAGATATTGTGAATGTATGGAAAGTGAACACCAAGTCTTAAGGGAATGAAGTACCCAGATTTAGGAGTGTCACAAGTTGGTATCAAAGCCTTAGATTATGAACCTTAGGTGTGGGAAAAGCCTTAGGAAGTAACCTTTGAAAAGATAGTGGTCATAAACTCTTATCGAGTTTTAGGAAAGAAATAATAAAACACTTATGTGCTTATGTGGTTGCAACCTATGTGCTCGTGAGTGTCGAGTAGTAATGATTATTAATTAAAACTTAAAATTTTGTTGTCAGGATGGCTAATGTTGGAAAATCCAATCAGGCTAGGGAGGAAGGATCCCAGATGCCTAGAGAGGAGGAGCCTCAAGATATTTAGGTGGTTTGGGAACAACTACTTCCACGGGAAACATCTCTGTTGGTCACAGTGGTTGAGCAGGAAGGTTTACCTGATGAGGATGATGACGTAGAGACGGACGAGGAGGACCCTGTTGAGCTGCCAAAGTCGAATGAGGATGAGGAGGACGAGGAGGAAGAGATTCTCACTAAACTCGATCGATGCCCGTATGTACGACGAAGTATACGACCGCAATATAGAACTTCAGGATAGAGTCGAGGAGTTGGAAGAGATAGTAGTTGAGCAGCAGTTCCCAATGGCGGAGAAGGACAACCAGATCCAGGATCGAGATGAACGTCTGAATAATGTCGAAGGGAAGCTGATCCACACTGAAGGAGAGAACGAACAACTGACAGAGGAGATCGCAGAACTGAAGAACAAACTGAAGGAAGAGTCTACTAAGAGGGCAAGAGCCGAAGACGCGTATGAAGAAGCTTCACAATGAGCTGGGGTAGCAGAGAGAGAGGTACAAGTAAAGAGGATCAAGATGGAAGAGATGAAAAGTGTTTTCAACACCGTGATCAATTGAGCTCAAGATCAGGTCATGTGTTATCCGATTCAGTTCAAGACGCTGCCATCGTACATGTTAGATCACCGAACAATGTTCCGTATTATGGAAGAAGAGCGTCATAAGGCTATGCAGTATTTTAGTAGGTCATCATAAATGTACTTGATTTGTGATTAATGATATGATAAATAAGATATAAATCCCAAGTGTTATGTAACCTATGGGATATGATGATGATGTTATCCTGAAACTTTATAGTTCAGGAAAGTAATGTAAATAGTAGTGATGCTATTGTTCAATATTTTCGAAAGATGATAAATGAATAAAATGTTAATTTTATTCAAGATGTTATGTGCTATATGATGATATTTTATGATGTGAAAATTAAGTAGAAAATACTTAAAAGAAATTGAGTAATAATCTAATAAGTGTATTTTAATCAGAAAATGCCCCCAAGAAGATGACAACCACAACAGCAAACCCCTGAGGGATCTACCAACAATAACAACGCTGAAGCCAACCCAGTTCAGCAGTTGGTGATACTTCTGACAGGAGCACTGCAAAATTAACCGTGGAATCAAGCTGTAACTTTTAAGGATTTTAAAGTGGTTGGACCACCAGAATTTCATGCAACCATGAATTCGGTTGACGCACAGACCTGGATCATGAAAATAGAGAAGGTATTTGATGTTGCTAAGGTCGGTGAAAACCAGAAGACTGCTTTTGCAACATTCATGTTGAAAGTAGAGGCCAGTTATTGGTGGCAAGCCAATAAAACTAGAGGAGGTCAGGGAGTGATGACTTGGGAAAGTTTTAAGGAAATATTCTTCAAGACCTATTTCCCAAAGAGTTCAAAGAATCAGATGGAAGTGCAGTTTCTAGAGATAAAATAGGGCACAATGACAGTGTCAGAGTATGTAGCAAGGTTAAATGAGTTGGCGAGGTTTGCGCCATATCAAGTGAACATGGATGAGCGCAAGGCGAGAAGGTTTGAACAGTAGAGTCTCCCTATTCTAGTTAAAGATATTTACAGTGGTGCTTAAGAAGGCAATTCTCACTGAGGGTGGAGGCGAAGCTGTGATAAAGTACAATTAAGAACAAAGAAAGAAGAAGAATGAGGGTGAAGGTAAGAATGGTGGTAGTAGTGGTGGAAATGGTAGTAGTAACTTGAAGAGAAAGTTGAATTGGAGTGTTGGTGTTGGAAGCCAACAAGGTAGCCAGCAAAAAAAGAAGTTTGAAGCATGTGCTACATGCGGAAAGAATCACATTGGCGGTGCTTAAGGGGTAAGCAGGTATGCTTTAACTGTGGCTAGGAGGGTCACATTGCCCCAAATTACCATCAACCAAAGAAGAATATTTGCTACACGTGCGGGTTGAAGGATCATTTTTCTCGTGAATGCCCTAAGAAGAAAGCTGAAGAGACAACATGAAACAAGGGAGGTAGCAGTGGAGACACATTGACCATTGCGGGACCAACGTCATCAAATGCACCCACAAATAGAACCTTCACATAACAACGCGGGGATGCGCATAAATCAAAAGATGTTATGTCAGGTATTATCCCAATTAATGAAATTAATGCTTATGTATTATTTTATTCGGGTGCTACTTGCTCATTTATATCTGATGAATTTGCTAATAGGTTAAGATTACCTAGTGAAGAATTGAATTTCCCTTTAAACATAGAAATTGCGAATAGGGAAGTGATTCCTGTTAGATTCGTATACAAGAATTGTAGGGTGAACATTAAGGGGAATGTCATGATAGTAGATTTAATTCTGATAAAACTTGGAGAGTTTGATGTTATTTTGGGAATGGATTGGTTGTTCAATTATGGAGCGATAATTGATTACCAAAAGAAATGTGTAAACCTTATAACTCCGTCAAAAAGTAGTTTTCCATGGTAGCAAATCGCCTAGACATACGAGATATTTGACGATTATGCAGACCAAGAAGTTGTTGAGTCAAGGCTGTGTGGGTTATTTAGCTTACATAGTCGATACTCAGAAGAAGAAGGGTGTGAAACAAGAGGAGATACCAATGGTTAGGGAATTTGTAGATGTGTTTCTAGAGGATTTGCCAGGACTTCCGCCTGACCGAGAGATTGAATTCATGATCGACTTAGCGCCAGGAACCGCTCCGATATCGAAGGCTCCGTACAAGATGGCTCCGGTAGAAATGATGGAACTGATGGTACAATTGCAAGAGTTGTTAAACAAGAAATACATTCAGCCGAGTGTATCACCATGGGGAGCACCAGTATTATTCGTGAAGAAGAAGAATGGGTCAATGCGTCTTTGCATTGATTATAGGGAATTAAATAAAGTCACTATTAAGAATAAATATCCATTGCCAAGAATAGATGACTTGTTTGATCAGTTGAAGGGTGCTAGATACTTCTCAAAAGTAGATTTGAGAGGTGAGTATCATCAATTAAAGGTAAGAAAAGAGGATGTACCGAAGAAGGCTTTCAGGACTCGGTATGGACATTACGAGTTTCTGGTGATGTCTTTCGGATTGACAAATGCCCCTGCTGCATTCAAAGATTTGATGAATATGGTGTTTAAACCATTCTTAGATAAGTTTGTGATGGTATTCATTGATGATATTCTGGTGTACTCCAAATCTCTAGAAGAACACGTGGAACATTTACGTTTGACGTTGGAGACGCTAAGAAAGGAAAAATTGTACACAAAATTCTCGAAGTGCGAATTCTGGCTAGAACGTGTACAATTTCTTAGGCATGTAATTGACAAAGATGGAATTTTAGTGGATGCATCAAAAGTTGAAGCCATAATCAATTGGGAACAACCAAGAACACCTGGAGGTGAGGAGTTTCTTGGGACTGGCCGACTATTATAGACGGTTTATTCAGGATTTTTCCAAGATTGCCACTCCGTTAACAAATTTGACAAGGAAAGCTGTAAAATTTGTTTAGATAGAGAAGTGTGAAGAGAGTTTTAAAGAATTTAAGAAGAGGCTCAGTGTGGCACCTGTGTTGTCATTACCAGATAATACAGGAAACTTTGTGGTGTATAGTGATGCATCACATAAAGAACTAGGGTGTGTGCTTATGCAAAATGGCAAAGCCATTTCGTATGCATCAAGGCACCTGAAGGACTATGAGAAAGGATATCTGACTCATGATTTAGAGTTGGCTGCGGTGGTATTTGTTCTGAAGATATGGAGACACTATCTCTATGGAGAAAAATGTGAGATCTACACAGACCATAAGAGTCTGAAGTATATTTTCACTCAGAAGGACCTGAACTTGCATCAAAGGAGATGGATGGAATTTATAAAAGATTATGATTGTGAGATCTTTTATCATCCAGGCAAAGAGAATGTTGTTGCAGATGCTTTAAACAGGAAAGGTCGGGAAAATTTGATGTTGATAACCACTCAAGAGGAGCTTATTTCAGCAATGACAAAGCCAGAGGTGGAAATAAAATTTCCAAAAGAATCCAATGAAAGATTGTTCCAGATGGGAGATAGTTCAAATTTGGTGGACAAGGTAAAGAATGTGTTAGTTCCCGGAGGCACAATAGTTATCTAGAAGGGGGGGTTGAATAGATATTTAAAAATCTTTTCGTTTTACTTTGTCAGTTTTTATAATGATTTAAACACATCGGAATTAAGGTTTGTTTGATCTCCCTTTTTAGATATAGTGAGTTAATGAGAGTGAGGCAGTTATAACAATTATAGCAGTTATAGCAGTTATAGCAAGAATGCAATAGACATAGCAGTTTTAAGTGGTTCAGAGCACTTAAAGCTCCTAGTCCACTCTTCTACTCCTCGAGTAGGAAATCCACTAAGGATGTCTTGTACATTTTTTGAATCTCACAGATTCCTTCTAGACCAGCAGTCTAGGAACTTCTTAGTTCACTCTTGAACTCTTCAAGTCCAGTAGACTTGGTTCTTCTCAGTTCACTTTAGAACTCTTTAAGTCCTTCTGACTTAGAACTTCTTACTTCACTGGTTTGGCAGTTGTTGAGTTCTTGGTTGGTGCTACTTAGTTGCCGTTAAGCTCTTGTTTTAAAGAACTGAGTAGCTGAGCAAGCTTTCTCTTTTTCTCAGATCGTAGAGTTGAGCATTGAGTGTTCTTCTTAGTTTTTGTTTAGTGCTTGCTTAGTTCAATCATCTGTAGATGTCTTTCATATATGTGATCCTTGAAATCTGTCTGTTGAATCTATCCGTTGGAGCATTTAATGCGTTTTCCGTTTCTGAACTTTGATGGAGACTTTTCCTGCATATCTTCTGAATTGCATTCTGGCCCACTGACATACCAAATTGCTTTCTCACCTAAGACCTGAAAAGGTATTTTCCACTATCCCATGGTCCTTTCCTTAGCTTCTTCAATACATTTCTTTGTTTCACACTAAGGATATTTTTTATGCCATTGGGACCTGGTGATTACTTCAACATTTGTAACCCATTCCACATTTGTTAAGATTTTATCTTTGAACAAATGGTCAAGGCTCGCAGCTTCTGACACATCCAGATGATACTCTACGATTATGATCATGCTGTCTTGCCACTTTGGTACTTGATGCAAGAAAATGAGAACACTATGATTTCTCTTAAGGACTGGCACACTACGATCTTCACTTGCATGTCTTGCAAACTCTACGTTTTCGAGAGCACACTACTATCTCTGAGTTGGCTTCGGAAAATGTCTGAACCACTCTACGATCTCTGGAAAGGCCCTTCATGGCAGTCATACTACGATCCTTGATGCTCTACGATTTTGCCTTGGCTTCTGCAAACTTTTAATCAGTTTAATAGACTACAGTTCTATTTGAAGCCTATCTATTATATTTCAAGATATAGATCAACCTAACATAGTTGATCTCTTTATCTATACATTCATTTACAGAATGATAAACATTAAAAGCTTAGATCAACCTAACAATTTTGATCTATCACTAAGTCCTTGTACATATATTCCTTAAAGGACTTTATATATAATCATGAGTATTTACTTTAAACATCAAATCAAAATATGCACTCTTCAAACAATCTCCCCCTATTTGATGTTGACATAACCAAGAAGATTTGTTGTCATGATTTATCAAATTCTATTTGTAGTTGCAGCAAAGTAAATATGACTTAATATTTCAGTGAGCATTTGAAATTTCTAGAGAATAAGCATGAATTTATTGATGTTTGAGGATAGATATTACATTTAAACTTAGTTACATCAATAAGAATTGAGTTTCAACTTATCTCTATTTCTTTTGCCTTTTGCTTCTTGGAGGATTTGCATATTCCTCAGCTCTTCTTCTCCTGCTAGCTTCGTCTCTCCGTGCTATTTCTTCCAGCTCGCTTTGACTTAGTCTTTCATTATGATCGTACCTATTCATGAATGAATGATCTCCAATTGGCATTCTTAGATTTGTGGTGGTCACCTCGTGTGAGCTGGGAGAAGGCCCTTGACTCCTTAATGGTTGGGCCATGATAATTGGCTGCTGATCAGATCATTGAGTGTGATGGCTAGATCGTGGAGTCCGATGGTGAGGCTGCCTTATAGGACTCCTTGATGATTGAGCTGAGAAAGTGCCTCTGCCTTTGGTTTGATATCCTTTTCCTTTATTCTCCCCCTTTATGTCAGCATCAAGGGCTCGAATGTCTTCCGATAAACGAGTCATGCCTTGAAACAAGCTCGCTTATCATCACGGTTCTCTTTAATGAGAGCATCAGAGTGAGCTTCCTTTCGTTGAAGGATGTCCAGGATAGTGTCAGCCTGCTTCATTTGACTTATGGAGAATTCTTGAAATTCTTTCACTGCTGTTCGTAAATTTGTGAGACTTTCATTCATAAGATTGTTCTAGGACTCCTAAGTAGTCTGTAGGATCAAAACAGCATTCCTGTGTCTTTTAGCAACTTGAAAATGAATTTGATCCCGTTTATTTATACTATAAATCATCTCCTTTATGATCTCCCGAATCTTCTTTGTGAGCTCAGAGCTTAGGGTGCTTGGGAGGGAGTTGGCAGCATCAATGAGATGAGTCAGCCTCAGTTGAACAAGGTCTGAGTGAACTTCAAGTTCTTCCCTGTATGTCCTTTATGTCACTTTTTGGGTCCGAGCTGAGTTAAGGAGTTCTGGAATTATTTGGAGGAGGGTGGTTTTGAATTGATCTTGATATGTAAAGTTCAAGGTTGAAACATTCATCAAGAATTGTTTGGAATATCAGGTGCTCTTTTGAATTAATCTTACGATTTGAGGTGTAAAGAGCAAGAATCATAGGATGAAAGGATTCATTAAAATGAAGTCATATTTTGGTTCATCAACTATGGAATTTTGGGATTCTACAACCGAAATTCGACTTAGTGGATTGAGGACCACTTCCAACCAGCTTGGAAATTCATAAAATTGGCTGAAAAAAGATAGTGGATAGTGATTAACTCTAAATAAGATTGGGATAGATAATACCTCATGCACAATTCTTGAAGAGGGACCATTTGTAATTAGCTATTATTTGGCAAAGTTGAAGTTGCCTAGAAATCCATGAGCTAGCACAAAGATGGTTGGATATTCTTTTAAGCTCTAAAACATGTGATTCAAGGAGTTTAGGATTTGAGCTTGATGAAAAGGCATCATGGGTAGATAGGAGAACAGCTGATCGTAGTTAGCTTTCCTATACCCATCACAACCCACAACTATGACCTTGACCTCATCATCTTCGTCCTCTTCTCTGTCTTCATTCAAGGATTCCACTACATCAATAACTTCTTTTTGTTCTTTCTCTGGTTCTCTCTAATTTTCTACAGGAGTAGCTTCTTCTGTCATGGGGATATCATGGGGCTCCCCCTCAACATGATCATCCATTTGCATTTCCAGTGGCTCCCCCTCAGCTCGAGCACTTTCTAGGGTGAAAACTTTAGGTAGCTCCCCCTCAGCTTGAGTAGTGTTCTCTTGTCTAGCATCGAATAGCCCCTTCTCAGCAGCTATCCTTTTATCTTCCTCCTTTAAGGCCTTTTCATTGATAAGAATGTATTTCTTGACAAGTTTTCTTCTTGACTTTTTAGGTCGAGCCACACCTCAAAGATTTCCTTCAAATTCACTTCACCTGAACTGTTGATCAGCCAGAGTATCTTTTGCAGAAACCTCTTTGGGAGAGGCATCCACTCTGGTCTCTACGATCGATAGAGACTCTACGATCGAGGAGACATGGCCTCTTGGACTTGTGGATTGTTTTTGTTCTTCTTCAAAGAAATGTGAGATGGTAGCTCTCTTTCTTCATCTCCTCAACCCAATTGCTCTTTCCTTCTCAAGATCCTCGAGTTTCAATGTTAGAAAGCTCTTATGGTATATCAGTGGTTGACCCCTGGGGTTCTTCTGCCATTTGAGTCTTCAGCTTTCTTTTTCCCTTGCTTTTCCTGACTAAGGCAATGGGTTCCTCCTTATTAGTTTCTTCTTCATCTTCTTCAGTCTCCCTAACAATAGACATGTTCCCTGGAATCCCAGACTCCTTTGCATCTCCATTCCTACCACTGGACTCAGACATCATTCGTAAATTTTCTGCTGGATTCCTTTTCCAATTCTCGAATAGTTGCTGGGTCATTCGTCTGTTCAGATTGATAGACTCTCCTTCATTATCTCCTATCTTATCACCCAAAGAAGACTTTAGGATGATACTTATGAATCGCTCGTAGAGCGTCTTTCCAGAGCTCTTTAACTTCTTTGAGCAAAGAATCCACTTCCTAATCCATTCAAGCAGTAGGGCTCCATAGTTAAGCAATATTCGATAACTAATGGTCGTCATGAGCTTGAGCTACACTTCGATTATAGAGTCATGGCCGGAGCTCTTGCAGCATATGCATTTTCCAACAATGTCTGCCAGAAATTTGTACCTTTGAGGGAACTCTTTCTTCTTGTACCTTTTGACAGTGGGGAACTTTTTATGGTGCATTCTCTTAAGTCCTTCATGGAAATCGATGCCATCTATGAACGAAAACCCTTCCAATTTGAAACCTAGGGCTAAATTTATATCCTCAGCCTTGAGCCTGATTTCCACATTCCTGACCTTAGTAGTGATGTTGTCATTTTTGAACACACCATTTCTGTAGAATTCCTTTATCATCTTAGGATATATCAACGTGCTCGTACCCAGAGCCTCTTCAAGACCAGATTTCTTTATCAGAGATAGGGTTTTGAGAAATTTGGGATTAGCTGTCTTGAATTCATCGAAACAAAGTCTGTAACCAGAGATGACATTTGAGGCTGCCATTGATTTCTTTGCACAGAGTATGGTTTTTAAGCTTTTTGGAGAGTTATGGTTTCTTCTTTTAGAGAGAGTGAGAGAGATGAGCTTTTTGAAATTCTGATTTCAAAAAGGTGTTTTCAAACTGTACTTGTAGCTTCCCTCTCTTCATTTTTCTTAGTGGGACAGGTGTCAAATTCTGTTTGGCTCTACGAATTTAACTGAGGGGGATTATACTGATTTGCCCTTTATACTTTTTGAGTTGATGTGTCCTTTGGGGGGACTACGATCGTTGAGGTAATCTTTCTGATTGTCGAGTCTGCTCTGCAATCGTCGAGTCTATTCAACAATCATTGAGTCTCGAATCATGATCGTCGTATGTTTGCTTTCAATAATCGTCATGTCCGCCAAAGAATCGCTGAGTCCGAATCACATCGTAGGGTCCGTCTGGTCCTTATGATGTACTTTTGATTTGGCATTCTTCTTAGTTTAATGTAGCTCAGGAAGGACTAACCTCATAGAATGAATCAAGGGTTAGGTTTATTCCTAAGGCGCTTATCAGAGAGATTGCTTTGTTTTTGAACTTTATCATCACAGGATACTCCTTTGATTTGTTGATGGAGCTATGCTATCGTTGAGTCTTCACTGTGATCGTTGTCTTTCATGTTACTGTAGTTCTACGATCATGGACTTCCTTTCATCATGTCTATGTTTTCGAACATAGCCCTTATATTTGTATGGTTAGCACAAACTAGAGCATATATTTCATGGTTGTAGATTAAGCATGCCTAGCTCACTTATCAACTTGTTAAACTTGGATTCATCTAGAGGCTTTGTAAAGACATCAGCAAGTTGATTTTTAGTTGGGATATATTGTAGAGATATGGTTCCATTTTGCACATGATCCCTAATGAAATGATACCTTATTTCTATATGCTTAGTCCTAGAATGCATGACAGGATTATGAGTTATTGCTATGGCACTTGTGTTATCATTAAAGAATGTATGGATTTGAATTCAAACCCATAGTCTGCGCTAGCTAATTTTTCATCCATAGGATCTCGAGCACAAAGAATGCCAAAGAATAATATATTCAAATTTTCTGCAAATTGAAGTAGATATCGAGTTTTGATTTTTGCTAAACCAGACACAAGTCTCTGCTTCCTAGCAACCGACAAAAGCCATCGGTACTCTTCTCATCTATTTTGTAGCCTTGCAAAATCAAAGATCTGTGTATCCTCGTTAGTTCAAATGAGGACTCTCGATACCAAAGCCCCAAGTGAGGTGTACCCTTGAGATACCTAAAATCCTCTTTACAACAGCTTAAATGTGATTCCTTAGGATTAGCCTGAAATCTAGCACATATGCATGTTGTAAACATTATGTCCGGGTCTATCGGCGCTAGATATAGAAGAGAGCCTATCATACCTCTATATTGAAAGTATATCAATACTTTTACCTTTTTTCATCTTTTGTCAAGCTTGGTTGTAGGAGCAATTGGGATTTTCATGGGAGAGGCCAATTCCATGCCATACTTCTTAAGTAAATCTTTAATGTACTTGGCTTGGTTTATGAAGATTCCTTCATCACCGCTTATTTACTTGCAATCAAAGGAAGAAATTCAAATTTCACCCATCATGCTTATTTCAAACTTGCTCTTGCATAAGCTTGAGAATCTCTTGCATAACTTTTCATCAAGAGATCCAAAAATAATGTCATCAACATATATTTGAACTAATAAGACTTTGTCTTTATGCTTTCGAAGAAATAGTGTGGTACGAAGAAATAATGTGGTATCTACTCTACCTCTAGTGAACCTATTTTTGATAAGAAAGTTAGTTAGTGTTTCATACCATGCTCTAGGTTCTTGTTTAAGACCATATAAGATTTTGTCTAATCTATAAACATAATTAGAAATAGATGGATTGATGAAACCTGGAGTTTGCTCTACATAGACTTCTTCTTAAAGTTCACCATTCAGGAATGCACTTTTGACATCCATCTGAAAGACCTTGAATTTCATGTGAGCAAAGAAAGGCGAGGAATATTATGATGGCTTCTAGTCCGCAACAGTAAAATGTCTCATCGTAGTCAATGCCTTCTTCCTGAGAGTAGCCCTTGGCCATTAGTCTTGCCTTATTCCTACTTATTACTCCATCTTCATCCATCTTATTTCTGTAGACCCACTTGGTTCCAATGATAGGATGATTCTTTGGTCTTGGTACCAATCTCTATACTTTGCTTCTTTCAAACTGATTAAGTTCTTCCTGCATGGCTTCTATCCAGCTGGAGTCTTCCATAGCATCCTCTATCTACTTAGGTTCCATTTGTGATAGGAAGCTTAGATAGAAACATTCATTTTGGGTGGCAGCTCTTGTTTTGACTCTTGCACTCGAATCTCCAATGAATAAGTCTTGAGTGTGATCTCTTGCCCATCTGCTTCCTGTTGGGACATATATCCTGATGCCTTCTTGTCTGAGGTCTTCAAGATCTATATTTGCTTCTTGGTGTGGAGGTTCGTTGTCTTGCATAGGCTTCTCTACGATATCATTTCCTTGCTCAACGATTTCACTATCTGGAACTACGATTGTAATGTTGAGATCGACGACCTCAGTCGTAATGTCTGAACTGTCGGCCATAGTGTCTTGAAACACTATTTTGTCTAAGTCTGTCTCATCAAAGATGATGTGAATTGAGACTTCAACACTTAGTGTCTTCTTGTTGAACACTCTGTAGGCCTTACTGTCTGTGGCATATCCAAGAAAGATTCCTTTGTCTGACTTGGGTTGATACTTTGTCAAATACTGCTTTCTATTGTTAAGAATATAGCATGCACAGCCGAATACATGAAAGTAGCTGACACTTGGCTTTCTTCCTTTCCATAGTTCGTAGGGAGTCTTCTTAATCGTAGAGTGTATGAGTGATCTATTCTGAGTGTAGCATGCAAGGTTGATACAACTTCCGCCTGTAAGTATTCAGCAGATGGGCTATCGCCAAAGAGAGTTCTTCCAAATTTCTATTAATGTCCCTGTTTTTTTCTCTCTCACTACTCCATTTTGTTGAGGAGTTCATGGAGTCGAGAAGTTACGATCGATGCCATTGTCTGTGCAGTAATCGGTCCATTTTCGAGAAGTCGAATTCTCCGCCATGATCACTCCTTATAGCCTTGATTTTCTCCTTTTTGCTCATCACTAGTCCGAACATCTTGATCACTGGGAGCTTGTTTCATCCTTTGAGGTTAGAAAGAACACCCATGTGAATCTGTGTAATCGCGCCGACTATGACCAATGTGAGTATCTCTTCCTCCGAGGCTCGTTGTTGAATTGGCCCAAATAGATCCATGGAGCAACCGCAGGGGCTTGTCAATCGAGTTGGCGCTTTTGCTCTTGAATGAGCTTCCGTCCGCTTTCCAAGTCGGTGTGCATTGCATCGCTTTTCTTTAACGAAGTCAAACTTAGGTAAGCCTGCAACTAGATCTTTTGAGGCTAGTTTGGACATGCTCTTGAAGTTGAGATGAGATAGTCTTCGATGCCATAACCAGCTCATTTCTTCAGATGCATTAGCCTGAAAGTATATTGTCTCATCTGAGCTTAGTTGTCCAAGATTTACTGTGTAGACATTTCCTTCTCTTGTTCCGGTTAACTTTATAGCAGATGTCTTCAGGTCTCGGACTTGACACTGACTGTTGAAGAATGTTACTTGATGAACCTTGTGGCAGATTTGGCTGATTCTTAGAGATTGTGTTGTAGTCCTTCCACATAGGCCACTTTACTGAAGGATACTGCACCATTTCCAGCTAAGTCATATCCTCTTGTCTTTCCAGAGCCGTTGTCTCCAAAGATGACTGAGGGACCCTCCTTCTCTATGTAGTTAGACAAGAGGGCTTTGTTCCCAGTCATGTGCCTTGTGCATCCACTGTCCAGATACCAGGTTGTGATCGTGGAGCTCCTTTCCTGTGGTAACATTAAACCATAATTTTGGTGCCCATACTTGCATGGGTCCTACTTTGTTAGTACCCTTGGGGACCCAAATATGCTTGATTTTGGGTCTCACATGCATGGAATTATAATAGCACTTTGCAGCCTTGTGACCAACTTTATAGCACACAAAACATCTAATATAATGCATGCTTGTGTGTGTGTGAGAATTCTTCCTCCATTTGGACTTTTGTGGATTTTTAGTCATCCTTCATTGTCGATTTTCCTTCTTCCATGTGTCCTCATGTTTAATGATTTGTGAGGAGTGTACCTTACCTCTCATCTGCATCTTCCTAGTTGGTTCGTAGAGTTGGTCTTACTCGACTCTCACGATCCTTCGAGGTTAGTGAGTAGTGGTCAAGTTACTCTTCTTTTTCGAAACCTGTGCCAACATGAGATCCCTTACCCTTGAATACGGATCAATCAAGAGAGAGCAAGGTTTAACTGGGTCATCCTTCTGTGAGGATTTTACAAATATAATGCCTCTACTAAAACTTGAAGCATTACTAGCGCTAGTTTCCTTTACCTTTTCCACACATGGCTCTGAGGTAGATTCCCCAAAGCCTAAACATGTTATGTCAGAGATACTTCTCTAGCTAGAGATTAGGGAGTCCATGGATGAAGAGGATTTATTCCATGTAGAGATTGTCTTTTCTAGTTCCTCAATTTTAGAGGTTAGACTTGACTTTCTTTGTGCATTGAGCTGATTTGTCTGTTTTAAGAGCTTATTCTCAGCTTAATTCAAATTTGGAGAGAGAGTCAGTACTTAGAAGGGATGTTTCCCGTTCTTCTTGAACTTTCTCTTTCTCCTTTTGAAGAAGTGAATAGTCCTTAGACAGAACTCTAAACCATTTCAGGTATTGATGCAGATCAGATGTTATGCCATGTAGTGCAGTTCTTAAATCATCAATATCTACATTAGGAGAGTTAAAGTCAAATACCTCATCTATACTTACTTCATGTATGTTGGAGTTCTGTTTGTCCTTTGCATTCTTGGCCATTAGGCAAAGATTTGCCATTTGAGGATCTTCATCATCTCTAGATTCAGGAGCTGAGTCATTGTCTGAGTCACTCCATGATCTTCCAACTACAAGGCCTTTGTCTCTCTTCTAAGGCCTTTTGTTGCCTTTGTATTCATTCTTTGAATGTGATTTCTTCTTTAGTTCTTCTCTGAGAGGTTTGTTGCAGTTAGCAATAAAATGGACAGGTTTCTTGCAATTGTAGCATAGATCATTCATTTGCTCATGGCTGCTGTAGTTGTTGACTTTTTTTGGCTTGTTGGTTTTGCCTTGACGCATGAACCTTCTGAGTCTCTTCACCAGCATTGCAAAGTCCTCATCATCATCTTCATCATAGTCAGAGTCAATTTCATTGTTGACCTTGGAGGTGTTTTCAGTTGCTTTGAGAGCAACACCCTTATCCTTCTTTCTTCCTTTGGATAGAGTTTCGCTTCGCCGAGTCACCTCCAGCTCAGATGTAAGTAGGTTGCCATATAAATGTTGAACAGTCATCTCATGGAGATTCTTTGACTCTCTAATAGCAGTGGTTTTGGCATCCTACTTGCTTGGTAAGGCTCTCATGAACTTTATGATTAGATCTTTAATTGGATAGATCTTTCCATAAGCTCGTAGAGAGTTGAGCAGAACGTTGAATCTCTCGTAGGTGGCAATGACGTTTTCTCCTTGAATGTGTGCAAACTTTTCATATTGCTGTGTCAGGAGAGATTGTTTATTTTCTCTGACTTCTCCCGTTCCTTCATGCATAATGAGCAGTGCTTCCCAAACCTCCTTTGCTGTTTTGTTGTTGACCACATTTTCAAATAGATCATCTTCTAAGGATTGAAACAAAATGTTCTTGTCCTTTTTGTCGCTCTTCTCGTTGTCTGTCCATTCTCCTTTGACCTTGATCTGTATTCTGTTTGGATCGTCTGTAGTTGGTGCAAGCTTTATAGGAACGTAGGGCCCATTCTGAACAGTTTCAAATAGATCTTTATCTATTGAATCCATGTATGCTTGCATCCGAACTTTCCAGTTGGCAAATTTATCTTTGTTGCACATAGGTGGCTTGCTGCCTCCTCCAATCTTTGATTCGCTTGGTAAGTGTGTCATTGGATCTACTTAAGCTTTGTAGGCTATATAATAAAACCTCGCTTCGATACCAATTGTTAGTTCTCAAGGCACAATAGTTATCTGTAGAAGGGGTGTTGAATAGATATTTAAAATTCTTTTCGCTTTTACTTTGTCGGGCTTTGATAATGATTTAAAGACAAATGGAATTAAGGTTTGTTTGATCTCCCTTTTAGATATAGTGAATAGAGAATGAGAGTGAGGCAATTATAGCATAGCTTATAGCAAGAATGCAATAGACACAGCAGTTTTAAGTGGTTCAGAGCACTTAAAGCTCCTAGTCCACTCTTTTACTCCTCGAGTAGGAAATCTACTAAGGATGTCTTTTACACTTTCTGAATCTCACAGATTCCTTCTAGACCAGCAATTTAGGAACTTCTTAGTTCACTCTTGAACTCTTCAAGTTCAGCAGACTTGGTTCTTCTCAATTCACTTTAGAACTCTTTAAGTCCTTCTGACTTGTAACTTCTTACTTCACTGGTTTGGCAGTTGTTGAGTTCTTGGTTGGTGCTACTCAGTTGCCGTTAAGCTCTTGTTTTAAAGAACTGAGTAGCTGAGCAAGCTTTCTCTTTTTCTCAGATCGTAGAGTTGAGCGTTGAGTGTTCTTCTTAGTTTTTATTCAGTGCTTGCTTAGTTCAATCATCTGCAGATGTCTTGCATATATGTGATCCTTGAAATCTGTCCATTGAATCCATCCGTTAGAGAATTTAATGCGTTTGCCATTTTCTGAACTTTAATGGAGACTTTTCCTGCATATCTTCTGAATTACATTCTAGCCCACTGACATAGCAGACTGCTTTCTCACCTAACACCTGAAAAGGTGTTTTCCTCTGTCCCATTATCCTTTCCTTAGCTTCTTCAATACGTTTCTTTGTTGCATACTAAGGATATTTTTTATGCCATTGGGATTGGTGATTACTTCAACGTTTGTAACCCATTCCACATTTAATAAGATTTTATCTTTGAAAAAAAGGTCAAGGCCCACAACTTCTGACACAGCCAGATGATACTCTACGATTATGATCGTGGTGTCTTGCCACTTTGGAACTTGATGCAAGAAAATGAGAACACTACGATTTCTCTTAAGAACTGGCACACTACGATCTTCACTTGCTTGTCTTGCAGACTCTACATTTCCGAGAGCACACTACGATCTCTGAGTTGGTTTCGGCAAACGTCTGGACCACTCTACGATCTCTAGAGAGGCCCTTCAAGGCAGTCATACTACAATCCTTGATGCTCTACGATTTTTCCTTGGCTTCTACAAACTTTTAATCAGCTCAATAGACTACAATTCTGTTTGAAGCCTATCTATTACATTTCAAGATATAGATCAACCTAACATATTTGATCTCTTTATCTATACATTCATTTACAAAATGATAAACATTAAAAGCTTAGATTAACCTAACAATTTTGATCTATCACTAAGTCCTTGTACATATATTCCTTAAAGGACTTCACATATAATCATGAGTATTTACTTTAAACATCAAATCAAAATATGCAGTCTTCCAACAGAATGCTCAACTACAGGATGAAGAATGCAGAAAAATAAAGGAAAGTATGGTTGAGGGTAATGAGGTGAAGTACAAGGTTGATACTGAAGGAGTGCTAAGGTTTGAAGGACGAATTTGGGTTCCAGCAGTACCAGATATTAGAGAAGAAATCTTGACAGAGGCTCATAACTCAAGATATTCTATTCATCCAGGAAGTATGAAAATGTATAAAGATTTGCGACGACACTTTTGGTGGCCAAATATGAAAAGAGACGTTGCAGAATATGTTGTGAAATGCTTGATATGTCAGAAAGTAAAAGTAGAACATCAAAGGCCAAGCGAATTACTTCAACCATTAAAAATACCAGAATAGAAGTGGGAGCATATCAGAATAGATTTTGTGGTAGGTCTTCCAACGACTCAAATGATACGATGCAATTTGGGTGGTAGTGGATAGATTAACGAAATCAACACACTTTTTGCCAATAAAGATTAGATTTAATCTTGATCAGCTGACAAAACTATACGTTAAGGAGATCGTCTCAAGACATGGAGTTCCAATATCAATTGTATCAGACAAAGATCTGAGGTTCACATCAAACTTCTGGAAGAAACTACAAGAATGCATGGGAACACAATTGAAGATGAGTACGGCATATCATCCGCAAACGGATGGTCAAAGCAAATGAACAATCTAGACGTTAGAGGATATGCTTAGATCATGCATCATGGATTTCAATGGGAGCTGGGATGAACATTTACCATTGGCAGAATTCACCTACAACAACAGTTACCACGCAAGCATCGGCATGCCGCCTTACGAAGAATTATACGGCAGAAAGTGCAGAACATCACTGTGCTGGGATGAAGTCGGTGAACGTCAACTATTAGGACTGAAACTGGTACAGCAAACTGCTGAAGTTGTTAAACTCATCAGGACAAGATTGGTAGCTGCTCAAGAAAGATAGAAGAAGTATGTTGATCAACATAGACAAGATCGTGAATTCAATGTAGGAAATTTTGTGTTCTTAAAAGTTTCTCCTTGGAAGGGGAAAATTCATTTTGGTAAAAAGGGAAAGCTAAGCCCAAGGTTTATTGGACCCTTTAAAGTGCTGCGAAGAGTAGGAGAAGTGGCTTAAGAGGTAGCTCTACCTCCAGAGTTGGAACACGTTCATAATGTTTTTCATGTTTCGCTGTTACGATTGTATAAACCCGATTACAAGCATGTGATCGAGTACGAACCATTACAGTTCGATAAGGACTTGTCTTATGAGGAAATTTCTATCCAGATAGTTGACATGAAAGAATAAGTACTCAGGAATAAAGTAATACCTTCCGTGAAGGTGATATGGATGAATCATAATGCTGAAGAAGCTACGTGGGAACTCGAAGATAAAATGAGGAAAGATTATCCTGAATGATTTGTTTAATTGTGTCTTCGATTCTGGGGATAGAATCCTTGTAAGAAGGGAAGAATGAAACGAATGATTTGTTTAAATGAATGGTTTAAGTAGTGATTCTGGGGACAGAATCCTTGTAAGGAGGGAAGGATGTAACAATCCAGAATTTTAAATTGTAATTTCAAATATTTATTGAATTATATAAATATTTTAATTGATATGTTTATTGTAGAATAAATATTTGTTTAAATTAATTTTATTTTTTAAATAAATAATTAATGAGTTAAGGAAATTAATTATTATGAGATAATATTCTAATTTAATTTAATAATTAAGTTAGAGAGTTGATAGGGATTAAATGGATTATTATAATGTTCTTAATTTAATTTGATAATAAAAGTGTGACAATAAACTATGCTACAAATGAGTTATTAAAATAAATTAGAGGAGTTTAATTCAGTTTTTTCCAAATAAGGCTTAATAAATGTTAAGTCTTTAATTTAAATAGGTTTTACCAAATAAGGCATAATGATTTTAAGTTATTAAGTTTTAAAAATGTTTAGCCAAACAAGACTTATGGCTTTTGATTTTCAAAAATATGTAACTGATATCAGTTACATATATATTTATATTATATAATTTATATCTATTATGTTATACATTATATGTTCCTAAGTACGTAAGTTAGAGAAGGGAGAAAGAATAGAGAAGAAGAAAAAGAAGAGAAAAGAAAGAAAGAAAAGAGAGAAGGGAGAAGAGAAAATTCTCTGTGAATTGAGAATTAGGAGAAGAAGTTGTTGTAATCATCTTCTAGCAAGGTAAAACCCTACTTTTCTTATTTTTTTAGTTTTCTTCTAAATTTCTAGTTTTTATATACATGAAAAGTTTTCTGTAAAATTAGTGTGAAGGAGTAATTGTTTATTATGTGAATTTATATGATAATTGTTGTTATAAGTTGTGTTCATATGGTTTATAGATGATTTAGAGTAAATTGATTCATGTAATATATGTTATTATGGGGGAAATCATATTATAGTGAGTTTACATTGATATATGTTGAATATGGTTTAAATTAGCTGCAAAAATGGTACTCAATTCATTGTATAATGTATAAATTGGCTATTGATTATGAAAGTACATGAAGAAACAAAAACAATGTAATTAGAACCAACTATTTTTGTTGTAAAACGAATTCACAGTGAAGAATTTTGCTATGAATGTCAAAAGAAGAGGAAATGAAATAGTGAAATTTAAAGATTGTAATCTTGATGTTTATGTTATTTATGTGATTAGAAACGTGTTAGAAACATTAGTTTATGTTTCTATAAACATATTACACCTTGGGTAGGTTGGTATGGTTGTTAGAAAGGAGTTTGTAGGCCTAATTTGGCTTTCTGTAGTGTTCGGGATCATAATTCGTTAACTAGCAGAAGGGACCCCCGCCTCGGCAGGCTATCCTAGATATGGTATGTGTAGGACTTGTGGTGAATGTGAGTAGTGATTGTTTAACCTACGCACGAGGTAAGTTCTCTAACTCAACTTTTATGATTGTGCAAGTGTTTAAACCTTATTGATGCATTGAGCAAGTTCCTAAACCTACTTATATATCTATTCTAACTTGATTATGTTCGTGCAAACTCTTTAACCTAACTCTTACTTTGAGAAGGGTTCCTATCTTTAATTTTGTTTCTTATTACACAAGTTCCTAAATTGTGTTATTCTCATGTTGAACAAGTTTTATTCCTCAACTTGTTATTAATCATGCACGTTCATTAACTCACTTCTTTTATTGAGTAAGATTAATAGCTTTAGCTTATTATTGTCCAAGAAAGGTTTGATATAATATTCAAATGACTATGCTTCCTAGTTCATTTCTAAACCATGATTTCGATGTATAATGTTGATTCACTTATAAATCATGAATATTTCATATCATATTGTTATCGAGCACTTGAAGTGATATTAAACTATATTGATTCAACTAATCCTTAGTTGATGTTCGTTGAACTCTAAATTACCTTAAAACTTATCCAAACCAAACTTCCTTTGGTGCGGACTCGTATATTAAAACTAAGATGAACAACCCTATTACAGGGGATTATTTACGCATAAGCATTTAGATGTTTGTGCACAATACATGGTACAAAGGGCTGATCCCCCTAAGTACGTGAAGTCCCTACAGTATAACTGTTAAGGTTAAGGTTGAAAGATTACTTATAACCGTGGACATAGTTTGTGGTCTTATGACCCTCAAATATATTTAATATTTTGATTCCAGTTTTTGGTTATCATTGATAGAGTACTATTCAATTTTGATGAGCCTTAGTCATCGCGCTTATTATTCTCTCTTGTTGATTCATTTCTATATCTAGTGAACATTTGTTTTGTTCACTCTGCATAAATATAATTATTGCAAATTTAAGGTTGAGAAGGTCGATGAACCTAAGTACTTAACAAAGGAAAAGGAAAATGTATAAGTGATGAAGACTTGTAATTTATTGGCTTTTATGTTAATAGATTTTATTTAAATGATATGATGTAATTATTTTATTTTCCGCACTTGATATTTGTATTTAAAGGTTAGATAACCTGGGAGATTTTATTAAACTTATTAATGTAACCCTTTAATAGGGAGGATTTATGGTTTAAATGTTATCTTATTTGGGTAGATAGTATGAATGTATGGAAAGTGAACACCAAGTCTTAGGGGAATGAAGTACCCAGATTTGGGGGTGTCACACTAGGTGAACCTCCAAATTAAACTGAAGTCTGGATCATCTGTATCATTCCTGGTTGAATATCCTCCACTACTTGTATAACATTCTCGGTTGAATATCCTCGACTACCGGTTGATAATCTGTATCTCTAGTAATTCCTTCATACTTGCATATATCACAAACCCTTAATGCTTGATTGAATATCCTCCACTACTGGCATAGCATACTCCTGCAAAACTTTCTGTTCCTCTGAAGCCATTTTTTCTAAATCAAAGGTACCTATAAAAATGAAATTTTTGTGTTTAAATTAAAATCAAATTAATTATAACTGATATTGAAAATAAAATTTAATAGAATTATTCCCCGCCAACGGCGTCAAAAACTTGTTTGCCTTTTTCTATATATAATAAATTAACGCAAGTATACGCAATCAATTATATATCATAGGGCAAGAAGAGTATTGTTCCCACGAAGAACAAACTAATAAATAGCAACTAATTACCAATCTTCAACCAATCTAACTTTATTTAAATAATTGGAAATAATCAATGAGTAAAACTAATTACTTGATTAAGATTAAAATATAAAATATTGAAGTATCAAGATCACAACTTCCCCCGACAACATATCAAATTCAACTCAACCTCATATCAACTAATTATATATCTCAAATCAGTAACCAAGAAATCAATAGTATTTATCTAACCTATTCCAAGTTAGATAAGTGTCTCTTTCCCGAATTAATTCACTATATTTCTATGAGAATAATTAAAAATGAAGCAAGGATTATCAATTCTTATTAGACTCATGAGGCAATTAGGTATAGTTATATCCCTCTTACAAATTAGATATTCACTCCTAAGAAGAATAATCTAAAACATGTATCATATTCCACACCCAATCTAAAATCAATATTCTAATGTCATCTAGATCGATATATTAGCCGCTGGCCACACAACTATTACATGCAATACAAAATATGATAAGTAACCCATAATAATTAATTAATATCAAATAAGAAATAATTAAATTAAATAAATTCATCATGTTCCATTGTAATATTGAATAGAAACTTAGTTCATGATAAGAGAAATAAACATAAGAAACATCAATTCCATCATCATAGTCAAAATACAAAGATAAAAGAGATAAAGATGAAGAAATAATCTGAAATCCAGCTCTAACTCTCCAGTCTTTAATCTCCTCCTTTTCTCCAGTTACGCTTTTTTTATGATGGCTGAAATCTCCTATATGTTCTCTTCTTTTTTTTGACTTCTCTTTCCCTTATATATCCATCTCTTCTCTCCTTTTATGTCTCTCTTTTAATTTAGGACTCAATAACTGAAAAATTCCAACTCCCTCATTTAAATCACGCACCATGCACCTAAAACTCATCGAAGGCATGACTCACCATGATACCCTTTTCGTGGTCATTGCTGAGCGCCATCGCTCCCTAGTTCTTTGGGTCGCTCATACTCCTGCTTTCTATCATGTGTTATGCTTCATTTGATCACCTTTTTCATCTTTTTGTCCTTGTTTTCTCCTTGTTCTTAGTCTCAAAGCACTTGCTTAACCTTATTAACTTCATAGCAAAGTTAATTAACACTTTAATTGATTCTTTTCCTCTTTAAGACGTATTTTCCATTCCTACAACAAAACATTAAAAATACATTAAATTACTTAACAATTACATAAGAACTCATAAAATAATTAAGTAAAAAGTATATCATTTAAAGAAATAAAATCTACTCATCACATACCTATTATGTTATATGTGTCGGTATTATGACCATATAAGTAAGATTACAAATACATAATAGATTATGAACCTGTTCAAGTTGAAAAAAACTTAACAAACGTAGAAGTTCTGATTCAAATAATTGATAAGAAAGAGTATGTAATGAGAAGTAAAGTATACTTTTTATAAAGGTAGTATGAATGAAACACAATGCTTTTGAAGCAACTTGAGGACTCAAAGATAAAGATGAAGAATAATTATTCTCATATTTTTTGCTTAATTTGTGTCATGATTCTGCAGACAGAATCCTTATAAGGGGGAAGAATGTAACGATTGAGAAATTTTACTTAACTTATAATTAAATTTTGTTGAATACTATTTAATAAAATAGAATTTTATGAATATTATTTTATGTTATATATTTATAAGTTGATTTTACGACCTAGAATGTGTTTACGTGTTAGGATTTACGAATTTTAGTTCGTATAAGAAAGTGAAAATTTTCTGAGAAATAGATGAAAAACACTATTCATCCGAAAATACTTTTACATTTTTTTGATTTTTCGAAGAACACGCTAACTTTAATATGGCGAGGAAAGACAGAATGTCCAATAAAATTTGAAAACGAAAAATGAAGTTTTTTGATTGTGTAACAAATTTCAAAAGTTAAAGATGTATAATACGAAAATTATACGATAGTAATACAAAAGTCAAAAGTCAAAAAATGACGACTAACTGAATAGTTGGAGAAACCAAACCGAGTGAAGAATACCAAGTTAGGATAACTAAACCCTAACTTGATCCATGTGAAAAGAAATGGATCAATGGGAGATGAGAGATGAGAGTTTGCGAGAGAAGCTTGTCATCCCATCCCCCACCAACTAACCTTGGTTAAACCATGGTTAGGTTAGGCCAAATGACATTAAATCCCTAACTCTTGCCTTAACTATAAATAAAAGACACTTCTCTTCATTTTCCTTACTTTCGTATGAACTCCAATTGAGGTGATTCAAGATGATCTGAAAAGGTAAGAAGTAGACCTACAACTTTAATTCTTTAAGAATTGAGAGATAAGGTCAGGATCAAGGTCTAAAATGAGCATTTTTAGGACTGTTATGTAATTTGAGGAAAACCGTGGTGGTTTCTTCATACGTCGCGGTGTCAAGACATGTTTAGCTAGTATTTCTGAGTTCTAAACTTTGGACTTTGGAAATATAGTCTAGAGAAATGTAAACCAAGGAATAGTAGATGTATTGGATGTGTTAATCGTACGTAATGGCATGTCGATTAGGCATTCAGGTTAGACAAGTCGAGCGTGCGATGAATGAACGATGAAACGCCATAATAAGTAATAGCAAACTTGAAAAGTACTATGAGTCTAATGACATGGACATGAAAAGTAATAATTAGAGTTAACAAAAACCAATATAAATGATCATTATGTGCCTAATTGTTGTGTTATGGTTAATGTAAATGTTTATGAAATTTATATATGCACACTTAGAAGGAGGGTTGAATAAGTATGGGAACAAACAGTGTAACACTTTTATAACTTAAAATGAATGCAACAAGTTGTTTCTCGAATATAGACTTACAATATTATGACTGATTTTTTATTCAACAATTTTTTCGTGATCACACTTTACTAATTTTACCCTTTTAAAATTGATAAAAATTTAAAGACTTGTATGATTATAAAGTGAGAAAGCAATCACATGAACACCAAGAATTTTTATGTGGTTCAACTACTACCCTCTTTTATAGTAGCATAATCCACATCTAATACTAACTAGTATTGGAACCTCTCTTTATTTATTACTTTGAATTACAAAGTTACCCTTTTACAAACCAAGTTCTTTCAAGACTTGAATACTTATATTCTATTGAACACTTTTGCTCCTAGTGCACCTATGCTTCCTTGAATCTATTTGTAAAAATCCCTAATCCATACCGAATTTGAATTCTTTAAACTACACTTAGCCTGCTTGAAATCAAATTACAAATAGAGGTCTATGATCAATGCAATTAATTAATTCACAATGCAAGGTTAGTTAAAAATGCAATGATCACAATAATATAAAAGATGTTACCAATTTAAGCTTACGAATACAAACAGTAGGTTGTCAGAATACTTTGAAGCCCAGTAGTTAGACTTGATACAAACAATGTAACTTAGTGTATGATTATAGTGAGATATTGATTTTATTGTATTCGATAGGTTATTGGAAAACCAAACAAGTCCCTTTTATAGATAAGATGTGATAGACACGAAATTCATACATTTAATTATCCCTAATTTTATCCTTTTAATTATATTAGTTTATTAAATTAATATGTTTTATTTTATTTTGTAAGATTTAATATTTGTTGCAATAAAATCAAAATCTTGGTGATCAAGCGATATTTAATGCTCTTATTCATGTAAAGAATATCCAAGAAGAATCCTACAAGGAAAAGGAAAAAGGTGGAACAATCTTAGTGTGCAATTTAAATCCAACAAGAGAAAGAAAAGTCTAATATTACTGTATTCGGTAGGTTATTGGAAAACCAAACAAGTCCCTTTTATAGATAAGATGCATGAAAGCCCGTTGGACAAAACACACTAATCAACCTTAATATTTTCTTAGCCATTGCAAATAAGAACGTTGGGGCTGTAGATCAATTATGCTTGATTGACTCCATACAAGATCATTTGGATGATTATTAAATTTTAAACTTGGATCAATCAGCTACGTGCCCATGGATATACACTGATTAGTTTTTCGGCAATAGCAAGAATTATCCTAACAGATTATCATCTCATATAGTCTGCCATCCCACTAACGAGATTCCCATCAATTAATATCCTTAGTTTAGGTAATGTGAATCCCTTAATACATGACCTATGCTCATTTAGCTTCAATTGATTAACATGATTTACTCTATTATAATTTCCCAACATGCTTTATATATCTAAAATGTAGGAAACGATTTCCAAAAAAAAAAAGAATAATTTTTACTTTTAAAAATCATTATCCAAGATCTTTCTCATAATTTAGCATAATCAAAAATTAAATAAAATATATTACATACATAGTGCTCGGTTGTAGCACAATGGAGATTTTTTTTATTTTGATGAAGGCTTTTTCTCCTTCCTGAATACTGCAAACTGATATAATATATAGAGTCCTCTACTCCCTGATATTTATCAGGATAATTTGAAAACTTATCTGATATATTTTATCCTGCTATTTTGTTATATCTTAATAAAGGCTAGAGTGGGGATCAAGTAGGATTCTACAATTCTAGCTCCAATATAATACTAATTTCTGATTAACTCTTTAATCAATTAGAATTATATTAATTATAACTAATTCCACTAAATAGTTATAATTGCACTCTAGAATTAATAGAATTAAAATTAATTAATTTAATCCTTCCACTATTAGTATCTTGCAAAAATATTCCTCTACAATAATATCCATAAACGCGTGTAGGAATAAAACTGTTAACTCACTACGTTTACTGCTTATATCATTGACTACATAATTTATACACTTTTGATCACTCATTAATTTAATAAATTAAATTAATACTTTAGTAATTTGAATTACTAAAATACTTGGCCAATATTCTAGTGATCAACCAATAAATTATATCAAGGGGATATTATAATTTAATTGTAGAATTCCATCTTGAAAAATACATGTTCCTAATTTCATAACATATATCACCCAACATATTGAGGTATTGATTGTATTTAAAATCTCACTCTTTAATATATTAAAGTGACATACATTATAAAATTAAGTTCATTATTCTCTCAGGATTAAGAGTAATTGCACATTAATAGTAATTGAAAAATTATTTATAATAACAGTATTTAACAAATAATTTTTCGCAACGATCCATTTCTATGTATTTCAAAAATACACCAATACACTAGATTAAAGTCTTCACTTTACATGACTAAGACAAATCATCCAATCAAGTGTATTACAATCTACTAGAATGGTTTGTCCATTTCCATCTAATATTGAGAACAATCTTTTTATTCAACAATTTTTTTGTGATCACACTTTACTAATTTTACCCTTTTAAAATTGATAAAAATTTAAAGACTTAGATGATTATAAAGTGAGAAAGCAATCACATGTACAAAGAATTTTTATGTGGTTCAGCTACTACCCTCTTTTATAGTTGCATAATCCACATCTAATACTAACTAGTATTGGAGACTCTCTTTATTTATTACTTTGAATTACAAAGTTACCCTTTACAAACCAAGTTCTTTCAAGACTTGAATACTTATATTCTCTTGAATTTTTGCTCCTATCCTTCTAACCTTTTGTAAAATCCTAATCCATGCCAAATTTGAATTAAACTATTAGTTTATTCAAATTACAAATATGGTCTATGATCAAAACAATTAATTAATTCACAAGGCAAGGTTAGCTAAAAATGCAATGATCACAATAATATAAAAGATGTTACCAATTTAAGCTTACTTAATACAAACAGTAGGTTCAAAATACTTTGTTTGAAGCCCAGTAGTTAGACTGATACAAACAATGTAACTTAGTGTATGATTATATGAGATATTGATTTTATTGTATTCGATAGGTTATTGGAAAACCAAACAAGTCCCTTTTATAGATAAGATGTGATAGAACGTAAATTCATACATTTAATTATCCCTAATTTTATCCTTTTAATTATATTAGTTTATTAAATTAATATGTTTTATTTTATTTTGTAAGATTTAATATTTGTTGCAATAAAATCAAAATCTCTGGTGAAAGCATATTTAATGCTTTATTCATGTGTAGAATATCCAAGAAGAATCCTACAAGGAAAAGGAAAAAGGTGGAACAATCTTAGTGTGCAATTTAAATCCAACAAGAGAAAGAAAAGTCTATCTAGAACATCTTTTTGAGAAGTTGATTGCTACTAGGAAATAGAATCCTACATGAAAAGGGAAACAAAAGTGTCCAAGTTCAATGAATCTAAATTAGGGTTCAAAGTTATTTTTCCTATAAATAGGCCTCTTGTTTTAGAGAGAAAGGGACCACTTGTTATTTTCTTTTTCTCAGTTTTTCACTAGTGTATGAAGGAGTAAGATATTTAGAGTTTGTCCTTTCTATTATTCCAATCACGCCAGTGGTACTTCCCGTGAGAGTATTTGTCACTTTCTTTTATTTATATAATAGAAATTCTCTTTTTAATTATTGTTCTTATTTCATGCGAATAGTAGTACTAATATTATTTGTTTTTGTTTTTAATTATTGGCTAGCTAAATTTCTAATACCTAGGATTATGATGAAACTAAATATTTCATAAAAATATTTTCTTTCCGTTCCTAAATTAATGCCTAATTATTTTCACCTTCATATTTTCCTCCGTATAAATTGCATATGATTTTTATATTGATTATGTAGGTTTTGATAAGTTATAGTTAATCAGAATTTTTCATAACTTATGTCTTGCCCATATTAATTATATGAATCATTATTTTTAAAGGAAGGGAAAATAATTTGGGAATTGATTTAGGAAATAAGAAATTATTTATTATGTTAATATTTGGTGGATTCTAATTCCTAGGTATCTTTTCTCATTAATAGTTTTCGTCATTAATTAATAGTTTGCATAATTTAGTTAAAAAATCTTCTCCACCATTTTTGTTTCTAATTTGCCTAAAATATTAATGAAGGATATATTAAAGAATTAATCTAGTCTCTGTGGGTTCGAATATGTACTTGCCAGCTTCTTCAATTCGGTTAATCGCGTGCACTTGCAGCTATATATTTTATGACATCAAGTTTTTGGCGCTCGCTTGCTTGGGACTAGAATTAATTTTTATTTATTCCTTAATTTTTATTTATATCAATTAGTTTTAACTCATTTTTTTCTGTGATTATTGAAGCGGATCAAGAAGCAAAAGATAAAGATTTTGTTGTCAGCTTTCTTTCTTGCATTTCAGATTCTATATTTTTTTTAAAAAAAAAAAAAAAAAAATAGTAGTTTAGTTTTTTTATATATTTTTTTATTTGTCGATTCATGCATTCATTCACGTAGAGCACATCCTGTTAGGTTTTATTTTTTATTTCTTATTTTTTGTCAAATATAAACTGTGGTGATTGCTGGAGGATTGAGGTACGTTAAAATTTCTCCTTCTTTTGTAATTCACATAGTTTTAGGACATTTTATTTGTTTATAATTTTTTTTATTTGTTCATTTTCATCTTTAATCTAACATTAAGGGCACAACTCAGTATAAGATAAGGTGGGGATTTCATCACCCTTCCTCGCCCACAAACAACCCAATTTGCATTTTGCATAACCATGACCTAATAAAATCAAGTAGACGCTGGCCCCTGTGACTCTCGAGCTCAATTAGGACAAGAAACTCCAAGAGGAGTTCAATTTTAAATTAATCAAACTATGGTGTCTAGGCAAGTGGTTCAAAAGGTATACGCCTAAAGATTGTGTGGTTATTTAATTAGTCACCGATATACGAGAGACTCCGCCTTTCTTACACTTACCTCGCTAGTGGTATGATTAATTTCGAATTTGGTGGACCTCATGGTAACTTGGAACAGCTTAGAGTCAGTTTAGATTTTATTTAAGTAACCTTGGAAGTAATTTTTTTTTTTTTTATTTTTTTTTTTTTTTGCTTATCTCGATTATTTGTTAATTAGTGTATGAAAAAGTGTGGATTAGGGACGAAAACATCCCGATTAGTGAGAAAACTTGATTTTTCTGATTTCACTTTAAAAGACCTCACTTTAACAAAAATGGAGGGCGCCTAAACTGCTTTTTTAAGGATCGATGTTACCTTTCCCGCCTCGCCTAACCTTCATGTATTAGTCTACCACCCAGAATCGGTAACAATTTTGAACTTAAGCCACATTTTATAAATATGTTACCTAGGTTTACGAGGATAAGATGCCTATTTATTTATTCAGAATTTGAGAAAGTTTGTGCCTTTAATGAAAATTCAACAATTGTCTCAATGACTCAATTAGGCTAAGATTTATAACATTTGCTTTAAAAGATAATGCTAAAAAGTGGTTATATAGCCTACCAAATAATTCCATATCAACCTGGGAGGGATTTGTCATTACATTTCTAAAAAAATATTTTCCAAATCATAAAACTGCTAAAATTAGGACCGCAATTCATCAATTTTACCAACTTAAAAATATTCCTTTTGGAAATATTTTGATAGATTTAAAATTTGTTATCCCAAAGGCCCACACCACTTTAATCGAGAAATGGAGATTAGTGTCAAATTGCTTACGAAGGTTGACTATCCCACTAAAATAATGTTAGAGTCAATGTGTCAAGGGGATTTTTTTAATAATGATGAGGAAAAGGCTTGGGAGTTTTTAGAAGACTTAATAGAAAAAACCATGCAATGGGAAACCACCCGAGAGACAGATAAACCTAGTTCATCTAGGGGTATTCATACAATTGACAATTCAATTGCTACATGAGGTTAAGTCAATGATGTACTTAAAAGACTTGAAGATTTAGAAACTAGGGACAATCACACGTGAACTAAGTCTCAACACCTACACCTTTGTGTCTAAAGTGTAATTCACCAAGCCATGTGATTGAGGAATGTCCTAGAGTCGCGCCCCAATTTGAAGAATATGAACAAGTCAATGCAATGTTTCAACGACCTAGAATGACCCATTTGCACCCACTTATAATCCCGGTTGAGGAATCATCCTAATTTTGCATGGAACCAAGGACCCTACTTAAATAATTCTTCAAATCAAAGTCAATCACCTCTAAATCAATCTTTTCAACCTTACCAAAAGTCAAATCCTAGTCCGCACTAAAATTCAAATCCAAAGACCTCAATATCCACCAGTTTTTCTAATGAAAGTGAGAGGAGACTTAACACCTTAGAGAAGAAGTGAGCACCTTAGAGAAGAGTGTCGAAACTTAGAATAATTTCTCAAACATTAATAAAATCCATTTCTCGCTCGAGAGATCCAAATGAGTCAATCAGCAACTACAATTAGTGAAAGAGAGAAGGGTAAACTTCCTAACAACCCGAGACCAATCCAAAATTTTCAATTCCCTACTCAAAACCTTATCATGTTAATTCACTTTAAAACAACCAAGTCAATCATGTGAATTCGTAATTTCTTTAGGGTCCGAAAATTATTTTAAAAATCATGCCGGAATTAATAATGAAGAAGAGAAAATTTAAATGTCAATCTAACGATCCATCTTCAAAGTCAACCCAACCAAAATCCCACAAACTCGAGTCAAGAGGGCTAATCCACTAATCATGTTTCAAAAACCGATTCAACCACACCTTATGAGTCAACCTAAAAAGTCTTCAAACCAAAAGCCCCATTCCTCAAAGACTTATTTCAAACAAGCAATACCCATTGGACAAAATTCTAGAAGTGTTCAAACAAGTGAAAATTAACATTCCTCTTCTAGATGTCATTCAACAAGTTCCCTCATATGCTAAATGTCTATAAGATTTGTGCACACATAAAAGAACCACTCATGTTCCTAAGAAAGCTTTTCTAATAGCCCATGCTAGTTCTATCTTGTCATGTCAAGTCCCTATGAAGTATAAGGACCCCGGTTGTCCTACAATTTCATGCATCATAGGTGACACGTTAATTGAAAAAGCTTTGCTTGATTTAGGAGCTAGTGTGAACCTATTACCATTTTTTGTGTACCAAACCTTAGGCTTAGGGGAGTTAAAAAAGATAACTGTCACGCTCCAACTAGCTGACCGTTCTATTAAAGTGACAAAAGGAATAGTTGAGGATGTACTCATTAAGATTAGTGATTTTGTATTCCCTGTTGATTTTGTTGTTCTTGAAACCCAACCTGTTGTCAATCCCAAGGGTTACATTCTCATTATTTTAGGTGTACCATTTCTAGCAACTCTAATGCGTAATTAATTGTAGAAATGGACTAATAAATCGACATTTGGAAACATGACAATCGACTTAAATGTGTTTAATGTGGGAGAGCAACCTAGTGATTTGTTTGACCAATTCGTTAAAGTGAACATGATTCGTAAAATGCTCTGGAAATGAACTTATGGGGAAGATGAAATTATTAACTTTTGTCTAAATTATTTTGGTCAAAATTGGGATGAAACCAATACTTGAATGAGGTCAATGAGATGTTGGACTCACATACCCAAAAAACTTACTCTAGATTGGAACCTATAATCGAATCAAGTTTGACACATTTTGAGCATTTTCAAGAGAATCAAATCGACCTTAAATCCTCTTATGATCATTTTAAGTCTACTCGAGTCCATCCAAGCGCTTTCCGTAAACACTAAATATGATTTAACAAATGAACCAAAGGTTGTGGACAATGATAATCTTCCATGTTTAGATAATGAGATCATATCTCCCATTTCAAATAATGCATGTGTTAATCCAAAGGGTGCCTAAACATGGTATAACAATATTCAAAATGATGAAAATGTTTTAGAGCCCCTCGGTAACGTAATATGGATGGCAAGTTTGATAGATTTTATGAAATTAGAATTTTTCAAAAGGAACTATCATTTTTCGTTATCGCTCCCTCGACTCAATTTTAAAAGAATCACCGGGTATGCTCACAATTGTTCTTCCGCTGCAAAATTCTAACTATTTTCCAATTACCTGCACCTCCCAAAATCATACAAAATCCACTTTAGGTTGTCTGCTTCAGTATCATTGATCATTTACAATGATAGTTTTTAGGATGCATACAATTTGTAGATATGTACATTTATTTTCTTTCTCACCACATTTTCTTGCAGTAACAAATGCCCCGCATTTCAAGGTATAATTTTTTTTCACATCTTTGTTCATTTGCATACATCGAAGGCAATGCATGATTTAGGTATGGGGGAGTTTGTTTGTATTATGTTTTTTTTTTCTTAGAAAATATAGTAAAAAAAAACAAAAAAATTAAAAATTTTGTTCGACTTTTTTATGAATCAATTAATTCTAATAAGTGTTTGTGGAGCAAAACGCATGAGTGAGATTGAAAGATTTAGAACTCTTGAATTTTTGATAAGATACGTAAATCTTAGTTCAAAAACACCATCCGGATTTAAAATTGATTTCACAAGTATTTTTGCACTTCACGCTTGCACTAATTCTTAGTCAGGGGTATAAACCATGATTCGAGTAATTTTTAAAAAAAAAAAAAAGAAGAAGAAGAAAAAAAAGAAGAAAAAAATGAAGTTGAAAAAAGTTGAAAAAAAAAAAAAATAAATAACTCGCTTAATGTCCATTAAACGGAATAACTGGTATCCAAGCCTCTAGAAGCATCGATATTCACGTCGAAAAGTATGATGGATAAAAGCAAATGACTAGTCTAATTTTGTGGCCTTTGTTACTCGAAAGTTAGTAAATCCTTAGGGGTGTCTCTACACCTAGTGCCCCCCAAAAGCCATCCGGGTCTGGGAGTCATTGGTCCAACGTCGCTTACATGGGTAACTCAAAAAGCCTAAGAAAATGAGACATCAGACAAGTCAAGAATCAAAATTGAAAAAAATGGAGAAAAGGAAGGAAAAAAAAAGAAAGACAAAGAAAAAAGAGTTTGCTTGATTTTCATGGTAAAAATTCCTACTAAGAGTTACATCACATACTCATGCATGCATCACATGAAATTGATTTAATGAAGGATGGTGTCTAAAATGAAGATCGAGTATTTTTGATGAGGTGAAAGTGTGATTTTGAATTTAATCTTGCTTTTGTATAATGCCCATAAATATTTAGAAGCTTTCTTTCAATTTCATAATTTGTTGAATCCAAAAATATTTTTGAATTTTGTGAGTATATTCACTGCAAACCCTCATGAGACACAACTCGTCCACTTGGGGTAACCTTGGGGTTTAAAGGCTTGTTGCACATGCTAAGTGTAATCGTGTTTCCTATGAAAATGGGGTAGTGTAATTTTTATTTTTATTTTTATTTATTTTACTCGAGGACGAGCAAAAGCTAGGTATGGGGGTATTTGATAGACAAGAAATTCATACATTTTATTATCCCTAATTTTATCCTTTTAATTATATTAGTTTATTAAATTAATATGTTTTATTTTATTTTGTTGGATTTAATATTTGTTGCAATAAAATCAAAATCTTGGTGATCAAGCGATATTTAATGCTCTTATTCATGTAAAGAATATCCAAGAAGAATCCTATAAGGAGAAGGAAAAAGGTGGAACAATCTTAGTGTGCAATTCAAATCCAAGAAGAGAAAGAAAAGTCTATCTAGAAGATCTTTTTGAGAAGTTGATTGCTACTAGGAAATCAATCCTATACATGGAAAGGGAACAAAAGTGTCCAAGTTCAATGAATCTAAATTAGGGTTCAAAGTTATTTTTCCTATAAATAGCCTCTTGTTTTAGAGAGAAAGGGACCACTTGTTATTTTCTTTTTCTCGCTTTTCACTAGTGTAGGAAGGAGTAAGATATTTAGAGTTTATCCTTTCTCTTATTCCAATCAACAGCAGGTACTACCGTCAGGGAGTATTTGTCAATTTCTTTTATTTATATAATAGAAATTCTCTTTTTAATTATTGTTCTTATTTCATGCAAATAGTAGTACTAATATTATTTGTTTTTGTTTTTAATTATATGGCTAGCTAAATTTCTAATACCTAGGATTATGATGAAACTAAATATTTCATAAAAATATTTTCTTTCCATTCCTAAATTAATGCCTAATTATTTTCACCTTCATATTTTCCTCCGTATAAATTGCATATGATTTTTATATTGATTATGCAGGTTTTGATAAGTTATAGTTAATCAGAAATTTTTCATAACTTATGCTTTGCCCATATTAATTATATGAATCATTATTTTTAAGGGAAGGGAAAATAATTTGGGAATTGATTTAGGAAATAAGAAATTATTTATTATGTTAATATTTGGTGGATTCTAATTCTAGGTATCTTTTCTCATTAATAGTTTTCATTATTAATTAATAGTTTGCTAATTTAGTTAAAAATCTTCTCCACCATTTTTGTTTCTAATTTGCCTAAAATATTAATTAAGTATATTAAAGAATTAATCTAGTCTCCGTGTCTCGATCCAGATTTGCCAAATTCGACATCGCAGACTTTAGCTATATATTTTATGACATCAAGATGCATGAAATCCCGTTGGACAAAACACAGGAATCAACCTTAATATTTTCTTAGCCATTGCAAATAAGAACGTTGGGGCTGTAGATCAATTATGCTTGATTGACTCCATACAAGATCATTTGGATGATTATTAAATTTTAAACTTGGATCAATCAGCTACGTGCCCATGCATATACACTGATTAGTTTTTCGGCAATAGCAAGAATTATCTTAACAGATGTATCATCTCATAGTCTGCCATCCCACTAACGAGATTCCCATCAATTAATATCCTTAGTTTAGGTAATGTGAATCCCTTAATACATGACCTATGCTCATTTAGCTTCAACTGATTAACATGATTTACTCTATTATAATTTCCCAACATGCTTTATATATATCTGTACCACCAACACACGAATTTCCATGATTTGTTCTTGACAATTATTAACATGCTTTTAAGATGTACACATATCACTTGACAGAATATCCATAAATACCCAGTTCATTAATTTTGGTAATGTGAATACTTTGACAAACCCAACTGATTGTAAAGCTAAGACAATTAAGAATTTATTGTCAATCTCTTTAAACATAAATATTGCTATAATCTTTTTAGGTAACCTTAATTTATGGAAGCTTTCTAATAAAATCAAGTACCAAATATTTCAAATAAACAGCTATCGTGGATTAGTTAGTCCTTATAATTTATGGAGTATACATTAGATATAATATTTAAATGAACATTATTCTAGCACTACCAATCTTATTTTTGAAACCTTATTTAATTTATTTACCATTTTTATAATAATGCAATGCAAATGTCCTAAAGCTTTGTATTGAGAAATAATTAATGCAAAGATCTTGCATTCATATCCTAGGACTCAATTTGTCTTCCATCATTCTGGAACTTCAATTCTTTATGATTACATCCTCAAGGAAACTGTTATTGCATTTGTAACAATCCAAAATTTTTATATGTAATTTTAAATATTTATTGAATTAAATAAATATTTTAGTTGATGTGTTTATTGTTAAATAAATATTTGTTTAATTGGATTATTTATTAGTTAAATAAATAATTCATGAATTGTGGGGAATTAATTTGATTAAGTGTAATATGTTAATTAAGTTGATGTTTAGTATTTTTGTATGTTGAAGTTAATTAAATTAAAAGAGTGATGAATTAATTATTATGTTTTAATATTCTAATTTAATTTAATAATTAAATTAGAGAGGTGATAAGGATTAAATGAATTGTTATAATGATGTTTTAATTTAATTTAGTAATTAAAATGATGTACTAATTTATTAAATAAAATTATAATGAAAATTATAATTTTGTGACAATTGGATTATGTGACATTTTGATTTAATAAGTTGTTGTTAGCTTTAATTTAATTAAATTTGAATATGGAAATTTAATTAAATAAAGTGCTATAATAAACTATATAGTGAGTTATTAAAATAAGTTAAAAAGAGTTTTAAATGTGTTTTACCAAACAAGGCTTAGGGCTTGTTAATCCTTATTTTTAATTTTGTTTTGCCAAATAAGCCTTAGTGGCTTTTGAATTTAAAAAAAAATGTAACTTACATGTCATTAAGTTGATATTATATTATACGTCAGTTATATATTATATTTTCAGTTTAGTTTACGTAGAGTTATATCTTATATTACGTTAGTTCTCAAAGTAAGTTGGTTTAGAGAGAAGGAAGAAAAAAACACGGAGATAAAAGGGAGAAAGAGGAAGAAGAGAGAAAATATTTCTCTGTGAGTTTGAGCAAACCAAGAAGGATTCTATCATCTTCTCTAGCTAAACTAGCAACCAAGGTATAATCTTAGTTTTTTTTAAAAAAGTTTTTGTTTTTGTTTTGTTTTTCTCTGTGTTTGAGTTTCATGAACAATTAGTTAAAAGTATGGGTTAAACATATTGATTTGTTCATATAAACTGTTTTTATATGATTTAGAGTAATTTAATCCATGAGGTATGTTTTAATATGAAGAAAATTATATTACAGTAAGTTTACAGTGATATATATGATATGACTTATTTTAGAATCAAAATTAATACTTAATTCATAGTATAAAGTGTAAATTGACTTTTGATTATGAAAATACATGAAGAAATAAAAACAAAGTAATTTTAACAGATTGTTTTGGTTAAAAACAGATTTACAGTAATTTGTTTCGCTAAGAATGTCTAAAAAGGAAGAAATAGCAAAAATAGTGAATTTAAATGTTTTAATTTAGAAGTTTGTGTAGTTATGTTGTTAATAACATGTTAGAAACATTAGTTTATGTTTTTGTAAAATTTATGTGTATTATATGTGCTAAATTTGTTGTTAAAAAGAATTTTTTTAGGCCAATTTGAATTTGTTTTGTGTTCTTCACTTAACACCGCCCCGAGTAAAACTATGTCGCAAGTGCCTCAAAGTTCATGCCATGTGAAGAAACAGTATGCCATGGCTCCACTTAGTGCATGTCGATGAGTACAAATGCCGCAGTCACTTATTCTGTGAGTAACCAAAAGCGCTGCAGTGCTGGTTTCAAGCCTTTATCTCATGTGCAAGCAAAGTACTAGATAAGCCCAAAAGACTTCCATCCTCAAGATAAACAGAGGCTACCAGATCGCTAGTTAGTAGTTTGACCAAGAAATTTGATGTTTAATATAAAATTATATAATTGTTAATATAATGTCATTTTAAGACTATAAAATGTAATTAACCATATCGTGGTATTAGTAAATACCAAATATGAAAATTATTATTAGTAATTAATGAGTTATGCGAAACTAAAGATTTGTGTTAATACATTAAAAGTGTGGTTTGATCATGTGGTTAAACCTAATACCAAGAGGTGTAAATGAAATAGATATTCAGTTTTGTACCATGATCACATGGTAACTAATTATGTCACCATAACATGTGTATAAGATATTTGGGAACATGAGTTATAACTGTTTCGCTTACTCGCAAGGAAAGTTCCTAAACCTTACTTCTTTGCATTGAGCAAGTTCTCTAAGCCTAACTTTATTTAAGCAAGTTCTTGAAATCTGTTGAGCAAAGTTTTTAATCTTGTTTCCTTGTTAGGAATTGTAACCTTAGCTTACCATTTTGTTCGAGCAAGGTTTATTATATCTTTTCAATGCTTTGAAATATATTCTTAAAGCATGAACTTATTGCTTTACAATATTCATGTATGGTTCATAACTACTTTATTTTACGTTGTTGTTGAACCTTTACGTTGTCATTGAACTTTTGATTCAACAAATCCTTAGTTGATGTACGTAGAACTCTAAATTACCCTTGAAACTTATCCAAACAAAATTTCCTTTGGTGCGGATAAACTGAGATGAACAACCCTATTATAGGGGATTATTTACGCGAAAACGTTAAGATGTTTGTGCACAACACATGGTACGAAGGGCTAATCCCCCTAAGTACGTTAAGATGTTTGTGCACAACACATGGGACATAGTTCATGGGGTCTTGTGACCCTCAGATGAAATTCAATATCAATTCTTGATTATCGATACTATAGAATGTTATTCAATTCAGACAAACTTATTCATTGCCAGTTATTATGTTTTCATTAAGTGAGTATTTGTTTGGCTCACTCTTGTATATATATAACCATTGCAGCTAAAATTGAGAAGGTTGATGAGCCAACCACTAGTAAATGGAAAGGAAAGATGAACAAGTGTTGAAGACTTGTTAATTTATTGAGATTTATGTTTTCAGACCTGGTTTAATTATGTGATGTAATTAATTAATTTTTCTCATTTGATGAATGTTTTAAGGTTAGACACCTTAGGATTTATCGGATTTAATTATGTAACCCTTTAATAGGAAGATTTATTGTTTAGATTTTTATTAAATTTGGGTAGTTAGAAATGAATGTTTGGACAGTGAACATCAAATCCTATGGGAATGAAGTACCCAAATTTTGGGGTGTCACAAGTTGGTATCAAAGCCTTAGCTTATGAACCTTAGGTGGGGGAAAAAACTTAAAAAGTAGCCTTATAGGACATTGTAAAGATATTGGTGATAAACTCTTATCGAGTTTTTAAGGAAGAAATAATAAAATATTATATGTGCTTATGTGGTTGCAACCTATGTGTTCGTGAGTGTCGAGTAGTGACGATTAGTAATTAAAACTTAAAATTTTTGTTGTTAGGATGGCTAATATGGGAGAATCCAGCCAGGCTAGGGAGGAGGGGTCTCAGATGCCTAAAGAGAAGGAGCCTCGAGATGTTCAAGTAGTCTGGGAATAACTAGTGCCAAGGGGGTCGTTTTCATTGGTTGTAGTTGTTGGATACCCAGAGTTTGAGCAAGAAGGATTAGTAAATGATGAGGATGAGGTAGAGACGGATGAAGACCTTGTGGAGCTACCACAGACAGATGAGGAGGAGGAAGAGTTTCCACCAAACTCTATTGCAGCTCATATGTATGATGAGGTGTATGATTATAACATTGAGCTTCGAGATAGAGTTAGGGAATTGGAGGAACTAGTATATGAACATTAGACTTCGATGGCACACAAGGACGATGAGATCTAAGATCTTAATGAATGTCTTGGTAATGTGGAATGGAAGCTGGTTCACACGGAGGGGAAAAAGGAGCAGCTGATGGAGGAGGTTGCGAAACTGAAGGATAACCTGAATAAAGAGTCCAATAAGAGAGCAAGAGTTGAAGATGCTTATGAGAAGGATTCCCAGCGTAAAGATGTAGCAAAGGGATATGTTCAAGCAAAGAATGTCAAGATGGAAGAGATGGACTGTGTTTTTAACACTGTGATAAACTGAGCTCAAGACCGAGTCATGTACTATCCGACTCAGTTCGAGGAACTGCCATGGTATATGTTAGATCATAGAACGATGTTTTGTATCATGGAATAGGAGCGCCGTAAGGCTGTGCAATGTCTTAGTAGGCCATAATGGAGAGTGTAATTATTGAATGAGTAATGTGACCAATGGGATATGCTGATGTTATCCTAAAACTTTATCAGTTCGGGAAAGTGATGTAAATAGAAGTGATGCTATCATTTCTATGTTTTTTTAAAATTATGATGGATGAATAAAATGTTAATATTTATTCAAGATGTTATGTGTTATGTGATGATCATTTGTGATGTGCAAGTTAAGTAGAAAATACTTAAGAAATTAAGTAATTATCTAATAAGTGTATTCTTTGTAGACACTCGAAATTTTTTGCATACTTGTTATATACTAACATTATAGGAGGGCAGAATCGTCTTTCAGGGATAAACCTAGAGGACAGCTTGGCTCATTCCCGGAAATAACACCGAAAGTTTTAGTTTAAACCTCGGAAATAACCCCGAGTCATGCAGTTCCAATATCGGAAATCACACCGGAGAAGGCCGTTTTATCTCGAAGATAACCCTGAGATACTCAGTCTCAGTCCCAGAAATAATACCAGGAAAGACAATGTCAACCTTGGAGACAACCCCAAGGATTGCAGTTGCAGTTCCGGAGATAACCCTGAAGATGCTCGTTTCAACCTACGCAATACCTTCAACTCTGGGACTCGCACTCAAGGCACTCACCCAAACTCCTGAGATAACCCCGGGAGGTCAGGCACACCTCAGAGTCAACCCTGAGGATGTCCAATACTTGTAACAGCCCAATCTTAGAGATAACCTTGAGCAACGACTTCTTTATCAGCCCAAACCGGAGATAAACCTGGTGAGGGGGCAAAATAGTCATTTTACCACCTCGATCCCACATTGTGCCATCTCAACAAAATAATTCAAAATACATTCTACACAATAATGTCCCACAAGTGCCAAGGAGTTCCAATCCCGAGTGACTACTGTTGGGTAAAATCTATATACGCACAACACGCAAGTATACGTGGTCAACAAGTAATAAAGTGATGAGTAGAGTATCGTTCCCACATAGATCAACTAGTAAGAAACTTAACTTACAATTACCAATTCCCTATTAATCCTAATTTTATTAAACTATTCAACTCAAAGATTATAATTTAAGAAACTAAATTAAAGAATAAATAAACTACCACAAACCAATCACAAATATCAAAATCTGGAATTTCAAACAATTAATGGAGAATTAGACTTATGATTTTACCCTAAGCTTCACTCTGATTTTAACACCTTTATTCCAATTCAATTCACTATCCCAATTTATTAATCAAGAACACGAATGTAGTATTAACCACCTCTCGATGCACTAATACTGTATTAACTTAAATCCACAATTAAGATAGAAACAAGTTAAGCACCTTAATCAACTAACTCACTATATCTCTATGTGAATTACAATTAAAGAATGTTCAAGATTAAGTTCTCTATTCGATTACATGCGATGTTAAGCATATCTCTACCTTAACATTCATCAAGATTTTGCTATTCATAAAATTCATGAACACATGCTATATTAACTAAGTCTAGATTTGAATATCCTCTCTCGATTCCATACAAATCCACAAAGAATTGTTGATCAGGCAATTCATAAATTCAAGCTCAAATTAATATAGATAAACTAGAAATAGATTATTGAACTGGAAATCAAAGTTTATACAATCATCGATTTAGTCAAAGATCCATCATAAGCCTAAAAAGTGAATTAGTTCATCATAAATGAAATAACTACTGAATAATTCATAGCAAATATTCTTTCAATTACAATTAATAGTCTAAGAAGAAGAATATTCAAAACATCCTTCACGTAGCCTAGAATTGCAATTGCCTCAAAAATCTCCTCGAAATACTCCTCCAACGCTTGCTAAGAAAAACTGGAATTAATCTTCGTAATCTCCCTTCTGTGTTGTTGAATTCGTTGTTAATTAAGTAATAGATGTCCAACACACGTTTTTCTGATCAAATTCCATCTCTCTAGAGTTCTATTGCCACTCAATATGCTAGAAGTCATGCCCAAGAAGAGTTTCAAGCTTAATAGAAGACTCAGGATTCGACACCCCCGCCCCGGTGGGGGTGTATGTGTTAAAAGAGCCCGCCCCGGCGAGGGTATACAAGGCAAAAAGGCCCGCCCTGGCAGGGGTCTATTCTGCTAAATGACTTCTTGAGCTTCATGAATTCTTCTAAATTTGCACCAATTGACTCCAAATGATTCCAAACGACTCTAAATCTTCGTTAAATGTCGCAACAACCATCCTACACATAAAAGAACACAAAACAAGTAAAAAACGAATATGAACACAAGAAAAAAGTAACAAATAAGCATGAAATGGACTCCGATTCGTTTATATAAAATCCACTTATCAAAATCCCCCAAACTTAAATCGTGTTAGTCCTCGAGTACAAAATAACTACATGCTATGCAATGCAGCAAGGTGAAATGAATATGATCTAATTTATATGCTTTCGAACTCAACAGTATCGTAGAATCAAGATTATCTCATCGGCCTCATAGAAAACAAGCAACTCTACAATATTAACTACCAAAACCAATCCACAACTCCGTTTTAATCCTTAAATCTTAACCCATCATCACTGGTATATTGTACGTGTGTGATCAACATCCATGATAATCACTACGGACTCAAATTCAATACATAATCAGCTTTTAGCGTGAATCATACAAAGGCAAACTTAAAAATTCCAAAAATAGACAAGTTCCAACTAAAACTAAGCAATTACCATTCCTGTGGGTCACATAGGGTACTTATACTATATATATATATATATATATATATATATATATATATATATATTTTTATATTTTTTCTTTTTCTGTTTTTTTTCCACAGGGGCATTTTGTTCTTTTCTCGTTTTATTCATTTTTTTAAACCATGACTGTGCAATGTCTCATTCCATTAGGCTAATAGTTCTACCCCTTAGCGAGCTTTCAACCAACAACTCCCAGACCATAAAAGACCTTAGGGCGCTAGGTGTAAAGACAATCCCCTCGGGCGTACTTCCTCAAGTAACAAAGGCCCTGAAACAAGACTTGTCATGATATATATTTTTTTTATAAAGCTTATATACCCTGTGATGCCCCCAAAATAGGTCCATTCCATCCAACCTATTCTGAGTCGCCAAATACATGGTACAGAAAATAACTACAACTTTATTACAACAATTATAGTGCAAAATACAACAACACATATGTTGTGAGTTTTGATACAAATATATATACCAACTGTGACTCTTGACAACAACTTGGGTAGCATGTCACAATGACACCTTACATAAAGGTACAGTTAAAAACTGTTTTGGAAATTAAAATCTTTGGGAAGTTCTCAAGGAAACCTTCGTACATGGGAGGCCATACGTCTAGGTTATGATAGATATCATATGCCCATAGAATTATCCTTGGTTGACCCAATAGACCCCAAAGAAAAACAAGAAGATTACTATCATGTTCTTTCCAATGGTGAGTCTTCTCTTGACATATAATTATCTCCATTGTCTCCAACTGAGAATTATATTTCAACCAAACTCCAAGATCATATAGGTAGTGCTTGTAGATATACTCAGCAAGTGGATGTACACAACCCTGTCTTATGATAACACGAGGTCGTATGTCATTAGACATCTTGTATGATAGAGGCAAAACACCCTTCCAAAGTTGGGTTCGCCTCACTCCTATTCGGTTCACCAAAATTAAATATCAAATGACATATACAATATGACACACTTATCTAAAGTTCTTAATAAAATTATTTCCATACTATTTAGAGAGAACCTCAACAAACTATAGACCACCGCTCTATTCCCTCATTACCCCCCGCTCAATTCTAAAGAACACACTTATTACCCGAAAGGAATTGTGAAGCAAAAGGGTGAAATACAACTAGCTCAAGAAAGAATATCATGACTAAAGATAATTATATTATCAATAGACTTCATCAAGAATAAATCGTAGATTTAGAAATATGTGGTAGATGATAAAACTTTTCAACCATAGTTGCAAATGAACGAGCAATCCATTAGAAGAGTCAAATAGACCATAATGTCTATTATCTTTTCTATGTTAAAAGTCTACCAACAATATTTTATCCTCAGAAAATCAATCAACAGCCTCATCCACACAATTATATGAATAACTCATAATCATATTTGTGGTTCCAAATTCCTTTTCTCATACAGGACAAAGATAATTTTCATCACTTGTCTTTACCTGAAACATCAAAGATCATGGTTATACCAAATCACAGTTAATGTTCATAATCATACTAATAAATTCATCTTTGCACTACGGGCCAAAGATATTCATTAACAGTTCATCTTTACACTACAGGCCAAAGATGTTCAACAACAGGTCATCTTTGCACTACATGCAAAAGATATTCAACAACATGTCATCTTTGTACTACGGGCCAAAGATATTCACATCTCAAAGAAATACATAATCATTTCAGAATTTATATAAACTATAATTATAACCATGTTGATCAATTCACCTTTGAACTTAAGCTAAAAATATTCAATTGTAAATTCAATGGTCATGATCATACTAGTCAACAATTCAACTTTGCACTACTGGCCAAAGAGAACCAATAGTCACAATCATACCAATAATCTACCCATCTTTATACTCAAGTCAAAGAGAAATATCATCTTTAGGGTTATAAGAATGTTATATATGATAATAAAAATAATATAATCAACATAAATTTAATCTCAAGAGTAAGATTCATAAATCAATGATTTCATAACACCTTAATTCAAATGTTATAAATCACTTAATAATCTCATAATCTAATATTATTAATATTACAATAATATTTTAATCATTTCTTAAACTTATAAACAATTTATTTAAATTGTTTACACTTTATTAATTAAAGCATTTAATCATCCTAAAATGCCAAACTCTTAAGATTTCATCACCAATAACCAAAACCCTCATCAAAAATCTACATATGCATCATATAGGATTCTCAAGCCATAAAATCTCATTTTCCAATTTTTTTGCTTCACATAACATATTTAATTCATTTACTCATAACTAGTCCATTTTCATGAAAAATACCAAATCAGTACAAACAAATTTTCTTTTCTGGGATTTAGCAGAATAAAGTCCCATATTGAACATATATTTTTCTCAGAATTTTTAAAATTCATTTACTATTTTTCATATGGCCAAAACTGCCGAATATTTAGACATTAATTATAAATTATACTTTTGTCCAAAATTTTCGAAATTTATAGAGTATACTTCTGTTACATACATGTACTCCCAATAAAAATTTCACCAATTTTGGAGTTAACCACAAGGAGTTATAAGGGTTTACTTTTAAAATAATCTTTTCTCATAAAATTCATAACTCTTAATCTATACATCCAAAAATTGCCATTTTTGGACACAATCTAGAAAACTCATCAAATTATCATTTTAAATTTTTCCAGAATTTTTGAGGGTCGAAAAATACGAAACTGAAAAACATAATAACCCTTAAAATCCCTTACCTCAAAAGAGCAGTATTTCTGATTGGAATATCGGATGTAAAGCCGAAGGTTTGCACTAGATATCGACTCTCAAAGTATCTAAATACTCATAAAAACATGCTCGATAATATAGAGAGAGAAAACTTATGTTTCTGGTGTGATTTTCAATTTTAACTTAAGCGCCTATTTATAGCTAGGAAAATACTAGAACGCCAAAGGAGACTAAATTAATAAAATATTTTTATAATATTTTTGTTTCTCCCTACGCAAGCCACTTTGAAAAATCAACAGCCACCAAAGTGGGGCCCACCCAATTTTAATAAAAATAATTTTATTTTCTAAAACTTCAATAATTCATAGAAAATAGTCTGTTTATCAGAAAAATATGAGTTTTATGTCTATCCCACACGAAATCAAATTCTGTACAACTTTGTAGCTTTAAGTTTTTCCAAATTCCAGACAGAAAATATCCAAAACCCACAAACGGACGATTTTCAACACCTTTTAAAATTCATAACAAATCATACATTATTTTTTAACGGTTCAAAATTTGTGCATATATACTCAAATTATATATGTATAACATATCCAAAAATCACAACGATCCAATGATCAGATTAAAATTATAACTCACGCAATAGAGCTTTAAGAACACCGATTTGATCTTTTAATACCTCCAATCTGACAAAATATTGATAAAACAACTCAACATTAATTCCTTCATTTCTAACCACATAAATAAATCCATCATTTATATCCGCATCAAATAAATATTTCCTTATCATATAAATCAATAATTAATAATATTACGTAATCACAATTATGACAAAAAAAGGTCATTCCGAGAAAGAGGGCTTTCCAATAAGGATTTCTCCTTATCGCACGCAATTAGGTGACCAAACCTCTCCTCGATGTAACTTTCTAGACATTGCCAATAATGCTATCTAATAATATTATTCAAATAATATGAATTATTGATCTAATAATGGGAAATACTGTACAATGACAATTATTGTAACAACAATAATATAAACTATCAACGCAACAATTATTGAATTAATAAAATAAAATATTGAATAAAGAATTATCGTAATAATTATTGAGTAGTGCCTTCTTACGTAAGAATCAATAATTCAAAATATTATGCAATACCGTGCTACCGCGGTAACAACGTGCATTATCGTGTATTTTAACCACCAAGTATTCCAACAAAGGTTAATCTGTGAATAATTACGTTATTATTTATAAAAAACTCAAACTTGTCGTTTTTTTCATCGATCGTTATTCACGTTATGGGGCCCACAAATGGTCGCAATCAACGTTATACGAATATTCTCCGACAACAAGAATATTCCACGACCAAACGAATATTCCCCAACAGAAATGAGTATTTTATAACCACTTGCGTATTTTGAAAAAAAAATTATATATATCACCTTTAACTTTAAACTTTTATCAATTTAACCATTTACTGAATAATAATTATAGGAAAAATTGAATACTTTTATTTCATAAAATTTGGGGTCTTACAATCTCCCCTCCTTATGATATTTCGTCCCCAAAATTTACGTACCTGGTATTTCAAAGAGTTGAGATTACCTTGCTTTTATTTCAGATTCCATCTTTCCTGTCATCATGATTTCTCCATTGCTTATCTCCTGTATTTCAGATATTTTTCTAGAATACAGCTTCAAAATAAAGGTTAATTGACATATCACAATTTGTCAACATAAGTAAGAAAATTCAGCTTAGGTAGGACACACATTAGCGAAAGATATTACTCGTCTCTCCCTTCCTAGTTCTAATTCCGGATCTCCTCCAGAGATCATATCCCTAAGCTCTGATACCAACTGTGACGCCCCCAAAATAGGTCCATTCCATCCAACCTATTCTGAGTCACCAAATACATGGTACAGAAAACAACTACAACTTTATTACAACAATTTTTGTGCAAAATACAATAACACATATGTTGTGAGTTTTGATACAAATATATATACCAACTGTGACTCTTGACAACAACTTGGGTAGCATGTCACAATGACACCTTACATAAAGGTACAGTTAAAAACGGTTTTAGAAATTAAAATCTTTGGGAAGTTCTCAAGGAAACCTTCGTACATGGGAGGCCATACGTCTAGGTTATGATAGATATCATATGCCCATAGAATTATCCTTGGTTGAACCAATAGACCCCAAAGAAAAATGAGAAGATTACTATCATGTTCTTTCCAATGGTGAGTCTTCTCTTGACATATAATTATCTCCATTGTCTCCAACTGAGAATTATATTTCAACCAAACTCCAAGATCATATAGGTAGTGCTCGTAGATATACTCAGCAAGTGGATGTACACAACCCTGTCTTATGATAACACGAGGTCGTATGTCATTAGACATCTTGTATGATAGAGACAAAACACCCTTCCAAAGTTGGGTTCGCCTCACCCTATTCGGGGCCTCATCAAAATTAAATATCAAATGACGATACAATACGACACACTTATCTAAAGTTCTTAATAAAATTATTTCCATACATATCTCAAAGATATACATAACTTTTATGAAATAAAATGTGAATTTTTTGCACTATAAATATTCATTTTTCAATGGTCATATTATGGAATAAATTTGATATACCAATAATGTCTATACTCAAGTCAAAGAGAAATATCATCTTTAGGGTAAAGAATATTTATAAATTTTTCTATAAATATCATTTTTTAATATTATGGAAAAATTTGTTGTTATATAATATTCGATTTTTCAAAGTACATAAATATTCGTATAATATTCGATTGGTCAGGGAATAACACAATCATCAGTGGATCCCACAATGTAATTATTGTTTGATTGAGAAAACGACAAAAATATTTTTATGAAAAAATAACGCATGGAAGTTTTACCGCTTGATACTTGCTGAACTACTCTTAGTAGTAAAGTACAAAGAATACGCTGTGGTTGCATAAGAGCACACCAGGTATTGATTATTAATGCTTATGTGAGAAATCACTCAGTTTGATTCAATTATTATCGATATTTTATATGTTATTAAATCAATAATTGAGATGACGAAGTTGTTAATATTATTATTTACATTATTAACGATGTCTAGAAGTTCTGCCAAGGAGAGGTTTGGTCACCTAATTGCGCGCCAATAGGGAGAAATCCTTATTGAAAGCCCCTCTTTCCTCGAAACGACCTGGTCGATTAATAGTGTGAATAATAATAATGATGATGACGCTTTTGTTTTATTCGTATTATTAACGTAATAAAATGTAAAAATTTTTTATATAAAAATGTAATACTTTTATAAAGTTATTCGCTTTATTAGGCTAATAGTAAAATCTTTTTATATAAAAACAGAATACTTTTATAAAGTTATCTATTTTATTAGACAATAATTAGAATATATTATATTTTATTATGCATGGTGTTTGTATATAGTGCTTGCATAATGTTTGCATAGTAAAATCTTTTTAAAAGTTATTCGCTTTATTAGATTATAAATAGAATATATTATATTTTATTTAAAAGATTTTGCTTTAAATATGGATCGTCCGATTAAAGTAAATCAATCTGGACCGCTTCATGGATTGGTTACTATTCATTCCATTCTTCTATAAATAAAGCTCATTCCTTCATTATTTCTTACTTAATTCACCAAACTCTAGAGAGAGAAACTATAGAGAGAAAGAAGAAAAAAAATATCTACTACTTCACTACTCCGATATCAAGTTTCTTTTACTAGTAAGGGGTATTATTTCTTTTGTATTCATGAAGAGAACTTCTATTATTCCATCTTTATTATTCTCGTTGAATAACTCAGATACGCCAAGCTACCCTATACTTGGTGAAATTCTTCTGTATTCCATTCTTTATTATTCTCGTTGAAATATCTCGTCTCAGGCTTTACGCTTCTGACTTGGTTCCGCTTTTTTATTATTCTCGTTGAAATATCCTATTCAGGCTTTTACGTTAACCGGGTTCCGCCTTTTTATTATTATTCTCGCTGAACATCCTTGCTGGTGTGAATTTCACCGACCGTTCCGCCATTTAGTATTCTCGTTGAATAACTCGCCTATGCGCAAGTACCGCATGCATGGTGATTTCGTTGTATTCCATTCTTTATTATTCTCGTTTGAATATCCTCGCTTGCATGATTACGCCCGACCGTTTCCGTTATTTATTATTCTCGATGGAATAACCTCGCCTCACGCGGTACCGCATGCATGGTGATTTCTTTGTTATTCCATTCTTTATTATACTCAAATTGGTTAAAGTTTTGACTTCTACACTCCATGAAATTAGTGGAATATTCTTGATATTTGCGCTTCATCCAAAGATCTTTTCATGGAAATATTCTTCCCGAGCATTCTTGAATTTTACTTTACAAAGAAGTATCATGTCGACAATTTGACGTTATTAGTTCTCTAATAAATTAATTCTTGAACTTGTTTTATTGAATTCTTATATCATTGTCATCATCCTCATGTTTATATTATTTTTTGAAAGTCATCTCGTGGCCTCAGAAGTATGTGATGGACTTGGTATGATTATGACCAGGATTATTCTTGTAATCATGACCGTAATGTTACAAATGATGTGGTAAAAGTCCTCATTGGCCCAAGTACTGCATGATGGACAGCTTGTTGGCATGATCATGACCATTGATGAATACACAAATATCTTTGCCCGTAGTGCATGGATAATTTGTGGTCGCGACCCTAATGAATATCCTCGGTCGAAAAGTGTGATGATGTGGATTATTTATTGTCGAGTCTCAAATGATAAAAGTGATGAAAACCTTTTAAATCATAAAAGATAGTAGATTTTATTCTCTACTTGACTCTTTTAATGGATTGCATGTTCCACCGCAGCTAAACTTGATGTCTATTGTATTTTATCGCTTAATGATCGTTGAGGACTAATGATAATTTATTCTCGCATTATCTTAGTCATAATATTTCTTCGGGCTAGTTGAGCTCACCCTTTCTTTCACTGTTTCTCTTCGTGAAATGAGAACGAGCTGGACTAGCTGGGGAATGGAGTGATGGTCCGAGATGGTGTCTTAGTAGTCCTCACTATTCTTTAAATAGTGTGATAATAAATGTAATGAGGACTAAATTGAGTGTGGATATTGTCTAGATGACAATATTTGTATTAAAACTCACAAAGATGTATTTTGTCGTATTTTACACGATCGTTGTATAATCAAGTTGTATTTGAATTTAGTACCATGTATTTGGCGACTCAAGATGGGTGATGTATACCTATTTTGGGGGCGCCACAATTGGTATCAAAGCTTAGGATATATGATCCCCGGCCGAGATGTGAGATAAGAACTAGGAGGGAGAGATGGGGAATTCTTTCGCTAGTATGACCTACCTAAGTTTATTTGGTATTTAATTGGTCATCGTAGTATAGGGATAATATGTGATATGTTAATTAACCCTTATTTTGTAGTAGTATTTGAAAATGGCATCCGAGAATGTTGAGAACATCAATGGAGCACAGAGACCGCTGAGTCTCCACAGATCAATAATCGTGATAATGTGCATCGTGAAGGCGACAATCCTAATGCAAACAACAACACCGACTAAATGATGAACGATGGAATGTTCCGAGGCTTCATGCAATTCATGCAACATCAAAGCGAGAGCGGCTCTCGCCCAAAATGCAGTGGAAACACTCGGCAACTCTGGATGACGGTCACCGCCAAATAGTTCAAGGAGCCGGGACCACCGAGAGTTTTTTGAGAGCCAAAACCACTTAAAGGCGAGACGTGGATAAAGCGATCAACAAGATATTTGATGTCTTGATTGCTTCGAGGAGCAAAAGGTTCCTTTTGCCACTTTTATGTTATGCGGCAGAGGCAGATTATCGTGGGAATCAGAAGCATACTAAACTCCGCCGCACTAAAGATGTCTTGGGAGAAGTTCCAAGAATCGTTCAACGACAAGTACTTTCCCCGAAAGTATTCATCACATGAAAGAGGTAGAGTTCATTAAACCGAACAAAACAAATATGACCGTGTCACAAGACGTAAACCAAGTTTGCCGAAATGTCCCTGGCTTTGTATCCCATTTGGTTGATAATGAGGAGAGAATGACGCTAATGTTTCTAAGAGGTTTGAAACCACAGATACGCCAATATCTTATCTCTCATAAACTATGTTTGTATTCGAGATGTTGTTAATAGGGCTCGCTTATTGAGCGCGATAATGAGTCAACCCAACCAAAAGAGAGAAGCAACCGGAAAAATGATAATACCAATGATAAGTAAATATCGGGTGGTGACAATAAGCGTGGAGGAATCAACATGCCGTAAATGGTAACCACTTCTGCTGGTAATCATGGCCAAAACAATAAGAATGGACATTTCAAGAAAAGAAGATTCAACAATGATGGAAAGACGCCAAGATCAACACTGTCGTTAAGGAAGGAGAACGACCACCTATCATATGCTTCAAATGTGGAGGGAAGGGACACATCACTCCAAACTGTGTGATGCCCTCCAAAGCATGTTACAATTGTGGAAGAGAAGGACACCTGACCCGGTTTTGTCGTGGCAATCAAGACAAGTCCAAATGGATGGAGGCAAAGAAAGGCCATCCCAAACAAGACAAAACCGGTTGTTCAAGGGAGAGCGCTTTGTCGTGACCTCCCAAAAGCAAGGAACCCAAACGAGGTCATCACGTAAGCTTATCATAAATTCTAGTGAAGTATATACCTTATTTGATACCGGTTCTACCCATTCTTTTATTTCTCCTACTTGTGCTCAACGCTTAAATTTGACTCCGGAGAAATTAGACTTTGACTTATCTCGTTGAAACTCCGCTGGGAGAAACCTTCATTACATCCACTGCTTATAAGTCTTGTTTGGTTCAAATCGGCATCTCACATTACCCCGTCGAATTTTATTTCATTGAAAATACTTGCATTTGACGAATTCTAGGGATTGATTGGTTAACTACTCATCATGCAAAAATTGATTATTTTCGTAAGGTTGTTAGCTTTCATATTCCTAATCAACCTATTATGCGAATTCAAGCAACCAAACCATTAAAATCAATCATCGTCATCTCAAGCCATAAAGCTATTCGCTTATTGAAAAATGGATGTCAAGCTTTCTTAGCTCATGTCACTGGATCTAAACAAAAATACGCCGCTTTTGAATGATATTTCTATTGTTAATGAATTTCCGACGATTCCTCTCAAGAACTTCCCGGCCTACCCCGTAACGGAAATTGAATTTTGTATCGACCTTGAACCCGGTATAAAAAACCTATTTCCAAAGCCCCATATCGAATGGCTCCTATTGAACTTCGTGAGTTAAAGACCCAATTCGCAGAATTGTTAGACATCGGCTTTATTCGTCCCTAGTACTTCTCCTCGGGTGCTCCTCGTTCTATTCGTGAAAGAAGAAAGATGGGAGTATGCGACTTTGTATTGATTATCTGAGTCAAATCATGTCACCATCAAAAATAGGTACCCATTGCCACGTATTGATGACCTGTTTGACAAGTTACAAGGCGCCAAATTCTTTTCAAAGATTGATCTTCGTTCCGGATATCACCAATTGAAGATTAGAACCGATGACATTCCAAAGACGGCTTTCGTAACTCTCTAGATGGGCATTATGAATTCCTAGTCATGTCTTTTGGATTGACTAATGCCCTCGCCGCTTTCATGGATATGATGAACCGAGTATTCAAGGAATATTTGGATCACTTTGTGGTCGCCTTTATTGATGACATCCTTATTTATTCCAAAAGTCGTGAAGATCATGAGCAACACTTGAGGTCGATACTCCAAAAGCTTCGTGAATATAAGCTTTATGCCAAGTTGAAGAAATGCGAGTTCTGGCTTGAGGAAGTAGCGTTCCTTGGGCACGTGGTATCAAGTCATGGAATATCTATTGACCCGACAAAGATTGAAGCCATTCAAAGTCGGAGCAACCTAAATCAAGATCAAGTACGAGCTTTCTACTTAGTCGGTTATTATCGAGAGATTCAGTAGAAGGGTTTTCTCTAATCGCTACTCCCTTAACTCAAATTACTCTAAAGATACAAAATTCGGTTGAACGAGGAATGTGAGAAGAGTTTTCAAGAACTCAAAAGAAGACTCATTTCAAAGACTGCTTTCGACAATACCATCCGCCTCGGAGGGATTTGTCATCTATGTGATGCTTCGTGCAAGGGGTTAGGATGTGTTCTCATGCAACATGGGAAAGTCATAGCCTATGCCTCTCGACAACTCAAAGAATATGAGAGGAATTATCCTACTCATGATCTAGAGTTGGAAGCTATTGTCTTCAGCACTTAAAATTTGGAGGCATTACTTGTATGGGGAGAAAGTGGAGATCTTTACGGATCATAAAAGCCTCAAATATTTCTTCACTCAAAAGGAACTCAACATGCGATAAATGACGCTGGCTTGAACTGCTGAAAGATTATGATCATACCATCCAATACCATCCTCGAAAAGCAAACGTAGTAGTAGCCGACGATCGAGTAGAAGATCATATGCGGTACAAGTGCGATATTGTCAACGCAAAGGCCCATCTTGTATGACTTGCAAAGGATGGAGATAGAATTAAAGACTCAGGACCCATGTGATGATGGCGAATATACGAGTAGAACCGACTTTTAATCGATAAAGTTAAAGCCGCTTTCAAGCTACGCACTGGAGCCGATGCATATGAGGAAGAAAGTACAAGAAGGTGCTATGCCTAAGCAAGAATCGATGAAGAAGGAATACTTCGAGTCAACTCCGCACTTTGTGTTCCTAACGAACCTAATTTAAAGTATAAAATCATGATGGAGCGCGCACAACACACCGCTTGCAATCCATCTCGAGAGTACCAAAATGTATCGTGATCTTCATTATACATTTTGGTGGGAGCAATATGAAGAGAGAGATAACGCTTGCTTATCTCAAGGTGTCTAACTTGTCAACGAGTCAAAGCGAGCATCAAGTACCAAAAGGTCCATTGCAACCACTTGAAATTCCAAAATGGAAGTGGGAGCACATTACTATGGATTTCACATCGGTCTTCCCAAGGTTTCTCAAGGCATAGATGCAATTTGGGTCATTATTGATAGATCGACCAAGTCCGCCATTTCTTACCAATACGAGAAACTTATACACTTGAACGCCTTGCTCAGATGTACATAAACGAGATTGTAAGACCGCATGGTATGCCAAAGATCCATAGTTTCGATCGAGACCCAAGATTCACTTCACGATTTTGGGTTAGTTTGCAAAAAGCTATGGGCACAGATTTACGATTTAGTTCGCTTATCATCCTCGCATTTGACGGACAATCGTGAGAGGACTATTCAAACTCTTGAAGATTTATTAAGACTCGTCCTCGACTTCAAGGGAAGTTGGGACAAGTTCTTACCATTGGTGGAGTTTTCCTACAACAACAGCTTATCAAGCAAGTATCGCATGGCTCCATTCGAGGCGCCAGATGGAAGAAAGTGTCGTTCTCCAGTATGCTGGGATGAGGTGGGTGAAGCAACGTTGTTGGGACCGGAGTTGGTACGTATGACTACGAAAAAGATTCAAACGATCCGACAACGTATAAAAACCTCACAAGACCGACAAAAGAGTTATGTTGATCTTCATCGAAAGGACGTGGAATTCGATATTGGAGATCATGTGTTGTTACGTGTTGCTCCATGGAAAGGAGTTACGAGATTTGGAAAGAGAGGAAAGCTCAATCCTCGATTCATTGGCCCATTTTAATCCTCGATCGAGTAGGGGATCAGAGCCTATGTACTTGCTTTACCGCCAAGTATGTCTCGTGTTCATAACGTTTTTCATATATCCATGTTACGTAAATATGTGAAAGACCCGAAACCATATTATTGAGTTAGAACCGGACAAAATAGCGGAAGATTTAACGTATGAAGAGGTTCCTGCTCAAATCTTGGATAAGAAGGAACATATTCTACGCTCCAAGGTTATACCTCAAGTCAAAGTGTTATGGAGGAACCACGATGTTGAGGAAATGACCGGGAGTTAGAATCAAATGAAATCAAGGTATCCTTACCTCTTCGACATACCAGTACGCACTCTAATTTCGAGGGCAAAATTTCATAAGAATGGGAGATTGTAAGACCCTCAACTTTTATGAATAAAAATGAATTTTCTATAAATATCATTTTTGAATATTATGGAATAAATTTGATATAATGTTATAGTTGTGGGTAATATTTATAAATTTTGCAAAGTACGCAAGTTGTTATATAATATTCGATTGGTCGTGAATATTCGCATTTACGGCACAATCATCAATCATGGACCCCTACAATGTAATTATTGCTTTGATCGAGAAAACGACAAAAATATTTTTATAAAAATAATGACGGAAGTTTTACCGCTGATACTCGTTGAACTACTCGGTAGTAAAAGTACAAAGAATACGCTGGGTTGCATAGTAGCATACCAGATTGATTATTAATGCTTATGTGAGAAGTCACTCACTTTGATTCAATTATTGTCGATATTTTATATGTTATTAAATCAATAATTGAGATGACGGTTGTTAATATTATTATTTGCATTATTAACGATGTTTATAAGTTCTCGCCAGGAGAGGTTTGGTCACCTAATCATGCGCTACCAATAGGAGAAATCCTTATCGAAAGCCCCTCTTTCCGGGAAACGACCGGTCGATTAATAATGTGAATAATAATAATGATGATGATGTTTTGTTTTATTCAGTATTATTAACGTAATAAAATGTAAAACTTTTTATATAAAATGTAATACTTTTATAAAGTTATTCGCTTTTATTAGGCTAATAGTAAAATCTTTTTTATATAAAAAATGTAATACTTTTATAAAGTTATCTGCTTTATTAGACAATAATTAGAATATATTATATTTTATTATGCATAGTGTTTGCATAATGCTTTGCATAGTGTTTGCATAGTAAAATCTTTTTTAAAAGTTATTCGCTTTATTAGATTATAAATAGAATATATTATATTTTATTTAAAAGATTTTGCTTTAAATATGGACCGTCTCATTAAAGTAAATCAATCTGACCGCTCATGGATTGGTTACTATTCATTCCATTCTTCTATAAATAGAAGCTCATTCCTTCATTATTTCTTACTTAATTCACCAAAACTCTAGAGAGAGAAACTATAAAGAGAGAAACAATAGAGAAAGAAGAAAAGTATTCTACTACTTCACTATCCGATATCAAGTTTCTTTTACTAGTAGGGGTATTATTTCTTTTGTATTCATGAAGAGAACTTCTATTATTCCATCTTTATTATTCTCGTTGAATAACTCAGATACGCTGCTACCCTATACTTGGTGAAATTCTTCCATATTCCATTCTTTATTATTCTCGCTGGAATATCCTGTTCAGGCTTTTTACGCCTTACCCGGGTTCCGCTTCTTTATTATTCTCGTTGAATATCCTTGTTCAGGCTTTTACGCCGACCGGGTTCCGCCTTTTTTATTTATTCTCGTTGAACATCCCGGGTGTGAATTTCACCCGACCGGTTCCGCTCATTTAGTATTCTCGTTGAATAACTCTGCTCTATGCGAAGTACCGCATGCATGGTGATTTCTGTTGTATTCCATTCTTTATTATTCTGTTGGAATATCCTGTCGGTGCATATTACGCCTGACCTGGTTCCGTTATTTATTATTCTGATGGAATAACCTGTCTATGCGAAGTACCGCATGCATGGTGATTTCTTTTGTTATTCCATTCTTTATTATACTCAGTTGGTTAAAGTTTTGACTTCTACACTCCATGAAATTAGTGGAATATTCTTGATATTTGCGCTTCATCCAGTATCTTTTCATGGAAATATTCTTCTGAGCATTCTTGAATTTTACTTTACAAAGAAGTATCATGTTGACAATTTGGACGTTATTAGTTCCTGAATAAATTAATTCTTGAACTTGTTTTATTGAATTCTTATATCATTGTCATCATCCTCATGTTTATATTATTTTTGAAAGTCATCTGTGGCCTGTAGTGCATAGATGGACTTGGTATGATTATGACCAGGATTATTCTTGTAATCATGACCGTAATGTTACAAATGATGTGGTAAAAGTCCTCATTGGCCCGGCGTGCATTGATGGACGCTTGTTGGCATGATCATGACCATTGATGAATACACAAATATCCTCGGCCCGTAGTGCATGGATAATTTGTGGTCGTGACCCTAATGAATATCCTTGGCCGTAGTGTAGGGATGATGTGGATTATTTATTAAGCTTTAGTCTCAAATATAAAAGTGATGAAAAACCTTTTTAAATCATAAAAGATAGTAGATTTTATTCTCTACTTGACTCTTTTTAATGGATCGCATGTTCCACACCGGCAGCTTAAACTTGATGTCTATTGTATTTTATCGCTTTAACATCGTTGAGGACTAATGATAATTTATTCTCGCATTATCTTAGTCATAATATTTCTTATCGGGCTAGTTGAGCTCACCCTTTCTTTCACCGTTCTCTTCGAAAATGAGAACGTAATGTCGACTAGCTCTGGGAACGGAGTGATGGTCCGAGATGGTGTCTTAGTAGTCCTCACTATTCTGTTAAATAGTGTGATAATAAATGTAATGAGGACTAAATTGAGTGTGGATATTGTCTAGATGACAATATTTGTATTAAAACTCACAACATGTATTTTGTCATATTTTACACGATCGTATAATCAAGTTATATTTGAATTTGGTACCATGTATTTGTACTTGGATGAATACCTATTTTGGGGCGCCACAAGAATGTTATATATGATAATAAAAACAATATAATCAAGATAAATTTAATCTCAAGATGATTCATAAATCCTTTCATAACACCTTAATATTTACACTTTATTAATTAATACATTTAATCATCCTAAAATGCCAAACTCATAAGATTTCATCACCAATAACCAAAACCCTCATCAAAAATCTGCATATACCTCATATAGGATTTTCAAGCCATAAAATCCTATTTTCTAATTTCTTGCTTCACATAACATATTTAATTCATTACTCATAACTAGTCCATTTTCATGAAAAATACCAAATCAGTACAAACAAATTTTCTTTTCTGGGATTTAGCAGAATAAAGTCCCATATTGAACATATATTTTTCTCAGAATTTTTAAAATTCATTTACTATTTTTCATATGGCCAAAACTTCCGAATATTTAGACATTTATCATAAATTGTACTTTTGTCCAAAATTATAGAGTATACTTCTGTTACATACATGTACTCCCAATAACAATTTCACCAATTTTGGAGTTAACCACAAGGAGTTATAAGGGTTTACTTTTAAAATAATCTTGTCTCATAAAATTCATAACTCTTAATCTATACATCCAAAAATTGCCATTTTCGGACACAATCTAGAAAACTCATGAACTTATTATTTTAAATTTTTCCAGAATTTTTGAGGGTCGAAAAAATTACAAAACTGAAAAACATAATAACCCTTAAAATCCCTTACATCAAAAAAGCAGTATTTCTGATTGGAATATCGGATGTAAAGCTGAAGGAACTTTGCACTAGATATCAACTCTCAAAGTATTTAAATACTCATAAAAATACGCTCGATAATATAGAGAGAGAAAACTTATGTTTCTGGTGTGATTTTCAATTCTAACTTAAGCGCCTATTTATAGCTAGGAAAATGCTAGAACGCCAAAAGAGACTAAATTAATAAAATATTTTTATAATATTTTTTTTTATCCCTACGCAAGCCACTTTGAAAAATCAACTGCCACCACAGTGGGGCCCACCCAAAAATCAGCCACCTTTCCTAACAACCAAAAGTGGGTCCCACCCAATTTTAATAAAAATTATTTTATTTTCCAAAACTTCAATAATTCATAGAAAATAGCCCGTTTATCAGAAAAATACGAGTTTTATGTCCATCCCACACGAAATCGAATTCTCTACAACTTTGTAGCTTTAAGTTTTTTCAAATTCTAGTCGAAAATATCTGAAACCCACAAACGGACGATTTTTAACACCTTTTAAAATTCATAACAAATCATACATTATTTTTTAACGGTTCAAAATTTGTGCATATATACTCAAATTATATATGTATAACATATCCAAAAAGCACAACGATCCAACGATCAGATTAAAATTATAACTCACGCAATAGAGCTTTAAGAACACAGATTTGATCTTTTAATACCTCCAATCCGACAAAATATTAATTAAACACCTCAACATTAATTCCTTCATTTATAACCACATAAATAAATCCATCATTTATATCCGCATCAAATAAATATTTCTTTATCATATAAATCAATAATTAATAATATTACAGAATCACAATTATGACAAAAAGGTCATTCCCAGGAAAGAGGGGCTTTCCAATAAGGATTTCTCCTTATTGGCACGCAATTAGGTGACCAAACCTCTCCTTGACAGAATTTTCTAGACATTGCCAATAATGTTATCTAATAATATTATTCAAATAATATGAATTATTGATCTAATAATGGGAAATACTGTGCAATGACAATTATTGTAACAACAATAATATACACTATCAACGCAGCAATTATTGAATCAATAAAATAAAATATTGAACAGTAATTACTGTAACAATTATTGAGTAGTGCCTTCTTACGTAAGAATCAATAATTCAAAAATATTGTGCAATACCGTGTGCTACTGTGTAACAACGCGTATTACTGTATTTTAACCACCAAGTATTCCAACAGTGTTAACGGTAACAATTATGTTGTTATTTATAAAAACTCAAACTTGTCGTTTTTTCATCCGACAGTTATTCTGTTATGGGGCCCACAAATGGTTGCGCCGTTGTACGAATATTCCCCGACAACAAGAATATTCCACGACCAAATGAATATTGCCCAACAGAAATGAGTATTTTATAACCACTTGCGTATTTTGAAAAAAAAATTATATATATCACCCTTAACTTTAAACTTTTATCAATTTAACAATTTACTGAATAATAATTATAAGAAAAATTGAATACTTTTCTTTCATAAAATTTGGGGTCTTACACTCTTCCCTCCTTATGATATTTCGTCCCCAAAATTTACGTACCTGGTATTTCAAAGAGTTGAGATTATCTTGCTTTCATTTCAGATTCCATCTTTCCTGTCATCATGATTTCTCCATTGCTCATCTCTTGTATTTCAGATATTATTCTAGAATACAGCTTCAAAATAAAGGTTAATTGACATATCACAATTTGTCAACATAAGTAAGAAAATTCAGCTTAGGTAGGACACACATTAGCGAAGGATATTACTCGTCTCTCCCTTCCTAGTTCTAATTCCGGATCTCCTCCAGAGATCATATCCCTAAGCTCTGATACAAACTGTGACGCCCCCAAAATAGGTCCATTCCATCCAACCTATTATGAGTCACCAAATACATGGTACAAAAAAGAACTACAACTTTATTACAACAATTTTTGTGCAAAATACAATAACATATATGTTGTGAGTTTTGATACAAATATATATACCAACTGTGACTCTTGACAACAACTTGGGTAGCATGTCACAATGACACCTTACATAAAGGTACAGTTAAAAACTGTTTTAGAAATTAAAATCTTTGGGGAGTTCTCAAGGAAACCTTCGTACATGGGAGGCCATACGTCTAGGTTATGATAGATATCATATGCCCATAGAATTATCCTTGGTTGACCCAATAGACCCCAAAGAAAAACGAGAAGATTACTATCATGTTCTTTCCAATGGTGAGTCTTCTCTTGACATATAATTATCTCCATTGTCTCCAACTGAGAATTATATTTCAACCAAACTCCAAGATCATATAGGTAGTGCTCGTAGATATACTCAGCAAGTGGATGTACACAACCCTGTCTTATGATAACACGAGGTCGTATGTCATTAGACATCTTGTATGATAGAGGCAAAACACCCTTCCAAAGTTGGGTTCGCCTCACCCTATTCAGTTCACCAAAATTAAATATCGAATGACGTATACAATACGACACACTTATCTAAAGTTCTCAATAAAATTATTTCCATACTATTTAGAGAGAACCTCGACAGCTATAGACCACCGTTTTATTCCCCCGTTATCCCCGCCTCGACCCAAGAATACACTTATTACCTGAAAGGAATTGTGAAGCAAAAGGGTGAACACAACTAGCTCAGTAAAGAATATCATGACTAAAGATAATTATATTATCAATAGCCTTCATCAGTAATAAATCAGAGATTTAGAACATATGGTAGATGATAAAACTTTTCAACCATAGTTGTAGCGAAACGAATAATCAATTAGAAGAGTCAAATAGACCATAATGTCTATTATCTTCTGTATGTTAAAAGTCTACCAACAATATTTTATTCCTGTAACATCAATCAACAGTTCCTGTCCACAATCATATGAATAACTCATAATCATATTTGTGGTTCCAAATTCCTTTTCTCATACAGGACAAAGATAATTTTCATCACTTGTCTTTACCTGAAACATCAAAGATCATGGTTATACCAAATCACAGTTCATTTTCATAATCATACTAATAAATTCATCTTTACACTACGGGCCAAAGATATTCATTAACAGTTCATCTTTGCACTTTCACTGAGCCAAAGATATTCAAAGAACAGTCATCTTTTACTACATGCCAAAGATATTCAACAACATGTCATCTTTGCACTACAGGCCAAAGATATTCATATCTCAAAGAAATACATAATCATTTCAGAATTTATATAAACTATAATTATAACCATGTTGATCAATTCACCTTTGCACTTAAACTAAAAATATTCAATTGTAAATTCAATGGTCATGATCATACTAGTCAACGATTCAACTTTGCACTACTGGCCAAAGAGAACCCATAGTCACGATCATACCAATAATCTACCCATCTTTATATTCAAGTCAAAGAGAAATATCATCTTTAGGGTTATAAGAATTGTAAGACCCCAACTTTTATGAATAAAAATGAATTTTCTATAAATATCATTTTTGAATAATATGGAATAAATTGATATAATGTTATAGTTGTGGGTAATATTTATAAATTTTTCAAAGTACGCAAGTTGTTATATAATATTCGATTGGTCAGGGAATATTCGTACGACGACTGATGAGTGCATATTATTCATTTATTTTGATTCCATTATATTCAAAGTACCCAGGTACTTTTCAACGATGCATGGTAAGCATTTTTTCAGATCTTTTAGAAGAATGCATCGAGGTTTTTATGGATGATTTCACAATTCATGGAGATTCTTTGGATGCATGCTTAGATAATTTAAATCGTGTTCTAGATAGATGCATGGAAACTAATCTTGTTTTAAATTGGGAAAAATGTCATTTCATGGTAGAACAGGGAATAGTACTTGGTCATGTTGTGTCATCTAAAGGTCTTGAAGTTGATAAAGCTAAGATAGATGTTATATCTGCTTTGCCTTACCCGTCAGCGTCTTGGAGATTAAGCTCTTTTCTTGGTCATGCGAGTTTTATCGAAGATTTATCAAGGACTTCTCGAAGATGGCATTACCCTTATGTAAGTTCTTTGCAAAAAGATGTGGACTTTCGGTTTGATGATGAATGCAAGGAGGCGTTTGATACTTTAAAAGAAATTATTAACTGCTCACATCATTCAACCGCCAAATTGGAAGTTGCCATTTGAGATCATGTGTGGCGCAAACAACTATGTAGTAGAGTCTTTTTTTGGGACAAAGGATTGACAAAGCCGTTCATGCCATCTACTATATGCTTCTAGGACTTTGAATGAGGCTCGGATAAACTATTCCACAACTGAAAAAGAACTTTTATCTGTGGTTTTGCTTTAGATAAATTTCGATCTTATTTGCTTGGTACTAAAGTTATAGTTTATTAAACCATGCTTCTCTCGGTATTTGCTCACTAAGAAAGATTCTAAACCAAGGATTATTCGATGGATTACTGCTACTACAAGAATTCGACTTAGAGATCAAGGATAAGAAAGGTGCGGACAACTTAGTAGCGGATCACTTGAGTAGGTTATTGAGAGACGAGGAGGAGCTACTTGAATTCGTGATTCTTTCCGGATGAAAGGAAGTTACTTTCCATCCATCTTGAGATTCCTTGGTATCTGATTTGGTAAATTATTTGGTAAGTGCACATTTTCCTAAAGAATTTTCCAAACCCCAAAAGGAAAAGTTAAAAAGTGATGCTAGACACTATGTTTGGGATGATCCATATTTATGGAAATTTTGTCTTGACGAGATAGTTAGAGCGGTGTGTGCTAATGTTGAATTTCAACCTATTCTTTCTTTTGTCATTCTCATGCTTGTGGAGGACATTTTGGTCCAAAAAGAACTGCTAATAAAGTTTTGGAAAGTGGTTTTATTGGCCATCGCTTTTAAAGATTCATATCTATTTTGTAAAACATGTGTTAATTACCAAGGGATGGGGAATATTTCTCAACGAAATCAAATGCCCCAAACTCCTATATTAGTTGTTGAAATTTTTGATGTTTGGGGTATAGATTTTATGGGACCTTTTCCTTCATCTTTTGGGAATTTATATATTCTTTGGTATTGATTATGTCTCAAAATGGGTGGAAGCTAAATCCACTAGGACCGACGATTCTAAAGTTGTTGCGCAGATTTTGTTAGGACTAACATATTTGTCAGGTTTGGAACACCACGAGCCATCATTAGTGATCGCAGAACCCACTTTTGCAACAGGGTGTTAGCGACTTTGTTCAAGAAATACAATGTTACGCACAAGGTTTCTACATCCTACCATCCGCAGAGTAATGGTCAAGTTTGAGGTGTCTAGCAGAGAGATAAAATCCATTTTGGAGAAGGTAGTCAACCCGAAAGCGAGAAAAGATTGGAGTCTCGAGATTAGATGATGCAATTTGGGCCTATAGAAACGGTACAAAAACACAATATTGGGATGTCACCATCCGAGTTGTGTTTGGAAAATCATGCCACTTACTGTTGAATTGGAGCATAGGGCTTTTTGGGCAATCAGCGGTCAACATGAGTTTGGAAGGCATTTGGAGTACACAGAAATTGCGATTACAAGAGTTAGAAGAATTGAGGAATGAAGCCTATGAAAGTTCAAAGATTTACAAGGAAAAGACCAAAGCTTTTCATGATAAGCGATATGTGCGGAAAACCTTTCTTTGTGGGACAAAAAGTTTTGCTATATCATTCTCGCTTTAAGTTATTTCCGAATAAATTAAGATCTAGATGGGTTGGTCCTTTTATTATCATTAATGTGTTTCCTCGTGAGTGCGATTGAGATTCAAAGCTTAGAGCACAAACAAGATCTTTAAGGTGAATGGACATAGATTAAAGCCTTTCTATGAGGGGCATCGGTGGAAAAATATTGAGATGGTGGAGCTAGGCGATCCGATATATGAAAGTCGAGAAGAGGGGCATGACGTCGAGCCAAAGACATTAAACACGGCAAACTACTTGGGAGGCAACTCAAGATCTCGATTTGATTTTTCTATCCCTTTATTTTTTATTTTTTTTTTTTTTTTTTATTGCATGTTTGCTAGTAGTATTTTCTTCTTTGCATGATTTTCTTACATTGGGGACAATGTAAGGTTTGAGTGTGGGGAAGATTTAGGTTTTATTTTATGTAGGAATAATAATCCAATTTTGATGGAAAGTTGATAAAAAAAAACTAAAAACTTGGGTTCCATGGTTCTATTTGCTTATGTGTTGAAGGTTAAAGTCAAAGATTGAAAATTGATGCTAAAATTCGAGAATCTGTTGATGCTTAATTTGTTAATGAATGATGACAACTAAGCCATGATCCATAGTAATTGATTTGAATTGAATTTGTGATACATGAGTACTTGAATATGAGAAGCATGTTTATTTGGCTAAGTTATTTGTGGAGTTGTCTATGTGCCTTGATTTCACGACTTAAGAACCTGTTTAACTTGCTTATGTTGTTCTGAGAACCATGTGAAATAATGATGAATAAAAAAAAAAAAAAAAAAAGAAAAAAATTAAAAATATGCTTCATGTCTATTATGCGAAATAACTGGGTATCTAAGCCTCCTGGAAGCATCGGTATTCCACGTTGAAAAGTCGATGGATAAAAGCGACTTGACTAGTCGACTTTTGTGGCCTTTGTTACTTGAATAAGTAAGCTTGTAGGGTGTCTCTACACCTAGCGCCTAAGATCATCTGGTTTGGGGAGTCGTTGGTGGAAAGTTCAAGCTAATGGGTAACTCTGAAAAGCTTAAGAAAAGGAGACATTGCACATGTCGAGAAAAAAAAAGAAAAAAGAAAAGAAATCTGAAAAAAAAAGCATGAAAATACATTCATCCGTGCTAAAAAGAAGGTTCTATGAAAAATTAAAAAGCGAGAAAAATTTGTTCTTGGTTATGAGTCGATTGTGCCTGTTTTGCTCCATGATAACTAAGTTGAGTAAGTATGATGATTTTGGGAAAGTTACTTATGTAGCTACAATTTGATTTAATGAAATTCATTGGTGAAATGGTAAAGTTGGTAATTGTGAGTTAATTGATAAGGCGTTGATTAGATTTACGCAAATTTAGTGTTGATAGTCATTATTTGTATCTTGAAATCTTTTGACACTATGGTTGAATAGAATTTTTTGGAAGTCAAACTTTTGGTTTACGAGGGCGTGTAAAAGGCTAAGTGTGGGGAATTTGATGAGTGCATATTATTCATTTATTTTGATTCCATTATATTTAGTTTTATTGCATGTTTCATGGGTATATGAGCTTATTAAGGTATTTAATGATTTCGGGAAGAATTGGAGTTGAAATGAGGAAAAGAGAAATTACAAATTTTTAGCATTAAGTTGGATGCATGTTCTTAGCTTGGGACTTGAATTTTATTGTAGAGCTCTTCTTTAGCTTTCCGAACATCTTGAATCGTCCCAATCGGAGTTCATATGAAAAAGTTATGATATTCTTACTAAGCGAGCGTTGAACCTCAAAGTTTGGAAGTTGTAATTTACACAGCAGTCACTTGGAGGCCGATTCCGACCTTGATGCAGAGCGATTCTGTCGATTCTCAAAGAATGAAAGTTGTAGATCTCGTCGATTTCTTCATTTTGATAGGTAGCAGGCCCTGTAACTCCTCCCAGATCAAAAGTTATGCTCGTTTTACCAAAGGACGTCAGAAGAGAGAAAAATGAAAATTCACCCGACGAATTTGAGCGGGAAAATCAAGAAATCTTGGATTTTTGGAAAGTTTCTAAATCTGATTTTGGTAGACTTCTACATGGAATTGGATTGATATTTCTATTAGCTTTAGGATTTCCTTTAGACTAAGATTTATTTCAAATTGAATTCTATTTCTTTATGGAAACTAGTTATGATTTGTAAATCCTTTTAGGATTTGGATTTCTACATCCTATAGGATTTAGGACTTTCTCTAGCACTATAAATAGAGGATGAGGGTCAAGGTTTTATTCATTCAATATTCAACATTCAAGTATCCTCTATTGGAGTGAAGGCTCAAGAGCATGTCGGGCTAGTTCTTTTTATTCAGTTCTAAAGGGAGGTGAATCCTTGTTACAAGTAATTAATTAATTGAGTATTATTATTTATTCCTTCTTGTGTGAAATTTCTTCTGATAATCTGTTTTCATTGATTGCATGCTAATTGATCTAATTAATTTAATATGGCCAATTGAGTTAATTTGATCATTATCATATCTTAGATTAAGATTGGTATTACGTGTAATTGATATCTCTCTTCATCACAAGTAGCAACTTGGTAATAATAATTGTGGACAAACTTTTGTTTATTGCTAAGATTATTAGAAAACAAGTTAAATAAATCGAGCTTATGTGTTTGTTGCTTGGATTAGCCTAATTTTCTATTTCTTAATGTTTCTATCATATTAAATCTAGAGAGCTTATTCTAGGTTATATGCTAGTTAGAATCAGTGGAGAGCTTGTTTCATACACGGTGATAATCTAAGGAGAATTTTGGATAGCAGAGCTTATTGTTATCTAGGGCTAATAATTTCATTGAAGGAAAAATAATAATTACTTGATTAATTGATTGTTGTACTTGGTGAAAGCGAGGCTGCAGAATCGAAGTTTTACATATTTGGTTAATTTTATCGTTAATTCTTGTTCTCTTAGTTTAAAAATAATTTTCAAAACCCCATCTTTATTTTACATTAAAATAGTAGAATAATTCTAAAAAAACTTTTACTCTCTGTGGGATCGATCCTTACTTGCTTTCTTGTCTTAATTATTGTAAATTGTGGAGTGAAAGTGAGGTTAATTTAGGAGTGTCAACGACGACTACCAAATTTTGGCCTTGATTCTTGAGAATAATTTGGCGTTTTGTTTTTATTCTATTATTTGTTTTGTTTTTTTTTTATGATTTCGATCTTCTCGAGGCTACTATATTAGATTTTGATCCGAGAGATTGAAAAAGCGCAAGGAGGCTAAAGAAGGAAAAACTTAAAGTTCAACATGGTCTTACGTATATAGGCGAGGAGGCTTCTGCATCATCACCAGGCCTCAACTTAGCTTTGGAATTATTATCCAACGAATCCAAAAAAAGAAAGAAGAGATGGCGATTCAAACAACAATAGAACTCTCGGGGAGTTGGCAACTCTAATTTAAATCAACAACCTCTACGTGCATTGAATATCCTAATTTAGATCTTTGCATTTGAACTTAAATCTGGACTAATCCATATCTTTGCCTACTTTTCCGTGGTCTTACGGTGAAGACCCTACAAACATCTGAAGGAATTTCATGTGGTGTGCTCTACTATGAAACCAAGCGGAATCATAGAAGAACAAATCAAGTGAGAGCATTCCCATTCTCCTAGCAGTTGGCAAAGGATTGGTTATGTACTACTACCCTCGGGTTCAATCTGATCTTGGAATGACATGAAGCAACTATTCTTGGAGAGATACTTTCCGACCTCAAGAGTAGCCAACATAAGGAAGGAGATCGTGGGATTAGACAATTCGATTGGGGAGACATTATCTGAGTATTGGGAAAGATTCAAAAACTTTGTTCCGGTATGTCCACCGCATCAAATAGATGAACAACACACGATCCGATGTTTCTCTGAAGGGTTGATACCGATGGATAGAAGCATGATCGATCACACTAAGCGGAGGAGCACTATTTGACAAGACCCCAGAGACGTGAGGAAGTTAATTGCAAACATGGCGACAAACTCACAACAATATGGCACTAGAACAAATCATGCCGGTGAGGGTAAGCGAGGTAAGCACTTGTGATTATGGTCAACAAATTTACGAATTAAGCTGCTATGGTTAGACAATTAGCTCTGGTCAATTGCAAATTGCAAAGGTTTGTGGAATATGTCTACAACCAAATCACAATCTGAGATGAATGCCCAACATTACAAGATGGCGAGGTCATGTCTGACAAGCTAATGTAATGGGAAATTATCACCCACCACCTCGGAAAAAAGTATGATCCGTACTCGAAACACATATAACCCGGGGATGGAGGGATCATCCAAGTCTCGAGTTATGGGAGCAAACAAGCGGCACCACCGCATTTCCACCTAGGCGGGGGCTTCCAACCAACCCAACCTCAATATCAACCCAAAAGCAAGTAGTCCACCAGCCTCTTTGGAACATCATTGGAGGATATGTTCAAAGCATTCATGGGATGAGACACAACAGTTCATAGAATCGAGACCACAATGAGTTTGACAAGAGACAAAAACTTGGTTCAAGATTTGAGGAACCAAGTAGGACAACTGGCTACAACTGTGGGGATATTGGAATCTAGAGGCTCAGGAAAATTACCATCTCAAACAGTAGTCAACCCAAGGGAGAATGCAAGTGCCATAACTTTACGGAATGGAACACGATTGGATACACCAGAACCCCAGTAGTTCAAGAAGGAAGCGACTAAGGAGGAGCAGAAAAATCCAAGGTAAAACCTAAACCTCTAATCGACTTAAAAACATTCCTCTTCCCTTTCCTTCCAGAATTTCTAAAACTTCAAAGAACGATGAAAAAGAAAAAGAAATTTTGGAAACTTTTAGAAAAGTAGAAGTGAACATCCCTCTTCTTGATGCAATTAAACAAGTACCACGGTATGCTAAATTTTTAAAAAGAATTATCGCTAATAAAAGAAAATTGCAAAATGATGAAAGAGTCACAGATTGGAGAAAATGTATACTCTTATTCTTCAAAAAAAAATGCCTCCTAAATGTAAAGATCCGGGAATGTTCACAATCCCATGCAAAATAGGAAACACCAGTTTGAAAAAGCCATGCTAGATTTAGGAGCTTGATTAATGTTATGCCTTTATCATTTATGCTTCCTTAAATCTAGACCCTTTAAAAATCTTTGGTGTGATTATCCAATTAGGCGAGATCGTCTTAACACCTACCCCAGGGGTAATTGAAGATGTCTTAGTGCGGTGAGCGAACTAATCTTTCTGCTGATTTTTTTACATTGTGGATATAGAAGATGATACATCACCAAATCCTTCCCACATCTTGTTAGGAAGACCTTTCTAAAAGCAATGAGAACCATGATTGATGTGCATAATGGGACCTTGACTATGGAGTTTGATGGTGAGAAAATTCGGTTTAACATCTATGATGCCATGAGGTACCCTAGTGATATAGGACAAGTTTTTACTATCGATGTGAGAGACTCCTTGGTGCATAGAGCTTTTGAACAACTACATAGGGACAATTTGGAAATTGCAATCAACAACGGTTTGTACATGGACGGGGAAGAAGAGATTATAGCAACCGAAAATTGAAAGAGAATGTAGTTGCATTACATTCATTGCCAAAATTTTCAAATAAGTCAACGGTATATTCTATTCAATTTCACATTTCTCATCAAAAGTTATTACCTTCATTGTACAAGCCCCAACTCTAGAATTGAAACAATTACTGCTCATTTGAAATATGCATATTTGGGGACTAATGACACTTTACTGTAATTATTGCTAGTAATCTAACCAAGGTGCGGGAAGAAAAATTGATGAGAGTCCTAAGGGACCATGTTACGATTTTGGTTGGACAATAAGCGGATATCAAAGGTATTAGTCACCTGGCATGTGCATGCATCGGATATTGTTAGAGGATGGAGCTAAGCCTTCAAGAGATCTTGTAAAGGAGATTGAATCCACCCATGATGGAGGTGGTGAAAAAGAAGTGCTCAAAGCGCTTTCGATCTTGGGTATCATTTATCCCATCTCCAGATAGTCAATGGGTGAGTCCGGTCGCAGGTAGTCCCAAAGAAATCTGGAATCACCGTTGTCAAAACGATGATAATGAGTTGGTGCCCACCACGAATGCAAAGCGAGGTGGAGAGTGTGTATAGATTATAGAAAATTGAATCTTTGTAACAAGAAAAGATCACTTTCCTCTTCCTTTTATTGATCAAATGTTGGAGAGATTAGCTAGGCACACTTATTATTGTTTTTTAGATGGTTTTCGAGGATATAACTTGATTGTGATTGCTTTTAGGACCAAGAAGACCACATTCACATGTCCCTTTGGTACTTTTGCTATCGACGGATGTCTTTTGGATTATGTAATGCCCGGTGTACTTTTCAACGATGCATGGTAAGCATTTTTTCGGATCTTTTAGAAGAATGCATCGAGGTTTTATGGATGATTTCACAATTCATGGAGATTCTTTGGATGCATGTGCTTAGATAATTTAAATCGTGTTCTAGATAGATGCATGGAAACTAATCTTGTTTTAAATTGGGAAAATGTCATTTCATGGTAGAACAAGGAATAGTACTTGGTCATGTTGTGTCATCTAAAGGTCTTGAAGTTGATAAAGCTAAGATAGATGTTATATCTGCTTTGCCTTACCCGTCAACGTCATGGGAGATTCGCTCTTTTTCTTGGTCATGCGAGGATTTTATCGAAGATTTATCAAGGACTTCTCGAAGATGGCATTACCCTTATGTAAGTTCTTTAAAAAAGATGTGGACTTTCGGTTTGATGATGAATGCAAGGAGGCGTTTGATACTTTAAAGAAATTATTAACCACGCTCCTGTCATTCAACCGCCAAATTGGAAGTTGCCATTTGAGATCATGTGTGCATAACAACTATGTAGTAGGTCTTTGTTTTGGGACAAAGGATTGACAAAGCCGTTCATGCCATCTCTATGCTTCTAGGACTTTGAATGAGGCTCGGATAAACTATTCCACAAGCCTGAAAAAGAACTTTTATCTGTGGTTTTTGCTTTAGATAAATTTCGATCTTATTTGCTTGGTACTAAAGTTATAGTTTATTACGACCATCTTTGCTCTCGGTGTTGCTCACTAAGAAAGATTCTAAACCAAGGATTATTCGATGGATTCTGCTACTACAAGAATTCGACTTAGAGATCAAGGATAAGAAAGGTCTGGACAACTTAGTAGCGGATCACTTGAGTAGGTTATTGAGAGATGAGGAGGAGCTACTGAATTCGTGATTCTTTCCGGATGAGCGATTACTTTCCATCCATCTTTGAGATTCCTTGGTATGCTGATTTGGTAAATTATTTGGTAAGTGCACATTTTCCTAAAGAATTTTCCAAACCCCAAAAGGAAAAGTTAAAAAGTGATGCTAGACACTATGTTTGGGATGATCCATATTTATGGAAATTTTGTCTTGACGGATAGTTAGGCGGTGTGTACTAACGGTGAATTTCAACCTATTCTTTCTTTTTGTCATTCTCATGCTTGTGGAGGACATTTTGGTCCAAAAAGAACGCTAATAAAGTTTTGGAAAGTGGTTTTTATTGGCCATCGCTTTTTAAAGATTCATATCTATTTTGTAAAACATGTGTTAATTACGAAGGGCGGGGAATATTTCTCAGCGAAATCAAATGCCCCAAACTCCTATATTAGTTGTTGAAATTTTTGATGTTTGGGGTATAGATTTTATGGGACCTTTTCCTTCATCTTTTGGGAATTTATATATTCTTTTGGTACATTGATTATGTCTCAAAATGGGTGGAAGCTAAATCCACTAGGGTAGACGATTCTAAAGTTATTGCAGATTTTGTTAGGACTAACATATTTGTCGAGTTTGGAACACCACGAGCCATCATTAGTGATCGCAGAACCCACTTTTGCAATGAGGTGTTAGCGACTTTGTTCAAGAAACACAATGTTACGCACAAGGTTTCTACATCCTACCATCCATGAGTAATGGTGGTCAATTGAGGTGTCTAGCAGAGATAAAATCCATTTTGGAGAAGGTAGTCAACTTGAGGCGAGAAAAAGATTGGAGTCTGAGATTAGATGATGCAATTTGGGCCTATAGAGCAGCGTACAAAACACCTATTGGGATGTCACCATCCGAGATTGTGTTTGGAAAATCATGCCACTTACACATTGAATTGGAGCATAGGGCTTTTGGGCAATCAAGCGGTCTGACATGAGTTTGGAGAAGCATTTGGAGTACCACGAAATGCGATTACAAGAGTTAGAAGAATTGAGGAATGAAGCCTATGAAAGTTCAAAGATTTACAAGGAAAAGACCAAAGCTTTTCATGATAAGCGATTGTCTGGGAAAACCTTTCTTGTGGGACAAAAAGTTTTGCTATATCATTCTCGGCTTAAGTTATTTCGAATAAAATTAAGATCTAGATGGGTTGGTCCTTTTATTATCATTAATGTGTTTCCTCATAGTGCGATTGAGATTCAAAGCTTGAAACAAACAAGATCTTTAAGGTGAATGGACATAGATTAAAGCCTTTCTATGAGGGGCATCGGTGGAAAATATTGAGATGGTGGAGCTAGGCGATCCGATATATGAAAGGCGAGAAGAGGGCATGACGTCGAGCGAAAGACATTAAACACAGGCGGTACTTGGGAGGCAACTCAAGATCTCGATTTGATTTTTCTATCCCTTTATTTTTTATTTTTATTTTTTTTTTTTTATTGCATGTTTGCTAGTAGTATTTTCTTCTTTGCATGATTTTCTTACATTGGGGACAATGTAAGGTTTGAGTGTGGGGGGAAGATTTAGGTTTTATTTTATGTAGGAATAATAATCCAATTTTGATGGAAAGTTGATAAAAAAAAAACTAAAAACTTGGGTTCCATGGTTCTATTTGCTTATGTGTTCGAAGGTTAAAGTCAAAGATTGAAAATTGATGCTAAAATTCAGAATCTGTTGATGCTTAATTTGTTAATGAATGATGACAACTAAGCCATGATCCATAGTAATTGATTTGAATTGAATTTGTGATACATGAGTACTTGAATATGAGAAGCATGTTTATTTGGCTAAGTTATTTGTGGAGTTGTCTATGTGCCTTGATTTCACGACTTAAAATATTTTAACTTGCTTATGTTATTCTGAGAACCATGTGAAATAATGATGAATAAAAAAAAGAAAAAGAAAAAGAAAAAAAAATTAAAAATATGCTTGATGTCTATTATGCGAAATAAGCTGGGTATCTAAGCCTCGGGAAGCATCGGTATTCATATTTGAAAAGTCACGATGGATAAAAGCGACTTGACTAATCGACTTTTTGTGGCCTTTGTTACTTGAATAAGTAAGCCTGTAGGGTGTCTCTACACCTAAGCGCCCTAAGATCATCTGGTTTGGGAGTCGTTGGTGGAAAGTTAAGCTAATGGGTAACTCTGAAAAGCCTGAAAAGGAGACATTGCACATGTCAAGAAAAAAAAAAAAGAAGAAAAAAAAGAAATCTGAAAAAAAGCATGAAAATACATTCATACATGTCGTGCTAAAGAAGGTTCTATGAAAAAAATTAAAAAGCGAGAAAAATTTGTTCTTGGTTATGAGTCAGTGTGCACGGTTTTTGCTCCATGATAACTAAGTTGAGTAAGTATGATGATTTTGGGAAAGTTACTTATGTAGCTACAATTTGATTTAATGAAATTCATTGGTGAAATGGTAAAGTTGGTAATTGTGAGTTAATTGATAAAGGCGTTGATTAGATTTACTGCAAATTTAGTGTTGATAGTCATTATTTGTATCTTGAAATCTTTTGACACTATGGTTGAATAGAATTTTTTGGAAGTCAAACTTTTGGTTTACGAGGGCGTGTAAAAAGGCTAAGTGTGGGGAATTTGATGAGTGCATATTATTCATTTATTTTGATTCCATTATATTTAGTTTTATTGCATGTTTCATGGGTATATGAGCTTATTAAGGTATTTAATGATTTCGGGAAGAATTGGAGTGAAATGAGGAAAAAGAAAATTACAAAATTTTTAGCATTAAGTTGGATGCATGTTCTTAGCTTGGGACTTGAATTTTATTGTAGAGCTCTTCTTTAGCTTTCCGGAACATCTTGAATCGTCCCAATCGGAGTTCATATGAAAAAGTTATGATATTCTTACTAAAAGCGTTGAACCTCAAAGTTTGGAAGTTGTAATTTACATGACAGTCACTTGGAGGCCGATTCCGACCTTGATGCAGAGCGATTCTGTCGATTCTCAAAGAATGAAAGTTGTAGATCTCGTCGATTTCTTCATTTTGATAGGTAGCAGGCCCCCGTAACTCCTCCCAGATCAAAAGTTATGCTCGTTTTACCAAAGGGCGTCATGAAGAGAAATGAAAATTCACCCGACGAATTTGAGCGGGAAAATCAAGAAATCTTGGATTTTGGAAAGTTTCTAAATCTGATTTTGGTAGACTTCTACATGGAATTGGATTGATATTTCTATTAGCTTTAGGATTTCCTTTAGACTAAGATTTATTTCCAAATTGAATTCTATTTCTTTATGGAAACTAGTTATGATTTGTAAATCCTTTTAGGATTTGGATTTCTACATCCTATAGGATTTAGGACTTTGTCTAGCACTATAAATAGAGGATGAGGTCAAGGTTTTATTCATTCAATATTCAACATTCAAGTATCCTCTATTGGAGTGAAGGCTCAAGAGCATGTCGGGCTAGTTCTTTTTATTCATTCTAAAGGGAGGTGAATCCTTGTTACAAGTAATTAATTAATTGAGTATTATTATTTATTCCTTCTTGTGTGAAATTTCTTACGATAATCTGTTTTCATTGATTGCATGCTAATTGATCTAATTAATTTAATATGGCCAATTGAGTTAATTTGATCATTATCATATCTTTATTAAGATTGGTATTACGTGTAATTGATATCTCTCTTCATCACAAGTAGCAACTTGGTAATAATAATTGTGGACAAACTTTTGTTTATTGCTAAGATTATTAGAAAACAAGTTAAATAAATCGAGCTTATGTTTTGTTGCTTGGATTAGCCTAATTTTCTATTTCTTAATGCTTCTATCATATTAAATCTAGAGAGCTTATTCTAGGTTATATGCTAGTTAGAATCACAGTGGAGAGCTTGTTTCATACGGTGATAATCTAAGGAGAATTTTGGGATAAGCGAGCTTATTGTTATCTAGGGCTAATAATTTCATTGAAGGAAAATAATAATTACTTGATTAATTGATTGTTGTACTTGGTGAAACCGAATCTACAGAGCGAAGTTTTACATATTTGGTTAATTTTATCGTTAATTCTTGTTCTCTTAGTTTAAAATAATTTTCAAAATCCCCATCTTTATTTTCTCATTAAAATAGTAGAATAATTCTAAAAAATTTTACTCTCGTGGGATCGATCCTTACTTTTCTTTGTCTAATTATTGTAAATTGTGGAGTGAAAGTGAGGTTAATTTAGGAGTGTCAACAACGACTACCCAAATTTTAGCGCCATTGGGGGAGTAATTTGGCGTTTTGTTTTTATTCTATTATTTGTTTTGTTTTTTGTTTTATGACTCGATCTTCTCGAAGCTACTATATTAGATTTTGATCCGAGAGATTGAGAAAAGCGCAAGGAGGCTAAAGAAGGAAAAACTTAAAGTTCAACGATCTTACGCATATATAGGCGCGAGGCTTGCATCATCACCAGAGCCTCAACTTAGCTTTGGAATTATTATCCAACGAATCCGACAAAAGAAGAAGAGATGGCGATTCCAAACAACAATAGAACTCTCGGGGAGTTGGCAACTCTAATTTAAATCAACAACCTCTGTGCATTGAATATCCTAATTTAGATCTTTGCATTTGAACTTAAATCTGGACTAATCCATATCGCCTACTTTTCATTGGTCTTACGGTGAAGACCCTACAAACATCTGAAGGAATTTCATGTGGTGTGCTCTACTATGAAACCAAAGCGGAATCACCGAAGAACAAATCAAAGTGAGAGCATTCCCATTCTCCCTAGCAGTTTGGCAAAGGATTGGTTGTACTACCTACCCTCGGGTTCAATCTGATCTTGGAATGACATGAAGCAACTATTCTTGGAGAGATACTTTCCGACCTCAAGAGTAGCCAACATAAGGAAGGAGATCATGGGATTAGACAATTCGATGGGGAGACATTATCTGAGTATTGGGAAAGATTCAAAAAACTTTGTTCCAAATTTGTCCACGCATCAAATAGATGAACAACACGATCCGATATTTCTCTGAAGGGTTGAATGCCAGATGGATAGAAGCATGATCGATGCGGCTAAGCGGAGGAGCACTATTTGACAAGACCCGAGGCGGCAAGGAAGGTTAATTGCAAACATGGCAGCAAACTCACAACAATATGGCACTAGAACAATCATGCACCCGGTAAGGGTAAGCGAGGTAAGCACTTGTGATTATGGTCAACAAATTTCTGAATTAACTGCTATGGTTAGACAATTAGCTACTGGTCAATTGCAAATTGCAAAGGTTTGTGGAATATGTCTACAACCAAATCACAATCTGAGATGAATGCCCAACATTACAAGATGGCGAGGTTTGTGCAACAAGCTAATGTAATGGGAAATTATCGACCACCACCTCGGAAAAAGTATGATCCGTACTCGAAACACATATAACCCGAGGATGGAGGGATCATCCAAGTCTGAGTTATTATGGGAGCAAACAAGCGGCACCACGCATTTCCACCTAAGCGTGCGGGGCTTCCAACCAACCCAACCTCAATATCAACCAAAACAAGTAGTCCACATACCTCTTTGGAACATCATTGGAGGATATGTTCAAAGCATTCATGGGACAGAACACAACAGTTCATGAATCGAATCCACAATGCCGGTTCGACAAGAGACAAAAACTTGGTTCAAGATTTGAGGAACCAAGTAGGACAACCTGGCTACAACTATGGGGATATTGGAATCTAGAGGCTCGGAAAATTACCATCTCAAACGATAGTCAACCCAAGGGAGAATGCAAGTGCCATAACTTTACGGAATGGAACACGATTGGATACACCACCGGCCCGTAGAGTTCAAGAAGGAAGCGACTAAGGAGGAAGCAGAAAAATCCAAGGTAAAACCTAAACCTCTAATCGACTTAAAAACATTCCTCTTCCCTTTCCTTCCGAATTTCTAAAACTTCAAAGAACGATGAAAAAAGAAAAAAATTTTTGGAAACTTTTAGAAAAGTAGAAGTGAACATCCCTCTTCTTGATGCAATTAAACAAGTACCACGGTATGCTAAATTTTTAAAAAATTATGCTAATAATAAAAGAAAATTGCAAAATGATGAAAGAGTCACAGTTGGAGAAAATGTATACTACTATTCTTCAAAGAAAAATGCCTCCTAAATGTAAAGATCCGTGAATGTTCACAATCCCATGCAAAATAGGAAACACCAGATTTGAAAAAGCCATGCTAGATTTAGGAGCTTCAATTAATGTTATGCCTTTATACATTTATGCTTCCTTAAATCTAGACCCTTTAAAAATCTTTGTGTGATTATCCAATTAATGGATCGTCTTACCACCTACCCCAGGGGTAATTGAAGATGTCTTAGTGCAGGTGAACGAACTAATCTTTCCTGCAGATTTTTACATTGTGGATATAGAAGATGATACATCACCAAATCCTTCCCACATCTTGTTAGGAAGACCCTTCCTAAAAACAGCGAGAACCATGATTGATGTGCATAATGGGACCTTGACTATGGAGTTTGATGGTGAGAAAATTCAGTTTAACATCTATGATGCCATGAGGTACCCTAGTGATATAGGACAAGTTTTTGCTATCGATGTGAGAGACTCCTTGGTGCATAGAGCTTTTGAACAACTACATAGGGACAATTTGGAAATTACAATCAACAACAGTTTTGTACATGGGCGGGGAAGAAGAGATTACATAACCGAGGAATTGAAAGAGAATGTAGGCTGCATTACATTCATTGCCAAAATTTTCAAATAAGTCAATCGGTATATTCTATTCAATTTCACATTTCTCATCAAAAGTTATTACCTTACATTGTATACAAGCCCCAACTCTAGAATTGAAACAATTACACTCATTTTTGAAATATGCATATTTGGGGACTAATGACACTTTGCTGTAATTATTGCTAGTAATCTAACCAAGGTGCGGGGAAGAAAAATTGATGAGAGTCCTAAGGGACCATGTTACGATTTTTGGTTGGACAATAGCGGATATCAAGGGTATTAGTCTGGCAGCATGTGCATGCATCGGATATTGTTAGAGGATGGAGCTAAGCCTACAAGAGATCATAAAGGAGATTGAATCCACCCATGATGGAGGTGGTGAAAAAGAAGTGCTCAAACCTGCTTTCGATCTTCGGTATCATTTATCCCATCTCCGATAGTCAATGGGTGAGTCCGGTCTTGGGTAGTCCCAAAGAAATCTGGAATCACCGTTTGTCAAGAACGATGATAATGAGTTGGTGCCCTACGAATGCAAAGCGAGGTGGAGAGTGTGTATAGATTATAGAAAATTGAATCTTTGTAACAAGAAAAGATCACTTTCCTCTTCCTTTTATTGATCAAATGTTGGAGAGATTAGCTAGGCACACTTATTATTGTTTTTAGATGGTTTTTCGGATATAACCAGATTGTGATTGCACCCGAGGACCAAGAGAAGACCACATTCACATGTCCCTTTGGTACTTTTGCCTATCGACGGATGTCTTTTGGATTGTGTAATGCCCCAGGTACTTTTCAACGATGCATGGTAAGCATTTTTTCAGATCTTTTAGAAGAATGCATCGAGGTTTTTATGGATGATTTCACAATTCATGGAGATTCTTTGGATGCATGCTTAGATAATTTAAATCGTGTTCTAGATAGATGCATGGAAACTAATCTTGTTTTAAATTGGGAAAAATGTCATTTCATGGTAGAACAAGGAATAGTACTTGGTCATGTTGTGTCATCTAAAGGTCTTGAAGTTGATAAAGCTAAGATAGATGTTATATCTGCTTTGCCTTACCGTCAACGTGCGGGAGATTCGCTCTTTTCTTGGTCATGCGAGGATTTTATCGAAGATTTATCAAGGACTTCTCGAAGATGGCATTACCCTTATGTAAGTTCTTTGCAAAAAGATGTGGACTTTCGGTTTGATGATGAATCAGGAGGCGTTTGATACTTTAAAAGAAATTATTAACCTGCTCACGTCATTCAACCGCCAAATTGGAAGTTGCCATTTGAGATCATGTGTGTGCGCAAAGCAACTATGTAGTAGAAGTCTTTGTTTTGGGACAAAGGATTGACAAAAGCCGTTCATGCCATCTACTATGCTTCTAGGACTTTGAATGAGGCTCGAGATAAACTATTCCTGGCCGAAAAAAGAACTTTTATCTGTGGTTTTTGCTTTAGATAAATTTCGATCTTATTTGCTTGGTACTAAAGTTATAGTTTATTACGACCATCTTTGCTCTCGGTATTTGCTCACTAAGAAAGATTCTAAACCAAGGATTATTCGATGGATTACTGCTACTACAAAGAATTCGACTTAGAGATCAAGGATAAGAAAGGTGCGGACAACTTAGTAGCGGATCACTTGAGTAGGTTATTGAGAGGCGAGGAGGAGCTACTGAATTCGTGATTCTTTCCGGATGAAGCGATTACTTTCCATCCATCTTTGAGATTCCTTGGTATGCAGATTTGGTAAATTATTTGGTAAGTGCACATTTTCCTAAAGAATTTTCCAAACCCCAAAGGAAAAGTTAAAAAGTGATGCTAGACACTATGTTTGGGATGATCCATATTTATGGAAATTTTGTCTTGACGAGATAGTTAGGCGGTGTGTACTTAACGGTGAATTTCAACCTATTCTTTCTTTTGTCATTCTCATGCTTGTGGAGGACATTTTGGTCCAAAAAGAACTAAATAAAGTTTTGGAAAGTGGTTTTTATTGGCCATCGCTTTTAAAGATTCATATCTATTTTGTAAAACATGTGTTAATTACGAAAGATAGGGAATATTTCTCAGCGAAATCAAATGCCCCAAACTCCTATATTAGTTGTTGAAATTTTTGATGTTTGGGGTATAGATTTTATGGGACCTTTTCCTTCATCTTTTGGGAATTTATATATTCTTTTGGTATTGATTATGTCTCAAAATGGGTGGAAGCTAAATCCACTAGGGTTGCGATTCTAAAGTTGTTGCGATTTTTGTTAGGACTAACATATTTGTCGAGTTTTGGAACACCACGAGCCATCATTAGTGATCGCGGAACCCACTTTTGCAAGCGAGGGTGTTAGCGACTTTGTTCAAGAAACACAATGTTACGCACAAGGTTTCTACATCCTACCATCCATGAGTAATGGTCGTTTGAGGTGTCTAGCAGAGATAAAATCCATTTTGGAGAAGGTAGTCAACCCGAAGCGAGAAAAGATTGGAGTCCGAGATTAGATGATGCAATTTGGGCCTATAGAGCGGCGTCTGAAAACACCTATTGGGATGTCACCATCCGAGGATTGTGTTTGGAAAATCATGCCACTTACACGTTGAATTGGAGCATAGGGCTTTTGGGCAATCAAGCGGTCTGACATGAGTTTGGAGGCAATTTGGAGTACACAGAAAATTGCGATTACAAGAGTTAGAAGAATTGAGGAATGAAGCCTATGAAAGTTCAAAGATTTACAAGGAAAAGACCAAAGCTTTTCATGATAAGCAGTTGTCATGGGAAAACCTTTCTTGTGGGACAAAAAGTTTTGCTATATCATTCTAAGGCTTAAGTTATTTCCGGGTAAATTAAGATCTAGATGGGTTGGTCCTTTTGTTATCATTAATGTGTTTCCTCATGGTGCGATTGAGATTCAAAGCTTAGAGCACAAACAAGATCTTTAAGGTGAATGGACATAGATTAAAGCCTTTCTATGAGGGGCATCGGTGGAAAATATTGAGATGGTGGAGCTAGGCGATCCGATATATGAAAAGCTGAGAAGAGGGGCATGACGTCGAGCCAAAGACATTAAACACGGCGTGACTACTTGGGAGGCAACTCAAGATCTCGATTTGATTTTTCTATCCCTTTATTTTTTATTTTTATTTTTTTGTTTTTATTGCATGTTTCTTTAGTAGTATTTTCTTCTTTGCATGATTTTCTTACATTGGGACACAATGTAAGGTTTGAAGTCAATGGGGGGAAGATTTAGGTTTTATTTTATGTAGGAATAATAATCCAATTTTGATGGAAAGTTGATAAAAAAAAAAACTAAAAACTTGGGTTCCATGGTTCTATTTGCTTATGTGTTCGAAGGTTAAAGTCAAAGATTGAAAATTGATGCTAAAATTCAGAATCTGTTGATGCTTAATTTGTTAATGAATGATGACAACTAAGCCATGATCCATAGTAATTGATTTGAATTGAATTTGTGATACATGAGTACTTGAATATGAGAAGCATGTTTATTTGGCTAAGTTATTTGTGGAGTTGTCTATGTGCACTGATTTCACGACTTAAGAACTGTTTAACTTGCTTATGTTGTTACAGAACCATGTGAAATAATGATGAATAAAAAAAAAGAAAAAAGAAAAAAGAAAAAAAAATTAAAAATATGCTTCAATGTCTATTGTGCGAAATAACTGGGTATCTAAGCCTCGGGAAGCATCGGTATTCACGCTGAAAAGTGCGATGGATAAAAGCGACTTGACTAGTCGACTTTTGTGGCCTTTGTTACTTGAATAAGTAAGCCCGTAGAGGTGTCTCTACACCTAAGCGCCCTAAGATCATCTGGTTTGGGAGTCGTTGGTGGAAAGTTAAGCTAATGGGTAACTCTGAAAAGCCTGAAAAAGAGACATTGCACATGTCGAGAAAAAAAAGAAGAAAGAAAAAAGAAATACGAAAAAAAGCATGAAAATACATTCATACATGCTAAAAGAAGGTTCTATGAAAAAAATTAAAAAGCGAGAAAAATTTGTTCTTGGTTATGAGTCGATGTGCCACGGTTTTTGCTCCATGATAACTAAGTTGAGTAAGTATGATGATTTTGGGAAAGTTACTTATGTAGCTACAATTTGATTTAATGAAATTCATTGGTGAAATGGTAAAGTTGGTAATTGTGAGTTAATTGATAAAGGCGTTGATTAGATTTACGCAAATTTAGTGTTGATAGTCATTATTTGTATCTTGAAATCTTTTGACACTATGGTTGAATAGAATTTTTTGGAAGTCAAACTTTTGGTTTACGAGGAGGGCGTGTAAAAGGCTAAGTGTGGGGAATTTGATGAGTGCATATTATTCATTTATTTTGATTCCATTATATTTAGTTTTATTGCATGTTTCATGGGTATATGAGCTTATTAAGGTATTTAATGATTTCGGGAAGAATTGGAGTGAAATGAGGAAAAAGAAAATTACAGAAATTTTAGCATTAAGTTGGATGCATGTTCTTAGCTTGGGACTTGAATTTTATTGTAGAGCTCTTCTTTAGCTTTCGGAACATCTTGAATCGTCCCAATCGGAGTTCATATGAAAAAGTTATGATATTCTTACTAAGCGAGCGTTGAACCTCAAAGTTTGGAAGTTGTAATTTACACAAAGATCACTTGGAGGCCGATTCCGACCTTGATGCAGAGCGATTCTGTCGATTCTCAAAGAATGAAAGTTGTAGATCTCGTCGATTTCTTCATTTTGATAGGTAGCAGGCCCCGTAACTCCTCCCAGATCAAAAGTTATGCTCGTTTTACCAAAGGGCGTCATGAGCGAAATGAAAATTCACCCCAGCTGAATTTGAGCGGGAAAATCAAGAAATCTTGGATTTTTGGAAAGTTTCTAAATCTGATTTTGGTAGACTTCTACATGGAATTGGATTGATATTTCTATTAGCTTTAGGATTTCCTTTAGACTAAGATTTATTTCCAAATTGAATTCTATTTCTTTATGGAAACTAGTTATGATTTGTAAATCCTTTTAGGATTTGGATTTCTACATCCTATAGGATTTAGGACTTTGTCTAGCACTATAAATAGAGGATGAGGTCAAGGTTTTATTCATTCAATATTCAACATTCAAGTATCCTCTATTGGAGTGAAGGCTCAAGAGCATGTCGGGGCTAGTTCTTTTTATTCAGGTTCTAAAGGGAGGTGAATCCTTGTTACAAGTAATTAATTAATTGAGTATTATTATTTATTCCTTCTTGTGTGAAATTTCTTACGATAATCTGTTTTCATTGATTGCATGCTAATTGATCTAATTAATTTAATATGGCCAATTGAGTTAATTTGATCATTATCATATCTTAGATTAAGATTGGTATTACGTGTAATTGATATCTCTCTTCATCACAAGTAGCAACTTGGTAATAATAATTGTGGACAAACTTTTGTTTATTGCTAAGATTATTAGAAAACAAGTTAAATAAATCGAGCTTATGTGTTTGTTGCTTGGATTAGCCTAATTTTCTATTTCTTAATGCTTCTATCATATTAAATCTAGAGAGCTTATTCTAGGTTATATGCTAGTTAGAATCGGTGGAGAGCTTGTTTCATACAAAGATAATCTAAGGAGAATTTGGGATAGCAGAGCTTATTGTTATCTAGGGCTAATAATTTCATTGAAGGAAAATAATAATTACTTGATTAATTGATTGTTGTACTTGGTGAAAGCCAGGCTAATCGAGGCTGAAGTTTTACATATTTGGTTAATTTTATCGTTAATTCTTGTTCTCTTAGTTTAAAAATAATTTTCAAAACCCCATCTTTATTTTACATTAAAATAGTAGAATAATTCTAAAACAACTTTACTCTCTGTGGGATCGATCCTTACTTGTTCTTGTGCTAATTATTGTAAATTGTGGAGTGAAAGTGAGGTTAATTTAGGAGTGTCAACGACAGCTCCCAACGACACAATCATTGGTGGATCCCACAACAGAATTATTGTCGGATTGAGAAAATGACAAAAATATTTTTATGAAAATAACGGCGAAAGTTTTACCGTTGATACTGTTGAACTACTCGGTAGTAAAAGTCTGCGATGTCTGGCGTGGTTGCATAGTAGTACACGGTATTGATTATTAATGCTTATGTGAGAAGTCACTCAGTTTGATTCAATTATTGTCGATATTTTATATGTTATTAAATCAATAATTGAGATGACGAAGTTGTTAATATTATTATTTACATTATTAACGATGTCTAGAAGTTACGCGAGGAGAGGTTTGGTCACCTAATTGCGGCGCTAATAGGAGAAATCCTTATTGAAAAGCCCTCTCTTTCACAGGAGCGACCTAGTCGATTAATAGTGTGAATAATAATAATGATGATGACGTTTTGTTTTATTAAGTATTATTAACGTAATAAAAGCATTTTTTTTTTATATAAAATGAATACTTTTATAAAGTTATTACGTTTTATTAGGCTAATAGTAAAATCTTTTTATATAAAACAGAATACTTTTATAAAGTTATCTATTTTATTAGACAATAATTAGAATATATTATATTTTATTATGCATGGTGTTTGCATAGTGCTTGCATAATGTTTGCATAGTAAAATATTTTTAAAAGTTATTCGTTTTATTAGATTATAAATAGAATATATTATATTTTATTTTAAAGATTTTGCTTTAAATATGGATCGTCCGATTAAAGTAAATTAATCTGGACCATTCATGGATTGGTTACTATTCATTCCATTCTTCTATAAATAGAAGCTCATTCCTTCATTATTTCTTACGAATTCACTGAAACTCTAGAGAGAGAAACTATAGAGAGGGAAACTATAGAGAGAAAGAAGAAAAGTATTCTGCTACTTCAATACTCCGATATCAAGTTTCCTTTACGGTAAGGGGTATTATTTCTTTTGTATTCATGAGGAGAACTTCTATTCCATCTTTATTATTCTGTTGGAATAACCTGTATGCGCGGGCTACCCTATACTTGGTGAAATTCTTCTGTATTCCATTCTTTATTATTACATTGGAATATCTTGTGCATGCAGGCTTTTACTGGGACCTTGTTCCGCCTCTTTATTATTACGTTGGAATATCATGTATGCATACTTTCTGTGGGACACGGGTTCCGTCTTTATTATTACTGTTGGAACATCCTGTTGGTGTGAATTTCACGACTGGTTCCATCATTTAGTATACTGTTGGAATAACTTTGTTTATCAATCTGCATGCATGGTGATTTCTGTTGTATTCCATTCTTTATTATTACATTGGAATATCACATCGGTGCGTATTACGCTTTGACACAGTTTCCGATTATTTATTAATCGATGGAATAACTTTTATCATCAAATCTGCCGAATGCATTGTGATTTCATTTGTTATTTCATTCTTTATTATACTCAGTTGGTTAATTTTTTGACTTCTACATTCCATGAAGTTAGTGGAATATTCTTGATATTTGCGCTTCATCCAGTATCTTTTAATGGAAATATTCTTCTGAGCATTCTTGAATTTTACTTTACAAAGAAGTATCATGTTGACAATTTGGACATTATTAGTTCCTGAATAAATTAATTCTTGAACTTGTTTTATTGAATTCTTATATCATTGTCATCATCCTCATGTTTATATTATTTTTGAAAGTCATCTGTGGCCTATAGTGCATAGATGGACTTGGTATGATTATGACCATGGATTATTCGGTGTAATCATGACCGTAATGTTACAAATGATGTGGCAAAATTCCTCATTGGCCCGAAGTGCATTGATGGACAGTTGTTGGCATGACCATAACCATTAATGAATACACAAATGTCTTTGGCCCGTAGTGCATGGATAATTTATGGTCGTGACCCTAATGAATATCCTTGGTCAGAATAGTAGTGGTGGGATGATGTGGATTATTTATTAAGCTAAGTCTCAAATGATAAAAGCCGATGAAAAACCTTTTTAAATCATAAAAGATAGTAGATTTTATTCTCTACTTGACTCTTTTAATGGATTGCATGTTCCACAGCAGATTAAACTTGATGTCTATTGTATTTTATCGGTTTAACATTTTGTTGAGGACTAATGATAATTTATTCGCATTATCTTAGTCATAATTTTTCTTCTTTGGGCTAGTTGAGCTCACCTTTCTTTCACTTTGTTCTCTTGAGGAAATGAGAACGTGGCCAGGGACTAGTCGGGGAGCGGAGTGATGGTCCGAGAGATGGTGTCTTAGTAGTCCTCAATATTCTTTTTAAATAGTGTGATAATAAATGTAATGAGGACTAAATTGAGTGTGGATATTGTCTAGATGACAATATTTGTATTAAAACTCACAACATGTATTTTGTCGTATTTTACACGACTGTTGTATAATCAAGTTATATTTGAATTTAGTACCATGTATTTGGCGACTCAAGATGGGTAATGTATACCTATTTTGGGGGCGTCACAAGAATGTTATATATGATAATAAAAATAATATAATCAACATATAGATTTAATCTCAAGAGTAAGATTCATAAATCAATGATTTCATAACACCTTAATCCAAATGTTATAATTCACTTAATAATCTCATAATCTAATATTATTAATATTACAATAATATTTTAATCATTTCTTAAACTTATAAACAATTTATTTAAATTGTTTACACTTTATTAATTAATGCATTTAATCATCCTAAAATGTCAAACTCATAAGAATTCATCACCAATAACCAAAACCCTCAACAAAAATCTGCATATACCTCATATAGGATTTTCAAGCCATAAAATCCTATTTTTCAATTTTCTTGCTTCACATAACATATTTAATTCATTTACTCATAACTAGTCCATTTTTATGAAAAATATCAAATCAGTACAAACAAATATTCTTTTCTGGGATTTAGCAGAATAAAGTCCCATATTGAACATATATTTTTCTTAGAATTTTTAAAATTCATTTACTATTTTTCATATGGCCAAAACTTCCGAATATTTAGACATTTATCATAAATTGTACTTTTGTCCAAAAATTTCGAAATTTATAGAGTATACTTCTGTTACATACATGTACTCCCAATAAAAATTTCACCAATTTTGGAGTTAACCACAAGGAGTTATAAGGATTTACTTTTAAAATAAACTTTTCTCATAAAATTCATAACTCTTAATCTATACATCCAACAATTGCCATTTTTGGACACAATCTAGAAAACTCATTAAATTATCATTTCAAATTTTTCCAGAATTTTTGAGGGTCGAAAAAATTACGAAACTGAAAAACATAATAACGCTTAAAATCCCTTACCTCAAAAGAGCAGTATTTCTGATTGGAATATCGGATGTAAAGCCGAAGGAACTTTGCACTAGATATCAACTCTCAAAGTATCTAAATACTCATAAAAATACGCTCGATAATATAGAGAGAGAAAACTTATGTTTCTGGTGTGATTTTTAATTCTAACTTAAGCGCCTATTTATAGTTAGAAAAATGCTAGAACGCCAAATGAGACTAAATTAATAAAATATTTTTATAATATTTTTTTTCTCCTCACTTAAGCCACTTTGAAAATCAATGACCACCACAGTGGGGGCCCACCCAAAAATCACCACCTTTCATAACAACCAAAAAGTGGGTCCCACCCAATTTTAATAAAAATTATTTTATTTTCCAAAACTTCAATAATTCATAGAAAATAGCCCGTTTATCAGAAAAATACGAATTTTATGTCCATCCCACACGTAATTGAATTCTCTACAACTTTGTAGCTTTAAGTTTTTCCAAATTCCAGATATAAAATATCTGAAACCCACAAACGGACGATTTTTAACACCTTTTAAAATTAATAACAAATCATACATTATTTTTTAACGGTTCAAAATTTGTGCATATATACTCAAATTATATATGTATAACATATCCAAAAATCACAACGATCCAACGATCAGATTAAAATTATAACTCACGTAATAGAGCTTTAAGAACACCGATTTGATCTTTTAATAACTCCAATCCGACAAAATATTGATAAAACACCTCAACATTAATTCCTTCATTTATAACCACATAAATAAATCCATCATTTATATCCGCATCAAATAAATATTTCCATATCGTATAAATCTATAATTAATAATATTACAGAATCACAATTATGACAAATAGGTCGTTCCCAAGAAAGAGGGGCTTTCCAATAAGGATTTCTCCTTATTGGCGCGCAATTAGGTGACCAAACCTCTCCTTGACAGAACTTTTCTAGACATTGCCAATAATGCTATCTAATAATATTATTCAAATAATATGAATTATTGATCTAATAATGGGAAATAATGTGCAATGACAATTATTGTAACAACAATAATATAAACTATCAACGCAGCAATTATTGAATCAATAAAATAAAATATTGAACAGTAATTACTGTAACAATTATTGAGTAGTGCCTTCTTACGTAAGAATCAATAATTCAAAAATATTGTGCAATACCGTGTGCTACTGTGCAACAACGCGTATTATTGTATTTTAACCACCAAGTATTCCAACAGTGTTAACGGTAACAATTACGCTGTTATTTATAAAAACTCAAACTTGTCATTTTTCTCATCCAATGCTTATTATTACATTATGGGGCCCTACAATAGTCATTTACTTGTGGTTATGCGAATATTCCCCGACAACAAGAATATTCCACGACCAAACGAATATTCCCCAACAGAAATGAGTATTTTATAACCACTTACGTATTTTGAAAAAAAAAATTATATATATCACCCTTAACTTTAAACTTTTATCAATTTAACCATTTACTGAATAATAATTATAAGAAAAATTGAATACTTTTATTTCATAAAATTTGGGGTCTTCTGATCTCCCTCCTTATGATATTTCGTCCCAAAATTTACGTTTCTGTATTTCAAAGAGTTGAGATTACCTTGCTTTCATTTCAGATTCCATCTTTCCTGTCATCATGATTTCTCCATTGCTTATCTCCTGTATTTCAGATATTATTCTAGAATACAGCTTCAAAATAAAGGTTAATTGACATATCACAATTTGTCAACATAAGTAAGAAAATTCAGCTTAGGTAGGACACACATTAGCGAAGGATATTACTCGTCTCTCCCTTCCTAGTTCTAATTCCGGATCTCCTCAACAGATCATATCCCTAAGCTCTGATACAAACTGTGACACCCCCAAAATAGGTCCATTCCATCCAACCTATTATGAGTCACCAAATACATGGTACAGAAAACAACTACAACTTTATTACAACAATTTTTGTGCAAAATACAATAACACATATGTTGTGAGTTTTGATACAAATATATATACCAACTGTGACTCTTGACAACAACTTGGGTAGCATGTCACAATGAAACCTTACATAAAGGTACAGTTAAAAACTGTTTTAGAAATTAAAATCTTTGGGAAGTTCTCAAGGAAACCTTCGTACATGGGAGGCCATACGTCTAGGTTATGATAGATATCATATGCCCATAGAATTATCCTTGTTGACCCAATAGACCCCAAAGAAAAATGAGAAGATTACTATCATGTTCTTTCCAATGGTGAGTCTTCTCTTGACATATAATTATCTCCATTGTCTCCAACTGAGAATTATATTTCAACCAAACTCCAAGATCATATAGGTAGTGCTCGTAGATATACTCAGCAAGTGGATGTACACAACCCTGTCTTATGATAACACGAGGTCGTATGTCATTAGACATCTTGTATGATAGAGGCAAAACACCCTTCCAAAGTTGGGTTCGCCTCACCCTTTTCAGTTCACCAAAATTAAATATCAAATGACGTATACAATACGACACACTTATCTAAAGTTTTTAATAAAATTATTTCCATACTATTTAGAGAGAACCTCGACAACTATAGACAACCGTTTTATTCCCCTGTTATCCCCGCTCGACCCGGCAACACACTTATTACCTGAAAGGAATTGTGAAGCAAAAGGGTGAACACGACTAGCTCAGTAAAGAATATCATGACTAAAGATAATTATATTATCAATAGCCTTCATCAATAATAAATCAGAGATTTAGAACATATGATAGATTATAAAACTTTTCAACCATAGTTGCAGCGGAACGAGCAATCCATTAGAAGAGTCAAATAGACCATAATGTCTATTATCTTCTGTATGTTAAAAGTCTACCAACAATATTTTATCCCTGTAACATCAATCAAAAGTTCTTGTCCACAATCATATGAATAACTCATAATCATATTTGTGGTTCCAAATTCCTTTTCTCATACAGGACAAAGATAATTTTCATCACTTGTCTTTACCTGAAATATCAAAGATCATGGTTATACCAAATCACAGTTCATGTTCATAATCATACTACTAAATTCATTTTTGCACTACGGGCCAAAGATATTCATTAACAGTTCATCTTTTCACTACAGTCCAAAGATATTCAACAACAGGTCATCTTTGCACTACGGGCCAAAGATATTCATATCTCAAAAAAATACATAATTATTTCAGAATTTATATAAACTATAATTATAACCATGTTCATCAATTCACCTTTGCACTTAAGCTAAAAATATTCAATTGTAAATTCAATGACCAGGATCATACTAATCAACGATTCAACTTTGCAATACTGGCCAAAGAGAACCCATAGTCTGATCATACCAATAATCTATCCATCTTTATACTCAAGTCAAAGAGAAATATCATCTTTAGAGTTATAAGAATATTATATATGATAATAAAAACAATATAATCAACATATAGATTTAATCTCAAGAGTAAGATTCATAAATCAATGATTTCATAACACCTTAATCCAAATGTTATAAATCACTTAATAATCTCATAATCTAATATTATTAATATTACAATAATATTTTAATCATTTCTTAAACTTATAAATAATTTATTTAAATTGTTTACACTTTATTAATTAATGCATTTAATCATCCTAAAATGCCAAACTCATAAGATTTCATCACCAATAACCAAAACCCTCATCAAAAATCCGCATATACATCATATAGGATTCTCAAGCCATAAAATCCTATTTTCCAATTTTCTTGCTTCACATAACATATTTAATTCATTTACTCATAACTAGTCCATTTTCATGAAAAATACCGAATCAGTAAAAACAAATTTTCTTTTCTGGATTTAGCAGAATATAGTCCCATATTGAACATATATTTTTCTCAGAATTTTTAAAATTCATTTACTATTTTTCATATGGCCAAAAGCGCGAATATTTAGACATTTATCATAAATTGTACTTTTGTCCAAAAATTTCAAAATTTACTGAGTATATACTTACATTACATACATGTACTCCCAATAAAAATTTCACCAATTTTAGAGTTAACCACAAGGAGTTATAAGGGTTTACTTTTAAAATAATTTTTTCTCATAAAATTCATAACTCTTAATCTATACATCCAAAAATCGCCATTTTTGGACACAATCTAGAAAACTCATCAAATTATCATTTCAAATTTTTCCAGAATTTTTGAGGGTCGGAAAAATTACAAAACTGAAAAACATAATAACCCTTAAAATCCCTTACCTCAAAAGAGCAATATTTCTAACTGGAATATCGGATGTAAAGCCGAAGGAACTTTGCACTGGATAGCAACTCTCAAAGTATCTAAATACTCACAAAAATACGCTCGATAATATAGAGAGAGAAAACTTATGTTTCTGGTGTGATTTTCAATTCTAACTTAAGCGCCTATTTATATGAAAATGCTAGAATGCCAAGAGACTAAATTAATAAAATATTTTTATAATATTTTTTTTCTCCCTAAGCAAGCCACTTTAAAAAATTAACAGCCACCACAGTGGGGCCCACCCAAAAATCAGCCACCTTTCCCAACAACCAAAAGTGGGTCCCACCCAATTTTAATAAAAATTATTTTATTTTCCAAAACTTCAATAATTCATAGAAAATAGCCCGTTTATCAGAAAAATACGAATTTTATATCCATTCCACATGAAATCGAATTCTCTACAACTTTGTAGCTTTAAGTTTTTCCAAATTCCAGACAGAAAATATCCGAAACTCACAAACGGACAATTTTTAACACTTTTTAAAATCCATAACAAATTATACGTTAATTTTTAACGGTTCAAAATTTGTGGATATATACTCAACTTATATATGTATAACATATCCAAAAATCACAACGATCCAATGGTCAGATTAAAATTATAACTCACACAATAGAGCTTTAAGAACACCGATTTGATCTTTTAATACCTTCAATCCGATAAAATACTGATAAAATACCTCAATATTAATTTGTGTATTTATAACCACATAAATAAATCCATCATTTATATCCGCATCAAATAAATATTTCCTTATCATATAAATCAATAATTAATAATATTACAGAATCACAATTATGACAACCAGGCCGTTCCTAGGAAAGAGGAGGCTTTCCAATAAGGATTTCTCCTTACTGGCGCGCAATTAGGTGACCAAACCTCTCCTTGACAGAAATTTCTAGACATTGCCAATAATGCTATCTAATAATATTATTCAAATAATATGAATTATTGATCTGATAATGGGAAATACTATGCAATGACTATTATTGAAACAACAATAATATAAACTATCAACGTAGCAATTATTGAATCAATAAAATAAAATATTGAACAGTAATTACTGTAATAATTATTGAGTAGTGCCTTCTTACGTAAGAATCAATAATTCAAAAATATTGTGCAATACCATGTGCTACTGTGCAACAACGCGTATTACTGTATTTTAACCACCAAGTATTCCAACACTATTAATGGTAACAATTACGTCGTTATTTATAAAAACTCAAACTTGTCATTTTCTTCATCCGATAGTTATTATATTATGGGGCCCACAAATGGTTGCGCCATCGTACGAATATTCCCCGAAAACAAGAATATTCCACGACCAAACGAATATTCCCCAACAGAAATGAGTATTTTATAACCACTTGCGTATTTTGAAAAAAAAATTATATATATCACCCTTAACTTTAAACTTTTATCAATTTAACCATTTACTGAATAATAATTATAAGAAAAATTGAATACTTTTATTTCATAAAATTTGGGGTCTTACATACCCCACATATAATCCCCCAAACTTAGGTTCTTGCATAATTTTCGCCTTTATTGTCTATCCTTGTCGTTTTCTCATTTACTCTAGCATTATCCTTTAGAAGCTATTTATGTATCAATTTGAACTAACCAGTCAACAAAGATGTTATTAATCGTGATAACCTTTTTATACCAGTTTCAAACGAGCGTAAGATTTGATTCATAACAGAAATTGTATCACAGTTCTAGTAATCAATGTTGTATTGGTAAACTTATTATCAATCTCATCATTGAGCCATAAATAACATGAACTACACACTGCTGGACATATGCAAACAAAAAATTTAAATAAATATTATTTTATTTTATTTTTTTTATAATATTTTTTTATAACAAAATGCACTATTTACAAAACTAGAAACAATGCAATGACAAAAATAACCTAAACTACTATGTATGCACTTATGCTCCTAAGCTATCATGCAATTCTTCCTAAGTTACTATGCAACACTGAAATTAAAATGACAAAATTTAAACCTAAGTACTACATATGCATGCAAAATGAATTTAAATCCCTCAAACTTAAGTAATACAATGTCCTCATTGGATGAATAATCAAATTTAAGTACTTAAGGACTTCCCTGCTATCGCTTAAGTCTGAGGAGGTGGTTGTTGATCTTCTTCGTCTGAATCACTCGGTGGAAACCTCAGCATTGACACGGGCTGCTGATATGGAAATTGGGCCGTCGGGTTGAAGCTCTAAAGGGTTGTGTTGAGTGATGCGAAAGATACTTTCAAGCATCAAACATGTGATCTTGCCTCAATGGTAGTCGTTGCATCTCCCGACGTGCTGCATTGTTATGTGCATTCATTTGATTTTAAAAATTAAGGAATTGAGGACTGGATAGTGCCTCGGTCTGCGGTACCTGCTCGGCTCCTTTCTCTCCCATAGATTCATTCTCATCCTCTGATGTGTCTGCAGTATCAACTTCATCCTCCGAAGCTGATGGAAAAATAAAGCCCAGTCCACGAGGATGTGAATCACCTCCTGCCCATACAGAATATTGTGCTATCATTCTAGAGTCTAGCAACGCAAGCGGCATCTGTGTGGGCTCATCATCGGACCATCTCACTCCCGCTTAGCGGCACAACCCATATATGAGTGATGGATGTGGCAAGCCACCCAAAAAATTTCCACGTAAACACCGGCGGATGGAGAAACAGATAATGGTCCTGACATCGATGATGAAATCTTGCACAATTGCGTATAGCAGTAACGCCTTCTCTTTGGTTATGTTCGAGGTGTGTTGGGATAGATACATTTTAGCGCATAAGAATGCGTACCAAATTTTCCCATACCAGCAGAGGTCCTTGCTGTGGAACATTGTGCCTCCCTTTCAACCTTTGATCCAAGTTGTTCCTGGTTTAGTCATCTCCTTAAGTATTGCCTTATAATCCAGATCAAAATCACTTAGTTGAGCATATTGGCATTGGCGAGGTACCCGTAGTTGATAGTAGGTGTTTATTGCATCGGCACTGAACGAAACCAAATGACTCCGCACAAACGCGTTGAATGGAGCTTTATCCTCAACGTTTGTATAGAATTCCTTGACAATGTTAACTATAGCGGGTTCCGGTTCTTGGGTGAATTTAGTCCACCCCTTTTGATAGATTTGAGGCATCATCTCCCCATCACTAGGATCCGGTGCCAACCCCTGCTTCGGTGTAAGGGCTTTGGTGAGCATGTACTCATACCGGTCAGTGGCGGCGGCACTCACAAATTTTCGGCGATCAAAAGTCTGGGTTAGTTGTGAAGACCTTGAACTCTCTCCCCTTTGGCGTTTATATGTTGGTTGTGAAGCCATGTGCTCTCAAATGCGTGTATCGTCGTAGCTTTCCCCCAAATTTATCAATTTAGCCTTCAATTGCTCTCAAGTATCCTCTATGAATGCCCACTTCAATTGGTGTGAGAAATATGGTAGGAGATGTTGTAATATATAGAGGTGGTAAAATGAATTCTATTGGTGGAGTGAAGAGGTGGGGGAATTAATGGAGTAATGGAAGTAGTGGGGAGTAAAAGTGGTTGTAGTGGGTGGTGGTTAGAGTTGTGGTAGATGAGGAATAATTGAAGTGGAAGTTGTAGAAGTTGTAGAAGTTGAGGAGTCTAGCACATATAACTACTGAGCTCCACCGGTAACTGACATGCCTTTCTGTACAGTAATTGATATGGTGACATCCCGATTGGTGTTTTGTACGTAGTCCGGTATGCCCATAATGCATCGTCCAACCGAAGCGACCAATCCTTACGACTCGGATTTACTACTTTCTCCAATATTTTCTTGACTTCCCTGTTTGACACCTCAGCCTGCCCACTGGTTTGGGGGTGATACGTTGTCGCTACCTTGTGGTTGACCCCATACCTTGCCAAAAGAGCTGTGAAGGGCTTATTGCAGAAGTGACTACCTTCATCACTGATTATTGATCTTGGCGTGCCAAACCTCGTGAAAATGTTTTTCTATAGGAATTTGAGGACCACCTTGGCATCGTTGGATGGTAGTGCTGCAGCTTCAACCCACTTCGATACGTAATCCACTGCGAATAGAATATACTGATCTATAAGTAGTCCATAAATTTTGGGTCGTCAAACTCTTCATCCCCCAATAAAGTTGTTTCTAACGGATCATTGACCAAACTCTTGCTCATATCTTCACTGATGATTTGCTCAATTAAATCCATCTGAAAACATTATTCCTCATCCGTAGGGAATTTCATAGCCTTGAACACATTAAATTTGATTTCTTGATCTTGGACCCTCATAGTAAGTTCTCCTTTTTGTACGTCTATGAGTGTCCTACCTGTGGCCAAGAAAGGTCTCCCTAGGATAATCGGGATGTTCTTGTCCTCCTCAAAATCCAGAATGATAAAGTCTGCGGGGAATATAAACTTATCCACCTTAATCAATATGTCCTCTACTATGCCTCTCAGATATGTGACTGACCTATCCGACAACTGCAATGAAATGTTCGTAGGCTTTGGCGCGGGCAAAACCAATTCTGTGTATATTGACAATGGCATAAGGTTCACACTCGCTCCCAAATCACATAAACACTTGCTGAAAGACATGTTCCCAATTGTGCATAGGATAGTGAAACTCCCCGGGTCCTTAAGTTTTGGTGGTAATTTCTGCTGTAACACTTCACTACACTCCTTTGTTAGTGCCACTGTTTCAAAGTCTTCCCATTTCTTCTTCCTAGACAGAATTCCTTTCATGAATTTTGCATAACTCGGCATCTGCTCTAGGGCCTCTGCAAATAGAATGTTAATCTAAAGTTTCTTGAAAACTTTCAAAAACTTAGCGAACTGCTTATCCAATTTATGTTTTTGGGCCCTCTGCTGAAACGGCGGTGGAGGATAGGCAACTGGTCCGTTAACTGATTTTTTCTTTTCCACTTATTTCTCGTCCCCTTGCTTGCCCTCAACCGCTGTATTTTCTTTCTCTGTTTCAACCTCCTTTATAACCGAAATTTCTATTTCTTGACCCTCAAGTTGTTTACCACTTCTCAACATAATAGCCTGACATTGCTCGTGATTACCCTTCGGATTTCTCTCGGTGTCACTTGGTAACGTTCCTTGAGGTCTATTATTCAATGCTAATGCAATCTGTCCTATCCAATTTTCCAGATTCTTGATAGCCATCTCTTATGACTTCATTGCCATTGCTTGATTTTTCATAGCCACCTCATTGCTTGTGATGTATTTTGTCACCAACTCCTCTAGATCTGATTTCCTTTCTTGATGTTGAGCTGGTTATTGATGGTTCTAAAATCCTAGAGGATATGATGGTCTTGGAGCTTGTTGTTGCTGGTTATTGCTCCACGAAAAATTCAGATGATTCCTATTTCCTTGATTGTACGCATTCTGGTATGTATTCTGTGGAATTCTATTATAGTTACCCACAAATTGCACAAAGGCTGGATTAATTGCGCATTAATCCGTAGGATGCTCTCCCGCGCACAACTCACATATAATTGCCACTTGATGTGCCTGTTGTGCTTGTACCCCTGTCATAGAATCCAACTTCTTTGAAAGTGCTGAAATCTGTGCTTGTATTACCGTCACACCATCTACTTCTAACACTCTCGTGGCCTTTACTTGAGTCATTCTTGCCGTGGGCCACTGGTAGTTGTTAGCTGCCATAGTCTCTATTAATTCGTAGGCCTCCTCATAACTCTTGGCCATAAACGCTCCACCCGACGCTGCATCAATACTGGTTCTGAGGTTTCCATTCAATCCATTGTAAAACATGTTCATTTGAAACCACTTTGGCAATCCATGATGTGGACACTTTCGGAGCAATTCTTTGTACCTTTCATATGCCTCATACAGTGACTCCCCGTGTTGCTGTTCAAACATCGTTATCTCGTTCCTCATTTTTGCAGTTTTCGCCGGTGGGAAGAATTTGGTGAGGAATGTCTGAGCTAGGTCTTCCCACGTAGTGATTGATCCTGGCGGTAGAGAGTGTAACCAACTCTTTGCCTTGTCCCATAAATTGAATGGGAACAAGCAAAGTCTTACCGCATCGTCCGACACCCCATTGTACCTAAAGGTGTCGCAAATTTCCAAAAAGCTGACTAGATGTTCATCCGGATCGTCATTTGCCAATCCCCCAAACTGAACTGAATTCTGTATCATTTGAATCATCCCAGGCTTGATTTCAAATGTATTTGCAGCTATTGCGGGCCTGGTGATGCTTGACTGTAGTTCAGTCACCTTGGGCGTGGCGAAGTCCCTTAACGCTTTCTGATCTTCGGCTGCCATTTCCTCTTCTTTCTCAGATGTTTCAAATTCTTTCCTTGTTTCCTTGATCCACTTACTTAACCTTTGGAACCTTTTCTCAATGTCATCCTCAAAAGGCAGCAAGTCTGGATTTTTGGACCTAGTTTGCATAAACTGCTTCAAACACCTGAAATAAGAGGAACAAAACAAAAATAAAAATGTCTAAGTAAAATTGGATTAATTAAATTGATATTGTAAAACTATTAAGATCTATACTAAATTTTCCCCGGCAACGACGCCAAAAACTTGTTTGGTAAAATCTATATACGCACAACATGGAAGTATACGTGGTCAACAAGTAATAAAGTGATGAGTAGAGTATTGTTCCCACAGAGATCAACTAGTAAGAAACTTAACTTACAATTACCAATTCCCTATTAATCCTAATTTTATTAAACTATTCAACTCAAAGATTATAATTTAAGAAACTAAATTAAAGAATAAATAAACTACCACAAACCAATCACAAATATCAAAATCTGGAATTTCAAATAATTAATGGAGAATTAGACTTATGATTTCACCCTAAGCTTCACTCTAATTTTAACACCTTTATTCCAATTCAATTCACTATCCCAGTTTATTAATCAAGAATACGAATATAGTATTAACCACCTCTCGATGCACTAATACTGTATTAACTTAAATCCACAATTAAGATAGAAACAAGTTAAACACCTTAATCAACTAACTTACTATATCTCTATGTGAATTACAATTAAAGAAGGTTCAAGATTAAGTTCTCTATCCGATTATATGCGATGTCAAGCATATCTCTACCTTAACATTCATCAAGATTCTGCTATTCACAAAATTCATGAACACATGCTATATTAACTAAGTCTACATTTGAATATCCTCTCTCGATTCCATACAAATCCACAAAGAATTATTGATCAGGCAATTCATAAATTCAAGCTCAAATTAATATAGATAAACTGGAAATAGATTATTGAACTAGAAATCAAAGTTTATACAATCATCAATTCACTCAAAGATCCATCATAAGCCTAAAAAGTGAATTAGTTCATCATAAATGAAATAACTACTGAACAATTCATAGAAAACATTCTTTCAATTACAATTAATAGTCTAAGAAGAAGAATATTAAAAACACCCTTCACATAGCCTAGAATTGCAATTGCCTTGAAAATCTCCTCGAAATACTCCTCCAACGCTTGCTAAGAAAAACTGGAATTAATCTTCGTAATCTCCCTTCTGTGTTGTTGAATTCATTGTTAATTGAGTAATAGATGTCCAACACACATTTTTCTGATCAAATTCCATCTCTCTAGAGTTCTATTTCCACCCAATATGCTAGAAGTCATGCCCAAGAAGAGTTTCAAGCTTAACAGAAGACTCAGGATTCGACACTTTAGCCGCCTGGGGGTGTATGTCGTTAAAAGATCCATTTCCTGGCTTACCATTCTTTTAGTTTCTTATGAAGACCCCCGCCCAGATTAAAATAAACAAAAAGGTTTCACCACGCCCGGGTCTATTCTGCTAAATGACTTCCTGAGCTTCATGAATTCTTCCAAAATTACACCAATTGACTCCAAATGATTCCAAACGACTCTAAATCTTCGTTAAATGCCGCAACAATCATCCTACACATAAAAGAACACAAAACAAGTAAAAAACAAATATGAACACAAGAAAATAGTAACAAATAAGCATGAAATGGACACCGATTCGTGTATATAAAATCCACTTATCAACTACTACTCAAGGCAACACACCGGATATAATTTGAAGCTTGAAGACCAAGGGCATGCTCCTATCTTCCTAACTTTTGACAACCTCTAATCCCATGTCATGGCGTAGCTCTCGACAACAGTACTCCGTAAAAGGTCTTATACACCTCAATCAGAGGTTCAGATTGAAGTTCTGCAAGTTCTAGCAGACATCACGTTGCATGCATGCACGCATTTCACGAGACAGCCTAGACTCATGGAGCCCAGGCGGCTTAGCGGTGCCACGTAGTGTACTGCGGCTCCCCTCTATAAATAGAGGGCTTGGGGTGGCCATATTTTAAGAGAAAATGGTGAGGAAGTCGTGTCCAATTTGCTCTGTACATACCCTATATTGCGTGCTTTCTCATTTTAAATACTTGTGAGCTTATATTCAGTCATATTTTTACTGGCAGGAGCCGAGTGTTCATCCGTTTAAAACTATAGAAGTCTTCTTTGGCATTCCACTATAAGCCTTCTTACACACTTTAAAGCATTTCTCTTCATCTTTGTACACACTTTTTTACACATTGAGAGTCGTGTTGCGTGTGTATGCCCGGACTTTGGTCCGTGGCTTTTATTTTCTTTTGTATATATATATATGGACTAACATTATCAAGTTATGCCTCGATTGAGCCTGGACTCACGTCCGGGGCGTTTATATGCTAATATATATATATATATATATATATATATATATATATATATATATATATACACACACACACACACACACACACTTATATATATGAACTGTTGTCGAACTCTGTTCGATGAGCCTGGATTTTACATCTGGAGCATTACTGCATTTATATATATATATATATACATTTTTGTCAGGCCTGGAGTTTACTTCGTGGCATTTTACTGCTTTATTTACATTCTGTCCCGCCTAGAGTTTACTTCGTGGCGGTTGATCGTTTTTTACTGCTTTATTTACATTTATTCCCGCCTGGAGCTTACTCCGTGGCGATTGATCGTATTTATTGCTTTATTTATATTTCTGATTCCCTATGGAGATGCTTCGTGGTGGTTGATCATGTCTCTATATTTAAATTTACCGCATTTATATATTTACATTTCTGATCCCCGATGGAGGTGCTTCATGGTGGTTGATCATGTATATATATATATATATGTATATATATATATATATTTACATCTTTTATATATATCACTGCTTACTGCTTTCATATAAATTGTGACATCATGTGAGTGTAGGAATCATGTGATCATAGATTCAGTCTACTTAATCTAGATTCAGTTCCCGTGATGGACATTTTCAGCTATAAGAAGCTTGTAAATTATTCACGGTGTTTGAATTTCCTTAGATGGTTTTCATGCCCATGAGGAGTTCGGCACTGCTATATACTATTTTCTCAAAGATGCTTCGCATCTCGAAAATAAAAGCAACCAAGCCCAACATTTAATAAAATGAAAGTATTAAAGGCCTCAATTACTATTGAGCACATGGTTCGAAAAACCTCTTTTATAAAACCTCATTGCTATATCTTGTTTCAAACTGAATTTTTATAAATTCAAATCTTGTGTATATTGGTGTGAACAAGGCATAGCAATACTTCCAAATAACTGCACATTGACCCACACACACGCACACATTCATATAACAGTTTAATTGAAAAGTGGCGGTAACCATGGTAACACGGATGTCGGGGGGGGGGGGTGCCTAACACCTTCCTTCCGCATAAGCAAGTCCCCGGACCCTAAGGAATCTCGGTTTTACAGACTCGTTTAGCTATGTCACATCACTGGGTCAATGTGCAAACCTTTTCTCAATTGTGTTGGAACAACTATTTAAAAAACCAACTGGGGACTCTTACAGTCAAATCGTCGACATATAAATGTCAGACCTTTTCACAACTTCTTTTTTTCAAACAAATCTCACCTAACATGAGAACACTAAAAGACAAGAACAGAAAAGGGAACAATAAAAATCCCGACGTCGACAGGTGGCGACTCTGCTGGGGATTCTAGTAAGAGGACTTAAGTCGCTACTACAAGCTTTTCAAAATTGTTATATGCTTGTGTGTGAATGTTGCATTTATATTTTTGATGAATGTGTACGAATACATTTTACTTACTGCACTGCAATATATTTGTAAGACCCCAACTTATTATAAATAAAATTGAATTTTCTCTATTCATTATTCTAAATTAATAAGGTGTTAATTTAATATAATGATTTGGTTATGGGTGAAATGTGCAAATTTTGCAAAATAAGCAAGTGGTTATAAAATATTCATTTTTGTCTGGAATATTCTTTTGGTCGTGGAATATTCTTTTTGTCTGGGAATATTCAAGTATGTGGCTGCCAACCATTCGTGGGGCTCATAATGAAATAACCGCTTGATGAAGAAAATGACAAAGTATGAGTTTTTATAAATAATTCGTGAGTTGTTACCAAGTAACAATCGTTGGAATACACGTGGTTAAAATACGATGTCTGGCGTGGCACAAGAAGACGCTTATTGCATAATATTATTGAATTATTGATTCGTATGTAAGAAGGCACTACTCAATAATTATTACAGAGTTATTCTTTATTCAATATTTTATTTTATTGATTCAATAATTGTTTGCGTTGATAGTTTATATTATTGTTGTTTCAATAATTGTCCTTTGCCGCATGATTTTCCATTATCGGATCAATAATTCATATTATTTGAATAATATTATTAGATAACATTATTGGCAATGTCTAGAAAGTTCTGTCAAAGGAGAGGTTTGGTCACCTAATTGCGCGCCAGTAAGGAGAAATCCTTATTGGAAAGCCCCTTTTCTTAGGAGCGGCTGGTTGTCATAATTGTGATTCTGTAATATTATTAATGAATAATTAATTATTGATTTATATGATAAGGAAATATTTATTTGATATGGATATAAATGATGAATTTATTTATGTGGTTATTAATGAAGGAATTAATGTTTATGTGTTTTATCAGTATTTTGTCAAAGTGGAGGTATTAAAAATCATTCGTTTGTGGATTTCGGATATTTTTTGTTGGGAACTTGGAAAAACTTTCTTCTGTAAAGTTGTAGAGAATTCGATTTCAGGCAGAATGGACATAAAATTCATATTTTTCTGATAAAGGGGCTATTATCTATGAATTATTGAAGTTTCGATAAATAAAATGATTTTTTATTAAATTTATGGGGGACCCACTTTTGGTTGGTGGAATACACACATTGGCTGCTGAATTCTTCCAACATGGCTGCCCAAAAATTCAAAGCATGCGTAGGAATTGTAATTAATAATAATATTATTTTATTATTTAGTCTCCTTTGGCATTCTAGCATTTTCCTATAAATAGACGCCTAGGTTAGAATTAAAAATCACACTAGAAACAAGTTTTCTTTCTCTCTAGATTATCGAGCGTATTCTTTTGAGTATTTTGATACTGCTATACGGTGCAAGTTCTGTCAGCACTATACCCGAAATTCAGTCAGAAGTACGGTTATTTTGAGGTAAGGGATGTTATTTTCTTCTTAAATGATATTATTTTCTTCAATATCATTATCTTAGAATATTGGTGAACTTTTAATCAAATTTGGAAATTTTTGTGTATTGGGTTTACTATTCACGTGATACAAAGACTATTCACGTATACTGACTATTCACGAATAATCTGGCACTATTCAATAGAAAATAAAAATTTTCCTTTTTGTCCAAGATGTCTATTTTGGCTACTATCTTTGATTGTATCCATGTTTTGATCGTTATTTTTGAATTCTGCTTCAAAATTGGTTATTATGGAGTATTATTGATCTTAGATAAAACTATTATACGAATCCCTAATATTTGTCCTTCTGTCTCACTAGATTCGTTTTCTTTAAAATATTTTTTATCATCCTCAGTCCTAAATGATGATATTAGTGAATATCTTTGGCACAGAGTGCAAAGATGAATGATTAGTGAATATCTTTGGCCCAGTGCAAAGGTGAACAGTGTTGAGATGAACATAACCAATCGGTGATACTTGATGAATATCTTTGGCTGTAGAGTGCAAAGATGAATATTTGATTAAAAGATGTATATTGATTGATGTTCTGAGGGATAAAATATTGATGATGGACTCTTAAATCTTAGAAGATAGTAGAATTCATTCTCTACGTGACTCTTCTAATGGATTGTTTATTTCCTGTGTGTTTGTTGATCTAAAACTTGTTGTCTATTATATTCTATCGATTTTTCCTGTTGAAGACTAATGATAATTTATTGTATATTATCTTAGTCATAATATTCTTTATCGGGCTAGTTGAGCTCACCCTTTTCCTTTTTGTTTCATTTTTTCTTCTCGGAGGTGAGAACATAGCAGGATCGAGCCGGGGTATGGAATGATGGTTCTAGAAAGATGTTTTAGTTTGTCCTCACTATTTACGTAAAATAGTGTATGAATAATTGTAATGAGGACTTATTTGGGTGTGGATATTGTCTAGAAAGACAATATTTGTATTTAAACTCACAGTATGTGTTGTCGTATTTTGCACGACATTTGTATTATTGAAGTTGTAGTTTTCTTTTTGTACCATGTATTTGGCGACTCAGAATGGGTGTTGTATACATATTTTGGGGGCGTCACAATATTTATCTATGATATTAGTGCTTCAAACATGTCATCATTCCCATAACGCTGAGACACGTTGCATGTGAATGTATGTTGTGTGGTTCCTCAACTAGGAGGCTATCATGTCGGTGTTTGATTACTGGACTCGTAGGGAGACTAATTCCAACGAGGCTTAGGAAAGGCACCACCCAGATTCGCTCTAGTTGAAAGATCGGATTAACTTCCCGTCAAGTAAACTGCGATGATCTGGGAACCTTCATGCCAAAAAGCCGCGAAAGTAACCTAAGATAGGTCAGCCTCTGATAAACCAATCGCGGAGGAAAGTCTCTTCATGCTTTCCATTTTTTATTACTTGTAAAGACAATTACTTGTAATTTCATTCCATGTTCATCTCTATGTAATGGTAAATATGAAGAATATGTGTACATGCATATTAAGGCTTGACATACTATCAAATGACACCCGTTTTGCAGGATAATATTCCTAAAATGGACACATTATGATAACATATAAACATTTATACATTCCCCAAGACTAAACTACATAAGTTTTTGTAGGGAAACAATTGGGCCTGTTACCTGCTCAAAGTCCAAAAAGGCCACGAGCCTACAGCCAATCATGTCTTCAACTGACTAGTCTAATCCTGCTCCTGTCTCTCGAGAAGAGTTTGATGGTTTAAGAAAACAAATTATAGATTTGGTTGTTCTGCTTAAAGAACTACACCAATCTACTCAGGGTTCGCGAATACCCGTACATACAGAATCCTCAGCACAGGGAGGAACACAAGGTTTGGATAAAAATTTTCATGAAATTTAGTTGGATACAACCAACAAAATTCCTGAAAACACCAATCTCAAAGAAGATCCAGACACCGGTGATATCAGGAAAAAAGTCCTTCAAATGGAAGAGACCATTCGGTCTATAAACGGGATTGGTACACACGGGAGTGTTTCCTATGCTGATATTTGTATATTCCCTGGTGTTCATTATCCTGAGAAGTTCAAGACCCCTGACTTTGAAAAGTATGATGGGTTGGGATATCCTTACAGACATTTAAAGGTGTTCATTGGAGAACTCGGATCTTATGCCGAGGATGAAAAGCTCAGAATGCAGCTATTCCAAAAGAGTCTAACTGGAGAAGCCCGATCTTGGTACACCAGATTAGACAATTCTAAAATACATAGCTAGGAAGAGTTAGCTCATGCCTTCCTCACTCAGTATAACTTCGAGTCTCAAATGGCTCCTGACAAGTACCAAATTACCAAGGTCAAGAAATAGTCCAATGAGTCATTTAAAGAGTATGCTCAAAGGTGGAGGCGCCTTGCTGTTCAAGTTATTCCTTCTATGATAGAGTCAGAAATGGTTATGACTTCATAGATATACAAGAAGCTCCTTTCTATAAAAGAGTCTTAGCTAGTATCGGTAAACCATTCTCTAAAATGATCAAACACGGAGAGATGGCTGAGATATGATTGAAGTCAAGAAAAATTCAAGACCTAACCGCTTTGAACGCTGTTGCTGAGCACATCCAGTCCGGAACTTATGGAAACAACCCCCGGATGGTCCATAAAGAGAAAGAGGATGATGTTTCCTTGATACTACAAGGTCAGAAAGGCAATCAGAACATACCTATCCAAAGGAGAAACTACTCCCCTTTTCCAGCACAGTCTTCCAACCCCACATTACCGAAGGCTGGAGAAGTCCGATGCAACTGAGCGTTCACACCCTTAAGGGATTTCTCGAGAATATTCTCAATCTTCTGACTACTCAGAAGAAAATTACACATCTTCTTCCACTAGTCAACCCGAATGGGAATGGTTATAATGCTACGCGGAAGTGTGCTTATCATGCCGGGGCACCGGGACATGGCACTCAGGATTGCTGGGCCTTGAAACAAAAGATCCAGGACTTAATCAAAAATGGGGAGATTGTCGTGACTAAACTCGACCAACCTCATGTGCAAGACAACCTTCTTCTTCAACACAAAGAAGAGGACGAAGTTCTAATTACGTTTTTGAACCTTCCTAGACAAGCAAAGATGGTGCTGACAGATGGGATTATGCGCAGTTCCAGTTTATGATGGAACAAAAGATTAAGGCTCTTTGCAAGAAAGTAGACCAATTGGCAGAACTGGTGATCCATCAACATCAAGTCACACGCAAATTACTCAGTCAGGAGCATGCTAGTCTCCTTCCTTTTGTCATGAATACTCCATCCTCGCCTTCAGAAAGTGAAACACTGGAGGATAAAGTTGCAAAAAGAGCAAATGCCAAAGCCCGTCGGGATTTTGCCAACAAACGAGAATTTACATACCTTGGCCAACCTATGGAGGAGATATTTCAAATGCTGATCAGTGAAAGAAGAATTACATCCCTTCTACCTCCAATCAATCCCCGTTTTAGACGGATCAATTCCAATGGAGTATGCCAATACCACTCACACTCTCGCGGTCATAGCACAGAAGAATGCTGGGCACTCTGTAACCTTATTCAAAATTTAATTGACAGCGGTGTCCTGCAAATGGTAGAAGACGACACTTTGTTACTCGAGAGTGGGAACACATGTCCTACAAAATGGAAGGACAACGTAGCAGTTATCTCCGCTGAGGATGATTTGGCTGCAAGACCACTCACAATACAAGAAATTCAACTCAAAGGTGTTGATAATCCTTTGAAAGTGGATGCACCAGAGCCAATTCTCTTGCAATCTAGGCCACAGTATCCTGTTGTCAGCTTGAAAAAAGTCCCATGGAATTATGGGAAGGCTGAAGGATCTACATCACATACAATTGTTGCAGTGTCGAAGGAGAATCCACTGTATCTTCCTCATCGGGTGATGAAACCTACCATCAAATCAAATGGGAAAGTTTCCATAGAAAGATTTCCTCCGTACCATGGGCCATAATGAAGCTAAGGTGGTTTTAAGCTTGAGAGAAGCTCCACAACAAATTTCTATACTGGACTTGGTTTTCTCTTCCGAAGATTATCAGAAGATCTTACTAAGGGTCTTGGAAGAAGCCCATTTACCGAAATCAGTGGATGTGGAAAAATTCCAACATCTGGTTAATCATATTTTCAACAACAATGTGATATCTTTCATTGATGACGACATACCCACTGAAGGGACTGGTCATTGCAAGCCGTTGTATAAAGCGATTTTATCCTACGGATATATGGTAGGAGGAGTCTTGATAGATGGAGGTTTATCACGGAATATATGTCCCTATGCTACCTTTGAGAAGATGAATATCAACCCCAAGAGGATCAAAAGCAGCCATACGGTTATCAAAGCTTTTGATGGTTCCCGACGAAACGCCGTTGGAGTGATTGAACTACCAGTGGAGATTGGTCCACATACATTTAGTGTATCCTTTCACGTGCTCAGAATAGCTACGGGATACAATCTTCTGTTGGGAAGACTGTGGATTCATATGGCTGGAGCCGTCCCTTCCACTCTTCATAAGCAACTCAAGTACATTATCAATAATAGCCTAGTCACTGTTAATGGTGAACCAGAATGTCCTGAACAAGGTGACATACCACTCATCAGCTTCAATTCAAAAGTTGAGCCGGTCAGTTTCCATGCCCTAGAGATGAGCAACACTCATTACCATCCCATTGGGGCGCCACCTCTCACACCCAAGATTTTTGCCGAGGTAATGTTGGCTACTCAAGAGATGATGTCATTGAGTCATCAACCTAGACAAGGGTTGGACAAAGATTATCAGGGTATTAAGCACCCAATTCAAGTTTCAAGTTAAATAGGGATAGCTGGATTAGGCTATTCTGCTAGCTCCAATCACAGGAATCCTCACAAGCACAAACGAATTCTTTTATCTTCAGCCATACGGTAATTATCTCCACCTACCGATCATGAACCTGTACAGTCTCCGGTAAAGGTTCCAGCCCACATTATGGCTATGCTATTCCCTAAACCGATACCGGTTAAAGAAAAAGAGGTCCTGGTTCCTGATCCCAAAGTGGAAGAAGAGGAACGGAGACGTAAAGAAGATCGCCAGGAGTTTATCTCATTTACGCATCCTTTTTCATGATGAGCACACAAATAGATACACTCCAGATCATGATTATCCTGACATTATGGTCATCATTCGGGAAAAGGAGGACGATGACAATCACTTTATTACTGCCGTCCACCAGGACTTCACCCTTGACAATTGGAGCAGCACTCCTTGCCTTTGTCGCCAAGGATAAAAAGGGCAGAATCCGTCTGCCCTATAGATAGCTTTAAATTTTAACTTTTCTATACAGTATTAGCAGTTATTTTATCAGTACATGCTAACACTTTGTATGATTAAACAGTTTCATATATTAAGTGAAAGCATATTTTGTTTCAGGACTCTGAATTTAGATGTGTGTGTACTTGCTGATGAGGTGCCTTTTCTCCACAAGGATTGTAACTTTGATGAAAAGTTGGACTCAGACTTGATAGAAATACAAGATGACATTGAGATACCTCAGGAGATCAAGGAATGGGTTGAAGACAAACCTAAACCAAATCTAAATCAAACCACATCATTCAATCTCAGAATCTTAGAAAGCCCTAAGTTGATCCAGATTGGTACAGACCTCACTCCAAACCAAAGGAATGATATAGTTACACTATTAACCCAATTATAGGATGTGTTTGCATGGTCTCATGAAGACATGTTGGGTTTGTCTACGGACATCGTCATCCATCGCCTTCCCATTAAAGAGGGATTCAAGCCAGTCAGGCATAAGCTCAGGCGATTAAAACCTGAGTGGAGTTTAAAGGTTAAAGAAGAAATTGTGAAACAATTTCAAGCTGGCATCATCATGGTGTCCACATATCCTGAATGGATATCAAATATAGTCCCTGTGCCTAAACCGGGAGGAAAGGTGCGAGTTTGCATGGATTACCGGGTTCTGAATAAAGCTTGCGTTAAGGATAGCTTTCCCGTGCCATTTATCCAAATTCTCATTGACAATACTGCTCAATATAATATGTATTCATTTGTTGATTGCTTTACGGGGTATCATCAAATCATGGTTGCTGAGGAAGATCGTGAGAAAACTGCATTCATCACGCCTTGGGGAACTTGTTGCTATAGACAATTGTCATTCAACCTCATTAATGCCGGAGTAACCTACCAGCGAGCTATGATGGCTCTTTTTCATGACTTAATGCACAAAGAGATAGAGATCTATGTGGATGACATCATTGTCAAATCCCGAAGGGAAGAAGACCACTTAGACCATCTCAAAAAGCTTTTCAATAGGTTGCGTAAGTACAACTTGAAGTTGAATCCATCCAAGTTCACCTTTGGCATTAAATCAGGCAAGTTGCTAGGTTTCCTAGTTAGCCACAAAGGGATTGAGCTGGATCCCACCAAAATCCAGGCCATCAAGGAAATGCCCATTCCTCAGACAGAGAAGGAAATACGTGGATTTTTAGGAAGAATCAACTTCATTAGCAGGTTTATTTCTTAACTCACAGCAACCTATGAGCGTATCTTCAAATTGTTAAGGAAGAACTCCTCCATGAAATGGAACGATGAGTGTCAAAAAGCCTTCCTTATAATCAATGAGCAGTTGGTTAACACTCCTATTTTGGTACCACCCAAGATGATGTTCCCCTATTTATGTACCTGTCCATTAATGATAATGCCATGGGCTGCATGCTGGGACAAAAAGACGATAGAGGCCAAGAGCGAGCTATCTACTACCTCAGCAAAAGATTCAGCAGTAGTGAACACAAGTACACTCTAATTGAGAAGACTTGTTGTGCTTTAGCATGGACTTCCATGAGGGTACACCATTACCTCTATGGTCGTACAACCCATCTCATATCCTGCGTGGATCCTCTCAAGTACATGTTCAATAAACCCATATTGAATTGTCGGCTGTCTAAATGGCAGTTGATCCTACAACAATTTGACATCGTCTACATGATGCAAAAGTCCATTAAAAGACAAGGAATTGCGGATCAACTGGCCACCACACCTGCAGGGGATTTCAAACCCTTGAAAACATACTTCTCCGATGAAGGGGTAATGACAGTCCAGCAACACCGATAGTACAATGCATGCCATACGTAGAAAATGTATTTTGATGGAGCTGTTAATATGGAAGATTCTGGAGCTGGAGAAGTTCTAGTATCTGGTACGGTGGAGCAGTATCCCATCGCCGTCAAATTATAGTTTGTCAGCACCAATAACACAGCTGAGTATGAAGGCTGTATCATGGGACTCAAACTTGCCCAATCAATGAGTATCAGGTGGTTAACTTTCTTTGGGGATTCAGAATTGGTAATCAGACAGACCACATGAATCTATCACACCAAAGAGCTACATTTGTTGCCTTACCATCAGCAAGTTTTACTGATGGCTTCGGAGTTTGAAGAAATAAACTTCCTCCATATTCCTCGGAATAGGAATGATTTTGCGAATGCGCTAGCAACCTTGGCCTCCTTAATCAACATATGTGACAAGGAAAACATGCCAAGCATCCCACTTGCCCTACAAAAGGCTCCAGCCTATGGGAATTACGCTGAAGAAGTATCGGATGAGCTACCTCCCATCCAACACCCTTGGTATTAGCATATCAAGGAGTACTTACAAGATGGATCTACACCCGCTAAGGCGAGCCTAGCTAAAAAAAGGTGGATCCATCAACTAGCTATGAAGTTCTACCTGAGCGGAGATACACTCTACAAAAGAGATGTAGGAATAGGTCTCCTCAGATGTCTGGACAATTACCAAGCTCAGAGGCTCATAGACGAAATCCATGGTGGAGTATGTGGCCCACACATGAGCGGCCCCTTACTTGTTAAGAAGATCCTCAGAACAGGGCACTACTGGCTCTCGCTTAAAGCAGATTGTGATGATCACGTCAAGAGGTGCTATCAATGCCAAATTCATGAGAATGCTATCCATGCCCCTCCGAGGGAACTCCATAATATGAGTTCACCTTGGCCTTTCTCAATGTGGGGAGTGGATGTGATCGGGCCCATCGAGCCCAAAGCCAGTAATGGGCATCGGTTTATCTTCACCATGATCGACTACTTCACCAAATGGGTAGAAGCAGCCTCCTTCCCCAGGGTTACCAAAGAAGTCATCATTGCTTTCATCAGAAATAATGTCATTTGTCGATATGGAAAACCAGAGGTAATTGTGTCAGACAATTCTAAGAACCTCAACAACAAAACGATGGAGGAGTTGTGAAGTAAATTCAACATCAAACATCATAACTCCATCATCTACCATCTAAAGATGAATGGTGTTGTTGAAGCGGCTAATTAGAACATCAAGAAGATCATGCAGAAAATGTCCGCCAATCACAAAGGATGGCCTGACCTCTTGCCTCTGACTCTATTAGCCTACAGAACTTCAATGTGTACTTCCACTGGGGTAACCCCCTACTCATTGACCTATGGGATGGAAGCAGTGATCCCCATAGAGGTGGAAATGAAATCCCTCAAAGTGTTGATTGACGCTCAGCTGGATGAAGACCAATGGTTATAAGACAGATATCACCATTTGTCTATAATAGACGAAAGGCGAAGTTATGCTATCTTCCAGGGTCAGTTATACCAATAAAGGATCGCTAGGTCCTACAAAAAAAAAGTCTAGCTATGGCAGTTTAAACAACATGACTTGGTTTTGAAGAAGATCATTGACAACCAAGATCAAGCAAAGGGAAAATTCGCTCCAAACTAGGAAGGCCCGTTTATTGTTAATGAGGTATTGGCAGGAGGTGCTCTCAGATTATAGGAAATGGATGGCGATGAATTTCCATAGTTCATCAACTCATACACCGTGAAACGGTACTGTGTCTGAAGTTACCATCAAGCAAACATCCTGGTTTTTGATCACCAGATCACCAGTCATTTCAGGTTTTCTAACCCTTACTACACACAACCATTTCTTCATACCCATTTTCCCCATCAGGGAAACACACTCTTCAAGCCAGCAGCCTAGTTTTCAGATCATCAGATCTTTCATTTCACACTCTATACAATTTTGGTTATCCCACCAGGGATTGAACCCTTCCCCTGCAGTTTGTCCTGAACATGGGATCAAACTTTTTCACACCCCCAGTTTGTCCTGAATATGGGATCAAACTTTTTCCCACAGTTTATCCTGAACATGGGATCAAACTTTTTTGGCTGTAAATCGGCGAACTACGTCGACCTAATCTCCCTAATATCTTGGAGTATGTAGGCAACCATTTTATATGGCCCGGTCGCAATAAAAAAAATAACAAAAACATTTCTACACCCTTCTATATAAACAAAAAAAACAAAAACATTTCTACACCCTTCGCAATAAAACAAAAACAACAAAAACATTTCTACACCCTTCTCTATAAACAAAAAATCACAAAAATATTTCTACAACCTTTTCTACCCTTACACTATTCAGCGTTGAACCTCTTACACCAGGTTCGAACTACGCAGACATGATCTCCTCTTCAATAGGAGTATGTAGGCTGCCATTTATGGCTCGGTCTAACCCCTACCAAAAAAACAAATACTTATCGACGGTACTAGGATCAAACTTCAATCCACCACATTTCATTGGCTTCAGACCAAAGGGATGGAACTACCTAGCCTCCCCATAAATGGGAGAGTCACACGACCATCTAAGTTATGCAGTTGATTCCTTGAAGAGCAACACCAATCCATAAGAGATGGAACTAACTGGGCTCCTCTCAAATAGGAGTACTGGTGACCATCTGTGGTGCGGTGAATCTCAGAGAGGAAAAGTCGCACTCCTCTACACATTTCCATACAGAAACTAGTTCCAAGACACCAAAGAGGGTAGGGATACACACAGATCAATGATTTATTCTGAAAGATCCTAGGACGTCTCAATGTCCACATATCAAGGATGAGTTCAGAATACATCAATATCACAAGCCCTGAAGAAGCAGACAAATATCAAGCAAGTATCAAAGCATAATTGAAAGGGAAATGAATCAAAATATATTTCCCTGCCATATATAATGTTGTTTGATATATACAATATATGTTGTACATGACAAAATGGCTAAGCTAGTCTGTGCAGGAAAATACAAGTTTATCTACAGATCTGTATGTATGCAGACTATCAGATCTAACATAACATCTCTCTCCGAAGAAGGAGGTAACGCTGCAAGCTCCTGACCAATGGTATCTACACGAGCTAGCAGATCCGAGGCCAACTGAATGGTGGCATGATGCTCATTAATATATGCACTCATATCTCCAAGGATGCCAGTCGCAAGGTATCTCACTGAAGTACTATCTGTAACGGCCACATCCCGAGTAGATAGGGCAGCATCTGTAACAATCCAGAATTATAAATTGTAATTTTTAAATATTTATTGAATTATATAAATATTTAATTGATGTTGTCAGGAATAAGCATGTGAATGATATTCCTATTTATATGTGATTTGATTATGATATATATGAATGAATATGCAAGTATTCTTGTATTAAGAAAAGGTGTAAAGTCCTTTGATTGATAATAGAAACACATGTACATGGACTTAGAAAGAATTGATCAAATATGTTAGGTTGATCCTACATAAGCAAAACAACCTTGTAAAGTCCTTAAAAAGAAATGATGTACTAGGACTATAAATATAGAAAGATCAAGCAAGTTAGGTTGATCTTATGATGTAATAGATAGGCTTGTCTGATCGTTGAGCACTGCACCAAAAAATGTAGTCTGCCAAGAGAGTTAATGAAAATTCGATCGCTATCAAGGCAGAATCGTAGTCTGCAAGACAGTAGATCTCGGAGTTCGTAGACTGCCAGGAGAGACGAGGAAGGATCGTAGTGTGTCGAGTAGCACTTCCTCTAAGCTTTAGTCTACTGAGGAAGTCATATTCAGAATCACAGAGACAACTCCGCCACGAGCCGATCAACATCCGTCCGGGTTAAGTCAAGAATCGTAGACCACACTCGAAGTCGTAGAGTCTACATCGATGTCAAAGCCAAGTCAAGAATCGTAGACTACACTCGTAGTCGTCGAGAGTCTATGATCGATCAAAGGCGTAGATCGTAGTCGAGCAAGATCAGATGAAGATAACAAGCAAAATGACAAAAATCGTAGAGTGTCAAGATCTGATCTCGGAGTCGTAGTGTCTGCACAGCCGAAGCTGAATCGTAGTGTGTAGAACTGAGACTTCAACAGATGTGCTCAAAATGCCAAGGCAGAATCGTAGAGCAAATATGATTCTCAACAAATTAGCACCATGAACCAAAAGCTGAAAAAGAACAGATGCAGAATCATGTCTGTAAAACAATCAAGAAGGGTTCAAGGATTGCTAAGTGCCTGACTAAGTCTACCAAAAACTTAGAGACTTAGCAAATCTAGATGGTGATGGTGCACAGCTGATATCAGATGAAGATGAGCAGAAAAGAGTGAAGATCAGCTGCACCAAAAAAGATGTGGTCCAGACTCGAAGCAGAATGCAAAAAGGACTACACCAAGCTGTTAAGTACAAAAGATGTTCAAGCTTAATGACATCTTAGCAGCTCAGCACCAACAACAACAACAACTACAACAACAAGAAGCCAGGGCCTGAGGGGTCCTTTTCCGGAGGGACTAACTTAAGTTCCAAGCCTGCTGGGCTTGAAGAGTTCCTAGGGAACTAGAGAGGTTTCAAAGGTCACGGCCTCAAGAGTTCTTAGTGAACTTAAGTTCCAAGGTCATAGCCTTGAAGAATCTTAATGATTCTGTGGTAGTCCGCCTTCCTTAGTGGAAATCCTGCTAGTTGAAAGCAGAAGAGTGGATTAAGAGCTTAAGTCTCTGAACTACTTAAAAATCCTTGTGTCTTTTACTTTATGTCATTTATATTATGTACACTAACTGCTATAACTGCTATGTATGTTTTAACTGCTTACCATTGAAGTAACTCTATGAACAATGTATGTACGATTATGAATATATCGATGAAGGGGATCTTTTACTTATTCCGTTGTACTTGAAAAGATTCTTATGTTTATCATATGCTAAATTATTAGAAATACAAAATAAACCAGAAAAGTATTAGAAAGAAAAAGGATCTATTCAACCCCTCCTCCTTCTAGATCTATTGTGCCTACTGGGAACTAACAATTGGTATCAGAGCAGGTTCTCAAGCTATACTCAAAAGCTAATCGCTTTGAGTCTGATCCTAGGCACAAACATTGTCCTAAACTTAGTTGGGTAATAAGTCACATGATATATGCAGATGAGCTCACACATTGAAAATATTGTGTATAGGTAAATGTGTATATACCCCTGAAGCTACTCAGATTGGTCCATGTTCTTGATTGCCATATCAACAAGACCAACCCTTGTCTGCAGTCAATCTTGAAGTCTGAAGACCAGGCAAGAAAGCTCAGGAGTCAAACATCCACCGGTTAAAAAGATGAAAAGGCCATACATGCTAAGAAATACTTGTCCAGAGAAGAATGAAGAACTTCTCAAACAAGTGTCTGGCCAACCAGCAACTGGATGTAAACCTTGTGAACTCAAAGATGTCAAAGAAATAAAGATGCTGATATTTTCTTAGCTTGCATCTTCAAGACCACGACTGATTGATTGAAGGTTAACTGGAGCAACTAGCTGTTAGGAGCAAATGAGAAACCATGCACATCAATGCCTAAACTCAGTATATCTAAGATAAATGACTATTAAGAAACTGACAGTAAAAAGGTACGGTTCCTCACTAATATAAATATGTACATCATGATTGCAACCCCTTATGAACTATAACAGTATTCTTTCAAGGAATTATAATCTACCTAAAAAAGTGAAGAGAGAAAGTACACTGAGGGTGGAAACTCAAATGCTTATAAACTTTCTCTCCATCCAAGCTTTAGGTTGAAGATGACATCTTGAAATAAATCTGAAATGGGTCATAAGAGCATCGCAGGTTAAATTAATGTGAAGTAATCTTTGCTGGTGGCTTAGTATGTATGTATAACCTATGGTCTAAGTGTTTAATAACACACAGAGTATGATCAGTCCTATAAGAGAATCTTGAAGATTCATAGAAACTGATCACCTCCATGAATCAACCAGATACTAATAAATCGTAGAGTTGATTCTCACTCTGTGAACATTTAAACCCTGTGAACATAACCTAGCAAATGATGAAACCATCAAAGAAAAAGAGTGTTTTATTAAAATAGCAAATCTCACACACACTCACCATCATGCATCTCAAAATGTATTATCTAAATTAGTTACATGCATGAATATGACTGGTGGTGATCAATATGATGATTATCCAAATATATGAGGAACAGTGGTTTAGAAAACTAACCTAGCAGGACCCATTTAACCATGGGTACCAAAAATAGAAATTTATAACCTGCAGGTACTTGGTCTATCTGGCCACACTAAGGAATGCTGAAGCAGAAGGTTTTAGTCAAGAAAATTCAACCAGCAGAAGGCATAAGACTGTTCAGAAATGATTCTGATACAAATCCTATATGTCAAAGTCTATCCTCAAGACCTCGCTGAGCCGATCTCAATAAAGCTCATATGGTCACGATCTTTATATGAGAGCGAGCCATTCAACCGGAGATGAAAAAGGGTCTCAGATGCTCAATCATGCAAAGCATGTCATAAAAGAAGAATCCTCAAGGAAGCTCACCACAGAGGATCATCAAGCATCAAACATGAGGAACTCATTTCGGGAGCAGAACTCCACGAGCACAAACTGACAAAGAAGACTACGTTCGTAGTAATGTCAAATGATCGTAGAATGATCTGTTTTGGAGATATTCATGTCTACGATGAAAACAGATTTGACTATCAGTAGTGATTCCAGTCAGAAGGAAATATGCAGGGATGCTTCCTAATGCACATGAAGAAAAAGAAATCACACCTGACTGAGAAGATAGCATAAACATGGGGAAGCAGTGATCTGTTAAGAAACAACAACACTGAGATATACTATGAAGCAGTACACCAGCTATAGAGTCCCAAAACTTTGTGGCCGATGAACCAAATCAAGACCCATAGTCAGTAGGAACGTCTCAAAACATACTTCTAATAACCTTTCAGCCACCCAACTCAAAATCGTGGAGTGCCTATGATCAAACACCTGATCGTAGTGTAAGAGCAGAAGGACACCATGATTACAGTAAATGCAATTGTCTAAAGTTGGTAGAGGATCTCACCACCAGAAAAGGTCAAATGAGATATCGGTGCAAATCACTTCCAAAGTATTTCATCTGGAAAGTGCCTCAGGGACAAACCTGACCCTTAGCTCACTCTAAAATGTTGGCCCTTCCTAAGCTACCTTAACCCAGAAGGATTGCTTAGTCAAGTTCATCTCAAGGACCAAGACAGTCAATGATCATAGAGTAAAGGTAGAAGCAAACTCAATGATCGTAGAAGCAGACTCGACGATCGCAGTCTTATAAGAGGATACTCTAGCTCATGAGGAGCTTGGAAGAACAGGATAATTGCTCAACCATTCAGATTATGAGGAGATAAGTTCAAATGCTAGTTGGAAAGATGTCCTGCTGAAGAAAAGTGCCCAAGGCTTCATGAAGTACATTAGTGGTTGAGCCATGCAGTTTCAAAATGAGGAGTAATGTCAAAACCATCCACTACAGCATCTCTCAAAAGATGATCGTTGAGTCAACAAAGGAAAATGTAGAGTCCACATCTGCCTTACCATGTTACTCTATGAACCAAAAAGGTCAATGGTAAATCCATGTCAGTAATGCTTATTCTCTTAAAAGGAATATAAAACCGAAAAGGTTATGGGGAGTTACAGCTCATTACTGGACATCGTGCAACCAATGGTTGGTTGACACATAACTGTTTATGCAGAGTCAGAGGGAACTGCCATAAAGACAAATTCAAAATCTACAAACAGTTACTAGAAACTATCAAAACTCTCTCCCTCCCATTTTTAAACCCTAGAATCCTCTTCGAAGCAAAAATCAATTAAACCTCCAGAGCCCAAATCACAATCAGTTGTTTCTCATAAATCTTTCTGAATCAAATACCCATATTCCTCGAACCATTCAAATGGAAGATTGGCGAGTAATCACTAGCATTTAGCTCAGAACCAAGTCATTTGAGAAATCTGAAAAGAAGTTCAGAGACATTCTTGAACTTGTGAAGAAAGCTGGATTCTCAGAATGTCTTGAGGCAAGCACTCGAGTATATACTAAATTGGTTAACAAGTTCTACTCAAATTCTTCCATAAATGTCGAAACCCTTTCAACCAAAGTTAAAGGTCAGTCTCTAAAGCTGAAATCATCCGATATCAATCTATGGTTAGGTTTTCCTGACCTAGGACTAAAAAATCTTGATGAGATCGACACTGAGCAAGCAAAGGAGATTATGGGGTACCAAAGAAACCCTAGTCTGTAGAACATGAAGAAGAAGGAGTTCCCTAAGGAATTTGAGTTCCTTGCTGAGATAGTGGGAAAATGTATCCTATGTAAGGATACTGCACATGACGCTGTGCTTGATCAGCAGTTGAAGATTATGTATGCACTAGTTCTAAAGAAACGAATAAACTTTAGAGCTATCTTGTTCGATCAGACCTCCAAATGGGTAGAAAAGGCTGAGATAAAGAAGTCTACAGATAGACCCCTAACTAAGGTCTTTCATGGAAGACTGCTGAGTATTGTGATGAAGAAGAAACTGGGAGGCAAAATCAAGGATGATAAAGGAGAGCCTCTAAATGTTCATAAAGTGATGTCTCCACAGCTGTTCGTGAACTAGAAGAAGAACCCAAAGGAAAATAGGAAACTAACAATTGGGAGCAGAAGCGAGGTCTCTATAAAGAAGAGGAAGGCGAAAGAGGTGGAAAGCTCTGAGTCTGGTAACTCTACACCAGTAGCAGCCACACCAGTAAAGAAGAGATCCAGGAGCGTGAAGAAAATAGAGGCTCCACCAAAGAGTCTCTCCACTGAAGACAAAGATGAAGGTGAAAAAGTCTTAACTGCACTAGAAACCATAAAGAGAAGAAGCAACAGACTTCTTCAAGGGCCATCAAGGAAGAAAGCTAAAGTGGTAGAGTCAGAAGAAGAAAAGGGAACTGATGATGACAAGAATGAGTCCCCAAAGAATAAATCCAGAGATAAAGGTGGAACTGGATTTATGAAAGAAAATGTAAACCCTGCTGATAAAGAAGAATATGTAAGCCCTATGGCTAACTCTCAGAGTACTCACTCTGATGATGAAGAAAAGCTACAAGATGACCCATCTACATCTCCAAATGCAAATACTCCAACAAGCCCTCATGATGGTTCAAAAGATGATGAGTCCAAAGAAGAAATACCTGCACCTACCAATGCTGAACCTCAAGGAAGTTCGTCTGATGATCCAAAGGCCTCAGAGTCTGAAGAGAAAGAAGAGTCTGACTCTCCTATAACTAAACCTCCAAGGAGAAGGAAGAGCTACATACTACTGGCTAAATTTGCCTCCAACAAGAAAAGTGATCACTCTACTGCAGTTATTGAAGTAAGTGATGATGAATTTGAATCAAAGGAAGAAAGTGCTGAAGGTGGGACTAGTGATAAAGAGGATGAATCGAAGGAAGATATTGCTGAAGAAGATTCTGAAAATGAAAACCAACAAGAAGGATTCACTGATGAATCTGATCAAAATGATTCAGTCTCCAAAAGAGAAGAAATGGAGAAAGATTCTGATTCTGCACATCAGGAATCAGAGGAACCAGAATACTACCATGTTCTCTCTCCAACCAGAATTAGCAGAAGAATAGTGGCGGAAGTTTTTGATGAACCTCCAAATTTGAACCAAAGAAGAAAAGATGGATAAGTCATGGAAATGAACAACTTCGAGTTGTAAGAATGACTACAGATGAAGTGCTTCATAATTGGAAAAATATGGAGTTAGATTGCACAACAATACTGTATAACTCTGAAGTTCTTTTGATGAGATGGTTCTTCCCGTGGATGTCATGGTTAAAGGCACATGCTAATAAAGATGAGAGCTACTTCAGCTAGTGCTACTCTTAGTTTCCAAATCTGGAGCTGGTGTCACAAAACTTCCCAAGGGTAAAGAAATTTGCAACCATGATGATGAATGACCAACCCCATTACAAAGTATACAGACACGCTGACAATCACTATATTCCCTACGATCGTAGAGTGGACTCTAAAGGCAGAAGGATTATGGCCAAGGAGATAATCGTAGAGTCTGTTCACTCTACCAATGATGGCGTTCAAGTCTAAAATGAGGAGCCTCCGTCTACCCAAGAATAGCTATCTGACATTCCTTCATCCTCTAATCACGATTGGTATTTAACGATTTTTCAGATTCTCACTGCTTTTGAAAATATGTCAAAGGATGAAAATCGTAGAGTCCAATTTGGTGTTCAACAAGAGGTTGCCCAACCAAATAACCAAATTCCTATGGAGTAGGAACTATTGAAGAATTATGATGAGCTGATCAAGAAGATATCTCAAATCACTGAAGAGTCAAAGAGGTTGACAGAAACAGAAGATAACTTAGTTTAGGACAGACTACAAGCCACCATGGTTGATGTATCTCTCAAAATTAAAGAGAGAGATCACATCTATCTAAAAGCCATAAATGATCAGAAGGCAGAAGCTCTACGAGCACAGAAGGAAAATAAAGAGAGACTCCAAGTAATCTCTGAGAAGATTGACAACTTGAATCAGTCTTTCTCCGTGCAACTTGAGGTGAGCCAACAAGAACTCAAGATTGAAGTTGGTAATTCCTCCTACCTGATGGAGCACCTTATGTCCAACATGGAGCAGCTCTCCCAAGTGATTAATGATAAAAAGGGGGAGAAAAAGAGGCATAGAAAGAGGCAGATTAAGAGGCACTCAAGAAAGGGCAAGGAGAGCAGAATCAAAGAAGAGAAGAAGACAAAGAAGACAAAGAAAAAGACAACACAAGAAGTAGCTGAGTCATCATCTAAGGGGGAGCCAAAGGATGATGAGCCTGAGGCTAAGGGGGAGCCAGAGAAGAAGAGGAGCATACATCTACAGAGAAGCAGACAAAAGAAATGAAGTCAACATCCCAGGGGGAGAAGGAGCAAAGAAATCAAACAGATGAATAGCTGATCAACAGACATCCTGGAAGCATACATGGAACCAAAGAGGTACATCTCTAACTAGCTAGGTATATTCTGGATCCAGGATATAAAATGTCAGTGTATTAAATTCCACATCATTATAATTGACATTCATGATTATCTGTTTTAGAAATACAGCTGCTCATTGTATATAAGATTCATTCACGACATGCATATGCACTTATTGTTTTTATCATAATCAAATAGGGGGAGATTGTCAAGAATAAGCATGTGAATGATATTCCTATTTACATGTGATTTGATCATGATATATATGAATGAATATGCAAGTATGCTTGCATTAAGAAAAGCTGTAAAGTCCTTTGGTAGATAATAGAAACACATGTACAAAGACTTAGAATGAATTAATCAAATATGTTAGGTTGATCCTACATAAGCAAAAAAACCTTTTAAAGTCCTTAAAAAGAAATGATGTACTAGGACTATAAATATAGAAAGATCAAGCATGTTAGGTTGATCTTATGATGTAATAGATAGGCTTGTTTGATCGTTGAGCGTTGCACCAGAAATCGTAGTCTGCTAGGAGAGTTAAGGAAAACTCAAGCGCTATCGAGGCAGAATCGTAGTCTGTAAGATAGTAGATCTCAGAGTTCGTAGACTGTCAGAAGAGATGAGTAAGGATCATAGTGTGTTGAGTAGCACTTCCTATGAGCAGTAGTCTACTGAGGAATTCATGTTCAGAATCATAGAGACAGCCTACCTACGAGCCGACCGAGCATCTACCAAAGCCAAGTAAAGAATCGTAGACCACACTCTGAGTCGTAGAGTCTACTGATGTCAAAGCCAAGTCAAGAATCGTAGACTACACTCAGATTCGTAGAGTCTACTGATCATATCAAAGGCAGAGATCGTAGTCGAGCACGATCAGATGAAGACAACAAGCACAACGACAAAAATCATAGAATGTCAAGATCTCGATCTCGAGTCGAGGTGTCCGCATGTACCGTCAATCGTAGTGTGTAGAACTCGAGACTTCAACAGATGTGCTCATTAATGCCAAGGCGTAATCGTGAAGTGCGAATACGATTCTCAATAAATGAGCACTCTCAGAATATCCAAAGGAATGAAGCCTCTGGTTGGTACTGCAAAGATACATCCCCCCTTAAGGAAACCAGAGATTACTCAACGAATGGCATGCAAGATATAAGCATCAACTCAATCAGCATCCAGATTGAGTTGTGAAGCCATTCGATATGAAGTCTTCCACAAGTTGATCATAAGAAGACTTCGGTAACTGAAAAAGGAAAGTCAGCTAGTGCAGTTGCTATCAAGTAAACAAAAGACATCGATCTTGGAAGCAACCTGGATCGTAGTGTTTGCCAAATGAAGAAGGAACTGATGGAGTGTACACAAAGATACTGGTCAGCCTCTAAAGAATAAGGCTAAAGTGATTAAGTATTGGGTCAGTCCATTGATGATAAGTGAACGGGAGATCACAAGGAGAAAGCGAGCTGGACACGCCATAAATCTGAAGTGTCTTGCTATTCAGAATGGGCTAGAACAAAGAGTCAAGCCATCAGTATCTAAGAATAGTCGAAGCAAACAGAAGTGTTTAAGCACTGTACAAGAGAAGGAAGAAGTGTTCTACATTGCAGATCCAATGAACACTCTTCAAGATCGTAGTGTTGTCTCTACCGTCAACTAAGCATTACGATCAGGTCCAAGAAATGCATGCATCAAAATCATAGAGTTCGGTAATCCGAAGATTGAAGCATTGGCAACAGTTCAATCTGAAGGTTGGTATTCAGATGAGAGCTTATTGAGAGCATCAATACAAAAGGACAACCTCTGATCTAGAAATCAGAAGGGGAAATAAATTCGTCGACCTGCCTGAGACATCAAAGTGATATCTCTAACGGGGTAGGTGAAACAGTAGACTGTAGTGTTAGAAAGTCATGTCATGTCACATCTGCAGTCTACACCAAATAACTCGAGATTTGTGAAGTAATTTGAATAGCTTTCAACGGCTACTTTCCAACGGGAAGATTGGCAAAGAGTATAAATCAGAATGAGCTTCAAAGATCAAGAGTGCTGATGATTGTAATGTTACAGAATCGTTGAGTTGTTAAATGTTATAGTTGACTCTACGAGTTCCACCAGAGATTAAGAGAACAAGTCTCAGTGACAATGAGACTATATAGGTGGAAGTAAAGCAGCTTTGAAGAAGGACTTAAATAGATCAGAGCTTCACTCAACAAAGATGAGAATACCACTAAAGATGGCAGCTAAGCTGAGAGCCGAGAAGGCCATGGAGATAGCATTCGGAAAAGTGGCAGAGTACAAAGAAGATCAAGAGAGCCACTCTATAGATCTCCATGAACGAAAAGCTGAAAAAGAACAGACTTAATAAATCCAGATGGTGATGGTGCACAGCTGATATCAGATAAAGATGAGCAGAAAAGAGTGAAGATCAGCTGCACCAGAAAAGATGTGGTCCAGACTCGAAGCAAAATGCAAAGAAGACTACACCAAGCCGCTAAGTACAAAATATGTTCAATCTCAGCACCAACAACAACGACAACTACAACAACAAGAAGCTAGGGCCTAAGGGGTCCTTGTTCGGAGGGACTAAACGAAGTTCCAAGCCTGCTGGGCTTGAAGAGTTCCTAGAGAACTAGAGAGGTTTCCAAGGCTGCTGGCCTTGAAGAGTTCTTAGTGAACTAAAGTTCCAAGGCTGCTGGCCTTAAAGGAATCTTAGTGATTCAGGGTGCTGCCCTTCCTTAGTGAAAATCCTGCTAGTTGAAAGCAGAAGAGTGGATTAGGAGCATGAGTCTCTGAACCACTTAAAACTCCTTGTGTCTTTTACTTTATGTCATTTATATTATGTACATTAACTGCTATGTATGTTTTAACTGCTTACCACTGAACTAACTCTATGAACAATGTATGTACGATTATGAATATATCAATGAAGGGGATCTTTTATTTATTCCGCTGTGCTTGAAAAGATTCTTATGTTTGTCATATTCTAAATTATTAGTAATACAAAATAAACTAGAAAAGTATTAGAAAGAAAAAGGATCTATTCAACCCCCCCTTCTAGATCTATTGTGCCTACCGGGAACTAACAGATGTGTTTATTGTAGAATAAATATTTGTTTAATTTGATTTGATTTGATTATTTATTTTTTAAATAAATAATTAATGAGTTAAGGAAATTAATTATTATGAGATAATATTCTACTTCAATTATTAAGTTAGAGAGTTGATAGGGATTAAATGGATTATTATAATGTTCTTAATTTAATTTGGTAATAAAAGTGTGACAATAAACTATTCTACAAATGAGTTATTAAAATAAATTAAAGGAGTTTAATTTAGTTTTTTCCAAACAAGGCTTAATGCATATTAAGTCTTTAATTTAAATATGTATTACCAAACAAGGCATAAGGATTAATTGGTTAATTTTAAGGTAGTTAGCCAAACAAGCCTTATGGCTTTTGATTTTTAAAAATAAGATAACTAATATCAGTTATACATATATTTATATTATATAATTAATACCTATATTATTACCTATATGTTATTTTTGTTAGTACGTAAGTTAGAGTTAGATAGGAAGAACTCAGAAGAAGAAAAAGAAGAAAAGAAAAAGTTGCAGAGAAAGAAAATTGAGAGAGAGTTGGGAGAAGGCTAGAGAATTTGAGAGAGAAATTAGGGAAGAGAAAGCTTGCAAAGAATAGCCATCATCTTCTAAAACTAAGGTATCATCTTTTATTTTTTTTAAAGTTATAATTTTATTCTCTTCCAAAATACTCTATAAAATCTTTGTAGATGTTGAATTATTTGTTATATATAGTTTTATATGATAAATTGGTGGTTAAAAAGTTATTTACATAAGTTTATAGATGAATTAACTCATGTTTTGTAATTATTTCTGAATAAAACCATATTACAGTGAATTGGTATGAGTATATATGATTATGGCTTAGTTTAAAGTAAAATTGAGGTTTAATTAGTTGCTTAATATATATATTGACTATTGATTTTGAAAGAGGATGAATAAACATAAATAATGTATTTTGAGTTAATTATTTTGGTTGAAAAACAAAATCACAATGATGATTTTCACTGAAACTTCAAAAAGTGAAGTTTTAGCAAAAATAGTGAAAATTAAAGGTTTTAATCTTGATGTTTATGTTGTTTAGGTGATTAGAAACGTGTTAGAAACATTAGATTATATTTCTGTAAACATATTACACCTTGGGTAGGTTCGTATGGTTGTTAGAAAGGAGTTTGTAGGCCTAATTTGGCTTTCTGTAGTGTTCCGGATCAAAAATCGCAAAAAATACAGAAGGGACCCCATTCGTGGGCCCCCAAGAAAAACCCCACCTCAAGCGGGGGGTAGTCTATCTAATTAATTTTGGAAAAAAACTAACCGAACATAGTTTACTAAAATGAGCATAACGTTTTCATACAAACTCCGATTGATGCGATTCAAGATGATTCAGAATGAGGACGAATAGGCCTATAACTTTTATTCTTTAAGGTATTCAATTTGATGTCGTTATGATGGGTCAAAATGACCATCTTTAGGACTGTTGTGTATTTGGAGGCAATCGGAGGGTGTCAGGATGCGCGAATGTAAGTGTAATCCTCTATGTATTAGTATAACCTAATGATAACATGTTGGACATGTAATAGTATGTTGTATCAAGTTGTTAATGTGTATGTGGTGCAATGACATGATCACTCATGTAGTTGTAATAAAGCTAAAAAGTGATGTTCATGAAAAAGATGTGTTGTTGTTTAAACTTAAACTTAGTTAGTGAGCTATATTAAAAGTGAGAAAGAAAATCGTGAAGCTAATATTAGTGTAACTAATGTGTATTGTCAGAACATATGGTATGTGTAGGGCTTGTGGTGAACGTGAGTAGTGATTGTTTAACCTACGCACAAGGCAAGTTTTCCTAACTCTAAACTTTCTTTGAGCAAGTTTTCTAACTCTAAGCTTTCTCTGTGCAAGTTTCTTAATCCTAATTATATCGTGCAAGCTCCTAAACCTTATCTCTTGATATTGAGCCAATCTTTAACTTGTTATTTAGCATGCAAATTTCTACATTCTGATACACTAATGTTGAGCAAGTTTTATCATTAAACTTACTATTTGTTATGCATGCTTAAGACTCAACTCTAAATAAGGTTTTAACCTTAGCTTAACATTGTTCAAGCATGGTATGTTACGTTATTCAATACTTATGCTCTTAGATTATTCCTAAAGCATGACCTTAGTATACAATGTTGATTCAGTTATGAATTATTCCATAACATAATGTTATTATAGTTTTATTCAACTAATCCTTAGTTGATGTTCGTAAACTCTAAATTACCTTGAAACTTATCCAAACCAAACTTACTTTGGTGCAGACTCGTATTCTAAATGCTCAGATGAACAACCCTATTATAGGGGACAATTTACGCATAGCATTGAAATGTTTGTGCATAATACATTGTACGAAAGGCTGATCCCCCTAAGTACGAGGAGTCCTTATAGTCTTACGACTGCTAAAGTTTAAGTTGAAAGAATACTTATAACTATGGACATAGTTCGTGGTCTTTTGACCCTCGGTTATATATATTTCAAATTTTGTTCCTGATTATTATAATCGATGAAATACCTTATTCATTTTCTATTGAGCCTATTCATTTGGTAATCGATATGATATTTATTCATTGTCCTTTTAAGTGAGCTTTGTTTGCTCACTCTTTCTTATATAAACATTATAGCTAAAGTCGAGAAGGTTGATGAACCTACAACCAGTAGAGGGAAAGGGAAGATAAGCAAGTTTTGAAGACTTGTAAAACTGTTGACTATTATATAGTTGAACTTTATTTTAATTTGATGATGTATTTATTTAATTTTCTGCATATGATGTTTATAATTAAAGGTTAGATAACCTTGGAGATTTTGTTGGATTTATTGATGTAACCCTTTAATGGGAAGGTTTATTATTAAACTTTATTATGTTTGGGTAGTTAGATATGAATGTTTTTATCAAGTGAACACCAAATCTGGTAAAAATGAAGTACCCGGATTTGGGGGTGTCACAACATCCAGCTCTACAATCAATGCATCTCTGGCTAATCTGGCCTCATCTCTCTCCAATAGAGTGGTGTCTCTCCCATCAAGAGCTGTTAACATCACGGCCCTAGCCTGATCTCTCTCAAAGGTCATCAAATGAAGGCTTTGCTCCAGATACTGTGTTGAATGTTGAATCACAAATGGCAACAGATTAGGAGAATCAGAAGAGTCACTGGCAACCCCAATAAATGGCTCATCCACCGTGGGAATATCAATGGCCTCTATGGGCTCCCCATCATTAGAATCAATCCCCGACAATGTGGATACTACCGCGGCCGAAGTAGTCTATGTCCCCATCCATGCGGAATACTCTGTACAATAGCCCGGATGGATAACAAAAAATGCAGCTAGCTCACGCTGATCCCAACAAGCATACACCCTGTGTGACACCCCCAAAATAGGTATACATCACCCATCTTGAGTCGCCAAATACATGGTACAAAATACAAATAAAAACTTAATTATACGTAAAATACGACAAAACATATGCTGTGAGTTTTAATACAAATATTGTCATCTAGACAATATCCACACTCAATGGAGTCCTCATTACATTTATTATCACACTATTTTATAGAATAGTGAGGACTACTATGACACCATCTCGGACCATCACTCCATTCCCCGACTAGTCCCGGCTACGTTCTCATTTCCTGAAGAGAACAATGAAAGCAAAAGGGTGAGCTCAACTAGCCCAGTAAGAAATATTATGAATAAGATAATGTAGGATAAATTATCATTAGCCTTCAACAATGTTAAACAGATAAAATACAATAGACATCAAGTTTAACTCTAGCGAAATAAGCAATCCATTAGAAGAGTCAAGTAGAGCATGATATCTACTATCTTTTATGTTTTAAAATGTTTTCATCAATTTTTATTGCTGAGACTCAGCTTAATAAATAAATCACATCATCGAATCATCCCTGTACTACGGGCGAAGGATATTCATTAAATCATCAATGGTCATGACTATACCGAATAATCCCTGGTCATAATCATACCAAAAATTGTCCATCAATGCACTACAGGCCACTGAAGACTTTTATCACATCATTTATAACATTACAGGTCATGATTATACCGAATAATCCCTGGTCATAATCATACCAAGTCAATCTATGCACGTAAGCCAAAGATGACTTTTGTCACAATATAAGCATGAGGATGATGACAATGATATAAGCATTAATCAAACGAAAACAAGAATAAATATTAAAGACTTTAAATTTATCCAAATATTATCAATCACTTAATAAACTCATAATCTAATATTATTAATATTTTAACAATATTTTAATCACTTCTTAAACTTATAAACAATCTATTTAAATTGTTTACACTTTACCAAATAATACATTTAATCATTCAAAAATGCCACTCATAAGATTTTATCACCAATGATCAAATCCCTCATAAAAAATCTGCATATACCCTATATAGGATTCCCAAGCCATAAAATCCTATTTTCCAATTTTGTTACTTCACATAACATATTTAATTCATTTACTCATAACTAGTTCATTTTCATGAAAAATACCAAATCAGTCCCAAAAATATTTCTTTTTCTCGATTTAGCGAATATAGTCCCATATTGAACATATATTTTCTCAGAATTTTTAAAATTCATTTACTATTTTTGCATATGGCCAAAACTACTGAATATTTAGACATTTATCATAAATTGTACTTTTGTCCAAAAATTCTAAAATTTACATGGTATACTCTTGATATATACATGTACTCCCAATAAAAATTACACCAATTTTGAAGTTAACCATAAAGAGTTATAAGGGTTTACTTTTAAAATAGTTTTTTCCCATAAAATCTATAACTCTTAATCTATACATCCAAAAATTGCCATCTTTGGACACAATATAGAAAACCCATCAAATTATCATTTCAAATTTTTCCAGAAATTTTGAGGGTCAGAAAAATTATGAAACTGCAAATGGATTTTCACCCGCCATGCGGTAATCCACGTAAACAAATCATTTAAACAATTTAATAAGGAATGAATACAAAGGATCATTCACCATGCATGCGGTAATCCACATAGACAAAAGTTATTCCAATGTAATAATAAAGAATGTAATAATGTAAGAATTCACCGTGCATGCGATAGACCGCATGCATGTGTTATTCCCAACAGTAATAATAAAGAATAGAATTAGGTCATGCGTAATCCGCATGCATGTGATATTCCAATGTAATAATAAAGAAGGAAACCAGTCATGCGAATCAATCATACGAGCATGATGTTCCAATAGAATAATAAAGAACGGAACCAGTGTCATGCGTAATCCATACGTATGTGATGTTCCAATGTAATATTAAAGAATGGAATAACAAAAAATTCACCAAGCATGTGATAGACCGCATAGACAGGTTATTCCAACAGAATAATAAAGAATGGAATAACAGAAGAATTTTACCATGTATGCCGTACTTTGCATAGATAGGTTATTCCAACATAATAATAAAGAATGGAATAACAGAAGCTCTCTTCATGAATACGAAAGAAATAATACCCCTTACCTTAGAATAAAGCTGGATACTGGAATAGAGAGGTAGCAGACTTCTCTTCTTCTTTCACTCTATAATTTCTTTATAATAATTGCTCTATAGCTTTAGTGAATTGGTAAAAAAATGAAGGAATAATGAGCTTCTATAGCTTTAGTTTCGATAATTGCATGTTTTGGGGCTCAAAATATTATAGTACAATACCTTCAACTTTTCTTTCATTTTTAATTTAGTCCTGCAAGTATTATCAAACTTGCACCACCTCCCCTAATAGTAAATAATGTGAATCAATAGTTCAAACATGTGAATCAAGAGTTATAATCATGTGAAAATATGAATTACAGTATAGTACCTCCATCTATACCTCCATTTTTAACTTAGTCATGCAAGTATTATCAATCTTGCACCAACTCCCCTAATAGTACAAGAATGTGAATCAATAATACACATATGTGAACAAATAGTTATAATCATGTGAATTAATAGCAATTAATTGCTCATTTATCCGATTAATTACCCGATAACTTTCAGACATCAATTATTATCGAAATAAATGTCGATTTTTACTAACACTAATAATCCCAACACAATGGAAACATCAATTTCATCATTAATCAACACGGACTTATTCATCATTAATATTATAACTCATAATATTTAACAACCAGGTCATTCCCAGGAAAAAGGGGGCTTTTCGATAAAGGATTTCTCTTTATTGGCGAGCAATTAGATGACCAAACCTCTCCTTGATAGAACTTCTAGACAATGTAAATATTGCAATTTAATAATATGAATAACTTTGTCATCTCAATTATTGATTTAATAATATATCATATTATGCAGATGATACTATGACAATAATCGAATCAATAATATGAGAGATATGATGCAAAGAATTATTGTGAGCAATAATTGAGTATAACCGAAAGTGACTTCTTATGTAAGCATCAATAATCAATACCGTAATACTACTATGCAACCACACATATTATCGTACTTTTACTACTGGGTAGTTCAACAGCTTTTAACGGTAACACTTTCACCGTTATTTTATAAAATGATAATTCTGTCATTTTCTAACTACGACAATACTTCGGTTATGGGGTCCACCAATGATTGTGCCGTCGTACAGATATTCCCCAACAAAAAGAATATTCCCCGACCAAACGAATATTTTATAAAAACTTTAATACTTTGCAAAATTTATAAATATTACCCACAACTATAACATTATATCAAATCCACACCATAATATTCAAAAAAAATATTTCGAGAAATTTAAATCTTTATTCATAAAATTTAGGGTCTCACAATCTCCCCTCCTTATAAAATTTTGCCCTCGAAATTTACGTACGTACCTGGTATGCCGAAGAGATGAGGATACCTTAACTTCATTTCAGATTCTAACTCTTGTGGTATAACCTTTGAGTATTGAATACGGTCCTTCTAATATTTTAACACGTATCTCCTCATACGTTAAATCTTCTACTATCTCGTCTAGTTCTAATTTAATAACGTGGTTCGGGTCATCCACATATTTACGTAACATAGATATGTGAAAAACGTTATGAACACGAGATATACTTGGCGGTAAGGAAAATCTATAGGCCACAGTTCCTACACGATCGAGGATTTCAAATGGGCCAATAAAATCGAGGGTTGAGATTTCCTCTCTTCATCAATTCTTGCTTCTAGAATAACGCCCTCTTGAACCTTCTTCTTCACATTCATCGCCTCGAGTATGTAGCTTGCACGGCTTTTTAACTTTATCGATTAAAGTCGATTCTACTCGTATATTTGATATCACCACGTGGGTCCTTAGAGTCTTTAACTCTATCTTCATCATTTGTAAGTTATACGAAATGGGTTTTGTACTGGGGTCAATACAAAATTCGATTTCACGCTATGGGGGTAGGCCAGGAAGTCTTCAAAAATACGTCAAGAAATTTATTAACAATAGAAATATCATTCAAAAATGTGACCCTCATCCAAGACTTGGATAACACGTCACATTGATATCTATCATCTTGCCACCGTTATTCACGACGTCCCCTACGGATAGTCTGGCTTCGGTGTATTCCAAGACTTGGAAGTCAGCAGATAAAGGCTCGGGGCTCTTTACTTATGGCTTAATATAACAATAATTAACTTTAGTGGTTTTATTGCTTGAATTCGCATGATAGGTTCGTTAAGAATATAAAAGCTAACAACCTTACGAAAATAATCGATTTTAGCATGATGAGTAGTTAACCAATCAATCCCTAAAATCACATCAAATGCAAGTATTTTCAAAGAGATAAGATCGACAGGTAATGTGAAAGTGTCGATTTGAATTAAACAAGATTTATAAATAGTGGATGTAACGAAGGTTTTCCCTAATAGAGTTTTAACAGATAAATCAAAGTCTAATTTCTCAAGAACCAAGATCAAACGTTGAACACAACTAGCTAAAATACTAGAGTGGGTAGAACCGGTATCGAATAAGGTATAGACTTTGCAAGAGTTTAAGATTAACTTACCCGTGATAACTTCGTTCAGGTTCCTCGATAAACGCTCTCACTTAAATTACCGAATTTAACTTGTCTGGGACATCCTTTGGCATCACCATCCTAGTTGGACTTAACTTTGCTATAGAGTACATTCCACCCTTAATTGTTTCGTCACATTCCTGATCCATGATTTGAATCATTACTCTCCGATCCATATCGAATTGGGGTTGACCGTTCTACACAGGGTAATTTTGAATTCGATGTTGGATTCTCCCAATTGCTGTCCAAAAAGTGAAATCCATTTCATCTATTTTGGCCTTATTGGATCAGGCGTCTTTTTCTGCCATATCAACGCGTTGTGCGGCTTTTACCCATACATCATCTATTCTCATTCGTTCAGTTGCTTCTTCTTTCATCAGAACTTTGATCATAACATTCTCAGATTCCAGCTCTAATATCTTATACTCTACCAAAGAGTGCTTCTGTTCAAGCATCGCACATCGGGTAACACAATTTTGAATTGTTACATCTCTTTTGCTCCACGCATCACTTTCTGCTTCTTCACCGCTTCTTCCAACTCAGAATACGGTTTTTTAATTCTAAATTTCGATCATAAAATTCTTCTAATAAATTCTCCTCAGGTTCCTCTTCTTCCTCTTCTTCCTCACTCTCAACTGCCACCTCTGCAACTAGCTCGGGTGCAACTATTGGTTCTTCACTCACCACGTAGATATCTCTAATTTCTTTTTTGTCTGACGTCACAATAACCTGATTAGTGATTAAAGGTGTCTCAACGGTCTCATGTGCTTCATTTCTTATCTCAACATTTTCGGATGCCATTTTCAAATACTGCAACAAAACAAGGGTTAATTAACACATCATATATTATCCCTATACTCTTACCGACCAATTAAATACCAAATAAACTTTGGTAGGTTATACTAGCGAAGGAATTCCCCGTCTCTCCCCTCCTAGTTCTTGTCTCACATCTCAGCCAAGGATCATATCCCTAAGCTTTGATACCAATTGTGACTCCCCCAAAATAGGTATACATCACCCATCTTGAGTCGCCAAATACATGGTACAAAATACAAATAAAAACTTAATTATACGACTGTCGTGTAAAATACGACAAAACATATGCTGTGAGTTTTAACAATATTTGGGGTCTCACACCCTAGATCTGTCCTCTGTTAACAAATGGCGGGAAGCCAAACACTGACTCAATGCCCCCTCAAAAGGATGGAAATCCTGGAACTGGTCAAACTGACACATCACGGCCAGTGGGTGGTAAGTAGTCATGCCCCTCAAACCAGCTAGAGGGAGGTAATCTATGCCCAGAGCATGAGTAATGAAGCTGTCGGATGAACAAAGCCTTGTACACGGCAATACATCAAATGAATCTCCAATCCCTGCCAGGAAAACGGACCAAGTTGCAGGATTTGTACACTCCGCGGGCTGAAAGGAGTACGACATGACTATCTCATGGATTAAACAATACCCGTACCATCGGAATGTGCCAATCGGTCTCAAGTGTGACATGAACCACACGTACAACATGACCGAAGTACTTATGAATACCCCTACAGGGTAGGTGCTGCGATATATAGCCGATCTCAATGTCTCTGCTGCAATCATCGGTATGATGGTGTGACCCTCCCTAAGAGCTCTCACTGCCATAATAATGCCAATGTCTAGCTCATCCATGTACCGTGGTATGTATGCATATAACAATATACACAGTAGTAGTACATCTACTCTGGTTGAATGCCAATGACCCTCTGGCATGGTAAAATCCCCGGAATGCCTTGTATAGCTATCCCCTAAGCCAAATTTGTCCATCAGAAAATGTTGGGATACAACGTGGCTGAATGTGATCTCATCCTACACAAACTTGCCTCTCCGGTATCCAATGCTCCAACATACCCTCTACAAAGCTTGCAGGAACCTGAAACATCAGGAGAGTCATAGTATGCTATAATAACTAATCTACAGTCACCCTGTCTAAAGGTGACATACTATCATACCCCAATCTCAGACGGGATGCCACCAATACTAGTGGGGTATAATCAATGCAGCTAACTGTCGAAGAAGACATCTGTACGGGCCATGTCATAAGACCATCCAGGGGTTACTACTGAATATCTCTGGACATACATACATATGCATAACATAATACATGCATTATGAACAATAGATGGCAATATGATGTAGGGAATAACAGTATATACATTCTTAATTACATCATCATCTAATACATCTCTATATAGCTAAAAATACAGGGAAATGGGGCACAGATGCCCAGCAACTAACAGAGGCCTATCAAAAGATATAGCGAGAATGGGGCACAACCACCTAGTATCTAACAGAGGCCTATCAAATGATATAATGAGAATATACATCAGAAGAAGATAATGTTGTCAGTGTCTACATCATCAATCATGTCCACCTGATGTAACTCCTCTTGAGTCACTGGATCTCCATTAATGGGGATATCAGGCCTATACAATGGAGGATCTGCACCGACAAAGCCATATGGGTCATCTGAGGGGCCAACTCTTGAGCTAGAAGGATCAAAAGTATCTGCCTCTGCCGGATCTCTGCCCAAGTACCAGATAAAGAAATGTGCCCGGTCCAACTGTCGGGTCAAACTGTCAATCTGTGTCAAGTGAGTAGGATCTTTAACATAGGCCATCTAATCCTTCATCATCACGAATCCAGGAACCATATCCCCTATAAATTGTGTGGCGCGGGTTTGGGTTCCGATGGTACAAGGGGACCACCAATGTTGGAATGTAGCATAGGTATGTGGACCCTCTGACAGTGTAAAACCGTCAAACACCCAGCGAGGGGATATCAATGACGGGTGACTGTGAAACAGGCCAATAACGCCTGGTAGGAGGCAAGATCGGTATATGAATCTCTCCTGTGGTGCTCCTAATAGTACGCTCTCCTAAATAGAGCTCCCATCCTCCATCTATAAATATTGGTATCCTACGGGTGGAAATAACGTACTCGACACTAGTCGGGTATCCATCCTCAAAATCGATGGCCAAGTGCTCCCCAGAATAGGGAATCCAAGTAATGGCATCAACTGTCAATAACTCTAGCTGTAAGCGACAATGAGTAAAACCCTCTGCTCTATGGACCTCCGCCAGTATGGAATGATGCCATCGCCGTCCTCGTGGATAGGACTCCAAGCCTAACACACTCACAGGACGTAAACATGGGAGCCTCTCATAGGCCCAAAACTACCAACACAAAGGCAAACATCTGCTGTCAGTCAACACTCTTAACCTGTACATGGGAAATTATAAGAGAAATACTCACCAGCAGAAATGGGTAAAATCCTAGCCAAGCCACTGTCAAGCCCTGCGAACGTATTTGCATTCCCCTGAGGAAATAGGCAAAGGTGTAGGAACCCCAGTCATACTCTCTAATATGGTCCACATGTTGTGTGGCGCTTACCAAAGTGAATGACACCGTAGAAGAGTTTCCATCTATGAAGCAGCCCCTAATGATCATCAGGAATAATCGCCGAAGAATGTGATCCCTGACTCTCACATCATCGGGTATGGGCTCACTCAATAGCCTGCTTATAGCATCCACGCTCAATGGACTCAGACAATGGCCTTGCCTCGAGCACCTCAAATTTCAGAACTCCTAGCAAGGATCAAATGGCAGTAGGGGTAATATCTGCCATACATGGCATGAGATCCCCTCCAAACTCCATATCGGTGATAAATTGTCAATCCATCGGCGTCATCATCACCTCACAGTCCAACAAATGGAGAGACTGAGTTTGGTGAAACCAGCACTCAGACAATGCCCTGAGGTAACCCCAGGGACAACGACGGGGAAGGATGGAAAAGAAAGCTCCAAAGCCCCAGCCATGCACAATCGCTCTATAATCAGGATGCAGAGCCTGGTTTGTGGAGTGAATGTTGAACCAGTTTCCTCTAGGCTGTGTAAAGCCGGGAGCCTACATCACAAAGCAGATCAACATCAGAATCCTTTACTCCTCATCAATAGGAAAAAAGGGGAAGATCAAAATCTAGCTTTTACCTCATTTGCGTGCAAGTAAATCGATGGATGTCTACTCAAATCACCAAGCAACTCTGGGATCATCACCTGGATACCTGGGAACTCCCTACGAGGAACATGTGCAGCAAGAGTAGGGTCCGCAACTGAAACGTCCTCCTCCTCGTCCTCAATGTCCGACACGTCAACCCGGACATGACGTATCACCGCCTCCGCCAAACAACGAGGCTATCTAATAGAACGGGGTCGAGGCACTTCAGAAGCCCTCCTTTGCACACCTAAAGTGGTACTACGGGAACTACTTGGCTGATCTGGATCCATATATCTAGACAAAAGTCTCCAAATCATCTCAGAAAGGGTGTGGTAAACTCTAACCTGGAGCTTTTTCAAATGCATTTTATGACTACATGCATGCATGCATTACTTTAACATACGTCTACAGTAAAGTTAAAAATGCATGACTACCCAATGCCTATGTTTTGAAATTTTTTTGCCATAGTCCCCATTGTAAATAAGACTATCCACATGCACATAGGCATGACTAGGTGGCCATTCAGTAGCACACCTACCCACAGTCATAAACATCCTACATACATTAATACATCATAGTAAAAAAATCGTAAGGGTAGCCTAATTACCAGGATTATTTTGCTTTTTCACCTTAGCTCATTTGTCCTCAAATAGGATAAGAAATAGCAGAAAAAGGTGCCAATTTGACTATTTTAAAAGTCAAATTTTTTCACATCATTATGTTCAGCATGGTTTAATACTAACATTTGTTATGTTTAATATTTTTTATCACATCATATGAGCATGCATATTCACTACTATGTGTTTAGATGCATTCCATATCATAAGTCATTTTCCAACGAATAAAAACTGGAAAAGAAGACATCTATACATTACCAGGATAGTGTAGAACACTTGTATGGTGATAGAATTTATAGAAAGACGTCTGAACTCAGCAAATCTAAAGAAGAGCTCTTGGATTTCCTTCGCGGTGCTATATAAAAATGACTTATGAAAGCAACCTGTAGGCTTAAAGTACCCACGGTTCTTGTTGGTATCACAACTTTTACAGAGTACTGTACCATACCGCATAAAGTGTACCTATAAGCTCCCATAGGTAGGGCCCACCCCTTCGGCTCGGTCCAGTTTGAGTTATAAAGGAGTTCTCACAAGCTAAAAAGGCCAAATCAGGAATAAAAATGCTACGCGATTGAGCAAAATAACCTGAAATCCTGGTTTTCATGGGTCAAGTTGTGGCTTTACATATCATTCATTCGTATTTCGCACAAACCCAGGGTACACTATACCAATGATCTCTGTTGTTGCCAACTACATTCCGCAATACCTCATGAAGGTTCGATGCCATCAATTCAGGGTCGTAACTCAAAAATCGTTTCCCAAACGGGTTTTCATACAATCTATCCGTTGATGCACATGTCAACGAAGGTCAAGTAGCCTTGACATTATCCTCAACATGGATCTCATCCGTTGATGTACATGTCAATGAAGGTTAGGAAACCCTGACAACATCGACTGTTGGCAGTAACTCCAACAGAGCAGCGAAAAGATCTGGCGGTACAAACCAGGGAAGAACATCCTCATCGGGGAGGACCAATGATGGAATATGTTATACACATCCTCAAAAGACAAAGCTCTATCCCCATAGAATCTCTTGTACATGAGAGATGCATCTTCAATGTGAAGTCTGTATCAAGGATTAAGGACTTTGGTGATAACCCCAACGTCAACATCCCGGAAGCTCCTGAGAGCATTGGATTGCACGTCCAAGATAGTTCATCAGGGTTGTCAGTAATAACTGTCAACACCGGTAGAAGTCAAGGGGAGCCGGCAATCATCCCACCATGTTAGAAAACAATCCAACAACCCACACACATTCGCATCATGTTGTTGTACATGACATCATGATCATCTTGTTGAATTTCAAGTGTCTAGTATTCTTTATCATATCCATGTCATTGAATTGCATGAATGTGATAAAGAGGGGCATCTATAGACACTCAAAATTTTTTGCATACCAGTTACTAGCATTGCCGAAGGGCGTAATCGCCTTTTCGTAGATAATCTCGGAGGACAAAGACACTCATTCCCGAAATAACACGGTAATTTTAGTTTGAACCTCGGAGATAACCCCGAGGCATGCAGTTCCAATATCAAAAATCACACCGGAGAAGGCCGTTTCATCTCGGAGATAACCCCGAGATACTCAGTCTCAGTCCTGGAAACAACACCGGGAAAGACAATGTCAACCTTGGAGAAAACCCCAAGGATTGCAGTTGCAGTTCTAGAGATAACCCCGGAGATGCTCGTTTCAACCTATGCAGTCAGCTTCAACCTCGGGACTCACACTGAGGCACTCAGCTCTTAACCCGGAGATAACCTCGAGAGGTCAGGCACACCTCAAAGACAACCCTGGGGACGTCCAACACTTGCAGCAGCCTAATCTCAGAGATAACCCTGAGCAACGACTGCTTTATCAGCCCAAACCGGAGATAACCCCGGTGAGGGGCAAAATCATCATTTTGCCACCTCGATTCCACATTACGCCGTCCCAACACAATAATTCAGCATACATTCTACACAATAATGTCCCACAAGAGCCAAGGAGTTCCAATCCCGAGTGACTACTACGCAAGGCAGCACACCAGATAGAATTTGAAGCTTGAAGACTAAGGGCATTGTCCCATCTTCCTAACTTCTAACAACCTCTAATCCCATGTCATGGCGTAGCTCTCGATAACAGCACTCCATAAAAGGTCTTATACACCTCAACCGGAGGCTCAGATTGAAGTTCTGCAAGTTCGAGCGGACATCACGTTGCACGCGTGCACGTACTACAAGATGGTGGGACCCATGAGCTGGGGGCTGGGCAGGATGTACCGCAGATACATCTCATGGCTACCAGCAGTGTACCTGCGGCTCACCCTTTATAAATAGAGGGCTTGGGGTGGCCATATTTCAAGAAAAAACGGTGAGGAAGCCCTGTCCAATTTGCTTTGTACATACCCTATATTGAGTGCTTTCTCATTTTAAACACTTGTGAGCTTATATTCAAATATATTTTTACTTATGGAGCCGAAGTGTTCATCCGTTTAAAGCTATAGAAGTCTTCTTTGGCAGTCTACTGTAAGCCTTCTTACACACTTTAAAGCATTTCTCTTCATCTTTGTACACACTTTTCTACACATTGAGAGTCGTGTTGCGTGTGTATGTCCGGACTTCGGTTCGTGGCTTTTATTTTCTTTTTTATATATATATATATATATATATATATATATATATATATATATGACTCACGTCTGAGCGCTTATTTGCTTTTATATATATATATATATATATATATGAACCTGCTTTTCAACTACATCGATGAGCCCGGATTTTTACATCTCAGTGCGTTTCTTTGCTTTTATATATATATATATATATATATATATATATATATATATATATATATATAGCGATAAATCATTTAAATGATAAACCGAAATAGGATCGATATATATCCTATGTGTTTACCGCTTATATACATATATATATATATATATATATATATATATATATATATATATATATATTTACATTTCTGTCAGGCCTAGAGTTTACTTCGTGGCCTTTTACTACTTTATTTACATTCCGTCCCACATGGAGTTTAATCCGTGTCGGTTGATCGTTTTTAACTGCTTTATTTATATTTAGTCCTTACCGCCTGGAGTTTACTTCGTGGCGGATGATCGTATTTATTGCTTTATTTACATTTCTGATCCCCCATGGAGGTGTTTCATGGTGGTTGATCATGTCTCTATATATATATTTACCGCTTTCATATATTTACATTTCTGATCCCCCATAGAGGTGCTTCGTGGTGGTTGATCATATATATATAACTGCTTAATGCTTTCATATAAATTGCAGCATCATGTGAGCCTAGGAATAATGTGATCACAAATTCACCATCAATCTAGATTCGGTTCCTCGTGATGGACATTTTCAAATTAGTATGTGCTTTGTAAATTATTCACGGTGTTTGAATTTCCTTAGATGGCTTTCATGCCCATGAGGAGTTCGGAACTACTATATACTATTTTCTCGAAGATGTTTCGCATCTCAAAAATAAAAACAACCAAGCCGAACATTTGATAATGTAATAACCTGATATTTTTTATATAATTAAATCAGAAATTTTGCGTATAATTTTTTATTTATTTATTATTATTTATCAAGGTGGAAATATGTGCCAGGTAGTGTGTATGTATTTATGTGATGAATATAAAATATATTTATCGCATGAATGATTACAAATAATTTAATTTTAGAATTATTGATCATTATAAACTATATTCTTATAATAATTAATTTTATAGTAGAAATGTTTTTATTAATTATTTTCTATGAAAATATATTTATTTATTATTTAAATAATATATGAAATGATTATAGAATTATTATAATAATAGTTTTATTATATGAATTTATTTTAGAATAATTAAGTTAATTATTTAACTTAATTAATAATGGTATGTATGTGCAAGATAATTAGATATGGAATCCAAACCCTAATTTTGGATTTTTATCAAGGAATGAGAATAATAATATTATATTATTATTTGTCAGTGTTATACATATGTATGTTATGTGTGTAAGGTTAATGTGTGGAACAGTTTTAATGTTACTGATAAACCTTAGTTTCGAAGTCAAATGAGACTTTAAAATCTGTTTAGTAATTACGTTATGTGATTAATGATATTTATTATAATATTATATTATTTATATTTCAGTGCTATAAATATGTACTGTATATGTGTGTGGACTGTTAATGGTTGTTCAATTATGGTGTATCATGACCAAAACCTAGCATTAATTTGTTTAACCCTATATTGAAACTCAATTATGAGTTCGAGACTGTTAAATAACTGGGTTATATGATTTATGATGTGTATTATATAATTTTATGATTAATTAGATAAACTCTAATTAATATTTAAAAACCCTAATTTCTAAAAATTAGAAAACCCTAATGTTGCTGTTAAACCCTAATTTAAAAAGTCAAATACGACTTTAAGAAATTTGTTAAGTCGTCGTGAAATAGTGATAATATGATTAATGACCAGAATTGTAGATATTAACCCTAATTAGGGAAACCCTAATTTTTGAAAAACCATAATTAATATTTATAAACTCTAATTTTCTATATTAACCCTAATTGTCAAGTGGGGAAACCCTAATTGCAAAATTAGAATGTTTAATGTTAATTAGTGGACCTAAACTTATTTAGCAAGTTTTAAGTAATTAAAAACCTAAAGTATTTTAAGAAACCCTAATTACAATTTTGAGAAAATAATTTTTTCTAATTTAAACCCTAACTAGAAATCCTATAATTTTTGTGCTAAACCTTAGGGTTAAACCCTAAGGGTCAAACTCTAAGAGTTTGTCAAGGTTACAACTTTGCCATTAAATTTAAAGGCTAAATGACAAACATACCCCTCTTGCATTATTTAAGATAACTTGTAAATCTAGCAAGATATGGAGTTGGTGACCAAATTGGATACACCATGTGACTAAATCTCAGCAAGATCAGCCTCTAGATCAGCTTTATACATTACAAGTCTCATATATATAGATTATGAGAGAGAAAAGTCTCATTATTTGTCTCATTTCTCACAACAATCATCCTAGACTCTCTCTCTCTCTCCAAACCCACGAAAAATATTAGTATACCAGTCCCAATACCAAGCCCCATGAATTACACTAGCAAATCAGAAGCCCTAAGATCAAGATTAACCAAAGTAAAGGTATAAACCCTAGCTTAAAATCTGATCTTGATCAATGTGTTAGCACTACTACAAACCAGTAAATAGATAACGTGAAAAAAACGTTGTGATTTCAGTCAGAAAAATATCGTGGTTAAGGGTGTCATCTATTTGACACCCTTACACAACGTTTTTAAAACGTTGTAATTAAGCACAATACACAACGTTTTTTAGGGAAAAAAACGTTGTAGATTTATTTTTCAAAAATTAACAGATGCTTAAAAACGTTGTAAAAGGTATGATTCCACAACATTTTTTGGATAAAAGTATTGTTGTTTAGTATATCAGACAACGTTTAGGCACATTTACACAACGTTTTTAAAATGTTGTAGATTAAAAAAAAAAGAAAAAAAAATGTTATAATTCACCTACATTACCAATGCACCTGCAATATGATAATGCCATGATATATAGCTAAAAGGTCTAAATTCTCAATTAAATTTAAAACCAAAATGTATCAACCATTCAAAATACATCCCAATAAATACCATTCGTTTACAGTTTCACATTACTACATCCACAATATATACCAAACTATCCATATATGTATCTCAAATTCACTATCCAAAAGAGAAAGAAGTGCAAGTTCCACTATAGTTCCAATTGTACAGGGATGGGGCCATGACAACTTACATTAGAAACATATCCAGGTTGCGATAATGGACCACAGACAGTGGGCTATGTTCATCACGCTTTCATAATCAGAGTATGCTTCATACATCTATAAAACAAATGAGGAAAACTTTGTATCAAGCACTCTCCATCTCCCTAGTTTGCTCCTGAGCCACCTACATCCAAATATACAAACATCAGGTAATTAATGCCACTTACTTGCTGGAGCCTGGCTATTGGGTTCAACACATCCATTGTAAGGAACACGAACAAGACAAAGATCATGAAGCAGAATGCAGTATGCATGTAGAATATAAAAATCCTTCTATGTGTGTACTGTGTGTGCTTGTACTCTTCCCAGCACATTAAATTCAAATATAGCATTTGACTAATGCCATTATGTATTTTAATTGAAAATACTATCAGAAACTTACCATTCAAGTCTCTGTATTTTGTTAGTTGACATTATTTATATACACACACACACACACATATGCCATTATGTAATATAATCAAAAAAAGTATTTAAAGCGAATCTTTAACAAATCTTATTTGGGTGTTGCTAGTTGAGCATCATAACTTGTGTGTTATCTAGCTCTCGCAAAGATAACAGCCATGAAAGCATAGACTTTGTAAGTGACATGACAAACTGAGTTCAATTCTTACCCTTTCCCAAGGAGTGCAGGTGTCATCATTAACTGTGGCAACTGCAGGTTGACTTGCAAATTTGGAGCTGCAGAGATTCCACCAGGATAGGGTGGATACATACCAGCTGCTTGATTGACACCAGAACGACATTGAATAGCAGCATATACCAGTCAACATTGTATTAAAGAAGTAAGACATTTCCTTTCTACAACAAAAAACAATATCCATGCCTTGTACCAGGTATCAACAGAACAGAGATACAAAGGAAAGAGAGAAAATAAATTGGACAAACTTGAGGGATAGGTTGCATTGGATTGGCTACTAGTAAATTATCTTGTAAGTTCCACATCTTCCAAACTAAATTCTGCTTTAGTGAGCCTGCAACTTGCTTTCAGGCCTACATTGCGAGACTATCAGGTACCAATATGAAAATGTGTTACTATTTAATTCTAGAATATAACATATATAATAGAATCAAAACAAGGCAATATGTTTTCTAATGTGACCCAACAGATCCATCAAAGAAAATGTTTATTTATTACCTAGTTTATGTCTGCCGTTCTGCATTGATGTAAAAAAACATCACAAAGAGGGTCCCAGAAATATCAAGGATCATGTACAAAACTGGTGATAGCAGCAAAACAGTCACCTGAACTATTATGAATTTGATGCATAAATAACAGGCAATGAACATTTAGGGGAGAAACGGCGAGAAACAGAAAAACATGCCTTTCATTTCAATATAGGAACATATGGAGCTGGGCATGGAGATACAGAATGATCAGGTAACTGGCTAATCAAATCAACTGCCACCTGCAAGCATGTACTTAGAACATTCTTTTCCAACCTGACAAGTTGTGTGGCAACTCGCTTCTTTGGATCCAAACTAGAATCTGCCAACTGGCATAACAAATAGCAGATCAGTTGAAGCTCACAATACCTTGATAAGGCTCAGTCATCTAGAAACTTGGAAACTGCCAACTTACCAAGGATTCATCCTGACTTAGAGTGGTAGGGTAACCAGCCAATCTTGTCCTGAAATAATCAGCAAGTTGGTCCAAAACTGCCTTTTCCATACAAGGGCTAACCTATAAATCCACAAAGCATGATCCATGTAATTCAAATAATTACAAGTATTATTACATCGATTCAGTGTCCATTATTTCATTTTCTTTTGTGTTTTGCAATTTTTTCCTTTTCATTCTAGGGTTCCTACCGTGAGGGAAAATAATACACACCAAAGTGTTACTTGCGGTGGTTCCAATCAGGTATATGACACATATTTGTTATCCTATTTGAAAGTGATGGGGGTATAACATGATGATGAAGTTTCATTAATTATCTATCACAGAATTTGATATTATACATGCACAAACAATTAAGGATATGCTTGAACACCTTTTCAAGAAGGCAGATTTTTTTCAAGCTCAATATTGCTATTCCCTCCCAAAAAGAAGATTATGTATTGGATTTATATAAACCTAAACTAAGCTTCAAAGACGTGAGCTTACCGGACATATTGGACCTTGAGAAGATATGACAGACTGCATCTCTGAAGGATCTGAAACATATCCAAGTCGCAAATAAGGCAGCATATCAAAAACATCATTTCTTTCTTTCCCAACATTCACCTGTAACAAGAGGCGCATTATATAAATTGTGGGAAACAACTGTAAAGTAGCTAACAAGATAATGACTTCATACATGAAAGACCATTTTTTTTATTTTGACAGGTTCATACATGAAAAACTTGTACAGATAGTTTTCCATTCCATTGAGCAACCAATCTCTTATCCTGATATTGAGGATCCTCAGTATTCAACGCTGCCTGGAAGAGGAAGGCAGGGGAAATAAAGGATATAAAATACATTCAATCACTCTGAACAAAAAATTGAACATGAAGAAATGTGAAACTAATCACCTCGATCACAATACGGTCATAAGAATTATCTTCATCAACAAAGCCATAGTTTATAAGCAATTTGGAATTAGGTTTTGGCCCACACCTACAAAATGTGCTAGCTAATAGTGTGATGTTACTATACTATCATTAAATATGAATACAAATAGGAAACAAGAATTCTAGAGATACCCATTCCTAGATGAAATTGTGTGTGCAGCGTGAAATTGCAACAAATTACACAGTAACAAGGAAATCAAGTTTCATACCAGACAACTATTGGATCGCTAGCCTTGTATGGGCGATCAACAACCAGTTGAACAGCATCATCAGCAGCAGTTAACATTGCCTTATAGTTGCTTCTATAGGATAACAATGGGGGTCCAAGAGGAACCAATGCAAATCTCCGTGCCAAACTGACTTTCTGAGATCAAAGGGCATCAGACATTTAACATAAATGCTTGCAAGCAAGAGAACTAGGTAAAATTAACATAAGAAAATTTCATATTTCCTTTTCTCCCCGTCTTATTTGAAAAATATAATCTACCTAACATAACTATTCTAATGTTTGAGGCTGCACAATAAAAAAGACCAGCTAACCAAAGTAGACATTCTGCACAAATTATTATAGAAACAAAAGGAATTATAAAGTTAGCTCCTTAATACAAAACTTTACCATCAATGATCAAATAATTATTTAACATAACGGAAATATACCAGTAAGGATCATAAACTATGTAATAAACCCAGGAAAAAAACTACATACAAAATCAACAAATACAAGGTGAGGGTTAAAGAGAGAGAAATTGATACCCTCAAGAATTGGGTGTGAGGGAAATCAATGGAGAGATGAGATAAAACTTGGTCCATCTGCTTAGAAGGTTCACCTTGATAAAACTTCGTTGATGATGTAGCAGTCGAACTTAATGTGGTGGAGCTAGGTGGCTTCCTCCAGCGCCGACGACATCGTTGTCTTGCCGGTAGCGGGTGTTCCAGTCACCAGAATGTTTGGCCTCTTCCTCTCCATTGCTCCGCACACCTATCTCTCACTTTGGCTTTGCCTTTCTTATTCGTCCTCGGCGCGGTATCTCCTCCTCCGACCGAATGCACCGAACTGCCTTTGGACCGAAGCTGCTTGGGATTTGGGAGAGCTGTTTCACTTGTTATTGGAAGGCTGGGAGGCACGTAAACCCTAGGTGAGAGAGAAAGTCGAGGCCGCGCGGTTTCCATCAGCTGAAAATACATTCTTTTTGATTTTAAGTTTTCAAAGTCGCGGTTTTTTCCTCCGTGTTTTTCTGTATAGATAACGTTTTTTTAAAAAAACGTTATCTAGTTAAAATCCAAAAAATACCCTTTTAAATAGATAATATTTTTATATATATATCTACAACGTTTTTTTTTTAAAAAACGTTATGAAAAAAAATAATAAAAAAATTAAAAGTGTATTTAATTTATTTAATAATTATATTAAATAAATTATTTAAAAATCATTTAAAATTATATTATAAGATAAGAAAATATTTTAAGTTATTTTGAATAACTTTTAATATTTTGTGATGAAATTTATTAATAAATTAATATTAATAATATTTAAGTTATTTAATAAATGTATTAAATAAATTATAAAAATAGAATTAATGATTTAAAAATCATTTAAAGTATTATAAAAATATTTTAAGTTATAAAATATAACTTTTGATATTTTGTCACAAAAATATTAATATTTAAAATGTAATGATATTAGATTTATTTAATATTTATATTAAATAAATTAGTTTAAAAATGATTTTTAATGTTATAAAAATCATTTTAAATGAAAATAAAGTGTTTAAGAATATTTTAAGTTATAAAATATAACTTTTAATATTTAAAGAATAATTTCATTAATAATTTAATATTAATGATATTAATTTAATGTTAATGATATTAAATTTATTTAATAATTATATTAAATAAATAGTTTCAAAAGTGGTTTTATTTATTTAAAAATCATTTAAAAGGATATTAATGAATTAAAAATATTTTAAGTTATAATTAATAACTTTTAATATTTGGATAAATAGTACATTAATATTTAAATATTAATGGTAATTACTTAAAAATGATTTTAAATGTTTTAAAAATCATTTAAGGGTAATATTAGCACTTTAAAAATATTTTGAGTTATTATAAATAACTTTAATATTTTGGCAATGGTTTCATTAATAGTTTAATATTAATTAAATGTTAATAGAATTGTTTAATATTTAAATCATTTAATAATGATTCCGGTGTTTAAAAATTCATGATAAATTATAATAAATGTTTAAAAATTATTATAAGGTTATGAAAAATAATATGACTTATATTTAAATTATTTAAATAGATATTGAACTACAGGATTGAGTCTTAGACTCGATAATTACCTAATAAAGCCGTCGGCACGCCGACAGGTTTTAGAAATTGATCTGGACTTATATATTTTGACTGTATTAATGTTTGGTTGTGATCCAATGACTGTTGAATATGTGTGACAAGGTGATTAGGTTATGTGCTGACTGCAATAAGCAGTGCTAGGTGTTATAGTATGTTATTCTAATCAGTAAAATGATCTTATTACTGATAGGTTGTTATACAAAAGATAAAAACTAAGTTGCGTATTTTAAGCAGCAGACCAGACAAATATCCTACCTTTGCATTTCCTTTATGCAATTGATATAAGTAAGAAAGTTTTCAGAATTATATTTTTATTGTGCCAGATTACTAACCCTATTGTTATATATATTATATCCGATCATTGTTTATCAACATGATATTATAATATATAATTCAGTTATATATTCTGTTCGTTAATTTCTAAATATGGTTATACAAGTGTCCTCACTTGGATAATCATTATATTTAACCACGTGTTGATATATATATATATATTGACCCCTTGTATGAATATAGTAAAAGCCGTTTAAGCTATTTTACACAGATAGACACATATTCAAAAATATCGTTGAATATGATAAAACCCTATTGTATCCAATCAAATTGTTTTGGTTTGGATTCACGACTAAGTATGAACATCCCGACTATGGGAAAACTTTTATGCGCCCAAGGCGGAAAAGATGAACGATAATAGCGTTCTTGCATGTAGTATTGATCAATACAGGGTCCATGGGATGTACACTCTCGTGCCCGTAAGTTATGGCGGTTTGCAGATGAAGTTATGTCTAACCTTTTCAAAAATAGAAAACAATGTTCATAGTAGGTCGACTACCCTATATATATAGTCAATGCGTAGTTTCAAAAAATTGATATAGAATTGTTATGTTATTATTATCGGTTCAGTTTACTTCATAACTATTAATTCGTTGTAGAAGTGATGTACAAAGAAAACATTTAATTCTTTCAGCTATTTATATTTATAATTGTTATTACTTGTTGGGACCCAAATGCTCATTCTTGCTTTAAATTTAAATATTTTCATCTAGGTATGATCAACCTGAAGGTTTAAACAAGAACAAGTGAAAAGGAAAGCAAACAGAATATGTTTTATGGTATCTTTTGTAATAGTTAGACTGTATTAAGACTATGATATGTATTATATATCATGTAAAGAATTGTAGTAAAGGTTGCGTACTTGGGATTAGACTCTGATAAATGTAAGTTAAGTTTGATATTTATATTTATATTATTATTAGTATTATTTCCGCTCATAAAAATGGTATCGTAAAGCACTGAATTCGGGTTTCAAGTACCTGAATTTGGGGGCGTTATAAATAAAATAGAAGTATTAAAGGCCTCAATTACTATTGAGCACAGGGTTTAAAAAACCTCTTTTATAAAACCTCATTGCTATATCTTATTTGAAACTGAATTTTTATAAATTCAAATCCTATGTATATAGGTGCGAACGAGTCATAGCAATATTTCCAAATAACTGCGCATTGACCCACACACACATTCATATAATTGTTTAATTGAAAAGTGTCGGTAATTGTGGTAACACGGATGTCGGGGGTGCGTAACACCTTCTCTTCGCATAAGCAAGTCCCCGGACCCTAATGAATCTCGGTTTCACAGATTCGTTTAGCAGTGTCACATCACTGGTTTAATGTGCAAATCTTTTCTCGGTTGTGTTGGTACAACCATTTAAAAAAATAAATAGCGACTCTTACAGTCAAATCGTCGACATATAAATGTCGGACCTTTTCACAACTTATTTTTTCAAACAAATCTCACCTAGCATGAGAACACCAAAAGATAGAACAGAAAAGGGAATAATAAAAATCCCAACGTCGACATTATTAAACAGAAAATGCCTCCAAGAAGACGCCAACCCCGACAACAAATCCATGAAGGGTTTACCAATAACAATAACGCCAATGCTAACCCAGTTCAACAGTTGGTGACGTTACTGACGGGAGCATTGCAGAATCAGCCGCAGAATCAAGCTACGACCTTTAAAGATTTTAAGGCGGTTGGACCACCAGAATTTCATAGGTCCATGAATTCAGTTGAGGCACAGACTTGGATCATGAAAATAGAGAAGGTTTTTGACGTTACTAGAGTCGGTGAAGACTAGAAGATTGCGTTTGCAATGTTCATTGTAAAATTAGAAGCAAGCTATTGGTGGCAGACAAACAAAACCCGAACAGGTCAGGGGGTGATGACTTGGAATAGGTTTAAGGAAATATTTTTTGAAACCTATTTTCCAGAAAGCTCACAGAATCAGATGGAAGTCCAATTTTTAGAGCTAAAATAGGGTGCGATGACGGTGTCAGAGTACGCAGAAAAATTCAATGAGTTAGCGAGGTTTGCGTTGTATTAGGTTAACATAGACGAGCGCAAGGCATGAAGATTTGAACAGGGACTGTGAAACCCCAAAACCCTAATAAGATTTGGTTATGTAAATTAAGTATTATTAACAAAATCTCTTCATTTTGAAAGTGTTTTGTGTTATTATATACTCTATTAAAATAATTAAGTCAAATAAATTTTCGTCCGAAATTTGACGTGCTTGACACGTCGTGCTTAAAAATTTTCTTCTGAAAATGGACTTTTCAATATAAGTATTTTGACAAGCTGATTTATTGTGCTTACGCTGACAAAATGCTTTGTCGTGCTTGTTAGGATTTGTGAAAAAAAAATCTAAGTTAGGAACCCTAATATCAAAATTAAGAAACCCTAACCTTAGATTTATAAACCCTAACCCTAATTAGTTAGACTAAACCCTAGTTAGGTTATCTTAAACCCTAAACATGATTAGTAAACTTCAATTAGGTGTTAATAAACATCATTAATCAACCTTAATCATAAAAACCAAAACCCTAATCAAGATTAAAGAGGATTAGGACATAATTAAGCTACTAATTTGGTTGAACTAGCTCACAAGTAGGTTATTACTCACCAATGCAAGTTCCAAGGCTGTACATTACCATGTAACAACCCCCAAGCAGAACAAATCTCAAACATCAGATCTTTGTAGAGGCAATAAGGTGAAAAATGACACAAAAACCCTAGCCTTGCAATTCTATAAATAGTAGCTATATTTCAGTTCAAACCTATGAAATATCTAAGCCTAAATACTTATATATCATACCTAAACAATCCTTGGTGATAGAAACAACAGAATCAGTAGCGAGAAATCAAAATCAAGCAACAAAAGGTGAATACCCTAATTCAAACCTAAATCTTTGATGTTTTGTTTAATTTGTAGTTTAGATGTTAAGATATGTGTAATAACATGTTAGTATGTATGCTAAGTTGATAGAACATGTTTTCATAACATCTAGATGCATTAAAATGATGTTTTAAGCAAACTAGAAATTTTGGAAAAACAGGACTGACAGCCAAATGTCAGAGCCTATAGATTCGTGTATGTTAATAGTTAGGTCTGTTAATTGTATGCTAGTTGTAGTATTACATGAGGTCTTTAATCTGGAAAAAAAACCAAGTTCATTGGAACCATATATTGCAAGATATAGGTGCTCAAAAGTGGTTGACCGATCACGAAGTTCTGATTTCTGGGTTACCCAGAAATCTCAAGAACAGGTTCAGCCGGTTACTTTGACCAACCATTTAATTGCTTTCTATTTGTTGTTAGGATGTCTAAGTGTTATGAATTAGTACCCTGTTATACATACTATATATCTATGACACTCAAACGCTTAATCAATTCATAGGATTACTAGAATTAATGGTTAAATAACGTTGACCGAGCATGACTGCGTTTTTTGGGTTACCCAAAAAACTGAAGAACACGAAGAATAGCCTTTGGCTGCACTTTGACCAACATAAATGTAGACCTTAGAATCTTACTCTGTCCAAACAAGTGTAACATATATGTATCGTGGTATATAGACTAAATATTACAACAATCAAAATACAAATCTATCACATGGATTGAAAGATATAGAAGCCACAAAAACGTTGACCGATCATAACCACTGTTCTGGGTTACCCAGAAACCCAAGAACAGCTCTGACACTGACTTTGAGCCTCTATAACTTCTTGTTATATGTAGGTTAAAGCATGAAATTGGTATGTTGTTGTACTACTTCATCAGTACTATAACACCAATACACTTATAAACCCAGAATCATTAACAGTAGAAAATTAAGCTAAGGTCAAAGTGACCTCTAAACCATGACCAAACTGATTCCCAAAAACTCAAGAACACCTATAGCAACACTTTCTGTCGCTATAGGGCTTTAGCGACAGACAGTAAATAATTATTTAATAAATAATTAGTAAAATTAGAAATAATTAATAAAGTATAAATAATTATAAAAACAGTTTTAAAAATTATTTTAAGTTATAATAATAAACTTTTAGTATTTTTACATAAATCCAATAAATATTTTATTTATTTAGATATTATTAATACTTACGTTATTAATAAATTAATTAAAATAATCATTTATAAATAATAAATAATTATTTAAAAATGATATTAATAATTTAAAAATGATATTAAATGATTATAAATTATTTTAGAATAATAAATAAGATTTTTATAATATTCTAAGAAAATATTAATTATTTAAAAATAGAAATAAATGATTTAAAAATTATTTAATGGATAAATAAATATCTAAAAATTGTTATAAGCTTCTGAAAATTATTATAAAGGATATAAAAATTATCTGAAAATATAATAAAGCTTATAGATAAAGTTTAACCGAGATATTAACTTATTAATTACCCGGTAAAGTCTTAGGGCACCGAAATCATATCAAATTTAACTCGAATGTAAATAGTTTATATATTTGAGTATTATTATCAATACTATTGTGTTAGACTTATATGAATGAACATCTTAGGTGTTTATAGACGAACTAAGTAACTTCGCTTAATCAATCTTCGCTCAGGCAAGCTCCCTAACCTTAATTACTTAAGAAAGTCTTCTAAACTTAATTAGTTACGCAAATTTCTTGAACCTTGGTTATTCGCTAAACAAGATTCCTATCATGGTTTGCTTTTGATATATTATACCAAACTTGAACTTGATTACCAATTATTACAAAGTTATCGCTATCACTTCAGCATAACTAAAAAATAAATTGTTTATTCATATGATTTTGTTTTTTGAGCATAAACTATTGTGTTAAACCAAATTACTTTGGTAAGACATCCTATACTGAGTTATATATCCCAGAAGGGATAAATGTGTGTCAATAAAACTTGACACTTAGTGCAAGTGGGCACGAGTAGGAGGAGATGCATACTCTTAGGATGTTGAATAGGTTGATCCCATGTCTCACATCTGAATAAGATTTCTAAGTCTTTGTGACTGACAGAAATAGTAAAAAGTCCAAAAATGGTTGAAATATAAACATTCCAAACATGGTAAACAACACTCAGTTGAGAAAAGTTTTGAATTGTTATACTTCTTCAAATCCTATATTGTTATAAATTATAAAACCTGTTGAACATGTCATAGCTCACTCTTGCAAATCATTCCCTTTGCAGTATTAGATGGTAACCCGACACATCTAGAGTAAACAATGGGAAGTATCCCTACTTAGATTAGTTTAAATTATTATCTAGCTGAATGTAATACTTTTGTAATAAGAAATTCTTTATGTAGAATCATGTAACCGAACAATAATATATGATATATATATATATATATATATATATCATCCTTTATTTCCGCATACCGTGTTTCCTTTACATAAATAGATTTAATTAGAACTTTTGATTTCTTTTAAGATCCTTGGGAACTATACATCTGAGTGAGGGTATTGACAATATAGATTATTTATGTTATTGTTGATACTCTGAATTTTAGATAGATATGTACTATCGATACGATAGTGTAATCCGCATGATATAGACTATACATCTGAATAAGGGTATTGGTAATATAGATTGTATCTATCTGAAATCCAAAGTACTAGTAATAACATGAACAATCCATATTACCAATACCCTTATTCAGGTGTATAGTCTATTACTGGGTAATAACATGAACAGTCCATATTACTTTTAACTCCTAAGAAGATAGCTAAAAGTGCAACTGGAAGCAAGGGAGGTGGCAGTGGAGGTACATTTGCTATTACTGGGCCAACGTCGACGAATAGACCCACGACCAGAACCTTCAACATGATTGTGCAGGATGTTGTGCAATCAAAAGATATGGTGTCAGGTACTATTCCAATAAATGATATAGACACTTAGGTATTATTTGATTCGGGTGCTACTTGCTCATTTATATCTGATGAATTTGCTAAGAGTTTGGGGTTGCCTAGTAAGGAGTTAAATTTCCGTTTGAATATAGAAATTACGAATAGGGAGGTGATTCCTATTAGATTAGTATATAAGAATTGTAGGGTAAATATTAAGGGAAATGTTATGATAGTAGATTTAATTCCAATTAAGCTTGGGGAATTTGATGTTATATTGGGGATGGATTGGCTATTCAATTATGGAGCGATAATTGATTGCCAAAAGAAATGTGCAAACCTTATGACTCCGTTAAAGGTAGTTTTCTATGGTAGCAAATCGCCTAGACAAGCGAGTTTTCTGATGATTATGAAAGCCATAACGTTATTGAGGCAAGGGTGTGTAGGATATTTAGCTTACATAGTCGATAATCAGATGAAGGGTGTGAAATTGGAGGAGATACCAGTCGTTAGGGATTTTGTGGACATATTTCTGGATGATTTGCCAGAACTTCCACTTGACAAAGAGATAGAGTTTGTTATCGATTTAGCACCAGGGACTGCTTCGATATCGAAGGCCCCATATAGGATGGCTCCGGTAGAGATGAAAGAATTCAAGGTACAATTGCAAAAGCTGCTAGACAAGAAATACATTCAGTCGAGTGTATCGCCATGGGAGCATCGATGTTGTTCGTTAAGAAGAAGGATGGGTCGATGCGTCTTTGCATTGATTATAAGGAATTAAACAAAGTCACTATTAAGAATAAGTATCTGTTGCCAAGAATAGATGACTTGTTTGATCAACTGAAATAAGTACTTCTCGAAGATAGATTTGAGAAGTGGGTATCATTAACTAAAGATAATGAAGGAGGATGTACCGAAGACGACATTCAAAACTCGGTATGAACATTATGAGTTCTGGTAATGTCTTTTGGTTTAACCAATGCTCCTGCAGCATTCATGGATTTGATGAACAGGGTGTTTAAACCATTCGTAGATAAGTTTGTAGTGGTGTTTATCGATGATATCCTCTTGTACTCTAAAACTCAAGAGGAACACATAGAGCATTTTGGCATTGGAGACACTAAGAAGAGAAAAGTTGTATTCAAAATTCTCTAAATGTGAATTTTGGCTAGAACACGTGCAATTTCTTGGGCATGTGATTGACGAAGATAGAATCTCAGTAGATACATTAAAGGTTGAAGCTGTAATAAATTCGGAACAACCAAGGACACCATCAGAGGTGAGGAGTTTCTTGGACTGGCAAGTTACTATAGACGGTTTATTCAAGACTTTTCCAAGATTGCCACTTCGTTGATAAATTTGACAAAGAAAGTCATAAAATTTGTTTTGACGGAGCAGTGTGAAGAGTGTTTTCAGGAATTGAAAAAGAAGCTAAGCATGGCACATGTTTTGTCGTTACCGAATAATACAGAAAATTTTATGGTGATTAGTGATGCATCGCATAAAGGACTAGGTTATGTGCTTATGTAAAATAGCAAAGTCATTGTGTATGCCTCAAGGCAACTGAAGGACTATGAGAAATGATACCCGACTCATAATTTAGAGTTAGTTGCGGTGATATTTGCTCTGAGGATATGGAGACACTATCTCTATGGGGAGAAATGTGAGATATATACGGACCATAAAAGTTTAACGTATATTTTCACATAGAAGGATTTGAACATGTGTTAGAGATGATGGTTAGAACTGATCAAAGATTATGATTGCAAAATTTTATCATCCGGGTAAAGTAAATGAGGTTGCCAATGCCTTGAGTAGGAAGGGTCGAGAGAAGTTGATGTTGTTAACTGCCCAAGAAGAGCTCATTTCAGTTATGGCGAAACTAGAGTTAGATATAAATTTTTGAAAGAATTAGATGAAAGATTGTTCCAGATGAAAGCTAGTCCAACTTTAGTGGACAAAGTGAAGAATGCTCAACTACAAGATGAAGGATGCAAGAAAATCAAGAAAAGAGTGTCTGAAGTTAGTGACGTGAAGTTCAAGATCGATACTATAGGATTGTCGAGGTTCGAGGGAAGAATTTAGGTTCCATCAGTACCTAAAAATAAAGATGAAATTTTATATGAAGCTCATAATTCAAGATATTCAATTCACCCGGGGAGTACAAAGATGTATAACGATTTACGACAACATTTCTGGTGGCCAAATATGAAAAGAGATGTTACAGAGTGCGTCCCGAAATGTTTGACATGCCAAAAAGTCAAAGTTGAGCATCAGAGACCAAGCGAATTACTTTAGCCATTGGAAATACCAGAATGGAAGTGGGAGCATATCATAATGGATTTTGTGGTAGGTCATCTGACTACTTAGAAAGGGTACGATGCAATTTGGGTGATAGTGGATAGGCTAATGAAATCAACACACTTTTTGCCAATAAAGATTAGATTCAATCTTGATCAGTTATCAAAGTTGTACGTCAAGGAGATCGTTTCGAGGTATGGAGTTCCATTGTGAATTATGTCAGATAGAGATCTGTGATTCACGTCAAACTTCTGGAAGAGACTACAAGAGTGTATGAGAACACAGTTGATAATGAGTACGGCATACCATCCTCAAATAGATGGTCAAAGAGAACTGGGATTATCACCTATCGTTAAAGGATATGTTGAGAGCATGCATTATGGATTTCAAAGAAAACTGGGATTATCACCTATCGTTGGCTGAATTCGCCTACAACAACAGTTACCACGTGAGTATTGGCATGCCGCCTTACGAAGCATTGTACGGAAGAAAGTGCAAAACTCCACTATGCTGGGATGAAGTTGGTGAATGTCAACTGTTAGGACCAGAACTTGTACAGTAGATTATTAAGGTTGTCAAAATCATTAAATCACTATTGGTAGCTGCTCAAGGAAAACAAAAGAAATATGCTGATCAACACCGATAAAATCATGAATTTGAAGTTTGAAATTTTGTTTTTCTAAAAGTTTCTCCTTGGAAGGGCAAGATTCAATTTCGTAAGAAAAGAAAGCTAAGCCTGAGGTTTATTGGACCCTTTGAGGTGCTGCGAAGAGTAGGGGAAGTGGCTTACGAGGTAGCTCTACCTCCAGAATTGGATCATGTTCACAATGTTTTTCATATCTCGGTGTTACAATCGTATAAACCCAATTACAAGTATGTGATCGAGTATGAACCATTATAATTTGATAAAGATTTGTCTTATGAGGAAATAACTATCCAAATAGTTGACAGAAAAGAATAAGTGCTCAGGAATAAAGTGATACCTTCTGTGAAGGTGATATGGAGGAACCACAATGCCGATGAAACTACATGGGAACTCGAAGATAAGATGATGAAAAACTATCCTGAGTTATTTGTTTGATCTGAGTCTTCGATTTCGGGGACAAAATCCTTGTAAGAAAGGAAGAATGTGACGAATGAATTGTTTGAATGGTGATTCTGGGGACAAAATCCTTGTAAGGAGGGAAGGATGTAACAATTCAAAATTTTCATATGTAATTTCAAATATTTATTGAATTAAATAAATATTTTAGTTCATGTGTTTATTATTAAAAAAATGTTTGTTTAATTGGATTATTTATTAGTTAAATAAATAATTCATGAGTTGTAGAGAATTATTTTGATTAAGTGTAATATGTTAATTAACTTTATGTTCGGTAATTTTGTATGTTGAAATTAATTAAATTAAATGAGTGATGAATTAATTATTATGTGTTAATATTCTAATTTAATTTAATAATTAAATTAGAGAGTTGATAAGGATTAAATGAATTGTTATAATGATATTTTAATTTAATTTAGTAATTAAAATGATGTACTAATTTATTAAATAAAATTATAATGAAAATTATAATTTTGTGACAATTGGATTATGTGGCATTTCGATTTAATAAGTTGTTGTTAGCTTTAATTTAATTAAATTTGAATATGGGAATTTAATTAAATAAATTCTGACAATAAACTATATAGTAAGTGTGTTATTAAAATAAGTTAAAAGGAGTTTTAAATGAGTTTTACCAAACAAGGCTTAGGGCTTATTAATCCTTATTTTTAATTTTGTTTTGCCAAATTTTCTCCCAAACTTAGGTTTTGTCTAATCTTAGCCATCACTACCTATTCATGACTTCCTTTCATTCAAACTAACATTATCCTTAAGAATTCCATTGTGTGTCCATTCAAACTCAATCAGTCAACATAGTCGTTTCTTAACGCGTTAACCTAATTATATCAGTTTCAAACAAATAAAGATCTAATTCATGATAAGAAATCACATCAAAGTCTTAACAGTCAATATTATACTTGTCTATGCAATTTCAATCTCATCATTGGCCAAAACAAACTTTACTATCGAACAGCTGGAATCATGCAAGTATGAACTAAATGCAATATAAAAACAGTAAACTAACTAATATTTTTGGAATTTTTTAATTTTTCCATTTTTTTATAGCTCATAAGAACAAAAACAGGAAACAAAATTATTTATATTACTATCTACATCAAGCATAACTATACTACTAACAATGCAACTACATGAATGCAACATACTGAAATGACTAACTAAATGCAAAACTAACACATTCAAACTAATATATGACATAAAAACTAAACTAAAACTTAAACAAATAATATAATTGGATATAATAAGTTATATATGGAGATAATGAATGATCAATAAAGAATCTACCGCTTCTAGTAAAAGAAGAGAAATGTCCTATGCGATTCGATAAATGACAACCCAATATTCCTTGGCCAAGACATAATGAAACTAGAAAGGAGTTTCTAATTTGCATTATTTGGAGTTGTGCATTTAAGAATCGAAATATATATAATTAAATAAAATAAGACTTGACAGTAATTTTATGTCTTATATTTAATTAGGACATTGTATGGTGGAAGGATTGAATTGTACGGTAACTATTTACTCAAAGGTTCTTTTATGAATAATGTTGAAATCTATATTATCTGGAAAGTCGTTAGTCGCTAGGGAGGCTTATCCCTATTGTAGAATAAATATTATTTATTTAAATTAATTAATAGTTTAATTTATTTATTTAAATAAGATTAGAATTGTTCTAATTGATTTATTTACAACCGGTTTAATATGAAGAACCTAAAGGGTCACACCATAAAAGGAAGAATAATTATTTAAGAAGTTAATGGCATAATCATAATAATATGTTAAGTGTGACAACCCGAAAAATTAGATTGTCCAGAATTTAAGATTTAAAGAATTAGTTATTAATAAAATGAATTTTTATTAATAATATTATGTGCTATGTGTTTATTAATCGTTCTATAACCTAGGATGATTATAATACGGGAGGATTCTGGCTACGAGCTAGACTGAACGAGAAAGAATTTTCAAGACAAAAATAAAATTTATCTGGGAACAAAAATATTTTCGAGGAAAAAGAAAAAATAGGCACTATTCACCCGACGAAACCCTAAGGATTAGGATTTGAATAACCTAAGCCTTTCCAAGAGTTCGGTATGTCGAAATGACATTCCTTTGAAAGAGTTGACGATAATATATCGTGAAAAGTTAAGTAAGCCGATAAAAGTTTTTTTCGAAAAATGTGCAAAAATCAGATGAAATAAAAACGACAAAAAGTACTATTATGTACTTTTCATTCGTTTAACTACGTTAGGGGAAAACGTGAAGGAAAATGCTTAACGTCAAAAAGTGTTTTTTAGTTTTTCAGAGATCCGAAGAATATGTAAAAGTTAATCGGTAAAGGAAAGACAAAATATCTAAAAATATTTGGATTTCGAGAATCGCAGAATTTAACTATCGACAAATCCCGAAGATTTTAATCACGAAGCTTCCAAAGCAGGTTTCGTGAATAAATAAGGAGGTTAGTTAACGAGGTGTGAATAGTAACCTTTGGGGCAAAATGACTATTTTGCCCCTAGTTTTGAAAATCTATAAAAGCGAACCTAAATTCATTTGTTGGTGATTTTGAAAATCACCAACACTTGAGAAAGAGAGAAGTCGGATGGGAGGAAAAAGGAGGAGGAAAAGCTTGCTCGTGTGCAAACTTTGTCTAACAGAAGGAGATTAAAGGACAGAGGTAATCCGAAACCTAACTTCTGAATAAATTTTCTTTAAGTTTTATATGTTCAAAACATAGTTTAATGAAAATAAAAGTAAGAGATGTTAAGAATGATTTTCATATGGTTGAAATCATGAGAAAAAGAAGAAATAAGAATTAGAAGTTTAGTTTATAAATTTCTTAAGGAAGTATAAGTTTTGTAATGAATTTGAACGATCCGAATGAATCATATGAATGACTTAGTGAAATAACTAAGGAATGGTGTTTTAAAACACCGAATTCCAAGAAAAAGTAAAATCGTAATCAAAATATTGATTAAAAATAAAGAATGAACGAAGAACGCGAAGAACACACGAAGAACACGAAGAACGTTGTTGATGGACAAATTTAAAACCATCATAGTATAACTTGTTGTTGATGGACAAGTTTAAAACCATCGCGTATTAGTTAGATGCTTATTGCTCGGTTAAGAATGGTAGAAACGTTCATGAAGAATGGATTAAACTTAGCTATAACAAAGTTATGGTAAAAATTTCATAAAAGATGAACGAGAACCAGAAAGTATGTAAATGAACCCAAAGGTGTAGGGTTTCATAAGAATGTAAGAGAAAATAGAAAACGTGAGTCGTGGACTTAAGAACGAACGAGTTCTGAGTTCGGATGACCGAATTACTGACGAACGAACGAAGAACGTTAATAACATAAAAATGAACAAAGGATGAAGATTAAGCTAATTGAATGGCATGTTAACGGCTTCAGAATAAATTTTTGTCTGAGGGTAATTGAAGTACATAAGATAAGGAAGAGAATGGATTTGGAACGACCTCGTTCTGAGTTATAACGAAAGAGTTGTGAGATTGTGAATTAAGTGTCTCAAACATTTCCAACACTTAGAAAAATTTTTTCGAGTTTAGGGTTCAAGCGCCGCAGATGCCGTACCGGGAAGAAAGGCAATCGCTGAGTGGCATTGCAAAGACGAGAAAAAAAAAGAAGGGGGTGGCGCCGTAGTGCCAACCCAAGAAGTCCAACACTGGCATGTGGCGCTACAACGCGAGGAATAAGAAGGAATCCGGCACCGCAACGCCGGTGCAGGGCAAGGCCCAGAGAAGAGCTTTTAACTGCTCAACTCTTGGGGAAAGTGTAAGGGGAGATAAAGAACATATTGTTCACCTAAAGTAATAGTTAATCAAGTGACTTAAACCTTTAGTAAAGGTTGAACGGAAAGATTGAACGAGATTAAAAGACAAAGAAGGTGAACGTAACGCTATTGCGATGAACAATCGGTCTTAGCATACAACGAATTGTATGGCTTCGACATTAAGAACAAGTAATGAACGTAGGGTTCATGTAATGAATAACGAAAGAAGTAAGTAAGATATGATTTATCAAGAAAGCCATAACGAACGGTAATAAGATTAATGAAAGCCGAATGTGAGTCGGATAGAGAATATTAGAATGAAATGTAATCGTTAAACACTTTAACCAACATGAAGGTTGAGTGTACACGAATATTAAACGGGCAGAACCTACACTCCGTGTATGGTTTGACCGTAGGGTAATGAAGACCAATGATTAAACCTGTGAATGGTGAAGAACTGAATTAAAGACAATGACATTTAACGTAAAGAAGTCGAGTTAGTGATTAACTTGAACGATCATTCTGAGTGTACAAAAGACTGTATGACTTAGACGATAAGAATGAATCCTGAGGTATGGCATTTATTTTCCAGAAAGCCATAAGGAATAAGAAATTGACTTAACAAACATTATAGTTTAATGGTTCAGATAAGTTAAGATAAGTTAGGTTATAGTACAATCGTAATCTTTGATAGTTGACATATGGGAGCTGGGCTAAATAATTCCTTCAGAGAGCGGAGGTATATACAAAACTGGCAACCGATCTAACTCAATGTGAAAGACAGTGTAGATGAGACAGGAACATGTTTATTGGTTATTTGTTGGAAACCACTGAGAGTAACATATGGACTACTAGCAGAGACACGATGTGCGCTGAGTCCTAGAGGAGTTATAAGAATAAGATAAGAATGAAAATCATCAAAGATGATGATCGTATGAGTAAGACATCTCCGTATGTCATGAAGCCATAAATCGGTAAGGAAAGTTGGTCACGTAAACTTAGATTGCAAGAATGTGAACCCTAAGAAGTAAAGTTAAGTAAACCAATGCGTAAGTCAAATATGTGGCTAATTGGTTCATGCTATTTTCCTTATGTGATATATAGGAATTGGAATGAGTAGTTCAGCGTAAAATCTAAGTTGTAGTTGTGCATAAGGAAAGTTTCCTAACGTCATTCGTCTTCTGCATGAATGCTAGTTTCTTAAACTTCTCAGATGTTGAAATTGAGAAGTTCTATCTATGTGCGAATGTACGATATTTGTACAAGGTGGTAGAATGTATGTGGCCTTGTGCCATAATTTTAACACTTTGGTGTTTCTATGAGATGAACTATTCTGTGGTTGAACTGTTCAATATGAGAATGTTCTATTTATACATTAACCGTTATTTTTAAGTCTGTGCTAATAATTCTAGCCAAACAAGATGTGTATGAAAAAAAGTAGAATAATGAAAGTATTTCAAAGTGAATGTGAATAATGTTTTAAAATAATAGGAATCGAGGTTATTCCTATTATTTAAACTACTTTATAACCTTTGTTCGATTATCAAAGTTCTAAAGAATTGTTTAAACTCTTAAAGTTATTTATTCAACTGCTATGACTTGCTGGGCAATTGAATGCGTGCTTTAAATGAAAATCATTTTCAGTGTACAAGTAGAAGAACTTAAGGATCCCGTAAGGATCAAGCTGATCGGTATCCAGAAGAAGTGTCATTCATTAGATGAACGAGCATGAAGATCAAGCGAAGACTTGTAATGTAGAATAGTTTAATTAAACTATAGACTAGTTTAATGAACTGTTATGTATCCTTGGTGGCGGATGAAAGTCACTCGTATAAGATGTAAAGAATAATGTAATTATCATTATTTGTAATGAACGAGGTTATAAGGTATTAGAACTTGGGAATTGAGAATGTATGTTGTTATATTTTACTATGTAATGATGTATGTTTGGAAGAATGATGTACTCAAGGATTTACGAATCCGTCGTGTGAAGATAGAAATTTTTTTTCGGCGTATGACATTAAGTGTATTTAATTTAATATATAGTTATAGAATAAATTAAATAGCTTAATATTTATTATTTAATATTTTAGAAAATTAAATATATAAATTAATAAGAGGAGTCTTATTAATAGTAATACAATTATTATTATTTTAATTTCCAATGAGTTAGGAATTAATTTAATATAAGTACTCTCATTTATTTCTAATAATATTAGGAGGCAAATTAATTAAAAGAGTTTAATTAATTATCCATAATAAGATTAGGGAGCTTAATTAATTAAAGAAATTTAATTAATTAAATAAAACCCTATTTCTAAATACTTTAGAAGGGTTGACTAATATCTATATAAGATGAGTCTTATGTTAAATATCATTAGACGTAATTCCAAGAGTTGGGACAGTACACCTTTTTCTATGAGAGATAGAAAAAACTAGGGTTTTGCCAAACACCCATCTTGTTAAATCTTTCTTCTTCCTTGATGGATCACCTCTAGAGGCCAAACACTTGGGTGGCTAACATTGATCAAAGGAAAGAATCAAACCCAGTGGATTCAAGTTGAACGCGAAAAGGATTTGAAGGTGAACTTGTACCTGAGGAAGCTCGAATCTTCAAGGGTATAATTCTTGTTCTTCATCTTTTTGTTTAATTAATAATTGTGCATAAAGGATGATCCGAATATATGGTTTGTAAAATTTTAAAACTCTATTTTACCACGTTTCCGCTTACTTTGTGCAATTTGATTGCATTCATGAATCTTACAAACCTAACAGTTTCTTTTATATATTACAAAGGTTTGGATCCTCTAGACTGTGTAAATAATCTTAATCGTATCAGTACTAACAATATCTCCAATGACCAAAAACAACATGTGGGAGTCCGAGAGGCCTAATTTGCCACCTATTTCTAAATCAAAGTATAACAAACTTCATGGTAGGCCAAAAAATTTGAGGAAGAGAGGTCAAAATGAACCACGCCAAGGATATTTAGGAAAATCGCATCAACAATCATTAAGGTGCATGGTTTGTTGGCAATATGGCAATAATGCAAGAACACATAATAAAAAGGAAGCTGCAAAAGAAGATGAAATTAAAGCATCTAAAAGCAATGAAGCTAGGGAAGCTAGTAACACTAGTGTGAATGGTACATTGTAGGAATAGTTGGATTTGACTCAGCCTTAATGTCCAACTTAGGATACATAGGTAGAACCACCGGAAGAGAAGCCTGTAAAACTCCCAGTAAATAAATTCTAATTTATTTTACTTTACCTCATTTTCAAATTTGATAAGAAATGTTATTATTAGTCCTTTTGATATCTATTATGTGTGTAGGTGAAAAGAGGCAGAACTAGTATGATGAATGCAGTTGCACATATCTCAACCCCAGCTGCAAATATTATACCCCCATCTCACGTAAGTCTTAATAACTTATCTATGAATTTTTACAATCATATACATTTTTTTTTATATATATGACAATTAAAGTTGTATTTATTGTATATATAGAAAAATCCAAGAATGCATTCATTCCAATGCCACCACTAATTCCACATGGAACAAAAATTGTTAGCATTAGAGCTCCACCATCTTGAATCACAATCCGTTAAAGAAATTGGCTATGTGAAAGTGTACCTCAAACACAAGAGACACTTAGGGGTACTCCAATCTTAAATATAAAAGGGATGAAATTTGTGACAATCAACAAACTGAGAGGAATTATCAAAGAGACTGACAAGGATGGTGCGGGGTCATCCAAAATAAAAGGGAAGAATAAGTAGAAAGTCACCATGTGCAGTGAACTCTATTTTTATTTATTATCATTTTATTTTATGGTGAACAATCTATAAGCTCTATAAGCTTGGTTTTTGGGGACAGTGATAACTTTGTAAGCTTAGTTTTTGTCCATGTTTTTATCAAACAATGATTGCTTGGTAGGCTTAATCTATTTGGATGTTACTGTTGGCCGATTTCGCAATCGATAAACACGCGCAAGTATACGCGGTCCACAAGTAATATATGTAAGTTGAGTGTCGAACCCACGAGGACAAAGTCTTAACAGAAAACAAATACTAAGGTAAAGTCGTTACTAATCTTATCTAAACGAGTTAAACAAATGGTTGATTAAGCTATTTCAACTAGACTATAGTATTAAGGGAAATAGATGTGCTAGGAAGTTAGATAGGATTACAACTCCCCTAATGCTTCACCTAATCTTCTAACTCTCCAAATTACAAACGAATCAAGGAATGGCCAACCGAGAACATTAATAAGCATAAGCTTCTGTCAAAGGTCAAATGCACATCCCTAACCAGCTAGACACAATATGTCTATTGGTGACACTAACTAGGTCAAGGTCATTAAGCTCAGTCCTAAGGTCACACAAGGAAAATAAGAATATGTTTATCCTCTTAGCACATTATGCACACAATTCAATGTCATGGTCATAACAGGTGTTGTTGTATTTAAAGATAGACAGTAATATCCATTTATCAATTTCCATCACTATCAATACCAATTTCTTTATCAAGCAATCAGACATTAAGAACCAAATACAACAACCCATTCCAAAATAATTCATTATATAAAATGAGAAAGAAAGTTGATTAAGCTAATCATAAGGTTACATTGCAATCCTAAAAATGGAGTTAGTTCATAACTATGGTACTAACACGCATTTTTAATACACCACACATCATCAGACAAATACAAGGAATGGGAGATTTGGAATAAGAAAACCCCTGATTGAAGTGTTCTTCCGCCAAATCTTCTCTTCATGTGTAGAGTCTGAATGACTCCTAGCTTCAATAACTCTTCTTCCTTTCACAAGCTTCTTTCTCTTCTAGAAAAATAGAAAATGAAATCTAATTTTAAGCTGTAATAAATTTGTTCTGATATCTATCTCATATCTGATGCCTTTAAAGCATCCCCCTTACTATCTATTTATACCATCCCTCTTTTAACTAGGTCATTAAAGACGAGCAATAGCTGGGGAACCGGAGCTCGAGCCGGGGCGCGAGCCAAGAAGACATCTGTAAATGGCGGTCGGGCGCGGATACGGCATGTCTGGCTAATATGAATACTGCAATGAAGAGCGATCGAGATGGCGCTGGGCGCTATGACATCGACACATCAAGGACGATTCTCGATGGCATCGGTATGCGCTTTTTGATTGATCAAGCGCTACTTTCCAAAGAGCTTTGTTACTTCTCGTACTGCATTGATGGATGTTTTCATTATAGTTGGTGCCGAGGCGTCACTTTCCAGTAGAAATGCTCAAGACCTATAAAAAACCAGCCTAAAAAGAACTAATCGGATACACACTAAAATAAATAAGTAAGCTATCCAAAAGATTGAATATAGGCATCAAAATTAAGCAACAAAAAGGGCTAAATGCGGGTATGAAACCCACACATCAAATACCCCCAAACTTAAGCGTTTGCTTGTCCTTAAGCAAACTATCAGACAACCATAAATAATTTCATAAGAATAGGGAAAGACATATACGACTAGGGGCATAGAGTCTACAACAAAAATAAGAGACTGTAATTGATCCACTCAGTGTGTGTGTGAAGACCACATATCGAAACTAGCCATAACCCAAATGAAGATCATACTGTCGACCGTGATAACCAATAGGTACCCAAGCAGCTCACATGCATAACAAGAGCAATGACAAGACGCAAAAGCATGAAAGGCTCGTAAGTTCTAGAATATCAAAGCAAGATCTAGCTTAGATAAAACTTGATTACTTTTAGGCAAAACAGAGTACTCATTAGAAAGCTTTTGATCAATGACTCCCAAGCCAGAAGACTTTAGGGCACTAGGTGTAGAACACCCCTAAGAATCTAATAACTCAAGCACAAAGGCCACGTAAACAACATAAGTCCAAAATAGATTTTACGAGCCTACGTTTATGGGTGAGTGCGTTTCCACGCTCCATCTCAACCCACCGTAGGACACAAATTATTATTATTATTATTATTTTTTTCAGAACTAAAGAGCCTAGACTGCTAATGCATCAGTGCCTTTAAAAACTTGAAATTAGCAGAGTATTAGTGAACACTATTTTCAACACGGTAAAAGACAATCACAAAAGGAAAACTACTAGAAAGATGCAAAGTCAGTGCTCGCTAAACGGATGGATCCAAGACAGTCTTGAGTTAAATCAAACACAAGCCCCCAAAGTCGTATAACTAAAGCCACGAGCTTAGGAAATAGATAAAATTTCAAGACAGTCCGACAAAGGTCAAAACAAAACTTAAAGCTAACTACCCTCACCCAACATAAAGAATTTACCGAAACGAGGCTTGGGTTAGTCAAAATATAATAAAGCAAAATATATAGACTATAGAGTGCCCTTATCATCACAGGGCAAAGCCATAACATATGGCAACGAGTATACCAATAAATCAGTGAAAGACCCAAAAAATAGGCTTAAGGCAAGACAATATCCGACTTAGTCAAGATATTCCCTAATGAAAAGATAAATACCAAAAGCATATAATAATATGAAACACAGAACACTGCTAAGCCAAAACATGCATTCACGATAATTTAAAACATGCATCCAAAAACCAAAAGATAAACCATGATAAAAACAACAATAGATAGATAACAACTTAAACAATAGCCTGGGGCTATCAAGCCCAAATACCATCCTAACAAAGTAGTTTAAAATAGAAATATAATAATACTACTCTAACACAATTCATATATAAATAAAATACTAGCAGAAATTCTCCCCCAAACTTGAACATGAGCCAGAGTCCTCACTGGCCATCACAACAACATCAAACATTGGCATCCCCACCGTCATCATCACCAAGACCAAAGTCTTCATCAGCACCGAACAACTCCAAGTCGTCATCATCATCATCCTCCACGTTGATAGGCTGGTACCCGCGGTCCTCTTCAGATGGCGGCGGGAACTGCGGTGGATAAGGAACATAGAGTGGAGGCACTGGAAATGGGAATGGCATAAAGTCCGCGTCCTTGCCACCTTGAGCAGCATGGATGTTGGCTAAAGTATCGGCGAACTCAGCATGATAGTGATGAAACTAGCTCTGCCACTGGGCAACTGTGTCAACTTTGCAATGCAAAAAAATTAGGCTGCTCATAATCTGAGCAAGGGCCCCCGAATCAATGGCATCGACAAAAGGGGGAAATGGCGCCTGACTAGAAGTTCCTGCCGCAGATGAGGGTTGTGGGCCATCAGAAGGCGGCTGAGGCGGTGTTTGCAAAAAACCTTCTCCTCGGGGATGCGAGGGTGCACCATCCCATACGACATAATGACTAATCAACTGATGATCAATGACTAACATGGGCGGGAGGGTAACATCTTCCGCCTCCCACTGGACACCTGCCCGTTTACAAAGCCTGGTAATAAGAGAAGGGTGGGGAAGGCTAGAAATGACCTTGCTTTTGATAGCCTTCTTGATGGATTCGTTGATCAAAGCCCCCACATCAATATTTAGCCCCATCACAATGGCATAGCAGAGCGTCGCCCGCTCTCGAGTGACATCACTCACATGACGCGTCGGCTGAAGGTTGGCACAGATGAAGGCATACCAAGCCTTACCATAATGACTGAGCGCTTGTGAAGGAAAGGACGTGCACTCGCCAGTGTAATCATTAGTTTTCCAGACTGTTCTAGGCTTACGAAGTTTGCTAATAAGGTCATCAGACTTATAACTCCGAATCTGATTCTCGCTGTAGTCCTTCTTGTCGAAATTGGGAGTTTTGTACACTTCATTGATGGCTTTGACATCGAATGGAATTAATTTTCCCCTGACAAGCACAGTCGGCGGACCATCTAGAATGGCATTAGCATAAAACTCCTTGACCACTGCTACCACATCAGATTCCGGTGATTTGGTGAAGTGAACCCACTTCATGGCACTTATCATGGCGTGCATATGGCCATCCAATTTGTCAACCGGCCAAAGGCCACACTCGGGCACAAGACTTCGAGATTTGAATTTTTGGGTGTAGCGCTTGTAGGCTTCTTCGGATGGAAATTTGACTGAATCCCATGGGGTGATCTGATTGCGGGACGAGGAAGGAGGAGGAGGACCAATACTAGTTCTAGGACGCTTGGAAGCCATAGTAGAAGGAAGAGATAATAGGGTAAAAGAAAAAGAGTTTGGCCAAATCACCGTACCTACTGCGAATTTTATAGGCGTATCTCGGTTAAGAATAAACCTTTGATCGGTTGGTTGCCCAAACGGCATGAAACGGCTGGCGGTTGGTGATCGGTCGGAAGATGAGCAGTTGCTTTGCTTGGATAGAGAGAGAAATGAAATATTTGAGAGAAGATAACTAAAGACGGATACTAACTGATGAAATCGCCTCAAATGAATCTGGACACCAGAGGTGGGTGGCGATGAGGCGCATCGGATGGTGGCGATTAAGCGCGGCGAGATGATTGGCGTGAGTGTATGCACATGGAATGGCGTTAGGCGCGGCGCGAGATTGCAGTGTGTATGCACATTGGATGGTGTCGGGGCGCGAGTTCACATATAAAGCGTCGCGCCACGGTGCTAACCCAGCAACTTTGCAGACAAGCATACATATCAACAAACTATCCGTCTATTAGTAATCCAATTAACTCAAACTCAACCGAGGGATAAAAATGAAATGAACAAGCAACAAGAACTATACAGACTACAAACACTAAAAAGAACACAGGTAATAACTTGATAAACAAAGTGAAATTTCAAGAAAAGGCAGATAAAACAATTTGTTGATACTGCGATGGGGATGCCTCCCATCAAGCGCTTGATTTTGAGTCGTCGGCTTGACTTTCATCCCGTTTCACACCGGGTCTCCAAGTGTAATGGAGGTATTCTGCCGGTCAACTTCGCCGCCCTAGTAGTGCTTTAACCTCTGCCCATTGACCTTAAAGGTTGCGTTCGAATTCGGGTCCTCAACCTCTATTGTCCCGTACAGATAAACCTTAGCAACTGTGAAGGGCCCCGACCATCGAGACTTTAACTTGCCCGGAAATAATTTTAGCCGGGAGTTGAAAAGAAGAACCTTCTGGCCCGGTTCGAAGTGTCTCTCGAGGATTTTTTTTAGCATGCCACCTCTTGGTCTTCTCCTTATACAACTTAGAGTTTTCATATGCTTGTAGATGAAACTCATCAAATTCATTAAGCAGCAAGAGCCACTTTTCTCCGGCTGCTTCAAGATCAAAGTTAAGCTTTTGAATGGCCCAATAAGCGTTGTGCTCCAACTCAACTGGGAGATGACATGATTTACCATAGACTAACCTATACGGGGACATTCCGATAGGCGTTTTATTCGTTGTGCGGTAGGCCCATAATGCATCATCAAGCTTCTTAGACCAGTCCTTACGGTTTGGGTTAACAATCTTTTCCAAGATTCGTTTCACCTCCCGATTCGAAATTTTAGCTTGTCCGCTGGTCTGTGGGTGGTATGCAGTGGCGATCTTGTGAGTTACCCCATACTTGGATAGAAGGGCTTCAAAGTATTTATTGCAGAAGTGTGACCCTTCATCACTGATGATGGCCCGAGGTGTGCCAAAACGGGTGAAAATGTTCTTCTTAAGGAACTGAAGCACCACCATAGCATCATTAGTCGGCAAGGCAACTGCTTCCACTAACTTTGAAACATAATCCACAGCCACGAAGATGTAAAGATTGTTGAAAGAGGATGGGAACGGTCCCATGAAGTCGATGCCCCATACATCGAATAACTCCATTTCTAGGATATTCTGCAGGGGTAATTCATGCCGTCTTGATATGGTGCCTACCCATTGGCATCTGTCGCAGTGCATCACATATGCGTGTGCATCCTTGAATAAGGTGGGCCAATAGAATCCTGACAGAAGCACCTTAGCAGCAGTTCGTTGGCCTCCGAAATGACCTCCATAGTTTGAAGAGTGGCAATGATGTAGCACACCTTTAATTTCTTCTTCAGACAAACATCTACGCAAAATCTGATCGGAACACTGCTTGAACAGGAAGGGCTCATCCCAAAGATATTGTTTGGCATCCTTGAGGAATTTTTTCTTTTGTTGATAGCTCATATTATTGGGAAGAACTTTGCAAGCAACATAATTGGTGAAGTATGCATACCACAGAACCTTTCCATTGACCATAAAGAGTTGCTCATCCGGGAAAAAATCATTTATAGCTTCATCGGCTTCACCCGAAGGTGTGGTGTTTTCCAATCTAGATAAGTGGTCGGCAACCTGATTTTCAGTTCCCTTCTTGTCTCTGATTTCTAAATCAAACTCCTGCAGAAGCAGAACCCACCGTATCAACCTCGGCTTAGCATCCTTCTTTTCAATTAAATACTTGATCATCGAGTGATCGGTGTACACGATCACCTTCATTCCGATGAGGTAGGAACGAAACTTATCAAAAGCATACACTACTGCCAGCAGCTCCTTCTCAGTGGTGGTATAATTTAACTGAGCATCAGTCAATGTTTTGCTGGCATAGTAAATGGTGTGGAAAACCTTTTCCCTTCGCTGGCCCAACATTGCCCCGATAGCAAAGTCACTGGTGTCGCACATGAGCTCGAAAGGGTATGCGCAGCCTGGAGCTATCACAATAGGCACCGAGATAAGCCTCTTCTTTAATAACATAAAAGCGCTCAGGCAGGCGGCATCGAACTAGAAAGGCATGTCCTTTTCCAGGAGCGTGCACAAAGGTTTAGTGATCTGCGAGAAATCCTGAATAAACCTTCTGTAGAAACCTGCATGCCCGAGGAAACTCCTTACCCCTTTCACTGAGGTGGGCGGTGGAAGGTTATTGATCACATCTATCTTTGCTTTATCAACCTCAATTCCGTCCACAGAAACCCGATGACCCAAAATAATGCCCTCTTCGACCATGAAGTGACACTTCTCCCAATATAGCACCAGGTTAGTTTCGATACATCGATGGAGAATGGCAGTCAGATTTGTCAAGCAGTTGTCAAACGAGCTCCCAAAAACTGAGAAATCATCCATGAAGACCTCTAAGGTCTTTTCAACCATGTCCGAGAAGATTGACATCATACACTACTGAAATGTTACGGGAGCATTACATAGCCCAAAAGACATTTTTTGGAAGGCAAAGGTCCCATAAGGACATGTGAATGTCGTCTTCTCCTGATCTTCAAGAGCAATAGAAATCTGATTGTACCCCGAGTACCCATCAAGCAAACAATAATACTCGTGCCCAGCCAACCAGTCAAGCATTTGATCAATGAAAGGAAGGGGAAAGTGATCCTTATAGGTTGATTTGTTAAGTTTCTTGTAATCCATGCACACTCTCCACCCGGTCACCGACCTGGTGGGAATCAGTTCGTTGTTCTCATTGGACACAACTATCATCCCTCCCTTCTTTGGCACAAATTGGATTGGACTAACCCAAGGACTATCCGAGATGGGGTAGATAATGCCCGCATCTAGTAACTTAATGATCTCATTCCGGATGACCTCTTTCATAATGGGATTTAGCCGCCTCTGATGCTCTATAGATGGCTTTGAGTCTTCCTCTAAAAGAATTTTGTGCATGCATAGAGTTGGGCTGATCCCTTTTATATCAGCGATAGACCATCCTAAGGCCATTTTGTACTTCTTGAACACAAGCAGCAACTTTTCTTCCTGACACTTGGTTAGAGAAGCAGAAATTATCACAGGTAATGAAGATGAATTTCCTAAATAATCATACCTCAGGTGAGCAGGCATAGGTTTAAGCTCAAGGACAGGAGGCTCGATGATAGACGGCTGAGCTTTGGAAGTAGATGCCTCTTTATCATTCAGAGACTCGAACTTCAGTGGAATTGCTTCAATCCTTGAGGTTCATCGAGCCACTTAGCACATTCCACATGTGAGGGCTCTTCCATAGTACTAGCCCCAGTTAAAGTAGCTTCCAGAGGATCTTGAATGCAAGTTTCTAAGAAAACCCCCTTCACTGAACTATCAATTGTATTAATTTGGAAGCAATCCTCAAGTGTATTATGATACTTCATTGATCGGAAGACATTGAATGTCACTTCCTGATCGTTAACTCTCATTGTCAACTCCCCCTTTTAGACATCGATGAGGGTCCTCCTAGTTGCCAAGAATGGCCTTCCCAATATTATCGGGATCTCCCTATCCTCCTCAAAATCAAGGACTATGAAATCCGCCGGAAATATGAACTTGTCAACCTTCACTAGCACATCCTCCATAATTCCCTTCGGGTATGTCAAAGATCTGTCAGCTAATTACAGGGTAACGCTTGTCGGCTTGGCTTCATTGAGGCCTAGCTTCTTATAAATAGAGAGGGGCATCAAGTTGATGTTGGCCCCTAGATCACACAGAGCCTTCCCAATAAACAGGTCCCCAATGGTGCACGGGATTGTAAAACTTCTTGGATCTTTGAGCTTCGGCGAAAGCTTGTTTTGAAGGATGACACTACACTCTTCTGTCAGAGCCACCGTCTCATAGTCTCCCATTTTGCGCTTCTTGGACAGAATGTCCTTCATGAACTTGACGTAACTAGGCATTCCTTCCAATACCTCTGCAAATGGAATATTTATATGCAGTCTTTTGGACACCTCTAAGAATTTGGAAAACTGCTTATCCAGCTTCTGTTTCTGCACCCTCTGGGGAAAAGGCAACTGAGAGAGGCTGATTGACCATAGTCGTTGGAGGAGATGGTGTAGGAGGTCTGTCTTGACCACTTTCTTCACCCCCACTTGTCTCAGCATTCTCCTTCACAGGAGGTTCATCTTCAGTTACTACCTCATCTTCTACAAGAATACCCTCTCCACTTTGCACTTTAGTGGTTCTCCCACTTCTGAGGGTTACTGCTTTACATTACTCCTTGCCTTCCCGTTTCGGGTTGACATCAGTGTCACTAGGCAATGTGCCTAGTGGACGACTGTTTAAGGCAGTAGCCAACTGGCCCATCTGTACTTTAAGATTCCTAATGGAGACCTTTTGATTATTACTTCTGGTTTTGTTCTGGGCTATGTACCTCGACAAAAGATCTTCTAAACTGGGCTTCCTTTCCTGTTGAGGTGGAGGATGGTGGAACTGATGCTGAGTGCTCTGTGGATGTGGGTTGAACTGAGTTTGAGTTTGGAATCCTATAGGGTTAGCATAATTCTGCCTTGTAGATGGAGGTTGAGGTAGGTTGGGGTTGGTATTGTTGTTGTTGTTGTTGCCCCATAAGAAGTTTGGATGATTTCTTAACCCCGGGTGGTAATGAGTGGGAAGACTGGTATTTTGTTGCCGCCCATAGTTGGAAACAAATTGAACTGATTCAGGGCTTATCGCACACTGATCAGTTGGGTGGCTCCCTTGACATAATTCACATTGAACCACGACACTCTGCACGTTTTGAACCGTTGAAGGTCCTATGGTGTCTAGCCTTTTGTTAAGACTACTTCTGAGCCGCTAACGATGTGAAAGAGTCCACTTCATAAACCCCCGCTGCTCTTCTTGGGGCTTGCCTATCATTTGGCCATTGATAATTATTGGCAGCCATTGTCTCCACCAGCTCATATCCCGCTGTGTGATGTTTGGCCATGAATGCCCCTCCAGATGCGGCATCAATACTCAAACGAGTAGATTCGGACAACCCATTGTAAAAGGTCTGGATGCGGAGCTACTCTGGCAGACCGTGGTGCGGGCATTTCCTCAGAAGATCCTTAAACCGCTCCCACGAGTCGTATAAGGATTCAGATTCGAACTAAATAAAGGATATGATATCATGACTGAGCCTGGCTGTTTTGGCAGGAGGGAAGAACTTCGCCATAAATATCTGTGCCAAGTCGGCCCATGTAGTAATGGAGCTTGACAGAAGTGAATGAAGCCAGCTCTTGGCTTTGTCCCTTAATGTAAATGGAAACAACCAGAGTCTGATGGCATCGTCAGACACTCCGTTGCATTTAAAGGTGTCACAGATCTCCACAAAATTTATCAGGTGATCATTGGGGTCATCATTCGGCAGTCCCCCAAACTAAATGTTGGTACACATTTGAATGGTGCCAGGCTTGATCTCAAAATTATTGGCTTGGATGGCGGGCCTTTGAATGCTCGCCTGGAGATCGTCAATACGAGGCATAGCGTACTCCCTCAGAGATTTCTGAAGTTCCTCAGCCATAATGATAGGAGCAGGTATGTCCTCGGGTGTGTCCTCGGATTTTTCTCTCCGCAGTCGTCTGAATGTTCAATCAACCTCGGGATCGAGAGGAATTATATGTCGTCCCTTTCGAGGTGGCATAAACAATGAAGACTACCTAAAAAGAGAAATTGAACAAAGAAAATCGATTTAAAGTAAGATCATAATGACTTAGTTTTAATATTAAAAACAATTAATTCTAAGTCCCCGGTAACGGCGCCAAAAACTTGTTGGCCGATTTCACAATCGATAAACACGCACAAGTATACGCGGTCCACAAGTAATATATGTAAGTTGAGTGTCGAACCCATGAGGACAAAGTCTTAACAGAAAACAAATACTAAGGTAAAGTCGTTACTAATCTTATCTAAACGAGTGAAACAAATGGTTGGTTAAGCTATTTCAACTAGACTGTAGTATTAAGGGAAGTAGATGTGCTAGGAAGTTAAGATAGGATTACAACTCCCCTAATGCGTCACCTAATCTTCTAACTCTCCATATTACAAACGAATCAAGGAATGGCCAACCGAGAACATTAATAAGCATAAGCTTCTATCGAAGGTCAAATGCACATCCCTAACCAGCTAGACACAATATGTCTATTGGTGACACTAACTAGGTCAAGGTCATTAAGCTCAGTCCCAAGGTCACACAAGGAAAATAAGAATATGTTTATCCTCTTAGCACATTATGCACACATTTTTATGTTATGGTCATAACAAGTGTTGTTGTATTTAAAGATAGACAGTAATATCCATTTATCAATTTCCATCACTATCAATACCAATTTCTTTATCAAGCAATCAGACATTAAGAACCAAATACAACAACCCATTCTAAAATGATTCATTATATAAAATGAGAGAGAAAGTTGATTAAGCTAATCATAAGGTTACATTGCAATCCTAAAAATGGAGTTAGTTCATAACTATGGTACTAACACGCATTTTTAATACACCACACATCATCAGACAAATACAAGGAATGGGAGATTTGGAATAAGAAAACCCCTGATTAAAGTGTTCTTCCACCAAATCTTCTCTTCACGTGTAGAGTCTAAATGACTACTAGCTGCAATAACTCTTCTTCCTTTCACAAGCTTCTTTTTATTCTAGAAAAACAGAAAATGAAATCTAATTTTAAGCTGTAATAAATTTGTTCTGATATCTATCTCATATCCGATGCCTTTAAAGCAGCCCCCTCGCTATCTATTTATACCATCCCTTTTAACTAGGTCATTAAAGACGAGCAATAGTTGGAGGCAAGCTGCTCAGGCGCGCGAGCCAAGACATCGCAAGCGCACCGGTATGCGGGATACGGCATTCTTGTTACGAATATGGCATGGTGTAGCGATTGGAGATGGCGTCGAGGCGACGACATCTGACATTAATGGCATGATTATTGATGGCGTCGGGTGCGGCTTTCGGCCCTGGGGCGCCACTTTCCAGTAGCTTTAAGCTACTTCTCATGTGCTGTGATGGATTTTTTGCATTATAGATGGCGTAGAGGCGCCACTTTCCAAAGATAAAATGCTCAAGACCTATAAAAAGCCAGCCTGAAAAGAACTAATCGGATACACACTAAAATAAATAAGCAAGCTATCCAAAAGATTGAATATAGGCATCAAAATTAAGCAACAAAAAGGGCTAAAATGCGGGTATGAAACCCACACATCAGTTACCATGAAGTGATTGTAACTATCAGTTTTTTATCAATGTAAATTTAATTTTCTTGGTGAAATATATGACCAGTCATTAAGGTAAAATGGGTGTGTGTTTGTATATTTGTGTTTGTATGTTTGGGTGTTGGTTCATTATTAGGTGTTACTTTATTTCATGTTGGTTAGTTCATGTGGCCTTAGTTGGGAACCGAGGACTTATGTCAATATCATACAATGGTGCAGTAAAGTTGCATGGAAAAGTCTATTATGTAAATATGACATCATTGTATTCCAATTTTTCTAAGACAATATATAGCAATCTCTTATTCTTAACTTCCATTTCGTAAGGATTTATTAATTTCTTAACAGTAATTTTTGTGTTCTTTGCATGGCCTACATAAACATCAATTCCACTGTCATCATTGGTCGTAGTTGTGCTAACTGCTTTGAGAAAATCAGTGATGAGACGTATTGTCTTAAATAAAATTTATCAGGTTTGAAACTTACTAATATAGTATTTTTTTTCATGTTGTTTTGAGCCTTTTTCCCCACTTTTTCTAGTCTAATAAAGAAATGTACATATGTTTAGTCTAGTGTTCTAATCGTAAAGTTTCTGCAAATTATTTGTAGTGAGAAATTTAGAAGTTCCGGGGTTTAGGACTTGATTTAACCCTTGAAAAGCTTTATTATAGCCAATAATTATTAATTTTCATATCAGTTTCATTATTCATTAAAACCTTTTATTGGATATATTTCATGGCTTGGATACGCAGGTAGTTTCATGTGATAATGTAGAATAGAGAAATGCTCCAGTGGCAATGCTTTGTTATGATGAATTATTAGATTCTATGATACTAGCAACTTTATTAGATGAGTGCTTAGATACCAAATGTAAATGTTACCTCCAATTCTAGTTTTTTATCTAGTTTATTTTGGCAAATGAAATCGATCTGCTTAATGTAAGTTTTGATGGTCAGTTTGCTCCTGATAGAATCTCTGCCAAGACGGGGGTGAAGGAACTTTAAAGGATTGCATCATTGAGAAGGTGTTGTGGCTTTGTTCTGTTGTATTAGCTTTTGTTCAATTTAAAATGTAGCTTACATTATTTAGCACATCCGAGTTATTAGTATTGGAGACATTTGAGTGTTATTTCAATGTTGTATTAGCTCTATTTAGAACAATGTGGCTCTGTTTCAAACTGGTGTAGTATTAGGTGTTGCTCAAATGGACCTGTTTCAAGGCAAAACTCTGGTTCCCTTTTGCTGATGCTTTATTATGGTATGTGCTCACAAAATCTTCATTACATATTGTCATTACATTTCTTTATTAAACAAAATCTTCATTACATTTCTTGCATTACCCAAATCTTTCGAACAAAATCTTGCATTAAACTTCTATTCCCATTACACAAAGTCCTTATTACATTTCTTGCATATAAAATGTTATTGCATTTCTTGCATTACATTTCTAGTATACACAATTCTTGCATTACATAATTCAATCATAGATTATCATAATGAACTATGTCAGCACCATATTGCAATACATATGTTCAATTTTTTTAAATCCTCATAACTTCCTTTTCCATGGTTGTGCATCTTGACAGCAACCCACCTTTAACTGGGGGATCAATCCAACGAAAAAATTTGCATCCATTCTGCAATAGGCATAATAAGCATAAAGATTTGACAACAAATTACAAGCCCTATTTCACTGCAGTAAAAATTCTAGTTAAGGAATGAAGAAAAAATTACCTCAATGGATTGGCAAGCAAAGAATCTTCTCCCACGATTTAATTCGGAATTAACAGTTCTAAGTGTATCCGGACAACCACATTGACAAATTACGGTAGTCATTGGTAAGTTTCTTCTTTGTTGCTCTTTTTCTCTCCTTACTCTGGTTTTCTTTTGGTTGCACTTCTTCTCTCCTTACTCTGGTTTTCTTCTTTGTTGATTGCTCTTATTCTCTCCTTACTCTAGTCTTCTTCTTCACTACTTGTGGTTTCTCTTTTTTGCTCTTCTTCTTTGTTGCTTCTGGTCTTCTTTGTTGCTGTTTCTTTGTTGCTTATGTCGATCTTCTTTGTTGTTGCTTCTTCTTTGTTACTTCTGAATTTATTGATAAAGAATGGAGGGAAATGAGTGAGTTTGTTAGGGCAGGAAAGGCAACAAAACTTTTTTTTAAGTCAAACTATATTCTATATCGTCAAACCGTATAAAATACGTGTCTGGCCTAAAATGTAGGTATTTCGATCAATTTTGGCTGAATTTTGAAATTTGAGGCTAAATTGTATCAAATTAGACACTTGATGTAGTAAACTGTAAGCCCAAATTCTTTGGGACCCGAATTATAAATTTGATGGTACTTCATATAACAAAAGTGTAATTAACCCTATATTATATTTAGTATATTAATTTGAGGAATGAAGATATCCTACTTTATTACTAAGGAAATAAAGAATTAAAAGGAAGATGTAAGGGCTTAGGTATATATATCTACTAGTAATTGTCCGTGCCTGAAAGCACGGTGATGAGTGGGTTTTATACTCAAGAATAGAGTGCATTTAAGCTTAATATTTTGGTTGGTTTTTAAGTGTTGTGAGTGCATTTCATACATTTTATGTTATTTTGTAGGTTATGACACGACATTGGCATGAAAAAGTAAGGAAAAACAATTCACACATCTTTTGTACTAAAATATGCAAGCAAATGAAAGAAGGGAAGATTATAGGGCTTCTAACACTAAGTTGGATTCATTTTCTTGGCTCGAAACTTTGATTTCATTGTAGATATACTTCTTAGATTTTCAAAACATCTTGAATTGTTCCAATCATAGTTCGGATGCGGAAGTTATGGCCTTTTTCTCAACAAATATCAAAGCTTGGAGTTGTCATGCTTGCCAATTACATAACAGCTACTTCAAGCCCGATTTTGATCTTGATCCAACCATTATATGTCAATTCTCAAAGAATGAGAGTTGTAGATCTCGTCGAGATCTTTGATTTGATAGGTAGCAGGCCCTATAACTCATCCCGGATCAAAAGTTATGGTCATTTTACTAAAGAACGTCGCAGCAAAAAATTGATCGGCGCGGGGCAAGCCAGACCATCAGATTTTCGACTACTGTAACGCGGGGCACGCCCAAATTGGCCTAGGAACAGCGCTGGGCACGTCGATTGGCGGGGAGAGAGCTGATTTGGGTGTTATTTTGATCAATTTGAGTTAGAATAGGATTGTTAGTTGCCTAACTTGCTAGGGTTTCCATGAAGACTATAAATACTTGATTATAACTTTGATTGGAGAGACTTATTCTAGACTTTTGACTATAATTCATTGAGAGCCACCTTGCAGAGACTTGGAGATAGCATTGGAAAACATTGAAGGTAGAGATTAAAGCTTGGAGATTGGAGATTCCTTGACAGAGTTTTTCTTCTTCTCTTAATTTCATTATCAGTACTTGAGATGATATTTAATTTTAATCTTCTTCTCTTTATTTTGATGATGAACTAATTTCCCAATTAGGGGTACAATAAAACTTTTTGCAATTTAATAATCATTATTTTCACTTGTTGATCCTATGGAGTTGATTTTTATATTTTGTGCTTAATCTATTAATTATCTAACTAGCAATTAATTTGATATCTTTGATGGAATTAAAAGAGGAAATCTTAGATTATATCTGAATATAAAAACGTATGAATTTGTTTATTCTTGTTAAGGATAACATAACAGTGTATGAGACAAAAGTACTTATATGCCATGCGTATTGTGTTAGGAGTTTGTGCTTAATAAATCTGTTTTAAGTGTCTTGCACGAAAGTAACAAAATAACTAAAATAGGTCTTTTTATTAATCATTGACAGATGTTAATAAATTGATAGGAAATCCTAGTTAGCAATTCATTTGATTAAATAAGTGGAAATAAGCTAAGGCGATTATTGTTGAGAAATTAGGGAAATTATATCCCTATATCTTTATCATCTGGTGATCAATAATTGTTAGTTAATTTAGTATTCTTTTTATTTGTTCTTAATTAAAATAATTTTCACAAAATAATTGGAGTGATTGTTTAAGTGAATTTGAATTGATAAAAACTTGCTAATTAGATTAATTGTTAGTAACTATTCTCCATGGGTTCGACAACCTATCTTATCACTTTATTACTTGATTAACCATGTGCACTTACGCGTATTTGTCATTATATAAGCGAACAACAAGTTTTTGGCGCCGTTGTCGGGGAACAGTTTAATAATTATTTCGTTATTAGTTTTTATCAATTTAGTTTATTTAAATATTTTTAATTTTTTCTATTTTTATTTTACGAGGTACATCATGGCTAACTATAATTATCAATGGCCTTATACGAGAATGACTCAGCCAAACGCAACAAAGATATATGAACTGGATGAGTTGTCAGCACGGATGGAGACAATTTTAGTGATTTGTGATTATTGTGCTGGAAACCATCCAAAATGCGCCATCAATTTCGAGTCAATAAAGTATAGTGGCAACTTCGATGACTACCCAAAAAATTATGCTTATCCCAACAACTATCATCAGGACTGGGGTTATCACCCGAATTTCTCGTAAAAAGATAATCAAACCCAACCTCAAGTGTCACGATAAACTCAACCACCCAGATGTCAGGTTTTCCAACAACCACCCCAACAACGGGATAAGAAACCAGAACTGGAGGAGCTTTTGATCAATTACATAAAAGAGAACGAGACATGGAAAAATAGTCAAGAAGTGACTCTTAGAAATATAGAGAATCAAATTGGGCAGTTGGTAAATGCTATTAACAATCGCCCTCAAGGTGAATTGCCAAGTAATATGGTTTTTGAAACTGATGGAGTACCCAAGCCAATAGTTATGGATGTTGAAAAACATGAGACAAGTGGGGAGCAGGAAAAGGAGGTTGGAGAAGATCGAGCCTCGAGTTCCAATGTTCATAAGCTAATTTTGATAGTTCCCCACGAGCCTCTTCCACAAAAACTCAAGGATCCGGGTAGCATTGCAATCCCGTGTACAAATGGTAGTCATTCCACAGGCAAAGCACTATGTGACATGAGAGCTAGTATATCTTTTGAGCCATGGTGGGATGAGCATGGGAAGAAAGAGGAAGATTCAGTTGTGTTTAAAAAGATTCAATGCAATAATTTCTTCACAGACATAATGGCGCAAGTGCCTAGTTACCTGAAGTTCTTAAGATGGATTCTATTTAAAAGAATCATGCTAGGTGATTTTAATTTCTAATTGTTGGCTGGAGGGTTCTTCACTTTTTGAAGGGGGATTGGATAGAAGAAATTGAAGTAGTCGGGCTGACGAATCTAAAACAAGCGCTTATTGGGAGGCAACCGAAGTTTAAATTTTAATTTTAATTTTAATTTTAATTTTTAGTAGTTAATAAATTTGCATTTATTTGGATTTAATAAACTTGCTTCTATTGTGTTCACAGGTTAGTCAAGTACAATTCAAGTGTGGTGCCCGATTCATTTTAATTCGCCTAACCTATTCTCCAAACTTAGCAGACAAAGAGGAAGATTGCTATATTTTCAAGGAAGTCCTCTGCTTTACTTTTTCCTATTTCAGCCATTGAGGACAATGTCTAGTTTATGTTTGGGGGCATTTTAGTGTCGTATTGCATATAGTTCGTTATTTTACGTGTTAGCATTGTGTTTTTGCATTTAGTGTGCATATTATACATGGTATTACTTGCATATTCATATATGTGTAGCATTAGTATGTGTTCATATAGTATAATTATAATTTTTGCATGAATCTGTGTGGTAGGTTAGTGTGGTCTTGGCTTGGCCAATGATGAGATTGGTACTATATGTTAATTTGAACAAAATTGATAATTGATGCTTAACTCTAAATTGAGTCATGATGCTAATCTAAGTTTGTCAAAAGCTTATGTAATTGGTTAGAACGTAGATTTTCTTATTTTAACTGATTTAGATCAAAGGAGTTCATAATTATCTTATAGTGGGAAAATTGAAGTTCAAATGTTAATGACATCTGTAAATGTTGACATGAAGGCTAAAATAAACTAAATAAACAAGTTTGGGGGAATCTATGGGGCATAAAAAAAGAAAAAATTCAAGAAAATTAAGAAAAATATTTATATATGCATTATTATATTGGAATGTTTGGTTATGTGGCCTTTACTACTCAGATAAGTAAGCCCTATGGGTGTCTCTACACCCAGCGCCCTAAAACCATCTGGTTTGAGAGTCGTTGGTCAAAAGTTCACTAAATGGGTAGTTCTAAAAAGACTAAGAGAATCAGACATTGCACAGTCAAGTGTTAGCATGGGATGGAGCGTAAAACGCACTCGTGAAGAAATAAATTATGAATATGTGGTTTTGGCTGGAATTGTTCTATTTATAGAAATAGTTGCTTTGAATGGTGATTTTTTCCTCTTAAGAAGTAAATTATGAAATCCAGTTTAATTTGTATTTGGTTGGAGATAATAAACGATCACACACACACTGCATGGGTAATGATGGGTTTAGATTGCCAGAATGATTCCATTTATTGGTTTGCATTGATGAGACGTCATGTTTAAGTTTCTTGAGGATATCTCAAAGGCTTGTTGCTAATATTCATACTGATTTGTTACCAGATTTATAGAATTGTAGAGTATAGTTCACATTTGCATCAAGGTTTTTTTTGTAGTATACCATTGTTTTGTTTTGCTTTAGGATAAACAAAGATTTAAGTTTGGGGGTATTTGATGAGTGAGTTTTATACCCACGAATTGAGTGCATTTGAGCTTAATCCTTTGGTTGGTTTTTAAGTGTTGTGTGTGCATTTCATACATTATATGTTATTTTGTAGGCTGTGAATCGACATTGACATGAAGAAGCAAGGAAAAGCAATTCAAACATCTTTTGGACTAAAAAATATAAGCAAATGCAAGAAGGGAAGATTGTAGGGCTTTTAAAATAAAGTTGGATTCGTTTTCTTGGCTCAAAACTTCGATTACAATGTAGATCTACTTCTTATCTTTTCAGAACATCTTGAATCGTCCCAATCGGAGTTTGGATGCGAGAGTTATGGCCTTTTTATCAACAAAGATCAAAGCTCAGAGTTGTCATGCTTGCAATTTATATAACAGCTTCTTCAAGCCCAATTTCAATCTTGATCCAACCAGTATTTGTCAATTCTCAAAAAATGAAAGTTGTATATCTCGTCGAGATCTTCGATTTGATAGGTAGCAGGCCCTGAACTATTTTCGGATGAAAAGTTATGGCCATTTTACCAAAGGATGCCGTAACAGAAAATTAATCGGTGCAGGGCACGTCGGACCATTAGATTTTTTACTACTATAGCACGGGGCCCACCCAAATTGGCCTAGGAGCAGTGTTGGGCGTGTCAATCGATGGGGAGAGAGCTGATTTGGGTGTTATGTTGTCTAATTTGAGCTAGAATAAGATTGTTAGTTACCTAATTTGCTAGGGTTTTCATTAGGACTGTAAATACTTGATTATAACTTTGATTGGAGAGACTTCTTCTAGACTTTTGACTATAATTCATTGAAAGCCACCTTGCGAAGACTTGGAGATTGCATTGGAGAACATTGAAGGCAGAGATTGATGTTTGGAGATTGGAGATTCCTCGACAAAGTTTTTCTTCTTCTCTTAATTTCATTATCAGTACTTGAGATGGTATTTAATTTTAATCTTCTTGATTTTATTTTGATGATGAATTAATTTCCCAATTAGGGGTAAAATGAAACCTTTTGCAATTCAATATTTCAATTATCATTATTATCACTTGTTAATCCTATGGAATTGATTTTTATATTTTGTGCTTAATCTATTAATTGTCTAGCTAGCAATTAATATGATATCTTTGATGGAATTGAAAGAGGAAATCTTAGATTAGATCTAAATATAATTAGGGATGAGCATTTGGTTAAAATCGAACCGAATAGCTTATTCGGTTATAACCGAAAATCGAAATTAACTCAATTTTGATATCCGAAGTATTAACCGAATTAGGAGATTACCGAATTACCGAATAACTGAATTTACTATTCGGTTATTCGGTTAAAAACTGAAATGTTCTAGATTGTGTTTCATTTATAGAGCTGCATTGTATATATCCAAATAAGCAGAAACAGCCAAACAGACCTCCAACACAGATTCATTTTGGACATTAATTATTTGAATGAAGCATAGTAACAGAAAAGAAAAGAAATGGACGGAAAATTTAAGTTTTCTTTCTAATTCTTATGTTTCTGAGTTTTTTAATAAACGAAAAAGAAAAGAAATGGATAGAAAACTTGGCCACTTTTCCTGCCAAAGTTTTTCGTCCAAAATTGGCCTTATTTGGATAGAAAAGGAATTTGAATAAGTAATATTTTTATAATTCCCATATTATCCTAAATTTTTAATATAATAAATTTTAAATTACAACTCATGTCCTCAATTTTAAATTTTCTATTCTTTTCTATTAATAACTCAAAAATAACACAAAGGAAAACTTCAAGTTTTTTATTCCTTTTTTTTTCTGTTCTAATTAAAGTTTTCTATTTTATTTTTTTCTATTCAAACTCAGAAACAGAGTGTAAAATAAAAAAAATCATTCTAGGAGGGAGGGTCTTGAATAAGTTATTCCGTCCTCTAATTTTTGGTTAATTGACGATAATACCCATGATAAGGTTTTATTCAGTAGATCAATTTTGTCCTGAGAGGAGGAGAGCGACTTGAGGAGACGCGAGATCGACGAGATCGGTACATAAACAATTCACAAATCAATTTCATCACAATTTTATTGCTCCAAGTTAGTGTAACAATCCAAGATTTTATTATTTATAATTTAAAATATTTATTAAATAAAATAAATATTTTATTGATGTGGTTATTGTCAGTAAATAGTTATGAATTTAAATTTATTAGATAATATTCTAAATTAAATTGAATTTATAATTTAGAGAGTTGTAATATAACATGAGATGTTATATTGTTGTATTAATTTAATAATTTAAAATGGTATGTTAAATTATTAAATTAAAATTATAATGAAATTATAATTTTGTGATATTTGTTAAAGTAGAATATTTAATTAAAATATAGTATGTGTAATTAATTTATTTGATTAATGTTGGATGTGAAAATCCAAATAAATAATATGTGATTATAAATAATAAACTAAATTGTTTATTAAAATAAATTTAATGAGTTTAATTTAGTTTTGTCAAACAAGGCTTAAATATAGTAAGTCTTTAAATTTAAAAGGATTTGAGCCTTATGGCTTTTGGATTTTGATTTTTGAATTTTAATAATATAAATTAAATAAATTAAATAATAAATATAATATATTTATAACATATACGTTAAGTTTGTAACTGATATTATAATTAGTAGACATATTAAGGTTATATCAGTTTTCTTTTACGCATTAGTTAATCTATATTGGCACTAAGAGGAGGAAAGAAGAAAAGTTCAGAGAATTGAGAGAGAAGCTGAGAGAGAATTGAGAGAAAACTTAAGGAGTTCACAACAACTTTAGCGTTTAACAAAGATTGTTTAAGCTATTTGAAACCTTAATAATATAAATATATATACACACACACACACACACACATATATATATATATATATATATATATATATATGTGTGTGTGTGTGTAAAAGTGTGTGTGTTCACGATAAAGTTTTATATTCTATGAATTCCAGTTGTCTGTAAATTGTGGTTATGTAACCTGTTAATGGTGATTGTATATAGTTATGATGTTAGAGGTTGTAGTCAGACATGAATTGTATGCTAATTTCATTTTAAAAAGGAAGAAAAGTAAATTATAGTGAATATTTTGTCATATGGCTTGTGTAAGTACCAATTTTGGTGGATAATTCGTATGCTAAACTTTAAATTGAGTCTTGTTCATACTAGTTCGTTAAGAAACAAAGAGAATGTAGTTAGAACGGAGTGATTTGGTGTATAACTGAGGTTACAGTGATGATTTTTGTAAAGGATGTCAAAAAATGGAGTTTTGTGTAAAAACATGAAATTTGAGGAATTAAACTAGTTTAAATTGTTGTTTAATTGTTCTAAATTGATGAATATGTGAGGAAACATGTTTGTGGTAGTTCTATACCAATTGTATGTGTTAATATTACTGTTTGGTGGGTGAAATTCATGTAAGTTGGGCTAAAGTTGGCTCTTTGTTCATCTGTTTACCTTTTTTGTATGCATTGCCAAGGCAATTTCCAGCCGGTCTGAGGCTAGAAACGTAGTAAATACTGCAGGATCGAGAGCTTGTGTGTCTTGTGATGCTTATACCATCTTTGAGACAGTTGAAGTGTCTTCTTCTTGCGAGACCTTGGGATACCAATATAATTTAGTTTAATGATATGTTGAAGTAACAAACATGTAGTAAGGGTGTTAAAACAGAACCGTGATATGTCATTGATAATTTTAACTTTGTAAAATTGATTAGTAAGTTATGAATGTTTTATGTTATAACTTAGTGTACACAATGAATGTTAGATAAGTGTTGTGAAGCCAACACTTGGAATTTCTGAAGTATATATAGTAACATAAGACTTGTACTAAATTAACAAGTTTAAATAGAAATGAGTGTTATGCTGGAAATTGAATGTTAGTATATCTAAGAGATATGGTGGTTTTAATACTATGTGTAGGTGAACGTGGGTTTTAATATTATAGATTATACTCGAGGAAAGTTTTCTAACTCTACACTTTCATTGAGCTAGTTCTATTATTACATTGTGCAACTTTATTCTTATGATTGAGCAAGTTGACTATCTTAAACTGTTATTAAACAAGTCATTTGTTCCTAAATTTCATTTGAGCAAGCTTTAACTCTAATTTTATTGGAATTCTCATTATGGTTGATTCATTCTAACTTGTTTATAGTTAAGCAAGTTTCTTAAGTTTTATTCTTGTATAAGGAACACAAATTTTTTTTAAACCTCGTCTTTGTTATTGAGTTGTTTTATTACTTTGCATGAGTTATTACCATGTTGAGCAAGTTTTTAGTTTTCAGCTTGATATGAGTTAATGTATGTTCAGTAATTTCATTTCTAATGTTATAAAATCCTAACCTTAGCTTATTATTGTTCAAGAAAGGTTTACTATTTCATTCAATACATATGTTTAGTGATTTTTAAGCATAAGTTTAATAAATAGTTAGTTTATCTACGATTATTCGTTATTCCATACTATGTTGTTAGTAATCTAATGTAGAGTTATCAAACTTTGTTGATTCAACTAATCCTTTAGTTGATGGTCATTAAACTCTAAATTACAGTGAAATCTTATCCAAACCAAACTTTCTTTGGTGGGGACTTGTACTCTAAAACTGAGAAGAACAACCCTATTGTAGGAGATACACAATGCGTTTAGGTGTTTGTGCACAATACATTGTACGAAGGGCTGATCCCCCTAAGTATGCGGAGTCGTTATAGTTTTATGACTGTTAAAGTTGAAGTTGAAAGATTACTTACAACTATGGACATAGTTCGTGGTCTTATGACCCTCAGATATAATTCATATTTTAATTTCAGTTATTGGTTATCATTGATAGAGTACTATTCAGCTTTGATGAACCTATTCATTGACAGTTATTATTATTCTCTTGTTGATTCATTGTTATATCCAGTGAGCATTTGTTTTGCTCACTCTTGCATAAATATAATTATTGCAGCTAAAGTTGAGAAGGTAGATGAGCCTTCAACTAGCAAAGGAAAGGGCAAAATGTGCAAGTGATGAAGACTTATAATTTTATTTATTATCTTGATGTTGGGATTTTATATTTAATGATGTAATGTAATTATTTTCATTCCGCACTTGATTAAAAGGTTAGACAACTTGGGAAGATTTTTATTTAATGATGTAACCTTATTCAAAGGGAGGATTTATAATTTAATTTTATTATATTTGGGTAGATAGATATAAATGAATGGAAAGTGAACACCAAATCTTGTGGGAATGAAGTACCTAGATTTAGGGGTGTCACAGGTTGGTATCAAAGCTTTAGGTTATGAACCTTAGGTGGGGAAAAGCCTTAGGAAGTAACCTCTGAAAAGATAGTGATGATAAACTCTTATCGAGTTTTAAGGAAGAAGTAATAAAACACTTATGTGCTTATGTGATTATAACTTATGTGCTCGTGAGTGTTGAGTAGTAATGATTGGTAATTAAAACATAAAATTTGGTTGACAGGATGGCTAATATAGGGGAATCCAGTCAGGCTAGGGAGGAAGGATCCTAGATGCCTAGAGAGGAGGAGCCTCGAGATATTCAGGTGATTTGGGAACAACTACTGCCACGGAAAACAATTCCGTTGGTCACAGTGGTTGAGCAGGAGGGTTTACCTGATGAGGATGATGAGATAGAGACGGACGAGGAAGACCCTGTTGAGCTGCCACAGTCGGATAGGGATGAGGAGGACGAGGAGGAAGAGATTCCACTTAACTCGATAGGTGCCCGTATGTACGACGAAGTATACGATCGCAATGTAGAACTCCAGGATACCGTCGAGGAGTTGCAAGAGATAGTAGCTGAACAACAGACCTCGATGACACAAAAGGACGACGAGATCCAGGATCGAGAGGAACGTCTGAATAATGTTGAAGAGAAGCTGGTCCGCACTGAAGGAGAAAACGAGCGAATAATAGCAGAGATTGCAGAGTTGAAGAGCAAGTTGAAAGAAGAAGCTACGAAGAGGGCAAGAGGTGAGGACACATTGAGGAAACTTTTTAACGAGCCAGGGTAGCAGAGAAAGAGGTACAAGTAAAGAGGATCAAGATGGAAGAGATGAATAGTGTTTTCAACATCGTGATCAATCGAGCTCAAGATCGGGTCATACGTTATCCTATTTAGTTCGAGACGCTGTCATCATACATATTAGATTGCTGAACAATGTTCCGAATTATGGAAGAGGAGCGTCGTAAGGCTATGCAACATTTTAGTAGGACGTTATAAATGTAATCATTATGTGATTGAGAAGTAAATAAGATGTTAATCTCGGGTATGATATAACCAATGGGATAGGATGATGATGCAATTTTCCTGAGACTTTTGTAGTTCAGGAAAGTAATGTAAATAGCAGTGATGCTATTGTATTGATGTTTCCTAAAAGATTATGAATGAATAAAAGTTATTGTTTTATTTAAAGTGTTATGTGTTACGCGATACGTGATAATCTTTTATGGTGTGCAAATTAAGTAGTAATACTTAAAAGGTTGAATAGAATCTAATGGGTGTATTTTAATAGAAAATGCCTCCAAGACGTCAACAACGACAAAGGACCCCTGAGAATAACAACAATGCTGAGGCTAATCCAGTTCAGCAATTTGTAACGCTACTGATTGGAGCATTACAGAATCAGCCACAGAATCAAGCTACGATATTTAAGGACTTCAAGGCGGTTGGGCCATCGGAGTTCCGTGGGTCCATGAATCCAGTTGAGGCACAGACCTGTATCATGGAAATAGAGAAAGTTTTTGATGTTGCTAGGGTAGGGGATAACCAGAAGACTGCTTTTGCAACATTCATGTTGAAAGCAGAGGCTAGTTATTGGTGGCAAGCCAATAAAACCCGAGGAGGTCAAGGGGTAATGACTTGGGATAGATTTAAGGAAATGTTCTTAGGGACCTATTTCCCAGAAAGTTTGAAGAATTAGATGGAGGTACAGTTTAATCGAATTGAAGCGAGGACAATGATAATGTGTCGTAGTATCTTAGTAAAATTTAACGAGTTAAGCGAGGTTTCATACGTATATTAAATGAATATTGATGAGCAAGAAGCAAGAAGGTTCGAGCGGGGACCCAAGCCCTAGTTATGCAAAGAGGTTTCCTATTCCATTGAAGACATTTGCGTGATTGTTGAGAAGGAAATTCTCATTGAGAGTGGAGGCGAAGCTGTAACAAAGCACAACCAATAGTAGAGGAAGAAGAAGAATGAAGGTGAAGCTAAGAATGATGGTGGTGGTAATGGTGGAAATGGAAACAATAATTTGAAAAGGAAGTGGAATGCAAATGTGGGAGCTGGAAATCAACAAGGTAACCAGCAGAAGAATAAGATGGACACATGTGCTACATGTGAAAAGTTTCACACGGGTATGTGCTTAAGGGGGAAGCGGGTATGCTTTAACTGTGACCAGGAGGGTCACATTGCACCAAATTGCAATCAACCCAAGAAGAATGCTTGCTACACCTGCGGGTTGAAGCATCATTTTTCTCGCGAGTGTCCTAAGAAGAAAACTAGAGAGACAAATGGAAGCAAGGGAAATACTAGTGGAGGTACACTGACTATTGCTTGACCAACGTCAACAAATAATCCCACAGCAAGAACCTTCAACATGACAGTGCAGGATGCGGTGTAATCAAAAGATGTCGTGTCAGGTATTATCCCAATCAATGATATAAATGCTTATATATTATTTGATTCGAGTGCTACTTGCTCATTTATATTTGATGAATTTGCTAAGAAGTTAGAAATTCCTAGTGAAGAGTTGAATTTCCCTTTAAACATAGAAATTACGAATAGGGAGGTAATTCCTGTTAGGTTCGTATACAAGAACTGTAGGGTGAATATAAAGGGGAATGTCATGAAAGTAGATTTAATCCCGATAAAACTTGGAGAGTTTGACGTGATATTGGGAATGGATTGGCTATTCAATTTTGGAGCGATAATTGATTGCCAAAAGAAGTGTGTAAACCTTCGTCAAAGGTAGTTTTTTATGGTAGCAAATCGCCTAGACAAATGAGGTGTCTGATGGTTATACAGGCCAAAAAGTTGTTGAGTCAAGGTTGTGTAGGGTACTTAGCCTACATAGTCGATACTCAAAAGAGGAAGGGTGTGAAACTGGATGAAATACCAGTGGTTAGGGACTTTGTAGACGTGTTTTCAAAAGATTTGTCAGGACTTCCGCCTGATTGAGAAATCGAGTTCGTGATCGATTTAGTGCCAGGAACCGCTCCGATATCAAAGGCCCCGTAAAGAATGGCTCTGGTGGAGATGAAGGAATTGATGGTACAACTGCAGGAACTGTTAGATAAGAAGTACATTCAGCCGAGCGTATCACCGTGGGGAGCACTGGTGTTATTCGTGAAGAAGAAGGATAGGTCAATGCGTCTTTGCATTGATTATAGGGAATTAAACAAAGTCACTATTAAAAACAGATATCCATTGCCAAGAATAGATGACTTGTTTGATCAATTGAAGGGTGCTAGATATTTCTTAAAGATAGATTTGAGAAGTGGGTATCACCAACTGAAAGTAAGAATGGAGAATGTACCGAAGACGGCATTCCGAACTCGGTATGAGCATTACGAATTTTTGGTGATGTCTTTTGGTTTGACAAACGCCCCTGCAACGTTCATGGATTTGATGAACATGGTGTTTAAACTATTTTTAGACAAGTTTGTGGTGGTATTTATCAATGATATTCTGGTGTACTCTAAATCTCAAGAAGAACATGTGGAACACTTACGTCTGACGCTGGAGACGTTAAGAAAAGAAAAGTTGTATGTGAAATTCTCTAAGAGTGAATTTTGGCTGGAACGTGTTCAATTTCTTGGACATGTAGTCGATAAGGATGAAATTTCAGTGGATCCATCAAAAGTCAAAGCGGTGATAAATTGGGAACAACCAAGAACTCCATCGGAAGTGAGAAGTTTCTTGGGATTGGCAGGGTATTACAGACGATTTATCCAGGATTTTTCCAAGATTGCCACTTCGTTGACAAATTTAACGAGAAAATTTGTAAAATTTGTTTGGACAAAAAAGTGTGAAGAGAGTTTTAAGGAATTGAAGAAGAGGCTTAGTGTGGCACCTGTCTTATCATTACCAGATAATACAGGAAATTTTGTGGTGTATAGTGATGCTTCACACAAGGGTTTAGGATGTGTTCTTATACAGAACGATAAAGTCATCGCGTATGCATCAAGGCAATTGAAAAACTACGAAAAAGGGTATCCGACTCATGATTTAGAGTTGGTGGCGGTTGTGTTTGCTTTGAAAATATGGAGACATTATCTCTATGGAGAAAAATGTGAGATATATACAGACCATAAGAGTCTAAAGTATATTTTCACGCAGAAGGACCTGAACATGCATCAAAGGAGATGGATGGAATTGATAAAAGATAATGATTGTGAGATCTTTTATCATCCAGGCAAAGCAAATGTGGTTGCAGATGCCTTGAGTAGGAAAGGCCAAGAAGAGTTGATGTTGTTAATCGATAAGGAGGAGCTCATTTCAGCAATGGCAAGGCTAGAGTTGGAAATCAAATTTCCAAAAGAATCCGATGAAAAATTATACCAGATGGAAGCTAGTCCAACTTTGGTGGACAAAGTGAAGAACGCTCAACTACAAGATGAAGAATGCAGAAAAATAAAAGAAAGGGTAGTCGAGGGTAAAGAGGTGAAGTATAAACTAGATACTGAGGGAATGCTAAGATTTGAGGGATGAATTTGGGTTCCAACAGTACAGGATATTAAAGAAGACATCTTGACAGAAGCTCATAACTCAAGATATTCGATTCATCCGAGAAGTATGAAGATGTATCAAGATTTGCAGAGACATTTTTGGTGGCCAAATATGAAAAGAGACATTGCAGAATGCGTTGCAAAGTGCTTGACATGTTAAAGAGTGAAGGCAGAACATCAAAGGCCAAGCGAATTACTCCAACTGTTAGAAATACCGAAATGGAAGTGGGAGCATATCACAATGGATTTTGTGGTAGGTCTTCCAGCAACTCAGAAAGGATACGATGCGATATGGGTGATAGTGGACAGACTGACAAAACCTGCACACTTTTTGCCAATAAAGATTAGATTTAATCTTGATCAGCTGGCAAAACTGTATGGCAAAGAGATGTGTCGAGACATGGAGTTTGAGTGTCAATAGTATCAGATAGAGATCCGAGATTCACCTCAATTGTTTTGAAGAAACTACAAGAATGTATGGGAGCACAACTGAAGATGAGTACAACATATCATCCGCAAACCGATGGTCAAAGTGAACAAAAAATCCAAACGCTAGAAGATATGCTTAGAGCGTGCATAATGGATTTTAAAGGAAACTGGGATGATCATCTACCGCTGGTGGAATTTGTATACAACAACAGTTACCACGCAAGCATTGGCATACCTCCATACGAGGCATTATATGGCAGGAAATGTAGAACTCTACTATGTTGGGATGAAGTTGGTGAACGTCAACTGTTAGGATCAGAACTGGTACAGCAGACCGCTGAAGTTATCACACTTATCAGAGTAAGACTGATAGCTGCTCAAGATCGACAGAAGAAATATGCTGATCAACACAGGCAGAATCGTGAATTTGAAGCAGAAAATTTCATTTTCCTGAAAGTTTCTCCTTGGAAGGGGAAAATTCATTTTGGCAAGAAAGGAAAGCTAAGCCCAAGGTTTATTGGACCTTTTGAGATATTGCGAAGAGTGGGAGAGGTGGCTTACGAAGTAGCTTTACCTCCAGAATTAGAACATGTGCACAATATTTTTCATGTGTCGGTGTTGCGACCATATAAACCTGATTACAAACATGTGATCGAGTATGAACCGTTGCAATTCAGTAAAGATTTGTCTTATGAAGAGATTCATATCCAGATAGTCGACATGAAAGAACAAGTGCTCAGGAATAAAGTGATACCTTCTGTGAAGGTGATATGGAGGAACCACAACGTCAAAGAGGCTACGTGGGAACTCGAAGCTGATATGATGAAGAATTACACTAAGTTATTTGTTTAATTTGTGTCTTCGATTCTGGGGATAGAATCTTTGTAAGGAGGGAAGAATATGATGATTTGATTGTTTGAGTTGTGATTCTAGGGACAGAATCCTTGTAAGGAGGGAAGGATGTAACAATTTGATTATTTAAGTTGTGATTCTGGGGACATAATCCTTGTAAGGAGGGAAGGATGTAACAATCCAAGATTTTATTATTTGTAATTTAAAATATTTATTAAATAAAATAAATATTTTATTGATGTGGTTATTGTTAGTAAATAGTTATGAATTTAAATTTATTAGATAATATTCTAAATTAAATTAAATTTATAATTTAGAGAGTTGTAATATATCATGAGATGTTATATTGTTGTATTAATTTAATAATTTAAAATGATATGTTAAATTATTAAAATAAAATTATAATGAAATCATAATTTTGTGATATTTGTTAAAGTGGAATATTTACTTAAAACATAGTGTGTAATTAATTTATTTGATTAATGTTGGATGTGAAAATCCAAATAAATAATATGTGATTATAAATAATAAACTAAATTGTTTATTAAAATAAATTAAATGAGTTTAATTTAGTTTTTCCAAATAAGGCTTAAATATAGTAAGTCTTTAAATTTTAAAGGGTTTTGCCAAATGGAGCCTTATGACGTTTGAATTTTTGATTTTTGAATTTTAATAATATAAATAAAATAAATAAAATAATAAATATAATATATTTATAACATATACGTTTAGTTTGTAACTGATATTATAATTATTAGACGTATTAAAGTTATATCAGTTTTCTTTTACGCATTAGTTAATCTATATTGGCACTAAGAGAAGGAAAGAAGAAAAGTTCAGAGAATTGAGAGAGAAGCTAAGAGAAAATTGAGATAAAACTTAAGGAGTTCACAACAACTTCAGTGTTTAGCAAAGATTGTTTAAGCTATTTGAAGGTATTTTTACATAACCTTAATAATATTGTCAGACATGAATTGTATGCTAATTTCGTTTTAAAAAGGAAGAAAAGTAAATTACAGTGAATATTTTGTCATATGGCTTGTGTAAGTACCAATTTTAGTGGATAATTCGTATGCTAAACTGCAAATTGCGCCTTGTTCATACTAGTTCGTTAAGAAATGAAGAGAAAATAGTTTGAACGAAGTGATTTGGTGTAGAACTGAGGTTACAGTGATGATTTTTGTAAAGGATGTTAAAAAATAGAGTTTTGTGTAAAAACATGAAATTTGAGGAATTAAACTAGTTTAAATTGTTATTTAATTATTCTAAATTGATGAATATGTGAGGAAACATGTTTGTGGTAGTTCTATACCAATTGTATATGTTAATATTACTGTTTGGTGGGTGAAATTCATGTTAGTTGGGCTAAAGTTGGCTACTGTTCATTTGTTTCTAATGTTATAAAATCATAACCTTAGCTTATTATTGTTCAAGCAAGGTTTACTATTTCATTCAATACATATGTTTAGTGATTTTTAAGCATAAGTTTAATAAATAGTTAGTTTATCTACGATTATTCGTTGTTCCATACTATGTTGTTAGTAATCAAATGTAGAGTTATCAAACTTTGTTGATTCAACTAATCATTTAGTTGATGGTCGTTAAACTCTAAATTACCTTGAAAGCTTATCCAAACTAAACTTTCTTTGGTGCAGACTTGTACTCTAAAACTGAGAAGAACAACCCTATTATAGGGGATACGCAATGCATTTAGGTGTTTGTGCACAATACATTGTACGAAGGGTTGATCCTCCTAAGTACGCAGAGTCCTTATAGTCTTATGACTATTAAAGTTGAAGTTGAAAGATTACTTACAACTATGGACATAGTTCGTGGTCTTATGACCCTCAGATATAATTCATATTTTGATTTCAGTTATTGGTTATCATTGATATAGTACTATTCAGCTTTGATGAGCCTATTCATTGACAGTTATTATTATTCTCTTGTTGATTCATTGTTATATCTAGTGAGCATTTGTTTTGCTCACTCTTGCATAAATATAATTATTGCAGCTAAAGTTGAGAAGGTAGATGAGCCTTCAACTAGCAAAAGAAAGGGAAAAATGTGCAAGTGATGAAGACTTGTAATTTCATTTATTGTCTTGATGTTGGATTTTATATTTAATGATGTAATGTAATTGTTTTAATTCCGCACTTGATTGATGTTTAAGGTTAGACAACCTGGGAAGATTTTTATTTAATGATGTAACCCTATTTAAAGGGAGGATTTATGATTTAATTTTATTATATTTGGGTAGATAGATATGAATGAATGGAAAGTGAACACCAAATCTTGTGGGAATGAAGTACCTAGATTTGGAGGTGTCACAGTTAGCATCATCAAAATTTCCTTTGCTTTTTTCATCGCCTAACTTTGATATATTCACTGGTCAGTAGCTCTATCTTTATCTCTCTCTCTCTCTATATATATATATATATGTATGTATGGGAGATCATACTATTCATCAATCGAGCTCATCACCGTTGATCTTTGCAATGAAAGGCTGGGATTAATTGTAAAAAAGGCCCTGCAGCTACAACCTGTAGCGGCAATCAATCTATCCAAAATTTAATTTAAATTCATGCGAAGTTACAGATTAACCCCTGATTTAATGTTGGAAAATGTATACTCCCTGCCGCTACATGCTCATGCAGCAAGAATCTTTTGACTAACATAGCATGTCATAGATACCAAAACAACAAGGAAGCCAAAATGACTAACACACAGCACGCACGGAAGCCAAAATGACATAGCACAGAATTTCACGCCTTGCTGCTACAGCTTATAGCGGCAGGCTCCACCCCTTTTTAACCCATTGTCGCTCCTCTCCCTCTCAGAAGCTTGTTATCTTCCCCTGCCGCTACAACTATTCCCTCCCCTGCCTAAATCATATACCATTCAAGCAGCAAAACAGATTTAACGCGTGAGAGAAAACTTGCAGGAAATTAACCATCAGTAAATTTTGTAAGCAACCGGATTATCTACAAATTTTCGAGTTCAAATATTATTTTGGTAAGATTTATTTTTCAAATATTATAATTATTTTTTTAAAATGTATGTAAAAATAAATAGAAGTTTAAACTTTAAAGGAAAATTATCAATTATTACTATGTCTACATGTGACGCCCCCAAAATAGGTATATATCACCTATTCTGAGTCGTCAAATACATGGTACAGAATACAAATACAACCTTAAATATATAACATGAGCTGTGAGTTTTAATACAAATATTGTCTTCTAGACAATATTCAAACTCAAAATAAGTCCTCAATACATTTATTATCACACTATTTCATAGAATAGTGAGGACTACTAATACTATCATCTGGACCGTCATTCCGTTCCCCGACTAGTCCCTGCTACGTTCTAATTTCCTGAAGAGAACAATGAAAGCAAAAAGGGTGAGCTCAACTAGCCCAGTAACAAATATTATGTCTAAGATAATGCAGAATAATTTATCTTTAGTCTTCAACAATGTTAAACTGATAAAATATAACAAACATCTAGTTTAACTACAGCGGAACAAGCAATCCATTAGAAGAGTCAAGTAGAGAATAAAATCTACTATCTTCTATGATTTAAAAGGTTTTCATCAATTTTTATCGTTGAGACTCAGCTTAATAAATAAACCACATCATCGAGTCATCCCTGCACTACGGGCCAATGATATTCATTAAATCATCAATGGTCATGACTATACCGAATAATCCATGGTCATAATCATACCAAAAACTATCCATCAATGCACTGCAGGCCACTGAGGACTTTTACCACATCATTTATAACATTATAGGTCATGATTATACCGAATGATCCCTGGTCATAATCATACCAAGTCCATCTATGAACGTAAGCCAAAGATGACTTTCATCACAATATAAGCATGAGGATGATGACAATGACATGATAATTCAATAAAACAAGTTCAAGAATAAATGTTAAAGATTTATAAGTTAATTTATCCTGAAATCAATTACGTCCAAATTGTCAACATGATACTGCTTTGTGGAGTAGAATTCAAGAATGCTCAGAAGAATATTTCCATGAAAAGATAATGGATGAAGCGCAAATATCCAGGATATTCTACTAATTTCATGGAATATAGAAGCCAAAACTTTAACCAACTGGGTATAATAGAATATATGAAACTGCAAATGGATTTTCTCCCGCCATGCGGTAATCCACGCAGACAGATCATTTCCACACTTTAATAAGGAATGAATACAAAGGATCATTCACCATGCATGCGGTAATCCACATAGGTAGGTTATTCCAACAGAATAATAAAGAATGGAACCAGGTCATGCGTAATCCGCATAGACAGGAAATTCCAACATAATAATAAAGAATAAAACCAGGTCATGCGTAATTCGCACAGACAGGATGTTCCAACAGAATAATAAAGAAATTAATAACAACAGAATTCACCAGGCATGCGATAGACCGAACAGACAAGTTATTCCAATAGAATAATAAAGAATAGAATAATAGAAGAATTTCACAATGTATGCGGTACTTCGCATAGACAGGTTATTCCAATAATAATAAAGAATGGAATAACAACCCTTACGAGTATTGAAAGAAAATAACTCTCTTCATGAATACGAAAGAATAATACCCCTTACATTCGAAAGAAGAGTATTCCGACTGGTAGGGCAAGGATATTCTTGAAGAAAACTTATACTATTTTCTACGCTCAAAGCTTCTTAAAATTCTAAAGAAATACGCTTAAGATTATAGAGAAGAATTTTCTGAATTTCTGGTGTGTTTTCAATTCTAACTAAGCATCCTATTTATAGGAGAATGAAAGGATACTATGCAATAAAATATGATATATTCTATTTATAATATATATATATATATATATATATTTATATATTTTATTTAAAATCTAATAAAATAAATAACTTTATAAAAGTATTCTGTTTTATATAAAAAAAAATTTACTATCTGAAACACTATCTGAAGACACTATGCAAACACCATGCGTAATAAAATATAATATATTCTATTTATAATCTAATAAAATAAATAACTTTATAAAAGTATTACATTTTTTTATATAAAAGATCTTACTATCTGAACACTATGCATAATAAAATATATTATATTCTATTTATAATCAAATAAAACAAAACTTTATAAAAAGTATTACATTTTATATAAAAGCTTTTCATTTTATTACATTTATAATAATAATAAAACAAAATTCATCATCATTATTATAATTCACGATATTAATCGATCGAATTCGTTCCTGAAAGAGGGGCTTTCGATAAGGATTTCTCCTGATTAGCGCCAGCAATTTAGGTGACCAAACCTCTCGACAAAACTTCTAGACATCGTTAATATTGCAAATAATAATATAAATAACTTTGTTATCTCAATTATTGATTTAATAATATATAAAATATCGACAATAATTGAATCAAATAACGTGAGATACTTAAGCAACAATTCTTGTAGCAATAATTGAACAAAACCGAGTGACTTCTCATGTAAGCATCAATAATCAATCATCATGTTGCTACTATGCAACCACAGCATTATTCATCGTACTTTTAGTGTACCGGTGTTTCAATGCTTAACGGTAAAACTTCCGCCGTTATTTTCATAAAAATATTTTTGTCATTTTTTCAATTCGACAATAATTTCGTTGTGGGGTCCACCAATGATTGTGCCGTCATACGAATATTCCTTGTTAAAACGAATATTCCCCGACCAATCGAATATTATATAACAACTTGCGTACTTTGTAAAATTTATAAATATTACCCACAACTATAACATTATATCAAATTCACTCCATAATATTAAAAAAAATGATATTTATAGAAAATTCATTTTTATTCCTAAAAGTTGGGATCTTACACTACATATATGCATGTGAATTTAAATTTTTTAGCATGTGATTTATGTGTTTGGTAATTATATAATTTTGTGGTGAAGTAGTTATTATAATTTTTCACGGATGATTAAATTATTTGCTTAATATTTGCAATGGAGTATTGTTTTATTATTTTTCTAATTAATGGGATATAGATATAATTGTGTTACATAGTTATTAAACAATATAAAAAACCTTTTATCTTATTTTTTTAGGTACTAGATGGACAGTTGGATTTAAGGACCAATTGACCCAAGTGTCCTTAACGACCAACAAAATCATGTGTCAGATAATATATATGACGGGAAAGACAGGGGAAGACTACTCTCATGTCAATTAACTGGAAAAAAAATACGATCAATGGATATTAACAAAATCTCATGTCCATTATTTGACACTCTATTGGCTCATTTTAAAGAATGTTTTGGTTGTGAAGTAGTTTCTGAATATCAGGAATCAAAAAAATGCGGCTCTATTTCATTACTATGGTTGCAGCAGCATTTTAATAATTGTCCCCCTAAAGTAAGTAAGGAAATTGTCGGTGGATGCACAAAGGCCTATATTATTTGGTTGTGTGGGGTAATATTGTTCCCCACTAGGAATAAAAACACTGTTCATCCCAAGTATATGTATTTTATTTCTAATGCTAAAAATTGTGTAACGTATTCTTGGGGTGCAGTTGTGTTGGGCTATTTGTATAGGTCTTTATATACTACCACTAGGAAAGGAGCGAAATATATTAATGGTTGTGTCACTCTTTTACAAATTTGGTCATAAGAGCGTATAATAATTGGGAGACCTAACCCCTAGCCTCAATCAAAGTTATGGTTACCTAGGGCCCTAGCGTGGGCATACTCAGAAAATCAGAGCTACCCTGATAGACGACAAAATTCCCATCATCATTTGAAATTTTACCGAGGAGAGTTAGATGTCCAGCCTAAATGACAAGTAGTTTGGCGCCCTTACGTGAGGTGGGATGACAATATAAATGGATTTAATTTTGATGGAAGATTGTTGGGATCTGGTAGAATCCCCTTGATCCATTTTAATATTGTAGAATACTAGATGCCAGATAGGGTGATGAGACAGTATGAGTTCTTACAAGGTATACCATCTCCGGCAGAAAATCACAAAGAACTTAGAAAGGAAAAAGAACATAGATTTTTTGTCGTTGATTGCATGGCCTTGAGGCGAGTGTACATCGCACATTGGGAGGCTTACATGGAGCATTTGAAGGGACAACAGTACAAAATTTCCAACTACGTGAAAATTAATTCATACATGGCTTGGTATAGGAAAATTACACATAGAAAACTGCATCGCCCTCGACGGGAAAGGGACCTAGACCCTACATACGAGCCCTGGACTGTTTACAGCTAGTAGCATCATCTTATACAAATGGTACACTAACATTTGCATATTTTAATATAGCGTATTATATTTATACATACTATCTTGTTTATTAATAATACTAATATTGTACTTTTATCTTACATGACAAGTTGAGAGTGCAAAGTCCTTACTTGATAAGTGCTTTGCTTTTATTGAGATGCCTCCAGACTATGTAGTTGAGAAACAGGTATGAGACCATCTTTACGGTGTATACAACTCTGAAGTCAGAGGGAACAATGGTGAAGAGCGAGAGGAGCCAAGTAATGCTGTGGTACAAGAGAGTTACATCCCCACGACCCAAACTTATGTTCCCTCTTATTCATTCGAGTCTGACTTTACAGAGAAGGCAAAAGTTTAGGTCATTGGAGTATGAATGTTAATATTAATTTTATTACTTAATAATAATAATATTAGTAATAGTGAGTATTATTCTTAATATTATTCAGGCCCAAGATATAGCGGAAGGGTACATCCCCACCACCTAGGCTTATATGCCCTCCTATTCATTCGAGTCTGGCATTATAGAGCAGACAGAATTACATGTATTATTCCCTCTTAATTTCATGTTGTAAAAAGGCAATTAATATTAGTAATATTATTAATATTTTCAGGTACAAGACATAACTGGCTTATGTTCCAACCCAAACAAAAGTTCTAGTCCCACCACCCATGCATTCGAGACTGGCTCCATAGAGCAGGCAGGTAAACAGGTACTATTATTCTCATGTTATTATTATGAAATCCATCTTAATTTTATTCTTCAAAATATTTCTATTAGTAATTATTATTAATACTATTTTTATGTTTATCAATATATTTACCAAGGCATTCGAGACTGTGTTGGAACAAAACATCTCTTATGGTGCGAAAAAGTCTCTGACCAAAAAGATGAGGGAATACAAGATAGAGTTTATAAATAATCACTTGTTTGGGAACACACTTTCTAATCCACCAATATTTCATGTCATACATTCGCAAAACTTGTATACGTTGCATCACGACGCATTTAAGGCCTTAAGCCCTGCAACTTGGATTTTCAAGCATTCGTTGGACGCGTATATGCTATTATTGCGGCATAGAGAGGAGTACTACAGGACGCAGGGAATTAGAAGGTGGGCAAAATTTAGCTGCATGGAATCATTCTTCATGCATCTTGGCAAAAGCGTTGTGTCCCCAAGCCAGGCGAATGGGGCAAAGAGTTTTTGTCACCCCATGTCCACCCAGATGTGGGCTCGACATTACACGAATGCACGTATATATCCATGCCAGTGTGTACTCAAGAGACCAAGCATTTTATCTTGTTTGTATTCTCGGTGCCCGAATGGGCAGTCACCATCTTTGACCCTCTATACGATGATACTCCGTATATGACAATCCAGCAAATGTATAGAGAACTTGTTAAAGTTGCAGTATGTATATTAATTATTAGTTTTTTACTTTTATATATGCATATCCTTTATTAATATTACTTTGTGCACGCAGGTCAAATTGATGCCAGTTTGTTTGAGAATTGGTGATCCATAGCGTGAGTGGCCAACACAAGATCTGCGCGTGCTAATACCAAACACCAGACCTGTACAGCCAAATAATTATGATTGTGGTATTTTTGTTTGCAAATATGTTGATTACTTTATCAGGGGCAGTGTAAATATTCGGAGAGAAAAATGGTCCTCAGAAGATTTAATGGTATTTGTGACGCCCCAAAATCTGGGTATCTTCCAACCAGACATATGGTGCTCCACGGTGCTACAGTTCATACAAACATTCAATTGAAATGCCTCAAAAGAATGAATATGTCTTATATATATTGCAAATCAATATTACCATTCCCCAAGTTCTTTATAACCGTTACATTTGTTCTTCTCATAATATCAAATATTATCATTACAAACCTATACTGTTACATAGGTAATCTACAAGTTCGCCTTAGCCTTTCCTTTATCCTTGTCAGATCCTTCGGTCCGTTCGGTCTTAGTTGTATTCATATGGTTCAAGCAAGAGTGAGCATGACTAACTCAGCAAGTATAACAACTCCATTTAAACGACATGCTTGAAACATACAAATCATATATCTTCAATAATTGAACAATAGTTATGAATTACTATTGATAATTTAAAATAGCACTTCTCTTTTCTTAGAACGTTTTACAATGAACAATATTCAGTAAAACATCAATTCCGGTCCAAGACCTCGATCATTTCATACTTTCTTTGAAAAGGACAACCCGACACTAAGTCCGTCAGTCCGACATTACTTACGAGCACGTCTAGGTGATCAGTCTATAGTACTCTATGTTGATCAACACTACATTCTTTAAATATATGTACGTTTAAGTTGTGGCAACCTCACGTGCCTGTCGTTTGACGACAAAACATTTATTTAGCATACCCAGTCTTCATTTGAAAACCACACAAAAATAGTTTGGTAAAACATGACAATACTTCAATAGATTATAAGAAATCCAACACATCTTAAGTCTATCCAAAAGAATTGGCTTTGACTTCATCATACATCAATTCATGCGTAAGAATACATGAATCACAAAACCTATCTAGATTGAACATAGACAAGGGTTAGAATACTTGCCTTCAGCGTCTGCTACTGTTATTACATGTTCACTTTAAGTCTTTAAGGTCTCTACAATAGATGATCACATAACATAACACATTAGGTCATGAATAATATACATGGTTCATAATGAATCTTACCCTTCTTCTCAATCTAATCATGTATTAGATTTGTTACTATTGGGGTAAGACCCCGACTTTTGATAAATAAAGATTTAATTTTCTCGAAATATTTTTTTAATATTATGATGTGGATTTGAGATAATGTTATAGTTATGGGTAATATGTATAATATTTTGCAAAGTATGCAAGTTGTCATAAAATATTCGATTGGTCATGGAATATTCATTTTGACAGGAAATATTTGTACGACGGCATAATCATTGACCCCACAACGGAATTATTATCGGAATGAGAAAAGGACAGAAATATCTTTTTATAAAAATAACGGCGGAAGTTTATCGTTAACTGTTGAAATACCCGGTGTTAAAAGTACAGTAATACGCGTGGTTGCATACTACTTAGTTGATGGAGGGAGTTTTATTATATATATATATATATATATATATATATTATAATAAGTTTTGTTTTTTATGAAAAATAGAATATATTATATTTTATTATGCATAGTGTTTGCATAGTGACTGCATAGTATTTGCATAGTAAATTATAAAAAAATTTCAGACGAATTGTTGAATCCGTGAATCCGCCATTGTGCAGTCCGTGATTTCTAAATTCAAATAGTATCATTCCCATTCTCCTATAAATAGAATGCTTAGTTAGAATTGAAAATCACACCAGAATCAGAGAATTCTTCTTCTATAATATTGAGCGTATTTCTTTCGAGTTTTATGAAGTTTTGAGTGTAGAAAATAGTGAAAGTTTTCTTCAAGAATATATCCGCTATACCAGTCGAAAATACTCTTTTTTAAGGTAAGGGGTATTATTTATTTCATATTCGCTTACAATATTATTTTTCGTATTCGTAAGAAATTTTATATCGTTCAATATTCGCAAGAAATATTATATTTGTTTAATATTCGTAAGGAATATTATATTCGTTCAATATTCGTAAGGAATATTATTTTCGTTCAACAATGGTAAGGGATGTTATTTTTGTTCAATATTCATATGAAATAATATTTTCTTCCATACTCTGTAGTATGTAAGTAATTTTATTTCGTTTCAGATTTCGAATTCTATACTCGTTTTGTTAAAGTTTTGGCTTCTATACTCCATGAAATTAGTGGAATATCCTTGATATTTGCGCTTCATCCAGTATCTTTTCATGGAAATATTATTCTGAGCATTCTTGATAAGTTTTAACTTTTTCATGCCGGAGTACTATTCATAGGGTTACTATTCCCGAAGTTACTATTCATGGGGTACTATTCACTCGGTTACTATTCACTCGGGGTACTATTTATGACAAAAATTAATTTTTTTTCGATCAAAATCATTTTTGATACAATATTATTCTTGAATTTTACTCCACAAAGCAGTATCATGTTGACAATTTGGATATTATTGAATTCTGGATAAATTAAATTATAAATCTTTAAAATTTTATCCTTTACTTTCTGTTAATTGAATTCTTATATCATTGTCATCATCATCATGTTTATATTATGATGAAAGTCATCATTGGCCCATAGTGCATAGATGGACTTGGTATGATTATGATCAGGGATTATTCGGTATAATCATGACCGTAATGTTACAAATGATGTGGTAAAAGTCCTCATTGGCATGTAGTGCATTGATGGACAGTTTTTGGTATGATCATGACCATGGGTTCTCTTCGGCCAAAGGTGAAAAGATGAATTGTTTTATGTCGTGATCATGACCGTTGATGAAAACACGATTATCCTTAGCCTGTAGTGCATGGATAATTCATGGTCGTGATACTAAAGAATATCCTTGGCCCGTAGTGAAGGGATGATTCGATGATGTGGATTATTTATTAAACTGAGTCTCAGCGATAAAATTGATGATAAACTTTTTAAATCATAGAAGATGGTAGATATTATGCTCTACTTGACTCTTCTAATGGATTTCTTATTCCGCTGCAGTTGTTGATCTAAAACTTATTGTCTATTATATTCTATCAGTTGTTATACTGTTGAAGGCTAAGGATAATTTATTCTACATTATCTTAGTCATAATATTTCTTACTGGGCTAGTTGAGCTCACCCTTTTGCTTTCATTATTCTCTTCAGGAAATGAGAACATAGCCGGGACTAGTCGGGAAACGGAGTGACGGTCCAGTTATTTTTTATTAGTCCTCACTATTCTATGAAATAGTGTGATAATAAATGTATTGAGGACTCCATTTGAGTTTGAATACTGTCTAGAAGACAATATTCGTATTAAACTCTCAGTTTATGTTTTGTCGTATTTTACACGACATTTGTATTATTAAGTTGTATTTGAATTTTGTACCATGTATTTGGCGACTTAAGATGGGTGATGTATACCTATTTTTGGGGCGTCACAGTTGGTATCAAAGCTTAGGGATTTGATCCCTAGCTAAGATGTAAGACTAGAACTAGGAGGGGAGAGACAGGTAATTCCTTCGCTAGTATGACCTACCTATGTTTATTTTTTATTTAATTGGTCGGTTAGAATATAGGAATAATATATTGCATGTCAATTAACCCTTGTTTTGTGGCAGTATTTGAAAATGACATCTGAAAATGTTGAGATAAGCAATGGACCCCAAAGACCGTTGATTCACCACAGATCAATAACCAAGATAATGTGCAGGAAGGCAACAATCCTCAGGTGAACAACAACACCGACCAAATGATGAACAATGGGATGTTTAGATGCTTTGTTCAGTTCATGCAACACCAAATGAGAGAGACTCCTGTTCAAAATGCAGGTGGAAACACTGGCAACTCTCGGACGGTCACCGCTAAGCAATTCAAGGAGCTGGGACCATCGGAGTTTTTGGGAAAGCCATAACCACTTAAGGCGGAGACGTGGATAAAGCAGATCACAAAGATATTTGATGTCTTGGAATTCTCAGAGGAGCAAAAGGTTCCCTTCGCCACCTTTATGTTGCGTGAAGAGGCAGATTACTGGTGGAAATCTATAAAACATACCCAACCTGACGCACTCAAGATGTCTTGGGAGAAGTTCCAAGAATTATTCAACGACAAGTACTTTCCCAAAAGTATTCGTCACATGAAGGAGGTTGAATTCATCAAGCTGGAGCAAAACAATATGATCGTGTCACAGTACGAGGCTAAGTTTGCCGAGTTGTCCCGGTTTGCGTCCCATTTGGTTGATAATGAGGAGAGAATGATGCGAATGTTTCTGTGAGGTTTGAAACCTGAAATACGTCAATACCTCATTTCTCATAAACTTTGCTTGTATTCAGATGTTGTGAATAGGGCTCAGTTATTTGAACGCGATAATGAGACAACCCAACCAAGAGAGAGCAGCCGACAAATCGATAATACCAATGGTAGCAGTAATCGAAGCGGTGACAACAGATGTGGAGGGAATCAATATGCCAGAAATGGAAACCACTTCGGTGGTAATCATGGCCAGGATAATACAAAAGGTGAACTAAGTGAGAACAACTTCAAGAAGAGAAGGTTCAATAATGATGGAAAGACAGCGACACCCGTTTCCAAGGAAGAAGAACGACCACCGATCGTATGTTTCAAATGCGGACAGGAGGGACACATCCATCCAAACTGTACGCAGCAACCCAAAGCGTGTTTCAATTGCGGAAGAGAAGGTTACCTAGCTCGATTTTGTCTTGTAGTGAAGTCAAGTCCTGCTGGGATGGTGACGCCAAAGGATGTCTCAAACAAGTCAAAGCCGGTAGTTTAAGTGATAGCATTTGTCGAGGAACCCAAATGAAGTTATCACGGGTAAGTTAATTATAAACTCTCCTGAAGTCTATACCTTATTCGATACCGGTTCTACCCACTCTTTTATTTCACCTAGTTGTGTTCAGTGTTTAAACTTGACTCTTGAGAAATTAGACTTTGACTTATCTGTTGAGACTCCGTTAGGAGAAACCTTCATTACATCCACTGTTTATAAATCTTGTTTGATTCAAATCGACACTTCATGTTACCTGTCGATCTCATCTCTTTGAAAACACTTTCCTTTGATGTGATTGTAGGAATCGACTGGTTAACTATTCATCATGCTAAAATTGATTATTTTCGTAAAGTTGTTAGCTTTCATATTCCTAACCAACCTGTTATACGAATTCAAGCAACCAAACCACTAAAGTCAATCACTGTCATATCAAGCCATAAGTAAAGAGCCCCGAGCCTTTATCTGGTGACTTCCTTGTGTGGAATACACCGAAGCCAGACTTTTCGTAAGAGGACGCCATGAATAACGGTGGCAAGTCTATAGGTATCAATGTGACGTGTTATCCAAGTCTTGGATGAGAGTCACAATTTTGAATGATACTCTATCGTTAATAAATTTCTTGACGTATTCCCTGAAGACTTCCTAGCCTACCCCCAGAGCATGAAATTTAATTTTGTATTGACTCCAGTACAAAACCCATTTCTAAAACCCTCAAATATTTCTTCACTTAAAACGAACGTAGCATGCGCCAAAGACGTTGGCTCAATGATAGCCCCAAATCCGGGTCCGAAATCACCGCGGATTCGGTTCAATCATTCTACAACTATTTACGGAAGATATAAACATAAATTGTTTATACAATACATTACACACTATTCCCCAAGGTCGAGTAACCTTAACTTAAACACAATTCATAACTTATCTAACACATAACATTATTATCATACAACACTATTACAAATCTAATCGCGCACATTAACTTTAAGTTCGAACTGTCTTTAACATTTCCTTGTATCCGAAACATTCGTCTTTATCTGTAATGTTTATCATGATATAGCAAGGGTGAGCATGAAAGTTGCCCAACAAGTTTAAATATAATTTAAGGATATATCATGATTGAAAGAGTCTGAATAATAGGTTGGCTATAATTCATCAATATAATTGAGAACTAGTACGAACAAACTTTTGACTGAACAAGTATTGAACATGAACAAATATATCTGGACCAACTGGTAATAAAGGTGATCAGCCTTTCATACCTGACTTATACATGTAATATGTACAGAGTATAATTATCCATGGCAATTAGCAATGATTAACCATAAGCATATCTGAATGAAACAACTCTTAGTAGAGTTAAGTAAAACTTACCTGAACCGTTGATTACCGCTACACAATTTATATCGCTTTATCCGAAGACCTAATATTAGTAATATAGATCTCCAGTAATTAGAATAATATCATCACACTATAATACTATTATACATATATACATAGAATAACCTAAACACATGGCACATAACCTTATCAGTCTATAATACACATAAGACTTAGCCTCAAGTCAAACTATTTCAGTCTGACTTGAAACCGACACAATTCTATCATCCCGACAGTCTAGTCAGACAAATATCGAGTTTAAGTTCAATTAAACTCTGCCTAAACACATAACAATTATCACAAATAATTTTCTTAGCAGTCAAAATAATTTTCATAGACTTGTAATAATTTTCAGATAATAATTACAATTTATCAACATTTTTCAATCATTAAAATCGTATTTAATTGAATTAAATACCACACAATTCCTTAATCATTAATATTTATTTAATATTAAATATTAATAAAAATCATAACATAATATTATAATATAATTATAATTCACAAAGTATTTTTAATACTTTAAAATCATATTTATATGATTTTTAAACAAATAAATTCATTCTCCAATAATTTCTATTAATAATAATATTAATATTTTCATGTAAAAATATCAAAAGTTATATTTTATAACTTAAAATATTTTATAACACTAAATCATTTTATATGATTTTTAAAACATTAATTCTATTTTTCCATAATTTATTTAATATATTTATTAAATAAATTAATTATCATTAATAATAAATTATTAATGAAATTCATCACAAAATATTAAAAGTCATCAAAAATAACTTAAAATATTTTCTAATATCATAATATAATTTTTCATGATTTTTTCATGGATTAAAACCATTTTTAAATAATTTATTTAGTATTATAATTAAATAAATAAATACCTTTTATATTCCAAAAATATTAAATATTTTTGAAATATACTCAAAATAATTAAAAACTATTTTTCAGACTTTAATTTTTTTTTTAAGAATTTATTATGTATTTTTAATAATTAAAAACTAATTATTTCAATTTGTTAATTAAAATAATTAATTTCTTAAATAAACTGTTGCTATAGGGACATTAGGCGACAAAAAGCGTCGCTGAATGTGTTCTTGGTGTTCTAAGTTCAAGCCCAGATCTTCATGTCAGACTTCGAGAGGCTAGGTTTGACCACGCATAATTTTTTGATCTTAAAGTTTTTGGGCAACCAATTGTAATAATTTTATAGTATAAATGTAATACTATAATATACAACAAGTTTCATAGCCAAAATACATCAAGTCTGCAAGATCTAAACAACAGAAAACCTTGTCAGACATGTTTTTCAATTTATGGGTTTTCCAGAAATTGAAGAACAGTCGAGGTGCTTCTTTTGAGTCACTAAATCTTTGCTTTCCAAGCTTGGTTTATGTGATATAATGGTTCCAGTATGTAGTATATATGTTAGTGTACAATCCTATAACAACCGATCAACATAACAACATTACATACTCATGATCTCGGCTGGTCAAACTTACTGTTAGGAACGTGTTCTTGAACTTTTTGGGTTTCCCAGAAAAGTTCATCCGGCTGATGGTCAACGGTTGTTTGACCAACCTTAACTTTGTTTCTATGCACGATCTAAGTGATCTATTAGCATATATTTGTAGTTCATATACTAGTCTCCAACATCCAACCAAAACCTTAAAACACTGCAAGATCTAAAGGCTCAAAAATGCTGTCAGACCATTTCTGGAAATCTGGGTTGCCCAGATTCCAAATTTCGTGGTCGGTCAACGCCTTTTGACCGCTTGTAACTTACGATCTAGATTTACTATGACCCTGATTCAAGTTGCAGAACAAAGACCACATGTCATACTACAGATTCATAACATAAAACACACAAAACACGTAACACACACACATCTAAAGGCCCTAACATATGACTGTCAGACCAAACTTTTAAACTTTTTACAGATTTCTAAAAATGCTAGATTCGTGCATCTAAGTGATATGGATCTAGGTTTTGACAACCCAGATCATCAAATGACACTCTATTAAACAACTTTAACCAATCAACAACAACATTTAACATCAAATCATCAGATTTCTAAGTTAGGGTTTTTATACCTTTGAGCTTTGATCTTTGATTTTTGACTTTTGATTCTTGATCTTGGCTTGCTACTACATGATCTTAGCTTTGTTTCTCACACTTTCTCACTCTAAGTTTCGAAAATATAGAGAGAGAAGGGACTTGGAGCAAATGATAAGCAAAGTAAGTATTTCTTACTTTTTAATCTTAGATCTTTTGAATCCATGGTTGTAAATGTGGCTAGGTGTTCAAATTTGGCTGATTCAAGGTGTGTGGTTGTAACTCAATAGACGTGGCACCAATTTTGGCCATAACTCTTTTAACATAAAAGTTAAGGGAGGGTATTTTGGTCTTCTCCATACCATTTTATTTTTAGAATTGGTTGCAAACCCTTAGGGTTAAAACCTAAGCTTTCCATAATTCACCTTTTAGGATTTCTAAATTAGGGTTTTCAAAAATAAAAATTAACATCTTTTAATTATAATTAGACTTTCCTAATTACAATATACTTTCCTAATCACATTAGGACTAACACAAATTAGGATTAATATTTCCTAATTAAGATTGCTAATTTAGCAATTAAATCCATATTTGTACATTAGGGTTCCTGACAAAATAATTAGGGTTTAAAAATTTGAAATTAGGGTTTGCTAATTAATTAAGCTTTACCCTAATTACTATTATAATTAATAACACTTATGCAATATAATCATCCTTTAAGTTCCCAGATTAGGGTTTCAAATACCCGAAATTTGAAATTACATTTCCCAGATTTTATATTAGGGCTTTCTAATAAGCAATTAGGGTTTAAAGTAATTCGTTAGGGTTTTCCATAATAAATTATAATTAATGACATTAAACCTTATACACAGCATTTAAATTCCAGAATTAGGGTTTTAAATTCTAAATTAGGGTTTCGGATTCCCGGAACTAAAATTAGGGTTTCAGAACCACTTTCTAGGATTTCTTATCAGACGTTAGGGTTTTCTAACTGAACGTTGACATTCTTAATAATATTAGGGTTTGACATTGATAAGATTTATCTGGTCAACCCTTGACCCTTAACCACATACTGTGCACACATAATACCATATTCACAGAACATAAATACATATACACTTAATCCTGAATAATTCACCTAAATCCTTCACAGAATTTTGAAATCCTCAAAATTCCATCCCAACAATATCAAACGCATACACTTATTTTCTGTGTAGGTCTATTATTTGACCTTAAATCCATCATTTAAGATTTTAATAAATTGTCTAATTTCTCGGGTTGTCACATTCACCCATTCTTCTAAGAATTTCGTCCCCGAAATTCACATTACACCTTACACCATACTGCTTACACCATTCACACATCATCACATGCTACCCAATACACCACTCACAAGAGTTAAAATTTTGAAATCGTGCTGAGGAGTCATATAGACCATGAATTTTCATTTTTGAAAAGGTTTTATGGAAATTCATCCGCAAATCGTCATACCCTGAAGACATAGAGGGTGATTAGCCTGGTATGCCCAGTACTGGCCCAGTAATATTGGTTTTATCTGTTTCCTGTCACTGCCATAGGCACAAAATTTTAGCTCAGTCTTATCATAGGATTCCGCACCAAAACAATTTGGTTCGGGAAATTTCTTTCAATGAACACTTAGAGTTTTCATAAACATTAGTCTAGCTGAATCGAATAACATAGACTTATACCAATAATTCAATTCAATCGAATTATTTACGTGTAGCCAAACCCCGTTGGCAAATTAAAATTTTTGAAAATATTTTTGAAGAATGACGTAATGATGTCGTACTGTATTAACAGTCCGTTTGAGGATGCCATCATTGTATGACTTCGTCATAACACATTATACAATAGTGGAATAGCGATTTTAGATCAAATTCACACTAAGTATTCCTGTATTTACAACTCCATCACCTTTTTATCATCTTTGCACCAGGTTACATGGTACATAAGTGATAAATAAAATATATTTTGATATTTCAAATTATTTGCGTCTAGCTGAAATAAGTAGCATAGACTATAATTTAAACCGTTTCAAAACTGGTTACGAGTCTACATATTTTTATTTTTTAAAAGCACATAGTGCGTATTTAGCTTGATGTCTAGCATAGCCAGGAGTTTTGGAAAACTTATGTCTCCACTAATAATCATTTGCTTAACAACCTATCTATTTCTATAATCCTCAATTCTCCATTCACACACAAATATACCCAGTTCGTCAAACCACACTTACGAGTCTAGCATAGCCAGGAGTTTTGGAAAACTTATGTCTCCACTAATAATCATTTGCTTAACAACCTATCTATTTCTATAATCCTTAATTCTCCATTCACACACAACTATACCCAGTTCGTCAAACCACACTTATGAGTTCATAAACTTGCTACAATCATATGAGTTTAAGAACTTGTCCTAGTCAGACTTTTGGCGTCCATTCGCTGAGGGGTTCATAAACATTTCATATAACTATGAGTCAAGAATGTCACATAATTATGAGTTTTAAGAACTCGTACTTAACCCTATATTCTCTATCTATGACTTATCTATCTATTATACACAAGAGAAAGGAATCACCCTCTTAACATGCATATAGCAAATAGTGCGACACAAACATTTCATAATCCCTTCCTAATCTTAACTCCCTTCTCAATACGAATTTTTATTCAATTCGTATTCATATCCTTTCCTGAATCTGTACTAATTCATAGTACAACTTACACACAACAATCTTGCTGTAAATCTTTTCAATCATTCGCTTGATCCTTCTCCATACTATAACCTTATCAGATCACGGGGTGATCTCATCGTATATATTACGATTTATTTCTATGTCTTGATCGTTTTGTTTTACGATCTCCTATCCCTGAACTTTCAGTGTTTTAGACTCTATCTATTCATCACTATTGTTCACCTTATTATCAGAGTTAGGGAACTTTGTGTCTTAACAACTCGTCGAGATTCGTCTTTGAATCATACCGACACACTAACTCTATGTGAGTTAGATCTTATCCTAATCACTGCGGTTATTAGCCTCAGGTATTCCTACCTAAGGTTCATAACCAACAGCTTTGATACCAACTGTGATAGCCCCAAATCCGGGTCCAAAATCACCGTGGATTCGGTTCAATCATTCTACAACTATTTGCGAAAGATATAAACATAAATTGTTTATACAATACATTACACACTATTCCCCAAGGTCGAGTAACCTTAACTTAAACACAATTCATAACTTATATAACACATAACATTATTATCATACAACATTATTACAAATCTAATCGCACACATTAATTTTAAGTTGGAACTGTCTTTAACATTTCCTTGTATCTGAAACATTCATCTTTATCTGCAATATTTATCATGATATATATAGCAAGGGTGAGCATGAAAGTTGCCCAACAAGTTTAAATACAATTTAAGGATATATCATGATTGAAAGAGTCTAAATAATAGGCTGGCTATAATTCATCAATATAATTGAGAACTAGCACGAACAAACTTTTGACTGAACAAGTATTGAACATGAACAAATATATCTGGGCCAACTGGTAATGAAGGTGATCAGCCTTTCATACCTGACTTATACATGCAATATGTACAGAGTACAATTATCCATGGCAATCAACAATGATTAACCATAAGCATATCTGAATGAAACAACTCTTAGTAGAGTTAAGTAAAACTTGCCTGAACCGTTGATTATCGCTACGCAATTTATATCGCTTTATTCGAAGACCTAATATTAGTAATATAGATCTCCAATAATTAGAATAATATCATCACACTATAATACTATTATACATATATACATAGAATAACCTAAACACATAGCACATAACCCTATCAGTCTATAATACACATAAGACTTAACCTCAAGTCAAACTATTTCAGTTTGACTTGAAACCGACACAATTCTATCATCCCGACGGTCTAGTCAGACAAATATCGAGTTTAAGTTCAATTAAACTCTGTCTAAACACTTAACAATTATCACAAATAATTTTCTTAGCAGTCAAAACAATTTTCATAGACTTGTAATAATTTTCAGATAATTATTACAATTTATAAACATTTTTCAATCATTAAAATCGTATTTAAATGAATTAAATACCACATAATTTCTTAATCCTTAATATTTATTTAATATTAAATATTAATAAAATTATAACATAATATTATAATATAATTATAATATCACAAAGTATTTTAATACTTTAAAATCATATTTATATGATTTTAAAACAATTAAATTCATTCTCCAATAATTACTATTAATATTTTCATGTAAAAATATCAAAAGTTATATTTTATAACTTAAAATATTTTTATAACACTTAAATCATTTTATATGATTTTTAAAACATTAATTCTATTTTTCCATAATTTATTTAATATATTTATTAAATAAATTAATTATCATTAATAATAAATTATTAATGATATTCATCACAAAAATATTAAAAGTCATCAAAAATAACTTAAAATATTTTCTAATATCATAATATAATTTTTCATGATTTTTCATGATTAAAACCATTTTAAATAATTTATTTAATCTTATAATTAAATAAATAAATACCTTTATATTTCCAAAATATTAAATATTTTTGAAATATACTGAAAATAATTAAAAACTATTTTTCAGACTTTAAAATAATTTTAAAAAATTTATTATGTATTTTTAATAATTAAAAACTAATTATTTCAATTAATTTAATTAAAATAATTAATTTCTTAAATAAACTGTCGCTTTAGGGACATTAGGCGACAAAAAGCATCGCTGAATGTGTTCTTGGTGTTCTAAGTTCAAGCCTAGATCTTCATGTCAGACTTCGAGAGGCTAGGTTTGACCACGCATAATTTCTTGATCTTAAAGTTTCTGGGCAACCAATTGTAATACTTTTGTAGTATAAATGTAATACTATAATATACAACAAGTTTCATAGCCAAAATACATCAAGTCTGCAAGATCTAAACGACAGAAAACCTTGTCAGACATGTTCTTCAATTTATGGGTTTTCCAGAAATTGAAGAATAGTCGAGGTGCTTCTTTTGAGTCACTAAATCTTTGCTTTCCAAGCTTGGTTTATGTGATATAATGGTTCCAGTATGTAGTATATATGTCAGTGTACAATCCTATAACAACCGATCAACATAACAACATTACATACTCATGATCTCGGCTGGTCAAACTTACTTTTAGGAATGTGTTCTTGAACTTTCTGGGTTTCCCAGAAAAGTTCATCCGGCTGATGGTCAACGGTTGTTTGACCAACCTTAACTTTGTTTCTATGCACGATCTAAGTGATCTATTAGCATATATTTGTAGTTCATATACTAGTCTCCAACATCCAACCAACAACACAACCAAAATCTTAAAACACTACAAGATCTAAAGGCTCAAAAATGCTGTCAGACCATTTCTGGAAATCTGGGTTGCCCAGATTCCAAATTTCGTGGTCGGTCAACGCCTTTTGACCACTTGTAACCTACAATCTAGACTTGCTATGACCCTGATTCAAGTTGCAGAATAAAGACCACATGGCATTCTATAGATTCATAACATAAAACACACAAAACACTTAACACACACGGATCTAAAGGCCCTGACATATGACTGTCGGACCAAACTTTTAAACTTTTTCCAGATTTCTAAAAATACTAGATTCGTTTATCTAAGTGATATGGATCTAGGTTTTGACAACCCAGATCAACAAATGACACTCTATTACACAACTTTAACCAATCAACAACAACATTTAACATCAAATCATCAGATTTCTAGGTTAGGGTTTTTATACCTTTGAGCTTTGATCTTTGATTTCTGACTTTTGATTCCTGATCTTGGCTTGCTAATACATGATCTTAGCTTTGTTTCTCACACTTTCTCACTCTAAGTTTCGAAAATATAGAGAGAGAAGAGACTTGGAGCAAATGATAAGCAAAGTAAGTATTTCTTACTTTTTAATCTTAGATCTTTTGAATCCATGGTTGTAAATGTGGCTAGGTGTTCAAATTTTGCTGATTCAAGGTGTGTGGTTGTAACTCAAGAGATGTGGCACCAATTTTGGCCATAACTCTTTTAACATAAAAGTTAAGGGAGGGTATTTTGGTCTTCTCCATACCATTTTATTTCTAGAATTGGTTGGAAACTCTTAGGGTTTAACCCTTAGGGTTTGACCCTTAAGGTTTAACCCATAGGGTTAAAACCTAAGCTTTCCACAAGTCACCTTTTAGGATTTCTAAATTAGGGTTTTCAAAAATGAAAATTAACATTTTTAAATTATAATTAGAGTTTCCTAATTACAGTATACTTTCCTAATCACATTAGGACTAACACAAATTAGGATTAATATTTCCTAATTAAGATTGCTAATTTAGCAATTAAATCCATATTTGTACATTAGGGTTCATGACAAAATAATTAGGGTTTAAAAATTTGAAATTATGGTTTGCTAATTAATTAAGCTTTACCCTAATTACTATTATAATTAATAGCACTTAAGTAATATATTCATCCTTTAAGTTCCCAGATTAGGGTTTCAAATACTCGAAATTTGAAATTACAGTTCCCATATTTTATATTAGGGCTTTCTAATAAGCAATTAGGGTTTAAAGTAATTCGTTAGGGTTTTCCCTAATAAATTATAATTAATGACTTTAAACCTTATACACAGCATTTAAATTCCAGAATTAGGGTTTCGGATTCCCGGAACTAAAATTAGGGTTTCAGAACAGCTTTCTAGGATTTCCTATCAGACGTTAGGGTTTTCTAACTGAACGTTGACGTTCTTAATAATATTAGGGTTTGACACTGATAAGATTTATCTGGTCAACCCTTGACCCTTAACCACATACTATGTACACATAATACCATATTCACAGAACATAAACACATATACACCTAATCCTAAATAATTCACCTAAATCCTTCGCAGAATTTTGAAATCCTCAAAATTCCATCCCAACAATATCAAACGCATACACTTATTTTCTATCTAGGTCTATTATTTGACCTTAAATCCATCATTTAAGATTTTAATAAATTGTCTAATTTCTCGGGTTGTCACAGGCTCGAGCTGTTGAAGATTACGATTATAACATTCAATATCACGTAGAAGAGCGAATGTGGTAGCGGACGCGTTGAGTAGAAGATCGTATGCGGTTACGAGTGCGACATTGTTAACATAAAAACCCATTTATACGATTTACAAAAGATGGAGATAAAGTTAAAAACTCCAAGAACCTATGTGAAGATAGCGAATAGACGATTATAACTGACTTTAATCGATAAAGTTAAAGCCGCTCAAGCTACAGACTCAGAACTGATGAATGTGAAGATGAAGGTTCAAGAGGGCGTTATTCTAGAAGCAAGAATCGACGAAGAGAGGAAATCTCAACCCTCGATTTTATTGGTCTATTTGAAATCCTCGATCAAGTAGGAATTGTGGCCTATAGACTCGCTTTACCGCCAAATATGTTGCGTGTTCATAGCATTTTTCACGTATCGATGTTAGGTAAATATGTGGATGACCCGAACCACATATTGGATACCCGAGATAGCGGAAAATTTAACGTATGAGGAGATACCTGTTAAAATCTTGGATAAGAAGGAACGTATTCTACGCTCAAATGTTATACCTCAAGAGTTAAAATCTGAAATAAAAACAAGGTATCCTCACCTCTTCGACATACTAGGTACATAAATTTCGAGGGCGAAATTTCATAAGGAGGGGAGATTGTAAGACCCCGACTTTTGATGAATAAAGATTTAATTTTCTCAAAATATTTTTTTAATATTATGGTGTGGATTTGAGATAATGTTATAGTTGTGGGTAATATTTATAAATTTTACAAAGTATGAAAGTTGTCATTGTCGACGTCGGGATTTTTATTTTTCGCTGTTCGTTACTTGTTCTTTGGTGTTCTCATGTTATGTGAGATTTGTTTGAAAAAACAAGTGAAAAAGGTCCGACATGTGTAATGTCGACGATTTGACTTTAAGAGTCGCCAGTTGGTGTTTTTAACTGGTTGCACCAACGCAACCGAGAAAAGGTTTGCACATTAACCCAGTGATGTAACACTTCTAAACGGATCTGTGAAACCGAGATTCATTTGGGTTCGGGGGCTTGATTATACGGAGGGAAGGTGTTAGGCACCCCCCGACATCCGTGTTGCCACGGTGACCGCCACTTTTCAAGAAATTATTATACAAATGTGTGTGTGTGTGTGTGGATCAATGTGCAATTTATTTGGAAGTAGTGTGAGGCCTCATTCGCACCTATATACAAAGGGTTTGAATTTATAGAAAAAATCAGTTTTAAATAGGATATAGCAATGAAGTTTTGTAAAAAGAAGTTTTTCAAACCCCGTGCTCAATAGTAATTGAGACCATTTTATACTTCCATTTTATTATTAAATGTTCGGCTTGTTTGCTTTTATTTTTGAGATGCGAAGCATCTTCAAGAAAATAATATACAGCAGTGCTGAACTCCTCATGGGCATGACAGCCATCCAAGGAAATTTAGACACCATAAATAATATACAAGCCGCTTACAGCTGAAAATGTCCATCACGAGAACCGAATCTAGATTCAGTAGACTGAATCTGTGATCACATGATTCCTAGGATCACATGATACTGCGGCTTATATGAAAGCGATAAGTAGTTATATATATATAAGTTGTAATATATATATATCTGATACGATCATCCACCACAAAGCACCACCATGGGGGATCAGAAATGTAAATATATAAAAGCAGTAAATATATATATAAAGACATGATCAACCACCCCAAAGCACCTCCATGGGGATCAGAATGTAAATAAAGCGAAAAATGCGATCAACCGCCACGTAAGTAAACTCTAAAGTGGACCGAATGTAAATAAGGCAAGAAGATGATCAACCGCCACGTAAGTAAACTCAAGGCGGGACAAAATGTAAATAAAGCGGAAAAGGCCACGTAAGTAAACTCGTGCTTTGTGAGAAATGTAAATATATATATATATATATAAAAGCGATAAACGCATAATAGGATATAAAACCAGTGCTCATCGAATGAGTTCTACAGCAGCTCATATATATAAGTATATATATATAAAAGTAATAAATGTTTTGGATGTAAAATACGAGCTCATCGTAGCCCAGTCCGACAATGATTTATATATATATATATATATATATATATATACATATAAGCAAGTAAACGCCCGCATATAAGTCTAGGCTCAATCGAGGCATAACTTCGATAATGATAGTCCATATATATATATATATATATATATATATAAATATATATATATGAATTTAAATGAAAACTACTGAAATCAAATCCGCATACACACACAACACGACTCTCAATGTGAAGAAAATTGTGTGCAAAGATGAAGAGAAAGGCTTTATAGAGTCATGTAGAAAGCTTTATGATTAATGCCAAAGCAGACTTCTATGACTCTAGATGGATAAACACTCAGCTCCCACCGGTAAAATATAGTTATATTTGAGCTAACAGGTGTTTAAAATGAGAAAGCACTCAATATGGGGTGTGTACAGAGCAAATTGGATAGGGCTTCCTCGCCTTTTTTCTTTTTTTTATGGCCACCCCAAGTCCTCTATTTATAGAGGGGGTGGCCGCAGGTGTACCTGCGGCTGCCCGGGGTTCCCCGAGCTCTGTGGGTCCCATTGTCTCGAAGTACGTGCACTCGTACACTGTGATGTCCGCTCGAACTTGCAGAACTTCAATCCGAGTATCCGAACGAGGTGTACAAGACCTTCTTCGGACTACTTTTTTCGAGAGTTACGTCATGACATGGGATTAGAGGTTGTACAAAGTCAGGAAGAGGGGACCATGCCCATGGTCTTCAAGCATCAAATTCTATCTGGTGTGCTGTTACGTGTAATAGTCACTCGGGATTGGAACTCCTTAGCTCTTGTGGGACATTGTTGTGTAGAAATGTATGTATAAAATGTTGAGACGGCGCGCTGGGGTTGAGGTGGCAAGATGACGATTTGACTCCTCACCGGGGTTATCTCTGGTTTGGGCTGATAGCAGACGTTGCTCAGGGTTACATCTGAGATTGGACTGCTGCAAGTGTTTGAATTCTGCAAGGTCATCTGTAAGTATGCCTGTCTTCCCGATGTTAGCTCCGGGTCTTTGGTATGAGTGCCTCGGTAGGAGGCCTAAGATTGAAGCTGATTGAATGCATTTAAAACAAGCATTTCTAGGGTTATCGCCGGAACTGCAACAACATTCCTTGGGAGGTTATCTCCAAGGACGAAACTCGGGGTTATCTCCGAGGTTGGAATTGATACTCCTGGTGTGTGTTCCGGGGTTGAGACTGAACTTTCGGTAGTATTCGAAATGGATGTGAACTGTCTTCCAGGGTTATCTCTGAAAGACGAATCTGCCCTCCTGCAATTTTAGTAACATGTGTGCAGAAAATTTCAAGTGTCTACAGATGGCCCTCTTTATCATATTCATGCAATGCAAGGCATGGATAGGATAAAGAATCCTAGACACTTGAAATGCAACAAGATAAACATGATGCTATGTGCAGCAACATGATGCAAATGTATGATGTATGAATGAATGATTGTCGATTCCCTGCTAATCCTGCCGAGGATGACAATCAGTAATGTCTTGGACATACGATCCAAGTCTTCAAGGATGTTGACGTTGGGGCTATTAACAAATTCATGGATCCTTGATACAGACCTTTACTCCATAGAGGTGCCTCTCGTATATAAGAGATTTGTGGGGATAAAGCTTTGTCTGTTTAAGGATGTGTATAACATATTCCACCATCGGTCCTCTCCGATGAGGATGGTCTTCTCTGGTTTGTGTCACCAGCATATACCACGATCTTAGTTGGAATTATTGCCAACAATATGTATTCTCAAGGCTGACTGACCTTCGATGACGTGTGTATCACCGGATAGGTCCATATTGGGCAAACTGTCAAGGCTGCTTGACGTTCATTGATGTGTGTATCAATGGTTGCATTACGTTGTGACCCTTGCTGAGGAGTATGTCAAGGCTGCTTGACCTTCATTGACACGTATATCAATGGTTGAATCACGCCAGACCTCACCCCGGGATACTTTATCAATGTCGACTTGTTTGTAACCCGTCGGGGATACATAGACATAGATACGTTGCTTCGATGGGTTTACTTTCCACCGGCTAAGATAACGTCAAGGTTGCTTGACCTTCATTGATGTGTGTATTAATGGTTGAGAATGTGTTGTAACACCCATCGGGGATACATTATCAATAAAATCCCGCGTTATGACCCCCGCCGGGGATACGTAGATGTTTGAAAGTCTGCGTTGTGACCCCCGTTGGGGATACGTGGATGTTTGAAAGTCTGCATTGTGACCCCCATCGGGGATACGTGTTTTAAAGTTACAACCCTGCGTTTGGCGGCATTGGACCTATGTGAGGTATTGTCGAGCATGATTTTCAAAAGCTGAGCTCATCGGTATAGTGTACCTTGTATTCAGGTGAATACCAATGAGTGATATGCGGAGCCAGAGTTTGGCCCGTGAAAACTAGGATTTCAGGCTATTCTGCTCAATCGCGTAGCGTTTTTATTCCTGATTTGGCCTTTTCAGCTTGAGAGACCTCCTTTCCAACTCGAACTGGACCGAGCCGAAGGTGTGGGCTGTTAGAGTTTATGCCCTAGAGGCCAATTATTTGATATAATTGCTTAACGTTTTGATATTATATTTGATTGAATAAATGAATGATTTTATTATGGTTTTATTTACTGCGTTATATAATTGTTAACATAATAAAATTCCTTAGAATAGTGATACAAATTATATAGTTTCAAGTATGTGACTTGAACATGAGATTATATAATTACAATTAGTATCATTGTTCTTAAATGTCCCTAGTCGAGTGTCATTGTTGATGGGACAACATTGATGCATTGAGACTAGTATGTGGATCGATTGATGACCAAATCTCATTGGTCATAAATATATGAGATATTAAGTCAATGCATAGGTACATGTTGAGAGAACGATGTCTTCGGATGGACCCACCATGAGAATTCTATGTGGAGCATTATGCGAAGTGTCATTAGAAATTCTCATAGTGATAATGATGTAATGGTCCTCGACACGCAAATCACTATATTACTACACGAAATTTATGTACTTTGATATCATCAAATGTCACCTTTAATAGGATGGACTATAAAGGTGATTATTGGGTACATCATGAATCGTGTGAGGAATATGAGTGATCTAGATGGAATTTAACCCTCCTATATATTAGGGATGATATCCATAGGCCTCTTGATTGAGTAGGACTATGAAATGCATGGCCATGCTCAAATAGTGATTAGTTTCATATAGTGCGCTCATTGATCAAGAAAACTTCCAGTTAAATTATGAAGAGTATGACACATTCCATGACTCGAGTTTAATCTAGGATATTAAGGTTAAAAGGATTAAATTACATTAAAACATTGATCACGAAAAGGTTGTATCGAATCATCGATCTTATTATTACTTGGATAGCAGTGATGCATTACTAGATGCTACACTCTTTGTTTATAATTTTATAATATGATTTTAAAATTATTGCCAACGTAATAATAACCTATGTAGAGGTCACACACATAGAAACGTAATTTAAAATGGAATTAATTTAAATTTTAAGGATTTAAATATATTAATATGATTAATAGTATTTAAATCACAAATTTAAATTAAAAAGGATAATTTGTATATATATATATATATTCGGATTTTATTAAAATATGTTTTTGATTAATCCCTTTTTAACTACTATATATATGATATAGTAGCCACTTAGGGTAATATCATAACATCATAACCCTAGCCGCTCTTAGAGAGAGACTAGAGAGAAACAGTTCTAAAATCCATTCCTTTTGGTGGCTAGTACCGCAGCCTTGATTCAGTTTCTTTATGAGATCGTCTGACGGTTGGCAAGGCGCTCGTGTTGATACTGTGAGAGGCGTGGTTCATTTGGATTATGTTGGAGATTCGAAAAGCATCAATATCAGAAGCATTTTCATATTCGGTATAATTTCTAACCATTGAATTAATTATTTTCGCATGGATCCTGTTTAGGGTTTTGGAAATTGCTTTAAATTGTTTTATTTCTGCTGTGCATTTTTGTGTCAAAACCCTACATAGGCCCCATGTAGGGGTGCCGCAGGTGGACCTGCGACCAACCGTGGGTATGAAAGGCATGCGGGTTACTTTCATAAATCATTTTCAAGTTGCGCCGCGAAGGAAATCCGAGAGCTCTTCTTCAGACTTGCTAAGTTTGGGCGACTTTCTGTACATTCTGCCACCGTACAAGTGTTCTTCACTGTCCTGGTAACATATGCATGTATTTTTTTCCAGTTTCTATCTGTTGGAAAATGATTTATCACATGAAATGCATTAGTAAATGTTGGTTTTAAACCATGCTGAACATAATGATGTGAAAAATTTTGACTTTTGAAACAGTCAAATTGGCACCTTTTACTGTCATTTCTTATCCTATTTGAGGACAAATGAGTAAAGGTACAAAAGTAAAATAATCCTGGTAATTAGACTACACTTACGGATTTTTTACTGTGATGTATTAATGGATGTAAAATGTATATGACTGTGGGTCAGTGTGCTACTGAATGGCCACCTAGTCATGCCTATGTGCATGTGGATAGTCCCATTTACAAAGGGGGCTACGACAAAATATTTCCAAAACGTAGGCATTGGGTAGTCATGCATTTTAACTCTACTATAGACATATGTTAAAACAATGCATGTATGCATGCATGTAGTCATAAAAATGCATTTTGAACAAGTTCCAGGTTAAACATTACCACACCCTTTTTGAGGTGATTTGGAGACTTTTTGTCCAGATATTATAGATCCGGATCAGCCGAGTAGTTCCCGCAGGACCACTTCTGGTGTACGGAAGAGAGCTTCTAAAGTGCCTCGACCCTATTCTGTTAGATAGCCTCGTCGTTTGGTGGAGGCGGTGATACGTCCTATCCAGGTTGAAGTGTCGGATGTCGAGGACGAGGAGGAGGATGTCTGGGTTGAAGTTCCCGCTCTGCTTTGCCGTGTTCCCCGTGAGGGATTTGCCAGGTATTCAAGTGGCGAACCCAGAGCTTCTGGGTGACTTGAGTTGACATCCTTCAGTCTACCTGCACGCAAATGAGGTATAAAGTTAGATCTTAATCTTCCTTATTTCCTATTGATGAGGAGTAAAGGATTTTGATGTTAATCTGCATTTGATGTAGTTTCCCGGCTTTACATAGCCTTGAGGGAATTGGTTCAGAATCCACTCTATATATCAGGCTTTGTACAATGACTATAAAGCGATTGTACATGGCTGGGGATTTGTGATGTTCTTTTCCATTCTTCCCCGTCATTATCCCTGAGGTTATCTTAGAGCATTGTCTGAGCGCTGGTTTCACCAGACTCAGTCTCTCTATTTACTGGACTGTGAGGTGATGATGACGCCGATGGATTGGCAATTTATCACAGGTATGGAGTTTGGAGGGGATCCAGTGCCTTGTAAGGCGGATATCACCCCTATTTCTGCCAGATCCTTGCTAGGAGTTCTGGCGGAGGTGATCAAGGGTAGGACTGTACGTACAGGCCCTTTAAGCATAGATGCTATGAGTGAGCTGTTGAGTGAGCCCATACCCGATGATGTGAGAGTCAGGGATCACAATCTTTGGTGATTATTCCTGATGATCATTAGGGGCTGCTTCATAGCAGATAACTCTTCTACAGTGTCCTTCGCTTTGATCAGCGCCACTCGACACGTGGACCGTATAGGAGATTACGATTGGGGTTCCTACACCTTCGCTTACTTCCTCAGGGGAATGCACATGCGATCGGAGGTCTTGACCGAGGCTTGGTTAGGATTCTACCCATTTCTGCTGGTGAGTATTTCTCTTGTCTTTTCCAATGTACAGGTTAAGAGCGTTGACTGATAGCAGATGTTTTCCTTTGTGTTGGCTGTTTTGGGCCTATGAGAGGCTTCCATGTCTACGTCTTGTGAGCGTGTTAGGTTTAGACACCTATCCACGAGGACGGAGATGGCATCATTCCATACTGGCGGAGGTCCCCGTTATTTGAGGGTTTTACTCATTGCGACCACAATTTGGAGTTGTTGACAGCGGATGTCATCACGTGGGTTCCCTACTCTGGGAGCATTTGAGCATTGGATTTGAGGATGCATACCCGACTGGTGTTGAGCAGGTGATTTCCACCCATAGGAGTCCTCTCTTCACAAATGGAGGATGAGAGCTCTATCTAGGAGAGCGTGCTATCAGGAGCACCACAGGAGAGATTCACATGCCGATCTTGCCTCTTGTCAGGCGTTATTGGCCTGTTTCGCAGTCACCCATCATTGATATCCCATTGTTGGGGATTGACGATTTCACATTATCAGAGGGTCCTTGCATTCAGGAGATGTTCCAGCATTGGTGGTTCCCTCGTACTATTGGAGCCCAGACCCGCGCCACTTAGTTTATGGGGGATATGGTTCCAGGATCCGTGATGATGACGGATTGGATAGCCTACGTCAGAGATCCAACTCATGTGACACAAATTGACAGTTTGACCCGGTAGTTGGACCGGACACATTTCTTTATCCGGCACTTGGGCAGAGATCCTTCAGAGGCAGACACTTTTGATCCTTCCAGCTCTGGCACTAGCCCCTCAGGTGACCCATATGGCTTTGTCGGTGCAGATCCTCCCTTGTATAGGCCTGATATCCTTGTAGATAGAGATCCAGTGACTCAGGAGGAGTTACATCAGGTGGACAGGATTGATGATGTAGACATCGATACCATTGACTTCTTCTGATGTATATTCTCGTTATCTCTTTTGATAGGCCTCTGTTAGACATTGGGTAGCTTTGCCCCATTCTCGCTATATCTTTTGATAGGCCTCCTTTAGTTGTAGGGTAGTTTTGCTCCATTTCCCTGTATTTTAGCTGTACAGAGATGTATTAGATGATGATATACTTAGGAATGTATGTACAATTTTCTATTCCCTATATCATATTGCCATCTATTGTATCATGCATGTTATTATGTTATGCATATGTATGTATATCAAGACATATTCAGCATTGACCCCTGGAAGGTCTTATGACACGGCCGTCTGGATGTCTTCTTGACGATTAAGTAGTATTGATCATACCCCACATTTTTGGTGGCATCGGGTATCTGATCGTGGTATGATAGCATGTCACCATCGAGACCAGAGTAATCGAGATCATTTATTGCGACATACTATGACCTGTTGATGTTTCAGGTTCCCACAGGATTCGTGGAGGGCATGCTGGAGTACTGGGTATCGGAGAGGCAGGTTTTCTGATTTGGGACTCAGGAGTTAACTCTTACTATGGAGGAGTATGCACGTTTGACGATGCTGCCATTGGACAGACCTTGTGTGCATATGGCGATCGAAGATATGAGTGGGCAGTTCATGACCCTCATTGGCTTGAGGCATAGAGTGGTACAGGAGGAGATCATATCTGGCCACGTTATATCCCAACATTTTTTGTTTGACAGATTTGGCTCAGAGGATAGTTATGCATGACATTTCGGGGATTTCACCACACTGGAGGATCATTTGTATTTGGCCAGAGTGGATGTACTACTATTGTGCATACTGTCATATGTCTACATACCACGGTACATGGATGAGTTGGACATTGGCGTCATTATGGCAGTGAGAGCTCTCAGGGAGGGTCACACCATCATACCAATGATCATTGCAGAGACTTTAAGGTCAATTACATATTGCTGCACTTATCCGGCAGGAGTGTTTACAGGCATCTCGGTCATGCTGTACGTGTGGTTTATATCACACTTGAGACCGATTGGAACTTTCAGACGGCATGGGTTTGTTTCACGCATGATATAGCCATGCCGTACTCCATTCAGCCTACGGAGTATACAGATGCTGCATCTTGGTCAGCTTTCCTGGCAGGGATTGGAGATCCATTCGCTATATTATCGTGTCACGGGCTTAGCTCACCCTACAGCTTCATTACTCATGCTCCAGGCATGGATTATCTTCCTCTAGCTGGTTTGAGAGTCATGATTACTTACCACCCACTGGTCTTGATGTGTCAGTTTGACCAGTTCTAGGATTTTCATCCTTTTGAGGGGGCATCGAGTCTGCGCTTCGCTTCTCGCCACTTATCAGCAGAGGACAGATCCAGGTTGTATGCTTATTGGGATCAGCGAGAGCTAGCTAAGTTTTTTGTCAGCCATCCGGGTTGTTCTATAGAGTATTCAACATGGATGGAGATAGAGACTGCATCAGCTGCGGTAGTATCTACAGTGCAGAGGACTGATTTTGACGATGAGGAGCCTATGGAGGAGGCTGATATTCCCATCGAGGAGGATTTGGCTGCTGGGTTGCCAACATTTGTGATGGATTCTCCAACTACGAGTGCTACTGTCATTCAGTATTCAGCGAGTAGAGTCTACATCTGATGACTTATGAGAGAGATCAGGCTAGGGCTTCGATGTTGACAGCTCTTTATGGAAGAGACGTCGCTCTGTTAGAGAGAGATGAGGCTAGATCAGCCAGAGATGCATTGATTGTGGAGAGGGATGCTGCCCTATCTGCTTAGGATGTGGCCGTCGCAGATAATACTTCAATGAGATCCCATACGACTGGCATCCTTGCCGATATGAGTGCATATATTAATGAGCATCATGCCACCATGCAGTTAGCCTCGAATCTACGAGCTCGTGAAGATACCATTGGGCAGGAGCTGAAAGTAGTATGCACATAAGCCAATCATGTTTGATGATAAATCATATACTCTGTAACAATCTTATTCAGTTATTAATAAAAAGGTATTAATTTATTAAAGGCTTTTAATTATCTACATGATGTTGTTTTATAATATGTGATAAACCCATAGTTTTAAGAAATGCTTTTAGAATAATGATGATGATTATTCTAATGAGGTCTAAATTCTAAGAAAGCTTAAAACTAAAATATTTCCCAATCGTTGGATTACTAAATTGGGGATTAGTGAATTCAGATAGATTGGTACATACGTTGCTTGCTCATTGGATGAGGATGATTGATCTCATGATCATTTGTGTGGAGACACTAAAGCAAGTATGTAGGTGCTTATTAGAGAATAAGTTCACTGAACGTGACTCGCTAAGGAATACCTAATGGAGTTTTACTTGCCTGTCAATAGGAATTTCATGTAGTGATAGTAGTACAAGTGATCCTTGGACTTGAGATCATCATAGTATCTTGTGTATGATGAATTATACTTTGAGTTATTCCTTAAAACCCTTAGGGTATGTCAAAGGGTATGCTTGGGTATAATAAGTCGTACATGGAGATAATGTATGATCAATAAAGAATCTACCGCTTCTAGTAAAAGAAGAGAAATGTCCTATGTGATTCGATAAATGACAACCTAGTAGTCCTTGGCCAAGGCAGAATGAAATTAGAAAGGAGTTTTTAATTTGTATTATTTGGAGTTGTGCATTTAAGAGTCGAAATACATATAATTAAATAAAATAAGATTTGGCAGTAATTCCATGTCTTATATTTAATTGGGACATTGTATGGTGGAAGGATTGAATTGTACAATAACTATTTACTCAAAGGTTCTTTTATGATTAATGTTGAAATCTATATTATCTGAAAAGTCGTTAATCGCTAGGAAGGCTTATCCCTATTGTAGAATAATTATTATTTATTTAAATAAATTAATAGTTTAATTTATTTATTTAAATAAGATTTGAATTTTCTAATTGATTTATTCACAAAATGGTTTAATATCTTGAGAACCTAAAGGGTCACACCATAAAATGAAGAATAATTATTTAAGAAGTTAATGGTATAATCGTAATAATAAATTAAGTATATTTAATTTAATCTATGGTGATAGAATAAATTAAATAACTTAATATTTATTATTTAATATTTTGAAAATATTAAATATAAATTAATAAGAGGAGTATTATTATTATTATTATTATTATTATTATTATTATTATTATTATTATTATTATTATTATTATTATTATTTAATTCCTAAAGGAGTTTGGGAATTAATTAATAAAAGTACTCTCATATAATCCTAATAAGATTAGGAGGTTAAATTAATTAAAAAATTTTAATTAATTATTCATAATAAGATTGGGTGCATAATTAATTAAAGCAATTTAATTAATTAAAAAAAAAATCAATTCCTTAAGTGTTAAGAAGGGTTGTCCACATCTATAAATAAGAGGAGTCTTATTATGGGTGGTAGTGGTTGTTGACTTTTTCACAATAGACATAATTTCAATAGTTGGGAGAGTACACCCTTTTCTATGAGAGATAGAAAAGCTAGGGTTTTGCCAAATACTCATCTTCTTGAATTCTTCTTCTTCCTTGGTGGATCACCTCTAGAGGCCAAACACTTGGGTGGCTAACATTAATCAAAGGAAGGAACCAAACCCGGTGGATTTAAGTTGAACGCGAAAAAGATTGGAGGTGAACTTGTACCTGAGGAAGCTCGAATCTTCAAGGGTATGATTCTTATTCTTCATATTTTCGTTTAATTAATAATTGTGCACAAAGGGTGATCCGGGTATATGGTTTGTAAAATTTTAAAACTCTGATTTTCCACGTTTTCGCTTATTTTATGTAATTTGATTGTGTTCATGAATATTACAAACCTAACAGTGGCATCAGAGCCAAACCTTTATGCGAATTATTAATTGTTTTACTTTGATATATATATATATATATATATATATATATTGATATGTGTTTAAAAAAATTTAATTGGGCATAATTTTTGTTGTATAAGATTTAAAAAAAAATGCGATATTTTTTTTTTTGCTGCTGATTCACATTCACGTGGTTAGTTCAAGGGTGATTTTGAATCTTCCAGGATTAACGTGGAGTCATCATAATGAGTATATATACTTAGGTGATGTATTGTTAGTGTCTATATATATATATATATATATATATATATATAATAATTTTATAACTAAAATAAAATTTTATTTTAATTTTAAAATAAAAAGGTTTATTTTAATTTTAAAATTGGATTTCATGCTAACTAATAAGAGTTAGAATTGGATTCCATGATAACTAATTGGAGTTGAAATTGGATTCCATGTTTCCTAAAATAAATAAGTTTATTTGTGAATAGGAAAGAGAATCTGTATTTCTTTAAATAAAGGAGTTAAATAAAGGAGTTTATTTGTGAATAGGAAAGAGAATCTGTATTTCCTTAAATAAAGGAGTTAAATAAAGGAGTTTATTTATGAATAGGAAAGATAATCTGTGTTTCCTTTAATAAAAGAGTTTTTTTTACTTGGAATTGAATTTCATAATTAATTAAAATAAAGGAGTTTATTTTGATTAAATAATTTGATTAAAATAAAATAGTTTATTTTATTCAAAATTGAATAAATTAAAATAAAAAGGGTTTTATTTTGATTTAAATTTAGATTAAAATAAAGGAGTTTATTTCGATTCAAAATTAGATTTTATGCTAACTAAATTTGCCCATTAAATGATATCAATATATATATTAAATGTTTATTATTCATGAGGTGAATGTTATTTATTGATGCATATGGTGATATGTATGATAATAAATGGGATTGATTATGGACTATTGACCAATGTGATTGAATTTTATTTTAGCTGGATGTATGAATGTATGGGTTTTATTAAATGGGGTCTGCGTGCCTCATCTTCTCTATTTTTTTCTTAATGTAAATTTTATCTCCTTCCTATGTACTTTCCCTTGACTGCTAATAAAGGTTTCTATTTATTTTAAATAGTTTTGTAATAGGAATAGTTATAATTAATTTTGAAGAATTGGAGATCAAGGAGCAAGGAGCGCTTGAAGATCCATTTGTAATGGAGCCCGGGTTTAAATGTAATAGTTATATTTAAATATTAATTCTTGCACCTCTAGGGTTTGACCTTTTGGTTCACTTGGTGGCTCTAGTGAACCAAACTAGAATAAAAGTTCATAATCAATCCGGGTAGAATATAGTATTCTATATGTGCATGCTTATACTATATATATTATATATATATATATAATATATTATATATATATTATATTAATATAATATGATGCTTTTATATATATATTTGCATATATATGTGCATGCGCTAAACAAGATGAGACAAATTAATAACAAACCCCTAAAATTTTTTATATTAAGTCCTAAGCGTTCAAAGATATTGGAATATCGAACGTCGCCTTCTAGCATGATAAAAATAATAGAGTATCAATTAATTATTAATAACAAGGATTATCTTAATTCTTTGAGATGTTAATTTTATCACATTTGATGCTTATAAAGAAAATTGAACAATGTTGTTTTGTTGTGTCACCATAAGGACAATATTTTTCTTTTTTGAATATATGGAGTGCTAGGTTGGACTTAACTTGGATAATTTTGATTCGGATGTGCCACCACTTGATCAAAATAATCTAAGAGGCAAAATACAAGGAGTTGCATAGTTGATGTAATTGACAAGAGTTGTCTACATATTTATTTATATATAGTTTGTTGTGCACACACAAGGCTATATACATTTGAAATAGGATCCTTATTCTCAGTAGCATATCTTTAATTAGATATTGCCGAACTATATATATTGAAGGTAATATAGTTTGAAGAAAATAGTGGGAGATACCAATTTAAAACAAGACCTAAATTATTTTGGTAATTAATAAAAGAATGTATGCTAAAATGTTGTTAAGAACAAATTCATTTACAGACTTTTATAATGTCTAAATTACTATCACTGCGTAGCATATTAGATGTTAAATTAATCGGACCGAATTAAACGGATTGGTTAAAGAAATTGAGAATAGTTTTCACGGCAGAAAAGTTATCTTATGTCCTTAATACGCCTATCCCTGCAATGGTTGCAGACAATGCCTTTGAGGAAGAGATTGCTATTTTAGAAAGTGGCAAGATGATGCACAGTTGGCTCAATGCATCATGCTCTCATCCATGAGTAACGAGCTTCAGCGTCAGCATGAAACTATGGATGCTCTTACTATATTCCTGCACATCAAGTAGTTGATGGTGAGGAAAGTAGGACTGATAGATATCAGATATCTAAGGAGCTCTTCCGATCTAGAATGACTGATGACACTACAGTAAAGACAAAAGTCCTTAACTTGATCAATTTGATTGAACAATTAGCACAATAGGTTTTGTCATGGATGGAGAGTTGAGTTAAGATTTGATCTTGCATTCACTCCCGGACTCCTTTCATAATTGTTGTGAATTTTTCATATGAACAAGCTAGATATCAGCCTCACTGACTAGCTTAACATGTTGAAAAATGTTGAGAGTCACTTTCCAACCAAGAAAGACCAAGTCTTACTGGTAGGGGTCAAATGATCTTCTGAAAAGAAGAACGATTCAAAGAAGGTAAATAGAAAGGCAAAAATAAAGGATAATAAGAACAAAATTGATGCGGATAGTAAAGGAGTTTGCTTCCACTGCAATAAGTCAGGACACTGGAAAAGAAACTGCGAGAAGCATCTTACAGAGCTAACCAGAAGAAGCTTAGTGAAGTTTTGGTTACAAATACAATTTTGTTCATAATTTAAAATAAATTTTTCTTTAAGTCAAGGTTCTACTTGGGTATTGGATACCGACTTTGGTTATCATAAATATAGATTTATGAAGGGACCAAGTAGAAGTAGAAAGCTAAATAAAGATAAGTAATCTTATGTGTGGGAAATGAAGCAAAGGTTGCTGCATTAGCCATAGAAACTTATAGTTTAGCATTGCCTACGGGCAAATCTATTAAGTCAATAAGTTGTTATTGTATTCCAGTTCTCGTTAGAAACATTATTTCCATTTTATTTTTGGACAATGAAATCTTTGGTATTATATTTAAGAACAATTATTGTTCTATTTATAATAACAATATTTTGTATAGAACTGGAATATTACTTAATGGATTTTGTATGCTTGACTTACGTGAAAAATTATTTTGCAAATTGAACAAACTAGTATAAGAAAAAGAGATGATTTTTCAAAGAGTTGAATGTGTGTATTTGCATAAATATAAGTGTGAATTATTTGAAAGGTTCAAAGAATTTAGAAGTGAAACAAATTGGTAAAGTATTAGGATTCTTTGATCGGATCAAGGAATAAATACTTGTGCAATAAGTTTCTAGATTATCTCAAATGGTTTTCTCACAAAGGACACTTCATGATATGCAATAATTGATTAATGTATCTGAAAGGAAAGTTCGTACCTTGTTGGACATGGTGCGTTCCATAATGATTTTACCGACATTCCAGTATCCTTCTGGGATAATATCCTAGAAATGGCTACATATCTACGAAAAGGTAACCTCAAAATCCAGCCCCAAGACTCCATAAAAGTTATGGACAGGGAGGATTCCTAATCTTAAGTATGTTAAGATAAGGGGTTGTCCAACTTATGTGAAAAAGGTTTCCTTGGGACAAGATTTCACAAGTAAATATTTGTGGGACGTCCTAAAATAAGTTTAGGGTATATGTTCTATAATCCTACTTAGCAAAAGGTGTTTGTTGCAAAACATGTTGCCTTCTAAGATAAAGATGTTTATCATTGAAGGGGCTAGTGGAAGGATAATAGATCTTGAAGAGTTTAAGAACCATAAATCACTATAAGTCAAATAAGAGGAACCTGTAGATAGACCTATTGTACCATAACTGAATCATAAATCTGAAACAGTACCGAAGATACCTACGAGGTATGGATTCATCATAGATGATGATGATGAGGTACACATCATAGAAGATGATGATCCGGTTACATACGATGAGGTAAGAGTTGTAGACACTTAGAGAAATAGATTGAAGCAAGCTTCTCAAATATGGAATATTCATTTTGATGAGACAATCAAAAGAGTTTGATTTTATCAAAAACAAGAATGAACCTAGTGTGTACAAAAGGGTCAGTGGGAGCGTCGTGATATTTCTAGTATTATATGTTGATATACTACGGATAAGGAATAACATACCAATGCTACAATCAGTACAGATAAAGTTGTCTGAACATTCCTCCATGAATGATTTGGGAAGAGTATCATAATTGGGGATACAAATATATATAGATAAATTCAAGAGGATGCTTGACTTAACCCAAGGAATGTATATTCATTTGATGGTAAAGTCGTTTATCATGGAAAACTCCAAGAGTTATCTCATGTTGATGAGCCATGGAGTGTATCTTTCTTAATAGTCCCCATAGACTAGTAAAAGAGAGATCGCATGAGTAACTATCATGTATGCAATGAAATGTACGAGACCTGATGTTGATCAGTCATATTCTGGAGAAGTTCACTATGAGTTAGTGAAAAACATCTTAAAGTACTTAACCGGCACTAAGGATGTGATCATATTCATGGCGGGTCTAAATTAAAACTAGAGGGCTTAACAGACTCAAGTTTTTCAGACAGACCAAGACGATAGAAAATCTATTTTAAGGTAAAGTGTTTCCTTAAAAAGTGGTGCAGTGAATTGGAAAGGTTCCAAACAGCAAAGAGTTATTGGTTTAGTGATAAAGACAAAGTATATAGCTATAAATGAAGCTGTAAGTTGATTGTTTGGATGAAAAGTTCATTACAGAACTAGGAATAGTTCCTAAGTCTCATCTTGGATCTAAACATGTGATGTAGCACTTTCATTTGATTATAAGAATCATTGAAAGATGGGAAATCACTATAGAGATAGTGAACTCTCAAGAATAACATTATATATCCATTAACTAAAGCTTATCCAACAACAGGATAATCGTCACTTAGAGAAGAAGGGTATGAGATACCATTGGCTTTATGGGAGATTGAAAGTAGTATGTACACAAGCCAATCATGTTTGATCATAAAGCATATACTTTGTAACAATATTATTCATTTATTAATAAAAAAGGTATTAATTTATTAAAGGCTTTTAATTATCTACATTATAATATCCTAATTACAAATTGTAATTTTAAATATTTATTAAATTATATAAATATTTATTTGTGATGTTTATTGTTGAATAAATAATTATTGATGTGATGGTCGTTAATAAATATTTGTAAATCTAAATTTATTAGATAAATTTCTAAATTAAATTAATTTATAATTTAGAGGTTTGTATTATAACATGAGGTGTTATATTGTTGTGTTGATTTAATAATTTAGAAGGTATGTTAAATTTATTAAATAAAGTTATAATGAAAATTATAATTTTGTGATTTAATAATTTAGAAGGTATGTTAAATTTATTAAATAAAGTTATAATGAAAATTATAATTTTGTGATATTTGCTAAAGTGCTATATTTAATTAAAATATAGTATGTGATTAATTTAATGATTTAATGTTGGATATGGAAATTCAAATAAATAGTATGTGATTATAATTATAAACTAAAGTGTTTATTAAAATAAATTAAAAAGGGCTTAAATTAGTTTTTTGTCAAACAAGGCTTAAGTATTTTAATTCTTTAAAATTTAAATGGTTTTCAAAACAAGCCTTATGGCTTTTGATATTTCTAATTTTTTTTAAATTTAAATAAAATAAATAAAATAAATAAACTAATAAATATAACATATTTATATTATATAACGTTAATGTTATATTTTGCATTTAGTAGGGTTATTAAGACTATCGGTTATTTCTTAAGCTTTGAATATCGGTTTTGTTATTTGTATTACGCATTCTATTTCTTTCTAGTGTGCTGAGTTTTGAGAGAGTTCGAGAAAATTGAGAACTTGAGAGAATTGAGAGAGTCTAGGAATTTTCACGTCAATTCCAATTGTCTTAGCAAGAATTTCGCCAAGCAAAAAAAGGTATGTTCTACTATTTTGATATTATATATGTGTATCTCTGTAAAGTTTGCTATACTCACGGCAATGATGTTTTCCGAATTGTTGTGAGTAACTTGTTATGAATTGATTACATATATATGATGGTTATATGTTATTATTTAGACAATAATTGCATGCTAATTTTGGTTTTAAATAGAATTCATATTTAATTGGATGTATGTTTATATATATGTTTTCATACATAGCTTGGGTAAGTATCAATTTTAGTGGCCAATTTGTATGTAAAATCATAAATTAAAACTTGTATTTGGTAGTTCATTGAGATACGATCATAACACAATTTGAACGGAGTGATTTGGCCAAATAATGAATTTACAGTGATGATTTCTAGAATGAATATCAAGAAAATTATGTTTTTATGAAAAATATGAAAATTGAGAAATTAAAATAGCTTTAGTTGTTGTTAAATTGTGCTAAGTGATTGAATAGGTGAGAAATCATGTTTATGATAGTTGTACATTTATTTTACGTGTTAATTTCATTGTTTAGTGGGTGAAATTTGTGTTTTTTGGGCTAAAGAAAAGTGTCAAAGCCTCTTGTTCATTAGCCTTTTAAAGGCTGCTCAATAACCTTAAAGCGCAATGCAATTGCACCAAGACGCAAGGCAAAAGCGTGTAAAACTTGGGTCCTAAGCCTTTGTATCATGAAGTGCAGTGTTTGCCATAATGTTTGCTTGTTACAAACTTTGGTTGTCATTTTGGTCCGAAATTATGTTAGCATGTTAAATGGGTAATGTTAAGGTTAACATAACATAGTGAAATGTGGTTAGTAATTCAAAATTTGTAAAAGTTGGTAAATCGAGAAGGGATGTGTTTGATTTATTAAGCATAATAAATAGTGAATACGTATAAGCGCTAAGTAAAACACTTAGAGTTTCTGAAATGTGAATGGTAATGAACCTGTTATGATATGTTAGCATGTCTAATAGGTGTTGTGGTTCTAAAATTATGTGTAGGTGATCGTGAGTTTAACTTTATAGCTTACGCTCAAGGCAAGTTTTCTAACTCTATATTTACATTGAGCAAGTTTCTAAACTCTATCTTTTACATTGAGAAAGTTTCCTAATTCTTTACTTTCGTTGAGCTAGTTCAATTATTACATTATGTAGCTTTATTCTTTGTTTGAGCAAGCTTCCTATTTCAACTGTTGATTGAATAAGACAATTGTCCCTAGAGCTTATTCGAGAAAATTTTAACTCTAATGCTATTTGAATTCTCATTTTGTTGATTTACTCTAACTTGTTTATGGTTAAGCAAGTTTCTTGAGTTATATTCTTGTATAATGAACACAGTTTGAACTCTCGTCTCTATTATTGAACTGTTTTTAACCCTTACATAAATTTCATACCTTGTTCGGCAAGTTTTTAGTTTTAGCTTGCTATTGGTTATGGTACAATCTGTAATTTCATTTCTAAATGTTATAAGACTCTAACCTTAGCTTATTTATTGTTCAAGCAAAGGTTTACTATTTTCTTCATTTTGTTAAATACTTATGCTCTATTGTTATTTCAAGCATGAGTTTAACATGTATAGTCAGTTCATTTATGATTCTCAATTATTCTAAGTTATATTGTTATTAAACATCTGTTATGATTCTCAAACACTATTAATTCAACTAGTCCTCTAGTTGATGTTCGTTGAACTTCAAATTACCGTTGAAAGGTTATCCAAACCAAACTCTCTTTGGTGCGGACTTGTACTCTAAATACTGAGATGAAAAACCCTATTATTATTAAGGGATAACTTACGCGTAGCGTTAAATGTTTGTGCACAATACATGGTACGAAGGGCTGATCCCCCTAAGTACGAGGAGTCCTTATAGTCTTATAACTGTTAAAGTTGGAGTTGAAAGATTACTCGCAACTGTGGACATAGTTCATGGTCTTATGACCCTCAGTTATGTTTATTCCATATTTTGGATTTCAGTTCCTGATTATCATTGTTAGAGTACTATGTAGTTTTGATGAGCCTATTCATTGGCAATTTTGCTCACTCTTGCATATTTATAAACTCATTGCAGCTAAAGTGGAGAAGGTAGATGAACCTTCAACTAGCAAAGGAAAGGGAAAATTATACAAGTGATGCTGATTTGTACTTTTATTTATTATGATGATCTTAGACTTTATTTTAATGATGTTATGTAATAATTTTAATTCCTCATTTGAATAACGTTTAAAGGTTAGATAACCTGGGATGTTTTGAGTTTAATTATGTAACCCTATTTAAAGGGAGGATTTTATGGTTTAAATATTATTTATTTGGGTAGAAAGTATGAATGTTTAAATAGTGAGCACCAAATCTTGTGGGAATGAAGTACCTAGATTTGGGGGTGTCACAGGTTGGTATCAAAGCCTTCGGTTATGAACCTTAGGTGGGGAAAAGCCTTAGGAAGTAACCTTTGAAAAGATAGTGATGATGAACTCTTATCGAGTTTTAAGGAAGTAGTAATAAAATACATATGTGCTTATGTGATTACAACTTATGTGCTCGTGAGTGTCGAGTAGTAATGATTAGTAGTTAAAACTTAAACTTTGGTTGACAAGATGGCTAATATAGGAGGATCTAGTCAGGCTAGAGAGGAGGAGCATCGAGATATTCAGGTGATTTGGGAACAGCTACTACCACAGGAAACAGTTCCGTCAATCGCAGTAGTTGAGCAGGAGAGAGTACCTGATGAGGAGGATGAGATAGAGACAGACGAGGAGGATCCCGTGGAGCTGCCACAGTCGGGGGATGAGGAGGAAGAGGAGGAAGAGCTTCCACTTAGTTCGATAGCTGCCCATATATACGATGAGGTGTATAATCGCAATGTGGAACTTCAAGATACCGTCGAAGAGTTACAGGCGATAGTACCTGAACAACAGACCTCGATGGCACAGAAAGACGACGAGATCCAAGATCGAGAAGAACGACTGAACAACGTTGAAGAGAAGTTGATCCACACAGAAGGGGAAAACGAGCAACTGATGGAGAAGATTGCAGAACTAGAGAATAAGCTGAAAGAGGAATCTACTAAGAGGGTAAAGAGCCAAGATGCGTATAATGAAGCTTATCAACGAAATGGAATGGCGATAGAGAGACGCACAAGCAAAGAGGAGGAAGATGGAAGAAATGAACAACATATTCAACACCGTGATCAATCGAGCTCAAGATCGAGTCATGGGTTATCCGATTCAATTTGAGACGCTACCATCATATATATTGGATCGCCGAATAATGTTTTGAATTATTGAGGAGGAGCATTGTAAGGCTATGCAATATCTTAGTAGGATATCGTAGTGATATGTAATTGACATGTGATTAGAAAATAAATGAAATGTAAGTCCCGGGTATGATATAACCAATGAGATAGATGATGATGATGTTGTCCTGCAACTGTTATAGTTTAGGAAAGTAATGTAAATAGCAGTGATGCTATTATTTTGATGTTTTTAAAAAATGATGAATGAATAAAAATTATTGTTTTATTCAAAGTGTTAAGTGTTATGTGATAAATTTTTATGATGTGCAACTGAAGTATATAATACTTAAAAGGTTGAATAAAAGCTAATGGATGTATTTTAACAAGAAATGGCTTCAAGACGTCAACCACCACGACGAAGAAGCACTGAGGAAAACAATAATAACGTGGAAGGAAACCCGGTCAACAACTAGTGACGTTACTGATGGGTGCTTTGCAGAATCAACCTCAGAATCAAGGTACCATGTTTAAGGACTTCAAGGCAGTTGGACCACCATAATTTCGAGGGTCCATGAATCCAGTTGAAGCACAGACTTGGATTATGGAAATCGAGAAGGTTTTTGATGTTGCTATGGTAGAGGATAACCAGAAGACTGTTTTTTCAACATTTATGTTGAAAGAGGAGGCTAGCTATTGGTGGCAGGCCAACAAAACTCGGGAAGGACCAAGAGTGATGACTTGGAAAAGGTTCAAAGAGATATTCTTTGAGACCTATTTTCCAGAGAGGTCGAAGAGCCAGCTAGAGGTTCAGTTTTTGGAACTTAAGCAGGGAACGATGTCGGTTTCTGAGTATGCCACAAAATTCAACGAGTTGGCAAGGTTTGCGCTATATCAAGTTAGTACAGACGAGCACAAAGTGAAGAGGTTCGAGCAGGGACTGAAACCCTGGTTGTACAGTAGGGTTTCCCTATTCCAGTTGAAGACATTTGCAGCAGTGATGGAGAAGGCGATTCTCGCTGAAAGTGGAGGCGAGGTAGTAACAAAACATAACCAAGAACAGAGGAAGAAGAAAAGTGAAGGTGAGGCTAAAAATGTTGGTAGTGGTAACGGTGGAAATGGCAACAACAACCTGAAGAGGAAGTGGAATGCGAATGGAGGAGCTGGAATTCAGTAGAGAAACCAGCAAAATAAGAAGTTCAAAGCATGTGCTACATGCATAAAGTTTCACAAGGGAGTGTGTTTGCTGGGGAAACGGGTATGCTTCAATTGTGGCCAGGAGGGTCACATTGCCCCAAATTACACTCAAGCTAAGAAGAATGTGCGCTTCACGTGCGGATCCAAGGATCACTTTACTCGTGAATGCCCTAAGAAGAGATCTGGTGAGACAAATGGGAGCAAGGGAAATGCTAGTGGAGGTGCGCTGGCTATTGCTGGACCTACAACAACAAATAAGCCCACAACCAGAACCTTCAACATGACGGTGTAGGATGCGGTGTAATTAAAAGATGTCGTGTCAGGTATTATCCCAATCAATGATATAAATGCATATATATTGTTTGATTCGGGTGCTACTTGGTCGTTTATATCTGATAATTTTGTTAAGAAGTTAGAAATACCTTGTGAAGAGTTGAAATTCCCTTTAAACATAGAAATTACAAATAAGGAAGTGATTCCTATTAGGTTCGTATACAAGAACTGTAGGGTGAATATAAAAGGGAATGTTATGAAAGTAGACTTAATTCTGATAAAACTCGGAGAGTTTGACGTGAAATTGGGAATGGATTGGCTATTCAATTATGGAACGATAATTGATTGCAAAAAGAAGTGTGTAAACTCTATGACTCCGTCAGAGGTAGTTTTTCATGGTAGCAAATCGCCTAGAAAAATGAAATGTTTAACGAGATGCAGGCCAAAAAGTTATTGAGTCAGGGATGTGTGGGATATTTAGCTTACATAGTCGATACTCAAAAGGAGAGGGGTGTGAAATTGGAGGAAATACCAGTGGTTAGGGAGTTCGTGGATGTGTTTCCGGAGGATTTGCCAGGACTTCCGCCTGACCGAGAAATCGAGTTCGTGATCGACTTAGCGCCAAGAACCGCTCTAATATCGAAGGCCCCATACAGAATGGCCCCGGTAGAAATGAAGGAACTAATGGTGCAACTGCAAGAGCTGCTAGATAAAAAGTACATTCAACCAAGTGTGTCACCGTGGGGAGCTCCAGTGTTATTCGTGAAGAAGAAGGATGGGTCAATGCGTCTTTGCATTGATTATAGGGAATTGAACAAGGTCACTATTAAGAAGAAATATCCATTACCAAGAATAGATGACTTGTTTGATCAATTGAAGGGTGCTAGATATTTCTCGAAAATAGACTTGAGAAGTGGATATCACCAATTGAAAGTAAGGAAGGAGGATGTACCGAAGACGGCATTTCGAACTCGGTATGGACATTACAAATTTTTAATAATGTCATTTGGTTTGATAAACGCCCCTGCAACATTCATGGATTTGATGAACAAGGTGTTTAAACCATTTTTTGACAACTTTGTGGTGGTGTTTATCGATGATATTCTGGTGTACTCTAAAACTCAAGAGGAACACATGGAACACTTACGTCTGATATTGGAGATGTTAAGAAAAGAAAAGTTGTACGCGAAATTCTCTAAATGTGAATTTTCGTGGATCCATCAAAAGTTGAAGCTGTGATAAATTGGGAACAACCAAGAACTCCATCTGAAGTAAGAAGTTTCTTGGGTTTGGCAGGCTATTATAGATGGTTTATTCAAGATTTTTCCAAGATTGCTACTCCATTGACAAATTTGACAAGAAAATCTGTAAAGTTTGTTTGGACAGAGAAATGTGAAGAAAGTTTTCAAGAATTAAAGAAGAAGCTCAGTTTGGCACCTGTGTTGTCATTACCGGATAATATAGGAAATTTTGTGGTGTATAGTGATGCTTCACACAAAGGATTGGGTTGTGTCCTTATGCAGAACGACAAGGTTATTGTTTATGCATCAAGGAAACTAAAGGACTATGAGAAAGGATATCCGAATCATGACTTAGAGTTGGCAGCAGTTGTGTTCGCACTGAAGATATGGAGACACTATCTCTACGAAGAAAAATGTGAGATCTACACAGACCATAAAAGTCTGAAGTATATTTTCACACAGAAAGACCTGAATATGCGACAAAGGAGATGTATGGAATTGATAAAGGATTACGATTGTGAGATCTTTTATCATCCAAGCAAAGCAAACGTGGTTGCAGATGCCTTGAGTAGGAAAGGCAGAGAAAAGTTGATGTTGTTAACAGATAAGGAGGAGCTTATTACAGCAATGACAAGGTTAGAGCTGGAAATCAAATTTCCAGAAGAGTCCGATGAAAAATTATTTCAGATAGAAGCTAGTCCAACTTTGGTGGACACAGTGAAAAAGGCTCAGCTACAGGATGAAGAATTCAAGAAAATAAAGCAAAGTGTAGTCGAGGGTAAAGAAGCGAATTACCAAGTCGATACTGTGGGAATGCTAAGATTCGAGGAACGAATTTGGGTTCCAGCAGTGCAGGATATTAAAGAAGACATCTTGACGGAAGCTCATAGCTCAAGATACTCAATTCATCCGGGAAGTACGAAAATGTATTAAGATTTGCGGCATCATTTTTGGTGGCCGAACATGAAAAGAGATGTTGCAGAATGCGTTGCAAAGTATTTAACATGTCAGAAAGTGAAGGCTGAGCATCAACGACCAAGTGGATTACTTCAACCGTTGGAGATACCGGAATGGAAGTGGGTGCATATCACAATGGATTTTGTGGTAGGTCTTCCAGTGACTCAGAAAGGATACGATGCGATATGGGTCATAGTGGACATATTAACAAAATCTGCACACTTTTTGCCAATAAAGATTAGATTTAATCTGGATCAGCTGGAAAAGTTATATGTTAAAGAGATTGTCTCAAGACATGGAGTTCCAGTGTCAATTGTATCAGACAGAGATCCGAGGTTCACATCAAACTTCTGGAAGAAACTTCAAGAATGCATGGGAATGCAATTGAAGATGAGTACATCGTATCATCCGTAAATCGATGGGCAAAGCGAACAAACGATCCAAACGCTAGAGGATATGCTTAGAGCGTGCATCATGGATTTCAAAGGAAACTGGGATGATCATCTATCGTTGGTGGAATTTGCATACAACAACAGTTACCATGCAAGTATTGGTATGCCGCCATACGAGGCGTTATATGGTAGAAAGTGCAAAACTCCACTATGCTGGGATGAAGTTGGAGAACGTCAACTGTTAGGCCCAGAATTGGTTCAACAGACCACTGAAGTTGTCAAACTCATCAAAGCAAGATTGGTAGCTGCTAAAGATCAACAAAAAAAGTACGCTGATCAACACAGGTAGAATCGTGAATTTGACGTAGGAAGTTTCGTGTTCATGAAAGTTTCTCCTTGGAAGGGAAAAATTTATTTTGGCAAGAAAGGAAAGCTCAGCCCAAGGTTTATTGGACCTTTCAAAATAATGCGAAGGGTGGGAGAGGTGGCTTACGAAGTAGCTTTACCTCCAGAATTAGAGCATGTGCATAATATTTTTCATGTGTCGGTGTTACGACCTTATAAACCCGATTACAAGCATGTGATCGAGTATGAATCGTTGCAGTTCAGTAAAGATTTGTCTTATAAAGAGATTCCTATCCAGATAGTCGACAGGAAGGAACCAGTGCTCAGGAATAAAGTAATACCTTCTGTGAAGGTGATATGGAGGAACCACAATGTTGAAGAGGCTACGTGGGAACTCGAAGCTGATATGATAAAGAATTACCCTGAGTTGTTTGTTTAGTTTATGTTTTCGATTCTAGGGACAAAATCTTTGTAAGTAGGGGAGAATGTGACGATTTGATTGTTTGAATTGTGATTCTGGGGACAGAATCCTTGTAAGGATTAAAGGATATAACGATCCGAAATTTCAAATTGTAATTTTAAATATTTATTGAATTATATAAATATTTATTTGAGGTGTTTATTGTTGAATAAACAATCATTGATGTGATGGTCATTAATAAATGTTTGTAAATCTAAATTTATTAGATAAATTTCTAAATTAAATTAATTTATAATTTAGAGGTTTGTATTATAACATGAGGTGTTATATTATTGTGTTGATTTAATAATTTAGAAGGTATGTTAAATTTATTAAATAAAGTTATAATGAAAATTATAATTTTGTGATTTAATAATTTAGAAGGTATGTTAAATTTATTAAATAAAGTTATAATAAAAATTATAATTTTGTGATATTTGCTAAAGTGCTATATCTAATTAAAATATAGTATTTGATTAATTTAATGGGTTAATGTTGGATATGGAAATTCAAATAAATAGTATGTGATTATAATTATAAACTAAAGTGTTTATTAAAATAAATTAATCTATGAATGATGTTTTTCTGAATTATTGTGAGGTAACTTAGTTATGATGATTACATGCATATATGATGGTTATATGTTATGTTTAGACAATAATTGCATGCTAATTTTGGTTTACAGTAGAAGAAATATTTTGTCAGTGTATGTTTATATATATTTTTTCATACATAGCTTGGGTAAGTATCGATTTTAGTGGCAAATTCGTATGTAAAATCATAAATTGAAACTTGTATTTGGTAGTTCATTGAGATACGAGCATAACGTAATTTGAATGGAGTGATTTGGCCAAATAATGAATTCACAGTGATGATTTCTAGAATGAATATCAAGAAAATTAAGTTTTTATGAAAAACATGAAAACTGAGAAATTAAAATAGCTTTAGTTGTTGTAAATTGTGCTAAGTGATTGAATAGGTGAGCAATCATGTTTATGATAGTTGTATATTTATTTTACGTGTTAATTTCAATTGCTTAGTGGGTGAAATTTGTGTTTGTTGGGCTAAAGTCTGCCATCGCTCATTAGCCTCTCTCTCTGTCTCGAACACCGCCAATTGCGTCTTGCTTAAGGCAAATAACTGCAGTAAATTGCCACGGCCCCAAGCTTTTGTATACAAGTAAATTGCCATACTACAGTTTGAGATTCGGGTGTTTCATAAGGTTATCGCAAACTTGGGGTAGCGTCATAACATGGTCTGAAATTATGTTAACATGTTAAATGGGTAATGTTAAGGTTAACATAACATAGTGAAATGTGGTTAGTAATTCGAACGTTGTAAAAGTTGGTAAACTATGAAAGGGACGTGTGTTATTTATTAAGCATGATAAATTGTGAATAGGTGTTGCGAAGTAAAACACTTAGAGTTTCTGAAATGTGAATGGTAATGAACCTGTTATGATATGTTAGCATGTCTAATAGGTGTTGTGGTTATAAAATTATGTGTAGGTGATCGTGAGTTTAACTTTATAGCTTACGCTCAAGGAAAGTTTTCTAACTCTATATTTACATTAAGCAAGTTTCTAAAATCTATCTTTTACATTGAGAAAGTTTCCTAATTCTTTACTTTCGTTGAGCTAGTTCCATTATTACATTATGTAGCTTTATTCTTTGTTTGAGCAAGCTTCCTATTTCAACTGTTGATTGAATAAGATAATTGTCCCTAGAGCTCATTCGAGCAAATTTTAACTCTAATGCTATTTGAATTCTCATTTTGTTGATTTACTCTAACTTGTTTATGGTTAAGCTAGTTTCTTGAGTTATATTCTTGTATAATGAACACAATTCGAACTCTCGTCTCTATTACTGAACTGTTTTAACCCTTATATGAATTTAATACCTTATTGGGCAAGTTTTTAGTTTCAGCTTGCTATTGGTTATGGTACAATCTGTAATTTCATTTCTAAATGTTATAAGACTCTAACCTTAGCTTATTTATTGTTCAAGCAAAGGTTCACTATTTTCTTCATTTTGTTAAATACTTATGCTCTATAGTTATTTCAAGCATGAGTTTAACATGTATAGTCAGTTCATTTATGATTCTTAATTATTCTAAGTTATGTTGTTATTAAACATCTGTTATGATTCTCAAACACTATTAATTCAACTAGTCCTCTAGTTGATGTTCGTTGAACTTCAAATTACCGTTGAAAGCTTATCCAAACCAAACTCTCTTTGGTGCGGACTTGTACTCTAAATACTGAGATGAACAACCCTATTATTATTAGGGGATAACTTACGCGTAGCGTTAAATGTTTGTGCATAATACATGGTACGAAGGGTTGATCCCCCTAAGTACGAGGAGTCCTTATAGTCTTATGATCAAGTAAAGTTGGAGTTGAAAGATTACTCTTAAGAATCGTGGATATAGTTCATGGTCTTATGACCCTCAGTTATGTTTATTCCATATTTTGGATTTCAGTTCCTGATTATCATTGTTAGAGTACTATCTAGTTTTGATGAGCTTATTCATTGGCAGTTATTATTGTTATTCTTCTGTTGATTCATTATTTTATCTAGTGAGCAATTGTTTTGCTCACTCTTGCATATTTATAAACTCATTGCAGCTAAAGTGGAGAAGGTAGATGAACCTTCAACTAGCAAAGGAAAGGAAAAATTGTACAAGAGTTGCTAATTTGTACTTTTATTTATTATGATGATCTTAGACTTTATTTTAATGATGTTATGTAATAATTTTATTTTCGCATTTGAATGACGTTTAAAGGTTAGATACCCTAGGACGTTTTGAGTTTAATTATGTAACCCTATTTAAAGGGAGGATTTTATGGTTTAAATATTATTTATTTGGGTAGAAAGTATGAATGTTTTAATAGTGAGCACCAAATCTTGTGGGAATGAAGTACCTAGATTTGGGGGTGTCACATACATGATGCTGTTTTATAATATGTGATAAACCCATAGTTTTAAACAATGCTTTTAGAATAATGATGATGATCATTCTAATGAGATCTAAATTCTTAGAAAGCCTAAAACTAAAATAGTTCCTAATCGTTGGATTACTAAATTGGGGATTAGTGAATCAGGATAGATTGGTACATACATTGCTTGCTCATTGGATGAGGATGATTGATCTCATGATCATTTGTGTGGAGAAACTAAAGCAAATATGTACGTGCTTATTAGAGAATAAGTTCACTGAATGTGGCTCACTAAGGAATACCTAATGGAGTTTTAGTTGCCTGTCAATAGGAATTCCTGTAGTGATAGTAGTACAAGTGATCCTTGGACTTGAGATCATCATAGTATCTTGTGTATGATGAATTATACTTTAACTTATTCCTTAAGACCCTTAGGGTATATCAAAGGGTATGTTTGGGTATAATAAGTCGTACATGGAGAAAATGTATGATCAATAAAGAATCTACCGCTTCTAGTAAAAGAAGAGAAAAGTCCTATGTGATTCGATAAATGACAACCCAAAGAGTCCTTGGTTAAGGCGCGTAATGAAATTAAAAAGGAGTTTTTAATTTGCATTATTTGCAGTTGTGCATTTAAGAGTCGAAATACATATAATTAAATAAGACTTGACAGTAATTCCATGTCTTATATTTAATTGGGACATTATATAGTGGAATGATTGAATTGTACGGTAACTATTTACTCAAAGGTTCTTTTATAATTAATGTTGAAATCTATATTATCTGAAAAATTGTTAATCGCTAGGGAGGCTTATCCATATTGTAGAATAAATATTATTTATTTAAATAAATTAATAGTTTAATTTATTTATTTAAATAAGATTAGAATTATTCTAATTGATTTATTCACAATTCGGTTTAATATGGAGAACCTAAAGGGTCACACCATAAAAGAAAGAATAATTATTTAAGAAGTTAATGGCATAATCATAATAATAAGTTAAGTATATTTAATTTAATCTATGGTGATAGAATAAATTAAATAGCTTAATATTTATTATTTAATATTTTGGAAATATTAAATATAAATTAATAAGAGGAGTTTTATTATTATTATTACTATTATTATTATTTAATTCCTAAAGGAGTTTGGGAATTAATTAATAAAAGTACTCTCATATAATCCTAATAAGATTAGGAGGTTAAATTAATTAAAAGATTTAAATTAATTATTCCTAATAAGATTGAGAGTATAATTAATTAAAGAAATTTAATTAATTAAAATAAAAAACCTAATTACTTAACTGTTAAGGAGAGTTGCCCACATCTATAAATAAGAGGAGTCTTATTATGGGTGGTAGTGGTTGTTGACTTTTTCACAATAGACGTAATTCCAATAGTTGGGAGAGTACACCCTTTTCTATGAGAGATAGAAAAACTAGGATTTTGCCAAATACTCATCTTCTTGAATTCTTCTTCTTCATTGGTGGATCACCTCTAGAGGCCAAACACTTGGGTGGCTAACATTAATCAAAGGAAGGAACCAAACCCGGTGGATTCAAGTTGAATGCGATAAAGATTAGAGGTGAACTTGTACCTGAGAAAGCTCGAATCTTCAAGGGTATGATTCTTGTTCTTCATATTTTCGTTTAATTAATAATTGTGCATAAAGGGTGATCTGGGTATATGGTTTGTAAGATTTTAAAACTCTGATTTTCCACGTTTTCTTTTATTTTATGTAATTTGATTGTGTTCATGAATATTACAAACCTAACAGGAGCTTGCAGCATTACCTCCTTCAAAGAGGGATGCTATGTTAGATCTGATAGTCCGTATACACACAGATCCGTAGATAGACTTGTATTTTCCTGCACAGACTAGCTTAGCCATTTTGTCATGTACAACACATATGTATATATCAAACAGTATTATACATGGCAGAGAAATATATTTTGATTTACTTCCCTTTCAGTTGTGCCTTGATACTTGCCTGTTCCTTCAGGGCTTATGATCTTGATGCATTCTGAACTCATCCTTGACGTGTGGACATTGAGACGTCACATGATCTTTCAGAACTGAACATTGATCTGTATGTATCCCTACCATCTTTGGTGTATTGGGACTGGTTTTTGTATGGAATTGTGGAGAGGAGTGTGGCTTTTCCTCTTTGAGATTGACCACACCACAGATGGTCGCTAGTACTTCTATTTATGACAAGCCTAGTTAATTCCATCTCTTATGGATTGGTGTTGCTCTTTGAGGCACAACCGCAACTTAGATGGTTACCGAATCTCCTATTGGCGAGGATAGGTTGGGTAATTCCATCCCTTTGGTCTGAAGCCGATGAAATGTGGTGGAGTGAAATTTGATCCCAGTACCGTGTGATAAGTATTTTTGTTCTGGTAGGAGCGAATTTTCCCTTAGATTGATCTTGACAACAAACCGGCCTTCCCAGTTAGGAGCGAATTTTCCCTTAGATTGATCTTGGTTGTCAATGATCTTCTTCAAAACCAAGTCATATTGTTTGAACTGCCGTATTTGGACTTTCCTGTTATAGGATCTGATGATCCTTTGCTAATATAACTGACCATGGAAGGTAGCCGCATTTCGCCTTTCGTCTATTAGAGACAATTGATGATACCTGTCTTGTACCCATTGGTCTTCATCCAACTGAGCATCCATTAACACTCTGAGGGATTCCATTTCCACCTCTATGGGGAGCACTACTTCCATCCCATAGGCTAATGAGTAGGGTGTTACCCCAGTGGAAGTACGTATTAAAGTTCTATAGGCTAATAAAGTCAAAGGCAAGAGGTCAGGCCATCCCTTTTGATTGGCAGACATTTTCTGCATGATCTTCTTGATGTTTTTATTAGCCGCTTCAATAGCACCATTCATCTTTGGACGGTAGATGACGGAGTTAAGATGTTTGATATGAAATTTACTGCATAACTCCTCCATCATTTTGTTGTTGAGGTTTTTAGCATTGTCTGACACAATGACCTCTGGTTGTCCATATCGATGCATTTATATTGTTTCTGATGAAAGCAATGATGACTTCTTTGGTAACCCTAGGGAAGGAGGTTGCTTCTAACCATTTGGTGAAGTAGTCAATCATGGTGAATATGAATCGATGTCCATTACTGGCTTTGGGCTCGATGGGCCCGATCACGTCCATTCCCCACATTGAGAAGGGCCATGGCGAACTCATATTGTGGAGTTCCCTTGGAGGGGCGTGGATAGCATTCCCATGAATTTGGCATTGATAGCACCTCTTGACGTGATCATCACAGTCAGCTTTGAGCATAAGCCAATAATGCCCTGTTCTGAGGATCATCTTAACAAGTAGAGGTCCGCTCATGTGTGGGCCACATACTCCACCATGGATCTCATCCATGAGCCTTTGAGCTTGGCCTTTGTCCAGACATCTGAGGAGACCTAATCCTGCATCTCTTTTGTAGAGTGCATCTCCGCTCAGGTAAAATTTCATAGCAAGTCGATGGATCCGCCTCTTTTCAGTCAGGCTCGCCTCAGCGGGTGTAGATCCATCTCTCAGATACTCCTTGATATGTTGATACCAAGTGTTTTGGATGGGAGGTAGCTCATCCGATAATTCTCCAACATAGTTCCAATAAGATGGGGCCTTTTGCAGGGCAAATGTGATGCTTGGCATGTTTTCCTTGTCAGGTGTGTGAATCAAGGAGGCCATCATTGCTAATGTATCCGCAAAATCATTCCTATTACAAGGAATGTGTAGAAAGGAGATTTCTTCGAACTCCAAAGCCATCTATAAAACTTGCCAATGGTAAGGCAGCAAATGTAGTTCCTTGGTTTGATAGATTCCTGTGGATTGTTTGATTACCAATTTGGAATCCCCAAAGACAGTTAACCACCTGATGCCCATTGAACGGAAAAGTTTTAGCCCCATGATACTGACCTTCATACTCAAATTGTTTGTTGGTGCTGACAAACTACAATTTGACGGCGATGGGATATCGATCCCCGTCACCGGATACTAGAACCGCTTCCAAATTTCCAAAACCTTTTGTATTAATACCCATCAAAATACATTTTCCACGCATAACATGTATCGTCATCGACGGTGTTGTTGAATCGCCATTACCCTTCATCGGGGAAGTATGTTTCAAGGGTTTGAAATCCTTGAAAAGTGCGGCCACCTGATCCGTAATTCCTTGACCTTTGATAGACTTTTTATGCCACGTAGACGATGTCAAATTATTGTAGGATCAACTACCATCCGGATGTACCGATAATTCAAAGATGGGCCATCAACACATATTTGAGAGGATCCACGCGGGATATAAGATGGGTTGTGTGACCATGGAGGTAATGTTGTAACCTCATGGAAACCCATTCTAAAGCATAACAAGTCTTCTCAATCAGAGTGTACTTGTGTTCACTGCTGCTGAATCTTTTGCTGAGGTGATAGATAGCTCGTTCTTTGCCTCTATCGTCTTTTTGCCCCAGCATACAGCCCATGGAATTGTCATCAATGGATAGGTTCATGAATAAAGGAACATCATCCCTGGGAGGTACCAAAATAGGAGCATTAACCAGCTGCTCTTTGATTATAAGGAAGGCTTTCTGACACTCATCGTTCCATTTCATGGAGGAGTTCTTTATTAACAATTTGAATATGGGCTCACAGGTTGCAATGAGTTAAGAAATAAACCTGCTAATGAAGTTAATTCTTCCCAAAAATCATCGTATTTCCTTCTCTGTCTGAGAAATGGGCATTTCCTTGATGGCCTAGATTTTGGTGGGATCCAGCTCAATCCCTTTGTGGCTGACTAGGAAACCTAGAAACTTACCTGATTTAACGCCAAAGGCACACTTGGCTGGATTCAACTTCAAGTTTTACTTACGCAACCTGTTGAAGAGCTTTTTGAGATGGTCCAAATGGTCTTCTTCCATTTGGGACTTGACAATGATGTCCTCCACGTAGATCTCTATCTCTTTGTGTATTAAATCATGGAAGAGAGCCATCATAACTCGCTGGTAGGTTTCCCCAGCATTGATGAGGCTGAATGACAACCGTCTGTAGCAGATGAAAGCAATTTTCTCATGGTCTTCCTCAGCGACCATAATTTGATGGTACCCCGCAAAGTAATCAACAAATGAGTACATGCCATATTGAGCAGTATTGTCAATAAAAATGTGGATAAAGGGCATGGGAAAGCTATCTTTAAGGCAAGCTTTGTTCAAATCCTGATAATCCATGCAAACTCGCACCTTTCCTCCTGGTTTAGGCACGAGAACAATGTTGGATATCCATTCCGGATATGTAGACACCATGATAATGCAAGCTTGAAATTGTTTCACAATTTTTTCTTTCACATTTAAACTCCACTCAGGTTTCAATCGCCTGAGCTTTTGCCTGACTGGCTTGAATCCCTCCTTAATGGGAAGGCGATGAAGGACAATATTAGTGGACAAACCCACAATGTCTTTGTGAGACCATGCAAACACATCTTGGAATTGGGTTAATAGGGCAACCATGTCATTCCGTTGGTTTGGGGTAAGGTCTGAACCAATCTAGATTAGCTTAGGGTTTTCTAAGGTTCCAAGATTGAAAAAAGTGGTTTAGTAAAGGTTGTGTTTAGGTATGTCTGCGACCCATTCCTTAATCTCCTGAGGTGTCTCAATGTCCTCTTGGATTTCCATCAAGTCTGAGTCCAACTTTTCATCAAAGTTACAGTCCTTGTGGAGAAAAGGCACCTCATCAGCAAGTACAGGCACATCTAAATTCAGAGTCCTGAAACAAAATATGTTTTCATTTAATATATGAAACTGTTTAATCATACAAAAGTGTTAACATGTACTGATAAAATAACTGCTAATACTATATCGAAAGTTATCTACAGGGCAGCGAGATTTCTACCGGTTTACCCTCGTCGACCAATGCATGGAGTGCTGCTCCAATTGTCGAGGGTAAAGTCCTGATGGACTGCAGTGATGGAGGGGTTGTCATCGTCCTCCTTCTCCCGAATGATAACTATAACATTTGGGCAATCATCGTCTGGGGTGTATCTGTTTGTATGTTCATCATGGACAATGATGTGTATGCCTGACATAATCAGGGCGATGTCATGTTTACGTTTCCGCTCCCTTTCTTCCACTTTAGGATCAGGACTCAGGACCTCTTTCGCTTTGAATGGTACTGATTTAGGAAACAACATAGCCATAACATGGGCTGGCACCCTTACTGGAGACTGTATCAGCTCATGAGGTGCAGGTGGAGAAAATAACCGTGCGGCGGAAGCTTGAGGAACCTGCTTGTGCTTATGAGGATTCCTATGACTGGAACTGAAAGAATTGCCTAGTCCGGATGTACTAGTTGGATTGGACACTTGAATAGGGTTCTTAATACCCCGCTGATTTTTACCAAGCCCTTGTCTAGGCTGATGACCCAATGACATCATTTCTTGAGTGGCAGACATAACCTCGGCAGAAATCTTGGGTATGGGAAGTGGTGCTCCAATAAGATGGAATTCCATGTTACTCACTTCCAAAGTATAAAAATTGGTCGGCTAAACTTCTGAATTAAAGCTGATGACTGATAGATCTCCTTGTTCAGGACATTCTGGCTCAGCGTTGACAGTGACTAGCCTATTGTTGATAATGTATTTGAGTTGTTGATGTAATGTAGAAGGAACGGCTCCAGCCATGTGGATCCATGGTCTCCCCAATAGCAGGTTATATCCTGAATCTATCTTGAGGACGTGGAAGGATACATTGAATGTATTTGGACCAATCTCAATTGGCAGTTCAATCTCTCCGACAGAATTTCATCGGGATCCATCAAAAGCTTTGATAACCGTATGGCTGCTTCGGATCCATTTGAGATTGACGTTCATCCTCACCAAAGTGGCATAAGGACATATATTTAGAGACGAACCTCCATCTATCAAAACTCCAGCTAACATATATCCGGAGGATAAAACTGTGATGTGCAATAGCTTACAATGACCGGTCCCTTCGGGAGGTATGTCATCATCAGTGAAGGATATCACATTGTTGTTGGAAATGTGATCAACCATATGTTAAAATTTTTCCACATCCACTGATTTTGGGAAGTAGGCTTCTTCCAAAACCTTAAATAAAATCATCCTATGATCCTCGGAAGAGAAAACCAAGTCCAATATTGGCTTCTCGAAAGAGATCTAATGTGGAGCTTCTCTTAAGCTTAAAACCACCTTGGCTTCATTATGGCTCATAGTGCAGAGGAATTTTTCAATCTTTTCCATGGGAATCCTCCCCTTTTCTTTGAATGTGGGATTCATAACCCACTGAGGAAGATACAGTGGATTTTCCTTCGACACTGTAGCAGTAGTATGAGACGTGGATCCTTCAGCTTCCCCATAATTCCATGGGACTTTGTGTAAGCTGACAATAGGATACTGTGGTTTGAAGGGTAAAGAAATTGGCTCTGGTGTAGCCACTTTCAAAGGATTGTCAGCTCCTTTGAGTTAAATTGCTTGTATGGGAAATTGTTTGACAAGATTTGCCGCCTCAAAGAGATATAATCGCTACTAATCCCTTCCATTTGGTAGGACAGGTATTCCCACTCTCGAGTAGCACAGTGTCATCGTCTACTAGTTGCAGGACACCGCTATTAATTAGATTCGGAATAAGATGGCGGAGTGCCCAACATTCTTCTGTGCTGTGACCGCGAGAATGTGAATGATATTGACAAACTCCATCAGAGTTGAACTGTCTTCAACGGGGATTAATTAGAGGTAGAAGGGAGGTAATTCTTCCTTTGTTGATTAGCATCTGAAATATCTCCTCCATAGGTTGGCCCAGGTATGTAAATTCCCTTTGATTGGCAAAATCACGACGGGCTTTAGCATTTGCTCTCTATGCAACCTTATCCTCCATAGCTTTGCTTTCTGAAGGTGATGGTGGAGCATTCATAACAAAAGGAAGGAGATAAGCATGCTCCTGGCTGACTAACTGGCGTGTGACTTGATGCTAATGGGTCACCAGTTCTGCCAATTGTTCAATTTACTTGCGAAGAGCTTTCATCTTTCGTTCCATAGCAAATTAAAACTTTGTGTAATCCCATCTGTCAACACCATCTTTGATGGGCTGGGATGATTCACCATTAAAATTGGAACTCTGTCCACTGCTCCAACTAATCATGTTGACCTCTTCTTCTTTGTGTTGAGGAAGAGGGTTGTCTTGCACATGAGGTTGATCTGGTTTGGTAACCACGATCTCATCATTGTCTATCAAATCTTGGATCTTGTGTTTCAAGGCCCAACAATCTTAAGTATCATGTCTAGGTGCCCCGGCATGATAAGCACACTTTCGAGTAGCATTGAAACCCCTCCCATTAGGGTTGGCTGGTGGAAGAAGATGTGTGATTTTCTTTTGAGCAGTTAGAAGAGCAAGAAAATTCTCGAACGAATCCCCTAAGGGTGTGAACGTTCGAGGGCGCTTTGCATCTCCACCTTTAGGCAATGGAGGGTTTGAAGACTGTGCTTGAAAAAGAGAGTAATTTCTCCTCTATATAGGCATGTTCTAATTACCTTTTTGACCTTGTAGTATCAAGGAAACAACCTCCTCTTTCTTTTTATGGACCCTCAGGGGGTTGTTTCCATAAGATCCGGACTAGATGTGCTCAGCAACTGCTTTAAGAGCGGCTAGGTCTTGAATCTTACCAGACTTTAATCCCATCTCAGCCATCTTTCCGTGTTTGATCATTTCAAAGAATGGTTTGCCAATACCAGCTAAGACTATTTCTGACTCCGTCATGGAAGGAATAACTTGAGCAGCAAGGCGCCTCCACCTTTGAGCATACTCTCTGAAAGACTCATTAGATTGTTATTTGACCTTGGTAATCTGGTACTGGTCAGGAGCCATCTGAGATTGAAAACTGCATTGAGTGAGGAAGGCTTGAGCTAGCTCTTCCCAGCTATGGATCTTTGAGTTGTCTAATCTGGTATACCATGAACAGGCTTCTCCAGTTAGACTTTTCTGGAATAGCTTCATTCTGAGCTTCTTGTTTTTTGCATAAGATCCAAGTTCTTCAATGAACACCTTCAAATGTGTGTAAGGATCCCCTAATCTGTCATACTTTTCAAAGTCGGGGGTTTTGAATTTCTCTGGATAATGAACAACAGGGAATATGCAAAGGTTATCGGTGTCAATCCATGCGTTCCAATCCCTTTGAGAGCACGGGTAGTTTCCTCCATTTGAAGGACATTCTTTCTGATATCACCGGTGTCTGGATCTCCTTTGAGATGGGTGCTTTCAGGGTCTTTGTTGGTCGTATCCAACTGAAGTTCTGGATTTATTTTATCCAAACCTTGTGTTCCTCCTCGTGTAGAGGATTTTGTATGTGTAGGTATCTTTGAACCTTGAGTAGACTGATGCAATTCCTTAAGCAGGACAGCCAAGTCTGTAATTTGTTTACTTAATCCATCGAACTTTTCTTGAGAAACAGGATTAGACTGGTCAGAAGAAGACATGATTGATTGTAGGCTCGTGGCCTTTTTGGATTTTGAGTGGGTAACAGACCCAATTGTTTCCCTACAAAAGACTTATGTAGTTTAGTCTTAGGGATAATGTAAATGCTATCATTATGTGTCTATTTTAGGAATATCATCCTGCAAAAATGGGTGTTATTTGATAACATGTCCTAAAGATGAACATGGAATAAAATTACAAGTAAATGCTTTTACAAGTAATTGAAAATGGAAAGCATGAAGAGACTTTCCTCCACGTTTTGTTTATCAGAGGTTGACCTATCTTAGGGTTACTCTCGCGGCTTTTTGGCATGAAGGTCCCCAGATCATCGCAATCTACTTGACGGGAAGTTAATCCGGGTTTTCAACTAGAGCGAATCTAGGTGGTGCCTTTCCTGAGCCTCGTTGGAATTAGTCTCCCTACGAGTCCAGTAATCAAACACCGACAAGATAGCCTCCTGGTAGAGGAACCACACAACATACATTCATATACAACATGTCTCACCGTTTATGAAAATCATGACATGTGAGAAGCACTCATATCACAGATAGATATATTGCAGTGCAATAAGTAAAATGCATTCGTACACATTCATCATATATGTAAATGCAATATTCACACACAAACATATAACAATTTTGAAAAGCTTGTAGTAGCGGCTTAAGCCCTCTTACTGGAGTCCCCAGCAGAGTCGCCACATGTCGACGTCGGGATTTTTATTTGTCCCTTTTCGTTACTTGTTCTTTGGTGTTCTCATGTTATGTGAGATTTGTTTGAAAAAACAAGTGAAAAAGGTCCGACATGTGTAACGTCTACGATTTGACTTTAAAAGTCGCCAGTTGATGTTTTTAACGGGTTGCACCAACGCAACAGAGAAAAAGTTTGCACATTGACCCAGTGACGTCACACTGCTAAACGGGTCTGTGAAACCGAGATTCATTTGGGTTCGGGGGCTTGATTATGCGGAGGGAAGGTGTTAGGCATCCCCCGACATCCGTGTTGCCACGGTGACCGCCACTTTTCAAGAAACTGTTATATGAATGTGTGTGTGTGTGTATATGGATCAATGTGCAATTTATTTGGAAGTAGTGCATGAGGCCTCGTTCGCACCTATATACAAAGGGTTTCAATTTATAGAAAAATTCAGTTTTAAATAGGATATAGCAATGAAGTTTTGTAAAAGAGGTTTTTCAAACCTCATGCTCAATAGTAATTGAGACATTTTCATACTTCCATTTTATTATTAAATGTTCTATTGTTTGTTTTTATTTTCGAGATGCCAAGTATCTTGAGAAAATAATATACAAAGAAGCGTCTTAGAACTCCTCATGGGCATGACAAACCATCCAAGGAAATTCGAGACATCAGAATAATACAAGTCGCCATAAATTGAAAATGTCCATCATCGAATCAATCTAGATTCGAGAGATCAATCTGTGATCACATGATTCCTATGCTCAGATGATATCATAGTTTATATGAAAAGCAGTATGCAGTTATATATATAAAAGTTGTAAATATATATATATATATATATATACATGATCAACCATCACGAAGCACCTCCATGGGGGATCAGGAATGTAAATAAAGTAGTAAATGCGATCAACCGCCACGAAGTAAACTCCAGGCGGGACTGAATGTAAATAATGCAGTAAAGACGATCAACCGTCATGAAGTAAACTCCAAAGCGGACGAAATGTAAATAAAAAAGAAAAGGCCACGAAAGTAAACTCCAACTCGACATAAATTTAAATATATATATATATATATATATATATATAAGCAAATAACGCAATGGATATAAAACACGTGCTCATCGAATGAGCTAGTTTTGACAGCTTTATATATATAAGTATATATATATATAAGCAATAAATGCTCCGGATGTAAAATCCAGGCTCATTAGATAGAGTCTTGTGACGCCCCCAAATCCGGGTCCCTTCGAACCACGGATCCGGTCCGCCACAATACTACTATCGTCAAACTATTTATATCACTTATTCATAACTTAATGAATATAACTTTGCTTATTACAATTTAGAATATAAATTCTTTCTATTTCCAGGATCTATGTAATGACCCCAAACTTTTATAAGTTTCAAATCTTGGTCATTTACCATTCTTGTTTTACATTATATTCGATGTTATAAAAATATGCAGAATAATTTAAACTTTTTCAATCTCCTTTGAAAAATAATCTTTTATTCATTCCTTAACTTGAATCAATTACAAATCCCTGAATCAAATTATGTTATGATTCCTTCTATTCGAATTACGTATAAATCTTTACATCTCGATTCGAATTTCTCTATGTATCACATAGTACAACTTAACATGCATTACACCTTATAAACTATTATCATGTACATCTCCTAGAACCTAAATATGGTTCAAGAACATATATTTAAATAAACAAATCAATCTCCTTCGATGTTATTGAACTTTATCAATCAAGTAGCACGTAACTTTACCGTGAGTCCTTAACCTACAAAAGTGGTTATTTGCAAGGGTGAGCTCAACAGCCCAGCAATTTTAACAGTTTTCATGCAACATATAGCATATAATAACATACTCAGTTCATGCATTCATAATCAATTAATATTTACTATGCATGTTACTTCACACATAACAGGCATATAGATTTTCATCACAAGCATATCATCAAAGATCAACTTTCACATTTCATACATATCTCATATGCATTTCATATATATACATCAACATTTACATAGCATAATATAGCTCAACTAACAGTTATCGAATTCATATAACAAATAGGAACTGAAAGACTTACCTGATTCGTAGGTTATTAACTACGACTTAACTGCTTAAAGCTTATCTGCACTGTGTGTGTTCCTACACAGTTATATAATCATGGATTCATACCCATCAGTCATAAATTCATTTATTCTCAATGAAATAATAAATTTTTACATCATTCTAGTTCACTTCTTCAGTATACTCTTAGGATAGCTATGTTGTTACTCCATTTTACTCTCATACTTATTCTTTCAAAACAATCTTATTTCTTCTTTTATGGTCTTTAAGTGTTTATATAGGCATGCTCTAAATTATAGACAGTTAACAAACTGTTCTTAACTACTCGTAAAAACACTTGCATGGCCGCAAGTTGAGTATAAGCTTGGGAGTGGCGCTGCCATGCTTATTCCCTGCGTAACTGTAACTCAAATTTTCAAAAGTCTAGTTCTCTTATTAGCACCTTAACATCTTTGAACAATATAAACACATAAAGATAAGGTTTAGGACACATTGGGTTTCCTAAACTCGTTAACGTTGAGGCTAACTTTTTAAAGCTTTTAGTTTTCTTTTGAACTCATTTGTTCAACTAGGATTTACATGTTCAATAACCTATTGACCAAGTTGAACACCTCCTCATGTATCTAAAATAGACTTTTGAGATAAAACTCAAATCAAGCATACAACTTCCTTTTTCAGAACTCTTTAATCGAGACTAAAAAGGTTTATTCAACAAGGGACTCGCTACGTTAACCATTAAGTCACATAACGTTACTAAACCACCATTATTACGCATGCTTATGTGTATTTATATGACTAGCATGGTTTATCACTTAAAAACTTACTTTAAGACATGCATAGTTTATATTACATCTATCTAGTTGTGTGCATGTATCATTCATGTTCAAAGGCATAACAACTCTATCATGCTTGCTTATAAGGTCACAATCCAAGTAATACAATGCTCATCAAAGTTAGTTTCTAACACTTTTAAATTTCTCTTTAAAACACATACTAAACCGAGCTTGACAACCTTTTATGTGCAATATATCTTGAAATAACATTCCTTGTCCATCCGCGCAATAACTAGGCCACAATCACATGTTCCCAAAGTTGAAACTTAAAAGACACAAAGTTCATCAAGTTTTATTTTCAAAACTTCAAGTTTTTCTTTCAAAACACTTTAAACCAAGCTATATCAATCTAGTATATGCAAGGTAACTTTAAAACTATATTTCATGGATGTTTATATGCATACATAGGGTCCAAGGTCAGAACTCAAAGGACACAAAATTCATCAACTTCCGTTTCTCTAAAATTTTAACTTTTCTTTTAGAAATCATTGTTAGAGCATTCCATTATGAGTAAACTAATCTTAGCCATATGACATGTCTATTATCATGCATTTTCATGTTATATCACTTAGAATAACATATTCCATTGTCGGGAGAACTATACTTACGTATGTGCTCGCTCGACGCCCTCTGATCGCCTTCGAATACGTAACAGTCACAAATATGACTATTTTGACCCTTCCTAACCACATCAAATTGAAAACCTTAAAGAACCAAAGTTGTAGGTCTATTCGTCCTCGTTCCGGATCATCTTGAATCACCTCAATCGGAGATCGTATGAAAATGTTATGGTCGTTTTACTAGAACAGGTTAAAGCAGTCACATTTAACAGACATTGGGCGCGGTCGCGCCCAATTCCTTCACCAAACCCATGTACCCGCACCATAAGGCAATGCCCAGCTGCGCCCCCGCGCCCCTAGGTAGCGCGCCCGCTCTTGGCTAGCCCAGATTACAGTATCCTAAATGTTTTTACTTCAAAACTTCATAACTTTTTCATTTTAGGTCCAAATCAGTTAGTTTTCGATTCGTTGGACTCGTTAAACTCTTAGCTACCCATCTACAGAGTAATTATAACACTTCAAAAATATTAACTAACCCAAATATTAATCCAAAACTCATATTCATACTAAATTTTCATGTTTTAGAAAAGTTTAGCGAATTCATTCACCGCGAATTCGTTTCTCAACCAAATTGGTTCGTTTAACTTGCGTTCTTTTAATTTTTCAATATATTATCCATATCTACTATTAATTTATAGATTCCAACATTGATTAACCATAAATGTTTTCTTCAAAATAAGCCATAATGTACTTATTACACCTAAAAATTCACTTCTTCTTCTTTAACACATTTAGACGAATCTGATCCTCCTAAAATCACTTATAGATGATGCATAACAGATTATATATATCCATAAAACATATTACCAATTCCTCATCAATTCAACCCACCAACATAATTTACAATGAAGAACTTAAGAAATTAAATAGGATTGGATGATCACCTCATGATTCCTTCCTTAGTCTAAATGAAGATTAATTGATTGTTCTTCTTCCCCTTTTTTGATCCTAAGACTTTTGTTCTCAACATCATAGAGAATTCTCATTTCTCTTAATTTTCTCTATAAATTTCTCTCTCTTTCTCTATAGAAATGTTTAGTCACTCAACCCACGGGAAAAAGAGAAGAAGGAGCTCTATATATGGAGAATTCAAATACCCAAACAATAGTTTTGCCCAAGAGAAGAAGAAGATGTTGGACAAAGAAGATTTGGTGAAAAGTAGTTACCTGCTCCCTCCCCTCCATTCTCCCAGCCATCATCAGCTCTAGCAACAGTGGAAATGAAATAGGATAGGCCAATGGCCTATACACGGCTGATATATATAAATGTGTGACACTAATTTTGGGACAAAGCTCATTACTCTCTAATTTATCAGTAATGGGTCTCATTCTACTAAGGTTAATTCATTTCGGGCTTATTAAATCAATTATAATGACTTATCATTATCACATTAAATTAAGTTATGGGCACATATATACACATATATATGTACCTACCCACATATAGGAAGTATACTTATATTTTAAATATATCCCAATATAATCTTATTATATTAATAACTTACTTATTTGTTTTATGTCAAATAAATAAATTGTTCATCTTATTGATTAATTAACACTAATATTAATTAATTCATTCCTCATTGATTAATGTAATTATTGATCTCTATAACGATTAATTATCTATTACGTATATAGTAAATAAATATAAATCTTATTATATTTATGTATACACTTGCTTATTATTATTATATCTCTAATAATAATAATCACATATTAATTAATCACCGCTAACAATTAATTAATATTCTACAATAACAATTAACAATTAATATTAATTAATTGTTCACTTAATAATCCCTTCGTCGATTAATATCATTATTAATATTTCTCACCATTGTGCCACACAAGGCTTATCTAACTCATTTACTGGAGTTATGTATAACTCAAGCTCATTATTCCTATAATAAATTATTAGGGTTTAGGTCACTTTGGCTTTTCCCCAATTCCACATTATTTTATTATTTATTTAATATAGAGTTTATGTCACACTTTATCATAATGCTAAATTATTTAGCTTACTTAAATAATTACATACTTAAAGTATGCACAACCTTTACACTTAGAATAATTAATATTTACTCTATTAATTATTTAAATTATACACTATACGTATAATTATTTGATTGTCCCAAGACAACTTCTTCAACCATTACATTTAGTCACATCTCAAATATTAATCTAATATATAAATCTCTAACCAATATTCACTTATATATATTGGTTTTCTTCTATCGTCATCAACGTACATATATACAAGTCTAAACCTAGTACGCATCGAGTCATTAGTAGTATTCAATATAGTACACTGAGTGGTTTCCCACAAACAACCAATAAATTAGTTTTCGTCTCGTCTACACTGTTTTCACAGTGAGTTAAATTGGTTACTAATTCGTATATACCTCCGCTCTCTAAAGGAATTGTTTAGCCCAGCTTCTATACATCCACCATTAAAGGGTATGATTGCACTGCCTTAAACTTGATACTTACTCGTACACATACTCAAGAAATTGGTGATTATCAAAGATATTTAATGTCACCAACTTATTATGATAAAATAATTCTATAAATTATTTAATGCTGATAGATAAATCTTATCCATCTTCTTACTAATTCATCTCTACCATTTATAACAAATATATAATAATGATATATATTTATTAAACACAACCTTACTTACTACATGGCTCATATTACCCTATGTAACACAATACCACATACCTCGTAGCACATTTATATATTCTTGTTTGAACCCATCTCATGCTTTAAGAATTTTATTTACTAAATTCTTATTTTAATATTTTCTAAAAATTCGGGTTCTTACAAGTCCGACAATGCTTATATATATATATATATATATATATATATATATATATATATATATATATATATATATATATATATAAATCTGCTGTCGACTATGTCCTGATGAGCTCGATTTTTACATCTCGAAAGGCGTTTACTTGCTTTTATATATATATATATAAAAAGCAAGTAAACGCCCATATATAAGTTCAGGCTCAATCGAGGCATAACTCGATAATGTTAGTCCATATATAAATAAATATATATATAAGTATATATATACAGATAGAAATAAAAACCACGGACTGAAGTCCGGGCATACACACACAACACGACTCTCAATGTGAAGAAAAGTGTGTGCAAAGATGAAGAGAAAGACTTTATAGAGTGTGAGAAGGCTTACAGTGGGATGCCAAAGCAAACTTCTATGACTCTGGATGGATAAACACTCAGCTCCCACCGGTAAAATATAGCTATATGTGAGCTAACAGGTGTTTAAAATGAGAAAGCACTCAATATGGGGTGTGTACAGAGCAAATTGGACAGGGCTTCCTCACATTTTTTTTTATGGCCACCCCAAGCCCTCTATTTACAGAGGGGGTGGCCGCAAGTGTACCTGCGGCAGCCGCAGATGCACCTGTGGCTGCCCGGGGTGCCCTGGGCTCCGTGGGTCTTGTCGTCTCGAAGTACGTGCACTCGTGCACTATGATGTTTGCTCGAACTTGTAAAACATCAATCTGAGCATTCGAACGAGGTGTACAAGACCTTCTTCGAACTGCTTTTGTCGAGAGTTACGCCGTGCCATGGGGTTAGAGGTTGTACGAAGTCAGGAAGAGGGATCATGCCCATGGTCTTCAAGCTTCAAATTCTATTCGGTGTGCTGTCACGCGTAATAGTCACTCGGGATTGGAACTCCTTGGCTCTTGTGGGACACTGTTGTGTAGAAATGTATGTATGAAATGTTGAGACGGTGCGCTGGGGTTGAGGTGGCAAGATGACGATTTGACTCATCACCGGAGTTATCTCCGGTTCGGGCTGATAGAAGATGTTGCTCAGGGTTACATCTGAGATTGGACTGCTGCAAGTGTTTGAATTCTGCAAGGTCATCTGTAAGTGTGCCTGTCTTCCCGGTGTTAGCTCTGGGTCTTTGGTATGAGTGCCTTGGCAGGAGGTCTGAGATTGAAGCTGATTGCATACATTTGAAACAAGCATTTCCGGGGTTATCACTGAAACTGCAACAACATTCCTTGGGGTTATCTCCAAGGACGAAACTCGGGGTTATCTCCGAGGTTAGAATTGATACTCCCGGTGTGTGTTCCAGGATTGAGACTGAACTTCTGGTAGTATCTGGAATAGATATGAACTGTCTTCCAAGGTTATCTCTGAAAGACGAATATGCCCTCCTGTAATGTTAGTAACAAGTGTGCAGAAAATTTCGAGTGTCTACAGTCATAAAATATTTGATTGGTCGGGGAATATTCGTTTTAACAAGGAATATTCGTACGACGGCACAATCATTGGTGGACCCCACAACGAAATTATTGTCGGAATGAAAAAACGACAGAAATATCTTTTTATAAAAATAACGGCGGAAGTTTTACCGTTAACTGTTGAAATACCCGGTGTTAAAAGTACAGTAATACCCGTGGTTGCAATGTAGCACATGGTATTGATTATTGATGCTTACGTGAGAAGTCACTAAGTTTTGTTCAATTATTGCTACAATAATTGCTGCATAGTATCTCACATTATTTAATTTAATTATTGTCACAGTATCTGTGATGCCCCCAAAATAGGTATACATCACCCATCTTTAGTCGCCAAATACATGGTACAAAATTCAAATACAACTTAATAATACAATTATCGTGTAAAATATGATAAAACATAAATTGAGAGTTCTAATGTGAATATTGTCTTCTAGATAGTATTCAAACTCAAATGGAGTCCTCAATACATTTATTATCACACTATTTCACAGAATAGTGAGGACTACTAATGCTATCATCCGGATCATCACCCGCTCCTCTCGACTAGTCCCAAATTTATATTCTCATTTCCTCAAGAGAACAATGAAAGCAAAGGGTGAGCTCAACTAGCCCAAGAAGAAATATTATGACTAAGATAATGCGTAATAAATTATCGTTAGCCTTCAACAAAGTTGTTAAACCGTTAAAATATAACAAACATCAAGTTTAATCTGCAGCGGAACAAACAATCCATTAGAAGATTCAAGTAGAGCATAAAATCTACTATCTTCTATGATTTAAAAGGTTTTTCATCACTTTTATCGCTGAGACTCAGCTTACTAAATAATCCACATCATCGAATCACCCCACACTACTACCAAGGATATTCTTTAAGATCATGACCACAAATTATCCATGCACTACGGGCCAAGGATATTTGTGTATTCATCAATGGTCATGATCATGCCAACAATCTCATCCATCAATGCACTACGGGCCAATGAGGACTTTTACCACATCATTTGTAACATTACTTGCTATGATTATACCGAATAATCCCTGGTCATAATCATACCAAGTCCATCTATGCACTACAAGCCACAGATGACTTTCAACATAATATAAACATGAGGATGATGACAATGATATAAAAATTCAATAAAACAAGTTCAAGGATAAATTTTTAAATATTTATAATTTAATTTATCCAGAAATCAATAACGTCTAAATTGTCAAAATGATACTGCTTTGTGGAGTAAAATTCAAGAATAATATTGTACCAAAAATAATTTAGACCGAAAACGAATCAATTTTTATCATGAATAGTACCCCGGGTGAATAGTACTCGAGTGAATAGTACCCCGTGAATAGTACTTTGGGAATAGTAACCCCGTGAATAGTACTCCGACATGAAAAAGTTAAAACTTATCAAGAATGCTCCGAATAATATTTTTATGAAAAGATACTGGATGAAGCGCAAATATCAAGGATATTCTACTAATTTTATGGAGTTTAGAAGCCAAAACTTTAACCAAACAAGTATAGAATTCGAAATCTGAAACGAAATAATATTACTTACATATTACAGAGTATGGAAGAAAATATTATTTCAAGCGAATATTGAAAAAAATAACATCCCTTACCTTGAAAAGAAGAGTATTCCAACTGGTATAGTGGGGATATTCTTGAAGAAATCTTTCACTATTTTCTACACTCAAAGCTTTCTAAAACTCGAAAGAAATACGCTCAATATTATAGAAGAAGAATTCTCTGATTCTGGTGTGATTTTTAATTCTAACTAAGCATCCTATTTATAGGAGAATGGAAGGGGCACTGTTAGGAACAGACGACTTACTTTTTTTTTCTAGCACAAAAAAATAAATATAACATATATATATATATATATATATATATATATATATAACACATGTTATATTCATATATATATATATATATATATATATATAATACTAATTACCCATTATATACATTTCCTTCCCCCACCCAATTTTTATTTCATCCAATTCTTCCACACGTCAATATTGCAAATAATAATATTAATAACTTTGTCGTCTCAATTATTGATTTAATTATATATAAAATATCGACAATAATTGATTCAAATAACGTGAGATACTATACAGCAATTACTGTAGCAATAATTGAAAAACACTGAGTGACTTCTCACATAAGCATCAATAATCAATACCGTGTGCTACTATGTAACCACGCGTATTACTATACTTTTAACACCGGGTGTTTCAACAGTTAACGGTAAAGCTTTCACCGTTATTTTTATAAAAAAGATATTTTTGTCGTTTTCTCAATCCGACAATAATTCCGTTGTGGGGTCCACCAATGATTGTGTCGTCGTACGAATATTCCCTGACCAATCGAGTATAATATAACAACTTGCGTACTTTGCAAAATTTATAAATATTAACATTATATTAAATTCACTCCATAATATTTAAAAATGATATTTATAGAAAATTCATTTTTATTCATAAAAGTTGGGGTCTTACAACCTCCCCTTCTTATGAAATTTCACCCTCGAAATTAGGGTACATACCTGGTATGACAAAGAGGTGAGGATACCTTGATTTCATTTCAGATTCTAACTCCCAGGTCATTTCCTCAACATCGTGGTTTCTCCACGAAACTTTGACTTGAGGTATAACCTTGGAGCATAGAATATGATCCTTCTTATCCAAGATTTTAACAGGTACCTCTTCATACGTTAAATCTTCTGCTATTTCATCTGGTTCTAACTCAATAATGTGTTTCAGGTCTTTCACATATTTACGTAACATAGATATATGAAAAATGTTATGAACACGAGACATACTTGGCGGTAAAGCGAGTCTATAGGCTACAGTTCCTACTCAATCAAGGATTAAGAATGGGCCAATGAATCGAGGATTGAGTTTTCCTCTCTTTCCAAATCTCGTAACTCCTTTCCATGGAGCAACATGTAACAACACATGATCTCCAATATTGAATTCTACATCCTTTCGATGAAGATCGGCATAACTCTTTTGTCGATTTTGTGAGGTTTTTATACATTATCGGATCATTTGAATCTTTTCCGTAGTCATACGTACCAACTCCGGTCCCAACAATGTTGCTTCACCCACCTCATCCCAACATACTGGAGAACGACACTTTCTTCCATACAACGCCTCAAATGGAGCCATGCCAATACTTGCTTGATAACTATTATTGTAGGAAAATTCAACCAATGGTAAGAACTTGTCCCAACTTCCCTTGAAGTCAAGGACACAGAGTCTTAATAGATCTTCAAGAGTTTGAATATTCCTCTCTGACTGCCCGTCTGTTTGAGGATGATATGCCGATCTAAATCGTAAATCCGTGCCCATAGCTTTTTGCAAACTAACCCAAAATCTTGAAGTGAATCTTGGGTCTCGATCAGAAAATATAGATACTGGCATACCATGCAATCTTAGAACCTCATTTATGTATATACGAGCAAGATGTTCAAGTGTATAAGTTTCTCATATAGGTAAGAAATGAGCAGACTTAGTCAATCTTTCAACAATGACCCAAATTGCATCTATGCCTTGAGAAACCTTGGGAAGACCAGTAACAAAATCCATGGTAATGTTCTCCCACTTCCATTCTAGAATTTCAAGTGGTTGCAATGGACCTTTTGGCACTTGATGCTCTTCCTTGACTCGTTGACAAGTTAGACACTTTGAGATAAACTCTGCAATCTCTCTCTTCATATTGCTCCACCAAAATGTATGTTGAAGATCACGATACATTTTGGTACTCCCAGGATGGATTGCAAACGGTGTGTTGTGCGCCTCCATCATGATTTTATACTTCAATTCAGAATCATTAGGAACACAAAGTCTGGAGTTGACTCGAAGTATTCCTTCTTCATCGATTCTTGCTTCTGGAATAGCACCTTCTTGCACTTTCTTCCTCATATGCATCAGCTCCAAGTTTGTGGCTTGAGCAACTTTAACTTTATTGATTAAATTCGGTTCTACTCATATATTCGCCATCATCACATGGGTCCCTGAAGTCTTTAACTCTATCTCCATCCTTTGTAAGTCATACAGAATGGGCCTTTGTGTTGACAATATTGCACTGCATTCAAGATATGATCTTCTACTCAAAGCGTCTGCTACTTACGATCGCTTTACCGTGATGGTATTGAATGGTATGATCATAATCTTTCAATAGCTTCAAGACAACGTCGCTACTTGCATGTTGAGTTCCTTTTGGGTGAAGAAATATTTGAGCCTTTTATGATCCATATAGATCTCCACCTTCTCTCCATACAGGTAATGCCTCCAAATCTTAAGTGCAAAAATGACAGCTGCCAACTCTAGATCATGAGTAGGATAATTCCTCTCATATTCTTTGAGTTATCGAGAGGCATAGGCTATGACTTTTCTATGTTGCATGAGAACACATCCTAACCCTTTGCCTGAAGCATCACTGTAGATGACAAATCCCTTCGAGCCAGATGGTGTTGTCAGAATAGGTGCTGAAATGAGTCTCCTCTTGAGTTCTTGAAAACTCTTCTCACATTCCTCGCCCCAACCGAACTTTGTATCTTTCTGAGTTAGCTGAGTTAATGGAGTAGTGATTCGAGAAAACCCTTCTACGAATCTCCGATAATAACCAGCTAAGTTGAGAAAGCTACGTACTTCGGTCACTGATTTAGGTTGCTCCCAGCTTTGAATAGCTTCAATCTTTGTCGGGTCAACAGATATTCCATTATTTGATACTATGTGCCCAAGGAATGCTACTTCCTCAAGCCAGAACTCGCATTTCTTTAACTTGGCATAAAACTTGTTTTCATGAAGCTTTTGGAGTATCAGCCTCAAGTGTTGCTCATGATCTTCATGGCTTCTAGAGTATATGAGAATGTCATAAATAAAGACAACCACAAAATGATACAAATATTCCTTGAATACTCGGTTCATCATATCCATGAAGGCAGCAGGAGCATTAGTTAATCCAAAAGACATGACTAGGAATTCATAATGCACGTACCGAGTTCTGAAAGCCGTCTTTGGAATGTCATTGGTTTTAATCTTCAATTGGTGATATCCGGAACGAAGATCAATCTTTGAAAAGAATTTGGCGCCTTGTAACTAGTTAAACAGGTAATCAATACGAGGCAACAGATATCTATTTTTGACAGTGACATGGTTCAACTCCCGATAATCAATACAAAGTCGCATACTCCCATCTTTCTTTTTCATGAATAGAACAGAAGCACCCCAAGGAGAAGTACTAGGACGAATGAAACCGATGTCTAACAATTCTTGCAGTTGGGTCTTTAACTCCTGAAGTTCAATAGGAGCCATTCGATATGGGGCATTGGAAATGGGTTTTATGCGCTGTGTTCAAGGTCGATACAAAATTCAATTTCTCGCCTGGGGTAGGCTGTGAAGTTCTTCAGGGAATACGTCGGAAATTTATTAACAATAGAAATATCATTCAAAATCGACGTATTTTTTGTTTAAATCTGTGATATGAGCTAAGAAAGCTCGACATCCGTTTTTCAATAAATGAATAGCTTTATGGCTTGAGATGACAGTGATTGATTTTAATGGTTTGGTTGCTTGAATTCGCATAATAAGTTGGTTAGGAATATGAAAGCTAACAACCTTATGAAAATAATCAATTTTTGCATGATGTGTAGTTAACCAATCAATCCCTAGAGTTACGTCAAATGCAAGTATTTTCAATGAAATAAGATCGTCAGGTAATGTGAGAGTACCGATTTGAACCAAACAAGACTTATAAACAATGGATGTAATGAAGGTTTCTCCCAATGGAGTTTCAATAGATAAGTTAAAGTCTAATTTCTTCGGAGTCAAATTTAAACGTTGAGCGCAAGTAGGAGAAATAAAAGAATGGGTAGAACCGGTATCAAATAAGGTATAGACTTCACTAGAGTTTATGATAAGCTTACCCGTGATGACCTTGTTCGGGTTCCTTTCTTTCTGGGAGGTCATGACAAACGCTCTCCCTTCAACTACCGGCTTTGACTTTTCTGGGACGGCCTTTGGTGCCTCCATCCCAGCTGGACTTGTCTTCGGTGCATGATAAAATTGGGCTAGGTGACCTCCTCTTCCACAATTATAACACGCTTTGGAATGCATCGCGCAGTTAAAACTGAAATGTCCACTCTTATTGTCTTAGCCATGATTACCACCGATGTGGTTACCATTTCTGCCATGTTGATTCCCTCCACGCTTGTTGTCACCGCTTCGATGACTGCTGCCACTAGTATTATCATTTTGTCGATTGCTCTCTCTTGGTTGGGTTGACTCATTATCGCGCTCCAATAACTGAGCCATGTTCACAACATCTGAATACAAACACAGTTTATGAGAGATAAGGTATTGACGTATCTCGGGTTTCAAACCTCTTAGAAATATTCGCGTATTCTCTCCTTATTATCAACCGAATGGGATGCAAACCGACAACTCCCTCGGAAACTTGGCTTCAGATCGCGATATGGTCATGTTGTCTTGCTCCAGCTTTAATGAACTCTACCTCTTTCATGTGACGAATACTTTCGGGAAAGTACTTGTCGTTAAACAGTTCTTGGAACTTCTCCCAAGACATCTTCAGTGCGCCAGGTTGAGTAAGCTTTACAAATTCTCACCAGTAATTTTCCTCTGCCTGCAACATGAAGGTGGAAAAGGGAACCTTTTGCTCCTCGGAGCATCCCAAGACATCAAATATCTTGTTGATCTACTTTATCCACGTCTCCACCTTAAGTGGTTTTGGCTCTCCAAAAAACTCCGGTGGTCCCAGCTCCTCGAATCATGCTTAGCAAGCCGGATCGTCCCGAGAGTTGCCAAGCTGTTTCCACCGCATTTTCGGACGAGTCTCTCTTGCCTGATGTTGCATGAATTGCAAAAAGCCTCTGAACATCCCATCGTTCATCATTTGGTCAGTGTTGTTGTTTGCATGAGGATTGTTGCCTTTCTGATGCACATTATCATGATTGTTAATCTGTGGAGACTCAACGGTCTCTTGTGCTCCATTACTATTCTCAACATTCTCAGATGTCATTTTCAAATACTGCCACAAAACAAGGGTTAATTGGCATGTCACATATTATCCCTATACTCTGACCGACCAATTAAATACCAAATAAACTTAGGTAGGTCATACTAGTGAAGGAATTCCCCGTCTCTCCCCTCCTATTTCTTGTCTCACATCTCAGCCAGGGATCATATCCCTATGCTTTGATACCAACTATGACGCCCCCAAAATAGGTATGCATCACCCATCTTGAGTCGCCAAATACATGGTACAAAATTCAAATACAACTTAATAATACAACTATCGTGTAAAATACGACAAAACATAAACTGAGAGTTCTAATGCAAATATTGTCTTCTAGACAGTATTCAAACTCAAATGGAGTCCTCAATACATTTATTATCTCACTATTTCACAGAATAGTGAGGACTACTAATGCTATCATCTGGATCGTCACTCCGTTCCCCGACTAGTCCCAGCTATATTCTCATTTCCTTAAGAGAACAATGAAAGCAAAGGGTGAGCTCAACTAGCCCAGTAACAAATATTATGACTAAGATAATGCAAAATAAATTATCGTTAGCCTTCAACAGTGTTAAACTGATAAAATATAACAAACATCAAGTTTAACTGCAGCGGAACAAGCAATCCATTAAAAGAGTTAAGTAGAGCATAAAATCTACTATCTTCTATGATTTATGATTTAAAAGGTTTTTCATCACTTTTATCACTGAGACTCAGCTTAATAAATAATCCACATCATCGAATCACCCCTACACTACGGCCAAGGATATTCATTAGTATCACAACCACAAATTATCCATGCACTACGGCCAAGGATATTCGTGTATTCATCAATGGTCATGATCATGCCAATAACTATCCATCAATGCACTACAGGCCAATGAGGACTTTTACCACATCATTTGTAACATTACGGTCATGATTATACTGAATACTCCATGGTCATAATCATACCAAGTCCATCTATGCACTACAGGCCACAGATGACTTTCAACATAATACAAACATGTGGATAATGACAATGATATAAGAATTCAATAAAACAAGTTCAAGGATAAATTTTTAAAGATTTATAATTTAATTTATCGAGAAATCAGTAACGTCTAAATTGTCAAAATGATACTGCTTTGTGGAGTAAAATTAAAGAATAATATTGTACCAAAAATAATTTGGACTGAAAAAGAATCAATTTTTATCATGAATAGTACCCCAGGTGAATAGTACTCGAGTGAATAGTACCCCGTGAATAGTAACCCCGTGAATAGTACTCCGACATGAAAAAGTTAAAACTTATCAAGAATGCTCCAAATAATATTTCTATGAAAAGATACTAGATGAAGCGCAAATATCAAGGATATTCTACTATTTTCATGGAGTTTAGAAGCCAAAACTTTAACCAAACGAGTATAGAATTTAAAATCTGAAACGAAATAATATTATTTACATATTACAGAGTATGGAAGAAAATATTATTTCAAGCGAATATTGAACAAAAATAACATCCCTTACCTTGAAAAGAAGAGTATTCCAACTGGTATAGTGGGGATATATATAATACTAATTACCCATTATATATGTTTCCTTCCCCCACCCTATTTTCATTTCATCCAATTCTTCCACACGTGGGCCCCACATGTGGCCCCCACATGTGGCCCCACCTTTAAAATATTAAATAATTTTTTACCGATTATTTTGAAAAATGGGTAAGTGGGGGTCCATAAAATAAGAAAAAATTTCATCAAATACTTCATAAAAATCCCCTCAATATTTTTAACAACATTTATTCATTATTATAATTCGCAATATTTAACGACCAGGTCGTTCTCAGGAAAGAGGGGGCTTTCTAATAAGGATTTCTCCCTATTGGCGCACAATTAGGTGACCAAACCTCGCTTTGACAGAACTTCTAGACATCATAAATATTGCAAATAATAATATTAATAACTTTGTCGTCTCAATTATTGATTTAATAATATATAAAATATCGACAATAATTGAATCAAATAACGTGAGATATTATGCTGCAATTACTATAGCAATAATTGAACAAAACTGAGTGACTTCTCACGTAAGCATCAATAATCAATACCGTGTGCTACTATGCAACCACGCATATTATCGTGTATTTTTAACACCGTGTGTTTCAAATAGCTAATGAAGAAAGCTTTCATTGTTATTTTTATAAAAAGATATTTTTCTCGTTTTCTCAATCCGACAATAATTCTGTTGTGGGGTCCACCAATGATTGTGCCGTCGTACGAATATTCCCTTTTAAAACGAATATTCCCTGACCAATCGAATATAATATAACAACTTGCTTACTTTTTAAAATTTATAAATATTACCCACAACTATAACATTATATTAAATTCACTCCATAATATTCAAAAATGATATTTATAGAAAATTCATCTTTATTCATAAAAGTTGGGGTCGTACAGTATCATCTGCATAATATTTTATATTATTAAATCAATAATTGAGACGACAAAGTTATTCATATTATTATTTGCAATATTGACAATGTCTAGAAGTTCTCTCAAGGAGACGTTAGGTCATCTAATTGCGCGCCAATAGGGAAAAATCCTCATTGGAAATCCCCTTCTTTCCTGGGAACGATCTGGTTATTAATATTGCGAGTTATAATAATGATGAATAAATGTTATTAAAAATATTGAGGAGATTTTTTATGAAGTATTTGATGTAAATTTTGCTTATTTTATGGACCCCCATTTACCCATTTTTCAAAATAATCGGTAGAAAATTATTTAATATAATAAAAGTGGGGCCACATGTCGGGCCCACATATGGAAGAAAAAATGAAATAGAAAGTCACGGGGGGGTGTTGCCTGATAATGGAGGGAGTTTTATTATATATATATATATATATATATATATATATATATATATGTTATAATAAGTTTTGTTTTTTATGAAAAATAGAATATATTATATTTTATTATGCAAAGTGCTTGCATAGTGCCTGCATAGTGTTTGCATGGTAAATTATAAAAAAAATCCAGACGAATTGTTGAATCCATGAATCCCCCATTGTGCAATCCGTGATTTCTAAATTCAAATAGTATCCTTTCCATTCTCCTATAAATATGATGCTTAGTTAGAATTGAAAATCACATCAGAATAAGAGAATTCTTCTTCTATAATATTGAGCGTATTTCTTTCGAGTTTTAGGAAGCTTTGAGTGTAGAAAATAGTGAAAGTTTTCTTCAAGAATATATCCGCTATACCAATCAAAAATACTCTTCTTTTTAAGGTAAGGGGTATTATTTATTTCATATTCGTTTACGATATTATTTTCCGTATTCATAAGAAATTTTATATCGTTCAATATTCACAAGAAATATTATATTCGTTTAATATTCGTAAGGAATATTATATTCGTTCAATATTCGTAAGGAATATTATATTCGTTCAATATTCGTAAGGAATATTATTTTCGTTCAACAGTTGTAAGGGATGTTATTTTTGTTCAATTTTCATATAAAATAATACTTTCTTCTAAACTCTATAGTATGTAAGTAATATTATTTCATTTCGAATTCTATACTCGTTTTGTTAAAGTTTTGGCTTCTATACTCCATGAAATTAGTGGAATATCCTTGATATTTGCGCTTCATCCAGTATCTTTTCATGAAAATATTATTCTGAGCATTCTTGATAAGTTCTAACTTTTTTATGCCAGAGTACTATTCACAAGGTTACTATTCCTGAAGTTACTATTCACGGGGTACTATTCACTTGGTTACTATTCACCCAGGGTACTATTTATGATAAAAATTGATTTCTTTTCGATCAAAATCATTTTTGATACAATATTATTCTTGAATTTTACTCCTGAAAGCGAGATCATGTTGACAATTTGATATTATTGAATTACGGATAAATTAAATTATATATCTTTAAAAATTTATCCTTTACTTTCTTTTAATTGAATTCTTATATCATTGTCATCATCCTCATATTTATATTATGATGAAAGTCATCTTTGGCCCGTAGTGCATAGATAGAATTGGTATGATTATGACCAGGGATTATTCGGTATAATCATGACCGTAATGTTACAAATGATGTGGTAAAAGTCTTCATTCGCCCGTACTGCATTGATGGACAGTTTTTCGTATGATCATGACCATGGGTTCTCTTCGGCCAAGGGTGCAAAGATGAATTGTTTTATGGCGTGATCATGACCGTTGATGAAAACACGATTATCCTTGGCCCGTAGTGCATGGATAATTCATGGTTGTGATACTAAAGAATATACTTGGCCCGTAGTGCAGGGATGATTCGATGATGTGGATTATTTATTAAGTTGAGTCTCAGCGATAAAATTGATGATAAACTTTTTAAATCATAGAAGATGGTAGATATTATGCTCTACTTGACTCTTCTAATGGATTGCTTATTCCGCTGCAGTTGTTGATCTAAAACTTATTGTCTATATTATTCTATCAGTTGTTATACTATTGAAGGCTAAGGATACTTTATTCTACATTATCTTAGTCATAATATTTCTTACTGGGCTAGTTGAGCTCACCCTTTTGCTTTCATTGTTATCTTCAGGAAATGAGAACGTAGCCGGGACTAGTCGGGAAATGGAGTGACGGTCCAGATATTTGCATTAGTAGTCCTCACTATTCTATGAAATAGTGTAATAATAAATGTATTGAGGACTCCATTTGAGTTTGAATACTGTCTAGAAGATAATATTCGTATTAAACTCTCAGTTTATATTTTGTCGTATTTTACACAACAGTTGTATTATTAAATTATATTTTAATTTTGTACCATGTATTTGACGACTCAAGATGGGTGATGTATACCTATTTTGGGGGCGTCACAATTGGTTTCAACTTTCCGTTATAGTTTACATCATCATTACATTCATGTTCAATTGATTATCTTCAACCTTTAGGTATCATACTTAAGGTTTAAAATACCTTAAACAATTCTACATTAAGTTAATTAATTTTGTAATTTATCATTAATCAATTACCTTCTTTTTTTATCTTCATAACCTTTCTTTCATTGTCAAAAACCCTAATCTCATGGCGTTCTGGCGCCACTTTTTTGTTCTACAACTTCATTGCGGCGGTTTCCAATGTCTCCCATTCGGTCTTGGCACTGCGTTGCCACTCTCATCTTGAGACTCATGGCTGCCAACGCGCCACCACATCTCTCTGGGTGCGTCATGCAGTGCCTCGAGCCTCGAACGCTTACCACAGTTAATTTCTTCTGTGAACTTTCTAGGGCCATAACTTATTCATTTTAAGTCCAAATTGGCTCATTCAAAAGCCATTAGCTCACAAATCACATACTCTACGTGTTCATATAAGAATTTTATATTTTTGACATTGTTAACTCAAAATTCACCTATTAGTTCATTTTTAACGAAAACGATAAACGTTTGTGAACGTTCAACGCTCATTTTTTTGTTCTAAGTCGGAATTCGGTTATTTTCGAGTCCGCAACTCTATAACGCCAAATAAGACTTGTCTCCGTCAAAAACTAATTTTTCAGGGGTTAATATCAAAATTCGACTTCTAATCCAAGAATTTCATGAATTCAACGATTATCGTCCAATCGTGTGAATTCCGGCATAACTTCGTTACTTATGATTTGTTCATCATTTCAAATGGATTATATCCATCATATTGACATCTCAACCTACATATTACATCAACTTATTTTCATGATAAGTTATTACTTATTCTCCATGAGTTTATAACTTATCAAAGTATAAACTACATATAGTTTCATTTCTCATAACTTATGATGGTTTAAGTCTTCTAACCAACATCCTTACATGTTCTTAACATGTAAACTTCATTCATGTAAACATGTTACAAGTCTTACAATTTCTTCCTTAGTTCATAGCTTATCTATGAACGAAGTGCTTATTCACGGCTTATTAAGACTTAAGTCTTTAGATTATTCATTCTTATCATTTCTTAGCGTACATGTCCATTAATCCACACTTCTCTTATCAACCTACAATGGTAGAGATGGAACACTAATGACATAGGAGGCTTACCCTTGATGAACATACTTTCTTCTTCTTTTCTAACAAATAAAAGTCTAGCTTATTCTTGCTTATTCTATCTAACAATTAAGTTGAAAGTGTGGGATGAAAATTAACAAACAACAAATGAAATCCTAAGCTTGCTATTTATAGGATTTCCTAAGTTAGGGTATAATGGAAAATAGCCAATCCACCTCCTTAATACACCTCCATACTATTCATTACTTCAAATCTAAGTTAACTTGCTCCTCACCTTAATTACTTGGCCATCACATTTTTTTCTTGGTCATCACATAATTATCTTGGTCACCAAGATTAACCATATGATCATGAGTTGCCCCATGGGTCACCCTAACCCATTGGATCAATATCTTGGGCTTAGGTTTAATTAACTTAACTTAAGCCTTTAGGCTTGTATTAATTTACTTTGGGCTTTACTTTAACAACCATTTGGGCTTTAACATCACTCTCACATGGGCTTGCACATTAACTTCTATTGGACTTTACCAATTGCTACACAATCCCACAAGTCCATTTCATTTGGCTAAAAGCCTTATAACATATTGTTTACGTAGTATTCTCGTATACTAATTCATAATATACGATATTTCATCATTCATACATACTCATATAATACTTCGTATCATACTCGTATTTGTTACCTCATACAATACATACATATCACACGATCGTTACATTAACTTCTTAACACTTTATTTTCCCTAACGTTCTCAAATTAAGTCCGCAGGCAAAAAATTACGTTTTCCATACTCAAATTATTATTACATAATTCATCTCACCTCGATATTCTATCGTTGCGTATTTCTCGGAAATTCAAAATTAATTCCTGAGCAGAAATCGATGAATAGTGTTTTTCGAAAAAGTTCTCAGAAAACTTTTATTTTTGTCTTGGAAATTCAAACACTTTAATTCCGCCACGTAGTCAAAATACTATGACATTTCGACGTTTCTAGGTTATAGAATGACATTCATCTTACTAACACATAGTAATAACAAATAATATAATTTTATTCATTATTTAATTAAATAAAATTATTTTACAATGGATCCGAATTTCTAGGTCGTTACACTCTCTCCCCCTTATAAGGATTCTGTCCTCAAAATCTTGCTAAAAAAAATTACACAAACAAGTGAGGGTAATTCTTTTTCATCTTTTCTTCATGTTCCCACGTTGCTTCTTCTACATCGTGGTTCTTCCATAACACCTTCACGGAAGGTATAACTTTGTTCCGCAGAACTTGCTCTTTTCTATCAATAATTTGAATTGGCATCTCTTCATACGTTAAGTCCTTCTCAATATGAATAGGCTCATACTCTATTACGTGCTTATAATCTGGCTTATAAGGACGTAATACAGATACGTGAAACACGTTATATATTCGTTCTAAGTCTGGAGGTAAGGCTAACACGTAAGCTACCTCTCCTACCTTTTCTAATATCTCAAAAGGTCCTGTAAACCTGGGACTTAACTTTCCCTTCTTTCCAAAACGTATCTTTCCTTTCTAAGGAAATACCTTTAGAAATACGTACGAGCCTATTTCAAATTCTCTATTTACTCGATGCAAATCTGTATATTTCTTATGTCTATCTTGAGTTGCTACTAAACGCATTCGTATCAGCTTGACAATATCCGATGTTTGTTGCACCAATTCAGGTCCTAGCATTCGGCATTCTCCCACTTCGTCCCAATATAATGGTGTTCTGCACTTCCTTCCATATAAGGCTTCGTAAGGCGGCATACCTATGCTTGCATGATAACTATTGTTATATGTAAACTCTACTAATGGTAGATGATCATCCCAACTACCCTTGAAATCCATGACGCAAGATCTTAACATATCTTCTAACGATTGAATTGTTCTCTCGCTCTGGCCATCAGTTTGTGGATGATACGCCTTACTCAGCTTCAACTTCGTTCCCAAGTGCTCCTGCAGACTTCTCCAAAAGTTTGATGTTAATCGTTCGTCACGATCTGACACAATCAAAACTGGTACTCCATGTCTGGAAATTATTTCCTTAACATAAAGTTTAGCTAACTGGTCTAAGTTATACTTAACCCTTATTGGCAAAAAGTGAGCCGACTTCATCAACCGATCCACTATTACCCAAATCGCATCATACCCTTTCGTTGTAGTTGGAAGTCCCACCACAAAGTTCATCGTGATATGCTCCCACTTCCACTCCAGAATCTCCAATGACTGTAACAAGCCACTTGGTCGTTGATGTTCGGCCTTAACTTTCTGACAAGTCAAGCACCTACTCACATACTCGGCTATCTCTCTCTTCATGTTTGGCCACCAAAAACTCTTTCGAAGGTCTTGATAAATCTTAGTACTACCAGGATGAATTGAGAACCTCGAACTATGAGCCTTTTATAATACCTGCTCCTTTAATTCCGTCTCATTCAGAACCCAAATTCTTCCTTCAAATCTTAATAACTCCTTGTTATCGAGACTATAATTTAAATCTTTTTCGTTGGTTAACCGCTTCTTCATTTGGTCACACTCATCAGTTTTGAGCTGCACCTCCTTGACTCTCTTTACAATGGTAGATTGAATCTCTATCGCAAATAGTCTCTGCCCCGATTCACTTGGCAATTTCACCTCTATCTCCATCCTAGCCATATCTGTTATTAACTCAGTTTGAGACGTTAACGTAGACAACTTCTCTCGACCCTTTCTACTTAAGGCATTGGCAACTACATTGGCTTTTCCAAGGTGATAAAGGATTTCACAGTCGTAATCCTTTATCAACTCCAGCCATCTCCTCTATCTCATATTCAACTCCTTATGTGTGAAGGTATATTTTAGACTCTTATGGTCCATGTATATCTCACATTTTTCTCCGTAAAGATAATGTCTCCATATCTTTAAGGCAAAAACTACTGCGGCCAGTTCCAGATCATGAGTAGGGAAAACTTTCTCATAATCTTTCAACTGCCTTGATGCATACGTAATGACCTTGCCATGCTGCATGAGTACGTAACCAAGTCCTTTGTGCAAAGAATCACTATAAACTACAAAATTTCTTGTGTCATCGGGTAATGACAAAACAGGTGCTTCACTCAACCTCTTCTTTAGTTCAAGAAAACTGTCCTCGCATTTATCAGTCCATAGATATTTCACCGTCTTCCTTGTCAAGTTAGTCAACGGAGTAGCTATCTTCAAAAAATCCTGGATGAATCTCTGATAGTATCCCGCTAACCTTAGGAAACTCCGCACCTCATTCGGCATTTTCGGTTGTTCCCAATTCATAACGGCTTCTACCTTCGCTGGATCTACTAAAATCGCCTCATGGTCAATGACATGAGCTAAAAATTGTACCTTTTCCAACCAAAATTCACACTTTGTGAACTTTGCATACAACTTCTCCTTCTTTAGTGTCTTCAACACTATTCTTAGGTGTTCAGCATGATCTTCTGGCATCTTAGAATAAACTAAAATATCATCGATAAACACTACGACGAACTTGTCCAAATATTGTTTGAACACTCTGTTCATCATATCCATAAATACAGCTGGTGCATTAGTCAACCCAAATGACATCACCAGAAACTTGTAATGACCATAACGAGTCCTGAATGTCATCTTTGGTACATCTTCCTTCCTAACCTTTAACTGGTGATACCCCATTCTCAAATCTATTTAAGAAAAATACTTAGCCCCTTTCAACTGATCAAAGAGATCATCGATCTTGGGCAATGGGTATTTATTCTTTATCGTTAACTTGTTCAACTCTCTGTAGTCAATACAAAGTCTTAACGATCCATCCTTCTTCTTTACAAACAATACTAGTGCTCCCCACGGAAAAACACTCGGTTATATGTACTTTCTGTCCAACAGTTCTTGTAACTATACCATCAGCTCCTTCATCTCCACTAGCGCCATACGATACGGTGCCCTGGAAACTGGTGCCGCTTCTTGCACAATGTATATTACAAACTCGGTTTCCCTATCTGGTGGAAGACCCAGCAATTCACTCGAAAATACATCCGCGAATTCTTTAACTATAGGTATTTGTTCCATGGTTTCTACCACTATCTGGGTATCAACAACATGGCACAGATAACCTACACATCCCTTTCTCAATAATTTCTTAGTTTGTGTTATGGTAAGACAACATGAATGCCCTGGCAATTTATTCCCATAAAATACTACCTGAGGTTGTCTCAACGTTCTAATGTTCACACATTTCTTCTAGAAATCTATAATTGCCCCATGGTTAACCAACCAATTCATTCCGAGAATTACATCGAATTCTCCTAACTTTATCAGTATCAAATCTACCGCTAATTTACAACCCCGTATGTCTACGCAACAACTCTTATGAATATCTTCAACGGGAATTATCTCTTCGTTTGCTACCTTAATATTTAATGGTATAGGCAACTTTTTGGGAAGTAATCCTAATCGTCTAGCAAAATCACATGCTATAAACGAACAAGTAGCACCCGAATTAAACAGTACGTAAGCATTTATGTCGTTGATCGGAATAATACCTGTGACTATGTCCCCTAATGCAACTACATCTTGGACTGTCATGTTAAAGGTGCGGGCCATCGGCCTACCCGACTGCGCTAGACCACTAATAGCTAACTTACTGCTATTAGCGCCCTTAGTGTCGTTCGTTCCCTTCTTCGAGTAGTTCTTTACCATGTGGTCAGTTGACCCACACACAAAGCATCTGTGGTTTTTCTTCGAACATGGAAAGTTAGGCGAAATGTGCCCCTCCTATCCACAGTTATAGCATACCGCCTTCCCCTTGAGACAGACTCCTAAATGAGTCTTCCCACAGGTTTTGCAGGCCTCCACTCTTCTCTTTGGATCTCCTTGTTTCACTCTGGTATTCCCAGAGTTAAACCCTTTTCGTTTCTATCCTTTGCCATTCCCGCTGGCTCTTTCTATCTTCACTCCCCCATCAACTTTTCCCTTATTCTTTTTGTCCTTGTGGTACTGGCTTAAATCCTCGCTACCATTATTGGCGGCATTTTGTTGTTACAATAAACAACACATTTCATTAATATTCCCTTCTTGTTAGTTAGTTATTATTCATGACTAAATAATAACTTCAACATTCATTACTCAATATGTTCCATAAAAAGGCTTATATTAATTAATTCCTTGTAGTATAATACTGCATCATTCCATTACACAGCCTAAGCTGATTACATTGCCATCCCGCAATTGCTATCCAAAAATTGGGATTTACAAAAGACTACCCTTTGGTATACAAAAGAGGGTTTTACGTCACTATTAGATACACAATATTTATATAGCTAAAACTACTCTAGCTACTACTAGATTATATCTGCCACAAGGCATTATCAAAATTCGTAGTGGCAAGACCGGCGATAACATCAGGGTTGATAGTGTGCCAAGTCTGCCCAGCCTCTATTGGATACCTAGCTACCTGCTGCTAGAAATCCTTATGAGAACTCCTATGAATATAGGACATTCTCTTTATCTTTTGCTTCTTGGTCTTTAGCTCCCCCCTGAGCTCAAAGACCTCTTGTTTTAGCTCATGGATCTTGTCCTTGGGTAAAACTCTCTCATCATGTTCTTGTTCCCACATTGACTCCACATCTGTCTTATCCTGTAAGACGGCCTGGAGCTCTACTTTTAACTCCTTCACCTCCTGACAGTAGTGGAGGTTTCTATCTAGCACTGTCATAAACAGTGACATCATAGACTCCCCCTGGGGTGTCTCTTCAACAAGGGCTATCGGGTTGAAGGACACAACCTCCACCTCTTCTTCTGACATGCCATCAAATACCGACATGAGGTCATGGTTCTTTGAGTCTCCAGACTCAATCACCACTACTTCTGGCTCCTCTGCTCTTGGGTTCGGTATAACCTCTATCTAGTTAACCGATTCTTCACTTTCTACCTGTACATCTCTATAAATTCCATTTCCACCTGACATCTACACAAAACAATTAAGTTTGATTAGTACACGTCGGTAGAATAATTAAAACACATATCATATATATAATGCATTTTTAAGGTTACTTCCATCTTTTAATTCTTTGACTTCTCTTAAGGTTATGACGTAAGGTTTTAATTCCCCCCTTAAGTTTTATAACCTAATGCTTTGATACCAACCTACGACGCCCCCAAATCCGGGTATCTTCTAACTCGACATATGGTGCTCCACGATGCTACAGTTCACATAAACATTCAATTAAAATACCTCAAAAGAATGAATGTGTCTTATATATATTGCAAATCAATATTACCAGTCCCCAGGTTATTTATAACCGCTACATTTGTTCTTCTCATAATATCAAATATTATCATTACAAACCTATACTATTATATAGGTAATCTAAAGGTTCACCTTAGCCTTTCCTTTATCCTTGTCGGATCCTTTGGCCCGTTCGGTCTTAGCTGCATTCATATGGTTCAAGCAAGAGTGAGCATGACTAGCTTAGCAAGTATAACAACTCCATTTAAATGAAATGCTTGAAATATACAGATCATATATCTTCAATAACTGAACAATAGTTATGAAGTACTATTGATAATTCAAAATAGCACTTCTCTTTTCTTAGAACGTTTTACAATGAACAATATTCAATAAAACATCAATTTCGGTCCAAGACCTCGAGCATTTCATACTTTCTTTGAAAAGGACAACCCCGGCACTAAGTCCGTAAGTCCAACATTACTTACGATCACGTCTAGGTTATCAGCCTATAGTACTCTATGTTGATCAACACTACATTCTTTAAACGTATGTACGTTTAAGTTGTGGCAACCTCACGTGCCTGTCGTTTGATGATAAAACATTTGTTTAGCATACTCAGTCTTCATTTGAAAACCACACCAAAATAGTTTAGTAAAACATTGACAATACTTCAATAGATTATAAGAAATCCAACACATCTTAAGTCTAGCCGAAAGAATTGGCTTTGACTTCATCATACATCAATTCATGCATAAGAATACATGAATCACAAAACATGTCTAGATTGAACATAGACAAGGGTTAGAATACTTGCCTTCAGCGTCTGCTACTGTTATTACACGTTCACTTTAAGTCTTTAAGGTCTCTACAATAAATGATCACATAACATAACATATTAGGTCATGAATAATATACATGGTTCCTAATGAATCTTACCCTTCTTCTCAATCTAATCATGTATTAGATTTGTTACTATTGGTTTCGGCTTTCCGTTATAGTTTACATCATCATTACATTCATGTTCAATTGATTATCTTCAACCTTTAGGTATCATACTTAAGGTTTAAAATACCTTAAACAATGCTACATTAAGTTAATTAATGTTGTAATTTATCATTAATCAATTACCTTCTTTTTTTTATCTTCATAAGCTTTCTTTACTGTCAAAAACCTAAAGTTGGCACTGCGACACCAAATTTTTGTTCTACAACTTCGTACATGCTGGTTGCGGTTTCCAAAGTGTCTCCCATTCGGTCTTGGCTGCTGCATTTCTCTCAAGATTAAGACTTCGTGATCGCAGGCGCCACTTCCCAGTATGTCCCAATCATGCCTCATACAGCTGCGGCCCTTATGCTCTCTCTGGTCGTGTCGTCAGCACGGACCCTGAGCCTTAGACAGTTACCATAGTTCATTTCTTCTGTGAACTTTCCGGGGCCATAACTTATTCATTTTAAGTCTGAATTGGCTCGTTCATAAATCACATACTCTACGTGTTCATGCAAGAATTTTATATTTTCGACTTTGTTAACTCAAAATTCACCTATTGGTTCATTTTTAACGAAAATGATAAATGTCCGTGAACGTTCAACGCTCGTTTTTCCGTTCTAAGTCAGAATTCGGTCATTTTCGAGTCCGTAACTCTATAACACCAAATAAGACTTGTCTCCATCGAAAACAAATGTTTCAGGGCTCAATATCAAAATTCAACTTCTAATCCGAGAATTTCATGAATTCGACGATTATCGTCCAATCGTGTGAATTCCGGCAAAACTTCGTTACTTATGATGTGTTCATCGTTTCAAATGGATTCTATCCATCATATTGACATCTCAACCTACATATTATATCAACTTATTTTCATGATAAGTTATTACTTATTCTCCATGAGTTTATAACTTATCAAAGTATAAACTACGTATAGTTTCATTTCTCATGACTTATGAGGGTTTAAGTCTTCTAACCAACATCCTTACATGTTCTTAACATATAAACTTTATTCATCTAAACATGTTACAAGTCTTACAAGTTCTTCTTTAGTTCATAGCTTATCTATGAACAAAGTGCTTATTCACAGCTTATTAAGACTTAAGTCTTTATATTATTCATTCTTATCATTTCTTAGCATACATGTCCATTAATCCACACTTCTCTTATCAACCTATCAACCTACAATGGTAGAGATGGAAGACTAATGACATAGGAGGCTTACCCTTGATGAACAAGCTTTCTTCTTCTTTTCTAACAAATGAAAGTCTAGCTTATTCTTGCTTATTCTCTCTAACAATTAAGTTGAAAGTGTTGGATGAAAATTAACAACCAACAAATGAAATCCTAAGCTTGTTATTTATAGGATTTCCTAAGTTAGGGTATAATGGACAATAGCCAATCCACCTCCATACTATTCATTACTTCACATCTAAGTTAACTTGTTCCTCACCTTAATTACTTGGCCATCACATTTCTTTCTTGGTCATCACATAATTATCTTGGTCACCAAGATTAATCATATGATCATGGTTTTCCCCATGGGTCACCCTAACCCATTGGATCAATAGCATGGGCTTAGGTTTAATTAACTTAACTTAAGCCTTTGGGCTTGCATTAATTTACTTTGGGCTTTACTTTAACAACCACTTGGGCTTTAACATTACTCACACATGGGCTTGCACATTAACTTCTAGTGGACTTTACAAATTGCTACATAATCCCACAAGTCCATTTCATTTGGCTAAAAGCCTTATAACGTATTGTTTACGTAGTATTCCCGTATTCTAACTTGTATATTAATTCATAATATACGATATTCCATCATTCATACATACTCGTATAATACTTCGTATCATACTCGTATTCGTTACCTCGTACAATACATACATATCATATGATAGTTACATTAACTTCTTAACGCTTTATTTTCCCTAACGTTCTCAAATTAAGTCCGCAGGCGAAAAATTACGTTTTCCATACTCGAATTGTTATTACATAATCTATTTCGCCTCGATATTATATCGTTACGTATTTCTCGAAAATTCAAAAATAATTCACGAGCAGAAATCGATGAATAGTGTTTTCAGAAAATTTCTCGGAAAAATTTTATTTTCGTCTTGGAAATTCAAACACTTTAATTCCGTCACGTAGTCGAAATACTACGACATTTTGACGTTTCTAGGTTATAGAATGACATTCATCTTACTAACACATAGTAATAACAAATAATATAATTTTATTCATTATTTAATAAAATAAAATTATTTTACATTGGATCCGAATTTCTGGGTCGTTACAGTATTTCGATACCGAATTGTGTGGGAACTCTTTATATGTCAAGCTAGACTTTTTCATGCGGATGATATTTAGACTAATTATTGGTGTACTAACTATGAAATCTATTATTAATTCCAAAGCTTTTATGTATTATTATTATTATAATTGTTAATGTGTTTATTATTATTATTATTATTATTATTATTATTATTATTATTCATATTATTATTATTATTATTGCGTTTAATATAATAATAATAATAATAATAATAATAATAATAATAATAATAACAACAACAACAACAACAACAACAACAACAACAACAACAACAGCAATACTCGCATAAATAAAAACATAGCTTACATAATGTAATACTCGCATAAATAAAAACATAGCTTACATAATACAACTGAGCATAAATACAAACATAGCTTACATAATACAACTGAGCATAAATAAAAACATAGCTTACATAATACACTCCTCGCATAAATAAAAACATAGCTTACATAATACAACTGAGAGCTATTTTTTAGGCTCAGGAATCCCTAACACTCGATAGTGATTGCGCTTATCATGGTCGGTTTCAAAGCCACAAATTACAAATTTTCGATGATGCTTAGAACCCACAATTTTCTCGAATGCACTATTTAATCTTGATTGTTTTTTGTGACCCTTTGTTTGAGAAATAACTGGTGGCAAGAACTCATTTTCTTCCGAGTTTTCCTCTGCATCTTCACCATCATTATCATAGCCCATTGCCTGAGGTGTAACTCCAACAGTGCAATCAATGTCATCGTCTGCCAATTCAGTAAGATTCTCATCCGGATCACACTGGTCAATTAATGTTTTTCCTCGTGCATTCAACTTAAGATGAGTCTTTTAACCTCGAATTGAGCAAGCAGCTTTACTGTCTAACTCCTGGCAATCATTCATCAAATGATTAAAACACATTGCTTGATCATGTTCAAAGTGAGCAGTTGTTGGGCTAAAGAGTAATATGTCAACATCAATTTTGTTGGCATTTCTTGTCCACCGAGGAAGAATCATGTCGCTTGGAATTTGGGAAATACTCTTAGCCAAGAAATATCCCAAGATGTGCCTGCATAATTAACCAGAATGAGAAAATAATTGACAATTACATAATACCGACCCTAGCTGACGATTATTGATGATTTCTTTATATCTTCCACTATTTTCAGCTACATCTGCTTTATACACTGCATAAACCTTTGTTTTAGGGCCACACAACTCACTAATTTTACTAACATTGTACATCATGGAATCGACGAATTGACATTGAAAACGTCTAAACATCTCTTTTGTGTACACATGCGCAGCATGCACTTCCAAAGATGACCCGAGTACCATATTCCTTTTCCGATGTTGTGTTATGTAGTCGGCCTTCCTCTCTCTGATAAATTGTTTTTCTATAGCCTTCTGACTCTGCACTATAAATTCTTTCATGCCCGTTGAAGCATTAACAAACTCATTAAAAAAATGATTCATTCACTCGCTTCTTCCAGTGGTTGTCATTCCTGCGGCAAAATATCTCTTTGTATACGCGGGAATCCATTTCTCTTGTGCATCATACAAACTTTTAATCCACTCATTGTTATACAATTCATAATTCCTCACCAGAATCTGCCAACACTCTTCAAACTCCTCGATGGACAATGAATTATACACATAACTGTTAAAATGGTCTTTGAAGGATGGGTGCTCAGAATAAACATGATGTAATTTCTCAGGGAATTTGTTGCTAATATGCCAAGAACACAATAAGTGATAAGTCGAAGGGAGTACCTTAGCAATTGCATTACTCATGGCTTTGTCTTGGTCAGTGATGATGGTTATAGGTGTCTTGTAGTCCATGGCTTCGAGCAATGTCTCTAATACCCACACGAAAGTGTCCTCTGTCTCATCCCTTAACAATGCAAATCCAAATAATATAGACTGAAAATGGTGGTTGACCCCGGTAAATGGAACAAACGGCATGCCATACTTGTTTGTCCTGTACGTACTGTCAAATTTCACAACATCTCTGAAATGTTGATACATCAACCTTGATCAGACGTCAACCCAAAAAATGCATGCTATGCGATTTGTTTTGTCTGGTTTACACGATAAAAGAAATTACTCAAACTTCCGGATCCAAGTTTTTTCAAATAATCTACAGCAGCTTGTGCATCATTTTCATCTGCAGAATCACACCTTAAATCTCTCACCATATTCTGAACATTAACATTAGAAAAAGGAACATTTTGTAACCCACCACCCATTGTGCTCAAAACGTTCATCATCCTACTAGGTCCAATACCAGACTTATTTAAAGTGTCAATTAATTTTCTTGCAACCGGAGTAATATTTCTATGTGTCTCGATCAAATCTACCTTGGTAGGGTCACTAGGTGATGATTGTGCTCTAATTGAACAGTAGAAATACGCCAATTATCTTCTTTTTTATTATGAACAACATATATTCTAGCTTTGCATAATGTGCGTCCTATAGAGTCTTGCGGCCTAGTTATTTTTTTACTACCATCTTTATCATCAGGCAAACTCTTTACAGAAGTTGGTGTACCGGCTTTTTTACAAACATACAACCTAGACGACACATCATTAGTACCAGCATGTTTATGACTAGTTGCAATTCGAATCTCAAAACCATTTTTTTTAGCATACGACCTATAAAAAATTTCAACTTCTTCCAACTTAGAAAATAATTGACCAACATACGGTATCATTTCAGATTTATTACTTTTAACTTCACTTACAAACTTAGATTCATTTTCATAAATATCTAAACTAGCAACATAATTTGAAGAACTTGATACAAACCTATTACGAGAAGGTATGTTATGCTCCATTCTGAAATAAGAAGGAAGAATCTCCGGATCAAAATTTTAACTTGAATTTGAGAGTGAAAATGAACAATATCAACCAAAAGGAAAAGAGATGTAATAGCAGAGGAGAAAAATCGAGAGAAAATTGATGTATGTAAGATCTGTGTTCAAAATCGGAGGAAGCAAGCAGGGGGTTTTAAAGCCAATGTTGGCTGCCACTACAGCTATTACTGGCAGAGTCAAACCCTAATTTACAAACTATTAATTGGTCACATAAAGCACATAAAAAGCTGAGCCAAAGCTGACAAAAAAATTGACAAAAAGCTCATTGGTGGGGCCCTGCCGCTACAAGCTCCTGCGGTAGGGGTGAAATATTTGCACAAAATCCAAGCATTAAAAGTAGGGGCAGCAAGGTAATTACGCACGCATTTTGGATTTATTTGACTACTGCTACAGCATGTAGCGGCAGGGCCTTTCTCCCCATTAATCCCAGCATTTCATCGCAAAGATCAACGGTGATGAGCTCAGTTGCTGAATAGTACTCGTGGCAACTGTTTGACACGGATGATCTCCCTATATACAGTGGCAAAGCCGGAAACTGTTGTCAATAGGGGCGAAATTATTACTGAGTTACAAATAATTTGGCAGGGGTTCAGAGGCAGCGGCCCCGAGCCAATTTTTTTTAATACTTTATACTTTCGAGTATATATATATATATATATAATATAACGAAAATAATGAAAATAATAATAATAATAAATACACTATATAATATAATATATATTATATATAACAATATATAATACAATGAAAATAATAATAAAAAATAATAATAAAAATAAAATATATAATAAAATATTACAATATAATATATTGTAATATTACAATATAATGAATAATAATATATAATATAATTAAAATATACAATATACAATAACATAATATAATGAAAATATAATATATGGTATATATAATATAATGAATAATAATATATGGTATATATACACTATATTGACTTCATAATAGACTTTTTAATCACAACTGTTCATAAGTAAGTAATTCATTATTTATTTTTAAAAATAATAAATTATTATTTAGTTTAAAATATTATAGAGATAAATATATTGAGAGGATATGAGTCATATGTGGTTAAAATTTGATTGACAAAGTTATAAATTTTCAATTTGACCTCGTATAATAGAAAATTATAAAACTTTAGTGGGGTCAATTTATATATAATACTTAAAAATTTTAAAATTTACCTTACATTATAAAAGTAATTTTTTTTTCAGTGGGGGCGATCTCTATGTGGCTTTGCCACTGCCTATATATATATTCAAGAAGTGAGTATGTTAGATGATGACTTTAGTGTTATAACTCGGTGTATTTACCATCTTCCATTATTGCTCAGATTACTGATTATTGTACTGATTCGATTTTCAATCTATAACTTAGATTTTGGGTGCCAATTGATTTTGTTAACGCCAATTTTCGCTTGTAAGCGTCCAATCATAGAATCCACGCTAGAACTCAAGATGACATAACAGATCACACAGAAGCTTGATTTGCTACTGTACCACGGGGATAGCTCCAAAGTGAGAATAAGTACAGCCGCTCACAAGGTTTAACAATGGAGGCTAAGTGTTTAGTGCTCAAAAGTAGGTATTACCTGTTAATTGTAACCTTGGCCTTGTATTTATAATGCTCACCACCTTTTGAATCCTTCTCCGAGTCGAATTAGGACTCCTAGTCATGGTAGTTACCATAACTTGGGTCCAACACAATCTCCTTAAAAGGTGCAAGTGGAATCCAATCCAACCACTACCTTTGGAGTTACCTTATTCAACTATGGTTAGATCTCGAACTCTCTGACGCGGAAAGCCCAACGCGGCAGCCCAAACAATCCCACCATCAGGTCCAGGCTTCGGCCCAAAGGACTTGAAGACCCGACCCCGAACACCACACGACAAGGTAAGGCTCCGGCCCGAGGAGCTCGGATACCAAACCCGAAGACATCCACTAAGATGAGGCTCCGGCCCAAAAGAACTCGAACGCCGACCCGAACAGCTCCAACCTCTCCATGGGCTTCAGCCCAATGGTCTCCTAAAGCCCTTCTAATGTCAGGCCTTCAACCCACGTGAAGGTCGATAAAATGCTCCCGAATATTGCCCCCTAGTCTTTGATTGTAATATACTTATAATTGGAGACTTGAAAGGTCAGGTAGACGAAAGGTCACGACAGCTAATGATGAGTTATTTGGGGAAGCCAAACGGTCTGTCCTCGATTCTCGAAACGCTACACGCCTTTCCACGCTGGGTCCCACCTTGGGCATTTAATAGCCGCCCTTGGGTAGCGTGCACCTACACCTATAAAAACCCCTTTTCCCCCTCATTATCACTTTTCTAGATTTCTCCATTTCAAACTCTCTGTCAGACTCTTCCGACAAGGGCAATTTTCGGCGAGCTCATTTATTCCCCAAACCTCACCAGTTTCATCTACTCTATTAGTTTTTGAGCATCATTCTTGTTCGTTCCCTCCTCAAAACTCCACATTCTTGTCTCCTTTTTGTTGTACTCATACCAAATGGCTGATTCTAACACTCCTCCCTCAACCACTGAACCAATTCCCTACTCTGTCACCACCGGCGACCTGATTCCGATCGATTTGCCGGTGACTCCTACTGATATCACTACTTCATTGGCCTTGCCCACTTCGATAAGTGTCGAAGCTAGAATCCGAAATGCCTACCATTCCAATGAAGAGTTCTCTTATCTCCACACCCCCTCCACCATCACATCTTCTCAAATCCCAGACATCCGATCCCTTTTCAACATTCCCCAGGAATATAAGCTTCGGGCTCCAAACCCCAAAGAGAAAATATTTTGGAGGCCCGAAGAAGAGTGGGTCACTGTTCCCCTGTATCTATTCAAATACGGGGTTCGGTTCCCACTCCACGAGTTCATATCCTCCTTCCTCTGCTTCATGGGTATCAGGTTCGCACAGCTCGTGCCGAACTCATATATCCATCTAATTTCTTTCACAGCCCTGTGTTAGGAGATGGGGGTCACACCTGGCCTTGATTTCTTCTTTTCCTTGTTCACCGTTAGCGGGTCAAAAGAACCTGGCCTTCGGCAACTAACCAAACGACCCAACTGATCAGTCCTCATCAAAACCCCTTCGAGTAACAAGGGTTGGCATAACAAATGGATCTTCGCCAAAGGAATCGATCTCCAACTTCTTCCCAACTGGGCCCACCCCGATGACATTGTCACCAAAGTGTCAAAATTCCCAAAGGATCGAGCCCTGCCTTCAAGGCTTTCTACAAGAAGTTGTCCAAAATCGAATGGAGCCTGGCCGTTCTGTCAAACGAAGCCTGGTTGTACAAACATGGGTGTAAGTATTTCGCCTCTCCTTTAACTTTCTATATTTGTCATATGATAGCTTTTGTCTTAACCCTTTATCATCTATGCAGTGACGATTTTCAAGCCCAAAGGTACTGACGACTCTTTGATACCTTTCCCTATTATGACTGAACCGATTCGTCCGCTGATAACCGATGACTCACCAAACGAAGAGACCATCCCAATTGCCGAGCTATCGGTGGAGTCTACTTCAGGACCCGACCCCCCTCCAACCAAAAAGGTTGCTCTGAAGATGAGTCAGGCCGAGAAGGCGGCTTTGTTGAAGAAGACCAAAAACCTTCTCAATCCTCTGCTAAAATCCCTGCCAAGGCCTCTACGGCAGTCACCCCGAAGCCTACTCCACCTCCCCCTCCTACTCATGCCAAGGTAATCGAGGATTCGAAGGACACTCTAGAGGTTCCTCTCGAGCCCCGATCTAAGAGACCACGCCTTACTAAAGATCTGGCACCACAACAGCTTAAACAATAAGTTGTTATTGCCGATCCCATCATCTCTGCCACCCCTACCTCCGGACCGAGCTCGTCCCATGGGTCACCGACTACTTGTTGGCCGAAAAGTCCCTCGAAAGTTTTCCCGTTCACCCTATTTGATCATTTTAAGCTTTTGGGCGATGACGAACGGTTTAAGGGATTTTCTTCCGAGGAATATCTAGTGGCCTATGTCCGGGCTCAGTGCCAGGTAATTCTATGTTTTAATTTGCCTGTTGTTATAAACTTGTACTTTTACTTCGAGCGCTAATGTGTATGTGTGCTGCAGGCCAACGCTATACTCGCTTGAGCCATCCCCCCTCTTGCTCAAACCACAAAAAAAGAAATTCAACTGAGGACGGATGTACAGCTGCTCGAAGCTAAGGTTGCGGGTCTGAGCGCAGATCTGAAGAAGGAACGAGATCTCCACACCGAGACCCAAAACAAGGCGACACGAGCTGATCGTCGTGTTGAGGAGCTTGAGAAGAAATATGCATCACTTCTAGAGGAGAGGGATCACCTGGCCGAGGAGGTTAAGGATCGGGAAAAGGCTGTCGACGCCCTTTCGGAGAAGTTTTCTGACATGATGGCCAAAATGATGCAAGTTATGCAGGAGAACACCGGTTTATCCGCTGAAATCAACTCCCTTCCGGAGAAGCTCTCTGAGGCCAAACAGCAGGCAATTGTCGAGTATGAAGAGTCCGAAGTCTTGAATGATAAAGTCATGGCCCAATTTGCTGAAGGGTATGAGGCTTATCGTGAAAAGGCTCGGCCAAACTCGATCGTCATTGGGCTCGATGCCTCCGTCCTTGATTCCTCCGACGAAGAATCTGAAGCCGAGGATGACCCTCCTCCTGAATAAATATTGTTAGGACTTGCAAAAAAAATTTTATACTTTTTCCTTAACCTCTTTGTTTGTACTTCGCACGAATCATGAGCGATCGGGTTCTGTAAAAATTTCCAAGTATAAATAGAATATTTTTGTTTATAAATTTTTATAATCAGTTGTACTTGTGACTTATCCCGATCAGTGGTATCTTTCCGAACCTCTTGATCGGATAGTGCCCGAAGCTTGTCTGAATAAAAAATTTACAGTTTTCTCGATCAGTTACACTCGTGACTTATCTCGATCAGTGGTGTCTTTCCAAACCTTCTGATCAGATTGTGTTTGAAGTTTATTCGTTCGAGTATTAAGAGTCATATGAATATAGATGAAGTTAAGCATCTCCAAAGGAAACTTTTATTTAAGATTGAAAGGTTACATGGATAAAGAAAAGAATGACATAACTATTACTGGAAAAATTTTCTAAGTCTTTCAGCATGCCATGTATTCTTTACTTCTGAACAATCCATTGCTCGAAGCCGGTACGTACCTGGCTTCGGCACCTCTACCACCTTATAAGGTCCCTCCCAGTTAGGCATCAGCTTGCCAGTGTTCTGGGGGGTTGATGCCTCCGACTCCCGAAGGACTAAATCACCTACTGCAAACCTCATCGGCTTCACCTTTTAGTTGTAGTGTCGGGCTGTTCTCTGCTGATAGACAGCCAACCTCAACATAGCAGAGTCCCGAACCTCTTCCAGCAGATCTAAATTTGTCTTCAGACCGTCGTCATTGTATAGCTCTTTGTATTTATTGACCTGAAGAGTGGGGGATCCGATCTCAACTGGTATGAGTGCATCGATCCCATATGCCAATCAGAACGGAGAGTCCCTGATTGTTGTCCTCGGAGTAGTTCGATATGCCCATAAAACACTTAGTAGCTCTTCAGGCCACCGACCCTTCAATTCATCCAACCTTCATTTTATCCCGTTGAGCAGGGTTCGGTTTGTCACTTCCACTTGACCATTCGATTAAGGATGAGCGACCGAGGTCTTGCGATGCTGAATTCCCAACTCCTTCAAAAAGCCCTCGAACGTAGATCCTACGAACTGTCTACCATTATCAGAGACCACCGCCATCGGGATGCCGAAACGATAAACCACTCCTTCTTTGAAAAATTTTAGGCATTCTTGTTCTGTGATCTTCTGCAACGGTTTGGCTTCGACCCATTTCGTCATATAGTCGATAGCCACAATCACAAAACTAACTTGTCCCTTGGCCTTCGGCAGAGGCCCTAGGATGTCGATTCCCCATACCGCAAAGGGAATCGGGGATAAGACCGAATACAGCTCTTCGGGAGGTTGATGTGGGATAGTGTTATTCAGCTGACACTTGGGACATCTTTTGATGAATTCCTTGGCCTCAGTGTATATAGTCGGCCAGTAATATCTCTGCCTCAAAATCTTGTGCGCCAGTGACTTGGCCACCATGTGGTCCCCATAAATCCCTTCATGTACTTCCCTAAGTGTGTAGTCTGCTTTCGAAGGAGTTAAGTATTTGAGTAGGGGAGAACTGAAAGCCCTTCGGTATAGATCCCCATCGATGAGGACAAAGTTTGAACTTTGGTGCTTAATCTGTCTTGCTAAGATTCAGTCCGAAGGGAGAGTCCCATCTTCCAAGTAGGAGATATAAGGCGTCAGCCAGCAGTCGAGTCGGTCCAGAGCTAGCACCTCTATCTTCGGAACACTTGGTCATTCTAAGACCTCCAGGTATACCGACCCATTGAAGGAGCTTGCTTCGGAAGTTGCCAATCCGCCAGGCATCTAATATCAGTATTATTCTCGACCGGTCCACACCTCGACAATTTGTGATGTTAAGTACGTCAGCTTGTCTTTCACCTCGGCCAAATATTTTGTCATTCTTGCCCCCCGAGCCTCATACTCCCCTGATAATTGCTTGACCACCAGTTACGAGTCACTATAGATAACCAAATTCTGTACTTCCAGACTGCGGGCCAACCGTATCCCAGCTAAGATGGCTTCATACTTTGCCTCGTTATTGGTGGCCTTGAATTGGAAACGAATTGCTTGTTGAACTTTTAACCCTTCGGGACTCATCAGAATGACCCATGCTCTACTGATATTTGATGTCGATGATTCATCCACATACAATGTCCACGAGGTCGGCCCTTGTTGAGTTTCGCCCACCGTATTCATGTCTGGTTCCGTGAAAGAGCATTCCACAATGAAGTCTGCCAAAGCCTGACCCTTGACTATCGTTCGGGGATGATATTCTAGGGAAAACTGTGTTAGCTCCATCGCCCATGCTGCTAGTCATCCCGACACATCCGGCTTATGCAATATCTTCTTTAACGGCTGGTCCGTGTACACCACCACCACCTGACCTTGGAAATAATGTCGAAGCTTCCTGCTTACAATGATTAGGGCATACGCGAATTTTTCCAGGTTTGGGTATTTTGTTTCTACATCTCGAAGAACATGGCTGACATAATATACCGAGAACTGTTTTCCTCCTTTATCTCTTACCAACGCCGCTCCTACTACCATTGTGCTTGCAGCCAAGTATAAATATAAGGGTTCTGAAGGGATTGGCTTCATCAGTAATGGTGATGAAGACAGATATTTTTTGATCCCTTGGAACACGTCTTCACATTCTGACATCCACTAAAAACTTTTCTTATTCTTCGGCCCCTTGAGAGTGTCAAAAAAGGGTAAACATCTTTCAGCTGACCTTGACACGAATCTCCGAAGGGAAGCTATCCGGCCCGTCAACCTCTGCACATCTTTGAATGTCTTTGGAGATTTCATGTCTAAGATCGCCAAAATCTTCTCTGGGTTGGCTTCGATTCCCCTTTTGCTGACCAAGTATCCCAGAAATTTTCTTGAGCCCAAACCAAAGGTACATTTGGTGGAGTTCAGTCTCAGTTTGTGTTTCCTTACTATTTCAAAGCAGTCTTCTAGGTCTTCCAAATGATCTCGGACTGACATGTTTTTTACGATCATGTCGTCTACGTACACTTCCATACCTCTGCCCAGCTGCTTTTTGAATACAAAGTTCATTATTCGTTGATAAGTTTCCCCTGCGTTCAGCAATACGAACGTCATCTTCCGATACGCATATATAGCCCGATGTGTGATGAAGCTTGTCTTCGGGATGTCATTCTTGCTCATCGAAATTTGGTGGTACCCCGAGAAAGCATCCATGAAACTTAACATTCCATACCCTGAAGTGGCATCAATGAGCTGGTCTATGTTGGGTAGAGGATAGAAATCTTTTGGGCATGCCTTATTCAGATCCGTGTAGTCGATGCACAACCTCCACTTCCCATTTTGCTTCTGAACCAAAACCACATTCGCCAGCCATTCGGGATAGTCGATCTTGAAGATGAATCCCGCCTCCAGCAGTTTAGTAATCTCTTCATCTATGATCCTCTGCCTTTCCGGGGCGAAGATCCTTCTTTTCTGTATCACTGGTTTCCTCTTCAAGTCTGTATGTAGTCTATGCAGCGCTACCATTTCGCTTACTCTGGGCATATCACTAGGCTCCCATGCGAAGATATCGGCATACACCCGAAGCAAATCCACCAGACCTGTTCGCAGCGGTTCTGTTAATCTGGCCCCAATTTTGATCAGTTTTTTTGGATTCCCAGGTATCAATTCTACATCTTCGCTCTTCTCCGCCGGCAAAAGGCCATGGATTCAAGATCGCTTCAAAGTGAATGGCTCTATCTCGATGGCCATTGTCTGTTTCTATTTGCTGACCCTGACCCGTAAGAAAATCAAAGTATTCTGATAACACCTTCGGGCAATGTCTAGATCACCTTTACCTCCCCGATCCCGCTTTTGTGTGAAACTTGATTTTGAAGTGAGGTATAGACGCCATCGCCTCGCAATGCTACTAATGTCGACCTCCCCAAGATGGCGCCAGAAGGCCAAATCCACTTGTACTACAAAAAAAATTTCACCATTATTTCTACTTTCATCGGGGTCATCTTAACCTCGACCGGTAGCTCTATCGTTCCTGACACATGCACCGAGTCGCCACTAAAACCGTATAACAGACCCTCTCCTCCCAAACCCATCTTCTTTCCTTCCAGATCCATCCTCTGATAGGCATGCGTGTAGAGTATATCGACCGAGGACCCGTTATCGATCATCATCCTTTTCATGTCTACTAGCCCGACATGCAAGCGCTATTACCAACGGCGCCCATCATGTGGTTCAATATGGTCGGTAGGATAGTCTTCATCTGAGAAAGAGATGGATACTCCTGAATATGCCCTATCCTTCCTGGGCGATGTACCAGCTACCGACAATACGGCCTTGAGATGCCCGCTCCTCTTCTTATGGGTTACACGCCCTACCGACCCGCCCGATATCACATCAATAACATCTCGGGCTTGTGGGTGCGGTTGCAGCTATGCTTCCCGAGTCGGATCCATGTTCTCCTCCCGGGGGACTTCTAAACCTTCTCGACCGACCACATATTGCATCAGCTGCCCATTTTGGATGCTCTTCTCTATCAGAACCTTCAGGTTGTTGCATTCCTCTGTCGTATGTCCCCGACACTGATGATATGCACAATATTTTCCCCGACCCCTCTTCTCAGGCTTCGGGATTGCTTGGCATGGTTCGAAAAAGGGCTTGTTTTGCATGTCCTCCAGTATTTTAGCCTGGTCCGTGTTGAGGGCGGTGTAGACTTTGTTGACATTTTTTTGAAAAGGTGGTCGACCGCTACCCGAACCTCCCCCATTATAGTTTTTCTTACCGTAATTATCCGACCTCCCCTGATTATTTGACTTCTGATAACTCTGTTTATCCCGATCTTTGGACTTCTCATAAGATTGGGAGTGCGGTTTGAAGTTCCCCATCGCCTCCTCTATTTCTATATGACCCTCGGCTCGGTGAAAAGCTTCTGTCAAGTCAGCCGGAGGGTTGATCACCAAATCCTTCATCAACTTCTTCGACTTTCCGATGTCCAGGCCAGTAGTGAAAAATCCCAGGGCTTGCGGGGAGTTTAACTCTGCTACCGATCCCACTGCCTCTCAAAACCTTTTGACATATTATCCTAGGCTTTCATCTAATTTCTGTCTGACCTGCATGAGGGACGCTATGATCTTTCCTTGCCTCTTGTTACTCCCGAACCGAGCATGGAATTTCTCCTGAAGATCATTCCATGAACTAATTGACCCCATCGCCAAGGTCCCCATCCATTCTCAGGCGCTCTTCTTTAGAGTAGTTGCGAACATGTGACATTTGGCAGCATCCGAGTGTCCATAGTACGTCATCAGCCTTTCGTACCCATCCGAATGGTCATACGGATCCCCCAGCTCATCATAGGTCTCTATCGGGGGCATCTTCTTTTTGGGATCGGCTGTCACGTTGTTGATTTTGGGCGAGAAGGGCGACCCTATGCAAGCCATTGGCACCCCCATCGAGTTCTTTGCCAACAACAATTTTTCCAATTCTGCCACCCTTCGAGCAAGGGGGTTGGACTCTTCCTCATGGGGGGACGATCGGGGTCTGTCCCACCCATTCAGGAGTTCCGTCCCTCCTCCTCAATCCCGACCTGCCTGGATGTTCTAATCGTCGCTCTACTGAACGGATCCTCCTCCAGCTTTGGCCATCCCTCGAGCGGCTTCGATACCTACTCCTTTCCTTATCGACTTCTCCCCGTCGAGGTGACCGGGATCGGCTCTGATGCCTACGCCTTTTTGAGGATGCCTCTTGTTCTCAGCCATATTAGCCATCTACCGCTCGAGTTCGTCTTGCTGAAGATGCAGGGCCATCATGGCAACTTTGTTCTGCTGCATCTTCTTCTGCACGATAAACTCTCTCTGATCCTGACTGCTCTCGCCTCAGCCTTTCCCATTCACCTCCAATGCCCGTGAATGATTTTCATCTGCCCGACTGGCCTGGTTGGGGGTACGCTGGCCGTCGTGGAAGAGTCTTCGCCGAGGGGAGGTAGGCGGTTCCACCTGATCTCCCTGGATTCTGGAACCCGGTCTGTCTTTCACCGACCCTCTCACCTGGGTGGTCTGGTGTGTTTTGGCCTTTTCGTGGTCAGAAACAGCATACTCCATGCTCGCCATAGCCTCTTACAAGAAAATCTAACTGTGATTGATTAAGCACTAAAGCGCCCTCCTTCTAGCGCCAATGTTAACGCCAAGTTTCGCCGGTTCGTCCAATCACAGAATCCACGTGCTAGAACCTGCACAATAATAGATCACACAGAAGCTTGACGGCCTGTGCCGCCGGGGGATAGCTCCAGTGTGAGAATAAGTACAGGTCATTCACAAGGTTTAATAATGGAGGCTAAGTGTTTAGTGCTCAAAAGTAGGTATTACCTGTTAATTGTAACCTTGGCCTTGTATTTATAATGCTCACCACCTTTTGAATCCTTCTCCGAGTCGGATTAGGACTCCTAGTCATGGTAGTTACCATAACTTGGGTCCAACACAATCTCCTTAAAAGGTGCAAATGGAATCTAATCTAACCACTACCTTTGGAGTTACCTTATTCAACTATGGTTAGGATCCTGAACTCTACACGCTGGAAAGCCCACTGTGCAGGCCCAAACAATTCCACCATCAGGTCTGGGCTTCAGCCCAAAGGACTCGAAGACCCGACCCCGAACACCACACGACAAGGTAAGGCTCCGGCCTGAGGGGCTCGGATACCAAACCCGAAGACATCCACTAAAATGAGGCTCCGGCCCAAAAGGACTCGGACGCCGACCTGAACAGCTCCAACCTCTCCATGGGCTTCAGCCCAATGGTCTCCTAAAGTCCTTCTAATGTCAGGCCTTCGGCCCACGTGAAGGTCGGTAAAATACTCCCGAACAGATTTGATTGTTGTTTAATTTGGTCAATGTTATGATTCTTGGGTATTAGTTTTTAATCTGTAACAACATCTTGGTAATTGAGCTACGTTCAAACTTTTTGAATTTGTTAATTATTTGGAGACTACTTTGTTTCTGTAATATAGGTAGTTTTTGAACTGGACGGTGTTGTAGATTTCGATAAAATTACAACAAGTGCTGTGTAATTTTGTGTGTTTTTTCTTTTTATTAATCTTCAAAATGTTAAATTGTGTGTAATTTTGTGCTATTTACAGTGTTTTTTTAATAAAAAATATATTTTCTTTTACAGTTTTTTGTTCAAACTTGCTCTATTATTTTTTATTTATTTTTCTCATAATTATGGTTAAAAAACAAAAAAAAAGGACCACCGGTCATTCTTGGTCATTAAGGCTACCTGGACGCCCCAAATCTTAAATTGTTACCGGAGCTTCCATCAAACTTCTAAACTATTGCTTTCAAATGGGCAGTTTTAGGGATTTTGGTGGCTTGTTATCTTTAATATGGTGTTTTAAAGTGATTTAATCATTTATCTTTTTGTGCATGTTCGTAATTTTTGTTATGACATCTACGATTTGATCATCTGTATTGGGGTAATGTCCTTGCAATATTTCTTGTGGGCAATACATGATATAATTTTGGATGTTGAACATAAATGCACAGTTAATGTTTGAATTTAGAATCTTACGGTGTTGTTTCCTCTCTTTTTACATGATGTATGTTTCCTTTCATTCTGAACTTGGTCTTGCTATTATTTTGTATATTTATAGAATCATCTTCCTATGTTTCTGACTGTAGGATAAGGAGTTTATTTTAAATCTACACTAACTAGATAAGGAGTTCCTATGAAAGATGCATGTGTACAAAAATCAGTTGAGTGGAAGAGGTAATTGTTGGGTTTGTGGGGTCCAAATCCATGAGATTATCCTATTCAAATTAGGCGTATTTTAATTTGGATTAATAATTTTTCACTAAACCGAGTTGGACTTGGAGTTGGACTTGGAGTTGGTCAACACGTGAGCATTGGTGTTTGGCCGAATTCAGGAAGGAACAAATTGTTTTGTAAGCAAACAGGAATCAAGGGAATATATATATATATATATATATATATATATGGAAAAGGATTTGGGATGAATTAGGATTCAGTATTATATTGAAAGAAGGATTGCTTTTCAAATCCAAAGTCAACTTGGATGACAACATGTAGTATATATATATATATATAGACTTTGTGAAGGATGATTGCTACACGGAAAAATCAAAAGTGCTCTGTTTTGATAGTAATATACGGAACAGAGAGGAGAGGAAAGAAAATAGGTGAGTACAAAAAGAAAAAGTGCAGTAAATTGAGAGGGTTTTGGTGAAGGTTTATTCACAGATTTGTCATCATCTTTTCGGATCAATTAATTGCTTGAAGACTTTAATTAATTTGAAGATTTTGGATGGTGAGATAATTTGAGTTTTCACTCAAATTGAGGTATTTTTGTATTCTCTCAATTTCTTAATATTTCAAGTTTTTAGTTATAGTACTTGGAAGGACTTTGTATTCACAGTTGATTATAGTGGAATTTTTTGGAGTTTGGCCCGTGGTTTTTACCTCTTAGTTTTAGAGGGTTTTTCACGTAAATTTTGGTGTCTTGTGGTTGGTTTATTTTTTGTATTATTATTTTCTGTGGTTATAATTTATTTGGTGGAATTGCATTATTTGTTTGGCGCGATTTATTTAATTTATCAAAGACAGTTATAATTGGAGGAGTTTTTCAACAAAGTGGTATCAAGAGCAAGGTTCTTTGCGCAGTTGTTTTTTGATAAATTAAATGGAGGAATCAAGTAGCGCCATGATTAAATTAACCTCATCTAATTTTTTGATCTGGAAGCCTAGAATGGAAGACATTCTTTACTGCAAGGATTTGTATGATCCATTGGAGCTTAAGGGGAAAAAGCCAGCGGACAAGACTGAGGCTGATTGGAAAAAGATGAACAGGAAGACGATCGGTCACATCTGACAATGGATCGATCAGAGTGTGTTCCACCATGTTTTGCAGGAAACGGATGCTTATACACTTTGGACTACATTAGAGTCCATGTACGAGAAGAATAATGCTCAAAATAAGACATTTGTGATTCGAAAGATCATAAACCTGAAGTATAAAGATTGTAGCAGTGTATCCGAGCATATGAGCGAGTTCCAGGGATTAGTGAACCAGTTGTCTACCATGAAGTTAAATCTTGAGGACGAGATTCAGGCATTGTTACTTCTCAATTCGTTGCCTAACAGTTGGGAAACTTTGATTGTGTCACTAAGCAATTCAGCTCCGGAAGGAAAGATAACCATGCAGATGGTTAAGGACAGCATACACAATGAGGAAACAAGGCGAAAGGAACAGGGTTTGAATTTTGAGATACAAGCACTTGTGGCAGAGAACAGGGGCAGAAGTAACTTCAGAGGATCTCACAAGGGAAACATGAATCACAGTAAAAGAAAAAATTCCAAAAATCATAGGAACAAATCAAAGACCAAAGAAGGTATTACATACAGGTGTTTTCATTGCAACAAGGAGGGTCACTTCAAAAGAAATTGCAAGATCTGGTTAAACAAGCAGAAAATTGGTGAGCAAGGGAGGGTTGAGGAAAAGAATACTGCAGCTAAAGTTACTGAGGATGTTGTGCTTCTTTCATTCGGGGAAGAAGAATGCTTACATGTTGCTGATTAGAAGATTGATTGGGTTATTGATACAGGTGCTTCGTATCATGCTACTCCCAAGAGATAATTTTACACGATGTACAAAGCTGGAGACTTTGGGTTTGTGAGAATGGGTAACACTGATCAGTCCAAGATTATTGGAATTGGTAATATGTGCATACAGACAGATGTAGGCTGCACTATTACTTTGAGGGATGTTAGACATGTCCCAGATTTACGCCTCAACTTGATTTTTGGTATGGCCTTAAACAGGGAAGGCTATGAGAATCACTTCGGCAGTGGAAAGTGGAAACTTACCAAGGGTTTGATGGTAGTCGCTAGAGGTACTGCTTGTTGCTCGTTATACAAAACTCATGTGAAGGTATGTTCTAGCGAGTTGAATGCAATTGAAGATGAAACTTCACCGAATCTGTGGCATAAAAGACTTGGGCACATGAGTGAGAAAGGGTTGCAGATATTAGCAAAGAGGTCCCTCATTCCTTTTGCTAAAGGTACTATACTAAACCCTTGAGATTATTGTTTGTTTGGTAAGTAAAATAGAGTTTCTTTTAGTAGTTCCTCTAAAAGAAAATCTATGTTACTTGAAAGAGTATATTCTGATGTATGTGGTCCCATTGAGGTTAAATCATTAGGTGGCAATAGACATTTTGTTACTTTTATTGATGATGTTTCACATAAGGTGTGGGTTTTTTTGTTGAAAACAAAAGACCAGGTATTCCATCATTTTTAGAGTTTCCATGCTATGGTTGAAAGAGAGACTGGAAAATTATTAGAGTGTCTTCGCAGTGATAACGGAGGGGAATACACTTCAAAGGAGTTTACAACATAATGTGCTAAACACGGTATTCGTCATGAGCAGACAGTTCCTGGCACCCCACAACAAAATGTTGTGGCAGAGAGAATGGACCGCACTATTTTTGAGCGAGACCGATGCTTGTTGAGAATGGCTAAGCTGCCTAAGTCATTCTGGAGTGAAGCTGCTCGTACTGTTTGTTACCTGATTAACAGATCTCTATCAGCACCATTGGATTTTCAGATTCCAGAGAAGATTTGGAGTGGTAAAGATGTGTCTTATTCTTATTTGAGGGTATTTGGGTGCAAGGCTTTTGTACATATCCCCAAGGAACAAAGATTGAAGCTTGATGACAAATCTACTCCATGTGTGTTTGTTGGCTATGGAGATGCAGAGTTTGGGTACAGGTTATGGGATCCAGTTCAGAGAAAATTATTCAGAAGCAGAGATGTGGTGTTTAATGAACACCAAAATTATGAGGATTTTGATAATGTTACACAGCCCAGAGATAATAGTGTTCCAGACCTCAATGGAGTTCCTTCGCCATTACAAAATGCCACAGTTGGAGAAGGAGGTCAGAATGAGGATGTGACAGATACAGATTTGCACAATGGCGATGGGTTAGATGTAGAGAGTGTTGAGCAGGGGGAGCAACCCCCTCATCTTGATATTGAAGAACCTCTGCTAAGAAGATCCACTAGAGAACGTGTGCAATCATTCAGGTATCCTTCATCTGAATATCTTTTAGTTGCTGAGGAGGGGGAACCAGAAAATTTTCAGGAAGTTAAGACTTAGAAGGAGAAGAGCAATTGGTTGAGAGCTATGCAGGATGAGATGGATTCGTTGCACAAGAATCACACTTATGAGCTTACTACACTTCCAAAGGGCAGGAAAGCATTAAAGAATAAATGGGTGTTCAAGCTGAAAAAGGATGGTGAAAAACTAGTGAAGTACAAAGCTCGGTTGGTCGTCAAGGGTTTTGCTCAAAAACAAGGTATTGACTTCGATGAGATTTTTTCTCCAGTTGTGAAGATGACTTCTATTCTAGCAGTGTTGGGGTTAGTAGCTAGTATGGATCTTAAGCTTGAGCAGCTAGATGTGAAAATTGCATTCCTTTATGGTGATTTGAAGGAGGAAATCTACATGGAGCAGCCAGAGGGATTTGAAGTTAAAGGGAGAGAGCACTTGGTTTGCAGGTTGAAGAAAAGTTTGTACGGCCTGAAACAAGCTCCAAGGCACTAGTACATTAAATTTGATTCATTCATGATGGATCAAGGATACAACAGAACAGTTGCAGATCATTGTGTGTATGTCAAAAAGTTCCCGGATGATAACTTCGTTATCTTATTGCTATATGTAGATGATATGTTGATAGTTCGGTAAGATGTTAACATGATTCACATGCTCAAGAGAGAGTTGTTTAAGTTTTTTGATATGAAGGACTTAGGCAATTTTGGGCATGAAGATTGTTCATGACAGGAAAGCTAAAAGGTTGTGGTTGTCACAAGAGAAGTATGTTGAACGGGTGCTTGCAAGGTTCAACATGGGTGATGCTAAGCCAGTTAGCACACCACTGGCCAATCATATTAAGTTGACAAAGCACATGTGTCCTTCAACTAAGGAAGGGAGCAGTTCCCTACTCCTCTGTTGTAGGGAGTCTTATGTATGCGATGGTTTATACACGGCCAGATATTGCTCATGTAGTTGGCATTGTGAGCAGGTATTTGTCAAATCCTGGTAGAGAACATTAGGAAGCAGTTAAGTGGATTCTCAGATACTTGAAAGCTATTTCCAGTTCGTGTTTGGGGTTTGGTGGTTCGAACCAATCTTAGAGGGTTTCAAAGATGCAGACATGGCAAGTTCTGAAGAGAAGAAGTCTACTTCGGGATATTTGTTTACTTTTGCAGGGGGAGCTGTATCATGGCAGTCCAAGTTACAGAAGTGTGTTTCTTTGTCTACAACTGAGTCAGAATACATCGCCACTACGGAAGCAGGCAAGGAGATGTTATGGTTGAAATGGTTTCTTCAAGAGTTGGGTTTGACACAGGATGAGTACGTGGTTTATTGTGATAGTCAAAGTGCAATTGACTTAACAAAGAACGACACGTATCATAATTGTACCAAGCACATTGATGTTCATTAGCACTGGCTTTGAGAAGTGATGGAAAAGGAATTAATGAAAGTAAATAAATTTCATACCGACGAGAACCCTTTAGACATGTTAACAGAAGTTGTAACTCGCGATAAACTGGAGTTTTGCAAGGATTGGTCGGGATGGACTCCAAGTGACAGGGTCACGGTGGAAGCCTCCTCTCATGGATTTGGAGGGGGAGATTGTTGGGTTTGTGGGGTCCAAACCCATGAGACTATCCTATTCAAATTAGGAGTATTTTAATTTGGATTAATTATTTTTCACTAACCAGAGTTGGACTTGGAGTTGTAGTTGGTCAACACGTGAGCATTGGTGTTTGGCCGAATTCAGGAAAGAACAAATTGTTTTGTAAGCAAACAGGAATCAAGGGAATATATATATATATATATATATATATATATGGAAAAGGATTTGGGATGAATTAGGATTCAGTATTATATTGGAAAGAGGATTGCTTTTCAAACCCAAAGTCAACTTGGATGACAACATGTAGTATATATATATATATATATATATATATATATATATATATATATATATACTACATGAAGGATGATTGCTACACGGAAAAATCAAAAGTGCTCTGTTTTGATTGTAATATACAGAACAGAGAGGAGAGGAAAGAAAATCGGTGACTGCAAAAAGAAAAAGTGCAATAAATTGAGAGGGCTTTGGTGAAGGTTTATTCACAGATTTGTCATCATCTTTTCGAATCAATTAATTGCTTGAAGACTTTAATTAATTTGAAGTTTTTGGGTGGTGAGATAATTTGAGTTTTCACTCAAATTGAGGTATTTTTGTATTCTCTCAATTTCTTAATATTTCAAGTTTTTAGTTATAAAACTTGGAAGGACTTTGTATTCACAGTTGATTATAGTGGAATTTTTCGGAGTTTGGCCCGTAGTTTTTACCTCTTAGTTCTAGAGGGTTTTCCACATAAATTTTGGTGTCTTGTGGTTGGTTTATTTTTTGTATTATTATTTTCTGTGGTTATAATTTATTTGGTGGAATTGCATTATTTGTTTGGCGTGATTTATTTAATTTATCAAAGACAATTATAATTGGAGGAGTTTTTCAACAGTAATTCAAGTTTTTAAGCCCTTCCTCTGGAGCACTTGGTTAGATTTCATGATGGGATAATATCATTGTAATGGGAGTCTTTCATCATAATTATATTGTTTTAAAAACAAAGTTGTTACGATATTGAAATTGTGAGTTTCATCTGAAAAATTAAATGGTTAAAGTACAATGCATGTAATATATTTTTTCAACTATTAATATTTTGTCTGTTTGGTGTCTAGCATGTTATAAAACTATAGAAGTGTCTGGTCTCCCAACCTTGTGTCCTCCCTCCTGTTTGTTACAATTGTAAAACTAGCAAGGTTTTCGTGCACCATGTGTCCCACAAGCTAGCAACCTTACCTTAGTTATTGTTTGGTGGATGTCCAATTGTTTACTATTAATATTTTGTTTGTTTGGTGCAAAGCATGTTTGCTTGCAGTGCTGAATTTTTGTAATAACTTGCTAACAATGTTGATTTAGTACAGTTTATTAACGACCTCGCTCGACAATTTGACCCTGCAATGGTTCATTAGTTAACTAACTGCTACGCTTGCAGTTTTTTTTCTAAAACTTTTTTGGACACTGCTATGATATAATTTAATTATTATGTTTTACTATTTTTTTTAATTACTGTATTATCTTTTTTTCTCCAACTTGTTTTAGGTGCACCAAAATAGAGCAAAGTTTTGATATTGATTCTGAATCTACCATGGAGAGGGATGTTATTATTCTCGTTATCGCTATATAGCTCGAGAAATCATCTACTCAATTTGCTAACTTTCTTGGATTGTAGGCTTCATTAAATGAGCAACGCAAGAATTTCAGTAATGTGTAGAGTAGTGTGCCTTGTCTAACTGATAGTGAGCGTAACAAGGTCTTGTGCAAACTTGTGGAGGAGTTGATGGTGATCTTCTTTAGCCTTCCCGATAAGCAAAAAGAGGGTTTTGTCAAGGATTTATTAAGTGGAGTGTTATACTAATTATTTAGATATTTTAATATGTTGGTTATTGAATAATGATATTGAGATTTTGTCTAGAATTTATTGATAGGATGCATTAATAGTTGATTAGACATTTTATTAAATTGTTTGTTGTGGAATGAAGTTATCCGATATATTATTCGATTTATCATAATTTTATATTATTGAGTTGGATGTTACACTAGTTGATTTAGTTTTGTTTGATTGTATTTTATTTTACATTACTTATCTTTAGTTTTCATAAATTGAAATAAAGTTAATTATATAGAAATAAAAAATATAAAAATAAATAAATTATAAGTAAGAAAAAAATTATATGAAAAATTACAAGTAAAAAAAGGAAGAAAGATAGAATTATAAAAAAATTACAAAATTATGAGTCAAATTTTAAATATAAATTGAATTTTTAAGTTAAATTTGAACATTTGGGGGTATTTAGGTCACTTTCTAATAATTTATTTCATCAACCAAACAGGTACATAGAAAATTAAAAATAATTTCATTCCTTCCCCTATTTCATTCCGTCCCCTATTTCATTCCCTCCAAACGTAGCATAAGCCTATTGAAAATTCATTAGAAATTCAAATAGTTGCCATCTTCCATTTGTAAGACCCCAACTTATTATAAATAAAATTGAATTTTTTCTCTATTCATTATTCTAAATTAATAAGGTGTTAATTTGATATAATGTTTTGGTTATGGGTGAAATGAGCAAATTTTGCAAAATAAGCAAGTGGTTATAAAATATTCATTTCTGTTGGGGAATATTCGTTTGGTCGTGGAATATTTTTTTTGTCGAAAATATCCGTCTTTACAAATGCAATCAATTAGGGGCCCCATAACTTGGAATAACTGTCTTGGATGAAGAAAACGACAAAGTATGAGTTTTTATGAATAACGGCGTAATTGTTACCGTTAACACTGTTGGGTTACCTGGTGGTTAAAATACAGTAATATGCGTGGTTGCACAGTGGTACACTGTATTGCACAGTATTGTTGAATTATTGATTCGTAAGTTAGAAGGCACTACTCAATAATTGTTACAGTAGTTACTATTCAATATTTTATTTTATTGATTCAATAATTGTTGCGTCGATAGTTTATATTATTGTTGTTTCAATAATTGTCATTGCACAGTATTTCCCATTATCAGATCAATAATTCATATTATTTGAATAATATTATTAGATAGCATTATTGGCAATGTCTAGAAAGTTCTGTCAAAGAGAGGTTTGGTCACCTAATTGTGCGCCAGTAAGGAGAAATCCTTATTGAAAAGCCCCCTCTGTAATATTATTTGTGAATAATTAATTATTGATTTATATGATAAGGAAATATTTATTTGATGTGGATATAAATGATGGATTTATTTATTTTATATGGTTATAAATGAAGGAATTAATGCTGAGGTATTTTATCAGTATTCTGTCGGAAGGGAAGTATTAAAAATCACTCATTTGTGGATTTTGGATATTTTCTGTTTGGAATTTGAAAAAACTCAAAGTATTAAAAATCACCCATAGTGCAAAGATGAACAGGTGTTGAGATGAACATGACCAACTGGTGATACAAATAAATATATTTGGCCTATAGTGCAAAGATGAATATTTGATGCAAGATGTATATTGATTGATGTTACAGGGATAAAATATTGATGATGGACTTTTAAATTCATAGATGATAGTAGATTTCATTCTCTACTTAACTATTCTAATGAATTATTGTTTTCTCTGCAGTTGTTGATTTAAAACTTGTTGTTTATTGTATTCTATCAGATTTTTCCCTATTGAAGACTAATGATAATTTGTTGTATATTATCTTAGTCATAATATTCTTTACTGGGCTAGTTGAGCTCACCCTTTTCCTTTTTGTTCCATTTTTCTTCTCGTGAGGTGAGAACATAGCAGATCGAGTCGGGTATGGAGTGATGGTTCTAGAAGATGTTTTAGGCATCCTCCACTATTTCGTAAAAAATAGTGTATGAATAATTATAATGAGGACTTATTTGGGTGTGGATATTGTCTAGAAGATAATATTTGTATTTAAACTCACAATATGTGTTGTCGTATTTTGCACGACAATTGTATTATTGAAGTTGTAGTTTGCTTTCTGTACCATGTATTTGGCGACTCAGAATGGGTGTTGTATACCTATTTTGGGGGCATCCCAGTTGGTATCAAAGCTTAGGGATATGGTCTCTGGCGGAGATCGGGGAATAGAACTAGGAGGGGAGAGATGAGTAAATCCTTCGCTAGTGTGTCCTATCTAAGCTTATTTGTTGGTCGGCCATAATATAGGGATATTATGTGATATGTTAATTTGTTTAATTAACCCTTATTTTATGGCAGTATTTAAGAATAGATGCTAAGAATGTTAACAATGGAGTGTATGAGACTGTGGAACAACCTTTAGTCACAAACCAGGAGAACGTGCAACGAAAAGGCAATATTCCTCCTGTAAACAATGCTACCAAGCAAATGATGAATTATGAAATGTTTAGGAGCTTTTTGCAGTTCATGCAAAATCAGACGAGGGAGACTCGTGTACAAAATACGGGTGGAAATGATGGCAACACACGGTCTGTCATAGCCAAGCAGTTCAAGGAGTTGGGACCACCAGATTTCTGGGGAAAGCCCGATCCGATTAAGGCAGAAACATGGGTCAATCAAATTACCAAGATATTCGATGTCTTGGGATGCACAGAGGAACAGAAGGTTCCATTCGCCACCTTTATGTTCCGTGGAGAGGCAGATTACTGGTGGGAATCTGTGAAGCGTACTCAACCAGCCGCACTCAACATGTCTTGGGAAAGATTTGAGAAACTGTTCAATGACAAGTACTTTCCTGAAAGTATTCGGGCATATGAAGGAGGTAGAGTTTATTAGACCGGAACAGAACAACATGATGGTGTCTTAGTAAATGCGAAGGCGAAGTTCACTTGAGTTATCTGTGTTTGCACCTCATTTGGTAGAAAATGAGGAACGATGACGCTGGATGTTTACGAGAGGTCTAAAACCTAAGATTCATCAATACCTTATCTCTCATAAATTTTCTCTCAGATTCAGATGTTGTCAATAGAGCTCAATTATTAGAGCGAGATAGTGAGTATACTCAACCAAGGGACCACAACCGAGGTTATATCTGGGGGACAATAGTCATCGTAACGATGATAACCAAAGGAGGAGGGAAAAAATACGGACAAAGGCGGTAACCACTTTCGGTGGTAATCGTGGTCATGATAATAGGAGAGGTGAGTCAACTGGAAATTTCGGAAAGAGGAGATTCAACAATGACGGAAGACATCAAAGACCAAAGACCAAAGACCAAAGACCAACAACAAATTCTAGGGGAGGAGATCGACCACCGCTTAGATGTTACAAATGCGGAAAGAGGGACATATCATCATTAAACTGCCCACAACAATCCAAGGTATGTTATAACTGTGGAAAGGAGGGTCATATAGCTCGAGACCGCTTCCAGAAAGCAAAACCAAGTTCAAATGAGGATGGTGACTCCAAAGGTCATCCCCTTGATAAGTCAAAATCGCCGGTTCTCGGAAGAAGCGTTTATCGTAATTCAGCCAAAACGTGAGGAACCCGAACGAGGTGATCACGAGTAAGATAATCTTGAATTCTTCTGAAGTTTATACCTTACTAGATATCTGGGTTTCTACCCATTCTTTTATCTCTCCTGCTTGTGCTCAACGTTTAAACTTGACTCCGGAGAAATTGGACTTTGATTTATCTGTTGAAACTCCGTTGGGTGAAACCTTCGTTACATCTAAAGTTTATAAATCTTGCTTGATCCAAGTTTGCACTATCACATTACCTGTTGATCTTATCTCTTTAAAGATACTTTCTTTTGATGTGATTTTACGAATTGATTGGTTAACCACTCATCATGCCAAAATTGATTGTTTTCATAAGGTTGTTAGTTTTCATATTCCTAACCAACCTGTCATACAAATTTAAACAACTAAACCACTAAAATCAGTCACCGTCATATCAAGCCACAAAGCTATTCATTTATTGAAAAATGGATGCCAAGCTTTCTTAGCCCATGTTATGGATTTGAATAAAGACAAGTCAGATTTGAATAATATTTCTGTTGTTAGAAAATTTCCTGATGTATTTCCTGAAGAACTTCCTGGTCTACCCCCAGAACGTGATGTTGAATTCTTTATTGATCTTGAACCAGGTACAAAACCCATTTCTAAAACCCCATATCAAATGGCTCTTATTGAACTTCAAGAGTTAAAAGTCCAACTGCAGGAGTTATTAGACATTGGTTTCATTCGTCCTAGTACATCTCCTAGGGGTGCTCCTGTTTTATTCGTAAAAAAGAAAGACGGGAGTATGCGACTTTATATTGACTACCAAGAATTAAACCATGTCACCATCAAGAATAGGTATCTGTTACCTTGCATTGATGACCTGTTCGACCAGTTGCAAGGAGCAAAATTCTTTTCAAAGATCGATCTTCGTTCTGGATATCATCAGCTGAAGATTAAAATTGAGGATATTCCAAAGACTACCTTCAGAACTCGGTACGGGCAATATGAATTCTTAGTCATGTCTTTTGGATTGACTAATGCTCCTGCTGCTTTAATGGATATGATGAACTGAGTATTCAAGGAATATTTAGATCAGTTCATTGTTGTCTTTATTGATTACATCCTCATCTATTCCAAAAGCCGTGAAGATCATGAGCACCATTTGAAGCTGATACTTGAAAGGCTTCGTGAAAACAAGCTATATGCTAAGCTGAAGAAATGTGAGTTCTGGCTTGAGAAAGTAGCATTTCTTGGGCACGTGGTGTCAAAACATGGAGTATCTATTGGCGAAGATTGAAGCAATACAAAGTTGGGAGCAACCGAAGTCGGTGACCGAAGTACGCAGCTTTTTGGGCTTAGCTGGTTATTATCAGAGATTCGTGGAAGGATTTTCTCGAATCGCTACTCCATTAACTCAGCTGACTCAGAAAGATACAAAATTCGTATGGAGCAAGGAATGTAAGAAAAGTTTCCAAGAGCTCAAGAGGAGACTCATTTCGACACCTGTTCTGGCAATGCCATCTGGTTCGGATGGATTTGTCATCTACAGCGATGCTTCAGGCAAAGAATTAGGATGTGTTCTCATGCAATATAGGAAAGTCATAGCCTACTCATGATCTGGAGTTGGCAGCAGTCGTATTCGCGTTGAAGATATGGAGACACTACTTGTATGGGGAGAAAGTGGAGATTTATACGGACCATAAAAGCCTCAAATATTTCTTCACCCAAAAAGAACTCAACATGCGGCAACGATGTTGGCTTGAGCTGTTGAAAGACTACGATCACACTATTCAATATCATCCTAGAAAAGCGAACGTAGTAGCTGACGCATTGAGTAGAAGATCATATGCAAGTACAAGTGCGATATTGTCAACGCAAAGGCCCATTTTGTATGACTTGCAAAGGATGGAGATAGAGTTAAAGACCCCAGGGACCCATGTGATGATGGCGAATATACGAGTAGAACCGACTTTAATCGATAAAGTTAAAGCTGCTCAAGCTATGGACCTAGGGCTGATGCGTATGAAGAAGAAAGTGTAAGAAGGAGCTATTCCAGAAGCAAGAATCGATGAAGAAGGATTACTTGAGTCAACTCTAGACTTTAAGGCTCCTAACGATTCGACTTGAAGCATAGAATCATGATGGAGGTACACAACACCCCGCTTGCAATCCATCTGGGGAGTACCAAAATGTATCATGATATTCACATACATTTTGGTGGAACAATATGAAGAGAGATCGCAGAGTTTATCTCGAGGTGTTTAACTTGTCACGAGTAAAGGCGGATCATCAAGTGCCAAAAAGGTCCATTGCAACCACACTGAGAGTCCGGAATGGAAGTGGGAACACATTACCATGGATTTCAAGTATGTGTCTTCCCAAAGTTTCTTAAGGCATATATGCGATTTGGGTTATTGTTGATAGATTAACCAAGTCTGCTCATTTCTTACCGATATGAGAAACTTTTTCCCTTGAACGTCTTGCTCGTATGTACGTGAATGAAATTGTGAGATTGCATGGCATGCCAGTATCAATAGTTTCGGATCGTGACCCGAGATTCACTTCAAGATTTTGGGTTAGCTTGCAGAAAGCTATGGGCATAGATTTACGATTTAGTTTGGCATATCATCCTCAAACGGACGGACAATCAGAGAGGACTATTCAAACTCTTGAAGATCTATTAAGACTCTGTGTCCTAGACTTCAAAGGGAGTTGGGATAAGTATTTACCCTTAGTGGAATTCTCCTACAACAACAGTTATCAAGCAAGTATAGGCATGGCTCCATTTGAGGCGTTGTATGGATGAAAGTGTCGTTCTCCAGTATGTTGGGACGAGGTAAGTGAAGCAACTTTGTTGGGACCGGAATTGGTACGTATGACTACAGAAAAGATCCAAATGATTCGACAATGTATTCAAACCTCACAGGATCGACAAAAGAGTTATGTTGATCTTCATCGAAAGGACGTGGAATTTAATATTGGAGATCATGTACTGTTACGTATTGCTCCATGGAAGGGAGTTACAAGATTTGGAAAGAGAGGAAAGCTCAATCCAAGGTTTATTGGTCCATTTGAGATTCTTGACCGAATAGGAAATGTGGCCTACAGACTCGCATTACCTCCAAGTATGTCTCATGTTCACAATGTTTTCCACATATCTATGCTTCGTAAATATGTGAAAGACCCGAACCATATTATTGAGTTAGAACCAAACGAGATAGACGAAGATTTAACGTACGAGAAGGTACCTGTTAAAATCTTGGATAGGAAAGAACATGTCCTACGCACCAAGGTTATACCACAAGTTAAGGTTTTGTGGAGGAACCATGCTATTGAAGAAATGACCTATGAGTTAGAATCAAAAATGAAAGCGAGGTACCCTCACCTGTTCGAAACACCAGGTACGTACGTCAATTTTGAGGACAAAATTTTATAATGAGGGGAGGTTGTAAGACCCCAACTTATTATAAATAAAATTGAATTTTTCCTCTATTCATTATTCTAAATTAATAAGGTGTTAATTTGATATAATGCTTTGGTTATGGGTGAAATGAGCAAATTTTCTAAAATAAGCAAGTGGTTATAAAATATTCATTTCTGTTGGAGAATATTCATTTGGTCGTGGAATATTCTTTTTGTCGGGAATCTCCATACGATAGCGCAGTCAATTGTGGGCCCCATAACGAAATAACTGTCGGATGAAGAAAATGACAAAGTATGAGTTTTTATGAATAACGGCGTAATTGTTACCGTTAACACTGTTGGGTTACCTGGTGGTTAAAATACAATGTATCGCGTGGTTGCACAAATGGGTACACGGTATTTCACAGTATTGTTGAATTATTGATTCATAAGTAAGAAGGCACTACTCAATAATTGTTACAGTAGTTACTGTTCAATATTTTATTTTATTGATTCAATAATTGCTACGTTGATAGTTTATATTATTGTTGTTTCAATAATTGTCATTACACAGTATTTTCCATTATCAGATCAATAATTCATATTATTTGAATAATATTATTAGATAGCATTATTGACAATGTCTAGAAAGTTCATCAAGGAGAGGGTTTGGTCACCTAATTGCGCCGCCAAAGAAGGAGAAATCCTTATTGAAAGCCCTTCTTTCTGAACCGCTGGTTTATCATAAGTGTGATTCTATAATATTATTTGTGAATAATTAATTATTGATTTATATGATAAGGAAATATTTATTTGATGTGGATATAAATGATGGATTTATTTTTTTATATGGTTATAAATGAAGGAATTAATGCTGAGGTGTTTTATCAGTATTCTGTCGGAAGGGAAGTATTAAAAATAACCCGTTTGTGGATTTTGGATATTTTCTGTTTGGAATTTGAAAAAACTCAAAGCTACAAAGATGTAAAGAATTCGATTTGGGCAGAATGGACATAAAATTCATATTTTTCTGATAAACGGGCTATTTTCTATGAATTATTGAAGTTTCAGAAAATAAATTATTTTTTATTAAATTTATGGGTGGGACCCACTTTTGGTTTTTCAAGCATGTGGGCTGCTATTATTTTTCAGATTTGGCTGGCTTGGTTGGTGAAGGTGTGCGTAGGAAGTTTGAAAAGAAATAATATTAATTTATTATTTTAGTCTCCTATGGTATTCTAGCATTTTCCTATAAATAGACACTTAGGTTAGAATTGAAAATCACACCAGAAACAAGTTTTCTTTCTCTCTAGATTCTCGAGCGTATTTTTGTGAGTATTTTGATACTTTGAGAGTTGTTGTTCGGTACAAGTTTCCTTCGGCTTTCTATCCGATATTCCGATCGGAAATCTTGTTATTTTAAGGTAAGGGATGTTATTCTTCAAATGATATTAATTTCTTGAATATCATTATCTTTGAAATGTTGGTTTGAACTTTTAATCAAATTTGGAATTTTTGTGTTTGGGTTACTATTCACGTGTACTGCACTATTCACGTATAATGCACTATTCACGAATCGACACTATTCAATCAAAAATGAAAATTTTCCTTTTTTCCAAGATGTCTATTTTGGCTACCATCTTTGATTGTATCCATGTTTTGATCGTTCTTTTGAATTACGCTTCCAATTGGTTATTATGAAGTATTATTGATCTTGGATAAAACCGTATATCGAATCCCTAATGTTTGTCCTTCTGTCTCACTAGATTCGTTTTCTTTAAAATATTTTTCATCATCCTCAGTCTTAAATGATGATATTAGTGAATATCTTTGGCCTGTAGTGCAAAAATAAATGATTACCTGATGAATATCTTTGGCCCGTAGTGCAAAGATGAACAGGTGTTGAGATGAACACGACCAACTGGTGATACAAATGAATATCATTGGCCCATAGGGCAAAGATGAATATTTGATGCAAGATGTATATTGATTGATGTTACAGGGATAAAATATTGATGATGGACTTTTAAATTCATAGATGATAGTAGATTTCATTCTCTACTTAACTCTTCTAATGAATTGTTGTTTCCGCTGCAGTTGTTGATCTAAAACTTGTTGTCTATTGTATTCTATCAGATTTTTCCCTGTTGAAGACTAATGATAATTTGTTGTATATTATCTTAGTCATAATATTCTTTCTTTGGCTAGTTGAGCTTACCCTTTTCCTTTTGTTCCATTTTTCTTCTCGTGGAGGTGAGAACATACGAGCAGATCGAGTCGTGGTATGGAGTGATGGTTCTAGAAAGATGTTTTAGCTGTCCTCACTATTTCTATAAAATAGTGTATGAATAATTGTAATGAGGACTTATTTGGGTGTGGATATTGTCTAGAAGACAATATTTGTATTTAAACTCACAATATGTGTTGTCGTATTTTGCACGACAATTATATTATTGAAGTTGTAGTTTGCTTTCTGTATCATGTATTTGGCGACTCAGAATGGGTGTTATATACCTATTTTGGGGGCATCACACCATTCATGGAAGAATATATGTGCTTTTAGGTCCATCTTTAAGCAACACAAAACCAGAACAGCTCACATATTCGTGTACTAACCAAAACCTAATTTTTCACTATGACACATTATAATGTAAATATACCTACGAAACTCATACAAAGTTTTGAAGATGAGGAGATATGCTTATGGAACTCTAATGTTAATCCTGCGTATCCCAAATACTGGTTATGTATCTCACTTCCAATAGTAAAAGCATATTTTTTTTTCACATTTGCCCTTTTAATATGAAGATAGCAAATTTTTCATTTTTAATAAGTAAATATTATAGATTTTACATGAGAACTGATAAAATATGATGCAAATAATATTTTATGTTATTAAGGTTAGTGGTAGTAGTGGGGTTATGTTTTTATCTTATGTAGTGGCTTAGTGGTTTGATAGTAGTAGTAGTGGGTCTCTCTACTTTATTAATAGTGGAGTATGTGGGCATGTTCCATAAGTTTATAAATAGTAGTTGTAAGTAGTGGGATTATTATGATTTTAATTAAAAAGTAAAGGAGTTATTTCTTTGGCATTCCTTATTCATTTTGTTGCTCTCTCTTTTTTTCCTTGTTGCGTTACTTACTGCTATTAGAAATATAGCAGATTTCCAATAGTTTTGGGTATCAAAGCCTCATTCGATTGACGTTTGGCGTTGGAGTTTTCTGGATTGGTGATGTAGCATCATTAGTGGGTCTTATTGTTTTGCACACAAGGTGTTCAGGTAAAGCTTTTTGCAACTATGCCAAATGGTAATGTTCTAAATCTTTCTCAATCCTTGATTCCTTCATTTACTGGAGAAAATTATGAGTTTTGGAGCATCAAAATGAAAACTTTTTTTATTGCACAAGAACTTTGGGAGTTGGTTGAGAATGGTTTTGCAGAGAATGCAACAGATGTTAGAGAACTTCACAAAAAGGATACGAAGGCTCTACTTGTTTTGCAATAGGCTGTAACAGACCCTATATTTCCTTGAATTGCTAGTGCCACGAAGTCGAAGGAAGAATGGACTATTTTGAAGCAAGAGTTCCATGGAGACAACAAGGTAACAACGGTTAAATTGCAGACATTCCGAAGGGAATTTGAGACAGTTCTCATGAAAGGTAACGAGTCCATTCAAGATTTCTTTTCTAGAGTATCTGGTTTGGTTAATCAAATGAGAACTTTTGGAGAAACTATCTCAGATCAGAAAATTGTGGAGAAGATATTAAGAAGTCTTCAGAATAAATTTGATCACGTTGTTACAGCCATTGAGGAGTCTAAGGACTTGTCTACATTTTCTCTTAATGAACTAATGGGTTCTCTTTTAGCACATGAAGAGAGAATAAACAGGTCAAAGGAGTAGAATCTTGAGCATGCCTTTCAAACTAAGGTGGAGGTCTCCAGTAAAGGAAGATTTGGCGAAGGCTCTTCTGGACAAAAGCAATTTGGTAGAGGCCGAGGTAGAGATGGCTACCGTGGTCGTGGAAGAGGTCGAGGAAGGTCTGATATGGGGCATTTTAACAGACAGGATAACAAAGGAATGCAGTGGTATAATTGCAACAACTATGGTCATATAGCACGAAATTGCCCGGAGAAGATTGAGAAAACGAAACAACAAGCCAATTTTTTCTAGGAAAAGGAAGAGGAAGGTAGCCTTTTTCTTACTTATTTAAATCCTTAACATAAGTAAGAATGATGTTTGGTTTCTAGACAGTGGCTGTAGTAACCATATGACCGGAGAAAGGGGACTGTTTCAAACGATGGATGAATCAGTTCAATTAAAGGTCGAGCTTGGTGATGGCAAGCAAGTACAAATTGAAGGAAAGGGGACAATTGCAATTAAGACCAAGTCAAGTATTAAAAAGCTAATTCATGATGTTTACTATATTCCTTGTTTGGCACATAACCTGCTTAGTGTGGGTCAGTTAATTCCTTTCATGATGGAATGTGTGAAATTAAAAATAGAAAATCTGAAAATTCTATTTTTAAAGTCCACATGACTGAAAACAAAATGTTTCCTCTTGAGTTATCATGTTTGGATGATTGTGTAATGGTTGTTAATGTTCACGACGAGTCTAGGCTTTGGCATTTAAGGTATGGGCATTTGCATTTTAATGGGCTGAAATTGTTGGGTCAGAAAAATATGGTGTTAGGATTGCCATCTATTGTGTCTGTTGATAAAGTTTGTGAAGGTTGTGTTTACGGAAAACAACACAAGTTGTCCTTTCCAGTTGGTAAAGCTTAGAGAGCAAAGATGCCTTTGGAATTGGTTCATGAAGATATTTTTGGACCGACAAAAACTTTATCTTTAAATAATAGCAAATATTTTCTATTATTTACTGATGATTTTTCCTGTATGAGTTGGGTGTTTTTTCTTGCTCAAAAATCCGAGGAGTTTAAAAAGTTTAAGGAGTTCAAAGCCTTTGCAGAGAAACAAAGTGGCTACGCAATCAAAACTCTCAGAACTGATAGAGGGGGAGAGTTCTTATCCGATGAATTTACTCTCTTTTGCAAAGAGAATGGTATCCGGAGACAACTAACAGTACGAAAGACTCCAGAACATAATGGAGTTGCTGAACGGAAAAATTAGACGGTTGTAGAAATGGCACGGAGTATGCTAAATAAGAAGGAGCTTCCAAATAGTTTTTGGGTCGAGGCAGTAGCTACCGTAATCCATCTTCTCAACATATCTCCAATAAAAGCAGTAAGAAATCAAACACCTTATGAAGCATGGTGGGGAGTTAAGCCCAATGTAAGTAATTTAAAAGTGTTTGGTTCCATTGCATATGCCTTAATTGATTCTACTGATCGTACTAAGTTGGATAAGAAAAGCGAAAAATGCATTTTTGTTGGGTATAGTGCTAAAACTAAAGGTTATCGTTTGTATAATCCTCTTACTAAGAAGCTAATCATTCGACGAGATGTTATTTTCGATCAGAACAGTGTTTGGCAGCAAGTTGGTGATAAAGATCAGAATATATCCTTTGTAGATGATGGAACAGAATTAACTCAGCTACAAGAGGATGTGAATTCACCTCATATGTCTCCTATGCACAGTCCAACTAGAAGCTCAACAAGTAGCCCATCTAGCAGCAGTGAATCATCGCAAAACAGTGAAACTCCGCCAACAAGGATGCGGTCTTTGAGTGATATATATGCTTCTACTTATGCTCTTTTGGTTGCAGAACCTTTAAGATACGATGAAGCTTGTGGGAAAGAAGAGTGGGAGAATTCAATGAAGGAAGAGATGTCCGCCATTAAAAGAAACAACACATGGGAGCTTATAGATTTTCCACTGGAGAAAAAATCAATTGGCGTGAAATGGATCTACAAAGTAAAGTACCAACCCGATGGAAGTGTGCAGAAGCATAAGGCGAGGCTGGTCGATAAAGGGTATGTACAAAAGCATGAAGTTGATTATTTTGAAACTTTTTCACCCGTAGCTAGATTTGAGTCTGTTAGACTAATTTTGGCATTAGCGGCTCAAAAAAATTGGAATGTTTTTCAATTTGATGTAAAGTCTGCATTTCTAAATGGGTTTTTGGATGAGGATGTGTATGTTGAACAACCACAGGGATTTGCTATCAATGGTCAAGAGGAGAAAGTTTACAAGTTAAAAAAGGCCCTTTATGGTCTCAAACAAGCACCGAGAGCTTGGTACAGCAGACTTGACTCCTATTTCCTTCAAAATGATTTCTGTCGAAGTGAAAGTGAACCCACCTTATATGTAAAGGTAAAAGGTAATGATGTGCTTATTATTTGTGTTTATGTGGATGACATGATATATATGGGCTCCTCTAATGCTCTTGTTAGAGAATTTAAAGAAAGCATGATGAGTGAGTTTGATATGACAGATTTGGGTTGTTACATTATTTTCTTGGTCTTCAAATTCAGCAAACTAATGAGGGTATTTTTGTTTCACAAGAAAAGTATGCTCTAGACTTACTTAAGAAGTTTAATATGCTGAATTATAAAGTTGTGTCTACTCCCATGAACACCTGTGAAGAATTGACTGTGAATGATAGAACACCGAAGGCTAATGAAAAGTGGTTTAGAAGTATTGTTAGTGAGCTGATGTTTTGACTCATACTCGCCCAGATATTATGTTTCCGGTCAGTTTGGTGTCAAGGTTCATGCACTGTCCATCAATGCATCATCTTGGAGCAGCCAAACGAATTCTTCGCTACATCCGAGCAACTAGCAACTATAGAATCTGGTATAGTTCAACCTCCACGATGCAATTAATTAGTTTTACTGACAGTGATTGGGCAGGTTTTGTAGATGATAGAAAAAGCACAAGTGGCTATGTATTCAACCTTGGTTTAGGGACTGTTTCATGGAGTTCAAAGAAACAAGCTACCACTGCATTATCTTCATCAGAAGCGAAGTACATTGCAGCAACATCAACTGTTTGTCAAGGTATTTAGATGAGGAGAATTCTTGCAGATTTATAGCAAGTTCAGCATGGTTCCACCGAAATTTATTGTGACAATAAGGCCACAATTGCAATGACGAAGAATCTTGTCTTCCACGGAAGAACCAAACACATCGAACTTCGTCATCATTTTATCAGAGATGTAATAGCAGGAGGAGCAATGGAATTGAAGTATTGTCCTACAACTGAGCAAGTGGCTGATGGTTTTACTAAAGCTCTTCCTTACTCTAAGCGTGTGATGTTCAGGTCTCTTCTTGGTGTATCCAGTTTTTGCATCAAGGGGGAGTGATAAAATATGATGCAAATAATATTTTATGTTATTAAGGTTAGTGGTAGTAGTGGGGTTATGTTTTTATCTTATGTAGTGGCTTAGTGGCTTAGTGGTTTGATAGTAGCAGTAATGGGTCTCTCTACTTTATTAATAGTGGAGTATGTGGGCATGTTCCATAAGTTTATAAATAGTAGTTGTAAGTAGTGGGATTATTATGATTTTAATTAAAAAGTAAAGGAGTTATTTCTTTGGCATTCCTTATTCATTTTGTTGCTCTCTTTTTTGCCTTGTTATGTTACTTACTGCTATTAGAAATATAGCAGATTTCCAACAAGAACAAACCAAAAATATAATTTAATAGCATCAATATTTTTTTTTCTTTTAATAGATATTAGGTTTTATCATATAAGCTTAAATCAGATAGAAACTTGCATTAACTGCTATATGATTAATGAACTTACACTACTAAAAAAATGGTCATTTGTGATGGCCAAAATCCATCACAAAAAGTAGGAAAACCATCACGAAAGGTTTACGTGATGGCTTTAAGCATCACAATGGTCGTCTTGTATACACCTATCATGAAAGGTTTTACGTGATGGTTTTGACAATCATGCAAACGCTTAGTGCTTTTGTGATGATTAATACAATCACATTAACATATAATCTATTGTGATTGTCAAAGTCATCACAAAAAAAATAAGACTTTAGGGATCAAATGTAAGAACGTGAATCTCTATTTACGTATAATTTATTTCACTATATTAATTATATCTATATTAATTGTATCAAATGATACTTGTAGGATTCGAACCCTCTCCCATTTGCAAACTAAATAACGAGTATTACCACTACACCAAAGTCCAGATCATGATTATAATTTTAAAACAAAATATAAAAGGAAACATATGTGAGTTGACTTACTAAACAAAATTACTTCCAAACAAGATTTGGTGACTGCAATGGCAGTCACAATTAATCTATAATGATGATAAAATTAGTCATCACTAAGAGCCATCATATATTTTATTATTTTGTGACGGCTTGAAAATTCCATCATAAAATACCTTCTTTTTATAATTGCAAATAAAAGTTGTCACAAAAATCTATCTTTTTAATGATTGTCACGACCGTCATAAAATATTGTTTTGATTATTTCTTATATTAAAATATTAGTTCACAATTATAATACATTGATGGCAAAATTAGTCATTACTAAGAGCCATCATATATAATATTATTTTGTGATTGCTTAAAAAGTCCATCACAAATTACTATCTTTTGTGATTATTTTTAAAAATTGTCACAAAATTCTGTCACGTATTCTTGTTTTTCTAGTAGTATTAACTCGAATCACAAGCTAAAACAATTTTAAACACAAGGGGATTAAGCCTCCCAAGAGTCCAGAAGCTTTAATTAGATTGCATAAAAGATACAAGTATCTTCAGAGACCATTCCATTAATTCCTACTCGAATCACAAGCTATTAGACACACTATATCTCAACAAAAAATGTTGTATCTAAAATTTCTGCTTTTAAATACTTCTATATATTTCTCGTTTTGCTTTGCTATGTTTTGTTTTCTTTTGGTTATTGTTTTTTACAAAGATTTCGCTTAATAATGTAATCATTTATAAAATTTCAGAAGGGGGAATTTAATAATAACTTTTAACTCCTAAAAAGAAAGATCAGGATAAAAAAATTTCCATTCCCCACATGATTTAAATAAAGCCTGTTATATCTCCATTTAGGGAATGACAAAAATTGGAAACATTGATTCACTTGAGTGCAACAGCTTAAAAATTGAAAAGAAGTTAATATATTTAGATCAAGTGAAAAGAACAACAACAAGAGCTTATGAGTTTTCTCAAGGAAAGGAGAATACTAGTCTCTCGCACAGAATAACCAATTCTTAGAAATTAGAAAAATATATTGGAAGATGAAAAATATATCAGATACATGCAAATTAGCTTTCATGGCCCATATATTTTCATATTTAATTGTGACAACTCAAAAAAATCGGATTATCTAGAATTTAAGATTTAAAGAATTAGTTATTAATAAAAAGGAATTTTTATTAATAATATTCTATGCTATGTGTTTATTAATCGTTCTAGAACCTAGGATGATTAGAAAGCGGGAGGATTCTAGCTACGAGCTAGACTGAACGAATAAGAATTTTTAAGATGGAAATAAAAAAAATTCGAAAAAAAAATATTTCCAGGGAAAAAGACGAAATAGACATTATTCACCCGATGAAACCCTAAAGGTTAGGGTTTGAATAACCTAAGCATTTCCCAGAGTTCGGTATGTCGAAACGACATTCTTTCGAAAGATTTGACGATATTATATCGTGAAAAGTTAAGTAAGCCTATAAAAAAATTTTCTCAAAAAATGTGCAGAAATCGGACGAAATAAAAACGACAAAAAGTAATGTTATGTACTTTTCATTCGTTTAACTACGTTAGGGGAAAACATGAAGGAAAATGTTTATCGTCAAAAAGTGTTTTTTAGCTTTTCGGAGATCCGAAGAATATGTAAAAGTTAAACTGTAAACGAAAGACGAAATATCCAAAAATATTTGGATTCCGAGATTCGCAGTTTTTGAATTGTCGGACGAATTTCGCAATACGGAAGAACGAAACTTCCAAGGAAAGCTTCGTGAATAGTAAGGAGGTGGAGTAAGGAGGTGTGAATAGTAATTTAGGGGCAAAATGACTATTTTATCCCTAACTTGGAAAATCTATAAAAGGAAGCTTAATTTCATTTGTTGGTGATTTTGAAAATCACCAACATTAGAGAGAGAGAGAGAGAGAGAGTTCAGATGAGGAAGAAGAGGAAAGGAGGAGGAAAAGCTTGCTCGTGTGTAAACTTTATCTGAAAGAAGAAGATTAAAGGAGAAAGGTAATCCGAAACCTTGTCTCATATAATTTTTCTTTAAGTTTTCTAAGTTTAAAACATAACTTAATGAGAATAAGAAGTAAAAGATGTTAGGGATGATTTCACATGGTTGAAATCATTAGAAAATGAAGAAATAAGAATTTAAAGTTTACGTTATAAATTTTTTAAGGAAGTATAAGATTTGTAATGAATTTGAGCGATCCGAATAAATCATATGAACGATTAGGTGAAATAAGTAAGAAATGGTGTTTAAAAACATCGAATTCCAATAAAAAGTGAAATTGTAATCAAAATATCGATTAAAAACGAAGAATGAATGAAGAACACGCAAAGAACACAAAGAACATTGTTGATGGACAAATTTAAAACCATCGTAGTATAATTGTTGTTGATGGACAAGTTTAAAACCATCGCGTATAAGTTAGATGCTTATTTCTTGGTTAGGAACGGTAGAAACGTTCATAAAGAATGAATTAAAACTTAGAACGAGAATGAGAAAGTTAGTAAATGAAACCAAACGTGTAGGGTTTCATAAGAATATAAGAGAAAGTAGAAAACATGAGTCGTGAACTCAAGAACGAATGAGTTCCGAGTTTGGATGACCGAATTACAAACGAACGAACGAAGAACGTTAATAACATAAAATGAACAAAGGACGAAGATTAAGCCAATCGAATGGAATTTTAACAGATTCAGAATGAAGTTCTGTTTGAGGGAAATTGAAGTACGTAAGATAAGGAAGAAAATGGCTTTGGAATGACCTCGTTTCGAGTTATAACGAATAAGTTATGAGATCGGGAAGTAAGTATCTCAAGTATGTAAAACACTTAGAAAATTTTTCAAGAATTAGGGCTTGGCGCCGTAGCGCCAGCCATGCTTAGTAAGGTGGCCACAAATACGAATTGTGAAGAAGTAGACACCTGAAACTCGCATGCAATGGCGTGAGCAATAACACAAAGTGTGGCCAAGCCAATACCAATTTCGAGTAGTCAATCACACTTTGCATAGTGGCGGCCGCAGCAATGAGGAGGATTAGAAGGAACCGCACCGCAAGATGCAGGTGTAGGGCAAGGCCTAGTGATGAGCTTTTAATTGCTCAAATCCTGGGGAAACTGTAACGAAAGCTAATGAACGTGTAGTTAATCAAATGTAACACTTAATCAAGTGTTTTAAACCTTTAGTAAAGGTTAAACGAAAAGATTAAATGAGATTAAAAGACAAAGAACGTAAAAGCAACGCAATTGCAATGAACGACCGGTCTTAGCATACAACGAACGGTATGGCTTCGACATTAAGAATGAGTAATGAACATGGGGTTCATGTAATGGATAACGAAAGTATTAAGTAAGATATGAATTATCAAGAAAGCTATAATAAACGGTAATAAGATTAATGAAAGCTGAATGTGAGTCGGATAATAATGAATCATGAGGTATGGCATTTATTTGCCAGAAAGCCATAAGGAATAAGAAACTAACTTAACGAACATTATAGTTTAATATTTCGGATAAGTTAAGATAAGTTTAGGTTGTGGTACAATCGTAACCTTTGATGGTTGACATATGGGAGTTGGGTTAAACAATTCCTTCAGAGAGCGAAGGTATATATGAAACTGGCAACCGATCTAACTCACTGTGATGGCAGTGTAGATGAGACGTACGGGAACTTGTTTGTTGGTTATTTGTGGGAAACCACTCAGAGTACCATATGGACTACTAGCAATGAAGCAATGTGTACTGAGTCCTAGAAGAGTATAAGAAGAAGAAAAGAATGAAAATCATCAAAGACGATGAACGTATTGAGTAAGACATCTTTGTATGTCATGAAGCCGTAAATCGGTAATGAAAGTTGGTCGCGTAAACTTAGGTTGAAAGAACGCGAACCCTAAGAAGTAAAGATAAGTAAACCAATGCATAAGTCAATTATATGATTAATTGATGTATGTGTTATTTCCTTATGTGTTTTATAGGGATTGGAATAAGCAGTTCAGCGTAAGTTGTAGCTCTATGTAAGGCAAGTTTCCTAACTTCATTCATATTCTAAATGAATGTAAGTTTCTTAAACTTCTCAGATGTTGAACTTGAGAAGTTCTGTCTATGTGCGAATGTGCGATATTTGTACAAGGTGGTAGAACGTATGAGGCCTTGTGCCATAATTTGAACACTTCGGTGTTTCTATGAGATGAATTGTTCTGTGATTGAACTGTTCAATAAGAGAATATTTTGTTTATACATGATTCGTTATTGTTAAGTCTGTGCTATTGATTCTAGCTAGACAAAAGGTGTATGAAAAAGTTAGAAGAATGGAAGTATTTCAAAGTGAATGTGACTAATGTTTTAAAATGATAGGAATCAAGATTATTCCTATTATTCAAGTTGTTTCATAACCTTTGTTCGGTTATCGAAGTTTTAAAGGAATGTTTGAATTCTTAAAGTTGTTTGTTCAACTGCTATGACTTGCTGGGCAATTGAATGCTCACACTTGCTTTAAATGAAAAACATTTTCAGCGTACGAGTAGAAGAACCTAAGGATCCCGTAAAGATCAAGTTGATCGGTATCTAAAAGAAGTGTCATTCATTAGATGAATGAGCATGAAGATCAAACGAACACTTTTAATGAAGAATAGTTGATTGAACTATAGATTAGTTTAATGAACAGTTATATATCCTTAGTGGCGGATGAAAGTCACTCGTGTAAGATGTAAAGAATAATGTAATTATCATTATTTGTAATGAAAGAGGTTATAAGGTATTAGAACTTGGGAATTTAGAATGTATGTTGTTATATTTCAGTATAGAATGTTATATGTTTGGAAAGAAGTGGGATCGTGATGTACGGAATCCGGGTGAGCTGATAGGTTATAAACTTTAGGTATGAGTACCTAAGACTATAATCATAGAGAGAAGGATAAGAAGATCGTTGAGTTCAATAATTAAAGAAAAAGATCACCACGTGATCATAGTGAATCGTAATAACAGATGATCTATTAAATGATGAATGATTTATAGCTAATGCTATGAATGAATGGTACTATGAAGTAGTACAGGAAGAAGAACTCAGGTTGAGTTGTAAAGGATAGCATACGAATTAAAGAAAATTCGTATTATTTAAAGAGAAATTTAGAAGTTGTAAGATTTCAATTGAGGACTCATGTGATAGCTGAGTTGTATGAACCTTTGTTATGGGCAGAGTTTTGTGCTTTGATGTAGTGTCCCCAGATCCCGGTCATAATCACCATGGATCTGGTATACTAATTCTATAACTATTGCGGAAGATATAATCATAAATTATTTATACATTAAACATTACACACTATCCCCAAGGTCGAGAACCTTCACGTAATACCTGACTCAATATCCTATCTAACATACATTGTTATTATCATACATTATTGTTACAAATTTAGCTGCACATATATTCCCAAGCTGAACTTGGCTTTGACTTTTCCTTGTATCCGACGTATTCGCTTAATCTGCAATATTTATCATGATATAGCAAGGGTGAGCAACGAGTTTACCCAGCAAGTTTAAGTTCAATAAATTAAGGATATATCATGATGGAAAGATTTTGAATAATAGATGGCTAACATTCAACAATATAATTGTGAACTAGCATGGACAAATTTTCATAGATGAATGAACATTGAACATGAACATATCAATTATATCTGGACCGAATGGTAATGAAGGTGATCAGCCTTTCATACATGATGAATACATGCAATATGCACTGAGTACGATTTAATAATTCATAGACATGGTAATCAGTAATGATTATCCATAAGCATATTTGAATAAACAACTCGAAGTTGAGTTAAGGAAAACTTGCCTTTATCGCCGATTACTGCTACACAATTTATTTAGCTTTGTCTGAAAACCTAATATAAATAATATCGATCTCCAAATATTAGAATAATATCATCACAGTATAATACTACTATAAAGACACAGGATCCTGTCCGGACTCCCGGACAGGTCCTAAAATACGGACCCTATTTTTTTATTTTTTTTTCCTTTTTTTTTTGAAACAACTAAAAAAAAAAAAAATTTATGGAACTGGAATTTTTACATAATAAAGTGTTTTGGGTGTGTTTTGGATACCTATACCAAAAAATGTATGTACAAATGCACGACAGATCGCATGATATGTTTTGTATAGGCATCCAAATCACACCCAAAACATCAGATATGTAAAAAATTCCAGCCCATAATTTATTTATTTTTATTTTTTTAGTTGTTTCAAAAAAAAAATCAAAAAAAAAAACAAATGGTCCGTATTTTATAAAGTCCGGGATCCCGGACCGAATCCGGACTCCTACTATATATATATATATATAATAACCTAACGCATAAACACATAATCCTATCAGTCCACAAACTACTTAAGACTCGGTATCTAGTCAAACTATTTCAGTCTGACTTGAGTCTAACACAATTTCAACATCCCGATGGTCTAGTCGGATAATTCTCGAGCCTAATATCACTAAGACTTGGTCTAAACTGGTTCACAAATATCTTAATTAATTAATTATCAATCAAAATATTTTTCATAAGCTCATAATAATTTTCAGATAGTTATTACCATTTATCATGATTTTTTTCAATCATTAATATCGTATTTATATGATATAAATACCACGTAATTTCTTTATCATTAATATTTATTTAATATTAAATATTAATAAAAATCATAACATTACATAATATTATAATATATTTATAATATATCAAAGTATTTTTAATACTTTAAAATTATATTTAAATAATTTTTAAATAGCTTAACTCCATTATCCAACAATTGCCATTAATATTAAATATTAATGTATTTCATGACAAAATATCAAAATTTATATTTTATAACTTCAAATATTTTTATGACACTTAAATCATTTTATATGATTTTAAATTATTAATTCTATTTTTTATAATTTATTTAATACATTTATTAAATAATTTAATTACCATTAATATTAATTTATTAATGAAATTTATCACAAAATATTAAAATTCATCAAAAATAACTTAAAATATTTTATAACACCATAATATATTTTTAAATGATTTTTCATGTATTAAAATCATTTTTAAATAATTTATTTAATATTATAATTAAATACCATTGTGACGCCCCCAAAATAGGTCCAATCCATCCAACCTATTCTGAGTCGCCAAATACATGGTACAGAAAACAACTACACCTTTATTATTACAATTGTCGTGCAAAATGCGATAACACGTATACTGTGAGTTTAAATACCAACTGTGACTCTGGACATCAACTTGTGTAAGCACCTCACACTGATACATCACATAAAGGTACAGTCAATAACTGTTTTAGAAATTAAATCTTTGGATAATGCTCAAAGAAACCTTCGTACATTGGAGGCCATGAATCTAAGTTATGATAGATATCATATGACTCGAGAATTATCCTTGGTTGATCCAATAGACCCCAAAGAAAAACGAGAAGATTACTATCTTGTTCATTCTAATTAATGAGGTGAACTTTTGACGCTTTCAAAGTCGAGTTCTCATTACCCTATTGTTGTTCGCCAAAATCAATTATTAAGTGACGTATAAAATACGACACACATATCTTAGGACCTCAATACAATTATATATTGCATGTCATGCCATTTTATAATGTATTGAGAAACTTCGACAGTCTCAGACCATCACACTATTCCCCTGTTATCCCCGCTCGACCCAGCTACACTTTTATTACCTGAAAGGAATTGTGAAATAAAAGGGTGAGCACCACTAGCCCAGTAAAGAATATCATGACTAAAGATAATTTAAATATCAATAGCATTCATCATTTATAAATCAGAGATTTAGAACATATGGTAGATGATAAAACTTTTCAACCATAGTTGCAGCGGAACGAGCAATCCATTAGAAGAGTCAAATAGACCATAAAGTCTATTATCTTCTCCATGTTAAAAGTCCACCAACAATGTTTTATCCCTATAACATCAATCAATAGTTCCTGTCTACAATCATGTGAATAAGTCATAATCATATTTGTGGTTCTAAATTTCTCTTCTCATCCAGGACGAAGATAATTTTCATCACATGTCTTTACCTGAAATATCAAAGATCATGGTTATACCAAATCACAGTTCCTGTTCATAATCATACTAATATATTCATCTTTGCACTACGGGCCAAAGATATTCATTAACAGTTCATCTTTGCACTACAGGCCAAAGGTATTCAACAACAGATCATCTTTGCACTACAGGCAAAGATATTCAACAACGGGTCTTCTTTGCAATACAAGCCTAAGACATACAACTGTAAAATAAATAACACTGAGACTCAACTCAATAGTATCATGACCACGAATTATCCATGCACTATGGGCCAAGGCTATTCGTGTTTTCAATTACGGTTATGATTATACCGAATAAATTCTGGTCATAATCATACAAAGTCCATCTATGCACTACAGGCCAAAGATGACTTTTACCACGTCATTTATAACATTACGGTCATGATTATACTAAATACTCCCTGATCATAATCATACCAAGTCCATCTATGCACTACGGCCAAAAATAACTTTCATCATAATATAAGCGTGAGGATCATGACAAGGATATAAAGAATCAATCACATGGGATAAATAATAAATTTTAAAGACTTTAACAATTTAATTTATCCAGAATTCAATAATGTCCAAATTGTCAACATGATACTGCTTTGTGGAGTAAAATTCAAGAATAATATTATATCAAAAATGATTTGAACAGAAAATAATATTTCAACGAATATTTAACGAAGATAATAACATTATTCATTATATTATAAACTCCATTTAATATTATTCATTATATAATAACATTAAATTTATTTACTAATATTATTAATCATTAAATAATATTTTAAATCAATAATTTCATAACAACTTAATCCAAATGTTATAAATCACTTAATAATCTCATAATCTAATATTATTAATATTAGAATAATATTTTAATCATTTCTTAAACTTATAAACAATTTATTTTAATTGTTTACACTTTACTAATTAATGCATTTAATCATCCTAAAATGTCAAACTCATAAAATTTTATCACCAATAACCAAAACCATCATCAAAAATCTGCATATACCTTATATAGGATTTCCAGGCCATAAAATCCTATTTTTCAATTTTGTTACTTCACATAACATATTTAATTCATTTACTTATAACTAGGCTATTTTCATGAAAAATACCAAAACAGTACAAACAAATTTTTTTTTCTGGGATTTAGTAGAATATAGTCCCATATTGAACATATATTTTTCTCAGAATTTTTAAAATTCATTTACTATTTTTCATATGGCCAAAACTACCGAATATTTAGACATTTATCATAAACTGTACTTTTGTCCAAAAATTTCAAAATTTACAGAGTATACTTCTGTTATATACATGTACTCCCAATAAAAATTTTACTAATTTTGGAGTTAACCACAAGGAGTTATAAGGGTTTACTTTTAAAATAGTCTTTTCCCATAAAATTCATAACTCCTAATCTATACATCCAAAAATCGCCATTTTTGGACACAATCTAGAAACTCATCAAATTATCATTTCAAATTTTTTCAGAATTTTTGAAGGTCGAAAAAATTACGAAACTGAAAAACATAATAACCCTTACAATCCCTTACCTCAAAAGAGCAGTACTTCTGATTGGAATATCGGATATAAAGCCGAAGGAACCTTGCACTGCATAGCAACTCTCAAAGTATCTAAATACTCACAAAAAATACGCTCGATAATATAGAGAGAAAGAAAACTTGTTTCTGGTGTGATTTTCAATTCTAACCTAAGCGCCTATTTATAGGAAAATGCTAGAACGCCATAGGAGACTAAAATAATAAATTTTTATTATTTTCTCCTACGCAGCCACTTTTGAAAAATAATCAGCCACCACAGTGGGGCCCACCCAAAATCAGCACATGTATTCAACACCAACCAAAAGTGGGTCCGACCTAATTTTAATAAAAATTATTTTATTTTTCAAAACTTCAGAAATTCATAATAAATAGCCCTTTTATCAGAAAAATACGAATTTTATGTCCATTCCACACGAAATTGAATTCTCTACAACTTTGTAGCTTTAAGTTTTTCCAAATTCCAGACAAAAATATCTGAAATCCACAAACGGATAATTTTTAACACCTTTTAAAATTCATAACAAATCATGCGTTAATTTTTAACAGTTCAAAATTTGTGGACATATACTCAACTTATATATGTATAACATATCCAAAAATCACAACGATCCAACGGTCGGATTAAAATTATAACTCACGCAATAGAGCTTTAAGAACACTTATTTGATTTTTAATGCCTCCATTCTGATAAAATACTAATAAAACACCTCAACACTAAATCCTTCATTTATAACCACATAAAATATATCCATCATTTATATCCACATAAAATAAATATTTCCTTATCATATAAATCAATAAATAATTATTCACAAATAATATTACAGAATCACAATTATGACAACCAGGTAGTTCCGGAGAAAGAGGGGCTTTCCGATAAGGATTTCTCCTTCGCACGAAATTAGGTGACCAAACCTCTCCTTGATGTAACTTTCTAGACATTGCCAATAATGTTATCTAATAATATTATTCAAATAATATGAATTATTGATCCGATAATGGGAAATATCAGTGCTTATAACATTTATTGAAACAACAATAATATAAAATATCAAAGCGGAATTATTGAACCAATAAAATAAAATATTGAACAAAGAATTACCGTAATAATTATTAAGTAGTGCCTTCATACGTAAGAATCAATAATTCAAAAATATTGTGCAATACCGTAATGCTACCGCAAACCAATGCCGTATTTCTATATTTTAACCATCGTGTAATCCAACAATTAATTGAAGAATATTTACGCCAAGTATTTATAAAACTCAAACTTGTCGCTTTTCTTCATCCGATGCTTATTCTATTATAGGGGCCCACAAATGGTTTAAGTTGTAGTCGTTGAATATTCCCGGACAACAAGAATATTCCATGACCAAACTAATATTCCCAAAGCGAAATGAGTATTTTATAACCACTCATGCGTTTTTTGAAAATTTTATATATATCACCCTTAACTTTAAACTTTTATTAATTTAACTATTTACTAAATAGAAAATTGAATACTTTTATTTCATAAAATTCGGGATCTCACAACCATTCTTATTCCAAAATATTAAATATTTATGAAATATACTCAAATTTATTAAAAACCCATTTTTAGTAATTTATTATGTATTTTTAATAATTTAAAACTAATTTTCTCTAATTATTTAATAAAATAATAATTTTCAGAAATTAAGTGTCGCTAAAGGGTGCCTATAGCGACGGTTTCGTCGCTATAGGTGTTCTTCAGTGTTCTTGGCCAAAACCCAGATCTTCATGTCAGTTGTCGAGTTACCAAGTTTGACCAACATTTGCTCCAAGACCTTAATATTTTTTGGGAATCTAATGTTGTTACACATGTAGTATAAGTGTAATACTACACACACAAACAGGTTTCATGGTCATAGAACAACAGATCAAATAGTTATAGGCCTCCAAAAGTCTGACAAAGCTGTTCTTTATTTCTGGGTTTTCCAGAAAATGAAGAACAGTTCATGGTGCTATAATTAGATCCTTATTGTTTGCATTATGGGCTTGCTAAGTGTAATATGAAGGTTCAATCGTGTATACTACATGTCAAAGAACAATTCTATAACATAATATCAGTCTAACATCAACACTGTTAGTTCCCAGTAGGCACAATAGATCTAGAAGGGGGGGTTGAATAGATCCTTTTTAATTTCAAATACTTTTCTTGTTTATTTTGTATTGCTAATAATTTAGCATATGACTAACATAAGAATCTTTTCAAGCACAACGGAATAAGTAAGAGATCCTCTTCATTGATATAATCATAATCATACATACATTGTTCGTAGTGTTAGTTCAATGGTAAGCAGTTAAAACATACATAGCAGTTATAGTAGTTAATATACATAATGTAAATGACATAAAGTAAAAGACACAAGGGGTTTTAAGTGGTTCAGAGACTCAAGCTCCTAATTCACTCTTCTGCTTTCAACTAGCAGGATTTCCACTAAGGAAGGGTAGCACCCTGAATCACTAAGATTCCTTCAATACCAGCAACCTTGGGACTTCAGTTTACTAAGAACTCTTCAAGGCCAGCAGCCTTGGAACTTCTCTAGTTTCCTAGGAACTCTTCAAGCCCAGCAGGCTTGGAAACTTAATTTAGTCCCCTCCTATAAGGACCCCTCGATCACTCGCTTCTTGTTGTTGAGTTGTTTGTTTGTTTGTTGGAGTTGGTCTTTGTTTGCTAAGATGTCTTTAAGCTCTGAACATCTTTTGTACTTAGCAGCTTGGTGTGATCATCCTTGAAGTGTCGTTGAGTGTTGCATGATGCTCAGCTTCTTCAATTACTCAACTACTTCTGATGATCCCTTGATGAACTGCGTTGAAGATCATTCATCTTGATACTTGATGTTTGCACATGGTGGGTTTCTAAGATGACTATAAGCTCTTCTGCTAGGTACTTAGAAACTTTCTCATGCTTGCCACCATGATGGCGTTGGTGATCTTCTTTCTTCTTTCTTGATACTTGATGCCTTCTCATGATGGACTTGCTAAGATGACTGTGAGCTCTCCTCTATGGTACTTAGAGTCTTCTCATAATGGACATCAAGATGACATTGATGTTCTTCTATCTCTCGGCAGTTCAGAACACTCTTTTTGTAGTAGAACTCTCACTTCTACTTCTTTTTTTTCTATCTCTAAGTGTTCTTGGTGGATCGTAGAGTGAGTCTTTCGACCTTCATTGGTCACTCACTATTTACGTTGGTTAGATCAGTCAACCACTTCTCCAAACTCAGCAACTCCAGCAAACCTCGATCTTTGAAGCTCTTGCTGGTTTATACTCCTTCCCAATCCTTCCGTTGGAAAGTAGCCATTGAAAGTAATTCAAATATCTTCACAGATCTCAAGTTAACTGAGGTAGACTGCAGATGTTACATGTCATACTTTTCTGACACTGCAGTCTATTGTTTCACTTACCCCGCCAGAGATGTCACTTTAATGTCTTGGGGAGATCGAAGACTTTATTTCCTCCTTCTGATTTTTCGATCAGAGGTTGTCCTTCTGCATCGATGCTCTCAATAAGCTCTTGTCCGAATATTACCCTTCATATTGAACCATTGCCAATGCTTCAGTCTTCATCTATTCGAACTCTACGATTCTGATGCATGTCTTCATGGACCTGATCGTAGTGTCTTGTTGACTGGTAGAGATAACACTACGATCTTGAAGAGTGTTGATTAGATCTTCAATGTAGAACACCTCTTCCTTCTCATGCAAGGGTTCAACACTTACTGTTTGCCTCAACAAACCTCTCGACATCTTGATGGCTCAATTTCTTTGTTCTGGACCCTTCTGAATAGCAAGACACTTCAGATTTGTGGCATGTCCAGCTCGTTTTCTCCTTGTGATCTCCCATTCACTTATCATCAATGGACTGACCCAATGCTTAATCACTTTAGCCTTGTTCTTCAGAAGTTGTCTAGTATCTCTGTATGCACTCCATAAGTTCTTTCTTTGTTTGGCAAACACTACAATCCTGGTAACTTCCAAGATTGTTGTCTTCATTCATTGACAGCTCTTGCGACTTACCGACTTTCCTTAGTCGATTCTGAAGTCTTCTTCTGATCTCTTTGTGGAAGACTTCATCTCGAATGGCTTCACAACTCAATCTTGATGCTGATTGGGTTGGTGCTTAGATCTTCTATTAGCTTGCATGCCTTCGTTGAGTGCTCTCTGGTTTCCTTCAAGTGGGACGTATCTATGCAGTGCCAACCAGAGGCTTCATTCCTTTGGATATTCTGGGAGTGCTCATTCATTGAGAATCGTATTTGTTCTATGATTCTGCCTTGGCATTGTTAGTACATCTGTTGAGGTCTTAGTTCAAGACTCTACGATTCACTTTGGGTCATGCGAGACACTACTGACTCTTAGAGATCGAGATCTTGACACTCTACGATTTACGCAGCGTTGTGCTTGTTGTCTTTATCTCGATCTTGCTCGACTCACGATCTACTCTCCTCTTGTATGATTAGTAGACTCATGACTCGAGTGTAGTCTACGATTCTTAACTCCGCTTTAAGCGAGATACCGGTTGGCTCATAGGGCGTAGCGGTCTCTACGATTACAATACGACTTCCTCAAAGACTCACGATACGAGAAGTTCTCCTCGACACACTACGATCCTTCCTCGTCTCTCCTGGAAGTCTACGAACTCCGAGATCTACTATCTTGCAGACTATGATTCTGCCTCGATAGCTCTCAAGTTTTCCTTGACTCTCCTGGCAGACTACGATTTTTGGTGCAGTGCTCGATGATCAGACAAGCCTATCTATTACATCACAAGATCAACCTAACATGCTTGATCTTTCTATATTTATAGTCCTTGTACATCATTTCTTTTTAAGGACTTTACAAAGCTGTTTTGCTTATGCAGGATCAACCTAACACATTTGATCAATTCATTCTAGTCCTTGTACATATGTTTCTATTATCTATCAAAGGACTTTATAGCTTTTCTTAATGCAAGCATACTTGCATATTCATTCATATATATATCATAATCAAATCATATGTAAATAGGAATATCATTCACATGCTTATTCCTGATAATCTCCCCCTATTTGATTATGACAAAAACAATAGGTGCATATGCATGTTATGAATGAATCTTATATACAGTGAGCAGTTGTATTTCTAAAACAGATAATCATGAATGTCATTTATAATGATGTGGAATTTAATACACTGACATTTTACATCCTGGATCCAGAACATACCTAACTAGTTAGAGATGTACCTCTTTGGTTCCATGTATGCTTCCAGGATGTCTATTGATCAGCTATTCATCTGTTTGATTCATTTACTCATGTTCCCCCTGGGATGTGGAGCTATTCATTTCTTCTTCTTCTGGTTCTGGCTCTGGCTCTGGCTCCCCCTCAGCCTTAGGCTCATCATCCTTTAGCTCCCCCTTAGATGATGATTCAGCTCCCCCTAGTGTTATCTTCTTCTTTTCTTTCCTTTTGCTCTCCTTGCTCTTTCTAGAGTGCCTTTTATTATTCCCCTTTCTATGCCTCTTTTTCTCCCCCTTTTTGTCATTAATCATTTGGGAGAGCTGCTCCATATTGGACATAAGTTTCTCCATCAGGTAGGAGGAGTTAGCAACTTCAAACTTGAGATCTTGTTGTCCTAGCTCAAGTTGCACTAAGAAAGACTGATTCATGTTGTCAATCTTGTCATAGAGGACTTGGAGTTGTTCTTCATTTGCCTTCTTTGCTTTTAGTGCATCTGCCTTCTGATCATTCATGGCCTTTAGATAGATGTGATCTCTTTCTCTGATTTTGAGAGATACATCAGCCATCGTTGCTTGGAGCCTCTCTTGAACTGAGTTATCTTCTATTGTTGTCAGCTTCTTTGACTCTTCAGTGAATAGAGATATTTTCTCAATCAGTTCATCAGAATTTTGCATCAGCTCCTTCTCCACAGATATTTGATCATCTGGTTAGGCAGCCCCTTGTTGAGCATCAGATTAGACTCTATGATCTGCTTCCTTGGACAGATTTTCGAAGGTGTTGAAAATTTGAAGAATCGTTGAATTCCAATCACTGGTTGAGGATGAAGGAATGTCTGCCAGTAGTGCTTGAGCAGATGGAAGCTTCTTATTTTGTATTTGTATACCATCAGTAGTAGAGTGAACTGACTCTACGATTATTTCCTTAGTCATGATCCTTCTTCCTTCTGAGTCCATCCTACAATCGTAGGGGATATAGTGGTTGTCGGCATGTCTATAGACCTTGTAGTGAGGCTGGTTTGTGATCATCATTGTAGCAAAACTCTTCACTCTTGGGAAGTTTTGTGCCACCAGCTCCATGCTTGGAAAATGAGAGTAGCACCAGCTGAAGTAACTTGCATCCTTTTTAGTATGTGCCTTTAGCCAAGGCATCCATTGGAAGAACCATCTCATTAGCAGGTCATCAGGATTGTAGAGGATGGTCATGCAGTCTAGCTCCATATTGTTTTTGAATATATCTTGTGTGGTCATCCTTACAACTTTAAGCTGTTCGTTTCCATATTTTACCCATCTTTCAGCTGGGAGTTCTTCTAGTTCATTAAGGACTTCTACCACAATTCTTCTACTGATTCTTGCAGGAGAGAGGACTGGATAGTCTGTTGGATCCTCTGATTCCTGATTTGCAGAGTTGAAATCATTCTCCATTTCTTCTCTTCGAGCTCCTCAAAACATTTTGATCGTTTCCATCAATGAATCCTTCTTGCTGCATTTCATTTCTAGAACCTTCTTCAGCAAGATCTTCCTCTAATTCATCTTCTTCATCACTGGTTCCATCCTCAGAACTTACTTCTTGTGATACAAACTCATCATCACTTAATTCAATGACAGCATTAGAGTGATCATTTTTCCTTTTGGAGGAAATTTGAGCAAGTAATATTTAGCTCTTTCTTCTTGTTAGAAGTTCAGCTATAGGAGTTTCAGACTCCTCTTCTTCGTCGACTCTGAGCTTCTGATCATCATCAAACAGACTTTCTTGACCTTCAGCAATAATGGGGGCATTTCCTTCTTCATCAGAATCAGCATCATTTGATCCATCATCTGGGTTGGTTGGAGCATTTGCATTTGGAGATGCATTTGGGTCAATTTGTATCTTGTCTTCATCATCAGAGTGAATGCTCTGGGGGCTTGTGCATTCTTCTTCATCAACAGATGTTGCATTTTCTTCCATTAATCCAAATTTTACCTTCACCACTGGATTTGGTCCAGGGGCTTCGAAATTGGGATTATTAGTTGCCTTCTCTTCTTCTGACTCTACGTCCTTTTCTTCGTCAGACGTACTTTCTTGGTAATTTAAGACTGGACTATTTACCATCTTAGCTTTCTTCTCGGATCGCCTCTTGAAGTAATCACATTTCTCCTCTTAGTGGTCTCTACAACAGACCTTTTCATCTTCAACCTTGTCTTTTGTGGATAGACTTCTTGGAGTAGCCCCAGTTTTCCTCACACCTTTGGATTTCTCATTCTGCTAGTGTGGTGGTTCTTTGATGCAGGTCATCCTGACCTCGAGCTTTCTACATCTTTTGCCTTCCTCTTCTTTGTAGAGACCTTGTTACTGCTCCCAGTTGTCAGCCTTCTGTTCTCCTTTGGATTTTTCTTCCAATTCACAAACAATTATGGAGACATTACTTTGTGAACATTCAGAGGTTCTCCCTCATCATCCTTGATTTTGTTTCCCAATTTCTTCTTGAAAGACAATGCTCTGATGAGTCTTCCATGAAACACTTTTTGTAAGTGGTTTTTCCAGTAGAATCCTTCAATTCAAATTTTTCTACCCATTTGGATATTTGATCAAGCAGGATAACTCCAAAGTTAATTCATTTCTTTAAGACTATAGCAAACATGATCTTTAATCGTGATCAAGCACCGTGTATAGGTAAAGCGGTGTTCTTGCATAGTATGCATTTTCCCACTATTTCAAATAAGGAACTTCAATTCCTTAAGGAACTCCTTTTTCTTCATATCCTTTAGACTGGGGTTTCTTTGGTAACCCATAATCTCCTTTGCTTGCTCAGTGTTGATCTCATCAAGGTTTCTCAGTCCTAGGTCAGGGAAACCTAAGCATTGATAGATATTGGATGATTTCAGCTTAAGAGACTGACCTTTAACCTTGGTTGAAAGGATTCCGGCATTTATGGATGCATTTGAGTAGAATTCCTTGATCAGTTCAGTGTATACTCGAGTGCTAGCCTCAAGACATTCTGAGAATCCAACTTTCTTCACAAGTTTGAGAATGTCTCTAAACTTCTTTTCGGATTTTTCAAAGACTTGGTTTCGAGCTGAATGCCAGTGATTACCCGCCAATCTTCCATTTGAATAGTTCAAGGAATATAGGTATTTGATTTAGAGGAGTTTATGAGAGATGGTTGATTGCGATTTGGGCAAGGCTCTGGAGGGTTAATTGATTTGGCTTTTGGAGAGGATTCTAGGTGTAACGACCCCAAAATTCATACAATTTAATTCTCAACTTCGATCGTTAATAACACGACTACGTTCTAATTTTACATCATTATTCGATGTTAAACTTTATAAAATGCGGAATAATTTAAACTTTTATGTCTTTTTACTTTAATTCCCTGAATCAAAACCTTTATCATCTACATGTTTTTGAATCAATCTTATTTTATGATTCACTTTATCACTGTTGTTATATAAAATTTTACATTTCAATTCGATAACCTTTACATATCAGATAACTCTAACTTTAGCTTTACAACTCAACATAAAACTATACATCATAAAACATTTAATACATCTCATGAATTTTAATCATGGTATAAGGAAATAACAACTTTAGTTAAAATATTAATCTTCGTGTATTATTTTGGATCCACGTCATTCAAGTAGCACATAGTGTACCTTCAATCCTTAACCTGCAAAAATAGTTATTTGCAAGGTTGAGCTCGACAGCCCAGCAAAATCTAACAGTTTTCATGCATCACGTAGCACATAATATCATGCTTAACATATATCTCATAAACATTGGACTAACATAACATACATGTTACAGTTTATATAACAAGTATAAAGATTGAGTTCCTTACTCAATCAGCATGCTTTACTCAATCAACGTAGTCATAATTAATTTGACTTTAACATTTCATACATTCAACATATATATATAACACATCATGCTCTTTGCAATAAAGATTTAAAACAATCAAATTCACATAGCAAATAGGAACTGAAAGACTTGCATTGATCGTTGTTTACCAATAACAGTTTAACAGCTTACAGTTATCTGCACTTCACGTGCCCTACGTAATTATATAATCATGCACATCAACTATTAGTCACATAGTAATGCATAGTATTTGTAATGTAAACTTTACTCTACCTCCCATAACCCTTCTTATTAATTAATACACAATGTTCAATTTGATTGTGTTAACTTTCAACTTATATCTCACTGTACTTCGTATTCGAAGTTCATTCAAGTGTTTAAGTCTTGCTAGGACTACTTATTAGTTTTATATTAACACTATTCAATATCTTATTATATTCATTTCATTTGATTTAAAACACTTTTTACATTCATTATCACTTATCACGGCGTTTCGACGTTTATTCGTCACCCGCCCAATTTGTCTCTCTTGTGTATTCAACTTATCTAATATATTATTTATTAATGTTAAGCATCATTATAATTCATAATATTTATGTTCTATAACTTATAACAACATCTATTATCGTCGACATCACTATACTTGTGCATGTGCATGTCCGACGCCCTCCGATTGCCTCCAAATACGCATCAGTCACAAAGATGACCATTTTGACTATAGTTCCCGACCTCAAATTGAAAACCTTAAAGAAAAAAAGTTGTAGGTCTATTCGTCCTCATTCCGGATAATCTTGAATCGCCTCAATCAGAGTTTATATGAAAATGTTATGCCCATTTTACTAAAATAGGTCAAAGCAGTCACACCTGACATACTTTGGGTGCAGCTGTGCCCAATGTCAGAAATTTAAGTGGGGGAGTTTGTAACACCCCAGTCCCACATCAAAAGATAGGGGAAAAATTTGTCTGCATATAAGGAAATAAGTTACTACCAATAGTACCTTCAAGTCATGACCTTTTGGGTGAGCCTGTGGTGGGCTAAGTTGACCCAAGAAGATACTATTGGGCCAGTAGTTTGAGGCCTTATTTTGATGGATTTGATTCAATTCGGACTTGGGATTTGACCCAATATTTGTTCCGGACTCGGGATTTGACCTGGGTTGTTACAATAGGGTTTAAAAATGGGAGGGAGAGAGGTTCGATAGCTTCTGATAACTGTTTGCTAATTAGAATTTTCCTTTATGGCAGTTCCTTCTAACTCTGCATACTCTGTGATGTGTCAACCAACCATTGGTTGCACGATGCCTAGTAATGAGTCAGAACTCCCCATTAACTCTTCAGCTTTAATGTCCCTTTTTTGAAACAAATCAAGCCAAAGATGTGGATTGATCAGTTGACCATTTTGGTTCGTAAAGTAGCATGATAAAGGCGACTATAGACTCTACGCTTTCCTTTGTTGACTCAACGATCATCTTTTGAGAGATGCCGCAGCGGGATGGTTTTGACATTTCTCCTCATGTTGAAACCGCATAGCTCAACCACTAATGTACTTTTTATGAAGGCTTAGGCACTTTTCTTTAGCAGACATCTTTCCAACCAAAGATTCAACTTATCTCCTCACAATCAATGGTTGGAAATTGTCCAGCTTCTTCCGAGCTCCTCATGAGCTAGAGTATCCTCTGGTAGGGATCGTGATCGCCGAGTCCGCTTCTCACGATTGCGAGGTTCCACTACGATCGTGGAGTTCTCTTCAACCTCTACTCTACGATCGTTGACTGACTTGGTCCTTAAGATGAACTTGATTAAGCAATTCTTCTGGGTTAAGGTAGCTCAAGAAGGGCCAACCTCTTAGAATGAGCTAAGGGTTAGGTTTGTCCCTGAGGCGCTTTCCAGATGAAATACTTTAGAAGTGATTTTCATTGATATCTCATTTGACCTTTTCTGGTGGTGAGGTCCTCTACCAACTTTAGACAATTGCATTTGTTGTAATCGTGGTGTCCTCCTGCTCTTACACTATGATCAAATGTTTGATCGTAGGCTCTCCACGGTTTTGAGTTGGGTGGATGAAAGGTTATCAGTAGTACGTTTTGAGATGTTCCTACTGAATATGGATCTTCATTTGGTTCATCAGCCACAAAGTTTTGGGACTCTGTAGCTATTACACTTCTTCATAGTATATCTCAGTATTGTTGTTCCTTAACAAATCACTGCTCCCCATGGTTGATGATGTCTTCTCAGATAGATGTGATTCCCTTTTCTTTATATGTATTAGAAGACAGCCTTGCATATCTCCTTCTGACTGGAATCACCATTATCAATAGATTTCCTTATATCGTAGTCATGAATATCTTCAGGACTGATCACTCTAAGATTATTAGTCAGCACTACAAACGTAGTCTTCTTTGATACCTTTGTGTTTGTGAAGTTCGCGCTTCCGTAATGAGTTCCTCTCTAGATCGATGCTCGATGATCCTCATCTCATAGAGCTTCCTTGAGGATTCCTCTTATATAGCATGCCTTGCCTAATTTGAGCATACAAAGCCCTTTTCATCTTTGGTTGAACGGCCTTCTTCCATATACAGATTATCAGACATGTGAGCTTCATTTAGATTGGCTTAGTAGGTCTTCAAGGACAGACTTTGACATGTAGGAGTTTTGTCAGAATTATTTCAACAAAATTAAGCCTTCTCGCCGTTGAATCTTCTTGACTGAAGTCTTTTGCCTTAGCATTCCTTAGTGTGATTAGATAGACCGAATACCTGCAGGTTATACATTTCTATTTTTTGGTACCCATGGCTAAATGGGTCCTGCTAGGTTAGTTTACTAAACCCATGTTCCTTATATATTTGGATAATCATCATATTGACCACCATCAGTCGTATTCATGAATATACTTCATTTAGAAAATATATTATGAGATGCATGGTGGTGAGTGTGAGAGAAATCTGACTTTTTAATATAACACTCTTTTCCTTGATGGTTTCATCTTTTGCTAAGTTATGTTCACAGGGTTTAAATATTCATAGAGTGAGAATCAACTCTACGATTTATTAGTATCTGGTTGATTCATAGAGGTGATCAGTTTTTATGAATCTTCAAGATTCTCTTGTAGATCCGATCATACTCTGTGTGTCATTAAACACTTAGACCATAGGATGTACAAGACACATTAACCCATCAAAGAAGATTACTTCACATTTAATCGACTGTGATGCTCTTAAACCATTTCAGTCTCTTTCTGTTGTCATCTTCAACCTAAAACTTGGATGGAGAGATAGTTTATAGACATTTGAGTTTCCATCATTAGTGTACTTTCTCTCTTCACCTTTTTAGATAGATTATGAATACTTGAAGGAAAACGCATATAGTTCATAAGTAAGGTGCAAATATGATGTTCATATATCTATATTAGTGAGGAACCAGACTTTTTTGTCGCCAGCTTAACTCGTCATTTATCTTAGATATATCGAGTTTAGGTAATCGATGTGCATGTTTTTCTTCATTTGCTTCGGGATGTACCAAATGTTGCTCCGATTGATCTTCACCAATCAATGTGGTCTTTAAGATGCAAGCTAAGAGAGTGTCGCAAGATTTTAAGTTCTTTGACATCCTCGAGTTTACAAGGCTTACATCCAAATTGCTGGTTGGTCGATACATGTTTGAGAGGTTCTTCTTCTTCTCCTCAATAAAACATTTCTTAGCATGTATGGCATTTTCATCTCTTTAGGTTAGTGGATGTTCAACTTTTTCGTTGATGTCTTTGAGCTTTCTAGCCGGGTCTCCAAAGCTACAAAATCGATCATGAGCAAGGATTGGTCTTGTTGATATGGCAATCAAGAACATGGACCAATCTAAGCGACTTTCAAGCGATATATGCACATTTCACTGTATACAATATTTCCAACGCAGAGCTCATCTCGTGATATAACAAGTGACTTACTACTAAAACTAAGTTTAGAACAATGTTTGTGCCTAGGATCGCACTTCAAAGCGATTAGCTTTCAATATAGTATGAGAACCCGCCTCCGATACCAATTGTAAGTTCCCAGAGTACAATAGATATAGAAAGGGGGTTGAATAGATCCTTTTAATTTCAAATACTTTTCTTGTTTATTTTGTATTGCTAATAATTTAGCATATAATACAAACATAAGAATCTTTTTAAGCACAATGGAATAAGTAAAAGATCCCTTCATTGATATAATCATAATCATACATACATTGTTCAGAGTGTTAGTTCAACTGTAGAAGCGCTAAAAACATACATAGCATGCTTAATATACATAATGTAAATGACATAAAGTAAAAGACACAAGGGTTTTAAGTGGTTCGTAGACTCAAGCTCCTAATCCACTCTTCCCGCTTTCAACCAGCGAGATTTCCACTAAAGAAGGGCAAGACCGAATCACTAAGATTCCTTCAAGGCCAATGACCTTGGGACTTCAAATACCACTAAGAACTCTTCAAGGCCAAAGCAATTTGGAACTTCTAGTTCCTAGAACTCATCAAGCTCAAAGCAGCTTGGAAACTTAATTTAATCCCTCCGACAAGGACCCTCAGTGCCCGCTTCTTGTTGTCGAGTTATTTCTTTGTTTGTTGGAGTTAGTAATCGAGTCAGCTAAGATGTCTTTAAGCTCAACATCTTTTGTACTTAGTAATTGGTGTGATCATCCTTGAAGTTCCGCTGAGTGTTGCATGATGCTCACTTTCTTCGCTTACTCAACTACTTCTGATGATCCCTTGATGAATTTCCTCGAAGATCATTCCTCTTGATACTTGATGGTTGCACATGGTGGGTTTCTAAGATGACTGTAAGCTCTTCTGCTAGATACTTGGAAACTTTCTCATGCTTGCCACCATGATGGCGTTGGTGATCTTCTTTCTTGATACTTGATGCCTTCTCATGATGGACTTACTAAGATGACTATGAGCTCTCCTCTATGGTACTTAGAGTCTTCTCATGATGGACATCAAGATGACATTGATGCTATTCTATCTCTCGGCTACAGCTCGTAACACTTTTTGTAGTAGAACTCTAACTTCTACATCAGAGAACTCTCACTTCTACTTCTTTCTTTTTTCCGCCTCTAAGTGTTCTTGGTGGATCGTAGAGTGAGTCTTCAGACCTTCTTCATTGTCACTCACTATTTACGTTGGTTAGATCAATCCACCACTTCTCTAAACTCAAAGAACTCTAGCAACCCTCGATCTTTGAAGCTTTGGTTGATTTATACTCCTTCCCAATCCTTTCGCTGGAAAGTAGCCGCTGAAAGCTATTCAAATATCTTCATAGATCTCGAAGTTGACCGAGGTGAGATCCGCAGATGTGACATGTCATACTTTTTCCGACATCGCAGCCTCACCGCTTCACCTACCCCGCCAGAGATGTCACTTTAATGTCTTCGGGCGATCAAATACTTTATTTCCTCCTTCTGATTTCTCGATCAGAGGTTGTCCTTTTCATCGATGCTCTCAATAAGCTCTTGTCCCAATATTACCCTTCGATTGAACTGTTGTCGATGCTTCATCCTTCACTTATTCAAACCTCTACGATTCGATGCATGTCTTCATGGACTCGATCGTAGTGTCTTGTTGATCGGTAGAGACAACACTAAGATCTTGAAGAGTGTTGATTGATCTTCAATGTGTAACACCTCTTCCTTCTCTTATGCCGCAGTGCCACAACCAGGCTTCATTCCTTTGATATTCTCGGGAGTGCTCATTCATTGAGAATCGTGATTTGTTCTATGATTCTCGCCTTGGCATTGTGAGTACATCTATTGAGGTCTTAGTTCGCACTCACGATTCAAATTTCTATCGTAAGTGCGACCACTACGACTCGAGATCGATTCTTGACACTCTATAATTTCTGTCGTTGTGCTTGTTGTCTTCATCTGATCTTGCTCGACTACGATCTCTGCCTCTTGTATGATTAGTGGACTCTATGACTCTGAGTGTAGTGTACGATTCTTAACTTGGCTTTAGCAGATACTCGGTTGGCTTATAGGCAGGCTGTCTCTACGATTCTGAACATGACTTCCTCAGAAGACTACGGCCCTGAGGAAGTTCTCCTCGACACACTACGATCCTTCCTCGTCTCTCCTAAAAGTCTACGAACTCCGAGATCTACTATCTTGTAGACTATGATTCTGCCTCGATAGCTCTCGAGTTTTCTCGACTCTCCGGCGGATTTCACGCATTTCTCGTGCAAAGGTTCAATGATCGCATAATCCTATCTATTACATCATAAGATCAACCTAATATGTTTGATCTTTCTATATTTATAGTCCTTGTACATCATTTCTTTTAAGGACTTTACAAAAGTCGTTTTTGCTTATGTAGATCAACCTAACACATTTGATCAATTCATTCTAAGTCCTTATACATATGTTTCTATTATCTATCAAAGGACTTTATAAATTTTTCTTAATGCAAAGCATACTTGCATATTCATTCATATATATATCATAATCAAATCATATGTAAATAGGAATATCATTCACATGCTTATTCCTGACAAACACATTTAAGAAATCAAGGTCGGTCAAACTCTGACAGAAAATTTATTCTTGAAGGTTCTGGGTTTTCGTAAACCTTCATAAGGCGCCTTTCCTTCAACGTATTTTAACCTTGTATAACTTTGATTCTATACATGTTCGGTTGATCTAAAGGCTTGATGTACTTCTCATGCCGATCACAAATCTATTACACAAACATGGCCAAATCACTTATCAAAGAGCAAGATCGTGAGGCCTCAAAGTGCTATCAAAGTTACCTGGAAATTCAAGGTTGCCCAGATTCTAAGCTTTCGTGTTTCAATAACGACTTCTTTGACCGCTTATATCTTGAAATCTATAGATGATTTGGGCTTGATTCAAGTTCCAGATCAAAGCCCTTACAACATACTACAAGTCTATAATTTAAAACACAACAAACAACTAACAGGTAAAGATCTATGAGCCCTGACATATGGCTGTCAGACCACATTTTCTGATTTTTCCATATTTCTAAAAACTTCAATTTCGAGCATCTAGATGTTATGGATCTAGGAAGTAACAACCTAGATCACTAAATAACATCTTTATACACAAATTAAGACAACAAATTATAACATCTAACACCAATCTTAAAGATTTTTATAAAGCTAGGGTTTATACCTTTATGCTTTGATCTTTGATTCTAATCCATGAATCTAATTATGGAAAGCTATAAACTGATATTGGCTCAACTTTTCACTCTCTCTCACTCTAAGTCCCAAAATTATAGAGAGTGAATGGCTTGGATAGGCTTGGAAAGTAAACTAAGTAACTTTACTTATTTTTCTCTTTTATTTTGGATTCAATGAACCAAGTTGGCTGATATAGCTGCTGATTTGTGAGATATAAGTCACATGCTAGGGCTAGGGTTGGTCACCAACTCAAACTAGGGAAAGATTCTTACTCCATCTCATTAAAGAATGCAAAAAGGGCAGTAAGGTCATTTTGTCCAATATTTTAATGGCAAATTGGTAACTTATGCAAACCCTTAGGGTTTAACCCTAAGGTTTTAAAATTTTAATTATAGAATTTCTAATTTAGATTTTAAAAATAGAAAGTTAAGGTTTCCAAATTATAATTAGGATTTCCTAATTATCTTAAGGTTTCCTAATCGCATTAGGACTTATTAATTAGGTTTAATGATTCCTAATTAAATTTGCTAAATTAGCAATTAGGCTTTCCACTTTAGTAATTAGGGTTTCTAATTATTCATTAGGGTTTTCCCTAATTAGGTTATAACTAATAACACATATCATTAATCACTTAACACGATTACTTAACAGTCTTAAATTCTGATTTGAATTTTAAATTAGGGTTTTAATATTTCCGGTTAGAGTTTCAGATTCCCGGAACTGAAATTAGGGTTTCCAGAGCCGGTATTAGAGTTTCTTATCAATCGTTAGAATTTTCTAACTAAAAGTCAATGTTCTAAATATAACTTTAGGGTTTGTCACTGATATAATTTATCTGATCAACCCTTGACCCTTAACCACATTCTGTACACATATATAATCATACACACAGAACATATACACTTATACACTTAATACTGCAAGCCTTCACCAAAAATTTTGAAATCCTTAAAATTCCTTCCTAAAAATGTCGAATCCATTCACTTATTTTCTGTCTAAGTCTATTATATAAACTTAATTCAATCTTTTACGATTTTAATAAATTGTCTAAATTCTCGGGTCGTCACATTTGGTGTAACAACTGCTTAGCTTATTATAGTGATAATCATTGGAATATGTCGCGCTATCAATATTTATATGACGAGAAGGTGAATCTTTTCTCATATATATACTTGATAGATAGAGAACGATAAGGTAGGTGCGAGTTCTTGAAACTCATACTTATGGTAAGTTCGTGACTCATAATAATATGGTATGTTTTTGAACTTCTCAGCAAATGGATGCCTATGGTCTGACTGGGATAAGTTCTTAAACTCATATTATTGTGGAAAGTTCCTGAACTCATAATGTGTGGTAAGTTGATGGACTGTACTAAGGTATAGGGATGTTTAGACTGAAAGAGTGTATTTTTAGTAGAATTAGCATTGAAGGTGCTAGAGAAGATTAAGTATTGTCGCAAGTAAGACAATGAAGGAAGATGGAGAATAAGATATTCCAAGTCATCTAGCTATGCGAGATTTTGAAGTTTATTGAAATCATGCTTATGTGTGCGCGTTTTGAAAATGAAAGAATTGGTTTAACTTTTGAAACCAATGGATTTTAAAAAGAACTATTCTTTATATGTCTATGCTAATTGTTTCGGCTAGACAGAAATTAATTTGAAATATCAAAATGAATTTTATAACATCAGTGCATTGGATGCAAGGATGGTAAAAGGATGGAGTTGTTAATGCAATTGAACCTAGTGTTGGATGTGATCTTAGGATCAACAACCCGCTATGGTATGATGTATAATGACAAAGTCATAAACTGACGAAGTCCTCAATGTACTGTGAAAAGTACGATATCATGACGTCATAAAATATTTTGATGTATTGCGAAAGAATTTAAAGAAATAGTCGTTGTCAATTGATTTGACTAGAAGAATGTTTCAAGTTGATATCCAATTTATTGGTATGGTCTAAGCTACTTGATTTGGCTAAGAAAAATGGTATGTCATGTTTAAAAGAAAATTGAGCTTTCTTTGAAGAAGTTGTGCCAAACCAAATTATTTTAGTGCGAAATCTAATGATCAAGTCTGAGGTTAACATACCCTAAAATGGGGTTATACAATGGGTTGATCTTCTACATATGAAAGAGGTAGTTTACTTTCTTGGTGATTGTAAAGTGACCGTGAAAGAAAGGTTACGGCGTCATGCTATTAAACCTAGTAAGAGTTTATGGTCAATTTGACCGCTCAGCAAAAGTATGAAATATTTTAAAGGGATTCTTATATTCCTTGTTGTTCATTCTACTTCATAATTCTTGATAAGTTATGAAGGTGAGGGAATGTTTGAAAGATAAGAACTTCTTTGAAGAGAAGTTGAGAAGAAGGGTAAGCTAAAATTTTGAGGGCAAATTCTATGAAGAAGGGGTGAATGTGATGACCCGGGTATGGGTGTGATTTTAAGAAATTCTGAGGATGAAATTTTTATAAGGGGGGAAGAATGTGACAACCCGAAAAATTGAATTGTCCAAAATTTAAGATGTAAAGAATTAGTTATTAATAAAAGGAATTTTATTAATAATATTTTGTGTTATGTGTTTATTAATCGTTCTAGAACCTAGGATGATTAGAATGCGGAAGGATTCTGGCTACGAGCTAGACTGAACGAATAAGAATTTTCAAGAAGAAAATAAAATTTTTCCGGGAACAAAAATTTTTCTGGGAAAAAAGACGAAATAGGTACTATTCACCCGATGAAACCATAAGGGTTAGGGTTTGAATAACCTAAGCCTTTCCGAGAGTTCGGTATGTCGAAACGACATTCCGTCGAAAGATTTGACGATATTATATCGTGAAAATTTAAGTAAGCTGATAAAAGTATTTTCTCAAAAAACGTGCAGAAATCGAACGAAATAAAATGACAAAAAGTTCGATTATGTACTTTTTATTCGTTTAATTACGTTAGGAGAAAACGTGAAGGAAAACGCTTACCGTCAAAAAATGTTTTTCAGTTTTTCGGAGATTCGAAGAATACGTAAAAGTTAAACTGTAAACGAAAGACGAAATATTCAAAAATATTTGGATTCCGAGAATCGTAGCTTTTGAATCAGAGACGAATTCATGAAGATGGAAGCACGAAGCTTCCAAGGGAAGCTTCGTGAATAGTAAGGAGGTGAAGTAAGGAGGTGTGAATAATAATTTAGGGGAAAAATGACTATTTTACCCCTAGCTTGAAAAATCTATAAAAGGAAGCTTAATTTCATTTGTTGGTGATTTTCATTTGAGAGAGAGAGAGTTCGGATGAGGAAGAAGAGGAAAGAAGGAGGAAAATCTTGCTTGTGTGCAAACTTTGTTTGTCGGAAGAAAATTAAAGGAGAAAGGTAATCCGAAACCTTGTCTCATATAATTTTTCTTTAAGTTTTCTATGTTTAAACATAACTTAATGAGAATAAGAAGTAAAAGATGTTTGGGACGATTTCATATGGTTGAAATCATGAGAAAATGAAGAAATAAGAATCTGAAGTTTACGTTAGAAATTTCTTAAGGAAGTATAAGATTTGTAATGAGTTTGAACACGCAAAGAATGCAAAGAACGTTGTTGATGGACAAATTTAAAACCATCATAGTATAATTGTTGTTGATGGACAAGTTTAAAACCATCGTGTATAAGTTAGATGCTTATTGCTTGGTTAGGAATGGTCGAAACGTTCATGAAGAAAGGATTAAAACTTAGCTATAACGAAGTTATGGTGAAAATTTCGCAAAAGAAGAATGAGAATTAGAAAGTTAGTAAATGAACCCGAACCTGTAGGGTTTCATAAGAATGTAAGAGAACATAGAAAACATGAGTCGTGGACTCAAGAACAAACGAGTTCCGAGTTCGGATGATAGAATTTCGGACGAACGAACGAAGAACATTAATAACGTAAAATGAACGAAGGACAAAGATTAAGCCAATCGAATGGCATGTTAACAGATTCAGAATGAAGTTCTGTCTGAGGGGGATTGAAGTACGTAAGATAAGGAAGAGAATGGCTTTGGAACGACCTCATTCTGAGTTATAACGAATAAGTTATGAGATTGGGAAGTAAGCGTCTCAAGTGTGTAAAACACTTAAAAAAAAATTCAAGAATTAGGGCTTGGCACCGTCAATACCATGCTTAGTAAGGTGGAAATACACATTTCGCACTGTGGAAGTAGACACTAGAAACTCGTGATGCAGTCACGAGCAATAATACGTATAGGTGGCGCCAGAAGGCCAAATTTAATAGTCAAGATCGCATAGTAAGCGCCACAAATACGAGGATTGTGAAGGGAACCAGCCGCAAGCACGGGCAGTAAGGCAAGCCCAGTGATGAGCTTTTAATTGCTCAAATCCTGGGGAAAGTGTAACGAAAGCTAATGAACGTGTAGTTAATTAAATGTAACACTTAATCAAGTGTTTTAAACCTTTAGTAAAGGTTAAACGAAAAGATTAAATGAGATTAAAAGACAAAGAACGTAAACGCAACACAGTTGCGATGAACGACCGGTCTTAGCATACAACGAATGGTATGGCTTCAACATTAAGAATGAGTAATGAACATGGGGTTCATGTAATGGATAACGAAAGTATTAAGTAAGATATGAATTATCAAGAAAGCCGTAATAAACGGTAATAAGATTAATGAAAGTCGAATGTGACTCAGATAATAATGAATCATGAGGTATGGCATTTATTTTCCAGAAAGCCATAAGGAATAAGAAACTAACTTAACGAACATTATAGTTTAATAGTTCGGATAAGTTAAGATAAGTTTAGGTTGTGGTACAATCGTAACCTTTGATGATTGACATATGGGAGTTGGGTTAAACAATTCCTTCAAAGAGCGAAGGTATATACGAAACTGGCAACCGATCTAACTTATTGTGATGGCAGTGTAGATGAGACGGGAACTTGTTTGTTGGTTGTTTGTGAGAAACTAGTCAGAGTACCATATGGACTACTAGAAGAGAAGCAATGTGTGTTGAGTCCTAGAAGAGTATAAGAAGAAGATAAAAATGCAAATCATCAAAGATGATGAATGTATTAAGTAAGACATCTTCGTATGTCATGAAGCCATAAACTGAAAGTTGGTCGCGTAAACTTAGGTTGAAAGAACGCGAACCCTAAGAAGTAAAGATAAGTAAACCTATGCATAAGTCAAGTATACAACTAATTGGTGTATGTGTTATTTCCTTATATGTTTTATAGGGATTGGAATGAGCAGTTTAGCGTAAGTTGAAGCTGTGCGTAAGGCAAGTTTCCTAACTTCATTCATATTCTAATTAGGCAAGTTTCCTAATTAGTTTCTTAAACTTCTCAGATGTTGAACTTGAGAAGTTCTGTCTATGTGCGAATGTGCGATATTTGTACAAGGTGGTAGAACATATGAGGCCTTGTGCCATAATTTGAACACTTCGGTGTTTCTATGAGATGAACTGTTCTGTGATTGAACTGTTCAATAAGAGAATGTTCTATTTATACATGAATCGTTATTGTTAAGTCTGTGCTATTGATTCTAGCCAGACAAAAGGTGTATGAAAAAGTTAGAAGAATGGAAGTATTTCAAAGTGAATGTGACTAATGTTTTAAAATGATAGGAATCAAGATTATTCCTATTATTCAAGCTGCTTAATAACCTTTGTTCGGTTATCGAAGTTTTAAGGAATGTTTGAATTCTTAAAGTTATTTGTTCAACTGTTATAACTTGCTGGGCAATTGAATGATCACACTTGCTTTAAATGAAAAACATTTTCAGCGTACGAGTAGAAGAACCTAAGGATCCCGTAAAGATCAAGCTGATCAGTATCTAGAAGAAGTGTCATTCATTAGATGAATTAGCATGAAGATCAAGAGAAGACTTGTAATGAAGAATAGTTAATTGGACTATAGATTAGTTTAATGAACTGTTATGTATCCTTAGTGGCGGATGAAAGTCACTCGTGTAAGATATAAAGAATAATGTAATTATTATTATTTGTAATGAAAGAGGTTATAAGGTATTAGAATCTGGGAATTGAGAATGTATGTTGTTATATTTCAGTATATAATGATGTATGTTTTAAAAGAAGTGGGACCATGACATACGGAATCCGAATGTGAAGATAGACCGAATTTTGGGGCGTTACATTAATTGTGGAAAAATTAACATCACTATGGCACATCATAATGTAAATATGCCTATGAAACTCGTATAGAGTTTTGAAGATGAGAAGATGTCTATGGAATCCTGATGTTAATGCTATGTATCCAACATACTGGCCATGTTTCTCACTGCCAATGGTAAAAAGTCAGTTCTAATTTTCACATTACGCCTTCTTGTTATGAATATAACAATTTTTCATTTTTAATAACTACACTAGATATTCCAGATTTTGCATGAGAAAAAAACAAAAATTAAAATTAAATAGCCTTCATTTTTTTTCTTTTAATAGATATAGGTAATAGATAATAGATAATAGGTGGGTAAAAATCACTTTTACGCCACTGTGGTTACAGTGTTTTAACTAATTAGCCATTGTGCTTTTAATTTATTCAATTAGCCTAGTATACTATTTAAAAATGTGCAATTAACCCATTCCGTCCAATTTTGCAGACGGGCGTTAAAAAATTGGCCTTATTTTCCTACGTGGCTTTTACAAATTAAATGCTAATGATGTGTATTTCATTGACGTGGACGAGATATAAGCAAAACCATTGCAAAGCAAACCATTGTTGCTTTTAATGTCCTACGAACTCGATCAGGTTGATCGAGAGAGAGAATACATGACGATCTTGATCGTATGTGAGGCTGAGTGGGTTGATCAAGAACCAAGATCGGTGAAATCGAGTGGGTCGAGTGAAGAACTAAAGAATTAAAGAACTAGGGTTCCCCATTTCTAAGTAAAAGTGCACGAAAATTAGGGCTTTTGCTTGAAAATTGGTTTCGAGATAAGTGCAAATGTATTGTACATCTGATATGGCTTCATCCCGAACTAGCTCAATGTCAACCACTGCTTCAGAACTGCACAAGTATTTTTGCGATGTACCAACTCGAATCTGTATTTCGAAGAAAGATAGGTCAAAAGGAAGGAAAAAGGTTTTACGGGTCAAGCTTAACTATGGGGTTAGTTTACTCATTATATTTGTAATCAGATTTCATTCCTATCTTTGTTTAATATGGTTTGTGGCTCTGCTTTTCCCCATCTCTCATTAAATAATGTTTGGTTAATTATATATATTTGATAGAATCGAGATATTGTGGATATTTTCAATGGATCAAGTGCCTTCCATTGTTGATGAAGCAACTAGTGTGATGAGCAAGCCAGTTGAAGAGGTGAGCTTGGTGATGGAAAAAAATGCTAAACTGAAGTAGAAGTTGAAAATTCTGAAGAAGGAAACACTAATAAAGGAAATGGAAGTTGATAGACTTAAGGAGGCAAACACAAAACTTAGATGTAATTGTGTATTTTCATGGATTGTCACTACAATTCTAATCTTGACATGAATTTACATGTATTGATTGTAATGAACTTGGTTATCAGTTGTCAAGATTTTTATTTCCATGGATTGTAATAGGTTGTAATGTACCCCCATTGAAAATGAGATTTTTAGTAGTTGAAAGTGTAATATTAGTGTGGTTTGATTGGTAGTAATATTTTTAGTAGTTTGTTTATTCAGTAAATGGTCATGGTACTAACAAATTGAACATGATTGTAATGGATGTGGTGTCTTGTAATGGTAATGTATTGATTGTAATGAACTTGGTTATCAGTTGTCAAAAATTGTTGCCAACAACAATTGCCAAAAACAATTGACAAAAACAGAGCCAACACTAATTGTTAAAAAACAGAGCTAACATCCTAACCTAACTTGAACACAACCAACAACAAATGTTACCAACAACAATTGCCAAAACAGTTGACAAAAACAGAGACAACACCAAATTTCAAAAATAGAGCCAACAATCCTGATAAAGTATATTAAGTCAACTTATAAGCATAACCATAATTATATTAAGCATAGCCAACTGATAAAGTATATTAAGCCAATAAAGAATTTGGTTACCAACCACAAAACATAACCACATTAAGAGACCAATTCAATACAGAATTTGGTTACCAAAATATTGCATTAATATGGTCCCTTTGATCAAGTCAGAAAAATAAAGTACAACCTAATGTCCAACAAAATAATGAACCATAACTTGTTCAGTCTAGTCTTCTTTTAGCCTTTACTTTCCACCTGGTTGATGGTTCTGGTCCACTTATCGCTTTTCAGGTCGCAAATGGTCCTTTTCACGCCTTCCCTCGCACTGCTTCCATTCTCACTTGTTGCTAGTCTTGGGCTTTTCCTTACCTACATTGAAAAAACCAATTAGTGCTTAGCTGCCAACAAGCATTGAAATAATATACAATTCCTTACTTCTTTTTGCCCAGTTTGATTTCCAAATCCAGAATTCTTTCCTTGGCCCCTTTCTTTCCTTTTCACCTGTAGAATAGAACCACATGTGAAATAATATACAAATAAATATTAAAAATTGGTTTTAAAAGTTGGTTTTAAAAAAGCTTACCCCCAGCTTATTAGGCCTTGGGGCACCTCCAGTATCAGGAGTAACGAGTAGCTTCGAGTAAGTTCTTCAAGAAGTCAGTCCCAGCCATCCCTTAGTTGTGTCCACTTACAACCTAACTTGTTATGCCCATACTCTTTGCACTCAGAGCACCTAACAGAATCCCTTTCCTAGATGACTTGGTCTTGCTTCGGGCTCTTCATTAGATCCTTCCTCCTAATTTTCTTAGTCTCCTCATTATTCTCTTAGTCATGGAGGCAACAATGTTGTCAATGTCGAAGGAGGCCATTCATTTGAACCCCCATTGATTTAACAAGTGGTTATATGATTTCAAGTAAGTATCCACATAATAGCAGGAATCAACATAGTTCTCAACTGGTTGTTCCATGTGAAGGATTCCAATTACTCCATGGTGGCAAGGAATACCAGATAACTGCCATACCCCACATGAACAACTCATAATCTCTAAGTCTACCTTGTATTTTCCACTCCTATCAGACACTTCAAACTTGTGCCCCCCATCCTAGTCATACTCACAGTACTTGGTTAACTCAATGGCCTTATTGACCTTTGTCATAATCCTAGACACATAACTTTTGCCTCTATTTTTGCATCTCATCCCTCTTTGTATGGATTCTACCCACGACTTGTGTTTTTATATCTTCAAACATAGTTAGTAATGGTTTATATCTAGCCTCTAAGATCCAACTATTAAAACATTCAAACATGTTATTAGTCACAACATCACATTTTGTTTCACAAGAAAAAAGGCCTCGCTTCACCGCTTAGGAGGAATAGTTAAAAGATGAGTGTGAGCATCCTTACTCTCACGCCTCGATGTCAACCATTACCCTTCCGAACTCATGAGGATTATCGCCTTGGCCGCCTTCTCCAAAACATCACCTTCAAGATCGCTTCCCGCCACTTCTTCCTCCAGCTAGCATAGATGTGTCTTCAGACAACATTTACGCTCTCCTCCTCGCAAAAGCTCAGATATAAAGAACCAAACCTTGCAAATTTTTCAAAGAAACACATCTTTATTACAGTTTAGTACAAAATATAATAACAAGTAATAAAACATAAAGTTCAAAAACATTTGTAATACCTTTTGTTGGTCGCTTATCAAGGTCCATCCTCTACCTAATTCCGTGTCAACATCCTCTGCAATGAGATTCCTGAAACCAACCTGTGAATCCTTGTTCTCACTTTCAACCACCGCCTGCTAATTGAAACATTTGGTTGTTTGCATCCCTACTAACAAAAGAGATAACAACTCACCCCTACAACAGATGTGTCTTAAAGAAACAACCATCAAGCCCTATTATATGTCTACATCCTTCCAACCAATTTTGTTTAACAAATTTTAAAACAAATGTACATTCTTTGAATCTAGGTGGAGGCCCCCATCACCTCTAATTTGGATCGTGGTTCTCCTGGATTTCGTAGCTAGAATCTCATTCCCATACTCCCTGCACTCTTACCATAATGCTCCTTCAAGGTGCTCTCAATTTCACTTAAAGTCATTTTCTTTTACTCGTAATCGAGGTAATGATGATTGCAAATTCAAACTTTTGTTTAATCAAGCCCCCATGATTTCAACTTCATTCTTAGTTTTGCTCTTATTGTACCCCCCAAACTTGTCAACCAACCATCTAGACCTAACAATCAATCCTTGTTTTCCTCACACAATAATGTTGCTTATTGTATGATTTAATTTGAAACACCTTCTCAAGTGGCACATAACTAGCCCACAACCCCCACGGATGCTTAAGGGCACACTTTGCTTCAGATTCTTGTTTTCTCATTAATGTTAAAAATAGATTCCTTTCTATTACCAACCGCATAATTCACTATAGCTTCCCAACACCTCGCTCAGACCAAAGTTGAATATCATATCAACTTCAAATTTTATCTTGCTAATTGGAGTGTTGGGATTTTATGTTGAACCACTCTTTTCTTTTTTCCTTTTGTGGCTCCTCTCCTTCCCATTCACTCACTACTACTAGAATCACCACTGGAGGAATCTCATCATCGAAATTTTCTTCGCCCACCCAAGGCCTCATTCCTTTTGTCCCAAACCCCAACTCATCCTCCCCATCCTAAAATGTTGGTTCAACTTCTCCTCTGCAGCCTTTAGTTTTTCTAGATGCCTCGCTTTTCCCCGCTATTGCTTCTCTTGTCAGGTACCAGTTCAACTTTGGTTGCTTTCTTGGGATAGATGAAGCCCCAACATCCTCAACATGTAAGTGACTAATATCAACTTGATCTTCATCAAGTTTTACTTCACAATCCAAAACCAACTCTTGTCCTCTTGATTTTTTATCACCTTTCATTTTCTTATATTTATCAACTCCTCATTCTCATCATCATCAAGAAAGATCACTTAACTCCTCATCACTTTCCTCATAAGTAGCATCACTTGAATCATCATCTGTCTGCTTTGGTGCTTCCTCATCTCTAACATCAACCTCAAAGTGTTTCTTCATTATCCTCATGGTCACAAAGATATATCAATCTTCCCAGCCAGAGCTTCATCAATTAGCGCCTTACACTATTGTCATCATGAAGAAGTTCTAGACTCCTTCAAATTCCACCCCACCAATTTGAAGTATATATCAAAGTGTCTTTATACCCTAGGTGTTTTACCAACTTCACCATCCTCTCAACATTCAAGTAATCTCCATAGCCCCCTTATAAGTTTCTTTCCTTCCACCCTCATAAACATATGATCTTAGTAACAAACTGACCTCCATGGTACAATTCAACATCAAAGCGCTTCATGCCGCATTAAACAACATGTTCAATTTGTTAGGCACTACGACCATTTACTCAAATAAACTTATTACATGGTCAACTATTAAAGAAATCAGTAAACATTAAAGAAACACAACCTTAATGACTTTTTACGATTGCTTAACACTTAAATCTATGTGATTTCCATTTATCACATCGATTTACAAACTCTATAATCAGTGAAGTTATGGCTACCAACTATTAGGGAAACAACACTTTTACACTTTTACACTAATGTTGGTAGCCATAACTTCACTATTAATATTCCTCTGGTCATTCATGTTTAAATCCAAAATATCATCAAGTTTTTCACCAGTGCATAAAAGTGCAATACTTCATACGAGAACCCTGGGATTGGAAAAAAAGATGAAAAAAGTGAAATACTTCCTATCAACACCGTATACCTTCGCTTTTAAGAGAAAACATAGATGAAAAGAGTGCAATATTTTATTTTTCAGACAAAAATTGGTGGAACCCAAACCACACTTACATGGTAGACGATTGTTCGGTAGGCGATTGGAACCCTAACTGTGGTAGACGATTGTTCTAGAGACAATTGTTTGTGAGGGCGATTGTATGTCCTGCCGTAGACGCTTACTATGGTAGACGATTGGAACCCTAACCTTGTTCATCTGTTTGTGTCGCCAGAGACCCCCACCTCCTTCCTCGATTTCTTCTCAAACGAAGGTTTGCTTTTGAGCCTTAGATGAATTGTTTATTTGTGCCTTTGTTTTTCTTTTGTTTGCTATAGTTTCCTCCCGCCCATTCCACAAAGGCTTAACTGATTGGTCTTGCTGACTACATCAGCAAATACACATCATTAGCATTTAATTTGTAAAAGCCACGTAGAAAAATAAGGCCAATTTTTTAACGCCCGTCTGCAAAATTGGACGGAATTGGTTAATTTCATATTTTTAAATAGTATAGTAGGCTAATTAAATAAATTAAAAGCACAATGATTAATTAGTTAAAATACTATAATGACAGTGGCGAAAAATTGCTTTTTCCCATAATAGGTGTTATCATGCATGAGCTTAAATCAGATAGGAACTTGTATTAACTGCTATATGCCTAATGAACTAAACTCGAATCACAGGACAAAACACTTTTAAACATAAGGGCATTACGACTCCTATGAGTCCAGAAATTTTAATTAGATTGCATAAAGATACAAGTAACTTCAGATATTACTATGTTAATTCCATTTGTTATATCCTTTAGAAATCAAATCCTCAAAATAAGCATATTTTAATTAAACAAACAGATATGTAGTGCTTTTTTTAAAAGTATTTAATGCTTTAGTTTAAGCATTACATCTAAAATAACATTTTTGAAATTTGTCAGATGCACTATCAAATTTTTTTGACCTTGAACTCAAATCAAATATTTGCTCCAAAGATTTCTCGAGTGTACACTTAACAGAAAAGAATATCTTTAATTCATTTTGGATAAATATCAAATAATCAAGTACCATTTTTCTTCTGATAAAAGAATAAATAATATTAACAAAAAAAAAAGAGGATACGATAAATGGGTGAGAAGAAGGCCACCCACAGACTCGTGAAAAAACATGACCAAAAGAACACTTAAAAAAGTGTACCCTCCGATCTCTACACAAAACAATCACAAAAGTACATATATAAAGGCCGAATAGTAGAACTGCAAAACAAAACCAGAAAAAAATCATATCCCTTGACACCTTAAAAGATAATGCAATCCCTCTAAATAATCTTCCATTACGTTCATACCAGATTTCCGTAATCTAGCATTAGGTTCTTTCGTCACCAGCTCCCAATCAAAGAAAGTTGCCTATCAACTTCTCTAAGGAGTCAACAACGCTAACTTGAATACTGAACAAAGATAGATATTAAGCCAACACTTAGCAACAACATATTTACTATTCTTCAGGCCTTGGCATTTAAAATCAAGTTGATTAGCAAGTTATTTTTGTTTAGCGTCCATTGCTATGCAGGCACAGGATCCCCATATGGGATTTCAGCCTACAATATATAGTATGAGATTTCAGGCAAAACCAAAAGATTCATAGAAGTCCAAGGCAGGAATATTATAGTATAGCAGTCGAGCGATATGACAATATGTTGCAACAGATTGAGTGAGCAGCTATATCTTTTCCAACTCTACTTTCTAGAATTAATGTTGTGCAGTAAAATTATCAGCATAATCTTGATTACATATACTGTATACCTCATTATATTTGACATTAGATAACATGTTCTGGTTGAACAAACCCTCAGTTCTCATATAATCATATGTACATGACAGAATGATGTACTATGAGAAAAATCAAGTTCTCATTCTCCAATGGATTTGTTGTAGAATACAGACTAACTAGTGGCATTTTCTTGCTGCACAATATTAACTCTAATAATCACAAATTTGGAACTACCAGCATTCTCTTGGTGCACAATATTAGCTCTCATTTTCACAAAAATTTATGCAACCGACCAAAAACTTCCAAAGATTGCAGTGACAACCATCACAGCAAGAAGTGTAGGATTATTTCATTTCCGTTGTTGTCAGAGAGACCTTTACGGGTGGGATTATTTCATTTCCATCAGAGCCAGAAGTATAGGATTATTTTGAATTGACATTCCTTAAGCATCTGAAGCTGGCCGTTAGAGCAAGTTCACAGAATTTCATAAAGGGAGCTCAGAGGATCGGGTGTCTAGGTTCTGATCTGTATATAAGTAGAAGCAGGGTATTGTGGAACTAGGATTATTTATAGGTAAACATTACTTCCAGGGTCTGCATGTTTGAGAAATAAAATATGATACAGAAAGATGTTCCTTTCACACAAAATTCATCATAACAGATGAAAATCATATCTAGAGTTCCCACTAATGACGTTTTAACTGAACTCTTCATGATAGGCAGCAGAAACATGCTCCGTTGCAAACCAACACACCGTCTTCAATTAATATATGTAATTGACCTGTTTTATTAATATACTTAATTTTCATATGCTCCATTTACCTAGCTTTATAGTAATATTCCAGAAAAAGCACCCGTCTTTTCATTCAAAGAATGTCTATATAACGCAATTCAAAATTGATATTGTGCTGACTTACAGTTCTTGTAAAACTTTGTGGCCTAACTTTATTGCTTCATACGTTGCATTAATTAGTAGTCACTGCTTCCAGTCTCTCATAGCTTTATTTTACCTCATATTGGTTCATAGCAGAAGAAATGATAGGAATCACAGTACATAAAAACCTATACATCCGCCAATTTAAAGATGGGAGTAACTCTAATACACAGATTCAATTGAGAAAACCATAATGAAGTTAAAAGAATCTAGAAGAAACACATTTAGTTATCACAATAATATTTTTAACCAATTGAAACTCACATCTATAAAATTAGCACATAAAAACTTAATAATTTCATGCCTTCAGTAGTAGGTAGCCGTAGAAGTAGCTTCATTTAATTTTACAATTCAAACATTAAGGGAATATATAGAAATGATCAACATTCCAAAGTTTTGGTACCTCATCAACTTAATTCTCGATGCATAAGATTACAATGTAATATGGATTTAATTATTTCCTTCTCCTTCGACCATTTTCTCAATGATCTGTATCTACCAAATATATTTCTCATACAGTTTCCAAAGGTTTTTATCTAGTGTCTCAAGTATACGCCGGTCAGCCAAAATAAATCACCCATTTACGGTCACTCAGTCAGCCATATTTGGAGGACAAGTTGTTCTAAACTCATCCGCCAAACAGTATAGTGAACTCTGTATAGTGAAAGCAGAGTTCGACAATCAACTCTTTCTCTGAATTCTATCTGAAGCAACAACTATTTGCTATAAATTTCAAATTTTAATCACTTTTTCATTGCAAAAGTAAAATAGTCAATTTGCTAATATAGTTTAATGTAATTAAGATAGCAAAAAATGCAGCTAAGGTTTTGTCGTTTATCATAATATAACATCATCATCAAACTGTCATACAGAGTAAGAGCACAAGATATTCAAAGGAGCAGATTTCTTAGACATTAAAACCATGAAAATTTATCAAAGTTTAGGCAACTTGCAGAAAAGTAGTACCTGGCTCGACTCTAAATAGCTTTATCTCCTTTATCCTTGGATCGTTGCTTCAATATCTTGTTATACAAGAGCCTAAAATGGGAACTACTTGTATGATGTCTCACCAGCAACTAGGGCTTCAAATCCACCAGCAAAACAAAAATTGGACAATAAGCAATTAGGGTTTGAAGCGATGGGATGTAAAAAGAGAATTCAAATGGAGAAACTGACTATTAAGATCTTAAGTAATGGAATGTAAAAAAGATAATTCAAACGGAGAAAATATAAGATCAGAAATTCAGTAAAATTTTAGGCTATTACATAAACTGTTGCTCTACTCTCTCCTAAACAATTTGGTCTGAAAATTACCCAAATTCAACAAGTAATTTACATGACTACCACTCTTACCAATACCTAACCCCCGTAGCCAAGGAACCCCTAAACAGACTACAATGTATCTGTATCTTCACTTCTTTGCCTTCCTCGCCGAGGTCCTCTTCACCGGCGTTTTCACATACTTAGCATTCTTAGACGGCGCCTTCTTCAATGGTGTCTTCTTAGCCGGAGCTTTCTTCGCTGGCGCTGGCACAGGTTTGACAGTTGCCTTCTTCCCAGGCGATGTTCTTGTCGATGTCCGAGCTGCCTTAGCCAGCCTGGCCGCCGGTTTCGTCCTAAGATTAGCTTTAGACTCGGGTTTAGGCTTAGCAGCTACCTTCGGCTTTGGCTTAACCGCCGGCAGGGGCACAGGTTTTGCCTTGGATTTAGCAGCGGGCTTAGCCTTCGCAACTGGCTTAGCCTTGGGTTTAGCAGCCGGCTTGGCGTTCACAACCGGTTTTGCCTTAGCAGCAGGCTTTTCCCTAGTAGCTAGCTTTGCTTTCTTCACAGAAGTTGCTTTAGCCGGCTTGGAAGCAGCTACCGGCTTGGCCTTAGCCGGATCACGCTTCTTCTTTGCCGGGGCGGTGGATCGGGTCGAAGGGAGCTTGTACGAGTTCTTAATTTTCACGAGCTTGCCCGCGGCTGTAAGCTTCTTCAGATGAAACAACAGCAACTTTCTGAAAGCTCCTGGAAGCTGCTTTTGTTTCTCTTCAATGAACTTCTGTATGGCAAATTGACTAGACCCGTTCCTCTCCTTTAAGGTCGTGATTGCGTCTGCTGTCATCTAGGGTTTCACAATAACAAAAAAAAACAAAAATTCATCAGATCAAAATTCAAAATCACATCAAACAAATTAGAAATGAGAAATTACATATAAATACACATACAAATGAGGTAAGAAGAATAGAAATGAGATATTGAATGTAAATACATACACAGATAGAAATGAATAACTAAAAGTAAGAAGGATAGAAATGAATACCTCAAGGTAAGAAGGATGAGTAGGAGCAGATTTGGGCTTCTTCGGAGCAGCAGATTTCTTCTGTTTAGGCTCCTTGGAAGCTTTGCCTTTCTTTGGCTTCGAGGCATCTTCCGCCGCCGGCTTTTCTTCCGGCAACTCACTCACCGGAGGAGGGACGGAATCTTCTACTCCTTCCGTAGGAAGAATTGATTCCTCAACAGCGGCCATGGATTCCGAACCAGGAAGAGAATTTGGAATTTACGAGAGGGAGAGAAAGGAGTTTTTCTATGTTCCGGTTACAGTTTGTGGGCGGTTTAAATAGGTATCAGTAGAGGAGCTGAGAGCTCGAGCTGAGCGCTGATTGGTTGAAATGGGTGAGACACGGATTAACGTTGTTTTGAAATTTTTGAAAGTGGGCCTTTAGATTTAAGCCTTATCTACGGCTTATGATGCTCCTTTGAAGGGAAAGGGCTGGAGGTCTTGCCAAGCTGGTTAGAAGATGAAGTTCTTGAGGTGTGTTTTTCACCTCAATTGAAATTGCTATAACTTGAAGAATACATATTAGATTTTGATAAGGTTTGGATGGTATTGTAGCTTGGGACTTTAGCTTTCCAACGGATATTTACTTGCCTCGTAAAGTTGGTCGAGTGTGAAGAATTTTAACTTTCTGGTTGCAATGGTCTAGATTAGAGCTTTCGATGAGTTCTTTAAGATTAAAATGAAATTTGAAAGACTTCATTCAACCATTATTTGTAATTTTGGTAATGTTTGTTTTATAGGGTTCTCAAAGGATCTATTGGCTCAAGAATCATGAAATTTGGTTGAAAAATGAACATCCAAATCTGAATCGAAAAATTACTAAAGTTGAACATGCATACACAAAAAGAAAAAACTTTACATTTTGAACATTGAGAATAGGTACATTTTGTGCCTATCATTTATCCTTTTAATTTACCTCTAATGGAACATGATCTAAATTAATTGCATGATTTTGTTGTTAAATAATGGCTCAAAACATTTAATTATGTATACACTTTTATAATATTGTTTCTCAAGTAAAAAATACATATTTTTGGGTTTAGACATCACATAAGATTTATTTTCAAGTTATTTCAGCAAATTCTTTTTATATGGTGAAACTCAACTTTTAAAGTATAATTTTTTCATTTTAGATTTACTTTGACATGGGGTCATATAATAATCTATTTTACCGTGTATCAATTTACATTAGTACTCAACAAGTTTATTTATTGACTGAATATACATTCTCATGAACCTTTCATGAATGTAAGTTTGATCATATCAAGAAGTTGTAGGAAATAGACTACAAAGTTAAATCATAATATGCAATGCAATGTAATATCAATATAATATGCCAAATATGCAAGTATCGTGCTATAATTTTATGTTTAGATGAACCATATAGAAAGGTGCACAAGGATGCATCACTTTATCTTTAATTTAAGATAATGATTGATGAAAGTTTCTTTTATGCTAGGTAATTTATACAATAGGCAAAGTAAATATATACGTTGTCAATAGAATAGTTTGTTACATCTTATAAAAAATATTTTTATTAGCTTGCAAAGTTTATAGTGGTGTCTAATTAACTTTAGAGACAAGATTATATTAGAGACAAGATTATACATAAATCTTACTCATATTGCTAAGTAATGGATACTTAATGCACACAATCAAGAAATTCATATCCGAATGAATCATGGTTATCATAAAAATTTACTATCTGAAATAGTGATTGTTGTACTCACCCCTAGATTTTGATGATTAACAAAACATATTATTTGTGATTAACTATGACGCTCCCAAATCCGGGTCCCTTGAATCTCAGATTCGGTGCTCACGATACATCATACTCACTACATCTATATACCCATACTTTATGAATTACATAATTTATTGCATTACCTTAATACATAATATATAATTATCCCAAGTCTACTAACCTTTACATTACATATCTAATAATACAAAAGATTTATATCCATATATAACATAATAATTATTATACAAATGACGATATTCGGTCGCCTTCTCTTTGCCTTTGTCTTTCTTCGAACATTCAGGCTTAACTGAAATAATATCATGATATAGAAAATGTGAGCAACTAATTCGCTCATCAAGTTTAAATACAAGAACGATATATCATGATTAGAAGAGTTTAACTCTCTAGAACTTCAACAATATTCAAAAGATTATGAAGTAGCTGAAACAATGAATCATTTCCAATAACAAGGATTTTCTTAAAGTTCATGTTGAATAACATATCAAGGATGAAAGAGTTAAATTCTTTCAAAGTTTCAACAATTATCAAGTTGATTATGATGGATTAGCAAAACTGCAACCATATCCAATAAAAAGGGATATTCTCAAATTTTATGTTAAATGATCACAAATGGATCGTGAACTGCTAGAGGAATCATCAGTTAATAAATTAGAATTACCTCAAGAGTATAAGTTAGCTATAAAAATTAATTATACTCTTCTGCGAGTACGTAAAGTGATCAGCCTCATTGTACCCGTGATTATGCATAATACTCAAAAATAGCGCGTGGGTCGGATGTTCGACAATAAAATTTTCCCTTTTTTTATAAAGGATGTTCATCTCAGTATTACATCATGAGTCTACTGTGACGCCCCCAAAATAGGTCCACACGACCCATTCTGAGTCGCCAGATATCACTCTATAAAAATTAAATACAAACTTCATTTATATAATCGTTGAATCGTCAAATGCAGAGTACGACAATGAGATAAGTCATGAGTTTTAATACAATATTGTCTAAGTAAATAGTATCCAAACTCAAATTATTACAATGCCATATAAAATATAGCGTAGAAATATTTTAAGACCCCAAGAGAAGAACAAGAAGATTACTATCATATTCATTCTAATGAGGTGCACTTTTGACGCTTTCAAAGTCGGGTTCTCATCACCCTATTGTTGTTACGCCAAAATCAATTATTAAGTAGCGTATAAAATCGACACACACATCTTAGGTCCTCAATACAATTATCTCATTGCATATCATACCGTTTTTATAATGTATTGAGAAACTTCGACAGATCTCGGATCATCATATTATTTCCTTATTATCCCTCACCGACCCAATTTACACTCTTATTACCCGAAAGGAATTGTGAAGCAAAGGGTGAGCACAAATAGCCCAATAAAAGAATATCATGACTAAAGATAATTAAATTATCAATAGCCTTCGTCGAATAATAAATCAGAGATTTAGAACATATGGTAGATGATAAAACTTTTCAACTATAGTTGCAGCAGAACGAGCAATCCATTAGAAGAGTCAAATAGACCATCAGATCTATTATCTTCTCTATGTTAAAAGTCCACCAATAATATTTTATCACTGTAACATCAATCAACAATTCATGTCCACAATCATATGAATAACTCATAATTATAATTATGATTCTAAATTCCTCTTTGCACCCAGGACGAAGATAATTTTCATCACCTATCTTCACCTGAAACATCAAAAATTATGGTTATACCAAATCATAATTTCGCTCATAATCATACTAATAAATTCATCTTTGCACTACTACCAAAGATATTCATTAACAATTTATTCTTTTGCACTTTCTGCCAAAAGACATACAATCAGTATTTTAGAAGAGTCAAGTAGAGCATGATATCTACTAATTTTTACTGAATTAAAAGTGTATAATCAATATTTTATCATTGAGACTCGACAATAAATAATCCACATCATCGAATCATCCCCGCACTACTACCAAGGATATTCATATAATCATCGATGGTCAAAGTGATTATACCGAATAATCCTCGTTATAATCATACCAATAATCGTCCATCAATAACGACTACGGGCCAATGAGGACTTTTACCACATCATCTATAACATTACGGGTCTTGATTATACCGAATGATCCCTCGTCATAATCATACCAATAAATAGTTCATCTATGCACATAAGCCAAATATACTCATCAATCAATAGTTCATCTTTGCACGTAAGCGAAGATATACAATCATAAAACCAATAATCAATGGTCCATCTTTTGCACGTAAGCCAAAGATATACAATCAGAAAACAAATAATTAACAGTCCATCTTTGCACGTAAGCCAAAGATGACTTTCATCACAATATAAGCATGAGGATGATGACAATGATATAAGCATTAATCAAACGAAAACAAAGATAAATATTAAAGGCTTTAAATTTATCCAAATATTATCAATCACTTAATAAATTCATAATCTAATATTATTAATATTATAATAATATTTTAATCACTTCTTAAACTTATAAACAATTTATTTTAATTGTTTACACTTTACCAAATAATGTATTTAATCATTCAAAAATGCCATACTCATAAGATTTCATCACCAATAATTAAATCCCTCATCAAAAATCTACATATACCTTATATAGGATTTCCAAGCCATAAAATCCTATTTACCAATTTTTTAACTTCACATAACATATTTAATTCATATGTTCGTAACTAAATCATTTTCATGAAAAATACCAAATCAGTCCCAAAAATTATTCTTTTCTGGGATTTAGTAGAATATAGTCCCATATTGAATATATATTTTTCTCGGAATTTTTAAAATTCATTTACTATTTTTCATATGGCCAAAACTGCCAAATATTTAGACATTTATCATAAATTATACTTTTGTCCAAAAATTCCGAAATTTACAGGGTATACTCATGTTATATACATGTACTCCCAATAAAAATTTCACCAATTTTAGAGTTAACCACAATGAGTTATAAGGGTTTACTTTTAAAATAGTCTTTTCCCATAAAATTCATAACTCCTAATCTATACATCCAAAAATCGTCATTTTTTGACACAATCTAGAAAACTCAACAAACCATCATTTCAAATTTTTCCAGAATTTTTGAGGGTCAGAAAAATTACGAAACTGCAAATGAATTTTCACCCGCCATGCGGTAATCCACGTAGATAGATCATTTCCATAATTTAATAAAGAATGAATACAAAGGATCATTCACCATGCATGTGGTAATCCACATAGACAGGTTATTCCAACAGAATAATAAAGAATGGAATAACAGAAAAATTCACCATGCATGTAGTAGTCGCGTGAGACAGAGTTATTCCAATGAATAATAAAGAATAGAATAACAAAAGAATTCACCGGTGTACGATGTCAATCGCATGCATGTGTTATTCCAATGTATAATAAATAATGGAACTAGGTCATGCGTAATCCGCATAGACAGGATATTCCAACAAAATAATAAAGAACGGAACGAATTATGCATGTCATACGCATGCATGAAGATATTCCAACATAATAATAAAGAATGGAACCGTGTCATGCGTAATCCGCATGGGCGAGGATATTCCAACATGTAATAATAAAGAATGGAATAACGTAAGAATTTCACCATGTATGCGGTATTTGCATGATAAAGTTATTCCAACATAATAATAAAGAATGGAATAACAATAGCTCTCTTCATGAATACGAAAGAAATAATACCACTTACTATAATAATAATATCCCTTACCTCAAAAGAAAACTGGATACTAGAATAGTGAGGTAGCAGACTTCTCTTCTTCTTTCTCTTTATAATTTCTCTCTATAATAATTGCTCTATAGCTTTAGTGAATTGGTGAGAAATGAAGGAAGAATGAGCTTCTATTTATAGGAAAATATAGTTTCGATAATTGCACGTTTTGGGGCTCAAAATATTACAGTATAATACCTTCAACTTTTCTTTCATTTTTAATTTAGTCCTACAAGTATTATCAAACTTGCACCACCTCCCCTAATAGTAAATAATGTGAATCAATAGTTCAATCATGTGAATCAATAGTTATAATTAGGTGAAAATACGAATTACAGTATAGTACCTCCATCTATACCTCCATTTTTAACTTAGTCATGCAAGTATTATCAATCTTGCACAAACTCCCCTAATAGTACAAGAATGTGAATTAATAGTAGACACATGTGAACAAATAGTTATAATCATGTGAATTAATAGCAATTAATTGCTCATTTATTCGATTAATTACCCGACTGGTCAGTATAACTTCCAGACATCAATTAATATCGAAATAAATATCGATTTCCACTAACACTAATAATCCTAACACAATGGAAATATTTTTTTCAACAATTTCATTTTTGAAATTTTGAAGTTTGACTTTTTTCGAATAATCATTATTGTTGACTTTTTTGACCAAAAAGTCAACCCCGACAAATTTTGTGTTTATAGTCTATTTCTACTAATTTCATCGTTCCGCACTCAAATATCACGCCAGCGTCTCCAAATTCAACTCTGAACTCAAATTCAATTTTTAATAACATTCATCATTAATATTATAACTCACAATATTTAACAATCAGGTCGTTCCCAGGAAAGAGGGGGATTTTCGATAAGAATTTCTCCTTATTGGCGCGCAATTAGGTGACCAAACCTCTCCTTGCAAATAATAATATGAATAAATTTGTCGTCTCAATTATTGATTCAATAATATATAAAATATTATGCAGATGATACTATGACAATAACTGAATCAATAATATGAGAGATATGATGCATCAATTACTGTAACAATAATTGAGTATAACTGAGTGACTTCTCACGTAAGCATCAATAATCAATACCGTATGCTACTATGCAACCACGCGTATTACTGTACTTTTACTACCGAGTAGTTCAACAGTTTTAACGGTAACACTTTTGCTGTTATTTTTATAAAAAGATAATTCTGTCGTTTCCTTACTACGATAATACTTCTGTTGTGGGGCCCACCAATGATTGTGCCGTCCTACGGATATTCCCCGACAAAAAGAATATTCCCTGACCAAACAAATATTTTATAACAACTTACATACTTTGAAAAATTTTCATATATCACCCTTAACTTTAACTTTTTATCAATTTAACCATTTACTAAATAGAATAATTATAAGAAAATTGAATACTTTCATTTCATAAAATTCGGGGTCTCACATCTACACCACAACAATATGGTTTGGATTGATTTCAAAGAAATATTATGATTTCAACATTTTATATAAATATTGATCTAGCCAAAACAAGTGACATATATCCTCAATAATAAATTAGTTCAAATTATAGAACGTTTCATGCTTTAACAAATATTAGTATAGCCAAAACAAATGGCATCGACATTCAATAACAACCAGTTCACAATTAATAGAACGATTCATGCTTTAACAAATATTAGTCTATACAAATAAAAAAGATTTGTATAAACTCTAGAATTTATTTAAATTAAGATCATTGAACAAATTTAGAATTTCAAACATTGGGAAACAATCATAAGAATTAAAGACAAATGAATGTAAGAACTGACATATCAATAACAACTTGCACAATGTGCGAATATCAATAAATATCATAGATGTGGAATAATTGTCAATAATTACTCCACTAGTATGCTTGAAACATAATAACTCAAGTTTGAGTTAAGAAACTTGTCTCGTTCGATAACTACTGATGAGTGCATATTATTCATTTATTTTGATTCCTTTATGTTTATTTTTATTGGATGTTTCATGTGTATATGAGCTTATTAAGGTGTTTAATGATTTCAGAAAAAATTAGAACTGAAATGAGAAAAAAGGGAAAATTACAAGGTTTTTAGCGTTAAGTTGGATGCATGGTCTTGGCTTGGGACCTGGATTTTATTGTAGAGCTCTTCCTTAGCTTTCTGGAACATCTTGAATCGTCCCAATCGGAGTTCATATGAAAAAATTATGATCTTTTTACTAAACGGAAGTTGAACCTCAAAGTTTGGAAGTTGTAATTTACACAGCAGTCACCTGGAGCCCAATTTCGACCTTGATGCAGCAAGAATCTATTAATTCCCAAAGAAGTAAAATTATAAATCTCGTTGATAGCTTCGATTTGATAGGTAGCATGCCCCGTAACTCCCCCCAAATCAAAAGTTATAGTCGTTTTCTCAAAGGACATCGCAGTAAGAAATATGAGCGAATTTGAGCGGGAGAATTGGGAAATCTTGGAATTTTGGAAAGTTTCTAAAAGCAGATTTTGGCAGATTTCTACATGGATTTGGATTGATATTTCTATTATATTTAGGATATCTTTTAGACTAAGATTTATTTTCAAATTGCATTCTATTTCTTTATAGAAACTAGTTATAATTTGTAATTCCTTTTAGGATTTGGATTTCTAATTCCCATAGGATTTAGGACTTTGTATAGCACTATAAATAGATGATGATAGTCAGAGTTTTATTCATTCAATCATCTACTACATTCTCTCATCTACAACATTGGAGGATTGAAGACATGAGCTAAGTTCTTTTTATTCAGTTATAAGGGATGTTGAACCTTATTTATAATTAATGGTTAATTGAGTATTCATTATTTATTCCTTCTCATATGAAATTCATTATTGATTGTGACGCCCCCAAAATAGGTATACATCACCCATTCTGAGTCACCAAATACATGATACATAACTTAAATACAAACTTAATTAATACAACTGTCGTGCAAAATAAGACAACACAATAACTGAGTTTTAACACGAATATTGTCTTTTAGACAATATCCAAACTCAAATTCAATTTTCATTACATTTATTATCACAATATTTCATAGAATAGTTAGGACTACTATAGCCACCAACTCGGACCATCACTACATTACCTGACTAGTCCCAGCTATATTCTTATTTCCCGAAGAAAAGAATGAAAGAAAAAGGTAAGCTCAACTAGCCCAGTAAAGAATATTATGACTAAGATAATGCAAAATAAATTACCGTTAGCCTTCAATTGTATAACAACTGATAGAATACAATAGACAACAAGTTTTAGATCAACAACTGCAGCGGAATAAGAAATCCATTAGAAGAGTCAAGTAGAGCATGATATCTACTATCTTCTATGATTTAAAAGTTTGTCATCAATTTTATCGTTGAGACTCAACTTAATAAATAATCCACATCACTGAATTATCCATGCACTACGGGCCAAGGAAATTCATTAGTATCACGACCACGTATTATCTATGCACTACGAGCCAAGGATATTCGTGTTTTCACCAATGGTCATGAACATGCCAAACAACAATTCATCTTTGCACCATTGGCCAAAGAGAACGCATGGTCATGATCATACCAATAACTGTTCACCAATGCACTACGGGCCAATGAAGACGTTTTGCCACATCATTTGTAACATTACAGGTCATGATTACACCGAATAATCCCTGGTCATAATCATACCAATCAATAGTTCATCTTTGCACCCTTGGCTGAAGATGACTTTCAGCACAATATAAGCATGAGGATGATGAAAATGATATAAACATTAATCAAACGAAATCAAGGATAAATATTAAAGACTTTAAATTTATCCAGAGTTTTAAAATATCCAAATTGTCAACATGATACTGCTTTGTGGAGTAAAATTCAAGAATAATACCCATGTATCAAAAATAATTTTGGACAGAAAAGAAATCAATTTTTATCATGAATAGTACTCCGGGTGAATAGTACCCGATTGAATAGTATCCTGTGAATAGTACTTCGGGAATAATACCCCGTGAATAGTACCCTGACATGAAAAGTGTCCCGAATACCCGAGTGAATAATACTCGAGTGAATAGTAACCTATAAATAGTATCCCGGTATGAAAAGTACCTCGAATCCCTGAGTGAATAATATTCGAGTGAATAGTAACTGAGTGAATAGTACCCCGGGTGAAAATATTAAAATTTAATAAGAAAGTTCAGACCAATATTCCAATGAAACGATACTGGATGAAGCGCAAAACTCACGGATATTCCACTAATTTCAGGGATTATAGAAGCAATACTTACCATAGTAAGTTTAGATTTAAGAATATGAAAAGAAATAACATGCGAAACTGTAAATAGATTTTCACCTGTTTTCGACATATTAAAGGATGAATACGAAAAATTGTATTTCTTATGAATACGAAAGAAATAATACCCCTTATGAATACAAAAGAAATAACACCCCTTATGAATACAAAAAAAATAACACCCCTTACCTTAGTAGAAGACTAGATACTGCAATAGTGAAGTATCAGAATACTCTTCTTCTTGCTCTCTATAGTTTCTCTTGTGAGTCTCAGTGAATTGGTGAGAATGAAAGAAGAATTAAGCTTCTATTTATAGGAGAATGGAGTAAATAGTAACTGATTCACGGACGGTCCAGATTGATTTACTATTAAAATGGACGGTCCATATTGATTTACTATTAAAACCATAACCGACGATCTAGATTGATTTACTTTTAAAACCACCACTGATGGGCCAGATTGATTTACTAAAACCACCACCAATGGTCAAGATTGATATATTATTAAAACCACCATCAACGGTCCATATTGATTTACTATTAAACCACCATCAATGGTCCAGATTAATTTACTATTGAAACCACCACCAATGGTCCAGATTGATTTACTATTAAAACCACCATCGACGGTCCAGATTAATTTACTATTAAAACCACCACCGACGGTCCAGATTAATTTACTATTAAAATTACCACCGACGGTCCATAAAATTAGTAAATCTTCCCATGGAATACTAAGTCAAACTTACAATAAACGCCTCATGTGAGGATCCAGAATTTTACGAATAATTTTTTTTTTTAATATTTATATTGATTATCAATCTTTTACTAAGTATCTATGATACAAGTCTAGAGAAGTGGTCAATTTGTGTATTGACTAAGAAATATGAGTAGAGTTATGCTTAACAGAGAATAGAAACCCTAACCCTAAGTCCAGATAGCTAGGGATTCGATAGAAAATACAATTATAACAATTGTATTGATGAATATGTGTTTGTACGATATAGAATTGATGATCAGTGATTGATCGGTTAGGGTACAAACTTAGTAAACCCTAATAAGGGATTAGAAACCTTAATTGAATGTCGGTTAACCCTAATTTTCAACTCAAGATCTCTAAACCCTAATAATCGAACCCTAATCTTAATTAGTGGTATCAAGAGGAAGTTATGATACTAAAATATCATATTAGTTATATTAATGTAAGACTAAGTATATGATTGATCAGGGAAATCAAGTAAGAAATAGTAAACCGTAACTGGTAAACCCTAATTTCGGTTCCAGGAATTTGAAACCCTAATTTGGGAATTTAAATGTTAAGAATAAAAGCTTAAGTGTTATAAGTTGTGGGATTAATGGGAAATGTCTAAAATGCCCTTCAAATTATAGTGGAAAAGACCAAATTGCCCTTAGTGAATGCAAAATAACGAAAATACCCTTTTCTTAAAATTTAAGTAAAAGATTTTGTAAATCTTGGTGACTCATCCATTTGATATTGCTATATGCCTTAAAATCTTCCAAGATCAGTTATGTGTGCCACCTATATCAACTTGATACATTGAATCAAAGAAATCAAAGAGTTAAAGTAAGTAAAGTTACTTACTTTCCTACGTAAACCAACCTAGACCTTCTCTCTCCTAAATTTCAAAATCTAGAGTGAGAGAGACTGAAAAGTTTAGCCAAGTTTAGCTCATAACTTTCCAAGAATAGATCAAGGATCAAAAATCAAAGATCAAAGCTAGAAAAGGTATAAAACCCTAACTCTTGAAAATCATGAGATTTAATGTTAGATATTGTTAGTTGTTGTTTAGAAGTGTGTATAAGGATGTTATTTAGTGATCTATGATGACATCATAGATCCATAACATCTAGAAACCAAAAAACTAAGTTTTTCAAACTGACCAAGAACCCTAATTTTAAGGTCTGACAGTCATATGTCAGGGCCTCTAGATCCGTCTGTGTTAATGATTTGGTGTGTTAGATGTTATAGACTTGTTCTTTGCTATGAGGAGAGTAGACTAGAAGTGGAATCGCATCCATACCATGTCTAGATCTCAAGATATAGGTGGTCAAACATGGTTGACCAACTATGGGAGACTGAATCTGGGCAGCCTAGATTTGCTCAGATGGTTTCTGACAAGTTTTGCTAGCCTTTAATCTTGTTGTGTTTAAGTAGTTTGGACAAGTTGTTGTTTTGTTGTTATAGTCTGATATGTAGAATACATATTAAGGTCACTAGATCACTTAGATCATAACCGGAATGAAAGATAATCTCGGTCAAACCAGCATTGACCACCAGCTTTTGACGAAATCTGGAAAACCCAGATTTCTCAAGAACAGCCCCTGACCACTACTTTGACCGGCCTTGATCTCTCACATGTGATGTTGTTTGACTGATTTAGTGTTATGTAGTTGTTCCTTGTCATGAGTACTACATGTATGTACCAAGAAAGCACTTAAGTGATGATGAGAACCTAGAGAAAATCGAGCATTAAAGTAGCACCATGAACTGCCTGGGTTTCTGGGTTACCCAGAAAACCCAGAACAGTGTCTGACATTGATTTTGGAGGCTTAGATATATCTGATAGGATGTTGTATGGCCATGAACTTGGTATGTAGTTGTAGTATTACATAAGTACTACAACTTTAGCACAATTACCAGGCCAGAAGACAAAAAGAACATGAAATTTTCAATGGTCAAAGTGAGTACCTTATAGTCTGACATAGTTTCTGGGTTTGGGCTAAAGAACACCTATAGCGACGGTTCTGACGCTATAGGGCCCTTTAGTGACACTTAATTTTGAAAAATCAATTATTTTATTTAATAAATAGAAAAAAATGGTTTTTAATTATTAAAAATATATAATAAATTCCTAAAAATTATTTTAAAGCCTAAAATTTAGTTTTTAATAATTTTGAGTATATTTTATAAATATTTATTATTTTTGGAATATTAAAGGTATTTAATTTATTTAATTATAATATTAAATAAATTACTTAAAAATGATTTTAATATTTAAAAATCATTTAAAAATATATTATGGTGTTGGAAAATATTTTAAGTTATTTTTAATAACTTTTAATATTTTGTGATGAATTTTATTAATAAATTAATATTAATGATAATGGATTTATTTAATGAATATATTAAATAAATTATGAAAAATTAGAATTAATAATTTAAAAATCATATAAAAATAATTTAAGGATTAGAAAAATTTTTGAGTTATAAAATATAACTTTTGATATTTTATTATGAAAATATTAATATTTTTATATGTTAATGGAAATTATTGGATAAAGGATTTAATTGCTTAAAAATCATATAAAGGTGAAATTAAAGTATTAAAAATACTTTGTAATATTAAAAATAATTTATAATATTATGACATGAATTTCATTTGTAAATAATATTTAAATAAATATTAATGATAAAGGAATATTGTGGTATTTATATCATATAAATACGATATAAGTGATTGAATTTTTTGATAAATAGTAATAATTATTTATAAATTGTTATGAGCTAGGGAAAAATAGTTTTAACTGATGATTAAATTATTTAATATAATTGTGAAGTATTTAGGCAGAGTCTTTTTGGGTTTAAGCTCGATAATTATCCAATTAGGCAATCGGGCTGTCGAAATAGTACCAAACTCAACTCAGACTATAATAGTTTGACTTGAGGTTAGGTCTTATGTGTCTTATAGACAGATAGGATTATGTGATAATGTGTTTGGATTATTTTATAACAATAATTCATAGTAATACATTGTGATGATATTATTCTAACTTAGAGATCAATATTATTAATATTAGGTCTTCAGACGAAGTTAAATAAACTGTGTAGCAATAGTCGACGATGCATGCAAGTTTTTTCTGCACTCTGTGTAAGCCTCATATTTTAAATGCCAGCTTCATTTAAATTACTTTATTAAATGAAAATTTAATATTTATCAGTTATGATCTGGTGATACATAGTGTTTATGAATTCTGTTATTCAAATGTTATGATTTATTGTTCAAACATAACCAAATTATATGAGCTATTGTTGTGGAAAAATGTTTTTGATTTGATATCAAAACATAGTTTGCGAGAAACCAATTTTATTTGGTAAAAATGTATAAAGCATAGTTTGTGAGAAACCAATTTTGTTTGGTACCGATATATATACTGACACTATTCAATGGGCAGTAACAGACTGACCGGGGGTCTTGTACCGACATTATAACAATGAGTGGGCAAGAGGCATCTATAGGCTGTCACCGACATTTATAGCAATGATCGGATAATATTTATGATAGGATGATATGCATACTCCTAGTTTTGTTTGGTTGAGAGGATTAACCCGGGTTGCTAAGTCTATAGGACTGATGTGAGATCCCAAATTTTATGAAATAAAAGTATTCGATTTTCTTATAATTATTATTTTATTTAGTAAATGGTTAAATTGATAAAAGGTTAAAGTTAAGGATGATATTTGAAAATTTTTCAAAGTAAGCAAGTTATCATAAAATAATCGGTGATAAAAATACAGTATTACGCATGGTTGCATAGGAGCACACGGTATTGATTATTAATGCTTACGTAAGAAGTCATTTAGTTTTATTCAATTATTGTCACAATATTTTATATTATTAAATCAATAATTTAGATGACAAGTTATTCATATTATTATTTGAATAATTAACAATGTCTAGAAGTTTTTCTGTCAAGGAGAGGTTTGGTCACCTAATTGCGCGCTAATAGGGAGAAATCCTTATTGGAAAGCCCCCTCTTTCTTGGGAACGACCTGGTTGTTAAATATTGCGAATTATAATAATGATGATAAATGTTGTTAAAAATATTGAAAGGATTTTTATGAAGTAATTGTTGTAAATTTTGCTTATTATTTGGATCCCCATTTACCCATTTTTTAAAATAATCGGTAGAAAGTTATTTAATATAATAAAGTGGGTCCACATGTGGGGCCCACTGGAAGAAAAATGAATTGTGGGGAGAATTCTACAAAATTTGTCACGGGATGGAGTACTATATGTATTATATATATATATATATATGTAATAATTTGAAAGGCTGGCAGGGATGGTAATCACGGGGGTGACAACCCGTGAGTTATCAGGCACGTTGTATATATATATATATAATATAATATATAATATATATTATATTTTATTTAAAGTTTTCATTTTATTAGAATATTTTATTGCATAGTGCTGCATAGTAAAATCAAAATTTTTAACGAAATCAGTCGAAGAATTCGCCCGTGACTTTCCCTTCACTGTGCACTCAAATAGTATCCTTTCCATTCTCCTATGCTTAGTTAGAATTGAAAATCGCACCAGAATCAGAGAATTTTTCTTCTATAATCTTGAGCGTATTTCTTTCGAGTTTTAGAAAGCTTTGAGCGTAGAAAATAGTGAAAGTTTTCTTCAAGAATATTTCCGCTATACCAGTTGGAATACTCTTCTTTTCAAGGTAAGGGATGTTATTTTTTTTTCAATATTCGCTTGAAATAATATTTTCTTCCATACTCTGTAGTATGTAAGTAATATTATTTCGTTTCAGATTTCGAATTCTATACTCGTTTTGTTAAAGTTTTGGCTTCTAAACTCCATGAAGTTAGTAGAATATCCTTGATATTTGCGCTTCATCCAGTATCTTTTCATGGAAATATTATTCTAAGTATTCTTGATAAGTTTTAACTTTTTCATGCCGGGATTACTATTCACGAAGTACTATTCACGGGGTACTATTCACTCAAGTACTATTCACCCGTGGTACTATTCATGATAAAATTGATTCATTTTCAAATCAAATTATTTTTGGTACAATATTATTCTTGAATTTTACTCCTGAAAGCGATGATCATGTTGACAATTTGGGCGTTATTGATTTACGGATAAATTAAATTATAAATCTTTAAAAATTTATCCTTGAACTTATTTTATTGAATTCTTATATCATTGTCATCATCCTCATGCTTATATTGTGATGAATATCTTTGGCTTACGTGCATAAATGAACTGTTGATTGGTATGATTATGATCAGGGATTATTCGGTATAATCATGACCGTAATATTATAAATGATGTGGTAAAAGTCCTCATTGGCCTGTAGTGTAAAGATGGACAAGTGTATGACATGATCATGACCACTGGTGATACTAAAGAATATCCTTGGCCATAGTGCAGGGATAATTCGATGATGTGATGGGCAAGATCATGACCATTAGTTAATAGTTGAATGTCTTTGGCCGTAGTGCACTGACAGGTAATTGATTGGTATGATCATGACCATTGATTTTATAGTTGAATATCTTTGGCCTGTAGTGCAAAGATAGACAACTGATTGGTATGATTATTGTTCTTACATTTGAATATCTTTAGCCTTTGGGGTAAGGATATTGAGTAAACGTTCTATTAAGCCTTTTTGGCAAGGAGAAATTGTTTATTCACATTATTATGAATATAAATTATGAATTTAACTAACATCTTTGATGGTTCAGGTGAAGACAAGTGATGAAAGTTCTCTTTATCTTGGGTATAATAAAGAACTGTTAATGGGTATTACAGGGATAAAAGTGATGAAAAACCTTTTAAATCATAGAAGATAGTAGATTTTATTCTCTACTTGACTCTTTTAATGGATTACTTGTTCTGCTGCAGTTAAACTTGATGTTTGTTATATTTTATCAGTTTAACACTATTGAAGGCTAACAATAAATTATTACGCATTATCTTAGTCATAATATTTTTCTTTTGGGCTAGTTGAGCTCACCTTTTTGCTTTCATTGTTCTCTTGAAATGAGAACGTGGCAAGATTCTAGTCGGGAAACCGAGTGACGGGCCCGGATGATAGCATTAGTAGTCCTCACTATTCTATGAAATAGTGTGATAATAAATGTATTGAGGACTCCATTTGAGTTTGAATCATTGCTAGAAGATAATATTAAATATTAAAACTCTCAGTTTATGTTTTGTCGTATTTTACACCACAGTTGTATTTGAATTTTATACCATGTATTTGGCGACTCAAGATGGGTGATGTATACCTATTTTGGGGGCGTCACAACTGACAGTAACTCGTAATGTGCGGGGTTTGACAGATAAACCTCAGTATATATTTATGGCACTACTCTGAACTTTATGTTCATTCAATCCAGTTTTGGTGTGTGTGGAAAAACTCTGAACTTTATGTTAATTTATTTCAGAATTGATATATGTATAACATTCGTTTATTGTTCAAAACTTGCTGAGCTTTATGTAGCTTATCCCTGCAAATATTTGCTTCATTTGCAGATAGAAAGAATATATTCCAAAAGTTCTGGTATTGTGGATAAAAGGCTTAAGACATGGATACCCTATTGAGAACTATAATGTAATAGTAATGACCTTTTTAAATCAATGTAACAGTATATTATTGGTTTAGTGTATTATTAGTTGAGGTATTTAGTTGTTATTCTAATGGAATTAGAAAAGTGTACAATATCTATATGAACTATATATCTGAATGATAGTGTTAACAGACATTGGTCTCTGATGCACTGAGGTAGCGCTTCACTTAGTTCTAAGAACTCTAACATTAATACTATGGAGGTCAGATAGATAAGAATTATAGATATGGAAGAAATATCTATAAGATATTGAACATATACATCCAAGTGAGGGTACTCAGTTACAATGATTGTTCTGACGAGAACTACTATTTACTACGAGTACTGTGAATCTTGGATTTATAGGAATTATTATCTTATAAAATATTTACGTGAGCACCAAATTGGCTACAGTAGATGTAGAGAATTTGGGGGCGTCACACCTCATAACAAATCCCTATATTTATATCAAAAAATTGAATAAATATTTACCAAAAATCATTTTTCTTTAATAAACACACTTTTAATCTATTAACAATTATTCATCATTAATATTATAACTTACAATGTTGACAACCAGATCATTCTCAGGTAAGAGGGGGCTTTCCGATAAAGATTCTCCTTATTGGTGCGCAATTAAGTGACCAAATCCCTTTCCTCGACAGAACTTTCTAGACATTGTCAATAATGTAAATAATCATATGAATAAATGTGTTGTCTCAATTATAAAATATTGTGCAGATGATACTGTGACAATAATTGAATCAATAATATGAGATACTACACAGTAACTACTGTTGCAATAATTGAATAAACTGAGTGGCTTCTTACGTAAGCATCAATAATTAGAGATATTGTGCAATACCGTGTACTATTATGCAACCACGCGTATTACCGTACTTTTATCACCGGATATTTTAGCAGTTTAACGGTAAAAGTTTTGTCGTTATTTTTATAAAAAATTTATTTCTGTCGCTTTCTATATCCAGCAGTTATTCCATTGTGGAATCCACCAATGATTGTGTCGTCATACGAATATTCCCCGAAAAAAAGAAAATTCCTCGACCAAATGAATATTCCTCGACGTAACGAATATTTTATATCAACTTGCTTACTTTGTAAAATTTTCACATATCACCCTTAACTTTAACCTTTTATCAATTTAACCATTTATTAAATAGAATAATAATTATAAAAAAATTGGATACTTTTATTTCATATAATTCGGGGTCTTACAATCTCCCCTCCTTATGAAATTTTGCCCTCGAAATTTACGTACGTACCTGGTATGTCGAAGAGGTGAGGATACTTTATTTAGATTCTAACTCTTGAGGTATAACCTTTGAGCGTAGAATATATTCCTTCTTATCCAACATTTTAACAGGCATCTCCTCATATGTTAAATCTTCTGCTATCTCGTTTAGTTCTAATTCAATAATGTGGTTCGGGTCGTCCACATATTTATGTAACATCAATACGTGAAAAAATGTTATGAACACGCGACATACTTGGCGATAAAGCGAGTCTATAGGCCATAGTTCCTACTCAATCGAGGATTTTAAATAGACTAATAAAATCGAGGGTTTGAGCTTTCCTCACTTCATCGACTCTTACTTCTGGAATAACACATTCTTGTACTTTCTTCTTCATATTCATCAGTTTCGGGTGTGTAGCTTGAGCGACTTTAACTTTATTGATTAAAGTCGATTTTACTCGTATATTTAACATCATCACGTGGGTCCCTAGAGTCTTTAACTCTATCACCATCTTTTGTAAGTCATATGAAATGGGTCTTTGTGTTAACAATATCGCACTCGTAAATGTATACGATCTTCTACTCAACGCGTCAGCTACCATGTTCGCTTTTCTAAGATAGTATTGAATAGTATAATCATAATCTTTCAACAGCCCGAGCCAACATCTTCGGCGCATGTTAGGTTCGTTCTAGGTGAAGAAATATTTAAGGGTTTTATACTGGGGTCAATACAAAATTCAATTTCACACTCTGGGGTAGGCCAGGAAGTTCTTCGGGGAATACGTCAAGAAATTTATTAACAATAGAAATATCATTCAAAACTGTGACTCTCATCCAAGACTTGGATAACACGTCACATTGATACCTATCAACTTGCCACCGTTATTCACGGCGTCCCCTACAGAAAGTCTAGCTTCGGTGCATTCCAAGACTTGGAAGTCACCAGCGAAAGGCTCGTGGCTCTTTACTTATGGCTTAATATGACAGTGATTGACTTTAGTGGTTTGGTTGCTTGAATTTGCATAATAGGTTGGTTAGGAATATGAAAACTAACAACCTTACAAAATAATTAATTTTAGCATTGTGAGTAGTTAACCAGTCGATTCCTAGAATCACATCAAAGGCAAGTATTTTCAAAGAGATAAGATCGACAGGTAACGTGAGGGTATTGATTTGAATCAAATAAGATTTATAAATAGTGGATGTAACGAAGGTTTCTCCCAACGAAGTTTCAACTAATAAGTCAAAGTCTAACTTCTCTAGGGTCAAATTTAAATGTTGAGCGCAAGTAGGAGAAATAAAAGAGTGGGTAGAACCGGTATCTAATAAGGTATAGACTTTGCAAGAGTTTATGATTATCTTACCCGTAATAACTTCGTTCAGGCTCCTCAACAAATGCTCTCACTTAAACTGTAATACCCGAGAATTTCCACGTATTATTAAATGAATATATTAATGGAAATAATATTTGAATAAAAGTGTTATTATTTTGTGAGTTGGTTAATTCAATTAATTCGTAGTAGATCAATGCGTATTAAGATGTGTGAAGTGACAATGAGGATTGTGAAATGCCTTGTGTGGCATAATGTTAAACGAGAGAATTCACTAAGCGAGTTGAAACGAGAATTAGAAAGATTAATCGGGAATGATTATGTGATTTCATATAAGTAATCAATACACTCATAGACGTGTAGTAACACCTTTGTGGACATCAATTCATATCGTATAAAATGAATTTAGCATTGAAAATTGACACGGGCCGAAGCTAAACTAGTCTTGCTTTGTCGAGTCTGTATTGATTCTTGAAGGGTCGATTGGAGAAAATTAATTTTTCTAAATTACTTGATAATGGTAAAATGTGATTATTAGTGTTTTCAATATATCTATGAGTATAATAAGAATTATATAGATAAATGATGGTTATGGAGATCTATAAATACATTAATCAAGGAAGTGGATAATTTATTTATTTGACATAAATAAGTAAGTTATTAATATAACAAGATTATATTAACTGTAAGTGCGTATGAACAATAATCTAAAATATAATAATACAATATTATATAGTAAGGTGTGACATTTATGTGACTATACTATATATAGTAACCATATGTTGAGATTGATGGAAACTATATGATATAAATACCTGATCAATATTAGTTAGTTGTTATGACTCAAGCTGGCATATAAACATATGTAAGGGGTATGTACAAGTATATTAATTTGATATGAACATGTTTTAATAGACTTGCATGCTTAACGAAGGCATATGGTTTAAATAGAGATTTGGACTTTAAGTTTTGAAAAAAAACTATGTTAGAGATCGTGATCTGAAAATTGTGAACCTAGTGAGCTATGCATGACTGATTTTACACATAGATGAGCATGTTATAGTGTACATAGTTCCTTTGAGCATGATCAAACTTATTTAGCTTTGTGTTAGAAATGTTTTCAAGAAAAAGCTTAGCCTAGTGAGCTAACATGTATGATTTCTACAAGATTTATATTCTGACTTTGAAAGCATGTTAGTATGACTTGGAAATGCATGAATAAACCTTTAGCTTATGTTTATTTGATTAGTAAGGAAACATGAGCATGTTGAACTTACTAGTAAGCTTTGAATGTGAATATTGTTAAGATACCATGAGGACCAGAACTTGATACTTGTGATCACGTTTGATGTCACTATTGGACTCACTCATGTAGTATAAATATATACATACCATGCTTGTGTGTCATATTTCAAATAAAGCATGAACAAAGCATATTTTCAACTAAAGCGGTGTTAGTTTCACGTATGTGTTATGAATATTCACAAGCATGCCTAATATGAGTTTTATAACTATCTTGTATGTTTAGAGAGCAAGCATGATAGACTTTGTGAGTTCATGACCTCGAATGGCCTTAAATGATTGAAATGATCAACTTAGAATTCTATTGTGAAAGAAGGAACTTAGATTGACTTAAGGAACATGAAAAGGCCTTTAACATGTCAAAATATATTATATATGATTGTGTGTTCAAGCCAAACATAAACCACAAGGCAACAGCTAAGTCTTGGCTTGGCGGGAAGGATTCACCTTGATTCTTGTGGCCTAAAACTTAGCCATGGCAGCAATTTGCTTGATCTGAATCCCATATAGTGAATTTTGACTTTTAGACAGTAACTTGTATGATGCCTATGATGCTAAAAGTGATCTAAAATCTATTGATATATATATATATATGTGTGTGATTCTTAGATGATAAGTTGGTGTTTGCATTGTAATGATAAGTCCAAAGAATATTTTCAAGAAATAAAGCAATCAAGACTTTGTAGTAATTGTGATGACTTACAAACTGAATTGTGCTATGAAAATATAGGATAAGCGATGTGTATGAAGTTATATCTAAGTTAAACATTTATGTGTACGTTGAACTTACCTATATATGTTGGCTAATGAACATCTTGAACATATGATACGCTATAAATAGGATTCAAAAGTGTTGATTTCTTAAAGCGGATAAACTACGCTTAAGGCAAGTTCTCTAACCTTACTCAAATTTATATTGAGCAAGTATCCGAACTCTACTGTTATTGTGCAAGTATAATTGCATTCTTTAATCAACGAATACCGTAAGCTTATCTCTTTGAATACAAGTTATATTATTTTCTCGTTCAAATGAGCTAATATGCTTAAACCCTTGTGAAAGTTATTATTCATGTTGAACTTAGTATTGTTCTTGAATATTGTGAAAGAGTCGATGCCATTTGATTTGGCTAAGACTATATGCATGTTTATAAAAGCTGTCCAAACCAATTGATTGGTGCAGAAATCTCAAAAAACTGAGTTGGACAACCCTTTTGGTAAGGGGAGTGTATGTTGTTGGAAACCCCAACACATGAATAAATATTATTATGGCGTTATGCATAACATAAAGTATTATAGACTGATCATCTATAGTACTTGATATTTTTGGTTATCAGTTTAATATTGATAACTCTAGTGGAAGTTCAATTTTCCTTAGTGACTGCTCAGTACAAATTACTTATCTAGTTGGATACATTGTTAGTCGTTAAATTCATATATATCTGTTGATTTATATTGAATTGTCGTTCTTAGTCCAAGAATTATTGATATTCCTTATCCATGATGTTATTCTGACACTTTGAACTATCCTAGAAATGACACTTCGATATTTCAAACCTTGTGATATTATATCATACACCCTTGTTGTATATTACTTGCCGGGCAATTTGTGCTCATCCTTGCTTATTTAAAACCTTTTAGTTAAGTAAGAACATGGAGGTGTCTCTGGAACAGACAAGGGCAAGGGCAAGGGCAAGTCTACCGACTAGCTTATTCCTTTATGTTTAAAAATTATTATGTTATGTTAAGACTAGGACTATGTTTAAACTTAAGTAGGATTATGTAATAGGTCTTTATTCGATATTATTATGTAATCTATTAAGTACTGTAGGTTGCGAGACTTGGGGGAATAATTATAATAAATCATTGTATATTATTCTAATTTAGATTTTCCATTGTGAATGTATGATTTTAGTTATTATGGTGTTACCATGAGAACGTGACGAACCGAATTCGAGTGACCAAGTGGAGGTCCAAATTTGGGAGTGTCACATAAACTACTGGCTTTGACTTATCTGGGACAACCTTTGGTGTCATCATTGCCGTTGGACTTGACTTTGCTGCATCCCTTTTATGATGCCCCCAAAATAGGTATACATCACCCATTTTGAGTCGCCAAATACATGGTACAAAAAATAACTATAACTTCATTATTACAATTGTCGTGCAAAATACGACAACACATATACTGTGAGTTTAAATACAAATATTATCTTCTAGACAGTATTCAAACTCAAATAAGTCCTCATTACAATTATTGATACATTATTTTACAAAAATAGTGAGGACTACTAAAACAAAATTTTCTAGAACCATCATTCCATACCCCGACTAGTACCTGCTACATTCTCGCCTCCTGAGAAGAAAAATGGAATAAAAAGGAAAAGGATAAGCTCAACTAGCCCAGTAAAGAACATTATGACTAAGAAAATATAGAACAAATTATCGTTATTCCTCAATAGGGAAAAATCTGATAGAATATAATAGACAACAAGTTTTAGATCAATATTCGTAGTGGAAATAACAATTCATTAGAAGAGTTAAGTAGAGAATGAAATCTACTATCTTCTATGATTTTAAAGTCCATCATCAATATTTTATCCCTGTGACATAAATCAATATATATCTTGAATCAAATACTCATATTTGTAATATGACCAAAATATTCAATCGTATCCCCAGTTGGTCATGTTCATCTCAACACCTGTTCATCTTTGCACTACATGCCAAAGATATTCATCATGTAATTGTTCATCTTTGCACTACAGGCCAAAGATATTCAGTTATATCACCATTTAGGACTGAGAATGATGAAAATATTTTAAAGAAAACAAATCCAGTGAGATAAAAGGACAAGGATTAAGGATTCGTATTTTAGTTCATCCATGTTCAAAAATACTCCATAATAAACCATTGTGGAGCAAAATTCAAGAATGAAGATCAAAACATGGATACAATCAAAGCTAGTAATCATAATAAACAACTTGGACAAAGAAAAGGAAAATTAATTTTTTCTGTGAATAGTGCCGTATACGTGAATAGTAACCTCGACCTAAAAAGACAAGAATTTCACAAGAAAAATCTTACCAATATTTCGGCATAATGATATTGAAAGAAATAATATCATTTATAAAAAAATAACATCCCTTACCTCAAAAGAATAATACTTCTGGCTAGAATATCAGATATAACGCTGAAAGGAACTTGCACCGTATAGCAACACTCAAAGTGTCAAAATACTCACAAAAATACGCTCGATAATATAGAGAGAGAAAACTTCCATTTCTGGTGTGATTTTTAATTCTAACATAAGCACCCTATTTATAGGAAAATGCTTAGAACACCAAAGCAGAAAATTTAATAAAATATTAATATATTAAAAAAAATTTCACGCCCACCTTAGAAAATCTGAACTCAGCTCATTTACAATACTAGTGGGGCCCACCAACATAATAAAAATGTTTTTCTTAAAAAAAATATTTCAAACTCCAAAAATCAATTATTCCAGAACTTCAATAATTCATAATAAATAGCTCTTTTATCAGAAAAATTTGAATCTTATGTCCATTCCATAGGAAATTCAATTCTCTACAACTTTGTAAGTTTAAGTTTTTCTAAATTTTAAGCAGAAATTGACCGAAATTCATATACGGACGATTTTACAAGCTATAATCAAATTTCAGTAAAAAATGGGGTCCACCGACATGTTTAACATATTTTTATCATTTATTGTAACAAAAATACTCTTTCTCCTCAATTACTCATATATCACACATTCATTATAAAAATATTACTATTATTATATTATTATATTATCACATTATACAATTGTAATATAATAATATAGATAAAATTTCAATTTTCAACAATTGTCACTTTTCTAAAAATTCCTCCATTTATATCCACATAAATAAATATTTTCCTTATCATATAAATCAATAATTAATTATTCACAAATAATATTACAGAATCACAATAATGACAACCAGGTCGTTCCCAGGAAAGAGGGGGCTTTCCGATAAGGATTTCTCCTTACTGGCGTGCAATTAGGTGACCAAACCCCTTTCCTAGATAGAACTTCCTTAGAGATTGCCAATAATGCTATCTAATAATATTATTCAAATAATATAAATTATTGATCTGATAATGGGAAATACTGTGCAGTGACAATTGTGGAAACAATAATAATATAAAATATCAACGTAACAATTATTGAATCAATAAAATAAAATATTGAACAGTAATTACTATAGCAATTATTGAATAGTGCCTTCTTACGTAAGAATCGATAATCTGTGCAATACCGTGTGCTACTGTGCAACATCGCGTATTACTGTGTTTTAACCACCGAGTATTCCAACATTGTTAACGGTAATAACTACGCCATTATTTATAAAAACTTATACTTGTCATTTTCTTCATCCAATTGCTTTCTGTTATGGGGCCCACATAAAAAGAACACTTGCGCGAGTAAATCGAATATTCCCAAGCAATAAGAATATTCCACGACCAAACGAATATTCCCCGACAACGATGAATATTTTATAACCACTTGTTTATTTAAGATATTTGCGCATTTAACCCATAACTAACCACATTAATCAAATCAACCCTTACTATGCCAAAATAATAAATAGAAGAAATTCAATTTCATTTATAATAAGTTAGGGTCTTACAACCTCCCCTCCTTATGAAATTTCTTCCTCAAAATTGACGTACGTACCTGGTGTTTCAAAAAGGTGAGGATACCTCGCTTTTATTTTCGTTTCCAATTCCCAGGTCATTTCCTCAATAACATGGTTCCTCCACAAAATTTTGACTTGTGTTATGACCTTTGTGCGTAGGACATGCTCCTTCCTATCCAAGATCTTGACAGGTACCTCCTCGTACGTTAAGTCTTCGGCTATCTCGTCTGGTTCTAACTCAATAATGTGATTTGGGTCTTTCACATATTTACGAAGTACAAATATGTGAAAAACATTATGAACACGAGACATGCTTGGAGGTAACGCGAGTCTATAGGCTACATTTCCTACTCGGTCAAGAATCTGAAATGGACCAATAAATCGTGGATTGAGCTTTCCTCTCTTCCCAAATCTTGTAACTCCCTTCCATAGAGCAACACGCAATAATACACGATCCCTAATATTAAATTCCACGTCCTTTCAATGAAGATCCACATAACTCTTTTGTCAATCCTGTGCCGTTTGTATACGTTGTCGAATCATTTGGATCTTTTCTATAGTCATACGTACCAACTCTAGTCCCAACAATGTTACTTCACCCACCTCATCCCAACATACTGGAGAGCAACACTTTCGTCCATACAATGCTTCAAATGGAGCCACACCTACACTTGCCTGATAACTGTTGTTGTAGGAGAATTCCACCAATGGTAAATACTTATCCCAACTCCCTTTTAAGTCTAGGACACAGAGTCTTAATAGATCTTCAAGAGTTTGAATAGTCCTCTCTGATTGTCCGTCCGTTTGAGGATGGTATCTTGAAGGCAATTGTAAATCCGTGCCCGTTGCTTCTATGAAGCTAACCCAAAATCGTGAAGTGAATCTTGGGTCACGATCCAAAACTATGGATACTGGCACGCCATGCAATCTCATAATCTCATTTACGTATATACGAGCAAGACGTTCAAGGGAATAAGTCTCCCGTATCGGCAAGAAATGAGCAGACTTAGTTAATTTATCAACAATAACCCAAATAGAATCTATGCCTTGAGAAACCGTGGGAATACCCCTAACGAAATCAATGGTAATGTGTTCCCACTTCCATTCCAGAATCTCAAGTGGTTGCAATGGACCCTTTCGCGGTGGAGGAACCACACAACATACATTCACATACAACGTGTCTCACCATTTATGAAAATGATGACATGTGCGAAGCACTAATATCACTTATAGATATTTTGTAGTGCAGTAAGTAAATGCATTCGTACACATTCATCATAAATGTAAATGCAACATTCACACACAAGCATATAACAGTTTTGAAAAGATTGTAGTAGCGGCTTAAGCCCTCTTACTAGAGTCCCCAGCAAAGTCACCACCTGTCGACGTCAGGATTTTTATTTGTCCCTTTTCGTTACTTGTTCTTTGGTGTTCTCATGTTATGTGAGATTTGTTTGAAAAAATAAGTGAAAAAGGTCAGAGCATGTATAATGTCGACGATTTGACTTTAAGAGTCGCCGATTGGTGTTTTTAATTTGTTTGCACCAACCATTGTAGAGAAAAGGTTTGCACATTGACCCGATGATGTAACAACTCTTAAATGCAGTCTGTGAAACCGATATTCATTTGGATTCGGGGCTTGATTATGCGGAGGGGAAGGTGTTAGGCACCCAAGCGTCAAATGTAACTTTCCAAAATTTTAGATTTTGAGAATTAAATTTTTATTTTTATTATGTGGATTAAATGAATTTAATTAATTATTTATAGGAGTAAGCTAATTGAAGGTCGTTCTATGACCTAGACATATCGGAATGTCATAGTATTTTGGCTAGGTAATAGAATTAAAATGTTTGAATTTCCAAGACGAAAATAAAAGCTTTCCGAGAAATTTTTTGAAAAACACTATTCACGCATTTCTGCTCGGGAATTATTTTTGAACTTCCGAGAAGCATAATGATAGAATATCGAGATGAGATAGAATATCCAATAATATTTCAGTTATGGCAAACACAGTTTTTCGCCTGCAGACTTAAAACCTAACGATTAGGGAAAATGAGTTCCGAGAAGAAAATGTAATAGGTATAATGAATTAAAGCATTGATCGTATAATACGTAGGTATTGTACGAGGTAATGAATATGAGTATAATACGAGGTGTTATACGAGTATGAATGAATGATGGTATGTCGTATGTGAATAAGTATACGAAGTGGAATACGAGATTAATACGTAAATTATACGTTATAAGGCTTTAAGCCAAATGTAATGCACTTGTAGGATTGTGTAGAACATTGTAAAGTCCAATGAGAATTGATAAGGCCCAAGTATAGAAATGGGTAAGTCCAATAGGAATTAATGTGTAAGCCCAATGCAAGCTAATTGTAAAGCCCAAAGAATTGTTAATGCAAGCCCAAGTATAAGTTAAGTTAAAAGCCCAAAGTATGAACTTATGGGTTATTGGATGGTTTAAACCCATGGGTGATCCAAAGTAATGAGCAATTAATTAATGTGATAAGCAAGTAAAGTGCTTATGTATGGTGAACAAGTAAAAGTTGTGATCAACAAGCAAAGGATAAGCTAGGTGATTAACAAGTAAACTTAAAGGCTAAGTTATGTGATTAGCAAGTATACTTAATGGTTAAGTATATGTGATGCCCAAGTTTGGATAAATGTTGTGATGGCCAAGCAAAGAGTGTGGTGGCCAAGTTAACTTAGTACTTAAGCTAGGAATAGTAAGGAGGTGATTAAGGAGGTGGGATTGACTTTGGACTAAAATGCCCTCACTTTGGGTTGCCTATAAATAGTGAGCTCTCAATTCATTTGATGGTTTGATTAAAATTTCTCCCAACTCTTCTCAAGTTAAACAACTTATTAGAGAGAATAAGCACTTAAAAGTCAAACTTCCATTATGAGATTTTCAAGAAGCAAAAAGGAGATTAAAGCTTAGTCAAGTGATATTCAAGGGTAAGAACTTAAACCATGAATCTCTTTCTCTTCCATTAGTAGGGAGATGGGAAGTGGTAGAATATGTATGCTAAGGAATGATAGGAATGAGTAATCAAAGAGCTTAAGTCTTAATAAAAGTAGGGTTAGAGAACTTGCCTCGTGCGTAGGTTAAACAATCACTACTCATGTTCACCCCAAGTCCTACACATACCATATTTATTGACAATACACATTAGTTACACTAACATTACCTTCATGAGTTGCTTTCTACTTTTAGTATAGCTACTAACTAAGTTTAATTTTAAACAACATCGCATCTTTTCATGAACATTACTTTTTAGCTTTATTACAACTACTTAAGTGATCATGTCATTGCACCACATACACATTAACAACTTGATACAACATCCTATTACATGTCCAACATGTTATCATTAAGTTATACTAATACACAAAGGATTGCACTTGCATTAACGCATCCCGACACCCTTCGATTGGCTCCAAATACACAACAGTCCTAAAGATGGCCATTTTGACCCTTCATAACGATTTCAAATTGAAGACCTTAAAGAATAAAAGTTAAAGACCTATTAAATCCTCTCTTCCAAGATCATCTTGAATCACCTCAATCGAGTTCGTGATGAAAATGTTATGGCCATTTTACTACAAGAGGTCAAAACCGTCCAGAGCCAGACAACTTTTCGGTAGCTAGAAGTAGCAGTCGAGTCATGTAGCCGGTAAACTTCAACCTATTTTGACCTTTGAGGTCTGAAATTTACGGTATTTGAAGTATGAAATTTATTTGAAATATGAAATTTAGTGGCTGAGGGCTCAATTCTGAGAACACCCAAAGCCAGAAACAAAACCAAGCTACTGTGTCTTAATTTCTAACACCAATTAACATGTGTAATCCATGTAAAGTACACATAAATATTACCAAGCATATATGTACCAATTTAAACAACTAAACAAAAATTTTAGAAAATTTAAATTTTGAAAACACGATTTAAAAAAACCAAAACTCCATAGTTGATATATTTTAACATAGTAAACACTGCTATTTTCATTTTCTTCCTTAACCCAATTTCTCACGGATTTGATAACAAATAACAAGCATACATGATGATTACAGATTCTACAATATTAACCCATACCATATACACAGCGTTTGAACAAAAAACCAAAAAAAAATCAATTTACAGAGAACTTATATAAAACTAAAACTTGGAGATTTATGAATGAATTATACCTTAATCTTCTTGATTAGCACAAGATGGTGAATCTCTACCTTCCTTGACAAACTCACAAGGATTCTTCTCTCAATTCCTCACCCTCAATACTCAGCAATTCTCTCTTCCTCTGTTATCTAGCAAACCTTAGAAACAATACGCGTAGGAAAATATAGCCACTCCCACGCTCCCTTACGTTAGAAGAATAGAAAGACTCGTCAGTTGAAATAATGCCAAAGGCCACAAGGCCATGTTTGGCTGAACACATAAATCCCATAACTAAATTATTTAAATAATATTTATATTATATAGTTATACTTGTCACACATTACTTCAATTAATTAAATAACTTTGATTTTAGCTTATAATAATAATAAAATTCTTATTATCATTATACGTAAAATTAATAAATAATTATATATCTAATTTAATTAATAAATTAGACACATCACTTTATTTAATTTATTCATTTTCATTAAATTAAACAATTCATTTAATTAACTAATTTCTTAAATATTAAGCAATTGATTTAATTTAATTATCTCCTTAAATTAAATCCATCAAATAAAATTATCATTACTCGATTCAATTAACATGAATTAATTTAGTTACTAAATTAATTCATCACAATTCATCTAATATTTATTTTTCTCAACAACTAAATTATTTAAAATATTTATTTAATTCAATAAATATTTTTAAATTAAATTACAAATTCCTCGATCGTTACAATAATAAAATACCGCGACGCTCGTGTTGTCTAACGATGAAGCAAGTTAGGAGGATGTTAAGGAAGAGGATGAGTCATTACGGTTGTGTATCGACTATCATAATAGGAGTAAGTTAGCGGTTAAGAATGAATACCCATGGCCCAGGATCGATGATCTATTTGATCAGTTGAAGAGGGCAAAGAATTTTTCTAAGATAGATTTGCGTACGGGGTATAGTCGGTTGAAAGTATGGAAGAAGAAGGAGGTACCTAAGATGACATTCAGAACTCGTTATACTTATGAAAAGTTTCTAGTTATGTCAATTGGGTGGACTAATGTACGGAAGCTAGATTTTTCGTAAGAGGCGTTGAGCAAGTCAGGGGTAAATTGATAAGTACCCTTATGAGGTGCTATGATTAAAAGTACCATTAGTGTTACAGGTTGGTATTGTCGAAATGGGAAGTGAGAAAAATAGTTTTTAGGAACTAAAAAAAAAGAAAGTTAAGTAAGGTACCTGTATTATCTCTATCAGATGATATGGGGAATTTTGTAGTATATCTCGATGTTTTGCATAGATGACGAGATTGCGTGCTTATGTAGCATGACAAAGTCATTAGGTATGCATCACGCCAGTTAATGGATTATGAGAAGGTCTATCCTACTTATGATCTATAATTGGCAGCTGTAGTTTTTGAATTAAAAATTTGAAGATAATATTTATACGGTGAGAAGTGTGAGATATACACGGACTCTATGAGTCTGAAATATATCTTCACACAAAAGGAGTTGAATATGAGGTAGAAAAGGTAATTAGAATGGATAAGAGATTTCGACGTTGATATGTTATATCAATCCGGGAAAGTTAACGTAGAAGCCGATGCGTTAAGTAGGAAGGGTAGGGAAAAGCTATCGATGTTAACAACTCAGAATGAGTTAATAGGAAATGGCGAAAACGGAGTTAGAGGTTAAATTATAGAATGAAGTGGTAGAAATGTTATTCACATCGTAGACTCAATCCACGATACTTGAACGAGTTAAGTAACTACAACTAGGTAATGAGGAATGTACGCGAATGAAGAAGAGGATGCATGATGAAGAGAAGATCAAGTATAATCTTGTTTTGAAGGAGGAATTTGAGTTTCAAATAATTCTAAGTTAAAAGCTAATGAAACGGTAATAACGTAATGTGTCAATATGTATTTAACTTCCAACTCAAATTATTGATAGGAAGTGACAAGTCATGAAGAATAAGATAATACCTTCGATGAAGGTGAAATGAAAAAACCTCAATGTTGTAGAAGCACTGTAGGAATTTGAAATTAAAATGATGGAAATTTTTTTCCTCAATGGTGTATGTATTATTAGCATGATTCTGGGGACAGAATCCTTATAAGGGGGGAAGAGTGTAACGCCCCAGAAATTTTGGATTTTTGAGAATTAAATTTTTTATTTTTATTATGTGGATTAAATGAATTTAATTAATTATTTATGGGAGTAAGCTAATTGAAGGTCGTTCTATGACCTAGACATAGCAGAATGTCATAGTATTTTGACTACGTAATAGAATTAAAGTATTTGAATTTTCAAGACGAAAATAAAAGCTTTCCGAGAAATTTTTCGAAAAACACTATTCATGCATTTACGCTTTCAAATTATTATTTTTGAACTTCCGAGAAATGCGTAATGATAGAATATCGAGGTGAGATAGAATATCCAATAATATTTCGATTATGGCAAAGCGAGTTTTTAGCTGCGGACTTAAAACCTAACGATTAGGAAAGTGAGTTAGAGAAGAAAATGTGTCGTATAATGAATTAAAGCGTTGATCGTATAATACGTAGGTATCTTTATCACGAGGTAATGAATATGAGTATAATACGAGGTGTTATCTGAGTATAAATGAATGATGGTATGTTGTATGTGAATAAGTATCGAAGTGGAATACTGATTAATCGTAAATTATCGTTATAAGGCTTTAAGCGAAATGTAATGGACTTGTAGGATTGTGTAGAACATTGTAAAGTCCAATGAGAATTGATAAGGCCCAAGTGTAGAAATGGGTAAGTCCAAAAGGAATTAATGTGTAAGCCTAATGCAAGCTAATGGTAAAGTCCGAAGAATTATTAATGCAAGCCCAAGTATAAGTTAAGTTAAAAGCCCAAAGTATGAACTTATAGGTTATTGGATGGTTTAAACCCATGGGTGATCCAAAGTAATGAGCAAGTAATTAATGTGATAAGCAAGTAAAGTGCTTATGTGTGGTGAACAAGTAAAAGTTGTGATCAACAAGCAAAGGATAAGCTAGGTGATTAACAAGTAAACTTAAAGGCTAAGTTATGTGATTAGCAAGTATACTTAATGGTTAAGTATATGTGATGCCCAAGTATTGGATAAATGTTGTGATGGCCAAGCAAAGAGTGTGGTGGATAAGTTAACTTAGTACTTAAGCTAGGAATAGTAAGGAGGTGATTAAGGAGGTGGGATTGGCTTTGGACTAAAATGCCCTCACTTTGGGTTGCCTATAAATAGAGAACTCTCAATTCATTTGATGGATTGATTAAAATTTCTCCCAACTCCTCTCAAGTTAAACAACTTATTGGTTAGAGAGAATAAGAACTTATAAGTCAAACTTCCATTATGAGGTTTTCAAGAAGCAAGAAGGAGATTAAAGCTTAGTCAAGTGATATTCAAGGGTAAGAACTTAAACCATGAATCTCTTTCTCTTCCATTGGTAGGGAGATGGGTAGTTGTAGAATATGTATGCTAAGGAATGATAGGAATGAGTAATCAAATAGCTTAAGTCTTAATAAACCGTATAAGTCATGAATAAGCGATTCATAATTATATAAGTTATGAAATAAGGAAGAACTTGTAGGAACTTGTTTTATGTTGAAATAATAAGGTTGTATGATAATAAGAAGTAAGGATGATGGTTAAAAGATTTAAGCTATGATAAGTCATGCAAAGTGAATTCATAAGTAGTTCATACTTTTACAAGTTAAAGACTAATGAAGATCAAGTAATAACTTATCATGTAAATAAGTTAATGAAGTATGTATGTCAAGATGTTAATATAATGGATTGAATCCATTTAAAACGATGAACAAATCATAAGAAATGAAGTTAAGGCAAAATTCACGAGTTTGGATGATAATCGTCGAATTCGTGAAAATCTCGGAATGGAAGTCGAATTTTGATATTGAGATTGGAAACATTGGTTTTCAATGGAGACAAGTCATATTTGGCATTATAGAGTTGCGGACTCAAAAATGACTGAATTCCGACTTAGAACAAAGAAACGTGCGTTGAACGTTCACGAACATTTATCGTTTTCGTTAAAAATGAACTAATAGGTGAAATTTTAGCAAACGAAGTCAAATAGATAAAATTCTTGCATGAATGCGTAGAGTATGGAATTTTTGAACCGTAGGCTTTTGAATGAGCCAGTTCGGACTTATAACGAAGAAGTTATGCGTCTGGGAAGTTCACAAAATTAAAAATCTGCAATAATTTTCTAAGGCACTGAGTTGACGCCGTGGCGCCAACCTAAGGCCAAATGGTGGCGCCAGTAGTAGCCCATAACATGTCGGTATCGTGGTATATCGCTAACTCATGCCTTGATGCGAGATGAAAAGAGCTAAGTGTGGTAGCGGCTATTTCAGATCTAGAGAGTTTAATGACAGCAAGAATGTTTACAAGTATAGAATGAGAGATAACTCATTAGTAATGAACTAAGGTGTTAATATAACATTGTTAAAACATTGTTAGACACTTAATGTATGATGATTAAAGGTTAATAATCAATTGAAGATGAACGTAATGAGAACAACGTAATGTGTTAAGCCGGCTATAGAAATTTGTTGACCAAGTTGATTATGAATCCAATGGTTTGCAATACAAGTATGGGTTATGTAATTACTTAATGAATAATGAGAAGACCTTTCCTAAATCACTGTTATAGTGATGACTTTAGGAATTTAATGTTGTTTAATGAGTAGTTAAACGATGAATGTAAAGTATAAAGAACGTGAACCGTATTCAATAATGATAAGGCCTATAACATTAAGAGTTACAACTAAAAGTTGTTAAGTAATACGTGAACGTAAACAGTATGCAATAAAGTGTACTTAACAAATGATGATCGAGTTTCAATTAATAATGTTAGTAAGCCGTGAGGAAGGATGATTAACTCGAAACGAGTTCTATTAATGAAGTAAATCCACGTAAGACATAGAAGAAAAAGAAGTTGGTAAGAATAATGTAAAATATAATGGCAAGCCAGAACCAATAGTAACAAATCTAATATATTATTAGATTGAGAAGAAGGCTAAGATTCATTAGGACCCATGTATGTTCATTCATGACCTAATGTGGTATGTTATGTGGTTATGTATTGTAGAGACCGTAAAGACTGAAAGGAAAAGTTATTTTTACTATAGCAGACGCTGAAGGCAAGTTTTTCTTAAATGCTTGTCTAACATTCGTGTTAGCCAAGTTTTCTGTGATTCATGTTATGAGATGCATGAAATATTTTACTAAAGGGTCGATGCCAGTTTTATCTCGGCTAGACTAATCTTGAAGAGTTGATTGATTTATTTATAAGTCTTTCAATAATAGAATTGTTAATGCTATCTTACGCCAATTGTTTGGTACGGATTCAAGGTAAGCCTGAGTATGAATAAACAAATGTATTTTTCATCGATTATTTGATGGGCACGGTTGCCAAAACTTAAACGACATACGTTTAATGGATGTAGTGTTGATCAACATAGAATACTATGGGTGATCACCCGTGCTGCTCAGAAGATATCTTACGGACTTACCGAAACTTAGTCTTGGGGTTGTCCTTTTTAAAGAAATTATGAAATGCTCATGGTCTTGAGCCAGAATTGATGTTTTACTGAATATTGTCATTATAAAATATTTTGAAGGAAAAGAAGCGCTATTTTGAATTATTGATAGTTCTTCATAACTATTATCCAGTTATTGAAGATATACGATTCCTATGTTTCAAGCATGTTGTTTAAAAGACATTGTTATACTTGCTGAGCTTGTTATGCTCACTCTTGCTTGAACCATATGAATGCAGCTAGGACTGAATGAACTGAGGGATTTGACAAGGATAAAGGCAAGACGAAGATGAACAATTAGTTTACCTTGTAATAAACTAGTAAGTTGTATATATTATAATATGATGAACAAAGAATGTAATGGTTATAGAACCTGGGAACGAGATGTAATATTATTAATGTAATAAGAATGTCGTTGATAAGCACATTTTGATGTCGTTTCAATAGAATGAATGTACAGTTATGAGTACCGTGTAGCACCACTGTCGGGTTGGAAGATACCCGGATTTGGGGGCATCACAGGTTGCCACGGTGACCGCAACTTTTCAAGAAACTGTTATATAAATGTGTGTGTGTGTGTGTGTGGATCAATTTGCAATTTATTTGGAAGTAGTGCGAGGCCTCATTCGTCCTATATATAAAGGGTTTGACTTTGTGTAAAATTTAGTTTTAGCAAGATATAGCAATGAGGTTTTGTAAAAGAGGTTTTTCAAACCCTGTGCTCAATAGGAATTGAGACCTTTTCATACCTCCATTTTATTATTAAATGTTCGGCTTGTTTGCTTTTATTTTCAAGATGCGAAACATCTTCAAGAAAATAATATCTGATGCGATCTTAGAACTCCTCATGGGCATGATGACCATCCAAGGAAATTGAGACACTGTAAATAATGTGTAAGCTACTTACAAATTGAAAATGTCCATCATAAGAATCGAATCTAGATTCATGAGATCAATCTGTGATCACATGATTCCTAGGCTCACATGATCTGCGGTTTATATGAAAAGCGATGGCGAGTATATATATATAAAAGCTATAAATATATATATACAGACATGATCAACCACTATGAAGCACTTCCATGGGGGATCAGAAATGTAGATATATAAAAGCAGTAAATATATATATATATATATATATATAAAGACATGATCAACCACCATAAAGCACCTCCATGGGGGATCAGGAATGTAAATAAAGCAGTAAATGCGATCAACCGCCACGAAGTAAACTCCAGGTGGGGATGAATGTAAATAAAGCAGTAAAGACGATCAACCGCAATGAAGTAAACTCCAGGCGGGATGAAATGTAAATAAAGCAATAAAAGGCCACGAAGTAAACTCCAGGCCTGACAAAAAATGTATATATATATATATATATATATATATATATAAAAGTAGTAAACGAACCGAATATAAAACCCAGGCTCATCGAACAGAGTTCGACAACAGTTCATAGATATAAGTATATATATATAAAAGCAATAAACGCTCCGGATGTAAAATCCAGGCTCATCAGATGGAATCTGACAACAGTTTATATATATAAGTATATATATATATATAAATATAAAATCCAGGCTCATCAGACAGAGTCTGACAACAGTTTATATATATATATATAAAAGCAAATAAACGCTCCAAACAGAAGCCTAGGCTCAATAGAGGCATAACTCGATAATGTTAGTCCATATATAAATATATACATATATAAGTATATATATACATACAGAAATTAAAACCACGGACCAAAGTTCGGGCATACGCACACAACATGACTCTCAATGTCAAGAATAGTGTGTGCAAAGATGAAGAGAAAGGCTTTATAGAGTGTGAGAAGGCTTACAGTGGGCTGCCAAAGCAGGCTTTTATGACTCCAGATGGATAAACACTAAGCTCCCTTGAAAAGAAATATAGCTATATGTGAGCTAACAGTGTTTAAAATGAGAAAGCACTCAATATGGGGTGTGTACAGAGCAAATTGGATGAGGCTTCCTCGCCTTTTTTTTTTGAATATGGCCACCCTGCCCTCTATTTATAGAGGGGGAGCCGTGAGGTAGATATATCTGCGCAGCATGCACTACTGCATTGCCCGGTGCCCCAAGCTCCGTGGGTCCTGTCACAAGTACATGCACTCGTGCATTGTGATGTCTGCTCAAACTTGTAGAACTTCAACTCGATTATCCGAATGAGGTGTACAAGACCATATTTAGACTACTTTTATCAAGAGTTACAAAATGACATGGGATTTGAGGTTGTACGAAGTCAGGAAGAGGGGACCATGCCCATGGTCTTCAAGCTTCAAATTCTATCCCGTGTGCTGCCACGCGTAATAGTCACTCAGGATTGGAACTCTTTGGCTCTTGTGGGACATTACTGTATGTATGTATGAAGTGTTGAGATGGCGCGCAGAGGTTAAGGTGGAAAGATGACAGTTTGACTCCTCACCGGGGTTATCTCCGGTTTGAGCTGATAGCAGACGTTGCTCAAGGTTACATCTAAAATTGGACTGCTGCAAGTGTTTGAATTCCACAAGGTCATCTATAAGTGTGCCTGTCTTCCCAGTGTTATCTCCGGGTCTTTGGTATGAGTGCCTCGGCAGGAGGTCTGAGAATGAAGCTGATCTCATGCATTTGAAACAAGCATTTCTGGAGTTATCGCCGAAACTGCAACAACATTCCTTGGGGTTATCGCTAAGGACAAAACTCGAGGTTATCTCTGAGGTTGGAATTGATACTCTCGGTGTGTGTTCTGGGGTTGTGACTGAACTTCCGGTAGTATCTGGAATGGATGTGAGCTATCTTCCAAGGTTATCTCCAAAAGACGAATCTGCCCTCTTGCAATGTTAGTAACAGGTGTGCAGAAAATTTTGAGTGTTTACAGATGCCCCTCTTTATCATATTCATGCAATGCAAGGCATGGATAGGATAAAGAATCCTAGACACTTGAAATGCAACAAGATAAACATGATGCTATATGCAGCAACATGATGCAAATGTTTGATGCATGAATAAATGATTGTCGATTCCCTGTTAATCCTGCCGGGGATGACAATCAGTAATGTCTTGGACATGCTATCCAAGTCTTCAAGGATGTTGACATTGGGGCTATCACCAAATTCATGGATCCTTGATACAGACTTCTACTCCATAGAAGTGCCTCTCGTGTGCAAGAGATCTGTGGAGATAAAGCTTTGTCTGTTTGAGGATGTGTATAACATATTCCACCATCGGTCCTCTCCGATGAGGATGGTCTTCTCTGGTTTGTGTCACCAGCATATACCATGATCTTTGTTGGAGTTACTGCTAACAGTATGTATTGTCAATTTGCTGACCTTCACCGATATGTGTGTCATCACCGATAGGTCCATGTTGGGCAAACTGTCAAGGCTGCTTGACGTTCATTGATGTGTGTATCAATGGTTACATTGCATTGTGACCCTTGCTGAGGGAGTATGTCAATGCTGCTTGACCTTCATTGATGCGTATATCAATTGTTGAATCACGTTGTGACCCCCGCTGGGGATACTTTATCAATGTCTGACTTTGGCATTGTAACCCCCGCCAGGGATACGTTGACAAGGATACGTTGCTTCGATGGGTTTACTTGCCACCGACTGAGATAACGTCAAGGTTGCTTGACCTTCATTGATGTGTGTATCAATGGTTGAGAATGCATTGTAACCCCCGTCAGGGATACGTAGATATTTGAAAGTCTGCGTTGTGACCCCTGCTGGGGATACGTGAATGTTTGAAAGTCTACGTTGTGACCCCCGCCAGGGATACGTGGATGTTTGAAAGTCTGCGTTATGACCCCCGCCGGGGATACGTGAATGTTTGAAAGTCTGCGTTGTGACCCCAGCCCGGGATACGTGGATTTAGGGTTACGTCCTTGTGTTTGGCGGTATTGGACCTATGTGAGGTATTGCCGAGCATGATTGGCAAAAGCTGAGCTCATCGGTATAGTATACCTTGTATTCAGGTGAATACCAATGAGTGATATGTAGAGCCAGAGTTTGGCCCATGAAAACCAGGATTTCAGGCTATTTCGCTTAATCGCGTAACATTTTTATTCCTAATTTTTCCTTTTCAGCTTGTGAGACCTCCTTTGCAACTCAAACTGGACCGAGTCGGAGGTGTGGTCCCTATATAGGGGTGTCGCGGTACACTACTGCCAGAGTCATGTAGTGGACCTACTGACAACCGTGTAAGTGTATGAAAGGCTGCATGGGTTGCTTACATAAATCACTTTCAAGTTGTACCGTGAAGGAAATCCGAGAGCTCTTCTTCAGACTTGCTGAGTTTGGGTGACTTTCTGCACATTCTGCCATCGTACAAGTGTTCTTCACTCTCCTGGTAACATATGCATGTATTCTTTTCCAGTTTCTATCCGTTAAAAAATGATTTATCACATAAAATGCACTTAGACACATAGTAGTGAATATGCATGCTGATATGACTTGATAAAAAATATTCAACACAATAAATGTTAGTTTTGAAATAGTTAAATTGGCACCTTTTACTGTCATTTCTTATCCTATTTGAGGACAAATGAGTAAAGGTAGAAAAGTAAAATAATCCTGGTAATTAGACTACACTTACGGGTTTTTAACTGTGATGTATTAATGCATATAGGATGTTTATGACTTTGGGTAGATGTGCTACTGAATGGCCACCTAGTCATGCCTATGTGCATGTGGATAGTCCCATTTACAAAGGGGGATATGGAAATTTTTTTCCAAAACGTAGGCATTGGGTAGTCATGCATTTTTAACTCTACAATAGACGTATGTTAAAATAATGCATGCATGCATGTATTCATAAAAATGCAGTTTGAAAAGCTCCAGGTTACACATTACGACACCCTTTTTGAGGTGATTTGGAGACTTTTTGTCTAGATATTATGGATCCGGATCAGCCGAGTAGTTCCCACAGGACCACTTTTGGTGTACGGAGAAAGGCTTCTGAAGTGCCTCGACCCCGTTCTATCAGACAGCCTCGTCTTTTGGTGGAGGCGATGATACGTCCTATCCGGGTTGAAGTGCCGGACGTAGAGGACGAGGAGGAGGATGTACCAGTTGAGGTTCCTGCTCCTGCTGCACGTGTTCCCCATAGGGATTTGCCAGGTATTCAAGTGGCGAACCCAGAGCTTCTGGGTGACTTGAGTTGACATCCTTCAGTCTACCTGCACGCAAACGAGGTATAAAGTTAGATCTTAATCTTCCTTATTTCCTATTGATGAGGAGTAAAGGGTTTTGATGTTGATCTACATTTGATGTAGGTTCCCGGCTTTACACAGCCTCGAGGGAATTGGCTCAACATCCACTCTATGTATCAGGCTTTGCACAATGACTATAGAGTGATTGTATATGGTTGGGGATTCGGGATGTTCTTTTCCATTCTTCCCCATCGTTGTCCCTGGGGTTACCTCAGGGCATTGTCTGAGCGCTGGTTTCACTAGACTCAGTCACTCCATTTGCTAGACTATGAGATGATGATGACACCGATGGATTGGCGATTTATCACAGATATGGAGTTTGGAGGGGATCCAGTGCCTTGTACGGCGGATATCACCCCTACTGCCATCAGATCCTTGCTAGGAGTTCTGGTGGAGGCGCTCAAGGGTAGGACTGTACGTATAGGTCCTTTGAGCATAGATGCTATGAGCAAGCTGTTGAGTGAGCCCATACCCGATGAAGTGAGAGTTAGGGATCGCATACTTTGGCAATTGTTCCTGATGATTATTAGGGGCTGCTTCATAGCAGATGACTCTTCTATGGTGTCCATCGCTTTGATCAACGCCACTCGACATGTGGACCGTATAGGAGATTACGATTGGGGTTCATACACCTTCGCCTACTTCCTCATGGGAATGCGCATGCGATCGCAGGGCTTGATCGAGGCTTGGTTAGGATTCTACCCATTTTTGCTGGTGAGTATTTCTCTTGTCTTTTCCCATGTACAGGTTAAGAGCGTTGACTGACAGCAAATGTTTGCCTTTGTGTTGGCAGTTTTGGGCCTTTGAGAGGCTTCCATGTTTACGTCCTGTGAGCGTGTTAGGTTTAGACAACTATCCATGAGGATGGAGATGGCATCATTCCATACTGGCAGAGGTTCCTGTTGCTGAGGGTTTCACTCATTGCTGTGTATGGCTGGAGTTGTTGACAGCGGATGTCATCACGTGGGTTCCCTACTCTGGGGAGCATTTAAGCATTGGATTTGAGGATGGGTACCCGATTGGCATCGAGCACGTGATTTCCACCCGTAGGATTCCTCTCTTCACAGGTGGAGGATGAGAGCTCTATTTAGGAGAGCGTGCTATCAGGAGCACCACATGAGAGATTCGCATGCCTATCTTGCCTCCTGCTAGGCATTATTGGCCTGTTTCGCAGTCACCCATCATTGATATCCCATTGTTGGGGGTTGACGATTTCACATTATCAGAGGGTCCCTGCACTCAGGAGATGTTCCAGCATTAGTGGTTCCCTCGTACCATTGGAGCCCAGACCCGTGCCACTCAGTTCATGGGGGATATGGTTCCAGGATCCCTGATGATGACGAATTGGCTAGCCTATGTCAGAGATCTGACTCATGTGACATAGATTGACAGTTTGACCTGACATTTGGACCGGGCACATTTCTTTTATCCCAAGCACTTGGCGTAGATCCTTGAGAGGCGTACACTTTTGATCCTTCCAGCTCTGGCCGGCCCCTCAGTGATCCATATGGCTTTGCCAAAGTCAGATCCTCCTTGTATAGGCTGACATCCCCAGTGAGATAGAGATCCAAAGACTTAGGAGGAGTTACATCAGGTGGACAGGATTTACGATGTAGACATCGATACCATTGACTTCTTCTGATGTATATTCTCATTATCTCTTTTAATAGGCCTCTGTCAGATATTGGGTAGCTTCACCCCATTCTCGCTATATCTTTTGATAGGCCTCTATTAGTTGTAGGGCAGTTTTGCCCTATTTCCCTATATTTTAGCTATACAGAGATGTATTAGATGATGATATACTTAGGAATGTATGTACAGTTTTCCATTCCCTATATCATATTGTCATCTATTGTATCATGCATGTTATTATGTTATGCATATGTATGTATGTCCAGAGATATTCAGTATTGACCCCTGGATGGTCTTATGACACAGCCCGTACAGATGTCTTCTTCAACAGTTATCCATATTGATCATACCCCACCATTTTTGGTGGCATCGGGTATGTGATCGTGGTATGATAGCTTGTCACCATCAGACAGGGTGACTGTAGATCATTTGTTGCAGCATACTATGACCCTGCTGATGTTTTAGGTTCCCACAGGATTAGTGGAGGGCATGCTGGAGCACTGGGTATCGGAGAGGCAGGTTTTTCGATTTGGGACCCAGGAGTTGACTCCTACTTTGGAGGAGTATACACGTTTGACGATGCTGCCATTGGATAGACCTTGCGTGCATATGGAAATTGGAGACATGAGTAGGCAGTTCATGACCCTCACTGGCTTGAGGCGTAGAGTGGTGCAGGATGAGATCACATCTGGCCACATTATATCCCAGCGTTTTCTATTTGACAGATTTGGCTCAGAGGATAGTTATGCACGACATTCTGGGGATTTCACCACACCGAAGGATCATTGGCGTTTAGCCAGAGTAGATGTACTGCTACTATGCATACTGTCATATGTCTACATGCCATGATACATGGATGAGTTGGACATTGGCGTCATTATGGCAGTAAGAGCTCTCAGGGAGGGTGACACCATCATACCGACGATCATCGCAGAGACTTTAAGGTCAGCTACATACTGTTGCATTTATCCAGTAGGAGTGTTTACAGGCAGCTCGGTCATGCTGTATGTGTGGTTTATGTCACACTTGAGACCGATTAGCACTTTCAGACGGCATTGGTATTTTTTCACCCATGATATAGCCATGTCATACTTCTTTTAGCCTGCGGAGTGTATAGATGCTGCATCTTGGTCAACTTTCCTAGCAGGGATTGGAGATCTGTTCGCTATATTACCGTGTACAGGGCTTAGTTCACCCTACAGCTTCATTACTCATGCTCTAGGCATGGATTATCTTCCTCTAGCTGGTTTGAGAGGCATGATTACTTACCACCCACTGGTCGTGATGTGTCAGTTTGACCAGTTCCAGGACTTCAATCCTTTTGAGGGGGCATCGAGTCGGCGCTTCGCTTATTGCCCTTTATTAGTAGAGGACAGATCCAGGTTGTATGCCTGTTGGGATCAGCGAGAGCTAGCATCATTTTCTGTCAGTCAACCAGGTTATTCAGCAGAGTATTCCTCATGGATGGAGACAGAGACTATATCGGCTACGGTAGTATCCACAATACAGGGGACTAATTCCGATGATGAGGAGTCTATGGAGGAGGCTGATATTCCCATTGAGGAGGATTTGACTGCTGGGTTGCCAACATTTGTGATGGATTCTCCCACTACGAGTGTGATTGTAATCCAGCATTCAGCACAATATTTGGAGCAGAGTCTAAATCTGATGACCTTTGAGAGAGATCAGACTAGGGCCTCGATGTTGACAGCTCTTGATGGGAGAGACGCTGCTCTGTTAGAGAGAGATGAGGCTAGATCAGCTAGAGATGCATTTATTGTGGAGTGGGATGCTGCCCTATTTGCCCGGGATGTGGCCGTCGTAGACAGTACTTCAGTGAGATCCCATACGACTGGCATCCTTGCCGATATGAGTGCATATATTGATGAGAATCATGCCACCATGCAGTTAGCCTCAGATCTGCTAGCTCGTGTAGATACCATTGGGCAGGAGCTTGTAGCATTACCTCCTTCTTCAGAGAGGGATGCTATGTTAGATTTGATAGTCCGTATACACACAGATCCGTAGATAGACTTGCATTTTTCCTGCACAAAGTAACTTAGCCATTTTGTCGTGTACGACACATATTGTATATATCAAACAATATTATATATGGCAGATAAATATATTTTGATTTACTATCCTTTTAGTTGTGCCTTGATACTTGCTTGATATTTGCCTGCTTCTTCAGGGCATTGTGATCTTGATACATTCTGAACTCATCCTTGATATGTGGACATTGAGCCATCACAGGATCTTTCAGAACTGATCATTGATCTGTATGTATCCCTACCGTCTTTGGTGTCTTGGGACTGGTTTCTATATGGAAATGTGGAGAGGAGTGTGGTTTTTCCTCTCTGAGATTGATCACACCACAGATGGTCGCCAATACTTCTATTTATGAGAAGCCTAGTTAATTCCATCTCTTATGGATTGGTGTTGCTCTTTGAGGCACAACCGTAGTTTAGATGGTCACCGAATCTCCTATTGGTGAGGAGAGGTTGGGTAATTCCATCCCTTTGGTCTGAAGCCGATGAAATATGGTGGATTGAAATTTGATCCCAGTACCGTGTGACAAGTATTTTTATTCTGGTAGGGGGTTAGACCGAACCATAAATGGCTGCCTACGTACTCCTATTGAAGAGGAGATCAGGTCTGCGTAGTTTGAACCTAGTGTAAGAGGTTCAACGCTGAATGTGAAGGCAGATGGGTGTAGAAGTTTTATTGATGAAGAAGGGTGTAGAAGTGTAGAAATGTAGAAGGGTGTAGAAGTGAAGAGGAGATCAGGTTTGTTTTTATTTTTATAAAGAAAGGGTAGAAATGTTTTTGTGTTTTTTGTTTATTACGACCGGGCCATATAGAATATGGTTGCCTACGTACTTTCGTGTATCAGGGAGATCAGGTCGACGTAGTTCGCCCCTCAGGATGAATTGCAGCCGAAGAGAAGTATGAATCCCATGTGCAGGCTATACTGCGGGGGAGAAGAAAGTTTGATCCCATGATTAGGACAAACTACAGGCGTGGAAAAAGTTTGATCCCGTCTTCAGGACAAACTATAAGCGTAGAAAAGTTTAATCCCGTCTTCAGGATAAACTATAGATATGAAAGGTTCAATCCCGTCTTCAAGATAATCGAAATTGTATGGAAGGTTTGAAATGAGGTGAAACCAGGCTGCTGGTTTGAAGTGTATGTTTCCCCGAGGGGCAGAAAAGTATGTATAAAGGGTTAGAAAAACCGAAATGACTGGTGATTTGATGATCAAAACCAAGGATGTTTGCTTGATGGTAACCTCAGACATAGTACCCATTAGAGACAATTGGTGATACCTGTCTTGTACCCATTGGTCTTCATCCAACTGAGCATCCATCAAAACTCTGAGGGATTCCATTTCCACCTGTATAGGGAGCACTGCTTCCATCCCATAGGCTAATGAGTAGGGGGTTGCCCCAGTGGAAGTATGCATTGAAGTTCTATAGGCTAATAACGTCAGAGGCAAGAGGTACGACCATCCCTTGTGACTGGCAGACATTTATGCATGATCTTCTTAATATTTTTATTAGCCGCTTCAACAGCACCATTCATCTTTGGACGGTAGATGACGGAGTTAAGGTGTTTGATGTGGAATTTACTGCATAACTCCTCCATCATTTTATTGTTGAGGTTATTAGCATTGTCTGACACAATGACCTCTTATTGTCCATATCGACAGACGATATTGTTTATGATGAAAGCAATGATGACTTCTTTGGTAACCCTGGGGAAGGATGCTGCTTCTACCCATTTGGTGAAGTAGTCGATCATGGTGAATATGAATCGATGTCCACTACTGGCTTTGGGCTCGATGGGTCCAATCATGTCCATTCCCCATATTGAGAAGGGCCATGGAGAACTCATATTGTGGAGTTCCTTTGGAGGGGCATGGATAACATTCCCATGAATTTGGCATTGATAGCACCTCTTGACGTGATCATCACTGTCAGCTTTGAGCGTAAGCCAATAATGCCCTGTTCTGAGGATCTTCTTAACAAGTAGGGGTCTGCTCATGTGTGGGACACATACTCCACCATAGATCTCATCCATGAGCCAATATTTTGGATGGGTGGTAGCTTATCCGATTCTTCTCCAACATAGTTCCCATAAGATGGGGCCTTTTGTAGGGCAAATGTGATGCTTGACATGTTTTTCTTGTCAGGTATGTGAATCAAGGAGGCCAACATTGCTAGTGCATCCGCAAAATCATTCCTATTACGAGGAATATGTAGAAAGAAGATTTCTTCAAACTCCAAAGCTATCTATAAAACTTGCCGATGGTAAGGCAGCAAATGTAGTTCCTTGGTTTGATAGATTCCTATGGATTGTTTGATTACCAATTCGGAATCCCCAAAGATAGTTAACCGCCTGATCCCCATTGAACGGGTAAGTTTTAGCCCATGATACAGCCTTCATACTTAGCTGTGTTGTTGGTGCTGACAAACTGCAATTTGACGGCGACGACATACTGCTCCCTTGTACCAGATATTAGAACTTCTCCAGCTCCAAAACCTTCTGTATTAACAGCTCCATCGAAATACATTTTCCATGTATGGCATGTATCGTACTGATGGTGTTGTTGAACTGCCATTACCCCTTCATTGGGAAAATATGTTTCTAAGGGTTTATAATCCCCTGCAAGTGTAGTGACCAGTTGATCAGCAATTCCTTAACCTTTGATAGACTTTTGCGTCACATAGATGATGTCAAATTGTTGTAGGATCAATCGCCATCCGGATGTACCGACTATTCGAGATGGGCTTCTCAACACGCTTGAGAGGATCCACGCGGGATATGAGATGGGTTGTGTGACCATGGAGGTAATCTCAGAACCTCATGGAAGCCCATGCTAAAGCACAACAAGTCTTCTCAATCGAGTATACTTGTGTTCATTTCTTCTTTGAATCTTTTCTTCGAGGTAATAGATAGCTCATTCTTGGACTCTATCGCCTTTTTTGCCCCAAAGATACAACCCATGGCATTGTCATTAATGGACGGTACATGAATAGGGAACATCATCCTCGGTGGTACCAAAATAGGAGCGTTAACCCACCTACTCTTTGATTGTAAGGAAGGCTTTCTGACACTCATCGTTCCATTTCATGGAGGAGTTCTTCCTTAACAATTTGAAGATGGGCTCACAAGTTGCTGTGAGTTAAGAAATAAACCTGCTAATGAAGTTGATTCTTCCCAAAAATCCCTGTATTTCCTTCTCTATCTAAGGAATGGGAATTTCCTTGATAGCCTGGATTTTGGCGGGATCCAGCTCAATTCCTTTATGGCTGACTAGAAAACCTAGCAACTTGCCTGATTTGACACCAAAGGCGCACTTGGCTGGATTCAACTTCAAGTTGTACTTACGCAACCTGCTGAAGAGCTTTTTGAGATGGTCTTAGTGGTCTTTCTTTCTTCGGGATTTTCCAATGATGTCATCCACATAGATCTCTATCTCTTTGTGCATTAAATCATGGAAGAGAGCCATCATAGCTCGCTGGTAGGTTGCCCCGACATTGATGAGGCCGAATGACAACCGTCTGTAGCAGAATGTTCCCCAAGGCGTGATGAAAGTAGTTTTTTCACGATCCTCCTCACCGACCATAATCTGATGGTACCCCGCAAAGCAATCCGTAAAGGAGTACATGCCATATTGAGCAGTATTCACTACAACAAAAAGGCTTATCAGCGACCGCCTATCAGCGACCGCATATGGTCGCTGATGAGTATCAGCGACCGCTTGCGGTCGCTGATACTAGTCGCAGATAATTTGGTCGCTGGATGCACATCAGCGACCAACAATAGCGACTGATTTGTTAGCGACCGCCATCAGTGACCGAAGCCATCGCTATTCTGACTCATGCCGAGTCATTTGTCAGGTTTGACGTGGCACACGTGTCTGCGGCCGGTAATAGCGACCGATTCGATCGCTAGTTTCAAAGTGGTTATCAGCGACCGCGTTTTAGTATTAGCGACCACATGCGGTCACTAATGTGTTTTTTTTAAAAAAATATTTTTTCTGTTTTATTGATTTCCCAAAAATAACCTGCTTTGTACCTGCTTTCTATCCCAATACACAACAGTATATATAAGCATCCATCCATGATAACTACCATATAATAAACATTCATCCATGATAACTACTATATCATAAACATCCATCGATATAACAGAATTGTAAACCAACACAACACAATACAATCTTAAACATCCATATAATAGAATCGTAAACCAATAAAATTGTCTAAAGAATGAATCTAAAAGAGTACAAGGCTTTAAAAATCTAAAAAACAAGTCTAGCAAGGCTTTAAAAATCTAACATATATATGACTGGTCTAACTCTTCATGGATCATCCAAATTAGTACCCTATAATTAACAAAAGAAATAAAACATATATGTTTCATGTGTTGATACTGCTATGAGTTGGGGAAAGCTAAACAATAGACAATGTAGTGAAACATATAAGTAAGATAGTAGATGATGAATAATAGCTCTTTATAGACTGGTCGCCACCACGATGTTTGTGATGTCATCTTCACTCGCCATTGCCTCCGCCAATTCACCAGGACTTAGAGAACGCAGATGCCCGCCCAGTATACGAAGAAGATCACGATTCTGACAGATCGCTCTCACACAATCGTGAGGAGGAGTATGATAGTGGATGACCACGATCGTATGTAGACCGGGTAGCAGAGCTTCCTCGTACATCGATGGTCGGGCGTCGTTTTTGTCCTTGGCCTTTAACATAGTTTTTATTCACGACAGATGCCCTCTCCTATAATTCTTGATCAATTGACGGACGCGGGGTGCCTTCAGGATAGCGCTTGTTCATTAAGCCCTTATAAGTGTCTTGTCAGAAGGTCAACAAATAAATTGTTAAAAATAAATAAATAAATACTAAGAAAGGTCATCACAATTTATAAACAACATATTAGTATAAAGTTAACTTATTACCGCTATCTGAACAGCATCAGGCAGACCATCACGAGTGCCCACATACACATCCAACCAATTGATAGGTTGACCTTGAGACTCAGACTCCTACAGTTCATGTTCTCATATTAATATATAAACATATGATATTTTAGCTACAAAACATGACTGTAAACATAAAGACAAATAACTAAGCCAATAAGCTTGCTATACATACGTACCCTAGCAGCAATATGCTGCAGCTGTGATATACTGCCGCCCTTGTACGTGCCTTTTGCCTTTTCGCCTTCAGATACACCTAAGGATCTGTTCTAGGCGGCAGTCTTGCATCTCTTGACCCAGCTCTCAGCTTTCCACTGGTCACACATCTGCACCCATATGGGCTGTGCGCACCACCAGGGGCTATGCTCATTCATATATTGCTCACCCTGCCCTGGATGGTTAATTTCAGCATTGTGCAGGGCTTTCTGTCGTTCCTTGTTCAGATTATCTTTAGTTCGGACAGTGCACTTCTGCCAAAACAGTGTCTGAATAATTGATGCCTGTGCGTCATCCCATTTATACCGCTTCTTCAAATAAAACAACAATAATAATATTAAAACTGTTATATTACCATAATCCAACATTACTAAACAATATTATTTGATTAACTATGTATTATCTATCAGAGCTAGTGATAAAAAAATATACCTGAAATTCAGCCCAAACTACATCCTTATGGGTGAGAGGTGTGCTCGCCCATGTAATCATCACCGTGAAGCTGATTTACAGAAGCATAATTGTGAAATGCATTTCAAAATTTTACTATCTTGAAAATCACTACAATATACAATAATTTACATTAAAATATATTTATAACAATGGAAATATTAAACCCTTATATGTACATGATGTTTAACTTACGTGCTTTCTGGAGGAGGACGGATCTGTATAAGAATGCGATCATCCGGATTAGCCGAGGCCGTAGGGACATGATTAGGGCCCCGACCCAACCCGCGCTTTCGTGCTGCAGGTTCAGAAGACATCTATAAATAAAAAATTTAGGATGTTAGTATGAGTTATAAATGAAAAGTACATAAACATGTCAAGGATATAGAGAACATGTACATATGTAATTGTATGTAATACAATTAAAACTAAACATACATTTTATAGAAAAGAACAATAATGAAAATTAATTGTATGAAATCGTTAACTACGATTACTATAAATGAAAGGAACATAAACATGACTGCAAAATAGTTAACTGCGACAACTATAAATAAAAGGTACATAAACATGTCTACCCTGTCATCTGGCACAATAACTGTCTCGGGATCCAATTCATCAGGTTCATCTCCACCCTCTAAGTTGATTACATCATTGTTGTCGTCTATATTTATTATGGGAGGTCTACGACATGGTAGTCAGGATATCACTAAATCATGTGGATTTGAGTTTGGTGATTTATTAGCAAGTCAATCTTGAGCTTATTTAATAATTTAAGTTTTATGTATTTGAACTCATGTTATAGCAATTATGAGTTTTTAGTTACTCATAATCGATGTTTGATGTGTTAATCGATGTTTGACGTGTTAATTATTTGATGGTCATGTGTACTTTGTAAATGTTAAATCACGGCTCTAGGCGCTACTCGAGTAGGTGGAAAGGTTTGCCTTGTGGGAATGGGTCATAGCGAGATGACTGTCCCTCTCACTCCAGTTGCCGTTAGGTATCTTATTATGTCCTTGTGTTTATATTAGCTAAAATTGTCGGTCTCAATTACTAGTTCCTTCTTACTTTTTAGTTTTTGAAGTATTCTTGATAGTGCTTATACATTGCCTGAATAAATTTAGGGAGGTCGATGTGGTAGGCATCTAACAAGTGGTAAGATTGACGTGAAGCCTCTAATAAACCATAGATTTGGATTCTCCCAGAAGGAGGTCGAAGAAGCCTTTGAAACTAGTGCTCATGGTGGTACTGCTATTAAGGTCATGTTTAATCTGTAGATATAAGTCCTATCACCTGTCTTATGTTGGATTGAACTTCTGAAGAAGTCTAAAGTAAGTTATCCTTATTGTGCTTAGAGATAAGACCTTTGAAGAAGTTGTAATAAAACATGAAAAAAGAAAATGAAATCTAGCTTACAAATAAGTGTCCTAGTTTCCAACAACTTTGAGACAATTTTGTGTGTATAAATATGGGCTCTTTTTTTCTTTTTTTTAGAACGATAAATATGGGCATTAGTTTTATGTTCATTTGATTTCTGTACAAGGCCCAGTTTGTTACAAGAATGCATTCTACCTAACCTGCCCAAAATCCAAGTATACTTGACAGCCAAAAAAGTAAGAGAAATGGAGGAAAATTAACAGCCCCCTCTTTTTTTTTCTTTTCAATTTTTATCCCTATATTACTTCCTGTCTAAATCAATCCAAACTTACATCTTACATCACACTGGTTTAAGTCTAGAGGAACAATCTTGCATCACACTGGAATACACACAACATAAGTATAATTTTTTTAACCAGAGGAACAATCTTACATCACACTGGTTCAAGTCCTCTGGTAACTCTGCAAAGAATTATTTGTCCATGCCCAGGCGAGTAAACTCAAAAACTTGATCGAACAAGGAAAACTACTATCTATTTTAGAGAAGTTGCATTCATTATCACACACCCCAAAAAAATAAAATTTGCCTCCATTATTATCAGACCCAGTTTGCAAATTTTCTTCAATAAATCGAACAAATTCATAGAAAACATACTGATTTAAGCATGCTAGCCACATTCATTCAACTCTTTGCAATAAATTAACTCTTAAAACCCAAATTCGTAGCAAACATACTGATTTAAGCAAAGAATGAACAAACATAACAAACAACCAAAAAAAGAAGAAGAACTTAAAAAGTAGCTTTTACCTCTAAAATTAGTCTCTGAATTGGAGAAGAATGAACACGGATAGAACCAACTGGCCTCCCTCTTCTCTTCTCCCCCTTCTCCCTCTTCTCTGTCACCCTCTTTTTTTTTTCTTCTGCTGAATCGAGCAAACTGAACGCCTGAGTCTTCATATGTTTAAGAGAATCAGCGACTGCCATCAGCGACCGCATGTGGTTGCTGATTTTTAATGATGTGGACATGCAGCTACCGCCTGGCGGTCGTTGATAGAGATTAGTCGCAAAAGAAACCACGCCAGTGTTTTGCACCAAACTTTTGGGAGGGAAATTTATATCAATGACCGATCGTCACATCGCACACGATCATTTGAAATTAGATAAATGACTAGAATCCCACAATGTCAGAGATAAGCTATGGCCGCTATTGCTATTTTCAAAGGACCTGGATAAAGGCGATCACGATATTATTGGTCGCAGATAGGCCTTTTTCTTGTTGTGATTTTCAATAAGAATGTGGATAAAGGGCACGGGAAACCTATCTTTAAGGCAAGCTTTATTCAGATCACGATAATCTACGCAAACTCGCACCTTTCCTCCTGGTTTAGGCACGGGAACAATGTTGGATATCCATTCTGGATATGTAGACACCATGATAATGCCAGCTTGAAATTATTTCACAATTTCTTCTTTCACCTTTAAACTCCACTCAGGTTTCAATTGCCTGAGCTTCTGCCTGACTGACTTGAATCCCTCCTTAATGGGAAGGCGATGAAGGACAATGTTAGTGGACAAACCCACCATGTCTTCGTGAGACCATGCAAACACATCCTAGAATTGGGTTAATAGTGCAACCATGTCATTCCGTTGGTTTGGGGTGAGGTCTGAACCAGTCTGGATTAGCTTAGGGCTTTCTAAGGTTCCAAGATTGAAAGAAGTTGTTTGGTCAAGGTTGGGTTTAGGTTTGTCTGCGACCCATTCCTTAATCTCCTGAGGTATCTCAATGTCCTCTTGGATTTCCATCAAGTCTGAGTCCAACTTTTCATCAAAGTTACAGTCCTTGTGGAGAAAAGGCACCTCAACAGCAAGTACAAGCACATCTAAATTCAGAGTCCTGAAACAAAATATGCTTTCACTTAATATATGAAACTGTTTAATCATACATAAGTGTTAGCATGTACTGGTAAAATAACTGCTAATACTGTATAGAAAAGTAAGCAATTAAAGTTATCTACAGGGTAGAGGGATTTTCTGCCCATTTTACCCTCGTCGACTAATGCATGGAATATTGCTCCAATTATCGAGGGTAAAGTCCTGATGGACTGCAGTGATGGAGGGGTGGTCATCGTCCTCTTTTGCCCGAATGATGACCATAACATATGGGTAATCATCGTCTAGGGTATATCTATTTGTATGTTCATCATGGACAATGATGCATAGGCCTGACATCATCAAGGCGATGTAATGTTTACGTTTCCATTCCCTCTCTTCCACTCCGAGATCAGGAATCAGGGCCTCTTTTGCTTTGAATGGTACTAGTTTGGGAAATAGCATAGCCATAACATGGGCTGGCACCTTTACTAGAGACTGTATCAGCTCATGAAGTGTAGGTGGAGAAAATCGTCGTGCAACAGAAGCTTGAGGAACCTGCTTGTGCTTATGAGGATTCCTATGACTGGAATAGGCAGAATAGCCTAGTCCGGATGTCCCAGTTTGACTGGACACTTGAATAGGGTGCTTAATACCCTGCTAATTTTCACCAAGCCCTTGCCCAGGCTGATGACCCAATGACATCATTTCTTGAGTGGCCGACATAACCTTGGTAGAAATCTTGGGTACGGAAAGTGGCGCTCCAATAGGATGGTATTGCATGTTACTCACTTCTAAAGTATGAAAACTGGCTGGCTCAACTTTTGAATTGAAGCTAATGATTGGTAGATCTCCTTGTTCAGGATATTCTGACTCAGCATTGACAGTGACTAGGCTATTGTTGATAATGTATTTGAGTTGTTGATGTAGTGTAGAAGGGACAACTCCAGCCATGTGGATCCATGGTCTCCCCAATAACAGGTTGTATCCTGAATCTATCTTAAGGACGTGGAAGGATACATTGAATGTATTTGGACCAATCTCAATTGGCAGCTCAATCTTTGATAACCATATGGCTGCTTTGGATCCTTTTGAGATGACGTTCATCCTCACCAAGGTGGCATAAGGATAGATATTCAGAGACGAACCTCCATCTATCAAAACTCCAGCTAACATATATCCGGAGGACAAAACTGCGATGTGCAATGACTTGCAATGACCGGTCCCTTTGGAAGTTATGTCGTCATCAGTGAAGGATATCACATTGTTGTTGAAAATGTGATCAACCATATGTTGAAATTTTTTTGCATCCACTGATTTCGGCAAGTAGGCTTCTTCCAAAACCTTTAATAAGATCTTCCTGTGATATTCGAAAGAGAAAACCAAGTCCAGTATTGATATTTGATGCGGAGCTTCTCTTAAGCTCAGAACCACCTTGGCTTCATTATGACCCATAGTGCGGAGGAATTTTTCAATTTTCTCTATGGGAATCTTCCCCTTTGCTTTGAAGGTGGGCTTCATAACCCGCTGAGGAAGATGCAGTGGATTTTCCTTCAACACTGTAGCAGTAGTATGAGATGTGGATCCTTCAGCTTCCCCATAATTCCATGGGACTTTGTGTAAGCTAACAACAGGATATTGTGGTCTAAAGGGTAAAGAAATTGGCTCTGCTGCAGCCACTTTCGAAGGATTGTCAGCTCCTTTGAGTTGAATTGCTTGTATGGGAAATGGTTTGACAGTCCTATCATCCTCAGTGGATATAACAGCTAATGATCCCTTCCATTTGGTAGGACATGCATTCGCACTCTCGAGTAACACAGTGTCATCGTCTGCCAGATGCAGGACACCACTATCAATTAGATTCTGAATAAGGTGGCGGAGTGCCCAACATTCGTCTGTGCTGTGATCGCGAGAATGTGAATGATATTGACAAACTCCACCAGAGTTGAACCTTCTGGAACGTGGATTGATTGGAGGTAGAAGGGAGGTAATTCTTCCTTCATTTATTAGCATTTAAAATATCTCCTCCATAGGTTGGACTAGGTATGTAAATTCCCTTTGATTAGTAAAATCCCGACGGGCTTTAGCATTTGCTCTCTTTGAAACCTTATCCTCCATAGCTTCGCTTTCTGAAGGTGATGGTGGAGCATTCATAACAAAAGGAAGGAGATAGGCATGCTCCTGGCTGACTAACTAGCGTGTGACTTGATGCTGATGAGTCACCGCTCGCTTAATTGTTCAATTTGCTTGCAAAGAGCTTTCATCTTTCGTTCCATAGAAAATTGAAACTTTGCATAATCCCATCTGTCAACACTGTCTTTGATGGTCTGGGATGATTCACTGTTAAAACTGGAACTCTGTCCAGTGCTCCAACTAATCATGTTGACCTTTTCTTCTTTATGTTGAGGAAGAGGGTTGTCTTGCACACGAGGTTGATCAGGTTTGGTAACCACGATCTCACTATTGTCTATAAAATCTTGGATCTTGTGTTTCAAGGCCCAACAATCTTGAGTATCATGTCCAGGTGCTCCAGCATGATAAGCACACTTCCGAGTAGCATTAAAACCCCTCCCATTAGGGTTGGCTGGTGGAAGAAGATGTGTGATTTTCTTCTAAGTAGTTAGAAGAGAAAGAATATTCTCGAGCGAATCCCCTAAGGGTGTGAACGTTCGAGGGTGCTTTGCATCTCCACCTTTAGGCAATGGAGGGTTTGAAGACTATGCTTGAAAAGGGGAGTAATTTCTCCTCTATATAGGCATGTTCTAATTACCCTTTTGACCTTGTAGTATTAAGGAAACATCCTCCTCTTTCTTTTTATGGACCCTCCGGGGGTTGTTTCCATAAGATCCGGACTGGATGTGCTCAGCAACTGAGCGGCTAGGTCTTGAATCTTACCAGACTTCAATCCCATCTCAGTCATCTCTTCGTGTTTGATCATTTCAGAGAATGGTTTGCCGATACCAGCTAAGACTCTCTCATAGAAAGGAGCTTCTTGTATGTCTATGAAAGTCATGACCATTTCTGACTCTGTCATGGAAGGAATAACTTGAGTAGCAAGGCGCCTCCACCTTTGAGCATACTCTCTAAAAGACTCATTAGACTGTTTCTTGACCTTGGTAATCTGGTACCAGTCAGGAGCCATCTGAGATTGAAAACTTTATTGAGTGAGGAAGGCGTGAGCTAGCTCTTCCCAGCTATGGATCTTTGAGTTATCTAATCTGGTATACCATGAACGGGCTTCTCTAGTTAGACTTTTTCGAAACAGCTACATTCTGAGCTTCTTGTTTTCCGCATAAGATCCAAGTTCTCCAATGAACACCTTCAAATGTGTGTAATGATCCCCTAATCCATCATACTTTTCAAAGTCAGGGGTTTTAAATTTCTCTGGATAATGAACACCAGGGAATATGCAAAGGTCAGCATATGAAACACTTCCATGTGTTCCAATCCCTTTGAGAGCACGGATAGTTTCCTCCATTTGAAGGACCTTCTTCCTGATATCACCGGTGTCTGGATCTCCTTTGAGATGGGTGCTTTCAGGGTCTTTGTTGGTCGTATCCAACTGAGGTTCTGGATTTGTTTTATCCAAACCTTATGTCCCTCCTTGTGTAGAGGATTTTGTATGTGTAGGCATCTTTGTACCCTGAGTAGATTGATGCAATTCTTTTAGAAGAACAACCAAAGCTGTAATTTGTTTACTCAATCCGTTAAATTCTTCTCGAGAAACGGCATTAGACTGGTCAGAAGAAGACATGATTGGCTGTAGGCTCGTGTCTTTTTTGGATTTTGAGCGTGTAACAGGCCCAATTGTTTCCCTACAAAAGACTTATGTAGTTTAGTCTTAGGGATAATGTAAATGCTATCATAATGTTTCCATTTTAGGAATATCATCTTGCAAAAATGGGCGTTATTTGATAGCATGTCATGTATGCACAAATATTCTTCGTATTTTCCATTACATAAAGATGAACATGGAATAAAATTACAAGTAAATGTTTTTACATGTAATTGAAAAATGGAGAGCATGAAGAGACTTTCCTCCGCGTTTGGTTTATCAGAGGTTGACCTATCTTAGGGTTACTCTTGCGGCTTTTTGGCATGAAGGTCCCCAGATCATCGTAATCTACTTGACGGGAAATTAATCCTGTCTTTCAACTGGAGCGAATCTGGGTGGTGCCTTTCCTGAGCCTCGTTGGAATTAGTCTCCATACGAGTCCAGTAATCAAACACCGACATGATAGCCTCTTGGTGGAGGAACCACACAACATACATTCACATACAACGTGTCTCACCGTTTATGAAAATGATGACATGTGCGAATAACTAATATCACAGATAGATATTTTGCAGTCCAATAAGTAAATGCATTCGTACACTTTCATCATAAATGTAAATGTAACATTCACACACAAGCATATAACAATTTTGAAAAGCTTGTAGTAGCGGCTTAAGCCTTCTTACTGGAGTCCGCAGCAGAGTCGCCACCTGTCGACGTCAGGATTTTTATTTGTCCCTTTTCGTTACTTGTTCTTTGGTGTTCTCATGTTATGTGAGATTTTTTTGAAAAAACAACTGAAAAAGGTCCGACATGTATAAAGTCGACGATTTGACTTTAAGAGTCGCCAGTTGGTGTTTTTAACTGGTTGCACTAACGCAACCGAGAAAAGGTTTGCACATTGACCCAGTGATGTGATACTGCTAAACGGGTCTGTGAAACCGAGATTCATTTGGATCCGGGGGCTTGATTATGCGGAGGGAAGGTGTTAGGCACCCCCCGACATCCGTGCTGCCACGGTGACTGCCACTTTTCAAGAAACTATTATATAAATATGTGTGTGTGTGTGTGTGTGTGGATCAATGTGCAATTTATTTGGAAGTAGTGCGAGGCCTCGTTCTCACCTATATACAAAGGGTTTGAATTTGTGTAAAATTCAGTTTTAGCAAGATATAGCAATGAGGTTTTGTAAAAAGAGGTTTTTCAAACCTTGTGCTCAATAGGAATTGAGACCTTTTCATACCTCCATTTTATTATTAAATGTTCGTCTTGTTTGCTTTTATTTTCGAGATGCGAAGCATCTTCGAGAAAATAATATACAGCAGTGCCAAACTCCTCATGGGCATGACAACCATCCAAGGAAATTCGCATAATCAGAAATAATGTACAAGCTGCTTACAGCTGAAAATGTCCATCACGGGAACTGAATCTAGATTCAGTAGACTGAATCTGTGATCACATGATTCCTAGGCTCACATGATATCGCAGTTTATATGAAAAGTAGTAAGCAGCTATATATATAAAAGCTATAAATATATATATACAGACATGATCAACCACCACGAATCACCTCTATGAGGGATCGGAAATGTTAATATATAAAAGAAGTAAATATATATATAAAGACATGATCAACTGTAACGCCCCAGAAAAATCGGATTTTATGAGAATTAATTTTTTTTTTGATTATGTGGATTAAATGAATTTAATTGATTAGTTATGGGAGTAAGCTATTTGAAGGTCGTTCGATGACCTAAACATGTCAGAACGTCATAGTATTTTGGCTATGTGGTAGAATTAAAGTGTTTGAATTTCCAAGATGAAAATAAAAGCTTTCCGAGAAATTTTCCAAAAAACACTATTCACGCATTTTTGATTGGAAATTATTTTTGAATTTCTGAGAAATACGTAACGATAGAATATCGAGGTGAGATGGAATATCCAATAATATTTTAGTTATGGCAAACACAGTTTTTTGCATGCGAACTTAAAACCTAACAGTTAGGAAAAGTGATTGTCGAGAAGGAATTTAAATGTGTATAATGAATTAAAGCAATGATTGTATAATGCATAAGTATTAAACGAGGTAATGAATACGAGTATGATACGAGGTATTATACGAGTACATATGAATAATGGTATGTCGTATATGATGAATAAGTATACGAGTTAGAATACGAGATTAATATGAGGACAATACTTTGTAAGGCTTTAAGCCATGTGTAATGAACTTGTAGGATTGTGTAGGAAATTGTAACGTCCAATTGGGATAATAATAAAGCCCAATATGAATTAATGTTAAAGCCCAAATGTTTGTAAGGTATAATCCAATGTGGATTAATACAAGCCCAATGTATAATTTAAATTAATTAAGCTAAAGGCCCAAAGTAAGAATCAATGTGTTATGGAATGGTTTAAACCTATGGGGCAAACCATGGATGATCCAAAGTAGGGAGCAAATAACTTAATGGCTAAGTGTTGTGATGAGCAAGCAAAGGATAAAAGTTGTGATGAACAAGTATACTTAATGGCTAAGTAAGTGTGGTAACCAAGTAGACTTAATGACCAAGTAGACTTAATGGCCAAGTGTTGTGGGGAGCAAGTTAACTTAGTGTTTAAGCTAGGAATAGTAAGGAGGTGGAGTGGTTTTATGACCATTATACCCTAACTTAGACTTTCCTATAAATAGCAAGCTTGGATTTCATTTTGTTGGTTGTTCATTTCATCCAACAAGTTGAGAGCTTATTTGTTAGAGATAATAAGCTAGAAAGCTAGTCTTTCATATTTCAAGAAGCAAGAAGGAGATCAAAGATTAACCAAGTGATATTCAAGGGTAAGCAATCTTAAACCATGATTCTCTTTCTCTTCCATTGTTAGAGAAGTGGGTAGTGGTAGAACATGTATGCTAAGGAATGATAAGAATGATTAATTAATGGACTTAAGCCGTATAAGTCATGAATAAGCTATTCGTAATCATATAAGCTATGAACTAAAGAAGAACTTTTAAGATTTGTGCCATGTCTACATTAATGAAGTTAGTATGATAACAAGAAGAAAGAGTAATGGTTAGAAGTCATGAACTATCATAAGTCATGAGAAAAGAATTCATAAGTAATTTATATTTTTATAAGTTACAAACTCGCAAAGAACAAGTAATAACTTATCATGATTATAAGTTAATGAAGTAAGTATGTTAAGATGTTAGTATAACAGAATGAATCCATATGAAACGAAGAACAAATCTTAAGTAACGAAGTTTTGCCGGAATTCACACGATTGGACGATAATCGTCAAATTCGTGAAATTCTCAGAATGGAAGTCAGATTTTGATATTGAACTCGAGAACATTGGTTTTCAATGGAGACAAGTATTATTTGGCATTATAGAGTTGCGGAATTGAAAATGATTGGATTCCAACTTAGAACGAAGAAACGAGCATTGAACGTTCACGAACGTTTATCGTTTTCGTTAAAAATGGACTAATAGGTGAATTTTTAGTTAATGAAGTCAAATAAATAAAATTCTTACATGAACACGTAGAGTATGTAATTTGTGAACCGTAGGCTCTTAAACGAGCCAATTCGGACTTATAACGAAGAAGTTATGAGCCCGGGAATCTCACATAAAAAGTCGATCACAAATTTTTCCGGTGTGCTAAGATCGCACTGCCATTACCGGCCAAGGCAAAGTAAGTCATGCCGCAGCCCCACAAAGGGTTGTGAGCTACTGAAGTCTAGCGCCACAGCGCGGACAATAGTGAAGGATATGGCGCCGCAAACATGACCAATTATAGGAACAAGAAGTCCGTGTTGTATATGAAGTTAGAGAAATAAAAGTCAGCCATGGCCACCAACACTAAGTGAAGCATAAATGGAAATGTTTTTGAATGTAAAGTAAAAGAGAAGTTAAGGAAGAGTAAATTAAATCCTTAATTAACTTAAAGTTACATCAATTAAGATGTTGTAAACCTTAAGTAATACACTAAAGGTTGAAAGAAAGATTAATGGAATATAAGTTTTTAATACTGCATTGATGAATTATAATAAGCCGTAATAGCAGATAAGTACTTGAAACGAGTTTAATTAAGTAAGTAAGTACGATTAAGAATACGAAAGGAAAGATAGTTAATTGACAATGAATTAATTAACTTAACATAACATTTTTTGATGATAGAAATAACGTTGCGAGTTACAACTAAATGTTGATGAATATTACATGAACGCGAATGGTATGCGATAAGTGTACTTAACCATTGACGATCGAGTTTTGATTAATAATATGAGAACGTTAGTAAGCCGTGAGGAAGGATAATTAACTCGAAATGAGTTGTATTAATGAAATAATTTTAGTTAAGTTATAGAAGAGAACGAAGTTGGTAAGAACGATGTAAATTATAACAACAAGCCGGAACCAATAATAACAAATCTAATATATAATTAGATTGAGAAGAAGGGTAATATTTATTAGGAACCATGTATGTTCATTCATGACCTAATGTGGTATGTTATGTGGTTATGTGTTGTAGAGACTTTAAAGACTCAAAGGAAAAGTAATTTTACTGTAGCAGACACTGAAGGCAAGTTTTCTTATCACTTGTCTAACCTTCGTGTTAGCCAAGTTTTCTATGATTCATGTTATGAGATGCATGAACTGTTTTACTAAAGGGTCGATGCCAGTTTTACCTCTGCTAGACTAATCTTGAAGAGTTGATTGATTTATTTACAAGTCTTTCAATATAGAACTGCTAACGCTATCCTACGCCAATTGTTTGGTACAGATTCAAGGTAAGCCTGAGTATGAATAAACAAATGTATTTTTCATCGATTATTGATAAGTGTATTTTATATACGCAATTTCATGTCTAAATCATGCGTATTCTTTGCTATGTTTTTGTAAACAAGTACATTTTTACTTGGTTTTTGTTGTTTTATGTGTAGGTTGGTGGTTGCGGCGATTCATGGGTTGTTCGTGATATTTAGTGCATTTGCAGTTAAGTTGGAGCCATAGAAATAACTCGTTGTTACAAAGCAAGCAAGTCGATAACAGAGGAATACCATGGTATGTATGTATATTAAAAACACCACGGGCTGGGTCTACCCAAAGGAACTAGCAGAGGAGAGCCACGCATGGCGTTTTCACTGCACACCCTCACCGGAATTGTGGGGTCGACTCTCGACCAAGATTAACTTCGCCACGGGCAAGGCGTTTCTACATATATACCCTCGTGGGGTCATGAGAAACTGACCGCCTCCGTGCATTTAAACTTCCTATTGGACTCAATTTTAGTTGTTTTAATGAGTTTATAACTCTATTTGTTAGGGGATGTAGCTGGAGTATTAGACTTTATATATATTACTCTTTAGAAACACAATAAGGGAAATTAAGAAGCTTACGAAGATCAAAGTCATCTTATTGGAGAGCAAAAGTGGAGGAGTATTTCGAAGAGTTTTTCAAGACGGTTACATTTGTAGTCTACGTAAAGGGTGTTTTCTAATATTCTTTGTGTTAGATTATTATTTGTGATTGAAAGAATGATTTCTATGATTTATTCAGTGCTTATTTCATTTATTATGAACTAATTAACTTTTTAGGCTTGTGATGGATCCTTAAGTGAATCGATGGTTTTGTAATCTTTGATTCCCAATTTAATAAATTATCTTCAGTTTATCTATATTGATTTATGCTTGAATCTATGAATTGTCTGGCCAATAATTCTTCGTGGGGTTGGATGGAATCGAGAGAGGATATTCAATTCTAGACCTAGTTGATATAGCATGTGTTCAAGGATTTTGTTAGTAGCTTAAACCCCGATTCGTGTGAAGATAGAGATATACTTAACACCACATGTAATCGGATAAGAGAACTTGTTCTTCAACCTTCTTCAATTGTAATTCACGTAGAGATATAGTGCGTTAGTTGATTAAGGTGTTTAACGGATTTCTATCTTAATTGTGGATTGACGTTAATATGGTATTAATGCATCGAGAGGTGGTTAGTACTACGCTTGTGTTCTTGATTAATAAACCCAGATAAAGCATTGAATTGGGATAAAAGTGTTAAAACCAAAGTGAAGCTTAAGGTGAAATCATAAGTCTAATTCTCCATTAATTGCTTGAAAATTCATTTTTGATATTTGTGGTTGTTTTATTTTAGTTTAATTATTCTTAATTTTAGTTTAGTAATTTCATTCATTGAATTTGATTTGTTTAATAAAATTAGGGTTAATAGAAGATTGGTAATTGTAAGTTAAGGTATTTTGCTAATTAGTTTCTATGGGAACGATACTCTACTCATCACTCTATTACTTGTTGACCACGTATACTTGCGTGTTATGCGTATATAGATTTTACCCAACAAGTTTTTGGCGCCGTTGCCGGGGATAAATTAGTATAATTCTTAATACTTTAACAATATCAGTTTAATTAATCCAGTTTTACTTAGACATTTTTATTTTTGTTGTGTGCTTCTTATTTCAGGTGTGGGACATAGTTTATGCAAACTCGGTCTAAAAATCTAGACTTGCTACCTTTTGACAACGACATTGAAAGAAGGTTTCAAAGGTTGAGTAAGTGGATAAAAGAAACGAGGCAAGAATTTGAAATACCTGAAAAGGAAGAGGAAATAGTGATGGCGGCCGAAGATAGGAAAGCGTTGAGAGACTTCACAATACCCAAAGTAACGGAACTGCATTCAAGTATAACGAGACCAGCAATAGCAGCAAACACGTTTGAGATTAAGCCTGGGATGATTCAAATGATACAAAATTCAGTTCAGTTTGGGGGATTGGCAAACGATGATCCGAACGAGCACTTAGTCAGTTTTCTGGAAATGTGCGATACTTTTAGGTTTAATGGAGTTTCAGATGAGGCAGTGAGACTTCGGTTGTTCCCGTTCTCTTTACGGGATAAGGCGAAGAGTTGGTTGCATTCCTTACCATCGGGCTCAATAACAACGTGGGAGGATCTAGCTCAGAAATTCCTTGCAAAATTCTTCCCATCGGCAAAAACCGAAAAAGATGAGGAATGAAATTATAATGTTTGAACAGCAACATGGGGAGTCGTTATATGAGGCATGGGAGAGATATAAAGAACTACTCAAAAATGCCCACATCATGGATTGCCTCAATGGTCAACGCAAATGAACACCTTCTATAACTGGACTATATGGGAATCTTAGGACAAGTATCGATGCAAAGATCGGTAGTGAGCATTTATGGCCAAGAATTACGAAGAAGCCTACGATTTGATTGAAACCATGGCTGCTAATAATTACCAGTGGCCCACAGCGAGAATGACACATTTGAAGGCAGCTCGGGTGTTAGAAGTAGATGATAGAACAACGATACAAGCATAGATGGCTGCAATGTCAAAGAGGATAGAGCAATTGGCAATAGCCCAACCACAGCAACCACAGACAACACCACAAGTAGTAGTGTTATGTGAATTGTGCGTAGGAGAACACCCAACAGAACAATGTGCAATTAATCCAGCAGCTTTGCAGTTCATTGGCAATTACAACAGAATTCCTCAAAACACCTATCAAAACACATATAATCAAGGGAATAGAAATCATCCAAATTTTTCATGGAGCAACAATCAGCAGAATCAAGCTCCACGACAATCATATCCTCCGGGTTTTCAGAATCAACAACTAACAATGCAACATCTGGATGAGAAGTTGGATAAATTCATGGCTACCACCCAATTGGCGATTAAGAACATCGAAATTCAGATAGGTCAAATAGCAAGGGAATCAAACAGTAGACCACAAGGAACACTGCCAAGTGACACCGAGAAAAATCCTAAGGGTAATCAAGAGCAGTGTCAAGCCATTATGTTGAGAAGTAGAAAACAGCTTGTGGGTCAAGAAGCAGAAATTTCAGTTACAAAGGAAAGAGAAAGAGAAATAGAAAAGACAGGGGGGTGAGATAAAGCAAGGAAATGAGAATCAAACGGATAAAATCAACCTAGTGAACAAACCAGTTGTTTACCCTCCCCCACCATTCCAGCAAAGAGTTCAAAAACAAAAGACAGATAAGCAGTTTTCAAGATTTTTGGAAGTTTTCAAGAAACTTCAAATTAACATACCATTTGCAGAAGCCCTAGAATAAATGCCCAGTTACGCGAAATTCATGAAAGGGATTCTGTCAAAGAAAAAGAAATTGGAAGATTTTGAAACGGTGGCATTAACAGAGGAGGCAGCAAAGGCAGACATGTTAGTAAATTACCACCAAAACTCAAGGATCCGGGAGTTTTACGATTCCATGCACAATCGGTGAGAGGCATTTCAGTAAATGTCTATGTGATTTGGGGGCAAGTGTAAACCTTATGCCGTTATCTGTATACTTAGAGTTAGATTTGCCCGATCCAAGGCCTACGAACATCTCCTTACAGTTGGCAGATAGGTCAGTCACATATCCGAGAGGAATAGTTGAAGATATCTTAGTGAAAGTGGACAAATTTATATTCCCTGCGGATTTCATCATTCTGGATTTTGAGGACAAGAACATACCAATCATCTTGGGGAGACCATTTTTGGCTACATGGAGGACTCTTATAGATGTTCAAAAGGGAGAACTTACGATGAGAGTTCAAGATCAAGAAGTGAAATTCAATGTGTTTAAGGCCATGAAGTTCCCTACGGATGAGGAGGAATGCTTCCGAATGGATCTAATTGATCAAATCATCAATAAAGACATGAGTAAAAGTTTGGCGAATGATCCGTTAGAAACAACATTGGTGGGAGGTGAAGAGATCGACGATCCAGAATTGGTAGATTACCTACAGTTGCTTGATTCATTGCCACGGATACCAAGATTCAGACCATCATTTGAACCATTGCACACGGAGGAGGTAATTGTAGAAAAGTTGAAACCATCATTGGTGGAGCCACCAAAGCTGGAACTTAAACCACTTCCTAAGCACCTCAGGTATGCCTATCTTGGTAATTTCAATTCTTCACCTGTTATTATTTCAGCTGCACTTAACAAATTACAGGAATAAAAGTTACTGAGGGTACTTAGGGAACACAAGTCAGCTATTAGATGGACAATTGCAGACATAAATGGAATCATCCCCTCATTCTGTATGCACAAAATTTTGATGGAAGATGAGGCAAAAACGACAGTAGAGCAACAGAGATGACTCAATCCAATTATGAAGGAAGTGGTAAAGAAGGAAGTTCTGAAATGGTTAGATGCCGGCATCATCTATCCGATATCCTACAGTAAATGGGTGAGTCCAGTCCAGTGTGTACCGAAAAAAGGAGGAATGACGGTGGTGCAGAATGACAAAAATGAGTTAATCCCAACCAGAACAGTGACGGGTTAGCGGGTTTGCATGGATTACAGGAAATTGAACAAAGCAACCCGAAAAGACCATTTCACACGCCTTTATCGACCAAATGTTAGATGATTAAATGACATCAAGACATCGCTTGTTGGATGGGTATTCGTGTTGCAACCAAATAGTCATTGCTCCGGAGGACCAAGAAAAGACCACATTCACGTGCCCCTACGGCACATTCGCATTCAGGAGGATGTCATTTGGGTTATGCAATGCACCAGTAACTTTCTAAAGGTGTATGATGATAATTTTTTCTGATTTGGTGGAGAAAAGTGTCGCGGTCTTCATGGATGACTTTTCGGTATATGGGGACAACTTTGATAATTGCTTGAAGAATCTGGTAATGGTACTGCAAAGATGCGAGGAAACAAATCTCGTTCGAATTGGGGAAAATGCCACTTCATGGTCAAGAGGGTATAATTTTGGGCCATAAGGTATCAAATCGAGGATCGACGTGGACAAGGCAAAACTGGAAACAATTGAAAATCTGCCCCCACTAACCTCGGTGAAGGGTATTAGAATCTTTTTGGGACACGCGGGATTCTACAGGAGGTTTATTAAGGATTTCTCAAAAATTGCAAAACCTCTTTGCGCCTTTTTTAGAGAAAGAGGCTACATTCAACTTTGACGATGATTCCAAAACAACGCTTGAAAGTTATTAAAAGAAAATTAACTACAATTTCTTCGTGATAGTTGCACCTTGGAGCATCGGAGCATGCCTTTTGAGCTTATGTGTGATGCAAGCGATTTCGCAATTGGGGCAGTTTTGGGTCAACGCAGAGACAAGGTGTTTCATGCTATATACTACACAAGCAAAACACTTACCGAAACTCAAATGAACTATACAACCACAGAGAAGGAGTTGCTTGCCGTGGTATATGCATTCGACAAGTTTCGGGCTTATTTAATCGGGACTAAGGTGATTGTCTACATGGACCATGCTACAATTCGGTACCTGATAGAAAAGAGAGATGCAAAACCACGCCTTATCAGGTGGATTCTCCTTCTGTAAGAATTTTATTTAGAAATAAAGGATAGGAAGGGGACGGAGAACCAAGTTGCCAACTTGTCAAGGCTGGAAAACCAAGGGAAAGAAAAAGATGACAAATGCGAAATCAATGAATCATTCCTGAATGAGTAGCTATTTGAGATTTCAGCAGAGATTCAATGGTATGGCGACTATGCAAATTTTGTTGCAAGCAATATTCTACCACCAGACCTCACAAGGCAGCAGAAAAAGAAATTTCTGCATGATGTTAAGTGGTACATGTGGGATGATCCATATTTGTTTAAGCAGTGCGCCGACAAGGTGATTCGACGGTGCATCCCATACAGCGAAGTGAAGAATATTCTACATGAGTCTCACTCATCTACTATGGTGGGCATTATGGATGCGAGAGAAGCAAAGAAAGAAAAGTGCTACAATGCGGTTTCTATTGGCCCACATTATTCAAAGACGCCCATCAGTTTGTTAAACAATGTGATAGGTGTCAAAGGGTGGGAAACATCTCGAAACGTAATGAGATGCCCTTACAAACAATTCTGGAAGTGGAACTTTTTGATGTATCGGTATCGATTTCATGGGACCATTTCCATCGTCCATGAAAAATCAATACATTCTCCTCAGTAGTGACTACGTGTCAAAGTGGGTCAAGCTGTGCTCTACCAATGAATGATGCCAAGGTGGTCCTCAAATTTCTGCAAAAGAACATATTCCCGAGGTTTGGCACACCAAGAGAAATTATAAGTGACGAAGGTAGTCACTCCTGTAATAAACCGTTTACTACTCTTTTGGCCAAATATGGAGTAAACCACAAGATAGCCACAACATATCACCCAAGAAACCAAAGGGACAAGTCGAGGTATCAAACAGAGAAGTTAAAAAGATATTGGAGAAAGTGGTGAATCCGAAGCCTGGAAAGATTGGTTCTCGAGATTGGATGATGCTCTATGGAAACTTCACTGCGAACCTCATACAAAACACCAATCGGGATGTCACCATATCAATTGTTGTACGGGAAATCATGTCATCTACCTGTGGAATTATAGCACAAGACATACTGGGCAGTGAAAAAGATAAATTTTGATCAAAAGGCTATAGGGGAAAAGAGACTACTGTAGTTGAATGAACTAGACAAATTTCGCCTTCAAGCATATGAGAATGCCAAGATATACAAGGAAAAAAATCAAACGATGGCACGATCCTAAAAATTTCGCTTGGGACATTTGAACCTACCTAATCGGTTCTATTGTTTAACTCAAGGTCGCGGTTGTTCCCTGAAAGCTCAAATCAAGATGGTCCGACCATTCACAACAAGCATGTTTTCCTCACGGAGCAGCTTGAAATTTACAATCGAACCCTCTCGAAACTTTCAAAGTCAATCTGGACACCTATTGAAGCATTCTTTGGGAGAGACCAACACCGACGTGATCACCATCACGTTGGTAGATACAACTTGAACAGGAAGTAGTCAGGCTGAAAGACTTAAAATCAAGCGCTCATTGGGAGGCAACCCAACTTTCAGTTTATTATCATATTTTTCATTCGCATTTTTAGGAATTCATTAGATAGAAGAATAAGATTAAATTCTCGTGATACTCCACACAACATACCATACATCCAATACTAACGAAAGTTCATGTGTCATACTATGCAGGCTGAGAAACAAAAGCACCATTGGAGTACAAAAGCAGCAGAACAAAGGATCTGACAGGGGACTAGCTACGTGGGCTGCCTCTCTAAGATAACACCCCGTAAGGGGGTCCTTCACACCAAAGATAGACGCAGTTCGCCAAAGTGGGCCCTTTTACATAGTACCCCGTCGCATCGTATGGGTCCGGAACAGAATCGACAGGGGCCATACCCGTTACTGGGCGCAATTAGATAAAAAAACCGTAAGTGGGGTTTTAATATATGAAGGGACTTAGTAGTTTTGTTACACCTCTCTTACAACCAATCACCCCCACTCTTTCATTAACCCACTACTCCATAACTACCACCCACTTCCCCCACTTCCCCAAAAAGGGAAGTCCTCACACTTATATTGCTATATTGTACAATGAGGACATTGTTCATCTTAAGTTTGGGGGATTTAAATACATGTGTTGCATGCATTTTAGTTTAGGCTGCATATTTTGTTTATGACATTTATTTTCTGTATTGCATTTTATGTTTGGTATTTGCATGATAGCTTAGGGCATTTATCGTAGCTTAGGATTGCATAGTAGAAGGAGTATAAATGCATTTTGTTATCTATCTTCAATTTTAAAAAAAAATAAAATAAAAATTTATTTAGTAATTATTTTGTGTTTTAATCCTTTAATGTTGTGTTTCATGTTATTTTGGCCTATGATGTGGTTGTAAAATAAGTAACAAGTACAATATTGAATATTAGAACTGTGACACAATGATCATATTTGAATCGAATTTTGAGTTGCTTGAAAATGGTATACAAGGATAACACGTTTTAAGAACATCTTTGTTAATTGACTAAGTTCAAACCGGTACTTAATTGATTTCTAAAGGTTAATGCTAGGGCAAGTGATATAATGATAAAAAACAAAAATGGCTAGTTAAGGCTGAAATGAGGCAAAAACTTAAGTTTGGGGGATCTTTGGGGTATATAAGCTATATATTTCCTTATTAATATATATATATATATATATATATATATATATATATATATATATATATATATATATATATATATATATATATATATATATATATGAATAAACACCGTATGCGTTTTGTCTAGTTTTGTGGCCTTTGTTACTTGAGTAAGTAAGCTCGGGGGATTGTCTTTACACCTAGCGCCCTAAGGTCTTTATGGTCTGGGAGTCGTTGGTCGAAAGCTCGTTAAGGTAGCATTGAAAAGCCTAAGGGAATAAGACATTGCATAGCTATGTATATATATATTAAAAAAAAAGAGAGAGAATAAAACAGGAAATAAGAGCAAAAAGCCCCCGTGGATCGAAATAGAGCATAAGTACCCCGAGTGAACCCTGGTGATGTGTGATAGCTTAATTTTTAGTTGAAAGTAGCTAATTTTTGAAGTTTTGGAGTTTGTGCTGCATGAGTCCTTCTAAGAGGCTGATTATGTATTGAATTTGAATCGATATAAGTTATCATGGATGTTGCACACACACACACACACAATACTCGTGATAATAGCTTAAGATTCGAGGATTAAACGTGATTTGTAGATTAGTTTTGATGGTTGATGTTGTATAGTTGCTTATTTTCGCTGAGGCCATTGAGATAATTGTGATTCCGTGATATTGTTGGGTTGGATATTATGTAGAGTGGGTCGTATTCATATCATTGCATTGCATGTAGTGTCTTGTGCTCGAGGACTAACACAGTTTAAGTTTAGGGTATTTTGATAAGTGTATTTTATATACGCAATTTCATGTCTAAATCATGCGTATTCTTTGCTATGTTTTTGTAAACAAGTGCATTTTTACTTGGTTTTTGTTGTTTTATGTGTAGGTTGGTGGTTGCGGCGATTCATGGATTGTTCGTGATATTTGGTGCATTTACGCTTAAGTTGGAGCCATAGAAATAACTCGGTGTTAGAAAAGCAAGTCGATATCAGGAGGAATGTCTGTCAGGCGAGCATGCATGTATAGTTAAACACCCACGTAAGGGTCTACCGAACAACTAGCAGAGCGAGGAGCCCGCTTCAAGGTGTTTTTCACTTACACACCTCACGGGCTGGGGTCGACTCTCGACAAGAGCAGAACTTACGCTCATGAAAATGGCATTTAGATATCTACACCACGGGCGGGGTTGGTTGAAAACTGGACCGTCTCTGTTGCATTTAAACTTCCTATTGGACTCGAATTTCAGTTGTTTTAATGAGTTTATAACTCTATTTGTTAGGGGATGTAGCTGGAGTATTAGACTTGATATATATTACTCTTTAGAAACACAATAAGGGAAATTAAGAAGCTTACAAAGATCAAAGTCATCTTATTGGAGAGCAAAAGTGGAGGAGTATTTTGAAGAGTTTTTCAAGACGGTTACATTTGTAGTCTACGTAAAGGGTGTTTTCTAATATTCTTTGTGTTAGATTATTATTTGTGATTGAAAGAATGATTTCTATGATTTATTCAGTGCTTATTTCATTTATTATGAACTAAATCACTTTTTAGGCTTGTGATGGATCCTCAAGTGAATCGATGGTTTTGTAATCTTTGATTCCCAATTTAATAAATTATCTTCAGTTTATCTATATTGATTTATGCTTGAATCTATGAATTATCTGGCCAATAATTCTTTGTGGGGTTGGATGGAATCGAATGAGGATATTCAAATCTAGACCTAGTGGATATAGCATGTGTTCAGGATTTTGTTAGTAGCTTAAACCTGATTCGTGTGAAGATAGAGATATACTTAACACCACATGTAATCGGATAAGATAACTTTTTCTTCAACCTTCTTCAATTGTAATTCACATAGAGATATAGTGCGTTAGTTGATTAAGGTGTTTAACGAATTTCTATCTTAATTGTGGATTGACGTTAATATGGTATTAATGCATTGAGAGGTGGTTAGTACTACATTTGTGTTCTTGATTAATAAACTGAGATAGTACATTGAATTGGGATAAAAGTGTTAAAACCAAAGTAAAGCTTAAGGTGAAATTATAAGTCTAATTCTCCATTAATTGCTTGAAAATTCAGATTTTGATATTTGTGGTTGTTTTATTTTAGTTTAATTATTCTTAATTTTAGTTTAGTAATTTCAATCATTGAATTTGATTCGTTTAATAAAATTAGGGTTAATAGAAGATTGGTAATTGTAAGTTAAGGTATTTTGCTAATTAGTTTATGTGGGAACAATACTCTACTCATCACTCTATTACTTGTTGACCACGTATACTTGCGTGTTGTGCGTATATAGATTTTACCCAACAATTATTCGATGGGCACGTGAGGTTGCCACAACTTAAACATACACACGTTTAATGAATGCAATGTTGATCAACATAGAATACTATAGGCTGATCACCTAGAAGTGCTCGTAAGCTATGCCAGAATTACGGACTTAGTGTCGGATTGTCATTTTCAAAGAAATTATGAAATGCTCATGGTCTTGGACTAGAATTGATGTTTTACTGAATATTGTCAGTGTAAAACGTTTTGAAGGAAAAGAAATGCTATTTTAAATTATTGATAGTACTTTGTAACTATTATCCTGTTATTGAAGATATACTATTCTTATGTTTCAAGAATGCTGTTTAGATGAAATTGTTGTACTTACTAAGCTTGTTATGCTCACTCTTGCTTGAACCATATGAATGCAGCTAAAGACGAGCGAAACGAGGTTTCCAGTAGGGATAAAGGCAAGGCGAAGATGAATGATTAGTTTATCTTGTAATAGACTAGTGAGTATATGTATTATATTATGATGAACAAAGAATGTAATGGTTTAAGAACTTGGGAACGGGATTTATTATTATTAATGTAATAAGAATGTCGTTGGAACACACATTTTGATGTTGTTTTAGTAGAATGAATGTATAGTTATGAGTACCATGTAGCACCATTTGTCGGGTTGGAAGATACCCGGATTTGGGGCGTCACATCAACCACCACGAAGCACCTCCACGAGGGATCAGGAATGTAAATAAAGCAGTAAATGCGATCAACCACCACGAAGTAAACTCCAGGCGGAACTGAATGTAAATAAAGTAGTAAAGATGATCAACCGCCACAAAGTAAACTCCAGGCGGGACGAAATGTAAATAAAGCAGTAAAAGGCCACGACATAAACTCCAGGCCTGACAGAAATGTAGATATATATATATAAAAGCAGTAAACACACCGGATATAAAACCCAGGCGCATCGAACAGAGTTCGACAACAGTTCATAGATATAAGTATATATATATAAAAGCAATAAACGCTCCGGATGTAAAATCCAGGCTCATCGATGAAGTCGACAATGCAGCTTATATATATAAGTATATATATATAAAAGCAAATAAACGCTCCAGACATAAGTCTAGGCTCAATCGAGGCATAACTCGATAATGTTAGTCCATATATAAATATATACATATATAAGTATATATATATAGACAGAAATTAAAATCGTGGACTGAAGTCCGGGCATACGCACACAAAATGACTCTCAATGTGAAGAATAGTGTGTGCAAAGATGAAGAGAAAGGCTTTATAGAGTGTGAAAAGGTTTATAGTGGGTTGCCAAATCAGGCTTCTATGACTCTAGATGGATAAACACTCAGCTCCCGCCGGTAAAATATAGCTATATGTGAGCTAACATGTGTTTAAAATGAGAAAGCACTCAATATGGGGTGTGTACAAAGCAAATTAGACAGGCCTTCCTTGCCTTTTTTTTTGAATATAGCCACCCCAAGCCCTCTATTTATAGAGGGGGGAGCTACTGGTGTACCATGGGGGCAATAGTGTACTCATGGAGGCCAGTGTACTGCTTAAGAGCATGGCAGATGCACTGCTGGGCACGCCTCGAGGTGCCCTGTGCTCATGAGTCCTATTGTCTTGAAATACGTGCACTCGTGCACTATGATGTCCGCTCGAACTTGCAGAACTTCAATCCGAGCATCCGAACGAGGTGTACAAGACCATCTTCAGATTGCTTTTGTCGAGAGTTGTACAATGACATGAGATTAGAGGTTGTACGAAGTCAGGAAGAGGGGACCATGCCCATGGTCTTCAAGCTTCAAATTCTATCCGGTGTGCTGCCACGCATAATAGTCACTCGGGATTGGAACTCCGTGGCTCTTGTGGGACATTTTTGTATATATGTATGAAGTGTTGAGACGACGCGCAGGGGTTGAGGTGGCAAGATGACAGTTTGACTCCTCACCGGGGTTATCTCCGGTTTAAGCTGATAGCAGACATTGCTCAGGGTTACATCTGAGATTGGACTGCTGCAAGTGTTTGAATTCTGCAAGGTCATCTGTAAGTGTGCCTGTCTTCCCGGTGTTATCTCCGGGTCTTTGGTATGAATGCCTCGGAAGGAGGTCTGAGATTAAAGCTGATCACATGTATTTGAATCAAGCATTTCTGGAGTTATCGCCGAAACTGCAACAACATTCCTTGGGGTTATCGCCATGACCTAAAACTCGGGTTATCTCCGAGCTGCAGGTGTGTTCCGGTTCGAGACCGAACTTCCGATAAGATCTGGAATGGATGTGAGCCGCCTTCCGTGGTTATCTCTCGAAGACGAATCGCCTCTTGCAATGTTAAAGTAATGTGTGCGTAAAATTTTGAGTGTCTAAAGTCCCCGTGATATGATCTTCTCTACAACGCGTAGCAACCACCACGCTCACTTTTCCAGATGGTATTGAATGGTATGGTCATTGTAGAAGACCCTTTTTATAAATAAAATTGAATTTCCTCTATTTATTATCTTGAAATAATAAGGTAATAATTTGATATAATACTTTGGTTAAGGGTGAAATGTGCAAATTTTGCAAAATAAACAAGTGGTTATAAAATATTCATTATTGTTGGGGAATATTCGTTTTGGTCGTGGAATATTCTTTTGCTTTGTTGGGAATATTCGTGATGACGACGCAGCATTTAGGGCCCCATAATGTAATAACTGCTTGGATCAAGAAAATGACAAGTTTGAATTTTTATAAATAGCGGCAGAATCGCTACATCATAACACCGTTGGATTACACTTGGTTAAAATACGAATAATACGCGTGGTTTTCACAAGCAGAAGCACCATTACACATGGTATTGTTGAATTATTGATTCTTACGTGAAGAAGGCACTACTCAATAATTATTACGGAATTACTGCTCAATATTTTTTATTGATTCAATAATTACTGCGTTGATATTTTATATTATTGTTGTTTCAATAATTGTCACCGCACAATATTTTCCATTATCGATCAATAATTCATATTATTTGAATAATATTATTAGATAGCATTATTGGAAATGTCTAGAAAGTTCATCATGGAGAGGTTTGGTCACCTAATCATGCCAATGAGAGAAATCCTTATCTGAAAGCCCCCTCTTTCTTGGAAACGGCCTGGTTGTCATTATTGTGATTCTGTAATATTATTTGTGAATAATTATTTATTGATTTATATGATAAAGAAATATTTATTTGATGTGGATATAAATGATGGATTTATTTATTTTATATAAATGAAGGAAATCGTCCAAGGGACTCATAATCCAAAATCGTTGTTCTTTAGATATATTAAATGAGTTATAATTTTTAATCTAATAGTTGGATCGTTGTGATTTTTGGACATGTTATACATATATAAGTTGAGTATATGTCCACAAATTCGAACCGCTAAAAATGAACATATGATTTGTTATGAATTTTAAGAGGTGACTGGTTCAGAAATTGTTGAAGTTTCTGAATTTATCATTTTGGTGGAAAATTCTAGAATTGGTGGGCCCCACTTTTGGTTGGTGAGAAATGTGCTCAAAATTTATTTCAAATGTGGTGGGTGGCAATAGTAGCAGATAAAGCCATCAAAGTTGCGGTGTCAAGTCCTGCTTGACATGCTAGCATTTTCCTATAAATAGGTGCTTAAGTTAGAATTGAAAATCACACCAGAAACATAAGCTTTCTCTCTTTATATTATCGAGCGTGTTTTGTGAATATTTAGATACTTTGAGAGTTGCTATTCAGTACAAGTTTCATTCAGCATCATATCCAATATTCCATTCTGAAGTACTGTTTCTTTGAGGTAAGGGATGCTATTTTCTTCTTAAATGATATTGTTTTCTTCAATATCATTATGCTGAGATATTGTTATGAATATTATTGTGGAGTTTCTATCTTTTTGTATCGGGGTTACTATTCACATATATGACACTATTCACGTATACGGCACTATTCACGAATACGACACTATTCACCGAAAAATGAAATTTTCTCTTTTTTATCCCAAATGTCTTTTATGGTTACTGTCTTTGATTGTATCCAAGTTTTGATCTTTATTTTTGAATTCTACTTCACAATTGGTTATTATAGAGTATTATTGAATTTGGATAAACCGAAATACGAATCCCTAATATTGTCCTTCTGTCTCACTGGATTCGTTCTCTAAAATGTTTTTCATTTTCCTCACTCCTCAATGGTGATATTTTGATGAATATCTTTGGCCCAGAGTAAAAGATGAATGATTACCTGATGAATATATTTGGCCCGTAGTGCAAAGATGAACAAGTGTTGAGATGAACATGACCAACTGGTGATACAAATGAATATCTTTGGCTCGTAGTGCAAAGATGAATATTTGACTCAAGATGTATATTGATTGATGTTACAGGGATAAAATATTGATGATGAACTTTTAAATTCATAGATGATAGTAGATTTCATTCTCTACTTAACTCTTCAAATGAATTGTTGTTTCCGCTGCAGTTGTCGATCTAAAACTTGTTGTCTATTGTATTCTATCAGATTTTTCCCTGTTGAAGACTAAGGATAATTTGTTGTATATTATCTTAGTCATAATATTCTTTATTGGGCTAGTTGAGCTCACCCTTTTCCTTTTTGTTCCATTTTTCTTCTTAGGAGGTGAGAATTTAGTAGGGACTAGCTGGGGTATGGAGTGATGATTCAAGATAGTTGTTTTAGTAGTCCTCACTATTTTGTAAAATAGTGCATCAATAATTGTAATGAGGACTTTATTTGAGTGTGGATATTGTCTAGAAGATAATATTTGTATTTAAACTCAAAGTATGTGTTGTCGTATTTTATACAACAATTGTGTTAATAAAGTTGTAGTTATTTCTGTACCATGTATTTGGCGACTCAGAATGGGTTGGGTGGACCTATTTTGGGGGCATCATAGTTGGTATCAGAGCTTAGGGATATGGTCTCTGGCGGAGACCGGGGAATAGAACTAGGAGGGGAGAGACGAGTAAATCCTTCGCTAGTGTGTCCTACCTAAGCTTATTTGTTGGTCAATCATATTAGGGATATTATGTGATATGTTAATTTGTTTAATTAACCCCTGTTTTATGGAAGTTTTTAAGAATGGCAGCTGAGAACGTTAACAATGGAGTATATGAGACTGTGGAAACACCTTTAATCACCAACCAGGAGAACGTGCAACAGGATGGCAATATTCCTCTTGTAAACAACACTAACGAACAAACGATGAATGATGGGATGTTTAGAAACTTTTTGTAGTTCATGCAAAATCAGACGAGGGAGACTCATGTACAAAATACGGGTGGAAATGATATCAACACGCGGTTTGTCACAGCCAAGCAGTTCAAGGAGTTGGGACCACCAGAATTCTTTGGAAAGTCGGATCCGATCAAGGCAGAAATGTGGGTTAAGCAAATTACCAAGATATTTGATGTCTTGGGATGCACGGAGGAATAGAAGGTTCCATTCGCCACCTTTATGTTCCGTGGTGAGGAAGATTATTGGTGGGAATCTGTGAAGCGTACCCAGCCTGCCGCACTCAATATATCTTGGGAAATGTTTCAGAAACTGTTCAATGACAAGTACTTTCCTGAAAGTATTCGTCACATGAAGGAGGTAGAGTTTATCAAGATAGAGCAAAACAATATGAACGTGTCGCAGTACGAAGCTATTTGCCGAGTTTTCCCGATTTGCATCCCATTTGGTTGATAATGAGGAGAGAATGATTCGAATGTTTCTGCGAGGTTTGAAACCCGAAATACGTCAATACCTCATTTCTTACAAACTTTGTTTATATTCAGATGTTGTGAATATGGCTCAATTATTGGAGCGCGATAATGAGTAAGGTCAACCGAAGAATAACGACCAACAACTCGATGATAATCGAACCGGTGGCAACGGTCATCGGACCAATGATAACCATCGTGGAGAAAATTATCATGCCAGAAATGGTGACCACTTCGGTGGTAATCATGGCCAAGATAATAGAAGAAATAATTCAAGTGGAAATTTCAAGAAAAGAAGATTTAATGATGATGGGAAGACGTCCGCAGGACCACCAACACTAGCAACAAATTCTAGGGGAGGAGAACGACCGCCAGTTAAATGCTACAGATGCGGAGAGGAGGGACATATAAGTCCAAACTATTCACAGACTTCCAAGGTATGTTTTAGTTGTGGAAAAGACGGTCACATATCTTGATTTTGTCCTGTAGCAAAATCAAGTCCAGCAGGGACGGTGGCACCAAAGGCGGATACGAACAAAACAAAATCGGCGGTTTCTAGAAGAGCGTTTTTTGTGACTGCCCAAAACGCGAGGAACCCAAACGAAGGTATCACGGGTTAGTTAATTATAAATTCTTGCGAAGTATATACCTTATTAGATACCAGTTCTACCCATTCTTTTATCTCTCCTGCTTGTGCTCAACGTTTAAACTTGACTCCGGAGAAATTAGACTTTGACTTATCTCATGGAGACCAGTTAGAGAAACTTTTATCATATCCATCGCTTATAAATCTTGTTTGATCCAAGTTGGCAAAATCACATTACCTGTTGATCTTATCTCTTTAAAGATACTTGCATTTGATGTGATTTTAGGGATTGATTGGTTAATCACTCATAATGCCAAAATTGATTATTTTCGTAAGGTTTTTATTTTTCATATTCCTAACCAACCTGTTATGCGAATTCAAGCAACCAAACCATTGAAGTCAAACACTTTTATATAAAGCCATAAAGCCATTCGTTTATTGAAAAATGGATATCAAGCTTTCTTAGCCCATTTTATGGATTTAAACAAAAATACGTCAGATTTGAATGATATTTCTGTTGTTAGTAAATCTCCGACGTATTTCTTGAAGAATTTCCTGGCCTACCCCCAGAGCGTGATATTGAATTTTGTATCGACTTTGAACCCAGTACAAAACCCATTTTCTAAAATCTTATATCGAATGGCTCCTAATGAACTTCAGGAGTTAAGAACTCAACTACAAGAGTTGGTACCCGAGACTCTATCTAGTGACTTCCTTTGTGGAATGCACCAAAGCCAGACTCTCCGTAGGGGACGCTATATTTGTGTGGTGATAAAACGATAGGTGCCATTGCGACGTGCTATCAAAGATTAAGATATGAGTCACAGTTAAGAGCAACTTAAGTTAGTAATTGAAATATCTAGCTTTCTAGGCTTAGCTGGTTACTATCGAAGATTCGTGGAAGGATTTTCACGAATCGCTACTCCTTTAACTTAGCTGACTCGGAAAGATACAAAATTCGTATGGAGCGAGGAATGCGAGAAGATTTTCCAAGAGCTCAAGAGGCGACTCATTTCGGCACTTGTTCTAACCATACCATCCTGGAAAAGTGAACGTGGTAGCTTACGCATTGAGTAGAAGGTCGTATGCGGGTACGAGCGCCGATGTTGTTAACTGTGACAACCCGAGAATTTAGACAATTTTACAAAATCTTAAATGATTGATTTAAGGTCAAATATTAGACATAGATAGAAAATAAGTGTATGCGTTTGATGTTATTAGGATTTCAAAATTCTGTGAAGGATTTAGGTGAATTATTCAGGATTAAGGATTTATGTGATTAAGTTCTGTGAAATTTGTTATGTATGTGTACAAAATGTGGTTAAGGGTCAAGGGTTGATCAGATAAAATTATATCTGTGTCAAACCCTAAGTATATATTAAGAACGTCAACGTTCAGTTAGAAAAACCTAACGTTTGATAAGAAAACCTAGAAATCGGCTTCCTCGAACCCTAGTTTCAGCCTGTGAGTCCGAAACCCTAATTCTTGATATTAAAACCCTAGATTGGGAATGCAATGCTATATATAAGGTTTAACGTTATTAATTATAAACTAATTAGGGAAAACCCTAATGAATTACTGGAAACCCTATTTGAGTATTAGAAAACCCTAATACCATATCTGAAAATCCAAATTTCAGATTTTGAATATTTGAAACCCTAATCTGGGAATATAACGGAGAATTATAATGCTCAAGTGATTTAGATTATAAGCTTAATAGGGTAAAGCTTAATTATTTAACAAACCCCAATTTTCCAAAATTTGAACCCTAATTATTCTGTCTGAAACCCTAATCGGGATATTAAAACCCTAAATGGGAAGCTTGAAGATAAGTATAGAATTTCTGTGTTATTAATTGTAAGTATAATTAGGGATAACCCAATTGATTTATTTGAAAAGCCCTAAATTTCTAATGTAGGAAACCCTAACATACAATTAGAGAAAACCTAATTATTAGCTTATAGAGTGTAATGTTAATTAGGAAGCTTTAACCCTAATTAGCAAGCTTGAATAAGATTAGTAAGCTTACTGTAATTAGGGAACCCTAATCAAAGAAGCTAAGATTTCCATATTTGCCCTTAATACACAACTCTAGATTTAGAGCTTATGAAACCCTAGGGTCAAACCCTAAGGGTTAAAACCTAATAGGTGTGAGAAGTTACCAAAGTACCATGCACTTTATGAGCCAAATGACCAAAATGCCCTTTTTAGCATTATTTAATAAGATAACTTGTGTAGGTTGCCATAACTTTAGTTGGTGACCAACCTTTGCTAGGCATGTGGTCTATGTGCTAGCCTTTAATCATCAACCATCAACCATCTAGCATCCTATAAATACATCGACCTAAGATCAAAGTTCAAAAGTAAGCAAAATTCACTTACTTTACTTTTCTACTTAGCCAAGACCTTCTCTCTAAAAATTAAAAATGTAGAGTGAGAGTGAGTGTTAAGTTAAGCCAAAGTCACTCTCTAGCCAACTAAGAATAGATCTTAAAGATCGATTCGTGAATCAAAGCCAAAGAAGGTATAAAGCCCAAATCTTAGAAATCTAATGATTTGATGTTAAATGTTGTTGTTGATTTGTTAAAGTCGTGTATTAAGGTGTCTTCAAGTGATCTGGGTTGTTAAATCCCAGATCCATAACATCTAGATGCTCGAAATATGAGTTTTTAGAAATCTGAGAAAAATTTGGGAAAGTGGCCTGACAACCGAATGTCAGGGCCTTTAGATCCGTGTGTGTTATATGGTTTGTGTATTTTATGTTATACATCTGTTCTATGCCATGTAGTCTTTAGTCTAGAACTTGAATCAAGTTCAGATCTTGTGTAGATTAAAGGTTATAGATGGTCACACATGGTTGACCGACCATGAGAGACTGTTTCTGGAAAACCCAGATTTCCAGCAGTCGTCTGACAACATTTTTGAGCCATTAGATCTTGCAGTTGTTTGATCGGTAAACCATGTTGTTGCATTTATGTTGTTGTCTGTTATGTGGACTACATATAGAAGCTTTTATATCACTCAAATGAGTAGCAGAACCAAAGATATTAGAGGTCAAACCTCGTTGACCGATCACACTTTCTGGAATCTGGGCAGATGTGATTTGCCTGATTTCGCTTCGACAACCTTTTCAAGCTCTTGATCTTGGCTGTGATATAAGTGTTGGGCTAAGTTGTTGTGTTGATGTTGTAGTATGGTATAAGGACTACACATTAATGTCTTTAGATCACCCGAAAAGTTCATGAATCGAGAATTAATCACGGTCAAACTAGCGTTGACCAATCGCTGAAGAAAATCTGAAAAACCCAGATTTCTCAAGAACACTAGTCCGACAAAGAACTTCAATTCGGCTTGAATCGTGGTGTATATGTTGTTGTTAGACTTATTTGTTGCTATATATATGTACCTTGGTATGTGAACTAAAAGTTTGAAGTATTAGAACAAAATAACAAGGACCGTAACTAAGTTAAAATCGAACCACAAAGTGGCACCTCATGACCGTTCTGGGTTTCGGGTTACCGTAAAACCCGGATGTTATCTCGACAACATGTTGGCTAGCTTAGATCTCATAGAATTGTTATGTTTTGGTCATGAAAGTTGATTAAGGTTGTAGTGTGTCAAGAATACTACAATATTAGTGGAAATCAAACCTAAAACATTTTTATATCGTGAATTAAATCGTCAAACCTCATGCCTCGAACTCCCATACGAAGATCTCAAGGCAAAACTCAAGAACACCTATAATGACGGTTACAAGCTATAGGGCACTTTAATGATAGCTTATTTAGGAAATTATTTATTTATTTATTAAATAGAAATAAATGGTTTTAATTATTAAAATACATAATAAATTCGAAAATTATTTTAAAGCTTGAAAAATAGTTTTAATTATTTCGAGTATATTTCAAAATATTTAATATTTTTGGAATATAAATGGTATTTATTTATTTAATTATAATATTAGATAAATTATTTAAAATAGTTTTAATTCATGAAAAATCATGAATAATTATATTATGGTGTTAGAAAATATTTGAAGTTATTTTTGATGACTTTTGATATTTTGTGATGAAATTCATTAATATTTATTATTAATGGTAGTTAATATATTTAATGAATATATTAGATAAATTATGGAAAAATAGAATTTATGCTTTAAAAAAAATCATATAAAAATGATTTAAGTGTTATAAAAATATTTTGAGTTATAAAATATAACTTTTGATATTTTGGCATGAAAATATTAATATTTTAATATTTATAGCAATTATCGGATAATGGATTTGATTGTTTAAAATCATAGAGATGTGATTTTAAGGTATTAAAATACTTTGTGATGTTATAATTATATTATAATATTATGTTATGATTTTCATTGATATTTGGTATTAAATTAATATTAATGATCAAGGAATAATGTGGTATTTATATTAATATCGGGTTTATTGAATTATGTTTTAATTACTTTAAAAACATTTAAAGGAAATAATAAAGTATTGAAAATACTTTGAGATATTATAAATATGATATAATATTATGGCATGTAATTCATTAATGATTAGTAATAAATAAATATTAATGACTAAGGAATTATGTGATATTTAATTCATTTAAATACGAGTTTAATGATTAGAAAATCATGATATATGGTAATAATTATTTGAAAATTTATGAGCCTATGGAAAATTATTCTGACTGACTAGAAAATTATCTGTGATAATTGTTTAAGCAGAGTTTAATTGAACTTAAACTCGAGTATCGAATCGATTGTAATTTCTTGATGTTAGAATCATATCGATTTCAAGTCAGACTGAAATAGTTTGACCTGATACAAAGTTTCATGTGTTGTATAGACTGATAGGATTATGTGATAATGTGTTTCTATTATTTTATATTGTGATGATATTATTCTAATATTTGAGATCGGTATTATCTCAGATTAGGTCTTCTGATAAGCTAAGTTATATTTCAGATCGATAATCAACGAACAAAAAGTTTGTTCTACTTAACTCTACTAAGAGTGTTTTATTCAGATATGCTTATGGTTAATCATTCTTTGATTGTCATGTAGAATTGTACTCATACATCTTGTATGTATGAGTCGGTATGAAAGGTCGATCACCTTCATTACCAGTTGGTCCAGATATATATTGTTCATATGTAATACTTGTTCAATGTAAGTTTGTTCATGCTAATTCACAACTACATCAGAATTATAGCCAAAGTTATTATTCTAAATCTTTCAATCATGATATATCCTTAAATTGTATTTAAACTTGCTGGGCAACTTTCATGCTCACCCTTGCTATATCATGATAAAACATTGCAGATTAAGACGAATGCTTCGGATACAAGGAAAGTTAAAGACAGTTCCAGCTTAAAGTTAATATGCGCGATTAGATTTGTAATAGTCTTGTATGATGATAATATCATGTGTTAGATAAGTTATGAATTATGTATAAGTTATGGTTACTCGACCTTGGGGATAGTGTATAATGTTTAATGTATAAACAATTTATGTTTATATCTTCCGCAATAGTAGTAGAATGAGTGAATTGGGGCCCGAATTCGGGGCTCTCACAGTTGGTATCAAAGCTGTTGGTTATAAACCTAGGGTAGAGTTACCTTAGACTAATAACCGCAGTGATTAGGATAAGATCTAACTCACATAGAGTTAGTGTGTCGGTAAGATTCAAAAGAAGAATCTCGTAAGAAAGTTATAAAAAGATACTTGAGTTCCCTAACTCGATAAAGAAGTTAAGAATCAAAAAGTTATATGTAAGTATGGTACAATTGTACTCTTTAATAGTTGATTTATGGTATCTGGGCTAAACGATTCCTTCATAGAGCGGAGGTATATACGAACTAGCAACTCAAATCCTAGTTTGTTGGTTGTTTGTGGGAAACCACTCAAATGCATATATTGAAAAAACTGTTAGAGACTCGATGTGTACCCAAGTATAGAAAGTGGATAGATCAAGTCTAAAAGACCGAAAGTGCAGGATAGAGATCGAAAAACTAAACGATCAAGTCATAGAATTGAATCGTAATATATACGATGAGATCACCCCGTGATCCGATAAGGTTATAGTATGGAGAAGGATCAAGCTTAATGATTTAAAAGTTACAAAAAGATGTTGTGTAAATTGTACTATGAAATTGTACTATGAAAAGCTCATGAAAGAGTTATGGATTATGAATACTGGATTAAATGAAATTACGTATTGAGAAGGGTGTTAAGATTAGGTGGGGATTTCAATTGAGGACTCATGTCGAGTAATTGAGTTGTATGATTCCTCAGATGGGAGGGAATTTGTACTTGGTTTTAGAATCACTTAGCTTCCTCGTCGATGTAGTGGTTAGGTTGACTAATTCTTTGTATGGGCGGGGAATTATCCGCTTAGCTTCCTATATTGATTAGTAGAGCCGTTTTGGTTTGACAACCACTTAGTTTCTCGCAATCGATAATCATTGAAATGTTGTGTGTCGCTATTTCGCTATATGCAGTTAAGAGGGTGATTCCTTTATCATGTGTATAACAAATAGATAGGTCATAGGTAGAGAGAATATAAGGTTAAGTATTTAGTTTTTAAAACTCATACTTATGTGACATTCTTGACTTATAATTATATGAAATGTTTATGAACCCCTCAGCGAATGGACGCCAAAGGTCTGACTAGGGTAAGTTCTTAAACTCATAAGATTGTGGCAATTAATGAACTCATAAGTGTGGTTTTATGAACTGGGTATAGTTTTGTGTGAATGGAGTATTGAGGATTTTAGGAATAGATAGATTGTTAAGCAAATGATTATTAGTGGAGGCATTAGGTTTTCCCAAACTCCTAGCTATGCTAAACTTCAAATTTTTGACATCAAACTAAATACGCACTATGTGCCTTTTTTTAAAAAAAAACGGTTTGAAATATCAAAATTTGTTTTTAAATTATCACTCATGTACCATGTAACTTTGCAAGAGATGATAAAAAACGATGGAGTCATCAATGCAATATTACTTAGTGTTGGATGTGATCTAAGGATCGTCAACCCATTATGGTATGATGTAGTATGATAAAATCACCAAATGACAGAATCCTCAAACGGACTGTTAATACAGTACGACATCATGACGTCATTCTCGAAAATGTTTTCAAAAATTTTTAAGTGTTCATGGAAAGAAATTTCCGGAACCAAATTATTTGGTGTGGAATCCTATGATAAGACTGAGGTGAACTATGTTGTTTGGATAAATAATCCAATCTAGTAGCGTAAATATTCGCTAGACATGATTAATACGTTATGCATGACGTAAGAAAAGTGATATAGGCTAATCACCTAAAGTACTAAAGAATCTTCAGTTTACCTTCTTCGTGATTGTAAACCTACTGTTAACCTTTATAAGGGGTAGATTACCTTTTTCTTAATGGAAATAGGTAGTAGGTAGTAATACCTATAAACCTCAATAGTTCATGGTCTATATGACCCCTTAGAACAAATTGAAAATTTTTGCTTTTGTGAGTGGTGTATTGGGTAGCATGTGATGATATGTGAACGGTGTAATGAAACTTTTGCTCTTGTGAGTGGTATATTGGGTAGCATGTGATATGTGTGAATGGTAAGTCGCTTTGTTTTGGTGTAAGGTGTAAGGTGAATTTCAGGGATGAAATTCTTATAAGGAGGGGTGAATGTGACAACCCGAGAATTTAGACAATTTTACAAAATCTTAAATGATTGATTTAAGGTCAAATATTAGACCTAGATAGAAAATAAGTGTATGCGTTTGATGTTATTAGGATTGAGTTTTGAGGATTTCAAAATTCTGTGAAGGATTTAGGTGAATTATTCAGGATTAAGGATTTATGTGATTAAGTTCTGTGAAATTTGTTATGTATGTGTACAAAATGTGGTTAAGGGTCAAGGGTTGATCAGATAAAATTATATCTGTGTCAAACCCTAAGTATATATTAAGAACGTCAACGTTCAGTTAGAAAACCCTAACGTCTGATAAGAAAACCTAGAAATCGATTCTGGAAACCCTAGTTTCAGTTCCGTGAGTCTGAAACCCTAATTCGGATATTAAAAACCCTAGATTGGGAATGCAATGCTACATATAAGGGTTAATGTTATTAATTATAAACTAATTAGGGAAAACCCTAATGAATTACTAGAAACCCTATTTGAGTATTAGAAAACCCTAATACCATATTTGAAAATCCTAATTTCAGATTTCGAATATTTGAAACCCTAATCTAGGAATATAACGGAAAATTATAATGCTCAAGTGATTTAGATTATAAGCTTAATAGGGTAAAGCTTAATTATTTAACAAACCCCAATTTTCAAAAATTTGAACCCTAATTATTCTGTCTGAAACCCTAATCGGGATATTAAAACCCTAAATGGGAAGCTTGAAGATAAGTATAGAATTTCTGTGTTATTAATTGTAAGTATAATTAGGGATAACCCTAATTGATTTATTTGAAAAGCCCTAATTTCTAATGTAGGAAACCCTAACATACAATTAGAGAAAACCTAATTATTAGCTTATAGAGTGTAATGTTAATTAGGAAGCTTTAACCCTAATTAGCAAGCTTGAATAAGATTAGTAAGCTTCATCGTAATTAGGGAACCCTAATCAAAGAAGCTAAGATTTCCATATTTGCCCTTAATACACAACTCTAGATTTAGAGCTTATGAAACCCTAGGGTCAAACCCTAAGGGTTAAAACCTAATAGGTGTGAGAAGTTACCAAAGTACCATGCACTTTATGAGCCAAATGACCAAAATGCCCTTTTTAGCATTATTTAATAAGATAACTTGTGTAGGTTGCCATAACTTTAGTTGGTGACCAACCTTTGCTAGGCATGTGGTCTATGTGCTAGCCTTTAATCATCAACCATCAACCATCTAGCATCCTATAAATACATCGACCTAAGATCAAAGTTCAAAAGTAAGCAAAATTCACTTACTTTACTTTTCTACTTAGCCAAGACCTTCTCTCTCTAAAAATTAAAAATGTAGAGTGAGAGTGAGTGTTAAGTTAAGCCAAAGTCATCTCTAGCCAACTAAGAATAGATCTTAAAGATCGATTCGTGAATCAAAGCCAAAGAAGGTATAAAGCCCAAATCTTAGAAATCTAATGATTTGATGTTAAATGTTGTTGTTGATTTGTTAAAGTCGTATTAAGGTGTCTTTAAGTGATCTCGGGTTGTTAAATCCCGGATCCATAACATCTAGATGCTCAAAATATGAGTTTTAGAAACTGAGAAAATTTGGGAAAGTGGCCCCGACAAATAGAATGTCGTGGCCTTTAGATCCGTGTGTGTTATATGGTTTGTGTATTTTATGTTATATATCCGTTTCTATGCCATGTAGTCTTTAGTCTAGAACTTGAATCAAGTTCAGATCTTGTGTAGATTAAAGGTTATAGATGGTCAAACATGGTTGATCAGACCATGAGAGACCTGCTTCGAAAACCCAGATTTCCAAAGCAATCGTCCGACAACATTTTTGAGCCATTAGATCTTGCAAATTGTTTGATCGGTAAACCATGTTGTTGCATTTATGTTGTTGTCAAGTTATGTGGACTACATATAGAAGCTTTTATATCACTCAAATGAGTAGCGTAATCAAAGATATTAGAGGTCAAACCTCGCCGACCGATCACATTTTTCTCCGAATCTGGGCAACCCAGATTTGCCTGCATTTCGCTTTGACAACCTTTTTCAAGCTCTTGATCTTGCGTGATATAAGTGTTGGGCTAAGTTGTTGTGTTGATGTTGTAGTATGGTATAAGGACTACACATTAATGTCTTTAGATCACCCGTAAAGTTCACGTAATCGAGAATTAATCACGGCCAAACTAGCGTTGACCAATCGCTCGAAGAAATCTGAAAACCCAGATTTCTCAAGAACACTAGTCCGACAAAGAACTTTGACCCACTTTGAATCGTGTATATATGTTGTTGTTAGACTTATTTGTTGCTATATATATGTACCTTGGTATGTGAACTAAAAGTTTGAAGTATTAGAACAAAATAACAAGGACCGTAATCTGTTAAAATCGAACCACAAAGTGGCACTCATGATCGTTCTGGGTTTCGGGTTACCGTAAAACCCAGATGTTATCTCGACAACATGTTGGCTAGCTTAGATCTCATAGAATTGTTATGTTTTGGTCATGAAAGTTGATTAAGGTTGTAGTGTGTCAAGAATACTACAATATTAGTGGAAATCAAACCTAAAACATTTTTATATCGTGAATTAAATCTGGTCAAACCTCATGCCTCGAACTCCGACACTGAAGATCAAGCAGGTGCTCAAGAACACCTATAATACAGTTACTCACGCTTATAGGCACTTTTTAATGCATAGCTTTATTTAGGAAATTATTTATTTATTTATTAAATAGAAATAAATGGTTTTAATTATTAAAATACATAATAAATTACGAAAAAAATTATTTTAAAGCTTGAAAAATAGTTTTAATTATTTTAGTATATTTCAAAATATTTAATATTTTTGGAATATAAATGGTATTTATTTATTTAATTATAATATTAGATAAATTATTTAAAATAGTTTTAATTCATGAAAAATCATGAATAATTATATTATGGTGTTAGAAAATATTTGAAGTTATTTTTGATGACTTTTGATATTTTGTGATGAAATTCATTAATATTTATTATTAATGGTAGTTAATATATTTAATGAATATATTAGATAAATTATGGAAAAATAGAATTTATGCTTTAAAAAATCATATAAAAATGATTTAAGTGTTATAAAAATATTTTGAGTTATAAAATATAACTTTTGATATTTTGGCATGAAAATATTAATATTTTAATATTTATAGCAATTATCTTGATAATGGATTTGATTGTTTAAAAATCATAGAGATGTGATTTTAAGGTATTAAAATACTTTGTGATGTTATAATTATATTATAATATTATGTTATGATTTTCATTGATATTTGGTATTAAATTAATATTAATGATCAAGGAATAATGTGGTATTTATATTAATATCGCTTATTGAATTATGTTTTTAATTACTTTAAAAACATTTAAAGGAAATAATAAAGTATTGAAAATACTTTGAGATATTATAAATATGATATAATATTATGGCATGTAATTCATTAATGATTAGTAATAAATAAATATTAATGACTAAGGAATTATGTGATATTTAATTCATTTAAATACGAGTTTAATGATTAGAAAATCATGATATATGGTAATAATTATTTGAAAATTTATGAGCCTATGGAAAATTATTCTCGATCGACTAGAAAATTATCTCGTGATAATTGTTTAAGCAGCAGAGTTTAATTGAACTTAAACTCTGAGTATCAATCCGATTGTAATCACGAGATGTTAGAATCGCGTCGATTTCAAGTCGATCGAAATAGTTTGACCGATACAAAGTTTCATGTGTTGTATAATTTGATAGGATTATGTGATAATGTGTTTCTATTATTTTATATCAGATGATATTATTCTAATATTTGGAGATCTGTGATTATCTCAGATTAGGTCTTCTGGATAAGCTAAGTTATATTTCAGATCGATAATCAAATCTAATGTGCAAGTTTGTTCTACTTAACTCTACTAAGAGTGTTTTATTCAGATATGCTTATGGTTAATCATTGCTTTGATTGTCATATGTAGAATTGTACTCAGTACATCTTGTATGTATAAGTCGTATGAAAAGGTGATCACCTTCATTACCAAATTGGTCCAGATATATATTGTTCATATGTAATACTTGTTCAACAAAAAGTTTGTTCATGCTAATTCACAACTACATTGTGAATTATAGCCAAAGTTATTATTCTAAATCTTTCAATCATGATATATCCTTAAATTGTATTTAAACTTATTTGGGCAACTTTCATGCTCACCCTTGCTATATCATGATAAAACATTGCAGATTAAGACGAATGCTTTGGATACAAGGAAAGTTAAAGATGCCCACTTAAAGTTAATATGCGCGATTAGATTTGTAATAGTCTTGTATGATGATAATATCATGTGTCAGATAAGTTATGAATTATGTATAAGTTATGGTTACTCGACCTTGGGGATAGTGTATAATGTTTAATGTATAAACAATTTATGTTTATATCTTCCGCAATATAGTAGTAGAATGAGTGAATCAGGGCTTCAATTCGGGGCTCTCACACAATTAGTATCAAAGTCGCTGGTTATAAACCTAGGGTAGAGTTACCTTAGACTAATAACCGCAGTGATTAGGATAAGATCTAACTCACATAGAGTTAGTGTGTCGGTAAGATTCAAAGAAGAATCTCGGCAGGTTATAAAAGATACGGAGTTCCCTAACTCTGATAAAGAAGTTAAGAATCAAAAAGTTATATGTAAGTATGGTACAATTGTACTCTTTAATAGTTGATTTATGGTATCTGGGCTAAACGATTCCTTCATAGAGCGGAGGTATATACGAACTAGCAACTCAAAACCTAGTTTGTTGGTTGTTTGTGGGAAACCACTCAGCGTACCATATTGAAAACTGTTAGAGACTCGATGTGTACCCAAGTATAGAAAGTGGATAGATCAAGTCTAAAAGACTGAAAGTGCAGGGATAGGAGATCGTAAAACTAAACGATCAAGTCATAGAATTGAATCGTAATATATACGATGAGATCACCCCGTGATCTGATAAGGTTATAGTATGGAGAAGGATCAAGCGAATGATTTAAAAAGTTACGTGTGAAGATGTTGTGTGTAAATTGTACTATGAAATTGTACTATGAAAAGCTCATGAAAGAGTTATGGATTATGAATACGGATTAAATGAAATTCGTATTGAGAAGGGTGTTAAGATTAGGTGGGGATTTCAATTGAGGACTCATGTCGGCAGCTGAGTTGTATGATTCCTTGTATGGGCGGGGAATTTGTACTTGGTTTTAGAATCACTTAGCTTCCTGGTCGATGTAGTGGTTAGGTTGACTAATTCTTTGTATGGGCGGGGAATTATCCGCTTAGCTTCCTATATTGATTAGTAGCCGAGTTTGGTTTGACAACCACTTAGTTTCTGGCACTGATAATCATTGAAATGTTGTGTCGCGCTATTGCTATATGCGTGTTAAGAGGGTGATTCCTTTATCATGTGTATAACAAATAGATAGGTCATAGGTAGAGAATATAAGGTTAAGTACGAGTTTTTAAAACTCATACTTATGTGACATTCTTGACTTATAATTATATGAAATGTTTATGAACCCCTCAGCGAATGGACGCCAAAGGTCTGACTAGGGTAAGTTCTTAAACTCATAAGATTGTGGCAATTAATGAACTCATAAGTGTGGTTTTATGAACTGGGTATAGTTTTGTGTGAATGGAGTATTGAGGATTTTAGGAACAGATAGATTGTTAAGCAAATGATTATTAGTGGAGGCATTAGGTTTTCCCAAACTCCTAGCTATGCTAAACTTCAAATTTTTGACATCAAACTAAATACGCACTATGTGCCTTTTTTTAAAAAAAAACGGTTTGAAATATCAAAATTTGTTTTTAAATTATCACTCATGTACCATGTAACCTGGTGCAGAGATGATAAAAACGATGGAGTCATCAATGCAATATTACTTAGTGTTGGATGTGATCTAAGGATCGTCAACCCATTATGGTATGATGTAGTATGATAAAATCACCAAATAGACGTAATCCTCAAACGAATTTGATAAATACAAGACGACATCATGACGTCATTCTCGAAAATGTTTTCAAAAATTTTTAAGTGTTCATGGAAAGAAATTTCCGGAACCAAATTATTTGGTGTGGAATCCTATGATAAGACTGAGGTGAACTATGTTGTTTGGATAAATAATCCAATCTAGTAGCGTAAATATTCGCTAGACATGATTAATCGTTATGCATGACGTAAGAGTACGATATAGGCTAATCACCTAAAGTACTAGCAAACAGTAGTTTACCTTCTTCGTGATTGTAAACCCTCACCGTTAACCTTTATAAGGGTAGATTACCTTTTTCTTAATGGAAATAGGTAGTAGGTAGTAATACCTATAAACCTCAATAGTTCATGGTCTATATGACCCCTCGTAACAAATTGAAAATTTTTGCTTTTGTGAGTGGTGTATTGGGTAAGCATGTGATGATATGTGAACGGTGTAATGAAACTTTTTGCTCTTGTGAGTGGTATATTGGGTAGCATGTGATATGTGTGAATGGTGTAAGTCGGTGTAAGGTGTAAGGTGAATTTCGGGGATGAAATTCTTATAAGGAGGGTGAATGTGACAACCCGAGAATTTAGAACAATTTTACAAAATCTTAAATGATTGATTTAAGGTCAAATATTAGACCTAGATAGAAAATAAGTGTATGCGTTTGATGTTATTAGGATTGAGTTTGAGGATTTCAAAATTCATGAAGGATTTAGGTGAATTATTCAGATTAAGGATTTATGTGATTAAGTTACATGAAATTTGTTATGTATGTGTACAAAATGTGGTTAAGGTCAAGGGTTGATCGAGATAAAATTATATACATGTCAAACCCTAAGTATATATTAAAACGTCAATGTTCGGGCTAGAAACCCTAACGTCGATAAGAAAACCTAGAAATCGATTCTGAAACCCTAGTTTCGATTCCGTGAGTCTCAAACCCTAATTCGGATATTAAAAACCCTAGATTGGGAATGCAATGCTACATATAAGGGTTAATGTTATTAATTATAAACTAATTAGGGAAAACCTAATGAATTACTAGAAACCCTATTTGAGTATTAGAAAACCCTAATACCATATTTGAAAATCCTAATTTCAGATTTCGAATATTTGAAACCCTAATCTAGGAATATAACGGAAAATTATAATGCTCAAGTGATTTAGATTATAAGCTTAATAGGTAAAGCTTAATTATTTAACAAACCCCAATTTTCAAAATTTGAACCCTAATTATTCTGTCTGAAACCCTAATCGGGATATTAAAACCCTAAATGGGAAGCTTGAAGATAAGTATAGAATTTCTGTGTTATTAATTGTAAGTATAATTAGGGATAACCCTAATTGATTTATTTGAAAAGCCCTAATTTCTAATGTAGAAACCCAACATACAATTAGAGAAACCTAATTATTAGCTTATAGAGTGTAATGTTAATTAGGAAGCTTTAACCCTAATTAGCAAGCTTGAATAAGATTAGTAAGCTACTTGTAATTAGGGAACCCCTATCAAAGAAGCTAAGATTTCCATATTTGCCCTTAATACACAACTCTAGATTTAGAGCTTATGAAACCCTAGGGTCAAACCCTAAGGGTTAAAACCTAATAGGTGTGAGAAGTTACCAAAGTACCATGCACTTTATGAGCCAAATGACCAAAATGCCCTTTTTAGCATTATTTAATAAGATAACTTGTGTAGGTTGCCATAACTTTAGTTGGTGACCAACCTTTGCTAGGCATGTGGTCTATGTGCTAGCCTTTAATCATCAACCATCAACCATCTAGCATCCTATAAATACATTGGACCAAAGATCAAAGTTCAAAAGTAAGCAAAATTCACTTACTTTACTTTTCTACTTAGCCAAGACCTTCTCTCTCTAAAAATTAAAAAATGTAGAGTGAGAGTGAGTGTTAAGTTAAGCCAAAGTCAGTCTCTAGCCAACCAAGAATAGATCTTAAAGATCAGATTCGTGAATCAAAGCCAAAGAAGGTATAAAGCCCAAATCTTAGAAATCTAATGATTTGATGTTAAATGTTGTTGTTGATTTGTTAAAGTCGTGTATTAAGGTGTCTTTAAGTGATCTGGGTTGTTAAATCCCAGATCCATAACATCTAGATGCTCGAAATATGAGTTTTTAGAAATCTGAGAAAAATTTGGGAAAGTGGCCTGACAACCGAATGTCAGGGCCTTTAGATCCGTGTGTGTTATATGGTTTGTGTATTTTATGTTATACATCTGTTCTATGCCATGTAGTCTTTAGTCTAGAACTTGAATCAAGTTCAGATCTTGTGTAGATTAAAGGTTATAGATGGTCAAACATGGTTGACCGACCATGAGAAGCTGCTTTACGGAAAACCCAGATTTCGAAATTAATGTCTGACAACATTTTTGAGCCATTAGATCTTGCAGTTGTTTGATCGGTAAGCCATGTTGTTGCATTTATGTTGTTGTCTGTTATGTGGACTACATATAGAAGCTTTTATATCACTCAAATGAGTAGCAGAACCAAAGATATTAGAGGTCAAACCTCGTTGACCGATCACACTTTCTGGAATCTGGGCAGCCCAGATTTGCCCAGATTTCGTTTGACAACCTTTTTGAAGCTCTTGATCTTGCTGTGATATAAGTGTTGGGCTAAGTTGTTGTGTTGATGTTGTAGTATGGTATAAGGACTACACATTAATGTCTTTAGATCACCCAGAAAGTTCACAGAATCAGAATTAATCACGGTCAAACTAGCGTTGACCAACTGCCTGGGAAGAAATCTGGAAAAACCCAGATTTCTCAAGAACACTAGTCTGACAGTAACTTTGACCGGCTTGAATCGTGTGTATATGTTGTTGTTAGACTTATTTGTTGCTATATATATGTACCTTGGTATGTGAACTAAAAGTTTGAAGTATTAGAACAAAATAACAAGGACCAGAACTAAGTTAAAATCGAACCACAAAGTGGCACCTCGCGACTGTCTGGGTTTCTGGGTTACCAGAAAACCCAGATGTTATCTGACAACATGTTGGCTAGCTTAGATCTCATAGAATTGTTATGTTTTGGTCATGAAAGTTGATTAAGGTTGTAGTGTGTCAGTAATACTACAATATTAGTGGAAATCAAACTGTAAACATTTTTATATCGTGAATTAAATCGGTCAAACCTCATGCCTCGAACTCGATACATGAAGATCTCAAGGCAGCTCAAGAACACCTATAGCGACGGTTTATTTAGGAAATTATTTATTTATTTATTAAATAGAAATAAATGGTTTTAATTATTAAAAATACATAATAAATTACGAAAAAATTATTTTAAAGCTTGAAAAATAGTTTTTAATTATTTACGAGTATATTTCAAAAATATTTAATATTTTGGAATATAAATGGTATTTATTTATTTAATTATAATATTAGATAAATTATTTAAAAATAGTTTTAATTCATGAAAAATCATGAATAATTATATTATGGTGTTAGAAAATATTTGAAGTTATTTTGATGACTTTTGATATTTTGTGATGAAATTCATTAATATTTATTATTAATGGTAGTTAATATATTTAATGAATATATTAGATAAATTATGGAAAAATAGAATTTATGCTTTAAAAAATCATATAAAAATGATTTAAGTGTTATAAAAATATTTTGAGTTATAAAATATAACTTTTGATATTTTGGCATGAAAATATTAATATTTTAATATTTATAGCAATTATCGGATAATGGATTTGATTGTTTAAAAAATCATAGAGATGTGATTTTAAGGTATTAAAATACTTTGTGATGTTATAATTATATTATAATATTATGTTATGATTTTCATTGATATTTGGTATTAAATTAATATTAATGATCAAGGAATAATGTGGTATTTATATTAATATCAGTTATTGAATTATGTTTTTAATTACTTTAAAAACATTTAAAGGAAATAATAAAGTATTGAAAATACTTTGAGATATTATAAATATGATATAATATTATGGCATGTAATTCATTAATGATTAGTAATAAATAAATATTAATGACTAAGGAATTATGTGATATTTAATTCATTTAAATACGAGTTTAATGATTAGAAAATCATGATATATGGTAATAATTATTTGAAAATTTATGAGCCTATGGAAAATTATTCTGACTGACTAGAAAATTATCTGTGATAATTGTTTAAGCAGAGTTTAATTGAACTTAAACTCGAGTATTGACCGATTAGACCGCCGAGATGTTAGAACTGTGTCGATTTCAAGTCAGACTGAAATAGTTTGACCTGATACAAAGTTTCATGTGTTGTATAGACTGATAGGATTATGTGATAATGTGTTTCTATTATTTTATATTGTGATGATATTATTCTAATATTTGGAGATCGGTATTATCTGTATTAGGTCTTCGGATAAGCTAAGTTATATTTCGTATCGATAATCAACGGAACAGGCAAGTTTGTTCTACTTAACTCTACTAAGAGTGTTTTATTCAGATATGCTTATGGTTAATCATTGCTGATTGTCATGTAGAATTGTACTCTGTACATCTTGTATGTATAAGTCAGGTATGAAAGGCCGATCACCTTCATTACCAGTTGGTCCAGATATATATTGTTCATATGTAATACTTGTTCAGTCGCAAGTTTGTTCATGCTAATTCACAACTACATTGTGAATTATAGCCAGGTTATTATTCTAAATCTTTCAATCATGATATATCCTTAAATTGTATTTAAACTTGCTGGGCAACTTTCATGCTCACCCTTGCTATATCATGATAAAACATTGCAGATTAAGACGAATGCTTGGATCTGAGGAAAGTTAAAGACAGGCTTCAAACTAAAAGTTAATATGCGCGATTAGATTTGTAATAGTCTTGTATGATGATAATATCATGTGTTAGATAAGTTATGAATTATGTATAAGTTATGGTTACTCGACCTTGGGGATAGTGTATAATGTTTAATGTATAAACAATTTATGTTTATATCTTCCGCAATAGTAGTAGAATGAGTGAATTGGGGCCCGAATTCGGGGCTCTCACAGTTGGTATCAAAGCAGTTGGTTATAAACCTAGGGTAGAGTTACCTTAGACTAATAACCGCAGTGATTAGGATAAGATCTAACTCACATAGAGTTAGTGTGCTCAGTAAGATTCAAAGAAGAATCTCGGCGAGGTTATAAAAGATACTGAGTTCCCCTAACTCGATAAAGAAGTTAAGAATCAAAAGTTATATGTAAGTATGGTACAATTGTACTCTTTAATAGTTGATTTATGGTATCTGGGCTAAACGATTCCTTCATAGAGCGGAGGTATATACGAACTAGCAACTCGAAACCTAGTTTGTTGGTTGTTTGTGGGAAACCACTCAAAACCACCATATTGAAAAACTGTTAGAGACTCGATGTGTACCCAAGTATAGAAAGTGGATAGATCAAGTCTAAAAAGACCGAAAGTGCGAGGATAGGAGATCGTAAAACTAAACGATCAAGTCATAGAATTGAATCGTAATATATACGATGAGATCACCCCGTGATCTGATAAGGTTATAGTATGGAGAAGGATCAAGCGAATGATTTAAAAGTTACAAAGAAGATGTTGTGTAAATTGTACTATGAAATTGTACTATGAAAAGCTCATGAAAGAGTTATGGATTATGAATACTGGATTAAATGAAATTACATTATTGAGAAGGGTGTTAAGATTAGGTGGGGATTTCAATTGAGGACTCATATCGGCAAAATTGAGTTGTATGATTCCTTGTATGGTAGGGGAATTTGTACTTGGTTTTAGAATCACTTAGCTTCCTCGGTCGATGTAGTGGTTAGGTTGACTAATTCTTTGTATGGGCGAAATTATCCGCTTAGCTTCCTATATTGATTAGTAAGCGAGTTTGGTTTGACAACCACTTAGTTTCTGGCACTGATAATCATTGAAATGTTGTGTCGCGCTATTGCTATATGCGTGTTAAGAGGGTGATTCCTTTATCATGTGTATAACAAATAGATAGGTCATAGGTAGAGAATATAAGGTTAAGTACGAGTTTTTAAAACTCATACTTATGTGACATTCTTGACTTATAATTATATGAAATGTTTATGAACCCCTCAGCGAATGGACGCCAAAGGTCTGACTAGGGTAAGTTCTTAAACTCATAAGATTGTGGCAATTAATGAACTCATAAGTGTGGTTTTATGAACTGGGTATAGTTTTGTGTGAATGGAGTATTGAGGATTTTAGGAACAGATAGATTGTTAAGCAAATGATTATTAGTGGAGGCATTAGGTTTTCCCAAACTCCTAGCTATGCTAAACTTCAAATTTTGACATCAAACTAAATCGCTACTATGCCTTTTTTTTAAAAAGCGGTTTGAAATATCAAAATTTGTTTTTAAATTATCACTCATGTACCGTGTAACTTTAGTGCGAGAGATGATAAAACGATGGAGTCATCAATGCAATATTACTTAGTGTTGGATGTGATCTAAGGATCGTCGAACCCATTATGGTATGATGTAGTATGATAAAATCACCAAAATGATGAATCCTCAAAGCGAATTTGTTAATACAATGACGACATCATAGACGTCATTCTCGAAAATGTTTTCAAAAATTTTTAAGTGTTCATGGAAAGAAATTTCCTAACCAAATTATTTGGTGTGGAATCTATGATAAGGCCGAGGTGAACTATGTTGTTTGGATAAATAATCCAATCTAGTAGCGTAAATATTAAGCTGAGACATGATTAATACGTTATGCATGGCGTAAAAGAATGCGATAGGCTAATCACCTAAAAATACTAGCAACGGTAGTTTACCTTCTTCGTGATTGTAAACCTACTGTTAACCTTTATAAGGGGTAGATTACCTTTTTCTTAATGGAAATAGGTAGTAGGTAGTAATACCTATAAACCTCAATAGTTCATGGTCTATATGACCCCTCAGAACAAATTGAAAATTTTTGCTTTTGTGAGTGGTGTATTGGGTAGCATGTGATGATATGTGAACGGTGTAATGAAACTTTTGCTCTTGTGAGTGGTATATTGGGTAGCATGTGATATGTGTGAATGGTGTAAGCTGTTTGGTGTAAGGTGTAAGGTGAATTTCAGGGATGAAATTCTTATAAGGAGGGGTGAATGTGACAACCCGAGAATTTAGACAATTTTACAAAATCTTAAATGATTGATTTAAGGTCAAATATTAGACCTAGATAGAAAATAAGTGTATCGTTTGATGTTATTAGGATTGAGTTTTGAGGATTTCAAAATTACGTGAAGGATTTAGGTGAATTATTAGGGATTAAGGATTTATGTGATTAAGTTACGTGAAATTTGTTATGTATGTGTACAAAATGTGGTTAAAATTCGAGGTTGATCGAGATAAAATTATATACGTGTCAAACCCTAAGTATATATTAAGAATGTCAACGTTAGGTTAGAAAACCCTAACGTCGATAAGAAAACCTAGAAATGGATTAAAAACCCTAGTTTGATTCGTGAGTCTGAAAACCCTAATTGGGATATTAAAAAACCCTAGATTGGGAATGCAATGCTATATATAAGGTTTAATGTTATTAATTATAAACTAATTAGGGAAAACCTAATGAATTACTAGAAACCCTATTTGAGTATTAGAAAACCCTAATACCATATCCGAAAATCCTAATTTGATTTGAATATTTAAAACCCTAATACAGGAATATAACGGAAAATTATAATGCTCAAGTGATTTAGATTATAAGCTTAATAGGGTAAAGCTTAATTATTTAACAAACCCCAATTTTCAAAAATTTGAACCCTAATTATTACATGCGAAACCCTAATCGGGATATTAAAACCCTAAATGGGAAGCTTGAAGATAAGTATAAATTTACGTGTTATTAATTGTAAGTATAATTAGGGATAACCCTAATTGATTTATTTGAAAAGCCCTAATTTCTAATGTAGAAACCACTAACATACAATTAGAAAAACCTAATTATTAGCTTATAGAGTGTAATGTTAATTAGGAAGCTTTAACCACTAATTAGCAAGCTTGAATAAGATTAGTAAACTTACGTAATTAGGAACCCTAATCAAAGAAGCTAAGATTTCCATATTTGCCCTTAATACACAACTCTAGATTTAGAGCTTATGAAACCCTAGGGTCAAACCTAAGGGTTAAAACCTAATAGGTGTGAGAAGTTACCAAAGTACCATGCACTTTATGAGCCAAATGACCAAAATGCCCTTTTTAGCATTATTTAATAAGATAACTTGTGTAGGTTGCCATAACTTTAGTTGGTGACCAACCTTTGCTAGGCATGTGGTCTATGTGCTAGCCTTTAATCATCAACCATCAACCATCTAGCATCCTATAAATACATTGGACCTAAGATCAAAGTTCAAAAGTAAGCAAAATTCACTTACTTTACTTTTCTACTTAGCAAGACCTTCTCTCTAAAAATTAAAAATGTAGAGTGAGAGTGAGTGTTAAGTTAAGCGAAAGTCAGTCTCTAGCCAACCAAGAATAGATCTTAAAGATCATTAAGTGAATCAAAGCCAAAAGAAGGTATAAAGCCCAAATCTTAGAAATCTAATGATTTGATGTTAAATGTTGTTGTTGATTTGTTAAAGTCGTGTATTAAGGTGTCTTTAAGTGATCTGGGTTGTTAAATCCTAGATCCATAACATCTAGATGCTCGAAATATGAGTTTTTAGAAATCTGAGAAAAATTTGGGAAAGTGGCCTGACAACCGAATGTCAAGGCCTTTAGATCCGTGTGTGTTATATGGTTTGTGTATTTTATGTTATACATACATTACATGCCATGTAGTCTTTAGTCTAGAACTTGAATCAAGTTCAGGATCTTGTATAGATTAAAGGTTATAGATGGTCAAACATGGTTGACCGACCACCATGAAGACTATTTACGGAAAACCCAGTTTCCAAGTGATCGTCTGACAACATTTTTGAGCCATTAGATCTTGCGGTTGTTTGATCGGTAAGCCATGTTGTTGCATTTATGTTGTTATGCATTATGTGGACTACATATAGAAGCTTTATATCACTCAAATGAGTAGCGAGAACCAAAGATATTAGAGGTCGAAACCTCGTTGGCCGATCACACTTTTCTGGAATCTGGGCATTGATTTGCCTGCCAATTCGTTTGACAACCTTTTGAAGCTCTTGATCTTGATGTGATATAAGTGTTGGGCTAAGTTGTTGTGTTGATGTTGTAGTATGGTATAAGGACTACACATTAATGTCTTTAGATCACCCGAAAGTTCACGAATCGAGATTAATCACGGTCGAACTAAGCGTTGACCAATTGCTGGGAAGAAATCTGAAAAACCAGTTTCTCAAGAACACTAGTCCCGACGATAACTTTGGCCAAGCGAATCGTGTGTATATGTTGTTGTTAGACTTATTTGTTGCTATATATATGTACCTTGGTATGTGAACTAAAAGTTTGAAGTATTAGAACAAAATAACAAGGACCAGAACTAAGTTAAAATCGAACCACAAAGTGGCACCTCGCGACTGTCTGGGTTTCTGGGTTACCAGAAAACCCAGATGTTATCTGACAACATGTTGGCTAGCTTAGATCTCATAGAATTGTTATGTTTTGGTCATGAAAGTTGATTAAGGTTGTAGTGTGTCAGTAATACTACAATATTAGTGGAAATCAAACCTAGAAACATTTTTATATCGTGAATTAAATCTGGTCAAACCTCATACCTCGAACTCTGACATGAAGATCTGGGCAGGCTCAAGAACACCTATAGCGACGGTTCTGTCGCTATAGGGCACTTTTTGCGACAGTTTATTTAGGAAATTATTTATTTATTTATTAAATAGAAATAAATGGTTTTTAATTATTAAAAATACATAATAAATTCTGAAAAATTATTTTAAAGCTTGAAAAATAGTTTTTAATTATTTCGAGTATATTTTGAAAATATTTAATATTTTTGGAATATAAATGGTATTTATTTATTTAATTATAATATTAGATAAATTATTTAAAAATAGTTTTAATTCATGAAAAATCATGAATAATTATATTATGGTGTTAGAAAATATTTGAAGTTATTTTTGATGACTTTTGATATTTTGTGATGAAATTCATTAATATTTATTATTAATGGTAGTTAATATATTTAATGAATATATTAGATAAATTATGGAAAAATAGAATTTATGCTTTAAAAAATCATATAAAAATGATTTAAGTGTTATAAAAATATTTTGAGTTATAAAATATAACTTTTGATATTTTGGCATGAAAATATTAATATTTTAATATTTATAGCAATTATCGGATAATGGATTTGATTGTTTAAAAATCATAGAGATGTGATTTTAAGGTATTAAAATACTTTGTGATGTTATAATTATATTATAATATTATGTTATGATTTTCATTGATATTTGGTATTAAATTAATATTAATGATCAAGGAATAATGTGGTATTTATATTAATATCGGTTATTGAATTATGTTTTTAATTACTTTAAAAACATTTAAAGAAATAATAAAGTATTGAAAATACTTTGAGATATTATAAATATGATATAATATTATGGCATGTAATTCATTAATGATTAGTAATAAATAAATATTAATGACTAAGGAATTATGTGATATTTAATTCATTTAAATCTGAGTTTAATGATTAGAAAATCATGATATATGGTAATAATTATTTGAAAATTTATGAGCCTATGGAAAATTATTACGATACTAGAAAATTATACTGTGATAATTGTTTAAGCGAGTTTAATTGAACTTAAACTTCAGTATTGAATGGAATTAGACCGGCAGGATGTTAGAAGCGTATCGATTTCAAGTCGATTTGAAATAGTTTGACACGATACAAAGTTTCATGTGTTGTATGGACTGATAGGATTATGTGATAATGTGTTTCTATTATTTTATATTGTGATGATATTATTCTAATATTTGGAGATCGGTATTATCTGTATTAGGTCTTCGGATAAGCTAAGTTATATTTCGTATCGATAATCAACGGAACAGGCAAGTTTGTTCTACTTAACTCTACTAAGAGTGTTTTATTCAGATATGCTTATGGTTAATCATTGCTGATTGTCATGTAGAATTGTACTCTGTACATCTTGTATGTATAAGTCAGGTATGAAAGGCCGATCACCTTCATTACCAGTTGGTCCAGATATATATTGTTCATATGTAATACTTGTTTCATCCATGAAAGTTTGTTCATGCTAATTCACAACTACATTGTGAATTATAGCCACTTTTATTATTCTAAATCTTTCAATCATGATATATCCTTAAATTGTATTTAAACTTGTTTGGGCAACTTTCATGCTCACCCTTGCTATATCATGATAAAACATTGCGAGATTAAGATGAATGCTTGGATACAAGGAAAGTTAAAGAGGTTCGACTTAAAAGTTAATATCTGCGATTAGATTTGTAATAGTCTTGTATGATGATAATATATCATATGTCGGATAAGTTATGAATTATGTATAAGTTATGGTTACTCGACCTTGGGGATAGTGTATAATGTTTAATGTATAAACAATTTATGTTTATATCTTCCGCAATAGTAGTAGAATGAGTGAACTGGATTTGCGGTGAATTCGGGCCCGGATTCGGGGCTCTCACATTAACACAAAGACCTATTTTGTATAATTTACAAATGATAGAGATAGAGTTAAAGACTCTAGGGACCCACGTGATGATATACGAGTAGAATCAACTTTAATCGATAACGTTAAAGCCGCTCAAGCTACAGACTTGGACCTGATGAATATGAACTAGAAGATGCAAGAAGTCGTTATTCCAAAAATGAGAATCGATGATGTGAGGAAAGCTCAAACCTTCGATCTATTATTCCATTTAAAATCCTCGATCGAGTAGGAACTGTGGCCTATAGACTCGTTTGACCGCCAAATATGTCTCGTGTTCATAACGTGTTTCACATATCCATGCTACCTAAATATGTTAAAGACTCGAACCACATTATTGTGTTAGAACCAGACGAGATAGCTGAAGATTTAACGTACGAGGAAGTACTTGTCAAGATCTTGGATATGAAAGAGCATGTCCTACACACCAAGATTATACCACAAGTTAAGGTTTTGTGGAGGAACCATGCTATTGAAGAAATGACCTGGGAGTTGGAATAAAAAATGAAAGTGAGGTACCCTCACCTTTTTGAAACACCAGGTACGTACGTCAATTTCGAGGACGAAATTTCATAAGGAGGGGAGGTTGTAAGACCCCAGCTTTTTATAAATAAAATTGAATTTCATCTATTTATTATCTTGAAATAATAAGGTAATAATTTGATATAATACTTTGGTTATGGGTGAAATATGCAAAATTTTCAAAATAAGCAAGTGGTTATAAAATATTCATTGTTGTTGGGGAATATTCGTTTGGTCGTGGAATATTCTTGTTGTCGAGGAATATTCGTACGACGACGCAGCCATTTGTGGGCCCCATAACGGAATAACTGTCGGATGAAGAAAATGATAAGTTTGAATTTTTATAAATAACAGCGTAATCGTTACTTTTAACACTGTTGGATTACCCGGTGGTTAAAATACGATGTCTACGCTGTGGTTTCACAAAGATAGCACTACTCAGATTACATGATTTTTTTGATTATTGATTCTTACGTGAAGGCACTACTCAATAATTGTTACAGTAATTCTTGCTCAATATTTTTTTTATTGATTCAATAATTGCTTTGCGTTGATATTTTATATTATTGTTGTTTCAATAATTGTCAACTGCGATATTTCCATTATCGGATCGATAATTCATATTATTTGAATAATATTATTAGATAGCATTATTGGTAATGTCTAGAAAGTTACATCGAGGAGAGGTTTGGTCACCTAATTTGCTACTGGTAAGGAGAAATCCTTATCTGAAAGCCCCTATTTCACAGGAATGAATGCTGTTTGTCATTATTGTGATTACGTAATATTATTTGTGAATAATTATTTATTGATTTATATGATAAGAAAATATTTATTTGATGTGGATATAAATGATGGATTTATTTATTTTATATAAATGAAGGAAACTGGTCCGAAGGACTCATAATCCGAAAAATCAGTGTTCTTAAGATATATTTTGAGTTTTAATTTTTAATCCGATCGTTGGATTGTTGAGATTTTTGGATATGTTATACATATATAAGTTGAGTATATGTCCACAAATTTTGAACCGTTAAAAATGAACATATGATTTGTTATGAATTTTAAGAGGTGACTGGTTCAAAAATTGTTGAAGTTTCTGAATTTATCATTTTGGTGGAAAATTCTAGAATTAGTGGGCCCCACTTTTGATTGGTGAGAAATGTGCTCAAATTTTATTTCAAAAGTGGTGGGTGGCAATAGTAGTAGGTAAAGCCATCAGGTAGCAGGTCAAGTCTGCTTCGACGTGCTAGCATTTTCCTATAAATAGGTGCTTAAGTTAGAATTGAAAATCACACCAGAAACATAAGCTTTCTCTCTTTATATTATTGAGCGTGTTTTGTGAGTATTTAGATACTTTGAGAGTTGCTATTCAGTATAAGTTTCATTCAGCATCATATCCGATATTCCATTCTGAAGTACTGTTTCTTTGAGGTAAGGGATGTTATTTTCTTCTTAAATAATATTATTTTCTTCAATATCATTATGCTGAGATATTGTTATGAATTTTATTGTGGAATTTCTACCTTTTTATGTCGGGGTTACTATTCACGTATACACCACTATTCACATATATGGCACTATTCACGAATACGAGACTATTCATCGAAAAATGAAATTTTCTCTTTTTCGTCCCAGATGTCTTTTATGGTTACTATCTTTGATTGTATCCATGTTTTGATCTTTATTTTTGAATTTTACTTCATAATTGGTTATTATGGAGTATTATTGAATTTGGATAAACCGAAATACGAATCCTTTATATTGTCCTTCTGTCTCATTGGATTCGTTCTCTAAAATGTTTTTCATCATCCTCAGTCCTTAATGGTGATACTTGATGAATATCTTTGGCCTGTAGTGCAAAGATGAATGATTACCTGATGAATATCTTTGACCCGTAGTGCAAAGATGAACAAGTGTTTAGATGAATATGACCAATTAGTGATACAAATGAATATCTTTGGCCCGTAGTGCAAAGATGAATATTTGATTCAAGATGTATATTGATTGATGTTACAGGGATAAAATATTGATGATGGAATTTTAAATTCATAGATGATAGTAAATTTCATTCTCTACTTAACTCTTCTAATGAATTGTTGTTTCCGCTGCAGTTGTTGATCTAAAACTTGTTGTCTATTGTATTCTATCAGATTTTTCCCTGTTGAAGACTAAGGATAATTTTTTGTATATTATCTTAGTAATAATATTCTTTACTGGGCTAGTTAAGCTCACCCTTTTCCTTTTTGTTCCATTTTTCTTCTCAGGAGGTGAGAATTTAGCAGGGACTAGCCGGGGTATGGAGTTATGATTCAAGATAACTGTTTTAGTAGTCCTCACTATTTTGTAAAATAGTGCATCAATAATTGTAATGAAGACTTTATTTGAGTGTGGATATTATCTAGAAGACAATATTTCTATTTAAACTCATAGTATGTGTTGTCGTATTTTGCACGATAATTGTATTAATAAAGTTGTAGTTGTTTCTGTACCATGTATTTGGCGACTCAGAATGGGTTGGGTGGACCTATTTTGGGGGCGTCACAGTTATAATCTTTCAACAGCTCGAGCCAATGTCGTTTCCGCATGTTGAGTTCCTTTTGGGTGAAGAAATATTTGAGGCTTTTATTATCTGAATATATCTCCAATTTCTCCCCATATAGATAGTGCCTCTAGATCTTTAGCGCGAAAATGACTGTTGCCAACTCTAGATCACGAGTAGGATAATTCATCTCATATTCTTTAAGTTGTCGCGAGGCATAGGCTATGAATTTCCCACGTTGCATGAGAACACATCCTAACCCTTTGCCTGAAGCATCGTTGTAGATGATAAATCCCTCTGAACCAGATGGTATTGTCAGAACAGGTTCCGAAATGAGTCTCCTCTTGAGCTCTTGAAAATTCTTCTCGCATTTTTCACTCCATATGAATTTTGTATCTTTCTGAGTCAGCTGAGTTAACGGAGTAGCGATTCGAGAAAATCCTTCCACGAATCTCCAATAATAACCATCTAAGCCCAGAAAGCTACGTACTTCGGTCACCGACTTTAGTTGCTCCCAACTTTGTATTGCTTCAATCTTCGCTGGGTCAACAGATACTCCATGTTTTGACACTACGTGCCTAAAGAATGCTACTTCCTCAAGCCAGAACTTGGATTTCTTCAGCTTGGCATATAACTTGTTTTCACGAAGCCTTTGAAGTACCAACTTCAAATGGTTCTCATGATCTTCACGGCTTTTGGAATATATGAGGATGTCATCAATAAAGACAACAACGAATTGATCCAAATATTCCTTGAATACTCGATTCATCATACCCATGAAAGCTGCAGGAGCATTAGTTAATCCAAAAGACATGACTAGGAATTCATAATTCCCGTACCGAGTTCTAAAAGCAGTCTTCAGAATATCCTCAGTTTTAATCTTCAGCTGATGATATCCAAAACGAAGATCAATCTTTGAAAAGAATTGTGCTCCTTGCAACTGGTCAAATAGGTCATCAATGCGAGGTAGCGGATACTTATTCTTGATGGTGACATGGTTCAATTTCCGATAGTCAATACAAAGTCGCATACTCCCATCTTTCTTCTTTATGAATAAAATAGGAGCAACCCAAGGAGATGTACTAGGACGAATGAAACCGATGTCCAATAACTCCAGTAGTTGGACCTTTAACTCCTGAAGTTCAATAGGAGCCATTCGATATGGGGTTTTAGAAATGGGCTTTGTACCAGGTTCAAGGTCAATAACGAATTCAACTTCACGCTACGGGGTAGGCAAGGAAGTTCTTGAGAAATACGTCGTGAAATTCACTAACAATGAAATATTATTCAAATCGATATGTTTTTGTTCAAGTCCATGACATGGGCTAAGAAAGCTTGACATCCATTTTTTAATAAACGAATGGCTTTATGGCTTGATATGACAGTGATTGACTTTAGTGGTTTGGTTGCTTGAATTCGCATAACAGGTTGGTTAGGAATATGAACACTAACAACCTTATGAAAATAATCAATTTTAGCATGATGAGTGGTTAACCAATCAATCCCTAAAATCACATCAAATGCAAGTATCTTTAAAGAGATAAGATCAATAGGTAATGTGATGGTGCCAACTTGGATCAAATAAGATTTATAAACAATGGATGTAATGAAAGTTTCTCCTAACCGAGTCTCCATAGATAAGTCAAAGTATAATTTCTCTGGAATCAAGTTTAAACGTTGAGCACAAGCAGGAGAGATAAATGAATGGGTAGAACCGGTGTCTAGTAAGGTATAAACTTCGCAAGAGTTTATGATTAGCTTACCCGTGATCACCTCTTTTGGGTTCCTCGCATTTTGGCCAGTCACGACAAAAGCTCTTCCAAGAACTGCTGACTTTGACTTGTCTGGGATAACCTTTTGAGTCACCATCCCTACTGGAGTTGATTTTGCTATAGTACAATCTCGAACGATATGACCTTCTTTTCCACAATTATAATATACCTTGAACTGTTGTGGGAAGTTTGGGCTGATGTGTCCCTCTTTCCCGCATTTATAACATATGACCGGTGGTCATTCTCCTCCCTTAGAAACAGTTGATGCTGGTGCTGACGTCTTCACATTATCATTGTTGTACCTTCTCTTTTTAAAATCTCCCCCCCGACTCGCTTCTTCTATTATCATGACCACGATTACTGATGAGTGAGTTTTATACCCATGAATTGGATACATTCGGGCTTAATTTATTGTTGTTCTTAAGTCTTTTAAGATGTTTTTATGTGTTTGTGTCTATTCAAGCATATTTTATATTGTTTTGTAGGATTTGGGACAAAAGTTATATGGATCGATGTTTGGGGTGGCTAGATTCGCGTTTTCGGCTTGCCATTTACACAGCAGTCACTTCAGAGCAAATTTGACTATTGTTCCTGACATTATTTCGAAAAACTCAAAGAATTGAAGTTGTAGATCTACTTCTCCTCTTTCCGGAACATCTTGAATCATCGAAATCGGAGTTCGGAAGAAGAAGTTATGGCCATTTTTCTAAAGGACGTCGGAGCAGAAAATGTCGGATTTTGGGCCGGCCACAAGGCGCTACTCTTAGTGCATTTTCCAGCGCTTGCGGGCATTAGGGGCGACTCATTGCCCAGTATTTGAAAAAGCTGGCCGGGGAAGGGTTTGGTGCGGCCTGGACGCGTTTTGGGCGAATTTTGACACCTTTTTGACTCCAAATAGGATTGGGTTTGTTCCTAAACTAAAAATTGGACTTGTAACCTATAAATACATGATGTAAGGCATAAAATAAAGGGAGATTACATAGCTTAGCCTAGATTAAACACTCCTTTAGATTAGAAAATAACCCTAGTTCTTATTAGTTTTGGAGATTGAAGCAACTTGGAGACCATTGAAGATCAAGAGCAAGAGCAAGAGAGGGAGCATCAGTTCTTGACAACAGATTCTATTCTCTTCTCTCATCTTACTTTTATCTTTTGATGTCTATTCGGGTTGTGGATTCTTGGTTTTAATTCATTAATTATGAACTAACTATTTTGAGATTTCAATTGAACTTTTATGGCTATGAATTAGTTATTCATTATATTCTAATTATTTATGTTAAAGTGAGTTGTTTATCTTGTCTTGTGCTTATTGCTTAATTATTTGATCAAGAATTACTTTGTTACTCTAGAAGGAATTGGAAGAGGAATTCTAGGGTTAGAATCTGGGCATGATATCATGTGACTTAGTTATTTGCACGTTGAATAATTAGGTTTGTGAATAGAATGGAAATATCTTTTCGCCGCATGTAACACGTAAGGAATTGGGATTATAACGAAGTTTAATTCAATTGTTTTGCATAGGAATATAGCAAAATTAATCTGGATTAAATAGAAGGCAATTGATCACTTGGAAAAGGGCTCTTGGCAATTGAGAATTCCTCGCTAACAATTCAAGAGGGCATAATAATTGGGATAATTGGATAATTGATTTATAATTCATAATTGGGGATATTGAAGTCTTAATCTTTATTTATTTGAATTCATTCGTTAAAATCTTAGTTTTAATTAGTTAATTTAGTTTTCTTAATTAGAAAAACACGATTTGAGATTGTTTAAATAAAATTAGTTTGGTTAAGAATTAGTACTTGGTGATTTTTATTAAATAATTCCTCGTGGGAACGATACTCTACTTTCACTTTATTACTTGTTGATCGTGTATACTTGCACGTATTCATTGATTATGAAATCGATCAACAAGTTTTTACGCCAATTCGGGGACTTAATTTAATAATTATTTACCAATATTAATTTCAATCAAATTAGTCTTAATTTAAACATTTTATTTTTATTTTTAATTCTCTTTCTATATTTCTCTCTTTTCGTGTACCATGGATGACTTTGTGTATCAATGGCCATACACGAACACATGACTCAACCAAGGGAGTGAAGATTGAAAGACTCGAGAAACTTTCTCGCATTGTCGGCCTGATTGAGACACTTTCGAGGATGTTTGAAGCTTTTGAAGCTCAAATATCGTCAAAGTATGGTGGTTACTTGTGATTATTGTCTTTGGAAATCATATGAGTCATCAATGCACCATCGGGCTTTAGTAGATGCAAGATAGTGGTGATTACCCCAATAATTATGTCTATCCCAACAACTATCATCGAGATTGGGGTATCACCCAATTTTTCATGGAGTAACAATCAAGATCAATTTTATGCTCCAAGTCCAACATACCCACAGATTTCTTATGTCCACCTCCACTACAACAGAAGAACATTCAAATTGGGAGGAAGCCTTGGAAAAATTTATTAAAGCTTCGCAAAAAGGAATGAGAACAAGACAAGAAAATGAATCAAGTAGAAATTTGAATTTGCAAAGCTAAGGCGTTGATCAAGAATTTGGAAAATCAAGTGGAACAGATATAGCACATGCGTTGAACAACTGAAATCCTCAATACACACAGCCCTATGACATGGATTCCGAGGCCCGCAGGTGAGCAGAGCCAAATCTACAACCGGATGAGCCACGAGATGAAAAAGAGGAGACAAGTGGGGATAATGACAACAAGGTCGGTGAAGAACTAATTGTGAGAACCAATGATGATGAGCCAATGTTATTTATGCCTCAAGTGCCTTCTCCTCCACAGCTTCAAGAGTCCCAAGTTAGATTTGCAAAACCTTGTCCGATTGGTAGTCATGTCGCTTAAATACTCTCTCCGTGATGTAAAAGCAAGTACACCTTGAAACCATGGTGCGATGAGCTAGAGAAGATAGAAGAAGAAATTGTTGTGTCTCGACAATGCCTCTATGCCGAATATATTCGCAGACATAATGGAGAAACCACCTAGATGCCGGACGCTTCTTGAATGTGATATTATCTCAAGAAGCATTCTAGGTGACTTTAATACAATGGCTATTACAAATGGGAACCTACCAAAAGCTATATTATTTTCGATGGATGGAGGGTTCCTCAACTTTCAGTAGGGGAATTGGATAGAGAATTGAAGAAGTCAGCCGAGACTATAAAACAAGCGCTTATCGGGAGGCAACCCAAGTTTAATTTTTATTTTAGTTTTATTAAGTTTTATATTAGTAGTTTTGAATTTGCATTTATTTAGGATTTAATAAAATTGCTTCTATCATGGTTTTACAGGTGTTATTCAAGTCAAATTCAAGTGTGGTGCCCAATTTGTTCCACGTCTTAATTTATTCTCCAAACTTAGCGAGCAAGGAGGAAGATTGCTATATTTTCGTGGAAGTCCTCTGCTTTAATTTTTTTCTATTTCACTCATTGAGGACAATGTCTAGTTTAAGTTTGGGGGCATTTTAGTGTCGTATTGCATATAGTTAGTTATTTACATTGTAGTTCGTTATGTTTTCAAGTTATTTACATTTAGTTTTTTGCATTCGCTTTTTTGTTTAAAAAAAAAATTTAAAAATCACAAAAATAGTAGTTAGTTTACTATGTTTGTTGCGATTAGTTTATATTTGCATGATTTCAATCATTAGATAGTAAAAGTCTATTTTGGCCAATGATGAGATTCGGAGTTAAGTAGATAAGTATAGTATTGAATATTCGTGCTTTGATGTGATTTCTTGTTATGAATTGAATCTTTTCTGTTTGAAACTAGTATAATCAAGGTTAAGACGTTAATAACAAATATGTTAACCGATTAAGTTTAAATTGATACATAATGGATTTCTTAAGTATAATACTAGTGTGAAGGAATGAACATGAATAAAGCGAGAGATGGCTAAATTTTGATAAAAACTTAAGTTTGGGGGAAATTTTGGGGTATATAAGCTTAAAAAAAAAAAAAAAAACATGTTGAGTCTTGTGGTGGGTTGAGGAGAAACACTCCCCATAAACACAAGCGTGAGATGGAGCGTAAACGCACTCACCAACCATCTATAAAAAAAAAAAAAAAAAAATTACTGTGGCTAGTTTTGTTTCGGGCCTTTGTTACTTGAGTAAACGCTTGAGGGTATCTTAAAACCTAAGCGCCCTAAGGTCTTATATGGTGCAGGAGTCGTTGGTCGAAAAGCTCGCTAAGGGGTGACAACATTAGCCTAATGGAATGAGACATTGCATGCTTATGGTTAAAAAAAAAACAATAAAACGGAAAAGAGCAAAAAGCCCCCGTAATGAAAAGTAAAGCATAAGTATCCCAGATTGGACTCTTGAACTTGGTGGATGTTTGACTTTAGTTGGATATAGCTTGTTCGTGAATTTTGTGAATTTGCACTGTATGATGCCTTCAAAGATATCTAGTATGTCTTAAATTTGATTTTATATCAGTTAACATTGTTGTGGAGCACACACGCACTATATCAGTGATAACAGTCTAAGATTTGATGATTGATTGGGAAATTACTGATTTGTTTTAATATGATGTATTATCATGTTTACTTGATTTCTCTAGGGGCGGTTGAATAGGCTTGTTTCGCTATTCTTTGTTGGATTAAGAGGCATATAGATTAGTTTCATTACATTGCATTGCATAACATTTTTGTTTTTTGCTTGAGGACAAGCAAAGATTTAAGTTTGGGGTATTTGATGAGTGAGTTTTATACCCATGAATTGGATACATTCTAGCTTAATTTATTGTTGTTCTTAAGTCTTTTAGGATGTTTTTATGTGTTTGTGTCTATTCAAGCATGTTTTATATTGTTTTGTAGGATTTGGGACAAAAGTTACATGGATCGATGTTTGGGGTGGCTAGATTCGCGTTTTCGACACCATTTACACACAAGAGTCACTTCAGAGCCAATTTGACTATCGTTCCTGACATTATTTCGAAAACCTCAAAGAATTGAAGTTGTAGATCTACTTCTCCTCTTTCCGGAACATCTTGAATCATCGAAATCGGAGTTTGGACGAAGAAGTTATGGGCATTTTGCCAAAGGACGTCGGAGCAGAAAATGTCGGATTTTGGGCCAGCGCCGGGGCGCTACTCTTAGTGCATTTTCCAAATTGGGGCATTAGGGGCGGACTCAACAGTTTGCCCAATGACTGGGTACTTGAGGAAGGGTTTGGTGCGGCTGGACGCTTTTGGGCGAATTTTGACACCTTTTTGACTCCAATAGGATTGGGTTTGTTCCTAAACTAAAATTGGACTTGTAACCTATAAATACATGATGTAAGGCATAAAATAAAGGGAGATTACATAGCTTAGCCTAGATTAAACACTCCTTTAGATTAGAAAATAACCCTAGTTCTTATTAGTTTTGGAGATTGAAGCAACTTGGAGACCATTGAAGATCAAGAGCAAGAAGCAAGAGGGAGCATCGATTTGGTTGACAACAGATTCTATTCTCTTCTCTCATCTTACTTTTATCTTTTGATGTCTATTCAGGTTGTGGATTCTTGGTTTTAATTCATTAATTATGAACTAACTATTTTTGAGATTTCAATTGAACTTTTTATGGCTATGAATTAGTTATTCATTATATTCTAATTATTTATGTTAAAGTGAGTTGTTTATCTTGTCTTGTGCTTATTGCTTAATTATTTGATCAAGAATTACTTTGTTACTCTGTAGAAGGAATTGGAAGAGGAATTCTAGGGTTAGAATCGGGCATGATATCATGTGACTTAGTTATTTGCACAGTGAATAATTAGGTTTGTGAATAGAATGGAAATATCTTTTCGCCGCATGTAACACGTAAGGAATTGGGATTGTAACGAGTTTAATTCAATTGTTTTGCATAGGAATATAGCAAAATTAATCTGGATTAAATAGAAGGCAATTGATCACTTGGAAAAGGACTTTTGGCATTTGAGAATTCCTGTTAACAATTCAGTAGGCATAATAATTGGGATAATTGGATAATTGATTTATAATTCATAATTGGGGATATTGAAGTCTTAATCTTTATTTATTTGAATTCATTCGTTATAATCTTAGTTTTAATTAGTTAATTTAGTTTTCTTAATTAGAAAAAATACGATTTGAGATTGTTTAAATAAAATTAGTTTGGTTAAGAATTAGTACTTGGTGATTTTTATTAAATAATTCTTCGTGGGAACGATACTCTACTTTCACTTTATTACTTGTTGACCGTGTATACTTGCACGTATTCATTGATTGCGAAATCGATCAACAATTACCACCAGAGTGGTTACCTCTTTTGTCCGTATTTTTCCCTCCCCGCTAGTTATCATTGCTCTGATGACTGCTGCCACCGGTATGACCCTGGTTGTGGTCCCTCGGTTGAAAATACTCATTATCTAGCTCTAATAATTGAGCCCTATTGACAACATCTGAATATAGAGAAAATTTGTGAGAAATGAGGTATTGACGAATGTCGGGTTTCAAACCTTTCAGAAACATCCGCGTCATACGTTCCTCATTCTCTACCAAATGAGGTGCAAACCTGGATAACTCCGTGAACTTCGCCTCGTACTGGGACACCATCATGTTGTTCTGTTCCAAGCTAATAAACTCCACCTCCTTCATACGACGAATACTTTCAGGAAAGTACTTGTCCTTGAACAGTTTCTGAAATGTTTCCTAAGACATGTTGAGTGCGGCTGGCTGGGTATGCATTACAGATTCCCACTAGTAATCTGCCTCACCACGGAACATAAAGGTGGCGAATGGAACCTTTTGTTCCTCCGTTCATCCCAAGACATTGAATATCTTGGTAGTTTGCTTGACCCACATTTTTGCCTTAATCGGATCTGGCTTTCCCCAAAATTCTAGTGGTCCCAACTCTTTGAACTGCTTGGCTGTGACCCACATTTGGATCTTTTCAGTAGTCATACGTACCAAATCTGGTCCCAACAATGTTGCTTCACCCACCTCATCCCAACATACTGGAGAGTGACACTTTCGTCCATACAATACTTCAAATGGAGCCACACCTACACTTGCTTGATAACTGTTGTTGTAGGAGAATTCCACCAATGGTAAATACTTATCTCAACTCCCTTTGAAGTCTAGGACAAAGAGTCTTAATAGATCTTCAAGAGTTTGAATAGTCCTCTCTATTAGTTCCCAGTAGGCACAATATAGATCTAGAGGGGGGGGGTTGAATAGATCCTTTTTGATTTGAAAATGTTTTCTCATTTATTTTGTATTGCTCATGAATTAGCATATGACAAACATAAGAATCTTTTCAAGCACAACGGAATAAGTAAAAGATCCCCTTCATTGATATATTCATAATCAGACATACATTGTTCGTAGAGTTAATTCAGTAGTAAGCAGTTATAGCAATTAATGTACATAAAGTAAATGAAATAAAGTAAAAGACACAAGGGGTTTTAAGTGGTTCAGAGAATCAAGTGTTAACGTCGGGATTTTTAGGTGTCCCTTTTCGTTACTTGTTCTTTGGTGTTCTCATGTTAATGTGAGATTTGTTTGAAAAAACAAGTGAAAAAGTTGTACATGTGTAATGTCGATGATTTGACTTTAAGAGTCGCCAGTTGGTTTTTTTAACTGGTTGCACCAACGCAACCGAAAAGGTTTACACATTGACCTAGTGATGTAACACTGCTAAACGGGTCTATGAAACCGAGATTCATTTGGGTTCGGGGGCTTGATTATGCGGAGGGAAGGTGTTAGGCACCCCCCAACATCCGTGTTACCATGGTGACCGCCACTTCTCAAAGAAATCATATATAATGAATGTGTGTGTGTGTGGATCAATGTGCAATTATTTGAAAGTAGTCTGTAGGCCTCGTCGCACCTATATACACAAGGTTTGAATTTATAGAAAAATTCGCTTTTAACCAAGATATAGCAATGAAGTTTTATAAAAGAGGTTTTCAAATCCACGTGCTTAATAGGAATTGAGACCTTTTCATACTTCCATTTTATTATTATTATGTTCTAACTTGTTTGCTTTTATTTTCGAGATGCGAGGCATCTTCGAGAGAATAATATCTGAAGCGTCTTAACTCCTCATGGGCATGACAACCATCCAAGGAAATTCGTTACCTTGTAAATAATGTACAAGCCGCTACAAATGAAAAAAGTCCATCACGAGAACCAATCTAGATTCAATGAGATCAATCAGTGATCACATGATTCCTAAGCTCACATGATACTGCAGCTTGTATGGAAAGCGATAGCGCTTATATATATATAACAAAGTTGTAAATATATATATATATATATATATATATATATATATATATATATGTAAATGATCACTCCATGGGGATCGAAATGTAAATAAAGCAGTAAATGCTATCAATCGCCACGAAGTAAACTCCAGGAGGGACTTGAATGTAAATAAAGCTATAAAAGCGATCAACCACCACGAAGTAAACTCCAAGTGGGACGAAATGTAAATAAAGCTGTAAAAGGCCACGAAGTAAACTCCAGACCTGACAGATATATATATATATATATGTATATATATATATATATATATATATAAGCAATAAATACACCGGATGTAAAATCCAGGCTCATCGGATATGTCCGACAACAATTATATATATATATACAAATATATATAAAAGCAATAAAAGCCTCGGATGTAAAATCCAAAATCCAGGGCTCATCGATATGTTCCGACAACAATTATATATATATATATATATATATATATATATATATATATATATATATATATATAAGCGAAAAACGCTTCTAGACATAAAATTCAGGCTCAATCGAGGCATAACTCGATAATGTTAGTCTATATAAAATATATATATATAAGTATATATATATGTATGTAAATGAAAACTACGGGACCGAAGTTCAGGCGTGCATAATGAACACGACTCTCAATGTGTAGAATAATGTGTGCAAATATGAAGAGAAATGCTTTATAGTGTATAAGAAGGCTTACAGTGGGCTACCAATGCAGGCTTCTATGACTCTAAATGGATAAACACTCAGCTCCCGCCGGTAAATATATAACTGTTTGTGGGCTAACAGGTGTTTAAAATGAGGAAACACTCAATATAGGGTGTGTACAGAGCAAATTGGACAGGGCTTCCTTGCCTTTTCTTTTTTTTTCAAAATGGCTACCCCAAGCCCTTTATTTATGGAGGGGGGAGCCGCAGGTGTACTTGTGGCAGCCGCAGATGCACCTGTTGCTGCCCGGGGTGCCCCTGGTTCTGCAGGTCCCATCATCTCGAAGTACATGCATTCGCGCACTGTAATGTCCGCTCGAACCTGCAAAACTTCAATCCGAGCATCCGAACGAGGTATATACGACCTTCTTCGGGCTTCTTGTGTCGAGAGTTATGCAATGCCATGGATTAGAGGTTTTACGAAGTCAAGAAGAGGGGACCATGCCCATGGTTTTCAAGCTTCAAATTCTATCCAGTGTACTGCCACGCGTAATAGTCACTTGGGATTGGAACTCCTTAGTTCTTGTAGGACATTGTTATATATATGTATGTATGAAGTGTTGAGATAACGTACAAGTGTTGAGGTAGCAAGATGACATGTGACTCCTCACCAGGATTATCGCCGATTTGAGTTGAAAGCAGACGTTGCTCAGGGTTACATCTGAGATTGGACTGCTTGTTTGAATGCCATAATGTCATCTGTGAGAATGCCTGTCTGCCCGGTGTTAGCTCTGGGTTTGAGGTATGAGTGCCTCGGTGGGAGGTCTGATTGAAGCTAATCACATGCATTCGAAACAAGCATTTTCGGTGTTATCACAGGAACTGCAACAACATTCCTTGGTGTTATCGCCAAGGACGAAACTCGAGGTTATCTTCGAGGTTTAAAATGATCCTTCCGGTGTGTGTTCCGGGGTTGGGACTAAACTTCTGGTAGTATCTGGAATGGATGTGAGCTACTTCCAGGGTTATGTCCAAAAGACGAATCGCCTCCCGCAAAGATAGAATAGTAGTGTGCAAAAATTTTGAGTGTCTACAGATGCCCCTCTTTATCATATTCATGCAATGCAAGGCATTGATAGGATAAATTATCCTAGACACTTGAAATGCAACAAGATAAACATGATGCTATGTGCAGCAACATGATGCAAATGTATGATGCATGATTGAATGATTGCCGTCTAATCCTGCTGGGATGACAATCATTGATGCCTTGGACATGCGATCCAAGTCTTCAAGGATGTTGACGTTGGGGCTATCACCAAAGTCGTGAATCCTAGACATAGACTTCATTCTCCATAGTGGCGCCTCTTGTGTACAAGAGATCTATGGGGATAAAGCTTTGTCTGCTTGAGGATGTGTATAACATATCCTATCATCTTGTCGGAGTTACTGCCAATAATATGCACTTGTTAGGGTTTCCTGACCTTCGCTGATGTGTGTATCACCGGATAGATCCCTGCTGGGTGCATTATCAAAGCTAATTGACCTTCATTAATGTCTGTATCAATGGTTTCATCACGTTGTGACCCTTGCTGGGGAAGGTGGCTTCAATGGGTTTACTTGTCATCGGCTGATATAATGTCAAGGTTGCTTGACCTTCATTGATGTGTGTATCAATGGCTGAATTGCTTTGTAACCCCTGCCGGGGATACGTGGATGATTTTTAAACTTCGGCGTTGTAACCCCTGTTGGGGATAATTTATTATTTCGTAGCTTCGGCGTTGTAACCCCTGCCGGGGATACTTCTAGGGTTGTGACCCTGCACTGACGCCATCGGACCTTTGTGAGGTATTGTCGAGCATGATTTGTAAAAGCTAAGGCCATTGGTATAGTATACCTTGTACACAGGCGAATACCAATGAGAGAGATGGGGCGATTATGCGCCCATGAAAACCGTGATTCGTGCTATTCCGCTCAATCATGTAGCATTTTATTCCCGATTTGTTTTTCACCATAGCGAGACCGCCTTTGTAACTCTAACTGGAGCGAGCCGAAGGTGGGGGACCCAGGAGTTAACTCCTACTTTGGAGGAGTATGCACGGTTGACGATGCTGCCGTTGGACAGACCTTGTGTGCACATGGTGATCGGAGATATGAGTAAACAGTTCATGAACCTCACTAGCTTGAGGCGTAGAGTGGTCCAGGATGAGATTACATCCGGCTACGTGATATCCCAGCATTTTCTGTTTGACAGATTTGGCTCTGAGGATGGTTATACACGGCATTCCGGGGATTTCACCACACCGGAGGATCAGTGGCGTTTGGCCAGAGTGGATGTACTACTGCTGTGCATATTGTTATACGTCTACATGCCACTGTACATAGATGAGTTGGACATCAGTGTCATTATGGCAGTGAGAGCTCTCCGGGAGGGTCACACCATCCTACCGATGATTATGGCAGATACTCTGAGGTCGGCCATATATTGCTGCACTTATCCGGCAGGAGTGTGCATAGGCAGCTCAGCCATGCTGTACATGTGGTTTATGTCACACTTGGGACCGATTGGTACATTCAGACGGCATGGATATTGTTTCACCCATGATATAGCCATGTCGTACTCCTTTCAGCCTGCGAAATGTACAGATGCTGCATCTTGGTCAGCTTTCTTAGCAGGGATTGGAGATCCATTCGTTATATTGCCGTGTACATGGCTTAGCTCACCCTACAACTTCATTACTTATGCTCCGGGAATGGATTATCTTCCTCTAGCTAGTTTGAGAGGGATGATCACCTACCACCCACTGGCCGTGATGTGTCAGTTTGATCAGTTTCAGGATTTCCACCCATATGAGGGGGCGGTGATTCAGTGCTTCGCTTCTCGCCACTTATCATCATCGGACAAATCCAGGTTGTATGCCTGTTGGGATCAACGAGAGCTATCTAATTTTTCTGTCAGTCATTCGGGTTATTCTATAGAGTATTCAGCATGGATGGAGACAGAGACTGCATCGACTATGGTAGTAGCCATAGTGCAAGATATTGATTCCGACGATGAGGAGCCTATGGAAGAGGCTAACATTCCCATCGATGGGGACTTAATTGCTGGGCTGCCAACATTTGTGATGGATTCTCCCACCCCGAGTGCAACTGTTATTCAGTATTCAGCACAACATTTGGTGCAAAGCTTACATCTGATGACCTATAATAGAGATCAGGCTAGGGCCGCGATGTTGAAAGCTCTTGATGGGAAAGACGCCGCTCTATTAGAGAGGGATGAGGCTAGATCAGCCAGGGATGCATTAATTGTGAAGCGGGATGCTGCTCTATCTGCTAGGGATGTGGCCATTACAGATAGTACCTTAGTGAGATCCCTTACGACTGGCATCCTTGCTGATATGAGTGCATACATAGATGATCATCATGCCACCATGTAGTTAGCCTCTGATCTGCTAGCTCGTGTAGATGCCATTGGGCAGGAGCTTGCACCTTTACCTCCGTCTTCAGAGAGGGATGCTATGTTAGATCTAATAGTTCGCATACACACAGATCCGTAGATAGCTTTGTATTTTTCTACACAAACTAGCTTAGCCATTTTATCATGTACAACATAGATGTATATATCAAACAGTAGTATATATGGCAGAGAAATATATTTTGATTTACTTCCCTTTCAGTTATGCCTTGGTACTTGCTTGATATTTGCCTGTTTCTTCAGGGCCTTGTGATCTCGATGCATTCTGAACTTATCCTTGATATGTGGACATTGAGCCATCGCAGGATCTCTCAGAATTGATCATTAATCTGTATGTATCCCTACAATCTTTGGTGTCTTGGGACTGGTATTTGTATGGAAATATGGAGAGGAGTGTGGCTTTTCCTATCTAAGATTGACCGCACCACAGATGGTCGCCAGTACTTCTATTTGTGAGAAGCCTAGTTATCTCTTATGGATTGGTGTTGCTCTTCGAGGGATAACCGCAACTTAGATGGTCACCGAATCTCCTATTTGTGAGGAGAGGTTGGGTAATTCCATCCCCTTGGTCTGAAGCCGATGAAATATGGTAGATTGAAGGTTGATCCTAGTACCGTGTGACAAATATTTTGTTCTGGTAGGGGTTAGACTTAACCATAAATAGCTGCCTACGTACTCCTATTGAAGAGGAGATCAAGTCTGCGTAGTTCGAACTTGGTGTAAGAGGTTCAACGCTGAATGTGAAAGGCAGATAGGTGTAGAAGCTTTATTGATGAAGAAAGGTGTAGAAATGTTTTTGTGGTTTTTGTTTTTGTAGAGGAAGGGTAGAAATGTTTTTGTTGTTTTTTGTTTTTTAAGCATCGGCCATATAAAAATATGGTTGCCTCGCACTCCTGTATTAGTGGGAGATCAAAGTCGACGTAGTTCGCCTCGTGACGAATCGTAGCCAAAGAGAAGTGTGAATCCCATGTACAAAGCTATATCATGGGGGGAAGAAAGTTTGATCCCATAATGGGGATAAACTGCAGTGTGGAAAAAGTTTAATCCCGCCTTCGTGATAAACTGCAAGCGTAGAAAAGTTTAATCCCGTCTTCAGGATAAACTGCAGGTGTGAAAAGTTTAATCCCGTCTTCAGGATAAACTGCAAGCATGAAAAGTTTAATCCCATCTTCAGGATAAAATGCAGGTGTGAAATGAAGTTAAACCAGGCTGCTGGTTTGAAATGTATGTTTCCCTGAGGGGCAGAAGAGTTTGCAAAAAGAGAGGGTTCAAAATCAGAATGACTGGTGATTGGGTGATCAATACCAGGATGTTTGCTTGATGGTAACTTCAAACATAGTACCGTTTCACGGAGTCTGAGTTGATAAGTTGTGGAAATTCATCGCCATCCATTTCCTGTAGTCTGAGAGCGCCTCCTGTCAATACCTCCTTGACAACAAACGGGTCTTCCCAGTTAGGATCAAATTTCCCTTAGATTGATCTTGGTTGTCAATGATCTTCTTCAAAACCAAGTCATGTTGTTTGAACTTCCGTAGTTGGACTTTTCTGTTGTAGGATCGGACGATCCTTTATGGATATAATTGACCATGGAAGATAGTTGCGGTTCTGTAGGCTAATAAAGTCATAGGCAAGAGGTCAGGCCATCCTTTGTGATTGGCGGACATTTTCTGTATGATCTTCTTGATATTTTTATTAGCCGCTTCAACAGCACCATTCATCTTTGGACGGTAGATGACGGAGTTATGGTGTTTGATGTGGAGTTTACTGCATAACTCCTCCATCATCTTGTTGTTGAGGTTCTTAGCATTGTCTGACACAATGACCTCTCATTGTCCATATCGACGGACTACATTATTTTTGATGAAAGCAATGATTACTTCTTTGGTAACCCTGGGGAAGGAGGCTGCTTTACCCACTTGGTGAAGTAGTCGATCATGGTGAATATGAATCGATGTCAATTACTGGCTTTGGGCTCGATGGGCCCGATCACGTCCATTCCCCACATTGAGAAGGGCCATAGCGAACTCATATTGTGGAGTTCCCTTGGAAGGGCGTGGATAACATTCCCATGAATTTGGCATTGATAGCATCTCTTAACGTGATCATCACAGTCAGCTTTGAGTGTAAGCCAATAATGCCCTATTCTGAGAATTTTCTTGACAAGTAAGGGCCCGCTCATGTGTGGGCCACATACTCCACCATGGATCTCATCCATAAGCCTCTGAGCTTGGTCTTTGTCCAGACATCTAAGGAGACCTAATCCTGCATCTCTTTTGTAGAGTGCATCTCCGCTCAGGTAGAATTTCATAGCAAGTCGACAGATCCGCCTCTTTTTAGTTAGGCTCGCCTCAACAGGTGTAGATCCATCTCGCAGATACTCCTTGATATGTTGATACCAAGGGTTTTGGATGGGAGGTAGCTCATACGGTACTTCTCCAACATAGTTCCCATAAGTTGGGGCCTTTTACAGAGCAAATGTGATGCTTGACATGTTTTCCTTGTCAGGTATGTGAATCAAGGAGGCCAATGTAGCTAGTGCATCCGCAAAATCATTCCTATTATGAGGAATATGTAGAAAGGAGATTTCTTCAAACTCCAAAGCCATCTATAAAACTTGCCGATGGTAAAGCAGCAAATGTAATTCTTTTATTTGATAAATTCCTGTGGATTGTTTGATTACCAATTTGGAATCCCCAAAGACAGTTAACCGCCTGATGCCCATTGAACGGGCAAGTTTTAGCCCCATGATACAACCTTCATACTCAGCTGTGTTGTTGGTACTGACAAACTGCAATTTAACGGCGACGGAAATCGCACTTGTATCAGATATTAGAACCGCCTCCGCTCCGAGCCTTCTGTGTTAATTAAACAGCCCATCAAAATACATTTTCCATGTGTGGCATGCATCGTCTCGATGGTGTTGTTTGAACTATCATTACCCTTTATCGGGGAAGTATGTTTCTAAGGGTTTGTAATCCCTCGTCAGTGCGGCCGATTGATCCGCAATTCCTTGACCTTTAGATGACTTTTTGCGTCATGTAGATGATGTCAAATTGTTGTAGGATCAACTTCCATCTGGACAGTCGATAATTCAGTATGGGCTTACTGAACACATACTTGAGAGGATCCACGCGGGATATGAGATGGGTTGTGTGACTATGGAGGTAATGTTGTAACCTCATGGAAGCCCATGCTAAAACACAACAAGTCTTCTTAATCAGAGTATACTTGTGTTCACTGATGCTAAATCTTTTTTTGAGGTAATAGATAGCTTGTTCTTGGCCTCTATTGTCTTTTTACCCCAGCATGCAGCCCATGGCATTGTCATTAATGGACACGTACATGAATAGGGGAACATCATCCCTTGGTGGTACCAAAATAGGAGCGTTAACCAGCTGCTCTTTAATGGTAAGGAAGGCTTTCTGACACTCATCATTCCATTTCATGGAGGAGTTCTTCCTTAACAGCTTGAAGATGGGCTCATAGGTTGCTATGCGTTGAGAGATGAACCTGCTAATGAAGTTGATTCTTCCCAAAAATCCCCGTATTTCCTTCTTTGTCTGAGGAATGGGCATTTCCTTGATGGCCTGGATTTTGGTAGGATCCAGTTCAATCCCTTTGTGGTTGACTAGGAAACCTAACAACTTGCCTGATTTGACGCCAAAGGCGCACTTGGCTGGATTTAACTTCAAGTTGTACTTACGTAACCTGTTGAATAGCTTTCTGAGATGGTCTAAGTGGTCTTCCTCCTTTCGAGATTTGACAATGATGTCATCCACGTAGATCTCTATCTCTTTATGCATTAAATCATGGAAGAGAGCCATCATAGCTCGCTGGTAGGTTGCCCCGGCATTGATGAGGCCGAATGACAACCGTCTGTAGCAAAAGGTCCCCTAAGGCGTGATGAAAGCAGTTTTCTCACGATCTTCCTCAGCGACCATAATCTGATGGTATCCTGCGAAGTAATCCGCAAAGGAGTACATGTCGTATTGAGCAGTATTATCAATGAGAATGTGGATAAGGGGCATGAGAAAGCTATCTTTAAAGCAAGCTTTGTTCAGATCCCGGTAATCCACGCAAACTCGCACCTTTCGTCCAGGTTTAGGCACGGGAACAATGTTAGATATCCACTCCAGATATATAGACACCATGATAATGCCAGCTTGAAATTGTTTCACAATTTCTTCTTTGACTTTTAAACTCCACTCAGGTTTCAATCGCCTGAGATTTTGCCTAACTGTCTTGAATCCTTCTTTAATGGGAAGGCGATGAAGAACAATGTCAGTGGACAAACCCACCATGTCTTCATGAGACCATGCAAACACATCCTGGAATTGGGTTAATAGTGCAACCATGTCATTTCCTTGGTTTGGGGTGAGGTCTGAACCAATCTGGATTAGCTTAGGGTTTTTTAAGGTTCCAAGATTGAAAGAAGTGGTTTGGTCAAGGTTGGGTTTAGGCTTATTTGTGACCCATTCCTTAATCTCTTGAGGCATCTCAATGTCCTCTTGTATGTCCATCAAGTCTGAGTCCAACTTTGCATCAAAGTTACAACCCTTGTGGAGAGAAGGCACCTCATCAGCAAGTACATGCACATCTAAATTCAGAGTCTTGAAATCAAAAGATGCTTTCACTTAATATATGAAACTGTTTAATCATACAAAGTGTTAGCATGTACTGATAAAATAACTGCTAATACTGTATAGAAAAGCAAGCAATTAAAGTCATCTATAGGGCAGAGGGATTTTATGCCCGTTTTACCCTCGTCGACCAATGCATGGAGTGCTGCTCCAATTGTCGAGGACAAAGTCCTGATGGACTGCAGTGATGGAGGGGGTGTCGTTGTCCTCCTTCTACCGAATGATAACCATGGCATCTAGGCAATCATCGTATGGGGTATATCTGTTTGTATGTTCATCATGAACAATGACGTGTATGCCTGACATCATCAAGGCGATGTTATATTTACGTTTCCGCTCCTTTTCTTCCACTTTGGGATCAGGAATCGCACTTTTTTACTTTGAATGGTAAAATCGCTTTGGGAAACAAAGATAGCCATAACATGGGTGACACCTTTATTGGAGATCAGATCGGCTACGCATGCAAGTGCGGATGGAAGAAAACGCCGTGTTGCGGAAGCTTAAGGAACCTGCTTATGCTTATAAGGATTCCTATGACTGGAACTGGCAGCATAGCCTAATTCGGCTGTTCTAATTTGACTGGACACTTGAATAGGGTGCTTAATACCCAGCTGATTTTTACCAAGGCCTTGTCCAGGCTGATGACCCAATGGCATCATTTATTTAGTGGCCGACATAACCTCGGCAGAAATATTGGGTACGAGAAGTGGTGCTCCAATAGGATGGTATTGAGTGTTACTCACTTCAAAGGTATGAAAACTGGCCAGCTCAACTTCTGAGTTGAAGCTGATGATTGACAGATCTCCTTGTTCAGGACATTCCGGTTCAGCGTTAACAGTGACTAAACTGTTGTTGATAATGTATTTAAGTTGCTGATGTAATGTGGAGGGAACAACTCTAGCCATGTGTATCCATGGTCTCCCTAATAGCAGGTTATATCCTGAATCTATCCTGAGGACGTAGAAGGATACATTGAATGTATTTGGACCAATCTCAATTGGCAGCTCAATCTTTCCGACGGAATTTCATTGGGATCCATCAAAAGCTTTGATAACCGTATGACTGCTTTGAATCCATTTGAGATTGACATTCATCTTCACCAAGGTGGCATAAGGACAGATATTCAGAGATGAACCTCCATCTATCAAAACTCCAGCTAGCATATACCCGAAAGACAAAACTGTAATATGCAATGGCTTGTAATGACCGGTCCCTTCAGGAGGTATGTCATCATCAGTGAAGGATATCACATTATTGTTGAAAATGTGATCAACCATATGTTGAAATTTTTCCACATCCACTGATTTTGGTATAGGCTTCTTCCAAAACCTTCAATAAAATCTTCTGATGATCCTCAGAAGAGAAAACCAAGTCCAGTATTGATATCTGATGTGGAGCTTCTCTTAAGCTCCTGTTTGATTAATTAGTGTGTGACTTGATGATGGTGGGTCACCAGTTCTGCCAATTGCTCAATTTGTTTGCAAAGAGCTTTCATCTTTCTTTCCATAGTAAACTGGAACTTTGCATAATCACATTTGTCAACACCATCTTTGATGGTCGGAGATAAGTCGCTGTTGAAACTGGAACTATGTCCAGTGCTCCAAATGATCATGTTAACCTCTACTTCTTTGTGTTGAGGAAGAGGGTTATCTTGCACATGGGGTTGATCTGGTTTGGTGACCACGATCTCACCGTTATCTATTAAATCTTGGATCTTGTGTTTCAAGGCCCAACAATCTTGAGTATCATGTCCAGGTGCTCCAGCATGATAAACACACTTCCGAGTAGTATTAAAACCCCTCCCATTAGGGTTGGCTGGTGGAAGAAGACGTGTAATTTTCTTCTAAGTAGTCAAAAGAGCCAGATTATTCTCGAGCGAGTCCCCTAAGGGTGTGAACGTTCGAGGGTGCTTTACTTCTCCATTTTTAGGAAATGGAGGGTTTGAAGACTTTGCTTGGAAAGGGGAGTATTTTCTCCTCTGTATAGGCATGTTCTGACTGCCTTTCTATCCTTATAATATCAAGGAAACATCTTCCTCTTTCTTTTTATGGACCCTCCGGGGGTTGTTTCCATAAGATCCGGATCGGATGTCCTCAGCAACGACTTTAAGAGTAGCTAGGTCTTGAATCTTACCAGACTTCAATCCCATCTCAGCCATTTCTCCGTGTTTAATCATTTCAGATAATGGTTTGCTGATACCGGCTAAAACTCTTTCATAGAAAGGAGCTTCCTGTATATCTATAAAAGTCATGACCATTTCTGATTCGGTCATGGAAGGAATAACTTGAGCAGCAAGGCACCTCCATCTTTGAGCATATTCTCTAAATGAATCATTAAACTGTTTCTTAACCTTGGTAATTTGGTACCGGTCAGGAGCCATCTGAGATTGAAAACTGTATTGAGTGAGGAAGGCGTGAGCTAGCTCTTCCCAGCTATGGATCCTTGAGTTGTCTAATCTACCATGAACGGGCTTCTCCAAACAGACTCTTTTGGAACAGCTGCATTCTGAGCTTCTCATTTTTTGCATAAGATCCAAGTTCTCCAATGAACACCTTCAAATGTGTATAAGGATCCCCTAATCCGTCATATTTTTCAAAATTAGGGGTTTTGAATTTCTTTGGATAATGAACACAAGGGAATATGCAAAGGTCAGCATATGAGACACTTCCATGTGTTCAAATCCCTTTGAGAACACAGATAGATTTGGAGGACCTTCTTCCTGATGTCACCGGTGTCTAGATCTCCTTTGAGATGGGTATTTTTAGGTTCTTTGTTGGTTGTATCCAACTGAGGTTCTGGAATGGTGTTTTCCAAACCTTGAGCTCCTCCTTGTGAAGAGGATTCTGTATGTGTAGGCATCTTCGTACCCTGACCAGATTGATGCAATTCTTTCAGCAGAATAGCCAAATCTATAATTTGTTTACTCAATCCGTCAAATTCTTCTCGGGAAACAATATTAGACTGGTAAGAAGAAGACATGATTGGCTGTAGGCTCGTGGCCTTTCTAGATTTTGAGCGGGTAACAGGCCCAATTGCTTCCCTACAAAAGACTTATATTGTTTAGTCTTAGGGATAATGTAAATGTTATCATGATGTGCCCGTTTTAGGAATATGGTCCTGCAAAAACGGTTGTTAATTGATAACATGTCATGTATGCATAGGTATTCTTCATATTTTCCATTACATATAGATGATCATGGAATAAAATTACAAGTAAATGCTTTTACAAGTAATTGAAAATGGAAAGCATGAAGAGACTTTTCTCCGCGTTTGGTTTATCAGAGGATGACCTATCTAAGGGTTACTCTCGCGGGTTTTTGGCATGAAGGTTCCCAGATCATCGCAATTTACTTAACGGGAAGTTAATCTAGTCTTTCAACTGGAGCAAATCTGTGTGGTGCCTTTCCTGAGCCTCGTTGGAATTAGTCTTCCTTCGAGTCCAGTAATCAAACACCGACAAGATAGCCTCCTGGTGGAGGGACCACAAAACATACATTCACATACACCGTGTCTCACCGTTTATGCAAAATGAGGACATGTGCGAAGCACTAATATCATAGTTAGATATTTAGCAGTGCAGTAAGTAAAATGCATTCATACACATTCATCATAAATGTAAATGCAACATTCACACATAAGCATATAACAATTTTGAAAAGCTTTTAATAGCGGCTTAAGCCCTCTTACTGGAGTCCCTAGCAGAGTCGCCACTTGTCGATGTCGGGATTTTTAGGTGTCCCTTTTCGTTACTTGTTCTTTGGTGTTCTCATGTTAATGTGAGATTTGTTTGAAAAAACAAGTGAAAAAGGTCCGACATGTGTAATGTCGATGATTTGACTTTAAAGAGTCGCCATTGGTGTTTTAACTAGTTGCACCAACGCGAATCGGAAAGGTTTGCACATTGACCCAAAGTGATGTAACACGCTAAAACCAATCTGTGAAACCGAGATTCATTTGGGTTCGGGGGCTTGATTATGCGGAGGAAGGTGTTAGGCACTTCCCGACATCCGTGTTACCACGGTGACCGCCACTTCTCAAAGAAATCAAGTTATATGAATGTGTGTATGTGTGTGTGTGTGTGGATCAATGTGCAATTATTTGAAATTAGTGCGAGGCCTTGTTCAAACACCTATATACACAAGGTTTGAATTTATAGAAAAATTCGGTTTTAACCAAGATATAGCAATGAAGTTTTATAAAAGAGGTTTTTCAAACCCTGTGCTCAATAGGAATTGAGACCTTTTCATACTTCCATTATTATTATTATTATTATTATTATTATTATTATTATTATTATTATTATTATTATTATTATTATTATTATTATTATTATTATTATTATGTTTGCTTTTATTTTTGAGATGCGAGGCATCTTCGAGAAAATAATATACAGCATTGCCAAACTCCTCATGGGTATGACAGCCATCCAAGGAAATTCGTACACTGTAAATAATGTACAAGCTGCTTATAGCTAAAAACGTCCATCACGGGAACCGAATCTAGATTCAGTAAACTAAATCTGTGATCACATGATTCCTAGGCTCACATGATACTGCAGTTTGTATGGAAAGCAGTAAGTAGTTATATATATATATATATATATATATGTGCATGATCAGCCACCACGAAGTAACTTCATGGGGGATCAGAAATGTAAATAAAGCAAGAAATGCTATCAACCACCACGTAAGTAAAGTCCAAAGCGGGACTTGAATGTAAATAAAGTCAGAAAGCGATCAATGTACCAATGGGTAAACTCCAAAGTGGAATGAAATGTAAATAAAGTCGTAAAAGGCCACAGTAAACTTCATTCCCCGACAAATATATATATATATATATATATATATATAAAAAGTAAAAACGCACTCTGATGTAAAATCCGTGCTCATCGGATATGTCCACAATAATTATATACATATACAAAAATATATAAAAGCAATAAACGCCTCCTGTGTAAATCTGTGCTCATCGATATGTCTCGACAACAATTATATATATATATATATATATATATATATATATATATAAAAGCGAGTAAACGCTCCAGACATAAGTCTAGGCTCAATCGAGGCATAACTCAATAATGTTAGTCCATATAAAATATATACATATATAAGTATATATATAAAGATGTAAATGAAAACCACGAACCAAGTTCAGGCATACGCATTACCCACACGACTCTCAATGTGTATGTGTAGTGTGTGCAAATATGAAGAGAAAGACTTTATAGAGTATAAGAAGGCTTACAGTGGGCTGCCAATGCAGGTTTCTATGACTCTAAATGGATAAACACTCAGCTCCCGCCGGTAAATATATAACTGTATGTGGGCTAATAGGTGTTTAAAATGAGGGAACACTCAATATAAGGTGTGTACAGAGAAAATTGGACAGGGCTTCCTCGCCTTTTCTTTTTTTTTTTCAAAATGGCTACCCCAAGCCCTCTATTTATAGAGGGGGGAGTCAGAGATGCACTACCAGTCGCCTGGGGCCCCCAGTTCCACAGTCCCGGCTGCTCAAGTACATGCACTCGTGCACTGTAATGTCCGCTTGAACTTGCAGAACTTTAATCTGAGCATCTGAACGAGGTATATAAAACCTTCTTTGGGCTGCTTGTGTCGAGAGTTACGTAATGACATGGATTAGAGGTTGTACGAAGTTAGGAAGAGGGGACCATGCCCATGGTCTTCAAGCTTCAAATTCTATCCAGTGTATTGCCACGCGTAATAGTCACTCGGGATTAGAACTCCTTGGTTCTTGTAGGACATTGTTGTATGTATGTATGTATGAAGTGTTGAGACGACGTGAAAGTGTTGAGGTAACAAGATGACATGTGACTCCTCACCGGAGTTATCGCCAATTTGAGTTAAAAGAAGACGTTGCTCAGGGTTACATCTAAGATTGGACTGCTTATTTGAATGCCGCAATGTCATCTGTGAGAATGCCTGTCTGCCCGGTGTTAGCTTCGGGTCTGAGGTATGAGTGCCTCGGTGGGAGGTCTGATTGAAGCTGATCGCATGCATTTGAAACAAGCATTTCTGGTGTTATCGCCGGAACTGCAACAACATTCCTTGGTGTTATCGCCAAGGACGAAACTCGGGGTTATCTCCGAGGTTGGAAATGATCATTCTGGTGTGTGTTCCGGGGCTGAGACTAAACTTTCGGTAGTATCCGGAACGGATGTGAGCTATCTTCCAGGGTTATGTCCGAAAGACGAATCTGTCCTCCTATAATGTTAGTAACAGATATGCAGAAAATTTTGAGTGTCTACATCAAGCTCCTAATCCACTCTTCTGCTTTCAAGTAGCAGGATTTCCACTAAGGAAGGGCAACACCCTGAATCACTAAGATTCCTTCAAGGCCAGCAGCCTTGGGACTTTAGTTCACTAAGAACTCTTCAAGGCCAGCAGCCTTGTTACTTCTTTAGTTCCCTAGGAACTCTTCAATGCCAACAGTCTTGGAAACTTCATTTAGTCCCTCCGAACAAGGACCCCTCAGGCCCTAGCTTCTTATTGTTGTAGTTGTTGATATTGTTGGTACTGAGCTGCTAAGATATCTTTAAGCTCTGAACATCTTATGTACTTAGCTGCTTGGTGTGGTCCTCTTTGCATTCTGCTTCGAGTCTGAACCACATCTTCTTTGGTGCAGCTGATCTTTACTCTTTTCTGTTCATCTTCATCTGATGTCAGCTGTGCACCAACACCATCTGGATTTGCTAAGTCCCTGAGCTTTTGGTAGACTTCGTCTGGCACTTAGCAATCCCTGAATCCTTCTTGAAAGTTTTGCAGACATGGTTCTGTACTTGTTCAGTTTCAGCTTTAGGTTCATGGTGATTCGTAGAGTGGCTCTCCTGATCTTCTTTGTACTTTGCCACTTTTCTAAATGCTATCTCCTTGGACTTCTTGGCTCTCAGCTTGGCTGCCATCTTCAGTGGCATTCTCATCTTTGTTGAGTGAAGCTCTAGTCTGTTTGAGTCCTTCTTCAATGCTGCTTCACTTCCACCTATGTAGTCTCACTGTCACTGAGACTTGTTCTGTTGATATTTGGTGGAACTTGTAGAGTCAACAATAGCATTCAACAACTCAACGATTCTGCAACTTAACAATCTTCAGCAACTCTTGATCTTTGAAGCTCTGTTGATTTATACTACTTTCCAATCTTTTTGTTGGAAGGTAGCCATTGAAAGATATTCAAATTCCTTCACAGATCTCGAGTTATTTGGTGCAGATTGCAAATGTGACATGACATCTTTTTCTGACTTTCTGACACTGCAGTCTACTATTTCACCTACCCCGTCAGATATGTTACTTTGATGTCTCGGGTAGGTCAACGACTTTATTTCCCCTTTCTGATTTCTTGATCAGAGGTTGTCCTTGCATTGATGCTCTCAATAAGCTTTTGTCCGAATGCCAGCCTTCAGATTGAACCATTGCCAATGCTTTAATCCTCAGTTTTTCGAATTCAACAATTCTGATGCACTTCTTCCCGGACCTGATTGTAGTGTCTTATTGACTGATGCTTATTGACATGTAGAGTTAGCACTATGATCTTGAAGAGTGTTCACTTGATCTTTAGGGAAAAACAACTCTTCTTTTTTTCGTACAGTGCTTCCACACTTCTATTTGCCTCGACTGCTCTCAGATACTGATGGCTTGACTCCTTGCTCTGGCCCCTTCTGAATAACAAGACACTTCAGATTTTTGGTGTGTCCAGCTCGTTTTCTCCTTGTGATCTCCCATTCACTTATCATCAATGGACTGACCCAATGCTTAATCACTTTAGCCTTATTCTTCAGAGGCTGACCAATATCTTTGTGTATACTCCATCAGTTCTTTCTTCGTTTGGCAAACACTGCGATCCTGGTTACTTCCAAGATCGTTGTCATCTTTCCACTTGACAGCTACTACATATGCTGACTTTCCTTAGTCAGCTACTGAAGTCTTCTTATGATCATGTTGTGGAAGACTTCATCTTGGATGGCTTCACAACTCAATCTGGATGCTAATTGGGTTAATGCTTAGATCTTCTATTAGCTTGCATGCCATTCGTTGAGTGCCCTCTTTCTTCCTTTAGGTGAGATGTATCTTTGCAGTACCAACCAGAGGCTTTATTCCTTTAGATATTCTGGGAGTGCTCAATTGTTGAGAATCGTGTTTGCTCTACAATTCTACCTTGGCTTTGTGAGCACATCTATTAAGGTCTTAGCTCTACACTCTATGATTCAGCTTCGGCTGTGCAGACACTACGGCTCCGAGATCAGATCTTGACACTACAATTTCTGTCGTTGTGCTTGGTGTCTTCATCTGATCTTGCTCGACTACGATCTCTGCCTTTGATACGATCAGTAGACTCTATGACTCTGAGTGTAGTCTAAGATTCTTAACTTGGCTTTGACATTAGTAGACTCTACGACTCCGAGTGTAGTGTACGATTCTTGACTTCACTTCGACAGATGCTCGGTTGGCTTGTAGGCAGGCTGTCTCTACGATTCTGAACATGACTTCCTCAGCAGACTATGGCTCTAAGGAAGCTTTACTCGACACACTACGATCCTTCCTCGTCTCTCCTGGCAGTCTACGAACTCCGAGATCTACTATCTTGCAGACTACAATTCTGCCTCGATAGCTCTCGAGTTATCCTTGACTCTCCTGGTAGACTACGATTTTTGGTGGAGTGCTCGATGATCAGACAAGCCTATCTATTACATCATACGATCAACCTTACATGATTGATCTTTCTATGTTTATATTCCTTGTACATCATTTCTTTTTAAGGACTTTACAAAACTGTTTTGCTTATGTAGGATCAACCTAACATATTTGATTAATTCATTCTAAGTCCTTGTACATATGTTTCTATAATCTATTAGAGGACTTTACAACTTTTCTTAATGCAAGTATACTTGCATATTCATTCATATATATATATATATATATCATAATCAAATCATATATAAATAGGAATATCATTCACATACATATTCTTGACAATCTCCCCCTATTTGATTATGACAAAAACAATAAGTGCATATGCATGTTATGAATGAATCTTATATACAGTGAGCAGCTGTATTTCTAAAATAGATAATCATGAATGTCATTTATGATGATGTAAAATTTAATACACTGACATACACTGACATTTTACATCCTAGATCCAGAACATACCTAACTAGTTAGAGATGTACCTCTTTGGCTCCATGTATGCTTCCAGGATGTCTGTTGATCATCTATCCATCTATTTGATTTTCTTGTACCTGCTCCCCCTGGGATGTGGACTTCATCTCTTTTGTCTGTTCCCCCTCAGATGTATGCTTCTCTTCTTCTTCTTCTGCTCCCCTCAGCCTTTGCAAACACAGGCTCATCATCCTTTGGCTCCCCCTCAGATGATGACCCAACTTCTTCTTCTAATGTCTTCTTCTCTTGTTTCCTTCTGCTCTTCTTGCCCTTTCTTGAATACTTCTTACTGTGCCTCTTTCTATGCCTCTTTTTCTCCCCTTTTTTGTCATTAATCACTTGAGAGAGTTGTTCCATGTTGGACATAAGCTGCTCCATCAGATAAGAGGAGTTACCAACTTCATATTGAGTTCTTATTGACTTAACTCAAGTTGCATAGAGAAAGACTGATTCATGTTGTCCATCTTGTCAGAGAGGACTTGGAGTTTCTCTTCATTGGCCTTCTGTGCTCGTAGAGCTTCTGCCTTCTGATCATTTATGGCTTTTAGATAGATGTGATCTCTCTCGTTGATTTTGAGAGATACATCAGCCATAGTGGCTTGTAGTCTGTCATTAACTGAGTTATCTTCTGTTGTTGTCAACCTCTTTAACTCTTCAGTAATTTGAGATATCTTCTTGATTAGCTCATCAGAGTTCTTCAATAGTTCCTGTTCCATAGGAATTTGGTCATTTGGTTGGGCAGCCTCTTCTTGAACACCAGATTGGACTCTACGATTTTCATCCTATGACAGATTTTCAAAAGCAGTGAGAATCTGAAAATTCGTTAAATACCAATCGTGATTGGAGGATGAAGGAATGTCGGTCAACAGTGTTTGAGCAGATGAAAGCTTCTCATTTTGGATTTGCATGTCATCAGTGGTAGAGTGAACTGACTCTACGATTATCTCCTTGGTCATGATCCTTCTGCCTTCAGAGTCCACTCTACGATCATAAGGAATATAGTGGTTGCCAGCATGTCTGTAGACTTTGTAGTGGGGCTGGCCTTTGATCATCATTGTTGCATAATTCTTCACCTTTGGGAATTTCTGAGACACCAGTTCTAGGCTTGGAATTTCTGGAAGTACTTCTTGTGATTCATTCGAGCCTTCCACTATTCTACTTCTGTTAATCATGGCTGGAGAGATGATAGGATAGTTTGCTGGTTCTTCTAATTCCTGATTTGCAGAACCAGAGTCTTTCTCTAATTCTTCACTTCTTGCGCTTGAATCTTGTTGGCTCTTTTCCTCAGATTCATCAGTGAATTCTTCTTCTTGAATTTCATTACGTAGCCTTCTTCAAAGAAAGATCTTCCTTGGATTCATCCTCTTCATTACTAGTCCCATCTTCAGCACTTTCTTCATGTGATTCAGATTCATCATCACTTAATTCAATGATTGCAGTAGAGTGATCATTTCTCTTCCTGGAGGAAAATTGAGTAAGTAATCTGTAGCTCTTCCTTCTCCTTGGGGGTTCAGCTATGGGAGTTTCAGACTCCTCTTCTTCTTCAGAATCCAAAGCTTCGCATATCATCGCATGCACTAGCTTGGTATTCAAAGAATGAGGGAGCATGTTCTTCTTTTTCAGACTCGACATCTTTTGAGTTTGTTGGAGCATTTGCAGTAGAGGATGTTGTTGTGTCAACTTGCAACCTTTCTTCATCATCAGAGTGGATGCTCTGAGAGTTAGCCATAGGGCTTGCACATTCCTTTTCTTCACCATCATACTTGGCTCTTCCTTTCATAGATTCAACTTCTTCCTCATTGCTGGACTTGCTCTTTGAGGATTCATTCTTAGAGCTTTGAGTTCCCTTCCCATCTTCAGACTCTACATTTTCTTCTTTGTTAGATGGACTTTCTTGGGGAACTGGAACTGATTTCCTCATAACTTTTTCTTTCTTCTTGGGTGACTCTTGGAGTAATCTGTTATTCCTTCTTCTTTTTGGGTTTTCAGCAGTTGATGCTGGTTTTTCTCCTGCTCCTTGTTTCTTCTTGTAATCTGTATAGACTGGAGTTTTGGCCTCCAAGCACTCAGAGAATCCAACTTTCTTTATGAGCTCAAGGATGTTTTTGAACTTCATCTCTGATTTTTCAAACTTTGTGAAACCGAGTTGGATTCCAGTTATAACTCTCCATTCTACCATTTGAAAAGTTCAAGGTATATGGGTGTGTGATTCAGAGAGATTTATGGGATATGGCTGATTATGATTTGGACTCTGGAAGTTTGATTGGTTGGCTTCGAAGAGGATTTTAGGGTTTGAAAATGGGAGGGAGAGAGGTTCGACAGTTCCTGGTAACTATTTGCAAAGTTTAAATTTGTCTTTATGACAGTTCCTTTTGACTCTGCATACGCTGTGATGTGTTAACTAGCCATTGGTTGCACGACGCCCAGTAGTGAACTGTATCCCCCCATTAACTTTTCAATTAGATGTTTCTTTTAGAAGATTAAACGTTTGATTGACGTGGATTGACCGTTGACCTCTTTGGTTCGTAGAGTAGGATGATAAGGCAGCTATGGACTCTATGATTTCCTTTGTTGACTCAACGATTAACTTTTGAGAGATGATGCAGTGGATGGCTCAACTACTGATGTAGTTCATAAAGTCTTGGGCACTTTTCTTTATTAGGTCATCTTTCCAACCAGCATTCGAACTTATCTCCCATAATCTGAATGGTTGAGCAATTATCCTATTCTTCCAAGCTCCTCATGAGTTGGAGTAGCCTCTTGCAAGACTGCAATCGTCGAGTCTGTTTCTACGATCGCTGAGGTTGCACTATGATTGTTGAGGTTATATCACGATCGTTGAGTTCTCACAAACTCTATTCTACGATCGTTGACTGTCTTGGTCCTTTAGATGAACTTGATCAAGCAATCCTTCTGGGTTAAGGTAGCTTAGGAAGGGCCAACCTCTTAGAATGAGCTAAGGGTCAGGTTTGTCCCTGAGGCGCTTTCCAGATGAAGTACTTTAGGAGTAGTTTGCACCATATCTCATTTGACCTTTTCTAGTGGGGAGGTCCTCGCCCAACTTTGAACAAATTGCATTTATCGTAATCGTGGTGTCCTCCCGCGCTTACACTACGATCGATATTTGATCGTAGGCACTCCACGATTTTGAGTTGGGTGGTGATAGGTTATCGAGTGGTACATTTTTGACGCTCCTCTTGACTATGGATCTTCATTTGGTTCATCAGCCATAAAGTTTTGGGACTTTGTAGCTGGTACATTGCTTCATAGAATATTTCAGTGTTGTTGTTCCTTAACAGATCACTGCCCCCCCATGGTTGATGCTGTCTTTTCAGTGAGGTGTGATTTGTTTTTCTTCATGTACATTAGGAAGCACTACATTTCTCCTTTTGACTGAAATCATTAAATCTTCTTATATCGTAGAAATGGGCATCTTCAGGGTTGATCATTCTACGATTCTTTGACAGCACTACGAACGTAGTCTTCTTTTACAGTTTGTACTTGTGGAGTTCTGCTCCCGTAATGAGTTCCTCATGTTTGATGCTCGATGATCCTCTGTGGTAAGCTTCCGTGAGGATTCTTCTCTTATGACCTACTTTGAATGATTGAGCATCTAAGACCCTTTTACATCTTTGGTTGAATGACTTGCTTCCTTATAAGGATAAGCAACAATGTGAGCTTCATTTAGATTAGCTCAGTAGGTTTTCCAGGATAGGCTTTGACATATAGGAGTTTTATCAGAATCATTTCTGAACAGTCTTAAGCCTTCTGCTGGTTGAATTTTCTTGATCAAGTCTTCGCTTCAAAGATTCCTTAGTGTGGCTGATGGACCAGTACCGCAGTTATAAATTTCTATTTTTGGTACCCATGGTTAATTGTGTCCTGCTAGGTTAGTTTTCTAAACCCCTGTTCCTCATATATTTGGATAATCATCATATTGATCACCAACAGTCATATTCATGCATGTAACCAATTTAGATAATACATTTTGAGATGGATGATGGTGAGTGTATGTGAGATTTGTTATTTTAATAAAACACTCTTTTTCTTTGATGGTTTCATCATTTGCTAGGTTATGTTCACAAGGTTTAAATGTTCACAGATTGAGAATTAACTCTACAATTTATTTGAATCTGGTTGATTCATGGAGGTGATTTGTTTCTACGAATCTTCAAGATGCTCTTGTATAACTGATCATACTCTGTGTGACAACCCGGGAATTTAGACAATTTATTAAAATCATAAATGATGGATTTAAGGTCAAATAATAGACCTAGACAGAAAATAAGTGTATGCGTTTGATATTTTTGGGAAGAAATTTTGAGGATTTCAAAATTCTGTGAAGGATTTAGGTGAATTATTCAGGATTAAGTGTATATGTGAATATGGTTATCTATGTGTACAATATGTGGTTAAGGGTCAAGGGTTGACCAGATAAATTTATCAGTGTCAAACCCTAAGATTATTGTCGAATATCGACGTTCAATTAGAAAACCCTAATGATTGATAAGAAACCCTAGAAACTGGTTCTTGAAACCCTAAGTTCAGTTCTGGGAAATTAAAATCCTAATTCGGTATATTAAAACCCTAAATTGGGGATTTAAATATAAGGTATATGGTTTTTGTGTATTAATTTCAAACTTAATTAGGGATAATCCTAATTGATTAATTAGAAATTCTAATAATTAGAAACCCTAATTATTAGGAACCCTAATTTATAAATTTGAAACCCTAATTTATAATTAGGTAATTTTAAATTTTTAATTAGGAAATATTAATCCTAATTTGTTTAAGTCCTAATATGAATAGGAAATTATAATATAATTAGGAAACTCTAATTATAATTTAATTATCATAATTTTCTATCTTGAAAATCTAAGTTGAAAATCCTAGAAATTTATATTTTTTGAAAACCTTAGGTTTTAACCCTAAGGGTCAAACCCTAAGGGTTGTGCAAGTTACCATCATGCCCTTAAAATGGAAAGCTAAATGACATTAATGCCCTTTTTGTATTTTATTAAGTTGGAGTGTGAATCTTGCTAAAATATTGGTGGTTGAACAAATAAATATCTCTCATGTGCTCAATATCAAATAAATCAGCCAATACATGACACCTAGCAACCTTAGATACAATGAATCAAAGATGTATAATTTAAAAAGTAAGTAAAGTTACTTACTTTATATCATTTTTTTCACCAAGCCACTCTCTCTCTATATTTCGGGTCTAAGAGTGAGAGGGGGGTGATAAACAAAGTTAGAATCAGTTCATAGCAAGCAAGAACAGCATCAAAAAGTAAGAACTTAGAAATCAAAGCATAAAGGTATAAACCCTAGCTTTATAAAAATTTCATGATCTAGTGTTAGATGTTATGATTTGTTGTTTAAAGTTGTGTTATAGAGTGTCATTTTATGATCTGGGTTGCTAAAACTTAGATCTATATCATTTAGATGCTTGAAATCAAAGTTTATAGAAATCTGGAAAACTGGAAAATGGTGGCCTGACAATCGAATGTCAGAGCCCCTGGATCTTTCTGTGATAGGTTTTAGTTGTGTTTTGTGTTATAGATTTATTCTTTGTTGTAAGGGCTTTGATCTGAAACTTGAATCAAGCCCAGATCATTAGTAGATTGAAAGATATGAGCAGTCAAATTGCATTGACCGGCCACGACTGACTGTTTCTGGGTAACCCAGTTTGCCCAGAAAAATCTGATAATGATTTTCAAGGCCATTGATCTTGCTTTTGGTAATGTATTTGGTCCAGTTGTTGTTTTATGGTTGAAGTCTGACATGAATACTACATGATGAAGTCTTTAGTTCACTCAGATCCTTATCAGAATCGTAAAATATTTATGGTCAAACTATGTTGACCGATCAGCCTTAAGAATTTTTTGGAATACCCAGAAAATTCAAGACCCGGTTCATGATCACTACCTTGACCAGCTTTAATCTTTCATATGTGATGTTGTAAGATGGATCTAATGCTATGTTATTATACCCTGCAACCTCTACTACACATTTGAATTCATAGATCACATAAAACATTCCTAGAATCAAAGATATAAGGCTCCAAGTAGGTACCTTCGCACTGCTTGAGTTTCTGGAAAACCCAAATACTCAAGAACATGTCTGACAGGTATTTCTAGAGCATAGATCTTGTTGTGATGATGTAGTTTGGGCATAAAATTGACTTGTAGTCGTAGTATTGCATGTATACTATAACATTAACATATTTAGTTGACCAGAAACCGTATAATCATAGATCTAGACTTGCTCAAAGTTAGCACTCTTGAGACTGACATGAGTTTTCTGGGCTGAGCAAGAACACCAAGAACACCTATAGCGACGATTCTGTCGCTATAAGGCCCCTTTAGCGACAGTTTCTTAGAAAAATAACTATTTTTATTAAATAAATTGAAATAAATAGTTTTTAATTATTAAAATACATAATAAATTATGAAAAATTATTTTAAAGCCCGAAAATTAGTTTTAATTATTTTTAGAGTATATTTCATAAATATTTAATATTTTTGGAAAATAATGGTATTTAATTTATTTAATTATAATATTAAATAAATTCTTTAAAAATGATTTTTAATACTTTAAAAATCATGAAAAATTATATTATGGTATAAGAAAATATTTTAAGTTATTTTTAATTACTTTTGATATTATGTGATGAAATTCATTAATAAATTAATATTAATGGTAATTAGTTTATTTAATAAATATATTAAATAAATTATGGAAAAATAGAATTAATGATTTAAAAATCATATAAAAATGATTTAAGTGTTAGAAAAATATTTTAATGATTTAACTGTTAGAATTAATATTACTAATATTAGGTCTTCGGATAAAGCAATATAAATTGCGTAGTGGTAATCAACGGTGCAAACAAGTTTTTCTTAACTCTACTAAGAGTTGTTTCATTCAGATATGCTTATGGTTAATCATTGCTGATTGCCATTGTAGAATTGTACTATTTACATATTGTATGTATAAGTCAGGTATGAAATGCTGATCACCTTCATTACCGTTCTGTCCAGATATATTTGTTCATGTTTAATACTTGTTCAGTAAAAAGTTTGTTCGTGCTAATTCACAACTATATTGATGAATTATAGCCAGCTTATTATTCAGACTCTTTCAATCATGATATATCCTTAAATAAATTTGAACTTGTTGGGCAACTTTCTTGCTCACCCTTGCTATATCATGATGAACATTACAGATAAGGCGAATACGTTCGGATACAGGAAAGGTTAAAGCCAAGTTCAGTTTGGGATAAATGTGCAGCTTATTTGTAACAGTTATGTATGATAATAGTGTTTTATGTTAGATAGTTTATGGATTGTGTATAAGTTAAGGTTACTCGACCTTGGGGAATAATGTGTAAAGTGTATTGTATAAACAATTTATGTTTATATCTTCCGCGATAGTTATAGAATGATTGTACCAGATCCGTGGTGATTTAGGACCCGAATTTGGGGCTTTCACAGTTGGTATCAAAGCTGTTAGTTATAAACCTTAGGTAGGAATACCTTAGACCAATAACCGCAGTGATTAGGATAAGATCTAACTCACATAGAGTTAGTTGGTCGGTAAGATTCAAAGACAAATCTCGGTGAGTTGTAAAGATACAAAGTTTCCTAACTCTGATAATAAAGTTGAACAGTAGTGATTAATAGATAGAGTCTAAAGGACTAAAGGTGCAGGGATAGAGATCGTAAAACAAAACGATCAAGACATATAAATGAATCGTAATATATACGATGAGATCACCCCGTGATCTGATAAGGTTATAATATGGGAAAAGAATCAATCTGATGATTGGAAAGTTTACAACAAGATAGCTGTGTGAATTGGTACAGATTCAGGAAAGGATTATGAATATGGATTAAATGAAATTCGTATTGAGAAGGGAGTTAAGATTAGGTGGGGATTTCAATTGAGGACTCATGTCGGCAGCTGAGTTGTATGATTCCTGGTATGGGCGGGGAATTGTACTTGGTGTAAAAACCACTTAGTTTCTGTAAGACCCCAACTTATTATAAATAAAATTGAATTTTCTCTATTCATTATTCTAAATTAATAAGGTGTTAATTTGATATAATACTTTGGTTATGGGTGAAATGTGCAAATTTTGCAAAATAAGCAAGTGGTTATAAAATATTCATTTTTGTCAGGGAATATTTGTTTGGTCATGGAATATTCTTGTTGTTGGGGAATATTCGTACGACGACGCAGCCATTCGTGGGCCCCATAACAGGATAATTGTCGAATGAAGAAAACGACAAAGTATGAGTTTTTATAAATAACGACATAATTGTTATCGTTAACACTGTTGGAATACCTGGTGGTTAAAATACAATAATATGCGTGGTTGCACGCGGTATTGCACAGTATTGTTGAATTATTGATTCTTACGTAAGAAGACACTACTCAATAATTGTTACAGTAGTTACTATTCAATATTTTATTTTATTTTATTGATTCAATAATTGTTGCGTTGATAGTTTATATTATTGTTGTTTCAATAATTGTCACTGCACAGTATTTTCCATTATCAGATCAATAATTCATATTATTTGAATAATATTATTAGATAAGCATTATTGACAATGTCTAGAAAGTTCTGTCAACGAGAGGTTTGGTCACCTAATTGCGCGTCAGTTAGGAGAAAGCCTTATTGAAAAGCCCCTTCTTTCTTGGGAACGGCCTGGTTGTCATAATTGTGATTCTGTAATATTATTTGTGAATAATTAATTATTGATTTATATGATAAGGAAATATTTATTTGATGTGGATATAAATGATGGATTTATTTATGTGGTTATAAATGAAGGAATTAATGCTGAGGTGTTTTACCAGTATTTTGTCGGAATGGAGGTATTAAAAATTATTCGTTTGTGGATTTCAGATATTTTTGGTTTGGAATTTGGAAAAACTCAAAGCTACAAAGTTGTAGAGAATTCGATTTCTTGTGGAATGGACATAAAATTCGTATTTTTCTGATAAACGGGCTATTTTCTATGAATTACTGAAGTTTCGGAAAATAAAATAATTTTTATTAAATTATGGGTGGGACCCACTTATGTTATAAACATGTGGTCTGCTGAATTCTCTTACAAGATGGCTGTTGGTGGCTTTTCAAAGTAATGGCGTAGAAAGAAGGAAAAAAATAATATTTTATTATTTAGTCTCCTATGGCGTTCTAGCATTTTTCTATAAATAGGCGCTTAGGTTAGAATTGAAAATCACACCAGAAACAAGTTTTCTTTCTCTCTAGATTATCGAGCGTATTTTTGTGAGTATTTTGATACTTTGAGAGTTGCTGTTCGGTACAAGTTTCCTTCAGCTTTCTATCTGATATTCCGATCGTAAGTCTGCTATATTTTGAGGTAATGGATGTTATTTTCTTCTTAAATGATATTATTTTCTTCAATATCATTATGCCGAAATATTGGTTTGAACTTTTTAATCAAATTTGGAACTTTTTGTGTCGGGGTTACTATTCACGTATACGGCACTATTCATAAATACGGCACTATTCACCGAAAAATGAAATCTTTCCTTTTGTCCAAGATGTCTATTATGGTTACTATCTTTGATTGTATCCATGTTTGTTCTTTATTTTTTGAATTCTCTTCTCACAATTGGTTATTATGAAGTATTATTGATCTTGATAAATCATTATACTTAATCCCTAATATTCGTCCCTTCCGTCTCACCGGATTCGTTTTCTTTAAAATATTTTTCATCATCCTCAGTCTTAAATGATGATATTATTGAATATCTTTGGCTTGTAGTGCAAAGATGAATGATTAACTGATGAATATTTTTTGCCCGTAGTACAAAGATGAACAGGTGTTGAGATGAACATGACCGACTGATGATATAAATGAATATCTTTGGCCTGTAGTGCAAAGATGAATATTTGATTAAAGATGTATATTGATTGATGTTACGCACTATGTGTTTTTTTAAAAAAAATTTTTGTAGACTCGTAATCATTTTTGAAACGGTTTAAAGTATAGTCTATGCTACTTATTTAAGCTAGAATCAAATGATTTGAAATATCAAAATATATTTTATTTATCACTCATGTACCATGTAACCTGGTGCAGAGATGATAAAAAGTTGATGGAGTTGTAAATACAGGAATACTTAGTGTGAATTCGATCTAAAAATTATTGTTCCACTATTGTATGATGTGTTATGACGAAGTCATACGATGACAGCATCCTCAAACGGACTGTTAATATAGTACGACATCATGACGTCATTCTCAAAAATATTTTCAAAAATTTTAATTTGCCAACGGGGTTTGGCTACACCTAAATAATTCGATTGAATTGAATTATTGATATGAGTCTACGCTATTCGAATCAGCTAGACTAATGTTTATGAAAACTCTAAGTGTTCATTGAAAGAAATTTCCCGAACCAAATTATTTTGGTGCAGAATCCAGTAAGACTGAGCTAAAGTTTTGTTCCTATGGCAGTGACGAGAAACAGATAAAATAAGTACTTGGTCGGGCTAATTACCCTTTGTGTCCGTAAGTTATGACGGTTTGCGGATGAATTTGTATAAAACCTTTACGAAAATGACAGACAAATAGTCTATATCACTCCTTAGCACAATTTGAAATTTTTTTACTCTTGTGAGTGGTGTATTAGGTAGCATGTGATGATGTGTATGAATGGTGTAAGCAGTATGCTGTAAGGTGTAACGTGAATTTCAGGGACAAAATTCTTAGAAGAAGGGGGTGAATGTGACAACCTGAGAATTTAGACAATTTATTAAAATCTTAAATGATGGATTTAAGGTCAAATAATAAACCTAGACAGAAAATAAGTGTATGCGTTTGATATTTTTGGGAAGGAATTTTGAGGATTTCAAAATTCTGTAAAGGATTTAGGTGATTTATTCAGGATTAAGTGTATATGGGAATATGTTCTGTGAATATGGTTATCTATGTGTACGGTATGTGGTTAAGGGTCAAGGGTTGACTAGATAAATTTTATCAGTGTCAAACCCTAAGATTATTGTCGAATATCGACGTTCAATTAGAAAACCCTAATGACTGATAAGAAACCCTAGAAATCGGTTCTTGAAACCCTAAGTTCAGTTCTGGGAATATAAAACCCTAATTCGGTATATTAAAACCCTAAATTGGTGATTTAAATATAAGGTATATGGTTTTTGTGTATTAATTTCAAACTTAATTAGGGATAATCCTAATTAATTAATTAGAAATTCTAATAATTAGAAACCCTAATTATTAGGAACCCTAATTTGTAAATTTAAAATCCTAATTTGTAATTAGGTAATTTTAAATTTTTAATTAGGAAATATTAATCCTAATTTGTTTAAGTCCTAATATGATTAGGAAATTATAATATAATTAGGAAACTCTAATTATAATTTAATTATCATAAATTTCTATTTTGAAAATCTAAGTTAAAAATCCTAGAAATTTATATTTTTTGAAAACCTTAGGTTTTAACCCTAAGGGTTAAACCCTAAGGGTTGTGCAAGTTACCATCATGCCCTTAAAATGGAAAGCTAAATGACATTAATGCCCTTTTTGTATTTTATTAAGTTGGAGTGTGAATCTTGCTAAAATATTGGTGGTTGAACAAATAAATATCTTCCATGTGCTCAATATCAAATAAATCAGCCAATACATGACACCTAGCAACCTTAGATACAATGAATCAAAGATGTATAATTTAAAAAGTAAGTAAAGTTACTTACTTTATTTCATTTTTTCACGAAGCCACTCTCTCTCTATATTTCGGGTCTAAGAGTGAGAGGGGGTGATAAACAAAGTTAGAATCAGTTCATAGCAAGCAAGAACAACATCAAAAAGTTAGAATTTAGACATCAAAGCATAAAGGTATAAACCCTAGCTTTCAAAAAATTTCATGATCTAGTGTTAGATGTTATGATTTGTTGTTTAAAGTTGTGTTATAGAGTGTCATTTGATGATCTGGGTTGCTAAAAATTAGATCCATATCATTTAGATGCTCGAAATCAAAGTTTATAGAAATCTGGAAAACTGGAAAAGGGTGGCCTGACAATCGAATGTCAGAGCCCCTAGATCTTTCTGTGATAGGTTTTAGTTGTGTTTTGTGTTATAGATTTATTCTTTGTTGTAAGGGATTTGATCTGAAACTTGAATCAAGCCCAGATCATTAGTAGATTGAAAGATATGAGCAGTCAAATCCGTTGGCCACTACCACGATCGACTGCTTCGGGTAACCCAGTTTGCTTTTAAAAAACCGATGATGATTTTCAAGGCCATTGATCTTGCTTCTGGTAATGTATTTGGTCCAGTTGTTGTTTTATGGTTGAAGTCTGACATGAATACTACATGATGAAGTCTTTAGTTCACTCAGATCCTTATCAGAATCGTAAATATTTATGGTCAAACTATGTTGACTGATCAGCCTTAAGAACTTTCTGGAAAACCCAAAAAATTCAAGACCCGGTTCATGATCACTACTTTGACAGGCTTTAATCTTTCGTATGTGATGTTGTAAGATGGATCTAATGCTATGTTATTATACCCTGACACCTCTACTACACATTTGAATTCATAGATCACATAAAACATTCCTAGAATCAAAGATATAAGGCTACCAAGTAGGTTCCTTCGCACTGCTTGAGTTTCTGGAAAACCCAGATACTCAAGAACATGTCTGACAGGTATTTCTAGAGCATAGATCTTGCTGTGATGATGGAGTTTGGGCATAAAATTGATTTGTAGTCGTAGTATTGCATGTATACTATAACATTAACATATTCAGTTGACCAGAAACCGTATAATCATAGATCTAGACTTGGTCAAAGGTAGCACCCTTGAGACTGACATGAGTTTTCTGGGCTGAGCAAGAACACCAAGAACACCTATAGAGACGGTTCTGTGGCTATAGGGCCCCTTTAGCGACAGTTTCTTAGAAAAATAAGTATTTTTATTAAATAAATTGAAATAAATAGTTTTTAATTATTAAAAATACATAATAAATTATGAAAAATTATTTTAAAGCCCGAAAATTAGTTTTTAATTATTTAGAGTATATTTCATAAATATTTAATATTTTTGGAAAATAATGGTATTTAATTTATTTAATTATAATATTAAATAAATTCTTTAAAATGATTTTTAATACTTTAAAAATCATGAAAAATTATATTATGGTATAAGAAAATATTTTAAGTTATTTTTAATAACTTTTGATATTATGTGATGAAATTCATTAATAAATTAATATTAATGGTAATTAGTTTATTTAATAAATATATTAAATAAATTATAGAAAAATAGAATTAATGATTTAAAAATCATATAAAATGATTTAAGTGTTAGAAAAATATTTGAAGTTATAAAATATAACTTTTGATATTTTGTCATGAAAATATTAATATTTTAATATTAATATCTATTATTGGATAATAGATTTAATCGCTTAAAAATCATATAAATATGATTTTAAGGTATTAAAAAAAACTTTGTAATATTATAATTATTTTATAATATTATGTAATGATTTTTATTAATATTTAATAATAAATAAATATTAATGATAAAGGAATATTATGGTATTTAATTCATATGAATACGATATAAATGATTGAAAAATCATTATAAATGGTAATAATTATCTGAAAATTTTTACAAGCCTATGAAAAATAATTTGACTGATAATAAATTATCTAAGATAATTATTAAGTGTTCAGGCAAACTTAAACTCGATATTTGTCCGACTAGACCGTCGAGATGTTAGAATTGTGTCGGGTTCAACTCAGACTTAAATAGTCTGACTTGATGTTAAGTTTTATGTGCTGTATAGACTGATAGGGTTATGTGTTAGGTGTTTCGGTTATTCTATGTATATATATAATAGTATTATATTGTGATGATATTATTCTAATATTGAAGATCTATATTACTAATATTAGGTCTTCAGATAAAGCGATATAAATTGCATAGCTGTAATCAACGGTGCAGGCAAGTTTTTCTTAACTCTACTAAGAGTTATTTCATTCAGATATGCTTATGGTTGAACATTACTGATTGCCATTGTAGAATTGTACTATGTACATATTGTATGTATAAGTCAGGTATGAAAGGTTGATCACCTTCATTACTGTTCGGTCCAGATATATTTGTTCATGTTTAATACTTGTTCAGTCAAAAGTTTGTTTGTGCTAATTCACAACTATATTGTTGAATTATAGCCAACTTATTATTCAGACTCTTTTAATCATGATATATCCTTAAATAAATTTGAACTTGTTGGGCAACTTTCATGCTCACCCTTGCTATATCATGATAAACATTGTAGATAAGGCGAATACGTTCGGATACAGGAAAGGTTAAAGCCAAGTTCAGTTTGGGATAAATGTGCAGCATATTTGTAACAGTTATGTATGATAATAGTGTTTTATGTTAGATAGTTTATGAATTGTGTATAAGTTAAGGTTACTCGACCTTGGGGAATAGTGTGTAAAGTGTATTGTATAAAAATTTATGTTTATATCTTCCGCGATAGTTATAGAATGATTATACCAAATCCGTGGTGATTTAGGACCCGGATTTGGGGCTCTCACATACTAACCCATCAGCAAAGATTACTTCACATAAAATTATTTTAACCTGTGATGCTATTATGACCCATTTCAGATTTCTTTCAAGATGTCATCTGCAACCTAAAACTTGGATGGAGAGAAAGTTTATAGGTATTTGAGTTTCCACCCCCAGTGTACTTTCTCTCTTCACCTTTTTAGGTAGATTATGATTCCTTGAAAGAATATTGTTATAGTTCATAAGAAGGTGCAATCATGATGTACATATTTATATTAGTGAGGAACTTTACCTTTTTACTGTCAGTTTCTTACAGTTATTGATCTAAGATATACTAAGTTTAGGCGTTGATGTGCATAGTTTCTCAATTTCTCCTGACAGCTAGCTGCCCCAATAGACCTTCAATCCATCAGTCGTGGTCTTGAAGATGCAAGCTAAGAGAATATCAACATCTTTAGTTCTTTGACATCCTTGAGTTCACAAGGTTTATATCCAGCTGCAGGTTGACCAGACACATGTTTGAGAAGTTCTTCTTTCTTCTCTGGATAAGCATTACTTAGCATGTATGGCCTTTTCATCTTTTCAGGCTGGTGGATGTTTGATTCTTTTCTGTTGATGTCTCTTTAAGCTTTCTAGCCTGGTCTTCAGACTATAAGATTGACCACGAGCAAGGATTGGTCTTGTTGATATAACAATCAAGAACATGGACCAATCTGAGTAGCTTCAGGTGTATATGCACATTTACCATAATAATATATTTTCCAACGTGTGAGCTCATCTCATATAATAAGTGACTTACTACTAAACTAAGTTTAGAATAATGTTTGTGCTCAGGATCGGACTCAAAAGCGATTAGCTTTTAAATATAGCATGAGAACTCGCTTCGATACCAATTGTTAGTTCCAAGTAGGCACAATATAGATCTAGAAGGGGGGGGGGGTTGAATAGATCCTTTTTGATTTGAAAAACTTTTCTCATTTATTTTGTATTGCTCATGAATTAGCATATGAAAAACATAAGAATCTTTTTAAGCACAACGGAATAAATAAAAGATCCCCTTCATTGATATATTCATAACTAGACATACATTGTTCATAAAGTTAATTCAGTAGTAAGAAGTTAAAACATACAGTAGCTATAGAAATTAATATACATAAAGTAAATTACATAAAGTAAAAGACACAAGGGGTTTTAAGTGGTTCAGAGACTCAAGCTCCTAATCCACTCTTCTGCTTTCAACTAGCAAGATTTCTACTAAGGAAGGGCAGCACCCTGAATCACTAAGATTCATTCAAGGCCAGCACCCTTGGGACTTCAGTTCACTAAGAACTCTTTAAGGCCAGCAACCTTGGAACTTCTCTAGTTCCCTAGGAACTCTTCAAGCCCAGCAGGCTTGGAAACTTCATTTAGTCCTCCTTGACAAGGACCCCTCACCCACGGCTTCTTGTTGTTGTAGTTGTTGATGTTGTTGGTGCTTAGTCGCTAAGATATCTTTAAGCTCAACATCTTCCTCAGATTTAGCAAATGCGCGGTCCTCTTTGCATTCTACTTTGAGTCTGAACCACATCTTCTTTGGTGCAGCTGATCTTTACTCTTTTCTGCTCATCTTCATCTGATGTCAGCTGTGCACCATCACCATCTAGATTTGCTAAGTCCCTATGCTTTTGGTAGACTTCTTCTGGCACTTAGCAATCCCTGAACCCTTCTTGAATGTTTTGCAGACATGGTTCTACACTTGTTAGTTTTAGCTTTAGGTTCATGGTGATTCGTAGAGTGGCTCTCCTGATCTTCTTTGTACTTTGCCACTTTTCTGAATGTTATCTCCTTGGACTTCTTGGCTCTCAGCTTGGATGCCATCTTTAGTGGCATTCTCATCATTGTTGAGTGAAGCTCTAGTCTATTTGAGTCCTTCTTCAAAGCTGCTTCACTTCCACCTATGTAGTCTCACTGTCACTGAGACTTGTTCTGTTGATCTTTGGTGGAACTCGTAGAGTCAATAATAGCATTCAACAACTGAACGATTCTGCAACATAGCAATCCTCAGCAACTCTTGATCTTTGAAGCTCTGTTGATTTATACTACTTTCTAATCTTCCCGTTGGAAGGTAGCCGTTGAAAGCTATTCAAATTGCTTCACAGATCTTGAGTTATTTGGTGCAGACTGCAGATGTGACATGATATCTTTTTCTCGACTTTCTAACACCGCAGCGATCATCGCTTCACCTACCCGTCCGATATGTTACTTTGATGTCTCGGGTCGACGATCGATTTCCCTTTCGATTTCTTGATCAGAGGTTGTCCTTGCATTGATGCTCTCAATAAGCTTTTGTCCGAATTCCAGCCTACAGATTGAACCGTTGCCAATGCTTCAATCCTCAGTTGTTCGAACTCAATGATTCTGATGCACTTCTTATTGGACCTGATCGTAGTGTCTTATTGACTAACGCTTATTGACATGTAGAGTCAGCACTACGATCTTGAAAAGTGTTCACTTGATCTTTAGTGAAGAACAACTCTTCCTTCTTTCGTGCAGTGCTTCAACACTTCTATTTGCCTCGACTGCTCTCAGATACTAATGGCTTGAATCCTTGCTCTGGCCCTTTCTGAATAACAAGACACTTCAGATTTGTGGCGTGTCCAGCTCGCTTTCTCCTTATGATCTCCCGTTGACTTATCATCAATGGATTGACCCAATGCTTAATCACTTTAGCCTTGTTCTTCAGAGGCTGACCAGTATCTTTGTGTATACTCCATCAGTTCCTTCTTCGTTTGGCAAACACTACGATCCTGGTTACTTCCAAGATCATTGTCATCTTTCCACTTGACACATCGATATGTCGACTTTCCTTAGTCACCATCAAGTCTTCTGATGATCATCTTGTGGAAGACTTCATCTTGAATGGCTTCACAACTCAATCTGGATGTTGATTGGTTTGATGCTTAGATCTTCAATTAGCTTGCATGCCATTCGTTGAGTGCTCTCTTGCTTCCTTTAGGTGAGATGTATCTTTGCAGTACCAACCAGAGGCTTTATTCTTTTGGATATTCTGGGAGTGCTCAATTATTGAGAATCGTGTTTGCTCTACGATTCTACCTTTGCTTTGTGAGCACATCTATTGAGGTCTTAGCTCTACACTCTATGATTCAGCTTTGACTGTGCAGACACTACGACTCTGAGATCAGATCTTAACAGTACGATTTCTATCGTTGTGCTTGTTGTCTTCATCTGATCTTGCTCGACTACGATCTCTTCCTTTGATACGATTAGTAGACTCTACGACTCTAAGTGTAGTCTACGATTCTTGACTTGGCTTTGACATTAGTAGACTCTACGACTCCGAGTGTAGTCTACGATTCTTGACTTGGCTTCGGCAGATGCTCGGTCGGCTCGTAGGCAGGTTATCTCTATGATTCTGAATATGACTTCCTTAGAAGACTACGACTCCGAGGAATCTTTACTCGACACAGTACGATCATTCCTCGTCTTTCCCGCGGTCACTTAACTCCGAGATCTACTATCTTGCAGACTACGATTACTCCTCGATAGCTCTCGAGTTATCCTTGACTCTCTGGCGCGACTCACGATTTCTCAGTGCAAAGCTGTCGATGATCAAACAAGCCTATCTATTACATCATACGATCAACCTAACATGCTTGATCTTTCTATGTTTATAGTCCTTGTACATCATTTTTTTAAGGACTTTACAAAGCTATTTTGCTTATGTAGGATCAACCTAACATATTTGATCAATTCATTCTAAGTCCTTATACATATGTTTCTATAATCTATCAGAGGACTTTACAACTTTTCTTAATGCAAGTATACTTGCATATTCATTCATATATATATCATAATAAAATCATATATAAATAGGAATATCATTCACATGCATATTCCTGACATTCTCTTATTGTCCATCTGTTTGAGGATGGTATGCCGAACTGAATCGTAAATCCATGCCAATACCTTTCTGCAAGCTAAGCCAAAATCGTGAAGTGAATCTTGGGTCACGATCCGAAACTATGGATACTAGCATGCCATGCAATCTCACAATCTCATTTACGTACATACGAGAAAGACGTTCAAGGGAATAAGTCTCCCATATCAGCAATAAATGAGCAAACTTAGTTAATCTATCAACAATAACCCAAATAGCATCTATGCCTTGAGAAACCGTGGGAAGACCCGTAACGAAATCCATGGTAATGTGTTCTCACTTTCATTTCAGAATCTCAAATGGTTGCAATGGACCCTTTGGCACTTGATGCTCCCCCTTTACACATTGACAAGTTAAACACCTCGAGATAAACTTCGCGGTCTCTCTCTTCATATTGTTCCACCAAAATATATGTCGAAGATCATTATACATTTTGGTACTTCCAGGATGGATTGCAAATGGTGTATTGTGTGCCTCGATCATGATCTTGTACTTCAAATCAGAGTCATTAGGAACACAAAGTCTAGAGTTGACTCAAAATATTCCTTCTTCATCGATTCTTTCTTCTGGGATAACACCTTCTTGTACTTTCTTCTTCATACGCATCAGCTCTGGGTCTGTGGCTTGAGCAACTTTAACTTTATCGATTAAAGTTGGTTCTATGTGTATACTTGACATCATCGCATGGGTACCCTGAGTCTTGAATTCTATCTTCATCTTTTGGAAATCACACAAATGGGCCTTTGTGTTGACAACATTGCACTCGTCCCCGCATATGATCTTCCACTCAATGCGTCAGCTACCACGTTCACTTTTCCAGGATAGTATTGAATGGTATGGTCATAATCTTTCAACAACTCGAGCCAACGTTGTTGCCGCATGTTGAGTTCCTTTTGGGTGAATAAATATTTGAGGCTTTTATGATCTGAATATATCTCCACTTTCTCCCCATATAGATAGTGCCTCCAGATCTTTAAGCGAAATGACTGGCCGCTAATCGTAGATCATGAGTAGGATAATTCCTCTCATATTCTTTAAGTTGTCGTGAGGCATAGGCTATGACTTTCCCATGTTGCATGAGAACACATCCTAACCCTTTGCTTGAAGCATCGCTGTAGATGACAAATCCCTCCGAACCAGATGGTATTGTCAGAACATGTGCCAAAATGAGTCTCCTCTTGAGCTCTTGAAAACTCTTCTCGCATTCCTCGCTCCATATGAATTTGTATCTTTCCGAGTCAGCTGAGTTAACGGAGTAGCAATTCGAGAAAATCCTTCCATGAATGTCCGATAATAACCAGCTAAGCCCAGAAAGCTACGTACTTCGATCACCGACTTTGGTTGCTCCCAACTTTGTATTACTTCAATCTTCGTCGGGTCAACATATACTCCATGTTTTGACACCACGTGCCCAAGGAATGCTAATTCCTCAAGCCAGAACTCGGATTTCTTTAGCTTTGCATATAGCTTGTTTTCACGAAGCCTTTGAAGTACCAACTTCAAATGGTGCTCATGATCTTCACGACTTTTGGAATATTTGAGGATGTAACGCCCTAGAAAATCTAGCAAATTGTAAAATATTTTTTTTTATTTAATAATGAATAAAATTATATTATATGTGATAATAAGATGAAGGTTGTTCTATGACCTAGATATGTCGGAACGTCGTAGTATTTTGGCTACTTGATAGAATTAAAGTGTTTGAATTTCCAAGACAAAAATAAAAGCTTTTCGAGAAATTTTTCGAAAAATACTATTCACGCATTTCTGCTCGGGAATTATTTTTGAACTTCCGAGAAATACGTAATGATAGAATTCTAAGACGAGATGGAATATCCAATAATATTTCAGTTATGGTAAACGCAGTTTTTCGCCTGCGGACTTAAAATCTAACGGTTAGAGAAAGTTAGTTCCGAGAAGGAAATGAAATGCATATAATAAATTAAAGTGATGATCGTATAATACGTAGATATTTTATGAAGTAATGAATATGAGTATGATACGAGGTATTATACGGGTATGTATGAATAATGATATGTTCTATATGAAAAAGTATACGAGGTGGAATACGAGATTAATACGTAGATTATACGTTATAAGGCTTTAATCCTATGTAATGGACTTGTAGGATTGTGTAGGAAATTGTAATGTCCAATTGGGATAATAATAAAGCCTAATACGAATTAATGTTAAAGCCCAAATATTTGTAATGTTAAGTCCAATGTAAATTATTGAACAAGCCCAAGTGTTTGTTTAATTGCAAGCCCAATGTATAAGTTAGGAATAATTAAACCTTAAGCCCAAACTATTAATCCAATGGATTAGGAGGATCCATGGGGCAACCCATGACCACATGGGTGATCTTGATGGCTAAGAAATGTGATGAGCAAGCAAAGGATAAAAGTTGTGCTAAGCAAGTTAACTTAATGGCTAAGTGTTGTGGTGGCCAAGTAAAGTACTTGGTGGCTAAGCAAAGGATAAGCTAGGTTATTAACAAGTAAACTTAATGGCCAAGTATATGTGAGGAGCAAGTTAACTTAATGCCTAGGTAATGAATAGTAAGGAGGTGGGAGTGGTTTATTGACTAAACTACCCTAACTTAAGAAGTCCTATAAATACCAAGCTTGGATTTCATTTGGTTAATTGTTCATTTCATCCAACAAGTTGAGAGCTTATTGGTTAGAGATAATAAGCTAGAAAAGCTAGAAAGCTAGTCTTTCATAGTTCAAGAAGCAATAAGAAGATTAAAGATTAACCAAGTGATATTCAAGGGTAAGCAATCTTAGACCATGATTCTCTTTCTCTTCCATTGCTAGGGAAGTAAGTAGTGGGAGGATTTGTATGCTAAGAAGAAGTAGGAATGATGAATCAAAGGATATAGCCGTAATAAGTCATAAATAAGTCATTTATACTCATATAAGTTATGAATCAAGGAAGAGCTTGTAAGAACTTGTCATATGATTGTAATGATGAAGTTAGTATGATAAGAAGAAGTAAGAATGGTGATTAAAAGATTTAAGCCATGATAAATCATGAGAAATAAAAGTTATAAGTAATTTTGTGACGCCCCCAAAATAGGTCCATTCCACCCAACCCATTCTGAGTCACCAAATACACGGTACAGAAATAACTACAACTTCAATAATACAAATGTCGTGTGAAATACGACAATACATACTGAGAGTTTAAATACGATATATTGCCGCCTGCACAATATCCACACGCAAATAAATCCCCATCATAATTATTCATACACTATTTTACAGAAATAGTGAGGACAGCTAAAACATCTTCCTAGAACCATCACTCCATACCCCGACTCGATCCTCGCTATGTTCTCACCTCCTGAGAAGAAAAATAGAACAAAAAGGAAAAGGGTGAGCTCAACTAGCCCAAAGAAGAATATTATGACTAAGATAATATACAACAAATTATCGTTAGTCTTCAACAGGAAAAAATCTAATGTAACACAATAGACAACAAGTTTTAGATCAATAAATGCAAAGTAGAAACAATAATCCATTAGAAGAGTCACGTGAGAAAGAATTCTACCGCCTTCTAAGGTTTAAAAGTCCATCATCAATATTTTATCCATGTAACAACAATCAATATTCATCTTTGCACTCACAAAGCCAAAGATATTCATTTAAATCACCAAATTGGTCATGTTCATCTCAACACTGCTCATCTTTGCACTACAAAAGCAAAGATATTCATCGCTTAATCGTCCTTCTTCTTGCACTACAAAACCAAAGATATTCATCAAGTATCACCATTAAGGACCGAGGATGAAGAAAATATTTTTAAGAACGAATCCAAATGAGATAGAAGGACAAATATTAGGGATTCAGAAAAAAGCTTTATCCAAGATCGATAATACTTCATAATAAACGATTTTGAAGCGTAACTCAAAATAACGACGATCAAAACATGGATACAATTAAAGATAGTAGCCAAAATAGACATCTTGGACAAAAGAAAAATTTTCATTTTTCTATGAATAGTGGTCAGTATTCGTGAATAAAGCCGTGATACGTGAATAGTGACCCCACACAAAAAGATTGAAATTTCACAAAAAACATCTTCACGCTTTTGAATAGTAACTCGTGAATAAGAAACTCATGAATAAGAATTCGTGAATAGTAACTCATGAATAAGAACTCGTGAATAGTAACCCCAGACATGAAAAAGTTTCAAATTTGATAAAAGTTCAACAAAGATTTTGGCATAATGATATTGAAGAAAATAATATCATTTGCAAAAAGAAATAACATCCTTACCTCAAAATAACCGTATTTCCTTACATCAAATTTAGGAGATAGTCTTTGACAGAAACTCGCACCGTATAGCAATACTCAAAGTATACTCACAAGAATATGCTCGATAATATAGAGAGAGAAAGAGAGAAAACTTAGTTTCTGGTGTGATTTTCAATTCTAACTTAGCCCTCTATTTATAGGAAAATGTTAGAACGCCAAAGGAGACTAAATTAATAAAATATATTATTTTCTTATTCTTTTCAATTCTTACGCCTCTACCAACCAAGCAAGCCAACCTTGAACAAAAACTCCAAAGCAATTTCATGCATAATCAACACCAACCAAAAAGTGGGTCCCACCCATAAATTAATAAAAATCATTTTATTCTCCGAAACTTCAATAATTCGTAGAAAATAGCTCGGTTATCAGAAAAATTCAAAACTCGCGACTTTCCATGGGAAATTCCATTCTCTACAACTTTGCAGAAGAAAGTGTTTCCAAATTCCAAACAAAAATTGACCAAAATCCATAAACGGACGATTTTACAGTCTATAATCAATTTTCGGTCAAGAATTGTGTCCACCGACACACAAAACATGTGTTAAACATTTAATGCCACAAAATACTCTACCTCCTCATATACTCATATATCCCACATTCATTATAAAAATATCACCGTTAATATATTATTAAAATAATATATTTAAATGAATTATTTTATCGTAAAAAGATAAAATATTAATTTTCAACAATTGTCACATCAAAAAATTTTCTCATCTATATCCACATAAAATAAATATTTTCTTTATCATAATAATCAATAATTAATTATTTAAAAATAATATTGCGTAATCACAAAGATCGACAACCAAAAGCCGCTCAGAAAGAGGGGGGCTTCCAATAAGGATTTCTCCTTCATCAAGCGCAAGCAATTAGGTGACCAAACCTCTCCTTAGATGTAATTTTCTAGACATTGCCAATAATGTTATCCGATAATATTATTCAAATAATATGAATTATTGATTTGATAATGGAAAATATCGTGTAAAGGACAATTATCAAACAATAATAATATAAACTAAAGAACGCAACAATTATTGAATCAATAAAATATTGAATAAGAATTCACCGTAATAATTATCGAGTAGTGCCTTCACGCATTTAATCAATAATTCAACAATACTGCAGGTAATACCGTATTACTCTTGCAAACCACGCATATTATCAGTATTTTAACCACCGTGTAACCCAACAAAGTTGTTAATTGTAATAATTTAAGCCGTTATTTATAAAACTCAATCTTTGTCATTTTCTTTCATCCAACCGCTTTTCCGTTATGGGGCCCACTAATGATCAAGGCTACTGTCAGATTTTGGAGATTCCTCGACAAAAAAAGAATATTCCACGACCAAACGAATATTCCCCATTAATAATGAATATTTTATAACTACTTGCATATTTTGTAAACTTTGCACATTTCACCCATAACCAAAGAATTATATCAAATTAACCCTTATTAATTTAGAATAATGAATAAAAGAAAATTCAATTTTATTTATAATAAGTTGGGGTCTTACAAATTTATACTTTTATAAGTTATAAACTCACAAAGAACAAGCAAGAACTTATCATGTATATAAGTTAATGAGATGAGTAGATTAAGATGTTAATTTGATGGATAAAATCCATTTAAAATGATGAACAAATCATAATAAATGAAGTTAAGGTGGAATTCACGAGTTTGGACGATAATCGTCGAATTCGTAAAATTTTTGGAATAGAGGTCGAATTTTGATATTGAGCTTGGAAACATTGGTTTTTAATGGAGAAAAGACTTATTTGGCATTATAGAGTTGCGGACTTGAGAATGACCGAATTTTGAATTAGAACGAAGAAACGAGCGATGAACGTTCGCGAACGTTTATCATTTTAGTTAAAATGAACTAATAGGTGAATTTTGAGTTAACAAAGTCAAATAGATAAAATTCTTACATGAACACGTAGAGTATGTAATTTGTGAGCTATTGGCTTTTGAACAAGCCAATTTGGACTTATAACGAAAAATTTATGAGCCCGGGAATCTCACCTAAGAAATTAACTCACAAAACTCATGCGTTTTTGAGGTTTCAGCCGCAGTCAGCCGATAAAGCTCTTTTAAGTCAGCCAATAGCCGCCAGGCTTAAGGGAGTTCCACCGCAGAGTCGCATCACAAATGGCCACTCGTAGGCATAAGTCTTGAACCGCAGCACCGAGATCAGATGTTGGGTACTGGAAAGTGGCGTCGCAGTGCCACTAGTACAAAGGGTTGCGCGCTGCAGCGCCAACAAGAGAATTTTGTTGACCAAGTTGATTGTGAACCCAATGGTTTGAAAGACAAGTATGGGACATGTAATTACTTAATGAACATGATAAAACCTTTCCTAAATCACTTTTATAGTGATGACTTTAGGAATTTAATGTTGTTTAATGAGTTGTTAAACGACGAACATAAAGTAAAGAACGTGAACTGTATTCAATAATGATAATGACTATAACATTGAGAATTACAACTAAAAGTTGTTGAGTAATACGTGAACATGAACGGTATACAAAAAGTGTATGTAACCAATGACGATCGAGTCTGGGATAGTGATGTAAGAATGTTAATAAGTCGTGAGGAAGGATGATTAACTCGAAATGAGTTGTATTAATGAAAATAATTTCAATCAAGAGAAAGAAGTTGATAAGAATGATGTAAATTATAACGGCAAGCCGGAACCAATAGTAACAAATCTAAATACATGATTAGATTGAGAAGAAGGGTAAGATTCATTAGAAACCATGTATGTTCATTCATGACCTAATGTGGTATGTTATGTGGTTATGTATTGTAGAGACCATAAAGACTGAAAGGAAAAGTTATTATACTATGGCAGATGCTGAAGGCAAGTTTTTCTAAACGCTTGTCTAACCTTCGTGTTAGCCAGGTTTTTAGTGATTCATGTTATAAGACGCATGAATTGTTTTACGAAAATGTCGATGCCAGTTTTACCTTGGCTAGACTAATCTTGAAGATTGATTAATTTATTTACAAGTCTTTCAATATAGAATTGATAACGCTATCCTACGCCAATTATTTGGTACAGATTCAAGGTAAGCCTGAGTATGAATAAACAAATGTATTTTTTATCGATTATTCGATGGGCACGCGAGGTTGCCAAAACTTAAGCGTACATACGTTTAAGGGATGTAGTGTTGATCAACATAGAGTATTATAGGCTGATCACCTAGAAGTGCTCGTAAGATATTTCAGACTTACGGACTTAGTGCCGGTTGTCCTTTTCAAAGAAATTATGAAACGCTCATGGTCTTAGACTAGAATTGATGTTTTACTGAATATTATCATTATAAACGTTTAGAAGGAAAAGAAGTGTTATTTTGAATTATCGATAGTACTTCATAACTATTATTCAGTTATTAAAGATATATTATTCCTATGTTTCAAGCATGTCGTTTAAAAGAAATTGTTATACTTTCTGAGCTTGTTATGCTCACTCTTGCTTGAACCATATGAATGTAGTTAAGACTGAACAGACCGAAGGATCCAGCAAGGATAAAGTGAAGGCTAAAGTGAACCCGTATATTACCTATGTAATAGTATAGGTTTGTAATGATAATATTTGATATTATGACAAGAACAAATGTAACGGTTATAAAGAACCTGGAGAATGGTGATATTGTTTTGGTATACATATAGACATATTCGTTCTTTTGAGGCATTTTAATTGAATGATTGTGTGACAGAGGATGTCATCAATAAAGACTACAACGAACTGATCCAAATATTCCTTGAATACTCGGTTCATCATATCCATGAAAGCCGCAGGAGCATTTGTCAATCCCAAAGACATGACTAGGAATTCATAATGCCCGTACCGAGTTCTGAAAGCAGTCTTCGGAATATCTTCAATTTTAATCTTTAGCTGATGATATCCAGAATGAAGATCGATCTTTGAAAAGAATTGTGCTCCTTGCAACTTGTCAAACAGGTCATTAATGCGAGGTAGCGGATACCTATCCTTGATGGTGACATGGTTCAATTCTCGGTAGTCAATACAAAGTCACATACTCCTGTGTTTCTTCTTTACGAATAAAACAGGAGCACCCCAAGGAATTGTACTAGGACGAATGAAACCGATGCCCAAAAACTCCTGTAGTTGGACCTTTAACTCCTGAAGTTTAATAGGAGTCATCCGATATGGGGTTTTAGAAATGGGCTTTGTACCAGGTTCAATGTCAATAACGAATTCAACTTCACGTTCTAGGGGTAGACCAGGAATTTCTTCAAGAAATACGTCAGGAAGTTCACTAACAACTGAAATATTATTCAAATCTAACATGTTTTTGTTCAAGTCCATAACATGGGCTAAGAAAGCTTGACATCCTTTTTTTTAATAAACGAATGGATTTATGACTTGATATGACAGTGATTGACTTTAGTGGTTTGGTTGCTTGAATTCGCATAACAGGTTGGTTAGGAATATGAAAACTAACAACCTTACGAAAATAATCAATTTTAGCATGATGAGTGGTTAACCAATCAATCCCTAAAATCACATCAAATGCAAGTATCTTTAAAGAGATAAGATCAACAGGTAATGTGATGGTGCCAACTTGGATCAAACAAGTTTTATAAATAGTGGATGTAATGAAAGTTTCTCCTAACGGAGTCTCCACAGATAAGTCAAAGTCTAATTTCTCCGGAATCAAGTTTAAACGTTGAGCACAAGCATGAGAGATAAATGAATAGGTAGAAACGATGTCTAGTAAGGTATAAACTTTGTAAGAGTTTATGATTAGCTTACCCGTGATCACTTCGTTCGGGTTCCTCGTATTTTGGCCAGTCACGACAAACGCTCTTCCAGGAACCACTGACTTTGACTTGTCTCGGGACAAATTTTGAGTCACCATCCTCATTGGACTTGGTTTCGCTACAGTACAATCTCGAGCGATATGATCTTCTTTTCAACAATTATAACATACCTTGAACTGTTGTGGGCAGTTTGGGATGATGTGTCCCTCTTTCCCGCATTTATAACATATGACCGGTGGTCGTTCTCCTCCCTTAGAAATAGTTGATGTGACGCCCCCAAAATAGGTATACAACACCCATCTTGTGTCGCCAGAAAATACATTACTGACAACTTCATTTATACAGCTGTCGTGCAAAATACGATAGTACATATGTTGTGAGTTTCAATACAAATATTGTTACGTATATAATACGACAATATTCATACTCAAATTATTACAATGCCATCTAAAGTACAGCGGTAATATTTTAAGTCCCCAAAGGAACATGAGAATATTTATGTCCCCCTCATTCTAATGGACTGCATTTTTGACGCTTCCAAATTCGAGTTTGCCTCACCCTATTATTGTTCACCAAAAGTAAATATTAAATGACGTATAAAATATGTCATACACATTTTAAATTCTCAGTATAGTTATTATGCCACATCATTTCATAATTTGATTAGGCTTGTGACTAATTCGTATCACCACTTTATACCCATGTTCTCTCTGCTAGTCCCAGCTACACTTTTATTACCTGAAAGGGGTGGTGAAGTAAAAGGGTGAGCACAAATAGCCCCGTAAAGAATATCATGACTTAAGATAATTAAATTATCAATAGCCTTCATCAATAATAATTCAGATATTTAGAACATGTGGTAGAAGATAAAAGTTTTCAACCATAATAGCAGCAGAATCAACAATCCATTAGAAGAGTCAAATAGACCATAATGTCTACTATCTCCTCTAGAATAAAAGTCCATCATTAATATTTCATTCCTGTAATACTCATCAATAGTTCTTTGTTATACCCAAGACAAAGAGAACTCTCATCACCTGTCTTCACCTGAACCACCACAGATTATAATTCAATTCACAATTCATATTTATAATCAGGTAAATCAACAGTTCATACAACTATAAAACCAATAACCAACAGTCTATCTTTGCACTATAGGCTAAAGATATACAATTGTAAAACCAATAATGTTGAGACTCAGCTTAATAGTATCACGACCATGAATTATCCATGCAGTACGGGCCAAGGATATTCGTGTTTTCAATTACGGTCATAATTATACCGAATAATCCCTGGTCATAATCATATCAAGTCCATCTATGCACTACGGGCCAAACACTACAAAAAAATGGGCCTTTAGCAACGATTTTTCGGTCAATGACTTTATAAGTCATTGCTAAAAGTATATGTTCAGCAACAAAATTTGTCCTTCACTGCAGATTGTGTCAGGCTTTCACTTTTTGCAACGAAATTCATAAGTCGTTGCAAAATTTCGTTGCTAATTCATTGGTGGAAAAAATTTCATTAGAAATTAGTTGTAAAATTTTCTACCACTTGATTTCCCGCCATCGTAAGCAACGAAAGTTTTTTATCAAAAAATGGGGCTTTAAAGAATGCGATTTTTTAGGCAACGACTTTATATGTCGTTGCTAAAAGTGTATGTTTAGCAACCTAAACTTGTCCTTCATTGTAGATTGTGTCAGGCTTTCACTTTTTGCAACAAAATTCATAAGTAGTTGCAAAATTTGGAAACAAAATTCATTAGAAATTCATTGCAAAATTTCTAACCCTTAATTTCTCCCTCATCGTAAAACGAAAGTTTTTTTGTTGCTATATTTCGATTACCTAATATGGACCACATTCATCAAGGCAACAATTTTTATTTTCGTTGCATATTTTATACAACTTTTGCAACGACCATTAAAATGTTGCCTTAAATTAAGATAATAATAATAATAATAATAATAATAATAATAATAATAATAATAATAATAATAATAATAATAATAATAATAATAATAATAATAATATCAACAATAACAAAGAATAATAATAATAATAGTACTAATAATAATAGTAGTACTAATAATAATAATAATAACAATAACAAATAATAATAATAGTAGTAGTAGTAGTAGTAGTAGTAGTAGTACTACTACTACTACTACTACTAATAATAATAATAATAATAATAATAATAATAATAATAATAATAATAATAATAACAATAACAATAATAATAATAATAATAGTAGTACTAATAACAATAATAATAATAATAATAATAATAATAATAATAATAATAATAATAATAACAATAACAAAGAATAATAATAGTAATACTAATAATAATAATAATAATAATAATAATAATAATAATAATAATAATAATAATAATAATAATAATAATAATAATAATAATAATAATAATAATAAAAAACCTAACCCATTTGTCGCCTCTATCAAGTCCCCGGATCAAAACCCTCCTCCAAAGCCCTAACCCCTCTCTCTAAAAAATAAATTCAATCTTTCGATGGAACTCCGGAGACTTCTCGAGCCCTGTCTCCGATCGCATCCTGGATGACATCAAGGCAGCCTTTGGCATTGAGTCATCCATGGTTCACCTTCCACTTCCTCAAAGGCATCTACAACTCCCCCAAGGGTGAACGCTTCATCTACGGCCCCAAGCCCCAAGCGCGCTGAACGTGCCTCGAGTCTGTGGTAGCTTCACCGTCTCAGGTGGCCTTTTCTCCGCCTTTCATTCGCAGATGGTCTCACGTCCCGCCAAAACTAGGATCCTCGAGCTCAATCATGGTTTGCCATGCTTATCGGGCGACTTTCTTCAGATGCGCCATCGCCGTACTCACAGCCTACGAAGACGAAAACCCAAGATACTATACCAATCTCTCCTTGTATCTCTTTATTCGATATTCATTTTTTAAATTCACACATTGATATTCATGTATTAGACTTGTAGTTATCCTGTGATTTGATACTGTACTAGGGTTTTCATGTATATGGTGTCACTCTTGTATCCTGGGCTTCGTTTTTGAAGAATTTCTTTTATATTTTAAACTTTATGAGTCTTGCTGAGAACTTATTTTCTTGTTATATGGAGTTAATGTTTGTTGTTTCGATACTATAATATGGAATTAGCTAAATCTTGTGTAGGAAGATTTCATTATTAATTTAATTGTCGATTACGTAATGAGATTTGTTGACTTTGTTGTCAATTTGAGATTTTTCATGCCTTGGAAATATGTTTAATTTAGTGTCAATGAAATTGGCAACTTGACACCAAATTTAACATATTTTCAAAGTATAAAAATCTCAAATTGACAATAAAGTTAACAAATTTTAATATGCATTATATCCGCTTAAGTATCCCACCATGATATATCAATTGTTGCTCCCTAATGGAGATGTCGGATAAGATGGACTAGAAAAGAGATAAAGAAGAAAGCAAGTACTTTAAATTAAAGATCTTTTACTTTTATTTCTGAAGTAATTTTTAGGGCATGTCTCATGGGCTTCATAAGACCCTAAAAGTTCATAGATGAAGCCTTCTGTGATTGTTAATGGTCCATAGAAATCCTTTTCATTTGCTATTTATGTATGCACTAATGTGTCACTAAAACCCTATCAATTGCACTATTTGCTATGTGTGTTGACCTCGCAGATGGTTTATTGATGTGAAGAAAATTATAAACAGTACAGGGTGCCAATGTTTACCCTGCCGCACAATAGATGCTCATCCATCAGGGTAAATTTCTGAAGGACGCAACAACACTAGAGGAAAACAAAGTTCATTGAAAATAGTTTTATCAAGTAAAGAAAAAGCGATCGGGATCATATGCACCATGACAATCGCTGTGGTCAGCCAGCATTGCTTAGTTACCTTGGGGTTGTTAATCTTTCATCATTGAGTGAAGATCAAAACCAAGAAATGGACACCGCAGATCTGGATGTGGTGCATGTGATAGCTAAAACCGCTTATCAGATTGCATAAGGAAGGTGGGTAGTGGTTTTGACGTCAATTCTGTAGTTTATGGAAGTCAACGTTATGTCCGGTTTTCACCTGAAGTTCTTTCTTTGGCCTAGGTCTCTCTCTCTTTCTCTCTCTCTCTCTCTATATATATATATATATATATATATATATAAACAAACATTTAAAATATCTTTTGCCATAAGATTTTAATTACAGAGTAGAATGTATTACATAATGCACGTAGAGGTTGGCTTTCCATTGTTGCCATTAAGTCTAGAAACTTAATATGGTATCCTAAGTACTCAGGACAAAGTTTAAGTGAGCTATAATTTTTTAGCTTACTAATATGCAAGACTAATATCCTTAAGGACCTTAACTTCAATTAATTCATGCAAATCCAACTTTATTTCTTGGAGAAACTTTCATTTAAGTTCTTTTATTTATATGTATTTCTATTAAAGAGTTGCAGGGTGCAGTTGGAGGCTAGCCATTAGATGAAGTTATCACTGATGTCCTAAAAGGCAAATGGGACCATGAGAGGACTAAATTCTCCTTGCCTCCATTGATGATGCTGGTAAGTATACAAACATTCATTGTATTTTGTATTTTGCATGTTTATATGCATTTGATTGCTTGGTCTAATCATCTATGCACATATTATATGTCAATAATCTATCTATGAATTGAGAAAGTCTCCACCTGATGTAGATTTTAAAGGAAAGTACCTCATGAAATTCAAACATAGGAAGTACTCTTTCCAGTTTTTGAAGTTATTATTCTACAAATATTGTCTTGGTTCGATGGGAAATATATAAGGGCTGCCAAATGGTAGAAATTTCTTATCTGGATCACCATTGAGCCCATTCGGCTCAGAGAGAGTCTTAGAGCTTCAAAGGGATGTTTTCCCCCTACCAAAACAACACAACACGCTTATATAATTAGAAAGCTTTGTGCTAGTAACTACATATCTCTGTATTGACATGTTTCTTATTAAAGTTGGGCATAATAATAATGATATATTTCTAGTTACTAGGCGAGCCTGGAACTGGAGGATCATCCACACCATCAATGGTCGGTGCTGTCAAGAAAAGGCAAAAATCTGATCCTCAAAAGTCCAGAGATACCTGGACAAAGTTATTTAATGCAAATTCAGCTCTTGAAACATAGTTGAATCTGTTAAGAAAATTGGCAGAAGAACATTGGGATGCATATAAATGCATCATCAGCAGCTGTAGCATGTGTAAGTCAGAAGAGGTAATTTTTTCAATCAATTGTCTTTTTGCAACTACTGCCATATTATCTAGTTAATATGTACAAAGAAAGCTCAATACTATAAATATTAGTAGTTTTTTTCTTTTTTCTTTTTCTTTTTTTAATCATGTTGGTATACCATGGCATATGTAACAAGCAAATTTTCTGGGTTATTTGATTCATTCTCTGTTTACTGCATTTGATTTGCGCCAATTTTCTTATGGAGGCTACACGTTATCTTATAAAGATTGCCTTGATTATGATTAAGTTTACCTAACTAATGTTGATACCTTCAACAGTGAATGGACCAGGCTAGTGAACCACGCCAATTACAAATTATTAAAGCATTGTTAGGATTTAGGGATGTTATGCTTGAGATCAGGTGTCAGATGCGGCAGATGGGAGACGTTGCAGGCATTCCAGTAAGTTCTCTTCTTTTTGATTGCATGCCTATTTCTTCTCTCTCTCTCTCCCTATGTGTCTATGTATATACATACAAATGCTCCACCACTGAGTTAACCGGCTGCTAGAATAATGTGAAATTACGAGGGAACCTCAATTTGAGGGGAGCGTCAGAAAGGGTTATAGAATCATGATTATTAGTTTGATTAGCATAGTTGTTAGAAAGGATTCTAGAATCATGATTTTGGAGTGATTAGTAGAGTTAGGATTGTTCTAGATGCATGAACAATGGTAAATTGGTAATCATTGATTACTGATTGATTTTCTTTCCATGTCTAGCTTTAAGTATTAGCCTATATAAGGCTCTCTATTGTACAATTTATAAGTTGGAATAAGATTGTCATCTAGCATTCATACTTCCCTCAAAAGTTTTTCGATAAATTTGAATCCACAAGCATAGTCTTCCATCATCCACATTCTACCTATCAACAACAAAAGTTAGTCTCCATATGACCTTACTAAAACCAAGAAAATAGATATTAGTTAAAATTACATTTCTTTAGAGAAAGAGAAACTAAGAGATATAATGATTAAGTGGAAAGACAACAAATTAAAATGTCTGTAACCCAAAAAAATGGTGAAATAAAATTCAAATCATGCATCTAGAGATCAAGCGATCTGGCTGAAATCACCAAAATTACATCAACAAAAGGGCAAAAATTAAATGTACAAGGATTAAGCAATTACCCAACAAAAGCAAAGAATAGAGAGCACAATACCTAAAAAATAACTGGAGAATGTCATAATTGAGATGGAGAGTCATTGGATCAATGAAATCAGTAAATTATTGAGTCGAGATTTTTTCAGATTATTTTTCAAATTAGTGTGCATTGAGCTAGAAGGGGGAACGGTGAGAAGGCTGTGGAGTAGAGAGAAATGATTGTATTTTACAAAGTATAAGCATAATTGCCTAAGATTATGTTATATTTTTTGGGTACTCCATAAAATTTTATTAAAAATATGTTTTATACTATTAGTTTATTTTATCACTGTAGTTTAAAAATAAACTCAACTGATGCTTAACAATTGTTGGACACAGGTTCAATTGTTCAAACATCCCCATTTATTGTTGTTACAAGTAAGGAACTCCACTTATAAGCTTCCAGGTGGTCGCTTAAGACCAGGTGAATCAGGTAAGACACAATCTTATATACTGTGTCATCCTATCAATTTTTGTAGTTGATAAATCCACTAGAAACTATTGCAAGGGTCAAAGAATTATATTTATTCTTGTTTTGAAGACATTGATGGCTTGAGGCGCAAACTTTCAAACTAGTTATCCGAACATTGTGATGGTACTGGGTCTGACTGGGAGGTATATGAATTCTAGTTAAGACCATTATGTTTTATTATATCTGCAAATGCACTAATTCTCAATGTTTAGGTAGGAGAATGCCACAGCAAGTGGTGGAGATCTGACTTTGAAACATTATTTTATCCGTACTTCCCGTCTAATATGATTAGTCCAAAGGTAAGCTTGTGTCATAAAATCTGCAAGTCTTTCTTTTATTTATTATCTTTGGTAAGTTGGTGTTCATTGTGTGCTTGTCTTGATATTGTAGGAGTGTAGAAAACTCTTTCTTGTGAAGTTGCCAGAAAGTAGAAAGTTCATTGTACCAAAAAATCAAAAATTGCTTGTGGTTCCTTTGTTCCAGCTTCATGAAAATGACAATGTATGTAAACTTCTGATTGTGCATACATTTTAATATTTCAGTTTTGACATTCATTTCTTATACCTGGTCGATGTAAAGTAGTTACTAATAAATTGTTGAGCTCTTGTTGCGGGTTAATAAAAACTTCTGTAGTAACTTATAACAATTTTTCTTTTATCTTAATCTTAGTTTCTGCAACTCAAGGTAGATGGTAATGATATTGGTAAGAGCAAGTGCTTTATGCCCCCACACGCCTGTACCCTTCTAGAGTTATGAGTTTTTCGTCGTCAACTGTGTATCAAATTTCATGTTGTTTGTCTAGATATAGTAATTTTGAGTTTGTCAAAATAAAAATCAAGGACCGTGTAAATAGGCATACAGAAACTGTGTGCCAAGTGTAATAGAAGATTTAATTTTTTTTTCACATAACAGTTACTTCAAAGTTAGACACATAGAGCAGGTGTATCTTTGTCATAGTTGTTGTAATCTTATACATGCACATTGCACATGGTACCATCTTGTGTATGTTTGTCAAACTAGTATGTACTTCATGTTATCTTGTTTAAGGCATTTTATTTAGTCAGTTAAAGGACTCTGGAATCTTTCTATATGCTCAACCATTTAATAAATAGTGTGGGTAGTCTGTTGGTTTAATAATATTAGTACCACGTAGCAATTTTATTGTCTTTGTGTATTGATTTTGACATTAAGTGCCTCTGGTGACCTATTTGATTCATTTTCCTGACTTACTATTATTTTTAAATATGCGAAGGAAGACTGCTTCTATGACCTACCTTACAATACTGGGTATCAAATTTTTGTGCTACGTTTACGAAAGACAAGGGACGAAATTATGAAGTGTACTCTCTATATATATGTAGATATATACTTTGATTGAAGAACTGTGGTAGCTTTAGATGGTTAATTGTAAAGATAATGAATGATTATGTAATGGATGATTTTATTAAGTTAATAATATTTTAGTTTTTTGTATTTTTGCCATTATTTTTTATGGGGACATTGAGCTAGCCAGGTACACAAAAAGAATGTCAAATTTTGATTTGGCAACAATATAATTTGTTACCAAAGCATTGAACAAGTTTTAATATAGCAACAATTTTTTATACATTTAGCAACAAATTTTCGTTGCTAATGACATTAAAAATATAATATTTGGCAATGAAAAATTAACCTAATAACAACGGAGATGATATTGTTGCTAATACTAACATAAAAGGAAACATTTTTTATCGTTGCAAATCATATCAACTTTCGTTGCACATATAAAGAAACGACAACATATAATGTCATTGCTAATCGACGACTTTCGCTCTTATTGAAAAATAACCAGCAACAAACATTTTCGTTGCTGATTCAGCATAATGTCGTTGCCAAATAATATAATCAGCAACAAAAATCATTGCTAAAAAGTTTACATTCTGTAACGAAAGCAAGCTTAGGCAATAATTTTCATAATTTTTTGCAACAAAAAATATCGTTGCAAAATGGTGTCAATTGCAACGAAAATGCATGGCCGTTGCAAAAAAAAAGAGTTCATTTCGTTGCCAATTAGCAAGCTTTTGCAACGAAATGGGGTTTTTAGCAACGAAATTTTAATTATTCTGCAACAATACATTTTGTTGCTAAAGGATCGATGTCTCTGTACGAAAGTCAAATTTCGTTGAAAAATGTATTACTTTTGGCAACGGAAAAAAAACGTTCGTTGCGGAATAATTAGAAACGCTCATTGCGCAACGAAAGACACAACAACATTAAAGTCGTTGCCAAAACCCTTTTGTAACGAAATTTGGCACCTTTAGCAACGAAAATTGGTTGTTGTTGAAGCCCCATTTTTTTGTAGTGAAAGATGACTTTTACCGCATCATTTATAACAGTATGGTCATGATTATACCGAATAATCCCTGGTCATAATCATACCAAGTCCATCTACGCACTACTGGCCATAGATGACTTTCAACACAATATAAGCATGAGAATGATGATGATATATATAATGAATAAACATAAATCATCAGAATAATAAGATAACATAGATCTTAGTGATTTTCCACTTAATTATCTAGAGTCCAAATTGATAATATAATAATAGATGAATCACAAACTATTAAGGATATTCTAATCCTTTCAGGACTTTCCACCATTTAATGATAAACTGAATAAACGAATAATAATATCTTACCATAACATGGAGTATGAAAGAAAATGATATTCCTTTTACCATAAAAATGATACACTCTTACCACAATAATGATATCACTTACCTTAGCATGTGACTTGATTCTGCTTTCTGTGAAATTGATCAACTTAAACAATGCTTGCATTCCTTATTTACACTTGGAGTAACATTATACTCAATAGAAATACTCACAATATTATACTCAGAATATTGAAGTAAAAGAATTCTATATTTTTAGTGTAGTGATGGTGTGTGTTTAGTTACTCAACCGAGCAACTTATTTATACTGAAAACTTAGTAAACAACCAGCACACCTGCTTTGATAAAATAACCAAATGAGGTATATTATAATGGTAGTGGAATTTATGGTCCCACAAAGAAAATTTAACCAACTTGTACACGTTTTAACAAAATTTATTCAATAATAGAGTTGTGGTCCATACTACTTTAGAAAAAGTAGAGTGTCGGCAAGTCCTGCCAATTTACTTTTGTAAAAAGAAAATAATTGAACAAACGTCTGTATATCATACTTATCTTTAATCAACACCTTTTATCCATCAATTATTTACACATCTTCAATCTTACAACTATTATTCATGATTATTAACATAGACTCACAATACTGCCAACTGGTTTAATTATATCATATCAAATAATATGAGTCACTGTACAATAACTACTGTGACAATTATTGAATGAAAAACTGAGTGACTTCTTACGTAATTAAGAAACAATAATATGAATCACTGTGCAATAACTACTGTGATAATTATTGAATGAAATACATAGTGACTTCTTACGTAAGAATCAAATCAATACCTTACTATAAATAATTTAAATTCTATTAAAAGTAGGGATCAACACCAAAACATATTTATCTCAAATAACATATAAACAAACTAATAATTCATTATTCATTCAAGTTATCTTTATTTATCGCATAAAATTATTATTCATATTCCAAAACATTAGAAGTGAATAATAAAACTTGAGGAATCTAAAATCTCATATATGACAATCCACTATTCTGGTAGTATCACCATTTTAACTTTAACAAAAATATTATTTTTGTTTTTATCATAACTCATTCGTTACTAGTGCATTTACATCCCGACACCTCATGAGCTTACTAACACTTCTAAAATATTTTAAAAAATATGATTCTAAATTTTCCAAAAAAAATCAGATTTTTCGGATTATCCAACAATTTTCTATAATTATTTCTATTTATAAAAACTATCATTTAATAGCTTCAAAAAAGAAATACTAACTTCACATACTTTTATATTTTTAAAACTTCATAAATATTACTCTTATATTATTATAATATTTTTAGAAAAATTCATAATTTTCCACCATTCATAGAATTTCCTATGAATTTCCTCTATTTTTAAACTAACCATAAATATTTTAAAAATACAATAAATATTTTGTTATTCAATAATTTTCCAAAATTGTCCAAAAATTATACAATAATATTATAAGATTTTTCACCAACTTTCATAATTTTTCATCATTCATAGAATTTTCTATGAATTTCTTCTGCTTTTCAAACTAACTATAAATATTTTAAAAATATATTAATTACTTCTACTTTTCAATAATTCATCAAAAATTTACAGAAACTCTAAACTGATATTATAAGAATTCTATAAAAATATCTCAACCCAAATAATTTTTCTGATAATTTAATTATAAACTCTAATATACAGAAATTTTAATAATTCATAATAATTATCCTTTTATCAGAAAAATAAAGATCTTATCCCCTTTCCATGTAAAATTTAATTCTCTACAACTTTGTAGAAGAAAGTTTTCCCAAAATCCAACTCTAACATAGAGAGAAAGGCTTACCGAAAATTCTGCTACAAAAATTATGAATCAGTCACCTCATGAAATTCATAACAAATTATACGTTAATCTTTAACGGTTCAAAATTTGTGGACATATACTCAACTTAATTATGTATAACATATTCAAAAATCACAACGATCCAACGGTCGGATTAAAAATTATAATTCACGCAATAGAGGTCAAGAACACTGATTTTTCGGACTTTGAGACCTTCGACCCAGTTTCACTCAAACAGTCACCGCGGAAAATTCACAAAGAATTTTTGGACGATTTAAATTTCTGTGTTTATTTTACTTCCAGTGCTTTCTTTTGATATATGGATAATCTCCTAACTCATTATACATAAAGAGTTATGTATTTTACAAAATCAAGTAGTAAACTAACTTTTCATGAAAATTTCCAAATTTCGTTTTTCACTTGATTTCTCTCATTTAATTCATGTTTTTGTAAGTTTAAATCATTCAATACATACATAAATATGTACTCAATAAAATTCATAAATCTAAGAATAAATCAAAGATTTTTAGAAATACATTTTCTTCTTCTTCTTCTTCTTCTGATTCTCTCTATTTCTCTCCTCTTTCTTTATTTCTTTCTGCTAATTTGGGAGTGAAGAGGGTGTGGATGAAGAAATAATTCCTTCCCTCTCTCTCTCTCTCTTATTCTCCTCATTCCCGTGAGTGGAAAAATGGGGGTATCCTCTTTTGTCCCTTCCCCCCTCTTTTCTCCTTCCTTTTTCTTTCATTTCTTCCTTCCCTCTCCCCACATGTTCCCCCCCCCCCCCATCTCATTCCCAATTACTCACTCTCTCTTTTCTTTTTTTGCACATGAGCTATGGGAGGGAGTGTAGGAAAATATGATGAGTACAAATGATGGTGTTCCCTTTACTAAAATTATTTAGCCAACATCTAATGTCCCACCATTTCAAAAAATTTAATTCCTTCTATTTTATTTACTCACTTATCCATTTAATTGTTCGTTTGACCATTTATCAATTTAACATTTTAAAATTTTAGAATAATAATCATAAATTATATTAGACTTTTATTTTATAAAATTCAGGGTTTTACAATCACCCCACCTTATGAAATTTCACCCTCGAAATTTACGTACATAGTAGTTCGAAGAGATGAGAATTTCAAATTCTAGCTCACAGGCTACATCCTTTTTTTCATGGTTCATCCATTGCTCAATTCTTGTATTTCAGATATCATTCTAGAATACAGTTTCAAAACAAGGGTTAATTGACATGCCACATATTATCCCTATACTCTGACCGACCAATTAAGTAACAAATAAACTTAGGTAGGTCATACTAGCGAAGGAATTACCCGTCTCTCCCCTCCTAGTTCTAGTCTCACATCTTAGCCAAGGATCATATCCCTAAGTTTTGATACCAAATGTGACGCCCCCAAAATAGGTATACAACACCCATCTTGGGTCGCCAGAAAATACACTATTGACAACTTCATTTATACAGCTATCGTGCAAAATACGATAGTACATATGCTGTGAGTTTCAATACAAATATTGTTACGTATATAATACGACAATATTCATAATCAAATTATTACAATGCCATCTAAAGTACATCAACAATATTTTAAGTCCCCAAAGGAACACGAGAAGATTTATGTCCTCATCATTCTAATGGACTGCATTTTTGACGCTTCCAAATTCGAGTTCGCCTCACCCTATTATTGTTCACCAAAAGTAAATATTAAATGATGTATAAAATATGTCACACACATTTTAAATTCTTAGTACAGTTATTATGCCACATCATTTCATAATTTGATTAGGCTTGTGACTAATTCGTATCACCACTTTATACCCATGTTCTCTCTACTAGTCTCAGCTACACTTTTATTACCTGAAAGGGGTGGTGAAGTAAAAGGGTGAGAACAAATAGCCCAGTAAAGAATATCATGACTTAAGATAATTAAATTATCAAAGGGTGAGAACAAATAGCCCAGTAAAGAATATCACGACTTAAGATAATTAAATTATCAATAGCGTTCATCAATAATAATTCAGATATTTAGAACATGTGGTAGAATATAAAAGTTTTCAACCATAATAGCAGCGGAATCAATAATCCATTAGAAGAATCAAGTAGAACATAATGTCTACTATCTCCTCTAGAATAAAAGTCCATCATTAATATTTCATTCCTATAATAGTCATCAATAGTTCTTTGTTATACCCAAGACAAAGAGAACTCTCATCACCTGTCTTCACCTGAACCACCACAGATAATTAAATTCATAATTCATATTTATAATCAGGTAAATCAACAGTTCATACAACTGTAAAACCAATAACCAACAGTCCATCTTTGTACTACAGGCCAAAGATATACAATCAGAAAACCAATAATCTTTGAGACTTCGACTTAATAGTATCACGACCACGAATTATCCATGCACTACGGGCCAAGGATATTCGTGTTTTTCAATTACTGATCATGATTATAATTTAATAATCCTCGGTCATTATCATACCAAGTTCATCTATGCACTACGGGCCAAAGATGACTTTTACCACATCATTTGTAACATTACGGTCATGATTATACCGAATAATCCCTGGTCATAATCATACCAAGTCCATCAATACACTACTGGCCATAGATGACTTTCAACACAATATAAGCATGAGAATGATGACAATGATATATATATATAATGAATAAACATAAATCATCAGAATAATAAGATAACATAGATCTTAGTGATTTTTAACTTAATTATCCAGAGTCCAAATTGATAACATAATAATAGATGAATCACAAACTATTAAGGATATTCTAATCCTTTCAGGACTTTCCACCATTTAATGATAAACTGAATAAACGAATAATAATATCTTACCATTACATGGAGTATGAAAGAAAACGATATTCCTTTTACCATAAAAATGATACTCTCTTTCCACAATAATGATATCCTTTGCCTTAGCATGTGATGTGATGCCCCCAAAATAGGTATACATCACCCATTTTGAGTCGCCAGATATTATACTATAAAAATCAAATATAAACTTAAATTATACAACTGTTGAACTGTCGTGCAGAATACGACCATGGTTAAACTGTGAGTTTTAATACAAATGTATGTAACTCTCATAGTGTCTCGACCACAACCTTACAATGGTACTTTACATAAAAGTATAGTCAAACACTGTTTTAGAAATTAAATTCTTTAGGAAGTGCTCAAAGAAACCTTCGTACATGGGAGGCCATGCGTCTAGGTTATGATAGATATCATATGTCCACAGAATTATCCTTGGTTGACTTAATACTCCCCCCCAAAAAATAAGAAGATTGCTATTATCTTCTTTCCAATGGTGAGTCTTCTCTTCACATATAATTATCTCCGTTTTCTCCAATTGAAAATTATATTTCAAATAAACTCCAAGATCATATAGGTAGTGCTCATAGATATACTCATCAAGTGGATGTGCACAACCCTGTCTTATGATAACACGAGGTTGTATGTCATTAGACATCTTGTATGATAGTGGCAAAACACCCTTCCAAAGTTGGGTTCACCTCACTCTATTCGGTTCACCAAAATTAAATATCAAATGATGTATACAATATGACACACTTATCTAAAGTTCTCAACAAAATTATTTTCATACTATTTAGGGAGAACCTCAACAACTATAGACCACCATTCTATTCCCCTGTTATCCCCGCTCGACCCAGCTACACTCTTATTGCCTGAAAGAAATTGTGAAGCAAAAGGGTGAGCACAACTAGCCTAGTAAAGAATATCATGACTAAAGATAATTAAATTATCAATAGCTTTCATCAATAATAAATCAGAGATTTAGAATATATGGTATATGATAAAACTTTTCAACCATAGTTGTAGCGGAACGAGCAATCCATTAAAAGAGTCAAATAGACCATAAGGTCTATTATCTTTTCAATGTTAAAAGTCCACCAATAATGTTTTATCCCTGTAACATCAATCAACAGTTCCTGTTAACAATCATATGAATAACTCATAATCACAATTGTGGTTCTAAATTCCTCTTCGTACCCAGGACGAAGATAATTTTCATCACATATCTTCACCTGAAACATCAAAAATCATGGTTATACCAAATCACAATTCCTTCTCATAATTATACTAATAAATTCATCTTTGCACTATGGCCAAGATATTCATTAACAATTCATCTTTGCACTACAGGCAAAAGACATACAACTGTATTTTAAAAGAGTCAAGTAGAGCATGATATCTACTATCTTTTACGAATTAAAAGTGTATAATCAATATTTTATCGCTGAGACTCAGCTTAATAAATAATCAACATCAACGAATCATCCCTGCACTACGGCCAAGGATATTCATGTAATCATCAATGGTCATGATTATACCGAATAATCCATGGTTATAATCATACCAATAACTGTCCATCAATGCACTACGGGCCAATGAGGACTTTTACCACATTATCTATAACATTACAGGTCATGATTATAATAGAATGATCCCTAGTCATAATCATACCAATAAACAGCAGTTCATCTATGCACATAAGCCAAAGATACTCATCAATCAATAGTTCATCTTTGCACGTAAGCCAAAAGATATACAAATCAAAAACCAATAATCAACGGCCCATCTTTGCACGTAAGCCAAAGATATACAACTGTAGAACCAATAATCAACAATCCATCTTTGCACGTAAGCCAAAGATATACAACTGTAAAACCAATAATCAACAGTCCATCTATGCACGTAAGCCAAAGATGACTTTCATCACAATATAAGCATGAGGATGATGACAATGATATAAGCATTAATCAAATGAAATCAAGGATAAATATTAAAGACTTTAAATTTATCCAAATATTATCAATCACTTAATAAATTCATAATCTAATTTCATTAATATTATAATAATATTTTAATTACTTCTTATACTTATAAATAATTTATTTTAATTGTTTACACTTTACCAAATAATGCATTTAATCATTTAAAAATGCCATACTCATTAGATTTCATCACCAATGATCAAATCACTCGTCAAAAATCTGCATATACCTTATATAGGATTTCCAAGCCATAAACTCTTATTTACCAATTTTTCAACTTCACCTAACATATTTAATTCATATGTTCGTAACTAAACCATTTTCATAAAATACCAAATCAGTCCCAAAAATTATTCATTTATGAGAGTTAGCAGAATATAGTCTCATATTGAACATATATTTTTCTCAGAATTTTTAAAATTCATTTACTTTTTTTCATATGGCCAAAACTGTCGAATATTTAGATATTTATCATAAATTGTACTTTTGTCCAAAAATTCTGAAATTTACAGGGTATACTCCTGTTATATACATGTACTCCCAATAAAAATTTTACCAATTTTGGAGTTAACCATAAGGAGTTATAAGGGTTTACTTTTAAAATAGTCTTTTCCTATAAAATTCATAACTCTTAATCTATACATCCAAAAATCGTCATTTTTAAACACAATCTAGAAAACTCATCAAATTATCATTTTAAATTTTTCCAGAATTTTTGAGGGTCAACAAAATTACGAAATTGCAAATGGATTTTCACCCGCCATGCGGTAATCCACGTAGACAGATCATTTCCACAATTTAATAAAGAATGAATACAAAGGATCATTCAATATGCATGCGATAATCCACATAGACAGGTTATTCCAACAGAATAATAAAGAATGGAATAACAGAAGAATTCACCATGCATGTGGTAGTCCACATAGACAGGTTATTCCAACAGAATAATAAAGAATGGAATAACAGAAGAATTCACCATGCATGCGATAGACCGCACAGATAGGTTATTCCAACAGAATAATAAATAATGGAACCAGGTCATGCGTAATCCGCACAGATAGGATATTCCAACAGAATAATAAAGAATGGAACCAGGTCATGCGTAATCCGCACAAACAGGATATTCCAACAGAATAATAAAGAATAGAATAACAATAGAATTCACCGGGCATGCGATAGATCACATTACAGACGCGAGTTATTCCAATAGAATAATAAAGAATGGAATAATGTAAGAATTTCAACCATGTATGCGGTTTGCAGATAGACAAAGTTATTCCAACATAATAATAAGGAATGGAATAACAATAGCTCTCTTCATGAATAAGAAAGAAATAATACCCCTTACTATAATAATAATATCCTTTACCTTAGAAAGAAACTGGATATTGGAGTAGAGAGGTAGCAGACTTCTCTTATTCTTTCTCTCTATAATTTCTCTCTATAATAATTGCTCTATAGCTTTAGTGAATTGGTGAGAAATGAAGAAAGAATGAGCTTCTATTTATAGAAAAATATAGTTTCGATAATTGCACGTTTTGGGGCTCAAAATATTACAGTATAATACCTCCCTCTTTTTCTTTATTTTTAATTTAGTCCTGCAAGTATTATCAAACTTGCACTACCTCCCCTAATAGTAACTAATGTGAATCAATAGTTCAGTCATGTGAATCACTAGTTATAATCATGTGAAATACGTATTACAGTATAGTACATCCATTTATACCTCTATTTTTAACTTAGTCATGCAAGTATTAGCAATCTTGCACCACCTCCCCTAATAGTACAAGAATGTGAATCAATAATACACACATGTGAATAAATAGTTATAATCATGTGAATTAATAGCAATTAAATGCTTATTTATCCGGTTAATTACCCGATTGGTCAATATAACTTCCAGAAGTCAATTAATATCGAAATAAATGTCGATTTTTACTAACACTAATAATCTCAACACAATGGAACTATTTTTATCAAAAAATATATTTTTGAAATTTGGAAGTTTAACTTTTTTCCGAAAAAGTCAAGTGTTGACTTTTTGACCAAAAAGTCAAGCACGAAAAATTTTGTGTTTATAGTCTATTTTTACTAATTTCATCGTTCCGGACTCAAATATCACGCCCGCGTCTCCAAATTCAACTCCGAATTCAAATTTGATTTTTTAATAACATTTATTCATTATTATTATAATTCGCAATATTTAAAATCAAGTCGTTCCCAGGATAGAGGGGGCTTTCCGATAAGGATTTCTCCTTATTGGCGCGCAATTAGGTGACCAAACCTCTCCTTGATAGAACTTCTAGACATTGTCAATATTGCAAATAATAATATGAATAACTTTGCCGTCTCAATTATTGATTTAATAATATAACATATTGTGACAACAATTGAATAAAACTGAGTGACTTCTCACATATGCATCAATAATAAAAGATATTGTACAATACCGTGTGCTACTATGCAACCACGCGTATTACTATACTTTTATCACCAATTATTTTATAACAACTTGTTTACTTTGAAAAAATTTCACATATCACCCTTAACTTCAACCTTTTATCAATGTAACCATTTACTAAATAGAATAATTATAAGAAAATTGAATACTTTCATTTAAAAAAAATTTGGGGTCTCACATGTGACCTGATTCTGCTTTCTGTGAAATTGATCAATTTAAGCAATGCTTGCATTCCTTATCTACACTTGGAGTAACATTATAGTCAATAGAAATACTCACAATATTATACTCAGAATATTGAAGTAAAAGAATTCTATATTTTTAGTGTAGTGATGGTGTGTGTTTAGTTACTCAACCGAGCAACTTATTTATACTGAAAACTTAGTAAACAACTAGCTCACCTGCTTTGACAAAATAACCAAATGAGGTATATTATAATGGTAGTGGAATTTATGGTCCCATAGAGAAAATTAAACCAACTTGTACACGTTTTAACAAAATTTATTCAATAATAGAGTTGTGGTCGATACTACTTTAGAAAAAGTAGAGTGTCGGCAAGTCCTGCCAATTTACTTTTGTAAAAAAAAAATAATTGAACAAACGTCTGTATATCATACTTATCTTTAATCAACACCTTTTATCCATCAATTATTTACACATCTTCAATCTTTCAACTATTATTCATGATTATTAACATAGACTCACAATACTGCCAACTGATTTAATTATATCATATCAAATAATATGAGTCACTGTACAATAACTACTGTGACAATTATTGAATGAAAAACTGAGTGACTTCTTACGTAATTAAGAAACAATACTATGAATCACTATGCAATAACTACTGTGATAATTATTGAATGAAATACATAGTGACTTCTTATGTAAGAATCAAATCAATACCTTACTATAAATAATTTAAATTCTATTAAAAGTAGGGATCAACACCAAAACATATTTATCTCAAATAATGTAAGGCCCCAAATTTTTATAAATGAAAATTTAATTTTCTCTATTTATTATTTTGAAATAGTAAGGGGTTGATTTGATTAATGTGGTTAGTTATGGGTAAAATGCGTAAATATTTTAAATAAGCAGGTGGTTATAAAATATTCATTGTTGTCGGGAAATATTCGTTTGGTCGTGGAATATTCTTGTTGTCGGGAATATTAAATGCACGCATCGCGAATTTTTTAATGGGCCCCATAACTGAAAAAGATTGGATGAAGAAGAAAACGATAAGTATAAGTTGTTTATAAATAACGGCGTAGTTATTACCAGATTAATCTTGTTGGAATACCCGGTGGTTAAAACACGATGTCTACGCGTTGTTGCACAAGAAGTAGCTGCGGTATTGCACCAATTATTGATTCTTACGTAAGAAGGCACTACTCAATAATTGTTACAATAGTTACTGTTCAGTATTTTATTTTATTGATTCAATAGTTCTTGCGTTGATATTTTATATTACTATTGTTTCAATAATTGTCACTACACGGTATTTTCCATTATCGAAGCAATAATTCATATTATCCTAATAATATTATTAGAAAATATTATTAGCAATGTCTAGAAAGTTACTCGTCTAAGGAGAGGTTTGGTCACCTAATTGCGGCGCCAAGATGAGAGAATTCTTATTGAAAGCCCCTCTTTCCCCGAACCGCCTGGTTTGTAGTAATGTGATTATGTAATATTATTTGTGAATAATTAATTATTGATTTTTATGATGAGGAAAATATTGATTTTATGTGGATATAGACGGAGAAAATTTTTAATGTGACAATTGTTGAAAATTAATATTTTATCTTTTTCTGATAAAATAATTCATTTATATATATTATTATATTTTAATAATATAATAATGGTGATATTTTTGCAATGAATATGGGATATATGAGTATATGAGGAGGAAGAGTATTTTGTGGCATTAAATGATTAACACATGTTTTGTGTGCTCAGAGACCCCAATTATTAATAGAAAATTGATTATAGCACAGAAAATCGCATGTTTGTGATTTCACAATTTACATTTAAAATTTGGAAAAACTTTCTTCTGCAAAGATGTAGAGAATTGAATTTCCTATAAAAAGACATGAGATTTGAATTTTTTGACAAAAGGGATATTTGTTATGAATTATTGAAGTTCTGAAGTTCCGAAATAATTGATTTTTGGGAGTTTTAGTTAATTATTTTGAGAAAAATGTTTTTTATGGGTCTTGCATGTGATATAAATGGCTGAGTTCAGATCTAAGAAGGTGGGCTAAGGAATTTATAATATATATATTAATATTTTATTAAATTTTCTGCTTTGGTGTTCTAAGCATTTTCCTATAAATAGGGTGCTTAGGTTAGAATTGAAAATCACACAAGAAACAAGTTTTCTCTCTCTATATTATCGAACGTATTCTTGTGAGTATTTTAAGACTTTGAGTGTTGCTATACGGTGCAAGTTCCCTTCAGCACTATACTCAGTATTCTAGTCAGAATTACCGTCTTTTCGAGGTAAGGGATGTTATTTTTTTCGTAATGATGTTATTCTTTCAATATCATTATGCCGAAATATTGATCTGAAGTTTTTATCAAATTTGGAACTATTGGTGTCGCGGTTACTATTCACGTATACGACACTATTCACGTATACGACACTATTCACAGAAAAGTTAAATTTTTGTGTTTGTCTAAAATATCTATTATGGATACTAGCTTTGATTGTATCCATGTTTTGATCATTCTTGAATTTTATTCCACTATGATTATTATTGAGGTATTTTTGGACATGGATAAACCGAATTACGAATCCTTAATCCTTTTCTTTTGTTTCACTGGATTCGTTTCTTTAAAAATATTTTTCATCATCCTTAGTCCTAAATGATGATGTTACTGAATATCTTTGGCCTGTAGTGCAAAGATGGTTGATTTGCTTATGAATATCTTTGGCCCGTAGTGCAAAGATGAACAGGTGTTGAGATGAACATGACCAACTGATGAATATCTTTGGCCTGTAGTGCAAAGATGAATATTTGATTGAAGATGTATATTGATTGATGTTACAGGGGATAAAATATTGATGATGGACTTTTAAATTCATGATACTAGTAGATTTCATTCTCTCTACGTAACTATTCTATGAATTATTATTTTTCATTGCGAATATTGATCCGAAATTTGTTGTCTATTGTATTCTATCGATTTTTTTCTTTGAGGACTAACGATAATTTGTTCTATATTATCTTAGTCATAATATTCTTTACTGGGCTAGTTGAGCTCACCCTTTTCCTTGTTGTTCCATTTTTCTTCTCAGGAGACGAGAATGTAGCGAGTACGAGTCGGGGTATGGAGTGATGGTTCTCGAAGTTGTTTTAGTAGTCCTCACCATTTTTATAAAATAATGTATCAATAATTGTGATGAGGATTTATTTGGTTGTGGATATTGTCTAGAAGATAATATTTGTAATTAAACTTACAGTTTAAGTGTTGTCGTATTTTACACTACAAATGTATTAATAAAGTTGTAGTTATTTCTGTACCATGTTTTTGACAACTCAGAATAGGTGATGTATACCTATTTTGGGGGCGTCACAGTTGGTATCAGAGCTTAGGGATATGATCTCTGGCGGAGATCGGGGAATAGAACTAGGAGGGGAGAGACGAGTAAATCCTTCGCTAGTATGTCCTACCTAAGCTTATTTGTTGGTTGGTTAGAGTATAGGGTTTTTATGTTGCATGATTTGTTTAATTAACCCTTGTTTTATGATAGTTTTTAAGAATGGCTGCTGAGAACGTTAACAATGGAGTGAATGAGATCATAGAGACACCTCTAATCGCCAACCAGGATAATGTGATGTCAGGCGAAGAAGGAATTAGAGATATCCATGTGGTGAGTGAAGAATTGATAGTTGCACCCGAGATGGTCGTAGAGGTAACAGCTGAGAGTGAGGAAGAAGAGGAAGAAGAAGTACCTGAGGAGAATTTATTAGAGGTATTTTATGATCAAAATTTAGAATTGCAAAATCGTATTCATGAGTTAGAAGAGAAGGCTGAAGAATTACAGGCAGTCGTGGAGCAAAAGGATGCAACTATTCAAGCTTGTGTTACCCGATACGTGATGCTTGAACAGAAGCACTCTTTGGCAGAGTATAAGATGATAAAGTCGAATCGAATTTGAAAGAAGAAATAACTGAACGAGTGAGAATGAGTGATGCATGGGTAAAAGCCGCATGACGCGTTGATATTGTGGAAAGAGATGTCCGATCTAAGAAGAGAAGATTTAACGATGACGGGAAGACATCGGCACCAACACCAGCAATGAATTTTAGAGGAGGAGAAAGACCGCCAGTTAGATGCTACAGATGCGGAGAGGAGGGACACATAAGTCCAAACTGTTCACAACCTTCCAAGGTATGTTTTAGTTGTGGAAAGGACGGTCATATAGCTCGAGATTGTCCTGTAGCGAAACCAAGTCCAGTGGGGATGGTGACTCTAAAGGCTGTCCCGGACAAGTCAAAGTCATCGGTTCTTGGAAGAACGTTTTTCGTGACTTCTCAAAAAATGAGTAACCCGAACGAAGTTAGCACGGGTTAGTTAATTATAAATTCTTACGAAGTTTATACCTTATTAGATCATTCAATACATATATAAATATGTACTCAATAAAATTTATAAATCTAAGAATAAATCAAAGATTTTTAGAAATACCTTTTCTTCTTCTTCTTCTTCTTCTTCTTCTTCTGATTCTCTCTATTTCTCTCTTCTCTCTTTATTTCTTTCTGCTGATTTGGGAGTGAAGAGGGTGTGAATGAAGAAATAATTCCTTCCCTCTCTCTTTCTTATTCTCCTCATTCCCGTGAGTGGAAAAATGGGGGTATCCTCTTTTGTCCCTTCCCCCCTCTTTTCTCCTTCCTTTTTCTTTCATTTCTTCCTTCCCTCTCCCCACATGTTCCCCACATCTCATTCCCAATTAATCACTCTCTCTTTTCTTTTTTTGCACATGAGCTACGGGAGGGAGTGTAGGAAAATATGATGAGTACAAATGATGGTGTTCCCTTTACTAAAATTATTTAGTCAACATCTCATGTCCCACCATTTTAAAAAATTTAATTCCTTCTATTTTATTTCCTCACTTATCCATTTAATTGTCCATTTGACCATTTATCAATTTAACATTTTAAAATTTTAGAATAATAATCATAAATTAAATTAGACTTTTATTTTATAAAAGTCGGGGTTTTATAGTTGATGCTGGTGCTGACGTCTTCACATTGTCATTGTTGTACCTTCTCTTTTCAAAATCTCACACCAACTCGCTTCTTCTATTATCATGGCCACGATTACCACCAGAGTGGTTATCACTTTTGTTCGTATTTTTCCTTCCCTACTGGTTATCATTGCTCTGATGACTGCTGCCACTGGTATGACCCTGGTTGTGGTCCCTCGGTTCAACATACTCATTATCTCGCTCTAATAATTGAGCCCTGTTGACAACATCTGAATATAGAGAAAATTTGTGAGAAATAAGGTATTGACGAATGTCGGGTTTCAAACCTCTTAGAAACATCCACGTCATACGTTCCTCATTCTCTACCAAATGAGGTGCAAACCTGGAAAACCCCATGAACTTCGCCTCGTACTGGGACACCGTCATGTTGTTCTGTTCCAATCTAATAAACTTTACCTCCTTCATATGACGAATACTTTTAGGAAAGTACTCGTCATTGAACAGTTTCTGAAATATTTCCCAAGACATATTGAGTGCGGCTGGTTGGGTACACTTTACAGATTTTCACCAGTTATCTGTCTCACCACGGAACATAAAGGTGGCGAATGGAACCTTTTGTTCCTCCGTGCATCCCAAGACATCGAATATCTTGGTAGTTTGCTTGACCCACCTTTCCGCCTTAATCGGATCCGGCTTTCCCCAGAAGTCTGGCGGTCCCAACTCTTTGAACTGCTTGGTTGTGACAAACCGCATGTAATAACTGTGAATTTTAAGTCACTATATATGTCTGTACATTATTGATATTTAAAAATATGTTATATAGTGATTTAACATGTGACAACACAGGTGAAGTGGTGCATGGGTCAATTAACATATATGCTATAGTTATGGATATATACTTTTATAGATTTCATTAAAAATGAAAGCTTCGTAACCTATTTATACATTAGGTGAGACAATTAAATAACTTAAGGGTTATGGTAATAAGGAAAGGTTATTAGTTAATATGTATACTAACTTAAGTGGATAATCTTGTTATTTCAAGTGACTAATAATTTTAAACCTAATTCTAGTAAACCTAATTAGGTTATGAGCTAAAATCACATGTATAAGTAATTAAATTTCATAAGATTGGGAATGGAAACCCTAAAATATCAATTTGGGTAACATATATTAAAATTGTTAGACTATGTTTATTACATGGCCCAAAACAATTAAAAGAGAAGCCCAAAAGAAATAAAATGCAAACCAATACGTAGCCCACTTGATTAAGGGTATTTTAGACTTTTGATTAATCAAATTTGTGCATTAAAATAAAATCAAAATGGTGGATAATGGGGGGGCAAGGTACCGGCCACATTAGCCTTTTTAAGGCAAGAAAATTATGCTAATCAAGTTCCATAAGTAGAAGTCTTTTCACACAAGGACAAGTGTGTCATGCTCCTATTGGTTGCAAATCAATTTAGCACCCTTAATCACATGATTAGGCTAATTGAAGAGATAAGGCAAGACCTTTTATCCATGAGACAATAAATATATGGGGGATAATAGTTAATCACCAATTTCATTTGCTAGAACATTTCATTTTCTCTCATTCTTCTTCTATCTTTTTTTTCTCCCAAGCTAGTAGCATACAAGAGAGAAAAGAGAGAGAGGGTTCGGTTTTTATAAGAGAGGGAGAGGAGTTGTTGTTCATGCATCCTAAGTTCATTACTTACTTTAGAAGAACAAGAAGGATAGCAACCAAAACTAGGTGAGGTTCTCATCCTTTTCTTTTTCTTATTCTTCTTTTATTTCAGTTTTTACCTCATCATATATGGGGGTTATGGTCTAATACTCAAAGTACCCTAGTTCTACATATCATCATGTATGGAACTAAGTATTTTGAGTGTTATATCAAAGGTTTAGAGGAAGGAAATGAGCATATGTTCTCCAAGGGGTGAAACCCTTGTTTTTATTCCACTAAATCTTGTGTAGCTCAAGTTTGACATCTTGGATTTGTGATCCGTCAAAGGGGGGTGCTAGATACATGAGTTATCTAGTAAACCCAACTGGTAGAACACAAATCTAGCAAGTATTGAAGACATGAGGGCTGTTTTCCCCAAAACAGTCCACATAGAAAGTTAAGGTTTCAAAACCCTAAAAAGCTATTGTCCCCATTTTTCTTGAGGCTTTTTCGGGTAGTTGCAAGTCTTTTAAAAGTCTGGCAAAAATGACAGAGGTACCTTAAGAAGTTATCTACATGTAGGAAAAAGAACGGACGCGTTTCGATTTATAGGTTGTGCGTAATGGCTATTTCCGTAAAGGACTCCTAAATATTAACACTCGAATTTCTCACTTTGTATATATTGAAAAATTCCGAAACATTTACAGTAGGTTCATATATGTTATGAGAGTATACCCTGAAAATTTTAGATTTTTCTGAGCAAAAATCGATTTATGAAAAATGAAGCAAGATCCAGGTGTTTTGGGCACTTTAAAATTAGTAAATCATTTTCTAAAATTCCAGAAAAATTTGGGGATCATTGTTGGTTCATATACTATCCAAATCCAGAAAAGAATAATTTTTGGAATCAGTTTGCTATTTTTCCTAAAAATGATAAAGTTATGAATAAAAGGAAATAAATAGTTAAATGATGTCTTAAATAAGAAAAATGTGATTTTAATGCTTGAATACTCCTAAAATATAATATTATTACTATTTTAGGGCATTTTGATAATTTATAATGAGAAATATTATTTATGACCTTTTATGGGTATTAAATAAGTGGTTTAATAAAGGGTGAACAATTAGAATAAATTATTTATTGATCTAATAAATTATTAAGATATTATTATGATATTAATAATATTAGAATATGATATTTTAAGTAAATAAAAATATTAAGATTAAAACTTCATTAAAATATTATTAAATGGTTAATAGTATTTGATTTAAGAGTTAATAAATGATTAAAGTATTATTAAATGATTAATAATATTAGATTAAAATATTAATCTTAGATTAAAATATTATTAAAAGATTAATAATATTAAATTAAAGTATTATTGGATGATTAAAATATTATTAAGTAAATAATAATATTCGAGATTAAATAAAATGTTATTAAAAATGTAATAACATTAGTAAAGGAATAAAATATTATTAAATGATTAATAATATTAGTAAATGAATAAAATATTAATACTATTGGTAAATGAATAAAAATATTATTAATTGATTAATGATACTAAAACATAAGTAATAATATTAATGCATGATTAAAATATTATTAAGGGGATTAATAATATTAGTAATGTATTAAAATATTATTAAGATGTTAATAATATTAGCAAGCAAGTAAAAGTATTATTAGTGAACTAATAATACTAAGAGGTGAATTAAATATTATCAAGATTAATAATATTAAGTGAATGAAAGGTAGTTTTTATTTAATAGTAACATTATCGAGGCATGATAATATTTCTAAGAACTAAATGTAATATATAATAACTATGTGATTACGTAATCTAATGTTATGCTAAGGCTAATTGAAAGATTAACTATAAGTCTCTCAAAGGAAGATAATTAAACTGCCTAGCGGATAGAATTTAATTGTGTAGCCGTAACCTACAAACGAGGCAAGTTTCCTAACTCAAACTCGACTTATTATTTCCAAAGCATGTTAGTGAATAATTATTGATGATTATTCACATCTATATTGATTATTGAAATTCGCACTTTGTGCAATTGAATTCATGTTATATTATTATTGAACTGTGAATTAAATTAAAGTTCTTTCATTCATGAACTGTTTATGAGATAGATCTATGCTAATTGTGTAAGACCCCAACTTATTATAAATAAAATTAAATTTTTCCTCTATTCATTATTCTAAATTAATAAGGTGTTAATTTGATATAATGCTTTGGTTATGGGTGAAATGAGCAAATTTTGCAAAATAAACAAGTGGTTATAAAATATTCATTTCTGTTGGGGAATATTCGTTTGGTCGTGGAATATTCTTTTTGTCGGGAATATCCGTACGACAACGCAATCAATTGTGGGCCCCATAACGGAATAATGTCGGATGAAGAAAAACGATAAAAGTATGAGTTTTATGAATAACGACGTAATTGTTACCGAATTACACTTTCGTTGGGTTACCCGTGGTTAAAATACGATAATATGCGTGGTTGCACAATGGTACACTGCAGTATTGCGCAAAGATTGTTGAATTATTGATTAAGTAAGTAAGAAGGCACTACTCAATAATTGTTACGTGAATTCTTTGCTTCAATATTTTATTTTATTGATTCAATAATTAACTGCGTTGATAGTTTATATTATTGTTGTTTCAATAATTGTCATTGCACAAGATTTCCCATTATCGGATCAATAATTCATATTATTTGAATAATATTATTAGATAGCATTATTGGCAATGTTTAAAAAGTTACATCGAAGGAGAGGTTTGGTCACTTAATTGCGCGCTAGTAAGGAGAAATCCTTATTGGAAAGCCCCCTCTTTCCTGGGAACTGCCTGGTTGTCATAAGTGTGATTCTGTAATATTATTTGTGAATAATTAATTATTGATTTATATGATAAGGAAATATTTATTTGATGTGGATATAAATGATGAATTTATTTATTTTATATGGTTATAAATGAAGGAATTAATCTTTGAGGTGTTTTATCGAGTGATTCATCCGGAAGGAAGTATTAAAAATCCCCCGTTTGTGGATTTTGGATATTTTCTGTTTGGAATTTGGAAAAACTCAAAGCTATAAAGTTGTAGAGAATTCGATTTTAGGCAGAATGGACATAAAATCGTATTTTTCTGATACACGGGCTATTTTCTATGAATTATTGAAGCATGTGGGCTGCTATTATTTTTCAGATTTGGCTAGCTTGGTTGGTGAAGGTAATAAGGAGGAAGTTTGAAAAGAAATAATATTAATTTATTATTTTAGTCTCCTATGGCGTTCTATCATTTTCCTATAAATAGACGCTTAGGTTAGAATTGAAAATCACACCAGAAACAAGTTTTCTTTCTCTCTAGATTCTCGAGCATATTTTTGTAAGTATATTTATACTTTGAGAGTTCTTGTTAAATTACAAGTTTTCCTTTCTTTCTGTCAGATATTCCGATCAGAAGTACCGTTATTTTGAGGTAAGGGATGTTATTTTCTTTCGAAATGATATTAATTTCTTTAATATCATTATGGTGAAATGTTGGTTTGAACTTTTTAATCAAATTTGGAACTTTTTGTGTCGGGGTTACTATTCATGTATACGGCATTATTCACAAGTACGACACTATTCACCGAAAAATGAAAATTTTCTTTTTTGTCCAAGATGTCTATTTTGGTTACCATCTTTGATTGTATCCATGTTTTGATCATTCTTTTTGAATTCTGCTTCACAATTGGTTATTATGAAGTATTATTGATCTTGGATAAACTGTTATACGAATCCCTAATATTTGTCCTTCCGTCTCCATTTGGATTCGCTTTTCTTTAAAATATTTTTCATCATCCTCGGTCTTAAATGATGATATTCTTGAATATCTTTGGCTGTAGTGCAAAGATGAATGATTACTGATGAATATCTTTGACGCGTGTCTGCAAAGATGAACAGTGTTGAGATGAACATGACCAACTGGTGATACAAATGAATATCTTTGGCCCATAGTGCAAAGATGAATATTTGATGAAAGATGTATATTGATTGATGTTACAGGGATAAAATATTGATGATGGACTTTTAAATTCATATATGATAGTAGATTTCATTCTCTACTTAACTCTTCTAATGAATTATTGTTTTCGCTGCAGTTGTTGCTCTAAAACTTGTTGTCTATTGTATTCTATCAAATTTTTCCCTGTTGAAGACTAATGATAATTTGTTGTATATTATCTTAGTCATAATATTCTTTACTGGGCTAGTTGAGCTCACCCTTTTCCTTTTTGTTCCATTTTTCTTCTCAGGAGGTAAGAACATAGCAGGATCGAGTCGGGGTATGGAGTGATGGTTCTAGAAAGATGTTTTAGTTGTCCTCACTATTTTTGTAAAATAGTGTATGAATAATTGTAATGAGGACTTATTTGGGTGTGGATATTGTCTAGAAGATAATATTTGTATTTAAACTCACAGTATGTGTTGTCGTATTTTGCACGACAATTGTATTATTGAAGTTGTAGTTTGCTTTCTGTACCATGTATTTGGCGACTCAGAATGGGTGTTGTATACCTATTTTGGGGGCATCATAGTTGGTATCAAAGCTTAGGGATATGGTCTCCAAGGAGATCGGGGAATAGAACTAGGAGGGGAGAGATGAGTAAATCCTTCGCTAGTGTGTCCTATCTAAGCTTATTTGTTGGTCGGTCATAATAAAGGGATATTATGTGATATGTTAATTTATTTAATTAACCCTTGTTTTATGGCAATATTTAAGAATGGCTGCTGAGAACGTTAATAATAGAGTGTATGAGACTGTGGAACAACCTTTAGTCATAAACTAGGAGAACGTGCAATGGGAAGGAAATATTCCTCCTATAAACAATGCTACCGAGCAAACGATGAATGATGGAATGTTTAGGAGCATTTTGCAGTTCATGCAAAATCAGACGAGGGAGACTCGTGTACAAAATACGGGTGGAAATGATGGCAACACGCAGTCTGTCACAGCCAAGCAGTTCAAGGAGTTGGGACCACTAGATTTTTGGGGAAAGCCCGATCCGATTAAGGCGGAAACATGGGTCAAGCAAATTACCAAGATATTCGATGTCTTGGGATGCACGGAGGAACAGAAGGTTCCATTTTCCACCTTTATGTTCTGTGGAGAAGTAGATTACTGGTGGGAATCTGTGAAGCGTACCCAGCCAGCTGCACTCAACATGTCTTGGGAAGGATTTTAGAAACTGTTCAATGACAAGTACTTTCCTGAAAGTATTCGTCATATGATGGAGGTAGAGTTTATTAGATTGGAACAAAATAACATGACGGTGTCTCAGTACGAGGCGAAGTTTGCGGAGTTATCCAGGTTTGCACCTCATTTGGTAGAAAATAAGGAACGTATGGCGCGGATGTTTTTGAGAGGTCTAAAACCCGAGATTCGTCAATACCTTATCTCTCATAAATTTTCTCTGTATTCAGATGTTGTCAACAGGCTCAATTATTAGAGCGAGATAGTGAGTATACTCAATCGAGAGACCACAACTAGGGTCATACCGGTGACAATAGTCATCAGAATAATGATAACCAGCGAGGAGGGAAAAATACAGACAAAGGCGGTAACCACTCGGGTGGTAATCGTGGTCATGATAATAGGAGAGGTGAGTCAAGTGGAAATTTTAGAAAGAGGAGATTCAACAATGACGGGAAGACATCAGCAGCAGCACCAGCACCAATAATAAATTTTAGGGGAGGAGATCAACCGCCAGTTAGATGTTACCATCTTTGATTGTATCCATGTTTTGATCGTTCTTTTTGAATTCTGCTTCACAATTGGTTATTATGAAGTATTATTGATCTTGGATAAACTGTTATACGAATCCCTAATATTTGTCCTTCTTTCTCACTGGATTCGTTTTCTTTAAAATATTTTTCATCATCCTCAGTCTTAAATGATGATATTACTAAATATCTTTGTCCTATAGTGCAAAGATGAATGATTACCTGATGAATATCTTTGGCCTGTAGTGCAAAGATGAACAGGTGTTGAGATGAACATGACCCACTGGTGATACAAATGAATATCTTTGGCCGTGGTAGTAAAAGATGAATATTTGATGCAAGATGTATATTGATTGATGTTACAGGGATAAAATATTGATGATGGACTTTTAAATTCATAGATGATAGTAGATTTCATTCTCTACTTAACTCTTCTAATGAATTGTTGTTTTCGCTGCAGTTGTTGATCTAAAACTTGTTGTCAATTATATTCTATCAGATTTTTCCCTGTTGAAGACTAATGATAATTTTTTGTATATTATCTTTGTCATAATATTCTTTACTGGGCTAGTTAAGCTCACCCTTTTCCTTTTTGTTCCATTTTTCTTCTCAGGAGGTGAGAACATAGCAGGATCGAGCTCGGGGTATGGAGTGATGGTTCTAGAAAGATGTTTTAGTTTGTCCTCACTATTTACGTAAATAGTGTATAAATAATTGTAATGAGGACTTATTTGGGTGTGGATATTGTCTAGAAGACAATATTTGTATTTAAACTCACGATATGTGTTGTCGTATTTTACACGCATTTATTGTATTATTGAAGTTGTAGTTTGCTTTCCGTACCATGTATTTGGCGACTCAGAATGGGTGTTGTATTCCTATTTTGGGGGCGTCACAAATTGTATCAGCTAGATCAAGCATGTTTAAATTTGTTAAATCAAATGTGTTTTAAAAATCCGTTCTTATTAAATTGATATGATAAGAACTCTTGACTGAGAAAAGGACAAATTTGATTAAAGCATGATATCGATGCTGGATTATTAAGTGTTTATGCATAAATCATGGGGTATGAAAGGCTGATCCCCTTGAATACAAAAACTTATTAAGAGGTCCAGTTTAAATGACTGAGAACCTTGGCAAATGTTCATGGTTATTTCAAAATCACTCAGTTCATGTTATTCAATTATTCGAATATTCAATTGTTGATTATTAATTCATGTTCCTTCATAATCTTATATTATTGTTGAACATTGAAAGCAAAACTTTTTTTCATTCATGATATATCTCCCTTGTATATAAACTTGCTAAGAAAATTAGTTGCTTACCCTTGCTATATCATGACATTTATTTCAGTTAAGCCCGAAGGATCCAATGCGAAAGACAAAGGCAAGGGCAAGATCCAAGAATGATTTAGAATGAATGCTAGTTATTATTATCTGATGGATTTTCTTATGTAAACCCTTTGTAATATGAACGGTGTGTTTAAGTTAAGGTTAAGATGACCTTGGGACCATGTTATGAAACTTTATTATAATGAACAATGTATGTTTATTATTCCGTAATAGTTAGAGAATGCTTATGATGACGATAGATCGTGAGTACCGAATCTGAGGTTAGAGAACCTGGATTTGGGGGCGTCACACCGCGCATTGCTATCATTTTTACCTGTATTTTGTACACGAGTCTCCCTCGTCTGATTTTTTATGAACTGCAAAAAGCTTCTAAACATCCCTTCTTTCATCATTTGATCAGTGGTGTTGTTTACAGGAGGAACATTGTCGTCCTGTTGTACGTTCTCCTGATTAGTGAGTAAAGGTGTCTCCACGGTCTCATTTACTCCACTGTTAACATTCTCAGTTGCCATTCTCAAATACTGCCATAAAACAAGGGTTAATTAAAGAAATTAAAATATTACATAATATCCCTATATTTTGACCAACCAACAAATAAGCTTAGGTAGGACACACTAGCGAAGGATTTACTCGTCTCTCCCCTCCTAGTTCTATTCCCCGATCTCCGCCAGAGACCATATCCCTAAGCTCTGATACCAACTGTGATGCCCCCAAAATAGGTATACATCACCCATTCTGAGTCACCAAATACATGGTACAAAAAATAACTACAACTTCATTATTACAATTGTCGTGCAAAATACGACAACACATATACTGTAAGTTTAAATACAAATATTGTCTTCTAGACAGTATTCAAACTCAAATAAGTCCTCATTACAATTATTGATACATTATTTTACAAAAATAGTGAGGACTACTAAAACAAAACTTTCTAGAACCATCATTCCATACCCTGACTAGTACCTACTACATTATCGCCTCATGAGAAAAAAAAATGGAACAAAAAGGAAAAGGATGAGCTCAACTAGCCCAGTAAAGAACATTATGACTAAGATAATATAGAAAAAATTATTGTTAGTCCTCAATAGGGAAAAATCTGATAGAATATAATAGATAACAAGTTTTAGATCAATATTCGCAGCGAAAATAACAATTAATTAGAAGAGTTAAGTAGAGAATGAAATCTACTATCTTCTATGATTTTAAAGTCCATCATCAATATTTTATCCCTGTGACATCAATCAATATATATCTTGAATCAAATACTCATATTTGCAATACGACCAAAATATTCATTCGTATCACCAGTTGGTTATATTCATCTCAACACCTGCTCATCTTTGCACTACAGGCCAAAGATATTCATCATGTAATCGTTCATCTTTGCACTACAGGACAAAGATATTCAGTTATATCACCATTTAGGACTGAGAATGATGAAAATATTTTAAAGAAAACGAATCTAGTGAGACAAAAGGACAAGGATTAAGGATTTGTATTTTAGTTCATCCATGTTCAAAAATACTCCATAATAAACCATTGTAGAGCAAAATTCAAGAATGAAGATCAAAACATGGATACAATCAATGCTAGTAATCATAATAAACAACTTGGACAAAGAAAAGGAAAATTTAATTTTTTTGTGAATAGTGTCGTATACGTGAATAGTAACCACGACCCAAAAAGACAAGAATTTCACAAGAAAATCTTACCAATATTCCGGCATAGTGATATTGAAAGAAATAATATCATTTATAAAAAAATAACATCCCTTACCTCAAAAAGAATAAGACTTACGTCTAATATCGAGATATAACACTGAAAGGAACTTGCACCGTATAGCAACACTCAAAGTATCAAAATACTCACAAAAATACGCTCGATAATATAGAGAGAGAAAACTTCAGTTTCTGGTGTGATTTTCAATTCTAACCTAAACACCCTATTTATAGGAAAATGCTTAGAACACCAAAGCATAAAATTTAATAAAATATTAATATATTAAAAAAAAATTCACGCCCACCTTAGAAAATCTGAACTCAGCTCATTTAAGATACTAGTGGGGCCCACCAACATAATAAAAACGTTTTTCTTAAAAAAAATATTTAAAACTCCAAAAATCAATTATTTCAGAACTTCAATAATTCATAATAAATAGCTCTTTTATCAGAAAAATTTGAATCTTATGTCCATTCCATAGGAAATTCAATTCTATACAACTTTGTAAGTTTAAGTTTTTCCAAATTCCAAGCAGAAATTGACTGAAATTCATATACGGACGATTTTACAGGCTATACTCAAATTTCAGTAAAAAATGGGGTCCACCGACATGTTTAACATATTTTTATCATTTATTATAACAAAAAAAAAAACTCTTCCTCCTCAATTACTCATATATCACACATTCATTATAAAAATATCACCATTATTATATTATTATATTATCACATTATACAATTGTAATATAATAATATAGATAAAATTTCAATTTTCAACAATTGTCACTTTTCTAAAAATTCATCCATTTATATCAACATAAATAAATATTTTCCTTATCATATAAATTAATAATTAATTATTCACAAATAATATTACAAAATCACAATAATGACAACCAGGTCGTTCCCAGGAAAGAGGAGGCTTTTCGATAAGGATTTCTCCTTTCTGGCGCGTAATTAGGTGACAAAACCCCTTTTCTAGACAGAACTTCCTTAGACATTGTCAATAATGCTATCTAATAATATTATTCAAATAATATAAATTATTGATCTGATAATGGGAAATACTGTGCAGTGACAATTATGGAAACAACAATAATATAAAATATCAACGTAGCAATTATTGAATCAATAAAATAAAATATTGAATAGTAATTACTATAACAATTATTGAGTAGTGCCTTCTTACTTAAGAATCAATAATTGGTGCAATACCGTGTGTTACAATGCAACACCACGTATTACTGTGTTTTAACCACTGAGTATTCCAACAGTGTTAACGGTAACAACTACGCCATTATTTATAAAAACTTATACCTGTCATTTTCTTCATCCAATCGTTTTCCGTTATATTACCAATACAATGCCGCATATTCGTATTTAATATTCCCCACAAAGAAGAATATTCCACGACCAAATGAATATTCCCCGACAACAATGAATATTTTATAACCACTTGCTTACTTAAGATATTTACGCATTTTACCCATAACTAACCACATTAATTAAATCAACCCTTACTATTTCAAAATAATAAATAGAGGAAATTCAATTTCATTTATAATAAGTTGGGGTCTTACACCTTTGTTCCATGACCGCCTGTCATTCTTCACCCTGCTCTTCTAACTCACGAATACGATCTTGCAGTTTTATATTTTGATCATAAAATTCTCATCAATTCATTACTTAAATCTTTATATGAGTTCATCTCTTGATTTTCAGATGTCATTCTTAAATACTGCCACAAAATAAGGGTTAATTAAAGAAATTGACATGTCACATATTATCCATATACTCTGACCGACCAATTAAATAACAACTAAACTTAGGTAGGTCATACTAGCGAAGGAATTACCCGTCTCTCCCATCCTAGTTCTAGTCTCACATCTCAGCGGGATCATATCCCTAAGCTTTAATACCAACTGTGACGCCTCCAAAACAGGTATACATCACCCATCTTGGGTCACCAAATACGTGGTACATAACTTAAATACAAACTTAATTAATACAAATATCGTGCAAAATACGACAACACAATAGCTGAGTTTTAACACGAATATTGTCTTCTAGACAATATCCAAACTCAAATTCAATTCTCATTATATTTAGTATCACACTATTTCATAGAATAGTGAGGACTACTATAGCCACCAACTCGGACCATCACTCCATTCCTTGACTAGTCCCAACTATATTCTCATGTCCTGAAGAGAACAATGAAAGAAAAGGGTGAGCTCAACTAGCCCAGTGAAGAATATTATGACTAAGATAATGCAGAATAAATTATCGTTAGCCTTCAACAGTATAACAACTGATAGAATACAATAGACAACACGTTTTAGATCAACAACTGTAGCGGAATAAGAAATCCATTAGAAGAGTCAAGTAGAGAATGATATCTACTGTCTTCTATGATTTAAAAGTTTATCATCAATTTTATCGTTGAGACTCAACTTAATAAATAATCCACATCACTGAATTATCCATGCACTACGGGCCAAGGATATTAATTAGTATCACGACCACGAATTATCCATGCACTACAGGCCAAGGATATTCATGTTTTCACCAATGGTCATGAACATGCCAAACAACATTTCATCTTTGCACCATTGGCCAAAGAGAACGCATGGTCGTGATCATACCAATAACTGTCCACCAATGCACTACGGGCCAATGAGGACTTTTACCACATTATTTGTAACATTAAAGGTCATGATTACACCGAATAATCCCTGGTCATAATCATACCAATCAATAGTTCATCTTTGCACCCTTGGCCAAAGATGACTTTCATCACAATATAAGCACGAGGATGATGACAATGATATAAACATTAATCAAACAAAATCAAGGATAAATATTAAAGACTTTAAATTTATCCAGAGTTTAAAAATATCCAAATTGTCAACATGATACTGCTTTGTGGAGTAAAATTCAAGAATAATATTCATGTATCAAAAATAATTTTGGACATAAAAGAAATCAATTTTTGTCGTGAATAGTACCCTGGTTGAATAGTACACGAGTGAATAGTATCCCATGAATAGTTCTTCGGAAATAGTACCCCGTGAATAGTATCCCATCATGAAAAGTACCCAAAATACCCGAGTGAATAATATCTGAGTGAATAGTAACCCGGGAATAGTATCCCGATATGAAAAGTACTTCGAATCCCCGAGTGAATAGTAACTGAGTGAATACTAGATAAAGCGCAAAACTCACGGATATTCTACTAATTTCAGGGATTATAAAAGCAATACTTACCATAGTAAGTTTAGATTTAAGAATATGAATAGAAATAACATACGAAACTGCAAATGGATTTTTACATGTCATGCGGTACGTAATCCGCGTAGACAGGTTATTCCAACATATTAAAGGATGAATACGAAAAATAGTATTCCTTATGAATACGAAAGAAATAATACCCATTACGAATACAAAAGAAATAACACCCTTTACGAATACAAAAGAAATAACACCCCTTACGTACCTTAGTAGAAGACTGGATTCTGCAATAGTGAAGTAACATAATACTCTTCTTCTTGCTCTCTATAGTTTCTCTCTCTATAGTTTCTCTTATGAGTCTCAGTGAATTGGTGAGAATGAACGAAGAATTAAGCTTCTATTTATAGGAGAATGGACTAAATAGTAACTAATTCACGGACGGTGCAGATTGATTTACTATTAAAATGGACGCTCCATATTGATTTACTATTAAACCCACAACCGATGGTCCAGATTGATTTACTTTTAAAACCACCACCGACGGTCCAGATTGATTTACTAAAATCACCACCAATGGTCCAAATTGATTTACTATTAAAATCACCATCAATGGTCCAGATTGATTTACTAAAACCACCACCAACGGTCCATATTAATTTACTATTAAAATCACCATCAATGATCCATATTGATTTACTATTGAAACCACCACCAATGATTCAGATTGATTTACTATTAAAACCACCATCGACGGTTCAGATTAATTTACTATTAAAATCACCACTGACAGTCCAGATTGATTTACTATTAAAATCACCACCGACGGTCCATAAAATTAGTAAATTTTCCTATGGAATACTAAGTCAAATTTATAACAAATGTCTTATAACAAGTCCCTATATTTATATCAAAAAATTGAATAAATATTTACCACAAATCATTTATCTTTAATAAACACACTTTTAATCTATTAATAATTATTCATCATTAATATTATAACTTACAATATTGATAACCAGATCATTCGCAGGTAAGAGGGGGCTTTCCGATAAAGATTTCTCCTTAATGGCGCGCAATTAGATGAGCAAACCCCTTTCCTCAACAGAACTTTCTAGACATTGTCAATAATGTAAATAATCAAATGAATAAATGTGTTGTCTCAATTATAAAATTTTGTGCAGATGATACTGTGACAATAATTGAATCAATAATATGAGATACTAAACAACAACAACTGTTACAATAATTGAATAAATTGAGTGGCTTCTTACGTAAGCATCAATAATCAGAGATACTGTGCAATACCGTGTGCTACTATGCAACCACACGTATTATTGTACTTTTATCACAGGATATTTGAACAGTTTAACGATAAAAGTTTTGTCGTTATTTTTATAAAAAGGTTATTTCTGTCGCTTTCTATATCTGACAGTTATTTCGTTGTGGGATCCACCAATAATTATGTCGTCGTACGAATATTCTGTAACAAAAAGAATATTCCCCGACCAAACGAATATTCCCCGACACAACGAATATTTTATATCAACTTGTTAATTTGTAAAATTTTCACATATCACCATTAACTTTAACCTTTTATCAATTTAACCATTTATTAAATAGAATAATAATTATAAGAAAATTGAATACTTTTATTTCATATAATTCAGGGTCTTACATTGATAATCTGATTTAATTTTTGAATATTATTTGGCTTAACTAATTTGATTTCTGCAGGATTGAGTTGGTTAACAAATATCATATGCTAGATCAAGGAATAATATTAAGTGTAATTGATATTGTTCCTAATCACAAATAGTAATTAGTAATACATGATTGTGGACAAGCTTTTGAGTATTGCTATGATTATCAGAAGACAAGTTAAACAATTCGAGCTTATGTGTTTGTTGCTTGGAATAATCTAATTCCCTAATTCTTAATGCTATTGTTATATTAAATCTAAAGAGCTTGTTCTAGGTTATATAATGGTTTGAATCTTGAAAAGAGCTTGTTTCATTGATTAACAATCTAAGGGGAGTTTCAGATAGTAGAGCTTGTTGTTACCTAGGACTATTAGCTTCTTTGAAGGGTAAATAATGTTACACTATTAATCTATTGTTGTAAAAAAGGTGATACTGAACTGAAGAACTGAAGCTTTTTTACTCATTGTTAATTCTTATTAGTTTATTTTTGTTAATTAAGTTAATCAATTCAAAATTCCTTTTTTATTAGAAATCATAAGATAAATATAAAACAAATAACTCTCTATGAGATTAATTCTTGCTTACTACTGTGCTAATTGTTTGAATTTTTAAAGTGAAAGTGAGGTTAATTTAGGAGTATAAACGACAACTCCCAAATTTTGGCGCCATTGCCGGGGAGTATTATTTGTTTTCGTTTATTATTTATTCTTTGTTTTTTGTTTTTCTTAATTTGTTTTTCTTTTTGTTTTATGACTCAATCCTTTTACTCTATTGAGTTAAATTTTTATCAAGAGATAAAGAAAATTGCAGATACAAAAGAAGCTCTTGTTCCATCACTTGAAGTGGAAGAGATGGTGGTGCCACACAATAACAAAACTTTGAAAGAACTGGCTACTCCTGATCTGACTCAACCATCTTTTTGTATTGAGTATCCTACTTTAGATGTTTATTTTGAACTTAAATATAGACTAATTCGTCTTTTGCCTACTTTTCATGGTCTTACAGGTGAAAATCCATATGAGCATCTAAAGGAGTTCCATGCGGTGTATTCCACGATGAAAGCACAAGGAGTTACAGAGGAGCAGATCAAGCTTAGAATTTTTCCATTCTCATTAGTAGATTTGGCTAAATACTAGTTATACTATCTACCTTCAGGATCAATATGATCATGGACTGATATACAAAGGCTATTCTTGGAAAGGTACTTTCCTGCATCAAGAGTCGCCCACGTAAGGAATGAGATATGTGGAATCACATAGTTCAATGAAGAAATTCTCTATAAGTATTGGTAAAGGTTCAAGAAGTTGTGTTCCAGCTGTCCACCTCACGAAATTGATGACCATCACTTGATCCAGTACTTCTATGAGGGGTTGCTACCAATGGAAAGAAGTATGATCGATGCGGCTAGTGGAGGAGCATTGATAAACAAAACTCCAGACGTTGCAAAGAACTTAATTATAACCATGGCAGCCAACTCACAACAATATGATACTAGGATGACTCGTACATCATAAAGGGTAAAGGAAGTGAGTACTTGTAATCTTGAGGAACAGGTTTCTGAATTAACTGCTATAGTTCGACAAATGGCTGCAAGGAATAAGCAAGGTCTTTAGCAAGCTCAACCTCAATACCACACAGAAAACCAAGAAGTACTTGTCAATTCTGGGACGTCTATGGAAGATATTTTCAAGGCATTCATGAGCCAAACACTATAGGTCAGGAGTCAGACACAACAATTCTAGCAAGAGAAAAGAACTTATGTTCAAGATTTGAGGGACCAAGTTGGTTAGCTTGCAACCATAGTAGGAAGGTCACTTTCTCAAACTGTTGAAAATGTAAGTGCTATAACATTGAGATGTGGTGCAGAGGATCAGCAGCAAGGAAAGTCAATACAAAGAAAGTTCGATAATAGTGAAATAGGTAGCAGTGATGTTCTCAAGCTCAAATTTCCACCTCTTTCAGCTTATGAAGCAAAACTACCTTTTCCCCAAGTTCTAACAAGGAATTGAAAAGTTGGAAAGAATTCAACGTGGTATACAGAGTCTAAAGAAAAATTCCTAGAAGAAATCTCGAATAGGGAACAAGAACTTAAAGATGATGAGGAGTTCACTAGTGGAAACCAGTTGGAAATGCTTGAGGCTACTACTAAATTTGAAGAAGAAATTAGGTATTCAAAGTCTGAAAAGGATGAACAAGAGGAAGAGGAGAATAATTTGATAAGTTTTTTAGATCTTTACAAAGAGGATATAGGTGATACAACGGTGCAAACAACAAAAAAACTACATGATACATACCACGGGACCTTAACTATGGAATTGGATGAGGCACATGTCCAGTTGATCGCATATGAAACTAAAAGGTATCTTGGTATTGTTGATTCTATTTTTTCTAATAATGTTGTTGACTCTATAGTGCAGGAATCTTTTGATCGAATACAATTATACAAGGAGGATTTGATGGTTGGAATGGAGCAAAATCCGGATCTCAAGGATGCTCCTAATAAATTGAAACTATTAACAGTCCACTTGAAGTACACAAGTCCAATTACATAGGATGACAAGGATGATGTTAAGCCAATGACAATAAACAAGGGTATCTACTTCGGAGGCAACCCAAGCACTTAGATTTGATTTTTCTATCCCTTGACTTATTAGTTTTTTTTAGTTGCATGCAGTTCTTTCTTCTTTGCATAATTTTCTTACATTGGGGACAATGTAAGGTTTGAGTGTGGGGGGAAGATTTAGGTTTTATTTTATTTAGGAATATTGATCTGATTTTGATGGGGAATTTGAAAATTTGATACTTTGGAAAAATTTTGAAAATTTTGGTTTTATGATTCTATTTGGCTATGTGTTAAAAAGATTAAAGTCAAATATTGAAAATTAATGCTAAATTTCAGAATCTACTTGATTCTTAATTAGTTAATGAATGATGAAGACTAAGCTATGATTCATAGTAACTGATTTTAATTGAATTTGTGATACATGAGTACTTGAATATGAGAAGTATGTTTATTTAGCTAAATTATTTGTGGAGTTATCTATGTGCACTGATTTCATGACTTAGAACTGTTTAACTTGCTTATGATTGTTGCAGAACCATGTAGAAAAAATGATGAATGAAAAAAAAGAATAAAAGAGAAGGAAAAAATAAAAATTAAAAATCTGCTTCAATGTCCATTGTGCAAAATAACTGGGTATCCAAGCCTCGGGAAGCATTAGTATTCACGCTAAAAAGTGTGATGGATAAAATTAGCTTGACTAATCGACTTTTTTGGCATTTGTTACTTGAATAAGTAAGCCTTAGGGGTGTCTCTACACCCAGCGCCCTAAGATCATCTAGTTTGCGAGTCGTTGGTGTAAAGTTCACTACATAGGTAACTCTGAAAAGCCTAAGAAAAGGAGACATTGCACATGTCAAGAAAAAAAATACGAGAAAAGTATGAAAATACATTCATCTATTCTAAAGAAAAGGTTCTATGAAAAAATTAAAAAGCAAGGAAAATTTATTCTTAGTTGTGAGTCAGTGTGCACGATTTTTCTTCTATAATAACTAAGTTGAGTAAGTATGTGGACTGTAGGAAAGTTTCTTATGTGGTTACAGATTGGATTAATGAAGTTAGTTGGTGAAATTGTAAGGTTGTTTATTGTGAGTTAACTGATGAGGCATTGATTAGATTTCTGTGAGTTTAGTGTTAAAATTCATGATTTGTATCTTGAAATCTTTTGACATAATGGTTGAATAGAATTTTTTTGGAAATCAAACTTTTAGTTTACACGTGGACGTGTAAAGACCAAGTGTGGGGAAATTTGATGAGTGAATATTATTCATTTATTTTGATTTATTTATGTTTAGTTTTATTGCATGTTTCATGTGTATATGAGCTTATTAAAGTGTTTAATGATTTCAAAAAAAAATTATAACTGAAATGAGAAAAAAGGGAAAATGCAGGGTTTTTAGCATTAAGTTGGATGCATGGTCTTGGATTCAGACTTGAATTTTATTGTAGATTTCTTCCTTAAATTTTTGGAACATCTTGAATCATCCCAATCGGAGTTCATATGAAAAAGTTATGATCTTTTTACTAAACGGAAGTCGAACCTCAAAGTTTGGAAGTTGCATTTTACATAACAGTCACTTGGAGCCTGATTTCGACCTTGATGCATCAAGAATCTATCAATTCCCAAAGAAGTAAAGTTGTAAATCTCGTCGATAGCTTTAGTTTTATATATAGCAGGCTCTGTAACTCCTCCCAGATCAAAAGTTATGGTCGTTTTACCAAAGGACGTTGCAACAAGAAATATGAGCGAATTTGAGCGGGAAAATTAGAAAATCTTGGATTTTTGGAAAGTTTCTAAAAGCAGATATTAGCAGATTTTTCTATATGGATTTGGATTGATATTTCTATTAGATTTAGGATATCTTTTAAACTAAGATTTATTTCCAAATTGCATTCTATTTCTTTATAGAAACTAGTTATGATTTGTAATTCTATTTAGGATTTGGATTTCTAACTCCAATAGGATTTAGGACTTTGTCTAGCACTATAAATAGATGACGATAGTCAGGGTTTTATTCATTCAATCATCTATTACATTCTTTTATCTACAACATTGGAGGATTGAAGACATGAGCTAAGTTCTTTTTATTTAGTTTTAAGGGATGTTGAACCTTATTTATAATTAATGGTTAATTGAGTATTCATTTTTATTCCTTCTCACATGAAATTCATTCTTGATAATCTGATTTAATTTCTAAATGTTATTTGGCTTAACTAATCTGATTTCTGCTGGATTGAGTTGGTTAACGAATATCATATGTTAGATCAAGGAATAATATTACGTGTAATTGATATTGTTCCTAATCACAAGTAGTAATTAGTAATACCTGATTCTGGACAAGCTTTTTAGTATTACTATGATTATCAGAAGACAAGTTAAACAATTCGAGCTTATGTGTTTGTTACTTGGAATAGTCTAATTCCCTAATTCTTAATGCTACTATTATATAAAATCTAAAGAGCTTTTTATAGGTTATATAATGATTAGAATCTTGTGAAGAGCTTGTTTCATTGAGTGACAATCTAAGGGGAGTTTTGGGTAGCAGAGCTTGTTGTTACCTAGGACTATTAGTTTCATTAAAGGGTAAATAATGTTACACTATTAATCTATTGTTCACTGAACTGAAGAACTGAAGCTTTTTACTCATTGTTCTTATTAGTTTATTTTTGTTAATTTAGTTAATCAATTCAAAATTCCTTTTTTGTTAGAAATCATAAGATAAATATAAAACAAATCACTCTCTGTGGGATCGATCCTTGGTTACTACTGTGCTAATTGTTTGAATTTGTAAAGTGAAAGTGTGGTTAATTTAGTAGTGTAAACGACAGCTTCCGACTACTGCTACACAATTTAATATAACATCTTATGAAAGACCTATCATTAATAAGATTGATCTTTCAATTAGCATAACATATCTTAACTTATAACATTATTACTCAATATTAAATTATCTAACCTTTATCACATAAACAATCAGTAAATAGTACCTTAAACTATTAGTAAATATTATCATCCCTTGATAATATTATTATCACATAATCATCATCTTAAACTCTCATAAAATATTATTAATCATTTAATAATAGTTCATTCACTTCTTAATAATATTCTAATCATTTACTTTGAATAATACCTTAATCAATTATTAACCTTTAATAATATTTTAATCATTCAATATTATTAGTCATTTAATAATATTTTAATCACTTACTAATATTATTAATTATTTAATAATATTTTAATTACTTACTAATATTATTAATCTTTTAATCATCTATTAATATTATTAATTATTTAATAATATTTTATTTACTTACTACTACTATTATTAATCATTTAATAATAACTTAATCTCTTACAAATATTATTAATCTTTTAATAATATTCTAATCTCTTACTAATATTATTAAACTTTTAATAATATTTTAATCTAATATTATTAATTATTTAATAATATTTTAATTGCTTAATCTAATAGTTTAAATTATTTAATAATATTTTAATTTAATATTATTTAGCATTTAATAATATTTTAATCACTTACTAATATTATTAATTATTTAATAATATTTAAATCTCTTATTAATATTATTAATTATTTAATAATATTTTAATCACTTATTAATATTATTAATCATTTAATAATATTTTAATCATTTATTACTATTATTAATATTTTAATCATTTATAAACAATTTAATTTAATTGTTTTATCTCTTACTATTTAATTTATTTAACACACATATCATGCCATTCATATAACATATTATTAAAATAACTAAAATACCCCTTATAAAATCTTAATACATCATATTAAAGGTCATTAGTCAATAAAATTACATTAAGAAGTTTTACAACTCAATATAAATTAATTTTCTCATTTAGTCTTAACTTAAACATATGCATGAAAAATACCAAAACAACTTATTATTATTTTTTTATCTTCTGGTAAAACTTAATATATGATTTTTTAGTGATAAAATAAATTGTCTACAATTTTCCAATTTCGTTTGATATTTTTAAATAGGCCAAAACAGTCCAAATTTGCAACATTTATTTAAAATTATCCTTTTGTCCAAAAATTTTGAAATTTACATAGTAGAATCATGTTATCATAGAGTAACTACTGTAAAAATTTTACATTTTTCTAGGCTATACAAACTGAGTTATTACATTTTACTTTTAAAATCACACTTTCTTGTAAAAGCCACAACTTCACTTCTGGACATCCAAAAATCCCCATGTTTGGACAGGAACTAGTTAACTTGATATACTACAATACCAAAAAAAATCAGAATTTTTAGAGAATCATAAGTGGCCGAAAAAGCCCTTGCTAAAACTGGGTAGTATGCAAAAAGGGTTATCCAGAATTTTTTGATATTTGGACAGTTTTGCCAAAACGTATGCCACGACTTGTTCGTTTAACCTTTTTGAGTGATTCCACTTTGGTTTAATGGATAAATCTTTAATCTAACACACCCCTTTATTGTGTTCCTGGAATTTTCCTTAAGTAGTTGTTCTTACCCTTTATTGTGTTCTATGTTGATTTTATCCTTCAGGGGTGTGTTTTTAGAAAAGATCAACATACAATGTCAACGATTTGAAAATATTAATTTTAATGATTGGGCTGAATTAGATAGAGTTGCCAGTTGGTATGAGTTTAAATGGTTGTACCAACTCAACCAGAGTTTGAAAAAGGTTTTCGTAATATGGCCCAATATGTGACTCCATTTAATTGGTCTAGAACTCGAGATTCATAGAGTTTGGGGGCTTGCTTAAACGAGGGGAATGTTTTAGGCACACCCCCCCCCGATTTTCTTGAAACACGGTTACCGTGACTTTTTCATTTCCTATACATTTAATGTGTGTACGTGTTGAAAGCTTTTGTTTTGAAAAGATATTTAGTACTTTATCCGAAAGTAATGTTGTGCCTCTTTGGACCTATGTACAAAGGGTTTGATTTATACAAAAGTTCAATTTTCATTTAAAACATATGAAAGTGAGGTTTTGAAAGCCGATTTTCAAACCCTTTTTCCAAAAAGGAATCAAGACCCTTTTATACTTCCATTTTAACTAGATTTGGCTTGATTTTATTTTATTGAGATGCGAAACAGGTTTGACATTAAATTAAAACTATTCACAAGTGTCTGACTCTTTATGGGCATGAAAGCCATCGAACTAGCCCGAGCACCACACACATGATTTTCACCCTTTTGGGGCGTTAAATCCGAATAACTATTTTAAGGCCCAAGGATTACATTTACAAAGGGTTGCAAGCTAGCTGTACAACTTAAACACGTCCATTATTGGAACCAAGTTTCAGATTCATTGATTGAATCTTTACCTGAATGGTTCCTAGGCTCACGTCATATCATTTAAAAGCTTGCATGCAATAAATATCGAAATAAAACATATATAACTTACAAACTTTACTCGAAAAAGTGATTTATCAGCTAAATACTTGTATGCGAGTAAATAAGCTTCCCGTTCCCTCTAGATACAGATCTAGGATCATGTGGTTGCTAAATATTTACAAAAACTATAAAGAAAACTAGATCTATCCTGATCTTAGCCATTCTAGCTCAACAGTTCAGGTTTTACAACTTTTTAAGCCTGTTAAAAGCTATAGGATATATCTAGTCAATACATCTCAAATATTGACTATTATACAAGAAATGAACGGTTAAAAACTAAATCTAACCACAACCAAGCAAGATCTAAGTATATTTATCACTTATACGCAGATTAAAGTAGTAAATAAGGCCAGATCTAAAGAGATCTTACAATATGATGCGAGATCTGCTAACGAAAGGTTTTTCGCACCTTAAAACTCAATTTCTACCGGTTAAAACTTGATATGTTGAATTATATATCTAAGTGTTTATTTGTCTCTTCTCTCTTGCTGAAAATAAGTTGGGGGGCTGATATTTAAAGACCCGACCAGCCTCGAGGCTACCTGTGATAGCCGCTGGTAGATATACAGCTGGGCTAGGTGGGCTATACCTCCTCGAAGTGTATTCCCTCGATTAATGTGTAGTTTGTTTGAAACCTTCATAACTTGCAATCCGAGAATCCTATGGAGGTCTGCCATACCATTCTGGAAAGCTCTTTCCGAGAGCTACACAATGACATATGATTTGACCTTTTTTGAATTCGGGAAGATGGGTGTGACACCCCCAAATTTGGGTACTTCATTCCCACAAGATTTGGTGTTCACTTGATAAAAACATTCATGTCTAACTACACAAACATAATAAAATTTAATAATAAACCTTCTCATTAAAGGATTACATCAATAAGTTCAACAAAATCTCCTAGGTTATCTAACCTTTAAATAAAACATTATGTGCAAAAAATTAAATAACTACATCACAAGATTTAAAATAAAGTCTGACAATATAAAAGTCAACAAGTTTACAAATCTTCAATACTTGTTCATCTTCCCTTTCCCTTTACTAGTGGTAGGTTCATCGACCTTCTCAACTTTAGCTGTAATATTTGTATAAGCAAGAGTGAGCAAACAATGCTCACTTGAAATGACAATGAATAAACATTGTGACGCCCCTAAAATAGGTCCACACGACCCATTCTGAGTCGCCAGATATAACACTATAAAAATCATTTACAAACTTCATTTATATAACTATTGAACTGTCGTGCAGAATACAACCACAGTTAAACTGTGAGTTTTAATACAAATGTGTGTAACTCTCATGGTGCCTCGACCACAACCTTACAATGGTACTTTACATAAAAGTACAGTCAATAACTATTTTAGAAATTAAAATCTTTTGAAAATACTCAAGGAAACCTTCATTGCATAGGGAGGCCACGCGCCTAGGTTATGGTAGATATCATATGTCCACGTAATTATCCTTGGTTGACCCAATAGTCCCCAAAGAAAAACAAGAAGATTACTATCATCTTCTTTCCAATGGTGAGTCTTCTCTTGACATATAGTTATTTCTATTGTCTCCAAGTGAGAATTATATTTCAAATAAACTCCAAGATTATATAGGTAGTGCTCGTAGATATACTCAGCAAGTGGATGTGTACAACCCTGTCTTATGATAACACAAGGTTGTATGTCATTAGATATCTTGTATGATAGTGGCAAAACACCCTTCCAAAGTTGGGTTCACCTCACTCTATTCGGTTCATCAAAATTAAATATCAAATGACATATACAATACGACACACTTATCTAAAGTTCTTAATAAAATTATTTCCATACTATTTAGGGAGAACCTCAATAGCTATAGACCACCGTTCTATTCTCCTGTTACCCCCGCTCGACCCAACTACACTCTTATTACCTAAAAGGAATTGTGAAGCAAAAAGTGTGAGCACAACTAGCCCAGTAAAGAATATCATTTACATCATCAATAGCCTTTATCAGTAATAAATCAGAGATTTAGAACATATGGTAGATGATAAAACTTTTCAACCATAGTTGCAGCAGAACGAGTAAAAGAGTCAAATAGACCATCAGGTCTATTATCTTCTCCATATTAAAAGTCCACCAATAATATTTTTTCCCTGTAACATCAATCAATAATTCATGTCCACAATCATATGAATAACTTATAATCATAATTGCGATTCTAAATTTCTCTTCGCACCCAGGACGAAGATAATTTTCATCGCCTATCTTCACCTGAAACATCAAAAATCATGGTTATACCAAATCACAATTCTTGTTCATAATCATACTAATAAATTTATCTTTGCACTACTGGCCAAAGATATTGATCAACAATTCATCTTTGTTCTAAAAGCCAAAGACATACTACTGTATATAGAAGAGTCAAGTAGAACGTGATATCTACTATCTTCTACGAATTAAAAGTGTATTATCAATATGTTATCGCTGATACTCATCTTAATAATTAATCCACATCATCAAATCATCCATGCACTATGGCCAAGGATATTCATTAGTATTAGGACCACGAATTATCCACGCACTACGTGCCAAGGATATTCGTATTTTCAATAATGGTCATGATTATACCGAATAATCCCTGGTTATAATCATACCAACAACTGCCCATTAATGCACGTAAGCCAAAGATATACAACCAATAATCAACGGTCCATCTTTGCACATAAGCCAAAGATATACAACTATAAAACCAATAATCAACAGTCCATCTTTGCACGTAAGACAAAGATATACAACTATAAAATCAATAATTAGCAGTCCATCTTTGCACGTAAGCCAAAGATGACTTTCATCACAATATAAGCATGAGGATGATGACCATGATATAAGCGAAAACAAGGATAAATATTAAAGATTTAAATTTATCCAAATATTATCAATCACTAAATAAACTCATAATCTAATATTATTAATATTATAACAATATTTTAATCACTTCTTAAACTTATAAACAATTTATTTCAATTGTTTACACTTTACCAAATAATGCATTTTAATCATTCAAAAATGCCATACGCATAAGATTTTATCACCAATGATCAAATCCCTCAACAAAAATATGCATATACCCTATATAGGATTCTCAAGCCATAAAATCCTATTTTCCAATTTTGTTACTTCACATAACATATTTAATTCATTTACTCATAACTAGTTCATTTTCATGAAAAATACCAAATCACCCCAAAAATATTTTTTTTCCGGATTTAGCGTAATATAGTCCCATATTGAACATATATTTTCTCGAAATTTTTAAAATTCATTTACTATTTTCATATATGCCAAAATCGCCAATATTTAGACATTTATCATAAATTGTACTTTTGTCCAAAAATTACGAAATTTACAGGGTATACTCCTGTTATATCCATGTACTCCCAATAAAAATTTCACCAATTTTGGAGTTAACCACAAGGAGTTATATGGTTTTACTTTTAAAATAGTCTTTTCGCATAAAATCCATAAATCTTAATCTATACATCCAAAAATCGTCATCTTTGGACACAATATAGAAAACTCATCAAATTTTTCAAGAATTTTTGAGGGTCAAAAAATTATTAAACTGCAAATGGATTTTCACCCGCCATGCAGTAATCCACAAAGACAGATCATTTCTATAATTTAATAAGGAATGAATACAAAGGATCATTCACCATGCATGTGGTAATCCACATAGACGGGTTATTCCAACAGAATAATAAAGAATGGAACTAGGTCATGCATAATCTGAACAGACAGGATATTCCAACAGAATAATAAAGAATGGAATAACAACAAAATTCACCAGGTGTTGGGTAAAATCTAATTACGCACAACACGCAAGTATACGTGGTCATCAAGTAATACAGTGATAAGTTAAGTATCGTTCCCACAGAGAATTAGTTAATAAAAATCATCAAGTACTAACCCATAACCAACTCAATCTTATTTAAACGAATGAATTTAATATTATAAATTAAAATATTTAACTAAACTAATTCTAATTACATCTAATTAAAACTCAGATTATGGAGATTTAAGATCACAACTTCACTTATTGCTTCATTTAAGCTAACAGACTTCTCAACAATTATTTTCTATCCTGAATTGTTAATCAAGAACACTAAAGCAGATAAAACCACCTCTCGATGTATAATACCCATACTCACTTGCATCCACAGATGATAGAATTAAGCAAGACACCCTAATTAACTAATCTACTATATCTCTATGTGAATTACAATTAAAAAAGATTTAAAGCACAAGTTCTCTATAAGATTACATATGGCGTAAAGGCATATCTCTATCTTAAACACGAATCATGAATTCCATCTATGCAGAAATCACAAACATATGCTATCATGATCAAATCTAAATCAATACTTCATCTCTCGAGTTCATATTGATTATCACGATAATTGATGGCCAGTCAATTAAACAATTAAGTCCAAATCATAATAGACAATCCTCACAATAGAACATAATAATTGATATCAAAGCATATTAAAATAAACTACACAATAAGATCCATTGTAATCTCAAACAAAAGAATTAGTTCATGATTATTGAATTAAAACTAAGAATCCACACTAGAATAAACAATAAAAGACAAAGATAGAAGAAGATGAGAAGATAGAATCTATTGTCTATAGATTTGATGCTCTCTCCTTGCTCCTACTTTGAATCTTCAATGGTCTCCAAGTTGCTTCAATCTCCGAATCTAATAAGAACTAGGATTTTTCCCAATCTACTCTAATTTAATCTAATGGAATTCTTCTAAAAACTTCCCTCTAATCCTTGTAATTCTTCTCCTTTTATATGCCTCTTTTGGAGTCATTGAGTCAAACAGCTCGAATCAATCCTTATCGGACCCAAATTTGGACAAAATCTACTCTTTCTGCGCGTACCCAAGCCCTAGCTTGGGTTTTACTCCTTGGAGGGCAAGCCCCGGCTTTCTATGCTACTGATTTTGCACTTAGGACCCCAAGCCCCGGCTTGGGTATAAGGCATAAAAGAGCAAGCCCCGGCTTGGGTGCAAGCTGCTAATTATTTTTTCTGCTGTAGTGTCCTCTGGTAAAATGGTCATAACATTTGATTCAGAAAGAATTACGGGGCCTGCCACCTATCAAATCGAAGCTATCGACGAACTCTACAACATTCATTCTTTGAGTTTTGAGAAATAACGAACGAATTAAGGTCTAAATTGGACTGGAAGTGACTGCTATGCAAATGACCACCCAAAACAGCGAAATTCAACGTCCGTTGGTATAAATGTCATAACTCTTGCATCCGAACTCCGATTGGAATGATTCAAGATATTCTGGAAAGCTAAGAAGAAGCTCTACAATATAGTTTAAGTTCCAAGCCAAGAACATGAAATGAACATAAAAGCCCAAACGATGTCCGGATTGCTTTTCTTTGCATTTTCCTTGCTTTTCCTTACCAATAGTCGCTCACACCGCTTCCAAATGTATAACCTACAAAATGAATACAAAATGCATGAAAAGTAACTAAGAAACACAAGATTAAGAAAATAATTCAAGTAAAAGATGCCGGATAAGTGGATATAAAATCCACTTATCAAATACCCCCAAACTTAAACAGTTGCTTGTCCCCAAGCAACACAACATAATGCAATGCAATGTAATGAAATGCAACTAATCTATATGCCTACGATTCTAGCAGTAATAACAAAGACAAATCTATTCAATCGACCTTAGAGAAATCAAGTAAACATGATAATACTTCATATCAAAACCAATCAACAATTTCCTAGTCAATCATCAAAATTATCTTAAACTATTATTACTGGTATAGTGTGTGTGTGTGCCCCACAACAATGTTAACTGATATAAAATCAAATTTAACACATAACAAGTCTCTTTGAAGGCATCATACAGTGTAAACTCAAGAAATCCAAAAACAAGCTAGATCCAACTAAAATCAAACAATTACCAATATCGAGGGTCAACATGGGATAATTATGCTTTATTTTTCATCTACAGGGGCTTTTTGCTCTTATTTCCCGTTTTATTCTCTATTTTTTTTCTTTTGGTTTATATACACATAGTTATGCAATGTCTTATTCCCTTAGGCTTTTCAATGCTACCTTAACGAGCTTTCGACCAGCGACTCCCAAACCATTAAGACCTTAGGGCGCTAGGTGTAGAGACAATCCCCTCGGGCTTACTTACTCAAGTAACAAAGGCCACAAAACTAGACAAGCACGCCATGTTGTTTATTCATACTTTTATTTTATTTTATTTTTATTTTTGTTTCAATAGCTTATATATCTCATATATTCCCCCAAACATAGGTTCTTGTTTAACTTTAGCCATCACTACTTGTTCTTGTCATTCTTTCATTTAAACTAGCATTATCCTTTAGAATCCCATTATGTATCAATTTAAACTTAATCAATCATAAGTTGTTTTTACTGTGCTATCCTTATTATACCAGTTTCAAACAGAAAAAGATTTAATTCATAACAAGAAATAACATCAAAGCTCTAATAGTCAGTACTATACTTGCCTACTCAATTCCATTCTCCTCATTGGCCAAAATAAACTTAAACTATCAAACAGCCGGACTCATGCAAGATGAACATAGTAACTAACTATTATTTTTGATTTTTTTTCCACAATAAACTGAATATAATGCTATTCAAACTATACTACTATGCAACTACTTATGCAGTTGTTCTACATGAATGCAAACATAATGAACCTAAACTAAATTAACAACATATGCAAAATAACATAACATAAACATGAAACTAAACATACAATAATGAACTAAACTAAATTCCCCCAAACTTAGCAATTACAATGTCCCTCATTGTAAGAATATATAGCTTAAGTAGAAGAGAACTTCCCCAGAATCGCCTAAGCGTGAAGTGATGGTGGTGATGGCGGTGACGATCATTTTCCTATCCATTAAACCTCCAATACCTGCAATGAAGAGAGACAATATGGATTAGATTATAAGAGAGCTTAATAAGCAAATTAATTTATATCTACTAAATAAACTAATAAAGCATAGAAATATAAAAATTCCTGGGTTGCCTCCCAGTTAGCACTTGATTTACAGTCTTTCAGTCTGACTTTGTCTGGTCAACGCTATCCAATTCCTCTTTGAAAATTGAGGAACCCTCCATCCATCGGAAATAATGTAGCTTTTTAGTAAGTTTCCATTTGTGATAACCATTGCATTAAAGTCACCTAGCATGCTTTGTTTAGATAATATCACATTCAAGAACGTCCAAAATCTAGGTGTTTTCTCCATTGTGTCTGTGAATAAATTCTTGCATCGAGGCTTGTCAGACACAATAATCTCTTCTTCTATCTTCTCCAGCTCAGTGCACCATGGCTTCGAAGTTGTACTCGCTTTTACGTCACAAGGAGTATTGTCGACGACATGACTACCTAGCGGACAAGGTTTTGCAAATCTAACCGGATTCTTAAACTGTGGTGGAGAAGGCACTTGAGACATTAATAACATCGGCTCATCCTCATTAGTACTCATAGTTAGCTCTTCACCGACCTTTTTTTCATTATCCCTGATAGGTGGATTTTATATCCACTTATTCGGTATCTTTTACTTGAATTAGTTGCCTATATTCATATGTATTAGTTACTTTTCATGCATTTTGTGTTTATTTTGTAGATCTTATGCTTGGGAACGATGTGAGCGATTATTGGTATGAAAACGCAAGGAAAAGCAAGGAAAATGCAAAGAAAAGCAATCCAGACATCATTTGGGCTTTCATGTTTACTTCATGTTCTTGGTTTAGAACTTAGCTTATATTGTAGAGCGTCTTCGTAGCTTTTCAGAACATCTTGAATCGTTCTAATCAGAGTTCGGATGCAAAAGTTATGATCTTTGTACCAACGGACGTCAAACTTCGCTGTTTTGGTTAGCCATTTTCATAGCAGTCCCTTCCAGCCAAATGTTAGCCTTTATTCGTCCAGAATTTCTCAATCCTCAAAGAATGAAAGTTGTAGATCTCGTCGGTATCTTCGATTTGATAGGTAGCAGGACCCGTAACCTTTCCCGGATCAAACGTTATGACCATTTTACCTGAGGATACTGCAACAGTAAATGGATCGCTGGCGGCGAAGAATTTGTCTTGGCGTCACACATGACCCTCGAGCAAAAATGCGATTTTTTGCAAGTCGCGTGCTCGCGCAACCCTTCAGGCAATTTCTGCGCGGCCGCGCGACTTCGGGCGATGACCACAGCTGACTTTTCATTAAACAGAGCAATTGAAGCGTGATTGAGAGAGGGGTTCAATGAGGGCTTATATATTAGACGTATTTTCATTATGTAAGAGATATTCTACCCCTTGGGGGTTGAACTTACTGCTATATTTTCTTTCTTCAACTTTCAATAAGTAGATTAGAGTAGATTAGAGTAGTGATTTTCTAGAGTTGATTAGATTGAAGACTTGAAGCGATTGGAAAGCATTGGAGATTCATCCTTGGATCAAGAGAACAGATTTGCACTACCATTCTCTATTCTCACTCTCTCTTTGATTCCTAATTGTATCTTAAAATGTTTATTCAATATGTGGAAGATAGCATTAATTCAATTATGATTTAAATTCTATTCTGAGATTGCAATGAAGTCTATGGATTAGTTTTATCTGATATATTTCATTGTTAGTTTTATTGAATTCTATGAGATTGTCTATTAAGATTCATGCTTGCTTGTTTAGTTGATTGGCCATCAATTACTGTGATAATCCATATGGACTTGAGAAATGAAGTATGGGTTTAGATCTGATCTTTTTAGCTTGTGATTGTATATTCTACATTGTGTTGGGATGTATGATTTGTGCTTAGGATAGACATATACCGAAGCACCATTCGTAGTCATTTGAGAACTTGCGCTTAAACCTTAATTATTTGTAAATCACATAGACATATAGTGGTTTAGGTAATATGGGTGTTCATGTGTACTCTATCAAATGTGGATTATATGTGATATGAATATAGTACATTGAGAGATGGCTATACTTTACTTTCTTGTTCTTGGCTAACAATCCAGTACAATTAGTTTGGTTTAACATGGAATGTGTTAATTTGAATGCGTCAATAGATGAAATTATAATCTCAGGTCTTCATTATCTAGTTTCACTCTAGGAATAGTTAGGTTTATTTACTTTAATAGCTTAAATATAAAATATAATTTCATTCATTTAGATAAGACTGAAATGGTTATGGGTTAATGCTTGGTGAACTTTATTAGTTAATTCCTTGTGGATCGATACTCGACTTACTCTGTATTACTTGTTGACGCATGTATACTTGCATGAGTTAGAGCTCTTTTATCAGAACTGAAAAAGAGGCAACAAGTTTTTGGCGCCGTTGCCGGGGAATTAGATTAATAAATTTTTGCCAACATTAATTTCAATCAAATTGGTCTTAATTTAAACATTTTTTTTGTTTTAATTATCTTCTTATATTTCTCGCTTTTCAGGTACCATGGGTGACTTTTCTTATCAATGGCCTTATGCAAATAGGACTCAACCAAGGGACATAAGCACTGAGGGAGTCAATGTATTTTTTATATTGTCGGCAGAAATTGCAACACTTTCGGAGAGGTTGGATATTCTTGCAGCCCAACGCACTCGAGAGATAGTAGTTATATGTGAATACTGTGCTGGCAAGCATCCGAGTTATCAGTGCAACGTCAAGGTTGGACAAGTGCAGTTTGGGGGTGATTACTTTAACAACGATGTTTATCCTGATTATCAACAAGGTTGGGGGTATCACCCAGATTATGAATGGGGTTATAACTATCAAGATCAATACTGCATCTCAAGTCCAACATATCCATCAGATTTCTCATATCCACCTCCAGTGCAACAAGAAGAAAATTCAGAGTTGAAGGATTTTATGTCAAAAAGCATAGCAGATCATGAAGAGATGATGATGAGTCAGGAGTTATCAAGCCAAAATCCTAACAAACAGATGGAACAACTCATTAACTCCTCAATGAATGGTCCTCAATACATGGATTTCAAAACTGAACAAGATAATTCAAGATTGGAGGATTTGTGGTTCAAGTTTGTAGCATCAACTGAGGAGAAGATGATTGAGCAAGAGAGATCAATTTGAAATCTACAGAATTAGATGGATCAAATGTTCGAAGCCTTGAATAATCGCCCTCAAAACATTTGGTGCTATGACATGGACGATGAAACTGATGGAGAGCCAGAAGTGTACATACCACTGAATGAACTGAAAGGACTGGATATTGAGGAGACAACTAGGGGTATGGAAAATAAAGAACATGAGCTGACTTATATAATACCCCAAGTGCCTTCTCAATTAGAGTTAAAAAATTCAGTGGGTTTTGCACACCCATGTCCCCTTGTTAGTCACATTCAAAGCAAGAATTTCTGCGATTATGAGGCCTCTTACAAACCATGGTGGATTGAGGAAGAGATAATAGAAGAAGAAAATCATGTTGTATCTGTCATGCCTCAATGCAAAAATCTATTCACAGATACAACGGGAGAAGAACCTAACGATGCAATAGAAATGGAGACATCGTGTACAGGAAATATGCTAGGTGACTTCAATCCAAAAATTCTCATGACGGGGAACCTACCAAATCACATAGCGGTTCTAATGGATGGAGGGTTCCTAGCTTATCGTAGAGTAATTGGATAGCGGTGTCAAAAAAAAAAAGTCCAGCTAAAGGACTATAAACCGAGCGCTCGATGTGAGGTACCCCATCCAATCTTTCTCCCTCCTTGTTTAATTCTTATTTACATTTCCATATTTAGTAGATGTTAGATAGTGGTAAAGTCTTAATATTAGTTTTATTGTTTCTCCTCTCAGGTTCAATCTAATTGCTATAAGCCTTCGGGATCAAACAGAAGTCAAAAAACTGAAGTCGCCAAGGCACATGGTCGTGGCGCGTCACACTAACCACAAGCCAAACACCGCTGCATGTGCCGCCATAGCTTAGTCACATAATTTTTTTTTACTAAATTTGAAGAATTTTTGACTCAAGCATTCAGACAGTTAGAAGCCCACACTCAGTTTCCAACTATATAATATCTCAAACTTAGCCATCGCCTGATATACCATCGGATCTTGAAGAGGCGAACAAAGATGACATTGTCACTTAGGGGAGTATTCTTTCACTTTTAAGTACAATGAGGGCATTGTTCATTTTAAGTTTGGGGGCATTGGGTCTAGTTAGTAGTTTAGAGCATGTAGTGTAATTGCATCATAAAGAGTAATTTCATGTTACATATAGTTAATTGCATGTTAGTAGTTATTAGTTTATTTTTGCGGTAAATATTTTTTTCTTTTTGATTGGCTTAATATCTGTTTAGTTTCATAACATTGCATAATCCCAGGTTTTTAGTTAGTTGAATTCTAATTTGGCCAATGATGACATAGAAATTTGATAATTTTTGAACTTGGTTGATATCTTGAGCTTAGTTATAATTTTATACATGATATAATTCATGTTGCTATTTAGATGTTACCAGGTAGCACGACAATGTTCCTATTTGCTTGTTGGTTAAGATTAGTATGCTCGTCTGTTGAGAGAAAAATGTTTTTTTAAGGATAAAATTGTGTAGGAAGTGAGACATAGACTATGAAAACACAAATACTCAAACTTTGGGAACACATGGGTATGCTTGCTATTGGGGCGAGATGGAGCGTAAAACGCACTCGTTTAAATGGAAATGGAAAGTGAGATGGAGCGTAAAACGCACTCATTTAAATGGAAATGGAAAGTGAGATGGAGCGTAAAACGCACTCACTATATATAAAAAAATCAATAAACACCACGGGAAAGTGCAAAAATTGCCCTCGTGTGTAAAAACAAAGAAGAATAAACCCATTGTTGAACCTTAATTTGTATTGATGTGTTAGAGTAGTTGATGTCTCATTAGTATATGCAGTTCTTAATTTAAACTTCAATTTTCTATCTTAAGCAATATAAAGATGTGGTATCTTCATCTTTTTCAAGCTTATCTGTGGAACACATCACACACACACAACATCTTTATAGCGAGGTTAGGATTATATGATTGTATGTCATTATGCCTTTTCGCTTAGTTTGATGCTTTGTTCTTGGATCTTGATATTTCTCCTAGGCATATCTTATTGGAATTTTTAACATGGTCGGGAAATCTTGGGATTCATTGTCATAGTAAGCGTAGCTTACATAGCATGTAGATTGCATTATATTGTGTTGCTTGAGGACAAGCAACAATTTAAGTTTAGGGGTATTTGATAGGTGGATTTTATATCCACTTATTTGGTATCTTTTACTTGAATTAGTTGCTTATATTCATGTGTCTTAGTTACTTTTCATGCATTTTGTGTTTATTTTGTAGATCTTATGCTTGGGAACGATGTGAGCGATTGTTGGTATAAAAACGTAAGGAGAAGCAAGGAAAATGCAAAGAAAAGCAATCCGGACATCATTTAGGCTTTCATGTTTACTTCATATTCTTGGTTGAAACTTAGCTTACATTGTAGAGCGTCTTCGTAGCTTTCCAGAATATCTTGAATCATTCAAATCAGAGTTCGGATGAAAGAGTTATGATCTTTGTACCAACGGACGTCAAACTTCGCTGTTTTGGTTAGCCATTTTCATAGCAGTCCCTTCCAGCCCAATTTCAGCCTTGATTCGTACAGAATTTCTCAATCCTCAAAGAATGCAAGTTGTAGATCTCGTCGATATATTCAATTTGATAGGTAGCAGGACCCGTAATTCTTCCCGGTCCAAAAGTTATAGCCATTTTACCAGAGGACACCGCAGCAAGAAATGGACTCACTGCGGGCATAAAATTTGTGCGCGCCAGACGCGGACCTCGAGCAAAAATGTGATTTTCTACAGTCGCATACTTCACGCGACCCTTCAGTTAAATTCTCTTTGCGGCCATGATTTCTTGACGATGACCATACCGACTTTTCATTAAATAGAGCAATTGAAGCGTAATTGAGAGAGGGGTTCAATAAGGGCTTATATATTAGACATATTTTCATTATGTAAGATATATTCCACCCCTTGGGCGTTGAACTTACTGCTATATTTTCTTTCTTCAACTTTCAATAAGTAGATTAGAGTAGATTAGAGTAGTGATTTTCTAGAGTTGATTAGATTGAAGACTTGAAGCGATTGGAAAACATTGGAGATTCAACCTTGGATCAAGAGAACAGATTTGCACTACCATTCTCTATTCTTACTCTCTCTTTGATTCCTAATTGTATCTTATGATGTTTATTCAATATATGGATGATAACATTAATTCAATTATGATTTAAATTTATTTTGAGATTGCAATGGAGTCTATGGATTAGTTTAATCTGATATATTTCATTGTTAGCTTTATTGATTTCTATGGGATTGTCTATTAAGATTCATGCTTGCTTGTTTAGTTGATTGGCCATCAATTATTGTGATAATCCATATGGACTTGAGAAACGAAGTATGGCTTTAGATCTGATCTTTTTATCTTGTGATTGTATATTCTACATTGTGTTGGGATGTATGATTTATGCTTAGGATAGACATATACCGAAGCACCATTCGTAGTCAATTGAGAACTTGCGCTTAAACCCTAATTATTTATAAATCACATAGACATATAGTGGTTTAGATAATGTGGGTGTTCATGTGTATTCTATCAAATGTGGATTATATGTGATATGGGTATAATATATTGAGAGATGGCTATACTTTACTTTCGTGTTCTTGGCTAACAATCCGATATAATTAGTTTGGCTTAACATGGAATGTGTGGATTTGAATGCGTCAATAGATGAAATTGTAATCTCAGGTCTTCATTATCTAGTTTCACTCTAGGAATAGTTAGGTTTATTTACTTTAATAGCTTAAATATAAAATATAATTTCATTCGTTTAGATAAGACTGAAATGGTTATGGGTTAATGCTTGGTGAACTTTATTAGTTAATTCCCTGTGGATCGATACTCGACTTACTCTGTATTACTTGTTGACGCATGTATACTTACATGAGTTAGAGCTCTTTTATCAGAACGGAAAAAGAGGCAACAATCCCCACTTGTCTCCTCTTTTTCAACATCTCGAGGCTCATTTAGTTGTAGATTTGGTTCGGGTTCTCTGCCAATTTCGTCATCTATGTCATAAAGCCAAGTGTTTGGAGGAAGGTTGTTTACGGCTTTGGTTATTTGATCTATCTTATTCTACAGATTTTGACTTGATATCTCTTGATTATGAATTGACCACTCTTGATTAATCATTCTCTCCTCATTTGACTTGCACCACAATTCCTCCATCCTTGAATTATCTATCTCAGTCTCGGAAGCCATGTATTGAGGACCATTGGTTGAGGTAGTGACGAGTTGTTCCATCCATCTATTGAGATTTTGGGTCGATAACTCCTGACTCATTATCATCTCTTCTTTTTCTGCTATAATCCTTAACATGAATTCCTTAAACTCTGAATTGTCTTCTTATCGCATTGGAGGTGGATATGAGAATTCCGTCGTGTATGTTTGATTTGGAGTAGAGTATTGGTCCTCATAAGTATAGTTCCATGAAGAATCCGGTTGATACCCCTAAACTTGATGATAATTATCATATGCATACTGATTGAGGTGGTTACCACCATACTGTACCGGCCCAAGATTGATGGTGCATTGATTACTCGGGTGATTGCCAGCACAATAGTCACATATAACTGCGATCCTTCAACTCCTTTGGGCTGCAATAACGTCCAACTTCCTCAAAAGTTCTTCAATCGGTGCTGATATTGCGGAAAATGCATTACGTCAATCAATCCCCGTTTCCCTTGGTTGAGTCATGTTCATGTATGGCCATTGATACGCAAAGTCATCCATGGTACCTAAAAAGAGAGAAAAATAGGAAGAGAATTAAAAATAAAAATAAAAATATTTAAATTAAGACTAATTTGATTGAAATTAATATTGGCAAAGAGATATTAAACTTAGTCCCCGACAACGGCGCCAAAAACTTGTTGGGTAAAATCTAATTACGAATAACACACAAGTATACGTGGTCAACAAGTAATAAAGTGATAAGTTGAGTATCGTTCCCACAGAGAATTAGTTAATAAAAAATCACCAAGTACTAACCCGTAACCAACTCAAACTTATTTAAACGAATGAATTTAATGTTATAAATTAAAATATTTAACTAAACTAATTCTAATTACCACTAATTAAAAATCAGATTATGGAGATTTAAGATCACAACTTCACTTATTGCTTCATTTAAGCTAACACACTTCTCATCAATTACTTTCTATCCTGAATTATTAATCAAGAACACTAAAGCAGATAAAACCACCTCTCGATGCATAATACCCATACTCACTTGTATCCACAGATGATAGTATTAAGCAAGACACCCTAATTAACTAATCCACTATATCTCTATGTGAATTACAATTAAAAAGGATTTAAAGCACAAGTTCTCTATAAGATTACATATGGCGTAAAGGCATATCTCTATCCGAAACATGAATCATGAATTCCATCTATGCAGAAATCACAAACATATGTTATCATGATCAGATCTAAATCAATACTTCATCTCTTGAGTTCATATAGATTATCATGGTAATTGATGGCCAACTAATTAAATAATTAAGTCCAAATCATAATAGACAATCCTCACAATAGAACATAATAATTTATAGCAAAGCATATTAAAATAAACTACACAATAAGATCCATTGTAATCTCAAACAAAGAATTAGTTCATGATTATTGAATTAAAATTAAGAATCCACACTTGAATAAACAATAAAAGACAAAAATAGAAGAAGATGAGAAGATAGAATCTATTGTCTATAGATTTGATGCTCTCTCCTTGCTCCTACTTTGAATCATCAATGGTCTCCAAGTTGCTTCAATCTCCAAATCTAATAAGAACTAGGGTTTTTCCCAATCTACTATAATCTAATCTAATGGAATTCTTCCAAACACTTCCCTCTAATCCTTGTAATTCTCCTCCTTTTATATGCCTCTTTATATGTCTTTAAATCCTCTTGGGAGTCCTTGAGTCAAACAACTCGAATCAATCCTTATCAGACCCAAATTCAGACAAAATCTACTCTTTTTGCGCGTACCCAAGCCCCAACTTGGGTTTCACTCCTTGGAGGGAAAGCCCCGGCTTGCTATGCCACTGATTTTTCATTCAGGACCCCAAGCCCTGGCTTGGGTATAAGGCATAAAAGAGCAAGCCCCGGCTTGGGTGCAAGCTGCTAATTATTTTTTCTACTACAGTGTCGTCTGGTAAAATGGCCATAACGTTTGATTCGGGAGGAATTACGGGTCCTGCCACCTATCAAATCGAAGCTATCGATGAGTTCTACAACTTTAATTCTTTGAGTTTTGAGAAAAAATGAAATAATTAAGGTCTAAATTGGACTGGAAGTGACTATTATGCAAATGACCACCCAAAACAGCGAAATTCAACGTCCGTTAGTATAAATGTCATAACTCTTGCATCCGAACTCCAATTGGAATGATTCAAGATGTTCCAGAAAAGCTAAGAAGAAGCTCTAAAATATAGTTCAAGTTCCAAGCCAAGAACATGAAATGAACATGAAAGTCCAAACGATGTCCGGATTGCTTTTCTTTGCATTTTCCTTGCTTTTCCTTACCAATAGTCGTTCACATCACTTCCAAACGTATAACCTACACAATGAACACAAAATGCATGAAAAGTGACTAAGAAACACGAGATTAAGCAAATAATTCAAGTAAAAGAAACCGGATAAGTGGATATAAAATCAACTTATCACCAGGCATGCGATAAACCGCACAGACAAGTTATTCCAACAGAATAATAAAGAATGGAACTAAGTCATGCGTAATCCGCATAGAAAGGATATTCCAATAGAATAATAAAGAATAGAACCAGGTCATGCGTAATCCGCACAGACAGGATATTCTAACGGAATAATAAAGAATGGAATAATAGAAGAATTTCACCATGTATGCAGTACTTCGCATAGATAGGTTATTCCAACATAATAATAAGGAATGGAATAACAATAGCTCTCTTCATGAATACGAAAGAAATAATATCCCTTACCTTAGAAGAAAACTGGTTACTAGAATAGTGAGGTAGCAGACTTCTCTTCTTCTTTCTCTTTATAATTTCTCTCTATAATAATTGCTCTATAGCTTTAGTGAATTGGTTAGAAATGAAGGAAGAATGAGATTCTATTTATAGGAAAATATAGTTTCAATAATTGCACGTTTTGAGGCTCGAAATATTAAAGTACAATACCTCCAACTTTTATTTCATTTTTAATTTAGTCCTGCAAGTATTATCAAACTTGCACCACCTCCCCTAATAGTAAATAATGTGAATCAATTGTTCAATCATGTGAATCAATAGTTATAATCATGTGAAAACACGAATTACAGTATAGTACCTCCATCTATACCTCTATTTTTAACTTAGTCATGCAAGTATTATCAATCTTGCACCAACTCCCCTAATAGTACATGAATGTGATTCAATAGTACACACATGTGAACAAATAGTTATATAAGCATGTGAATTAGTAGCAATTAATTGCTCATTTATTCGATTAATTACCCGATTTATCAATATAACCCCCAGACATCAATTATCATCAGAATAGATGTCGATTTCCACAAACACTAATAATCCCAACATAATAGAACTATCAAATTCATCTTTAATCAACACGAACTTATTCATCATTAATATTATAACTCACAATATTTAACAACCGTGTCGTTCCTGTGAAAGAGGGGCTTTCCGATAAGGATTTCTCCTTATTGGCGTGCAATTAGGTGACCAAACCTCTCCTTGACAGAACTTTTAGACATTGTCAATATTACAAATAATAATATGAATAACTTTGTCGTCTCAATTATCGATTTAATAATATATAACATATTATGCAGATTGTAAGACCTCAACTTATTATAAATAAAATTAAATTTTCTCCATTTATTATTTTGAAATAGTAAGGGTTTTCTCGAATCGCTACTCCATTAACTCATCTGACTCGGAAGGATACAAAATTCATGTGGAGCGAGGAATGCGAGAAGAGTTTCCAAGAGCTCAAGAGGAGACTCATTTCGGCACATGTTCTAACAATACCATCTGGTACGGATGGATTTGTTATCTATAGCGATGCTTCAGGCAAAGGGTTAGGATGTGTTCTCATGCAACGTGGGAAAGTCATAGCCTATGCCTCGCGATAACTTAAAGAATATGAGAGGAATTATCCTACTCATGATCTAGAGTTGGCAGCAGTTGTTTTTGCGCTAAAGATCTGGAGGCACTATCTATACGGGGAGAAAGTGGAGATATATTCAGACCATAAAAGCCTCAAATATTTCTTCACCCAAAAGGAACTCAACATGCGACAACGACGTTGGCTCGAGCTGTTGAAAGACTATGACCACACCATTCAATACCATCCTGGAAAAGCGAACGTGGTAGCTGACACATTGAGTAGAAGATCATACACGGGAACGAGTGCAATGTTGTTAAAACAAATGCCCATTTTGTGTGATTTACCAAAGATGAAGATAGAATTCAAGACTCCGGGGACCCATACAATAATGTCAAGTATACGCATAGAACCAACTTTAATCGAAAAAGTTAAAGTTACTCAATCCATAGATCTGGAGCTGATGCAGATGAAGAAGAAAGTGCAAGAAGGTGCTATTCCAGAAGCAAGAATCGATGAAGAAGGAATACTTCGAGTTCACTCCAGACTTTGTGTTCCTAACGATTCTGATTTGAAGTATAAGATCACGATGGAGGCACACAATACACCATTTACGATCCATCCTGGAGGTACTAAAATGTATCGTGATCTTCGACATACATTTTGGTGGAACAATATGAAGAGAGAGATTGCAAAGTTTATCTCGATGTGTTTAACTTGTCAACGTGTAAAGGCGGAGCATCAAGTACCTAAGGGTCCATTACAACTACTTGAGATTCCTAAATGGAAGTAGGAACACATTACTATGGATTTCGTTACGGGTCTTCCCACGGTTTCTCAAGGCATAAATGCTGTTTGGGTTATTATTGATAGATTAACCAAGTCTGCTCATTTCTTGCCGATACGGGAGACTTATTCCCTTGAACATCTTGCTCATATGTATGTAAATGAGATTGTGAGGTTGCATGGCATGCCAGTATCCATAGTTTCGGATTGTGACCCAAGGTTCACTTCAAGATTTTGGGTTAGCTTGCAAAAAGCTATGGGTACGGATTTACGATTCAGTTCGGCATACCATCCTCAAACGGATGGATAATCAGAGAGGACTATTCAACCTCTTGAAGATCTATAAAGACTCTGTGTCCTAGACTTCAAGGGCAGTTAGGATAAGTATTTTCCATTGGTGGAATTCTCCTACAACAACAATTATCAGGAAAGTATAGGTGTGGCTCCATTTGAAGCATTATATGGATGAAAGTGTCGCTCTCCAATATATTGGGATGAGGTGGGTGAAGAAACATTGTTGGGACCCGAGTTGGTACGTATGACTACAGAAAAGATCCAAATGATTCGACAACGTATACAAACGGCACAGGATCGACAAAAGAGTTATGCGGATCTTCATCGAAAGGACGTGGAATTTAGTATTGGGGATCATGTATTATTGCGAGTTGCTCCATGGAAGGGAGTTACAAGATTTGGGAAGAGAGGAAAGCTCAATCCACGATTTATTGGTCCATTTCAGATTCTTGACCGAGTAGGAAATGTAGCCTATAGACTCGCGTTACCTCCAAGTATGTCTCGTGTTCATAATGTTTTTCATATATTTGTGCTTCAGAAATATGTGAAAGACCCAAACCACGCTCATTGAGTTAGAACCAGACGAGATAATGAAGATTTAACGATGAGGAGGTACCACAAGATCTTGGATAGAAGGAGCATGTCCTACGCACAAAGATCATACCACAAGTCAAAGTTTTGTGGAGGAACCATGCTATAGAGGAAATGACCTGGGAGTTAGAAACGGAAATGAAAGCGAGGTATCCTCACCTTTTCGAAACACCAGGTACGTATGTCAATTTCGAGGACAAAATTTCATAAGGAGGGGAGGTTGTAAGACCCCAACTTATTATAAATAAAATTGAATTTTCTCTATTTATTATTTTGAAATAGTAAGGGTTGATTTGATTATTGTGGATAGTTATGGGTAAAATACGCAAATATTTCAAATAAACAAGTGGTTATAATATATTCGTTTGGTCGTGGAATATTCTCATTTCATGGGGGAATATTCATACGATCGTAGCCACCTGTGTGGGCCCCATAACTGAAAAGTGATTGGATGAAGAAAATGGCAAGAATAAGTTGGTTATAAATAACTTGCCAGTAGTTGTTACAGTAATCTTGTTGGAATACCCGGTGGTTAAAAAACACAATAAAGACACGGTATTACACCAATTATTGATTCTTACGTAAAGAAGGCACACTACTCAATAATTGTTACAAGAATTAATCGCTCAATTTTTATTTTATTGATTCAATAATTGTCGTTTGATATTTTATATTATTGTTGTTTCAATAATTGTCACTATACAAGATTTTCTATTATCTGAGCAATAATTCATATTATCTAATAATATTATTGGATAACATTATTGGCAATGTCTAGAAATTTACGCTTGCCTAAGTAGAGGTTAGGTCATCTAATCAAGGCTACCAAGAAAGAGAGATCCTTATTGAAAGCCCTCTATCCTGGAACCCTGCCTGGTTGTCAGTATTGTGATTCTGTAATATTATTCGTGAATAATTAATTATTGATTTATATGATGAGAAAAATATTGATTTTATATGGATATAGATTGAGAAAATTTTTAATGTGATAATTGTTGAAAATTAGTATTTTATCTTTTTCTGATAAAATAATTCAATTAAATATAATATTTTAATAATATATTGATGGTGATATTTTTACAATGAATGTGGGATATATGAGTATATGAGGATGAAGAGTATTTTTGTGGCATTAAATTATTAACACATGTTTTGTGTGTCAGTAGACCCCATTTCTTGACTGAAATTTGATTATAGCTTGTAAAATCGCCCGTTTGTGGATTTCAGTCAATTTTTGTTTGGAATTTGGAAAATTTTCTTCTGCAAAGTTGTAGATAATGGAATTTTCTATGGAAAAGACAAGAGGTTTGAATTTTTCTGATAAAAAGGCTATTTATTGTGAATTATTGAAGTTTCGGAGTTCCGAAATAATTAATTTTTGGAACTTTAAAATATTTTAAGTAACAAAAACGTTTCTGGGATGTTGGCACATGTTTTGACTGATGATTTTGGTCTGGTGTGGTGTGCGTAGGAATATAATTTAAAAATATTAATAATTTATTAAATTTTCTGCTTTGGTGTTCTAAGCATTTTCCTATAAATAGGGTGCTTAGGTTAGAATTAAAAATCACACCAGAAACTAAAGATTTCTCTCTCTTTCTCTCCCGATATATTGAGCGTATTATTGTGAGTATTTTAATACTTTGATTGTTGCTATACGGTGCAAGTTCAAGTCATAGCCTATATCCGGTGTTTCAACTAGAAGTACTATTCTTTCGAGGTAAGGGATATTATTATTTTTAAATGATATTATTTCTTTCAATATCATTATGCTGGAATATTGGTAAGATTTTTCTTGTGAAATTCTTGTCTTTTAGTGTCGGGGTTACTATTCAGGTATACGACACTATTCACGAATCATTTACACTATTCACGTAAAAATTAAATTTTCATTTTTATCCAAATATCTATTATGGATACTAGCTTTGATTGTATCCATGTTTTGATCATTCTTGAATTTTACCACTATGATTATTTATGAGGTATTTTTGGACATGAAATAAATTTAAATACTGAATCCTTAATATTTATTCTTTTGTTTCAATCGGATTCGCTCCCTTTAAAATATTTTTCATCATCCTCAGTCCTAAATGATGATATTATTGAATATCTTTGGCCTATAGTGCAAAGATAAATGATTTTATAATGAATATCTTTGGCCCATAGTGCGAAGATGAACAGGTGTTGAGATGAACATGATCTACTGATGAATATCTTTGGCTCAGAGTGCAAAGATGAATATTTAATTCAAGATGTATATCATTGATGTTACAGGATAAAATATTGATGAAGGATTTTTAAATTCATAGATAGTAGTAGATTTCATTCTCTACGTAACTCTTCTATGGATTATTATTTTCGCTGAGAATATTGATCTGAAACATGTTGTCTATTGTATTTTATCGATTTTCCTCGTTGAAGACTAACGATAATTTGTTCTATATTATCTTAGTCATAATATTCTTTATCGGGCTAGTTGAGCTCACCCTTTTCCTTGTTGTTCCATTTTTCTTCTCGTGGAGGCGAGAATGTAAATCTTGAGTACTAGCTCGGGTATGGAATGATGATTCTAGAAGTTGTTTAGTAGTCCTCACCATTTTTGAATAGTAATGTATCAATAATTGTGATGAGGATTTATTTGGGTATAGATATTGTCTAGAAGATAATATTTGTATTTAAACTCACAGTTTTTATGATGTATTAATAAAGTTGTAGTTGTTTCTGTACCATGTTATTGACAACCTAAAATGGGTGATGTATACCTATTTTGGGGGCGTCACACAGATGATACTGTGATAATAATTGAATCAATAATATGAGAGATATGATGCAGTAATTATTGTAGCAATAATTGAGTATAACTGAGTGACTTCTCACATAAGCATCAATAATCAATACCGTGTGTTACTATGCAACCACGCCAGACATTCATTTACTTTACTTTACTACCGGGTAGTTCAACGCTTTAATCTGTAACACTTTCACCGTTATTTTTATAAAAAGATAATTTTGTCGTTTTCTAACTACGATAATACTTCCGTTATGGGGTCCACCAATGATTATGCCGTCGTACGAATATTTTCCGACTAATCGAATATTCTCCGACACAACGAATATTTTATATCAACTTGTTTACTTTGCAAAATTTTCACATATCACCCTTAACTTTAACCCTTTTATAAATTTAACCAATTACTAAATAGAATAATTATAAGAAAATTGAATACTTTCATTTCATAAAATTCGGGGTCTCATAATCTCCCCTCCTTATGAAATTTCACCCTCGAAATTTACGTACGTACCTGGTATTCGAAAAGATGAGAATAGCTTGCTTTTCTTTTCGGATTGTACCTTCCCGGTTATATCCTCTGTATCATGATTTTTCCGTTGCTCGTCTCCTGTATTTCAGATATCATTCTAGAATATATCTTCAAAACAAAGGTCAATTGACATATCACAAATTGTCAACTTATCAAGTAAAAATTTAGGCTTAGGTAAGTCACACACTAGCGAAGTATATTACTCATCTCTCCCCTCCTAGTTTTAGACTCATATCTCCGTCAGCGTCCATATTCCTAAGCTCTGATACCATTTGTGACGCCCCCAAAATAGGTCCGCACGACCCATTTTGAGTCGCCATATATCACACTATAAAAATCATTTACAAACTTCAATTATATTAATCGTTGAACTGTCAGATTTAATACGACCACAGTTAAACTGTGAGTTTTAATACAAATGTATGTAACTCTCATGGTGCCTCGACCACAACCTTACAATGGTACTTTACATAAAAATACAGTTAATAACTGTTTTAGAAATTAAAATATTTGGAAAATACTTAAGGAAACCTTCATACACGGGAGGCCATGCATCTAGGTTATGGTAGATATCATATATCCACATAATTATCCTTGGTTGACCCAATAGTCCCCAAAGAAAAACAAGAAGATTACTAACATCTTCTTTCCAAGGGCGACTCTTCTCTTGACATATAAATCTGTGTTGTGTCCAAGTGAGAAATATATTTTAAATAAACTCCAAGATTATATAGGTAGTGCTCGTAGATATACTCAGCAAGTGGATGTGCACAACCCTGTCTTATGATAACACGAGGTTGTATGTCATTAGAAATCTTGTATGATAGTGGCAAAACACCCTTCCAAAGTTGGGTTCACCTCACCCTATTCGGTTCACCAAAATTAAATATCAAATGACATATACAATACGACACACTTATCTAAAGTTCTCAATAAAATTATTTCTATACTATTTAGGAGAACCTCAACAAATATAGACCACTGGCTCTATTCTCCTCATACTTACCTATCAAACCCAACCTACACTCTTATTACATTCGAAAGGAACCGTGTGAAGCAAAAAGGGTGAACACAACTAGCTCAGTAAAGAATATCATTTACATCATCAATAGCCTTTATCAGTAATAAATCAGAGATTTAGAACATATGGTAGATGTTAAAACTTTTCAACCATAGTTACAGCGGAACGAGGAATCCATTAAAAGAGTCAAATAGACCATCAGGTCTATTATCTTCTCCATATTAAAAGTCCACCAATAATGTTTTTTCCCTGTAACATCAATCAATAATTCATGTCCACAATCATATGAATAACTTATAATCATAATTGCGATTCTAAATTCCTCTTCGCACCTAAGACGAAGATAATTTTCATCGCCTATCTTCACCTGAAACATCAAAAATCATGGTTATACCAAATCACAATTCTTGTTCATAATCATACTAATAAATTTATCTTTGCACTACGGGCCAAAGATATTGATCAACAATTCATCTTTGTTCTAAAAGCCAAAGACATACAACTGTATATACAAGAGTCAAGTAGAGCGTGATATCTACTATCTTCTACGAATTAAAAGTGTATTATCAATATGTTATCGCTGAGACTCATCTTAATAATTAATCCACATCATCGAATCATCCCTGCACTACGGCCAAGGATATTCATTAGTATTAGGACCATGAATTATCCACGCACTACGGGACAAGGATATTCGTATTTTCAACAATGGTCATTATTATACCGAATAATCCATGGTTATAATCATACCAACAACTGCCCATCAATGCACGTAAGCCAAAGATATACAACCAATAATCAACGGTCCATCTTTGCACGTAAGCCAAAGATATACAACTATAAAACCAATAATCAACAGTCCATCTTTGCACATAAGCCAAAGATATACAACTATAAAACCAATAATTAACAGTCCATCTTTGCACGTAAGCCAAAGATGACTTTCATCACAATATAAGCTTGAGGATGATGACCATGATAAAAGCGAAAACAAGGATAAATATTAAAGATTTAAATTTATCCAAATATTATCAATCACTAAATAAACTCATAATCTAATATTATTAATATTATAACAATATTTTAATCACTTCTTAAACTTATAAATAATTTATTTCAATTGTTTACACTTTACTAAATAATGCATTTTAATCATTCAAAAATGCCATACTCATAAGATTTTATCACCAATGATCAAATCCCTCAACAAAAATATGCATATACCCTATATAGGATTCCCAAGCCATAGAATCCTATTTTTCAATTTTGTTACTTCACATAACATATTTAATTCATTTACTCATAACTAGTTCATTTTCATGAAAAATACCAAATCAGTCCCAAAAATATATCTTTTCTGGGATTTAGCAAAATATAGTCCCATATTGAACATATATTTTTCTCGAAATTTTTAAAATTCATTTACTATTTTTCATATGGCCAAAACTGCCGAATATTTAGAAATTTATCATAAATTGTACTTTTGTCCAAAAATTCCGAAATTTATAGGATATATTCCTGCTATATCCATGTACTCCCAATAAAAATTTTACTAATTTTGGAGTTAACCACAAGGAGTTATAAGGTTTTACTTTTAAAATAGTCTTTTTTCCATAAAATCCATAACTCTTAATCTATACATCCAAAAATCGCCATCTTTGGACACATTATAAAAAACTCATCAAATTATCATTTTAAATTTTTCTAGAATATTTGAGGGTCAGAAAAATTACGAAACTGCAAATAGATTTTCACCCGCCATGTGGTAATCCACGTATGCATCATTTCTATAATTTAATAAGGAATGAATACAAAGGATCATTCACCATGCATGCGAGAATCCACATGAGACAAAGTTATTCAAATAGAATAATAAAGAATGGAACCAATCAAGTGAATCCGCATGCAAGATGTGATATTCCAACAAAATAATAAAGAATGGAATAATAGAAGAATTTCACCATGTATGCGATTGATTGATGACAAAGTTATTCCAACATAATAATAAGGAATGGAATAACAATAGCTCTCTTCATGAATACTGAAAGAATAATACCCTTACCTTAGAAAAAACGGATACTTGAATAAGTGAGGTAATGTACTTCTCTTCTTCTTTCTCTCTATAATTTCTCTCTATAATAATTGCTCTATAGCTTTAGTGATTTTTGTGAGAAATGAAGGAAGAATGAGCTTCTATTTATAGGAAAATATAGTTTCGATAATTGCACGTTTTGGGGCTCGAAATATTACAGTACAATACCTCCAACTTTTATTTTATTTATAATTTAGTCCTGCAAGTATTATTAAACTTGCACCACCTCCCCTAATAGTAAATAATGTGAATCAATAGTTCAATCATGTGAATCAATAGTTATAATCATGTGAAAATACAAATTACAATATAGTACCTCCCAATCAATAATATAAATGCTTATGTATTATTTGATTCAGGTGCCACCTGTTTGTTTGTATCTAAAGAATTTGCTAGTAAACTTAGTACGCCCCGAGAACATTTAGAAGATCCTTTGAACATAGAATTTGCGAATAAGGAAATAATCCTTGTAGAATACGCTCATCGAAAATTATCGCATGAACATTAGAGAACATGAACCGAGCATAGACTTGATTCCTATTAGATTAGGAGAATTTGACGTAATATCGGGAATGGATTGGTTATATAACCATGCAAGAGTAATTGATCGTTAGAATCGAATGTGTGAACCTTCGCACTCTGTAAGTCTAAGGTAGTGTTTTATGGTAGCTCATCGCTTAAGCAATCGTGGTTGCTACGTTCACGATGCAAAAGCTAGAAATTGTTAAAGAAAGGATGTGTAGGTTATTTAGCTTACGCCAGGGATACTCGTAAAAAGGGAGTAGAGATTTATGATATACCCGTTGTGAGTGAATTTCAGGATGTGTTTCAGCATTTATCCGCCTCGCCTCCTCCGCATGACGAGAAATCCAAATTGTAATAGATTTAACACCGGGAACAGCACCGATTTTGAAAGCTCCATATCGTATGGCATCGGTAGAAATGAAGGAATTGATGATACAACTTCAAGAGTTATTGGATAAAGGTTACATTCGACCGAGTGTGTCTCCTTGGGGAGCACCAGTGTTATTCGTTAAGAAAAAGGACGGATCAATGAGGCTCTGTATCGATTATCGCAAATTGAACAGAGTAACGATCAAGAACAGATATTCGCTACCGAGGATAGACGACTTATTTGATCAATTGAAAGGAGCAAAATGTTTCTCAAAGATCGACCTACGGACGAGATATAACCAACTGAAAGTGCGGGATGAGGACATACCAAAGACTGCGTTTAGAACCCGTTATAGACATTACGAGTTTTTGGTAATGTCATTCGGTTTAACTAATGCTTCGACAACATTCATGGACTTGATGAATCGAGTTTTCAAGCCATACTTGGATAAATTCATGTAGTTTTCATCGACGACATTTTAATTTACTCAAATACGGAGGAAGAACACGCCAAACATTTGAAGATTATTTTAGAGGCACTACGAAAGGAGAAGATGTATGCGAAATTTTCTAAGTGCGAATTTTGGATGAAGAAGGTTCAATTCTTAGGCCACGTGGTGGATGAGAATGGAATCTCAGTAGACCCCGAAAAGGTCGAAGCAGTGAGTAATTGGGAACAACCAAGGACACCAACGGAGGTGAGGAGTTTCTTAGGGTTAGTTGGGTACTATCGAAAATTCATCCAAGATTTTTCTAAGATAGCAACCCCGTTGACTAAGTTGACGAGGAAGACGGTGAAATTTGTATGGACCAACAAATGCAAATAAATTTTTCAAGAGTTGAAGAAGAGATTAAGTGAGGCGCCTGTATTATCATTACCAGATGATATGGGAGGATTTGTGGTGTACAGTGATGCGTCGCATAGAGGACTTGGTTGTGTGCTTATACAACATGGCAAGGTCATTGTGTATGCATCATGACAATTAAAGGATTACGAAAGATGATACCCTACTCATGACCTAGAGTTAGCGGCTGTAATTTTTGCGTTAAAGATATGGAGACATTATTTGTACGGAGAGAAATGTGAGATATACACGGACCACAAAAGTCTGAAATATATCTCAACACAGAAGGAGTTGAATATGCGTTAGAAGAGGTGGTTAGAATTAATCAAAGATTATGACTGTGAAATTTGTTTCACCCAAGGAAGACAAACGTAGTTGCTAATGCTCTGAGCAGGAAAGGAAGGGAGAAATTGTTTCAACTGACGACTCAGGAAGAGTTAATAAGAGATATGGAGAAATTGGAAATAGAAGTGATGGGACCCGAGAGGTCTGAAGAGAAGTTATTTGTAATGGAAGCTTGTCCGACAGTGTTGGATAAAGTAAAGGAAGCCCAAGAGAAAGATGGAGAATGTGAGAAAATCAGAAGAAGGATCATGGAAAAAGAAGAAGAAAAATTTTGAATAGATAAAGATGGAATCTTAAGATGCGAAGGGAGAGTATGGGTACTGGCAGTGGCTGAGTTAAGAGAGGAGATTTTGTACGAGGTTCATAATACGACGTATTCCATTCTCCGGGAGGCACAAAAATGTACCGGGACTTGAAGCAACATTTTTGGTGGCCAAATCTGAAACGAGAAATTGCGGAGTACGTTAGTAGATGTCTTACGTGCCAGCGAGTCAAAGCAGAGCATCAGCGACCGAGTGGTCTATTACAACCATTGGAAATACCAGAGTGTGAATGGGAGCATATTACGAAGGATTTTGTGGTAGGACTTCCAGTCACACAAAAAGGTTTAGATGCTATTTGGGTCATCGTGGATTGACTTACGAAGACTGCACATTTTCTACCTTTCAAGATCCATTATAGTTTAAATCAATTAGCGAGTCTATACGTAAAGGAAATCTTTTTACGACATGGAGTGTCGGTGTCGATTGTTTCTGACCGAGACCCGCGTTTCACGTCAAAATTCTGGAAAAACCTTGCATGAAAGGATGGGAACACAGTTGCAGTTGAGTACTGCTTATCATCCTAAGATGGACGGACAAAGTGAGCAGACAATACAAATGCTAGAGGACATGCTTAGGACTTGCGTGATGGACTTCAAGGGAAATTGGGACGACCACTTACACTTAGTTGAATTTACGTATAATAATAGTTACCATGCGAGTATTGGCATGCCACCGTATGAAGCTCTTTACGAAAGAAAGTGCAGGATGCCATTATATTGGGATGAAGTCAGAGAACGACGAATACTCGGACCAGAGTTAGTACAACAATCCACCGATGTGGTAACACTGATAAGGGCCAGACTAGTAGCAGCTCAGGATCGCCAGAAGAAGTACGCAGACTTGCATAGACAAGACCAAGATTTTGAAGTTAGCAGTTTTGTTTTCTTGAAGGTATCTCCATGGAAGGGAAAGATCAGTTTCGGCAAGAAAGGAAAACTGAGTCCAAGATTCATAGGACCGTTCGAAATATTACAACGAGTGGGCGAAGTAGCATACAAAGTTGCACTACCACCTGAGTTGGAGCACATCCATAACGTGTTCCACATATCTGTGTTACGTCCATACAAGCCTGACTATAAGCACGTGATTTCGTATGAACCCATTCAAGTGGAGAAGAACTTATCATATGAAGAAATTCTTGTCCAAATTCTAGATAGGAAAGATCAAACTTCAAGAAACAAAGTCATTTCTTCTGTAAAAGTGCTTTGGCGTAACCACGATGTCGAGGAGGCAACGTGGGAGTTAGAAGATAGAATGATGAGGAATTATCCCCATCTTTTTGTGTAACTTTGTAGCAATTTCGGGATGGAATTTTTATAAGGGAGTGAAGATGTAATACCCGAGAATTTCCGCGTATTATTAAATAAATATGTTAATGGAAATAAGTATTTATTTGAATATGAACAATTTCGTGTTAAGAAATGAGATAACTCAATTATATTAAATAATTGGATAATTGAGAATATGTGGAGTTTGTGGTAAACTCGTTGAAAGCCTTGTGTGGCATAGTGATGGGAAATACTAATAATAATGTTAATTGGTGAAGAAATTATAAAATAAACAATTAAGTAATATTAATTGTTAATTGTTGTTGTAGTATACTATAAGTTGTTAGTTGATGTGTGGTATACTAATTATTTGATAATGAGGATTAATTAATGATTATTAATTGTTATATTAATTAATTGATAATGATTGTGGTAGAATATTGATTAATTAATAATGGTAGTTAATTAATAATATATGATTATTATTGCTAGCAAATGTAATAAGGATTAATGGCTATATACAGTAATCAATGAATAGAATGGTATGGTTTATTTAATTTTTGAAGACATGTGATATTATATAATTCCTACAATTAATAAGAAGATGTGGTGTGACACATTAGTATGGCTATGTAATATATATAAACTATATAATAAAGTGTAAGGAATTATAAGTTGCATAAACAATTATTTATGTGACAATAAGTATGAGTGGAAATATTAAAAGATATACTCTGTCAAAGAATTATAAATTATTTCAATAAGTGAGTCTACTTGAAATAATAAAGTTTTAAGGAGATATTAATTACTAGTGGGTACTTAAATAGAGTCCATACATATAATAATTAGACTGAACTAATGTACATGGATTATTTGATGCGAGTACAAAAATAATCCCTAATTCTCCATTGTGCAGTAGCATTAACACACTAAAATTATATTTTGAGAATTAAAGGAACCAAAGTAAGCTTTATAAACATGATTGCTAATGTTGAATACCAGTGTCCCATATTCAGTGTCCAAACCGTACTTAAATAGTAGCCTATATCCTCCTTGCATGAAATCAGTTGCTACAAATCTATGGTGATGATGGCTATGGATTGGCAGTTGGCTAACTCTCTTCTACCAATTGTTCTCTTCCATTATCCTCTGAATCAAACCATTGAGCAATGCCATGAACTGGGCAATCCATCCTCTATATATAGCACCATTTTTACTCCATTTTCTGTTGCTTAAAACTTGTCTGAATAGTGCAATAAGGAGTGTGAGTTGCTGAGGGAGTGTAATCATTGTGTTAAAGAATTCCATTAAGCTTCAAGAGGTATAAATTTTGTTTGTGTTCTTAAGTTAAGTTTTGTCAAATTCTTGCAATTCTCATGAAATCTCTGTTAAGTAGTATGAATTAGCAGGTCTTTGTGTTGTTTGAGTTAGCATGTATGCCTTGAAGTGCTATAGTTTGTCTGGTTTGAGAATTAACAATATCTGTGCTAAGGCTCTGCAGAAGTAGAGCCATTTATTTTTGTCTCAAAACGAAGTGGCCGTGACCACGCCCATACAGAAACTTCTATATCTGCATGGCACATGGCTGACTTTTCTAGATAGTGCTGTATTGAGTAAGTGATATGCTAACTAGGTTAGAATGGTTTGAACATGCTTATAAATAACCTGTACATGTGCACTGATATTGTTAGGCATATAGTAAGCCATGATTAGTTGATTCTAGTTTGATTTTTCAAAGAGGAGGACTTAAATAATTGGAAACTAGTTTGATAAATATGGTGTAAAACATGTTCTGACTTTATGTGCCAATGTGTCAAGACCTAAAATACATTAAAATGTGAGCCATATATGTTAGTCTACATTGTTTGCAAGGGTATGTTGTATTCAAGGATGATTAAAAAGAAAAAATTTCAAGTATAAGGCTATGTGTAAGTAAGCTAAGTATATATTAAGTTTTGAGCATGTTATCATAATCTGTAAACATCAAAGTACAACATAGAATACATGAACTTACTATGTATGCTTAAGTTTTGATGACTTACTAAGGGAGACATAGGATTTTAAATACAAACTGGATGAACTATATATGAACTTGTGAGTATGATTATATGTTCTAATGTGTATATGGGAAGGTATGATGTATAATAAATAAATGAAGTAACTTTGCATGCTTAATTAGTTAAACATGAAATTTTCAATAAAATGTTGAAGTTGAAAACCAACTTTGAATTGTTGGGGAATACGATAAGTCTATGTGATGACTTCATAACTTGAAATACATAATGTATCTAGCAGGCATGTATAGTTGAGGCGGAAGGACCTTTGTCATGTTAATGTATGTAAGAATAGACAGGCTAAGCCAAGAAAATAGCCGCTTTCGACCTGGTTTGAATCGGGAGAAGCTGCAATTGCCGTTTCTTAGTACAAATCAAAGCGCCACACACCAATCTATTTGTAGGATCGCTTTTTTTGCTATTAATTTGTAAGAGTTGCATACTTATATTATTACTCTAGCATGCATTATATGACCAGTACATGTCCAATGTGTTAAGAAGCAAGCTAGATAATATGAGTGAATGTTTAATGATGTGATTATAGACTTTCAAGTGATAAGTCCAAAAAGTATTTGCAAAACGATTAAAGACTATGTTAATTGATTTTCATGGTGACTTACAAACTGATTTTGTGTTATAAATACGTAAGGTATGAAATGAAGTATGTGAAGAGTATACAACTAAGTTATATGTTTAAGTATGCATTTAAACTTACATATCAAGCATGAACACATTTAACTAATGAATATCTTTTATACATATTACATTATGTTAGGATTTGAAAGAGTATTGTTAAGCGATATTTTGGTAAACTGCGCTTGAGGCAAGTATCTGAACCCTACTATTATTGTTGTGAAATATCATTGCAATATTTTATTCTACAAATACCGTAAGCTTATCCCTTTTGAATACAAGTTAGATTACTTTCTCGTTCAAATGAGCTAGTATGTTAAAGCCTTGTGAAAACTATTATTCATGTTGAAATTGGTATTGTCTATGAATATTGTGAAAGAGTTGATGCCATTTGATTCGGCTAGACTATATGTATGTTTATAAAAGCTGTCCTAACCAATTGATTGGTGCGGAAATTTTTAAAACTGAGTTGGGCAACCCTTTTGGTAAGGGGAGTGTTTGTTATTGGAAACCCCAACACATGAATAAATATTATTGTGGTGTTATGCATAACGTAAAGTATTGTAGACTGATCATCCATAGTACTTGATATTTTTGGTTATCAGTTTAATATTGGAAACTCTAGTGGAAGTTCAATAGTCCTTAGTGACTGCTCAGTTTAAACGGTTTATTCATTTGGATGCCTTGATAGCCGTTGAATTCATATATATCTGTTGATTTATATTGAATTATCGTTCTTATTCAAAGAATTGTTTATATTTCTTATCCCTGATGTTATTCCGACACTTTGAACTATCCAAGAAATGACACTTCGATATTTCAAACCTTGTGATATATATCCTACACCTTGTTGTATATTACTTGCTGGGCAATTTGTTCTCATCCTTGCTTATTTAAAACCTTTCAGTTAAGGAGGAACAGGGAGGTGTCTCTGGAATAGACAAGGGCAAGGGCAAGGCTACCGACTAGCTTATCCTTTTTATGTTTAAAGTCTATTATGATGTATTAAGACTATTTTAGACTATGTTTAAGCTTAAGTAAGATAATGTAATAAGTCTTTATTAGATATTATTATGTAATCTATTAAGCACTGTAGGTTGCGAGACTTGGGGAAATAATTATAATAAATCATTGTATATTATTCTAAAGAAGATTTTCCGTTGTGTATGCGTTATTTTAGTTATTATGGTTTTACCATGAGAACGTGATGAACCGAATTTGAGTGACTAAGTGGAGGTCCGAATTTGGGGGCGTCACATTCGTAACACCGAAACATGAAATACATTGTGAACGTGTTCCAACTCTGGAGGTAGAGCTACCTCATAAGCTACTTCTCCTACTCTTTGCAGCACTTCAAAGGGTCCAATAAACCTCGGGCTTAGCTTCCCCTTTTTACCAAAATGAATTTTCCCCTACCAATTAGGAGAAACTTTTAAGAACATAAAATTTCCTACGTCAAATTCATGATCTTGTCTGTGTTGATTAGCATACTTTTTCTGTCTGTCTTGAGCAACTACCAATCTTATCTTGATGAGTTTAACAACCTCAGCAGTTTGTTGTACTAGTTTCGATCCTAATAGTTGACGTTCACCGACTTCATCCCAGCACAGTGGAGTTCTACACTTCCTGCCGTTTAATGCTTCATAAGGCAACATGCTGATGCTTGCGTGGTAACTGTTGTTGTAGGCAAATTCCACCAATGGTAAATGTTCATCCCAACTCCCTTTAAAATCCATGATGCATGCTCTAAACATATCTTCCAATGTTTGGATTGTTCATTCTCTTTGGCCATCTGGTGTTCTGCCATTACTCTTTGACATGTCAAACATCTTGCAACACATTTTGCGACATCTCTTTTCATGTTTGGCCACCAAAAATGTCGTCATAAATCTTGATACATATTCGTACTTCCCGGATGAATTGAGTATCTTGAGTTATGATCTTCGTTCAAGATTTTATCTTTAATATCTGGTACTACTGGAACCCAAATTCACCCCTCGAATCTTAGTAGCCCTTCGGTATCGATCTTGTATTTCACTTCACTACCCTCAACCACTTTCTCTTTGATTTTTCTACATTCTCCATCTTGTAGTTGAACATTGTTTATCTTTTCCACCATAGTTGGACTAGCTTCTATCTGGAATAGTCGTTCATCGGATTCTTTTAGAAATTTTATTTCCAACTCTAGCTTTGTCATTGATGAAATAAGCTCCTCCTGAGTGGTTATCAACATCAACTTTTCTCGACCTTTCCTGCTTAAAGCATCTACAACCACATTCACCTTGCCCGGATGATAAAAGATCTCACAATAATAATCTTTTATTAATTCCATCCGTCTCTTTTGATGCATGTTCAGGTTCTTCTGAGTGAAAATATACTTCAGACTCTTATGATCTGTATATATCTCACATTTCTGTCCATAGAGATAGTGTCTCCATATTTTCAAAGCAAATACCACCGCAGCCAACTCTAAATCATGAGTCGGATATCCTTTCTCATATTCCTTCAGTTGTCTTGATGCATACAAAATCACTTTACAATTCTGCATAAGGACACAACCTAATCCTTTATGTGAGGCATCACTATACACCACAAAGTTTCCTGTATTATCTGGTAATGACAAAATAAGTGCCACACTTAACTTCTTTTTCAAGTCTTGAAAACTCTCTTCACACTTCTCCGTCCAAACAAATTTTACAGCTTTCCTTGTCAAATTTGTTAACAGAGTGGCAATCTTGGAAAAGTCCTAGATAAACCGTCTATAATAGCTGGCCAATCCCAAGAAACTCCTCACCTCCGAGGGTGTTCTTGGTTATTCCCAATTAATTACGGCTTCAACTTTGGATGGATCCACTGAAATCACATCTTTGTCAATCACATGTCTAAGAAATTGTACACGTTCTAGCCAGAATTCACACTTAGAGAATTTCGCGTACAACTTTTCCTTTGTTAGTGTCTCCACCGACGGTCCAAATTGATTACTTTTAAAACCACCACCGACGATCCAGATTGATTACTTGTAAAACCACCACCAACGGTCCAGATTGATTTACTATTAAAACCACCACCTACGGTCCAGATTGATTAACTATTAAAACCACCATCAATGGTCTAGATTGATTAACTATTAAAACCACCATCAATGGTCCAGATTGATTAACTATTAAAACCACCTTTAATGGTCTAGATTGGTTTAACTTATTATTACACTTTAGTACCCCTAAAGTTTTCCAAGTTTGCATTATTTCCCTCTAACTTTTGTAATTCACATATCTTTAATAAACACATTCTTAATACTTCAACAATTATTCATCATTAATATTATAACTCACAATATTTAACAACCAGGTCATTCTCAGGAAAGATGGGGCTTTCCGATAAGGATTTCTCCTTATTGGCACGTAATTAGGTGACCAAACCTCTCCTTGACAGAACTTCTAGACATTGTCAATATTGCAAATAATAATATGAATAACTTTATCGTCTCAATTATTGATTTAATAATATATAAAATATCGACAATAATTGAATCAAATAACGTGAGATACTATACAACAATTACTTTAGCAATAATTGAGTATAACTGAGTGACTTCTCACGTAAGCATCAATAATCAATACCGTGTGCTACTATGCAACCACACATATTACTGTACTTTTACCACCAGGTAGTTCAACAGTTTAACAATAAAACTTTCGCCGTTATTTTTATAAAAAGATATTTCTGTCATTTTCTGACAATACTTTCATTGTAGGGTCTACCAATGATTGTGTTGTTGTATTTAATATTCCCTCGTTAAAATGAATATTCCCAATTAATCGAATATTCACCGACACAACGAATATTTTATATCAACTTGCTTACATTGCAAAATTTTCCAAATATTACCCACAACTATAACATTATATCATATCCACACCATAATATTCAAAAATATATTTCGAGAAAAATTATTTTTTATTCAAAAAAAGTTGGGGTCTTACAACCTAGTAATACCTATGTGCATGTGGATAGTCATGTTTACAAATTAGACTCTAGAAAAAATTTTCCATGAGCCTAGGCATTGGGTAGACATGTATTTTTAACTCTACTGTAGACGTATGCTAAAGTAATGCATGCATGAATATAGTCATAAAATGCATTTGAAAAGCTCCAGGTTAGAAATTACCACACCATTTTTGAGGTGATTTGGAGACTTGTGTCCACATATATAGATCCAGATCAGCTAAATAGTTCTCACAGGACCACTTTAGGTGTGCGGAGGAAGACTTCTGTTGTTCCTCGACTCCATTCAGTCAGACAACCTCGTCGTTTGGTAGAGGCAGCGATTCCTCTTATCCGGGTTGAGGTACCAAATATTAAGGATGAGGAGGAGGATGTACTGGTTGCGGCTCCCGCTCCTGCTGCTCATGCTCCCCGCAGGGATCTTCAAGGCATTAATGTGATGATTCCAGAGCTTCTGGATGATTTGAGTCGCCACCCCTCGGTTACTTGTAAGTAAATGAGGTAAAAGCTGGATTTGATCTTCCTTTTTCCTATTGATGAGTAGTGAGGATTTTGATGTTAATTTTCATTTGTAATGTAGGTTCCCGGCTTTACGCAACTTCGAGGGAACTGGTTCAACATACACTCTCTATATAAGGCTCTTCATCCAGAGTATAGAGAGATTGTGTATGGTTGGGCCTTTGAGGCATTCTTTTTCATCTTCCCCCGTCGTTGTCCCTGGGGTTATCTCAGGGCGTTGTCTGAGCGCTGGTTTCACCAGACTCAGTCTCTCCATTTGCTTGACTACGAGGTGATGACGATGTCGATGGATTGGCGATTTATCACTAGTATGGAGTTTAGAGGGGCGCTAGTGCCTTGTACGACAAACATTACCCCGACTGCAGTTAGATCCTTGCTAGGAGTTCTGGCTAAAGCGCTCAAGGGCAGGACAGTCCGCACTAGTCCTTTGAGCGTAGATGCTATGAGCCGGGCATTGAGTGAGCCCATACCCGCTGATGTGAGAGTCAGAGATAACATTCTTTGGCGATTGTTCCTGGTCATTCTCAAGGGTTTCTTCATAGAGGATAACTCTTCCACGGTGTCATTCACTTTGGTTAGCGCCACACGAGAGGTGGTTCATATTGGAGAGTATGATTGGGGCTTCTATACCTTGCATATTTCCTAAGGGGAATGTGCATGTATTCGCAGGGCTTGATAGAGGCGTGGCTAGGATTTTACCCTTTTCTGCTGGTGAGTATTTCTCTTTTGATTTCCCATGTACAAGTTAAGAGTGTTGACTGAACACAGATGTTTGCCCTTGTATTGGCAGTTTTAGGCCTATGAAAGGCTCCCATGTCTGTGTTCCATTAGCGTGTTAGGTCCAGATACCTATTCATGGGGACGGCGATGGCATCACTCCACGTTGGTGGAGGTTCCTATAGCTGATGGTTTCTCCCATTTCCGCTTACAGTTGGAGTTATTGACAGCCGATGTCATCACTTGGATTTTCGATTCTAGGGAACATCTGATAGTTGGCTTTGAGGATGGGTTCCCGATTGGTGTCGAGTATGTGATATCCACCCGTAGGATTCCTCTCTTACCAGATGGAGGATGAGAGCTCTATCAAGAGTATTAAAGGAGAGATTCGTGTACCGATCTTGCCTCCTGCCAAGTGTTATTGGCCTGTATCGCAGTCGCCTGTTAGTGATATCACGTTGATGGGAGTTGACAGGTTTACGTTGTCAGAGGGTTCGTTCACTCAGGATATGTTCTACTGCTAGTGGTCCCCTCATACCATTGGGGACAAGAACCGCGCCACTCAGTTCATGGGGCATATGGTTCCTAGATCTGTGATGATGATGGATTGGATGGCCTGCGTCCGAGAGCCTACTCATTTATTATAGATTAATAGCGACTTTGACAGCTTGGACCGTGCACATTTTTTTTATCCCAAGACTTTCAGATTCATATGGGGCAAATGTTAGTATTAAACCATGCTAAACATAATGATGTGAAAAATTTTAACTTTTGAAACAGTCAAATTGGCACCTTTTACTGTCATTTCTTATCCTATCTGAGGACAAATGAGTAAATGTAGCATAGAAAAATAATCCTGGTAATTAGACTACACTTACAGATATTTTACTGTGGTGTGATAATGCATGTACGATGTATATGACTGTGTATAGGTGTGCTGCTGAATGGCCACCTAGTCATGCCTATGTGCATATGGATAGTCCCATTTACAAAGGGGGCCATGGAAAAATTTTCCAAAATGTAGGAATTGAGTAGCCATGCATTTTTAACTCTAATGTAGACGTATGTTAAAAAAATTCATGCATGCATGTAATTACAAGATGCATTTTGAAAAGCTCTAGGTAAGAATTTACCACACCCTTTCTTAGGTGATTTGGAGACTTGTTGTCCAGATATTATGGATCCAGATCAGCCGAGTAGTTCCCATAGGACCACTTCAGGTGTACGGGGGAGGGCTTCTGCAACGCCGGTGTATCAGACAGCCTCGTCGTCTAGTGGAAGCGGTGATACGTCCTATCCGGGTTGAAGTGTCGAATGTCGAGGACGAGGAGGAGGACGTACCAATTGAGGTTCCTGCTCCTGCTGTACGTGTTCCCCGTAGGGAATTACCATGTATTCAAGTGGCGAACCCAGATCTTCTAGGTGACTTGAGTAGGCATCCTTCAGCATACCTGAATGCAAACGAGGTATGAAGTTAGATCTTTAATCTTCCTTAATTCCAATTTGATGAGGAGTCAAGGATTCTAATGTTGATCTGCATTTGATGTAAGTTCCCGGCTTCACACAGCCTCAAGGGAACTGGTTTATCATCCACTCTATGTATCAAGCTTTGCATGATAACTACATAGCAATTGTACATGGCTGGGGATTTGGGACGTTCTTTTCCATTCTTCTCTGTCACTGTCCTTGGGGTTACCTCAGGGCATTGTCTGAGCGACGGTTTCACCAGACTCAATCACTCCATTTGCTAGACTGTGAGGTGATGATGACGCTGATGGATTGGCAGTTTATCACAGCAATGGAGTTTGGAGGGGATCCAGTGCCTTGCACGACAGATATTACCCCTACTGCTGTCAAATCCTTGTTGGGAGTTCCAGTGGAGGCGCTCAAGGGTAAGAATGTTCATACAGGTCCTTTGAGCGTAGATGCTATGAGCGGGCTGTTGAATGAGCCCATACCTGATGATGTGAGAGTCAGGGATCGCATTATTCGACGATTGTTCCTGATGATCATTAGGGACTGCTTCATAGCAGATAATTCCTCTACGGTGTCCTTCGCTTTGATCAGTGCCACTAGAGACGTGGATCATATAGGAGACTATGATTGGGGTTCATACACTTTTGCCTACTTCCTTAGGGGAATGCACATGCGATCATATTATTTGACCGAGGCTTGGTTAGGATTCTACCCTTTTCTGCTGGTGAGTATTTCTCTTGTTTTTTCCTATATATAGGTTAAGAGTGTTGACTGACAACAGATGTTGCCTTTATGTTGGCAGTTTTGGGCCTATGAGGGGCTTCCATATTTGTATCCTGTGAGCGTGTTAGGTTTAGACACCTATCCACGAGGATGAAGATGGCATCATTCCATATTAGCGGAGGTCCCTGTTGCTGAGGGTTTATCCCATTGTCGCCTACAGCTGGAGTTGTTGATAGTGGATGTCATCATATGGGTTCCCTACTCTGGAGAGCATTTTGGAGCTAGATTTGAGGATGGGTACCCGACTGGAGTTGAGTACATCATTTCCACCCGCAGGATTCCTCTCTTCACAGATGGAGGATGGGAGCTCTATTTAGGAGAGCGTGCTATCTGGAGCACTACAGGAGAGATTTGCATGCCGATCTTGCCTCCTGCCAGGCGTTATTGGCCTGTTTTGTAGTAACCCATCATTGACATCCCATTGTTGGGGATTAACGGTTATACTTTGTCAGAGGGCCCCTGGACTCAGGAGATGTTCTAGCATTGGTGGATCCCTCGTACTATTGGAGTTTAGACCCGGGCCACACAATTTATGGGGGATATGGTTCTAGGATCCGTGATGATGACAGATTGGCTAGCCTGTGTCAGAGATCTGACTCATGTGACACAGATTGAAAGATTGACCCGGTAGTTGGACCGGACACATCTTTTCATTTGGTATTTAGGCAGAGATCCTTCAAAGGTAGATACTTTTGATCCTTCCAGCTCTGGCGCTAGCCCTTCAGGTGACCCATATGGCTTTTCCAGTGCAGATCCTCCATTGTATAGGCTTGACATCCCTGTATATAGAGATCCAGTGACACAGGAGGAATTACATCAGGTGGATAGGATCGATGATGTAGACATCGACACCATTGACTTTTTCTGATGTATTTCTCTTTATTTCTTTTGGTAGGCCTCTTTTAGCTGCGTGGTAGCTTCGCCCCATTCTCGCTATATCTTTTGATAGGCCTCTGTTGGATGTTGGGTAGCTTCACCCCATTTCCCTGTATTTTAGCTGTACAAAGATGTATTAGATGATGATATACTTAGGAATGTATGCACAGTTTTCCATTCCCTATATCATATTGCCATCTATTGTATCATGCATGTTATTGTTATGTATATGTATGTATGTCCAAAGATATTCAGCTTTGACCCCTGGATGGTCTTATAACACGGCCCATACAGATGTCTTCTTTGACAGTTAGCCGTATTGATCATACCCTAACATTTTTGATGGTATCTGGTATGCGCTCATGGTATGATAGTATATCACCATCAGACATGGTGATCGTAGATGATTCTTTTAAGATACTATGACCTTTGTTGATGTTTCGAGTTCCCATGAGATTTGTAGAGGGTATGCTAGAGCACTGGGTATCGGAGAGGCAGGTTTTCTGATTTGGAACCCAGGAGTTGACTCCTACTTTGGAGGAGTATGCACAGTTGATGATGCTGCTGCTGGATAGACCTTGCGTGCATAAGGCTATCAGCGACATGAGTAGACCGTTCATGACCCTTACTGGATTGAGACATAGAGTGGTACAAGACGAGATTACATCCGACCACATGATATCCCAGCGTTTTTTGTTTAACAGATTTGGCTCTGAGGATAGTTATGCACGGCATTCCAAGGATTTCACCACATCGGAGGACCATTGGTGTTCAGCCAGAGTGGATGTGCTGCTACTGTGCGTATTGTCATACGTCTTCATGCCATGATAAATGGATGAGCAGGATATCAGCGTCATTATGGAAGTGAGAGCTCTCAGGGAGGGTCATACCATTATATCGATGATCATTTCAGAGACTCTGTGGTTAACTACATACTGCTGCACTTATCCGGCAGGAGTGTTTACAGGTAGCTCGGTCATGCTGTACATGTGGTTTATGTCACACTTGCGACCGATTGGCACACTCAGACGGCAGGGGTTTTGCTTCACCCATGATATAGCCATGTCATACTCCTTTCAGTTTGCGGAGTGTACATATGTTGCATCATGGTAAGCTTTCCTGGCAGGGATTAGGGATTCGTTTGCTATATTGCCATGTTCAGGGCTTAGCTCACCCTACAGCTTCATTACTCATGCTCCGGGCATGGATTATCTCCCTCTGGCTGGATTGAGGGGAAAGATTACTTACCAACCACTGGCCTTGATGTGTCATTTTGACCAGTTTCAGGATTTTCATCCTTTTGAGGGGGCAGTGAGCCAGCGCTTTGCTTCACACCATTTATCAACGGAGGACAGATCCAGGTTGTATGCCTGTTGGGATCAGCGAGAGCTGGCTGAGTTTTTTGTCAGTCATCCGGGTTGTTCTGCAGAGTATTCCGCATGATAGAGACAGAGACTACATTGTCTGTGGTAGTATCCACAGTGCAGGATGTTGATTCTGACGATGAGGAGCCTATAGAGGAGGCTGACATTCCCATCGATGATTTGACTGCTGGGCTGCCAGCATTTGTAATGGATTCTCCCACCCCGAGTGCCACTGTTACTCAGTATTCGACACATCATTTGGAGCAGAGCTTACATCTGATGACCTGTGATAGAGATCAGGCTAGGGTCGTGATGTTAACAGCTCTTGATGGGAGAGATGCCGCTCTGTTAGAGAGGATGAGGACAGATCGGTCGTGGATGCATTGATCGTGGAAGCGGGATGCTTTATATCTGCTAGGGATGTGGCCATTGCGCATAATACTTGATGAGATTCTAGATGACTATCAGTCTTGCCGACATGAGTGCTTACATTGATGAGCATTATGCCACCATGCAGTTAGCCTCTAATCTGGTAGCTCGTGTAGATACCATTGGGCGAGAGCTTGCGGCCATACCTCGCCTTCAGAGAGGGATGCCATGTTACATCGATAGTCCGTATATATCTGATCTCAGTAGATAGCTTTGTATTTTCCTGCATGTACTAGCTTAGCCATTTTGTCATGTACAACACATATGTATATATCAAACAATATTATGTATGGCAGGGAAATATATTTTGATTCACTTCCCTTTTAGTATGCCTTGATACTTGCTTGATATTTACATGTTTCTTTAGGGACTTGTGATCTTGATGCATTCTGAACTTATCTTTGATAGGTGGACATTGAGATGTCGCAAGATCTCTCAGAATGGATCATTGATCTGTATATCCTTACCATCTTTGGTGTCTTGGGACTGGTACCTGTTTAAAAAGTGGAGAGGAGGGTGGTTTTTCCTCTCTGAGATTGACAGTACCACAGATGGTTGCCAGTACTTCTATTTGTGACAAGCCTAGTTAATTCCATCTCTTATGGGTTGGTATTGCTCTTTGAGGCATGATTGCAGCTTAGATGGTCACCGAATCTTCTATTTATGAGAAGATGTTGGGTAATTCCATCCCTTTGATCTGAAATCGACGAAATGTGGTGAATTGAAGGTTGATCATAGTACCGTATTACAAGTATTTTTGTTCTGGTAGGGGTTAGACTGAACCATAAATGGCTGCCTGCGTACTCCTATTGAAGAAGAGATCAAGTCTGCGTAGTTTGAACCTGGTGTAAGAGGTTCAACGCTGAATGTGAAAGGCAGAAGCTTTATTTGTGAAGAAGGGTGTAGAAGTATTTTTGTTGTTTTTGTTTTTGTAGAGGAAGGGCAGAAATGTTTATGTTGTTTTTGTTTTTTTATTGCGACCAGGCCATATAGAATATGGTTGCCTACGTACCCCCAGGTATCAGGGAGATCAGGTCGACGTAGTTCGCCCCTTAGGACGAATCGCAGCTAAAGAAAAATGTGAGTCCCATGTTCAGGCTATACTGCGGGGAGAAGAAAGTTTGATCCCAAAATGGGGATAAACTGTAGGTGTGGAAAAAGTTTGATCCCGTCTTCAGGACAAATTGCAAGCGTAGAAAAGTTTAATCCCGTCTTTACGATAAACTGTAGGTGTGAAAGGTTCAATCCCGTCTTCAGGATAATCGAAATTGTATGCAAGATTTGAAATGAGGTGAAACCAGGCTGCTGGTTTGAAGTGTATGTTTCCCTGAGGGGCATAAGAGTTTGTAAAAAGGAGAGGGTTCAAAACCGGAATGACTGGTGATTTGATGATCAAAACCGGGATGTTTGTTTGATGGTAACTTCGGATATATAAGACACAGCTTTCACTTGTCCGAGTTGATAAGATGTGGAAATTCATCGCCATCTATTTCCTACAATCTGAGAGCACCTCCTGTTAATACCTCCTTGACAATAAATGGACCTTCCCAGTTAGTAGCGAAGTCACGTTGTTTGAACTTGGTCTTGGTTGTCAATGATCTTCTTTAAAACCAAGTAATGTTGTTTGAACTGCCGTAGTCAGACTTTTTTATTGTACGATCTTGCGATCCTTTGCTGATATAACTGACCATGGAAGATAGTCGCGGTTCGCCTTTCGTCTATTAGAGACAATTGGTGATACATGTCTTGTACCCATTGATCTTCATCTAACTGAGCATCCATTAACACTCTGAGGGATTCCATTTCCACCTCTATGGGGAGCACTACTTCCATCCCATAGGCTAATGAGTAAGGGGTTGCCCCAGTGGAAGTACGCATGGAAGTTCTGTAGGCTAATAAAGTTAGAGGCAAGAGGTCAAGCCATCCTTTGTGATTGGCAGACATTTTCTGCATGATCTTTTTGATATTTTTATTAGCCGCTTCAGCAGCACCATTCATCTTTGGACGGTAGATAACAGAGTTAAGGTGTTTGATGTTGAATTTTCTGCATAACTTCTCCATCATTTTGTTGTTGAGGTTCTTAGCATTGTCTGACACAATGACCTCTGGTTGTCCATATCGACAGACGACATTGTTTCTGATGAAAGCAATGATGACTTCTTTAGTAACCCTGGGGAAGGATGCTTCTTCTACCCATTTGGTGAAGGAGTCGATCATGGTGAATATGAATTGATGTCCATTACTGGGTTTGGGCTCGATGGGCCCGATCACGTCCATTCCCCACATTGAGAAGGGCCATGGCGAACTCATATTGTGGAGTTCCCTTGGAGGGGTGTGGATAGCATTCCCATGAATCTGGCATTGATAGCACCTCTTGACGTGATCATCATAGTCAGCTTTGAGTGTAAGTCAATAATGCCCCATTCTAAGGATCTTCTTGACAAGTAGGTGTCCGCTCATGTGAGGGCCACATACTCCACCATGGATCTCATCCATAAGTCTTTGAACTTGGTCTTTATCCAGACATCTGAGGAGGCCTATTCCTGCATCTCTTTTATAGAGTGCATCTCCGCTCAAGTAGAATTTCATAGCAAGTCGATGGATCCGCCTCTTCTCAGTTAGGCTCACCTCAGCGGGTGTAGATCCATCTCGTAGATACTCCTTGATGTGCTGATACCAAGGGTTGTGGATGGGAGGTAGTTCATCCGATACTTCTCCAACATAGTTCCCATAGACTGGGCTTTTTGCATTGCAATTATAATGCTTAGCGTGTTTTCCTTGTCAAATATGTTAACCAAGGAGGCCAACGTTGCTAATGCATCCACAAAATCATTCCTATTACGAGGAATGTATAGAAAGGAGATTTCTTCGAACTCCAAATCCATCTGTAGAACTTACCGATGGTAAGGCAACAAATGTAATTCTTTGGTTTGATAGATTCCCGTGGATTGTCCGATTACCAATTCGGAATCTCCAAAGACAGTTAACCGCCTAATGCCCATTGAACGGGCAAGTTTTAGCCCCATGATACAGCCTTCATACTCAGCTGTGTTGTTGGTACTGACAAACTACAATTTGACGGCAACGAGATACTGCTTCCCCGTACTGGATATTAGAACTGCTCCAGCTCCAGAGCCTTTTGTGTTAACAGCTCCATCAAAATACATTTTCCACGTCTTAGCATGTATTGTCTTGGTGTTGTTCTTTGAATCATCATTACCCCTTCATCGGGGAAATATGTTTCCAAGGGTTTGTAGTCCCCTGCAGGTGCGGCGGGCAGTTGATCCGCAATTCCTTTTGCGTCACGTAGACGATGTCAAATTGTTGTAGGATCAACTGCCATCTGGACAGTCGACAATTCAGTATGGGCTTACTGAACACATATTTGAGAGGATCCACGTGGGATATAAGATGGGTTGTGTGACCATGGAGGTAATGTTGTAACCTGATAGAAGCCCATGCTAAAGCACAACAAGTCTTCTCAATCAGAGTGTACTTGTGTTCACTGATGCTGAATCTTTTGCTGAGGTAATAGATAGCTCGTTCTTGGCCTCTATCGTCTTTTTACCCCTGCATACAGCCCATGACATTGTCATTTATGGACAGGTACATGAACAGGGGAACATCATCCCTAGGTGGTACCAATACAGGAGCATTAACCAACTGCTCTTTGATTGTGAGGAAGGCTTTTTGACACTCATCATTCCATTTCATGGAGGAGTTCTTCCTTAACAACTTGAAGATTGGCTCACAGGTTGTTGTGAGTTGAGAAATGAACCTGCTGTCTGAGGAATGGGTATTTCTTTGATGGCCTGGATTTTGGTAGGATCCAGTTCAATCCCTTTGTGGCTGACTAGGAAACCTAGCAACTTGCTTGACTTAACACCAAAGGCGCACTTGGCTGGATTCAACTTCAAGTTGTACTTACGCAACCTGTTGAAAAGCTTTTTAAGATGCTCTAGGTGGTCCTCCTCCATTCGGGATTTGACAATGATGTCATCCACGTAGATCTCTATCTCCTTGTGCATTAAATCATGGAAAAGAGCCATCATAGCTCGATGATAGGTTGCCCGGGCATTGATAAGGCCAAATGACAACCGTCTGTAGCAAAAAGGTCCCCAAGGCGTGATGAAAGCAGTTTTCTCACGGTCCTCCTTAGCGACCATAATTTGATGGTACCCTACAAAGCAATCAGCAAAGGAGTAGATGTCGTATTGAGCAGTTTTATCAATAAGAATGTGGATAAAGGGCACGCGAAAGCTATCTTTAAGGCAAGTTTTGTTCAAATCCCGGTAATCCACGCAGACTCTCACCTTTCCTCCTGGTTTAGGCACGGGAACCATGATAATGCCAGCTTAAAATTGTTTCATAATTTCTTCTTTAACTTTTAAACTCCACTCATGTTTCAATCTCCTGAGTTTTTGCCTAACAGGCTTGAATCATTCTTTGATGGGAAGGCGATGAAGAACAATGTCCGTAGACAAACCCACCATGTCTTCATTAGACCATGCAAACACATCCTGGAATTGGGTTAATAGTGCAACCATGTCATTCCGTTGGTTTGGGGTGAAGTCTGAACCAATTTGGATTAGCTTAGGGTTGCCTAAGGTTCCAAGATTAAAAGAAGTTGTTTGGTCAAGGTTGGGTTTAGGTTTATATGCGACCCATTCCTTAATCTCCTGAGGTGTCTCAATGTCCTCTTGCATAATCATCAAGTCTGAGTCCAACTTTGCATCAAAGTTACAGCCCTTGTGGAGAGAAGGAACTTCATCAGCAAGTATAAGAACATCTAAATTCAGAGTCCTGAAACAGAATATGCTTTCACTTAATACATGCAACTGTTTGATCATACAAAGTGTTAGCATGTACTTAATAAAATAATTGCTAGTACTATAAAGAAAAGTAAGAAATTAAAGTTATCTACACGGCAGAGGGATTTTCTGCCCATTTTACCCTCATCGACCAATGCATGGAGTGCTACTCCAATTGTCGGGGGCAAAGTCCTGATGGAAGGATCGTTATTGTCCTCCTTCTCCCGAATGATAACCATGACATCTGGGCAATCATCGTCTGAGGTGTATCTATTTGTATGTTCATCATGAATAATGACACGTATGCCTGCCATCATCAAGGCAATGTCATGTTTACATTTTTGTTCTTTTTCTTCCACTTCGGGATCAGGAATCAACGCCTCTTTTGCTTTGATTGACACTTGCTTAGGAAACAGCATGGCCACAACATGGGCTAGCACCTTTACTGGATATTGTATCAACTTATGAGGTAAAGGTATAGAAAATCGTTGTGAGGCGGAAGCTTGAGGAACCGGCTTGTGTTTATGAGGATTCCTGCGACTGGAATTGGCAGAATAGCTTAGTCCGACTATTCAAATTTGACTGGACATTTGAATAGGGTGCTTAATACCTTGTTTATCATTACCAAGCCCTTGTCTAGGTTGATGACCCAATGACATCATTTCTCGAGTGGCCGACATAACCTCGGTAGAAATCTTGGGTACGGGAAGTGGCATTCCAATAGAATGGTACTGCGTGGTACTCACTTCCAGAGTATGAAAATTGGTCGGCTCAACTTCAGAGTTGAAACTGATGATTGGCAAATCTCCTTGTTCAGGATACTCCGGCTTAGCATTGACAGTGACTAGACTGTTGTTGACAATGAATTTGAGTTGTTGATGTAGTGTGGAGGGAACGGCTCCAGCCATGTGTATCCATGGTCTCCCCAATAGCAGGTTGTATCCTGAATCTATCTTGAAGACTTGGAAGGATAAATTAAATGTATTTGGACCAATCTCAATTGGCAATTCAATCTTTATGACAACATTTCGCCAGGATCCATCAAAAGCTCTGATAACCGTATGGCTGCTTTGGATCCACTTGAGATTGACATTCATCTTCACCAAGGTGGCATAAGGACAAATATTTAGAGATGAGCCTCCATCTATCAAAACTCCAGCTAACAGGTACCCAGAAGACAAAACTGCAATGTTCAACAGCTTGCAATGACCGATCCCTTTGGGTGGTATATCATCATCAGTGAAGGATATCACATTGTTGTTGAAAATTTGATCAACCAAATGTTGAAATTTTTCCACATTCATTGATTTTGGCAAGTAGGCTTCTTCCAAAACCTTCAATAAGATCTTCTGATGATCTTCGGAAGAGAAAACCAAGTCTAGTATAGATATCTTGTGCGGAGCTTCTCGTAAGCTTAAAACCACATTGGCTTCATTGTGGCCCATAGTGCGGAGGAATTTTTCAATCTTCTCCATGGGAATATTCCCCTTTGCTTCGCAAATAGGTTTCATAACCCGTTGAGGAAGATACGGTGGATTTTCCTTCGACACTATAGCAGTACTATGAGACATAGATTCTTCAGCTTCTCCATAATTCCATGGAACTTTGTGTAAGATGACAATAGGATGTTGTAGTCTGAAGGGTAAAGAAATTGGCTCTGGTACGGCCACTTTCAAAGAATTGTCAGCTCCTTTGAGTTGAATTTGTTATATGGGACAGTCTCATCATCCACTTCGGATATAACTGCTACTGATCCCTTCTATTTGGTTGGACATGCATTCCCACTCTTGAGTTGCACAATGTAATCATCTGCTAGTTGCAGGACACCGCTATCAATAAGATTCTAAATGAGATGGCGGAGTGCCCATCATTCTTCTGTGCTGTGACCATGAGAGTGTGAATGATACTGACACACTTAATCAGAATTGAACCGTCCTAAGCGGGGATTGATTGGAGGTAGAAGGAAGGTAATTCTTCCTTCATTGATCAACATTTGCAGTATCTCCTCCATAGATTGGCCCAAATATGTAAATTCTCTTTGATTGGCAAAATCCTGATGGGCTTTAGCATTTGCTCTCTTTGCAACCTTATCCTCCATAGCTTCGTTTTCTGAAGGTGGTGATGGAGCATTCATAACAAATGGAAAGGAGATAGGCATGCTCCTGCCTGATTAATTGACGTGTGACTTGATACTGGTGGCTCACCAGTTCTGCCAATTGCTCAATTTGTTTGCACAGAGCTTTCATCTTTTGTTCCATAGTAAACTGGAACTTTGCATAATCCCATTTGTGAACACCATCTTTAATGATCGGGGATGATTCATTGTTGAAATTTGAACTCTGTCCAGTGCTCCAACTGATTATGTTGACCTCTTCTTCTTTGTGTTGAGGAAGGGGATTGTCTTGCACATGAGGTTGATCTTGTTTGGTGACCACGATCTCACCGTTGTCTATTAAATCTTGGATCTTGTGTTTCAAGGCCCAACAATCTGGAGTATCATGTCCAGGTGCTTCGGCATGATAAGCACACTTCCGATTAGCATTAAAACCCCTGCCATTAGGGTTGGCTGGTGGAAGAAGATGTGTAATTTTCTTCTGAGTCAAGAGCAAGAATATTCTCGAGCGAGTCCCCTAAGGGTGTGAACGTCCGAGGTCGCTTTACTTCTCCACTGTTAGGCAATGGAGGGTTTGAAGACTGTGCTTCAAAAGGGGAATAGTTTCTCCTATGTATAGGCATGTTTTGATTGCCTTTTTGACCTTGTAGTATCAAGGAAAGATCCTCCTCTTTCTTTTTATGGACCCTACGGGGGTTGTTTCCATAAGATCCGGACTGGATGTGCTCAGCAACAGCTTTAAGAGCGGCTAGGTCTTGAATTTTTCTAGACTTTAATCCCATCTCAACCATCTCTCCGTGATTAATCATTTCAGAGAATGGCTTGCCAATACCAGCTAAGACTCTCTCATAGAAAGGAGCTTCCTGTATATCTATTAATGTCATGACCATTTCTGATTCCGTCATGGAAGGAATAATTTGAGCAGCAAGGCGCCTCCACCTTTGAGCATACTCTCTGAAAGACTCATTAGACTGTTTCCTGACCTTGGTAATTTGGTACCGGTCAGGAGCCATCTGAGATTGAAAACTGTATTGAGTGAGGAAGGCGTGAGCCAGCTCTTCCTAGTTATAGATCTTGGAGTTGTCTAATCGGGTATACCATGAACGGGCTTCTCCAGTCAGAATTTTCTGAAACAGCTACATTTTGAGCTTTTCATTTTCCGCATAAGATCCAAGTTCTCCAATGAATACCTTTAAATGGGTATAAGGATCCCCTAATCCCTCATACTTTTCAAAATTAGGGGTTTTGAATTTCTCTGGATAACGAACACCAGGGAAGATGCAAAGGTCAACATATGAAACACTTTCATGTGTTCTAATCCCTTTGAGAACACGGATAGTTTCCTCCATTTGGAGGACATTCTTTCTGATATCACCGGTGTTTGGATCTCCTTTGAGATGGGTGTTTTCAGGGTCTTTGTTGGTCGTATCCAACTGAGGTTCTGGAATTATTTTTTCCAAACCTTGAGCTCTGCCTTGTGTAGAGGATTCTGTATGTGTTGGTATCTTCATACCCTGAGTAGACTGATGCAATTCTTTCAGCAGAACAACCAAATCTGTAATTTGTTTACTCAATCCGTCAAATTATTCTCGGGAAACACTATTAGATTGGTCAGAAGAAGACCTGATTGGCTGTAGGCTCGTGGCCTTTTTGGATTTTAAGCAGGTAACTGGCCCAATGATTTCCCTACAAAAGACTTACGTAGTTTAGTCTTAGGGATAATGTAAATGTTTTTATAACATGTCCGTTTTAGGAATATTGTCTTGCAAAACCGGGTGTTAATTGATAACATGCATGCACAGATAATCTTCATATTTTCCACTACATAAAGATGAACATGGAATAAAATTACAAGTAAATATTTTTACAAGTAATTGAAAATGGAAAGCATGAAGAGACTTTCCTCCGCGTTTGGTTTATCAGAGGTTGACCTATCTTAGGGTTATTCTCACGGCTTTTTGGCATGAAGGTTCCCACATCATCTCAATCTACTTGACGGGAAGTTAATCCGGTCTTTCAACTGGAGTGAATCTGGGTGGTGCCTTTTCTGAGCCCCATTGGAATTATTCTTCCTACGAGTCCAGTAATCAAACACCGACAGGATAGCCTACTGGTGGAGGAACCGGACAACATACATTCACATACAACGTGTCTCACCGTTTATGCAAAATGATGACATGTGCGAAGCACTAATATCACAGATAGATATTTAGCGGTCGCGATAAAAGTAAGATGCATTAGTACATTCATCATAAATATAAATGCAATATTCACACACAAGCATATAATAGTTTTGAAAAGCTTGTAATAGCGGCTTAAGCCCTCTTACTGGAGTCCCCAACAGAGTCGCCACCTATCGACGTTAGGATTTTTTAGTGTCCCTTTTCGTTACTTGTTCTTTGGTGTTCTCATGTTAATGTGAGATTTTTTTGAAAAAACAAGTGAAAAAGTCCGACATGTATAATGTCGACGATTTGACTTTAAGAGTCGCCAGTTGGTGTATTTAACTGGTTGCACCAATGCAACCAGAAAGGTTTACACATTGACCCAGTGATGTGACACTGCTAAACGGGTCTATGAAACCGAGATTCATTTGAGTTCGGGGGCTTGATTATGCGGAGGGAAGGTGTTAGGCACCCCCCGACATCCGTGTTGCCACGGTGACCGCCACTTTTCAAAGAAACTGTTATATGAATGTGTGTGTGTGTATGTGTCTGGATCAATGTGTAATTATTTGGAAGTAGTGCTATACCTCGTTCGCACCTATATACAAAATGTTTGAATTTAAAGAAAAATTTAGTTTTAACCAGATATATCAATGAAGTTTTGTAAAAAGAGGTTTTTCAAACCCTGTGCTCAATAGTAATTGAGGCCTTTGATACTTCCATTTTATTATTAAATGTTCTGCTTGTTTGCTTTTATTTTCGAGATGCGAGGCATCTTGAGAAAATAATATCTGATGATGCCAAACTCCTCATGGGCATGACAACCATCCAAGGAAATTCGAACATCAGAATAATGTATAAAGGCGCCATACGGTGAAAAACGTCCATCACGGAGACCGAATCTAGATTCAATGGGTCAATCAGCGATCACATGACTCCTAGGCTCACATGATACTGCAGCTTTTTGTATGGAAAGCGATGCGCTTATATATATAAAAGTTGTAAATATATATATACGAGATATGATCAACCACCACGAAAGCAACTCCATGGGGGATCGGAAATGTAAATATATAAAAGCGGTAAATATATATATATGGACATGATCAACCACCACGAAGTAAACTCTGTGTGGGACGAAATGTAAATAAAGTCAGAAGCGATCAAGCGCCACGAAGTAAACTCTAGCGAGACAAAATGTAAATAAAGTTTAAAAAGCAATCAATCGCCACGAAGTAAACTCCAGGCGAGACAAAATGTAAATATATATATATATATATATATATATATATATATATATATAAGCGATAACGCACCGGATGTAATTCCGTGCTCATCTGATATGTCCCACAACAATTATATATATAAGTATATATATATATATATATATATATATATATATATATATAGTAAATGTCTAAATATATAAAATCCAGCTCATAAGATATGTCCGACAACAGCAGTATATATATATATATATATATATATATATATATATATATATATATATATATATATATATATATATATAAAAAGTAAAGAAATGCTCCGATATAAGTATACGCTCAATCGAGGCATAACTCGATAATGTTAGTCCATATATAAAATATATACATATATATAAGTATATATATACAGACAGAAATGAAAACCACGGACCGAAGTCCGGGCAAACACATACAACACGACTCTCAATGTGTATAACAATGTGTGCTAATTATGAAAAGAAAGGCTTTATAGAATGTAAGAAGGCTTACAATGGGCTGCCAATGTAGACTTCTATGACTCTATCTGGATAAACACTCAGCTCCCGCTAGATAAAAGTATAGCAATATGTGAGCTAACAGATGTTTAAAATGAGGAAACACTCAATATGTGCTGCGGCGCCGGTTCCCTTTATATTTCTCACACTGCAGCGCCACTGGCGCCGCGGTGTCACCCTCTACACTATGACTCGTGCTACGGCATGACTTTCTGGTGTCTGGCTCTCCGGTCTGGCACTACGGCGCCAAGCCCTAAATTTCGAAAAAAATCTAAGTGTTAAATTATTCTGAGACGCTTAATTTCTGATCTCATAATTTCTTCGTTATAACTCAGAACGAGGTCATTCCAAAGCTATTCTCTTCCTTATTTTACGTACTTCAATCCCCCTCAGATAGAACTTCGTTCTGAATCCATTAACATGCCATTCGACTGGCTTAATCTTCATTTATTTTATGTTTTTAACGTTCTTCGTTTGTTCGTCCGTGATTCAGTCATCCAAACTTGGAACTCGTTCATTCTTAAATCCACGACTTATGTTTTCTACATTCTATTACATTCTTATAAAACCCCACACTTTCGGGTTCATTTACACACTTTTTAATTCTCGTTCGTCTTTTACGAATTTTTTGTCATAACTTCGTTATAGCTCAGTTTTAATCCGTTCTTCATGAACTTTTTGACCATTCCTAACCAAGCAATAAGCAACCAACTTATATGCGATGGTTTTAAACTTGTCCATCAACAACAATTACACTATGATGGTTTTAAATTTTTCCATCAACAATGTTCTTCTCGTTCTTCGTGTTCTTTTTTCGTTCTTCATTTTTAATCGATATTTTGATTATGATTTCACTTTTATTGGAATTTGATGTTATAAAACACCATTCCTTACTTATTTCACTGAATCGTTTATATGAGTCATTCGGATTGCTCAAACTCATTACAAATCTTATACTTCCTTAAGAAATTTATAAAATAAACTTCAAATTCTTATTTCTTCTATTCTCAATGATTTCAACCATATGAAATCATTCCTAACATCATTTACTTCTTATTCTCATTAAGCTATGTTTTAAACATAGTAAACTTAAAGAAAATTAATTCAGAAGTGAGGTTTTCGATACTTTTCTTCTTTAATCTCCTTCCGTCAGACAAAGTTTGTTCATGAGCCAACTTTTCCTCTTCCTTTCCTCTTTTTCCTCCCATCTGAACTCTCTCTCTCTCTCAAGTGTTGGAGGATTTTCAAAAATCCAATCAAATGAGATTAAGCTCTCCTTTTATAGATTTTCCAAGATAGGGGCAAAATAGTCATTTTGCCCCTCCAGTTACTATTCACACCTCCTTACTATTCATAAAACCTCCCTTAGAATTTTCATGGTTTCATCTTGCGGAATTCGTCCGACAGTTCGAAAACTGTGATTCTCAAAATCTAAATATTTGTGGATATTTCGTCTTTCCCTTACCGATTAACTTTTACGTATTCTTCGGATATCCGAAAAACTGAAAAACACTTTTTGACATTAAGCGTTTTCCTTTACATTTTCCCCTAACGTAGTTAAACGAATGAAAATTACATAACAGTACTTTTCGTCATTTTTATTTCGTCTGATTTCTGCACATTTTTCGAGAAAAACTTTTACCGGCTTACTTAACTTTTCACGATATATTATCGTCAAATCTTTCGATGGAATGTCATTTCAACATACCAAACTCTTGGAAAGGCTTAGTTTATTCAAACCCTAACCCTTGGGGTTTCGTCAGGTGAATAGTGCCTATTTCGTCTTTTTCCCCAAAAATATTTTGTTTCTGGAAAATTTTTATTTTTGTCTTGAAAATTCTTACTCGAAAAGTCTAGTTCGTAGCTAGAATCCTCCCGATTTATAATCATCCTAGGTTCTAGAACGATTAATAAACACATAGCATAAAATATTATTAATAAAAATTCATTTTATTAATAACTAATTCTTTAAATCTTAAATTATGGACAATCCGATTTTCCGGGTTGTCACATGTGACTTGGTGATGATGGACCACCAGTTCTGCCAATTGGTTGACTTGCTCGTTAAGAACCTTCATTTTCCGTTCCATCATAAACTTGAACTGTGCATAATCCCATTTGTCAACATTGTCCTTGATGGTTTGGGATGATCCACCAACATAATTGGAGCTCTGTCCACTAGTCCAATTAATCATGTTAACTACATCTTCCTTGTGTTGAGGTAGAGGGTGGTCTTGCACACGGGGTTGGTCGGGTTTGGTCACCACGATCTCACCATTGTCAATTAAATCCTGGATCTTATGCTTCAGGGCCCAACAATCCTATGTGTTATGGCCAGGAGCTCTAGCATGGTAAGCGCACTTCCTGCTAGTATTAAAACCCTTTCCACTCTGGTTGCCTGGTGGAAGAAGATGGGTAATTTTCTTTTGAGTTGTCAGAAGTTTGAGAATCTTTTCGAGTGAGTCCCTTAAGGGTGTGAACACTCGAGTACGTCTGACTTCTCCACCTTTAGGCAATGGAGGATTGGAAGACTGTGCTTGGAAAGGGGAATAATTTCTCCTCTGAATAGGCATGTTCTGACTGCCTTTTTGTCCTTGTAGTATCAAGGAAACATCCTCCTCTTTCTTCTTATGGACCCTCCAGGGGTTGTTTCTTTAACTTCCAGACTGGATGTGCTCAGCTATAGCTTTTAGAGCGGTAAGGTCTTGAATCTTCCCAGACTTCAATCCCATTTCAGCCATTTCTCCGTGTTTGATCATTTTAGAGAATGGTTTGCCTATGCCAGCTAAAAACCTCTCATAAAAGGGAGCTTCTTGAATGTCTATAATGGTCATCACAATTTCAGACTCAGTCATAGACAGAATAACTTAAGTAGCCAGACGCCTCCATCTTTAGGCATACTCTTTGAAAGACTCATTGACTTGTTTCTTAACCTTGGTAATTTGATACCGGTCTAGAGCCATCTGAGTCTGAAAACTGTAATAATTGAGGAAAGCATGGGTTAGCTCCTCCCAGTAATGAATCTTGGAGTTGTCTAATCTGGTGTACCGTGATCTAGCTTCTTTAGTTAGACTTTTCTGAAATAGATGCATTCTGAGCTTTTCATTCTCGGCATAAGATCTGAGCTCTCCAATGAATACCTTTAAATATGTGTAAGGATCTCCTAATCCATCATATTTTTCAAAATCGAGAGTCTTGAATTTTTTCGGATAATGAACCTTGGGGAAAATGCAAAGGTTCGATTATGAAACACTCACGTGTGCTCCAACCCCTTTGATAGACTGAATGATCTCTTCCATTTGTAGGACTTTCTTCCTAATATCACTGATGTTTAGAACTTCTTTGAGATGGGTGATTTTAGGGGTTTTGTTGGTTTTGTCCAACTGAGAATCAGGTATTGGAACTTCTTTGTCTGAACCCTGGGTTCCTTCATTTGTAGAGGATTCTGTATGTATTGGTATTTATGAACCCTGAGTGGACTTATGTAGTTCTTTGAGCAGAACAACCAACTCTATAATTTGATTGCTTAATCCATCGAAATCCTCACGAGAGACAGGAGTAGGATTAGGCTGAACAAATGTATCCATGCTTGGCTGTAGGCTTATTGCCTTTTTAGATTTGGAACGGGTTACCGGCCCAATTGCTTCCCTACAAAAAGACTTATGTATTTTAGTCTTAGGGAATGTATAAATGTTGCATGTTATGTAAGGTGTCCATTTTAAGAGTATTATCCTGTAAAATAGATGTCAGTTGTTATATGACAAGATAACATGACAAGTTTTGATATAAAAGGGAATGCACGTACACATATTCCTTTATACTTTCCATTACATTGATATTGACATGGAAATGAAATTACAAATAATTGAAATGGGAAGGTATGAAGAGACTTTACTCCGTGTTTGGTTTCTTAGGTTACTCTCGCGGGTTTTTGGCATAAAGGTTCCCAGATCATCGCAATTTACTTGACGGGAAGTTAATCCGGTCTTTCAATTGGAGCGAATCTAGGTGGTGCCTTTCCTAAGCCTCATTGGAATTAGTCTCCCTACGAGTCTAGTAATCAAACACCGACAGAATAGCCTCCTGGTGGAGGGACCACACAACATACATTCACATTCATCGCATCTCACCGTATGGAAGTGATGACATGTGCAAAGCACTAATATCACAGGCAGATATGGTGCGAAGCACTAAGTGCAGTAAGAAAATGCATTAGTACACATTCATTCAAATGTAAATGCAACACCCACACACAAGCAGATAAAATGTTTTGAAAAGTTTTGAGTAGCGGCTTAAGCCCTCTTACAGGATGTCCCCAGCAGAGTCGTCGCATGTTGACGTTGTGATTTTTATTTGTCCCTTTCTGTTCTTATCTTTTGGTGTTCTTATGTTAGGTGAGATTTTTTTTGAAAAAACAAGTTTGAAAAAGGTTTGAATTTTTTTTGAAAAAACAAGTTCGATGATTGGACTATAAGAGTCACCAGTTAGTATTTTTAAATGGTTGCACCAACTCAACTGAGAAAAGGTTTACACAATGACCTAGTGATGTGACACTACTTAACTGGTCTGTGAAACTGAGATTCATTAGGGTCTGGGGGCTTGATTAAGCAGTGGGAATGTGTTAAGCACCCCCCGATTTCCGTGGTGACACAGTTACCACCAATTTTCAATTTAAACTTTTATCTGAATGTGTGTATGTGTAGGTCAATGTGCAATTATTTGGAAGTAGTGTTATGCCTCATTTGCACCTATGTACAAAGGGTTTGAATTTTCTATAAAAGTTCAACTTTAATGATATATGGAAGTGATGTTTTCTAAAATAGGTTTTTCAAACCCTTGTGCTCAATAGTAATTGAGGCCTTTGATACTTCTATTTTATTACGTGTTCAGCTTGATTGCTTTTATTATTTTTAAGATGCGAAGCATCTTCGAGAAAATAATATACATAACAATGCCGAACTCCTTGTGGGCATGAGAGCCATCTAAGGAAATTAAAACACCGTGAATAAAATACAAGCTGGTTGCAGCTGAAAATGTCCATCACGGGAACCAAATCTAGATTCAAGAACTGAATCTGTGATCACATGATTCCTAGGCTCACATGATGATGCACTATGTATAAAAGCTGTAAATAGTTATATATATATATATATAAAAATGTTGTAATATATATATATATATAAGCAGTAAACGCACTGGATGTGTCTATCCAGGCTTATTCGAGTATTCGAATTCGAGATATATATATAAAAGTGGTAAACGCTCTGAATATTATATTTGGGCTCAATTATATATATATATATATATTGAATAATTGTGTGTGAATGAAAGTGGTGAAAGGCTTTAAGAAATCTGAAGTGTCTTATAGTGGGCAACCAAGAAGACTTCAGATGGCTTTATAATGAATGAATACTTAGTTTCCACTAGTTAAATGTAGCAAAACACGAGCTTACAAGTGTTTAAAAAGAGAAAGCACTCAATTTATAGAGTAAAATGGACATGGTTTCCTCTCCTTTATCTATTAGAAGTGTGTATGGAGTAAAATGACAGGGCTTCCTCACTTTCTCTCTTCTTAAAATGGCCACCCCAAGCCCTCTTTTTATAGAGGGGGAGCCACATATGTACCTGTGGTAGTCGCAGGTCCACTTGCGGCTGCTCGGGGTGGCCTGAGCTCCGTGGGTCCCGCCATCTCGAAGTACGTGCATGCATATAACGCGTTATCGGCCCAAACATTCATAACTTTTAATCTGGGATTCTGATTGAGGCATGTGATACCTTTTCGGAATACTGTTGTTGAGAGCTACACAATGACATGTGATACGAGGTTGTACGAAGTTGGGAAAATGGGTCCACGAGCAGATCTTCAAGTCTTCAAATTCTATCTAGTGTGATGTCTTGTGCAGTAGTCACTCATTTTGAGCTATGATTCTTGTAAGATACTTTTGTGCAGAATGTGGGTTGAATTGTTGTTAAGATGGTGAAAATATATCATCGAGGTGGAAAAATGATGATTTTGCCCCTCACCGGGGTTATCTCCGGGTCTGGGCTGATTTAGCAGTCGTTGCTCAGGGTTATCCTTGAGATTGGGCTACTGTGAGTACTAAAGGTCCTCAGGGTTATCTCTGAGGTGTGCCTGACCTCCCGAGATTATCTTCAGGGTTGGGACTAGGTGCCTCGGGGTTATCTCCGAGGTTGAAGCTGACTTCTGGGGATTTAAAACAGACTTTTCCGGGGTTATCTCCGGAACTGCAACTGCATTCCTCGTGGTTGTCTCCAAGGTTAGAACTGAAACTTCTGGGGTTGTCTCCAGGACTGAAACTTAATATCTCGGGGTTATCTCCGAGATGGAAAACTGAGTATCACAGGGTTATCTCCGGGATTGAGCTGATTTAACCTCCGGGGTTATCTCTGGAAGACGATTTTGCCCTCCTACAAGGTTAGTAAGAGGAATGTAGAAATTTTGAGTGGCTACTGTAGTCATCTATAATTTATTGTTGTAATCCTAATATTTTGTGCGGATTATGGGATACTTATGTAAACCCCAAACTTTTGAAAAATGTTAGAGGGGTAGTATGTTAGTTTTTGTCCCCATCTTTTGTGATATTAGGGGGATATGTGTTTACATTTATAGAAGTATGCTAGGGATAATCATGTTCATGTTGATGTAATGAATTGGCATATGAATATAAATGATCTTATTTTAGAAATGTGTTGTGAAATCTTATTCCTTTTTCATTGAGAAATGTTTAAATAATAAAACATGATAATAAAAATAAAAATTTTGTGATGCGGAAAATGCCGCCAAGACGTAGACCAACAACACTGGAAGAGTCAGTCAATAATGAGAGAGAACAAGTAGTCCTTATTCAAAGGCTAGTAGATTTATTAGCGGAGGCTCTTAGGGGAAGGAACAATGAACCCGATCGCCCCAACCCCTAAGCAGCTCTAGTCACAACCTTTAAGAACTTTAGGAGTATGGGTCCTCCGGAATTTGTAGGTACTACCGATCCTATCGTGGCACAGATGTGGATTAAAGAGATAGAGAAGGCCTTCACCATCGCTTGTGTGGGTGAAGACTAGAAGACGGTGTTTGCCACCTACATGATGAGAGTTGAGATGAACAACTGGTGGGAGGCGAATCAGCAAAGAGTAGGAGAAGGGATAATAGCATGGGAAAGGTTCAATACTTTGTTTTTCGAGAACAATTTCTTGAAAAGAATGAAGAATATGATGGAGGTGAAGTTCTTAGAACTTAAGCAAAGAGATATAATGGTGGCGCAATACAGGGATAAGTCCAATGAGCTATCTCGGTTTGCTGAACCCCAAGTAGGAGATAAAGAGAGGAAAGATAGACGTTTTGAGCAAGGGCTAAAATCTTGGTTGTTCAACAAGGTGTCAGTTCTTCAGATCGATTCTTTTGCGATAATTCTGGAGAAGGCCATTATTGCAGGTGAAGCTTTGAGTTTGTATAACAAGGAAAATAAGGGTAAGAATATGGGAGGAAACAGCAGCGGGGGTAGTAATTTAGGAAAGAGGAAGTGGGAAAACAACAATAACAACAAAAATCACAACAATCAAGTGGGAAAGTTTCGTGGAGAGTTTAAGAAGAGGGCAGAGGGATGCCCGATGTGTGGGAAGAATCACTAGGGCGAGTGTTGGAAAGGGCGCAGTATTTGTTACAACTACGGCCAAGAAGGGCACATTTTTCCTAATTGCCCGAAGCCCAAGAAGATCAAGGGTTGTTTCGCTTATGGCTCGGCGGACCACCTAATAAAGGACTACCCAAATAAAGGAAGCAGCTAGCAAGGAGGAAACAACAAACTGATGATTGGTGGACATACACCATCCAACCGTCCAATTGCCAGAATGTTTAACATGACTATTAAGGATGCAATAGCTACGAAGGACGTGGTGTCAAATATTATCACAATCAATAATATAAATGCTTATGTATTTTTTGATTTGGGTGCCACCTATTCTTTTGTATCTAAGGAATTTGTCGACTTAATTTACCCCGAGAACGATTAGGAAATACTTTGAATGTAGAAGTTACGAAAAAGGAAATAATCCATGTAGAATACGTTTACCGAAATTGTCGCACAAACATTAGAGATCATGAACTAAGCGTAGAATTGATTCCGATAAGATTGGGAGAGTTTGACATAATATTGGGAATGGATTGGTTGTTTAACCATACTGCGATAATTGATTGTCAAAATAATAGTGTTAACCTTCAGACTCCGAATAAGTCTAAGGTAGTGTTTTATGGTAGCTCATCGCTTTAAGTAATCGTGTTGCCTTACGATGATGCAGGCCATGAAATTATTAAGGAAATGATGTGTAGGTTACTTAGCTTACATTGTAGATACTCGAAAAAAGGGAGTTGAAATTAAGGATATATCCATAATGAGAGAATTCCAAGATGTATTTTCGAACAATCTGCCTGGTCTTCCGCTAGACAGAGAAATTGAAATCGTAGTAAACTTATCACCGGGAACGACGCCGATTTTAAAAGCCCCATATCGTATTGTGTTAGTAGAAGTGAAAAAATTGATGATACAATTGCAAGAGTTACTCGATAAGGGTTACATACGATCGAGTGTGTCTCCTTGGGGAGCACCAGTGTTGTTTGTAAAGAAGAAGAATAGATCGATGAGGCTATAGACTTCATTATTACAATTGTCATGCAAAATACGACAACACATATACTCTGAGTTTTAATACAAATATTATCTTCTAGACAATATCCAAACTCAAATAAGTCTTCATTACAATTATTGATACACTATTTTACAAAATAGTGAGGACTGCTATAACAACTGTCTTGAACCATCACTCCACACCCCGACTAATTCCCGCTATATTCTCGCCTCCTGAGAAGAAAAATAGAACAAAAAGGAAAAGGATTAGCTCAACTAGCCCAGTAAAGACTATTATGACTAAGATTATGTAGAAAAAATTATCCTTAGTCCTCAACAGGGAAAAATCTGATAGAATATACTAGACAACAAGTTATAGATCAACAACTTCAGCGGAAACAACAATTCATTAGAAGAGTTAAGTAGAGAATGAAATATACTATCTTCTATGATTTTAAAGTCCATCATCAATATTTTATCCATGTAACATCAATCAATATACATCTTGAATCAAATATTCATCTTTGCCCTAAGGGCCAAATATATTCATTTGTATCACCAATTGGTCATATTCATCTCAACACCTGTCCATCTTTGCACTACGTGCCAAAGATATTCATCAAGTAATCATTCATCTTTGCACTACAGACAAAGATATTCAGTTATATCACCATTAAAGATCGAGGATGATAAAAATATTTTCAAGAAAATGAATCTAGAGAGATAAGAGGACAAAGATTAAGGATTCGTACTTTAGTTTATCCAAGTTCAAAAATGCTCAATAATAAATAATTTTGGAGCAAAATTCAAGAATGAAGATCAAAACATGGATACAATCAAAGATAATAACCATAATAGACAACTTGGACAAACAAAAGAAAATTTAATTTTTTTGTGAATAGTGTCATATACGTGAATAGTAACCCCGACACGAAAAGGCAAAAATTTCACAAGAAAAATTATACTTCGTTAATAGTACTCATGAATGGTATCATATTCGTGAATAGTATCGTATATGTGAATAGTAACCTCGACATGAAAAGGTAAAAATTTCATAATAAAATTCATACCAATATTTCGGTATAATGATATTGAAAGAAATAATATCATTTATGAAAAAAATAACATCCCTTACCTCAAAAGAATAGTACTTCTGACTGAAATATCGAATATAATACTGAAGGAAACTTGCACTGTATAGCAACACTCAAAGTATCTAAATACTCACAAAAATACGATCGATATTATAGAGTGAGAAAACTTCTAATCCTGGTGTAATTTTCAATTCTAACCTAAGCACCCTATTTATAGAAAAATGCTTAAAATACCAAAGCAGAAAATTTAATAAAATAATATTTTATAAAAAAAAAATTTGACGCCCACCCTTGAAAACCAGATTTTAGCACACTAGTGGAGTTCACCAACATAAAAAAAAATGTTTTTCATAAAAAAATATTTATAACACCAAAATCAATTCATACCCAATATTCCGGAACTTCAATAATTCATAATAAATAGCCCTTTTATCAAAAAATTATGAATTTAATGTCCATTCCATAGGAAGTTTAATTCTCTACAACTTTGAAGAAGAAAATTTTTCTAAATTCTAAACGAAAAATGACCAAAATTCACATACGGATGATCTTGCAGGCTATAATCAAATTTTAGTCAATAATGGGGCCCACCAACATATTTAAAATGTTCTTAGCATTTATTGTAACAAAATCAATTCGGACCCAATTTCCTCTCTTCTTCATTTATTCATATATCGTGCATTCATTGTAAAAATATCACCGTTATCATATTATTATATTATTACATCATACCCTTATAATGCAATATTACAATAATATATTTGAATGAATTATTTTATCAAAGAAGATAAAATATCAACTCTTAATAATTGTCTCTTTGAAAATTTTTCCATTAAATAAATATTTTCTAATCATTTATATGAATAATTAATTATTCACAAATAATATTACAGAATCAAAATAATGACAACCAGGTCATTCCCAGGAAAGAGGGGGCTTTCCGATAAGGATTTCTCCTTACTAGCGCGCAATTAGGTGACCAAACCCCTTTCCTAGACAGAACTTCCTTTAAAATTGTCAATAATTCTATCTAATAATATTATTCAAATAATATGAATTATTGATCTAATATTGGAAAATACTATGCAGTGACAATTATTGAATCAACAATATAAAATATCAATGTAGCAATTATTGAATTAATAAAATAAAATATTGAACAGTAATTACTATAACAATTATTGAGTTGTGACTTCTTACGTAAGAATAAATAATTAGAATTATTGTGCAATCTTGTGTCTTCTTTGTCTGACAACGCCAGACTTTTACTTTATCCATCTGGTATTCCAACAGTTTTATTCGTGAATCGTTACCGTTATTATTAAAAAAACTCACTTTCGCTGCTTTTCTTCATCCGAAGCGGATTTTTCCGTTATGGGGCCCACAAATGGCTTCGCCATCATACGAATATTCCCCGATAGCAAAAATATTCCACAACCAAACGAATATTCTCCGACAACAATGAATATTTTATAACCACTTGCTTATTTAAAATATTTGGGCATTTTACCCATAACTAACCACATTAATCGAATCAACCCCTTACTATTCCAAAATAAGAAATAGAGGAAATTCCATTTTATAAAACGTTGGGGGTCTTATAACCTCCCTTCATGAAATTTCATCCTCGAAATTGACGTGCGTAGCTGGTGTTTCAAAAAGATGAGGATACCTCGCTTTCATTTTCGATTCCAACTCCGAGGTAATTTCCTCAATAGCATGGTTCCTCCACAAAACCTTAACTTGTGGTATAACTTTTGTGCATAGGACATGCTCCTTCCTATCCAAGATCTTGACTGGTACCTCCTCGTACGTTAAATCTTCGGCTATCTCATCTGGTTCTAATTCAATAATGTGATTCAGGTCTTTCACATATTTATGTAGCATGGATATATGGAAAACTTTATGAACACGAGTCATACTTGGCGGTAAGGCGAGTCTATAGGCCACAGTTCCTACTCGGTCGAGGATTTAAAATGGACCAATAAATCGAGGGTTGAGATTTCTTCTCTTCATCGACTCTTACTTTTGGAATAACACATTCTTGTACTTCTTCTTCATATTCATCAGCTACGGGTCTATAGCTTGAGTAACCATAACTTTATCGATTAAAGTCAGTTCTACGTGTATATTTGACATCATCATGTGGGTCCCTAGAGTCTTTAACTGTATCTTTATTATTTGTAAATTATACGAAATGGGTCTTTGTGTTTGACAATATTGCACTCGTACCCATATACGATCTTCTACTCAACGCGTCAGCTACTACGTTTGCTTTTTTGGGATGGTATTAAATTGTATGATCGTAATATTTCAACAGCTAGAGCCAACATATTTGGCGCATGTTATGCTCGTTTTGGGTGATGAAATATTTTAGGGTTTTGCATCGGGTTCAAGGTCAATACAAAAATTGATTTCATGCTCTGGGGGTAGGCTAGGAAGTTATTCAGGAAATACGTCGGGAAATTCATTAACAACATAAATATTATTCAAATCTGACGTATTTTGTTCAAGTCCATGTCATGGGCTAAGAAAGCTTGACATCCGTTTTTCAATAAACGAATGACTTTATGGCTTGATATAAAAGTATTTAACTTTAGTGGTTTGGTTGCTTGAATTCGCATAATAGGTTGGTTAGGAATATGAAAACTAATAACCTTACGAAAACAATCAATTTTAGCATGATGAATAGTTAACCAGTCGATTCCTAAAATCACATCAAAGGTAAGTATCTTTAAAGAGATAAGATCAACAGGTAATGTGATGGTGCCAACTTGAATCAAGCAAGATTTATAAACTGTAGATGTAACGAAGGTTTCACATAACGAAGTTTCAACATATAAGTCAAAGTCTAATTTCTCAGGGTCAAGTTCAAATATTGAGAACAAGCAGAAGAAATAAAAGAATGGGTAGAATCGGTATCTAATAAGGTATAGACTTCGCAAGAATTTATTATTAACTAACCCGTGATAACTTCATTCGGGTTCCTCATATTTTGAGAAGTCATAAAAAACACTCTTCCTGAAACAACCGTCTTTGTTTTGTCCATATCCGTCAAGCTATGTGACCATCTTTTCCACAACTAAAACATACCTTGGAAGGCTGTGAACAGTTTTGACTTATGTGGCCCTCCTCTCAGCATCTTTAGCATCTAACTGGCAGTCTTTCTCCTCCCCTTGAATTTGTTGTTGGTGCTAGTGCTGCTGCCGATGTCTTCCTATCATCATTAAATCTTCTCTTCTTGAAATTTCCACTTGAATCATTTCTTCTATTATCTTGGCCATGATTACCACCAAAGTGGTTACCATTTCTGGCATGATAATTTCCTCCATGATGGTTATCATTGTTTCGATGACCGTTGCCACCGGTACGACCCTGGTTGTGGTCCCCCGGTTGAACAGACTCATTATCTCGCTCTAATAATTGAGCCCTATTCACAACAATCTGAATATAGTGAAAATTTGTGAGAAATGAGGTATTGATGAATTTCGGGTTTCAAACCTCCCAGAAACATCCGCATCATACGTTCCTCATTCTCTACCAAATGAGGTGCAAACCTGGATAACTCCGCGAACTTAGCCTCGTACTGGGACATGGTCATGTTGTTTTGTTCCTGTCCGATAAACTCTACCTCCTTCATATGAGAAATACTTTTAGGAAAATACTTGTCATAGAACAGTTTCTGGAACACTTCCCAAGACATATTGAGTGCGATAGGCTGGGTACGCTTCACTGATTCCCACCAGTAACCTGCCTCACCACGGAACATAAAGGTGGTGAATGGAACTTTCTATTCCTCCGTGCATCTCAAGACATCAAATTTCTTGGTAATTTGCTTAACCCACGTGTAACAATCCAAGATTTTATTTGTAATTTAAAATATTTATTAAATTAAATAAATATTTTATTTATGTGGTTGTTGTTAGTAGATATTTGTGAATTAAATTTATTAGATAATACTCTAATTTAATTTAATAGTTAGAGAGTTGTTAAATATAATAGGTAATGTTATATTGCTATTTTAATTTAATAATTTAAAATTGTACGTTGAATTATTAAATAAAATTATAATGAGATTATAATTTTGTGGCATTTGGATTAAGTGGACAATTATTTAGTATGTTGTAATTAGTTTATGTAACTAATGTTGGATATGGAGATCCAAATAAATAAAATGAGATTATAAACTATAGTGTAAATGATTTATTAAAATAAATTAAAGTAGTTTTAAAATTGATTTAACTAAACAAGGCTTAAATACATTCTGTCTTTATTTTAAAAGTGTGTTTGCCAAACAAAGCCTAATGGCTTTTTAATTTTGAAATTTAAGTATAATAAATAAAATAAATCAAAATAATAAATAAAATATATCTTATAACTGATGTACGTTAAGTTTTTTTTTTTGTAACTGTTATAGTTTTAAGTGTGCGTATAATGGCTAGGCTTTCAGTTTTTTTATGCATAATCGATAGTTTCTAAGCCTAAGAAGAAAGAAAGAAGAAGATTACAGAGATTGAGATAGATTGAGAGAGACTTGAGAGAAGATTTTTGTGTTTTAGAGTAATTCTTTTAGGTTAGCAAGGATTACCAAGTAATTGAAGGTATTTTCCATAACCTTGATATTATATATATATATATATATGTATGTATGTTCTACGTTATGTATTTCAAGTCTCTGTGAATCTAATTTTTCTTGAATTATTGTTATACAACTGAATTATTGCATTTGTGAGTAACGGAGGTGTTTGAATTTGCATTTAGACAAGATTTAGTGTGTTAATCACGTTAAAAAGAAAGAAAATTGTTTACAATACATGTTTTTATATATGGCTTGTGAAAATACCAAATTTGGTGGTCAATTTGTAAACTAATCTGTAAATTGAGCATTGAATATGTTAATTCGGTTAGAAACGAAGAGAACGTAGTTTGAATGAGTTAAATTGGTGTAGAATTGTGATCATGGTGATAATTTTTGTGAATGATGTCAAAAATATAGTTTTTCGTATAAAACATGGAATTTAAAGAATTTAAATTGGTTATAGGGTTGTTTAATTGTTTTAAGTTGGTGAATATGAGAGGAACCATGTGTATATGAGTTCTATATTAATTGCATATGTTAAATTTAATGTTTTGTGGGTGAAATTCGTGTTAGTTGGGCTAACAGTCTTTGGAAAATAGATGCGTGAGTTTACGTACATGCACTCAATAAGCAATTGCTAGTGTCAAGGCTGAAATAATATTAAGCAATTGCTACCGGGTCCTCAGAGCTTATGTATGGCGCAATTTGCACCATACTACTCGATCGAGAGGCGATGATGCTCACATTTATATATCTGAGACCTTGAAAGCTTGTAACCAGGTCTAATGATATGTTAGTGTGACAAACATGTAATGAAGAGGTTAAAAAAGAATTGTATCATGTCATTAATAATGTCAAAGTTATAAAAATATTAGTAAGTTATGAAAGCGATATGTTAGGATTTAAGGTACTCAATGAATAGTGAATAAGTGTTGTGAAGTTAACCCTTGAGATTTTTGAAATACATATGATGTAAAGTAAAACATGAAATAAAGTAACAAGTTTAATTAAAAGTGAGTTCTATTCTGGAAAGTGTATGTTAGTATATCTAATAGATATTGTGATCCTAATAATGTGTGTAGGTGAACGTGAGTTGTAATTTATAGCTTACGCATGAGGCAAGTTCCTTACTCTAAACTTTTATAGAGCAAGTTTTGAATTCTAATCATTGCTTATTTATTCTAACTTATTATAGTTAAGCAAGTTTCTTTAGTTTCATTCTTTTATAGTGAATGCAACTTCTTGAACTCTAATTCCTAATTTTGAGCCGTCAAATTTTATTTACTTTGCACAAGTTATTATCATGTTGAGCAAGCTTTGTTTCCAGCTTCTTATCTGTTAATGTATGTTTAGTAATTCAATTCTTTACTTGACAAGATCATAGCCTTAGCTTACTATTGTTCAAGCAAGGTTTACTGTTTTATTCAATGCTTATGCTTTTTAGTTATTTCTAAGCATGAGTTTAATGTATAGTTGATTCACCTATGCTTCTTAATCATTTTACATTAAATTATTATTGATCACTCATAGCGCTGTTAAGTCTTATTTATTTAACTAATCCCTTGAACCTTATCCAAACTAAACTTTCTTTGGTGCGGACTTGTACTCTAAAACTGAGAAGAACAACCCTATTATAGGGGAGTTATTTTATGCAATGCATTTAGATGTTTGTGCACAATACATGGTACGAAGGGATGATCACCCTAAGTACGGGTAGTCCTTGCAGTTTTACTATTTAGGTTAAAGTTTAAAGATTACTTGTAATCCTGGACTTAGTTCGTGGTCTTGTGACCCTCAGTTACATTTTGTATGTTGATATCAGTTTTTGGTTATCATTGAAAGAGTATTATCCAACTCTGATGAGTTTATTCATTGGCATTTATTAAGCTATTGTTATTCATTACCATTTTCCAGTGAGCATTTGTTTTGCTCACTCTTGCATATATATACTCATTGCAGCTAAGGTTGAGAAGGTTGATGAACCTACCACTAGCAAGGGAAAAGGAAAAATGAACAAGTGATGAAGACTTGTAATTTATTTATTGTCATGACGATAGACTCTATATTTAATGTTGTGATTTAATTACTTTATTTCCATATTTGATTTATGTTAAATGTTAGATAACATGGGAGACTTTTGAATTAATGATGTAACCCTTTTAATGGGAGGATTAATGGTTTAATTTTTATTATAATTGGGTAGTTAGATATGAATGAATGGAAAGTGAACACCAAATCTTGTGGGAAAGAAGTACCTAGATTTGGGGGTATCACTGGTTGGTATCAAAGCTTTAGGTTATGAGCCTTAGGTGGGAAAAAGCCTTAGGAAGTAACCTTGTAAGAATTTTAAAAGGTAGTGGTGATAAACTCTTATCAAGTTTTAAGAAGGAAGTAATAAAACACTTTATGTACTTATGTGATTGCAACTTATGTGCTCGTAAGTGTCGAGTCGTAATGATTAGTAATTAAAACTTAAAATTTTGTTGTCAGGATGGCTAATGTAGGAGAATCTAGTCAAGCTAAGGAGGAAGGGTCCCAGATGCCTAGAGAGGAGGAGCCTTGAGATATTCAGGTGGTTTGCGAACACCTACTGCCACAGGAGTCATCTCCGTTGGTAACAGTGTTTGAGCAGGAAGGCTTACCTGATGAGGATGATGAGGTAGAGATGGATGAGGAGGATCCCATTAAGATACCACAGTCAGATGGGGATGAGGATGACAAGAAAGAAGAGTTTCCACCAAACTCGATCGCTGTCCGTATGTACGACGAAGTACACGACCGCAATGTGGTACTGCAGGATAGAGTCGAGGAGTTGGAAGAGATAGTAGCTGAACAGCAGACCTCGATGGCGCAGAAGGACGACGAGATCCGAGATTTAGATGGACGCCTGAGTAATGTTGAATGGAAGCTGATTCACACTGAAGGAGAGAACGAGCGAATAACAGAAGAAATTAGGGAGCTGAAGAACAAGTTGAAAGAAGAGTCTACTAAGAGGGCAAGAGCCAAAGACGCGTACGAGGAAGCTTCTCAACGAGCCGGGGTAGCGGAGAGAGAGGTACACATAAAGAATATTAAGATGGAGGAAATGAATAGTGTTTTCAATAATGTTGTAAACCGAGCTCAAGACCGAATTATGTATTATCGAATTCAGTTCGAGATGTTGCCATGGTACATGCTAGATCGCCGAACAATGTTTCATATTATGGAAGAGGAGCGTCGTAAGGTTATGCAACATTTTAGTAGGTCGTCATAAGAAATGTAATTATTGTGTAATTAATGAATAAATAAGATGTAAAACCCGGGTATTATATAACCAATGGGATATGATGGTGATGATGTTATCTTGAAACTTTTGTAGTTCAGCAAAGTAATATAGATAGCAGGGATGCTATTATGGCTAAGTTTTTAAAAGATGATGAATAAATAAAAGTTACTATTTATTCAAGATATTGTGTGTTATGTGGTAAAATTTTTGTGATGTGTAAGTTGTATATATAATATTTAAAAGATTGAATAATAATCTAATGAGCGTATTTTAACAGAAAATGTCTCCAAGATGTCATCCATGACAAAGGACCCCTGAAGGATCTACCAATAACAACAATGTTGAGGCTAATCCGGTTCAGCAATTAGTAACGTTACTGATGGCAGCATTGTAAAATCAACCGCAAAATCAAGCTGCGATATTTAAGGATTTCAAAGCTGTTGGGCCTACAAAATTCAGTGGGTCCATGAATCCGGTTGAGGCACAGACCTGGATCATGGAGATAGAGAAAGTTTTCGATGTGGCTAGAGTATGTGAGAACTAGAAAACTACTTTTGCAACATTTATGTTGAAAGCATAGGCGAGTTATTGGTGGCAAGCCAATAAAACTCGAGGAGGTCAAGGGGTAATGACTTGGGATAGGTTTATGGAGATATTTTTTTAGACTTCTTTCCTAGAGAGTTTGAAAAATCAGATGGAGGTGGAGTTTTTAGAACTGAAGCATGGATTAATGACGATGGCAGAGTATGCCGCTAAATTTAATGAGTTGGCAAGGTTCACGCCATATCAAGTCAACACAGATGAGTGCAAGGCTAAGAGGTTTGAACAGGGACTGAAGCCCTGGTTGTACAACAAAGTTTCCATGTTTTAACTAAAGACATTTACAGTGGTACTGGAGAAGGCAATTCTCACTGAGGGTGGAGGTGAGGCTGTAACAAAGTACAATCAAGAGTAGAGAAAGAAGACGAATTAGGGGGAAGCTAAGAATGGGGGTGGCAGTGGTGGAAATGGCAATAATAACTTGAAAAGGAAGTGGAATACAAATGTTGGAGCTGGGAACCAGCAGGGTAACTAGCAGAAGAAGAAGTTTGAAGCATTTGCTACATGCAGGAGGTTTGACACGGGTATATGCTTAAGGGGGAAACAAGTATGCTTTAATTGCGGCCAGGAGGGTCACATTGCTCCAAATTGCAATCAACCCAAGAAGAATGCTTGTTACACATGCGGGTCAAAGGATTATTTTGCTCGCGAGTGTCCTAAGAAGAAATTTGCTGAGACAACTGGAAGCAAATGAGGTAGCAGTGGAGGTACATTGACTATTGCGGGACCAACGTCTTCAAATAAGCCCACAGCTAGAACCTTCAACATGACGGTGCAAGAAGCGGTGAAATCGAAAGATGTCGTGTCAAGTATTATCCAGATCAATGATATAAACGCATATGCATTATTTTATTCGGGTGCTACTCGCTCATTTATATCTGATGAATTTGCTAAGAGGTTATAATTACCTGGTGAAGAGTTGAATTTCCCTTTACACATAGAAATTGTGTATATGGATGTAATTCATGTTAAGTTCGTATACAAGAATTATAGGGTGAATATTAAGGGGAATGTTATGACAGTAGATTTAATCCCAATAAAACTTGAAGAATTTGATGTTATATTGGGAATGGATTGGCTATTCAATTATGGAGCGATAATTGATTGCCAAAAGAAATGTGTAAATCTCATGACTCCATCAAAGGTAGTTTTCTATGGTAGCAAATCGCCTAGACAAGCAAAATGTCTGACAATTATGCATGCCAAGAAGTTACTGAGTCAGGGCTGTATAAGATACTTAGCTTACATAGTCGATACTCACAAGAAAAAAGGTGTGAAACTGTAGGAGATACCAGTGATTAAGGATTTTGTGGACGTGTTTCTGGAAGATTTTCCAGGACTTCCGCCTGATAGAGAGATCGAGTTCGTGATCGACTTAGCACTAGGAATTGCTCCAATATCGAAGGCCCCATACAGAATAGCTCCAGTAGAGATGAAGGAATTGTTGGTGCAATTGCAAGAATTGCTAGACAAGAAATATATTCAACATAGTGTATCACCTTGGGGAGCGCCGATGTTTTTTGTGCAGAAGAAAGATGGGTCAATGCGTCTTTGCATTGATTATAGGGAATTAAATAAGGTCACAATTAAGAATAAATATCCATTGCTGAGAATAGATGACTTGTTTGATCAATTGAAGGGTGATATGTACTTCTCAAAAATAGATTTGAGAAGTGGGTAACAGCAATTGAAAGTAAGGAAGGAGGATGTACCGAAGACGACATTCCGAACTCGGTATGGACATTATGAGTTTCTGGTAATATCTTTTGGTTTGACAAACGCCCCTACTGCATTCATGGATTTGATGAATATGGTGTTTAAACCATATTTAGCCAATTTGTGGATGTATTTATTGATGATATCTTGGTGTATTCCAAATCTCAAGAAGAACACGTTAAACACTTACGTCTGACGCTGGAGACGCTAAGAAAAGAAAAGTTGTACGCGAAATTCTCTAAATTTGAATTTTGGCTGGAACGTGTACAATTTCTTGGGCATGTAATTGACAAAGATAGAATTTTAGTGGATCCATCAAAAGTTGAAGCTGTGATAAATTGGGAACAACCAAGAACTCCATCAGAAGTGAGAATTTTCTTGGGATTGGCAATAGACGACATTTTCACCATTTTTCCAAGATTGCCACTCCGTTGACAAATTTGAAGAGAAAATTTGTAAAATTTGTTTGGACGGAAAAGTGTGAAGAGAGTTTTACAGAATTAAAGAAGAGGCTCAATGTGGCACCTATGTTGTCATTACCAGATAATACAGGAAACTTTATGGTGTATAGTGATGCTTCACATAAAGGATTAGATTGTGTCCTTATGCAGAATAACAAAGTCATTGTGTGTGCATCAAGGCAGTTGAAAGACTACGAGAAAGGGTATCCTACTCATGACTTAGAGCTGGCGGCAGTGGTATTTGCTCTAAAGATATGGAGACATTATTTCTACGGAGAGAAGTGTGAGATCTACACAGACCATAAGAGTCTCAAGTATATTTTCACACAGAATGACTTGAATATGCATCAAAGGAGATAGTTGGAATTAATAAAATATTATGACTGCGTGATCTTTTATCATCCAGACAAAGCCAATGTGGTTGCAGATGCCTTCAGTAGGAAAGGTCGTGAAAAGTTGATGTTGTTAACCAACCAGGAGGAGCTCATTTCAGCAATGACAAGGCTAGAGTTGGAAATAAAATTTCAAAAAAGAATCCGATGAAAGATTGTACCAGATGGAAGCCAGTCTAACTTTGGTGGACAAAATAAAGAATGCTCAACTACATGATGAAGAATATAGAAAATAAAGGAAAGTATGATCGAGGGTAATGAGGTGAAGTACAAGATTGATACCGAGGGAGTACTAAGATTTGAGCGAGGAATTTGGGTTCCAGCAGTACCAGAGATTAAAGAAGAAATCTTGACAGAAGCCCATAGCTCAAGATATTCGATTCATCTGGGAAGTACGAAAATGTATCAATATTTGCGGTGACATTTTTGGTGGCCAAATATGAAAAGAGACATAGTAAAATGTGTTGCGAAGTGCTTGACATGTCAGAGAGTGAAGGTTGAGCATCAAAGACCAAGCAAATTACTTCAACCGTTGGATATACCAGAATGGAAATGGGAGCATATTACAATGGATTTTGTGGTAGGTCTTCCAACAACTCAGAAAAGATACGATGCGATATGGGTAATAGTGGATAGATTAACAAAATCAACACACTTTTTGCAAATAAGGATTAGATTTAATCTTGATCAGCTGGCGAAACTCTACGTTAAGGAGATCATTTCAAGACATGGAGTTCCAGTGTCAATTGTATCAGACAGAGATCTGAGATTCACATCAAAATTCTGGAAGAGACTACAAGAATGCATGGGAACACAACTGAAGATGAGTACGACATACCATCCATAAACCGATGGTCAAAGTGAACGAACAATCCAGACGTTAGAATATATGCTTAGAGCATGTATCATGGATTTCAAAAGAAACTGGGACGATCATCTACCATTGGAAGAATTCTCCTATAATAATAGTTACCACGCAAGCATTGGCATGCCGCCATATGAAGCATTATACGACAGGAAATGCAGAACTCCACTTTGTTGGGATAAAGTTGGTGAACGTCAACTTTTAGGATCGAAACTGGTACAACAGACAGCTAAAATTATCAAACTCATCAGAACAAGACTAGTAGTTGCTCAAGATAGACATAAGAAGTATGCTGATCAAGACAGGAAAAATCACGAATTTGTCGTGGGAAATTTTGTTTTCCTGAAAGTTTCTCCTTGGAAGGGAAAAATTCATTTTGGCAAGAAAGTAAAGTTAAGCCCGAGGTTCATTGGTCCCTTCGAGGTACTACAAAAGTAGGAGAAGTAGCTTACGAGGTAGCTTTACCTCCAGAATTAGAACATGTTCACAACATTTTTTATGTGTCGGTGTTGCGACCATACATACCCGATTACAAACATGTGATCGAGTATGAACCGTTACAGTTCAATAAAGATTTATCTTATGAAGAGGTTCCTATCCAGATAGTCGACATGAAAGAACAAGTGCTCAGGAATAAGGTGATACCTTCTGTGATGGTGATATGGAGAAACCACAATGTCGAAGAGGCTACGTGGGAACTCAAAGATGAAATGATGAAGAACTACCCTGAGTTATTTGTTTAATCCGTGTCTTCGATTTTGGGGACATAATCTTTATAAGGAGGGAAGAATGTGACGAATGAGTTGTTTGAGTTGTGATTCTGGGGACAGAATCCTTGTAAGGAGAGAAGGATGTAATAATCAAAAATTTTATTTGTAATTTAAAATATTTATTAAATTAAATAAATATTTTATTTATGTGGTTGTTGTTAGTAGCTATTTGTGAATTAAATTTATTAGATAACAGGTAATACTATATTGCTGTTTTAATTTAATAATTTAAAATGGTACGTTGAATTATTAAATAAAATTATAATTAGATTATAATTTTGGGATATTTGGATTAAGTGGAGAATTTATTTAGTATGTTGTAATTAGTTTATGTAACTAATGTTGGATATGGAGATCTAAATAAATAAAATGAGATTAAAAACTATAGTGTAAAGGATTTATTAAAATAAATTAAAGTAGTTTTAAAATTGATTTAACCATACAAGGCTTAAATAGATTAAGTCTTTATTTTAAAAGTGTGTTTTCCAAACAAAGCCTAATAGTTTTAAGTGTACGTATAATGGCTAGGCTATCAGTTTTTTTACGCATAAGTGATAGTTGCTAAGCCTAAGAAGAAAGAAAGAAGAAGAATACAGAGAGAAATTGAGAGAGTGAGAATTTTAGAGAAGATTTCTGTGTTTTCGAGCAATTCTTTGCGGTTAGCAAGGATTACTAAGTAATTGAAGTTATTTTCCATAACCTTGATATTATATATATATGTATGTTCTACGTTATGTTTTTCAAGTCTTTGTGAATCCAATTTTTCTTGAATTTATACAACTGAATTATTGCATTTGTGAGTAATAGAGGTGTTAGAATTTGCATTAAGACAAGAATTAGTGTGCTAATCACGTTAAAAAGAAAGAAAATTGTTTACAATACATGTTTTTATATATGGCTTATGAAAGTACTAAATTTGGTGGTTAATTTGTAAACTAATCTATAAATTGAGCATTGAATATGTTAATTTGGTAAGAAACGAAGAGAACGTTGTTTGAATGAGTTAAATTAGTGTAGAATTGTGATCACAATGATATTTTTTGTGAAGGATGTCAAAAATGGAGTTTTTGGTATAAAACATGGAATTTAAATATTTTAAATTGGTTGTAGTGTTGTTTAATTGTTTTAAGTTGGTGAATATAAGAGGAACCATGTCTATATGAGTTCTATATTAATTGGATATGTTAAATTTACTATTTTGTGGGGGAAATTCGTGTTAATTGGGCTAACAGAGTGTTGGAAAATAGACAACGTAGTTTTTATGCGTACTTAAGTAGCAATTGCTACCGGTGTCAAGGCCAAAAATAATAAATTGCAATACCGTCTCTGAGCTTATATGCTGCAAAGAATCAAGCGCCATATCCTGATAAGAGGCAGTGATTCCTGATACTTATACAAACCTTGAAAGCCTAATGTAACTTGGTCTAATGATATGTTAGTGTGACAAACATGTAATGAATGGGTTAAAACAGAATTGTATCATGTTATTAATAATTTCAAAGTTATAAAAAGATTAGTAAGTTATGAAAGCGATATGTTAGAATTTAAGGTACTCAATGAATAGTGAATAAGTGTTGTGAAGTTAACACTTGAGATTTTTGAAATGCATATGGTGTAAAGTAAAACTTGAACTAAAGTAACAAGTTTAATTAAAAGTGAGTTATATTTTGGAAAGTGTATGTTAATATATCTAAAAGATATTGTGATCCTAAAAATGTGTGTAAGTGAACGTGAGTTATAATTTATAGCTTACACACGAGGAAAGTTCCTTACTCTAAACTTTTATCGAGCACATTTTAAATTCTAATCATTGCTTATTTATTCTAACTTGTTATAGTTAAGCAAGTTTCTTTAGTTTCATTCTTTTATAGTGAATGCAACTTCTTCAACTCTAATTCCTAATTTTGAGCCGTCATATTTCATTTACTTTGCACAAGTTATTATCATGTTGAGCAAGCTTTGTTTCCAGCTTCTTATCAGTTAATGTATGTTTAGTAATTTAATTCTTTACTTGATAAGATCACAGCCTTAGCTTACTATTATTCAAGCAAGGTTTACAGTTTTATTCAATACTTAAACTTTTTAGTTATTTCTAAGCATGAGTTTAATGTATATTTGTGACAGCCCGATATTTTCTATATAAATAAATCATAAATTTTGCGTATAAATTTTTTTTTTTTTATTTATTTATTTTAAGGATGAGGATTTGTACAAGATTATGTGTATATGTATTTATGTGGTAAATAAAAATATATTTATTACATGAATATTTACAAGTAAATTTATTTTAGAAATATTGATTATTAGAAAGTATATTTTTATAATAATTAATTTTAAGATAGAAATATTTTATTAATTATTTTCCATGAATATATAATCGTATATTATTTAAATAATATACTGAAGTGATTTTAGAATAAATATAATAATTATTTTATTATATGAATTTTTGTACTGATTATTAAGTTAATTATTTTACCTTAATTATTAAGGTTAAATATGAAAGAATAATCGGATATGGAATCCAAATCCTAATTTTGGATTATTGTCAAGGTATGAGAATAATAATATAATATTACATATATTTTGATTTTTTCAGTCTTTATGAATATATGCGGTATGTAAAAGATTGATAACGGTTGGTCAATTACGGTTGTATTTTGACCAAACCCTAGTAATAATGTTAAACCCTAATTTGAGATCCAAATGAGAGTGTGAGATTGTTTTATAAGCATGCAATACCATTTATGTAGTGTATTAAATGTATTAATTAGGTAAACCCTAATTAAAATTAAAACCTAATAATGTTAAACCCTAATTTCCAATATTAGAAACCCTAGTCAGAAAAACCTAAAATGGAGGTTTGATGCAGTAAAGAGTTGTTACGATGATTAATAACACGTGTGTTGGACTTTAATTGCTAATTAAAATAAATGTAATTAGTAAATTAAAACCCTAAAACCTAGAACCTAATTATATTTCTAGAAACCCTAATTGTATTTCTAGAAACCGTAATTATCAATATTTTAAACCCTAATTGCTTTATTAGCCAAGTTCATTATGATTAAGGGTAATAAACCTAATATTCATGTAATTACAAACTTAATTTAATTAACAATATTAATTTTGTAAAATTTTAGAAACTAAAAGTTATTTAATTTTAATTATTTAATTAATTTTATTTATTTAATTTTTGTGTGCAAACCCTAAATTGGAAATTCTAGATTTTTGTTTATCCAAATTGGCTCAAACCCTAAACCTAAATCAAACCCTAACCTTAAGGGTTTGGTAAGTTACAAGAATGCCATTTAATTGATTTATCAAATGACCAAAATGCCCTTTTAGCATTAAAGAGGCTAGCTTGTGAGTTTTGAAAAATTGGTGAAGTAGTTCACCAAACCAACAACTCCAACAACTCATTATGCACGAAATTGCGACAACAAAGCCTTAGATCGATCGTTCATGCACCTTTGTGGGTCTATTTAAGGATTGAAGGAGAGAGAAAATAAGTTTACTAACCTAAAATTGTCCAACACTCAATCAAGAACTTCTCCCACTAGAACCAACGAAAATATATAGTTATTCAGGTCTATTATTGAAGCCCCACGAAATCCAACAACAAATCAATAGCAAATCAAGAATTGAGCATAAAAGGTATGAAACCTAATTCAAAATCATCCAATTTTAGGTTTGTTAGATGTTATGTTTGGGTGTTAGAATATATTGTTTATAAGATATTATGATGATGCAGGTTGGTATTTATCAAGTCCATAACATTAAAGTGCTTTCGAAATTAAATATTTTCAAAATCTGAAATTTTTGAAAGAGGCGTCGACAATGAATGTCGAATTAGTGTAGATCTCTGTAGGTGTTTGATTTTTGTGTTATAAGTGTTGAATATAGTAGATACATTATGAGATCTTTGCTCGGATCAAGAATCGGACCTATATCGGGTTGTAGATTATAGGTTATAACTTCGTCAAAGGTCGTTGACCAACATTGGTGGGCCATTTACAGGTAACCCGAATGAGCCCGAAAAAGCTCGACAAGTTTTTAAATGGCTTGAATCGTGATGGTGGTTTGATGTATCGTTATGGTTCTTGTATCTAAGTTGTAGTATGTTTGTTAGACTACATCATCATGCCTTAATATCACTTATTTACAGTAAATGGGTTGGATTTTATGGATGGTTCGAACTAGCAAGGTCGAGCACATTCTCTCATTTTTTACGGGTAACCCGGAAAACATATGAACTATGTCGTGACATGGTTTAATAGAGTCATCTTTTGGATTCTGTTCATGATAGTTGTATTTTATGTAATAGATCTACTCTCTTGCATGCTAGCTCTGACTGAACCCTTTATATCACAAGAAAAGTTCATGTGTTGCGTTATAGTCGATCGAAAGTGGTCACTCGAATCGTTTCTTCATTTACGGGCAACCCGAAAAATGAAGAAACGACTCGACAACATCTTGGGCAGCTTAGATCTAGCTTATGTTAGGTTTTTAGATCATGTGGTTTATTAGAACATGTAGTCTTGAACTTTGTCTACAAAATCTAGCTTTTGTATTTCTCGAAAAACAATACTGAGAGAGAATTAGAGTGGGTCAAACATGGGCCACTTTCGTATTTACTATGAAGATCTGGGTTTAAGTATGAACATGAAGAACACCTATAGCGACGGTTACATATATTTATAGGTAACAACCTTCTAACAGACAGATTAATATTTTAGGAAATTAATTAATAATTATAGAAAATTAGTTTTAAATTATTAAAAATATAAAATAAATTATTAAAATTATTTTAAATTACGAAAATTAGTTTTTAATTATTTTAAATATATTTCATAAATATTTAATATTTTGGAATATTAAAGTAATTAATTTATTTAATTATAATATTAAATAAATTATTTAAAAATGATTTTAATTCATGAAAAATCATTTAAAATTATATTATGATATAAGAAAATAATTTAAGTTAATTTTTGATAACTCTTAATATTATGTGATAATTTTCATTAATAAATTTATATTAATGATAATTAAGTTATTTATTAAATAAAATAAATAAATGAATTAAAAATGATTTTATTATATTAAAAATCATTTTAAATAATAATAAGGTATTTAAAAATATTTTAAGTTATAAAATATAACTTTTAATATTTAAAGATAAATTTCATTAATTAATTATGATTAATGATAATAAAGTTATTTAACACTTATATTAAATAATTTAGTTTAAAAATGATTTTATTATTATAATAATCATTTTAAATAAAAATAAAGTGTTTAGAGATATTTTAAGTTATAAAATATAACTTTTAATATTTAAAGAATAATTTCATTAATAATTTAATATTAATGATATTTATTTAATGATTAATGATATTAAATTTATTTAATAATTATATTAAATAAATAGTTTAAAAATGGTTTATTTAATTTAAAAATCATTTTAAAAAGGATATGAATGGATTAAAAATATTTTAAGTTATAATTAATGACTTTTAATATTTAGATAATAGTTCATTAATAATTAAATATTAGTGGTAATTATTTAATAATGATTTTAAATGCTTTAAAAATCATTTAAGGGTATTATAAATACTTTAAAAATATTTTGAGTTATTATACATAACATTAATATTTTGGCAATGGTTTCATTAATAGTTTAATACTAATTAAATATTAATGATAATAGAATTATTTAATATTTAAATCATTTAATAATGATTACGATATTTCAAAATTATGATAATAATTATTTAATAATTATTATAAGGCCATGAAAAAAATAGTGTGACTAATGTTTAAGTTATCCAAATGGATATTGAACTACGGTTTAGAGTCTTAGACTAGATAATTACGAAAAAAAGGCAGTCGGTGAAAAACGTATTTAAATTGATCTGGACTTAGATAATGGGCTAAATAAATGTTTATTTGTGATTGATGGTTGTTAAAGATTGTGTGGCAATGTGATTAGGAATGTCTTTGTTGCAATAAGCGATTATTATGTATTACGTTATGATATACTAATCGGTAAAATGATCGATTAATGATAGGTGATTTCATAAAAGATAAAACTAAGTTGAGAATAATGTAAGCGGTAGCATCGAAATGATATCCTAACTTTGTATTTTCTTTATCTGATGGACGATGAAGTGAGAAGTTCGAAATTATTATTATTATTATGCAGTTATTAAGCTATATTATATATGCCCATTGATTATCAACATGTTAGTATATGATAATTGATTATATATATTACATTAGTTAATTTCTAGAAATGATTATACAAGTGTCCCCACTTGGATAATCATTATATTCATCGCATGTTGATACCCTTTGATATAAATATATATTTGAATTATATAAGACCTTTATTATGAAAACCCGATGAGATATGAACATCCGAAAATGGGAAAATTTTATGCGCCCAAAGTGAGAATGAAGCGACGATAACATCGTTCATGTAAATGTAGTATTGATCAATCTGAGGGTACAACAGGTAGATCACCCTCCGTGCTAGTAAGTCAAGTCGCAACCATTTCTGAGATGAACTTCTGTTTAAACCTTTTGAAAATGAAAAACAATGTTCATGGTATGTCACGAAACCCCATATCTGATCAATCGTAGTTTCAAAAGTTTGAAAGAGAGGTTGTTATGAATTATTATTAGTGCAGTTACTTCACAACTCTTGACTAGTTGTAGAAGATATTATAAAGAAAACATTTAAATTCTTTGACTATATATATATATAATACTTCTTTGGGCACTCAAATGCTCATCCTTGCTTAATTTAAATGTTTTCGACTAAGTGTGAAGGACCCGAGAAAGTTCGGTAGAGACAAAGGAAAAGAAAGCTAACCAAATAAGAATTGCGGCGTAGTTTGTAATAGTTTTATTAGATTATGAAGACTATGATATATATATATATATATATATATATATATATACATATAATGAATGTTTAAAGGTTACGTGCTTGGGAATGATGACTACGATGTATATGTAAACTTAAGTTAAGTTTTATATTATTATTATTATTATTAGTATTATTCCACTCATAGAAATGGTATCGTGATGTCTGGGAGTTCGGGTTTCAAGTATCCGGTTGGGGATCTCACGAGAATGGTATCGAGCTATAGGTTTAGAAACCTTAGGTAGGTTAGACCTTAGGCTATAACCTTAGAAACGAGAGAAACGTTGAAAATATAAATAACTCATATAGAGTTTAAAAAGAGATGAATTGAATCAATTCATCGTCAAACAAAATAAAAGATAATTCATACAAAACTATTATTTGACTATGTGTATATAATATATGCTAATCAGGATAATTGATGTGTGTAGATGTCAGGTGAAAAAGGATTAGGATACCCCGAGATCATAAAGAAGGAGCTACTATCGAAGCCATAGCGGAAATAGAAGCTCACGATGAAACAAAACTCGAACGAGGTGGTTATCGTGGAAAACATAGTACCGAGATCCGGAAATAGTGGATCGACGGATAATGATTGAGACCCTAAAAGTTTGAATCGATCAAGCATCATTGGAGATGCAAGAATTGAGAACAAGGTTTCTTCTCTAGAAGGGTTGTGGAAGATAGAAAAAGCGCTAATGATCGATTCGTCAAGCGTTAATAGAAACAATGGAAGAAGCGGGATAAGCTTCAAATCCAAATCAATCGGATGGGAGCCTCAAGCAACACTTAGTTATGCGACTCAGAGATAAGGAAAAAGGAAGGTAGAAGACCATGATTTAGGAAAACACAGGAAGAAGAAATGGAAAAGAATATGTTATCTTTGCGGTTATGAAGGGCATACCACTCTGTATTATCCCGACTATAAGCAGGGAGCATGTTTTGTTTGTGGAAAAGAAGATCATCGAGCGAAAGGCATCCAAGAAAGAAGACTTAGTAAATAGGTAGTATAGGTTATGTTGTGTAAGCATGTTTAATATAATATGTGTGTTTAGTTTATGCATGTAATGCATTATTATAAAACTTTTGTACAAGCGGTGAAGTAAATCCAGACTTTTTGTAGTCACAATGGGATGGTGATGTTTAAAGCACTATGTCTTTGTGATATATAAAAAAGTATTTTGAAAGCAATGAATGAATATGAATCAAAGTTTGAGTTATGAAACAAGTTTAATAAGTTTAAACTTATATGATAAGGTTTAGAATGTAAGTTAATGTATGGTTTTACTTAACGAGATAATGCATGAAGCGTCAAACTTCGAAATCGGAGGCGGAAGAGTGCATCAACAACGTTGAAGGACAACAACAAGCGGACCCAATCGTGATTCATGAATATGGTAGCTCGAAGCATGCAACAAGGGAACCAAATAGGATAATTATTTGGCGAATTTCAAAGACTTTAAAAAATTTGTAGAACCTTAAATTCAAAGGTACAATTGACCACTCTTAGAAGCCCAAACTTGGGTTAAAGAAATTGAGAAGGCGTTTGTAATAGCTAGGGTGGTGAGGGGCAAAAGACCTCTTTTGCCACCTACATGATGAAGGTGAGGCAAATTTACGGTGGGAAGCGAATCGAGATGAGGCGGGGAGGCGGGTGTGGTAACATGGGATAGATTTAAGACCTTATTTTTGAGAATTATTTTTCAACTAATCAGCAGGCTAGAATGGAGGTAAAATTTACGGAGTTGAAGCAAGGGATATGTCGGTGGCCCGAATATGCCGAAATTTAATGAGTTAGCTAGGTTTGCTCACATCAAGTCGATCTGGAGGCTAGGAAGGCTAGGAGATTTGAGATTTGGGATTAAAACCTTGGCTCTATAATAAGGTGGCGATGTTGCGAGATCCCAACATTTGCGGCACTCATGGAGAAAGCGATAATTGCGAGGAGGAGAAGTGAGGCTATGAGCCTCTACATAAGGAGAAGAAAAACAAGGGCAAGGTCGAGGAGGTGAGAAGGTGAGAATTAATAGTGGGCGAGAGTCTTGATGGAAAAATAAAGGAAACTACTTTGGTAATGTTCGGGTGAAGCAAGAGGAGTGAAAAAGCGGCGATTCGGTCTGAGACATGTGGAAAGAACCACTCAGGAGAATGTTTGAAAGGAAAATTTGTGTGTTATAAGTGCAGGCGGGAGGTCACTTCTCTCCCAACCGCCCCGATCCTAGAATGAACGATGGTTGTTTTATTTGTGGATCATTTGGAGCACGAGGGTTAAGGATTGTCCGAACAGGAGGTAGAGGTTTAGTAGTGTGAATATTGGTAAGGGTAGTGGAACATTAGCAATCACGGGACCGACATCATCGAACAAACCAACAAAGTCAACATCAAGGGTCTTCAACATGACGGTCCAAGACACGGTGGCAGCTGGCAATGCAGTTCCAGGTAATATTCGAATAACTTTTATTTGCATAATTAGAATTTTTCTATTTATAGTAAATTATTTTATAAAGAAATTTTGAGGGAGAAATTTGAGTTCTTTTAGAAATCAAATTTCCGTTTAATCAGAAAGACAAGCTTAATGTGATTAATTAAAGATCGGTTCGATTAAAGTTAATCGAGATCTATTTCTTGAAGATTGTGTATGCTATGTACCCGATTATGTGTAGGTTTTTAAGTGGTGATTAGGGGCGGAATCCTTATAAGGGAGGTGAATGTGATGACCGATATATTTTCTATATAAATAAATCATAAATTTTAAGTATAAATTTTTTTTTTTTATTTATTTATTTATTTTAAGGATGAGGATTTGTACAAGATTATGTGTATATGTATTTATGTGGTAAATAAAAATATATTTATTACATGAATATTTACAAGTAAATTTATTTTAGAAATATTGATTATTAGAAAGTATATTTTATAATAATTAATTTTAGATAGAAATATTTTTATTAATTATTTTCCATGAATATATAATCGTATATTATTTAAATAATATACTGAAGTGATTTTAGAATAAATATAATAATTATTTTATTATATGAATTTTTATACTGATTATTAAGTTAATTATTTTACCTTAATTATTAAGGTTAAATATGAAAGAATAATCGATATGGAATCCAAATCCTAATTTTGGATTATTGTCAAAGTATGAGAATAATAATATAATATTACATATATTTTGATTTTTAAGGTGCTATGAATATATACGGTATGTAAAGTATTGATAGCAGTTGGTCAATTACGGTGTATTTTTGACCAAACCCTAGTAATAATGTTAAACCCTAATTTGAGATCCAAATGAGAGTGTGAGATTGTTTTATAAGCATGTAATACCATTTATATAAATGTATTAAATGTATTAATTAGGTAAACCCTAATTAAAATTAAAACCCTAATAATGTTAAACCCTAATTTCCAATATTAGAAACCCTAGTCCGAAAAACCTAAAATGGAGGTTTGATCTGTAAAGAGTTGTGTTACAGTGATTAATAACACGTGTGTTGGACTTTAATTGCTAATTAAAATAAATGTAATTAGTAAATTAAAACCCTAAAACCTAGAACCCTAATTATATTTCTAGAAACACTAATTGTATTTCTAGAAACCGTAATTATCAATATTTTAAACCCTAATTGCTTTATTAGCCAAGTTCATTATGATTAAGGGTAATAAACCTAATGTTCATGTAATTACAAACTTAATTTAATTAACAATATTAATTTTGTAAAATTTTAGAAACTAAAAAGTTATTTAATTTTAATTATTTAATTAATTTTATTTATTTAATTTTTGTGTGCAAACCCTAAATTGGAAATTCTAGATTTTTGTTTATCCAAATTGGCTCAAACCTAAACCTAAATCAAACCCTAACCTTAAGGGTTTGGTAAATTACTGAATGCCATTTAATTGATTTATCAAATGACCAAAATGCCCTTTTAGCATTAAAGAGGCTAGCTTGTAGGTTTTGAAAAATTGGTGAAGTAGTTCACCAAACCAACAACTCCCAACAACTCATTATGCGCGAAATTGCCAACAACAAGCCTTAGATCGATCGTTCATGCACCTTTGTGGAATTACTATTTAAGGATTGAAGGAGAGAAAAGTAAGTTTACTAACCTAAAATTGTCCAACACTCAATCAAGAACTTCTCCCACTAGAACCAACGAAAATATATAGTTATTCAGTCTATTATTGAAGCCCCATGAAATCCAACAACAAATCAATAGCCAGAAATCAAGAATTGAGCATAAAAGGTATGAAACCCTAATTCAAAATCAGTCCAATTTTCGGTTGTTAGATGTTATGTTTGGGTGTTAGAATATGTTGTTTATAAGATATTATGATGATGCGGGTTGGTATTTATCAAGTCCATAACATTAAAGTGCTCGAAATTAAATATTTTCAAAATCTGGAAATTTTTGAAAGAGGCGTCTGACAACGAATGTCAGGTCGTGTAGATCTCTGTAGGTGTTTGATTTTTGTGTTATAAGTGTTGAATATAGTAGTGCATTATGAGATCTTTGCTCTGGATCAAGAATCGGACCTATATCGATTGTAGATTATAGGTTATAACTTAGGTCAAAGGTCGTTGACCAACATTGGTGAGCCATTTACGGTAACCCCCGAATGAGCCCGAAAGCTCGACAAGTTTTAAATGGCTTGAATCGCGCGTGGTTTGATGTATCGTTATGGTTCTTGTATCTAAGTTGTAGTATGTTTGTTAGACTACATCATCATGCCTTAATATCACTTATTTAAGTAAATGGGTTGGATTTTATGGATGGTCGAACTAGCGAGGTCGAAGCACATCTCTGCTTTTACGGGTAACCCGAAAACATATGAACATGTCATCGTGACATGGTTTAATGAAGTCATCTTTTGGATTCTGTTCATGATAGTTGTATTTTATGTAATAGATCTACTCTCTTGCATGCTAGCTACAACTGAACCCTTTATATCACAAGAAAAGTTCATGTGTTGCACGTTATAGTCGATCAAAAGTGGTCACTCGAACTGTTTCTTCATTTCTGGGCAACCCGGAAAATGAAGAACGACTCTGCAACATCTTGGGCAGCTTAGATCTAGCTTATGTTAGGTTTTTAGATCATGTGGTTTATTAGAACATGTAGTCTTGAACTTTGTCTACAAAATCTAGCTTTTGTATTTCTCGAAACCACAATCTGAGAGAGAATTAGAGTGGGTCAACATGGCCACTCGTAATTGCTATATGAAGATCAGGGTTTAAGTATGAACATGAAGAACACCTATATAGCGACGGTTACCTGCCATAAGTATAGGTAACCTTTAACGACAGACAGATTAATATTTTCCTAAAATTAATTAATAATTATAGAAAATTAGTTTTAAATTATTAAAAATATAAAATAAATTATTAAAAATTATTTTAAATTACGAAAATTAGTTTTAATTATTTTAAATATATTTCATAAATATTTAATATTTTTGGAATATTAAAGTAATTAATTTATTTAATTATAATATTAAATAAATTATTTAAAAATGATTTTAATTCATGAAAAATCATTTAAAATTATATTATGATATAAGAAAATAATTTAAGTTAATTTTTGATAACTCTTAATATTATGTGATAATTTTCATTAATAAATTTATATTAATGATAATTAAGTTATTTATTAAATAAAATAAATAAATGAATTAAAAATGATTTTATTATATTAAAAATCATTTTAAATAATAATAAGGTATTTAAAAATATTTTAAGTTATAAAATATAACTTTTAATATTTAAAGATAAATTTCATTAATTAATTATGATTAATGATAATAAAGTTATTTAACACTTATATTAAATAATTTAGTTTAAAAATGATTTTATTATTATAATAATCATTTTAAATAAAAATAAAGTGTTTAGAGATATTTTAAGTTATAAAATATAACTTTTAATATTTAAAGAATAATTTCATTAATAATTTAATATTAATGATATTTATTTAATGATTAATGATATTAAATTTATTTAATAATTATATTAAATAAATAGTTTAAAAATGGTTTATTTAATTTAAAAATCATTTTAAAAAGGATATGAATGGATTAAAAATATTTTAAGTTATAATTAATGACTTTTAATATTTAGATAATAGTTCATTAATAATTAAATATTAGTGGTAATTATTTAATAATGATTTTAAATGCTTTAAAAATCATTTAAGGGTATTATAAATACTTTAAAAATATTTTGAGTTATTATACATAACATTAATATTTTGGCAATGGTTTCATTAATAGTTTAATACTAATTAAATATTAATGATAATAGAATTGTTTAATATTTAAATCATTTAATAATGATTCTGATATTTCAAAAATTATGATAATAATTATTTAATAATTATTATAAGGCCATGAAAAATAGTGTGACTAATGTTTAAGTTATCCAAATGGATATTGAACTACGGTTTAGAGTCTTAGACTCGATAATTACGAAAAAAAAAGGCGTCGGTGAAATAAACGTATTTCGAGAAATTGATCTGGACTTAGATAATGGGCTAAATAAATGTTTATTTGTGATTGATGGTTGTTAAAGATTGTGTGGCAATGTGATTAGGAATGTCTTGTTGCAATAAGCGGTGTTATGTGTTACGTTATGATATACTAATCGGTAAAATGATCGATTAATGATAGGTGATTTCATAAAAGATAAAACTAAGTTGAGAATAGTAAGCGGTATCATCGAGGTGAGTATCCTAACTTTGTATTTTCTTTATCTGATGGGCCGAAGTGAGAAGTTCGAATTATTATTATTATTATGCAGTTATTAAGCTTTATATTATATATGCCCATTGATTATCAACATGTTAGTATATGATAATTCATTATATATATTACATTAGTTAATTTCTAGAAATGATTATACAAGTGTCCCCACTTGGATAATCATTATATTCATCGCATGTTGATACCCTTTGATATAAATATATGTTGAATTATATAAGACCTTTGTTATGAAAACCCGACGGATATGAACATCCGAAAATGGGAAAATTTTATCGCCCAAAGCGAATGAAGATGACGATAACATCGTTCATGTAAATGTAGTATTGATCAATCTGAGAATACAACAGGCCGATCACCCTCCGTGCCGTAAAGTCATGACAGTTTCTGAGATGAACTTCTGTTTAAACCTTTTGAAAATGAAAAACAATGTTCATGGTATGTCACGAAACCCCATATACTGGTCAATACGTAGTTTCAAAAGTTTGAAAGAGGTTGTTATGAATTATTATTGGTGCAGATTACTTCACAACTCTTGACTAGTTGTAGAAGATATTATAAAGAAAACATTTAAATTCTTTTCACCTATATATATATAATACTTCTTTGGGCACTCAAATGCCCATCCTTGCTTAATTTAAATGTTTTCGACTAAGTGTGAAGGACCGAGAAAGTTCGGTAGAGACCAAGGAAAAGGAAAGCTAACCAAATAAGAATTGCGGCAGTATTTGTAATAGTTTTATTAGATTATGAAGACTATGATATATATATATATATATTATGACATGTAATGAATGTTTAAAGGTTACGTACTTGGGAGAATGACTCTGATGTATATGTAAACTTAAGTTAAGTTTTATATTATTGTTATTATTATTAGTATTATTCCGCTCATAGAAATGGTATCGTGATGTACCGAGTTCGGGTTTCAAGTATCCGGATTTGGGGACCTCACAATATTTGGTTCACCTATGCTCCTTAATCATTTTACATTAAATTATTATTGATCACTCATAGTGTTGTTAAGTCTTGTTGATTCAACTAATCCCTTAGTTGATGATCGTGAAACTCTAAATTACCCTTGAAGCTTATCCAAACCAAACTTTCTTTGGTGCGGACTTGTACTCTAAAACTGAGAAGAACAACCCTATTATAGGGGAGTTATTTTACGCAATGCATTTGGATGTTTGTGCACAATATATGGTATGAAGGGCTGATCACCCTAAATACGGGTAGTCCTTACAGTTTTACTGTTTACGTTAAAGTTGAGAGATTACTTGTAACCGTGGACTTAGTTCGTGGTCTTATGACCCTCAGTTATATTTTGTATGTGGGCAAAGGTCCAAAAATACCCTTGACTTTTACCCCGAAATCCCACTTACACCTAAACTATTTTTTTTTCAAAAGTACCTCTAACGTTATAAAACGATGCTCAAATATGCCCCTCCCGTTAAAAAAATGACAGCTAGACAAACGAATGTTAATTTATTTGTGATGTGACTGCCACATGACAAGATTTACTGGCTGACAAATAGTTAAAACAAAAATTACTAATGTGACATGTGATGGATATAAAAATAAAATTTAAATATATTTTATAATTTATATATTATATATATATTATTAATAAGTTTTATTTATTACTAATTTTATTAAGTACAAATGATTAAGTAGAATGAACTATCTTTTTTAAATAACTTTATTTTATGTAAATAATTATTTTTTAAAATAATAATATGTTATGTAAATAATTATTTCTTTCCAGACTTATTTTTTTAAATAACATGAATATTTAGTGAAATAAGATTTTTTTGGATATAATTAATTCAGATATCCATCACCATCCACCACCATGCACCGTCATGCCATCAACAGATCCACCACCACCACCACCACGACGAGATCCACCTGCCGCCAAGGCGTTAGCACAACCCACCACCACCGCTAAGGCATTAGCACAACCCACCACCGTTAACACCACTCACCACAACATCGCCATAGCCCAAATAAAAAAAATAAAAGAACAGAAGATGGAAAGAAATCACCCACTGAAAATTTTCATCACTACCATCACCCACAATAAGATAAACCAGAACACAATAACAACAATTTTAACAAGGCAGAGAAATGAAATAAAGCAAAATCAACCACTCAAATAAATCAAATTTAAAAGGGCCCCAAATTGCAGCAAAACCCTAACACCTAAATCAATAAATTTATTGTCGCCAACAAGCCCAAACGAAAGCAAAAAGAAAAAGAAAAAAAGAAAATAAAATAAAGATGAAAAATAATAAGAGGAAAAAACAGTGAAAATGAAAGTATGTTTGAAGATCTGCTCGTGGGTGTCTTCACTTGTTGCCGATTAGATCGCCAGTATCTTCACTCATTGCCGATGGTACATATGGTTTATTTTGTGCTAATCTTTCTATTTTTCTTTTGTTTTGTTGCTATCTAGTATGGATGAAAGGAACAGGAATAAGAGATGACAGGAAAGGGGAATGAAATATCTACTAAAGGGAATAAGGGAAAGGGATGTCGGGTAATGGGAATAGCGGGACGAGGATGATGGGGAATGGACGGGGAAGAGTAAAGGGGGGAAGGGGGGAAGTGGGGAAGCAGGAAACTGTGAAGGGGAAAGGGCAGGAGGATAGTTTATTTATTCTTTTTTTGGTTAATTGTTTAATTTAACTATTAATTTATTTTTATTATAATTTATTAGTATTATTTTTACTTTTTCACTCACATAAATGATAAAAGAAAATTTATAAAATAACTCACTTTTTACACATAAGCATCAATCTTGCCACGTGGCACCCACATCATAAATAAATTAACATCCGTTTGTCTAGCTGTCATTTTTTTAACGGGAGGGGCATATTTGAGCCACGTTTTATAACGTTAGAGGTAATTTTGGGGAAAAAAATAGTTTAGGGTGTAAGTGATATTTCAGGGTATAAGTCAAGGGTATTTTTGGACCTTTGCCCTTTTGTATGTTGATATCAGTTTTTGGTTATCATTGACAGAGTATTATCCAACTCTGATGAGCTTATTCATTGACATTTATTAAGCTATTGTTATTCATTGCTATTTCCATTGTGCATTTGTTTTGCTCACTGTTGCATATATATACTCATTGCAGCTAAGGTTGAGAAGGATAGTGAACCTACCACTAGCAAGGGAAAAGGAAAAATGAACAAGTGATGAAGACTTGTAATTTATTTATTGTCATGACGATAGACTTTATATTTAATGATGTGATGTAATTACTTTATTTTCGCATTTGATTTATGTTAAAGGTTACATAACCTGGGAGACTTTTGAAATAATGATGTAACCCTTTTAATAAGAGGATTTATGGTTTAATTTTTATTATAATTGGGTAGTTAGATATAAATGAATGGAAAGTGAACACCAAATCTTGTGGGAAAGCAGTACCCAGATTTGGGGGTGTCATACCACGTCTCTGCCGTAAGTGGTTCTGGCTTTCCCAAAAACATCGGTGGTCCCAGCTCCTTGAACTGTTTAGCGGTGACCATCTGTGAGTTGCCATTGTTTTCATCTATATTTTGAACAGTAGTCTCTCTAGCCTGATGTTGCATGAATTACAGAAAGCCTCTGAACATCCCATCGTTCATCATTTGGTCGGTGTTATAGTTTATCTGAGGATTATTGCATTTCTAATGTACGTTATCCTAGGTATTGATTAGTGGTGATTCAACGGTCTCATGTGCTCCATTGGTCATCTCAAAATTTCCAGATGCCATTCTCAAATACTTCCATAAAATAAGGGTTAATTAAACAAATTAACATATCACATTATTAACCCTATTGTTCGACTGACCCATTAAATACCAAATAAGCTTAGGTAGGACACACTAGTGAAGGATTTACTCGTCTCTCCCCTCCTAGTTCTATTCCCCGATCTCTACCAAAGACCATATCCCTAAGCTCTGATACCAATTGTGACGCCCCCAAAATACGTCCACACAACCCATTCTGAGTCGCCAAATACATGATACAGAAAACAACTACAAACTTCATTATTACAATTGTTACGACAACACATATACTGTGACTTTTAATACAAATATTATCTTCTAGACAGTATTCAAACTCAAATAAGTCCTCATTACAAATATTGATACACTATTTTACAAAATAGTGAGGACTGCTATAACAACTGTGAACCATCACTCCACACCCTGACTAATTCCCGCTATATTCTCGCCTCCTGAGAAGAAAAATGGAAAAAAAGGAATAGGATGAGCTCAACTAGCCCAGTAAAGAATATTATAACTAATATAATGTAGAACAAATTATCCTTAGTCCTCAACAGGAAAAAATCTAATAGGATATAATAGACAACAAGTTTTAGATCAACAACTCCAGCGGAAACAACAATTCATTAGAAGAGTTAAATAGAGAATGAAGTCTACTATCTTCTATGATTTTAAAGTCCATCATCAATAATTTATCCATGTAACATCAATCAATATACATCTTAAATCAAATATTCATCTTTGCACTACGGGCCAAAGATATTCATTCGTATCACCAGTTGATCATGTTCATCTTAACACCTGTCCATCTTTGCACTACGTGCCAAAAATATTCATTAGGTAATCATTCATCTTTGCACTACAGGCCAAAGATATTCAATTATATCATTATTTAAGACTGAGGATGATAAAAATATTTTAATGAAATCGAACCCAGAGAGATAAAAGGATAAAGATTAGGGATTAGTACTTTAGTTTATCCAAGTTCAAAAATACTCCATAATAAATAATTGTGGAGCAAAATGAAGATCAAAACATGGATATAATAAAAGATAGTAACCATAATAGACAACTTGGACAAAGTAAAGAAAAATTAATTTTTCTGTGAATAGTGTCATATACGTGAATAGTGTCGTATACGTGAATAGTAACCCCGACATGAAAAGGAAAAAATTTCACAAGAAAAAATCATACTTCGTGAATAGTATCGTATTCGTGAATAGTGTCGTATACGTGAATAGTAACTCGACATGAAAAGGGAAAATTTTCATAATAAAATTCATAACAATATTTCAGTATAATAATATTGAAAGAAATAATATCATTTATGAAAAAAATAACATCCCTTACCTAAAAAGAATAGTACTTCTGACTGGAATATCAGATATAATACTAAAGGAAACTTGCATTGTATAGCAACACTCAAAGTATCTAAATACTCATAAAAATACACTCGATATTATAGAGAGAGAAAACTTCTTATTTTGGTGTAATTTTCAATTCTAACCTAAGCACCCTATTTATAGAAAAATGTTTAGAACACCAAAGTAGAAAATTTAATAAAATAATATTTTATAAAAAACAATTTCATGCCCACCCTTGAAAAATAGATTTCAGGACACCAGTGGGGCCCACCAACATAAAAAAATGTTTTTTATTAAAAAAATATTTATAACCCCAAAATCAATTCAAACCCACTATTTTGGAACTTCAATAATTCATAATAAATAGCCTTTTATCAGAAAATTACGCATTTTATGTCCATTTCATAGGAAGTTTAATTCTTTTCAACTTTGTAGAAGAAAATTACGGATGATTTTGTAGGCTATTATCAAATTTTAGTAAAAAATGAGGCCCACAAACATAGTTAACAAGTTTTTAGCATTTATTGTAACAAAATCAATTCGGACCCAATTTGCTCTCTTCCTCATTTTATTCATATATCGTGCATTCATTTTAAAAATATCACCGTTATTATATTATTATATTATTACATCATACCCTTATAATGTAATATTAAAATAACACATTTGAATGAATTATTTTTATTGAAGAAGATAAAATAATAACTCTTAATAATTGTCTCTTTAAAAATTTCTCCATTAAATGAATATTTTCTTACATTTTTATCAATAATTAATTATTCATAAATAATCTTACAGAATTACAATAATGACAATTAGGTCGTTCCCAGGAAAGAGGGGGCTTTTTGATAAGGATTTCTTCTTACTGACGCGCAATTAGGTGACCAAACCCCTTTTATCGACAGAACTTCCTTAGACATTGCTAATAATGCTATCTAATAATATTATTCAAATAATATGAATTATTGATATGATAATGGGATATACTGTGCAGTGACAATTTTTGAATCAACAATATAAAATATCAACGTAGCAATTATTGAATCAATAAAATAAAATATTGAACAGTAATTACTGTAATAATTATTGAGTAGTGAATTTTTACGTAAGAATCAATATTTAGAATTATTGTGCAATACCGTGTGCTACTGTGTAATAACGCGTATTACTTTACTCTACCCACCGGGTATTCCAACAGTTTTAACGATAACCGTTACGCCATTATTATTAAAAAAAACGCATTCGTGTCATTTTCTTCATCCGACAGTTTTTCGTTATGGGTTCCACAAATGGATGCGTCGTCGTACGAATATTCTCCGACAGCAAGAATATTCCACAACCAAACGAATATTCTTCGATAACAATGAATATTTTATGACCACTTGCTTATTTAAAATATTTGCGCATTTTACCCATAACTAACCACATTAATCGAATCGACACATCACAACCAGTGTGTGGTAAGTAGTCATGCCCCTCAAACCAGCTAGAGGGTGATAATCCATGCCCGGGGCATGAGTGATGAAGCTATAGGGTGAACAAAGCCCTGTACACGGCAATATATCAAATGGATCTCCAATCCCTCCCAGGAAAACGGACCAAGATGCAGGATATGTACACTCCGTAGGCTGAAAGGAGTACGACATGGCTATCTCCTGGGTAAAACAATACATGTGCCATCAAAAAGTGCCAATCAGTCTCAAGTGTGACATGAACCACACGTACAACATGACCGGACTACCTGTGAATACCCCTGCTGGGTAAGTACTGCAATATGTGGCCGACCTCGGCGTCTCTACTACAATCATCGGTACAATGGTGTGACCCTCCCTGAGAGCTCTCACTGCCACAATGACGCCAATGTCCAGCTCATCCATTTACCATGACATGTATACATATGACAATATGCATAGTAGCAGTACATCTACTCTGGCCAAATGCCAATGATCCTCTGGCATGGTAAAATCCCCGGAGTTCCATGTATAACTATCCTCTGAGCCAAATCTGTCCATCAGAAAATGATGGGATACAACGTGGCCGGATGTGATCTCATCCTGCACAACTTTACGCCTCAGCCCGGTGAGGGTCATGAACTCTCGGCTCATGTCATCGATAGCCATCCGCACGCAAGGTCTGTCCAGTGGCAGTGCCATCAACCATGCATACTCCTCCAAGGTAAGAGTTAACTCATGGATACCAAACTGGAAAACCTACCTCTCCGGTATCCAATGCTCTAGCATACCCTCTACAAAGCTTGTGGGAACCTGAAACATCAAGAGAGTCATAGTATGATGCAATAACTGATCTAGAGTCACCCTGTTTGTAGGTGACATACTATCATACCACGATCTCAGACGGGATGCCACCAATACTGGTGGGGTATGATCAATACGGCTAACTATCGAAGAAGACATCTGTATGGGCCATGTCATAAGACCATCCAAGGGTCAATGCTAAATATCTCTGGACATACATACATATGCATAACATAATACTTGCATGATGAACAATAGATGACAATATGATGTAGGGAATAATAGTATACACATTCCTAAGTACATCATCAACTAATACATCTCTGTACAGCTAAAATATAGGGAAATGGGGCACAGACGCCCAGCTACTAACAGAGGCCTATCAAAAGATATAGCGAGAATGAGGCACAGCCACCTAGTGTCTAACAAAGGCCTATCAAAATATATTACGAGAATATACATCAGAAGAAGACAATGGTGTCAATGTCTACATGATCAATCTTGTCCACCTGATGTAACTCTTCCTAAGTCACTGGATCTCCATCAACGAGGATGTCAGGCCCATATAATAGAGGATCTGCACCGACAAAGCCATATGTGTCATCTGAGGGGCCAACTCTTGAGCTGGAAAGATCAAATGTATCTTCCTCTGCCAGATCTCTGCCCAAGGCCGGATAAAGAAATATGTCTGGTTAACTACCGGGTCAAACTGTCAATCTGTGTCAAGTGAGTAGGATCTCTGATACAGGCCATCCAATCTGTCATCATCACGGATCCAAGAACAATATCCCCCATAAACTACGCGGTGCGGGTCTAGGCTCCGATGGTACGAGGGGACCACCAATGCTGGAACGTAGCCTGGGTATGTGCACCCTCTGACAGTGTAAAACCGTCAACACCCATCAAGGGGATATCAATGACGGGTGACTGTGAAATAGGCCAATAACGCCTGACAGGAGGCAAGATCGGTATACGAATCACTCATGTGGTCCTCCTGATAATACACTCTCCTAAAATAGAGCTCCCATCCTCCATCTGTAAAGATAGGAATCCTACGGGTGGAAATCACATACTCGACACCAGTCGGGTATCAATCCTTAAAACCAATTGCCAAGTGCTCCCCATAATATGGGATCCAAGTAATGGCATCAACAGTCAATAACTCAAGCTGTAGGCGACAATGAGTGAAACCCTCAGCTATAGGGACCTCCGCCAGTATGGAATGATGCCATCGCCGTCCCTGTGGATAGGTTTCCAAGCCTAACACACTCACATAATGCAAATATGGGAGCCTCTCATAGGTGCATAACTGCCAATACAAAGGCAAACATTTGCTGTCAATCAACACTCTTAACCTATACATGGGAAATTATAAGAGAAATACTCACCAGCAGAAATGGGTAAAATCCTAGCCAAGCCTCCGTCAAGCCCTGTGAATGCATGCGCATACCTCTGAGGAAATAAGCAAAGGTGTAGGAACCCCAGTCATACTCTCCGATACGGTCCACATATCGTGTGGCGCTCACCAAAGCGAATGACACCGTAGAAGAGTTATTAGTTATGAAGCAGCCCCTAATGACTGCAGAATGCGATCCCTGACTCTCACATCATCAGGTATGGGCTCACTCAACAGCCCGCTTATAGCATCCACGCTCAATGGGCCATCTGACGGTCCTTCCTTGAGCGCCTCGGTAAAACTCCTAGCAAGGATCGAATCAGCGATCGGGCTAATATCCCACATACATGGCACGGATCCCTCCAAATTCCATACCGATGATAAATTGCCAATCCATCGGCGTCATCATCACCTCACAGTCTAACAAATTGAGAGATTAAGTCTAGTGAAACTAGCACTCAGACAATGCCCTGAGATAACCCCAGGGACAACGACGGGGAAGGATTGAAAAGAAAGATCCAAAACCCCAGCCATGCACAATCGCTCTATAATTAGGATGCAGAGCTTGGTATATGGAGTGAATGTTGAACCAGTTCCCTCTAGGCTGTGTAAAGCTGGGAACCTACATCACAAAGCAGATCAACATCAAAATCCTTTACTCCTCATAAATAGGAAAAAAAGGGAAGATCAAAATCTAGCTTTTACCTCATTTGCGTGGAAGTAAATCGAGGGATGTCTACTCAGATCGCCCAACAACTCTGGGATCATCACCTTGATGCCTGGGAAATCCCTACGAGGAACATGTGCAGCAGGAGCAGGGTCCATAACCGAAACAACCTCCTCCATGTCCTCAACGTTCGACACATCAACCTGGACTAGACGTATTACTGCCTCCACCAAACGACGAGGCTGTCCAACAGAACGGGGTCAAGGCACTTCAGAAGCCCTCTTCTGCACACCTGAAGTGGTCCTGCAGGAACTACTTGGCTGATCCTGATCCATATATCTTAACAAAAAGTCTCCAAATCACCTTAGAAAGGGTGTGGTAAATTCTAACATGGAGCTTTTCAAAATGCAGTTTTATGACTATACGCATGCATGCATTTTTTTAACATATATCTATAGTAGAGTTAAAAATGCATGACTACCCAATGCCTACATTTTGGAAAAGAATTTCCATAGTCCCCTTTATAAATAGGACTATCCACATGCACATAGGCATGCCTAGGTGGACATTCAGTAGCACACTAGCCCACAGTCATAAACATCCTACATGCATTAATACATCATAGTAAAAAATCCATAAGGGTAGCCTAATTACAAGGATTATTTAGCTTTTTCACCTTAGCTCATTTGTCCTCAAATAGGATAAGAAATTGTAGAAAAAGGTACTAATTTGACTGTTTCAAAAGTAAAATTTTTTCACATCATTATGTTTAGCATGATTTAATACTAACATTTTCTATGTTGAATATTTTTTATCACATCATACGAGCATGCATATTCACTACTATGTGTTTAGATGCATTTCATATCATAAGTCATTTTCTAATGGATAAAAACTGGAAAAGAAGACATGCATACGTTACCAGAACAGTGTAGAACACTTGTACGGTGATAGAATTTGCAGAAAGACGCCTGAACTCAGCAAATCTAAAGAAGAGCTCTCGGATTCCTTCGCGCCGTAACATGAAAATAACTTGTGAAAGCAATGGGCAGCTTAAATCTACCCACGGCTGGCCGCAGGTGTAACTGCGACTCCTCTGGGTGGGGCCCACCCCTCTGTTTTGGTCCAGTTCGAGTTGCAAAGGAGTTCTAAGAAGCTAGAAAGGCCAAATTAGGAATAAAAATGCTATGTGATTGAGCAGAATAGCCTGAAATCCTGGTTTTCATGGGTCAAGTTGTGGCTTTACATATCACTCAATTGTATTCGCCCAAACACATGGTACACTATACCGATGATCTCAGCTATTGCAAACTACATTCGGTAATACCTCATGAAGGTTCGATGCCATTAATTCAGGGTCATAGCCCTAAAACCTTTTCCCCAATGGGTTTTCATACAATCCATCCATTGATGCACACATCAATGAAGGTCAAGCAGCCTTGATATTATCCTCAGCAGGGATCTTATCCGTTGATGTACATGTCAATGAAGGTCAGACAACACCGACTGTTGGTAGTAAGTCCAACCGAACAGTGAAATGACATGGCGGTACAAACTAGAGAAGAACATCCTCATCAGGGAGGACCAATGATGGAATATGTTATACACATCCTCAACAGACAAAGCTCTATCCCCATAGAATCTCTTGTACATGAGAGATGAATCTTCAATGTGAGGTCTGTATCAAGGATTAAGGACTTTGGTGATAACCCCAACGTCAACATCCTAAAAGCTCCTGCGAGAATTAGATTGCACGTCCAAGACAGTTCATCAGGGTTGTCAGTAATAACTGTCAACATCGGTAGAAGTTAAGGGGAGCCAGCAATCATCCCACCATATTGGAAAACAATCCAACAAACCACATACATTCACATCATGTTGTTATGTATGTCATCATGATCATCTTGTTGCATTTCAAGTGTCTAGTATTCTTTATCCTATCACTACCATTATATTGCATGAATATGATAAAGGGGGGCATCTGTAGACACTCGAAATTTTCTGCATACATGTTACTAACATTGCGGGAGGGCAAAATTATCTTTTAGAGATAACCCTAGAGGACAACTCAGCTCATTCCCAAGAATAACACCGGAAGTGTCAGTTTTAACCTCAGAGATAACCCCGTGGCATGTAGTTCCAATACCGGAAACCACACCAGAGAAGGTCGTTTCATCTCGGAGATAACCCCGAGATACTCAGTCTCAGTCCCGAAAACAACACCGGGAAATACAATGTCAACCTTGGAGATAACCCCAAGGAGTGCAGTTGCAGTTCCGGAGATAACCTCAGAAATGCTCGTTTCAACCTATGCAGTCAGCTTCAACCTCGGGACTAACAACGAGGCACTTAGCTCCAAACCCGGAGATAACCCCGGGTGGTTAGGCACACCTCAGAGACAACCCTGAGGACGTCCAGTAATTATAGCAGCCCAATCTCAGAGATAACCCTGAGCAACGACTACTTTATCAGCCCAAGCCGGAGATAATCCCGGTGAGGGGAAAAATCATCATTTTGCCACCTCGATCCCACATTGAGTCGTCTCAAAGACATCTCAACATATAGTTTACACAACAATGTCCCACAATAACCAAGGAGTTCCAATCCTGATTGACTACTATACAAGGCAACACACCAGATGTGACGCACCCAAAATAGGTATACAACACCCATTTTGAGTCGCCAAATACATGGTACAGAAAGCAAACTACAACTTCAATAATACAATTGTCGTGCAAAATACAACAACACATACTACGAGTTTAAATACAAATATTGTCTTCTAGACAATATCCACACCCAAATAAGTCCTCATTATAATTATTCATACGCTATTTTACAGAAATAGTGAGGACAACTAAAACATCTTTCTAGAACCATCACTCCATTCCCCGACTCGATCTTGCTATGTTCTCACCTTCTGAGAAGAAAATGGAACAAAAAGTAAAAGGGTGAGCTTAACTAGCCCAGTAAAGAATATTATGACTAAGATAATATACAAAAAATTATCATTAGTCTTCAACAGGGAAAAATCTGATAGAATACAATAGACAACAAGTTTTAGATCAACAAGCGCAGAATCTAAACAACAATTCATTAGAAGAGTTAAGTAGAGAATGAAATCTCACATCATCTATGAATTTAAAAGTCCATCATCAATATTTTATCCCTGTAACATCAATCAATATATATCTTGCATTAAATATTCATCTTTGCACTAAAGGCCAAAGATATTCATTTGTATCACCAGTTGGTCATGTTCATCTCAACACCTGTTCATCTTTACACTATGGGCCAAAGATATTCATCAGGTAATCATTCATCTTTGCACTACAGGCCAAATATATTAAGTAATATCATCATTTAAGACTGAAGATGATGAAAAATATTTAAAAAAAATGAATCCAGTGAGACAGAATGACAAATATTAGGGATTCGTATAATAGTTTATCCAAGATCAATAACACTTCATAATAACCAATTGTGAAGCAGAATTTAAAAAGAATGATCAAAACATGGATACAATCAAAGATGATAGCCAAAATAGACATCTTGGACGAAAAAGGAAAATTTTCACTTTTTAGTGAATAGTGCCGTATACGTGAATAGTAACCCCAACACAAAAAGTACTAAATTTGATTAAAGAGTTCAAACCAACATTTTAGCATAATGATATTGAAGAAATTAATATCATTTCGAAAGAAAATAACATCCCTTACCTCAAAATAACGGTACTTCTGATCGGAATATCGGATAGAAAGCCGAAGGAAATTTGTATCGAATAACAACTCTCAAAGTATCAAAATACTTACAAAAATACGCTCGAGAATCTAGAGAGAAAGAAAACTTATTTCTGGTGTGATTTTCAATTCTAACATAAGCGTCTATTTATAGGAAAATGCTAGAACGCCATAGGAGACTAAAATAATAAATTAATATTATTTCTTTTCAAACTTTCTACGCACACCTTCACCAACCAAGCCAGCCAAATCTTAAAAATAATAGCAACCCACATGCTTGAAATACCAAAAGTGGGTCCCACCCATAAATTTAATAAAAATTATTTTATTTTCCGAAACTTTAATAATTCATAGAAAATAACCCGTTTATCAGAAAAATACAAATTTTATGTCCATTCTGCCTGAAATCGAATTCTCTACAACTTTGTAGCTTTGAGTTTTTCTAGATTCCAAACAGAAAATATCCAAAATCCATAAACGGGTGATTTTTAATACTTCCCTTCCGACAAAATACTGATAAAATACCTCAGCATTAATTCCTTCATTTATAACCATATAAAATAAATAAATCCATCATTTATATCCACATCAAATAAATATTTCCTTATCATATAAATCAATAATTAATTATTCACATATAATATTATAGAATCACACTTAAGACAACCAGGCAGTTCCTTGAAAAGAGGGGGCTTTCCAATAAGGATTTCTCCTTACTGGCGCGCAATTAGGTGACAAAACCTCTCCTTGAAAGAACTTTCTAGACATTGCCAATAATGTTATCTAATAATATTATTCAAATAATATGAATTATTGATCTGATAATGGTAAATACTGTGCAATGAAAATTATTGAAACAACAATAATATAAACTATCAACGCAGCAATTATTGAATCAATAAAATAAAATATTGAACAGTAACTACTGTAACAATTATTGAGTAGTGCCTTCTTACTTACGAATCAATAATTCAACAATACTGTGCAATACCATGTACCACTGTGCAACCACGCATATTACCGGCTTTGTCCGTATTTTTCCCTCCTCGTTGGTTATCATCGTTCTGATGACTATTGTCATCGGTATGACCCTGGTTGTGGTCCCTCGGTTGAGTATACTCACTATCTCGTTCTAATAATTGACCCATGTTAACAACATCTGAATACAGAGAAAATTTATGAGAGATAAGGTATTTACGAATCTCGGGTTTTATACCTCTTAGAAACATCCGCGTCATACATTCCTCATTTTCTACCAAATGAGGTGCAAACCTGGATAACTCCGCGAACTTCGCCTCGTACTGAGACACCGTCATGTTGTTCTGTTCCAGTCTAATAAACTTTACCTCCTTGAACTGCTTGGCTGTGACAGACCGCGTGTTGCCATCATTTCCACCCGTATTTTGTACACGAGTCTCCCTCGTCTGATTTTGCATGAACTGCAAAAAGCTCCTAAACATTCCATCATTCATCGTTTGCTCGGTAGCATTATTTACAGGAGGAATATTGCCTTCCCGTTGCACGTTCTCCTGGTTTATGACTAAAGGTTGTTCCACAGTCTCATACACTCCATTGTTAACGTTCTCAGCAACCATTCTTAAATACTGCCATAAAACAAGGGTTAATTAAACAAATTAACATATCACATAATATCTCTATATTATGACCGACCAATAAATAAGCTTAGATAGGACACACTAGCGAAGGATTTACTCATCTCTCCCCTCCTAGTTCTATTCCCGATCTCATGGAGACCATATCCCTAAGCTTTGATACCAACTGTGATGCCCCCAAAATAGGTATACAACACCCATTCTGAGTCGCCAAATACATGGTACAGAAAGCAAACTACAACTTCAATAATACAATTGTCGTGCAAAATACGATAACACATACCGTGAGTTTAAATACAAATATTGTCTTCTAGACAATATCCACACCCAAATAAATCCTCATTACAATTATTCATACACCATTTTACAGAAATAGTGAGGACAACTAAAACATCTTTCTAGAACCATCACTCTATACCAAGACTCGATCCTGCTATGTTCTCACCTCCTGAGAAGAAAAATGGAACAAAAAGGAAAAGGGTTAGCTCAACTAGCCTAGTAAAGAATATTATGACTAAGATAATATACAACAAATTATCATTAGTCTTCAACAAGGAAAAATCTGATAGAATACAATAGACAACAAGTTTTAGATCAACAACTGCAACGGAAATAACAATTCATTAGAAGAGTTAAGTAGAGAATGAAATCTACTATCATCAATGAATTTAAAAGTCCATCATCAATATTTTATCCCTGTAACATTAATCAATATACATCTTGCATCAAATATTCATCTTTGCACTACGGGCCAAAGATATGCATTTGTATCACCAGTTGGTCATGTTCATCTCAACACGTGTTCATCTTTGCACTACGGGCCAAAGATATTCATCAGTTACTCATTCATCTTTGCACTACAGGCCAAAGATATTCAGTAATATCATCATTTAAGACTTAGGATGATGAAAAATATTTTAAAGAAAACGAATCTAGTGAGACAGGAGGACAAATATTAGGGATTCGTATAACAGTTTATCCAATATCAATAATACTTCATAATAACCAATTGTGAAGCAGAATTCAAAAAGAACGTTCAAAACATGGATACAATCAAAGATGGTAGCCAAAATAGACATCATGGACAAAAAGGAAAATTTTCATTTTTCGGTGAATAGTGCCGTATTCGTGAATAGTGTCGTATACGTGAATAGTGCCGTATACGTGAATAGTAACCCCGAGACAAAAAGTTCCAAATTTGATTAAAAATTAAACCAACATTTCAGCATAATGATATTGAAGAAATTAATATCATTTTGAAAGAAAATAACATCCCTTACCTCAAAATAACGGTACTTCTGATCGGAATATCGGATAGAAAGCCGAAGGAAATTTGTATCGAATAACAACTCTCAAAGTATCAAATTACTTACAAAAATACGCTCGAGAATCTAGAGAGAAAGAAAACGTGTTTCTGGTGTGATTTTCAATTCTAACATAAGCGTCTATTTATAGGAAAATGCTAGAACGCCATAGGAGACTAAAATACTAAATTAATATTATTTCTTTTCAAACTTCCTATGCACACCTTCACCAACCAAGCCAGCCAAATCTGAAAAATAATAGCAGCCCACATGCTTGAAAAAACCAAAAGTGGGTCCCACCCATAAATTTAATAAAAATCATTTTATTTTCCGAAACTTCAATAATTCATAGAAAATAGCCCGTTTATCAGAAAAATACGAATTTTATTTCCATTCTGCCTGAAATCGAATTCTCTACAACTTTGTAGCTTTGAGTTTTTCTAAATTCCAAACAAAAAATATCCAAAATCCACAAACGGGTGATTTTTAATACTTCCCTTCCGACCGAATACTGATAAAATACCTCAGCATTAATTCCTTCATTTATAACCATATAAAATAATTAAATCCATCATTTATATCTACATCAAATAAATATTTCCTTATCATATAAATCAATAATTAATTATTCACAAATAATATTATAGAATCACACTTAAGACAACCAGGCAGTTCCCAAGAAAGAGGGGGCTTTCCAATAAGGATTTCTCCTTACTGGAGCGCAATTAGGTGACCAAACCTCTCATTGACAGAACTTTCTAGACATTGCCAATAATGCTATCTAATAATATTATTCAAATAATATGAATCATTGATCTGATAATGGAAAATTCTGTGCAATGACAATTATTGAAACAATAATAATATAAACTATCAACGCATCAATTATTGAATCAATAAAATAAAATATTGAACAGTAATTATTGTAACAATTATTGAGTAGTGCCTTCTTACTTACGAATCAATAATTCAACAATACTGTGCAATAGCGTGTACCACTGTGCAACCATGCATATTACTGTATTTTAACCACCAGGTAACCCAACAATGTTAACGGTAACAATTACGTCGTTATTCATAAAAACTCATACTTTGTCGTTTTCTTCATCTGACAATTATTCTGTTGGGCCCATAATTGACTGCGTTGTCGTACGGATATTCCCGATAAAAAGAATATTCCACGACCAAACAACTATTCCCTAACAGAAATGAATATTTTATAACCACTTGTTTATTTTGCAAAATTTGCTCATTTCACCCATAACCAAAGCATTATATCAAATTAACACCTTATTAATTTAGAATAATGAATAAAGGAAAAATTCAATTTTATTTATAATAAGTTGGAGTCTTACACCAGATAGAATTTGAATCTTGAAGACCAAGGGCATGTTCCCATCTTCCTGACTTCTGACAACCTCTAATTCCATGTCATGGCGTAGCTCTCGATAACATCACTCTGTAAAAGGTCTTATACACCTCAATCGGTGGCTCAAATTGAAGTTCTACAAGTTTGAGCGGACATCACGTTGCACGCGTACACGTACTTTAAGACGGGAGGACCCGTGGAGACCGGGGCACCCCGGGCAACCGCAGGTACATCTGCGGTTGCCACATGTGTACCTGCGGATCCCCCTCTATAAATAGAGGGCTTGGGGTGGCCATATTTCAAAAGGAAAAATGACGAGGAAGCTCTGTCTAATTTGATCAGTAAACACCCTAAATTAAGTGCTTTCTCATTTTAAACACTTGTGAGCTTATATTTAGTCATATTTTTACTCGCGGGAGTTGAGTGTTCATCCATTTAAAGCTATAGAAGTCTTCTTTAGCAATCCACTGTAAGCCTTCTTACACACTTTAAAGCCTTTCTCTTCATCTTTGCACACACCGTTCTTCACATTGAGAGTCGTGTTGCGTGTGTATACCCGAACTTCAGTCCGTTGCTTTTATTTTCTTTTGTATATATATATATATATAGCGACAAATCGCTGAAATGATAAACCGAGCTGGGATCGATATATATCATGTGCGTTTATAGCTTATATATATATATATATTTTTTCATTTCTGTTAGGCCTGGAGTTTACTTCGTGGCCTTTTACTGCTTTATTTACATTTAGTCCCCCCTGGATTTTACTTCGTGGCGGTTGATTGTTTTTACTACTTTATTTATATTTTGTCACGCCTGGAGTTTACTTCGTGGCGGTTGATCTTCTTTATTACTTTATTTACATTTCTGATCCCCCATGGAGGTGCTTCGTGGTGGTTAATCATGTCTGTATATATATTTACAGCTTTTATATATATAATTGCTTACTACTTTAATATAAATTGCATCATCATGTGAGTCTAAGAATCATGTGATCACAGATTTAGTCTACTGAATCTAGATTCGGTTCCCGTGATGGACATTTTCAGTTGTAAGCATCTTGTAAATAATTCACGGTGTTTAAATTTCCTTAGACGACTTTTATGCCCATGAGGAGTTCGGCACTACTTTATATATTATTTTCTCGAAGATGATTCACATCTCAAAAATAAAATCAATCAAGCCGAACATTTAATTAAATGGAAGTATCAAAGGCCTCAATTACTATTGAGCACAGGGTTTAAAAAACCTCTTTTCTAAAACCTCATTGCTATATCTTGTTTAAAACTAATTTTTTATATAAATTCAAATCTTGTGTATATAGGTGCGAATGAGGCATATCACTACTTCCAAATAACTAACTGTACATTGACCCACAAACACACACACATTCATATAACAGTTTAATTGAAAAGTGGCGGTAACTGTGGTAACACGGATGTCAGGGGGTGCCTAACACCTTCCCTCCGCATAAGCAAGTCCCCGGACCCTAATGAATCTCAGTTTGACAGACTCATTTAGCAGTGACACATCATTGGGTCAATGTGCAAACCTTTTCTCGGTTGTGTTGGTACAACCATTTAAAAAACCAACTGGTGACTCTTACAGTCAAATCGTCGACATATAAATGTCAGACCTTTTCAAAACTTGTTTTTTCAAACAAATCTCACCTAACATGAGAACACCAAAAAATAAGAATAGAAGAGCGATAATAAAAATCCCGACATCGATATCGATTTTGTCAATCGATCGACAATCACCCAGATAGCGTTGAAACCTTGCTGAGTCGTTGGAAGACCTACCACAAAATCCATTGTGATATGCTCCCATTTCCATTCCGTTATATTCAACGGTTGCAACAAACCACTTGGCCTTTGATGTTCAGCTTTAACTTTCTAACACGTTGAGTATTTCTCCACACACTCAGCCACGTCCTTTTTCATATTCGACCACCAGAAATGATGTCTAAGATCCTGGTACATTTTCATACTTCCAGGGTGAATCAAATATCGTGAGTTATGGGCCTCACTTAAAATTTCCTCTTTAACTTCCGGTACTGGCGGAACCCAAATTCTCCCTTCGAATTGAAGTAACCCTTCCGAATCAATTTAAAATTTGTTTTCCTCACCCTTAGACACTTTTCTTCTTATCTCTTCACAGTTCTCATCCTGAAGTTGTACATTTTTCACCTTATCTACCAACGTTGAACTGTTTCCAATCTGGAATAATTTTTCATCTGATTCTGTCGGATATTTAATTTCCAACTCCATTTTTGCCATTTTCGATACTAGCTTCTCCTAAGCAGTAAACATCATTAATTTCTCTCGTCCCTTTCTACTTAAGGCATCAACAATAACATTCGCCTTTACAGGATGATAGAAATCTTGCAATCATAGTCTTTAATTAACTCCAACCATCTTCTCTATCGCATATTCAAATCTTTCCGTGTAAAGATATACTTCAGACTTTTATGGTCGGTATATATCTCACACCTCTCTCCATAAAGATAATGTCTCCAAATCTTTAGAGCAAACACTACCGCTGCCAACTCTAAGTCATGAATTGGATACCATTTTTTGTAATCTTTCAATTGACATGATGCATATTCCGTTTTGCATAAGCACACAACCTAGTCCTTTATGTGATGCGTCACTATATACCACAAAATTCTCTGTATCATCAGGCAATTACAACACAGGTGTTGAACTCAACCTCATCTTTAATTCTTGCAAACTTCCCTCATACTTCTCCATCCAAACAAACTTAACCGCCTTCCTAGTTAAATTCGTCAACGGAGTTGCGATATTGGAAAATTCTTGAATAAAACGCCTATAGTAGCCTGCTAATCCCAAGAAACTTTTTACTTCTGACGGTGTCTACGATTTATCCCAGTTTATTACTGCTTCCACTTTTGATGGATCTACCAAAATTCTGTCCTTATCAATAACGCGCCTAAGAAATTGTACACGTTCTAACCAAAACTCACATATTGAGAATTTAGCATACAACTTCTCTTTTCTCAATGTCTCCAATGTCACTCTTAAGTGTTCAACATGTTCCTCCTTGGTCTTGGAATACACCAAAATATCATCAATAAACACCACCACAAAGTTATCTAAGAATGGTTTAAACACCCTGTTCATCAAATCCATGAACGCTACAGGTGCATTAGTTAAACCAAACGACATAACCAGAAACTCGTAATGACCATACCAAGTTCTGAACACTATTTTTGGTACATCCTCTGGCTTCACCTTCAACTTATGATAACCACTCCTCAAGTCTATCTTTGAGAAATATCTTGCCCCCTTCAGTTGATCAAACAAGTCATCGATCCTTGGTAATGGATACTTATTTTTTTATTGTGACCTTATTCAATTCTCTGTAATCAAATGCAGAGCCGCATCGATCCATCTTTTTTCTTAACAAACAACATGGGCGCTCCCCATGGCGATACACTCGGCTGGATATACTTCTTATCAAGCAATTCTTGCAACTGCACCATCAACTCTTTCATCTCTACCAGGGCCATTCTATATGGTGCTTTAGATATCGGGGGCGTTACTGGTAGTAAGTCAATCACGAACATGATTTCTCGATCCAGCGAAAGTCCCGGCAAATCTTCTGGAAATACGTCCGCAAAATCTATGACCGGTATCTCTTCTAACTTCTCACTCTTCTTCCGTGTATCGACTATGTAGGTTAAGTATCCCACACATCCTTGTCTCAACAACTTCTTGGATTTCATCACCGTCAGACAACTTCCTTATCGAGGTGACTTACTGCCATAAAATACTACCTTTGACGGAGTCATAAGGTTAACACATTTCCTTTGGCAATATCAATTACTGCTCTGTAATTGAATAAGAAATCCATTCCTAGTTTAACATCAAACTCCCCAAGTTTAATTGGTATTAAATCTAACATCATCTTGTGACCCTTTATAAACACTCTACAATTCTTATATATAAATCTAACAGGAATCACCTCCCTATTCGCAATCTCTATTCTCAAAGGGTAATCTAATTCTTCCTGAGACAAATCTAAGTTCTGAGCAAATTCATCAGATATAAATGAATAAGTAGCACCTGAATTAAATAGCACATAAGCAATAATACCATTAATCGAAATAATACCTGACACCACATCCTTAAACTGCACAACATCCTGTACGATCATACTAAAAGTCCTCGCAGTAGGTCGACTTGATTGTGCTGGTCTAGTGATAGTCAATATACCACGAGCCATGTGATCCTTCGAACCACAGGTGAAACATGCTCCTTTCTTTGGGCTAAAGTAGTTCGGTGCAATGTGACCCTCCTGGCCACAGTTGAAACACACCGCTTATCGTTCATACACACCCCAGTGTGGTTCTTCCCTCAAGTAACATAAGCTTCAAACTTCTTCTTTTGTTGACTTCCTTGTTGTCCTCCCATAGTCGAATTCTCGCTCCACTACCTATTTTGATTGTTACTTCCATTATTACTTGCACTAGCCTTACCTTCATACTCATTCTTTCTCTTTTTTTGTTCTTGATTATACTTGGTTAAGACATCGCTTCCACCCTCCGCCATAATTGCCTTTTCCAGTACAGCCGCAAATGTATTTAACTTGAACATTGAAACCTTGCTATAAATCCAGGGCTTCATCCCTTATTCAAACCTTCTCGTCTTACGCTCATCGGTATTTACATGATAAGTGGCAAACCTTGCTAACTCATTAAACTTCGCAGCATATTCTAGCACAGTCATAGTTCCTTGTTTTCACTCCAAAAATTTAACCTCCAACTAATTTCGAGAACTCGCTGGAAAGTACATCTCGAAAAACATCTCTTTAAACCTATCCAATGCTATTAATCCTTGTCCCCCATGAACCTTATTCACCTGCCACCAATAACTAGCTTTAGACTTCAGTATGAACGTTGTGAAAGTGGTCTTCTGATCCTAGTTGACTCTGGCATTGTCGAACACCTTCTCCATTTCCATGATCCAGGTTTGGGCTTCAACTTGATTCATAGACCCTTGAAACTCTGGCGGTCCAACCTCTTTGAAGTCCTTGAAGGTCGTGACTTGAGCTTGCAGTTGATTCGCAAGTGCTCCTATTAACAAAGTCACTAATCACGAACCAAAGTTAAGCGTTGGCCTCGTTATTATTGTTAGTAGACCCTCTGAGGTGGTTATTTCATGCCATTGTCTTCTTCTAGGAGGCATTTTCTGTTAAAATATATGCTTATTAGTTCATTACTCAACTTCTTGAGTATTTGAAGTTTAACTTAAACATTATAAGATTAACGCTATAACACATTTATTTATTTAAAACTTTCTGTCCAACAATTCTTGTAACTATACCATTAACTCCTTCATTTCCACTGTCGCCATATGATACGGTGCCCTTAAAACTGGTGCCGCTCCTGGCACGATGTCTATTACAAACTTGGTCTCCCTTTCCGATGGAAGACCCGGTAATTCACTCAGAAATACATCTGTAAATTCTATAACTATAGGTATTTGTTCCATGGTTGCTACAACTCTCTGGGTATCAACAACATAACACAGATAACCTACACATCCCATCCTCAATAATTTCCTAGTTTGTGTCATGGTAAGACAATACGAACGCCGTGGAAATCTATTACTGTAAAATACTACCTGAGGTTGTCTTAACGTTCTAATATTCACACATTTCATCTGACAATCTATAATTGCCTCATGGATAACCAACCAATCCATTTCGAGAATTACATTGAATTCTCCTAACTTTATTGGTATCAAATCTACCGATAATTTATAACCCCGTATATCTACGCAACAACTCCTATGAATATTTTTAACAAGAATTATCTCTTCGTTTGCTACCTTAATATTTAAAGGTATAGGTAATTTTTTGGGAAGTAATCCTAATCGTCTAGCAAAGTCACATGCTATAAACAAACAAGTAGCATCGAAATCAAATAGAACGTAATCATTTATGTCGTTGATCAGAATAATACCTGAGACTACGTCCCCTGATGCAACTGCATCTTGGACTGTCATGTTAAAGGTATGGCTAATCGGCCTACCCGACTATGCTGGACCACTAATAGCTAACTTACCGCTATTAGTGCCCCGATTCTCGTCTGTACCCTTCTTCGGGCAGTTTTTTACCATCTGGTTAGTTGACCCACACACAAAGCATCTGTGGTTCTTCTTCGGACGTGGACAGTTAGACGAAAATGTGCCCCTCCAGTCCACAATTGTAGCATATGGCCTTCCCCTTGAGACAGACTCCCAGATGAGTCTTCCCACAGGTTTTATAGGCCTCTATTCTTTTCTTTGGACCTCCTTGCGTCACTCTGGTATTCCCATAGTTAAACACTTTCTACTTCTGCCCCTCGCCACTCCTGCTGGCTCCTTCTATCTTCACTCCCCCATCAACCTTCCCCTTATTCTTCTTGCCCTTGTGGTACTGGCTTAGAGCCTCGCTACCACCTTCGGCAATTATTGCCTTCTCTAAAATAGTCCCAAATGTAGTACTTTGAAACACAGATATACGGTTATAGAGTTAGGGTTTCACACCCTGCTCGAACCATCGAGCTTTTCTAACCTTAGTATCCACTTGGTGTGGAGAAAACCTTTCTAGTTCATTAAACTTAGTAGCATATTGGGGAATCTTCATGTCCCCTTGTTTCAAGTCCAGAAACCACATCTCCATCCTTCCCTGCATACTCGTGGGAAAGTAGTTCTTGAAGAATATCTCCTTGAACCTCACCCACATTAAGTTCTCTATACCCGCCGTAGCTTGGTTAGCCTCCCACCAAAAATTGGCTTCACCTTTCATCATATAGGATGCAAAGGCAACCTTCTGACCCTCTTCGACATTTCCTTTACCCATGTCTGGGCTTCTATAGGGTCCATAGTTCCTTTGAACTGCGGCAGACCGATACTTTTAAAATCCTTGAAGGTAGTAGCTCGTGCTACTCCCGGATTTACAAGGATATTAGCCCCATTTCTATTAAATGCGGTTGTTAATAAGTTAACAAATTCCTGCATTGGGTTAACCAGACCTCCTTTCCGTTGATTTACGTTAGCGCCTTGGTTTCGTTGCCCTCTTCTTGGCGGCATTTTGCTATTACAATAAACAACACATTTCGTTATTATTCCTTTTTTATTAATTAGTTATTATTCAAGAGTAAACAATACCTGCAACATCCATTACTCAATATGTTTCGTAAAAAGGCTTATATTGATTCATTCATTGTAGTATAATACTACACCATTTCATTACATAGCCTAAGCTGATTATATTACCATCCCGCAATTGCTTTCCAAAAAAATGGGATTTACAAAAGACTACCCTTTGATATACAAAAGAGGGTTTTACGTCACTACTAGATACACAATATTTACATATCTAAAACTACTCTAGCTACTATTAGATTACATCTGCCTTAAGGCATTATCAAAATCTGTTGTGGCCAGACCAGCGATAACATCTCGGCTGATAAAGTGCCGAGTGTGGCCAGCCTCTACTGGATATCCAGCTATCTGCTGCTGGAAATCCTGATTAGAACTCCTATTATGGATATAGGACATTCTCCCTATATTGCCTCTTGGTCTTTAGCTCCCCCTTGAGCTCAAAAACCTCATGCTTTAGCTCATGGACCTTGTCCTTAGCTAAAACCCGCTTGTCATGTTCCTGTTCCCACATCGACTCCACATCTGTCTTATCCTGTAAGACAACTTGGAACTCTGCTCGTAACTCATTCACCTCTTGACAATAGTGGAGGTTCCTATCTAACACTGCCATGAACAGTGACATCATAGACTCCCCTTGGAGTGTCTCTTCTGTAAGTGTCATAGGGTTGAAGGACACCACCTCCACCTCCTCTTATAACATGCCATCAAATACCGACATGAGATCGGGTTCCTCTGAGTCTCTAGACTCAATCACTACTACCTCTGGTTACTCGCTATTGGATTTGGTATAACCTCTATCTGGTTAACCGATTCTTCACTAACTGCTTGTACATCTATATGCATTCCATTTCCACCTGACATCTACAACAAAACAATTAAGTTTTATTAGTACACGTCAGTAGAATAATAAAAACACATAACATAAATATATAATGCATTTTTATAGGGTTAATTTCTTCTTTTACTTCTTTGACTTCTCTTATGGTTATGACTTAAGGTTTTAATTCCCCCCCCCCCTTAAGTTTTATAACCTAATGCTTTGATACAAACCTATGACGCCCCCAAATCTAGGTATCTTCCAACCCGACAGATGGTGCACCACGGTGCTACAGTTCACACAAACATTCAATTTAAATGCCTCAAAAGAACGAATATGTCTTATATCTGTATTAAAAAAATCCATATTAACATTCCCCAGGTTCTTTATAACCATTACATTTGTTCTTGTCATCATATCAAATATTATCACTACAAACCTATACTTTTACATAGGTATTCTACGAGTTCGTCTTCGCCTTTCCTTTATCCTTGCCAGATTCTTCGGTCTGTTCAGTCCTAGCTTCATTCATATGGCTCAAGCAAGAGTGAGCATGACTAGCTTAGCAAGTACAACAATTCTATTAACAATATGCTTGAATCATACAAATTATATATATTCAATAACTGAACAATAGTTATGAAGTACTATTGATAATTCAAAATAGCACTTCTCTTTTCTTTGAAACCTTTTACAATGACAATATTTAGTAAAACATCAATTCCGGTCCAAGACCTTGAGCATTTCATACTTTCTTTGAAAAGGACATCCCGGCACAAAGTTCGTAAGTCCGATATTTTTTACGAGCACGTCTAGGTGATTAGCCTATAGTACTCTATGTTGATCAACACTACATTTATTAAACGTATATACGTTTAAGTTGTGGCAATCTCACGTGCTTGTCGTTTGACGACAAAACATTATAGCATACTAATTCTTCATTTGAAAACCACACCAATATATCTTGGTAAATCATTAACCATACATCAATAGATTATACGAAATCCAAACATCTTAAGTCTAGCCAAAAGAATTGGCTTTGACTTCCTCATACAACAATTCATGCGTAAGAATACATGAACCACAAAGCTTGTCTAGATTGAACATAGACAAGGGTTAGAATACTTGTCTTCAACGTCTGCTACTATTATTGTAGAATCACTTTAAGTCTTTAAGGTCTGTACAGTAGATGATAACATCATATAACACATTAGGTCATGAATAGACATACATGATTCTTAATGAATCTTACCCTTCTTCTTAATCTAATCATATATTAGACTTGTTACTTAAAGGTTCCGACTTTCCAATATAGTTCACATTATTCTTACGTTCATGTTTTATTGCTTATCTTCAACCTTTATGTATCATAATTAAGGTTTCACAATGCCTTACGATGCATTTAATTAAGCTTTACTTCATTATTAATCAGTTAGCATTCATTCTATACAATCAAACCTTCTTCACTGACCAAACCCTAGGACTGGCGCTGCGGCGCCATTCATTACCCTTCAACTCGCGTTGCGGCGTGGGTTTCCAGTACCTCTCATCCGGCCTTGGCACTATGGCGCCACTCTCAATATTGAGACTCGTGATGTGGTGCCACTCTCTAGTAGGTTAAGACACTATGCATTATTCTGGCCACAAACATGAAACATTGGCCTTGAAAATTTGGCGCCAATGGCGCCACTCATGCACCGAGATAGTTAACACTTTTGATTTGAACAACGAACTTCCCGGACTCCAAATTTGATCATTTTACGTCCGAATTGGATCATTTAAAAGCCATTAGCTCACAAATCACATACTCTACGTGTTCATGAAAGAAATTTATATTTTCGACTTCGTTTACTCAAAATTCACCTATTAGTTCATTTTTAACGAAAATGATAAACGTCCGTGAATGTTCAACGCTCGTTTCTTGGTTCTAAGTCAAAATTCGGCCATTTTCGAGTTCGCAACTCTATAATGCCAAATAAGACTTGTTCCCATAAAAAACAAACGTTCTCGAGCTCAATATCAAAATTCGACCTCTAATCCGAGAATTTCACAAATTTGACGATTATCGTCCAATCATGAAAATTCAAGCATAACTTCGTTACTTATGATTTGATTATCATTTCAAATGGACTCTATCCATCATATTGACATCTTAACCTACACATTGCATCAACTTATTTTCATGATAAATTATGACTTATTCTTCATGAGTTTATAACTTATCAAAGTATAAACTACATATAGTTTTCATTCTCGTGACTTATGATAGTTTAAGTCATTTAACCAACATTCTTACATCTTATTAACATATAACTTCAATCATATGAACATGTTACAAGACATACAAGTTCTTCCTTAGTTCATAGCTTATCCATGAACAAAGTACTTAGTCTCGACTTATTAGGACTTAAGTCCTTAGATTATTTATTCATATCATTCTTTAGCAAATATGTTCATTAATCCACACTTCTCTTATCAACCTACTATGGTAGAGATGGAAGACTAATGAATAAGAGTTTTACCCTTGATGATCACTTGAATCTTTCTTGTTCTTACTTCTTGCTTCAAAGTCTAACTTTTCCTAACTTATTATCTCTAACCAATAAGCACTTTGCAAGTTAAAAGTTGTTGGATGAAATGAGCAACCAACAAATGAAATCCTAGCTTTCTATTTATAGGAAAACCAAAATGAGGGTATTATGCACAAAAATCACATCCCACCTCCTTTACAACCTCCTTACTATTCATTACCTCATCCTTAAGTAAACTTGCTTCCCACTTTAATTACTTGGTCATCACAACAATATCTTGGTCACCAAGAATAACCACATGATCATGGGTTGCCCCATCGATCACCTTAATCCAATGGATCATAGCTTGGGCTTAGGTTTAAATTTGATTAACTTAAGCTTTGGGCTTGCATTAACAACTTACTTGGACTTTATATTAACAAACACTTGTGCTTTCACCTTCAATTCCATTGAACTCTCCAAATTATTACACAATCCTACAAGTCCAATTTATTTGGCTTAAAGCCTTTTAATGTATTGTTTACGTATTGTTCTCGTATTTTAACTCATATTCTCATTCATAATATATAGTATTCCATCCTTTATACATACTCGTATAATACTTCGTATCATACTCGTATTCTTTTCCTCGTACAATACATACGTATCATACGATTATCACATTAGCTCGTAATGCTTTATTTTCCTTAACGTTCTTGAATTACGCTTACATGCAAAAAATTATGTTTTCCATACTTAAATTATTATTACATAATCAAACTTACTTTGATATTCTATCGTTATGTATTTCTCGGAAGTTCAAAAATAATTCCCGAGCAGAAATCGATGAATAGTGTTTTTCAGAAAATTTCTCGGAAAACTTTTATTATTTTCGTCTTTGAAATTCAAACACTTTAATTCTCTCACATAGTCAAAATACTACTAAGTTCCAACGTTTCTAAGTTATAGAACGACATTCCTCTTACTAACATGTAATAATAACAATTAATATAATTGTATTCATTATTTCATTAAATAATATTATTTTACAAAGGATCCAAATTTTTCGGTCGTCACATGTTGGATAAGTGTTTATAACTTTAAGTCAAAATATGATTACAAACTACGTTCTTTAATGTCATAGTGTATTAAAAAACTAATTTTTGTGCTATGTGAATGTAATGTACGTAATGACTTACGTATAGGATTATACGGTTAAGTTAGAATCGTATGAGTATGATAGACTTACATATCGAATTTATGTAGTAGATGTATATAACTAATGAATATCCTATATACGGAATTATGATATAATAGGGTTTGAAAATTATTTATAAGCTAAAGGTTGATAAACTACGCTTGAGGAAAGTATCCTAACCTATACATTTACTTTATGCAAGCACAACTTTGAATTTGTGCAAGTATCTAAACCTTATTCCTTATTGAGCATTACTTGAGCTTGTACTATTATTCTTTGTACAAGTAAACAATTGAAAGTATGATTCTTATCTTATGACATAATGCTTCATAGTTAAAACACAGTTGTTAATATTCTTTGAACTTATAATTGTTCTTATATACATTTAAAGAGCGGTCTATGCCATTGATTCGGCCATACCTAAATCATAATTGAAAGCGATCCAAACCAATTGATTGGTGCAGAATCTTGTATTGACTGAGAGGAAAAACCTTCTTTGAAGGGGAAACTATATTTGTCGGGAGACCGACGTGCGCACTTGAGTACGATTAAATGATATGTATAACATAGGGTACTTTAGGCTGATCACCTGTTCTACTAGTTTTTGTTTGATTATCAGTATATTACTGTTAATTCTAGTAGAAGTTCTTAGTCCTTAGTGACTGCTCAATATTCATAAATTTGAAATCTCAAAATGATTAAGTATTAAATCTTATTGATATTTTCTGTCCTTAACGACTATTGTTGAGAACCATTGATATTTCTTTCTATCCTTGAACTATCATTATTGTTGTATCCTTGAGAAATTTAGAACTGTATTGAACATCGTTATTGCTATATTACTTTTTGAGCAAACTGGTTGCTCATTCTTGCTTTCCATAAAAATATTTCAGTTAAGGCAGAGCAAGGCGAACCCTCTTGCATTGATAAAGGCAAGGGCAAAGCTACGGAGTAGCTTCATAATTATTTATAAGTTTTATGATTATTGACATAAATTGTGTTATGTATTAGTTATGTCTAATTTATGTTTAAGGTATGTAAGATATGTTTAAGTTATGAAACTTTGGGACGTGAAGGATTATATTAAATAAATGAAATCTATTATGTTATTTTCGTTGCATGAGATGTTATTTAGTCATTAGATTTGTAGTACATGATACACCGAATTCGAGATGTGAGTGATCTGAATTTGGGGGTGTAACAACGTGGGTACTTGGAATCTTTAACTCTATCTCCATCCTTTGTAAGTCATACAAAATGGGCATTTGTGTTGACAATATCACACTCGTACCCACATATGATCTTCTACTCAACGCGTCAGCTACCACGTTCTCTTTTCCAGGATGGTATTAAATGGTATGGTCATAATCTTTCAATAGCTCAAGCCAACGTTGTTTTCGCATGTTGAGTTCCTTTTGGGTGAAGAAATATTTGAGGCTTTTATGTTCTGTATAGATTTCCACTTTCTCCTAATACAGGTAATGTCTCTAGATCTTTAGCACGAAAATGACTGCTGCTAACTCTAGATCATAAGTAGGATAATTCCTATCATATTCTTTGAGTTGTCATGAGGCACAGGCTATGACTTTCCCATGTTGCATGAGAACACATCCTAAACCTCTGCCTGAAGCATCACTATAGCTGATAAATCCCTCTAAACCTGATGGTATTCTCAGAACAGGTGCTAAAATGAGTTTCCTCTTGAGTTCTTGGAAACTCTTCTCATATTTTTTGCTCCATCCAAACTTTGTATCTTTTTGAGTCAGTTGAGTTAATGGAGTAGCGATTCGAGAAAATCCTTCCACGAATCTCTGATAATAACCAGCGAAGCCCAGAAAGCTACGTATTTTGGTTACTGACTTGGGTTGCTCCTAACTTTGTATTGCTTTAATCTTCACCGAGTCAACTGATATTCCATATTTCGATATCATGTGCCCAAGGAATGCTACTTCCTCAAGTCGGAACTCGTATTTCTTCAACTTGGTATATAGCTTGTTTTCACGAAGCTTTTGGAGTATCAGCCTTAAGTGTTGCTCATGATTTTCATGACTTTTGCAGTAAATTAGGATGTCATCAATAAAGACAAATACAAAATAATCCAAATATTCCTTGAATACTCGGTTCATAATATCCATGAAGGCAGCATGAGCATCAGTCAATCCAAAAGACATGACTAGGAATTTGTAATGCCCGTACCGAGTTCTGAAAGCAGTCTTTGGAATGTCATCAGTTTTAATCTTTAACTAATGATATCCAAAACGAAGATTAATCTTTAAAAAGAATTTAGCACCTTGCAACTGGTCAAACAGGTCATCAATACGAGGTAACGTGTACCTATTTTTGATGGTGACATAATTCAACTCTCGATAGTCAATGCAAAGTTACATACTCCCATCTTCCTTCTTTACGAATAGAATATGAGCACCCCAAGGAGATGTACTAGGAAGAATGAAACCGATGTCTAACAGTTCCTGTAGTTGGGTTTTTAACTCCTAAAATTCAATAAGAACCATTCGATATGGAGTTTTAGAAATGGGTTTTGTACTGGGTTTAATGTCAATATAAAATTTGATTTCACACTCTGGGGGTAGGCCAGGAAGTTCTTCAGGAAATACGTCAAGAAATTTATTTAAAATAGAAATATCATTCAAATCTGACATATTTTTTTTTAAATCCGTGACATGGGCTAAGAAAGCTTGACATCCATTTTTCAATAAATGAATGGCTTAATGGCTTGATATGACAGTGATTGACTTTAGTGGTTTGGTTGTTCGAATTCGTATAATAAGTTGGTTAGAAATATGAAAACTAACGACCTTACGAAAATAATCAATTTTAGCATGATGAGTAGTTAACCAATCAATCCCTAAAATCACATCAAATGCAAGTATTTTCAAAGAGATGAGATCAACAGGAAATGTGAAAGTGTCAATTTAAATTAAACAAGATCTATAAATGGTGGATGTAACGAAGGTTTCTCCCAACGGAGTTTCAATAGATAAGTCAAAGTCTAATTTCTCTTGTGTCAAATTTAAACGTCGAGCACAAGCAGGTGAAATAAAAGAATGGGTAGAACCAACATCTAATAAGGTATAGACTTCACAGAGTTTATGATTAGCTTACCCGTGATAACATCGTTTGGGTTCCTCGCTCTTTGGGTGGTCGTGACAAACCCTCTCCTTTCAACTACCAATTTTGACTTGTCCGGTACAGCCTTTGGTGTCACTATCCTAGCTGGACTTGACTTCTCTGTATAACAAAATCAAGCTAAATGACGTTCCTTCCTATAACTGAAATACACTTTGGGTTGTTGCGTATAGTTTGGACTGATGTGTCCCTCTTTTCCTCATTTGTAGCATACGACCGGTGGTCATTCTCCTTCCTTAAAAAATGGGTGTTGGTGCTGCTATCTTTCCATCATTATTGAACCTTTTCTTTTTGAAATTTCCACTTGACTCATTTCTTCTATTATCTTGGCCAGGATTACCACCGAAGTGGTTACCATTTCTGGCATAATGATTTCCTCCACGTTTGTTATTACCGCTTCGATGACTATTGCCACTAGTATGACCACTATTGTTTTGTCGGCTACTATCCTTTGGTGGGCTGACTCATTATCGCTCTCCAATAACTAAGCTCTATTTAAAATATCTCAATATAAACAAAGTTTATGAGAAATGAGTTATTGACGAATTTCAGGCTTCAAACCTCGCAGAAACATTTGCGTCATATGCTCCTAATTATCTACCAAATGGGATGAAAACTGTGATAACTCCGTAAACTTTGCCTCATATTGTGATATAGTCATATTGTTTTGTTCCAGCTTGATGAATTCCACCTCCTTCGTGTGACGAATACTTTTTGGAAAGTACTTGTCGTTGAAAAATTCTTAGAACTTCTCCCAATACATCTTAAGTGCGGATTGAATTTTAAATTAGGGTTTAACAATTTAACATTAGGGTTTGCTATTGTTATGCTATAATTGATCAACAATTAACAATACTCACATACTGCACATATATATCATACTAAAATACAATTAATATTGTATTAATATTTAAATCCTTATTCAAAATCCAAATTAGGGTTTTGAACAATATCTGACTTCACTTTAATTCTTAGTTAACTTATAAAAATTAAATTGACTAACCTACTTAATTCATAATGCATATTTTTCAAAATATTATTACTGATACCAATATTCATAATAATTAAATAATAAAACAAAATATTCATAAAAATATAGATATAATTGTCTAAAAAATCTCGGTCTTTACATTCTCCCCTCCTTATAAGGATTCCGTCTTCGGAATCACCATTACCTTACGTTTAATTTTTATGTTTATCCTTAGACTTTTATTTATTAAAATTTTTATTGAATTACTACATTCTCCCCTCCTTATAAAATTTCGTATTACAAATCCAAAACTGCAGCATGTCTTGATCCAATACTTACGGTCTACTTGCACCAATTATGGTAGTTCCTTATGGAACTCAAATTGCTCCTTCAAAAATCCTTTTATTAATGAGTTATTACTATAATATAAATCATTTCCTGAAATTATCTTCTTTATGCCTATATTCAAGGGTTCCTAGCGTAAACGTACTTAACTTAACAGACTTGTGGTAAAGAAAATAGGTTATATCCGAATAAAGCATATATATTAATATCCACTACTACAAAACAGTAAATAGATAATGCGAAAAAAAATGTTGTGGTTTCAATCAGAAAAACGTCGTGGTTAAGGGTGTCATTACACAACGTTTTTAAAACGTTGTTGTTAGACATATTATACAACATTTTTAAGATAAAAAACGTTGTAGATTTGTTTTCCATAAATTAGTAGATGCTTCAAAATGTTGTAGAAGGTATGATTCCACAACGTTTTCTAGCTAAAAATGTTGTAGTTTAATATATCAAACAACGTTTAGGAACATTTACACAACGTATATAATGTGTCATCTATTTGGAAGGTGTCATTTATTTATACAAATATACAACATTTTAAAAATATTGTACATAAAAAAAAGAAAAAAAAAAGGTTGTGATTAACCTATAATACCAATGTACCTGCAATATGTTAATGCCATGATATATAGCTAAAAGGTCTAAATTCTCATTTAAATTTAGCCAAAATGTATCAACCATTCAAAATACATCCCAATAATACCATTCGTTTATAGTTTCAAATTACTATATCCACAAAATATATACCGAACTATCTATATATACATCTCAAATTCACTTTTCAATATAAATCACTACTATGTTCACTAAGAAAATGTTCTTCGGGACACCATCCGTCTCACTTGGATACGTTACAATTGGAGCAGAAATAGAAGCAGGAGCAGGAGCACTTTGATTGCCTACAAGGAGGATGAGCATGCACAACTCAAATGAAAATATAGAGAATTCTTTTTGGAATATGAAAGGCACACATTGATCAGCGATGTCATCACTGATCCACTAGGTTTGAAAACATTACCTAGATCATGGTGTAATCTTGTTTCAAAAAACATTGAGAAGAATTCAAATCAAGAAATGATAGGCAACAATTGTTATAAAAATATGAGAGCAAGCAAGGCATATATGAATACCAGGCGTGGAATGTGAAATGTTAAAAAAACCAAGCACATCACCTTACTGCAATGCACAACTGGGACATTGTCCCCAAATGTGATTCGACTGCCAACACCACCATTCTATAGGAGGATATGCATATGATAAATTTCATGCCCTCGAATTCACAGAGCATTGATGCAAGAAACTGTTCCAATATTTACAATAAAAGAATAGAAAGCTCATACTTACCTGTCATTGGTGTATAAAGAGGATGGAATGTTAAAAAGCAAGCATCCGGATCTTTTAGTGTTTCATTCCATTGGAATCTCAGATATTGGATACCAGTAAAAGTTCCATCCCAACCATTAAGTCACATGTTTATATACGTGTGTGTGCACTTTGGTTTTGATTCATGATGGATGTTATAGCTTTCTAACTTTGGTAATCAAGTATTTTCATGTCGATCACACAATTTATAAAAATCCAGGAAATACTTATAATCCCTAAATGTTATAACACCTTTTAAAAACAAGTCGTATAATGAAACTTTTGAAAGACACCTCTGATATGAGTGGTAATTCCCATACAACACAGCACCAATCTATTACCTCAAACATGCATGTTAAGCTTAGGGCAAATATTTTATTGTAACGTTTTTATCTCATATCACATATTCCTATTCCTATAGGTTCCACAAAAATTTTCTATATCTTTGGGACACCACATTTATCAGCTCATAAAATATGTCGCAAATGTCAATAACATAACAAATAGAAACTGAATTTTCCTAACTTCCTGTCTCTCTTTGTATATTAAGAGTGAGAACGAGATCAAGAATTCAGGAGTCTATAATTTTCTGACTCATGGATGCATTAAGTTCTCAGTCACATCATAATACTTGGTAACATTAGAAAATAAGCTTGTGTGGTGCACGTGAACTGCTCCATTGATTTATAATACCCAGAACATAGAATGAACTTTTACCAGATAAATTCATCTGGAGGTGCTTCTTCCTAATCTAAAAAACAGTAGTATGGGGGATTTTAGTTAGATATGCTCAGCTCTATTTCTATTTCAAATTCTAAATTACTAAAAGTTTCAACATACAAATGAATTTGTAAGCAGTTTGTGCATGTAATGAAAACTGATGGATTTTGTGGTCAGTCCATGTCTAATGCATTGACGGGACATATGTTAAGTAATTTTCTGACTTCCACACAATCAAGATCTCCTGTTTTACTTTTGAATAACACATTTTCATAGGATAGGTAATTTAGCCCCAAGTTTGGTGAAAAACACCTACAAATAAAAAAGAAGATAAGAGAGCATAATAATAATTTAGCAGTGTGGGTGTAGGTTTCTAGAATCAAACTTTTCATTTCCTAAATAAGATAAGAGAAAACAATAATAAGTTTTTCAAGTTTTCATCCTCTCGAGAGAAAATAATATCATAGACATCCTTTTTTACCTCTCTAGGATACCATTCCTCTTTTAACCAAATATTATTATCCTCTACAACATTATTTCTTAGCATTTCATCTCTACAAGGGCAAAGAAACCAGTGATTATTAATTAACCTATATGACAGATGCAAAATAATAGAATATAAGAGAAAGCAAAGGCATATATGAATATCAGGCATGGAATGTGAAATGTTAAAAAAACCAAGCACATCACCTTAGTATAATGCACAACATGGCCATCAACTGCTGCAAGTCGCAGCCCCACTTCTTCTTAATCATTGTCGCCATTAGGCAACAAATGCACCCTCACCTTGCACGAAAATGATGCTCCTTGTGGTCGATCGTTCATTGTTAATGGGTAGCAATCCATTTTTTTTTGATATTTTAGCTTTTCATTTCTCGCGACTTTGATTTACTTATGTTGAATTTTAGATTCTAAATAGGTGATATACACATCCATTACATTAGAACATTAGCCGTGTATCATGGGAAATTTAAATCAGAACCCAAGGCTTAAGGAAGCCTCGACTTTTTTGCCCATCGCCAATACTATCATCATTACATGCTTGTCACGCTAATGGGCGATGAGTCGTGCTTCTCCATTCAAGCCATAATTTTCATTTATAATGACTCATTTTAGCAAAACAAAGATGATGCATTCATTAGATAAAGCATCAACAACCAAGTGATATTTAGTTACACAAATATAATGATTATTAGCCCCAAAAAGAACTCCAACCATGGCCCAATAGGCCTACTATTGCCAACCAAAAATTATAACTCATGTGTTAACTCAGCTGCCAAAAACTTTTAGCATGTTATATACACTTTATATCCTTACTTGTATTGAGATAATAATTCAAATATTATGATTAGATCTTTAATTTCATCATGTAATTCACATTATTTACCCAAACTGATATAACCACCCTTTTTGTCAGATTCGTCACGCCCATAGGTAGCAAATTTTAATTTCTTCTTCTTGCTATTTTTTGCAACCTTTGAAACTTAAGTTCGCTTATACCCAATTTTAACATTTTATATATAGCATATGGAAGTATTTCAAGCTTATAAAATCCCTCCATTTTAGTCTTAAAATGTCGCCAAAATGTAATCTCTAAATGACTTGACATACTAAGTCTAACTTTTCATTATTAATTAAAATTGAGCTTTGTTCTAGCCCCACACACACTCAACCCCTCTAATTAGCATCACATATGATTAATAAATCAAGCTCAAGCTCTAATTCTACAAAAGTTTTGATTTTAGATAAAATAGTTCATTGGAGCATTCTAACAAACACCTTACGCATACGCTTTTAAAACACTCTTTTCATAGCTATTGGTTTGTTTTAAAACCCGCTTTAGCTCCCCTTATTTCTCTACACAACCCAAACTATTCTCCTTTGTTCTATTCCAGTCCAATAGCAGTTGGTTTCACAGTTAAACCAAACATATTGACTCTGAGCAATAATTAAATACGCTCTCCCTTGCACTACCGGTTTTGACTTTTTTGGGATGGCCTTTGGTGCCTCCATCCTAGCTGAACTTGTCTTTGGTGAACGACAAAATTGGGTTAGGTGACCTTCTCTTCCACAATTATAATATGCTTTGGACAGCATCGCGCAATTTGGACTGATATGTCCCTCCCCTCCGCATTTGAATCATATGATAGGTGGTCGTTCTCCTTCCTTAACAATGGGTGTTGGTGCTGACGTCTTTCCATCATTGTCAAATTTCCTCTTCTTAAAATGTCCATTCTTATTGTTTTGGCCATGATTACCACCGAAGTGATTACCATTTCTGGCATGTTGATTCCCTTCACTCTTATTGTCACCGCTTCGATGACAGCTATCACTAGTATTATCATTTTTCCAGCTACTCTCTTTTGGTTGCGTTGACTCATTATCGCGCTCCAATAACTATGCCCTATTAACAACATCTGAATACAAACAAAGTTTTTGAGAAATGAGGTATTGACATATCTCAGGTTTTCAAACCTCTTAGAAACATCCGCGTCATTCTCTCCTCATTATCAACCAAATGAGACGCAAATCGGGACAGCTCGGCAAACTTGGCTTCGTACTGCGACACAGTCATGTTATTTTGCTCCAGTTTAATAAACTCTACCTCTTTCATGTGACAAATACTTTCGGGAAAGTACTTGTCATTGAACAGTTCTTGGAACTTCTCCCAAGTCATCTTCGGGCTCAAAGATGGTTAAGTACGCTTTCTGATTCCCACCAAGAATCATCTCCTCTTGCACTTAACATGAAGGTGGCAAAGGAACCTTTGCTCCTCTGAGCAACCCAAGACATCAAATATCTTGTTGATTTGCTTTATCCACGTCTCCGCCTTAAGTGGTTTTGGCTCTCCAAAAAACTCTGGTGGTCCCAGCTCCTTGAACTGTTTGGCGGTGATCGTCCGAGAGTTTCCAGTGTTTCCACCTACATTTTGGATAAGAGCCGCTCTCGCCTGATGTTGCATGAATTTCATGAAGCCTCGGAACATTCTGTCATTCATCATTTGGTCAGTGTTGTTATTTGCATGAGGATTGTCGCCTTCCTAATGCACATTGTCCTTATTATTGATCTGTGGAGACTCAATGGTCTCCTGTGCTCCATTGATGTTCTCAACATTCTCGGATGCCATTTTCAAATACTGCCATAAAACAAGGGTTAATTAACATATCACATATTATCCCTATACTCTGACCGACCAATTAAATACCAAATAAACTTAGGTAGGTCATACTAGCGAAGGAATTCCCCGTCTCTCCCCTCTTAGTTCTTATCTCACATCTTAGCCAGGGATCATATCCCTAAGCTTTGATACCAACTGTGACGCCCCCAAAATAGGTATACATCACCCATCTTGGGTCGCCAGATACATGGTACAGAATACAAATACAAATACAATCTTAAATATACAACAAAAGCTGTGAGTTTTAATACAAATATTGTCTTCTAGACAATATCCACTCTCAGAATAAGTCCTCATTACAATTATTATCACACTATTTCATAGAATAGTGAGGACTACTAATGTTATCATCCGGACCATCAATCCGTCCCCCATACTAGTCCCCTCGCTACGCTTCTCATTTCCTAAAGAGAACGGTGAAAGAAAGAAAGGGTGAGCTCAACTAGCCCAGTAAGAAATATTATGACTAAGATAATGCAGAATAAATTATCATTAGCCTTCAACAATGTTAAACTGATAAAATACAATAGACAACAAGTTTAACTGCAGCGGAATAAGCAATCCATTAAAAGTGTCAAGTAGAGAATAAAATCTACTATCTTTTATTATTTAAAAGGTTTTCATCAATTTTTATCGTTGAGACTCAGCTTAATAAATAATCCACATCATCGAATCACCCCTGCACTACGGGCCAAGGACATTTATGTATTCATCAATGGTCATGATTATACCGATCAATCCCTAGTCATAATCATATCAAAAACTGTCCATCAATGCAATACAGGCCACTGAGGACTTTTACCATATCATTTATAACATTACGATCATGATTATACCGAATAATCCCTGGTCATAATCATACCAAGTCCATCTATGCCCTACAGGCCACAGATGACTTTCAAAAAATATAAACACGAGGATGATGACAATGATATAAGAATTCAATAAAACAAGTTCATGAATTAATTTATCCAGGAACTAATAACGTCTAAATTGTCAACATGATACTTCTTTGTAGAGTAAAATTCAAGAATGCTCAGAAGAATATTTCCATGAAAAGATATTGGATGAAGCGCAAATATCAAGGATATTCTACTAATTTCATGGAGTATAGAAGTTAAAACTTAACCAACTGAGTATAATAAATAATGGAATAACAAAAGAACTCACCAAGCATGTGATAGATAGCACATGTAGGTTATTCCAACAGAATAATAAATATGGAACCAGGTCCGACGTAAACGCACAGACAGGATATTTCGACAGAATAATAAATACGGAATAATAAATAATGGAACCAGGTCTGACGTAAAACGCACAGACAGGATATTCTGACATAATAATAAATGTGGAATAATAAATAATGGAACCAGGTCAGGCAAAATTCTCACCGACAGGATATTCCCACAGAATAATAAAGAACGGAATAATAGAAGAATTTCACCACATATACGGTACTTCGCATAAATAGGTTATTCCAACATAATAATATAGAATGGAATAACAGAGGGATTTCACCAAGTATAGGGTATGCCGCGTATACAGATTATGTATAGGGTATGCCGCATTTACATGTTATTCCAACAGAATAATAAAGAATGGAATAACAGAGGGATTTTGCCAAGTATAGGGTATGCCGCGTATACAGGTTATTCCAACCGAATAATAAAGAATGGAATAACAGAAGTTCTCTTCATTAATAAGAAAGAATAACACCCCTTACCGTATAGAAACTGGATATCGAAGTAGTGAAGTAGTAGAAAACTCTTCTTCTTTCTCTCTATTATTTCTCTCTCTCTAGAGTTTTAGTGAATTCGTAAGAAATAATGAAGGAATGAGCTTCTATTTATAGAAGAACTGAGAGTGGCTCTTGGTTTTAACGAATGATTAAAATGACTCTTGGTAATATTGAAGAGACAACTACTATTTGCGAAGGGGTAATTAACTCTTGGAACATCGAAGAAGCAAATAACTCTTGGTAATATTGAAGAGACAACTACTATTTACGAAGGGGTAATTAACCCTTGGAATACTGAAGAGGCAAAAAACTCTTGGTAATATTGAAGAGACAACTACTATTTGCGAAGGGGCAATTAACCCTTGGTAATATTGAAGGGACAAATTACTATTAAGACTTTAAATCAACGATCCATACTGATTTACTATTATAATTTCAACCAATGGTCAGAAAAATTAGCACATCTCCTCATGGAATAATATTGTACCCAAATACCCGAGTGAACAATACTAGAGTGACTAGTAATTGCGTGAATAATAACTCGTGAATAGTAACTCGTGAATAATAACTCATGAATAGTAACTCATGAATAGTAACTCATGAATAGTAACTCATAAATAGTAACTCGTGAACAGTAACTCATGAATAGTAACTCATGAATAGTAACTCATGAATAGTAACTCATAAATAGTAACTCGTGAATAGTAACTCCGACACAAAACGTTTCCCGAATACCTGATTAAACAATATAACCTCCAGACATCAATTATCATCAGAATACATGTCGATTTCTACTAACACAAATAATCCCAACATAATGAAACTATCAAATTCATCTTTAATCAACACAAACTTATTCATCATTAAAATTATAACTCACAATATTTAGCAACCAGGTTGTTCCCAGGAAAGAGGGGGCTTTCCAATAAGGATTTCTCCCTATTGACGCGCAATTAGGTGATCAAACCTCTCCTTGACAAAACTTCTAGACATTGTAAATATTGCAATTTAATAATATGAATAACTTTGTCGTCTCCATTATTGATTTAATAAAATAATATATTATGTAGATGATACTGTGGCAATAATCGAATCAATAATATGAGAGATATGATGCAGCAATTACTATAGCAATAATGCAGTATAACTGAGTGACTTATCACTTAAGCATCAATAATCAATACCGTAGCTACTATGCAATCACGCCAGACACTATACTTTACTACCGGGTAGTTCAACAAAGATTAATCGGTGAAACCTCCACCGTTATTTTCATAAAATATTTTTATCGCTTTCTAACTACTTACGATTAAGCTTCCGCTAGGGGGTCCACCAATGATTGTGCCGTCGTACGAATATTCCCCGACCAATCGAATATTTATAACAACTTGCATACTTTGCAAAAATTTTAAATACTACCCACAACTATAACATTATATCAAATCCACACCATAATATTTAAAAAAATATTTCAAAAAAATTAAATATTTATTTATAAATCTAGGGTCTCACAATTGCACCATATTATATATAGATTGAGAGAGAGGAAATGTGACGCCCCCAAATTCGGGTATCTTCCAACACGACATATGGTGCTACACGGTACTCATAACTATACAATCATTCCATTGAATACACAACATAATGAATGTGTTAACTATCTTCTTATTACAATCAAAGTGAAATCCTTTCCCAGTTTCATAAACCAATTACATAATTCCTTATTTATAATGTATAATACATACAATCCTACTACTCTATTACAAGTTGTTTAACTATCCATCTTAGCCTTACCTTTATCTCTCTTAGAATTCTCAGTACGCTCGGCTTTAACTGCAATCATATAATTCACGCAAGAAGTGAGCATAACAAGCTCATCAAGTCTAACAAAGAATAATATCAATACCACATTCGTGAATTATATGACAATCTTCCATAACTGAGCAAATAGTCATGAAGTATTATGAAACATTAATACTTAACAATTCATAACTTCAATTCCCAAAGTATATAATAGTTTAGGAATTCTAAACCGGTTGAAAGACCATGAACAATATCTTTTTGTTTTCATACTTGAAAAGGACATCACAACATTGAGGCTGTACATTCGGCATTTCTTACGAGCACTTCTAGGTGATCAGTCTATAGTACTCTATGTTGATCAACATTCATCCGATATTAATATATATGCTTTATTCGGATATAACCTATTTTCTTTACCACAAGTCTGTTAAGATAAGTATGTTTATAATAGGAACCCTTGAATATAGGCATAAGAAATATAATTTTGGGAAATGATTTATATTATAGTAATAACTCATTAATAAAAGGATTTTTAAAGGAGGAATTTGAGTTCCATAAAGAACTACCATAATTGGTGCAAGTTGACCGTAAGTATTGGATCAAGACATGGTACAGTTTCGGATTTGTAATACGAAATCCTATAAGGAGGGGAGAATGTAGTAATTCAATAAAAATTTTAATAAGTAAAAGTCTAATGATAAATATAAAAATTAAACGTAAGGTAATGGTGATTCTGAAGACGGAATCCTTTTAAGGAGGGGATAATGTAATGACCGAGAATTTTTAGACAATTATATCAATATTTTTACGAATATTTTGTTTTATTATTTAATTATTATGAATAATTGTATCAGTAATAATATTTTAAAAAATATGCATTATGAATTAAGCAGGTTAGTCAATTTAATTTTTATAAGTTAACTAAGAATTAAAGTGAAGTCGGATATTGTTTAAAACCCTAGTTTGGATTTTGAATAAGGATTTAAATATTAATACAATATTAATTATATTTTAGTATGATATATATGTGCAGTATGTGAGTATTGTTAATTGTTGATCAATTATAACATAACAATAGCAAACCCTAAGGTTAAATTGCTAAACCCTAATTTGAAATTCAAATAGGATTTTGAGTAGTAATACAATTATAATTTAAATTGTATTTAAGAATAAAAAGTAATAGTGTTTATGTGATTAAGGATAAATGTTATTAATTGTAAACCTAATTAGGGAAAACCTAACGTTTACATAGAAACCCTAAATACAGATTTGGAAACCTTAAACCCTAATCGATAACCCTAAATCCTAATTTTCAAACCCTAATGGTGATTAGCATACCCTAATGGTGATTAACAAACCCTAATGGTGATTATCATACCCTAAGGGTTAAAGTTTAAGGAAAATATATGAAATAACCAAACTACCCTTAAAATTATGAGGGAAATGACCAAACTACATATTTTATTTTATTTTATTTTTGTCTCTAGTCTAATTTCTTTTCAGGTACCATGGACAACTATGACTATCATTGGCCATATTCGAGAATGACTCGACCAAGGGAGGCAGAGAATTATGGACTCGATGAATTGTCAGCACAATTTGGGACACTTTCGAGGAATATTGGTGTTTTATGAGCAGACCTTATTCGAAGTGTAGCGTTGATATGTGAGTATTGTGGTGGAAACCATCCGAGTCATCAATGCACCATCAGTTCGAGTCGTTACAATATAGTGGCAACTTTGGCGATTACCCCAACAATTATGAATATTCCAGTAATTATCATCTTGAGTGGGGGAATCCACTAAATTTTTCATGGAGCGATTACAATCTAGACCAACTATAATAACCCAATATTTTCAATAAGAAAATTTGCATATATATATATATATATATATATATATATATATAAAGGTGAAAATATATGCAAAGTAAAGTATATGTATATATGTGATAAATAAATTTATTTATTAGATGAATAATTGTAAATAATTTCTTTATTTTTAAGAATTATTGATCATTATAGATTATATTCTTATAATAAATTAATTTTGTAATAAAAATATTTATTATTTTTTTCCATGAAAATATGATTATTGCATATATGATATGATTATTAGGATTATTATGATGTGTATTTTATTATATTAGTTGACTTAATTATTTTAACTTAATTAATAATGGTATATATGAGGGATATGTCGGATATGGATTCAAAACCTTAATTCTGGATTTTGAATAAGAAATAAGAATAATAATATAATATTATTTATATTTCAAGGCTACAAACATGTATGGTATGTGTGTAATGTTAATTTGTGGATCAGTTATAGTAAAACAGTACAAAACCCTAGCATTACTAATAAACTATAGTACAGAAGTCAATTATGACTGTAAGATTTGTTAAGTGGTGTGTTATGTAATTAATGACAATTCTTATAGATTTAATGTTAATTAGGTAAACCCTAATTAATATTTAGAAACCCTAATTACTAAATTAAAACCCTAACTGGTAAGTTATAAACCTTAATTATTAATTTAGCAAGTTTAATGGTAATTAGTACATTATAAAGCCTAATTTGCAAATCCTAAGTGATTAGGAAATCTAATTTAATTAGGGAACCCTAATTCACATTTTTAGAAACTAAGATTTCTATTTCAGCCCTAATTACAAAATCCTAGAAAATGAACTTATGGAACCTTAGGGTTAAATCCTAAGGGTTAAACCCTAAGGGTTAAAATGAATTGCCAAGTTTGCCACAAAAAGTAAAAGTCAATTGACCAAATTGCCCTTTGTGAATATTTTAATGAGATGGAGTGTAGATCTAGCCCTAGTAAGTAGTTGGTGACCAACTCTAGCTAGCCATGTGGTCTAGAAATAAACTTTAATCAGTCAAAATCTGATCACATGATCAGCTATAGGCATTGCACCATATTATATATAGATTGAGAGAGAGGAAATGTGACGCCCCCAAATTCGGGTATCTTCTAACCCGACATATGGTGCTACACGGTACTCAAAACTATACAATCATTCCATTGAAAACACAACATAATGAATGTATTAACTATCTTCTTATTACAATCAAAGTGAAATCCTTTCCCAGTTTCATAAACCAATTGCATCATTCTATGTTTGTAATGTATAATACATACAATCATACTACTCTATTACAATATGTTTAACTATCCATCTTAGCCTTGCCTTTATCTCTCTTAGAATTCTCAAGACGCTTCTAGCTTTTTTAATCGCAATCATATAATTCACGCAAAAAGTGAGCATAACAAGCTCAGCAAGTCTAACAAAGAATAATATCAATACCACATTCGTGAATTATATGACAATCTTCCATGACTAAACAAATAGTCATGAAGTATTATGAAACATTAATACTTAACAATTCATAACATAAATTCCCAAAGTATATAATAGTTTAGGAATTCTGAACCAGTCGAAAGACCATGAACAATATCTTTTTGTTTTCATACTCGAAAAGGACATCACAACTTTAAGGCTGTACATCCAGCATTTTTTTACGATCACTTCTAGGTGATCAACCTATAGTACTCTATATTGATCAACATTCATCCATTAAACGTATTTACGTTTAAGTTTTGGCAAACTCGCGTGCCCATCAAATAATCGATGAAAAATACTTTTGTTTGTTCATAGACAAACTTACCTTTAAATCCATACCAAATACTTGGCATAGAATAGCGTTATAATTTTTATATAGAAATATATGTATAGAAATAAATCTATCTCTTACAAATAGTCTAGCTGAGTTAAAACTGGCATTGACCCTTTCTTTAAAATCATTCATGCAACTCATTACAATAAATCACAGAAAACTCGACTAACACGAAGGTTAGGCAAGTGTTAAGAAAACTTGCCTTCAAGCGTCTTCGAATAATTTATTCCACAGTTCTCAGTCCTTACAGAATCTACATGATATATTCACATAGCACACTGTAATCACCTACCAAACAATTAATATTTCTACCAACTTCTTTCTCTTCTATGTCTTAGTTAACTTCACTCCATTAATAAAGTCAATTCGACTTAATACCCTTCATTCCGGCTTGTTAACGATCTTACATTATTAACCGAACTCGATCATCATTGGTGAAGTATCAATGTCGATTACCGTTCACAGTTTATTTATTAACACTTCGTGTTCTTCGTTACCATACTAACAACTCGCTTCAATTCCTAAGTTCATCACCATATACACTTGTATATATAACATAGGAATAGTTTTAGTATGTTCATTAAGTATATAAACATATTTTATATTGGTCTTGAAACAATTGAAATCATAACCTAACTTGTCTAACAACTCCCCTGCCTTGGCGCCATGGCACATGACCTTTTCTATGCAACATCATCAACACAAGGCGCCATGCTTTTTCTGACTCTAAGCCCCCGGCCCGGCAATAGAAAAACTCCTTCGTATGAATGGCACTGGGGCGCTACTCTTCAGTAGCTCATTATACTATGCATGATATACACGTCATAACAAGTTTTGTTCAAGGCGTGGCGCTGAACCTCAAGACAAGAAAAACTTTACAGATAAAAAATTTAGTGAAATTCCCAGCTTCATAACTTCTTCGTTAGAAGTCTGATTTGGTCCTTTCAAAAGCCTACAACTCATAAATTACATACTCTACATCTTCATATAAGAATTTTACAATTCTGTCTCCGTTAACTCAAAATTCACTTCTAAGATCATTATCGAGCGTTCGTTAAACGCTTTCGAGCGTTCAATACTCGTTTTCTTCGTTTTAAGTTGGAATCTGATGATTCTTGAGTCCATGACTCTTAAATACCCTATCTCACGTGTTGACATTGAAAACCAACGTTTCCAAGTGACACAGTAACTTTCGACTACTAATCCAGAATTCCTACGTTTTTGACGTTTAATGTCTATTTCCGTAAAATTTGTCATAACTTCGTTACTAGTATTCTATATGCCAAATCAAATGGAACAACTCCATTGATTTCATATCTACATCCTAACCAAGCAAGATGCACATATCCTAATAGCGATGGTGTTCAATTTGTCCATCAACAACCATGTTCATTATTCAATATTCTCTACGATTTAAACTTACGTAAACCCTTACGATTTACATTTATAATTGTTTTACTCATTACAAGTCATCCTTATTCCCCCATAAGAGGCTAGCTCCACCAATCTATGATTATTTATAATCAAAGAATCAAAAGGGATGGAAACTAACATTAATGGAATATTACCTTTCTGATCTTTGTGTTCTTGCTAAAACTTCAAATGAAAAGCTTCAAGGTAGGATGATTACTAGTTTCTAGCTCTTTCTCTCTCTCAAAATAAGTTGGACAACTCTTGGAAAACCACTAAATGACCAACATATGCCTTCTATTTATAGGAAACTCAAATGGAGGGCATTATGGCCTTTTCTCCCCACCTCCTTACTATTCACTACTTCATCACCAAGTAAATTACTTGGTGATCAAGTAGGTTACTTTACTTAGCCACCAAGTGGATGGCCCACATACCCATGGGTCATCCCCATGGGTTGCCCCATGGGATTTACCCATTTGGTGACCCATCGGTTCGATCCGCGGTTCAGTTTCTTGGATCGGGCATAATTAAACCTAACATTGGGCCTTGACTTGGGCTTAAATACATAATTCATTGGGTTTGATTACTCAATTACTTGGGCTTGGTATAATCCAAATCCAATTGGATCATATTAAGTCCTTAAACTCTAAATCAAATAACACCAATCGTATTCTATACGTATGATTCACGTATTCTCTTCGTATAGTACTCGTACAATATTCATATTATACGCCGTATTAAATTCTCATACTATACTCGTATAGTAATTAGTATCATATTCGTATATCGTACGCAAAATAATCATAATTCATTCTACGTATCTCATTTCCTTCCCGGAAATCATTTTTTCTAACCCTTAGGTTTTAAGTTGCAGACGAAAACTTCGTTTGCCATAAATGAAATATTATTAGATATTCCACCTCGTCTTCATATTCTATCATTACGCGTTTCTCGAAATTTCAAACTTAATTCCCAAGCAAAAAGGGATGAATAGTGTTTTTACGGAAATTTCTCGAAAAACTTTTATTTTTGTCTTGAAAATTCAAAATAATTAATTCTAGCACAAAGCCAGAATACTAACCACATCCGCACATTCTAGGTCATAGAACGACCTTCATATAGCTTACTCACATAAATAATCAATTAAATTCATTTAATTCACATAATCAAATAAAAATTTAATTTTCATATAAATCCGATTTTCTCGGGCGTTACAGGAAAGTTCATCATTTAGCCCTATTTGTTCACAAACACACCACCAAGCCTCTCTCTCTCTAAACCCACGAAAATATTTAGCATTTTAGTCTCTTAGTGAGTCCCCAGAGCATCAAGATCAGGTCAGGAGCAGAGGATCAAGATTTTGTTCATAAAAAGGTATAACCCTAAACTAAAACTTCAATCTTGTATGCTATGTTGGATTTGGTGTTTGAATGTTTAAAAATGTTATATAAGGTGTGAATCAGTGATCTGGGTAACTAGATAGTAGATCCATAACATTTATATGCTCGAATTTAAAGATTTCAAAAATTAGGAAAAAGTTGAAAAGTTATTTGACAATGAATGTCAGACCTCATAGATCATTCTCTGTTTGTGATTTGTGTTGTTTTAAGCTTTAGATTTGTAGTTTGATATGAGCTATGTGTTCTGGAAGTGGAATTATAGCTATTTCATGACCAGATTGTAAGTTATTAATGGTCAAACCTCGTTGACCAAGCATGACCAAGGAGTTTCTAGGTAACCCAGAAACTCATTATCCGGGTCTGACAACATTTTTAATCGCTTTGATCTGTCAGGTTTGATGTTGTTTGTTGATGTTGTTGTGACTAGATTGTAGTGTGTTGTATGGACTCTGGATCCATGTCCTTAGATCTCTTAAACAATCAACAAGATTGAGTTAGTGGATGGTCAAACTAGGCCATCTAGTCATGATTTTGTTTTCTGGAAATTCCAAAAATCCTTAGAACAAGCCCTCTGATAGGGTTTGACCGAGTCATAACTTGTGATTCTGTTATTGTTGGACTGATATCATGGTATGTTGTTGTTCCTTGACATGTGCACTACATTTCTGAACCATTAGATTGACCAGTACCTAGATTAAATTGAGCTAGAAAGTACCTAGTCAAAACTGTCTGGGTTTCTAGGTAACCTAGAAAACCCAGATGAAGTCTGACAAAAATTTTGGGGGCTCTAATCTCCTTGTTGTGATGTTGTATGACCAAAGTAATGAGTGGATGTTGTAGTATTACATATATGCTACAACATCAAAGTCTTATATTGTCCAGAACGGATTTGAACTGATAATTAATGGTGGGCAAACATGACCCCTTGAACATTGCCTTGTCAGTGTTCTTCAGCCTCAAGAACACCAACTGCGACAGAAACCGTCGTTAAAGTCTTTAGCGACGGATATAATTATTTTCGTTTTCTAAATTTCTAAAAATAATTTAAAAATAGAAATTAATTTCTGAAAATTAAAATATCAGTTTTAAAAATTATTTTAATTTATAAAAATTAACTTTTAATAATTTGGCATATTTTCCATAAATATTAGTAATTATTTGAATATTATAGATATTTAATTTATTTAATAAATACATTAAATAGATTAATTAAAATGATTTTATTATATTAAAAATCATTTTAATTGATATTAAGATATTTAAAAATATTTTAAGTTATAAAATGTGATTTTAGTATTTTTAAAGCAAAATTCATTAATTATTTAATATTAATGATATTAGATTTATTTAATATTTATATTAAATAAATTAGTTTAAAAATGATTTTAACATTATAAAATTATTTTAAATGAAAATAAAGAGTTTAAAGATATTTTAAGTTATAAAATATAACTTTTAATATTTTGAGGTAGATTTCATTAATTATTTAATATTAATGAGATTAGATTTATTTAATAATTATATTAAATAAATAGTTTAAAAATGATTTTATTGATTTAAAAATTAGTTAAAAATGATATAAATGGTTTTAAAATATTTTAAGTTATTATAAATGACTTTTAATATTTTAGTGAATAATACCATAATATTTAAATATTAATGGTAATTATTTAAAATGATTTAAAAATCATTTAAGGGTAATATTAAGACTTTAAAAATATTTTGAGTTATTATAAATAACTTTAATATTTTGGCAATGGTTTTATTAATATTTTAATATTATTTAATATTAATGATAGTAAAATTATTTAATATTTAAATCATTTAATAATGATTCCATTGTTTGAAAAATAATGATGAATTAGAATAATTAATTAAAAATTATTATAAGTCATGGAAAAATAATATGATTGATATTTAAAGTATCCAAAATAATATTTAAGATACAGATTAGAGTTTTATTAACAATAAACTCGATAATTTCCCGATTAAGCAGTCGGTACACCAAAAAACTACCGAAATTGATTCAAACCTATGTAGGTTAACCTGATAAGTGTCTGTTTGTGTCCTAATAACTAATAAATGTATGTGACAATGTGATTAGGTTATGTGTTGACTGTAAATAATAGTGCGATGTGTTATGATATGGTATTCTAATCAATAGAACAATCTTATGAATAATAGGTCGTTGAATTAAAGATATAACTAAGTTGTGTAAGTAGTAGATCAGACAAGTATCTAAACTATCCTTTACGTTGTGCAAGTATCCTACCTTTGCATTTACTTTATGCAATGGACATGAGTAACAAAGTTTTAGAATTATATTATCGGTGTGCCAGATTATTAACTTTATTGTTATCGATTATGTATCCAAATATTCGTATTCATTCAAGTTCTTGAACTTTATTTGTTCATTGTTTATCAGTACAATATTACTATAAGATTCAGATATATATATATATATATATATATATATATATATATATATTTGTTCATTAAATTCTATGCATGATTATACAAGTGTCCTCACTTGGATAATCATTGTACATGTTGATACATACTTGTTGATTTCCACTATGTGTACCTTAATTAAAAGTCGCCTAAGCTATTTGACTCGACTAGACACAAATTTAAAAATAGCGTTGAACATGATAGAACCCTATTGATATCCAACCAAATTGTTTTGGTTCAAATTTAGGCTAAGTATGAACATCTCGAATCTGGGAAACTTTTGTGCGCCCAAGGCGTATAAGATGAACGAGAATATCGTTCTGGTATGTAGTATTGATCAATACAGGGCATAACGGGCTGATCACCCCCCATGCATGTAAGTTATGACGGTTTACAGATGAAGTTCTGTTAAACCTTTTCGAAAATAGAAAACAATGTTCATAGTCTGTCGACTAATCTCCAATAATAGCCAGTACGTAATTTCAAAATTTTGATATAGAATTGATATGTTGTTATTATTGGTTCAGTTTACTTCACAACTGTTGATTCGTTGTAGAAGTGTCATTCACAGAAAATATTTAATCCTTTCAGCTAATATTTATTGTTGCTATTACTTGTTGGGTGTAGACACTCAAAATTTTCTGCACACCTGTTACTAACATTACAGGAGGGCAAATTCGTCTTTTGGAGATAACCTTGGAAGACAGCTCATATCAATTCCGGATAATACCGGAAGTTCAGTCTCAAACCTGAAACACACACCGAGAGTATCAATTCCAACCTCGGAGATAACCCCGAGTTTTGTCCTTGGAGATAACCCAGAGGAATGATGTTGCAGTTCCGGCGATAACTCCAAAAATGCTTGTTTCAAATGCAAGCAATCAGCTTCAATCTCAGACCTCCTGCCGAGGCACTCATTCCAAAGACCCAGAGATAACACCGGGAAGACAGGCACACTTACAGATGACCTTGCGCAATTCAAACACTTGCAGCAGTCCAATCTCAGATGTAACCCTGAGCAACGTCTGCTATCAGCCCAAACTGGAGAAAACCCCGGTGATGTAAGACCCCAAATTTTTTTTTTAATAAAATTGAATTTCCTCTATTTATTATTTTGAAATAGTAAGGGTTGATTTGATTAATATAAAAAGTTATGGGTAAAATGCGCAAATATTTTAAATAAGCACGTGGTTATAAAATATTCATTGCTGTCGGGGAATATTCGTTTGGTCGTGGAATATTCGTACTTTCGGGGAATATTCGTATGATGGCGCAACCTTGTGTGGGCCCCATAACGGAAAGCGATTGGATGAAGAAAACGACAAGTATAAGTTGTTTATAAATAACGGCGTAGTTGTTACCGTTAATACTATTGGAATACCCGGTGGTTAAAATACGATGTCTGGCGTTGTTGCGCGATAAGCTGCACTCAATTACACCAATTATTGATTCTTACGTAAGAAGGCACTACTCAATAATTGTTACGATTTCTTTATTCAAAGATTTTATTTTATTGATTCAATAATTCTTGTGTTGATATTTTATATTACCGTTGTTTTAATAATTTTCACCGCATGCATTTTCTATTATCTAAGCAATAATTCATATTATCTCAATAATATTATTAGATAACATTATTGGCGATTATCTAGAAAGTTCTGCTCTAAGGAGAGGTTTGGTCATCTAATTGTAAATCGATGAGAGAGATCCTTATTGGAAAGCCCCTCTTTCCTGAACCTGCTGGTTTATCGAGAATGTGATTCTGTAATATTATTTGTGAATAATTAATTATTGATTTTTATGATGAGGAAAATATTGATTTTATGTGGATATAGATGGAGAAATTTTTTTAATGTGACAATTGTTGAAAATTAATATTTTATCTTTTTCTGATAAAATAATTTAATTAAATATATTATTTTAATAATATATTGATGGTGATAATTTTGCAATGAATGTGGGATATATGAGTATATAAGGAGGAAGAGTATTTTTGTGGCATTAAATATTTAGCACATGTTTTGTGTGTTGGTGGACACAATTATTGACCGAAATTTGATTATAGCCTGTAAAATCGCTCGTTTCTAGATTTCGGTCAATTTCTGTTTGGAATTTGGAAAAACTTTCTTCTGTAAAGTTGTAGAGAATTGAATTTTCTATAAAAACTCGCGAGATTCGAATTTTCTAATAAAAAAGCTATTTATTGTGAATTATTGAAGTTCTAGAGTTCCGAAATAATTGATTTTTGGAAGTTTTAATAATTTTTAATTACAAAAACGTTTTTTTTGCTTGGTGGGCTGTATTAAACATGTGCAAGGTGGCTGAATTCAGATTTAAGAGGTGGAATTGACAATTTTGTAAATATAATAATATTATATTAAATTTTCTGCTTTGGTGTTCTAAGCATTTTCCTATAAATAGGGTGCTTAGGTTAGAATTGAAAATCACACCAGAAACTGAAGTTTTCTCTCTATTTCTCTCTCGATATATTGAGCATATTCTTGTGAGTATACTTTGAGTGTTGCTATATGGTGCAAGTTCAAGTCATAGCCTATATCCGGTGTTTCAACAAGAAGTACTGTCTTTGCGAGGTAAGGAATGTTATTTTCTTCGTAAGTGATATTATTTCTTCAATATCATTATGCCGAAATATTGGTTGGAACTTTTTCATGTCAGAGTTACTATTCATGAGTTACTATTCACGAAGCATGATGATGTTTTTGTGAAATTTCTATCTTTTGGTGTCAGAGTTACTATTCACGATACTCTGACTATTCACGTGATCAAAGACTTATTCACGAATCACGACACTATTCACAGAAAAATTAAATTTTTCCTTTTCGTCCAAAATATCTATTATGGATACTAGCTTTGATTGTATCTATATTTTTATCATTCTTAAATTTTACTTCAGTATGATTATTTATGAAGTATTTTTGAACTCGGAATGTTTAAAGTACGAATCCATAATACTTGTTCTTTTGTTTCACTAGATTCGTTTTCTTTAAAATTATTTTCATCATCCTCAGTCCTAAATGATGATGTTACTGAATATCTTTGGCCTGTAGTGCAAAGATGGTTGATTTTCTGATGAATATCTTTGGCCTTTAGTGCAAAGATGAACAGGTGTTGAGATGAACATGACCAACTGGTGAATATCTTTGGCCTATAGTGCAAAGATGAATATTTGATTTGAGATGAATATTGATTGATGTTACAGTGATAAAATATTGATGATGGACTGTTAAATTCATAGATTATAGTAGATTTCATTCTCTACGTAACTCTTCTATGAATTATTATTTCCGCTGTGAATATTGATCTGAAACTTGTTGTCTATTGTATTCTATCAGATTTTTCCCTGTTGAAGACTAACGATAATTTGTTGTACATTATCTTAGTTATAACATTCTTTACTGGGCTAATTGAGCTCACCCTTTTCCTTGTTGTTCCATTTTTCTTCTTAGGAAGCGAGATTATAGCAGGAACTAGTCGGGGTGTGGAGTAATGGTTCTAGATAGCTGTTTTAGTAGTCTTCATTATTCTGTAAAATAGTGTATCAATAATGAGGATTTATTTGCATGTGGATATTGTCTAGAAGACTATATTTGTATTTAAACTCATAGTATATAGGTTGTCGTATTTTGCACGACAAATGTATTAATAAAGTTGTAGTTATTTCTGTACCATGTATTTTGTGACTCAGAATGGGTTGGGTGGAATAGACCTATTTTGGGGGCGTCACAGTTGGTATCAGAGCTTAGGGATATGATCTTTGGCGGAGATCGGGGAATAGAACTAGGAGGGGAGAGACGAGTAAATCCTTCACTAGTGTGTCCTACCTAAGCTTATTTTTTAGTTGGTTAGTATATAGGGATATTATGTGATATATTGATTTCCTTAATTAACCCTTGTTTTATGACAGTATTTGAGAATGTCGACTGAGAATATTAACAGTGGAGTAAATGAGACCGTGGAGATGCTTGTACTTACCAACGAGGAGAACGTACAACAGGCTGGCAATGTACCTCATGTGAACAACATCACTGAGCAGATGATGACCGAGGGGATGTTTAGAAGCTTTTTGCAGTTCATGCAAAATCAGACGAAGGAGACTCGTGTTCAAATTACAGGAGGAAATGATAGCAATTCACGAGTGGTCACAGCCAAGCAGTTCAAAGAGTTGGGACCACCATAATTCTGGGGAAAGCCGGATCCGATTAAGGCGGAGACGTGGGTCAAGCAAATTACCAAGATATTCGATTTCTTGGGATGCACGGAGGAACAGAAGGTTCCATTCGCTACTTTTATGTTCCGTAATGAGGCAGACTACTGGTGGGAGTCTGTGAAACGGACCCATCCTGCCGCACTCCGCATGTCTTGGGAAACGTTTCAGAAACTTTTCAACGAAAAATACTTTCCTGAAAGTATTCGTCATATGAAAGAGGTAGAGTTTATTAGACTAGAACAAAACAACATGGCGGTGTCCCAATCTGGCGAAGTTCGCAGAGTTATCCAAGTTGCACCTCATTTGGTAGAGAATGAGGAACGAATGACGAGGATGTTTCTGAGAGGTTTAAAACCCGAGATTCGGCAATATCTTATCTCTCATAAATTTTCTTTATATTCAGATGTTGTAAATAAGGCTCAATTATTAGAGCGAGATAACGAGTCACGGTCAATCGAGGGACCACAACCGAGATCATACCGGGATAGCGATCCAACAAAACAACGATAACCAAAGGAGAAAGAAAAAGACGGACAAAATGGTAACCACTCTGGTGGTAATCATGGCCATGAAAATAGAAGAAGCGAGTCGGGAGGAGATTTGAAAAAGAGGAGATTTAACAACGACCATGAAGAAGAGAAAGGTCTTAAGAAGAATCGGGTTCTAAGGAGGAGAACGACCACCGGTCAGTATGCTATAAATCTTTGGAAAGAGGGACATATCGCCTAATCATTCCCACAACAGTTCAGGTATGTTATAATTATGGAAAGGAAGGACATATCGCTCGAGATTGTACGGTAGCGAAATCAAGTCTAGGGGGGATGGTGACTCAAAAGGTTGTCCCAGAAAAGTCGAAGTCAACGGTTCCTGGAAGAGCGTTTGTTGTGACTGGTCAAAATGCGAGGAACCCAAACAAGGTGATCACGGGTAAGCAATTTATAAATTCTTGCGAAGTTTATACCTTACTTGATACCGGTTCTACCCATTCTTTTATCTCTCTTGCTTGCGCTTAACGTTTGAACTTGACTCCTGAGAGATTAGACTTTACCTTATCTATGGAGACTCCGTTAGGAGATACTTTCCTTACATCCATTGTTTAGAAACCTTGCATAATTCAGGTTGGCACCATCACATTACCTGTTTACCTTATTTCTTTAAAGATACTTGCTTTTGATGTGATTTTAGGGATTGATTGGTTAACTACTCATCATGCCAAAATTGATTGCTTTCGTATAGTTGCTAGTTTTTATATTCCTAAGCAACCTATTATTCGAATTCAAGCAATCAAACCATTGAAGTCAAACTCTTTCATATCAAGCCATAAAGCCATTCGTTTATTGAAAAACGAATGTCAAGCTTTCTTAGCTCATGTTATGGACTTGAACAAAAATACGTCAGATTGGAATGATATTTCTGTTGTTAGTGAATTTCCTGACGTATTTCTTGAAGAATTTCTTGGCCTACTCCTAGAGCGTGATATTGAATTTGTATCGACTTTAAATTCGGTACAAAACCCATTTCTAAAATCTCATATCGAATGGCTCCTATTGAACTTCAGGAGTTAAAAACCCAACTGTAGAAGTTGATACCCGAGCCTCTATCTGGTGACTTCCTTTGTGGAATACGCTAAAGCCAGACTCTCTATAGAGGATGCCATATTCATACGGTAGTAAACTGATAGGTGCCATTGTGACGTGCTATCTAAGATTGGGATATGAGTCATAGTTGAGAGCAACCTAAGTTAGTAATCGAAATACGTAGCCTTCTAGGCTTAGTTGGTTACTAACAGAGATTCGTGAAAAGATTTTCTCAAATCGTTAGTCCATTAACTCAGCTGACTCGTAGAGATACAAAATTTGAATGGAGCAAGGAGTGTGGGAAGAGCTTCGAAGAACTCAAGAGGAGACTCATTTCGGCACATGTTCTAACCATACCATCCTGGAAAAGCGAACGTGGTAGCTGAAGTGTTAAGTAGAAGATCGTATACGAATACAAGTGTGATATTGTCAAAACCCATTTCGTATAACTTACAAACGATAAAGGTAGATTTAAAAACTCTAGGGACCCACGTGATGATATACGAGTATAATCGACTTTAATCGATAAAGTTAAAGTTGTTCAAGCTACACACCGAAGCTAATGAATTTGAAGAAGGAGGTGCAAGAAGTTGTTATTTCAAAAGCGAGAATCAGTGATGTGAGGAAAGCTCAAACCCTCGATTTATTAATCTATTTGAAATTCTCGATCGAGTAGGAACTGTGGCCTATAGACTCGTTTTACCGCCAAGTATGTCGCGTGTTCATAACGTTTTTCACGTACTGATGTTACGTAAATATGTGGATGACCCGAACCATGTTATTGAGTTAGAACCAGATGAGATAGCCGAAGACTTAACGTACGAGGAGGTACCTATCAAGATTTTTGATAGGAAGGAGCATGTCCTACGCACAAAGGTCATACCACAAGTCAAAGTTTTGTGGAGGAACCATGCTATTGAAGAAATGACCTGGGAGTTGGAAACGGAAATGAAAGCGAGGTGTCCTCATCTTTTCGAAACACCAGGTACGTACGTCAATTTCGAGGACGAAATTTCATAAGGAGGGGAGGTTGTAAGACCCCAAATTTTTTTTTTTAATAAAATGGAATTTCCTCTATTTATTATTTTGAAATAGTAAGGGTTGATTTGATTAATGTGGAAAGTTATGGGTAAAATGCGCAAATATTTTAAACAAACACGTGGTTATAAAATATTCATTGTTGTTGGGGAATATTCGTTTGGTCGTGGAATATTAAATCTTTGTCAGGGAATATTCGTATGCAATGCAAGAACCCTTGTAAATTTCCCATAACGAAAGCGATTGGATGAAGAAAACGACAAGTATAAGTTGTTTATAAATAACTACGTAGTTATTACCAAGTAATCTTGTTGGAATACCGGTGGTTAAAACACGATGTCTGCGTTATTGCACAAGAAGACACAATATTACACCAATTATTGATTCTTACGTAGAAGGCACTACTCAATAATTATTACGATTTTTCTTGCTTAAAGATTTTATTGATTCAATAATTGATGTGTTGATATTTTATATTCTTCGTTGTTTTAATAATTATCATTGCACAATATTTTCTATTAACGGCAATAATTCATATTATCCGAATAATATTATTAGATAACATTATTGGCAATGTCTAGAAAGTTCTGCTCAAGGAGAGGTTTGGTCATCTAATTGTGCGTCGCATAAGGAGAGATCCTTATTGGAAAGCCCCCTCTTTCTTGGGAACCGCACTGTCATCGATAATGTGATTTTGTAATATTATTTGTGAATAATTAATTATTAATTTTTATAATGAGAAAAATATTGATTTTATGTGGATATAGATGGAGAAATTTTTTTAATGTGATAATTGTTGAAAATTAATATTTTATCATTTTCTGATAAAATAATTTAATTAAATATATTATTTTAATAATATATTGAAGGTGATAATTTTGCAATGAATGTGTGATATATGAGTATATAAGGAGGAAGAGTATTTTTGTGGCATTAAATGTTTAACACGTGTTTTGTGTGTTGGTGGACACAATTATTGACCGAAATTTGATTATAGCCTATAAAATCGCTCGTTTGTGGATTTCGGTCAATTTCTGTTTGGAATTTGGAAAAACTTTCTTCTGCAAAATTGTAGAGAATTGAATTTCCTATACAAAGTAGCGAGATTTGAATTTTCTGATAAAAGAGCTATTTATTGTGAATTATTGAAGTTCCGGAGTTCCAAAATAATTAATTTTTGGAAGTTTTAATAATTTTTAATTACAAAAACGTTTTTTTTGCTTGGTGGGCTGCATTAAACATGTGCAAGGTGGCTGAATTCAGATTCAAGAGGTGGACTTGATAATTTTGTAAATATAATAATATTATATTAAATTTTATGCTTTGGTGTTCTAAGCATTTTCCTATAAATAGGGTGCTTAGGTTAGAATTAAAAATCACACCAGAAACTGAAGTTTTCTCTCTATTTCTCTCTCGATATATTGAGCGTATTCTTGTAAGTATACTTTGAGTGTTGCTATTCGGTGCAAGTTCAAGTTATAGCCTATATCCGGTGTTTTAACTAGAAGTACTGTCTTTGTGAGGTAAGGGATGTTATTTTCTTCGTAAGTGATATTATTTCTTCAATATCATTATGCCGAAATATTGGTTGGAACTTTTTATCAATTTTTTAACTTTTTCATGTTAGAGTTACTATTCATGAGTTATTATTTATGAGTTACTATTCACGAGTACTATTCACGAAGCATGATGATATTTTTGTGAAATTTCTATCTTTTGGTGTCAGAGTTACTATTCACGTATACGACACTATTCACGAATACGACTCTATTCACAGAAAAATTAAATTTTTCCTTTTCGTCCAAAATATCTATTATGGATACTAGCTTTGATTGTATCCATGTTTTGATCATTCTTGAATTTTACTTCAGTATGATTATATATGAAGTATTTTTCAACACGGATTGTTTAAAGTACGAATCCATAATACTTGTTCTTTTGTTTCACTAGATTCGTTTTCTTTAAAATTATCTTCATCATCCTCAGTCCTGAATGATGATGTTACTGAATATCTTTTGCCTGTAGTGCAAAGATGGTTGATTTTCTGATGAATATCTTTGGCCTTTAGTGCAAAGATGAACAGGTGTTGAGATGAACATGACCAACTGGTGAATATCTTTGGCCTGTAGTGCAAAGATGAATATTTGATTTGAGATAAATATTGATTGATGTTACAGTGATAAAATATTGATGATGGACTGTTAAATTCATAGATTATAGTAGATTTCATTCTCTACGTAACTCTTCTATGAATTATTATTTCCGCTGTGAATATTGATCTGAAACTTGTTGTCTATTGTATTCTACCAGATTTTTCCCTGTTGAAGACTAACGATAATTTGTTGTACATTGTCTTAGTCATAACATTCTTTACTGGGCTAGTTGAGCTTACCCTTTTCCTTGTTGTTCCATTTTTCGTCTCAGGAAGCGAGATTATAGCAGGAACTAGTCGGGGTGTGGAGTGATGGTTCTAGATAGCTGTTTTAGTAGTCTTCACTATTCTGTAAAATAGTGTATCAATAATGAGGATTTATTTGCATGTGGATATTGTCTAGAAGACTATATTTGTATTTAAACTCATAGTATATAGGTTGTTATATTTTGCACGACAAATGTATTAATAAAGTTGTAGTTATTTCTGTACCATGTATTTGGCGACTCAGAATGGGTTGGGTGGAATGGACCTATTTTGGGGGCGTCACAGGTGAGGAGTCAAATCATCATCTTGCCACCTCAACCCCTGCGCACCGTCTCAATATTTCATACATACATTTCTACACAACAATGTCCCACAAGAACTAAGGAGTTCCAATCCCGAGTGACTATTACGCGTGGCAGCACACCGGATAGAATTTGAAGCTTGAAGACCATGTGCATGGTCCCCTCTTTCTAACTTTGTACAACATCTAATCCCATGTCATGGCGTAACACTCTCGACAAAAGCAGTCTGAAGAAGGTTTTGTACACTTCGTTCGAATGCTCGGATTGAAGTTCTGCAAGTTTGAGCGGACATCATAGTGCACGAGTGCATGTACTTCCAGACAGTGGGACCCGCATAGCCGGGGCACCCCGGGCAGCCGCAGGTGCATCTGCGGCTGCCGTAGGTACACCTGCGGCTCCCCCCTCTATAAAAAGGTGAGGAAGCCCTGTCCAATTTTCTTTGTACACACCCCATATATATTGAGTGCTTTCTCATTTTAAACACATGTTAGCTCACACATAGCTATATTTTACCAGCAGGAGCTGAGTGTTTATCCATCTAAAGTCATAGAAGCCTGCTTTGGCAGCCCATTGTAAGCCTTCTCACACTCTATAAAGCCTTTCTCCTCATCTTTACACACACTATTCTTCACATTGAGAGTCGTATTGTGTGTGTATGCCCGAACTTCAGTCCGTGGTTTTCATTTTAGTCTGTATATATATATATATGTATATATTTATATATGGACTAATAATTTTTGAGTTATGCCTCGATTGAGCCTGGACTTATATCTGGAGCGTTTACTTGCTTATATATATATATATATATATATATATATATATACTATTGCCAGACTCTATCTGATGAGCCTGAATTTTACATTCGTAGCATTTATTTGCTTATATATATATATAAATTGTTGTCAGACTCTATCTGATGAGCCTGGATTTTACATCCGGAGCGTTTATTGCTTATATATATATATATATATATATATATATATATATACTTATATATATGAACTATTGTCGAAATCTGTTCGATGAGCCTGGGTTTTATATCTGGTGTGTTTACTGCTGTTATATATATATATATATATATATATTTACATTTTATCAGGCCTAAAGTTTACTTTGAGGCCTTTTATTACTTTATTTACATTTAGTCCCTTTGAGTTTACTTAAGTGGCGGTTGATCGCCTCTTCTTGCTTTCTTTACATTTAGTCACTTTGGAGTTTATTTCATGGCGGTTGATCGCCTCTTCTGACTTTATTTACTTTTCTCGATCCCCCATGGAGGTGCTTCATGGTGATTGATCACGATATATATATATATATATATATATATATATATATATATATATATATATACCGCTTTTATATATTTACATTTTTGATCCCCCATGGAGGTGCTTCGTGGTGGTTGATCATGTCTGTATATAAATATTTACAGCTTTTATATATATTACTGCTTACTGCTTTTCATATAAACTGCAGCATCATGTGAGCCTAGGAATCATGTGATCACAGATTTAGTCTACTGAATCTAGATTTGGTTCCCGTGATGGACATTTTCAGCTGTAAGAAGCTTGCACATTATTTACGGTGTTTAAATTTATTTAGATGGCTATCATGCCTATGAGGAGTTCGGCACTGCTATATATTATTTTCTCGAAGATGCGTCGCATCTCGAAAATAAAAGCAAACAAGCCGAACATTTAATAATAAAATGTAAGTATGAAAAGGTCTCAATTACTACTGAGCACAGGGTTTGAAAAACCTCTTTTACAGAACTTCATTGCTATATCCTGTTTAAAACTGAATTATTCTTTAAATTCAAACCCTTTGTATCTAGGTGTGAACGAGGCCTCGCACTACTTCCAAATAAATTGCACAATGATCCACACACACACACACACACATTTATATAACAGTTTCTTGAAAAGTGGCGGTCACCGTGGCAACACGGATGTCGGGGGGGTGCCTAACACTTTCCCTCCACATAATCAAGCCCCCAAACCCAAATGAATCTCGGTTTCACAGACCCGTTTAGCAGTGTTACATCACTGGGTCAATGTGCAAACCTTTTCTCATTGCGTTAGTGCAACGATTAAAAAAACCTGTAAGCGACTCTTAAAGTCAAATCATCGACATTACACATGTCAGAACTTTTTTACTTGTTTTTTCAAACACATCTCACAGAACATGAGAACACCAAAGAACAAGTAATGAAAAAGGGATAAATAAAAATCCCGACGTCGACAGGTGGTGACTCTGCTGGGGACACCAGTAAGAGGGCTTAAGCTGCTTTTACAAGATTTTTAAAACTGTTATATGCTTGTGTGTGAATGTTACATTTACATTTATGATGAATGTGTATGAATGCATTTTACTTACTGCACTATAATATATCTATCTGTGATATTAGTGTTTCACACATGTCATCATTTTCATAAACGGTGAGGCACATTGTATGTGAATGTATGTTGTGTGGTTCGTCCACCAAGAGGTTATCCTGTCGGTGTTTGATTACTAGACTCGTAGGGAGATTAATTTTGACGAGGCTCAGGAAAGGCACCACCCAGATTCGCTCCAGTTGAAAGACTGGATTAACTTCCCGCCAAGTAGATTGTGATGATCTGGGGACCTTCATGCCAAAAAGCCACGAGAATAAACCAAAGATAGGTCAACCTCTGATAAACCAAACGGGGAGGAAAGTCTTTTCATGCTTTCTATTTTTTCAATTACTTGTAAAAACATTTACTTGTAATTTTAGTCCATATTCATCTTTATGTAATGGAAAATATGAAGAATATTTGTGCATACATGCTATCAAATAACTCCCATTTTTTGTTGGATGATATTCATAAATTCGACACATTATTATAGCATTTACATTATCCCTAAGACTAAACTACATAAGTCATTTGTAGGGAAACTGATAAGTGGATTTTATATACACTTCTCCGGTATCCTTTACTTGAATTAGTTGCTTATATTTATGTGTCTTAGTTACTTTTCATGCATTTTGTGTTCATTTTATAGGTTATACGTTTAGGAGCGGTGTGAGCGACTATTGGTAAGGAAAAGCAAATCGGACATCATTTGGACTTTCATGTTTACTTCATGTTCTTGGTTTGGAACTTAGATTACATTGAAGAGCATTGTCTTAGCTTTCTGGAACATTTTGAATCATTCCAATCGGAGTTCGGATGCAAGAGTTATGATAGTTATACCAACAGATGTCGAACGTCATGGTTTTGGGTGGTCATTTGCATAGCAGTCACTTCCAGCTCAATTTCAGCCTTCATCCGCCCAGAATTTCTCAATCCTCAAAGAATTAAAGTTGTAGATCTCGTCGATGTCTTCGATTTGATAGGTTGTGGGCCCCGTAACTACTCTCGGATCAAAGGTTATGGCCGTTTTACCAGAGAACGTCGGAGCAGAAAATGTCAGAACATGGGGCGTGGCAAAGGCGCCCAAAATAGAGCCTATGCCAGGGCTTAATGAGGAGAGAAGTGTTCTGAAGGTTGTGCCTTGCTACTGGTGCTAAGCCTTGAAAATCACTGGGCCAAGGCTGACTGGGGAAGAGGTTGAAAGGCTGGGCGTGTTTTAGACGAATTTTGACACCTTTTTGACTCCAAATTGGATTGGGTTTGTTCCTAAACTAAAAATTGGACTTGTAACCTATAAATACATGATGCAAGGCATAAAATAAGGGAGGGATTACATAGATTAGACTAGATTAAACACTCCATTAAATTAGAATCTAAACCCTAGTTATTAATTAGCCATTAGAGATTGAAGCAAATTGAAGAACACTGAAGATCAAGAGCAAGAGCAAGAGGGGAGCATCAGATTTGCTGACAACAGATTCTATTCTCTTCTCTTATCATACTTTTATCTTTTAATGTCTATTCAATTGTGGATTCTTGGTTTTAATTCATTAATTATGAACTAACTCTTTTATTAAGATTTCAATTGAACTTTATATGGCTATGAATTAGTTATTCATTATATTCCAATTATTTGTGTCAAAGTGAGTTGTTTATCTTGCCTTATGCTTATTGATTAATTATCTGATCAGTAATTACCTTGTTACTCAAGAAGGAATTGAGAAAGGAATTCTAGGGTTAGAACTGGGCAGGGTGACATGTGACTTAGTTATTTGCACAGTGAATAATTAGGTTTGTGAATAGAATGAGAATATCTATTTGCCGTATGTAACAAATAAGGAATTGGGATTGTAACGAGTTTAATTAAATTGTTTTGCATAGAGATATAGCAAAATTAATTTGGGTTAAATAGAAGGCAAAAGATCACTTGAGAAAGGGCTTTTGGCATTTGAGAATTCCTGTTAACAATTCAGTAGACATAATAATTGGGATAATTGGAAAATTAGTTTATAGTTCATAATTGGGGATATTGGAGTCTTAATCTTTATTTATCTGAATTCATTCGTTAAAGTCTTAGTTTTCATTGATTAATTTAGTTTTCTTAATTAGAAAAATCACAATTTGCGATTGTTTAAATAAAATTAATTTGGTTAAGAGTTAGTAATTGGTAATTTTTATTAAATAATTCCTCGTGAAAACGATACTCTACTTTCACTTTATTACTTGTTGACCGTGTATACTTGCACGTATTCATTGATTCATGTAAATCGATCAACAAATTTTTGGCGTCAATTCTTGAAATTAGTTTAATATTTTTTTACCAATATTAATTTAAATCAAATTAGTCTTAATTTAAACATTTTTTTGTTATTTTTAATTCTCTTCTTATATTTCTCTCATTTTAGGTACCATGGATGACTTTGAGTATCAATGGCCATACACTTAACGTGACTCAACCAAGGGAATGGAGATTGATGACTCATGACAATTTCATGAATGGCGACAAATTAAAGAACTTTCGAGGAAGTTGGACGTTATCGCATCCCAAAGAGAGTCGAAAGATGGCGATTATGTGACTATTGTCTTGGCAATCACCCGAAGTAATCAATGCACCATCAATCTTGGGCCGTAGACAAAGTATGGTGGTAACTACCTCAATCAGTATGCATATGATAATTAGGAACAAGTTTGGGGGTATCACCCAGATTCTTCATGGAGCTACAACTATCAAGACCAATACTCTACTCTAAATCCAACATACACGCCAGAATTCCCATCTCAACCTCTATTAAAAGAAGAAAATTCAAGGTTGGAGGAATTGTGGTCCAAGTTCGAGAAGAGAGGGATTAATCAAACAGGTTCAATTCTAAAACTTGCGGATCAGAAAGAGCAAATGACCAAAGTCATAAACAACCTTCCTCCAAACACTTGGCTTTATGACATGGATGACGAAATTGATGAAGTGCCCGAGCCAAATCTACAACTGGATGAGACACGAGATGTTGAAAGAGAGGAGACAAGTGGGGATAATGAAAATAAGGTCGGTGAAGATAACTATGATTACCAACGAGGAGGAGCCAATGTTATTAGTGCCCCAAGTTCCTTCTCTGCCAAAGTTCAAGAATCCGGTTAGATTTGCAAAACCTTGTCCGCTGGGTAGTCATGTCGTCGGCAATACTCCTTGTGACGTAAAAGCGAGTACAACTTTGAAGCCATGGTTCAATGAGTTGGAGAAGATAGAAGAAGAGATATTTGTGTCTGACAAGCCTCAATGCCAGAATCTATTCGCAGACATAATGGAAAAAATACCTAGATGTTGGACGTTCTTTAATGTGATCTTATCTAAACAAAGCGTGCTAGGTGACTTTAATACAATGGCTATCGTAAATAGGAACCTACCAAAAGCTATATTATTTTCGATGGATGGAGGGTTCCTCAACTTTCGAAGAGGAATTGGATAGCATTGACGAATAAAGTCAGTTGAAAGACTATAAATCGTCACCGATCGGAGGCAACCTGTGAATTTTTATATTTATATGCTTTACTAGTTTATTTAGTAGATATGAATTAATTTGCTTAATAAGTTCTCTTATAATCTAATACATGTTGTCTCTCTTCATTGTAGGTATTGGAGGTTCAATGGATAGGAAAATGATCGTCGCTACCATCGCCACCAGCACCTCACGCTTAGCTGATTACAGGGAAGTTCTCTTCTACTTATCGCTATATTCTTACAATGAGGACATTATAATTGCTAAGTTTGGGGAGTTTAGTTTAGTTCGTTATTGCATGTTTAGTTTCATGTTTATGTTATGTTATTTTGCATATGTTGTTAATATATTTTAGGTTCATTATAAATAAAAAATTCAAAAATTCAAAAATTCAAAAATAATAGTTAGTTACTATGTTCATTTTGCATAAGTCCAGCGGTTTGTTATAGTTAAGTTTATTTTGGCCAATGATGAGATTGGAATTGGGTGAGACAAGTATAATCTTGACTATTAGAGCTTTGATGTCATTTCTTGTTATGAATTGAATCTTTTTTTACTGTTTGAAACTAGTATAATAATGACAACCGACAAGAAAACAACTTGTTGATTGATTGAGTTTAAATTGATACATAATGGGACTCTAAAGGATAATGCTAGTTTGAATGAAAGAATGACAAGAATAAGTAGTGATGACTAAAGTTAGACAAGAACCTAAGTTTGGGGGAATATTTGGGGTATATAAGCTATATAAAAAAAAGAAAAAAAAAGGAAGAAAAAAAAAGAAAACAATGAAAAAGAAAAAAAAGTATGAATAAACACCGTGGCATGCTTGTCTAGTTTTGTGGCCTTTGTTACTTGAGTAAGTAAGCCCAAGGGGATTGTCTTTACACCCAGCGCCCTAAGGTCTTAATGGTCTGGGAGTCGTTGGTCGAAAGCTCGTTAAGGTAGCATTGAAAAGCCTAAGGGAATAAGATATTGCATAGATATGTGTATATATAAAAATAGAGAATAGAGCGGGAAAAAAGAGCAAAAAGCCCCCGTAGATGAAAATAAAGCATAAGTATCCCATGTTGACCCTCGATTTTGGTAATTGTTTGATTTTAGTTGGATCTAGCTTGTTTTTGGATTTCTTGAGTTTACAATTGTATGATGCCTTGAAGAGACTTGTTATGTGTTAAATTTGATTTTATATCGCTTAGCATGGTTGTTGAGCACACACACACACTATACCAAAGAATAACAGCTTTAAGACTTGATGATTGACTAGAAATTGTTGATTGGTTTTGATGTGAAGTATTGTCGTGTTTGCTTGATTGCTCTAAGGTCGAGTGAATAGATTTGATTCTATCAAATCTTCTTTGGATTCGTGAGCATATAGATTAGTTGCTTTTCATTGCATTGCATTGCATTATGTTGTGTTGCTTGGGGACAAGCAACAGTTTAAGTTTGGGGGTATTTGATAAATGGATTTTATATACACTTCTCCGGTATCTTTTACTAGAATTAGTTTCTTATATTTATGTGTCTTAGTTACTTTTCATGCATTTTGTGTTCATTTTGTAGGTTATACGTTTGGGAGCGGTGTGAGCGACTATTGGTAAGGAAAAGCAAAGAAAACGCAAAGAAAAGCAAACTGGACATCATTTGGGCTTTCATATTTACTTTATGTTCTTGGTTTGGAACTTATCTTACATTGAAGAGCATCGTCTTAGCTTTCTGGAACATTTTGAATCATTCCAATCAGAGTTTGGATGCAAGAGTTATGATCGTTGTACCAACGGACGTCGAACGTCATGGTTTTGGGTGGTTATTTGCATAGCAGTCACTTCAAGCTCAATTTAAGCCTTCTTCCACCAATAATTTCTCAATCCTCAAAGAATAAAAGTTGTAGATCTCGGCGATATCTTTGATTTGATAGGTGACAAGCCCCGTAACTTCTCCCGGATCAAACGTTATGGCCGTTTTACCAGAGGACGTCGGAGCAGAAAATGTCAGAACATGGGGCAGCGCCGGGGCGCACAAAATAGGCCTATGCCCAGCGCCGGGGTGCTGGGGAGTAGTGTTTGAGCGTCGTGCCCAGCACTGGGGTGCTGGGGGAAGAGGTTGGTGCGGCCTAGACGCGTTTTGGGCGAATTTGGACACTTTTTAACTCCAAATTGGATTGGGTTTGTTCCTAAACTAAAAATTGGACTTGTAACCAATAAATACATGATGTAAGGCATAAAATAAGGGAGGGATTACATAGATTAGACTAGATTAAACACTTCATTAAATTAGAATCTATACCCTAGCTATTAATTAGCCATTAAAGATTGAAGAAAATTGAAGAACACTGAAGATCAAGAGCAAGAGTAAGAGGGGAGCATCAGATTTGCTGACAACAGATTCTATTCTCTTCTCTTATCATACTTTTATCTTTTAATGTCTATTCAATTGTGGATTCTTGGTTTTAATTCATTAATTATGAACTAACTCTTTTATTAAGATTTCAATTGAACTTTTTATGGCTATGAATTAGTTATTCATTATATTCCAATTATTTGTGTCAAAGTGAGTTGTTTATCTTGCCTTATGCTTATTGATTAATTATTTGATCAGTAATTACCTTGTTACTCAAGAAGGAATTGAGAAAGGAATTCTAGGGTTAGAACTGGGCAGGGTGACATGTGACTTAGTTATTTGCACAGTGAATAATTAGGTTTGTGAATAGAATGAGAATATTTATTTGCCGCATGTAACACATAAGGAATTGGGATTGTAACGAGTTTAATTCAATTGTTTTGCATAGAGATATAGCAAAATTAATCCGGGTTAAATAGAAGGCAAATGATCACTTGAGAAAGGGCTTTTGGCATTTGAGAATTCTTGTTAACAATTTAGTAGACATAATAATTGGGATAATTGGATAATTGGTTTATAGTTCATAATTGGGGATATTGGAGTCTTAATCTTTATTTATCTGAATTCATTCATTAAAGTCTTAGTTTTAATTGATTAATTTAGTTTTCTTAATTAGAAAAATCACAATTTGCGATTGTTTAAATAAAATTAATTTGGTTAAGAGTTAGTAATTGGTAATTTTTATTAAATAATTCCTCGTGGGAACGATACTCTACTTTCACTTTATTACTTGTTGAACGTGTATACTTGCACGTATTCATTGATTGCGAAATCGATCAACAGAAACAATTGGGCTTGTTACCCGCTCAAAATGCAAAAAGGCCACGAGCCTACAACCAATCATGTCTTCTTTTGACCAGTCTAATCCTATTTCTCGAGAAGAGTTCAACGGATTAAGTAAATAAATTACAGATTTGGTTGTCCTGCTTAAAGAATTGTATCAGTCTACTTAGGGTAAAAAAATGCCTACACATACAGAATCCTCTGCACAAGGAGGAACTCAAGGTTTGGATTAAACAAATCCAGAACATCAGTTGGATACGACCAACAAAGACCCTGAAAACACCCATCCTAAACACCGGTGATATCATGAAAACGTTCCTTCAAACGGAGGAAACTATCCATGCTCTAAAAGGGATTGGAACACATGGAAGTGTTTCATATGCATACCTTTGCATATTCACTGGTGTTCATTATCCAGAGAAATTTAAAACCCCTGACTTTGAAAAGTATAATGGATTAGGGGATCCTTACACACATTTGAAGGTGTTTATTGGAGAATTTGGATCTTATGTGGAAAATGAGAAGCTCAAAATGCAGCTGTTCAAGAAGAGTTTGACTGGAGAAGCCCGTTCATGGTATACCAGATTAGACAACTCAATGATTCATAGTTGGGAAGAGCTAGCTCACGCCTTCGTTACTCAATACAGTTTTTAGTCGCAGATGGCTCCTAACCGGTATCAGATTACCAAGGTCAAGAAACAGTCCAATGAGTCGTTTAGAGAGTATGCTCAAAGATGGAGGCGCCTTGCTGCTCTAGTTATTACTTCCATGACAGAATCAGAAATGGTCATAACTTTCATAGACATACAGGAAGCTCCTTTCTATGAGAGAGTATTAGCTGGTATTGGAAAACCAATTTTTGAAATAATCAAACACGGAGAGATGGCTGAGTTGGGATTGAAGTCAGGAAAGATTCAAGACCTAGACGCTCCTAAAGTAGTTGCTGAGCACATCCAGTCCGGATCTTATGGAAACAACCCCCGGAGGGTCCATAAAAAGAAAGTGGAGGATGTTTCCTTAATAAGACAAGGTCAAAAAGGCACTCAGAATATGCCTATACAGAGGAGAAACCACTCCCCTTTCTAGGCACAGTTTTCAAACCCTCCATTGCCTAAAGGTGGAGATTCAAAGCGCCCTCAAATGTTCACACCCTTAGGGGATTCGCTCGAGAATATTCTTGCTCTTCTGACTACTCATAAGAAAATCATGTGTCTTCTTCCACCAGCCAACCCTAATGGGAGGGGTTTCAATGCTACTCGGAAGTGTTCTTATCATGCCGGAGCACCTAGACATGATACTCAAGATTGTTGGGCCTTAAAATAGATAACGGTGAGATCGTGGTTACCAAACTAGATCAACCTCATGTGCAAGACAACCCTCTTCCTCAACATAAAGAAGAAGAGGTCAATATGATTATTTGGAGTAGTGACAGAGTTCCAATTTTAATGGTGAATCATCCTAGAGCATCAAAGACGATGTTGACAGATGGGATTACGCAAAGTTCCAATTTGCTATGGAATGCAAGATGAAAGCTCTTTGTAAGCAAATTGAATTATTGGTAGAACTGGTAACCCATAACCATCAAGTCACACGCCAGTTAGTCAGCCAGAAGCATGCCTATCTCCTTCCTTTTGTTATGAATGCTCCACCATCACCTTCAGAAAGTGAAGCTATGGAGGATAAGGTTGCAAATAGTGAAAATGCTAAAGCCCGTCGGGATTTTGCCAATCAAATGGAATTTACATACCTGAGCCAACCTATGGAGGAGATATTTCAGATGCTAATCAATAAAGGAAGAATTACCTCCAATCAATCCTTGTTCAAGACGGTTTAACTCTGATGGAGTTTGTCAATATCATTCACATTTTTGCGGTCATAGCATAGAAGAATGTTGGGCACTCTGCCACCTTATTCAGAATCTAATTGATAGCGGTTTCCTACAATTGGCAGACGATGACATTGTGCTATTTCGAGAGTGGGAATACCTGTCCTACCAAATGGAAGGGATTAGTAGCAGTTATATCTGCTGAGGCTGATGATACTGTCAAACCATTTCCCATACAAGCAATTCAACTCAAAGGAGCTGACAATCCTTTGAAAGTGGCTGCACCAGAGCCAATTTCTTTACCCTTCAGACCACAGTATCCAGTTGTCAGCTTACACAAAGTCCCATGGAATTATGGAAAAGCTGAATGATCCACGTCTCATACTACTGCTACAGTGTAGAAGGAAAATCCACTATATCTTCCTCATCGAGTTATGAAGCCCACCTTCAAAGCAAATGGGAAGATTCCCATGGAGAAGATTGAAAAATTCCTCCTCGTTATGGGCCATAATGAAGCCAAGGTGGTTTTAAGCTTAAGAGAAGCTCCATATAAGATCTCAATACTGGACTTGGTTTTCTTTTCTGAAGATCACATGAAGATCTTATTGAAGGTTTTGGAAGAAGCCTACTTGCCAAATAAGTGGATGTAGAAAATTTTCAACATCTGGTTGATCACATTTTTAACAATAATGTGATATCCTTCACTTATGACGACATACCTCCCGAAGGGACCGGTCATTGCAAGGCATTACACATTGCAGTTTTATCTTCCAGGTATATGTTAGCTGGAGTTTTTATAGATGGAGGTTCGTCTCTGAATATCTGTCCTTATGTCACTTTGATAAAGATGAACATTAATCTCAAATGGATTCGAAGTAGCCATATGGTTATCAAAGCTTTCGATGGATCCCGATGAAATTCTGTCAGGAAGATTGAGCTGCCAATTGAGATTGGTCCAAATACCTTCAATGTATCCTTCCACATCCTCAAGATAGATTCAGGATACAACCTGCTATTGGGGAGACCATGGATGCACATGGCTGGAGTCATCCCTTCTACACTACATCAATAACTCAAATACATTGTCAACAATAGCCTAGTCACTGTCAATGCTGAGCCGGAATGTACTGAACAAAGAGATCTACCCATCATCAGCTTCAATTCAGAAGTTGAACCAACCAGTTTTCATACTTTGGAAGTGAGTAACACGCAATACCATCCTATTGGAGCGCCACTTCCCATACCCAAGATTTCTGCCGAGGTTATGTTGGCCACTCAAGAAATGATGTCATTGGGTCATCAGCCTGGACAAGGGCTTGGTAAAGATAAGGAGGGTATTAAGCATCCAATTCAAGTGTCCAGTCAAACTGGGACATCCGGACTAGGCTATTCTGCTAGTTCCAATCATAGGAATCCTCATAAGCATAAGCAGATTTCTCAAGCTTCCGCCACACGGTGATTTTCTCCATCTGCACCTCCTGAGCTGATATAGTCTTCGGTAATGGTGCCAGCCCATGTTATGGCTATGCTGTTTCCCAAACCTGTACCATTCAAAGCAAAACAGGTCCTGATCCCTGATCCTGAAGTGGAAGAAAGGGAGCAAAAAATTTAAACATGACATCGCCCTGATGATGTCAGGCATACACATCATTGTCCATGATTAACATACAAACAGATATACCCCAGATGATGATTGCCCATATGTTATGGTTATCATTAGAGAAAAGGAGGATGATGACAGCCCCTCCATCATTACAGTCCATCAGGACTTTACCCTCAACAATTGGAGGAGCCCTCCATGCATTGGTCGATGAGGGTAAAACGGGCAGAATTCCCTCTGCCCTGTAGATAACTTTAATTGCTTACTTTTCTATACAGTATTAGCGATTTTTTATCAGTACATGCTAACACTTTTGGATAATTAAACAGTTTCATATATTAAGTGAAAGCATATTTTATTTCAGGACTCTGAATTTAGATGTGCTTGTACTTGCTGACGAGGTACTTTTTCTCCACAAGGACTGTAACTTTGATGAAAAGTTGGACTCAGACTTGATGGAAATCCAAGAGGACATTGAGACACCTCAGGAGATTAAGGAATGGGTCGCAGACAAACCTAAACCCAACCTTGATCAAACCACTTCTTTCAATCTTGGAACTTAGAAAGCCCTAAGCTAATCCGTATTGGTTCAGACCTCACCCCAAACCAACAGAATGATATGGTTACGCTATTAACCCAATTTCATGATGTATTTGCATGGTCTCGTGAAGATATGGTTGGTTTGACCACTGACATTGTCCTTCATCGCCTTCCCATTAAGGAGGGATTCAAGCTAGTCAGGCAGAAGCTCAGGCGATTGAAACTTGAGTGGAGTTTAAAGGTGAAAGAAAAAATTATCAAATAGTTTCAAGCTGGCATTATCATGGTGTCTACTTATTCGGAGTGGATATCCAACATTGTTCCCGTGCCTAAATAAGGAGGAAAGGTGCGAGTTTGCGTGGATTACCGGGATCTAAACAAAGCTTACCTTAAAGATAGCATTCTCGTGCCCTTTATCCACATTCTCATTGACAATACTGCTCAATACAACATGTACTCCTTTGTTGATTGCTTTGTGGGGTACCATCAGATTATGGTCACTAAGGAAGACCGTGAGAAAACTGCTTTCATCACGCCTAGGGGAACATTCTGTTACAGACGGTTGTCATTCGGCCTCATCAATGCCAGGGCAACCTACCAGCGAGCTATGATGGCTCTTTTCCATGATTTAATGCACAAAGAGATAGAGATCTACGTGGATGACATCATTGTCAAGTCCCGAAGGGAGGAAGACCACTTAGACCATCTTAAAAAGCTCTTCAACAGGTTACGTAAGTATAACTTAAAGTTGAATCCAGCCAAGTGCGCCTTTGACGTTAAATCAGGTAAGTTGCTAGGTTTTCTATTCAGCCACAAATGGATTGAGCTGGATCCCACCAAAATCCAGGCCATCAAGGAAATGCCCATTCCTCAAACAGAGAAGGAAATACGGGGATTTTTGGGAAGAATTAACTTCATTAGCAAGTTTATTTCTCAACTCACAGCAACCTGTGAGCCCATCTTCAAATTGTTAAGGAAGAACTCCTCCACGAAATGGAACGATGAGTGTTAGAAATCCTTCCTTACAATCAAAGAGCAGCTGGTTAATGCTCCTATTTTGGTACCTCCCAGGGATGGTGTTCCCATGCTCATGTACCTGTCCATTAATGACAACTCTATGGGTTGTATGCTGGGGCAAAAAGACGATAGAGGCTAAGAACGAGCTATCTATTACCTCAGCAAAAGATTCAGCAGCAGTGAACACAAGTACACTCTGATTGAGAAGACTTGTTATGCTTTAGCATGGGCTTCCATGAGGTTACATCATTACCTCCATGGTCACAAAACCCATCTCATATCCCACTGTCCAGAGTGCAGTTGATCCTACAACAATTTGACATCGTCTACGTGACACAAAAGTCTATCAAAGGTCAAGAAATTGTTGATCAACTGGTCGTCGTACCTGCACGGGATTACAAACCCTTGGAAATATATTTCCCCTATGAAGGGTTATTGGCACTTCAGCAACACCATCAGTACGATGCATGCCATACATGGAAAATGTATTTTGATGGAGCTATTAACACAGAAGGTTCTGGAGTTGGAGCAGTTCTAGTATCCGGTACGGGGGAGCAGTATCCCGTCGCCGTCAAATTGTAGTTTGTTAGCACCAACAACACAACTAAGTATGAAGGTTGTATCATGGGGCTAAAACTTCCCCATTCAATGGGCATCAGACGGTTAACTATCTTTGGGGATTCCGAATTGGTAATCAAACAATCTATAGGAATCTATCAAACCAAAGAACTACATTTGCTGCCTTACCATCGACAAGTTTTATAGATGGCTTTGGAGGTCGAAGAAATCTCCTTTCTACACTTTCCTCGTAATAGGAATGATTTTGCGGATACACTAGCAACGTTGGCCTCCTTAATTCACATACCTGACAAGGAAAACATGCCAAGCATCATATTTGCCCTGCAAAGGGCTCTAACCTATGGGAACTAAGTTGGAGAAGTATCAGATGAGTTACCTCCCATCCACAACCCTTGGTATCAGTATATCAAGGAGTATCTGCAAGATGGATCTACACACGCTGAGGCGAGCCTGACTGAAAAGAGGCGGATCCATCGACTTGCTATGAGATTCTACCTGAGTTGAGATGCACTGTATAAAAGAGATGCAGGATTAGGTCTCCTTAGATGTCTGGACAATGACCAAGCTAAGAGGCTCATGGATGAGATCCATGGTGGAGTATGTGGCCCACACATGAGCGGACCCTTACTTGTTAAGAAGATCCTCAGAACAGGGCATTATTGGCTTACGCTCAAAGTTGACTGTGATGATTACGTCAAGAGGTGCTATCAATGCCAAATTCATGGGAATGCTATCCATGCCCCCTCCAAGGGAACTCCACAATATAAGATCGCCATAGCCCTTCTCAATGTGGGGAATGGACGTGATCGGTCCCATAGAGCCCAAAGCCAGTAATTGACATCGATTCATATTCACCATAATTGACTACTTAACCAAATGGGTAGAAGCAGCCTCCTTCCCTATGGTTACCAAAGAAGTCATCATTGCTTTAATCAGAAACAATATCGTCTATCGATATGGACAACTAGAGTTCATTGTGTCAGACAATGCTAAGAAACTCAACAACAAAATGATGGAGGATTTATGTCGTAAATTCCACATGAATCACCTTAACTCCGTCATCTACCGTCCAAAGATGAATGGTGCTGTTGAAGCTGCTAATAAAAAATCAAGAAGTTCATGCAAAAAATGTCCGCCAATCACAAAGGATGGCCTAGCCTCTTGCCTCTGACTTTATTAGCCTACAGAACTTCAATGCGTACTTCCCCTAGAGCAACCCCCTACTCATTAGCCTATAGGATGAAAGCAATGCTCCCCATAGAGGTGGAAATGGAATCCCTCAAAGTGTTGATGGATGCGTAGTTGGATGAAGACCAATGGGTACTAGGCAGGTATCACCAATTTTCTCTAATAGACAAAGGCGAACCGTGGCTATCTTCCATGGTCAGTTATATCAGTAAAGGATCGCAAGATCCTATAATAGGAAAGTCCGAATACGGCAGTTCAAACAACATGACTTGGTTTTGAAGAAGATCATTGACAACCAAGATCAATCAAAAGGAAAATTCACTCCTAATTGGGAAAGCCCGTTTGTTGTCAAGGAGGTATTGACAGGAGGCGCTCTCAGACTACATGAAATGGATGGCGATGAATTTCCACAGCTTATCAACTCGGACACCGTGAAACGGTACTATGTCTGAGGTTACCATCAAGCAAACATCCTAGTTTTTGATCATCAACTCACCAGTCATTCCAATTTTCTAAACCTTTAAACATACTCTTCTGTCCCTCGGGGAAACATACACTTCAAACCATCAACCTGGTTTCACCTCATTTCAAAATGTCCATACAATTTCGGTTATCCTGAAGCCGGGATTGAACCTTTCACACTTGTAGTTTATCCTGAAGATGGGATTAAACTTTCCTATGCTTGCAGTTTGTCCTGAAGACAGGATCAAACTTTTTCCACACCTACAGTTTGTCCCAATCATGGGATCAAACTTTCTTCTCCCCACAAAGATAGCCTCTGCATACGGGATTCATACTTTTTGGTCGCAATTCATCTTGAGGGGTGAACTACGTCGACTTGATCTCCTTGATACCCGGGAGTACATAGGCAACCATATTCTATATGGCCCGGTCGCAATAAAAAAAAAACAACAAAAAAATTTCTACCCTTCTCTACAAAAACAAAAAATAAAAACAGTTCTGTAGCGTCCCCCGAATCTGGGTCCCGAATCGCCGCGGATCCGGTTCGCTATTTCTACAACTGTTTGCGGAAGATATAAACATAAATTGTTTATACATTAAACTTTACACACTATTCCCAAAATCGAGTAACCTTAACGTATACACAATCATGACTGTCTAACACATGACAATACTATTCTTCAACATACTTTACAACTTAACTTCACATTCTATCCCAAGCTGAACTTGGCATTATCCTTTTCCTGCATCTGGCCGTATTCGCCTTATCTGCAATGTTTTATCATGATATAGCAAGGGTGAGCAGGAAAGTTGCCCAGCAAGTTTAAAAACAATGCAAAGATATATCATGATGGAAAGAGTTTGAATAATAAGCTGGCTATCCTTCACAATGTATTCGTGAATTAGCATGAACAAAATTTTGACTGAACAAGTATTGAACAGGAACAATAATATATCTGGACCAACTGGTAATGAAGGTGATCAGCCTTTCATACCCGACTTATACATACAAGATGTACAGAGTACAATTCATAAGCATATCTGTCTGAAACCACTCTTAAAAGAGTTTAAGTAAAAAGAACTTGAAAAAAAAAATTGCTCAAACAGTTGATTACAGAATACAATATAATAAGCTTCTCCAAGAAGACCTAATATTAATAATATAGATCTCCAAGATTAGAATAATATCATCACAGTTATAAAATAACTTAAACATATTACCACATAATCTTATCAGTCTCTTATACACATAAGACATAGCTTCAAGTCAAACTATTTCAGTCCGAGTTGAAAGCGGTACAATTCTATCATCCCGATGATCTAATCGGACAATTAACGAGTCTAAGTTTAATTAAACTCTGCCTAAACACTTAACGATATCTTAGACAATCATATTATCAGTCTAAATAATTTTCATAAGCTCGAAAAAATTTTCAGATAATTAATATCATTTATCTCAATTTTTTTTTTCCGATCATTAATACTGTATTTAAATAAATTAAATACCACAAAATTCTTTAATCATTAATCTCTATTTATCATTAAATATTAATGAAAATCATAACATAATATTATAATATATTTATAATATATGTCACAAAGATTTTTTAATACCTTAAAATTATATTTATATGATTTTTAAACAATTAAATTCATTATCCGATATTAATAATAAAATATTAATATTTTCATGCCAAAATATCAAAAGTTATATTTTATAACTCATAATATTTTTCTAACACACAATCATTTTTATATGATTTTAAAGCATTAATTCTATTTTTCTATAATCTATTTAATATATTTATTAAATAACTAATTATCATTAATGTTGATTAATTAATGAATTTCATCCTAAAATATTAAAAGTTATCAAAATAACTTAAACTTTTTTCTAACACCATCATCGCAAAGAAATGACTCCACAAGACTCTTCCTTCCAAAGAATTTGAGAATATATGGAAACCATTCTACCAAGAGAGTCAAAGTGATAATATAAAGTGAAGACCAAGGAAGTTTTGGAGGGTTACCAGAGCACACCAATTTTTTGACAAGTTCATCCACACGGCGGAAGAGACCTCAACAAAGACTCTTGGTGCCGGGTCATGGTTGAGACCGATCGAATTCTAGCGGCAGTCAGTCGCTTTCACGATGGCGTAACGTATGCTATCAAAAGGAGTCAATCCGTGATATACTTTCTAAATTTCTTCACGCCGTGATCGCATGAAACAAATATAATACCGTAAAAATCGACTAAGCAAGGAAAAGGGTTTGCTTTAGTTTCAAAGAGAGCTGTGATTCTCTAAACCGGATGTGGCAAAGCGTGACCGGACTTTCTAGTGGAGACAAAGTCATCTGATACGTCGGAGATGAGATAAATGACGCTACCAAGGAGGCCTCTTGGAGGTGATGTTCAGACAAAGATTTGAGAAGCTACCGACGTAGCGTATGACTTTCGCCATCGGAAAACGGTGGACGCCGACAAAGGACCGGCCGACAACTCCAACTTTTTGATGGTAGTCGCCGCATTACTCATTGGGAGGTTCTCCGTAATCGCTTCCGAGCAAACATTCTTCATGGCTTAATAGCTTTACTCGCGCTTTGATAGATAGTTCACCGGAATATTTACGCCGGAAGAAGGGAAGCTTTTTGATGAATTTAAAAAAACCATGAGTAGTGCCGATTTTGGCATAGAACTCACTGAGACATTGCCGTGTTCTTGGACTTCGCAATATCGTATTGAGTAAGCATGGAGGATAATTCAACACTTTCTCTGGCAGATATTTCATGAAGGGGCTAGGAAAGGCATGAGAGGTGAGAGAGTGTGGAGCTAAGCTTGGAGAAGAAGCAATAGCACTCAATATAAGCCAATCGAAAAATTTAAAGACCATGACATGGTTGCTTCCAATTTCTTGGTTACCATGAAGAGAGAATATGAAAACCAAAAACAAAGAGCTATGCATGATTCTCTCGTTCTTTTCTTTTATTCTTTTACCCATGATCGGAATTATTGCTACGCCTCCTATAAATTATTCCTCCATGCCTTGTCTCCCTTGAATTATTCTCCCATAATTTATTCTCCTAATTCAAATACCACATACGTTTATCTTTTATTAATCCAATTCGTGATTTAAGCTTGCCACCGACTCTCAAAATTATTGAACAATAATTCACAAAGGTTAATTAGGTAATTTCCATACCAAAACTAATGCACAAAAGTATTTTGGGCATTTTACTAGCAATAATTCACCAAATATGACAAAAAGGTAAACTAGTAATTTCCACATTAATAATTAGATTCTACCTTTAATAATGCACAAGGGCATTTTAGACATTTGCTACAACCCTTAGGGTTTTCAAAAATTAATTTTCTAATATCTTAAATTTTGATTTTCTAAATAGAAAATTAAGATCTCTCAATTATAATTAGGATTAATATTTCCTAATTAAATACTGCTAATTTAACAATTAATTCCATAACTGAAATTAGGGTTTCCAGAACTGATTTCTAGGGTTTCTTGTCAAACGTAAAAATTTCTAACTGAACGTTGACGTTCTTAATATATACGACTAGAGTTTGACACGGGTTTAATTTATCTGGTCAACCCTTGACCCTCCACCACATTCTGCACACATAATACCGTAATCACAGAATATATACACACATACCCTTAATCCTGAATAATTCACTAAAAGAAATTTTAAATCCTCAAATTCCTTTCTAAAAACATCAAACACATGCACTTATTTTCTCTGCTCTGGTCTATTATTTTACCTTAAACCAATCATTTAAGATTTTAATAGTTTTCTAATTTCTCGGGTTGTCACAAGTTCTACACCCTTCTTCATCAATAAAGCTTCTACACCAACCTGCCTTCACATTCGGCGTTGAACCTCTTACACCAGGTTCAAACTTCGCAGACCTACTCTCCTCTTCAATAGGAGTACGTATGCAACTATTTATGGTTCGATCTAACCCCCTACCAGAACAAAAATACTTGTCACACGGTACTGGGATCAAACTTTAATCCACTATATATCATCGGCTTCAGACCAAAGGGATGGAATTACCCATCCTCTCCTCACCAATAGGACATTCGGTGATCATCTAAGCTGCGGTTGTGCCTCAAAGAGCAACACCAATCTATAAGAGATGGAATTAACTAGGCTTCTCACAAATAGAAGTACTGGCGACCATCTGTGGTGCGGTCAATCTCAGAGAGGAAAAACCACACTCCTCTCCATATTTCCATACAGAAACCAGTCCCAAGACACCAAAGATGGTAGGGATACACACAGATCAATGATCAGTTCTGAAAGATCCTACGATGTCTCAATGTTCACACATCAAGGATGAGTTAAGAATGCATCAAGATCACAAGCCCTGAAGAAACAGGGAAATATTAAACAAGTATCAAGGAAAAACTAAAAGGGAAGTGAATCAAAATATATTTTCCTGCCATATATAATACTGTTTGATATATACAATATGTGATGTACATGACAAAATGGCTAAGCTAGTCTGTGCCAGAAAATACAAAGCTATCTACGGATCTGTATATATACGGACTATCATATCTAACATAGCATCCCTCTCCGAAGAAGAAGGTAACGCTGCAAGCTCCTGCCCAATGGTATCTACACGAGCTAGCAGATTCGAGGCTAACTGCATGGTGGCATGATACTCATCAATATATGTACTCATATCGGCAAGGATGCCAGTCGTGAGGGATCTCATTGAAGTACTTTCTCCGACGGCCACATCCTAATCAGAAAAGACAGCATCCTGCTCCAAAATTAATGAATCTCTGGCTGATCTAGCCTCGTTTCTCTCTAATAGAGCGGCGTCTCTCCCATCAAGAGCTATCAACATCGAGGCCCTAGCCTGATCTCTCTCATAGGTCATCAGATGTAGACTCTACTCCAGATACTGTGTTAAATGCTGAATGATAGTAGCACTCGTAGTAAGAGAATCCATCACAAATGCTGGCAACCCATCAGTCAAATCCTCCTCGATGGGAATATCAGCCTCCTCCATAGGCTTCTCTTCGTCGAAATTAGTCCCCTGCACTGTGGATATTATCTCAGCCGATGCAGTCTCTGTCTCCATCCATGCGGAATACTCTACAGAACAACTCGGATGGGTGACGAAAAACTCAGCTAGCTCTCGCTGATCCCAATAGGCATACAACCTAGATCTGTCCTCTGCTAATAAATGGTGAGAAGCGAAACGCTGACTCGATGCCCCCTCAAAAGGATGGAAGTCCTAGAACTGGTCAAATTGACACATCATGACCAGCGGGTGGTAAGTAATCATGCCTCTCAAACCAGCCAGAGGAAGATAATCCATGCCCGGAGCATGAGTAATGAAGCTGTAGGGTGAGCTAAGCCCTGTACACGGCAATATAGAGAACAAATCTCCGATCCTTGCCAGGAAATCTGACCAAGATACAACATTTGTACACTTCGTAGGCTGAAAGGAGTATGACATGGCTATATCATGGGTGAAACAATACCCATGCCATCTAAAGGTGCCAATTAGTCTCAAGTGTGACATAAACCACACGTACAACATGACCGAAATCAGATGTAAACACTCCTCACGGATAAGTAAGAAGATGTAGCTGACCTCAGAGTCTCTGCGATGATCATCGGTATGATGGTGTGACCCTCCCTGTGAGCTCTCACTGCCATAATGACGCCAATGTCCAACTCATCCATGTATCGCATGTAGACATACGACAGTACGCACAATAGCAGTACATCCACTCTGGCTAAACGCTAATGATCCTCTGGTGCGGTGAAATCCCCGGAATATCATGCATAACTATCCTCAGAGCCAAAACTGTCAAACAGAAATGCTGGGATATAACGTGGCCAGATGTGATCTCATCCTGCACCACTCTACGCCTCAAGCCAGTGAGGGTCATGAACTTCCTACTCATGTCTCCAATCGCCATATGCACGCAAGTTCTGTCCAGTGGCAGCATCGTCAAATGTGCATACTACTCCAGAGTAGGAGTTAACTCTTGGGTCCCAAATCAGAAAACCTGCCTCTCCGATACCCAGTACTCCAGAAGCCCTCCTCCATACACCAGAAGTGGTCCTGCGGGAATTACTCGGATGATCAGGATCCATAATATCTGGACAAAAAATCTCCAAATCACCTAAGAAAGGGTGTGGTAAATTCTTACCTAGAGTTTTGTTCAAAATGCATTTTATGACTACATGCATGCATGTATTATTTTAACATACGTCTACAGTATTGTTAAAATGCATGATTACCCAATGCCTATATTTTGGAAAATTTTTGCCACAGCCCCCTTTGTAAATGGGACTATCCACATGCACATTAGCATGACTAGGTGGCCATTCAGTATCACACCTACCCATAGTCATATACATCCTACATGCATTAATACATCATAGTAAAAAATCGGTAAGTGTAGTCTAATTACCAGGATTATTTTGCTTTTCTACCTTTACTCATTTGTCCTCAAATAGGATAAGAAATGATAGTAAAAGGTGCCAATTTGACTATTTTGAAAGTCAAATTTTTTCACATCATTATGTTCAGCATGGTTTAATACTAACATTTGTTATGTTGAATATTTTTCTCAAGTCACATCAGCATTCATATTCACTACTATGTGTCTAAGTGCATTTCATGTGATAAGTCATTTTCCAACGGATAGAAACTGGAAAAGAATACATGCATATGTTACCAGGATAGTGAAGAACACTTGTACGGTGGCAGAATGTGCAGAAAGTCGCCCGAACTCAGCAGGTCTGAAGAAGAGCTCTCAGATTTCCTTTACGGTGCAACTTAAAAGTGATTTATGGAAGCAATCCGGAAGCCTTTCTTACCCACGGTTGGCTGCAGGTCCACCTGCGGCTTATGAAGGTGTACTTGTGGCACCCCTACATAGGTCCCACATCTCCAGCTCGGTCCAATTTGAGTTGCAAAGGAGGTCTCACAAGCTGAAAAGGCTAAATCAGGAATAAAAACGCTACGCGATTGAGCGGAATAGCATGAAATCCTGGTTTTCACGGGCTAAACTCTGGCTCCTCATATCACTCATTGGTATTCACCTGAATACAAGGTACACTATACCGATGAGCTCAGCTTTTACAAATCATGCTCGGCAATACCTCACAAAGGTCTGATGCCGCCAAACACAGAGACGTAACCCTAAAAGAAGTATCCCCGACGGGGGTTACAACGCCGAAGTCAGACATTGATAAAGTATGCCCGGTGGGGTTCACAACGTGATTCAACTATTGATATAAGTATTAATGAAGGTCAAGCAGCCTTGACATACTCCACGGTGGGGGTCACAACACAATGCAATCATTGATACACACATCAATGAACGTCAAGCAGCCTTGATAGTTTACCCAACAGGGACTTATTCGGCGATACACACATCAGCGAAGGCCAGGCAGCCCTAACAATACACATTGTTAAGAGTAACTCTAACAAATATCATGGTATATACTTGTTACACAAACCAGAGAAGACCATCCTCATTGGAGAGGACCGATGGTGGAATATGTTGTACACATCCTCAAAGAGACAAAGCTTTATCCCCACAGATCTCTTGTACACGAGAGGCACCTCTATGGAGTAAAGGTCTATATCAAGGATCCAAGACTTTGGTGATAACCCCAATGTCAACACCCTTGAAGACTTGGATCTCATGTCCAAGACATTATTGATTGTCATCCCCAGCAGGATTAACATGGAACTGGTAATCATTCATACATGCATCCTGTATTTGCATCATGTTGCTACACATAGCATCGTGTTCATCTTATTGCATTTCAAGTGTCTAGGATTCTTTATCCTATCCATGCCTTGTATTGCATGAATATGATAAAGAGGGGCATTTGTAGACACTCGAAATTTTCTACACACCTGTTACTAACATTGCAGGAGGGCAGATTCGTCTTTCAGAGATAACCCTGGAAGATAGCTCACATCCATTTCAGATACTACGGAAAGTTCAGTCTCAAACCCGAAACACACACCGGGAGTATCAATTCCAATCTCGGAGAGAACCCCGAGTTTTGTCCTTAGACATAACCCCAAGGAATGCTGTTGTAGTTCCGGCGATAACTTCGGAAATGCTTGTTTCAAATGCATGCAATCAGCTCCAATCTCAGACCTCCTGACGAGGCACTCATTCCAAACACCCGGAGATAACACCGGGAAGACAGGAACAATTACAGATGACCTTGTGGAATTTAAACACTTGCAACAGTCCAATCTCAGATGTAACCCTAAGTAACGTCTGCTATCAGCCCAAACAGGAGATAACCCCGATGAGGAGTCAAATCATCATATTGCAACCTCAACCCCTGCGCACCATCTCAACATTTCATATATACATTTCTACACAACAATGTCCCACAAGAAATAAGGAGATCCAATCCCGAATGACTATTACGCATGGCAGCACACCGGATAGAATTTGAAGCTTGAAGACCATGGGCATGGTCCCCTCTTCCTAACTTCGTACAACCTCTAATCCCATGTCATTTTGTAACTCTCGACAAAAGCAGTCTGAAGAAGGTCTTGTACACCTCGTTCGGATGCTCAGATTAAAGTTCTGCAAGTTCGAGCGGACATCACAGTGCATGAGTGCACATACTTCAAGATGGTGGGACCCGCAGAGCCTGGGGCACCCCGGGTAGCCGCAGGTGCATCTGCAGCTACCGTAGGTACACCTGCAGCTCCCCCCTCTATAAATAGAGGGCTTGGGGTTGCCATTTGGAAGAGAAAAAAGGTGAGGAAATCCTATCCAATTTGCTCTATTCACACCCCATATTGAGTGCTTTCTCATTTTAAACACCTATTAGCTCACATATAGCTATATTTTACTGGCGGGAGCTGAGTGTTTATCCATTTAGAGTAATAGAAGCCTGCTTTGGCAGCCCATTGTAAGCCTTCTCACACTCTATAAAGCCTTTTTCTTCATCTTTGCACACACTATTCTTCAGATTGAGAGTCGTGTTGTGCGTGTATGCCCAGACTTCGGTCCGTGGTTTTCATTTCTGTCTGTATATATATATATGGACTAACATTATCGAGTTATGCCTCGATTGAGCCTAGACTTATGTTTGGAGTGTTTACTTGCTTTATATATATATATATATATATATGGGGTTCCATCCACAGCAACCAGTTGCTATGAAGCAACCCCTTTTTTGGCCTGTTGAAATTTTGGTTGGAGAAAAAAAATAAAAAATAAAAATTCAATAAGCCAAAAAAGGGGTTGCTCCACAGCAACCGGTTGCTGTGGATGGAACCCATATATATATATATAAACTGTTGTTAGACTCTGTCTGATGAGCCTGGATTTTACATCCGGAGCATTTATTACTTTTATATATATATATATATACCGCTTTAATATATTTACATTTTCGATCCCCCGTGGAGGTGCTTCTTGGTGGTTGATCATGTATGTATATATATATTTACATCTTTTATATATATAATTGCTTATTGCTTTTCATATAAACTGCGGAATCATGTGAGCCTAGGAATCATGTGATCACAGATTCAGTCTACTGAATCTAGATTTGGTTCCCGTGATGGACATTTTCAGTTGTAAGAAGCTTGCACATTATTTACGGTGTTTAAATTTCCTTAGATGGCAATCATGCCCATGAAAAGTTCGACACTGCTGTATATTATTTTCTCGAAGATGCCCTGCATCTCGAAAATAAAATCAAACAAGCCAAACATTTAATAATAAAATGGAAGTATGAAAGGGTCTCAATTACTATTGAGCACAGGGTTTGAAAAACCTCTTTTTACAAAACTTCATTGTTATATCTTGCTAAAACTGAATTTTACACAAATTCAAACCCTCTGTATATAGGTGCGAACGAGGCCTCGCACTACTTCCAAATAAATTGCAAATTGATCCACACACACACACACACACATTCATAAAATAGTTTCTTAAAAAGTGGCGGTCACCGTGGCAACACGGATGTCAGGGACTGCCTAACACCTTCCCTCCGCATAATCAAGCCTCCGAATCCAAATAAATCTCGGTTTCACATACCCGTTTAGCAGTGTTACATCACTGGGTCAATGTGCAAACCTGTTCTCAGTTGCATTGGTGCAACCAGTTAAAAACACCAACAGGTGACTCTTAAAAGTCAAATCGTCGGCATTACACATGTCAGATCTTTTTCACTTGTTTTTTGCAAACAAATTCTACATAACATGAGAACACCAAAGAAAAATTAACAAAAAGGGACAAATAAAAATCCCGACGTCGACACTGGGCACTCAAATGCTCATTCTTGCTTAATTTAAATGTTTTCAGCCAATCGTGATCAACCTAAAGGTTCATGCTAAAATAAAGGAAAAGGAAAGCAAACAGAATAAGATTTATGGTATTTTATGTAATAATTAGATTTTATTAAGACGATGATATCTATTAAGTATCATGTAATGAATGTTTAAAGGTTGCGTACTTGGGATTAGACTCTGATATATGTAAGTTATGTTTGGTATTTATATTATTGTTAGTATTATTCTGCTCATAGAAATGGTATCGTGAAGCACCGAGTTCGGGTTTCAAGTACCTGAGATTGGGGGCGTCACAACAACCCTTTGCTCCATACCAATCATACACTCTTGAATTACAAGTTCAATCTCCTAATCATGAAGAAGAAAGGATTTTAAACTTGGAAGGACTTATTTCCAAGTTCATGGTTTTGATTGAGGAGCAGGCGAATAGTTAGGAGATGTCGATTTAAAATCTTGAGAAACAGGTGGGACAACTTTTCAACGCCATCATCAATCGCCCTTAAGGAGAAGTGTCAAGGTTCTCGAGACTGATGGATTGCCCACACTAAATCTAGAACCGGATGTGCCAAAAGAAAAGGATGTGGAAAGGGAGGAGATAAGTGGGGAGTAAGAAAAGAAGGCCACCAAAGATATAGCCTTGAGTTCCAACATAGATGAACCGATTTTGATAGTGCCCCATATATCTTCTCCACCAAAGTTTAAGGATCCGGCTAGATTTGCAATCATGTGTAAGACCCCAACTTTTATGAATAAAGAATAATTTTTCTCAAAATATATTTTTGAATATTATGGTGTGGATTTGATATAATGTTATAGTTGTGGGTAATATTTATAAATTTTACAAAGTATGTAAGTTGTTATAAAATATTCGATTGGTCGGGTAATATTCGTTTTAACAGGGAATATTCGTACAATGGCACAATCATTAGTGGACCCCACAATGGAAGTATTGTTGTATTTAGAAAATGATAGAATTATCTTTTTATAAAAATAACGGAGAAAGTTTTATCGTTAAACTGTTGAACTACCCGGTAGTAAAAGTACAGTAATACGCGTGGTTGCATAGTAGCACATGGTATTGAGGCTTACGTGAGAAGTCACTCAATTATACTCAATTATTGCTACAGTAATTGCTGCATCATATCTCTCATATTATTGATTCAATTATTATCACAATATCATCTGCATAATATTTTATATTATTAAATCAATAATTGAGACGAAAAAGTTATTCATATTATTATTTGCAATATTGACAATGTCTAGAAGTTCTGTCAAGGAGAGGTTTGGTCACCTAATTGTGCGCCAGTAAGGAGAAATCCTTATCGAAAAACCCCCTCTTTCCTAGGAACGGCCTGGTTGTTAAATATTGTGAGTTATAATATTAATAATGAATAAGTTCGTGTTGATTAAAGATGAAATTGATAGTTCCATTGTGTTGGAATTATTAGTGTTAGTGGAAGTTGACATTTATTTCGATAATAATTGATGTCTGGAAGTTATACTAACCAATCGAGTAATTAATCGGATAAATGAATAATTAATTGCTATTAATTCACATGCTTATAACTATTTGTTCACATGTGTGTACTATTGATTCACATTAATGTACTATTAGGGGAGGTGGTGCAAGATTGATAATACTTGAATAACTAAGTTTAAAATGGAGGTATAGATGGAGGTACTATACTGTAATTCATATTTTCACATGTATAGAACTATTAATTCACATGATTGAACTATTGATTCACATAATGTACTATTAGGGGAGGTGGTGCAAGTTTGATAATACTTGCAGGACTAAATTAAAAATGAAGGAAAAGATGAAGGTATTGTACTGTAATATTTCGAGCCCCAAAACGTGCAATTATTGAAACTATATTTTCCAATAAATAGAAGCTCATTCTTCCTTCATTCTCACCAATTCACTAAGTCTCACAAGAGCAATTATAGAGAGAGAAACTATAGAGAGAGAATCTATAGAGAGAAAGAAGAAGAGTAGTCCACTACTTCACTACTCTAGTATCCAGTCTTCTTCTGAGGTAAGGGGTATTATTTATTTCATATTCTGAAGAGATATTATTTTTCATATTCGTATGAATATTATTTTCGTTCAATATTCATAAAGAATATTATCTTCATTCAATATTCGTAGGAATATTATTTTCATTAAATATTCGTTGGAATATTATTTTCATTCAAGAGATGTTGTTTTTGTTCAATATTCGCTTGAAATAATATTTTCTTCCATACTCTGTAGTATGTGAGTAATATTATTTCGTCTCGTATTCCTGATTATACACTCATTCTGTTGAAGTTTTGGCTTCTATACTCCATGAAATTAGTAGAATATCCTTGATATTTACGCTTCATCCAATATCTTTTCATGGAAATATTATTTTGAGTTTTCTTGATAATTATTGATCTTTTCATGATGGAATACTATTCATGAGTTACTATTTACGGGTTACTATTTACCCGATTACTATTCACTCAAATATTATTCACTCGGGTATTCGGGGCACTTTTCAAGCCAGAGTACTATTCACGAGTTACTATTCACAGATTACTATTCACCTAATTACTAGTCACCCAAATATTATTCACTCGGGTATTTGGGGTACTTTTTATGTTGGGGTACTATTCATGAGGTACTATTCCTGAAGTACTATTCCTAGGATACTATTCACGGGGTACTATTCACCCGAGAAATATATTTCTTTTCTGTCCAAATTATTTTTGATACCTGAATATTATTCTTGAATTTTACTCCACAAAGTAGTATCATGTTGACAATTTGGATACTTTTAAACTCTAGATAAATTTAAAGTCTTTAAAATTTATCCTTGATTTCGTTTGATTAATGCTTATATCATTGTCATCATCCTCATACTTATATTTTGATGAAAGTCATCTTTGGCTTACGTGCATAGATGGACTATTGATTGGTATGATTATGACCAGGGATCATTCGGTATAATCATGACCCGTAATGTTACAAATAATGTGGTAAAAGTCCTCATTGGCCCGTAGTGCATTGATGAACAGTTGTTGGTATGATTATGACCAGGGATTATTCGGTATAATCATGACCATTGATGATTACATGAATATCCTTAGCCCGTAGTGTAGGGATGATTCGATGATGTGGTTTATTTATTAACCTGAGTCTCAGTGATAAATTTGATGAAAAAGTTTTTACATCATAGAAGATAGTAGATATCATGCTCTACTTGACTCTTCTAATGGATTTCATGTTCCACTGCAGTTGTTGATCTAAAACTTGTTGTCTATTATATTCTATCAGTTGTTATATTATTGAAGGCTAAGGATAATTTATTCTGCATTATCTTAGTCATAATATTTCTTACTGAGCTAGTTGAGCTTTCCCTTTTCTTTCACTGTTCTCTTCAGGAAATGAGAATATAGCTGGGACTAGTCGGGAACAGTGAGTGATGGTCCGAGATGTTGCTTTAGTAGTCCACACTATTTTGTGAAATAGTGGGATAATAATTATAATGAGGAATCCATTGAGTTTTGATATTGTCTAGAAGACAATATTCATTTTAAAACTCTCAGCTTATGTTTTGTCGTATGTTACCCGACAGTTGTATAATTAAGTTGTATTTGATTTATGTACCATGTATTTGGCGACTCGAGATGGGTGATGTATACCTGTTTTGGGGGCATCACATCACGTTTCCAATTGGTAGTCATTTTTTCGATAAAGCTCTATATAACATGGAAGCTAGCTTAAAATTGGTGTCATGGTGTGAAGAGAATGGGAAGAGAGATGAAGAACCAGTTATTTGAAGATTCTAAAAGAGAATCTACCTATAAAAAACAAGCTAGGTGAATTTGAATCAATAACCCTTACTGATGGGAAACTCTCGGAAGTTGTGTTATTACTAATGGATGGAGGGTTCCTTAATTTTTGAAGGGGAATTGGATAGAGAAAGTTGAAGCAGTCGGGCTGAGGACGTTAAACTAAGCGCTCACTGGGAGGCAACCTAGACTTACATTTTATCTCTTTAAATTTTAGTTCATTAATTTTATTTTAGTATTTTATTTCATTTAGCTATATATTTTATCTTATTTTAGGGTTGTATGTTCAATGGTAATCTCCTTGCAAATGATAACTAAGAATTGGTTTCATGGCTTGCAGGTTAGAAGCATAAAAGAGAAAAAAATTTGGCTAAGGCTAGCCCAAGCGCCTAGGCGCCCAAAACAAGCCTATTCCAAGCGCTTTAGGCGCCCAACTTCAGAATGCCCAAACACGCCCAAATGCTTAGGCGCCCACTCCAAGCTATTTTCAAGTGCCTAGGCGCTCACCATGACCATTAGACTCAGTTCCCAAGCGCCTAGGCGCTCTACCTGTGCACTTGAAAAAAACTAAAGTCCTAAGTAAGGCAATTCTAATTCAAAAGCAACTCCTTTCACTCATAATTCAAAAGCAACTCCTTCCAAGCCCTTGAACCACAATAAAACCAACACTTTCACTCTCCCAATGAAAATCTAATTCATCTTCTCCAAACCACAATCAAGAAGAAATCAAGCTAAAGTCAACTTCTTTATCTCCTACTTGGATTTCAACTGCAATAATTCAAAGCAAGGTGTAAGCTTCAAGATTTGCTCTAAACCAAGTTTGGGGAGGTTCACAAAGGGTCTAAGCCTCGCAAGTGATTGGCGCCCATACCAGCCTCCCACCTACCTCCACCCTTATTTGTGTACCCCCGAATCGACTTACCCTTGAGGATGAAGTTGATGAAGAAGAAGTAGAGGAAGTTAATGAGGAGTAAGGCTTCGATCTTTCAGGGAAGTTCTCAGTGCCTAATTTCTTAATTTTTTTTATATACAATGAGGACATTTCATGTATTAAGTTTGGGGGTGCATTCTTCGAGTTGCATTGCAGTCATTTAGTTGCATTCATTTAGTATTTACATTTGTTTAATGTAACTTATTCATTTTGTAGTTTTTCATGTAGTTTTCATTCTAAAAAAATCAAAATTCAAAAATATTAGTAAAAATTACTGTTTGATTGAATATACTTCATATTTGCATATTTCCAGCTGTTAGATAGTTTAAGTGTGTTTTTGCCACTGATGAGATTGGAATTGAGTAGACAAGTATAGTATTGATTGTTAAGACTTTGATATGATTTCTCGTCATGATTTGAATCTTTACCTATTTGAAACCCGATATAATAAGGAGAGCACAGTAAAAACAACTATGTTGACTGATTAAGTCTAAATTGACGCATAATGGAATTCTTAAAGATAATGCTAGTTTGAATGAAAGAAACTCATGAATAGGTAGTGATGGCTAAAGTTAGAAAAGAACCTAAGTTTGGGGGAAAATTTGGGATATATAAGCTATAAAAAAAACAAAAAAATGAAGTATATTCTTCTAATGTAATACAAGCAACAATCAAGAGTACCCAAACCCACTTGAGCCAACACAATGAAAGGAACTAGCTTCAAAGTACTAACGTAGCTATTATCCAAGTGAATCCAAACAATTTGCACAAAAATCTTTTACACTTACTTGGTTATAGCCAAATATGATGTTCCAATCAAATTTGTAGGAGCAATTTGAGCTTTGAACCCTTACTTCAGATAGATGGGGTTTAAATGTAAGTTGGTGTCCGAATTGGTGAGGAAGGATGACAAGATGGAGATTAATTGGCTTAGTTTGGGTAGGAGATTGAGTGTTTGATTATACTTATACAAGGAAAAGGTTTATTACTGTGGCTAGAGTAGAAGAGGGATGCGAATTGAGTGTGTTTGAGTTGGAGTGGGAGAGCAAGAGAGTCTCTGATTTGGGTTTGGAGGAGGTATGCCTGATTAGGGCTTATATTTTTTTTCCACGTTGTAGTAGGAGCGCCTAAGCGCTTGGTTTTACACTGGTTGAACCGCCTAGGCGGTTGGGAGCAGTATGCCTTGAAAGCTTGGAGTGCCTAGGCGTTTGGTTTGGCTTAACATGGGGCGCTTAGGCGCTTGTGCTGCGTTGCTGCTACTGACTTTAGGCGCCTAGGCGCTTGTTTTGGTTTGACTTGGGGGGCCTAGGCGTTTGTGCTGTGTCTTGAAACAAATTTTCCCATCCTGCACAACTTCAATTGTTAGTTTTTGTTTGCAAGGAGATTAAGACTTATTTTAAAAACCCTAAACTAAGATAAACTACATAATTAACTAGACTAACATACTATGAAAGTAAAACAAAAACAAGATACCCTACACCATTAAGCAATTCAATAACACTAAAAATGAAGGAAATGATTAGAAATTTGAGATTTTGACAAATGGACATTCATCTATTAAGCTCATAAATGTTTGGCTTCCAGAGGACGCCGCCTTGAACCCCCCGCCACTTGGCAATTTGCTTGTTCAAGGGAGCAAGACCCCGACTGGTAATCAGTAGTAGCCATTAGTCAAACCCGCCACATATGAAATCTTGTTTCCTATCCTGAAATCAATTAAATATCATGTTAGAGAACATCAAGGGTGTAGCAAATCCTAAACTATAAATGTTTAACCACTAAATAAACTAACAGTAAAGCAAATAAAAGAAAAATAAAAGTAAAAATAAAAAATAACAATAAAAATTCCTGGGTTGCCTCCCGGCTAAGCGCTTAGTTTATAGTCTTCAGCCTGACTTTCTTTTTTGTTCTAATCAGCAAGGTTGACTGATGTCTTTTCTCGATCAACACAACCCCCATAGTAGTTCTTCAATCTCTGACCGTTGACTTTGAAATTACGCTTGGCCTCTGGGTCTTCCACCTCCACAGCTCCGTGAGGATAAACTTTTGTAATGATAAAAGGCCCTGACAAACGGGATTTCAACTTTCCTGGAAACAATTTAAGCTTTGAATTGTATAATAGCATTATTTACCCTGCTTCAAACTTTCTTTCCAGAATTTTCTCATCATGCCACCGCTTAACCTTTTCTTTATATAACTTCGCGTTCTCGTACGATTGGAGTCTGAATTCATCCATTTGGTTCAATTGTAAGAGTCGCTTCTCTCCCACAACAGACATATCAAAGTTTAACTTCTAAATTGCCCAATAAGCACCGTGTTCTAGTTCAATCGGAAGATGGCATGCCTTCCCATATACTAACGCTTATGGAGACATCCTTATCGAGTTTTGTAAGTTATGCGGTATGCCCATAAAGCATCATCCAACTTGCTAGCCCAATCTTTTCGACTAGGGTTTACTATCTTCTCGAGGATTCGTTTTACTTCTCGATTAGATACCTCGGCTTGACCACTTGTTTGTGGATGGTAAGCAATAACTATCTTAAGAGTGACTTCGTACTTAGCGAGAATAGCTGAGAACTACTTATTACAGAAGTGCGTGCCTTTGTCACTAATGATTGCACGAGGAGTGCTGAATCTAGAGAAAATATTCTTCCGAATGAACTTTACCACAACCTTAGCATCATTGGTGGGCGATGCTATAGCTTCTACCCACTTCGAAATGTAGTCCATCGCTAGAAGTATATAGGAGTTGCTGAAAGATGATGGAAATGGGCCCATGAAGTCGATGCCCCAAACATCAAACAATTCAACTTTTAGGATCATATTTAGTGGCATCTCATGTCGCTTTGATATATTACCAACTATTTGGCATCTGTCACATTTCAATGAAAATACACGGGCATCCTTAAAGAGTGTTGACCAAAAGAATCCACATTGAAGCACCTTAGCTGTCGTTCTTTCTCCCCTAAAATGTCCACCATAGTTAGATGCATGACATTGGTATATAATATTCTCCATTTCAACTTCCGGAATGCACCTTCTTATTACTTGATCTCCACACTATTTAAATAAAAATGGTTCATCCCATAAATCTTTGTTTCACATCGAGAGAATTTCTTCTTCTCACGACTTGTCAAATCAAGAAACACCTTACTCACAATGAAATTTACATAATCAGCATACCATGGTGTATCCATCCTTATCGCAAACAGTTGTTCATCCAAAAAAAAATCATTGATCTCTGTTGTGTCATTTTTTTCAGTTCTGAATTCTCTAATCGTGATAAATGTTACAAATAATGTGGTAAAAGTCCTCATTGGCCCGTAGTGCATTGATGGACAAATTGTTGGTATCGATTATGACCGAGGATTATTCTAGTATAATCATGACCATTGATGATTACATGAATATCCTTAGCCCGTAGTGTAGGGATGATTCGATGATGTGGTTTATTTATTAACCCGAGTCTCAAAGTGATAAATTTGATGAAAAGTTTTTACATCATAGAAGATAGTAGATATCATGCTCTACTTGACTCTTCTAATGGATTGCATGTTCCACTGCAGTTGTTGATCTAAAACTTGTTGTCTATTATATTCTATCAGTTGTTATATTATTGAAGGCTAAGGATAATTTATTCTGCATTATCTTAGTCATAATATTTCTTACTGGGCTAGTTGAGCTTTCCCTTTTCTTTCACTGTTCTCTTCAGGAAATGAGAATATAGCTGGGACTAGTCGGGGAACAGAGTGATGGTCCGAGATGTTGCTTTAGTAGTCCACACTATTTTGTGAAATAGTGGGATAATAATTATAATGAGGAATCCATTGAGTTTTGATATTGTCTAGAAGACAATATTCATTTTAAAACTCTCAGCTTATGTTTTGTCGTATGTTACCCGACAGTTGTATAATTAAGTTGTATTTGATTTATGTACCATGTATTTGGCGACTCGAGATGGGTGATGTATACCTGTTTTGGGGGCATCACATCACGTTTCCAATTGGTAGTCATTTTTTCGATAAAGCTCTATATAACATGGAAGCTAGCTTAAAATTGGTGTCATGGTGTGAAGAGAATGGGAAGAGAGATGAAGAACCAGTTATTTGAAGATTCTAAAAGAGAATCTACCTATAAAAAACAAGCTAGGTGAATTTGAATCAATAACCCTTACTGATGGGAAACTCTCGGAAGTTGTGTTATTACTAATGGATGGAGGGTTCCTTAATTTTTGAAGGGGAATTGGATAGAGAAAGTTGAAGCAGTCGGGCTGAGGACGTTAAACTAAGCGCTCACTGGGAGGCAACCTTGACTTACATTTTATCTCTTTAAATTTTAGTTCATTAATTTTATTTTAGTATTTTATTTCATTTAGCTATATATTTTTATCTTATTTTAGGGTTGTATGTTCAATGGTAATCTCCTTGCAAATGATAACTAAGAATTGGTTTCATGGCTTGCAGGTTAGAAGCATAAAAGAGAAAAAAATTTGGCTAAGGCTAGCCCAAGCGCCTAGGCGCCCAAAACAAGCCTATTCCAAGCGCCTAGGCGCCCAACTTCAGAATGCCCAAACACGCCCAAATGCTTAGGCGCCCACTCCAAGCTATTTTCAAGTGCCTAGGCGCTCACCATGACCATTAGACTCAGTTCCCAAGCGCCTAGGCGCTCTACCTGTGCACTTGAAAAAAACTAAAGTCCTAAGTAAGGCAATTCTAATTCAAAAGCAACTCCTTTCACTCATAATTCAAAAGCAACTCCTTCCAAGCCCTTGAACCACAATAAAACCAACACTTTCACTCTCCCAATGAAAATCTAATTCATCTTCTCCAAACCACAATCAAGAAGAAATCAAGCTAAAGTCAACTTCTTTATCTCCTACTTGGATTTCAACTGCAATAATTCAAAGCAAGGTGTAAGCTTCAAGATTTGCTCTAAACCAAGTTTGGGGGAGGTTCACAAAGGGGTCTAAGCCTGCAAGTGATTGGCGCTCCATACCAGTTCCCACGACCTCCACCCTTATTTGTGTACCCCCACTGACTTACCCCTTGAGGATGAAGTTGATGAAGAAGAAGTAGAGGAAGTTAATGAGGAGTAAGGCTTCGATCTTTCAGGGAAGTTCTCAGTGCCTAATTTCTTAATTTTTTTTATATACAATGAGGACATTTCATGTATTAAGTTTGGGGGTGCATTCTTCGAGTTGCATTGCAGTCATTTAGTTGCATTCATTTAGTATTTACATTTGTTTAATGTAACTTATTCATTTTGTAGTTTTTCATGTAGTTTTCATTCTAAAAAAATCAAAATTCAAAAATATTAGTAAAAATTACTGTTTGATTGAATATACTTCATATTTGCATATTTCCAGCTGTTAGATAGTTTAAGTGTGTTTTTGCCACTGATGAGATTGGAATTGAGTAGACAAGTATAGTATTGATTGTTAAGACTTTGATATGATTTCTCGTCATGATTTGAATCTTTACCTATTTGAAACTGATATAATAAGGAGAGCACAGTAAAAACAACTATGTTGACTGATTAAGTCTAAATTGACGCATAATGGAATTCTTAAAGATAATGCTAGTTTGAATGAAAGAAACTCATGAATAGGTAGTGATGGCTAAAGTTAGAAAAGAACCTAAGTTTGGGGGAAAATTTGGGATATATAAGCTATAAAAAAAACAAAAAAATGAAGTATATTCTTCTAATGTAATACAAGCAACAATCAAGAGTACCCAAACCCACTTGAGCCAACACAATGAAAGGAACTAGCTTCAAAGTACTAACGTAGCTATTATCCAAGTGAATCCAAACAATTTGCACAAAAATCTTTTACACTTACTTGGTTATAGCCAAATATGATGTTCCAATCAAATTTGTAGGAGCAATTTGAGCTTTGAACCCTTACTTCAGATAGATGGGGTTTAAATGTAAGTTGGTGTCCGAATTGGTGAGGAAGGATGACAAGATGGAGATTAATTGGCTTAGTTTGGGTAGGAGATTGAGTGTTTGATTATACTTATACAAGGAAAAGGTTTATTACTGTGGCTAGAGTAGAAGAGGGATGCGAATTGAGTGTGTTTGAGTTGGAGTGGGAGAGCAAGAGAGTCTCTGATTTGGGTTTGGAGGAGGTATGCCTGATTAAGGCTTATATTTTTTTTCCACGTTGTAGTAGGAGCGCCTAAGCGCTTGGTTTTACACTGGTTGAACCGCCTAGGCGGTTGGGAGCAGTATGCCTTGAAAGCTTGGAGTGCCTAGGTGTTTGGTTTGGCTTAACATGGGGCGCTTAGGCGCTTGTGCTGCGTTGCTGCTACTGACTTTAGGCGCCTAGGCGCTTGTTTTGGTTTGACTTGGGGGGCCTAGGCGTTTGTGCTGTGTCTTGAAACAAATTTTCCCATCCTGCACAACTTCAATTGTTAGTTTTTGTTTGCAAGGAGATTAAGACTTATTTTAAAAACCCTAAACTAAGATAAACTACATAATTAACTAGACTAACATACTATGAAAGTAAAACAAAAACAAGATACCCTACACCATTAAGCAATTCAATAACACTAAAAATGAAGGAAATGATTAGAAATTTGAGATTTTGACAAATGGACATTCATCTATTAAGCTCATAAATGTTTGGCTTCCAGAGGACGCTGCCCCCTTGCAACCCCTGCCAGCTGGGCAGCTGCTTGTTCACCGGGGAGCAAGACCCCCGACTGGGTAATCGTAGTGGCCATTAGTCAAACCCGCCACATATGAAATCTTGTTTCCTATCCTGAAATCAATTAAATATCATGTTAGAGAACATCAAGGGTGTAGCAAATCCTAAACTATAAATGTTTAACCACTAAATAAACTAACAGTAAAGCAAATAAAAGAAAAATAAAAGTAAAAATAAAAAATAACAATAAAAATTCCTGGGTTGCCTCCCAGTTAGCGCTTGGTTTATAGTCTTCAGCCTGACTTTCTTTTTTGTTCTAATCAGCAAGGTTGACTGATGTCTTTTCTCGATCAACACAACCCCCATAGTAGTTCTTCAATCTCGTGAATCATTGACTTTGAAATTACGCTTGGCCTCTGGGTCTTCCACCTCCACAGCTCCGTGAGGATAAACTTTTGTAATGATAAAAGGCCCTGACAAACGGGATTTCAACTTTCCTGGAAACAATTTAAGCTTTGAATTGTATAATAGCATTATTTACCCTGCTTCAAACTTTCTTTCCAGAATTTTCTCATCATGCCACCGCTTAACCTTTTCTTTATATAACTTCGCGTTCTCGTACGATTGGAGTCTGAATTCATCCATTTGGTTCAATTGTAAGAGTCGCTTCTCTCCCACAGCAGACATATCAAAGTTTAACTTCTAAATTGCCCAATAAGCACTGTGTTCTAGTTCAACTGGAAGATGGCATGCCTTCCCATATACTAACGTTTATGGAGACATCCCTATCAGAGTTTTGTAAGTTGTACGGTATGCCCATAAAGCATCATCCAACTTGCTAGCCCAATCTTTTCGACTAGGGTTTACTATCTTCTCGAGGATTCGTTTTACTTCTCGATTAGATACCTCGGCTTGACCACTTGTTTGTGGATGGTAAGCAATAACTATCTTAAGAGTGACTTCGTACTTAGCGAGAATAGCTGAGAACTACTTATTACAGAAGTGCGTGCCTTTGTCATTTAATGACGATTGCACGAGTGTCTTTGAATCTAGAGAAAATATTCTTCCGAATGAACTTTACCACAACCTTAGCATCATTGGTGGGCGATGCTATAGCTTCTACCCACTTCGAAATGTAGTCCACCGCTAGAAGTATATAGGAGTTGCTGAAAGATGATGGAAATGGGCCCATGAAGTCGATGCCCCAAACATCAAACAATTCAACTTTTAGGATCATATTTAGTGGCATCTCATGTCGCTTTGATATATTACCAACTATTTGGCATCTGTCACATTTCAATGAAAATACACGGGCATCCTTAAAGAGTGTTGACCAAAAGAATCCACATTGAAGCACCTTAGCTGTCGTTCTTTCTCCCCTAAAATGTCCACCATAGTTAGATGCATGACATTGGTATATAATATTCTCCATTTCAACTTCCGGAATGCACCTTCTTATTACTTGATCTCCACACTATTTAAATAAAAATGGTTCATCCCATAAATACTGTTTCACATCGTAGAGAAATTTCTTCTTCTGCTGACTTGTCAAATCTGGCGGAAACACCTTACTCACAATGAAATTTACATAATCTGCATACCATGGTGTATCCATCCTTATCGTAAACAGTTGTTCATCCAAAAAAAAATCATTGATCTCTGTTGTGTCATTTTTTTTCAGTTTTGAATTCTCTAATCGTGATAAATGATCAGCAACCTGATTTTCTGTTCCTTTTCGGTCTCAGATCTCCAAGTCAAACTCTAGTAGCAATAATACCCATCTAATTAATCTCGACTTCGCGTCCTTCTTTGTTATTAAGTACTTAATTGCCGAATGATCTGTAAACACGATCACCTTTGTCATAATCAAATATGAGCAAAATTTATCAAATGCATAAACAACTGCTAATAGCTCCTTCTCGGTAGTGGTATAATTCAGTTGGGCATCCGTTAACGTCTTACTAGTATAGTATATAGCGTGAATATATTTATCCTTTCGTTGGACAAGAACTGCGTCAATCGCAAAGTCGCTAGCATCACACATTAATTCGAACGGGATACTCCAATCGGGCGCTATGATTACAGGTGCGGTAACTAGTTTCTTCTTCAACACGTCAAAAGCTTCCAGGCATGCTTGATCAAAGTTGAATGAGACATCCTTCTCCAAAAGATTACAAAGTGGTTTCGTGATTTTGGAGAAGTCTTTTATAAATCGTCTATAGAAACCAGCGTGTCCCAAAAATCTTCGAATACCCTTTACGGAAATAGGTGGTGGCAGGCTCTCAATTGTCTCGATCTTAGCTCTATCAACCTCAATTCCTTTTGATGACACTCGATGACCCAAGATTATTTCTTCTTGCACCATAAAATGACATTTCTCTCAGTTTAAAACCAAATTCGTTTACATACACCGTTTGAGCACGAGAGTGAGATTTTCCAAATAATAATCAAACAAATCCCCAAAAACAGAAAAATCATCCATAAATACCTCAAGATTTTTTTTGACCATATCGGAAAAAATAGCCATCATACACCGTTGAAATGTCGCTGGCGCATTACATAATCCAAAAGACATTCTCAAAAAAAAGGTACCATATGGGCATGTGAATGTTGTCTTCTCCCCGATCCTCGGGTGCAATGGCAATCTGTTATAACCCGAGTATCCATCTAAGAGACAATAATACTCATGCCCTGCAAGCCTGTCCAACATCTGATCTATGAATGGTAGAGGAAAATGGTCCTTACGAGTGGCCTTGTTTAACTTTCTGTAATCCATACACACCCGCCAACCCGTAACTATTCGAGTTGGGATCAATTCATTATGCCCATTTGCAACTACTTTCATTCCCCATTTCTTTGGCACACATTGAACCGAACTTACCCATGAGCTATCTGAGATAGGATAGATAATTCCCACATCCAACCATTTAATGATTTCCTTTTTGACAACTTCCTTCATGATGGGATTGAGTCTTCGTTATTGTTCAATAGTCGGTTTCGCTTCATCTTCCAACAAAATCTTATGCATGAAAATTGATGGGCTTATCCCCTTGATATCTGCAAGAGTCCATCCAAGAGCAGTCTTGTATTGCCGAAGTACCCTTAGTAGCTTTTCTTCTTGAACCTTATCAAGTAATGCAGAAATAATAATTGGAAAGGAGGAAGAAGAACCAAGGTAGGCATACCGTAGATGGTTAGGCAATAGTTTAAGTTCCAAGGTAGGCGGTTCTGCTAAGGATGATTTCACCTTTTCATTTGGCTTTCCCCAATAATCCAGAGGTTCAAATTTTTGCAAACATCGTGTGAACTTCGGAGCTAAATCTAACATTTGAACCCATTCTAGCACAGTTGAATCAGCAAATAAATTTTCACTAACCAATGTAGTTTCAAGAGGGTCTTCATTCACAGATTCACTAAATACCTCTCTAGTTGCTTCTTCAATCAGATCAACTCTAAAGCACTCTTCCTTTCCCTTCGGAAATTTCATAGCCTTGAAAACATTAAAAGTTACTTCTTTGTCTTGGACTCTCATTGTTAACTCTCCCTTTTGTACATCAATTAATGTCCTTCCAAAGGCTAAAATGGTCTTCCAAGGATAATGGGTATGTCTTTATCCTCTTCATAGTCCAACACAAAGAAGTCTACCGAAAATATGAATTTTTACACCTTCACTAATATGTCTTCCACAATGCCCCTAGGGTATGTCACTGATCTATCTACGAGTTGTAAAGATATATTTGTTGGCTTTGGTGCTGGTAGTCCCAACTGAGTGTAGATTGAAAGTGGCATCAAGTTAATACTCGCACCCAAATCACACAAACATCTGTTAAAGAACTGGGGTCCAATCGTGCACGGTATGATGAAGCTACCCGGATCCTTCAACTTCGATGGTAACTTTCTTTGCAGAATTGCGCTACATTCTTCTGTCAACGCTACAGTTTTGAACTCCCCTAGCTTCCTCTTTCTTGCAAAAATATCTTTCATGAATTTTGCATAGCTAGGCATTTGTTCTAAAGCATCTGCGAATGGAAAGTTGATTTGCAGCTTTTTAAATACTTCTAAAAATTTCAAAAACTGTCTATCTAATTTCTGCTTTTGCAATCTTTGAGGAAACGGCACAGGTGGTACGACTGCTGTTTGCTTATCTTCTTGTTGTTTTTTCACAACTTTTTCCCCAGATTTACTTTCCAAATTTCCAATCTCTTGTTCACCATCCTCAGCAGAAATTATTTTCTTTTGTCCATCTAGATCTGTACTCAACTCCTTCCCACTTATGAGTGTAACTGCCTTACATTGCTCATTTCCATCATTCCTTGGATTTTTCTCCGTATCACTAGGTAAAGAACCCAGAGTTTTAGTATTCAAAGCACTAGCTATCTGCCCAATTTGGTTCTCAAGGTTCTTTAGTGCAGCTGATTGGTTTTTCGTTGTGGCTTCAAACTGAGTTACCAATCTTGCCCACAATTCTTCCATTTGTGATAGCTTATACGGTTGTGGGTGTTGTTGAGATTGTTGATGTGGCTGAAATCCAGGTGGATATGATTGCCACGGAGCTTGTGATTGAGCATCTGACTGATTATTAATCCAAGAAAAATTTAGGTGGTTTCTCACTCCTGGATTGTAATTGTTTGGATAACTACCCTGTTACCTGTTATAACTAGAAACAAACTGAACTGACTCAGGATTTATTGCACATTGATCACTTGAGTGGCTACCCATACATATTTCACAAATCGTTTCCATTTTCTGAACTGGTTGTACCCCAAGTGAATCTATCTTCTTTATAAGAGCAGAAATATGAGCTGTCACTTGAGCTGATAGTGCTGTCATCGCATCCACTTCATACACCCTGACTGTCCTTGGTTGAGCCGTTCTTGCTGTTAGCCACTGATAAGTATTAGCTGTCATGGTTTCAAGCAACTGATACCCCTCATCACAATTCTTGGCCATAACAGTTCCTCCCGCTGCAGCATCTATACTCGATCTCACTGTCCTGAATAAACCATTATAAAAATGACATGAATTTTGAATCATCTGTATTTTCCCCAGTTTTATCTCAAAACTTGTAGCAAGAATGATGAGAGCTCGTAATACTCGATCAATTTCAAAGATCCCATGGCGTAGCATAATCCGCAAAGGCTTTTTGCTCTTCTTTAGCCATAGTATCTTTCTTATCAAGTGCCTCTTTGGTTTCTTTAACCCACTTACGCAACCGCTAAAATTTTTTCTCGATGTCGTCCTCGTGAGGCAATAAATCTGGCTTCTTCGATCGCGTTTGCATACACTAGTCAAGAACACCTGAATATAACAGAAAAGAAAAAGTTTAAATTAAGATTAACTCTACCAAAATTAATAATGACAAAATATTAAACTAATTTCCCCGGCAACGGCGCCAAAAACTTGTTGCCTAATTTCTTAATAGCACTTTAACACGCAAGTATACGCGTTCAATTGTAATATTCAGCAAGCAAGGATATCGTTCCCATGAGGAAATAGACTAATATTTATCAATTACTAATTCTAATGCAATTAATCCTTTTTTAAACTACGAAATATTGGTTGTGATTTGAAAATTAAACTCAACAAAACTAATAATTAAAATCAGAATTTCACAAGAATAACGACAGATTTAACAGGTTAAGATTACAACTTCCCTTGGTATTTCATTTAAATCAATTTACTTCCCATTTAAATCAATTAATTAATACGAATCATTATCCAAGAATGCTTTATAAAATTCACGTACTTTTTCCAAAACACATGAACAAATCCTCCTAACTCTAATCCTTAAGACACAAAATTACAAGGAACACCCTAGTCAACTAATCCACTATATTCCTATGTGAATCAAGTTAATTAGGATTTTACGCACAAATTCTTTCAATGGATACAAAAGACACATAGGTATATTCCTATCCTACATGCTAATCATATTAACCCTATTCAGATTATATGAACAGATGTTATCATATCCAGATCTCAACCTATACTCCATCTTCCAATTTTATATAGATTATCCCAGTAATTGTTGGCCAAACAATTAATCAATAAACATAAGATATGATAAACAATTCAATAAAAACTAACTTTCATTCAATGGGAAGGTTGCAATTTAAACTACATACCAAGTTCCGTTGCAATCTTAATAAAAATTTAGTTCATGCTAATAATAAAGAAAAACATCATCCAAATTAATAATCCAAACATCCTAGATAATTACAAAAGATAAAACTAGAGAAGAGAAGAAGAAACTCAAATTTGCTCCAAAGATTTCTCTTTTGATCTCCAAATTTCTTGCAATTCTCCTTCGTGTTTTTCTTCGTTGTTCTCTCTTCAAAAAATCTCTTGAAAAATTGAGTGATATGTCTTTACTAAAGTCTTCTCCTATTTGTATTAGTCTCCCACCCCATTCAGATTCCTTTTTGGCTTCAAAAACCCACTTGGCAGTAGAAAATCTCTTCTTTTTCCGCACATGAGCGCCTAGGCGCTCATCACAGGCCATTTCAAAGCGCCTAGGTGCTTGCCCAGGACAATGTAATTACAAAAATGCCACTTAGCTCTAATTTTCATGATTTTTGACCTTTTTCTTCTCCGAAATGACCAATTTGTCCCACCAGCTCCAACCTACAAGAAATAAACACAAAACACATAAAAAGATACTAAAAACCAATTAAAAATAACAATAACTAAGTTTATTCCATTCTTTATCATTCTGTTGGAATATCCTGCCTGTGCGTTTACGCATGACCTGGTTCCATTATTTATTATTCTGTTGGAATAACCTATCTGTGCGGTCTATCGCATGCATGGTGATTTCTGTTGTTATTCCATTCTTTATTATTCTGTTGGAATATCCTGTCAGTGCGAATTTCGCTTGACATGGTTCCGTTCTTTATTATTCTGTCAAAATATCATGTATGTGCCTTTATGCATGACCTGGTTCCATTATTTATTATTCTGTTGGGAATAACTTGTTTATGCAAAGTACCGCACGCATGCTGAATTCTTCAGTTATTCCATTCTTTAATATTCTGTTGGGAATAACCTGTCTATGCGAAGTACCGAATGCATGGTGAATTCTTCAGTTATTCCATTCTTTATTATTCTGTTGGAATAACATGTCTATGTGGATTACCACATTCATGGTGAATGATCATTTGTATTCATTCCTTATTACATTATGGAAATTATCTGTTTACGTGGATTATGATGAAAGTCATAATATAAGCATTGGAATGTTGATTATGATGAAAGTCATAATAAAAGTATTGGACTGATGAAAATCACGGGTATATGTAATATTAGTAAGTGTTATGATTAGTTATGTTTGTTATTATGTGAAAACATGAAAGTTTCTTAGAAATCACAAAGAGTTGAAAATCAGATTTTTGGTGAAAATGGAACATGAAATTCAATTGACCATATCTCCTATTATATTTCGAATTTTTGATTGTGGTCAAGTTGTAGAGTTAGATCTATGAGTTTTCTAACTTCTCCAAGTGGAATCACTGGAAAAGGTGTTGTAGATTTTCGTGTGGACTGATTTTAGCAAAGGAGTCAAAAACTAAAATTTTCCAAAAAGGCTACTGCCCAGAAGTTTAAAAGGACTGTTTCGGCTTCTTAATTTGTGCAAAAAATTCTGGCCTTTTGGAACATGAAAATATATGGTATAAAGTACCTCCTGTCCAAAAATGAGCTCATTCCGACTTAAAATGAGCAAGTTATGACCATTTCAATATTTAGGTTTTTCCGACAAAAAATGCTATAACCGGAGTTTTATAACTCCGATTACCATGAAATTTAAACTAGAAGCTCACGTTAACATGTTTAAGATCCTACCAAGATTTGGGAATTTCTGGAGTTAAACTTGAGGTAGCTAATTTCTTAAGGAATTAATTAGAAATTAATTTTTGAAAAATACTTAAGGGAGTGGAAAATTTTTTAAAAAAATACTTGTTGTGTATGAAATATATGTATAAATGTTTGGACAAAAGATAGAAAAATAATAAGTTGATTTGGTAATTTTTCATTAAAATGGTTTAGTTACAAACATATGAGTTAAATATGTTATGTGAAATTGAAATTTTGGTTTTACAGTTGTATATCTTTGGCTTACGTGCATAGATGGACTGTTGATTATTGGTTTTACAGTTGTATATCTTTGGCTTACGTGGATAGTGATTATTGACTTGACAGTTGTATATCTTTGGCTTACGTGCATAGATGGATTGTTGATTATTGGTTTTACAGTTGTATATCTTTGGCTTACATGCAAAGATGAAATATTGATTGATGAGTACCTTTGGCTTATGTGCATAGATGAACTGTTTATTGGTATGATTATGACCAGGGATCATTCGGTATAATCATGACCCGTAATGTTATAGATGATGTGGTAAAAGTTTTCATTGGCCCGTAGTGCATTGATGAACAGTTATTAGTATGATTATAACTAGGTATTATTCGGTATAATCATGACCATTGATGATTACATGAATATCCTTGGCCGTAGTGCAGGGATGATTCGATGATGTGGATTATTTATTAAGTTGAGTCTCAACGATAAAATATTGATAATAAATTTTTAATTCGTAAAAGATAGTAGATATCATGCTCTACTTGACTCTTCTAAAATACAATTGTATGTCTTTGGCCTGTAGTGCAAAGATGAATTGTTAATGAATATCTTTAGCCGTAGTGCAAAGATGAATTTATTAGTATGATTATGAGCAGAAATTGTGATTTGATATAACCATGATTTTTGATGTTTCAGGTAAAGATAGGTGATGAAAATTATCTTCGTCCTGAGTGCGAAGAGAAATTTAGAATCACAATTATGATTATGAGTTATTCATATTATTGTGGACATGAATTGTTGATTGATGTTACAGGGATAAAACATTATCGGTGGACTTTTAACATAGAGAAGATAATAGATCTGATGGTCTATTTGACTCTTCTAATGGATTGCTCGTTCCGCTGCAACTATGGTTGAAAAGTTTTATCATCTACCATATGTTTTAAATCTCTAATTTATTACTGACGAAGGCTATTGATAATTTAATTATCTTTAGTCACAATATTCTTTACTGGGCTATTTGTGCTCACCATTTTGCTTCATAATTTCTTTCAGGTAATAAGAGTGTAATGGGTTTGAAAGGGATAACAGGGAATAGAATCGGTGGTCTATAGTCGCTGTTGAGGTTCTCCCTAAATAGTATGGAAATAATTTTATTGATGACTTTAGATAAGTGTGTCGAAAGTATACGCTATTTGATATTTAATTTTTGTGAACCGAATAGGGTGAGGTGAACCCAACTTTGGAAGGGTGTTTTGCCACTATCATACAAGATGTCTAATGACATACAACCTCGTGTTATCATAAGACAGGGTTGTGCACATCCACTTGCTGAGTATATCTACGAGCACTACCTATATGATCTTGGAGTTTATTTGAAATATAATTTTCAATTACAGACAGTGGAGATGGTTATATGTCAAGAGAAGACTCACCATTGGAAGGAACATGATAGTAATATTCTCGTTTTTCTTTGGGGTCTATTGGGTCAACCAAGGATAATTCTCTGGACATATGATATCTATCATAACTTAGATTCATGACCTCCTATGTACGAAGGTTTCCTTTAGCACTTCCCAAAGATTTTAATTTCTAAAACAGTTATTGACTGTACTTTTATGTAAAGTATCTTTGTAAGGTATTGTGGTCTAGGCACCATGAGAGCTCATAGATTTTGTATTAAAACTCACAGCTTATCTGTTGTCGTACTCTACACGACAGTTCAATAGTTGTATAAATAATGTTTGTATTTGATTTTTATGGAGTGATATCTGGCGACTCAGAATGGGTCGTGTGGACCTATTTTGGGGGCGTCACAACAAGGATATAAAGAATCAATCACATGAGATAAATAATAAAGTTTAAAGACTTTAACAATTTAATTTATCCAGAATTCAATAATATCCAAATTGTCAACATGATATTGCTTTGTGGAGTAAAATTCAAGAATAATATTATATCAAAATTGATTTGAACATAAAATAATATTTCAACGAATATTTAACGAAGATAATAACATTATTCATTATATTATAAACTCCATTTAATATTATTCATTATATAATAACATTAAATTCATTTACTAATATTATTAATCATTAAATAATATTTTAAATCAATGATTTCATAACATCTCAATCCAAATATTATAAATCACTTAATAATCTCATAATCTAATATTATTAATATTACCACAATATTTAATCATTTCTTAAACTTATAAATAATTTATTTTAATTGTTTACACTTTATTAGTTAATGCATTTAATCATCTTAAAATGCCAAACTCATTAGATTTCATCACCAATAACAAAAACCCTCATCAAAAATCTGTATATACCTTATATAGGGTTCTCAAGTCATAAAATCCTATTTACCAATTTTCTTACTTCACATAACATATTTAATTCATTAACTCATAACTAGTCCATTTTCATTAAAAATACCAAATCAGTCCCAAAAAAATTTCCTTTTCTGGAATTTAGCAGAATATATTCCCATAGTGAACATATATTTTTCTCATAATTTTTAAAATTCATTTACTATTTTTCATAAGGCCAAAACTGCCGAATATATAGACATTTATCATAAACTGTAATTTTTTCCAAAAAATTTGAAATTTACAGCGTATACTGTTGTTATATACATGTACTCCCAATAAAAATTTCACTAATTTTAGAGTTAACCACGAGGAGTTATAAGGGTTTACTTTTAAAATAGTTTTTTCCCATAAAAATCATAACTCCTAATCTATACATCCAAAAATCCCCATTTTTGGACACAATCTAGAAAGCTCATCAATTTATCATTTTAAATTTTTCCAGAATTTTTGAGGGTCGAAAAAATTATGAAACTGAAAAACATAATAACCCTTATAATCCCTTACCTCAAAAGAGCTATATTTCTGACTGGAATATCAGATGTAAAGTCGAAGGAAACTTGCACTGAATAGTAATTCTCAAAGTATTTAAATACTCATAAAAATACGCTTGATAATATAGAGAGAGAAAACTTATGTTTCTGGTGTGATTTTCAATTCTAATTTAAGCACCTATTTATAGGAAAATGCTAGAATGTCATAGGAGACTAAAATAATAAAATATTATTATTATTTTTTCTTCATTCTACGCATGCCCATCTTGAATTGCTGGGCAGCCATCTTGGAAGAATTTTCAGCCCGCATGTTTTGAAAAAAAACAAAAAGGGGTCCCACCTATAATTTTAATAAAAATATTTTAATTTTCGAAACTTCAATAATTCATAATAAATAGTCCTTTTATCCGAAAAATACGAATTTTATGTCCATTTCATATGAAATCGAATTCTCTACAACTTTGTAGCTTTAAGTTTTCCCAAACTTCAAGCAAAAAATATCCGAATTCTACAAACGGACAATTTTCGACACCTCTTAAAATTCATAACAAATCATACGTTAATTTTTAACGGTTCAAAATTTGTGGACATATACTCAACCTATATATGTATAACATATCCAAAAATCACAACGATCCAACGATCGGATTAAAATTATAACTCACGTAATAGAGCTTTAAGAACACCGAATTGATTTTTTAATACCTCCAATCCGACAAAATACTGATAAAATACCTCAACATTAATTCCTTCATTTATAACCACATAAAAATAAATAAATCCATCATTTATATCTACATCAAATAAATATTTCCTTATCATATAAATTAATAATTAATTATTCACAAATAATATTGTAGAATCACAATAATGACAACCAGGCAGTTCCTATGAAAGAGGGGGCTTTCCGATAAAGATTTCTCCTTACTGGCGCGCAATTAGGTGACCAAACCTCTCCTTAACAGAACTTTCTAGACATTGCCAATAATACAATCTAATAATATTATTCAAATAATATGAATTATTGATCTGATAATGGGAAATATTGTTCCGTGATAATTATTGAAACAACAATAATATAAAATATCAACGCAGCAATTATTGAATCAATAAAATAAAATATTTGTAAGACCCCAACTTTTATGAATAAAGATTAAATTCTCTCGAAATATATTTTTGAATATTATGGTGTGGATATAATATAATGTTATAGTTGTGGGTAATGTTTACAAATTTAGCAAAGTAAGCAAGTGGTTATATAATATTCGATCGGTTGGGAAATATTCATTTTAACAGGGAATATTCGTACGAAGGCACAATCATTGGTGGACCCCACAACGGAAGTATTGTCGTAGTTAGAAAACGACATAAATATCTTTTTATAAAAATAACGGCGGAAGTTTTACCGTTAAAACCGTTGAACTACCCTAGTAAAAAATACAAGAATATGCATGGTTGCATAGTAGCACACGGTATTGATTATTGATGCTTATGTGAGAAGTCACTAAGTTATACTCAATTATTGCTACATTAATTGCTACATCATATCTCTCATATTATTGATTCAATTATTGTCACAGTATCATCTGCATAATATGTTATATTATTAAATCAATAATTGAGACGATAAAGTTATTCATATTATTAAATTGAAATATTTACAATGTCTAGAAGTTCTGTCAAGGAGAGGTTTGGTCATGTAATTGAGCGCCAATAAGGAGAAATCTTTATCGGAAAGCCCCCTCTTTCATAGAAACGACCTGGTTGTTAAATATTGTGAGTTATAATATTAATGATGAATAAGTTCTTGTTGATTAAAGATGAAATTGATGGTTCCATTTTGTTGGAATTATTAGTGTTAGTGGAAATCGACATTTATTTCGATATTAATTGATGTCTGGAAGTTTTACTGGCCAGTCGGGTAATTAATCGAATAAATGAGAAATTAATTGCTATTAATTCACATGATTATAACTATTTGTTTATATGTGTGTACTATTGATTCACATTCTTGTACTATTAGGAGAGGTAGTGCAAGATTGATAATACTTACATGACTAAGTTAAAAATAGAGGTATAGATGGAGGTACTATAATGTAATTCGTATTTTCACATGTCTAGAACTATTGATTCACATGATTTACTATTGAGTCACATTATTTACTATTAGGGGAGGTGGTGTAAGTTTGATAATACTTGCAGAACTAAATTAAAAATAAAGGAAAAGAGGAAGGTATTATTCTGTAATATTTTGAGCCCCAAAACGTGCAAGTATCGAAACTATATTTTCCTATAAATAGAAGCTCATTCTTCATTCATTTTTCACCAATTCACTAAAGCTATAGAGCAATTATTATAGAAAAAAATTATAGAGAGAAAGAAGAAGAGAAGTCTGCTACCTCACTATCCCAGTATCCAGTCTCTTTTAAGGTAAGGGATATTATTATTATAGTAAGGGGTATTATTCTTTCGCATTCATGAAGAGAGTTATTTTCTTTCAATACTCGTAAGAGTTGTTATTCCATTCTTTATTATTATGTTGGAATAACCTGTCTATGCGAAGTACCGCATACATGGTGAAATTCTTCTATTATTCCATTCTTTATTATTCTGTTGTAATAACCTGTCTGTGCAGTCTATTGCATGCCTAATGAATTCTATTGTTATTCCTATATTTATTATTTTATTGGAATATCCTGTCTGTGTGGATTACGCATGACCTGGTTCCATTCTTTATTATTCTGTTGGGAATAACCTGTCTGAGCGGTCTATCGCATGCCTAGTGAATTCTTCTGTTATTCCATTCTTTATTATTCTGTTGGAATAACCTGTCTATGTGGATTACCGCATACATAGTGAATGATCCTTCGTATTCATTCCATATTAAATTGTGGAAATGATCTGTCTACGTGGATTACTGCATGGCGGACGAAAATCCATTTGCAGTTTCATATAATCTATTATACTCAGTTGGTTAAAGTTTTGGCTTCTATACTCCATGAAATTAGTAGAATATCCTGGATATTTACGCTTCATCCAGTATCTTTTCATGGAAATATTCTTCTGAGCATTCTTGAATTTTACTTCACAAAGCAGTATCATGTTGACAATTTGGACGTAATTAATTTCAGGATAAATTAACTTTTAAATCTTTAAAATTTATTCTTGAACTTGTTTTATTGAATTATTATGTCATTGTCATCATCCTCATGCTTATATTGTGATGGAAGTCATATTTTGCTTACGTGCATAGATGGACTTGGTATGATTATGACCAGGGATCATTCGGTATAATCATGACCTGTAATGTTATGAATGATGTGGTAAAAGTCCTCAGTGGCCTGTAGTACATTGATGGATAGTTTTTGGTTTGATTATGACCAGGGATTATTCGGTATAGTCATGACCATTGATGATTTAATGAATATCCTTGGCCGTGAAAGTGGGATGACTCGATGATGTGGTTTATTTATTAAGTTGAGTCTCAGCGATAAAAATTGATGAAAACATTTTAAATCATAGAAGACAGTAGATATCATGCTCTACTTGACTCCGATGTAGTTAAACTTAATGTCTATTGCATTTTATCAGTATAACATTGTTGAAGACTAATGATAATTTATTCTGCATTATCTTAGTCATAATATTTCTTACTGGGCTAGTTGAACTCACCCTTTTGCTTTCATTGTTCTCTTCAGGAAATAAGAATGTAGCCGGGACTAGTCGGGGAACGGAGTGATGGTCCAAGATGGTGTATTAATAGTCCTCGCTATTCTATAAAATAGTGTGACAATAAATGTAATGAGGACTCTATTTGAGAGTGAATATTGTCTAGAAGGCAATTTTCCTGTTTAAACTCTCAGCTATGTTTTGTCATATATTATACGACGGTTGTATAATTAAGTTTGTATTTATATTATGTACCTTGTATTTGGCGACTCAAGATGGGTGATGTATACCTATTTTGGGGGCGTCATAGTTGGTATCAAATCTTAGGGATATGATCCATAGCTGAGATGTGAGACAAGAACTAGGAGGGGAGAGATGGGGAATTCCTTCGCTAGTATGACCTACCTAAGTTTATTTGGTATTTAATTGGTCGGTCAGAGTATAGGGATAATATGTGATATGATAATTAACCCTTGTTTTGTGGCAGTATTTGAAAATGGCATCCGAAAATGTTGAGATAAGCAATGAAGCACATGAGAATATTGAGTCACCACAGATTAATACCCAGGATAATGTGCAACAAGAAGACAATAATCCTCAGGTAAACAACAACGATCAAATGATGAACGATCAGATGTTCAGAGGTTTTATGCAATTCATACAACATGAGGCGAAGGCGGCTCTTGTCTAAAATGCAGGTGGAAACACTGATAACTCTCGGACGATTCTTTCTGCTAAGCGCTTCAAGGAGCCGGGACCACGTAGTTTTTGGAGAGCCAAAACCACTTAAAGGCGAGACGTGGATAAAGCAGGTCAACAAGATATTTGATGTCTTGGGATGCTCCGAGGAGCAAAAGGTTCCCTTTGCAACCTTGATGTTGCGACTAGAGGCAAATTACTGGTGGGAATCTATAAAGGGTACTCAATCTGCCGCACTGAAGATGTCTTGGGAGAAGTTCCAAGAATTTTTCAACCACAAGTACTTTCCTGGAAGTATTCATCACATGAAGGAGGTAGAGTTCATCAAGCTTGAGCAAAGCAATATGACCGTGTCACAGTATGAGGCTAAGTTTGCCGAGTTGTCCCGGTTCGCATCCCACTTGGTTGATAATGAGGAGAGAATGACGTGAATATTTCTAAGAGGTTTGAAACCCGAGATACGTCAATACCTTATCTCTCATAAACTGTTTTTGTATTTAGATGTTGTGAATAGGGCTTAGTTATTGGAGCGTAATAATGAGTCAACCCAACCAAGAGAGAGCAGCCGGCAAGTCGATAATACCAGTGGTAGCAGTCATCGAAGTGGTGACAACAAACATGGAGGGAATCAACATGCCAAAAATGGTAATCACTTCGGTGGTAATCATGGCCATGATAATATGAGTGGACATTTCAAGAAGAGGAGATTCAACAATGATGGAAAGACGTCAGCACCAGCACCTGTTGTTAAGGAAGGAGAACAACTGTCTGTCGTATATTAAAAATGTGGAGGGGAAGGAAACATAAGTCCAAACTGCACGATGCAGTCCAAAGCATTTTACAATTGTGGAAAAGAAGGTCACCTAGCCCAAATTTGTCGTGCACCAAAGTCAAGTGTGACGCCCCCAAAATAGGTATACAACACCCATTTTGAGTCACCAAATACATGGTACATAAAGAAAACTACAACTTCAATAATACAATTTTCGTGCAAAATACGACAACACATACTGTGAGTTTAAATACAAATATTGTCTTCTAGACAATATCCACACCCAAATAAGTCCTCATTACAATTATTCATACACTATTTTACAGAAATAGTGAGGACAGCTAAAATATCTTTCTAGAACCATCACTCCATACCTCGACTTGATCCTGCTATGTTCTCACCTCCTGAGAAGAAAAATGGAACAAAAAGGAAAAGGGTGAGTTCAACTAGCCCAGTAAAGAATATTATGACTAAGATAATATACAACAAATTATCATTAGTCTTCAACAGGGAAAAATCTGATAGAATACAATAGACAACAAGTTTTAGATCAACAATCGCAGTGAAACGATAATTCATTAGAAAAGTTAAGTAGAAATGAAATCTACTATCATCTATGAATTTAAAAGTCCATCATCAATATTTTATCCCTGTAACATCAATCAATATACATCTTGCATCAAATATTCATCTTTGCACTACGGGCCAAAGATATTCATCAGGTAATCATTCATCTTTGCACTACAGGACAAAGATATTCAGTAATATAATCATTTAAGACTGAGGATGATGAAAAATATTTTATAGAAAATGAATCTAGTGAGACAGAAGGACAAATATTAGGGATTCGTATAACAGTTTATCCAAGATCAATAATACTTCATAATAACCAATTGTGAAGCAGAATTCAAAAAGAACGATCAAAACATGGATACAATCAAAGATGGTAGCCAAAATAGACATCTTGGACAAAAAGGAAAATTTTTATTTTTCGGTGAATAGTGTTGTATTCGTGAATAGTGCCATATACGTGAATAGTGCCATATACGTGAATAGTAACCCCGACACAAAAAGATCCAAATTTGATTAAAAAGTTCAAACCAACATTTCAGCATAATGATATTGAAGAAATTAATATCATTTCGAAAGAAAATAACATCCCTTACCTCAAAATAACGGTACTTCTGATCGGAATATCGGATAGAAAGTCGAAGGAAACTTGTACCGAACAACAACTCTCAAAGTATCAAAATACTCACAAAAATACGCTCAAGAATCTAGAGAGAAAAAAAAACTTGTTTCTGGTGTGATTTTCAATTCTAACCTAAGCGTCTATTTATAGGAAAATGGTAGAACGCCATAGGAGACTAAAATAATAAATTAATATTATATCTTTTCAAAATTCCTATGCACACCTTCACCAACCTAGTTAGCCAAATCTGATAAATAATAGCAGCCCACATGCTTGAAAAACCAAAAGTGGGTCCCACCCATAAATTTAATAAAAATTATTTTATTTTCCGAAACTTCAGTAATTTATAGAAAATAGCCCGTTTATCAGAAAAATACGAATTTTATGTCAATTCTGCCTGAAATCGAATTCTCTACAACTTTGTAGCTTTGAGTTTTTCAAAATTCCAAATAAAATATATCCAAAATCCATAAACGAGTGATTTTAATACTTCCCTTCCGACAGAATACTGATAAAACACCTCATCATTAATTCCTTCATTTATAACCATATAAAATAAATAAATCCATCATTTATATCCACATCAAATAAATATTTCCTTATCATGTAAATCAATAATTAATTATTCACAAATAATATTACAGAATCACACTTATGACAACTAGGCGGCGGTTCCGGAAAAGGGGCTTTCAATAAGGATTTCTCCTTCTTCGGCGCCGCAATTAGTTGACCAAACCTCGACTTATGAACTTTCTAGACATTGCCAATAATTCTATCTAATAATATTATTCAAATAAGATGAATTATTGATCTGATAATGGGAAATACTGTGCAATGACAATTATTGAAACAACAATAATATAAACTATCAACGCAGCAATTATTGAATCAATAAAATAAAATATTGAACAGTAACTACTGTAACAATTATTGAGTAGTGTCTTCTTACTTACGAATCAATAATTCAACAATACTGGAAAATACCGTGTACCATTGTGTAACCACGCATATTACTGTATTTTAACCACCAGGTAACCCGATAGTGTTAACGGTAACAATTACGTCGTTATTCATAAAAACTCATACTTTGTCGTTTTCTTCATCCGACAGTTATTCCGTTATGGGGCCCACAATTGACTGCGCCGTCGTATGGATATTCCCGACAAAAAGAATATTCCACGACCAAACGAATATTCCCAACAGAAATGAATATTTTATAACCACTTGCTTATTTTGCAAAATTTGCTCATTTCACCCATAACCAAAACATTATATCAAATTAGCACCTTATTAATTTAGAATAATGAATAGAGGAAAAATTCAATTTTATTTATAATAAGTTGGGGTCTTACAACCTCCCCTCCTTATAAAATTTCGTCCTCGAAATTGACGTGCGATACACTGTGTTTCAATGGTGAGGTACCTTGCTTTCATTTCTGATTCTAACTCCCAGGTCAATTCTTCAATAGCATGGTTCCTCCACAAAACCTTAACTTGTGGTATAACCTTGGTGCGTAGGACATGTTCTTTCCTATCCAAGATTTTAACAGGTACCTCCTCGTACGTTAAATCTTCGGCTATCTCGTCTGGTTCTAACTCAATAATATGGTTCGGGTCTTTCACATATTTATGAAGCATAGATATGTGGAAAACATTGTGAACACGAGACATACTTGGAGGTAATGCGAGTCTATAGGCCATATTTCCTATTCGGTCAAGAATCTCAAATGGACCAACAAACCTTGGATTGAGCTTTCCTCTCTTTCCAAATCTTGTAACTCTCTTCTGTGGAGCAATACGTAACAGTACATGATCCCCAATATTAAATTCCACATCCTTTCGATGAAGATCAGTATAACTCTTTTGTCGATCCTGTGAGGTTTAAATACGTTGTCGAATTATTTGGATCTTTTCTGTAGTCATGCGTACCAATTCCGGTCCCAACAAAGTTGCTTCACCCACCTCGTCCCAGCATACTGAAGAACGGCACTTTCATCCATACAACACCTCAAATGGAGCCATGCCTATACTTGCTTGATAATTGTTGTTGTAGGAGAATTCCACCAATGGTAAATACTTATCCCAACTCCCTTTGAAGTCTAGGACACAGAGTCTTAATAGATCTTCAAGAGTTTGAATAGTCCTTTCTGATTGTCCATCCGTTTAAGGAAGATATGCCGAACTGAATCGTAAATCCATGCCTATAGCTTTCTGCAAGCTAACCCAAAAATCTTGAAGTGAATCTTGGGTCACGATTCAAAACTATAGATACTGGCATGCCATGCAATCTCACAATCTCATTCATGTATATACGAGCAAGACGTTCAAGGGAATAAGTTTCTCATATGGGTAAGAAATGAGCAGACTTGGTTAATCTATCAATAATAACCCAAATCGCATCTATGCTTTGAGAAACTATGGGAAGACCTGTAACAAAATCCATGGTAATGTGTTCCCACTTCCATTCTGGAATCTCAAGTGGTTGTAATGGACCTTTTGGCACTTGATGCTCTGCCTTTACTCGAAGACAAGTTAAACACCTCGAGATAAACTCTGCGATCTCTCTCTTTATATTGTTCCACTAAAATGTATGTCGAATATCATGATACATTTTGGTACTCCCAAGATGGAATGTAAACGGGGTGTTGTGTGCCCCCATCATGATTCTATGCTTCAAGTAAGAATCGTTAGGAACGCAAAGTCTAGAGTTGACTCGAAGTAATCCTTCTTCATCGATTCTTGCTTCTGGAATAGCTCCTTCTTGCACTTTCTTCTTCATACGCATCAGCCCCAGGTCCGTAGTGGGTCCCTGGAGTCTTTAACTCTATCTCCGTCCTTTGCAAGTCATACAAAATTGGCCTTTGCGTTTATAATATTGCACTCGTACTTGCATATGATCTTCTACTCAATGCGTTAGCTACTACGTTCGCTTTTCTAGGATGATATTGAATAGTATGATCGTAATCTTTTAACAGCTCAAGCCAACATCGTTGCCGCATGTTGAGTTCTTTTTGGGTGAAGAAATATTTGAGTCTTTTATGGTCCGTATAAATCTCCACTTTCTCCCCATACAAGTAGTGTCTCCATATCTTCAACGCGAATACGACTGATGCCAACTCCAGACCATGAGTAGGATAATTCCTCTCATATTCTTTGAGTTATCGCGAGGCATAGGCTATGACTTTCCCATGTTGCATGAGAACACATCCTAACCCTTTGCACAAGCATCATCAGAGAGATGACAAATCCATCCAAACCAGATGGTATTTCCAGAATAGGTGCCGAAATGAGTCTCCTCTTGAGCTCTTGGAAACTTTTCTCACATTCCTCGCTCCATAAGAATTTTGTATCTTTTCGAGTCAACTGAGTTAATGAAGTAGCGATTCGAGAAAATCCTTCCACGAATCTCCGATAATAACCAGCTAAGCCTAAAAAGCTGCGTACTTCGGTCACTAACTTCGGTTGCTCCCAAATTTATATTGCTTCAATCTTTGTCGGGTCAAAAGATACTCCATGTTTTGACACCACGTGTGTAAGACCCCAACTTTTATGAATAAAAATAAATTTTCTATAAATATCATTTTTGAATATTATGGAATAAATTTATTATAATGTTATAGTTGTGGGTAATATTTATAAATTTGGCAAAGTACACAAGTTGTTATATAATATTTAATTGGTCAGAGAATATTCGTACGACGACACAATCATTGGTGGACCCTGATAATGTAATTATTGTTTGGATTGAGAAAGCGACAAGAATATTTTTATGAAAATAACGGCGGAAGTTTTACCATTGATCTTTGTTGAACTACTCGGTAGTAAAGTATAATAATCGCTGTGGTTGCATAGTAGCACACCAGTATTGATTATTAATGCTTATGTGAGAAGTCACCAGGTTTGATTCAATTATTATCGATATTGTATATGTTATTAAATCAAAAATTGAGATGATGAAGTTGTTAATATTATTATTTGCATTATTAACGATGTCTAGATGTTACGCCAAGGAGAGGTTTGGTCACCTAATCATGCGCCATAATAGGAGAAATCCTTATTAAAAGCCCCTCTTTCACAACGACACGGTCGATTAATAGTGTGAATAATAATAATGATGATGACGTTTTGTTTTATTCGTATTATTAACGTAATAAAAGCAGAAAAACTTTTATATAAAAATGTAATACTTTTATAAAGTTATTCGTTTTATTAGGCTAATAGTAAAATCTTTTTATATAAAAATGAATACTTTTATAAAGTTATTTATTTTATTAGACAATAATTAGAATATATTATATTTTATTATGCATAGTGTTTACATAGTATTTGCATAGTAAAATCTTTTTAAAAGTTATTCGTTTTATTAGATTATAAATAGAATATATTATATTTTATTTAAAAGATTTTGCTTTAAATATGGACCGTCCGATTAAAGTAAATCAATCTGGATCGTTTATGGATTGATTACTATTCATTCCATTCTTCTATAAATAGAAGCTCATTCCTTCATTATTTCTTACGAATTCACTGAAACTCTAGAGAGAAAGAAGAAAAGTATTCTGCTACTTCACTACTCCGATATCAAGTTTCTTTTACGGTAAGGGGTATTATTTCTTTTGTATTCATGAAGAGAACTTCTATTATTCCATCTTTATTATTACATTGAATAACTCAGATACGCGGGCTACCTTATACTTGGTGAAATTTTTCTGTATTCCATTCTTTATTATTCTGTTGGAATATCCTGTTTGTGCTTTACACCGGACTTGGTTCTGTCTTTATTATTCTGTTGGATCATCCTGTTGGTGTGAATTTCACCTGACCTGGTTCCGTCATTTAGTATTCTGTTGGAATAATTTGTCTATGTGAAGTACCGCATGCATGGTGATTTCTATTGTATTCCATTCTTTATTATTCTGTTAGAATATCTTGTCGGTGCGTATTACACCTGACCTAGTTCCGTTATTTATTATTCTGATGGAATAACCTGTCTATGCGAAGTACCGCATGGATGGTGATTTCTTTTGTAATTCAATTCTTTATTATACTCAGTTGGTTAAAGTTTTGACTTCTATACTCCATGAAATTAGTGGAATATTCTTGATATTTGCGCTTCATCTAGTATCTTTTCATGGAAATATTCTTATGGGCATTCTTGAATTTTACTTTACAAAGAAGTATCATGTTGACAATTTGGACGTTATTAGTTCCTGAATAAATTAATTCTTGAACTTGTTTTATTGAATTCTTATATCATTGTCATCATCCTCATGTTTATAATATTTTTGAAACTCATCTGCGGCTTGTAGTGCATAGATGGACTTGGCATGATCATGACCATTGATGAATACACAAATATCTTTGGCCCGTAGTGCATGGATAATTTGTGGTCGTGACCCTAATGAATATCCTTGGCCATAGTGCAGAGATGATGTGGATTATTTATTAAGCTAAGTCTCAGCGATAAAAGTGATGAAAAAACTTTTTAAATTATAAAAGATAGTAGATTTTATTCTCTACTTGACTCTTTTAATGGATTGCATGTTCCACTGCAGTTAAAGTTGATGTCTATTGTATTTTATCAGTTTAACATTGTTGAGGACTAATGATAATTTATTCTGCATTATCTTAGTCATAATATTTCTTGCTGGGCTAGTTGAGCTCACCCTTTCTCTCACTGTTCTCTTCAGGAAATGAGAACGTAGCCCGGACTAGTCGGGGAACGGAGTGATGGTCCGAGATGGTGTCTTAGTAGTCCTCACTATCTATTAAATAGTGTGATAATAAATGTAATGAGGACTAAATTGAGTGTGGATATTGTCTTGATGACAATATTTGTATTAAAACTCACAGCATGTATTTTGTCGTATTTTACACGACTGTTGTATAATCAAGTTGTATTTGAATTTAGTACCATGTATTTGGCGACTGAAGATGGGTGATGTATACCTATTTTGGGGGCGTCACAGTTGGTATCAAAGCTTAGGGATATGATCCCTAGCTGAGATATGAGATAAGAACTAGGAGGGGAGAGATGGGGAATTCTTTCGCATGTATGACCTACCTAAGTTTATTTGGTATTTAATTGGTTGGTCAGAGTATAGGGATAATATGTGACATATTAATTAACCCTTGTTTTGTGGCAGTATTTGAAAATGGCATCCGAGAATGTTGATAACATCAATGGAGCATAGGAGACTCTTGAGTCTCCACAGATCAATAATCAGGATAATGTGCATCAGGAAGGCGACAATCCTAATGCAAACAACAACACTGACCAAATGATGAACGATGGAATGTTCTGAGGCTTTATGCAATTCATGCAAAATCAGGCAAAAGTGGCTCCTGTCCAAAATACAGGTGGAAACACTGGCAACTCTCAGACGGTCACCGCCAAACAGTTCAAGGAGCTGGGACCACCGGAGTTTTTTGGAGAGCCAAAACCACTTAAGGCGGAGACGTGGATAAAGCAGATCAACAATATATTTGATGTCTTGGATTGCTCCGAGGAGCAAAAGGTTCCCTTTGCCACTTTCATGTTGCGGGCAGAGGTAGATTACTGGTGGGAATCTGTAAAGCGTACTCAACCTGCCGCACTGAAGATGTCTTGGGAGAAGTTCCATGAACTGTTCAACGACAAGTACTTTCCCAAAAGTATTCATCACATGAAAGAGGTAGAGTTCATTAAACTAGAACAAAAGAACATGACCGTGTCACAGTACGAAGCCAAGTTGGCCGAGCTGTCCCGGTTTGCATCCCATTTGGTTGATAATGAGGAGAGAATGACGCGAATGTTTCTAAGAGGTTTGAAACCAGAGATACGTCAATATCTTATCTCTCATAAACTGTGTTTGTATTCAAATGTTGTTAATAGGGCTCAATTATTGGAGCGCGATAATGAGTCAACCCAACCAAAAGAGAGCAGGCGAAAAAATGATAATACTAGTGATAGCAGTCATCAAAGCTGTGACAATAAGCGTGGAGGGAATCAACATGCCAGAAATGGTAACCACTTCGGAAGTAATCATGGCCAAAACAATAAGAATGAACATTTCAAGAAAAGAAGATTCAACAATGATGGAAAGACGTCAGTATCAGCACCTGTCGTTAAGGAAGGAGAACGATCACCTATCATATGCTTCAAATGTGGAGGGGAGGGACACATCAGTCCAAACTGTACGATGCCCTCCAAAGCATGTTACAATTGTGGAAGAGAAGGACACCTTGCCCGATTTTGTCGTGCACCGAAGACAAGTCCAGCTGGGATGGAGGCAGCAAAGGTCGTTCCAAACAAGACAAAACCGGTTGTTCAAGGGAGAGCGTTTGTCGTGACCTCCCAGAAAGCAAGGAACCCGAATGAGGTCATCACGGATAAGCTTATCATAAATTCTAGTGAAGTATATACCTTATTTGATACCGGTTCTACCCATTCTTTTATTTCTCCTACTTGCGCTCAACGTTTAAATTTAACTCCGGAGAAATTAGACTTTGACTTATTTGTTGAAACAACGTTGGGAGAAACCTTCATTACATCCATTGTTTATAAGTCTTGTTTGGTTCAAATCGGTACCCTCACATTACCTGTCGACCTTATTTCATTGAAAATACTTGCATTTGACGTAATTCTAGGAATTAATTGGTTAACTACTTATCATGCAAAAATTGATTATTTTCGTAAGGTTGTTAGCTTTCATATTCCTAATCAACCTATTATGCTAATTCAAGCAACCAAACCATTAAAATCAATCACTTTGTCATCTCAAGCCATAAAGCTATTCGCTTATTGAAAAAGCGGATGTCAAGCTTTCTTAGCTCATGTCACGGATCTAAACAAAAATACGCCGGTTTTGAATGATATTTCTATTGTTAATGAATTTCCGACGTATTCACTGAAGAACTTCATGGCTACCCTCAGGCGTGAAATTGAATTTTGTATCGACCTTGAACTCCGGTACAAAACCTATTTCTAAAGCCCCATATCGAATAGCTCCTATTGAACTTCGAGTTAAAGACCCAATCGCAGAAATTGTTAGACATTGGCTTTATTCGTCCCTAGTACTTCTCCTTGGGGTGCTCTGTTCTATTCGTGAAGAAGAAAGATGGGAGTATGCGACTTTGTATTGATTATCGGGAGTTGAATCATGTCACCATCAAAAATAGGTACCCATTACCACGTATTGATGACCTGTTTGACTAGTTACAAGGCACCAAATTCTTTTCAAAAATTGATCTTCGTTCCGAATATCACCAATTGAAGATTAGAACCGATGACATTCCAAAGACGGCTTTCAGAACTTGGTATGGGCATTATGAATTCCTATTCATGTCTTTTGGATTGACTAATGCTCCTGCTGCCTTCATGGATATGATGAACCGAGTATTCAAGGAATATTTGGATCACTTTGTGGTCGTCTTTATTGATGACATCCTTATTTATTCCAAAATCCGTGAAGATTATGAGCAACACTTGAGGCTGATACTCCAAAAGCTTCGTGAATATAAGCTTTATGCCAAGTTGAAGAAATGCGAGTTCTGGCTTGAGGAAGTAGCATTCCTTGGGCACGAGATATCAAGTCATGGAATATCTATTAACCTAGCAAAGATTGAAGCCATTCAAAGCTGGGAGCAACCTAAATCAATGACCTAATTCAAGTACGTAGCTTTCTTGGCTTAGCTGGTTATTATCGGAGATTCGTAGAAGGGTTTTCTCGAATTGCTACTCCCTTAACTTTCAAAGCAGACTCGGAAGATACAAAATTCATTGGAACGAGGAATGTGAGAAGAGTTTTCAAGAACTCAAAAGAAGACTCTTTTAAAGACTGCTACGACAATACCATCCTGGCTCGGAGGGATTTGCCATCTACATGTGATGCTTGAGCAAGGGTTAGGATGTGTTCTCATGCAACATGGGAAAGTCATAGCCTATGCCTCTCGACAACTCAAAGACTATGAGAGGAATTATCCTACTCATGATCTAGAGTTGGCAGTTGTTGTCTTCGCACTTAAAATTTGGAGGCATTACTTGTATGGGGAGAAAGTGGAGATCTTTACGGATCATAAAAAAGCCTCAAATATTTCTTCACTCAAAAGGAACTCAACATCGCATGACAATGACGTTGGCTTGAACTATTGAAAGATTATGATCATACCATCCAATACCATCCTGGAAAAGCAAACGTGGTAGCTGACGCATTGAGTAGAAGATCATATATGGGTACAAGTGCGATATTGTCAATGTAAAGGCCCATCTTGTATGACTTGCAAAGGATGGAGATAGAATTAAAGACTCCAGGGACCCATGTGATGATGGTGAATATACGAGTAGAACCGACTTTAATAGATAAAGGTAAAGTTACTCAATCTACAGACCTAGAGCTGATGCATATGAGGAAGAAAGTACAAGAAGGTGCTATTCCGGAAGCAAGAATCGATGAAGAAGGAATACTTCGAGTCAACTCCAAACTTTGTGTTCCTAACGACCCTGATTTAAAGTATAAAATCATGATGGAGCGCACAACACACCATTTGCAATCCATCACAGGAGTACCAAAATGTATCGTGATCTTAAATCATACATTTTAGTGGAGCAATATATGAAGAGAGATAGATAGCGTTATTTATCTCAAGGTGTCTAACTTGTCAACGAGTCAAAGCGGACCATCAAGTACCAAAAGGTCCATTGCAACCACTTGAAATTCCGTAATGGAAGTGGGAGCACATTACTATGGATTTCAAGCTTGGGTCTTCCCAAGGTTTCTCAAGGCATAGATGCAATTTGGGTCATTTCGATAGATTGACCAAGTCGCTCATTTCTTACCAATCTGAGAAACTTATACACTTGAACGTCTTGCTCGTATGTACATAAACGAGATTGTAAGGCATGGTATGCCAGTATCCATAGTTTCTGATCAAGACCCAAGATTCACTTCACGATTTTGGGTTAGTTTGTAAAAAGCTATGGGCACAAATTTACGATTTAGTTCGGCTTATCATCCTCAGACGGACGGACAATCAGAGAGGACTATTCAAACTCTTGAAGATTTATTAAGACTCTGTGTCCTTCACTTCAAGGAAGTTGGGACAAGTTCTTACCATTGGTGGAGTTTTCCTACAACAACGATTTATCAAACAAGTATTGGCATGGCTCCATTCGAGGCGTTGTATGGAAGAAAGTGTCGTTCTCCGATTATCTTTGGGATGAGGTGGGTGAAGCAACGTTGTTGGGACCGGAGTTGAATGCGTGATGAGTACAGAAAAAGATTCAAACGATCCGAAATGACGTATAAAAACCTCACAAGATCGACAAAAGAGTTATGTTGATCTTCATCGAAAGGACGTGGAATTCGATATTGGAGATCATGTGTTGTTACGTGTTGCTCCATGGAAAGGAGTTACGGGATTTGGAAAGAGAGGAAAGCTCAATCCTCGATTCATTGGCCCATTTTTAATCCTTGATCGAGTAGGGACTGTAGCCTATAGACTTTCTTTACCTCCAAGTATGTCTCGTGTTCATAACGTTTTTCATATATCCATGTTACGTAAATATGTGAAAGACCCGAACCATATTATTGAGTTAGAACCAGATGAAATAGCAAAAGATTTAACGTATGAAGAGGTTCTTGTTCAAATCTTGGATAAGAAGGAACATATTCTACGCTCCAAGGTTATACCTCAAGTCAAATTATTATGGAGGAACCACGATGTTGAGGAAAATACCTGGGAGTTAGAATCTGAAATGAAATTAAGGTATCCTTACCTCTTCGACAGACCAGGTACGTACCCTAATTTCGAGGGAGAAATTTAATAAGAAGTGGAGATTGTAAGACCCCAACTTTTATGAATAAAAATGAATTTTCTATAAATATCATTTTTGAATATTATGGAATAAATTTGATATAATGTTATAGTTGTGGTAATATTTATAAATTTTGCAAAATACGCAGTTGTTATATAATATTCGATTGGTCGGGAATATTAAATAATTTATGACACAATCATTGGTGGACCCCACATGTAATTATTGTCGAATTGAAAAACGACAAAAATATTTTTTATGAAAATTAAGGCGGGAAGTTTTACTGTTGATCTTTGTTGAACTACTCGGTAGTAAAAAATACGATGTCTGGCGTGGTTGCATAGTAGCACACGGTATTGATTATTAATGCTTATATGAGAAGTCACTCGGTTTGATTCAATTATTATCCGATATTTTATATGTTATTAAATCAATAATTGAGATGACAAAGTTGTTAATATTATTATTTGCATTATTAACGATGTCTAGAAGTTTTGCGAGGAGAGGTTTGGTGACTCTAATTGCGGGCCAATAGGAGAAATCCTTATTGAAAGCCCCTTTTCCCGTGAGCGACACAGTCGAATTAATAGTGTGAATAATAATAATGATGATGACGTTTTGTTTTATTAAGTATTATTAACGTAATAAAACAGAAAAAACTTTTATAAAAAACATAATACTTTTATAAAGTTATTACGTTTTATTAGGCTAATAGTAAAATCTTTTTATATAAAATGCAGATACTTTTATAAAGTTATCTGCTTTTATTAGACAATAATTAGAATATATTATACTTTATTATGCATAGTGTTTGCATAGTATTTGCATATAGTAAAATCTTTTTAAAAGTTATTCATTTTATTAGATTATAAATAGAATATATTATATTTTATTTAAAAGATTTTGCTTTAAATATGGATGAAATCAGATTAAAAGTAAATCAATCTGACCGTTCATGGATTGATTACTATTCATTCCATTCTTCTATAATAGAAGCTCATTCCTTCATTATTTCTTACTTAATTCACTAAAACTCTAGAGAGAAGAGAAAGAAAAGTATTACGCTACTTCCGTCTCGATATCAAGTTTCTTTTACGGTAAGGGTATTATTTCTTTTGTATTGATGAAGAGAACTTCTATTATTCCATCTTTATTATTCTATTGGAATAACTCAGATATCACATGTGAGCTACCCTATACTTTGTGAAATTCTTACATATTCCATTCTTTATTATTACATTTGGAATATCCTGTTTTGTGCTTTACACCTGACACGGTTCATCTTTATTATTATTGGAACATCCTGTTGGTGTGAATTTCACGACACGTTCCGCCATTTAGTATTCATTGGAATAATCTGCCTATCTCGCAATACCGCATGCATGGTGATTTCTGTTGTATTCTATTCTTTATTATTCTGTTAGAATATCTTGTCGGTGCGTATTACACCTGACCTAGTTCCGTTATTTATTATTCTGATGGAATAATCTGTTTATACAAAGTACCGCATGGATGGTGATTTCTTTTGTTATTCAATTCTTTATTATACTCAGTTGGTTAAAGTTTTGACTTCTATACTCTATGAAATTAATGGAATATACTTGATATTTGCGCTTCATCCAGTATCTTTTCATGGAAATATTCTTCTGAGCATTCTTGAATTTTACTTTACAAAGAAGTATCATGTTGACAATTTGGACGTTTTTAGTTCCTGAATAAATTAATTCTTGAACTTGTTTTATTGAATTCTTACATCATCCTCATGTTTATAATATTTTTGAAACTCATCTGCGGCCTGTAGTGCATAGATGGACTTGGTATGATTATAACTAGGGATTATTCGGTGGAATCATGATCGCAATGTTACAAATGATATGGTAAAAGTCCTCATTGGCCCGAAGTGCATTGATGGATAGTTGTTGGCATGATCATGACCATTGATGAATACACAAATATCTTTGGCCCGTAGTGCATGGATAATTTGAGGTCGTGACCCTAATGAATATCCTTGGCCGTAGTGCAGGGATGATGTGGATTATTTATTAAGCTAAGTCTCAGCGATAAAAGTGATGAAAAACCTTTTTAAATCATAAAAGATAGTAGATTTTATTCTCTACTTGACTTTTTTAATGGATTGCATGTTCCACTACAGTTAAACTTGATGTCTATTGTATTTTATCAGTTTAACACTGTTGAGGACTAATGAAAATTTATTCTGCATTATCTTAGTCATAATATTTCTTACTGGGCTAGTTGAGCTCACCCTTTCTTTCATTGTTCTCTTCAGGAAATGAGAACGTAGCCGGGACTAGTCGGGGAACGGAGTGATGGTCCGAGATGGTGTCTTAGTAGTCCTCACTATTCAGTTAAATAGTGTGATAATAAATGTAATGAGGACTAAATTGAGTGTGGATATTGTCTAGATGACAATATTTGTATTAAAACTCACAAAGATGTATTTTGTCGTATTTTACACTATTGTATAATCAAGTTGTATTTGAATTTAGTACCATGTATTTGGCGACTTTAGGATGGGTGATGTATACCTATTTTGGGGGCACTGGCGTGATGTAACCTAAATGCTACTTCCTCGAAATGCTACTTCCTCGAACCCGCATTTCTTCAAACGACATATAGCTTTGTTTTCACGAAGCCTTTCAAGTATCAGCTTCAAATGGTGTTCATGATCTTCATGGCTTTTGGAATAGATGAGGATGTCATCAATAACGACAACAACGAACTGATCCAAATATTCCTTGAATACTCGGTTCATCATATCCATGAAAGCAGCAGGAGCCTTAGTCAATCCAAAAGACATGACTAAGAATTCATAATGCCCGTACCAAGTTCTGAAGGCAGTCTTTGGAATATCCTCAGTTTTTAATCTTCAGCTGATGATATCCAGAACAAAGATCGATCTTTGAAAAGAATTTTGCTCCTTGCAACTGGTCGAACAGGTCATCAATGTGAGGTAACGGATACCTATTCTTGATGGTGACATGGTTTAATTCTCGGTAGTCAATACAAAGTCGCATACTCCCCGCTTCTTCTTCTTTATAAATAAAACAGAGCACCCCAAGGAGATGTACTAGGATCAAATGAAACCGGCGATGTCTAATAACTCCTGTAGTTGGACTTTTAACTCCTGAAGTTCAATATGAGCCATTCGATATGGGGTTTTAGAAATGGGTTTTGTACCTGGTTCAAGATCAATAAAGAATTCAACATCACGTTCTGGGGGTAGACCGAAAAGTTCTTCAGAAAATACATCAGGAAATTCTCTAACAACAGAAATATTATTCAAATCTGACTTGTCTTTATTCAAATCCATAACATTGGCTAAGAAAGCTTGGCATCCGTTTTTCAATAAATGAATAGCTTTGTGGCTTGATATGACGGTGACTGATTTTAGTGGTTTAGTTGTTTGAATTCGTATGACAGGTTGGTTAGGAATATGAAAACTAACAACCTTACGAAAACAATCAATTTTGGCATGATGAGTGGTTAACCAATCAATTCCTAAAATCACATCAAAAGCAAGTATCTTTAAAGAGATAAGATCAATAGGTAATGTGATAGTGCCAACTTGGATCAAGCAAGATTTATAAACTGTAGATGTAACGAAGGTTTCACCCAATGGAGTTTCAACAGATAAATCAAAGTTCAATTTCTCCGGAGTCAAGTTTAAACTTTGAGCACAAGCAGGAGAGATAAAAGAATGGGTAGAACTGGTATCCAGTAATGTATAACCTTTGCAAGAATTCAAGATTAGCTTACCCGTGATCATCTCGTTCGGGTTCCTCACGTTTTGGCCAGTTACAACAAATGCTCTTCCAGGAACCGCTGATTTTGACTTATCCGGGACAGCCTTTGGAGTCACCATCCCTGCTGAACTTGGTTTTTCTACAGAGCAATCTCGAGCTATATGGCCCTCCTTTCCACAATTATAACATACCTTGAATTGTTGTGGATAGTTTGGGCTGATATGTCACTCTTTCCCTCATATATAACATCTAACTGGCGGTTGATCTCCTCCCCTAGAATTTGTTGTTGGTGCTGGTGCTGGTGCTGATGTCTTCCCGTCATTGTTGAATCTCCTCTTTCTGAAATTTCCATTTGACTCACCTCTCCTATTATCATGGCCACGATTACCACCCGAGTGGTTACCGCCTTTGTCCGTATTTTTCCCTCCTCACTGGTTATCATCGTGCTGATAAGTATTGTCACCGGTATGACCCTGGTTGTGGTCCCTCGATTAAGTATACTCACTATCTCGCTCTAATAATTGAACCATGTTGACAACATCTGAGTACAGAGAAAATTTATAAGAGATAAGGTATTGACGAATCTCTAGTTTTAGACCACTCAGAAACATCCGCGTCATACGTTCCTCATTTTCTACCAAATGAGGTGCAAACCTTGATAACTCCACGAACTTCGCCTCATACTAAGACACCGTCATGTTGTTCTGTTCCAGTCTAATAAACTCTACTTCCTTTATATGACGAATACTTTCAGGAAAGTACTTGTCATTGAACAGTTTTTGAAATCTTTCCCAAGACATGTTGAGTGTGGCTAGCTGGGTACGCTTCACAGATTCCCACCAGTAATCTGCCTCTCCACGGAACATAAAGGTGGCGAATGGAAGCTTCTGTTCCTCCGTGCATCCCAAGACATCGAATATCTTGGTAATTTGCTTGACCCATGTTTCCGCCTTAATCGGATCGGGCTTTCCCCAGAAATCTGGTGGTCCCAACTCCTTGAACTGCTTGGCTGTGACAGACCTCGTGTTGCCATCATTTTCACCTGTATTTTGTACACGAGTCTCCCTCATCTGATTTTGTATGAACTGTAAAAAGCTTTTAAATATTCCATCATTCATCGTTTGCTCGGTAGCATTGTTTACAGGAGGAATATTGCCTTTCCGTTGCACGTTCTCCTGGTTTGTGATTAAAGGTTGTTCCACGATCCTCATACACTCCATTTATTAACGTTCTCAGTGACCATTCTTAAATATTGCCATAAAACAAGGGTTAATTAAACACATTAACATATCACATAATATCCCTATATTATGACCGACCAACAAATAAGCTTAGATAGGACAAACTAGCGAAGAATTTACTCATCTCTCCCCTCCTAGTTCTATTCCCCGATCTCCGCCAGAGACCATATCCCTAAGCTTTGATACCAACTATGATGCCCCCAAAATAGGTATACAACACCTATTCTGAGTCGCCAAATACATGGTACAGAAAGCAAACTACAACTTCAATAATACAATTATCGTGCAAAATACGACAACACATACTGTGAGTTTAAATACAAATATTGTCTTCTAGACAATATCCACACCCAAATAAGTCCTCATTACAATTATTCATACACTATTTTACAAAAATAGTGAGGAAAACTAAAACATCTTTCTAGAACCATCACTCCATACCCCGACTCGATCCTGCTATGTTCTCACCTCCTGAGAAGAAAAATGGAACAAAAAGAAAAAGGGTGAGCTCAACTAGCCCAGTAAAGAATATTATGACTAAGATAATATACAACAAATTATCATTAGTCTTCAACAGGGAAAAATCTGATAGAATACAATAGACAACAAGTTTTAGATCAACAGCGGAAACAACAATTCATTAGAAGAGATAAGTAGAGAATGAAATCTACTATCATCTATGAATTTAAAAGTCCATCATCAATATTTTATCCCTGTAACATCAATCAATATACATCTTGCATCAAATATTCATCTTTGCACTACGGGCCAAAGATATTCATTTGTATAACCAATTGGTCATGTATTCATCTCAACACTGCTTCATCTTTGCACTTACGGGCCAAAGATATTCATCAGGTAATCATTCATCTTTGCACTACAGGCCAAAGATATTCAGTAATATCATCATTTAAGACTGAGGATGATGAAAAATATTTTAAAGATAACGAATCCAGTGAGATAGAAGGACAAATATTAGGGATTCGTATAATAGTTTATCCAAGATCAATAATACTTCATAATAACCAACTGTGAAACAGAATTAAAAAAACAATCAAAACATGGATACAATCAAAGATGGTAGCCAAAATAGACATCTTGGACAAAAAGGAAATTTTTTATTTTTCGGTGAATAGTGTTGTATTCGTGAATAGTACCATATACGTGAATAGTGCCGTATACGTGAATAGTAACCCCGACACAAAAAGATCCAAATTTGATTAAAAATTTCAAACCAACATTTCAGCATAATGATATTGAAGAAATTAATATCATTTCGAAAGAAAATTACATCCCTTACCTCAAAATAATGGTACTACTGATCGGAATATCGGATAGAAAGCCAAAGGAAACTTGTACCGAATAGAAACTCTCAAAGTATCAAAATACTCACAAAAATACGCTCGAGAATCTAGAGAGAAAGAAAACTTGTTTCTGGTGTGATTTTCAATTCTAACATAAGCGTCTATTTATAGGAAAATGGTAGATCGCCATAGGAGACTAAAATAATAAATTAATATTATTTCTTTTCAAATTTCCTACGCACACCTTCACCAACCAAGCCAGCCAAATCTGAAAAATAATAGCAGCCCACATGCTTGAAAAACCAAAAGTGGGTCCCACCCATAAATTTAATAAAAATCATTTTATTTTCCAAAACTTCAATAATTCATAGAAAATAGCCTATTTATCAGAAAAATACAATTTTTCTGTCCATTTTGCCTGAAATCGAATTCTCTACAAGTTAGTAGCTTTGAGTTTTTCCAAATTCCAAACAGAAAATATCCAAAATCCACAAACGGGTATTTTTAATATTTCCCTTCCGACAGAATACTGATAAAACACATCAGCATTAATTCCTTCATTTATAACCATAAAAAATAAATTAATCCATCATTTATATCCACATCAAATAAATATTTCCTTATCATGTAAATCAATAATTAATTATTCACAAATAATATTACAGAATCACACTTATGACAACCAGGTAGTTCCCAGGAAAGAGGGGGCTTACCAATAAGGATTTCTTCTTACTGACGCGCAATTAGGTGACCAAACCTCTCCTTGACAGAACTTTCTAGACATTGCAAATAATGTTATCTAATAATATTATTCAAATAATATGAATTATTGATCTGATAATGGGAATACTGTGCAATGACAATTATTGAAACAACAATAATATAAACTATCAACGCATCAATTATTGAATCAATAAAATAAAATATTAAACAGTAACTACTGTAACAATTATTGATTAGTGCCTTCTTACTTACGAATCAATAATTTAACAATACTCTGCAATATCGTGTACCATTGTGCAACCACATATATTACTATATTTTAACCACCAAGTAACCCAATAGTGTTAACGGTAACAATTACACCGTTATTCATAAAAACTCATACTTTGTCATTTTCTTCATCCGACAGTTATTCCGTTATGGGGCCCACAATTGACTGTGTTGTCGTACGAATATTCCCGACAAAAAGAATATTTCACGACCAAACGAATATTCCCCAACAGAAATGAATATTTTATAACCACTTGCTTATTTTGTAAAATTTGCTCATTTCACCCATAACCAAAGCATTATATCAAATTAACACCTTATTAATTTCGAATAATAAATAGAGGAAAAATTCAATTTTATTTATAATAAGTTGGGGTCTTACATCAAGTCCAGCTGGGATGGAGGCATCAAAGGGTTTCCCAGACAAGACAAAATCGATAGTTCAAAGGAGAGCGTTTGTCGTAACCTCCCAAAAAGCGAGGAATCCGAATGAGGTGATCATGGGTAAGCTAATCATAAACTCTAGCAAAGTTTATACTTTATTTGATACCGGTTCTACCCATTCTTTCATTTCTCCTACTTGCGCTCAACGTTTAAATTTGACTCCGGAGAAATTAAACTTTGACTTATCTATTGAATCTCTGTTGGGAGAAACCTTCATTACATCCACGGTTTATAAGTCTTGTTTGATTCAAATCGGTAACTGCACGTTACATGTCGATCTTATTTCTTTAAAAATACTTGCATTTGATGTGATTATAGGGATTTATTGGTTAACTACTCATCATGCTAAAATCGATTGTTTTCGTAAGGTTGTTAGCTTTCATATTCCTAACCAACCTATTATACGAATTCAAGCAACCAAACCACTAAAATCAATCACTTTCATATCAAGTCATAAAGCTATTCGTTTATTGAAAAATGGATGTCAAGCTTTCTTAGCCCATGTCACAGATTTAAATAAAAATACGTCAGATTTGAATGATATTTCTATTGTTAATAAATTTCCTGACGTATTTCTAGAAGAACTTCATGGCCTACCCCCAAAGCGTGAAATTGAATTTTTTATCGACCTTGAAACCGGTACAAAACCCATTTCCAAAGACCCATATCGAATGGCTCATATTGAAGTTCAAGAGTTAAAAACCCAACTACAAGAATTATTAGACATCAGTTTCATTCATCCTAGTACCTCTCCTTGGGGTGCTCTTGTTCTATTCGTGAAGAAGAAAGATGGAAGTATGCGACTTTGTATTGATTATCGGGAGTTGAATCATGTCACCATCAAAAATAAATACCGTTGCCTCGCATTAATGACTGTTTGACCAGTTGCAAGGAGCCAAATTCTTTTCAAAGATTGATCTTCGTTCCGGATATCATCATTTGAAGATTAAAACTGATGACATTCCAAAAACTGCTTTCAGAACTCGATACGGGCATTATCAATTCCTAGTCATGTCTTTTGGATTGACTAATGCTCCTGCTGCCTTCATGGACATGATGATCTAAGTATTCAAGGAATATTTGGATCACTTTGTGGTCGTCTTTATTGATGACATCCTCATATACTCCAAAACCCGTGAAGACCATGAGCAACACTTGAGGCTGATACTCCAAAAGCTTCGTGAAAATAAGCTATATGCCAAGTTGAAGAAATTTGAGTTCTGGCTTGAGGAAGTTTCATTCCTTGGGCACATGATATCAAATCATGAAATATCTGTTGACCCGACAAAGATTGAAGCAATTCAAAGCTGGGAGCAACCTAAGTCAGTGACCGAAGTACGTAGCTTTCTCGGCATAGCTAGTTATTATGGGAGATTCATAGAAGGGTTTTCTCGAATCGCTACTCTATTAACTCAGCTGACTAAAAAAGATATAAAATTCGGTTGGAGCGAGGAATGTGAAAAGAGTTTTCAAGACTCAAGAGGAGTCTCATTTCAGCACCTGTTCTAACAATACCATCCGGCTCGGAGGGATTTGTCATCTATAGTGATGCTTCAGGCAAAGGGTTAGGATGTGTTCTCATGCAACATGGGAAAGTCATAGCCTATGCCTTACGACAACTCAAAGAATATGAGAGGAATTATCTTACTCATGATCTAGAGTTGGCAGCAGTCATTTTTCCTCTTAAGATTTGGAGGCATTACCTGTATGGAGAGAAGGTGGAGATTCATACGGATCATAAAAGCCTCAAATATTTCTTCCCTCAAAAGGAACTCAACATGCGGCAAGGACGATGGCTTGATCTGCTGAAAGATTATGATCATACCATCTAATACCATCTTGGAAAAGCGAACGTAGTAGCGAACGCATTGAGTAGAAGATCATATGCGGGTATGAGTGCGATATTGTCAATGTAAAGGCCCATTTTGTATGACTTACAAAGGATGGAGATAGAGTTAAAGACTCCAGGGACCTATATGATGATGGCGAATATATGAGTAGAACCGACTTTAATTGATAAAGTTAAAGCTACTCAAGCTACAGACCTGAAGCTGATGTGTATGAGGAAGAAAGTACAAGAAGGCATTCCGGAAGCAAGAATCGATGAAGAAGGAATACTTCGAGTCAACTCCAAACTTTGTGCTCCTAATGATTCTGACTTGAAGTATAAAATCATAATGGAGGTGCACAACACACCGTTTGCAATCCATCCTGGGAGTACTAAAATGTATCGTGATCTTCGACATACATTTTGGTGGAGCAATATAAAGAGAGAGATAGCGGGGTTTATCTCAAGGTGTCTAACTTGTCAACGAGTCAAGGCGGAGCATCAAGTGTCAAAAGGTCCATTGCAACCACTTGAAATTCCAGAATGGAAGTGGGAGCACATTACCAATGTTTTCATTACTAGTCTTCCCAAGGTTTCTCAAGGCATAGATGTGATTTGGGTCATTGTTGATAGATTAACCAAGTCTGCTCATTTCTTACCGATACAAGAAACTTATACACTTGAACGTCTTGCTAGTATATACGTAAACGAGATTGTAAGATTGCATGGTATGCCAGTATCCATAGTTTCTGATCGAGACCCAAGACTCACTTCAAGATTTTGGGTTAGTTTACAAAAAGCTATGGGCACGAATTTACGATTTAGTTCAGCATATCATCCTCAAATGGATGGGCAGTCGGAAAGGACTATTCAAACTCTTGAAGACTTATTAAGACTCTATGTCCTTGACTTCAAGGGAAGTTGGGACAAGTTCTTACCATTGGTGGAGTTTTCCTACAACAATAGTTATCAAGCAAGTATTGGCATGGCTCCATTTGAGGCGTTGTATGGAAGAAAGTGTCGTTCCCCAGTATGTTGGGGTGAGGTGAGTGAAGCAATATTGTTGGGACCGGATTTGGTACGTATGACTGTGGAAAAGATTGAAACGATCCGACAACGTATAAAAACTTCACAAGATTGACAAAAGAGTTATGCTGATCTTCATCGAAAGGACGTGGAATTCAATATTGGAGATCATGTGTTGTTACGTGTTGCTCCATGGAAAGGAGTTACGAGATTTGGAAAGAGAGAAAAGCTCAATCCTCAATTCATTGGCCCATTTTTAATCCTCGATCGAGTAGGAACTGTGGACAATAGACTCGCCTTACCGCCAAGTATGTCTCGTGTTCATAATGTTTTTCACATATCTATGTTACGTAAATATGTGAAAAACCCAAACCACATTATTGAATTTGAACCAGACGAGATAAAGGAAGATTTAACGTATGAAGAGGTACCTGTTAAAATCTTGGATAAGAAGGATCATATTTTATACTCCAAGGTTATACCTCAAGTCAAAGTTTTGTGGAGAAACCACGATGTGGAAGAAATGACCTAGGAGTTTGAATCTTAGATGAAGTCAAGATATCCTCATCTCTTCGATATACCAGGTACGTACCCTAATTTCGAGGACAAAATTTCATAAGATGGGGAGGTTGTAAGACCCCAACTTTTATGAATAAAGATTAATTTCTCTCAAAATATATTTTTGAATATTATGGTGTGGATATAATATAATATTATAGTTGTGGTTAATATTTACAAATTTTGCAAAGTAAGCAAGTGGTTATATAATATTCGATTGGTCGGGGAATATTCGTTTTAACAGGGAATATTCGTATGACGGCACAATCATTGGTGGACGCCACAACAGAAGTATTATCGTAGTTAGAAAATGACATAATTATCTTTTTTAAAAAAATAATGGTAGAAGTTTTACCGTTGAACTGTTGAACTACCCGATAGTAAAAGTACAGTAATACGCGTGATTGCATAGTAGCACACGGTATTGATTATTGATGCTTACATGAGAAGTCACTCATTTATACTCAATTAATGCTACAGTAATTGTTGCATCATATCTCTCATATTATTGATTCAATTATTATCACAGTATCTGTGACGATTTGATTGTTTGAATTGCGATTCTGGGGACATAATCCTTGTAAGGAGGGAACGATGTAACGATCCGAAATTTCAAAGTGTAATTTAAATATTTATTGAGTTATATAAATATTATTTGAGGTGTTTATTGTTAAATAAATATTTTATTGATGTGATGATTGATGAATCTAAATGATTAGAGAATTTTCTAAATTAAATTAATTTATAATTTAGAGGTTTGTATTATAGCATGAGGTGTTATGTGGTTGTGTTGATTTAATAATTTAGATGGTGTTAAATTATTAAATAAAGTTATAATGAAAATTATAAATTGGTGATATTTGCTAAGTGGCTATATTTAATTAAAATATAGCATGTGATTAATTTAATGGGTTAATGTTGGATATTAAAATAATATGTGATTATAGTTTATAAACTAAAGTGTTTAATAAAATAAATTAAAATGGGTTTAAATTAGTTTTTGTCAAACAAGGCTTAAGTATTTGAACTCTTTAATTTTAAATGGTTTGCCAAACAAGCCTTAGGGCTTTTGATATTTCTACTTTTTGAAATATAATATAAATAAAATAATAAATATAATATATTTATGTTTATATTAATGCTTTTTTTAAATTAGATGTTATTAAAGTAATTAGGATTATTTAGATTATCGGTTTTCCTTTTGTATTAAGTCTTTTCTGACTTGAAATATTTGAGTTATGAATGTTGAGAACTTGAGAGGTTAGCAGAGAAAATTGAGAGAGAGTTATGAATTTTCACAGCAAGTTCAAGTGATTAGCAATGTTTGCATTTGTAGTTGAAGGTATGTTTTACAACTTTAATATTATACGCATATATGTGAATATTACGACAACAATTTTCATACTCTTTGAATTTCAAATTGTTGAATTGTTGCTATATTATGGGATTACTTGTGATTATATGAGTATATGATAACTGGAGATTGTGTCTTAAACGAGAAATTCATATTAATTTCGGATATCTATAGAAATTTTGTCAGTATATATATGTTTTCTAATGTAATCATGTAAGTATCAATTTTAGTAGCCAAATTGTATGTGAAATTATAAATTGAAGCTTGTATATGGTAGTTCATTGAGATACGAATGTAACGTAGTTTGAATGGAGTAATTTGGTCAAGTAATGAAATCACAGTGATGATTTCTAGAATGAATATCAAAAATGGAGTTTTATATGAAAAACATGAATTTTGAGAAATTAAAATAGCTTTATTTGGTGTTAAATTGTTTCAATTGGTTGTAAATGTGAGCAATCATGTTTATGATTGTGGTATATTTACTTTACGTGTTAATTTCACTGTTTGGTGGGTGAAATTTGTGTTTGTTGGGCTAAAGTCGGCTACTGTTCATTAGCCTCTCTGCGTCTGTCTGAACACAAAAGTGTTGGCTGCTTGCTATTGCCAAAAAAAATAAGCACATTCTTGCTTGGCAGGTCCCAAGCCTTTGTATGGCTTTGTATTTGAGATTAAACACCTAGTTTTGATTTTGACTACTGATATTACTGCATCTTGGGATAGCATCATGTTAGCATGGGTAAAATTATGTTAGTATGTTAAATGGGTAATGTTAAGGTTAACATAACATAGTGAAATGTGGTTAGTAATTCAAGTTGTAAAAATGATTGGTAAAAATATGAAAGGGACGTGTTTTAATTTATTAAGCATGATAAATAGTAAACAAGTGTTGCGAAGTTAAACACTTAGAGTTTCTGAAATGTGAATGGTGATGAACATGTTTTGGTATGTTAGCATATCTAATAGATATTTTGGTTCTAAAATTATATGTAGGTGATCGTGAGTTTAATTTTATAGCTTACGCTCAAGGCACGCTTTCTAACTCTATATTTACATTGAGCAAGTTTTCTAAACTTCTCTTTTTACATTGAGCAAGCCTTTTATCCTTACATTTATGTTGAACTAGATCTTACTTTAAAGTTTCGTTAAACGAACTATTATTTTCTTAATCATGATTTGAACAATCTAGCTACGACATTATTTTATTCAAACAAGTTTAAAGTCCAATACTTATTGATGCATTATAACTTGTTTATTGTTAGAAAAGTTTCATTATTGTTATTAGGATATTATGAATGCAGCTTTCTTGAATTCTAATTTCAAATGTTTAATTATTATAGTTCATTTACTTGACACAAGTCATTTTCATAATAAGTAAGCTTTATTTTCAGTTTGCTATTACTTAATGTTTATTCAATAATTCATAGTCCTAGCTTAATTTTATTCAAGCAAGGTTTATTATTGTCATTCAATACTTATGCTTTGTAGTTGTTTCTAAGCATGAGATCAAGTATAGTCACTTGGCTTACACTTATTCATTGTTTCATATTATGTTACTATTAACCAACTGTTGTATTACCAAACACTATTGATTCAACTAGTCCGTTAGTTGATGTTTGTTGAACTTCAAGTTACCCTTGATAGCTTATCCAAACCAAACCTTCTTTGGTGCGGACTTGTATTCTAAATACTAAGATGAACAACCCTATTATTATTAGGGGATAACTTACGCGTAGCGTTAAATGTTTGCGCACAATACATGGTACGAAGTGATGATCCCCCTAAGTACGAGGACTCCTTATAGTCTTATGACTGTTAAAGTCGGGGTTGAAAGATTACTCACAACTGTGGACATGGTTCATGGTCTTATGACCCTCAGTTATGTTTATTCCATATTTTGGATTCCTGTTTCTGATTATCATTGTTAGAGTACTATTAGGTTTTGATGAGCCTTTATTGGCGATTATTATTATTATTCTCATGTTGATTCATTGTTATATCCGGTGAGCAATTATTTTGCTCACTCTTGCATATTATAAACTCATTGCGGCTAAAGAGGAGAAGGTAGATGAACCTTCGACTAGCAAATAAAAGGAAAAAATTGTACAAGTGATGAAGACTTGATTTATTAGACTTTTATTTATTATGATGATCTTAGACTTTATTAATAATGATGTAATATAATAATTTAATTCCTCTTTTTGAATGATGTTTTAAGGTTAGATAACTTTGGATGATTTTGAAAGTAATTGATGTAACCTATTTAAAGGGAGGATTATGATTTAAATATTATTTTATTTGGGTAGATAGTATAATGTATGATTGTACCAAATCTTGGATAGTGAAGCACCAAGATTTGGGGGTGTCTTGTGGGTATCAAAATGACCTTAGGTGGGGGGAAAAGCCTTAGGAAGTAACCTTTGAAAAGATAGTGATGATAAACTCTTATCGAGTTTTAGGAAAAATAAAGTAATAAAACACTTATGTGCTTATGTGATAGTAATCTTATGTGCTCGTGAGTGTCGAGTAGTAATAGCTAGTAATTAAAACTTAAACTTTGGTTGACAGGATGGCTATTGTAGGAGGATCCAGTCAGGCTAGAGAGGAGGAGCCTCGAGATATTCAGGTGATTTGGGAACAACTCTTGCCACGGGAAGCAGTTCAAATCGGTCCACGATAGTTGAGTAGGAGAGGGTACCTGACGAGGATGATGAGATAGAGATAAACGAGGAGGACCCCATGGAGCTGCCACAGTCGGAGGATTAGGAGGACGAGGAAGAAGAGCTTCCACTTAAATCGATAGTTTCCCGTATGTACGATGAGGTGTATGATCGCAATGTGGAACTTCAAGATATTGTCGAGGAGTTACAAGAGATAGTAGCTGAACAACATACCTCGATGGCATAGAAAGACAATGAGATCCAGGATCGAGAAGAACGACTGAACAACATTGAAGAGAAGCTGGTCCACACTGAAGGAGAGAATGAGCGAATGATGGAGAAGATTGCAGAACTGGAGAATAAGCTGAAAGAAGAATCTACAAAAAGGGCAAGAGCCAAAGACGCATACAGTGAAGCTTATCAACGAGCCAGAATAGCAGAGAGTGATGTACAAGCCAAGAGGAGGAAGATGGAAGAAATGAGCAACATATTCAACACCGTGGTCAATCGAACTCAAGATCGAGTCATGAGTTATCAGATTCAGTTTGAGACGCTACCATCATACGTATTGGATCGCCGAATAATGTTTCGAATTATAGAGGAAGAGCGTCGTAAGGCTACGCAGTATCTTAGTAGAACATTGTAGAAAATGTAGTTGATAGGTGGTTTGATAATAAACGAAATGTAAATCCGGGTATGATAACCATGGGATAGATGATGATGATGTTATCCTGCATTGTTATAGTTCGGAAAGTAATGTAAATAGCGAAATGATGATGCTATTGTTTTGATGTTTTTATGATGAATGAATAAAAGTTATTATTTTATTCAAAGTGTTAAGTGTTATGTGATAAAAACTTTTATGATGTGCGACTTAAGTATATAATACTTAAGAGGTTGAATAGAAGCTAATGGATGTATTTTAACGCGAAAATGGCTTCAAGGCGTCAACCACCACGATGGAGAATCGTTGAGAAAAACAACAACAACAATGTGGAAGAAAACTACATTCAACGGACTAGTGGCGTTCTTGTGACGGCTGCTTCTGAAATCAACCTCGGAATCAAGGTACTACGTTTAAGGACTTTAAAGCGGTTGGACCACTAAAATTCGAGGTCCATGAATCCGAGTTGAAGCCTACAGACTTGGATTATGGAAATCGAGAAGGTTTTTTATGTTGCTAGGGTAGAGGATAACCCGTAAGAGCTGCTTTTACAGCGTTTATGTTAAAAGAGGAGGCTAGCTATTGGTGGCGAGGCCAACAAAACTTCGGGAAGGGCGAGGGTGATGACACAGGATAGGTTTAAGGAGCTATTTTTTGAGACTTATTTCCCGAGAGTTCAAAGAAATCGACTAGAGGTTCGATTTTGGAATTGAAGCGAGGATCGATGTCGGTGTCTGAGTATCTTGCCAAAATTTAACGAGTTGGCGAGGTTTGCGCCATATCAATTCGGCCTGAGAACGGCCTTGAAAGCGAAGAGGTTTGAGCGGATTGAAACCACAGTTTATCTGATGGGGTCTCCTGTTCCAATTGAAGACATTTGCGTGATGATGGAAAAGGCGATTCTCATTTGAAAGTGGAGGCGAGGCGATAAAAAAACATAATCAAGAAGCGGAGGAAGAAGAAAAAAGTGAAGGTGAAGCTAAGAATGGTAGTGGTGGTAATGGCGAAAATGACAACAATTTGAAGAGGAAGTGGAATGCTAATGGGGAGCTGAAATCGACAAAGAAACCGGAAAAAAAGAAGTTGAAAGCATGTCTACGTGCGGAAAAAGTTTCATAAGGGAGTGTGTTTCTTTGGGGAAATGCAGTATACTTCAATTATGGACAGGAGGGTCACATCGCCCCAAATTGCACTCAAGCTAAGAAGAATGTGTGCTTCGCGTGCGGATCCAAGGATCACTTTGCTCGTGAATGCCCTAAGAAGAGATCTGGTGAGACAAATGGGAGCAAAGGAAATGCTAGGTGGAGGAGCATTGGCTATTCTTTGGGCCAACATCAACAAATAAGCCCATACTAGAACCTTGACATGGCCAGTGCGGGATGCGGTGCAATCAAAAGATGTAAATGTCGGGTATTATCCCAATCAATGATATAGATGCATATGTATTATTTGATTCGGGTGCTACTTGCTCGTTTATATCTGATGAATTTGCTAAGAAGTTAGAAATACCTTGTGAAGAGTTGAAATTTCCTTTAAACATAGAAATTGCGAATAGGGAAGTGATTCTTGTTAGGTTCGTATACAAGAACTGTAGGGTGAACATTAAGGGGAATGTTATGAAAGTAGATTTAATTCTGATAAAACTCGGAGAGTTCGATGTTATTTTAGGAATGGATTGGCTATTCAATTATGGGCGATAATTGATTGCCAAAAAAGTGTGTAAACCTTTTGACTCAAATCGAAAGGTAGTTTTCATGGTAGCAAATCGCTGAACAAATGAAATGTCGGCGATGATCTGAGGCGAAAAAGTTATTAAGTAAAGGTTGTGTAGGGTATTTAGCTTACATAGTTGATACTCAAAAAGAGAAGGTATGAAATTGGAGGAAATACCGGTGGTTAGGGAGTTAAATGGGCGTGTTTTGGAAGATTTGCGGGGACTTCCACGATGAGAAATCGAGTTTGTGATCGACTTAAGCGCCGAGAACCGCTCCTATATCGAAGGCCCCATCTGAGAATGGCTCGGTGAGATGAAGGAATTAATGGTGCAATTTGCAAGAAGCTGACTTGAGCCAAAGTATATTCAATAGAAGTGTGTGTCATAGTAGGGGAGCCCGGTGTTGTTAAATGAAGAAGAAGGATGGGTCGATGCGTCTTTGCATTGATTATAGGGAATTGAACAAAGTCACTATTAAAAATAAATATCCATTGCCAGAATAGATGACTTGTTTGATCGATTGAAGGGTCTTTATATTTCTCAAAAATAGATTTGAGAAGTGGGTATCATCGATTGAAAGTGAGGAAGGAGGATGTCTGAAAGGCGGCATTAGAACTAGGTATGGACATTACTGAATTTTTAGTGATGTCATTTGGTTTGACAAGCGCCCTACGGCGTTCATGGATTTGATGAATAGGGTGTTTAAACCATTTTTGGACAAATTTGTGGTGGTGTTCATCGATGATATTCTGGTGTACTCTAAAACTCAAGAGGAACACGTGGAACACTTACATCGACGTTGGAGATGTTAAGAAAAGAAAAGTTATATGCGAAATTCTCTAAATGTGAATTTTGGGTGGAGCGTGTACAATTTCTTGGGCATGTAATTGATAAGGATGGGATTTAGTAGATCCATCAAAAGTTGAAGTTGTGATAAATTGGGAACAACCAAGAACTCCATCGAGTAAGAAGTTTCTTGGGGTTGGCGAGGATATTATAGACGGTTTATTCAAGATTTTTCCAAGATTGCTACTCCATTGACAAATTTGACAAGAAAATCTATAAAATTTGTTTGGGCGGAAAAATGTGAGAAAAGTTTTCAAGAATTAAAGAAAAAGCTTAAGTGTGGCTTTGTGTTGTCATTCTTAGGATAATCTGAGGAAACTTTGTGGTGTATAGTGATGCTTCACACAAAGGATTGGGTTGTGTCCTTATGCAAAATAGCAAGGTTATTGTGTATGCATCAAGGCAACTGAAGGACTACGAAAAAGGATATCTGACTCATGACTTAGAGTTGGCAGCGGTTGTGTTCGCATTGAAGATATGGAGACACTATCTCTATGAAGAAAAATGTGAGATCTACACAGACCATAAAAGTCTGAAGTATATATTCACACAGAAAGACCTGAACATGCGTCAAAGGAGATGGATGGAACTGATAAAAGATTATGATTGTGAGATCTTTTATCATCAAGGGTAAAAAAACTAATGTGGTTGCAGATGCCTTGAGTAGGAAAGGCGGAGAAAAGTTATTGATGTTAATAGATAAGGAGGAGCTCATTTCAATGATGGCAAGGCGAGTTGGAAATCAAATTTCGAGAAAGAATCAGATGAAAAATTGTTCCGGATAGAAGCTAGTCCAACTTTGGTGGACAAAGTGAAGAATGCTTTCGCTACTGGGATGAGGAATGCAAGAAAATAAAAGAAAAAATGTGGTCGAGGGTAAAGAAGCGAAGTATAAAATTCGATCTTTGAGGAATACTAAGATTCGAGGGGCGAATTTGGGTTCCAACAATTCGGGATATTAAAGAAGAAATCTTGGCGAAAGCACATAGCTCAAGATATTGATTCATCAAGGAAGTATAAAAATGTATCAAGATTTGAGGCGTCATTTTGGTGGCGAAACATGAAAAGAGATGTTCGAGAATCGTTGCAAAGTGCTTGACATGTCGAGAAAAGTGAAGGTAGAGCATCAACGACCAAGCGGATTACTTCAACCGTTGGAATCTACGGAATGGAAGTGGGAGCATATCACAATGGATTTTGTGGTAGGTCTTCCATGACTTCGAAAAGATAAATCGCGATATGGGTGATAGTGGAAAGGATTAACAAAATCGCACACTTTTTGCCAATAAAGATTAGATTTAATCTTGATCGGTGGCAAAATTATCGTTAAGGAGATCGTCTCAAGACATGGAGTTCGATATCAATTGTATCGAGACGAGAGATCAGAGTTCACATCAAATTTTGGAAGAGACTACAAGAATGCATGGGAACGCATTGATTGAAGATGAAATACAGCGTATCATCCATAATTATGGGCAAAGCGAAAGAAACGATCCGAGACACTTGAAGATATGCTCGGGCGTGCATCATGGATTTCAAAGGAAGCTGGGATGATCATCTCTGGTTGGTGGAATTTGCATCAAAACGATTACCATAAGCATTGGTATCTTGCCATCTGAGGCGTTATCTGACGAAAGTCTGAGAACTCCACTATCTTTGGGATGAAGTTGGAAAACGTCAACTTTTAGGCCCGAATTGGTTCGTGAGAGGCCATTTGAAGTAATCAAACTCATCGAGCAAGATTGGTAGGCTGCTCAAGATCGACGAGAAAAAGTATCTTTGATCGACCACGAGTAAAAGTCATTGAATTTGAAGCGCAAGTTTCATGTTCTGAAAAATCTCTCCTTGGAAGGGAAGATTAGTTTTAGCAAAAAGAAAAGCTCGATTGAGGGTTTATTGGACCTTTTGAAATTCTCTGTGAGTGGGAGAGGTGGCTTATGAGGTAGCTTTACCTCGAGAATTAGAACATGTGCACAATGTTTTTTCATGTTTGATTGTTGCGACCATATAAACTTGATTATAAGCATGTGATCGAATATGAACCGTTGCGATTCGATAAAGATTTGTCTTCGAAGAGATTCTATCCGGATAGTCGACGAGGAAAGAACAAGTGCTCGAGGAATAAAGTGATACCTTACATGAAGGTGATATGGAACCCACAACGTCGAAGAGGCTATTTGGGAACTTCGAAGGCGATATGATGAAAAATTACCACAGTTATTTGTTTTGATACATGTCTTGATTATGGGGACAGAATCTTTGTAAGTAAGGAGAATGTGGCGATTTGATTGTTTGAATTGTGATTACGGGGATGAGAATCCTTGTAAGGAGGAAGGATGTAACGATCCAAAAATTTCAAATTGTAATTTAAATATTTATTGAGTTATATAAATATTATTTGAGGTGTTTATTGTTAAATAAATATTTTATTGATGTGATGGTTGATGAATCTAAATGATTAGAGAATTTTTCTAAATTAAATTAATTTATAATTTAGAGGTTTGTATTATAGCATGAGGTGTTATGTGGTTGTGTTGATTTAATAATTTAGATGGTGTTAAATTATTAAATAAAGTTATAATAAAAATTATAAATTGGTGATATTTGCTAAATGGATATATTTAATTAAAATATAGTATGTGATTAATTTAATGGGTTAATGTTGGATATGAAAATAATATGTGATTATAGTTTATAAACTAAAGTGTTTATTAAAATAAATTAAAAAGGGATTTAAATTAGTTTTTTGTCAAACAAGGCTTAAGTATTTTAATTCTTTAAAATTTAAATGGTTTTGCCAAAACAAGCCTTATGGCTTTTGATATTTCTAATTTTGAAATTAAATAAAATAAACAAAATAAAATAAATAATAAATATAATATATTTATATTATATCGTTAATGCTTGATTTTGCAATTAGTAGGGTTATTAAGGTTTTCGGTTTTATTCTAGCGCTTGAATATCAATTGGTTATTTGTATTACATTCTATTTCTTTCAGTGTGAAATCTTGAGTTTTGAAATTGAGAACTTGAGAGGTTAGAGAGAAAATTGAGAGAGATTTTTTTTCACGCAAGTTCAAGTGATTAGCGATGTTTGAATTTGTAGTTGAAGGTATGTTTTACAACTTTAATATTATAAGCATATATATGAATATTACGACAACAATTTTCATACTATGTGAATTTCAAATTGTTGAATTATTCTTATATTATGGGATTACTTGTGATTATATGAGTATATGATAGCTTGGAGATTATGTCTTAAATAGAAATTCATGCTAATTTTGGATATCTATAGAAATTTTGTCGGTATATATATATTTTTCATATGTAATCATGTAAGTATCAATTTTAGTAGCCAATTTGTATGTGAAATTGTAAATTGAAGCTTGTATATGATAGTTCATTGAGATCTGAGCATAACGTAATTTGAATGGAGTGATTTGGTTGACTAATGAATTCACGGTGTTGATTTCTAGAATGAATATCAAAAATGGAGTTTTATATGAAAAATATGAATTTTGAGAAATTAAAATAGTTTTAGTTGGTGTTAAATTGTTTCAATTGGTTGTAAATGTGAGCAATCATGTTTATGATAGTTGTATATTTATCTTACGTGTTATTTTCATTTGTTTGGTGGGTGAAATTTGTGTTTGTTGGGCTAAAGTTAGCTATTGTTCATTAGCCTCTCTGCGTCTGTCTGAACACCGTGGCAATTTACTTGTTGCTTGATGTGAAGCAAAAAGAAGTGGCATTGCTTGGATCCCAAACCTTTGTATGGCCTGCCATGCATATTACCTACAGTTTGAGATTAAAACCTACATTTATTCTTGCGGTCTTGGGATAACATCATGGTATGGCTGCGAAATTATGTTAGCATATTAAATGGGTAATGTTAAGGTTAACATAACATAGTGAATTGTGGTTAGTAAGTTCAAAGTTGTAAAAATGTTTAGTAAGTCGAGAATGTGTTATGTTTTGATTTATTAAGCATATGAGCGTTAGTTAAGTGTTGAGAAGTTAAACACTTAGAGTTTTAAAATGTGAATGGTAATGAACATGTTATGATATGTTAGCATATCTAATAGGTGTTGTGGTTCTAAAATTATGTGTAGGTGATCGTGAGTTTAATTTTATAGCTTACGCTTTCGAAGCGAAGTTTTCTAACTCTATATTTACATTGAGCAAGTTTCTAAACTTCTCTTTTTTACATTAAGTAAGCCTTTTATCCTTACATTTATGTTGAACTAGTTCTTACTTTAAAGTTTAGTTAAGCGAACTATTGTATTCTTAATCATGATTTGAACAATCTAGCTATGACATTATTTTATTCAAACAAGTTTGAAGTCAATACTTATTGATGCATTCTAACTTGTTTATTGTTAGACAAGTTTCATTATTGTTATTTGGATATTATGAATGCGACTTTCTTGAATTCTAATTTCAAATGTTGAATTATTATAGTTCATTTACTTGACACAAGTCATTTTCATAATAAGTAAGCTTTATTTTTTACTTCTTTATTACTTAATGTTTATTCAATAATTCATAGTCCTAGCTTAATTTTATTCAAGCAAGGTTTATTATTGTCATTCAATACTTATGCTTTGTAGTTGTTTCTAAGCATGAGATCAAGTATAATCGATTCGCTTACACTTATTCATTGTTTCATATTATGTTATTATTGATCAACTGTTGTATTATCAAACACTATTGATTCAACTAGTCCACTAGTTGATGTTAGATTGAACTTCAAATTACCCTTGATAAGCTTATCCAAACCAAACCTTCTTTGGTGCGGACTTGTACTCTAAATCTTGAGATGAACAACCTATTATTATTAGGGGATAACTTATGCGTAGCGTTAAATGTTTATGCACAATACATGGTACGAAGGGTTTGATCCCCCTAAATGCGAGGTCCTTATAGTCTTATGACTATTAAAGTTGGGGTTGAAAGATTACTCATAACTGTGTGGACATGGTTCATGGTCTTATGACCCTCGGTTATGTTTATTCCATATTTTGGATTCGATTTACGATTATCATTGTTAGAGTACTATTCGGTTTTGATGAGCCTTCATTGGCGATTATTATTGTTATTCTCATGTTGATTCATTGTTATATCCGGTGAGCAATTGTTTTGCTCACTCTTGCATATTATAAACTCATTGCAGCTAAAGAGAGAAGGTAGATGAACCTTCACTAGCAAAAGAAAGGGAAAATTTTAAAGAAATTTATTATGAGGAAAAATGTACAAGTGATGAAGACTTGTAATTTTGATTATGATTATGATTTAGACTTTTATTTGGGTGGATGATGATCTTATAGACCAAATTTATTTTAAATGATGTAATGTATCTACATAATATTTAAAATTTTGAAACGCATTTTATTAATGACGTTTATAAGGTTAGATAACTTTTACGGGGATGTTTTGAACTTAATGATGTAACCTATTTAAATTGGGAGGTTTTATGATTCAAATATTATTTTATTTGGGTAGATAAATGTATGAATGTTTGAATAGTGAGCACCAAATCTTATGGGAATTGATAATACTACCTAGATTTGGAGGTATAGTAAATTAAGAATAAAGGAAAAGTGGAAGGTATTATTACGTAATATTCTAAGGCCCAAAATATGCAATTATCGAAACTATATTTTCCTATAAATAAAGCTCATTCTTCCTTCATTTCTCCACCAATTCACTAAAGCTATAGAGCAATTATTATAGAAAGAAATTATAGAGAAAAGAAGAAGAGAAGTCTGCTACCTCACTATTCCAAAGATCCGATCTCTTCTAAGGTAAGGGATATTATTATTATAGTAAGGGTATTATTCTTTCGTATTCATGAAGAGAGTTATTTTCTTTCAATACTAAATAGCAGTTTTATTCCATTCTTTATTATTATGTTGGAATAACTCGTCTACATGCCAATCTAGTATACATGGTGAAATTCTTCTCATTATTCCATTCTTTATTATTACTGTTGGAATAACCGCCTGCATGTCAGGATCTATCGCATGCCTGGTGAATTCTGTTGTTATTCCATTTTTTATTATTCTTTTGAAATATCATGTCTGTGTGGATTATACATGACCTGGTTCCATTCTTTATTATTCTGTTGGGAATAACCTGTCTATGCGGTCTATCGCATGCCTTGTGAATTCTTCTGTTGTTCCATTCTTTATTATTCTATTGGAATAACCTGTCTATGTGGATTACCGCATGCATGGTGAATGATCCTTCGTATACATTCTTTATTAAATTGTGGAAATGATTTGTCTACGTGGATTACCGCATAGCAGACGAAAATCTATTTGCAGTTTCATATATTCTATTATACTCAGTCGGTTAAAGTTTTGGCTTCTATACTCCATGAAATTAGTAGAATATCTTGGATATTTGTGTTTCATCCAGTATCTTTTCATGAAAATATTCTTCTGAGCAATCTTGAATTTTACTTCACAAAGCAGTATCATGTTGACAATTTGGACGTAATTGATTTCAGGATAAATTCACTTATAAATCTTTAAAATTTATTCTTGAACTTGTTTTATTGAATTATTATGTCATTGTCATCATCCTCATGCTTATATTGTGATGGAAGTCATTTTTGGCTTACGTGCATATATGGACTTGGTATGATTATGACCAGGGATCATTCGGTATAATCATGACCTGTAATGTTATGAATGATGTGGTAAAAGTCCTCGATTTATGTGTAGTGCATTGATGGATGATTTTGGTATGATTATGACCGTGGATTATTAGGTATAGTCATGACCATTGATGATTTAATGAATATCCTTAGCAAGTAGTGCGTGATATCGATGATGTGGTTTATTTATTGTTTGAGTCTCACCGATAAAAATTGATGAAAACATTTTAAATCATAGAAGATAGTAGATATCATGCTCTACTTGACTCTTCTAATGGATTGCTTATTCCGCTGCAGTTAAACTTAATGTGTATTGTATTTTATCAGTGTAACATTGTTGAAGACTAATGATAATTTATTATGCATTATCTAAGTCATAATATTTCTTACTAGGCTAGTTGAGCTCACCCTTTTGCTTTCATTGTTCTCTTAAGGAAATGAGAACGTAGTCGGGACTAGTCGGGGAACGGAGTGATGGTCCAAGATGGTGTATTAGTAGTCCTCACTATTCTATAAAATAGTGCAACAATAAATGTAATGAGGACTCTATTTGAGAGTGGATATTGTCTAGAAGGCAATATTCATGTTTAAACTCTCAGCTATGTTTTGTCGTATATTACATGACGATTGTATAATTAAGTTTGTATTTGTATTTTGTACCATGTATTTGGCAACTCAAGATGGGTGATGTATACCTATTTTGGGGGCGTCACAATATTGAACAGTAATTACTGGAACAATTATTGAGTAGTGCATTCTTACGTAAGAATTAATAATTCAAAAATGTTGTGCAATACCGTGTGCTACTGTGCAACCACATGTATTAATGTATTTTAACCACCGGGTATTCCAACAGTGTTAACGGTAATAACTACGTCGTTATTTATAAAAACACAAACTTGTCGTTTTCTTCATCTGACAGTTATTTTGTTATGGGGCCCACAAATGGCTACGCCGTCGTACGAATATTCTCCGACAACAAGAATATTCCACGATCAAACGAATATTCCCTGACAACAATGAGTATTTTTATAACCACTTGCGTATTTTGTAAACTTTACATATATCCCCCTTAACTTTAAATTTTTATCAATTAAACCATTTACTGAATAATAATTATAAAAAAATTGAATACTTTTATTTCCTAAAATTCGGGGTCTTACAATAACACATAGAAAGATCTAAAGGCTTAAAGTGGCTGTCAGGCCCTTTCTGGATTTTCTAGGTTACCCAGAAACCAGGCAGTGCTTGATAGCTACTTTGTGCCTTGATTAATCTGAGTCCTGGTCATTGTTTAGGTGTTTGAGTGGTTCGATCTTGTAGTCCTCATGTCAAAGAAAAAATAAACTACACTTGGGTAACTTAACTACATAACAGGAGCAAGATCTGGCTTGGTCAAACCTTGTCAAAAACTGTGTTCTTGAGTTTTCTGGAAATTCCAGAAAGCACAAATCGTGCTCGGTCAACCTACTTTGACTGCCCACTACTTTGATTATGTTTGTTATTTATGTGATTTAAGGCCGTGTTTCTATAGTTCATGTAAAAGCCCCAAATCCGGGTCCCAAATCACTATGGATCTTGTATATTATTTCTATTACTATTGCGGAAGATATAAACATAAATTTTTTATACATTAAACATTACACACTATTCCCCAAGGTCGATTAACCTTAACTTATACACAATTCATAAACTATCTAACATATAATGTTATTATCATACATTTTTGTTACAAAACTAGCTGCATACTTGGTCCCAAGATGAACTTGGCTTTGTTCTTTCCTGTATCCGACGTATTCGCCTTAATCTGCAATGTTTATCATGATATAGCAGGGGTGAGCATAAGTTTGCCCAGCAAGTTTAAGTATATTTGAGGATATATCATGATTGAAAGAATTAGAATAATAAGCTAGCTATAATTCAACAATATAGTTGTGAATTTAGCACGAACAAACTTTTAACTGAACAAACATTGGACATGAACATATATATATATGAACCGAATGGTAATGAAGGTGATCATCCATACCTGATACATGCAGTACGCACAGAGTGCAATTTAATAATTCTTAGACATGGCAATCAGAAATGATTAACCACAAACATATTCGAATAAACAACTCGAGGTCGAGTCAATAAAACTTTCACAATAATTAAGAGTTCAAGTTTAGTAACTTGTGTAAGACCCCGAATTTTATGAAATAAAAGTATTCAATTTTTCTTATAAATATTATTCAGTAAATGGTTAAATTGATAAAAGTTTAAAGTTAAAGGTGATATATGTAAAATTTTCAAAATACATGAGTGGTATAAATTACTCATTTCGCATAGGGAATATTAGTTTGATCGTGGAATATTCTTTTTTCTGAGGAATATTAAATGCTGACGTAGTCATTTGTGGGCCCATAACGGAATAAGCATGTCGGATGAAGAAAATGACAAGTTTGAGTTTTTATAAATAACGGCGTAGTTGTTACCATTAACACTTTGTTGGAATACACGTGGTTAAAATACGATGTCTGGCGTTATTATGCGGTGTAGCACTGCGGTATTGCACAAAGTATTGTTGAATTATTGATTCTTACGTGAAGGCATTACTCAATAATTATTACGATGAATTCTTGTTCAATATTTTATTTTATTGATTCAATAATTCTTTGTGTTGATATTTTATATTATTGTTGTTTCAATAATTGTCATTTGCAAAGATTTCCCATTATCGGATCAATAATACATATTATTTGAATAATATTATTAGATAGCATTATTGGCAATGTCTAGAAAGTTACATCAAGGAGAGGTTTGGTCATCTAATTGCGCACCAATAAGGAGAAATCCTTATCGGAAGCCCCTCTTTCACAGGAACTGCGCCTTGTCATAATTGTGATTCTGTAATATTATTTGGAAATAATTAATTATTGATTTATATGATAAGGAAATATTTATTTTACGTGGATATAAATGATGGATTTATTTATGTGGTTATAAATGAAGGAATTAACGTTGAGGTGTTTTATCAGTATTTTGTCGGATTGGAGGTATTAAAAGATCAAATCGGTGATGTTAAAGCTTTATTGCGTGAGTAATAATTTTGATCTGACCGTTGGATCATTGTGATTTTTGGATATGTTATACATATATGAGTTGAGTATATGTCCACAAAATTTGAACTATTAAAAATTAACGCATGATTTGTTATGAATTTTAAAAGGTGTTGAAACGGTGTTAAAATCATCCGTTTGTGAATTTCGGATATTTTCGATCTTGAATTTGGTAAAACTTTCTTCTGCAAAGTTGTAGAGAATTCGATTTTCGTGTGGAATGGACATAAAATTCGTATTTTTCTGATAAACGGGCTATTTTCTATGAATTGCTGAAGTTTCAGAAAATAAAATGATTTTTATTTAAAAAACGGTGGGACCCACTTTGGTTGGTGTAGAAAAAAAAATGTGATGATATTTCTTTCAATGAAGGCTGCTCAAATATTCAAGAGAGGTGGCGTAGCATGAAAGAGAAAATAAATAATAATAATTTATTATTTTAGTCTCCTTTGGCGTTCTAGCATTTTCCTATAAATAGGCGCTTATATTAGAATTGAAAATCACACTAGAAACATAAGTTTTCTCTCTCAATATTGTCGAGCGTATTTTTGTGAATATTTAGATACTTTGAGAGTTTCTAATCGATGCAAGTTTCCTTCAGCGTTATATCCGATATTCCAGTCAGAAGTACTACTGTTTTGAGGTAAGGGATTTTAAGGGTTGTTATATTTTTCATGTTTCGTAACTTTTCAGACCTTCAAAAATTATGGAAAGATTTGAAATGATAATTTGATGAGTTTTATTGATTGTGTCCAAAAATGGTGATTTTTGAATGTATAGATTAGGAGTTATGGATTTTATGAGAAAAGACTATTTTAAAAGTAAACCCTTATAACTCCTTGTGGTTAACTCCAAAGTTGATGAAATTTTTATTGGGAGTACATCTATATAATATTAGTATACCCTGTAAATTTCGGAATTTTTGAATAAAAGTACAATTTATGATAAATGTCTAAATATTCGGTAGTTTTGGCCATATGAAAAATAGTAAATGAATTTTAAAAATTCTGAGAAAAATATATGTTCAATATGGGATTATATTATGCTAAATCCTAGAAAAGAAATATTTTTGGGACTGCTTTTGTATTTTTCATGAAAATGGACTAGTTATGAGTAAATGAATTAAATATGTTATGTGAAGTAACAAAATTGAAAAATAGGATTTTATGGCTTGAAAATCCTATATAAGGTATATGCAGATTTTTAATGAGGGTTTTGGTTATTGGTGATGAAAACTTATTAGTTTGGCATTTTAGGGTGATTAAATGCATTAATTAGTAAAGTGTAAACAATTAAAATAAATTATTTATAAGTTTAAGAAATGATTAAAATATTGTTGTAATATTAATAATATTAGATTATGAGATTTTAGGTGATTTATAACATTTGGATTAAGATGTTATAAATATTAGTATGGATTTTATTGTGAAAGTTTATCTTTTTGTGTCGGAGTTACTATTCACGAGTTAATATTCACGGGGTACTATTCATGATAAAATTGGTTTCTTTTTCTGACCAAATTATCGTTAATTTATGAATCTTACTCTTGAAATTAAATCCATGTTTTGATCATATTATTTTTATTATTTATATATAATATTTTTATAATCCTGGTGAAGAAATTTCTCTTTGACTTAAGTGTAAAGATGGGTAGATTATTGGTATGATTGTGACTATGAGTTCTCTTTGCCAGTAGTGCAAAGTTCAATCGTTGACTGGTATGATCATGACCATTGAATTTATAATTGAATATCTTTAGCTTAAGTGCAAAGGTGAATTAATCAACATGATTATAATTATGGTTTATATAAAATCTGAAATGATTATGTATTTCTTTGAGATATGAATATCTTTGGTCTGTAGTGCAAAGATGATGTGACACCCCCAAATCCGGGTTACCTGACCCCCGAGTTTGGTGTTCACGATCCACACTATAATTAACATTTAACTACCCATAATATATATATATATATAGATAGTAACTTTCATAAGGTTTTATCAGAGTTTAATAATAATACATCACCCAGGTTCACTAACCTTAACTTTACAAACATACCCTTTGGATATACAAAAAGGGTTTACAAATACAACATCATAAATATGTTAATCATAACTAGTTTATTACAACGCCTTTGCCTTTTATTCTTTACAAGACCTCCTGCCACTTCCGTCCCTATTTGAAATGTTTTATTTAGCAAGGGTGAGCAACAAAATTGCCCATGAAGTTAATACATACAATAAATGTATAAGTATTCAAATCACCGACTATCTATTTTGATAGAATGAAACCAAAGTTCGGGAACTTTGAAATAAATTTGAACAAATTGTTATTCAATAACAAGTCTTCTCGTTTTCTAATCAACACAATAATTCAATGATGAAAGATTACAACGCTTCAAAGTTTCTACGATATTCTAATGAATAATCAAAAATCAATTCTACTGAAATATCAAAGTGGAATGTTTTCCAGATTTATCTTGAAATGATCCATTGGATCTTGAACTTCTCTTCTCGAGTAACTATCAAAGTTATACTTTGATATACCCAGGTGTATCAGATAACCGTAAAGATTAAATCATACCCCTCTGCAAGTATAACAAGTGATCAGCTTATTATACCCTATATTATGCATAATACTTAAGTCAACGCAAATGATCGAATATACGATTTAATGATATTCCCTTTTATAAAAGGTTGTTCTTCTCGATCGTAATCAAGATTTTGATTTAACAACGAAATACCGTGATTTCAAATTTTATTTACTTCGATCTTAGCCAAAATAATTGGCATCGATCTATCAATAATAATTGAATTCTCTTCTCGAACTTATCAAGTTCTAACTAATATTCGTCTAGCCAGAATAATTAGCTAAGACATTTCTCAGTATAATTTGACAATAAACAGGAATTATTTGTATTGTCAATTCTAACTTCTACAGATATGAATATCCAACAACAGTTATTCTACAAATATATATTTCTGAATCAATAATTCAATTTGAATTATTAAGCATGCACTAACTCAACGAATAATCAACAATAAATTCCCTGGATGTGGTGTAATTAGCAATAATTAACCACTATAATAATTGAATAAATTTAACTCAAGGTTGAGTTAGGAAACTTGCCTCTTCCAATGATTACATTCCACACAAAATACTTATCTGCTTTGAAAGACCTATAACCAATAATATTTCTGGCCTTACAATTAGCACAATTATTCATAACACGTAACACCGTTGTAGTTCACGGTCAAACTTCTCCTGGCATTATTACCATATAGCCACATCGATTGTTTATAACCTATATAAACACATAACAAGTCTAACTATATCGATGGTTGGACTTCGGTCCATTCTCGATTCTCGTTCTGGTCACCTATCCAAACAATTAACACATTGATTGTCCATTAAACTTGGTCTCTAAGCTTCAATATTAATTTAGATAAGTCAATTATCAATTATAATATTTCTAAAGCTTTTAATAATTATCAAGCAATTATTATAATTTATAATAATTTTTCAAACATCGAATCATTTTTAAATGATTTAATTATCAAATAATCTTATCATTATTAATATTTAATAATATTAAAATATTAATAACATACTTGTCAAAATATTAAAGTTATTATCAATAACTTAAAATATTTTAAATCAACAATATTCCACTTAAATGATTTTTAAAGTAATTAAAAATCATTTTTAAATCACCACCATTAATACATAAATATTAATGAAATTATCATCTAAATATTAAAAGTCATTAATTATAACTTAAAATATTTTTAAACTATTTTTCTCATTGTTAAATGATTTTTAAATCAATAAAATCATTTTAATTCATTTATTTAATATCATAATTAAATAAATCAAATATCATTAATATTAATTTATTAATGAAAATTCTCCAAAAATATTGAAAATTATATTTTATAATTTAAAATATTTTCTAACACTTTATTCTCAATTAAAATGATTTTTAAATCATTTAAATCATTTTTATCTTATTTATTTAATTTAATAATCAAATAAATCTAATATCATTAATATTAACTTATTAATGAAAATTCTCCAAAAATATTTTTAAATACATTTTTCTTATTTAAAAATGATTTTTCATAATATTAAATCATTTTTCTTTAATTTATTTAATACACTAATTAAATAAATTAAATACCTTTAATATTTAAATAATTATAAATATTAAAGAAAAATATTCCAATTGGTCAAAAATTATTTTCATAATTTAAAATAATTTTTAAAACCATTTTAGTAATTTTAGAATTTATTTCTAATTTTATTAATTTCGAAATTCAAATTAAAATTAATTAAAACCGTCATTAATAGCCTATAATGACGACAAAAGTTGTCATTGTTGGTGTTCTTGAGCTCAAGAACACCGACAAAATGGCGACTCAGTGCTACTTTAACGCCTTTAATTCTCGGACAAAATGGTTTCTGGACTTGTTTAAAGTTTGATCGTGTAGCCAAAATGTAACACTACAACATGCAACTCACACTTAGATCAAACAACAAACACAACAAGATGATCTCGGGTCATTAAACATCTTGTCGAGACGGTTTACGGGTTTTCCGAAACCCCCAAACGATCTTGTAGAGCACTTTAGTGCTCAATTATCTATGAGTTCGTAATTATTTATGCTAGTTTATGGTTTAAATCCACGGTCCATGTGTCGAGGAACAATACCATACCAACAAATCAACTAAAACATATTAACCTCGTTCGAGATCCAAATTTCGGCCAAACCTTAGCAGAATCCTTGTTCATACTGATTCGGGTTTCCCGAAACATAAAATCGATTCGGGTGGTCTAGTTTGACCATCTATAAAATCCAATACATTTGATGTTTATGGAATATAAAGCGTGTTCTTGGACTCGATATTACGAATCTACAATATGCATACAACAACATCAACAAACAACAATCAACCTGGACGGATAGGGACCTTCAAAGATCTTGTCGAGGTTCGGTTTTCACTTTTACGGGTAACCCAGATTTTTACTCGGTCGGCTTGGGTTAATCGGGTTTTGGACAGATTATATCTTCGATCTATAATAGATCCAGGTCTGAATCTTTTGCAACTTAAAGAACACATATCGAGCTACATGTTACAAGTTTTAAACATCGAAAACACTTAACACACACGGATCTATAAGATCTGACATTTGACTGAAAAACATAATTTTCCAGATTTCCAGATTTTGAAAAAAAACTCTAAATTCGTGAACTTTGATGTTATGGGTTCATTATTTATCAACCCAGAACTTCAATTGACACCTTATTACACATATTTGAGCAATCAATTGCAACAAATAACAAAGAATTGAAGGATTTCAAAATTAGGGTTTCATACCTCTTTTGCTTGATTTTCAATTCTGACTTTTGATTTCTGATCTTGGGTGATCTAAGGTTGTATAAATGACTGATCTACTATAATATTTCGGAGCTTTGAGATAGAGAGAGAGTTGGTGAGAGCTTGGTTAGCAATATGGCAAATTCTATGCATTTTCTCTTTCTTTAACACTTATATAATATACTAAGTTGCTAGATCTTGATCTTGTTGGACGAATTTGGCTGGCTAGGTGGCCGATGTCTTTGTGTTTGTAGGCCAAATAAAGTCAGGTTAGCTCAACAACTAAAGTCATGGCCATTTTTGCAAGCAATCTTATAAAAATCCCATAAAGGGCATTTTGGTCATTTCCTTAAATTTCTAGATTTTCTCATTTGATGAAACCCTAGGGTTTAGGGTTTGACAATAAGGTTTAGGGTTTAGGTTTTAACCCTCAAATATTTAGCAACTTGGATTTCAAAAATTTTCTAATTAAATTTTAAAATAGAAAATTTTGATTTCTAAATTATAATTAGGGCTTCCTAATTATTTTGTAATTTCCCAATCATGAATCATTATTTGCTAATTAGGACTATTTTATCCTAATTAAAATTGCTAATTTAGTACTTAGGGTCAAATTTGTACATTATAATTTATAACCCAAAAATTAGGGTTTCTAAAATAGAAAGTTACCATACAAAAATATAATTAGAGATTTCTAACCATATTTAAGTTTAATGAATACTTTAGGCATGCTAATAAAAATTAGGGTTGCCTAATTAGGGTTTACAATTCCCGATTTTGAAATTAGGGTTCCTTAACGTACAATTAGGGTTTTTAACTGTACATTTTATTTTCTAAATTTAAGATTAGGGTTTAAATCCCTTATTAAGGTTTATTAAATACAAAACTTTACCGATCAATTATTGATCAACATAACCAACATACAAACTGAAACACATTATTAGCAATATAATTATTTTAATTATATTTTCTCTAGAATCCTATCCAGAAAATTAGGGTTAGGGTTTTCTAAAGTTGTTAAGCACAACTCTACTCTAATTTCTCAGTCAAAACATATATTGACTAATTCTCGAGACTTGTCTCACAAATTCTTAGCACAATATTAACAGTCAATGTCAATATTAAAAAAAAGTATTCGTAAAATTTTGATTATTCGAAATCTCGGGTTATCACAGATGACCTGTTGTTGAATATCTTTGGCTCGTAGTGCAAACATGATCTGTTGTTGAATATCTTTGGCCTGTAGTGCAAAGATGAAATGATAATGAATATCTTTGGTCGTAGTGCAAAGATGAATTTATTTGTATGATTATAAACAGGAACTGTGATTTGGTATAACCATGATCTTTGATGTTTCAGGTAAACACAGGTGATAAAAATTATCTTCGTCCTAGATGAGAAGAGAAATTTAGGATCACAATTATGATTATGAGTTATTGTGGAAAGGAACTGTTGATTGATGTTACATGGATAAAACATTATTGGAGAACTTTTAATGTGGAGAAGATAATAGACTTTATAGTCTATTTGACTCTTCTAATGGATTGATCATTCCGCTGCAACTATGGTTGAAAAATTTTATCATCTACCATATGTTCTAAATCTCTGATTTATTATTGATGAAGGCTATTGATAATTTAATTATCTTTAGTCATGATATTCTTTACTGAGCTAGTTGTGCTCACCCTTTTGCTTCACAATTCCTTTCAGGTAATAAAAAGTATAGGCTTTGGGTCGGCCGGGGATAAGAGGGAATAGTGTGGTGGTCCGGGGCCCATCAAAGTTTCTCAACACATTATAAAAGCGACATGACATACAATATATAATTGTATTGAGGACCTAAGATGTGTGTGTCGTATATTATACGTCACTTAATAATTGATTTTGGTGAACAACAATAGGGTGAGGTGAACCCAATTTTGGAAGGATGTTTTTCCACTATCATACAAATGTCTAATAACATACAATCTCGTGTTATCATAAGAAAGGGTTGTGCACATTCACTTGCTGAGTATATCTACGAGCACTACCTATATGATCTTGGAGTTGGGTTGAAACATAATGTTCAATCGCAGACGGTGGAGATAGTTATATGTCAAGAGAAGACTCACCATTGGAAGGAACATGATAGTAATCTTCTCATTTTTTTTGGGGTCTATTGGATCAACCAAGGATAATTCTCTGGACATATGATATCTATCATAACTTAGATTCATGGCCTCCAATGTACGAAGGTTTCCTTGAGCACTTCCCAAAAATTTTAATTTCTAAAATAGTTATTAACTGTACCTTTATGTAAGGTGCCATTGTGACGTGCTATCTAGATGGGACATGAGTCACAGTTGGTATTAAAACTTACAACATACGTGTTGTTGTATTTTGCACGACAATTGTTGTAATAAAGTTGTAGTTTTCTTCTGTACCATGTATTTGGCGACTCGGAATATGTTGGATGGAATAGACCTATTTTGGGAGTGTCACAACTTGTATGTTCGGTCGATTACTGTTACGCAGTTTACAACGCTTTATCCGAAGACCTAATATTAGTAATATAGATCTCCAATATTAGAATAATATCATCACAGTATATATATATATATAACATAATCCTAAACACATAACACATAACCCTATCAGTCCAAAAACTACCTAAGACTCGGTATCAAGTTAAATTATTGCAGTCTGAGTTGAACCCAACTAAATTCTAACATTACGTCCTATTGCATTAAATACAATTCTCGAGTTTAAATTCAATTAAACTCTGCTTAAACACTTAACAATTAACTTAGATAATTATATTGTCAGTCAAAATATTTTTTATAAGCTCCTAATAATTTTCTGATAATTATTACCATTTATCATGATTTTTGAATCATTTATATCGTATTTATATAATATAAATACCACAATATTCTTTTATCATTAATATTTATTTATTATTAAATATTAATAAAAATTATAACATAATATTATAATATATTTATAATATTTCAAAGTATTTTAATACTTTAATTTCTCATTATATGATTTATAAACCTTTAAATCCATTATCGATAATTTCTATTAATATTAAAATATTAATATTTTCATGACAAAATATCAAAAGTTATATTTTATAACTCAAAATATTTTTCTAACTCTTAAATCATTTTTATATGATTTTAAAGTATAAATTCTAATATATTTAATTTAATAAATCCATTACCATTAATATTATTAATATCATCATTTAATATATTTATTAAATAAATCCTTTACCATTAATATTAATTTTTAATGAATTTTATCACAAAATATCAAAAGTATTAAAAATAACGTAAAATATTTTCTAACACCATAATATAAATTTTCATGATTTTTTAAACTAATAAAATCATTTTTAACTAATTTATTTAATATTATAAATAAATAAATAAATACCTTTTATATTCCAAAATATTAAATATTTTTGAAATATACTCAAAATAATTAAAAATCATTTTTAAACTTTAAAATAACTTTTAGAAATTTATTTTGTATTTTTAATAATTAAAAACCATTTTTTTCTATTTATTTATTAAATTAATTTATTTTCCGAAAATAACTGTCGGTAAAGGGCCTTATAGCGACAGAACCGTCGCTATAGGTGTTCTTGAGCATGTTCTTCATCAAACCAGATTTTCTTTTCAGTCTTCGAGTTGGTAGGTTTGACCAACTATACTTCTCAACCTAATGTGTTTCTAGGCTAGCTAAAGATTCAAGATTGTAGTATTCATGTAATAATACAAATGAAATCAGGTTTCATAGTCATTCTTCAACAGATCAGAGAGATCTAATGTGAGATCCCGAATTTTATGAAATAAAAGTATTCAATTTTTCTATTTTGGTAAATAGTTAAATTGATAAATGTTTAAAGTTAAGGGTGATATTTGAAAATTTTGCAAAGTAAGCAAGTTGTTATAAAATATTCGTTGTGTCAGGAAATATTCGATTAGTCGGAGAATATTCATTTTAACAGAGAATATTCATACGATGACATAATCATTGGTGGACCCCACAACGGAAGTATTGTCGTAGTTAGAAAACTACGGAATTATCTTTTTATAAAAATAACGGCGAAAGTATTACCGTTAAAAATGTTGACCTATCCGGTAGTAAAAGTACATTAATACGCGTGGTTGCATAGTAGAACACGGTATTGATTATTGATGCTTACGTAGGAAGTCACTCAGTTATACTCAATTATTGCTATAGTAATTGCTGCATCACATCTCTAATATTATTGATTCAATTATTGTCACAGTATCATCTGCATAATATGTTATATTATTAAATCAATAATTGAGATGACAAAGTTATTCATATTATTACTTGTAATATTGACAATGTCTAGAAGTTCTGTCAAGGAGAGGTTTGGTCACCTAATTGCGCACCAATAAGGACAAATCCTTATCGAAAAGCCCCCTCTTTCCTTTGAACGACCTGATTGTTAAATATTGTGAGTTATAATATTAATGATGAATAAATTTGTGTTAAAGATGAACTTGATAGTTCCATTGTGTTGGGATCATTAATGTTAGTGGAAATCGATATTTATTTCGATAATAATTGATGGGTGGAAGTTATATTGACCAATCGAGTAATTCATCGGATAAATGAGCAATTAATTGCTATTAATTCACATTCTTATAACTATGTGTGCACACGTGTGTACTATTGGTTCACATGTATGTACTATTAGGGGAGGTGGTGCAAGATTGATAATACTTGCATGACTAAATTAAAAATGAAGGTATAGATGAAGGTACTATACTGTAATTATTTTTTTCACATGCTTATAACTATAGAGTCACATGATTGTACTATTGATTCACATGATATACTATTAGGGGAGGTGGTGCAAGTTTGATAATACTTGCAGGACTAAATTTAAAATGAAGGAAAAGATGAAAGTATTATACTGTAATATTTCGAGCCCCAAAACATGCAATTATTGAAACTATATTTTACTATAAATAAAAGCTCATTCTTCCTTCATTCTCACCAATTCACTAAGACTCACAAAAGCAATTATAGAGATAGAAGCTATAGAGAGAGAAGCTATAGAGAAAAAGAAGAAGAAGTCTGCTACTTCCTTTATTCCGTATCCGATCTTCTTTTTGAGGTAATGGGTATTATTTATTTCATATTTTGAAGAGATATTATTTTTTAGTATTACGTATGAATATTATTTTCGATTCAATATTAAGTAGGAATATCATCTTCGTTCAATATTTGTAGGAATATTATTTTCGTTCAACAGTCGTAAAGGGTATTATTTATTTCATATTCTGAAGAGATATTATTTTTCCTATTCGTATGAATATTATTTTCGTTCAATATTAAATAAGGAATATCATCTTCGTTTAAAATTAAATAGGAATATCATTTCGCGTTCAACAATTAAATGAGGGTATTATTTATTTCATATTCTGAAGAGAAATTAACGTTCGTATTCGTATGAATATTATTTTCGTTCAATATTCATAAGGAATATAATTTCGTTCAATATTCATTGCCTTCGTTTAATATTCGTAAGAAATATTATTTTGGTTCAATATCCGTAAGGGATGTTATTTATTTCTTATTTGTAAGGGGTATTATTTCTTACTATTCACTCAGGTACTATTCACTCTGAGTATTATTTACGGGGTACTATTCACTCGAGTACTATTCACTTAGAGTATTATTTATGGGGTACTATTCATTTGGGGGTAATATTCACGAAGTATTATTCATGAAATACTATTCATGAAGTACTATTCATGGGGTACTATTCACGAAGTACTATTAACGAGATACTATTCATGAATTACTATTCACAGGGTACTATTTACGACGAAAAATTGATTATTTTCTATCCAAATTAATTTTTGATACATGAATAGTATTCTTGAATTTTACTCCACAATTGGTGATCATGTTGACAATTTAGATATTTTTGAACTCTGGATAAATTGTATTATAAATGTTTAATATTTATCCTTTATCTCATTTGATTTATTCTTTATATCATTGTCATGATCCTCATGCTTATATTGCGTTAAAAGTCATCTTTAGCCCGTAGTGCATAGATGGACTACTGGTTATTGGTTTTACAGTTGTATGTCTTTGGCCTGTAGTGCAAAGAAGAACTGTTGATTGATATCTTTTGTCGTAGTGCAAAGATGAACTGTTGATTAATAACTTTGGCCCGTAGTGCAAAGATAGACAGGTGTATGACATGATCATGACCACTGGTGATATGAACGAATATCCTTGGCCATAGTGCAGGGATAATTCGATGAGGTGATTGGTAGGATCATGACCATTAGTTAACAGTTGAATGTCTTTGGCCGTAGTGAACTGACATTCAATTGATTGGTATGATCATGACCATTGGTTTAATAGTTGAATATCTTTGGCCCGTAGTGCAAAGGTAGACAACTGATTGGTATGATCATTGTTATTACATTTGAATATCTTTAGCCTTTGGGGTAAAGATACTGAGTAAACGTTCTATTAAGCCTTTGTGGCAAGGAGAAAATATTGATTTACATGATTATAAATATGAATTTTTGATTTAACTATAATCTTTGGTGGTTAAGGTGAAGACAGGTGATGAGAGTTCTTTTTATCTTGGGTATAACAAAGAACTATTGATGAGTATTACGGGAATAAAATATTAAAGATGGACTTTTAATCTAGAGGAGATAGTAGACATTATGTTCTACATGACTCTTCTAATGGATTACTTATTCCGCTGCAGTTGTTGATCTAAAACTTGTTGTCTATTGTATTCTATCAGTTGTTATACTGTTGAAGGCTAAGGATAATTTATTCTGCATTATCTTAGTCATAATATTTTTTACTGGGCTAGTTGAGCTCACCCTTTGCTTTCATTGTTCTCTTCAGCAAATAAGAACGTAGCCGGGACGAGTCGGGGAACGGAGTGATGGTCCGAGATGGTTGTTTTAGTAGTCCTCACTACTTAGTGTGATAATAATTGTAATGAGGATTGAATTTGAGCGTGGATACTGTCTAGAAGACAATATTCGTGTTTAAACTCTCAGTTATGTTCTGTCGTATTTTATACACGACAGTTGTATAATTAAGTTTGTATTTGATTTATGTACCATGTATTTGGTGACTCAAGATGGGTGATGTATACCTGTTTTGGGGGCGTCACAGTTTGTATCAAAGCTTAGGGATATGATCCCTGGCTGAGATGTGAGACAAGAACTAGGAGGGGAGAGACGGTGAATTTCTTCGCTAGTATGACCTACCTAAGCTTATATGTTATTTAATTGGTTGGTCAGAATATATGGATAATATGTGGCACGTCAATTAACATTTGTTTTGAAGATGTATTCTAGAATTATATCTAAAATACAGGAGATGAGTAATGGGAAAATCATGATAGAGAGGAAATAACCGAGAAGGTACAATCCGAAAAGAAAGCAAGGTATTCTCATCTCTTCGACATACCAGGTACGTACGTAAATTTAGAGGGAAAAATTTCATAAGGATCAGATTGTGAGATCCTTAATTTTATGAAATAAAAGTATTCAATTTTTCTATTTTGGTAAATAGTTAAATTGATAAATGTTTAAAGTTAAGGGTGATATTTAAAAATTTTGCAAAGTAAGCAAGTTGTTATAAAATATTCATTGTGTCGGGAAATATTCGATTAGTTGGGGAATATTCGTTTTAACAAAGAGAGAAGCTATAGAGAGAAAGAAGAAGAGAAGTCTGCTACTTCACTATTCCAGTATCCAGTTTTCTTCTAAGGTAAGAGGTATTATTTATTTCATATTCTAAAGAGATATTATTTTTCAGATATTATGATGAATATTATTTTAGATTCAATATTAAATAAGGAATATCATCTCCGATTCAATATTAAGTAGGAATATTATTTTAGATTCAACGAGAAATGTAAAGGGCATTATTTATTTCATATTACGAAGAGATATTATTTTTCCTATTCGTATGAAAATTATTTTCGATCAATATTCGTAAGGAATATCATCTTTGTTCAATGTTCGTAGGAATATTATTTTCGTTCAAAATTCTTAAGGGGTATTATTTATTTCATATTCTGAAGAGAAATTATTTTTCGTATTCGTATGAATATTATTTTCGTTCAATATTTGTAAGGAATATCATTTTCGTTCAATATTCATTTCCTTCTTTTAATGTTCGTAAGGATTATTATTTTCGTTCAATATCCGTATGGGATGTTATTTATTACTTATTCGTAAGGGGTATTATTTCTTACTATTCACTCAGGAACTATTCACTCTGGGTATTATTTACGGGGTACTATTCACTCGGGTACTATTCACTCAAAGTATTATTTACCTATTTACTCAGGTATTATTCACTCGGGGGTACTATTCACGAAGTACTATTCATGAAATACTATTCATGAAGTACTATTCACTGGGTATTATTCACTGGCTATTATTCACGAAGTACTATTCACGGGATACTATTCATATATTACTATTCACAAGGTATTATTCATGAAGTACTATTCACGGGGTACTATTCATGACGAAAAATTGATTATTTTCTATCCAAATTAATTTTTGATACATGAATAGTATTCTTGAATTTTACTCCACAATTGGTGATCATGTTGATAATTTAGATATTCTTGAACTCTGGATAAGTTCTATTATAAATGTTTAATATTTATCCTTTATCTCATTTGATTGATTTTTTATATTATTGTCATGATCCTCATGCTTGTATTGCGTTAAAAGTCATCTTTGGCCCGTAGTGCATAGATGGACTGTTGGTTAGTGGTTTTACAGTTGTATGTCTTTGGTCTGTAGTGCAAAGAAGAACTGTTGATTGATATCTTTGGTCTTAGTGCAAAGATGAACTGTTAATTAATAACTTTGGCCCGTAGTGCAAAGATGGACAGGTGTATGACATGATCATAACCACTGGTGATACTAACGAATATCCTTGGTCATAGTGGAGGGATAATTCGATGATGTGATTGGTAGGATCATGACCATTAGTTAACAGTTGAATGTCTTTGGCCGTAGTGCACTGACAGGCAATTGATTGGTATGATCATGACCATTGGTTTATTAGTTGAATATCTTTGGCCCGTAGTGAAAAGGTAGACAACTGATTGGTATGATCATTGTTATTACATTTGAATATCTTTAGCCTTTGGGGTAAGGATATTGAGTAAACGTTCTATTAAGCCTTTGTGGCAAGGAGAAAATATTGATTTACATGATTATAAATATGAATTTTTGATTTAACTATAATCTTTGGTGGTTAAGGTGAAGACAGGTGATGAGAGTTCTTTTTATCTTGGGTATAACAAAGAACTATTGATGAGTATTACGGGAATAAAATATTAAAGATGGACTTTTAATCTAGAGGAGATAGTAGACATTATGTTCTACATGACTCTTCTAATGGATTACTTATTCCGCTGCAGTTGTTGATCTAAAACTTGTTGTCTATTGTATTCTATCAGTTGTTATACTGTTGAAGGCTAAGGATAATTTATTCTGCATTATCTTAGTCATAATATTTCTTACTGGACTAGTTGAGCTCACCCTTTTCTTTCATTATTCTCTTCAGGAAATGAGAATATAGCTGGGACGAGTCGGGGAATGGAGTGATGGTCTGGGATGGGTCATAGTAGTCATCACTATTCTATGAAATAGTGTGATAATAATTGTAATGAGGACTCCATTTGAGAGTGGATATTGTCTAGAAGGCAATATTCTTGTTTAAACTCTTAGCTATGTGTTGTCGTATATTTTTAACTACAGTTAAATTATTAAGTTTGTAGTTGAGTTCTGTACCATGTATCTGGCGACCCAAGATGGGTGATGTATACCTTTTTTGGGGGAGTCACATCTAAGCTCTCAAAATCTTGTTAGACAGTGTTCTTAAAATTTTGGGTTTTCTAGAATTAAAGGTACCCACTATGAGGCTTTGAATCTTAGCTTTCTGGACTCGGTTTGTGTGATCTAGTGGTTCATAAATGTAGTAGAGATATCAGTCTACAATTCCATGTCATCATATCATAACAACAACATCATATAAGACAAATAATGGCTGGTCAAATCTACTGTCAGACTAGTGTTCTTGAGAAATCTGGGTTTCCCAGATTTCTTCCCAGGCAGTTGGTTAATGCTACTTTGACCGTGATTATCTTTGATTCCAGGTAAGATATAAGTGTTCTAGAGGCATGATCATGTAGTATACATGTCAGTCTACTAATATATAACAACAACAAGACCAAATCACATAACATAAGCACGATCCATGGCCTGCAAAATGGTTGTCAGACCATTCTGGGAAAATCTGGGCTGCCCAGATTCAGTCTCCCATGGTTGGTCAACCATGTTTGACCACCTATATCTTGAGATCTAGACATGGTATGGATGTGATTCCACTTCCAGTCTACTCTCCTCATGACAGAGAACAAATCTATAACTTAAAACACAACATATCATTAACAGGTTGAGATCTATGATCTCTGACATATGGCTATCAGGCCATATTTTTAGGGTTCTTGATCAGTTATAAAAACTTAGATTTTGGCTTCTAGATGTTATGGATCTATGATGTAACATCATAGATAACTAAATATCATCTTTATACACACTTCTAAACATCTAACAACAACAAATAACATAAGATCACATATATTTTATAAAATTAGGGTTTTATACCTTTAATGCTTTGATTCTTGATTTCTGATCTTTGAAGCTGATCAAGGCTTGCTAAAAGATGTTCTTGGCTAATCTTCTCTCTCTCTCACTCTAAATTTCGAAAAACTAGAGAGAGAATGGGTTGGATAAGTTTGAGAAGTAAAGTAAATTTATTACTTAACTTCTAACTTTTGATTTCTTTGATTCAATGTATCCAAATGTGCAAGGTGTCCACAAAGATCAGATTTGGTAAGATTTTTAAGCACATGGGGTAAACTAGAGCAATGACTCACCAAGATTTCATAATTCTTTTGCTTAAGTTTTAAGAAAAAGGGTATTTCGGTCATTTCGCATTCACTAAGGTCAATTTTGTCTTTTTCCCCTATAATTTGAAGGGGAATTTGGACATTTCCCTTTTATCCCATAACATTTTATACTTAGCCAAATAAACTTGACTTTTGAATTCCCAAATTAGGGTTTCGAATTCCCGGAACTTAAATTAAGGTTTTCGATCCAATCGTTAGGGTTTCTAACAGTTCGTTTGAGTTTTCTAACTTAATAAACATATGTTTAACGTAACTTTAGGGTTTGCTAAAGTTACAACTTATCTTCTCAAAATCATAAGCATAAACCATAACTATTCACATATAAAATTACTGATTATGGTTTAATAACTTAACCCTTAACGTTCTCATTAAACTTTTAGGGTTTGTAACCTATATAACTTATCTGATCAAGATATGATCCTTAACCACAAATTATACACAAAAATTTACTATTCACATATATAATCACATATACCGACTTGTATACACTTAGATACTTAACCTTGATAATTCTTCACAAGAATTTTAAATCCAGCAAAATCTTATACCTCATTACCAAACTATCACTTATAGTCTACCAAATTATTCAAGTCTTGTCCAAAAATTTTGAAATCCTTAAAATTCCTTTCTGAGCGCTTGATTCCATACACTTATTTTACATCTGGGTTCAATATTGAACCTTAAATAAATCAATTATGATTTTAAAATTTTTCTAAATTCTTGGGTTGTCACATTCACCCCTTCTTCTAAGAATTTCGTCCCCAAAATTCACCTTACACCTTATACCATACTGCTTATACCATTCATAAACATTATCACATGCTACCCAATACACCACTCACAAGAGTAAAAAATTTCAAATTTTGCTGAGGAGTTATATAGACTAGTTGTCTGTCATTTTTGTAATGGTTTTATGGAAATTCATCCGCAAACCATCATAACTTACAGACATAGGGGGTAATTAATCCATTATGCCTTGTACTTATCAAGTCTTTGGCTGGTCGATCATCATGTCTTACGGACACGGGGGTTGATCGGCCAGATTATGCCTGTATTGATCAACATTACTTGTTTGAACGATAAATCGTTCAGCTGGTCTGCCTTTGGCGCATAAAAGTTTTACCCTGTTCGGGATGTTCATAATTAATCTGACATTCGAAATAAAACATTTCAATTTAATAATAATAACATTCTATCATGTTCTACAATATTCTTTCATTTTATGTCTAGCTGAGTTAAATAGCTTATACAATTTTTAAATAACATATACATACCTGAAATTAGTAGGTATGTGTCAACATGAGATTAAATACGATCATTATCCAAGTGAGGTCACTTGAATAATCTAACTTAACTATCTATCAACAAGGTATAAACTGATCATACATTACTACAATCTTTGAGTAAAATATATAATTCTATAACTGGCATAAATACTAATATTTAAATACGTGACCAATAATAGTAGGGTATAATAACTTAAACAACAGGAGTATAATATTTGATAACTTACTTATACAGGAACATTGCATAAGTAGAAAAAAAGAGTAAGGATACTTACCTGATCTGCTACGTACACAACTTAGATTTTATCTTTTATACTGAAACCAATCATTCATAAGATTATTCTTTTGATCAGAATAATATACCATAACACATAACACTGCTACCACGCGTATTACTGTGTTTTACCACCGGGTATTTCACCAGTTTAACGGTAAAACTTTAGCCGTTATTTTTATATAAAGATATTTCTGTCGTTTTCTAACTACGACAATACTTCTATTGTGGGGTTCACCAATGATTGTGCCGTTGTACGAATATTTCCTGCTAAAACGAATATTCCTCGACCAATCGAATATTCCCCGACACAACGAATATTTTATATCAACTTGTTTACTTTGCAAAAAATTTCACATATCACCCTTAACTTTAACCTTTTGTCAATTAAACCATTTATTAAAAAAAAATTATAAGAAAATCTAATACTTTTATTTCATAAAATTTGGGGTCTTACAATAACCCTAATAAGACTCGGTTATGTAAATTCTGTATTATTAAATAAAATCATTCCGCTCTAAAAGTGTTTGGTGTTATTATATAATCTATTATAGAATTAGGTCAAATAAATTATTGTCCGAAAATTGACGTGCTTGACACGTAATGCTTAAAATTTTTCTTCCAAAATGAACTTTTCGGTATATTTATTTTGGAAAGCTGCTTTGTCATTCTTACACTGATAAAAAGCTTTGTCGTACTTGTAAGGATTTGTGAAAATTTTTTGTTAGGAACCCTAATATCGAAATCAAGAAACCTTAACCCTATATTTATAAACCCTAACCCTAATTGGTTAGACTAAACCCTAGTTAGGTTATTCTAAACCCTAATCGTGTTTATTAAACTTTAATTAGGTTCTAATAAACATCATTAAGCAACCCTAATCATAAAAACCAAAACCCTAATCAAGATTAAAGAGGATTAGGGCATAATTAAGCTACTAATTATGATGAACTAGCTCATAAGTAGGTTACTAATCATCAAACTGAGTTCCAAGATAGAACATGACATGCTTGTAACTCCCAAGCAGCACAAGTATCAAACATCAATTCTTTGTAGAGGCAAGAAGGTGAAATAATGACCAAAAACCCTAGCTTAGCAATTCTATAAATAGCAGCCTTAGAACAGTTCAAACCCATGAAATTTCTAAGCCTAAACACTCATATATCATACCTAAACATGCCTTGGTGATAGCAAGAATATAAACAGAAGTCAGAAGTCAAAATCTAGTAAGAAAAGATCTAAACCCTAATTCTAACCTAGATCTTTAATGCTATGTTTAAATTATAGTCTGGATGTTAGGATATGTGTAATAACATGTTAGTATGTATGCTAAGTTGATAGAACATGCTTCCATAACATCTAAATGCATCAAATTGATGTTTTAAGCAAACTGGAAATTTTGGAAAAATGGGTTTGACTGTCGAATGTTAAAGCCTGTAGATCCTTGTATGTTAATAGTCAGGTCTATTAATTATATGCTAGTTGTAGTATTACATGAGGTCTTTAATCTAGAGAAGAAAACATGTCTATTAGAATCATATATTGCAAGATATAAGTGGTCAAAAGTGGTTGACCGATCACGAAGTTTTGATTTATGGGTTACCCAAAAATCTCACGAACAGGTTGAGCCTGTAACTTTGACCAACCATTTAATTGCTTTCTGTTTGTTGTTAGGATGTCTAAGTGTTATGATTTGATACCTTAGTATACATACTACATATCTATGACACTCAAATGCTTAATCAATTCATAGGATTACTAGAATTAATGGTCAAAAGTCGTTGGCTGAGCATGACTGTGTTTTCTGGGTTACCCAGAAAACTAAAGAACACAAAGAACAGCCTTTGGCTGCACTTTGACTAACATAAATCTAGACCTAGGGACTTACTCTGTCCTAACTAGTGTAACATATATGCAGCTTGGTATATAGACTACATATTACAACAATTTAAATACAAATCTATCACACAGATTAAAAGTTATTAAGACCACAAAATCGTTGACCGACCATGACCACTGTTCTGGGTTACCCAGAAACCCAAGAACAACTCTGACGATAGTGACTTTGAGCCTCTATAACTTCTTGTTATATGTAGGTTAAAGCCTGAAATTGCTATGTTGTTGTACTACTACATGAGTACTATAACACATATACACTACAAACCCAGAATCATTAACAATAAACAATTAGGCTAAAGTCAAAGTGACACCTATAGCAACACTTTTTGTCGCTATAGGACTTTAGCGACAGACAATAATTATAAATTAATAAATAAATTAATAAAATTAGAAATAATTAATAAATAATTATAGAAACAGGTTTAAAAATTATTTTAAGTTATAATAATTAACTTTTAATATTTTTACATAAATCCATTAAATATTTTATTAATTTAGATATTATTAATAATTAATTTATTAATAAATTAATTAGAATAATCATTTATAAATAATAAATAATTATTTAAAATGATATTAATGGTTTACAATCATATTAAATGCTTATAAATTATTCAAAACTAATTAACAAGATTATGATAATATTCTAAGTAAATATTGATAATTTAGAAATAGAAATAAATGATTTAAAAATTATTTAATGAATAAATAAATATCTAAAAATTATTATATGCTTTCGAAAATTATTATAAAGGATAAACAAATTGTCTAAAAAAATAAAGCTTATAAAATAAAGTTTAACCTGAATATTAACTTATTAATTATCCGATAAAGTCTTAGGACACCGAAATCATAACAAATTTAACCCGAACTTGAATAGTTTATGTATTTAAGTATTGTTATCAATACTAATGTGTTAGGCTTATATGAATGAACATCTTAGGTGTTTATAGACGAATCGAGTAACTTCACGTAATCGATCTTTGCTCAAGAAAGTTTACTAAACCCTAATTTATTACCTTACGCTAGTTTCTTAAACCCTACTTATTTAGTAAACAAAATTCATATCCTGATTTGCTTTTGATATGTTATACCAAACCTAAACTTGATTGCCAATTCTTACAAAGTTATCACTATGATTTCAGCATAACTACGAAATAAAATTATTTTGGTAAGACATCCTATACTGAGTTGTTTATCCCAGAAGGGATTACTGTGTGTTAATAAAATATGACACTTAGTGCAAGTTGGGCATGTGACGCCCCCAAATCTGGGTACTTAAAACCCGTACTTGGTGCTCCACGATAACATTCATTCAACTACTTAATGTATGAATTAAACAAAATTATTATATCAAATTTATCTACCTTCCCAGTCTCGAGAACCTTTAAGCCTTACATTATATAATAAATATTATATTATCCTACTACAAACGTCATAACAACATAAAGTAATCTATTCCTTCATCTTCCCCGTCCCTTTGTCCTTCCTGGAAACTTTAGGACGTTCTAGCTTAGCTGAAAACATTTAAATTTAAAATAAGAATGAGCATTTGAGTGCCCAGCAAGTAATGGCAATGAATAACGATAATCTGAAAGATTTGAATGTTTTCTATGGATGACACTTCAACAACGAAGTAAATGTTGTGAAGTAAGTTGAGACAATACTGAACGACATATTAATTCTATTTCATTTTTTTTGAAACTACGTACTGACTATAAATTTAGTAACAATTTAATAAACTATAAATTTTATCTTAATTTTTGAAAAGGTTCAACAGAAATTCATCTGCAAACCGTCATGTCTTACGGACACGGGGGGTGATCAGCCCGTTATGCCCTGTATTGATCAACACTACTTGTTTGAACGATAAATAGTTCAGCTGGTCTATCTTTAGCGCATAAAAGTTTTTCTCTATTCGGGATGTTCATAATTAATCTGACATTTGAAATAAAACATTTCAATTTAATAATAATAACATTCTATCATTGTCTAAAATATTCTTTCATTTTATGTCTAGCTGAGTTGAATAGCTTAGACAATTTTTAAATAACATATACATACCTGAAATTAGTAGGTATGTGTCAACATGAGATTAAATACGATCATTATCCAAGTGAGGTCACTTGAATAATCTAACTTTACTATCTATCAACAAGGTATAAAATGATCATACATTACTACAATTCTGGTAAACGAATATAATTCTATAACTGGCATAAATACTAATATTTAAATACGTGACCAATAAAAGTAGGGTATAATAACTTATATAACAGGAGTATAATATTTGATAAATTACTTATATAGGAATATTGCATATGTAGAAAAAAAGAGTAATGATACTTGTCTGATCTACTACGTACACAACTTATATTTTATCTTTTATACTGAAACCTATCATTCATAAGATTATTATTTTGATCAGAATAATATACCATAACACATAACACTGCTATTTGCAGTCATCATATAGCTTAAACACATTGTCACATGGTTATAGTAGTCATTCTAATACAAATAATTACTTATCAGGTCAATTTATCTAAGTCTGGGTCGACTTCGGTAACATTTTGGTGTACCGACGGTTCTATCGGATAATTATTGAGTTTATATTTACTTAAACTCTAATTTGTAACTTCAATACTATAGATGATAATTTAAATATTAATCATATTATTTTTCAAGGTGTTATAATAATTTTAAATAATTATTATAATTTATCATGATTTTTTAAACACTAAAATCATTTTTAAATGATTTAAATACATAATAATTCCATTATTATTAATATAAAAATATTAATGAAATACTTGAAAATATATCTAAGTCATTATCAATAACTTCAAATATTTTTAAAACATTTAATTTACCCTTAAATGTTTTTTAAAACATTTAAAAACATTTTTAAATAATCTCCATTACTATATAAATATTAGTGTATTATTCATGAAAATATTAAAAGTCATTTATTATCACTTAAAATATTTTAAATCCTTTATATCCTTTTAAATCATTAAAACTATTTTTAAACTATTTATTTAATATAAATATTAAATAAACCAATTATCATTAATATTAAATTATTAATGAAAATTACCTTAAAATATTAAAATCATGATTTAAAACATAAAATATTTTTAAACACCTTATTATCATTTAAAATAATTTTTATAATATAAAATCATTTTAACCCATTTATTTAATATATTTATTAAATAAATTTAATGTCATTAATATTCAAATAAATAGTAATATTAATGAAAAATATGTCAATTTATCAAAAGTTAATTTTTATAACATAAAATAATTTTTAAAACTGATTTTGTAATTTTTAGGAATTTATTTCTTTTTTTAATGTATTTTTGGGAATTTATTTAATAAAAATCAATAAAATTGTCGCTAAAGCTTTTAGCGACAAAATTTGCCGCCTTAGGTGTTCTTGATATTCAAGAACATTCATTGGCAGTTTGCTTGGTGCTTACTTTGACTTACTCTAATTCTCAGTCTACACATGATTTGGACAATCTTAAGCACTGATTATGTAGTATTTATGTAATGCTACATGAATCAAGCATTAAATTAGTCATACAAACACATAGCACAAAGATCTAGCCTTGCAAAGTTGTTGTCAGAACTATCTGGGTTTTTCCAGAAACCCAGTCAGCTTCAAGGGTTCATTTTGAGACTTACATTTATATAGGTTCTGGTAATGGTTAATGTGTTCTAATGGTTTAGAGTTGTAGTCCACGTGTCAAGGTATAATTATCAATCATCATATCATTTAAACAACATCAAAATCATCAGCTGGCATATGGTCAAACATTTGTTAGAAATAACATGTTCTTGAGTTTTCTAGGTTTTCCAGAAAACTGCCATCGTGTTCGTCCAACCTTGTTTGACCATAAATTACTTTTAGTCTGTTTATCATTTAGGTGATCTAAAGGCATCATTCTACATTCCATCTACAATACTATAACCTTGTTACAACAACACAAACGAATTAACAAACACAAGCAAGATCTGGGTTATTAAACTTGTTGTCAGACGCTGTTTGGTAAGTTCTGGTTGCCCAGAAAACAGCCAATCATGGTCGGTCAACGTAGTTTGGCCTTCCATAACTTGAAATCTACACATGTTCTGATAGTAATTCCAGTTCCAAATTAAAGTTCACATATTATACTACAGATTTAAAACATAAAACACCACAAACCATTAACAAGGAAAGATCTGTGGCCTCTGACTTTAGCTTGTCAGACAACAAATTAGGGTTCAATGCAGTTTTGAAAAACCTAATTTTTAAGGCACTTTGAGGTTATAGATCTATGATGTATCATCATAGATCATCATATAACATCTTCTAGCATGCATCTAAACAATTAAACATAAAATTTATATTAACATGTAAGATTAAATAGTGCTAGGGTTTTATACCTCTTTCTTGAAAATGCTTTGATATTGCTTCCTTAACTGTTTATGATGGACTAGACGTTTGTTTGGGGACTGAAAAACTTAGAGAATTTTGTGGCTTAGAGAGAGAAAAGAGTTGGTTGAGTGATAGCTAGCAAATGAGCTTAAGTTTTGATTTTATCTCTCTTTAAAAATCTATTATTTGATTCAATGAATCCTAATCTTGCAAGGTGTCAATTGTAAGAAGATTTGGCTGAGATTTACACACTCGGGAGATCTTAGCAAGTGATGAGCCATGCTCCTTGTAGAAAATCTTTTTGCTTACAAGTTAAGTAAAAGGGTAATTTGGTCATTTTGCACACTAGAGGGTATTTGGGTCTTTTCCACTTGAATTATAAGGGTAGTTTGGTAATTTCATATATTTCCCATAACTTTTAATCTTAAGATTTGCTAATTACCATTGGGGCTTGCTAATCACCAATTAGGGTTTTAAATTCAGGTTTAGGGTTTCCCGGTAATAGAATTAGGGTTTCTAAATTACCGTTTAGGATTTCTTGACAATCGTTAGGGTTTCCCCTAATTAGATTCATAATCACTAACATATCTCCTTGATCACATAAACTTGATTAATAATCAGTCTTAAGTTTCTATTTAGGGTTTGAATTAGGGTTTAATGGTTTAAACTTAGGGTTTCTACTATTCTGCTATCTCTGATCAACACTGAACAATACACACAGAGTACATACGTATTATATTAAAATAAAATTATTATATCATAACATTCCCATTCCTTGTTCATAATCCATGAATTAGGGTTATGGACCATATCCGACTTATCTTTTATTATCAGTCAACTTAAAAATTTAAATTGACTATTCTGCTAAATCCTTATCACATATATTCAAATTATTATTTGTATATATATAAAAAAAATTATTCATAAAAATACGGATATATTTATTCAAAAATTTCCAGGTCGTCACATTCTCCTCTCCTTATAAAGATCCTGTCCCCGGAATCACCCTTACCTTACCTTAATATTTATGTTTTATCCTTATATTTTTAATTATGAAAAATTGAATTACTATTCTCCCCTCCTTATAAGATTCGTATTACGAATCTGAAACTCAAATTCCTCCTTCAAAAATCTTTTTATAAGTGATTTATTATATTAAACTTATGATACTAGAATAGGTTAAATCCGAATTAGGTTTATATATTAATATCGATGATCGGGTTTATACCTGAAACTCCATCTCCTGCTGCGACCGTATCTTGAATTGTCACATTGAAGGTCCTTGCGGTCGATTTGGTTGGCTGGCTTGGTGGAGTTGGACCAATTATTGCTAGCATCCCACTACTCTTCCCCGTATTGATATTTCCCCATCAGCTCTCCTTTTCGGACATTCCCTCACCCTATGTTATGTTGACCCACAAATAAAACAACCACTATTCATCCTAGGATTAGGACAATTGGGAGAGATATGTCCCTCCTGTCCACACTTAAAACACATAGACTTTCCCTTGAAGCACTCTCTAGAATGGTTCTTCCCATAGTTTCCACATTGCACAACTTGCTTCTTCACACCCTCCTGCTTAATTTGGATATTTCCTAGATTGTCCCCTTTTCTCTTTCCCATCTTACTCCCACTACTCCCTTCCACTTTCATAGCTCCCTCAATCTTAGCCTTATTCTTCTTCTCCTTCTTGTAATGAGTCATGGCTTCACTTCCCTCTTCGGCTATGATAGCCTTGTCTAACAGTGCTGCAAAAGTACCTATCTGTAATATTGTCACCTTGTTGTAGAGCCAGGGTTTTAAGCCCAGTTCAAACCTTCGTGTCTTCCTTACTTCTGTGTCCACTTGATGTGGAGCGAACCTAGCTAATTCATTAAATTTTGCGGCATACTCCGCAACCGACATGTCTCCTTGCTTCAACTATAAAAATTTCACCTCCATCCTAGCCTGCATACTAGTCAAAAAGTAATTCTCAAAAAATAAAGTTTTAAATCTATCTCAAGTTATCACACCTTCTCCTGCCCTTGTCTGATTCGCTTCCTACCAAAATTTTGCCTCCCCTTTCATCATGTAAGTGGCAAAAGCTGTCTTTTACCCTTCAGATACCCTAGCGATCACAAAAGCCTTTTTAATTTAATTTATTCAAGTCTGAGCTTCTACCGGGTCAGTTGTTCCTCTAAACTCTGGCGGTCCTACTGCTTTGAAGTCTTTAAAATTTGCCAACCTATTATCGAGCTGGTTTTCTCCAGCTGGTATCGCATTCCGCATAGCTTGAGCTATCATGTTCGCAAAATTCTGTATTAGGTCTGGTTGTTGTTGTTCTCCCGCATTGTTAACTGATTCTTCAACCCTTTGGTTTTAGTTTTGTCTTCTTGGCGGCATTATCTGATAAAATCATAATTTATTCTTTTATTGACTTATATTCTATGTTTTATCGCATATGTTTAACATATGATGCGTGATTCAAACTCAAACAATCATATACTCAAAATATCAAATTTTGAAACTCGGTTTACTGTATTATCAAATTATCAGATAGACATGAAAACATATTTCATTAAACAAACATATATTCACAAGCATTCATAGTACTTTACATCGGATAACACATATTGTTATAAGCATCCGCTATCCCTTTATGACCACAAAAGTCAAGATTTACTATTACAACTTATACCAAAAGTTAGGAATATTACCTTACACACATATTATATCATTAATCATACATATTCAAATATTAATCCTACTTATTCCCTACATATTCTCCTGATCTTGGAAAATTTTTCGCCTGATGACCTTCCAACCCACACATAACACATGCACCTTACTTATAGTCAGGACAATAAAGTGAGGTATGTCCCTTATAGTTGCAAATGTAACATTTCTTTTTCCCTTTCTTGCACATGCCTCTATGTTTCCGTTTATGGTTTCTATTCTTTTCTATTTTCTTCAAGTTTTCAGAATTTTTTAACTCCCGGTCGTTCATCTTTCTTTTCCTCTTCTCGCTCGGAGTTGCACCTGATATTATGTTTTTAGCTCATATCTGATCTATTTGGATCTTAAGCTTATCTTGTTCTTCCATTATTTCGATCAATGCCTTCTGCAATTGACTATTAAATACCTTTTCCATTTCCAACAACTTTTTTAAAGAAGAAACCTGGTCCCGCAGATTTTGCACTTCATTGATGTTGATCGACTCAACTTGATTGTCTGAATCACTATCTGTTAGTTCCACCATTTCTGGGTCTGGTTCTATATTATCCAAAATGATCACTTCATCAAGGTTACTTTCAACGTGAGCTTTTATTTCAACTATTTGCTTCGATATTAGCTCGGGGGTATTGTCTCGATCCTTCTTCATGTTATAAGCATACAATAATCCTTTTCTTCTTGACATCTACACACAAACTATCTTGATTAGTACATATAGTATATACACATAGCAAGTAATAGTTTTATATAAGTTATCTTTTATTTTGTTTTACGATGAATTTATTTAATTAATCTCCTTTAAACTCTATTTGAGTTATTTATATTTTCAAAGTTTCCCTCTGTCCTAAGTTTATAGCCTAAGGTCTACTCCCACCTAAGGTTTCTAACCTAAAGCTTTGATACCACCTTGTGACGCCCCCAAATCCAGGTACTTGAAACCCGTACTTGGTGCTCCACGATAACATTCATTCAAATACTTAATGTATTAATTAAACAAAATTATTATATCAAAGTTATCAACCTTCCCAGTCTCGAGAACCTTTAAGTCTTACATTACATGATAAATATTATATTATCCTACTACAAACATCATAACAACATAAAGTAATATATTCCTTCAGCTTCCCATTCCCTTTGTCCTTACTGGAACCTCCAGGACGTGCTAGCTTAGCTGAAAACATTTAAATTTAAAGCATGAATGAGCATTTGAGTGCCCAACATGTAATATCAATGAATAACGATTATCTGAAAGATTTGAATATTTTCTTTGGACGACACTTCAACAACGAAGTAAATGTTGTGAAGTAATCTAAGACAATACTGAATGACATATTAATTATATTTCATTTTTTTTGAAACTACGTACTGACTATAAATTTAGTAACAGTTTAATAAACTATAAATTTTATCTTAATTTTTGAAAAGGTTCAACGAAATTCATCTCAGAAACCGTCATGTCTTCTGGACACACTAAGATCGTCACTGTTATGCCTGTATTGATCAACACTTTACTTGTTTGAACGATAAATCGTTAAATTGGTCACCTTTAGTAGCATAAAAGTTTTTCCCTTTTCGGGATGTTCATAATTAATCTGACTTTCAAAATAAAACATTTCAATTTAATAATAATAACATTCTATCATGTTCTACAATATTCTTTCATTTTATGTCTAGCTGAGTTAAATAGCTTAGACAATTTTTAAATAACATATACATACCTAATATTAGTAGGTATATGTCAACATGAGATTAAATACGATCATTATCCAAGTGAGGTCACTTGAATAATCTAACTTAACTATCTATCAACAAGGTATAAATTGATCATACATTACTACAATACTGGTAAACGAATATAATTCTATAACTAGCATAAATACTAATATTTAAATACGTGACCAATAATAGTAGGGTATAATAACTTATACAACATGAGTATAATATTTGATAACTTACTTATACAGGAACATTGCATAAATAGAAACAAAGAGTAAGGATACTTGCCTGATCTGTTGCTTACACAACTTAGATTTTATCTTTTATACTGAAACCTATCATTTATAAAATTATTCTTTTGATCAAAATAATATACCATAACACATAACACTGCTATTTGCAGTCATCATATAGCTTAAACACATTGTCACATGGTTATAGTAGTCATTCTAACACAAATAATTACTTATCAGGTCAATCTATCTAAGTTTGGGTCGACTTCGGTAACATTTCGGTGTACCGACGGTTCTATCGGATAATAATCGAGTTTATATTTACTTCAACACTAATCTGTAACTTCAACACTATAGATGATAATTTAAATATTAATCATATCTAAGTCATTATCAATAACTTAAAATATTTTTAAAACATTTAATTCACCCTTAAATGATTTTTAAAACATTTAAAATCATTTTAAATAATCCCCATTACTATATAAATATTAATGTATTATTCATGAAAATATTAAAAGTCATTTATCATCACTTAAAATATTTTTAAATCCTTTATATCCTTTTTAAATGATTTTTAAATCGTTAAAAACATTTTTAAACTATTTATTTAATATAAATAATAAATAAACCTATTATCATTAATATTAAATTATTAATGAAAATTACCTTCAAATATTAAAAGTCATTATTTATAACTTAAAATATTTTTAAACACCTTGTTATCATTTAAAATAATTTTATAATATAAAATCATTCTTAACCCATTTATTTAATATATTTATTAAATAAATTTATTATCATTAATATTCAAATAAATAGTAATATTAATGAAAAATATGTCAATTTATCAAAAGTTAAATTTTATAACTTAAAATAATTTTTAAAAGCTGATTTTGTAATTTTTAGGAATTTATTTCTATTTTTAATGTATTTTTGGGAATTTATTTAATAAAAATCAATAAAATTGTCGCTAAAGCTTTTAGCGACAAAATCTGTTGCCTTAGGTGTTCTTGATATTCAAGAACATTCATTGGCAGTTTGTTTGGTGCTTACTTTGACTAACTCTATTTCTCAGTCTACACATGATTTGGACAATCTTCAGCACTGATCATGTAGTATTTATGTAATACTACATGAATCAAGCATTAAATCAGTCATATAAACACATAGCACAAAGATCTAGCCTTGCAAAGTTGTTGTCAGAACTTTCTGGATTTTCCAGAAACCTAGTCAGCTTCAAGGGTTCATTTTGAGACTTACATTTATATAGGTTCTGGTAATGGTTAATGTGTTCTAATGGTTTAAAGTTGTAGTCCACGGGTCAAGGTATAATTACCAATCATCATATCATTTAAACAAAATCAAAATCATCATATAGCATATGGTCAAACATTGTCAGAAATAACATGTTCCTGAGTTTTCTAGGTTTTCCAGAGAACTGCCATCGTGTTCGTCCAGCCTTGTTTGACCATAAATTACTTTCAGTCTGTTTATCATTTAGGTGATCTAAAGGCATCATTCTACAGTCCATCTACAATACTATAACCTTGTTACAACAACACAAACGAATTAACAAACATAAGCAAGAACTTGGTTATTAAACTTGTTGTCAGACACTGTTTGGTAAGTTCTGGGTTGCCCAGAAAATAGCCAGTTATGGTCGGTCAACGTAGTTTGACCTTCCATAACTTGAAATCTACACATGTTCTGATAGTGATTCTAGTTCCAAATTAAATTTCACATATCATACTACAGATTTAAAACATAAAACACCACAAACCATTAACAAGGAAAGATTTGTGGCCTCTAACTTTAGCTTATCAGACAACAAATTAGGGCTCATGGCAGTTTTGAAAAACTTATTTTTAAGGCACTTTGAGGTTATAGATCTATGATGTAATATCATAGATCATCATATAACATCTTTTAGCATTCATCTAAACACTTAAACACAAAATTTATATTAACATGTAAGATTAAATAGGGATAGGGTTTTATATCTCTTTCTTGAAAATGCTTTGATCTTGCTTCCTTATCTGTTTATGATGGACTAGAGGTTTGTTTGGGGACTGAAAAGCTTAGAGAATTTCGTGGCTTAGAGAGAGAAAAGAGTTGTTTGAGTGATAGCTCGCAAATGAGCTTAAGTTTTGATTTTATCTCTCTTTAAAAATCTATTATTTGATTCAATGAATCCTAATCTTGCAAGCTGTCAATTGTGATAAGATTTGGCTGAGATTTACACACATGGGAAATCTTAGCAAGTGATGAGTCATGCTCCTTCTAGAAAATCTTTTTGCTTACAAGTTAAGTAAAAGGGTAATTTGGTCATTTTGCACACTAAAGGGTATATTGGTCTTTTCCACTTGAATTGTAAGGGTAGTTTGGTAATTTCATATATTTCCCATAACTTTTAATCTTAAGATTTGCTAATTACCATTAGGGCTTGCTAATCACTAATTTGGGTTTAAAATCAGGTTTAGGGTTTCCCGGTAATAGAATTAGGGTTTCTAAATTACCGTTTAGGATTTCTTGACAATCGTTAGGGTTTCCCCTAATTAGATTCATAATCACTAACATATCTCCTTGATCACATAAACTTGATTAAGAATCAGTGTTAAGTTTCTATTTAGGGTTTGAATTAGGGTTTAATGTTTAAACTTAGGGTTTTCTACTATTCTGCTATCTCTGATCAACACTGAACAATACACACGTAGCGTACATACGTATTATATTAAAATAAAATTATTATATCATAACATTCCCATTCCTTGTTCATAATCCATGAATTAGGGTTATGGACCATATCCGACTTATCTTTCATTATTAGTCAACTTAAAAATTTAAATTGACTATTCTGCTAAATCCTTATCACATATATTCAAAATATTATTTATATATATATAAAAAATTTATTCATAAAAATACAGATATATTTATTCAAAAATTTCCAGGTCGTCACACGGCACGATTAGAATGAGATACATACTCCTAGGATGTTGAATAAGTTGATCCCCTGTCTCACATCTAAATAAGATTTCTAAGTCTTTGTGAATGACATAAATAATAAAAAGTCCAGAAATGGTTGAAATATAAAAATTCCAGACATGGTAAACAACACTCAGTTGAGAAAAGTTTTGAACTGTTATACTTCTTCAAATCCTATATTGTTATTGTTAGGTTTTGCGAAAATCAAAGTAGTAGAACAAAATTAAAAATTTAGCGGAAGCAAATTAAAAATCATATTTTAAATTTTTCACAAACCATATACCCGGATCATTCTTTTTGCACAATTATTAATTAAACGAAAAGATAAAGAACAAGAATTATACCCTTGAAGATTCGAGCTTTCTCAGGTACATATTCACCTCCAAATCTTTTTCACGTTTAACTTGAATCCACCAGGTTTGATTCCTTTATATGATCAACGTTATTCACCCAAGTGTTTTGCCTCTAAAGGTGATCCACCAAGGAAGAAGAAATATTCAAGAAGAAGAAGGTTGGTTGGCTAAACCCTAGTTTTTCTATTTCTATAGAAAAAGGGTGTACTCCTCTTATAAGACTCCTCTTATAAAGATCTCAGTTAACCCTTTTAGTATTATTAAAATAGGATATTATTTAATTAATGAAACTCCTTTAATTAATTAGGCTCCCTAATCTTATTAGGGATAATTAATTAAGCTCTTTTAATTAATTTGCCTCCTAATCTTACTATGAATGGATGAGAGTACTTATAGTAAATTAATTCCCAAACTCGTTTAGAAATTAAAATAATTATAATTTTAATATTATTAATAAGACTCCTCTAATTAATTTATATTTAATATTTCCAAGATATTAAATAATAAATATTAAGGTATTTAATTTACTCTATCACCATAGATTAAATTAAATACACTTAATATATTATTACGATTATGTCATTAACTTCTTAAATAATTATTCTTCCTTTTATGGCATGACCCTTTAGGTTCTACATATTAAATTGGTTGTGAATAAATCAATTAAAATAATTATAATCTTATTTAAATAAATAAATAATATTTATTCTACAATAGGGATAAGCCTTCCTAGCGATTAACGACTTTCCAAATAATATAGATTTCAGCATTAATCATAAAAGAATATTTGAGTAAATATTTATCGTACAATTCAATCCTTCCACCATACAATGTCCCAATTAGATATAAGACATGGAATTGACAATCTTATTTTGTTTAATTATATGTATTTCGATCCTTAAATGCACAACTCCAAATAATGCAAATTAGAAACTCCTTTCTAATTTCATTCTACCTTAGCTAAGGACTAGTGGGTTGTCAATTAGCGAACCACAACGGACATTTCTCTTCTTTTACTAAAAGCGGTAGATTCTTTATTTATCATACATTATCTCAATATACAACTTATTATACTCAAGCTTACCATTTGATATACCCTAAGGGTCTTAAAGAATAAGTCAAAGCATAACTCATCATATATAAGATACTATGATGATCTCAAGTCTAAGGATCACTTATACGACTATCACTACAGGGATTCCTATTGACAGACAAATAAATCTCCATTAAGTATTCCTTAGCAAGCCACATTCAGTGTACTTATTCTCCAATAAGTAGCTACATACTTGATTTATTGTCTCCACACAAATGATCATGAGAACAATCATCCTCAACCAATGAGCAATCAACATATGTACCAATCTATACGGATTCACTAATCCTCAATTTAGTAATCCAACTATTGGGAACTATTTTAGTTTTAATCTTTTTAATGATTTAGATCTCATTAGAATGATCAATATCTTTATTCTAAAAGCATTGCTTAAAACTATGGGTTTATCACATATTAATAAGCAACATCATGTACATAATTAAAAGCCTTTAATAAATTATTACTTTTTATTAATAAATGAATAAGGTTGTCACAAAGTATATGCTTTATCATCAAACATGATTGGCTTGTGTGCATACTACTTTCAATCTCCCACTTGCACTAAAACCAATCTTCATGGTATCTCATACCTTTTTTCTCTAAGTGACGATCATCCTGCTGCTGGATAAGCTTCAGTATATGGATATGTAATGTTGTTCTTGAGAATCCACTATCTCTTTAGTGATTTCCCATCTTTCAATGATTCCTTTAATCAAATGAAAGTGCCACAACACATGTTTAGATCCAAGATGAGACTTAGGAACTATTCATAGTTCTGTAATGAACTTTTTATCCAAACAATTAACTTGCAGCTTCAATTACAACTATATACTTTGTTTTTATCACTAAACCAACAACTCTTTGTTGTTTGGAACCTTTCTAATTCACTGCACCAGCATTCAAGGTAAAACTTTACCCTAAAGTGGATTTTTGGTTGTCTTGGTTAGTCCAAAAAACTTGATTTTATTAAGACCTCTAGTTTTAGTTTATATCCACCATAAATATGATAACATCCTTAGTGCCGGTTAAGTAATTTAAAATATTTTTCACTGTCTTACAGTGATCTTCTCTAGAATATGACCGATCAACATCAAGTCTCGTATATTTCATTGCATACATGATTATTACTTATGCGATTTCTTTTTTCAAGAGTCTATGGGCACTATTAAGAGAGATAGACTCGATGACTTATTCGCATGAGACATCTCTTGGAGTTTGTCATGCTAAACGACTTTAACATCAAATGAATATATATTTCATGGGTTAGGGCCGAGCATCCCTTTTTGAAATCTATCTACATAGATTGTATCCCCAATTAAGATACTCTTTCCAAATCATTCATGGAGGAATATTTAGACAACTTTATATTTACTGATTGTAGCATTAGAATGTCATTCCTTATCCATAATATATCAACATATAATACTAGGAATGTCATGACGCTCCAACTGACCTTTTTGTACACATTAAATTCATTCTTGTTTTTGATAAAAATAAAACCTTTTTGATTATCTTATCAAAACAAATGTTCCATTTTTGTGAAGCTTGCTTTAATCCATTTCTCTGAGTGTCTATAACTCTTAACTAATCGTGTGTAACTGGATCATCATCTTCTATGATGTGTACCTCATCATCATCATCTATGATGAATCCATACCTCCTAGGTATCTTCATTACTATTCTAGATTTATAATTCAGTTGTGGTACAATACTTTTATCTACAGGTTCCTCTTATTTGATTTATAGTGCTTTATGGTTCTTGACCTCTTCAAGATCTATTACCCTCCCACTAGCCCTTTAAATGATAAACACTTTTATCTTATAAGGTAGCGTGTTTCACAACAGATACCTTTTGCTAACTAGGATTATAGAACATATACCCTAAACTTACTTTAGGATGTCCCACAAATCTACACTTGTCAAATCTTGTCCCAAACTTATTCCTTTGAAACCTTTTCACATAAGTTGAAGAACCCCTTATCTTAACATACTTAAGATTAAGAATCCTCCATGTCTATAACTCTTATAGAGTCTTGGGGTCAAATTTTGAGGTTACCTTTTTCGTAGATATGCAGCCATTTCTAGGGCATGACCCCAGAAGGATACTAGAATGTCGGTAACATCATTATGGACAGCATCATGTCCAATACGGTATGATTTTTCCTTTCAGATACATCAATCAATTATTGCATATGAGAAAACCATTTGAGATGATCTAGAAACTTATTGCACAAGTATCTATTCCTTGATCTAATCAAAGAATCTTAATGCTTTTCAAATTAGTTTCACTTCTGAATTCTTTGAACCTTTCAAATAATTCATAATTGTATTTCACCAAATACACACATTCAACTCTTTTAATGATCATCTCCTTTTCTTATACTAGTTTGTTCAATTTGCAAAATAATTTTTCACGTAAGTCAAGTACACAAAATCCATTAAGTAATATTTCAATTCTATACAAAACATTATTATTATACATAGAAGAACAATTGTTCTTAAATATAATACCAAAGATTTTATTGTCCAACAATAAAGTGGAAATAATATTTCCAACGAGAACTGGAATACAATAATAACTTATTGACTTAATAGATTTGCTCGTAGGCAGTGCTAAACTATAAGTTCCTATAGCTATTGCAGCAACCTTTGCTTCATTTACCAGACATAAGATTACTTATCCTATGTTTACCTTTCTATTTCTACTTGGTCCTTTCATAAATCTATATTTATGAGAATTAAAGCTGGTATCCATTACCCAAGTAAAATCTTAACTTATAAAAAAAATTAATTTCAATCATGAACAAAATTGTTTTGTAATCAAAACTTCACCAAGCTTATTTGGTTAACTTCTAGAAGATGCTTCTCACAGTTTCCTTTCCAGTGGCTAGGCTTATTGTAGTGGAAGCAAACGCCTTTACTATCCGTATCAGTTTTTATTCTTATTATCCTTTATTTTTGCCTTTCTATTTACCTTCTTAGAATCGTTCTTCTATTCAGAAGATCCTTTGGCCCCTACCAGTAAGACTTAGTATTTCTTGGTTGGAAAGTGACTCTCAACATTTTTCAACATGTTAAGCAAATTAGAGAAGCTGATATCTAGCTTGTTCATATAAAAAATTCACAACAATCGTGAGGAGGAGTCCGAGAGTGAGTGCAAGATTAAATCTTGACTCAACTCTCAATTTATAACAAAATATGTTGTCCTAATTATTCAATCAAATTGATTATGTTAAGGACTTTTGTCTGTACTGTAGTGTCATCGGTCATTCTAGATCGGAAGAGCTCCTTAGATATCTGAAATCTATCAGTCCTAATTTCCTTACTATCAAATACTTGATGTGCGAGAATATAGTAAGAGCATCCATAGTTTCATGTTGACACTGAAGTTCGTTAGTTATGGATGTGAGCATGATGAATTGAGCCAATTGTGTATCATCTTGCCACTTTCTAAAAGTAGCAATCTCTTCCTCAGATGTATTATCTACAACCATTGCAGGGATAGGCATATTAAGGAAATAAGATAGCTTTTCAGTCATGAGAACTATTCTCAAATTCCTTAACCAATCCGTTTAATTCGGTCCGATTAAATAACATCTAATATGCTTCGCAGTGATAGTAATTTAGACATTATAAAATTATGTAAATGAATTTGTAACAACATTTTAGCATACATTCTTTTATTAATTACCAAAATAAATTAGGTCTTGTTTTAAATTGGTATCTCCCACTATTTTCTTTAAACTATATTACCCTAAATTTATATAGTTCGGCGATATCTAATTAAAGATATGGTAGTGAGAATAAAGATCTCATTTCAAATGTATATAGCCTTGTGTGTGCACAACAAACTATATATAAATAAATAGGTAGACAACTCTTGTCAATTACATCAACTATGCAACTCCTTGTATTTTGCCTCTTAGATCATAATGGTCAAGTGTGTGCACATCCGAACTAAAATGATCTAAGTTAAGTCATACCTAGCACTCTATTTATTTAAAAGAAAAACACTGTCCTTATGTGTGCACAACAAAACAGCATTGTTCAGTCTATTTAAAAGCATTAAATATGATAAAACAACATCTTAAATATTTAATACTTTCCTTGTGTGTGTACAACAAACTCAAATTAAATATTTAAAACTCTATTGTTTTACCATGCTAGAAGGCGACGCTCGATATTCCAATATCTTTGAATGTTACAACTTAATATAATTTATTTGAGGGGTTTGTTATTAATTTGTCTCATCTTTTTTAGCGTGCATGCACACATATATATAAAATACACGTCATATTAATTAACATGTGAAGCATGTTTGCATAATATATATATATTTATATATATTTTTATATATATATATATATAGTATAAGCATGCACATAGTATTCTATCCGGATTGATTATGAACTTTATTCTAGTTTGATTCACTAGAGCCACCAAGTGAACCAAAAGGTCAAACCTAGGGTGCAAGAATTAAATTTAAATATAACTATTACATTTAAATTCGGGCTCCATTACATACGGGTCTTCAAGCGCTCCTTGTTCCTTGATCTCTAATTCTTCAAAATTAATTCTAACTATTCCTATTACAAAATTATTTAAAATAAATATAAACATTGATCAACAGTCAAGGAAAAGTACATAGGAGGAAGATAGAATTTACATTAAGAAAAAATTAGAGAAGACGAGGTACGCAGACCCCATTTAATAAAACTCATGCATTCATGCATCCAACTAAAATAAAATTCAATTACATTGGTCAATAGTCCATAATAAATCTCATTTATTATCATACACATCAACATATGTATCAATAAATAAATTAATCTCATGAAAAATAAACATTCAATATATATATTGATATCGGTTTAATGGGAAATTCTAGTTAGCATGAAATATAATTTTGAATCAAAATAAACTCCTTTAATTTAATCCAAATTTAAATCAAAATAAACATCTTTTATTTTAATTTATCTAATTTTGAATAAAATAAAATATTTTATTTTAATCAAATTCTTTATAATCAAAATAAACTTGTTTATTTTAATTAATTATGGAATCCAATTCCAAGTCAAAATAAACTTTTAATTTTGGATAATATGAAATCTAATTACATATCTAAATAAACTCTTTTATTTAAGAAAATGCGGATTTTCTTTCCTATTCACAAATAAACTCTTTTATTTTGAATAATATGAAATCTTATTCCATATCTAAATAAATTCATTTATTTAAGGAAACATGAATTTACTTTTCTAATTAGTTATCATGAATTTACTTTTCAATTTTAACTCCAATTAGTTATCATGGAATCAAATTCCAACTCTAATTAGTTACCATGAAATCCAATTTTAAGATTAAAATAAACTCTTTATTTTAATTATAAAATTATTAAGAATATATATATATGTACTCCAGGTAACTTTTGAATCATTTATTATATATATATATATATATATAGAGAGAGAGAGAGAGAGAGTATAAGTATATTATATATATAATAGTGTTGAAATCCTTCAGTTTTCCTTTTGATGAAAATCGTGGCTCATGATTAAAGCCACAGATTCAGCAGCGAGAAAAAAAAAAGGTTTTGCGATTTTTTTTTCTTACTCCAAAAAGAAAATTTTATTCTAATAATTATGCCCAATTAAATTGTTTTAAATACATATCAACATACATATCAAATCAAAATAATTAATAACTCGCATAAAGGTTTTGCTTCGATACCACTATTAGGTTTTGTGAAAATCAAAGTAGCAATCAAATTACAAATTTAGCGGAAGCAAAGTAAAAATCACAATTTAAAATTTTTATAAACCATATACCCGGATAATCTTTTATGCACAATTATTAATTAAACGAAAAGATAAAGAACAAGAATTATACCATTGAAGATTTGAGCTTCCTCAAGAACATATTCACCTCCAAATCCTTTTCACGTTCAACTTAAATCCACTGTGTTTGATTTCTTGATTTGATCAATATTAGCCACCCAAGTGTTTGGCCTCTAGAGGTGATCCACCAAGGAAGGAGAAATATTCAAGAAGAAGAACGGTGGTTGGCTAAACCCTAGTTTTTCTATATCTATAGAAAAAGGACGTACTCTCCAACAATTAGAATCACGTCACATGATATCTGATATAAGACTCCTCTTATAAAGATCTCAGTTAACCCTTTTAATATTATTAAAGCAGGGTATTATTTAATTAATTAAACTCCTTTAATTAATTAGGCTCCCTAATCTTATTAGAGATAATTAAACTCTTTTAATTAATTTGCCTCCAAATCTTATTAGGAATAAATGAGAGTACTTATATTAAAATAATTCACAAACTCCTTCAGAAATTAAAATAATAATAATTGTTATAATATTAATAAGACTCCTCTTATTAATTTATATTATTTCAAAATATTAAATAATAAATATTAAGCTATTTACTCTATCACCATAGATTAAATTAAATACATAACATATTATTACAATTATGTCATTATCTTCTTAAATAATTATTCTTTCTTTTATGATGTGACCCATTAGGTTCTCTATATTAAACCAGTTGTGAATAAATCAATTAGAACAATTCTAATCTTATTTAAATAAATAAATTAAACTATTAATTTATTTAAATAAATAATATTTATTCTACAATAGGGATAAGTCTTCCTAGTGATTAATGACTTTCCAAATAATATAGATTTCAACATTAATCATAAAAGAATCTTTGTGTAAATAGTTACCGTACAATTCAATCCTTCTACCATACAATGTCCCAATTAAATATACGACATGGAATTACTATCAAATTTTATTTTATTTAATTATATGTATTTTGATCCTTAAATGCACAACTCCAAATAATGCAAATTAGAAACTCCTTTCTAATTTCATGCTGCCTTGGCCAAGGACTAGTGAGTTGTCATTTATCGAATCACATAAGACATTTCTCTTCTTTTACTATAAGTGGTAGATTCTTTATTGATCATACATTATCTCCATGTATAACTTATTATACCCAAGCTTACCATTTGATATACCCTAGGGGTCTTAAGGAATAAGTCAAAGCATAACTCATTATACACAAGTTACTATGATGATCTCAAATCTAAGGATCACTTGTACTACTATCACTACAAGAATTCCTATTGACAGGAAAGTAAAACTCCATTAGGTATTCCTTAACAAGCCACATTCAGTGTACTTATTCTCCAAAAAGCACCTACATACTTCCTTTAGTGTCTTCACACAAATGATCATGAGATCAATCATCCACATCCAATGATCAAGCACCGTATGTACCAATCTATTCGGATTCACTAATCCCCAATTTAGTAATCCAACGATTGGAAACTATTTTAGTTTTAAGCTTTCTAAGAATTTAGATCTCATTAGAATCATCATCATCATTATTCTAAAAGCATTGCTTAAGACTATGGGTTTATCACATATTATAAAGCAACATCATGTAGATAATTAAAAGCCATTAATAAATTAATACTTTTTATTAATAACTGAATAAGATTGTTACAAAGTATATGCTTTATCATCAAATAGGATTGACTTATGTGCATACTACTTTCAGTTATAAATTATAAAACATGCTAAGCATGTCATAGCTCACCCTTGCCAATCATTCCCTTTGCAGTATTAGATTGTAACCTTGGCATATCTGGAGTAAAAAATGGGAAGCGTCCTCACTTTGATTAGTTTAAATTATTGTCTAGTTGAATGTAATACTTTTGTAATAAGAAATTCTTTATGAAGAATCATGTAACCGAACTATAATATATGATATATATATATATATATATATATATATATATATATATATATCATCCTTTATTTCCGCAACCATGTTTCCTTTACATATATAGATGTAATTATAACTTTTGATTTATTTTGAGATCCTTGGGAACTATACATCTGAGTGAGGGTATTGACAACATGGATTGTTCATGTTGTTGTTGATACTCTGGATTTCAGATAGATAAGTACTATCGATATGATATAGCCTATACATCTGAGTGAGGGTATTGGTAATATGGATTGTTCATGTTATTACTAGTACTTTGAATTTCTGATAGATAGATATTATTCATAGATACAATCTATACATCCAAGTGAGGGTATCCAAATACAGCAATATTTCTTCAGGGAATTTTTATCTGTTATGGGATACTGTGAACCTCGGATCTTTGGGAATTGTATCTTGTAATATTTGTATAGTAGTTCAATTAGATATAAACATAGAATTAGATACCGTGGGTGTATAGATTTGAATGCATTATATTAATTGATTAGTTGTGAACACCAGATCATATACCGTGGGAGTATAGAACTAGGGGCGTCACAATATCTCCATCAGTGATATTATCTCCACATAATTTCAATTTAGAACTAATTTTAAACATTGTAGAATTATATTCACTTGCTGATTCTAAATCATGCAATCGTAAATGTATCCAATCATAACGAGCTTTTGGAAGAATAACTGTCTTTTGATGGTCATATCTTTCTTTTAAATTTTTCCAAAAAATAAAAGGATCTTTTATTGTAAGATACTCTAACTTCAACTCCTCATGGAGATGATGGCGTAAGAATATCATGGCCTTAGCCTTCTTTTGGCTTGATGTTTTATTACCATCTTTAATGGTGTCTCCAAGACCCATGGAATCGAGATGAATTTCGTCATCAAGAATCCATGACAAATAATTCTTACATATAATATTAAGTCCCACGAACTCAAGTTTGGCAAGATTTTTCATTGTAACTTCATACAAAAATATATCAAAAAGATCATTACAAATATATCAAATATGCTACCATGCCAAAAGAAATATATCCCAAAAGTTGAATAACTGTCCAATTGATATGATATTGGAAAAGTTGCTGACCAGCAACATTAGATTGTAATCATTACCTAAACTAAAACAATTGTTTTATGTGATATTTATTTATTATGTGCATATATTACCAGTAAGAACAACAAATTCTAATCATAGATTATGAATGAAATAGCATGCAGTATGTTATTCTAAAAAAAAATTGTGTATCCATATTATGGGCAAGGAAATCGTGCCTTACTAGTTAGGGTTTCGTGTTGGCTGAGAAGGAGAGCAATCCATGAAGAGTACGAAATTGATTGATTGATCGAAGAGGGGAGAAGAAAAGGTGGGCGATTACTCTAGTGACACATGGCAGAACTCCTAAAATCTAGAAACCGTGTTAGGGTAGCAGGGATTCCAAGAGCCTTCTTAAGTGTTTCGAGTTGAGTGAATATCCAAGTCCTTAGTGCTTTTAAGAGAGAATGTCCAAGTCTTAAGTCACCAAAGAGTCCCCCCTTCATAGAATGGAAGAGATATTTATAGAGTTTCCTAGAATTAAGTAGTCACATGTTATGCACATGTCTTCAGGGAAATTCTAGAAATACCCTTTAGTCATTATAATAATGCCTATATTGCCCTGTCCTTCTAGACACTGATCCAATCCCTCAATCAATTCCAAAAACGAGACACCTCCACGAGCCTTTTTCCTCGGGACACGTGGAGGCTTCTAGAGAATGAAACCCTTAGGGTTAAACCCTAGGGAGGCAAAACCTAGCAGGGCTCTTCCTTGGACATATTAGAAAATCTTCCAAAAAATTTCCATAACTTTCCCAATATTTGTTTCATTATTTTTTTTTCTGGAAATTGAAACAAGAAAAAATCATCAAATATCACCAAATAAAATTTATTCTAATAAAATCTTTCTTTTGGTAAACCAAATCTTTCCTTTTTATCATCTCAAATCTTAATTTTATTTTGGAAATAAAATAAAATCTTTCTTTATTTGATCTGGAAAGCAAGATTTTTTTTATCACATATATATATATATATATATAAATTGGTGGGATAACCAATTTGACTTGCTTTTAAAATTTTCTTCATCAACAAAAGTTCCTTCTTTTGCTTCTTCCGCAGCTTAGACACTGACAATATTACTTCGAGGCCTAGACAGTGGCAATATAACCCCGAAGTCTTGGAGAAGCTTTGATCATCTCAAAATGGTTCAAGGTAAATTATGTTCTCTTTAATTACCGATTGTATTCTCATAGTAAATGATTAGGCCAAACTCCTAGGAGAAATAGGGTAATCTCGCAACAGGTCTTGTTTTATATCACGATGAAGGCACGTGGGAGAACCACCATCCCTTCTTTACATTACTATAAAAAATTATCACAGCCTTCATTGGAGTCTTCATTGACCAATTCCTCATGATTGTTTCATCTATATATATTCAGGTAATTATAGCCTTTCTTCTGTTTTCCAAGCCCCATTACCTTGATCATATTATGGGTTTTTTCCTCAGATATTATCAAAGAAAGGGTTTTCCCCCTAGGCCAAACCCTAGGGGGAATCATTGTTTAGATGAAAAAAATGAAGTTCTGGAGGAGCGGTTACTATTTTGATCATAACTTTTGACTCGTTTGGAGTTTCGATGAAAATAATATATCAAAACGAAGCTAGCGACGAGCCCTAAAAAAGACATAGCCTTTGGCCATGATTGATATGGTTATAAGTCCAAAAAAGGCTCCGAAGGATGCTTTTGGGCTATCCGAAGTTTTTTTGAAAAACTTTAAGAAATTTTTTCTTGCATAATTGTGATTCCTAACTCCTTCTGACATTGTTTCTTCTTCTTTTTAGGTGTCTTTAAGGTTAAATATCAGACTTTCCTCTTATCTATGGTAAGCACTTCGAGCTCAAACACTTTCTTTAACATCCTTACTTTGCTTTTTTTAGAATTCTTATGATGAACTTTCCTTGCTTATAGGCCCTTTCACCTGAATGCTCTACAGAACCAAAAACCACCCAGAAGTCCCCATTCATCACTGATTGGGGAAGGGCTCCCTTCTTTGGTCCTTCTGACACCTTCTGGGATAGATTTAAAGACTATGACCGTACAACTTTTCCTCAAACAGAGAAAGAAGGCTTATTTCTGTATGCCCTAACTTGTGGAGGTTGGGATGAATTCCCCCACGCTGATTGTATTCCTCGTATATGCATAGAGAAGTAAGAGTACCCTTTTAGTCCCCTTCGCTTCCTGTCTGATTCATCTGGTCGCATTCAAGGATGGTAGGATTGGGCCGACGAGATCCTTGGAAATGCTGATTACGTGGATATATTCAAGTGTATGGGCATCTTTCATTGTGTTCAACTGTGTAAAGACCTACATATCCAATAGGACCATAACGCCCTTACTGTATTGATCTCACGATGGTGCTCCTCTACTTGCAGATTCGTCACCGTCTGGGGGAATTCACCCCTACTCTAGAGGATGTCTACGCCCTCTATTAGTAAGTTCTCTTCTTTTTCTATTAGTTTCATTCATTCTCATCTTTCTAAAATATATATTTATTTTGAGTTACATCTTGTAGCTTCCTGTTGTTGCTTCGAACTCCTGCGACCCTTCTATCATGTCCACTAGAGATAACGACTGTGTTGTATACTTGATGGAAGTGTGAAAGCAATCTTCCCACTACATCTCCCGCTTTAAAGGCGATACACTCCTTCCGTACTTCGAGACCTCCAGTCGGCAGAAAAATTCTTGGTTATCTTAGGTACACTACTTCTTCCATGACTATAAGACTAACAGTGGGATAGTTCTATTCACAACATATCCATTCTTGCCCTCCGTGAAAAGGCTTGTCCCTTTCCTCTGGTAGCTTATCAGGCTATGTGGCTGTCCCACTTCCTCTTCCCCGAATCTTCTGTAGACAATCCTTCTGCCTGTATGTTTAGTTTGTTAGCTTTATTATCTTAGGGCTTGAAGATTCCTCTTTCTTCTCTCTTCCTATGGACTTTATATTGCCGCTTAAATGAAACAACCCTTGCCTTGAAAGAATCTGTTGGGAGGTAATCATTTTCATACATATTTTTTTTACTAACTATCTTTCAAACTGCACTTCTTCTCTTTTAACATTTTTTTCTCATTTACCCAGGTACGACATCAATTTCTTTATTCCATGCTCCTTCTTTTAGATTTTTTTGAATGTTTTTCGGGCTATTCCACTCTTGAGCATCTTTCTAAGAAGAAGAAGAAGTCTCCTCTTTTTCCATCATTCCCTGCACAGCACGTTGGATTGATCACCGATTTAGTTTCGACTGTGCAGATTTGCGACCTTTCCTTGATGATTATTCATGCTTCACTGCTCGTTCCTATACCATTGTTTTCAGGGGGTTGTGGTCATCTACCTCATTTTTACAAGTGCAAAGTTAAGGGTGATATATGTAAAATTTTCAAAATAAGCAAGTGGTTATAAAATAGTCATTGTTATCGGGGAATATTTGTTTGGTCATGGAATATTCTTGATGTCTGGGAATATTCGTACGATGGTGCATCCATTTGTGGTCCCCATAACGGAAAACTATCATATGAAGAAAACGACATGAATGAGTTTTTTTAATACTAATGGCATAACGGTTACCGTTAACACTATTGGAATACCTGGTGGGTAAAGTAAACTAATACGTGTTGTTGCACAGTATCACAGAGTATTGCACAATATTTTTATATTATTGTTAATTCAATAATTATCACTGCACGATATTTCCCATTATTAGATCAATAATTCATATTATTTGAATAATATTATTAGATATCATTATTGGCAATGTCTAAGGAAGTTTTGTCTAGGAAAGGGGTTTGGTCACCTAATTGCGCGCCAATAAGGAGAAATCCTTATCGAAAAGCCCCCTCTTTCCTGGGAACAACCTAGTTGTCAATATTATGGTTCTATAATATTACTTGTGAATAGTTAATTATTGATAAAAATGATAAGGAAATATTTATTTTATGTGGATATAAATGAAGGAATTAATGCTGAGGTGTTTTATCAGTATTTTGTCAGAATGAAGGTGTTAAAAATCATTCGTATGTGGATTTTGGTTATTTTCTGTCTAGAATTTAGAAAAAAATTCTTCTACAAAATTGTAGAGAATTAAATTTCCTTTGAAATGGACATAAGATTTGAATTTTTCTGATAAAAGGGCTATTTATTATGACTTATTGAAGTTTCAGAATAATTGATTTTTGGGTTATAAATATTTTTTTAACAAAAAATGTTTTTAATATGGGTGGGACCAAATTGTGTGTGCTGATGAGAGTGATGTGTTGTGCGTAGGAATTTTTTTTTCAAATATTAATATTTTATTAAATTTTTTACTTTGGTGTTCTAAGCATTTTTCTATAAATAGGGTGCTTAGGTTATAATTGAAAATCACACCAGAATCAAAAGTTTTCTCTCTATATACTATCGAGCATATTTTTGTGAGTATTTAGATACTTTGGGAGTTGATAAGCTGTGCAAGTTTTCTTCAGCAATATATCTGATATTTCAGTCAGGAGTACTTGTCTTTTGAGGTAAGGGATGTTATATTTTTTAAGTAAATGATGTTATTTCTTTTAATATCATTATACCGAAATATTAATATGAATTTTATTATGAAACTTTATTTTTTTCATGTCGGGGTTACTATTCATGTATACAGTACTATTCATGTATACGACACTATTCACGTATACGATACTATTCATGTATATGACACTATTTACGTATATGGCACTATTCATGTATACGATATTATTTATGAATACTGGGTACTATGCATGGGTTACTATTTACGGGATACTTTTCATGACAAAATTGGGTTCTTTTTCTGACCAAATTATCGTTGATTTATGAATCTTACTCTTGAAATTAAATCCATGTTTTGATCATATTGTTTTTATTATCATATATAACATTTTTATAATCCCAGTGATGAAATTTCTCTTTGACTTGAGTGTATGACTGGTATGGTTATGACCATTGAATTTATAATTGATTATCTTTAGCTTATGTACAAAGGTGAATTGATCAACATGGTTATAATTATTGTTTATATAAATTCTGAAATGATTATATATTTCTTTGAGATATTAATATCTTTGGCATGTAGTGAAAATATGACCCGCTGTTGAATATCTTTGGCTTGTAGTGAAAAGATTACCTGTTGTTGAATATCTTTGGCCTGTAGTGAAAAGATGACCTTTTGTTGAATATCTTTGGCCTGTAGTGCAAAGACGAACTGTTGATGAATATTTTTGGCCCATAGTGCAAAGATGAATTTATTAGTATGACTATGAACAGGAACTGTTATTTGGTATAGCCATGATCTTTGATGTTTCAGGTAAAAATAGGTTATGAAAATTATCTTCATTCTAGGTACGAAGAGGAATTTAGAACTACAATTATGATTATGAGTTATTCATAAGATTGTGGACATGAATTGTTGATTGATGTTACAGGGATAAAATATTGTTGGCGAACTTTTAACATGGAGAAGATAATAGACTTTATGGTCTATTTGACTCTTTTAATGGATTGCTCGTTCCGCTGCAACTATGGTTAAAAAGTTTTATCATCTCTAATTTATTACTGATGAAGGCTATTGATAATTTAATTATCTTTAGTCATGATATTCTTTACTAGGCTAGTTGTGCTCACCCTTTTGCTTCACAATTCCTTTCAGGTAATAAGAGTGTAGCTGGGTCGAGCGGGGGTAATAGGGGAATAAAACGGTGGTCTATATCTGTTTAGGTTTTCCCTAAAATAGTATGAAAATAATTTTATCGAGAATTTTAAATAAGTGTATCGTATTTTATACGTCATTTAACCGTTGATTTTGGTGAACCGAATATAGTAAGGTGAACCCAACTTTCGAAGGGTGTTTTGCCACTATCATACAAGATGTCTAATGACATACGACTTCGTGTTATCATAAGACAGGGTTGTGCACATCCACTTGCTGATTATATCTATGAGCACTACCTATATAATCTTGGAGTTCGGTTGAAATATAATTCTCAATTGGAGACAATGAAGATAATTATATTACAAGAGAAGACTCACGATTGGAAAGAACATGATAGTAATCTTCTCATTTTTTTTGGGGTCTATTGGGTCAACCAAGGATGATTCTCAAGTCATATGATATCTATTATAACTTAGATGCATGGCCTCCCATGTATGAAGGTTCCCTTGAGCATTTTCCAAAGATTTTAATTTCTAAAACAATTATTGACTGTACCTTTATGTAAGGTACCATTGTAAGGTGATGTGGCTAAGGTACCATGAGAGTTACATATATATTTGTATTAAAACTCACAGCTCATGTGTTGTCGTATTTTGCATGACAATTGTATTAATGAAGTTTTTATTTGGTTTTTGTACCATGTATTGGGCGACTCAGAATGGGTTATGTGGACCTATTTTGGGGGCTTCACAACTTCCCTATTTCATTGAGAATAAAGGATTTGGCACTGTACTTTATTCTCCTCACAGGGTCATGTGGCAATTCATATTTGACCAGGAATGCCCTTTCGGTCAAACCTTTCGGGGGAATTATAAGGCTACTCTTCTCAACTTCGTCTCTACCTCTCCCTCTTTTACATGGCATTTCCAAGGGTACCAAGTGATCGTCATAGATCTCTTCCTTTTGTCATACCCGATGATTTTTGGAGCGGGCGATATATTACCGGCGAGCGCAACTACTGGCTGCTCAATCTTAAAACATGGTAGGATGATACCTTGATTTTTTCATTGCCAATTTCTATTCTGAAATGTCTCTAATGGGGATGACTGCTATGTTCTCCTAAGACCAATGTTCGCTCAACACTTTGGCCAACCAGTAGCTGGTTGATTGAGCATGAGGCTTTGATGCCTAAGTTTTCTCTTCCTTAGTTAGCAGACATTCCTCCTCGAGATGATCCGAATAATTTTTCTACACAGGCTCCCATAACTTCTAGGAGTCTTCCACCACGGGCTCCGTTTCGGGTGTCTCCTCCAGCTCCTCCCCAGGGATCCTCTAATGTCGAGGAATGAGAGTTACTCATTCTAAAACGAGAGTAGCTACTACTACTGATTCTGTGGTAGCTCCTCATATTGCTTCTATCGTGGTTCCAGTCAGTCGTCCTTCTATTAGATTTATTATAAAGCCATTGGCAAAATGCCCTCTTGATAATGTTGATTCTAGTATGTTGGCAGCCGAGGATCCGATCAAGAAGCACCGTAGAAAATTGGTAATTTTGTCATGATATTCTCATTTTTCTTTCATCCCTTGTATAACTGCTTTCATATCTCCTTGGCTAATTATTTCCTTGATTTTTAGATTATAGAGGTCGATGAAGATGATGATGATGACGTTCCTCTTGGATTTATGTATGGTACTGTAAATGAGGCATCCGCAGCAACTTCCACTAGTCGTGAACCTCCCCAACCTATCCTTGTTGATACTGAGTCATCTACTCCTTGCGATGATTGTGTTAGACTTGATGCTAAGGATACTTTATCTAATGTGAGCTCGAGTCTTGCTGTGGGTGATACAATAATTTCTTCAAACCTTCATATAACTTCTCCACATGATGGGCCTGAAGATGTTGATGAGACTCTTACTTCCTCGAGGGGGGATCATTCTAAAACTATTGGGGATGTTCATCGTCCCCAGAAGGATTCTACTGAGTTGGTGATTACTCGGGAGGGCATTATTGATAGTACCTTGGGTGGGTTGAATGACATTCCCCTTTCTGCGGCATTTCCGGACTCTTTTTACATTGATTATATTGTCAGTATCGTTCTTTAGTCAACATATAATTTTTCTTGAATTTCATTTCTTTCTTTCATAATATATTATCCTTTGACATTTTATTTTCAGAGTGAGAAGATGAAAGATTTGCCTTTGCCTGTTAAGGCACTCTCTTTATTTGATGCTCTCCATCTGGATGTTGCCCACTCGCAATATAGTGGCCTTGGTTATCCTCCAAGTGGCCAAGGCTTCGAGGAATCATCAGCCATACAACATCTTTCTGCTCCTCTATATTTTGTCTCAAAAAATTCCATTATTGCGTCTGAAGTAGCTCCTGCCAGAGCTTCCTTCAATCCAAGAGGGGATCTTATTTCTTGGAGGGGTTTTCAGATATCATCTTCTAGTCAGGCAAGTCTAGAGCATCTCCTAGCTTGGTTCCTGCAGATACTTGATCGGCTGATTATTAAGGCACCTTCCACCCAAACCTTCTTCCTAGATCAGCTCGCAAACCTTGTTCTTGGGTTGCACACTCTTTCTTTATATTCCTTGCGAGTCGAGGACTTGAAGAAATTTAGTGATGATGTGGACGACTTTGCGAGTCGAGTCCAAAAGATGTCCGAATTGCTTATCCTTGCTTCTACATGCCAATGTCATGTCACAGCCTACAAAATAACATAAAATATATGAAAAGTAACTAAGAACATGAATATAAGCAACTAATTCAAGTAATAGATACCAGATAAGTAGGTATAAAACCTACTTATCAAATACCCCCAAACTTAAACATTTGTTTGTCCTCAAGCAAAAGCACAAATTAGACAGATTCATCCTCTAGCAATGATCCACCCAAACAATGAATCAATATGAATTCGATCAATGGCCTCAAAGGTTACAACAGATAATAACCCGTAGAAGATTTTAAAACAATGTCATGTCTAAAATTTCAACAACTGTCATTAGACTCACATCTACTCTTGATCCTTTAAGTGCGTGTATGCATCCACATGTTCAATCCAGTCATGATTTAGATTAAATCAACCAATACTCATAAAAGATTTTCAAAAATGACTTTCAAAACTTCTTATCACATCAATCACCGCTAATATAGACATAACACAAATTTTTCTTGAGGATCAACTGGATATTTAAACATTTAAGCATGTAAGAACCCTTCCCAAGTATTTCAAACATACATATTTTCTTTTTACTATTTAGTGAGTGCGTTTTACGCTCCATCTCACTTTCCACTTTTCATTGAACGAGTGCGTTTTACGCTCCATCTCGCTTTCCACTTTTCATTGAACGAGTGCGTTTTACGCTCCATCTCGTTCCTGTGTTTATGGGGAGTGCGAGTTATGCTCCATCTTGACCCACCACAAGATTCAATTATTCAACTCGGGAAGGTTCCAATAATTTTTTTTTTCATAAATACCCCAAGATTTCTCCCAAACTTATGTGAGTGCCTAATTTTCACTTCGAATGATGCTCAAATAAGATATCTCAAGTTGCAATGGTATCTTTTATAAGAAATTAGCCAAAAAAAATGATTCAATCCCAACTGGCTAAACAAATGGATATGTGTAAAAAATTTCAAAAATTTCGCAAGTAATGTGAAACCCAACTAACTAGTTAAAATATAGACTAAGCATGGTCATCAATTCTCCAAGAGTTAACTATATCAACCACCCACTTATCATCAGTCAAAATCAAATTCCATCAAAACATTGCCCAAGTAAATACTAAACATGATAAATACCCCTAAACTTAAAACAGACATCGTCCTCAATGGATAAGATAGGAAAAATTAAAAGAGAGAACTTCCACACATATAGCAATTTATCTCTTTATGCAAGTTTGAAGAATAGGTTAAACACATTGGAATGAATCGGCATCACACTTGAGTTTGACTTGCATAACCTTTCCATAATCTTTTGGTTGTAACTGCAATGAAAAGAGACAACATGGATTAGAATAACACTATGGATTGGTAAGAGAACTTAATAAGCAAATTAATTCATATATACTAAATAAACTAGTAAAGCAAATAAATAGAAAAATTCTTGGGTTGCCTCCCAGTTAGAGCTTGAATTATAGTCTTTCAGCCTGATTTTATCTGGTCAACGCTATCCAATTCCTCTTCGATAATTGAGGAACCCTCCATCCATCGGAAATAATGTAGCTTTTAGTAGGTTCCCAATTGTGATAGCCATTGCTTTAAAGTCACCTAGCATGCTCTGATTTGGTATGATCTCAATCAAGAACGTCCCACAACTAGGTGTTTTCTCCATTGTGTATGTGATCACTATGGGGCATGGAAGCTTGTCACACATAATGGGCTCTCCATCTATCCTCTCTTTCTCGTCCCACCATGGATTCAAAATTGTACTCGCTCTTTTGTCATCAAGAGCTTCGCCGACGACATGACTACCAAGTGGGCATGATTTTACAAATCTGACCGACTCTTTGATCTTTGGTGGAGACCCATTTAGATCTTCGTGGACCTCTATTTCATTATCCCCAATTGTCTCCACACTTCCTATATATTGTGGCTCATCCAGTCGTAGATTCGGTTCGGGTTCTCCATCAATTTCGTTATCCACATCATAAAGCCACGTGTTTGGAGGAAGGTTGCTTACGGCTTTGGTCATTTGATCTATCTTATTTTGAAGATTTTGAATTGCTATCTCTTGATTCTGAATTGACCGCTCTTGATTAATCCTTCTCTCCTCATTTGATGCTATGAACTTGGACAACAATTCCTCCAATCTCGAATTATCTGTCTCATTTTTGGAATCCATGTATTGAGGACCATGAGTTGAAGTGGTGATGAGGTGTTCCATCTGGTGCTGAAAATTATGGCTCAATATTTCTTGACTCATCATCCTCTCCTTTTGGTTTGCTATGACCTTTGACAGTAATTCCTCCAACTTTGACTTTTCTTCGTTTAATGGAGGTTGATATGAGAATTCTGGCATGTATGTTAGATTTGGAGCATAGTATTGGTTTTCATAAGTATAGCTCCATGACGAATCCGGGTGATACCCCCAAACATGGTGATAGTTAGGATCAACATAGTTATTGAGGTAATCACCACTATATTGTACTGGTTCAAAATTGATGGTGCATTGATGACTTTGATGGTTGCCAACACAATAGTCACACGTAACTGCCATCCTTCGCCTCCGTTGGGCTGCGATAACCTCCAAGGTCTTCGAATTTGCCTCAATTTGTACTGACTCTGCGGAAAATGCATTAAGTTCATCAATCCATGTTTCCCTTAGTTGAGTCATGTTCGTGTATGTCCATTGATACGTAAAGTCATCCATGGTACCTAAAAAGAGAGAAATATAGGAAGAGAATTAAAAATAAAAATAAAAATGTTTAAATTAAGACTAATTTGATTTAAATTAATATTGGTAAAAAAAATATTAAACTAATTCCCCAGCAACGGCGCCAAAAACTTGGTGGGTAAAATCTAGTTACGCACAACACGCAAGTATACGTGGTCAACAAGTAATAAAGTGATAAGTTAAGTATCGTTCCCACAGAGAATTATTTAATAAAAATCACCAAATACTAACCCGTAACCAACTCAATCTTATTTAAACGAATGAATTTCAAATTATATAAATTAAACTACTATTAACTTCCACTAGTTAAATTAAGATAACGGAGATTTAAGATCACAACTTCACTTATTGCTTCATTTAAGTTAAAACACTTCTCATCAATTATTCTCTATCCCGAATTGTTAATCAAGAACACTAAAGTAGTATTAACCACCTCTCGATGCACTAATACCGTATTAACGTTAATCCACAATTAAGAAAGAAATCCGTTAAACACCTGAATCAACTAACCCACTATATCTCTATGTGAATTACAATTGAAGAAGGTTTAAGAGCAAGTTCTCTATAAGATTACATAATGCGTCAAGCATATCTCTACCTTAACACTCATCAAGTTTAAGCTACTAACAAAATCCTGAACACATGCTATCATGATTAGATCTAAATCAATACTTCATCTCTCGAGTTCATGTAGATTATCACGGTAATTGATGGTCAATCAATTAAATAATTAAGTCCAAATCATAATAGACAATCCTCACAATAGAACATAATAATTGATAACGAAGCATATTAAAATAAACTACACAATAAGATCCATTGTAATCTCAAACAAAGAATTAGTTCATTGAATTAAAACTAAGAATCCACACTTGAAAACACATTAAAAGATAAGAATAAGAGTAGAGTAAAGAATAAATCTGTTGTCAGCAAATCTCCATCTTCCTCAAGCTCCTGCTCTTGATCTTCATTGGTCTCCAAGTTGCTTCAATCTCCAATTCTAATCTAATCTAGGGTTCCTAATCTAAGAAAGAAAGTAAAGAATAAGTTAATAGAAATCTATCCCAAGAGGAATTTTATAAAGTCTTAGAATTAGCCTCCCAATCCAAGTTAAAATCAAGTATTTAGAGTTCTAATGGATATCCTAGCAAGTTAGGCAACTAAGAATCCTATTCTAGCTCAATTTGGACATCAAATAACACAATTTGACTCAATTCCTGCCACCTAGCGCGCTCAGCGCTGCTGCTAAGCCAATTTGGGCGCACTCCGCGCTACAGGGTCAGAAAATTTGGTGGCCTAGCGCTCCCCTAGCGCGGTCCGCACTATGCGTAGTTTCTGCTGCGACATCCTTTGGTAAAACAGGCATAACCTTTGATCCGCTTGGAGTTACAGGGCCTGTCACCTATCAAATCGAAGATATCGACGTGATCTATAACTTTAATTCTTTGAGCTTTGACAAATTCGAATTCTATAAAGGCGGAAATCGGGCTTGAAGTAGATGCTATGTAATTGGCAAGTATGACAACTCTTAGCTTTGATCTTCGTTGATAAAAAGGCCATAACTCTCGCATTCAAACTCCGATTGGGATGATTCAAGATGTTCCAAAAATATAAGAAGTAGAGCTACCATAAAATCCAAGTTCCAAGCCAAGAACATGTATCTAACTTGGTGTTAAAAGTCCTTCAATATTCCCTTCTTGCATTTGTTTGTGTATTTTAGTCCAAAAGATGTCCGAATTGCTTATCCTTGCTTCTTCATGCCAATGTCATGTCACAGCCTACAAAATAATATAAAATGTATGAAAAAGTAACTAAGAACATAAATATAAGCAACTAATTCAAGTAACAGATATCGGATAAGTAGGTATAAAACCTACTTATCAATCTCTTCCTTTATTTGAGTTTTAACTTCGGGTGCATAGTGTAGACACTCGAAATTTTCTGCACACCTGTTACTAACATTGCAGGAGGGTAGATTCGTCTTTCGGGGATAACCCTGGAAGATAGCTCACATCCATTCTGGATACTACTGGAAGTTCAATCTCAACCCCGAAACACACACCGAGAGTATCAATTCCAACCTCGGAGATAACCCCGAGTTTCGTCCTTGAAGATAAACCCAAGGAATGTTGTTGCAGTTCCGACGATAACTCCGAAAATTCTTGTTTCAAATGCATGCAATCAGCTTCAATCTCAGACCACCTGCCGAGGCATTCATATCAAAGACTCGGAGCTAACACCGGGAAGACATGTACACTTACAGATGACCTTGCAGAATTCAAACACTTGCAACATCTGCTATCAGTTCAAATCAGAGATAACCCAGGTGAAGAGTCAAACTGTCATCTTTCCACCTCAACACCTGCGCATCGTCTCAACACTTCATTCATGCATACATACAACAATGTCCCACAAGAGCCAAGGAGTTCCAATCCCGAATAACTATTACGCGTGGCAACACATCGGATACAATTTGAAGCTTGAAGACCATAGGCATGGTCCCCTCTTCTTGACTTCGTACAACCTCTAATCCCATGTCATTGCGTAACTCTAGACAAAATCAGTCCGAAGATGGCCTTGTACACCTTGTTTGGATGCTTGGATTGAAGTTCTGCAAGTTCGAGTTGACATCACAGTGCACGAGTGCACGTATTTCCAGACGGCCAGACCCGCAGAGCCCGGGGCACCCCGGGTAGCCGCAGGTACACCTGCGGCTCCCCCCTCTATAAATAGAGGGCTTGGGGTGGCCATATTCAAGAGAAAAAGAGGCGAGAAAGCCCTGTCCAATTTGCTCTGTACACACCCCATATTGAGTGTTTCCTCATTTTAAACATCTGTTAGCTCACATATAGCTATATTTTTTACCTATTGAGCCGAGTGTTTATCCATCTGAGTCATAGAAGCACGCTTTGGCGATTTCCAATTGTAAGCCTTCTCACACTCTATAAAGTCTTTCTATTCATCTTTGCACACATTATTCTTCACATTGAGAGTCGTGTTGTGTGCGTATGCCCAGACTTCGGTCCGTGGTTTTAATTTTTGTCTGTATATATATACTTATATATGTATATATTTATATATAGACTAACATTAGCGAGTTATACCTTGATTGAGCCTAGACTTATGCACGGAGCGTTTACTTGCTTTTATATATATATATACTATATATATAAATTGTTATCGGACTTTATGCGATTAGCTTGAATTTTATATCCGGGCGTTTACTTGCTTTTATATATATATATATATATATATATATATATATATATATATATATATATATTATATAAACTGTTATCGGACTACTGTATGATGAGCCTTGAGCATATATTGCTTATTTATATATATATATTTACATTTTTGTCAGGCCTGGAGTTTACTTCGAGGCGTTTTACTGCTTTATTTACATTTCGTCCCGTCTGGAGTTTACTTCGTGGCGGTTGATCGTCTTTACTGCTTTATTTACATTTAGTCCCGCCTGGAGTACTTTGTGGCGGTTGATCGTCTTTTACAGCTTTATTTACTTTTCTAATCCCCCGTGGAGTTGCTTCGTGGTGGTTGATCATGTCCAGTATATATATATATATATATATATATATATATATATATATATATATATATATATATATATATATATATATATATCGCTTTTATATATTTACATTTCCGATCCCCATGGAGGTGTTACGTGGTGGTTGATCATGTCTCATATATATATTTACAACTTTTATATATATAGTCGCTTTATCGCTTTTCATATAAATATGCGGATCATGTGAGCTAGGAATCATGTGATCATAGATTGATCTCTTGAATCTAGATTAGGCCTCGTGATGGACATTTTCATCATGTAACTTGTACATTATTCTGGTTTCTTAATTTCCTTGGATGGATGTCATGCCCACGAGGAGTTCGGCACTGCTGTATATAATATTCTCGAAGATGCCTCGCATCTCAAAAATAAAAGCAATCAAGCCGAAAATTTAATAATAAAATGGAAGTATGATAAGGTCTGAATTCCTATTGAGCACAGGATTTGAGAAACCTCTTTTACAAAACTTCATTGCTATATCCAGTTTAAAACTAAATTTTTGTATAAATTCAAACCCTTTGTATATAGGTGCGAATGAGGCCTCGCACTACTTCCAAATAAATTGCACATTAATCCACACACACACACACACATTCATATAACAGTTTCTTGAAAAGTGGCAGTCACCGTGGCAACACGGATGTCGGGGGGTGCCTAACACCTTCCCTCCGTATAATCCAGCCCCCGAACCCAAATGAATCTCGGTTTCACACACCCGTTTAGCAGTGTCACATCACTGGGTCAATGTGAAAACCTTTTCTCGATTGTGTTGTGCAACCAGTTAAAAACACCAACTGGCGACTCTTAACGTCAAATCGTCGACATTACTCATGTCAGAACTTTTTCACTTGTTTTTTCAAATAAATCTCACCTAACATGAGAACACCCAAAAATAAGTAACGAAAAGGGAAAAATAAAAAATCCTCAAAGTCGACAATGTGCACTCTGTTGGGAGTCGATGAAGAGGGCTTAAGCCGCTAATACAAGCTTTTCAAAACTGTTATATGCTTGTGTGTGAATGTTGCATTTACATTTATGATGAATGTGTACAAATGCATTTTACTTACTACACTGCAATATATCTATCTGTGATATTAGTGCTTCGCATATGTCATCATTTTCATAAACGGTAAGACACTTTGTATGTGAATGTATGTTGTGTAGTTCCTCCACCAGGAGGCTATCCCGTAGATGTTTGATTATTGGACTCGTAGGGAGACTAATTCCAACGAGGCTCAGGAAAGGAATCACCCAGATTCGCTCTAGTTGAAAGACCATATTAACTTCCCGTCAAGTAGATTTCGATGATCTGGGAACCTTCATGCCAAAATGTCGCGAGAGTAACCCTAAGATAGGTCAGCCTCTGATAAACCAAATGCCGAGGAAAGTCTCTTCATGCTTTCCATTTTTCTATTACCTGTAAAAGCATTTACTCGTAATTTTATTCCATGTTCATCTTTATGTAATGAAAAATATGAAGAATATGTGTGCATACATAACATGTTATCAAATTAACGCCCGTTTTTGTAGGACGATATTCCTAAAATGGACACATAATAGCATTTATATTATCCCTAAGACTAAACTACATAAGTCTTTTGTAGGGAAACAATTGGGCATGTTACCCGCTCAAAATCCAAAAAGGCCACGAGCCTACAGCCAATCATGTCTTCTTTTGACCAGTCTAATGCTATTTCTCGATAAGAATTTTACGGATTGAGTAAACAACTTATAGATTTGGTTGTTCTGGTAAAGGAATTGCATCAGTCTACTCAAGCTACAATAATTCCTACACATACAGAATCCTCTACACAAGGAGGGACACAAGGTTTGGATAAAACAAATCCAAAACCTCAGTTGGATACGACCAACAAAGACCCTAAAAACACCTATCTCAAAGGAGATCCAGACACAGGTGATATCAGGAAGAAGGTCATTCAAATGGAAGAAACTATTTATGCTCTTAAAGGGATTGGAACACATGGAAGTGTTTCATATGCTGACCTTTGTATATTCCCTGATGTTCATTATACAGAGAAATTCAAAACCCCTTACTTTGAAAAGAATGATGGATTAGGGGATCTTTACACACATTTGAAGGTATTCATTGGAGAACTTGGATCTTATGCGGAAAATGAGAAGCTCAGAATGCAATTTGTTCGAAAGAGTCATTTGGAGAAGTTTGGTTCATGGTATACCAGATTAGACAACTCAAAGATCCATAGCTGGGAAGAGCTAGGTCACACCTTCTTCACTCAATACAGTTTTCAATTTCAGATGGTTCCTGACCGGTACCAGATTACCAAGGTCAAGAAAAAGTCTAATGAGTTTTTCAGAGAGTATGCTCAAAGGTGGAGGCGCCTTGCTACTCAAGTTATTCCTTCCATGACAGAGTCAGAAATGGTCATAACTTTCATATACATTCAGGAAGCTCCTTTCTATGAAAGAGTCTTAGCTGGTATTGGCAAATCATTCTCTTAAATGATCAAGCACGGAGAGATGACTGAAATCGGATTAAAGTGTGGTAAGATTAAAGACCTAGCCGCTCTTAAAGTAGTTGCTGAGCACATCCAATCTAGATCTGATTGAAACAACCCCCGAAGGGTCAATAAAAGGAAAGAGGATGATGTTTCCTTGATACTACAAGGTCAACAAGGCAGTCAGAACATGCCTATACATATGAGAATCTACTCCCCTTTCCAAGCACAGTCTTCAAATCCTCCATTGCCTAAAGGTGGAGATGCAAAGCGACCTCGAACGTTCACACCCTTAGGGGATTCGCTCGAGTATATTCTTGCTCTTCTGACTACTCAGAAGAAAATCACACATCTTCTTCCACCAGCCAACCCTAATGGTAGGGGTTTCAATGCTACTCGGAAGTGTGCCTATCATGCCGGAGCACCTAGACATAATACTCAAGATTGTTGGGCCTCAAAACACAAGATCAAAGATTTGATAGACAACGGTGAGATCGTGGTTACAAAACCAGATCAACCTCATGTGCAAGACAACTCTCTTCCTCAACACAAAGAAGAAGTGGTCAACATGATTAGTTGGAGCACCGGACAGAGTTCCAATTTTAACGGTGAAACATCCCAGACCATCAAAGACGATGTTGACAGATGGGATTACGCAAAGTTTCAATTCGCTGTGGAACGAAAGAAGAAAGCTCTTTGCAAGTAAATTGAGCAATTAGAGGAACTGGTGACTCATCAGCATCAAGTCACATGCTAGTTAGTCAGCCATGAGCATGCCTATCTCCTTCCTTTTGTTATGAATGCTCCACCATCACCTTCAAAAAGCGAAGCTATAGAGGATAAGGTTGCAAAGAGAGCAAATGCTAAAGCCCATCGGGATTTTTCCAATCAAAGGTAATTTACATACCTGGGCCAACCTATGGAGGAGATATTTCAGATGTTAATAAACAAAGGAAGAATTACCTCCCTTCTACCTCTAATTAATCTTCGTTTAAGATGGTTTAACTCTGATGGAGTTTGTCAATATCATTCACATTCTCGCGGTCACAGCACAGAAGAATGTTGGGCACTCTGCCACTTTATTCAGAATCTAATTGATAGCAGTGTCCTGCAACTGGCAGACGATGACACTGTGCTACTCAAAAGTGGGAATACATGTCCTACCAAATGAAAGGGATCAATAGAAGTTATATCCACTGAGGATTATAGGACTATCAAACCATTTCACATACAAGCAATTCAACCCAAAAGAGCAGATAATCCTTTGAAAGTGGCTGCACCAGAGCCAATTTCTTTACCCTTCATACCATAATATCCTGTTGTTAGCTTACACAAAGTCCCATAGATTTATAGAGAAGCTGAAGGATCCACATCTCATACTACTGCTACAATGTCGAAGGAAAATCCACTTTATCTTCCTCAACGGGTTATGAAGCCCACCTTCCAAGCAGAGGGGAAGATTCTCATGGAGAAGATTGAAAAATTCCTCCAAACTATGGGTCATAATGAATCCAAGGTGGTTCTAAGCTTAAGAGAAGCTCCACATCAGATCTCAATACTGGACTTGGTTTTCTCTTCCGAGGATCACATGAAGATTTTAGTGAAGGTTTTGAAAGAAGCCTACTTGCCAAAATTATTAGATGTGGAAAAATTTCAACATCTGGTTGATCACATTTTTAACAACAATGTGATATCCTTCACTGACGACGACATACCTCCCAAAGGGACCGGTCATTGCAAGCCATTGCACAATGCAGTTTTATCCTCTGGATATATGTTAGCTGGAATTTTGATAAATGGAGGTTCGTCTCTGAATATATGTCCTTATGCCACCTTGGTGATGATGAACGTCAATCTCAAACGGATCTGAAGCAGCCATACGGTTATCAAAGCTTTCAATGGATCCCGACAAAATTCTATCGGAGAGATTGAGCTGCTAATTGAGATTGGTCCAAATACATTCAATGTATCCTTCCGCATCCTCAAGATAGATTCAGGACACAACCTGCTATTGGGGAGACCATGGATCCACATGTTTGGAGTCGTTCCTTCCACACTACATCAACAACTCAAATACATTGTCAACAATTGCCTAGTCACTGTCAACGCTGAGCCGGAATGTCCTGAACAAAGAGACCTACCAAATATCAGCTTCAATTCAGAAGTTGAGCCGGCCAATTTTCATACTTTGGAAGTGAGTAATACTGTGACGCCCCCAAAATAGGTATACATCACCCATCTTGAGTCGCCAAATACATGATACAAAATTCAAATACAACTTAATAATACAACTTTCGTGTAAAATATGACAAAATATAAACTAAGAGTTCTAATGCGAATATTATCTTCTAGACAGTATTCAAACTCAAATGGAGTCCTTAATACATTTATTATCACACTATTTCACAGAATAGTGAGGACTACTAATGCTATCATCTGGACCGTCACTCCGTTCCCCGACTAGTCCCAGTATATTCTCATTTCCTGAAGAGAACAATAAAAGCAAAGGGTGAGCTCAACTAGCCCAATAAGAAATATTATGACTAAGATAATGCAGAATAAATTATCGTTAGCCTTCAACAGTGTTAAACTGATAAAATATAACAAACATCAAGTTTAACTGCAGCGGAACAAACAATCCATTAGAAGAGTCAAGTAGAGTATAAAATCTACTATCTTCTATGATTTAAAAGGTTTTTCATCACTTTTATCACTGAGAATCAGCTTAATAAATAATCCACATCATCGAATCACCCCTACACTACGGCCAAAGATATTCTTTAGTATCACGACCACAAATTATCCATGCACTACGGGCCAAGGATATTCGTTTATTCATTAATGGTCATGATCATGGCAACAATTGTACATCAATGCACTACGGGCCAATGAGGACTTTTACCACATCATTTGTAACATTACAGTCATGATTATACTGAATAATTCGTGGTCATAATCATACCAAGTCCATCTATGCACTACAGGCCACATATGACTTTCAACATAATATAAACATGAGGATGATGACAATGATATAAGAATTCAATAAACCAAGTTCAAGGATAAATTTTTAAAGATTTATAATTTAATTTATCCAGAAATCAATAACGTCTAAATTGTCAACATGATACTGCTTTGTGGAGTAAAATTCAAGAATAATATTATACCAAAAATAATTTGGACAGAAAACGAATCAATTTTTATCATGAATAGTACCCCGAGTGAATAGTACTCAAGTGAATAGTACCTCGTGAATAGTAGTTCGGGAATAGTACTCCGGCATGAAAAATTTAAAACTTATCAAGAATGCTCCGAATAATATTTCTATGAAAAGATACTGGATGAAGCGCAAATATCAAGGATATTCTACTAATTTCATGGAGTTTAGAAGCCAAAAATTTAACTAAATGAGTATAGAATTCGAAATCTGAAACGAAATAATATTACTTACATACTATAGAGTATGGAAGAAAAAATTATTTCAATCGAATATTGAACAAAAATAACATCCCTTACCTTAAAAAGAAGAGTATTCCAACTAGTATAGCGGGGATATTCTTGAAGAAATCTTTCACTATTTTCTACGCTCAAAGCTTTCTAAAACTCGAAAGAAATACGGTTAATATTATAGAAGAAGAATTCTTTAATTCTGGTGTGATTTTCAATTCTAACTAAGCATCCTATTTATAGGAGAAAGGAAGGGGCATTGTTAGGAATTTATCACGGATGCAACATTTAAAAATTTCACGAGTCATTTACTACTAATAATCATGGATTGACTTACATTTTCGCTCAAGACAAACAAAACAAATATAACATATATATATATATATATATATATATATATATATATATATATACTAATTACCCATTATATACGTTTCCTTCCCCACCCTATTTTCATTTCATCCAATTCTTCCACACGTAGGCCCCACATGTAGCCCCACCTTTATAATATTAAATAATTTTCTACCGATTATTTTGAAAATTGGGTAAGTGGGGGTCCATAAAATAAGCAAAATTTTCATCAAATACTTCATAAAAATCCCCTTAATATTATTAACAACATTTATTCATTATTATTATAATTCACAATATTTAACGACCAGGTCGTTCCCAGGAAAGAGGGGGCTTTCTAATAAGGATTTCTCCCTATTGGCGCACAATTAGATGACCAAACCTCCCCTTGACAGAACTTCTAGACATCGTCAGTATTGCAAATAATAATATTAATAAATTTGTCGTCTCGATTATTGATTTAATAATATATAAAATATCGACATTAATTGAATCAAATAACGTGAGATACTATGCTGCAATTACTATAGCAATAATTGAACAAAACTGAGTGACTTCTCATGTAAGCATCAATAATCAATATCGTGTGCTACAATATAACCACGCGTATTACTGTACTTTTAACACTGGGTGATTCAACAGTTAACGGTAAAGCTTTCGCTGTTATTTTTATAAAAAGATATTTTTGTCGTTTTCATCACTTTTATCGCTGAGAATCTGCTTCATAAATAATCCACATCATCGAATCACCCCTGCACTACGGCCAAAGATATTCATTAGTATCACGACCACAAATTATCCATGCACTACGGGCCAAGGATATTCGTTTATTCATTAATGGTCATGATCATGGCAACAACTGTCCATCAATGCACTACGGGCCAATGAGGACTTTTGCCACATCATTTGTAACATTACGGTCATGATTATACCGAATAATCCTCGGTCATAATCATACCAAGTACATCTATGCACTACAGGCCACATATGACTTTCAATATAATATAAACATGAGGATGATGACAATGATATAAGAATTCAATAAACCAAGTTCAAGGATAAATTTTTAAAGATTTATAATTTAATTTATCCAGAAATCAATAACGTCTAAATTGTCAACATGATACTGCTTTGTGGAGTAAAATTCAAGAATAATATTATACCAAAAATAATTTGGACAGAAAACGAATCAATTTTTATCATGAATAGTACCCCGAGTGAATAGTACTCAAGTGAATAGTACCCTGTAAATAGTACTTTGGGAATAGTAACCCCGTGAATAGTACTCCGGCATGAAAAAGTTAAAACTTATCAAGAATGCTCTGAATAATATTTTTATAAAAAGATACTGGATGAAGCGCAAATATCAAGGATATTCTACTAATTTCATGGAGTTTAGAAGCCAAAAATTTAACAAAATGAGTATAGAATTCGAAATCTGAAATGAAATAATATTACTTACATACTATAGAGTGTGGAAGAAAAAATTATTTCAATCGAATATTGAACAAAAATAACATCCCTTACCTTGAAAAGAAGAGTATTCCAACTGGTATAGCGGGGATATTCTTGAAGAAATCTTTCACTATTTTATACGATCAAAGCTTTCTAAAACTCGAAAGAAATACGGTTAATATTATAGAAGAAGAATTCTTTAATTCTGGTGTGATTTTCAATTCTAACTAAGCATCCTATTAATAGGAGAATGGAAGGGGCATTGTTAGGAATTTATCACGGATGCAACATTTAAAAATTTCACGGGCTGCCTTATTAATAATCACGGACGACTTACATTTTCGTCCAAGCACAAAAAAACAAATATAACATATATATATATATATATATATATATATATATATAACACATGTTATATTCATATATATATATATATATATATATATATATATATAATACTAATTACCCATTATATACGTTTACTTCCCCCACCCTATTTTCATTTCATCCAATTCTTCCACACGTGGGCCCCACATGTGGCCCCACCTTTATAATATTAAATAATTTTCTAACGATTATTTTGAAAATTGGGTAAGTGGGGGTCCATAAAATAAGCAAAATTTTCATCAAATACTTCATAAAAATCCCCTCAATATTATTAACAACATTTATTCATTATTATTATAATTCACAATATTTAACGACCAGGTCGTTCCCAGGAAAGAGGGGGCTTTCTAATAAGGATTTCTCCCTATCATGCCATGATTAGATGACCAAACCTCCCTTAATGTAACTTCTAGACATCATCAATATTGCAAATAATAATATTAATAACTTTGTCGTCTCAATTATTGATTTAAGAATATATAAAATATCGACAATAATTGAATCAAATAACGTGAGATACTATGCAACAATTACTGTAGCAATAATTGAACAAAACTGAGTGACTTCTCATGTAAGCATCAATAATCAATACCGTGTGCTACTATGTAACCACGCATATTACTGTACTTTTAACACTGGGTGATTCAACAGTTAACGGTAAAGCTTTCGCTGTTATTTTTATAAAAAGATATTTTTGTCGTTTTCTCAATCCGACAATAATTCTGTTGTGGGGTCCACCAATGATTGTACCATCGTACGAATATTCCCTGACCAATCGAATATAATATAACAACTTCCGTACTTTGCAAAATTTATAAATATTACCCAACACTATAACATTATATTAAATTCACTCCATAATATTCAAAAATCATATTTATAGAAAATTCATATTTATTCGTAAAAGTTGGGGTCTTACAACCTCCCCTTCTTATGAAATTTTGCCCTTGAAATTAGGGTACATACCTGGTATGACGAAGAGGTGAGGATACCTTGATTTCATTTCAGATTCTAACTCCCAGGTCATTTCCTCAATATCGTGGTTTCTCCATAAAACTTTGATTTGAGGTATAACCTTGGAGCGTATAATATGTTCCTTCTTATCCAAGATTTTAACAGGTACCTCTTCATACGTTAAATCTTCTGCTATTTCATCCGGTTCTAACTCAATAATGTGTTTCGGGTCTTTCACTTATTTACGTAACATAGATATGTGAAAAACGTTATGAACACGAGACATACTTGGCAGTAAAATGAGTCTATAGGCTACAGTTCCTACTCGATCAAGGATTACGAATGGGCCTATGAATCGAGGATTGAGCTTTCCTCTCTTTCCAAATCTCATAACTCCTTTCCATGGAGCAACACGTAGCAACACATGATCTCCAATATTGAATTCCACGTTCTTTCGATGAAGATCAGGATAACTCTTTTGTCGATCTTGTGAGGTTTTTATACGTTGTCAGATCGTTTGAATCTTTTCCGTAGTCATACGTACCAACTCTGGTCCCAACAATGTTGCTTCACCCACTTCATCCCAGCATACTGGAGAATGACACTTTCTTCCATACAACGCATCAAATGGAGTCATGCCAATACTTGTTTGATAACTGTTGTTGTAGGAAAATTCCACCAATGGTAAGAACTTGTCCCAACTTCCCTTGAATTCAAGGACACAAAGTCTTAATAGATCTTCAAGAGTTTGAATGGTCCTCTCCGACTGCCCATCCGTTATAGGATGATATGCCGAACTAAATCGTAAATCTGTGCCGATAGCTTTTTGCAAACTAACCCAAAATCTTGAAGTGAATCTTGGGTCTCAATCAGAAACTATAGATATTGGCATACCATGCAATCTTACAACCTCGTTTATGTACATACGAGCAAGACTTTCAAGTTTATAAGTTTCTCGTATAGGTAAGAAATGAGCAGACTTGGTCAATCTATCAACAATGACCCAAATTGCATCTATGCCTTAAGAAACCTTGGGAAGACCAGTAATAAAATCTATGGTAATGTGCTCCCACTTTCATAATGGAATTTCAAGTGGTTGCAATGGACCTTTTGGCACTTGATGCTCTGCCTTGACTCGTTGACAAGTTAGACACCTTGAGATAAACTCTGCGATCTCTCTCTTCATATTGCTCCACCAAAATGTATGTCGAAGATCACGATACATTTTGGTACTCCCATGATTGATTGCAAACGGTGGGTTGTACGCCTCCATCATGATTTTAAACTTCAAGTCAAAATTTTTAGGAACATAAAGTCTGGAGTTGACTCGAAGTATTCCTTCTTCATCGATTGTTGCTTCCGGAATAGTACCTTCTTGCACTTTCATCCTCATATGCATCAGTTCCAGGTTTGTGGCTTGAGCAGCTTTAACTTTATCGATTAAAGTCGGTTCTACTCGTATATTCACCATCCTCACATGGGTCCCTGGAGTCTTTAACTCTATCTTCATCCTTTGTAAGTCATACAAAATGGGCCTTTGTGTTGACAATATTGCACTCGTAAACGCATATGATCTTCTACTCAATGCGTCCGCTACTACATTCGTTTTACCAGGATGGTATTGAATGGTATGATCATAATCTTTCAATAGTTCAATCCAACGTCATTGTCGCATGTTGAGTTCCTTTTGGGTGAAGAAATATTTGAGGCTTTTATGATCCGTATAGATCTCCGCCTTCTCTCCATATAGGTAATGCCTCCAAATCTTAAGCGTAAAAATGACAGCTGCCAACTTTAGATCATGAGTAGGATAATTCCTCTCATATTCTTTGACTTGTTGAGAGGCATAGGCTATGACTTTCCCATGTTGCATGAGAACACATCCTAACCCTTTGCTCAAGCATCACTCAGAGATGACAAATCCTCCGAAGCCGGATGGTATTGTCGAGCAGTCTTTGAAATGAGTCTCCTCTTGAGTTCTTGAAAAGCTGCTCACATTCCTCGCTCCAACCAAACTTTGTATCTTTCTGAGTCAGCTGAGTTAATGGAGTAGCGATTCGAGAAAACCCTTCTACGAATCTCCGATAATAACCAGCTAAGCCGAGAAAGCTACGTACTTCGGTCACTGATTTAGGTTACTCCCAGCTTTGAATAGCTTCAATCTTTATCGGGTCAACAGATATTCCATGATTTGATACTACGTGCCCAAGGAATGCTACTTCCTCAAGCCAGAACTCGCATTTCTTCAACTTGTCATAAAGCTTGTTTTCATGAATCTTTTGGAGTATCAGCCTCAAGTGTTGCTTATGATCTTCACGACTTTTGGAGTATATGAGAATGTCATCAATAAAGACAACCATAAAATGATCCAAATATTACTTGAATACTCGGTTCAACATATCCATGAAGGCAGCATGAGCATTAGTCAATCCAAAAGACATGACTAGGAATTCATAATGCCCGTACCGAGTTCTGAAAGACGTCTTTGGAATGTCATCAGTTTAAATCTTCAATTCGTTATTTCTAGAACGAAGATCAATCTTTGAAAAGAATTTGGCGCCTTGAAACTGATCAAACAGGTCATCAATACGGAGCAACGAATATCTATTTTTGACAGTGACATGGTTCAACTCTCGATAATCAATACAAAGTCACATAATCTCATCTTTCTTTTTCACGAATAGAACAGGAGCACCCCAAGGAGAAGTACTAGGACGAATGAAACCGATGTCTAACAATTCCTGCAGTTGGGTCTTTAACTCCTGAAGTTCAATATGAGCCATTCAATATGGGGCTTTGGAAATGGGTTTTGTACCAGGTTCAAGGTCGATACAAAATTAAATTTCTCGCTCTAAGGGTAGGCCAGGAAGTTCTTCAGGGAATACGTCAAGAAATTTATTAACAATAGAAATATCATTTAAAACTGACGTATTTTTATTTAAATCCGCGACATGAGCTAAGAAAGCTTGACATCCATTTTTTAATAAAGGAATAGCTTTATGGCTTGAGATGACAGTGATTGATTTTAATGGTTTGGTTGCTTGAATTCGCATAATAGGTTGGTTAGGAATATGAAAGCTAACAACCTTACGAAAAACAATCAATTTTTGCATGATGAGTAGTTAACCAATCAATCCCTAGAATTACGTCAAATGCAAGTATTTTCAATGAAATAAGATCGACAGGTAATGTGAGGGTACCGATTTGAACCAAACAAGACTTATAAATAGTGGATGTAATGAAGGTTTCTCCCAACGGAGTTTCAACAGATAAGTTAAAGTCTAATTTCTCCAGAGTCAAATTTAAACGTTGAGCGCAAGTAGGAGAAATAAAAGAATGGATAGAACCAGTATCAAATAAGGTATAGACTTAGCTAGATTTTATGATAAGTTTACCCGTGATGACCTCATTCGGGTTCCTTGCTTTCTGGGAGGTCACGGCAAACGCTCTCCCTTGAACTACCGGCTTTGACTTTTCTGGGACGGCCTTTGGTGCCTCCATCCCAGTTGGACTTATCTTCGGTGCACGAAAAAATCGGGCTAGGTGACCTTCTCTTCCATATTTATAACACGGTTTGGACTACATCACGCAGTTCGGACTGATGTGTCCCTCCCCTCCGCGTTTGAAGCATATGATAGGTGGTCGTTCTCCTTCCTTAACAACGGGTGCTGGTGCTGATGTCTTTCCATAATTGTTGAATCTCCTCTTCTTGAAATGTCCACTTATTATATTGGCTATGATTAACACCGAAGTGGTTTCCATTTTTGGCCTGTTGATTCCCTCCACGCTTGTTGTCACCGCTTCGATGACTGCTGCCACTGGTATTATCATTTTGTCGGTTGCACTCTCTTGGTTGGGTTGACTCATTATCGCGCTCCAATAACTGAGCCCTATTCATAACATCTGAATAAAAACACAGTTTATGAGAGATAAGGTATTAACGTATCTTGGGTTTCAAACCTCTTAGAAACATTCGCGTTATTCTCTCCTCATTATCAACCAAATGGGACGCAAACCGGGACAACTCGGCAAACTTGGCTTCATACTGTGACACAATCATGTTGTTTTGCTCTAGTTTAATGAACTTTACCTCTTTCATGTGACGAATACGTTTGGGAAAGTACTTGTCGTTGAACAGTTCTTAGAACTTCTCCCAAGACATCTTCAGTGCGGCAGGTTGAGTACGCTTTATAGATTCCCACCAGTAATATGCCTCTGACCACAACATGAAGGTGGCAAAGGGAACCTTTTGCTCCTCGGAGCATCCTAAGACATCCAATATCTTGTTGATCTGCTTTATCCACGTCTCCGCCTTAAGTGGTTTTGGCTCTCAAAAACACCGATGGTCCCAACTCCTTGAACTGCTTTTAGCGTTGTGGTCAAGAGTTGCTAGTGTTTCCACCGCATTTGGGACATGAGTCTCTCTTGCTCGATGTTGCATGAATTTGAAAAAGCCTCACGAACATTCCATCGTTCATCGGTTAGTCGATGTTGTTGTTTGCATGAGGATTGTCGCCTTCCTGATGCACATTATCCTGATTATTGATCTGTGGAGACTCAACGGTCTCCTGTGCTCCATTGCTATTCTTAACATTCTCAGATCTCATTTTCAAATACTGCCACAAAACAAGGGTTAATTGACATGTCACATATTATCCCTATACTCTGACCGACCAATTAAATACCAAATAAACTTAGGTAAGTCATACTAGTGAAGAAATTCCCCGTCTCTCCCCTTCTAGTTCTTGTCTCACATCTCTGCCAGGGATCATATCCCAAAGCTTTGATACCATCTGTGACGCCCCCAAAATAGGTATACATCACCCATCTTGAGTAGCCAAATACATGGTATAAAATTCAAACACAACTTAATAATACAACTGTCGTGTAAAATACGACAAAACATAAACTCAGAGTTCTAATGCGAATATTGTCTTCTAGACAGTATTCAAACTCAAATGGATTCCTCAATACATTTATTATCACACTATTTCACAGAATAGTGAGGACTACTAATGTTATCATCTGGACCATCACTCCGTTCCCCTACTAGTCCCAGCTATATTCTCTTTCTTGAAGAGAACAATGCAAGCAAAGGGTGAGCTCAACTAGCCCAGTAAGAAATATTATGACTAAGATAATGTAGAATAAATTATCGTTAGCCTTCAACAGTGTTAAACTGATAAAATATAACAAACATCAAGTTTAACTACAGCATAACAAGCAATCCATTAGAAGAGTCAAGTAGAGCATAAAATCTACTATCTTCTATGATTTAAAAGGTTTTTCATCACTTTTATCGCTGAGAATCAGCTTAATAAATAATCCACATCATCAAATCACCCCTGCACTAAGACCAAGGATATTCTTTAGTATCACGACCACAAATTATCCATGCACTACGGGCCAAGGATATTCGTTTATTCATTAATGGTCATGATCATGGCAACAACTGTCCATCAATGCACTACGGGCCAATGAGGACTTTTACCACATCATTTGTAACATTATGGTAAAAGTCAATAACGTCCAAATTGTCAACATGATACGGCTTTGTGGAGTAAAATTCAAGAATAATATTGTACCAAAGATAATTTGGACAGAAAACGAATCAATTTTTATCATGAATAGTACCCCGGGTTAATAGTACCCTGTGAATAGTACTTCGGGAATAGTAACCCCGTGAATAGTACTCGGGCATGAAAAAGTTAAAACTTATCAAGAATGCTCCAAATAATATTTCTAAGAAAAGATACTGGATGAAGCGCAAATATCAAGGATATTCTACTAATTTCATGGAGTTTAGAAGCCAAAAATTTAACAAAATGAGTATAGAATTAGAAAATCTGAAATGAAATAATATTACTTACATACTACAGAGTATGGAAGAAAATATTATGTCAAGCGAATATTGAACAAAAATAACATCCCTTACCTTGAAAAGAAGAGTATCCTAACTAGTATAGCGGGGATATTCTTGAAGAAATCTTTCACTATTTTCTACGCTCAAAGCTTTCTAAAACTCGAAAGAAATACGCTCAATATTATAGAAGAAGAATTCTCTAATTCTGGTGTGATTTTCAATTCTAACTAAGCATCCTATTTATAGAAGAATGGAAGGGGAACTGTTAGGAATTTATCACGGATGCAACCTTTAAAATTTTCACGGGCTGCCTTACTAATAATCACGGATGACTTACATTTTCTTTCAAGCACAAAAAAAATAAATTTAACATATATATATATATATATATATAATACTAATTACCCATTATATATGTTTCCTTCCCCCACCCTATTTTCATTTCATCCAATTCTTCCACACGTGGGCCCCACATATGGCCCCACCTTTATAATATTAAATAATTTTCTACCGATTATTTTGAAAATTGGGTAAGTGGGGGTCCATAAAATAAGTAAAATTTTCATCAAATACTTCATAAAAATCCCCTCAATATTTTTAACAACATTTATTCATTCTTATTATAATTCGCAATATTTAACGACCAGGTCATTCCCAGGAAAGAGGGGGCTTCTCCCTATTGGCGCGCAATTAGGTGACCAAACCTCCCCTTGACGGAACTTCTAAACATCGTCAATATTGCAAATAATAATATTAATAACTTTGTCGTCTCAATTATTGATTTAATAATATATAAAATATAGACAATAATTGAATCAAATAACGTGAGATACAATGCAACAATTATTGTAGCAATAATTCAACAAAACTGAGTGACTTCTCATGTAAGCATCAATAATCAATATCGTGTGCTACTATGCAACCACGCATATTACTATACTTTTAACACCAGGTGTTTCAACAGTTAACGGTAAAGCTTTCGCCGCTATTTTTATAAAAAGATATTTTTGTCATTTTCTCAATCCGACAATAATTCCGTTGTGGGGTCCACCAATGATTGTGCCATCGTACTAATATTCCTTGTTAAAATGAATATTATCTGACCAATAGAATATAATATAACAACTTGCGTACTTTGCAAAATTTATAAATATTACCCACAACTATAACATTATATTAAATTCACTCCATAATATTCAAAAATGATATTTATAGAAAATTCATCTTTATTCATAAAAGTCGGGGTCCTACAAATACGTAATACCATCCTATTGGAGCACCACTTCTTGTACCCAAGATTTCTGCCGAGGTTATGTTGGACACTCAAGAAATGATATCATTGGGTCATCAGCCTGGACAAGGGCTTGGTAAAAATTAGCAGGGTATTAAGCACCCTATTCAATTTAAAACCTTCCATATAATTTCGGTTATCCGGAAGACGGGATTAAACCTTTCATACTTACAGTTTATCCTAAAGACGTGATTAAACTTTTCTACGCTTGTAGTTTGTCCTGAAGACGGGATCAAACTTTTTCCATACCTGTAGTTTGTCCCCATCATGGGATCAAACTTTCTTCTCCCCACAGTATAGCCTGCACATGGGATTCATACTTCTCTTCAGTTGTAATTCATCCTGAGGGGCGAACTACATCGACCTGATCTCCCTGATACCCGGGAGTACGTAGGCAACCATATTCTATATGGCCCAGTCGCAATAATCAATAAAAAAACAACAAAAACATTTTTACCCTTTCTCTACAAAAATAAAAACCACAAAAACACTTCTACACCCTTCTTCATCAATAAAGCTTCTACACCCATCTGCCTTTCACATTCAGTGTTGAACCTCTTACACCAGGTTCGAACTACGCAGACGTGATCTCCACTTCAATAGAAGAACGTAGACAACCGCCTATGGTTCGGTCTAACCCCCTACTAGAACAAAAATACTTGTCACACGGTACTGGGATCAAACTTCAATCCACCACATTTCTTCAGCTTTAGACCAAAGGGATGGAATTACCCAACCTCTCCTCCCGAAATAGGAGATTCAGCGACTATCTAAGCTATGGTTGTGCCTCAAAGAGCAACACCAATCCATATGAGATGGAATTAACTAGGCTTCTCACAAATAGAAGTACTGGCGACCATCTGTGGTGCGGTCAATCTCAAAGAGGAAAAGCCACACTTCTCTCCAAATTTTCATACAGAAACCAGTCCCAAGACACAAAAGATGGTAGGGATACATACAGGTCAATGATCCATTCTGAGAGATCCTGCGATGGCTCAATGTCCACACATCAAGGATGAGGTCAGAACGCATCAAGATCACAAAGCCCTGAAGAAACAGGAAAATATCAAGCAAGTATCAAGGCATGACTGAAAGGGAAGTAAGTCAAAATATATTTCTCTGCCATATATAATATTGTTTGATATATACAATATATGATGTACATGACAAAATGGCTAAGCTAGTCTGTGCAGGAAAATACAAAGCTATCTACGGATCTGTGTGTATGCGGACTATCAGATCTATTATAGCATCCCTCCCCGAAGAAGGAGGTAACGTTTCAAGCTCCTACCCAATGATATCTACACGAGCTAACAAATCTGAGGCTAACTGTATGGTGGCATGATGCTCATCAATATATGCACTCATGTCAGCAAGGATGCCAGTCGTATGGGATCTCACTGAAGTACTGTATGTGATGGCCACATCCTGGGTAGATAGGGCAGCATCTCGCTCCATAATCAATGCATCTCTAGCTGATCTAGCCTCATCTCTCTCTAATAGAGCTGCGTCTCTCCCATCAAGAGATGTCAACATCGAGGCCCTAGCCTAATCTCTTTCATAGGTCATCAGTTGTAGACTCTGCTTCAGATATTGTGCTGAATGCTGAATGACAGTAGCACTAGTAGTGGGAGAATCCATCACAAATGCTGGTAACTCAGCAGTTAAATCCTCCTCAATGGGTATATCAGTCTCCTCTATAGGCTCCTCATCATCGGAATCAGTCTCCTGCACTGTGGATACTACCATAGCTGATGCAGTCTCTGTCTCCATCCATGCGGAATATTCTGCAGAACAACCTGGATGACTGATAGAAAAATCAGCTAGCTCTCGCTGATCCCAATAGGCATACAACCTAGATCTGTCCTCTGCTGATAAATGGCGAGAAGCGAAGCGCTGACTCGATGCCCCCTCAAAAGGATGAAAATCCTAGAACTGGTCAAACGGACACATCACAGTCAGTGGGTGGGAAGTAATCATGCCTCTCAAACCAGCCAGAGGAAGATATTCCATGCCCGGAGCATGAGTAATGAAGCTATAGGGTGAGCTAAACCCTGTATATAGTAATATAGCAAACGGATCTCCAATCCCTGCCAGGAAAGCTTACTAAGATGCATCATTTGTACACTCCACAGGCTAAAAGGAGTATGACATGGCTATATCATGGGTGAAACAATATCTATACCATCTAAAAGTGCCAATCGGTCTCAAGTGTGACATAAACCACACGTACAGCATGACTGAACTGCCTGTAAACACTCCTGCCGGATAAGTGCAGCAGTACGTAGCTGACCTTAGAGTCTCTGCTATAATCATCGGTATGATGGTGTGACCCTCCCAGAGAGCTCTCACCGCTATGTCACACTCATCCATATACCATGGCATGTAGACATACGACAGTACGCACAATATCAGTACATCCACTCTTGCCAGACGCCAATGATCCTCCTGTGTGGTGAAGTCCCCAGAATGTCGTGCATAATTATCCTCAAAGCCAAATCTGACAAACAAAAATTGCTGGGATATAACGTGGCAAGATGTGATCTCATCTTGCACCACTCTACGCCTCAAGCCAGTGAGGGTCATGAATTGCCTACTCATGTCTCTGATCGCCATATGCACGCAAGGTCTGTCCAATGGCAGCATCGGTAAACGTGTATACTCCTCTAGAGTAGGAGTTAACTCCTGGGTCCCAAATTAGAAAACCTGCCTCTCCGATACCCAGTGCTCCAGCATGCCCTCCATAAATCCTGTGGGAACCTGAAACATCAACAGGGTCACAGTATGCGGCATAAAATGATCTACTGTGACAGCCCCAAATCTGGGTCCCACAGATCTGGTACAATCATTCTACAACTATTGCGGAAGATATAAACATAAATTGTTTATACAATAAACTTTACACACTATTTCCCCAAGGTAGAGTAACCTTAACTTATACACAATTCATAACTTGACTAACACATAACATTATTATCATACAATACTATTACAAAACTAATCGCGCACACTAACTTTTAAGTTGGAACTGTCTTTAACCTTTCCTTTTATCCAACGCATTCGTCTTAATCTGCAATGTTTATCATGATATAGCAAGGGTGAGCATGAAGGTTGCCCAGTAAGTTTAAATTTATTTAAGGATATATCATGATTGAAAGAATCTGAATAATAAGTTGGCTATAATTCATCAATATAGTTGAGAACTAGCACGAACAAACTTTTGACTGAACAAGTATTAAACATGAACAAATATATCTGGACCGAACGGTAATGAAGGTGATCAGCCTTTCATACTTGACTTATACATGCAATATGTACATAGTACAATTCTACAATGGCAATTAGCAATGATTAACCATAAGCATATCTGAATGAAACAACTCTTAGTAGAGTTAAGTAAAACTTATCTGTTTCATTGATTATTGTTACGCAATTTAATAAGCTTTGCCTGTACACCTAATATATAAATAATATCGATATACAAATTAGAATAATTTTATCACAATATAATACTATTATATATATACATAGAATAACCTAAACACATAGCACATAACCCTATCAGTCTATTCAGCACATAAAACTTAGCATCAAGTCAGAATATTTAAGTTCAAGTTGAAACCGAAAAAATTCTAACATCCCGACGGTCTAGTCGGACAATACTCAAGTTTAAGTTCAATTAAACTATGCCTAAACACTTAACAATTATTTTAGATAATTTATTATCAGTCAAAATATTTTTCATCGGTTCAGAATAATTTTCAGATAATTAATATCATTTATCATAATTTTTCAATCACTTATATCATATTTATATAATATAAATACCACAATATTCCTTTATCATTAATATTTATTTAATACTAAATATTAATGGAAATTATAACATAATATTATAATATATTTATAATATTACAAAGTATTTTAATACCTTAATATCATATTTATATGATTTTTAAACACTTAAATCCATTATCCGATAATTTCTATTAATATTAAAATAATAATATTTTCAAGACAAAATATCAAAAGTTATATTTTATAACTTAACATATTTTTCTAACACTTAAATCATTTTTATATGATTTTTAAATCATTAATTCTATTTTTCCATAATTTATTTAATATATTTATTAAATAAACTAATTACCATTATTATTAATTTATTAATGAATTTCATCACAAGAATATCAAAAGTTATTAAAAATAACTTAAAATATTTTCTTATACCATAATATAATTTTTCATGTTTTTAAAGTATTTAAAATAATTTATTTAATATTATAATTAAATAAATTAAATACCATTTATATTCAAAAAATATTAAATATTTATGAAATATACTCTAAATAATTAAAAACTAATTTTCAGGCTTTAAAATAATTTTTTATAATTTATTATGTATTTTTAATAATTTAAAACTATTTTTCTCTAATTATTTATTAAAATAATTAATTTTCTAATAAAACTGTCGCTAAAAGGGCCCTATAGCGACAGAACCGTCGCTATAGGTGTTCTTGGGTGTTCTTGAGCCTGCCCAGATCTTCATGTCAGTGTTCGAGTTAGTGGGTTTGACCAGCATTAAATCTAGTTTCCTATTAATTTCTGGGCTTGTAAAAGTGTTAATGTTGTAGTACTAAGTAGTACTACAACTCTACACCAAATCCATGTCCATTACACAACAATGCAAAGAGATATAAGATCTAGAAAGTCTTGTCAGACGTTGTTTTTTATTTCTGGGTTTTCCAGAAATGAAGAACAGAACGAGCATGTTACTTTAAATATCCATAGCTTGCATCCTGTACTCACATAGTGTGATCTAAAGGTCCATGATTGTAGTACTGATGTCAGGGTACAACACCCCATCATTAGATCAACAAATAAACATCAAACTTAAAAGATCTTGGCCGGTCAAAGTACTAGTCAGAAAATGCCCTTTGAAGATATGGGTTACCCAGAATCTTCTTCCGGTAAGCTGGTCAATGGTCGTTTGACCACCATTATCTATGATTCAGTTATGTATCTGGTTGTTCTAAGAACATGATTGGGTTGTCCTTATATCATACTACATCATCAAAACAACAAATTGGTTAAAACATCAAATGCATGCAAGATCAGAGGCCTTGAAAGTACTTGTCGACTTTTACGAAAGTTAAGGCCGAGGAAAATAGTTTAAGTGATCGGTCAACTCAGTTTGACTGCTTATATCTCTTAACCTACTCATGATCTGGACCTTCTTCGAGTTTCAAATCATAGTCCACATGACATAAAACACATCTATAACTTAAAACACATTAACCAATTAACAAATAAAGATCTAAAGGCCCTGACATTATGCTGTCAGACCTTATTTTTCCATTTTTCCAGATTTTTATAAACTTTAATTTCGAGCATCAAAATGATATGGATCTATGTTTTGGCAACCCAAATCATCAAATGACACCCTCTAACGCATATCTAGCCAACAAATTACAACATATAACATCAAATCATGAGATTTCTAGGATTAAGGTTTATACCTCTTTTACACTTTGATTCTTGATTCTGACCTTTGATTCTGTTTCTGTTCAAGTTAAGGACTGATACTAGCTTATCCTATCTCACTTTCTCACTCTACATTTTTGGATTATAGAGAGAGAAAGTCTTGGAGAAAAATGAAAACGAAAGTATGCATTTTCTCTTTCTTAATCTATATAAATGGCATGATTCAATGTATGTAACTGATCCAAGGGGCAAGATGGCTGGTATTTGTCACATGGCTAGTACTAGGGTGGTTCACCAAACAATTATATGGTAAGATATACAAGTAACCTAATAAAATAACATAAAAATGATAGTTTGGTCATTTGGCATTTAATTTTAATGGCATAAAGGTCAATTGATACAACCCTTTGGGTTTAGGGTTTAACCGTAAAGATTTAGCAAATTAAATTTCTAAGATTTTCTAGTTAGATTTTAAAATAGAAAATCATGATTTCTAAATTATAATTAGGTCTTCTTAATTATATTATAATTTTCTGATCACATTAGGACTTAAAACAATTAGGATTAGTATTTCCTAATTAAAAATTAAAATTACCTAATTACCAATTAGGGTTTCAAATTTACAAATTAGGGTTCCTAATAATTAGAATTTCTAATTATTAGAATTTCTAATTAATCAATTAGGGTTATCCCTAATTAGGTTATAATGAATACACAAACTTATTCATAGCATTTAAATTCCCAGATTAGGGTTATAATATCCCGAATTAGGGTTTTAAATAATCTTTCTAATTTAGAAATTATATTTACTAATTAGATTAGGGTTTTGTAATTACTTCTAACTTGATAATTAGGATCAATGTTTCCTATTTAACATTAAAATTATTAAATTAACAATTAGGTTTTCCCTAATTATAAATCAGGGTTTCTAATCCAAAAACTAGGGTTTTATATTTCTCGAAAATTGAAATTAGGGTTTCAAGACCGGTTTTAGGGTTTCTTTACCATTGCTAGGGTTTTCTAACTGAACGCTGACATTCTTAATATATACTTAGGGTTTGGCACTGATAAAATATATATGGTCAAACCTTGACCCTTAACCACATTCGGAACACATAAATGACCATATACACAGAACATATTCACGTATACCCTTTATTGTGAATAATTCACCAAAATCCTTCACAAAATTTTGAAATCCTCAAAATTCCTTTACAGAACTGACCATTTCATACACTTATTTTCTGTCTAGGTCCTAATATTGAACCTTAAATCAATCAATTAAGATTTTAAAAAATTTTCTAAATTCTCGGGTTGTCACATTCACCCTTTCTAAATTCTCGGGTTGTCCCCGAAATTCATCTTATACCTTACACCATAATGCTTACACCATTCATACACATCACCACATGCTACCCAATACACCACTCACAAGAGTAAAAATTTTCAAATTGTGCTGAGGAGTCATATAGACTATTTGTCTGTCATTTTTGCAAAGGTTTTATGGGAATTCATCCGCAAACCGTCATAACTTATGGACACAAAGGGTGAATAACCTAGTATGCCCTGTTCTGGCCAAGTACTAATTTTATCTGTTCCCCGTCACTGCCATAGGCACAAAATTTTACCTCAGTCATATTAGATTCCGCACAAAAAAAATTTGGTTCGGGAAATTTCTTTTAGTGAACACTTAGAGTTTTCATAACATTAGTCTAGCTGAATCGAATAGCATAGACTCATATCAATAATTCAATTTAATCGAATTATTTAGGTGTAGCCAAACCCCGTTGGCTAATTAAAATTTTTGAAATTATTTTTGAGAATGACGTCATGATGTCGTACTGTATTAACAGTCCGTTTGAGGATGCCGTCATCGTATGACTTTGTCATAACACATCAAACAATAGTGGAACAATGATTTTTAGATCGAATTCACACTAAGTATTCCTGTATTTACAACTCTGTCAACTTTTTATCATCTCTACACCAGGTTACATGGTACATAAGTGATAAATAAAATATATTTTGATATTCCAAATCATTTACGTCTAGCTGAAATAAGTAGTATAGACTATACTTTAAACCGTTTCAAAAAAAATTTACGAGTCTACATATTTTTTTTTTAAAAGCACATAGTGCGTATTTAGCTTGATGTCAAAATTTCAAAGTCTAGCATAGCTAGGAGTTTTAGAAAACTTATATCTCCACTTATGATCATTTGCTTAACAATCTATCTGTTCTTATAATCCTCCATTCTTCATTCACAATATACCCAGTTCGTCAAACCACACTTATGAGTTCATAAACTTGCCACAATCATATGAGTTTAAGAACTAACCCTAGTCAGACCTTTGGCATCCATTCGCTGAGGGGTTCATAAACATTTTATATAACTATGAGTCAAGAATGTCACATAAGTATGAGTTTTAAGAAATCGTACTTAACCTTATATCCTCTACCTATAACCTATCTATTTGTTATACACACGAGAAAGGAATCACCGTCTTAACATGCATATAGCAAATAGCGCGACCCAAACATTTTAATGATTATCAGTGCCAAAAACTAGGTGGTTTTTACACCAATTACAATTCCCCGCCCATACAAGGAATCATAAAACTCAGCTGCTGACATGAGTCCTCAATTGAAATACCCACCTAATCTTAACTCCCTTCCCAATACGAATTTCATTCAATTTGTATTCATAATTCTTTCATGAATCTGTACCAATTCATATTACAACTGACACAAAGAAATCTTGTTGTAAACTTTCTAATCATTAGATTGATTCTTTTCCATGCCATGTCCTTATCGGATCAAGAGGTGATCTCATCATATATATTACGATTCATGTATATACTATGATCGTTTTGTTTTAAGATCTCCTATCCATGTACCTTTAGTCTTTTAGACTCTATCTATTCACCACTATTGTTTACCCTTATTATCAAAGTTAGGGAACTCCGTATCTTATAACTCGCCGAGATTCGTCTTTGAATCATACCGACAAACTAACTCTATGTGAGTTAGATCTTATCCTAATCACTGCGGTTATTAGTCTCAGGTATTCCTACCTAAGGTTCATAACCTACAACTTTGATACCAACTGTGACAGCCCCAAATCCGGGTCCCAAATCACCACGGATCTGGTACAATCATTCTACAACTATTGCGGAAGATATAAACATAAATTGTTTATACAATAAACTTTACACACTATTTCCCTAAGGTCGAGTAACCTTAACTTATACACAATTCATAACTTGGCTAACACATAACATTATTATCATACAATACTATTACAAAACTAATCGTGCACACTAACTTTAAGTTGGAACTGTCTTTAACCTTTCTTTTTATCCAACGCATTCGTCTTAATCTGCAATGTTTATCATGATATAGCAAGGGTGAGCATGAAGGTTGCCCAGCAAGTTTAAATTTATTTAAGGATATATCATGATTGAAAGAATCTGAATAATAATTTGGCTATACCTCATCAATATAGTTGAGAACTAGCACGAACAAACTTTTGACTGAACAAGAATTAAACATTAACAAATATATATGGACCAAACGGTAATGAAGGTGATCAGTCTTTCAGACCTGATTTATTCATGTTGTAAGACCCCAACTTATTATAAATAAAATTAAATTTTCTCTATTCATTATCTTGAAATAATTAGGAATTAGTTTGATATAATGCTTTGGTTATGGGTGAAATATACAAATTTTGCAAAATAAGCAAGTGGTTATAAAATATTCATTTTGTGTCAGGGAATATTCGTTTGGTCGTGGAATATTCTTTTTTCGAAGAATATCATGCAATGCGCATTCATTTGTGGGCCCATAATGTAATAACCGTAGGGATGAAGAAAATGACAAGTTTGAGTTTTTATAAATAATGACGTAGTTGTTACCGTTAACACTATTGGAATACCCGATGCTTAAAATACTGATGTCTGGCATTGGTTACACGATGCATATATGGTATTACATGGTATTTTTGAATTATTGATTCTTATGTAAGAAGGCACTACTCAATAATTGTTACAGTAATTACTGTTCAATATTTTATTTTATTGATTTAATAATTGTTGTGTTAATATTTTATATTATTGTTGTTTCAATAATTGTCACTGCACAGTATTTTCCATTATCAGATCAATAATTAATATTATTTGAATAATATTATTAGATAGCATTATTGGTAATGTCTAGAAAGTTACATCGAGGAGAGGTTTGGTCACCTAATTGCTTGGCGCAAGAAGAGGAGAAATCCTTATCTGAAGCCCCTATTTCTTGGAAACTTGACTTAGTTGTCATTATTGTGATTCTGTAATATTATTTGTGAATAATTAATTATTGATTTATACGATAAGGAAATATTTATTTTATGTGGATATAAATAATGGATTTATTTATTTTATGTGGTTATAAATGAAGGAATTAAAGCTGAGGTGTTTTATCAATATTTTGTCGGAATGGAGGTATTAAAAATCACCCATTTGTGGAATTCTGATATTTTATGTTTGGAATTTGGAAAAACTTAAAGCTACAAAGTTGTAGAGAATTCGATTTCGTATGGAATGGACATAAAATTCGTATTTTTTTTTGATAAAAAGGGCTATTTATTATGAATTATTGAACTTTCTGATTATTGTTAAAATATTTTTGAAATTTCTAGAATTGGTGGGCCCCACTTTTGGTTGGTGAGAAATGTGCTCAAATTTTATTTCAAATATGGTGGGTTGCAATAGTAGCGAGGTAAAGCCATCGGTGTAGCAGTGTCAAGTTCTGCTTTCAAATAAGCTAGCATTTTCCTATAAATAGGTCTTAGGTTAGAATTAAAATCACACCGAGAAACATATGTTTTCTCTCTATATTATCGAGCGTATTTTGTGAGTATTTAGATACTTTGAGAGTTCTTATTCAATTACAAGTTTCATTCAACATCATATCCAGATATTCCATTCAAAATCTTTGTTTCTTTGAGGTAAGGGATGTTATTTTTTTAAATAATGATATTATTTTCTTGAATATCATTATTACGAATTATTGAGATAAGATTTATTGTGGAATTTCTACCTTTTTGTGTCGAGTTCTTATTCACGTATCGACCTTATTCAAAAATACTAAGACTATTCATAGAAAAATGAAATTTTCTCTTCTTTGTCCCAGATGTCTATTATGGTTACTATCTTTGATTGTATCCATGTTTTGATCTTTATTTTTGAATTCTACTTCACAATTGGTTATTATGGAGTATTATTGAATTTTGATAAACCGAAATACAAATCCCTAATATTTGTCCTTCTGTCTCACTGGATTCGTTCTCTAAAATGTTTTTCATCATCCTCAGTCCTTAATGGTGATACTTGATGAATATCTTTGGCCTGTAGTGCAAAGATGTATGATTACCTAATGAATATCTTTGGCTCGTAGTGCAAAGATGAACAGTTGTTGAGATGAACATGACCAACTGGTGATACAAATGAATATCTTTGGCCCGTAGTGCAAAGATGAATATTTGATTCAAGATGTATATTGATGATGAACTTTTCAATTCATAGATGATAGTAGATTTCATTCTCTACTTAACTCTTCTAATGAATTATTATTTTCGCTGCAGTTGTTGATCTAAAACTTGTTGTCTATTATATTCTATCAGATTTTTTCCCTGTTGAAGACTAAGGATAATTTGTTGTATATTATCTTAGTCATAATATTCTTTACTGGGCTAGTTGAGCTAACCCTTTTCCTTTTTGTTCCATTTTTCTTCTCAGGAAGAGAGAACATAGCAGGAACTAGTCGGGGTATAGAGTGATAGTCCTAGACAGTTGTTTTAACAATCCTCACTATTTTTGTAAAATAGTGCATTAATAATTGTAATGAGGACTTTATTTGGGTGTGGATATTGTCTAGAACACAATATTGTATTTAAACTCACAATATGTGTTGTCGTATTTTGCATGGCAATTGTAATAATAAAGTTGTAGTTGTTTTCTGTACCATGTATTTGGCGACTCATAATGGGTGATGTATACTTATTTTGGGGGCATCACAGCTGGTATCAGAGCTTAAGGATATGGTCTCTAGCGGAGATCGGGAATAGAACTAGGAGGGGAAAGACGAGTAAATCCTTCGCTAGTGTGTCCTACCTAAGCTTATTTCTTGGTCGATCATAATATAGGGATATTATGTGATATGTTAATTTGTGTAATTAACCCTTGTTTTATGGCAGTTTTTAAGAATGGGCTGCTGAGAGCGTTAACAATGGAGTGTATGAGGCGTGGAACAACCTTGAATCACCAACCAAGAGCGTGCAATGAGAAGGCAATATTCCTCCATGTGACACTTATGGAAAAAAGCGATGAATGATGGAATGTTTAGAAGCTTTTTTGCGGTTCATGCAAAATCGACGAGGGAGACTTCGTGTACAAAATACGGGTGGAAATGATAGCAACGCACGGTTTGTCACAGCCAAGCAGTTCAAGGAGTTGGGACCACCAGACTTCTGGGGAAAGCCGGATCCGATTATAGCAGAAATGTGGGTAAAGCAAATTACCAAGATATTCGATGTCTTGGGATGCAAGGAAGAACAAAAGGTTCCATTCGCCACCTTTATGTTCCGTGGTGAGGCAGATAACTAGTGGGAATCAGGAAGGCGTACTGACCGGTAGCTTTCAACATGTCTTGGGAAAGATTTCAAAAACTGTTTAATAACAAGTACTTTCCTGAAAGTATTCGTCATATAAAGGAGGTAGACTTTATTAGATTGGAACAGAACAACATGACGGTGTCCCAGTATGAGGCGAAGTTCGCAGAGTTATCCATGTTTGCACCTCATTTGGTAAAGAACGAGGAACGTATGACGCAGATGTTTCTGAGAGGTTTAAAACCCGAGATTCGTCAATACCTTCTCTCACAAATTTTCTCTGTATTCAGATGTGTTATAACCCGAAAATTCATAAAATCTTGAATGATTAGAATAAATCTTAAAAAATAAAACCTAGATGAGAATTTGAGGATTTATTTAAAATTTTCAAGTAAAACCTATATGGTTTACTATTCGAATGAGAATAGAGAAAATATGGGTTATAAAATTTCTAAACCTTAGAAATGAATTAATATGTACTTGAAGAAATATCAAGAATAAGGTATTAGGATACCTGTAAATTCGATGTGAACTAAATAGTCTAAGAAATGTTATATAAGTACATATGGAAATTTTATTAAGGAAATAAGATTTCACATGAAGAGATGCTATGAGGTTACACGAAGATGAATATATGTATAGAAATATATATACTTAGTAAGGTGCTATATATATTTTAGCAAGAAGAGTGATGAATTAAGTTAATGATATAAGAATCAAGATAAAACTATGTTAGTAATTAACATAGCTTGAACGTTGGCCTTGACTGGAAAATAAGAATTTGAATAAGTATAAAGTCGTTAGTTAATACGATTAGCAATAAGAAGAGAGTAAATTAAAACTCAAAATTTGAGTTAGAGATATAATTTTGAAGCATGGACTGCTCGGTTGCGTCCGGAATGCCAAGATTAATCAGAATGGACAGTAAACAGAAAATGTGTAAAGGTTGACTTCTGGCAAAAGTTAACAGTTGACTTTTTATGGAGAAAAGTCAAAATTAGTGTGAGAAGTGAAATATGTTATTTGAATAATAGTATAATATATAATATTATACCAAATGAGGTAAAACAAAAATACGAGATGAGATCCAATATGTAAATATGAATATTGGTATCGAAGCAGTTAGTAAATTAAATTCATATTTGAATAAATTATTGAAATTATTAAATTATATATTTATATATAAATAAATTGTTTAAAAAACAATTTATGAAGATGAAGAGAAATTTAATTTAATTATACAATATAAATTGTATAACTTAAATAAGTTATTTAAATATGGTATGAGATTTAAATGACCTAAAGGGTTATTTTTATTTAGTGGTCATAGAATTAATTCAAGTGAATTAAGAATTAAGTTATGTAACCTAATATATATATTAGGTGTTGTAATTAAATAACCTAAGGGTTATGGTATTGAGGAAATGTTAGTATTTAAAAGTTACACTAACCTAATAGATTAATTTGGTCTATTTCAAGTGATTAATAATTTTAAATCTAATTAAAGCAAACCTAATTAGGTTATGAGTTAAAGTTACATGTATATTAATTAAATTCCATAAGATTGGAAATAGAAACCCTAAATAAATAATTAGGATGATATAAATTAAAATTGTTAAACTATGTTTATTACATAGCCCAAAACAATTAAAGGAGAAGCCCAAAAGAAATAAAATACAAGCCCACATTTAGCCCACTTTATTAAGGGTATGTTAGACCTTTGATTAATCTAATTTGTGCATTAAAATAATGGCAAATTGGATGTGTTATTGGGCATATAGGACCAGCCATATTAGGCTTTTTAAGGCAAAGTAATTAAGCTAATCAAGTTCCAAAAGTAGGAAGTCTTACACACAAGGACAAGTGTGTCATGCCACCATTGGTGGAAAAGCTAATTAGTAACCTTAATGGCATGATTAGGCATGATTGGGAAGAGATAAGGCTAACCCTTTTATCCAAGGGACAAAAAGAACATGGGGGATATTAGTTAATCACCAACATTACAACTTCATTTCATTCTCCACCATTCTTCTTCTTCTTCTTCTATTTTCCCTCAATTAGCCAAGAACACAAAGAGAGGAAAAGAGAGAGAGAGAGAGAGAGAGAGGTTTGGTTCTTAGTAAGAGGGGAGGAGTATATTGTTCATGCATCCCAAGTTCCTAACCTATTTTGGAAAGAGAAGGAGAGCATCCCACAAGACAAGGTAAGAAATCAAACTCTAGTTTCTATGTTTTGTATGTTCTATGTGATCTTGTGAGAGATTCATGGAAATGCAAGTTATAATAGGCTAGAGTCTTATATGAATGTTAAATCTTGAGTATAATATGTTTAACATGTCCATCTATATAGTTTATGTTGGAAAATTTTGAAAGAAAGGAAGCTAAAGTAGATTTTGGGAAAAACTTAATTTAAAGGGGTGATCTATGCTTTTCATTTTGAAATATACAAATGGTTTTTGTGATTTTGTTTCTTGGTATGCTAGAACTATGAGTTAAGAGTAAAACCCTTCTAGAAGCATGTAAAAATGTTAAAAAATGAGTGAGATATAGATTTATTACTAGAACACCTCAACTAAAGAACTCGTGTGCAGTAGCAGTCACTTCTGGACCAATTTCAGAGATCAAAACAGATCCATATTTGATGTTTGATGAATGGAAACTGTAGCTGGGGAAGATACGAATCCAACGAGTCCAATGGGACCCAAATCGGAGTTATAGATTTCATTTTATTGAAGTTTTAGTGAAGGACCCTAAATCTGAAAAAAAAATCAAAATCTTAAAGTTAGTCTTGGGTTCGAACCCGAAACCTACCAGTAATATTCAGCAATTTGGTTCGGCCACTTTTCCTAACGTGGTTAGGTGGTGGTTCTTGGACCCAAATTTTTATAAAATTCTGAAGAATATTAATATATTTAATCCAAAATTTGTCTGGGCATTTAGCTAATTATTAAGTAATTAGTGGTTTAAACTAATTTAAAATCATTTTAAACTTAATAATTTATAACTTTTGATGTAATTAATGGATTATTAAACTAATTACATGAAATTTGAATGTAATTAACTATTTAATTATTATCTAAGTAGTATTGGGTGATAATTAAGTAGAGTTAGTATTAATAAAGTAATTATTGATTATTTAATTAAGATTAAATAATAAATAGGATAAATGACAATTATTCTTAAGTTAATAAGAAAGAATAATTAAAGACAAATAATGTTAATTAATAAATATTTAATTAACATTAAATAATAAGTAGATGTAATTATCTATTATTTATTAAATAATAACTAAAAGGTAATTAATTACTATTTAACTAATATTAAATGAAGATAAATAAAGATTATTTAAATGATTCATTAATTAAACAATTATAATAAATTGTTTAAGGATCTAATAAGTGTTTATTACTTAAGAAAGACCTTATAAATTTATAAAATCATTAACTTAAGATTTATTAATTATCTTATAGGGTTAATGATGGTACATTATACTATGTGTATATTGTGATTGAATTATTTGCTGGATAATAGCAAAAGTAAGCGTATAGACGTACAATTATATGCAGTACTAATTAATAGACCAATATTGTCAATGCTAGGTCATTCAAAGAGTTTTAATTAAAGCTAGTTAGTCGTAGCTCGTCAAACAGACAAGTTCTCTAACTCAAACTCGAGTTATTACTTTTCAAAGCATGCTAGTGGATAATTGTTGTTGATTATTCCACCATCTATATTATTATTGAATATTCGCATTATGGCAACTCTCCTAACTCAAATTCGAGTTATTATGTTTCAAACATGCTAGTGGATTAATTATTAACAATTATTCCACATATTTGATTATTGATTCGCACTTAGTGCATGTTGCATATGTTCATAAGGTATGAAAGGTTGATCACCTTCATTACCATAAGGTTCAGTTAAATTTGTTCATGGTCATTGTTGACCACTCAACATAATTATTCAGTTTTTTAGTTATTGAAGTTTGATTCATGTTCTTCCTCAATTATATTACATTGTTGAAAACTTGAAAGCTTATTCCTTTTCAATCATGATATATCTTCATTGTACTTAAACTTGTTGGAAAAAATAGTTTCTCATCCTTGCTATATCATGATAACAAATTTCAGATTTAAACGAAAGCTCGAAGAAGGACAGTGGTAAAGGCGAATTCTAAGTTTAGATTATTATGCATTTAGAACTATTAAGTTATCTGATGCAAATAACATTGTAAACCTTTTAAGTTATTGAAGGTATGCATTAAGTTAAGGTTGTAGACCTTGGGGAATATGTTGAAAAAGTTTATTGTATAAATAAATTTATGTTTATATCTTCCGCAACAGTTATAGAAATGACGTATCATAACGTACCCGATCTGAGGTAAAAAGTACCCGGATTTGGGGACGTCACAAGATGTTGTCTACATGGCTCAATTATTAGAGTGAGATAATGAGTATGTTCAACCAAGGGACCACAACCAGGGTCATACCGGTGACAACAGTCATCAGAGCGATGATAACCAGCGGGGAGGGAAAAATACGGACAAAAGCGGTAACCACTCGGGTGGTCATCGTGGCCATAATAATAGGAGAGGTGAGTCCAAGTGGAAATTTCAAAAAGAGGAGATTCAACAATGACGAGAAGACATCAGCACCAGCACCATAACCAACAAAAAAATTTAAGGGAGGAGAACGACCGTCAGTTAGATGCTACCAATGTGGAGAGCAGGGACACATAAGTCCAAACTGTTCACAACCTTCCAAAGTGTGTTTCAATTATGGAAAAGACGGTTATAGAGCCCAATTTTGTCTGGTAGAGAAGTCAAGTTCAACTAGGAAGGCGGCACCAAAGGTGAATACGAACAAAACAAAGTCGGTGGTTCAAGAGAGGGCGTTTGTTGTCACTGGCCAAAATGTGAGAACCCTGAATGAGGTGATCACGGGTAAGCTAATATTGAACTCTTGCGAAGTTTATACCTTACTAGATACCGGTTCTACCCATTCTTTTATCTCTCCTGCTTGTGCTCAATGTTTAAACTTGACTCCGGAGAAATTGGACTTTAACTTATTTGTTGAAACTCTGTTGGGTGAAACCTTCGTTATATCTATATTTTATAAATCTTGCTTTATCCAAGTAGGCATAATCACATTACCTGTTGATCTTATTTCTTTAAAGATACTTGCTTTTGATGTGATTTTAGGAATTGATTGGTTAACCACTCATCATGCCAAAATTGATTTTTTTTCGTAAGGTTGTTAGTTTTCATATTCCTAACCAGCTTGTTATACGAATTCAAGAAACTAAACCACTAAAATCAGTCACTGTCATATCAAGACATAAAGCTATTTGTTTATTGAAAAACAGATGTCAAGCTTTCTTAGCCCATATTACGGAGTTGAACAAAAATACGTCAGATTTGAATAATATTCCTGTTGTTAATGAATTTCCTGACGTATTTCCTGAAGAACTTCCTGGTCTACCCCCAGAACGTGAAGTTGAATTCTTTATTGATTTTGAACCGGGTACAAAGCCCATTTCTAAAACCCCATATTGAATGACTCCTATTGAACTTCAGGAGTTAAAAGTCCAACTACAGGAATTGTTAGACATCGGTTTCATTCATCCTAGTACATCTCCTAGGGGTGCTCCTATTTTATTTGTAAACAAGAAAGACGGGAGTATACGACTTTGTATTGACTATCAAGAATTAAACCATGTCACCATCAAGAATAGGTATCCACTACCTCACATTGATGACCTGTTTGACCAGTTGCAAGGAGCACAATTCTTTTCAAAAATTGATCTTCGTTCTGGATATCATCAGCTGAAGATTAAAACTGAGGATATTCCAAAGACTACCTTCAGAACTCGGTACGGGCATTATGAATTCTTAGTCATGTCTTTTGGATTGACTAATGCTCTTGCTACTTTCATGGATATGATGAACCGTGTATTCAAGGAATATTTGGATTAGTTCGTTGTTGTCTTTATTGATGACATCCTCATCTATTCCAAAAGCCGTGAAGATCATGAGCACCATTTGAAGCTGGTACTTCAATAACTTCATGATAATAAGATATATGCCAAGCTAAAGAAATGCTATTTCTGGCTTAAGGAAGTAGCATTCCTTGGGCATGTGGTGTCAAAACATGGAGTATCTATTGACCCGACGAATATTAAAGCGATACAAAGTTGAGAGCAACCGAAGTCGGTGACCGAAGTGCGTAGCTTTTTGGGCTTAGCTGGTTATTATCGGAGATTCGTGGAAGGATTTTCTCGAATTGCTACTCTGTTAACTCAGCTAACTCAGAAAGATATAAAATTCATTTGGAGCGAGGAATGCGAGAAGAGTTTCCAAGAGCTCAAGAGGAGACTCATTTCGGCACCTGTTCTAACAATACCATCTGGTTCGGATGGATTTGTTATCTACAACGATGCTTCAGGCAAAGGGTTAGGATGTGTTCTCATACAACATGGGAAAGTCATAGCCTATGCCTCACGATAACTCAAAGAATATAAGAAGAATTATCCTACTCATGATCTAGAGTTGGCAATAGTCGTTTTTGCGTTGAAAATCTGGAGACACTACCTGTATGGTGAGAAAGTAGAGATTTATACGGATCATAAAAGCCTCAAATATTTCTTCACCCAAAAGGAACTTAACATGCGGCAACGATGTTGGCTCAAGCTATTAAAAGATTACGACCATAGCATTCAATATCATCATGGAAAAGCAAACATTGTAGCTGATGCGTTGAGTAGAAAATCGTATGCGGGTACGAGTGTGATGAGTGTATTTTATATACATGATTTAATATCTAATTCATGCTTATTTGTTGCGAAATTCTTGTGATCATGTTCATTTTTACTTGTTTTATGTTATTTCATGTGTAGAATGGTGGTTGTGGCATTCAACGTACAATTGGAGATATTCGGTGCGATTGAGACTCAAATGGAGCATAATTGGAAGCAAGTTAGAAAAGCTTATAAACCCCCTCCGGGGCGAGGGGTCTTACACTCTAGTTAACGATGATATGGCCACGTAAAAGCAAAGCGTTATTGAACTACACACCCACGGGCGAGGTCTTCTTCTGAGCAAGTCGAGAGAGCTTGCTTAGGGGCTTATATACATACACCCGTAGAGGTGAGGTGGAAAAATGAGTGTCTGTTTTATTTGTAATACCTCTTGGGCACGAATTTTAGCTATTTGCATGGAAATATAACTGTATTTGATAGAGAATTCGACTGGGACTTATGTGTTGGACATGATATACTAAAATAATAACAACTTCAAGGGGGAGAGAAACATATTACGAAGATCTACGTTCAGTTTTTGATAGCAAGTGTGGAGGAGTATTTCGAGGAGTTTTTCAAGATAATTGCAACTATAGACTACGTGAAGGGTGTTTTTCAATATTCTTCGTGTTAGATTATTAGTTGTAATTAGAAGAATGATTTCTATGATTTATTTAGTGTTTATTTCATTTATTATGAACTAATTCATTTTTTAGGCTTATGATGGATCCTTAAGTGAATTGATGGTTTTGTAAACTTTGATTTCCAATTTAATAAGCTATTTCCAGTTTATCTATATTGATTTGTGCTTTAATCTATGAATTGCCTGATCAACAATTCTTTGTGGAGTTGGATTGAATCGCGAGAGGATATTCAAATCTAGACCTAGTTGATATAGCATGTGTTTAGGATTTTGTTAGTAGCTTAAACTTGATGAGTGTTAATGTAGAGATATGCTTGACACCGCATGTAATCGGATAGGGAACTTATTCTTCAACCTTCTTCAATTGTAATTCACATAGAGATATAGTGGGTTAGTTGATTAAGGTGTTTACGGATTTCTATCTTAATTGTGGATTGATGTTAATACGGTATTAGTGCATCGAGAGGTGGTTAATACTACGTTCGTGTTCTTGATTAATAAACTGGGATAGTGCGTTGAATTGGGATAAAGGAGTTAAAATCAAAGTGAAGCTTAGGGTGAAATCATAAGTCTAATTCTCCATTAATTGTTTAAAATTTCAGATTTTGATATTCGTGGTTGTTTTGTGTTAGATTAATTATTCTTAATTTTAGTTTCGTTAATTTAAATTATTGATTTGATTCGTTTAATAAAATTAGTGTTAATAGAAGACTGGTAATTGTAAGTTAAGGTTACTGCTAATTAGTCTATGTGGGAACGATACTCTACTCATCACTCTATTACTTGTTGACCACGTATATTTGCGTGTTGTGCGTATATAGATTTTACCCAACAAGTTTTTGGCGCCGTTGCTGGGGACTATAGTATAATTCTTAATATTTTTACAATATCAGTTTAATTAATCCAGTTTTACTTAGACATTTTTTTTTGTGCTTCTTATTTCAGGTGTGGAAGTAGTTTATGCAAACTCGGTCTAAAAATCCAGACTTGCTGCCTTTTGAGGACGACATTGAGAAAAGGTTTTAGAGGTTAAGTAAGTGAATCAAGGAAACGAGGCAAGAATTCGAAACATCTCAAAAGGAAGAGATAACAGTAATGGTAGCCGAAGCTCGGAAAGCGTTAAGGGACTTCACAACACCCAAGGTGACTGAACTGCAATCAAGCATCACTAGGCCAGCAATAGCAGCAAATACGTTTAAAATTAAGCCTGAGATGATACAAATGATTCAGAATTCAGTTTATTTTGGGGGATTTGCAAATGACGATCCAAACGAGCATCTAGTCAGCTTTCTGGAAATGTGCGACACTTTTAGGTTCAATGGGGTTTCGGATGAAGCGGTGAGACTTCGATTGTTCCCATTCTCTTTACGGGACAAAGCAAAGAGTTGGTTACATTCTTTACCATCCAGTTCGATAACTACTTGGGAGGATTTAGCTCAGAAATTCCTTGCTAAATTCTTCCCACCAGCGAAAACTACGAAGATGAGGAACGAGACTACGATGTTTGAACAGTAACATGGGGAGTCGTTATATGAGCCATGGGAGAGATACAAAGAACTGCTAAGAAAATGCCCACATCACGGATTGCCCCAATGGCTACAAATGAACACCTTTTACAACGGACTACATGGGAATCTCAGGACAAGTATCGATGCAGCATCGGGCGGAGCGTTCATGGCTAAGAATTACGAGGAAGCCTACGAGTTGATTGAAACTATGTCAGCTAATAACTACCAGTGGCCCACAGCAAGAATGACACAGGAAAAGGCAGCTGGGGTATTAGAAGCAGATAATATGACAGCGATGCAGGCACAGATAGTTGCACTTTCAAAGAAGTTGGAGTCAGTGGCAGCAGCACAAACACAACAAAGACAGCAAGCACAGCAAGTGGCAATAATATGCGAGTTGTGTGTGGGAGAGCACCTAACGAAGCAATGTGCAATTAATCCAGCAGTTGTGAAATTCATTGGCAATTACAACAGAATTCCTTAAAACACATATCAGAACATATACAATCAAGGAAAGAGGAATCATCAGAATTTCTCATGGAGCAACAACCAGTAAAATCAAGCTTCACGACAATCATATCCACCAAGATTTCAGAACCAGCAACAACCAGTTCAATATCAAGAAAGAAAACTCGATCTAGAGGAAGTGTTGGCAAAATTCATGACTACCACCGAGTTGGCTATAAAAAATCACACCATGGCTATGAAATCACAAGAGATGGCGATCAAGAATCTAGAGAATCTGATGGGTCATATGGCGTTGGAATTGAATAATAAACCACAAGGGACACTACCAAGTGACACCGAGAAAAATCCTAAGGGTAATCACGAGCAGTGTCAAGCCATTATGTTGAGAAGTGGAAAACAGCTTGTTAATCAAGAGCCAGAAATTTCGGTTACAAAGGAGGTTGAACCAGAGACAGAAAATGCAGTGGGTGAGGTAAAGCAAGGGAACGAAAAATCAATGGAAAAGAACAAACCAGGGAACGAACCAGCTGTTTATCCTCCCCCACCATTCCAGCAAAGAATTCAAAAACAAAATGTAGACAAGCAATTTTCAAAATTTTTGGAAGTTTTCAAGAAACTTCAAATCAACATACCATTTGCGAAGGCCCTAGAACAAATGCCAAGCTACACAAAATTTATGAAAGGGATTCTGTCAAGAAAAAAGAAATATGACGATTTTGATACTGTGGCACTAACAGAGGAGTGTAGTGCGGTATTACAGCAGAAATTAACACCAAAACTCAAGGACCCGGGGAGCTTTACTATTCCATGCACGATCGAGGAGATGCATTTTAGCAAGTGTTTATGTGATTTGGGGGCGAGTGTAAACCTTATGCCATTGTTAGTATACTTAGAACTGGGTTTGCTTGTACCAAGTCCTACAAACATCTCCTTACAGTTGGCGGATGTGTCACCACCACATATCAAGAAGGCATAGTAGAGGACATCTTAGTGAAAGTGGATAAGTTTATATTCCCAAATGACTTTATCATTACGGATTTTGAGGAAGACAAGAACATCCCAATTATCCTAGGGAGACCATTTTTGGCTACAGGGAGAACACTCATAGATGTACAAAAAGGAGAACTCACTATGAGGGTTCAAGATCAAGAAGTGAAATTCAATATGTTTAAGGCCATGAAATTCCCTAAGGATGAGGAAGAATGTTTTCGAATGGATTTAATTAAGCAAATCATTAGTGATGACATGAGCAAAAGTTTAGTGAATGATCCGTTAGAAACAACGTTATTGGGAGATGATGAGATCGACGATCCGAAATTGGTGGATTACCTTCAATTGCTAGACTCATTGCCATGAGTACCAAGATTTAGAACACCGTTTGAACCACTGCACATAGAGGAGGTAACCGCAGAAAAACTGAAACCATCATTGGAAGAGCCACCAAAGCTGGAACTTAAGCCACTTCCTAAGCACCTCAGGTATGCGTATTTAGGAAATTTAAATTCTTTACCTATTATTATTTCAGCTGCACTTAGCGAATTACAGGAAAAAAAGTTACTGAGAGTGCTTCGGGAACACAAATCAGCTATTGGGTGGACAATCGCCGACATAAAGGTAATAAGCCCTTCATTTTGCATGCACAAAATTTTGATGGAAGATGAGGCAAAACCAACGGTAGAACAACAGTGGCGGCTCAATCCAATTATGAAGGAAGTGGTAAAGAAGGAAATTTTGAAATGGTTAGACGCCGATATCATCTACCCTATTTCCGATAGAAAATGGGTTAGTCTAGTCCAGTGCGTACCAAAAAAATGGAGGAATGACGGTGGTGCAGAATGACGACAACGAGTTAATCCCAACTAGAACACTGACAGGTTGGCGGGTTTGCATGGATTACAGAAAATTGAACAAGGCAACCCGAAAAGATCATTTCCCGCTTCCCTTTATTGACCAAATGTTAGATAGATTGGCGGGACACCAATATTACTGTTTATTGGATGGGTATTCGGGCTACAACTAAATAGTCATCGCTCCAGAGGATCAAGAAAAGACCACATTCACGTGCCCTTACGGCACATTTGCATTCGGGAGGATGTCATTCGGGCTATGCAACGCACCTGCAACTTTCCAACGGTGTATGATGGCAATTTTTTCAGATATGGTGGAGAAAAATGTTGAGGTCTTCATGGATGACTTTTCGGTCTATGGGGATAGCTTTGATAATTGCTTGAAGAATCTGGTCATGGTTTTGCAAAGATGTAAGGACACGAATCTCGTACTAAATTGGGAGAAATGCCACTTCATGGTTGAAGAAGGCATAATTTTGGGACATAAGGTATCGGCTCAAGGATTGAAAGTTGATAAAGCGAAGCTGGAAACTATTGAAAAATTGCCTCCATTAACCTCAGTAAAGGGTATTAGGAGTTTCTTGGGACATGCTGGGTTCTACAGGAGATTTATAAAGGACTTCTATATAATTGCGAAACCTCTATGCAGTCTTTTAGAGAAGGATGTAAAATTCAGCTTTGATGAAGAATGCAAGACAACGTTTGACTTATTAAAGAGGAAATTGACTACAGCCCCCATTATAGTTGCACCGAATTAGAACATACCATTCGAGCTTATGTGTGATGCAAGTGACTTCACGGTTGGGGCTGTTTTGGGTCAACGTCGAGACAAGGTGTTTCACACTATATACTATGCAAGCAAAACACTTACAGAAACTCAAATGAACTACACCACCACAGAAAAGGAATTGTTTGTAGTGGTATATGCGTTTGACAAATTTTGGGCTTACTTGATCGGAACTAAGGTGATAGTCTACACAGACCATGCATCAATTCGGTACTTGATAGCGAAAAAGGATGCTAAGCCACGCCTTATCTGGTGGATTCTCCTACTTCAAGAGTTTGATTTAGAAATAAAGGAAAGGAAGGGGATAAAGAATCAAGTAGCCGACCACTTGTCTAGGTTGGAAAACCACGGGAAACAAAAAGACGACAAATGTGAAATCAACGAATCATTCCCGAATGAGCAACTATTTGGGATTTCAGCAGAGATTCCGTGGTATGGCGATTATGCAAATTTTATTGTGAGCAACATTCTACCACCTGACCTCACAAGACAACAGAAAAGGAAATTTCTGCACGACGTAAAATGGTACATGTGGGATGATCCATATTTGTTTAAGCAGTTCGCCGACAAGGTGATTCGATGGTGCGTCCCATATAACGAAGTGAAGAATATTCTGCATGAGTGTCACTCATCGGTGTATAGCGGGCATTATGGGAGTGAGAAGATAGCAGCGAAGGTGCTGCAATGTGGGTTTTATTGGCCCACATTATTCAAAGATGCCCACCAGTTTGTCAAACAATGCGATAGGTGTCAAAGGGTGGGCAACATTTCGAAACGTAATGAGATGCCCTTATAAACGATTTTGAAAGTGGAGATTTTTGACGTATGGGGTATAGATTTCATGGTACCATTTCCCTCATCCTTAAACAATTAATACATTCTGCTCGCAGTGGACTACGTGTCAAAGTGGGTTGAAGCTGCAGCTCTACCAACAAACGATGCCAAGGTGGTCCTCAAATTCCTTCAAAAGAACATCTTCACGAGGTTTGGCACACCTAGAGCAATTATAAGTGACGAAGGTAGTCACTTCTACAATAAATCTTTTACTGCTCTTTTGGCCAAGTATGGGGTCAACCACAAGATAGCTACAACATATCACCCTCAAACCAGTGGACAAGCTGAGGTATCAAACAGAGAAGTCAAAAAGATATTAGAGAAAGTGGTGAATCCGAGTCGAAAAGATTGGTCATTGAGATTGGACGATGCTTTATGGGCCTACCAGACTGCATATAAGACGCCAATCGGGATGTCACCATATCAACTGTTGTACGGGAAGGCATGTCACTTACCGGTGGAACTACAACATAAGGCATATTAGGCTGTGCAAAAACTCAATTTTGATCAAAAAGCCATATGAGAGAAAAGATTACTTCAATTGAATGAACTCGAAGAATTTCGCCTTCACGCTTATGAGAATGCCAAAATATATAAAGAAAAAGTCAAAAGATGGCACGACCAGAAAATTTTGCGTCGAAAATTCGAGCCAGGCCAATCAATACTATTATTCAAGTTAAGGTTGCGTTTGTTCCACGAAAAGCTTAAATCAAGATGGTCGGGACCATTCACGGTCAAGCAGGTATTCCCTCACGGTGCGGTTGAAATTTACAGTCGCAATCCACTCGAAACATTCAAAGTCAATGGACACCATTTGAAGCATTACTGGGGTGGCGAAGCCAACACTGATGTGATCCCCATCACATTGGCCGACACAACTTAAGCATGAAGTAGTCAGGCTGAACGACTTAAAATCAAGCGCTAATTGGGAGGCAACCCAATTTTTAGTTCTTTATCATATTTTCCATTCATATTTGCTTAATCATAGTTTTTATTAAATTACTAGGTAGAAGAATAAAATAAAAAACTCATTAATCTCTCCCCAACATAACATGTCATCAACAACTCACTAATCTTCAGGTTTTATGTCATGCAGATGGAAAAATGATCATCAAGCGAGTACATTGAAGCACAAGTGAGCTACATTGAAGCAAAACAAGAAAGCCTGGCAGTAACCATGCCCGCTGGGGCGGGCCCTAAGAGCACTCCCGACGGGGGTCCTCGATTATAGAAATTAGTGACAATGCCAGCCGGGGCGGGCCTTCCTAGAGCAATATCCCCCGCCGGGGCGGGGGTCCTGGAATTTAGACAGACGTGGGTAGTTATTTGGTCTTCTCTCCTTCCCAATAACACCCCACTTTCACACTTCCCCATTACTTCATTACTCCATAACCACCACCCACTTTCCCCACATTCCCAACACTCCATTACTCTTCTCCACCTCTCCACCTCCTCACTCCACCACTGCTAGCCTTTCCTCTACATCTATAAATACCACCACATATCATACAAACTCTCCCACTACACTTCATACAAAGCAAAAAGAGAGTATAGTTGTGAGCTTAGAAAGTTAGGGAAAATTCAGCAATAGGGAGAGATATGGCATCACAAGCATCGTCCAAACGCCAAAGGGGGGAGAGTTCACATCCATCCCAACCAACCAGCACCTTCGATCGCCGAAAATTTGCAACTGCCGCCGCCGCCGCCGCCAACTGGTATGACTACATGCTCACCAAAGCCCTTACACCGGAGCGGGGGTTGGCACCGGATCCTAACGACGAGGAGCTTATGCCTCAAATTTACCAAAAGGGATGGACCAAATTCATCGAGGAGCTAGAACCAGCAATTGTCAACATTGTCAAGGAGTTTTACGCAAATGCTGTGGACAAAGAACCATTCCAAGCATTTGTGCGAGGACGATTGGTTCTATTCAGTGCCGACGCCATAAACACTTACTACCAACTAAGGGTGCCTCGCCACTGCTAGTATGAGAATCTCCGTACTTCTGACCCAGATTTTGATGCCATTATCAAGGAGATGACAAAGCCGGGAACGTCATGGATGAAGGGTCGAAAGGGAGGCACCGTGTTCCATAGCAAGGACCTTATCCGATATGGCAAAATTTGATATGCCTTCCTCTGCGCGAAATTGCTTCCGTCCCAACATACCTCGGACGTCACCAAAGAGAAGGCGTTGCTATTATATGCCATTGTGCAAGATTTTATAATTGATGTCGGGGCTATCATTTGCTTCTCCATCTACTGGTGCCTACGTGGGAATTTTTCTGGAGGTTTGCCACACCCATCACTCATACGTGGGTTGTGCCGTCAAGCAAGAGTTAGATGGTCTGATGTTGAGCCCACTCAAATGCCATTCGCACTGCTTGATTCAAGAATGATAGCGCGGTATTCTGTATGGGCAGGAGGTGAATCACACCCGCGTGGACTGGGTTTCATTTTCCATCATCGTCGGAAGACAACGTGGATGCTACAGAGACATCGGGGGATGAAGATGAAGAAATGGATGATCAAGGGGATGAGCAGGTACCGCGAACTGAGGCTATATCTAGATCTCAATTCCTTGATTTCCAAAATCAACTGAATGAGCATACCAAGGCAACTCGTCGGGAAATGCGCCGATTGGCAATGAGGCAAGAGCACATGTTCGACGCTATACATGCATCTTTTGCCTCGTTGAACACAACTCTTCAAAGTTTCAACCCGGTGGCACAATTTCCATATCAACAGCCCGGACCAATGCCAAGGTTCCCACCGAGTGATTCCGATGAAGAAGAACAACAACCACCTCCTCAGACTTAAGCAATAAAGGGAAGTCCTCATGTCCTTATTTTGTTTATTCATCCAATGAGGACATTGTCTAACTTAAGTTTGGGGGATTTAAATACATGTTTGTATGCATTTAGCTCATTTAGGTTGCATTTTTAATTTTTGTCATTGTCATTTAAATTTTTGTACTGCATCTTAATTTTAGTATTGCATGATAGCTTAGGTGCATTCACAGTAGCTTAGGTTAATGTTTGTCAATGCATATTGTAATGCATTTTGCAATCTATATATTAAAAAAATATTAGTTAGTGAATATTGTGTTTGAGTAAGTCCATCAATGTTGTATTTTATATCATTTGTGGGCCAATGATGTGATTTTTAATAAGTAGCAAATACAGTATTGAGTATTAGAACTGTGACACAATGATCATTTATGAATCGAATCTTGAGTTTGTTTGAAACTGGAATAAAAGGATAGCATGAGTAACAAACATCTGTGTTGATTGGTCAAGTTCAAACTGGTACCGAAATGGTCTCTAAAGGATAATGCTAGAGTGAATGACAAAATGACAAGGATGGACAACAAAGGCGAAAGTTAAGCAAGAACTTAGGTTTGGGGGATGAAAGGTGGGTTATATAAGCTTCAAGTTTATCAATATATATATATATATATATGAATAAACACCATGGGATGTTTGTCTAGTTTTGTAGCCTTTGTTACTTGAGTAAGTAAGCCCGAGGGGATTGTCTTTACACCTAGCGCCCTAAGGTCTTAATGGTCTGGGAGTCGTTGGTCCAAAGCTCGTTAAGGTAGCATTGAAAAACTTAAGGGAATAAGACATTGCATGCCTATGTGTATATCAAGGATAAAATGGGAAATAAAGAGCAAAAAGCCCCTGTGGATCTAAGAGAAAAAAATTGAAGTATAAGTACCTTGCTTGAACCCCTGAGATTAGTGATTACTTAATTTTTGTCGAAACTATCTATTTTTGTTATTTTTAAGTTTACACTGTAGGATTCCTTCTAAGAAATTGATTATGTATTGAATTTAAGTCTGTATCGGTTATCATGGATGTTGCACACACACACTGTACCAGTGATGATGGCATGAGATTCGAGGATTAAAGCGTAATTGTAGATTGGTTTTTGATGGTTGATATTGTATAGTTGTTTATTTTCGCTGAGGCCGTTAAGATAATTTTGTTGCTGCGATATTGTTGGATTTGATAGCATATAATTAAATTCATATTCATATCATTGCATTGCATGTAGTTGATTTGTGCTCGAGGACTAGCACAGTTTTAGTTTGGGGGATTTTGATGAGTGTATTTTATAAACGCGATTTAATATCCAATTCATGCTTATTTGTTGCAAAATTCTTGTGATCATGTTTATTTTTACTTGTTTTAAGTTATTTCATGTGTAGAATGGTGGTTGTGGCGTTCAACGTACAATTGGAGATATTCTGTGATAACCCGAGAATTTGGACAATTTATTAAAATCTTAAATGATTGATTTAAGGTCAAATATTAGACCTAGATAGAAAATAAGTGTATGCGTTTGATGTTATTGGGATTGAATTTTGAGAATTTTAAAATTTCGTGAAGGCTTATAGGTGAATTATTAGGGATTAAGTGTTTATGTGATTAAGTTACGTGAATATGGTTATATTACGTGTACAAAATGTGGTTAAGGAATCAAGGTTGACGGATAAATTATATCATGTAACAAAACCTAAGAATATATTAAGAACGACAATGTTCGATTAGAAAACCCTAGCGTTTAACGAAAAATCCTAGAAATCGGTTACAAAAACCTAGTTTTGATTAAGGAATCCAAATCCTAATTAGATTGCATGAAACCCTAATTCGGGAACTTAATGGCATAAGTGTAAATAACTATAAGATTAATTAGGGTTAATCTTAACAAATTGATTACAAAACCCTAATTTCAAATCAAACCCTAATACTTGATCCGAAAACCCTAGTTTGATTACGATAAATTGAAGCCCTAATGGGAAATTAATGGAGAATTATAATGCTCTAGTGCTATTATTATAATATTAATTAGGTAACAACTTAATTAATTAGCAAACCCTAATTTCAAATTATCGAACTTAAACTTTTAAAATCGGGAACCTTAATGACGGATTTGAAACCCTAATTTATAATTAGGAAAAATGAAAGTGTTAATTGAATACTTTTAATGTTAATTAGGATATATTAATTCTAATTTAATGTTAAGTAATTAGAAAACCCTAATCTAATTACGAATATTTAATTTCTATATTAGAAAATTATTTTCTATTTTAAAAACCCTAAATTGTGGGTTGAAAACCCTAATAACCATTTTGACCCTACTTGCGTAATTAGCAATTTTAATTAGGATAAAATAGTCCTAATTAGCAAATAATGATTCATGATTAGAAAATTATGATATAATTAGGAAGCCCTAATTATAATTAGAAATCAAAATTTTCTATTTTTAAAATTTAATTAGAAAATTTTTGAAATCCAAGTTGCTTAATATTTAAGGGATAAAACCTAAACCCTAAATTTGTCTAAACCCTAAATCTTAGATTGCACAAAAACCTAAAACCCTAAGGGTTTCATAAAGTTCAAATTCTAGAAAAATTAGAAATGACCTAAATGCCCTTTATGGGATTTTTATATGTTAATTTGCAAAATGGCTATCACTTTATTAGGTCACCAACTCTTTTGACTTTGCAACATAAAATCTCAAAGAAATCAAATTTCAACTCAAATTAAATTGAAGCAACATGCATGAATCAAAGCATTATATATAAGATTTAGAGAGAAAGTTCATAAAACTTAGCCATTTTGCATTTTGCTCTCACCAACTCTCTCTTTCACAAACCCACGAAAATCGAGAGTGGATCGATCCTAGAAAGCAACTCCAAGATCATCCATAAATGCATTGGAGAGCCAAGATTAAAATCAAAGCATAAAGAGGTATATGAACCCTAAAATTCGAAATCCCATGATTTGTTGTTAAAAGTTGTAATTGATTGTTCAAAGATATGTAATAAGGTGTCAATTGATGATCTGGGTTGATAAATCCATGATCCATAACATTAAAGAGCTCAAATCTTACATTTTTAAAAATCTGGAAAAAATTTAAAGTTCAGGTCTGACAACGAATGTCAGAGCCTCTAGATCTTTTTCTGTTAAATGTTTATTATGTTTTAAGTTATATATTTGTTCTATGTCATGTCGACTGTGCTCTGAAACAAGAAACATGATCAGATCATGAATGGACTGAGAGATATGACCGGTCAAAGACCGATTGACTGATTCACGGAAATGAATTACAGGTAACCTGAAATTCTCCTGAAGGTCCGACAAGATGTTCAAAGCTCTTGATCTTGTAGGTTTTTGTTGTTTTGGCCATTGTGTTGGTTAGATATTGTAGACAGCGGTATAAGGACTATATACTCAAACCATTAGATCACCTAGATCCGTGTATCATAGTGATTAGAATATGAGGTCAAACCTCAATTATTGATTGCTTGGATAAAGATTACGGAAAACCCAAAATCTTCAAGAACCAACACGACATGTAGTTTGATGGATTAAAATCTCATTTCTTGTTGTTGTTAGTCGGATCATTAATGGGATGTTGTACCCTTACATCATTACTAAAATCATGAACCTTAATATCACTCATAACAAGCTCGTAACGCAAAGTATAAAGATCCAAAGTGGGTACCCTCGATTACGGTAAACCCGAAAAGCGATGAACGACATCGACAACGATTTTGAGAGCTTAAATCTCTCGATCGATGTTGTATGGACATGAAATCAACATTAATTGTAGTATTACACTCATACTACATAACTATCGACGATTAGCAGACACGAAATCAAGTGTAGCATGGATTAAATGTTGGTCAAAGTAAGAACCTCGAAGTCTGACAAGGATTTCTAAAGCGGACACCAAGAACACCTATAGCGACGGAGTTACCATTAATTATAGGGCCCTTTAGTGACAGTTTATTTTCTATTTTCCGGAAAATGAATTAAAATTAGAAAAAAATGATTTTTGAATTATTAAAAATACATAATAAATTATGAAAAATTATTTTAAAGCTTGAAAAATAGTTTTTAATTATTTTGGATATATTTCAAAAATATTTAATATTTTTGGGAATATAAAAGGTATTTATTTATTTAATTATAATATTAAATAAATTATTTAAAAATAGTTTTAATTCATGAAAATCATGAAAAATAATATTATGGTAAAAGAAAATATTTGAAGTTATTTTTGATGACTTTTAATATTTTGTGATGAATTTCATTAATAATTTATTATTAATGGTAATTAGTTTATTTAATTAATATATTAAATAAATTAAGGAAAAATGAAATTAATGATTTAAAAATCATATAAAAATGATTTAAGCGTTATAAAAAATATTTTAAGTTATAAAATATAACTTTTGATATTTTGGCATGGAAATATTAATATTTTAATATTAATATCAATTATCGGATAATGGATTTAAGTGTTTAAAAATCATATAATTATGATTTTAAGGTATTAAAATATTTTGAAATATTATAATTATATTATAATATTATGTTATGATTTTATTAATATTTTATATTAAATGAATATTAATGATTAAGGAATTATGTGGTATTTAATTTAGTTAAATACGGTTTTAATGATTGGAAAATCATGATAAATGGTAATAATTATTCGAAAATTATTACGAGCCTAGGAAAAATGTTTTGACTGATAAGAAAATTATCTGTGATAATTGTTAAGTGTTTAAAGCGAGTTTAATTGAACTTAAACTTGAGTATTGTCCATTAGGTAATCGGGGATGATAGAATAGTGTCGATTTTAAGTCGATTTGAAATAGTTTGACACGATATTAAGTCTTATGTGTCTTTGTATAGGTGATAGGGTTATGTGTTATGTGTTTAGGTTATTACGTGTATTTAAATATAATGAAATTATCTTGTGATTCTAATATTGGAGATTTATATTATTAATATTAGGTCTTCGGATAAAGCGTTATAAATTGCGTTCCAGTAATCAACGGTTCAGGCAAGTTTGTTCTTACTTAACTCTAATAAGAGTGTTTTATTCAAGCTTATGGTTAAATCATTGCTGATTGCCATGAAAATTGTACTCTGTACATCTTGCATGTATAAGTCAGGTATGAAAGGCTGATCACCTTCATTACCAGTTGGTTCAGAAATGCTTGTTCATGTTTAAAACTTGTTCAGTCAAAAATTTGTTCCTGCTAGTTCTCAATTATATTGATGAATTATAGCCAGCTTATTATTCATACTCTTCAATCATGATATATCCTTATATTGTTTTATTTAAACTTGCTGGGCAACTTTCATGCTCACCCTTGCTATATCATGATAAAACATTGCAGATAAGACGAAAGTGTTCGGATACAGGAAACGATTAAAGCCAAGTTCAGCTTGGGTTATAAAGTGCAGCTAGTTTGTAATAGCGTATTGTGATAAATATTGTTATGTAATAAATAGTTTATGAAATGTGTATAAGTTAAGGTTACTCGACCTTGGGAAATAGTGTGTAATGTAATGTATAAACAATTTATGTTTATATCTTCCGCAAACAGTTATAGAAATAGCGAACCGAATCCGCGGCGATTTGGAGCCCGGGTTCGGGGGACGCTACATATTCGGTGCGATTAGGACTCAAATGGAGCATAATTGGAAGCAAGTTAGCAAAGCAGCATAGTCAGTTAACAGAAGATAGGCCCGCCGGGGCGGGCATGAAAATCTTATAAACCCCCGCCGGGGCTGGGGGTCTTACACTCCAATTAACAGTGACATGGCCCGCCAGGGAGGGCGTTATTGAACTACACACTCTCCGAGGGCGGGGGTCTTCATACGAGCAAGTCAGGAGACTAGCCCGCCGGGGCGGGGGGTGGAAAAGCTGAGTGTCCTGTCTTGTTTTCAATACCTCTTGGGCACGAATTCTAGCTATTTACATGGCAATATAACTCTATTTGATAGAGAACTTGGCTGGGACTTATGTGTTGGACATGATATACAAAAATAATAACAACTTCAAGGGGGAGAGAGACATATTATGAAGATCTATGTTCAGTTTTTGATAGCAAGTGTGGAGGAGTATTTCGAGGAGTTTTCCAAGATAATTGCAACTATAGACTATGTGAAAGGTGTTTTTCAATATTCTTCGTGTTAGATTATTATTTGTAATTAGAAGAATGATTTCTATGATTTATTTAATGTTTATTTCGTTTATTATGAACTAATTCATTTTTTAGGCTTGTGATGGATCCTTAAGTGAATCGATGGTTTTGCAAACTTTGATTTCCAATTTAATAAGCTATTTCCAGTTTATCTATATTGATTTGTGCTTTAATCTATGAATTGCCTGATCAACAATTCTTTGTGGAGTTGGATGGAATCGAGAGAGGATATTCAAATCTAGACCTAGTTGATATGGCATGTGTTTAGGATTTTGTTAGTAGCTTAAACTTGATGAGTGTTAAGGTAGAGATATGCTTGACACCGCATGTAATCGGATAGAGAACTTATTCTTCAACCTTCTTCAATTATAATTCACATAGAGATATAGTGGGTTAGTTGATTAAGGTGTTTAACGGAATTCTATCTTAATTGTGGATTGATGTTAATACGGTATTAGTGCATCGAGAGGTGGTTAATACTACGTTCGTGTTCTTGATTAATAAACTGGGATAATGCGTTGAATTGGGATAAAGGTGTTAAAATCATAGTGAAGCTTAGGGTTAAATCATAAGTCTAATTCTCCCTTAATTGTTTGAAATTTCAGATTTTGATATTCGTGGTTGTTTTGTGTTAGATTAATTATTCTTAATTTTAGTTTCGTTAATTTAAATTATTGATTTGATTCGTTTAATAAAATTAGGGTTAATAGAAGACTGGTAATTGTAATTTAAGGTTACTACTAATGGGAACGATACTCTACTCATCACTCTATTACTTGTTGACCACGTATACTTGCGTGTTGTGCGTATATAGATTTTACCCAACATAGTGCAATGTTGTTAACACAAAGGCCCATTTTGTATGACTTACAAAGGATGGAGATAGATTTAAATACTCCAGGGACGCACGTGCTGATGGAAAATATACGAGTAGAACCGACTTTAATTGATAAAGTTAAAGCTGCTCAAACTACAGACATGGAGCTGATGAGGATGAAGAAGAAAGTGCAAGAAGGTGTTATTATAGAAGCAAGAATCGATGAAGAAGGAATACTTCGAGCCAACTCCAGACTTTACGTTCCTAATGATTCTGACTTGAAGCATAGAATCATGATGGAGGCACACAACACACAATTTGCAATCCATCTTGGGAGTTCCAAAATGTATCACGATATTCGACATACATTTTGGTAGATCAATATGAAGAGAGAGATCGCAGAGTTTATCTCGAGGTGTTTAACTTGTCAAAGTGTAAAGGCATAGCATCAAGTGCCTAAAGGTCCATTGCAACCACTTGAGATTCTGGAATGTAAGTGGGAACACATTACCATGGATTTCGTTACAGGTCTTCCCAAGGTTTCTCAAGGCATAGATGCGATTTGAGTTATTGTTTATAGAATAACCAAGTCTGCTCATTTCTTACCTATATATGAGAATTATTCGCTTGAACGTCTTGCTCCTGTGTACGTAAATGAGATTGTGAGATTGCATGGCATGCCAGTATCCATAGTTTCGGATCATGACCCAAGATTCACTTCACGATTTTGGGTTAGCTTGCAGAAAGCTATGGGCACGGATTTACGATTCAGTTCGGCATATCATCCTCAAACGGAAGGGCAATCGGAAAGGACTATTCAAACCCTTGAAGATTTATTAAGACTTTGTGTCATAGATTTCAAAGGAAGTTGGGATAAGTACTTGCCATTGGTGGAATTCTCCTACAACAACAGTTATCAGGCAAGTATAGGTATGGTTCCATTTGAAGCCTTGTATGGACGAAAGTGTCACTTTCCAATATGTTGGGACGAGGTGGGTGAAGCAACGTTTTTGGGACCAGAATTAGTACGCATGCCTACAGAAAAGATTTAAATGATCCGGCAACGTATAAAAACCTCACAAGATCGACAAAAGAGTTATGTTGATCTTCATTGAAAGGACATGGAGTTTAATATTGGAGATCATGTACTGTTACGTATTGCTCCATGGAAGGGAGTTAAAAGATTTGGGAAGAGATGAAAGCTCAATCCACGATTTGTTGGTCCATTTGAGATTCTTGAAAGAATAGGAAGTGTGGCCTATAGACTCGCATTACCTTCAAGCATGTCTCGTGTTTATAATGTTTTTCATATATCTATGCTTCGTAAATATGTGAAAGACCCAAACCACATTATTGCGTTAGAACCAGACGAGATAGCCGAAGATTTAACGTACGAAGAGGTACTTGTTAAGATATTGGATAGGAAAGAGCATGACCTACGAATAAAGGTTATACCACAAGTCAAGGTTTTGTGGAGGAACCATTCTATGGAGGAAATGACTTGGGAGTTGGAATCAGAAATGAAAGCGAGGTACCCTCACCTTTTCAAAACACCAGGTACGTACGTCTATTTCGAGGACAAAATTTCATAAGGAGGGGAGGTTGTAAGACCCCAACTTATTATAAATAAAATTGAATTTTCTCTATTCGTTATCTTGAAATAATTAGGAGTTAATTTGATATAATGCTTTGGTTATGGGTGAAATGTGTAAATTTTGCAAAATAAGCAACTGGTTATGAAATATTCATTTTGTGTCGGGGAATATTCATTTGGTCGTGGAATATTCTTTTTGCTCTGAATATCCATACTGACGGCCAAGCTAGATCATTTGTGGGCCCCATAATGTAATAACCGCTTGATGAAAAAATGACAAGTTTGAGTTTTTATAAATAATCTGCAGTAGTTTTTACTCATAACACTTGTTGGAATACCTGATGGTTAAAATACGATGTCTGGCGTGGTTGCACAAAGAGCTCACGGTATTGCACAATATTTTTAAATTATTGATTCTTACGTAAGAAGGCACTACTCAATAATTGTTACAGTAATTACTGTTCAATATTTTATTTTATTGATTCAATAATTGATGCGTTGATATTTTATTTTATTGTTGTTTCAATAATTATCATTGCACAGTATTTCCCATTATCAAATCAATAATTCATATTATTTGAATAATATTATTAGATAGCATTATTGGCAATGTCTAGAAAGTTCTGTCAATGAGAGGTTTGGTCACCTAATTACGCGCCAGTAAGGAGAAATCCTTATCGAAAAGCCCTCTCTTTCCTGGGAACGGCTTGGTTGTCATTATTGTGATTCTGTAATATTATTTTTGAATAATTAATTATTGATTTATATAATAAGGATATATTTATTTTATGTGGATACAAATGATGGATTTATTTATTTTATGTGGTTATAAATGAAGGAATTAAAGCTTGAGGTGTTTTATCAGTATTTTGTCAGAATGGAGGTATTAAAAATCATCCGTTTGTGGAATTCGGATATTTTTTGTTTGGAATTTGGAAAAACATAAAGATACAAAGTTGTAGAGAATTCGATTTCGTATGGAATGGACATGAAATTCGTATTTTTCTGATAAAAGGGCTATTTATTATGAATTATTGAACTTTCTGATTATTGTTAAAATATTTTGGAAATTTCTAGAATTGGTGGGCCCCACTTTTGGTTGGTGAGAAATGTGCTCAAATTTTATTTTAAATGTGGTGGGTGGCAATAGTAGTAGGTAAAGCCACAAGGTAGCAGGTCAAATCTATTTCGGCGTGCTAGCATTTTCCTATAAGTAGGTGCTTAGGTTAGAATTGAAAATCACACCAGAAACATAAGCTTTCTCTCTCTATATTATCGAGCATATTTTTGTGAGTATTTAGATACTTTGAGAGTTGCTATTCAGTATAAGTTTCATTCAGCATCATATCCGATATTCCATTCCGAAGTACTATTTTTTTTAGGTAAGGGATATTATTTTTTTTCATAATGATATTATTTTCTTCAATATCATTATGTCGAATTATTGAGATGAGATTTATTGTGGAATTTCTACCTTTTTGTGTCGGGGTTACTATTCACGTATACGACACTATTCACGTATATGTCACTATTCACAAATACGACATTATTCACCGAAAAATGAAATTTTCTCTTCTTTGTCCCAGATGTCTATTATGGTTACTATCTTTGATTGTATCCATGTTTTGATCTTTATTTTTGAATTCTACTTCACAATTAGTTATTATGGAGTATTGTTGAATTTGGATAAACCAAAATACGAATCCCTAATATTTTTCCTCCTGTCTCACTGAATTCGTTCTCTAAAATATTTCTCATCATCCTTAGTTCTTAATGGTGATACTTAATGAATATCTTTCTCCTGTAGTGCAAAGATGTATGATTACCTGATGAATATCTTTGGCTCGTAGTGCAAAGATAAACAGGTGTTGAGATGAACATGACCAACTGGTGATACAAATGAATATCTTTGGCCCGTAGTGCAAAGATGAATATTTGATTCAAGATGTATATTGATTGATGTTACAGGGATAAAATATTGATGATGGACTTTTAAATTCATAGAGGATAGTAGATTTCATTCTCTACTTAACTCTTCTAATGAATTGTTGTTTTCGCTGCAATTGTTGATCTAAAACTTGTTGTCTATTATATTCTATCAGATTTTTCCCTGTTGAAGACTAAGGATGATTTATTGTATATTATCTTAGTCATAATATTCTTTACTGGGCTAGTTGAGCTCACCCTTTTTCCTTTTTGTTCCATTTTTCTTCTCAGGAAGCGAGAACATAGCAGGAACCAGTCGGGGTATAGAGTGATGGTCCTAGACATTTGTTTTAGCAGTCCTCACTATTTTTATAAAATAGTTCATCAATAATTGTAATGAGGACTTTATTTAGGTGTGGATATTGTCTAGAAGACAATATTGTATTTAAACTCACACTATGTGTTGTCGTATTTTACACGACAATTGTAATAATAAAGTTGTAGTTATTTTCTGTACCATGTATTTGGTGACTCAGAATGGGTGATGTATACCTATTTTGGGGGCGTCACACATTCAATATGTACAGAGTACAATTCTACAATGGCAATCAGCAATGATTAACCATAAGCATATTTGAATGAAACAACTCTTAGTAGAGTTAAGTAAAACTTGCCTGTTTTGTTGATTATCATTACGCAATTTAATAAGCTTTGCCTGTAGACCTAATATATAAATAATATCGATATAAAAATTAGAATAATATCATCACAATATAATACTATTATATATATACAGAATAACCTAAACACATAGCACATAACCCTATCAGTCTATTCAGCACATAAAACTTAGCATCAAGTGAGACTATTTAAGTCCGAGTTGAATCTGAGAAAATTCTAACATTCCGATGGTCTAGTCGGACAATACTCGAGTTTAAGTTCAATTAAACTCTGCCTAAATACTTAACAATTATCTTAGATAATTTATTATTAGTCAAAATATTTTTTGTCGGCTCATAATAATTTTTAAATGTTAATTAATATCAGTTATCATAATTTTTCAACCACTTATATCGTATTTATATAATATAAATACCACAATATTCCTTTATCATTAATATTTATTTAATACTAAATATTAATGGAAATCATAACATAATATTATAATATATTTATAATATTACAAAGTATTTTAATACCTTAAAATCTTATTTATATGATTTTTAAACACTTAAATCTATTATCCGATAATTGCTATTAATATTAAAATATTAATATTTTCATGACAAAATATCAAAAGTTATATTTTATAACTTAAAATATTTTTCTAACACTTAAATCATTTTATATGATTTTTAAATTATTAATTCTATTTTTCCATAATTTATTTAATATATTTATTAAATAAACTAATTACCATTATTATTAAACTGTCGCTAAAAGGGCCCTATAGAGACAGAACCGTCGCTATAGGTGTTCTTGGGTGTTCTTGAGCTTGCACAGATCTTCATGTCAGTGTTCGAGTTAGTGGGTTTTACCAGCATTAAATCTAGTTTCCTGTTAATTTCTGGGTTTGTAAAAGTGTTAATGTTGTAATACTAATGTAGTACTACAACTCTACACCAAATCCATGTCCATTACACAACAATGCAGAGAGATCTAAGATCTAGAAAGTATTGTCGACGTACGTTTCTTCATTTCGCTTTTCCTAAATGAAGAAATGTAAACTAGCATGTTACTTTAAATATCCATAGCTTGCATCATGTACTCACATAGTACGATCTAAAGGTTCATGATTGTAGTGTTGATGTTAGGGTACAACACCCCATTATCAGATCAACAAATAAACATCAAACTTAAAAGATCTTGGCTGGTCAAAGTAATAGTCAGAAAACGCCCTTTGAAGATCTGGGTTACCCGTGCATCTTCTTCTTCAAAGTCGTCAACTGGCCGTTGAATTCACCTTTATCTATGATTCAGTTATGTATCTGGTTGTTCTAAGAACATGATTGGGTAGTCCTTATATCATACTACAACATCAAAACAACAAATTGGTTAAAACATCAAGCACATGCAAGATCAGAGGCCTTGAAAGTGCTTGTCAGACTTTTCTAGAAATTTTTGGGCTGCCCAGAAAATAGTTTCGTGATCGGTCAACTCAGTTTGACTGCTCATATCTCTTAACCTACTCATGATCTGGACCTTCTTCGAGTTTCAAATCATAGTCCACATGACATAGAACACATCTATAACTTAAAACACATTAAACAATTAACAGATAAAGATCTAGAGGCCCTAACATTAGGCTGTCAGGCCTTATTTTTCCATTTTTCCAAATTTTTATAAACTTTAATTTCGAGCATCAAAATGATATGGATCTAAGTTTTGGCAACTCAGATCATCAAATGACACCCTCTAACGCATATCTAGCTAACAAATTACAACATATAACATCAAATCATGAGATTTCTAGGATTAGGGTTTATACCTCTTTTAAACTTTGATTCTTGATTCTGACCTTTGATTTTGTTTCTGGTCAAGTTAAGGACTGATACTAGCTTATCCTATCTCACTCTCACTCTACATTTTCGGATTATAGAGAGAAAGTCTTGGAGAAAAATGAAAATGAAAGTATGCATTTTCTCTTTCTTAATATATATAAATGGCATGATTCAATGTATGTGACTGATCCAAGGGGCAAGATGGCTGCTATTTGTCACATGGCTAGGGCTAGGGTGGTTCACCAAACAATTATATGGTAAGATATACAAGTAACCTAATAAAATAATACAAAAATTCTAGTTTGGTCATTTAGCATTTAATTTTAATGACATAAAGGTCAATTGATACAACCCTTAGGGTTTAGGGTTTAACCCTAAAGATTTAACAAATTAAATTTCTAAAATTTTCTAGTTAGATTTTAAAATAGAAAATCATGATTTCTAAATTATAATTAGGGCTTCCTAATTATATTATAATTTTCTGATCACATTAGGACTTAAAAAAATTAGGATTAATATTTCCTAATTAAAATTACCTAATTACCAATTAGGGTTTCAAATTTATAAATTAGGGTTCCTAATAATTAGGGTTTCTAATTATTAGAATTTCTAATTAATCAATTAGGGTTATCCATAATTAGGTTATAATGAATACACAAAAACTTATTCATAGCATTTAAATTCCCATATTAGGGTTCTAATATCCCGAATTAGGGTTTTAAATAATCTTTCTAATTTAGAAATTATATTTACTAAATATATTAGGGTTTTGTAATTACTTCTAACTTGATAATTAGGATAAATGTTTCCTAATTAACATTAAAATTATTAAATTAACAATTAGGTTTTTCCTAATTATAAATTAGGGTTTCTAATCCAGAAAATATGGTTTCGTATTTCCTGAAAATTGAAATTAGGGTTTCAGAACCGGTTTTAGGGTTTCTTACCCATTGCTAGGGTTTTTTAACTGAACGCTGACGTTCTTAATATATACTTAGGGTTTGACACTGATAAAATATATCTGGTCAAACCTTGACCCTTAACCACATTCGGAACACATAAATGACCATATACACAGAACATATTCACGTATACACTTAATCCTGAATAATTCACCAAAATCCTTCACAGAATTTTGAAATCCTCCAAATTCCTTTACAAAACTGAAAATTCCATACACTTATTTTCTGTCTAGGTCCCAATATTGAACCTAAAATCAATTAATTAAGATATTTAAAAATTTTCTAAATTCTCGGGATGTCACATCTACAGTCACCCTGTCTGATGGTGACATGTTATCATACCACGATTGCATACCCGATGCCACCAAAAATGGTGGGGTATGATCAATACGGCTAACTGTCGAAGAAGACATCTATACGGGCCTTGTCATAAGACCATCCAGGGGTCAATGATGAATATCTCTGGATATACATACATATGTATAACATAATAACATGTATGATACAATAAATGGCAATATGATATAGGGAATGGAAAACTGTACATATATTCCTAAGTATATCATCATCTAATACATCTCTGTACAGCTAAAATACAGGGAAATGGGCCAAAACTGCCCTACAACTAACAGAGGCCTATAAAAAGATATTGCGAGAATGGGGCGAAGCTACCCAATATCTAACAGAGGTCTATCAAAAGAGATAACGAGAATATACATCAGAAGAAGTCAATGGTATCGATGTCTACATCGCCAATCCTATCCACCTGATGTAACTCCTCATGAGTCACTAGATCTCTATCTACAGGGATGTCAGGCCTATACAAGGGAGGATGTAAGACCCCGAATTTTATGAAATGAAAGTATTTAATTTCCTTATAATTATTATTCTATTTAATAAATGGTTTAATTGATAAAAGGTTAAAGTTAAGGGTGATATGTAAAAAATTTTGCAAAGTAAGCAAGTTGATATAAAATATTCGTTGTGCCGGGGAATATTCGGTTGGTCGGGGAATATTCTTTTTGTCAGGAAATATTCGTTCAACGACACAACCATTGATGGTGGTTTTAATAGTAAATAAATCTGGACCGTCGATAGTGGTTTTAAAAGTAAATCAATCTGGACCGTCGGTTGTGGTTTTAATAGTAATCAATATGGACCGTCCGTTCTAATAGTGAATCAATTTGTACCGTTCATGAATTAGTTACTATTTAGTCCATTCTCCTATAAATTGAAGCTTAATTCTTCTTTCATTCTCACTAATTCATTGAGATTCTCAAGAGACACTATAGAGAGAGAAACTATAGAGAGTAAGAAGAAGAGTATTCTTCTACTTCACTTTTGCAATATCCAGCTTTTTACTAAGGTAAGGGGTATTATTTATTTCATATTCATAAGGAATACTATTTTTTGTATTCATCCTTTAGTATGTCGGAATAACCTGTCTACGTGGATTACGTACCGTATGACAGGTGAAAATCCATTTGTAGTTTTCGTATGTTAATTCTTTTCATATTCTTAAATCTAAACTTACTATGTTAAGTATTGCTTCTATAATCCTTGAAATTAGTGGAATATCCTTGAGTTTTACACTTCATCCAGTATCATTTTATTGGAATATTGATATGAACTTTCTTATTAAATATCAATATTTTCACCTGAAGTATTATTTATAGGGTACTATTCATGGGTTACTATTCACCCCAGTTACTATTCACTATAATATTATTCACTCGGGTATTCGGAGCACTTTTCATGCCGAGGTACTATTCACGAGTTACTATTCATGGGTTACTATTCACCCAATTACTATTCACTCAAATATTATTTACTTGGGTATTTGGGGTACTTTTCATGTAGGGGTACTATTCACGGGGTAATATTCCCGAAGTACTATTCACAGGATACTATTCACGGGATACTATTCACCGAAAAATTTATTTCTTTTCTATCCAAATTATTTTTGATACATGGATATTATTCTTGAATTTTACTCCACAAAGCAGTATCATGTTGAAAATTTGGACATTATTGAATTCTAGATAAATTAAATTATAAATCTTTAAAAATTTATTCTTTGCTTTCTTTTAATTGAATTCTTATATCATTGTCATTATCCTCATGCTTATATTGTGATGAAAGTCATCATTGGTTTACGTGCATAGATGGACTACTGATTGGTATGATTATGACCAGGGATAATTCAGTATAGTCATGACCATTAATGATTACACGAATAATTCTTGGCCCGTAGTGCAAGAATAATTTGTGGATGTGATACTAATGAATATCCTTGGCACGTAGTGCAGGGATGATTCGATGATGTGATCTATTTATTAAGCTGAGTCCCAGCAATAAAGTTAATGATAAACTTTTTAAATCATAGAAGATAGTAGATATCATGCTCTACTTGACTCTTCTAATGGATTGCTTGTTCTACTGCAGTTAAACTTGTTGTCTATTATATTCTATCAGTTTAACATTGTTGAAGGCTAATGATAACTTATTCTACATTTTCTTAGTCATAATATTTCTTACTAGACTAGTTGAGCTCACCCTTTTACTTCCATTCTTCTCTTCAGGAAATGAGAACGTAGCCGGAACTAGTCGGGGGACGGAGTGATGGCCCGAGATGGTGTTATAGTAGTCCTCACTATTCTATAAAATAATGTGCCAATAAATATAATGAGGACTCCATTTGAGTTTGGATATTGTCTAGAAGACAATATTTGTGTAAAAACTCTCAGCTCATGTTGTATAATTAAGTTTGTATTTGTATTTTGTACCATGTATTTGGCGACCCAAGATGGGTGATGTATACCTATTTTGGGGGCATCATAGAGGATCTGCACCATCAAAGCCATATGGGTCACCTGAGGGGCCAGCGCCAGAGCTGGAAGGATCAAAAGTATTTGCCTATGAAGGATCTCTACCCAAATGCCGGATAAAGAAATGTTCCCGGTCCAACTACCGGGTCAAACTATCAATCTGTGTCATATGGGTCGGATCTCTGACACAGGCTAGCCAATCCGTCATCATCATGGATCCTGGAACCATATCCCCCATGAACTGAGTGGCGCGGGTCTGAGCTCCAATGGTACGAGGGAACCACCAATGCTGGAACATCTCATCAGTGCAGGGACTCTCTGATAATGTGAAACCATCAATCCCCAATAATGGGACATCAATGACGGGTGACTGTGAAACAGGCCAATAACGCCTAGTAGGAGGCAAGATCGGCATGCAAATCTCTCCTATAGTGCTCATAATAGCACGCTCTCCTAAGTAGAGCTCCCATCCTCCATCTGTGAAGAGAGGAATCCTACGAGTGGAAATCACGTGCTCGACACCTAGTGGGTACCCATCCTAAAATCCAATGCTCAAATGCTCCCCAGAGTAGGGAACCTATGTGCTGACATCCGCTGTCAACAACTCTAGTTGTAGGCGGCAATGAGTGAAACCCTCAGCAACAGGGACCTCCGCCAGTATGGAATGATGCCATCTCCGTCCTCATGGATAGGTGTCTAAACCTAACACGCTCACAGGACGTAGACATGGAAGCCTCTCATAGGCCCAAAACTGCTAACACAAAGGCAAACATCTGCTGTTAGTTAACACTTTTAACCTGTACATGGGAAAAGATAAGAGAAACACTCACCAGCAGAAATGGGTAGAATCCTAACGAAGCCTCTATCAAGCCTTGCGAACGCATGTGCATTCCCCTGAGGAATTAGGCAAAGGTGTAGGAACCCCAATCATAATCTCCTATATGGTCCACGTGTCGAGTGGCGCTAATCAAAGCGAAGGACACCATAGAAGAGTTATCTGCTATGAAGCAGCCCCTAATGATCATTAGGAACAATCACCGAAGAATGCGATCCCTGACTCTCACATCATCGGGTATGGGCTCACTCAATAGCCCTCTCATAGCATCTACGCTTAGAGGACCTGTGCGTACAGTCCTGCCCTTGAGCGCCTCCGCCGAAACTCCCAACAAGGATCTGATGGCAGTAGGGGTGATATCTGTCGTACAAGGCACTGGATCCCCTCCAAACTCCATACCTGTGATAAATCGTCAATCCATCGGCGTCATCATCACCTCACAGTCCAACAAATGGAGTGACTGAGTCTGGTGAAACCAGCACTCAGACAATGCCCTGAGGTAACCCTAGGGACAACGACGGGGAAGAATGGAAAAGAACATCTCGAATCCCCAACCATGTACAATGGCTCTATAGTCATTGTGCAAAGCCTGATACATAGAGTGAATGTTTAATCCCTTCCCTCGAGGCTGTGTAAAGCCGGGAACCTACATCAAATGCCAATCAACATCAGAACCCTTTACTTCTCATAAATAGGAAACAAGGAAGATTAAGATCTAATTTTATACCTCATTTGCGTGCAGGTAGACTGAAAGATGTCAACTCAAGTCGCCCAGAAGCTCTGGGTTTGCCACTTGAATACTTGGAAAATCCCTACGGGCCGGGAACACGTGCAGCAGGAGCAGGAACCTCAATCTGTACATCATCCTCCTCGTCCTCGACGTCCGTCACTTCAACCCGGATAGGACGTATCACAGTCTCCACCAAACGACGAGGCTGTCTAACAGAATGGGGTCGAGGCACTTCAGAAGCCCTCCTTCGTACACCAGAAGTTGTCATGCGAGAACTACTCGGCTTATCCGGATCCATAATATCTGGACAACAAATCTCCAAATCACCTCAAAAAGGGTGTGCTAAATTCTTACCTGGAGCTTTTCAAAATGCATTTTATGACTACATGCATGCATGCATTATTTTAACATACTTCTACAGTAGAGATAAAAATGCATGACTACCCAATGCCTACGTTTTGGAAAAAAAATTCTATAGTCCCCTTTGTAAATAGGACTATCCACATGCACATAGGCATGACTAGGTGGCCATTCAGTAGCACACCTACCCACATTCATAAACATCCTACATGCATTAATACATCACAGTAAAAAATCCATAAGTGTAGTCCATTACCAGGATTATTTTACTTGTCTACCTTTACTCATTTGTCCTCAAATAGGATAAGATATGACAGTAAAAGATGCCAATTTGACTGTTTCAAAAGTCTTTTTTTCACATCATTATGTTCAGCATGGTTTAATACTAACATTTACTATGTTGAATATTTTTTATAAAGTCATGCATATTCACTACTATGTGACTAAGTGCATTTCATGTGATAAGTCATTTTCCAACGGATAGAAACTGAAAAAAAAAATACATGCATGTGTTACCAGGACATTGAAGAACACTTGTACGGTGGCAGAATATGCAGAAAGTTTCCCAAACTCAGCAGGTCTGAAGAATAGCTCTTAGATTTCCTTCACAGCGCAGCTTGGAAATGACTTATGAAAGCAACCCGCAGTAATACATACCACTTGTTGGTCAGTAGTCCACTCATGCACGCCAGCAGTGTACCAAGATCACCCCTACATGGGTCCCACACCTCCGGCTCCGTCCAGTTCAAGTTGCAAAGGAGTTCTCGCAAGCTAAAAAGGCCAAATCAGGAATAAAAATGCTACCCGATTGAACGGAATAGCCTGAAATCCTGGTTTTCTCAGGCCAAACTCTGGCTCCGCATATCACTCATTGGTATTCACCTGCATACAAGGTATACTATATCAGTGGCCTCATCTTTTACAAATCATGCTCGGCAATACCTTACAAAGGTCCGATGTCGTCAGTGCAGGGTCATAGCCCTAAAATGTATCCCCGGCGGGGGTTACAACGCCGAAGTTATAAATTGATAACATATCCCTGGCGAGGTTACAACGTTGAAGTTATAAATTTATAACATATCCACGGCGGGGTTTACAACGCAAAATTTATAAATTGATAACGTATCCCCGGCGGGGGTCACAACGCAAGTCTTTCAAACATCCACGTATCCCCGATGGGGGTTACAACGCATTCTCAACCATTGATACACACATCAATGAAGGTCAAGCAACCTTGACATACTCCTCAGTAAGGATCACAGAACAATGCAATCATTTATACACACATCAATGAACGTCAAGCAACATTGACAGTTTGCCCAACAGGGACCTATCCGGTGATACACACATCAGCGAAGGTCAGGCAGCCCTGACACTACACAGTGTTAGCTATAACTCCAACAAAGATCGTGGTATATGCTGGTAACACAAACCAGAGAAGACCATCCTCATCAGAGAGGACCGATGATGGAATGTGTTATACATATCCTCAAAACAGACAAAACTTTATCCCCACAGATCTCTTACACACGAGTGGCACCTCTATGGAGTAGAAGTCTGTATCAAGGATCCATTACTGTGGTTATAGCCCCAACGTAAACATCCTTGAAGACTTGGGTTGCATGTCCAAGACATTACTGATTATCATCCCGAGCAGGATTAACAGGGAATGGATGATCATTCATACATGCATCATACATTTGCATCATGTTGCTGCACATAGCATCATGTTCATCTTGTTGCATTTCAAGTGTCTAGGATTCTTTATCCTATCAATTCCTTGCATTGCATGAATATGATAAAGAGGGCATCTGACACTCAAAATTTTCTCGCACACCAAGCTACTAACATTGCAGAGGGCGATTCGCCTTTTTAGAGATAACCTCGAAGACAAACTCACATCCATTCCTGGATACTACCTAAGTTCAATCTCAACCCCAACACACACCGGAGTATCAATTCCAACCTCGGAGATAACCCCGAGTTTCATCCTCGAAGATGTAACGACCCCAAAATTCATACAATATAATTCTCAACTTCGGTCGTTAATAACACATCTGCCTTCTAATTTTACATCCTTATTTGACGTTAAACTTTATAAAATGCGGAATAATTTAAACTTTTATGTCTTTATACTTTAATTCCCTGAATCAAAACCTTTATCATCTACATGTCTTTGAATCAATCTTATTTTATGATTCATTTTATCACTGTTATTATATAAAATTTTACATTTCAATCCGATAACCTTTACATATCAGATAACTCTAAGTTTAGCTTTACAACTCAACATAACACTATACATCATAAAACATTTAGTACATCTCATGAATCTTAATCATGGTATTAAGAAATAACAACTTTAGCTAAAATAGTATTCTTCGTGTATTATTTCTGATCCACATCATTCAAGTAGGACATAGTGTTACCTTCAATCCTTAACCTGCAAAATGGTTATTTTCAAGGTTGAGCTCGATAGCCCAGCAAAATCTAACAGTTTTCATCAATCACGTAGCACATAATAACATGCTCAACATATATCTCATAAACATTGACTAACATAACATACATCTTACAAATATATAACAAAGTATAAAGATTGAGTTCCTTTACTCAATCAAAGATGCTTTACTCAAGCAACATAGTCATAAGTTGACTTTATCATTTCATACATTCACATGATATATAACTAATCATGCTCTTTGCAAATTAAAGATTTAAAATTAATAAAATTCACATATTAGTCAAATAGGTTGTAATGTAAACTTTACTCTACATCTCATAAAGATTTTCCTTCATTCAAGTGTTTAAGTCTTGCTAGGACTACTTATTGGTTTTATATTAACACTATTCAATATCTTATTATATTCATTTCATTTGATTTAAAATACTTTTTACGCTCATTATCACTTATCACTAAGCTTCGACATTTATTCACACACACCCAATTTGTCTCTCTCTGTGTGTGCTTAGTATGCGTATTCAACTTATCTAATATATTATTTATTAATGTTAAGCATCATTATACTTCATAATATTCATGTTTTATAACTTAGAACAACATCTATTATCGTCAACATCACTATACTTGTGTATGTGCATGTCCGACGCCCTCTGATTTCCTCTGAATACGCATCAGCCATAAAGATGACCATGTTTACTACTGTTCCCGACCTCAAATTGAAAACCTTAAAGAATAAAAGTTGTAGGTCTATTCGTCCTCCTTCCGTATCATCTTGAATAACCTTAATCGGAGTTCGTATGAAAATGTTATGCCTATTTTACTAAAACAGGTCAAAGTAGTCATACCTGACATATATTTGGGCACAATTTTACCAATTAAGCTTTGGGCAGCACAGCAATTTCCCTTACAAATACAGAATGTGCCCTAAATGACATAGGGAAATAGTGCGCTATGCCTTGCATAAGCCGACCTCAAACTACCGTTTTCGCGATTTTTGACCTTTTTTCTCCTTCAAATTTTCATAACATGAGTTATACACATCCAAATTAGTCCGTTTTCGACTCTATGGACTCTTAATTCATAGAAATACAACATACTAGGATTCTAACAATTTATAAAAATATTAACCAACCTAAAAGTTTTACCCAAAACACATGTTCATACTCTATTTTCATGTTTTAACACATTTAGCGAATTCGATCGCCACGACTTCGTTTCTTAACCAATTAACATAATTTAAACTACGTCGTTTTCTTTTCTTAACATACTAACATAATCCAACATCAATTTACAGATTATAACAAGTATTGACCACAAAATTTTGTACTTTCTAAAGCCAATTTTCATGTAAAAACACTGTTATTTCTAACTTCTTCCTACTAACCAATTCTCACAAATTTGATCATCAAATAGTACTCACACATGATTATTAACAGATTGTAAACCATGCATACATGTATATATATATCAACCCAATGTGATTTCCAAATCATATAGCATAAACACTATAAAAACTAAGAGTTAAAATTGAGAATAGATTATACCTTGATTTAGCAAACCCTTATCTTCCTCTTGACAATCTCAAAGAGTTTTCTCAAGCTCTCAACCTCAATTTTCCTCTGTGTTTCCTTCTTTCTTCTCTAAATTCTCTGAACTTAGCCTTTAGAAATTATGCGCAACATATAATCTGACTCCCCACTCTCTCACGTATACATCAGTTTAAAAAATCAATAGGCGTCAGTTAAAATAAGCCAAAGGCCACAGGGCCTTGTTTGGCTAACCACAATTCTCCTCTACTAGTTTATTTTTATATTATTATATTATATGGTTTTCTATTTGTCACACATGCAACCCATTAGCTTACACTTACAATTATAATAATTATAATTTTTATTATAATTATACTTATGATTAATAAATAATTATATATCTAATTTAATTAATAAATTAGACTTAAACGTCGCTTTATTTAATTTACTTATTTTCTTTAATATTAAATAATTTAAATTAATTATTTCATTAAATTAAATCTTTCAAATAAAAATTACTATTATTCAATTTCATTACTAAATTAATGCACCACAATTCATCAATTATTTATTTATCTCAATAAATAAATTAATTAAAATATTTATTTCATTCAATAAATATTTAAAATTAATTATAAAATTCATTTAATTTCTTCAATAGTTAACTTAACTATTAAACCTCACTTTCCCAATATATGAATATATATTTATCTTCACACTAGAACACATATTTCAAAATATATAGCACGTATATATAAATACTCAAACTCAAAACATCTCATAATAAGAATTTTAATTATTAAATTCCTATTTTAATAACCTATAAAAATTCGGGTTGTCACATCTTTCCCTCCTTATAAGGATTCCGTCCTCGGAATCACCGAAACCCTACCTTACTCAGGTTTTCATCAAATCTCTTCGTTGAATAACTTCAACACATTACCTTAATATAGGTTTTATATTTCTTACTCCCACCATTCTTGATAATAAATTCTTGTAAGTTTTATTTCATAACCTTTACGTAGACTCAATTATATTTGAGTATTATATATTCTTTAACCCATTCATTTCCTTTTCTAAGGATCGTTATCATAAACACTCAGGATATTACATTCACCCATTCTTCTAAGAATTTCGTCCTCGAAATTTTATTTATTAATCTTCATTCATTCAATCTATAAAAATAGATTTTACGTTAATACTTTATTCATTCATTGGGTTCTGTAACCAAATTCTTTCTCTAAGGATCTTTCTAAGATCATCATATTCCTCACATCTTCCTTTTCTAAGAGTTTTACATTTCTCTTATTTCCGTAGTTTTAATTCTTTCTTGAAATTATTATATTTTGCTTAATTTTCTCATCCTTTCCATTTTCACCTTTTAGAATAATAAGAATCTTCCACAATTGCTCAATAATTGGGGAGCGATATGAATAACAGGAACTTAAATGATTCCAAATCATGCTGAGTGGTCATATGACCTTGAACTACGTCCCTAGGTTATCAAGTATCTCAACTTGAACCTTTTAATACCATAAGACTATATGGACTTTGAACTCTTTCTCCGTGTTTAATAAAGGCATCACCACTATAAACCGCCTTTAACGTAATGTTTAGCAATCACACGTGATCGAAAACACTCTCTCGCAAGTATTCTAGGTGATCACTTATTGTACTCTCTACGTCGTACAACGATTATATCTTAACATCATAATGACTATATGCGTTACTTTCTAAACCATTGTCTCCGATAACATGTCCCTTTTATAGGTTGTTCACCTCACTTTTCAACATCTAAATCCGCACCAAAACAATTTGGTTTGGCATAACTTCTCAAGAAACGCTTGAATTTCATGAATATCTTTCAATATTCGTCTAACTGAACCAAATAGCATAGACTTCTACAACAATCTGGACATCAATCGAAATATACATATACATATATATATTCTCATATCTTAAAGAAATCTCAAAAATCCTTTTACGGAGTCATGATTATAACGTACTACATCTCACCATAGTGGGCTGACGATCATATGATCACATCCAACACTAGGTTCCATTGCATTGATAACTTCATCGTTTATTATATCACCCGATACATATAATTAAAATATATTTTGAAAATTTAAAAATCATTTTTTTTCTAGCCGAAACAAAAAGCATAGATACGCGAATAATAGCACTGTTTTAAAAAAAAAATCTGGTTCACTAGTGTGACCCAACATTTTTTTCAAAAATCAAAAGTATAACCATCGGCACGAAGTTAATAAATTTTGAAAATCTAGCAACGCTAGAAGATTTGGAATACCTAATTTTCTCCATTAATATCAATATTTACACTAAATATTCTTGTATTTCAACTTATAATCCTCCTATATCCCTAGTATAGTTCATCAAACTTACTGCACATTGGAAGTTCAGGAACTTGCCACAATATTATGAATTTAAGAACTTATCCTAGTCAGACCATAGACGTCCATTCGCTGAGGGGTTCAAAATATACCATATTATTGTGAGTCACGAACTTACCATATGCATTAGTTTTAAGAACCGCACCTAATCCTAATAATATCTGACAAATCTTAATAGTTTCTAACTATCAAATATACTCATGAGAAAAGTATCACCTTTTCGCCACATATACATTGATAGTGCGACACCAACATTCCAATGATTATCAATGTGATAAACCGAAGCAAAAGCAAAACCCCTCGCCCATACAAAGATTTGTACAACTTAGCCATCACATGACTCCTCAATTGAAATCCCACCTAACTTTATCTTACTCTTAACATGCTCTTTGCTCGATACGAATTCCTCGTATAACATTATCTTTAACTGCTCGTGAGTTTATCTCGTACTATATCATAGTACATCATCTTCATAGAATCAAGCTATAAATATTCAAACATTACAGACCATCTTTCTTTTATAACTTAAACAGATCACGTCGTGATCTTATTCTATAATCATCTCCCTTAAAATTCTTTTCTTAACTCGTGATCATTTTGTTTTACAATCCTCTTTCTTTCCCTTTTTCATCATTTACGACATTGTTCGTTATCTTGGTTATTGTCATTTCTTATCTTTATATCTCTTCAAGATTCTTCTTTGAATTTTCTTGTTTATATAACAATTCTTCCTTAAGAATTTCTAACTTCATTTACATTGCTCAATATTTCATTTGAGTTCCACATTTTCACCATATGTATCCACTTTCTATACTTGGTACACATCGAGTCTCTAATAGTTTCAATATGGTAAGATGAGTGGTTTCCCACAAACAACCAATAAACTAGGTTCCGAGTTGCTAGTTCGTATATACCTCCGCTCTATGAAGGAATCGTTTAGCCCATATACCATACATCAACCATTAAAGAGTACAATTGTACCATACTTAAATATAACATTTTGATTCTTAACTTCTTTATCATTCTCTTCTTATAGACATTGTCTATTTATTATCACCTTACATCCTTATTATTGGAGTTGGATAACCCCACATTCATACTCCTTATAACTCTACGAGATTCTTCTTTGAATCCTCTCACGCATGTTTTAATCCCTTCTTTATAAATTTCTTAAATTACTTCTTATTATACAAACTCTATCTGAGCTTATTCTTTCATTATCTTCATCTTCCTTCTCTAAGGTTATAGCCTACGGTACTCCTACCTAAGGTTTATAACCTACAGCTTTGATACCAACTGTAATGACCCCAAAATTCATACAATATAATTCTTAACTTCAGTCGTTAATAACACATCTACCTTCTAATTTTCCATCCTTATTCGACTTTAAACTTTATAAAATGCGGAATAATTTTTATCTTTTATGTCTTTTTACTTTAATTCCCTGAATCAAAACCTTTATCATCTACATGTCTTTGAATTAATCTTATTTTATGATTCACTTTATCACTGTTATTATATAAAAATTTATATTTTAATCTGATAACCTTTACATATCAGATAACTCTAACTTTAGCTTTACAACTCAACATAAAACTATACAACATAAAACATTTTGTACATCTCATGAATCTTAATCATGGTATTAAGAAATAACAACTTTAGCTAAAATATTAATCTTCGTGTATTATTTCTGATCCACGTCATTCAAGTAGCACATAGTGTTACCTTCAATCCTTAACTTGCAAAAATGGTTATTCGCAAGGTTGAGCTCAACAACCCAGCAAAATCTAACAGTTTTCATGAATCACGTAGCACATAATAACATGCTCAACATATATCTCATAAACATTGGACTAACATAACGTACATCTTACAGTTCATATAACAAGTATAAAGATTGAGTTCCTTACTCAATCAGCATGCTTTACTCAAGCAACGTAGTCATAAGTTGACTTTAACATTTCATACATTCAACATATATATAACACATCATGCTCTTTGCAACAAACATTTAAAACAATAAAATTCATATAGCAAATAGGAACTGACATACTTGCCTTGATCGTTGTTTACCAATAACAGTTTAACAGCTTACAGTTATCTACACTTCACGTGCCCTACACAACTATATAATCATGCACACCAACTATTAGTCACATATCAATGCATAATAGTTGTAATGAAAACTTTACTCTACCTCCCATAAACCTTCTTATTAATTAATACAAAATATTCAATTTGATTGTGTTAACTTTCAACTTATATCTCACTGTAATTCGTATTTGAAGTTCATTCATGTGTTTAAGTGTTGCTAGGACTACTTATTGGTTTTATATTAACACAATTCAATATCTTATTATATTCATTTCATTTGATTTAAAACACTTTTTACGTTCATTATCACTTATCACTAAGCTTTTGACGCTTATTCAATCCACCCGCCCAATTTGTCTCTCTCAGTGTGCTTAGTATGCATATTCAACTTATCTAATATATTATTTATTAATGTTAAGCATCATTATACTTCATAATATTCATGTTCTATAACTTAGAACAACATCTATTATCGTCGACATCACTATACTTGTGTATGTGCATGTCCGACGCCCTCCTATTGCCTCCGGATACGCATCAGTCACAAAGATGACCATTTTTACTACTGTTCCCAACCTCAAATTGAAACCCTTAAATAATAAAAGTTGTAGGTATATTCGTCCTCGTTCCGGATCATCTTGAATCACCTCAATCGGAGTTCGTATGAAAATGTTATGCCTATTTTACTAAAATAGGTCAAAGTAGTCACACCTGTCATACTTTGGGTGCAGCTGCGCCAAATTAAGCCTTGGGCACAGGTACAACCTTTTCCTACCACAGCCTATGCGCCTAAAATGATTTAGGGCATATAGCAAAGAACGCCTGCTAGCGTAAACGGGACCAAGCTACCGTTTTTCATGATTTTTGACTCTTTTTCTACTATTAATCTTCATAACTTGAGTTATACACATCCAAATTAGTCCTTTTTTGATTATATGGATTCATAATTCATAGAACTACAACATACTATGATTCTAACAATTTATAAAAACATTAAACAACCTAAAATTTGACCCAAAACACATGTTCATACTCTATTTTCATGTTTTAACACATTTAGCGAATTCGATCGCCACGACTTCGTTTCTTAACCAATTAACACGATTTAAACTACGTCGTTTTCTTTTCTTAACATACTAACATCATCCAACATCAATTTACAGATTATAACAAGTATTGACCACAAAATTTTGTACTTTCTAAAGCCAATTTTCATGTAAAAACATTGTTATTTCTAACTTCTTCCTACTGACCAATTCAAACAAATTTGATCATCAAATAGTACTCACACATGATTATTAACAGATTGTAAACCATGCATACATGTATATATATCAACCCAACGTGATTTCCAAATCATATAGCATAAACACTATCAAAACTAAGAGTTAAAATTGAGAATAAATTATACCTTGATTTAGCAAACCCTTATCTTCCTCTTGACAATCTCAGAGAGTTTTCTCAACCTCTCAACCTCAATTTTCCTCTGTGTTTCCTTCTTCCTTCTCTAAATTCTCTGAACTTAGCCTTTAGGAATTATGCGTAACATATAACCTGGCTCCCCTCTCTCTCACATATACATCAGCTTTAAAAACCAATAGCGGCTGGGTTAAAATAAGCCAAAAGGCCATAGGGCCATTGATCACAACTATAATTCTCCTCTACTAGTTTATTTTTATATTATTATATTATATGGTTTTTTATTTGTCACACATGCAACCCATTAGCTTACACTTTATAATTATAATAATTATAATTTTTATTATAATTATACTTATGATTAATAAATAATTATATATCTAATTTAATTAATAAATTAGACTTAAACATCGCTTTTATTTAATTTACTTATTTTCTTTAATATTAAATAATTTTAATTTTTTATTATTTCATTAAATTAAATCTTTCAAATAAAAATTACCATTATTCAATTTCATTACTAAATTAATGCACCACAATTCATCAATTATTTATTTATCTCAATAAATAATTAATTAAAATATTTATTTCATTTAATAAATATTTAAAATTAATTACAAAATTCATTTAATTTCTTCAATAGTTAACTTAACTATTAAACCTCACTTTCCCAATATATGAATATATATTTCTCTTCACACTAGATCACATATTTCAAAATATATAGCACGTATATATAAATACTCAAACTCAAAACATCTCATAATAAGAATTTTAATTATTAAATTCTTATTTTAATAACCTCTAAAAATTTATGTTGTCACATCCTTCCCTCCTTATAAGGATTCCGTCCTCGAAATCACCAAAACCCTACCTTACTCAGGTTTTCATCAAATCTCTTCATTGAATAACTTCGACACATTACCTTAATATTGGTTTTATATTTTCTACTCCCACCATTCTTGATAATAAATTCTTGTAAGTTTTATTTCATAACCTTTACTTAGACTCAATTATATTTGAGTACTATATATTCTTTAACCCATTCATTTCCTTTTCTAAGAATCGTTATCATAAACACTCAGGATATTACAGAAGGTAACCCCAAGGAATGTTGTTGCAGTTCTAGCGATAACTCCGTAAATGCTTGTTTCAAATGCATGTAATCAACTTCAATCTCAGACCTCCTGTTGAGGCATTCATATCAAAGACCCGGAGCTAACACCCAGAAGACAAGCACACTTACAGATGACCTTTCGGAATTCAAACACTTGCAGCAGTCCAATCTCAGATGTAACCATGAGTAACGTCTGGTATCAGCTCAAACCGGAGATAACCCAGGTGAGGAGTCAAACTGTCATCTTGCCACCTCAACACCTGTGCACCATCTCAACACTTCATTCATACATACATACAACAATGTCCCACATGAGCCAAGGAGTTCCAATCCTGAGTGACTATTACGCGTAACAGCACACCAGATAGAATTTGAAACTTGAAGACCATGGGCATGGTCCCCTCTTCCTGACTTCGTACAACCTCGAATCCCATGTCATTGCGTAACTCTCGACAAAAGTAGTTCGAAGATGGTCTTGTACACCTCGTTCGGATGCTCGGATTGAAGTTCTGTAAGTTCGAGCGGACATCATAGTGCACGAGTGCACGATTTCCGCATAAAGCCAGACCATGGAGCTCCGGGCACCCCGGCAATCATGAGTTCATCTCATGTCGCCAAGCAGTATATTTATTTTTCCCCCCTCTATAAATAGAGGGCTTGGGGTGGCCATATTCAAGAGAAAAAGAGGCGAGGAACCCCTGTCTAATTTTCTCTGTACACATATAGCTATATTTTTACCGGCGAGAGCTGAGTGTTTATCCATCTAGAGTCATAGAAGCCTGCTTTGGCAGCCCACTGTAAGCCTTCTCACACTCTATAAAGCATTTCTCCTCATCTTTGCACACACTATTGTTCACATTGAGAGTCATGTTATGTGCATATGCCCAGACTTCGATCCGTGGTTTTAATTTATGTCTGTATATATATACTTATATATGTATATATTTATATATGGACTAACATTATCAAGTTATGCCTCGATTGAGCCTAGACTTATGTCTGGAGCGTTTACTTGCTTTTATATATATATACTTATATATATAAACTGTTGTCAGACTCTATCTGATGAGCCTGGATTTTATATTCGGAGCGTTTACTTGATTTTATATATATATATATATATAAACTGTTGTCAGACTCATTCGATGAGCCCAATTTTACATCCTGAGCGTTTATTGCTTTTATATATATATATATATATATATATATATATATATATATATATATATATATATATATTGTTGTTTTATTATATCCCATGAGCCCGTGTTTTATATCCGGTACATTTTTATCAGGCCTGGAGTTTACTTCGAGACCTTTTACTGCTTTATTTACATTTCGTCCCGCCTTGAGTTTACTTCGTGGCGGTTGATCGTCTTTACTGCTTTATTTATATTTAGTCCCACCTGGAGTTTACTTCGTGGTGGTTGATCGTCTTTTATAGCTTTATTTACTTTTCTGATCCGCCATGGAGTTGCTTCGTTGTGGTTGATCATGTCCATATATATATATTTATCGCTTTTATATATTTATATTTCCAATCCCCCATTGAGGTGCTTCGTGGTAGTTTATCATGTCTGTATATATATATTTACAAACTTTTATATATATAATCGCTTCTCGCTTTTCATATAAATCATGCATCATGTGAGCCTAGGAATCATGTGATCACTGATTTAGTCTCATCAATTTAGATTCGGTTCCCCGTGATGGACATTTTCAAATTGTAAGCATCTTGTACATTATTTACTACTTATGTCTCAATTTCCTTGGATTTCATCATGCCCATGAGGAGTTCGACATCACTTTGATATTATTTTCTCGAAGATGCCTCAGATCTCGAGAATAAAAGCAATCAAGCCGAACATTTAATAATAAAATGGAAGTATGAAAAGGTCTCAATTCCTATTGAGCACAGGGTTTGAAAAATCTCTTTTACAAAACTTCATTGCTATATCCTGTTTAAAACTAAATTTTTATATAAATTCAGACCCTTTGTATATATGTGCGAACGAGGCCTCGCACTACTTCTAAATAAATTGCACATTGATCCACACACACACACACACATTCATATAACAGTTTCTTGAAAAGTGGCGGTCACCATGGCAACACGGATGTCGGGGGGTGCCTAACACCTTCCCTCCACATAATCAAGCCCCCGAACCAAAATGAATCTCGGTTTCACTGACCCGTTTAGTAGTGTCACATCACTGGGTCAATGTGCAAACCTTTTTTCGGTTGCGTTGGTTCAACCAGTTAAAAACACCAACTGGCAACTCTTAAAGTCAAATCGTTGACATTATACATGTCGGACCTTGTTCACTTGTTTTTTCAAACAAATCTCACCTAACATGAGAACACCAAAGAACAAGTAAAAAAAAGGGATAAATAAAAATTCTAATGTCGACACATATTTACGAGGTGCTTGATTCACTGGCTTCAGTCCCGGGCTTATGTTTAGATTGTGCTCTATAAGATCCTTGTTAATTTCGGGCATCTCGTCTTAATTCCAAGCAAAGACATCCCTATACTCTCACAATAATTGCACAAGCTCCTCCTTCTTGTTAGCATCCAGCTCCTTGTTGACATAAGTCGGTCTTGGCGTTCCTCCAACTGTTGCCAAATTAACTTCTTATAATTCATTTTGTTGAGATTTTGGCCAATCCTCAAAGCATTCTAGAGCTGGGTGTACCTTCTATTGCATAAATTCTCCTTCTTCATTATTGCTGGAGTGGGGGACACCTTCCGAGCCTCTTGGTTCGCACACTTCCTTGGGGTTTTGTGACACCCCCAAATTCGGACCTCCACTTGGTCACTCGAATTCGGTTCATCACGTTCTCATGGCACTACCATAATAACTAAAATAACACATTCACAACGGAATATCTAAATTAGAATAATATACAATGATTTATTATAATTATTCCCCCAAGTCTTGCAACCTACAGTACTTAATAGATTACATAATAGTATCGAATAAAGAACTATTACATAATCCTACTTAAATTTAAACATAGTCTAAAAATAGTCTTAGTACAATATATTATTCTTAAACATAAAAGGAACAAGCTAGTCGGTAGCCTTACCCTTGCCCTTGTCTGTTCGAGAAACAACTCCCTGTTCCTCCTTAACTAAAAGGTTTTAAATAAGCAAAGATGGGCACAAATTTTCCAGCAAGTAATATACAACAAGGGTAAAGAGTTTCTTAACACGAGTTTGGAATATCGAAGTATCATCTCTAAGATAGTTCAGAGTTTCAGAATAATATCATGAATAGTGAATATCCACAATTCTTGGAATAAGAACGATAATTCAATATAAATCAATAGATATATATGAATTCAACAACTATCAATGTATCCAATTGGATAAACAATTTATACTGAGCAGTCACTAAGGACTATAGAACCTCCACTAGAGTTATCAATATTAAACTGATAACCCAACAAATAAAGTACTATTGATGATCAGTCTACAATACATTACGTTATGCATAACACCACCATAATATTCAATCATGTGTTGTGGTTTCCAACGACATACACTCCCCTTACCAAAAGGGTTGTCCAACTCAGTTTTCAAGATTTTCGCACCAATCAATTGGTTTGGACAGCTTTTATAAACATGCATATAGTCTAGCTGAATCAAATGGCATCGACTCTTTCATAATATTCAAGTTCAACATGAATAATAACTTTCACAAGGGTTTAAACAAACTAGCTCATGCGAACGAGAAAGTAGTATAACTTGTATTCAAAGAGATAAGCTTACGGGATTCGTCGAATAAAGTAATGCAAGAGTTAGAATACTTTGCACAATGTAATGTAGGGTTCGGATACTTGCTCAATATAAATTTGAGTAAGGTTAGAGAACTTGCACAATCAAAGAGTGAAATTCAAGGAAACTTGCTCAATAATAATTAGAGTAAGTTTAGGAAACTTACCTTAAGCGTAGTTTATCCACGTTAATAAATCAACACTTTTGAATCCTATTTATAGCGTAGTATAAGTTCAAGATGTTCATTAGCTAACATAGTCTTTAATTAAGCTTGACATGATATGGTATAAAAATTAGATTATAAATTCATCATGAATCAAATACTTAGTTACTTCATAAACAAATCAAAACTGCTCAAGGTTAAGACCTCCTTACTCATGGACTTTCACCATATAAAGAAAACACTAACTTATCATCTAAACATCACATACATATATACATCAGTAGGTTTTAAACTCCTTTTAGCAACATAGGCACCATACAAGCTAACTGCCAAAGATCAGATCTCACCATCCTGCATTCCAAATCATGTGAAGTCTTGCGCCATGGCTAAGTTTAGGACCGCAAGAATTGCACATCCTCTCTAGCCAAGCCAAGACTTAGTTGTTGCCTTGTGGTTTCTCTCCAGCTTGCTCAAAACAATCATACATGATATACTTGTCATGTTAAGGGTCTTTTCAAGCTCCTTAAGTCAATCTAGTTTCCTTCTTACATAATAGAATTCTAAATTGATCATTTCAACCATTTAAGGCCATTCGAGGTTATGAAACCACAAAGTCTATCATTCTTGCTCTCTAAACAAATAAGATAGTTACAAAACTCATATTAGGCATGCTTGTGAGTATTCATAACACATATGTGAAACTAACACCGCTTTAGTTGAAAATATGTTTCGTTCATGCTTTATTTGAAATATGATACATAAGCATGGTATATATATGTTTGTACTACATGAGTGAGTCTAAGAGTGTCATCAAACATGATCATAAATATCAGATTTTAGTCCTCGTGGTAGCTTGACAATATTCACATTCAAAGCTTACTAGTAAGTTCAACTTGTTCATGCTTCCTTGCAAATCACATAAACACAAGCTAAAGGTTTATTCATGCATTTCCAAGTAATACTAACATGCTTTCAAAGTCAGAATATAAACTATGTAGAAATAATGTATGTTAGCTCACTAGGCTAAGCTTTTTCTTGAAAACATTTCTAACACAAGGCTTAATAAGGTAGTTATGAACAAAGGAACTATGTACATTCTAGCATGCTCATTTGTGTGTAGAATTAGTCATGTATAGCTTACTAGGTTCACAATCTGCAGAACATGATCTCTAACATAGTTTGTTTTCAAAACTTAAAGTCCAAATCTCCATTTAAACCATATGCCTTCGTTAATCATGCAAGTCTATTAAAATATGTTCATATTGAGTTAATATACTTTTATATAGCTCTTATAAATGTTTATATGCTAGCTTGAGTCATAACGATTAACTAATATTGATCAGGTTATAAAACAGAAGCTTCAACTAAAAACAGGGACCAGCACAGCTGCGCTGTGCCTTAGTGTAAATCTCCTCTCATAACTCGGCCACTGCTGGTACCCACACTCTCCCTTCAAATATTAAGATACCATCTTTATTTATTCAATATTTTTCAACCTCATTTTCCCTGATCCTTTTCCTGATTTTCTCACATTCTCCATCTTTCTCCTGGGCTTCTTTTACTCTGTCCAACAATGTCGGACAAGCTCCCATTACAAATAACTTCTCTTCAGACCTCTCGGGTCCCTTCACCTCTATTTCCAACTTCTCCATATCTCTTATTAACTCCTCCTAAGTTGTCAGTTGAAACAATTTCTCCCTTCTTTTCCTACTCAAAGTGTTGACAACTACGTTAGCCTTCCCCGGGTGATAAAGAATCTCACAGTCATAATCTTTGATTAATTCTAACCACCTTCTTTGACACATATTCAACTCCTTCTGTGTGAATATATATCTCAGACTTTTGTGGTCCGTGTATATCTCACATTTCTCCCCGTACAAATAACGCCTCCATATCTTTAATGCAAAAACTATTGCCGCTAACTCTAAGTCATGAGTAGGGTATCGTTTTTTGTAATCCTTCAATTGTCGTGACGCATACGCAATGAATTTTCCGTGTTGCATTAGCACACAACCAGTCCTCTATGCGATACATCACTATACACCACAAATCCTACCGTATCATCTGGTAATGATAATACAGGCGCCTCGCTCAATCTCTTCTTCAACTCTTGAAAACTTTCTTTGCACTTGTCGGTCCATACAAATTTCACCGTCTTCCTCATCAAATTAGTCAACGGGGTTGCTATCTTAGAAAAATCTTGGATAAATCTTCGATAGTACCCAGCTAACCCTAAGAAACTTCTCACCTCCGTAAGAGTTCTTAGTTGTTCCCAATTATGTACTGCCTTGACCTACTTAGGGTCTACTGAGATTCCATTCTCATCCACTATGTGGCCTAAGAATTGAACTTTCTTCATCCAGAATTCGCGCTTAGAAAACTTCGCATACATCTTCTCCTTTCGTAGTGCCTCCAAAACAATTCTTAGATGTTCAGCGTGTTCTTCCTCCGTTTTTGAGTAGATCAAAATGTCATCGATGAAAACTACTACGAACTTATCCAAATATGGCTTGAAAACTTGATTCATCAAGTCCATGAATGTTGCTGGAGCATTAGTTAAACCGAATGACATTACCAAAAACTCGTAATGTCCATAGCGGGTTCAAAACGCAGTCTTTGGTATGTCCTCATCCCGCACTTTCAGTTGATGATATCTCATCCGTAGGTCGATCTTCGAGAAACACTTTGATCCTTTCAGTTTATCAAATAAGTCGTCTATCCTCAGTAGTGAATATCTATTCTTGATCGTTACTATGTTCAATTCTCGATAATCGATACAGAGCCTCATCAATCCGTCCTTTTTCTTAACGAATAACACTGGTGCTCCCCAAGGACACACTCGGTCGTATGTAACACTTATCCAATAACTCTTGAAGTTGTATCATCAATTCCTTCATCTCTACTGGCGCCATACGATATGGAGCTTTCGAAATCGGTGTCGTTCCCGGTGCTAGGTCTATTACGAATTCGATTTCTCTGTCTGGCGGAAGGCCAGGCAGATCGTCCGGAAACACATCCTGAAATTCACTCACTATGGGTATCTCTTTAATCTCCACTCCCTTTTTCTGAGTATCCACGATGTAAGCTAAATATCCTACACATCCTTTCTTTAATAATTTCCTGGCCTGCATCATCGTAACGCAACATGATTACTTAAGCGATGAGCTACCATAAAACACTACCATAGACTTACTCGGAGTCTAAAGGTTCACACACTTGTTCTGACACTCAATTACTGCAGCATGGTTATATAACCAATCCATTCCCATTATTACGTCAAATTCTCCTAGTCTAATAGGAATCAAGTCTATGCTCAGTTCACGTTCTCTAATGTTTGCGCGACAATTTCAATAGACGTATTCTATAGGGATTATTTCCTTATCCATAACTTCTATGTTTAAAGAATCTTCTAAACGTTCTCGGGGTGTACTATATTTACTATCAAATTCTTCAGATACAAAGTAATAGGTGGTACCCGAATCAAATAATACATAAGCATTTATATTATTGATTGGGATTATACCTGACACCACGTCCTTCGCAGCTACGGCGTCCTGGATGGTCATGTTAAAGGTTCGAGCGGTCGATTGATTAGGTTGCGCAGGTCCACCAATCATTAACTTACTTCCTCCTCCCTGGATTCCGCCAGCTCCACCTCTTCCTTTCTTTGGGCAATCCTTTATCTAGTGCTCTGTTGATCCACAAGCAAAACATCTTCTGATCTTCTTCTACTTTGGGCAATTTGGCGATTTGTGCCCCTCTTGGCCGTAATTATAGCAAGTGTTTTTCCTCTTCCATCATTCTTCCTGATGACTTCTTCCACATTTGTTGCAAGCTTCGGTCCTCTTCTTGAAGTTTCCCTGGTGACTCCCACCTTGGTTATTGTTTCTGTGGTTGTTTTCCCATTTCCTCTTTTCAGAGTTACTTCCTCCGCTGCTTCTTCCTCCACGATGCTCACTACCGGTGTTCTTGTTCAGGAACAGTTTTGAAAAACACTACTTTTTACCAACTTTGATGTTATGGATCTATGGTATATCACCATAGATCATCATAAAACACCTTATAACACTTATATAAACACAAAAACACATATTTGACTTAAGCATACTAGATCAAAATAGATTTAGGGCTTATACCTTCTATTTTCCAATTCTTGATCTATGCTTTCCAATCTGATTTTAGGTGTTCTAAGAGGTTAATGAGTGACTGAAAGACTTCACAAATTCGGAAGTTTAGAGAGAGAATGAGTGGTGAAGAGCTTGAGAGCAAATTGTCAAATATTTGTGACTTTCTCTCTCTCTAATCTAATATATACTACTTAGGGGTTGTTTGTTTAGAGCTGAATGGAGCTGAATAGAGTTGAATCTAGATGGCTAAATCGATCAGTGCATTTGTTTTGGTCTGAATGGTTGAATAGATAAGATAGACGAGTTGAATGGCTAAGTCATATTTTTTGAGCTGAATGGCTGAATGAGCAGCTAAATGAAGTAAAAAAAATAAAAAAAATATATATTAACTATTATATTAAGTAATATTAAATAAATTTACAACAATTTTAATTTTTTTAGAAGGGTAAAATAATAAAGTTTTGTCATTCAGATGTTTCAGACATGTCAATTATCAAACAAATTTTTTAATTCAGATTCATTCAATTTTTATCAAACACCCCCTTAGATACACTGAATGATCTGATGTAGTTGTCAAATAAGGGATGAATTGCTGATATTTTAAGTCACATTGTCAACTTAGTTGGTCACCTACTAAAATCTTGGCAATTTTTACAGGTTAACTTACTAAATTATTCAAAAAGGGCACTTTGGTTCTAACCCTTAGGTTTTAAAACTTCAATTTGCTAGGATTTTCTAATTAAGGGTTTTAAATTAGAAAATTAAAAGTTTAAAACTAAAATTAGGGTTTACTAATTAAATTAGGTTTTCTTAATCATATTAGTGTTTAATAAACATATTATGCTCGCCAATTAGGATTAGGGTTTCCTAATTAGGGTTTAGGAATCCCGAATTTAAAATTTGGGTTTCCCGTCATACAATTAGGGTTCTTAACTGTACATTAGGTTTTTTCTAAATTTGAGATTAGGGTTTCTAATCCCTTATTATGGTTTACAAATTTTAAACCCTATATAAACAATCGTTGGTCATTCATTTTATATAGTACAAGCACATACTCACAGTTACTGATATTATAACTGCGATTTCTGTCGGATCCCTATCCAGAAATTAGGGTTAGGGTTTCTAAAGCTATTAAGCACAATTCTACTCTAATTTCTCAATCAATACATAAATTGACTAATTCTCGAGACTCATATCACAGATACACAATACAATACTAACAATCAATGTCAATATTAAATAGAAAAAATTTATTCATGAAATTTGGATTATTTGAAATCCCGGGTTATCACAAAAATCAGATTATAAATTCATCATGAATCAAATACTTAGTTACTTCATAAACAAATCAAGAATGCTCAAGGTTAAGACCTCCTAACTCATGGACTTTCACCATATAAAGCAAAAACTAACTGCCAAAGATCATATCTCACCATCCCAGATTTATATCTTTGGCTACTTATGGTTAAGCTTTAGACTAGGACCAAGTAGCTGTAAGGCCCTTCCCGCCAAGCCACAACTTAGTCTTTGCCTTTGTGGTTTCTATTTGGCTTGCTCAAAATAATCATACATGATATATTTGTCATGTTAAGGGTCTTTTCATGCTCCTTAAGTCAATCTAGTTTCCTTCTTACATAATAGAATTCTAAGTTGATCATTTCAACCATTTAAGGCCATTAGAGGTTATGAAACCACAAAGTCTATCATTCTTGCTCTCTAAACATATAAGATAGTTACAAAACTCATATTAGGCGTGCTTGTGAGTATTCATAACACATATGTGAAACTAACACCGATTTAGTTAAAAATATGCTTTGTTCATGCTTTATTTGAAATATGATACATAAGCATGGTATATATATGTTTATATTACATAAGTGAGTCTAAGAGTGTCATCAAACATGATCACAAATATCAAATTTTAGTCCTCATAGTAGCTTGACAATATTCACATTCAAAGCTTACTAGTAAGTTCAACTTGTTCATGCTTCCTTCCTAATTACATAAACACAAGCTAAAGGTTTATTCATGCATTTCCAAGTCATACTAACATGCTTTCAAAGTTCAAATATAAACTATACAGAAATCATGCATGTTATCTCACTAGGCTAAGCTTTTTCTTGAAAACATTTCAAACACAAGGCTTAATAAGGTAGTTATAAACAAAGGAACTACGTACATTCTAGCATGCTCATTTGTATGTAGAATCAGTAATGTATAGCTTACTAGGTTCAGAATTTGCAGAACATGATCTCTAACATAGTTTGTTTTCAAAACATAAAGTCCAAATCTCCATTTAAATTATATGCCTTCATTAATCATGCAAGTCTATTAAAACATGTACATATTGAGTTAATATACTTGTATATACCTCTTACATATGTTTATATGCTAGCTTGAGTCATAACGATTAACTAATATTGATCAGATTATAAAATAGAAGCTTCAACTGAAAATAGGGACCCAAAGAAAGTATTGTCATGCCTTTAGTAAATCAAGAATCAAGGCTGTGGTCTAGTTCAAGCCAAACGATCTGCTTTGAATCTGTTTAGCCCAAACACAAAATTTACCCACGAAATTGATTCTAAACACTCATGTATCACTTGCAACATGCTTATATGATCATATAACAACTATATAACCCATACCCAACCTTATTAACATACAATTCCACAAAATCAAATATTTGAATTTCAAGAACTCAAAATTCCATTTTTATAGAGAATGAAATAGAAGCAAGGAAAAGGAGTTATACTTTTTTAATGTTAAAGAACTTGCTCCTAATGAACTCCCAATGTCCTAGAATGCTCTCACTCTACTACTTAGCAATTTATCAGACAATTTAAGCAACACAAAAAATGAAGGGAAGTGTTCTTTTTATAGGAAATTCATTGACCATGCTAAGCCATTATCCAAGAAATCAAACTAACGGGTGGAAGAATTGCCTGAAGGCTAACAAGGAGTTGGTAATTGGTTGTTGGTTTGCATCATGAACCCCACTCCCCCATGATCATTAGCTAGGAAGCTTGGAAGAAGAAATAGGATTAGCCTTTTTGGTTTATACGTGACTGAGAAATGAGGCAATTGGACACTCATTTTGGGACAAACAAATTAACTCAGTATGCTTGCAATACTTAGCCCATACACTTGTACACATTTCTAATCTTATGCTATATCAATCATACATTAGCTACAACTTAATGTCACCATTTAATAATTAATGTTCCAAGGTAATAGATGTAATATGGAAATGTAACATACATATAATCCATGTACATTTTATCACACTGGTACACTTCATTAAAATAATAATTTACAATATGCTCATGGTATATTATTTTAATATATACCAATATACGTATTGTCACATAGATATTACATAATGTATTTATAACTTCTAGTTCCAATATGTTTAATCACATTGCTTCATACAATATAGTTTTATAAGACTTAATATATAGTCACATAAATGTCACACCACACTATATAGTATAGTTGTATTACTACTCACCTGCACATAACCGTTAATCTAATATTATTATATTAATAACTTATTTATTTATGTCAAATAAATAAATTAGTCACTTCCTTGATTAATTAACACCAATATTAATTAACTCAATCATCATTGATGAAGGTATTTATGGATTTCCATAATCATTAATTATCTATAAAATTCTTATTATATTTATAGATATATTACAAATAATAGAAATCACATATTATTAGTTAATTACCAGGTAATTAATATTCTACCACAATTAATTAATATTAATTAATGGTTTAGCAATTCCATAACATACTTTATTTTGTGGTTCATTAATGTCACACAAATTATATAATTGTTTCATTCAATTTCCAAAGTGGAAAAATTAGTTTTCTCCAATTGACCATCAAGGCCATTGCTTTACTAGCTTATCTTCTTTGGACTACAGAAGCGTCGCTACCCCGTACCGAAAGGCCAAGACCGGTTTAGCTCCAAATTGTGCCAATTTTCATCGCTAAACTCGTTTTATACTTATTATGAATTGATGTCCACAAAAGTGTTACTACAAGTCTACGAGCGTATTGATTACACATATAAAATCACATTATCAACATGATTAATCTTCTAAATTCCCGTTTTAATTTGCTTAGTGAATTTCCTCAATTCGGAATATGCCACACAAGGCATTTCAAAATTCTCATTGACACTTCACATTTCTTAATACCCATCGATCTAATACGTATCAATTGATTTAACCGACTCACAAATTAATAACACTTATATTCACATAATTTTTATTTCCATTAATATATTCATTTAATAATACGTGGAAATTCTTGGGTATTACAGCTCTTTCCCCTTGCACCGTTACAAGTAAAACACCACCTTTTCGTCAGGTTTAACAACCCTCTCTTATTTCGCCCTTTGGCCATCCTCAGACTATGTTATCCGCTTGGCATTTATTATATTTCTTGCATCTTCGAGGTCTGCTGGCCTTTTCTTCTCTTCATTTCTTCTCCAAGTCTACTACTACTGGCATTGAATTTTTGGAACATTCTCCATGTTCCGAGGTCTTCTTTTTCTCTTTTTCTACAGGCACAAACTTATCTTCCTGCACTTTCTCCCAACTTACTAGTCTTAGGGAATCAGACCTTGTAATCTGGTTCTCTCCCTCTTTAGCGACATCATCGAAAAAAGTTTCTTTGGTGATATGTGCTTCCTCTGGTCCAAAGGGATTCCGAGTTGCTGGTACCTTCACTTCTCTCCCTTTTTAGATAGCTTTCAAGCACTAATGAAAGACTGAGGGTACCACGCCGTAGTCATTTTTCCAAGCCCTTCCTAGCAAGACATGATATGTTGCATCCACCTCGGCAACATGGAACATTACGTGCCCTAGAATCTCCCCAACTTGCATATCCACCTTGATGTGTCCAAGGGTTCTTTTACTCTGGTTGCCAAATCCTGTAATGTTTTGTTTGTTCTTTCACAATCTTCTTCTCTGGCATGCCTAATTGTTTAAACACGGTGTAGGTCATAATATTTACAGACACTCCGTTGTTAATGAACGCCCTCCGTAATTCAATGCCATTGATTACTATTGTCAAATACAATGGACTGTTGTGCGGGTATATTATCTCTCTATCTACTTTAGAGAAAGATATCTTATTTTCTTCTTCCTCCATTATCTTCACAAATCCTTTGCTTATGGCCATGCAAATCTGCTGTATCTCGGCAGCCTTAATGATTGCCTTGGTTGCCTCTATCCTTGCTTCCTTGGCCAACCCTATCTAATCAAAAAAAAATTTGAACTTGGCTCCGTTTATCAACGCCGTCACCTGCAAGCCTGGATCGCACTCCTCCTTTTCTTCCATCATCATCTCCACTTCCGGGGTTGTGTTGTGGACAACAGTGTTGCATGTTTCTTTCTACTTGTTATTTTGCAGTAGCTTGTCATGAACGCTGCTTTCCTTTCCAAGTTCAATTTTCCCATTTGCCAGCTTCTCATGGTATATCATTGATGATTGGGTAATATACCCATGAATTGGATATATTTGGACTTAAATTATTGCATTCTCAAGTTATTTAGTAGCATTTTTATTGTGTTTATGTCTTGTTTTGCAGATTTGGGAGCTGTAGGGGCAATTATGGGAGATTCAAGCATTTAATGGCAATATGATAATTTCAGAGAAGTCCAGCGCCGGGGCGCTCGAAAATACATTACCAACAGTGCCGGGGCGCTGAGCCTCGGCTGGCATTGACTAGATTAGCGCGTTTGACTTCCTGTTGGACTTGACTTAGTTATTGGGAACTAATGTGAACCCTAATTGGATTAGGGTTGTGGGAAGCTATAAAAATAAATTAAGTGCTGAAATTAGAGATTCATTATTATTCAATCAATTCATTCATTGGAGGCTACACAAGGACTACTTGGAGATTAAGGATTGGCTGTAGAGTTTTCTTCTCCTTCTCTTTATTTTCAATTTGTAATTCTTTAAGGATGATTTGCAAACAATTAGTGGTTTTTATTTCCGTGATGAACTAATTCTTTAATTAAGATTTCAATTGAACCTTTTATGGCTATAAATTAGTTATTCAGTCATTCTAATTATTTGTGTTGAAGTGAATTGTTTATCATGTTTTGAATCTATTGTTTAATTATTTGGCCAATAATTATCTTGTTACTCTATAAGGAATTGGGAAAGGAATTCTAGGGTTAGAACTGGGCATGATGACATGTGACTTAGTTATTTGCATAGTGAATAATTAGGTTTGTGAATTTAATGGAAATATCTGTTCACCGCATGTAACACATAAGGAATTGGAATTGAAGGAGTTTAATTCAATTGTTTTACATAGGAATATAGCAAGATTAATCTGGATTAAATAGAAGTCAATTGATCACTTGGAAAAGGACTTTTGGCATTTGAGAATTCTTGTTAACAATTCAGTAGACATAATAATTGGGATAATTAGATAATTGATTTATAGTTCATAATTGGGGATATTGAAGTCTTAATCCTTATCTATCGGAAGTCATTCACTCAATTATTAGTTTATTTATTCGCTTATTTTAGGACAATATCTTTAAGTGTTTAATTTAGTGTTAATAATTCAGAAAATCGTAATTTATCATTGTTTGAATAAAATTGGATTGATATAGTACTAGTAGTTGGGATTTATTAATTAGAATTCTCCGTGGGAACGATACTCTACTTTTATCACTTTATTACTTGTTGAAGTGTATACTTTTGCATATATTCATTGATTAAGTGAAATCGATCAACAAGTTTTTAAGCGCCGTCTTGGGAATTTTTTTATTAATATTAATTTCATATTAGTTATAATCAATTCGGTTTTAATTTGAGCGTTACTTATTTTTTTCTTGGATTGGCGAGAATTGCGTGTATGCACTCTAGATCGAAAAGCTAAAAAGGAACTTTTTACGTATCTGAGATGACCTCGAGAGGAAGTTCTGATAGTCGTTTGAATAGTGAGGTTATACATTTGGAAGAAGAATCGGCAAACCGAAAAATACTAAGTGAATATGGCGGAATAAACGAACGAAATCACTTAGGGATTACGCCGTGCAAGATATCACGGATTTACAATTGAGTATTAAGAGGCCGTAATCAATGCGAAACAGTTTTAGATAAAATCGGGAACAATTCGGATCTTTCTGATCATACGTATCGGTTTGGGGGCAATTCGATAGATGATCCTAATGAGCATATCTTGAGTTTCTTGGAAGTTTGCGATACCTTCAAATTTAACAATGTATCAGAAGATGTTACAAGGTTGAGGATGTTCCCATTTACTTTAAAAGATAAAGCACGAAGCTGGTTACACTCTTTGCCTCCTGGCTCAACCACCACTTGGGATGACTTAGCTCAAAAATTTTTAGCTAAGTTCTTCCCACCAGCGAAGTCGGCAAAACTACGGAAAGATATTCATACTTTCGCACAATTTGATTTAGAGTCATTATATGAGGCGTGGGAAAGGTTCAAGGATATGCTCCGTAAGTGCCCTCATCATGGAAGCAATTAGGAATATTTTGTGATGGTTTTGCACGCGTCCACGAGGTCTAGTATTGATGCAGCAGCAGGAGGAGCGATCATGTCCAAGAATTTTGATGAGGCGTATCAATTGTTAGAGACAATGGCCACCAACAACTATCAGTGGCCCATGACGAGTCTAATCATCCAAAAGCATCGGGAAGGTATGAAGTGGGCCTTACCGACAAAGATTAACGAAGACAAGTGATCGCAATAGCTAAGCATATTGAAATATGGCGTCCACAAGCCACACAACAGGTAGTGATGGTTTGTGAGTTGTGTGTTGGGGGTCATGCTATGGATCAATGTGCCATAAATTACGAATCAACCAGATTAAATAGGAAATTATAATCGCTCAACTCAACCGTATCCGACTCAAAATGATTATAATCCAGGTTGGAAGAATCATCCAGGGTTTTCATGGAGTAACAATCAAGCTGCAGCTCAACCACCTAGACAACAAAACAACTCCGGATTTCAAAATCCGACTCAACAACCAGAGAGGAAATCAAATTTGGAAGAAGCCTTGGAAAAATTCATTAGAGCTTCTGACAAAAAGAACGAGGAACAAGATAAGAAATTAAATCAAGTAGATCTTACTTTGCAAAGCCATGGGGCATCGTTAAAGAATCTGGAAAATCAATTGGGGCAAATAGAACATGCATTGAATAATCGTCCACTAGGAACGCTCCCGAGTGATACAGAAATAAATCCGGGCAGAAATGAGCACTGCAAGGCAGTAATCTTACGTAGTGGGAAGGAGTTACAAGAAACAGTTAAGGATAAGGAAAAGGGGGACAACGCAACAGCCGAAATAGAAGAAGTTGTGAAAACCGGGAAAGATAAAGAGGAAATCGTAGAACAAAATGCAATTTAACCAACTATAACAATGCCGCCCATACCATATCCGCAGAGAGATTTGAAATCCAAGTTAGATAAGCGATTTCAAGATTTTGGATATTTTCAAAAAATTGCATATCAACATCCCATTTGCGAAGCTTTAGAACAAATCTTAGAACTACGCTAAGTTCATGAAGGATGTGCTATCAAAGAAAAGGAAACTGGGTGATTTTGAAATAGTAGCGCTAACCGAAGAATGCAGCACAATTATTCAGAATAAGTTGCCTCCAAAGTTGAAAGATCCAGGTAGTTTTACTATTCCGTGCGACATTGGTAATCATTTTTTGGGGGGAGCACTGTGTGATTTGGGGGCCAGTATTAATTTGATGCCATTATCGATCTACGATCGATTCGGACTCAAGGCACCAAAACAAACAAATATCGGTTTATTGTTGGCGGGCCGTCGATTACATATCCACGAGGTATCGTTGAAGACGTATTAGTAAGGGTGGATAAATTCATCTTCCAATGAGACTTCGTTATCTTGGATTGTGAAGCAAAATAGGGAACTTCCCATCATTCTCGGGCGACCATTCTTAGCAATGGGGAGAACGTTGATCGACGTGCAAAAAGGAGAATTGACGATGAGAGTTGAAGATCAACAGGTCACTTTTAATGTGTTTAAATCAATGTCTTATCCGAAGGAAAAAGGTGAGTGTTTGCGGGTGGATTTAATGGATGAGATAGTTAATCACAAGATTTGCGGTAATTACTCAGAGGATCCGATAGAATCCATGTTGCTCGGAATAGACGACGATAGTCTTGATGAGGACATTGAGCAGATCAAATGGCTAGACACATCATCATTCTACCGGAAAAATAATCAACCATTCGACACCCTTGATAGGCCCGAAATGGAAGGTAAAAAGTGCAAACCCTTGATAGAAGAGCCACCGGTGTTAGAATTAAAGCCACTCCCCTCTCATCTTGAGTATGCTTATCTAGGGAAAGATTCGACTCTACCAGTTATTGTTTCGACAAAGTTAACTGACACCCAAAAGGAAAAATTGCTACGGAGTTCTCACAGCGAGTTCAAAAGCAATGATTGGGTGGACTATAGCGGACATTCGAGGTATTAGCCCATCTTTACATGCATAAAGATTTTAATGGAAGAGGGATCAAAACCAACCATTGAGATGCAAAGAAGGTTAAATCCCATTATGAAAGATGTGGTGAAAAGGAAATTATAAAATGGTTGGATGCCGGTATTATTTACCCAATCTCAGACAGTTCATGGGTAAGTCTTGTACAGTGGGTACCGAAAAAAGGGGGTATAACAGTGGTGAAGAACAAAGCTCATGAGCTCATCCCGACTAGAACTGTTACAGGCTGGAGAGTATGCATGGATTACCGCAAGTTGAATAAAGCCACACGCAAGGATCACTTTCCCTTGTCGTTCATTGATCAGATGTTGGACAGGTTAGCGGGACATCAATTCTACTGTCTGTTAGATGGATATTCTGGGTACAATCAAATTGCTATAGCTCCGGAATATCAAGAAAAGACCACGTTCACATGTCCATACGGTACGTTTGCATTCCGGCGTATGTCTTTTGGATTATGTAATGCGCCGGCAACCTTTCAACGATGTATGATGGCAATCTTCTCCAATATGGTCGAACAGAATTTAGAGGTATTCATGGATGACTTCTCCGTGTTCGGTGATAGTTTCGACTTGTGTTTGAAGAATCTGATCTTGGTGTTAAAAAGATGTGTAGAGACTAACCTGGTGCTTAACTGGGAAAAATGTCATTTTATGGTGCAAGAAGGGGTTATTCTGGGACATAAGGTTTCCGTATCCGGATTGGAGGTGGATAGAGTGAAGATTGAGACAATTTAGAAACTGCCTCCTCCATCAACTGTAAAAGGCATTCAGAGCTTCTTGGGACATGCAGGTTTCTACAGACGCTTCATTAAAGATTTTTCAAGAATTTCGAAACCCCTATGCTCACTCTTGGAGAAAGATGTACCGTTTAAGATGGATCAGTCATGCATCGAGGCATTTGAGGTATTAAAGAAGAAATTGGTCTCAGCTCCAATCATTGTAGCGCCCAATTGGTCCTTACCGTTCGAATTGATGTGCGACGCCGGTGATTACGCAGTGGGAGCCATATTGGGACAACGTCACGATAAGATTTTTCACACTATCTACTACTCTAGTAAGACGTTGACGGATGCCCAGCTGAACTACAAAACCACCGAAAAAGAATTACTTGCAGTGGTGTTTGCTTTCGACAAATTCAGAGCTTATCTCATTGGCACCAAGGTAATTGTCTACACTGATCATTCTGCCATTAAATATCTGATTGAAAAGAAAGATGCAAAACCGCGGTTAATACGGTGGGTACTGTTGTTACAAGAATTTGATCTGGAAATCCGGGACAGAAAAGGTACAGAAAATCAAGTGGCGGATCATTTGTCTCGGTTAGAAAATAAAGAGGAACAGAAAGAAGACAACTTAGTGATTAATGAAAAATTTTCGGATGAGCAATCTGTTGGGGTAACTACCATATTGCCTTGGTATCTTGACTATGTAAACTATGTGGTTGCCAAAGTGTTACCGCCGGATTTGACCTCACAACAACGAAAGAAGTTTCTCCACGATGTGAATCAATACTATTAGGATGAACCATTTCTATTTAAAGCCTGTGCAGATCAAATGATAAGACGTTGTGTACCTCATGAAGAAATGGATAGTATACCCATTGCAGCTCCTCAGATTACGGAGGTCATTATTCCGGTGATTGAACAGCAGCAAAAGTACTACAATCGGGATTTTTCTGGCCTTCTTTATTCAAAGATGCTCATCTCTTTGTGCTGAAATGCGATCGATGCCAACGCGTAGGTAATATCTCCAAGCGCAATGAAATGCCACTTAACACAATTCTGGAGGTTGAACTATTTGACGTGTGGGGAATCGATTTTATGGGACCATTTTCATCTTCCTTTAATAATCATTACATCTTGTTAGCGGTCGATTATGTTTCCAAATGGGTAGAAGCCGCAACGTTACCCACGAATGATGCCAACGTTGTTATCCGATTTTTAAAGAAGAACATTTTTACACGATTTGGGACAAGGAAGCTATAATAAGTGATGAGGGGACTCACTTACGTAACAAGCGATTCACAAAATTGCTTGTAAAGTATGGGGTTCGTCACAAAATTGCAAATTGCGCGTATCATCCACAAACCAATGGCTGCGGAAGGTGTCGAATAGGGAGGTTAACCGGATTCTCGAAAAGGTGGTAAATCCGTCATGAAAAGATTGGGCATTGGCGTCTTGACGATGCTCTATGGGCCTCGATCGAGCAGTACAAAAATCCGATCGGTATGTCACCGTCTGCAGAATGGTATTTGAAAGGCATGTCACCTCCGTTCGAGCTAGAACCACGTGCACCTTTGGGACATTCGGAAACTAAACTTTGATCTAGAAGCAGCTGGTGAGAAAAGGTTACTGCAGTTGAACGAGATGGATGAATTCCGGTTCAATGCCTACGAAAACGCTAAGCTCTATAAGGAGAAAGTCAAAGCCTGACACGATAAAAAAATTCTTGATAGAACATTTGAACCGGGCCAACAAGTATTACTGTTCAACTCACGCTTGCGTCTATTTCCGGGAAAATTGAAATCAAGGTGGTCTGGGGCATTCGTAGTTATATCTGTCGCTCCACACGGAAACATTGAGGTCGAGGAACCGAACTCAAAGCGTACATTCAAGGTCAATGGTCAACGTCTAAAACATTATTGGAGTGGACCAATCGAACGTCAAGCTACGGTTCAGTACCTCTTCGAACCAGTGGACAACTGAGCAACACCGCAAAGTCGGGCTGACGACTATAACCCAAGCGCTATAGGGAGGCAACCCCAAGAGTTTTCATTTTTTATTTTATTTTTATTCTTATATTTATATCGTATTTTATTTTTAATTTTTATTCTAGTTTATTTTATTTGACTTCATGAAATTTTATTGGTTGACAGATGAGCAGAATCTGCAAGAAAGGACCAGCGCCCCTGCGCTCCAAAACCTAAGGAACCCAAAGACCCAAATGGCTGAGAGGTCGGATTAGTTTACAGAGTCCAGTGGCTCGTGCGCTTGTCGCTAAACAAAACCAAAGACCCCGTGCTAGGGGCATTCAATCTGCTTCGGATAACACTACTTCCTGGCTAGAATACATGCACATCTCAAATACTTATTTGCCGAAAGATTCTAACCGCATTGATTGTTAAACATGCCCACTCGGTTCCTAATTTTTTTACTTGTCCCTCAAATGCTCTTCACATCTTTTCTCCTCTCATATAACACCTGAACTAAATTGTTTTTTTTACAAAGTCTAAAACCTGTGGCCCCTTTTCATCGATTGTCTATTTGGTTCAGCAATTAGTTTCACCTCCAAGGTATGTACTGCTTTAATTTCCAAGAATCACCACATCAAATTTGTATACGGGTAATTGAAGTAATATTGCTCTTGAGGCATGTTCCCATGACTAAGATTTCTTCGTCTCGTTCTTCTTTTGGCTATATTCTCTTGCATGTCTGTGAAACACTTTCAATTGGTAGGCATATATACTACTCATATGGGTATTCAAAGAAAGTTATACACTGACCACAACGTGTTTGAGAGTATGCTTGAGTCAAGTATCTTAGTGCATATCACACAGTGCCCTCTTCACACACGGAATTTCTTCGACATATGGTCATCAAACTATCATGAGTCTATTATAGCGCACATGTGTCACTATTGAGAGGGGCTAAACGATATTGTGGCGTTAGTGTGATCATATTGAGTGACATACCCATCTTTTGGGCACATCTTGTGTTCTTTTACAAATTGTAGAATTTGATTAATATTTGTGTCTAAGCGGTACAATTTTTCTTGTCAAGTGATTAGGGTCCGACACCACCCCCAATCACATACTCAATGTGCAAATATATAGATTAGTTTGGGGGTAGTATCATGGATACGTGTATCCCAACAGAAATTTTTTCGACTGCAACTAATTGTGAATTTGTACTATTGCAGAAATTTCTCAATCGCTTCCAAACGACAACGTGGAGACGGTGGTTAACCTCTAGCCTCCAAGATTTGATAGCCGACGGTTTGTCTCCGCCGAGGCATAGGAGCGCTACAATAAGATGGCTACCCGCTCTCTCGTCCCTGAACGTGGTCTACGTCCCAATCAAACCAAGGATGGAGAAATAGCAGTGATGATTCTTTGAGCAAACTGGTTCTCCTCACCGAATGTACTTTAATTCAAAGAAGTGATTGCAGTTGTAAAAGAGTTATACGCCAACTTGCCCGAGCATGATCATTATGGGGTATTTGTCCGAGGCAAAACCGTGGAAATCGGGGAGGAGGATATAAATGGGTGCTATCAACTACCCTTAGAGGGCCTTCATGATGAATATGCTAGACTCGTGAGTGATGGGCCGGACTACGAAAAGATTATTCGGGAGCTGTGTCAACCGAACACCACATGGACCATGCATGAGCGTGGCAGCATGACTTTCCCATTGTCACACCTCAGTCTATATGGAAAGGCATGGTATGCCTTCATTTGTGCCAAATTGATGCCCTGCACACATGTGAGTCACGTAACCAGAGAAAGGGCTGTGCTATTATACTCAATCATACAAGGCCTAAGAATTGATGTCGGCCATCTTATTCAGCAATCTATCCTCCGCGCATCTTGCGGAGGGACCACAGGAGGGTTACCACATCCGTCACTGATCTGCGTTTTATGTGCTAAGTTTGGGGTCAAATGGAAATCCGATGAGATGATTCAAACGCCTATGCCCGTGTTGGACCACAAGTTGATCCGTCGTTATAAAGTGTGGTCAGGTGGAGCAAATCACCCTTGGGGACTGGGTTTCATAATCCCCCAAGTTACATCTACACAAGCCCCACCACCTCAGGCTCCACCTACTTATGGCCCATCTACAGCAGCTCATCGAGGTGTGGTCCCCGGTCGTCGCCCAATGGAGATAGGCATTTGGTTTTACAATATGGAGTCTTAGAATGTAATAAACATCGGAGCGTCAAGACGTGATTTTCAAGTTTTAGTTGACCAATTTGTTTATGAAATGCACCGATCCGTCCAAACCCATCCCAAGGCGTTCAACTTAGTCACTTCCCAACTACTCGATTCGCCAAAGATTTCCCTTCCGATCAAGAGATGGCGAGGACGATGATGCTCCACCGAGAGAATAAGCTCATCGTGGAAGTCCTCTGTGTTTTTTGCCTTATTTCTCGCATGAGGACATTGCTCTAGATTAGTTTGGGGTGGTTAATTTTATTTCTAAGTATTAGTTTGTTATTAGTTTGTGGATTTGGTTTGTGATTGTTAGTTTATTGTTGCATTTAGGAGTGCATAATAATTCCAGTTTTTGATAGTCATGATATTTGGGGGCCAATGATGAAAGTAGAATTGCATGAACAAGTCTAGTAAGGATTGTTGAGTCAGTGATATGATTTTCTTGACATGAATTGAATCTTTATCTGTTTGACACTAATATTATAGGAAGGCACTTTGAAAAAAATGACCATGTTGGCTATGATAGTTTAAATGGTTAGATAATAGAGTTCTAAAGGAGGATTGCTAGTGATATGGAAGAACAATTTGAATAGCTAGAGAAGACTGAATTTATGCATAAACTCGAGTTTGGGGGAAAAATATTTGGAATATATAAGCTAAAATATATATATATATATATATAAATACAGGGTGACTAGTCTTGTTTCGGGGCCTTTGTTACTTGGGCAAGTACACCCGAGGGGATTGTCTTTACACCTAACGCCCTAAGGTCTTTCATGGTCTGGGAGTCGTTTGTTGGTCGAAAGCTCGCTAAGGGGTAACACTGTTAGCCTAATGGGATGAGACATTGCACAGTCATTTATGTATATTAAAAAAAAGGAAAAGAAAAGAATAAGTATTCCATTTTGACTTTTGAATTCGGGTAAGTGTTTGATTTCAGTTGAAATGAGTATATTTGATGAGTTCTCAAGTTTACACTGTATGATGCTTACTAAGAAATCTATTATCTTTCATATTTTTGCCTTTCATGGGTTAGCATGGTTGTTGAACACACACTCACAATATCAGTAATAACAGATTCAGATTCGTTGATTGTTGGGATATTATTGATCTGCTTTTGCATGATTAATTAGCATGTTTTTGTGATTTTTCTGAGGCATATAGATATACGTGAGCTTTTGAATTGCTGGAATTAAGAATATATAAATATAAATAGTTTGCATTTGCATGATGTGTAGTTTTGTTTTGTGATCTTATGTTTTGTCGCATGAGGACACGCAACGATTTAAGTTTGGGGGTATTTGATGATTGGGTAATATACCCATGAATTGGATATATTTGGACTTAAATTATTGCATTCTCAAGTTATTTAGTAGCATTTTATTGTGTTTATGTCTTGTTTTTGCAGATTTGGGAGCTACAAGGGCAATTATGGGAGATTCAAGCATTTAATGGCAATATGGTAATTTCAGAGAAGTCCAAATGGGCGCTTAGAAAATACATCTACTACCAAAAGCGTCATACCGAGCCTCGGCCCGCTTTTAATCGGATTAATTAAGCGTTTGACTTCCTGTTGGACTTCCTGTAGCTTGTCATGAACGTTGCTTTCCTTTCTAAGTTCAATTTTCCCATTTGCTAGCTTCTCATGGTATATCATCCTTAGACTGTAACAGTCTATAGTGGAATGCCCCACATATTGGTGGTATACACAGAAGTCTGGTCTTCTTTTCATCTCTTCTGTCACTAGAAATCTAGGCCTTGGGGGTTTCACCTCCCCATGTTTAACCGATTGTTCGTATAGACCACTGAATTCCTTCTCACTACATGCGATAGCCTCCGGGACTGACTTTCTTGCATATTTGTCTCCAGGCCTTCCTCTGCTTCATTCAAAAATTTTCTTATGCTTCTCCCTCTTGCCCCCTTGTGGTTTTGAATGAGAGTCAGTCAAAGCCACAGTTGTCATCCTCTTGCCCTTCCATGTAACCGTCGCATGGCTGGTGGGAAATGTCATGATTCCTTTCAAGTCTTGTACAAAAGATGAGAGGATCTCGAAGGAATCAAAAGCTTTGGTAATGAGGTGGGGTTTGAAGGCGTCTAAAGCACCATTATTTCAAAAACTGACCAATTCTTTTCTTCAATCGGCTCTGCGCACTTCTGTACCTGAGCCCTAAACCTATCCACATAATCTGACAGCTACTCGTTCGGCTTCTGCTTTAATCGCATAAGCTCTATAATGGTCACCTATTTCTGTACATAGAAAACATTCTTAAAAAATTATAATTTTAGGTCATCTTAATCATGGACTGACCCCTTCTCCAAATTGTAGTACCAACTGAAAGCACTATCCGTCAAAGTCTTGTTAAATTCCTGCATAAACAAGTTGTGGTTGTTTACTTCATTATATCCTAGCCATGGAGACATCGACTCTATGAACCTTGCAATATGTTCCCTAGCATTTCCTTTCTGCCCGTTGTATTTTAGAAACTGTGGGGGATGCTTAATATACCCTTTTGGGTAAGGTTGTCTCCGAATGTGTGCCGGCTAAGGTGGAGTAAAGTCTAACTTCGAGGGTCAGGATGTCTGCCTGTGAAGTTGATTGATCACATCGATCATATCATCCTTCGTCACGTACTGGCTCGTGGCATGAACTCTCTGGGGTGTTGTGATATACTGTTGTATCGATGGTGTGTATAGTAAAGAAATTGGTTGATGTACACTTGCATCGTGCAAAGCTGGCGCTAGTGGCAGTTGATGGCTCACTCGCTGGACATAGCTTGAGATGGTTGGCATCTGTACTTGTGAAAATGCTAGGAGAGCAGTTAGTATGATGTTTGTCTGAGGTTGGCTTGCTTCCAACCTAGTTTGTGGCACATCACCACTGTTCTAGCTCAAAGTTGATGATTGGAGCCGAATGATTCTCCGTCGATGGAGGTACAATCTAGTTCTCTTTGTTGTTGCTGCCATTATTGTTGTCTTCCACTTCTGCTTGTTCTCCCTGCAAACTGCCTGGGAACATGGCCTTGAAGGTAGGGATCTGATGGCAGAAATTCCCCATTTCCTCTTGCTTCCTCTGCATCTCCAGCATTATGGCCATCATCATCCCTTTTCTTTCTCATGCGTCCTTCAACGCCTTGAGCATCTCCAGTTACACAGCATTTGTCTACTCTCCACTTGCATCCTCGCCTTGCTTTCCTGCGTGTGTTTATTTTTTATTGGCCATATATGGTTATGTTGAACTCCCTTCCGAAGCGTCTTCAATAATTGGTTGGTCAAGATCCAGATTTGCACCTTGGAAAGCTTGATTTGCTTGCCTTGGAACTGGATTCGGTGAGGTAATTCTATTTTTTGCTGAAGCAACTCTTCCTGTAGTTCTCCCACTTCGAGTTGTGGGCATACCCTTCACGAATTCCACACCTCCCCAGCAGAGTTGCCAAAGAAATATGAGCAAGGAAATCATGCCTTGCTAGTTAGGGTTTCGTGTTGGCTGAGGAGGAGAGCAATCCACGAACAGTACGAAATTAATTGATTGATCGAAGAATGGAAAAGAATAAGTGGGCGATTACTCTAATGACACGTGGCAGAACTCCTAGAATCCAAAAAATGTGTTAAGGGTAGCAGGGATTCCAAGAACCTTCTTGAGTGCTTCGAGTTGAGAGAATGTCCAAGTCCTGAGTACTTTTGAGAGGGAATGTCCAAGTCTTAAGTCACCAAAGAGTCCCCCCTTCATAGAATGGAAGGGGTATTTATATAGTTTCCTGGAATTAAGTAGTCATATGTCAGACAGATGTCTTTAGAAAAATTTCAGAAATACCCTTTAGTCATTAGAATAATGCCTATATCTCCCTGTCCTTCTAGCTACCAATCCAATCCCTCAATCAATTTTCAAAATGAGCCGCCTCCACGAGCCTTCTGCCTTGGGACACGTGGAGGCCAGCTTCTCCCAGGTCTAGCACATTTATGTCTAACTCTTCTATCTTCATTCCATTAGGTTATACAAATCATAATCTACACATTTAATGAAGTCGTGGAACCCTAATTGTGCATTTAATTCAATTAAGTTATCTAAACCCTAATTTTTCACTTGGGCCCACACAGACACAAAAAAATAGATAAATATACTTTCTCCTTCAAATCAAATATAATTATCATCAAGACGAAGTCGAGAAGCAATTCGTGTTGATAACGTATTATAAAAGATTACTAAAATTAAGAACAAAGATGATTAGAGAAAAGAGAGTATTCTCATAATATTTTGTATATCACATTCTCTTCAATGTTATTATTTATAGATATATGGACTTGGAAGTTTCAAAACTCAAAAGTCACGAGTTTTAAAACTTAAGAGACACTGGGAGTTCCGAAAAACCAAAGATCATTACAATTAAATAAAAAATATAGACATTCATATATATATATATATATATATATATATATATATATATATAGGGAAATGATCCGTGAAATACGTTAGTTATTAACCCTGTTTCAACTAACGCTCATCCAACCGTCCAAAATTGGAGTTAATGGCTTGAGATGAGCGCCAAGTAGCTAGAGGAGTAGCGGCCAAAGAAATTTCTTTTATGATGGCCGCTACTCCCTCTAGTGGGCCAAAAAACGATCAGAGTGTTTTGATTTGGTCATAGAGAGTAATGACGAACATAAAAAATTGGCTTAATTCATCGATTATCCTAATTATGCTCGCATATATATACTACTTATTAATCATTAAAATAAAATAATAAATAATTATAAGGATAATAATTATCTTTATATATTTCCTATACTTATTAATAAAATAAGTATGTATAAGGATAATTATTGATTATCATCTTATGATTTTTAATTATAAATAAAAAATAGTGATTGAATTTATATTATATTCCTACTCAAATATATAAACTCAATCATTATTTCCTATTTATAATTAAAATCATAATTAGTAATTATTCTTATAAGGATAAGTAATCAGAATTATTCTTATAAGGATAATGATAATCGAGAATTATTCTTATAAGGATAAGTATAAAGATAATTATCGATTATCCTTATAATTATCCTTATAATTATTTATTATTTTATTTTAATGATTAATAAGTAGTATATATATACGAGAATAATTAGGATAATCGCAATTGCTTCAAATTATTTTATGTCGATCGCTACTTTTCTAGCTTACCAAAAAACACTGTCATTGTTGATCAAGTCATGCATGAGTAGCTACCAAAGATAAAGAGAATTTGTCGGTCATACTCCTCTAGCTATCTGGCGCCTATCTCAAATGGCTATTAACTCTAATTTTGATAAATTGGATGAGCGTTAGTTGAAACAGGTTAATAACTAACGATTCATGAATCATTTTGATATATATATATATATATATATATTACAACTTTATAACCAATAAACTTTTAATATTTTTCACTTTTGTTTAACTGGACATGTCACGTCATAATTTATGACATGGCCTATTAGCTAAGACAACAAGTGCTTATGTATAATTAAAAAATGTTGTTGCGAAAGAATTCTAACATTTATTAAACATCAAATTAATCAAATAGTAAATATTCATGAAACTTATGACGTTTGTCTCCTTAATGTTTAATAATATGAAAAAATAAATAAAGTAGCTTTTTTTTTTACTTACAATTAGTACTTATGTTTACCCTTCTTTTAGACTTGTATGTTATTATAGGTTATTTTGATTTTCTTAGGGTAGAATTATTTAATATCACATAATAAAAAAAAGGGATAAATCAACTTTTGGTACTTGTACTGGGACACGACTTACAATTTGATACCTGAAGTGAAAAAATTATAAATTGGTGATTGTACTCGAAAAATATTATACTCTATTAAACATTAGGGACACAACTTACAATTTGGTACCCGAAGTTAAAAAAGTTACAAACTGGTGATTGTACTCGAAAAATGTTACACTCTGTTAAACAGTAGGGTTTCATCTTTATTCTGTATGAAAATTAGGGTTCTCTTCTTCTGTCATTCTTCTTCTCTTATTCTTCGTGTCTCGATTCTCCATTGATTACTGGTTCTCATATATTTATTAAAGGGTTTTCAGTGTTTAATTAAAAGGATGAGCTCGTCTTGGAGTGGAATCGTGAATGAAATCGGGGAAGAAGATTGTAGTTCATGCAATAAAAATGAAAGAATTACACCAGAGTTCCCAAGTCGGTGCCACTATGGAGCAATGGTGCGAATGTGGGAGGCAAGGAAATATGGAACAAAACATCGAGGATCTTCTTCGCGTCGACTTCGCTTCTCCCTCTGTATGTTTGTCTCTCCCGTTGGATCAATTTTAACGATTATTTAAAAATTAGAAAGTACAAGCACCGGATTTCAACATTTTTCGAGTACAATCACCAGTTTGTAACTTTTTCACTTCGGGTACCAAATTGTAAGTCGTGTCCCTAATGTTTAACGGAGTGTAACATTTTTCGAGTACAATCACCAATTTATAACTTTTTTTACTTCGGATACCAAATTGTAAATCGTGTCCCAGTACAGATATCAAAAATTGATTTATCCCAATAAAAAATAACTATTGAATTAATATAAAAACATTTAGTAGTTTAAAAGAACTGGACTCTAACGTGGTAGCTTTTTATGTTTCAAAGTTCAAACACATACTCACAATACCTTTTTTTAAATTGTTATTTTTCTAAAAACAAAAATATAATCATTGTGGGCCATGACCTGAATCGTATTAAGTAAATGTCTGTCTTAGTGTCTTTGAATCGAAAATAGCAAAAAACTTGTTCCTTAAAAAGATTAAATAAAAACTGCACTTTCTAAAATGTTAAAAATCCGAGATAATGAAAAAATAAACAAAATAAAAAATTTAAAAAGAGAAGACAATGCATTCTTCCATGAGATGTCCAAACTATATATATGCCTAATACTCCATTCCCAGAGATGTTGCAGATCATTTTATAGCTCATACAATTGACAAATTTTTATGAGATTATTTTATTCTTTATTTATTATACACAAGAAATTAAAATGATATTCCAGGATAACCATTTATTAAAAGGTATGATCACATAATGTATTTAATCAACACATATATGCTGTGTAGTGTTTAGCTACTTTCCAAAAGAGGTGTAGGAAACAAAAGCCCCAAGTGCCACAATCACCAGAACAGCCGCAGCCATATTCACCATCAATTCCCTTTCTTCACTTAGGCCCCTTGCAAGCCGCTTCACCACTTGCTTATACTCCTCCAAACTATATCCCCCAAAACCACTTTTTTCTTCATCCCTTTTCTCAACGATCTTTTTAATCACTTTTTCATCTTGATTTGGCTCTTTATCTTTTTTCTCAATTCCCTTGATATTTTCCTTCCATACCGACTTTTCCATAGTATTCGGATACATTTCCGGTTTCTTTATTTCATTGCTTTCACTACTTGTGGTAGTACTTGTTTTATCTTCCCTGACATTTTGAGCACCAGTAGTTGAAGTTAAATTTGGCGAATTTGCGGGTTTTGGAGTGCTCATGGCCTGGGAACTCCTGCTCTCGGCCTTTGTCGTGGCAGAAGTTGATGGTGCAGCTTGGGATGGAATAGCATTGGCTTGAGAACTTGGTTTGGCATTGGCTTCTTGTGGATTTGTTGGCGTTCGGATTCCGGCTGGGGCTAGGGCAGGAGCTGGGGATGGGGCTGGAGTTGTTTGGGTTGTTTTGACTTCAGCTTTCCACGGCATTGTAATGGTAAGAATTCCGCGATCAAATTTGGCACGGATTCCTCTAACGTTACAATTTTCCAGGATTTGAAAATCCTCTTGGAAACGGTTCCATTTGTTGCCAACAACTAGACGCTCCCCAGAAACCCTAATAATATTTTTGGTTTCGGTTGTCACTTTAATATTTTCTTTCACAAAACCTGGAAAAAAATAATAGAGTAATGAGTGAATTTTATATACACAAAATCTTCAAGAGTTAACCCTAACTTTTAAATTAAATATCCATGAACATATAACTGTGTGCAAGTTTTCTTTAAAAAAAAAACTATATATGTGCATGTTTAGTTTGGAGTTTTTGAGAATTTTGAAATCCAAAATTGCTTGAAAATAATGTTCGTCTAGACACAATTATTTTAACTCACAAACACGGCTTTTTAATTCCAAATTTGCCACATTATTTTCAATGGGGTTAGTTTGGGGCATAAAAACCGCCCAATGAAAATAATATATATATATATATATATATAAAAAGCCAAAGTTATCAAATGAAATTTCAAATGAATGTATGCAAACTACAATTACCAGGAAGATAAACATGTAGAAGATCAGCTTCTCCTTCTTTTTTCCACTCTGACTGGGGGCTGAGCTGTTCATAGACGCGATTAACGAGTCTTGGAGGATTGGTTGGTCTCGTTGCCATATTTTTTTTCTCCTTTGTTTTCCCTTATTCTTCAAATATATTTGCTAAGATAATAATTGTTCATGACATAAACACCTATATATATATATATATATATATTTGTGTGAGGTTAATTATATCTATGTTGTTGAGATGTAGAAGTTTAGTTTTGCTTTTCCTTATCAATCAAACAATGCCAATTTTGTTTCTTTGGTGTTGTGTTAATTGGTAGTCTGCTTGTGTCCCTTGGTCATGCATGGTATATCTTCTTGCGAGGATAAAGTAGAAAATTCTTTGTTTTGCTTTCACTCTTTTCATTTGGACTTATGAAATCATTCATGGCTTCGCGGGGGGCGGGGGGCGGGGGGGGGTGGTACTATGAATAGGTCACAAGTAAGCTGAGCTCAGTATGAATAGGCTTGCAAGTAAGCTGATCAGCTACTCTTGCTCGAGCTCAACTTCATAAATCTACTTCAATTGTTACGAAATTAAAATATATTTTCTTTTTGTTAATGCAGTTTTTTTAAACAAATTTGGAATTTCTAAAGTTTTGAATTTGAACTAAAAGAGCATTTCTACATACTAATTTTCAACCAAAATAATTCATTATTATTTTACTAATAATAGTATAAAATGACACATCTCATATTTATATCTAAATTTCATTAATACCCCTGTATTTTTTAAACTTAACTTATTACTTGGCACATGCAAAACAAAATACAACCTTAATATTTATAAATTATGGAAATGAGACTACTTTTTTGTGAAAAAAAATAACTGCCACCGGGAATATTAATGGATTTTATGCTCAATGGAAATTTTCACCAAACCGAGTAATGCTCTATTCAAACTTGAAAACATTTAGTAACGAAAATTGACCAAAATTCAACGAATTTCAACAAATTGAAACTATCCATCAAGTCTTAACACAAATAAATGAAACAACATGCTAATATTGTGATTTTCCCCTCGAGGGAAATTACTCTGGCTAATTTACTCGTAATAAAAAGACTAGGTAAAAGCCCTCGAAATGTCTATTTCCTGAGCAGGCAAGCAACATGACTAGGCGGGCCTCTAATTCAACCTCTGAGCAGCTTCCTTGGCAAGAAGCCTCTCTTCGGCCTTAGTTTTGGCTTGGGATTTCGAGCCCATGATGCCACCACCCCACTTCTTTCTGTACTCGTCGTACTTGTCATTGAAGTTTGCCTGAATTGAGAAGTATAAAAAGATGGAAATCAGATTCTCATTTGTAATTTCTTGTCTATCTATTGTTGACCTCTCGTCTCTGTTATATATAGAAACTGTTGTATGATTTACATGACATCAAATTCAAAACTCAAACCAATCCTAATCTTTCCAATTCAAATATTAGTTACAGCCTTAGATATATTACAATCGTGGATAGAGTCAGTCCTTATCCAATACAATAGCTTGGGTGGAGAGATTTAAGTGTATGAGATAATCTGTGTCAATACCCCCGTCAAGCTGATGGGGGTGGAATCACTGTCAGCTTGTTACGGAAAAACTCGAACTTTGCAGTACCTAATGGCTTAGTGAAAATGTCGACAATTTGATCATTTGTGGAGATGAAGCGAACAAGCAAATCTTTCCGAGCCACCTTTTCGCGCACAAAGTGAAAGTCAATTTCATTAATGCGAGCATGGAACACTGGATTCACAGCCAAGTAAGTTGCCCCTATGTTGTCACACCAAAGTATGGGAGGCTGCTTCAGAAAAACACCCAATTCACAAAGCAAAGATTGTATCCAAGTCAATTCTACAATATCTCGCGAAGATTTATACCCGGTACATTTGTGGAAGATCTTGCCTGATCTTTTCTTGCGTGAGCACTACGAAATTAAGTTCGTCCCCATATAAATGGCATAACCAGCAGTTGATTTTACATCGAGAGAGAACACGCCTGATCAGAGTCACAGAAGGCTTGTATCTTAAATGATTCGGTGCAGCGAACAAGAGACAAACCATAAGCAGATGTGGCTTGTAAATAACGAACAATACGTTTAACTGCAACCCAATTAGATTCTGTAGGATTATGCATTGATTGGCACACCTTGTTAGCAACAAAAGAAAGATCTGGGCGAGTTAAGGTAGTGTATTGTAAAGCACCCACTATTTGTCTGAAAAGGGATGGATCTGAAACAACAGATCAGAGGCAGTAGTAGGTCGGACAGCAGCAGAAAGAGTGCGGACTGGTTTGCAGTCTGTTGGAAGAATACATATTTTGATTTGATGTTTAAAGTTAATGCTCATGATTATATGTAAAGTCCTCAAGGAATATATGTACAAGGACTTAGTGATAGATCAAATTTGTTAGGTTGATCTTAGCTTTTAATGTTCATCATTCTATAAACGAATGTATAGATAAAGAGATCAAAGATGTTAGGTTGATCTATGACTTGGAAGGAATAGATAGACCTTGAAAAGGATCGCAGTCTATCGAGCTGATCAACAAATTGCAGAAGCTAAGGCATAATCGTAAAGCTTAGAAGATCGTAGTGTATCTGCCTTGAAGGGCCTCTCTAGAAATCGTAGAGTGGTCCAGACGTTTGCTGAAGCTAACTCAGAGATCGTAGTGTGCAAAGATCGTAGTGTGCAAATCCTTGAGAAAGATCGTAGTGTTCTCTTCATACTAAGCACCAATGTGACAAGACACCACGATATGGATTGAAGAGTATCATCTGCCTTGTGTCAGAAGCATCGAGCCCTAATTTTATTTGAAGACAAATTCTAATAAAAGTCGAATGAATTTGAAATGTTGAAGTCCTCACTAGTCCCAACGGTACAAAAGATATCCTTAGTATTCAACAAAAGGAACGTACGTATTCAAGAAGCTAAGGAAAGGACCATAGGACAGAGGAAAAACACCTTTTCAGGTGTTAGGTGAGAAAGCAGTCTGATGTGTCAGTGGGCCAAAATGCAATTCAGAAGGTGTGCAGAAAAGTCTCCATCAAAGTTCAAAAATGTCAAACGCATTTAATGCTTCAACAAATGGCTTCAACGAATAGATTTCAAGGATCGCATATATGCAGAAAATATGCAGATGAGAGATCTAAGCAAGCATTGAACAAAAACACACAAGAACACTCAACACTCAACTCTACGATCTGAGAAAAAGAGGAAGCTTTCTCAGCTACTCAGTTCTTTCGAATAAGTGCTTAATTGCAACTGAGTAGCAATCACGAACTCAACAACTACCAATCAACTGAAGTAAGAGTTCCAAGTCAGAAGGACTTGAAGAGTTCTAAGTGAACTGTGAAGAACCAAGTCTGGTGGACTTGAAGAGTTCAAGAGTGAACTAAGAAGTGCCTAGACTGCTGGTCTAGAAGGAATCTGTGAGATTCAGAAAATGTAAAAGACATCCTTAGTGGATTTTATACTCGAGGAGTAGAAGAGTGGATTAGGAGCTTTAAGTGCTCTGAACCACTTAAAAACAACTGTGTCTATTTCATTCTTGCTATAATTGCTATAACTGTTATAACTGCCTCACTCTCATTAACTCTATCTAAAAGGGAGTTCAAAGAAACCTTAATTCCGTTGTGTTTTACTCACTACCAAAACTAACTAAATAGAAAGAAAAGATTTTTAAATATCTATTCAACCCCCACTTCTAGATAACTATTGTGCCTTCGAGAACTAACAATTGGTATCATAGCAGGTTCTATAATATAGCCTATAAAGCTTGAGTAGATCCAATGGCACACTTACCAAGCGAATCAAAGACTGGATGAGGTAGCAAGCCACCTATGTGCAACAAAGATAAATTCGCTAACTGGAAGGTTAGGATGCAAGCTTACATGGATTCAATAGATGAAGATCTATTTGAAACTGTTCAGAATGGGCCCTATGCTCCTACAATGCTTGCACCAACTGCAAACAACCCAAACAGAATACATATCAAGGTCAAAGGAGAATGGACAGAAAACGAGAAGAGAGCTGTCCAGCTCGACAAAAGGCCAAGAACATCTTATTCCAATCCTTGGAAGATGATCTGTTTGAAAACGTGGTCAACAACAAAACAACAAAGGAGGTTTGGGAAGCATTACTCATCATGCATGAAGGAATATAAGAAGTCAGAGAAAACAAACAATCTCTCTTGACTCAGCAATATGAGATGTTTGCTCACGTTCAAGGAGAGAACGTCACTGCCACCTACGAGAGATTCAATGTTCTGTTCAACTCTCTACGAGCCCATGGAAAGATCTATCCAAACAAAGATCTAATCATAAAGTTCATGAGATCCTTACCAAGTAAGTGGGATGCCAAAACCACTGCCATTAGAGAGTCAAAGAATCTACATGAAATGATTGTTCAACATCTATATGGCAACCTTCTCACATACAAATTGGAGCTGACTCAACGAGCAGAAACCTTGTCTGAAGGAAGAAAGAAGGATAAAAGTGTTGCTCTCAAAGCAACTGAAAACACCTCCAAAGTCAACACTGAAGTTGATTCTGACTACGATGAAGAGGGTGATGAGGACTTTGCAATGCTGGTGAAGAGACTCAGAAGGTTCATGCGACAAGGCAAAACCAGCAAGCCAAAGAAAGTCAGCAACTACAGCAACCAGGAGCAAATGAATGACCTATGCTATAATTGCAAGAAACCTGGCTAGTTCATTGCTAATTGCAACAAACCTCTCAGAGAAGAACTCAAGAAGAAATCACATTCAAAGAAGGAATACAAAGTCAACAAAAGGCCTCAAAAGAAAGACAAAGGCCTTATAGCTGGAGGATCGTGGAGTGACTCAGACAATGACTCAACTCCGGAATCTGGAGATGATGAAGATCCTCAAATGGCAAATCTTTGCTTGATGGCCAAAAATGCAAGGGACAAACAGAACTCCAACATACATGAAGTAAGTATCAATGAGGTATTCGACTTCAACTCTCCTGATGTAGATATTAATGACTTAAGAACTGAACTGCATGGTATAACATCTGATCTGCATCAATACATAAGGACTATTCACTTCTTCAAAAGGAGAAAGAAAAAGTTCAAAAAGAACTGGAAACAGCCCTTCTAAGTACTGATTCTCTCTCCAAGTTTGAAGCTGAGAATAAGCTCTTAAAACAAACAAATGAGCTCAATGCAAAAAGAGAGTCAAGTCTAACCTCTAAAATTGAGGATCTAGAAAAGACAATCTCTACATGGAGTAAATCCTCTTCATCCATGGACTCTCTAATCTCTAGCCAGAGAAGTGTCTCTAACACAATAGGGTTAGGCTTTGGAGAATCTACCTCAAAGCCATGTGTGGAAAAATTAAAGGAAATTAGCACTAGTAATGCCTCAAGTTTTAGTAGAGGCATTATATTTGTGAAATCCTCACAGAAGGATGAGCTTGTCAAACCCTGCTCTACTAATTCAATCCATATTCCTAGGAAAAAGGGATCTCATGCCGGTCTGGGTTTCAAAAAAGAGAAGAGTAACCCAACCACTACTCACCAACCTCGAAGGATCGTAGAATCCAATAAGATCAGCTCTACGAACCAACTGGGAAGGTATAGTAGAGGTAAGGTATACTCCTCACAAATCATGAAACACAAGGACACATGGAAGAAGGAATATCAGCCTAACAGTAGGATGACCAATAACCCACAAAAGTCCAAATGGAGGAAGAATTTTCACACACACACAAACATGCATCATATTAGATGTTTTGTGTGCTACAAAGTTGGCCACAAGGCTACAAAATGTCATTATAATTCCATGCATATGAGACCCAAAATCAAGCAGATTTGGGTCCCCAAGGGTACTAACAAAGTAGGACCCATGCAAGTATGGGTACCAAAATGAAGGTTTAATGTTACTACAAGAAAAGAGCTCCACGATCACAATCTGGTATCTGGACAGTGGATGCTCAAGGCACATGACTGGGAACAAAGCCCTTCTGTCTAACTACATAGAAAAGGAGGGTCCCTCGGTCATCTTTGGAGACAATAGCTCTAGCAAGACAAGAGGATATGGCTCAACTGGAAATGGTGCAGTATCCTTCAGCAAAGTGGCCTATGTGGAAGGACTACAACACAATCTTCTAAGCATTAGCCAACTCTGTGACAAAGGTCATCAAGTAACATTCCTCAACAATCAATGTCAAGTCTAAGATCTGAAAACATCTGCTGTGAAGTTAATCGAAACAAGAGAAGGAAATGTCTACATAGTAAACCTTGGACAACTAAGCTCAGATGAGACTATATACTTTCTAGCTAAAGCATCTGAAGAAATGAGCTGGCTATGGCATCGAAGATTATCTCATATCAACTTCAAAAGTATGTCCAAATTAGCTTTAAAAGATCTAGTTGCAGGCTTACCCAAGTTCAACTTCGTTAAAGAAAGGTCGAGCAATGCTTGTCAACTTGGAAAGTAGACCAGAAGCTCATTCAAGAGCAAAACTGCCAACTCAATTGACAAGCCTCTGCAGCTGCTACACATGGATCTTTTTGGGCCAATTCCAATGACGAGCCTTGGAGGAAAGAGATACTCTCTGGTCGTAGTCGACGACTACACCATATTTATATGGGTGTTCTTTCTAACTTCAAAGGATGAAACAAGCTCCCAACTGATCAAGATATTCAAGCTGGTGATGAACAAGAAAGGAGAGAAAATCAAGGCTATAAGGAGTGATCATGGCAGAGAATTTGAGTTCTCAGAAATGGACCAGTTCTGTACAGACAATGGCATTAGTCACAACTTCTCAGCCCCACGAACTTCCCAACAAATTGGAGTAGCTGAGAGAAATAATAGGACATTGATAGAGGCTGGAAGAACTCTACTAGCAGCAGCCCATCTGCCTGAATACTTTTGGGCAAAAGCTGTCAACAATGCATGCTACACTCAGAACGATCACTCATATACTCTATGTGACGCCCCCAAAATAGGTATACATCACCTATTCTAAGTCGCCAAATACATGGTACATAATATAAATACAATCTTAAATATACAAATGAGCTGTGAGTTTTAATACAAATATTGTCTTCTAGACAGTATTAAAACTCAAAATAAGTCCTCAATACATTTATTAACACACTATTTTATAGAATAGTGAGGACTACTAATGCTATCGTCTGGACCGTCACTCCGTTCCCTGACTAGTCCCTGCTACGTTCTCATTTCCTGAAGAGAACAATGAATGTAAAAGGGTGAGCTCAACTAGCCCAGTAAGAAATATTATGACTAAGATAATGCAGAATAAATTATCATTAGCCTTCAACAATGTTAAACTGATAAAATACAATAAACATCAAGTTTAACTACAGCGGAACAAACAACCCATTAAAAGAGTCAAGTAGAGAATAAAATCTACTATCTTTTATGATTTAAAAAGGTTTTTCATCACTTTTATCATTTGAGACTCGAAGCAATAAATAATCCACATTATCCACACTTTTCTGGCCAAGGATATTCATTAGTATCACAACCACAAATTATCCATGCACTACTGGCTAAGGATATTCGTGTATTCATCATCGATGGTCATGATCATGCCAACAAGCATCCCCATCAATGCACTATGGGCCAATGAGGACTTTTACCACATCATTTGTAACATTCTTTGTCATAATTATACCGAATAATCCACAGGTCATAATCATACCAAGTCCATCTATGCACTGTGAAGCCACAGATGACTTTCAACATAATATAAGCATGAGGATGATGACAATAATATAAGAATTCAATAAAATAAGTTCAAGAATTAATTTATATATAATTCAATAACGTCCAAATTGTCATCATGATATTGCTTTGTAGAGTAAAATTTAAGAATGCTTAGAAGAATATTTCCTTGAAAAGATACTGGATGAAGCGCAAATATCAAGGATATTCCACTAATTTCATGAAGTATAGAAGTCAAAAATTTAACCAACTAGGTATAATAAAGAATGGAATAACGAAAGAAATCACCAGGCATGCGATAGACCGCACAGACAGGTTATTCCAATAGAATAATAAATAATGGAACAAGGTCATGCGTAAACGCACAGACAGGATATTCCAACAGGAAATAATAAATAATGGAACCAGGTCATGCGTAAACGCACAAACAGATATATTCAATGAGAATAATAAACAACGTAACCGAGGTTATGCCTAAACGCAAAGAGCGGGATGTTCCAACAGAATAATAAATAACGGAACCGGTCATGCATGCGTAGCATACGGCATACGATGTTCCAATGAATAATAAAGAATGGAATAACAGAAGAATTTCACCATGTATGCGGTACTTTGCATAGACAGATTATTCCAACATAATAATAAAGAATGGAATAACAGAAGAATTTCACCAAGTATGCAGTACTTCGCATAGACAAGTTATTCCAACATAATAACAAAGAATGGAATAACAGAAGTTCTCTTCATGAAGACGAAAGAAAGAAATAATACCCCTTACCGTAAAAGAAGAGTATTCCGACTGGTAGGGCGATGATATTCTTGAAGAAAACTTGAACTACGCTCAAAGCTTCTTAAAACTCTAAAGAAATACGCTCAAGATTATAGAAGAATTCTCTGAACTTCTGGTGTGGTTTTCAATTCTAACTAAGCATCCTATTTATAGGAAATAGAAAGGATACTATGCTGCACTATGCAATAAAATATAATATATTATATTTATAATCAAATAAAACAAAACTTTATAAAAAGTATTCTGTTTTATATAAAAAGATTTTACTATGCAAACACTATGCAGGCACTATGCAAACACTATGCATAATAAAATATAATATATTCTTATTATTATCTAATAAAAGAAATAACTTTATAAAAGTATTACATTTTATATAAAAAGATTTTACTATGCAAAATATTATGCATAATCAAATATAATATATTCTAATTATTGTCTAATAAAATAAATAACTTTATAAAAGTATTACATTTTTATATAAAAAGTTTTTCTGTTTTTATTACATTAATAATACTAATAAAACAAAATTTATATATATATATATATATAAACTTAGTGACTTCATAAAAAGACACCTCAATATATCTAACAACATTTATCATTATTATTATAATTCACAATATTAATCGACCAGTCGTTCTAGGAAGAGGGGGCTTTCCAATAAGGATTTCTCCTATTAGTAGCGCTTGATTAGGTAACCAAACCTCTCATTAGCAGAACTTCTAGACATCGTTAATATTGAAAATAATAATATTAATAACTCTGTCATCTCAATTATTGATTTAATAATATATAAAACATCGACAATAATTGAATCAAATAACATGAGATAATATGCAACAATTACTGAAGCAATAATTGAACAAAACTAAGTGACTTCTCACGTAAGCATCAATAATCAATACTGTGTGCTACTATGCAACCACGCGTATTACTATACTTTTACTACCGAGTAGTTCAACAGTTTTAACTGTAAAACTTTCGCTGTTATTTTCGTAAAATTATTTTTGTCATTTTTTCAATCCAACAATAATTCTGTTGTGGGGTCCACCAATGATTGTGTCATCGTACGAATATTCCTTGTTTAAACGAATATTCCCCGACCAATCGAATATTATATAACAACTTGCGTACTTTGAAAATTTTATAAATATTACCCACAACTATAACATTATATCAAATTCATTCCATAATATTTAAAAATGATATTTATAAAAAAAATCATCTTTATTAAAAAAAGTTGGAGTCTTACAATCTCCCCTTCTTATGAAATTTCGCCCTCGAAATTAGGGTACATACCTGGTATGTCGAAGAGGTAAGGATACCTTAATTTCATTTCAAATTCTAACTCCCAAGTCATTTCCTCAACATCGTGGTTTCTCCACAAAACTTTGACTTGAGATATAACCTTGGAGCGTAGAATATGTTCCTTCTTATCCAAGATTTGAATAGGAACCTCTTCATACGTTAAATCTTCCGCTATTTCATCCGGTTCTAACTCAATAATGTGGTTCGGGTCTTACACATATTTACGTAACATGGATATATAAAAAACGTTATGAACACGAGACATACTTGGCGGTAAAAGCGAGTCTATCACGCCTACGAGTTCCTACTCGATCGAGGATTAAAAATGGGCCAATGAATCGAGGATTGAGCTTTCCTCTCTTCCCAAATCTCGTAACTCCTTTCCATGGAAGCGATGCGTAACAACACATGATCTCCAATATCAAATTCCACGTCCTTTCGATGAAGATCGGCATAACTCTTTTGTCGATCTTGTGAGGTTTTTATCGTTAATATCGTCGTTTGAATCTTTTCCATAGTCATACGTACATCAACTTCGATCCCAACAACGTTGCTTCACCCACCTCATCCCAAAGATCTTCAAGAACGACACTTTCTTCCATACAACGCTTGAATGGAGCCATGCTAATACTTGCTTGGTAGTACATTGTTGTAGGAAAAACTCTACCAATGGTAAGAACTTGTCCCAACTTCCCTTGAAGTCAAGGACACAGAGTCTTAATAAATCATCTAGAGTTTGAATAGTCCTCTCTGATTTTCCGTCCTTCTGAGGATGATATGCCGAACTAAATCGTAAATCCGTGCCCATAGCTTTTTTCAAACTAACCCAAAATCATGAAGTGAATCTTGGGTTTCGATCAGAAACTATGGATACCAGCATACCATGCAATCTTACAACCTCGTTTATGTACATACGAGCAAGATGTTCAAGTGTATAAGTTTCTCGTATTGGTAAGAAATGAGCAGACTTGGTCAATCTATCAACAATGACCTAAATTGCATCGATGCCTTGAGAAACCTTGGGAAGACCATTAACGAAATCCATGGTAATGTGCTCCCACTTCCATTCTAGAATTTCAAGTGGTTGCAATGGACCTTTTGGTACTTGATGCTCTGCCTTGACTCGTTGACAAGTTAGACACCTTGAGATAAACAACGATATCTCTCTCTTCATATTGCTCCACCAAAATGTATTACGAAGATCACGATACATTTTGGTACTCCCAGGATGGATTGCAAATGGTGTGTTGTGCGCCTCCATCATGATTTTATACTTTAAATCAGTGTCGTTAGGAACACAAATTCTGGAGTTGACTCGAAGTATTCCTTCTTCATCAATTTTTGCTTCCGGCATAGCACTTTCTTGCACTTTCTTCCTCATACGCATCAGCTCCAGGTCTGTAGCTTGAGCAGCTTTAACTTTATCGATTAAAGTCGGTTCTACTCGTATATTCGCCATCATCACATGGGTCCCTGGAGTCTTTAACTCCATCTCCATCCTTTGCAAGTCACATAAAATGGGCCTTTGTATTGTCAATATAGCACTCATACCCGCATATGATCTTCTACTCAATGCGTCAGCTACCACGTTCGCTTTTCTAGGATGGTATTGGATGGTATGATCATAATCTTTCAACAGTACAAGTCAATGTCATTGTCGCATGTTGAGTTCCTTTTGAGTGAAGAAATATTTGAGGCTTTTATAATCCGTAAAGATCTCCACTTTCTCCCCCATACAAGTAATGCCTCCAAATCTTTAGTGCAAAAACCACTGCTGCCAACTCTAGATCATGAGTAGGATAATTCCTCTCATATTCTTTGAGTTGTCGAGAGGCATAGGCTATGACTTTCCCATGTTGCATGAGAACACATCCTAACCCTTTTCCTGAAGCATCACTAACAAATCCCTCCGAGCTAGATGGTATTGTCAGAACAGGTGCTGAAATGAGTCTACTCTTGAGTTCTTGAAAACTCTTCTCACATTCCTCATTTCAACCGAATTTTGTATCTTTCCGAGTCAGCTGAGTTAATGAAGTAGCGATTCGAGAAAACCCTTCTACGAATCTCCGATAATAACTAGCTATCTTAGAAAAGCTACGTCTTAGAGTCATCGATTTAGGTTGCTCCTTTGAATAGCTTCAATCTTTGCTGGGTCAACAGATATTCCATGATTTGATACTATGTGCCCAAGGAATGCTACTTCCTCAAGCCAGAATTCGCATTTCTTTAACTTGGCATAAATCTTATATTCACGAAGCTTTTAGAGTATCAGCCTCAAGTGTTTCTCATGATCTTCATGACTTTTGGAATATATGAGGATGTCATCAATAAAGACGACCACAAAGTGATCCAAATATTCCTTGAATACTAGGTTCATCATATCCATGAAGAAGCGGGGAGCATTAGTCAATCCAAAAGACATGACTAGGAATTCATAATGCCCGTCTGGGGAGTTACGAAAGCCGTCTTTAGAATGTCATCGGTACTAATCTTCAATTGGTGATATCCTAATGAAGATCGATCTTTGAAAAAATTTTGCGCCTCTTAATTGGTCAAACAAGTCATCAATACGTGGAAATGGGTACCTATTTTGATGGTGACATGATTCAACTCGACGATCAATCAATACAAAGTCGCATACTCCCATCTTTCTTCTTCACGAATAGAATAGGAGCACCCCAAAGAGAAGTACTAGGACGAATGAAACTGATGTCTAACAACTCCTGCAGTTGAGTCTTTAACTCCTGAAGTTCAATAGGAACCATTCGATATGGGGCTTTGGAAATAAGTTTTGTACCAGGTTCAAGGTCGATACAAAATTCAATTTCACGCTCTGGGGGTAGGCCAGGAAGTTCTTTAGGGAATACGTCAGGAAATTCATTAACAATAGAAATATCATTCAAAACTGACGTATTTTTGTTTAGATCCGTGACATGAGCTAAGAAAGCTTGACATCCATTTTTTAATAAACGAATAGCTTTATGGCTTGAGATGACAGTGATTGATTTTAATGGTTTGGTTGCTTGAATTCACATAATAGGTTGGTTAGAAATATGAAAGCTAACAACCTTACGAAAATAATCAATTTTTGCATGATGAGTAGTTAACCAATCAATCCCTATAATTACATCAAATGCAAGTATTTTCAATGAAATAAGATCGACGGAGTAATGTGAGGTGCAGATTTGAACCAAACAAGACTTATAAGCAATTGGATATAATGAAGGTTTCTCCCAACGGAGTTTCAACAGATAAGTCAAAGTCTAATTTCTCCGGAGTCAAATTTAAACGTTGAGCGCAAGTAGGAGAAATAAAAGAATGGGTAGAACCGGTATCAAATAAGGTATATACTTTGCTAGAGTTTATGATAAGCTTACCTGTGATGACCTTATTTGGGTTCCTTGCTTTCTGGGAGGTCATGACAAATGCTCTCCCTTAAACTACCAATTTGTCTTGTCTGGGACGGCCTTTGATGCCTCCATCCCCGCTGAACTTGTCTTCGGTGCACGATAAAATTGAGCCAGGTGACCTTCTCTTCCACAATTGTAACATGCTTTGGATGGCATCGCGCAGTTTTGACTGATGTGTCCCTCTCCTCCACATTTGAAGCATATGATAGGTGGTCGTTCTCCTTCCTTAATGACAGGTGCTGATGCTGACGTCTTTCCATCATTATTGAATCTCCTCTTCTTGAAATGTCCATTCTTATTATTTTGGCCATGATTACCAGCAAAGTGGTTACCATTTCTGGCATGTTGATTCCCTCCATGCTTATTGTCACCGCTTAGATGACTGTTATCACTGGTATTATCATTTTGTCAGCTGCTCTCTTTTGGTTGGGTTGACTCATTATCACGCTCAAATAACTGAGCCCTATTAACAACATCTGAATACAAATACAATTTATGAGAGATAAGATATTGACATATCTCAGGTTTCAAACCTATTAAAATCATTCGAGTCATTCTCTCCTCATTATCAACCAAATGAGACGCAAACCGGGAAAATTTGGCAAACTTGGCTTCGTACTGCGACACGGTCATGTTGTTTTGTTCCAGTCTACTGAACTCTACCTCTTTCATGTGACGAATACTTTCGGGAGAGTACTTTTCGTTGAACAGTTCTTGGAACTTCTCCCAAGACATCCTCAGTGCGGCAGGTTGACTACGCTTTACAGATTCCCACCAGTAATCTACCTCTGCCCGCAACATGAAGGTGGCAAAGTGAACCTTTTGCTCCTCGGAGCAACCCAAGACATCAAATATCTTGTTGATCTGCTTTATCCACGTCTCCTCCGCCTTAAGTGGTTTTGGCTCTCCAAAAAATTTTGGTGGACCCAGCTCCTTGAACTGCTTAGCAGTGACTGTCCGAGAGTTGCCAGTGATTTCACCTGCATTTCGGACATGAGTCTCTCTTGACTGATGTTGTATGAATCGCAGAAAGCCTCTGAACATTCCATCATTCATTATTTGGTCAGTGTTGTTGTTTTCATGAGGATTGTCGCCTTCCTGAGGCACATTGTCCTGATTATTGATCTGTGGAGACTCAACGGTCTCCTGTGCTCCATTGCTATTCTCAACATTCTCGGATGCCATTTTCAAAATCTGCTTGCCACAAAACAAAGGGTTAATTAACATATCACATATTATCCCTATACTCGATGACCAATTAAATAACAAGTTAACTTAGGTAGGTAGGTCATACTAGCGAAGGAATTCCCCGTCTCTCCCCTCTAGTTCTCGTCTCATATCTCGGCCGAGGATCATATCCTAAGCTTTGATACTGTTGTGCGCCCCCAAAATAGGTATACATCACTATTCTAAGTCGCCAAATACATGGTACAAAATACAAATACAATCTTAAATGTACAACATGATCTGTGAGTTTTAATATAAATATTGTCTTCTAAACAGTATTAAAACTCAAAATAAGTCCTCAATACATTTATTAAAACACTATTTCATAGAATAGTGAGGACTACTAATGCTATCGTCAGGACCGAATCACTCCAGTTCCCCGACTAGTGCATGACTACGTTCTCATTTCTGAAGAGAACAATGAAAGTAAAAGGTGAGCTCAACTAGCCCAAGAAGAAATATTATGACTAAGATAATGCGAATAAATTATCATTAGCCTTCAACAATGTTAAGCGATAAAATACAATAGACATCAAGTTTAAGCTGCGGTGAACAAGCAACCCATTAAAAGAAGATCAAGTAGAGAATAAAATATACTATCTTTTATGATTTAAAAAGGTTTTCATCACTTTTATCGTTGAGACTCGACAATAAATAATCCACATCATCCACACTTTTCTGACCAAGGATATTCATTAGTATCACAACCACAAATTATCCATGCACTTTTTCTGACCGAGGATATTCGTGTATTCATCAATGGTCATGATCATGCCAACAACTGTCCATCAATGCATTACGGGCCAATGAGGACTTTTACAACATCATTTGTAACATTACGGTCATGATTATACCAAATAATCCCTAGTCATAATCATACCAAGTCCATCTATGCACAACAGGCCACAGATGATTTTCAACATAATATAAGCATGAGGATGATGACAATAATATAAGAATTCAATAAAACAAGTTCAAGAATTAATTTATACATAATTCAATAACGTCCAAATTGGCAACATGATACTGCTTTGTAGAGTAAAATTCAAGAATGCTCCGAAGAATATTTCCATAAATAGATACTGGATGAATATTTTCATGGAGTATAGAAGTCAAAAATTTAACCAACTGAGCATAATAAAGAATGAAATAACAAAAGAAATCACCAGGCATGCGATAGACCGCATAGACAGGTTATTCCAACAAAATAATAAATAATGGAACGGTCGTAATAAACGCATGCGGACGGGATATTCCAATAGAATAATAAATAATGGAACCAGGTCATGCGTAAACGCACAGACAGGATATTCCAACAGAATAATAAACAACTTAATCAGGTCATGCGTAAACGCACAAACAGGATGTTCCAATAGAATAATAAATAACGGAACCAGGTCATGCATAACGCACAGACAGGATGTTCTAACAGAATAATAAAGAATGGAATAACAGAAGTATTTCACCATGTATGCGATTGCTTATGCATGAAGCGAGTTATTTCAACATAATAATAAAGAATGGAATAACGAAGAATTTCACCAAGTATGCGGTACTTGGCATGAGCGAGTTATTCAACATAATAACAAAGAATGGAATAACAATTCTTCTCTTCATGAAGACGAAAGAAAGAAATAATACCCTGCAAGTAAAAGAAGAGTATTAAATTTGGTAGGCGAGGATATTCTTGAAGAAAACTTACCTTCACGCTCAAAGCTTCTTAAAACTCTAAAGAAATATGCTCAAGATTATAGAAGAATTCTCGAACTTACAGTGTGTGGTTTTCAATTCTAACTAAGCATCCTATTTATAGGAAAATAGAAAGGATACTATACTTCACTATGCAATAAAATATAACATATTCTATTTATAATCAAATAAAATAAAACTTTATAAAAAGTATTACATTTTATATAAAAAGATTTTACTATACAAACACTTTATCTGAACCTTATGCAAACATTATGCATAATAAAATATAATATATTCTAATTATTATCTAATAAAAGAAATAACTTTATAAAAAGTATTCTATTTTATATAAAAAAGATTTTACTATACAAAACACTATGCATAATAAACTATAATATATTCTAATTATTATCTAATAAAACAAATAACTTTATAAAAGTATTACATTTTATATAAAAAACTTTTACATTTTATTACATTAATAATGCTAATAAAACAAAATTTATATATATATATATATATATATAAACTTTCGTGACTTCATAAAAAGACACCTCAATATATCTAACAAAATTTATCATTATTATTATAATTCACAATATTAATCGACCAGATCGTTCTCAGGAAAGAGGGGGCTATCCAATAAGGATATCTCCCTATTGGCGCGCAATTAGGTGACCAAAACTCTCCTTGGCAGAACTTCTAGACATCGTTAATATTGCAAATAATAATATTAATAACTCTGCCATCTCAATTATTGATTTAATAATATATAAAATATCAACAATAATTGAATCAAATAACGTGAGATCTTATGCAATAATTACTGAAGCAATAATTGAACAAAGCGGAGTGACTTCTCACGTAAGCATCAATAATCAATCTTCAAGTAGGCTCTTATGCAACCTCGGCGTATTCTTTGTACTTTTACTACAGAGTAGTTCAACAGTTTTAAGCGTAAAACTTCCGTCGTTATTTTCATCAAAATATTTTTTTGTCGTTTTTTCAATCCAACAATAATTGGGTTGTGGGGTCCACGAATGATTGTTAATAAATCGTCTGAATATTCCTGTTAAAAGCGAATATTCCCTGACCAATCGAATATTATATAACAACTTGTGTACTTTGCAAAATTTATAAATATTACCAACAACTATAACATTATATCAAATTCATTCCATAATATTTAAAAATGATATTTATAGAAAAATCATCTTTATTAAAAAAAAGTTGGAGTCTTACACTCTACGATTAAGAAGACTCCTTATGAACTGTGGAAAGGAAGAAAGCCAAGTGTTAGCTACTTTCATGTTTTTGGCTGTGCATGCTACATTCTCAATAATGGAAAGCAGTACTTGACAAAATTTTAGCCAAAGTCGAGACGAAGGAATCTTTCTTGGATATGCCACGAGACGATAAAGGCCTCTGAGTGTTTAACAAGAAGACAGCGAGTGTTGAAGTCTCGATTCACATCATCTTTGATGAGACGGACTTAGACAAAATAGTGCCTCGAGACACTTCTTTACTAACATTTCGGACACTTACTGAGCGAGGTCGTCGAGCTCAACACTACGATCGTAGTGCCAGATAGTGAAATCGTTGAGCAAGGAAATGAGATCGTAGAGAGGCCTATGCCAGACAACGAACATCCACACCAAGAAGAAGAATTGATCTTGAAGATCTAAGACAAGAAGGCATAAGAACAGATGTCCCAACAGGAAGCAGATGGGCAAGAGATCACACTCAAGATCTAATCATTGGAGATCCGAGTGCAAGAGTCAAAACAAGAGCTACCACCCAAAATGAATGCTTTTATCTAAGCTTCCTGTCACAAATGGAACCAAAGAAGATAGAGGATGCTATGGAAGACTTCAGCTGGATAGAGGCCATGCAGGAAGAACTTAATCAGTTCGAAAAAAACAAAGTATGGAGATTGGTACGAAGACCAAAGAATCATCCTGTTATTGGAACCAAGTGGGTCTTCAGAAATAAGATGGATGAAGATGGAGTAATAACCAGGAATAAGGCAAGACTAGTAGCCAAGGGCTACTCTCAGGAAGAAGGCATTGATTATGATGAGAAATTTGCACCTTTTTCCAGACTAGAAGCCATTAGAATATTCCTTGCCTTTGCTGGTCACATGAAATTCAAGGTCTTTCAGATGGATGTCAAAAGTGCATTCCCGAATGGTGAACTTCAAGAAGAAGTCTATGTAGAGAAACCTCCAGGTTTCATCAATCCATCTCTTTCTAATTATGTCTTTAGATTAGACAAAGCCTTATATGGTCTTAAACAAGCACCTAGAGCATGGTATGAAACACTAACTAACTTTCTTATTGAAAATGGGTTCACTAGAGGTAGAGTAGATACCACACTATTTCTTAGAAAGCATAAAGATAAAGTCCTACTAGTTCAAATATCGTTGATGACATTATTTTTGGATCTCTTGATGAAAAGTAATGCAAGAGATTCTCCAAGCTTATGCGAACAAGTTTGAAATGAGCATGATGGGTGAGTGAATTTCTTCCTTAGGCGCAAAGTAAAGCGGTGATGATGAGGAATCTTCATAAACCTAGCCAAGTACTTTAAAGACTTACTTAAGAAGTATGGCATGGAATCGACCTCTCTCATGAAAACCCCAATTGCTCCTATGACCAAACTTGACAAAGATGAAAAAAGGTAAAAGTATTGATATAACTCAATACGAGAGGTATGATAGGCTCTCTTTTATACCTAAGCGCCCGTAGACTAGATATAATGTTTACAACATGCATTTGTGTTAGATTTCGAGGTAATCCTAAAGAATCTCATTTAAGCTATTTGTAAAGAGGATTTTCGAATTATCTCAAGGTACACCTCACTTAGGGCTTTGGTATCCCAAGGTCCTCATTTGAACTATTAGGATACCACGAGATCTTTGATTTTGCAAAATTTGTAAAATAGATAGAAAGAGTACCGATGCTTTGTCGATTGCTAGGAAGCAGACTTGTATCTGGTTTAGCAAGAAGCAAAACTTAGTATCTACTTCAATTGCGAGAAATTTGAATACATTCTTTGCTTTAGCGACTCATCGTGTTTCGATCCCTATGGATGAAAAATCGACTAGCGAGTTATGGGTTTGAATTCAAATCCATACCTATACTGCTTAATGATAACACAAGTATCTGATTGCAATAACTCATAATTATGTCATGCATTCTAGGACTAAGCATATAGAAATAAGGTATCACTTCATTAGGGATCATGTGCAAAATGGAACTATATCTTTACAATATATCTCTACTAAAAACCAACTTGCTGATGTATTTACAAAACCTCTAGATGAATCCAGATTTAACAAGTTAATAAGTGAACTAGGCATGCTTAACTTACAACCATGAAAAATATGCTCTAGTTTGTGCTAACTATACAAATTTAAAGGCTATGTTCGAAATCATAGACATGATCAAAGAAAGTCCACGATCGTAGAGCTGAAGTGTCATGAAAGACAATGATCGCAGTGCAGACTCAACGATCGAGGTGCAGACTCAATGATAGCAGAGTTCCATCAACAAAATAAAGGAGCATCCTATGATGATGAAGTACAAAATAAAGCAATCTCTCTGATATGTGCCTCAGGGACAAACCTAACCCTTGATTCACTCTATGAGGTTGGCCCTTCCTGAGTTACCTTGAACCGAGAAGAATGCTAAGTCAAAAGTTCATCACAAGGACTCAGAGGACTCGGTCAGACTCGACGATCTTAGCTCAGACACGATGATTGCTAAACAGACTCAATGATTGCTGAGCAGACTCGACGAACGCAGAACAGAATTGACAATTATAAGGACCATCTTAATGATCGTAGTCCTCCCTAAGAACACATTAGCTCAGAAGAAGCTAATGGTAAATCAGTACAATCTTCCTCAGTCAAGATTCATAGAGCCAAGCAGAATTCGACACCTATCCCACTAAGTGAAATGGAGAGAGGGAAGTTACAAGTACAAATTGAAATCGTCTTTTTGAAATCAGAAGTTCAAAAAGCTCATCTTTCTCATTCTCTCTCAAGCAAAAACACTAAACCTTAAGAAAGCTCAGACAATCATACTCCTTGCAAAGAAATCAATGGCGGCTTCCAACGTCATCTCTGGCTAGAGACTCTATTTTGATAAGTTCAAAACAGCTAAACCCAAATTTCACAAAACTCTGTCATTATTAAAGAAGGCTGGTCTTGAAGAAGCTCTGGGTACAGACGCATTGATCTACCCTAAGCTAGTGAAAGAATTCTACAGAAATGGTGTATTTGAAAATGACGCCATCACTACAAAAGTCAAGGACGTGGAAATCAGGCTGAAGGCTGAGGACATCAACCTAGCCCTAGGTTTCAAATCTGAAGGGTATTCATTCATAGATGGCATAGACTTCCATGAGGGACTTAAAAGGATGCATCATAAGAAATCCCCCCTGTCAAAGGATACAAGAAGAAGGAGTTTCCTCAGAGGTATGAATTTCTAGCTGCCATTGTTGGAAAATGTATATGCTGCAAGAGTTCTGGTCACGATTCTATAAATGAGGTGCAACTCAAGCTTATGACTGCCATAAGTTATGGAATACAACTTAACTATGGAGCTCTATTGCTTGAATGGATTGGAAAGTGGTTCACCAGCTCAAAGAAGACAAAGAGCTCTCAAAAGATGCTCTACGGGCGATTTATAAGCATCATTCTACAGTCTGCTCTGGGTGACAAAATTGGGGACGATGAGGGAGAATCCATCAATCCAAACAGACGAATGACCCAATAACTATTCAAGAACTGGAAAAGGAACCAACAAAAAATGTGCGTATGATATCTAAGTCCAGTGGTAGGACTGCTGATGCAAAGGAGTCAGGGATTCCAGGGAATATATCTATTGTCAGGGAGACTGAAGAAGAAGATGAAGAAACTAACAAGGAAGAACCCACTGCCTTGATCAGAAAAAACAAGGGCAAGAGAAAGCTAAAGGCTAGAATGGCAGAAGAACCCCAGGGATCAACTATGGATAAACCGGTAGAGTCTTTTGACATTGAGACTCTAAGGATCCTAAGAAGAAAACAATGGCAGGCTGAGGCAGAATAAGACATAGCTACCATATCACAGCTGCTGAAGAAAAATAAAATCAGTCACAAATCCAAGAGACTATCTATCTCTTCGATCGTAGAGTCTCTACCGATCGTAGAGACTAGACTGAACACCTCGAGCAAGGAAGTTGCTGCATCAGATGTTCTGGCTGATCAACAAGACAAAGCTGAAGCTCAAGAAAGTCCTGAGGCTGTGGCTCAGCCTAGAAAACCAAGACAAAAATTGGTTAAGAAGTACATCCTTGTCAATGAAGGAATACTTAAAAAGGAAGACAGAGTTGGCTGCTGAAAAGGAACTGTCCAAAGAAAGCCAAAAGGACAAAGCTCCAGCTGAGGGGGAGATGCCTGAAGCTCTCATCCTAGAAGATGCTCAAGCTGAGGGGGAGCTACTAATCCTGCAGGAGGATGATCATGTTGAGGGGGAGACTCGTGATATCCCCATGACAGAAGACTAGGTTCTTGTAGAAAATGAGGGCGAACTAGAGCAGGAACAAAATGAAGCAATTGATATAGTGGACTCTTTGAACGAAGAAAAAGAATCGGACGAAGATGACGAGGTCGAGATCATAGCTGTGGGCATTAATGGGTATAGAAAAGCTAACTATGAGCAACTATTTTCCTATCTACCCATGATGCCTTTCTATCAAGCTCAAATTCTAAACTCCTAGAATTACATGTTTTGGAGCTTCAAAGAATATCCAACCATCTCTGTGCTAGCTCTCGGATTCCCAGGCAGTTTTAACTTTGCCAAGAAGTTACTCACAAATGGTCTCTCCTCAAGAATGGTGCATGAGGTATTAACTATCCCGATCTTATTTAGAGTTAATCACTATCCACTATCCTTCTTCAGCCAATTTTATGAATTTCCAAGCTGGCTGGAAGTTGTCCTCAATCAACCAAGTCAATTCCCAGTTACAGAATCCCAAAATTCTGTAACTGACGAACTAGATATGCCCAATTTATACTGCTCCCAACTCCCATTATCTCTACGATCACTAACTCTAGCCCCATTGTAGAGTCCCAAGCTCAAATCGTAGAGCCACCTACTCTAAACACCCAAACACAGGCCCCTCCATCTGATATTCCCTCCTCATCCACCAATGAATACTTCAACCTTGATCTTGCCCTATACTCATTGCAAGATCAATTCAAGAGAACACCCCCTCCTTCACAAATTCCCCAACTCAATGAACTTACATCAAAGTCACCCACCAAAGCCGATTTGTCGAGAATGTCCAAGAAAGTGATCAAGAACTCGATGAGAGTCTTGAAGAACACACTGAACTCATTCAGATGAGATTAACAACAATGATTAATGCTGCAAATAGTCTCCCAAGCTCCCTAAGCTCTACGCTCATTAAGAAACTTAAAGAGCTCATCAAGGAAATGATTCAGAGCATAAAGGACATGGATGACATTCACTTTTTAGCAACCAAAAGACACAGAGATGTTGTTCTTATCTTATAATCCACTCAGGAAGCTCATAATAAACTTATGATGGAGAACTTCCTCAATCTGCAAATTGCCGTAAAAGAATTCCAACAATTTTACGTCAGCCAAGGACAACAGACTAACAATATACTAGTCGTCCTTCAACAACGGGAAGCTAGATCTGATGCTCTGATCAAAGAAAATCGAGAGGACATTGCTCAAACTCAGAGTCAACTCAATGAGCTTGTCCAAGGAGTGACTCGCCTCTCAGAGGACATTCGAACCCTTGATGCTGACATAAAGGGGGAGAATAAAGGAAAAGCAGATCAAGGCAGAGGCCGAGGTACCTTTTCTGCTCAATCTTCCAGGAATCCTCTTGCAAGGCAATTCCACTAATAGACTCTATGATCCATCCATCAGACCCAACGATCTGATCAGTGGGAAGTTTTAATGGCTCAACCGTTAAGAAGTCAAAGGCCTTCTCCCAGCTCTCATGAGGTGACAACCACAGGCCTAAGATTGCCAATTGGAGATCCTGCATTCATGAACAGGCATGATCACAATCCTAGGATAAGCCCAAGTGAGCTGGAAGATCTAGCCAGAAGAGAAGAAGCAAGCAGGAAAAGAAGAGCTGAGGAGTATGCCAATCCTCCACGCAAAAGATCAAAGAAATAGAGATAAGTTGAAACATAAATACATACTTATTCTCTAGAAATTTCAGCTGCTCACTGAAATATTAAGTCATGTTTACTTTCCTGAAAATGCATATAGAACTTGATAATCATGACAACAAATCTCCTTGGTTATGTCAACATCAAATAGGGGGAGATTATTGGAAGAATGTATATTTTGATTTGATGTTTAAAGTTAAAGATTATATGTAAAGTCCTTCAAGGAATATATGTACAAGGACTTAGTGATAGATCAAATTTGTTAGGTTGATCTTAGCTTTTAATGTTCATCATTCTATAAACTAATGTATATATAAAGAGATCAAAGATGTTAGGTTTATCTATGACTTGGAAGGAATAGATAGGTCTTGAAAAGGATCGCAGTCTATTGAGCTGATCAATAGATTGCAGAAGTTAAGGCAGGATCGTAAAGCTTAGAAGATCGTAGTGTATCTGCCTTGAAGGGCCTCTCCAGAAATCGTAGAGTGGTCCAGAAGTTTGCTGAAGCTAACTCAGAGATCGTAGTGTGAAAAGATCGTAGTGTGCAAATCCTTGAGAGAGATCGTAGTGTTCTCTTCAGACCAAGCACCAATGTGTCCAGACACCACGATATGGATCGAAGAGTATCATCTGCCTTGTGTCAGAAGCATCGAGCCCTACTTTTGTTTGAAGATAAATTCTAACAAAAGTGGAATGAGTTTGAAACGTTGAAGTCCTCACCAGTCCCAACGGTACAAAAGATATCCTTAGTATTCAACAAAACGAACGTATTCAAGAAGCTAAGGAAAGGACCATAGGACAAAGGAAAAACACCTTTTCAGGTGTCAGGTGAGAAAGCAGTCTGCTGTGTCAGTGGGCCAGAATATAATTCATAAGGTGTGCAGAAAAGTCTCCATCAAAGTTCAGAAATGTCAAACACATTTAATGCTTCAAGAAATGGCTTCAAGGAATAGATTTCAAGGATCACATATATGTAGAACATATGCAGATGAGAGATCTAAGCAAGCATTAAACAAAAATGCACAAGAACACTCAACGCTAAACTCTACGATCTGAGAAAAAGAGTAAGCTTAGCTACTCGATTCTTTTCGAACAAGTGTAATCGCTTTTGAGTAGCAATCACGAACTCAACAACTACCAACCAATGAAGTAAGAGTTCCAAGTCGGAAGGACTTGAAGAGTTCTAAGTGAGCGATGAAAGAACCAAGTCTGCTTTGGACTTGAAGAGTTCAAGAGTGAACTAAGAAGTGCCTAGACTGCTGGTCCAGAAGGAATCTGCGAGATTCAGAAAGTGTAAAAGACATCCTTAGTGGATTTTCTACTCGAGGAGTAGAAGAGTGGACTAGGAGCTTTAAGTGCTCTGAACCACTTAAAAACAACTGTGTCTATTTCATTCTTGCTATAACTGCTATAACTCTTATAATTGCCTCACTCTCATTAACTCTATCTAAAAGGGAGTTCAAAGAAACCTTAATTCCGCTGTGTTTTACTCACTACCAAAACTAACTAAATAGAACGAAATGATTTTTAAATATCTATTCAACCCCCCCTTCTAGATAACTATTGTGCCTCCGGGAACTAACACAGTCCACCATATTCGCACGTCAGATAATGCCACATATGTATTTTCTTTGTGAAAATACAAGCCCAGTAGAACTCTGAATAGCTTCAATCCCAAGAAAAAAATGAAGTGGTCCAAGATCTTTTAGAGAAAACTCTCGACCAAGTGTGGTTATTAAGTCCGCTATAGCTGTAGAAGAATTTCCTGTGATAATTATATCATCAACATAAACCAATATAAATAATCGAATATGACCAGCAATAAGCAAAAATAAGGATGTGTCAGATTTAGAAATAGTGAACCCCAATTGTTGAAGAAAATCCGACAAACGTTGATACCACACCCGAGGAGCCTGTTTGAGGCCATACAAAGATTTCTTCAAAAGACAAACATGGTGCGGATGAGCCTTATCCTCAAAGACAGACGGCTGGGTCATAAAAATAGTTTCATCAAGATTACCATTTAAGAAGGCATTATTCACATCTAATTAATGAATATGCCAAGATTGGGCAACATCTATGGATAAAATAGTACGAACTGTGACCGGTTTTACTGTCGGACTAAAAGTCTCACTGTAATCTACCCCTTTTTCTTGATTGAAACCCTTGGCAACTAATCGCGCCTTGTAATGTTAAATAGAGCCATCTACTTTTCTCTTAAGGCGAAAGACCCATTTACAACCTACCACATTCATATGAGGCAATTTGGGAACTAATTCCCATGTACCTTGAGAAATGAGGGCATTGATTTCAGAATCCATTGCATCACGCCATGATAAGTGGTATTTTTACCTATTTATTGCATATCAATTCATGCGAATTGTGCCCAGCTCAAGTACATTTTATTGTGTTTTAGTTGCACTTCACGTTATTTCGCATTGCATTTACTTAAAACTCCTTTTGGTGAATAAGTGCAGGCATTGGCTTAATTTTGGTGGTAATAGAGGCCCGAAGCTAATTGATGTGTGAAGGTGAGGCACAAGCGAGGATGTGCATAGCATGGAGGTGAAATTGAGCAAGGAGATCAAGCAATGAAAGAACAAATAAGCGTGACGTGAAGCGAAACAAATATAGAGCCAGAGCTGCGCAGAGCACAAGCTGCATGACATAATGACTGACTGGCGGCGTGTGCCCGTGCATGAGTAGTACCCGTACACTCACTCTCGACTTTACGCAAGGCTGCCTTGATCAAGAGACGGGAGAGCCACCATGCCGAGAGATCTTTGGCATGGACAAAAGCAAATATTATGTAAGTCTCATGACCATGAGTGAGAAAAATATAAATGGCTACACATGCCGATCTCTTGATCTTTGTAATTTTGTTTTATTTTTAATTCTTAATTAAATGATGTGTAATGGGTTTTTAAATGATTCTGACTGGTGTCAGGCACACACTGAATAATTTTTAGCTTATTCTTTTCATAAAAACTAGGGTTTACACCTTGGGAGAGATTCCAACGTAGAACGAATCCAAAACGTCTACTTCTCTACTTCTTCTTGGAATTCTCTATCATCGTGGACTTTGATTATTATCTATTGGATCTCTATGAGGATTTAATAGTTGATCATTGGTTTCTATCCAGCGATGGGGTTTGATCATTCTATCTTTCTTACTTTAATTGTTTGTTTATTGATCATGGTTAGCGTTGATCCCATAATGGCTTTTGGTTCAGTCATGAACTAAACTCCATTATGGGATTCTAACAGATTTTAATATATGTAGTTTGGTTTATGCGCTTAAATGCTAGAGATGTTTTACATATCATATGGAATATCTGTTATAGTTGTTTTACATGTATGAATGCTTGATCACCATTCATTTCAGTATTTGTATGGAATTGACAATGAACATATAAATATGGATTGTAATCATGATAGCATACGAATATGGGGCTGTTATAATGGCTTACGTGTTTTGTGAACCGGATAGACATATACTGTTTCACTGTATGAGCTAGAATAAGGGCTTGGGCTTAAAATCAATATAATTGTAATTTCACATAGACATATAGTGATTTTGGTTGTATTGGTGATTACATAGAGTCTAACATCTGTAGATGCTGTGTAAGTAGGTTATAGTGCATTGAAAAATTGTTATAACTCTATTCGTGCTCTTGGCTATTTACTGTGATATGTGAACACTTCTTGAATGATAGTGGCGATTGAATGAAATATTAAATGAAGTTAGGATCCCATTATTTTCAAATTATATTTATTTCCTTATTATATTTATTTTCAATTGTTATTCACAATTAGTTTAATTCAACACTTTTAGTCATCAGTCTAGGCATATAAATTTGGTGAGTTAATTGATGCAGGATAGTTTAAATTTAACAACTTTCTATGTGGGATCGATACTCTACTTACTCTGTATTACTTGTTGACCCGTGTATGCTTGCATGAGTTAGATCTCTTTTATTATAATTATAAAATAGGCAACAAGTTTTTGGCGCCGTTACTGGGGAAAGGCGTTAATTTAGATAATTATCATCAGTTTAAAGCTAAATTGTATGACTTAGACAAATTTATTCGTTTCTTATTTCTAGTTTTGTTTCATTTTTGGTTGCAGGTACTTGTAGATTTTTATGCACACAAGATCCTCTAATTTCGAATTAACAGCAGCGCTAGAAAACATCAACGGGAGAGGTTGGAAAGCTAGCGTGCGAAGAAATCTAAAAGCTCAGTTAGAGAGTACTATATCGGATATGGCAGAAGAACAGAGAATTGAGTAAAGAAAAGAGCATCGGGCTCTAAGGGAGTATTCTATGCCAAACATAAATGGACTACAGTCAAGCATAGTCAGACAGGCGATAGTAGCAAACACCTTTGAAATCAAACTGGGCACGATTTAGATGGTACAGAACTCAGTTCAGTTTAGGGGTGCTGGTACAGATGATCCAAATGAGCATCTATTGAGCTTTATCGAGATCTGCGACACATTCAGATATAACAGTGTGACGGAAGATGCCATCAGACTACGACTATTTCCATTTTCATTGAGAGACAAGGCTAGAGTTGGCTACATTCTTTCTTGCGTCGTGTCAATAACCACATGGGAGGATTTAGCACGAAATTCTTATCCAAGTTCTTCCCAATGGCCAAGACTGTAAAGATGAGGACAACTATCTCTCAGTTTGAGCAACAACAGGGCGAGTCCTTATATGAGGCATGGGAGCGTTACAAAGAGATGCTCAGAAAATGTTCGCATCACGGTATGCCAGACTAGATGGTGATACATTCCTTTTACAATGGGTTAGGATGGCAGTCGAGACCGATTGTGGATGCAGCCGCAGGAGGGGCATTATGGGCAAAGAGCTATGACGAGGCCTATACGTTTATCGAGACTATGACTGTAAATGACTATCAGAATCCTACAGCTTGGATGCCACAGCCTAAGGTTACAGGTGTGTTGGAGGTAGATGTGATTACGCAGTTGTCAGCACAGATGGCAGCTATGGCTAAAAAGATAGATACTTTGGCAGACAGTAAAGTGAAAATAGTTGTTTTCGTTTGTGAGATTTGTGCGGGGTCACACTCCACGGATCAATGTGCTATCAGCTCGGAGTCGGTGCAATATGTGAGCAACTACAGGAAAGACCAAGGTCAATTTTAGAACACATACCATCCCAACAATCGAAATCATCCAAACTTTAGTTGGTCAAATAATCAAGGACAACAACATCAAAATCAGTTTCAGCCACAGTCATCTCAACCACAGTTTGCACCAAAACCACCATTTCCACCAGGATTTCCTCAACAACAACAACATCACACTCTCACTACACCACAGCCCGAGAAGAATTCAGAGATGGAGGAGCTGATGTTGAAATGCATTGCAAACACTGAAGTCATGATCAAAATCCAAGCAGTGACTATCAAGAATTTGGAGACTCAAATGGGGCAAATGGCGAGTATGCTCAACAACAGGCCCCAGGGTGCATTGCCAAGTAACACTGAGACAAATCCTAGGAGAGACAGAAAGGAGCAGTGTCAAGCAATCACATTTCAATCAGGAAAAGATTTAACAGACACGGCCCGATCAAGGCTTCAAAGTGAGTTATTCTAAGGGGACATTCTTGGCGGCCATGAGGCGAAAAACAATTGGATGGTGAGGAAGAAAAGTTAAAAAAATCTGAGGTTCAGCAGGAAGATAAGAACAAGGCAGGTTCAGAAAAGAAGGTAAAGAGTCCAGTACAACCACTACATCCTCAAGTACCATATCCACAGAGGTTAATTAAGTAGAAAGACGACAAATAGTTCAGTAAGTTTTTGGAGGTATTTAAAAAGCTACAGATCAACATACCTTTCGCAGAGGCATTGGAACAAATTCCAAGCTATGAAAAGTTCATGAAAGGTATATTGTCAAGGAAGAGAAGATTAGATGAGTTCGAAACAGTAGCCTTGATAGAGGAATGCAGTGCAGTGCTCTAACGCAAACTACCTCCAAAGCTGAAAGATCCGGGTAGCTTTACAATTCCATGCACCATTGGAAAGATGAACTTTAGCAAGTGTTTATGTGATCTAGGGGCAAGTATAAATTTGATGCCGTTGTTAGTGTTCAACCAGTTGGGATTACTGGCTCCAAGACCGATGAACATATCACTACAACTAGCTGACAGATCCATCACATATCCGCGAGGAATTATTGAAGATGTGTTGGTAAAGGTGGACAAGTTCATTTTTCTGGCTGACTTTATCATCCTAGATTTCAAAGAGGACAAGAGTATACCGATAATACTGGGAAGACCATTCTTAGCCACGGGCAGAACTCTGATAGATGTGAAAAAAGGGGAACTCACGATGCGCGTTCATGATCAGGAGGTCATCTTCAATGTCTTCAAGACCATGAAATTCCCAATAGATGAAGAGGACTGTTTTTTAGCTGATTGGGAGAATCGAGTTCTAAATGATGACATAGAGAGTCTAATGGATGATGAACCTTTAAAGAATATCACTGATGAAAATTCAAATTTAGATGATGAGGAAGTCGACGAATTTGTGCAATATCTGGGTACCACTCCAAATTCAGGAGAGTTAGACCACCTGTGGAGCCATTGACAAAAGCTGGGGAAGCCTCAATAAAGTTAAAGCCATCTCTTGGGACACCTCCAGAGTTGGAGTTAAAACCACTCCCAGAACATCTCAGGTATGCATTCTTATGTTCAGATTCAAAATTACATGTGATCATTGCTTCTGCACTTACATCTTATTAGGAAGAAAAATTGCTTCATATTCTTCGAGAATTCAAATCAGCTATTGGATGGACCATAGCAGATATCAAAGGGATCAGCCCTTCATACTGCATGCACAAGATCCTGATGGAAGATGGTAGTAAACTGACAGTTGAGCAACAAAGGAGGCTTAATCCGATAATGAAAGAAGTGGTTAAGAAGGAGGTGCTGAAATGGCTAGATGCAGGAATAATGTATCCGGTCTTAGATAGTTCATAGGTGAGCCCAGTACAGTGTGTTCTGAAAAAGGGGGGCATGACAGTCATGACCAATGAGAATAATGAGTTAATTCCAACACGAAAAGTAACAGGGTGGGGAGTTTGCATGGATTACCGTAAGCTCAATAAAGCTACGAGGAAAGATCATTTCCCACTCCGGTTCATTGATCAAATGTTGGACAGATTATCAGGTCATGAGTACTATTGCCTTCTGGACAGATATTCGGGCTAGAATCAAATTATGATAGCTCCAGAAGACTAGGAAAAGACTACCTTCACATGTCCGTATAACACTTTTGCTTTCAGAAGGATGTCTTTCAGACTGTGCAATGCTCTAGCCACGTTTCAGAGATGTATGATGGCTATATTTTCAGACATGGTGGAACAGAATGTGGAGGTGTTTATGGATGACTTCTCAGTCTTCGGGGACTCATTTGATTTATGCCTTGAGAATCTAGTTATGGTTTTGAAAAGGTGCGTTAAAACGAATTTAGTGCTGAACTGGGAAAAATGTCATTTCATGGTCCAAGAAGGAATCATATTGGGACACAAGGTTTTGAAAAAGGGACTTGAGGTAGATAGAGCAAAGCTAGAGACTATTGAGAACTTGCCCCCACCTATGTCCATAAAAGGAGTTCGCAGTTTTTTGGGACATGCAGGTTTCTACCGCAGATTCATTAAGGACTTCTCCAAAATCACTAAACCACTATGCAGCCTATTAGAGAAGGATGCAGTTCGGCTTTCGATGAAGCACACGCATGTCGACATTTGAACACTTGAAGAGAAAATTGATTTGAAAGACAAGTGATCATCGCACTGAGATTGGACTTTGCCATTTGAATTAATGTGTGATCTTGGGGTGATTACGCCAGTAGGGGTATTTTTTAGGCGTGAAAAGAAAAAAGATATTTCATGTGATTTATTATGCTAGCAAGACCCTAACGGATACACAATTGAATTATACCACTACAGAGAAAGAGCTATTGGCAGTGGTATATGCCTTTGATAAGTTCTGAGCATATCTAATTGGCATAAAAGTGATAGTGTATATGGATCACGCGGTAATTCAACATTTAATGGCGAAGAAGGATGCTAAACCTCGGTTGATTAGATGGATTTTTTTACTGCAGGAGTTTAACTTGGAAATTAAGGACAGAAAGGGAACTGAAAACCAAGTGGCAGACCACTTATCTCGACTCGAAAATCCAAAAAGGGCAGAAAACGACAATGTCATGATCAACGAATCCTTTCCAAATGAGCAGTTGTTTATGGTAAAAAGGGGAAGTGCCATGGTTCGCAGACTTCGCAAATTATATGGTAAGTAAGATAGTACCTTCTATCTTGGTGGGCTACCAAAGGAAGAAATTCATGCATGATGTCAAATGGTATATATAGGATGAGCCGTACCTATTTAAACAGTGTTCTGATCAAGTGATAAGAAGGTGTATCCCATATAGCGAGACCGAGGGAATTTTGCAAGAATGTCATTCTACGGTATATAGAGGTCACTATGGTGGTGAACGAATAGCGGCTAGAGTGCTATAAACAGGATTCTACTAGCCGACAATATTCAAGGATGCATACAGTTTTGTCTAGAGGTGTGACAAATGTCAGCGAGTGGGTAACATCTCTAAAAGAAATGAAATGTCATTAAATACAATCCTCGAAGTAGAAATTTTTGATGTATGGGGGATTGATTTCATGGGACCTTTCGTTTCTTCCAGTGGAAATCTCTACATCTTACTTGCAGTGGACTATGTCTCAAAATGGGTTGAAGCAGCAGCTCTTCCGACTAATGATGCCAAGGTCGTCCTCAGATTTCTACATAAAAGCATTTTCACGAGGTTTGGAACTCCAAGGGCTATCATTAGTGATGAAGGCAGTCATTTCTGCAATAGGTAGTTTACAGCCTTGCTGGCCAAGTATGGGGTGAATCATCGCATCGATATAGCTTACCACCCGCAAACAAATGGGCAAGCTGAAGTGTCAAATCGAGAAGTAAAAAGAATTCTGCAAAAAGTTGTGAATCCCACACGGAAAGACTGGTCGTTAAAGTTAGATGATGCCGTATGGGCCTATCGAACAGCTTACAAAACCCCATTGGGTATGTCACCCTTCCAACTGGTATACAACAAAGCCTGCCACCTCCCTATGGAGCTAGAGTATAAGGCCTATTGGGCAATACAGAAGCTCAATTTTGATTTGACATCTGTAGGGGAGAAACGTCTACACCAGCTCAATGAGTTAGATGAATTTCGATTACAGGCATATGCGAATTCGAAGTTGTACAAAGAGAAAGTGAAGAAATGGCATGACCGAAAAGATCATCAAAAGGACATTTGAACAGGGACAAAGGGTTTTGCTCTATAATTCCAGACTTAAACTTTTTCCCGGAAAGCTGAAATCGAGATGGTCAGGTCCATTTACAGTGAAGACTGTCTTTCCGCATGGTGCAATTGAAGTATATGATTAGTTTCCCGACAAGCCTTTTAAGGTAAATGGCCAGCGATTGAAGCATTACTTTGGTGGCGAGGTGGACCGACAGAACGTCACCTCAATTCTCTCATCAACATGAGATTCAGAGATAGTCAAGCTAATTGACTATAACTTAGCGCTTGATGGGAGGCAACCCATTATTTTTACCCCTATTCTCTTTTCACTCATTCAGTAATGTAGTAGGATAATTAATTCTATTCCAAGACTGAGAACTAATGTCTGGTGAATTCATGTCATGTAGGTGTTCTCACTTGCACTCCTCCCTAATATATAAATGTGGCATACACAGCGTGCAGTTCATGAAGTACATCGCGCAGTCGCGCAGGCTAGCGCCTGAAAGTCAGTAAATCATAATTTCAAGAAAGTCACTCACGCGCCATGTATGCCATTTATGAGAAAAACCGGCCTGATGACCAAGCTGGCCTGTAAAAGTGAATTTTTATTTTATTTTAAAAGTTGATCCGTGGTCTACTTGACTTCTCTCATACCATATTCTAAAGCATATTCTGCTACTCTCCCATAATCATAAACCTCACCTCATCGATCATATACACATCTCTCTCTCCAGTCGCATAATCTAGGGTTCTTGCGAGGAGTGTCACAAGTAAATTTGTGGGTACTATCACCTGTAGCAGAGCAGTTATATTCTCTACCTATCATCTGCTCATGGGTCCAAACAGAATACGTTATATCTCCATCTCTTCATCATCAGACTCCTCGTCTAGTGATCACGATGAGGATGTCAGGGACCAGGGAAGATTTATCAGTTGGGAAGCTCATCAGGAGTACTATCGAATAGTCACCAATTCTTTCATGACAGAACGGGGGTTTAAGCCTGCAAAGAAGGATGGCCACCTATGGAATATGATACGTGAAAGAAACTGGATTACATGGGCTGCAACTTCAATGCGTATTCCTATGGGAGTTGTTCGTGAGTTCTACACCAATGCCAAGGAAAGTAAAGGAGGGATAACACTGGTTCGGGGAGTACCAGTGGATTTTCATCCCTCAGCCATTAGAGCAGTGTTTGGCATAACTGATACACCACCGACTGGGTCTGCGAATTGGGTCGTAGGTGCACATTTGATGACAGACTTGGACGTAGTAATTGCGGATTTATGCATCCCGGGAACCACATGGAATTTTACACCAGGGACGACCAAACCAAAATCTTTCCCAGCGTCCACCTTGAATCGTTATGCCCAAGCATGGAACCTGTTCATATGCACAAAATTAATTCCATCCGCTCACAAGCATGAAGTACCCACCGAGCGAGCTATCATCTTATGGGGCATCGTCACAGGCAAATGTATTGACGTCGGTTACCTAATTCATCAGAACATGTGGCGTTATTGGCAGGGGAGTATGACTGACAGTATCCTGCATGCATCTATCGCAGCCATACTTTGTATCCAACAGGGAGTCCCGTGGAATGACAAGCACCTGCAGAAACCAAGCCACGACACTACTTCGGCCACAATTACCACGTTCAAGGAGTGGACGGGTGGAGAACCACACCCGCGCGGACAAGGATTTATTCTCCGACCTACAATTCCTGAGCCGTCCCTGCAGCACCCTCCGATGGAGGAGGCAGTCCCCTCCACCCGAGCACCCACCGTTCCTAGCATTCGCCAGCTCCAAAGGTCGATGCACAAAGTCGACGCCATGTATGCCAATCTTGGAAAGTTTGCTCCGAACCTCACGTGATCTTTGGCCGAAGCCTTCACGCAACAAGGAACAATGCTAGAATAGCCGCAGTTTGGGACAACCGTGCCGTATCCACCACCAGATTCACCACCCGAGGAGGGTGGTCAAGCCGAACATTAGGGGAGTTTTCTGTACCCTTTACCTTCATTCAATGGGGACATTGAATATTTTAAGTTTGGGGGTATTGGGGATCATAGCATAGTAGTTCAGTAGTTTAGTTTTATTTAATTGGTGCATGTTTAGTTAATTTTGCATGTTTATGTGTTTAGTTAAATTTTTGCAATATTTTTAATTTTTATTCATTATGGATTGTGATAGTATGTTTTAGTTGCATGTCTCATGCAAATTCGTGCTTAATAGAAATTTTTGCCTAGCCAATGATGATAGTGAATTGTGAAGGATTTGAGAATATTTGGGATTACATGAGCTGAGATATAATGTTGTACACGATGAGATTCATGTTGCTGTTTAAATGCTTTCGGTATGCTCCGTGTTCACAATCACTTGTAAGTTGAAGAAGTGAATGTTTACATTGCTTGATAGAACATGTAGTTTTAAAAAGAGAAACATGTAGAAAGTGTTGTAGACTGTATGAAACATTGACATGCATGTTTTGGGAAAACATGGGTATGCTTTGTATAAAAATAAAAAATATATATCAAATAGCAATAATGTGGCTAGTCTTAATTCGGGACCCTGGCGACTTGAGTAAAATGCGCTTGGGGATTGTCTCTCTACACCTAGCGCCCTAAGGTCTTTCATGGTCTGGGAGTCGTTGGTTGAAAGCTCGCTAAGGGGTAGCAGTGTGCCTAATTGGTTGAGACATTGCACAGTCATGTTAAAAAAAGAGAAAAAGAGAAAAAGAAAAGAAGAATAGCAATAAACACCAGGAAAAGTGCATAAATCGCCCTGGTGTGTAGTATAAAAGCAATAGACCCATTGTTGAACCTTAATTTGTGTTGATATGTTGAAACGATCGTGTAACATGAATATGAATGAGTCTTGCTTTAGACTATAATTTTCTGCTGGAGCAATGTAGCATATGTGATTCGTGCTTAGATCAAGTTTTTGGTGAACACCACACACACACAAAGATTTCTATAGCATATATGAAATTATCTGAGTGTATGATGTTATGTCTATAGTTTGGTTTGAAATTGTATTCTTGGATATGGATAATTCACCGAGGTAATTTGGGCTGAAATTTTGTTGTGGCAGGGACTATGTGAGACTAGTTTGCATCATAGAGTAGTTGCATAGTTACGTAGTTGCATATTCATTATTCATTATTCATTAGTATGCGTTGCTTGAGGGCAAGCAACAGTTCAAGTTTGGGGGTATTTGATATGTGGTATTTTTACCTACTTATTGCATACCAATTCATGCAAATTGTGCCCAGCTCAAGTACATTTTATTGTGTTTTAGTTGCATTTCACGTTATTTTGCATTGCATTTACTTAAAACTCCTTTTGGTGAATAAGTGCAGGAATTGGCTTAATTTTGATGGTAATAGAGGCCCGAAGCTAATGGATGTGTGAAGGTGAGGCACAAGCGAGGATGTGCATAGCATGGAGGTGAAAATGAGCAAGGAGATCAAGCAATGAAAGAACAAATAGCAGCAGCAGCAGCAGAACAGAAACAAATCAAGAGCTAGAGCCTGCAGAGTGCAAGCCACGCGGCATAACAACCTGGGGAGCGCGTGGCGCTGCATGAAGTACCCGACTAGACACTCTTGACTTTCTGCAGAAGGCTGCATGATCGGAGAGAGGCGCTACCATGAGAGATCTTTGGTGGACAAAAACAAACATTCTGTAAGTCTCGCGGTCGCGAGATTGAGAAGCTATAGAGGCGCGCGGCCACGCGCGATGCTAATGCTGTAATTTTGTTTTATTTTTAATTCTTAATTAAATGATGTGTAATGGGTTTTTAAACGATTCTGACTGGTGTCAGACACACACTGAATAATTTTTAACGTTTTATTTTCCTAGAAACTAGGGTTTACACCTAGGGAGAGATTCCAACGTAGAACGAAGCCCAAACGTCTACTTCTCTACTTCTTCTTGGAATTCTCTATCATCGTGGACTTTGATTATTATCTATTGGATCTCTATGAGGATTTAACAGTTGATCATTGGTTTTTATCCAGCGATGGGGTTTGATCGTTCTATCTTTCTTACTTCAATTGTTTATTTATTGATCATGGTTAGCGTTGATCCCATAATGGCTTTTGGTTCAGTCATGAACTAAACTCCATTATGGGATTCTAATGGATTTTAATATGTAGTTTGGTTGTACGCTTAAATGCTAGAGATGTTTTACATATCATATGGAATATTTGTCATGGTTGTTTTACATGTATGAATGCTTTATCACCATTCGTTTCAGTATTTGTATGGAATTGACAATGAACATATAAATATGGATTGTATTCATGATAGCATACGAATATGGGGCTGTTATAATGGCTTGCGTATTTTTTGAACCAGATAGACATATACTGTTTCACCGTATGAGCTAGAATAAGGGCTTGGGCTTAAAATCAATATAATTGCAATTTCACATAGACATGTAGTGATTTTGGTTGTATTGGTGATTACATAGAGTCTAACATCTGTAGATGCTATGTAAGTAGGTTATAGTGCATTGAAAAATGGTTATAACTCTATTCGTGCTCTTGGCTATTTTCCTGTGATATGTGAACACTTCTTGCATGATAGTGGCGATTGAATGAAATATTAAATGAAGTTAGGATCCCATTATTTCCAAATTATATTTATTTCCTTATTATTTTAATTTTTAGTTGTAATTCACAATTAGTTTAATTCAACACTTTTAGTCATCAGTCTAGGCATATAAATTTGGTGAGTTAATTGATGTAGGATAGTTTAAATTTAACAGCTTTCTCTGTGGGATCGATACTCTACTTACTCTGCATTACTTGTTGACCCGTGTATGCTTGCAAGAGTTAGAGCTCTTTTATTAGAATTATAAAAGAGGTAACACGCCACTCCTTGAATCTAACAGTCTGAGTATAACATGTAGGTTCAGCATTGGGTGTAGAAAGCGCCACAAGAGCTTGGGCATATAACTGATTGTATTTTCTAAGCATGGCTCTAGTCGTGACGCCGGATGGAGGTAGTATCGTGGGGATCACAAAAGAAGTTGTTGTGATAATGGCATGGAAGGAGTGGATTCAAGTGATACATTTGAATTTGAGAAGTGGGGAGCTTTGAAGGGAACTATTGAGGTGGTGGCCCATGGAAGGGTGGATTGGAACGAGGAAACTAACGTGTTGGCCTGTTGAGAAAATGGAAAACAATTTTCATTAAAGCGCACATGACGGACTATATAAAATTTCTGATGATGGAGATCCAAACAGCGATATCCCAAATGATTAGAACTATAACCTAGAAAAAATGCATGGAACTGATCTATAATCCATTTTGTGGGAATTATATGGCTGAAGAAAAGGATAACATATACACCCAAAAGTACGTAAAAATGAATAGTCTGGATGATGAAGAAAAATACAGTCATAGGGGGTTTTATTTTAGAAAAGGATGATGGCATACGATTAATGAGATAGATATCTGTTTCAAATGCAAAATGCCAATAACGAAATGGAGTGTGAGAGTTGGCTAACAAAGTTAGACCGGTTTCAACAATGTGACGATTGCGCCTTTCAACCATACCATTTTGTTCATGAGTGTGAGGACATGCAAGGCGGTGATTAATACCAATGGATGCAAAAAAATTATTTAGGGAGCGATATTCACCACCCCAATTAGTCTGAACTGCTTTTATTTTTGAATTAAATTGTCTTTCAACAAATAATTGAAATTTAAGAAATATAGCATACACCTCAGACTTGGCTTGCATAGGATAAAACCAGATGTATTTAGAAAAAGCATCAACAAAAATAACAAAGTTCTTATGGCCATCACAAGAAAGAGTGGGAGATGGACCCCACACATCACTGTATATTAAATCAAGTACAGAAAAGACGTGGTGATTAGTAATAGGCAAAGGAAGTCGCGAAGATTTGCCTAATTGACAAGCATGACAAAAGGAGAAATCATTACCAGATACTGGCAAGTCATTACTGGAAATAATTTTATGAAGAATTTTAAATGAGGATGTCTAATCTATTATGCCAACAAGCAGTAGGAGACTTTAGTTGCAACACAAAATGTGTCCTTTATTTTACGTAAAGAAAGACCGGGAAAGAGAATAGAGGCCTGATCACTCGATGCTGACAAAGAATAATATCTTCGTTGTGCGATCCTTCACAGAAAAATAAGTTGGGTAAAACTGAAAATAAACATCATTATTAGAGGTAAATTTATTCACAGATAATAATGACTTTGTGAGAGCAGGAACATGGAGAATATTATTTAACTGGAAATAGGTTTTATTGGAATGAAAAACAGCTGAACCAATGTGACTAATTTTTAAGCTTTACCATTACTAACCCTTAGGGTGTCTGATCCAGTATAAGGAGTAGAGTGATCGAGGGACTGAAGGTCTAGAGTAGCATGGTGCATCGCACTAGTATCTAGGAACCAAACATCCGATAAATTATTCTGGTAAAATGAAGTTGTATTTGCACTGGGCGAATGGGCATGATTATAACGTTGACGACAACTATCTGCAGTGTGATTAAATCGATGACAGATCTGGTACTGAACAAACTAAGTTGGAGATGACCGGTTGTTGTTATTGTTATAATTGTTTCGACGTGGCCCAGAATTGTACCATTGTCGAGTGTTATTATGTGGCCTAAAGTTGTTTTTATTATTGTAATTTGGGCTTGTTGAATACCCAGAATATATACGAGAGCTTTTCCCCTTTTGTGCAAGATTTGCAGACGCTGTGGGTTTTCTAAGAACATCGACTTCTACTTTGGGTATAGAAGAATCAGAGAAATTGTGTACCTGCATTTCATGAATTAATAAAGTGCTGAGAAGATCCATGAATGAAATTGGAGTTTTGTTGGCAGCAAGTGTTGGAATGATAGTATGGAATTCATGTCTTAGTCCCTTAAAAATGATGCAGTTGAAGTCACCAAAGAAATCTATCGGTCGTCCATGGCGAGAAGTTGGGTCAACGATTGTTTTAGCTTTGTATAAATAATCAGTTATGGAGTCATCATTTTGTTTCAAATCCTGTAAACTTCAAAGGAGGTTCAACATTCTTGTGGTGGAGGGAGAGGCATAGGCTGTCTCGAGCATGGCACACAGCTCTCGAGATGTTTTGGCATCAATAATAAGTGGAATAATATCCTCACGAAGAGAGGACATAAGAAGACTTAGTAAGTTCTAGTCCTGTTGGTACCAGATGTGATAATCAGGGTTATCCACTGGGGGTGTGTTCGCAGTGGTTCCAGGCATCTTGGCTGGAGGTGCTGTTTCTGTTCCATCAACGAAATGAATGAGATTATTACCACGAAGAAGTGACATTAATTGAGCCTTCCAAGATTAATAATTTTCGGGATTGAGTTTCATCACCAACATCTGTGTTGGGTTTGAGAGATTCAGCGGTGAGGTTAGAGTGTTTGCAACCATTAGTTGTCATTGATTTGAGCTTGAGGCATTCAAGAAGGAAGAAGATGACATAATGTCGATTTAGAGCTCTGATACCAAATTGAGAAGTATAAAAAGATGGAAATCAAATTCTCATTTGTAATTTCCTGTCTATCTATTATTGGCCTCTCGCCTCTGTTATATATAGAAATTGTTACATGATTTACATGACATCAAATTCAAAACTCAAACCAATCCTAATCTTTCTAATTCAAATATTAGTTACAGCCTTAGATATGTTACAATTGTGGATAGAGTCAGTCCTTATCCAATACAATAGCTTGGGTGGAGAGATTTAAGTGTATGAGATAATATGTGTCAATAGCCTGAAACAAATATAAAAAGTAAATAAAATAAAAAAACAAAATGTATATTTCAAAAGAAACATATACCATATACTGGCAGATCATGAACTACAGAAAGATGATAAAAGAGTATATTCGCCACCTTAATTGCCTCCAATATTTTGCTGAACTCCAACTTATCTTCATTCTTCACTGTGGTCAAGCACAAAATAGCTGCGATTTTTTTGTGAACAATCTGACAGAATCCACACACATATTAGTCTCAATTTAACATGTATTCTTTTGTAGAAACCATCTGAACTACAAAATTGAGTGACACTTACGGTTCCCAATTGCGCTTTTCCCTTCACAATGAAGTACAAAATTTCCATCTTTCTGAATAATGCAGGAAGCCAAACTATTAACTCTATAGGGTCCACATCATGAGAAATAACAACCAAGTGTGCTTTATTCTTGTTGGAAATTTATGGAAGATGATAAATTATAGAAGAAGTGAAATTTAACTTTGGAGAACACTTAAGAATACTTTAATTTCACTTGATTAAAATGATCCAAGTATAAGACTATTTATAGGACTCATAGGACACTTCTAGATCCACAATAATAATTACTACATGACCACATTCATGTACATGAACCTAACCATTACATGTTCCAAGACAATTCAAATACATTCATGTACTTAGATATCATTAATTCATGTACTAATATTAATTAAGATATTTCTTGAATAATATAGATTATATTTTGTTTAGATGCTAACAAGGCCTCCCGTAAACCAAATTTATTCTTTATAATGTCGTAAAATATTTTGATCTTCCGATTCCTTCAAACACAATAAACTCTTTTGTCATCTTCATTGATGTATATGACACAAATGCTTGAAGTTTCCATTTGTTCTTCTTGATCTTGCTTATTAGCTTCACACATTTTACATGCTTGTATAATTTCTTTTCCATTTCACTATTTCTGAACTCATTTTGATCAAAATACTTCTCCATATTAACCCATTCAATACCTTCCACAACTTGTGTTTCTTTTTTCTTGGTCTTTGCATTTTCGACCTTTGGTTTGCACTCTTCTTCCAACTTGGACTTTGTATATGATGTTTCTTTAGCAGTTTTTGTGACTTGAACCTTTTTGGCAACCTTCTTCCTTGTAAAAGTTCTGACAGCAGCAAGATTAGATGATGTGACGTCCAATTAACTTGTAACTTCTGAGTATGCATTTTCTTCAACATTCGTATCCTCCAACTCATTATTCAAATTTGTTACATTCTCTTCTTCCATCGCTTCACTCTCACGTTCTTCTTTCTCAAAAGATGCTTTAATTATTGTGTCTTCAAATTCTTTATTTTCGACATGATCTATTTCTTTTTCTTCCCGACATATGTCTTCAAAGTCTTCATTTTTCTCTTCTTCTTCTTCAACTTCATCAATTTCTTCTATAAGTTTCTCACCCTCTTCCAAAAACTAAGACTCTTTAGGTAACGATGAACCTTTATAATTCTTGCAAATCAATTCAAGCTCATTCCATAACTGAGATAGAGAATCAAAACTCGCAACACGAATCCAGACTTCTTCATGCATTACTCATTGCAAAATCTTCCTTGTTCTTTTTTCTTTCATTTCTTGAACTTTTTCTGAAATACACTTTTCTGGATTTGCAATGACATCTTGCCATAAATTGTATTCTCCAAGAAATACTCGAATCCTTATACTCCAAACATTGTAATTTGTGAACACTAATTTGGCACCAAACCTAGGAAACATCATTTTTTTATAATTTACCTCACCAAAAATGCTATCAATATGAAAATCTTTGTGACGTGCTTTAACTCACAAACTTCTTCAAAAAATTTCTCAACTAGCACATTTGCTAGATTGTAATTCGGAGCTATAAAGCGCACACTTTGCACTCGCCCAACGAAACACTTCGATAGCACTAAGTCACCTTTCTTGGGTCATCGATTTTACCTTAGCCACTTTAGTTTAACCTTCGAATTAACCTTAGCTCTGATACCACTTTGTTGGAAATTTATGGAAGATGATAAATTATAGAAGAAGTGAAATATAACTTTGGAGAACACTTAAGAATACTTTAATTTCACTTGATTAAAATGATCCAAGTACAAGACTATTTATAGGACTCATAGGACACTTCTAGATCCACAATAATAATTACTACATGACCACATTCATGTACATGAACCTAACCATTACATGTTCCAAGACAATTCAAATACATTCATGTACTTAGATATCATTAATTCATGTACTAATATTAATTAAAATATTTCTTGAATAATCTAGAATATATTTGGTTTAGATGCTAACAATTCTGCAAGGACATACCACTACTTCCTGTCAACAGAAGGATTAATACAAATGATATAGCCATAAGCAGGAAAGTGTGGGAGGAAACCTGCTCAATAAGGTAGGTAACATGATTCAGACCATATTTCACGACAATAGGCTTCTTGGTCTCGGGAACTTTTCCTTCAGTCTCAGCATGTGCCCTTTTCAAAAGGCGCTCCTTTTTTCGCAGCCTTATCTTCAGGCCTATACTTAAGAAACATCTTGAACAAACTTGTTGCTACATATTTCAACAAAATCGAACACAAATGATGTCTGGGATCAACAATAGCACATCACGAGTACGTGAAAAAATGCAACTGTAATAGTACATCAATTTTTTGGATAAGTAGTTCAACTACAAGTACATATGATGAATCAAAAGTTGCAATTAAGAGTAAAGTTGGACTCAAATAGCCTGGTACTTTCAAGTGTGGAACCGAAACCCAAGAAAATTAAGAAGAGCAGCGACTCTAAATGATTTTTGTTAACTTTTAACAATAAAAAGCTATACCAGCTTTATTACATTAAGAACAAGTTGTGAAGGTCTGCCACGACAGAAACTTGAAGTTAGGTCCACTTGATTAACGATTAATCAAGTTTCTTGCTAAGAAATATACGTAAGATATACATAAATCATAAAATGCACAATTTATTAACACTAGTTGTTTTTAGTAGTACTTTGTGTAATCACAGACTGAGGTTATCAAAGAATAAACTGCCACAAAACAGCAATACGGGTAATAACTAAAATTTATCTCATCTCATATACTACTTCCGTCCTCTAAAGGATGGACTAAGGTACAATTTTTTTGTTCTTAAAAGGATGACAATAAGCACATAAAGTAAAGTGTAAATATGTCATTTAGTGGGATCTATTAGTGTAAAAGACTCATCACTTTATATAATTTTATGGGACCACTAAACTTGGAACTATTTTTACTCTTTATTCTTTTTACTTTTTTAAATTTGTGTGAAAAATATACTAGGACATCCTTTCGAGAACAGAGAGAGGAAAAAACTAATATATCTTATATTTGATGAAAAGTTAATAGAGAGAAAAGTAAACAAAGGAAGACATCTACTAAATAGAAATTAAAAAAGAAAAGAAAAAGATCAACATGTTTACAACTCTACACAATTGCATCAAGATGCATCTGATACTCTATTGCACAAGTATAATGCCTTATACTTTAATATAACATTTGTCAACGTCGGGATTTTTATTTGTCTCTTTATGTTCTTGTCTTTTGGTGTTCTTATGTTAGGTGAGATTTATTTGAAAAAAACAAGTTTGAAAAGGTCCGACATGTATATGTTAACGATTTGACTGTAAGAGTCATCTGTTTGTATTTTTAAATAGTTGCACCAACTAAACCGAGAAAAGGTTTGCACAATGACCTAATGATGTGACACTACTTAATTGGTCTGTGAAACCGAGATTCTTTAGGGTCCGGGGGCTTGATTAAGCGGAGGGAAGGTGTTAGGCACCCCCCGACTTCTGTGGTGACACGGTTATCACCACTTTTCAATTTAAACCTTTATCTGAATGTGTGTGTGTGTGTAGGTCAATGTGCAATTATCTGAAAGTAGTGTTATTCCTCATTTGCACCTATATACAAAGGGTTTGAATTTTGTATAAAAGTTCAATTTTAACGAGATATAGTAGTGATGTTTTGTAAAACATATTTTTCAAACCCTTGTGCTCAATAATAATTGAGTCCTTTGATACTTCCATTTTATTATGTGTTCAGCTTGGTTACTTTAATTTTTGAGATGCGAAGCATATTCGAGAAAATAAGATACACATCAATGCCGAACTTCTTGTGGGCGTGAAAGTCATCTAAGGAAATTCAAACACCGTGAATAATTTACAAAGAAATCGTTACGCTTAGAAATGTCCATCACGAACCTAATCTAGATTCAAGAATCTGAATCATGATCACATGATTCCTATACTCATATGATAAAGCAATATGTGCAAAAGTCAGAAATATATATATATATATATATATATATATATATATATATATATATATATATATAGAATGAGGATCAAGTCCGGACTCCCAAATTTTGTTAAAATCAAATTTTTTTATTTTTATTTTTTTTGCTTTTTTTTTAAAACAACTAATTTTTTTTTTAATATTTTATGGAACTGACACTACTAGAAATTCGACATATAGCGACAAGCTATAGCTACAATCAGCACGAAACTGTCGCTATAGGGTATATATAGCGACGGTCGGCACGGAACCGTCAGTATAAATGTCTTTTAAAGAAAAAATCCTTCCATCTTCCCCCAAATCATTTCAGTATTTCAGTTCAATTTTTCCCCCAAATTATCTTGTTCCTCTCAAGTCATCTTCCTCTCTCTCGTTACTCTTCCTCTACATCTTTCTCATCTCTAACCCAAATCACCCAAATCATTTCAGTATCTACCGCTCGTTAATCGATCAACCACTTGTCATCTTCTACTCGTCATCGGTTATGGTTCCGATGGTACTGTCTAAGTTGGCTACGGGTCTTAGTGTATTAGCCGGAGGAGCTCTGGTCAAGTCCGTCATGAACCAGCAAAACCCCATGACGGGTCTGGGTTGGGGTCAGTTCCCCAGGTGTTCCAGTTGCAACAGCACCGGCACCGGCCGGGTCAGTTGCTTCTGCTCTCGATTTAGTTGTTAATATGAGAATTTGATAACAGATCTGATCGTTTTTCCTATCTATATTCCATACAGTATGCTCTGTATTTTGTATATCTTGGATTAGTTGTCTATTTTTCCTCTTACGCAAGTAAGCTTCATGATTTTCCTTTTATATTTTATTATTCAAAATTGAGAGCAATTCGCTTATTATGTTCCCAAGTGTGATTTCTCCTAGCCAGTTCACTCTAGATCAAGTTGGACTAGTGGTTGCACGTGGTCCGTGGACTGATTCTTTGTCCTTTTCCGTTTCACTTGTTAAATTTTTTCATTAAATAATAGTAGTATATTATTAGTACATAAATTTATCTCACCATGCACCTCTACAACCGTTAAACTTTATCATTAATGACCATCATACTATATATATATATAATATTTCTTTTTTTCAATTTCTAAAGTTTAATAATTGTGTAAATTTATTTTGTGTAATGAACAGAAATTGGATGTTGGATGTATAGTGGGGAGAGGCAAGTGAGTGCATTGAGGAAGAAGTATTTGGAGGCAGTGTTGAAACAGGACGTTGGGTTCTTTGATACAGATGCAAGAACTGGTGATATTGTTTTTAGTGTCTCCACAGATACTCTTCTTGTTTAAGATGCCATCAGTGAGAAGGTAAAATTATGTTGTCTTCTTCTCTTTTTCTGTCTCTTCCCATTTTGAATTTTTATTTTCTGGACTTTAATGGTTAAGAATTTAGTGGTATTCAAGAATTTTGCACCAATAAGTGAAAAAAATTAACATATGTGTGGTAGGTCTCCATTGTTGTGGGACCACCCCTACATATGGTTCCCCTTAGCAAATCTGAATTTTAATTGCATTATCATGTTTGAAGTTTCTGATTTGGTTTCAAAGTTTGGGACTACACTTACAGAGATTGAAGTGTTTGAATAATTGGTTTATTTAATCATGATTAACTTTGTGTTTTGGTTATGTAATGGGGAATTTAGGTGGGGAATTTCATCCATTATCTTTCCACATTCTTGGCGGGATTGGTGGTTTGTTTTGTGTCAGCATGGAAGCTAGCTCTGCTTAGTATTGCAATCATTCCAGGAATTGCTTTTGCTGGGGGCTTGTATGCTTACACCCTCACCGGTCTCACGTCCAAGAGTCGCGAATCAACTGCTATTATACCAAAGGGGTTATGATTTAGTATAGTACCTACTAAATCTCTAAAATGTTAATGGTGTTGTGGCTTAATTTGGACTTTAGTAATTTTAGGTAAATACCTGCTGCTTTTGATAAGCTAATTTTGTTATCTATTATGGAAGATTTTCTGAGGGTCAGCAATTGATATTTTAGGCATCAATCTTATTTTTGTTGGTGAACATTTCCATTCAACTACTATATGTAGACTGTAATTAAGAAAATATATAATAGATTCTGATATCAACAAAACTTAATAATGAATTAGGTGATCTATTCTATGCAAAATGATTTTGGAAAAAGTCTATTCCTTATCACTGATAAAAATTGCCACGCCTTTTTTAGGTTACTATTAGAATATAAGGTTGTTACATATTGCATATTGTTTTGAGCTTGCATATTGATAAGTCTATTCCTTATCAACTACTAATAGCTTACATATTATTTTGAGCTTCAGAGGTGTTTTTATTTGAATTTGTTTAATCATTTAGCATAGTTATAATTAGCTGATGCTTGTCAGATTTGGAAGAAGCTAGAAAAGTTGAATGTGTAATTTTACTAGCATTTGATGACATAGTCCATCTTATCATTCTTCATGTTATAGGCAATAGGACATAGTGTTTTGATTAATTTTAGAACTAACCTCGACACATTAGTAGTAGGTGCAACATTAAAGTGCATTTAACATTTTTTGCTATAAAAATAGATTTTATGCCACTTTGCATGTTTTCAGTTTGGTAGTATTTATGTTTCATATTATTTTTTCAGGTGGACTCTTCATCTAGATCAAGTGAAGAAACACCACAGGATAAGTAGTCGAGAAAACAAAATCTCCTGTTGGATATACCATTAAAAAATATGCAGAGCTCCTCTTAAGACCTTGTTCAAAAAGATGCCGCCCACCCCTACTCCCAATCGCAAAAAAGTAAATTTCCACCTGACAGCTAGCCCTTCTGATGCAAGAGTAAATGCATCTGCTGATCTTTCCTCATCTAAAGGTAAATCATCCATGAGGCGTGTCGACGTCGGGCTTTTTTAGTGTCCCTTTTCGTTACTTGTTCTTTGGTATTCTCATGCTAATGTGAGATTTGTTTGAAAAAACAAGTGAAAAAGGTCCGATATGTATAATGTCGACGATTTGACTTTAAGAGTCGCCAGTTGGTGTATTTAACTGGTTGCACAAACGCAATCGAAAAGGTTTGCACATTGACCCAGTGATGTGACACTGCTAAACGGGTCTGTGAAACCGAGATTCATTTGGGTTCAGGGGCTTGATTATGCGGAGGGAAGGTGTTAGGCACCACCCGACATCCGTGTTACCACGGTGACCGCCACTTTTTAAAGAAACTGTTATATGAATGTGTGTGTGTGTGTGGATAAATGTGAAATTATTTGAAAGTAGTGCGAGGCCTCGTTCACACCTATATAAACAAGGTTTGAATTTAAAGAAAAATTCAGTTTTAACCAAGATATAGCAATGAAATTTTGTAAAAGTGGTTTTTTCAAACTCTGTGCTTAATAAGAATTGAGACCTTTTCATACTTTCATTTTATTATTAAATTTGTCGGATGGTTTGCTTTTATTTTCGAGATGCGAGGCATCTTCGAGAAAATAATATACAAGAAAGATCGTCGAACTCCTTATGGGCATGACAACCATCCAAGGAAATTTGTACAATCGAATAATGTACAAGTCACTTACAAATGAAAAAAGTCTATCACGGAAAACGAATCTAGATTCAGTAGACTGAATCTGTGATCACATGATTCCTAAAATCACATGATATCTGCAGCTTTATAAGGAAAGCAATAAGCAATTATATATATATATATATATATATATATATATATATATATATATATATATATATTTGATCACCAAAGACGTAAGCAACTCCATGGGGGATCAGAAAAGTAAATAAAATTTTAAAATCGATCAACCGCCACGTAAGTAAACTCAAAGTGGGATGAAATGTAAATAAATCAGAAAAGCGATCAACCGTCACGTAAGTAAACTCAAAAGTGACGAAATGTAAATAAAATTTGTAAAAGGCCAATAAGTAAACTCCAAGTCGTGATGTAAATATATATATATATATATATATATATATATATATATATATATATATATATATATAAGCAAGTAAACGCTCTAGATGTAAAATCCAAGCTTATCAGACAAAGTCTGACAACAGTTCATATATATATAAGTATATATATAGAGAAAAGAAAGTAAACGCTCCAGACATAAGTCTAGGCTCAATCGAGGCATAACTTGAGAATGTTAGTCCGTATAAAAATATATACATATATATAAGTATATATATACAAACAGAAATGAGAATTGTATGAATGTGTGTGTGTGGATAAATGTGAAATTATTTGAAAGTAGTGCGAGGCCTCGTTCACACCTATATACACAAGGTTTGAATTTAAAGAAAAATTCAGTTTTAACCAAGATATAGCAATGAAATTTTGTGAAAGTGGTTTTTTCAAACTCTGTGCTTAATAAGAATTGAGACCTTTTCATACTTTCATTTTATTATTAAATTTGTCGGATGATTTGCTTTTATTTTCGAGATGCGAGGCATCTTCGAGAAAATAATATACAGCAGTGTCGAACTCCTTATGGGCATGACAACCATCCAAAGAAATTTGTACACTGTAAATAATGTACAAGCTGCTTACAGCTGAAAAAGTCTATCACGGGAAACGAATCTAGATTCAGTAGACTGAATCTGTGATCACATGATTCCTAGGCTCACATGATACTGCAGTTTATAAGGAAAGCAATAAGCAATTATATATATATATATATATATATATATATTTTGATCGACCAAAGACGAAGCAACTCCATGGGGGATCAGAAAAGTAAATAAAATTTTAAAATCGATCAACCGCCACGAAGTAAACTCCAAAGTGGATGAAATGTAAATAAATCAGAAAGCGATCAACCGCCACGAAGTAAACTCAAAGTGACGAAATGTAAATAAAGAAATGAAAAAGGCCACAAGTAAACTCCAAGTCGGACGATGAAATGTAAATATATATATATATATATATATATATATATATATATATATATATATATAAGTTAGCGCCTGGATGTAAAATCAGTGCTTATCGAACAAAAGTCTCGACAATAGCTCATATATATATATATATATATATAGAAAAGAAAGTAAACGCCTCGCACATAAGTCTAGGCTCAATCGAGGCATAACTTGATAATGTTAGTCAGTATAAAAATATATATATATATATAAGTATATATATACAAATAGAAATGAAAGCCACTTGAATAGAAGTCCGGGCATACACACACAACACGACTCTCAATGTGCAGAATAGTGTGTGCCAATATGAAGAGAGAGGCTTTATAGAGTATAAGAAGGCTTACAGTGGGCTGCCAATGCACACTTCTATGACTCTAAATGGATAAACACTCAGCTCCCACCGGTAAATATATGACTATATATGGGCTAACAGGTGTTTAAAAAGAGCAAGCACTCAATATAGGGTGTGTATAAAGCCAATTGGACAGGGCTTCCTCGCTTTTTTTCCTCCTAAAATGGCTAGCCCAAGCCCCATATATATAGAACTGATGGCCGCAGGTGTACTTGCGACAGCCTCTGATACACCTGCGACTGGTCGTGGTGCATCCGAACCCCGTGGGTCCCGTCGTCTCGAAGTACGTGCACTTGTACAATGTAATGTTTGCTCGAACTTGCAGAACTTCAATCTAAGCATTCGAACGAGGTGTACAAGACCATCTTCGGACTGCTTTTGTCGAGATTTATGCAATGACATGGGTTTTTCCCTTTTTGATTCCAGAAAGATGGGTCCATGACTGAAATAGCATTCCTGGGTTCCCGTCAGGCAATCTGGTGAGCTGTTTCGCGTAGTTTTTGCTCCGAAGTTAAGATATAAGTCTTGTGGGACTAATTTTGAATCAATTTGAGTTGACATGAGTTTATTTGATTTGAAGTGAAGTTGAGTTGGCAAAATGACCATTTTTCCCCTCCCGGGGTTATCTCCGATTTTCGCATAGTTGTAGCAGGTTTTTCCCATGGTTATCTTTGAGATGGTCATGCTGTTGACTTTGAATGTACTCAGGGTTATCTCTGAGGTTGGAATTGATGTTGTGGTCCTCCAGGATTACCTTTGGAGTGTGAAAAAAGATGCTTGTGCCCTCCTGCACAGTTAGTAACAGGAAAAGAAAATTTCGAGTGTCTACAGATGCCCCTCTTTATCATGTTCATGCAATGCAATGGAATGGACATGATAAAGATTAGTAGACACTTGAAACATGAAAAGGTATTTTTAATGATGAAAATGTAGTGAATGTGATGATGAATGTTAAAATGTTTTCGCAAATCGCAGTTCGCAAATCGCAAATCGCACATCGCATTTCGCTTTTGGCCAATCGCACTTCACAAATCGCACATAGCATTTCGCATATCGCATATCGCAAATCGCAAATCATAATGTAATGAATGTTATGATGCATGTTTAAAATGTTTTCGCAAATTGCTTTACCTTTACCGGGGATTGCTGATGCCTATGCTTGTGTTGACTACAACGGCTTGGCTTTTTGTCGGTGCCGCTAATGCCTGTTTGATGAAGAGAAATTGAGATGTCGCCGATGCATACGCTGGTGGTTTACAATGGTGCCTACCCTGATGGTAGTTTGATAACAGATCCTACCCTGATGGTAGTTGATATTGCCTAACTATTTTGGTTCCCACTCGAACGGTAGTATACAAAGCTTTCATTGCCAGATTGTCTTGATGTTGCACTGAATTGATACCAATGGTTTTGAATATCGGATCTCCTGATACTTTCGCTAAAGTAATATTCAAAGGTTTGCTTCGCTAGATTCTGCCTGATGTTACGCTGGATAGAGATGTACGTTGATGTAGCGCCTCGCCCTTTTTAAGGTGATTTGTAGTTTCCTTTCGCTGTTGAGTGCATGTGCCCCATTTCCTTGAACATTTGATTCGCAACCCGGCTGAACTGATTATCTGAATGCCGTTGATATCTTTGGGGGGGTGCAGTTTGTACTTTCACTGCCGAACTTTAAACTTTAGTGTAGAGGCCTCAACTTATGAGGATTTGGCGCAAATTAACACGTTTGATGGTGTAGATTTCATTCTCCAAACCCTTTGTTATTGGGTTTCTGCTCTTAAGTTAAGAAATTTGTTGAGAATTTTCCCCTTCGTTTGTTGGGGCAAGCTAATGTCGCCATGATTCTTTTTAGGAGTTTTCCTTCTTTTGATGAGAGGCCTGATCCCGCCTTAAAATCCTTCGCTTTCCTGGAATCGAAAAATGCCCCAGTCCTTTTGCATACTGATGTCAAGAATTCATACAAAAGACTCTCTTTGTTTATGAAGTCGCAAGTGAGTAATATCCAAATCGCTAGTGAGCTGATATGAGGGATGCTTTGATGATGATGGACCATGTTGATGGTGTTGACTGGGCATTTTCCTCTTTAGGATGTTTGATAAATACCCCAGTGTTGAGTTGTCGTTGTTTCCGAGATTACCCAAGTCTTGTTGTAGTGGTCGCAATATCGGGTTGTCGTTGATTTTGAAATTGCCCTAGCCTTGCTTGTTGTCTAGGATAGTCGTTTTGACAGATGAGCTGATAAGATGCTGAGATCGCAAGAGACTTTTTCCTCTGTACCAGATGGTGAACAAGTATAGGACTTGGGTTTTGATGCCTTCAATCATTATTCCTGACTTGTTATTGCAATCGGTCTTGATTTTCTTCTGATTTGATGAAGACTCGTGATTAAGGGTTTCGAATCTTTGAAGGTCCTCGCTACTGGTTGTCTTGGCATATCATTGTTTCTTCCTTTCTGGGATTTGTGCCAGATTTGATGGAATGACATTGTAGTGTTGTTGGGTCTTCTCCACATAGGTCGCTGACTTGGAGGGTCGTTCTTGGGATTGACGTTTGGATTTGGATGTTCCTATTGAGGGTTAGACTGCACCACTGGTGGTTGCCTACATACTCTAGTTAGTGTGGGAGATCAAGTCTGCGTAGTTCCTACTTGATAAGATAAATGGCTTGACATGTGTTTGTTTGAGAAGCGTTTGTTTGAGAAGTGTTTGTTTGAGAAGTGTTTGGTTTGATAAGTGTTTATTTGAGAAGTGTTTGGTTTGATAAGTGTTTGTTTTGAGAAGTGTTTGGTTTGGGATTGTTTGTTTGGGAAATGTTTGGTTTGAGAAGTGTATGGTTTGGGAAGTGTTTGGTTTGGGAGTGTTTGTTTAGGAAGTGTTTGGTTTGAGAAGTGTTTGGTTTGATAAGTGTTTGGTTTGGGGGTGTTTGTTTGGGAAGTGTTTGGTTGAGAAGTGTTTGGTTTGACCGCACCATAAATGGTTGCCTACGTACTCCCATTGATGAGGGGAGATCAGGTCTTTCATAGTTCAGGCTTGATGAGCTTAAACCTGATTTTTGATTTTTTTGATTTTTTGATTTTTTTTTCCTTTTTTGTTTTGTTTTGTTTTGTTTTGTGTTTTTTCTCTATACATGCATGGAAAATAAAAAGTATACTGCAAAGGAAGTGATACCGTCCCAACATCTTCTGGAACTCGCAACTTTATCCACTAGATCTACATCTTTTTGGCTAATTGAGGCCTGATAATCCAGTTGTCAATGGTTATGTCGCCTTCAAGGATCGCGACAGAGGTTACTTCTTGGTTTTGAATGTCTTCACTTATGGCCATAACTTGAGCGCTTCCTGTTTCAGTACATTCCTCAGGGATGCTTGAGCTGGACCCATTACAAAAAGGTATGAAATCTTGATTCTTTGATTGGTTGGTTTCCCCGACAACCTCACCACCTTTTCCTTCATCTGTTCCTTCACGCTTTTCTTGAGCTTGAGAGGATTCGACCATGAAATCTCCCTTGAACTGTTGTCACATTTCTTGCAAGCAACTTTCCTTTTTTGCTTTTTCTTCCTTGGAAAGGATCAGTATTTCCTTCGCATCATCCAAGGTTATAAGATCTGGAATGTGGTTGTCATCTTTGGACCACAAGATGTTGGATGTTGGCGGAGGAATCTCCTTTGGGAATTCCCTTGTCTCCAATATTATTTCTTGCATTAGGATCATTCCATCTTAGGTTCTGCTAGGATTATTGCTCATAGCCTTCACCTCATTTGAGCTGCCTGTCTCAAGTGGACATCTTAAGCTTTTTATTGCCTTTTCGCCTTTTTTGGTCATGGGAATTTCTATCTCCAGCTCTCCATTTTCAATGAGATCCTGGATTTTATGTTGCAAAGCCAAACATTCCTCAGTCGTATGTCCAAGTGAGTTAGAATGGTAGAGACATATCTTGGTGGAATCATAGCTCTTTATCTTGGGATTTACAAGAGGCAGCAACTCAGTAATCCTTCCTTCGTTCATCAGAAAGTGTAACATTTCTTCATTGGATTTTCTTAGAGGGGTGAATTTTCAGACTCTTGTGGAGGTTGTTTGATCTTTCTTCTTTGAGAGTTCGCATTCCCCCAAGCGATTTTTCCGTTGGTGAGGTCTAGTAGCAATTTTATCATCCCCCTTTTCTTGGCCTTCTGATAGTTTAGTGAAGAAATGCCTCGTATCCTGATGTTGGCGCACTATCAGCTTAACTAGCAGATATACTTGGTTCTGGATCATCTCTAATTTTTGCATTACTATGATACCTTCCTCCGAGTTTTCCCACTTTAGGACATTTGTTCTGTGCCTTTGGGGGTAGTCCTCTATCCTTCGTATGCACTTACGAGTTGGATACATTTCAGCGCTTCCTGACCCGTTCATGTTTACTTCTTCCGTATCATGCTGCAACGGAAGGTTGGTGTTGACATTTTGTTGGTCAGGTTGTTGGACCACAATACTGCCACTTTCGATCAGATTTTGAATTTTATGCTTTAAGGACAAACAATCTTGTGTATCGTGTCCTGGAGATCCTGAGTGGTAAGCATATCTCTGGCTTAGATTGTATCTTTTGCTCCGTGGTTCTAGAGGTGGAGCCAATTCGGTAATTTGCTTATGATCCATCAATATCGCCAAAAAATTTTCAAGAGAATCGCCTAAAGGAGTGAAAAAAATCATGTTCTCTCAAATTTTCTTTTCTTGTCCTGGAATTGGTTAAATGCAGCCTGTTATTGAAATGGCAGATTGTCTCGCTTTTTCCAAATGGGGGGACTGTAGGTTGGTCTACTAGATTGCCCATGTACAACAAGGGATACATCTTCAGTGTCTTTATCGGGTACCCCCTTGGAATCGCTCGCATACTTTCCAGTCTGTATATGCTTGGCAACTGCTTCCAAGGTAGTGAAGTCTTTAATCTTGCCGGCCTTCGGGCCCATCTCTGCCATTTCGTCGTGTTTGATCATTTTCGAGAATGGCTTTCCTATGTCTACTAGAATCCTCTCGTAGTACGGAGCCTCTTGGATATCAATAAACGTCATTACCATCTCAGTTTCTGTCATTGATGGAATGTCTTGTGCTGCGAGATGTCTCCACCTTTGGGCATATTCTCGGAAAGATTCAGTACTTTGCTTTTTGACTTAGTCACTTAGTATCAATCAAAAGCCATTTGTGGTCAAATCAGATCTTGACTTAGAAAGGCGTAAATAATTCTTCCCAGTTGTGGATTTTGGCATTTTTTATATATATATATATATAAAAGCAGTATATATATATATATATATATATATATATTTACATTTCTGTCAGGCCTGGAGTTTACTTCGTGCCTTTTACAGCTTTATTTACATTTTGTCCCGCCTGGAGTTTACTTCACGGCGGTTGATCGCTTTTACAGCTTTCAAAATCTCAAAATTTCAAAATTTTCTCTTTTATTCTTATTCCGAAGTCACCTAACTTACTTCAGTCCACCTTGTTCGTGTTTACCTTTTGCAAGTCTCTTGGGTGAGCAGTGTCGGGTATAGAACACAGGTATGAGTCTGTCTAAGGTAAGAGGGTATGAATGGAAGAATAATGAATAAAAATTTATTTTGAAAATCTGTAAAAGATGAGTAGATTATTTAGGTCTAACTCCTCAACTAGTAACCGGTTGACTTTGCCTCCTGTTCCAGGCATAGTTAACCAAGAATCACACAGTTATGAAAACATTAGTCAAGCTTTACATAATTGGAACATACCTAGAGTATCTCCTAAAGAAATTTACCAGTCAACATTTTTTGATAACTTCAAAACCGATTATAATGTTAAAACTATAGAAAAAGTTTACGCAATTAACAAATAGTATGAAAATTATAGTCTTTTATCTCCTAATGTCATTAAAAAACATAGGAAGAAAGGTTACAATTTTATCCACATTGGTCTAGTACAAGTTGCAGTTAAACCATTGAACATTAATGGAATTAATTCAAGCATCTACCTTTGTGTTAGAGATGTTAGGTTCCTGAATTACTATCCCAGTATGATAGGTGCGATGGAATCAAGTTTGCACAATGGACCTATCCATTTTAATTGCTTTCCTGATTTCACACTAAGCCTTAGTGATCAACATCTATTAAAACCTTTAACATTAAACATTAAAACATCTGGTGAGATCACTCATATGATTGAGGGTTCTCAACCCATAGCTTTGATTTACAGAATTTATTATAAGACCATAAAAACGAATTTAAACGTTCATGCTCTTAATAAAAGTCCTAAGGATCAAACTGTATTAATTTAGAGTTCAACTAGTGATGCTAATATTCAAATCCCAAGAACCATCCTCTGGAAGGATATTACGTTACCTAGTCAATGGACTTTACCCAATGAAATTCCACAACAACATGTAGTCAATAATCTGTTAAATATTGAAAATGTTAAGCAATTTTCTGATGGAACGGTCAAGATAAGTTTTGAGCGTACCCGAAGACGAGTTATTATTGAAGATTTTACTAGTTCTTTAGCACCTTCAGTTCACACTAGAAGAGAATCCTTCAGTTAGGGATATTAAATTAAAGGGAATCCTTAATTAAGGTCAAGCTAGTCACCCTTGCTATGCACATGTTGACCCTGTTGAAGAGGAATCCTCCTCTCCTACTTCTTCTGAATTTCCAACTCAGTCAGATTTTGAAATCCCTATTAATAATCAACTAAGAGTCATTAAAAAAGAATTCATACTAGATTGGGACAATCTTGTAAAGGATTTTAATTCTAAATCTAATAAAGAAAAAATACACCAGTTTCGCTCCAATCACCCTTCTGAAAAGGAACGTGATAAAATGGTTACTAGATGGAAACGTTTTATTAACAGTGAAAAAAAAAACATTACCTTTTACGATTGGTATGATCAATATCAAGGTAAATGTAGTGTTATTACTAAAAATCAATGGATACGCGAAGATAAGTCAAAAATTTCTTCTAGTCATCCCCCATTAGAAACTGTTCTAATCCCAGTTAAAAATACATCTGTTGTTGCCAACCCTTTTAAGATTTTAGATGGTAACAAAGATGATAAAAAAATAATTGAACAATTAAATTTTAGTAATCAATATCTAGCAACTGTAGGAAGACAACTAGATAGGATTGAAGAAAAGTTTGAAGAAACCATTATCAAAAAACCCGATTCAAAAATTGAACATCCTTTAATAAGTTTACCAGAAAATAGAAGTAAATTAGGTCTGCCTGATGATGATAGTGAACTTGTTCGATCAATTGATAAGTTATTTAAAAAATTAAAAACTGAACCCGGTCCAAGTGGCACTATTGCTACTATTGATCAAGTTGAAACTGATATTGAAAGCGATGAATCGGATCGTTCGACATCTTGATTCAATTCAATCTTTAATGATCGATTAAATAAATTAACAATCAAAAACACTAGTATAACCAAAACCGGTATTCTAGACCTACTCCTCCTGATCTCTACAGTTGAAGAGAGAAATCTAGATAAATGTTTTCAGATCATCTAATAAAATCTATGAATGGAATATTGATGGATTCAATGAACAAGAGATATTAAATAAATTGAACCACATGTCTATGGTAGCAAATAGTTATATAACTAAATTCAAAGAACCTGTCTCAAATGAGATATTGTTGAGTTGTTAGCTAGTGGATTCAATTTGGTATTCTCGGATCTTTGTGGGAAAAACATCTCACCAAGATACTAAATTATCAATAATTCATGCTATTCAGATAGACGATGATTCGAGAATCCCATCTTTGATGAAGATGTTGGTATTGGTCCGCCAGATGGTGTTAATACTTTAATTTTTACCATTATTAAACATTTTGTTGGTACTCCGATAATATTATCGAGAGAATTCACGACCGCTAAGTAACCTCACTTGTCCCACCCTAAGTGATTTTAGGTGGTATAAAGATGTGTTTACCTCCCAAGTTATGTTGCGAACTGATAGTAACAAACCATTCTGGAAAGAAAAATTCGTCAATGGTTTACCTTCATTATTCGCACATAAAGTTCGTGAAGAGTTAAGAAAAGATTTAGGATATATCGATTATGATAACCTAACATATGGTGACATAATCAGTTATATTTAAAAAATTGGATTAAAAATGTGTATTGACTTTAAATTAGCTAAACAAGCTAGTAAAGACAAAAAGAAAGCTAAATACGAGTTAGGCACGTTCTGTGAACAATATGGTTTACCACCAGTTGCTCCCCCCCAGAAGGAAGCACCTGCATAAACATATTGATTATCATAAAAGTAACAAACGTCATAAACAAAGACGCAGTCATAGAAAAGATAAAAATCAAGAAGATTATTATAGTAAACCCAAACCCACAAATAAAAATATAATAAAAAATCATCTAAAAAATATGATAAAAGTAAAATTGTTTGCCACAATTGTGGACAGAAAGGGCATTACAAAAATGAATGCAAAATAAAAAAGAAATTATCTCAATTAAATATCTCTAGCGAAGATACTGAACAATTATTAGAACTGATGAGAATAGAGAACAATGTCAGTAATGATAAAGGTTCTGATATTCCTTATTCTTCTAATAGCAGTTCTAGTAATCATGAAACAGATAGTGACAATGACAAAGTCACTATTTGTACTAACAATTGCAACGAAAAGTGTTGCATTAAGCAAATCAATGTAATTAATAAAGATGAAGAAGAAAGCTCTCTGCTAATTGATTAATCAGTAAAATTTCTGATCCTGAGTTAAAATCTCAGTATACTAAACAATTAAAAGATTTATTGACTAAAGATAATAGTGTTAAGGATAAAATTGTTAAGGCTAAAGATAAACCAGTATTTAGTCTGAATAAAACCCTAAAACGATTTAAAACTTCGGTTAAGGAAGTAACCCTTCTAGAATTAAATCAAGAAGTCAATAAACTAAGAAAGGAAATTTATAACCTAAAATTAGAAGTCTATAATTTAAGAAAAGATTTTGATGACAAAAGATCTGACCTTCATGTTCAAGATTCTTCCTCTAGTGATGAAGATCACGATGAACCTGAATCATCTGGTACTAAGGAAGAAACTGATCTTTTTGTTCAAGGTCTTTCACTTAAAAGAATTAAGGATATCACCATCCAAAAATGGTATATTTCCATTAATCTAGTTGTCAATAAAACCTTTTCAATACAGCTTCCTGCCCTATTTGATACCGGCGCAGATTTAAACTATATTCAAGAAGGCTTAATCCCAACTATTTACTATAGGAAAACTAATGAAAAATTGAATTCAACCAATGGTAGTCAAATGTAAATTAAATATAAGTTACCTAATGTTCATGTCTATCAAGATAATATGTGTTTTAAAACATCGTTTGTTTTAATCCGCAATCTTACGGATAAGATCATCTTAGGATTACCATTTATATATTTACTTTACCCTTTTACTACCAGTAATGAAGGATTAAGTTTTAATCATTTAGGAAAGAAAATAACATTTAAATTTCTTATTAAACCAAAAGAAAGAGATTTAAAATTTATTCAAGAAGAATCTATTTCCAAATCATTAAATTTATTAAATTGTAAATCCACTCATTTGAATTTCTTAAAGGAAGAAATTAAGTACAAACGAGTTGAAGAACAGCTACAGAATAAAGAAGTTCAGGAAAAAATTAAAGAGTTAAAAATCTATTTAAAAGACAATCTTTGTTTTGATTCTCCTAATGCCTTTTGGCATCGGAAAAAACATGTTGTAAGGTTCCCTTATGCTAAGGAATTCAAAGAACACCTAATTCCTACTAAGGCCAGGCCAATACAAATGAATCATGAACAAGTAGAGTTATGTAAAAAGGAAATTAATGATCTCCTTAGTAAAGGTTTAATTAAACCTAGTAAATCCCCTTGGTCTTGTCACCATACTATGTTAACAATGAAGCGTAAAAAGAAAGAGGTGTACCTCGTCTAGTCATTAATTACAAACCATTGAATAAGGTTCTAGAGTGGATTAGGTATCCCTTCCCAACAAAGACGACCTTATCAATAGATTAAGTAACGCCACAATATTCAGTAAATTTGACCTTAAGTCTGGTTTCTGGCAGATTTCCATTCATACTGATGATAGATACAAAACAGCATTCACTACTCCGTTTGGTCACTACGAATGGAATGTCCAGGCATTTGGCCTAAAAAATGCTCCCAGTGAATTCCAAAATATTCTCAATGACATATTAAACCCTTTCAGTCATTTTATTGTCATTTATATCGATGATATTCTCATTTTTTCAAAGGCCATTGAAGAACACATTAAACATTTGAAATCGTTCTTCAAGACAGTTAAAGATAATGGTCTAGTTCTTTCACCTTCCAAATGCAGCCTATTTCAGGTCAGAGTAAGGTTTCTTGGTCTTAATATCTTTAGAGACAAGTTCAAATTTCATTGAAAGAGCTATTCAATTCGCTAACAAGTTTCCCGATAAGATAACCAATAAAACCCAACTGCAGAGATTTCTTGGCTCGCTCAATTATATTGGCAAGTTTTACAAGAATCTCAGGAAGATTTGCAAACCTCTTTTCCAGCGTTTGCAAGACAATCCTCCACCTTGGACTAACGTTCATACTTCTGTCGTCCAACAAGTAAAAATTTACGACAAGGCATTGCCCTGTCTTGGCATTTCCAATGATTCAGCGTATAAAATTGTTGAAACTGACGCCTCAGATATTGGATTCAGAGGCATTCTTAAACAAAAGTTAACTCCAGATTCTCCAGAACAAATTGTTCGTTTTCATTCCGGTGCATGGAATAGTACACAATTAAATTACAGTACTATTAAAAAAGAAATACTTTCTTTAGTATTATGTATTAATAAATTTCAAAGTGATCTATTAAATTAAAATTTTTTAGTCCGTATTGATTGCAAGTCAGCAAAATATATCTTAGAAAAGGATGTTGAAAATCTAGCCTCTAAGCATTCTTTTGCTAGATGGCAAGCCATATTGAGCATTTTTGAATTTGATATTGAATACATCAAAGGTAGTAACAATTCAATTCTGATTTTCTCACTCTCTAAATTTATCAATACATGTATCTTATTCGGACATGAGCATTAGAGGATCATCTTCCTCGAGGGTCCGGTACGCCCTCTTGGCCCAAGTAATCAACCCGGAGGAACTTTGATTCCTCACCCATCAATTCTAATTTATCGATCAAAAAATTTACGATCCTTGAACACTTCCTGTTTATATAGTTCACCTTTAACCAATGGCTTTGAACCAATTTCCTTTTTAGTAATCCAACCAAGGCTTCATCTTGACTCCTAGTCATCCTCCTTCCGAGCATATACGCTTAAGTGGGAAAATTACCTTTTTCATATTGAATCCTACATGAAACCAAAAGATGACCCCATTAAGCTTGCTGCCCAATTTTTTCCCCCTGGATGGCATTTCCAACCCCTGGCTCCTTATAAATCTCTTGTATTTTATAAGGATATTCTTCAGGAAACGGAGTCAGTAAACATTAAACCAATTTACGCCAACAATGATAAGACTAAAGTTCTTTATCATTCTTTATACATTAAACAATTTGTTCAAATGTCTAATTGGGGTAAAAACCCCTCCGATCTTATGAATCTCTCTAGTCGAGATAATTCTTTCTGTTATTATGATTATATTGAAGCTTGGTACAAGGTTCTCCTTCACCAAAATGAATCACATAGTCTTTCATGGTTCATTCAATTTGGCCATAAATTCAAGAGCCCAATCCCCTATTGGTTTGTTCTTTGGTGGTATAGGTTAGGTTCTACTTATGACCTTCTTCCCGACCTCCTTAAAGTTCAACTAAATCATATTAGCAATCACAGTAAAACAGATCGAAAGAATGACGGAGTTCCCCTGTTTATTGTTGTGTCTTGTAGTCTTGAATTAGTACTACACTATCAGATCAACAACATGCTCAGAAACACAACACACACTGATTTACACTTGGTCAATCCCACCCACTCGGTAACTGGCTTGAAGATCTAGGTTTGCATGAAGAACACGAAAAATACCTACAGCGACGGTTCTGTCGCTATAGGTGGTCTTTAGCAAAAATTTAATTATAAAAATTATATTTTCATTAAATAATTATAAAAATTAGTTTTTAATTATTAAAAATACATAATAAATTATTAAAAATTATTTTAAAGTCTAAAAATTATATTTTAATTTTTTTGGATATATTTCATAAATATTTAATATTTTTGGAATATTAAAGGTATTTAATTTATTTAATAATTATATTAAATAAATTATTTAAAATTATTTTAAAACTTCACAAATCATTTAAAATTATATCATGGTATAAGAAAATATTTTAAGTTATTTTTAATGACTTTTAATATTTTATGATAAATTTCATTAATTAATTAATATTAATGATAATTTAGTTATTTAATAAATGAATTAAATAAATATATTAAAAATGATTTTATTATATTAAAAATCATTTTAAATAATAATAAGGTATTTAATAATATTTTAAGTTATAAAATATAACTTTTAATATTTAAAAAGATAATTTTATTAATAATTTAATATTAATGATATTTATTTAACATTAATGATATTAAATTTATTTAATATTCATATTAAATAAATAGTTTGAAAATGGTTTTATTGATTTAAAAATCATTTAAAAAGCATATAAATGAATTAAAAATATTTTAAGTTATAATTATTGACTTTTAATATTGGATAAATAGTACATTAATAGTAATTATTTAAAAATAATTTTAAATGTTTTAAAAATCATTTAAGGGTAATATAAATGTTTTAAGAGTATTTTGAGTTATTATAAATAACTTTAAATATTTTGGCAATGGTTTCATTAATAGTTTAATATTAATTAAAATTAATGATAATAGAATTGTTTGATATTTAAATCAATTAATAATGATTCCGGTGTTTGAAAATTCATGATAAATTATGATAAATGGTTAAAAATTATTATAAGTAATATAACTGGTATTTACAGATATTGAGTTACAGAATAGAGTCTTAGACTCGATAATTACCCGATAAAGCTATCGGTACACCAACATATTTCATAAAATGATCTAGACTTAGATATTTTGAATGTATTAATGTTTGTTTGTGATGCAATGACTGTTGAACATGTGTGATAATGTGATTGGGTTATGTGCTGACTGCGAAATGCAGTACTATATGTTATAGTATATTGTTCTAATCGAACAAATGATCTGATTAATGATAGGTGATTACATAAAAGATAAAACTAAGTTGCATGTTATGGCGGTAGATCAAGCAAGTATCCTACCTTTGCATTTCCTTTATGCAATGGACATGAGTAAGAATGTTTTAGAATTATATTATTATTGTACAAATTATTAACCCTATATTATATACGCTCATTGATTATCAACATGTTAGTATATGGTAATTCAGATATATATTCTGTTCGTTCATTTCTATAAATGGTTACTCAAGTGTCCCCACTTGGATAATCATTGCATTTAATCACATGTTGATACACCTTTGTCAATTATCCGTATATATATATATATATATATATATATATATATATATATATATATATATTGAATTATAGATTATTGTTGAACAAGATAAAACCTACCATTATCCAACCGAATTGCTTTGGTTTGGAACCCCGACAGGTATGAACATCCCATACATGGGAAAATTTTTATGTGCCCAAGGCTGCCAGAGTGAACGATAATATCGTTCTCGTTATGTAGTATTGATCAATACAGGGTACAAAGGGCTTATCACCCCCGTGCCCGTAAGTTATGACGGTTTACAGATGAAATTCTATTTAACCTTTTCAAAAATGAAAACAATGTTCATAGTATGTCACTTTAACCCTATTTATAGTCAATACGTAGTTTCAAAAATTTGGAAGAGGGTTGTTATGTTATTATTATTAGTTCAGAATTACTTCACAACTATTGATTCGTTGTAGAAGGGTAGTATAAAGAAAACATTTAAATTCTTTCAGCTTATATATATAATTGCTATTACTTACTGGGCACTCAAATGCTCATCCTTGCTTAATTTAAATGTTTTCCGCTAAGTGTGGTCAAGCAGAAGGTTCGGCTAAGAATAAAGGAAAAGAGAAGGTTGTTGATTGAGTTTTTATGACATGTTATGTAATAGTTTGCTTTATTATGATAAGGATGATATATATATATATATATATATATATATATATATTATTATTATTATCATGTAATGAATGTATTAGAGGTTGCGTACTTGGGAATAGACTCTGATAATTATGTAAATTAAGTTTAATATTTATATTATTGTTATTATTATTAGTATTATTCCGCTCATAGAAATGGTATCGTGAAACACCGAGTTCGGATTTCAAGTACCCGAGTTTGGGGGCTTTACAGGTTGGTATCAGAGCTTTAGGGGTAGAAACCTTAGGTGGGATGGACCTTAGGCTATAACCTTAGAATAGCGGAAAAACGTTGAAAATATAAATAACTCATATAGAGTTTATAAAGAGATGAATTGACTAAATTCATCGTCAAACAAAATAAAAGATAACTTATATAAAACTATTATTTGCTGTGTGTATATACTATATGCTAATCGTGATAATTTATGTGTGTAGATGTCTGGTGGAAAAGGCTTGTTATATGCTTATAGCATGAAGAAGGATCAAATCTATACCCCCGAGCCAATATCGAAGCAAATAGCTAAAATAGAGGCTCACAATGAAAACAACTCAGACGAAGTGGTTATTGTAGAAAATGTAGTACCTGATCCGGAGGTGGTGGAGCTGACAGATAGTGATTCAGACACTAAAGTTGAAGCTAAACAAGCATCAACAGAGGTGCAGGATCTGAGGAACAAGGATTCTTCTCTGGAAAAGCTGTGGGAAATAGAAAAGCTATTAAATAGTCAACTGCGTCAGACATTAATTGTGACGCCCCCAAAATAGGTATACATAACCCATCTTGAGTCGCCAAATACATGGTACAAAATTCAAATACAACTAAATTATACAACAGTCGTGTATAGTACGACAAAATACATGCTGTGAGTTTTAATACAAATATTGTCTTCTAGATAATATCCACTCTCAGAAAAAGTCATCATTACATTTATTGTCACACTATTTAACAGAATAGTGAGGACTACTAGCTAATACTATCATCCGAACCATCACTCCGTTCCCCGGCTCGTCCCAGCTACGTTTTCATTTCCTGAAGAGAACAGTGAAAGAAAGGGTGAACTCAACTAGCCTAGCAAGAAATATTATGACTATGATAATGCAGAATAAATTATCATTAGCCTTCAACAATGTTAAACTGATAAAATACAGTAGACATCAAGTTTAACTGCAGCGGATCAAGCAATCCATTAAAAGAGTCAAGTAGAGAATAAAATCTACTATCTTTTATGTTTTAAAAGGTTTTTCATCACTTTTATCACGGGACTCGACTTTTAATAAATAATCTACATCATCCCCACTACTGCCATAGGATATTCATTAGGGGTCACGACCACAAATTCCATGCACTATGACCAAGGATATTTGTGTATTCATCAATGGTCATGATCATGCCAACAACTGTCCATCAATGCACTACGGGCCAATGAGGACTTTTACCACATCATTTGTAACATTACGGTCATGATTACACCGAATAATCCCTGTCGTCATAATCATACCAAGTCCATCTATGCACTACAAAAGCATGTATGACTTTCAAAAAAAAATATAAACATGAGGATGATGACAATGATATAAGAATTCAATAAAACAAGTTCACGAATTAATTTATTCAGAACTAATAACGCCTAAATTGTCAACATGATACCGCTTTGTAGAGTAAAAATTCAAGAATGATCGTAACAATATTTTCATGAAAGATATTGGATGAAGCGCAAATATCAAGGATATTCCACTAATTTCATGGAGTATAAAGTCAAAACTTTAACCAACCGAGTATAATAAAGAATGAAATAACAAAAGAAATCACCATGCATGCAGATTGTGATGTACAAAGTTATTCCAACAGAATAATAATAACGGAACAAGGTCGTGAAATTCACAATTGCGTGATGTTCCAATGTAATAATACGTGCTAATAATAAATAATGGAACCAGTCCTGTAAAACACATGACGTGATATTTCACGAATAATAAAGACCAATAATAAATAATGGAACCAAAGTCCCGTGTAAAACACACGAGATATGATATTCCAACAGAATAATAAATACAGAATAATAGAAGAATGTCACCAAGTATAGGGTAGACCGCGTATACAGGTTATTCCAATAGAATAATAAGAAATGGAATAACAACGGTTCTCTTCATGAATAAGAAAGAATAACACCCCTTACCGTAAAAGAACTAGATATAAGAGTAGGGAAGTAGCAGAATACTTTTATATAATTTCTCTATAATTTCTCCCTCTAGAGTTTCAGTGATTTTGTAAGAAATAATGAAGGAATGAGCTTCTATTTATAGGAGAATGGAAGTGTACTTTATAAACGAATTATTTCTGCAGAATTATTTCTTCAACCAAATACAATAAAGTCAATCAACTAACCAATAAAATCACAACACAAATTAAAATATAATACATATATATATAAACACATGTTTTCAACTTATATATATCAATATTATATATACACCACTTAATTTTTCTCCCCCATAACCAACATCTATCCCCCACCCACCTAATAATCAAATTCACTACACTCTTACACATCACTATCACACTACCACTTTTCTACCATTTTCCACTCACACACATCACACACCTATCACTTTCACATATCATTTTCTTCCACTATATACTCAAAACACACATATACTTCCATACGATACTCTTCCATTTCCAAAATCATTTCCATTACATATGGGCCCCACATGTGGGCCCCACCTTAAGAAATTTTCTAATCGATTATTTTGAAAATGGGTAAATAGAATCCATAAAATAAGCAAAATTTCATAAAAATCACCTTAATAATTTTAACAACATTTATCATCTTTTATAATTCACAATATTAATCGACCAAGTCGCTCCTGGGAAAGAGGGGCTTTCCAATAAGGATTTCTCCCTATCACATGCGCAGAATTAGGTGACCAAACCTCTCCATGGTAGAACTTCTAAACATCGTTAATATTGCAATTTATAATATTAATAACTCATCATTTCAATTATTGATTTAATAATATATAAAATATCGATAATAATTGAATCAAATAACGTGAGATACTATGCAACAATTACTATAACAATAATTGAACAAAACCGAAAGTGACTTCTCACGTAAGCATTAATAATCAATACCATGTACTCTTATGCAACCACGCCAGACATCAGACTTTACTACCGAGTAGTTCAACAAGATTAATCTGTAAAACTTCCGCCGTTATTTTCAATAAAATATTTTTGTCGCTTTCTCGATCCGGCTAATAATTCCGCTAGGTCCACCAATGATTGTGGTCGTTGCATTTAATATTCCCCACATAAAGAATATTCCCTTACCAATCGAATATAATACAACAACTTGCATACTTTGCAAAATTTATAAATACTACCCACAACTATAACATTATATCAAATACACACCATAATATTCAAAAAAATATTTCGAGAAATTTAAATCTTTATTTATAAAATCTGGGTCTCACAATCTCCCTCCTTATGGAATTTCATCTCAAAATTTACGTCACGCACGACGATATATGCCTAATGTGAGGATACCTTGACTTCACTTCAAATTCTAACTCTTGAGGTATAACCTTTGAGTGTTGAATATGATTCTTCTTATCCAAGATTTTAACACGTATCTCCTCATACGTTAAATCTTCTGCTATCTCATCCGGTTCTAAATTAATAATGTGGTTCGGGTCATCCACATATTTACGTAACATCGATACGTGATAAACGTTATGAACACACAACATATTTGGCGGTAAAACGAGCCTATAAGCCACAGTTCCTACTCGATCTATGATTTCAAATGAGCCAATAAAATCGAGGGTTGAGATTTCCTCTCTTCTTCGATTCTTGCTTCTAGAATAACGCCCTCTTGAACCTTCTTCTTCACATTCATCAGATTCGGGTGTGTAGCTTCAGCGACTTTAACTTTATCGATTAAAGTCGATTCTACTTGTATATTCGTTATCTTCATGTGGGTCCCTAGAGTTTTTAACTCTATCTTCATCATTTATACGAAATGAAGCTTTGTGTTAATAACATCGCACTCGTAAACGCATACGATCTTCTACTCAACACGTCAGCTATCACGTTTGTTTTCCCACGATGGTATTGAATGGTACGATCGTAATCTTCAACAGCTCGAGTCAACGTCTTTGGCGCATGTTACATTTATTTTAATTGCAAAAATATTGGAGGGTTTAAGGAATGGGTTTTGTACTGGGGTCAATACAAAATTCGATTTTACGCTCTAGGGTAGGCTAAGAAGTCTTCAAGAATACGTCAGGAATTTTATTAACGTTAGAAATATCATTCAAATCTGTGACCCTCATCCAAGACTTGGATAGAACGTCACATTGATACCTATCAACTTGCCATCTTCATTCACGATGTCGCCTATAGAAAGTCTGGCTTCGGTGCATTCCACACAAGGAAGTCAACACTAAAAGGATCGGGCTCTTTACTTATGGCTTGATATGACAATGATTGACTTTAGTGGTTTGGTTACTTTGAATTCGCATAACAGGTTGGTTAGGAGTATGAAAGCTAACAACCTTACGAAAAGCATGATGAGTATTTAACCAATCGTTTAAAAAAATCACATCAAAGGCAAGTATTTTCAAAGAGATAAGATCGACAGGTAACGTGAAAATGTCGATTTGAATCAACAAGATTTATAAATAGTGGAGGTAACGAAGGCTCCTACTAACGAAGTTTCAACCAATAAGTCAAAGTCTAACTTCTCCGGAGTCAAATTTAAACGTTGAATGCAAGCAAGAGAGATAAAATAATAGGTAGAACTGATATCTTATAAGGTACAGACTTCACAAGAATTTATAATTAACTAACCCGTGCTAACTTCTTTCGGGTTACTCATTTTTGAGAAGTCACGAAAAATGCTTTCCCTTGAACTACCGGTTTTGTCTTTTCTGGAACGGTCTTTGGTGCCTCCATCCTAGCTAAACTTGTCTTTGGTGAACGACAAAATCGGGCTAGGTGACCTTCTTTTCCACAATTATAACATGCTTTGGACGACATCGCGTAGTTTGGACTAATATGTCCCTCTCCTCCGCATTTGAAACATATGATAGGTGGTCGTTCTCCTTCCTTCACAACGGGTGCTGGTGCTGACGTCTTTCCATCATTGTTGAATTTTCTCTTCTTAAAATATCCATTCTTATTATTTTGGCCATGATTACCACCGAAGTGGTTACCATTTCTGGCATGTTGATTCCCTTCACGCTTATTTTCACCGCTTCGATGACTGCTATCACTGGTATTATCATTTTGCCGGCTGATCTCTTTTAGTTGGGTTGACTCATTATCACGCTCCAATAACTGAGCCCTATTAACTACATCCAATACAAACACACGGTTTATGAGAGATAAGATATCGACGTATCTCAGGTTTCAAACCTCTTAAAAAATTCGCGTCATTCTCTCCTCATTATCAACCAAATGGGATGCAAACCGGGACAACTCGGCGAACTTAGCTTCGTACTGCGACACGGTCATGTTGTTTTGCTCCAACTTGATAAACTCCACCTCCTTCATGTGACGAATACTTTCTGGAAAGTACTTGTCATTGAACAACTCTTGGAACTTCTCCTAAGACATCTTGAGTGTGTCAGGCTGGGTACGTTTTACAGATTCCCACCAGTAATCTCCCTCTTCACGCAACATAAAGGAGGCAAAGGGAACCTTTTGCTCCTCGAAGCATCCCAAGACATCAAATATCTCAGTCATCTGTTTTAACCACGTCTATGCCTTTCCCAAAAACTCTGGTGGTCCTAGCTCCTTGAATTGCTTAGTGGTGACCGACCGTGGGTTGCCATTATTTTTACCTGCATTATTAACAGGAGTCGCGTTCGCCTGATGTTGCATGAATTCTAAAAAGCTCCTAAACGTACCGTTGTTCGTCAATTGATCAGTGATGTTGTTTACATGAGGATTATCGCCATCCTATTGCTCATTGTCCTGATTATTGATCTGTGGAGACTCAACTGTCTCCTGTGCTCCATTGATATTCTCAACATTCTCGGATGTCATTTTCAAATACTGCCATAACATATCACATATTATCCCTATACTCTGACCGACCAATTTTAATATCAAATAAACTTAGGTAGGTCATACTAGCGAAGGAATTCCCCGTCTCTCCCCTCCTAGTTCTTGTCTCACATCTTAGCCAGGGATCATATCCCTAAGCTTTGATACCAACTATAACGCCCCCAAAATAGGTATACATCACCCATCTTGAGTCGCTAAATACATGGTACAAAATTAAAATACAACTAAATTATACAACAATGTAGTATATAAGACGACAAAAATACATGTTTGTGAGTTTTAATACAAATATTGTCTTACTGTATAATATTCACTCTCGTAAAAAGTCCTCATTACATTTATTGTCACACTATTTAATAGAATAGTGAGGACTACTAGCTAATACTATCATCCGCACCATCACTCCGCTCCCCAACTCGTCTCCAATTATACCACGTTCTCATTTCCTCAAGAGAAAAAAGTGAAAGAAAGGGTGAGCTCAACTAGCCCAAAGAAGAAATATTATGACTAAGATAATGCGTAATAAATTATCATTAGCCTTCAACAATGTTAAACCGATAAAATACAGTGAGACATCAAGTTTAATCGCTAGCCGGATCAAGCAATCCATTAAAAGAGTCAAGTAGAGAATAAAATCTACTATCTTTTATGCTTTAAAAGGTTTTTCATCACTTTTATCATTTGGGACTCAACTAATAAATAATCCACATCATCCCCGTCACTTTCACTACCAAGGATATTCATTAGGTCACAACCACAAATTTCATGCACTATGGCCAAGGATATTTGTGTATTCATCAATGGTCATGATCATGCCAACAACCGTCCCATCAATGCACTACGACCAATGAGGACTTTTACCACATCATTTGTAACATTACTTAAGCATGATTACAATCGAATAATCCATGGTCATAATCATACCAAGTCCATCTATGCACTACAAAATACAAATGACTTTCAAAAAAATATTAACATGAGGATGATGACAATGATATAAGAATTCAATAAAACAAGTTCACGAATTAATTTATTCAGAACTAATAACGTCCAAATTGTCAACATGATCTTCGCTTTGTAGAGTAAAATTCAAGAATGCTCGTAAGAATATTTCCATGAAAGATATCGATGAAGCGTAAATATCAAGGATATTCTACTAATTTCATGGAGTATAGAAGTCAAAACTTTAACCAACCGAGTATAATAAAGAATGGAATAACAAAAGAAATCACCATGCATGTGGTACTTCTCATAGACAGGTTATTCCAACAGAATAATAACGGAACCAGGTAAGGTGAAATTCACACCTACCGGATGTTCCAACAGAATAATAAGTGTGGAATAATAAATAATGGAACCAGTGTCCGTGTAAAACACACGCATGTGATATTCAACGTAATAATAAAGATCGAATAATAAATAATGGAACCAGTCCTGTAAAACATACAGAATGTGATATTTCAAATGTAATAATAAAGATGTAATAATAGAAGAATGTCACCAAGTATAGGGTAGATCACAGATACAAAAGTTATTCCAATGTAATAATAAGAAATAGAATAACAATGCTTCTCTTCATGAATAAGAAAGAATAACACCCCTTACCGTAAAAGAACTGGATATAAGAGTAGGGAAGTAGCAGAATACTTTTCTATAGTTTCTCTATAATTTCTCTCTTTGGAGTTTTAGTGAATTTGTAAGAAATAATGAAGGAATGAGCTTCTATTTATATGAGAATGGAAGTGTACTGTTTATGAACGAATTATTTCTGTAGAATTATTTCTTCAACCAAATACAATAAAGTCAATCAACTAACCAATAAAATCACAACAAAAATTAAAATATAATATATATATATATACACATGTTTTCAACTTATATATATCAATATTATATATACACCACTTAATTTTTCTCCCCCATAACCAACATCTATCCCCCACCCACCTAATAATCAAATTCACTACACTCTTACACATCACTATCACACTACCACTTTTCCACCATTTTCCACTCACACACATCACACACCTATCACTTTCACATATCATTTTCTTCCACTATATACTCAAAACACACATATACTTCCATACGTATACTCTTCCATTTCCAAAATCATTTCCCAACACATATGGGCCCCACATGTGGGCCCCACCTTTAAGAAATTTTCTACCGATTATTTTGAAAAATGGGTAAATAGGAATCCATAAAATAAGCAAAAATTCATAAAAATCACCTTAATAATTTTAACAACATTTATCATCTTTTTTATAATTCACAATATTAATCGATCAGGTCGTTCCCAAGAAAGAGGGGGCTTTTCAATAAGGATTTCTCCCTATCAAGGCAATTAGGTGACCAAACCTCTCCTTGGTAGAACTTCTGACATCGTTAATATTGCAATTTATAATATTAATAACTCTCACATTTCAATTATTGATTTAATAATATATAAAATATCGACAATAATTGAATCAAATAACGTGAGATACTATGCAACAATTACTATAGCAATAATTGAACAAAACCGAGTGACTTCTCACGTAAGCATTAATAATCAATACCGTGGTGCTACTATGCAACCACGCCAGACATCGTTATTTTTACTACCGAAAGTAGTTCAACAAGATTAATGGTAAAACTTCCGCCGTTATTTTCAATAAAATATTTTGTCGCTTTTCTCAATCCGACAATAATTCCGCCAGGGGGTCCACCAATTATTGTGTCGCCGCATTGCGAATATTCCCCGACACAAAAAGAATATTCCCCGACCAATCGAATATAATACAACAACTCAGATATTTTGCAAAATTTATAAATACTACCCACAACTATAACATTATATCAAATCCACACCATAATATTCAAAAAATATTTTGAGAAATTTAAATCTTTATTTATAAAATCAAAATGTCACATTAATAGAAACAATGGAAGAACAAGATAAGCTTAAAATCCAAATTGATCGATGGGAGCCACAAGAAACACATCGTGTAAAATTCGACTCTAGCAAGAAGGAAAAGAAAGATAAAGACCATGACTTAGGAAAATCCGATAAGAAGAAAGGGAAAAGAATATGTTACCTTTGTGGCTATGAGGGACATACCACTCTGTATTGTCCCGACTATAAATTAGGAGCATGTTTTATCTATGGGATAGAAGGTCATCAGGCGAAAGGTTGTCCAAGAAAAAGGCGTAGTGAATAGGTAGTATAGGTTCTGTTGTGTAGGTCTGTTTAATGTTAAGTATGTCTATGTAATGTAATGTTCCCAACTTTTGGTATTAGTCAAGGATGTAAATCCCGACTTTTAAGTCACAAAGGGATAGCGGATGTTTAAAGCAGTATGTGTTATAGAATGACAAGTGTTATGAAAATGAATCTATGATGGATTCATGAAATAAGTTGGTATAAAGATAGTAATCAATTATCTGAGCACTGGTTAACACAGTAAACCAAAGTTTTTGAAATCTAATATTTTGAATACATGATTATTCGAGTAGAACATTTCGCGTTATGTAAATACCCTAAGATATAGAAGGTAAGTTGATGAAAGATAAATCAGATAACGCCGCCCAAAACGAAAGCGAAATCAACGGATAGAAGAACCTGTCGATAAAGCTAGAGGACAACCAAACCCGATATAGAATTTTGCGAATATGGTCGCTCAAGATATGCAGAATGGAATACTAGTCGTGGGAAATCAGCTAGAAAATCGATTAGCGAACTTCAAAGACTTTAAGGCAGTCAGAAAGTCAGGGTTTAGAGGATCAACTGACCTTGTGGAAGAATTTTTGATAGCTGGGGTAACAGAGGGACAAAAGACAACTTTTGCCACCTATACAAAGAAAGGGGGGCAAATCAAACTAGAGCCGGAAAAGGGAGTAGTGGTAGTAGGACTGGAAAAAGGAAAGGAGATAATTTCGGGAATGCCGAGATTAGGCTAGGAGGTGGAAAGAAACAGGCTATGTAGTGTAGAAATTGCGAAAAGAATCACTCAAGAGAGTGTCTTAAAGGTAAGTTTACGTGTTATAAGTGTGGGCAGAAGGGACATATCTCTCCCAACTGCCCCAATCCGAGAATGTATAGTGGATGTTTTATTTGTGAATCAATGGAGCATAAGGTGAAAGACTGTCCAAGAAGGATAAGGGAGGCAAGAAATGTTAATAAGGGAAAGGGTAGTAGGACATTGGCAACAACTGGACCAACTTCAACAAACGAAATAATAGAACCATCCACAGGAGTCTTCAGTATGACAGTTCAAGATACGGTGGCAATGAAGGATGCAACTCCAGGTAGTATTCTAATCAAATTTTATTTTCTTATATATATAATAAATTATTTTATAAAGAATTTTTAAGAAGGAATTTGAGTTCTTTTAGAAATCAAATTTCCGTTAAATCAGATAAACCAGCTTTACGTGAATAGGTTAAAGATCAGTACGATCATTTATGATCAAGATCTATTTGCAATGATTGAATATGCTATGTACACTTATATGTATAGGTTTTAAAACGGTGATTCCGAGGACGAAATCTTTATAAGGGAGGGTGAATGTAACAACCCGATATTTTCTATACAAATAAATTAGAAATTTTGCGTATAAATTTTTTATTTATTTTAAATACGGGGAATATGTGCCAAGATAATGAGTATGTATTTATGTGATATATTTATTACATGAATGATTTAAACTAATTTTACTATTGATTATTATAAATTATATTCTTATAATAATTCTTTTTATAGCAAAAAATATTTTATTAATTATTTTCCATGAAAATATAATCATATATTATTTATATAATATATGAAATGATTTTTAGAATTATTATAATAATTATTTTATTATATAAATTTTGTTCGTATTATTAAGTTAATTATTTTAACTTAATTAATAATGTTAAGTATTGACGATAAATCGATATGGAATCCAAACCCTAATTTTTGGATTTTGATCAAGGAATGAGAATAATAATATAATATTATTTATATTTTGATTTTTCAGTGCTATAATTATATACTGTAGGTATGTGGACTGACAATGATTGATCAATTATGGTGTATTATGTCAAACCCTAGTTTTACTGTGGAAACCCTAATTTGAAACTCAATTATGAGTTCAAGACTATTATATAACTGTGTTGTATGATTTTGCGATTAATTAGGTCAACCCTAAGTAGCATTTAGATATATTAATTTCTTGAAATCCTAATTATTAATTATAAACCCTAATTGCTAAATTAGCAAGGATAATTATAATTATTATATAATAACCCTAATGTCCATGTATGATTAGAACCCTAATGTCCATGTATGATTAGAACCCTAATCAAATAAGAAAACCCTAATTATAAATTTTACAAACTAATTATATTTTATTTTAAACCCTAAATAAATAATTTGGGTAATATATATTAAAATTGTTGGACTATGATTGTTGCATGGCCCAAATCAATTATGGGAGAAGCCCAAAAGAAATCAAATTCAAGCCCAAACTTAAGCCCACATAACATAACCAAGGGTATTTTAGACCTTTGATTTATCTAATTTATGCATTAAAATAATAGCTAAATAAAGAATTAGAGAGTATATACATAGCTGGCCACTATAGGCCTTTTAAGGCAACATATTAGGCTAATCAAGTTTCCTTAAATAGCTAATGACCTTACTTTCTTACAAAAAGTACAATGTTGTCTACACCTTATTGTTGTAATCTCACTAAGCATACTTAAGAACAAGATAAGGAGTTTTGTCTAATGGACAACCCAAATATGGGGGATAATAGTGAGTCACACATTTGCTAGACTTCTATATATATATATATATATATAGAGAGAAAAGTCATTTGCTAGACTATTTTTGTTCAAGCACTCAAACATTTCCTCTCTACTCAAAACCTCCAAAATTTATAAGCATTTCAGTCCCTAATACCAGCCCCACGAAATCCACTAACAAATCAGAAGCCCAAATACAAGATAGATCAAAGAAAAGGTATAAAACCCTAGCTTGATTTCTGTCCATAAATTCTGTGTTAGACGCTATGTTTGGGTGTTAGAATATGTTGGTTATAGTGTCTAATGATGATATGGGTTGCTAAATGTTGGATCCATAATATTTAGAAGCTCGGATTTGAAGATCTACAAAATCTGGAAATACTTGGTTCTGTGGTCTGATAACGAATGTCAGTGGCCACAGATCCTTGCTCGATTATGATTTTTGTTGTTTTTAAGTTGTTATGTGTAGCTTGTAGTGTGTTCTTTAATCTGCAAAAAGAATCTGGGTCATTTGATGTCTAGAATAGAAGTTATTAATGGTCAAATATCTGCTTGTGGGCATTGACCGTAAGAAATCAAGGCGATCCAGATTATGCCCAGATCGGTTCGACAACGCTGATCGACTAGATCAAGTATTATATTGGTGTTTGGGTTATGTTGTAATAGAACGGTAGCTTGGTATGAGTACTACAATTTAAAGCTTTTAGATCAGTTATATAACATATATATTTAATGTAGTGATCGGTCAAACTAGCAGGGTTAAGCACAAAATCGGTTTTCTGGGTAACCCAGAAAACCTATGAACACTGCCTCTGACATGCGTGACCGAGCTATATCTTCTTGATCTTTTGATGTTTTGTTGATATTTTTTGTTAGATCTCTTCATTTACATACTGGCTACATACTGCAACATATAGATCACAAAATTATTGCACGATCAGTACGTAATGGAAGCCCAAAGTAGGGCGATCGAGTTTCTTCATTTCGGGCAAACCGAAAATGAAGAAATGATCCTCGATCACTACTTTAGGGGCTCGGATCTTCTTTGTTATGAGTCAGTATGAACTCGCTTATTGTTGTCTTGTAGTCTTGAATTAGTACTACACTATCAGATCAACAACATGCTCAGAAACACAATACACACTGATTTACACTTGGTCAATCCCACCCACTCGGTAACTGGCTTGAAAGATCTGGGTTTGCATGAAGAACACGAAAAACACCTACAACGACGGTTACGTCGCACGCTATAGTGGTCTTTAGCAATGCTTAATTATAAAAATTATATTTTCATTAAATAATTATAAAAAATAGTTTTAATTATTAAAATACATAATAAATTATTAAAAATTATTTTAAAGTCCAAAATTATATTTTAATTATTTTGGATATATTTCATAAATATTTAATATTTTTAGAATATTAAAAGGTATTTAATTTATTTAATAATTATATTAAATAAATTATTTAAAAAATGATTTTAATACTTGAAAAATTATTTAAAATTATATTATGGTATAAGAAAATATTTTAAGTTATTTTAATGACTTTTAATATTTTATGATGACTTTCATTAATTAATTAATATTAATGATAATTTATTTATTTAATAAATGAATTAAATAAATATATTAAAAATGATTTTATTATATTAAAAATTATTTTAAATAATAATAAGGTATTTAAGAATATTTTAAGTTATAAAATATAACTTTTAATATTTAAAAGGATAATTTCATTAATAATTTAATATTAATGATATTTATTTAACATTAATGATATTAAATTTATTTATTAATCATATTAAATAAATAGTTTAAAATGGTTTTATTGATTTAAAAATCATTTAAAAAGGATATAAATGAATTAAAAATATTTTAAGTTATAATTAATGACTTTTAATATTGATAAATATTACATTAATATTTTAATATTAATGGTAATTATTTAAAAAATGATTTTAAATGTTTTAAAAATCATTTAAGGGTAATATAAATATTTTAAAAGTATTTTGAGTTATTATAAATAACTTTAAATATTTTGGCAATGGTTTCATTAATAGTTTAATATTAATTAAATATTAATGATAATAGAATTGTTTGATATTTAAATTATTTAATAATGATTCCGATGTTTGAAATTCATGATAAATTATGATAAATGTTTAAAAATTGTTATAAGTAATATAACCTGTATTTACGATATTGAGTTACGAATAGAGTCTTAGACTCGATAATTACTTGATAAAGCTTATTTGCAGATAATCGCATATATTTTTAAATTGATCTGACTTAGATATTTTGACTATATTAATGTTTGTTTGTGATGCAATGACTGTTGAACATGTGTGATAATGTAATTAAGTTATGTGCTGACTACAAAATGCAGTACTATATGTTATAGTATATTGTTCTAATCGAACAAATGATCTGATTAATGATAGGTGATTACATAAAAGATAAAACTAAGCTGCGTATTGTAAGTAGTGCATCAGGCAAGTATCCTACCTTTGCATTTCCTTTATGCAATGGACATGAGTAAGAATGTTTCAGAATTATATTATTACTGGATAAATTATTAACCCTATATTATATACGCTCATTGATTATCAACATATTAGTATATGATAATTCAGATATATATTCTGTTCGTTCATTTCTATAAATTGTTACTCAAGTGTCCTCACTTGGATAATCATTGCATTTAATCACATGTTGATACACCTTTGTCAATTACCCGTATATATATATATATATATATATATATATATATATATATATATATATATGAATTATAAATTATTGTTGAAAAAGATAAAACCTACCATTATCCAACCGAATTGATTTGGTTTGGAACCCCGACAGGTATGAACATCCAATACATGGGAAAATTTTTATGTGCTATATAGCGTGAGTGAACGATAATATCGTTCTCGTTATGTAGTATCGATCAATACCCAAAGGATCGATCACCCCGTGTCTGCTGTAAGTTATAGCGGTTGCCATAAATGAAGTTCTGTTTAACCTTTTCAAAAATGAAAACAATGTTTATAGTATGTCACTTTAACCCAATTTGTAGTCAATACGTAGTTTTAAAAATTTGAAAGATGGTTGTTATGTTATTATTATTGGTTCAGAATTACTTCACAACTATTGATTCGTTGTAGAAGGGTAGTATAAAGAAAACATTTAAATTCTTTCAGCTTATATATATAATTACTATTACTTGCTGGGCACTCAAATGCTCATCCTTGCTTAATTTAAATTTTTTCAGCTAAGTGTGGTCAAGCAGAAGGTTCGGCTAAGAATAAAGGAAAAGAGAAGGTAGCTGATTTAGTTTTTATGATACGTTATGTAATAGTTTTCTTTATTATGATAAGGAATATATATATATATATATATATATTATTATCATGTAATGAATGTATTAGAGGTTTCGTACTTGAGAATAGACTCTGATAATTATGTAAATTAAGTTTAATATTTATATTATTATTATTATTATTATTATTAGTATTATTTCGCTCATAGAAATGGTATCGTGAAGCACCGAGTTCAGGTTTCAAGTACCCGAGTTTGGGGGCTTTACATACTAATGGAATCCTCACTAAATCCTTGCAATTCTCCTCCTTTTATATGCCTATTTATATGTCTTTAAGTCCTCCTAGAAGTCCTTGAATCAAACAGCTCGAACCAATCATTTTTGAATTCAAATTCTAAAAAAAACTGCTTTTTCTGCACGTACCCTCGCCCCGGCGGGAATTTTTGCACTGATAGGCCTGCCTCGACTTGCTATACTACTGTTTTTGGGCTTGTACCCCCGCCCTGGCCGGGGTCTTATACATTGAAAGCGCGCCCCGGTGGGGGTCCTTTTTGTGCTTCAGTGTCCTCTGCTAAAACTGCCATAACATTTGATCCGGGATGATGTACGAGGCCTGTCACCTATCAAATCGAAGCCCTCGACGAGCTCTAAAACTTTCATTATTTGAGAATTGAGAAATAATGGATGGATGAGGGTTGAAATTGGCTTTGAAGTGACTGCTATGCAAATGACCATCCAAAATAGTGAAGTTCAACGTCCGTTGGTACAAAGGTCATAACTCTTGCATCCGAAATCCGATTGGAATGATTCAAGATGTTCCAGAAAGCTAAGAAGAAGCTCTACAATGTAATCCAAGTTCCATGTCAAAAACATGAAATGAAAATGAAAGCCCAAACGATGTCCGGATTGCTTTTCCTTGCATTTTCATACAAATAGTCGCTCACACAGCTCTTAAGCATAAAATCTACAAAATGAACACAAAATGCATGAAAAGTAACTGAGAAACATGAGATTAAGAAAATAATTTAAGTAATATATACTAGATAAGTAGGTACAAAACCTACTAATCAAATACCCCCAAATTTAAACCTTTGCTTGTCCTCAAGCAAAAACAAAACACAAATGCAATGTAATGCAACTAATCTATATGCCTACGAACCTAGTAGTAGTGATAGAATCAAATCAATTCATCCGGCCTCAGAGAAATCAAGCAAACATGACAATACTTCATATCAAAACCAATTAGTAAATTCCTTATCAATCATCAAATCTTAGACTGTTATGTGCTCAACAACCATGCTAACTGATATAATTCTAAATACAACACATAATAGATCTCGTTAAAGGCATCATATAATGTAAACTCACAAAATTCACGAACAAGCTAAATCTAACTAAATTCAAACATTCACCAAGTTCAAGAATCCAATCCGGGATACTTATGCTTTACTTTTCATTACGGGGGCTTTTTACTCTTTTCCCGTTGTATTGTTTTATTGTTTTATTAACCATGACTGTGCAATGTCTCATTCCATTAGGCAAATAGTGCTACCCCTTAACGAGCTTTCGACCGATGACTTCCAGACCATAAAGACCTTAGGGCGCTAGGTGTAAAGACAATCCACTCAGGCGTACTTGCTCAAGTAATAAAGGCTCCGAAACAAGACTAGTCACGATATTTATTCATTTTTTTTCTTTTTTTTTTATGAAGTTTACATATCCCAAATTTTTCCCCCAAACTTTTGTTTTTGTCTAAATTTAGCCATCTCCGCCTATTCATGTCTTTCATTCATTCAAACTAATATCATCCTTAAGAAGTCCATTATGTATCAATTTAGACTAAATCAATCCACATAGTTCTTTTTATCGTGCTATCCTTATTATACTAGTTTAAAATAGAAAAAGATACAATTCGTAACAAGAAATCACATCAAAGCTCTAATAGTCAGTAATATACTTGTCTGCTCAATTCCAATCTTATCATTGGCCAAAATAGATCAGAATTATCTTAATAGTTTGAAACATGAAGATGAACATAGTAAATAACTTCTATTTTGATTTTTTTAAATAAAATAAAATTAAATTAAAAATAAAATAAGAAATTGAATATAATGCTAGTCAAACTACACTACTATGCAACTACTTATACAGTTGTACTACATGAATACAAACACAATGAACCTAAACTAAACACGAAAACATAATGTAAAATAAACAAATAACAAAACATAAACATGAAACTAAACATGTAATAAAGAACTAAACTAAACTCTCCCAAACTTAGCAATTACAATGCCCTCATTGTAAGAATATAGTAGTAAGTATAAGATGACTTCCCTGTAATCATCTAAGCGTGAGGTGATGGTTATGATGGCGTGAAACAGAGACTGAAAACTCCTTTACATCGGAATTTGAAGGAGGATACTGTGTCATGGGCTCAGGCTAGTAGCTTCCCTTTCCATAATCTTTTGTCTGTCCATTGAAATTCTAATACCTACAATGAAGAGAGACAACGTGGATTAGAATAGCACTTTGGATTTATAAGAGAACTTAATAAGAAAATTAATTCCTATCTACTAAATAAACTAACAAGGCAAATAAATATAAAAATTCTTGGGTTGCCTCCCAGTCAGCACTTGATTTACAGTCTTTTAGCCTGACTTTGTCTGGTCAATGCTATCCAATTCCTCTTCGATAGTTGAGGAACCCTTTATCCATCAGAAATAATGTAACATTTGGAAGTTTCCTATTTGTAATGGTTTTCGAATTAAAGTCACCTAGCAGGCTTTGTTTAAATAAGTGCCTAATTGAGAATGCTAAATAACTAGGTGCTTTTCTGTCCGTTGAGCCTATGATTCGATTGGGGCTTTGAGGCTTGGCAAGAACAATGGGCTCTTCTTCTATCTTCTCCTCCTCATCCCACCTGGCTTCACATTTGTACTAGATCTCATGTCATAAAGAGCCTTTGCCCACGACATGACTACCAAGCGGACACAGTTTTGCAAATCCAACTACACCCCTGATCTTTGATGGAGAAGGAACTTGGGGAACTAATAACATCGACTCATTCTCGTTGGTACTCATAGTTAGTTCTTCACCAACCTTATTTTCATGATCTCCACTTGTCTCCTTTTTTTTACCATCTCGTATCTCATCCAGTTGTAGATTCGGTTGGGCACTTCGTCAATCTCGGAATCCATTTCATAACACCAATTATATTGAGGACAGTTGTTCAAGGCTTTGAGCATTAGATCCATCTGGTTCTGTAGATTCTGAATTGACCGCTCTTGATTAATCCTACTCTCCTCAGTTGATGCTACGAACTTGGACAACAATTCCTCCAACCTTGAATTATCTGTCTTATTTCTGGAATTGATGTATTGAGGACCACGGGTTGAAGTGGTGATGAGTTGTTCCATCTGGTGCTGAAAATTGTGGCTCGACATGGCTTGACTAATCATCCTCTCCTCTTGGTTTGCTATGAGCTTCGACTTGAATTCTTCCAACTGTGACTTTTCTTCTTGCAATGGAGGTGGACAGAAGAATTCCGGTGTGTATGTTGGATTTGGAGCGGAGTATTGATCTTGATAGTTATAGCTCCATGGTGCATCTGGGTGATACCCCTAAACTTGATGATAACTGGGATAAGAATAGTTGTTAAGGTAATCACTCCCATATTTTACTGATCCAAAATTGACTATGCATTGACGACTTAGATGATTGACAACACTATAATTACAATCTACTGCGATCTTTTGAATACGTTGGGCTGCAATAACATCCAACCTCTTCAAAATTATTTCAATTTATGCTGACAATGCAGAACATGCATTGAGTCCATCAATTCCTATGTCCCTTGGTGGAGTCACATTCGAATATGGCTTTTGATAATTGCATCCAACCATGATACCTGAAAAGAGAGAAAAATAGGAAGATAATAAAATGAAATAAAAAAATATTTAAATTAAGACTAATTTGATTGAAGCTAATATTGGCAAAAAAATATTTAATTAATTCCCCGGGAACGGTGCTAAAAACTTGTTTGGTAAAATCTAGTTATGCACAACACACATGTATACATGGTCAGCAAGTAATAAAGTGAAAGTAGAGTGTCGTTCCCACGACGAATTATTAATACAAATTACAAAATATTAACTCTTAACCAAACTAATTTTATTTAAACAATCAATTTAATATTATAAAGTAAATTATTTAATTAAACTAATTCTAATTACCACTAATTAGAAATCAGATTTTTGAGATTTAAGATCACAACTTCACTTATTGCTTCATTAAAATCAATACACTTCTTATCAATTAAACTCACTATTTTGGATTATTAATCAGGAACACATAAGTAAATATTACCATCTCTTAATGCATCATACTCAAATTAACTTAAATCCACATATGATAGAATTAAGAAGAACACCCTAATTAAATAATTCACTATATCTCTATGTGAATTACAATTAAAGAGGAATTTAAGCATAGGTTCTTTATTAGATTACATGCGATGTATAAGTATATCTCTATCCTAGACATAAATTATGCATTCCAACGCCATGCAAGAAAACATAATCACATGCTATTATGATCAGATCTAAATCTATAATTCATCTCTCGAGTTCATATAGATTATCACGGTAATTGTTAGCTAGACAATTAAGCAATAAGCATAAAGAATAATAGATAATCCAAGAATAATAACAATAATTAATAAAGAAGCAGACAAAAATAAACTATGCAATAAGCTCCATTGTAATCTTAAACAAAAGATTTAGTTCATGATTAATGAATTAAAACTAAGAATCCACAATTGAATAAACATTAAAAGACAAAAATAAGAGTAGTGTGAAGAATAAATATGTTGTCAGCAAATTTCCATCTTCCTCAAGCTCCTACTCTTGATCTTCAATGGTCTCCAAGTTGCTTCCATCTCCAAAACTAATAAGAACTGGGGTTGTTATCTAATCTACTCCAATGGAATCCTCACTAAATCCTTGCAATTCTCCTCCTTTTATATGCCTCTTTATATGTCTTTAAGTCCTCCTAGAAGTCCTTGAATCAAACAGCTCGAACCAATCATTTTTGAACTCAAATTCTAAAAAAAACTACTTTTTCTGCATATACACTCGCCTCTCGTGCATTTTTTACTGTGATAGCCTTTGACTCGGCTTGCTATATACTCATGTTTTTTGGGCTTAGACGCATACCGGTGTTGGACTTATACATAGAAAGCGCACCCCGATGTGGGTCCTTTTTCTGCTTCAGTGTCCTCTACTAAAACAGCCATAACTTTTGATCCGGGATGAGGTACGAGGCCTGTCACCTATCAAATCGAAGCTCTCGACTAGCTCTAAAACTTTCATTATTTGAGAATTGAGAAATAATGGACGGATGAAGGATAAAATTGGCTCTGAAGTGACTGTTATGCAAATGACCATCCAAAATAGTGAAGTTCAACGTCCGTTGGTACAAAGGTCATAACTCTTGCATCCGAAATCCGATTGGAATGATTCAAGATGTTCCAGAAAGCTTAGAAGAAGCTCTACAATGTAATCCAAGTTCCAAGCCAAAAACATGAAATGAACATGAAAGCCCAAACGATCTCCAGATTGGTTTTCCTTGCGTTTTCATACAAATAGTTGTTCACACAGCTCCCAAGCATAAAATCTACAAAATGAACACAAAATGCATGAAAATAACTGAGAAACATGAGAGTAAGAAAATAATTTAAGTAATAGATACTAGATAAGTAGGTACAAAACCTACTTATCAAATACCCCCAAACTTAAACATTTGCTTGTCCTCAAGCAAAAACAAAACACAAATGCAATGCAATGCAACTAATCTATATGCCTACGAATCTAGTAATAGTGATAGAATCAAATCGATTCATCCGTCCACAGAGAAATCAAGCAAACATGACAATACTTCATATCAAAACCAATTAGTAAATTCCTCATCAATCATCAAATCTTAGACTGTTATGTGCTTAACAACCATGCTACCTGATATAATTCTAAATACAACACATAATAGATCTCGTTAAAGGCATCATACAATGTAAACTCACAAAAGTCACGAACAAGCTAAATCCAACTAAATTCAAACATTCACCAAGTTCAAGAGTCCAATCCGGGATACTTATGCTTTAATTTTCATTACGGGGGCTTTTTGCTCTTTTCCCGTCGTATTGTTTTATTTTTTTTATTAACCATGACTGTGCAATTTCTCATTCCATTAGTCTAATAGGGTTACCCCTTAGCGAGCTTTCGACCAACGACTTTCAGACCATAAAGACCTTAGGGCGCTAGGTGTAAAGACAATCTACTCAAGCGTACTTGCTCAAGTAATAAAGGCTCTGAAACAAGACTAGTCACGATATTTATTCATTTTTTTCTCTTTTTTTATGAAGTTAAATATCCCAAACTATTATCATCCTTAAGAAGTCCATTATGTATCAATTTAGACTAAATCAATCCACATAGTTCTTTTATCGTGCTATCCTTATTATACCAGTTTAAAACAAAAAAAGATTCAATTCGTAACAAGAAATCACATCAAAGCTCTAATAGTCAGTAACATACTTGTCTGCTCAATTCCAATCTCATCATTGGCCAAAATAGACTGTAACTATCTTAATAGCTGGAAACATAAAGATGAACATAGTAAATAACTTCTATTTTTGATTATATTTTTAAAAAATAAAATAAAATTAAAAATAAAATAAGAAATTGAATATAAAGCTATTCAAACTACACTACTATGCAACTACTTATATAGTTGTACTACATGAATGCAAACTCAATAAACCTAAACTAAACACGAAAACATAATGTAAAATAAACAAATAACAAAACATAAACATGAAACTAAACATGTAATAAAGAACTAAACTAAACTCTCCCAAACTTAGCAATTACAATGCCCTCATTATAAGAATAGTAGTAAGTATAAGATGACTTCCCTGTAATCATCTAAGCGTGAGGTGATGGTTATGATGGCGTGAAACAGAGACTGAAAACTCCTTTACATCGGAATTTGAAGGAGGATACTGTGTCATGGGCTCAGGCTGGTAGCTTCCCTTTCCATAATCTTTTGTCTATCCATTGAACTTATAATACCTGCAATGAAGAGAGACAACGTGGATTAGAATAGCACTTTGGATTTATAAGAGAACTTAATAAGAAAATTAATTCTTATCTACTAAATAAACTAATAAGGCGAATAAATATAAAAATTCCTGGGTTGCCTCCCCGTCAGCACTTGATTTACAGTCTTTTAGCCTGACTTTGTCTGGTCAATGCTATCCAATTCCTCTTCGATAGTTGAGGAACCCTTTATCCATCAGAAATATTGCAACATTTGGTAGTTTCCTATTTGTAATGGTTTTCGAATTAAAGTCACCTAGCATTATTTGTTTAAATAAATGCCCAATTGAGAATGTTGAATAACTGGGTGCTTTTCCGTCCGTTGAGCCTATGATTCGATTGGGGCTTTGAGGCTTGGCAAGCATAATGGGCTCTTCTTCTATCTTCTCTTCCTCATCCAACCATGGTTTCACCTCTGTACTAGCTCTCATGTCAAAAAGAGCCTTCATGGATGACATGACTACTACCAAGCTGCATGGTTTTGCAAATCTAACTGGACCCTTGATCTTTGGGGGAGAAGGAACTTGAGGCCCTAATAACATCGGCTCATCCTCGTTGGTACTCATAGTTAGTTCTTCACCAACCTTATTTACATTATCCCCACGTGTCTCCTCTTTTTCACCATCTCGTATCTCATCCAGTTATAGATTTCGTTCGGGCACTTCGTCAATCTCGGAATCCATATCATAACACTAATTATATTGAGGACAATTGTTAAAGGCTTTGAGCATTAGATCCATCTGGTTATGCAGATTTTGAATTGACCGCTCTTGATTAATCCTCCTCTCCTCAGTTGATGCTATGAACTTGGACAACAATTCCTCCAACCTTGAATTATCTGTCTTATTTTTGGAATCCATGTATTGAGGACCATGGGTTAAAGTGTTGATGAGTTGTTCTATCTGGTGCTGAAAATTGTGGCTCGATATGGATTTACTCATCATCCTCTCCTCTTGGTTTGCTATGAGCTTCGACTTGAATTCTTCCAACTGTGACTTTTCTTCTTGCAATGGAGATGGACAGAAGAATTCTGGTGTGTATGTTGGATTTGGAGCAGAGTATTGATCTTGATAGTTATAGCTCCATGGTGCATCTGGGTGATACCCCCAAACTTGATGATAACTGAGATAAGAATAGTTGTTAAGGTAATCACTCCCATATTTTACTGATCCAAATTTGACGATGCATTGATGACTCGGATGATTGACAACACAATAATTACAATCTACTGCGATCTTTCGAATACGTTGGGCTGCAATAACATCCAACCTCTTCAAAATTATTTAAATTTTTGCTGACAATGCAGAACATGCATTGAGTCCATCAATTCCTGTGTCCCTTGGTGGAGTCACATTCGAATATGGCTTTTGATAATTGCATCCAGCCATGATACCTGAAAAGAGAGAAAAATAGGAAGATAATAAAATGAAATAAAAAAAATATTTAAATTAAAACTAATTTGATTGAAGCTAATTTTGGCAAAAAAATATTTAATTAATTCCCCGGGAACGGTGCCAAAAACTTGTTGGGTAAAATCTAGTTATGCACAACACACAAGTATACATGGTCAACAAGTAATAAAGTGAAAGTAGAGTTATCGTTCCCCACGAGAATCATTAATACAAATTACCAAATATTAACTCTTAACTAAACTAATTTTATTTAAACAATCAATTTAATATTATAAAGTAAATTATTTAATTAAACTAATTCTAATTACCACTAATTACAAATCAGATTTTTGAGATTTAAGATCATAACTTCACTTATTGCTTCATTAAAATCAATACACTTCTTATCAATTAAACTCACTATTTTGAATTATTAATCAAGAACACATAAGTAAATATTACCATATCTTAATGCATCATACTCAAATCAACTTAAATCCACATATGATAGAATTAAGAAGAACACCCTAATTAACTAATTCACTATATCTCTATGTGAATTACAATTAAAGAGGATATTAAGCACAAGTTCTTTATCAGATTACATGCGATGTATAAGTATATCTCTATCCTAGACATAAATTATGCATTCCAACGCCATGCAAAAAAACATAATCACATGCTATTATGATCAGATCTAAATCTATAATTCATCTCTCGAGTTCATATAGATTATCACAAAGAATTGTTATACACATACTGGCGAAGGTCTTATACATAGTAAAGCGCACCGACGTGGGTCCTTTTACGCCTCGGTGTGCTCGCTAAAACAACCATAACTTTTGATCCAGGATGAGGTACGAGGCCTGTAACCTATCAAATCGAAGCTCTCGACGAGCTCTAAAACTTTTATAATTTGAGAATTGAGAAATAATGGACGAATGAAGGTTGAAATTGGCTCTGAAGTGACTGCTATGTAAATGACCATCCAAAATAGTGAAGTTCAACGTCCGTTGGTACAAAGGTCATAACTCTTGCATCCGAAAACCGATTGGAATGATTCGAGATGTTCTAGAAAGCTAAGAAGAAGCTCTAAAATGTAATCCAAGTTCCAAGCAAAAAACATGAAATGAACATGAAAGCCCAAACTATGTCCGGATTGCTTTTCCTTGCGTTTTCATACAAATAGTCGTTCACACAGCTCCCAAGCATAAAATCTACTAAATGAACACATAATGCATGAAAAGTAACTGAGAAACATGAGATTAAGAAAATAATTTAAGTAATAGATACTAGATAAGTAGGTACAAAACCTACTTATCAAATACACCCAAACTTAAACCTTTGCTTGTCCTCAAGCAAAAACAAAACACAAATGCAATGAAATGCAATGAAATGCAACTAATCTATATGCCTACGAACCTAGTAGTAGTGATAGAATCAAATCGATTCATCCGGCCTCAGAGAAATCAAGCAAACATGACAATACTTCATATCAAAACCAATTAGTAAATTCCTCATCAATCATCAAATCTTAGACTGTTATGTGCTCAACAACCATGCTAACTGATATAATTCTAAATACAACACATAATAGATCTCGTTAAAGGCATCATACAATGTAAACTCACAAAATTCACGAACAAGCTAAATCTAACTAAATTCAAACATTCACCAAGTTCAAGAGTCCAATCCGGGATACTTATGCTTTACTTTTTCATTACGGGGCTTTTTGCTCTTTTCCCGCAGTATTGTTTTATTTTTTATTAACCATGATCGATGTAATGTTATTCCATTAGGCAAATAGTGCTACCCTTAGCGAAGCTTTCACCAACGCGACTCCCAGCACCATAAAGACCTTAGGGCTTAGGTGTAAAGACAATCCACTCAAAGGCATTTTCTCAAGTAATAAAGGCTCCAAAACAAGACTAGTCACGATATTTATTCATTTTTTCTCTTTTTTTATGAAGTTTACGATCCCAAATTTTTCCCCAAACTTAAGTTTTGTCTAAATTTAGCCATCTCCTACTGCTCATGTCTTTCATTCATTCAAACTAATATCATCCTTAAAAGTCCATTATGTAACAATTTAGACTAAATCAATCCACATAGTTCTTTTTTTATCGTATATCCTTATTATACCGGTTTAAAAGCAGTAAAAAGATTCAATTCAGAACAAGAAATCACATCAAAACTCTAATAGTCAAGAATATACTTGTTCTTTCAATTCCAATCTCATCATTGGCCAAAATAGATCGTAATTATCTTAATAGGCTTTGGAAACATGAAGATGAACATAGTAAATAACTTCTATTTTTGATTTTTTTAAATAAAATAAAATAAAATTAAAAATAAAATAAGAAATTGAATATAATGCTATTCAAACTACACTACTATGCAACTACTTATACAAATTGTACTACATGAATGCAAAACACAATGAACCTAAACTAAACACGAAAACATAATGTAAAATAAACAAATAACAAAACATAAACATGAAACTAAACATGTAATAAAGAACTAAACTAAACTCTCCCAAACTTAGCAATTACAATGCCCTCATTGTAAGAATATAGTAATAAGTATAAGATGACTTCAGAATCATCTAAGCGTGAGGTGATGGTTATGATGGCGTGGAACAAGGCAAATAACAAGGCAAATAAATATAAAAATTCCCGGGTTTGCCTCCCCTCACAAGACTTGATTTATGTCTTTTAGCTCTGACTTTGTCATTCAATGCTATCCAATTCCTCTTGATAGTTGAGGAACCCTTTATCCATCGTAAATAATGTAACATTTGGTAGTTTCCTATTTGTAATGGTTTTCAATTAAAGTCACCTAGCTTGCTTTGTTTAAATAAATGCCCAATTGAGAATGTTGAATAACTAGGTGCTTTTCCGTCTGGCGAGCCTATGATTGATTGGGGCTTTGAGGCTTGCAAGCATAATGGGCTCTTCTTCTATCTTCTCCTCCTCATCCAACTATGGCTTCACCTCCTGTACTAGCTCTCATGTCAAAAGAGCCTTGCAGGTGACATGACTACCAAGCTGAGCATGGTTTTGCAAATCTAACTGGACCCTTGATCTTTGGGGAGAAGGAACTTGAGGCACTAATAACATCTACCATCCTCGTTGGTACTCATAGTTAGTTCTTCACCAACCTTATTTTCATTATCCCCACGTGTTCCACTTTTTCACCATCTCGTATCTCATCCAGTTATAGATTTCGTTCGGGCACTTCGTCAATCTCGGAATCCATATCATAACACTAATTATATTGAGGACAATTGTTAAAGGCTTTGAGCATTAGATCCATTTGGTTATGCAGATTTTGAATTGACCGCTCTTGATTAATCCTCCTCTCCTCGATTGATGCTATGAACTTGGACAACAATTCCTCCAACCTTGAATTATCTCATCTTATTTTTGGAATCCATGTATTGAGGACCATGGGTTAAAGTGTTGATGAGTTGTTCATCTGGTCTTTGAAAATTGTGGCTCGATATGGATTTACTCATCATCCTCTCCTCTTGGTTTGCTATGAGCTTCGACTTGAATTCTTCCAACTGTGACTTTTCTTCTTGCAATGGAGATGGACAGAAGAATTCTGGTGTGTATGTTGGATTTGGAGCAGAGTATTGATCTTGATAGTTATAGCTCCATGGTGCATCTGGGTGATACCCCCAAACTTGATGATAACTGAGATAAGAATAGTTGTTAAGGTAATCACTCCCATATTTTACTGATCCAAATTTGACGATGATTTGATGACTTTTGATGATTGACAACACAATAATTACAATCTCATCATGATCTTTCAATACGTCATCGCAATAACATCCAACCTCTTCAAAATTATTTAAATTTTGCTTGACAACGCGTAACATGCATTGAGTCCATCAATTCCCATGTCCCTTGGTGGAGTCACATTCGAATATGGCTTTTGATAATCAAGATCCAAACCATGATACACGAAAAGAGAGAAAAATAGGAAGATAATAAAATGAAATAAAAAAATATTTAAATTAAAACTAATTTGATTGAAGCTAATTTTGGCAAAAAAATATTTAATTAATTCCCCGGGAACGGTGCAAAAACTTGTTGGGTAAAATCTAGTTATGCACAACACACAAGTATACATGGTCAACAAGTAATAAAGTGAAAGTAGAGTGTCGTTCCCACGAGGAATCATTAATACAAATTACCAAATATTAACTCTTAACTAAACTAATTTTATTTAAACAATCAATTTAATATTATAAAGTAAATTATTTAATTAAACTAATTCTAATTACCACTAATTACAAATCAGATTTTTGAGATTTAAGATCACAACTTCACTTATTGCTTCATTAAAATCAATACACTTCTTATCAATTAAACTCACTATTTTGAATTATTAATCAAGAACACATAAGTAAATATTACCATATCTTAATGCATCATACTCAAATCAACTTAAATCCACATATGATAGAATTAAGAAGAACACCCTAATTAACTAATTCACTATATCTCTATGTGAATTACAATTAAAGAGGATTTTAAGCACAAGTTCTTTATCAGATTACATGCGATGTATAAGTATATCTCTATCCTAGACATAAATTATGCATTCCAACGCCATGGAAAAAACATAATCACATGCTATTATGATCAGATCTAAATCTATAATTCATCTCTCGAGTTTATATAGATTATCACTTAATTGTTAGCTGAGACAATTAAGCAATAAGCATAAAGAATCATGTATAATCCAAGAATAATCACAATAATTAATAACGAAACATACTAAAAAATAAACTATGCAATAAGCTCCATTGTAATCTTAAACAAAAGATTTAGTTCATGATTAATGAATTAAAACTAAGAATCCACAATTGAATAAACATTAAAAGACAAAAATAAGAGTAGTGTGAAGAATAAATTTGTTGTCAGCAAATTCCCATCTTCTTCAAGCTCCTGCTCTTGATTTTCAATGGTCTCCAAGTTGCTTCCATCTCCAAAACTAATAAGAACTGGGGTTTTTTTATCTAATCTACTCTAATGGAATCGCTACTAAATCCTTGAAATTCTCCTCCTTTATATGCCTCTTTATATGTCTTTAAGTCCTCCTTGAAGTCCTTGAATCAAACAAATTAACCAATCATTTTGAACTCAAATTCTAAAAAAAAATTGCTTTTTCTGCGTACCCTTGCCCCTGCGGCATTTTTTTAATCGATAGGCTCGCCTCTACCGCTATACTCTCTCGTTTTTTGGCTTTATACACCGCTCGCTGGGTCTTATACATAGAAAGCGCGCCCCGACGTGAGTCCTTTTTCTGCCTCAGTGTCCTCTACTAAAACAACCATAACTTTTGATCCGGGATGAGGTACGAGGCCTGTAACCTATCAAATCGAAGCTCTCGACGAGCTCTAAAACTTTTATAATTTGAGAATTGAGAAATAATGGACGGATGAATGTTTAAATTGGCTCTGAAGTGACTGCTATGTAAATGACCATCCAAAATAGTGAAGTTTAACGTCCGTTGGTACAAAGGTCATAACTCTTGCATCCGAAAACCGATTGGAATGATTCAAGATGTTCTAGAAAGCTAAGAAGAAGCTCTAAAATGTAATCCAAGTTCCAAGCCAAAAACATGAAATGAACATGAAAGCCCAAACGATGTCCGGATTGCTTTTCCTTGCGTTTTCATACAAATAGTCGTTCACACAGCTCCCAAGCATAAAATCTACTAAATGAACACAAAATGCATGAAAAGTAACTGAGAAACATGAGATTAAGAAAATAATTTAAGTAATAGATACTAGATAAGTAGGTACAAAACCTACTTATCAAATACACCCAAACTTAAACCTTTGCTTGTCCTCAAGCAAAAACAAAACACAAATGCAATGAAATGCAATGAAATGCAACTAATCTATATGCCTACGAACCTAGTAGTAGTGATAGAATCAAATCGATTCATCCGGCCTCAGAGAAATCAAGCAAACATGACAATACTTCATATCAAAACCAATTAGTAAATTCTCATCAATCATCAAATCTTAGATCATTATGTGCTCAACAACCATGCTAATCGATATAATTCTAAATACAACACATAATAGATCTCGTTAAAGGCATCATACAATGTAAACTCACAAAATTCACGAACAAGCTAAATCTAACTAAATTCAAACATTCACCAAGTTCAAGAGTCCAATCCGGGATACTTATGCTTTACTTTTCATTACGGGGGCTTTTTGCTCTTTTCCCGTTGTATTGTTTTATTTTTTTATTAACCATGACTGTGCAATGTGTTATTCCATTAGGCAAATAGTGCTACCCCTTAGCGAGCTTTCGACCAACGACTCCCAGACCATAAAGACCTTAGGGCGCTAAGTGTAAAGACAATCCACTCAGGCGTACTTGCTCAAGTAATAAAGGCTCCAAAACAAGACTAGTCACGATATTTATTCATTTTTTCTCTTTTTTTTATGAAGTTTACGTATCCCAAATTTTTCCCCCAAACTTAAGTTTTTGTCTAAATTTAGCCATCTCCGCCTGTTCATGTCTTTCATTCATTCAAACTAATATCATCCTTAAGAAGTCCATTATGTAACAATTTAGACTAAATCAATCCACATAGTTCTTTTTATCGTGCTATCCTTATTATACCAGTTTAAAACAGAAAAAGATTCAATTCGTAACAAGAAATCACATCAAAACTCTAATAGTCAGTAATATACTTGTCTGCTCAATTCCAATCTCATCATTGGCCAAAATAGATCAGAATTATCTTAATAAATGGAAACATGAAGATGAACATAGTAAATAACTTCTATTTTTGATTTTTTTTAAATAAAATAAAATAAAATTAAAAATAAAATAAGAAATTGAATATAATGCTATTCAAACTACACTACTATGCAACTACTTATACAGTTGTACTACATGAATGCAAACACAATGAACCTAAACTAAACACGAAAACATAATGTAAAATAAACAAATAACAAAACATAAACATGAAACTAAACATGTAATAAAGAACTAAACTAAACTCTCCCAAACTTAGCAATTACAATGCCCTCATTGTAAGAATATAGTAAGTATATAAGATGACTTCCTCAGTAATCATCTAAGCGTGAGGTGATGGTTATGATGGCGTGGAACAAGGCAAATAACAAGGCAAATAAATATAAAATTCTGGGTTGCCTCCCCACAAGACTTGATTTACATCTTTTAGCGACTTTATCTGCATTGATGTTATCCAATTCCTCTTCGATAGTTGAGGAACCCTTTATCCATCAGAAATAATGTAACATTTGGTAGTTTCCTATTTGTAATGGTTTTCGAATTAAAGTCACCTAGCTTGCTTTGTTTAAATAAATGCCCAATTGAGAATGTTGAATAACTAGGTGCTTTTCCGTCCGTTGAGCCTATGATTCGATTGGGGCTTTGAGGCTTGGCAAGCATAATGGGCTCTTCTTCTATCTTCTCCTCCTCATCCAACTATGGCTTCACCTCTGTACTAGCTCTCATGTCAAAAAGAGCCTTGCCGATGACATGACTACCAAGCGGGCATGGTTTTGCAAATCTAACTGGACCCTTGATCTTTGGGGGAGAAGGAACTTGAGGCACTAATAACATCTACCATCCTCGTTGGTACTCATAGTTAGTTCTTCACCAACCTTATTTTCATTATCCCCACGCGTCTCCTCTTTTCACCATCTCGTATCTCATCCAGCTATAGATTTCGTTCGGGCACTTCGTCCAATCTTTAATCCATATCATAACACTAATTATATTGAGGACAATTGTTAAAGGCTTTGAGCATTAGATCCATTTGGTTATCGCATTTTGAATCGACCGCTCTTGATTAATCCTCCTCTCTCGCCGATGCTATGAACTTGGACAACAATTCCTCCAACCTTGAATTATCTGTCTTTATTTTGGAATCCATGTATTGAGGACCATGGGTTAAAGTGTTGATGAGTTGTTCTATCTCGGTGCTCAAAAATTGTGGCTCGATATGGATTTACTCATCATCCTCTCCTCTTGGTTTGCTATGAGCTTCGACTTGAATTCTTCCAACCGTGACTTTTCTTCTTGCAATGGAGATGGATGGAAGAATTCGTGTGTATGTTGGATTTGGAGCAGAGTATTGATCTTGATAGTTATAGCTCCATGGTGCATCCGGGTGATACCCCAAACTTGATGATAACCGAGATAAGAATAGTTGTTAAGGTAATCACTCCCATATTTCTTCGATCCAAATTTGACGATGCATTGATGACTTGATGATTGACAACACAATAATTACAATCTCATCGATCTTTTCAATACGTTGAAATGCAATAACATCCAACCTCTTCAAAATTATTTAAATTTTTATTTACAATGCGTAATACGCATTGAGTCCATCAATTCCTGTGTCCCTTGGTGGAGTCACATTCGAATATGGCTTTTGATAATTGCATCCAGCCATGATACCTGAAAAGAGAGAAAAATAGGAAGATAATAAAATGAAATAAAAAAAATATTTAAATTAAAACTAATTTGATTGAAGCTAATTTTGGCAAAAAAATATTTAATTAATTCCCCGGGAACGGTGCCAAAAACTTGTTGGGTAAAATCTAGTTATGCACAACACACAAGTATACATGGTCAACAAGTAATAAAGTGAAAGTAGAGTGTCGTTCCCACGAGGAATCATTAATACAAATTACCAAATATTAACTCTTAACTAAACTAATTTTATTTAAACAATCAATTTAATATTATAAAGTAAATTATTTAATTAAACTAATTCTAATTACCACTAATTACAAATCAGATTTTTGAGATTTAAGATCACAACTTCACTTATTGCTTCATTAAAATCAATACACTTCTTATCAATTAAACTCACTATTTTGAATTATTAATCAAGAACACATAAGTAAATATTACCATATCTTAATGCATCATACTCAAATCAACTTAAATCCACATATGATAGAATTAAGAAGAACACCCTAATTAACTAATTCACTATATCTCTATGTGAATTACAATTAAAGAGGTTATTAAGCACAAGTTCTTTATCAGATTACATGCGATGTATAAGTATATCTCTATCCTAGACATAAATTATGCATTCCAACGCCATGCAAAAAAACATAATCACATGTTATTATGATCAGATCTAAATCTATAATTCATCTCTCGAGTTTATATAGATTATCACGGTAATTGTTAGCTAGACAATTAAGCAATAAGCATAAAGAATCATAGACAATCCAAGAATAATCACAATAATTAATAACGAAACATACTAAAAATAAACTATGCAATAAGCTCCATTGTAATCTTAAACAAAAGATTTAGTTCATGATTAATGAATTAAAACTAAGAATCCACAATTGAATAAACATTAAAAGACAAAAATAAGAGTAGTGTGAAGAATAAATTTGTTGTCAGCAAATTCCCATCTTCCTCAAGCTCCTGCTCTTGATTTTCAATGGTCTCCAAGTTGCTTCCATTTCCAAAACTAATAAGAACTGGGGTTTTTTTATCTAATCTACTCTAATGGAATCGTCACTAAATCCTTGAAATTCTCCTCCTTTTATATACCTCTTTATATGTCTTTAAGTCCTCCTAGAAGTCCTTGAATCAAACAGCTCGAACCAATCATTTTTGAACTCAAATTCTAAAAAAAAATTGCTTTTTCTCATACAGACTTTGCCCCTTGTACGGCATTTTTGTAATCGATAGGCCTGCCTCTTAGCTATATACTCATTTTTGGCTTATACACCGCTTCACAAGGGTCTTATACATAGAAAGCGCGCCCCGACGTGGGTCCTTTTTCTGCCTCAGTGTCCTCTACTAAAACAACCATAACTTTTGATCCGGGATGAGGTACGAGGCCTGTAACCTATCAAATCGAAGCTCTCGACGAGCTCTAAAACTTTTATAATTTGAGAATTGAGAAATAATGGACGGATGAATGTTGAAATTGACTCTGAAGTGACTGCTATGTAAATGACCATCCAAAATAGTGAAGTTTAACGTCCGTTGGTACAAAGGTCATAACTCTTGCATCCGAAATCCGATTGGAAGGATTCAAGATGTTCCAGAAAGCTAAGAAGAAGCTCTACAATGTAATCCTTCCAAGCCAAAAACATGAAATGAAAGTAAAAGCCCAAACGATGTTCGGATTGCTTTTCCTTGCATTTTCATACAAATAGTCGCTCACACAGCTCTTATGCATAAAATCTACAAAATGAACACAAAATGCATGAAAAGTAACTGAGAAACATGAGATTAAGAAAATAATTGAAGTAATAGATACTAGATAAGTAGGTATAAAACTTACTTATCAAATACCCCCAAACTTAAACCTTTGCTTGTCCTCAAGCAAAAACAAAACACAAATGCAATGCAATGCAACTAATCTATATGCCTACGAATCTAGTAGTAGTGATAGAATCAAATCGATTCATCCGGCCTCAGAGAAATCAAGCAAACATGACAATACTTCATATCAAAACCAATTAGTAAATTCCTCATCAATCATCAAATATTAGACTGTTATGTTCTTAACAACCATGCTAACTGATATAATTCTAAATACAACACATAATAGATCTCGTTAAAGGCATCATACAATGTAAACTCACAAAATTCACGAACAAGCTAAATCTAACTAAATTCAAACATTCACCAAGTTCAAGAGTCCAATCCGGGATACTTATGCTTTACTTTTCATTACGGGGGCTTTTTGCTCTTTTCCCGTTGTATTGTTTTATTTTTTTATTAACCATGACTGTGCAATGTCTTATTCCATTAGGCAAATAGTGCTACCCCTTAGCGAGCTTTCGACCAACGACTCCCAGACCATAAAGACCTTAGGGCGCTAGGTGTAAAGACAATCCACTCAGGCGTACTTGCTCAAGTAATAAAGGCTCCAAAACAAGACTAGTCACGATATTTATTCATTTTTTTCTCTTTTTTTAAGAAGTTTACGATCCCAAATTTTTCCCCAAACTTAAGTTTTTGTCTAAATTTAGCCATCTCCTACTGCTCATGTCTTTCATTCATTCAAACTAATATCATCCTTAAGAAGTCCATTATGTAACAATTTAGACTAAATCAATCCACATAGTTCTTTTTATCGTATATCCTTATTATACCAAATTTAAAATGTAAAAAGATTCAATTCGTAACAAGAAATCACATCAAAACTCTAATAGTCAAGAATATACTTGTTCCGCTTTCGATTCCAATCTCATCATTGGCCAAAATAGATCAAACTATCTTAATGGTATTTGGAAACATGAAGATGAACATAGTAAATAACTTCTATTTTTGATTTTTTTAATAAAATAAAATAAAATTAAAAATAAAATAAGAAATTGAATATAATGCTATTCAAACTACACTACTATGCAACTACTTATACAGTTGTACTACATGAATGCAAACACAATGAACCTAAACTAAACACGAAAACATAATGTAAAATAAACAAATAACAAAACATAAACATGAAACTAAACATGTAATAAAGAACTAAACTAAACTCTCCCAAACTTAGCAATTACAATGCCCTCATTGTAAGAATATAGTAGTAAGTATAAGATGACTTCCCTGTAATCATCTAAGCGTGAGGTGATGGTTATGATGGCGTGGAACAAGGCAAATAACAAGGCAAATAAATATAAAAATTCCTGGGTTGCCTCCCCGTCAGCACTTGATTTACAGTCTTTTAGCCTGACTTTGTCTGTTCAATGCTATCCAATTCCTCTTCGATAGTTGAGGAACCCTTTATCCATCAGAAATAATGTAACATTTGGTAGTTTCCTATTTGTAATGGTTTTCGAATTAAAGTCACCTAGCTTGCTTTGTTTAAATAAATGCCCAATTGAGAATGTTGAATAACTAGGTGCTTTTCCGTCCGTTGAGCCTATGATTCGATTGGGGCTTTGAGGCTTGGCAAGCATAATGGGCTCTTCTTCTATCTTCTCATCCTCATCCAACTATGGCTTCACCTCTGTACTAGCTCTCATGTCAAAAAGAGCCTTGCCGATGACATGACTACCAAGCGGGCATGGTTTTGCAAATCTAACTGGACCCTTGATCTTTGGGGGAGAAGGAACTTGAGGCACTAATAACATCGGCTCATCCTCGTTGGTACTCATAGTTAGTTCTTCACCAACCTTATTTTTATTATCCCCACGTGTCTCCTCTTTTTCACCATCTCGTATCTCATCCAGTTATAGATTTCGTTCGGGCACTTCGTCAATCTCGGAATCCATATCATAACACTAATTATATTGAGGACAATTGTTAAAGGCTTTGAGCATTAGATCCATTTGGTTATGCAGATTTTGAATTGACCGCTCTTGATTAATCCTCCTCTCCTCAGTTGATGCTATGAACTTGGACAACAATTCCTCCAACCTTGAATTATCTGTCTTATTTTTGGAATCCATGTATTGAGGACCATGGGTTAAAGTGTTGATGAGTTGTTCTATCTGGTGCTGAAAATTGTGGCTCGATATGGATTTACTCATCATCCTCTCCTCTTGGTTTGCTATGAGCTTCGACTTGAATTCTTCCAATCGCGTGACTTTTCTTCTCAGAATGGAGATGGATGTAAGAATTCGTGTGTATGTTGGATTTGGAGCAGAGTATTGATCTTGATAGTTATAGCTCCATGGTGCATCTGGGTGATACCCCCAAACTTGATGATAACTGAGATAAGAATAGTTGTTAAGGTAATCACTCCCATATTTTACTGATCCAAATTTGACGATGCATTGATGACTTCGGATGATTGACAACACAATAATTACAATCTCATCGCGATCTTCAAATAATCGTTGAATGCAATAACATCCAACCTCTTCAAAATTATTTAAATTTTTGCTGACAATGCAGAACATGCATTGAGTCCATCAATTCCTGTGTCCCTTGGTGGAGTCACATTCGAATATGGCTTTTGATAATTGCATCCAGCCATGATACCTGAAAAGAGAGAAAAATAGGAAGATAATAAAATGAAATAAAAAAAATATTTAAATTAAAACTAATTTGATTGAAGGTAATTTTGGCAAAAAAATATTTAATTAATTCCCCGGGAACGGGGCCAAAAACTTGTTGGGTAAAATCTAGTTATGCACAACACACAAGTATACATGGTCAACAAGTAATAAAGTGAAAGTAGAGTGTCGTTCCCACGAGGAATCATTAATACAAATTACCAAATATTAACTCTTAACTAAACTAATTTTATTTAAACAATCAATTTAATATTATAAAGTAAATTATTTAATTAAACTAATTCTAATTACCACTAATTACAAATCAGATTTTTGAGATTTAAGATCACAACTTCACTTATTGCTTCATTAAAATCAATACACTTCTTATCAATTAAACTCACTATTTTGAATTATTAATCAAGAACACATAAGTAAATATTACCATATCTTAATGCATCATACTCAAATCAACTTAAATCCACATATGATAGAATTAAGAAGAACACCCTAATTAACTAATTCACTATATCTCTATGTGAATTACAATTAAAGAGGATTTTAAGCACAAGTTCTTTATCAGATTACATGCGATGTATAAGTATATCTCTATCCTAGACATAAATTATGCATTCCAATGTCATGCAAAAAAACATAATCACATGTTATTATGATCAGATCTAAATCTATAATTCATCTCTCGAGTTTATATAGATTATCACGGTAATTGTTAGCTAGACAATTAAGCAATAAGCATAAAGAATCATAGACAATCCAAGAATAATCACAATAATTAATAACGAAACATACTAAAAATAAACTATGCAATAAGCTCCATTGTAATCTTAAACAAAAGATTTATTTCATGATTAATGAATTAAAACTAAGAATCCACAATTGAATAAACATTAAAAGACAAAAATAAGAGTAGTGTGAAGAATAAATTTGTAGTCAGCAAATTCCCATCTTCCTCAAGCTCCTGCTCTTGATTTTCAATGGTCTCCAAGTTGCTTCCATCTCCAAAACTAATAAGAACTGGGGTTTTTTTTATCTAATCTACTCTAATGGAATCGTCACTAAATCCTTGAAACTCTCCTCCTTTTATATACCTCATTATATGTCTTTAAGTCCTCCTAGAAGTCCTTGAATCAAACAAATTCGAACCAATCATTTTTTGAACTCAAATTCTAAAAAATTGCTTTTTCTCATACAGTACCTTTGCCCCTGGCATTTTTTTTGGTAATCGATAGGCTGCCTCTATTAGCTATACTCATCGTTTTTTGGGCTTATACACCTCAAGTGGTCTTATACATAGAAAGCGCTCCCCGACGTGGGTCCTTTTTCTCGCCTCGTCCTCTACTAAAACAACCATAACTTTTGATCCGGGATGAGGTACGAGGCCCCGAACTATCAAATCGAAGCTCTCGACGAGCTCTAAAACTTTTTATAATTTGAGAATTGAGAAATAATGGACTGATGAATGTTGAAATTGGCTCAAGTGACTCGCTATGTAAATGACCATCCAAAATAGTGAAGTTTAACGTCTGCTTGGTACAAAGGTCATAACTCTTGCATCCAAATCCGATTGGAAGGATTCAAGATGTTCCGTAAAGCTAAGAAAAGCTCTACAATGTAATCCTTCCAAGCCAAAAACATGAAATGAAAGTAAAAGCCCAAACGATGTTCGATTGCTTTTCCTTGCATTTTCATACAAATAGTCGCCACATGCCTCTTATGCATAAAATCTACAAAATGAACACAAAATGCATGAAAAGTAACCGAGAAACATGAGATTAAGAAAATAATTGAAGTAATAGATACTAGATAAGTAGGTATAAAACTTACTTATCAAATACCCCAAACTTAAACCTTTGCTTGTCCTCAAGCAAAAAACAAAACACAAATGCAATGCAATGCAACTAATCTATATGCCTACGAATCTAGTAGTAGTGATAGAATCAAATCGATTCATCCTACTCGTAGAAATCAAGCAAACATGACAATACTTCATATCAAAACCAATTAGTAAATTCCTCATCAATCATCAAATATTAGATCATTATGTTCTTAACAACCATGCTAACTCGATATAATTCTAAATACAACACATAATAGATCTCATTAAAGGCATCATACAATGTAAACTCACAAAATTCACGAAACAAGCTAAATCTAACTAAATTCAAACATTCACCAAGTTCAAGAGTCCAATCCGGGATACTTATGCTTTACTTTTCATTACGGGGGCTTTTTGCTCTTTTTCCGTTGTATTGTTTTATTTTTTTATTAACCATGACTGTGCAATGTCTTATTCCATTAGGCAAATAGTGCTACCCCTTAGCGAGCTTTCGACCAACGACTCCCAGACCATAAAGACCTTAGGGCGCTAGGTGTAAAGACAATCCACTCAGGCGTACTTGCTCAAGTAATAAAGGCTCCAAAACAAGACTAGTCACGATATTTATTCATTTTTTTCTCTTTTTTTTTGAAGTTTACGTATCCCAAATTTTTCCCCCAAACTTAAGTTTTTGTCTAAATTTAGTCATCTCCGCCTGTTCATGTCTTTCATTCATTCAAACTAATATCATCCTTAAGAAGTCCATTATGTAACAATTTAGACTATATCAATCCACATAGTTCTTTTTATCGTGCTATCCTTATTATACCAGTTTAAAACAGAAAAAGATTCAATTCGTAACAAGAAATCACATCAAAACTCTAATAGTCAGTAATATACTTGTCTGCTCAATTCCAATCTCATCATTGGCCAAAATAGACTGTAACTATCTTAATAGCTGGAAACATGAAGATGAACATAGTAAATAACTTCTATTTTTGATTTTTTTTAAATAAAATAAAATAAAATTAAAAATAAAATAAGAAATTGAATATAATGCTATTCAAACTACACTACTATGCAACTACTTATACAGTTGTACTACATGAATACAAACACAATAAACCTAAACTAAACATGAAAACACAATGTAAAATAAACAAATAACAAAACATAAACATGAAACTAAACATGTAATAAAGAACTAAACTAAACTCTCCCAAACTTAGCAATTACAATGCCCTCATTGTAAGAATATAGTAGTAAGTATAAGATGACTTCCCTGTAATCATCTAAGCGTGAGGTGATGGTTATGATGGCGTGGAACAAGGCAAATAACAAGGCAAATAAATATAAAAATTCCTGGGTTGCCTCCCCGTCAGCACTTGATTTACAGTCTTTTAGCCTGACTTTGTCTGTTCAATGCTATCCAATTCCTCTTCGATAGTTGAGGAACCCTTTATCCATCAGAAATAATGTAACATTTGGTAGTTTCCTATTTGTAATGGTTTTCGAATTAAAGTCACCTAGCTTGCTTTGTTTAAATAAATGCCCAATTGAGAATGTTGAATAACTAGGTGCTTTTCCGTCCGGCCGAGCCTATGATTCGATTGGGGCTTTGAGGCTTGGCAAGCATAATGGGCTCTTCTTCTATCTTCTCCTCCTCATCCAACTATGGCTTCACCTCTGTACTAGCTCTCATGTCAAAAAGAGCCTTGCCGATGACATGACTACCAAGCGGGCATGGTTTTGCAAATCTAACTGGACCCTTGATCTTTGGGGGAGAAGGAACTTGAGGCACTAATAACATCGGCTCATCCTCGTTGGTACTCATAGTTAGTTCTTCACCAACCTTATTTTCATTATCCCCACGTGTCTCCACTTTTTCACCATCTCGTATCTCATCCAGTTATAGATTTCGTTCGGGCACTTCGTCAATCTCGGAATCCATATCATAACACTAATTATATTGAGGACAATTGTTAAAGGCTTTGAGCATTAGATCCATCTGGTTATGCAGATTTTGAATTGACCGCTCTTGATTAATCCTCCTCTCCTCAGTTGATGCTATGAACTTGGACAACAATTCCTCCAACCTTGAATTATCTGTCTTATTTTTGGAATCCATGTATTGAGGACCATGGGTTAAAGTGTTGATGAGTTGTTCTATCCGGTCTTTGAAAATTGTGGCTCGATATGGATTTACTCATCATCCTCTCCTCTTGGTTTGCTATGAAGCTTGACTTGAATTCTTCCAACTCGTGACTTTTCTTCTTGCAATGGAGATGGATGTAAGAATTACGTGTGTATGTTGGATTTGGAGCAGAGTATCGATCTTGATAGTTATAGCTCCATGGTGCATCTGGGTGATACCCCCAAACTTGATGATAACTGAGATAAGAATAGTTGTTAAGGTAATCATTCCCATATTTTACTGATCCAAATTTGACGATGCATTGATGACTCGGATGATTGACAACACAATAATTACAATCTACTGCGATCTTTTGAATACGTTGGGCTGCAATAACATCCAACCTCTTCAAAATTATTTAAATTTTTGCTGACAATGCAGAACATGCATTGAGTCCATCAATTCCTGTGTCCCTTGGTGGAGTCACATTCGAATATGGCTTTTGATAATTGCATCCAGCCATGATACCTGAAAAGAGAGAAAAATAGGAAGATAATAAAATGAAAAAAAAAATATTTAAATTAAAACTAATTTGATTGAAGCTAATTTTGGCAAAAAAATATTTAATTAATTCCCCGGGAACGGTGCCAAAAACTTGTTGGGTAAAATCTAGTTATGCACAACACACAAGTATACATGGTCAACAAGTAATAAAGTGAAAGTAGAGTGTCGTTCCCACGTGGAATCATTAATACAAATTACCAAATATTAACTCTTAACTAAACTAATTTTATTTAAACAATCAATTTAATATTATAAAGTAAATTATTTAATTAAACTAATTCTAATTACCACTAATTACAAATCAGATTTTTGAGATTTAAGATCACAACTTCACTTATTGCTTCATTAAAATCAATACACTTCTTATCAATTAAACTCACTATTTTGAATTATTAATCAAGAACACATAAGTAAATATTACCATATCTTAATGCATCATACTCAAATCAACTTAAATCCACATATGATAGAATTAAGAAGAACACCCTAATTAACTAATTCACTATATCTCTATGTGAATTACAATTAAAGAGGATTTTAAGCACAAGTTCTTTATCAGATTACATGCGATGTATAAGTATATCTCTATCCTAGACATAAATTATGCATTCCAACGCCATGGAAAAAACATAATCACATGCTATTATGATCAGATCTAAATCTATAATTCATCTCTCGAGTTCATATAGATTATCACGGTAATTGTTAGCTAGACAATTAAGCAATAAGCATAAAGAATAATAGACAATCCAAGAATAATCACAATAATTAATAAAGAAGCATACTAAAAATAAACTATGCAATAAGCTCCATTGTAATCTTAAACAAAAGATTTAGTTCATGATTAATGAATTAAAACTAAGAATCCACAATTGAATAAACATTAAAAGACAAAAATAAGAGTAGTGTGAAGAATAAATTTGTTGTCAGCAAATTCCCATCTTCCTCAAGCTCCTGCTCTTGATCTTCAATGGTCTCCAAGTTGCTTCCATCTCCAAAACTAATAAGAACTGGGGTTTTTATCTAATCTACTCTAATGGAATCCTCACTAAATCCTTGCAATTCTCCTTCTTTTATATGCCTCTTTATATGTCTTTAAGTCCTCCTAGAAGTCCTTGAATCAAACAGCTCGAACCAATCATTTTTGAACTCAAATTCTAAAAAAAAATGCTTTTTCTGCACGTACCCTTACCCCGGCAGGCATTTTTACACTGATAGGCCTGCCTCGGCTCGCTATACTACTATTTTTGGGCTTGTACGCCCGCCCTGGTGGGGGTCTTATACATAGAAAGCGCGCCCCGACATGGGTCCTTTTTCTGCCTCAGTGTGCTCTGCTAAAACAACCATAACTTTTGATCCAGGATGAGGTACGAGGCCTGTAACCTATCAAATCGAAGCTCTCGACGAGCTCTAAAACTTTTATAATTTGAGAATTGAGAAATAATGGACGAATAAAGGTTGAAATTGGCTCTGAAGTGACTGCTACGCAAATGACCATCAAAAATAGTGAAGTTCAACGTCCGTTGGTACAAAGGTCATAACTCTTGCATCCGAAAACCGATTGGAATGATTCAAGATGTTCTAGAAAGCTAAGAAGAAGCTCTCCAATGTAATCCAAGTTCCAAGCCAAAAACATGAAATGAACATGAAAGCCCAAACGATGTCCGGATTGCTTTTCCTTGCGTTTTCATACAAATAGTCGTTCACACAGCTCCCAAGCATAAAATCTACTAAATGAACACAAAATGCATGAAAAGTAACTGAGAAACATGAGATTAAGAAAATAATTTAAGTAATAGATACTAGATAAGTAGGTACAAAACCTACTTATCAAATACACCCAAACTTAAACCTTTGCTTGTCCTCAAGCAAAAACAAAACACAAATGCAATGAAATGCAACTAATCTATATGCCTACGAACCTAGTAGTAGTGATAGAATCAAATCGATTCATCCGGCCTCAGAGAAATCAAGCAAACATGACAATACTTCATATCAAAACCAATTAGTAAATTCCTCATCAATCATCAAATCTTAGACTGTTATGTGCTCAACAACCATGCTAACTGATATAATTCTAAATACAACACATAATAGATCTCGTTAAAGGCATCATACAATGTAAACTCACAAAATTCATGAACAAGCTAAATCTAACTAAATTCAAACATTCACCAAGTTCAAGAGTCCAATCCTCGGATACTTATGCTTTTACTTTTCATTACGGGGCTTTTACTCTTTTCCCGTTGTATTGTTTTTTTTTTTATTAACCACGATCAGCATGCAATGTCTCATTCCATTAGGCAAATAGTGCTACCCCCTTAGCGAAGCTTTACCAACGACTCCTGCACTATAAAGACCTTAGGGCGCTAGGTATAAAGACAATCCACTCAGGCGTACTTGCTCAAGTAATAAAGACTCCAAAACAAGACTAATTACATATTTATTCATTTTTTTCTCTTTTTTTATGAAGTTTACGTATCCCAAATTTTCCCCCAAACTTAAGTTTTTGTCTAAATTTAGCCATCTTCGTCTGTTCATGTCTTTCATTCATTCAAACTAATATCATCCTTAAGAAGTCCATTATGTATCAATTTAGACTAAATCAATCCACATAGTTCTTTTATCGTATATCCTTATTATACCAGCTTAAAAATGTAAATAGATTTAATTCAGTAACAAGAAATCACATCAAAGCTCTAATAGTCAAGAATATACTTATTCCGCTCAATTCCAATCTCATCATTGGCCAAAATAGATCAGAATTATCTTAATAAATGGAAACATGAAGATGAACATAGTAAATAACTTCTATTTTTGATTTTTTTAAATAAAATAAAATAAAATTAAAAATAAAATAAGAAATTGAATATAATGCTATTCAAACTACACTTACTACGCAACTACTTATACAACTTGTACTACATGAATGCAAACACAATGAACCTAAACTAAACACGAAAAACATAATGTAAAATAAACAAATAACAAAACATAAACATGAAACTAAACATGTAATAAAGAACTAAACTAAACTCTCCCAAACTTAGCAATTGCAATGCCCTCATTGTAAGAATATAGTAGTAAGTATAAGATGACTTCCCTGTAATCATCTAAGCGTGAGGTGATGGTTATGATGGCGTGGAACAAGGCAAATAACAAGGAAAATAAATATAAAAAATCCTGGGTTGCCTCCCCGTCAACACTTGATACAGTCTTTTAGCCTGACTTTGTCTGGTCAATGCTATCCAATTCCTCTTCGATAGTTGAGGAACCCTTTATCCATCAGAAATAATGTAACATTTGGTAGTTTCCTATTTGTAATGGTTTTCGAATTAAAGTCACCTAGCATGCTTTGTTTAAATAAGTGCCCAATTGAGAAGGTTGAATAACTAGGTGTTTTCCGTCTGTTGAGCCTATGATTCGATTGGGGCTTTGAGGCTTGGCAAGCATAATGGGCTCTTCTTCTATCTTCTCCTCCTCATCCAACCATGGCTTCACCTCTGTACTAGCTCTCATGTCAAAAAGAGCCTTGTCGATGACATGACTACCAAGCAGGCATGGTTTTGCAAATCTAACTGGACCCTTGATCTTTGGGGGAGAAGGAACTTGAGGCACTAATAACATCGGCTCATCCTCGTTGGTACTCATAGTTAGTTCTTCACCAACCTTATTTTCATTATCCCCACGTGTCTCCTCTTTTTCACCATCTCGTATCTCATCCAGTTATAGATTTCGTTCGGGCACTTCGTCAATCTCGGAATCCATGTCATAACACTAATTATGTTGAGGACAGTTGTTAAAGGCTTTGAGCATTTGATCCATCTGGTTCTGCAGATTATGAATTGACCGCTCTTGATTAATCCTCCTCTTCTAATTTGATGCTACGAAATTGGATAACAATTCCTCCAACCTTAAATTATCTATCTTATTTTTGGAATCCATGTATTGAGGACAACGAGTTGAAGTGGTGATGAGTTGTTCCATCTGGTACTGAAAATTGTGGCTCGATATGGATTTACTTATCATCCTCTCCTCTTGGTTTGCTATGAGCTTCAACATAGATTCTTCCAACTGTGACTTTTCTTCTTGCAATGGAGATGGACAGCAGAATTTTGGTGTGTGATCTTGATAGTTATAGCTCCATGGTGCATCTGGGTGATAACCCCAAACTTGATGATAACTGGGTTAAGAATAGTTATTGAGGTAATCACTCCCATATTGTACTAATCCAAATCTGACGTTGCATTGATGACTCGAATGATTGCATGCACAATAATTACAATCTACTGCGATCTTTCGAATATGTTGGGCTGCAATAACATCCAACCTCTTCGAAAGTGTTTCAATTTGTGCTGACAAATGTAGAAAATGCATTTGGTGGAGTCACATTCGAATATGGCCTTTGATAATTGCATCCAGCCATGGTACCTGAAAAGAGAGAAAAATAGGAAGATAATAAAATGAAATAAAAAAAATGTTTAAATTAAGACTAATTTGATTGAAGCTAATATTGGCAAAAAAATATTAAACTAATTCCCCAGCAACGGCGCCAAAACTTGTTGGGTAAAATCTAGTTACGCACAACACACAAGTATACTTGTTCAACAAGTAATAAAGTGAAAATAAAGTATCGTTCCCACGAGGAATTATTAATATAAATTACTAAATATTAACTCTTAACTAAACTAATTTTATTTAAACAGTCAATTTAATATTATAAAGTAAATTATTTAATTAAACTAATTCTAATTACCATTAATTACAAATCAGATTTTTGAGATTTAAGATCACAACTTCACTTATTGCTTCATTAAAATCAATACAGTTCTTATCAATTAAACTCACTATTCTGAATTGTTAATCAAGAACACATAAGTAAATATGACCATATCTCAATGCATCATACTCGAATCAATTTAAATCCACAGATGATAGAATTAAGAAGAACACTCTAATTAACTAATTCACTATATCTCTATGTGAATTAAAATTAAAGAGGATTTTAAGCACAAGTTCTTTTTCAAATTACATGCGATGTATAAGTATATCTCTATCCCTGACATAAATTATGCATTCCAACGCCATGTAGAAAAACATAATCGCATGCTATTATGATCAGATCTAAATCTATAATTCATCTCTCTAGTTCATATAGATTATCACGGTAATTGTTAGCTAGACAATTAAGTAATAAGCACAAACCATAATAGACAATCCAAGAATAATCACAATAATTAATAAAGGAACATACTAAAAATAAACTATGCAATAAGCTCCATTGTAATCTTAAACAAAAGATTTAGTTCATGATTAATGAATTAAATCCAAGACTCCACAATTGAATAAACATTAAAAGACAAAAATAAGAGTAGAGTGAAGAATAAATCTATTGTCAGCAAATCCCCATGTTCCTCAAGCTCCTTCTCTTAATCTTCAATGGTCTCAAAGTTGCTTCCATCTCCAAAACTAATAAGAACTAGGGTTTTTATCTAATCTACTCTAATGGAATCCTCATTAAATCATTGCACTTCTCCTCCTTTTATATGCCTCTTTATATGTCTTTAAGTCCTCCTACAAGTCCTTGAATCAAACAGTTTGAACCAATCCTTCTTGAACTCAAATTCTGATAAAAATTGCTTTTTCTACCCGTATTTGTACTGATAGGCCCGCCCCAGCTGGCTATACTACTGTTTTTGGGCTTGTACCCCGGCGGGGGTTTTATACATAGAAAGCCCGCCCCAACGGGTGTCCTTTTTCTACTGCAGTGTCCTTTGGTAAAACGGCCATAACCTTTGATCCGGGAGGAGTTATGAGGCGTGCCAACTATCAAATTGAAGCTTTCGACGAGCTCTACAACTTTCGTTCTTTGAGAATTGAGAAATAATTGACGGATTAAGGTTGAAATTGGCTCTGAAGTGACTTCTATGCAAATGGCCATCCAAAACAGTGAAGTTCAACGTCCGTTGATAAAAAGGTCATAACTCTTGCACCCGAACTCTGATTGGAATGATTCAAGATGTTCTAGAAAGTTAAGAAGAAGCTGTAAAATATAATCCAAGTTCCAAGACAAGAACATGAAATGAACATGAAAGCTCAAATGATGTTCAAATTATTTTTCCTTGCGTTGTCATACCAATAGTCGCTCACACAGCTCCCAAGCATAAAATCTACAAAATGAACACGAAATGCATGAAAAGTAACTGAGAAACATGAGATTAAGAAAATAATTCAAGTAATAGATACCAGATAAGTAGGTATAAAACCTACTTATCAGAGAATGTGCTATTAGGAGTATTACATGAGAGATTCGTGTACCGATCTGTCCTCCTACTAGGTGTTATTGGACTGTGTTGCAATTGCATATCAGTGATATCCCGTTTATGGGAGTTGATAGCTTTACTTTGTCAAAGGTTATGTTCAATCAGGAGATATTCTACCGCTGGTGGTCCCTTCGTACCATAGGAGCCCAGACCCGTGCCACTCAGTTCATGATGGATATGGTTCTTGGATCTATGATGATGATGGATTGGATTTCCTATATTCGAGAACCTACTCATTTGACGTAGATTGACATCTTGATTTGGTAGTTAGACCAGGCACATTTTTTCATCCGACACTTGGGCAGAGATCCTTCAGAGGTAGATACTTTTAATCCTTCCAGCTCTGGGGCTGGCCCTTCAGGTGACCCATATGGTTTTTCCGGCATAGATCCTCTATTTTATAGGCCTGACATCCCTCTTGGTGGAGATCCAATGACTCAGGAGGAGTTGCATCAGATGGATAGGATAGATGATGTAGACATCAACACCATTGACTTTTTCTGATGTATTTCTCGCTATATCTTTTGATAGGCCTCTGTTAGATACTGGGTCGATATGCCTCATTCTCGTTATATCTTTTGATAGGCCTCTATTAGTTAATGGGCGTATGTGCCCCATTTCCCTATATTTTCCAGCTGTACACAAAGATGATGTATTAGATTATGATGTACTTAGGAATGTATGTATACTGTTTTCCATTCCCTACATCGTATTGGCATCTATTATTTATCATGCATGTATTATGTTATGCATATGTATGTCCAGAGATATTCAGCATTGACCCCTAGATGGTCTTATGATAAGGCCCACACAGATGTCTTCTTCGACAGTTAGCCGCATTGATCATACCCCACCAGTATTAGTAGCCTCATGCTTGAAATCATGGTATGATAGTTTGTCACCTCCAGATCGGGTGACTGTAGATCAACTATTGCAGCACTACATGACCCTCCTGATGTTCCATGTTCCTGTAGCGACCCAAAATCCGGTCTATCATTATATGGTTAAATATAACAACATACATTCTCAAATCCCAGGTTCTAATACCTTATAACCTTGTTCATTACAAATAATGATAATTACATTACTCTTTACATCTTATAAGAGTGACTTTCATCCGCCACCAAGGATACATAACATTTCATTAAACTAATCTATAGTTTAATTAAACTATTCTTCATTACAAATCTTCACTTGATCTTCACGCTTGTTCGTATACTAAATGGCATTTCTTCTGGATACCAATCATCTTGATCTTTACGGGATCCTTAAGTTCTTTTAACGTCGTTTGCTGAAAATGTTTTTCATTTAAAGCAAGTGTGAGCATTCAATTGCTCAACAAGTTATAGCAGTTGAATAAATAACTTCAAGAATTTAAACATTCCTTTAGAACTTCGATAACCAAATAAAGATTATGAATCAGCTTGAATAATAGGAATAATTATGATTCCTATCATTTTAAAACATTAATCACATTCACTTTGAAATACTTTCATTCTTCTACCTTTTTCATACACCTTGTATGGCTAGAATCATTAGCACAGACTTAACAATAACGGTTCATGTATAAATAGAACATAGAAACACCGAAGTGTTCAAATTGTGGCACAAGGCCTCATACATTCTACCACCTTATACAGATATCAAACATTCGCATATAGATAAAACTTCTCATGTTCAACATCTGATAAGTTTAAGAAACTAGCATTCATTTTAAATATAAATAAAGTTAGGAAACTTTCCTTACGCATAGCTATAGGTTAGAGTTTACGCTGAACTTCTCATTCCAATTCTTATATATCACATAAGGAAAATAGCATGAACCAATTAGCCACATATTTGACTTATGCATTAGTTTACTTAACTTTACGTCTCAGGGTTCGTGTTCTTGCAATCTAAGTTTACGCGATAACTTTCTTTACCGCTTTACGGCTTCATAACATACAGAGATGTCTTAACTCATACTATGATAATCTTTGATGATTTACATTCATATCTTCTTCTTATAACTCTTCTAGAACTCAGCACACATCGTGTCTCTGCTAGTAGTCCATATGGTATTCTGAGTGGTTTCCCACAAACAACCAACAAACAAGTTCCCGTCTCATCTACACCGCTGTCTTTTCACATCGAAGTAGATCTGCTGCCAGGCCAGATATACCTCCGCTCTCAAGAAGGAATTGTTTAGCCCAAATTCCCATGTCAACCATCAAAGATTATGATTGTACCACAACCTAAACTTATCTTAACTTATCTGAACCATTAAACTATAATGTTCGTTAAGTTGATTTCTCATTCCTTATGGCTTGCTGGAAACTAAATGCCATACCTCGGGATTCATTCTTCATCATCTAAGTCATACAATCTTTTGTATACTCAGAATAATCATTCAATATTAATTCTACACATTCAAAGCGTTAAACATTTTACGTTACCTTATTCATATCTTACAATGTCCGGTTCATTTAACTCGGAACGTCATCCAAGTTAATCATTAACTTGGCTTCTTTACGTTAAACGTCATTGTCTTTAATTCATTTTTTTCACTGGTCACAGGTTTAATCATTGGTCTTCATTACCCTACGATCAAACCATACACGGGGTGTAGGTTCTGCCCATTTAATATTCATGTACACTCAACCCGCACGTCAGTTAAAGTGTTTAACACTTACATTCATTCTAACATTCACCATCCGACTCACTTTTGACTTTCATTAATCTTATTACCATTTGTTACTGCTTTCTTGATAATTTATATCTTACTTGCTACTTTCGTTATTCATTACATGAACCCCATGTTCATTACTCTTTCTTAATGTCGAAGCCATATGGTTCGTTGTATGCTAAGACCGATCGTTCATCGCAACTACGTTGCGTTCACAGGGTCTATACACTTTACTCATAACTCTCATTACTACAACATAACATCAAAATGTTATTCATTACCCTCGTCACTCAACATCTAAGGAATCACAATTATAACAATCATCCACGTTCATTTTATCACGACTACGGTCCCTGGATATCGGTTTCATAATTTACGATTACCTTCTTTGTCTTTTAATTCCGTTTAATCTTTCTGGTTAACCTTTACTAAAGGTTTAACTTACTTGTTTAAGTGCTAGCTTACATGAACTACACGTTCATTAGTTATCCTTACACTTCCCCCATGATTTGAGCAATTAAAAGCTCATCACTGGTCCTTGCCTTGCACCGACGCTGGTTCCTTCTCTCTTTCTCGCACTGCAGTGCGACTATAAAGTTTGGGTTACTCGGGTTGGTGCTGTGGCGCCACCTCCCAAGGCATGATTGGCGCTGCAGCGCCAAGCATCAAACTTGGAATTTTTTTTCTAAGTCTTGAACTTATTTGAGACGCTTACTTTATAATCTCATAACTTATTCGTTATAACTTGGAATGAGGTCATTCCAAAGCCATTCTTTTCCTTATCTTACGTACTTCAATTTCCCTCAGACAGAAATTCATTCTGAATTCTTTAACTTTCCATTCAATTGGCTTAATCTTCATCCTTTGTTAGGTTTATGTTATTAACGTTCTTCGTTCGTTCGTCTGTAATTCGGTCATCCGAACTCGGAACTTGTTCTTTCTTGAGTCCATGACTCACATTTTCTACGTTCTCTTACATTCTTATGAAACCCTATACCTTCGAGTTCATTTACACACTTTCTAGTTCTCATTTGTCTTTTACAAAATTTTCGTCATAACTTCGTTATAGCTAAGTTTAATCCGTTCTTCATGAACGTTTCTACCATTCCTAACCAAGCAATAAGCAACTAACTTATACGCGATGGTTTTATACTTGTCCATTAATAACAAGTTATACTACGATGGTTTTAAATTTGTCCATCAACAACGTTCTTCGAGTTCTTCGCGTGTTCTTCGTTCGTTCTTCATTTTTAATCCATAATTTGATTATGATTTAACTTTTTCTTGGAATTTGGTGTTATAAAATACCATTCCTTACTTTTTTCACTGAATCGTTCATATGATTCATTTGGATCGCTCAAATTCATTACGAATTTTGTACTTCCTTAAGAAATTTATAAACTAAACTTTTAATTCTTATTTCTTCTTTTTCTTATGATTTCAACCATATGAAAATCATTCTTAACATCTTTTACATCTATTCTCATTAAGTTGTGTTTTTAACATATAAAACTTAAAGAAAACTCAACTTATAAGTTAGGTTTTTAATACCTTTCTCCTTTAATCTCCTTCCGTTGGACAAAGTTTGCACACGAGCTAGCTTTTCCTCTTCCTTTTCCTCTCTCTCTCTCTCTCTCTCAAGTGTTGGTGATTTTCAAAATCACCAACAAATGAGTTATGATTTTCTTTTATAGAAAACCAAAGCTAGGGGTAAAATAGTTATTTTGCCCCAAAGTTACTATTCACACCTCCTTACTATTCACGAAGCTTCTCCTGGAAGCTTCGTGGTTCCGTCTTTCGGGATTCGTCCAATATTTTGAAAAACTGAGATTCTTAGAATCCAAATATTTTTGGATATTTTGTCTTTCTTTTATAGATTAACTTTTACGCATTCTTTGGATCTCCAAAAAACTGAAAAAAACTTTTTGACGTTAAGCATTTTCCTTCATGTTTTCCCCTAATGTAGATAAACAAATGAAACGTACATAACATTACTTTTCGTCATTTTTATTTCGTCCGATTTCTACACGTTTTTTGAGAAAAACTTTTATTGGCTTACTTAACTTTTCGCGATATATTATCATCAAATCTTTCGATAGAATGTCATTTTGACATACCAAACTCTCGGAAAGTCTTAGGTTATTCAAACCCTAACCCTTAGGGTTTCGTTGGGTGAATAGTGCATATATCGTATTTTTCCCTAGAAATGTTTTTGTTCCTAGAAAAATTTTATTTTCGTCTTGATAATTCTTACTCGTTCAGTCTAGCTCGTAGCCAGAATCCTGCCGTATTATAATCATCCTAGGTTCTAAAATGATTAATAAACACATAGCACATAATATTATTAATAAAAATTCATTTTATTAATAACTAATTCTTTAAATCTTAAATTATGGACAATTCGATTTTCTGGGTTGTCACAGTTCCCGTGGGTTTTGTAGAGAGCATGCTAGAGAACTAGGTACCGGACAGGCATGTGTTCCCGTTTGAGACCCAGGAGTTGAATCCCACCTTAGAGGAGTATGAGCGGTTGACGGCTTTGCCACTGGACAGGCCTTACACTCAGATGTCTATCGGGGATATGAGTCGACAGTTCATGACCCTTACCAAGTTGAGGCATAGAGTAGCCCAAGATGAGATCACCTCCGGACATGTAGTGTCGCAACGTTTTTTGACAGAAAAATTTGGCTCATTGTACACAACACTCCAGGGATTTCACCACGTTGGATGTTTAGTGGTGTGTTGCCAGAGTAGACGTACTCGTGATGTTTGTAGTGGCTTATTTGTGCATGCCAATGTATATGGATCATTTGGACATCGGTGTTGTTATGGCAGTGAGAGCTCTACGGGAGGGTCATACCATTGTACCGATGATTATGGCAGAGACATTGAGGTCAACCACGTATTGCCACACCCATTCTGCAGGGGTATTTACAGGCGGCTCGGTCTTGCTGTATGTGTTGTTCATGTCACACTTGAGACCTATTGGCACCTTTTGACGGCACATGTATTGCTTTTCCCATGAGATATCCATGTCTTACTCCTTTCAGCCCGTGGAGTGTACAGACGCTACATTATGGTCGGTGTTCTTGGCAGGGATCGGGGATCTATTTGACATTTTGATGTGCTCAGGGCTTAGTTCTCCCTATAACTTCATTACTCATGCACCTGTCATGGATTATCTCCATCTGGCTGGTTTGAGGGGCATGACCACGTCTCACCCACTGGCTATGATGGCATAGTTTGACCAGTTTTAGGATGTTCATCCTTTTAAGGGGGCATCGGGTTAGCGTTTGTCTTCTCAGCATTTGTCAGCAGAGGATACATCCGTGGTGTATGCCTGTTGGGCTCAGCGTGAGAGGGCTGAGTTTTTCGTTAGCCATCCGGGCCGTTCTACAGACTCTTCTGCATGGATAGAGGCAGAGATCTCATCAGCCGGGGTTGTATCCACCATGCCGGGGATTGATTTTGACAGTGGGGAGCCCATGGGAGGAAACTGATTTTCCCATTGAGGAGGTGCTATTTGCTGGGTTGACAACAACTCTTGTTGATTCTCCCACTATGACTGCTACTGTAACCCCGTATTCGGCAGAGTATTTAGAGCAGAGTCTACATCTGGCGACATATTAGAGAGATCAAGCTAGGGACTTGATGTTAATAGCTCTTGCGGAGAGATGCTGCTCTATTAGAGAGAGACGATGCCTTAGCTCATAGAGATACCACTGTTGCCAAACGGGACGAGGCTAGATCATCTAAAAAAGCAGGATGATGTTATATCTGCCTGGGATGTAGTTGTTACAGATAGTACTGTAGTGAGGTCTCATACTACTGATATCATTGCAGAGATGAGCACCTATATTAATGAGCATAGTGTCACCATGCAAATGGCCATAGATCTGTTGGCTCGTGTTGATACCCTTGGGCAGGATCTCACAACATTACACCCTTCTTCGGAGAGAGATACTATGTTGGATTTGAAAGAGCGCATATCCACTTGATTATAGATGGGCTTGTATTTTCCTGCACAGACTAGCTTAGCCATTTTTGTCATGTACAGTACACATTGTATATATCAAACAACATTATATATGGCAGAGAAATATATCTTTATTCACTTCCCTTTTAGTTATGCCTTGTTACTTGCTTGATATTTGCCTGTTTCTTCAGGGCTTGTGATCTTAATGTATTCTAAACTCCCCATTGATGGACGGACATTGAGATATCTCAGGATCTTTTAGAATGGATCATTGATCTGTGTGTATTCCCTACCCTTTGGTGTCTTAGGACTGTTTTAGGTATGTGGTGATGGAGAGGAGTGTGGCTTTCGTCATTGAGGTTGATCGCACCACAGATGGTCACCGATACTCCTTTGTATAGGGGAGCCCAGGTAGTTCCATCTCTTATGAATTGGTGTTTATCTTTGAGGATTCAACTGTAGCTTAGATGGTCGCCGATTCTCCTTTTTGTGTGGGGAGACCAGGTAATTCCATACCTTTGGTTTAAGCCGATGATGTATGGTGTAAAGGTTGATCCCAATACTGTTGACAAGTTTTTGTATTTTGGTAGGGGGTGAGACCGAACTACGAATGGCTGCCTACGTACTCCTATTGAAGAGGAAATCAGGTCTGCGTAGTTTGAACTTGGTGTAAAAGGTTCAAAGTTGTATGTGAAAAGGGTGTAAAGATGTTTTTTTTGTTTTTCTGTGGTGAGACCTGACTATAAAAATAGTAGCCTATGTTGAAAAATTTGATCCCATGTACATGACAAACTGAAGATGTGAAAAGTTTAGTCCCTGGTGGGACAAAACTAAAGGTATGAAATGTTCATCTCGATTGGGACAAACTGAAGTTGTGAAAGGTTTTGAAAACCTGAGCTGAGTGAAAGATCTGATGATCCGAAACCAGTCTGCTAGTTGGACATTTATGTTTGTCCCTGATGGGGCAAACAAATATGAAGAAGGTTTGAATGTATTGAGGGGTTTTGAAAACCTGAACTTACTTGGGATCTGGTGATCTAGGACCAGGATGCTAGTTTGCAGGTGACTTCAAACATAGTACCATTTCACGGTGTCTGAGTTAATGAGTTACAGAAATTCATCGCCATCCATTTCCTGTAATCTGAGGGCTCCTCCTGTCAATACCTACTTGACAACAAACGGACCTTCCCAGTTTGGGGCAGATTTTCCTTTGGATTGATCTTGGTCGTCAAGAATTTTCTTCAAGACCAAGTCATGCTCTTTGAATTACCATAGCTGGACTTTTCTGTTGTAGGATCTGGCAATCCTCTATTGATATAACTGACCAAGGAAGATGGCAGCGGCTCGATTTTCATCTATTAGAGATAATTGGTGATACCTATCTTGTAACCATTGGTGTTCATCCAGCTGAGCGTCTATCAACACTCTGAGGGATTCCATTTCCACCTCTATGGGGAGCACTGCTTCCATTCCATAGGTTAATGAGTGGGGGGTTACCCCAGTGGAAGTGAACATTGACGTTTTGTAGGCTAATAGAGTCAGATGAAACAAGTCAGGCCACCCTTTGTGATTGGCGGACATCTTTTGCATGATCTTTTTGATATTCTTATTAGCCGTTTCAACATCACCATTCATCTTTAGACGATAGATGATGAAGTTGAGATGTTTGATGTGGAATTTACTACATAACTCCTCCATCATTAAATTGTTGAGGTTTTTAGCATTGTCTTACATAATCACCTCTTGTTGTCCATATCGACAAATGACATTGTTTCTAATGATACTAATGATAAATTCTTTAGTAACCCCGGGGAAGGAGGCTGCATCTACCCACTTGGTGAAGTAGTCGATCATGGTGAAGATAAACCAATGTCCATTACTAGCTTTGGGCTCAATGGGCCCGATTACGTCCATTTCCCACATTGAGAAGGGTCAAGGCGAACTCATATTGTGGAGCTCCCTTGGAGGGGCGTGGATAACATTCCCATGATTTTGGCATTGGTAACATCTCCTGACGTGATCATTATAGTCAGCCTAGAGAGAGAGCCAGTAATACTCTATTCTTAAGATTTTCTTGACAATTAGAGGGCCGCTCATGTGTGGGCCACACACTCTACAATGGATTTCAGACATGAGCCTCTGAGCTTGATCTTTGTCCAGACATCTAAGGAGACCTAGTCCTGCATCTCTTTTATAGAGTGCATCTCCGCTCAGGTAGAATTTCATAGCCATTCGATGGATCCGCTTTTTTTTAGCTGGGCTCGCCTTAGCGAGTGCAGATCCATCTCGCAGATACTCCTTGATATGTTGATACCAAGGGTGTTGGATGGGAGGTAGCTCATCCGATACTTCTCGAATGTAATTCCCATAGGCTAGAAGCCTTTTGTAGGGCAAATGTGATGTTTGGCATGTCTTCCTTGTCAAATATGTTGATCAAGGAGGCCAAAGTTGCTAGCGCATCCGTAAAGTAATTCCTATTCTGAGGAATGTGGAGGAAAGTTATTTCTTCAAACTTCGAAGCCATCTGTATAACCTGCTGATGGTGAGGCAATAAATGTAGCTCTTTAGTGTGATAGATCCCAGTGGTTTGTCTGATTACCAATTCGGAATCTCCAAAGATAGTTAACCGTCTGATGCCCATTGATTGGGCAAGTTTCAACCCCATGATACAGCCTTCATACTTAGCTACGTTGTTGGTGCTAAAAAACTGCAATTTGACGGCAATGGGATACTACTCCCCTGTAATGGATACTAGAACTACTCCAGCTCCAGAACCTTCCATGTTTATGGCTCCATCAAAATACATCTTCCATGATTGGTGTGTATCGTCCTAATGGTGTTGTTGAACTGTCATTACCCCTTCATCGGGGAAGTAGGTTTCTAAGGGAAATCCCCTGAAGGTGTGGTGGGCAGTTAATCCATAATTCCTTGACCTTCCACAGACTTTTGAGTCACGTAGACTATGTCAAATTGATATAGGATCAACTGCCATCTGGATAGTCGATAGTTCAACATGGGTTTGCTGAACACGTACTTGAGAGGATCCACGCGGGTAATGAGATGGGTTGTGTGACCATGGAGGTAATTCTGTAACCTCATGGAAGCCCATGCTAAAGCACAACAAGTTTTCTCAATCAGAGTGTACTTGTGTTCACTGCTGCTGAATCTTTTACTGAGGTAATAGATAACTTGTTCTTATCATGTATCATCTTTTTTTCCCAGCATGCAGTGATAAATAGGTTTTATACCTACTTATCAGGTATCTGTTACTTGAATTAGTTGCTTATATTCATTTTTCTTAGTTACTTTTCATACATTTTATGTTATTTTGTAAGTGATGACATGATATTGGCATGAAGAAGCAAGGAAAAGCAATTCAGACATCTTTTAGAATAAAATACACAAGCAAATGCAAGAAGGGAATATTGAAGGACTTTTAACACCAATTTGGATGCATGTTCTTAGCTTGTAACTTGGAATTTATTGTAGATCTACTTCTTAGTTTTCTGGAACATTTTGAATCACCCCAATTGGAGTTCGGATGTGAGAGTTATGGCCTTTTTATCAACGAAGATCAAAGCTAAGAGCTGTCATGTTTGCCATTTACATAACATCTACTTCAAGCCCGATTTCCGCCTTGAGAAAATCCGAATCTATCAATTCTCGAAGAATGAAAGTTGTAGACCTCGTCGATATATTCGATTTGATAGGTTGCAAGTCCCGTAACTCCAAGCGGATCAAAAGTTATACCTATTTTACCAAAGGACGTCAGAAAGGTAGAAATGTGAGTAGCGCTGCTGCTAGGGTGCACCGCCACCGTAAACTCACATGAGAAGTGCCGCGCTACTAAATAGCCTAGGAAGAGCGCGAGGCTCGATGTTCGACGGGGACACATCTGATTTTGGTTATTTGATGTCCAATTTGAGCTTGAATATGATTCTTAGTTGCCTAACTTGCTAGGGTGTCCATTAGAACTATAAATACTTGATTTAACTTGGGAGGCTAGTTCTAAAAATCCATAAAATCCCTCTTGGGATAGATTTCTATCAACTTATTATTTACTTTCTTTCTTAGATTAGGAACCCTAGTTCTTATGAGATTGGGAGATTAAAGCAACTTGGAGACCATTGAAGATCAAGAGCAGGAGCTTGAGGAAGATGGAGATTTGCTGACAATAGATTCAGTTATCTTCCTTAATCTTATTCTTATCTTTTAATATGTATTCAAGTGTGGATTCTTAGTTTTAATTCAATGAACTAATTCTTTGTTTGAGATTACAATGGATTTTATTGTGTAGTTTATTTTAATATGCTTCGTTATCAATTATTATGTTCTATCGTGAGAATTGTCTATTATGATTTGGATTTAATTGTTTAATTGATTGGCCATTAATTACCGTGATAATCTATATGAACTCGAGAGATGAAGTGTAGGTTTAGATCTGATCATGATAGCATGTGTTTGTGATTTCTGCATAGATGGAATTCATGATTCGTGTTTAGGATAGAGATATGCCTTTACGCCATATGTAATCTTATAAAGAACTTGTGCTTTAAATCCTTTTTAATTTTAATTCACATAGAGATATAGTGGATTAGTTAATTAGGATGTCTTGCTTAATTCTATCAATTGTGGATTTAAGTGAGTATGGGTATTATGTATCGAGAGGTGGTTTTATCTGCTTTAGTGTTCTTGATTAACAATTCAGGATAGAGAATAATTGATGAAAAGTGTGTTAATTTAAATGAAGAAATAAGTGAAGTTGTGATCTTAAATCTCCATAATCTAATTTTTAATTAGTGGTAATTAGAATTAGTGTAATTAGATAATTTAATTTATAATCCTAAATTGTTTGTTTAAATAAAATTAGTTTGATTAAGAGTTAGTATTTGGTAATTTGTATTAATAATTCCTCGTGGAAACGATACTCTACTTTCACTTTATTACTTGTTGACCACGTATACTTGCGTGTTGTGCATAATTAGATTTTACCCAACAAGATTTTGACCCATGGTGTTGTCATTGATTGACATGTACATGAACATGGGAACATCATCCCTGGGAGGTACCAAAACAGGAGCTTTGACTAGTTGCTTTTTGATTGTAAGGAAGGTTTTATGACACTCATCATTCAATTTCATGGAGGAGTTCTTCCTTAGTAACTTGAAGATTGGCTCACAGGTTATTGTGAGTTTAGAGATGAATCGGCTGATGAAGTTGGTTCTGCCCAAAAATCCTCGTATTTCCTTCTCTGTTTGAGGTATGGGCATTTCCGTGATGGCCTGGATTTTTTTGGGATCCAGCTCAATACCTTTGTGGCTGACTAGGAATCTTAGCAATTTGCCTAATTTAAAGCCAAAGGCGCACTTGGCTGGATTCAACTTCAAGTTGTACTTACGCAACCTGTTGAAGAACCTTTTGAGATGATCTAGGTGGTCTTCATTCCTTCGAAACTTGACAATAATGTCATCCACATAGATTTCTATTTCTTTGTGTATTAGATCATGAAAAAGAGCCATCATGGCTAGCTGATAGGTAGCCCCGACATTGATGAGGCCAAATGACAACCTTTTGTAGCAAAAGGTTCCCCGGGAGTGATGAATGTAATTTTCTCACGATCCTCTTCAGCAACCATTATTTGATGGCACCTCACAAAGAAATCAGCAAAGGAGTACATGTTATACTGAGCTGTATTGTCAATGAGTATGTGGATGAATGACACGGGAAAGCTATCTTTGAGGCAAGTTTTATTCAGATCCTTGTAATCTACGCAAACTCAAATCTTTCTTCCAGGTTTAGGCATGGGGACTATGTTAGATAGCCACTCAGGGTATGTTGATATCGTGATGATGCCGGCTTGAAATTGTTTCACAATTTCTTCCTTAACATTTAAACTCCACTCAGGTTTTAATCGCTTAAGATTCTACCTGACTGGCTTGAATCCCTCTTCGATGGGGAGGTGATGAATGACGATGTAAGTGGACAAACCGACCATGTCTTCATGAGACCATGCAAACATATCCTGGAATTGGGTCAATAGAGTAACCATGTCATTCCTTTGGTGTGGAGTAAGGTCCGTACCAATCTAGATTTGTTTGGGGTTTTATGAGGTTCCAAGGTTAAAAGAGGTGGTTTGATATTTAGCTTGGGTTTGTATTCGACCCATTCTTTGATCTCCTGAGGTATCTTATAGTCCTCTTGTATTTCCATCAAGTATGAGTCCAACTTTACATCAAAGTTACAGTCCTTGTGGAGAATAGGAACCTCTTCAGCACGTTTAGGCACATCTAACTTTAGAGTCTTGAAACAAAATGTATTCACTTAATATATGAAACTGTTCAATCATATAAAGTGTTAGCATGAAATGACAAAAGAAACTGCTAATACTGTATAACAAAAGTAAGCAGTTATTGTTATCTATAGGGTAGAGGGAGTTTCTGTCCTTTTTACCCTTGTCGACAATGAATGGAATGCTGCTCCAATTGCCAGGGGTGAAGTCCTGGCGGACAGTAGTGATAAAGGGGTTGTTATTGTCCTCCTTCTCCTGAATGATAACCATGATGTCTGGACAATTATCATCCGGGATGTCTCTGTTCATACCCTCAGTATGGACTATGACGTGAATGTTTGACAGATGTTTATATATCTCTTCTTTGCGCCTTTGATTCCTTTCTTCCACCTTCGAATCTGGAATCAAGACTTCATTTCCTTTGACCAGTATCGGCTTAGGAAACAACATAGCTACCACATGGGTAGGAACCTTTAATGAAGGCCGTACTGGCTCAGCATCGGTAGGTTTAGGCAATCGCCATATGGCTAAAGATGAAGGAATATGTTTATGCTTGTGAGGGTTCTTGTGACTGGACCAAGGAGAATAGCCTAGTCCGGTTGTCCCTGTTTGACTGGGAATTTAAATTAGGTGCTTGATGCCCTGATGATCCTTTCCTAACCCTTGTCTAGGTTGAAAACCCAAAGATATAATCTCTTGACTTGTCGACATTACCTCGGCAGAAACTCTGGGTTTCATAGGTGGCGCCCCAATGGGTTGATAGTGAGTGTTGCTCACCTCAAGGGCCTGGAAGCTGACAGGTTCAACTTCTGCAGTGAAACTGATGAGTGGTTTGTCACCTTGTACAAGACATTTCGTCAAAGACACAAAGTGACTGTGCTATCAAGAATGATGTATTTAAGTCATCGATGGAGGGTGGAAGGGACTACTCCAGCCATGTGAATCCATGTTCTTCCCAAAACTAGGTTGTATCCTGTAGGTATCTTGAGCACATGAAAGGATACGCAAAATGTATGTGGACTAATATCCACAGGTAGTTCAATCTCTTCGACAACATTTCGTTGGGATCCATCAAAAACTTTGATAATTGTGTGGCTGCTTCGGATCCTGTTGAGATTTATATTCATTTTCTCCAAGGTGGCGTAAGGGAAGATGTTTAAAGATGATCCCTCATCTATAAGCACTCCTCCCACCATGTATCCGGAGGACATAACCGTTATGTGTAACGGTTTGCAATTACCCGTCCCTTTGGGAGGTATGTCATCATCGGTGAAGGATATCACAATACTGTTGAAGATGTGATCAACCAGATGATGGAACTTTTCAACATCAACTATTTTTGGTAACTGGGCTTCTTCTAAGACTCTCAATAAGACCTTCCTGTGATCTTCTGAAGAGAAAACCAAGTCCAGTATAGAAATATGTTGTGAAGCTTCTTTCAGGCTTAAAACCACCTTGGCTTCATTGTGTCCCATAGTACAAAGGAATTATTCAATCTTCTCCATGGGAACTTTCCCTTTTGACTTGATGGTAGGCTTCATCACCCGTTGGGGAAGGTACAGTGGATTTTCATTCGCCACTACAGCAGTTGTATTGGATGTGGATCCTTCAGCCTCTCCATAATTCCATGACACATTATGTAGGCTGATAATAGGATATTGTAGCCTAAATGACAATATGATTGGCTTTGGCGTAACCACTTTCAAAGGATTATCAACACCTTTGAGCTGAATTGGTTGTATTGTACGTGGTGTGGTAGCCAAATCTTCCTAAGAGGATATAACTGCTACGACATCCTTCCATCTTGTAGGAAATGTGTCCCCACTCTCAAGTAATATAACATCATTGTTCATTATCCGCAAGACAATCACCATTAATCGTGTTCAATAAAATGGTGGAGTGCCCAAAGATTCTTCAAAGGCAAAGAATCATGAGAGTGTGAGTGGTGTTGACACACTCCATTAGAATCAAAATGTCTTAAGCGTAAGCTGATTGGAGGTAGCAAAGCTGTGATTCTTCCCTCATTAATCAACATTTGCAATATCTCTTCCATCGGTTGGCCTAAATAGGTGAATTCTCTTTTATTTGCGAAGTCCCGAGGGGTTTTAGCTTTTTCTCTTTTTGCAATTTTATCCTCTAATGTTTCACCTTATAGAGTAAGTTGGAGAGTACTTATAATAAGAAGAAGGAGGCATGCATGCTCCTGGCTGAATAATTGACGTGTGACTTGGTGCTGATGAACCACCAGTTCTACCAATTGGTTGACTTGCTCGCTAAGAGCCTTCATTTTTCGTTCCATCATAAACTGGAACTGTGCATAATCCCATTTGTCAACATTGTCCTGGCTAATTTAGGATGATCCACCAACATAATGGGAACTCTGTCCATTGCTCTAATTAATCATGTTAACCTCCTCTTCCTTGTGTTGAGGGAGAGAGTTGTCTTGCACATAGGGTTGGTCAGGTTTGGTCACCACGATCTCACCATAGTCAATTAAATCTTGGATCTTATGCTTCAGGGCCCAACAATCTTGTGTGTCATGGCCCGGAGCTCGAGCATGGTAAGCACATTTCTTATTTACATTGAAACCTTTTCCACTCAAGTTGGCTGGTGGAAAAAGATGAGTAATTTTCTTTTGAGTTGTCAGAAGTTTGAGAATGTTTTGAGTGAGTCCCCTAAGGGTGCGAACACTCAAGTATGTCTGACTTCTCCACCTTTTGGCAATGGCGGGTTTGAAGACTGTGCTTGGAAAGGGGAGTAGTTTCTCCTATGAATAGGCATGTTTTGATTGCCTTTTTATCCTTGTAGTATCAAGGAAATATCCTCCTCTTTCTTCTTATGGACCCTCTGGGGTTGTTTCCATAACTTCTAGACTGGATGTGCTCAGCTACAGCTTTTAGGGCGGCAAGGTCTTGAATATTTCCTGACTTCAATCCCATCTCAGCCATTTCTCCATGTTTGATCATTTCAGAGAATGGTTTGCCTATGCCAGCTAAGACCCTCTCATAGAAGGGAGCTTCTTGAATATCTATGAAGGCCATCACCATTTCAGACTCAGTCATAGATTGAATAACTTAAGCAGCCAGAAGCCTCCATCTTTGGGCATACTCTCTGCAAGACTCATTGACTTGTTTCTTGACCTTGGTAATTTGATACTGATTTGGAGCCATCTGAGTTTGGAAATTGTACTGACTAAGGAAAGCATGGGCTAGCTCCTCCCAGCTTTGAATCTTGGTGTTGTCTAATTTGGTGTACCATGCTCTTGCTTCTCTAGTCAGACATTTCTAAAACAACTGTATTCTGAGCTTTTCATCCTCGGCATAAGATCCGAGCTCTCCAATGAATTCCTTCAAATGTGTGTAAGGATCTCCCTATCCATCATACTTTTCAAAATCAGGAGTCTTGAATTTTTTTGGATAATGAACCCTAGGGAAGATGCAAAGTTCTGAATATGAAACACTCCCGTGCGCTCCAATCCCTTTGATAGACCGAATGGTCTCTTCCATTTGTAGGACTTTTTTCCTAATATCACCGATGTCTGAATCTTCTTTGAGATGGGTGATTTCAGGGGTTTTGTTGGTGTTGTCCAACTGAGACTCAGGTACTAGAACTTCTTTGTCCAGACCTTGGGTTCCTCCATGTGTACAGAGGATTTTGTATGTTTGGGTATTTGTGGACCCTGAGTGGACTTGTGTAGTTCTTTGAGCAGAACAACCAACTCTGTATTTTGATTGCTTAATCCATCGAACTCCTCACGAGAGACAGGAGTAGGATTAGGCTGACCAGATGTAGTCATGCTTGGCTGTAGGCTTATTACCTTTTTGGACTTTGAACGGGTAACAAAACTAACTGTTTCCCTACAATAAGACTTATGTAGTTTAGTCTTAGGGAATGTAGAAATGTTACATGCTATGTAATGTGTCCGTTTTAGGTGTATTATCCTACAAAACGGATGTCAGTTGTTTACATGACAAAGTATCATGACAAGTATTGATATAAAAGGGAATGCATGTACACATATTCCTTTATGCTTTCCATTACATTGCGATTGACATGGAAATGAAATTACAAGTAATTGAAATGGGAATGTATGAAGAGACATCACTCCGCGGTTGGTCTATCAGAGGCTGACCTATCTTAGGTTACTCTCGCGACTTTTTGGCATGAAGATTCCCAGATCATCGCAATTTACTTGACGGGAAGTTAATCCAGTATTTCTTTCCTGAGCTTCGTTGGAATTAGTCTCCCTACGAGTCCAGTAATGAAACACCGATAGGATAACCTCCTCATGGAGGGACCACACAACATACATTCGCATACAACGCATCTCACCGTATGGAAATGATGACATGCGCTAAGCACTTATATCACAAGCAAATATAGTGCGAAGCACTAAGTGCAGTAAGTAAATGCATTAGTACACATTCATTCAAATGTAAATGCAACATCCACACACAAACAGATAAAATGTTTTGAAAAGCTTTGAATAGCGGCTTAAGCCCTCTTACTGGAAGTCCCCAGCAGAGTCACCACCTGTCGACGTTGGGATTTTTATTTGTCCCTTTCTGTTTTTATCTTTTGGTGTTCTCATGTTAGGTGAAATTTGTTTGAAAAAAACAAGTTTAAAAAGGTCCAATATGTATATGTCGATGATTTGACTGTAAGAGTTGCCAGTTGGTATTTTTAAATGGTTGCACCAACTCTACCGAGAAAAGGTTTGCACAATGACCTAGTGATGTGACATTGCTTAATTGGTCTGTGAAACCGAGATTCGTTAGGGTTCGGGTGCTTGATTAAGCGAAGGTAAGGTGTTAGGCACCCCCCGACTTCCGTGGTGACACAATTACCGCCACTTTTCAATTTAAACCTTTATCTGAATGTGTGTGTGTGTAGGTCAATGTGTAATTATCTGGAAGTAGTGCTATGCCTCGTTTGCACCTATATACAAAGGGTTTGAATTTTGTATAAAAGTTCAATTTTAACGAGATATAGCAGTGATGTTTTGTAAAATAGGTTTTTCAAACCCTTGTGCTCAATAGTAATTGAGGCCTTTGATACTTCCATTTATTATGTGTTCGGCTTGGTTGCTTTTATTTTTGAGATGCGAAGCATCTTTGAGAATAATTTACAAGCTGGTTACAGCTTAAAATGTCCATCATGGGAACCGAATCTAGATTCAGGAACTAAATCTGTGATCACCTGATTCCTAGGCTCACATGATAAAGAAATATGTACAAAAGCTGTAAATAGTTATATATATATATAAGCAGTAAACGCACCGGATGTGTCTATGCAAGCTCAGTCGAATGTTCGAATTTGAGAATAATATATATATATATATATATATTTATTTATTTATAAGTATATATATATATATATATAAAAGTAATAAAAGACAAGGACTGACGTACCAGGCATACGCACACAACACGACTCTCAATGTAAATAACTGTGTGAATGAAAGTGGAGAAAGTTTTTAAGAAATATGAGGTGTCTTACAGTGGGTTGCCAAGAAGAGTTCAGATGGCTTTAAATGAATGAATATTCGGTTTCCATCGGTAAAATATAGCAAAACACGAGCTCACAGATGTTTGAAAAGAGAAAGCACTCAATGTACATAGTAAAATGGATAGGGTTTCCTCTCCTTTATCTCTTAGAAGTGTGTATGGAGTGAAATGGACAGGGCTTCAACCTTGTGCAACACGTTCTCTACTTGAACCTTCATAACTTTCAATCCGGGTATCCGATGAGGCGTATAATACCTTTTCGGAATTCTATTATCGAGAGCTACACAATGACATGGGATAAGAGGATGTATGAAGCCAGGAAGATGTGTCTATGACCAGATCTTTTGGTCTTCAAATTCTATCCGGTGTACTATCTTGTGTAGTAGTCATTTGAGATTTGAGCTATGATTCTTGTAGGACACTTCTGTGTAGAATGTGGGTTAAAATGTTGTTAAGACGACGTGAATGTGGGATTGAGGTGGCAAAATGATGATTTTGCCCCTAACTAGGGTTATCTCTGGCTCTGAGCTGATTTAGCAGTCGTTGCTCAGGATTATCTATGAGATTGGGTTGCTGTGAGTACTGAAAGTCCTCAGGGTTATCTCTGAGGTGTGCCTGACCTCCTAGGGTTATATCTGGGGTTGGGACTAAGTGCCTCGGGGTTATCTCCATGGTTGAAGCGGACTTCTGGGGATTTAAAACGAACTTTTCTGGGTTATCTCTGGAACTGTAATTGCATTCCTTGGGGTTGTCTCCGAGGTTGGAATTAAAACTCTCGGGGTTATCTCCGGGAAAAAAATTGAGTATCTCGGGGTTGTCTCCGAGATGGAAAACTGAGTATCCCAGGGTTGTATCCGAGATTAAGTTGATTTGACCTCTAGGGTTATCTCTGGAAGACGATTCTGCCTTCCTGCAAACTTAGTAACAAGAATGCAAAATTTCGAGTGTCTACAACATGAATAAGAATCCTAAAAATTTTAGTTGCAAATAAATATACTATCCAGTTTCTACGGCGCCACTAACATCATGTTTGTAAGTTTTTTTTAAGGGAAACAGATGGGAAGGGAAGGGAAAATAATTAAAATCCCTCCAAATCTCAAGCTTATGAGTTTTTTTCAGGAAGGAAGGGAAGGATTTTGAGTTAAAATTGATTTCAATTTTGGCTCAAAATTTTCCCCCAAAAGTGGGAGGATTTGGAGGGATGGAAAAGGATGAGAAAGTTAAATATTTTATATTAATAAAAGTAACCTCTTAAGTAAATAATATGACAATCTTGTCCTTAACTATTATAACTCCCAATTATTGAAAATATTAATTTTCTCTTTTGTTGCCTCGGTCAAGCTTCCACGTTCTTCCATACTCAACCACCCACCGCACTGAACCTTGACCCACGCTTAATCCAACGAACCTTGACCCACGCTTAATCCAACGTGTGTCCAAAATGACTTCTGGTTCTACTACAATGGTACCCTAATCATTAATAGGCAGAAGTTCCAAACTAGTGTCTGCTTTGTCACCTAGCTTCCTTTTGAGTAATGAGACATGAAATACTAAATGTAAACGTGCACCCTCAGGAAGCTTGAGCTTATAGCATAGTTATGAAAGTGTCAAGTTGAGGCAAAGCGACAATCGGGAGTTTAAGCGCTTAGTCGACAAAGCGCCCGACTAGTCGTCCGCAAGTCGACAGGTCGTTAACAATGTAAATTTTACACGTATAAAATTATATATATTTAACATTTATATGAATATTTATATATTTATATTTCTAATGATTTTTCATATTCAAAATGCAGGTTATAGCATATCAAATCACAAGAAGCGGACAAGATTAAGTCAAAATGATAATTTTACAATAGTTATAATTTTTTGGACTTGTACCAACTCCAAATTATATAAATGGTGATATATTTGTAATATTTAGTTTATTTAAATATAATTCTTAAATTTATGTTTTGTTTCTTAATTTTTAAGATTGTATATATAGAATAATTTCAATAATTTATGATAAAACAAGTAAACAAACATTGTTAAGATAATGGTATAAACAAGCATATAATCATATCATAACATTAGACAACCATTCTTAATAAGATAAAGACATGTTCATTGTGACATTGCCAAAAACAAACATAATATAAAAATAAAAATAAAGTCATACAAACTCAGTATTCTTCAATTCAAAAGTCTCATTTTTCAGAATAAAAAGATCACTCAAGTTATCAAGCTAAATCATCAAAGATCAAATCATCATCTCTCCCAACAGTGACATCATCACTCGAAACAATAGTTACTCTTCTACCATAATCATCATCCACATCCTCATCATCATTAGGTAGGCCTTCATCCTCCTCCTCTTCTCCAATATTAGAATCAGAGTCATTTAAAGCTTTTATCTTTGGTTCCCTCAAAGTCGAAACACCACCACACCGTGAGTAGACATGAGTCGTTCTACAAAATTGTGGCCCTCGGCGGCATTGGATGCACCAATAGCTCTATCAAAATCCTTCCATGTAAGATCGTCTTCATGATGAACTATATCTTGCTAAGACACTATCCATTCTATAGACACTCAAAATTTTGCATTCCTGTTGCTAACCCTGCAGAAGGGAAAAATTGTCTTCCAGAGATAACCCTGAAAGTCAACTCAGTTTCAATCCCGGAGACAACCCTGGAATCCTGAATTCTCAATCTCGGAGATAACCCCAAGATACTCAATTTCAATCCCGAGGATAACTCCGGGAGATCTAGTTCTAGACCTCGGAGATAACCCCGAGGGAAGCAGTTCCAGTTTCGGAGATAACCCCAAAAAAGTTAGTTTCAACCGTGGGATACTCAATTTCAACCCCAGAGATAACCCCGGGAGGTCAAACACACATCTGAGATAACCCTAAGGACATTCAACATTCATAGTAGCCCAATCTCAGAGATAACCCTGAGCAACGACTGCTACATCTGCGCAAAGCCGAAGATAACCCTGGTGAGGGGAAAAATCATCATTTTACCACCTCGATACTACATTCACGTCATCTAAACATCATTTCAATCAAAACATCATACAAGGTATCCCACAAGAACCATACCTCAAATTATGAGTGACTACTACACAAGACAGCACACCGGATATAATTTGAAGACTTGAAGATCTGGTCATAACCCATCTTCCTGGCTTCGTACAACCTCTAATCCCATGTTATTATGAACATACTTCAAGAAAACAGGACTCGTATGGCCCGGGGCAATCCGGGAAGCCGCAGGTAGACCCACGACTGCCACTGGTAAACCCGCGACCATCCGGTCTTTAAATATGAGCTCTTGGCAGCTCATTTGAAAAAAAGCAAAAAGTGAAAATGAGAGAAAACTCTGCCTATTTCAGTTTGTAAACACTTCTAGAGTGCTCTAAATTGAGTGATTTTTCTTTCTAAAAATTGTAAGCTCGTGTTTTGCTACATACTGAAGTTTAACCAGTAGAGACCTAGTTTTCAGTCATCAAAAGCTATCTAAAGTCTTCTTGGAAGCCCACTGTAAGATTTTTTAGGTTTTTAAGCTTTTTATTACTTCCATTTACATATATCTACTAATGTTGAGAGTCGCGTTGTGTGGGTATGGCCAGATCGTCGATCCGTGGCTTTTTATTATATATATATATATATATATATATATTTATATATACCTTTTTTATATAAATATGTGACCCCCAAAATCCCTACACTTCTTGTAGCAGATTTGGTGCTCACATAAACATTCTATAAGATAATAATCTCTACCAATCCAAGGTTCATATTATTCATAACAGATATTAGTTCTCGTCAGAACCATTATCATGATGACTACTATCACTTAGATGAATAGATTTATAATCTTATACATATTTCTTTCGTATCAATAATTCCTATCCATCTGACATTCACAATACCAATGACAATATTGTTCTTGGAACCGAGAGGCGCAACCTCAGTGCTTACAAAAGTCACTCGATTATTGAATACCCTCATTCAGATAAACAGTTCATACTAATACTGTACTTGATTCTGACTTTTCTTCAAAAAGGTGAAAACTAATAATTTACATAACTAAAAGAAAACTCAATACATGATCCCAAAATTAAATTATTACAATTAAGTCTGATAGAATAGAAATAGTTTAAACTCAATCTTCTCTAGCCACAAGAGTGCACACTTGAATTCTAAGGATATCAGTCACAGCTGCAAAGGGAAATAATATTTGCAAGGGATGAGCTTTAAAAGGCTCAACAAGTTTAAGCAATGTGTATTATATACTCACACTATGACTAAAATAGATGAATATATAGTTCAGAAGTTTTTCCAAAAATATATACTGAGGTTTATTTGTCAAACCCCACACATTACGAATTACTGTCAATTATATAAACTTAGCAACCTGAGTTGATTTGCTCAACCAAACATCCTAGGAGTATGCATATCATCCTTGTGACACCCCCAAAATAGGTCCACATAACCCATCTTGGGTCACCAGAAATAACACTACATACACCTTCATTTATATAACTTTCGTGCAACATACGACGACACATATACTATGAGTTTCAATAAAAATATTTGTAACTTTCACGGTGCCTTGACCACAACACCTTACAATGGTACCTTACATAAAGGTACAATCAATAACTATTTTAAAAATTAAAATCATTAGAAAATGCTCAAGGAAACCTTCGTATATGTGAGGCCATGGATCTAAGTTATAATAGATAACATATGATTTGAGAATCATCCTTAGTTGACCCAATAGACCCCAAAGAAAAATGAGAAGATTATTATCATGTTCTTTCCAATGGTTAGTCTTCTCTTGCCAAATAATTATCTCCATTGTCTCTAATTGAGAATTATATTTTAACCAAACTCCAAGATTATATAGGTAGTACTCATAGATATAATCAGCAAGTAGATGTACACAACCCTGTCTTATGATAACACGAAGTCGTAGGTCATTAGGCATCTTATATGATAGTGGAAAAACACCCTTCCAAAGTTGGGTTCACCTCACCCTATTCGATTCACCAAAATCAACGGTTAAATGACATATAAAATATGACACACTTATCTAAAATTCTCAATAAAGTTATTTCCATACTGTTTAGGGGAAACCTCAACAACTATAGACAACCGTTCTATTCCTCTGTTACCCCCACTCGACACAACTACACTCTTATTACCTGAAAAGAATTGTGAAACAAAAAGGTGAGCACAACTAGCCTAGTAAACAATATCATGACTAAAGATAATTAAATTATCAATAGCCTTCGTCAGTATTAAATCAGAGATTTAGAACATATGGTAGATGATAAAACTTTTCAACCATAGTTGTCACGGAATGAGTAATCCATTAGAAGAGTCAAATAGACCATAAAGTCTATTATTTTCTCCATGTTAAAAGTCCACCAACAATGTTTTATCCTTGTAACATCAATCAACTTTTCTTGTCCACAATCATGTGAATAACTCATAATCATAATTGTGGTTCTAAATTCCTCTTCGCACCCAGGACGAAGATAATTTTCATCACCTGTCTTTACTTGAAACATCAAAGATTATGGTTATACCAAATCATAGTCCATATTCATAGTCATACTAATATATTCATCTTTGCACTACGGGCCAAAGATATTCATCAACAGTTCATTTTTGCACTACAGGCCAAAGATATTCAACAACAGGTCATCTTTGCACTATAGGCCAAAGATATTAATCAACAGGCCATCTTTGTACTACATGCTAAAGATATTATTATCTCAAAGAAATATATAATCATTTCAGAATTTATATAAACAATAATTATAACCTTGTTGATCAATTCACCTTTGCACTTAAACTAAATATATTCAATGGTCATGATCATACCAGTGAACAATTCATCATTACACTCAAGTCAAAGAGAAATTTCATCACCAGGATTATAAAAATGTTATATATGATAATAAAAACAATATGATCAAAATATGGATTTAATTTCAAAAGTAAGATTCATATATCAACGATAATTTGGTCAGAAAAAGATACCAATTTTGTCGTGCATAGTACCCCGTGAATAGTAACCCATGCATAGTACCACGTATATGTAAATAGTGTCGTATACGTAAATAGTGCCATATACATGAATAGTGTTGTATACGTGAATAGTGTCGTATACATGAAAGTGTTGTATACGTGAATAGTGCTGTACATATGAATAGTAACCCCGTCACGAAAAGGTAAAAATTTCACAATAAAATTCTTATCAATATTTCGGTATAATGATATTAAAAGAAATAATATCATTTACTTAAAAAAATAACATTCCTTACCATCCCTTACCTAAAAAGAATATCACTTCTGACTGGAATATCAGTTATAATACTGAAGGAAACTTGCACTGTATAGCAACACTCAAGATATCTAAATACTAACAAACATACTCTCGATATTATAGAGATAGAAACTTCTGATTCTGGTGTGTTTTTCAATTCTAACCTAAGCACCTTATTTATAGCAAAATGCTTAGAACACCAAAACAAAAAATTTAATAAAATAATATTATTTATAAAAAAATTCATGCTTAGTTTTGAAAATCAGATTTCAGCATTTACAACAAGCAAAAGGACAAGTGTGGGGCCCACCAACATAAAGAAAACATTTTTCTTTAAAAAAAATTTATAACTCCAAAAATCAATTATTCTGGAACTTCAATAATTCATAATAAATAACCTTTTTATCAGAAATTTTGAATCTTATGTCCATTACATAGGAAATTTAATTTTCTACAACTTTGTAGAAGGAAGTTTTTCTAAATTACAAACTTAAATTGACCGAAATCCACATACGGATAATTTTCAACACCTCTATTCCGACAAAATACTGATAGAACACCTCAACATTGATTCCTTCATTTATATCCACATAAAATAAATATTTCCTTATCATATAAATCAATAATTAATTATTCATAAGTAATATTACAGAACTACAATACTGACAACCAGGTCGTTCCTAGGAAAGAAGGGGCCTTCTAGTAAGGATTTCTCCTTACTCGTGCGCAATTAAATAATGCTATCTAATAATATTATTCAAATAATTGTATCTAATAATATTATTCAAATAATATAAATCATTGATTTGATAATTTGAAATAATGTGCAATGACAATTATTGAATCAATAATATAAAATATCAACGTAGCAATTATTGAATTAATAAAATAAAATATTAAACAGTAAGTACTGTAACAATTATTAAGTAGTGACTTCTTACGTCAGAATCAATAATTTGTGCAATATTGTGTGCTACTGTGCAACACCACGTATTATTGTATTTTAACCACCAGGTATTCCAACAATATTAACGGTAACAACTACGCCGTTATTTATAAAAAAATACATACTTGTCGCCAGTAACAACAACAATATTAACGTTTTTTCATTATGGGGCTCACAAATGGCTGCGCCGTCGTACGAATATTCCCCGACATCAAGAATATTCCACGACCAAATGAATATTCCTCGACAACAATGAGTATTTTATAACCACTTGCTTATTTAAAATATTTGCGCATTTTACCCATAACTAATCACATTAATCAAACCAACCCCTTACTATTTCAAAATAATAAATAGAGGAAATTCAATTTTATACAAATTGAGGTCTTACAACCTCCCCTCCTTATGAAATTTCATCTTCAAAATTGACGTACGTACCTGGTATTTCGAAGAGTTGAGAATAACTTGATTTCATTTCATATTCCATCTTTCCTGTCATCATGATTTCTCCATTGCTCATTCTTGAATATAGCTTCAAAATAAAGGTTAATTGACATGCCACATATTATCCCTATATTCTGACCGATCAATTAAATAACAATTAAGCTTAGGTAGGTTATACTAGCGAAGGATTTACCCATCTCTCCCCTCTTAGTTCTAGTCTCACATCTCAGTCAGGGATCATATCCCTAAGCTTTGATACCAAATGTGACGCCCCCAAAATAGGTCCACACAACCCATCTTGGGTTGCCAGAAACAACACTACTAACAACTTCATTTATATAAATTTCGTCCAACATACGACGACATATATACTATGAGTTTCAATACAAATATTTGTAACTTTCATAGTGTCTCGACCACAACACCTTACAATGGTACCTTACATAAAGGTACAATTAATAACTATTTTAGAGATTAAAATCTTTGGAAAATGCATAAGGCAACCTTCGTACATGGGAGGCCATGCATATAAGTTATAATAGATATCATATGACTTGAGAATCATCCTTGGTTGACCCAATAGACCACAAAGAAAAATGAGAAAATTGTTATCATGTTCTTTCTAATGGTGAGTCTTCTCTTGCCATATAATTATTTCCATTATCTCCAATTGAGAATTATATTTCAACCAAACTCCAAGATTATATAGGCAGTGCTCATAGATATAATCAGTAAGTGGATGTGCTTAACTGTAAGACCCCAACTTTTATGAATAAAGATGAATTTTCTATGTGATAACCCAGGATTTCGAATAATCCAAATTTCACGAATAAATTTTTTATTTATTTAATATTGACAATTGACTGTTAATATTGTACTGTGTATTTGTAATACGAGTATTGAGAAGTAGTCAATTTGTGTATTGATTGAGAAATTAGAGTAGAGTTGTGCTTAACGGAGAATAGAAACCCTAACCCTAAGTCCAGATAGGGATTCGATTGAAAATATAATTGAAATAATTATACTGATGAGTACGTGTTTGAACTATATAGAATATTGATCAATGATTGGTCGGGAAGGGTACAATATTTATAAACCCTAATAAGGGATTGGAAGCTCTAATATCAAGATTTGAAACCCTAACGCGTAGTTAGGAATCCTAATTGAAAGCCGGGAAACCCTAATTTTTAATTTGGGAATCCTAAACCCTAATTAGAAAACCCTAATCCTAATTAGTAATCTCTAAAGTGATTAGTATTCTTTAATGTGATTAGTAACCTTTAATATAATTAGGGAACACTAATTATATTTTTGAGAATCTTAATTTTCTATTTTAAAGATCCTAATTTAGAAAATCCTAGAAGCTAAAGTTGTAAAACTTTAGGGTTAGGGCCTTAGGGTTAAACCCTAAGGGTCAAACCCTAAGGGTTTGGTAAATTGCATGTATGCCATTAAAATTTCATGTATAAAGTCTAAAGTACCCATTTACTTAGATATTTAGTTAGAAGATTTGCAAATCTAGTGAGTCATCACTTAAGATTATCCCATGTGCTTAAATTCTATATCAAATCTTATCCATATCTTGCCAACTTGCACACTTGGATTCATTACATCTTTGATATAAAAGATCTAGGAGAGAGAAAGTTCACATATTAAGCTTATTGGCTATCTAACACCAACCCACTCTCTCTCTCATCCAAAGCTCCAAAATTGTTAAGTGATTCAGTCACTCTTCAAGCCTTTAGATAACCAAAATCAGTTAAGGAGATCAAGGATTAAGGATTGGACAAGAGAGGTATAAACCCAAACTCAACCTAGATCTTGTATGCTAAGAAAATAATTGTGTTTATGTGTTTATATTTGTGTTATATGGTGTTTTTAGTTGATCTATGATGATCCATTATGGATCCATAACATTAAATGGCTTTAAAATGGTGTTTTTCCTAAACTATCCAAGAACAGATTTTGTGCTTTGACATGCAAATGTCAGACGGCTCAGATCTCTCTGTGTTCATGTTTTGTAATGTTTTATGTGTTTATATTGGTAGCTTGTTAGGTTGTCTTTTATCTGCAAGTGGTAGTATAACCATTTGATGTCTTGAATTGAAGTTATTTAAGGTCAAACATCGTTGACCGAGGTTGACCGGATGAATTCTGGGAAAACCTAGAATGTTCAAAACCGAGTCTGACAAGTTTTGTAGCGAGTAGATCTGTCAGTTGTATTCATGTTGTAGCTGGTTAGGTGGACTACAGATCTGGGTATTTAGATCTCCTAAAACATCAATATATTGAACATATCAATTGGTCAAAGTAGGCCATTTGGCTATGGATGGGAATTTCTGGAATTTCCAGAAAAGTGAAGAACACATTTTTCTGGCAGCTTTTGACCAAGCTATAACTTGCGATCTTGTTGTTGTTTACTCGATCTGTTGTAATGTAACTGTACCTTGACACATGGGCTACATGTTTGAACCTTAAGATCACATATACCATGACCAGATCGTATATAAAATTGAGCTTAAAAGTGACATGTTGAGTTTCTAGGTATCTGTATAAAACCAGATTTGCTCTGACAGCTTCTTTGAAAGCCCAGATCGTTATATAATGTGGTGTTATGACCAAAATGTTGATTGATATGAGTAGTATAACATGTGTACTACGTTTTGGAACTTTAAGTTAGCCCAGAAACCATTTTGTCTAAGATTAAAAGCCGGTCAAACCTTACCCCTCGAACACTGAGATTGTCAGTGTTCTTGAGCCAAGAACACCAAAGGCAACAGTTATGTGTCGCTAAAGGCTTTAGCGATTTGCTGTTATTATTTATTTTTATTTTCTTTTTTAGGAAAATGATTAAAAATAAAAATAAATTATAAAATTACCAAAATGGTTTTAAAAATTATTTTAAATTATGAAAAATAATTTTGACTATTTGGGATATTTTTCATTAATATTTATAATTATTTGAATATTAATGATATTTAATTTATTTAATTAGTATATTAAATAAATTAGAGAAAAATAATTTAATATTATGAAAAATCATTTTAAATAAGAATAATGTATTTAAATATACTTTGAATTATAAAATGTAACTTTTAATATTTTTAGAGAATTTTCATTAATAATTTAATATTAATGATATTAGATTTATTAAATTATTTTATTAAATAAATGAATTAAAAATGATTTTATTGATTTCAAAATCATTTAAAATGAGAAAAATGATTTAAAAATATTTTAATTTATAATTAATGACTTTTAATATTTTGATGATAATTTCATTAATATTTAAATATTAATGGTAATGATTTAAAATGATTTCAATTATTTTAAAAATTGTTTAAGTAGAATATTGATGATATAAAAATATTTTAAGTTATTAAAAATAACTTTAATATTTTTATATTATTAAATATTAATAATGATGAGATTATTTGATAATTAAATCATTTAAAAATGGTTCCGATGTTTGAAATATTATTATAAATTATAATAATTGCTTATAAATTATTAAAAGCTTCCGAAAAATATTATGAATGATGTTTGACTTATCTAAAATAATATTGAAGCTTAGAGACCAAGTTTAATTGACAATAGCTGTGTTAAGTGTCGGATAGGGTGACCAGATCACCGAGAATGGACCAAAGTCCAACCAGACCGAAATAGTTAGACTTGATAAGTGTTTATCTAGGTTATAAACACTGATGTGGCTATGTGGTAATGTGCCTAGGAGAAGTTTGACTGTGAATTACAGTGTTATGTGTTATAAATTATTGTGCTAATTGTGAGACCGATATTATTGGTTATAGGTCTTACGAACGCAGATAAGTTTATTGTGTAGCTATAATCAGCGGAAGAGGCAAGTTTCCTAACTTAACCTTGAGTTATATTCATTCAATTATTATAGTGGTTAATTTTTGCTAATTACACCACGTCCAGGGAAATTATTATTGATTATTCGCAGTTAGTACATGTTTAATAATTCAAAATGAGTTACTGATTCAGAATATATACATTCGTAGAATAACTGTTGTTGTATATACATATCCATAGAAGCTAGAATTAACAGTACAGATAATTCATGTTTATTGTCGAATTATGTTAAGAAAAGTCTTAGCCAATTATTTTGGTTAGACGAACATTTGTTAGAACTTGATGGGTTCGAGAAGAGAATTAAATTATTATTGACAGATTGATGCCAATTATTTCGGCTAGATCAAGAAGTAAATAGAATTTGAAATCACAGTATTTCGTTGTAAAATCAAAATCTTTATTTTAAGACTGAGAATAACAACCTTTTATATAAAGGGAATATTTTATCGGTCGAGTATTCTACTTTTCTTGCCATGATTAAGTATTATGCTTAATATAGGGTATACTAAAGCTGATCACTTTATATACTTGCAGAGGGGTATGATTTAATCTTTATGGTTATCTGATACACCTGGGTATATCAATGTATATCTTTGATAGTTACTCGGGAAGTGAAGTTCAAGATCCAATGGATCGCTCAGCATAAATCTGGAAAACATTCCACTTTGCTATTTCGTAGAACTAATTCTTGATTATTCATTTGAATATCGTAGAAAACCTTGAAAGCGTTGTACTCTTTCATTATCGAATTATTATTGCGTAGAATGTGAGAAGGTTTGATATTGATTTCTATATCTTTATTGTATCTCTTAACTTGCGGAGCAAACTTGTTGCTCACCCTTGCTATAAATAAAACTTTTCAGCTAGGGACGAAGTTGCAGAAGGTGCTCCGAAGAAGAACAAAGGAAAAGGAATAGTTATGAATTAGTTATGATGAATAATATTATTATTATGTTGTATTGTATTGTAAACCCTTTTTATATATCTAAAGGGGTATGTCTATAATGTTAAGGTTAGTAGACTTGGGACTTATGTATTAACAATTTATGTTAATGAGTTATGTATTCCTATTTATATTAAAATGGGTAGTTAGATGGTATTATATTGTGGATCATGAACACCAAACTCGGGGGTCAGGTAACCCGAATTTGGGGGTGTCACAGGTTGGTATCAAAGCTATAAGCATGAATTTGGAAAGAGCCCCGAGCCTTTCTCTGGTGACATCCCTTTAAGGGAAGGCACCGAAGCTAGACTTTCTGTAGGGGACGCCGAGCGAGTCAGTAGCAAGTTGATAAGTATCCTTGTAAGGTGCTATGGTTGGAAGCACCATGAGTGTTACAGGTTGGTATCAAAGTTGTAGGTTATAAACCTTAGGTGGGGTGGGAAAAAGCCTAGGATTATACCCTTGAACGAGATAGAGAATACTCATTTAAAGTACTAAGTGAGGGGTTGCAGAAGTGTATCGATAGTGAGATAAGAAGACACATAATGCGAGGAGTGTGTACTGGCGAAGTATTAATCAAGTTGTTTAAACTGATTGTAGGATGTCGGGAGAAGATAAGATGAGTACGGAGATGCCAGCGGCTTTCGTACCAGTGCCAGTAGCCAAGGTGCTAACGCAGAGTGAGTCAATAGAAGAAGTTGAGAAAGATGAACCAATGATCAATCTAGGGAGTGATCATGATGATTATCCCGAGATATATCTATATGGTGATGAGGAGGCGGAGTCTGAAGAAGCTAAGGTGGAGTTGAAGAATAAGATCAAAGTTAGAGAACAAGATCAGCTAACTGTAGAAGTCTAGGAACTCCGGAGTAAGGTATTTCTCTTAGAGGAGTTGTGGAAGACAGAGCGGGCATTACGCGAAATGACTGAAGAACGAAACGAGCTGAAGGCGCAAGTGGAGAGGATGAAGACTGACGGTGGTGGATCATCTGAAGGAACCAACAAGAAAGACAAGAAGAAGAGAAAGAGGGCCAACAACAACGACAACTCTGAAAATTCAAACCCGAAGAAGAGGCAAGCTTGTAGCAAGTGTGGGAAGACTCATGTGGGAGAATGTATGATGTGGAAGAACGTCTGCTTCAACTGTAAGCAGGAAGGACATATTTCTTTGCATTGTCCTAAGCCGAATATGAGGAAGGGTTTCTCGTGTAGAAGAACGGGTCACGGATTCAACAAGTGCCCCAACAAGAAGAAGACTGGTGAAAGGAGTGGTCGTTAGACAACTTAGATATATGTAATAGTATCTTTTGGTAGAAGCTTATGATAGTAAGTGTTATAATATTGAGAATAATGTTTGAGCATATGTAAGTATATATGTTTGAATGAATGAAATCTTTATTTTCTATATGAATATAAGATTAAGATTAAGTTGTGTGTTCTTAAAACTTATACTTATGGTAAGCTCATGACTCATGATTATATGAAATATTTTGAACCCCTCAGCGAATGGACGCCAAAGGTCGGACTATGATAAGTTCATACACTCATATAATTGTGGCAAGTTACTAAACTCCTAAGTGTGGTAAGTTTGATGAATGGGGATTAGATATGTGAATTTGGTAAATGGCAACTTTTTGTGTAAAGTTGGAGAATTGTAGCTTCCTATGTAAAGTTGAGTATGTTAATCCTAGAATTATTTTAAAAGGGATAGTAATATGTGTTAAGTACTATATGTACTATGTGCTATTTGAATAAATATGCTATTACATAAGAACTATGTGTTGAAATCTTATTGTGTTAAGAATTTGTATAAAAAAAAGGGAAAATTAATATAAGATTTTTATCAGATCATGCCGCCTAGACGACAGAATCGAAACCAACGAGAAGAGCAGTCAGTGAATAATGAAGGAGGTTAACCTGACCCAATGCAAAACTTTGCAAATATGATAGCCGAAGCTATTGAGAATAGAGCTTCTTCTACAAGAGGAAGAGCGAGGAATCAACCAGCTGACAGATTGGCTAACTTCAAGGACTTTAAGGCAGTAGGACCTCCTGAATTCAAGGGAACCACGGATCCGATTGAAGCCCAAACTTGGGTAAAGGAGATGGAGAAAGCGTTCATCATTGCGCGAGTGGCAGAAGAGCAAAAGACGGCTTTCGTGACATACTTAATGAAGGGAGAATCTAACTACTGGTGGGAGACTAATCAGGCAAGAGCTGGTACAACGGTGGTAGCGTGGACAAGATTTAAGGAGTTGTTCTTTGAGAATTACTTCTCACCGAGTATGCAAGCTCGGATGGAAGTTAAGTTCTTGGAACTTAAACAGGAAAACATGTCGGTATCGGAGTATGCTGCCCAAATTCAATGAATTAACAAGATTTGCACCTCATCAGGTGGACACAGAAGTAAAAAAAGTGAGAAGATTTGAGAACGAACTGAAGCCAGGGATATTCAATAAGGTAGAGGTATTGCAGATCAACACATTCGCGGCTTTGTTGGAGAAAGCGTTAATTGCTGAAGGAGGAAGCGAAGCTACATCTCGATTTCATCAGGAGAAGAAGAAGAAGACCAATGATGGTGGAAGCAGTGGTGGTAGTAATTAGAATAAGAGGAAGTGGAGTGAGAATACCCAATCTGGTAGCAAGACTGAAGAGAATAAGAAAGGAAGGGAACCATGCGCGACCTGCAGAAAGAACCATTCTGGTGTCTATTTAAAGAAGAAAGGAGTCTGTTACAAATGCGGGCAAGAGGGGCACATGTCACCCAATTGTTCCAGTCCAAAGAAAATTCAAGGTTGTTCTGCCTGTAGATCAACTGATCATTTAGTACGGAACTGTCCGAAAAGGAATGCGGAGAAGGAAAGTGTAAACAACGGACCCGGTGGTGGAACCTTGGCGATTCGAGGACCTGCACAACCAGGAAGACCAACGGCCCGTACTTTCAACATGACGACGCAAGATGTAGTGACTACTTAGGAGATGGTAGGTAATGATTTCGTTTAGAAATTTAATTATACGAGTAATCTTGGTTAGTTATTGCTGTGAGTTGTTATCTTTTATAGATTCAAGTCACAGGTTAGAATTTGAAACACAAATTAATATTGTGTTCTTAAAAATGAATTGATGATGTAACTTTAAAAGATTGTAGAGAATAAGAAAGCGGTGATTCTGAGGACGAAATCCTTTTAAGGAGGGGTGGATGTGATAACCCGAGATTTCGAATAATCCAAATTTCATGAATAATTTTTTTTTATATTTAATATTTACAATTGACTGTTAATAATGTACTGTGTATTTGTAATACGAGTATAGAGAAGTAGTCAATTTGTGTATTGACTGAGAAATTAGAGTAGAGTTGTGCTTAACAGAGAATAGAAACCCTAACCCTAAGTTCGGATAAGGATTCGATTGAAAATATAATTGAAATAATTATACTGATGAGTACGTGTTTGTACTATATAGAATATTGATCAATGATTGGTCGGGAAGGGTACAATATTTATAAACCCTAATAAGGGATTGGAAACTCTAATCTCAAGATTTGAAACCCTAACGCATAGTTAGGAACCCTAATCGAAAGCCGGGAAACCCTAATCCTAATTAGTAAGCTCTAAAGTGATTAGTATTCTTTAATGTGATTAGTAACCTTTAATATAATTAGGGAACACTAATTATATTTTTGAGAATCTTAATTTTCTATTTTAAAGATCCTAATTTAGAAAATCCTAGAACCTAAAGTTGTAAAACTTTTGGGTTAGAGCCTTAGGGTTAAACCCTAAGGGTTTGGTAAATTCCATGTATGCCATTAAAATTTCATGTACAAAGTCCAAAGTACCCCTTTACTTTGATATTTAGTTAGAAGATTTGCAAATCTAGTGAATCATCACTTAAGATTATCCAATGTGCTTAAATTCTATATCAAATCTTATCCGTATCTTGCCAACTTGCACACTTGGATTCATTACATCTTTGATATAAAAGATCTAGGAGAGAGAAAGTTCACATTTTAAGCTTATTGGCTATCTAACACCAACCCACTCTCTCTCTCATCCAAAGCTCCAAAATTGTTAAGTGATTCAGTCACTCTTCAAGCCTTTAGATCACCAAAATCAGTTAAGGAGATCAAGGATTGGACAAGAGAGGTATAAACCAAAACTCAACCTAGATCTTGTATGCTAAGAAAATAATTGTGTTTATGTGTTTATATTTGTGTTATATGGTGTTTTTAGTTGATCTATGATGATCCATTATGGATCCATAACATTAAATGGCTTTAAAATGGTGTTTTTTCAAAACTGTCAAAGAACATATTTTGTGCTCTGACATGCAAATGTCAGATGGCTCAGATCTCTCTATGTTCATGTTTTGTAATGTTTTATGTGTTATATTGGTAGCTTTTTAGGTTATCTTTCATCTGCAAGTGGTAGTATAACCATTTGATGTCTGGAATTGAAGTTATTTAAGGTCAAACATCGTTGATCGAGGTTGATCAGATGAATTCTGGAAAAACCAAGAATGTTCAAAACCGAGTCTGACATGTTTTGTAGCGAGTAGATCTGTCAATCTTGTTAGTTTTTTTTATGATGTGTTGTATTCATGTTGTAGCTGGTTAGGTGGACTACAGATCTGGGTATTTAGATCTCCTAAAACATCAATATATTAAACATATCAATTGGTCAAAGTAGGCCACTTGGCCACGGATGGGAATTTCTGGAATTTCCAGAAAAGTGAAGAACACATTTTTCTGGCAACTTTTGACCAAGCTATAACTTGCGATCTTGTTGTTGTTTATTCGATCTGTTGTAATGTAACTGTACCTTGACACATGGGCTACATGTTTGAACCTTAAGATCACATAAACCATGACCAGATCGTATATAAAATTGAGCTTAAAAGTAGCAGGTTGAGTTTCTAGGTTTCTGGAGAAACCCAGATTTGGTCTGACAGCTTCTTTGAAAGCCCAGATCGTTATATAATGTGGTGTTATGACCAAAATGTTGATTGATATGAGTAGTATAACATGTGTACTACGTTTTGGAACTTTAAGTTAGCCCAGAAACCATTTTGTCTAAGATTAAAAGCCAGTCAAACCTTGCCCCTCGAACACTGAGATTGTTAGTGTTCTTGAGCCAAGAACACCAAAGGCAACAGTTATGTGTCGCTAAAGGCTTTAGCGATGATTGCTATTTATTTTTATTTTCTATTTTTCCGGAAAATGATTAAAAATAAAAATAAATTATAGAAATTACCAAAAGTGGTTTTAAAAATTATTTTAAATTATGAAAAATAATTTTTGACTATTTGGGATATTTTTCATTAATATTTATAATTATGAATATTAATGATATTTAATTTATTTAATTAGTATATTAAATAAATTAGAGAAAATGATTTAATATTATGAAAAATCATTTAAAATAAGAATAATGTATTTAAATATACTTTGAGTTATAAATTTTTTTAATATTTTTAGAGAATTTTCATTAATAATTTAATATTAATGATATTAGATTTATTTAATTATTATATTAAATAAATGAATTAAAAATGATTTTATTGATTTAAAAATGAGAAAATTGATTTAAAAATATTTTAAGTTATAATTAATGACTTTTAATATTTTGATGATAATTTCATTAATATTTAAATATTAATGGTAATAATTTAAAAATGATTTTAATTATTTTAAAAATCATTTAAGTAGAATATTGATGATTTAAAAATATTTGAAGTTATTAAAAATAACTTTAATATTTTTATATTATTAAATATTAATAATGATGAGATTATTTGATAATTAAATCATTTAAAAATGATTCCGATGTTTGAAAATTATTATAAATTATAATAATTGCTTATAAATTATTAAAAGCTTAAAAATATTATGAATGATATTTGACTTATCTAAAATAATATTGAAGCTTAGAGACCAAGTTTAATTGACAATAGGCGTGTTAAGTGTCTATATAGGTGACCAGATCAATTCGAGAATGGACCAAAGTCCAACCTGCATCAAATAGTTAGACTTGATAAGTGTTTATCTAGGTTATAAACACCGATGTGGCTATGTGGTAATGTGCCTAGGAGAAGATTGATCATGTGAATTACAATGTTATGTGTTATAAATTATTGTGCTAATTGTGAGACCGATATTATTGGTTATAGGTCTTACTGAACGTAGATAAGTTTATTGTGCAAATTAATCGCGGGAAGAGGCAAGTTTCCTAACTCAACCTTGAGTTATATTCATTCAATTATTATAGTGGTTAATTATTGCTAATTACAAAGACGTGCGAGAATTTATTGTTGATTATTCGCGGTTAGTGCATGTTTAATAATTCAAAATGAATTCTTGATTCGGAATATATACATTAAGTAGAATAACATTTGTTGGATATACATATTCGTAGAAGCTAGAATTGACAGGACAGATAATTCCTGTTTATTATCGAATTATGTTGAGAAATGTCTTAGCCAATTATTCTGGTTAGACGAACATTTATTAGACCTTGATAGGTTCGAGAAGAGAATTAAATTATTATTGACAGATTGATGCCAATTATTTCGGCTAGATCGAGAAATAAATAAAATTTGAAATCACAATATTTTGTTGTAAAATCAAAATCTTGATTCTAAGACTGAGAAGAACAACCTTTTCTATAAAGGGAATATTTTATCGGTTAGTATTACCTTCTTGTATGCGATTAAGCATTATGCATAATATAGGGTATACTAAAGCTGATCACTTTATATACTTGCAGAGGGGTATGATTTAATCTTTATGGTTATCTGACACACCTGGGTATATCAAAGTATATCTTTGATAGTTACTCGAGAAGAGAAGTTCAAGATCCAATGGATCGCTCAACATAAATCTGGAAAACATTCCACTTTGCTATTTCGTAGAATTAATTCTTGATTATTTATTTAAATATCATAGAAAACCTTGAAAGCGTTATACTCTTTCATTATCGAATAATTGTTGCGTAGAATGTGAGAAGGTTTGATATTGATTTCTATATCTTTATTATATCTCTTAACTTGCGGAGCAAACTTGTTGCTCACCCTTGCTATAAATAAAACTTTTCAGCTAGGGACGAAGTTGCAGAAGGTGCTGCGAAGAAGAACAAAGGAAAAGGAATAGTTATGAATTAGTTATGATGAATAATATTATTATTATGTTGTATTGTATTGTAAACCCTTTTTATATATTTAAAGGGGTATGTTTGTAATGTTAAGGTTAGTAGACCTGGGACTTATGTATTAACAATTTATGTTAATGAGTTATGTATTCCTATTTATATTAAAATGGGTAGTTAGATGGTATTATATTGTGGATCGTGAACACCAAACTCGGGGGTCAGGTAACCCGAATTTGGGCGTGTCACATTCTATAATTATCATTTTTAAATATTATGGAATGAATTTGATATAATGTTATAGTTGTGGGTAATATTTAGAAATTTTGCAAAGTACGCAAGTTGTTTATAATATTCGATTGGTGGGGAATATTAAATGCACCAACCACAATCATTGGTGGGCCCCACAATGAGAATTATTGTCGGATTGAGAAATTTAAAAAAATATTGTTATGGAAATAACTACGCGGAAAGTTTTACCGTTAACTTTATTGAAAACACACAGTTAAAGTAATGCGAGAATACGCTGTGGTTGCATAGTAACTGCAGTATTAATTATTGATGCTTACGTGAGAAGTCACTCAGTTTTATTCAATTATTGCTTCAGTAATTGTTGCATAGTATCTCACGTTATTTGATTCAATTATTGTCAATATTTTTTTTTATTATTAAATCAATAATTGAGATAACGAGTTATTAATATTATTATTTACAATATTAACGATGTCTCGAAGTTACGCTAAGGAGAGGTTTGGTCACCTAATTAAGCGCTTAGGAGAAATTCTTATTGGAAGGCCCCTCTTTCACAGGAACGACACAGTCGATTAGTCGTGTGAATAATAATAATGATGATGAAGTTTTGTTTTATTAGTATTATTAATGTAATAAAAGCAGAAAAGCTTTTATATAAAAAATGAAATACTTTTATAAAGTTATTACGTTTTATTAGGCTAATAGTAAAATTTTTTATATAAAAATGTAATACCTTTATAAAGTTATTCGTTTTTATTAGATAATAATTAGAATATATTATATTTTATTATGCATAGTGTTTGCATAGTTCCTGCATAGTGTTTGTATAGTAAAATCTTTTTAAAAGTTATTCATTTTATTAGATTATAAATAGAATATATTATATTTTATTGTAAACCAATCTGGACCGTCCGTTTAAAGTAAATCGATTTGGACCGTTCATGGATTGGTTACTATTCAGTCCATTTTTCTATAAATAGAAGTTCATTCCTTCATTATTTCTTACGCATTCACGGAAACTCTAGAGAGAGAAATTGTAGAGAGAATTATTCTTCTATCTTGAGCGTTTTTCTGTAGCGTTTAAGAAAGCTTTGAGCGTAGTGCAAGTTTCTTCAAGTATATCCCCGCCCTACCATTGAAAAGTACTCTTCTTTATAAGGTAAGGGGTATTATTTTTTCATATTCATGAAGAGAACTTATGTTATTCCATTTTTATTATTCTACATTGTAATAACTCATATACGCTATTCACCCTATACTTGGTGATTTACTGTTCCATTCTTTATTATTCATTGGAATATCCCGTCATGCATGCGTTTCTGTGGGACATTCAGTTCCATTTTTATTATTCTGTTGGAATATCATGTTTGTGCATTTTACGCCGGACCTGGTTCCGTCTTTATTATTCTGTTGGAATATCCTGTATGTGCGTTTTACGCCGGACCAGATTCTATTATTTATTATTCTGTTGGAATAACATGTCTATGCGAAGTACCACATGCATGGTGATTTTTGTTGTTATTCCATTCTTTATTATTCTATTGGAATATCCTGTCGGTGCGTATTACGCCTGACCTGGTTCCGTTATTTATTATTCTATTGAAATAACATGTCTATGGGAAGTAACGCATGCATGGTGATTTCTTTTGTTATTCCATTCTTTATTATACTCAGTTGGTTAGAGTTTTGACTTCTATACTCCATGAAATTAGTGGAATATCCTTGATATTTGTGCTTCATCTAGTATCTTTTCATGGAAATATTCTTCTGAGAATTCTTAAATTTTACTCTACAAAGAAGTATCATGTTGACTATTTAGACGTTATTAGTTCCTGGATAATTTAATTCCTGATCTTGTTTTATTGAATTCTTATATCATTGTCATCATCCTCATATTTATAATTTGTTGAAAGTCATCTGTTGCCTGTAGTGCATAGATGGACTTGGTATGATTATGACCAGGGATTATTTGGTGTAATCATGACCGTAATGTTACAAATGATGTGGTAAAAGTCCTCATTGGCCCGTAGTGCATTGATGGACATTTGTTGGCATGATCATAACCATTGATGAATATACGAATATCCTTGGCCCGTAGTGCATGGATAATTTGTGGTCGTGACCCTAATGAATATCTTTGGTCGTAGTGCAGGGATAATATTTCTGCATTATCTTAGTCATAATATTTCTTACTAGGCTAGTTGAGCTCACCCTTTCTTTCACTGTTCTCTTCAGGAAATGAGAATGTAGCCGGGACTAGTCGGGGAACGGAGTGACGGTCCAGATGATAGTATTAGTAGTCCTCACTATTCTGTTAAATATTGTGTTAATAAATATAATGAGGACTTATTCTGAGAGTGGATATTGTCTAGAAGACAATATTTGTGTTAAAACTCACAGCTCTCATGTTGATATATTTAAGTTTGTATTTGAATTTTGTACCATGTATCTGATGACTCAGAATAGGTGATGTATACCTATTTTGGGGGCATCACAACAATCCTGTCTTATAATAACACGAAGTCGTAGGTCATTAGACATCTTATATGATAGTGGCAAAACACCCTTCCAAAGTTGGGTTCACCTCACCCTATTCGATTCACCAAAATCAACGGTTAAATGACGTATAAAATACAACACACTTATCTAAAATTCTCAATAAAATTATTTCCATACTTTTTAGGGGAAACCTCAACAGCTATAGACCACCATTCTATTTCCCTATTACCCCCGGTCGACCCAGCTACACCCTTTTTACCTGAAAGAAATTGTGAAACAAAAAGGTGAGTACAACTAGCCTAGTAAAGAATATCATGACTAAAGATAATTAAATTATAATTAGCCTTTGTCAATATTAAATCAGAGATTTAGAACATATGGTAGATGATAAAACTTTTCAACCATAGTTATCGCGGAACGAGCAATTCATTATCAATTAGACCATAAAGTCTATTATCTTCTCTATGTTAAAAATCCACCAACAATGTTTTATCCTTGTAACAAAAATCAACAGTTCCTGTCCACAATCATGTGAATAACTCATAATCATAATTGTTGTTCTAAATTCCTCTTCGCACCCAGGACAAAAATAATTTTCATCACCTGTCTTTAACTGAAACATCAAAGATCATGATTATACCAAATCATAGTTCCTGTTCATAGTCATACTAATAAATTCTTCTTTGCACTACGACCCAAAGATATTCATCAACAGTTCATCTTTACACTATAGGCCAAAGATATTTAACTATAGGTCATCTTTGCACTACATGCCAAAGATATTCAACAACATATCATCTTTGCACTGCAGGCCAAAGATATTCATCAACAGTTCATCTTTGCACTACAGGCCAAAGATATTCAACAACATGTCATCTTTGCACTACATGCCAAAGATATTAGTATCTCAAAGAAATATATAATAATTTTAGAGTTTATATAAACAATAATTATAACCATGTTGATCAATTCACCTTTGCAGTTAAGCTAAAGATATTCAATTGTAAATTCAATGGTCATGATCATACCAGTCAACAATTAATCTTTACAATCAAGTTAAAGAGAAATTTCATCACCAGGATTATAAAAATGTTATATATGATAATAAAAACAATATAATCAAAATATTGATTTAATTTCAAGAGTAAGATTCATAAATCAAAGATAATTTGGTCAGAAAAAGAAACCAATTTTATCGTGCATAGTACCCCATGAATAGTAACCCGTGCATAGTACCCCGTATATGTAAATAGTGCCATATACGTAAATAGTGTCATATACATGAATAATGTCGTATACATGAATAGTCTCATATACATGAATAGTGTCGTATACGTTAATAGTGTCGTATACGTGAATAGTTACCCCCGGCACAAAATGTTTAAAATTTCAAATAAAATTCATATCAATATTTTGGTATAATGATATTAAAATAAATAATATCATTTCCTTAAAAAATAACATCCCTTACCTCAAAATAATAGCACTTCTGACTGGAATATCAGATATAATACTGAAGGAAACTTGCACTGTATAGTAACAATCAAGATATCTAAATACTCAAAAAAAATACACTCGATATTATAGAGGAAAAAACTTATGATTCTGATGTGTTTTTCAATTCTAACTTAAGCACCCTATTTATAGGAAAATGCTTAGAACACCAAAGTAGAAAATTTAATAAAATTATATTATTTATAAAAAAATTCATGCCCACTTTTGAAAATTAGATTTCAGCATTTACAATAAGCAAAAGGACAAGTGTAGGGCCCACCAACATACAAATAAACATTTTTCTTTTAAAAAAATTTATAACTCCAAAAATCAATTATTCTGGAACTTCAATAATTCATAATAAATAGCCCTTTTATAAGAAAAATTCGAATCTTATATCCATTCCATACGAAATTTAATTCTCTACAACTTTGTAGAAGAAAGTTTTTCCAAATTCTGAACTTAAATTGACCGAAATCCACATACGGATGATTTTCAACACCTCTATTCCGACAAAATAGTGATAAAACACCTCAGCATTAATTCCTTCATTTATATCCACATAAAACAAATAATTCCTTATCATATAAATCAATAATTAATTATTCATAAATAATATTACAGAACTACAATATTGACAACCAGATCATTTTCAGGAAAGAGGGGGCCTTTCGGTAAGGATTTCTCCTTACCGGCGCGCAATTAAATAACCCCTCCTAGACAGAACTTCCTTAGACATTGCCAATAATGTTATCTAATAATATTATTCAAATAATATAAATTATTGATCTGATAATTTGAAATAATGTGCAATGACAATTATTGAATCAACAATATTAAATATCAACATAGCAATTATTGAATCAATAAAATAAAATATTGAATCAATAAAATAAAATATTAAACAGTAATTCCTGTAACAATTATTGAGTAGTGACTTCTTACGTAAGAATTAATAATTTGTGCAATACCGTGTGCTACTATACTACACCGCATATTACTATATTTTAACCACCGTGTATTCCAACAATGTTAACAGTAATAACTACGCCGTTATTTCTAAAATATTCATACTTGTCGTTTTCTTCATCCAACAGTTTTTCGTTATGGGGCCCAGAAATGGTTGCCCCGTCGTACGAATATTCCCCGATAATAATGAGTATTTTTTAACCACTTGCTTATTTAAAATATTGGTGTATTTTACCCATAACTAACCACATTAATCAAATCAACCCCTTACTATTTCAAAATAATAAATAGGGAAAATTCAATTTTATAAAAATTGGGGTCTTACAACCTCCCCTCATTATGAAATTTTGTCCTCAAAATTAGCGTACATACCTGGTATTTCAAAGAGTTGAGAATACCTTGATTTCATTTCAGATTCCATCTTCCCTATCATCACGGTTTCTCCATTGCTCATTCTAGAATACAGCTTCAAAACAAAGGTTAATATACATGCCACATATTATCCCTATATTCTGACCGACCAATGAAATAACAATTAAGCTTAGGTAAGTTATACTAGCGAAGGATTTACTGTCACGCCCCCAAAATAGGTCTACATCACCCATTATGAGTTGCGAAATACATGGTACAGAAAAAGTACAACTTCATTATTACAATTGTCGTACAAAATACGACAACACATATACTCTGAGTTTTAATACCAACTGTGACTCTCATCCCTTTACTTGGATAACACCACACATCGATACATTACATAAAGGTGCAATCAATAACTGTTTTAGAAATTAAAATATTTGGAAAATGTTCAAGGAAACCTTCGTACATGGGAGGCCATGCATCTAAGTTGTAATAGATATCATATGACTCGAGAATTATCCTTGGTTGACCCAATAGACCCTAAAGAAAAATGAGAAGATTGCTATCATGTTCTTTTCAATGGTGAATCTTCTCTTGACATATAATTATCTCCATTGTCTCCAATTGAGATTTATATTTCAACCAAACTCCAAGATTATATAGGTAGTGCTCGTAGATATAATCAGTAAGTGGATGTGCACAACCCTGCCTTATGATAACACGAAGTTGTAGGTCATTAGACATCTTGTATGATAGTGGCAAAACACCCTTCCAAGGTTAGGTTCACCTCACCCTATTCGGTTCACCAAAATCGAAGGTTAAATAAAGTATAAAATACGACACACTTATCTCAAATTCTTAATAAAATTATTTCCATACTATTTAGGGAGAACCTCAATAGCTATAGACCACTGTTCTATTCCCCTGTTACCCCCACTCGACGCAGCTACACTATTATTACCTGAAAGGAATTGTGAAGCAAAAGGGTGAGCACAACTAGCCTAGTAAAGAATATCATGACTAAAGATAATTAAATTATGAATAGCCTTCATCAGAGATTTAGAACATATGGTAGATGATAAAATATTTCAACCATAGTTGCAGCGGAACAAGAAATCCATTAAAAGAGTCAAATAGACCATAAGGTCTATTATCTTCTCCATGTTAAAAGTCCACCAACAATGTTTTATCCCTGTAACATCAATCAACAGTTTCTGTCCACAATCACGTGTATAACTCATAATTATAATTGTAGTTCTAAATTCCTCTTCTCATTCAGGACGAAGATAATTTTCATCACCTATCTTTACCAGAAACATCAAAGATCATGGTTATACCAAATCACAGTTCTTGTTCATAATCATACTAATAAATTCATCTTTGCACTACGGGCCAAAGATATTCATCAACTGTTCATTTTTGCACTACAGACCAATGATATTCAACAACAGGACATCTTTGCACTATGGGCCAAAGATATTCATCAACGGTTCATCTTTGCACTACAGGCCAAAGATATTCAATAATAGGTCATCTTTGCACTACGGGCCAAAGATATTCAACAACAGGTCATCTTTACACTACGGGCCAAAGATATTAATATCTCAAAGAAATATATAATCATTTCAGAATTTATATAAACAATAATTATAACCATGTTGATCAATTCACCTTTGCACTTAAGCTAAAGGTAATCGTTTATAAATTCAATGGTCATGATCATACCAGTCAACAATTCATCTTTGCACTACTGGCCAAAGAGAACTCATAGTCACGATCATACCAATAATCTACCCATCTTTACACTTAAGTGAAAGAGAAATTCCATCACCAGTGTTATAAAAATGTTATATATGATAATAAAAACAATATGATCAAAACATGGATTTAATTTCAAGAGAAATATTCATAAATCAACGATAATTTGGTCAGAAAAAGAAGCCAATTTTTTCTTGAATAGTATCCCGTGAATGTTACCCCGTGAATAGTAACTCATAAATAGTAACTCATGAATAGTAACTCATAAATAGTACTCTGTATTCGTACATAATACCGTATACGTAAATAATGTCATATACGTAAATAGTGCCATATACATGAATAGTGTCGTATACGTAAATAGTAACCCCGTCACAAAAAGATAAAAATTTCACAATAAAATTCATATCAATATTTTGGTATAATGATATCAAAAGAAATAATATCATTTACGAAGAAAATAACATCCCTTACCTCAAAAGAACAATACTTCTGGCTGGAATATCAGATGTAATGCTGAAGGAAACTTGCATTGAATAGCAACTCTCAAAGTATCTAAATACTCACAAGAATACACTCAATAATATAAAGAGAGAAAACTTCAGATTCTGGTGTGATTTTCAATTCTAATCTAAGCACCTATTTATAGGAAAATGCTAGAACGCCAAAGTAGGCTAAATTAATAAAAAAATATTTTTTCCCTTCCACGCATCCTCCTTTTTTGAACAAGCAAGCAAGCCATCTTTGAAAAAAATCTCAGCACATGTTTTCAAAAAAGACAAAAGTGGGTCCCACCCATAATTTAATAAAAATATTTATTTTCGCAACTTCAATAATTCATAATAAATATCCATTTTATCAGAAAAATATGAATTTTATGTCCATTCAATAGTAAATTAAATTCTCTACAACTTTGTAGATTAAGTTTTTCCAAATTCCAAACAGAAAATGTTGAAATCCACATACAGATGATTTTTAATACCTCCATTCAGACAAAATACTGATAAAACACCTCAACATTAATTCCTTCATTTATATCCATATAAAAATAAATATTTCCTTCATTTATATCCACATAAAATAAATATTTCCTTATCATATAAATCAATAATTAATATTCACAAATAATATTACAAAATCACAATAATGACAATCAGGCCGTTCTTAAGAAAGAATGGGGCTTTCTGATAAGGATTTCTCTTTACTGACGCACAATTAGATGACCTAACCCCTTTCCTCGACAGAACTTTCTAGACATTGCCAATAATGCTATCTAATAATATTATTCAAATAATATGAATTATTGATCTGATAATGGGAAATACTGTGCAGTGACAATTATTGAAACAACAATAATTTAAAATATCAACATAGCAATTATTGAATCAATAAAATAAAACATTGAACAGTAATTACTGTAACAATTATTGAGTAGTGCTTCTTACGTAGGAATTAATAATTCAAAAATACTGTGCAATACCGTGTGCTATTGTGCAACCACGCGCATTACTGTATTTTTACCACCAGGTATTCCAACAATGTTAACGGTAACAATTACGCCGTTATTTATAAAAACATAAACTTTTCATTTTCTTCATCCGACAGTTATTCTGTTATGGGGCCCACAAATGGCTGCACTGTCGTACGAATATTCTTCGACAGCAAGAATATTCCACGACCAAATGAATATTCCAGAAGAACAATGAGTATTTTATAACCACTTACATATTTTGTAAACTTTACATATATCACCCTTAACTTTAACTTTTTATCAATTTAACCATTTACTGAATAATAATTATAAAAAAATTGAATATTTTTATTTCATAAAATTCGGGGTCTTACATTTACTCGTCTCTTCCATGATAGTTCTAGCCTCACATCTCAGCCAGGAATCATATCCCTAAGCTTTGATACCAAATGTGACGCCCCCAAAATAGGTCCACACAACCCATCTTGGGTCGCCAGAAACAACATTACTGAAAACTTCATTTATATAACTGTCGTGTAACATACGACGACACATATATTGTCAGTTTCAATACAAATATTTGTAACTTTCATGGTACCTCGACCACAACACCTTACAATGGTACTTTACATAAAGGTACAGTCAAAAACTGTGACGCCCCCAAAATAGGTATACATCACCCATCTTGAGTCGCCAAATACATGGTACAAAATTCAAATACAACTTAATAATACAACTGTCGTGTAAAATTTAAAAAAATATAAACTGAAAGTTTTAATACGAATATTATCTTCTAAACAGTATTCAACTCAAAAGGAGTCCTCAATACATTTATTATCACACTATTTCATAGAATAGTGAGGACTACTAATGCTATCATCTGGACCGTCACTCCATTCCCCGAATAGTTTCGGCTACGTTCTCATTTCCTAAACAGAACAATGAAAGAAAACGGATGAGCTCAATTAGCCCAGTAAGAAATATTATGACTAAGATAATTCAGAATAATTTATTGTTATCCTTCAACAGTGTTAAACTGATAAAATATAACAAACATCAAGTTTAACTGCAGCGGAACAAGCCATCCATTAGAAGAGTCAAGTATAGCATAAAATCTACTATCTTCTATGATTTAAAAGGTTTTTCATCACTTTTATCGTTGAGATTCAGCTTAATAAATAATCTATATCATCGAATCACCCCTGCACTATAGCCAAGGATATTCTTTAGTATCACGACCACAAATTATCCATGCACTACAGGCCAATGAGGACTTTTATCACATCATTTGTAACATTACGATCATGATTATACCGAATAATCCCTGGTCATAATCATACCAAGTCCATCTATGCACTACTGAATACGATTATGACTTTCAACATAATATAAACATGAGGATGATGACAATGATATAAGAATTCAATAAAACAAGTTCACGGATAAATTTTTAAAGATTTATAATTTAATTTATCTAGAAATCAATAACATCCAAATTGTCAACATGATACTGCTTTGTGGAGTAAAACTCAAGAATAATATTGTACCAAAAATAATTTGGACAAAAAATGAATCAATTTTTATCATGAATAGTACCTGGGTGAATAGTACTCGAGTGAATAGTATTCCATGAATAGTACTTTGGGAATAGTAACCCCGTGAATAGTACTCCGGCATGAAAAAGTTAAAACTTATCAAGAATGCTCAGAATAATATTTTCATGAAAAGATACTAGACGAAACGCAAATATCAAGGATATTCTACTAATTTCATGGAGTTTAGAAGCCAAAACTTTAACAAAACGAGTATAGAATTCGAAATTTGAAACAAAATAATATTACTTACATACTACAGAGTATGGAAGAAAATATTATTTCAAGCGAATATTGAACAAAAATAACATCCCTTACCTTGAAAAGAAGAGTATTCTAACTGGTATAGCGGGGATATTCTTGAAGAAAACTTATACTATTTTCTACGCTCAAAACTTTCTAAACTCTAAAGAAATACACTCAATATTATAGAAGAAGAATTCTCTGATTCTGGTGTGATTTTCAATTCTAACTAAGCATACTATTTATAGGAGAATGGAAGGGGTACAATTTGAATAAAATCACAGACGCACAGTGGGTTTATTTCACGGGCGCCAATTCTGATATCACAAAACATTATTGTGCACTGCATAGTAAAATACTATGCAATTAAAATATAATATATTCTATTTTTCATAAATTTTTTTTATTATAATATAATAATAATAATAATAATAATAATAATAATAATAATAATAATAATAATAATAATAATATTCCTTCTCGACTAGGGCATTAGCCTTTCTACCCGTGAACTTCCCCTTAAAATTTCCCCCCTCCCTTCATTTCAAAGATATGACATATATATATATATATATATATATATATATATATATATATATATCTCATTTCATGCCTTCCTTATTTTTTTCCTTACCATCCCATGACCAAATATTCTTCCCCCCACATTTCATTTTTCTTCCCACATATGGCCCCACATTTATTATATTAAAAAAATTTCTACCGATAAATACTTCATAAAAATTCTCTCAATATTTTTAACAATATTTATCATCATTATTATAATTTGCAATATTTAACAAACAGGATGTTCCCAAGAAAGAGGGGGCTTTCCAATAAGGATTTCTCCCTATTGGCGCGTAATTAGGTGACCAAACCTCTCCTTGACAGAACTTCTAGACATCGTCAATATTGTAAATAATAATATTAATAACTTTGTCGTATCAATTATTGATTTAATAATATAAAATATTATGTAGATGATATTGGGACAATAATTGAATCAATAATATGAAAGATATGATGCAGCAATTACTATAGCAATAATTGAGTATAACTGAGCGACTTCTCACGTAAGTATCAATAATTAATACCGTGTGCTACTATGCAACCACGCGCATTACTGTACTTTTAACACTGGATATTTCAACAGTTAACCGTAAAACTTTTGCCATTATTTTCATAAAAAATATTTCTGTCGTTTTCTCAATCTGACAATAATTACATTTGTGGGGTCCACTTGATGATTGTGCTTGTCAATCACGAATATTCCATCTTAAAATGAATATTTCCCGACCAATCGAATATTATATAACAACTTGCGTACTTTGCAAAATTTATAAATATTACCCACAACTATAACATTATATCAATTTCACTCCATAATATTCAAAAATGATATTTATAGAAAATTCATCTTTATTCATAAAAGTTGGGGTCTTACAACCTCCCATTCTTATGAAATTTCAACCTCGAAATTAGGGTACATACCTGGTATGACGAATAGGTGAGGATACCTTAATCTCATTTCAGATTCTAACTCCCAAGTCATTTCCTCAACATCGTGGTTTTTCCACAAAACTTTAACTTGAGGTATAACCTTGGAGCGTAGAATATGTTCCTTCTTATCAAAGATTTTAACAGGAACCTCCTTATACGTTAAATCCTCTGCTATTTCATCTGGTTCTAACTCAATAATGTGGTTCGGGTCTTCCACATATTTACGTAACATGGATATGTGAAAAATGTTATGAACACGAGACATACTTGGCGGTAGAGCGAATCTATAGGCCACAGTTCCTACTCGATCGAGGATTAAAAATGGGCCAATGAATCGAGGATTGAGCTTTCCTCTTTTTCCAAATCTCGTAACTCCTTTCCATGGAGCAACACGTAACAACACATGATCTCCAATATCGAATTGCACGTCCTTTCGATGAAGATCAACATAACTCTTTTGTCGATCTTGTAAGATTTTTATATGTTGTCGGATCGTTTGAATCTTTTTCGTATTCATATGCACCAACTCCAGTCCCAACAACGTAGCTTCACCCACCTTATCCCAGCATACTGCAGAACAATACTTTCTTCCATACAACGCCTCAAATGGAGTTATGCCAATACTTGCTTGATAACTGTTGTTGTAGGAAAACTCCAATGGTAAGAACTTGTCCCAACTTCCCATTAAGTCAAGGACACAGAGTCTTAATAGATCTTCAAGAGTTTGAATAGTCCTCTCCGACTGTCCATCCATTTGAGGATGATATGCCGAACTGAATCGTACATCCGTGCCCATAGCTTTTTGTAAACTAACCCAAAATCTTGAAGTGAGTCTTGGGTCTCGATCAGAAACTATAGATATTAGTATACCATGCAATCTTACATCCTCATTTATGTACATACGAGCAAGACGTTCAAGTGTATAAATTTCTCGTATAGGTAAGAAATGAGCAGACTTGGTCAATCTATCAATAATGACCCAAATTGCATCTATGCCTTGAGAAACCTTGGGAAGACCAGTAACAAAATCCATGCTACTGTGCTCCCACTTCCATTCTAGAATTTTAAGTGGTTGTAATGGACCTTTTGGCACTTGATGCTCCGCCTTGACTCGTTGACAAGTTAGTCACCTTGAGATAAACTGCGTTATCTCTCTCTTCATATTGCTCCACCAAAATGTATGTCAAAGATCACGATATATTTTGGTACTCCCAGGATGGATTGCAAACGGTGTGTTGTGCGCCTCCTTCATAATTTTATACTTCAAGTCAGAATTGTTAGGAACACAAAGTCTGGAGTTGATTCGAAGTATTCCTTCTTCATCGATTCTTGCTTCCGGAATAACAACTTCTTGCACTTTCTTCCTCATACGCATCATCTCTAAGTCTGTAGCTTAAGCAGCTTTACCTTTATCAATTAAAGTCGGTTTTACTCGTATGTTTGCCATCAACACGTGAGTCCCTGGAGTCTTTAACTCTATTTCCATCTTTTGCAAGTCATACAAAATGGGTCTTTGCGTTGACAATATTGCACTCGTACCTGCACATGATCTTCTACTCAATGCGTCAGCTACCACGTTCGCTTTTCCAGGATTGTATTGAATAGTATTATCATAATCTTTCAACAGTTCAAGCCAAACGTCGTTGCCGCATGTTGAGTTTTTTTTTGGTGAAAACTATTTGAGGCTTTTATGATCCATAAAGATCTCCACTTTCTCCCCAGATAAGTAATGCCTCCAAATTTTAAGTGCAAAGACAACAGCTGCCAACTCTATATCATTAGTTAGATAATTCCTCTCATATTCTTTGAGTTGCCGAGAGGCATAGGGTATGACTTTCCCATGTTGCATGAGAACACATCCTAACCCTTCACTTTGAAGCATCACTATAGATGACAAATCCTCCGAGCGGATGGTATTGTCGAGCAGTCTTTGAAATGAGTCTCCTCTTGAGTTCTTGAAAACTCTTCTCACATTCCTCGCTCCAACCAAATTTTCTATCTTTTCGTGTCAGCTGAGTTAATGGAGTAGCGATTCGAGAAAACCCTTCTATGAAACTTCGATAATAACCAGCTAAGCCGAGAAAGCTACATACTTCGGTCACTGATTTAGGTTGCTTCCAGCTTTGAATAGCTTAAATCTTTGACGGGTCAATAGATTTTCCATGACTTGATACTACGTGCCCAAGGAATGGTACTTCCTCAATCCAGAACTCGCATTTCTTCAACTTGGCATAAAGCTTGTTTTCACGAAGCTTTTGGAGTATCAGCCTCAAGTGTTGCTCATGATCTTCACGACTTTTGGAATATATGAGGATGTCATTAATAAAGACGACCACAAAGTGATCCAAATATTCCTTGAATACTTGGTTCTTCACATCTATGAAGGCAGCAAGAGCATTAGTCAATCCAAAAGACATGACTAGGAATTTGTAATTCCCGTACCGAGTTCTGAAAGTCGTATTTGGAATGTCATCGGTTTTAATCTTCAATTGATGATATCCGGAATGAAGATCAATCTTTGAAAAGAATTTGGCGCCTTGTAACTGCTCAAACAAGTCATCAATGCGAGGCAACGAGTATCTATTTTTGACAGTGACATGGTTCAACTCCTGATAATCAGTACAAAAGTCACATACTCCCATCTTTCTTCTTCTCGAATAGAACAGGAGCACCCCAAGGAGAAGTACTAGGATAAATGAAACTGATGTCTAACAATTACTGCAGTTGGGTCTTTAACTCCTGAAGTTCAATAGGAGCCATTCGATATAGGCTTTGGAAATGGGTTTTGTACCGGGTTCAAGGTCGATAAGAATGTAAATCATCAAAATGATAAGAATGTAAATCATCAAAGATGATGAATGTATTAAGTAAGACATCTCCATATGTCATAAAGCCGTTAACTGGTAAAGGAAGTTGGTCGCATAAACTTAGTTTGTAAGAATGTGAACCCTAAGAAGTAAAGTTAAGTAAACCAATGTGTAAAGTCAAGTATATGACTAATTGGTGTATGTGTTATTTCCTTATGTGCTACATAGAAATTGGAATGAGCAGTTCAACGTAAACTATAAGCTGTAGCTGTGTGTAAGGCAAGTTTTCTAACTTCATTCATATTTCAAATGAGTGCTAGTTTTTAAAACTTCTCAGATGTTGAACTTGAGAAGTTCTGTCTATGTGAAAATGTGTTATATTTGTATAAGGTGTTATAATATATGAGGCCTTGTGCCACAATGTGAACACTTTGGCGTTTCTATGATATGAACTGTTTTGTGATTGAACTTTTCAATATGAGAATATGTTATTTATACATGAACCATTATTGTTAAGTCTGTGCTATTGATTCTAGCCAGACAGAATGTGTATGAAAGAGGTAGAAGAATGAAAGTATTTCAAAGTGAATGTGACTAATGTTTGAAAATGATAGGAATCGAGATTATCCCTATTATTCAAGCTGCTTTGCAACCTTTGTTCGGTTATTGAAGTCTTAAAAGAATGTTTGAATTCTTATAGTTGTTTGTTCAACTGTTATGACTTGCTGGGAAATTGAATGCTCACACTTGCTTTAAATAAAAACATTTTCAGCGAACGATGTTAGAAGAACTTAAGGACCCCGTAAAGATCAAGCTGATCGGTATCCAGAAGAAGTGTCATTCATTATATGAATGAGCAGGAAGATTAAGTGAAGACTTATAATATAGAATGATAGAATTAAACTATAGAATAGTTTAATGAACGATTATGTATCCTTGGTGGAGGATAAAAGTCACTTGTACAAGATGTAAAGAATAATGTAATTATTATTATTTGTAATGAAAGAGGTTATAAGGTTTTGAAACTCAAACTTATGGTAAGTTTGTGACTCATAATTATATGGTATGTTTTTGAACTTCTCAGCGAATGGACGCCTATGGTCTGTCTTGGAAAGTTCTTAAACTCATATTATTGTGGAAAGTTGCTGAACTCATAATGTGTGGTAAGTTGATGGAGTGTACTAAGGTATAGGAATGTGTGGACTGAAAACGAGTTATTTTCAGTAGACTTAGCATCGAAGGTGCTAGAGAAGATTAAGTATTGTCGCAAGTAAGACAATGAAGGAAGATGGAGAATAGGATATTCTAAGTCATCTAACTATGCTAGATTTTGAAGTTTCTTGAAATCGTGCTAATGTGCGTATTTTGAAAATGAAAGAATTGGTTCAACTTTTGGAACCAATGAATTTTAAAAGAACTATTCTTGGTATGTCTATGCTAATTGATTCGGCTAGACAGAAATTGATTTGAAATATCAAAATGAATTTTATATCATCAGTGCATTTGATGCAAGGATGGTAAAAGGATAGAGTTATTAATGCAATTGAACCTGGTGTTGGATTTGATCTTAGGATCAACAAACCACTATGGTATGATGCATAATGATGAAGTCATAAACTGACAAAGTCCTCAACGTACTGTGAAAAGTACGGTAGCATGACATCATAAAATGTTTTGATGTATTACGAAAGAATTTAAAGAAGTAGTCGATGTCAATTAATTTGACTAGACAAATGTTTCAAGTTGATGTCCAATTTATTAATATGGTCTAAGCTACTTGATTTGGCTAAGATGAATGGTATGTCATGATTAAAAGAAAATCGAGCTTTCTTTGAAGAGTTATGCCAAACCAAATTATTTTGGTGTAGAATCTAATGATTAAGTCTAAGGTTAACATACCCTGAAATGGGTTTATACGATGGGTTGATTGCCTACGTATGGAAGAGGTAGTTTACCTTCTTTGTGATTGCAAACTGACCGTGTAAGAAGGGTTTACGGTGAAATATTGTTAAACCTAGTAAGAGTTCATGGTCAATTTGACCCCTCAGCAAAAGAATGAAATGTTTTAAGGGAATCTTTATATTCCTATTTATTCCTTTCACTTCATGATTCTTGATAAGTTATGAAGGGTAGGGAATGTATGAAAGATAAGAACTTCTTCGAAGAGAAGTTGAGAGGATGAGTAAGATAAAATTTCGAGGATGAAATTCTATGAAGAAGAGGTGAATGTGATGACCCGAGAATGGGTGTGGTTTTAGAAATTTCGAGGACGGAAATTTTATAAGGAGGGAAGAATGTGACAACCTAGAAAATCGGATTGTCCAGATAAGATTTAAAGAATAGTTATTAATAAAATAATTCTTTTATTAATACTATTATGTGCTATGTGTTTATTAATCGTTCTAGAACCTAGAATGATTATTAATCGGGAGGATTCTGGCCATGAGCTAGACTGAACGAGTAAGAATTTTCAAGACGAAAATAATAATTTTCCAGGAACAAAATATTTCTAGGGAAAAAGACAAAATAGACACTATTCACCCAACAAAACCCTAAAGGTTAGGGTTTGAATAACCTAAGCCATTCCAAGAGTTCGGTATGTCGAAATGACATTCCGTCAAAAGATTTTACGATAATATATCGTGTAATGTTAAGTAAGCCGATAAAAGTTTTTCTCAAAAAACGTGCAGAAATCGGACAAAATAAAAATGACGAAAAGTACTGTTATGTACTTTTTATTCGTTTAGCTACGTTAGGGGAAAACGTGAAGGAAAACGCTTGACACCAAAAAGTGTTTTTCAGTTTTTCGGAAATCCGAAGAATACGTAAAATTTAATCGGTAAAGGAAAGGCGAAATATTTAAAAATATTTGAATTCCGAGAATCACAGTTTTTAAAACTGTCGGACGAAACCCAAAAAAGGGAACTATGAAACTTAAAGGCAAAGTAAACTTGAGGTCTAAGTTAACTTGGTCCTTATGCTTCGAATGGTAAGGAGGTTAAGGGGGGCGAAATGAGTAAAATACCCCTAGCCTTGAAAATCTATAAATAGGAAGCTAACTTCATTGTTTTGGGATTTTGAAAAATCCTACACCTTGAGAGAGAAAGAGAGAGAGTTTAGATGGGGGAAGGGAAGGAGAAGAGGGTGGAAAAGCTTTCCCGAGTGCACGCTTTGTCCGACGGAATGAGATTAAAGAAGAAAGGTAATCCGAAAACCTAACTTCTAGATAATTTTCCTTAAGTTTATATGTTTAAATCATAACTTAATGAGAATAAGAAATAGATGATGTTAGGAATGGTTTCATATGGTTGAAATCGTAAGAAAATGGTGAAATAAGAATTAGAAATTTAGTTTATAAATTTCTTAAGGAATTGTTTGATTCGTAATGAATTAGAACGATCCGAATGGATCATATGAATGATACGGTGAAATAAGTAAGGAATAGTGTTCTATAACATCAAATTCTAAGAAAAAGTAAAATCGTAATCAAAATATCGAGTAAAAATGAAGAACGAACGAAGAACGCGAAGAACACGCGAAGAACGTTGTTGATGGACAAATTTAAAACCATCGTAGGATAATTGTTGTTGATGGACAAGTTTAAAACCATCGCGTATAAGTTAGTTACTTATTGCTTGGCTAGGAACGTTAGAAACGTTCATGAAGAACGGATTAAAACTGAGCTATAACGAAGTTATGGGAAAATTTTTGTAAAAGAAGAACGATAATTAGAAAGTCAGTAAGTGAACCTGAATGTGTAGGGTTTCATAAGAATGTAAGAGAACGTATATAACGTGAGTCGTGGACTCAAGAACGAATGAGTTCCGAGTTCAGATGACCGAATTACGGACGAACGAACAAAGAGCGTTAAAAACATAAAATAAACGAAGAGCAAAGATTAAGCCAATTGAATGGCATGTTAACAGATTTAGAATGAAGTTCTATCTATGGGTAATCGAATTACATAATATAAGGAAGAAAATGGCTTTGGAATGACCTCGTTCCGAGTTATAACAAATAAGATATGAGATTTCGAAGTCAGCGTCTCGAGCTTATAAAAGACTTAGAAAATTTTTCTAGGTTTCATGCTTTCGCCATTGAACATGAAGTCATGCCTTCGGGCCGATGCCATGCGATGATGCGAAACTCGGGCCATCGACTCTCGCTATAAGTAATCGCTGCGGTCGAATGAAATGGAAGGACCACACAGCCATGCCAATACCGATGCAGGGAAATGTCCATAAATGAGATTTTTATTACTCAATTACTAGAGGATGTGCAAGAAAGAAATATAAACATGTAATGCAACTAATGTAACACTTAATTAAGTATATTAAACCTTTGATGAAGGTTGAACGAAAAGATTAAATGAGATTAAAAGACAAAGAATGTGAATGTGTGTTGCGGAATCAATATCCGGGGACCGTAGCAATGATAAACGAACGTGAGGGATTGCTATGATTGTGATTCCTTAGACATTGATTGACGAGGGTAATGAATAACATTTCAATGTTATTACGTGGTAATGGGAGATGAATGTAAAGCATTTAGACGCTGTGAACGCAATGTTGTTGTGATGAACAATCGGTCTTAGCATATAACGAACAGTATGGCTTTGACATTAAGAAAGAATATTGAAATGGGGTTTAGATGATAGTAATGAATGAAAGCAATTAAAACCTTAGATAAAGGTTGAATGAGAGATTAAGGGATGCACAATGTAAATGTTGAATACGTAAACGATCCTCGTAAATCGTATTCACGTTGGGCGAACGTTCTAAGTATACATTGGTTGTATGAATTAGACATTGACGAAGGTAGTAAGTAAGATATGATTTATCAAGAAATCCGTAGCGAATGGTAAGAAGATTAACGAAAGTCGAATGTGAGTCGGTTAGAGAATGCTGTAATGAAAGGTAAGCGTTAAACACTTTAACCAACGTAAAGGTTATGTGTACGCGAATATTAAACGGGTAAAACCTACACCCCGTGTATGGTTTGACCGTAAGGTAGTGTAGATCAATGATTAAAACTATGAACGGTGAAGAAGTTGAATTAAAGACAAGTACGTATAATGTAAAGAAGCCGAGTTAATGTTTATAACTTAGATGACTTTCCAGGTCAAATGAACCGGACGTTGTAAGATAAGAATAAGGTAATGTAAAATGGTTAACGTTATAAATGCGTAGAATGAATATTGAATGATCGTTCTGAGTATACAAAAGATTGTATGATTTGGACGATAAAGAATAAATCCTGAGGTACGACATTTATTTGTCAGAAAGCCATAAGGAATAAGAAATTGACTTAACGAACATTATAGTTTAATAGTTCGAATAAGTTAAGATGAATTTAGGTTGTAGTATAATTATAACCTTTGATGGTTGACATATGGGAGCTGGGCTAAATAATTCCTTCAGAGAGCGAAGGTATATACAAAACTGGCAACCGATCTAACTCACTGTTATGGGCAGTGTAGATGAGATGGGAACTTGTTTGTTGGTTGTTTGTGGGAAACCACTCATAGTACCATATGGACTACTAGCAGAGATACGATGTGTGTTGAGTCCTAGGAGAGTTATAAGAAGAAGATAAGAATGTAAATCATCAAAGATGATGAATGTATTAAGTAAGACATCTCCGTAAGTCATGAAGCCATTAAACGATAAAGGAAGTTGGTCGCGTAAACTTAGTTTGTAAGAACGTGAACCCTAAGAAGTAAAGTTAAGTAAACCAATGTGTAAAGTCAAGTGTATGACTAATTGGTGTATTTGTTATTTCCTTATGTGCTACATAGTAATTGGAATGAGCAGTTCAGTGTAAACTATAAGCAGTAGCTGTGCGTAAGGCAAGTTTCTTAACTTCATTCATATTTCCAATGAATACTAGTTTTTAAAACTTCTCAGATGTTGAACTTGAGAAGTTATTTCTATGTTCAAATGTGTGATAATTGTACAAGGTGTTAGAATATATGAGGCCTTGTGCCATAATGTGAACACTTTGGGGTTTCTATGATATGAATTGTTCTGTGATTGAACTGTTCAATATGAGAATATGTTGTTTATACATGAACCGTTATTATTAAGTCTGTGTTATTGATTCTAGCCAGACAGAATGTGTATGAAAGAGGTAGAAGAATGAAAGTATTTCAAAGTGAATGTGACTAATGTTTTAAAATGATAGGAATCGAGATTATCCCTATTATTCAAGCTGCTTTGTAACCTTTGTTCGGTTATTAATGTGTTAAAAGAATGTTTGAATTCTTATTATTATTATACACATCACTTGTAATTATTATTATTATACAAGTCACCTTGGTGGCGGATAAAAGTCACTTGTACAAGATGTAAAAAATAATGTAATTATTATTATTTTTAATGAAAGAGGTTATAAGGTTTTAGAACCTAGGAATTGAGGATGTATGTTGTTATATTTAGCTATTTAATAATGTATGATTGGAAGAAGATGGGATCATGACGTACGAAATTCGGATGTGAAAATAGACCGGATTTCGAGGCGTTACAGGATTGATATGTCCCTCCCCTCCGAATTTGAAGCATATGATAGGTGGTTATTCTCCTTCCTTAACAACGGGTGCTGATGCTGACGTCTTTCCATCATTGTTGAATCTCCTCTTCTTGAAATGTCCATTTTTATTGTCTTGGCCATGATTACCATCGAAGTGGTTACCATTTCTGGCATGTTGATTCCCTCCACGTTTGTTGTCACCGCTTCGATGACTGCTACCACTGGTATTATCATTTTGTCGGCTGCTCTCTCTTGGTTGAGTTGACTTATTAACGCGCTCCAATAACTGAGCCCTATTAACAACATCTAAATACAAGAAAAGTTTATGAAAAATGTGGTATTTACGTATCTCAGGTTTTAAACCTCTTAGAAACATTCACGTCATTCTCTCCTCATTATCAACTAAGTGGGATGCAAACTGGGACAACTCGGTAAACTTGGCTTTGTACTGCGACACGGTCATATTGTTTTGCTCCAGCTTGATGAACTCTACCTCTTTCATGTGATGAATACTTTAGGGAAAGTACTTGTCGTTGAATAGTTCTTGGAACTTCTGCCAAGACATCTTCAGTGCGACAGGTTGAGTACGCTTTACAGATTACCACCAGTAATCTGCCTCTACTCGCAACATGAAGGTGGCAAAGGGAACTTTTTGCTCCTCGGAGCATCCTAAGACATGAAATATCTTATTGATCTTCTTTATCCATGTCTTCGCCTTAAGTGGTTTTGGCTTTCCAAAAATTTCCGGTGGTCCCAGCTCTTTGAACTGTTTAGCGGTGACCGTCCGAGAGTTTCCAGTGTTTCCAACTGTATTTTGGACAGGAGCCACTCTCTCCTGATGTTGCATGAATTGCATAAAGCTTCTGAACATTCCATCGTTCATTATTTGATCGGTGTTGTTGTTTGCATAAGGATTGTTGCCTTCCTGATGCACATTTTTTTGGTTATTGATTGTTGGTGATTCAATGGTCTCATGTGCTCCATTGCTGTGACACCCCCAAATCTAGGTACTTCATTCCCATAAGATTTGGTGCTCACTATCCATACATTTACACTATCTACCCAAATAAAATAATATTTAAACCATAAATCCTCCCTTTAAGTAGGGTTACATCATTAAATAAAAATCTTCCCAGGTTATCTAACCTTAAACATCATTCAAGTACGGAAATAAAATTATTACATCACATCATTAAGTAAAAGTCTATCATCAAATTAAAAGTCTAACATCATAACAATAATCAAAATTACAAGTCTTCATTACTTGTACAATTTTCCCTTTCCTTTGCTAGTTGAAGGTTCATCTACCTTCTCAACTTTGGCTGCAATGAGTGTATAAATATGCAAGAGTGAGCAAAACAATTGCTCACTCCATATACCAATGAATCAATAGGAGAATAATAATAATAATAACTGCCAACGAATAGTCTCATCAAAACTAAATAGTACTCTAACAATGATAATCATAAACTGGAATCCAAAATATGGAATATATCTAACTGAGGGCCATAAGACCATGAACTTTGTCTACAATTGCGAGTAATCTTTCAACTCCAACTTTAACAGTCATAAGACTATAAGGACTCCTCGTACTTAGGGGGATAAACCCTTCGTACAATGTCTTGTGCACAAACATTTCAACGCTAAGCGTAAATTTCCCCTAATAATAGGGTTTTTCATCTCAGTATTTAGAGTACAAGTCCGCACTAAAGAAAGTTTGGTTTGGATAAGCTTTCAAGGGTAATTTGAAGTTTAACGAACATCAACTAGAGGACTAGTTGAATCAATAGTGTTTGATAACACAATAGTTGATAAATAATAACATAATATGGAACAATGAATATGTGTAACTGAACCATCTATATTCTAAACTCAAGCTTGGAAACAACTGCAAAGCATAAGTATTGAATGACGATAAACCTTGTTTGAATAATATTAAACTAGGTCTATGAATTATGGAATATGTATTAAGTACTAGCAAGCTGAAAATAAAGCTTGCTCATTATGAGAATAGCTTGTGTTAAATAATTGAGCTAAGATACTTCAACATTAGAAATTATAATTCAAGAAAATTGCATTCTTTGTACATGAAGGACAATAAAGAATCTTGTCTAACAATAAATAAGTTAGAATACATCAATAAATATTAGAATTCAAACTTGTTCGAGTAAAATAAGGTCATAGCTAGCTTGTTCAAATCATGATTAAGACTACAAGAGTTCGCTTAATGAAACTTTAAAGTAAGAACTTTCTCAACATAAATGTAGAGTTAAAAGGCTTGCTCAATGTAAAAAGAGAAGTTTAGAAACTTGCTCAATCAAAAGAATGAAGTTACACAATGTAGTAATAGAATTAACTCAACGAAAGTGTAGAGTTGGAAAACTTGCTCAATGTAAAAAGAAAAGTTTAGAAACTTGCCTCGAGCATAAGCTATAGTATTAAACTCACGTTCACCTATACATAGGTTTAGAACCATAATACCTATTAGATATGCTAACATACCATAACATGTACATTTCTAGCTAAACTTACCATTTTAGCACAAGTTTTTCTTTACCATTTACATTTCAGAAATTCCAAGTGTTAACATCACAACATTTAACTAACATTCATTGTATAAACTAAGTTATAACATAACACGTTCACAACTTATAAATCATTTTTTTACAACTTTAAATTTACAATCCACATAACACAACTTTGTTTTAGCCTTGTTGTTACATGTTGAACACATTTACATAACCTTAAGCTAAGTTTCATTGAACGACCAAAAGTGCGCATAATTAATTAGACTTCCTTTCATCGTCTGGCGATTGTGGTTGGCCTTGACGCCGCCAGATTTTATCTTTGGATGGCAATGCCTTGAAGATATAAGCGCACCAGCACGCATGCATTCCAAATTTTGCGTAAGCAGCTACGACACTTTTCTTAAGCCAACTAACACGAATTTCACCCACCAAACAGTAATAATAACATGTAAAAATGGTATAGAACTATCACAAACATATTTGTGAACATATTCCACCAATTAAAATAATTTAACAACAATTTAAGCTAGGTTAATTTCTCAAATTCCCTGTTTTTAATATAAAACTCAATTTTTGATATTCATCCCAAAAATTATCATTGTGAATTCAATACTTGGCCAAATCACTTCATTCAAATTATGTTATGCTCATTTCTTAATGAACTAACATATACAAGCTTTAATTTACAGTTTCACATACAATTTGTCCACTAAAAATTGTACTTGCCTAAGCCATACGAAGAACACATATATTATCAAAATTTATTACTACTGTCGAACGAAATTAGCATGAATTCCTGGTTTAAACATAACTCTAATCATTATAAACACATATACTCACAATTACCCAATTATCTAGCAATAATTCGAAGAGATGAAATTCACAGAACATTCAATTTTTTTTTATTCTTTTTTTGCCGTCAAACCCATATATATATATATATATATATATATATATATATATATATATACTAAGGTTGTGAAAATACCTTCAATTAGCGTGATAATTCCTTGCAAACACCACTGAATTAGCTTTGAAATCTTTAAGCTTCCTCTCAAACTCTCTGAACTCTCTTCTCAATATAGCCAAATACCAAGTCACGTAGCACTTAAGCGCAAAGGAAAAAAAAACTGATAACCTTAATAATCCTAATAACTAATATCCGTTAAAAGAAACGTATATATATTATAAATATATTATATTTACTATTTTAATTTATTTATTTATTTTATTTAAATTCAAAATTTAGAAATTCTAAAGCCATAAGGCTTTGTTTGGCAAAACTTTTAATTTTTAAAGAATTAATATATTAAGCCTTGTTTGGAAAACCACATTAAACTCGTTTATTTTATTTTAATAAACCATTTTAGTTTATAATTTATGATTATATCTTATTTATTTGAATTTTAATATACAATATTAACTCATTAAACTAATCACATACTATATTTTAATTAAATATAGCATTTTAGAAACATCACCAAAATTATAATTTTCATTATAATTTTATTTAATAATTTAATATACCATTTTAAATTATTAATTAACAATATAACACGTCATGCCATATTACAATTCTCTAAATTATATATTAATTTAATTTATAAAAATTCTCTAATAAATTTAGATTCAACAACCATCACATTAATAAAATATTTATTTCATCAATTCAACAATAGACACATCAAATAAATATTTATATTATTCAATAAATATTTAATATTACAATTTGAAATTTCGGATCGTTACATCCTTCCCTCCTTACAAAGATTTTGTCCCCAGAATCAAAATTTAAACAATCAAATCGTCACATTCTCCCCTACTTTCAAAGATTCTATCCCAAGAATCGAAGACACAGACTAAACAAATAACTCAGGGTAATTCTTCATCATATCAGCTTCGAGTTCCCACGTAGCCTCTTCGACATTGTGGTTCCTCCATATCACCTTCACAGAAGGTATCCCTTTATTCCTGAGCACTTGTTCTTTCCTATCAACTATCTGGATAGGAATTTCTTCACAAGATAAATCTTTACTGAACTGTAACGATTCATACTCGATCACATGCTTGTAATCGGGTTTATACGGTCGCAATACTGACACATGAAAAACATTATGCATATGCTCTAATTCTGGAGGTAAAGCTACCTCGTAAGCTACATCTCCCACTCTTCGCAATATTTCAAAAGGTCCAATAAATCTTGGACTGAGCTTTCCTTTCTTACCAAAATGAATTTTTCCGTTCCAAGGAGAAACTTTCAAGAACACGAAACTTCCTGCTTCAAACTCATGACTCTGCCTGTGTTGATCAGCATACTTTTTCTATAGATCTTGAGCAGCTACCAGTCTTGCTCTGATGAGTTTGACAACTTTTAGAGGTCTGCTGTACCAGTTCTGGGCCTAACAGTCAACATTCTCCAACTTTACCTCGTACGGTGGCATACCAATGCTTGCGTGGTAACTGTTGTTGTATGTAAATTCCACCAAAGGTAAATGATCATCCCAGTTTCCTTTGAAATCCATTATGCATGCTCTAAGCATATATTCAAGCGTATGGATTGTTCGTTCGCTTTGTTCATAGGTTTGCGGATGATATGCTGTACTCATATTCAGTTACGTTCCCATGCATTCTTGAAGTTTCTTCAAGAAATTTGATGTAAACCTCAGGTCTCTGTCTGATATAATTGACATTAGAACTCCATGTCTTGAGATGATCTCTTTAACGTATAGCTTCGCCAGCTAATCAAGATTAAATCTAATCTTTATTGGCAAAAAGTGTGCAGATTTTGTTAATCTGTCCACCACCACCCACATCACATCGTATCCTTTCTGAGTCATTGGAAGACCTACCAAAAAATCCATTGTGATATGCTCCCACTTCCATTCTGGTATTTCCAATGGTTGAAGTAACCCGCTTGGTAGTTGATGCTCGGCCTTCATTTTCTGACACGTCAAACACTTTGCAACGCATTCTGCAACATCTCTTTTCATGTTCGGCCACCAGAAATGACGCCGCAAAGCTTGATACATTTTCATACTTCCTGGATGAATCAAGTATCTTGAGCTATGGGCTTCCGTCAAGATATCTTTGTTAATATCCTGTACTGTTGGAACCCAAATTCGTCCCTCGAATCTTAGCATTCCCTCAGTATCGACCTTGTACTTCACTTCTTTACCCTCGACCACACTTTCCTTTATTTTTCTGTATTCTTCATTTTGTAATTGTACGTTCTTCACTTTGTCCACCAAAGTTGGACTAGCTTCTATCTGGAACAATTTTTCATCGGATTCTTCTGGAAATTTGATTTCCAGCTCTAACCTTGCCATTGCTATAATAAGCTCCTCCTTATCTGTTAACAACATCAACTTTTCTCTGCCTTTCCTAGTCAAGGCATCTATAACCACATTAGCTTTTTCCGGATGATAGAAGATCTCACAATCATAATCCTTTATCAATTCCATCCATCTCCTTTACCACATGTTCAGGTCTTTCTGTGTGAAAATATACTTCAGACTTTTATGGTCTTTGTAGATCTCACATTTCTCTTCGTAGAGATAGTGTCTCTATATCTTCAGTGCAAACACAACTGCTGCCAACTCTAAATCATGAGTCAGATACCCTTTATCGTAGTCTTTCAGTTGCCTTGATGCGTACGTAATAACCTTGTTGTTCTGCATAAGGACACAACCCAATCCTTTGCGTGAAACATCACTATACACCACAAAGTTTCCTGTATTATCTGGTAATGACAACACATGTGCCGCACTTAACTTCTTTTTCAGTTCTTGAAAACTTTCCTCACTTTTCCGTCCAAATAATTTTTACAGATTTTCTCGTCAAATTTGTCAATGGAGTGGAAATCTTGGAAAAATCTTGTATAAATCGTCTATAATAACCGGCCAGTCCCAAGAAACTCCTCACCTTCGAAGGTGTTCTTGGTTTTTCCCAATTTATCACAGCTTCGACTTTTGATGGATCCACTGAAATTCCATCCTTATCGATTACATGATAAAGAAATTGTACACGTTCCAGCCAAAATTCACATTTAGAGAATTTCGCGTACAACATTTCTTTTCTTAGCTTCTCCAGCATTAGACGTAAGTGTTCCACGTGTTCCTCTTGAGTTTTAGAGTACACCAGAATATCATCAATAAATACCACCACAAAATTGTCTAAAAATGGTTTAAACACCATGTTCATCAAATCCATGAACGCTGCAGGGGCGTTTGTCAAACCAAATGACATCACTAAAAATTCGTAATGTCCATACCAAGTTTAGAATGCCATCTTCGGTACATCCTCCTTCCTTACTTTCAATTGGTGATACCCACTTCTCAAATCTATTTTCGAGAAATATCTAGCACCCTTTAATTGATCAAACTAGTCATCTATTCTTGGCAATGGATATTTATTCTTAATAGTGACTTTGTTCAATTCCCTATAATCAATACAAAGACGCATTGACCCATCCTTCTTCTTCATAAACAACACCGGTGCTTCCCGCGGTGACACACTATGCTGAATGTACTTCTTGTCTAACAGTTCTTGCAGTTGCACCATTAGTTCTTTCATCTCCATCGGAGCCATTCTATACGGGGCCTTCGATATAGGAGCGGTTCTTGGCGCTAAGTCGATCACGAACTCGATTTCTCGGTCAGGCGGAAGTCCTGGAAAATCCTTTGGAAACACGTCCACGAACTCCCTAACCACTGGTATCTCCTTCAATTTCACACCCTTCCCCTTTTGAGTATCGACTATGTAGGCTAAGTACCCTACACAACCTTTACTCAATAACTTCTGGGCTTGCATCATCGTCAGACATTTCATTTGTCTAGGCGATTTGTTACCATGAAAAACTACCTTTGACGGAGTCATAAGGTTTACACACTTCTTTTGGCAATCAATTATTGCTCCATAATTGAATAACCAATCCATTCCCAAAATAACGTTAAACTCTCCAAGTTTTATCGGGATTAAATCTACTTTCATGACATTCCCATTTATATTCACCCTATAGTTCTTGTATACGAACCTAACAGGAATCATTTCCCTATTGACAATTTTTATGTTTAAAGGAAAATTCAGCTCTTCACTGGGTATTTCTAACTTCTTAGCAAATTCATTAGATATAAATGAGCAAGTAGCACCCGAAGCAAATAATACATATGCATTTATATCATTGATTGGGATAATACCTGACACGACATCTTTTGATTGCACCGCGTCCTGTACCGTCATATTGAAGGTTCTGGCTGTAGGCTTATCTATTGATGTTGGTCCAATAATAGTTAGTGTACCTCCACTAGCATTTTCCTTGCTTCTATTTGCCTCACCAGGTCTCTTCTTAGGGCATTCATGAGCAAAGTGATCCTTGGACCCGCACGTGGAGCAAACATTCTTCTTAGGTTAAGTGCAATTTGGGGCGATGTGACCCTCCTGGTCACAGTTGAAGCATATTCGCTTCCCCATCAAACACACACCCTTGTGAAACTTCTCGCACGTAGCACATGCTTCAAACTTCTTGTTTTGCTGGTTTCTTTCCTGATTTCCAGCTACCACATTTGCATTCCACTTCCTCTTCATACTGTTGTTGCCATTTCCACCGTTACCACCACCACCATTCTTAACTTCACCTTCACTCTTCCTCTTCCTCTTCTATTGGTTATGTTTTGATCTGACCGCCTCCACTCTCATGAAATTGCCTTCTCCATTCTGCAACGCAAATGTCTTCAATCGAACAAGGAGAGACCGTCTTTGTATAACGAGGGCTTCAAATCCTTGTTCAAACCTCTTCGCCTTGCGTTCGTCTGTGCTGACTTGATATGGCGCAAACCTCGCCATCTCGTTAAATCTTGCAGCATACTCAGACACTGACATCGTTCCCTGCTTTAGTTCCAAAAACAGCACTTCTAGCTGACTCTTCGAACTTTCTGGAAAATAGGTCTCAAAGAACATTTCTTTGAATTATTCCCAAGTCATAATCCCTTGACCTCCTCAGGTTTTATTGGCTTGCCACAAATAACTCGCCTCTGCTTTTAACATGAATGTTGCCAAAGTAGTCTTTTGATTCTCCTCTACCCTAGCAACATCGAAAACTTTTTCTATTTCCATGATCCAGGTCTGTGCTTCAACCGGATTCATGAACCCACGGAATTTTGGTGGTCCAACCGCCTTGAAATCCTTAAACGTTGTACCTTAGTTCTGAGGTTGATTCTGCAAAGCACCCGTTAGTAACGTCACTAGCTGCTGAACTGGGTTATCTTACACATTGTTGTTGTTGGTTTCCTCAGTGGTTCTCTGCCTGGGTGGTTGAAGTCTTGGAGGCATTTTCTGTTAAAATACATCCATTAGATTCTATTGAACCTTTTAAGTATTATATACTTAAGTTGCACATCTTAAAAAAATTATCATGTAACACATAACAGTTTGAATAAAATAATAACTTTTATTCATTCATAATCTTTTTAAAAACATTAAAACAATAGCATCACTGCTATTTACATTACTTTCCTTGAACTATAACAGTTGCAGGACAACATCATCAACATCTATCTCATTGATTATATCATACCCGGGATTTACACTTATTTACTCACTAATCACATAATAATTACATATCACTACGATGTCCTACTAAGATGATGCGTAGCCTTACGACGCTCCTCCTCCATAATTTAGAACATTGTTCGGCGATCTAAAATGTATGATGGCAGCGTCTCGAATTGAATAGTATAACACATGACCCGATCTTGAGCTCAATTGATCACGGTGTTGAATACGTTATTCATTTCTTCCATCTTCATCCTCTTTGCTTGTTCGTCTCTCTCTGCCATTCCGGCTCGTGATAAGCTTCCTCATACGCGTCTTCGGCTCTTGCCCTCTTCGTAGCTTCTTGATGAGTGAGTTTTATACCCATGAATTGGATACATTCGGGCTTAATTTATTGTTGTTCTTAAGTCTTTTAGGATGTTTTTATATGTTTGTGTCTATTCATGCATGTTTTATGTTATTTTATAGGAATTGGGACAAAAGTTACATGGATCGATGTTTGGGGTGGCTAGATTCGCTTTTCGCTTGCCATTTACAAAGCAACCACTTCAAGCCAATTTTACTATATAGCACTTGACATTATTTCGACAAACTTCAAGAATGAAAGTTGTAGATCTACTTCTCCTCTTCCTAACATCTTGAATCATCAAAATCGAGTTCTGGACTATGGCCATTTTCCCAAAGGACGCGAGAAGCGAAAATGTCGATTTTGGGCCAATATTCGAGGCGCGATTTTTAGTGTATTTTACGGTGGCGCTAGGGCGCGAACTCATCAGAACATCGTTAGCAATTGACCGAAGTACTGGGGAAGGGTTTGGTCTGCTGGACGCGCGTTTTAAGGCGAATTTTGACACCTTTTGACTCCAAATAGGATAGGGGTTGTTCCAAAACTAAAATTGTACTTGTAACCTATAAATACATGATGTAAGGCATAAAATAAAGGGAGATTACATAGCTTAGCCTAGATTAAACACTCCTTTAGATTAGAAAATAACCCTAGTTCTTATTAGTTTTGGAGATTGAAGCAACTTGGAGACCATTGAAGATCAAGAGCAAGAGCAAGAGGGGGAGCATCGATTTCTTGACAACAGATTGTATTCTCTTCTCTCATCTTACTTTTATTTTTTTGATGTCTATTCAGGTTGTGGATTCTTGGTTTTAATTCATTAATTATGAACTAACTATTTTTGAGATTTCAATTGAACTTTTATGGCTATGAATTAGTTATTCATTATATTCTAATTATTTATGTTAAAGTGAGTTGTTTATCTTGTCTTGTGCTTGTTGCTTAATTATTTGATCAAGAATTACTTTGTTACTCTATAAGGAATTGGAAGAGGAATTTAGGGTTAGTGAATCGGGCATGATATCATGTGACTTAGTTATTTGCATGGTGAAAATTAGGTTTGTGAATTGAATGGAAATATCTGTTCATGGCGCGTAACACACGAAGGAATTGGGATTGGAAAGAGTTTAATTCAATTGTTTTGCATAGAATATAGCAAGATTAATCTGGATTAAATAGAAAGGCAATTGATCACTTGAAAAGGACTTTTGGCATTTGAGAATTCTCATTAACAATTCAAGAGGCATAATAATTGGGATAATTGGATAATTGATTTATAATTCATAATTGGGGATTTGAAGTCTTAATCTTTATTTATTTGAATTCAATCGTTAAAATCTTAGTTTTAATTAGTTAATTTAGTTTTCTTAATTAGAAAAAACACGATTTGAGATTGTTTAAATAAAATTAGTTTTGTTAAGAATTAGTACTTGGTGATTTTTATTAAATAATTCCTCGTGGGAACGATACTCTACTTTCACTTTATTACTTGTTGACCGTGTATACTTGAACGTATTCATTGATTGCGAAATCGATCAACAAGTTTTTGGCGCAATTCTTAGGGAATTAATTTAATAATTAGTTTCAATATTAATTTCAATCAAATTAGTCTTAATTTAAACATTTTTATTTTTATTTTTAATTCTCTTTCTATATTTCTCTCTTTTCGGTACCATGGATGGCTTTGTGTATCAATGGCCATACACGAACATGACTCAACCAAGGGGAGCTTTTAGATTGAAAGACTCTCGAGAAACTTTCGCATTGTCGATGATTGAGACACTTTCGAGGATGTTTGAAGCTTTTTGAAGCTCAAAGGTCGTCAAAGTATGGCGTTACATTGTGATTATTGTCTTGGAAATCATACGAAGATCATCAATGCGCCATCGATTTCGAGCCGAAGATAAAGATAGTGGTGATTACCCCAATAATTATGTCTATCCCAACAACTTTCATCGATTGGGGTATCACCCGAATTTTCATGGAGTAACAATCAAGTCATTTCAGCTTTCAACCACCTGACAACAAAACACCTCCGGATTTCAAAATCCGACTCAACAACTAGAGAGGATATCAAGTTTGGAAGAAGCCTTGGAAAAATTCATTAGAGCTTTTGACAAAAAGAACGAGGAACAAGATAAGAAATTGAATCAAGTAGATCTTACTTTGCAATGCCATGGGCATCGTTAAAGAATCTGGAAAATCAAGTGGAACAGATAAAGACATCGTTGAACAAACCGTCCTCAATACACCTGGACCTATGACATGGATTCCGAGAGTGATGGAGAGCCCGAGCCAAATCTACAACTGGATGAGCCACGAGATGAAAAAGAGGAGACAAGTGGGGATAATGACAACAAGGTCGGTGAAGAACTAATTGTGAGAACCAATGATGATGAGCCAATGTTATTTATGCCTCAAGTGCCTTCTCCTCCACAGCTCAAGAGTCCCAAGTAGATGTGCAAAACCTTGTCCGATTGGTAGTCATGTAAATCGACAATACTCTCTCGTGATGTAAAAGCAAGTACACCTTCAAACCATGGTGCGATGAAATGGAGAAGATAGAAGAAGAAAGCTGTTGTGTCGACAAGCTTCAATTCCGAATATATTCATGCAGACACAATGGAGAAACCACCTAGATGCTTGGACGTTTTGAATGTTAATTTATTTAAAAAAAGGATGGTAGGTTGACTTTAATACAATGGCTATCGTAAATGGGAACCTACCAAAAGCTATATTATTTTCGATGGATGGAGGGTTCCTCAACTTTCGTAGGGGAATTGGATAGAGAATTGAAGAAGTTAGGCTGAGACTACAAAACAAGCGCTTATTGGGAGGCAACCCAAGTTTAATTTTAATTTTTAGTTTTTATTAAGTTTTATATTAGTAGTTTTGAATTTTCATTTATTTAGGATTTAATAAAATTGCTTCTATCATGGTTTTACAGGTTATTCAAGTCAAATTTAAGTGTGGTGCCCAATTTGTTCCATGTGCTTAGCCTATTCTCCAAACTTAGCGGGCAAGGAGGAAGATTGCTATATTTACAAGGAAGTCCTCTACTTTAATTTTTTTCTATTTCAGTCATTGAGGACAATGTCTAGTTTAAGTTTGGGGGCATTTTAGTGTCGTATTGCATATAGTTAGTTATTTACATTGTAGTTCGTTATGTTTTCGGGTTATTTACATTTAGTTGTTGCATTCGTTTTTTTTTTGTTTGTTTAAAAAAAAAATTTAAAAATCGCAAAAATAGTAGTTAGTTTACTATGTTTGTTGCAGTTAGTTTATCTTAAAACTAGTATCTTAAAACCTAGCGCCCTAAGGTCTTATATGGTCTGGGAGTCGTTGGTTGAAAGCTCGCTAAGGGGTGACACTGTTAGCCTAATGGAATGAGACATTGCACAGTTATGGTTAAAAAAAAATAAATAAAAGCGGAAAAAGAGCAAAAAGCCCCCGTAATGAAAAGTAAAGCATAAGTATCCTAGATTGGACTCTTGAACTTGGTGGATGTTTGACTTTAGTTGGATATAGCTTGTTCGTGAATTTTGTGAATTTGCATAGTATGATGCCTTCAAAGATATCTATTATGTCTTAAATTTGATTTTATATCAGTTAACATTGTTGTGGAGCACACACGCACTATATCAGTGATAACAGTCTAAGATTTGATGATTGATTGGGAAATTACTGATTTGTTTTAATATGATGTATTATCACGTTTACTTGATTTCTCTAAGACCGGTTGAATAGACTTGTTTCTGTCATTATTGTTGGATTTGTAGGCATATAGATTAGTTTCATTACATTGCATTGCATAACATTTTTGTGTTTTTTCATGAGGACAAGCAGATAAGCCACTTCGGAGCCAATTTGACTATACCTCCTGACATTATTTCGACAAACTTCAAGAATAAAAGTTGTAGATCTACTTCTCCTCTTTCCGGAACATCTTGAATCATCAAAATCGGAGTTCGGACGCAAAAGTTATGACCATTTTCCCAAAGGACGCTTGAGCAGAAAATGTCGATTTTGGGCCGTCGTCGGGCGCGCGATTTTAGTGTATTTTACAGCAAAAAATGCTAGAAGCGAACTCGGCGCCATTGCCCCAAAGGTCAAGTATTTGGGGGAGGGTTTGGTGCGGCTGGACGCTGCGTTTTAAGGCTAATTTTGACACCTTTTTGACTCAAATAGGAAAGGGTTGTTCCAAAACTAAAAATTGTACTTGTAACCTATAAATACATGATGTAAGGCATAAAATAAAGGGAGATTACATAGCTTAGCCTAGATTAAACACTCCTTTAGATTAGAAAATAACCCTAGTTCTTATTAGTTTTGGAGATTGAAGCAACTTGGAGACCATTGAAGATCAAGAAGCAAGAGCAAGAGGGAGCATCGATTCTTTGACAATGTATTCTATTCTCTTCTCTCATCTTACTTTTATTTTTTGATGTCTATTCAGTTGTGGATTCTTGGTTTTAATTCATTAATTATGAACTAACTATTTTTGAGATTTCAATTGAACTTTTTATGGCTATGAATTAGTTATTCATTATATTCTAATTATTTATGTTAAAGTGAGTTGTTTATCTTGTCTTGTGCTTGTTGCTTAATTATTTGATCAGTAATTACTCTTGTTACTCTATAAGGAATTGGAAGAGGAATTTAGGGTTAGAACTGGGCATGATATCATGTGACTTAGTTATTTGCATGGTGAAAAATTAGGTTTGTGAATTGAATGGAAATATCTGTTACATGCATGTAACACGTGAAGGAATTGGGATTGGAAAGAGTTTAATTCAATTGTTTTGCATAGGAATATAGCAAGATTAATCTGGATTAAATAGAAGGCAATTGATCACTTGAAAAGGACTTTTGGCATTTGAGAATTCTCATTAACAATTCAATAGGGCATAATAATTGGGATAATTGGATAATTGATTTATAATTCATAATTGGGGATTTGAAGTCTTAATCTTTATTTATTTGAATTCAATCGTTAAAATCTTAGTTTTAATTAGTTAATTTAGTTTTCTTAATTAGAAAAACACGATTTGAGATTGTTTAAATAAAATTAGTTTTGTTAAGAATTAGTACTTGGTGATTTTTATTAAATAATTCCTCGTGGGAACGATACTCTACTTTCACTTTATTACTTGTTGAATAGTGTATACTTGAACGTATTCATTGATTGCGAAATCGATCAACAAGTTTTTTGGCGCCGCATTCTTGGAAATTAATTTAATAATTAGTTTCCAATATTAATTTCAATCAAATTAGTCTTAATTTAAACATTTTTATTTTTATTTTTAATTCTCTTTCTATATTTCTCTCTTTTCAGGTACCATGGATGGCTTTGTGTATCAATGGCCATACACGAACATGACTCAACCAAGGGGAGCGGAGATTGAAAGACTCGAGAAACTTTCTGCATTGTCAGCACAGATTGAGACACTTTCGAGGATGTTTGAAGCTTTTGAAGCTCAGTGTCGTCAAAGTATGGCGGTTACTTGTGATTATTGTGCTGGAAATCATACGAGTCATCAATGCGCCATCAGTTTCGAGCCGGTACAGTATAGTGGTGATTACCCCAATAATTATGTCTATCCCAACAACTTTCATCAGGATTGGGGGTATCACCCGATTTTTCATGGAGTAACAATCAAGCTGCAGCTCAACCACCTAGACAACAAAACACCTCCGGATTTCAAAATCCGACTCAACAACTAGAGAAGATATCAAGTTTGGAAGAAGCCTTGGAAAAATTCATTAGAGCTTCTGACAAAAAGAACGAGGAACAAGATAAGAAATTGAATCAAGTAGATCTTACTTTGCAATGCCATGGGGCATCGTTAAAGAATCTGGAAAATCAAGTGGAACAGATAGCACATGCGTTGAACAGCCGTCCTCAATACACCTGGACCTATGACATGGATTCCGAGACTGATGGAGAGCCCGAGCCAAATCTACAACTGGATGAGCCACGAGATGAAAAAGAGGAGACAAGTGGGGATAATGACAACAAGGTCGGTGAAGAACTAATTGTGAGAACCAATGATGATGAGCCAATGTTATTTATGCCTCAAGTGCCTTCTCCTCCATAGTTCAAGAGTCCGGTTAGATGTGCAAAACCTTGTCCGATTGGTAGTCATGTCGTTTAATACTCTCTCTGTGATGTAAAAGCAAGTACACCTTGAAACCATGGTGCGATGAAATGGAGAAGATAGAAGAAGAAAGCTGTTGTGTCTCACAAGCTTGATGCTGAATATATTCATGACACAATGGAGAAACCACCTAGATGCCGGACGTTCTTGAATGTGATCTTATCTAAAGAAAACATGCTAGGTGACTTTAATACAATGGCTATCGTAAATGGGAAACTACCAAAAGCTATATTATTTTCGATGGATGGAGGGTTCTCAACTTTCGTAGGGGAATTGGATAGAAATTGAAGAAGTCAAATTTGAGACTACAAAACAAGCGCTTATTGGGAGGCAAACCCAAGTTTAATTTTTATTTTAGTTTTATTAAGTTTTATATTAGTAGTTTTGAATTTGCATTTATTTAGGATTTAATAAAATTGCTTCTATCGTGGTTTTCTGAGTTATTCAAGTCAAATTTAAGTGTGGTGCCCAATTTGTTCCATGTGCTTGCTTTATTCTCCAAACTTAGCGGGCAAGGAGGAAGATTGCTATATTTACTGGGAAGTCCTCCGCTTTAATTTTTTTCTATTTCACCATTGAGGACAATGTCTAGTTTAAGTTTGGGGGCATTTTAGTGTCGTATTGCATATAGTTAGTTATTTACATTGTAGTTCGTTATGTTTTCGTTTATTTACATTTAGTTGTTGCATTCGTTTTTTTTTTTTGTTTAAAAAAAAATTTAAAAATCGCAAAAAATAGTAGTTAGTTTACTATGTTTGTTGCGATTAGTTTATCTTAAAACTAGTATCTTAAAACCTAGCGCCTAAGGTCTTATATGGTCTCGGGAGTCGTTGGTCGAAAGCTTCGCTAAGGTGTGACAATTTGTTAGCCCAATGGAATGAGACATTGCACGCTTATGGTTAAAAAAAACAATAAAAGCGGAAAAGAGCAAAAAAGCCCCGTAATGAAAAGTAAAGCATAAGTATCCCAGATTGGACTCTTGAACTTGGTGGATGTTTGACTTTAGTTGGATATAGCTTGTTCGTGAATTTTGTGAATTTACACAGTATGATGCCTTCAAAGATATCTATTGTGTCTTAAATTTGATTTTGTATCAGTTAACATTGTTGTGGAGCACACACGCAATATATCAGTGATAACAATCTAAGATTTGATGATTGATTGGGAAATTACTGATTTGTTTTAATATGATGTATTATCATGTTTACTTGATTTCTCTAAGACCGGTTGAATAGACTTGTTTCTGTCATTACTGTTGGATTCGTAGGCATATAGATTAGTTTCATTACATTGCATTGAATAACATTTTTGTGTTTTTTCTTATGGACAAGCAGAGAAGCCACTTCGGAGCCCATTTGACTATACGTCCTGACATTATTTCGACAAACTTCAAGAATGAAAGTTGTAGATCTACTTCTCCTCTTTCCGGAACATCTTGAATCATCAAAATCGGAGTTCGGACGCAAAAGTTATGGCCATTTTCCCAAAGGACGTCGGAGTAGAAAATGTCAGATTTTGGGCGGCCAAAGGCCAAGGCGCGATTTTTAGTGTATTTTACAAATGGCAAGGCGCTAGGGGGAACTCAATAGCGTTACATGTTAATGACCGGGGCTGGGGAAGGGTTTGGTGCGGCCTGGACGCGTTTTGGGCGAATTTTGACACCTTTTGACTCCAAATAGGATAGGGGTTGTTCCAAAACTAAAAATTGTACTTGTAACCTATAAATACATGATGTAAGGCATAAAATAAAGGAGATTACATAGCTTAGCCTAGATTAAACACTCCTTTAGATTAGAAAATAACCCTAGTTCTTATTAGTTTTGGAGATTGAAGCAACTTGGAGACCATTGAAGATCAAGAGCAAGAGCAAGAGGGGAGCATCAGATTTGCTGACAACAGATTCTATTCTCTTCTCTCATCTTACTTTTATTTTTTGATGTCTATTCAGTTGTGGATTCTTGGTTTTAATTCATTAATTATGAACTAACTATTTTTGAGATTTCAATTGAACTTTTTATGGCTATGAATTAGTTATTCATTATATTCTAATTATTTATGTTAAAGTGAGTTGTTTATCTTGTCTTGTGCTTGTTGCTTAATTATTTGATCAGTAATTACTTTGTTACTCTAGAAGGAATTGGAAGAGGAATTCTAGGGTTAGAACTGGGCATGATATCATGTGACTTAGTTATTTGCATGGTGAAAAATTAGGTTTGTGAATTGAATGGAAATATCTATTCGCCGCATGTAACACGTAAGGAATTGGGATTGGAAAGAGTTTAATTCAATTGTTTTGCATAGGAATATAGCAAGATTAATCTGGATTAAATAGAAGGCAATTGATCACTTGGAAAAGGACTTTTGGCATTTGAGAATTCTGCTAACAATTCAAGAGAGCATAATAATTGGGATAATTGGATAATTGATTTATAATTCAATTGGGGATATTGAAGTCTTAATCTTTATTTATTTGAATTCAATCGTTAAAATCTTAGTTTTAATTAGTTAATTTAGTTTTCTTAATTAGAAAAAACACGATTTGAGATTGTTTAAATAAAATTAGTTTGGTTAAGAATTAGTACTTGGTGATTTTTATTAAATAATTCCTCGTGGGAATGATACTCTACTTTCACTTTATTACTTGTTGACCGTGTATACTTGCACGTATTCATTGATTGCGAAATCGATCAACACTTCTTTTCAACTTGTTCTTCAACTCTGAAATCTCTACTATCATTCGTTCGTTCTCTCCTTCAGTGTGAACCAGCTTCTCTTCAACGTTATTAAAACGTTCCTCTCGATCTTGGATCTCGTCGTCCTTCTGTGCCATCAAGGTCTGCTGTTCAGCTACTATCTCTTGCAACTCCTCAACGGTATCTTGAAGTTCCACATTGCGGTCATACACCTCGTCGTACATACGGGAAGCTATCGAATTAAGTGGAATCTCTTCCTCCTCGTCCTCCTCATCCCCCGACTGTGGCAGCTCAACAGGGTCCTCCTCATCCGTCTCTATCTCATCCTCCTCATCAGGTACTCTCTCCTGCTCAACTACTGTGTCCGACGAAAATGTTTCCCGTGGAAGTAGTTGTTCCCAAATCACCTGAATTTCTCGAGGCTCCTCCTCTCTAGCCTGACTGGATCCTCCTACATTAGCCATCCTGTCAACCAAAATTTAAGTTTTAATTACTAATCATTACTACTCGACACTCACGAGCACATAAGTTGTAATCACATAAACACATAAGTTTTTTTATTACTTTCTCTTTCCTAAAACTCGATACGAGTTTATCATCACTATCTTTTCAAAGGTTACTTCCTAAGGCTTTTTCCCACCTAAGGTTCATAACCTAAAGCTTTGATACCAACTTATGACACCCCCAAATCTAGGTACTTAATTCCCACAAGATTTGGTGCTCACTATCCATACATTTACACTATCTACCCAAATAAAATAATATTTAAACCATAAATCCTCCCTTTAAGTAGGGTTACATCATTAAATAAAAATCTTCCCAGGTTATCTAACCTTAAACATCATTCACGTGAGGAAATAAAATTATTACATCACATTATTAAGTAAAAGTCTATCATCAAATTAAAAGTCTAACGATATAACAATAATCAAAATTACAAGTCTTCATCACTTGTACAATTTTTCCTTTCCTTTGCTAGTTGAAGGTTCATCTACCTTCTCAACTTTGGCTGCAATGAGTGTATAAATATGCAAGAGTGAGCAAAATAATTGCTCACTGGATATAACAATGAATCAACAGGAGAATAATAATAATAATAACTGCCAACAAATAGTCTCATCAAAACTGAATAGTACTCTAACAATGATAATCAGAAAGTGGAATCCAAACTATGGAATATATCTAATTAAAGGTCATAAGACCATGAAATATTTCGATAGTTACGAGTAATCTTTCAACTCCAACTTTAATTGTCATAAGACTATAAGGACTCCTCGTACTTAGGGGGGTCAGCCCTTCGTACAATGTATTGTGCACAAACATTTCAACGCTAAGCGTAAATTTCCCCTAATAATAGGGTTGTTCATCTCAGTATTTAGATTATAAGTCTGCACCAAAGAAAGTTTGGTTTGGATAAGCTTTCAAGGGTAATTTGAAGTTTAACAAACATCAACTAGAGGACTAGTTGAATCAATAGTGTTTGATAACACAATAGTTGATCAATAATAACATAATATGAAACAATGAATATGTGTAACTGAACCATCTATATTCTAAACTCATGCTTGGAAACAACTGCAAAGCATAAGTATTGAATGACAATAAACCTTGTTTGAATAATATTAAACTAGGTCTATGATTTATGGAATATACACGAAGTACTAGCAAGCTGAAAATAAAGCTTGCTCATTATGAGAATAGCTTGTGTCAAATAATTGAACTAAGATAATTCAACATTAGAAATTAGATTTCAAGAAAATTGCATTCTTTGTACATGAAGGATAATAAAGAAACTTGTCTAACAATAAACAAGTTAGAATACATCAATAAATATTGGAATTCAAACTTGTTTGAGTAAAATAAGGTCAGAGCTAGCTTGTTCAAATCATGATTAAGACTACAAGAGTTCGCTTAATGAAACTTTAAAGTAAGAACTTGCTCAACATAAATGTAGAGTTAAAAGGCTTGCTTAATGTAAAAAGAGAAGTTTAGAAACTTGCTCAATCAAAAGAATGAAGTTACACAATGTAGTAATAGAATTAACTCAATGAAAGTGTAGAGTTAGAAAACTTGCTCAATGTAAAAAGAAAAGTTTAGAAACTTGCCAAGCTATAGTATTAAACTCACGTTCACCTACACATAGGTTTAGAACCACAATACCTATTAGATATGCCAACATACCATAACATGTACATTTCTAGCTAAACTTACCATTTTAGCACAAGTCTTTCTTTACCATTTACATTTCATAAATTCCAAGTGTTAACATCACAACATTTAACTAACATTCATTGTATAAACTAAGTTATAACATAACACGTTCACAACTTATAAATCATTATTTTACAACTTTGAATTTACAATCCACATAACATAACTTTGTTTTAGCCTTGTTGTTACATGTTGAACACGTTAACATAACCTTAAGCTAAGTTTCATTGAACGACCAAAGTCTTCATAATTAATGCATTTCACTTTATCTGTGTGACGAAGTCTTAATCAAAAGTTGCATGCCCAGCTTTATACTAGATAGCGTAATACCATAGCCATTTATGATTCCTGTTTTCGCATAACAAAGCTATGACACTTTTCTTAAGCCAACTAACACGAATTTCACCCACCAAAACAGTAATAATAACATATAAAAAGGGTATAGAACTATCACAAACATATTTGTGAACATATTCCACTAATTAAAACTATTTAAGCTAGGTTAATTTCTCAAATTCCCTGTTTTTCATATAAAACTTTATTCTTGATATTCATCCCAAAAATTATCACTGTGAATTCAATACTTGGCCAAATTACTCCATTCAAATTACGTTATGCTCGTTTCTTAATGAACTAACATATACAAGCTTTAATTTACAGTTTCACATACAATTTGTCCACTAAAAATTGTACTTGCCTAAGCCATATGAAGAACACATATATTGTCAAAATTTCTTACTACTGTCAAACGAAATTAGCATGAATTCCTTGTTTAAACATAACTCTAATCATTATAAACACATATACTCACAATTACCCAATTATCTAGAAATAATTCGAAGAGATGAAATTCACAGAACATGCAATTTTTTTATTTTATTTTATTTTGTCGTAAAACCCATATGCATATATATATATATATATATATATATATATATATATATATATATATATATATATACTAAGGTTGTGAATATACCTTCAATTAGCGTGATAATTCCTTGCAAACACCACTGAATTAGCTTTGAAATCCTTAAGCTTCCTCTCAATCTCTCTTAAGTTTCACTGCCAAGCTCTATCAAACTCTCTGAACTCTCTTCTCAATATAGCCAAATACCAAGTCACGTAGCACTTAAGCACAAAGGAAAAAAATGATAACCTTAATAATCCTAATAATTAACATCCGTTAAAAGAAACATATATATATTATAAATATATTATATTTACTATTTTAATTTATTTATTTATTTTATTTAAATTCAAAATTTTGAAATTCCAAAGCCATAAGCCTTTGTTTGGCAAAACCTTTAATTTTGAAAGAATTAATATATTAAGACTTGTTTGGCAAACCATAGTAAACTCCTTTATTTTATTTTAATAAATAATTTTAGTTTATAATTTATAATTATATCTTATTTATTTGGATTTCCATATACAACATTAACCCATTAAAGTAATCACATACTGTATTTTAATTAAATATAGCATTTTAGCAACATCACCAAAATTATAATTTTTATTATAATTTTATTTAATAATTTAGTATTCCATTTTAAATTATTAATTAACAATATAACACTTCATGCCATATTACAATTCTCTAAATTATATATTAATTTGATTTAGAAAAATTCTCTAATATATTTCATCAATTCAACAATAGACACATCAAATAAATATTTATATTATTCAATAAATATTTAATATTATAATTTGAAATTTTGGATCGTTACAATTGCTGTTCTCAACATTCTCGGATGTCATTTTCAAATACTGTAACAAAACAAGGTTTAATTGACATGCCACATATTATCCCTACATTCTGACCGAACAATTAAATAACAAATCAACTTAGGTAGGTCATACTAGCGAAGGATTTTCCCGTCTCACCCCCATAGTTCTAGTTTCACATCTTAGCTAGGGATCATATCCCTAAGCTTTGATACCAACTGTGACGCCCCCAAAATAGGTATACATCACCCATCTTGAGTCGCCAAATACATGGTACAAAATTTAAATACAACTTAATAATACAACTGTCGTGTAAAATACGACAAAACATAAACTGAGATTTTTAATATGAATATTGTCTTCTAGACAGTATTCAACTCAAAAGGAGTCCTCAATACATTTATTATCACACTATTTCATAGAATAGTGAGGACTACTAATGCTATCATCTGGACCGTCACTCTGTTCCCTGACTAGTCCCAGCTACGTTCTCATTTCCTGAAGAGAACAATGAAAGCAAAAGGGTGAGCTCAACTAGCCTAGTCAAAAATATCATGACTAAGATAATGCAAAATAATTTATCGTTAGCCTTCCACAGTGTTAAACTGATAAAATATAACAAACATCAAGTTTAACTGCAGCGGAACAAGAAATCCATTAGAAGAGTCAAGTAGTTCATAAAATCTACTATCTTCTATGATTTAAAAGGTTTTTCATCACTTTTATCACGAGACTCGACTTAATAAATAATCCACATCATCGAATTACCTCGCAGCTTTACGACCCAAGGATATTCTTTAGTATCACGACCACAAATTAACCATGCACTACGAGCCAAGGATATTCGTGTATTCATCAATGGTCATGATCATGCGAACAACTGTCCATCAATGCACTACGGGCCAATGAGGACTTTTACCACATCATTAGTAACATTACGGTCATGATTATACAGAATAACCCCTGGTCATAATCATACCAAGTCCATCTATGCACTATAGGTCACATATGACTTTCAACAAAATATAAACATGAGGATGATGACAATGATATAAGAATTCAATAAAACAAGTTCAAGGATAAATTTTTAAAGATTTATAATTTAATTTATCCATAAATCAATAACGTCCAAATTGTCAACATGATACTGCTTTGTGGAGTAAAATTCAAGAATAATATTGTACCAAAAATAATTTGGACCGAAAACGAATTAATTTTTATCATGAATAATACCCCGGGTAAATAGTACCACCGTGAATAGTACTTCAGGAATAGTAACCCCGTGAATAGTACTCTGGCATGAAAAAGTTAAAACTTATCAAGAATGCTCAGAATAATATTTCCATGAAAAGATACTGAAGGAAACGCAAATATCAAGGATATTCTACTAATTTCATGGAGTTTAAAAGCCAAACCTTTAACAAAACGAGTATAGAATTCGAAATCTGAAACGAAATAATATTACTTACATACTACAGAGTATGGAAGAAAAAATTATTTCAAGCGAATATTGAACAAAAATAACATCCCTTACCTTGAAAAGAAGAGTATTCCAACTGATATAGCAGGGATATTCTTGAAGAAAAATAACTTATACTGTTTTCTACGCTCAAAGTTTTCTAAAACTCTAAAGAAATACGCTCAATATTATTGAAGAAGAATTCTCTGATTCTGGTGTGATTTTCAATTCTAACTAAGCATCCTATTTATAGGAGAATGGAAGGGGTACTATTTGAATAAAATCACGGACGCACATTGGGTTTATTTCACGGACGCCAATTCCGATATCACAAAACATTATTGTGCACTGCATAGTAAAATATTATGCAATTAAAATATAATATATTCTATTTTTCATAAAAAAAAATATAATAATAATAATAATAATAATAATAATAATAATAATAATATTCCCTCCTGACCAAGGCATTAGCCTTTCTCCCCGTGAACTTCCCTACCAAAATTCCACCCCCCCTTAATTCATTTCATCACATGGCATATATATATATATATATATATATATATATATATATATATATATATATATATATATATACATTTCATGCCTTAGTTTTTCTTTTTCTTTACCATCCCGTGACCAAATATTCCTCCCCTACATTTCATTTTTCTTCCCACATGTGGCCCCACCTTTATTACATTAAATAATTTTTTACCGATTATTTAAAAAATGGGTAAATGTGGGTCCATAAATACTTCATAAAAATTCCCTCAATATTTTTAACAACATTTATCATCATTATTATAATTCGCAATATTTAACAACCAGGTTGTTCCCAAGAAACAGGGGGCTTTCCAATAAGGATTTCTCCCTATTGGCGTGCAATTAGGTGACCAAACCTCTCCTTGATAGAACTTCTAGACATCGTCAATATTGCAAATAATAATATTAATAACTTTGTCGTCTCAATTATTGATTTAATAATATAAAATATTATGCGGATGATACTATGACAATAATTGAATCACTAATATGAGAGATATGGTGCAACAATTACTGTAACAATAATTGAGTATAACTGAGTGACTTCTCACGTAAGCATCAATAATCAATACTGTGTGCTACTATGCAACCACGCGTATTACTGTACTTTTAACACCGGGTATTTCAACAGTTAACTGTAAACCTTTCGCCGTTATTGTCATAAAAAATATTTTTGTCGTTTTCTCAATCCGACAATAATTCCGCCAGGGGTCCACTAATGATTGTCTTTGTCGTCTTAATATTCCTCTTAAAACGAATATTCCCCGAAAAATCGAATATTATATAACAACTTGCGTACTTTGTAAAATTTATAAATATTACCCACAACTATAACATTATATCAAATTCACTCCATAATATTCAGAAATGATATTTATAGAAAATTCTTCTTTATTCATAAAAGTTGGGGTCTTATAAAAACTGTTTTAGAAATTAAAATCTTTGGAAAATGCTCAAGGAAACCTTCGTACATGGGAGTCCATGCATCTAAGTTATAATAGATATCATATAACTTGAGAATCATCCTTGGTTGACCCAATAGACCCTAAAGAAAAATGAGAAGATTGCTATCTTGTTCTTTCCAATGGTGAGTCTTCTCTTGCCATATAATTATCTCCATTGTCTGCAATTGAGAATTATATTTCAACCAAATTCTAAGATTATATAGGTAGTGCTCATAGATATAATCAGCAGGTGGATGTGCACAACCCTATCTTATGATAACACAAAGTTGTAGGTCATTAGACATCTTGTATGATAGTGGCAAAACACCCTTCCAAAGTTGGGTTCACCTCACCCTATTCGATTCACCAAAATCAACGATTAAATGACGTATAAAATATGAGACACTTATCTAAAATTCTCAATAAAATTATTTCCATACTATTTAGGGGAAACCTCAACAGCTATAGACCACTGTTCTATTCCCCTATTACCCCCGCTCGACCCAACTACACTCTTATTACCTGGAAGGAATTATGAAACAAAAAGGTGAGCACAACTAGCCCAGTAAACAATATCATGACTAAAGATAATTAAATTATCAATAGCCTTCGTCATTATTAAATCAGAGATTTAGAACATATGGTAGATGACAAAACGTTTCAACCATAGTTGCCACGGAACAAAAAATCCATTAAAAGAGTAAAATAGACCATAAAGTATATTATATTTTCCATGTTAAAATTCCACCATCAATATTTTATCCCTGTAACATCAATCAACAGTTCCTGTCCACAATCATGTGAATAACTCATAATCATAATTGTGGTTCTAAATTCATTTTCGCACCCAGGACGAAGATAATTTTCATCACCTGTCTTTACCTAAAACATCAAAGTTAATGGTTATACCAAATCACAGTTCATGTTCATAGTCATACTAATAAATTCATCTTTGCAGTATGGGCCAAAGATATTTTTCAACAGTTCATCTTTGTACTACATGCCAAAGATATTCAACAATAGGTTATGTTTACACTACATGCCAAAGATATTCATCAATAGTTCGTCTTTGCACTACATGCCAAAGATATTCAATAACAGGTCATCTTTGCACTACAGGCCAAAGATATTACTATCTCAAAGAAATATATAATCATTTCAGAATTTATATAAACAATAATTATATCCATGTTGATCAATTCACCTTTGCACTTAAGCTAAATATATTCAATTGTAAATTCAATGGTCATGATCATACCAGTCAACAATTCATCTTTACACTCAAGTCAAAGAAAAATTTCATCACTAGGATAATAAAAATGTTATATATGATAATAAAAACAATATGATCAAAATATCTATTTAATTTCAAGAGTAAGATTCATAAATCAACAATAATTTGGTCAGAAAAAGATACAAATTTTGTCGTGAATAGTACTCCGTGAATTGTAACCCATGTATAGTACACCGTATATATAAATAGTATTGTATACGTAAATACTGCCATATACATGAATAGTGTCGTATACGTGAATAGTGCCATTTACATGAATAGTATCGTATACGTGAATAGTGTCGTATACGTGAATAGTAATCCGACACAAAAAGGTAAAAATTTCACAATAAAATTCATATCAATATTTTGGTATAATGATATTAAAAGAAATAATATCATTTACTTAAAAAAAATAACATCCCTTACCATCCCTTACCTCAAAAGAATATCACTTCTGACTAGAATATCGGATATAATACTGAAGAAAACTTGCACTGTATAACAACACTCAAGATATCTAAATACTCACAAAAATACACTCAATATTATAGAGAAAAAACTTCTGATTCTGGTGTGTTTTTCAATTCTAACCTAAGCACCGTATTTATAGGAAAATGCTTAGAACACCAAAGTAAAAAATTTAATAAAATAATATTATTTCTAACAAAATTCACGCCCAATTTTGAAAATCAGATTTCAGCATTTAAAACAAACAAAAGGCTAAGTGTGGGTCCCACCAACATAAAAAACATTTTTCTTTAAAAAAATATTTATAACTCCAAAAATCAATTATATTGGAACTTCAATAATTCGTAATAAATGGCCCTTTTATCAGAAAAATTCGAATCTTATGTCCATTTCATAGGAAATTTAATTCTCTACAACTTTGTAGAAGAAAGTTTTTCCAAATTCCGAACTTAAATTTACCGAAATTCATATACGGATGATTTTCAATACCTCTATTCCGACAAAATACTGATAAAACATCTCAGCATTAATTCATTCATTTATATCCACATAAAATAAATATTTCATTATCATATAAATCAATAATTAATTATTCATAAATAATATTACAGAACTATAATATTGACAACCAGGTCATTTTCAGGAAAAATGGGGCCTTCCGATAAGGATTTCTCCTTACTGGCACGCAATTAAATAACCCCTCCTAGACAGAACTTCCTTTGACATTGCAAATAATGCTATCTAATAATATTATTCAAATAATATAAATTATTGATCTGATAATATGAAATAATGTGCAATGGTAATTATTAAATAAACAATATAAAATATCAACGCAGCAATTATTGAATAAGTAAAATAAAATATTGAACAATAATTACTGTAATAATTATTGAGTAGTGACTTCTTACGTAATAATCAATAATTTGTGCAATATCGTGTGCTACTGTTCAACATCGCGTATTACTGTATTTTAACCACTAGGTATTGCAACAGTGTTAACGGTAACAACTACTCCATTATTTATAAAAAAAACTCATACTTGTCATTTTCTTCATCTGACAGTTTTTCGTTATCGGGCCCACAAATTGTTGCGCCGTCGTACGAATATTCCCCGACAGCAAAAATATTCCACGACCAAACGAATATTCCCCGAAAATAATGAGTATTTTTTAACCACTTGCTTATTTAAAATATTTGCGCATTTTACCCATAACTAACCACATTAATCAAATCAACCCCTTACTATTTCAAAATAATAAATAGAGGAAATTTAATTTTATAAAAATTGGGGTCTTACAACCTCCCCTCCTTATGAAATATCGTCCTCAAAATTGACGTACGTATCTGGTATTTCAAAGAGTTGAGAATACCTTGATTTAATTTCAGATTCCATCTTCCCTGTCATCATGATTTCCCCATTGCTCATTCTAGAATACAGCTTCAAAACAAAGGTTAATTGACATTCCACGTATTATCCCTATATTATGACCGACCAATTAAATAACAATTATGCTTAGGAAGGTCATACTAGCGAAGGATTTACATGTCTCTCCCATGCTAGTTCTAGTCTCACATCTCAGCCAGGGATCATATCCCTAAGCTTTGATACAAAATATGATACCCCTAAAATAGGTCAACACAACCCATCTTGGGTCGCCAGAAACAACACTACTGACAACTTCATTTATACAACTGTCGTGCAACATACGAGGACACATATACTGTGAGTTTCAATACAAATATTTGTAACTTTCATGGTGCCTCGACCACAACACCTTACAATGGTACCTTACATAAAGGTACAAACAATAACTATTTTAGAAATTAAAATGTTTAGAAAATGCTCAAGGAAACCTTCGTACACAGGAGGTCATGCATCTAAGTTATAATAGCTATCATATGACTTAAGAATCATCCTTGGTTGACCCAATAGACCCCAAAGAAAAACGAGAAGATTGCTATCATGTTCTTTCCAATGGTGAGTCTTCTCTTGCAATATAATTATCTTTATTGTCTCCAATTGAGAATTATATTTCAATCAAACTCCGAAATTATATAGGTAGTGCTCATAGATATAATCAAAAAGTGTTCGGCTTGATTGCTTATATTTTCGAGATGTGAAGCATCTTCATACACAACAATTCTGAATACTCAATAAAATGAAAGTATTAACGACCTCAATTACTATTGATCATAAGAGTTTGAAAAACCTCTTTTACAAAACATCACTGCTATATCTTGTTATTACTGAATTTTTATATAAATTCAAACCCTTTGTATATAGGTGCAAACGAGGCATAACACTACTTCCAAATAACTGCACATTGACCCACACACACACACACACACACACGCACACACATTCAGATAACAATTTAATTGAAAAGTGGCGGTCACCGTGGTAACATGGATGTCGGGAGGTTCCTAACACATTCCCTCCACATAATCAAGCCCCCGCACCCTAACAAATCTCGGCTTCACAGACCAATTTAGCAGTGTCACATAACTTGGTCAATGTGAAAACCTTTTCTCGGTTGAGTTAGTGCAACCATTTAAAAATACCAACTGTCGACTCTTATAGTCCAATCATCGACAGATACATGTTGGACCTTTTTATAACTTGTTTTTTCAAACAAATCTCACCTAATATGAGAACACCAAAAGACAAGAACAGAAAAAGGGACAATAAAAATCTCAACGTCGACAGGTGGCGACTCTGCTGAGGACTTCTAGTAAGAGGGCTTAAGCCGCTATTACAAGCTTTTCAAAATTGTTACATGCTTGTGTGTGGATGTTGCATTTATATTTATATAGATGTGTATGAATGCATTTACTTACTACACTTAGTGCTTCGCACTATATCTACTTATGATATTGCAGTGCTTCGCACATGTCATCATTTTCATACGGTGAGACACATTCAATGTGAATGAATGTTGTGTAGTTCTTCCACCTGGAGGCTATCCTGTCGGTGTTTGATTATTTGACTCATAAGGAGACTAATTCCAATGAGGCTCAGGAAAGACCTCACCCAGATTTGGTCCAGTTAAAAGACCAGATTAACTTCCCGTCAAATAAATTGCAATGATCTAGGAACCTTTATGCCAAAAAGCCGCGAGAGTAACCTAAGATAGGCCAGCCTCTGATAAACCAAACGCGGAGGAAAGTCTCTTCATGTTTTTCCATTTCAATTACTTTTAAAATCAATTACTTGTAATTTCATTCCATTTCAATCTCTCTGTAATGGAAAATATGAAATAATATATGTACATGCATATTAAAACCTAACATGCTGACATCCGTTTTGCAGGATAACACTCCTATAATGGACATATTACATAGTATGTAAATCATTTATACATTCCCTAAGACTTAACTACATAAGTCTTTTTATAGGGAAATAATTGGACCTACTACCCATTCAAAGTCCAAAAAGGCAAAAAGCCTACAACCAACCATGGCTACATCTGGCCAGTCTAGTCCTACTCATGAGGAGTTCGAAGGTCTAAGCAACCAAATTACAGAGTTGGTTGTTCTACTTAAAGAATTACATCAGTCTACTAAGGGTCCACAAATACCCATACATACAGAATCCTCCACACAAGGAGGAACTTAGGTCCAAACAAAGAAGCTCACATACCTGAGTCTTAGTTGGACAAAACCAATAAAATCCATGTAATCACCCATCTCAAAGAAGATCCAGACACCGGTGATATCAGGAAGAAAGTCCTTCAAATGGAAGAGACCATTAGGTTTATCAAAGGGATTGGAGCACACATGAGTGTTTTATATGATGACCTTTGCATATTCCCTGGTGTTCATTATCCAGAGAAGTTTAAAACTCCTGATTTTGAAAATTATGATGGATTGGGAGATCCTTACACACAGTTGAAGGTATTCATTGGAGAACTCAGATCTTATTCAGAGAATGAGAAGCTCAGAATGCAGCTATTCCAGAAGAGTCTGACTAGAGAAGCCCGATCGTGGTACACTATATTAGACAATTCTAAGATCCATAGCTGGGAATAGCTAGCTCATGCCTTTCTTAGTCAGTACAGTTTCCAGTCTCAGATGGCTCCAGACCGGTTCTAAATTACCAAGGTCAAGAAGCATGCTAATGAGTCTTTCTGAGAGTATGCTAAAAGGTGGAGGCGCCTTGCTGCTCAAGTTACTCCCTCTATGACGGAGTCAGAAATGGTTATGACCTTCATAGACATGCAAGAGGCTCCTTTCTATGAGAGAGTCTTAGCTGGCATTGGCAAGCCATTTTCTAAAATGATTAAATATGGAGAGATGGGGTTAAAGTCAAGAAAGATTCAAGACCTTGCCACTTTAAAAACTTTTACTGAGCACATCCTGTCTGGAAATTATGGAAACAAGCCCCGGAGGGTCCATAAAAAGAAAGAGGAGGATGTTTTCTTGATATTACAAGGTCAGAAAGGAAGTCAAAATATGCCTATCCAGAGGAGAGATTACTCCCCCTTTCAAGCACAATCTTCAAACCCTCCATTGCCAAAGAGGGGAGAACTCAGATGCAATCGAGTGTTCACACCCTTAAGGGATTCACTCGAGAACATTCTCAATCTTCTGACTACTCAGAAGAAAATTACCCATCTTCTTCCACCAACCAACCTGAATGGGAAGGGTTTCAATGCTACCTGGAAGTGTGCCTATCATACTAGAGCTCCAGGCCATGATACTCAGGATTGGTGGGCCTTGCAACATAAGATCTATGACCTAATTGACAACGGTGAGATCATGGTAACTAAACTCGACCAATCTAATGTGCAAGATAACCCTCTTCCTCAACACAAAGAAGAGGAGGTTATTATGATTAATTGGAGCAGTGGACAGAGTTCCAATTATGTTGTTGAATCCTCCCAAACCAGCAAGGATAGCACTAGTAAATGGGACTTTGCTCAGTTCCAGTTTATGATGGAACAAAAAATGAAGACTCTTTCTGAGCAAGTCGAATAATTGGCAGAATTGGTGGTCCATCAGTACCAAGGCACACGCCAATTAATCAGCCAGGATCATGCTAGTCTCCTTCTTTTTATTATGAATATTCCATCCTCACCTCCAGAAAGTGAAACACTAGAGAACAAAATTGCAATAAGAGCAAATGCTAAACCCCGTCGGGATTTTTCCAACAAGAGGGAATTTACATACCTTGGCCAACCGATGGAGGAGATATTTTATATGCTTGTTAATGAAGGAAGAATTACAGCTCTACTACCTCCAATCAATCCCCATTCAAGACGGTTTGATTCTAATGGAGTTTGTCAGTATCGCTCCTATTCTCGCAGTCACAGTACAGAAGAATGCTGGGCACTTCGCCATCTTATTCAGAACTTAATTGATAGTGGTGTCCTGCAGATGACAAACAATGACACAATGTTACTTGAGAGTGGGGACACATTTCTTACAAAATGGAAGGAAGTCGTAGTAGTTATATCTGCTAAAAATGATTCGACTGCCAGACCACTCACAATACAAGCAATACAACTCAAAGGTGTTAACAATCCTTTGAAAGTGGTTGCTCCAAAGCCAATTACATTGCCATACAGACAATAATATCTTATTGTTAGCCTACAAAAAGTGCCATGGAATTATGGAGAGGCTGAAGGATCCACATCCCATATAACTGTTATAATGTAGAAGGAGAATCCACTGTATCTTCCCCACCGGGTGATGAAGCCTACCATCAAATCAAAGGCGAAAGTTCCCATTGAGAGGATTAAAGAATTCGTCTTTACTATGGGCCATAATGAAGCCAATGTAGTTTTAAACTTGAGAGAAGCTCCACAACAAATTTCTATACTGGACTTAGTTTTCTATTCCGAAGATCATATCAAGGTTTTTCTAAAGGTTTTGGAAGAAGCCCATTTGCCGAAATTAGTGGATGTTAAAAAATTCCAGCATCTGGTTGATCACATTTTTAACAACAAAGTGATATCTTTCACTAATGACGACATACCTCTCGAAGGGACTAGTCATTGTAAGCCATTGTACATAGCGATTCTATCCTCCGGATATATGGTGGGAGGAGTTTGGATAGATGGAGGATCATCTTTGAATATATGCCCTTATGCCACCTTGGAGAAGCTGAATATCAATCTTAAGAGGATCAGGAGCAACCATACGGTTATCAAAGCTTTCGATGGATCCCGACGAAATGCTATTGGGGAGATTGAACTGCCAGTGGAGATTGGTCCACATACATTCAGTATATCCTTTCATGTACTAAAAATAGCCACATGATACAACCTACTCTCAGGGAGACCGTGGATTCATATGGCTGGAGCCGTCCCTTCCACCTTTCATCAGCAAATTAAATACATCATTAACAATAGCCTAATCACTATTATTGTTGAACCGGAATGTCCTAAACAAGGTGACATACCAATCATCAGCTTCAATTAAGAAGCTGAACCCATCAGTTTCCATACCTTGGAGGTGAGCAACACTCACTACCATCCTATTGGGGTGCCACCTTTGACACCCAAGATTTCTGTCGAAGTAATATCGGCCACTCAAGAGATGATATCATTGGGTCATCAACCTGGACAAGGGTTGGGTAAAAATAAATAGGGTATTAAGTGCCCAATTCAAGTTCCCAGTCAAACAGTGATAGCTGGATTAGGCTATTCTGCTAGCTCCAGTCACAGGAATCCTCATAAACACCAATAGATTCCTTCATCTTTACCCTACGGATCCTGAGCCTGTACGGTCTTCGGTAAAGGTGCCTGCCCACGTAATGGCTATATTATTTCCCAAAATGATACTGGTCAAAGGAAAAGAGGTCCTGATTCCTGATCTCAAAGTGAAAGAAAAGGAACGAAGATGTAAACAAGACATCTCAAGGAGATTGTCTCACCTACGCATCATTTTCCATGATGAGCACAAAAATAGATATACTCCAGACGATGATTGTCTAGACATTATGGTCATTATTCGGGAGAAAGAGGACGATGAAAGCCCCTTCATCACTGTCGTCCATCAGAATTTCACCCTTGACAATTGGATCATCACTCCTTGCATTTTTCGACAAGGGTAAAAAGGGCAGAAACTCTGTCTGTCCTGTAGATAGCAATAACTGCTTAATTTTTTGCACATTATTAGCAGTTATTTTGTCTGTACATGCTAATACTTTGTATGATTGAACAGTTTCATATATTAAGTGAAAGCATATTTTGTTTTAGGACTCTGAACTTAGATGTGCCTATACTTGCTAATGAGGTGCCTTTTCTCCACAAGGATTATAACTTTGATGTAAAGTTGGACTCAGACTTAATGGGAATACAAGAGGAAACTGAGATACCTCAGGAGATCAAAGAATGGGTCGAGGATAAACCCAAACCAAATCTTGATCAAACCACCTCATGTAACCTTGAAACCTTAGAAAACCCTAAGCTAATCCAGATTGGTACAGACCTCACTCTAAACCAAAGGAATAACATGGTTGCGCTATTAACCCAATTCCAGGACGTGTTTGCATGGTCTCACGAAGACATGGTCAGTTTATCGACTGACATCGTCATCCATTGCCTTCCCATTAAAGAGGGGTTTAAGCTGGTCAGGTAGAAGCTCAGGCGATTAAAACCTGAGTGGAGTTTAAAGGTTAAAGAAGAAAGTGTGAAATAATTTCAATCCGACATAATCATGGTATCCACATACCCTGAATGGATATCCAACATAGTCCTCGTGCCTAAACCGGGAGGAAAGGTGCGAGTTTACGTGGATTACTGGGATCTGAATAAAGCTTGCCTTAGAGACTGCTTTTTCGTGCCATTTATCCACATATTCATTGACAATATTGCTCGATACGACATGTACGCCTTTGCTGAGTGCTTTGCGGGGTATCATCAAATTATGGTTGTTGAAGAGGATCGTGAGAAAATTATATTCATCATGCCTTGGGGAACCTTTGGCTATAAACGATTGTCATTCGGCCTCATTAATGCCGGAGCAACCTATCAGCGAGCTATGATGGGTCTTTTCCATGACTTTATGCACAAAGAGATAGAGATCTACGTGGATGACATCATTGTCAAATATCGAAGGGAAGAAGACCACCTAGACCATCTCAGAAAACTCTTCAACAGGTTGTGTAAGTACAACTTGAAGTTTAATTTAGCCAAGTGCGCCTTTTGCGTTAAATCAGGCAAGTTGCTAGGTTTCTTAGTTAGCCACAAAGGGATTGAGCTGGATCCCACCAAAATCCAAGCCATCACGGAAATGCCCATACCTCAGACAGAGAAGGAAATACAAGGATTTTTTGGGATGAATCAACTTCATCAGCAGGTTCATTTCCCAACTCACAACAACCTGTGAGCCTATCTTCAAGCTTTTAAGGATGAACTTCTCCATGAGTTGGAAGGATGAGTGTCAGAAAGCCTTCCTTACAATTAAAGAATAGTTGGTTAAAGCTCCTATTTTGGTACCTCCCAGGGATGATGTTCCCATGTTCTTGTACCTGTCCATAAATGACAATGCCATGGGCTACATGCTGGGACAGAAAGACGATAGAGGCCAAGAGCGAGCTATCTACTATCTCAACAAAAGATTCAGTAGCAGTGTGTTGAGAAGACTTGTTGTGCTTTAGCATGGGCTTCCATGAGGTTACAACATTACCTCCATGGTCACACAACCCATCTCATATCCCGCATGGATCCTCTCAAGTACGTGTTCAGTAAACCCATGTTAAATTTTTGGTTGTCCAGATGGTAGTTGATCCTACAACAATTTAACTTCGTCTACGTGATGCAGAAGTTTATTGAAGGTCAAGGAATTTTGGATCAAATGGCCGCCGCACCATCAGGGGATTTGAAACACTTGGAAACATACTTCCCCGATGAAGGGGTAATGACAGTACAGCAACACCATCAGTACGATGCATACCAAACGTGGAAAATGTATTTTCATGGAGCTGTCAACATGGAAGGTTCTGGGGATGGAGCAGTTCTAGTATCTGGTACAGGGGAGCAGTATCTCGTCCCCGTAAAATTTTAGTTTGTCATCACCAATAACACAGCTGAGTATGAAGGCTGTATCATGGGGCTAAAACTTGCCCAATCAATGGGTATCAGGCGGTTAACTATCTTTGGGGATTAAGAATTAGTGATCAAACCAATCACATGAATCTATCACACCAAAGAGCTACATTTGCTTCCTTACCATCAACATGTTTTACAGATGGCTACGGAGTTTGAAGAAATAACCTTCCTCCACATTCCTCGGAATATGAATGATTTTGCGGATGCGCTAGCAACTTTAGCTTCCTTGATTAACATACCTGACAAGGAAAACATGCCAAGCATGACATTTGCCCTGCAAAAGGCTCCAACATATGGGAATTACATAGCAGAAGTATCAGATGAGCTACCTCCTATCCAACACCCTTGGTATCAGCATATCTAGGAGTACTTGGAAGATGGATCTACACCCGCTGAGGCGAGCCCAACTGAAAGAAGGCAGATCCATCGCATGACTATGATATTCTACTTGAGCAGAGATGCACTCTATAAAAGAGATGCAGGATTAGGTCTCCTTAGATGTCTAGACAAGGACCAAGCTCAGAGGCTCATGGATAAAATCCATGGTGGAGTATGTGGCTCACACACGAGCGGCCATCTACTTGTTAAGAAGATCTTGAGAATAGGGCATTATTGGCTCTCGCTTATGGCTGACTATGATGATCACGTTCAGAGATGTTACCAATATCAAATTCATGCGAATGCTATCCACACCCCTTCGAGGGAACTCCACAATATGAGTTCGCCTTGACCCTTCTCAATTTGGGGAATGGACGTGATCGGGCCCATCGAGCCCAAAGCCGGTAATGGGCATCTGTTTATCTTCACCATGATCGACTACTTCACCAAGTGGGTAGAAGCAGCCTCCTTCCCCAGGGTTACAAAAGAAGTTATCATTGGTTTCATCAAAAATAATGTCATTTGTCGACATGGACAACCAGAGGTGATTGTGTTAGACAGTGCTAAGAACCTAAACAACAAAATGATGGAGGAGTTATGCAGTTAATTCCACATCAAACACCTCAACTCCGTAATCTACCATCCAAAGATGAATGGTGATGTTGAAGCGGCTAATAAAAACATCATGAAGATCATGAAAAAGATGTCCGCCAACCACAAATGATGGCCTAACTTGTTTCCTCTAACTTTATTAGCCTACAGAACATCAATGCACACTTCCACTAGGGCAACCCCTTATTCATTAGCCTATGGGATGGAAGTAGTGCTCCCCATAGAGGTGGAAATGGAATCCCTCAGAGTGTTGATAGACTCTAACCTGGATGAAGACCAATGGTTACAAGACAGGTATCACCAATTGTCTCTAATAGACGAAAGGCTAAGTGATGCTATCTTCCATGGTCAGTTATACCAACAGAGGATCGCTGGATCCTACAATAAAGAAGTCCGGCTATGGTAGTTTAAATAACATGACTTGATTTTGAAGAAGATCATTGACAACCAAGATCAGTCTAAGGGAAAATTCTCTTTAAACTAGGAAGGCCCATTTATTGTCAAAGAGGTATTGACAGTAGGTGCTCTATGGTTACAGGAAATGAATGGCGATGAATTTCCACAACTCATTAACTTGGACACCATGAAACGGTACTATGTCTGAGGTTACCATCAAGCAAACATCCTGGTTTTGGATCACCAGATCCCCAGTCATTTTATGTTTTCTAACCATTTCTACATACAACCTTTCTTTATACCCTTCTACCCCGTTAGGGACAAACACACTTTTCAAACCAGCAGCCTGGTTTTGGATCAACAGCCTGGTTCAAACTACGCAGACCTGATCTCCTCTTCAATAGGAGTACGTAGGCAGCCATTTTTGGTTCAGTCTTACCCCTAGCAAAATATAAATACTTGTCAACGGTACTGGGATCAAATTTAAATCCACCACATTTCATCGGCTTCAGACCAAAGGGATGGAACTACATGACCTCCCCATGAATGAGAGAGTGGGCGACCATCTAAGCTGCGGTTGAGTCCTCAAAGAGCAACACCAATCCATAAGAGATGGAACTATTTGAGATCTCCTCTTCAATAGGAGTATCGACAACCATCTGTGGTGCGGTCAATCTTAGAGAGGAAAGCCGCATTCCTCTCCACATTTACATACAGAAATCAATCCTAAGACACCGAAGAGGGTAGGGATATATACAGATCAATGATCCATTCTGAATGGTCCTAAGACATCTTAATATGCACCAATCAAAGATGAGTTCAGAATACACCAAGATCACTAGCCCTGAAGAAACATGCAAATATCAAGCCAGTAGCAGAGCATAACTAAAAGGGAAGTATATAAAAATATATTTCGCTGCCATATATAATGTTTTTTGATATATACAATATGTACTGTACATGAAAAAATGGCTAAGCTAGTCTGTGTAGGAAAATAAAAGCCTATCTATAATCCCGTGGACATACGAGCTATCAAGTCCTACATGACATCTCTCTCCGAGGAAGTAGGTAATACTGTGAGCTCCTGCCCAAGGGTATCTACACGAGCTAACAGATCCATAACAAACTACATGGTGACATGATGTTTATCAATATATGCACTTATCTCAGCAATAATGCTAGTAGTAAGGGATCTCACTATAGTACTATCTATAACGGCTACTTCCTGGGCAGATATGGAAGCATCCCGCTCAACAATCAATGCATCTCTAGATGATCTAGCCTCATCCCGCTTAGTAATAGCGGTATCTCTATGAGCTAAAGCCTCCTCTCTCTTCAATAGAGAGACATCTCTCCCATCAAGAGCTGTCAACATCAAGGCCCTAGCCTGATCTCTCTCAAAGGTCATCAGATGAAGACTATGCTCTAAATATTATGTTGATTGCTAGATCAAAGTAGCACTTATACTGGGAGAATCTACAAGATCTGCTGGCAACCCAGTGAATAGCTCCTCCTCGGTGGGAAGATTAACGTCCTATATGGGTTCCCCATCATCAGAACTAATCCCCGACACTATGGATACTACCGTAGCCGATGCTGTCTTTGTCTCCATCCATGTAGAATACTCTGTCGAACAGCCTAGATGGTTAACAGAAAATATAACTAGCTCACGTGTATCCTAACAGGCATACACCCTTGATCTGTCCTCTGCTGATAAGTGGCGAGAAGCCAAACGTTGACCTAATGCCCCCTTAAAAGGATAGAAATCCTAAAACTGGTTTAACTGTGACATCATAGCCATTGGGTGGTAAGTAGTCATGCCCCTCAAGCCAGCCAGAGGAAGATAATCCATGCCAGAAGCATGAGTAATGAAGTTGTAGGGTGAACTGAGCCCTGTACACGGCAAAATGCCGAATAAATCTCCGATCCCTGCTAAGAACTCAGACCAAGACATAACATTTGTACACTCCGATGGCTGAAAGGAGTAAGACATGGCTATCTCATGGGTAAAACAATACTCGTGCCATCGGAAGGTGCCAATCGATCTCAGGTGTGACATAAACCACACATACAACATAACTGAGTTGCCTATGAATACCCCTGCAGGCTACGTACAACAATACATGGCTGATCTCAATGTCTCTGTCACGATCATAGGCATAATGGTATGACCCTCCCTGAGAGCTCTCACCGCCATGATCACGCCTGTGTCCAACTCATTCATATACCGTGGCATGTATACATATTATAATACACATATCAACAATATGTCTACTCTGGCTACACGCCACTGCTCCTCTGGTGCGGTGAAATCCCTAGAATGTCGTGCATAACTGTCTAGCGAGCCAAATCTGTCTATTAGAAAACTCTAGGACACCACATGACCGGATGTAATCTTATCATGTACTTTCTACGCCGTAACCTGGCAAGGGTCATGAACCGCCAGCTCATATCGCCAATGGCCATCCGAGTGCAAGGTCTTTCTAATGGCAGAGCCGTCAACCGCTCATACTCCTCTAATGTGGGAGTCAACTCCTGGATCCCAAAGTAGAAAACCTACCTCTCTGGTATCTAATACTCCAGCATACCATCCACAAAGCCTACAAGAACCTGGAACATCAGGAGGGTCATGGAGTGCTGTAATAACTAATCTACTGTCACTCTGTCTAGAAGTGTCAAACTATCATACCACGACCTCAGACGGGAGGCTACCAACACTGGTGGGGTGTGATCAATGCGATTAACTATCGAAGAAGACATCTATGTAGGCCGTATCATATGACCATCCAGGATTCAATGCTGAATATCTCTGGACATACATACATATGCATAACATAATACATGCACGATAAACAATAGATGGCAATATGATGTAGGGAATAACAGTACATACATTCCTAAGTACATCATCTTTGTACAGCTAAAAATACAGGGAAATGGGGCACAGACGCCCAACAACTAACAGAGGCCTATCAAAAGATATAACAAGAATGGGGCAGAGCCACCCAGCATCTAATAGAGGCCTATCAAAAGATAAAACTAGAATATACATCAGAAGAAAACAATGGTGTCAATGTCTACATCATCAATCCTGTCCACCTGATGTAACTTCTCCTGAGTCACTGGATCTCCATCAATGGGGATGTCAGACCTATTCAATGGAGGATCTGTACCAACAAAGCCATATGGGTCACCTTAGGGGCCAGCGCCTGAGGTGGAAGGATAAAAAATATCTACCTCTGAAGGATCTCTGCCTAAGTGCCGGATGAAAAAATTTGCCCGGTCTAACTACTGGGTCAAGCTATGAATCTGTGTTAAAAGAGTCAGATCTCAGACACAGGACAACCAATCCATTATCATCATGGATCTAGGAACCATATCCTCCATAAACTAGGTTGCACGGGTCTGGGCTCTGATGGTACGAGGGGACCACCAAGGATAGAACATATCCTGAATATACGGACCCTTTGACAGTGTAAAGTCGTTAACGCCCATCAATGGGATATCACTGTTAGGTGACTCTGATATAGGCGAATAACGCCTGGCAGGAGGCAAGATCGGTACACAAATCTCTCCTGTAGTGCTCTTAATATTACGTTCTCCTAAATAGAGCTCCCATCCTCCATTTGTGAAGAGAGGAATCCTACGGGTGGACATCACGTACTCTACACCAGTCGGGTACCCATCCTCAAATCCAATCGCCAAGTGTTCCCCAGAATAGGGAATCCATGTGATAGCATCAGCTGTCAACAACTCCAACTATAGAAGACAATGGGTGAAACTATAATGACCGTGAATTTTAAAACTCCTTATTAATTAAATATGTGATTTAATTTTAATGAGTTAGTTTTAGTGAGCCTATTTAAACCTTATGTGGTTATGTGAATTTATGAAATTATTAAAGGGAGTCACTAATAGTTATTTAAATTAGTGGACTAACCCTAAGAGTTTGATATCAAAGAATTGATAGGATTCTTAATGATTAAATATTCAATCTATTTGAATATAGTGGCAGGATTTGAACATATTGATTCATTTCAATTATGGGTATATCACCAATGTAGAAGTTAAATTATCTCATATAAGACTTATATGGTGATAGAAATTGGAAATAGCTTGAAGCTAAGCCATTTTAGCCTTCGTCGGGGACCAAATAGCAATGCAAGCGCTTTCCCAAAGAAGATAAAATGGCGCAAATTTGCCAAATGTTTAATTTGAGAAATATTAGTTCGTTTACTATAAAAAATGAAATGGAACACTTTGTTGTATGTGTGACAATAATAAATCATATGGACAAAGGCACATTATGTTGATATGAAATATCAAGTAGTACAAGAAATCTCATGTTATCCTTTATACTGAAATAATTAAATATCTATGTATTCCAGAAATTGGAAAAGAAATTATGTGTGTACAATGGATATATAATATTAATTAATGTGATAATGTAGTTATGTGGGTAGTAAAATATAATTATGGAGATACCCATTCAATAATACCTAACTATGTTATTTTAATTGTGTGTATTTAATGTACATGGATTATATGATGCGAGTACCTAAATTAACCCTTAAGGTCCTAATATGGAAACAATTGTACATTAAGATTCCATGTAGGGAATTATAGTAACCAAACCAAGCTTGTTGCTGAGATTTTTTTTCTTGTCCCAAATTGAGTGTCACAAGGTACATAAACAGTAGCCTACACTTAATTTACGTAACTTCCAAATGGCTAAAGCATAGGTAATGATTTCAAGACCAATGGCTGGTATTGGGTTGTTGAACCACTCCTTAGCAACCAATGTGTTCTTCCTTTGCACCATGAGCTCCAACATTAGGGTAATGTCAATATCTAGTCCAAGTTCCTTCTATAAATACAAGCTCCAAATTTAGTTTTTGGGTTGTTAGAATTTGTTTGATAAGTCTTAGTTGGAAAGTCCTAAGTTACTGAGCATTGTAGAAGCATACTTAGTGTGTAGGAGGTCCAATTCAAACTCAAGAAGGTATAGATTTTAACTATGTTCTTGAAATGGGTCTAGTTAGTTCTTGAGATTTCTTGAATTCGTATGTCAATCAAAGTGAATTCACATACTATAATATTTTTAGAAAGTATGCTTACATGTATGAACTCTTATATGATGATATTAGGCATGTTTAAATCAAGGAATAGTGTTGATGTTTGATGCTCTATAGAGCGAGCAAGTTTACTCGCCTCAAAATGCGCATATGCGTAGTGGTGCCCTATTTGTACTAGGGTGAAGCGCAATTGTATGCGTAACTTCGAATCCGGTTTAAGTTTCTATTATGCTAGGCATTTCTGATTTGGTATTATAACTTATATATGTACCTGAACAGAAGTATAACATGTTATATAAAGTTTTCTTGTGTAGTATGAAGTGATCAACACGTTTTAGTAAGAGATTTCTAATGAAAACTTAAGTTTAGAAAATAAACTTTGAAGTAATATATGTTTTACAAATTCTAAACTTATGAGACCACATACATGACTGATGTGGAACCTAAATGAGCATGATATATGATTCATAGTTGTTGTATCCATGACCAACTTGATAAGTCGTGTGCTAGAACTTAGTTTAAAAAGAAAAGCTTAGTACAATAAGGCTAATGAACATGAACGCTAAGAGATTTAGATTTTGATCTTGAAAGGAGGTTAACATGACTTAACTCCTTATTATAAGAGTTTTGAAGTTATCTTATATGTGTTATCTTTCATCATTCGCGCTAAAATAATTTTAAAGATAGCCTTGAACGTGTTTTCAAACTTAAGTTGCATATTATATGAGTACTTAAATACCAAAGGGTTGATGTGTCATGTTATGCCTATAATATCCCTAGACATGATACATATATATTGAGTATGATGATTACATGATTTTTATGTTTTAATGACATATAAATTGTAAGTTAAATTTGTGGTAATGAACTCAAGAATGATCACGTGTTATATGTGAAACTCTAGCAAGTATGTATCTTAAAATATATGTGTAATTGGTGTGTTAGAGTTGATCAAAGTCGAGAGAGCAAAGCTCAAACACGGTCCAGCTGGGGATGCGGCAAAACCGCTCTTGTTATTCCTAAGCTGAGACCGACTAAATGCAATGCCATTTCTGCGATCATGAATAAATTCTGTTTTTGATTCTAAAATTCAAGGCATGCTTATATGGTTACTTTACTTTGTGATATGTGACCAATATGTCATATAATGTGTTGAGAAGCATGCTATGTGATGACTTGATTCTTGTAAGTATAGACTCAAATTAGTTCACATACTAATTGAAAGACCGACTTGTTAATGTTAGGTCGTTTCAACGCAAGTTAGTTAAAGTTGAAATTAATTGTAGCTGAGGAAACATGCAAGTTCCTTGAACCCTACTTTTATTGAGCAAGTTTCCCTAATCTCACTCAAATTTATATTGAGAAAGTTTTCGAACTTCATTATTTAGCTATGTAAGTTTCTTAATTCTTACTCTTTTACTTGAGCAAGTATCCGAACACTATTTTTATTGTGTTGCAAGTTTCCTAACTTACACAACTTTGAGTTGTGAAAGTTTCCTATCTTTCTCATATTGTATTGAGCATGTTATTGTAAAATTGAAAGTTATCCATTTAAGCTTGAATCTTATTTCCAAGCATGCTATTAAGTGGTTTAATTACTTTATAATTATTCCACATCGATATTATTGATATTCACACTTAGTGCACTTGAGCTCGTACAGTCTTGGACTTGTACATCATTTAAAGTTCAATAATTCTTGAACTATGTTAGATAGAGTTTGAACATTTGTTTGGTCAGATAAGCGTATGAAGTTTTATAAAAGCTATCCAAACCAATTGATGGTAAGGATTTTTAGACTGAAAGAGCACTCCTTTTATGATAGGGGAGTACCCCAGGTATCTAATATAAGATACAAAGAGCAGATTTAAATGTTATGCATATACATAGTTTACGTGAGGCTGATCCCCTCAAGTACTTATTCTGTAGCCAGTAACCAAAGGGTCAATTAGCTATTGATTCCGTTGGAGTGTTATAGTTTAAAGTCTACTTGACTAGCAGTTATTCTAAAAACAATCATTATCTTTGCTTCCAATATTCATATTGTTGAATCGTTCAGATATTCATGTTGTTGAATTCATTGATATATATTTTCCATTCATCATGATATATCCTTATTGTTGTATTTAAACTTGTTGGGAAAACTTGTTGCTCATCCTTTCTATATCATGAATTATATTGCAGCTAAGCCCGAGACCTCGGGGAAGGACAAGGTTAAAAGAAAGATGTAGAATAGTGGCAAGGAGCAGACTTTTCCTTACGCTTAGTTTAAATTACTGTTATTTAATATGAACCCTAATGTTTATTTTACGGTATGTTTGTAAAATGATTTAAGGTTATCGTATCTTGGGACTAGTAACACCTTTTGAATGAACGACGTACATTTATTATTTTCTGCATTTTAGTTATCGTATGTTGTTTAGAGGTGGATGTTTGTATTTTATTGTGATGACCGAACCAGGGTTAGAGGACTTGGATTCGGGGGTGTCACAGGTTGGTATCAGAGCTATAGGTTATAAACGTTAGGAATACGAAGCCTAGGTTATAACCTTATTAAAAAACTCAAGTAGAGTATTTAAGTGATGGGTTGAGGAAATCCATCGAGTTTTTTTTGTGATAATGAAGTTATTTTTTTAAATCAAAAATTATTGATAAATGTCTTAAACTTCTTAATGCTAACGTGGATGACATATCACACAAAACCTAATAGTTTCTTCCTTTCCTCAGATCATGCTGCCTAGGAGACTATCGCGGAATCAGAGGGAGGAAGGATTCGTTAACAATGGTGGAGGGGCAAATGTTGATCCAATGTAGAACTTTGTTAACCTGTTAACTGAGGCAATGCAAAACAGACCCCCACCAGCAGCAGGGCAGCCAGGACAACACTTGGCTAGCTTTAAGGACCTTAAATTGGTAGGACCACCAGAGTTCCGAGGAACCTTGGACCCAATTGAAGCCCAAACATGGATAGAAGAGATGGAGAAGGTGTTTGAGGTTGTACGCATTGCCGAAGCACAAAAGACGAGTTTTGCCACTTTCACGATGAAGGGCGAAGCTAACTATTGGTGGAAAGCCAATAAGGGGCGAGCAGACAAGGGAGTTATTCCTTAGGACAAATTTAAGGAGCTATTCCTCAAGATTTACTTCTCGAAGAATACGTAATAGGATATAGAGGTTAAGTTTCTAGAACTGAAACAAGGTAGTATGTCTTTCACAGATTATGCGGCAAAATTTAACGAGTTAGCCCGATTCGCTCCACATCAGGTTGACACGGAGGCTAGGAAGGCAAGGAGGTTTGAACTAGGACTGAAACCATGGGTACAGAAGGCAGTGGCTGTAATAAAGATTAACACTTACTCTGATCTATTAGAAAGGGCTACCATTACCGAAGGAGGCAATGAAGCTATCGCTCAATTCAAACAAGAAAAGAAGACATGTCAGGAAGGACAGAAAGGGGGAAGCAGCGAAGGCAGCAACCTCAATAAGCGTAAATGGATGGAGAGCCAAACCTCTGGAGGTAATAAGTCTAGGGGGAGGCCAAGAAAAGTATGAAGTGCAACAAATGTGGGAGGAATCACTCGGGGGAGTGCATGAAGGGAAAGAGTGTTTGTTATCATTGTGGACAATCGGGCCACATGGCTCCTCAGTGTTCGACTGAGCAGAAGGGAGGATGTTTCTCGTGTGGTGCCACAGACCATCAAATCAAGGACTGCCCGAAGAAAAAGGGCGACGCAGTTAGCGGAAACAGCAACAACAACAACAACAATGGACTGAACATTGGAGGGTCAGCCAGTCAAGCCAACAAACCAACAAACCAACAGCAAAAACGTTCAACATGACCGTACAGGATGCGGTGGAGTCTAAGGACGTGGTGTCAGGTATCATTCCGATCAATGATATAGATGCATACGTGTTATTTGATTCGGGTGCTACCTGCTATTTTGTTTCCGAAGAATTTGCTAAACAGTTAGACTTACCCCGTGAGAGGTTAGAACACCCTATGAATTTAGAAATAGCGAACAAGGAAATTATCCCCATAGAATACATTCATAGGAATTGTTATACCGAATGGCAAGGATTTAGGCTTAAAGTTGATTTGATACCAATTAGTTTGGGGGAGTTCGATTTAATCCTTGGAATGGATTGGTTATCGGTTCACGAAGCAGTTATAGACTGTAAGAAGAAGTGTGTATACCTTAAGACTCTGAATAAGTCGAAGGTGGAATTTTATGGTAGTAAATTGTCGAGATAATCTCATTGTCTGACAATGGTACAAGCGCAAAATTGATTAAGAAGGGTTGTATAGGTTATTTGGCTCACATGGTTGATACTCGATGATTCGAGGGTGAACTGAGTCAGATACCTAAGTTTAAAACTCTATTTTTTGAAAAATATCTCCCAGCTAGTATGTAGGCTAGGACGGAGGTGAAATTTCTGGAATTTAAGCAGGAGAACATGACTGTTGCGGAGTATACCGCAAAGTTTAATTAGTTGGGTAGGTTCGCTCCGCATCAAGTTGATATGAAGGCTACGAAGGCAAGGAGGTTTGAGCTGGGCTTAAAACCCTGGCTCTACAACAAGGTGGCGGTGTTGCAGATCAATACTTTTGTAGCACTCATGGAAAAGGCTATCATAGCTGAGGAGGGGAGTGAGGCCATGAGCCTCTACAACAAGGAGAAGAAGAACAAAAGCAAGGCAATAGGAGCTGTGAAGGTGGAAACTAATAGTGGGAATATGGGTGAGAAAAAGAAAGGGGAATTATTTTGGGAATGTTCAAGTGAAACAAGAAGGTGTGAAGAAGCAAGTAGTCCAGTGTGGGAACTGTGGGAAGAATCACTTTGGTGAGTGTCTGAAAGGTAAGTTAGTATGTTACAAGTGCGGACAGGAGGGCCATATTTCTCCCAACTGCCCCAACCCAAGGATGAACAATGAGTGTTTTATGTGTGGGTCTATGGAGCATAAGGTGAAGGATTGTCCAAAGAGGAAAATGGAGGCGGGGAGTGTAACCACGGGAAAAGGCAGCGGGACTCTAGCGATCACAGGACCGACTTCAACAAACAAACCAACAAAAGCAACTGCGAGAGTCTTCAACATGGCGGTCCAGTATACTGTTGCAGCTGGGAATGGAAATCCAGGTATTATTCGAATAACTTTATTTTCATGTATATATATGACTTTCCTATATATAGCAAATTATTTTATAAAGAAATTTTGAAGGAGGAATTTGAGTTCTTTAGAAATCAAATTTCCGTTTAATCAGATAGACAAGCTTTATGTCAAATAGTTAAAGATCAGTTCGATCAAATATGATCGAGATCTACTTGCAATGATTGTGTATGATATGTACCCTTGTATATATAAGTTTTAAAATGGTGATTCCGAGGACGGAATCCTTATAAGGGAGGGTGAATGTAATAACCCGATATTTTCTATATAAATAAATGAGAAATTTTACATATAAATTTGTTTATTATTATTATTTTAAAGATGGGAATATATGCCAAGTAATTAATGTGTATGTATATATGTGATAAATAAAATATATTTATTACATGAATAATTTCAAATAGTTTTATTTTAGAATTATTGATCATTATAAAGTATATTCTAATAATAATTAATTTTATAGTAGAAATATTTTTATTATTTATTTTCCATGAAAATATGATTTTGTATTATTTAAATAACATATGAAATGATTATAGAATAATTATAATAATTATATTATTTTATTATATGAATTTTAGTTCGATTATTTAAGTTAATTATTTTAACTTAATTAATAATGTTATATATGAAAGATAAATCAGATATGGAATCCAAACCCTAATTTTGGATTTTGAGCAATGAATGAGAATAATAATATTATATTAAATATAATATTATTTTTTAGTGTTATAAATACATATTGTATATGTGTAGACTGATAATGGTTAGTCAATTATCGTGTATCACGACAAACCTTAGTATTACTGTCATAAACCATAATTGTAAACTCAAAACTAGAGTTTAAGATCGATCAGAAATAGTGTTATATGAATTATATTGCATATTATAGAATTTTTGTTAATTAGGAAAACCCTAATTAAAATTAGAAATCTAATTTGCTAATTAGGAACCCTAATTGCTAAAATTAGAAACCCTAATTATTATTTTAGTAAATTGAATTGTTAATTTGGGAACCCTAATGATATTAAGGGACCCTAATTAGTAATTTTTAGAAACTAAATTTCATTTTAAACCCTAAATTGAAATCCTACAAAAATCAAATTTTTGGGAACCTTGGGGTTAAACCCTAACGGTCAAACCCTAAGGGTTGGGACAATTGACAAGCTTGCCATTAAAAATCTTAAGGCTAATGACCACTTTACCCTTTTTGTCCCATTCTTGAATTATTGCTAGCAAAATCTTGCCAAATCTTGGCAAATCATTTCTCTAATCTAGCTATGAGCTACAACACACCAGCACATCAGCCATTATTAACATCCAAATACATTGCATCAAGTTATAGATAAGGATTAAGAGAGAGAAAGTGCATTATTTAACCATTTGTGCAACCAACACCCAACCAAACTCTCTCAAGCTCAAACTCACGAAATTGCCTTGCTAGATCAGTCACAAAACAAGCCCCATGAATTCCTCTAACAGATCATTAGCCCCGAATCAAGAACTTGTTTATAAAAAGGTATGAACCCTAGAAGAAATCTGATCTTTAATCTTGTGTTAGATGTTATGTTTTTTGTGTTAAATATGTTGTATGGAGTCTAAAAAAGTGACCTGGGTTGCTAGATTTTAGATCCATAACATCTAGAGGCTCAGATTTGTCATTTTACAAAATTTGGAAAAAAATTATTTTGTGTTCTGACAACGAATGTCAGAGGCTGTAGATCTCTCTATTTATGATTTTGTGTGTTTTATGTTTTGAAATTGTAGTATGCTATGAGATCTTTGATCTAGAACTTGAATCAAGTCATGATCATGTGTATATTTTAAGTTATTAAGAGTCAAACTGAATTGACCGGCTTTGACAGACTGTTCTAGAAAACCCAAATTTTTGCCCAGAAAACTATGACAACGTAATTGCAGGACACTGATCTCGCTGCTGTTACTTAGTTATGTCATGTTATTGTTATGGATGTGTAGACTGACATGAGAACTATAGATCCATGCCTCTAGGACTCCCCGATCATACACAAAATCAGTTCAATTGGTGGTCAAAGTAAGGTGGATGAAACTGCCGGATGAAGATTCTGGGTAACCTAGAAATCTTCAAAGGCAGTTCCTAACCACTACTTTAATCGGCTTAGATCTATCTCATTTGTTGATAAAATGGGATATAAGTGTTATGGTATTGTTCACTGACACAAGGACTACAAGATTAAACCTTAAGATTACATATAGCATGTCTGGAAAGCAAAGATTTAAAACCTAGAAATTAGACCAACGATCTTTTCTTCATTTCTGGGAAAACCCATAAATGAAGAACAGCCTTGTCAGACTTTTTGAAAGCTTAGATCTTTCAGATACGTTATGTGTTGGCCATTAACTTGATTATTAATGGTAGTATTACATTTATACTACAACCTAAACACTTCAAGATGACCAGAATACATTAAGATCATGAAGAAAATGTTTGTCAAACTAGCTACCTTGTTAACTGACTATGGGTTTCTGGGTTTGGCCAAGAACACCTATAGTGATGGTTCTGTTGCTATAGGGCCATTTAGCGACACTTAATTTCTGAAAATTATTATTTTTATAAAAATATTATAGAAAATGAGTTTTAAATTATTAAAAATACATAATAAATTACTAAAAATTATTTTAAAGTCCGAAAATTAGTTTTTAATTATTTTGGATATTTCATTAATATTTAAATATTAATGGTAATTATAAATATTTAAGTATTAATGGTAATTTCATTAATATTTAAATATTAATGGTAATTTAAAAAGGATATAAATGTATTAAAATATTTTAAGTTATAATAAATGACTTTTAATATTTTGATTTAATAATACATTAATATTTAAATATTAATGGTAATTATTTAAAAATGATCTTAAATGTTTTAAAATCATTTAAAGGGTAATATTAACACTTTAAAATATTTTGAGTTATTATACATGACTTTAATATTTTGGCGATAGTTTCATTAATAGTTTAATATTAATTAAACATTAATGATAATAGAATTATTTAATATTTAAATCATTTAATAATGATTCCTGTTTGAAAAATCATGATAAATTATAATAATTATTTAAAAATTATTATAAGGCTATGAAAGATAATCTGACTGATATTTAAATTATCTAATCGAATATTGAACTACAAAATAGAGTTTTAGACTCGATAATTACCCGATAAAGCCGTCGGTACACCAAAATATTTCAGAAATTGATCTAGACTTGGATAGTTTGACTAGATATGTGTTTGTTAGTGAATCAATGATTGTTAAAGTATGTGACAAATGTGATTGGGTTATGTGTTGACTTTAAATAGTAGTATTATGTGATATGATATATTATTCTAATCGAACGAATGATCTTATTAATGATAGGTTTCGGTATAAAAGATAAAACTAAGTTGCGTTATTGTAAGCAGCAGCTCTGGCAAGTATCCTAACTTTGCATTTTCTTTATGCAATGGACATGTGTAAGAAAGTTTCAGAATCATATTATTGTGCCAAATTATTAACTCTATTGTTATTGATTATGTATCCAATTATTCATATTCATACAAGTTCTTAAATTATCCGATCATTGTTTATCCACACTGTATTAGTTTATAATTCAGATATTTATTCTGTTCGATTAGTTTCTAAATATGGTTATACGTTGATTTGGCTAGATACATGATAGAACTTTATTGTATCTAACCAGATTATTTTGGTTCGGATTCCCGACTAAGTATGAACATCCCGGGCATGGGAAAACTTTTGTGCACCTAAGGTGGATAAGATGAATGATAATATCGTTCTTGCATGTAGTATTGATCAATACAGGGCATAACGGGCTGATCACCCCCCGTGCCTGTAAGTTATGACGGTTTACATATGAAGTTCTGTTTAACCTTTTCGAAAATAGAAAATAATGTTCATAGTCTGTCGACTAATTTCCAGTTATAGTCAATATGTAGTTTCAAAAATTTGATACAGAGTCGATATGTTGTTAATTTCCAATTATAGTCTATGTGTTTACGATTGTAACTTTGTTAACCCAAAGACCCATTTTATATGAGTTACAAATGATACAGATAGAATTAAAGACTCTAAGGACCCACGTGATAATGTCAACTAATACGAGTAGAATCGACGTTAACCGATAAAGTTTAAACCGCTCAAGCTACACACCCAGAGCTGATGAATGTGAAGAAGAAGGTTCAAGATGGTGTTATTCTAGAAGGAAGAATCGACGAAGAGAGTTAATTTCAACCCTCGATTTAATTGGGCTATTCAAAATCCTCAGTCGAGTAGGAACTGTGGCCTATAGACTCGCTTTACCGCCAAGTATGTCGCATGTTCATAACATTTTTCACGTATCGATGTTACGTAAATATGTGGACGACCCGAACCATATTATTGAATTAGAACTAGACGAGATAGCAAAAGATTTAACGTATGAGGAGATACCTGTTAAAATATTGGATAAAAATGAATATATTCTATGCTCAAAGGTTATACCTCAAGAGTTAGAATCTGACGAGGTATCATCATCTCTTCGACATACCAGATGCGTACGTAAATTTCGAGGGCGAAATTTCATAAGGAGGGGAGATTATAAGACTCCAAATTTTATGAAATGAAAGTATTCAATTTTCTTATAATTATTATGTTATTTAGTAAATGGTTAAATTGAGAAATGGTTACAGTTAAGGGTGATATGTGAAAATTTTGTAAAGTAAGCAAGTTGATATAAAATATTCGTTGTGTCGGGGAATATTCGATTGGTCGAGGAATATTTGTTTTAATAGGGAATATTCGTACGACGACATAATCATTGGTGGACCCCACAACATAAGTATTGTCGTAGTTAGAAAATGACAGAAATATCTTTTTATAAAAATAACGGCGAAAGTTTTACCGTTAAACCGCATTGAATCACCCGATAGTAAAAAGCGATGTCTGGCGTGGGTTGAATAGTAGCACACGATATTGATTATTGATGCTTACGTGAGAAGTCAATCAGTTATACTCAATATTTGCTACAGTAATTGCTGCATAATATCTCTCATATTATTGATTCAATTATTGTCACAGTAACATTTGCATAATATTTATTATTATTAAATCAATAATTGAGACGATAAAGTTATTCATATTATTATTTACAATATTGACGATGTCTAGAAGTTCTATCAAGGAGAGGTTTGGTCACCTAATTGCGTGCCAATAAGAAGAAATCATTATCGGAAAGCCACCTCTTTCCTGGGAACGACCTGGTTATTAAATATTGTGAGTTATAATATTAATGATGAATAAGTTCGTGTTGATTAAAGATGAAATTGATAGTTCCATTATGTTGGGATTATTAGTGTTAGTGGAAATCGACATTTATTTCGATAATAATTGATGTGTGGAAGTTATATTGACCAGTCGGGTAATTAATCGGATAAATGAGTTAATACACATGCTTATAACTATGTGTTCACATGTGTGTACTATTGATTCACATGTATGTACTATTAGGGGAGGTGGTGAAAGATTAATAATACTTGCATGACTAAATTAAAAATGGAGGTATAGATGAAGGTACTATACTGTAATTATTTTTTTCACATGTATAGAATTATTGAGTCTCATGATTGTACTATTGATTCACATGATGTACTATTAGGGGAGGTGGTGCAAGTTTGATCATATTTGCAGGACTAAATTAAAAATAAAAGAAAAGATGAATGTATTATGCTATAATATTTCGAGTCCAAAAACGTGCAATTATCGAAACTATATTTTTCTATAAATAGAAGCTCATTTTTCCTTCAGTCTCACCAATTCACTAAGACTCACAAGAGCAATTATAGAGAGAGAAACTATAAAGAGAGAAGCTATAGAGAGAAAGAAGAAGAGAAGTCTGCTACTTCACTATTCCAATATCCAGTCTTATTCTGAGGTAAGGGGTATTATTTATTTCATATTCTGAAGAGATATTATTTTTTTATTCGTATGAATATGATTTTTGTTCAATATTCGTAAGGAATATCATCTTCGTTCAATATTCGTAGGAAAATTATTTTCATTCAATATTCGTAAGGGGTATTATTTTTTTTGTATTCATGAAGAGAGTTATTTCTTTCAATACTCGTAAGGGTTGTTATTCCATTCTTTATTATTCTGTTGGAATAACTTGTCTACGCGGACTACCACATATGCATGGTGAAATTCTTCTGTTATTCCATTCTTTATTATTCCATTTGGAATAACTTTGCTCACGCGGACTACCGCATGCATGGTGAATGACCCTTCGTATTCATTCTTTATTAAATTGTGAAAATGATCTGTCTACGTGGATTACCGCATTGTGGCTGAAAATCCATTTGTAATTTTGTATATTCTATTATATTCGCATGAGATATTTTTTTCTTTTGTACTCATCATGGAATATCGTTTTCTTTTGTATTTTCCTTTCATGGGTACTATTCACGTATACGACACTATTCATGTATATGTTACTATTTACGAATACAGGTACTATTCATAAAGTACTATTCACAAAGTACTATTCATGAGTACTATTCATAAAGTACTATTCATGGGGTACTATTCCCAAAGTACTATTCACGAGGTACTATTCATCCGGGTACTCTTCACCCGGAGTACTATTCATGATAAAAATTGATTTATTTTCGGTTCAAATCATTTTTGATACAATATCATTCTTGAATTTTACTCCAGAAAGCAGTATCATGTTGACAATTTGGATATTTTTAAATTTTGGATAAATTTAAAGTCTTTAATATTTATCCTTGATTTCGTTTGGTTAATGCTTATATCATTATCATCATCCTCATGCTTATATTGTGATGAAACTCATCTTTGGCTTATGTGCATAGATGGACTGTTGATTGATATGATTATGACCAGGGATCATTCGGTATAATCATGACCCGTAATGTTACAAATGAGATGGTAAAAGTCCTCATTGGCCCGTAGTGCATTGATGGACAGTTATTGGTATGATTATGACCAGGGATTATTTGGTATAATCATGACCATTGATGAATACATGAATATCCTTGGCCCGTAGTGCATGGATGATTCGATGATGTGGTTTATTTTTTAAGCTGAGTCTCAGCGATAAAGTTGATGAAAAACTTTTTAAATCATAGAAGATAGTAGATATCATGCTATACTTGACTCTTCTAATGGATTGCTTATTCTGCTACAGTTGTTGATCTAAAACTTGTTGTCTATTGTATTCTATCAGTTTTTATACTATTGAAAGCTAAGGATAATTTATTCTCCATTATCTTAGTCATAATATTTCTTATTGGGCTAGTTGAGCTCACCCTTTTCTTTCACTGTTCTCTTCAGAAAATGAGAATATAGCTGGGACTGGTCGAGGAATAGTTGTTTTAGTAGTCCTCACTATTTTGTGAAATAGTGTGATAATAATTATAATGAGGACTGCATTACGAGTGGATATTGTCTAGAAGGAAATATTCTTGTTTAAACTCTCAGCTATGTTTTGTCGTATATTACCCGACAGTTGTATAATTAAGTTTGTATTTTATTTATGTACCATGTATTTGGCGACTCAAGATGGGTGATGTATACCTATTTTGGGGGCGTCACAGTTGGTATTAAAGCTTAGGGATATAATCCCTGGCTGAGATGTGAAACAAGAACTAGGAGGGGAGACACGGGGAATTCCTTCGCTAGTATGACCTACCTAAGTTTATTTGGTATTTAATTGGTCGGTTAGAGTATAGGGATAATATGTGATATGTCAATTAACCCTTATTTTGTGGCAGTGTTTGAAAATAGCATCTAAAAATGTCGAGATAAGCAATGAAGAACATGAGACCGTTGAGTCACCAACGATCAATACCCATGATAATTTTCATCAGAATGACAATAATCCTCAGGTAAACAACAACACCGATCAGATGATGAACGATGGGATGTTTAGAGGCTTTATGTAATTCATGCAACATCAGGCGAGAGAGACTCTGATTCAAAATGCAGGTGGAAACACTAACAACTCTCAGATGGTCACAGCTAAGCAGTTCAAGGAGCTGGGACCACTGGAGTTTTTGGGAGAGCCAAAACCACTTAAGACAGAGACGTGGATAAAACAACAAAAACATTTCTACCCCTACACCATTCAGCGTTGAACCTTTTACACCAGGTTCGAACTACGCAGACCTGATCTCTTCTTCAATAGGAGTACATAGACAGCCATTTATGGTTCGGTCTAACCCCCTACCAAAATGAAAATACTTGTCACACGGTACTGGGATCAAACTTCAATCCACCACCTTTCATCTACTTCAGACCAAAGGGATGGAACTACCTGGCCTCCCCATAAAGGGAGAGTTGGCGACCATCTAAGCTGCGGTTGATTCCTTGAAGAGGAACACCAATCCATAAAAGATGGAACTAACTGGGCTCCTCTCAAATAGGAGTACTGGCGACCATATGTGGTGTGGTGAATCTCAGAGAGGAAAAGTCACACTCCTCTACACATTTCCATACAAAAACCAGTCCCAAAACACCAAAGAGGGTAGGGATATACACAGATCAATGATCCATTCTAAAAAATCCTATGACGTCTCAATGTCCACACATTAAGGATGAGTTCAGAATACATCAAGATCACAAGCCCTAAAGAAGCAGACAAATATCAAGAAAGTATCAAGGCACAACTGAAAGGGAAGATAATCAAAATATATTTCCCTGCCAAATATAATGTTGTTTGATATATACAATGTGTTGTACATGACAAAATGGCTAAGCTAGTTGATCTGTATGTATGCGGACTATCAGATCTAACATAGCATCTCTCTGCGAAGAAGGGGGTAACGCTACAAGCTCCTGCCCAAGGGTATCTACACGAGCCAATTGATCCGAGGCCAACTGCATGGTGACATGGTGCTAATCAATATATACACTCATATTGGCAAGTATGCCAGTCTTAAGGGATCTTACTGAAGTACTATCTTTAATGGCCACATCACAAGCAGATAGAGCAGCATCCCGCTCAACAATCAATGCATCTCTAGCTGATCTGGCCTCATTTCTGTGATAACCCAGGATTTCGAATAATCCAAAATTTTTGAATAATTTTTTTTTATTTAATATTAATATTAACTGTTAATATTGTGTTGTGTATTTGTGATACAAGTTTAGAGACTGAGTCAGGTTGTGTATTGACTGAGAAAATAAGAGTAGAGCTGTGCTTAATAAAAATAGAAACCCTAACCCTAAGTCCGCATATGGATTCGATAAAAGATCCAGTTATTATATCTGTATCGTTGAGTACGTGTTTATACTATATAGAATTTTGATCAGTGATTGATCGAGTAGGGTATAACATTAGTAAACCCTAATGAGAGATTAAAAACCCTAATCTCAGGTTTAGAAACACTAACGTACAGTTAGGAACCCTAAACGAAAGTCGAGAAACTCTAAATTTAAATTCGGGAACCCTAAAACCTAATTAGGAAACCCTATTTGAGATTATCAAACCCTAATGGTGAGGATTAAGGAGAATGATGTTAATTAACTAGAATACCCTTAAATTTGTGAGGGAAATTATGAAATTATCCTTTTAGTGGTGAAAAGACCAAAATACCCCTTAACTTAAAACTTAAGTTAAGAGCATTCTAGAATTTTATGAGTCACCAATGTTGGATAAGCCATGTGCTCTTAAAAATCCTACCAAATCTAACCTAACATGCCACCTAGCATCATTTGGATTCATTGAATCTAAGTTATAAGTGATTTTGGAGAGAGAAAGTTAATAAACTTAAGCCATTTACTATCTAGCCTTCAACCCACTCTCTCTATCTCTAAACATCCGAAATCCTCAAGTGTTTCAGTCACCTAGCAAGCCTTAGATCACCAAGATCAGTGGAGAAAGAACAGGATCATATCAAAGATTGGAAACTAAGAGGTATAAACCCTAACCCTACTTTGATCTTGAATGCTTAAGAAAATTTTGTGTTTATGTGTTTAGATAAGTGTTATTTGATGTTTTATGATGATCTATGGTGATATACCATAGATCTATAGCATCAAAATGTGTTAAAAGTCAAGTTTTCAAAACTGCATGAACCCTAGAAAAGTGCTCTGACAAGCAAATGTTAGTAGCCATAGATCTCTGTATGTTTGTGATTTTTCTTGTTTTATGTTTTGGATCTATTGTTTGACCTAAGGACTATAATCTGGAAGTGAAATCACAACCATTACATGTCCAAATTTCATGTTATTAATGGTCAAAGAGGGTTGACCGAGCATGACCAGTCACTTTCTGGGTAACCCAGAAAGTGTAAAACTGGGTCTGACATGTTTTTGTAACACATAGATCTGTCAGGTTGTAAGTGTTATGATGATGTTTTCCTAACTATATTATAGCTTGTTAGTTAGACTATAGATCCATGACTCTAGATGTCTTAAACAACAAACAGATTTGTTGTAGAGAGTGGTCCAACCATGCCACTCGGTCAAGTTTTGCAGTTTCTGGAATTTCCAGAAACAGGATGAACATGATTTCTGACCATGTTTGACCAGATCGTATCTAGTGATTTAGTTGTTGTTTAACTAATCTGTTGTTGTAATGATGTTCCTTGACACAAGGAGTATATATTTGAACCATGAGATCACTTGAAACATGACCAGAACCTTGTGAAAAGCGAGCTAGAAATTGTATAGTCGACACTACCTTGGGTTTTTGGGTTGCCCAGAAAACCCAGGTATGGTCTGACAGTATATTTGAGAGCCCAAATCTGCATGTCATGATATTGTATGACTGAGTTGTTGATTGTTAATGGTAGTGTTGCAAACCTACTACAAGATAAACGTTTAAGCAAGCCCAGAACATGATCAGACTGTGAATTAGAGCTAGTCAAATCATGACCCTTAAACACTGACTGTCAGTGTTCTTGAGCACCAAGAACACCTACAACGACAGAAAGTGTCGCTATAGCCATTAGCGACGATTTATTTAATTTTTAATTTTCCAAAAAATAATTAAAAATAGAAATAAATTCTAAAAATTACCAAAAATGATTTTAAAAATTATTTTAAATTATGAAAAATAATTTTTCACAATTTGGAATATTTTTCATTAATATTTATAATTATTTAAATATTAATGGTATATAATTTATTTTATTTGTATATTAAATAAATTAGAAAAATAATGATTTTAATATTACAAAAATCATTTTATATAAGAATAAAGTGTTTAAAAATATTTTGAGTTATAAAATGTAACTTTTAATATTTTTGAAGAATTTTCATTAATAATTTGATATTAATGATATCATATTTATTTAATTATTATATTAAATAAATGAGTTAAAAATGGTTTTATTAATTTAAAATAATTTTAAATGAGAATAAAGTGTTAGAAAATATTTTGAATTATAAAATTTAATTTTAACTATTTTGGAGAATTCTCATTAATAAATTAATATGAATGATATTAAATTTATTTAATTAGTATATTAAATAAATGATGGAAAAATGATTTTGTTAATTTTAAAATCATTTAAAATGAGAAAAATAATTTAATAATATTTTAAATTATAATTAATGACTTTTAATATTTTTGTGATAATTTTATTAATATTTAAATATTAATGGTGATGGTTTAAAAATGATTTTAATTACTTTAAAAATCATTTAAGTAGAATATTGATGATTTAAAAATATTTTAAGTTATTATAAATAACTTTAATATTTTGAAAAGTATGTCATTAATATTATAATATTAATATAATATTAATATTTTAAGTGTTTGAATTTTTTTTATAAAATATAATAATTGTTAGAAAATTATTAAAAGCTTACGGAAAATATTATTAATGATATTTGACTTATCTAAAATGATATTGAAGCTTAGAGGTCGAGTTTAGTTGACAATACAAGTGTTAATTGTCGAATAGGGTGCCCAGTACACCGATAATAGACCGAGGTCCAACCAGACCAAACTTGTTAGACTTAATGAGTGTTTATATAGGTTATAAACACTGATATGACTATGTGGTAATGTGCCTAGGAGAAAGATTGACTGTAAATTACAGTGTTATGTGTTGTGACATATTGTGCTAATTATAAGACGAATATTGTGAATTTAGGTCTTGTGAACGCAGATAAGTATATTGTGTAGCAGTAATCAACGCGGAAGGCAAGTTTCTTAACTCAACCTTGAGTTATATCTTTTCAAATATTATGGTGGTTAATTATTGTTGATTAAGCACCGTCTGAGAATTTATTGTTGATTATTCGCAATTAGTGCATGTTTATTAATTCAAATTGAATTAGTGATTCTGAGAATATATATTTGTAGAATAATTGTTAATGGATATTTACATCCGTAGAAGCTATTAGTGATTGCAAATAGTACATTCAAATTTTGTCTATTGTTAAATCGTGTTGAGAAATGTCTTAGCCAATTGTTCTGGCAAGACGAACATTTGTTAAAACCTGATAGATTCGACAAGAGAAGAGAAGAGAAGAAAATTCAATTATTATTGATAGGTCGATGCCAATTGTTTCGGCTAGATCGAAAAATAAAACTTGATAGGTTTGAGAATAGAAAAGAAGAGAAGTGATAAGAAATTAAAATCATTGTATTTCGTTGTTAAATCAAATTTTGATTCAAAGTCTGAGAAGAACAACCTTTTATACAAAGGGAACTTTTTATTGGTCGTAAATTCGACTATTGAATGCTATGTTTAAGTATTATGCATAATATAAGGGTATAATAAAGCTGATCACTTGTTATACTTGCAGAGGGGTATGATTTAATCTTTATGGTTATCTGATACACCTGAGTATATATCAAAGTAAATATTTGATATCTACTCTAGAAAAGAAGTTCTAGATCTTGTGTGATCACTCAACATAAATCTAGAAAATATTCTACTTTGCTATTGCGTAGAATTGATTCTTCATTATTCATTAGAATATCGTAGAAACTTTGAAAGCATTGTATACTTTCGTTAATTTGTTGCATAGGTTGCGAGAAGATTAGTTAGAGAAGAACAAATTGTTCAGCTATTTCAAAGTTCCCCAAACTTTGGAGTCATTCTATCGAATTAGATAGTTTGTTGTCTTGATTGTTATACATTTATTGTATGTCTTAACTTGCGGGGTAAATTTGTTGCCCACCCTTGCTAAATAAAACATTTCAGCTAGGGACGAAGTGACTAGAGGTGCTGTCAAGAGCAAAGGCAAAGGTGATATGCTATAATAGGTATGATTAACATTATTATTATGTTGTATTTGTAAACCATTTTTGTATATCTAAGGGTATGTTTATAATATAAAGGTTAGATAACCTGGGACAAATGTATTAACTATATCGGTTAATGTGGTTTATATGTCTATTCATAATTAAATGGGTAGTTAGATGTTATTTATATTATGGATCGTGAGCACCAAACTCGGGAGTTAAGTAACCCGGATTTGGGGGTGTCATAATTTCTCTCGAATAGAGTGATGTCTCTCCCATCAAGAGTTGTCAACATCAAGGCCCTAGCATGATCTCTCTCAAAGGTCATCAGATGAAGACTCTGCTCCAGATACTGTGCTGAATGTTGAGTTACAGTAACACTTGTACTAGGAAAATCTGCAAGAGCTGTTGACAACCCAGTAAATGGCTCCTCATCTGTGGGAATATCAATGTCCTCTATGGGCTCCCCATCATCATAATCAATCCCCGACAATGTGGATACTACCGCAGCTGATGTAGTCTTTGTCTCCATCCATGCAGAATACTCTACAGAACGGCCCGAATGGTTAACAGAAAATGCAGCTAGCTCATGCTGATCCCAATAGGCATACACCTTGGATCTGTCCTCTGCTGACAAATGGCGGGAAGCCAAACGCTGACTCAATACCCCCTCAAAAGGATGGAAATCCTAGAACAGGTCAAATTAACACATCATAGCCAATGGGTGGTAAGTAGTCATGCCCCTCAAACCAGCTAGGGGGAGATAATCAATGCCCGAAGCATGAGTGATGAAGCTGTAGGGTGAACAAAGCCCTATACACGGCAATACATCAAATGGATCTCCAATCCCTGCTAAGAAAATGAACCAAGATGCAGGATTTGTACACTCCGCAGGCTGAAAGGAGTACGACATGACTATCTCATGGGTAAAAGATTACCCATGCCGTCGGAATGTGCCAATCGGTCTCAAGTGTGACATGAACCACACATACAACATGACCGAACTACCTGTGAATACCCCTACAGGGTAAGTACTGCAATATGTGGCCGACCTCAGCGTCTTTGCTATAATCATCGGTACAATGGTGTGGTCCTCCCTGAGAGCCCTCACTGCCATAATGACACTCAACGTACGGATGTGATCTCATCTCAAAGATAACTCTCACGCCTCCCCGGTGAGGGTCATAGACCGTCACCATGTCGCCGATAGCCATCTCATGGCAGTAAGGTTTGTCCAGTGGCAACACCATCAACCGTGTGTACTCCTCTAAAGTAAGAGTCAACTCATGGATACCAAACCGGAAAACTTGCCTCTCTAGTATCCAATGCTCCAGAATACCCTCTACAAAGCCCGCGGGAACCTAAAACATCAGGAGGGTCGCAGTATGCTGCAATAACTAATCTACAATCACCTTGTCTGAAGGTGACATACTATCATACCACGATCTCAAACGGGATGCCACCAATACTGGTGAGGTATGATCAATATGGCTAACTGTCGAAGAAGACATCTGCGTGGGCCATGTCATAAGACCATTTAGGGGTCAATGCTAAATATCTCTGGACATACATATATATGCATAACATAATACATGCATAATCAATAATAGATGGCAATATGATATAGGGAATAACAGTATATACATTCCTAAGTACATCATCATCTTATACATCTTTGTACAGCTAAAAATACAGGAAAATGGGACACAGACGCCCAACTACTAATAGAGGCCTATAAAAAGATATAATGAGAATGAGGCACAGCCACCTACTGTCTAACAGAGGCCTATCAAAAGATATAACGAGAATATACATTAGAAGAAGACAATGGTGTGAATGTCTACATCATAAATCCTGTCCACCTGATGTAACTCCTCCTGAGTCACTGGATCTCCATTAACGGGGATGTCAGGCTTATACAATGGAGGATCTGCACCAAAAAAGCCATATAGGTCATCTGAGGGGCCTGCTCCTGAGCTAGAAGGATCAAAAGTATCTAGCTCTGCCGGATCTCTACCCAAGTGCCGGATAAAGAAATGTGCCCGGTCCAATTGCCGGGTCAAACTGTGAATCTATGTTAAGTGAGTAAGATCTCTAACATAGGCACTCTAATCCATCATCATCATGGATCTAGGAACCGTATCCTCCATAAACTGTGTGGCGCGGGTCTGGGCTCCGATGGTACGAGGGGACCACCAATGCTGGAACGTAGCCTGGGTATGTGGACCCTCTAATAGTGTAAAACCATCAACACCCATCAAGGGGATATCAATGATGGGTGATTGTGAAACAAGCCAATAACGCCTGGCAGAAGGCAAGATCGGTGTATGAATCTCTCATGTGGTGCTTCTAATAGCAAGCTCTCCTAAATAGAACTCTCATCCTCCATATGTAAAGATAGGAATCCTACGGGTGGAAATCACGTACTCGACGCCAGTCAGGTATCCATCTTCAAAACCAATGGACAAGTGCTCCCCAGAATAGGGAATCTAAGTAATGGAATCAGTTGTTAACAACTCCAGCTATAGGAGACAATGAGTAATACCCTCACCATGTGGACCTCCTCCAAAGATGGAATGATGCCATCGTCATTCCTCGTGGATAGGTTCTCTGCTTCAGCACACTCACATGATGCAAACATGTGAGCCTCTCATACGCCCATAACTGCCAACACAAAAGCAAACATCTGCTGTCAGTCAACACTCTTAACCTATATATGGGAAATTATAAGAGAAATACTCACCAGCAAAAATCGGTAAAATCCTAGCCAAGCCTCCATTAAGCCCTACGAACGCATGCGCATACCCCTAAGGAAATAGGCGAAGGTGTAGGAACCCCAGTCATACTCTCCGATACAGTCCACATGTCATGTGACGCTCACCAAAGTGAATGACACCGTAGAAGAGTTATCAGCTATGAAGCGGCCCCTAATGATCATCAGGAATAATCGTCGAAGAATGTGATCCCTGACTATGGGCTTATGCAACAGCCCGCTTATAGCATCCACACTCAATGGACCTGTACGAATGGTCCTGCCCTTGAGTGCCTCAACCGAAACTCGTAGTAAGGATCGAACGGCAGTCGGGGCAATATGTGTCATACATGGCACGGGATCCCCTCCAAACTCCATACTGGTGATAAATCGCCAATCCATCAGCGTTATCATCACCTCACAGTCTAGCTAATGGAGAGACTGAGTATGGTGAAACTAGTGCTTAGAAAATACCCTGAGGTAACCCCAGGGACAACAACGGGGAAGGATGGAAAAAAAAGCTCCAAAGCCCCAGCCATGCATAATTTCTCTACAATCAGGATGCAGAGCCTGGTATGTGGAGTAAAGGCTGAACCAGTTCCCTCTTATCTGTGTAAAGTCAGGAACCTACATCACAAAGCAGATCAACATCAGAATACTTTAATCCTCATCAATAGGAAAAAAGGGGAAGATCAAAATCTACCTTTTACCTCATTTGCGTGCAAGTAAATCGAGGGATGTCTACTTAGATCGCCCAGAAACTCTAGGATCATCACCTGGATATCTGGGAAATCCCTACGGGGAACACATGCAGCAAGAGTAGGGTTCGCAATTAGAAAATCCTCCTCCTCGTCATCAACTTCCGGCACATCAACCCGGACATGACGTATCACCGCCTCCGCCAAACGACGAGGCTGTCTAACAGAACGGGGTCGAGGCACTTCAGAAGCCCTTTTCAAAATGCAGTTTTTATGAATACATGCATGCATGCATTATTTTAACATAAGTTTACAGTATAGTTAAAAATGCATGACTACCGAATGCCTACATTTTGGAAAAATTTTTCCATAGTCCCCTTTGTAAATAGGACTATCCACATACACATAGGCATGACTAGGTGGCCATTCAATAGCACACCTACCCACAGTCATAAATATCCTACATGCATTAATACATCACAGTAAAAAATCCATAAGGGTAGCCTAATTACCAGGATTATTTTACTTTTTCACCTTAGCTCATTTGTCCTCAAATAGGATAAGAAATAGCAAAAAAAAGGTGCCAAATTGACTATTTCAAAAGTCAATTTTTTTACATCATTATGTTCAGCATGGTTTAATACTAATATTTGCTGTGTTGAATATTTTTTATCACATCCTATGAGTATGCATATTCACTACTATGTGTTTAGATGCATTTCATATCATAAGTCATTTTTCAACGAATAAAAACTAGAAAAGAAGACATGCATACGTTACCAGGACAGTATAAAACACTTGTATGGTGATAGAATTTGCAGAAAGACGCCCAACTCGTCAAAGAATCAAGAAGAGCTCTCTATTTCCTTCATGTAATATGAAAATGACTTATGGCTAACAGAAGCTTAAATTCATTTCATGGCTAGCCACAGTGTACTGCATGGGCTACCACAAGTGTACCTAAGGATCCCCTGGGTGGGGTCCACCCCTTTAACTTGGTCCAGTTCGAGTTGCAAAGGAGTTCTCACAAGCTGAAAAGGCCAAATATGGAATAAAAATGCTACGCAATTGAGCAGAATTGCCTGAAATCCTAGTTTTCACGGGTCAAGTTGTGACTTTACATATACCAATCATCTCAGCTGTTTCAAACTACATTCGACAATACCTAATGAAGGTCCGATGCCATCAATGCAGGGTTGTAACCCTAAAATCTTTTCCCCGGTGGGTTTTCATAGAATCCATCCGTTAATGCACATATCAATGAAGGTCAAGCATCCTTGACATTATCCTCAGCATGGATCTCATCAGTTGATGCATATGTCAATGAAGGTCAGGAAACCCTGACAACACCGATTATTGGCAGTAACTCTAATAGAGTAGCGGAAAGACCTTGCGATACAAAATAGAGAAGAATATCCTCATCGGGGAGGACCGATGATGGAATATGTTATATACATCCTCAATAGACAAAGCTCTATCCTCATAGAATCTCTTGTACATGAGAGATGCATCCTCAATACGAAGTCTGTATCAAGGATTAAGGACTTTGGTGATAACCCCAAAGTCAACATCCTTGAAGCTCCCGAGAGCACTTCATTGCACGTCCAAGATAGTTCATCAGGGTTGTTAGTAATAACTTTCAACACCGGTAGAAGTCAAGGGGAGCCGACAATAATCCCACCATATTGGAAAATAATCCAACAAAACTACATACATTCGCATCATATTGTTGTACATAGCATCATGATTATCTTGTTGCATTTCAAGTGTCTAGTATTCTTTATCCTATCCATACCATTGCATTGCATGAATATGATAAAGAGGGGCATCTGTAGACACTCGAAATTTTCTGCATAGCTATTACTAACATTATAGTGGGGCAAAATCGTCTTTCAGAGAGAACATTTCAAAGAGGGGCATTCAGTTCTAATACCAGAAATCATACCGGAGAAGGCCATTTCATCTCAGAGATAACACCGAGATACTCAGTCTCAGTCCCGAAAATAACACCGAGAAAGATAATGTTAACCTTGGAGATAACCCCAAGGAGTGCAGTTGCAGTTCTGGAGATAACCCCAGAAATGTTCGTTTCAACCTATGAAGTCAGCTTCAACCTCAGGACTCACACCGAGGCACTTAGCTCTAAACCCGAAGATAATCCTGGGAGGTCAGACAAACCTCAGAGACAACCCTAAGGACGTCTAGTACATGCAGCAGCCCAATCTCAGAGATAATCCTGAGCAACGACTACTTTATCAGCCCAAACCGGAGGTAACCCAGGTGAGGGGAAAAAATGTCATTTTGCCACCTTGATCCCATATTGTGCCATCTCAACACATCTCAACATAAATTCTACACAGCAATGTTCCACAAGAGCCAATGAGTTCCAATCCTAAGTGACTACTACGCAAGGCAGTACACCGAATAGAATTTGAAGCTTGAAGACCAAGGGCATGGTCCCATCTTCTTGACTTCTGACAACCTCTAATCCCATGTCATGGCGTAGCTTTTGAAAAAAGCACTTCGTAAAAGATCTTATATTCTGCAAGTTCCAGCGGACATCACGTTGCATGCGTGTACATACTTCGAGACGGTGGGACCCGTGGAGCCCAGGCACCCCTTGGCAACAAGTACATTCATGCGGCTCCGCAGGTGTGTACTGGCGGCCCCTCCTATAAATAGAGGGCTTGGGTGGCCATATTTCAAGAAAAAATGGTGAGAAAGCCTTGTCCAATTTGCTCTGTACACACCCTAAATTGAGTGTTTTCTCATTTTAAACACTTGTGAGCTTATATTTAGTCATATTTTTATCAGTGGGAGCCGAGTGTTCATCCATTTAAAGCTATAGAAGTCTTCTTTGGCAGTCCACTATAAGACTTCTTACACACTTTAAAGCCTTTCTCTTCATCTTTGCACACATCTTTCTTCACATTGAGAGTCGTGTTGCTTGTGTATGCCTGGACTTCGGTCCGTGGCTTTTATTTTCTTATATATATATAGATATACGGTCCGGATCTTAAGCTCACCCCCTTATCTAGCTCACCTTGCTCACCCCCTTTAGTAACGGATCGGACGACGATTCGGTCCGTCGCTATATGTTTGGTCCATCGCTATATGTTCTCCATCGCTATATGTCATTCGTCGCTAAAAGCTAAGACGGTGAATTCTATATATATGACTTATTGAATCAATCGTCATCCTATCCGTCGCTAAAGGAGGGTGAGCAAGGTGAGCTAGATAAGGGTGAGCTTAAGATCTCGGACCGTATATATATATATATATATATATATATATATATATATATATATATATATATATATAAGCAATAAACGCCTTCGGATGTAAAATTCAAGCTCATCGAATGTAGTTCGACAACAGCTTTATATATATATATATATATATATATATATATATATATATATATATATATTATCCTGAGCGTTTATTGCTTATATATATATATATATATATATAAACTATTGTTTGACTTTTGTTCGATGAGGTCGGATAAACCGAAGCTAAGATCGATATATATCATGTTTATTTACCTCTTTTATATATATAAATAAATTTTTATCAGGCCAGGAGTTTACTTCGTGGCCTTTTATTACTTTATTTACATTTAGTCCCGCCTGGAGTTTACTTCGTGGTGGTTGATCGTTTTTGACTGCTTTATTTACATTTAATCCCTCCTGGAGTTTACTTCGTGGCGGTTGATCATATTTATTGCTTTATTTACATTTCTGATCCCCCATGGAGGTGTTTCGTGATGGTTGATCATGTCTCTACATATATATATTTAACGCTTTTATATATTTACATTTTTGATCCCCCATGGAGGTTCTTCGTGGTGATTGATCATGTCTGTATATATATATTTACATCTTTTATATATATACATAACTGCTTCGCATAAGGAGTTCGACACTGCTATATATATTATTTTCTCGAAGATGTTTCGCATCTCGAAAATAAAAGCAATCAAGCCGAACATTTAATAAAATGGAAGTATCAAATGCCTCAATTACTATTGAGCACAAGGTTTTGAAAAAACCTTTTTTATAAAACCTCATTGCTATATCTTATTTAAAATTGATTTTTTTACATAAATTCAAACCTTGTGTATATAGGTGCGAACGAGGCGTAGCACTACTTCCATATAATTGCATATTGACCCCCCCACACACACATTCGTATAATAGTTTAATTGAAAAATGGCGGTAACCGTGGTAACACGGATGTAGAGGGGTGCTTAACACCTTCCCTCCACATAAGCAAGTCCCCAGACCTTAATGAATCTCGGTTTCACAGACTCATTTAGCAGTATCACATCACTAGGTCAATGTGTAAACCTTTTCTCTGTTGTGTTGGTACAACCATTTAAAAAACCAACCGGCGACTCTTATAGTTAGATCGTCGACATATAAATGTCGAACATTTTCACAACTTGTTTTTTCAAACAAATCTCACCTAACATGAGAACACCAAAAGACAAGAATAGAAAAGGGAATAATAAAAATCCTGACATTGACATCATGCCCACAAGGAATTCGTAATTGCTGTGTATATTATTTTCTCAAAGCTGCTTCGCATCTCGAAAATAAAAGCAATCAAGCCGAACACTCAATAAAATTGAAGTATCAAAGGCCTCAATTACTATTGAACATAAGGGTTTGAAAAATCTCTTTTACAAAACATTACTCCTATATCTTGTTAAAACTGAATTTTTATGTAAATTCAAACCCTTTGTATATAGGTGCAAATGAGGCATAACACTACTTCCAAATAACTGCACATTAAACCACACACACACACACACATATTTATATAACAGTTTAATTGAAAAGTGGTAACATGGATGTCGGGGGTGTGCCTAACACCTTCCTTCCATATAATCAAGCCCCCGGACCCTAACGAATCTCGGTTTCACAGACCAGTTTAACAGTGTCACATCACTTGGTCAATGTGCAAACCATTTCTCGATTGAGTTGGTGCAACTATTTAAAAATACCAACTGACAACTCTTACAGTCCAATCGTAGACATATACATCTCGGACCTTTTCATAACTTATTTTTTCAAACAAATCTCACCTAACATGAGAACACCAAAAGAAAAGAACAGAAAAGGGACAATAAAAATCTCGACGTCGATAATCATGACTAAAGATAATTAAATTATCAATAGCCTTCGTCAGTATTAAATCAAAAATTTAGAACATATGGTAGATGATAAAACATTTCAACCATAGTTGCCACGGAACGAGCAATCCATTAAAAGAGGCAAATAGATCATAAAGTATATTAATTTCTCCATGTTAAAAGTCCACTAACAATATTTTATCCCTGTAAAATCAATCAACAGTTCATGTTCACAATCATGTGAATAACTCATAATCATAATTGTTGTTCGAAATTCCTCTTCGCACCCAAGACGAAGATAATTTTCATCGCATGTCTTTACTTGAAACATTAAAGAACATGGGTATACCAAATCACAGTTCATGTTCATAGTCATACTAATAAATTCATCTTTACACTACATGCCAAAGATATTCAACAACATGTCATCTTTGCACTACAGGCCAAAGATATTCAACAAAAGGTGATCTTTGCACTACAGGCCTAAGATATTCATCAACAGTTCATCTTTGCACTACAGGCCAAAGATATTCAATAACAGGTCATCTTTGCACTACAGGCCAAAGATATTAATATCTCAAAGAAATATATAATCATTTAAGAATTTATATAAATAATAATTATAACCATGTTGATCAATTCACCTTTGCACTTAAGCTAAAGATATTCAACTGTAAATTCAATGGTAATGATCATACCAGTCAACAATTCATCTTTACACTCAAGTCAAAGAGAAATTTCATCATCGGGATTATAAAAATGTTATATATCATAATAAAAATAATATGATCAAAATATGGATTTAATTTCAAGAGTAAGATTCATAAATCAACGATAATTTGGTCAGAAAAAGAAACTAATTTTGTCGTGAATAGTAACCCGTGAATAGTAACCCGTGCATAGTACCCCATATATGTAAATACCATATACGTAAATAGTGACATATACATAAATAGTGTCGTATACTTTAATAGTGTCGTATACGTGAATAGTAATCCCGACACAAAAAGGTAATAATTTCACAGTAAAATTCATATCAATATTTCGGGATAATGATATTAAAAGAAATAATATCATTTACTTTAAAAAAAAATTAACATCCCTTACCATCCATTACCTCAAAAGAATAGCACTTCTGACTGGAATACCAGATATAATATTAAAAGAAACTTGCACTGTATAGCAACACTCAAGATATCTAAATACTCACAAAAATACGCTCGATATTATAGAGAAAGAAACTTCTAATTCTGGTGTGTTTTTTAATTCTAACCTAAGCACCCTATTTATAGGAAAATACTTAGAACACTAAAGCAGATAATTTAATAAAATAATATTATTTATAAAAAAATCACGCCCACTTTTGAAAATCAGATTTCAACATTTACAACAAGCAAAAGGACAAGTGTGGGGCCCACCAACATAAAAAAATGTTTTTCTTTGAAAAAATATTTATAACTCTAAAATTAATTATTTTGGAACTTCAATAATTCATAATAAATATCCATTTTATCAGAAAAATTTGAATCTTATGTCCATCTCATAGAAAATTTAATTCTCTACAACTTTGTAGAAGAAAGTTTTTCCAAATTCCGAACTTAAACTGACCGAAATCCACATACGGAAGATTTTCAACACCTTTATTATGACAAAATACTGATAAAACACATCAGCATTAATTCCTTCATTTATATCCACATAAAATAAATATTTCCTTATCATATAAATCAATAATTAATTATTCATAAATAATATTACAGAACTATAATATTGACAACCAGGTCGTTCCCAAGAAAGATGGGGCCTTCCGGTAAGGATTTTTCCTTATTGCCGCGCAATTAAATAACCCCTCCTAGACAAAACTTCCTTAGATATTGCCAATAATGCTATCTAATAATATTATTCAAATAATATAAATTATTGATCTGATAATTTAAAATAATGTGTAATGACAATTATTGAATCAACAATATAAAATATCAACGTAGCAATTATTGAATCAATAAAATAAAATATTAAACAGTAATTACTATAACAATTATTGAGTAGTGACTTCTTACGTAAGAATTAATAATTTGTTCAATATCGTGTGCTATTGTGCAACACCGCGTATTACTGTATTTTAACCACCGGGTATTCCAACAGTGTTTACGGTAACAACTACACCGTTATTTATAAAAAACTAATACTTGTCATTTTCTTCATCCAACAGTTTTTCGTTATGGGGCTCACAAATGGCTGCGCTGTCGTATGAATATTCCCCGACAGCAAGAATATTCCACGACCAAACAAATATTCCCCGACAACAATGAGTCTTTTATAACCACTTGCTTATTTAAAATATTTGCGCATTTTACCCATAACTAACCACATTAATCAAATCAACCTCTTACTATTTCAAAATAATAAATAGAGGAAATTCAATTTTATAAAAATTGTGGTCTTACAATCCTTTTAATTAGCCCCTGATCATTGCTATAAATGACGGTCATAAAACCCCAGTCAGTGTATAACTATCGGTTATAATAGTATCAATATATATATATATATATATATATATATATATATATATATATATATTTGTACCAAACAACTTTGGTTTTACCACATTCTATGTTTTGATATCAAATCAAATATATTTTACGTAAATAACAGTTCATATGACTTGGTTATGCTTGAAGAATAAGACATAACCTATTTGAATAACAGACTTTTAAACAAGTTTATTTAGCATCAACATAATAAGTTCATTTAATACAAAAATTAAATGTATATGGAAAACTTGCCTACTCAGAGAATAGGTCTCCTATGTTATTCAAGTCGTCTACGCAACCTAAATATGTTTATATCAGTCATTAAAAATAATCTCAGCTAATAATTAGACAAACTATTAGTGTCTGGGTTGTATTTGATGTCCATTCGGTGTTTTATAACTTAATTGGTTAATTATCGAATTATTTTTCTAATAAACTTTGCTTAAGTGTTCAAATATCACTTTAAATAATTTAAATATTATTTATTATAATTTCTAGAAGTTTAAAAACAACTTCTCAATAATTAATATTTATTTTAGTTAATTTATTATTAATTAAAATGATTTTAAAACCATTTATACTATTTTTAGATAATTCATAATGATTTTAAACCATCAAGATTATTTTTAAATAATTTACTATTATTGATATTGCTTTATAAATTATTAGTTTTATTTTTAAATAATTTATTATTATTATTACTAATTTATTTAATAGCATTATTAAATATTTTTCATTATCATTAATATTTAAATAAATTAAATATTAATAAAATTTTATGTCAAAATATTAAAAATTATTTATTATAATTTAAAATGTATTTTAGAAATTAATTATGAATTTATAATAATTATTTCTATTTATTTATATTATTTTTATTAATTTTCAACTAACTGTCGCTAAAAGACCCTATTGTGACAGGAACCGTCGCTATTGGTGTTCTTCATCCACTGAAGAAAACTAAAGTCAATGCCTAGGAGGTGAATTTTACTGGATCTAATTCATTATTGACAGTGTTTTTGGTCGTGAAAATGGTTCAACAAGGTAGTACTGGTGTAGCACTCTAGGTAGATAACACTTTTGTGATCTAATTTCATCACCTCAGAAAGCTATAGCTGGTCAAAGTATGCATCAAAGCATGATCATGATTTTCTGGGATACCCAGAAACTCGGTCAACGTCAGTCACCCCATTTCAAAGTTCAATATCATGGATTCTAGGTATTAGGTAAAGGTTCCAGTGTATTAAGCATATAATATATGCCATACTACAACAATACAACATATAAAGGTTCATAGAAACATCAGAAGATCAAAATCTAGACTGGTCAAACTGACTGTCAGGCATGGTTTTACTATTTTCTAGGTTACCCAGAAAATTGGGTTTCCAGTTTCGGGGTTACACTTTTGAGCACTCATAACTTTCAATCAGTTGATGTAATGGTCAATCGGTTGTCATGAACATGTAGTCCATAGGTCAGTTTATAGAAATGATACAGTTAGGGGTCCTATAACTACCACAATTGAAAGATCTAAGGTGTCAAAAATCTTGTCAGACGCTGTTCTTGATGTTCTGGGTTTTCTAGAAATTTTTCCGTGACTGGTCAACAGGTTTTGACCTTAAATAACTTATAATCCGTACATATTTTGGCTCTGATTTCACTTCTATAATACTAACCTCATGTCATAGTATATCAACAATACAATTAACATCTTAAATAACTAACAGATTCGGATCTAAGAGGCCTGACATTTGACTGTCAGACAAAATTTTAGGGTTTTTGACTGCTTTCTCAAATCTTCATTTTTATGTATTTAACAGTTATGTATTTAGGTTTAAGCAACCCAAATCACTAAATAACATGTTATATAACATATCTAAACACTAAATCATAACTTTTAACATAGTTTCAAAGATCTAGGGTTAGGGTAAGGGTTCTTACCTTTTCAAGATATCTTTGAAATCTGCATTTGTGATCTGAATGCTAGCTGGTTATGAGCTGTTTATGGATAAATTACTTTTATGTTCTTAGTGTAAATTCGTTGGTTTGAGAACCAACACTTAGCTTATATGTAGAGAGTTCAAGTAGGGGCAAATTGCTTGATTTCATTAACTTGTTGACAACTAAGGCTTCGATCTGATATGAGGTGTCAAAAGGGGGCTGGTGGGGACATATTTTCCACATGTTGCAAATCCCCCAAAGTGATGAGTCATAGATTTGATCTTATCATCCAATTTTGGAAGAGAAAGGGTATTTTATTAATTTCCTATGTACTAAGGGTACTTTTGTAATTTCCCAATCAATTTTGAGGGTAAATTGGTAACTTCACATATGTATATATACTTAAAAATTTTATTAAGTTATTAGCCATTAGAATTTTGAAAAATAGGAATTAGGGTTTACTAATTTTATAATTAGGGTTTAATATTTAGGTTTAGGGTTTATTAGTTTAACATTAAGGTTATCGTATCCTTAATTAGGGTTTATCAATACAAGTATTCTTAATAAAAACCTCACTTAGCCACACTTAATGTTAACCACATAATAATCAATAAACCCTAATTTAATTTCTTGTTATAACCCTAATAGGGTTAGGGTTTCTATTCTAAGATCAAAGTCTTAACTAAATTTTTTTTTATTAAGTTTTTAGGATCTCTACCCTATATCAAACCTTACCAAGTCATAATTTAGTTATTGCAACATTAGCATACAAGAATATGAAAATTAAAATTCTCAATTTATTGATAATCCTAATTTAAGTTCGGATTATTACATTCATTCCCCCATATAGGAATTTTGTCCCGAAATTAAAAACATATATAATGAAAACAAATGTGGAAATTCTTCTCGCATTTTATCTTCAGGCTCCTACGTAGCTTCTTCAATGTCATTATTCTTCCATATCACCTTAACCGATGATATAACCTTGTTTCTCAACACTTGTTCTTTTCGATCAACTATCTGTACTGGAACTTCCACATAAGATAAATCTTTCTCAATCTAAACAGGTTTATAACTTATAACATGTGTGTAATCTAAATTATATGGACGTAACACTGACGCATTAAACACACTATGGATGTGTCCTAACTCAGGGGGGTAAGGCTACCTCATACGTTACTTCACCTATTCTTCGTAATATTTGAAATGGTCCAATGAATCTTTGGCTTAACTTCCCTTTTTTACCAAAATGAATCTTGCCCTTCCACGGGGATACCTTCAAGAATACATGACTCCCAACGTCAAATGCTCATAATTGTCTGTGTTGATCTACATACTTTTTCTTTCTGTCTTGAGATGCATGCAATCTTTGGCGTATAAGTCGAATCTTCTCAATGGTTTGCTGAACTATCTCAGGACCTAGCATTTTTCTTTCCCCAACTTCGTCCTAGCACAAGGGTGTTCTACAGTTTCTACTGTACAACGCCTCATATGTTGGCATCCCTATGTTGTCATGGTAACTATGTAAAAACCCAAAACCCTAATAAGATTCGGTTATGTAAAATTCAGTTATATCAATAAAATTTCTCCGTTCGGAATACTCCGTTTAACAAATTTGACCAAATAAAATTTTGTCCAAAAAGTGTCGTGCTTGACACCTCGTGCTTAAAATTTTTCTTTCGAAAACAAACTTCTTGGTATATTTGTTTTCACAAGTTGCTTTGTCGTGCTTACACTGACAAAACGTTTTGTCGTGCTTGTTAGGATTAGTGAAATCTAGGTTAGTAACCTTAGATTAACAAACCCTAACCCTAATTAGCAAAACTCTAACCCTAATTTAGAAACCAAACCCTAATTAGCTAACCTAACCCTAATTAGATTATCTTAACACCTAATCATTGTTAGTAAACTTCAATTAGGTACTAATAAACATCATTTAACAATCCTAATCATTAAAAACAAAACCCTTATCAAGATTAGGGAAGACTAGAGCATAATTAAGCTAATAAATATAAATAAATACAAAAATAGTTTTAAAAATTATATTAAATAATTATAATTAATTTTTGATAGTTTTACATAAATTCAATAAATATTTTATTTTATTTGGATATTATTAATAATTAACTTAATAATAAAATAATTAGAATAATTATTTATAAATACTAAATAATTATTGAAAAATAATATTAATGATATAAAAATTATAATAAATGATTATAAATTATTAAAATAATAAACAATGTTTTCTTGTAAAAGTTTAAGTAAATATTAATTACTTAGAAATAGAAATAAATAATTTAAAAATCATTTAAAGGATAAATAAATGTTTTAAAATATTTTAAAACTTCTAAAAATTATTATAATGGATATATAAATTATCTAAAAATATAATAAATTTTATAAATAAAATTTAGTCCATATATCAACTCATTTAATATTCGGTAAAGGCATTGAACACCGAAACCCTATTAAATCTAACCCAATCTTATGTAAATTTTATATTTGAGTATTGTTATCGATACTAATGTGTTAGATTTATATATATGAACATCGTAGATATTTATTAACGAATTGAGTAACATAACTTGACTGATCTACGCTCAGGCAAGTATCTAAACCTTATTTCTTTATTGCAAATTTATCAACCCTGTTTATTCATTAAACAAGATTTTTATCTTGATATGCTATTGATATAATATACTACACCTACATTTGAATTACCTCTTATTGTAAGGTTATTGCTATAGCTTCAGCATAACTAAGAAATGAATTATTTATTCATATTGATTGGTAAGCTTAAATTGTTGTGTCAAACCAAATTGTTTGGTAAGACATCCTATTCTGAAGTTGGGTATCCCGTATGGGATCATTCGGTCGATAATATATTGACACTAATTTGGGTGCATTTGAGCACTGGTAGGATGAGATGCATACTCCTAATATGTTGAATAGGCTGATCCCCTATCTCATATCTAAACAAAATTTCTAAGCCTGTGTGACTGACATAAATACAAATCCATAGTGAAATGTTAACAACTATCAGTCAAAATTTGAATTGTTGTATTTCTTCAAATCATATATTGTTATAAAATACAAAACTTGCTGAGCATATCATAGCTCACCCTTGCAAGTTATTCCCTTTGCAGTTTTAGATGGTAATCTTGGAACATCTAGAGGAGATAAAGGGAAGCATCCCTGCTTAGATTAGATTATATTCTTGTCTATTTGAATGCTTTGTAGTAAGAAACTCGTTATGAGAATCATGTAATCGAATCTTAATATTATGATATATATATATATATATATATATATATATATATATATATATATATATATAACATCTTTTATTTTTTATAGTGTTTTCTTACATATATAGATGTAAAGTTAGAATTCTTCGAATCTAGTTGAGATCCCTGGGAACTATTTATCTAAGTGAGGGTATTACTAGCATGGACTGTTCATGTTGTATTGATACTCTGGATTTCGGATAGATAGTTACTATCGTTATGATAGTATAAATTTGCATGGCATAGACTATACATCTGGGTGAGGGTATTAGTAATATGGACTGTTCATGTTATTATTAGTACTCTGAATTTTGGATAGTAATATATCCAAGTGAGGGTATCCAAACACAGTAATAGTTCTCTTGAGAATTGACATCTGTATGGGATACTGTGAATTTTGGATCTATGGGAATTATATCTGATAGTCCCTCTATTTAATGTAATCTTGTAATCAGATACCATGGGTGTATAGATTTAAATGCATTATATTAATTCGTTGTAAACACCATATCGGATACCATGGGAGTATAGATATGGAGGCATTACAATTTTGGTATCAAAGCTTCAAGGCTATAGATATAAGGAATAGAAATCTTAGTATATAGTCTTTGAGTTTGTCAAAATAAATAAATTAAAGAACACATAAAATATAACATTAAAATTATTATGTGGTGTAAATTTCTTTACCAGTATTTAAGGAGTTTTCTTTTATAGATGGCCAACTCCAATGCTGAAGAAATGGTGATAGCAAACAATCTACCACAAATTTAGTCATTTATAGCTAGTGATGCAGATGATGAAGAATTGCTTTATGATCAACAACTGTTAGATGCCGAGGAAGAGGAATATCCAGTGGCAGGACAATTAATGAGAATTGATGAACATGATGAAACAATGGCATCACTAATGAAGACAATAGAATATTAGAATAACAAAATGAAGTTTAGGGCTGATATAGCTGAGGGAATGCTACATCATGAGAGGGGACATAGTCAATGACTAAAAGTACAACTGCACCATGCACAGAGGGGAAGGAAGGAAATTCAGTCAAGACTTCTTAAAACATCTCTAGGTGTTCGAGATACTTTTAATTATTTGCCCGTGTAGTTCGATATCCGGTAGATGAGAAGAAAACTGCTTATCTCATAGATCGATCCGTGGTTTGTCAAATGATTCAGGATTCCTTTGATGATATCAATGAATTCTAGTGAGTAGTATAGGTGGTTGAATGCTTTATATTAGTATGAATAAAGAAGCATTCAAAGTTTTTATTGTAACCAGTGTTTTGTAAGATAGTAGTGTGTATAACTACTAAGTTTTTGTGAACGACTGTTGTGATATATAAAATAAACAATATGTTTGGGTTATTCAAATTCTTATGTGAATTCTTCTTGTTGTTTTGTATAGAATCATGCCACCAACCAGAAGACCCCAAAGAGAATTTAATAATGATGATAATTTTACCCAGCAGTTAGTTGACCTTATGTTAGGAGCTATGAATAGACCTATAAACCAAAACACATCTTTTAAAAATTTCAAATTAGTTGGACCACCTGAATTTAAAGGTATATTAGAACCTATCGATGCACAAATTTGGATTTCTGAAATAGAGAAATGTTTCCTAGTAACCAATGTCAATAATAATCAAAAGACAACTTTTACAACCTTTTTCATGAAAGGTGAGGATAATTATTGGTGGGAATCAACCAAAGGTCGGGTATAAACTGAAATTGTTCCTTGGGATAGATTCAAAGAGTTGTTCTTTAAAAACTATTTTTCCCAATCCCGAAAAGATCGTATGGAAATAAAATTTCTAGATTTAAAACATGGAGACCTGATTGTAACCCAGTATATGGCCAAGTTCAATGAACTGTCCAGGTTTTCTCCTCATCAGGTAACCATTAACTTAGAAAGACTCGTAGGTTTCATGAGGGATTAAAACCTTAGATTCGGAGTAAGTTATCAGTACTCCAAATAAAAACTTTCTCAGAAATACTTGAGAAAGCTACTATAGCCGAAATTGAGAATGAAAGTCTTGCTAAATTTCACCAGGACAAGAAGAGTTAAAATGAAAAAGGGAAACTTAGGATAGAACCTAGTTAAGGTGGGTTTAATAACAAACGAAAATGGGATAATACTTTTTCCAATAACCCATGGAAAAAGATAGGAAATACTAATAACAACTTTAGTAATAATATCATTAAACCTTTTCCTACTTGTGGAAAGAAACATAATGGACTATGTTTTCTTAGCAAATGTTATAATTGTGGACAAACATGACATATTTCTCCATAATGTCCTCTCCCAAATAAAAATAAATGTTTTAATTGTGGTTCGTTGGACAATTTTTCTAAGAGTTGTCCCAAACCTAAAAACCAAGGAGGACAAGGGAATAGAGTACCAGAGAATAATCAGTCAACAATAACTACAGTTGGGGTTCAAAATCGACCTACCGCGAGAACATTTAATATGTCAGTGAGGGATGTTATTGCTTCACATGATGTGGTGATAGGTATTGTGAGATCCCAAATTTTATGAAATGAAAGTATTCAATTTTCTTATAATTATTATGTTATTTAGTAAATGGTTAAATTGATAAAAGTTACAGTTAAGGGTGATATGTAAAAATTTCAAAGTAAGCAAGTTGTCATAAAATAATCGGTGATAAAAGTATAGTAATACGTATGGTTGCATAGTAGCACACGGTATTGATTATTGATGCTTACGTAAGAAGTCACTCAGTTATACTCAATTATTGCTATAGTAATTGCTGCATCATATCTCTCATATTATTGATTCAATTGTTATCACAGTATCATCTACATAATATGTTATATTATTAAATCAATAATTGAGACAACAACGTTATTCATATTATTATTTGCAATATTGACAATGTCTAGAAGTTCTGTCAAGGAGAGGTTTAGTCACCTAATTGTGCACCAATAAGGAGAAATCCTTATCGGAAAGCCCCCTCTTTCCTGGGAATGACCTGGTTGTTAAATATTATGAGTTATAATATTAATGATGAATAAGTTCGTGTTGATTAAAGATGAAATTGACAGTTCCATTATGTGGAATTATTAGTGTTAGGGCAATCGACATTTATTTCAATAATAATTGATGTCTAGAGGTTATATTGACCAATCGGGTAATTAATCGGATAAATGAGGAATTAATTGCAATTAATTCACATGATTATAACTATTTGTTCACATGTGTGTACTATTGATTCACATTCTTGTACTATTAGGGGAGGTGGTGCAAGATTGATAATATTTACATGACTAAGTTAAAAATGGTGGTATAGAAGGAGGTACTATACTGTAATTTGTATTTTCACATGTCTAGAACTATTGATTCACGTAATTTACTATTAAGGGAGATGGTGCAAGTTTGATAATACTTGCAAGACTAAATTAAAAATAAAAGAAAAGAGGAAGGTACTATACTGTAATATTTTAAGCCCCAAAATGTGCAATTATTGAAACAATATTTTCCTATAAATAGAAGCTCATTCCTCCTTCATTTCTCACCAATTCACTAAAGCTATAGAGCAATTATTATAGAGAGAAATTATAGAGAGAAAGAAGAAGAGAAGTCTGCTACCTCACTATTCTAGTATCCAGTCTTCTTTTGAGGTAATGGATATTAATCTTTTGTATTCATGAAGAGAGTTATTTTCTTTCAATACCCGTAAGGGTTGTTATTCCATTCTTTATTATTATATTGGAATAACCTGTCTATGCGAAGTACCTCATACATGGTGAAATTCTTCTGTTATTCCATTCTTTATTATTTTGTTGGAATAAACTGTCTGTGCGGTCTATCGCATGCCTGGTGAATTCTGTTGTTAATCTATTCTTTATTATTCTGTTGGAATAACTTGTCCATGGATACTATCGCATGCACAGTGAATTCTTGTTGTTATTTCATTCTTTATTATTACATTTGGAATATCCCATCCGTGTGGATTATGCATGACTGGTTCCATTCTTTATTATTATTCGTTAGAATATCACATGCGTGTGGATTACGCATGACCTGGTCATTCTTTATTATTCTATTGGGAATAACTTTGTTTTGTGGCGGTCTATCGCATGCATGGTGAATTCTTTTGTTATTCCATTCTTTATTATTCTGTTGGAATAACATGTCTATGTGGATTACCGCATGCATGGTGAATGATCCTTCGTATTCATTTTTTTATTAAATTATAGAAATGATCTGTCTACGTGGATTACCGAATGGCGGGTGAAAATCCTATTGCAGTTTCGTATATTCTATTATTCTTGTATGAGATATCATTTCTTTTGTACTCGTCATGGAATATCATTTTCTTTGATATTTTTTTTACGTGTTACTATTCATGGGTTAATATTCACCTGGTTACTATTCACTCTAGTATTACTCACTTGGGTATTCGGGGTACTTTTCGTGCCGGAGTACTATTCATGAGTTACTATTCATGGGTTGTCTAGATGACAATATTCTTATTTAAACTCTCAGTTATGTTTTGTCATATTTTGCATGATAGTTCTATAATTAAGTTTGTAGTTGCGTTATGTACCATGTATCTGGCGACCCAAGATGGGTGATGTATACCTGTTTTGAGGGCGTCACAGTTGGTATCAAAGCTTAGGGATATGATCCCTGGCTAAGATGTGAGACAAGAACTAGGAAGGGAGAGACGAGGAATTCCATCGCTAGTATGACCTACCTAAGTTTATTTGGTATTTAATTGGTCGGTCAAAGTATAGGGATAATATGTGATATGTCAATTAACCCTTATTTTGAAATTATATTCTAGAATCATATCTGAAATACAGGATTGATAATACTTGCATGACTAAGTTAAAAATGGAGGTATAGATGGAGGTACTATACTGTAATTCGTATTTTCACATCTCTAGAACTATTGATTCACATGATTTACTATTAGGGGAGATGGTGCAAGTTTGATAATACTTGCAAGACTAAATTAAAAATAAAGGAAAAGAGGAAGGTACTATACTGTAATATTTCAAGCCCCAAAATGTGCAATTATTGAAACTATATTTTCCTATAAATAGAAGCTCATTCTTCCTTCATTTATCACCAATTCACTAAAGTTATAGAGCAATTATTATAGAGAGAAATTATAGAGAGAAAGAAAAAGAGAAGGCTGCTACCTCACTATTCTAGTATCCAGTCTTCTTTTGAGGTAAGGGGTATTATTCTTTCGTATTCATGAAGAGAGTTATTTTCTTTCAATACTCGTAAGGGGTTGTTATTCCATTCTTTATTATTATGTTGGAATAACCTGTCTATGCGAAGTACCACATACATGGTGAAATTCTTCTGTTATTCCATTCTTTATTATTTTGTTAGAATAACCTGTCTATGCGGTCTAGCACATGCCTGATGAATTTTGTTGTTATTCCATTCTTTATTATTCTGTTGGAATAACCTGTCTGTGCGGTCTATCGCAAAGCTGGTGAATTCTGTTGTTATTTCATTCTTTATTATTCTATTGGAATATCCATGTATGCTGCTGCTTGATTACGTTATGACCTGGTTCCATTCTTTATTATTCTGTTGAGAATAACCTGTTTGTGCGGTCTATCGCATGCATGGTGAATTCTTCTGTTATTCCATTCTTTATTATTCTGTTGGAATAACCTGTCTATGTGGATTACCACATGCATGGTGAATGATCCTTCGTATTCATTCTTTATTAAATTGTGGAAATGATCTATCTACGTGGATTACCGCATTGCGGGTGAAAATCCATTTGCAGTTTCGTATATTCTATTATACTTGTATGAGATATCATTTATTTTGTACTCGTCATGGAATATCATTTTTTTGGTATTTGTTTTACGAGTTTCTATTCACGGGTTACTATTCACCCAGTTACTATTCACTCTTGTATTATTCACTCGGGTATTCGGGGTACTTTTCGTGCTGGAGTACTATTCATGAATTACTATTCATGGGTTACTATTCACCCGATTACTATTCACTCTAGTATCATTCACTCGGGTATTCGGGACACTTTTTAGGTAATGGGTACAATTCGAAGTCTACTATTCTAAAGTACTATTCATGGGTACTATTCACCCAAAAAATATATTTCTTTTCTATCCAAATTATTTTTGATACATGAATATTATTCTTGAATTTTACACTACAAAGCAGTATCATTTTGACAATTCGACGTTATTGATTGCTGGATAAATTAAATTATAAATCTTTAAAATTTATCCTTGAACTTGTTTTATTGAAGTATTATGTCATTGTCATCATCCTCATGCTTATATTGTGATTAAATTCATCTTTGGCTTACGTGCATAGATGGACTTGGTATTATTATGACTAGGGATTATTCGGTATAATCTTGACCGTAATGTGACGAATGATGTGGTGAAAGTCCTCAGTGGCCTGAAGTGCATTGATGGACAGTTTTTGGTATGATTATGACTTGAGATTATTCGGTATAGTCATGACCATTGATGATTTAATGAATATCCTTGGCCCGTAGTGTAGGGAAGATTCGATGATATGGTTTATTTATTAAGCTAAGTCTCAGCGATAAAATTTGATGAAAATATTTTAAATCATAGAAGATAGTAGATATCATGCTTTACTTGACTCTTCTAATGGATTGCTTATTTCCACTGCAGTTGTTGATTTAAAACTTGTTGTCTATTGTATTCTATCAGTTGTTTTACTGTTGAAGGCTAAGGATAATTTATTCTGCATTATCTTAGTCATAATATTTCTTACTGGGCTAGTTGAGCTCACCCTTTCTTTCATTGTTCTCTTCAGGAAATGAGAATATAGTTGGGACGAGTCGGGAAATGGTGTGATGGTCCAGGATAAATGGCTTTAGTAGTCCTCACTATTCTACGGAATAATGTGATAATAATTGTAATGAGGACTCCATTGAGTATGGATATTGTCTAGATGACAATATTCTTGTTTAAACTCTCAGCTATGTTTTGTCATATTTTGCACGATAGTTGTATAATTAAGTTTGTAGTTGCGTTATGTACCATGTATCTGGCGACTCAAGATGGGTGATGTATACCTGTTTTGGGTCATCACAGTTGGTATAAAAGCTTAGGGATATGATCCCTGATTGAGATGTGAGACAAAAAGTAGGAGGGGAGAGACGAGGAATTCCTTCGCTAGTATGACCTACCTAAGTTTATTTGGTATTTAATTGGTCGGTCAAAGTATAGGGATAATATGTGATATGTCAATTAACCCTTATTTTGAAACTATATTCTAGAATGATATCTAAAATATAGGAGATGAAAAATGGGAAAATCATGATAGAGAGGATATAACCGGGAAGGTACAATCCGAAAAGAAAGCAAGGTATTCTCATCTCTTCGAACTACTAGGTACGTAAATTTCGCGGGCGAAATTTTATAAGGAGGGGAGATTGTGAGATCCAAAATTTTATAAAATGAAAGTATTCAATTTTCTTATAATTATTATGTTATTTAGTAAATGGTTAAATTGATAAAAGTTACAGTTAAGGGTAATATGTGAAAATTTTTCAAAGTAAGTAAGTTTTCAGAAAATAATCGGTGATAAAAGTATAGTAATACGCATGGTTGAATAGTAGCACACGGTATTGATTATTGATGCTTAAGTAAGAAGTCACTCAGTTATACCCAATTATAGCTACAGTAATTGCTGCATCATATATCTCATATTATTGATTCAATTGTTGTCATAGTATCATCTGCATAATATGTTATATTATTAAATCAATAATTGAGACAACAACGTTATTCATATTATTATTTACAATATTGATAATGTCTAGAAGTTCTGTCAAGGAGAGGTTTGCTCACCTAATTGCGCGCTAATAAGGAGAAATCCTTATCAGAAAGCCCCCTCTTTCCTGGGAACGACCTGGTTGTTAAATATTGTGAGTTATAATAATAATGATGAATAAGTTTGTGTTGATTAAAGATGAAATTGATAGTTCCATTATGTGGAATTATTATTGTTAGTGGCAATCGATATTTATTTCAATAATAATTGATGTCTAGAGGTTATGTTGACCAATCGGGTAATTAATCGGATAAATGAGGAATTAATTGCTATTAATTCACATGATTATAATTATTTGTTCACATGTGTGTACTATTGATTCATATTCTTGTACTATAAGGGGAGGTGGTGCAAGATTGATAATACTTGCATGACTAAGTTAAAAATGGAGGTATAGATGGAGGTACTATACTGTAATTCGTATTTTCACATGTCTAGAACTATTGATTTACATGATTTACTACTGATTCACATGATTTACTATTAGGGGAGATGGTGCAAGTTTGATAATACTTGAAAGACTAAATTAAAAATAAAGGAAAAGAGGAAGGTACTATACTGTAATATTTTAAGCCCCAGAATGTGCAATTATTGAAACTATATTTTCCTATAAATAGAAGCTCATTCTTCCTTAATTTTTCACGAATTCACTAAAGCTATAGAGCAATTATTTTTGAGAGAAATTATAGAGAGAAAGAAGAAGATAAGTCTGCTACCTCACTATTCTAGTATCCAGTCTTCTTTTGAGGTAAGGGGTATTATTCTTTCGTATTCATGAAGAGAGTTATTTTCTTTCAATATTCGTAAGGGTTGTTATTCCATTCTTTATTATTATGTTGGAATAACCTGTCTATGCGAAATACCACATACATGGTGAAATTCTTCTATTATTCCATTCTTTATTATTCGCTGGAATAACTTTTATGCAAGGCTCATCGCGATGCTCGTGAATTTCATTGTTATTCCATTCTTTATTATTCTGTTGGAATAACCTGCATCTGCAAGGGTCTATCGTATGCAGTGAATTACATTGTTATTTCATTCTTTATTATTACGTTGAATATCCTCGTGCATGCGGATTACGCATGACCTGGTTCCATTCTTTATTATTCTGTTGAGAATAACCTATTTGTACGGTCTATCGCATGCATGGTGAATTCTTCTATTATTCCATTCTTTATTATTCTGTTGGAATAACCTATCTATGTGGATTACCGCATGCATGGTGAATGATCCTTCATATTCATTCTTTATTAAATTGTGGAAATGATCTGTCTACGTGGATTACCGCATGGCGGGTGGAAATTCATTTGCAGTTTTGTATATTCTATTATACTTGTATGAGATATAATTTCATTTGTACTCGTCATGAAATATCACTTTTTTGGTATTTTTTTAGGAGTTACTATTCATGGGTTACTATTCACCGAATTACTATTCACTCTGATATTATTTACCCGGGTATTCAGGGTACTTTTCGTACCAGAGTACTATTGATGAGTTACTATTTATAGGTTACTATTCACCCAATTATATTCACTCTAGTATCATTCACTCGGGTATTCGGGACACTTTTCGTGTCGAGGTACTATTCAGGGGGTACTATTCCCGAAGTACTATTCACGGGGTACTATTCACCCAAAAAATATATTTCTTTTCTATCCAAATTATTTTTGATACATGAATATTATTCTTGAATTTTACTCTACAAAGCAGTATCGTGTTGACAATTTCGACGTTATTGATTGCTGGATAAATTAAATTATAAATCTTTAAAATTTATTTGTGAACTTGTTTTATTGAATTATTATGTCATTGTCATCATCCTCATGCTTATATTGTGATTAAAGTTATCTTTGGCTTACGTGCATAGATGGAATTGGTATGATTATGACCAGGGATTATTCGGTATAATCATGACCGTAATGTGACGAATGATGTGGTGAAAGTCCTCAGTGGCCTGAAGTGCATTGATGGACAATTTTTGGTATGATTATGACCAGGGATTATTCGGTATAGTCATGACCATTGATGATTTAATGAATATCCTTGGCCCGTAGTGCAGGGAAGATTCGATGATATGGTTTATTTATTAAGCTAAGTCTCAGCGATAAAATTTGATGAAAATATTTTAAATCATAGAAGATAGTAGATATCATGCTCTACTTGACTCTTCTAATGGATTGCTTATTTCCACTGCAGTTGTTGATCTAAAATTTGTTGTCTATTTTATTCTATCAGTTGTTATACTGTTGAAGGCTAAGGAAAATTTATTCTGCATTATCTTAGTCATAATATTTCTTACTGGGCTAGTTGAGCTCACCCTTTCTTTCATTGTTCTCTTCAGGAAATGAGAATATAGCTGGGACGAGTCGGGAAATGGAGTGATGGTCCGGGATAAATGGCTTTAGTAGTCCTCACTATTCTACGGAATAATGTGATAATAATTTTAGTGAGGACTCCATTGAGTATGGATATTGTCTAGATGACAATATTCTTGTTTAAACTCTCAGTTATATTTTTTCATATTTTACACGATAGTTGTATAATAAATTTTGTAGTTGTGTTATGTACCATGTATCTGGCGACCCAAGATGGGTGTTGTATACCTGTATTGGGGGCGTCACAGTTGGTATCAAAGCTTAGCGATATGATCCCTGGCTGAGATGTGAGACAAGAACTAAGAGGGGAGAGACGAGGAATTTCTTCGCTAGTATGACCTACCTAAGTTTATTTGGTATTTAATTGGTCGGTCAAAGTATACGGATAATATGTTATATGTCAATTAGCCCTTATTCTGAAACTATATTCTAGAATGATATCTGAAATACAGGAGATGAAAAATGGGAAAATCATGATAGAGAGGAAATAACCGAGAAGGTACAATCCGAAAAGAAAGAAAGGAATTCTCATCTCTTCGAACTACCAGGTACGTAAATTTCGCGGGCGAAATTTTATAAGGAGGGGAGATTGTGAGATCCCAAATTTTATGAAATGAAATTATTCAATTTTCTTATAATTATTATGTTATTTAGTAAATGGTTAATTGATAAAAGTTACAGTTAAGGGTGATATGTGAAATTTTTTCAAAGTAAGCAAGTTGTCAGAAAATAATCGGTGATAAAAGTATAGTAATACGCGTTATTGCATAGTAGCACACGGTATTGATTATTGATGCTTAAGTAAGAAGTCACTCAGTTATACTCAATTATTGCTACAGTAATTGATGCATCATATCTCTCATATTATTGATTCAATTGTTGTCATAGTATCATCTGCATAATATGTTATATTATTAAATCAATAATTGAGACAACAACGTTATTCATATTATTATTTGCAACATTGACAATGTCTAGATGTTCTGTCAATCAGAGGTTTGCTCACCTAATTGTGCGCTAATAAGGAGAAATCCTTATCGGAAAGCCCCCTCTTTCCCGAGAACGACCTGGTTGTTAAATATTGTGAGTTATAATATTAATGATGAATAAGTTCGTGTTGATTAAAGATGAAATTGATAGTTCCATTGTGTGGAATTATTAGTGTTAGTGGCAATCGACATTTATTTCAGTAATAATTGATGTCTAGAGGTTATATTAACCAATCGGGTAATTAATCGGATAAATGATGAATTAATTGCTATTAATTCACATGATTATAACTATTTGTTCACATGTGTGTACTATTTGTTCACATTCTTGTACTATTAGGGGAGGTGGTGCAAGATTGATAATACTTGCATGACTAAGTTAAAAATGGAGGTATAGATGGAGGTACTATATTGTAATTCGTATTTTCACATGTCTAGAACTATTGATTCACATGATTTACTATTAGGGGAGATGGTGCAAGTTTGATAATACTTGCAAGACTAAATTAAAAATAAAGGAAAAGAGGAAGGTACTATACTGTAATATTTCAAGCCCCAAAATGTGCAATTATTGAAACTATATTTTCCTATAAATAGAAGCTCATTCTTCCTTCATTTCTCACCAATTCACTAAAGTTATAGAGCAATTATTATAGAGAGAAATTATAGAAAGAAAGAAAAAGAGAAGTCTGCTACCTCACTATTCTAGTATTCAGTCTTCCTCTGAGGTAAGGGGTATTATTCTTTCATATTCATGAAGAGAGTTATTTTCTTTCAATACTACGTGGGTTGTTATTCCATTCTTTATTATTATGTTGGATTAACTCATGTGTCGCTAAGTACCACGTATATGGTGAAATTCTTCTCGTTATTCCATTCTTTATTATTATGTTGGAATAACTCCATCATGCATGGTCTATCGCATGCCCGTGAATTCTCGTTGTTATTCAATTCTTTATTATTCTGTTGGAATATCCTGTCTGTGCAGATTATGCATGACCTGGTTCCATTCTTTATTATTCTATTAGGAATAACCTATCTGTGTTGTCTATCGCATGCATGGTGAATTCTTTTGTTATTCCATTTTTTATTATTTTGTTGGAATAACCTGTCTATATGGATTACCGCATGCATGGTGAATGATCCTTCATATTCATTCTTTATTAAATTGTGAAAATGATCTGTCTACGTGGATTACCGCATGGCGGGTGAAAATCCATTTGCAGTTTCGTATATTCTATTATACTTGTATGAGATATCATTTCTTTTGTACTCGTCATGGAATATCATTTTTTTAGTATTTTTTTTACTAGTTACTATTCACGGGTTACTATTCACTCTGATATTATTTACCCGGGTAGTCGAGGTACTTTTCGTACCGGAGTATTATTCATGAGTTACTATTCATGGGTTACTATTCACCCGATTACTATTCACTCTAGTATCATTCACTCGGGTATTCGGGACACTTTTCGTGTCGAGGTACTATTCAGGGGGTACTATTCCTGAAGTACTATTCACGGCATACTATTCACCCAAAAAATATATTTCTTTTCGATCCAAATTATTTTTGATACATGAATATTATTCTTGAATTTTACTCTACAAAGAAGTATCATGTTGACAATTTCGACGTTATTCATTGCTGGATAAATTAAATTATAAATCTTTAAAATTTATCCTTGAATTTGTTTTATTGAATTATTATGTCATTGTCATCATCCTCATGCTTATATTGTGATTAAAGTCATCTTTGGCTTACGTGCATAGATGGACTTGGTATGATTATGACCGAGGATTATTCTAAGTATAATCATGACCGTAATGTGACGAATGATGTGGTGAAAGTCCTCAGTGGCCTGAAGTGCATTGATGGACAGTTTTTGGTATGATTATGACCAGGGATTATTCGGTATAGTCACGACCATTGATGATTTAATGAATATCCTTGGCCCGTAATGTAGGGAAGATTTGATGATATGGTTTATTTATTAAGCTAAGTCTCAGTGATAAAAATTGATGAAAATATTTTAAATCATAGAAGATAGTAGATATCATGCTCTACTTGACTCTTCTAATGGATTGCTTATTTCTGCTGCAGTTGTTGATCTAAAATTTGTTGTCTATTGTATTCTATCAGTTGTTATACTGTTGAAGGCTAAAGAAAATTTATTCGCATTATCTTAGTCATAATATTTCTTACTGGGTTAGTTGAGCTCACCCTTTCTTTCATTGTTTTCTTCAGAAAATGAGAATATAGCTGGGACGAGTCGGGAAATGGAGTGATGGTCCAGGATAAATGGCTTTAGTAGTCCTCACTATTCTACAGAATAATGTGATAATAATTGTAATGAGGACTCCATTGAGTATGGATATTGTCTAGATGACAATATTCTTGTTTAAACTCTCAGCTATGTTTTGTCATATTTTGCACGATAGTTGTATAATAAATTTTGTAGTTGCGTTATGTACCATGTATCTGGCGACCCAAGATGGGTGTTGTATACCAGTTTTGGGGGCGTCACAGTTGGTATCAAAGCTTAGCGATATGATCCCTGGCTGAGATGTGAGACAAGAACTAAGAGGGGAGAGACGAGGAATTTCTTCGCTAGTATGACCTATCTAAGTTTATTTTGTATTTAATTGGTTGGTCAAAGTATAGGGATAATATGTGATATGTCAATTAACCCTTATTTTGAAACTATATTCTAGAATGATATTTGAAATACAGGAGATCAAAAATGGGAAAATCATGATAGAGAGGAAATAATCGGGAAGGTACAATCCGAAAAGAAAGCAATGTATTCTCATCTCTTCGAACTACCAGGTACGTAAATTTCGCGGGCGAAATTTCATAAGGAGGGGATATTGTGAGATCCCAAATTTTATGAAATGAAAGTATTCAATTTTCTTATAATTATTATGTTATTTAGTAAATGGTTAAATTGATAAAAGTTACAGTTAAGGGTGATATGTGAAATTTTTTCAAAGTAAGCAAGATGTCAGAAAATAATCGGTGATAAAAGTATAGTAATACGCGTGGTTGAATAGTTGCACACGGTATTGATTATTGATGCTTAAGTAAGAAGTCACTCAGTTATACTCAATTATTGCTACAGTAATTGATGCATCATATCTCTCATACTATTGATTCAATTGTTGTCATAGTATCATCTGCATAATATGTTATATTATTAAATCAATAATTGAGACAACAACGTTATTCATATTATTATTTGCAACATTGACAATGTCTAGAAGTTCTGTCAAGGAGAGGTTTGCTCACCTAATTGTACGCTAATAAGGAGAAATCCTTATCGGAAAGCCCCCTCTTTTCCGGGAACGACCTGGTTGTTAAATATTGTGAGTTATAATATTAATAATGAATAAGTTCGTGTTGATTAAAGATGAAATTGATAGTTCCATTGTGTGGAATTATTAGTGTTAGTGGCAATCGACATTTATTTCAATAATAATTGATGTCTAGAGGTTATATTAACCAATCGGGTAATTAATCGGATAAATGAGGAATTAATTGCTATTAATTCACATGATTATAACTATTTGTTCATATGTGTGTACTATTGGTTCACATTCTTGTACTATTAGGGGAGGTGGTGCAAGATTGATAATACTTGCATGACTAAGTTAAAAATGGAGGTATAGATGGAGGTACTATACTGTAATTCGTATTTTCACATGTCTAGAACTATTGATTAACATGATTTACTATTGATTCACATGATTTACTATTATGGCAGATGGTGCAAGTTTGATAATACTTGCAAGACTAAATTAAAAATAAAGGAAAATAGGATGGTATTATATTGTAATATTTCAAGCCCCAAAATGTGCAATTATTGAAACTATATTTTCCTATAAATAGAAGTTCATTCTTCCTTCATTTCTCACCAATTCACTAAAGCTATAGAGCAATTATTTTAGAGAGAAATTATAGAGAGAAAGAAGAAGAGAAGTCTGCTACCTCACTATTCTAGTATCCAGTCTTCTTTTGAGGTAAGGGGTATTATTCTTTCGTATTCATGAAGAGAGTTATTTTCTTTCAATACTCGTAAGGGTTGTTATTCCATTCTTTATTATTATGTTGGAATAACTCTGCTCTACTGAAGTACCACATACATGGTGAAATTCTTCATTATTCCATTCTTTATTATTACATTGGAATAACTCGCCTATGCGGTCTATCGCATGCCTGGTGAATTTTGTTGTTATTCCAATCTTTATTATTCTGTTGGAATAACATGTCTGTGCGGTTTATCGCATGCCTGATGAATTCTGTTGTTATTTCATTCTTTATTATTCTGTTTGAATATCCTGTCTGTGCAGATTACGCATGACCTGGTTCCATTCTTTATTATTCTATTGGGAATAACCTGTCTGTGTGGTCTATCGCATGCATGGTGAATTCTTTTGTTATTCTATTCTTTATTATTCTGTTGGAATAACCTGTCTATGTGGATTACCGCATTCATGGTGAATGATCCTTCGTATTCATTCTTTATTAAATTGTGAAAATGATCTGTCTACGTGGATTACCGCATAAATGCGAAAAAAATCCATTTTCGGTTCAGATATTCTATTATACTTGTATGAGATATCATTTCTTTTGTACTCGCTATGGAATATCATTTTTAGTATTTTTTACGAGTTACTATTCACTTAAGTTACTATTCACCTTGCTACTATTCACTCTGGTATTATTCACTTTGTATTCGGGTACTTTTCAATGCTAGGAGTACTATTCATGAGTTACTATTCATGTTACTATTCACCCGATTACTATTCACTCTAGTATCATTCACTTCGGGTATTCGGGACACTTTTTCGTGTTCGAGGTACTATTCAGGTTACTATTCTCAAGTACTATTCAATTCAAAATATATTTCTTTTCTATCAAAATTATTTTGATACATGAATATTATTCTTAAATTTTACTCTACAAAGCAAAGATCATGTTGACAATTTCGACGTTATTGAATCTCGGATAAATTAAATTATAAATCTTTAAAATTTATCCTTGAACTTGTTTTATTGAATTATTATGTCATTGTCATCATCCTCATGCTTATATTGTGATTAAAGTCATCTTTGGCTTTACGCAGCATAGATGGACTTGGTATGATTATGACCGAGGATTATTCGGTATAATCACTGACCGTAATGTGACGAATGATGTGGTGAAAGTCCTTAGTGGCCCAAGTGCATTGATGGATGATTTTGGTATGATTATGACCGAGGATTATTCAAAGATAGTCATAACCATTGTGATTTAATGAATATCCATGGCCCGTAGTGCAGGGAAGATTCGATGATATGGTTTATTTATTAAGCTAAGTCTCAGCGATAAAAATTGATGAAAACATTTTAAATCATAGAAGATAGTAGATATCATGCTCTACTTGACTCTTCTAATGGATTGCTTATTTCCGCTGCAGTTGTTGATCTAAAACTTGTTATTTAGGGTACTTGGCCTATATAGTTGATACTCGACAGGAAGCAGTAAAACTAGATCAAATACCTATAGGTTAGGATTTTCTCGATGTATTTCCAGATGACTTACCAGGTTTACCTCTAGATATGGAAATTGAGTTCGTCATTGATCTTGCACTAGGAACAGCACCAGTTTTTAAGGCACTATACAGAATGACACCAATAGAACTGATAGAGTTACTTATACAATTACAGGAACTCTTAGATAAAAAGTACATACAACCTAGTGTTTCACCTTGGGGAGCACCAATATTGTTTGTAAAGAAGAAGGATGGAACTATGAGACTATGTATAGACTATAGAGAGCTAAATAAATTAACTATTAAAAATAAATATCCTTTACTAAGGATTGATGATTTGTTTAACCAATAAAAGGGGGCCGAACATTTTTCAAAAATTGACCTTAGAACATGTTATCATCAATTAAAGGTAAGAAAGGAGGATGTGCCAAAATGCAATAAGTTTAGGACACGCTTATGGACATTATGAGTTTCTTGTAATGTCTTTTGGATTAATTTAATCTTGCCGTCAACATTTATGGATTTAATGAATCGAGTGTTTAAACCATGCTTGGACAAATTTGTTGTAGTGTTTATCGACGATATTCTGGTATACTCGAAAACACGGGAAGAGCATACTGAACACTTGAGAGTCATTTTAGAGATATTACGAAAGGAACAACTTTATATAAAGTTTTCCAAGTGTGAATTCTTGTTGAAGAGAGTTCAATTTTTAGGTCATGTGATTGACAAGAATGGAATATCTGTAGATCCAACTAAGATCGAAACGGTTATGAATTGGGAACAACCAACAACTCCAACAGAAGTACTAAGTTTTCTTAGTTTAGCGGGTTATTATTGACGGTTTATAAAAGATTTTTCAAAAATAGCAACCCCATTAACCAATTTAACTCGAAAGACGGTGAAATTCATCTGGACAGATAAATGTGAGGAAAGCTTCCAAGAGTTGAAGAAGCGACTGAGCATGGCTCTAGTGTTATCCTTACCAGATGATAAAGGAGGCCTTGTAGTATTTAGTGATGCATCACACAGAGGTTTATGATGTGTGTTGATGCAACATGGGAAAGTGATTGCTTATGCATCACGACAACTCAAAGATTATGAGAAGAGGTATCCTACTCATGACCTAGAGTTAGCTGCAGTAGTTTTTGCTCTAAAAATTTGGAGACATTACTTATACGGGGAGAAGTGAGAGATATATACAGATCATAAAAGTCTGAAATATAGTTTTACACAAAAGGAACTAAATTTAAGACAGAGAAGTTAGTTAGAACTGATAAAGGATTTTGACTGTGAAATCTTATATCATCCCAGTAAAGCCAATGTCGTAGCTGATGCGTTAAGTAGAAAGAATCAGGGAAAATTGAATGAATTAACCACCAATGATGGGTTAATAAAAGATTTTGAAAATTTAGAAATTGAGGTGGAATGTCCAACTACCTCTACCCAAAAAATTTACATTTTAGAGGGAGTTTCATCTCTGCTTGATAAATTCAAAGATATACAAGAAAAGGATGACGAATGTCAGAAGTATAAGTCTAATTTAACTCATGACAAGTATAACAAATTCAGAATAGATAAGGTTGGAATAATAAGAGATGAGGATAGAATTTGGGTTCCATTAAACCAAGCTTTAAAAGACAAAATTTTAAACGAAGCTCATAATTTTAAATTTTCCATACATCCTTGCAGTAGTAAAATGTATAAGGATTTAAGTCGACACTTATGGTGGTCGAATATGAAAAGAGAAATAACTGAATGGGTAAGCAAATGTCTCACGAGTCAAAGGGTTAAGGCTGAGCATCAAAAGCCGAGTGGTTTACTTCAACACTTACCGATTCCTGAGTGGAAGTGGGAACATATAACCATGGACTTTGTTGTTGGCCTTCCATCTACACAAAAAGGCCATAATGCCATTTGGGTAATAGTTGACCGTTTAACCAAATTAGCTCACTTTTTACCTATTAAAATTACTCATAACTTGGATCACCTTGCCAAACTGTACATTAATGAAATTATCTCTAGGCATGGAGTGCTTGTTTCCATAGTATTAGATCGAGATCCATGTTTTACTTCAAATTTTTGGAAAAGCCTTCAGAAACATTTAGGAACACAATTAAGATTGAGTACAACTTATCATCCTCAGACTGATGGACAAAGTGAGAAAACCATACAAACATTAGAGGATATGTTAAGAACATGTATCATAGACTTTAAAGGAAGTTGGGAAGATCAGTTACCATTAGTCAAATTTGCCTATAACAATAGTTATCATGCTAGCATAGGTATGCCACCCTATGAAGCCTTATATGGGAGGAATTGTAGAACACCTTTGTGTTGGGATGAAGTCGGGGAAAGACAAATGCTAGGACCTGAATCAATTCAACAAACAATTGAAACCGTTAGAATTATATGTCAATGATTACAAGCATCTCAAGATCGACAAAGAAAATACGCTAATCCACATCATCAACAATGAAATTTTAACATAGGAAGCCACGTATTCTTGAAGGTATCTCCTTGGAAGGGCTAAATACGTTTTGGAAAGAAAGGAAAACTAAGTTTGAGATTCATTGGACCTTATCAAATGTTGAGAAGGATTGGTGAAGTTGCTTATGAAATAGCACTACCTCCTGAGTTGAATCATATCCATAATGTGTTTCATGTGTCCGTATTACGACCATAAAAACCTGATTATAAACACCTTATAAATTATGAGCTAATCCAAATAGAAGAAGATCTTTCTTATGTAGAAGAACCTGTGCAGATCGTCGACCGTAAAGAGCAAGTCCTGAGAAATAAAGTGATAGCGTCGGTTAAAGTGATTTGGAGAAATCAGAACATTGAAGAGGCTACACGAGAGCTCGAAGATAAAATGCGAGAGAATTATCCTCAATTATTTACTTAACTTATACTGTAATTTTGAGGGCAAAATTCTTATTAGTGAGGGTGAATGTAAAAACCCAAAACCCTAATAAGATTCGGCTATGTAAAATTCAGTTATATCAATAAAATTTCTCCGTTCTGAATACTCTGTTTAACAAATTTGACCAAATAAAATTTTGTCCGAAAAACGTTGTGCTTAACACCTCGTGCTAAAAAAATTTCTTTTGAAAACAAACTTCTTGGTATATTTGTTTTGACAAGTTGTTTTTTCGTTCTTACACTAACAAAACGTTTTGTCGTGCTTGTTAGGATTAGTAAGAAATCTAGGTTAGTAACCTTAGATTAACAAACCCTAACCCTAATAAGCAAAACCCTAACTCTAATTTAGAAACCAATCCCTAATTAGCTAACCCAACCCTAATTAAATTGTCTTAACACCTAATCATGGTTAGTAAACTTCAATTAGGTACTAATAAACATCATTTAACAATCCTAATCATTAAAAATTAAACCCTAATCAAGATTAGTGAAGATTAGAGCATAATTAAGCTACTAAACTAACCTAACTAGCTAACAAGTAGGTTAGGAGTCACCATTGCAAGTCCCTAGGCTACACATGACATGCTTGTAACTCCCAAGCATGAGTAGAGTCATCAGATCTGATATTTGTGGAGGCAAGTAGCTTAAAAATGTCCAAAAAGCCAAGTTGAAGAATTCTATAAATAGGAACCCTAGGTTTGAGCAAACTCACGAAATTTCTAAGCCATGATACACTTACTTACCAAATCAAGCCTAGGTGATAGCAGCAACAAATTTAGAAGTTAGAATCAAAAGATCAATCAAGAAAGGTACAAACCCTAGTTTATAGCTAGCTCTTTGATCTTGTGTTAACTTTGTTGTTTAGATGTTTAGAAATATGTATTAATATGTTAGAAAGTATGTTACATTGGTAGAACAAGTTTTCATAACATCTAGATGCCTTAATTAAGTGTTTTTAGAAATCTAAAAATTTTGAAAACCAAGTCTGTCAGCCGAATGTCAGGGCTTGTAGATTCATATGTGTTTATGTTTAGGTCTGTTAATTGTATGTTACTTGCAGCCTATTAGTAGGTCTTTAATCTGGAAAAGAAAAAGGGCTCATTAGAACCATAGATTGCAAGTTATAAATGGTCAAAATGCGTTGACCGTTCACGGATTGCACTTTTCTGGGTTACCCAAAAAACTCAAGAACAGTCTGTACTGGCTACTTTGACCAACTTTTTGATCATCTTAAGTTTGTTGTTTTTGTAATGTTTTGTATTAGATTAACACCCTCATATATGTACTACATATCTATGATCTTAAATTGCTTAAAAAACTCATAGGATTATTGGAATTAAAAGTCAAAAGTTAGAAGTAAAGAAGAAGGTAGAATATGTTGTCTGCACATCTGATGTTCCCTTCGTGCTCTTTCTTTGAACCTTCAATGGTTTCCAAATTATTTCATTCTCCAAATCTAATAAGAACTAGGTTTTTTTTTCTAATATACTCTAATCTAATCTAATGCAATGGAATCCATGATTAAGTCCCCCTAATTCTTATGAATACTCCCCCTATTATATTCCTCTGATGAACCTCCTCCAAATTAACTCTTCAGAATATCTTTTCACGAATCAACTTCTGAAAATTAAAATTTGCACTTTTCCCAACAACTTCGCTCCAACAAAGTTTTTACACTAGGAAACTTCGCCCTGGAGAAGATGTATATTTTCAGGTTGCCAAAGGAATAGTACCAAAAATTATAAAAATGCCATTAAGCTCCATTTTTTATGTTTTGACCCTTCGAAGCCTTTTCCTACAACACAAACACAAAAACTAGTGAAATGACAATAAAAATACTTAAATTAAAAAAGAATTAAGCCTAAAAAGTATCCAAATTATAGATATGAAACCAACTCATCACAACTTCAGCTCCTGCTCTTTTCTTGAGAGCGACTTCGATGCCTGCTCCAGATCTTTCGAGAACTGTCCAGACGATGTGTCTTGGACTGGTTCCCTAGCAAACGCTCAAGCCTTCGATTATGGTTGGGAGAACCATCATCTACACCTATCAAAAGTATCATCTGTTCGTCAATGTCCTTTCGCTAAAGGAGTAAAGTTTTCATAGCATCATCGGTCTCCTGCTCCTTTTTGGCTAAGATCATCATTCTCTCATCTTGGCTGTCATTTTGGGGACGTGTTCGGGATGGATCGTCCACGACACGATCTTTAGACGATCTTGCTTCCTTGTTGGTCGTCGAGAATAGCCTATGATGAGTGGGTTTTATACCTATGAATCGGCTTTTAATTCAAACTTAAAATGGTGTTGATCCCATCTATTTTGGTTCAGTTTTACTTGTTTTGTGTTTCTTTTATGTTTAGGTTGCATTGTATAGCATTCGTGGCGTATTGGTGGCGTTGTGGCAAGACTTGGCATAAAAAGGAAAAATCATCTATGCAGGAATAACCCCCGCCGGGACGGGCATAAATACAAAGGAAAAACCCATCGGGGCGGGGGTACATGGCCTAACAACAGTAGTACCCCCTACCGGGCGGGCTTCATTAGTACAAAAACCCCACCGGGGCTGGGGTACAAAAAAAAGGTGTTTTTTAGAATTTGAGCTCAAAAAGGATTGGTTCAAGCTGATTAATCAAAGACTTCTAGAAGGATTAAAAGACATATGAAGAGGCATATAAAAGGAGGAGAATCACTAGGATTAGAGGGAGGATTTCATTAGATTAGATTAGAGTAGATTAGGACCAAAACCCTAGTTCTTATTAATTTTGGAGATTGAAGTAACTTGGAGACCATTGAAGATCAAGAACAGGAGCTTGAGGAAGATGGAGATTTACTGACAATAGATTTATTCTTCACTCTACTCTTATTTTTACCTTTTAATGTTTATTCAATTGTGGATTCTTGGTTTTAATTCATTAATCATGAACTAAATCTTTAGTTTTCTTATTGCATAGTTTATTTTTACTATGCTTCTCTATTAATTATTGTGATTATTCTTGGATCGTCTATTGTGATTTGTGATGAATTGTTTAATTGCCTAACTAACAATTACCGTGATAATCTATATGAACTCGAGAGACAGATTATGAGTTTAGATCTAATCATAATAGCATGTGATTGTGTTTTCTACATGGCGTTGGAATTCATAATTTATGTATAGGATAGAGATATACATATTCATCGCATGTAATCAGAAAAAGAACTTGTGCTTAAAATCCTCTTTAATTGTAATTCACATAGAGATATAGTGAATTAATTAATTAGGGTGTTCTTCTTAATTATATCATCTGTGGATTTAAGTTGATTTGAGTATGATGCATTGAGAGATTGTCATATTTACTTATGTGTTCTTGATTAACAATTTAGAATAGTTAGCTTAATTAATAAGAAGTGTATTAATTTAAATAAAGTAATAAGTGAAGTTGTGATCTTAAATCTCCATAATTTGATTTTTAATTAGTGGTAATTAGAATTAGTTTAGTTAAATATTTTAATTTATAACATTAAATTGATTATTTAAATAAAATTAGTTTGGTTAAGAGTTAGTATTTGGTAATTTGTATTAATAATTTCTCGTGGGAACGATACTCTACTTTCACTTTATTACTAGTTGACTATGTATACTTACGTATTATGTGTAATTAGATTTTACCCTAAAGCCTATGCCGAGCACCGACCATCTTGTCCTTCGATGGGGCCACAGAGTTGGCATGGGACCCTAACCTTCCAAAGACTGACGACCCTACCCTGTCTTTAGCCGAACCATGTGGTTGGTGAGGGGGGGGGGGGGGATCAACCGTAGATTAGTCACGTGCATAAATTGTTTTCCTACTATTCACCATGATTCCAACCAAAACTCCTTTGTGATTGAAAATTATGTAGCAATAAAATTGTGACGCCCCCAAAATAGGTCCACACAACCCATCTTGAGTCCCCAAAATACATACCACAAAATCTAAATATAAATTTTTCTATTTACTACTACTAAACTGTTGTGCAAAATATGACAACACATATTGTGAGTTTTAATACAAATATTGCACCGTACATAATATGACAATATCCAAACTCAAATTAAGTCCTCATTACAGTTATTATCATAATATTTCATAACATAGTGAAGACTTCTATAGTAACTATCTCGGGCCATTCCTATACTCCCCGACTAGTCCAAACTACACTTTCATTTCCTAAGAAGAACAATGGAAAAAAAGAAAAGGGTGAGCTCAAATAGCTCAGTAAAGAATATTATGAATAAGATAATGGGGAATAAATTATCTTTAATCTTCAACAATGATAATTCAGATAAAATATAATGGACAACAAGTTTTAGATTAACAACTACAATGAAACAAATAATCTATTAGAAGGGTTAAGTAGAGAATGATATCGATTATCTTCTATGATTTAAGGGTTCATCATCAATATTTTATCCATGTAACACCAATCAATAATAATGCAAATCAACATTTTATCTTTGCACTACGGGCCAAACATATTCATTTGTATCTGTGACGCCCCCAAATCTGGGTTACCTCACCCCCGAGTTTAGTGCTCACGATCCATCATATAAATAACATCTAACTACCCATTTATTTATGAATATAAACATACATATCATTAATTAATATCATTAATACATTATCCCCAGGTTTTCTAACCTTGATATAACAAACATACCCTTAGATATACAAAAAAGGTTGTACATAACAACATAATAAATAATGTTCATATTAATTACTCCTATAATTTTCCCTTGCCCTTGTCCTTCTGTGACCCTCCTGCCACTTTGTTCTTAGCTAAAATATTATATTTAAGCAAGGGTGAGCAACGAGTTTTCTCCACAAGTTAAAACATACAATAAAATATAAGAATCAAGAATATTAGAGTCTAGATTCGACAGGACGTCAACAATGTTCAAAGAACTTTGAAATTGCTGAACAAATAATTGATTAATAACAAAACTTTATCGCATGTCATGCTAAATAATAATTTAGTGATGAAAGAGTAAAACGCTTTCAAAGTTTCAATAATGTTCAATCGACTATCAATAGATGATCCTACGCAATAATAAAGTGGATTATTATCCAGATTTTATGTTGAGCGATCCAAATGGATCATGAAACGATCGAGTAATTAACAAAGGTTCAACTCTGAATTACCCAGATGTATTAGATAACTATAAAGATTAAATTATACCCCTCCGCAAGTACACAAAGTGATCAGCTACGTTGTACCTAATATTATGCATAATACTCAACTCACGCGCAATTGTCGTATATCCAACCACAAGGTCCCCTTTATATAAGGGTTGTTCATCTCAGTCTTAATTACAACAAGAATTCATATCGCAACAATATAGTTTGGATTTAAAGAAATACTATGATTTCAACATCTAATATCTATCTCGATCTAACCAAAATAGTTGGCATTGATCTTTCAATAACAATTGAGTTCACTTACTAGAACGTATCAAATTTCAACAAATATTCGTCTAGCCAAAATAATTAGCTAGACATAGCTCAAGAACTGTTCAACAATAGACAAAAATCGACTGCACTATCTGCAAACAACAATAATACCTATAGATGTGAATAACCAACAACAATTATTCACCGGTCACGCTTTTAAAATTTAAAACTCAGTTTAAATTAATGAACTTGCACTAACTGCGAATAAACAATAATAAATCTCATATGTGGAATAATCAACAATAATTACCCATTACTATATTTGAAAAGTAATAACTCGAGATTGAGTTAAGAAAACTTTCCTTGGCTGTTGACTACTACTACATAATATAACTTAGCTGCATTTGAAAGACCTATAATCAATATTATTGGTCTAGCAATTAACATAACATATCACAAGTTCACAACACATAATACTGTTATTTAAAGTCACTATATCACTTAGACACAAAATCACGCAGTCATAATAGTATTTATAACATATACAAACACTTATCAGGTCTAACTAGTTCAGTCTGGTCGGACCTCGGTCTCAATTCTAGGTCTTGATTACCCTATCCGATAATTAACGAGTTTATTTTTAATAAAACTTTGTCTCAAAGCTTCAATATTAATTTTATATAATTAAAGTATCATTCATAATATTTTTTGAAAGCTTATAATAATTTTTAAATAATTATTATATTTTATAATAATTTTTCAAACACTGGAATCATTTTGAAATGATTTAAATCTTTGAATAATCCTATTATCATTAATATTTAAATAGTATTAAAATATTAATGTAATACTTGTCAAAATATTAAAGTTATTTATAATAACTTAAAATATTTTTAAAACACTAATATTCCTCTTAAATGATTTTTAAAATATTTAAAATCATTTTTAACTAATTACCATTAATATTTAAATATTAATGTATTTTTATCAAAATATTAAAAGTCATTTATTATAAATTCAAATATTTTTAAATCATTTCTATAATTTGAAATGATTTTTAAATCAATAAAACCATTTTAAACCATTTATTTAATATAATTATTAAATAAATCTAATATCATTAATATTAAATTATTAATGAAATTTACCTCAAAATATTAAAAGTTATCTTTTATAACTTAAAATATTCTTAAACACTTTAATATCATTTAAAATGATTTTTAATATATTAAAATCATTTTTAACTAATTTATGTAATACATTTATTAAATAAATTTAATATCATTAATATTCAAATAAATACAAATATTAATGAAAAATATGTCAAATTATCAAAAGTTAATTTTTATAACTTAAAATAATTTTTAAAACTCATTTTAGAATTTTTAGGAATTAATTTTTTTTTCTTATTGATTTTTAGAAATTTAATATAACTAATTTTAATTAAACTGTCGCTAAAGCCTTTAGCGACAAAAACTGTCACTATAGGTGTTCTTGAGCCTCAAGAACCCTCAAAGTCAGTCTCTTGGTGCTCACTTTGACCAACTCCAATTCTCAGTTCATGATGTTTTTGGGTTTGCTAAGGTACTGATCATATAGTATTGATGTAATACTACATGTATGAATAACAATCAGGGTCATACAACATCACACCATGAAGATCTAAGGCTTCAAACTCACTGTCAGACCTGTTCTGGGTTTTCTAGGTTACCCAGAAATAGAGACAGTTCCTAGTAGACACTTTGCAACTTGATTATCCTAGTTTCTGGACAATGATTTGGTGTTTAAATGGTACAAACCGGTAGTCCTCATGTCAAAGAACAAATATACAACACTAGGTTAGTCTAACTACATCACAATCACAAGATTTGAGCCGGTCAAACCTTGTCAAAAACTATGCTCTTCAACTTTCTAGAATTTCCAGAAAACACAAAGTTATGCTCGGTCAACCTAGTTTGAATGCCCACTACTTTAAATCTGTTGCTTGTTTAAGTGATCTAAAACTATGAATCTATAGTCCATATACCAGAGTATAACATTGATACACTAACACAATCAAATCACATAACATCTGACAGATCTAAGCTCAAAAAATCTTGTCAGACCCATCTGGGTAATTTCTGGGTTACCTAGAAACACAAAGTCATAGTCAGTCAACCCACTTTGACCATCAATATCTTGGAATCTGGACATGCTATGAGCATGATTCCACTTCCAGATTACTCCCTGTATAGCATACTATAAGTCTATTGCATCAAACAAGACAAATCATAAACATATCTAGATCTATGGCCTCTGACATTCAGTTGTCAGGCCATAGAACTAGGGTTCTTGACAATTTTTCAAAACTTGATTTTTGAGCACTTTGATGTTATGGATCTATGATATAACATCATGGATCACTAAATAACTTCTTATAACATAAATTTAAAACATAAAGACAACTTTTATCTTAGCATACAAGATTAAACTCAAGTTAGGGTTTATATCTCTCTTGAACAAGCTTTGATTTTGGCTTTCCTCTACTGATCTTGGGGTGTTATGAACTTTGTTAGGGACTGACTCACTAGTCTATTTCATGGCTCTGGAGAGAAAAGAACTTAGCTAAGGGTTTGTTCACAAATGAGCTAGGTTTTTGGTTTTCTCTCTCTCTTTAATCTCTCAGTTTGATTTAATGTATCTAAGTTATGCAAGGTGACATAAGTGATCTGATCTTGCATAGATTTTTAAGCACATGGTGATATACAACATGGTGACTCACTAGATTTGCAATATCTTAACTTAAAACTTAAGCAAAGGGTATTTTTGTCATTTTGCCTGCAAAAGGGTATTTTGGTAATTTCCCTCATGATTTTAAGGGTATAATAGTTAATTAACATCATTCCTTTTAATATTAACCCTTAGGGTTTGATAATCGCAATTAGGGTTTAAGGTTCCCGAATCAAAAATTAGGGTTCCTAGAAATGCAATTAGGGTTTCTAACTAATCATTAGGGTTTCTTAATCATAGATTAAGGTTTCTAATCTATCATTAAGGTTTCTAAGGTTATACCTTATCTGATCAACCTTTGATCATCAATTCTATTATGTACTAACACTTAGTCTCAAATACAATTGCAATAACTGTATTAACTATCGAATCCCTATCTGAAACTAGGGTTAGGGTTTTCCTTATCTGTTAAACATAACCTCACTTACATTACTCAGTCAAAACATAGTTTGACCATCTGGCTAAACTCGTATCACAGATACTCAACACAATAATTATAATCAATATCAATATTAAATAAAATAAAAATTTATTCGTAAAATTTGAATTGTTTAAAAATTCTGGGTCCTCACAACTACATCGGAACAAACAATCCATTAGAAGAGTTAAGTTGAGAATGATATCTACCATCTTCTATGATTTAAAGGTCCATCATCAATATTTCATCCTTGTAACACAAATCAATAATTATGCAAATCAACAATTTATCTTTGCACTACGGGCTAAATATATTCATTTGTATCACCAATGTCATGATCATGCCAAACAACGGTCCATTTTTGCACTACGGGCCAAAGAGAACTTCGCCACAAGCCTTTCTTTGTCTGTAACATTAAAGTTCATGATTATACCAATACACAATTCTTGGTCATAACCATACTAATCAACAATTCATCTTTACACTACAGGTCAAAGATAAATTTTACCACAAATTTAAACATGAGGATGATGACAATGATATATAAGATGAATACAAGTGAGATCAATGATAATTATTAGAGATTTGTAATTTAATTTATCTAGAGTTCAAGAATGTCCAAATTGTCAACATGATAACCAATTGTGGAGTAAAATCTAAGAATGATATTTAAGATTCATATTTCAAAGATAATTTGGACAAAGAGAAATAATAAGAAAGTTCAGACCAATATTCCAGTGAAATGATATTAGTTGAAGCGTAAACCTCAAGGAATTTCTAATCATTTGAGGAATTATAGAAACAATACTTACCATAGTAAGTTTAAATTTAGGAATATGAAATGAAATAATATCACTTACATAATATGGAGTATGAAAGAAAATGATATCCCTTACTAGTATAACGGAAAAATCTTGCACTATTAACTACACTCAAAGTATCCTTATACTCAAAAGAAATACGCACAATATTATAGAAGAAGAATTTCTGATATTGTGATGGTGTATTTTTCATCGTATGAAGATGTATCCTTTTATAGGCAAAGTTGGAAGACACGTTTCCTTAAATTATGTATCTTAAGCTAACTATTTTAATTCCCTTATCTCCATGACTTAGCTAATCTCTGTTGGTTTAATTAAAATTATGACCCATGGAAGAAAAGTAAGTTACCAGCATACGAGGGAAGATCAACAAGAGCATATGTTTAGAAAATTTTGTTGTCAAGAGGGCACCTATAGGAAATAATTCCTAATATGCCAAAGTTTAAAGAAATTAAAAACGTGTCCTTTGAAACAAATTTAGCAAATGAGGACCATCACAATCAAAAAGAAATAAAAGTTGCCTTACTAAGAAGGCATGGCAAATGAGGGACCAAAGTTTTAAAAAGGAATTTCATTATTTTCCAGAATTAAAAGAAAGAATAGGTACAATACTTAAGAAATTTTAGTAAATGAGGGACCTTTGTAAGACCCCAACTTTTATGAATAAAGAATAATTTTCTCGAAATATATTTTTGAATATTATGGTGTGAATTTGATATAATGTTATAGGTGTGGGTAATATTTATAAATTTTGCAAAGTAAGAAAGTTGTTATAAAATATTCGATTGGTCGGGGAATATTTGTTCTAACAGGGAATATTCGTACGATGGCACAATCATTGGTGGACCCCACAACGGAAGTATTGTCGTAGTTAAAAAACGATAGAATTGTCTTTTTATAAAAATAACGACAAAAATGTTACCGTTAAAACCGCTTGAACTACCCTTTAGTAAAGTAATCTGATGTCTGGCGTGGTTGCATAGTAGCACACGGTATTGATTATTGATGCTTACATGAGAAGTCACTCAGTTATACTTAATTATTGCTACAGTAATTGCTGCATCATATCTCTCATATTATTGATTCAATTATTGTCACAGTATCATCTGCATAATATATATTATTAAATAAGTAATTGAGATGACAAAGTTATTCATATTATTATTTGCAATATTGACAATGTCTAGAAGTTCTGTCAAGGAGAGGTTTGGTCACCTAATTGCGCGCCAATAAGAAGAAATCCTTATCGGAAAGCCCCCTCTTTCCTGGGAACTACTTGGTTGTTAAATATTATGAATTATAATATTAATGATGAATAAGTTCGTGTTGATTAAAGATGAAATTGATAGTTCCATTGTGTTGGAATTATTAGTATTAGTGAAAATCGACATTTATTTCGATAATAATTGATGTCTGGAGGTTATATTGACCAATCGGGTAATTAACTGAATAAATGAGCAATTAATTGCTATTAATTCAAATGCTTATAACTATGAGTTCACATGTGTGTACTATTGATTCACATGATTTCCTATTAGGAGAGTTGGTGCAAGATTGATAATACTTGCATGACTAAATTAAAAATGGAGGTATAGTTGAAGGTACTATACTGTAATTAGTTTTTTCACATGATTATACTATTGAGTCACATGAATAAACTATTAATTCACATGATTTACTATTAGGGGAGGTGGTGCAAGTTTGATAATTCTTGTTGGACTAAATTAAAAATGAAGAAAAAGAGGGAGGTATTATACTGTAATATTTTGAGCCCCAAAATGTGCAATTATTGAAACCATATTTTCCTACAAATAGAAGCTTATTATTCCTTCGTTTCTCACCAATTTACTAAATCTCACAAGAGCAATTATTATAGAGAGAAATTACAGAGAGAAAGAAGAAGAGAAGTCTGCTACCTCACTATTCCAGTATCCAGTTTCTTCTAAGGTAAGGAGTATTGTTTGTTTTGTATTCATGAAGAGAGTTATTTCTTTCAATATTCGTAACGGTTGTTATACCATTCTTTATTATTCTCTTGGAATAACTCATATCATGCGGCCTATCGCATGCCCGGTGAATTTTTCTCATTATTCCATTCTTTATTATTACATTGGAATAACTCGTATGCATCTGGTCTATCGCATGCCCGGTGAATTCTTCTCGTTATTCCATTCTTTATTATTATGTTGGAATAACTCGTCTGCATGCGATCATCGCATGCCCGTGAATTCTCTCATTATTCTATTCTTTATTATTCTGCTGGAATAACATGTATGCATCTTGATCTATCGCATGCCTGGTGAATTCTTCTGTTATTGCATTCTTTGTTATTCTGTTGGAATAACCTGTCTATATGGATTACCACATGCATGGTGAATGATCCTTCGTATTCATTCCTTACTAAATTATGGAAATGATCTGTCTACGTGGATTACCGCATGGCAGGTGAAAATCCATTTGCAGTTTCATATATTCTATTATACTTAGTTGGTTAAAGTTTTGGCTTCTATACTCCATGAAATTAGTAGAATATCCTGGATATTTACGCTTCATCCAGTATCTTTTCATGGAAATATTCTTCTGAGCATTCTTGAATTTTACTCCACAAAGCAGTATCATGTTGACAATTTGGACGTTATTGATTTCTGGATAAATTAAATTATAATTCTTTAAAATTTATCTTTGAACTTGTTTTATTGAATTATTATGTCATTGTCATCATCCTCATGCTTATATTGTGATGAAAGTCATCATTGGCTTACGTGCATAGATGGACTTGGTATGATTATGACCAGGAATTATTCGGTATAATCATTACCGTAATGTGACGAATGATGTGGTGAAAGTTCTCATTGGCCTATAGTTCATTGATGGACAGTTGTTGGTATGATTATGACTTGGAATTATTCGGTATAATCATGACCATTGATGATTACATGAATATCCTTGGCCGTGATGCAAGGATGATTCGATTTTATTTATTAAGTTGAGTCTTAGTGATAAAGTTGACGAAAAACTTTTTAAATCATAGAATATAGTAGATTTTATGCTCTACTTGACTCTTCTAATAGATTGATTATTCCGCTACAGTTGGTGATCTAAAACTTGTTGTCTATTATATTCTATCAGTTGTTATACTGTTGAAGGCTAATGATAATTTATTCTACATTATCTTAGTCATAATATTTCTTACTGGGCTAGTTGAGCTCACCCTTTCTTTCATGGCTCTCTTTAGGAAATGAGAATATAGTTGGGACGAGTCGGGAAACGGATTGCAGTCCAGATGGTTGTTTTAGTAGTCCTCACTATTGTGAGACCCCAAATTTTATGAATAAAGATTTAAATTTCTCGAAATATTTTTTTGAATATTATGGTGTGGATTTGATATAATGTTTTAGTTGTGGGTAATATTTTTAAATTTTACAAAGTATGCAAGTTGTTATAAAATATTCGTTTGGTCGGAGAATATTCTTTTCGTCGAGGAATATCCGTACGACGGCACAATCATTGGTGAACCCCACAACGGAAGTATTGTCATAGTTAGAAACGGTGAACTACCCTAGTAAATAAAATGCGATGTATGGCGGGTTGCATAGTAGCACAATACAATATTGATTATTGATGCTTACGTAAGAAGTCACTCGATTATACTCAATTATTGCTACAATAATTGCTACATCATATCTCTCATATTATTGATTCAATTATTGTCACAAATCATATCATCTGTATAATATGTTATATTATTAAATCAATAATTGAGACGACAAAACTATTCATATTATTATTTGCAATATTGACAATGTCTAGAAGTTACATCAAGGAGAGGTTTGGTCACCTAATTGCGGCGCGATAAGGAGAAATCCTTATCGAAAAGCCGCTTCTTTCCTGGGAACGACCTGGTTGTTAAATATTATGAATTATAATATTAATGATGAATAAGTTCGTGTTGATTAAAGATGAAATTGATAGTTCCATTGTGTTGGAATTATTAGTGTTAGTGAAAATTGACATTTATTTCGATAATAATTGATGTATGGAGGTTATATTGACCAATCGGATAATTAATCGAATAAATGAGCAATTAATTGTTATTAATTCACATGATTATAACTATTTGTTCATATTTGTGTACTATTGATTCACATTCATTTACTATTAGGAGAGTTGGTGCAAGATTGATAATACTTGCATGACTACGTTAAAAATGGAGGTATAGATGGAGGTACTATACTATAATTCGTATTTTCACATGTCTAGAACTATTGATTCACATGATTTACTATTAGGGGAGGTGGTGCAATTTTGATAATACTTGCATGACTAAATTAAAAATAAAGGAAAAGAGGAAGGTATTATATTGTAATATTTCGAGCCCCAAAACGTGAAATTATCGAAACTATATTTTCCTATAAATAGAAGCTCATTCTTCCTTCATTTCTCACCAATTCACTAAATCTATATATCAATTATTATAGAGAGAAATTATAAAGAGTAAGAAGAAGAGAAGTCTGTTACCTCACTATTTCAGTATGTAGTCTTCTTTTGAGGTAAGGGGTATTATTCTTTCGTATTCATGAAGAGAGTTATTTTCTTTCAATACTCGTAAGGGTTGTTATTCCATTCTTTATTATTATGTTGGAATAACCTATCTATGACAAGTACCACATACGTGGTCAAATTCTTCTGTTATTCCATACTTTATTATTACATTTGGAATAACTTTGACTATAATGATCTCATCGCATGCACTGTGAATTCTGTTGTTATTCAATTCTTTATTATTCATTGGAATATCTTGTCTATCACGGATTCGCATGACACAGTTCCATTCTTTATTATTACGTTGGGAGTATCCTCTGTGCATGCGATTACGAATGACTGGTTCCATTCTTTATTATTCATTTGGAATATCCTATCTGTGCGGATTACGCATGACCTGGTTCCATTCTTTATTATTCTATTGGGAATAAACTGTATGTGAGGTCTATCGCATGCATGGTGAATTCTTTTGTTATTCCATTCTTTATTATTACATTTGGAATAACTTTTGTCATGTGGATTACTGCATGCATGGTGAATGATCCTTCATATTCATTCTTTATTAAATTGTGGAAATGATCTGTCTACGTGGATTACCGTGACATGTGTAAAATCCATTCTGCGATTTAGTATATTCTATTATACTCATCTCGATATCATTTCTTTTGTACTAAATCATGAAATATCATTTTCTTTGGTATTTTCCTCACATTACGAGTTACTATTCACGGGTTACTATTCACCCGGTTACTATTCACTCTGGTATTATTCACTCGGGTATTCGGGGTACTTTTCGTGCCAGAGTACTATTCATGAGTTACTATTCACGAGTTACTATTCACCCGATCACTATTCATTCTAGTATCATTCACACGGGTATTTGGGACACTTTTCGTGTCGGGGTACTATTCATGGGGTACTATTCCTGAAGAACTATTCACGGAGTACTATTCACCCAAAAAATATATTTCTTTTCTGTTCAAATTATTTTTGGTACATGAATATTATTCTTGAATTTTACTCTACAAAGCAGTATCATGTTGACAATTTGGACGTTATTGATTTCGATAAATTAAATTATAAATCTTTAAAATTTATCCTTGAACTTGTTTTATTGAATTATTATGTCATTGTCATCATGCTTATATTGTGATTAAAGTCATCTTTAGCTTACGTGCATAGATGGACTTGGTATGATTATGACCAGGGATTATTTGGTATAATCATGACCGTAATGTGAGGAATGATGTGGTAAAAGTCCTCATTAGCCTGTAGTTCATTGATGGACAGTTGTTGGTATAATTATGACCAGGGATTATTTGGTATAATCATGAACATTGATGATTACATGAATATCCTTGGCCGCGGTGCAGGGATGATTCGATTTTATTTATTAAGCTGAGTCTCAGCGATAAAGTTGATGAAAAACTTTTTAAATCATAGAAGATAGTAGATTTTATGCTCTACTTGACTCTTCTAATGTATTGCTTATTTCCGCTGCAGTTGTTGATCTAAAACCTGTTGTCTATTGTATTCTATCAGTTGTTATATTGTTGAAGGCTAAGGATAATTTATTCTGCATTATCTTAGTCATATTATTTTTTACTGGGCTAGTTGAGCTCACCCTTTCTTTCATTGTTCTCTTCAGGAAATGAGAATATAGTTGGGACGAGTCGGGGAATGGAGTGATGGTCCAGGATAAATGGCTTTAGTAGTCCTCACTATTCTATGGAATAATGTGATAGTAATTAAAATGAGGAAACCATTGAGTGTGGATATTGTGTAGATGACAATATTCTTATTTAAACTTTGAGCTATGTTTTGTCGTATTTTACATGACTATTATATAATTAAGTTGTATTTGAATTTATGTACCATGTATCTGGCGACTCAAGACGGGTGATGTATACCTGTTTTGGGGGCGTTACAGTTGGTATCAAAGCATAGGGATATGATCCATGGTTGAGATGTGATACAAGAACTAGGAGGGGAGAGACGGGAAATTCCTTCTCTAGTATGACCTACCTAAGTTTATTTGGTATTTAATTGGTTGGTCAGAGTATAGGGATAATATGTGATACGTCAGTTAACCCTTGTTTTGTGACAGTGTTTAAAAATAGCATCCGAAAATGTTGAGATAGGCAATGAAGCACATGAGACCGTTGAGTCACCAACGATTAATACCCAAGATAATGTGCAACAGGAAGATAATAATCCTCAAGTAAATAACAACACTGATCAAATGATGAACGATGGGATGTTCAGAGGCATTATGCAATTCATGCAACATCAGGTAAGAGAGACTCCTGTTCAAAATTTAGGTGGAAATAATGGCAACCTTACGATTGGTCACCGCTAAGCGATTCAAGGAGCTGGGACCACCGGAGTTTTGGGAAAAGCCGAACCACTTAAAAGGCGGAAACGTGGTTAAAGCGGATCACCAAGATATTTGATGTCTTGGGATGCTCCGAGGAGCAAAAGGTTCCTTCGCCACCTTTATCTTTGCGTGAAGAGGCAGATTCTTGGTGGGAATCATGAAACGTACCCATCTGGCGCTTTCAAGATGTCTTGGGAGAAGTTCCAAGAGTTATTTTAACGACAAGTACTTTCCCGAAAGTATTAAATCACATGAAGGAGGAGGTGGAGTTTATCAAGTTGGAGCAAAACAATATGGCCGTGTCGCAATACGAGGCTAAATTTGCGGAGTTATCGGTTTGCATCCCATTTGGTCGATAATGAGGAGCGAATGACGCGAATTTTTCTAAGAGGTTTGAAACCCGATATACGTCAATACCTCATTTCTCACCAACTTTTTTTATATTCAGATGTTGTGAATAGGGCTCAGTTATTAGAGCACAATAATGAGCCAGCCCAACCAAAAGGCAACGACCAACAACACGATAATAATCGTACCGGTGGCAACGGCCATCGAAACAATGATAACTATCGTGGGGGAAATTATCATGCCAAGAATGGTAACCACTTCGGTGGTAATCATGGCCAAGATAATAGAAGCGGAAAATTCAAGAAGAGAAGATTTAACGATGATGGGAAGACGTTGGCAGCAACACTAACACCATCAACAAATTCTAGGGGAGGAGAACGACCGCCAGTTAGATGCTATAGATGCGGAGAGGAGGAATACATAAGTCCAAACTGTTCACAGCCTTCCAAGGTATGTTTTAGTTGTGGAAAAGATGGTCACATAGCTCGATTTTTTCTTGTAGAGAAATCAAGTCCAGCTGGGACGGTGGCACCAATAGCGGATACGGACAAACCAAAGTCGGTGGTTTCAAGAAGAGCGTTTTTCGTGACTTCTCAAAATGCAAGTAACCCGAACGAAGTTAGCACGAGTTAGTTAATTATAAATTCTTATGAAGTCTATACCTTATTAGATACCGGTTCTACCCATTCTTTTATCTCTCTTGCTTGTGCTCAATGTTTAAATTTGACCCCAGAGAAGTTAGACTTTAACTTATTGGTTAAAACATCGTTAGTAGAAACCTTCATTTTATGTGTTATCCAAGTCTTAGATGAGAGTCATAGTTTTTAAATGATATTTCTATCGTTAATAAATTTCCTGACGTATTCTTGAAGACATCCTAGCCTACCCCTAGAGCGTGAAATCGAATTTTGTATTGACCCTAGTACAAAACCCATTTCTAAAACCCTTAAATATTTCTTCAACCAAAACGAACGTATAATGCGCCAAAGACATTGGCTCGAGCTGTTGAAGATTACGACCATACCATTCAATAACATCATGGAAGAGCGAACGTGGTAGCTGACGCATTGAGTAGAAGATCGTATGCGTTTACGAGTGCGACATTGTTAACACAAAAACCCATTTCGTATAACTTATAAATGATGAAGATAGAGTTAAAGACTCTAGGGACCTACGTGAAGATAACGAATATACGAGTAGAATCGACTTTAATCGATAAAGTTAAAGCCGTGTAAGTTACATACTCAGAGCTGATGAATATGAAGAAGAAGGTTCAAGAGGGCATTATTCTAGAAGCAAGAATCGATGAAGAGAGGAAATCTCAACCCTCGATTTTATTGGCCCATTTGAAATCCTCGATTGAGTAGGAACTGTGACTTATAGACTCATTTTAATGTCAAGTATGTTGCGTGTTCATAACATTTTTCACGTATCAATGTTACGTAATTATGTGGACGACCTGAGCCATATTATTGAATTAGAACTAGACGAGATAGCAGAAGATTTAACGTATGAGGAGATACGTGTTAAAATCTTGGATAAGAAAGATCACATTCGATACTCAAAGGTTATACCTAAAGAGTTTGAATTTGAAATGAAGTCAAGGTATCCTCACCTCTTTGGCATACTAGGTACGTACATAAATTTCGAGGGCAAAATTTCATAAGGAGGGGAGATTGTGAGACCCCAAATTTCGAGGGCGAACTTACTGGCCTACCCCTAGAGCGTGAAATTGAATTTTGTATCGACCTTGAATCCGGTACAAAACCCATTTCCAAAGCCCCATATCGAATGGCTCCTATTGAACTTCAGGAGTTAAAAACCTAACTACAGGAATTGTTAGACATCGGTTTCATTCATCCTAGTACATCTCCTTGGGGTGCTCCTATTCTATTCATGAAGAAGAAAGATTGAAGTATGCAACTTTGTATTGATTATCGGGAGTTGAATCATGTCACCATCAAAAATAGGTACCCGTCGCCTCGCATTGATGACCTGTTTGACCAGTTGCAAGGAGCCAAATTCTTTTCAATACTTGATCTTCATTCCAGATATCATCAGTTGAAGATTAAAACTGACGACATTACAAAGACTACTTTCAGAACTCGGTACGGGCATTATAAATTCCTAGTCATGTCTTTTGGATTGACTAATGCTCCTGTTGCGTTCATGGACATGATGAACCGACTATTCAAGGAATATTTAGATCACTTTTTGGTCGTCTTTATTGATAACATCCTCGTATACTCCAAGACCCGTGAAGACCATGAGCAACACTTGAGGCTGATACTCCAAAAGCTTCGTGAAAACAAGCTATATGCCAAGTTGAAGAAATACGAGTTCTAACTTGAGGAAGTTGCATTCCTTGGGCACATAATATCAAATCATGGAATATCTGTTGACCCGGCAAAGATTGAAGTAATTCAAAGCTGGGAGCAACCTAAGTCAGTGATCGAAGTACGTAGCTTTCTCGGCTTAGCTGGTTATTATCGGAGATTCGTAGAAGGGTTTTCTCGAATCGCTACTCCATTAACTCAGCTGACTCGAAAAGATACAAAATTTGATTAGAGCGAGGAATGTGAAAAGAGTTTTCAAGAACTCAAGAGCAGACTCATTTTAGCACCTGTTCTGACAATACTATCTGGCTCGGAGGGATTTGTCATCTACAGTGATGTTTCAGGCAAAGGGTTAGGATGTGTTCTCATGCAACATGGGAAAGTCATAGCCTATGCCTCATGACAACTCAAAGAATATGAGAGGAATTATCCTACTACTCATGATCTAGAGTTAGCGGCCCGATCATTTTTGCTTAAAGATTTGGAGGCATTACATATGGAGAGAAGGTGGAGATTTATCTGGATCATAAAAGCCTCAAATATTTCTTCACTCAAAAGGAACTCAACTTGTGGCAACGACGATGGCTTGAGCTGTTGAAAGATTATGATCATACCATCCAATACCAATTTGAAAAAGCGAATGTGGTAGCCGATGCTTTGAGTAGAAGATCATATGCGGGTACGAGTGCGATATTGTAAACACAAAGGCCAATTTTGTATGACTTACAAAGGATAGAGATAGAGTTAAAGACTCCAGGGACCCATATGATGATGGCGAATATACGAGTAGAACCGACTTTAATTGATAAAGTTAAAGCTGCTCAAGCTACAGACTTGGAGCTGATGCATATGAGGAAGAAAGTACAAGAAGGCGCTATTCCGGAAGCAATAATCGATGAAGAAGGAATACTTTGAGTCAACTCCAGACTTTGTGTTCCTAACGATTCTGACTTGAAGTATAAAATCATGATGGAGGCGCACAACAAACCGTTTGCAATCCATCCTGGGAGTACCAAAATGTATGGTGATCTTCGACATACATTTTGGTGGAGCAATATGAAGAGCGAGATAACGAGGTTTATTTCAAGTTGTCTAACTTGTCAACAAGTCAAGGCAGAGCATCAAGTGCCAAAATGTCTATTGCAACCACTTGAAATTCCAGAATGGAAGTGGGAGCATATTACCATGGATTTCGTTATTGGTCTTCCCAAGGTTTCTCAAGGCATAGATGCGATTTGGGTCATTGTTGATAGATTGACCAAGTCTGCTCATTTCTTACCGATACGAGATACTTTTACACTTGAACATCTTGCTAGTATGTACATAAACGAGATTATAAGATTGCATGGTATGCCAGTATCCATAGTTTCTGATCGAGACCCAAGATTCACTTCAAGATTTTGGGTTAGTTTGCAAAATGCTATGGGCACGGATTTATGATTTAGTTCGGTATATCATCCTCAAACGGATGGGAAGTCGGAAAGGACTATTCAAACTCTTAAAGATTTATTAAGACTCTGTGTCCTTGACTTCAAGGGAAGTTGGGACAAGTTCTTACCATTGGTGGAGTTTTCCTACAACAATAGTTATCAAGCAAGTATTGGCATTGCTCCATTGGAGGCGTTGTATGGAAGAAAGTGTCGTTCTCCAGTATGCTGGGATGAGGTGGGTGAAGCAACGTTGTTAGGACCGGAGTTGGTACACATGACTACAAAAAAGATTCAAACGATCCGACAACATATAAAAACCTCACAAGATCGACAAAAGAGTTATGTTAATCTTCATCGAAAGGATGTGGAATTCAATATTGGAGATCATGTGTTGTTACGTGTTGCTCCATGGAAAGGAGTTATGAGATTTAGAAAGAGAGGAAAGCTCAATCCTCGATTCATTGGCCCATTTATAATCCTCGATTGAGTAGGAACTGTGGCCTATAGACTCGCCTTAACCGCCAAGTATGTTACGTAAATATGTGAAAGACCGAACCACATTATTGAATTAGAACCAGATGAGATAGAGGAAGATTTAACGTATGAAGAGTTACCTGTTAAAATCTTGGATAAAAAGGATCATATTCTACGCTCCAATGTTATACCTCAAGTCAAAGTATTGTGGAGAAACCACGATGTGGAAGAAATGACCTGGTAGTTAGAATCTGAGATGAAGTCAATATATCCTCACCTCTTCGATATACTAGGTACGTACCCTAATTTCAAGGATGAAATTTTATAAGAAGGGGAGGTTGTAAGACCCCAACTTTTATGAATAAAGAATAATTTTCTCGAAATATATATTTGAATATTATGGTGTGGATTTGATATAATGTTATAGTTGTGGGTAATATTTATAAATTTTGCAAAGTAAGCAAGTTGTTATAAAATATTCGATTGGTCGGGGAATATTCGTTTTAACAGGGAATATTCGTACTACGGCACAATCATTGGCGGACCCCACAACGGAAGTATTGTCGTAGTTAGAAAATGATAGAATTGTCTTTTTATAAAAATAAAGGCGAAAGTGTTACCGTTAAAACTGTTGAACTACCCAGTAGTAAAAGTACAGTAATACGCGTGATTGCATAGTAGCACACGGTATTGATTATTGATCCTTACGTGAGAAGTCACTTCGGTTATACTCAATTATTATTACAATAATTCTTTGCATCATATCTCTCATATTATTGATTCAATTATTATCACAGTATCATCTGCATAATATATATTATTAAATCAATAATTGAGACGGCAAAGTTATTCATATTATTATTTGCAATATTGACAATGTCTAGAAGTTCTGTCAAGGAGAGGTTTGGTCACCTAATTGCGCGCTAATAAGGAGAAATCTTTATCGGAAAGCCCCTCTTTCACCTGGGAGCGACACAGTTGTTAAATATTGTGAATTATAATATTAATGATGAATAAGTTCGTGTTGATTAAAGATGAAATTGATAGTTCCATTGTGTTGGAATTATTAGTGTTAGTGAAAATCGACATTTATTTTGATAATAATTGATGTCTGGAGGTTATATTGACCAATCAGGTAATTAACCGAATAAATAAGCAATTAATTGCTATTAATTCACATGCTTATAACTATGTGTTCACATGTGTACTATTGATTCACATGATTTACTATTAGGAGAGTTGGTGCAAGATTGATAATACTTGCATGACTAAATTAAAAATGGAGATATAGTTGAAGTTACTATACTGTAATTAGTTTTTTCACATGATTATACTATTGAGTCACATGAATGAACTATTAATTCACATGATTTACTATTAGGGGAGGTGGTGCAAGTTTGATAATACTTGCAGGACTAAATTAAAAATGAAGAAAAAGAGGGAGGTATTTTACTGTATTATTTTGAGCCCCAAAGTGTGCAATTATTGAAACTATATTTTCCTATAAATAGAAGCTCATTCTTCCTTCATTTCTCACCAATTCACTAAGTCTCACAAGAGCAATTATTAGAAAGAGAAAGAAGAAAAGAAGTCTGCTATCTCACTATTCCAGTATCCAGTTTTTTCTAAGGTAAGGGGTATTATTTCTTTCGTACTCATGAAGAGAGTTATTTCTTTCAATATTTGTAAGGGTTGTTATACCATTCTTTATTATTCTATTGGAATAACCTGTCTGTGCGGTCTATCGCATGCCTGGTGAATTCTTCTGTTATTCCATTTTTTATTATTACATTGGAATAACCTATCTGTCATGCGATCTATCGCATGCACGGTGAATTCTTTTGTTATTCCATTCTTTATTATTACGTTAGAATAACCTATCATGCGTTATATCGCATGCCCGGTGAATTCTTACATTATTCCATTCTTTATTATTCATTGGAATAACTTTCTGCATGGCCTATCGCATGCCTAGTGAATTCTTCTCATTATTCCATTCTTTATTATTCTATTAGAATAACTTTTGTCGGTCACGGTCTATCGCATGCACGGTGAATTCTTCATTATTCCATTCTTTATTATTACTTTGGAATAACTTTGTTATCTACATCTATCTATCACATGACTAGTTAATTTTTCTGTTATTCCATTCTTTATTATTCTGTTGGAATAACCTATCTATGTGGATTACCACATGAATGGTGAATGATCCTTCGTATTCATTCCTTATTAAATTATGGAAATGATTTGTCTATGTGGATTACCGCATGGCGGGCGAAAATCCATTTGTAGTTTCATATATTCTATTATACTAAGTTGGTTAAAGTTTTAGCTTCTATACTCCATGAAATTAGTAGAATATCCTGGATATTTGCGCTTCATCCAGTATATCTTTTCATGGAAATATTCTTCTGAGCATTCTTGAATTTTACTCCACAAAGCAGTATCATGTTGACAATTTGGAAGTTATTGATTTTTGGATAAATCAAATTATAAATCTTTAAAAGTTATCCTTGAACTTGTTTTATTGAATTATTATGTCATTGTCATCATCCTCATGCTTATATTGTGATGAAAGTCATCTTTGGCTTACGTACATAGATGGACTTGGTATGATTATGACCAGGGATTATTCAGTATAATCATGACCGTAATGTGACGAATGATGTGGTGAAAGTCCGCATTGGCCTGTAGTTCATTAATGGATAGTTGTTGGTATGATTATGACCAGGGATTATTCGGTATAATCATGACCATTGATGATTACATGAATATCCTTAGTCGTGATGCAGGGATGATTCGATTTTATTTATTAAGCTGAGTCTCAGCGACAAAGTTGATGAAAAACTTTTTAAATCATAGAAGATAGTAGATTTTATTCTCTACTTGACTCTTCTAATGGATTGCTTATTCCGCTGCAGTTGTTGATCTAAAACTTGTTGTCTATTATATTCTATCAGTTGTTATACTGTTGAGGGTAATGATAATTTATTCTGCATTATTTTAGTCATAATATTTCTTACAGGGCTAGTTGAGCTCACCCTTTTTCTTTCTTTTTTCTCTTGAAATGAGAATATATTTGGAGACGAGTCGGAAGCGGATTGATGGTCCAGATGGTTTTTTTAGTAGTCCTCACTATTCTATAAAATAGTGTGACAATAAATGTAATGAGGACTCCATTGAGTGTGGATATTATCTAGATGACAATATTCTTATTGAAACTCTTAGATTATGTTTTGTCGTATTTTACACGATTGTTGTATAATTAAGTTGTATTTGAATTTTATACCATGTATTTGGCGACTCAAGATGGATGATGTATACCTATTTTGGGGGCGTCACAACCTTCTCTTGAACAATAAATTAAAAATGTTGGCAGATGGTCCACTATTACTTTATTTACATAATAATTCCATCATAAGAAAATGGATGTTTTAATATATTTGTAGATTGTCATCTTTTAAGTAGTAAATAATTAATCCATATTAATATTATAGATTTTCAATATTGAAAACCAGATCATTCCCAGAAAAGAGGGGGCTTTCTGATAAGGATTTCTTCTTACTAGTGCACAATTAGATAACCTAACCCCTTTCCTCGACAGATTTTTCTAGACATTGCCAACAATGCCACCCAATAATATTATTTTAATAATATGAGTTACTGTGTCATGACAATTATTGATTTTATAGTATAAAATATTGTGCAGATATTACTATAACAATTAATGAATCAATAATATAAGATACTATGCAATAACTACTTTGACAATTATTGAATGAAATATTGAGTGACTTCTTATGTAAGAATCAATAATTAGAGATATTGTGTAATATCGTGTCTTACTGTGCAATACCGCGTACTACTGTGGAACAACGCGTATTACTATACTTTTATCATCGGGTATTTCAACAGTTTAACGGTAAAAGTTTTGTTGTCAATTTTTAAAAAGGTTATTTCTGTCGCTTTCTATATCTGGAAGTTATTCCATTGTGGGTCCCACCAATGATTGGTTATTTCGACGTCGCCGTACTTTGCCGAATATAATATTCCCGATAGAAAGAATATTCCCCGACAAAACGAATATTCCTCAACAACTGTTTATCTGATAATTTGCATATATTACCCTTAACTATAACATTTATTAAATCAACACCTTACTATTTATAATAATATATAAAGAAAATTAAATCTTATTCATAAAAAGTTAGGGTCTTATAACCTCCCCTCCTTATGAAATTTTTTTCTCGAAATTGATGTACGTACCTGATATTTCGAAGAGGTGAGGATACCTTGCTTTCATTTCAGATTTTAACTCCTAGGTTATTTCTTCAATATCATGGTTTCTGCATAAAACTTTGACTTGAGGTATAACATTTGAGCATAGAATATGTTTCTTCTTATCCAAAATCTTGACAGCTACCTCCTCATACATTAAATCTTCGGCTATCTCATCTGGTTTTAATTCAATAATGTGGTTTGGGTTTTCCACATATTTACGTATCATGGATATGTGAAAAAAGTTATGAACACGAGACATGCTTGGCGGTAAGGCGAGTCTATAGGCCACAATTCCTACTCGATCGAGGATTTTAAATGGACTAATAAATCGAGAGTTGAGCTTTCCCCTCTTTTCAAATCTCGTAACTCCTTTCTATGGAGCAAAACATAACAATACATGGTCTCCTACATTGAATTTCACGTCCCTTTGATGAAGATCAACATAACTCTTTTGTCAGTTTTGTGTTGTTTGTATACGTTGCTGGATCATTTGAATATTTTTTGTAGTCATGCATACCAATTCTGGTCCCAACAATGTTTCTTCACCCACCTCGTCCCAGCATACTAGAGAACAACACTTTCGTCCATACAACACCTCGAATGGAGCCATGCCTATATTTGCTTGATAACTATTATTGTAGGCGAATTCTACCAATGGTAAGTACTTGTCCCAACTTCCTTTGAAGTCAAGTATGTAAAGTCTCAATAAATCTTTAAGAGTTTGAATAGTCCTTTCTGATTGCTTATTTTTCTGGGGGTGGTATGTATAACTGAATCGTAATTCAGAGCCCATATCTTTGTACAAGTTAACCCAAAATCATGAAGTGAATCTAGGGTCTCGATCATAAACTATGTGTGACGCCCCCAAAATAGGTATACACCACCCATTCTGAGTCACCAAATATATGGTATATAAACAACTACAACTTCATTAATACAATTGTCACGTAAAATATGACAACACATAAACTGTGAGTTTAAATACAAATATTGTCTTCTAGACAATATCCACACTCAGATAAGTCCTCATTACAATTATTGATACACTATTTTACAAAAATAGTAAGGACTGCTAAAACAACTGTCTAGGACCATCACTCTATACCCCAACTAGTTCCTGCTATATTCTCGCTTCCTAAGAAGAAAAATGGAACAAAAAGGAAAAGGGTGAGCTCAACTAGCCAAGTAAAGTATATTATGACTAAGATAATGTATAACAAATTATCCTTAGTCATCAACAGGGAAAAATCTGATAGAATATAATAGACAACAAGTTTTAGATCAACAACTGCAGCGGAAACAACAATTCATTAGAAGAGTTAAGTAGGGAATGAAATTTACTATCATCTATGAATTTAAAAGTCTATCATCAATATTTTATCCCTGTAACATCAATCAATATACATCTTGAATCAAATATTCATCTTTGCACTACGTGTAAGACCCCAGATTTATGAAATGAAAGTATCCAATTTTCTTATAATTATTATTCTATTTAATAAATGGTTAAATTGATAAAAGGTTAAAGTTAAGGGTGATATTTGAAAATTTTACAAAGTAAGCAAGTTGATATAAAATATTCATTGTGTTTGGGAATATTTGTTTGGTCGGGGAATATTCTTTTTGTCAGGGAATATCCGTATGACGACACCATCATTGGTGGACCCAATAACGGAATAACTGTCGGAGATAGAAAACGACAGAAATAACTTTTTATAAAAATAACGACAAAAGTTTTACCGTTAACTGTTGAAATTTTCGGTGATAAAAGTACAGTAATATGCGTGGTTGCATAGTAGCACATGATATTGATTATTAATGCTTACGTAAGAAGCCACTCAGTTTACTCAATTATTGCTACAGTAATTGATGCATAATATCTCACGTTATTTGATTCAATTACTGTCACAGTATCATCTGCATAATATTTTATATTATTAAATCAACAATTGAGACAACACATTTATTCATATGATTATTTACATTATTGACAATGTCTAGAAAGTTCTATCGAAAAAAGGGGTTTGGTCACCTAATTGCGCACCAATAAGAAGAAATCTTTATCGGAAAGCCCCCCTCTTACCTAAGAATGATCTGGTTGTCAATATTGTAAGTTATAATATTAATGATGAATAATTGTTGAAATATTAAAAATGTGTTTATTAAGGATAAGTGGATTACAAAAAGTTAAAGGGGAATACTGCAAACTTGGAAATCTTTAGGGTACCAAAGTGTAATAAGTAAATTAATCTGGACCATTGATGGTGGTTTTAATATTAAATCAATCTGGACCATTGATGGTGGTTTTAATAGTAAATCAATCTAGACCGTCGATGGTGGTTTTAATAGTAAATCAATCTGGACCGTCGGTAGTGGTTTTAATAGTAAATCAATCTAGACCGTCGGTGGTGGTTTTAAAAGTAAATCAATCTGGACCGTCAATGGTGGTTTTAAAAGTAAATCAATCTAGACCGTCGATGGTGGTTTTAAAAGTAAATCAATCTGGACCGTCGGTTGTTGTTTTAATAGTAATCAATATGGACCGTCCGTTCTAATAGTAAATCAATCTGGACCGTTCATGAATTAATTACTATTTAGTCATTTCTCTTATAAATAGAAGCTTAATTCTTCTTTCATTCTCACCAATTCACTAAGACTCACAAGAGAAGCTATAGAGAGAGAAACTATAGAGAGAAAGAAGAAGAGTATTCTGCTACTTCACTATTGCAATATCTAGTCTTCTACTAAGGTAAGTGATGTTATTTTCGTATGCTAAGGGATGTTATTTTCGTATGGTAAGGGATGTAATTTTTGTTTGGTAAGAGATATTATTTGTTGTATTCGTAAGGGGTAATATTTCTTTCGTATTCATAAGGAATACTATTTTTCATATTCATCCAATAATATGTGGGAATAACCTGTCTACGCGGATTAGGTACCGTATGATAGGTGAAAATCCATTTGCAGTTTCGTATGCTATTTCTTTTCATATTCTTAAATCTAAACTTACTATGGTAAGTATTGCTTCTATAATCCTTGAAATTAGTGGAATATCCTTGAGTTTTGCGCTTCATCCAATATCGTTTTATTGGAATATTGATCTAAACTTTCTTATTAAATATCAATATTTTCACCTAGGGTACTATTCACCCAGTTACTATTCACTATAATATTATTCACTCGGGTATTCGGGGCACTTTTCATACTGGGGTACTATTCACCCAGTTACTATTCACTAAAATATTGTTCACTCGGGTATTCAGGGCACTTTTTATGTCGGGGTACTATTCACGAGTTACTATTCACGGGTTACTATTCACTCAAATATTGTTCACTCAAGTATTTGGGGCACTTTTCATGATGAAGTACTATTCATAGGGTACTGTTCACCTAAAAAATTTATTTCTTTTCCTTTCAAATTATTTTTGATACATGAATATTATTCTTGAATTTTACTCCACAAAGCAGTATCATGTTGACAATTTGGACATTATTAAACTCTGGATAAATTTAAATTCTTTAATAATTATCCTTGATTTCATTTCATTAATGCTTATATCATTGTCATCATCCTTATGCTTATATTGTGATGAAAGTCATCTTCGGCCAAGGGTGCAAAGATGAACTGTTGATTGGTATGATTATGACTAGGGATCATTCGGTATAATCATGACATGTAATGTTACAAATGATGTGGTAAAAGTCCTCATTGGCCCGTATTGCATTGATGGACAGTTGTTGGTATGATTATGACTAGGGGTTATTTGGTATAATCATGACCATTGGTGAAAACACGAATATCCTTAGCACATAGTGCATGGATAATTTGTGGTCGTGATACTAATGAATATCCTTAGCCGTTGTGCAAGGATGATTCGATTATGTGGATTATTTATGAAGCTGAGTCTCAGCGATAAAATATTGATAATAACTTTTTAATTTATAGAAGATAGTAGATATCATGCTCTACTTGACTCTTCTAACAATACAATTGCATATCTTTGGCCTGTAGTGAAAAGATGAACTGTTAATGAATATCTTTGGCCCATAGTAGTTACTACGGGCCAAAGATATGAAATAGTAATCAATCTGGACCGTCGGTTGTGGTTTTAATAGTAATTAATATTGACCGTCCATTCTAATAGTAAATCAATCTAGACCGTTCGTGAATTAGTTACTATTTAGTCATTTCTCTTATAAATTGAAGCTTAATTCTTCTTTCATTCTCACCAATTCACTAAGACTCACAAGAGAAGCTATAGAGAGAGAAACTATAGAGAGAAAGAAGAAGAGTATTCTGCTACTTCACTATTGCAGTATCCAGTCTTCTACTAAGGTAAGAGATGTTATTTTCATATGCTAAGGGATGTTATTTTTGTATGGTAAGGGAAGTTATTTTCGTTTGGTAAGGGATATTATTTGTTGTATTCGTAAGGGGTATTATTTCTTTTGTATTCATAAGGAATACTATTTTTTCGTATTCATCCTTTAATATGTCGAATAACTTTATCATCACGGATTACGTCTGTAGTATGACGGTGAAAATCCATTCTTGCGCTTTAGTATGCTATTTCTTTTCATATTCTTAAATCTAAACTTACTATGGTAAGTATTACTTCTATAATCTTTGAAATTAGTGGAATATCCTTGAGTTTTGCGCTTCATCCAGTATCGTTTTATTGGAATATTGATTTGAACTTTCTTATTAAATATCAATATTTTTACCCGGGGTACTATTCACGGGTTACTATTTACCCGATTATTATTCACTATAATATTATTCACTCGGGTATTCGTGGCACTTTTCATATCGGGGTACTATTCACCCGGTTACTATTCACCCAGTTACTATCCACTCAAATATTGTTCACTCAGGTATTTAGGGCACTTTTCATGCTAGGGTACTATTCATGAGATACTATTCACAGGGTACAATTCACGGGGTACTATTCACCCGAAAATTTTATTTCTTTTCCGTTCAAATTATTTTTGATACATGGATATTATTCTTGAATTTTACTTCACAAAGCAGTATCATGTTGACAATTTGGACATTATTAAACTCTGGATAAATTTAAAGTCTTTAATAATTATCCTTGATTTTGTTTGATTAATGCTTATATCATTGTCATCATCCTCATGCTTATATTGTGATGAAAGTCATCTTCGGCCAAGGGTACAAAGATGAACTGTTGATTGGTATGATTATGAGCAGGGATCCTTCGGTATAATCATGACCCGTAATGTTACAAATGATGTGGTAAAAGTCCTCATTGACCCGTAATGCATTGATGGACAGTTGTTGGTATGATTATGACCAGGGAATATTTGGTATAATCTTGATCATTGGTGAAAACACGAATATCCTTGGCCCGTAGTGCATGGATAATTCATGGTCGTGATACTAATGAATATCCTTAGCCATAGTGCAAGGATGATTCGATTATGTGGATTATTTATTAAGCTGAGTCTCAGCGATAAAATATTGATAATAACCTTTTAATTCGTATAAGATAGTAGATATCATGCTCTACTTGACTCTTCTAAAAATACAGTTTCATGTCTTTGGCCTGTAGTGCAAAGATGAACTGTTAATGAATATCTTTGGCCCGTAGTGCAAAGATGAATTTATTAGTATGATTATGAACAGAAACTGTGATTTGGTATAACCATGATCTTTGATGTTTCAAGTAAAGATATGTGATGAAAATTATCTTCGTCCTGGGTGCGAAGAGGAATTTAGAATTACAATTATGATTATGAGTTATTCACATAATTGTGGACAGGAACTGTTGATTGATGTTACAGGGATAAAACATGGTTGGTGGACTTTTAACATGGAGAAGATAATAGACTTTATGGTCTATTTGAATCTTCTAATGGATTGCTCGTTCCGCTGCAACTATGGTTGAAAAGTTTAATCATCTACCATATGTTCTAAATCTCTAATTTATTACTGACGAAGGCTATTGATAATTTAATTATCTTTAGTCATGATATTCTTTACTGGGCTAGTTGTGCTCACCCTTTTGCTTTACAATTCATTTCAGGTAATAAGAATGTAGCTGGGTCGAGCGGGGGTAACAGGGGAATAGAACGATGGTCTATAGCTGTTGAGGTATCCCCTAAAATAGTATGGAAATAATTTTATTGAGAATTATAGATAAATGTGTCGTATTTTATACGTCATTTTAACTGTTGATTTTGGTGAACCGAATAGGGTGAGGTGAACCTAACTTTGGAAGGGCGTTTTGCCACTATCATATAAGATGTGTAATGACAGATGACCTCGTGTTATCATAAGACAGGGTTGTGCACATGCACTCGCTGATTATATCTATGATCACTACCTATATAATCTTGGAGTTTGGTTGAAATATAATTCTCACTTGGAGACAATGGAGATAATTATATGTCAAGAGAAGACTCACCATTGGAAAGAACATGATAGTAATCTTCTCATTTTTCTTTGGGATCTATTGGGTCAACCAAGGATAATTCTCGAGTCATATGATATCTATCATAACTTAGATGCATGGCCTCCCATGTACGAAGGTTTCCTTGAGCATTTTCCAAAGATTTTAATTTCTAAAACAGTTATTGATTGTACTTTTATATAAAGTACCATTGTAAGGTGTTGTGGTCGAGGCACCATGAGAGTTACATATATTTGTATTAAAACTCACAGTTTATGTGTTATCGTACTCTGCACGACAGTTCAACAGTTATATAAATGAAGTTTGTATTTGATTTCTATAATGTGATATCTGGCGACTCAGAATGGGTCATGTAGACCTATTTTGGGGGCGTCACACTACGGGCCAAAGATATTCATTTGTATCACCAGTTGGTCATGTTCATCTCAACACCTGTTCATCTTTGCACTACAAGTCAAAGATATTCATCAGGTAATCATTCATCTTTGCACTACAGGCCAAAGATATTCAGTTATATCATCATTTAGGACTGAGGATGATGAAAAATATTTTTAAGAAATGAATCTAGTGAGACAAAAGAACAAAGATTAGGGATTCGTACTTTAGATAATCCATGTTCAAAAACACTCCATAATAAACCATAGTGGAGTAAAATTGAAGAATGAAGATCAAAATATGGATACAATAAAAGATAGTAACCATAATTGCAATCTGGGACAAAGAAGAGAAAATTTTATTTTTTGATGAATAGTGTCGTATTCTTGAATAGTGCCGTATATGTGAATAGTGTCCTATATGTGAATAGTAACCCTGACACAATAATGTAGAAATTTCACAATAAAATTTATACCAATATTTCAACATAATGATATTGAAAGAAATAATATCATTTACGAATAAAATAACATCCCTTGCCTCAAAAGAATAGTACTTCTGAATGGAATATCAGATATGATGCTGAAGGAAACTTGCAGTGAATAGAAACTCTCAAAGTATCTAAATACTCATAAAAATACGCTCGATAATAGAGAGAGAAAATTTATGTTTCTGGTGTGATTTTCAATTCTAACAAGGCACCCTATTTATAGGATAATGCTAGAACGCCAAAGCAGACTAACCTGATACCTGATGGCTTTACCTGTTACTATTCATGCCCACCACTTTTGAAATAAAATTTTAGCACATTGTTCACCAACCAAAAGTGGGGCCCAACCATTCTAGAAATTTCCAAAATATTTTACCATTTAAACAATAATCAGAAACTTCAATAATTCATAATAAATAGCCACTTTTATCAGAAAAATACGAATTTTATGTCCATTCCATAGGAAATTAAATTCTCTACTACTTTGTAGAAGTAAGCTTTTCCAAATTCCAATAAAAAAATGTCCGAAATACACATACGAATGATTTTTAATACCTTCATTCCGACAAAATACTGATAAAACACCTCAGCATTAATTCCTTCATTTATATCCACACAAAATAAATATTTCCTATACATCATTTATATCCACATAAAATAAATATTTCCTTATCATATAAATCAATAATTAATTATTCATAAATAATATTACAGAATCACAATTATGACAACCAAGTCGCTCCCCGAGAAAAGGGGCTTTAGATAAGGATTTCTCTCCTTCTTGGCCGCAATTAGATGATCAAACCCCTTTCCTTAGACAGAACTTCCTTAGACATTGCCAATAATGTAATCTAATAATATTATTCAAATAATATGAATTATTGATCTGATAATGGAAATATTGTACAGTGGCCATTATTGAAACAACAATAATATAAAATATCAACGTAATAATTATTGAATCAATAAAATAAAATATTGAACAGTAATTACTGTAGTAATTATTGAGTAGTGCCTTCTTACGTAAGAATCAATAATCCAATAATATTGTGCAATACCGTGTGCTACTGTGCAACCATGCGTATTACTATATTTTAACCGCCAGGTATTCCAACAGTGTTAACGGTAACAACTACATCGTTATTTATAAAAAACTCAAACTTGTCGTTTTCTTCATCCGACCATTTTTCGTTATGGGGCCCTAAATGGTCGCTCAAATATTTACGAATATTCCCAACAAGAAGAATATTCCACGATCAAACGAATATTCCCCAACAATAATGAATATTTTATAACCATTTGCTTATTTTGTAAACTTTTCTCATTTCACCCATAACCAAAGAATTATATCAAATTAACACCTTATTATTTCAAAAGAATAGAGGAAATTCAATTTTATTTATTAAAAAGTTGGGGTCTTACAACCTCCCCTCCTTATGAAATTTCGTCCTCAAAATTGACGTACGTACTTGGTGTTTCGTAAAGGTGAGGGTACCTCACTTTCATTTTCGATTTCAACTCCCAGGTCATTTCCTTAATAGCATGGTTCCTCCATAAAACTTTGACTTGTGGTATAACATTTGTGCGTAGGACATGTTCCTTCCTATCCAAGATCTTGACAGGTACGTCCTCGTACGTTAAATCTTTGGCTATCTCGTCTGGTTCTAACGCAATAATGTGGTTTGGGTCTTTCACATATTTACGAAGCATAGATATGTGAAAAACATTATGAACACGAGATATGCTCGGAGGTAATGCGAGTCTATAGGCCATAGTTCCTACCCGATTGAGGATTTCAAATGGACTAATAAATCGAAGGTTTGAACTTTCCTCACATCGCCGATTCTTTCTTTTGGAATAACGACTTCTTGCATCTTCTTCTTCATATTCATCAGCTTCAGGTCTATAGCTTGAGTAGCTTTAAATTTATCGATTAAAGTCGGTTCTACTCGTATATTTGACATCATCACGTGGGTCCTTAGAGTCTTTAACACTATCTCTATCGTTTGTAAATTATACAAAATAAGTCTTTGTGTTCGACAATATCGCACTCGTACTCGCATACGATCTTCTACTCAATGCGTCAGCTACCACGTTCTCTTTTTCCAGGTTGGTATGGTAAGAACAGGAGCCGAAATGAGTCTCCTCTGGAGTTCTTGTAAGTTATTCTCACATTCATCGCTCCATTCAAATTTTGTATCTTTTCGAGTCAGCTGAGTTAATGGAGTAGCGATTCGAGAAAATCCTTCCACGAATCTCCGATAGTAACCAGCTAAGCCTAGAAAGTTAGATATTTTGATTACTAACTTAGGTCATTCTCAACTATGACCCATATCTCAATCTTGGATAGCACGTCATAATGGCGCCTATCGTTTTACCACCACACAAATATAGTGTCCCCTACGGAGAGTCTGGCTTTGGTGCATTCCACAAAGGAAGTCACCAAATAGAGGCTCGGGTACCAACTCTTGTAGTTGGGTTTTTAATTCCTGAACTTCAATAGGAGCCATTTGATATGGAATTTTAGAAATGGGCTTTGTACCGGGTTAAAAGTCGATACAAAATTAAATATCACATTCTGGGGGTAGGCCAGGAAATTCTTCAGGAAATACGTCAGGAATTCACTAACAACAGAAATATTATTCAAATATGACTTGTTTTTGTTCAAGTCCATAACATGGGCTAAGAAAGCTTGACATTCGTTTTTCAATAAACGAATGGCTTTATGGCTTGATATGACAGTGATTGACTTTAGTGGTTTGATTGCTTGAATTTGCATAACAGGTTGGTTAGGAATATGAAAACTAGCAACCTTACAAAAACAATCAATTTTAGCATGATGAGTAGTTAACTAATCAATCCCTAAAATCACATCAAATGCAAGTATCTTTAAAGAGATAAGATCAACAGGTAATGTGATGGTGCCAACTTGGATCAAGTAAGATTTATAAACAGTGGATGTTACAAAAGTTTCTCCTAACGGAGTTTCAACAGATAAGTCAAAATCTAATTTCTCCGGAGTCAAGTTTAAACCTTGAGCACAAGCATGAGAGATAAAAGAATGGGTAGAACCAGTATCTAGTAAGGTATAAACTTCATAAGAGTTTAAGATTAGCTTAACCGTGATCACCTCATTTGGGTTTCTCGCGTTTTGGCCAGTCACAAAAAACGCTCTCCCTTGAACCACCGACTTTGTTTTGTCCGTAGTCACCTTTGGTGCTACCATCCCAGTTGGACTTTACTTTGCTACCGGATAAAATCGGGCTATATGACCGTCTTTTCCACAACTAAAACACACCTCGAAAGGCTGTGAACACTTTGGACTTATGTGTCCCGTGTCCCTCCTCTCCACATCTATAGTATCTAATTGGCGGTCGTTCTCCTCCCCTAAAATTTGTTGCTAGTGCTGGTACTACTGCCGATGTCTTCCCTTCATTGTTGAATCTCCTCTTTTGGAAATTTCCACTTGAATCACCTCTCCTATTATCATGGCCATGATTACAACCCGAGTGGTTACTGCTTTTGTCCATATTTTTCCCTCCCCGCTGGTGATCATTGCTCCGATGACTGCTGCCATCGGTATGACCCTGGTTGTGGTCCCTCGATTGAACATACTCATTATCTCACTCTAATAATTGAGCCCTATTGACAACATCTGAATATAGAGAAAATTTGTGAGAGATAAGGTATTGACGAATTTCGGGTTTTAGACCTCTCAGAAACATCCGCGTCATACGTTCTTCATTCTCTACCAAATGAGGTGCAAATCTGGATAACTCCGGAAACTTCGTCTCATATTGGGACACCGTCATGTTGTTCTGTTCCATTCTAATAAACTCTACCTCCTTCATATGACGAATACTTTCAGGAAAGTACTTGTCATTGAACAGTTTCTGAAATGTTTCCCAAGACATATTGAGTGCGGCTGGTTGGGTACGCTTCAAAGATTCCCACCAGTAATCTACCTCACCACGGAACATAAAGGAGGTGAATGGAACCTTATGTTCCTCCGTGCATCCCAAAACATCGAATATCTTGGTAATTTGTTTGACCCACGTTTCTGCCTTAATCGAATCTAGCTTTCCCCAAAACTCCGGTGGTCCCAACTCTTTGAACTGCTTGGCTATGACAAACCATGCGCTACTATCATTTTCACCCTTATTTTGTACATGATTCTCCCTTGTCTAATTTTGCATGAACTGCAAAAAGCTTCTAAACAACCCATCATTCATTGTTTGTTCGGTAGTGTTATTTACAGGAGGAACATTGTCATCCTGTTGCACATTCTCCTGGTTGGTGATTAAAGGTGTCTCCACGGTCTCATACACTCTATTGTTAACGTTCTTAGATGCCATTCTCAAATACTGCCACAAAACAAGGGTTAATTAAAGAAATTGACATACCACATAATACCCCTATATTCTGACCAACCAAAAAATAAGCTTCTGTAGGACACACTAGCGAAGGATTTACTCGTCTCTCCCCTCCTAGTTCTATTACTCGATCTCCGCTAGAGACCATATCCCTAAGCTCTGATACCAACCGTAACGCCCCCAAAATAGGTATACACCACTCATTATGAGACGCAAAATACATGATACAGAAATAACTTCAACTTCATTAATACAATTGTCGCGCAAAATATGATAACACATAAACTGTGAGTTTAAATACAAATATTGTCTTCTAGACAATATCCATACTCAGATAAGTCCTCATTACAATTATTGATACACTATTTTACAAAAATAGTGAGGACTGCTAAAACAACTGTCTAGGACCATCACTCTATACCCCGACTGGTTCCTGTTATATTCTCGCTTCTTGAGAAGAAAAATGGAACAAAAAGGAAAAGGGTGAGCTCAACTGGCCTAGTAAAGTATATTATGACTAAGATAATGTACAACAAATTTTCCTTAGTCCTTAGCAAGGAAAAATCTGATAGAATATAATAGACAACAAGTTTTAGATCAACAACTGCAGTGGAAACAACAATTCATTAGAAGAGTTAAGTAGAGAATAAAATCTACTATCATCTATTAATTTAAAAGTCCATCATCAATATTTTATCCCTGTAACATCAATCAATATACATCTTAAATCAAATATTCATCTTTGCACTACAGGCTAAAGATATTCATCATGTAATTATTCATCTTTGCACTACAGGCCAAAGATATTCAGTTATATCATTATTTTGGACCGAGGATGATGAAAAATATTTTTAAGAAATGAATCCAGTGATACAAAAGAACAAAGATTAGAGATTCATACTTTAGATAATCCAAGTTCAAAAAAACTCCATAATAAACCATAATGGATTAAAATTCAAGAATGAAGATCAAAACATGGATACAATCAAAGATAATAACCATAATAGACATCTGGGACAAAGAAGAGAAAATTTTATTTTTTGGTGAATAGTGCAATATTCGTGAATAGTAACCCCGACACAAAAAGGTAGAAATTTCACAATAAAATTCATACCAATATTTCAGCATAATGATATTGAAAGAAATAATATCATTTACGAAGAAAATAACATCCCTTACCTCAAAAGAACAGTACTTCTAAATGGAATATCGGATATGATGTTGAAGGAAACTTGCACTGAATAGCAACTCTCAAAGTATCTAAATACTCACAAAAATACGCTTGATAATATAGAGAGTGAAAAGTTATGTTTCTGGTGTGATTTTCAATTCTAGCTACGCACCCTATTTATATGAAAATGCTAGAACGCCAAAGCAGACTAACCTGCTACATGATGGCTTTACCTGTTACTATTAATGCCCACCACTTTTGAAATAAAATTTTAGCACATTTCTTACCAACCAAAAGTGGGTCCCAACCATTCTAGAAATTTCCAAAATATTTTACCATTTAAACAATAATCAGAAACTTCAATAATTCATAATAAATAACCCTTTTATCAAAAAAATATGAATTTTATGTCCATTCCATAGGAAATGAAATTCTCTACAACTTTGTAGAAGAAAGTTTTTCCAAATTCCAAACAGCAAATGTCTGAAATCCACATACGGATGATTTTTAATACCTCCATTCTGATAAAATACTGATAAAACACCTCAGCATTAATTCTTTCATTTATATCCACACAAAATAAATATTTCCCTATCCATAATTTATATCCACATAAAATAAATATTTTCTTATCATATAAATCAATAATTAATTATTCACAAATAATATTACAAAATCACAATTATGACAACCAGGTCGTTCCTAGGAAAGAGGGGGCTTTTCGATAAGGATTTCTCCTTACTGGCGCGCCAATAGATGACTAAACCCCTTTCCTTAGACAGAACTTCCTTAGACATTGCCAATAATGATATCTAATAATATTATTCAAATAATATGAATTATTGATCTGATAATGGAAATACTTTAAAGTGGCAATTAGTGAAACAACAATAATATAAAATATCAACGCAGTAATTATTGAATCAATAAAAAAATATTGAACGGTAATTACTGTAAAAATTATTGAGTAGTGTCTTCTTACGTAAGAATCAATAATCCAACAATATTGTTCAATCTGGTGTCTTTCTTGTGCAACCACAGCGTATTCTCGTATTTTAACCACCGGTATTCCAACGATTAATTAGTAACAATTATGCCGTTATTTATAAAAAAAAACTCAAACTTATTGTTTTCTTCATCCGACCGTTTTCTGTTATGGGGACCACAAATGGCTGTGCCGGCATATGAATATTCCTCGACAGCACGAATATTCCACGACCAAATGAATATTCCCCGACAACAATGAATATTTTATAACCACTTGTTTATTTTGTAAAATTTGTACATTTCACCCATAACCAAAGTATTATATGAAATTAACACCTTATTATTTTAAAATAATGAATAGAGGAAATTCAATTTTATTTATTACTCCCTCCGTCCCATAGTTATAGGCTGATTTTTTTTTGCACATAGTTTAAGAAAATTAATTAAGTTGAAATTTTTAACAGCAATTTTCCACATATACCCCTTAATATGGAATTAATGAATAAGTTAATTACTCCTTACTTATCACATTGAAACTCTCAACTTAATTGATCAACGTGTACTGACCATTAAAATTTTAATCTACATAAACTTTCAACCAATCACAAAACGTTTATGTTATTCCAAATTCATCTATTTAGCCTAAAAAGTTGAATTCTTTTATTGAGAATACAACAACATTAAATGTGGTGATAAAAATAATGAAATTGAATGTTATTTCTTCAAAAAAAAAGTAATGGTTGAATATTTATTATAAGGGCATAAAAGTAAAATAATGAACCAATTAAATTTTATAAATAGTAAGTAGCCTATATATTGGGACATCTCAAAATAAAAAATCAGCCTATAACTATGGGACGGAGAGTGTAAAAAGTTGGGGTCTTACACTATGGATACTGGCATGCCATGCAATCTTACAATCTCGTTTATGTACATACCAGCCAAGTGCTTAAGTGAATAATTTTCTCGTATAGGCAGACTTGGTTAATCTATCAATAATGACCCAAATCGCGTCCAAGCTTTGAGAAACCTTGGGAAGCCCCATTACAAAATCCATGTTGATATGTTCCCACTTCCATTCTAGAATCTCAAGTGGTTACAACAGACCCTTTGGAACTTGATGCTCTACCTTGAAATGTTGACAAGTTAGACACGTTAAGATAAACTCCGTGATCTATCTCTTCATATTTCTCCACCAAAATGTATATCAAAGATCATGATACATTTTAGTACTTCTAGGGTGGATTGAAAATGGTGTGTTGTGTGTCTGCATCATTATTTTATATTTCAAATCTGGGTCATTAGGAACACAAAGTCTAGAGTTGACTTGAAGTATCCCTTCCTCTTTGATTATTGCTTCTGGAATAACACCTTATTGTACTTTCTTCTTTTATATTCATCAACTTTAGGTTTGTAGCTTGAGCAGCTTTAACTTTGTCGATTAAAATTGGTTCTACTCATATATGTGTTATCTTCACGTGGGTCTCTGGAGTCTTTAACTCTATCTCCATCATTTGCAAGTCATATAAAATGGGTCTTTGTGTTGATAACAATGCCCTCGTTCCCATATATGATCTTCTAATCAACGCGTTAGCTACCACGTTCAATTTTCCAGGATGATATTGGATGGTATGGTTGTAATCTTTCAATATCTCAAGCCAATGTCGTTGCCGCATGTTGAGTTCCTTTTGGTGAAGAAATATTTAAGGCTTTTATGATCGGTATAGATCTCCACTTTTTCCCCATACATGTAGTGCCTCCAGATATTTATTATGAAAACGACTGTTACTAACTCTAGATCATCACTAGGATAATTCCTCTCATATTCTTTGAGTTTTTGAGAGGCATAAGATATGACTTTTCCGTGTTGCATGAGAACACAACCTAGACCTCTACCTGACGCATCGCTGTAGATGATAAATCTCTCCGTACCAGATGGTATGGTTAGAACATGTACTGAAATGAGTCTCCTCTTGAGTTCTTGGAAGCTTATCTCGCATTCCATGCTCCATTCAAATTTTGTATCTTTTCGAGTCAGCTGAGTTAATGGAGTGGCAATTCGAGAAAATCCTTCTACGAATCTCCGATAATAACCAGCTAGGCCCAAAAAGCTACGAACTTGGGTTACTAACTTAGGTTTCTCCCAACTTTTATTGCTTCAATCTTTGTCGGGTCGAATAATATTCCTTGTTTTGATATCACGTGACCAAGGAATGCTACTTCCTCAAGACAGAACTCGCATTTTGGCAACTTAGCATAAAGCTTATTTTCACGAAGCTTTTGGAGTATCAGCCTCAAGTGTTGTTCATGATCTTCATGACTTTTGGAGTAAATGAGGATGTCATCAATAAAAATAACCACAAAATGATCTAAATATTCCTTGAATACTAAGTTCATCATATCCATGAAGGCAGCAGGAGCATTAGTCAATTCAAAAGACATGCCTAAGAATTCATAATGCCCGTATTGAGTTTTGAAGGCAGTCTTTGGAATGTAATCAGTTTTAATCTTTAACTGATGATATCCAGAATGGAGATCGATCTTTGAAAATAATTGAGCACCTTGCAACTGGTCAAACAGATCATCAATGCGAGGTAATGGGTACCTATTTTTGATGGTGATATGGTTCAACTCCCGATAGTCAATGCAGAGTCTCATACTCCCGTCTTTCTTCTTTACGAATAAAACATGCGCACCGCAAGACGATGTACTAGGACATATGAAACCAATGTCTAACAACTCATGTAGTTGGATTTTTAACTCTTGAAGTTCATTACGAGCCATTCGATAAGGGGTTTTGGAAATGGGTTTTGTACCGGGTTTAAGGTCGATACAAATTTAATTTTATGTTCCAGGGGTAGGCCAGGAAGTTCTTCGGGACATACGTTAGGAATTTTATTAACAACAGAAATATCATTCAAATTTGACATATTTTTGTTTAAATTGGTGACATGACCTAAGAAAGCTTGACATCCGATTTTCAATAAACGAATAACTTTATGGCTAGATATGGCAGTGATTGGTTTAGTTGCTTGAATTCTCGTAACAAGATGATTAGGAATATGAAAACTAAAAACCTTACTAAAGCAATCAATTTTAGCATGATGGGTGGTTAACCAGTCAATTCCTAAAATCACATCAAATTCAAGTATTTTCAAATAAATGAGATCAACACATAATGTGAGGGTGCCGATTTGAATCAAAAAGATTTATAAACAGTGGATGTAATGAAGGTTTCTCTTAACAGAGTTTTAAAAGATAAGTTAAAATCTAATTTCTCAGGGGTCAAGTACAAACGTTGAGCACAAGCAGGTGAAATAAAAGAGTGGGTAGAACCAGTATCTAATAAGGTATAAACTTCACAAGAGTTTATGATTAGCTTACTCGTGATAACTTTGTTCGTGTTCCTCATTTTTTGGGAAGTTATGACAAAAGCTCTCCCCTGGACCAACGACTTTAACTTGTTTACACCAGCCTTTGGTGTCACCATTACAGCTGAACTTAACTTTGTTACAAGACAAAATTGAGTTATGTGACCATCCTTTCCATAATTGAAACATGTTTTGGAAGGTTGTACAGTTTGGACTGATGTGTCCCTCCTGCCCACATCTGTAACAGCTAAGTGGTGGTCGTTCTCCTCCCCTTGAAACTGGTGCTGGTGTTAGTGTGTTTCTGTTGTTATTGTTGAATCTCCTCTTCTTAAATTTGTTTCCCATTGACTCGCTTCTCTTATTATTCGAGCCATGATTATCACCGAATTGGTTACCATTTCTGGCATGATAATTTCCTCCACACTGGTTATCATTTCTTCGATAATTGTTGCTATGATTATTATCGTAAGTTCTTTCTCTTTGTCAGTCATTGTCTTTTGGTTGCACTGCTTCTTTCTCTCGTTCTAGCAATTGAGCCCCATCCACTATATCTGAATATAAACGAAGTTTATGAGAAATAAGGTGTTGACGAATCTTAAATTTTAAACCTCATAAAAACATTTGGGTCATACGTTCTTTGTTATCCACCAAGTGGGGCGTAAATCAGGATAACTCGGTAAACTTGGCCTCGTATTATGAGACAGTCATATCATTCTGCTCCAACTTCATAAATTCTGTAAGGGCCCGAAATTTTACATGATTTTACAAAAAAAAAATTATTATTGATAATTATTTTGAGCTTGCGGCACTACAAGAAAATGGCTTAAGACCGACGAAATTATTATCAATGGAAGATATTCAGTCGACCTTATTGTCATTTCGATCGAATATTCAGTCGATAGTATTTCCCTCAAAAATAAGTTAGGTTCGACGGAATTCAGTCGGGATAACATTAGTCCCAAGGGCGCCAACATTTCGCGCCACGCGAATTATAAGTTCGACGGAATGAAATTTATAGTCAACGGAATATTCGTAAAAAATATAGTAATCTCGAGGGAACCAATTTCGACAGATGTTCCGTCGAGAATACTCGATTAAAAACCGTTCATCTCTTTCTTTCTCTTATTTTATCTCTGATCTCTCTCTTCTTTCTCTACCGCGTCTTCTTTCTGGTCTCTCTCTTCTCTCTAGCGCGACAACAGCTCATACCCTCTCTATCTGGCCAGTAGCTCCTCCCTCTCGCCGGTATTCTCTCTCACACACAATATATAGTGATCGTAAAGGGGAAAACCCTTGTCCTCACACTTCAACTCCTCTATCTCTCTGTCACGGTTAGTCGGCTTTCCGGCGACGTCGTGGGTGTCGGCGGCGGCGTTGTGGTATATCGTCTCTCCTATTTCTAGCATTCAAATCAATTGAAGTACACAATTTCTATCTTCAGTTAATACCATTAAGGTTTGAATATTATATAGGCTATATATGCAATTGATTTTGGGGCTTAATTTAGGTTTTAATTTGTCTTGTTATATATAAAACTAATGGAGGCTGAATGTTCAATTTGAGTTTTATATTTAATTTAGGGTTTAATTTGGTTTGGTATGAAACTAATTTTGAGACTGAGATGTTGCACGATTTTTACTGATATTGGTTTACTGTACCCTTCAAATTAGTCTTTAATTTGTGCCCAGGCTGTTATAATGTTCATAATCAGTAGTGTGTTTAATTTGTTATCTGATATTGAGGAGTTATAATGTAGTGTAATAAACTTAATTTGCAGTGTTCTAATTTCTGCCTTTTACAGCATTGTGAATTTTAATTTGTGAATTAAATGAAGACTTCCCTTATTTTGGTGTTAAGTATTAATTCCGACGGAATTTCCGACTGAATTTCTGTGGAAGTTATAGATGGTAATAGATAAATATTTAATTAACTATATAAAAGACAATATATTATAATATAATAAATAAATATTTACATAAATTAATAAATTAATATAACAAAAATATTAGGAGCTTTAAATAACTTTAATAAATTATATAATATAATATAATATACTATAATATAATATATTATAATATAATATAATTAAAAATAAAATAAAATAAATTTAATTTAATTTAAAACAATAAAATAAATTTACTTTATTATTTAATATAATATTATAAAAAATAAAATAAAATAAAATAATATAAATAAATTTAATTTAATTTAACTAAATTAAATTAAAGTAAAACATATATATAGTAAAATAAAATAAAATAAAATAAATTAAAATACATAAATAAATAAAAGTATAATAATAAATTAATTTTAAAATAAATTTAATAATAAACTAGAATATATTAAAATTAATTAATTTAAATAATATAATATAATAAAAAAATAAATAACATATAAAATAAATATAGTAAAATAAAATAAAATACAATAATTATCTTAAACTAAGTAGCATTTGCTTAGTTTTCCATTACATAAAAAACTGAAGTAACTGAATAAAATAATAAACTAAGTAGAATTTGCTTAGTTTTCTACAATTAAAAGTAACTGAATAATAAGTTGTCTACATATTCAATAAATAAAATAAAATACATGTTGACTAGGTAGCAGTTACCTAGTTTTTCATTGGTAAAATAAACCAAATACCATATTTGCTTAGTTTGCCACAATTTTCAAATATAATAACATATAAATTAAATGAAGCACTTCTTTTTATGCGGGGGGTTTGACATAGTTGCGCATTAATAGTACTCCATAGGTTCCTCGAAGATTAATTTTAAAAAAGGGTCGTAGTTTACATTTGTGTCTTATACTCGAATAATAAAGTTAATTGAATTATTGAAGACATTCCTCCTTTCCATCATCATAACAGATGCCAACATACGGAAGGAGTGCCATTAAGTTGTTGAACAAAGTTATAGGTTAAGCAACCCTCTAGATGAGTGAACGATCACTTCTCTACTAGGAATGAATCATTGCCTGATATGGGTCCAATCCATGACATAGACAGCTTCTCACCATTCCAAATTCCTCAGATGGGTATTTGGAGTGGTGAGAAGCTTTCTATGGCATGGATTGAACCCATATCAGGCAATGATTCATTCATAGTAGAGAAGTGATCGTTCGTTCATCTAGAGGGTTGCTTAACTTGGAACTTTGTTCAATGACTTAATGGAACTCCTTCGGGATGTTGTCATCTGTTATGGTGGAAAAATGAGGAATGTCATGATAAATTCAATTAACTTTATTAATAGAGTATAGGACACAAACAGAACTACGACCCTTTTTTCCCGATTAACGCTGAGGAACCAATTGAGTACTATTAATACTAATGCTATCTAACTAATATGAAACTTAGATTGACTCTTCTCCTAGTACTATTACAGCTGCAACTGCTATGAAACTTAGAAACCCGTTTGATAATTGTGTTTATAGGAGTGGATGTCGAACAATAATATCTAAAGATTCCAAATAACAATTCTCATAAACTAATTAAGTACCACTTACTTAGTTTATCATAGACAAAATAAACTAAGTAGCATTTGCTTAGTTTGCCACAATTTTTAATAAACTCAATAATACTCTCCCTTTGCTCTTCAATACACTCATATATATATATATATATATATATATATATATATATATATATATATTTGAAACTTAGAAACTTGGTTTTGACATTCACTCGGTAGGAGTGAATGCTTAAATAATCCCAGTTTGGACCCATTCTTGGATGTTATGTCTCTCACTTAGGTCGGTGCTAATTCACAAGGTGTGTACGTGTTTATAATATTATGAGGATTTTTCAGCTGGTGTCTCTACACACGTTCTTCGAGTGCATACTTAGACTAAGTTGTCTTGGTCTATTTCGTGTACTTGGAGACCATGGGGAGGTGATGCTGAAATTTTCTTAAAATATTATAAACACGCACCTTGTGAATGGCATTAGTGAGGAGACGCATCCAGGAACGGGATATAAGCTATAACCCCTATAGAGTGGAGATATATACTAGGTAAACTAAATACATGCATAAATATTCTAATTGGGTATTTTTTTCAATTAAAGATGTCAGCCGACCAAAGTTGGATGTACCGTAGGATACCAATTGTTGGGAGGGGATTAGTTGATGCGTACCGTGAAGGGGTGTCCAATTTTATGAACAAAGCAATAAAACATGTTGATGATCCGAACGGAAAGATGAGATGCCCGTGTTTCAAGTGTAAGAACATGATATGGAAGACTGTCGATGAAGTTAAATTTGACTTATATTCACGTGGGTTTGTGGACGGGTATTCGGTATGGACTCATCATGGGGAATCAACTGAGTTTAGAGAATAGACATATAGTACTGTAGACCAATCACATCACGGGGATTCGTAAGTAGATAACTAAGACGTCGTGTTGATGTTGGTTGATGCGTATGGCCCTACCAATATTGACTGGGCTGAAAACGAGCATGTGTCAAGCGATTGCTCAAAGAAAAGCCAAATGATTATTGTTGCTTTCTACAAGTTGCTATCTCGAATCGGTGTTCCATTGTATCCTCAGAAATGACAAGCACACCAAAGCTTTACAGCTTACTAAGCTTTTATATTTCAAGAATGAGCATGACCGCGGTGAGAGAGAGGATTCAATGATTTGCTTGATATTCTCAAAGCAAGTTCTTGCCCAGGGATAATACGTTGCCCGCGAATTACTATGAGGTGAAGAAGATGATTAAGGGGTTGAATCTCAGGTATGAGAAGATCGATGCTTGTGAGCAGGATTGCATGTTATATTATGGGGAGGACAAAGATAAGGTGCAGTGTGATATCTGCAACTCGCCAAGGTACAAGATCACAAAACGTGAGGGGAAGGAAAAACATGTTCTAAAGAAGATTTTTTGGTATTTTCGTCTTGCACCGAGGTTGCAGCGGCTATTCATGTCTGCGCACACTGCTCAACATATGAGTTGGCATAGAAAAAGGGATTTCATGCCTGGTCAGCTGACTCACCCAGCAGATGGAGATGAATGGAAGAATTTTGATGCCAATTTTCTATAATTTGCCGAAGAAGTTAGGAATATCAGGCTTGGCATGGCTATAGATGGATTCTGTCCATTTAGTAATTTTAGTTAGCCTTATTCGAATTGGAAGCGCATGCTTCTAACCAGGGGTTGACAGAATCACAGATGGAAGCATTCACTAATTCAAATTTTCACCAGTGGTTTAAGAGAAGGGTCGAAGAAGAGAACGTGTATGATCGTTTTAGAGATGTCATTTTAGGCCCGTACAAACTTGTTAGTTCTTTTCTAGGTTGTATCGTGAATGGGTATAGATTCAAGGTTGATGACTTAAATGAATTGACATCAATCAACTCCGGCGTTGTCGTGTTGGGAAGTTGTTATGGAGATTCTGAATCCAATTACTATGGAAGATTAAAGGAAGTGGTTGTGCTCAATTATCCAGGGGCTAAAAAGGTTGTTACATTTAAGTGTCGTTGGTTTGATACTATAAAGGGTGTTAAAGTTGATTGTAATAGAATCGTCACAGTAGATATAAAATCTGTTTTATAGTCTGATGATGTATTTGTGTTAAGCAACCAAGCAACTAAAGTGTACTACGCCCCTAATGTCGTTCACAGTAGAACCCCCTGGTATACAGTTGTGACAACGAAGACTCAGCCATTTGATGGTACTAATTTGTCTGGAACGGATGACCCGTTGCAAGAACAAGTTAGCAATCCCAGCCACATTGTGGTATATGATGACAATATGTTGGGTGATGATGTCGTTAACATACTCGATGTTGACGAAGTGGAGGAAGATGTGGTTATTAGTCCGTATGTGATGGTAGAAGATGATATCGAGGAAGAAATTGATATAGAAGAGGAAGAGACAGAATTAGAGGATGAAAATGATTTTGATTCTGACGGGTTTGATGACGTACTACTTCTTCACTAATTGGTGTTTTGTAAATACTATACAACTAAAATCAATCATTATATATATAAAATCATTCATTTGATGGCCATTTGATCGTTCATCGTATCTATGTCTGTTATTTTAGTAGTACAGCTATATATGCCATCTGCCTGGCACATCTCCCTACTGGCTGCATGCGATTAATTAGTACGCGCGCTACGATGCCAGCTTCATGGTGATAGTGTTGTGGGAGTTTCACGTGAGTCGACTTACATATATTAAATCAAGGTCCATGCATGTTATTTACATATTGTTCAAATAATAAATTATATGTATGTTATGTCTGTTTGATAGAGATACTATAGATACGAGGTTGGTATCACTGAGGCGGATGGTGACGCCGTTATCATTGCTCACATCTCAAAGAATTATGCCGGCTGGTTGTACGAGATGCGATAGAGGGCAGTCCGGGCGATAGAAGAAACGCTCGGGACTACTTTGTGTTTATTTCGTGTTTATGAATAAAGTAAACTTGTAATATTATTCATGTTATATTTATTTTTGTAGGTTCTAGCCAGCATCTGCGATTGAGAGCCCCCGTGGGACCATCACATACGGGCGCTGGCTTAGATGATGCTTTGTTCCAACGTGTTATAGTTGCGGTGTCGGAGAGGTTTGAGACCGATCCGCTATTCCATCGTCAGGACCCGCCCAGCCGTTCTCGCCTTCATTAGCTTGCGTGGGGCGTTAAAATTGGTGCCACTTGCCGAGAATACGGGTATCCTTGAGAAGCGATGGGTCGCGATACGCGACGAGATTGTTCGTATGGTGGTTACCTTAGTCGAGGACGCGTTTGGGATGTTCAGTCAGTGCTCAACTTCTCAGGTATATTTCGTTTTAAATACAAATATATATTCTATATTTCATTTAGTTATCTTTAACTGAATCATATATATGGACTAATGAGTTACATTATATTGTATCAACAAAGTGGTGAAAGCGGTGACGGCAATGGGATGACGATTTTTCATACTCGTAGCGTCGGCCTTGCTTAGATGATCCTTCTCACACCGGGGGCTCTACTAGCTTGACTTAGTTTACATTCTTTTGTAGTTTAAATTCTTTTATATTAATTTTACATAACTTTTGATGTACATATTGTAGTTTAAACCTTATTATTAATTACTTTGGTTTTGTTGTGGTTTGACACTTAGCTTAATTTAGCTTAATGGGATGTTTGTTATAGTTAGTTTAGATTAATGGGATCTTTTGTAATTTACCTTAGTTTAATTTACTTTGATTAATGCAATTTTACATTTCATTACTTGGTTTGTTGCGGTTATGCTAGTAGTAATGGGATATTTTTGACATTTAGCTTAATTTAGCTTATGTATGTGATGTTGGGAAAATAGGTACAGGTACAGGTACAAGATGTGGGTTAAATCCCTTGATATTGCAAAAACAAATAAAATATTTTTTTAAAAAAATAGTAACCTCGATGGAATGATATTATTCTCGATGGATACCCGTCGAGGTTAAGGTGGTTCCCATTTTTGGCATACTGCCATGTGGCATACACATCCTCGACCAAATATCCTCGATGGACGAGTTTTATTACCGACAGAATTTCGTCACGCGTAAGGTGTTTTTCCAATTTTGTCAGGATGCCACATGGCATGCTTATCATCGACCGAATATCCTCGACAGACACATTTCAGTTGGGGATATATTAACTCTGACTGAATGTTCGGTCGACCCTAAGTCCGTCGACTCTAAGTAGTTCCGACCGAAGAATCGACGGACTTATTTTCGAAGTGCTTATATACGACCGAATTTTCGACTGAATATTCCGTCGGAAATGAGGTTACCCTCGACGAAATATCCTTATTACCGATGGAATATTTCGTCAAAAATAAGCCTTTTTGTTGTAGTGGGAGTATGAGTTCAATAAGCTAGTAAATTTATTTGGCTAAGCAATGTAAATAAGGTATTAAAGAATACCTAATCAAAATCCTATTGTGACTATGGTTAATAATACAATTATTATTATAATTGTATTCTAGAATGTTTGGTTAAGAGTAAGTACTGATCCGATAAGGTGTAATATTAGTAAACGTCGTACACAAATGATCAGTTAGGAAACCCTAATATTTTTTAGGAAATTCTAAGTTTTGATATGGTAACCCTAAACCCTAATCCTAATTAGGTTTATCAATAAGTAGTTGTGATACTGAATATCATACTAGGTATGTTGATGTAAGATTAAGTATAAAATTTATCAGGGAAATCAAGTGAGGATTAGAAAACCTTAACCTGGAATAGCAAACCCTAATCGACAAACCCTAATTTCAATTTTAGAACCCTAAAATCTAATTAGGGAACCCTAATTCTGGTTATCAAAACCTAAGGATTAAATATATTAGGGAAGCATGTGAAATGACTAAAATAACCCTAAGGTTAATTGGGAAATTACCAAATTACCCCTGGCAGGTGTAAAAAGACCAAAATACCCTTGAGCTTATCCTTTAACAAAAGATAAATACAAATCTTGGTGACTTATCACCCAAGATTTAACATGTGTCTAAATCACAAGAGATAAACAAGAAATATACGAAATAACAAAAAAAAAGAAGAAATATATCACAATAGACCTATATATATATATTTCACTAAAGGCCCTATATTTCACTAGAGGCCCTGTATAAAATATATATATATATATATATATATATATATATTTCACTAATAAAAATATATATATATTTTACTAGAGGCCCTATATCACTCACAAGTGATTTATTGCGAAGAAATATTTTCTTCACACGGGTGCTCGCATTAGACCTCCTCGTAATTGGGTATCCTTCGCTAAGTAGTAACTAAATGTTTTTTGTGAAGGATATATTGTGAATAACTTTTTTATTCACAAATTGTATTTAGTAATGGAATATTGTTATTTAGTAAAAGATTGATTTCCTTCACAAATAATATTTTAAGGACTATTTAAAATTAGTGAAAAACTTGATTCCCTCACAAATAATATATTGTGAGGAAAAAATTTATTTAACGAGAGAATATTTTCCTTCACTAATTATAAATTGAGAATCTTTCTTCAAATTAGTGAGAGAAACATTCATTCACAAATTATAAATTTGTAAATAAAAAATTAATTGCTAAATAATCAAAATTCATTGAAAATTATAATTAATTTTTAAATCATTGATTTCATATATATTATTATTATTAATCTCTATAAGAAATATTAAATATATTTTTCAAGTAAATATAAATATTGCCATACTTTTTTTAAACTAATTGATAAGCAAATGCATAAAGAGCTAATAAAATCAAAACTTCTCATATAAATAGATCATAATACTCGAGTCACAATAACTACAAAATTTGTTATTGTATCTTGGTCTCACAAGGACCATAATACCTACAAAATTTATTAACTAACATAAGAAAACTGAAAGAATAACAATGAACTAGAAGTAATAAAGTGTGACATGTTAGATCCACTTCATCATCATTTTCTTCAAGAAAATCAAGGTTGGGCATATAAACTTCATGTTGCAATAGAAACACCAAAATTTAATTTAAATAAAAACGAGGAATAAGACAAGATGAAACTGATGAACTTAAATTAAAAAAGAAAATAAAATAAAAACCTCTTTTGGCAACAGACAATGATCCTAAACTAGTACAGAGAACTCACAAGATAGCTTTGTGAAAATATCTCAGAATCATGCTTATAAGACAACTTTGTGAAAATAGCTCATCAGGAAGCACAACAATAATAGACTTTAGAAAAACAAAGACCTGAGCATACAACATATGGAAACAAGAAATGAGACCTGAAAATCATTTAATTCCGCATCGTTGAGGGCACCATCCCTGTCATGATCACATATAATGAATATTCTTTTTAAATCCCTAATGCATCGTGGCTTCAGAGTTTGTGCTTCCTGGTCAAATAGTGGAGCCGTGGGATGAAGCACTACTTTCTGGGAATAGTAGAAAACCTCAGGGATCTGCAAATAAAGAATTTTTTAAGCTCTCATTACAGTCCACAATGTCATTTAGAGTGCAACAGTGGATGACACAATGGGAATAAGACATTTGAAGTATACATTTTTAATTTAGTTGTCAAAAAAAAGTTAGAAGCCTCGAGGAATGATGAGCATAGTGACAACCACAAAAGTAACAACCCCTCCCATGTTTGAATCAGAAGATAAACAGTCCTTGAAAAAAGGATCACTAGTATAAAATAAAACATAAAAAATATAAAATCATTTAAAATCATTCACATTACAACATTACAATATAATAGTTGAAATATATGAGAAACTCCCTCCATCTAAAGACTTGGTCTAGAATATATGAGAAAGTAATAATACTTCCTTGGTAAATCTGTTGTTTCATATATCTTAGTTTTATGTCCATATGTATATTTTGACATCTAATAGCACTGACAGTCTTTCCATGTTCGACCTCTAGCATGGTATTTAAGTCATACTTGATAGATTCGCTACCTTTGGGAATTACATCAGTTTTCTTGTAAAACCAATTCTCCATAATAACTCTGTTTCAAACCAAAATTACATAATAATGAATACATTTTTCCTAGTTTAATATTTTGTGTTCTGAACTCCTATTTCTTTAATAAAAGAAACATATATAGGCCATAAGGTGCAGACTAGTTGTATAATCATATGCATGAAGCATGTTGGGTAAACATGTGTGTATAATCTATGCGCATATACCTACATACATATGCACATAGTTTTACCTCCCAGCATGAAAATTAGCAACTCCAAGGTCTGTATCCCAAAGAAAAATGTAAGCATAGACCTCTACAACATCTGGATATAGGAACCTCTTGGCAAACCACCTAATTATCCACACAGTGTGACAATCAATAAGACTAGCTTGGCGATTTTAGACACTGAATTCATCTAGAAGTTTGTAAAAGTAGCAAGGGAGTACTGTATTACCACTTTATTTGATTAATAGCAGAAACATGTATGGCACGACTACTCCATTCAAAATCTTTCCAATCATCCACAATGCCATCATAGTGAAAAAGCATAACAGATTTCACATAAATAATCAAAACAAACCACAATCAACTTTTAGTACTTGAAAAATGCTCAAAATTTGAGCAGTTACAAGAGTAGTGTGGTATTTATCCTGCAATGAAGACATAACACACGATACGAAAGAGCGTCTGCAAGAGCTCCAATGGTCGGTCTTTAATATAAATCCACAAGTCATCAAACTTCCATGAAACAATTGCAGTCCCAATGATCTTCTTTGGATTCAAAGACCTCCAAATACCTACCTGCATGATCATTGAAAACCATCAAAAATGCCCAAAATCATATGTACACATCCTTTCATATACAGTTTTCTGAATAAAAATTCCATAATTAGTAAACTTTGAACATACCTAGTGATCAATACTCCAAGTCCAATGCCTACTCCTACAACAAGTCCAGACGACAGGCCTACCTACAAATTAAGAAGCCTCAATTTCAAATTTAGTATGAAATGAACAATATGTTATTCCTTATGGAAATGACCAAAATTTCCTTCTTTTTTTGTATTTTAAGCATAAGGCAAAAAAATAAATAAAATGTGTAGGAAGGGAATGTTTATAAATCATACTGTTTGAGCATCATTTATTAATGAACACGTCACGAAGAGGATGATGAAGGTCAAAATGAGCTCGACGAAGAAGGCTGAAGCCCATCCTTGAACCGATCTTGTTGTCATAAGTTCTGATTTTATGCCATACACACTTTTTGCTCATGTGATCCTTATTTTCATCTATAATTTTAGAATTTTGTTCTTGATGATTATACATCGATCAATCTACATGAAGCAAAGCTCAATTTATTAAAACTTCCAAATACCAATTTACTAACACTTGCATATATCTACAAACTAAATAATCGAAACCAAATCTTTGCTACAAAATAGAAACATTACAGAGAACCGAAAATGATTATAGTTGAACAAGAATGAAATGAAATATTAAATTTCTTAAGTTCCCACACCATTTCTTTTTCATTTGAGTGTATATGCAAATTGGTTGTACCAAAAGTCTACAACAACCAAATATCTTGATCTTTTGCGTGAAATTCGAGGAAAACTATGTTTTTTTGGTTTTTAATTTCCTTTTTTAGACTCTCCCTATTGAAATTTATATATTCTGGGTTGTTCTGATTATTTAGAAAATTTGAAGTCAAGGCTCTTAAATATTTTTGTTTATTGTTAAACACTAATTATCCATTTTGTTCAGTCATGCTCCCTGCGTAAAGTTTGTCCTTTTTCATTTCTGTATGTGCAAAGTGTTTAATACATATAAACATACACACACACACACACACACACACACACATATATATATATATATATATATATATATTAGAAAATGAGTCTGAGAGAGAGAACGAACCGAATGATGAGCCAAAAGAGAAGGGAGCTTGTTGTCTTGCTCCACCAGAAAAAAAGTGTCAGTGACCAGAGACTTTGGAGTGTTAAATCTAAAGCATCCAAAAACCAAAATCCCCAAAATAGGAGTGAGTAAATTAACTCAAAAATTGCTAAAACATGAAAGGAATTTTCAGTAACCAAGAAGGATTTGCAGACTTTTTTAAAGCAATATAATTGATTAAACAAGCATAGTTAAAGAACATGATAAAAATGCAAATGGGCACACAATCATACATCTAATAGACTTGACCCACAAACTCTTAAGAGAAAATCTAATACCAAAACCATATGGAATAGAGTAGGCCATAACCTATCTGCACTAGTTTGAATATCTTTAATTACCAAATTTTCACAAGCTGCAAGTGCTAATCATAACTATTTATGCATAGTAATAATGGACAGCCATCACTTCAATAGTAATGCTATAGTACTTAAGAAGCTTACATTTCAAGGGGCTGCATGCACACTGTATTTGACAATAGTTGTCGAGTTTTATTATTTAACGGCCAACCTATGCTCTAGCATATATGAATAGATTGCTTATAAGGACTTCATGCAAAAGCAAAATGATTCTAGTGAAAACTAATGAACTCTAGCTCTAATGAGAAACAAGAGAGAGACAAAGAGAGTGAGACTGGGATTACAAGGATTCAGTAAAACTAAACCTATCTATAATCAAATGTTAATGATAAATAAGTAGCCAATTGAACCAAATTGGATCGGTTTAATCTTTTTTGGTGTATTTCTATTAGGTTCTTTGATTTGTTTTTGGAAATTGTCCAAAATCCCAATAAAGTTTTTTTTTTCTATAAATCCAACAAAGCTTCTACTAATTTATCACAACAAAATTACAGAATTGTGGGACTAAAATACAAATGTAATGAAATCCCCAACTTGCAGCACTGTATCAATCAAGTTTAAAACTTAATCAGGTTAAAGAAAAATAATTACTATTCAAATGAACTAATAAATTCAAACACACATCTCAACTTATCTTAACAAAAACTTGTCCCAGCTATTAAGTAGGAAAATCTAACAACATTCAGGAAGTAATCACGGTATAAAGTAAACTCAATTCATTAAATCTATAGTTTTCAAACTCTGAAACAAGAAAAAGAATTGTAAAACTAGCCTCTTTTGGGATTAAAAGCAAACAGTTGACAGACACTAGAAGCATCAATTTCAGCATATACCCTTTAGTTTATCTGCCACAACTTCATCAACCAAATACTACAACCACGATACTTTAATTCTAAGACAAATCAATAATAAATTAAAAAGATTGAAGATGGAAAATTAAGCGTTACGTTGAGAAGTAGTAATTACTTCTAACTTGGCAAGCTGAGCTTGTTTGAGTTTAGTGTTGGGGTTGAAATTGGGTCGTAGAGAAGGGATTGATGCTATTGCAGCTTCTCTCATCTCGTCTTCTCCTTCTTCTATTCTTCCTTCTTCTCTATGGATTTTCGGTCCCCTAACCAGGTACCAGCCCTAACCGCACACTTGAACCTAACTAGTCAATTTCTACCAAAACCTAATTTTTAGGGAAAATTAAAAAAGAAGGAAATTTGTACCTTCAATTGGACAATAATTTGGAAGAGGTTGAAGGAGAAGGAGAAGGAGAAGGAGAGTAGCACCATTATGAGGGATGTTGCCATCGATCTGGGTAAGGAGGTCGCGATTTGAGGAGTTCAATAATTTGGCCGCGACCTGTGTAATTAAAAGGTAAGGTTTTATTTCCAACGAAAGTAATTATAACGGATTTTTTTGTCGGTATTTGGGCTCGACTGAATTGATAGGACTCATCTGTTTCAAAAATAAAACTTAGATAACATTTTTTTTAAAAAAACAACTCTTTTATAACTAATATTATAAGTTAAAATTATTATAAATAAATTTAATATTTAAAAAAAAATTAATGTATTTATATTATAATTTATATTCACCACAATTAATTTTTTAAAATTATTTAAAACAAAACAGCGACCGATTTTATCTCTCGCAAAAAAACTCTGATTAATAATATAGAGTGAGTAATAATTCATTCACTAATAGATTTTTTTTCCTCGCAAAATTTCATCATAAATTGGCTCCAAAAAGCCTTCTATCACCTCAAATTTGCGAGGAAAAAAATATAAATTGTGAAGGATGTTTCTTTCGCTAATAACTATATTGTCACTATATTTTTTTTCCTTCAATGTTCCTTTGCTAAAATACTCCTCATGTGAAGGAATAAATTCCTTCACAAAATTTCCTTCACTACATCCCTATATTGTCACTAAATATTTTTCCTTCACTGTTCCTTCGCTAAACAACTCCTCATGTGAAGGAATAAATTCCTTCACAAAATTTTCTTCGCTACATCCCTATTTTAGTGTAGTGACATAAATGACCAAATTACCCTCAAAGTTGAATAGGAAATTACAAAAGTACCCTTAGTATATAGGAAATTACTAAAATGCCCTTTTCTTATATTTTTAAGCAAAAGATAATCTCAAATATGGATGATTCATCAAATTAGATTTTCAATGTGTTAAAATTGAGCCACACCAGCCATAACATGCCACCTAGCAACCAATGGATTCATTGAATCAAGCTTTTGATATATTAAAACCCTTTTATCTCTTACTTTAAAATTCTAAGTGTGGCTATACATCTCCTCTCTAACCCCAAGAATTATACACTTAAAATATATCATAGTGTAGTCCCCAACCAGTTCATACCAACACAAGATCAGAATCAAGAAGCATAAATCAAAGATTGGTTTTAAAAAGGTAAAAACCCTAACCCATGTTAGATTATAAAAGCTTCGTTAGATTTTCTGTTTTAATGTTTAGAGATGTTCAATAATATGTTAATAAGTGATCTGGGTTGCTAAAACATGAATCTATAACAGTTAAAAGCTTCAAAATAAAGATTTGCACAAACAGTCAAGAACCCTAAAATTGTGTCTGATAGTCAAATTCCATGCCTCTTAGATCTGAATCTGTTAGTTGTTTGAGTTGTTTAATATATTCTAGTTGTAGTATGTTATGAGCTTAGTGATCTAGAAGTGGAAGCAGGATCATAGGATGAATAGATTGCAAGATATTAGTGTTTAAAACCCATTGACCGATCATGCTTTCAATTTATGGAAAACCCAGAACTTCAAGAATAACGTCTGACAAGATGTTTAAGGACTCTGATCTTCACTCTGACAGGTGTATAAATCATATAAGTGTAATACAATGGAACCCTATCATGTGGAATACAAGCCCATGACAATAGATCATTCATTACATCAAGATGATGAGAGATATTGTGAATCAAAAGTAGGTCCTCGAAACTGAAATCCCAGTTTTCTGGATAACCCAGAAAATGGTAACACCCCACCTGACAGCCGGTTTGACCAGTTAAATCTTGATCCTCTGATGTTACTATAAACCTTTGGATGTTGTATGGTTGTAGTATGACATATATATTATATGTTTTACTCCTTGTAACCCTTATCTAATACCTAGGATTCAAGACGCTAGGCTTTGAAGTAGAAGGTAGAACACTGATCAAGTTTTTGGGTTACCCAAAAACTCAAGATCAGGCCTTGGAGCTACTGTGACCACCTATAATGTGACACCCCAGATTTTATGAATAAAGATTTAAATTCCTCGAAATATTTGTTTAATATTATGGTGTGGATTTGAGATAATGTTATAGTTGTGGGTAATATTTATAAATTTTGCAAAGTAAGCAAGTTGTTATAAAATATTCATTTGGTCGATGAATATTCTTTTTTGCTCTGGAATATCCGTCACGACTGCACAATCATTGATGAACCCACAACCAATCTAAGTATTGTTACATAGTAAGAAAATGACAAAATTATCTTTTTATAAAATAACGGCGGAAGTGTTACCGTTAAAACTGTTGAACTACCCGGTAGTAAAAGTACAGTAATACGCGTGGTTGCATAATAGCACACAGTATTTGTTATTGATGCTTACGTGAGAAGTCACTCAGATATACTCAATTATTGCTACCGTAATTACTGCATCATATATCTCATATTATTGATTCGATTATTGTCACAGTATCATCTGTATAATATAATATATTATTAAATCAATAATTGAGACGGAAAATTATTCATATTATTAAATTGAAATATTTACAATGTCTAGAAGTTCTGTTAAGGAGAGGTTTGGTCACCTAATTGCGCGCCAATAAGAAGAAATCCTTATCGTAAAGCCCCCTCTTTCCTAGGAACGATCTGGTTGTTAAATATTGTGAGTTATAATATTAATGATGAATTAGTTCGTGTTGATTAAAGATGAATTTGATAGTTCCATTGTGTTGAAATTATTAGTGTTGGTGAAAATCGACAATTATTTCGATAATAATTGATGTCTGGAGGGTTATATTGTTTAATCGGATATTCGTGGCACTTTTTATGTCAGAGTACTATTCACGAGTTACTATTCATGAGTTACTATACACGAGTTACTATTCACCCAGTTACTATTCACTCTAGTATTGTTCACTCGAGTATTTAGGACACTTTTTGTGTCGAGGTACTATTCACCCGATTACTATTCCTGAAGTACTATTCACGAGATACTATTCACCCGAAAAATATATTTCTTTTTGGTCCAAATCATTTTTGGGTACAATATTATTCCATGAGGAGATGTTATAATTTTTTAGACCGTTGGTTGAAATTATAATAGTAAATCAATATGGATCATTGGTTTAAAGTTTTAATAGTAACTTCTCCTTTCGGTTTTTCAAGAGTTATTTGTCCCTTAAGTTTTCCAAGAGTTATTTGTCCCTTCAGTTTTCCAAGAGTTACTTGTCTCTTCGGTGTTTCAAGAGTTAATTGCCCCTTCGCAAATAGTAGTTGTCTCTTCAATATTACCAAGAGTCATTTTGACCCTTCGTTAAGACCAAGAGCTACTTTTAGTTCTTCTATAAATAGAAGCTCATTCCTTCATTATTTCTTACGAATTCACTAAAACTCTAGAGAGAGAAATTATAGATAGAAAGAAGAAGAGAAGTCTGCTACCTCTCTATTCTAGTATCCAGCTTTATTCTAAGGTAAGGGATATTATTATTATAGTAAGGGGTATTATTTCTTTCGTATTCATGAAAAGAGCTATTGTTATTCCATTCCTTATTATTCTGTTAGAATAATTTGTATACGCGGACTACCGTATACATGGTGAAATTCTTCTGTTATTCCATTCTTTATTATTATGTTGGAATAACCTGTCTATGCAAAGTACCGCATACATGGTGAAATTCTTCTCATATTCCATTCTTTATTATTATGTTGAATAACTGCTCATCTAAGTACCGCATACATGGTGAAATTCTTCTATTATTCCATTCTTTATTATTCTCGTTTAATATCCTCACTGCCGGTGCGTTCTGCATGACCTGGTTCCATTCTTTATATTATTCTGTCGGAATATCTTGTTTGTGCGTTTACGCATGACCTGGTTCCATTCTTTATTATTTTGTCGGAATATTATGTCTGTACATTTACGCATGACCTGGTTCCATTATTTTTATTCTGTTGGGAATAACCTGTCTATGCGAAGTACCGCATGCATGGTGAATTCTTCAGTTATTCCATTCTTTATTATTCTGTCGGGAATAACCTGACTATGTGGTCTATCGCATGCATGGTGAATTCTTCTATTATTCCATTCTTTATTATTCTGTTGGAATAACCTGTCTATGTGGATTACCACATGCATGGTGAATGATCCTTTGTATTCATTCTTTATTAAATTGTGGAAATGATCTGTTTACGTGGATTATGACGAAAGTCATAATATAAGCATTGGACTGTTGATTATGATGAAAGTCATAATAAAAGCATTGGAATGATGAAAATCATGGGTATATGTAGTATTAGTAAGTATTATAATGAGTTATGTTGGTTATTATGTGAAAAGATGAAAGTTTATTAGAAATCACAAAGGGTTGAAAATCATATTTTGGTGAAAATGGAACATGAAATTCAATTGACCATATCTCCTATTATATTTCGAATTTTTGAGTGTGGTCAAGGTCTAGAGTTAGATCTATGAGTTTTCTAACTTATCCAAGTGGAATCACTGAAAAAGGTGTTGTAGGTTTTCGTATGGACTAATTTTAGCAAAGGAGTCAAAAACTGCAAAGTACCAAAAAACTACTGCCCAGATATTTAAAAGGGCATTTTCGGTCACTTAGTTTGTGAAATAAATTTTGGCCTTTTGGGAGATGAAAATATATGGTATAAAGTACCTACTTTCCAAAAATTAGCTCATTCCGACCTAAAATGACCAAGTTATGACCATTTTAATTTTTGTGATTTTCTGACGAAAACGACTATAACTGGTTATATAACTCCGATGGCCACGAAATTTAAACTGGAGGCTCACGTTAACATGTATAAGATTGTGTCAAGATATTGGAATTTTTGGAGTTAAGCATGATGGGGCTAATTTTTTTAGCTACACACTAAAAATGATTTTACAGTTGAATATCTTTGGCTTACGTGCAAGATGTACTGTTGATTATTAGTGTTACAGTTGTATATCTTTGGCTTACATGCAAGATGTACTGTTGATTATTGGTTTTAACAGTTGTATATCTTTGGCTTACGTGCAAGGTGTACTGTTGATTATTGGTTTTACAGTTGTAATCTTTGGCTTACGTGCAAGATGAATTGTTTCTTGGTATAATTATAAACAGGGATCATTCGGTATAATCATGACCTGTAATGTTATAAATGACGTGATAAAAGTCCTCAGTGGCCTGTAATGCATTGATGGATAATTTTTGGTATGATTATGACCAGGGATTATTCGGTATAGTCATGACCATTGATATTTTAATGAATATCCTTGGCTCGTAGTACAGGGATGATTAGATGATGTGGTTTATTTATTAAGCTGAGTCTCAGTGATAAAAATTGATGATAACATTTTAAATCATAGAAGATAGTAGGTATCATTCTCTACTTGACTCTTCTAATGGATTGCTTATTCCACTGCAGTTAAACTTGATGTCTATTGTATTTTATCAATTTAACATTGTTAAAGAGTAATGATAATTTATTCTGCATTATCATAGTCATAATATTTCTTACTAGGCTAGTTGAGCTCACCCTTTCTTTCACTGTTCTCTTTAGGAAATGAGAATATAGCTGGGACGAGTCGGGGAACGGAGTGACGGTCCAGATGATAGCATTAGTAGTCCTCACTATTCTGTTAAATAGTGTGACAATAAATGTAATGAGGACTCCATTGAGTGTGGATATCGTCTAGATGACAATATTCTTATTAAAACTCTCAGTTTATGTATTGTCGTATATTACACGACGGTTGTATAATTAAGTTTGTATTTGTATGCTTTACCATGTATTTGGCGACTCAAGATGGGTGATGTATACCTATTTTGGGGGCGTCACATATAACATTCTTATATGATGAAGATTAGATCACCCACTTGTTTCATATCTATAGTACTACATCAGTACTACACACTTGAGCCATTTTCATGATCTAAAACAAATTCGGTTAGGAATTAATGCCGGTCAAACCTACCTACTGGACATTGACTTTCGTGTTCTTCATTTGGTGAAGAACACCAACAGTGACGGTTCTATCACTATAGTGACTTTTAGCGACAGTTTGGTTTAAAATTAATAAAAAAAATATAATAAATATTAAATAATTATTATAAATTAATAATGTATTTCTAAAATACATTTTAAATTATAATAAATAAATTTTAATATTTTGACATAAAATTTCATTAATATTAAATTTATTTAAATATTATTGATAATAAAATTAATTAATAATGCTATTAAATAAATTAGTAAAAATGATAATAAATCATTCTAAATGAAAACTAATGATTTAAAAAATCATTATCAATGATAATAAATTATTTAAAAATAATATTGATGATTTAATAATTATTTTTAATGATTCATAATTAAATTAATGATTGGTAAAATCATTTTTAATGAATAAAAAATTAGATAATAATAATAATAATAAATTATTTTAAATAATAATAAGTTATTTAAAATGAAACTAATGATTTAAAAATTATTATCAATAATAGTAAATTATTTGAAAATCATATTGATGGTTTAAAAATTATTGTGAATGATTATTAATTACATACAAATAATATTAATGATTTTAAAATCATTTTGATTACTAATAAATTAGTTAAAATTAATATTAATCATTAAGAAATAGTTTTAAGCTTCTAGATATTTTTATAAATAATATTTAAACTCTCAAACAAAGTTTACTCGAAAAGTAATTCTATAAAGCATCCAATCAAGCTATAAAACACCGAATAGACATCGAATACAACCCAGACACTAGTAAATTGATTAGATATCAACTGTTATAGTTTTAAGCTATAAATTAGTTGATTGTCGGGCATGGAAGTTTTTTCTAACTCAACCTTGAGTTATTATTTTTCAAGTATGTTAGTGGATAATTATTGTTAATTATTCCACATCTACGATTAATTCTAAATATTCACAATCATTGCAACATTTTTACATTTCGTGCAAACTATATATTTCCAATGCAAGTGTTCTAGCTTCATTCCAGTGTTTGTTAAAAGGTTATGATTTCTTGTTCAAACATAACCATGACATATGAGCCATTGTTTGTGTAAAAATGCGTTTGATTTGATATCAAAGCATAGATGGTGAGAAATCAATTTTGTTTGGTACCAACATATATACTGACACTATTACGACCGACAGTAACAGGCTGATCGGGTGATTTTGTACTGGCATTTATGGCAATGACCAGACATTATTTAGATAGGATGATATGCACTCCTATTTTGTTTGGTTGAGCGGATCAACCTGAATTTCTATGTTTACAAGACTGAATGAAATTCAAAATGGGCGGGGTTTGGCTGACAAACCTCAGTATATATATGTGGAACAACTCTGAACTTTATATTTATTCAATCCAGATTTGGTGTGTGTATAACATTACTTATTGTTCAAATCTTGCTGAGCTTTCTGTAGCTCATCCTTCCAAATATTTTTCATTTGCAGATATACAGAATGTATTCCAACGGTTCCTGTATTATGGATAGAAAGACTTAAAACATGGATATCCTGTTGAGGACTATAATGTAGTAGTTAACGACCTTTCGAATCGATGCAATGGTATATTATTTGTTTAATGTATTATTAGTTCCAGTATTTAGTCTTTATTCTTATAAAATTAGAAAAGAGTACAGTATCTATATGAACTATACATCTGAATGATAATGTTAACAGACATTGGGCTTCTTTGATGCACTAAGGTAGCGCTTCTCAGTTCCAAGAACCCTACCATTAATACTATGGAGGTCAGATAGATAAGAATTATTAATATGTAAGAAATATCTGTAAGATACTAAACTTGTACATCCAAGTAAGGGTACTCAGTTACGATAATTGTTCTGACGAGAACTACTGTTTGCTAAGAGTACTGTGAATCTTTGATTTATAGGAATTATTATGTTATAGAATATTTACGTGAGCAGCAAATCGGCTACAGTAAATGTAGAGAATTTGGGGGCGTCACAAATTCCACTTCCTTCATGTGACGAATGCTCTCCAAAAAATACTTGTCATTAAACAACTCTTGAAATTCTACCCAAGACATTTTGAGTGATGAGTGATGTGTGCACTTCAATGATTCCCACCAGTTATCTGCCTCTCCTTGAAACATAAAGGTGGCGAAGGGAACTTTTTGATCATTAGAGAAATGTAGTACATCGAATATCTTTATCATTTATTTAAGCCACGTCTTCACCTTGAGTGGGTCTGGCTTTCCGTGAAATTCAGGTGGTCCCAACTCCTTGAATTGTTTGGCATTGACCATTCGTGAGTTACCCACATTTCTACCGGTATTATGAGCAGGAGTCTCTCTCATTTGGTTCTGCAAGAATTATATAAAGTTTCTAAAAAAATCACCATTCCTCGTATTGTTATTAACATGATTTTCTGAGTTTGCAGCAACATTATTTGATTCTTAATATTATTTGTAGCTTCCTGATTCTCAACCACAATTGTCTCATAATTTATCTCTTGATTTTCAAATGCCATTCTGAAATATGGCCACAAAACAAAGGTTAGCTAAAGAAATTGAAATGCCACATATTATCCCTATATCCTAACCGACCAATTAAATGACGAAAAAGCTTAGGTAGGAAACCAATGAAGGATTTTACTCGTCTCTCCCCTCCTTGTTCTAATCCCAGATCTCCACCAGAGATTATATCCCTAAGCTCTGATCATAATAACCAAGAATTTTAAGTAACTTTGTAAGTAAATATATTAATGATATTGAAAACTTCATGGAATATAGTGAATGAATATATGATGACTATGTGGGAAAGATGTATGGTTAAATAAATAATTACATTATGTGTATATATGACGCCCCAAAATCCGATCTATTTTCACATCTGGATTTTGTACATCACAGTCCCATCTCTTTCCAAACATACATCATTATATAGCTAAATATAACAACATATATTCTCAAATCCCAGGTTCTAATACCTTATAACCTCGTTCATTACAAATAATGATAATTACATTATTCTTTACATCTTACAAGAGTGACTTTTATCCACCACCAAGGATACATAACAGTTCCTTAAACTAGTCTATAGTTTAATTAACCTATTCTATATTATAAGTCTTGGCTTGATCTTCACGCTCATTCACATACTGAATGACACTTTGTCTGGATACCGGTTAGCTTGATCTTTACGGGATCCTTAAGTCCTTTCTAACATCGTTCACTGAAAATGTGTTTATTTAAAGAAAGTGTGAGCATTCAATTGCTCAGCAAGTCATAGCAGTTAAATAAACAATATTAAGAATTTAAACATTCCTTTAGAACTTCAATAACTGAACAAAAGTTATGAAGTAGCTTGAATAAGAGGAATAATTTCTTATTCCTATCATTTTAAAACATTAGTCACATTCACTTTGAAATACTTTCATCTTCTACCTTTTTCATACACATTATGTCTGGCTAGAATCATTAGCACATGCTTAACAATAACGGTTCATGTATAAACAGAACATTCTCATATTGAATAGTTTGATCATAGAACAATTCATCTCATAGAAACACCAAAGTGTTAAAATTGTTGCACAAGGCCTCATACATTCTACCACCTTATACAAATATCACACATTTGAACATAGATAAATATTCTCATGTTTAACATCTGAGAAAGTTTAAGAAACTAACATTCATTTAAAATATGAATGTAGTTAGGAAACTTGCCTTACGCACAGCTAAAACTTATAGTTTACACTGAGCTTCTCATTGAAAACCCTATATATCATATACGAAAATAACACATACACTAATTAGTCATATACTTGACTTATGTATTGGTTTAAACTTAACTTTACTTCTTAGGGTTCACGTTCTTATAACCTAAGTTTACGCGACCAACTTCCTTTACTGTTTTGCGGCGTTATGACAAACGAAGATGTTTAAACTCATACGATCATCATCTTTGATGATTTATATTCTTATCTTCTTCTTACAACCCTTTTAGCACTTATCACACATCGAATCTATACTAATATTCCATATGGTACTCTGAGTGGTTTCCCACAAATAACCAACAAACTAGTTTCCCATTTTGTTGACACTTTCTTTCACAATGAGTTAGATCGGTTGCCAATTTTGTATATACTTCTGCTCTCTGAAGGAATTGTATAGCCCAGCTCCCATACGTCAACCATTAAATATTACGATTGTACCCATAACCTAAACATTATCTTAACTTATCCTAACCATTAAACTATAGTGTTTGTTAAGTTGATTTCTCATTCCTTATGGCTTTCTGGCAACTAAATGCTATACCTAAGGATTTATTTCATATCGTCTAAGTCATACAGTCTTTTATATACTCAGAACGATTATTTAATGTTAATGTTATGCGTTTATAGCATTAAGCATTTTACATTACCTTAGTTATATCTTATAACGTCTGGTTCATTTGGCTCGAAATGTTATCAAAGTTATTATTACTAACTCGGCTTCTTAACATTATACATCATTGTCAGTAATTTAGTTTCTTCACCATTCACAGGTTTTATCATTATTATTCATTATCTTATGGTCAACCATATACGATGTGTAGGTCCTACCCGTTTAATATTTGTGTACACTAAACCCTCATCTCTCAATATCTAAGGAATCACAATCATAGTAACCTCACAAGTTTGTTTTTTTGCAACTACGGTTCCTGGATATTGGTTACGTATTTTGCGTTTACATAGTTTGTCTTTTAATCCCGTTAAACCTTTACTAAAGGTTTAATTCATTTGATTAAGTGTTACATTATGTGAACTATATGTTCATTATCTTTCCTTACACTTTCACCAGGAGTTGAGCAATTAAAACCTCTTATTTGGGCTTTGCCTTTGCTTGTCAATGAATGGGTTCCCTTGTTATTGTTGCGCTTCTGACAAGAAGTCTCCAAATAACTTCGTCCGAGCCAAGCTACACATGACGCCCATTCCTAGTTCAAATCAAGGCGGCTGACGCAAGTTCAAAAACTCAATTTTTCTAGGATTTTTTGTTCTAAGTGTTGGAACGCGTACGAATTACCTACTTTGAAATCTCGTAACTTCTTCGTTATAACTCAGAACGAGGTCATTCCAAAGCCATCTTCTTACTCTCATTACGTACTTCAACTTCCCCAGACCGAATTTCTTTCCGAATCCATTAACATACCATTTGATTGGATTAATTTTCATCATTCGTTAATTTTACGTTATTAACATTCTTCATTTGTTTGTTCGTAATTCGGTCATCCGAACTCGAAATTCGTTCGTTCTTAAGTCCACGACTCACTTTTTTATTTTTTTTACATTCTTATAAAACCCTACACATTTGGGTTCATTTACATACTTTCTACTCTTCGCTCGTCTTTTATGAACTTTTTGTCATAACTTCGTTATAGCTAAGTTCAATCTGTTCTTCATGAACGTTTCTATCGTTCCTAACAAAACAATAGGCAACTAACTTATGCACAATGGTTTTAAACTTATTCATCAACAACAAGTTCTAACTACGATGGTTTTAAATTTGTCCATCAAGAACGTTCTTTGTGTTCTTCGCGTTCTTCGTTCGTTCTTCATTTTTAATCGATACTTAGATTATGATTTCACTTTTTCTTGGAATTTGGTGTTGTAAAACACCATTCCTTACTTATTTCACCGAATCGTTCATATGATTCATTCAGATCGTTCAAATTCATTACGAAATTCATACTTCCTTAAGAAAACTTTTATAAATAAATCTTTAATTCTTCATACTTCATTTTCTTATGATTTCAACCATATGAAATCATTCTTAACATCTCTTATTCCTATTTTCATTAAGCTATATATATTGACATAGAAAATCTTTGTAATAAGCTTTGAAATAAAGCATAGCTAGATGACTTGGAATATCCTTTTTCTCTATCTTCCTTCATTGTCTCACTTACGACAGTACTTAATCTTCTCTAGCACCTTCAATGCTAAGCATACTGAAAATATTTGTTTCTAGTCTAAACATTCATATACCTTAGTATAGTCCATCAACTTACCACACTTTATGTGTTCAGGAACTTTCCACAACCATATGTGTTTAAGAACTTATCTTCGCAATATGTAATCCAAGAACAAATCAAGGACTATCCATATACTTAGGGCTCAGAAACATAGCATATAACTATGAGTCACAAACTTTTCATAAGTGAGAGTTTCAAGAACTCACACCTATCTTATCATTCTCTACCTATCACATATACACATGAGAAAAGATTCACCCTCTCGTCATATACATATTAATAGCGCGACATACTATTCCAATGATTATCACTGTAATAAGCTAAGCAGTTGTTACACCAACGCACAAACCTCTGCCCATAACAAAGGTTCATACAACTCAGCTATCACATGAGTCCTCAATTAAAATATTAAAACTTCTAACTTTCACTTTACTTAATACGAATTTTCTTTAATTCGCATGCTATCCTTTACAACTCAATCTAAGTTCTTCTTCCTGTACTACTTCGTAGTACCATTCATTTATAACATTAGCTATAAATCATCCATCGTTTAATATAACATCTATTATTATGATTCAATATGATCACGTGGAGATCTTCTTTCTTAATCATTTAACTCAACGATTTTTTTTATCCTTCTCTCCACGATATAGTCTTAGGTACTTATACCTAAGGTTTATAACCTATAAGCTTTGATACCACTCTATGACGCCCCAAAATCTGGTCTATTTTCACATCCGGATTTCGTACATCACGGTTCCATCTCTTTTCAAACATACATCATTATATAGCTAAATATAACAACATACATTCTCAAATCCCAGGTTCTAATACCTTATAACCTCGTTCATTACAAATAATGATAATTACATTATTCTTTACATCTTACAAGAGTGACTTTTATCTGCTTCCAAGGATACATAACAGTTCATTAAACTAGTCTATAGTTTAATTAATCTATTCTATATTACAAGTTTTATCTTTATCTTCACGCTCATTCACATACTGAATGGAACTTTGTCTGGATACCGATTAGCTTGACCTTTACGGGATCCTTAAGTTTTTTCTAACATCATTCGCTGAAAATGTTTTTATTTAAAGAAAGTGTGAGCATTCAATTGCTCAACAAGTCATAGCAGTTGAATAAAGAACATTAAGAATTTAAACATTCCTTTAGAACATCAATAACCGAAAAAAAGTTATGAAGGAGCTTGAATAATAGGAATAATTTCTGATTCCTATCATTTTAAAATATTAGTCAAATTCATTTTGAAATACTTTCATTCTTCTACCTTTTTCAAAAACATCCTGTCTGGCTAGAATCATTAGCACAGACTTAACGATAACGGTTCATGTATAAACAGAACATTCTCATATTGAATAGTTCAATCACAGAAAAATTCATCTCATAGAAACACTGAAGTGTTAAAATTGTGGCACAAGGTCTTATACACTCTACCACCTTGTACAAATATCACACACTTGCACATAGATAAAACATCTCATGTTCAACATTTGAGAAAGTTTAAGAAACTAACATTCATTTAAAATATGAATGAAGTTAGGAAACTTGTCTTACGCACATCTACAACTTACAGTTTACGTTGAGCTGCTCATTCCAAACCTTATATATCACATAAAGAAATAACACATAAACCAATTAGTCATATACTTAACTTACGTATTGGTTTAAACTTAACTTTACTTCTTAGGGTTCGTGTTCTTATAACCTAAGTTTATGCGATCAACTTCCTTTACCGTTTTATGGCGTTATGACATACATAGATGTCTAAACTCATATGATCATCATCTTTGATGATTTACATTCTTATCTTCTTCTTATAACCCTTCTAGGACTTAGCACACATCGAATCTCTACTAATATTCCATATGGTACTCTAAGTGGTTTCCCATAAACAACCAACAAACTAGGTTCCCATCCCGTCCACAATGTCTTTCACAATGAGTTAGATCGGTTGCCAATTTCGTATATACCTCCGCTCTCTGAAGGAATTGTTTAGCCCAGCTCCCATATGTCAAGCATTAAAGATTACGATTATACCCCAACCTTAACTTTATCTTAACTTATCCAAACCATTAAAACTATAATGCTCGTTAAGTTGATTTCTCATTCCTTATGGCTTCCAAACAACTACATGTTAGGTTTGTAATATTCATGAACGCAATGAAATTTCACAAAATAAGCGGAATCATGGAAAATTAGAGTTTTAAAATTTACAAACCAAATACCCGGATCATCCTTTATGCACAATTATTAATTAAACGAAAACATAAAGAACAAGAATCATACCATGGAAGATTCGAGCTTCCTCAGGTACAAGTTCACCTTCAAATCCTTTCGCGTTCAACTTGAATCCACCGAGTTTGGTTCCTTCCTTTGATCAACGTTAGCCACCTAAGTGTTTGGCCTATAGAGGTGATCCACCAAGAAAGAAGAAAGATTCAAGAAGATGGGTATTTGGCAAAACCCTAGTTTTTCAATCTCTCATAGAAAAGGGTGTACTCTCCCAACTATTGGAATTACGTATGTTATGAAAAAAGTCAACAACCACACACACCCATAATAAGACTCCTCTTATTTATAGATGTGGGCAACCCTCCTTAACAATTAAGGAATTGGGTTTTATTTTAATTAATTAAACTCCTTTAATTAATTACTCTCTCAATCTTACTAAGAATAATTAATTAAACTCTTTTAATTAATTAGCCTCCTAATCTTATTAGGATATATGAGAGTACTTTTATTAATTAATTCCCAAACTCCTTTAGGAATTAAATAATAATAATTATAATAATATTAATAAGACTCTCTTATTAATTTATATGTATTTAATATTTCTAAAATATTAAATAATAAATATTAAGCTATTTAATTTATTCTATCACCATAGATTAAATTAAATACACTTAACATATTATTACAATTATACCATTAACTTCTTAAATAATTATTCTTCCTTTTATGGTGTGACCCTTTAGGTTCTCTATATTAAACCGGTTGTGAATAAATCAATTAGAACAATTATAATCTCATTTAAATAAATAAATTAAACTATTAATTTATTTAAGTAAACAATATTTAATCTACAATAGGGATAAACCTCCCTAGCGATCAATGACTTTTCAGATAATATAAATTTCAATATTAATCATAAAAGAACCTTTGAGTAAATAGTTACCGTACAATTCAATCCTTCCACCATGCAATGTCCCATGGAATTACTGTCAAGTCTTATTTTATTTAATTATATGTATTTCGACTCTTAAATGCATGAACTCAAATAATGCAAATTAGAAACTCCTTTCAATTTCATTCGCCTTCAACCAATGACTACTTATTGTCATTTATCGAATCACATAGGACATTTTTTTTCTTTTACTAGAAGCGGTAGATTCTTTATTGATCATACAATATCTCCATGTATGACTTATTATACCCAAGCATACCCTTTGATATACCCTAAGGGTTTTAAGGAATAAGTCAAAGTATATTTCATCATACACAAGATACTATGATGATCTCAAGTCCAAGGATCACTTCTACTACTATCACTACAGGAATTCCTATTGACTGGCAAGTAAAACTCCGTTAGGTATTCCTTAGCGAGCCACGTTCAGTAAACTTATTCTCTAATAAGCATCTACATACTTGCTTTAGTGTCTCCACACAAATGATCATGAGATCAATCATCCTCATCTAATGAGCAAGCAACGTATGTACCAATCTATTCGGATTCACTAATTCCCAATTTAGTAATCCAATGATTGGGAACTATTTTAGGTTTAAGCTTTCTAAGAATTTAGATCTCATTAGAATGATTATCATCATTATTCTAAAAGCATTGCTTTAAACTATGGGTTTATCACATATTATAAAGCAGTATCATGTAGATAATTAAAAGCCTTTAATAAATTAATACTTTTTATTAATAAATGAATAATATTGTTATAAAGTATATGCTTTATCATCAAACATGATTGTCTTGTGTGCATACTACTTTCAATCTCCCACTTTCACTAAAGCCAATCGCCATGGTATCTCATACCCTTCTTCTCTAAGTGACGATTATCCTGTTGTTGGATAAGCTTTAGTTAATGGATATGTAATGTTGTTTTTAAGAGTCCACTATCTCTATAGTGATTTCCCATCTTTCAATGATTTCTTTAATCAAATGAAAGTGTCGTAACACATGTTTAGATCCAAGATGAGACTTATGAATTATTCCTAGTTTTGTAATGAACTTTTCATCCAAATAATCAAGTTGCAGCTTCATTTATAGCTATATATTTTGTCTTTATTACTTAACCAATAACTCTTTGTTGTTTGGAACCTTTCCAATTTCACTGCACCACCGTTCAAGGTAACATTTTACCTTAAAGTAGATTTTTTGTCGTCTTGGTCTGTCTGAAAAAGTTGAGTCTGTTAAGCCCTCTAGTTTTAATTTAGACCTACCCTGAATTTTAATCACATCCTTAGTGCCAATTTAGTACTTTAAGATATTTTTCACTATCTGACAGTGATCTTCTCCAGAATATGACCGATCAACATCAGGTCTCGTGAATTATGAATTTAACTATAATCTTTAGTGGTTCAGGTGAAGATAGGTGATGCAAGTTCTCTTTGTCTTGGGTATAACAAAGAACTGTTGATGAGTATTACAAGAATGAAATATTAATGATTGACTTTTAATTTGGAGGAGATAGTAGACATTATGTTCTACTTAACTCTTCTAATGGATTGTTGATTTCGCTATAATTATGGTTAAAATCTTTTATTATCTATCATATGTTCTAAATCTCTGATTTATTCTGATGAAGGCTATTTATAAATGAATTATCTTAGTCATAATATTCTTTACTTGTCTAGTTGAGCTCACCCTTTTGCTTCACAATTCTTTTCAGGTAATAAGAGTGTAGCTGGGTCGAGCGGGGATAACAGGGGAATAATATGATGGTCCGAGACTGTCGAAGTTTCTCAATACATTATAAAACGGCATGACATGCAATATATAATTGTATTGAGGTCCTAAGATGTGCGTGTCGTATTTTATACATCACTTAATAATTGATTTTGGTGAACAACAATAGGGTGATGAGAACCCGACTTTGAAAGCGTCAAAAATGGACCTCATTAGAATGAACAAGATAGTAATCTTGTCGTTCTTCTTTGGGGTCTTTAAATATTTGCTGCTATATTTTATATGGCATTGTAATAATTTGAGTTTGGATACTGTCTACGAGATAATATTGTATTAAAACTCATAGCTTATATGTTGTCGTACTCTGCACGATAGTTTAACAGTTGTATAGATGAAGTTTGTATTTGATTTCTATAATGTGATAACTGGTGACTCAGAATGGGTCATGTGGACCTATTTTGGGGGCGTCACACTGAATGTTTTTGGTTGGAATTATTTCCAACAGTATTCTATCATTGACTGCACCCGCCATTTCTGTTGGTGATGGAGTTGTCAATGATGGTCTCCACTGAAATTCCTTACCATCATTGGATTCTTCCTGCCATTACGCTAGGATTGTCACCACCGCCCTGACTTTCTATCAGGTTGATGCTGATAGCTCTGCTGGAGATAGAATTTTTATTGCTTGCTTTCATAGAATCCTCACAATACCTACTCGAATAGTAGTTTTGTGAAGGTTGACCATCAACGAATTTCCTCAGTGCCTACTTAAGCAGTAGTTTACAAAGGTCTAAAAATCATCGAACCTTCGTGTGCCTCGGCTAGGGATTTATATACCAGATTCCATCATCGGTCCTCCCCGAGGAAGTAGTTTTCCACAGTTTTCATCTTCAGATCTTTCCTAATGCTATACTGGAGTTGTCACCAATGGTTTACACGATCAATAATTCTGATCTTCATTGAAGTAGTTTTCAATGGTTTACATCTCCAGACCCTCCTCGATGCTACGATGGAGTTGCCGCCAATGGTTTACACTGTCAATCATTCTAACCTTCGTTGAAGTAGTTTTCAAGGGCTTACATCACCGGATGTTTCTCGATGCTACGTTGGAGTTGTCGCCAACGGTTTACACTGTCAATCATTTTGACATTCTTTAAAGTAGTGTTTAACTACTTACATCACCAGACCATTCCCGATGCTACGCTAGAGTTGTCGCCAACGGTTTGCACTGTCAATCATTTTAACCTTCGTTGAAATAATTTTCAATAGCTTACATCACTGGATCTTTCTCGATGTTATGCTGGAGTTATCGCCAATGGTTTATAATCCCAGACATGTTTGATATCTCTGCTGGGGATATCTTTTTGACGAATTATACCCCTGAACAAATATGGACATTTTGATGCATTCAAGACCAACAGTTCATGACATCGGACCTTCCCGATGTTTTGACAAAGGTTGTTTTCAATAATCTCTATCATTAGCTTTATAAACGCCACATTCGGGTTAATACTAATGACTTATATGTAGATTAGAAGTTTGATATCTGAAATTAGGGTTTCAGGCCCTTTTCGCTCAATCGCGTAGAACCCTTTTTCCTGATTTGACTTTTTAGTTTCTGGGAAATCTGTTGTAACTCAAATTTGATCATGCTAGAGGGGGTGGGACCCAACTTGGGTGGCCGTGGGTTGACTTGCGGCTCCCCGTGGGTATATTTACTCCTCCCGTTCCTTTCACAAGTCATTTTCAAGTTGAACTATACTTAAAAATACAAAATTTCTTCTTAGGTCTACTGAGTTTGGGTTGCTTTCTGCAAAACCCATCACTGTACAAACGTTCTTCACTACTCTGGTAATATTTACAAGTTTTCTTTTCATGTTTTTACCATTAGAACATCAGATTTCATATAGAATGCTTCTAAACACAATATAGTGAATATGCATGCTCATATGACTTGACAAAAATTATTAAACTCAGTAAATGCTCATATTATACCATGCTGAACATACTGATGTGAAAAAACTAATTTTTGAGACAATCATTTGGCACCCTCTTTTTGCTAGTTTATTCATCCTATTTGAGGACAAATGAGCATGTGTTTTTAAATAAAGCACACATGGTAATTTGGCTGCCATGGTTGATTTAATTTTGATGTTTTTAATGTATATAAGATGTTCATGATTTTGGGTAGGTGTGTTACTGAATGGCCAGGTAGTCATACCTATGTGCATGTGGACATTCCATTTTACAAAGGAGACTCTGGCGATTTTTTTTTCATGAGTTTGGGTATTTAATGAATATGTAATTTTAACTTGTGGATGTATGTTAACACAATTCATGCTTTAGGATTTAAACCAGATTGGAAGCAATGATTTACCTTTAATAAGCTTTAAGTTTGAAACTTACCTCACTTTTTTTGAGATGATTTGGAGAATTTGTTCAGATTATGGATCCAGTCCTATCGAGTAACTCTCGTAGGTCCTCCGTAGGTGTGAGCAGGAAGGATTCTAATTTTCCTCAGCCTCGTCTAGCCCGACAACCTCTCTGATTGACTAAGTTAGTGATTCGCCTTATCCGGGTTGATAGGCCGGATGCCGTGGACGAGGAGGAGGATGTTCCTATTGTGGATCCTACTCTTTCTTCTTCTATTACCCCACGTCAGGATTGTCCAGCGATCAGTATGATGATTCCAGATCTTTTGGAGGATTTGAGAAGCCAACCTTCGATCGATCTCCACGCCAATGAGGTAGCATAAGCTTTTTGTTCTAGATTTTCATTTTCCCCTTTCGGGATTATAGTTTCATCTTGATTTTTCCATTTGATGCAGGTTCCCGGCTTTACTCAGCCTAGGGAGAACTGGTTTAGCTTTCACTCCTTATACCAGACCCTCCATCGAGAGTATCGGTAGATTGTCCATTCATGGGGCTTTCAAGCCTTCTTTTCTATTCTTCCCCGTCGCTTCCCCTAGGGTTATCTGAGAAATTTTTCTGAATGCTGATTTCACCAGACTCAGTCTCTCTATTTACTGGATTGTGAGGTGATGATGATACCGATGGACTGGCGGTTCATCACCAGGTTGGAGTTTACAGGGGTGTTGGTACCTTTGGTGGCCGACATTTCACCAGCTATAGTTCAATCCCTTTTGGGAGTTCCTGCCACGGACCTCAAGGGTCGGACCATTCATTTTAGATCCTTGAGTATGAATGCCATGAGTGGGGCTTTGATTAAGCCTCTGCCTGATGATCAGAGGGTTAAATATCGCATTCTTTGATTGTTCCTGATCATCATTAGAGTTTATTTCCTAGCGGACAACTCCTAGACGGTTTCTTTTATCGTGGTCAGCACCACTCGCGATGTGGATCGCATCCAGGATTTTAACTGGGGCTCATTCACCTTTGCCTACTATCTTTTGGGATGAGCCTGCGGTTAGAGAGTGTGACAGAGGTTTGGCTAGGCTTTTAGCCATTTTTGCTGGTGAGTAATTTTTCTTTATCTTCCGATTTTCCCCTCGTTCGGGTTGTCAGTTTTTATAACTGATGACATTTGATTTTTGCATTTTCAGTTTTGGGCATATGAGAAGCTCTCTCTACTTTGTCTGGTGACTACATTAGGTCTGGAGACTTATTTACGGGGATGATAATGGCATCAGTCCACTCTTGCAGTAGTTCTTATAGTATAGGGGTTTACCCATTCTTGTTTGTAGTTGGAGTTATTAACTGTTGATCTTTTACATGGGTACCCTACACCAAGGAGCATTTGATAGTAGGTTTTGAGGGTGGCTTTCTGACCGAGGTAGAGTATGTGTTATCCACTCGTCGGATCCCTCTCCTGACTGATGGAGGCTAGGAACTCTATTCGGGAGAGCGTGCTAGCAGGAGCATCACAAGGGAGATTTTTATTCCATTTTCTCCTCCTACTAGATGACATTGGCCTTTATCTCTACCAATCATTGAGATTTCCCTGATTGGTTTAGATGGCTTCACTTTATCAGATGACCATTTCACTCAAGAGGCTTTCTACTCCTGGTGGTTCCCTCGCACCACTGGGGCTCAGACCTGTGCCACTAAGTTCATGGGGGATATGGTTCCTGGTTCTGTAATGATAACAGACTAGATTGCCTGTGTTCGAGAGACCACTCATTTGGCGTAGATTGATAGCTTAACCCAGAGGTTGGACCGGGCACCTTTTTTCATTAGACACCTTGGCAGAGATCCTTAGGAGGCAAATTCATTTGATTCGTCCAACTCTAGTGTTGGCCCCTCAGGTGGCATCTATTCTTATAGCTTTACCGATGTAGATCCCCTTTTGTATCGACCTGATGTTCCATCTGGCAGAGATACAATAACTCAGGAGGATTTACAACAGGTTGATTGATTGGATGATGTTGAAATCATAGATTTCTTTGGATAGATTTCTCATTATTTCTTTTGATAGGCCTTTGTTAGATATTGGGTGGTTGAGCCCCATTTCTTGTTATATCTTTTGATAGGCCTCTGTTAGATATTGGGCAGTTGTGCCCCATTTCCCTGTACTTTTTATTTTTAATTGTATACAAAGATAATGTATTTAATCTTTATGATGATGTATTTAGGACTGTATGTGTAATGCTTTCTATTTCTTGCATTATATTATCATTCTATGACCCTTCTGACTTTTCACGTACCCTTGGGCTTTATAGAGGGCATGATATCTTGTTGGATACTAGAGAGATAGGTTTTTAGATTTGATATACATGAGCTGACTCCTACATTGGAGGAGTATGAGCGCCTCATTGATTTGCCCTTGGATTGGCCTTGTGCTATGATGGCCGTTGATGATATGAGACGACAGTTTATGACCCTGAAGGGCTTACGACGTAGAGTTATCATGAATAGGATTACCTTCGGGCATCTGGTGTCCTTAGATTTCTTGATTGATCGATTTGGACCTTTGGAAAACTATCTATGGCATTCAGGGGACTTCACTATTATTGAGGGTGAGTGGCAGGTTGCCCGCGTAGATATTCTATTGATGTGCGTCGTGGGTTATTTGTACATCTATATGGATCATCTAAACATTGGCTTGATTATAGTAGTTCGTGCTCTCAAGGAGGGTTGCACTATCTTTCCTATGATATTGGCAGAGACCTTGAGGTCGGCCACCTTTTACCATAGCCATCATGTAGGGTTTTTTAGGGTGAGTGTTGTCTTATTGTATGTGTGCTTTATGACACATTTGAGACCGATCGACACCTTTAGACATCATGGGTACTGCTTTACTCATGAGATAGCCATGTCTTATTCCTTTCAGTCGGTTGATTATACAAATACAGCATCTTGGTTGGCATTTTTATCAATGATCGAGGACCCATTTGTGATCTTGCCTTGTTCAAGACTCAGCTCTCCTTATAGCTTTATTATTCACATTGTTGTCATAGACTATCTACCTCTGACTGGTTTGAGAGGGGTGACCACATATCATCCACTGGCTGTTATGGGACATTTTGATCAGTTTCAGGATATTCACCCCTTTGATGGGGTTTTGGGCCAGCGATTATCAACTTTATTTTTGTCAGGAAATTACTTAACTAGGATTTATGATTGTTGGACTCATCGCGAGAGGGCTAAATTTTTGACTAGTCATTCGGGTCAATCTTTAGAGTATGCTGCATGGCTGGAGGCAGATATTACATCGGCTATGGTTGTTCACTCAGAGCCGAGTATTGATTATGATGATGAGGAGCCTATGGAGGACCCTAATTCTCCCTCTAAGGATGAGCTATTTGTTGGTTTGACAACAGCCTTAGTTAGTGATACCCCTAGCCCTTTTACTGTTACGGCTCCACCTTCTTTAGAGTCTTTAGATTAGAGGCTACATCTTATGCCATTTGAGAGGGATCAGGTTAGGGCCCTGATGTTGACAACCCTTTCTGGCTGAGATGCTACTTTTATTGAGCGAGATGATGCTCGAGCTACTCGGGATGTAGCTTTTGTTGAGCGGGATGAGGCTCGAGTTACTCGGGATGTAGCTTTTATTGAGAGGGATGAGGCTTGAGCTACCCGAGACTCTTCCCTTACTGATAGTACTGCACTTAGATCCTACATGGCTAGTATTGTTGCATATATGAGTGCATTCATCGATGATCATGGTAGCACTATGCAGATGGTTGTGGATCTATTGGCTCACATGGAGACCTTAGGGAAGGAGCTTATAAATTCTCCTCCATCTTCGGAGAGGGATGCCATATTGGACTTGCTGGCCCATTTATCTAGGGGTTGTTAGACTAACTTTTATTTTCATGCATAGACTAGGTTAGCCATTTTTGTCATGCACATGATGCATTGTATATATCAAACAATATTATATGGTAAGGAAATATATTTTGATTCACTTCCCTTTTAGATATGTCTTATCACTTGCTTTATAGTTGCCATTTTCTTTTTGACTTGCCATCTTGATGTGTCCCAAACTTCTACTTGATGGATTTACCTTGAGATATCCTAGGATCTCTCAGAATAGGTCGTTGATCTTTAGGCTTTTCTGGTGTACTAGCTTTTGGTGTCTTAGAACTGGTCTTTGGATTGGTTAAGGTTTAAGCAAAGTGTTTAGATTTCTTTCGAGGGTTTGACCACACCATAGATGGTTGCCTACGTACTCCTATTGATGGGGGGAGATAAGGTCTTTTGTAGTTCAAGCTTTGCTCGAATGGTTTGAAGCTGGTATTTTAGAGTTGATTATTCTGGGGATTTAAAAGGTGTTTGTTTTGATTAATGGGTTTTTGGATTTTTTTGTTTAGTTTGACCACACCATAGATGGCTTCCTACATACTCCTATTGATCAGGGGAGATCAGGTCTATCATAGTTCAGGCTTGGCTTGAACAGTTGAAAAATGTTTATTTGAGTTTGAGCATGGTTTTAGGGGTTTTTGGATTTTTGTTTGGTTTGACCACACCATAGATGGCTGCCTACGTACTCCCATTAATGGGGGGAGATCAAGTCTTTCATAGTTCAAGCTTTGTAGTTGTCGACGTCGGGATTTTTATTTGTCCCTTTCTGTTCTTGTTTTTTGGTGTTCTCATGTTAGGTGAGATTTGTTTTAAAAAAAATTGAAAAGGTCCGACATGTATATGTCGATGTTTGTATTATAAGAGTCGTCAGTTGATATTTTTCAATGGTTTCACCAACTCAAACAAGAAAAGGTTTGCACATTGACCTAGTGATGGAACACTACTTAACAGGTCTGTGAAACCGAGATTCATTAGCGTCAAGGGCTTGATTATGCGGAGGAAAGGTGTTAGGCACCCCCCAACATCCGTGTTACCATGTGTGTATGTGTTGGTCAATGTGCAATTATCTGGAAGTAGTGATATGCCTCGTTTGCACCTATATACAAAGGGTTTGAATTTTGTATAAAAGTTCAATTTTAACAAAATATAGCAATGATGTTTAGAAAAAGAGGTTTTTCAAACCCTTGTGCTCAATAGTAATTGAGGCTTTTGATACTTCTATTTTATTATGTGTTCGGCTAGATTGCTTTTATTTTTGGGATGCGAAGCATCTTCGAGAAAATAATGTACAAAGCAGTGCCGAACTCCTTGTGGGCATGTAAGCCATCTAAGGAAATTCAAACACCGTGAATAATTTACAAGCTGGTTATAACCAAAAATGTCCCTCACGGGAACCGAATCTAGATTCAGGAACTGAATCTATGATCACATGATTCCTACGCTCACATGTTGATGCAGTATGTATGAAAGCTGTAAGCAGTTATATATATAAAAGTTATATATATATATATATATATATATATATATATTTATGCGATCAATTGCCACGAAGTAAACTCCAGGTAGGAAAAAATGTAAATATATATATAAGCCATACACGCACTGGATATGTCGATCCAGGCTCATTCGAGTATTCGAATTCGAGATATATGTATATATAAAAGCAGTAAACGTTTCGAATGTGTCTATCCAGGCTCATTCGAGTGTTTGAGTTCGCGAATAATATATATAAATATTTATATATATAAAAGCAGTAAACGCTCTGAATATTATATTCGGGCTCAATCGAGGCATAACTCGATAATTATATATATATATATATAAAGCCACGGACCAATGGTCCAGGCATACGCACACAATACGACTCTCAACGTGAATAATTGTGTGTGAATGAAAGTGGAGAAAGGATTTAAGAAATGTGAGATGTCTTACAGTGGGCTGCCAAGAAGGCTTCAAATGGCTTTAAATGAATGAATACTCAATTTCCATTAGTAAAATTTCACAAAGCACAAGCTCACAAGTGTTTGGAAATAGAAAGCACTCAGTTTATAGTGTGTACAAAGAAAAATGGGCAGGGCTTCCTCACCTTTTCTCTCTTTAAAATGGCCACCCCAAGCCCTTTATTTATAGAGGGGGACTCGCAGGTGTACCTGCAGCTGCCCGGGGTGCCCCGGGCTCCGTGGGCCATTTTGACATAACTTTCAATCCTGACATCCGATTATGGTGTATAATACCTTTCTGAAATGCTGTTATCGAGAACTACACAATGACATGGGATAAGAGGTTGTACGAAGCCGGGAAGATGGGTCTATGCCAAACCTTCAGGTCTTCAAATTCTATTTGGTGTGTTCTCTTGTGTATTAGTCACTCGGGATTTGAGCTATGGTTCTTGTAGGACACTTCTGTGTAGAATGTATGTTGAATTGTTGTTGATATGGTGCAAATATAGTATCAAAGTGGCAAAATGATGATTTTTCTCCTCACCGGGGTTTTCTCCAACTTGGGCAGATTTTGAGATTGGGCTGCTGTGAGTACTAAAGGTCTTCAGGGTTGTCTCTGAGGTGTGCCTGACCTCCCGGGGTTGGGACTGAGTGCCTCGGGGTTATCTCCGAGGTTGAAGCTGACTTATGGAGGTTAAAACAAGATTTTTCGGGGTTATCTCCGGAACTTCAATTGCATTCCTCGGGGTTGTCTCTGAGGTTGGAACTGATCTCCCGTAGTTGTCTCCGGGACTGGACTAATTATCTCGGGGTTGTCTCTGAGATGGAAAGCTGAGAATTCCGGGGTTGTCTCCGGAACTGGAATTGCACTCCTCGGGGTTGTCTCCGAGGTTGTAACTAAATCTCCCGAGGTTGTCTCTAGGATTGGACTTATTTGACTTACAGGGTTATCTCTGGAAGACAATTTTGCCCTCCTGCAATGTTAGTAATAGAAATACAGAAATTTTGAGTGTCTACAGATGCCCCGCTTAATTATATTCATGCAATGTAATGGCATGTATATGATAAAGAATACTAGCCACTTGAAATGTGACAATATAATCATGATGCAATGTGATGCAGCATGATGCAAATGTGTGATGAATGTGGTTTGTTGGACCATTTTTGTAACGACCCGAAAATTTGTATTTTCCAGAATTTAAGTTTAAAGAATTAGTTATTAATAAAATGAATTTTTATTAATAATATTATGTGCTATGTGTTTATTAATCGTTCTAGAACCTAGGATGATTATAAGTTGGGAGGATTCTGGCTACGATATAGATTGAACGATTAAGAATTTTCAAGACGAAAATAAAAAATTTCCGAGAACAAAATATTTTTGGGGAAAAAGACGAAATAGGCACTATTCACCTGACGAAACTTAAGGGTTAGGGTTTGAAATAACCTAAGCCGTTCTGAGAGTTTGGTATGTAGAAATGACATTCTGTCGAAAGATTTACTGATAATATATCTTGAAAAGTTAAGTAAACCGATAAAAGTTTTTCTCAAAAAACGTGCAGAAATCGGACGAAATAAAAATGACGAAAAGTACTGTTGTGTACTTTTCACTTGTTTAACTACGTTAGGGTAAAACGTGAAGTAAAACGCTTAACGCCAAAGTGTTTTTCAATTTTTTGGAAATCTGAAGAATACGTAAAAGTTAATTGGTAAAGGAAAGACGAAATATCCAAAAATATTTGGATTCCGAGAATTGCAGTCTTTAAAATTGTCGAACAAAAACCCGAAAGACGGAACCACGAAACTTAAAGGCTAAGTAGAATTAAGGGCTAAGTTAACTTAACACTTAAGTCATGAATAGTAAGGAGGTGTGAATAGTAAGGAGGTTGGGGGGTAAAATGACTAAAATACCCCTAGCCTTGAAAATCTATAAATAGTAAGCTTAATTCATTTAAATGGGATTTTGAAAAATCCTACATCTAGAGAGAGAGAGAGATGGTCGGATGAAGAGGGAGAAGGAAGAGCATGAGCATGAATGATCGAATCGAAAGTGCTCGTGAAATAGAAAAGCTTGCGAATCGCCGGATTTGTCTTGCGGAACAAAAATAAAGAGGAAAGGTATTAAAACCTAACTCCTAAGTTAACTTTTTCTAAGTTTTTATGTTCAAAACTTAGCTTAATAAGAATAAGGAGTAAAAGAAGTTAGGAATGATTTCATATGGTTGAAATCATGAGAAATAATGAAAATAAGAATTTAAAGTTTAGTTTATAAATTTCTTAAGGAAGTATAAGATTCGTAATGAATTAGAATGATCTGAGTGGATTATATAAATAAGTAGGTGAAATAAGTAAGGAATGATGATCTATAACATCAAATTCCAATAAAAAGTGAAATCGTAATCCAAAATATCGATTAAAATGAAGAACGAACGAAGAACACGAAGAACACGCGAAGAACACGAAGAACGTTGTTGATGGAAAAATTTAAAACCATCGTAGGATAATTGTTTTTGATGGACAAGTTTAAAACCATCACGTATAATTTTGATGCATATTTCTTGGTTAGTAACTATAGAAATGTTCATGAAGAACGGATTAAAACTTAGCTATAACGAAGTTATGGCAAAAATTTCGTAAAAGATGAATGAGAATTAGAAAGTTAGTAAATGAACCTGAATGTGTAGGGTTTTATAATAATGTAAGAGAACATAGAAAATGTGAGTTGTGGACTCAAGAATGAACAAATTCCGAGTTCGAATGACCGAACAAACAAAGAGCGTTAAAAACGTAAAATAAATGAAGGGTGAAGATTAAGCCAATTGACTGACATGTTAACGGATTCAGAATGAAGTTCTGCCCAAGGGGGATTGAAGTACGTAAGATAAGGAAGAGAATGGCTTTCGAATGACCTCGTTCCGAGTTATAACGAAAGAGTTATGAGATCAGGAAGTAGCGTCTCAAAATGAACTTAACACTTAGAAGAAATTTTCAAGAATTAGGGCTTGAGTATTGGCAATACCATATGCCAGGTGTAAGGGCTGACTGCAACGCTGAACTGAGGAGTCGGTATGTAAACTTCGTTGCTCAAAGACGAGAGATAGAAGGGAGAGGAGTGACTGCGGTACCAAAGGTAGGAAAAAGCCAGAGAAAAGCTTTTAACTGCTCAACTCTTGGGGGAAACGTAAGGAAAGATAAAGAACATAATGTTCAACTAAAGTAACCCTTAATTAGTGTTTTAAACCTTTAATGAAGGTTGAACAAAAAGATTTAAATGAGAGTAAAAGACAAATAATGTAGACGTGGGTTACGTAACTGATTTCCGGGGACCGTAGTCGAAATGAACGAACGTGAGGGATTGTTATGGTTGTGATTCCTTAGACGTTGAGCGATGAGGGTAATGAATAACATTTCGATGTTATGTCATGCTAGTGAGAGATAAGTGTGAAGCGTATAGACGCTACAAATGCAACATTGTTGTGATGAACGATTGGTCTTAGCATACAATGAACGGTGTGGCTTTGACACTAGGAGCGAGGAATGAACATGGAGTTCATATAATGGATAAAAAAAGTATTAGTAAGATATGAATTATCGAGAAATCAGTAACAAACGATAATAAGATTAATGAAAGCCAAATGTGAGTTGAATAAGAATGAATCCTGTGGTATGGCATTTAGTTATTAGAAAGCTAAAAAGGAATAAGAAATTGACTTAATGAATATTATAGTTTAATGGTTCGGATAAGTTATGATAAGTTAGGTTGTGGTACAATCGTAACCTTTGATGGTTGACATATGGGAGTTGGGCTAAACAATTCCTTCAGAGAGCGATGGTATATAGAAAACTGGCAATCGATCTAACTCACTGTTATGGGCAGTGTAGATGAGACGGGAACTTGTTTGTTGGTTGTTTGTGGGAAACCACTTAGAGTACCATGTGGACTACTAGCAGAGAAATGATGTGTGCTGAGTCCTAGAAAAGTTATAAGAAGAAGATAAGAAAGTAAAACATCAAAGATGATGAACGTAAAAGTAAGACATCTCCGTATGTCATGAAGCCGTAGAACGATAATGAAAGTGGTCGCGTAAACTTAGGTTACAAGAACGAAAACCCTAAGAAGTAAAGTTAAGCAAACTAATGCATAAGTTAAATATACATGACTAATTAGTGTATGTGTTATTTTTCTTATGTGCTACATAGGAACTGGAATGAGCGATTCGATGTGTAAGTCAGATAGGTATGTAAAAGCAAGTTTCCAAACTTCATTCATAGTTCAAATGAATGCTAGTTTCTAAAACTTGTCAGATGTTGAACTTGAGAAGTTCTGTCTATGTGCTAATGTGCGATATTTGTTTAAAGTGGTAGAACATATGAGGCCTTGTGCCACAATGTGAACACTTCAGTGTTTCTATGAGATGAACTATTCTGTGATTTAACTTTTCACTAAGAGAATGCTCTGTTCATACATGATCCGTTATTGTTAAGTCTGTGCTAATGATTCTAGCCAGATAGAGTGTGTATGAAAAAGGTAGAAGAATGAAAGTATTTTAAAATTAAAGTGAATATTGTTTTAAAATGATAGGAATCGAGATTATTCCTATTATTCAAGATGCTTCATAACCTTTGTTCGGTTATTGAAGTCTTAAAAGAATGTTTGAATTCTTGAAGATGTTTGTTCAACTGTTATGACTTGTTGGGCAATTGAATGCTCACACTTGCTTTAAATGAAAAACATTTTCGGCGAACGATGTTAGAAGAACTTAAGGATCCCATAAAGATCAAGCTAACGGTATCTAGATGAAGTGCCATTCAGTATATGAATGAGCATGAAGATCGAGCGAAGACTTGTAATATAAAATAAGTTAAATTAACTTTAGATTAGTTGGAAGAACTGTTATGTATCCTTGGTGGCGGATAAAAGTCACTTTTGTAAGATGAAATGAATAATGTATTTATAATTATTTGAAATGAAAAAGGTTAGAAGGTTTCTAGAACCTTGGATTTGAGAGTGTATGTAGTTATATTTTAGTATATAATGATGTATGTTTGGAAGAAGATGGGATTGTGACGTACGGAATTCGGACAGACCGGATTTCGGGGCGTTACAATTTTCCAATGGGATGTGATGACTATTTTCTCCCATGACTTCTAATGGGGACCAGAGTTATCACTGATGACCCTGACGAACTGCTTGGATGTGTACTCCAAAGTTCTCAAGAACTTCCATGATGTTGACATTGGGGTTATCACCAAAGTTTTTAATCCTTGGTATAGCTTTCCCACTAAGGATGCACCTCTCATATACGAGAGACTGTGCTCTATCTGATGAAGATGTGTATAACATATTCCATCATTGGTCCTTCCCGATGAGGATAGTTTTCCCTAGTTTGTATCGCCAGGTCCTTCTAGTGCTCTGTCGGAGTTATTGGCAATAGTTGGTGTTGTCAGGGTTGCCTGACCTTCGCTGAAATGTTCTTAAATGGGTACTATCATCGGATTATCTTTGATGCTTTGTTGGGTTTAATTTCCAATTACTAAATGATGTCAAGGTTGCTTGATCCTCGTTAAAATGTGCATCAATGGCTTAAATCATCGGATGGCTTTCGATGCTTCGCTGGATTGACTTGTCAACAGCTACAATAACGTCAAGGTTGCTTGACCTTTGTTGAAATGTGAATCAATGGATGATATCATTGGATGGCTTTCGATGCTTCACTGGATTTACTTGCCAACGACTGAAATAACGTCAAGGTTGCTTAACCTTCATTGAAATGTACTTTAACGGATGATGTTGTAGGAAGTTTCTGCTGGGGAGAATTATTTTTGTGAGATCCCAAATTTTATGAAATAAAAGTATTCAATTTTTCTATTTTAGTAAATAGTTAAATTGATAAAAGGTTAAAGTTAAGGGGGATATTTGAAAATTTTTCTAAGTAAGAAAGTTTTTATAAAATAATCGGTGATAAAAGTACAGTAATACGCGTGGTTGTATGGTAGCACACAGTATTTATTATTGATGCTTACGTAAGAAGTCAATCAGTTATACTCAATTATTACTACATTAATTGCTAAATCATATCTCTCATATTATTGATTCAGTTATTGTCACAATATCATCTGCATAATATGATATATTATTAAATCAATAATTGAGACGGTAAAGTTATTTATATTATTATTTGCAATATTAACAATGTCTAGAAGTTCTATCAAGGAGAGGTTTAGTCACCTAATTGCGCGCCAATAAGGAAAAATCCTTATCGGAAAGCGCCTTCTTTCCTGGGAACGACCTGGTTGTTAAATATTGTGAATTATAATATTAATGATGAATAAGTTCGTGTTGATTAAAGATGAAATTGATAGTTCTATTGTGTGGGAATTATTAGTGTTAGTGGAAATCGGCATTTATTTTGATAATAATTGATGTCTGGAAGTTATCGAGCAATTAATCGGATAAATGAGCAATTAATTGCTATTAATTCACATGCATATAACTATTTGTTCACGTGTGTGTACTACTGAATCACATTCATTTACTATTAGGGGAGTTGGTGCAAGTTTGATAATACTTGCATGACTAAGTTAAAAATGGAGGTATAGATGAAGATACTATACTATAATTAATATTTTCTCATGTTTAGAACTATTGAGTCACATGATTTACTATTGATTCACATGATTTACTATTAGGGGAGGTGGTGCAAGTTTGATAATAATTGCAAGACTAAATAAAAAATGAAAAAAAAGAGGAAGGTATTATACTGTAATATTTTGAGCCCCAAAATGTGCAATTATGGAAACTATTTTTTCCTATAAATAGAAGCTTATTCCTTCATTGTTTTTCACCAATTCACTAAGTCTCACAAGAGCAATTATTATAGAGAGAAATTATAGAAAGAAAGAAGAAGAGAAGTCTGCTACCTCACTATTCCAATATCCAGTTTCTTCTAAGGTAAGGGGTATTATTCTTTCGTATTCATGAAGAGAGTTATTTTCTTTCAATACTCGTAAGGGTTGTTATTCCATTCTTTATTATTATGTTGGAATAACCTGTATGCGACGTACCACATACATGGTGAAATTCTTCTGTTATTCCATTCTTTATTATTCTGTTGGAATAACCTGTCTGTGCGGTCTATCGCTTGCCTGGTGAATTCTGTTGTTATTCCATTCTTTATTATTCTGTTGGAATATCCTGTCTGTGCGGAATACGCATGACCTAGTTCCATTCTTTATTATTCTGTTTGAATATCCTGTCTGTGCGGATTACGCATGACCTGGTTCCATTCTTTATTATTTTGTTGGAATATCCTGTCTGTGTGGAATACGCATGACCTGTTTCCATTCTTTATTATTCGGTTGGGAATAACCTGTCTGTACGGTCTATCGCATGCCTGGTGAATTCTTATGTTATTACATTCTTTATTATTCCGTTGAAATAACCTGTCTATGTGGATTATCACATGCATGGTGAATGATCCTTCGTATTCATTCCTTATTAAATTGTGGAAATGATCTGTCTACGTGGATTACCGCATGGCGGGCGAAAATCCATTTGTAGTTTTGTATATTCTATTATACTTGTATAAGATATCATTTCTTTTGTACTCGTCATAGAATATCATTTTGTTTGGTATTTTTTTACGAGTTAATATTCATGGGTTACTATTCACCCAGTTACTATTCACTCTAGTATTATTCACTCTGGTATTCGGGGCACTTTTTGTTCCAGAGTACTATTCACGAGTTACTATTCACGATTTACTATTCATCCAAATTACTATTCACTCAAATATTATTCACTCAGATATTTGGGGTACTTTTCATGCTAAGGTACTATTCACGAGGTACTATTCCCAAATTACTATTCATAGGGTTCTATTGCGGGGTACTATCCGAAAAATATATTTCTTTTCTGTCCAAATTATTTTTGGTACATGAATATTATTCTTGAATTTTACTCCACGAAGCAGTATCATGTTGACAATTTGGATATTTTTAAACTCCGGATAAATTTAAAGTCTTTAATATTTATCCTTGATTTCGTTTGATTAATGCTTATATCATTATCATCATCCTCATGCTTATATTGTGATGAAAGTCATCTTTGGCTTACGTGCATAGATGGACTGTTGATTATTGGTTTTACAGTTGTATATCTTTGGCTTACGTGCAGAGACGAATCGTTGATTATTGGTTTTATAGTTTTATATCTTTGGCTTACGTGCAAAGATGGATTGTTGATTATTGGTTTTACAGTTGTATATATATGGCTTACGTGCAAAGCTGGACTGTTGATTATTGGTTTTAGAATAGTATATCTTTGGCTTACGTGCTAAGATGAACTGTTGATTGATATCTTTGGTCGTAGTGGAAAGATGAACTGTTAATTGATAGCTTTGGCCCATAGTGCAAAGATGGATAGGTGTAGGACATGATTATGACCAATTGTGATACTAACGAATATCCTTGGTCGTAGTGCAGGGATAATTCAATAATGTGATTGGCAAGATCATGACCATTAGTTAACAGTTGAATGTCTTTGGTCGTAGTGCACTGACAGGCAATTGATTGGTATGATCATGACCATTGGTTTTATAGTTGAATATCTTTGGCCAGTAGTGCAAAGATAGACAACTGATTGGTATGATCATTGTTATTATATTTGAATATCTTTAGCCTTTGGGGTAATGATATTGAGTAAATGTTTTATTAAGACTTTGCGGCAAGGAGAAATTGTTGATTCACTTTATTATAAACATGAATTATGAATTTAACTAACATCTTCGGTGGTTCAGGTGAAGACAGGTGATGAAAGTTCTATTTGTCTTTGGTATAATAAAGAACTGTTGATGAGTATTACAGGGATAAAATTGATGATAAACATTTAAATCATAGAAGATAGTAGATATCATGCTCTACTTGACTCTTCTAATGGATTGCTTATTCCGCTGCAGTTGTTGATCTCAAACTTATTGTCTATTGTATTCTATCAGTTGTTATACTGCTGAAGGGTAAGGATAATTTATTCTTCGTTATCTTAGTCATAATATTTGTTACTGGGCTAGTTGAGCTCACCCTTTCTTTCACTGTTCTCTTCAGGAAATGAGAATATAGCTGGGAGGAGTCGGGGAACGGATTGACGGTCCAGATGGTTGTTTTAGTAATCCTCACTATTCTATAAAATAGTGTGACAACAAATATAATGAGGACTCCATTGAGTGTGGATATTGTCTAGAAGGGAATATTCGTGTTAAAACTCTCAGCTATGTTTTGTCGTATTTTGAACGACAGTTGTATAATTAAGTTTGTAGTTGAGTTCGGTATCATGTATCTGGCGACCCAAGATGGGTGATGTATACCTGTTTTGGGGGCGTCACAATTGGTATCAAAGCTTAGGGATATGATCCCAGGCTGAGATGTGAGACAAGAACTAGGAGGGGAGAGATGGTGAATTCCTTCACTAGTATGATCTACCTATGTTTATTTGGTATTTAATGGGTCAATCAGAATATAGAGATAATATGTGGCATGTCAATTAACCCTTATTTTGGAACTATATTCTAGAATGATATCTGAAATACAGGAGATGAGAAATGGGAAAATCATGATACAGAGGAAATAACCGGGAAGGTACAATCCGAAAAGAAAGCAAGGTATTCTCATCTCTTCAAACTACCAGGTACGTAAATTTCGAGGGAGAAATTTCATAACGAGGGGAGATTGTGAGATCCCGAATTTTATGAAATAAAAGTATTCAATTTTTCTATTTTAGTAAATAGTTAAATTGATAAAAGGTTAAAGTTAAGGGTGATATTTGAAAATTTTTCAAAGTACGAAAGTTTTCATTAAATAATCAGTGATAAAAGTACAGTAATACGCATGGTTGTATGGTAGCACACTGTATTAATTATTGATGCTTACGTAAGAAGTCACTCAGTTATACTCAATTATTGCTACAGTAATTGCTACATCATATCTCTCATGTTATTGATTCAGTTATTATCACAGTATCATCTACATAATATGATATATTATTAAATCAATAATTGAGATGGTAAAGTTATTCATATTATTATTTGCAATATTGATAATGTCTAGAAGTTCTGTCAAGGAGAGGTTTGGTCACCTAATTGCACGCCAATAAAGAGAAATCCTTATCGAAAATCCCCGTTTTTTCTGGGAATGACCTGGTTGTTAAATATTGTGAATTATAATATTAATGATGAATAAGTTCGTGGTGATTAAAGATGAAATTGATAGTTTCATTGTGTGGGAATTATTAGTGTTAGTGGAAATCGACATTTATTTTGATAATAATTGATGTCTGGAAGTTATCGGGCAATTAATCGGATAAATGAGCAATTAATTGCTATTAATTCACATGCATATAACTATTTGTTCACATGTGTGTTCTATTGAATCACATTCATTTACTATTAGGGGAGTTGGTGCAAGTTTGATAATACTTGCATGACTAAGTTAAAAATGGAGGTAGAGATGAAGGTACTATACTATAATTAATTTTTTCACATGTTTAGAACTATTGAGTCACATGATTTACTATTGATTCACATGATTTACTATTAGGGGAGGTGGTGCAAGTTTGATAATACTTTCAGGACTAAATAAAAAATGAATAAAAAAAGGAAGGTATTATACTGTAATATTTTGAGCCCCAAAATGTGCAATTATGGAAACTATATTTTCCTATAAATAGAAGCTCATTCCTTCATTATTTTTCACCAATTCACTAAGTCTCACAAGAGCAATTATTATAGAGAGAAATTATAGAGAGAAAGAAGAAGAGAAGTCTGCTACCTCACTATTCCAATATCCAGTTTCTTCTAAGGTAATGGGTATTATTCTTTCGTATTCATGAAGGGAGTTATTTTCTTTCAATACTCGTAAGGGTTGTTATTCCATTCTTTATTATTATGTTGGAATAACCTGTCTATGCGAAGTACCGCATACTTTTATTATTATGTTTGGCTTATGTGTATAGATGGACTATTGATTATTGGTTTTACAGTTGTATATCTTTGGCCTACGTGCAGAGACGAATTGTTGATTATTGGTTTCATAGTTGTATATCTTTGGCTTACGTGCAAAGTTGGACTGTTGATTATTGGTTTTACATTTGTATATCTTTGTCTTATGTGCAAAGATGGACTGTTGATTATTGGTTATATAATAGTATATCTTTGGCTTACGTGCTAAGATGAACTGTTGATCGATATCTTTGGTCGTAGTGCAAAGATGAACTATTAATTGATAGCTTTGGCCCGTAGTGCAAAGATGGATAGGTGTATGACATGATCATGACCAATTGTGATACTAACGAATATCCTTGGTTGTAGTACAGGGATAATTCGATGATACGATTGGCAGGAACATGACCATTAGTTAACAATTGAATGTCTTTGGCCGTAGTGCACTGACAGGCAATTGATTGGTATGATCATGACCATTGGTTTTATAGTTGAATATCTGTGGCCAGTAGTGCAAAGATAGACAACGGATTGGTATGATCATTGTTATTACATTTGAATATCTTTAGCCTTTGGGGTAAGGATATTGAGTAAATGTTCTATTAAGCCTTTGTGGCAAGGAAAAATGGTTGATTCACATTATTATAAACATGAATTGTGAATTTAACTAACATCTTTGGTGGTTCAGGTGAAGACAGGTGATGAAAGATCTATTTATCTTGGGTATAATAAAGAACTGTTGATGAGTATTACAGGGATAAAATTGATGATAAACTTTTAAATTATAGAAGATAGTAGATATCATGTTCTACTTGACTCTTCTAATGGAATGCTTATCGCTGCAGTTGTTGATCTAAAACTTATTGTCTATTGTATTCTATCAGTTGTTATACTGTTGAATGGTAAGGATAATTTATTCTTCATTATCTTAGTCATAATATTTCTTACTGGGCTAGTTGAGCTCACCCTTTCTTTCACTATTCTCTTAAGGAAATGAGAATATAGCTGGGACGAGTCGGGGAATGGATTGATGGTCCAGATGGTTATTTTAGTAGTCCTCACTATTCTATAAAATAGTGTGACAACAAATGTAATGAGGGCTCCATTGAGTTATATTATCTAGAAGGCAATATTCGTGTTAAAATTCTCAGCTATGTTTTGTCGTATTTTGCACGACAGTTGTATAATTAAGTTTGTAGTTGAGTTCTGTACCATATATTTGGCGACCCAAGATGGGTGATGTATACCTGTTTTGGGGGCCTCACAGTTTTAGAGTTACGACTCCAAACTGACGTCATTGGACCTTTATGAGGTATTGTCGTGTGTAGTTTGCAACAACTGTGATCATCAGTGTTGTGACCATGTGTCTAGGTGAAGACCAATGAGTGATATGTAGACCCCAGTTTGGTCCGTGTAAACTAAGATTTCAGGCTTTTCCGCTCAATCGCGTAGCATCTTTTTTCCTGATTTGACTTTTCTAACTTATAAGACCTCTTTTGCAACTTAAATTAAAATGAGACAGAGGGGTGGGACCCACTTAGGGTAGCCACAGGTACACCTGCGGTAGTCGCAGGTACACCTACGGCCATTCATGGGTGTACTTGTAGGTTGCTTGCCTTTCATAAGTCATTTTCAAGTTGCGCCACACAGAGAATTCGAGAGCTCCTCTTTAGATCTATAGAGTTTGAGTGGCTTTCTGCAAAATCTGTCACCGTACAAGTGTTCCACAATATCCTGAAAACATATGCATGTATTCTTTTCCAGTTTTCGTCCGTTTGAAAATGAGTTATCACATGAAATGCTTCTAAACACATAGTAGTGAATATGCATGTTCATATGACTTGATAAAAAATATTCAACATTGTAAATGTTAGTATTTAACCATGATAAACATATTGATGTGAAAAAAAATTGACTTTTGAAATATTCAAATTGGCACCTTTTTCTACTATTTCTTATCCTATTTGACGACAAATGAGCAAAGGTTGTAAAGCAAAGTAATCCTGGTAATTAGGCTACCCTTACGGATTATGACTTTGACATTTTTATGCATATAAGATGTTTATGACTGTGAGTTGGTGTGCTACTGAATGGCCACCTAGTCATGCCTATGTGCATGTGGATAGTCCTGTTTACAAAGGAGACTCTGGGAAAATTTTCCAAATGTTTAGGCATTGGGTAGACATGCATTTTTAACTCTACTATAGGCATATGTTAAAGTAATGCATGCATGCATATAGTCATAAAATGCATTTGAAAAGCTTCAGGTTAGAAATTACCACACCCTTTCTGAGGTGATTTGGAGACTTGTGTCCATATATATGGATCCAGATGAGCCGAGTAGTTCCCACAGGACCACTTCAGGTGTGCGGAGGAGGGCCTCTAATGTGCCTTGACCCTATTTAGTTAGGCAACCTCGTTGGTTGGTGGAGGTAGTGATTCGTCTGGAAGTGGTTTCAAATTGTCTAGAAGTGGTTTCAACTCAAGTTCTGGAGGTGTCTCAAAAGATGGCTTCAATTTCACTGACGTCTCTCCAGCTTTCTTCAATGGCTCAACATGAGTTTTGAATTTTCTTAATTATGGAGTAGTATCAAGAAAGTGCACAAGTTCTTCAAATTCCTCATCCTCCAATTCTGAATTTCCAGCAATAATACTTCTCAATGGTTCATGATCCACCAAACTCTCTACTTCATCATTTAAGACCTGGTCCACCAAATCAACCCTTAAACATTCCTCTTCATCTGTCGGGAATTTCATTGCCTTGAATACGTTAAAGGTAACTTCCTAATCATGAAAACGCATAGTGAGTTCCCTTTTCTAAACATCTATCAAGGTCCTTCATGTGGCTAAGAATGGTCTTCCAAGTATGATTGGTATACTTCTATCTTCTTCATAATCTAAAATGATGAAATCAGCCGGAAAGTTGAATTTATCCACTTTTACCAATACATCTTCAACAATTCCCCATGGATAAGTGATGGATCTGTCAGCTAGCTGTAAAGAAATATTTGTCAGCCTTGGAGCCGGCAATCCCAACTGATTAAATACTGACAAGGGCATTAAATTGACAGTGGCAGCTCTTCCAACAAATGATCACACAAACATTTACTGAAGCTCATCTTCCCGATTGTGTATGGAATTGTGAAACTGCCCAGATCCTTCAGCTTTGGAGGTAATTTGCGTTGAAACACTGCACTGCACTCCTCCGTCAAGGCCACTGTCTCCAAATCTTATAATCTCTTCTTCCTTGACAAAATACCCTTCATAAACTTTGCATAACTAGGCATCTGTTCCAATGCCTCAGCGAAAGGTATGTTAATCTGCAACTTTTGGAAGACCTCCAAGAACTTACTGAACTGCCTGTCTTCCCTCTACTTATTTAATCTCCGTGGATAAGGATCCAGAGGGTGAACTATTGGTATTTTATTTATGGGCTTCTCAACTGAACCTGCATTTATCTTCTCTTCCTACAGTTGTCCAGAATCTTCCTCATTTACTTTCTGAGCATACAACTTTTTTGCCTCGCACGGCCACGCGTCTTCCCCTTATAAAAATGGTGCGGGCGCGCCTAGTTGATTTCCTGTAACCTGTTTCCCAGACCTTAGTGTGATCGCCTGACATTGTTCCTTCCCTTCTCTCCTTGGATTTTCCTCCGTAGTACTTGGCAATGAACCCTGGGGCCAATTGTTGAGCATGCTCGCCATCTGACCCATTTGAGTTTCAAGATTTTTAATTGCCACTTCTTGGCTTTTAATCATCACTTTCGTGTTCTCCATGTACTTCATCATCATCTCCTCCATTTCTGATTTCTTTTCTTGCTGAGGTGCAGATGGAGTATGATGTTGTTGTTGAGAAAATCCAGGTGGATAAGGTGGTCTTGGTGTAACCACTGTCGAAATGGATGTGGTAAATTGGTTATTCAGTTGAAACTAACTCTGTTGATTTCCATGATTATTTGACCAACTGAAGTTTGGATGGTTGCGGTTGTTAGAATTGTATGTATTCTAAAATTGTCCTTGATCCTTCCTATAGTTGCTCACATATTGTACAGACTCTGAATTGATAGCACATTGGTCCGTTGAATGTGACCCTGCACAAATTTCACACACAAAGGTAACTGTCTTCGCCTTGGTCTTTGTCAATGAATCAATTTTCTTTGCCATGGATGCCATCTGTGCTGACAATTGAGCGATAACATCCACTTCTAACAAACCTGCAACTTTGGGTTGTGGCATCCTGGCTGTAGGGTTTTGAAAATCATTTGCTGCCATTGTCTCAATAAGGCTATAGGCCTATTCATAACTCTTCGCCCATAAAGCTCCTCCTGCAGCTGCATCTACAATCGGCCTTGACTGCCATCCTAATCCATTATAGAATTAAGGTTACTTTTTGTCTATCAACCTCGCCACCAAAATAATGCTTTAGTAGCTGTCCATTCACTTTAAACGGCTTGTCTGGGACCTTATCGAACACTTCTATTGCACCATGTGGGAAAACTGTCTTCACTATGAATGGCCTTGACCACCTTGATTTGAGTTTTCCAGGAAAAGGTTTAAGTCTGGAGTTGAAAAGCAAAACTCTTTGTCCCGGCTCAAATGTTCTCTCTATGATCTTACGATCATGCCATTTCTTCACCTTCTCCTTGTACAACTTTGAGTTTTCATACGCCTATAATCAAAATTTTTCCAACTCATTGAGTTGGAGTAGGCGTTTCTCTCATGCATCTTTCAAATAAAAATTGAGCTTCTGAATCGCCCAATATGCCTTATGCTCTAGCTCCATAGGAAGATGACATGCTTTGCCATAAACTAGCTAAAAAGGTGACATGCCCAACGGAGTCTTATACACAGTCCTGTATGCCCAAACAACATCATCAAGCTTTAAAGACCAATCCTTTCTAGTGGGATTCATAACTTTTTCCAGAATTCTTTTAACTTCGCGATTTGAAACTTCTGCTTGGCCATTCGTTTGTGGATGATAAGCTGTAGAAATGCGATGATTCACCCCATACTTAGCCAACAGAGCTGTGAACTGCCTATTGCAAAAATGGCTTCCTTCATCGCTAATGATAGCCCTTGGAGTCCCAAACCTCGTGAAGATAATTTTATGTAAAAACCTCAGGACCACTTTTGCATCATTCGTTGGAAGAGCTGCCACTTCCACCCACTTGGACACATAATCCACTGCTAGCAAGATGTATAGATTTCTACATTAAGAAACAAAAGGACCCATGAAATCTATCCTCCACACATCAAAAATTTCCACTTTGAGGATTGTGTTCAATGGCATTTCATTCCTTTTTAAAATGTTCCCGACTCTCTGACATCTGTCGCATCTCTGGACGAAACTGTAAGCATCCTTAAAAATTGTCGGCCAGTAGAATCCTGCTTGTAGCACTCTAGCCGTTGTTCTCTCTCCACCATAGTGACCCCCATACAAAGAAGCATGACAATCCTTGAAAATCCCCTCTATCTCGCTAGATGGGATACACCTTCTTATCATCTGATCAGCACATTGTTTGAATAAATATGGTTCATCCCATATAAACCATTTAACATCATGCAAGAATTTCTTCTTTTGATGACCCACCAAGTCAGAAGGTACCATCTTACTCACCAAGTAGTTCGCGTAGTCTGCAAACCATGACACTTCCCCTTTCACCACAAACAAATGTTCATCTGGAAAGGATTCATTAATTATAACTTTGTCGTCTGCCTCCATTTTTGGATTCTCTAGTCGAGATAAGTGGTCCGCCACTTGGTTCTCAGTTCCCTTACTGTCCTTGATCTCTAAATCAAATTCCTACAACAATAATATCCATCTGATCAAACGGGGCTTTGCATCCTTCTTTGCTACTAAGTGTCAAATTATCGCGTGATCCGTGTGCACTATCAGCTTCGTACCAATAAGATATGCTCGGAATTTATCAAAAGCATTCACAACTGCCAATAACTCTTTCTCTATGGTGGTGTAATTTAACTGTGCATCAGTAAGGGTCTTGCTAGCATAATATATCACATGAAAAATCTTTTCCTTTCGTTGACCCAAAATAGCCCCCAAAGCATAATCACTGGCATCACACATCAATTCGAATGGCAAATCCCAATCTGGTGTAGTAATGACTGGTACTGAAGTTAATTTCCCCTTCAAGTGCTCAAATGCCGATATGCAAGCCTCATCAAATTTGAAATGTACATCCTTCTCCAATAAACTACATAGTGGTTTAGTTATCTTGGTGAAGTCTTTTATGAATCTGCGGTAAAAGCCTGCATGTCCAAGAAAACTTCGAACACCTTTTACTGAAGTAGATGATGGCAAATTCTCAATAATTTCTAATTTAGCCCTGTCCACCTCGAGTCCTTTCTTCGAAACCTTGTGTCCCAGAATTATTCCTTCTTGTACCATAAAATGACACTTTTCCCAATTCAGTACTAAATTTTTTTCAACACACCTTCTCAAGACCATCACCAAATTATCAAGGCATAAATCAAAAGAATTCCCAAATACTGAGAAATCATCCATGAATACCTCCACATTCTGTTCCACCATATCCGAAAAAATAGCAATCATGCATCTCTGAAAGGTGGCTGGAGCATTGCACAACCCGAAAGACATCCTTCTGAAAGAAAAAGTACCGTATGGACATGTAAAGGTTGTCTTTTCTTGGTCCTCTACAACTATAACAATTTGGTTGTAGCCTGAATATCCGTCCATAAGGCAATAATACTCATGACCTACTAGTCTATCCAACATCTGATCGATAAATGGCAGTGGGAAGTGATCTTTCCTTGTAACTTTGTTAAGCCCGCGGTAGGCCATGCAGACTCTCCACCCCGTTACTGTTCTTGTTGGAATTAACTCATTATTCTCATCCAAGAACTATCTAAATCGGATAAATTATGCCTGCATCCAGCCATTTCAATACTTCTTTCTTGACCACTTCCTTCATGATCAGATTATGTCTTCTTTGTTTCTCTACCGATGACATACTATCATCTTCCAACAAGATCTTATGCATGCAAAAAGTAGGGCTGATCCCTTTTATATCTGCTATAGTCCATCCAATAGTTAACTTGAACTCTCTAAGAACTCGTATCAGTTTTTCTTCCTGAAAAGATGTTAGTGCAGAAGAAATAATCATAGGTAACTTTGAATCTTTATTTAAAAATGCATACCTCAAATGGTCTGGAAGTGGTTTCAACTCAAGTTCTGGAGATGTCTCAAGAGATGGCTTCAATTTCACTGACATCTCTCCAGCTTTCTTCAATGGCTCAACAGGAGTTTTGAATTTTCTGAATTGTGGAGTAGTATCAAGAAAGTGCACAAGTTCTTCGAATTCCTCATCCTCCAATTATGAATTTCCAGCAATAATACTTCTCAATGGTTCATGATTCACTAAATCCACCAAATCAACCCTGAAACATTCCTCTTCATATGTCAGGAATTTCATTGCCTTGAATACGTTAAAGGTAACTTCCTGATCATGAACACGCATAGTGAGTTCCCCTTTCTGAACGTCTATCAAGGTCCTTCCTATGGCTAAAAATGTTCTTCCAAGTATGATTGGTATACTCCTATCTTCTTCATAATCTAAAATGATGAAATCAGCCGGAAAGATGAATTTATCCACTTTTACCAATACATCATCAATAATTCCCCTTGGATAAGTGATGGATCTGTCAGCTAGCTGTAAAGAAATATTTTTTGGCCTTGGAGCCGGCAATCCCAACTGAATAAATACTGACAAAGGCATTAAATTGATACTTGCCCCAAGATCACACAAACATTTACTAAAGCTCATCTTCCCGATTGTGCATGGAATTATGAAAATGCCCGGATCCTTCAGCTTTGGAGGTAATTTGCACCGAAGCACTGTACTGCACTCCTCCGTCAATGCCACTATCTCGAAATCTTCTAATCTCTTCTTCCTTGACAAAATACCCTTCATAAACTTTGCATAACTAGGCATCTGTTCCAATGCCTCTACGAAAGGTATGTTAATCTCTAGCTTTTTAAAGACCTCCAAGAACTTACTGAACTGCATGTCTTCCCTCTGCCTATTCAATCTTTGTGGATAAGGAACCGGAGGGTGAACTATTGGTATTTTATTCACGGGCTTCTCAACTGAACCTGCATTTATCCTCTCTTCCTTCTGTTGTCCAGAATCTTCCTCATTTACTTTCTTAGCAGACAAATTTTTTGCCTCGCACGGCCGCGCGTCTTCCCCTTATAAAAATGGCAAGGGCGCGCCTAGTTGATTTCCTACAACCTATTTCCCAGACCTAAGTGTGATCGCCTGACATTGTTCCTTCCCTTCTCTTCTTGGATTTCCCTCCGTAGTACTTGGCAATGAACCCTAAGGCCTATTATTGAGTATGTTCGCCATTTGACCCATTTGAGTTTCAATATTTTTAATAGCCACTGCTTGGCTTTTAATCAACACTTTCGTGTTTTCCATGTACTTCATCATCATCTCCTCTATTTCTGATTTCTTTTCTTGCTGAGGTGAAAATGGAGTATGATGTTGTTGTTGAGAAAATCTAGTTGGATAAGGTGGTCTTGGTGTAAACTTTTGCTGAGCTGGCTGTGACTGAAATTGGTTATTCGGTTGAAACTGAGTCTATTGATTTCCTTGATTATTTGACCAACTGAAGTTTGGATGGCTGCGGTTGTTAGAATTGTATGTGTTCTAAAATTGTCCTTGATCCTTCCTATAGTTGCTCACATATTGTACAGACTCCAAACTGATAGCACATTGGTCCGTTGAATGTGACCCTGCACAAATTTAACACACAAAGGCAATAGTCTTCGCCTTGGTCTCTGTCAATGTATCAATTTTCTTTGCCATGGATGCCATCTGTGCTGACAATTGAGTGATAACATCCACTTCTAACAAACCTGCAACTTTGGACTGTGGCATCTTGGCTGTAGGGTTTTGAAAATCATTTGCTACCATTGTCTCAATAAGGTTATAGGCCTCTTCATAACTCTTCGCCCATAAAGCTCCTCCTGCAGCTGCATCTACAATTGGCCTTGACTACCATCCTAATCCATTATAGAATGTGTTGAAAACCATCCAATCTAGCATGCCATGGTGTGGACACTTCCTTAACATCTCTTTGTATCTCTCCTAGGCTTCATATAAAGATTCACCATGTTGCTGCTCGAACTGGGAAATTGCTGTCCTCATCTTTGCAGTCTTAGCCATTGGGAAAAACTTGGCTAAGAATTTATGTGCTAGAGCCTCCCATGTAGTAATAGATCCCGAAGGTAAAGATTGAAGCCAACTTCTTACTTTATCCTTCAATGAAAATTGAAACAGTCTAAGTCTGATAGCATCCTCCGTCACTCCGTTATATCTAAAATTATCACATATTTTAATAAAGCTCAACAGGTGCTCATTAGGATCATCTGTAGCCGCACCCCCAAATTATACCGAGTTCTACATCATTTGAATAGTGCCCGGTTTTATCTCAAAAGTGTTGGCTGCTATCACTGGCCTGACTATACTTGACTGAAGTCCATTAATATTAGGCATTGAATAAACTCTCAAAGCCCTATGCTCCTCTCTGTGCTCTTCTCTTTGCTCTTCTGCCGCCATATTAGATGTTGTAGTCCCTAACGCTGCTTGTAAATTCCTACGCACTTTTGTTTTCCAACTTCTTCCGTTAATATTATCCTGAACATGTGTTAACTCGGGATTGGATGACTGTGTGTGCATAAAAATATATACAAGAAACTGAAATACAACCAAAAACAAAAATAGAAATGAGACAAGATTAGATTTGTCTAAGTCATACAATATAGCTTAAATCTGATGATAATAATAGAAAATTTAAATGCCTTTCCCCGGCAACGACGGAAAAAACTTGTTGCCTCCTTTTTAGTCTTAATAAAAGGACTCTAACTCATGCAAGCATACATGGGTCAACAAGTAGTACAGGGTAAGAAAAGTATCGATCCATGAAGAAAGGTTTCCAAATTAAACTATTATGCTTCAACTGTATCACTATTTTTTATATGCTTAAACGAATGCTATAATTTTGAATTAATCTAAACTCAAGTAATGAATAAAAGAAGAATAATAGAATAATAAATCAAATCTGGAAATAATGAGATTATAACTTCATTTAATACTTCATCAAAATACTACCATCATGCAAGATTATTCATGTATCACAGAAAATTAGCCAAGAGCAGATAAACTAGACATAACCATTTTTCAATGCATTATGACCTACTTACATAACCTCCACATACAATAGAAATAATGTAATCATCAATATAATCAAAATCACTATATGTCTATGTGAAAGTGCAGCAATATTGAATTGAAGCACAAGCTCTTATGTTACTACACACAGTGAAACAATATATTTCTATCTGATTCATGAAATATAAAGCTAAACATTTCAACCTCATACACGCATGCTATCATGATTACAACCATACTCGCATGTCATTTTTCAATTCCGTACAAGTACATAAAATGAATAGTGATCGAACATTCATGCAATCCAATCAATCATAATAGAAATTCCACGACAACTAAATAATCAAACAATCAGGTCAATAATTTTAGATTACATATCAAAATCCGTTAGAATCCCATAATGGAATTTAGTTCATTTCTGAACCGAAATCCATTATGGGATTAGAGTAACACATGGAAAATAAGTAAAACAATTGAGAGAGAAGATTGAATTTATCAAACCCAATTGCAAATTATGTTCCAAAATGTTGTTCAAATCTTAAATAATCTCCAGCAAAATAAAAGGAGTTACTAATCAATGACTGAGTTCTAAGAAGATGTAGACAATCTTTCATGTACGCTCAAATCCTCTTTAGAAAATAGTTCAAAGCGTAGAACCGTAGTTCTCTAGTCTAAAAACTGATAAAAATAATAATAATTCGCGTCTGGTACCAACCAGAGTAGTTTAGATAAATTAAAACACTTCAATTTCAAATTCAAATGTAAGTCAAAACAACAGCATTCGATGACTCGTATGGCCATGCGTGATCCCAATACATACTTGGTAGCGCGGCAGCGTGTATCTGAATTTAGCTTCACGCCATTGATGGCCATGGTAGCCTTGAAGTTTCTCAGCTTGAGTTTTGTTGTTGCTGCTTCTGTGTCCAGCTGCTAATACTTCTTCCTTCATCACTACTCAGTTGCTTATCTCCACTTGTTCCTCGTGCCATGCCTTCACTAGTCTCATGCCACCTACCAACACTAAGCTATGACATTTCCTGCATTTTCACACCAGAGGAGTTCTAATTACAAGTAATGCAAAATAAAATAAAATACAACTAAAAACATACTAAAATGTACTTGAGATGGGCATAGTTCTCATTAATTGATATCTAATAAGTAGGTATAAAACCTACTTATCATTGCCATAGTAGACGTACTCATTATGTGTGTAATGGCTTATGTATACATGCCACTGTATATGGATCATCTGGATATCGATGTTGTTATGGCAGTGAGAGCTCTCAGGGAGGGTCTTACCATTGTACCAATGATTATGGCAGAGATATTAAGGTCAGCCACATACTGCCATACCCATTCTGCAGGGGTATTTACAGGCGGATCGGTCTTGTTATACGTGTGGTTCATGTCACACTTGAGACCTATTGGCACCTTTTGATAGCATGGGTATTGTTTTTCCAATGAGATAGCCATGTCTTACTCCTTTCAGCCAGCAGAGTGTATAAACACTACATCCTGGTCGGTGTTTTTTGTAGGGATCAAAGATCCATTTGACATTCTGACGTGCTTAGGGCTCAGTTCTCCCTATAGCTTCATTACTCATGCATTAGGCATGGATTATCTCCCTCTGGCTAGTTTGAGTAGCATAACCACATATCACCCACTGGTTGTGATGTCATAGTTCGACCAATTTTAGGATGTTCATCCTTTTGAGGGGGCATTAGGTCAGTGATAAGTGGATTTTATATCAACGAATCAGTTTCTAATTCAAGCTTATTCGTTGTTAATTCCTTGTTTCTATGTTTATTTTTACTTGTTCATTATTATTTTATGTGTAGGTTGGTTGGTGTGGCAAGTGATTAAAAAGGAGGCAATTTTGGAAAAGTTTTAGCAATTTTGAAGAGAAAACAATGTCAGAAGATAAAACCTATGCCCGCCAGGGCGGGCCTATTTTAGCCTTATAACCCCGCCAAAGCGGGGGGTCTTCAAGCCAGATAGTAGTAGCCTAGCCCGTCGGTACCGGCATTTTACAAGCATATACCACCGCTGGGGCGGGGGGTCCCGAAATAGAGATTCCAAGATTGATTTAAACATTGATGAATTGTGATTTTTAGTAGTTGGAAAGCTTTGGGACTCTAAATGGCATAGAAGTGAACTGAGATTAGGTGTGTAAAGATATATTAACACCAAGAACAAGATCATGAGGAGGACACAAGGCAATTAACAGAAATTAAGGATAGATTTTCATATCAAGCATTGGAGTGAAGATTTTGCAGGAACTTTCATATCGATTGCGGATTAAGGCTAAAATGAAGGGTGTTCTGAATTATTCTTTATCTTTGGTTTTATAGTTGTAATTGAAAGGATGATATCTTTAATTTATTCAGTTATTAATTTGTTGGTGATGAACTAATTTACTTTTAAGGCTTATGACGGATCTTTAAGTGAAACGATGATTATGTAACTCTGATTTTCAGTTTAATAAGCTATTATCCAGTTTATCTATATTAATTTGAGGTTGAATTTATGGATTGCCTGATCAACAGTTCTTTGTGGACTTGTATGAATTCGAGAGAGGAAGTACGAGTCTAGACTTAGTTAATATAACATGTGTTCTTGAATTCTGTGAATGAATAGAATCTTGACGAATGTTAGGGTAGAGATATGCTTGACATCACATGTAATCAGATAAAGGACTTAAACTTAAACCTTCTTTAATTATAATTCACATAGAGATATAGTGAGTTAGTTGATTAAGGTGTTTAACTTGTTTCTATCTAAATTGTGGATTTGAGTTAATACAGTATTACTACATCGAGAGGTGGCTAGTGCTACATTCGTGTTTTTGATTAATAAATTGGGATAATGAATTAAACGGAATTAAAGGTGTAAAAATCAGAGTGAAGCTTAGAGTGAAGTCGTAAGCCTAATTCTCCAATTATTGTTTAAAATTTCAGTTTTTAATATTTATGATTGTTTTATGATCATAGCATTTTTAATAATTTAGTTTTAATAATTTTAATCATTAATTTGGATAGTTTAATAAAATTAGGATTAATAAGAAACTGATAATTGTGAGGTTAAAATTCTTATTGATTTCTCTAGAGGAACGATACTCTACTTACTATTATATTACTTGTTGACCACGTATACTTGCGTGTTATGCGTAATTAGATTTTACCCAACAGTGGACCCGACAACTGAATAACTTTCGGAGTTAGAAAACGACATATATAACTTTTTTATAAAAATAACGGCAAAAGTTTTACCGTTAACTATTAAAATATCCAGTGATAAAAGTGTAAGGTTTTGTGAAAATCAAAGTAGCAATCAAATTGCAAAAATAAGCGGAAGCAAAATTAAATTAGATTTTAAAATTTTTCATAAACCAATTACCCGGATCATCCTTTATGCATATTATTAATTAAACGAAGAATAAGAAGTTATGAAATCATACCCTTGTAGAAACGAGCTTCCTCAGGTACGAGTTCACCTCCTACTTCTCTGCAATCTCCTTGAATCTCCGGGTAGATTCCTTCCTTTGATCAATGTAAGCTACCCAAGTGTATGGCCTCTAGAGGTGATCCACCAAGGAAGAAGAACTTTAAAGAAGAAGGGTGTATTGGCTCAAACCCTAGTTTTTCCTATCTCTATAGAAAAAAGGGGCGTACTCTCCAACTATTGGAATTACATATATTTGATATCTGATATAAGACTCCTCTTATAAAGATATCAGGTAACCCTATTAAAATAAGGTATTATTTATTTAATTAAACTCTTTTAATTAAATGGGCTCCCTAATCCTATTAGGGATAATTAATTAAACTCCTTTAACTAATTTTTCCTCTTAATCCTATTAGGAATAAATGAGAGTACTTATATTAAATTAATTCCTAAACTCTTTTAGAAATTAAAATAATAATAATTGTAATAATATTAATAAAACTCCTCTTATTAATTTATATTTAATATTTCTAAAATATTAAATAATAAAAATTAAGTTATTTAATTTATTCTATCACCATAGATTAAATTAAATATACTTAACATATTATTACGATTATGTCATTAACTTCTTAAATAATTATTCTTCCTTTTATGGTGTGACCTTTGTAGTTCTCAATATTAAACCTATTGTGAATAAATCAATTAGAAAAATTATAACCTTATTTAAATAAATAAATTAAACAATTAATTTATTTAAATAAATAATATTTATTCTACAATAGGGATAAGTCTCCCTAGCAAACAATGACTTTCTGGATAATATAGATTTTAACATTAATCATGAAAGAACCTTTGAGTTAATAGTTACCGTACAATTCAATCCTTCTACCATACAATGTCCCAATTAAATATAAGACATAGAATTACTGTCAAGTCTTATTTTATTTAATTATATGTATTTCGATTCCTAAATGCACAACTCCTAATGAAAGCAAATTAGAAACTACTTTCTAATTTCATTCCACTTTGGCCAAGGATTCTTGGGTTGTCCTTTATCGAATCACATATGACATTTCTCTTCTTTTACTAGAAGTGGTAGATTCTTTATTGATAATTCATTATCTTCATATATAACTTATTACACACAAGCATACCATTTGATATACTCTAAGAGTCTTAAGGAATAAGTCAAAGTGTAATTCATTATATATAAGATATTATGATGATCTCAAGTCTAATGATCATTTGTACTACTATCACTACAAGAATTCCTATTGACAGGCAAGTAAAACTCCATTAGGTATTCCTTAGTGAGTCACATTCAGTGAACTTATTCTCTAATAAGCACCTACATACTTGCTTTAGTGTCTCCACACAAATGATCATGAGATCAATCATCCTCATCCAATGAACAAGCAACGTACGTACTGTTAGTTCCCAGTAGGCACAATAGATCTAGAAGGGGGGGGGTTGAATAGATCCTTCAAATTTCAAAATACTTTTTAAGTTTATTTGTATTGCTAATAATTTAGCATGTGACAGACATAAGAATCTTTTCAAGCACAACGGAATAAGTAAAAGATCCCCTTCACTGATATATTCATAATCATACATACATTGTTTGTAGAGTCATTTCAGTGGTAAGCAGTTATAACATACATAGAAGTTATAACAGTTAATATACATAAAATAAATGACATAAAGTAAAAGACACAAGGGGTTTAAAGTCGTTCAGAGACTCAATCTCCTAATCCACACTTCTACTTTCAACTAGCAGGATTTCCACTAAGGAAGTGCAGCACCCTGAATTCCTTCAAGGCCAGCAGCCTTGGGACTTCAGTTCACTAAGAACTCTTCAAGGCCAGCAGCCTTGGAACTTCTCTAGTTCCCTAGGAACTCTTCAAGCCCAGCAGGCTTGGAACTTCATTTAGTCCCTCGGGACAAGGACCCCTCAAGCCCTGGCTTCTTGTTGTAGTAGTTGTTGTTGTTGGTGGTGCTGAGCTGCTAAGATGTCATTAAGCTCTGAACATCTTTTGTACTTAGTAGCTTGGTGTAGTCCTCTTTGAATTCTGCTTCGGGTTTGGACCAAATCTTCTCTGGTGCAGCTGATCTTCACTCTTTTCTGCTCATCTTCATCTAGTATCAGCTGTGCACCATCACCATCTGGGTTTGCTAAGTCTCTGTGCTTTTAGTAGACTTTTTCTGGCACTTAGCAATCCCTGAACCCTTCTTGAATACTTTGCAGACATGGTTCTGAACTTGTTTATTTTTAGCTTTCGGTTCATGGTGATTCATAGAGTGGCTCTCTTGATCTTCTTTGTACTTAGCCACTTTCCTGAATGCTATCTTCTTGGCCTTCTCGGCTCTCAGCTTGGCTGCCATCTTCAGTGGCATTCTCATCTTTGTTGAGTGAAGCTTCGATCTGTTTGATTTCTTCTTTAAAGCTGCTTCACTTCCACCTTAGTAGTCTCACTGTCACTGAGACTTGTTCTATTGATCTTTGGTGGAACTCGTAGAGTCAACAATAGCATTCACCAACTCAACGATTCTGTAACTACACAATCATCAGCAACTCTTGATCTTTAAGGCTCTGTTGATTTATACTACTTCCCAATCTTTCCGTTGGAAAGTAACCGTTGAAAGTTATTCAAATTACTTCGCAGATCTCGAGTTATTTGGTTTAGACTGCAGATGTGACATGACATCTTTTTCTGACTTCCTGATACTACAGTCTACTATTTCACCAACCCTGTTAGATATGTCACTTTGATATCTTGGGCAGGTCGACGACTTTATTTCACCCTTCTGATTTCTTGATCAGAGGTTGTCCTTGCATCGATGCTCTCAATAAGCACTTGTCCGAACATTACCCTTTAGATTGAACCGTTGCCAAAGCTTCAGTCTTCAGTTATTCAAACTCTATGATTCTGATGCAGGTCTTCATGGACTTGATCGTAGTGTATTGTTGACTAGTAGAGACAACACTACGATCTTGAAGAGGGTTGCTAGGATCTTCAATGTAAAGCACCTCTTCTTCCTCTTGTGCAGTGCTTCATCACTTCTGTTCGCCTCGACTGTTTTCAAATTACTGATGGCTTAACTTCTTGCTCTGGCCCCTTCTGAATAATAAGACACTTCAGATTTGTGGCGTGTCCAGCATGCTTTCTCCTTGTGATCTCTCGTTCACTTATCATCAATGGACTGACCCAATGCTAAATCACTTTAGTCTTGTTATTTAGAAGCTGTCCAGTATCTTTGTATGCACTCCATCAGTTCTTTCTTTGTTTGGCAAACACTACTATCCTGGTAACTCCCAAGATCGTTGTCTTACATCGTTCGCTTGACAAATACCATCGCGACTTGTCACTTTTCTTAGTCGGGGCCATAAAAATCTTCTTCTGATCTCCTTGTGGAAGACTTCATCTCGAATGGCTTCACAACTCAATCTTAATGCTGATTGGGTTGGTGCTTAGATCTTCTGTTAGCTTACATGCCATTCGTTGGGTGCTCTCTGGTTTCTATCAGGTGGGACGTATCTATGCAGTGCCAACCAGAGGCTTCATTCCTTTGGATATTCTGGGAGTTCTCATTCCTTGAGAATTGTATTTGCCCTATAATTCTGCCTTGGCATTGTGAGCACATCTGTTGAGGTCTTAGTTCTGCACTCTACGATTCATCTTTTTTGGTCGTGCAGTATTCTACGACTCGAGATCGATCTCTGACACTCTACGATTTCACGCTCTACTTGTTGTCTTCATCCCATCTTGCTCGACTATGATCTCTTGCGCCTCGGTATGAGTAGTAGACTCTACGACTTTCGAGTGTAGTCTACGATTCTTGACATAGCTTTGGCGGATACTCGGTCACTTCAGTGGCAGTCAGTCTCTACGATTACGAACATGACTTCCTCAAAGAGACTACGGACTGAGGAAGTTCTCCTCGACACACTCACGATCCTTCATCGCCTCTCCCGGAAGTCTACGAACTCCCGAGATCTACTATCTTGCGGACTACGATTCCTACCGATAGCTCTCGAGTTTTCCTTGACTCTCTGGAAGACTACGATTTCTCGTGATGCGGTGCTCGATGATCGATGTTTCATATCTATTACATCATAAGATCAACCTAACATGCTTGATCTTTCTATATTTATAGTCCTTGTACATCATTTCTTTTAAGGACTTTACAAAGTCGTTTTTGCTTATGTAGGATCAACCTAACACATTTGATCAATTCATTCTAAGTCCTTGTACATATTTTTCTATAATCTATCAAAGGACTTTACAACTTTTCTTAATGCAAGCATACTTGCATATTCATTCATATATATATATATATATATATATATATATATATATATATATATATATATCATAATCAAATCATATATAAATAGGAATATCATTCACATGTTTATTCCTGACACATACCAATCTATCCGGAATCACTAATCCCCTTTTTAGTAATCCATTGATTGGGAACATTTTAGTTTTAAGCTATCTAAGAATTTAGATCTCATTAGCATGATCTCATCATGATTCTAAAAGTATTGCTTAAAACTATGGGTTTATCACATATTTTTAAAACAGCACCATGTAGATAATAAATGCCTTTAATAAATAATTCTTTTATTAATAAATAAATAAGATTGATTACAAAGTAAAAGCTTTATCATCATACATGATTGGCTTGTATGTATACTACTTTCTATCTCACACTTGCACTAAAGCCAATCGTCGTGGTATCTCATACCCATCTTCTCGAAGTGACGATCGAACTACTGTTGTGTTAATGCTTTAGTAAATGGATCTGTAATATTGTCTTGAGAGTACACACGCTCCAGGGTGACGTCTCCTCTTTCAATGATCTCTCTGATCAAATGAAATTGTTGCAACACGTGTTTGGATTTCTAATGAGACCTAGGTTCCTTATCCTGCGCAACAGCTCCGATGTTGTCATAGAATAAAGGTACTGGTCCTGTAATGCTACGAACCACACCAAGTTCGGTAATGAACTTCTTCATCCAAACAGCTTCCTTTACAGCTTCACTTGCAGCTATGTACTCTACCTCTGTCACTGAATCAACAACTGTTTGTTGTTTGGAACTCTTCCAACTCACTGCACCACCGTTTAAGGTAAACACATACCCCAAAATAGATTTACTGTCATCTTGGTCCGTTTGAAAACTTGAGTCTGTAAAGCCCTCTAGTTTTAATTCAGACCCATCGTAGACAAGAAATACATCTTTAGTTCTTCTTAAGTACTTTAGGATTTTTTTTCACTGCCTTCTAGTGTTCTTCTCCTGGATTCGATTGATATCTGCTTATTACAGTAAGTGCGTGAGCGACATCTGGTCTATTACATATCATACCGTACATGATTGATCCTATTGCGGAAGCATAAGGAATCTTGCTCATACGGTCTCTCTCTTCAGGTGTCTTTGGGGCCTGTTTCTTGGTGAGATGTATTCCATGGCTCATCGGCATGAGGCCTATTTTGGAATCTTCTATGCTAAACCTCTTTAGCATCGAGTCAATGTACATTCCTTGGGACAAGCCAAGCATCCTTTTAGATCTATCTCTATAAATCTTTATCCCCAAAATATAGGATGCTTCTCCCAAGTCCTTCATGGAGAAGTGTTTAGATAAACAGATTTTAATTGATTGTAGCATAAGAATATCATTCCCTATCAGTAATATATCATTAACATATAATACGAGGAATGAAAAAACACTCCCACTAACCTTCTTGTACATATATGGATCATCCTAATTTTTGATAAAATCAAACTCTTTGAATGTCTCATCAAAATGGATGTTCCACCTACGAGAAGATTTCTTCAATCCATAAATGGATCGTTGTAGCTTACAGACTTGATTTATTCCAACCTTTGAAATAAATCCTTTTGGTTGTGTCATATACACATCCTCCTCAAGTTTCCCATTGAGGAAGACCGTTTTCACGTCCATCTTCCAGATTTCGTAGTCATGGTAAGCTGCAATCGCAAGCAAAATCCGAATGGACTTGAGCATTGCTACTGGTGAGAAGGTTTCATCATAGTCAACTCCTTGTCTTTGTTTGAAACCTTTTGCAACCAGTCGGGCCTTATAGGTCTCTACCTTGTTGTTTGCTCCAGTCTTTCTTTTAAAGACCCATTTACACCCAATAGGCTTAATGCCTTCAGGTGGTAAAACCAAAGTCCATACTTGGTTCTCATACATGGAGTCCATCTTGGATTTCATAGATTCTTGACACTTCTCTGAGTTTTTATTACTCATAGCCTGTTCGTAATTCAATGGATCATCATCATCTATGATGCATACCTCATCGTTATCCTCTATGACAAGTCCATACCTATTAGGTATCTTTGGTACTCTTCTAGATTTACGAATAGGGTGTGGTGCAGAAAGAATCTCTACTTGGTTAGGTACCTCACTTTGATTTGTAGTATTTTGTGGTTCTTGAACCTCTTTAAGATATATCTTACTCCCACTAACCCCTTCAAGGATAAACTCCTTTTCCAAGAAAGTAGCATGTTTCGCAACAAACACCTTTTGATCAGTTGGATGATAGAAATAATACCCTGATATTTCTTTAGGGTATCCCACAAATCTACATTTGTCAGATCTAGTCTGTAGCTTATCATCTTCAAACTTTTTGACATAAGCTAGACAACCCCAAGTCTTAACATGCTTAAGATTTGGTTTCCTCCCTATCCATAACTCATATGGGGTCTTGGGGACAGATTTTGTAGGTACCTTGTTAAGTAGGTATGCAACCGATTCTAGGGAATATCCCTAGAAGGAAACTAGAAGGTTGGTAAATCTCATCATGGATCAAACCATGTCCAATAATGTTCGATTTCTCCTTTCAGATACACCATTCATCTGTGGCGTCCCTGGTGGAGTCCATTGTGAGATTATACCATTTTCTTTGAGGCAATTGAGAAACTCACCACTTAAGTATTCTCCTCTTCAATCAGATCGAAGAATCTTAATACTATTACCAGTTTTTTTCTCTACTTCACTTTTGAACTCTTTGAACTTTTCAAATGATTCAGATTTGTATTTCATTAAATACACATATCCAAATCTTGAGTGATCGTCAGTGAATGTAATAAAATAAGAATACCCTCCTCGTGCAATCGTTGTCATAGGTCCACACACATCTGTTTGTACCAATGTTAACAACTCTATAACTCTTTCTCCTTTTCCACTAAAAGGAGAGTTAGTCATTTTGCCCTTGAGACAAGATTAACAAGTTGGATATGATTCATAATCCGATAGCTTTAGGAGCCCATCTTTATGCAACTTGGATAATCTTGTTTCATTAATAGGACCGAGTCTACAGTGCCACATGAAGGTATAATTAACATCATCTCTTTTCCTTTTTTAATTTGTTGAATTTGAAGTATATTTTCATGCAAGTCAAGTATATAAAGTCCATTTCGCAAATTACCAACACCATATAAAACATTCTCATTATAAATAGAACAACTGTTGTTCTTTATTATAATGTTAAAACCATCCATATCCAATACAGAGATAGAAATAATGTTTCTAATGATATTTTGAACAAAATAACAATTATTTAAATTAATGAACTTGCCCGTAGGCAGTGCTAAACAATAAGTCCCTACAGCTAATGTAGCAACCTTTGCTCCATTTCCCACTCGTAGGACGACCTCATCCTTGCTCAGCTTTCTACTTCTGACCAGTCCCTGTGTAACGCCCCCAAATCCGGGTATCTTCCAACCCGACATATGGTGCTATATGGTACTACCATTCATACATTCATTCAATTGAAAAGCCTCAAAAGAACGAACATGTCTTCTATATGTTCAAAGTAATATTTACATTCCCCAGGTTCTATACCCATTACAAACGTTTTTTGTCATAATATCAATTATATTACAACATTATACCTATACTATTACATAGACAGCTTAACGGTCTGCCTTAGCCTTTCCTTTATCTTTATTCGATCCTTTCGCATGTTCAGTCTTAGCTGCATTCATATGGTTCAAGAAAGAGTGAGCATAACTAGCTCAACAAGTATGACAATTTCAATAACAACATGCTTGACACATAAGAATCGTATATCTTCAATAAGTAAACAATAGTTATGAAGTACTATTGATAATTCAAAATAACACTTCATCTTTCTTTCAAATTGTTTCACAATGAATAATATCCAGTAAAACATAAACTCCTATTCAAGACCTTGAGTATTTCATTCTTTCTTTGAAAAGACAACCCAAAACTAAGTCCGTAGAAGTCCCAGATTACTTTACGAAAGACTTCTTCAGTGATCAACCTATAGTACTCTATGTTGATCAATACTACATTCATTAAACGTGTTACGCTTAATTTGTGGCAACCTCACGTGCTCGTCAGTATGACGACAAAACATTTATTTATCATACTCATTCTTCTTTTGAAAACCATATCAAGTAGTTGACAAAAGATAACAATATTTAATAACAGTTGGATAGATTATCAATAATCCACCAAATGCATTTAAGTCTAGCCGAAAGAATTGGCTTTAACTTCATCATACATCAATTCATGCGTAAGGATACATGAATTACAAAGCTTGTTCAGATTGAACTGAGATAAGGTTTAGAATACATGCCTTCAGCGTCTGCTACGGTATAATTACTTTACGTTCGAGTCTTTTTCAGTTTCTATAATACATGATCACATAACGCCTCACATTTGGTCATATATAATCAAGTATGTATACAACTATATCTTACCCTTCGTCTCAATCTAATCATGTATTAGATTTGATTACTATTAATTCCGGCTTGTCATCATACTTACATTCATATTCGATAGGTTATTATCAACCTTCTCATACTATCCTTAAGGGTTAACAAGGTTTTAACAATGTTACTTTAAGTTCCTTAAGGTAAGTTCACTTGGAACTAATCACATTCCTTTCTTTGTACTTACAAACAATCCTTACTATCTTTGATCTAGGGCTGGCGCTGCGGCGCCAACTTGTTCTCCTTAAGCCACGCTGACTTGTTCTCCTTAAGCCATACATTGCACATGAGATTACAGATGAGCAAGTCCCTGGACTTGGCGCCATGCCATGAGTCCTTACTTAGTGGTCCGTGCTGCGGCGCCACTTTTCAGTAGGTCATAAACTATTCATGGCGTTGCGGTGCAACAAATTGGCCTTGAAGGGTCAAGTGCCGACACCATGGCACCAGAGATAGTTTGGACAGGTTTTTCAACTTTCATGAAATTCTGAGCTCATAACTTCTTCGTTATAAGTCCGAATTGGCTGATTTAAAAGCCTACGGTTCACAAATTACATACTCTATGTGTTCATGCAAGAATTTTATATTTTCGACTTCATTTGGTAAAAATTTACCTATTGGTTCATTTTTAACAAAAACGATAAACGTTCGTGAGAGTTCAATGGTCGTTTCTTCGTTCTAAGTCAGAATTCGGTCATTTTTGAGTCCGCAGCTCTATAATGCCAAATATGACTGGTCTCCATTGAAAACTAATGTTTCCGAATTCAAACACAAAACTTGACTTCTATTCCGAGAATTTCACTTAATTCGATTATATATCGATCCAATCGCAATTTCCTGAAATCTTCATTACATATGATTCGTTTATTACTTCAAATGAATTCAATTCATCATATGAACATCTCAACATACGTATTACATCAACTTATTTTCATGTTGGATTTTGACTTATTCTACCATGAGCTTATAACTTGTTAAAGTATAAACTACTTATAGCTTTATTGTTCATAACTTATGATAATTAAAGTCTTTTAATCATCATTCTTATATGTTCTCAACATATAGTTTCATTCATGAATACTTGATACAAGTTCATACAAGTTCTTTATTTTCATACAAACTCTCAAGGTTAACCTATAACAAGTTCATATAGCTTCTTCATAAGTTCATGACTTATGCAAGTTTAAATAACTTATTTCTGACTTATGCGGCTTAAGTTCATTTAATTAATCATTCTTCTTACTTCTTAACATCCATGCTTACTAATTCCTACTCCTCTTATCAACCTATCACGGTAGAGATAGAAGATTAATGGACAAGAAGTCTTACCCTTGAAGTCTTTGTGAAATAGTCTTCTTCTTCTTACAAATGGAAGTAGCTTATTCTTGATTATTCTCTCTAACACTTAAGCACTTTGTAAGTTAGTAGTTTAGTTGAAAAAGTAGTAAATGGCTAGAAATCTCCTTCAATTTATAGAATTTACAAGGTTAGGGTATTTTAGTCATTAGGCTAACCCACCTCCTTAACTCACCTCCTTACTATTCATTACTTGGTTAACACAACTCTTATCTCTTACTTGACCATTACACCTAATACTTGGTCATCACACATAATACTTGGTCATCACACATAATACTTGATTACCAAGATTAACCATAATAACATTGTTTGCCCCATGGGTCACTGCAACTCATGGATCCTAACTTGGGCTTAAATTAACTTAGCTTTTGGGCTTGCATTAATAAACACTAACTTGTTCACTAATTAAAACTTGGGCCTCACTATTAATTCACTTGGGCTTGTACAAACTCCTAACAAATCCTACAAGTCCAATACTATTGCTCAATACATATAACGTATTGTTTACATATCATTCTCGTATTCTAACTCATATACAACTTTGTTATATACGTTATACCTTCATTCATACAAACTCGTATAATACCTAGTATTATACTTGTATTTATTGCCTCGTACAATACTCAGGTATCATACGATTATTACTTAACTCATTAATTCTTCCCTTTCCTTAACGTTCTCAATTTAAGTCCGCAAGCGAAATATTGCATTTTCCATACTTAGATTATTATTACATAATCCATCTTACCTTGACATTCAATCATTACGTATTTCTCGAAAGTTCAAAAATAATTCCCGAGCAAATACCGATGAATAGTGTTTTTCAGAAAATTTCTCGGAAAACTTATATTTTCATCTTGGAAATTTAAAGACTCTAATTCCTTCACGTAGCTAAAATATTACGACATTCCCACATCATTAGGTTATATAATGACAACCATCTTGATGACACAAAGAATATAATTTTATTTATTATTTAATTCAATAAAATTATTTTGCAATAAAATCTGAATTTCTCGGTCATTACACCCTGCATATTATTACATATGTGAGAACCATAGCCAGTATCCAATACCCAAGTAGAAGATTGACTTTCAAAAAAAATAATTTCAATCATAAACAAACCTTTATTAGGATTCGAAGCTTCTCCAAGCTTCTTCTGCTTTTGTTCTGCAAGATAATCCTTACAGTTCCTCTTCCAATGACCCGACTTGTTGCAATGGAAGCAAATTCCTTTGCTAGCTGGATCGGGTTTCTTTTGATCCTTCATTTTCGCCTTTCCCTTAGTCTTCTTGGATTTCTTCTTTTCAGAAGATACCTTGGGCCTCTTCCTTTTCTTGGAAGAATCATCCACCAATAAGACATGGTTCTTCTTGGATGGGAAGTGACCTTGAGCTTTTCAAATGTTAAGTAACTCGTGCAAGGTGATCGTCCAACTTATTCATGTGAAAATTGTAACAAATTGTGAGAAGGTGTCAGGGAGTGACTGCAAGATCAAATCTTGACTCAACTCCCCATCCATGACGAACCCAAGCTGTCCAAGACGTTCAATCAAATTAATCATCTTTAAGACATGAGTGTGACACCCCCAAAACAGGTATACATCACCCATCTTGAGTCGCCAAATACATGGTACAAAATATAAATACAACTTAATTATACAACCGTCGTGTAGTATACGACAATACATAGCTGAGAGTTTAAACAGGAATATTTCCTTCTAGACAATATCCACTCTCAAATAGAGTCCTCATTACATTTATTGTCACACTATTTTATAGAATAGTGAGGACTACTAATACACCATCTCGGACCATCACTCCGTTCCCCGACTAGTACCGGCTACGTTCTCATTTCCCGAAGAAAATAATGAAAGAAAGGATGAGCTCAACTAGCCCAGTAAGAAATATTATGACTAAGATAATGCAGAATAAATTATCATTAGTCTTCAACAATGTTAAACTGATAAAATATAATAGACATCAAGTTTAATCTGCGTTGAATAAGCAATCCATTAGAAGAGTCAAGTAGAGAATGATATCTACTATCTTCATGATTTAAAAATGTTTTCATCAATTTTTATCACGAGACTCAAATTAAATAAAAAACCACATCATCGAATCATCCACGCACTACGGGCCAAGAATATTCATTAAATCATCAATGGTCATGACTATACCGAATAATCCCTGGTCATAATCATACCAAAAACTGTCCATCAATGCACTACAGGCCACTGAGGACTTTTACCATATCATTTATACCATTACAGGTAATGATTATACCGAATAATCCATGGTCATAATCATACCAAGTCCATCTATGCACGTAAGCCAAAGATGACTTTCATCACAATATAAGCATGAGGATGATGACAATGACATAATAATTCAATAAAACAAGTTCAAGGATAAATTTTAAAGAACTATAAGTTAATTTATCCTGAAATCAATAACGTCCAAATTGTCAACATAATACTTCTTTGTGGAGTAAAATTCAAGAATAATATTCATGCACCAAAAATAATTTAGACAGAAAAGAATCAATTTTTCATCGTGAATAGTAACCTGTGAATAGTACTTTCTGAATATTACCTAAATGAATAGTACCCGACATGAAAAGTACTCCAAATACAGGTGAATAATATTTAGGTGAATAGTAACTCCCGTGAATATTAACTCGTGGATAGTATTTCGGCATGAAAAGTGCCCCGAATACCCGAGTGAATAATACTAGAGTGAATAGTAACTGGGTGAATAGTAACCCGTTAAAAGTAACTCGTAACAGAAAATACCAAATAAAATGATATTTCATGACGAGTTCAAAAGAAATGATATCTCATACGAGTATAATAGAATATACGAAACTGCAAATGGATTTTCATCCACCATGCGGTAATCCACGTAAACAGATCATTTCCATAATTTAATAAAGAATGAATACGAAAGGTCATTCACCATGCATGAGGTAATCCACATAGATAGGTTATTCCAACAGAACAATAAGGAATGGAATAACAGAAGAATTCACCAGGAATGCGATAGACCACACAGACATGTTATTCCAATAGAATAATAAATAATGGAATAACAGTAGAATTCACCGGGCATGGGATAGACCGCACAGACAGGTTATTCTAACAGGATAATAAATAATGGAATCAGGTCATGCGTAAATGCACAGACAGGATATTCCAATGTAATAATAAATAATGGAACCAGTCGTGCATAAACGCATTGCATGTGGATATTCCGGCGCAGAATAATAAAAAAATGGAACCAGGTCATGCGTAAGCGCACGCACATGATATTAACGACAGAATAATAAAGAATGGAATAATACAAGAATTTCACCATATATGCGGTGCCAGCATAGACAAAGTTATTCCAACATAATAATAAAGAATGGAATAACAGAAGAATTTCACCATATATACGATAGTCCGCGTATACAGGTTATTCCAATAGAATAATAAGGAATGGAATAACAATAGCTCTCTTCATGAATACGAAAGAAATAATACCCCTTACCTCAAAAGAAAACTGAATACTGGAATAGTGAGGTAGCAGACTTCTCTTCTTCTTTTTCTCTCTATGATAATTGCTCTAAAGCTTTAGTGAATTGGTGAGAAATGAAGGAAGAATGAGCTTCTATTTATAAGAAAATATAGTATCGATAATTGCACGTTTTGGGGCTCAAAATATTACAGTACAATACCTTCAACTTTTTTTTCCTTTTTAATTTAGTCCTGCAAGTAATATCAAACTTGCACTACCTCCCCTAATAGTAAATAATGTGAATCAATAGTAAATCATGTGACTCAATAGTTCTAAACATGTGAAAATATGAAGTATAGTATAGTACATCCATCTATACCTCCATTTTTAACTTAGTCATGCAAGTATTATCAATCTTGCACCAACTCCCCTAATAGTACAAGAATGTGATTTAATAGTACACACATGTGAACAAATAGTTATATAAGCATGTGAATTAGTAGCAATTAATTGCTCATTTATCTGATTAATTACCTGATTTATCAATATAACCCCCAGACATCAATTATCATCGAAATAGATGTCGATTTCCACTAACACTAATAATCCCAACACAATTCAACTATCATATTAATCTTTAATCAACACGAACTTATTCATCATTAATATTATAACTCACAATATTTAACAACCAGGTCGTTCCCAGGAAAGAGGGGGCTTTCCAATAAGGATTTCTTCTTATTGGCGCGCAATTAGATGACCAAACCTCTCCTTGACAGAACTACTAGACATTGTAAATATTGAAATTTAATAATATGAATAACTTTGTCGTCTCAATTATTGATTTAATAATATATCATATTATGCAGATGATACTATGACAATAATCGAATCAATAATATTACAGATATAATGCAACAATTATTGTAGCAATAATTGAGTATAACTGAGTGACTTCTCACGTAAGCATCAATAATCAATACCGTGTGCTACTATGTAACCACGCCAGACATCGCACTTTTTTACTATCGGGTAGTTCAACGGTTTTTAGCAGTAACACTTTCGCCGTATTTTTATAAAAGATAATTACATGCGTTTTCTAACTACGACAATACTTTCGTTGTGGGGTCCACCAATGATTGTGTCGTCGTATGAATATTCCCTGTTAAAATGAATATTCCCCGACCAATCAAATATTATATAACCACTTGCTTACTTTGTAAAATTTATAAATATTACCCATAACTATAACATTATATCAAATCCACACCATAATATTCAAAAAAATATTTTGAGAAATTTAAATCTTTTTTCATAAAATTTGGGGTCTCACAATGAGTCTCAACAGTAGTACCATCGGTCATCAGAGATCGGAAGAGCTCTTTAGATATCTCATATCTAGCAGTCCTACTTTGCTCCCCATACAACTCTTGTAGGTCCAATAGTATAGTAGGAGCATCCATGTTTTCATGCTGACGCTGAAGCTCGTTACCCATGGATGCGAGCATGATGCATTGAGCCACAAATGCATCATCTTGCCACTGCTTAAAAGTAGCAATCTCTTCCTCAGATGTTGTCTTTATAACTTTTTGAGGTACGGGTGAATTTAGGACATACGAAATCTTTTCAACAATGGGAACAATTCTTAGATTCCTTAACCAGTCCGTGTAGTTTTGTCCGGTTAGTTTGTTAGCATCAAGTATGCTACGCAGTGAAATTAGTGAATGTAATATTTTCAAAATTCTCCATGTAAAAAAGACAATATTTTAGCAAACATTCATTTAATTAATTACCAAAATAAATTAGGTCTTATTTTATATTGGTATCTTCCATTATTTTCTTCAAACTATATTACCCTCATCTATATAGTTTGGCAAAATCTAATTAAAGTTTTTGCTAGTGGGAATAAGGATCTCATTTCAAATATATATAGCCTTGTAGTGACACAATAAACTATATATAAATAAATGGGTAGACAACTCCTTGTCAATTACATCATCATGTAACTTCTTATGTTTTGCCTCTTAGATTATTTTGATCAAGTGGTGGCACATCCGAATCAAAATTATCTAAGTTAAGTCCAATCTAGCACTTCCATATATTCAAAAAAAAAAAATATTGTCCTTGTGGTGACACAACAAAACAATATTGTTCAATTTTCTTTATAAGCATCAAATGTGATAAATTAACATCTTAAATACTTAATACTTGCCTTTTGGTGACACAACAAACTCATATTAAATATTTAATAATCTATTAATTTTATCATGCTAGAAGGCGACATTCGATATTCTAAATATCTTTGAACGCTTAAGACTTAATATATAAAAACTCTGAGGGATTTTTTATGATTTAGTCTCATCTTGTTTAACGCGCATGCAAATATATATATAAAATACGCGTCATATTGTTAAACATGCGAAGCATGTTTGCATAATATATAATATATATAATACTAGCGTACTCATATAGAATACTATATTCTACCCGGATTGATTATGGACTTTTATTCTAGTTTGGTTCACTAGAGCCACCAAGTGAACCAAAAGGTCAAACCCTAGGGTACAAGAATAAGCATTTAAATATAACTATTACATTTAAACCCGGGCTCCTTTACAAACGGGTCTTCGAACGATCCTTGATCGCCGGTTCTTCGAAAAAAATTCTAACTAATCCTATTACATAAACTATTTAATTTAAATAGAAACCTTGATCAGCAGTTAAGGGGAAGTACATAGGAGATAGATATAATTTACAATCAAGAAAAAAACCAGAAAAGACGAGGTACACAAACCCCATTTAATAAAACCCATTCATTCAAACATCCAACCAAAATAAATCCAATCACATTGGTCAATAGTCCATAATCAATCCCATTTATTATCATACATATCATCATATGTATCAATAAATAAAATCATTCCATATATATATATGAGTATCATTTAATGGGCATTTATAAATTGCATGAAATCCAATTTCAAAATTAAAATAAACTCTTTATTTTAAATATAAAATTATTAAAATATATTAAATATATAATATTATATAATATATAATATTCGTGCGCTTGAATACAAACCGTTCCACCTTGTAAAATGGGGAACTGTAATCACGATTTTTAAGAACCAAAGAAATAACTTCGGTTATTATAATATATATATAATATATATAATCTACTCCTTTTCGTCTTTAGGATCAGATGTAGTACAATATATATCTAAAATATAACTTATCATATATATATATATATATATATATATATATATATATATATCACCTACTAATAAGAGGTATTATGATTCAAGTTACCCACGGATACAATAATAAAAAAACGGTTTTCAAAAACAGTTTTCGGCAAAATAATTTTTTCATATAGATAATAATTTTATATAACAAATTATGCCAAATAAATTATTCTACATACATACCCATACATATATAGAATCAAAACAATTAATAATTTGCATAAAGTTTGGCTTTGATACCACTATAAGGTTTTGTGAAAATCAATTTAAATTAGCAATCAAATTACAAAAATAAGCGGAAGCAAAATAAAATCAGATTTTAAAATTTTTCACAAACCAATTACTCGGATCATCCTTTATGCATATTATTAATTAAACGAAGAATAAGAAGTTATGAAATCATACCCTTGTAGAAACGAGCTTCCTCAGGTACGAGTTCATCTCCTACTTCTTCGCGATCTCCTTGAATCTCCGGGTAGATTCCTTCCTTTGATCAATGTAAGCCACCCAAGTGTATGGCCTCTAGAGGTGATCCACCAAGGAAGAAGAATTTTAAAGAAGAAGGGTGTATTGCTCAAACCCTAGTTTTTCCTATCTCAGATAGAAAAAGGGCGATACTCTCCAACTATTGGATTATATATATCTCGATATCCTCGATATAAGACTCATCTTATAAAGATATCGTAACCTATTAAAAATAAGGTATTATTTATTTAATTAAACTCTTTTAATTAAATGGGCTCCTAATCTTATTAGGGATAATAATTAAACTCCTTTAACTAATTTTCCTCCTAATCCTATTAGGAATAAATGATAATGTATTATATTAAATTAATTCCTAAACTCTTTAGAAATTAAAATAATAATAATTGTAATAATATTAATAAGACTCATCTTATTAATTTATATTTAATATTTCTAAAATATTAAATAATAAATATTAAGCTATTTAATTTATTCTATCACCATAGATTAAATTAAATATACTTAACATATTATTACGATTATGTCATTAACTTCTTAAATAATTATTCTTCCTTTTATGATGTGACCCTTTAGGTTCTCCATATTAAACCAGTTGTGAATAAATCAATTAGAACAATTCTAACCTTATTTAAATAAATAAATTAAATGATTAATTTATTTAAATAAATAATATTTATTCTACAATAGGGATAAGCCTCCCCAGCGATCAAAGACTTTCCAGATAATATAGATTTCAACATTAATCATAAAAGAACCTTTGAGTTAATAGTTACATAGTTACCGTACAATTCAATCCTTCTACCATACAATGTCCTAATTAAATATAAGACATGGAATTACTATCAAGTCTTATTTTATTTAATTATATGTATTTCGATTCCTAAATGAACAACTCCTAATGAATGCAAATTAGAAACTACTTTCTAATTTCATTCCACCTTGGCCAAGGATTCCTGGGTTGTTATTTATCGAATCACATTGGACATTTCTCTTCTTTTACTAGAAGTGGTAGATTCTTTATTGATCATTCATTATCTTCATATATAACTTATTACACCCAAGCATACCCTTTGATATACTCTAAGAGTCTTAAGGAATAAGTCAAAGTGTAATTCATTATATATAAGATTCTATGATGATCTCAAGTCTAAGGATCATTTGTACTATTATCACTATAGGAATTCCTATTGACAGGCAAGTAAAACTCCATTATGTATTCCTTAGCGAGTCACGTTCAGTGAACTTATTCTCTAATAAACACCTACATACTTGCTTTAGTGTCTCCACACAAATGATCATGAGAGCAATCATCCTCATCCAATGAGCAAGCAACGTACGTACCAATCTATCCGGAATCACTAATCCCCCTTTTAGTAATCCATTGATTGGGAACATTTTAGTTTTAAGCTATCTAAGAATTTAGATCTCATTAGCATGATCTCATCATGATTCTAAAAGCATTGCTTAAAACTATGAGTTTAACACATATTTTTAAAACAGCACCATGTAGATAATAAATGCCTTTAATAAATAATTCTTTTATTAATAAATAAATAAGATTGATTACAAAGTATATGCTTTATAATCATACATGATTGGCTTGTATGCATATTACTTTCAAAAAGTACAGTAATACGCGTGGTTGCATAGTAGCACACGATATTGATTATTGATGCTTACTTAAGAAGCCACTCAGTTTATTCAATTATTGTAACAGTAATTAATGCATATTATCTCATATTATTGATTAAATTATTGTCACAGTATCATCTGCATAATATTTTATATTATTAAATCAATAATTGAGACGACAAAGTTATTCATATTATTATTTATAATATTGACGATGTCTAGAAAGTTCTATCGAGGAAAGGGGTTTGGTCACCTAATTGCGCGCCAATAGGGAGAAATCCTTATCGAAAAGCCCCCTCTTTCTTGGGAATGATCTAGTTCTTAAATATTGTGAGTTATAATATTAATAATGAATAATTGTTAATAGATTAAAAATGTATTTATTAAAGATAAATGATTTGTGGTAAATATTTATTCAATTTTTTTATATAAATATAGAGATTTGTTATGAGGCGTTTGTTGTAAGTTTTACTTAGTATTCCATGTGAAGATTTACTGATTTTATGGACCATTGGTGGTGGTTTTAATAGTAAATCAATCTGGACCATCGATGATGGTTTTAATAGTAAATCAATCTGGACCATCGATGGTGGTTTTAATAGTAAATCAAACTGGACCATCGATGGTGGTTTTAATAGTAAATCAATCTGGACCGTCGGTGGTTGTTTTAATAGTAAATCAATCTAGATCATCAGTTGTGGTTTTAAAAGTAAATCAATCTGGACCGTGTTGTGGTTTTAATAGTAATCAATATGGATCGTCCATTGTAATAGTAAATTAATCTGGACCGTTCATGAATCAGTTACTATTTAGTCCATTCTCCTATAAATAAAAGCTTAATTCTTCTTTCATTCTCACCAATTCACTGAGATTCACAAGAGAAACTATAGAGAGCAAGAAGAAGAGTATTTTGCTACTTCACTATTGCAGTATCCAGTCTTCTACTAAGGTAAGGGGTGTTATTTCTTTTATATTCGTAAGGGGTATTATTTCTTTTGATATTCTTAAATCTAAACTTACTATGGTAAGTATTGCTTCTATAATTTCTGAAATTAGTAGAATATCCTTGAGCTTTGTGCTTCATCTAGTATCGTTTCTTTGTAATAGTGATATGAACTTTCTTATTAAATTTAAATATTTTCACCCAAGGAACTATTCACATGTTACTATTCACATAGTTACTATTCACTCGAGTATTCGGAGCACTTTTCATGCTGGGGTACTATTTATGGGTTACTATTCACCCAATTACTATTCATTTAAATTTTATTCACTCAAATATTCGGGGCACTTTTCATGCCGGGATACTATTCACGGGGTACTACTCCCAAAATACTATTCATGGGATACTATTCACTCTGGTACTATTCACCCGAGGTACTTTTCCCGATAAAAATTGATTTCTTTTCTGTCCAAAATTATTTTTGATACATGAATATTATTCTTGAATTTTACTCCACAAAGCAGTGTCATGTTGACAATTTGGATATTTTTAAACTCTAGATAAATTTAAAGTCTTTAATATTTATCCTTGATTTTGTTTTATTAATGCTTATATCATTGTCATCATCATCGTGCTTATATTATGATGAAAGTCATCTTCTGCCAAGGGTGCAAAGATGAACTATTGAATGGTATGATTATGACCAGGGAACATTCGGTATAATCGTGACTCGTAATGTTACAAATGATGTAGTAAAAGTCCTCATTGGCCTGTAGTGTATTGATGGATAGTTGTTGGTATGATTCTGACCAGGGATTATTTGGTTTAATCATGACCATTGGTGAAAATACGAATATCCTTGGCCCGTAGTGCATGTATAATTTGTGGTCGTGATACTAATGAATATCCTTAGCCGTAGTGCAACGATGATTCGATGATGTGGATTATTAAGCTGAGTCTCAGCGATAAAATTAATGATAAACTTTTTAAATCATAGAAGATAGTATATATCATGCTCTACTTGACACCGAGAACAGGGTCAAAAAGGAGATAAGGCAATTAACAGAGATTAAGGAAAGATTTTCATATCAAGCATTGGAGTGATGATTTTGAAGGAACTTTCATATTGATTGCAAATTAATGCTAAAGTGAAGGGTGTTCTGAATTATTCTTCGTTTGGTTTTATATTTGTAATTGAAAGAATGATATCTTTAATTTATTCAGCTATTATTTCATTGATGATGAACTAGTTTACTTTTTAGGGTTATGACAGATCTTTAAGTGAAACGATGATTATGTAACTTTGATTTTTAGTTTAATAAGCTATTATCCAGTTTATCTATATTAATTTGTGTTTGAATTTATAAATTGCCTGATCAACAGTTCTTTGTGGACTTGTATGAATTCAATAGAGGAAGTTCGAGACTAGACTTAGTTAATATAGCATGTGTTCTTGAATTCTGTGAATGAACAGAATCTTGATGAATGTTAGGGTAGAAATATGTTTGACATCGCATGTAATCAGATAAAGGACTTAAACTTAAACCTTCTTTAATTGTAATTCACATAGAGATATAGTGAGTTAGTTGATGAAGGTGTTTGAACTTATTTCTATCTAAATTATGAATTTGAGTTAATACGGTGTTAGTACATCGAGAGGTGGTTAGTGCTACACACGTGTTCTTGATTAATAAACTGGGATAGTGAATTGAGTTAGTTGATTAAGGTGTTTAACTTGTTTATATCTAAATTACAAATTTGAGTTAATACTGTATTAGTACATCAAGAGGTGGCTAGTGCTAAATACGTGTTCTTGATTAATAAACTGGGATAGTGAATTGAACAAAAATAAAGGTGTAAAAATCAGAGTGAAGCTTGGGGTGAAGTCGTAAGCCTAATTCTCCAATAATTATTTGAATTTTCAATTTTTAAGATTTGTGATTGTTTTGCGATCTTAGTATTTTTAATAATTTAGTTTTAACAATTTTAATCATTAATTTGGATAGTTTAATAAAATTAGGATTAATAGGAAACTGATAATTGTGAAGTTAAAATTCTTACTGATTTCTCTATGGGAACGATACTCTACTTACTATTATATTACTTGTTAGCCACGTATACTTGCATGTGAGCGTATATAGAATTTACCCAACAGTCATCGCTTTTTCTCTCGGTATTTGTCAACAGAGGATAGATCAAGGGTGTATGCCTGTTGGGCTCAGCGTGAGAGGGCTAAGTTTTTTGTTAGCCATCTGGGCCGTTCTACAGAGTATTCTGTATGGATGGAGGCAGAGATTACATCAGCTGCGATTGTATCTACAATGTTGGGGATTGATTTTGATTGTGGGGACCCCATGGAGGACTCTAATTCTCCCACCATAATTGCTACTGTGACCGCACATTCAGTAGAGTATTTAGAGCAGAGTCTGCATCTGGCGACATATGAGAGAGATCAGGCTAAGGACTTGATGTTGATAGCTCTTGCTGGGAGAGATGTCGTTCTATTGGAGAGAGATGATGCCTTAGCTTATAGAGATACCACTATTGCTGAGCGGGATTAGGCTAGATCATCTAGAGATGCATTGATTACTGAGTATGATGGCACTATATCTTCCTGGGATGTGGCCGTTATAGATAGTATTGCAGTGAGGTCTCATACTACTGATATCATTGTAGAGATGATCACATATATTGATGAGCATAGTGTCACCATGCAGTTGGCTGTGGATCTGTTGGCTCGTGTAGATACCCTTGGGCAGGAGCTCACAGCGTTACCTGATTCTTCGGAGAGAGATGCTATGTTGGACTTAATAGCTCACATATACACCGATTTGTAGATTGGCTTGTATTTTCCTCTACAGACTCGCTTAGCCATTTTGTCATGTATAATACACATTATAAATATCAAACAACATTATATATGGCAGGGAAATATATTTTGATTTACTTCCCTTTTAGTTGTGCCTTGTTACTTGTTTGATATTTGTCTGTTTCTCTAGGGCTTGTGATCTTGATATATTCTAAACTCCCCCTTGGTGGATGGACATTGAGATGTCTCAGGATCTTTCAGAATGGATTGTTGATCTGTGTGTATCCCTTACCTCTTTGGTGTCTTGGGACTGGTTTCTGTATGTAGTAATGGAGAGGAGTGTGGATTTCCTCTCTGAGGTTGACCGCACCAAAGATGGTCGCTAGTACTCTTTTGTATGGGGGAGACCAGGTAGTTCCATCTCTTATGGATTGTTGTTTCTCTTTGAGGATTCAACCGCAACTTAGATGCTCACCGATTCTCCCATTTGTGTGGGGAGACCATGTAATTTCATCCCTTTGGTCTAAGCCAATGAAGTGTAGTGGATTGAAAGATGATCCTAGTACCATAGACAAGTTTTTGTGTTTTTGTCCCTTGTACAGGATGGGTTGCAGATGAAAAGTTTGATCCCATGCATAGGACAAACTGTGGGTGTGAAAGGTTTAATCCCTTGTGGGACAAAATTGAATGTGTGAAATGTTTATCCCGAATGGGAAAAACTGAAAATGTTAAAGGTTCTAAAAACCTGAGTTGAGTGAAGGATCTGGTGATCTAAAACCAGGCTGCTAGTTAGAAAGGTGTGTTTGTCCCTGATGGGGCAAATGGGTGTGAAGAAGGGTTGTATGTAGTGTGGTTTAGAAAACCTGAAGTGACTGGGGACCTGATGATCCAAAACCAGGATGTTTGTCTGATGGTAACTTCAGACATAGTACCGTTTTATGGTGTCCGAGTTAATTAGGTTCGAAAATTCATTGCCGTCCATCTCTTGTAATCTGAGAGCACCTCCTGTCAATACCTCCTTGATAACAAACGGTACTTCCCAGTTTGGGGTGAATTTTCCTTTGGAATGATCTTGGTTGTCAAGAATTTTCTTCAAGACCAAGTCATGCTCTTTGAATTGTTGTAGCTGGACTTTTCTGTTGTAGGATCTGGCGATCCTCTGTTGGTATAACTGACCATGGAAGATGGAAGCGGTTCGCCGTTCATCTATTAGAGACAATTGGTGATACCTATCTCGTAATCATTGGTCTTCATCCAGCTGAGCGTCTAGCAACACTCTGAGGGATTCTGTTTCTACTTCTATGGGGAGTATTGCTTCCATCCCATAGGTTAATGAGTTAGGTGTTTCCCCAGTGAAAGTGTGCATTGACGTTCTGTAGGCTAATAGAATTAGAGGCAACAAGTCAGGCCATCCTTTGTGATTGGCGAACATATTTTTCAAGATCTTTTGACATTCTTATTAGCCGCTACAATATCACCATTCATCTTTGGACGGTAGATGACGGAGTTGAGATGTTTAATGTGGAATTTACTGCATAACTCCTCCATCATTTGATTGTTGAGGTTTTTGGCATTATCTAACACTATCACCTCTGGTTGTCCATATCGACAAATGAAATTATTTCTGATGAAACCAATGATAACTTCTTTGGTAACCCGGGGGAAAGAAGCTACTTCTACCCATTTGGTGAAGTAGTCGATCATGGTGAAGATAAACCGATGCTCATTACTGGCTTTGGGCTCGATGGGCTCGATCACGTCCATTCCCCACATTGAGAAGGGCTAGGGTGAACTCATATTGTGGAGCTCCGTTGGAGGGGCATGGATACCATTCCCATGAATTTGGTATTGGTAGCATCTCTTGACGTGATCATCACAATCAGCCTTGAGAGAGAGCCCGTAATGCCCTATTCTGAGGATCTTCTTGACAAGTAGAGGGCCGCTCATGTGTGGGCCACATACTCCACCATAGATTTCATCAATGAGCCTCTGAGCTTGGTCTTTGTCCAGACATCTGAGGAGACCTAGTCCTGCATCTCGTTTGTAGAGTGCATCTCCGCTCAGGTAGAATTTCATAGCCATTCGATGAATCCGCTTTCTTTCAGTAGGACTTGTAAGACCCCAACTTTTATGAATAAAGATGAATTTTTCTATAAATATCATTTTTGAATATTAAGGTGTGATTTTGTTATAATGTTATAGTTGTGGGTAATATTTATAAATTTTGCAAAGTAAGCAAGTTGTTATATAATATTAGATTGGTCGGGGAATATTCATTTTAATAGGGAATATTCGTACGATGGCACAATCATTGGTGGACCCCACAACCAAATTATTGTCGGAATGAAAAAGCAGCGAAATATCTTTTATAAAAATAACGGTGAAAGTTTTATCGTTAATCTGTTGAAATACCGGTGGTAAAAGTAATGCGATGTCTGGCGTTGGTTGCATAGTAGCATCAAAGATTTGATTATTGATGCTTACGTGAGAAGTCACTCAGTTTTATTTAATTATTGCTACAGTAATTGTTGTGTAGTATCTCACGTTATTTGATTCAATTATTGTCAATATTTTATATATTATTAAATCAATAATTGAGACGATACCGTTATTTATATTATTATTTGCATTATTGACGATGTCTAGAAAGTTCTGTCGAGGAAAGGGGTTTGGTCACCTAATTGCGCGCTAATAGGGAAAAATCTTTATCGAAAATCCCCCTCTTTCCTGGGAATGATCTAGTTGTTAAATATTGTGAATAATAATAATGATGAATAAATGTTATTTAAAATATTGAGGGGATTTTTATAAAGTATTTGATGTAAGTTTTACTTATTTTATGAACCCATATTTACCCATTTTTCAAAATAATCAGTAAAAAGTTATTCAAGATAATAAAGGTGGGGCCATAAGGGCCCAAAGGAAAAAAATGAATGAATTGGGGGCGAATCGATTATTATCACGGGTGGTTGATAGGAAAAGTCTTGGTTATATATATATATATATATATATATATATATATATATATACTTTAGTTTTTGTTTTTACTTGATATTGCTTTGAAATTCAATTGCCTATAATGTTGGTAAGACATCCGTGAATCGCAATTATTTCGTCCGTGAAAAATTCTTAACAGTGCCCCTTCCATTCTTCTATAAGTAGAATGCTTAGTTAGAATTGAAAATAACACCAGAATCAGAGAATTCTTCTTCTATAATATTGATCATATTTCTTTCAAGTTTTAGAAAGTTTTGAGCGTAGAAAACAGTGAAAGTTTTCTTCAAGAATATACACGCTATACCAGTTGGAATACTCTTCTTTTTAAGGTAAGGGATATTATTTTTGTTCAGTATTCGTAAGAAATAATATTTTATTCCATACTCTGTAGTATGTAAGTAATATTATTTCATTTAAGATTTTGAATTCTACACTCGTTTTGTTAAAGTTTTGGCTTCTATACTCCTTGAAATTAATAGAATATCCTTAAAATTTGTGCTTCATCGAGAATCTTTTCATGGAAATATTATTTTGAACATTCTTGATAAGTTTTAACTTTTTCATGCTGCAGTACTATTCACGGGGTACTATTCCCGAAGTACTATTCACATGGTACTATTCACACAGTTACTATTCACCCAGGCTACTATTCATGATAAAAATTGATTTCTTTTCGGTCCAAATCATTTTTGGTACAATATTATTCTTGAATTTTACTCCACAAAGCAGTATCATGTTGACAATTTGGACATTATTGAATTTTGGATAAATTAAATTATAAATCTTTAAAAATTTATCCTTTGCTTTCTTTTAATTGAATTCTTATATCATTGTCATCATCCTCATGCTTATATTATGATGAAAGTCATCTGTGGCCCGTAGTGTATAGATGGACTTGGTATGATTATGACCAGGGATTATTCGGTATAATCATGACCGTAATGTTACAAATGATGTGGTAAAAGTCGTCATTGGCCCGTAGTGCATTGATGGACAGTTGTTAGCATGATCATGACCACTGATGAAAACACGAATATCCTTGGCCCGTAGTGCATGTATAATTTGTGATCGTGATACTAATGAATATCCTTGGCCGTAGTGCAGGGATGATTAGATGATGTGAATTATTTATTAAGCCGAGTCTCAGCGATAAAATTGATGATACATTTTTTAAATCATAGAAGATAATAGATTTCATGCTATGCTTGACTCTTCTAATGGATTGCTTGTTCCGCTGTAGTTAAACTTGATGTTTATTATATTTTATAAGTTTAACACTGTTAAAGGCTAACGATAATTTATTCTGCATTATCTTAGTCATAATATTTCTTACTGGGCTAGTTGAGCTCACCTTTTGCTTTTATTGTTCTCTTTAGGAAATGATAATATAGCTGGGACTAGTCGGGGAACAGAATGACGGTCCAGATGTTTGCATTAGTAGTCCTCACTATTCGGTGAAATAGTGTGATAATAAATGAGGACTTATTTTGAGTTTTAATACTGTCTAGAAGACAATATTTGTATTAAAACTCACAGCTCATGTTGTATAATTAAGTTTGTATTTAAATTATGTACCATGTATTTGGCGACATAGAATGGGTGATGTATACCTATTTTGGGGGCGTCATAGTTGGTATAAAAGCTTAAGGATATGATCCCTGGCTGAGATGTGAGAATAGAACTAGGAGGGAAGAGACTGTTAATTCCTTCGCCAGTATGACCTACCTAAGTATATTTGTTATTTAATTGGTCGGTCAGAATATAGGGATAATATGTTGCATGTCAATTAACCCTTGTTTTGTGATAGTATTTGAAAATGACATCCGAGAATGTTGAGAATAGTAATGGAACATAGGAGACCGTTGAGTCACCACAGATTAATACCTAAGATAATGTGCATCAGGAAGACAATAATCCTCAGGTAAACAATAACAACAACCAAATGATGAACGATGGGATGTTCAGAGGCTTAATACAATTCATGCAACATCAGGCGAGTGCGACTCCTGTTCAAGATACAGGTGGAAACACTGGCAACTCTCGAATGATCACCGTTAAGCAGTTCAAGGAGCTGGGACCACCAAAATGTTTGGGAGAGTCAAAACCAATTAAGGCGAAGACGTGGATAAAGCAGATCACCAAGATATTTGATGTCTTGGGATGCTCCGAGGAGCAAAAGGTTCCCTTTGGCACTTTCATGTTTTGAGTTGGTGGGAATCTGTAAAGCGTACTCAGCCTGCCGCACTGAAGATGTCTTGGGAGAAGTTCCAAGAACTGTTCAACGACAAGTACTTTCCCGAAAGTATTCGTCACATGAAGAAGATATAGTTTATCAAGTTGGAGCAAAATAATATGACTGTGTCGCAGTACGATGCTAAGTTTGTCGAGTTGTCCCGGTTTGCGTCCCACTTGGTTGATTATAAGGAGAGAATGATGCAGATGTTTCTAAGAGGTTTGAAACCCGAGATACGTCAATACCTAATTTCTCACAAACTATGTTTGTATTCATATGTTGTAAATAGGGCTCAATTATTGGAGCGCGATAATGAGTCAACCCAACTAAGAGAGAGCAGTCATCAAAATGATAATACCAGTAGTAGCAGTCATCGAAGCGATGATAACAAACGTGGAGGGAATCAACATGCAAGAAATGGTAACCCCTTCGTTGGTAATCATTGCTTAGACAATAAAAGTGGACATTTCAAGAAGAGAAGATTTAACAATGATGGAAAGACGTCAGCACCAGCACCCGTTGCTAAGGAAGGAGAACGACCACATATCATATGCTTCAAATGCGGAGGGGAGGGAGACTAGTCCAAACTTTGCGCAGCAGTCCAAAACGTGTTACAATTGTGGAAGAGAAGGTCACCTAGCTAAATTTTATCATGCAGGGAAGTCAAGTCCAGCTGGGATGGAGGCACCAAAGGCCCTTCCAGAAAAGTCAAAACCAGTAGTTCAAGGGAGGTTATCATGGGTAAGCTAATCATAAACTCTAGCAAAGTCTATACCTTATTTGATACCGGTTCTACCCATTCTTTTGTTTCTCCTACTTGCGCTCAACGTTTAAATTTAACTACGGAGAAATTAGACTTTGACTTATCTGTTGAAACTCCGTTGGGAGAAACCTTCATTACATCCACTGTTTATAATTCTTGTTTGGTTCAAATTGATACCCTCACATTACCTGTCGATCTTATTTCATTAAAAATACTTGAATTTGACGTAATTATAGGAATTGATTTGTTAACTACTCATCATGCAAAAATTGATTGTTTTTATAAGGTTGTTAGCTTTCATATTCCTAACCAACTTATTATGCGAATTCAAGCAACCAAACCATTAAAATCAATCACTGTCATCTCAAGCCATAAAGCTATTCATTTATTGAAAAACGGATGTCAAGCTTTCTTAGCTCATGTCACGGATTTAAATAAAAATACATCAGTTTTGAATGATATTTCTATTGTTAATAAATTTCCTGACGTATTCCTTGAAGAACTTCCTGGGCTACCCCCATTCTTTGATCTCCTGAGGTATCTCAGTGTCCTTTTGTATTTCCATCAAGTCTGAGTCCAACTTTGCATCAAAGTTACAGTCCTTGTGGAGAATAGACACCTAATCAGCAAGTTTAGGCACATCTAACTTGAGAGTCCTGAAACAAAATGCTTTCACTTAATATATGAAACTGTTCAATTATACAAAGTGTTAGCATGTAATGACAAAATAATTACTAAAATTGTACAGAAAAAGTAAGCAGTTATTGCTATCTATAGGGCAAAGGGAGTTTCTGCCCTTTTTACCCTTATCAACAAATGCAAGGAGTGTTGCTCCAATTGTCAAGGGTGAAGTCCTGGTGGATAGTAGTGATGAAGGGGTTGTTATCATCCTCCTTCTCCTAAATGATGACCATGATGTCTTGACAATCATCATCTGGGATGTTTTTGTTTATACCTTTAGTATGAACTATGACGCGCATGTTTGACAGCTGCCTGACAATGTCTTGTTTACGTCTCTGTTCCTTTTTCTGCACTTCGAGATCTGGAATGAGGACTTCCTTTCCTTTGACTGGTATCGACTTAGGAAACAACATAGCTACCACATGAACAAGAACCTTTAATAAAGGCCATACAGGCTCAGCATCTATAGGTTGAGATAATCACCATTTGGCTGAAGATGAAGGAATCAACTTGTGCTTGTGAGGAAAAGCAAAGAACATGCAAAGAAAAGAAATTAGGACATAATTTGGGCTTTCATGTTTACTTCATGTTCTTGGTTTGGAACTTAGCTTACATTGTAGAGCATCTTCGTAGCTTTCCCGAACATCTTGAATCATTCTAATCGGAGTTCGGATGCAAGATTTATGATCGTTGTACCAACGGATGTCGAACTTCGCTGTTTTGGTTAGCCATTTTCATAGTAGTCACTTCCAGCTCAATTTCAACCTTCATCTGGCCAGAATTTCTCAATCCTTAAAGAATAAAAGTTGTAGAGCTCGTTGATATCTTCGATTTGATAGGTGTCAAGCCTCATAACTCCTTCCGGATCAAAAGTTATGGTCGTTTACCAGAGGACACTGTGATAGAAAAATGATGCCCGCCAGGGCGGGCTTTTCCTTACTAAAACCCCGGGGAAGGTAGGGTACCAGATCTGAAAACAGAATGTGTAGCCGTTGAGGCCCTTGACAAACTAGACCCCAAAGGCACGTACGATAAAAAGAAGTGGGTTTTGGCCAAATTTGAGTTCGGGAAGGATTGTTTTTGATCAAATTGACTCAAGGACTTCCAAGAGGACTTAAAGACGTGTAAAAAGGCTTATAAAAGGAGGAGAATAATAAGGATTAGTGGAGATTGGAGAGATTGGGAGAGAGCATTCCATTAGATTAGATTAGAGTAAATTTAGATCAAAACACTAGTTCTAAATAGTTTTGGAGATTGAAGCAACTTGAAGACCATTGAAGATCAAGAGCAGGAGCTTGAGGAAGATGGAGATTTGCTGACAACAGATTCAATTCTTTACTCTACTCTTATTTTTATCTTTTAATGTTATTTCAAGTGTGGATTCTTAGTTTTAATTCAATGAACGAATTCTTTGTTTGAGAATACAATGGATCTTATTGTGTAGTTTATTTTAATATGCTTCGCTATCAATTATTATGTTCTATCGTGAGAATTGTCTATTGTGGTTTGGACTTAATTGTTTAATTGGCTGGCCATCAATTACCGTGATAATCTATATGAACTCGAGAGATGAAGTATAGATTTAGATCTAATCATGATAGCATATGTTCAGGATTTTGTTAGTAGCTTAAACTTGATGAGTGTTAAGGTAGAGATATGCGCATGTAATCGGATAGAGAACTTGTTCTTAAACCTTCTTCAATTGTAATTCACATAGAGATATAATGGGTTAGTTGATTAAGGTATTTAACGGATTTCTATCTTAATTGTTGATTGACTTTAATACGGTATTAGTGCATCGAGAGGTGGTTAATACTACTTTAGTGTTCTTGATTAACAATTCGGGATAGATAATAATTGATGAGAAGTGTGTTAACTTAAATGAAGCAATAAGTGAAGTTGTAATCTTAAATCTCTATAGTCTTAATTTAATTAGTGGAATTTAATAGTAGTTTAATTTATATAATTTGAAATTCATTCGTTTAAATAAGATTGAGTTGGATACGGGTTAGTACTTGGTGATTTTTATTAACTAATTCTCTGTGGGAACGATACTCAACTTATCACTTTATTACTTGTTGACCACGTATACTTGCGTGTTGTGCGTAATTAGATTTTACCCGACAAGTTTTTGGCGCTGTTGTCGGGGAATTAATTTAATAATTATTTACCAATATTAATTTCAATCAAATTAGTCTTAATTTAAACATTTTTATTTTTATTTTTAATTTTCTTCCTATATTTCTCTCTTTTTAGGTACCATGGATGACTTTGAGTATCAATGGCCATACACAAACATGACTCAACCAAGGGAAATAGGGATTGATGGACTTAATACATCTTCTATAGAGCCAATACAAATTGAGGCAACTTCAAAGACGTTGGAGGTTATCGCAGCCCAACGGAGTTGAAGGATGGCAAGAATGACTCAGCCAAGGGGAGCGGAGATTGATAGACTCGCGACACTTTCCGCAATGTCAGCACAGATTGAAGAACTTTCAAGGAAGTTGGATGTTATTTCAACCCAAAGGAGTCGAAGGATGGCAGTTATTTGTGACTATTGTGTTGGCAATCACCTGAGTAATCAATGCACCATCAATCTTGGGCCGGTACAGTATAGTGGTAACTACCTCAATCAGTATGCATATGATAATTATGATCAAGTTTGGGTGTATCACCCAGATTCTTCATGGAGCTATAACTATCAAGACTAATACTTTATTCCAAATCCAACATACACGCCGGATTTCTCATATCAACCTCCATTAAAAGAAGAAAAGACAAAGTTGGAGGAATAGTTGTCCAAGTTCATAGCATCAAATGAGGAGAGGAGGATTAATCAAAAACGGTCAATTCAGAATCAAGAGATATCATGTCAAAATCTGCAGAACAAGATAGATCAAATGCTCAAAGCCTTGAACAACTGTTCTCGAAACAATTAGTGTTATGATAAGGATTCTAAGATTGATGAAGTTCCCAAGCCATTCTACAACTGGAAAAGCCACAAGATGTTGGAAAAGAGATAAATGGGGATAATGATAACAAGGTCGGTGAAGAACTAACTATAAGTACTAACAAGAATGAGCCGATGTTATTAGTGCCCCAATTTTCTTCTCCACCAAAGTTCAAGGATATGGTTAGATTTGAAAAACCATGCCTGCTAGGTAGTCATGTCGTCGTCAAAGCTCTTTATGACATAAGAGCTAGTGCAACAATAAAGCCGTGGTGGGACGAGAAAGAGAAGATAGACGAAGAGCCCATTGTGTTTGACACACTTCCACGCCCAAATATGATCACAAACACAATGGAGATAGCACCTAGTTATTTGCCCTTCTTCATGGAGATTATACCAAAACAAAGCATGCTAGGTGACTTTAATGCAATGGCTATCACAAATGGGAACCTACTGAAAGCTACATTATTTCTGATGGATGGAGGGTTCCTCAACTTTCGAAGAGGAATTGGATAGTGTTGACCAGACAAAGTCAGGCTGAAAGACTATAAATCAAGCGCTGACTAGGAGGCAACCTAGGAATTTTTCAATTTATATGCTTTACTAGTTTATTTAGTATATATGAATTAATTTGCTTATTAAGCTCTCTTATAATCTAATGCATGTTGTCTCTCTTCATTGCAGGCATTGGAGGTTAAATGGATAGGAAAATGATCGTCGCCGCCATCGCCACCATCACTTCACGCTTAGCTGATTACAGGGAAGTTCTCTTCTACTTATCGCTATATCCTTACAATGAGGACATTGTAATTGTTAAGTTTGGGGGAGTTTAGTTTAGTTCATTATTGCATGTGTAGTTTCATGTTTATGTTATGTTATTTTGCATATGTGGTTAATTTAGTTTAGGTTTATTATTAAAAAAAAAAAAATTCAAAAAATTCAAAAATAATAGTTAGTTACTATGTTCACCCTGCATGATTCCAGCTGTTAGATAGTTCAGTTTATTTTGGCCAATGATGAGATTGGAATTGAGTAGACAAGTATAGTACTGACTATTAGAGCTATGATGTGATTTCTTGTTAGGAATTGAATCTTTTCCATTTTGAAAATGGTATAATCAAGGAGAGCACAGTAAAAACAACTTGTTGATTGATTAAGTTTAAATTGATACATAATGGGACTCTAAAGGATAATGCTAGTTTGAATGAAAGAATGACAAGAATAAGTAGTGATGGCTAAAGTTAGACAAGAACCTAAGTTTGGGGGAATATTTGGGGTATATAAGCTATATAAAAAAAAGAAAAAAATATGAATAAACACCGTATGCGTTTTGTCTAGTTTTGTGGCCTTTGTTACTTGAGTAAGTAAGCTTTCGAGGGGATTGTCTTTACACCTAGCGCCATAAGGTCTTAATGGTCCAGGAGAGTCGTTATTCGAAAGTTCGTTAAGGTAGCATTGAAAAGCCTAAGGGAATAAGACTTTGCATAGCTATGTGTATATAAACAAAAAAAAGAAAAAAAAAGAAAAAAAAAAGAAGAAGAATAAAATAGGAAATAAGAACAAAAAGCCCCCGTATATGAAAAAGAAAGCATAAGTATCCCATGTTAACCCTCGATATTGGTAATTGCTTGATTTTAGTTGAATCTAGCTTGTTTTTGGATTTCTTGAGTTTACACTGTATGATGCCTTCGAAGAGACTTGTTATGTGTTAAATTTGATTTTGTATCAGTTAACATTGTTGTGAAGCACACACGCACTATACCAGTAATAACAGTTTAAGACTTGATGATTGACTAGGAAATTGTTGATTGGTTTTAATATGAAGTATTGTCGTGTTTGCTTGATTTCTCTAAGGCCGGTTGAATAGACTTGTTTCTGTCTTTACTTTTGGATTCGTAGGCATATAGATTAGTTGCATTTCATTGCATTGTATTGCATTATGTTGTGTTGCTTGGGGACAAGCAAAGGTTTAAGTTTGGTGATATTTGATAAGTGGATTTTATATACACTTATTCGGTATCTTTTACTTGAATTAGTTGCTTATATTCATGTGTATAAGTTACTTTTCATACATTTTGTGTTCATTTTATAGGTTATACGTTTGGGAACGGTGTGAGCGATTATTGGTAAGGAAAAGCAAAGAAAATGCAAAGAAAAGAAATCTGGACATCATTTGGGCTTTCATGTTTACTTCATGTTCTTTGTTTGGAACTTAGCTTACATTGTAGAGCATCTTGGTAGCTTTACAGAACATCTTTAATCATTCTAATCGGAGTTCGGATGCAAGAGTTATGATCGTTGTACCAACGGACGTCGAACTTCGCTATTTCGGTTATCCATTTTCATAGCAGTAACTTCCAGCTCAATTTTTACCTTCATCCGGCCAGAATTTCTCAATCCTCAAAGAATGAAAGTTGTAGAGCTCGTCAATATCTTCGATTTGATAGGTGTCAGGCCTCGTAAATCCTTCCGAAAAAAAAGTTATGGCCGTTTTACCAAAGGACACTGTGACAAAAAAATGATACCCATCGGGGCGGGCTTTTCCTTAGTAATACCCCCACCGGGGCGGGGGTACCAGCTGTAAAACAGAATGGTAGCCCGCTGGGGCGGGCCCTTCACAAGCCTAGACCCCCGCTGTGGCGGTGGTACGCGTAAAAGAAGTGGTTTTTGGCCAAATTTGAGTTCGGGAAGGATTATTTTTGATCCAATTGACTCAAGGACTTCCAAGAGGACGTAAAGACGTGTAAAAAGGCTTATAAAAGGAGGAGAATAATAAGGATTAGAGAAGATTGGAGAGATTGGGAGAGAGCATTCAATTAGATTAGATTAGAGTAAATTACATCAAAACACTAGTTCTAAATAGTTTTGGAGATTGAAACAACTTGAAGACAATTGAAGATCAAGAGTAGGAGCTTGAGGGAGATGGAGATTTGCTGACAACAGATTCAATTCTTTACTCTACTCTTATTTTTATATTTTAATGTTATTTCAAGTGTGGATTCTTAGTTTTAATTGAATGAACTAATTCTTTGTTTGAGATTACAATGGATCTTATTGTGTAGTTTATTTTAATATGCTTCGCTATCAATTATTATGTTCTATCGTTAGAATTGTCTATTGTGGTTTGGACTTAATTGTTTAATTGGTTGGCCATCAATTACCGTGATAATCTATATGAACTCGAAAGATGAAGTATAGATTTAGATCTAATCATGATAGCATGTGTTTAGTATTTTGTTAGTAGCTTAAACTTGATGAATGTTAAGGTAGAGATATGCTTGACACCGCATGTAATAGGATAGAGAACTTGTTCTTAAACCTTCTTCAATTGTAATTCACATAGAGATATAATGGGTTAGTTGATTAAGGTGTTTAACGGATTTCTATCTTAATTGTGGATTGACGTTAATACGGTATTTGTGCATCGAGAGATGGTTAATACTACTTTAGTGTTCTTGATTAATAATTCGGGATAGAGAATAATTGATGAGAAGTGTGTTAACTTAAATGAAGTAATAAGTGAAGTTGTGATCTTAAATCTCCAAAGTCTTAATTTAATTAGTGGAATTTAATAGTAGTTTAATTTATATAATTTGAAATTCTTTAGTTTAAATAAGATTGAGTTGGTTACGGGTTAGTACTTAGTGATTTTTATTAACTAATTCTCTGTGGGAACGATACTCAACTTATCACTTTATTACTTGTTGACCACGTATACTTGCGTGTTGTGCGTAATTAGATTTTACCCAACAATAATACTACACACGGTGAAACAGTATATTTCTATCTGGTTCACGAAGTACAAAGCTAAACATCTCAGCCTCATAAACATATGTTATTATGATTATAACCATACCCATATTTCATTTTTCAATTCCATATAAGTATATAAGATGAAAGATGATCAATCATTCATTCATTACGCTCAATCATAATAGATAATCCGATGATAAGCATATAATCAAGCAATCAGGTATATAATTATAGACTGCATATCAAAATCCGTTAGAATCCCATAATGGAGTTTAGTTCATTTCTGAACCGAAAACCATTATGGGATTATAGTAATGTAACAACCCGGAGAATCCGGATTGTTCAGAATTTAAGATTGAAACAATTAGTTATTAATAAAATGAATTTTTATTAATAATATTATGTGCTATGTGTTTATTAATCGTTCTAGAACCTATGATGTATAAGTCGGGAGGATTTTGGCTATGAGCTAGGCTGAACGAGCAAGAATTTTCAATACAAAAATAAAAATTTTTCGGGAAAAAAATATTTATAGGGAAAAAGACGAAATAAGCACTATTCACCAGACAAAACCTATGGGTTAGGGTTTGAATAACCTAAGCCTTTTTGAGAGTTTGGTATGTCGAAATGATATTCCATTGAAATATTTGATGATAATATGTTGTGAAAAGTTAAATAAGCCAATACAAGTTTTTCTCGAAAAACGTGTAAAAATCGCACAAAATAAAAACGACAAAGTGATGATAATATTTTTATATCAAGCATTGGAGTGAAGATTTTGAAGGAACTTTTATATCGATTGCGGATTAAGGATAAAGTGAAGGGTGTTCTAAATTATTCTTTATCTTTGGTTTTATGTTTGTAATTGAAAGGATGATATCTTTAATTTATTCAGTTATTATTTCATTGATGATGAACTAATTTACTATTTAGGCTTATGATGGATATTTAAGTGAAACGATGGTTTTGTAACTTTGATTTTCAGTTTAATAAGCTATTATCCAGTTTATCTATATTAATTTGAGCTTGAATTTATGAATTGCCTAATCAACAGTTCTTTGTGGACTTGTATGAATTCAAGAGAGGAAGTTCGAGACTAGACATAGTTAATATAGCATATGTTCTTGAATTTTGTGAATGAACAGAATCTTTATGAATGTTAGGGTAGAAATATGTTTGACATCGCACGTAATCAGATAAAGGACTTAAACGTAAACCTTCTTTAATTGTAATTCACATAGAGATGTAGTGAGTTAGTTGATGAAGGTGTTTGAACTTATTTTTATCTAAATTATGAATTTGAGTTAATACGGTGTTAGTACATCGAGAGGTGGTTAGTGCTACACATGTGTTCTTGATTAATAAACTGGGATAGTGAATTGAACTGGAATAAAGGTGTAAAAATCAGAGTGAAGCTTGGGGTGAAGTCGTAAGCTTAATTCTCCAATAATTGTTTGAAATTTTAGTTTTTAAGATTTGTTTGTTTTATGATCATAGCATTTTTAATAATTTAGTTTTAACAATTTTAATCATTAATTTGGATAGTTTAATAAAATTAGGATCAATAGGAAACTGATAATTGTGAGGTTAAAATTCTTACTGATTTCTCTGTGGGAACGATACTCTACTTACTATTATATTACTTGGTAGCCACATATACTTGCGTGTTATGCGTAATTACATTTTACCCAACAAGTTTTTGGCGTCGGTCTCGGGGACATATTAGTATAGATTTTAATATTTTACGATATCAGTTTAATTAGTCTAGTTTTACTTAAACAATTTTTATTTTCATTTTGTTCATTTTATTTCAGGTTTTTGAAGTTGGTTTATGCAAACGTGGTCCAAAAATCTTGACTTGCTTCGTTTTGAGGACGATATTGAGAAACGCTTTCAAAGGCTAAGTAAGTGGATCAAGGAAACAAGAAAAGACTTCGCAAACTCTGAAAAAAAGAAGCAATGGCTGCCAAATATTAGAATGCATTGAAGGACTTTGCTACACCCAAGGTGACTAAGCTACAGTCAAGTATCACCAGGCCTGCTATAGCTGTGAACACATTTAAAATCAAGCTTGGGACTATTCAGATGATTCAAAATTTAGTTCAGTTTGGGGGTTTTGCAAATGATGATCGAAACAAACATTTGGTCAGCTTTCTGGAGATTTGTGATACTTTCAGGTATAATGGGGCGTCGGATGACGCGGTAAGACTTCGTTTGTTCCTTTTCACCTTATGGGACAAAATGAAAAGTTGGTTACACTCTCTACCGCTGGGAACAATAACCACATGGGAAGACCTCGCTTAAAAATTTCTTGCAAAATTCTTCCAACCAGCGAAAACTGCAAAAATGAGGAATGAGATAATTATGTTTGAACAACAACATGGGAATCACTGTATGAGGCATGGGAAAGATACAAGGAATTGCTCAAAAAGTGCCCGCATTATGGATTGCCTAAGTGGTTGCAAATGAATACATTCTAGAACGGGTTGAACGGAAATCTCAGGACTAGTATTGATGCAGCTTCGGGGGGGGGGCATTTATGGCAAAAAGTTGTGAAGAGGCATATCAGTTGATAGAGACTATGGCAGCTAACAACTACCAGTGGCCCACGGCAAGAATGACACATGCAAAGGCAGCTGACGTGTTAGAAGTAGATGGAGTGATGGCAATACAAGCGCAAATTTCAGCACTATCTAAGAAGTTGGATGTTATGTCAGGGGTACAGACACTGCAAGTTATAGTTATTTGTGAATTGTGCGCAGGTGAACATCCTACAGACCAATGTGCAATCAACCCAGCTTTAGTGAAATTTGTGGGTAGCTACAATAGGATTCCACAAACATGTACCAGAATACATACAATCAGGGGAATAAGAATCACCCAAATTTTTCATGGAGTAATAATCAGCAACAACAAGCTCCACGACTGTCATATCCCCCAGGATTCTAGAATCATCAACACTCAGGTCAACATCAAAGAGGAAGTTAAATTTAGAGGATTTGTTGACAAAGTATATAACAAACAACGAGGCAGCTATTTAAAACCAAGCAATGGCCATGAAATCGTAAGAGATAGCCATCAAGAATTTAGAAAATCAGATGGGACAAATTGCTTTAGCATTGAACAATAGACCACAAGGGACTCTACCAAGTGACACAGAAAGAAATTCGAAGGATAATCACGAATAGTGTCAGACAATCACTTTGAGAAGTGGCAAACAACTAAATGGGAAAAGTGCAAAAAATTCAGTTAGAACGGATGACAAAGTTGATGAGAACAATGTGGTTGAAGAAAAACAGGGTGAGGAAAAGCAAATTGAGAAAACAAAGTTAGATGACAAGCCAGTTGTGTATCCTCCACCGCCATTTCAGCAGAGAGTCCAAAAGCAAAAATTAGACAAGCAGTTCGCAAAATTTTTGGAAGTCTTTAAGAAACTTCAGATTAACATCCTGTTCGCAGAAGTCCTAGAACAAATTCCAAGTTATGTGAAATTCATGAAAGGGATTTTGTCAAGGAAAAAGAAGTTGGAATATTTTGAAATAGTGGCACTAACAGAGGAGTGTAGTGTAGTTTTACAGTGGAAGTTGCCACCAAAGTTAAAAGATCTGGGGAGTTTTACCATTTCGTGCATGATTGGGAACATGGCATTCAATAAGTGTTTATGTGATTTGGGGGTGAGTGTTAACCTTATGCCGTTATTAGTTTATATAGAATTGGGTTTGCTAGCCCCAAAGCCTACCAACATCTCATTACAATTGGTAGATAGGTCAGTCACATACCCAAGAGGCATTGTAGAGGACATATTGGTTAAGGTTGACAAGTTTATATTCCACGCGGATTTTATAATTCTAGATTTTGAGGAAGATAAGAACATCCCAATTATCTTAGGGAGACCTTTCTTGGCTACGGGTAGGACATTCATCGACGTACAAAAAGGTGAACTAACTATGAGGGTCTAAGATCAAGAAGTGAAGTTTAATGTTTTCAAGGTAATGAAATTCCCTACGCTTGAAGAAGAGTGTTTTAGGATGGATATCATTAATCAAATAATCAGCAAAGACATAGGTAAAAGTTTGGGTAACGATCCATTGGAAATGACACTATTGGCAAATGAAGAGTTAGATGATCCAGAATTTGTGGATTACTTGCAGATGTTAGAGTCCCTGCCACGAGTTAACAGATTTAAAGAACCATTTAAACCATTGCACACGGAGGAAAGATCCACAACCAGAATGAAACCATCATTGGAGGAGCCACCTTCTCTTGAGCTAAAGCCACTACCTAAACACCTCACGTATGCGTATTTAGGCAATTTTAATTCTTTACCTGTTATTATTTCGGCTGCACTTAACGAATTGCAGGAAGATAAGTTGCTGAGAGTGCTTAGAGAACATAAATCGGCAATAGGATAGACAATTGCGGATATGAAGGGAATAATCCCATCCTTTTGCATGCACAAAATTCTGATGGAAGGCGATGCAAAACTAAGAGTGGAGCAATTGAGACGGCTCAACCCAATCATGAAAGAAGTAGTGAAGAAGGAAATCCTGAAATGGTTAGATACGGGTATCATTTACCCAATTTTTGATAGTAAGTGGGTCAGTCCAGTTCAATATGTACCGAAAAAGGGAGGAATGACCGTGGTACAAAATGATGACAATGAGCTAATTCCGACAAGGACATTGACTGGTTGGACGGTTTGCATGGATTACAGGAAGTTGAATAAAGTGACCCGTAAAGATCACTTTCCCTTTCCCTTTATCGATCAAATGTTGGACAGATTAGCGGGACACGAGTACTACTTCTTACTGGATGGGTATTCGGGTTATAATCAGATAGTCATTGCGCTTGAAAATCAAGAGAATACCACTTTCACGTGCCTATATGACACATTTTCATTCAGGAGAATGTCCTTCGGCTTGTGTAATGGACCCGCTACCTTCCAACGGTGTATGATGGCCATCTTCTCGGACATGGTAGAGAAGAATGTGGAAGTCTTCATGGATGACTTTTCTGTCTATGGAGACGATTTTGATGTATGTTTGGAGAACTTGGTGATGGTGTTAAAGAGATGAGCAGAAACAAATCTGGTACTTAACTGGGAAAAGTGCCACTTCATGGTTGATAAAGTAAAGCTAGAAACGATTGAAAAACTTCCTCCACCAAGTTTAGTCAAGGGAATTTGAAGTTTCTTGGGACATGCCGGGTTCTACAGAAGATTTATAAAAGACTTATCTAAAATTGCAAAACCTTTGTACAGTCTTTTAGAGATGGATTCAATTTTTAAGTTTGATAAGGAGTGTAATTTGGTATTCGAGCTATTGAAGAAGAAATCGACTTCAGCTCCCGTAAATGTCGCACCGAATTGGAATATGCCCTTTGAGTTAATGTGTAATGCGAGCGACTATGCGGTTGGGGATATTTTGGGTCAACATGGAGAAAAGGTATTTCATGCCATATACTATGCGAGTAAGACACTTACGAAGACTCAAATGAATTATACAACTACCAAAAAAGAATTACTTGCGGTAGTATATGACTTCGATAAATTTCAGTCATATTGATAGGAACAAAGGTCGTAGTTTATACGGATCACTTAGCCATTCGATACCTAATCTAAAAGAAAGATGCTAAACCATGACTTATCAGATGGATTCCCCTTCTCCAAGAATTTGACTTAGAAATAAAAGATAGAAAGGGTACGGAGAACTAAGTTGCATACCATTTATCTAGGCTGGAAAATCAGGATAAAAAGGAAGAGGACAGATGTATAATTATTGAATCATTTCTAGATGAGCAGCTGTTTGGGATCAATACGAAATTTCCATGGTACGCAGATTTCACTAATTATCTAGTGAGAAACATCCTTCCCCCTGATCTTACACGATAACAGAAAAAGAAATTCCTACATGACGTCAAGTGGTACATGTGGGATGAGCCATACCTATTCAAACAGTGTGCCGACAAGATGATTAGAAGGTGTGTGTCATACAGGGAGGTGATTAGTATATTGCATGAATGTCATTCGTCTGCATACGGGGGACATTATGGTAGTGAGAGAATAGCGGCAAAAGTTCTTCAAGTCGGGTTTTATTAGCCTACATTATTTAAGAACGCCTACCAATTTGTTAAAAGTTGTGATAAATGCCAAAGGGTGGGCAACATATCGAAAAGGAATGAGATGCCACTACAAACAATATTAGAAGTTGAGATTTTTGATGTATGGGCATGGATTTCATGGGACCATTCCCTTCCTCTTTCAAAAATTAGTACATATTGCTTGTGGTTGACTATGTATCAAAATGGGTTGAAGCCGTGGTGCTCCCAACTAACGATGCCAAAGTGGTCATCAAATTTTTGAAAAAGAATATCTTTACAAGATTTGGCACTCCAAGAGCTATTATAAGTGATGAAGGTAGTCACTTCTACAACAAATTATTTACATCTCTCTTGGTGAAGTATGGGGTCAACCATAAAGTGGCGATGACTTATCATCCCCAAACAAGTGGGAAAGCTGAAGTTTCAAACAAGGAGGTAAAAAGATTCTTGGAAAAGGTGGTGAACCTAAATAGAAAGGATTGGTCTCTTAGGTTGGACGATGCACTATGGGCCTACCGAAGTGCATACAAAACACCAATTAGTATGTCACCATATCAATTGGTCTATGGTAAAGCATGCCACCTGCCTGTGGAGTTATAACACAAAGCCTACTGGGCTATTCAGAAACTAAACTTCGATCAAGCAGCTGTGGGTGAAAAGAGACTACTTTAGTTAAACAAGCTCGACAAATTCCGACTGAAAGCTTACGAGAACTCAAAATTATATAAAGAAAAGGTCAAGAAATGGCACGACCAGAAAATCATACAAAGAACGTTCGAACCGGGGAAATCAGTTCTGTTGTTCAACTCAAGGTTGAGGTTGTTCACAGGGAAGCTAAAATCACGATGGTCGAGTCCATTTACCATTAAAAGAATTTTCTCACATGGCGCCGTTGAACTCTATAGTAGAAACCCATTGGAGATGTTCAAGGTCAACAGTCAACGGTTGAAGCATTATTAGGGTAGAGAATCCAACACAGATGTCATCATAATCACATTATCCGACGTACCAGAAACAGGGAATAGTCAAGCTAAACGACCTAAAATCAAGCGCTAATTGGGAGGCAACCCAATCATACTTTTATTTTTCACATTTTTATTCATAATCGTCAAATTATAGTTTAGGATAGTTAGTAATATAGATTAAATCAATTATTAATTAGTTAAGTTATATGTTCTTGATAATCTCTCCACCATGCTTAAAATGATCAAAATCTACTCACATTTATGTTTTATGGTATTGTAGAATCTTAAAATTATAATGGTTGGAAATATAAGGGTAAAAATAATCAAAATAGATCAAGTTAGTAGGAGACTAGCCCGCTAGGGTGGGCCCCCATAGCACAACACCCCCTGCCGGGGCGAGGGTCCTTAGTTCATTAGTAGGAGGCATTCCCACCGGGGCGGGCTTAATAAGCCTAGTACCCCCCGCCGGGGCAGGGGTCATGAAGTTGAAGCAACATATTTCGGCAATTACATATGGTTGCCCACTATAACTCCTTCCCCAACTAAAACTCCCACTCCCAACACATCTTCATCTTCATGAACCCATGTTTTGGCAAGTTACAATTTACCACCCCACTTCATTAACACCCACCCACTACACTAACCCATTACCTCACACCTCAACCTTGCACCATAACACCATCTCTATAAATTCAATTCCTCGTGACCCAATTTCATCACAAACTTTTAACTCCATCTCCATAAGCTACGAACTAGGGTTCTCATTGAGGTAACTCTATAGAAATTGACAACCTTGCACCTTGCCTTCTAATTCCTACCTTCCTAGCACCATAGTACAGCAAAATCATCAAGTTTGGGGGGGGGGGGTAAAATAGTGTTCACACTAAGTGTTTGTCAAATTGTGTGAGTGAAGTTTGGGGGGAAATATTGTTGTTAAGGTTTGTTGAATTCAATGACATCTAACCCAACATGAAAGAGGCAACGGGGAGAGAGTTCCGGAGCAACACCACTATCTTGAACCTTCAACCGATGTAAATTCATAAGTGTCGCCATCGCCGACCGTTACGACTACATGGCATCAAAAGCACTCACACCAGAGAGGGGGTTGTCACCAGACCATGTCGACGATGAGATGATGCAACAGATATATCACAAAGGTTGGAACAAGTTCATAGAGGAACCCGAGGCCGCTGTTATAAGTGTGGTAAAGGAGTTTTATGCTAACGCCGAGGACAAGGCCCCTTTCAACGCTTTTGTGATGGGAGGATTAGTCCCTTTCAGTATCGATGCCATTAATACATACTATTAGTTACAAGCGCATGAACATTGCAATTATGTTCACTTACATGACAATGATCCCGATTATGAGACCATTCTTAAGGAAATGACTAAACTGGGAACAAAATAGATCACGGGTCGAAAAGGGGGCACGGTTTTTCATAGCAAAGATCTCAGTAGATATGGCAAGATATGGTATGCATTCTTGTGTGCCAAAATATTTCCATCCACACACACGTCCGACGTGACCAAGGAGAAGGCAGTGCTCTTGTATTCCATTATACAAGATTTCATCATCGACGTTGGGGTAATACTCAATTTCTCAATCCGATGTTGCTTACGAGGACATTTCTTGGGCGGCTTGCCACACTTGTCACTCATTGATGGGTTGTATAGGTAAGCGGGAGTTCGATGGTCCGATGACAAACCTACCCTAATGCTGCTTTAGACACTAGATTCGAGAATGATTGCGCGGTACTTGGTGTGGGCAGGCGGTGAATCACATCCGAGAGGATTAGGCTTTGTATTTACCTCAACTTCGAAGGACGAGGTTGAAGATGAAGATACTTCGGATGATGACAAGTTTCAGGAGAATGCACCGATGGGAGAACAAGGAGCAGAGAAGGTTCCACAATCCGAGGCAATATCTAGCCCTCATCTCCTCAGCTTTCAGTGACAAGTGGATGAGCAAAATAAACAAACAAGACGAGAGATGAGGTGACTCGCAGCTAGACAGGACCACATGTTCGAGGCCATGAACCTATCGTTCGCATCATTGAATACGACGCTCCAAAGCTTTAATCCAAATGCTCAATTCCCATACCAGTAGCCTGCCCCAATGCCACGATTCCCACCAAGTGACTCCGATGAAGAAAACAACAACCACTACCACAGACTTAGACGATTACAAGGATGTCCTCATATTTTAATTGTTATATCTACACAATGAGGGCATTGTAATTTTCAAGTTTGGGGGATTTACTTTCATGTTTGCATATTTAAGTTCATTAGGTAGGTTTGCATAGTAGTTATTGTTTAGTTTAGGTTTATGAAATGTTATATTCATATAATCATGCATTTGCATAGTAGTTTAGCAGCATAAATAGTTTTTATTTATTAATTGTTGCATTCATGTTATGTTCACCATCCATATATATATATAAAAAACAAAAACAAAAATTTAGTTAAATAATGTGTTAATTTTGTATATGTCCAGCAGTTGTTGTAAGTTCATTTTATTTTGGCCAATGATGAGATTGAGATTAAGTCGACAATTATAGTTTTGATTATTAGAACCTTGTTATAGTTTCTGTTATGAATTGGATTTGTTCTTGTTTGTTATTGGTATAAAAAGGGTAACACGCTAATAACATCTGTGTCGACTGATTAGTTCAAATTGATACATAAAGAGTTTCTAAAGGAAAATGCTAGTGTAAATGAGAAAATGACAAGGATAGGCAGTGAAGACAAAGAATTAGGCAAAAACCTAAGTTTGGGGTGATAAATGTGGGGTTCATAAGCTTTATATCTAAATAATATATATATATATATATATATATATATATATATATATATATATATATATATATATATATATATATGACTAGTCTTATTTTGGGGCCTTTGTTACTTGAGCAAGTATGCCTGAGGGAGTGTCTCTACACCTAGCGTGTAAGACCCCGAATTTTACGAAATAAAAGTATTCAATTTTTATAATTATTATTCTATTTAGTAAATGTTTAAATTGATAAAAGTACAGTAATACATGTGGTTGCATAGTAGCACACGGTATTGATTATTGATTCTTATGTGAGAAGTCACTTAGTTATACTCAATTATTGCTACAATAATTGATGCATCATATCTCTCATATTATTGATTCAATTATTGTCACAATATCATCTGCATAATATTTTATATATTATTAAATCAATAATTGAGACGAAAAAGTTATTCATATTATTATTTGCAATATTGACAATGTCTAGAAGTTCTGTTAAGGAGAGGTTTGGTCACCTAATTATGCGCCAATAAGGAGAAATCCTTATCGGAAAGCCCCCTCTGTTCTGAGAACGACCTGGTTGTTAAATATTGTGAGTTATAATATTAATGATGAATAAGTTTGTGTTGATTAAAGATGAAATTGATAGTTCTATTTTGTTGGGATTATTAGTGTTAGTGGAAACCGACATTTTTTTAGATAAAAATTGATGTCTGGAAGTTATATTGACCAATCGGGTAATTAATCAGATAAATGAGCAATTAATTGCTATTAATTCACATGATTATAACTATTTGTTCACATGTGTGTACTATTGAATCATATTCATTTACTATTAGTGGAGTTGTTGCAAGTTTGATAATACTTGCATGACTAAGTTAAAAATGGAGGTATAGATGAAGGTACTATACTATAATTAATTTTTTCACATGTTTAGAACTATTAAGTCACATGATTTACTATTGATTCACATGATTTACTATTAGGGGAGGTGGTGCAAGTTTGATAATACTTGCATGACTAAATTAAAAATGAAGGAAAAGAGGAAGGTATTATACTATAATATTTTGAGCCCCAAAACGTGCAATTATCGAAACTATATTTTCCTATAAATAGAAGCTCATTCTTCCTTTATTTCTCACCAATTCACTAAAGCTATAGATCAATTATTATAGAGAGAAAGAAGAAGAGAAGTCTGCTACCTCACTATTCCAGTATCCAGTCTTCTTTTGAGGTAAGGGGTATTATTCTTTCGTATTCATGGAGTTATTTTCTTTCAATACTCGAAAGGGTTGTTATTCTGTTCTTTATTATTATGTTGGAATAACATGTCTATCCGAAGTACCGCATATATGATGAAATTCTTCTGTTATTCCATTCTTTATTATTATGTTGGAATAACCTGTCTGTGCGGTCTATCGCATGCCTGGTGAATTCTGTTGTTATTCCATTCTTTATTATTCTGTTGGAATATCCTATCTGTGCGAATTATACATGACTTGGTTCCATTCTTTATTATTTTGTTGGAATAACCTGTCTGTGCGGTCTATCGTATGCCTGGTGAATTCTGTTGTTATTTCATTCTTTATTATTCTGTTGGAATAACCTCTCTTTGCGGTCTATCGCATGCCTGATGAATTCTGTTGTTATTCCATTCATTATTATTCTGTTGGAATATCCTGTCTGTGCGGATTACGTATGACCTGGTTCCATTCTTTATTATGCTGTTGGAATAACCTGTCTGTGCGGTCTATTGCATGCCCGGTGAATTCTTCTGTTATTCCATTATTTATTATTCTATAGGAATAACCTGTCTGTGCGGTGTATCGCATGCCTGGTGAATTCTTCTATTATTCCATTCCTTATTGTTCTGTTGGAATAACCTGTCTATGTGGATTACCACATGCATGGTGAATGACCTTTCATATTCATTCTTTATTAAATTGTGGAAATGATCTGTTTACGTGGATTACCTTATGGCGGATGAAAATCCATTTGCAGTTTCGTATATTCTATTATACTCGTATGAGATATCATTACTTTTGTAGTCGTCATGAAATATCATATTATTTGGTATTTTCTGTTACGAGTTACTATTCACGGGTTACTATCTACCCGATTACTATTCACTCTAGTATTATTCACTCGGGTATTCGGGGAACTTTTCATGCCGGAATACTATTCACGAGTTACTATTCATAGGCTATTATTCACCCAAATTACTATTCACCCGAATATTATTTACTCGGGTATTTAGAGTACTTTTCATGTCGGGGTACTATTCACGAGGTACTATTCCCGAAGTACTATTTATGGGGTACTATTCATGATGAAAAATTTATTCTTTTCTGTCCAAATTATTTTTGGTGCATGAATATTATTCTTAAATTTTACTCTACAAAGCAGTATCATGTTGACAATTTGGACGTTATTGATTTCAGGATAAATTAACTTATAAATCTTTAAAATTTATTCTTGAACTTGTTTTATTGAATTATTATGTCATTGTCATCATCCTCATGCTTATATTGTGATGAAGGTCATCTTTGGCTTACGTGCATAGATGGACTCGGTATGATTATGACCAGGGATCATTCGGTATAATCATGACCTGTAATGTTATAAATGATGTGGTAAAAGTCATCTTTGGCTTACGTGCATAGATAGACTTTTGATTATTGGTTTTACAGTTGTATATCTTTGGCTTACGTGCAAAGATGAATTGTTGATTATTGGTTTTACAGTTGTATATCTTTGGCTTACGTGCAAAGATGGACTGTTGATTATTGTTGTATATATTTGGCTTACGTGCAAAGATGGACTGTTGATTATTGGTTTTACAGTAGTGTATCTTTGGCTTACATGTTAAGATGAACTGTTGATTGATATCTTCGGTAGTAGTGCAAAGATGAACTGTTAATTGATAGCTTTGGCCCGTAGTGCGAATACGGATAGGTGTATGACATGATCATGACCACTTGTGATACTAATGAATATACTTGGTCGTAGTGCAGGGATAATTCGATGATGTGATTAGCAGGATCATGACCATTAGTTAACAGTTGAATGTCTTTGGCCGTAGTGCACTGATAGGCAATTGATTGGTATGATCATGACCATTGGTTTTATAGTTGAATATCTTTGGCCAGTAGTGCAAAGATAGACAACTGATTGGTATGATCATTTTTATTACATTTGAATATCTTTAGCCTTTGGGGTAAGGATATTGAGTAAATGTTCTATTAAGCCTTTGTGGCAAGGATAAATTGTTGGTTCACACTATTATAAACATGAATTGTGAATTTAACTAACATCTTTGGTGGTTCAGGTGAAGACAGGTGATGAAAGTTCTATTTCTCTTGGGTACAACAAAGGACTGTTGATGAGTATTACAGGGATGAAATATTAACGATGGACTTTTAATTTGGAGGAGATAGTAGATATCATGCTCTACTTGACTCTTCTAATGGATTGCTCGTTCCGCTGCAACTATGGTTGAAAACTTTTATCATCTACCATATGTTCTAAATCTCTGATTTATTATTGACGAAGGATATTGATAATTTAATTATCTTTAGTCATGATATTCTTTACTGGGCTATTTGTGCTCACCCTTTGCTTTACAATTCCTTTCAGGTAATAAGATTGTAGCTGGGTCGAGCGGGGATAACAGGGAAATAGTGTGATGGTCCGAGACTGTCGAAGTTTCTCAATACATTATAAAACGGCATGACATGCAACAGATAATTGTATTGAGGGCCTAAGATGTGTGTGTCATATTTTATACGTCACTTAATAATTGATTTTGGGGAACAACAATAGGGTGATGAGAACCCGACATTGAAAGCGTCAAAAGTTGTGACGCCCCCAAATTCGGGTATCTTCCAACCCGACATATGGTGCTACACTGTACTCATAACCCTACAATCATTCCATTGAAAAACAACAAAATGAATGCAATTACTATCTTCTTATTACAATCAAAGTATAATCCTTCCCAAGTTCATAAACCGATTACATCATTCATTTTTCATAATGTATAATACATACAAACATACTAATCTATTACACGATGACTAGGCATCCATCTTAGCTTTGCCCTTATCTCTCTTAGCATTCTCAGTACGTTCATCCTTAACTGCAATAATATAATTCACGCAAGAAGTGAGCATAGCAGCTTAGCAAGTTTAACAAAGTATAAGAGTAATACCACATTCGTGAATTATATAACTATTCGTGCATAACTGAACAAGTAGTTATGAAATATCATAAAACAACAATTCTATAACAGTTCATAACATTAATTCCCAAAGTATAGAGTAGATTAGGAATTCTCAACCAGTCGATAGACCATGAACAGTAGCTTTCTTTTTTCATACTTGAAAAAGATATCACAACACTAAGGCTCTACATCCGCATTACTTACGAGCACTTCTAAGTGATCAGACTATAGTACTCTATGTTGATCAACACTCATTCATTAAATGTATTTAGGTTTAATATTTGGCAAACTCGCGTGCTCATCGAATAATCGATGAAAAATACTTTTGTTTTTTGATAGACAAACCTTACCTTCACATCCGTACCAATTACTTGGCATAGGATAGCGTTAACATTTCTATATAGAAAGATATGAATATCATTCAATCTATATCTTACGAGTAGTCTAGCCGAGTTAAATCAGGCATTGAACCTTTCTTTAAAACCAGTCGTGCAATTAAGTTCAATGAATCACATAAAACTTGGCTAACTTGAAAGTTAGACAAGCGTTAAGAAAATTTACCTTTCAGCGTCTTCAAATAATTTAATCAACTGAACACAACCTTTACAGAATATACATGATATATTCACATAGCACACTGTAATTAGCTAACAAACAATTGTTCACATTGTTCCTACCAACTTCTTTCTCTTCTATGTCTTAGTAACTTAAGATTAATAATATAGTCAACTCGACTCATTACCCTTCGTCCCGGTTCATTACTCAACTAACGTTATTAACCGGACTCGAACATCGTTGATAAAGTACCAACTTTGTTCATCATTCATAACTTATTAACATGCATTCAATTCCTAAGTTCAATACCATATACTCTAGTATAGGTAGTATAGAAATAGTTTTAATACACTTATGGTGTGTACAAACATTACTCCTTTAGGTTCCTGAACAATCGAAGTTCAAAACCTAAGTCACTATCAGCAACATTGCACTCGCGCCGCGGCGTGGACTTCTTAGTACTAGACTGGCGTTGTGGCTCCAGTTAGCAGTGTCTAGCTTCCGGTCTCGGCGCTGCGGCGCGAGACTTTATACTAACAGTGGTGCTACGGCGCCATTTAGTAGTACCCAACTTTACTGTCCCGGCGCTACAACGCGACATTTAACATTACGTCTGGCGCTGCGGCGCCAGACATTAGTACCAGATAATTTCCATAGTTTAAAAATTTTTGTGAAATTCCCAGAGCCATAACTTCTTCGTTATAAGCCTGATTTGGTCCGTTCAAAAGCCTACACATCATAAATGACATACTTTACGCGTTCATATAAGAATTCGATACTTTTGAATCTGATAATTCAAAATTCACTATTGAGTTCATTTTCTAAATGTTCGTAAACGTAAATGAGCGTTCAATGCTCGTTTTCTTCATTTTAAGTTGGAATCCGACGATTCTCAAACCCACAACTCTAAAATACCTTATATCACGTGTTGACATTAAAAAACAACATTTTCAAGTCTCACGGAAACTTTCGACCTCCACTACGGAATTTCAACATTTTCGGCGTTGAACGTCTATTTCTGTGAAATTCGCCATAACTTCGTTATTAATGTTCTCTAGGACAAATCACTTGGAATACTCCATGGATTTCATATCTACATCCTAACCAAGCAAGATGCATATATTAACGTATTGATGGAGTTCAATCGTTTATCAACAATCGACCTCAACAATCAATATTTTCATGGTTTGAAACAATATCGAACCTTATGATTTCTATGGTTTCATGACTTATAGAGATTGAATCTATAGTAAGTCATCTTTAATCCACTATACAAGATATATACCACCCATGTTATAATTCTCCATGATAAAAGAAAATCAAAAGAGATGGAAATGAAAGATAAGGAATATACCTTAAGAAATCTTAGTGTTCTTGATAAACTTCTAATGAAAAAGATTCAAGGTAGAAGAATGATTTAAGTCTAGCTCTCTTTCTCTCTCAAATAATCTAGGTTACGTCTTGGAAAAATATCAAATGGCCAAACCTAGCTTCCTATTTATAGAAAATAGAATGGAGGGCAATATAGATATTACACTCCCCACCTCCTTACTATTCACACTTGGTCACCAAGTAAAATGCTTGGTGACTAAGCATTAATCTTGGCTTGCACACCAAGGGGGCCGGCCCACCCTTGCCCATGGGTCATCTCCATAGGTTGCCCCATGGGTTTTACCCATTCGGTGACCTACCGATTCGATCCACGGTTTGGTTTTCATGAATTGAGCTTAACTTATTTAACATTGGCCTTTGACTTGGGCTTAACCTATTAATCCCCTTGGGCTTGCTCATTCAAATAATTGGACTAATTATAATCCAACCCAAATGAATTAACATTAAGTCTTAACTTAATTCTATAATACGAATAGTATTCTATACGTACAATTCACGTATTCTCTCCGTATAATACTCGTACAATAATTGTATTATACGTGGTATTTACGCATCATATTATACATAGATACTAAATAGTATCATACTTGTATAACACTCGTTTTAACCCTAACGCAATTCCCTCTACGCGTTTCATTTCCTTCTCGGAAATTAATATACTCAACCCTTAGGTTTTAAGTCTATAGGCTAAAACTTCATTTGCCATAAATGAAATATTATCAGATATTTCATCTCATCTCGATATTCTATCATTATGCGTTTCTCAAAATTTCAAAATAATTCCCCGAACATAAATGGATGAATTGTGTTTTTACAGAAATTTCTCGGAAAACATTCATTTTCGTCTTGGAAATTCTAAACAATTAATTCTAGCACGTAGCCAGATTACTAACCATATAAACACATTATAGGTCATAGAACGACCTTCATATAGCTTACTCACAAAATAAATCAATTAAATTCATTTATGTCACATAATCAAATAAAAATTTAATTGTCATAAAAATCTGATTTTCTTAGGCGTTACATTATCTCCCCCTTATAAGGATTCTGTCCCCAGAATCTTAGCTTATAATTACATGAACAAATGAGGAAAATCTTCCTTCATTTTATTCTCGAGCTCCCACGTTGCTTCTTCAGCATTGTGGTTTCTCCATAACACCTTCACTGAAGGTATGACCTTATTTCTTAAAACCTGATCTTTCCTATCAATAATTTGAACTGGAAGTTCCTTGTAGGACAAATCTTTCTCTATCTGAATAGATTCATACTCTATTACGTGTTTATAGTCCGATTTATAAGGACGTAACACTAACACATGAAACATTATGAATGCGTTCCATTTCTAGAGTTAAGGCTACTTCATAAGACACCTCTCCTACCCTTCTTAATTTCTCAAAAGGTCCTACAAACCTTGGACTTAACTTCACTTTCTTTCCAAAATGTATCTTCCCCTTCCAAGGCGATACTTTCAGAAAAACAAAAGATCCTATATCGAATTCTCTCTTCTCTCTATGAGGATCTGCATACTTCTTCTGCCTATCTTGAGCAGCAACTAATCGAGTACGTATTAACTTCACCATGTCCGCCGTCTGTTGTACCATCTCAGGTCCCAACTTCTGACATTCACCCACCTCATCCCAACACAATGGAGTTTGGCACTTTCTTCCATACAACGCTTCGTAAGGAGGCATGCCTATACTAGCGTGAAAACTATTATTGTACGAAAATTCCACCAACGGTAGATAGTCGTCCCAACTCCCTTTGAAATCTATAACGCAAGATCTTAACATATCTTCAAGCGTTTGAATTGTCCTTTCACTCTGACCATCCGTCTGAGGATGATACGCCATACTCAATCTTAACTGTGTTCCCATTTGCTCTTGCAAACTCCTCCAAAAGTTCGATGTGAATCGTGGATCACGATCTGACACAATCGAAATAGGTACTCCGTGTTTGGAAATAATTTCCTTGACATACAGCTTAGCTAACTAGTGTAGGTTATACCTAACTCCTATTGGTAGAAAATGAGCCGATTTCGTCAATCGATCCACTATCACCCAAATAGCATCGTATCCTTTTCTTGTTGTTGGAAGTCCCACCACAAAGTCCATTATGATATGCTCCCACTTCCACTCTGGAATTTCTAACGGTTGCAACAACCCACTCGGTCGTTGGTGTTCAGCCTTAACTTTTTGACAAGTTAAGCACCTACTAACATATTCTGTTATCTCCCTCTATTTGGCCACCAAAAGTTCTGACGAAGGTCTTGATACATCGTCGTACTACCGGGATGTATCGAGTACCTCGAACTATGAGCATCCATCATTATTTCCTCCTTTAATTCGGAATCATTCAGAACCCAAATTCTTCCTTCAAAACGAAGTAATCCCTCCTTATCAAGGTTATACTTAGTCTTCTCTTCATCTTCTATCCTCTTCTGTATCTGCCTGCATTCCTCGTTGCTCAATTGTACTCCTCTAACCCGTTCCACTATGGTCGGTTGGGTTTCCATGGAAAATAACATTTCCCCCGCTTACTCCCAAAACTTAACTTCTATCTCCATGTTTGCCATCGCTGTTATCAACTCATTCTGAGTTGTTAACATTGACAATTTCTCTCTACCCTTCCTACTTAGAGCATCGACTACTACATTTGCCTTCCCCGAATGATATAAAATATCACAGTCATAATCTTTTATTAATTCTAACCACCTTCTCTGTCTCATGTTCAACTCCTTCTATGTGAAGATATATTTCAGACTTTTGTGGTCCGTGTATATTTCACACTTCTCACCATAAAGATAATGCCTCCATATCTTCAAGGTAAAAACTACAGCTGCCAATTCCAGATTATGAGTAAGATATACTTTCTCATAATCCTTTAATTGACGTGATGCATACGCAATGACCTTGCCTCGCTGCATGAGCACGCAACCCAGTCCTTTATGCGAAGCATCGCTATACACTACAAAATTTCCTATATCGTCTGGTAAGGACAATACAGGTGCCTCACTTAACCTCTTCTTCAACTCCTGAAGACTGTTTTCACATTTTCTAGTCCACACATACTTCACCAACTTTCTTGTCAGATTTTTTAACGGAGTCGCTATTTTAGGAAAGTCCGGAATGAACCTTCTATAGTATCCCGCCAACCCAAGAAAACTCCAAACCTCAGTTGGCGTTATCGGTTTCTCCCACTCATTAACTGCTTCTACTTTTGCTGGATCCACGGAAATGCCATCTTTATCAATAACATGTCCTAGAAACTGCACTCTCTCAAGCCAAAATTCACACTTTGTGAATTTCGCATACAACTTCTCCTTCCTTAGTGTTTCCAACACTATCCATAAATGTTCTGCATGATCTTCTGACATCTTTGAATAGACTAGAATATCATCAATGAACACTACGACAAACTTGTCCAAATATTGTTTGAACACTCTGTTCATCATATCCATAAATCTTGTACCGCATTAGTCAACCCAAATGACATTACGAGCTAACTCGTAATGACCATAACGAGTTCTCAACGCCGCCTCTTAGGTACATCCTCCTTTCTCACCTTTAACGGATGATACCACGTATGCGCCGTCTATCTTAGAACAATACTTTGCCCCTTTCAACTGATCAAATAGATCATCGATCCTGGGCAACGGGTATTTTTTCTTAATCATTAACTTGTTCAGCTCTCGATAGTCGATACAAAGTCTTAATGACCAATCCTTTTTCTTGACAAACAACACCGGTGCTCCCCAAGGAGACACACTCGGTTGAATGTACTTCCTATCTAATAGTTCTTATAATTGAACCATTAACTCCTTCATCTCAACTGGCGCCATCCGATATGGTTCCCTTGAAACTGGTGCCATTCCCGGTAACAGATCAATTACAAACTCAACCTCCTTGTCCGGCCGAATACCCTGTAACTCCTCTGGAAATATATCCGCGAACTCTTGTACTATAGGTATCTGATCCAAGGATGTTCCCACTCTTTGGGTATCCACAACATTGCACAGATAACCCACACACCCTTTTCTCAACATCTTCCTAGCTTATGTCATTGACAGACAACAAATCTTGGTGATTTGCTACCGAAAAACACCACCTTGGTTTTCTTAGAAAGCCGAAGGTTTACAGTTTTCCTATGGCAATCTATTATCGCCTTATGGTTAACCAACTAATCCATACCAAGAATTACATCGAATTCTTTTAACCTTATCGGTACCAAATCTAACGATAACTTATTTCCTCCAATATCTACGCAACAATCCTTATGAATATATTCAATGGGGATTATCTCCTCGTTTGCTACCTTAACCTCTAAAGTTATTGGTAACTTCTCAGGGATTAAACTAATCGCTTAGCAAATTCACATGCTATAAAAGAACAAGTAGCACCCGAGTTAAATAGCATATAAGCATTTATCTCATTCACCAGAATGATACCTGCTACCACATCCGTTGATACAACCGCATCTTGGACAGTCATAATAAACGTACAAGCTGAGGGTCTACTCACTGATGGTGTTGGCCCAGTAATGGCTAATTTACCACTACCAGAACCCTTATTTCCCTCTAAACCCTTCTTCGGGCAATTTTTTTCCATGTGGTCTAATGACCCATAGACAAAACACCATGTAGACACTCGAAATTTTCTGTGCTCCTATTACTAACATTGCAGGAGGGTAGATTTGTCTTTTGGAGATAACCTTGGAAGACAGCTCACATCCATTCCAAATACTACCGGAAGTTTAGTTCCAACCCAGAACACAAACTAGGAACTTCATCTCAAACCCCGGAACACACACCGGGAATGTCATTTCTAATCTCGGAGATAACCCTGAGATATGCAGATCAAAAGACCAGCAACAACGCCGGAGAGGACAGTTCTATCTCGGCAATAACACCGCGACGCTCAGTTCCAGTCCCGAAGACAACACTGGGAGTAGCAACCCCATCCTCGGTGATAGCCCCAAGAGATGCCATTACAGTTCCGGTAATAACCTCGGAAATGCTTGTTTCAAACATATACAATCAGCTTCAACCCCAGACATCCTGTCGAGGCACACACACCTCATACCCAGAGTTAACAACGCGCAGACAGGAACATCCATATATGACAATGAGACATACAAACAAGCAGCAGTCCAATCTCAGTTGAAACCCTGCGCAATGTCTGTTTTCCGCTTAAACCAGCAATAACCCCGATGATGAGTCACAACGTCATCTTACCATGTCAACAAGATGATATCGCGGCATACTAACAAGTACTCTAATCTCAGCTGTAACCCTGAGCAACGTCTACTTTCAACTCAAACCGGCGATAACCCTGGTGAGGAGTCAAACGTCATCTTGTTCCTTCGACAATGGCACGTCGTCTCAACACTTCATACATACATACATCCAATAATGTCCCACAAGAACCAATGATTGACCATCCTGAATGACTATTACGTGTTATAGTACTTTGGATAAAATTTGAAGCTTGAAGATTATGGGTATAGACCCCTCTTCCTGACTTCGTACAACCTCTAATCCATGTCATTGCATAACTCTCGACACAAGCATTCTGAAGAAGGTTAGATATACGTCGTTCGGATGCTCGGATTGAAGTTCTACAAGTTCGAACGGACATTATAGTGCACGAGTGCACGTACTATGAGACGATCGGACCCGCGAGGCTTGGATGCATCACGACCGGCCAAATACCAGATACAATTGCATGCCCAGCAGTATACCGCGACCATCCGCTCTATATATACAATCCTTGGGGTCAGCCATTTTACTCTGCATACACATCTTTTGAGTGTTTCCTCACTTCTAAATACTAGTTAGCTCACATGTAGCTATCTTTTATCCGGCGGGAGCTGAGTGTTCATCCATTTAAAGTCATAGAAGTCTACTTTGGCAGCCCACTATAAGCCTTCTTGTATTTTATAAATCCTTCTTCTCATATTATTACACACTGTTGTACACGTTGAGAGTCGTGTGAGTGTGTTTGCCTGCACTTTCGATCAAGTGGTTTTCATTTACGTACGTATATATATACTTATATATGTATATATTTCGTATATGGACTAACATTATCGAGTTATGCCTCGATTGAGCCTAGACTTTGGTCTAGAGCTTTTAATTGCTTATATATATATATATGTAACTGTTGTCAGACATATCTAATGAACCTGGATTTACATCAAGTGCGTTTAATCGCCTTTATATATATATATATACATATATATAATTGTTGTCGGACATATCTGAAGAGCCTGGATTCATATCTAGTGCGTTTACTGTGTTTATATATATATATATATATATATATATATATACATTTCTATCAGGCCTAGAGTTCACTTCGTGGCCTTTTACAGCTTTATTTACATTATGTCCTGCCTAGACTTCACTTCGTGGCAGTTGATTGCTTTTACAGCTTTATTTACATTTTGTCCCGCCTGGAGTTTACTTCGTGGCGACTGATCATGTTTATATATATATTTACAGCTTATATATATATATAACTGGTTACTGCTTTCCATACGAATTACAATATCATGTGAGCCTAGGAATCATGTGATCATAGATTCAGCTTACTGAATCTAGATTCGGTTCCCATGATGGACATTTTTCAGTTGTAAGCAGCTTGTACATTATTTTAAAGTGTCTGAATTTCCTTGGATGACTGTCATGCCCATGAGGAGTTCGACACTGCTGTATATTATTTTCTCTAGAATGCCTCGCATCTCGAAAATAAAAGCAAACAAGCCGAACATTTAATAATAAAATGGAAGTATGAAAAGGTCTCAATTCCTATTAAGTACAGGGTTTGAAAAACCTCTTTTACAAAATGTCATTGCTATATCGTGGTTAAAACTGAATTTTTCTATAAATTCAAACCCTTTGTATATAGGTGCGAACGAGGCCTCGCACTACTTTTAAATAATTGCATATTGGTCCACACACACACACATTCATATAATAATTTCTTTGAAGAGTGGCGGTCACCGTGGTAACACAGATGTCGGGGGGTGCCTAACACCTTCCCTCCACATAATCAAGCCCCCAGACCAAAAATGAATCTCGGTTTCACAGACCCGTCTAGCAGTGTCAAAACACTCGGTCAATATGCAAACCTTTTTCGGTTGCGTTGGTTCAACCAGTTAAATACACCAACTGGTGACTCTTAAAGTCAAATTGTCGAAATTATATATGTCGGACCTTTTTCACTTATTTTTTCAAACAGATCTCACATTAACATGAGAACACCAAAGAACAAGTAACGAAAAGGGACACTCAAAAATCCCGATGTTGACAGGTGGCGACTCTGCTGGGGATTCCAGTAAGAGGGTTTAAGCCACTATTACAAGCTTTTCAAAATTGTTATATGCTTGTGTGTGAATGTTGCATTTACATTTATGATGAATGTGTACGAATGCATCTTTATTTGCTGCATGGCTAAATATCTATCTGTGATATTAGTGTTTCGCACATGTCATCATTTTGCATAAACGGTGAGACATGTTGTATGTGAATGTATGTTGTGTGGTCCCTCCACCAGGAGGCTATCCTGTCGGTGTTTGATTATTGGACTCGTGGGAAGAATGATTCCTCGGGGCTCAGGAAAGGCACCACTCAGATTCGCTCCAGTTGAACGACCGGATTAACTTCCCATCAAGTAGAATGCGATGACCTGGGAACCTTCATGCCAAAAAGCCGCGAGAGTAACCCTAAGATAGGTCAGCCACTGATAAACCAAACGTGAAGAAAAGTCTCTTCATACTTTCCATTTTCAATTACATGTAAAAGCATTTACTTGTAATTTTATTCCATGCTCATTCATATGTAAATGAAAATATGAAGAATATCTATGCATGCATGACTTGTTATCAATTAACAACCGATTTTGCAGGACAAAATTCCTAAAATGGACATGTTATGATAACATTTATATTACCCTAAGACTAAACTACGTAAGTCTTTTGTAGGGAAGAAATTGGGCCTGTTACCTGCTCAAAATCAAAAAAGGCCGCGAGCCTACAACCAATCATGTCTTCTTCTGACCAGTCTAATACTGTCTCCCGAGAAGAATTTGACGGATTGAGTAAACAAATCACAAACTTGGCTATTCTACTAAAAGAATTACACCAGTCCACTCAGGGTACAAAGATACCTACACATACAAAATCCTCTACACAAGGAGGAGTTCAAGGTCTAGAAAAAAAAATTCCAGAACATCAGTTGGATGCAACCAACAAAGACCCTGAAAACACCCATCTCAAAGGAGATCCAGACACCGGTGATATCAGGAAGAAGGTCCTCCAAATGGAGGAAACCATCCGCGTTCTCAAAGGGATTGGAACACATGGCAGTGTTTCATATACAGACCTGTACATATTCCCTGGTGTTCAATATCCAGAGAAATTCAAGACCCCTGATTTTGAGAAATATGACGGATTAGGGGATCCTTATACACATTTAAAGGTGTTCATTGGAGAACTTGGGTCTTACGCAGAAAATGAAAAGCTCTGAATGCAGCCATTTCAAAAAAGTCTAACTGGAGAAGCCCGTTTATGGTATACCAGATTAGACACCTCTAAGATCTATAGCTGGGAAGAGCTGGCTCATGCCTTCCTTACTCAATACAGTTTTCAATCTCAGATGGCTCCTGATCGGTACCAAATTACCAAGGTCAAGAAACAGTCTAATGAGTCATTTAGAGAGTACGCTTAAAGGTGGAGGCACCTTGCTGCTCAAGTTATTCCTTCCATGACAGAATCAAAAATGGTCATAACCTTCATAGATGTACAGGAAGCTCCTTTCTATGAAAGAGTTCTAGCTAGTATTGGCAAACCATTCTCTGAAATGATCAAACACGGCGAGATGGCTGAAATGTGATTGAAGTCCCAGAAAATTCAAGACCTAACCGCTCTTAAAGTCATTCTTTGAGCACATCCAAATTCGGATCTTCTAGAAACAACCCCCGGAAGGTCCATAAAAAGAAAGAGGAGGATGTTTCCTTGATACTACAAGGACAAAAAGGCAATTAAAGCATGCCTATGCAGAGGAGAAACTACTCCCCTTTTCCAGCACAATCTTCAAACCCTCCATTGCCTAAAAGTGGGGAAGTAAAGCGACCTCGAACGTTCACACCCTTAGGGGACTCGCACGAGAATGTTCTTGCTCTTCTGACTGCTCAAAAGAAAATTAAACATCTTAATGGGAGGGGTTTTAATGCTACTCGGAAGTGTGCTTATGGGCACCTGGACATGATACTCAAGGTTGTTGGGCCTTGAAACATAAGATTCAAGATCTAATAGACAACGGTGATATCGTGGTCACTAAACCAGATCAACCTCATATGCAGGACAACCCTCTTGCTCAACACAAAGAAGAAGAGGTCAACATGATCAGTTGGAGCACTATACAAGGTTTCAATTCTAATGGCGAATCATCCCAATCCATCATAGAGGGTGTTGACAAATGGGATTATGTAAAGTTCTAGTTTACCATGGAACAAAAAATGAAAGCTCTTTACAAATAAATAGAGCAATTGGCAGAACTGGTGACCCACTAGCATCAAGTCACATGCCAATTAATCAGGCAGGAGCATGCCTATCTCCTTCCATTTGTTGTGAATGATCCATCAACACCTTCAGAAAGCGATGTTATGGAGGATAAGGTTGCAAAGCGAGCAAATGCTAAAGCCCATCGGGATTTTGCCAATTAGAGGGAATTCACCTATTTGGGCCAATCCATGGAGGAGATACTACAGATGTTCATCAACGAAGGAAGAATTACCTTCCTTCTCCCTCTAATCAATCCTCGCTCAGGGTGGTTCAATCCTGATGAAATGTGTCAATATCATTCACATTCTCGCGGTCACAACACAGAAGAATGCTGGGCACTCCGCCATCTCATTCGGAATCTTATTGATAGCGGTGTTCTGCAAATAATAGATGATTACACTGTACAACTCAAGGGTGGGAATGCATGTCCTACCAAATGGAAGGGATCAGTAGCAGTTATATCTGAATTGGATGATGAGACTGTCAAAGTATTTCCCATACAACCAATTCAACTCAAAGGAGCTGACAATCCTTTGAAAGTGGCCGCACCAGAGCCAATTCCTTTACCTTTCAGACCACAACATCCTGTTGTCAGCTTACACAAAGTTCCATGGAATTATGGAAAAGCTTAAGGATCCACGTCTCATACTACTGCTACAGTGTTAAAGGAAAATCCACTGTATCTTCCTCAACGGGTTATTAAACCTACTTGCAAAGCATAGGGGAAGTTGCCCATGGAGAAGATTGAAAAATTCCTCCGTACTATGGGCCACAATGAAGCCAAAGTGGTTTTAAGCTTGCAAGAAGCTCCACACCAGATTTTGATACTGGATTTGGTTTTCTCTTCCGAGGATCACCGGAAGATCTTATTGATGGTTTTGAAAGAAGCCTACTTGCCAAAATCAGTGGATGTGAAAAAATTTCAACATTTGGTTGATCACATTTTCAACAACAATGTGATATCCTTCACTGATGACGACATACCTCCCGAAGGGACCGGTCATTACAAGCCTTTGCATATTGTAGTTTTGTCTTCCGGGTACGTGCTAGCAGGAGTATTGATAGATGGAGGCTCATCTCTAAATATCTTTCCTTATGACAACTTGGTAAAGATGAATATAAATCTCAAGCGGATCCAAAGCAGCTATACAGTTATCAGAGCTTTTGATGGATCCCGGAAAAATTCCGTTGGAAAGATTGAATTGCTAATTGAGATTGGTCCCAATACATTCAATGTACCTTTCCACGTCCTCAAGATAGAATCAGGATACAACCTGCTCTTGGGGAGACCATGGATACACATGGCTTGAGTCGTTCCCTCCACACTACATCAACAACTCAAATACATTATCAACAACAGTCTAGTTACTGTCAACGCTGAGCCGGATTGTCCTAAACAAGGAACTCTACCAATTATCAGCTTCAATTCAGAAGTTGAACCGGCTAGTTTCCATACTCTGGAAGTGAGTAACACGCAATACCATTCTATTGGAGTGCCACTTCCCGTACCCAAGATTTCTGCCGAGGTTATGTCGGCCACTCAAGAAATGATGTTATTGGGTCACCAACCTAGACAAGGGCTTGGTAAAGATAAACAGGGTATTAAGCACCCTATCCAAATGTCCAGTCAAATTGGAACAAAATTAACTAGGCTATTCGCGATTCCCATCCGAGAATCCTCATAAGCACAAACAGGTTCCTCAAGCTTCTGTCGCATGGTGATTTTCTATACCTTTACCTCATGAGTTAATGCAATCTCCAGTAAAGGTTCCAGCACATGTTGTGGCTATACTGTTTCCGAAACCAGTGCCAATCAAAGCAAAAGAGGTGCTGATTCCTGATCCCGAGGTGGAAGAAAAGGAGTGGAAACGTAAACATGACCTTGCCTTGATGATGGAAGTTATTCGCGTCATTGTTCATGATGAACATACAAATAGATACACCCCAGACGATGATTGCCCAGATGTCATGGTTATCATTCGGGAAAAGGAGGACAATGACGATCCTTCCATCACTGCAATCCATCAGGACTTTGCTCTCAACAATTGGAGCAACACTCCATGCATTGGTCGATGATGGTAAAATGGGCAGAAAACCCCCTCTGCCCTGTAGATAACTTTAATTGCTTGCTTTCCTTTACAACACTAGCAGTTATTTTATCAAGTACATGCTAATACTTTTGTATGATCGAACAGTTGCATATATTAAGTGAAAGCATATTTTGTTTCGGGACTCAATTTAGATGTGCCTTTCTTCTAGCGATGACATGCCTTCTCCATATAAGGGTCAGAACTTTGATGCAAAGTTGGACTCAGACTTGATGGATATACAAGAGGACATTGAGACACCTCAAGAGATTAAGGAATGGGTCGTAGACAAACCCTAACCCAATCTTGATCAAACCACTCCTTTCAATCTCAGAACCTTAGACAACCCTAAGCTAATCCAGCTTGGTTCAAACCTTACCACAAATCAACGGAATGACATGGTTGCACTGTTAACCCAATTCTAGGATGTGTTTGCATGGTCTCATGAAGACATGGTGTGTTTATCCACTGACATTGTTCTTCATCGCCTTCCCATTAAAGAAGGATTTAAGCCAGTTAGGCAAAAACTCAGGCGATTGAAACTTGAATGGAGTTTAAAGGTCAAAGAAGAAATTGTGAAACAATTTCAAGCTGGCATCATCATGGTGTCTACATATCCGGAGTTGATATCCAACATTGTTCCCCTGCCTAAACCAGGAGGAAAGGTGCGAGTCTGTGTGGATTATTGGGATTTGAACAAAGCTTGCCTTAGAGATAGCTTTCTCGTGCCCTTTTTCCACATTCTTATTGATAATACTGCTCAATATGACATGTAATCCTTTGCTTATTTCTTTGCGGGGTACCATCAAATTATGGTCGCTGAGGAAGATCGTGAGAAAACTACTTTCATCACGCCTTGGGGAACCTTTTGCTACAGACGGTTGTCATTCGGCCTCATTAATGCTAGGGCAACTTATCAGTGAGCTATGATGGCTCTTTTCCACGATTTAATGCACAAGGAGATAGAGATCTACGTGGATGACATCATTGTCAAATCCTGGAAGGAGGATGATCATTTAGACCATCTCAAAAAGCTTTTCAACAGGTTGCATAAGTACAACTTAAAGTTGAATCCCTCCAAGTGCGCCTTTGGTGTTAAGTCAAGCAAGTTGCTAGGTTTCCTAGTCAGCCACAAAGGGATTGAACTGGATCCTACCAAAATCCAGGCCATCAAGGAAATGCCCATTCCTCGAATGCAGAAAGGAAATACGGGGATTTTGGGAAGAATCAACTTCATTAGCAGATTCATTTCTCAACTCACGACAACTTTGTGAGCCTATCTTCAAGTCATAAGGAAGAACTCCTCCATGAAATGGAATGATGAGTGTCGAAAGCCTTCCTCACAATCAAAAGAGCAACTGATTAACGCTCCTGTTTTGGTACCTCCCAGGGATGATGTTCCCCTGTTCATGTACTTGTCCATAAATGACAATGTCATGGGCTATATGCTGTGGAAAAAGGACAATAGAGGCCAAGAACGAGCTATCTATTACCTCAGCAAAAGATTCAGCATCAGTGAACACAAGTACACTCTGATTGAAAAGACTTGTTGTGCTTTAGCATGGGCTGCCATGAGGTTACATCATTACCTCCATGGTCACACAACCCATCTCATATCCCGAATGGATCCTCTCAAGTATGTGTTCAGTAAGCCCATACTGAATTGTTGACTATCCATATGGCAGTTGATCCTACAGCAATTTGACATCGTCTATGTGATGTAAAAGTCTGTCAAAGGTCAAGGAATTGGGGATCAACTGGCCGCCGCACCTGCAGGGGATTACGAACCCTTAGAAACATACTTTCCTGATGAAGGAGTAATGACAATTCAACTACAACATCAGTATGATACATGCCATACGTGGAGAATGTATTTTGATGGAGTTGTTAACACAGAAGGCTCTGAAGCTGGAGCAGTTTTAATATCCGGTACGGGGGAGCAGTATCCCGTCACCGTCAAATTGTAGTTTGTCAGCACCAACAACACAACTGAGTATGAAGGCTGTATCATGGGGCTAAAACTTGCCCGTTCAATGGGTATCAGGTGGTTAACTGTCTTTGGGGATTCCAAATTGGTAATAAAGCAATCCACAGGAATCTATCAAACCAAAGAATTACATTTACTGCCTTACCATCGGCAAGTTTTACAGATGGCTTTGGAGTTCGAAGAAATCTCCTTTCTACACATTCCTCGTAATAGGAATGATTTTGCAGATGCATTAGCAACGTTGGACTCCTTGGTTTACATACCTGACAAGGAAAACATTCCAATCATCACGTTTACTCTGTAAAGAGCCCCAGTCTATGGGAATTACGTTGGAGAAGTATCGGATGAGCTACCTCCCATCCACAACCCTTGGTATCAAAGCATCAAGGAGTATCTACAAGATGGATCTATACCCGCTGAGGCGAGCCTAATTGAGAAGAGGCGGATTCATCGACTTGCTATGAAATTCTACCTGAGCGGAGATGCACTTTACAAAAGAGATGCAGGATTAGGTCTCCTCAGATGTCTGGACAAAAACCAAGCTCAGAGACTCATGGATGAGATCCATGGTGGAGTTTGTGGCCCTCACATGAGTGGACCCCTACTTATCAAAAAGATCCTCAAAACAGGGCATTATTGGCTTACACTCAAAGCTGACTGTGATGATCATGTCAAGAGATGCTATCAATGCCAGATTCATGGGAATGCTATCCACGCCCCTCTAAGGGAACTCCACAATATGAGTTCGCCATGGCCCTTCTCAATGAGGGGAATGGACTTGATTGGGCCCATCGAGCCCAAATCTAGTAATGGACATCAATTCATATTCACCATGATTGACTACTTCACAAAATGGGTAGAAGCAGCATCCTTCCCAAGGGTTACTAAAGAGGTTATCATTACTTTCATTAGAAACAATGTCATCTGTCGATATGGACAACCAGAGGTCATTGTGTCAAACAATGCCAAGAACCTCAACAACAAAATGATGGAGGAGTTATGCAGAAAATTTCACATCAAACATCTCAACTCTGTCATCTACCGTCCAAAGATGAATGGTGCTATTGAAGCGGCTAATAAAAACATCAAAAAGATCATGCAAAAAATGGTCGCCAATCACAAAGAATGGCCTGACCTCTTGCCTCTGACTTTATTAGCATACATAACTTCCATGCGAACGTCCACTGGGGCAACCCCTACTCACTAGTTTATGGGATGGAAGCAGTGCTCCCTATAGAAGTGGAAATAGAATCCCTCAAAGTATTGATGGATGCTCGGTTGGATGAGGACCAATGGGTACAAGACAGGTATCACCAATTGTCTTTAATAGACGAAAGGCGATCCGTGGCTATCTTCCATGGTCAATTATATCAGCAAAGGATCGAATGATCCTATAATAGAAAAGTCCGACTACGGCAGTTCAAACAACATGACTTGGTTTTGAAGAAGATCATGGATAACCAAGATCAATATAAGGGAAAATCCGCTCCTAACTGGGAAGGCCCATTTGTTGTCAAGGAGGTATTGACAGGCTGTGTAATAACCGTAAATTTTAAGTCACCATATATGTATGTACAAATTTTTTTAACCTTGTGTAAGGATTTAATATGTGATAACACATGTGAAGTGGTGCATGGGTCAATTAACATACATATTATAGTTATGGATACTTACATTTATAGATTTCATTAAAAAATGAAAGCCTTGTGACCTAATTATATATTAGGTAAGACTATTAAATAACCTAAGGGTTATGGTAATACGAAAAAGTTAGTATTTTATATGTATACTAACTTAAGTGGGTAAACTTAATATTTCAAGTGACTAATAACTTTAAACCTAATTCTTGTAAATCTAATTAGGTTATGAGATAAAATCATATGTACAAGTAATTAAACTTCATATGATTGGAAATTAAAGCCCTAAATTATCAAATTGGGTAACATTATTAAAATTGCTAGACTATGTTTATTATCTAGCCCAAATCAATTAAAAGAAAAGCCCAAAGGAAATAAAATACAATCCAATATTTAGCCCACTTGATTAGGGGTATTCTAGACATTTGATTAATCAAAATTGGGCATTTAAAATAAAAGCTAAATGGAGGATATTATGAGGATCCTAAGTGGAATAATTAAGCTAACTTGTCCATTAGTAGACATTATTAAACACAAGGACAATGTTGTCAAGCTTCCATTGGTTGCCACTCCATTATGCACATTTAATCATGTTTAACCTAATGGAAGTCATAATACAAAGTTTTTACCTAATGGGCAACAAAATAATTGTGGGAGAATTATTAATGAATTGGCCATTTCATTTTGTAAACACAATTCATTCTTCCAACATCTCATTTTCTCTCCATCTTCTTCTTCTATCTTTTCTCCCAAGCTAGCCAACTTCAAAGAGAGAAAGAGAGAGAGATTTCAGCCATAGAAAGAAAAAATATATAGGAGTGCTAGTTGTTTATGCCCCTAAGTTTATTAGTTACTTTGAAAAATCAAGAAGGGTAGCAACTAAGTCAAGGTATAATGTACCTTCATCTTCTTCTTTTACTTTGTTTTGCTAGCTTGAGTTTTGATGGGGTTGTGTACAACTACTCAAGATACACTAGTTCTACATATCATCATGCATGAAATTAAGTATCTTGAGTGTTGGATCTAAGGCTTAGAGGAAGAAAATGAGCATATGTTCTCCAAGGGTGAAAACTCTTGTTTTTCTTCCACTAAATCTTGTGTAACTCAAGTTGTACAACTTGGAATTGTGATCCGTCGAAGGGGGGTGCTAGATACATGAGTTATGTAGTAAACCCAAGTGGTATATCACAAATCTAGCAAGTTTTGAAACCTTTGAGATTATTTTTCCCAAAATAGTCCACTTTATATGCTAAAGCTTTGAAACTCTAAATCAGCTACTGACTTGTTTTTCATGAGGCTATTTCGGTCAGTTCCTTGTCTTGTAAAAATCTGGAAAAATATTATAGAGGTACCTTATGAAGTTATCTACGCGTAGGAAAAAAGAAACGGACACGTTTGAGTTATATATTGTGCGTAATGACTATTTCCAGTAAAGGACTCCATAAATATTATCCTACGAATATCTCACTGTGTATACACTGGAAAATTCCAAAGGTTTTACAGTAGCTTCATATATGTTAAGAGAGCATACACTGAAAATTTCAGATTTTTCTGAGTAAAACTCAATTTATGAAAAATAGAGCAAGATCCGAGTGTTTTGGACACTTTAAAAATAGTAAATCATTTTCTAAAATTCCAGAAAAATTAGAGGATCATTGTTGGTTCTTATTCCGTCAAAATCCAGAAGTTGAGAATTTTTGGAATCAGTTTGCTATTTTTCCTAAAAATGATTAAGTTATGAATCAAAAGAAATAAATAGTTAAATGATGCCTTTAATGAGAAAAATATAATTTTTATGCTTGAATGCTCATAATATATTATATCATGACTATCTTAGGGCATTTTGGTAATTTATAATACTAAATATTATTTATGACCTTTTATGGATATTAAATAAGAGGTTAATAAAGGATGAACAATTAGAATAAATTGTTTATTAATTTAATAAATCATTAGAATATTATTATAATATTAATAATATTATAATATGATGTTGTTATGTAAATAAAATATTAGATTAGAGTATTATTATTAAATAATAATATTCAAGATTAAATAAAATATTATTAAATGATTAATAATATTAGTAAGTGAATAAAATATTATTAAATGATTAATAATATTAGTAAAGGGATAAAATATTATTAAATGATTAATAATATTAGTAAGTGAATAAAATATTAGTAAATGATTTAAAGTATTATTAGTGAACCAATAATACTAGAAGGTGAATTAATATTATCTAAGTTAATAATATTATGTGAATTAAAGGTAGTCGTTAATTAATAATAACACTATCTAGACATGATAATATTTATAAGAACTTATTGTAATGTATAATATCTATGTGATTACATAATCTGATGTTATGCATTGACTAATTGAAAGACTAATTATAGGTCTCTCAAATGAAGATAATTTAACTGCATAGTGGATAGAACTTAATTTCGTAGCTGTAACCTACGATCGAGGCAAGTTTCCTAACTCAACTTGAGTTATTATTTTCTAAGCATGTTAGTGAATAATTATTGATGATTATTCACGTCTTTATTGATTATTGAAATTCGTACTTTGTGCAATCGAATTCCGTTCTACTGCCATTGAAATGTGAATTAAATTAAAGTTCTTCATTTATGAACTGTTTATGGGATAGATCTATGCTAATTGTATCAGCTAGATCAAGCATGTCTAAATTTGTTAAATCAAATGGGTTTTAAATAACTGTTCTTATTAATTGATATGGTAAGAACTCTTGACTGAGGAATGGACAAATTTGATTAAGGCATGATATCAATGTCGGATTATTAAGTGTTTATGCATAAATCACGGGGTATGAAAGGCTGATCCCCTTGAATACCAAAACTTATTAAAAGGTCCAGTTTAAATCACTGAGCACCTTGGCAAATGTTCATGGTTATTCAAAACCACTCAGTTCATGTTATTCAATTATCGAATATTCAATTGTTGATTATTAATTCATGTTCCTCCACAATCTTATATTATTGTTGAACATTGAAGGCAATATTTCTTTCTAAGTCATGATATATATCCTTTGTCTTTATAAACTTGTGAAGAAAATTAGTTGCTTACTCTTGCTATATCATGACCTCTATTTTTTATTTAAGCCCAAGGATCTAACGTGAAGGACAAGGGCAAGGGAGGGCAAGATCCGAGGAGTAATTTTAGAATGAATGTTAAATTAGTTATTATCTAATGGAATTTCTTAAGTAAACTATTTGTATTATAAATGGTGTATTTAAAGTTAAGGTTATGGAGACCTTGGGACCATATTATGAGACCTTATTATAATGAACAATGTATGTTTATTATTTCAAAATAGTTATAGAATGCTTATGATGATGATAGGATCGTGAGCATTTGAATGATCGAGGTTAGAGAACACGGATTTGGGGCGTCACAAGTTTGGTATCAAAGCCGTAGGTTATAAACATTAGGAATGCAAAACCTAGGTTATAACCTTAGTAGAAAACTCTTATAGTGTTTGTTAGGAGATTGATTATGGAAATTCATCAAGTTTGTGTTGTACTTAATAAAATATTATTTCATTTCATCAATGAATATATTTTATTGTGGTAATGATGTTGATTTTATTTATGGTGTTTGTAGGATGTCTAACGGCGCTTGCCAAGGTAGTTACTCGAGTTGATCGAGAACCCATTGAGCATGAGGTCAACCAAGATGTCCCTCATGGTCCTCCAAGAGGGGACTTGTTAAGGAGAATCGATCAATTAGAAGGCGAGGGGAGGAATTAGAAGTAGAAAACCACACCTCCAATTTCTTTCAAGAACAATACAAGGATGAGGCTCATCAAGCCCGGGATGGAGAAAGTCGAACGAAGGAAAAATTGGATGAGTCCCATTTGCAAGTTGAGATCTTTGAGGTACAACTAGAGAATGAAAAGGCAAAGTTTGGAGAGTTGAGCATAAAGCATTTGGAGATGCGGTGAGTTTGATGTAGAAATTGCCGATAAGATGCGGGTGGAAGAGGCACTCCATGAGTCGGATGAGCTGGTGGGCCAATTAAAGATCGAACTGGAGGTCATAAAGGTCATAGTAGAAACTTTAGGACTGGCCCTTGATGCAGCGTATGAGGGCCAGAGCAGTGGGGCTAGGAGGGCACACTATGAGATAGGAGAGCCTAGTCGATCCGTTCGACGTAGAGTCCTGCGATGAGTTGCTTTCCTAGGACTGTCTGGGTGACTGGGCTGAGCCACCAGTGGTGATGATGTGATGGCCCGTTGTAGATAGATGTATTAGTACCTTTCTTGTTGTGTAATAAGGTTTTATGTTGATGTAAACCTCAGCGGTGTGTGAGGTAGTAAATGGTTAGGTACTTTCCCTAATTGTGTTTGTAGGGAGGTATCATTATGAGTTAATCCCATCTTTTGTGTTAAAATGGGATAGTAGCATTTATAAAATATACTGTATTAATCATGTAAGTCACTTGAAGATTGGTGTATGAATATAAATGCAGTATTATTATGATATGTGTTGGAAAATTTTAAATAGTAAATTTTCTATTTAATGTTATGTGAATCCAGTAGACTGATTTGGAAAATGTTCTTTAAAAACAAACTTAACCCACTAAGCAGGGAGAAAGACTTTAAATCTCTTGTAACTTAAAACTCTCACATAATGATCATCCGATTGTTTAAATAAATAGCGTGTTACATGCTAAGTAATCATATGATAATAAATCAAGAGTAACATGTTAGAATTTTGTTTCACTAGATAATGGCGCCTTGAGGCGTGGACCGAGGAACCAAGATATTGAAGTCGATTAATAATGCGCGGGATCTCAACAAAACCAATGCAAGATTTTATCAATATGATGGTGAAGCCATGAGGAATCAAGCTCAACTCTGCAGGAAATCGGCAGCACACCCAATTAGTCAACTTTAAAGACTTCAAAGCGGTGGGACCGCCGGAGTTCGAGGAAGAGCAATGATTCGATAGAAGCCCAAATGTGGGTAAAGGAGATTGAAGGCCTTCGTTATTGCTAGGGTAGCGGAAGAAGCGAAGATAATTTTGCTACCTACTTAATGAAGGGTGAGGCTAACTATTGGTGGGATGCCAACCAGAACAAAGACGGAACTGGAATCGTGACTTGGGAAGCATTCAAGAAGTTGTTCTTGAGAACTACTTCCACGAGAGTGTTCAAGCAAGAATGGAGATCAAGTTCTTGGAATCAAAAAGAGGAGAATATGTCGATGATCAGAGTATCTTTGCCAAATTCAATGAATTGGCCAGATTCGCTCCACATAAGGTGGACACAGAGGTGAGGAAAGGGAGAAGGTTTGAAAATGGACTAAAGCCGTGGATTTATAGTAAGGTAGCGGTTTTACAAATCACATCATTCTCAACTCTGTTGGAAAAAGCTCTTATAGTGGAAGGAGAAAGCGGCGGTCTCAAGATACAATCGGAGAAGAATAAGAAGAAATCGGAAGGTGGGAATCAAAATGTCGGCGATGGCGGTAGCAACAATAAAAAGCGGAAATGGAGCGATGGGGTTAGTAATGCGAGATGCAAGCAAGGAAGTGTGCAACAAAAGAAGTCGCAGTGTGGGAGCTGTGGAAAGGGTCACTCGGGGAGTGCTTGAAAGGAAAAAGCGATATGTTATACATGTGGGCAAGAAGGGCATACCTCACCCAATTGTACTAAGGTGAAGAAAGGAGGTTGCTTTAATTGTGGTGAAGTGGGACATCGGATCAAGGATTGCCCAAGAAGAAGAAAAGCACGGATGGCGAAAATGGCAACGAGGGCAATAACACTAAGACAACCAAAGGAGGACCAACCCGGCGAACAAGCCGACAAAGACGGACATTCAATATGATTGCAAGATGCCATGGCATCCGGGGAGGTGGTGTCGGTATAATTCGATCAATGATATAAATGCCTATGTATTATTGATTCGGGAGCTTCATGTTCTTTTGTATCTGATGAATTTGTTCAAAGATTAAGTTTACCTCATGAACTATTAGAACACCCAATGAATGTAGAAGTAGCAAACAAAGAAATTATCCCTGTAGACTACATCTATAGGAACTGTTGTGTTAATGTAAGAGGGTTTAAGCTTAACGTGGATTTGATACCGATTCGTCTTGGAGAGTTTGATGTAATACTTGGTATGGATTGGTTATCAAGTCATGGAGCGGTCATTAACTGTAAGAAAAAGTGCGTATACCTAAAGACTCCGAATAAGTCAAAGGTGGTATTTTATGGCAGTAAATCGCCAAGACAATCTTGTTGTCTGACGATGATGCAAGCAAGGAAGTTGCTTAGGAAGGGTTGTATAGGTTATTTGGCTCACGTTGTGGATACCCGCAGAATCGAGGGTGAACTGGGTCAAATACCTATTGTAAGGGAATTCGTTGACGTTTTCCCAGAAGAGATTCCAGGATTGCCACCAGATAAAGAGATAGAGTTTGTTATCGATTTGGCGCCAGGGACATCACCGGTATCCAAAGCGCCATATCGTATGGCTCTGGTAGAAATGAAGGAACTGATGGTTCAACTACAAGAGTTGTTAGATAAGGGATACATTCGACCAAGCGTATCACCATGGGGAGCACCAGTCTTATTCGTAAAGAAGAAGGATGGGTCATTAAGACTTTGTATCGACTACCGAGAGTTGAACAAGGTCACCATTAAGAATAAATACCCGTTGCCCGGGATCGACGATTTGTTTGATCAAATTTGAAGGGGCAAAATACTTTTCAAAATTGACTTGAGGACCGGTTATCACCAACCGAAGGTGAGACATGAGGATGTTCCAAAGACGGCATTCGAAACTTCGGTATGGACACTTTGAGTTTACGGTAATGTCTTTTGGGTTAACTAATGCACCAAAGAACATTCATGGATTTGATGAACAGAGTGTTTAAGCGAGATTTGGATAAGTTTGTTGTTGTGTTCATCGACGACATTACGGTATATTCGAGAGATGGAGGAAGATCACGCTAAACATCTAAGGAAAGTGTTGGAGACGTTAAGGAGGGAGAAGTTGTATGCAAAGTTCTCCAAGTGTGAATTTTGGTTTGCGGAGAGTGCGGTTTTAGGTCACGTTATCGACAAAGATGGTGTTTCGGTAGATCCAAAAAAGTAGAAGCGGTTATCAATCGGGAACGACCAAAGACACAAGCGAAAATTAGGAGTTTCTTGGGATTAGCGAGATACTATCGAAGATTCATCCAAGATTTTTCAAAGGTAGCATCGCCATTGATTGACCTTACTAAAAAGACAAAGGTGAAGTTCGTTTGGATGGAAAAATGTGAACGAGTTTCATGGAATTGAAGAAGAAGCTCGATCAAGCACCTGTTGTTGGCTTTTTACAACAACACGGAAGATTTATAGTGTATAGTGATGCGTCACACAAGGGTCTTGGTTGTGTCTTGATGACATGGCAAGGTCATTCTGCGTCGCTTCACGTCGCCTAAAGGACTATGAGAAGGGGTTATCTCGACTCATGACCGGAGTTAGCAATGATGGTTTTGCTTTGAAAATTTGGAGGCACTATTTGTATGGAGAGAAGTGTGAGATATATATGGATCATAAGAGTCTAAAGTATATCTTCAATGCGAGAAGGAGCTAAATATGAGGCGGTATGCCAATGGCTAGAATTGATCAAGGATTATGATTGTGAGATTCTGTACCATCCGAGCAAAGCAAATGTAGTGGATGATGCCTGAGGCGTAAAAAGCGGAGAGAGTTATTGAAATTAACCATTCAAGAGGAATTGGTGAAGGATTTGAACGACTTGACTTAGAGGTTAAGTATCCGATGGAGGTCAATGAGAAATTATTTATCGTGGCAATGAGCCCTACTTTATTAGATAAGGTTAAAGAGGCTCAAGAGAAGGGCTAAGATCATGGCGACATCAAGAAGCTGGTTAATCAAGGGGATGAATTGAAATACAAGATTGATGGCCTTGGATCGCTAAGATTTGAAGGACGAATTTAGAAAATTAATACGAACTAAGAGAGAGATTACTGCAAGAAGCACACAATCACGAGGTACTCGATACACCTAGGAAGCACAAAGATGTATCAAGACTTACGTCCAACACTTTTGGTGGCCAAACATGAAGAGAGAGGTTGCGAGAATGTGTCGGCAGGATGTCTAACTTGTCGAGAGTCAAGGCGAGCATCAACGAATCGAGTGGATTATTACAGCCTTTAGAGATTCCAGAGTGGAAATGGGAGCACATCACGATGGATTTTGTGGTGGGATTTCCAACTACGCAAAAGGGACACGACGCCATATGGGTGATCGTAGATCGTCTTACGAAGTCGGCTCACTTTTTGCCGATCAAGATCAGGTATAGTCTGGACCAGCTAGCCAAATTATATATCAAAAAAATTATCTCGAGACATGGCGTACCAATATCTATTGTGTTAGATAGGGATCCGCGATTCACGTCAAACTTCTGGAAGAGTCTTCAGGAAAGAATGGGGACGCAGACTACGGATGAGCACCGCGATATCATCCAGAGCCGATGGGCAAAGCGAGAGAAACGATTCAAACACTTGAAGACATGCTCGAGCTTGTGTGATGGACTTCAAGGGTAGTTGGGAGGATCATCTTCCATTGGTAGAGTTCGCATACAACAATAGCTACCACGCCAACATCTAATGCCGCCAAATCTGAAGCAATTGTATGGGAGGAAATGTAGAAACGCCCTTATCTTTGGGATGAAGTGGGTGAACGTCGATTGTTGGGACGAAGCTGAATGCGTGCAGAGGCATCGTAGAGACCATCAAGGTGATTAGAGCTCAATTGGTAGCGACTTAAGATCGCTGGAAGAAGTATCTGCGGACTTACATCACCGTAAAGCGAGATTTTGAGGTGGGAAGCTATGCATTTTTGAAAGTATCTCCTTGGAAAGGGAAGATAAGGTTTGGAAAGAAAGGTAAACGAGTCCAGAGATTTATTGGACCTTTTGAGATCCCCGAAGAAGATAGGCAAAGTGGCGCGTCTGGTAGCTCTACCTCCTAAACTAGAACATATTCATAATGTGTTTCGTATGTGGATCTACTACGACCATATAAGCTGATTACAAGCATGTGATATCGTGCGAGCCAATTCAAATTCGAAAAAGATTTGTCGTATGAAGAAATTCCGGTCGATGTTTTAGATAGAAAGGAACAAAAATTGCGAAATAAGGTTATACATTCTGTAAAAGTTCTTTGGAGGAACCACAATGCTGAAGAAGCTACGTGGGAACTTGAAGAAAAGATAAGAGAAAATTATCCGCACCTTTTTGAGTAACCTTATATGTAATTCCGGGGACGGAATTCTTATAAGGGGAGGAGGATGTAATAACCGTAAATTTTAAGTCACCATATATGTATGTACAAATTTTTTTAACCTTCTGTTACATAAGGATTTAATATGTGATAACACATGTGAAGTGGTGCATGGGTCAATTAACATACATATTATAGTTATGGATACATACATTTATAGATTTCATTAAAAAATGAAAGCCTTGTAACCTAATTATATATTAGGTAAGACTATTAAATAACCTAAGGGTTATGGTAATACGAAAAAGTTAGTATTTTATATGTATACTAACTTAAGTGGGTAAACTTAGTATTTCAAGTGACTAATAACTTTAAACCTAATTCTTGTAAATCTAATTAGGTTATGAGATAAAATCATATGTATAAGTAATTAAACTTCATATGATTGGAAATGAAAGCCCTAAATTATCAAATTGGGTACCATTATTAAAATTGCTAGACTATGTTTATTATCTAGCCCAAATCAATTAAAAGAAAAGCCCAAAGGAAATAAAATACAATCCAATATTTAGCCCACTCGATTAGGGGTATTCTAGACATTTGATTAATCAAAATTGGGCATTTAAAATAAAAGCTAAATTGAGGATATTATGAGGATCCTAAGTGGAATAATTAAGCTTACTTGTCCATTAGTAGACATTATTAAACACAAGGACAATGTTGTCAAGCTTCCATTGGTTGCCACTCCATTATGCACATTTAATCATGTTTAACCTAATGGAAGTAATAATACAAAGTTTTTACCTAATGGGAAACAAAATAATTGTGGGAGAATTATTAATGAATTGGCCATTTCATTTTGTAAACACAATTCATTCTTCCAACATCTCATTTTCTCTCCATCTTCTTCTTCTATCTTTTGATCCCAAGCTAGCCAACTTCAAAGAGAGAAAAGAGAGAGAGAATTTCGGCCATAGAAAGAAAAAATATAGGAGTGCTAGTTGTTTTACTTTGGAAAATCAAGAAGGGTAGCAACTAAGTCAAGGTATAATGTACATTCATATTCTTCTTTTACTTTGTTTTGCTAGCTTGAGTTTTGATGGGGTTGTGTACAACTACTCAAGATACACTAGTTCTACATATCATCATGCATGAAATTAAGTATCTTGAGTGTTGGATCTAAGGCTTAGAGGAAGAAAATGAGCATATGTTCTCCAAGGGTGAAAACTCTTGTTTTTCTTCCACTAAATCTTGTGTAACTCAAGTTGTACAACTTGGAATTGTGATCCGTCGAAGGGGGGTGCTAGATACATGAGTTATGTAGTAAACCCAAGTGGTAGATCACAAATCTAGCAAGTTTTGAAACCTTTAAGATTATTTTTCCCAAAATAGTCCACTTTATATGCTAAAGCTTTGAAACTCTAAATCAGCTACTGACTTGTTTTTCATGAGGCTGTTTCGGTCAGTTCCTTGTCTTGTAAAAATCTGGAAAAATATTACAGAGGTACCCTATGAAGTTATCTACTCGTAGGAAAAAGAACGGACACGTTTTGAGTTATATATTGTGCGTAATGACTATTTCCGTAAAGGACTCCATAAATATTATCCTACGAATATCTCACTGTGTATACACTGGAAAATTCCAAAATTTTTACAGTAGCTTCATATATGTTAAGAGAGCATACCCTGAAAATTTTAGATTTTCCTGAGTAAAACTCACTTTATGAAAAATAGAGCAAGATCCGAGTGTTTTGGACACTTTAAAAATAGTAAATCATTTTCTAAAATTCCAGAAAAATTAGAGGTTCATTGTTGGTTCTTATTCTATCAAAATCCTGAAGCTGAGAAATTTTGGAATCCGTTTGCTATTTTTCCTAAAAATGATTAAGTTATGAATAAAAGGAAATAAATAGTTAAATAATGCCTTTAATGAGAAAAATATTTTTTTTATGCTTGAATGCTCATAATATATTATATCATGACTATCTTAGGGCATTTTGGTAATTTATAATACTAAATATTATTTATGACCTTTTATGGATATTAAATAAGAGGTTAATAAAGGATGAACAATTAGAATAAATTGTTTATTAATTTAATAAATCATTGGAATATTATTATAATATTAATAATATTATAATATGATGTTGTTATGTAAATAAAATATTAGATTAGAGTATTATTATTAAATAATAATATTCGAGATTAAATAAAATATTATTAAATGATTAATAATATTAGTAAGTGAATAAAATATTATTAAATGATTAATAATATTAGTAAAGGGATAAAATATTATTAAATGATTAATAATATTAGTAAGTGAATAAAATATTAGTAAATGATTTAAAGTATTATTAGTGAACCAATAATACTAGAAGGTGAATTAATATTATCTAAGTTAATAATATTATGTGAATTAAAGGTAGTCGTTAATTAATAATAACACTATATCTAGACATGATAATGTTTATAAGAACTTATTGTAATGTATAATATCTATGTGATTACATAATGCGATGTTATGCATTGACTAATTGAAAGACTAATTATATGTCTCTCAAATGAAGATAATTTAACCGCATAGTGGATAGAACTTAATTTACGTGGTGTAACCTTATGATCGAGGCAAGTTTCCTAACTCAACTTGAGTTATTATTTTCTAAGCATGTTAGTGAATAATTATTGATGATTATTCACGTCTTTATTGATTATTGAAATTGTGACTTTTGCAATCGAATTCGTTCTCTTTACGCCATTGAATATGAATTAAATTAAAGTTCTTCATTTATGAACCTGTTTATGGGATAGATCTATGCTAATTGTACCATTAGATCAAGCATGTCTAAATTTGTTAAATCAAATGGGTTTTAAATAAGCGTTCTTATTAATTGATATGGTAAGAACTCTTGGTCGAGGAATGGACAAATTTGATTAAGGCATGATATCAATGTCGGATTATTAAGTGTTTATGCATAAATCACGGGGTATGAAAGGTGATCCCTTGAATACCAAAACTTAGTAAAAGGTCCATTTAAATCACCGAAGCACCTTGGCAAATGTTCATGGTTATTCAAAACCACTCGGTTCATGTTATTCAATTATCGAATATTCAATTGTTGATTATTAATTCATGTTCCTCCACAATCTTATATTATTGTTGAACATTGAAGGCAATATTTCTTTTAAGTCATAATATATATCCTTTGTCTTTATAAACTTGTGAAGCAAATTAGTTGCTTACTCTTACTATATCATGACCTCTATTTTTTCTAAGCTCAAGGATCTAACGTGAAGGACAAGGGCAAGGGCAAGATCCGGGAGTAATTTTAGAATGAATGTTAAATTAGTTATTATCTAATGGAATTTCTTAAGTAAACTATTTGTATTATAAATGGTGTATTTAAAGTTAAGGTTATGGAGACCTTGGGACCATATTATGAGACCTTATTATAATGAACAATGTATGTTTATTATTTCAAAATAGTTATAGAATGCTTATGATGATGATAGGATCGTGAGCACTGAATCTGAGGTTAGAGAACCTGGATTTGGGGGCGTCACAGGCTGTGCTCTCAGATTGCAGGAAATGGATGGCGATGAATTTCCACATCTTATCAACTCGGACATCGTGAAACGGTACTATGCCTGAAGTTACCATCAAACAAACATCCTGGTTTTGATCATCAAATCACTAGTCATTACGATTTTTTAACCCTCTTTTCATAAACTCTTCTGCCCCTCAGGGAAACTTACAATTCAAACCAGAAGCCTGGTTTTACCTCACTTGGAATCAGCAGCCTGGTTCCACTTCATTTTCAAACCTTCATACAATTTCGGTTATCCTACACACGGGATTGAACCTTTCACATCTGCAGTTTATCCCAAACACGGGATTAAACTTTTCTACGCTGGTAGTTTGTCCTGAAAACAGGATCAAACTTTTTCACACCTGCAATTTGTCCCCCATTATGGGATCAAACTTTCTTCTCCCAGCAGTATAGCCTGCACATGGGATTCACACTTCTCTTCACCTTCAATTTGTCCTAAGGGGCGAACTACGTCGACCTGATCTCCCTGATACCCGGGGGTACGTAGGAAACCATATTCTCTATGGCCCAGTCGCAATAAAGAAAAACAACAAAAACATTTCTACCCTTTCTCTACAAAACAACAAAAACAACAAAAATACTTCTACACCCATCTGCCTTCCGCATTCAGCGTTAAACCTCTTACACCAGGTTCGAACTACGCAGACTTGATCTTCTCTTCAATAGGAGTACGTAGGCAACCATTCATAGTGTAGTCTAATCCCTACCAGAACAACATACTTGTCACACACAGTCTGACCGATCACCCTCAATTTGCCCCATTTCATCGGTTTTGAGATCAAAGGATGGAATTATCCAACCTCTTCTCACAAATAGAAGATTCGGTGACCATCTAAGCTGTGATCGTGCCTCGAAGAGCAATACCAACCCATAAGAGATGGAATTAACTACGCTTCTCACAAATAGAAGTACTGGTGACCATCTGTGGTGCGGTCAATCTCAGAGAGGAAGAAACTACCCTCCTCTCCACTTTTCCATATAGATACCAGTCCCAAGACACCAAAGATGGTAGGGATTTATAGAAATCTATGATCCGTTCTCAGAGATCTTGCAACGTCTCAATGTTCATCTATCAAGGATAAATTCAGAATGCATCAAGATCACAAGGCCCTGAAGAAACAGGCAAACATTAAGCAAGTATCAAGGCATAACTAAAAGGGAAGTGAATCAAAATATATTTCCACATATACATAATCCTGTTTGATATATACATCTGTGATGTACATGACAAAATGGCTAAGCTAGTCTGTGCATTAAAATACAAAGCTATCTACAGATCTGTGTGTATGCGGACTATCAGATCTAACATAGCATCCCTCTCTGACGACGGAGGAAGCACTGGAAGCTCCTGCCCAAGGGTATCTACGCGAGCTAGCAGATTAGAGGCTAACTACATGGTGGCATAGTGCTCATCAATGTAAGAACTCATGTTGGCAAGACTGACAGTCATCTGGGATCTAACGGAAGTACTATCTGCAATGGCCACATCCCTAGCAGATAAGGCGACATCTCGTTCCCCTATCAATGAATCCCTGGCCGATCTAGCCTTATCCCTCTCTAATAGAGCGGTATCTCTTTCATCAAGATCTGTCAACATCGCGGCCATAGCCTTATCTCTATCATAGGTGATCAGATGTAAGTTACGCTTTCGAAATGTTATGCAATAATCTTGACAAAGATGGCACTTCGTGGTGGAGAATCCATCACAAATGCTGGCAGCCCAGCAGTCAAATCATCGATGGGAATAACAGCCTCCTCTATAGGCTTCTCATCGTCAAAATCAATCCCCTGCACTGTGGATAACGCCACAACTGATGTAGTCTCTATCTCCATCCATGTAGAATACTCTGCAAAATAACCTGGATAATAGATAGAAAACTCAGCCAGCTCTCGCTGATCTCAACAGGCATACAACCTAGATATGTCTTCCATCGATAAGCGATTGTGTTGGTTACCGACTAATCCTCACCCCTCATATGGATGAAAATCCTGAAACTGGTCAAATTGACACATCACGGCCAATGGGTGGTAAGTAATCATGCCCCTCAATCCAGCCAGAGGGAGATAATCCATGCCCGTAGCATGAGTAATGAAGCTGTAGGGTGAGCTAAGCCCTGAACATGGTAATATGGCAAACAGATCCCTAATCCATGCCAGGAAAACTGACCACGATGCAACATCTGTGCACTCTGCAGGCTGAAAGGAGTATGACATGGCTATCTCCTGGGTGAAACAAAACTCCTACCATCTAAATGTGCTAATCGATCTCAAGTGTGACATAAACCACACATACAGCATGACCGAGCTACCTGTAAACACTCCTACCGGATAAGTGTAGCAGTATGTAGCTGACCTCAAAGTCTCTACGATGATCATCGGTACAATGATACGACCCTCCCTGAGAGCTCTCGCTGCCATAATGACGTCGATATCTAGCTCATCCATGTACCGTGGCATGAAGACGTATGACAATACGCATAGAAACAGTACATCTACTCTGGCTGAATACCAATGGTCCTCCGGTGTGGTGAAATCCCTGGAATGTCGTGCATAGCTATCCTCAGAGCCAAACCTGTCAAACAGGAAACACTGGGATATCACATGGCCGGATGTAATCTCGTCTTGGACCACTCGACGTCTCAATTCGGTGAGGGTCATGAACTGTCTGTTCATGTCTCCAATAGCCATATGCACGCAAGGTCTGTCCAGCGGCAACATCATCAACCGTGCATACTCCTCCAAAGTAGGAAAACCTGCCTCTACGATACCTAGTGTTCTAGCATGCCCTCTACAAATCATGTGGGAACCTAAAACATCAACAAGGTCATAGTATGCTGCAGCAAATCATTAACTATCAGCATGTCTGATGGTGATATAGTATCATACCATGAGTGCATACCAGCTACAACCTCTTTTTCTGGTCACGTACCTTATCTGTCATAAGCACTTTCTCGTCGTGCTTTGACTCAAAATTCGCCTCTACAGATTCCTTTGCCTCACATAGGGCAGTTATCTCCTCATTCTGTGTTTCTATCACAGTGTGCAGATGCACATTCCTATCCAATACATAGGCACGGTTGGTCACAGGCTAACCTGCGGCTCCTGTAGGTACACCTGCGGCACCCCTCCATAGGTCCCACACCTCCGGCATGCTCCAATTAGAGTTGCAAAGGAGGTCTCATAAACTAAAAAGGCCAAATCAGAATAAAATGCTACTGTAAATGAGCGTAATAGACTAAATCCGGTTTCTCGCTCATCGAGGTTAAACTCCGTCTTACGAAAGTTATTCACTTTGAATGCAGGGTATACTATACCAATGAGCTCACCTTTCACAAATCATGCTCAGCAATACCCACAAAGGTCCGATGCCGTCATTTGCAGGGTCATAACCCTAAACTTCCCCGGCGGGGGTTACAACACAAAACCACGATATATCAAACCTCCCCAACGAGGGTTACAACGCTGAAGTTATCAACATCTACGTATCCCCGGTGGGGGTCACAACGCACATCCTTCAAACTTCTGTATGTCCCCGACGGGGGTTACAATGCAATGCAACTATTGATACACACATCAATGAAGGTCAAGCAGCCTTGACATCATGTCAGCCGATGGCAAGTAAACCCATCAAAGTAACCTTCCCCAGCCTACAACGCAATGCTACCATTGACACATACATCAATGAAGGTTAAGCAGCCTTGACAATGCACCCAGCAGGGATTTATACGATGATACACACATCATCGAAGATTAGGCAACCCTGATAACAATAAATTGTTGGTAGTAACTCCGACAAAGTGAGGGAATATGTTATACACATCCTCTAATAGACAAAGCCTTATCCCCATAGATCTCTTACACACAAGAGGTACCTCTATGGAATATAAGCCAGCGTCTAGGATTCAAGACTTTGGTGATAGCCCCGACGTCAACATCCTTGAAGACTTGGATCGTATGTCCAAGCCATCACTGATTGTCATCCTAACAGGATTACCTGACAATCATTCATGCATTCTACATGCATTTGTATCATGTTATTACGTATAACAACATGTTTATCTAGATTGCATTTCAAGTGTCTAGTATTCTTTATCCTATCCATGTCTTGCATTGCATGAATATGATAAAGAGGGGCATCTGTAGACACTCAAAATTTTCTGCGCTCCTATTACTAACATTGCAGGAGGGTAGATTTGTCTTTTGGAGATAACCCTGGAAGACAGCTCACATCCATTCTAGATACTATCGGAATTTCGGTTCCAACCTTTACACAAATCGAACTTCATCTCAAACCTCAAACACACACAATGGAATGTCATTTCCAATCTCGAGATAACCCCAGATATGCAGATCAAAAACCCTAACAACACAACAGGAGAGGATAGTTACGTCTCTCAGTAATAACACTTTGTGATGCTCGGTTCCAGTCCCCAGAGATAACATCGAGTAGTAACCCCATCCTTGGTGATAGCCCCAAGAGATGCCATTGCGCCCAGTAATAACCCGGAAATGCTTGTTTCAAACATATGCAATCGGCTTCAACCCAGACATCTTGTCGAGGCACACACACCTCGCACTGAGTTAACAACGGGCGGGGCAGGGAACATCCACATGATGACAATGAGACATACAAACAAGCGAGAGTCCAATCTCAACAGAACTTCTCGAGCAACGTCTCGCTTTCTGCTTAAACCGACGATAACCCCGGTGAGGAGTCACAACGTCATCTTACCATCTCAACAAGATGATATCGTGCCATACCAATAAGTAGTCCAATCTCAGCTGTAACCCTGAGCAACATCTACTTTGAACTCAAACCGGCGATAACCCTGGCGAGGAGTCAAATGTCATCTTGTTCCTTCGACAATGGCACGTCGTCTCAACACATCATATATACATACATCCAACAATGTCCCACAAGAATCGAGGATTGACAATCCTGAGTGACTATTACGTGTGACAGTACTTTGGATAGAATTTGAAGCTTGAAGACCATGGGCATAGACCCATCTTCCTGACTTCGTACAACCTCTAATCCATGTCATTGCGTAAATCTCGACACAAGCGGTCCGAAGAAGGTCAGATATACCTCGTTCGGATGTTCGGATTGAAGTTATGCAAGTTTAAGTGGACATTACAGTGCACGAGTGCACGTGTCTGAGATAACGGACCCATGAGGCTCGGATGCATCACGACCCGGTAGTAGAGTAAATCATAACATCAGCAGTGTACCTACGGTATCCCATCCATCTATATATACAAGCCTTGGGGTCAGCCATTTGAGAAGAAGAGAGGGAAAAAGGCGAGGAAGCCCTGTCCATTTTACTTTGCATACACATATTTTGAGTGTTTCCTCACTTCTAAACACTAGTTAGCTCACATATAGCTATCTTTTATCCGGCGGGAGCTGAGTGTTCATCCATTTAAAGTCATAGAAATCTACTTTGGCAGCCCACTATAAGCCTTCATGTATTTTATAAAGCCTTCTTCTCATATTATCACACACTGTTGTACACGTTGAGAGTCGTGTGAGTGTGTTTGCCCGGACTTCGATTCGTGGTTTTCATTTCTGTCTGTATATATATACTAATATATGTATATATTTCATATATAGACTAACATTATCGAGTTATGCCTCGATTGAGCCTAGACATTAGTCTGGAGCGCTTAATTACTTATATATATAAACTGTGGTCAGACTTTTTCTGATGAGCCTAGATTTTATATCCAGTGCGTTTAATTGCTTATATATATATATATATATATATATAACTATTGTCAGACATATCTGATGAGCCTGGATTTACATCCAGTGCGTTTAATCGCTATTATATATATATATATATATATATATATATATATATATATATATATATATTTACATTTCTGTCAGGCTTGGAGCTCACTTTGGCCTTTTACAACTTTATTTACATTTTGTCTCGCCTCGGAGTTCACTTACGTGGTAGTTAATCGCTTTTATGACTTTATTACATTTTGTCCCTTTGAGTTTACTTTACTGGCGGTTGATCATGTTTATATATATATATATATATATATATATATATATATTTACATCTTTATATATATATATATAACTGCTTACTACTTTCCATATAAATTACAGTATCATGTGAGCCTAGGAATCATGTGATCACAGGTTCAGCTTACTGAATCTCGATTCGGTTCCCATGATGGACATTTTTCAGCTGTAAGCATCCTATACATTATTTTACAGTGTCTGAATTTCCTTGGATGGTTGTCATGCCCATGAGGAGTTCGGCACTGTTGTATATTATTTTCTAAAGAATGCCTCGCATCTCAAAAATAAAAGCAAACAAGCCGAACATTTAATAATAAAATGGAAGTATAAAAAGGTCTCAATTCCTATTCAGCACAGGGTTTGAAAAACCTATTTTACAAAATGTCATTGCTATGTCATGGTTAAAACTGAATTTATCTATAAATTCAAACCCATTGTATATAGGTGCGAACGAGGCCTCACACTACTTTCAAATAATTTCACATTGATCCACACAAACACACACATTCATATAACAATTTCTTTGCAGAGTGGCGGTCACCGTGGTAACACGGATGTCGGGGGGGTGCCTAACACCTTCCCTCCACATAATCAAGCCCCCGGACACAAAATGAATCTCAATTTCATAGACCAGTCTAGCAGTGTCAAAACACTAGGTTAATGCGCAAACCTTTATTAGTTGCATTGGTACAACCAGTTAAATACACCAACCAATGACTCTTAAAGTCAAATCGTCGACATTATACATGTCGGACCTTTTTCACTTGTTTTTTCAAACAAATCTCACATTAACATGAGAACACCAAAGAACAAGTAACGAAAAGGGACACTCAAAACTCTCGACGTCAACACACCCCTGGTTCTTCTTAGGGTTAGGACAGTTGGGTGAAAATTACCCCTCCTGCCCACAGTTGTAGCACACTAATTTCCCCTTTAAGCAGACTCCCATGTGAGTCTTTCAGCATGTCCTATATGCTTCCATCCTTCGCTTAGGCTCTCCCTGCTTTACCCCAGTATTCCCAAGGTTAAAGCTCTTCCTCTTAGGTAAGTTGCCTCTTCTGCTGGCAACTTCAGCCTTACTCACTCCCTCCAACTTACTCTTGTTCTTTCGCTCTTTGTGGTACTGAGACAATGCCTCACCACCACCTTCTGCTATTATCGCCTTTTCCAGAATGGTCCCGTATGAAGCACTCTGAAAAACCGATATTCTACTATAGAGCCAGGGTTTTAAGCCTTGCTCAAACCTGCGCGCCTTCCTCTCCTCTATATCCACCTGGTATGGAGCAAACCTCGCTAATTCATTGAACTTGGCAGCATACTAGGGAATGGTCATATTCCCCTACTTAAGTTCTAGGAACTTAATCACCATCCTACCCTGCATGCTAGTAGGGAAGTAGTTCTCGAAGAAAACCTTCTTAAATTGTTCCCACGTAACAGCTTATGTCCTAGCCCCACCCTAGTGAGCCTTCCACCAGTAGTTGGCTTCTCCCTTCATCATGTAAGTCGCAAAAGAAGTCTTCTGCGCCTCACCTACGTTTGTTATCACAAACGCCTTTTCAATTTCTTTCACCCATGTCTGGGCTTCTAATGGGTCCGTCGTTCCTCGAAACTCAGTAAGACCCAGACTTTTAAATTCCTTAAAGGTAGTTGTTCTTACTACCCTAGGAGCTACATGAATCCCACCCCTGACTTGGTTAAATGCACTCGTTAATAAATTAATGAACTCTTGCATAAGGTTATTAGGACCCCCCGGATTCTCATTATGAGACTCGGCCTCTTGGTTACGTTGTCTCCTTCTTGGCGGCATAATTCTGATTAAATAAATAAAGTTTCGTTATTATTTATTTAACTACTCGGTTATCATTCTCAAACAACAACAATTCATACCATAACAAGCACATTAAATAAAAACTTCATTATATTAATATGCTTTCATAGTCAAAACTATTTACATCATGTTTCTTTAGCCAAAAAGCTATTACATACTATCCCGCGATTGACTTCTACAAAAATTGGGATTTACAAAAAGACTACCCTTAATTATACAAAAGAGGGATTTACGTCACTACTACATACAAAAAGATCTAATTATCTACTAACACTGTCGAAAGGCATTTTCATATTTCTGATTTGCCAGAATCGACACAATATCTCAACTTATGGTATGTCGAGTCTGCCCGGACTCAATGGAATAACAAGCAATTTTTAGCTTGAAATCCTTATGAGAGCATTCATGGACGTATGACATCCTAGCTATTTTCTGGTCTTTCTTAACCAGTTTCTTTCGAAGCTCTACAGCCTCTTCCTTATAGTCAAATGCCTTATCTGTCATAAGCACTTTCTCGTTGTGCTCTGACTCAAAATCCGCCTCTGCAGATCCCTTTGCCTCGTATTGGGCGGTTATCTCCTCATTTTGTGTTTCTATCACAGTGCGCAGATGCACATTCGTATCCAACATAGCCTGATACAATGATCTCATTGCATCCGGAGGTGTTAGCTCCTAAGTAGGTACCACCGTATTAATCGATGTTACCTCCATCTCATCCTCCACATTAAGCATCTCATTAAGATATGATGCTAACCCCATCGTCTCCTCGGAGTATTGCTCCTCAAAGATATATTCCTCAATGTCTAAGTCTTCTAGTACAACTAACGGTACCTCTGTCACTGGAATTGGTACAATTTTAACTTGGTTCACTGACTCTTCACTCACAACGTGAATGTCTCTATACATCATGCTATCGATCGACATCTATAATAGCACATAACAAGTTGATTAGTACATAATACACAATAGTATAAGCACAAATCACATTTAATTTATTTAGGATTAATTTCCATCTTTAAATTCTTTCGATACTGAGTTATCTCAATACCTTATTAATCAATTCAACGCGAATTTCTTCCTTCGGACTCTACTTTCCTTACGAAGCTATTAGCCTAAGGTTCTTTCCCCCTTAAGTTTTATAACCTAATGCTTTAATACCAACCTGTGACACCCCCAAATTCAGGTATCTTCCAACCTGACACATGGTGCTATACTGTACTCATAACCCTACAATCATTCCATTGAAAAACAACAAAATGAATGTAATTACTATCTTCTTATTACAATCAAAGTATAATCCTTCCCAGGTACATAAACCGATTACATCGTTCGTTGTTCATAATGTATAATACATACAAACATATTAATCTATTACACGATGACTAGGCATCCATCTTAGCTTTGCCTTTATCTCTCTTAGCATTCTCAGTACGTTCATCCTTAACTGCAATTATATAATTCACGCAAGAAGTGAGCATAACAGCTCAGCAAGTTTAACAAAATATAACAGTAATACCACATTCATGAATTATATAACTATTTGTGCATAACTGAACAAGTAGTTATGAAATATCATAAAACAACAATACTTTAACTGTTCATAAAATCAATTCCCAAAGTATAGAGTAGATTAGAATTACGAACCAAATTAGATAGACCATGAGCGATGAGCTTTTACATTATCATACTTGAAAAGGATATCACAGCACTAAGGCTGTACATCCGTATTACTTATGAGCACTTCTAGGTGATCAGCCTATAGTACTCTATGTTGATCAACACTCATTCATTAAACGTATTTACATTTAATATCTGGCAAACTCGCGTGCGCATCGAATAATCGATGAAAAATACTTTTGTTTGCTCATAGACAAACCTTACCTTCACATCTGTACAAATTACTTGGCATAGGATAGCGTTAATATTTCTATATAGAAAGATATGAATATCATTCGATCTATATCTTACGAGTAGTCTAGCCGAGTTAAATCTGGCATTGACCCTTTCTTTAAAACCAGGCGTGCAATTTAGTTCAATGAATCACATAAAACTTGGCTAACTTGAAAGTTAGACAAGCGTTAAGAAAACTTGCCTTTCAGCATGTTCAAATAATTTAATCCACTGACCACAACATTTACAAAATCTACATGATATATTGACATAGCACACTGTAATTAGCTAACAAACAAATGTTCACATTGTTCTACCAACTTCTTTCTCTTCTATGTCTTAGTTAACTTAGGATTAATAATACAGTCAACTCGACTCATTACCCTTCGTCCCGGCTCATTACTCAACTAACGTTCTTAACCGGACTCGAACATCGTTGATAAAGTACCAACTTTGTTCATCATTCATAACTTATTAATATGCATTCAATTCCTAAGTTCAATACCATATAGTCTATTATAGGTAGTATAGAAATAGTTTTAATACACTTATGATGTGTACAAACATTACTCCTTTAGGTTCCTGAACAATCAAAGTTCAAAACCTAAGTTACTATCAACAACCTTGCACCAAGCCCTGGCATGGACTTCTTGATACTAGGCTGGCGTTATGCTCCGAAGTTAGCGATGTCTAGCTTCGGTATCGGCATTGCATTACGAGACTTTATCTGAATAGTAGTGGCGTTGCGGCACCATTTAGCAGTACCCAACTTTATTATGCCGGCACTGCGATGCGGCATTTAACACTACGTCTGGCGCTGTGGCGCCAGACATCAGTACTAGATAATTTCCATAGTTTGAAAATTTTTGTGAAATTCCCGGAGCCATAACTTCTTTGTTATAAGCCCGATTTGGTCCGTTCAAAAGCCTACACATCATAAATGACATACTCTACGCGTTTATATAAGAATTTGACACTTTCAAATCCGATTATTCAAAATTCACTATTGAGTTCATTTTCTAAACGTTCATAAACGTAAATGAGCGTTCAATGCTCGTTTTCTTCGTTTTAAGTTAAAATCCGATGATTCTTCATCCCACAACTCTTAAATACCCTATCTCACGTGTTGACATTGAAAAACAACATTTTTAAGTCTCATGGCAACTTTCGACCTCCAATACGGAATTTAAACGTTTTCGACGTTTAACGTCTATTTCCGTGAATTTCACCATAACTTCGTTATTAATGTTCTCTAGGCCAAATCACATGGAATACTCCATGGATTTCATATCTACATCCTAACCAAGCAAGATGCATATATTAACATATTGATGGAGTGCAATTGCTTATCAACAATCGATCTCAATAATCAATATTTTCATGGTTTGAAACAATATTGAACCTTATGATTTCTATGGTTTCATGACTTATAGAGATTGAATCTATGGTAAGTCATCTTTAATCCACTATACAAGACATATACCACCCATGTTATGATTCTCCATGATCAAAGAAAATCAGAAGAGATGGAAATGAAAGATAAGGAATATACCTTAAGAACTCTTGGTGTTTTTGATAAACTTCTAATGAAAAAACTTCAAGGTAGAAGAATGGTTTAAGTCTAACTCTCTTTCTCTCTCAAATAATCTAGGTTAAGTCTGGGAAAAACATCAAATGGCCAAACCTAGCTTCCTATTTATAGAAAATAGAATGGAGGGCAATATAGACATTACACTCCCCACCTCCTTACTATTCACACTTGGTCACCAAGTAAAATGCTTGGTGACCAAGCATTAATCTTGGCTTGCACACCAAGGGGGCCAGCCCACCCTTGCCCATGGGTCATCCCCATGGGTTTCCCCATGGGTTTTACCCATTCGGTGACCCACCAGTTTGATCCACGGTTCGGTTTTCATGAATTAGGCTTAACTAATTTAACATTGGACTTTGACTTGGGCTTAACCCATTAATCCCCTTGGGCTTGCTCATTCAAATAATTGGACTAATTATAATCCAACCCAAATGAATTAACATTAAGTCTGAACTTAATTGTATAATATGAATCGTATTATATACGTACAATTCACGTATTCTCTCCATGTAATACTCATACAACAATCGTATTATACGTCTTATTTACTCATCGTATTATACATAGATACTAAATAGTATCATACTTGTATAACAATTGTTTTAACCCTAACACAATTCCCTCTACGTGTTTCATTTCCTTCTCGAAAATTAATATACTCAACCCTTAGGTTTTAAGTCCGCGGGCTAAAACTTTGTTTGCCATAAATAAAATATTATCAGATATTTCATTTCATCTCGATATTCTATCATTACGCGTTTCTCAAAATTTCAAAATAATTCCCCAAACAGAAATAGGTGAATAGTGTTTTTAAGGAAATTTCTCGAAAAATATTTATTTTCGTCTTGAAAATTCTAAACAATTAATTCTAGCACGTAACAAGATTACTAACCATATAAACACATTCTACGTCATAGAACGACCTTCACATAGCTTACTCACATAATAAATCAATTAAATTCATTTAATTCACATAATCAAATTAAAATTTAATTGTCATAAAAATCCAATTTTCTCGGGCGTTACCAAAGTGCACCTCATTAGAATGAATATTATAGTAATCTTCTCGTTCTTCTTTGGGGTCTTAAAATATTTGCTGCTGTATTTTATATGGCATTGTAACAATTTAACTTTGGATACTGTCTACGAGACAATATTGTATTAAAACTCACAGCTTATCTGTTGTCGTACTCTGCACGACAGTTCAATAGTTGTATAAAATGAAGTTTGTATTTGATTTTTATAGAGTGATATCTGGCGACTCAGAATGGGTCGTGTGGACCTATTTTGGGGGCGTCACAAATGGTATTAGAGCTTAGGGATATGGTTGCTGGCGGAGATATTAGTCTAGAACTAGGAGGGGAGAGACTGGTAATATACTTCGCTAGGGTGTGACTTACCTAAGATAAAATTGTTTATTTGATAAGTTGATAAATTGTGATCTGGCAATTAACCTTTGTTTTGAAGATATATTCTAGAATAATATCTGAAATACAGGAGATAAGCAATGGAAAAATCATGATATAGAGGAAATAACCGGGAAGGTACAACCTGAAAAGAAAGCAAGGTATTCTCATCTCTTCGAAGTACCAGGAACGTAAATTTCGAGGGTAAGATTTCATAAGGAAGGGAGATTGTAAGACCCCGAGTTTTACGAAATGAAAGTATTCAATTTTTATAATTATTATTTTATTTAGTAAATGGTTAAATTGATAAAAGTACAGTAATACGCGTGGTTACATCGTAGCACACGATATTGATTATTGATTCTTACGTGAGAAGTCACTCAGTTATACTCAATTATTGCTATAATAATTGCTGCATCATATCTCTCATATTATTGATTCAATTATTATCACAGCATCATCTGCATAATATTTTATATATTATTAATTCAATAATTGAGACAACAAAGTTATTCATTTTATTATTTCCAATATTGACAATGTCTAGAAGTTCTGTCAATGAGAGGTTTAGTCACCTAATTGCGCGCCAATAAGGAGAAATCCTTATCGGAAAGCCCCCTCTTTCCTGGGAACGACCTGGTTTTTAAATATTGTGAGTTATAATATTAATGATGAATAAGTTAGTGTTGATTAAATATGAAATTGATAGTTCCATTGTGTTGGGATTATTAGTGTTAGTGGAAACCGACATTTATTTCGATAAAAAATGATGTTTGGAAGTTATATTGACCAATCGGGTAATTAATCGGATAAATGAGCAATTAATTGCTATTAATTCACATGATTATAACTATTTATTCACATGTGTGTACTATTGAATCACATTCATTTACTATTACGCGAGTTTGTGCAAGTTATATAATTCTTGTATGACTAAGTTAAAAATGGAGGTATAGATGAAGGTACTATACTATAATTAATTTTTTCACATGTTTAGAACTATTGAGTCACATGATTTACTATTGATTCACATGATTTACTATTACAGGAGGTGGTGCAAGTTTGATAATACTTGCATGACTAAATTAAAAATGAAAGAAAAGAGGAAGGTATTATACTATAATATTTTGAGCCCCAAAACGTAAAATTATTGAAACTATATTTTCTTATAAATAGAAGCTCATTCTTCCTTCATTTCTCACCAATTCACTAAAGCCACAGAGCAATTATTATAGATAGAAATTATAGAGAGAAAGAAGAAGAGAAGTCTGCTACCTCACTATTCCAGTATCCAATCTTCTTTTGAGGTAAGGGGTATTATTCTTTCGTATTCATGAAGAGGGTTATTTTCTTTCAATACTCGTAAGGGTTGTTATTCTGTTCTTTATTATTATGTTGGAATAACCTGTCTATGCGAAGTACCGCATACATGGTGAAATTATTCTGTTATTCCATTCTTTATTATTCTGTTGGAATAACATGTCTGTGCGGTCTATCACATGCATGGGTGAATTATGTTGTTATTCCATTCTTTATTATTCTGTTGTAATATCCTATTTGTGCGGATTACGCATGACCTGGTTCCATTCTTTATTATTCTATTGGAATAACCTATCTATGCGGTCTATCGCATGCCTGGTGACTTCTGTTGTTATTCCATTCTTTATTATTTCTGTTGGAATATCATGTCTGTGCAGATTACGTATGACCTGGTTCCATTCTTTATTATTCTATTGGAATATCCTCATGCATACGGATTTGCACGCGGCTGACTTAGTTCCATTCTTTATTATTACATTGGAATATCCTCAGATGTATGCGGATTACGTACGACACAGTTCCATTCTTTGTTATTCTGTTGGGATAGCCTATATGTGCGGTCTATCGCATGCCTGGTGAATTCTGTTGTTATTCCATTATTTATTATTCTATTGGAATATCCTGTCTGTGCGGATTACGCATGACCTGGTTCCATTCTTTATTATTCTGTTGGAATAACATGTCTGTGCGGTCTATCACATGCCTGGTGAATTCTTCTATTATTCCATTGCTTATTGTTCTATTGGAATAACCTGTATATATGGATTACCACATACATGGTGAATGACCTTTCGTATTCATTCTTTATTAAATTGTGGAAATGATTTGTTTACGTGGATTACCGCATGACGAATGAAAATCCATTTGCAGTTTCGTATATTCTATTATACTCGTAAGAGATATCATTTCTTTTGTACTCGTCATGAAATATCATTTTATTTGGTATTTTCTGTTATGAGTTACTATTCACCTGGTTAATATTCACTCTAGTATTATTCACTCGGGTATTCGGGGCACTTTTCATGCCGGAATACAATTCATGAGTTACTATTCACGGGTTACTATTCACCCGAATATTATTCACTCGGGTATTTGGAGTACTTTTCATGTCAGGGTACTATTCATGAGGTACTATTCCCGAAGTACTATTCACGGGGTACTATTCACGATGAAAAAATTATTCTTTTCTGTCCAAATTATTTTTGGTGCATGAATATTATTCTTGAATTTTACTTTACAAAGCAGTATCATGTTGACAATTTGGACGTTATTGATTTCAGGATAAATTAACTTATAAATCTTTAAAATTTATTCTTGAACTTGTTTTATTGAATTATTATGTCATTGTCATCATCCTCATGCTTATATTGTGATGAAGGTCATCTTTGACATGATCATGACCAGGTGTACTAATAGCTTTGGCCCGTAGTGAAAAGATGGATAGGTGTATAACATGATCATGACCACTTGTGATATTAATGAATATCCTTGGTCGTAGTGCAGGGATAATTCGATGATGTGATTAGCAGGATCATGACCATTAGTTAATAGTTGAATGTCTTTGGCCGTAGTGCACTGACATGCAATTGATTGGTATGATCATGACCATTTGTTTTATAGTTGAATATCTTTGGCCAGTAGTGCAAAGATAGACAACTGATTGGTATGATCATTGATATTATATTTGAATATCTTTAGCCTTTGGGGTAAGGATATTGAGTAAATGTTCTATTAAGCCTTTGTGGCAAGGAGAAATTGTTGATTCACATTATTATAAACATGAATTGTGAATTTAACTAACATCTTTGGTGGTTCAGCTGAAGACAGGTGATGAAAGTTCTATTTGTCTTGGGTACAACAAAGGACTATGTATGAGTATTACAGGAATGAAATATTAACGATGGACTTTTAATTTGGAGGAGATAGTAGATATCATGCTCTACTTGACTCTTCTAATGGATTGCTCGTTCCGCTGCAACTATGGTTGAAAAGTTTTATCATCTACCATATGTCCTAAATCTCTTATTTATTATTAACGAAGGCTATTGATAATTTAATTATCTTTAGTCATGATATTCTTTATTGGGCTATTTGTGCTCACCCTTTGCTTCACAATTCCTTTCAGGTAATAAGAGTGTAGCTGGGTCGAGCGGGGATAATAGGGAAATAGTGTGATGGTCCGAGACTGTCGAAGTTTCTCAATACATTATAAAATGGAATGACATGCAACATATAATTGTATTGAGGACCTAAGATGTGTGTGTCATATTTTTTACGTCACTTAATAATTGATTTTGGCAAACAATAATAGGGTGATGAGAACTCGACTTTGAAAGAGTCAAAAGTGCACCACATTAGAATGAATATGATAGTAATCTTCTTGTTCTTCTTTGGGATCTTAAAATATTTGTCTGCAACATTTTATATATGCATTGTAACAATTTGAGTTTGGATACATCTCTACGAGATAATATTGTATTAAAACTCACGACTTATATCTGTTATCGTATCTACATGCGATAGTTCAACGATTAATATAAATGAAGTTTGTATTTGATTTTTATAGAGTGATATCTGGCGACTCAGAATGGGTCGTGTGGACCTATTTTGGGGGCGTCACATAGCGCCCTAATGTCTTTTATGGTCTGGGAGTCGTTTGTTGAAAGCTCGCTAAGGGGTAGCAATGTTAGCCTAATGGAATGAGACATTGTACAGTCATGTAAAAAATGAATGAAACGGGAAAAGAGCAAAAAGCCCCCATGAATATATATATTTATATATATATATATATGATAATTGTATAAATATAAAGTATAAGTACCCTATGAGAACCCTTGATAGTGGTAATTGTTTAGTTTTAGTTGGAACTCGTCTGCTTTTGAACTTTTTGAGTTTGCTCTGTATGATTCCTTATAAGAAATTGGTTATGTGTTGAATTTGAATCTGTATTAGTTAGCATGGATGTTGGACATACACACACACTACCAGTGATAATGGATTAAGATTCAAGGACTAATAAGGAATTATCGATTGGTTTTGGTAATTAAAAGTTGTATTGTTTGCTTGATTTCTTTGAGGCCGGTGGAATAATTTTGATTTTATGACACTGTTGGATTCAAAGACATATAGATTAGATGCATTGCATATCGTTACATTTAACTGTTTAGCATATTTCTTTTGTTTTTGGTGCTCGAGGACTAGCACAATTTATGTTTTGGGGTTTTTGATAAGTGGATTTTATATCCACGAATAGGTTCTTAATTCAAGATTAATCGATGTTAATTCTTTATGTTTATGTTTATTTTTATTTATTTATTGTTGATTTATGTGTAGGATGGTTGGTGTGGCAAGTGATCAAAAAGGAGGCATTTAGGGCAACATTTTAGCAAGTTTGAAGCTTAAGCAAAGAACTAAAATTGACCAACTAGCAAGAGCATAGCCGTAGGGCCGGTAGAGGTCTTCAATCCAGTTCGGTAGCCTAGCCCAATTGAGGCGGGGCATGTTACAAGCTTAAACCCTCGTAGGGAAGTGAGAGTCCCAAACAGAGATTCCAAGATTGATTCAAACACTGATGAATTATGAGTCTTAGTAGTTGGAAAGCTGTGGCACTCTAAATGGCATATAAGTGAATTGAGATTATGTGTGTAAACATATATTAACACTAAGAACAAGATCATAAGAACACACAAGGCAATCAATAGAGATTAAGGACATATTTTTATATCAAGCATTGGAGTGAAGATTTTGAAGGAACTTTCATATCGATTGCGGATTAAGGCTAAAGTGAAGGGTATTCTGAATTATTCTTTATCTTTGGTTTTATATTTGTAATTGAAAGGATGATATCTTTAATTTATTCAGTTATTATTTCATTGATGATGAACTAATTTACTATTTAGGCTTATGATGGATCTTTAAGTGAAACGATGGTTTTGTAACTTTGATTTTTAGTTTAATAAGCTATTATCTAGTTTATCTGTATTAATTTGAGCTTGAATTTATGACTTGCCTGATCAACAGTTCTTTGTGGACTTGTATGAATTCGAGAGAGGAAGTACGAGTCTAGACTTAGTTAATATATCATGTGTTCTTGAATTTTGTGAATGAACAAAATCTTGATGAATGTTAGGGTATAGATATACTTAACATCGCATGTAATCAGATAAAGGACTTAAACTTAAACCTTCTTCAATTGTAATTTACATAGAGATATATTGAGTTAGTTGATTAATGTGTTTAACTTATTTCTATCTAAATTATAGATTTGAGTTAATACGGTATTAGTACATCGAGAGGTGGCTAGTGCTACATACATGTTCTTGATTAATAAATTGGGATAGTGAATTGAACTGGAATAAAGGTGTAAAAATCAGAGTGAAGCATGGGGTGAAGTCGTAAGCCTAATTCTCCAATAATTATTTGAAATTTTAGTTTTTAAGATTTGTGATTGTTTTGTGATCATAGCATTTTTAATAATTTAGTTTTAACAATTTTAATCATTAATTTGGATAGTTAAATAGAATTAGGATTAATAAGAAACTGATAATTGTTAGGTTAAAATTCTTACTGATTTCTCTATTTGAACGATACTCTACTTCCTATTATATTACTTGTTGACCACGTATATTTGCGTATTGTGCGTAATTAGATTTTACCCAACAGTATTACCCCGACTGCCGTCAGATCCTTGCGAGGAGTCTCGATTGAGGCACTCAAGGGCAAGATAGTTCGTACAGGTCCTGTGAGCATAGATGCTATGAGCTAGCTGTTGAGTGAGCCCATACCCGAAGATGTCAGGGTCAGGGATCGCATCGGTGATTGTTCCTAATAGTCATTAGGGGCTGCTTCATAGCGGAAAACTCTGCCACGGTATCTTTCTCTTTAGTCAACGCCACACGGGAAGTGGACCGTATCGGAGAGTATGACTAGGGCTCCAACACCTTCGCCTATTTCCTCAGGAGCATTCACATGCGTTCACAAGGTTTGACGGAGGCTTGGCTAGGATTTTACCCATTTTTGCTGGTGAGTATTTCTCTTGTGATTTCCCATATACATGTTAAGAGTGTTGACTGAAAGCAAATGTTTTGCCTTTGTGTTGGCAGTTTAGGGCCTATGAGAAACTCTCATATTTGCGTCCTGTGAGTGTGTTAGGTTTAGATACCTATCCACGAGGACGACGATGACATCATCAAGACATCTTGTTGAGGTTCTTGTAGAAAGAGGTTTCACCCATTGTAAATCTCTAGATTGGAGTTGTTGACAGCTGATGTTATCACATGGATTCTGTAAGACCCCAAATTTTATGAATAAAGATTTAAATTTCTCGAAATATATTTTTGAATATTATGGTGTGGATTTGATATAATGTTATAGTTGTGATTAATATTTACAAATTTTGCAAAGTAACCAAGCGGTTATATAATATTCGATTGGTCAAAAAATATTCATTTTAACATGGAATATTCGTACGACGACACAATCATTGGTGGACCCCACAACGGAAGTATTGTCGTAGTTAGAAAACGACAAAACTATCTTTTTATAAAAATAACGGTGACTAGGGATTATTTGGTATAATCATGACCATTGATGATTACATGAATATCCTTGGCCCGTAGTACAAGGATGATTCGATGATGTGGTTTATTTATTAAGATGAGTCTCAGCAATAAAATTGATGAAAAACTTTTTAAATCATAGAAGATGGTAAATATCATGTTCTACTTGACTCTTTTAATGGATTTCTTGTTCTGCTGCAGTTAAACTTGATGTTTATTGTATTTTATCAGTTTAACACTGTTGAAGACTAATGATAATTTATTCTGCAGTATCTTAGTCATAATATTTCTTACTGGGCTAGTTGAGCTCACCCTTTTGGTTTCATTATTCTCTTAAGGAAATGAGAACGTAGCCGGGACTGGTCAGGGAACAGAGTGATGGTCCGAGATGGTGTTATACTAGTCCTCACTATTCTATAAAATAGTGTGACAATAAATGTAATGAGGACTCTATTTGAGTTTGGATATTGTCTAGAAGACAATATTCGTGTAAAAACTCTCAATTCATGTTGTATAATTAAGTTTGTATTTTTATTCTATACCATGTATTTGGCGACCCAAGATGGGTGATGTATACCTATTTTGGGGGCGTCACATTTGGTATCAAAGCTTAGGGATATGATACCTGGCTGAGATGTGAGGCTAGAACTAGGAGGGGTGAGACGGGTAAATCCTTCGCTAGTATGACATGCCTAAGTTTATTTGGTATTTAATTGGTCGGTCAGAGTATAGGGATAATATGTGATATGTCAATTAACCCTTATTTTGTGGCCGTGTTTGAAAATGGCATTTGAAAATGTCGAGATAAACAATGAAGCACATGAGACCGTTTAGTCACCAACGATCAATACCCAGGATAATGTGCAACAGGAAGACAATAATCCTCAGGTAAACAAAAACACCGATCAAATGATGAATGATGGGATGTTCAGAGGCTTTATGTAATTCATACAATATCAAGCGAGAGCGACTCCTTTTCAAAATACAGGTGGAAACACTGGCAACTCTCGGACGGTAACCGCTAAATAGTTTAAGGAGCTGGGACCACCGAAGTTTTTGGGAGAGCCAAAACCACTTAAGGCAGAGACATGGATAAAGCAGATCACTAAGATATTTGATGTATTGGGATGCTCCGAGTAGCAAAAGGTTCCCTTTGCCACCTTCATGTTGCGAGGAGAGGCAGATTACTGGTGGAAATCTATAAAGCGTACTCAGTCTGCCGCACTAAAGATGTCTTGGGAGAAGTTTTAAAGAACTGTTCAATGACAAGTACTTTCCCGAAAGTATTTGTCACATGAAGGAGGTAGAGTTCATCAAACTAGAGCAAAATAATATAATCGTGTCGTAGTACGAAGCTATGTTTGCCGAGTTATCCCGGTTTGTGTCACACTTGGTTGATAATGAGGAGAAAATGACGCGGATGTTTCTAAGAGATTTGAAACCCGAGATACGTCAATACCTTATCTCTCACAAACTGTGTTTATATTCAGATGTTATAAATAGGGCTCAGTTATTGGAGTGCGATAATGAGTTAACCCAACCAAGAGAGAGCAACCGGCAAGTCGATAATACCAGTGGTAGCAGTCATCGAAGCGGTGACAACAAACGTGGAGGGAATCAACATGCCAGAAATGGTAACCACTTCGGTGGTAATCATGACCAAGATAATAGAAGTGGACATTTCAAGAAGAGGATATTCAATATTGATGGAAACACGTCGATTACAAAGACTGTTGTTAAAGAAGGATCGAAATGATGGCACGGTCAGTATGTTACAAATCTGGGAGGGAGGGCCACATCGGTCAAAATCGTATCGCGACAATCCAAAGTATGTTATGGAAGAGAAGGTCACATAGCTCGATTTTGTCGTGCACCAAAGTCAAGTCCAACTGGGATGGAGGCATCAAAGGGTGTCCCAAACAAGGCAAAATCGGTAGTTCAAGGGAGAGCATTTGTCGTAACCTCCTAAAAAGCAAGGAATTCAAACGAGGTGATCATGGGTAAGCTAATCATAAACTCTAGCGAAGTCTATACCTTATTTGATACCGGTTCTACCCATTCTTTTATTTCTCCTACTTGCGCTCAACGTTTAAATTTAACTCCGGAGAAATTAGACTTTGATTTATCCATTAAAACTCTGTTAGGAGAAACCTTCATTACATCCATTATTTATAAGTCATGTTTGATTCAAATCGGTAACCGCACGTTACCTGTCGATCTTATCACTTTGAAAATACTTGCATTTGATGTGATTTTAGGGATTGATTGGTTAACTACTCATCATACTAAAATTAATTATTTCGTAAGGTGGTTAGCTTTCATATTCCTAACCAACCTTTTATGCGAATTCAAGCAACCAAACCACTAAAGTCAATCACTGTCATATCAAGCCATAAAGCTATTCATTTATTGAAAAACGAATGTCAAGCTTTCTTATCCCATGTCATAGATTTAAATAAAAATACGTCAGATTTGAATGATATTGCTATTGTTAATAAATTTCATGACATATTCCCTAAAGAACTTCCTGGCCTACCCTTAGAGCGTAAAATTGAATTTTGGGTCGACCTTAAACCTGGTACAAAACCCATTTCCAAAGCCCCATATCGAATGGCTCCTATTGAACTTCAGGAGTTAAAAACCCAACTACAGGAATTGCTAGACATCGGTTTCATTCGTCCTAGTATGTCTACTTGGGGTGCTCCTGTTATATTCATTAATAAGAAAAATAGGTACACATTACCTCGAATTGATGATCTGTTTGACCAGTTGCAAGGCGTTAAATTATTTTAAAAGATCGATCTTCGTTCCGGATATCATCAATATAAGATTAAAACTGATGACATTCCAAAGACTACTTTCAGAACTCGGCACGGGCATTACGAATTCCTAGTCATGTCTTTTGGATTGACTAATGCTCCTGCTGCCTTAATGGATATGATGAACCGAGTATTCAAGGAATATTTAGATCACTTTGTGGTCATCTTTATTGATGACATTCTCATTTATTCCAAAAGTCGTGAAGATCATGAGCAACACATGAGGCTCATACTTCAAAAGCTTCGTGAAAATAAGCTATATGCCAAGTTGAAGAAATGCGAGTTCTACACTCATTCTGTTAAAGTATTGCTTCTATACTCTGTGAAATTAGTAGAATATCCTTGATATTTGTGTTTCATCTAGTATCTTTTCATGGAAATATTACTATGAGCTTTCTTGATAATTATTGATCTTTTCATACTGGAATACTATTCATAAGTTACTATTTACGGGTTACTATTTACCCAGTTACTATTCACTCAAATATTATTCACTCGGGTATTCGGAACACTTTTCATACCAGAGTACTATTCACGAGTTACTATTAATAAGTTACTATTCACCTAGTTACTATTCACTTGAATATTATTCACTCAGGTATTTGGGGCACTTTTCATGCTGGGTACTATTCACGAGGTACTATTCCTGAAGTACTATTCACAGGGTACTTTTCACGGGGTACTATTCACCCGAAAAATATATTTCTTTTCTGTCCAAATTATTTTTGATACATGAATATTATTCTTGAAGTTTACTCCATAAAGCAATATCATGTTGACAATTTGGATATTTTTAAACTCTAGATAAATTTAAAGTCTTTAAAATTTATCCTTGATTTCGTTTGATTAATACTTATATCATTGTCATCATCATCATGCTTATATTGTGATGAAAGTCATCTTTGGCTTACGTGCATAGATGGATTGTTGATTGGTATGATTATAACCATGGATCATTCCGTATAATCGTGACCCGTAATGTTACAAATGATATGGTAAAAGTACTCATTGGCCTTTAGTGCATTGATGGACAGTTGTTGGTATGATTATGACCAGGGATTATTTGGTATAATCATGATCATTGATGTTTACATGAATATCCTTGGCCCGTAGTGCATTGATGATTCGATGATGTGGTTTATTTATTAAGCCGAGTCTCAGCGATAAAATTGAGAACAAACATTTTAAATAATATAAGATAGTAGATATCATGCTCTACTTGGCTCTTCTAATGAATTGCTTGTTTCGCTACAGTTAAACTTGATGTTTATTGTATTTTATCAGTTTAACACTGTTGAAGACTAATTATAATTTATTCTGCATTATCTTAGTCATAATATTTCTTACTGGGCTAGTTGAGCTCACCCTTTTGCTTTAATTGTTCTCTTCAGGAGATGAGAATGTAGCCAGGACTAGTCTAGGAACGGAGTGATGGTCCGAGATGGTGTTATATTAGTCCTCACTATTCTATAAAATAGTGTGACAAAAAATGTAATGAGGACTCTATTTGAGTTTTTATATTGTCTAGAAGACAATATTTGTGTAAAAACTCTCAGCTCATGTTGAATAATTAAGTTTGTATTTGTATTCTGTACCATGTATTTGGCTACCCAAGATGGGTGATGTATACCTATTTTTGGGGCGTCACAGATTCTCTACTCTAGGGAACACTTGACCATTGGGTTTGAGGATGGGTACCCGACTGGCTTCGAGTATGTGTTATCCACTCGTAGGATTCCTCTCTTCATAGATGGAGGATGGGAGCTCTATTTAGAAGAGCGTACTATTAAGAGCACTATAGGGGAGATTCGTGTACAGATCTTGCCTCCTGTCAGGCATTATTGGCCTGTATCACAGTCACCCGCCATTGATATCCTATTTATGGGTGTTGACGGCTTTACACTATCAGAGGATCTGTATACTCAGGAGATGTTCCAGCGTTGGTGGTCCACTCGTACCATCGGAGCCCAGACTTGCGCCACTCTGTTTATGGGGGATATGGTTCCTGGATCCGTGATGATGATAGATTGGATGGCCTGTGTCAGAGATCCGACTCCTTTGATACAGATTGACAGTTTGACCCAGCACTTGGACTGAGCACATTTCTTTATCCAGCACTTAGGTAGAGATCCTTCAGAGGCAGATACTTTTGATCCTTCCAGCTTAGGCGTTTGCCCCTCAGATGACCCATATATCTTTGTTGGTGCAGATCCTCCATTGTATAGGCCTGACATCCACATTGACGGAGATCCAGTGACTTAGGAGGAGTTATATCAGGTGGACATGATTGATGATGTAGACATTAACACCATTGTCTTCTTCTGATGTGTATTCTCGTTATATTTTTTGATAGGCCTCTATTAGATACTAGGTGGCTATGCCCCATTCTCGCTATATCTTTCGGTAGGCCTCTGTTAGTTGTTGGGTGTCTATGCCTCATTTCCCTATTTTTTTAGCTGTACAGAGATATATTAGATGATGATGTACTTAGGAATGTATATACTGTTATTCCCTACATTATATTGCCATCTATTGTTGATCATGCATGTATTATGTTATGCATATGTATATATGTCCAGAGATATTCAGCATTGACCCCTGGATGGTCTTATGATACGGCCCACACAGATGTCTTCCTCGACAGTTAGCCGCATTGATCACACCCCACCAGTGTTGGTAGCTTCCAGTCTGAGGTCGTGGTATGATAGTTTGTCTCCTCCAGACAGGGTGACCATAGATCAGTTATTACAACATTCTATGACCCTCCTGATGTTTCAGGTTCCTGCAGGCTTTATAGAGGGTATGCTGGAGCATTGGATACCAGAGAAGTAGGTTTTTTGGTTTGGTATCCAGGAGTTGACTCCCACCTTAGAGGAGTATGCATAGTTAACGGAGCTGCCTTTGGACAGACCTTACACATGGATGGCTATCGATGACGTGAGCCGACAGTTTATGACCCTCACCGGGCTGAGGCATAGGGTATTACAGGATGAGATTACATCCGGCCATGTGATATCCCAACGTTTTCTGATAGACAGATTTGGCTCAGAGGACAGTTATGCCCGGCACTCGGTGGATTTCACCACATCGAAGGACCAGTGGCATGTGGCCAGAGTAGATGTACTCATTATGTGCATAGTAGCTTATGGGTACATGCCACAGTATATGGATGAGTTGGACATCGGTGTTATCATGGAAGTGAGAGCTCTCATAGAGGGTCATACCATTGTGCTGATGATTGTGACAGAGACATTGAGATCCGCCACGTATTGTCATACCTATCCCGTAGGGGTATTCATAGGCAGCTCGGTCATGTTATATGTGTGGTTCATATCATACTTGAGACCGATTGGCACCTTACAACGGCATAGATACTATTTTACCCATGAGATAGCCATGTCTTACTCCTTTCAGCTACGAAGTGTACAAATGCTACATCCTGGTCGATGTTTTTGTTCGCGATCGGAGATCCATTTGGCATTTTGCCGTGTACAGGGCTTAGTTCACCCTACAGCTTCATTACTCATGCACCTGGCATGGATTATCTCCCTCTGGCTGGTTTGAGGGGCATGATGACTTACCACCCACTGGCTGTGATGTCATAGTTTAATCAGTTTAAAGACTTCCATCCTTTTAAGGGGGCATTAGGTCAGCGCTTGACTTCTTGCCATTTATCAACAGAGGATAGATTCAGGGTTTATGCATGTTGGGATCAGTGTGAGCTAGCTGAGTTTTCTGTTAGCCATCTGGGCTGTTCGCCAGTGTATTCTGCATGGATGGAGACAGAGACTGTATCGACTGCAATTGTATCCACAGGGTCGGGGATTGATTCGGAGGGTGGAGATCCCATGGAGGACATTGATTTTCCCGCCGAGGAGGAGCTCTTCGATGGGTTGCCAGCAGCTGTGATAGATTCTCCAGTACTTCTGTAGTTATGACTCCCCTTTTAGAGTATTTAGCGCAGAGTCTACATCTGATGATATTTGAGAGAGATCAGGTTAGAGCCTTGATTTTGACAACTCTTACTGGGATAGATACTGCTCTATTAGAGATAGAGGATGACTTAACTCATAGAGACACCGCTATTGTTGAGCGGGATGAGGCCAGATCATCTAGAGATGCTTTGATTATTGAGCGGGATGCTGCCACATCTTCCCGGGATGTAGCCATTACAGATAGTACTACAGTGAGATCCCTTACTACTGGTATAATTGTTGAGATGAGTGCATATATTGATGAGCATTATGTCACCATGCAGTTGGCTGTGGATCTATTAGCTCGTGTAGATACCCTTCGGCAGGAGCTCACATCATTACCTCCTTCTTTGGAGAGATGCCATGTTGGACTTGATTGCTCATATATCTAAGGGATTATAGATAGGCTTGTATATTCCTGCATAGACTAGCTTAGCCATTTTGTCATGTATAGTTCATATTGTATATATCAAACAACATTATATATGGCAGGTAAATATATTTTGATTCACTTCCCTTTTAGTTGTGCCTTGCTACTTGCTTGATATTTGCCTATTTCTTCAGGGCTTGTGATCTTAATGTATTCTGAACTCATCCTTGATCGGTGGATATTGAGATGTCTTAGGATCTTTCAAAATGGATCGTTGATCTGTGTGTATCCCAACCCTTTTTGGTGTCTTGGGACTTCTTTCTGTATATAGTTGTGGAGAGGATTATGTCTTTCCTCTTTGAGATTGACCGCACCACAGATGGTCGCCAGTCTCCTATTGAAGAGGAGATCCCAAGTAGTTCCATCTCTTATGGATTGGTGTTGCTCTTTGAGGACTCAACCACAACTTAGATGGTCGCCAATTCCCCCATTTGTGTGGGGAGATTAGTTAGTTCCATCCCTTTGGTCTGAAGTCGATGAAATGTGGTGGATTGGAGGTTGATCCTAGTACCATGTGACAAGTTTTTGTGTTTTGGTAGGGGGTAAGACCGAACCATAAATGACTTCCTACATCCTCCTATTGAAGAGGAGATCAGGTCTGTGTAGTTCAAACCTGGTGTAAGAGGTTCAACGCTGTATGTGATAAGGTGTAGAAAGGTGTAGAAGTGTTTTTGTTTTTTTTATTTTTTTTATTGCGACCGAGCCATTATAAAATGGTTGCCTACGTACTCCCAAGTATCGAGGAGATCAAGTTGACGTATTTTGCCCCATGTGCATGATGATTTGCCGTCAAAAAGTTTGATCCCATGTGCAGGACAAACTGCAGGTGTGAAAAGTCTTATCCCTAGCGAGACAAAACTATAGGTGTGAAAAGTTTTATCCATAGTGGGACAAAATTGCGGGTGTGAAAGGTTTAATCTCTATTGGGATAACCTGAAAGGTTTGAAATGAAGTGGAGTGAATGATCTGATGATCTAAAAACCAGGCTACTGGTTTGAAGAGTGTGTTTCCCTGATGGGGCATATGGGTTTGAAGAAAAGGTTGTATGTAGAAAGGGTTAGAAAACCTAAAGTGATTGGTGATCTGGTGATCCAAAACCAGGATATTTGCTTTATGTTAACCTCAGACATAGTACCATTTTATGGTGTCTGAGTTGATGAGCTGTGGAAATTCATCGCCATCCATTTCCTATAATCTGAGAGCACCTCCTGTCAATACTTCTTTGACAATAAACGGGCCTTCCCAGTTTAGAGCGAATTTTCCCTTTGACTGATCTTGGTTGTCAATGATCTTCTTCAAAACCAAGTCATGTTTTTTAAACTGTCATAGCCGGACTTTCTTGTTATAGGATCTAGCGATCCTCTGTTGGTATAATTGCCCATGGAAGATAACATCACTTCATCTTTTGTCTATTAGAGACAATTGGTGATACCTCTCTTGCAACCATTGGTCTTCATCCAGCTGAGCGTCTATCAACACTCTAAGGGATTCCATTTCCACTTCTATGGGGGAGCACTGCTTCTATCCCATAGGTCAATGAGTAGGGGGTTGCCCTAGTGAAAGTATGCATTGAAGTTCTGTAGGCTAATAGAATCAGAGGTAAGAGGTCAGGCCATCCTTTGTTATTGGCAGACATCTTTTGCATGATCTTTTTGATTATCTTATTAGCCGCTTCAACAGCACCATTCATCTTTAGACGGTAGATGACGGAGTTATGGTGTTTGATACGAAATTTACTGCATAACTCCTCCATCATTTTGTTATTGAGGTTCTTAGAATTATCTGACACAATCACCTCTGGTTGTCCATATCGATAAATGACATTATTTCTGATGAAAGCAATGATGACTTCTTTGGTAACCAAGGGGAAGAAGGCTGCTTCTACCCATTTGGTGAAGTAGACAATTATGGTGAAGATAAATTGATGCCCATTACTGGCTTTGGGCTTGATGGGCCCGATCGCGTCCATTCCCCACATTGAGAAGGGCCAAAGTGAACTCATATTGTGGAGTTCCCTCGGAGGGGCGTGGATAGCATTCCCATGAATTTGGCATTGATAACATCTTTTGACGTGATCGTCATAGTCAGCCTTGAGAGAGAGAGCCAATAATGTCCTGTTCTGAGGATCTTTTTGACAAGTAGAGGGCCGCTCATGTGTGGGCCACATACTCCACCATGGATTTCATCCATGAGCCTCTGAGCTTCGTCCTTGTCCAGACATCTGAGGAGACCTAGTCCTTCATCTCTTTTGTAGAGTGCATCTCCGCTCAGGTAGAATTTCATAGCCAGCTGATGGATCTGCTTTTTCTCAGCAGGACTTGCCTCAACGGGTGTAGATCCATCTCATAGATACTCCTTGATGTGCTGATACAAATGGTGCTGGATGGGAGGTAGCTCATCTGATACTTCTCCAATGTAATTCCCATAGGCTGGAGCCTTTTACAGGGAAAATGGGATGCTTGGCATGTTTTTCTTGTCAAATATGTTGATCAAGGAGGCCAAAGTTTCTAGTGCATCTGCAAAGTCATTCCTATTTTGAGGAATGTGGAGGAAGTTTATTTCTTCCAACTCCGAAGCCACCTAGATAACCTGTCGATGGTAAGGCAGCAAATGTAGTTCTTTGGTGTGATAGATTCCGGTGGTTTTTCTGATTACTAATTTGGAATTTCCAAAGACAGTTAACCACCTGATGCCCATTGATAAGGCAAGTTTTAGCCCCATGATACAGCCTTCATACTCAGATGTGTTGTTGGTGCTGATAAACTGCAATTTCATGGCGACATGATATTGCTCCCCATACCGGATACTAGAACTGCTCTAGCTCCAGAACCTTCCATATTAACAGCTCCATCAAAATACATTTTCCATGATTGGTGTGTATCGTACTGATGGTGTTGTTGGACTGTCATTACCTCTTTATCGGTGAAATATGTTTCCAAGGGTTTGAAATCCTCTAAAGGTGCGGCGACCAGTTGATCAGCAATTCCTTTACCTTTAACAGACTTTTGTGTCACGTAGACGATGTCAAATTACTATTGGATCAATTGCCATCTGGACATTCGATAATTTAAGATAGGTTTACTGAACACGTACTTAAGAGGATCCACGCGAGATATGAGATGGGTTGTGTGACCATGAAGGTAATGTTGTAACCTCATGGAAGCTCATGCTAAAGAATAACAAGTCTTCTCAATTAGAGTGTACTTGTGTTCACTACTGCTGAATCTTTTACTGAGGTAGTAGATAGCTCACTCTTGGCTTCTATCGTCTTTTTGTCCCAGCATACAACCCATGGCATTATCATTAATGGACAGGTACATAAATAGGGGAACATCATCCCTGGGAGGTACCAAAATAGGAGCTTTGACCAGCTAAGGAAGGCTTTTTGACACTCATTGTTCCATTTCATGGAGGAGTTCTTCCTTAACAACTTGAAAATAGGCTCACATGTTGCTGTGAGTTGGGAAATGAATCGTCACTTGCCTAATTTCATGGAGGAGTTCTTCCCTAGCAATTTTTCTAATTTAACGCCAAAGGCGCACTTGGCTGGATTCAACTTCAAGTTGTACTTATGCAACCTGTTGAAGAGCTTTTTGAGATGATCTATGTGGTCTTCTTCCCTTCGGGATATGACAATGATGTCATCCACGTAGATTTCTATCTCTTTGTGCATTAAGTCATGAAAAAGAGCCATCATGGCCTGCTAATAGGTAGCTCCGACATTGATGAGGTCGAATGACAACCGTCTATAGCAAAATGTTCCCCAAGGTGTGATGATTGCAGTTTTCTCACGATCCTCTTCAGCAACCATGATTTGATGGTACCCCGCAAAATAATAAGCAAATGAGTACATGTCGTATTGAGCAGTATTGTCAATGAGAATGTGGATAAATGGCACGAGAAAGCTATCTATAATGCAAGCTTTATTAAAATCCTAGTAATCCATGCAAACTCGCACCTCTCCTCCCAGTTTAGGTACGGGGACTATGTTGGATAGCCATTCAGGGTATGTAGACACCATGATGATGCTTCCTCGAAATTGTTTCACAATTTCTTCTTTAACCTTTAAACTCCACTCAGGTTTTAATCACCTGAGCTTCTGCCTGACTTGCTTGAATCCCTCTTTAATGGGAAGACGATGAATGACAATGTCAGTGGATAATCCCACCATGTCTTCATGAGACCATGCAAACACATCTTGGAATTGGGTTAATAGTGTAACCATGTCATTCCTTTGGTTTGGAGTGAGGTCCGTACCGATCTAGATTAGCTTAGGGTTTTCTAAGGTTTCGAGGTTGAAAGAAGTGGTTTGATCAAGATTTGGTTTGGGTTTATCCTCGATGCATTCTTTAATCTCCTAAGGTATCTCAGTGTCCTCTTGTATTTCCATCAAGTCTGAGTCCAACTTTTCATCAAAGTTATAGTCCTTGTGGAGAAAAGGCATCTTATCAGCAAGTATAGGCACATCTAAATTCAGAAGCCTGAAACAAAATATGCTTTCAATTAATATATGAAACTATTCAAACATGCAAAGTGTTAGCATGTATTGACAAAACAACTGCTAATATTGTACAGAAAAGTAAGTAGTTATAGCTATCTACAGGGTAGAGGGAGTATCTGCCCTTTTTACCCTTGTCGACAAATGCAAGGAGTGCTACTCCAATTGTTAAGGGTGAAATCCTGTTGGACTGCAGTGATAAAGGGGTTGTTATCGTCTTCCTTTTCCCGAATGATGACCATAATGTTTGGGCAATCATCGTCTGGGGTGTCTCTATTTGTGTACTCATCATGGAAAATAATGCGTAGGTGAGACAATCTCCTGGAGATGTCTTATTTACGTCTCCATTCCCTTTCTTCCACTTCGGGATCAGGAATCAAGACCTCTTTTGCTTTAACCGGTATCGGTTTGGGAAATAACATAGCCATTACGTGGGCAGGCACCTTTACCAGAGACCGTACAGGATCTAAAGGTGCCTGCCCACATAGGAATCCTCATAATCGTCATGTGGCTGAAGCTAAAGGAATCTGTTTGTGCTTATGAGGATTCCTATGACTGGAACTGGCAGAATAGCCTAGTCTAACTATCCCTGCTTGACTGGGAACTTGAATTGGGCGCTTGATGCCCTGATGATCCTTGCCCAACCCTTGTATAGGTTGATAGCCCAATGATATCATCTCTTGAGTTGTTGCCATTACCTCGGCAAAAATATTGGGTATCAGAGGTTGCACCCCAATGGGATAGTAGTGAGTGTTGCTCACCTCTAGTGTATGGAAACTGATCGGTTCAACTTCTTCATTGAAGCTGATGAGTGGTATGTCACCCTATTCGAGACACTCCGGCTCAGCACTGATAGTGACTAGGTTGTTGTTAACGATGTATTTAAGTTATTGGTGAAGGGTGGAAGGGACGGCTCTAGCCATATGAATCCATGGTCTTCCCAAGAGAAGGTTGTATCCTGTATCTATCTTATGCACGTGAAAAGATACGCAAAATGTATGTGGACCAATCTCCACTGGCAGTTCAATCTCTTAGACAGAGTTTCGTCGGGATCTATCAAAAGCTTTAATAACCGTATGGGTTCTTCGAATCCGATTGAGATTAATGTTCATCTTCACCAAGGTGGCACAAGGACAGATATTCAAAGATGAACCTCCATCTATTAGAACTCCTCCCACTATATATCCGAAAGATAGAACCGCAATGTGCAACGACTTGCAATAACCAGTCCCTTCGGGAGGAATGTCATCATCAAGGAAAGATATCATATTGTTGTTAAAAATGTGATCAACCAGATGTTGGAATTTTTCAACATCCACTAATTTCGGCAAGTGGGCTTCTTCTAAAACCTTTAGCAAGGCCTTCATGTGATCTTCGGAAAAGAAAACCAAGTCCAGTATAAAAATTTGTTGTGGAGATTCTTTTAAGCTTAAAACTACCTTGGCTTCAATATGGCCCATAATACGGAGGAATTCTTCAATTTTCTCTATGGGAACTTTCCCCTTTAATTTGATGGTAGGCTTCATCACCCGGTGGGGAAGATACAGTGGATTCTCCTTCACCATTAAAGTAGTTATGTGAAATGTGGATCCTTCAGCCTATCCATAATTCCATGGTACTTTTTGTAGGCTGACAACAGGATACTGTGATCTAGATGGCAATGTAATTGGCTTTGGCACAGCCACTTTCAAAGGGTTGTCAACACCTTTGAGTTGAATTGCTTCAATTGTGGGTGGTCTGGCAGCCAACTCATCCTCACCGGATATAACTGCTACGACCTCCTTCCATTTGGTAAGAAATGTGTCCCCACTCTCAAGTAGCACAGTGTCATCGTCTGCCAACTGCAGGACACTGCTGTCAATTAAATTCTGAATAAGATGGCAGATTGCCCAACATTCTTCTGTGCTATGTCCGCGAGAGTGGGAGTGATACTCACATATTCCATTAGAATTGAACCATCTGGAACGGGGATTAATTGGAGGTAGCAGAGATTTAATTCATCCTTCATTAACCAGCATCTATAATATCTCCTCCATTGGTTGGCCAAGGTGTGTAAATTCCTTTTTATTGGCAAAATCCCTACGAGCCTTGGCACTTGCTCTTTTTGCAACTTTATCTTCCAGTGTTTCATTTTCTGGAGAGATGATGATGGAGTATTCATAACAAAAGGAAGGAGACTAGCATGCTCATGGCTAACTAATTGGCGTGTGACTTGGTGCTGATTGATCACTAGTTCTGCCAATTGCTCAACTTGTTTGCAAAGAGCCTTCATTTTCCGTTCCATCATGAACTGGAACTGTGCATAATCCCATTTATCATCACCATCCTTGCTGGTTTGGGAGGAGTCGTCGCCATAAGTAGAACTCTGTCCATTGCTCCAATTAATCATATTAACCTCTTCTATCATATTAACCTCTTCTTCTATGTGTTGAGGAAGAGGGTTATCTTGCACATGAGGTTAGTCGGGTTTAGTCACCACAATCTCATCATTATCAATTAGGTCCTAGATCTTGTGTTTAAAGGCCCAGCAATCCTGAGTATCATGTCTTGGCGCTCCAGCATAATAGACACGCTTCCGAGTAGCATTGGAACCCTTCAAATTCGAGTTGGCTGGTGGGAGAAGATGGGTAATTTTCTTCTGAGTAGTCAGAATATTGAGAACATTCTCGAGTGAATCCCCTAGGGGTGTGAACACTCGATTGCGTTGGACTTCTCCACTTATGGGCAATGGAGGATTTGAAGATTATGCTTAAAAGGTGGAGTAGTTTCTCCTCTTGATAGGCATGTTCTGATTGCCTTTCTAACCTTGTAGTATCAAGGAAACATCCTCCTCTTTCTTCTTATGGACCCTCCTGGGGTTGTTTCCATAACTTCCAGACTGGATGTGTTCAGCAACAACTTTCAGAGCGACTAGGTCTTGGATCTTTCCTGACTTCAATCCCATTCAGATATCTCTCCATGTTTGATCATTTCAGAAAATGGCTTGCCAATACCAGCTTAGACTCTCTCATAGAATGGAGCTTCTTGTATGTCTATGCAGGTCATCACCATTTTTGACTCAGTTATAGAGGTAATAACTTGAGCAGCAAGGCGCCTCCACCTTTGAGCATACTCTCTGAAAGACTCATTAGATTGTTTCTTGACCTTGGTAATTTGGTACCGGTCAGGAGCCATTTGAGACTGGAAACTGTACTGACTGAGGAAGGCATGAGCCAGCTCTTCCCAACTATGAATCTTAGAGTTGTCTAATCTGGTATACCACGATCGAGCTTCTCCAGTTAGACTTTTCTGGAATAGCTGCATTCTGAGCTTCTCATCCTTCGCATAAGATCTGAGTTCTCCAATGAATACCTTTAAATGTATGTAAGGATCTCCCAACCCATCATACTTTTCAAAATCAGGAGTCTTGAACTTCTCCGGATAATGAACACCAGAGAATATACAAAGGTTAGCATATGAAACACTCTCGTGTGCTCCAATCCCTTTAATATATCAAATGGTTTTTTCCATTTGAAGGACTTTCTTCCTAATATCACTGGTGTCTAGATCTTCTTTGAGATGGGTAATTTCAGGGATTTTGTTGGACTATCCAACTGAAGCTCGGGTATTGTAATTGCCTGGTCAGAACCTTGAGTTCCTCCTTGTAAAGAAGATTTTGTATATATGGGTATTCATAGTCCCTGAGTAGACTGGTGTAGTTCTTTAAGCAGAACAACCAAATCTTTAATTTGCTTGCTTAATCCGTCAAACTCCTCACGAAAGACATGAGCAGGATTAGCCAGGTCAGATGAAGACATAATTGGTTGTAGGCTCGTTGCCTTTTTGGACTTTGAACGGGTAACAGGCCCAATTGTTTCCCTACAAAAAACTTATGTAGTTTAGTCTTATGGAATGTATAAATGTTACATGATATGTGATGGGTCCATTTTGGGAGTATTATCCTGCAAAATGGATGTTAGATGTTTTTAATACAGGATAGCATGTCTTGTTTATAAATTATGCCTATACACATATTTCCTCATATTTCCCATTACAATGAGATTGATATGGAATGATATTACAAGTAATTGAATTTACGAGTAATTTAAATGGAAGGTATGAAGAGACTTCCCTCCGTGTTTGGTTTATCAGAGGCTGACCTATCTTAGGTTACTCTCGCAGCTTTTTAGCATGAAGGTTCCAAGGTCATTGTAATTTACTTAACGGGAAGTTAATCTGGTCTTTCAACTGGAGCGAATCTGGGTGGTGCCTTTCCTGAGCCTCGTTTGAATTAGGATGTGTTTGGGTCTTAATAGCTTTGAATAAGTGTGCCACTAATTCGGTCAGAGGCACAACTTGTTTGGTAAATATTTTTATGTCACTTAATACCTCTTTAATCGGTTAGATTCAAAAATAATGCTTTACCATTCAGAGCCCCATCTGAGCGAAATTTATTTTTTTGGACAAAAATAACCTCATCAATATTTAAAAATTCATTTTCATCCCTCATCTTGGAAATTTCTCTAGTGGCGGCGGTGAAGGTTGTGGTACAAACTAGCGCAGCTGCGCCAGTGGTCAGTTGGAGAAAATTAATTGTTCTACTTTGAAAAGTAAAAGGAACAATTCTATGGTGTGTGTGACATTAATAAAATATGAAATAAAGTGCGCAATTAAGTAATATTAATTATTAATTGTTATATTAATTATTTGTTAATGGTTGTGGTAGAATATTAAATTCTTAGTAATTAACTAATAATTACTAAGATTTCTTAGAAGTGAATAATTTATTTATTTGACATAAATAAATAAGTTATTAACGGTTATGTGCATATACAACTATACTATATAGTGCAGTGTGACATTTATATGACTATATATTAAGTCTTATAAAACTATATTGTATGGGGCAATATGATTAAACATATTGGAACTATATGTTATAAATACATTATCTATGTGATAATATGTATGTGGGTATATATATTAAAATAATATACCATGAGCATATTGTAAACTATTATTTTAATAAAGTGTATCGTACCAGTGTGATAAAATATACATGGATTATATGTATGTTGAATAACATCTACTACCTTGAAATGTTAAATCATATTGTGACATTTAGTTAAAATGTATGGTTGATATGTGTAACATAAGAGTGGGAATGTGTAGAAGTGGACAAGAGTGTTGAGTTAGTAGAAGTGTCCCAAATCGAGTGTCCCATTTACTCCTAAAACCTCAGTCACGTGTAGAACAAAAAGGCTAAGCTATTCCTTCTTCCAACTTTTTAGCTGATGATTATGGTAGGGAGTGGTGATTATGATGAGTTTCAACCACCATCTAACAACTCCTCCATAACCTTAATGCAATCCTACAATCCATGGGTTTGATTCAATGGAAAATTGCTATGTCTGTGTAAGAATTTTTCTGTAAATAGCAAACATGTTTTATCAGTTGGTGTTGTTTGAGGTTCTAATATTTGCTAAGTGAGAGTTGAAAATCATACAAGCATTCTTAGATCTTAAGAGTTCATTGGAGCAAGTTCCTTTCACATTGGCAGAGGTATAATCCCATTCTTGGCTTTCCATTTTCAGTTCTGTTAAACAAAGTTAGCATATATGGAAATTCAAATTCTTGATAATGTGGAAATAGATGTTAATGAGGGTGGGTATTGGTTATATAGATGTTATATGATCATACAAGCATGTTGCAATTGATATATGAGTATTTAGGAATGAATTCGTATGTAATTTTTGTGTTTGAGCTGAAAAGTTGCCGAGGTTTCCTGTTCCTGGCTCGAACCCGTGAAGTCTGGCAGCAATTGCCTTGATTAACACCGAGAGTGTAAGCAATTGTGTTTGGATCCCTAATTTTAGTTGAAGCTTCTGTTTTATAACCTGATCAATATTAGTTAGTCGTTACGACTCAAGCTTGCATATAAACATATGTAAGAGGTATATACAAGTATATTAACTCAATATGAACATGTTTTAATAGACTTGCATGATTAACGAAGGCATATGGTTTAAATGGGGATTTGGACTTTAAGTTTTGAAAACAATCTATGTTAGAGATCATGTTCTGCAGATTGTGAACCTAGTAAGCTATACATGACTGATTTTACACATAAACGAGCATGCTAGAATGTACGTAGTTCCTTTGTTCATAACTACCTTATTAAGCCTTGTGTTAGAAATGTTTTCAAGAAAAAGCTTAGCCTAGTGAGCTAACATGCATGATTTCTACATAGTTTATGTTCTGACTTTGCGAGCATGTTAACATAACTTGACTACCTATGCTTAGAGTTTTGAAGTTGTCTTAAGTGTGATAGATTGCATAGTTCAAGCCTAAAATGTTTTGAAAAGTAAACTTGGACATATTTTCAAAATCTAGTTACATCACATGAATATCTGGATGCTAATGAGATAAGATGCCATGTTATGTCTATAATATCTCTAGGTATGATTTATATGTATGGAATTTGATGATTTCAAAATAAACATGAGTTTAAAGCATGATTTCAAGCTTTAAACAATAATAGCTATGAACAAGCAATATGAATGCTACAAGTATATGCATTAACAGAATTTGAAATCTCTATGTGGATATATAGCCAAGTAATGAGTCATGGTAACCGCTTGATAATGTTTTGCTTGAATGCCATGTAAGACGTAAGTTCAAACTTATACAAATAAACTTAATAATGGATATATGAGTATGTGAACACCTCTAACATGTAGATATGGTAGAGTATTAGTACATAGATGTGCAAGGTTTGGGCAAAAATAGAAAGGCAGCAGCTTAACCCTAGTTTGGCCAGGGGACGGTAATAAGAAAATGTAGATCCCCCAAACCTGAACAGTATGCAATTGCACAGCGTTTGGAACCTTGAGTTCTGCATTTTGTTTTTGAACTGATGTTTGAAGCATGCCTATAGGATTACTTTAACTTATCTTGCATGACCAATATGCTATGTAATGTGTTAAGAAGCATGCTATGTGATAGAGATAATGTTGATCATACCTTCCAAATGTTAAGTCCAAAGAATGTCTTCAAGAAATTAAGCAAGCAAGACGTCGTTGTATTTATGATGGCTTATAAAAAGATTTGTACCATATATGCATACTTGAATCGTGTCAATCTTGTTTAAAGACTGTGTTAACTAATGAATATCTTGATTATATAATATGCTATAAATAGGATTCAAAAGTGTTGAGTTATTAACGTGGATAAACTACACTTAAGGCAAGTATCCGAACCATACTCTTATTGTGCAAGTATCTTTAAATTCTTTATTCGACGAATACCGTAAGCTTACCTCTTTGAATACAAGTTATATTACTTTCTCGTTCAAATGAGCTAGTACCTTTAAACCCTTGTGAAAAGTTATTATTAATGTTGAACTTAGTATTGTTCTTGAAAAATTGTGAAAGAGTCGATGCCATTTGATTCGGCTAGACTATATGCATGTTTAATAAAGCTGTCCAAACCAATTGATTGGTGCAGAAATCTTGAAAATTGAGTTGAACAACCCTTTTGGTAAGGGGAGTGTATGTCGTTGGAAACCCCAACACATGATTAAATATTATGGTGGTGTTATGCATAACGTAAAGTATTGTAGACTAATCATCTATAATACTTGATATTTTTGGGTTATCAATTTAATATTGGTAATTCTAGTGGAGGTTCAATAGTCGTTAGTGACTACTCAGTATAAATTGTTTATCCAGTTGGATACATTGATAGTCATTGAATTCATATATTTCTGTTAATTTATATTGAATTACCGTTCTTATTTCAAGAATTATTGATATTCATTACTCATGATATTATTCTGAAACTCTGAACTATCTTAGAGACAATACTTCGATATTTCAAACTCGTGTTAAGAAACTCTTTACCCTTGTTGTATATTACTTGTTGGGCAATTTGTGCTCATCCTTGCTTATTTAAAACCTTTCTAGTTAAGGAGGAATAGGGAGGTATTTTTGGAACAGACAAGGTCAAGGGCAAGGCTACCGACTAGCTTGTTTTACTTTTATGATTAAGACTATTATGATGTACTAAGACTATGTTTAAACTTAAGTAGGATTATGTAATAGGTCTTTATTCGATACTATTATGTAATCTATTAAGTACTATAGGTTGCGAGACTTGGGGGAATAATTATAATAAATCATTATATATTATTCTAAATTAGATTTTCCGTTGTGAATGTGTTATTTTAGTTATTATGGTAATACCATGGGAACGTGATGAACCGAATTCGAGTGACCAAGTGGAGGTCCAAATTTGGGGGCGTCACAGGTTGGTATCAAAGCCTTAGTTATAAACCTTAGGAGCGAGTGTCCTTAGATTATAACTTGGGAGAACTTAGAAGTTAGGAATGAGATAAAACTCATGTAGAGTTTTTCCTTGAGAGACTTAGTGTATTATGAAATGTAAATTCATTCTATACAATGAACTTATGTTTATTTAACATTCTAATGGAGTCAATGTTTTTGTTATCTTGTGTTGGTGATTGTAGGATGACTGACATGGGAGGACCTAGTCGAGTGGTAGAGGAGGACCGCGTGATATCCATGTAGTCTATGAGACACCCTTAATAGCAGAGCCTATTTTAGTAGTGGCCCTGATGGATGATGATGATGAGGAAGAGGTGGAGTCTGATCCAGAGGAGGAGACTTTGGAGTTGGAGCCCGAGCTAATGGAGGACTCCGACGAGGCTACTTTTGAGGATCGGATGTTAGGAGAGTATGAGGAGCAGATATTGGAGTTGGGATGTAGAGTAGAAGAGCTAGAGGCTGAGGCTAGGGAAAGGGAGTCTGCATTCCAGAAGTTGAGGGACGAGGACCATCAGAAGCAACTAGTGATGCAGGAGATGGAGGTAGAAATTGCTCACCGTAAGGAAGCAGGGATCCATATTGGAGCTTTGTTTCACCGAACGGTGGCGAGGAATGTTGAGGTGGTAGGAAAACTGGAGGAATTAGAGCATAAGGTTTTGAGTGAGAGGGCGGAGAAGGAGGCTCTCTGAACTCAGTTAGAGATGGAGGTGATGGATAGGATTCACTTCGAGGAGAAGTGGGAGGAGGCCAATGATAGGGCAGATGATCTAGAGGATGAGGTACGGTGCAAGAGGAGGAAGATGAACAAGATGGGCTATGCTCTACGCACGACCATGGAGAGATTGATTGATGGGGTAAATCATTACCCAACTAAACAAGGATAGACCCGACATACCATAAGCTGAGACATGGTGGTACACATTACACAGAAGGACTATCAGAGCGCCGTAGAGCGTGGGATGTTAGATTTAGTCTAGAGGGAAAAGCTCAGTAGTGTAGTATTTTTATTTATATGTTATTAATATGTTGTTGTAATCTCAGTCTTTTATGTAAGATGTGAGATAGTGGTAACCCCAATGTTTGAAAAGTGTTAGAGGGGTAGTAAGCTAGTGATGTCCCCGTCTTTTGTGATAATAGGGGATATGTGATATCATTTATAGCAATATGCTAGAAAAGAACATGTGATGTAACCATTTGGCATATGAATATAAATGATCTTATTTCTGAAATGTGTTATAAACCTGTAGTTTTTGTCTATTAAGAAATGTCTAAGTATTATAATTAGATAATAAAATGAAAAATTTTGTGATGCAGAAAATGCCGCCCAGACGTAGAATAACTGTCCCTGTAGAGTCAGTTAATGATGAGAGAGGTCCTGTAGATCCGATACAGAGACTGGTAGATTTATTGAGAGAGGCTCTGAGGGGAAGAAACAAACCCGTACCACCCATTCCCCAAGCAGTCCCAGTAACAACCTTCAAAGATTTTAAGAGTGTAGGACCCCCAGAGTTCACGGGAACCACCAACCCGATAGTTGTGTAAACCTATATCAAGGAGATCGAGAAGGCCTTCACTATAGCTAGCGTGGGTGAAGACCAAAAGACATTATTTGCCACATACATGATGAGGGGAGAAGCGAACTATTGGTGGGAAACTAATCAGCAGAGAGCGGGGGAAGGAACGATAACATAGGAGCAGTTTATGACGCTATTTTTTGAGAATTATTTTCCGAAGAGTATGAAGAGTATGATGGAAGTAAAATTCCTAGAGTTAAAACAAGGTGATATGATGGTGGCGTAATACGCAGCTAAGTTCAACGAACTAGCGCGATTTATAGAGCACCAAGTTGTGGATGAGGAGAGAAAGGCAAGACATTTTGAGCAAGGGTTGAAGTCGTGGTTGTATAATAAGGTATTGGTCTTCCAGATTGATTCCTATACAACATTATTGCAGAAGATAATCATTACGGAAGGTGGCAGCGAGGCCTTAAGTCTATATCATAAAGAGAAGAAGAATAAGAACGTTGGTAGTGAGCATCGTGGAGGGAGCAGCAGCGATGAAAGTAACTTCGAAAAGAGGAAATGGGAAAATAACAACAACAAAAATAATAACCAAGGTGGGAGTCATCAGGGAAACTTCAAGAAGAGGATTGTAACGCCCCGGAAAATCGAACCTTTGTAAATACTTTTAATAATGAATAAAATAATATTATTTATTATTATTACGTGTTGATAAGATGAATGTCATTCTATAACCTAGAATCATCAAAATTTTGTAGTATTTTAACTACGTGAGAGAATTAAAGTGTTTGAATTTCTAAGACGAAAATAAAAGCTTTCAGAGAAATTTTCTGAAAAACATTATTCATCGATTTCTACTCGGGAATTATTTTTGAACTTTCGAGAAATATGTAATGTTATAATATCGAGGTGATATTGATTATGTAATAATAATATAAGTATGGAAAACGTAATATTCGTATGCGGACCTAATTTGGGAACGTTAGGTTTATTAAGCGTTAAGGAAATGAAGTTATAATCGTATGATGTGTATGCATCGTACGAGGTAATGAACGTATGATGTTATAATCGTTGTTTAATTAAATGGAATGGACTTGTAGGGTTAGTAACATATTGGTAGAAGTCCAATAGGAAGTGATATGCAAGCCCAAGTGTTTGTTAATCATAAGTCCAAACTATTGTAATATAAGCCCAATAAGAATTAGCTAGATTAATTAAGTAAGCCCAATGTGTTAAGCCATGATCCATGGAGCAAACCAAGTGTTATATGGGTAGTCTTGATGGGAAAACATTTTGTGTGGTGATCAAGTGTTGTGATGGCCAAGAAATAGAAGTGGCTAGCAAGTAACTTAGTTGTAAAGTTATGAATAGTAAGGAGGTGAAAGTGAGGAGGTTAATTAAGGAGGTGGGATGGCCTAAATCTCTATTATGCCCTCACTTTGGGTTGCCTATAAATAGAGAAGCTTCAAATCATTTGTTGTTTGATAAAATTTCTCCCAACTCCTCTCAAGTTAAGTAGCTTATTGGTTAGAGAGAATAAGCACATAAGTTAAGAATAAGTCATTCATCCTTTGCTAGATTTTCCAAAGAGAAGAGAAGTAACAGTCTTCAAGGGTACGACTCTATTCTAATATATCTTCTATCTCTACCATGATAAGATTGATAGAGAAGTATGATTGTATGCTAAAGAACCTATAAGAAGTCATTGATGAATGAACTTAAGCCGAATAAGTTGAATAAGTAACTTGAACTTAAATAAGTTGATAAACTTGTGAAGAACTTATCATATGTTTGTCATGTAAAATCCAAATTTTACATATAAAGATTTAAATTTCTCAAAATATTTTCTTGAATATTATGGTGTGAATTTGAGATAATGTTATAGTTGTGGGTAGTATTTATAAATTTTGCAAAGTATGCAAGTTGTTATATAATATTCGATTGGTCGGGGAATATTCGTTTTAATAGGGAATATTCGTACGACAGCACAATCATTGGTGGACCCCACAATGGAATTATTATCTGATTGAGAAAATAACAAAAATATTTTTATAAAAATAACGGCGGAAGTTTTACCATTAATACTGTTGAACTACTCGGTAGTAAAAGAAATACTGATGTCTGGCGTGGTTGCATAGTAGCACACTTGTATTGATTATTGATGCTTACGTGAGAAGTCACTCGGTTTTGTTTAATTATTGCTTGATAATTGTTGCATAGTATCTCACGTTATTTGATTCAATTATTATGCGATATTTTATATATTATTAAATCAATAATTGAGATGACGAGTTATTAATATTATTATTTGCAATATTAATGATGTCTAGAAGTTACGCCAAGGAGAGGTTTGGTCACCTAATTGCGCCATGATAGGGAGAAATCCTTATTGGAAAGCCCCTCTTCGTGGGAACGACACAGTCGATTAATAGTGTGAATTATAATAATGATGATGAAGTTTTGTTTTATTAGTATTATTAATGTAATAAAACAGAAAAAGCTTTTATATAAAAATGAATACTTTTATAAAGTTATTCGTTTTATTAGACTATAAATAGAATATATTATATTTTATTATGCATAGTGTTTTGCATAGTGCTGCATAGTGTTTGCATAGTAAAATCTTTTATATAAAATGTAATACTTTTATAAAGTTATTCGTTTTATTAGATTACAAATAGAATATATTATATTTTATTTAAAAGATTTTGTTTTATTAGAATATTTTATAGTAAACCAATCTGGACCGTCCGTTTAAAAGTAAATCAATCTGGACCGTTCAGGAATTAGTTACTATTTAGTCCATTCTCCTATAAATAGAAGCTCATTCCTTCATTATTTCTTATGAATTCACTGAAATTCTACAGAGAGAAATTATAGAGAGAAAGAAGAAAAGTATTCTACTACTTCACTACTCATATATCCAGTTATTTCTAAGGTAAGGGGCATTATTTCTTTCATATTCATGAAGAGAACTTCTGTTATTCCATTCTTTATTATTATGTTGGAATAACTTTGTCTAATGGCAATCTGCATACATGGTGAAATTCTTCTATTATTCTATTCTTTATTATTCTCATTGGAACATCTTGTGCGTAACGTTTACGCACTGACGACCGTTCCATTATTTATTATTCGCATTGGAATATCACATGCATGCGTTTATGCATGACTGGTTCCATTATTTATTATTCTCGTTGAAATATCATGTCTACATGCATTTATGCATGACCGGATTCCGATTATTTATTATTACGTTGGAATAACCTCGTCATCTTATCTATCGCATGCACGGTGATTTCTTTTGTTATTCCATTCTTTATTATACTCGGTTGGTTAAAGTTTTTACTTCTATACTCCATGAAATTAGTGGAATATCCTTGATATTTGTGCTTCATCCAAAGATCTTTTCATGGAAATATTCTCTTGAGCATTCTTGAATTTTACTCTACAAAGAAGTATCATGTTGACAATTTGGACGTTATTAGTTCTGGATAAATTAATTCTTGAACTTGTTTTATTGAATTCTTATATAATTGTCATCATCCTCATGTTTATATTATGTTGAAAGTCATCATTTGCACCTGTAGTGCATAGATGGACTTGGTATGATTATGACCATGGATTAATCGGTATAATCATGACCGTAATGTTACAAATGATGTCGTAAAAGTCATCATTGGCCCGTAGTGCATTGATGGACAGTTGGTGGCATGATCATGACTATTGATGAATACACGAATATCCTTGGCCCGTAGTGCATGTATAATTTGTGGTTGTGATACTAATGAATATCCTTGGCTGTAGTGCAGGGATGATGTAGATTATTTATTAAGCTGAGTCCCAGCGATTAAAGTGATGAAAAACCTTTTAAATCATAAATGATAGTAGATTTTATTCTTTACTTGAATCTTTTAATAGATTTCTTGTTCCGCTATAGTTAAACTTGATGTTTGCTATATTGTATCAGTTTAACACTGTTGAAGGCTAACGATAATTTATTCTGTATTATCTTAGTCATAATATTTCTTACTCGGCTAGTTGAGCTCACCATTTTACTTTCATTGTTCTCTTCAGGAAATGAGAACATAGTAGGGACTAGTCCAGGAATGGAGTGACGGTCCAGATAATAGCATTAGTAGTCCTCACTATTCTGTTAAATAGTGTGATAATAAATGTAATGAGGACTCAATTGAGTGTGGATTTTGTCTAGATGCAATATTTGTATTAAAACTCACAGCATATGTTTTGTCGTATTTTACACGACTGTTGTATAATTAACTTGTATTTGAATTTTGTACCATGTATTTGGCGACTCAAGATGGGTAATGTATACCTATTTTGGGGGTGTCACATGTCATATGATGTTAGTATTTTCAATTTGGTATGAAAACTTTCATTGATGGACTTAAGTCCATAGTAAGTCATAAGCAAGGAAATTTGTAGTTAATAAGTCCTTCATAAAAATTTTAAATCCAAACACTATTTCCAATCTAGGTCTTATTATTTAACCTTTATTTAATCAATTAAGATTTTAATAAATTGTCTAAATTCTCGGGTTGTCACAGATGGATTGGTTATATAACCATGATGCAGTAATTGACTGTCAGAACAAATGTGTGAACCTTCAGACTCCGAGTAAGTCTAAGGTAGTGTTTTATGGTAGCTTATCGCTTAAGTAATTGTGTTGTGTTACGATGATGCAGGCCAGGAAATTGTTAAAGAACTGATGTGTAGGTTATTTAGCTTACATCGTGGATACTCAGAAAAAGGGAGTAGAGATTAAAGATATACCCGTAGTGAGTGAATTTTAGGATGTGTTTCTGGACGATCTGTTTCGCCTTTCGCCAGACAGAGAAATTGAATTCATAATAGACTTAGCACCGGGAACGGCACCGATTTTGAATACTCCATATCGTATGACGCCAGTAGAAATGAAGTAATTGATGATACAACTTCAATAGTTATTGGATAAGGGTTACATTCGACCGAGTGTGTCTCCTTGGGGAGCACTAGTGTTATTTGTTAAGAAAAAAGACGGATCGATGAAGTTCTGTATCGATTATCGAGAATTGAATAGAGTAACGATCAAGAACAGATATTCACTACCGAGGATAGATGACTTATTTGATCAACTGAAGGGAGCAAAATGTTTCGCGAAAATTGACCTGCGGACGGAATATCATCAATTGAAAGTGCATGAGGATACACCAAAGACTGCGTTTAGAACCCGTTATGGACATTACGAGTTTTTTGTAATGTCATTCGGTTTAACTAATGCTCCGACAACATTCATGGACTTGATGAACTGAGTTTTCAAGCCATACTCGGATAAATTCGTAGTAGTTTTCATCGATGATATTTTAATCTACTCGAAGACGGAAGAAGAACACGCCGAACATCTAAAGATTGTTTTGGAGGCATTGCGAAAGGAGATGATGTATGCGAAATTTTCTAAGTGCTAATTTTAGATGAAGAAGGTTGAATTATTAGGCCACGTGGCGGATAAGAATGGAATCTCAGTAGACCCAGAGAAGGTCGAAGCAGTAAGTAATTGGGAACAACCAAGAACACCAAAGGAGGTAAGAAGTTTCTTAGGGTTAGCTGAGTACTATCGAAGATTTTTCTAAGATAGCGACCCCATTGACTAATTTGACGAGGAAGACGGTAAAATTTGTATGGACCGACAACTGCGAAGAAAGTTTTCAAGAGTTAAAGAGGAGATTAAGAGAGGTGCCTGTATTGTCATTACCAGATGATACGGGAGGATTTATGGTTTATACTGATGCGTCGCATAGAGGACTGGGTTGTGTGCTAATCCAACACGGCAAAGTCATTGCGTATGCGTCACGACAATTGAAGGATTGTGAAAAATGATACCCTACTAATGACTTAGAGTTAGCGGCAGTAGTTTTTACATTAAAGATATGGAGACATTGTTTGTACAGAGAGAGATGTGAGATATACACGGACCATAAAAGTCTGAAATATATATTCACACAGAAGGAATTGAATATGCATCAGAGAAGGTGGTTATAATTGATCAAGGATTATGACTGTGACATTCTTTATCACCCAGGGAAGGCAAACGTAGTTATCGATGCTTTGAGCAGGAAAAGAAGGGAGAAATTGTTTCGACTGACAACTCAGGAAGAGTTAATAAGAGATATGGAGAAGTTGGAAATAGAGGTGAAGGGACCCGAGAGGTCTGAAGAGAAGTTATTTGTAATGGAAGTTTGTCCGACATTGTTGGATAAAGTAAAGGAAGCCCAGGAGAAAGATGGAGAATGTGAGAAAATCAGGGGAAGGATCATAGAAAATAAGGAAGAAAAATTTAGAATAGATAAAGATGATATCTTGAGATTCGAAGGGAGAGTGTGGGTACCGGCAGTGGCCGAGTTAAGAGAGGAGATTTTGTACGAGGCTCATAATACAATATATTCTGTTCATCCGGGAGGCGCAAAGATGTACCGAGACTTAAAGCAACATTTTTGGTGGCCAAATCTGAAACGAGAAATCGTGGAATACGTTAGTAGATGTCTTACGTGTCAACGCGTAAAAGCAGAGCATCATCGACCGAGTGGTTTATTAAAACCATTGTAAATACCATAGTGGAAATGGGAGCATATTACGATGGATTTCGTGGTAGGACTTCCAGTCATGCAGAAAGGTTTGGATGCCATTTGGGTTATCGTGGATCGACTTACAAAAACCGCATACTTTCTACCTATCAAGATCCGCTACAGTTTAAATCAATTAGCGAGTCTGTACGTAAAGGAAATTATTTCACGACATGGAGTGCCGGTGTCGATTGTTTCTGACTGGGACCCGCGTTTCACGTCGAAATTATGGAAAAGCTTTCAAGAGAGATTGGGAACACAGTTGAGGTTGAGTACCGCTTATCACCCTCAGACAGACGGACAAAGTGAGTGAACTATACAAACGCTAAAGGACATGCTCAGGACTTGCGTGATGGACTTCAAGGGGAATTGGGACGACCACCTACCCTTAGTCGAATTTGCGTGTAATAATATTTACCATGCGAGTATCGGCATGCCACCGTATGAATCTTTTTACGGAAGGAAGTATAGAATGCCATTATGTTGGGACAAAGTCGGAGAACGTCAAATACTCGGACCAGAGTTAGTAAAACAAACTGCAGACGTGGTTGTAGTAATAAGAGCCAGACTAATAGCAGCTCAAGATCGTCAGAAGAGGTACGCAGACTTGCATCAGCAAGACCGAGGTTTTGAAGTCGGCAGTTTCGTATTCTTAAAAGTATCTCCATGGAAGGGAAAAATCTATTTCGGCAAGAAAGGGAAACTAAGTCCAAGATTCATAGGACCATTCGAGATACTAAAGCAAGTGGGCGAAGTAGCGTATAAAGTTGCACTACCACCTTAGTTGGAGCACATCCATAACGTGTTTCACATATCTGTGTTACGTCCGTACAACCCTGACTACAAAAATGTGATTTCTTATGAACCTATTCAAGTGGAGAAGAATTTAGTGTACGAAGAAATTCCTGTCCAAATCCTTGATAGGAAAGAGCAAACCTTAAGGAATAAAGTTATTTCTTCTGTAAAAGTACTTTGGCGTAACCATGATGTTGAGCAGGCAACGTGGGAGTTAGAAGATAGGATGATGAGGGATTACCACCATCTATTTGTGTAACCTTTTAGCAATTCCGGGACAGAATTTTTATAGGGGGGAGGATGTAATACCCGAGAATTTCCACGTATTATTAAATGAATATATTAATGGAAATGATATTTCTGTGAATATAAGTGGTATTATTTTATGAGTCGGTTAAATCAAGCGATTCGTATTTGGTCGATGCGTATTAAGAAGTGTGAAGTGACAATGGGATTTGTGAAATGCCTTGTGTGGAATAATATGAAACGCGAAAATCCATTAAGTAGATTAAAACAAGAATTTAGAAGATTAATCGTGTTGATAATATGATTTCATATTAGTAATCAATACACTTATAGACTTGTAGTAACACTCTTGTGGACATTAATTCATGTCGTGTAAGACTAGTATGACAATAGGGGTTGACACTGGCTTAAGCTAAACTAGTCTTGGCAATTGTCGTGGCACACGACACATTACTTACTAGTCCCAAAGAAAAAAACTAAGCGCAATTCTTTGTGACATCTCGAATTTTATGAATTAAAAGTATTCAATTTTTTATTTTGGTAAATAGTTAAATTGATAAAAGTTTAAAGTTAAGGGTGATATTTGAATTTTTTTTTCAAAGTAAGCAAGTTGTCATGAAATACCCGGTAGTAAAAAGTACAGTAATACACGTAGTTACATAGTAGCACACATTTTTGATTATTGATCCTTACGTGAGTATTCACTCAGTTATACTCAATTATTGCTACAGTAATTGCTGCATCATATCTCTCATATTATTGATTCAATTATTGTCACAGTATCATCTGTATAATATGTTATATTATTAAATCAATAATTGAGATGGTAAAGTTATTTATATTATTATTTGCAATATTGACAATGTCTAGGAGTTCTGTCAAGTAGAGGTTTGGTCACCTAATTGCGCGCCAATAAGGAGAAATCTTTATCGGAAAGCCCCTTCTTTCCTGGGAACGATCTGGTTGTTAAATATTGTGAGTTATAATATTAAGGATGAATAAGTTCATGTTGATTAAAGATGAAATTGATAGTTCCATTATGTGGAAATTATTAGTGTTAGTGGAAATTGGCATTTATTTTGATAATAATTGATGTATGGAAGTTATCGGGTAATTAATCAGATAAATGAGTAATTAATTGCTATTAATTCACATGATTATAACTATTTGTTCACATGTGTGTACTATTGAATCACATTCACTTACTATTAGGGGAGTTGGTGCAAGTTTGATAATACTTGCATGACTAAGTTAAAAATAGAGGTGTAAATGAAGGTACTATACTATAATTAATTTTTTCACATGTTTAGAACTATTGAGTCACATGATTTACTATTGATTCACATGATTTACTATTAGGGGAGGTGGTGCAAGTTTGATAATACTTGCATGACTAAATTAAAAATGAAAGAAAAGTTGAAGGTATTGTACTGTAATATTTCGATCACCAATTCACTAAAGCTTTAGAGCAATTATTATAGAGAGAAATTATAGAGAGAAAGAAGAAGAGAAGTCTGCTACCTCACTATTTCGATATCCAGTTTCTTCTAAGGTAAGGGGTATTATTCTTTCGTATTCATGAAGAGAGTTAATTTCTTTCAAAACAGTTTGTTATTCCATTCTTTATTATTATGTTGGAATAACTTTGTCTATCTCTGAAGTACCGCATACATGGTGAAATTCTTCTATTATTCCATTCTTTATTATTACGTTGGAATAACTTGTTTGTCTTGATCTATCGCATGCACAGTGAATTCATTTGTTATTACATTCTTTATTATTCTATTGGAATATCCCATGCTGCGGATTACATGCATGACCTAGTTCTATTCTTTATTATTCATTTGGAATATCTTATCATTCGTGCAATTACGCATAACCTTATTCCATTCTTTATTATTCATTTGGGAATAACACATGCATGCGCGGTCTATCGTATGCTGGTGAATTCTTACATTATTCTATTCTTTATTGTTACATTGGAATAACTTTGTCTATGTGGATTCTAGGCAGGCATGGTGAATGATTCTTCGTATTCATTCTTTATTAAATTATGGAAATGATCAGTCTACGTGGATTACCGCATGGTAGGTGAAAATCCATTTGCAGTTTCGTATATTCCATTATACTTGTATGAGATATCATTTCTTTTGTACTCGTCATGGAATATCATTTTCTTTGGTATTTTTTTATGAGTTACTATTCACGAGTTACTATTCACTCTAGTAGTATTCACTCGGGTATTCGGGGCACTTTTTGTGTCAGAGTACTATTTATGAGTTACTATTCATGCGTTACTATTCACCCAAATTACTATTCACCCGAATATTATTCACTCGGGTTTTTGAGGTACTTTTCATGCCAGAGTACTATTCACGAGGTACTATTCCCAAAGCACTATTCATAGGGTACTATTGCGGGGTACTATTTACCCAAAAAATATATTTCTTTTCTTTCCAAATTATTTTTGGTACATGAATATTATTCTTAAATTTTACTCCACAAAGCAGTATCATGTTGACAATTTGGATATTTTTAAACTCTTGATAAATTTAAAGTCTTTAATATTTATCCTTGATTTCATTTGATTAATGCTTATATCATTGTCATCATCCTTGTGCTTATATTATGATGAAAGTCATCTTTGGCTCACGTGCAAAGATGGACTGTTGATTATTAGTTTTACAGTTGTATATCTTTGGCTTACGTGCAAAGATGGACTATTGATTTTTGGTTTTACAGTTGTATATCTTTGGCTTACGTGCATATATGAACTATTGATTGATGAGTATCTTTGGCTTATGTGCATAGATGAATTGTTTATTGGTATGATTATGATCAGGGATCATTCGGTATAATCATGACCTGTAATGTTATAGATTGTATGGTAAAAGTTCTAATTGGCCCATAGTGCATTGATGGACAGTTATTTGTATGATTATAACCAGGGATTATTCGGTATAATCATGACCATTGATGATTACATGAATATCCTTGGCCGTAGTGCAGGGATAATTTAATGATGTGGATTATTTATTAAGCTGAGTCTCGGCGATAACATATTAATTATACACTTTTAATTCGTAAAAGATAGTAGATATCATGCTCTACTTGACTCTTCTAAATTACAGTTATATGTCTTTGGCCTATAGTGCAAAGATGAATTGTTAATGAACATCTTTGGTCCTAGTGCAAAAATGAATTTATTAGTATGATTATGAGCAGGAATTGTGATTTGGTATAACCATAATTTTTGATGTTTCAAGTGAAGATAGGTGATGAAAATTATCTTCGTCCTAGGTGCGAAGAGGAATTTAGAATCACAATTATGATTATGAGTTATTCATATGATTGTGGACAGGAATTGTTGATTGATGTTACAGGGATAAAAAAAATTTGGTGGACTTTTAACATGGAGAAGATAATAGACCTGATGGTCTATTTGACTCTTCTAATGGATTGCTCGTTCTGTTGCAACTATGGTTTAAAAGTTTTATCATCTACCATATGTTCTAAATCTCTGATTTATTACTGATGAAGGCTATTGATGATGTAAATTATCTTTAGTCATGATATTCTTTTATCTTTTGGCTAGTTGTGCTCACCCTTTTTGTTTCACAATTCCTTTCGGAGTAATAAGAGTGTAGGCTGGGTGAAAGCGGGGTAACAGGAGAATAGAAATCTGGTCTATAGTCATTGGGGGTTCTCCCTAAATAATATGGAAATAATTTTATTGAGAACTTTAGATAAGTGTGTCGTATTGTATACGTCATTTGATATTTAATTTTGGTGAACCGAATAGGGTGAGATGAACCCAACTTTGGAAGGGCGTTTTGCCACTATCATGCAAGATGTCTAATGACATACAACCTCATGTTATCATAAGACAGGGTTGTGCACATCCATTTGCTGAGTATATCTACGAGCACTACCTATATGATCTTGGAGTTGGGTTGAAATATAATTTTCAATTGCAGACAGTGGAGATAGTTATATGTCAAGAGAAGACTCACAATTGGAAAGAACATGATAGTAATCTTCTCATTTTTCTTTGGGGTCTATTGGGTCTGTGACACCCACAAATTCGGTACTTCCATTTCCACAGGATTTGGTGTTCACTGTACAAATATCATCTATCTTTCTACCCATAAATAAATGCAAACCATGCAATAGATAGAAATAATAAATAAATCTCCCCTTATGGGGTTACATCAACTACATAATAATAAAAATCCCAAGTTGCTCTAACCTTAAACATCTATGCGAAATCATAAACAAATAATAAGTGTTAAGTAACATCAAGTCTAAACATCATTACATAACCACATAAATATTCAATCTTCATTACTTGCTAATCTTGCCCTTGCCTTTACTAGTGGAAGGCTCGTTTGCTCTTTCCTTCTTAACTGCAATGTTATTATTATGCAAGAGTGAGCACGATTGCCCAGAAGTATAATAATATAACAATGAATAATAACATGCGAATAAATTAAAGACTTCAGAAATAAGCAACTCAACTTTTGAATCAAGAATGAATAACAAGAGACAAAAGAACTTCTGAGGGTCATAAGACCTTGAACTATGTCCTAGGTTGTCAAGTGTTTATACTTGAAACCTTTAACATTCATAAGACTATGGACTCTTCTTCTCGTACTTAAGGGATCGACTTGGTACCATCTTGTACACAATATCTTAACGCTAACGCATAAGTAATCCCCTATACAAGGTTGTTCATCTCAGTTTGACATTAAAGTCCACACCCAAGGAAGTTTGGTTTGGATAATTCATCAAGGGTTCTGAAATTTAGAATGCTCATCAACTATGGACTAGTCGAATCATTAAGGGTTCGCTAGTCTAACAAGGTTTAATAGTAATTGATAACTAAATTTAAATAAAATCTCATAAAGTATACAATAGAATAAGTATTATATAGCAGCATCATGCTTGAAAGATTAATAAACTTTGATATAACAAAACAGACTTTATCAATAATAATGACAACTTGCTCAATGTAGAAAGGTGAATTTATCCACTTATATAACGATAACAAGTAGGGTTAGGAAACTTGCCTCGTGCGTAGATTACACTTTAATTAAACTCGTTCCTTGATTTAAATCATACATATCATTTACGTTTATAATACCAGATAATTATAACATACAAAACATCACAAGTTTATTCTTTTGCCTAACTCGAATTCATGACTATACTTAGTCAATTACTAGACTTATTGTCAAAATTAAGACTTCATGAACAATAAGCTAACTATGCATTCAATCGTTTAATTCACACGTAATTGTGTTATGGACGTGTTAAGAATTTATTTTAACATCTCATTATATGTCTAACATGTTTTCATGTTCATAAGATTAAGTTAAAAACATATTGCTAGACTTAAACATTTTAAAAAGTCATTTCTAGGCCATTCTGCTAAGTGGCAATGCATTTGCATGTTATGTCTTGGCGGCTGCAGCCATTGTGGTAGCTGGACTTGATTATGGAGTTGGCGCCACGACGCGAAGCTCCAAATTTTGATTCTCAGTTCGCGAAGAACACAGAGTTCAGCGAAATAAACACTACATGATCACTAATTTCACCAATTTAACATACCCACGTGCTAAAATTCATACATAATCATTACCCAACATTTATAGAGTGATTTTAACCCATTAAAACACATAATTACAGAATTAAAATATGAAAATTTCACTGTTCTTGATGTTCTTGAAGGTTTTGAACATAAATCATAAAATTCACTCCACGGATTCGTTATAACACCAAATCCATCCATTCAAGTTTTGTTTATTTCGTTTTAGCATGCATAATCATATACTAGTGTGAATTTTGTAGAACAATTTATGTTTGACATATTAATTTTACGTATAAGGGCCATATGGCCATATAATATACTCTGTAAATAACATACGTTATAATATTATGAAACTTATGATATAAAAATCTATAATATATAGTAACAACATGTTATACTACCATATTATCACATATACATTCACATAATCAATACAATCTCCAACTACAGAGTTTTTACAGAAAATTTGAGAGCCATATTATAAAAATTTAACAACGTAAATAATAATGGGTTTAAGAATTTACTCACAGCGTAGTGTAGATAGGAAAGATGAAACCTTCTCAATCAATCACACAACTCACAATTCTCCCAAAAATCTTAATTCTCTCTCTGTGATTTCCTTGTTAAACTTAGAAAAATGAAGAAGAAGAAGAAGACGTATAATAAAGGAAGCAATCGGCGCATAATAAATAAAGGAAGGCCCGGCGTTGTGGTCGATTACCCAAATATGGGTAATTGCTATAACTCCCCTTGAAGCCTTTGTTTGGTTGAAATAATAGGTTTCAAAACCATTTATTTTAATAAAACTTTTATACTATAGTTTAAATAATGTCACACTCCTTCATAAAATAAATTCAATATCTTATTTAATTTATTTTAAATAAAATATAATAATTTCTCATTAATTCACATAGTCACACAATTAAATTTCTCATTTGTTAATAATGTCAAATTATTAAATCTCTAATTAATTTTAAATTAATTAAAATAACATTAGGCTTATTCAATATTTCTTTTGATACAATAAGCTCACATAATCATATACTTCGAATAATAAAAATTCCTCACATTAATTTAATAAATATAACACATATAATTAAATTAATCTACCACGATTTCATTAATTAATTATTTAATCTAATAATTAATTCATTGAAATTTTTTTTTTATTCAATTCAATAAATATTAAAAATTAAATTACAAAATCTCGGTTGTCGCATCTTTTCCCTCTTAAAAGGATTCTGTCCTCAGAATCACAACTGAACAATTCATCCCGTTACATTCTCCCCCTTACAAAGATTCTGTCCCCAGAATCGCTTACACAAAGTTAAGTAAATAAATGAGGATAATTCTTCATCATATTCTCTTCGAGTTCCCACGTAGCTTCTTCAGCGATGTGGTTCCTCCAAATTACCTTAACAGTAGGTATGACTTTATTTCTCAGAACTTGTTTTTTTCGGTCGACAATTTGAACTGGAATTTCTTCGTAAGATAAGTCTTTTTCGAAATGTAGTGGTTCATATTCAATCACATGCTAGTAATCGGGTTTGTAGGGTCGTAGAACGGAGACATGGAAAACGTTGTGGACATTCTCTAGAGCTGGAGGTAAGGCAACCTCATAAGCAACTTCTTCGACCCTTCGTAGAACTTCAAAGGGTTCAATGAATCTTAGTCTTAATTTCCCTTTCTTTCGGAATCTAATCTTTCCCTTCCAGCGAGAGACCTTTTAAAACACATAACTACCCGGCTCAAACTCAACATTTTTACGGTGTGGATCGGCGTATTTCTTACATCATCTTGAAATCATCAATCTTGTTCGAATCACTTTGACTATTTACATTGTTTGTTGTACCAATTCTGGGCCTAGTAATTGTCTTTCGCCAACTTCATCCCAGTATAGCGGAGTTCTGCACTTTCTGCCGTATAACGCTTCATAAGGTGGCATGCCAATACTAGTGTGGTAACTGTTGTTGTAGCCAAACTCTACGAGCGGTAGATGATCATCCCAATTTCCTTTGAAGTCCATTACATAAGCTCTTAACATATCTTCCAATGTCTGAATTGTTCTTTCCCTTTGTCCATCTGTCTGAGGGTGATATGTCGTGCTCATTCGCAACTGTTTACCCATGCATTCTTTTAGACGTTTCCAGAAGTTTGACGTAAAGCACGGATCTCTATCAGAAACAATTGACACTGGAACTCCATGCCCTGAAACAATCTCTTTTACATATAACCTTTCCAACTGATCTAAGTTGAATCTGATTTTGATCAGAAAGAACTGTGCGGATTTCATCAATCGGTCAACAATAACCCATACTGCGTCGTAGCCTTTCTGAGTTGTCGGTAGGCCAACCACGAAATCCATCGTAATATGTTCCCATTTCCATCCTGGAATCTCTAAAGGTTGTAGTAACGCACTCGGCCTCTGATGTTCTGCTTTCACTTTCTGACATGTCAGGCATTTGGCAACACATTTTGCAACCTCTCGTTTCAAATTTGGCCACCAAAAATTTTGTCGAAGATCTTGATACATCTTGGTGCTACCAGGGTGAATCGAATATCTTGAGTTGTGAGCCTCGCTCAAAATTTCTTCCTTAATCTCAGTTACTAGCGGTACCCAAATTCTATTCTCAAATCTCAGTATTCCTTCCTTATCCATCTTGAATCTTGATTCGGTTCCTTCGGATATCTTCTTTTTCACCGATTGACATTCGACATCATGAAGTTGAGCCTCCTTAACCTTGTCTATTAGAGTTGTACCAGATTGGATCTGAAATAGCTTCTCATCGACCTCCATAGGACACTTTACTTCTAATTCCGGCTTCTCCATTACTAAAATTAACTCCTCCTGTACGGTTAACAACAACAGTTTCTCCCGACCCTTTCTACTTAAGGCGTCGGCCACCACATTTGCCTTACCCGGATGGTATAGAATCTCACAATCGTAGTCATTAATTAACTCCAACCACCTTCTTTGGTGCATATTCAAGTGTTTATGTATAAAAATATATTTCAGACTCTTGTGGTATGTATATATTTCACACTTCTCCCCGTAGAGATAGTGCCTCCAGATTTTCAAAGAAAAAACCACTGCAGCTAACTCCAAGTCATGGGTCGGATAACCCTTCTCGTAATCTTTCAGTTGTCGTGACGCATACGCAATGACTCTGCCATTTTGCATAAGCACACAACCAAGTCCTTTATGTGATGCATCACTATAAACCACAAAATTTCCTGTGTCATCTAGAAGAGATAACACAGGTGATGTACTCAACCTCTTCTTTAATTCTTGAAAGCTTTCCTCACACTTCTCCGTCCAAACAGATTTAATCGATTTTCTAGTCAAATTAAATCAGCGGAGTTGCGATCTTAGAAAAATCTGAATGAATCTTCGTAACTTTGCCAATCCAAGAAAACTTCTTACTTAGATGGTGTCTTGGTGATCCCGATTAATCACGACTTTGACTTTGGAGGATCCACAAAATTCCGTCCCTATCGATCACATGTCCAAGAAATTGTACCCTTTCAATCCGAATTCACATTTCAAAAATTTAGCGTACAACTTCTCTTTTCTCAACGTCTCTAATGTCACCCTCAAATGTTCTTCATGTTCTTCTTTGGTTTTGAATATACCAAAATGTCATCTATAAATACCACTCTACGAATTTGTCCAAAAACTAGTTTGAACACTCCATTCATTAAGCCCATAAATGTTGCGAGGAGCATTTGTTAGACCAAATGACATTACCAAAAATTACGTAGTGGTAGTATCATTGTTACGAATGTTGTCTTGGTACATCCTCTGGTCTCACCTTGATTGATGATAACCACTCCTCAAATCTATCTTTGAAAAGTATCTTGCTCCCTTTAACTGATCAAACAAGTCGTCGATTCGCGGTAATGTATATCTATTCTTAATCATGACTTTATTAAGTTCTCTGTAGTCTATGCAGAGTCGCATTGTTCCATCCTTCTTCTTCACAAATAAAACCGGCGCTCCCCACGGTGATACACTTGGTTGGATATACTTCTTGTCCAGTAATTCTTGTAGTTGGACCATCAGTTCCTTCATCTCTATCGGTGCCATTCGGTACGGTGCCTTCGATATTGGAGCCGTTCTTGGAGCCAAATCGATCAAAAATTCAACTGCTCTATCTGGAGGAAGTCCTGGTAAATCACCCGAAAACACATCTGTGAAATCTCTCACTACTGGTATCTCATCTATTTTCGGATTCTCTTTACGACTATCGACTATGTAAGCTAGATATCATACACAGCCTTGCCTTAACAACCTCTTGGCCTGCATCATCGTTAGACAACTTACTTGTCTAGGCGACTTGCTACCATAAAACACAACCTTTGACGGAGTCATGAGGTTATCGTTTCTTCCGGCGATCAATTCTGGCCCCTGATTGGATAGCCAATCCATACCCAAAATAATGTTGAATTCTCCAAGTCGAATAGGGATAAGATCTACGTTCATGATATTACCCTTAATATCCACTCTACAGTTCTTATGCACATATTTAATATGGATTATTTCTCTATTCATAATTTCTATGTTCATAGGGTATTCTAAATCGTCCTTAAGCAATTCTAAGTTCTTAGCAAAGTCATCGGATATAAATGAACAAGTAGCAATCGAATCAAATAACACATAAGCATTAACTTTATTGATAAGAATGATACCTGACACCACATCATGAGGCCCTTTGCATCTGTCTTGTCATGTTGAATGTTCTGGCGCTCGGTCGATTGGTTGCAGTTGGTCCTGCGATAGTTAGAGTGCTTCCACCGGTATTTCCTTTATTTCCTCCTGAATTCATCCCTCCAGGTCCCTTTTTAGGACAATCCCTTGAAAGATGGTCTTTTGAACCACAAGTGAAACAGGCGCCCTTCTTCGGGTTTGGACAGTTTGGTGCTATGTGGCCTTCCTGACCACAATTGCAGCACACTTGTTTCCCTTTCATGCAAACTCCTAAAAGAGTTTTTCCGCAGGTTGGGCACGCTTCGATCTTCTTCTTCTAGCCTCCTTGTTGACTTCCAGCTGACGAGTTATCAGACCATTTCCTCTTCTGATTATGGTTACCCCCAGTGCTCTCCCACCAGTCTTGTTATTACCTTCATTCTCACTCTTTTTCTTCTTCTGATCTTGATTATATTTCATTACCGTATCGCTTCCACCCTCAGCGAGTATGGCCTTCTCTAACACTCCAACAAAAGTGTTCAATTGGAACATTGACACTTTGCTATACAATTAGGGCTTCAGTCCGTGCTCGAATCGTCTTGCCTTCCTCTTATCGGTATGCACTTGGTATGTGGCGAACCTAGCCAACTCATTGAACCTTGCCGTATAATCAGCTACTGACATACTCCCCTATTTCAACTCTAGAAACTGAACTTCCATCTGATTTTGTGAGCTGGTCGGAAAGTACATCTCGAAGAACATCTCTTTGAATCTCTCCCAGGTTATTACACCTTCACCTCCCCGTACTTTGTTTTCCTGCAACCAATAACTGGCTTCAGACTTCAGCATAAACGTTACATACGCGGTTTTCTGATCTTCCCTTACTCTAGCGACATCGAACACCTTCTCCATCTCTATCACCCAGGTTTGTGCCTCGATTGGGTTTATGGAACCCTTAAACTCTGGGGGTCCCACCGCCTTGAAATCCTTGAACGAGGTGTTTGATGGAGCTTGTGGTTGATTGTTAATTGCTCCGGCTAAAAGGTTCACCAATTGCTAAACAGGGTTAGCATTGGTGTCTTTGTTATTCATTGGTTCCTCTTGTGATTGTTGACGATTTTGCCTTCTTCTAGGCGGCATATTTCTGTTAAGAACATACGCTTATTAGGTCTTTATTCAATCTGTTAAACATTCAGGGCTTAACTAAAACATTCAATCATAATTCACTTAACACATCAATTCAAATAAACTCTGACATTTTATTTAATTCAAAAGTTTTAACATAATAAGATAGCATCACCGCTATTTACATCAACTATCCCGAGATAAAGAATCTACGAGTTTAAAACATCAAAATATTCCTTTGTTTATAACACATGAATTTACATCATTAACTACCAAATAGTTTTCACATAATTAAACTAATACTATCACTGCCTATTAAGGCGTTGGATAGCCTTGCCACATTTCTCTTTCATAATGCGGGACATCGTCCTGCGATCAAGCATATACGATGGTAGACCTTCAAACTGGATTGGATACTTCATAACTCGATCTTGGGCCGCATCCATTGCATTGTGAAGTGTAGAGTACGTCTCCCCAAGCTTAGCCTTCTTTGCACGACAATCCTCTTCTGCGAGATCAGCACGACGCGACTCTCTTACCCAGCCCTCCTCTGCTAAAGCCAATCTTTCTAAGCTCTCTTTCAGATCTTTCTTCAACTTCTCTATTTCTTCGGTCTTATCCTCAGTTTGACCCTTCTCGTGAACCAAATCCCACTCCACGTTTCCCAAACGTGTGTGAAGAGTCACAATTTCCTCATCCTTCTGCTCGATAGTCCTCTCCCTCAGCTCCTGAACAGTGTCCTGCAACTCTATGTTACGATCATAAAGTGCATCATACATCTCAGCTTCAATGTAGTTCGGTGGGAACTCCTCTTCCTCCTCTTCCTCATCAGAATCTTTTTCTGGATCAGTCTCAGGCTCATGCTCTCGACCAACAACAGTGATCAACGGAGATAGCTCTATCTGTACCAACTGTTCCCTAACAACATGAATGTCTCGGGGATCCTCCTCTGTAGGTATTCGGGGTTCCTCCTCCCCAGCTCGACTAGCTCCTCTAACATCCGACATCTTGACAACAAAATTTTATGTTTTAGTTACTAATCTGTGCTAGTGAACACATAATTTAACACATAAGCACATAAAGTCTTTTATTGTCTTTAATGAATTTAGAAATTCATTTCATAGAACTCAATAAGAGTTTACCACCACTATGTTCTCGATCTCCTACAAGGCTACTACCTAAGATTGTTCCCCCACCTAGGGTTCATAACCTACAGCTTTGGTACCAACCTGTGACACCCCCAAATCCGGTACTTCCATTTCCACAAGATTTGGTGTTCAATGTACAAATATCATCTATCTATCTACCCATAAATAAATGCAAACCATGCAATAGATAGAAATAATAAATAAATCTCCGGTTATGGGGTTACATCAACTGCATAATAATAAAAATCCCTGGTTGCTCTAACCTTGAACATCTGTGTGGAATCATAAACAAATATTAAGTCTTAAGTAATATCAAGTCTAAACATCATTACATAACCACATAAATATTCAATCTTCATTACTTGCTAATCTTGCCCTTGCCTTTACTAGTGAAAGGCTCGGCTGCTCTTTCATTGTTAACTGCAATGTTATTATTACGTAAGAGTGAGCACGATTGCCCACAAGTATAATAATATAACAATGAATAATAACATGCGAATAAATTAAAGACTTCAGAAATAGGCAACTCAACTTTTGAATCAAGAATGAATAACAAGAAACAAAAGAACTTCTGAGGGTCATAAGACCTTGAACTATGTCCTAGGTTGTCAGGTGTTTATACTTGAAAACTTTAACAGTCATAAGACTATGGACTCTTCTTCTCGTACTTAGGGGGATCAGCCCTTAGTACCATACTATGCACAATATCTTAACGCTAACGCATAAGTAATCCCCTATACAGGGTTGTTCATCTCAGTTTGACATTAAAGTCCGCACCAAAGGAAGTTTGGTTTGGATAATTCATCAAGGGTTCTGAAATTTAGAACGCTCATCAACTATGGACTAGTCGAATCATTAAGGGTTATTTAGTCAACAAGGAAACAAAGATAATTGATAAGCGAATTTGAATAAAATCTCATAAAGTATATAATAGAATAAGTATTGTATAGCAGCATCATGCTTGAAAGATTAATAAACTTTGATATAACAAAACAGACTTGATCAATAATAATGAGAACTTGCTCAATTTAGAAAGGTGAATTTATCAAGTTATATAACGATAACAAGTAGGGTTAGGAAACTTGCCTCGTGCGTAGATTACACTTTAATTAAACTCGTTCCTTGATTTAAATCCTACATATCATTTACGTTTACAATACCAGTTAATTATAACGTACTAAACATCACAAGTTTATTCTTTTGTCTAACTCGAATTCATGACTACACTTAGTCAATTACTACACTTATTGTCAAAATTAAGACTTCACGAACAATAAGCTAACTATGCATTCAATCGTTCAATTCACACGTAATTGTGTTATGGACGTGTTAAGAATTTATTTTAACATCTCATTATATGTCTAACATGTTTTCATGTTCATAAGATTAAGTTAAAAACACATTGCTAGACTTAAACATTTTAAAAACTCATTTTTGGACCATTCTGCTAAGTGGTATTGGCTACTTTTCTTTGTTATCTTATGTCTTAGCCATTTGGTTTTGAGACTTAGTATTTGCTTGTGCTTTAGTATGAGGACTTCGATTTTGGAGTTAGCAATTGCACAACGCAAAACTCCAGATTTTGATTCTCAGTTCGCGAAGAACACAGAGTTCAACGAAATAAACACTACATGATCACTAATTTCACCAATTTAACATACCCACATGCTCTAATTCATACATAATCATTACTCAACATTTATAGAGTGATTTTAAACCAATAAAACACATAATTACAGAATTAAAATATGAAAATTTCATTGTTATTGATGTTCTTGAAGGTTTTGAACATAAATCATAAAATTCACGCCACAGATTCGTTCTAACACCAAATCCATCCATTCAAGTTTTGTTTATTTCGTTTTAGCATGCATAATCATATACCAGTGTGAATTTTGTTGAACAATTTATGTTTGACATATTAATTTTACGTATAAGGGCCATATGGCCATATAATATACTCTGTAAAATAACATACGTTATAATATTATGAAACTTATGATATAGAAATCTATAATATATAGTAACAACATGTTATACTACCATATTATCACATATACATTCACATAATCAATACAATCTCCAACTACAGAGATTTTACAGAAAATTTGAGAGCCATATTATAAAAATTTAACAACGTAAATAATAATAGGTTTAAGAATTTACTCACAGCGTAGTGTAGATAGGAGAGATGAAACCTTCTCAATCAATCACACAACTCACAATTCTCCCAAAACTCTTAATTCTCTCTTTCTGATTTCCTTGTTAAACTTAGAAAAATGAAGAAGAAGAAGACGTATAATAAAGGAAGCAACTAACGCATAATAAATAAAGGAAGGAACTGACGCGTTGTGGTTAGTTACCGAGTCATGGGTAATTGCTAACAACTCCCCTTAGGGCCTTGTTTGGCTGGCAATAATAGGTTTCAAAACCATTTATTTTAATAAAACTTTTATACTATAATTTAAATAATGTCACACTCCTTCATAAAATAAATCCAATATCTTATTTAATTTATTTTGAATAAAATATAATAATTTCTCATTAATTCACATAGTCACACAATTAAATTTCTCATTTGTTAATAATGTCAAATTATTAAATCTCTAATTAATTATTAAATTAATTAAAATAACATTAAAGCTTATTCAATATTTCTTTTGATACAATAAGCTCACATAATCACATACTTGAATAATAAAATTCCTCACATTAATTTAATAAATATAACACATATAATTAAATTAATCTACCACAATTTCATTAATTAATTATTTAATCTAATAATTAATTCATCAAAAAAAATATTTATTCAATCCAATAAATATTAAAAATTAAATTACAAAATCTCGGTTGTCACAGGTGACGAGGATAATTCTGTGGACATATGATATCTATCATAACCTGGGCGCATGACCTCCCATGTAATGCGAAGGTTTCTTTTTGAGCACTTCCCAAAGATTTTAATTTCTAAAAGCAGTTTTTGGTATTTTTTATGTAAAGTACTATTGTAAGGTTGTGGTCGAGGCACCATGAGAGTTACATACATTTGTATTAAAACTCACAGCTTTAAGCGTGGTCGTATTACTCGCATGACAGTTCAACAGTTATATAAATGAAGTTTGTATTTGATTTTTATAGTATGATATCTGGTGACTCAAAATGGGTCGTGTGAACCTATTTTGGGGGCGTCATAGCTGCACCAGTGGTTAGTTAGAGAAAATTGATTTTTCTACTTTGAAAATTAAATGGAACAATTCTATGGTGTGTGTGACATTAATAACTATGAAATAAAGTGCGCAATTAAGTAATATTAATTGTTAATTGTTATATTAATTATTTGTTAATGGTTGTGGTAGAATATTGAATTCTTAGTAATTAACTAATAATGTTTGATTACTATTATTTGTAATATATTATAAAGATAAATAATGATTATGAAAATCCATAACTACATTAATCAATGATGATTGGATTAACTAATATTGGTGTTAATTAATTCAGGAAGTGAATAATTTATTTATTTGACATAAATAAATAAGTTATTAACGGTTATGTGCATATACAACTATACTATATAGTGCAGTGTGACATTTATGTGACTATATATTAAGTCTTATAAATCTATATTGTATGGGGCAATATGATTAAACATATTGGAACTATATGTTATAAATACATTATCTATGTGACAATATATATGTGGGTATATATATTAAAATAATATACCATGAGCATATTGTAAACTATTATTTTAATAAAGTATACCCGTGTGATAAAATATACATGGATTATATGTATGTTGCATAACATCTACTACCTTGAAATGTTAAATCATATTGTGACATTTAGTTATAATGTATGCTTGATATGTGTAACATAAGAGTGGGAATGTGTAGAAGTGGGCAAGAGTGCTGAGTTAGTAGAAGTGTCCCAAATTAAGCGTCCCATTTACTCCTAAAACCTCAGTCACATGTAGAACAAAAAGGCTAAGCCTATTCCTTCTTCTAACTTTTTAGCTGATGATTATGGTAGGGAGTGGTGATTATGATGAGTTTCAACCACCATCTAACAACTCCTCCATAACCTTAATGCAATCCTTTAATCCATGGGTTTGATTCAATGGAAAATTGCTATGTCTATATAAGAATTTTTCTATAAATAGCAGATATGTTTTATCAGTTGGTGTTGCTTAAGTTGTCTTATATTTGCTAAGTGAGAGTTGAAATCATACAAGCATTCTTAGAGCTTAAGAGTTCATTGGAGCAATTGCAATTGATATATGAGTGTTTAGGAATGAATTCATGAGTAATTTCTATGTTTGGGCTAAGCAGATTCTTGAGGTTTACTGTTCTGGCTCGAACAGTGCAATGCTTGCTGCCGGATTAACACTAAAGCAAGACAACAATTACTTGGATTCCTATTTTTAGTTGAAAGCTTCTATTTATAACATGATCAATATTAGTTAGTCGTTACGACTCAAGCTAGCATATAAACATATGCAAGAGGTATATACAAGTATATTAACTCAATATGAACATGTTTTAATAGACTTTCATGATTAACAAAGGCATATGGTTTAAATGGGGATTTGGACTTAAAGTTTTGAAAACAATCTATGTTAGAGATCATGTTCTGTGGATTGTGAACCTAGTAAGCTATACATGACTGATTTTATACATAAATGAGCATGCTAGAATGTACGTAGTTCATTTGTTCATAACTACCTTATTAAGCCTTGTGTTAGAAATGTTTTCAAGAAAAAGCTTAGCCAAGTGAGTTAACATGCATGATTTCTACATAGTTTATGTTTTGACTTTGCGAGCATGTTAACATAACTTGACTACCTATGCTTAGAGTTTTGAAGTTGTCTTAAGTGTGATAGATTGCATATTTCAAGCCTAAAATGGTTTCAAAAGCAAACTTGGACATATTTTCAAAATCTAGTTGCATCACATGAATATCCGGATGCTAATGAGATAAGATGCCATGTTATGTCTATAATATCTCTAGGTATGATTTATATATATGGAATTTGATGATTTCAAAATAAACATGAGTTTAAAGCATTATTTCAAGCTTTAAACAATAATAGCTATGAACAAGCAATATGAATGCTACAAGTATACGCATTAACAGAATTTGAAATCTCTATGTGGGTATATAGCCAAGTAAGGAGTCATGGTAACCGCTTGATAATGTTTTGCCTGAATACCATGTAGGACGTAAGTTCAAACTTATACAAATAAACTCAATAACGGTTATGTGAGTATGTGAACACCTCTAACATGTAGATATGGTAGAGTATTAGTACATAGATGTGAAAGGTTTTGGCGATAGAAAATCAAGAGCTCAACCTTAGTGCGGCGGGGGCAAGTAATTGTATACTTGTAGCGAATCCTAGGCTGCAGAGCGAGCGCGAAACTCAAGTAAGTCTGGAACCTTGACTTCTGCATTCTTTGTTTAGACCGATGTTTGAAGCATGCCTATAGGATTACTTTAACTTATCTTGCATGAGCAATATGTTATGTAATGTGTTAAAAAGCATGCTTTGTGATAGAGACAAATGTTGATCATAACTTCCAAATGTTAAGTCCAAAGAATGTCTTTAAGAAATTAAGCAATCAAGACGTCGTTGTATTTGTGATGGCTTATAAACTGATTTGTACCATATGTCCATACTTGAATCGTGTCAGCTTGTTTAAAGACTGTGTTAACTAATGAATATCTTGATTATATAATACGCTATAAATAGGATTCAAAAATGTTGAGTTATTAACGTGGGTAAACTACGCTTAAAGCAAGTATCCGAACCATACTCTTATTGTGCAAGTATCTTTAAATTCTTTATTCGACGAATACCGTAAGCTTACCTCTTTGAATACAAGTTATATTACTTTCTCGTTCAAATGAGCTAGTACGTTTAAACCCTTGTGAAAAGTTATTATTCATGTTGAACTTAGTATTGTTCTTGAAAATTGTGAAAGAGTCAATGCCATTTGATTCGGCTAGACTATATGCATGTTTATAAAAGTTGTCCAAACCAATTGATTGGTGCAGAAATATTGAAAACTGAGTTGAATAACCCTTTTGGTAAGGGGAGTGTATGTCGTTGGAAACCCCAACACATGATTAAATATTATGGTGGTGTATGCATAACGTAAAGTATTGTAGACTGATCATCTATAGTACTTGATATTTTTGGGTTATTAATTTGATATTGGTAATTCTAGTGGAGGTTCAATAGTCCTTAGCGACTACTCAATATAAATTGTTTATCTAGTTTAATACATTGATAGTCATTGAATTCATATATTTCTGTTGATTTATATTGAATTACCGTTCTTATTTCAAGAATATTTGATATTCATTACTCATGATATTATTCTGAAACTCTGAACTATCTTAGAGATGATACTTCAATATTTCAAACACGTGTTAAGAAACTCTTTACCCTTGTTGTATATTACTTGTTGGGAAATTTGTGCTCATCCTTGATTATTTAAAACCTTTCAGTTAAGGAGGAACATGGAGGTGTTTCTGGAACAGACAAGGGCAAGGGCAAGGCTACCGACTAGCTTGTTCCTTTTATGTTTAAGACTATTATGATGTACTAAGATTATGTTTAAACTTAAGTAGAATTATGTAATAGGTCTTTATTCGATACTATTATGTAATCTATTAAGTATTGTAGGTTGCGAGACTTTGGGGAATAATTATAATAAATCATTATATATTATTCTAAATTAAATTTTCCGTTATGAATATGTTATTTTAGTTATTATGGTAATACCATGAGAATGTGATGAATCGAATTCAAGTGACCAAGTAGAGGTCCGAATTTGGGGGCGTCACACCAGCATTCTTCAGTGTTGTGACCGCGAGAGTGGGAGTGATATTGGCATACTCCATTGGAATCAAACAGTCTTGAGCGTGGGCTGATTGGAGGTAGAAGAGCTGTGATTCTTCCCTCATTGACCAGCATATGTAATATTTCTTCTATCAGTTGGCCTGGATAGGTGAATTCCCTTTTATTGGCGAAGTCCCGATGGGCTTTAGCTTTTGCTCTTTTTGCAATTTTATCCTCCAAGGTTTCACCTTCTGAAGTATGTGCTAGAGTAATTATAATAAGAGGAAGGAGGCTAGCATGCTCATGGCTGAATAATTGATGTGTGACTTGGTGCTGATGAACCACCAATTCTGCCAATTGGTTGACTTACTCACTTAGAGCCTTCATTTTTTGTTCCATCAAAAACTGGAACTGTACATAATCCCATTTGTCAGCACTGTCTTTGCTAGTTTGGGAGGATCAACCATCGTTATGGGAACTCTGTCCATTACTCCAATTGATCATGTTGACCTCCTCTTCCTTATGTTGAGGGAGAGGGTTGTCTTTCACATGGGGTTGGTCGGGTTTAGTAACCACGATCTCACCATTGTCAATTAAATCCTGGATCTTATGCTTCAGGGCCCAGCATGATAAGCACACTTCCTGTTAGCATTGAAACCCTTTCCACTCGGGTTGGCTGGTGGAAGAAGATGTGTAATTTTCTTCTGAGTTGTCAGAAGATTAAGAATGTTCTCGAGTGATTCCCCTAAGGGTGTGAACACTCGAGTGCATCTGACTTCTCCACCTTTTGGCAATGGAGGGTTTGAAGACTGTGCTTGAAAAGGGGAGTAGTTACTCCTCTAAACAGGCATGTTCTGACTGCCTTTTTGTCCTTGTAGTATCAAGGAAACATCCTCCTCTTTCTTCTTGTGGAACCTCCTTGGGTTGTTTCCATAACTTCCAGACTGGATGTGTTCAGCAACAGCTTTTAATGTAGCAAGTTCTTGAATCTTCCCAGACTTCAATCCCATCTTAGCCATTTCTCCATGTTTAATCATTTCAAAGAATGGCTTGCCTATGCCAACTAAGACCCTCTCACAGAAGGGAGCTTCTTAAATGTCTATGAAGGTCATCACTAATTCAGACTCAGTCATAGATGGAATAACTTGAGCAGTAAGGCGCCTCCACCTTTGGTCATACTCTCTAAATGACTCATTGACTTGTTTCTTGACCTTGGTAATTTGATACCACCGAGCCATTTGAGTCCTGAAATCAGATTGATCGAGGAAAGCATGAGCTAGCTCCTCCCAGGTATAAATCTTGGAATTGTCTAATCTGGTGTACCACGATCTGGCTTCTCCAGTCAGACTTTTCTAGAACAGCTGCATTCTGAGCTTTTCATCCTTGGCATAAGATCCAAGTTCTCCAATGAATACCTTCAAATGTGTGTAAGGATCCCCCAACCCATTATACTTTTCAAAGTCGGAAGTCTTGGAACTTTTCTGGATAATGAATACTAGGGAATATGCAAAGGTTTGTATATGAAACACTCCCGTGTGCTCCAATCCCTTTGATAGACTGAATGGTCTCTTCCATTTGAAGGACTTTCTTCTTGATATCACTAGTGTCTGGATCTTCTTTGAGATAGGTGATTTCATGGGTTTTGTTTGTTTTGTCCAATTTAGACTCAGGTACTGGAATTTCTTTGTCCAGACCCTGGATTCCTCCATGTGCAGAGGATTCTGTATGTATGGGTATTTGTGGACCCTGAGTGGACTTGTGTAGTTCTTTGAGAAGAACAACCAACTCTGTAATTTGGTTGCTTAATCGTTCAAACTCCTCATAAGAGACATGAGTAGGATTAGACTGGCCAAATGTAGCCATGTTTGGCTATAGGCTTTTTGCCTTTTTGGACTTGGAACGGGTAACATGACCAATTGTTTCCCTATAAAAAGACTTCTGTAGTTTAGTCTTAGGGAATGTAGAAAAGTTACATGCTATGTGATGTGTCCGTTTTAGGAGTATTATCCTACAAAACGGATGTTAGTTTTGACAAGATAGCATGTCAGGTTTTGAAACAAAAGGGAATGTATGTACACATATTCCTTTATACTTTCCATTACATTAAGATTGACATGGAAATGAAATTATAGGTAATTAAAATTACACGTTATTAAACTGGGAAGGTATGAAGAGACTTCCCTTCGCGTTGGGTTTATCAGAGGCTGACCTATCTTAGGTTACTCTCGCGGCTTTTTGGCATGAAGGTTCCCAGATCATCACAATTTACTCGACGGGAAGTTAATCCGGTCTTTCAACTAGAGAGAATCTAGGTGGTGCCTTTTCTAAGCCTCGTTGGAATTAGTCTCCCTATGAGTCCAGTAATTAAACACCGACAAAATAGCCTCATGGTGGAGAGACAACAGAACATACATTCATACAACGCATCTTACCGTATGGAAATGGTGACATGTGTGAAGCGCTAATATCACATGCAGATATATTGCGAATCACTAAGTGCAGTGAGTACATGCATTAGTACACATTTATTAAAATGTAAATACAACATCCACACACAAACATATAAATTGTTTTGAAAAGCTTTGAATAGCGGCTTAAGTCCTATTACTGGATGTCCCTAGCAGAGTCGCTACCTGTCGACGTTAGGATTTTTATTTGTCCCTTTCTGTTCTTATTTTTTGGTGTTCTCATGTTATGTGAGATTTGTTTGAAAAAATAAGTTTGAAAAGGTATGACATGTATATGTCGACGATTGGATTGTAAGAGTCGTCAGTTGGTATTTTTAAATGGTTGCACCAACTTAACCAATAAAAGGTTTGAACAATGACCTAGTTATGGAACACTGCTTAACAAGTATATGAAACCGAGATTCATTAGGGTTCAGGGGCTTGGTTATAATGAAGGAAGGTGTTAGTCACCCCCCGACATCTGTGTTACCAGGGTGACCGCCACTTTTCAATTTAAACTTTTATCTGAATGTGTGTGTGTAGGTCAATGTGAAATTATCTGGAAGTAGTGCTATGTCTCGTTTGCACCTATATACAAAGGGTTTAAATTTTGTATAAATGTTTAATTTTAACAAGATATAGTAATGATGTTTAGAAAAAGAGGTTTTTCAAACCCTTGTGCTTAATAGTAAATGATGCCTTTGATACTTCTATTTTATTATGTGTTCGGCTAGATTGCTTTTATTTTTGGGATGTGAAGCATCTTCGAGAAAATAATGTAGAAAGAAGTGTCGAAGTCCTTGTGGGCATGTAAGACATCTAAGGAAATTCAAACACCGTGAATAATTTACAAGCTGGTTATCGCCAAAAATGTCCATCACGGGAACCGAATTTAAATTCAGGAACTGAATCTGTGATCACATGATTCCTAGGCTCACATGATGATGAAGTATGTATGAAAGCTGTAAGCAGTTATATATATAAAAGCTGTAATTATATATATATATATATATATAAGTTGTAAACGCACCGGATATGTCGATCCAGGCTCATTCGAGTATTCGAATTCGAGAATAATATATATATATATATAAGTATTTATATATATATAAAAGTAGTAAACGCTCCAAATATTATATTCGGGCTCAATAAAGGCATAAATCGATAATATATATATATATATATATATAAGTATATACATATAAAAACAATAAAAGCCACGGACCGATGGTCCGGGCATACGCACACAACACGACTCTCAACGTGAATAATTGTGTGTGAATGAAAGTGGAGAAAGGCTTTAAGAAATGTGAGATGTCTAAGAGTGGGCTGCCAAGAAGACTTCAAATGGCTTTAAATGAATGAATACTTGGTTTCCACCGGTAAAATATAGCAAAGCACAAGCTCACAAGTGTTTGGAAAGATAAAGCACTCAGTTTATAGTGTGTACAAAGAAAAATGGAGAGGGCTTCCTTGTCTTTTCTCTCTTCAAAATGGCCACCCTAAGCCCTCTATTTATAGAGGGGGGAGCTGCAGGTCCACCTGCGGCTTCCCGGGGTGCCCCGAGCTCCGTGGGCCCCTCCATCTTGAAGTATGTGCACACATGCAACGCGTTATCCACTCGAACCTTCATAACTCTCAATCTGAGCATCCAATTGAGGCATATAATACCATTCCAGAATGCTATTATCGAGAGCTACACAATGACATGGGATAAGAGGTTGTACGAATCCGGGAAGATGGGTTCATCTTTAGGTCTTCAAATTTTATCTAGTGTGTTATCTTGTGTAGTAGTCACTCGGGATTTGAGCTATGGTTCTTGTAGGACATTTATGTGTAGAATGTATATTTAATTGTTGTTGAGATGGCACAAATGTAGGATCGAGGTGGCAAAATGATGATTTTTCCCCTCATCGGGGTTTTCTCCCAAGCTTGGGTGATGATAATAAATGCGTTTTCGTGGTTATCTCTACGAGATTGGGTCAGTTGCGAGTATTGAAGGTCCTCAGGGTTATCTCTCAGGTGTGCATGACCTCTCAGGGTTATCTTTGGGGTTGGGACTGAGTGCATCGAGGTTATCTCCGAGGTTGAAGCTGACTGCTGGGGGTTAAAACAAGCTTTTTCGGGGTTATCTCTGGAACTGCAACTGCATTCCTCGGGGTTATCTTCGAGGTTGGAACTGAATCTGCCGGGGTTATCTCTGGAATTGGATTGATTATCTCGGGGTTTTCTCTGAGATGGAAAGCTGAGAATTTTGGGGTTGTCTCCAGAATTAGAATTGCACTCCTCGGGGTTGTCTCCTAGGTTGGAACTGAATCTCCCAGGGATGTCTCCGGGATTGGACTGATTTGACTTCCAGGGTTATCTTTAAAAGATGATTTTTCCCTCCTCCAATGTTAGTAACAGGAATACAGAAATTTCAAGTGTCTGCACTAGTGAAAACGTAAATTGACTTGTTTGATTATTTTTTTTAAAAAAGACCAGGATGGTGGTTTGCAAGCATTTCAGACATAGTACCTCTTCACAATGTTTGAGTTGATAAGCTGGGAAAATTCTTTATCTTCCATTTCTTACAGTCTGAGGGATTCTCTCGTTAATATTTCCTTGACAATGAAAGGGCCTTCCCAACTCGAGGTGAACTGCAGCCCTCCTCTCATCTATCAGAGATAGCTGGTGGTATTGGTTTCGTAACCATTAATCTTCATCCATCTGAGAATTTATTAACACTCTTAACGACTCCATTTCTACTTCTATGGGGAGTACTGTTTCCATGCTAAGACTAGTAAGTCGGGGGTAGCCCCAGTAGAAGTGCACATTAACATTGTATAGGCTAGTAGAGTTAGATGCAATAAGTCAGGTCATCCCTTGTGATTGGCATACATCTTTTGTATAATTTTCTTGATATTCTTGTTCGCTGCTTCGACCGCACCATTCATTTTGGGATGATAGATAACGGAGTTAAAATGTTTGATGTGGAATTTGTTGCATAAGTCATTCATCATCTGGTTGTTCATATTATTGTCATTATTCGATACGATCACCTCCGATTGTCCATATCGATAGATGATATTATTTCTGATAAAACCAATGATTACCTCTTTGGTGACTATGGGAAAAGAGGTCGCTTCTATCCATTTGGTGAAGTAATCACTCATGATAAAGATAAATCGATGACCATTGCTGGCTTTGGGTTCTATTAGCCTAATCACGTCCATTCCCCATATTGAAAAGGGCCATGATGAGCTTATATAATGTAATTCATTTGGAAGAGCATGGATGGCATTTCCATGGACTTGTCATTTATATCATCTCCTGACGTGATTGTCACAGTTGGCTTTGAGGGAAATCCAATAATGCCCCGTTGTTAATATCTTCATGGAAAGTAAAGGACTGCTCATGTATGGACCACATACTCCACCATGGACTTCATCCATAAGTCTTTTGGCTTGATATTTATCCAGGCATCTTAAAAGACCTATCCCAACATCCCTTTTGCAAAGTGTGTCTTCACCCAAATAGAATTTCAGGGCCATTTTATGGATTCACTTTCTTTCAACTTGACTTGCCCAAGCGGGCGTAGACCCATCTCGAAGATATTCTTTGATATCCTGATAGCAGGGCTGTTTAATGGGAGACAGTTCATCTGATACTTCTCTCATGTAATTCCCATAAGCTGGTGCCTTTTACCTTGCAAACTTGATATCTGGGATTCCTCCCCTTTCAGATATGTTGATTAAGGAAGCCAGGGTTGCTAGTGCATCCGTAAAATCATTCCTATTCTGAGGAATGTGAATGAATGCTATTTCTTCGAACTCCATACCCATCTTGATAACCTACCGATGGTAGGGAATCAAATGAAATTATTTGGTGTGATATGCCCTGGAAGTTTGCTTGATGACCAGCTCAGAATCCCCAAAGACAATCGTTTGATATCCATGGATTGGGCCATTTTTAATCCCATTATACAGCCTTCATACTCAGCCATGTTATTGGTGTTGACAAACTGTAACTTGATGGCCATATGATATTGTTCTCCCAAAATAGATACCAGAACTTCCCCTGCTCTGACTCATTCCATGTTTACGGCTCCGTCAAAATATATTTTCCAAGATCAGACTGTATTTTCCTGATGGATTTGTTGAATTGTCATTATTCCTTTATCCGATAAATACGTTTCCATGGGTTTGAAATTCCCTGATGGTGCTTCACCAATTGATTAGCAACTCCTTGACCTTTGATAGACTTTTGAGTCATGTAGATGATGTTGAATTGTTGGAGGATCAACTGCCATTTGGAAAATTGGCAATTCAACATAGGTTTGTTGAATACATACTTCAGAGGATCCATGCAGGGTATAAGATATGTTTTGTGCCCATGAAGATAATGTTGTAATCCTATGGCGGCTCATGCTAACGCACAACAGGTCTTTTCAATCAAAGTGTACTTCTGCTCCCTGCTACTGAATTTTTTGCTGAGGTAATAGATAGCTCTTTCATTGCCTATATCGTTTGTTTGTCCTAGTATTCATCCTATAGCATTGGCATTTATAGATAGGTACATAAACATGAGAATCTTATCCCTACCAAGACAGGAGCTTCCACCAATTGCTTTTTAATGGAGATGAAGGCTTTCTGACAATCTTCATTCCACTTCATAGAGGAATTTTTCCTTAATAGCTTAAAGATGGGCTCACACGTTGCCGTGAGTTGAGATATGAATATGCTTATAAAATTGATTCTCCCATGAAATCCTCGTATCTCTTTTTTTTCTGTTCGGGGCACGATCATCTCAGTGATGGCTTTAATTTTGGTGGGATCCAGTTCAATGCCTCTGTTGCTCACTAGAAATCCCAACAACTTGCCTAATTTGACACCGAAGGCACTCTTGGCCGGATTCAGCTTCAAGTTATATTTGATCAATCGGTTGAAAAGATTTTTAAGGTGGTCGATATGGTGATCTTCCTTTCGGGATTTAATGATGATGTCATCCACATAGTCCTCTATTTCTTTATGCATCCTGTCATGAAAAAGGGACATCATGGGTCGCTGATAGGAGGCACCAGAATTGATAAGGCCGAAAGATAAACGTCTGTAACAAAAGGTTCCCTAGGGAGTGATGAAGGCTTTTTCTCACCGCCCTTCAAAGAACAATGATGATCGATGATACCCAAAGAAGCGATCAACAAAAGAATACATGTCATACTGAGCCGTGTTGTCTATTAGTATGTGGATAAAAGGTATTGGGAAATTTTCCATTAGATAAGCTTTGTTCAATCCTGGTAATCGACGCGTACTCGTACCTTGCCTCTGAGTTTAGGCACATGAACTATATTGGACAACCACTCAGGATACGTTAATACCATGATGATGTCGACTTTGAATTGTTTAACAATTTCTACTTTGACTTTCAGACTCCACTCATGTTTTAGTCGCCTAAGCTTTTGTTTGACTGGCTTGAATCCTTCTTTAATGGGCAGTCGGTGGATGACAATGTCAGTATACAAACCAATCATGTCCTCATGTGACCATGTAAACACATCCTGGAACTGAGTTTGTAGAGCAATCATGTATTTTCTTTGGTTTGGGGTAAGGTCCATGCCAATCTGGATTTCTTTAGGGTTTTCTGAGGTTCCGATATTGACAGAAATGGTTTGATTAAGGTTTGCTTTGGGTTTGTCTTTGACCCATTCTTTGATCTCCTCAGGCACCTCAAAGTCCTCTATCTCCTCTTGCTCAATCCCCATCAAGTCAAAGTCCCACTCTACATCAAAGTTGTAGTCATTGAGGAGATTTGACATTTCATCAGCAAGTCATGACAAATCCAACTCTAGAGTCCTAAAAACAAAATGCTTTCACTTAATATGAGATTGTTTGATCATACAAAGCATTAGCAAAAACATGAAAAAAGTAACTGATAATATTTTGCAACAAAAGTAAGCAGTCAATAATATCTACACTTTAGGGCAGATGGAATTTCTTCCCCTTTTACCCTTTTTGGAAGATGCAAGAAGCGCTTCTCCAGTTGTCCAGGGTCAAGTCTTTGTGGACATGTGAGGACCCAAAATTTTAGAAAATAAATTTTTTTATTTAATATTGATATTGATTATCAATATTGTGCTGAGTATCTGTGATACGAGTTTAGTAAGATGGTCAAACTGTGTATTGACTGAGTAATAAGAATGAAGTTATGTTTAACAGCTAATGAAAACCCTAACCCTAGTTATGGATAGAGATTCGATAGTTAATACCATGATTGTAATTGTGTATCTGTGAGCACGTGTTTGTATAGTATATAATGAATGATTAATGGTTGATCAGATAAGGTATAACCTTAGTAAACCCTAATGTGGATTAGAAATCCTAATGTGCAGTTAAGAAACCCTAATGAACAGTTAGGAACCCTAATTGCATTTTTGGGAACCCTAATTTCTGATTTGGGAACCCTAAACCCTAATTATGTTTATGAAACCCTAAGGGTTAGAATTAAAGGTAAGCATCTCAATTGACTAATATACCTTTAAAATCATGAGGAAAATTACTAAAATACCTTTTTGGAGGTGAAATGACCAAAAATACCCTTTACTTAAGTTTTAAGTTGAGAGAAATTGCAAACCTTGTGAGTCACCAATGTTGGTTTATCCCATGTGCTCAAAATCAAGACTAAATCAGATATTATATGTACCACCTTGCATGATATAGATACATTGAATCAAAAGCGAAGATTAAAGAGAGAGAAAACCAAAAACTTAGCTCACTTGTACTCAAACACTTAGCCAACTTCTTTTCTCTCCTAAGCCATGAATTTGTTTAGTATTTCAGTCCCTAACAAAGTTCATAACACCTCAAGATCAGTTGAGGAAGCCTAAAATCAAAGCTTGTGCAAGAGAGGTATAAACCCTAACTTGAGTTTAATCTTGTATGCTAAGATAAAAGTTGTGTTTATGTGTTTAAATTTATGTTATAAGATGTTATTTAGTGATCCATGATGTTATATCATAGATCCATAACATCAAAGTGCTCAAAAATCAATTTTTCAAAACTATCAAGAACCCTAGTTCTATGGCCTGACAACCGAATGTCAAAGGCCATAAATCTAGATTTGTTTATGATTTATCTTGTGTGATGTAACAGACTTGTAGTATGCTATGAGGGGAGTGATCTGAAAGTGGAATCATGGTCATAACATGTCCATATTCCAAGATATCGATGTTCAAAGTGAGTTGACCGGCCATGACTTGGTGTTTCTAGGCAACCCATAAATTACCATATGGGTCTGACAAGATTTTCCTGAACTTGATTCTGTCAGATGTTATGTGATTTGATTATTAGTGTATCAAAGGTATACTCTGTTATATGGACTATAGATTCATGGCCTTATATCATATAAATAACAAATAGATTTAAAGTAGTGGGCAGTCAAACTAGGTTGACCAAGCATGACTTTGAGTTTTTTGGAAATTCCAAAAAACGTTTGAACACAGTTTTTGACAAGGTTTGACCGGCTCAGATCTTGTGATTGTGATGTAGTTAGACTAACCTAGTGTAGTATGATTTTTCTTTGACATGAGGACTACAAGATTGAACCATTTAAACACCAAATTATTGTCCAGAACCTAAGATTAATCGAGCCACAAAGTGCTAACTAAGAACTGTCTAGGTTTCTGGGTAACCTAGAAAATCTTGAACAGGTCTGACAGTGAGTTTGAAGCCTTAGATCTTCATGGTGTGATGTTGTATGACCCTTATTGTTGTTGATACATGTAGTATTACATCAATACTACATGATCAGTACCTATGCAAGCCCAGAAAACATCATGAACCAAGAATTAAAGTTGGTCAAATGACACCTAATGACTGACTTTGAGTATTCTTGAGGCTCAAGAACACCTATAGTGACAGTTTTTGTCGCTAAATGCTTTAGCAACACTTTTATTAAAATTAATTATATTAATTTCCAAATATCATTAAAAATTAAAATTAATTTCTAAAAATTCAAAAATGAGATATAAAATTTATTTTAAGTTAAAAAAATTAACTTTTGATAATTTGACATATTTTCATTAATATTTGTATTTATTTGAATATTAATGATATTAAATTTATTTAATAAATGTATTAAATAAATTAGTTAAAATAATTTTAATATATTAAAATAAATGATTTTAATATATTAATGATATTAGATTTATTTAATATTTATATTAAATAAATAATTTAAAAATGGTTTTAGTTATTTAAAAATGATATAAATGATTTAAAAATATTTGAAGTTATAATAAATGACTTTTAATATCTTGATGAAAAATAAATTAATATTTGAATATTAATGGTAATTAATTACAAATGATTTTAAATGATTTAAAAATCATTTAAGGGAATATTGATGACTTTAAAATATTTTGAGTTATTATAAATAACTTTAATATTTTGACAAGTATTTCATTAATATTTTAATATTGATTAAATATTAATGATAATGGGATTATTCAGTATTTAAATCATTTAAAATTGATTCTAGTGTTTAATAAATTATTATAAAATATTATAATTATTTGAAAATTATTATAAGCTTTCGAAAAATATTATGAATGATATTTTAATTATCTATAATAATATTGAAGCTTTGGGACAAAGTTTTATTGAAAATAAACTCGTTAATTGTCGGATAGGGTAATCAAGACCTCTTATTAATACGGAAGTCCAACCAAACTAAACTAGATAGACCCGATAAGTGTTTGTATAGGTTATAAATATTGTTGTGATTACGTAATTATATAATTAAGTATTATAGTGACTTTAAATGATAATGTTATATGTTGTGATATGTTATGCTAATTGTGATACCGATATTATGGATTATAGGTCTTTCAAACGCAGCTAAGTTATATTGTGTTGCAGTAGTCAACAACCAAGGCAAGTTTCTTTAACTCAATCTCGAGTTATTACTTTTCAAATATAGTAGTGGTTAATTATTGCTGATTATACCACGTGTGAGATTTATTGTTAATTTTTTGTAGTTAGTGTAATTTCGTTAATTTAAACTAAATTTTAAATTTTAAAAGCGTGACTGTGAATAACTATTGTTGGTTATTCGCATCTATAAGTTTTACTGTTGATTACAAATAGTGCAGTTGATTTCTGTCTATTATTGAACAGTTTTTGAGTTATGTCTCAGCTAATTGTTTTGGCGAGATGAATATTTATTGAATTTGATAAGTTCTAATTTAATTGTTATTGAAAGATCAATGATAATTATTTCGGCTAGATCAAGATAGATATTAGATATTGAAATCATAGTATTTCTTTAAATCTAAACTATATTGTTGTGATACGAATTCTTGTTGTAAGACTGAGATGAACAACCCTTATATAAAAGGGGACTTTGTGGTCGGATATACGGCTTTTGCGCGTGAGTTGAGTATTATGCATAATATTGGGTACAATGAAGCTAATCACTTTATATAATTGCAGAGGGTTATAGTTTAGTTTTTATAGCTAATTTATAATTATGGGGTAATTCGGTATTGAATATTGATAATGCCTCGAGACGTTCATGATCTATTTAGATTTCTCAGCATAAAATCTAGAAAATAATCCACTTTGTTATTGTGTAGGATCATCTATTGATAATTAATTAAACCTTATTGAAACTTCGAAAGCGTTATACTCTTTCATCATTGAATTATTTTTTAGCATGAAATGCGATAAAGTGTTGTTATTGATAAATGATTTATTCAGCTAATTTAAAGTCCTTTGAACATTGTCGAAGTCTTGTCGAATCTAGACTATAATATTCTTGATTCCTATACTTTATTGTATATTTTAACTTGTGGAGCAAACTCGTTGCTCACCCTTGCTTAAATATAATATTTCAACTAAGAACAAAATAGCAGGAGGGTCGGAGAACGACAAAGGCAAAGACAAACTGCAGGAGTAGTTAATATGAACATTATTTTATTATGTTGTTATGTATAACCCTTTTTGTTTATCTAAGGGTATGTTTGTGATGTTAAGGTTAGAAAACATGGGGATAATATATTAATGATATTAATTAATGAGTTTAACATTTTTTGTGTAATTTATTTGACCTTTGTAACATGTTTCTAGCCTTTCTACTTTTTTACGATCACATATGAGATTCATTGTTCGCCTACCCCAACTAGTTTGGGGTAAAAGGTGTTGCATTAGTTGGTGTAATTACTTTATGGTAGTCATAGAGAACTTACCACTTTCTAAATGAGTATGGATAGGAAGGGTTTAATAATTTTACCACATTGTTAATCAGATGTCTTTCTTCATTATGCTATTTTTTTTACCTATTCTGCAAATATTTATTTCTATTTTTCTGTATGCGACTTCCATAAGAATTAGTTACAATGAGAGAGATTGAGTTTTTGTAATCATAATACCAAATGATTGATTTTATCACCTCTTGCATCTTGTTCCTAAAAATGTTTGTAAAAGTGAGGCTGGGGTTGAATTAGTGAATTACTAACAGCTCATTTATTCTTTTTTGGGTATCACTAGATTGTTCTCTTATCCTAAGACATACCATTGAAACCATCAAGACTTTTTTAATCCTTGAGATGCATACATTTCTTGCATCTCAACAAGTTTTTTATTTCTTCCTAATCCATTAGTTATGCTATCCGAGCTTTCCAAATTTTTACTTTCTTTTGCCAAGAAAAGAAGGATGAAAAACTTGTCTTAGTCAAATAATTTGATTCACCTTCACTTCATTGAGTAGGTAGTTCGAGAAAATTAGGTGGTGGTGGTAGTTGGAGAAACTGGACCAGGAAAGAGAACACAATTGACCCAGGTTCTTTCGGACGCCTAATATATGCAGTAGATTATTGCCCAATGGTATTTATTGTTTATTTGTTGTCTGATTTTTGGAAATTATTTGCAGTATCTACATGAAGACGGCTACACCATGAATGGTATTGTGGGTTGCACTCAACCAAGGTGTGTGGCAGCCATGAGTGTTGCCAAAAGAGTTAGTGAAGAGATTGAAATTAAACTTGGTGATAAAGTTAGTTATGCCATTCGCTTTGAGGATGTGACTGGACCAAATACTATTATTAAGGTAAGCAATTGACAACATTTTGTAATTTGATAAAGTTGGTTATGCCATTGGCTTTTTTTGACGGACTTATTTCCCCTAAAATTAGTATATTCTCGACCATCTCTTTCTTTCATCTCAAACAACTTCTCCATCTCCACCTCAAACATCTCTTTCTCATGCCTTGCTCCTGCTCCTCCTCGCCAACTTCGTTTTACGTCTCCGACAATGGATATAATACCAGATCCATGACTCAAAATAGGAGTCAAAGCGATTTGACATATTTAAAAGGATATAGAGGTTGAACCTTGGTTAATTTTCCTTTACGTACGATTTAATTTCAATCATTGAGGTATTGATTTTAGATTTGATTCATTAGCCCGATCCATCGAATATTATTCTTTCTTGGTCGTATGGATTTGCTTTTTACGGGAATGGTATGAAAAGAGACTTGAAATGTTCTTTAACCTGGATTTTTGGATCTTTATAGTTTATGTAAGACCCCAACTTATTATAAATAAAATTGAATTTTCCTTTATTCATTATTCTAAATTAATAAGGGTTAATTTGATATAATTCTTTGTTATGGGTGAAATGTGCAAAGTTTACAAAATATGCAAGTGGTTATAAAATATTCATTATTGTTTGGGGAATATTCGTTTGGTCGTGGAATATTCTTTTTTTTCCGAATCTCCGTCTTTACGGGGCCCAGTGGGCCCCATAACGAAAAAACAGTTGGATGAAAGAAAATGACAAAGATTGAGTTTTATAAATAAACGGGCGTAAAATTGTTCACCAAGTAACACCTTTGTTGGGTTACACAGTGGTTAAAATCTGATGTATCGTGCGTGGTTGCACGATAGCAGACATTATTAGACAAGATATTGTTGAATTATTGATTAATTGCGTGAAGAAGGCACTACTCAATAATTATTACGATGAATTCTTTATTCAATATTTTATTGATTCAATAATTGTTGCGTTGCTAGTTTATATTATTATTGTTTCAATAATTGTCATTTGCGATATTTTCCATTATCAAATCAATAATTCATATTATTTGAATAATATTATCGGATAACATTATTGGTAATGTCTAGAAAGTTACATCTAGAAGAGGTTTGGTCACCTAATTACGCTGCCGATGAGGAGAAATCCTTATTGAAGCCCCCTCTTTCTGAGGAGCGGCACGGTTGTCGATCTTGTGATTACAGAATATTATTTTTAAAATAATTAATTATTGATTATTATGATAAAGAAAATATTTATTTTATGTGGATATAGATGGAGAAATTTTTTTAATGTGACAATTGTTGAAAATTAATATTTTATCTTTTTCTCGATAAAATAATTCATTTAAATATATTATTTTAATAATATATTAACGGTGATATTTTTAATAATGAATGTGGGATATATGAGTATATGAGGAGGTAGAGTATTTTGTGGCATTAAATGTTTAACACATGTTTTGTGTGTCGGTGGACACAATTCTTGGCCAGAAAATTGATTATAGTATAAAATCGTCTGCTTATGGATTTTGGTCAATTTCGCTTTGGAATTTGGAAAAACTTTCTTACGCAAATTTGTAGAGAATGGAATTTCCCATGGAAAAAAGCGAGTTTTGAATTTTTACGATAACCCAGCTATTTTCTCTGAATTATTGAAGTTTCAGAGAATAAAATGATTTTTATTAATTTATGGGTGGGACCCACTTTTTTGCTTGGTGTTGATTATGCATGAGGGTTTCTTTGGAGTTTTTGTTCAAGGTTGGCTTGCTTGGTTGGTAGAGACGTATTTAATTGAAAAGAATAAGAAAATAATATATTTTATTATTTTAGTCTCCTTTAAGCGTTCTAACATTTTCCTATAAATAGAGGCTAAGTTAGAATTGAAAATCACACGAGAAACTAAGTTTTCTCTTTCTCTCTCTATTATCGAAATTATTCTTGTGAGTATACTTTGAGTGTTGCTATACTGGTGCGAGTTTACAAGACTATATCTAAATTCAATCGAAATACGGTTATTTTGAGGTAAGGATGTTATTTCTTTCATGAAATGATATTATTTTCTTCAATATCATTATGCCAAAATATTGGTTGAACTTTTTATCAAATTTGGAACTTTTTCATATTCTGGGTTACTATTCATGAGTTACTATTCACGAGTTACTATTCATGAGTTACTATTCACGAGTTCTTATTCACAAGTACTATTCACGAAGCGTGAAAATGTTTTTTGTAAAATTTCTATCTTTTGTGTCGGGTTTACTATTCACGTATATGACACTATTCACGATATCTGACTATTCACGAATCTAAGACTATTCATAGAAAAATGAAAATTTTTCTTTTTGTCCAAGATGTCTATTTTTAGCTACTATCTTTGATAGTATCCATGTTTTGATCGTTATTTTGAGTTCTTCTTCAAAATCGTTTATTATGAAGTATTATCGATCTTGGATAAAGCTGTTATGAATCCCTAATATTTGTCCTTCTATCTCACCGGATTCGTTCTTAAAATATTTTTTCATCATCCTCGGTCCTTAATGGTGATACTTGATGAATATCTTTGGCTGTAGTGCAAAAGAAGAACGATTAATCGATGAATATCTTTGGCACATGTGCAAAGATGAGCAGTGTTGAGATGAACATGACCAACCTGGTGATTTAAATGAATATCTTTGGCTGTAGAGCAAAGATGAATATTGATTGTTGTTACAGGGATAAAATATTGATGATGGACTTTTAAACCTTAGAAGACAGTAGAATTCTTTCTCTACATGACTCTTCTAATGGATTGCTATTTTCGCTGCATTTGTTGATCTAAAACTTGTTGTCTATTGTATTCTATTAGATTTTTCCCTGTTGAAGACTAACGATAATTTGTTGTATATTATCTTAATCATAATATTCTTTCTTGGGCTAGTTGAGCTCACCGCTTTTCCTTGTTGTTCCATTTTCTTCTCAGGAGGTGAGAACATAGCAGGATCGAGTCGGGGTATGGAATGAAGGTTCTCGAGAGAGTTGTTTAGTAGTCCTCACCATTTTTGTAAAATAATGTATCAATAATTATGATGGGGATTTATTTGCGTGTGGATATTGTCTAGGCGGCAATATCGTATTTAAACTCACGAAGATGTATTATGCGTATTTCACATGACATTTGTATTATTGAAGTTGTAGTTATTTACGTACCATGTATTTGGCGACTCGAGAATGGGTTGGGTGGAATGGACCTATTTTGGGGGCGTCACGGTTGGTATCGAGCTTAGGGATATGATCTCTGGCGGAGATCGGGAATAGAACTAGGAGGGAGAGCGAGTAAATCCTTCGCTAGTGTGTCCTACCTAAGCTTATTTATTGGTCGGTCATAATATAGGATATTATGTGATATATTAATTTGTTTAATCAACCCTTGTTTTATGGCAGTATTTAAGATGGAAGCTGAGAACGTTAACAATGGAGTTTATGAGATGGTGGAACAACCTTTAGTCACAAACCGGGAGAACGTGCAGCAGAAGGCAATATTCCTCCGTAAACAACGTTACCGAGCAAGCGATGAATGATGGAATGTTTAGGAACTTTTTGCGGTTCATGCAAAATCGACGAGGAGACTCGTGTACAAAATCTGGTGGAAATGATGGCAGCGCTGCCCCGCATCCTGACCAAGCGATTCAAGGAGTTGGGACCACAGATTTCCATGGAAAGCCGGATCCGATCAAAGCGTAAACGTGGGTCAAGCAAATTACCAAGATACTTGATGTCTTGGGATGCGGAGAGAAACGAAGGTTCCATTCGCCACTTTATGTTTAAGTGGTGAAGCGATTCTTGGTGGAAATCGTGAAGCGTACTCACCAGATGCACTTAACATGTCTTGGGAAAGATTTCAGAACTTTTCAATGACAAGTACTTTCCGAAAAGTATTCGCTATCATATGAAGGAGGTGGAGTTTATTAGACTCGAACGAGAACAACATGATTGTCTCAATCTGAGGCAAAGTTCACGAGTTATCGTGTTTGCACCTCATTTGGTGGAGAATGAGGAACGAATGGCGCCAGATATGTTTACGAGAGGTCTAAAACCCGAGATTCGTCAATACCTTATCTCTCATAAGTTTTCTCGTATTCGGATGTTGTCAGCGTGGCTCGATTATTAGAAGCGAGATAGTGAGTATACTCAACCGAGGGACCACAACCAGGTAGTCATCGTAGCGATTATAACCAAATGAGGAGGAAAGAATATGGACAAAGGCGGTAACCACTCGGGTGGTAATCGTGGGACATGATAATAGGAAAGGTGACTCAAGTGGAAATTTCGAAAAGAGAAGATTCAACAATGATGGGAAGACATCAACAGAGAAGCACACCAAAGACCAACAACAAATGCTAGGGGAGGAGAAAACGACCGCCGGTTAGATGTTACAAATGTTGGAAGGAGGGACATATCATTAAACCGTCCTGAACAATCCAAGGTATGTTATAATCGTGGAAAAAGAAGGCCACATCACTCGAGATTATACGCGATCGAAACCCAAATCCAAATGGAATGGTAACTCAAAAGGATGTCCCAGAAAAGTCAAAGACAACGGTTCCTGGAAGAGCGTTTGTCGTGACCGGTCAAAATGCGAGGAACCCAAATGAGTTTAGCACGGGTTAGTTAATTATAATTCTTGCAAAGTTTATACCTTACTAGATACCGGTTCTACCCATTCTTTTATCTCTCTTGCTTGCGCTCAACGTTTGAACTTGACTACGGAGAAATTAGACTTTGACCTATTTATGGAGACTCCGTTAGGGAAAAACTTTCATTACATCCGTTGTTTAGAAATCTTGTCTGATCCAAGTTGGCACCATCACATTACCTGTTGACCTTATTTCTTTAAAGATACTTGCTTTTGATGTGATTTTAGGGATTGATTGGTTAACTACTCATCATGCCAAATTGATTGCTTTTGTAAGGTTGTTAGTTTTCATATTCCTAAGCAACCTGTTATTCGAATTTAAGCAACCAAACCATTGAAGTCAAACACTGTCATATCAAACCACAAAGCTATTTGTTTATTGAAAAACGAATGTCAAGCTTTCTTAGCCATGTTATGGACTTAAACAATAATACGTCAGATTTGAATGATATTTTTGTTGTTAGTGAATTTCCTGACGTATTTCTTGAGGAATTTCTTGGCCTACTCCCAGAGCGTGATATTGAATTTGTATCGACTTTAAATCTGGTACAAAACCAATTTCTAAAATCTCATATCGAATGGCTCCTATTGAACTTCAGGAGTTAAAAACCAACTATAGAAGTTCATACACGAGCCTCTATCTTATGACTTCTTTGTGGAATGCACCGAAGCCAAACTCTCCGTAGGGGACGCCATATTCGTGCGATAGTAAACTGATAGGTGCTATTGTAACATGCTATCCAAGGTTGGAATATGAGTCACAGTTGAGAACAACCTAAGTCAGTAATCGAAATACGTAGCTTTCTAGGCTTAGTTAGTTATTATCGGAGATTCGTTGAAGGATATTCTCGAATCGCTATTCCATTAACGCAGCTGACTCGTAGAGATACAAAATTAGAATGGAGCACGAAATGTGGGAAGAGCTTCGAAGAACTTAAGAAGAGACTCATTTCGGCACATGTTCTGACCATACCATCCTGGAAAAGCGAACGTAGTAGCTGACGTGTTGAGTAAAAGATCGTATACGAGTACGAGTACGATATTGTCAAAGACTCATTTCATATAACTTACAAATATTAGAGATGGAGATGAAAACTCTAGGTATCCACGTGATGATATACGAGTATAATCGACTTTTATCGATAAAGTTAAAATCGCTCAGGCTACACATCGGAGCTGATGAATTTGAAGAAGGAGGTGCAAGAAGTTGTTATTCCAAAAGTGAGAATTGGCGATGTGAGGAAAGCTCAAACCTTCGATTTATTAGTTTATTTAAAATCCTCGATCGAGTAGGAACTGTGGCCTATAGACTGCTTTCACCGCCAAGTATGACGGCGTGTATATAACGTTTTTCATGTATCGATGTTACGTAAATATTTGGACGACCGAACCACATTATTGAGTTAGAACCGGATGAGATAGCAAGACTTAACATACGAGGAGGTACTGTCAAGATTTTGGATAGGAAGAAGCATGTGCTTTCGTAAAAGGTCATACCACAAGTTAAAGTTTTGTGGAGAAACCATGCTATTGAGGAAATGACACGGGAGTTGAAAACGGAAATGTAAGCGAGGTATCTTCATCTTTTCGATACACCAGGTATGAACGTCAATTTCGAGGACGAAATTTCATAAGGAGGGGAGGTTGTAAGACCCCAACTTATTATAAATAAAATTGAATTTTCCTTTATTCATTATTCTAAATTAATAAGGGTTAATTTGATATAATTCTTTGGTTATGGGTGAAATGTGCAAAGTTTACAAAATATGCAAGTGGTTATAAAATATTCATTATTGTTCTGGGAATATTAGTTTGGTCGTGGAATATTCTTTTTTGTCGGGAATCTCCGTCTGCAATGCCAAGATCATTAATTGGGCCCCATAACGAAAAAGCGGTTGGATGAAAGAAAATGACAAAGATTGAGTTTTATAAATAAACGGCGTAAATTATTACCGATTTAACAATCGCTAATTACCCGGTGGTTAAAATACTGATAATATCGTGGTTGCTGCGATGTACAAGGTATTGCGCAAGATTGTTGAATTATTGATTCGTGCGTAGAAGAAGGCACTACTCAATAATTATTACGGTGAATTCTTGCTCAATATTTTATTGATTCAATAATTGTTGCGTTGCTAGTTTATATTATTATTGTTTCAATAATTGTCATTTGCGATAGTATTTTCCATTATCAAATCAATAATTCATATTATTTGAATAATATTATCGATAACATTATTGGTAATGTCTAGAAAGTTCTCATCTAAGAAGAGGTTTGGTCACCTAATTGCTTGGCACAAAGAAGGAAAAATCCTTATTGAAAGCCCCTCTTTCTGAGGAACTACACGTTTGTCGATCTTGTGATTACGTAAATATTATTTTTAAAATAATTAATTATTGATTATTATGATAAAGAAAATATTTATTTTATGTGGATATAGATGGAGAAATTTTTTTTAATGTGACAATTGTTGAAAATTAATATTTTATCTTTTTCTCGATAAAATAATTCATTTTTAAATATATTATTTTAATAATATATTAACTTGGTGATATTTTATAATGAATGTGGGATATATGAGTATATGAGGAGGTAGAGTATTTTGTGGCATTAAATGTTTAACACATGTTTTGTGTGTCGGTGGACACAATTCTTGACCGAAAATTGATTATAGACTGTAAAATCGTCCGTTTATGGATTTTGGTCAATTTCTGTTTGGAATTTGGAAAACTTTCTTCTGTAAAGTTGTAGAGAATGGAATTTCCCATGGAAAAAAGCGAGTTTTGAATTTTTCTGATAACCGAGCTATTTTCTACGAATTATTGAAGTTTCAGAGAATAAAATGATTTTTATTAATTTATGGGTGGGACCCACTTTTTGCTTGGTGTTGATTATGCATGAGGGCTGCTGGAGTTTTTGTTCAAGGTTGGCTTGCTTGGTTGGTAGAGATGTAAGAATTGAAAAAGAATAAGAAAATAATATATTTTATTATTTTAGTCTCCTTTGGCGTTCTAACATTTTCCTATAAATAGAGGGCTAAGTTAGAATTGAAAATCACACCAGAAACTAAGTTTTCACTCTTTCTCTCTCTATATTATCGAAATATTCTTGTGAGTATACTTTGAGTGTTGCTATATCTGGTGCGAGTTTACACGACCTTTTATACCAAAATTCAATCGGTAATACGGTTATTTTGAGGTAAGGGGTGTTATTTCTTTCATGAATGATATTATTTTCTTCAATATCATTATGCCAAAATATTAGTTGAACTTTTTATCAAATTTGGAACTTTTTCATGTCGGGGTTACTATTCATGAGTTACTATTCACGAGTTACTATTCATGAGTTACTATTCACGAGTTACTATTCACGAGTACTATTCACGAAGCATGAAGATGTTTTATGTGAAATTTCTATCTTTTTGTGTTTGGTTACTATTCACGTATACGTCCACTATTCACGATATCTGACTATTCACGAATCTGACACTATTCACCAAAAAATGAAAATTTTTCTTTTTGTCCAAGATGTCTATTTTGGCTACTATCTTTGATTGTATCCATGTTTTGATCGTTATTTTTGAGTTACGCTTCAAAATCGTTTATTATGAAGTATTATCGATCTTGGATAAAGCTGTTTTACTTAATCCCTAATATTTGTCCTTCTATCTCACTTGGATTCGTTCTTAAAATATTTTCATCATCCTCGGTCCTTAATGGTGATACTTGATGAATATCTTTGGCACAGTAGTGCAAAAGAAGAATCCATTAATCGATGAATATCTTTGGCTCAGAGTGCAAAGATGAGCGGTGTTGAGATGAACATGACCAACTGGTGATTTAAATGAATATCTTTGGCTGTGAGTGCAAAAGTGAATATTGATTGTTGTTCTGAGGATAAAATATTGATGATGGACTTTTAAACCTTAGAAGACGGTAGAATTCTTTCTCTACGTGACTCTTCTAATGGATTGTTGTTTCCAATTGCATTTGTTGATCTAAAACTTGTTGTCTATTGTATTCTATTAGATTTTTCTGTTGAAGACTAACGATAATTTGTTGTATATTATCTTAGTCATAATATTCTTCTTTTGGGCTAGTTGAGTTCACCCTTTTCCTTGTTGTTCCATTTTCTTCTCGGGAGGTGAGAACATAAAGAGGATCGAGAGTCGGGGTATGGAATGAAGGTTCTCTAGAGAGTTGTTTAGTAGTCCTCACTATTTTGTAAAATAATGTATCAATAATTATGATGGGGATTTATTTATGTGTGGATATTGTCTAGACGGCAATATCTCAGATCCGTATTTAAACTCACAAGATGTATTATCGTATTTCACACGACATTTGTATTATTGAAGTTGTAGTTATTTCTGTACCATGTATTTGGCGACTCAGAATGGGTTGGGTGGAATGGACCTATTTTGGGGGCGTCACAGTTTAGCTTTTAGTAATATTCAAGTGGCATGGTCATGTTTATATATTTTTGTTGTTTTTTTTTTATTTCTTCTCTTTAGTGTTAACACTACTGAAAAAGCTTCTAAGCACTGGAAGAAAACACACGAGTGTGAATGAAATGGGCAGCCAATATGTCTCAAAAACATTATCGCTTGTCAAGTTAATGGTTAATCTCTCTCTCTTAATATTAGTTTACTAGTTTCCTCTTTTATTATTCCTCATTTCATTGAATTTTGGTGTTTCTCTTGCAGCATGAAGTTTACATGCCCAACATTGATTTTCTTGAAGAACATGATGATGAAGTGGACCTAACATGACACTTTATTCCTTTTAGTTTGTTGTATGTTAGTTAATAAATATTATAGATACTATGGTCCTTGAGAGACCAAGATACAAAACAAATTATGTACTTACGGTGACTCGAGCATTATCTATTTATATATAGATTATTGGTTTTATTAGCTCTTTATGTATTAGTTTGAAACAAATATGATATTTATATTTATTTATAATATTAAATTTATTATTTCTTATAGAGATTAATAATAATAAATATGAAATCATTGATTTGAAAATTAATTATAATTTATAATGAATTTGATTATTTACCAATTAATTTTTTATTTACAAATTTATAACTTGGGAATGAATTTTTTCTTCACTAATTTAAAGATACATTCTCAATTAATAATTAGTGAAGGAAAAATTTCTCTCGTTAAATAAATTTGTTCTTCACAATATATTATTTGTGAGGGAATAAAGTTATTCACTAATTTAAAATAGTCCTTAAAATATTATTTATGAAGGAAACCAATCTTTCACTAAATAACAATATTCCATTACTAAATACAATTTGTGAATAAAAAAGTTATTCACAATATATCATTCACAAAAAACATTTAGTTACTACTTAGCGAAGGATACCCAATTGCGAGGAGGTCTAATGCGAGCACTCGTGTGAAGGAAATATTTCTTCGCAATAAATCACTTGTGAGTGATATAGGGCCTCTAGTGAAGGATTTGTCCTTCACTAGAGGCCATTTTTGGTGTAGTGAACCCCGGGAGATCCAGTTCCAACACCGGAGAAATCCCTGGGAGATCTAGATTCCAACCTGGGAGATAAACCCGAGAGATTCAGTCCATGTTCCGGAGATAACCCCGAAAAAGTCAGTTCTAACCAAGGAGATAACCCGGGGGATCAACTGTGACAACCTGGAAATTCGGATTGTCCAGAATTTAAGATTTAAAGAATTAGTTATTAATAAAATGAATTTTTATTAATACTATTATGTGCTATGTGTTTATTAATCATTCTACAACCTAGGATGATTATTAATCTAGAGGATTCTAGCTACGAGCTAGACCGAACGAGTAAGAATTTTTAAGACAAAAATAAAAATTTTCCAGGAACAAAATATTTCCTGAGAAAAAGACGAAATAGGCACTATTTACCTGACAAAACCCTAAGGGTAGGGTTTTAATAACCTAAGCCTTTTCGAGAGTTCGGTATGTCAAAATGACATTCCGTTGAAAGATTTGACGATAATATATCATGAAAAGTTAAGTAAGCCAATAAAAGTTTTTCTCAAAAAACGTGCAAAAATCAGACAAAATAAAAATGATGAAAAGTACTCCTATGTATTTTTAACTCGTTAAATTACGTTAGGGGAAAACGTGAAAAAAAATGCTTATCGTGGAAAAGTGTTTTTCAATTTTTCGGATATCCGAAGAATAAGTAAGTTAATCAGTAAAGGAAAGACGAAATATCCAAAAATATTTGAATTCTGAGAATCGTAGTTTTTAAAACTGTCGGACGAAACCCGAAAGATGGAACCATGAAACTTCCAAGGGAAGTAAAGAGTTCTATTGAGTAGGTGGAATAGTAAGGCGGTTTAGACAAATGACCAAAATGCCCCTAGCCTTGAAAATCTATAAAAGGAGAGCTTATTTCATTGTTTTGGGATTTTGAAAATCATACACTTTGAGAGAGAGAGGGAGAGAGAGAGAGAGAGAGTTCAGATGGGAGAAAGAAGAGGAAAAGGAAGAGAAAAAACTAGCCTGAGTGCATGCTTTGTCCAACGAAAGAAGATTAAAGAAGAGAGGTAATCTGAAAATTGAAATTTTAATAAAATTTTCTATGTTAAAACATAGTTTAATGAGAATATGGAGTAAAAGATGTAAGAATAATTTCATATGGTTGAAATCATGAGAAAATGAAAAAATAAGAATTAGAAGTTTAGTTTATAAATTTCTTAAAGAAGTGTACGATTCGTAATGAATTAGAACAATTCGAATGAATCATATGAATGATTCGATGAAATAAGTCAGGAATTGTGTTTTATAACATCAAATTCCAAGAAAAAGTGAAATCGTAATCAAAATATCGATTAAAAATTAAGAACGAACGAAGAACACAAAGAACACGCGAAGAACACGAAGATCGTTGTTGATGGACAAATTTGAAACCATCGTAGGATAATTGTTGTTGATGGACAAGTTTAAAACGATCGTATATAAGTTATATGCTTATTACTTGGTTAGGAACGGTAGAAACAATCATGAAGAACGGATTAAAACGGAGCTATAACGAAGTTATGGAAAAAATTTCGTAAAAAATAAACAAAAATTAGAAACTTAGTAAATGAACCCGAACGTGTAGGGTTTCATAAAAATGTAAGATAACGTAGAAAACGTGAGTCATGGAATCAAGAAGAAACGAATTCTGAGTCCGAATGACTGAATTACGGATGAACAAACGAAGAACGTTAAAAACGTAAAACGAACGAAGTGTGAAGATTAACCCAGTCGAATGGTATGTTAATGGATTCAAAACGAAGTTCTATCTGAGGGGTATTTAAGTACGTAAGATAAGGAAGAGAATGGCTTTGGAATGACCTCGTTCCTAGTTATAACGAAGAAGTTATGGAAGCGGGAAGTAACCGTTTCAAACTAGTGTAAACACTAAGAAATTTTTTTGAGAAGTAGTGCTTGGCGCCGCAGCACCAGTGTAGGGAAAAAGCCAGTAATGAGCTTTTAACTACTCAAAACCTTGGGGAAGTGTACCAAGAGCTAATTAACGTGTAGTTCATCGAATGTAACACTTAATCAGGTGTTTTAGATCTTTAATAAAGGTTGAACGAAAAAGATTAAACGATATTAAAAGTTAAAGAACGTGAACATGAGTTACAGAACCGATATTCGGGAACCGTAGTTGCGATAAACGAACGTGAAGGATTGCTATGATTATGATTCCTACGACGTTGAGTGACGAGAGTAAGGTATAACATTTCAATGTTATGATAAGGTAGTGAGAGATAAGTGTAAAGCGTATAGACGCTGTGAACACAACACATTTGTGTTGAATGATCGGTTTTAGCATACAATGAACCATATAACTTCGACATTAAAGAAGAATGACGAATGGTGTTAAGAAAGTCGTAATGAACGTAATAAGATTAACAAAAGCCGAATGTGAGTCAGATGAGAATGTTAGAATGAAATGTAAGCATTGAATAATTTAACCGATGTAAAGGTTGAGTGTACACGAATATTAAACGGGCAGAACCAACACTCTGTGTATTGTTTGTTCGTAAGATAATAAAGACCAATTATTAAACCATTAATGGTGAAGAAGCTAAATTAAAGACAAGTACACATAATGTAAAGAAGCCGAGTTAATGATTAACTTGAATGATTATTCTAAGTATACAAAAGACTGTATGACTTGGACGATAGAGGATGAATCTTGAGCTATGTCATTTAGTTGCCAGAAAGCCATAATGAATAAGAAATTTACTTAACGAATATTATAGTTTAATAGTTCAGATAAGTTAGGTTGTGGTACAATCGTAACCTTTGATGGTTGACATATGGGAGCTGGGCTAAACAATTCCTTCAGAGAGCGAAGGTATATACGAAACTGGCAACCGATCCAACTCACTGTGATGGTAGTGTAGACGAGACGGGAACTTGTTTGTTGGTTGTTTGTGGGAAACCACTCAGAGTACCATATGGACTACTAGCAGAGAAGCGATGTGTGTTGTGTCCTAGAGAAGTAATAAGAAGAAGATAAGAATGTAAATCATCAAAAATGATGAACGTATAAGTAAGACATCTCCGTAAGTCATGAAATCGTAAACCTATAAAGGAAGTTGTTGCGTAAACTTAGGTTAAAAGTACGTAAACCCTAAGAAGTAAAGTTATGTAAACCAATGCGTAAGTCAATATACATGACTAATTGGTATACGTGTTTTTCCTTATGTGTTATAGGGACTAGAATGAGCAGTTCAGCGTAAACTATAGCTGTACGTATGGAAAGTTTCCTAACTTCATTCATATTCTAAATGAATGTTAGTTTCTAAAACTTCTAAGATGTTAAAGTTGAGAAGTTCTGTCTATGTACGAATGTGTGATATTTATACAAGGTGGTAGAACGTATGAAGCCTTGTGCCACAATGTTTACACTTCACTGTTTCTATGAGATGAACTATTCTGTGATTGAACTGTTCAATAAGAGAATGTTTTGTTTATACATGAACCATTATTGTTAAGTCTGTGCTAATGATTCTAGCCAGAAAGAATGTGTATGAAAAAGGAAGAAGAATGAAAGTATTTCAAAGTGAATGTGACTAATGTTATAAAATGATAGGAATCGAGATTATTCCTATTATTCAAGCTGCTTTATAACCTTTGTTCGGTTATTGAAGTCTTAAAATAATGTTTAAATTCTTGAAGTTGTTTGTTCAACTACTATGACTTGTTGGGCAATTGAATGCTCACACTTGCTTTAAATAAAAACATTTTCAGCGTACGATGTTAGAAGAACTTAAGGATCCCTTAAAGATCAAGTTGATCGGTATCCAGACAAAGTGCCATTCAGTATATGAATGAGCGAGAAGATCGAGCGAAGATTTGTAATGTAAAAAAAATGAAATTGAACTATATACTAGTTTAATAAACTGAATGTATCCTTGGTGGCAGATAAAAGTCACTCTTGTAAGATGGAATGAATAATGTATTATCATTATTTGTAATGAAAGGAGTTATAAGGTTTTAGAACCTGAGAATTGAGAATGTATGTTGTTATATTTCATTATATAATGATGTATGTTTGGATGAATGATGTACTCGTGACGTACGAAATCCGAGTGTGAAGATAGACCGGATTTCGGGGCGTTACAAGTTGGTATCAGAGCTGATAGGTTATAAATCTTATGTAAGAGTACCTAAGACTATAATCATAGAGAGAAGGATAAGAAGATCACCATGTGATCATAGTAAATCGTAGTAACAGATGAGCTATTAAACGATGAATGATTTATAGCTACTGCTATGAATACTTGGTAGTACGAAGTAGTATGGGAGGAAGAACTCAAATTGAGTTGAGAAGGATAGCAGCAAATTAAAGAAAATTCGTATTAAGTAAAGAGAAATTTAGAAGTTGTAAAATTTCAATTAAGGACTCATGTGATAGTTGAGTTGTATGAACCTTTGTTATGGGCAGAGGTTTGTGCTTGGTGTAATAACTTCTTAGCTTATTACATTGATAATCATTAGAATTGGTCGTGCTATCAAGATGTATATGACGAGAAGGTGAATCTTTTCTCATGTATATACTTGATAGGTAGAGAACGATAAGGTAGGTGCGAGTTCTTAAAACTCATACTTATGGTAGGTTCGTGACTCATAATCATATGGTATATTTTTGAACTTCTCAGCGAATGGATGCCTATGGTCTGACTAGGATAGTTTTTAAACTCATATTATTGTGGAAAGTTCCTGAACTCATAATGTGTGGTAAGTTGATGGACTGTACTAAGGTATAGTAATGTTTAGAATAAAAATGAGTTATTTTCAGTAGAATTAGTATTGAAGGTGCTAGAGAAGATTAAATATTTTTGCAAGTAAGATAATGAATGAAGATGGAGAATAGGATATTCCAAGTCATCTAGTTATGCTACATTTCGAAGTTTCTTAAAATCATGGTTATGTGTGCGTATTTTGAAAAGGAAAGAGTTGGTTCAACTTTTGGATCCAATGGATTTTAAAAGAACTATTCTTGGTATGTCTATACTAATTGTTTCAGCTAGATAGAAATTGATTTGAAATATCAAAATAAATTTTATATCATCACGACATTTGATGCAAGGATTATAAAAAGATGGAGTTATTAATGCAATTGAACCTAGTGTTGGATGTGATCTTAGGATCAACAACCCACTATGGTATGATGTATAATAATGAAGTCCTCAACGTACTATGAAAAGTATGGTATCATGACGTCATAAAATGTTTTGATGTATTACAAATGGAATTTAAAGAAGTAGTTGATGTCAAGTGAGTTGACTAGACGAATGTTTCAAAGTTGATATCCAATTTATTGGTATGGTCTAAGCTACTTGATTTGACTGAGATGAATGGTATGTCATGATTAAAAGAAAATTGAGCTTTCTTTGAAGAAGTTGTGCCAAATCAAATTATTTTGGTGCAGAATCTAATGATTAAGTCTGAGGTGAACAAACCCCAAAATGGGGTTATACAATGGGTTGATCACCTACGTATGGAAGAGGTAGTTTGCTTTCTTTGTGATTGTAAACTGATCGTGGAAGAAATTTTACGGCGTCATGCTGTTAAACCTAGTAACCCTCAGCAAAAGTATGAAATTTTTTAATGGAATTCTTATATTCCTCGTTGTTCATTTTACTTCATAATTCTTTTATAAGTTATGAAGGTGAGAGAATGTTTGAAAGATAAGAACTTCTTTGAAGAGAAGTTGAGAAGAGGGGTAGGATAAAATTTAGAGGACGAAATTCTATGAAGGAGTGAATGTGATGACCCGGGAATGGGTGTGGTTTTAAGAAATTATGAGGATGGAATTTTTATAAGGGAGGAAGAATGTGACAACCCAGAAATTCAGATTGTCCAGAATGTAAGATTTAAAGAATTATTTATTAATAAAATGAATTTTTATTAATACTATTATGTGCTATATGTTTATTAATCGTACTAGAACCTAGGATGATTATTAATCAGGAGGATTCAAGCTACGAGCTAGACTGAACGAGTAAGAATTTTCAAGACAAAAATAAAAAAATTCTGGGAACAAAATATTTTTGGGGAAAAAGACGAAATAGGCACTATTCACCAAACATAACCCTAACGGTAGGGTTTGAATAACCTAAGCCTTTTCGAGAGTTCGGTATGTCGAAATGACATCCCGTCGAAAGATTTGACGATAATATATCATGAAAAGGTAAGTAAGCTGATAAAAGTTTTTCTCAAAAAGCGTGCAGAAATTGGACGAAATAAAAATGATGAAAAGTACTGCTATGTACTTTTCACTTGTTTAACAACGTTAGGGGAAAACACTTATCGTGGAAAAGTGTTTTTCAGTTTTTCGGAGATCCGAAGAATGCGTAAAAGTTAATCGGTAAACGAAAGACGAAATATCCAAAAATATTTGGATTCCGAGAATTGCAATTTTTAAAACCGTCGGACGAAACCCGAAAGACGGAACCACGAAACTTCCATGGGAAGTTTTATAAATAGTAAGGAGGTCTATTGAGGAGGTGGGAATAGTAAGGCGATTTGGCCAAATGACCAAAATGCCCCTAGCCTTGAAAATTTATAAAAGGAGAGCTTAGTTCATTGTTTTGGGATTTTGAAAATCCTACACTTTGAGAGAGAGAGAGAGAGAGAGAGTTTGGATGGGAGAAAGAAGAGGAAAAGGAAGAGGAAAAGCTAGCCCAAGTGCACGCTTTGTCCAATAGAGGATGATTAAAGAAGAGAGGTAATCCGCAAACTAAACTTTTAATAAATTTTTCTATGTTAAAACATAGTTTAACGAGAATATGGATTAAAAGATGTAAGAATGATTTTATATGGTTGAAATAATGAGAAAATGAAGAAATAAGAATTAGAAGTTTAATTTAAAAATTTCTTAAGGAAGTGTACAATTCGTAATGAATTAGAGCGATCCAAATGAATCATATAAACAATTCAGTGAAATAAGTAAGGAATGGTGTTTTATAACATCAAATTCCAAGAAAAAGTGATATCGTAATCAAAATATCGATTAAAATGAAGAACGAACGAAAAATACGCGAAGAACATGAAGAACGTTGTTGATGGACAAATTTAAAACCATCATTGGATAATTGTTATTGATGGACAAGTTTAAAACTATCATGTATAAGTTAGATGCTTATTGCTTGGTTAGGAACGAAAGAAACATTCATGAATAATGGATTAAAATGGAGCTATAATGAAGTTATGGCAAAAATTTTGTAAAAGACGAACAAAAATTAGAAACTTAATAAATGAACCCGAACGTGTAGGGTTTTATAAGAATGTAAGAGAACGTAGAAAACATGAGTCGTGGACTCAAGAATGAATGAATTTCAAGTTCGGACCGAATTACGGACGAACGAACGAAGAACGTTAAAAACATAAAATGAACAAAGGGTGAAGATTAAGCCAGTTGAATGGCACGTTAACGGATTCAGAACAAAGTTTTGTCTGAGGGGTATTGAAGTAAGTAATATAAGGAAGAGAATGGATTAGAACGACCTCGTTCTGAGTTATAACGAAGAAGTTATGGAAGCGGGAAGTAACTGTTCTAAACTAGTGTAAACACTTACAAAATTTTTCGAGAAGTAGGGCTTGGCGCGTGCAAGATGCGGGCCATGCCTTATGAGGCATCATTGCGGTAAAGGCCGAGGATCGGGATCTTGTAGACTCATACTATGACAAGAGAGATAGAAGGTAGAGTGGTGCCATAGCACCGGTGTAGGGAAAAAGCCAGTAATGAGCTTTTAACTGCTCAAAACGCAGGGGAAGTGTACCGAGAGCTAATGAACGTGTAGTTCATCGAATGTAACACTTAATCAAGTGTTTTAGATCTTTAATAAAGGTTGAACAGAAAGATTAAACGAGATTAAAATATAAAGAATGTGACCGCGGATTACGGAATCGATATTCGGGGACCGTAGTCACGATAAACGAACGTGAGGGATTGTTATGATTATGAATCATTAGACGTTGAGTGACGAGAGTAACATATAACATTACGATGTTATGATATGGTAGTGAGAGATAAGTGTAAAGAGTATAGACGCTGTGAATGCAACTCAGTTGCGTTGAATGATCGATCTTAACATATAATGAATCGTATAACTTCAATATTAAGGAAGAATGACGAATGGTGTTAAGAAAGCCGTAATGAACATAATAAGATTAACGAAAGTCGAATATGAGTCAGATGAGAACGTTACAATGAAATGTAAGTGTTAAACACTTTAACTGACGTAAAGGTTGAGTGTACACGAATATTAAACGGGCATAACCTACCCTCCGTGTATGGTTTGACCGTAAGACAATAAAGACCAATGATTTAACCATGAATGGTGAAGAAGCTAAATTAAAGACAAGTACACATTACGTAAAGAAGCCGAGTTAATGATTAACTTGAATGATTATTCTGAGTATACAAAAGACTATATGACTTGGACGATAGAGGGTGAATCCTGAGGTATGGCATTTAGTTGCCAGAAAGCTATAAGGAATAAGAAATTGACTTAACGAACATTATAGTTTAATAGTTTGGATAAGTTAAGATAAGTTAGGTTGTGGTACTATCGTAACCTTTGATGGTTGACATATGGGAGTTGGGCTAAATAATTCCTTCAGAGAGTGAAGGTATATACAAAACTGGAAATCGATCTAACTCACTGTGATGGCAGTGTAGACGAGACGGGAACTTGTTTGTTGGTTGTTTGTGGGAAACCACTCAAAGTACCATATGGACTACTAGCAGAGAAGCGATGTGTGCTGAGTCCTAGAGAAGTAATAAGAAGAAGATAAGAATGTAAATCATTAAATATGATGAACGCATAAGTAAGACATCTCCGTATGTCATGAAGCCGTAAACCGGTAAAGGAAGTTGTCGCATAAACTTAGGTTGAAAGAACGTGAACCCTAATAAGTAAAGTTAAGTAAACCAATACATAAGTCAATATACATGACTAATTGGTATACATGTTTTTCCTTTTGTGTTATAGGGACTGGACTGAGCAGTTCAACGTAAGCTGTAGTTGTACGTAAGGTAAGTTTCCTAACTTCATTCATATTCTAAATGAATGTTAGTTTCTAAAACTTCTAAGATGTTGAACTTGAGATGTTCTGTCTATGTGCCAATGTGTGATATTTATACAAGGTGGTAGAACGTATGAGGCCTTGTGCCATAATGTGAACACTTCGATGTTTCTATGAAATGAACTATTCTATGATTGAACTGTTCAATAAGAGAATGTTCTGTTTATACATGAACCATTATTGTTAAGTCTGTGCTAATGATTCTAGCTAGACAGAATGTGTATGAAAAAGGTATAAAAATGAAAGTATTTCAAAGTGAATGTGACTAATGTTTTAAAATGATAGGAATCGAGATTATTCCTATTATTCAAGCTGCTTCATAACCTTTGTTCGGTTATTGAAGTCTTAAAAGAATGTTTAAATTATTGAAGTTATTTGTTCAACTGCTATGACTTGCTGGGCAATTGAATGCTCACACTTACTTTAAATAAAAAACATTTTCAGCGTACGATGTTAGAAGAACTTAAGAATCCCTTAAAGATCAAGCTGATCGGTATCCAGATGAAGTACCATTCAGTATGTGAATGAGTGAAAAGATCGAGAAAAGACTTGTAATGTAGAAAAAAATGAAATTGAACTATAGACTAGTTTAATAAACTGAATGTATCCTTGGTGGCGGATAAAAGTCCCTCTTGTAAGATGGAATGAATAATATATTATCATTATTTGTAATGAAAGGAGTTATAAAGTTTTAGAACCTGGGAATTGAGAATATATGTTGTTATATATCAGTATATAATGATGTATGTTTGGATGAATGATGTACTTGTGATGTACGGAATTCGGGTATGAAGATAGACTAGATTTCATTGCGTTACATCAACCAAACCTCAGAGATAACCACAAGGATAGTTCGAATCAACAGCAACACAATCTCGGAGATAACCCTGAGAAACGACGACTATAACTACGCCAAAATTGGAGATAACCCCGAGAGGGGAAAAATGGTCATTTTGCCACCTCAACATCACATCCATTTCATCGCTTAATAGAGTTCAACTGAAACAGCGTACCAGGATATCCCATAAGAACCATAACTCAAATCCTGAGTTACAAATGCACAAGACAACACAGTGAATAAATAATGAAGACGTGGAGATCTGGTCATGGACCCATCTACCCGACTTCAGACAATCTTTAATCCCGTGTCACTGTGTAGCTCTCAACAATGACTTTCCAAAAAGGTATAGTACGCCATCATCGAATGCCCAAATTGAAAGTTATTAAGGTTTGAGCGGACAGTCCAAGTGCACGTACTTTGAGACCATGGGACCCGCAAATCTCGGGGCAGCCCGGACATCCGCAGGTAGACCTGTGACTATCGTGGGTTGACCCGCGGCAATCTGGTGTTGGTCGTTTTACCGATCAATATATGTGTGCAAGTATACACGGTCAAAAAGTAATAAAGAGTAAGTAAAGTATCGTTCTCACGGAGAATTAACTAATAAAGTTCACCAAGCACTAACCCGTAACCGTTTTAGTCTTATTTAAACGAATGATTTGCTATTTATAAATATTCATTGCTAAATTAAATAAACCTAATTATCCCTAGAATAAGACTAGATAATGAAGACCTGATATCACAATTTCATCTATTGACTCATTTAAATCAATACACTTCCTGTTAAGCCAAACTAATTATACCAGATTGTTAGTCGAGAACACGAAAGTAAAGTATAACCATCTCTCAATGTACCATACACATATCAAATATAATCCATAGTTTATAGAATACACATGAACACCCAAATTACCTAAACCACTATATGTCTATGTGATTTACAAATAATTAGGGTTTAAGCCCAAGTTCTCAATTGACTACGAGTGGTGCTTCGGTATATATATATGTCTATCCTAAGCACAAATCATACATCGCATCACAATATAGAGCATACAATCAGAAGCTAATAAGATCATATCTAAACCCATACTTCATCTCTCAAGTCCATATGGATTATCATAGTAATTGATGGCCAATTAACTAAGCAAATAAGCATGAATCTAATTAGACAATCCCATAGCAATCAATAAAGCTAACAATGAAATATATCAGAATAAATTACTCTATAGAATCCATTGCAATCTCAGAATAAAGTTTAAATCATAACTGAATCAAATCTATCATCCACATATTGAATAAACATCATAAGATACAATTAGGAATCAAAGAGAGAATAAGAGTAGAGAATTGAAGTGCAAATTTGTTCTCCTGATCTAATATTGAATCTCTAATGCCTTCCAAAATCTTCAAGTTTTCATATCTAATGAAATCTAGAAATCAACTATGCTAATATACTCTAATCTATTATTGAAATTGAAGAAAGAAAATAACAGTAGCTCAATGATCCCCCAAGGGGTGGAATCCCTTACATAATGAAAATACGTCTAATTATATAGGAGTCTCAATCGTAAGCCTCTTATCCCAGTACAAATTCGATTGGACACTTTAATCCAAAGTCGTGAGAAAAACAATGATGGCCTTGATTCTTGTGATAAGCTTTATGAGAGGTGCAATTGCCTTGTGAGAAAAACTGGGTAGATTATCTGTGTGCGATTCTTGTTGTGTCACAAAGTTAATCTGCGCAGTAGCGGTATGCACCACCGGTGACCTTGACTTCTTCTGGTTCACTCTTATGCTGCATTGTAGGCTTAGGTACTTCACTCTAAATCTTCATTCCATCATATAGCAGTATGCTTAGCTCCATCATCAATCCATCATAGCCATGAGCACAGCTTAGCTCCAATATCACCAAAAGAGTTCCCAGTACTGAAACTACAAAACAAAGCACAAATTCATAAAAATCTATACAACAAATTTAAGTCAGTTAATATCTAAATAAGTGGTTATAAAACCACTTATCAAATACCCCCAAACTTAAACTGTTGTTTGCCCTCAAGCAACTAAAACAAAACCAAACCAAAATGTAATGCAAAAACTACTATGTATATAGCCTACATTATCATGAACTTGGATCCAATAGTCAGCCAAAAATGAAATTCAATTACAATGCCTCATAAAACCTACAAGATAATCAAACCGATAAGCTACCCAAGACAAGATCATAAAGTATAACACTCTAAAAATCCAAATCTGTCAGCACTAATATAGTGTGTGTGAGTGTAAAGCAACCACTAAACATGTTATTGCACAAATTTTTCACATATTATGCTTCTTAGAGGGAAAGAACTAGTTTTAACTCAAGATAAGTAGTAAATCAAACAAGTTCTAACCAAGACCATACATTACTTAAGTTCAGATTCGACATGGAAATTTATGCCTTTGTTTACTAACGAGTGCGATTTTCGCACTTTCCCGCGGTGTTTATTTTTTTAATTTTTTTTTTGGACTGATAGTGAGTGCGTTTTATGCTCCATCTCACTCCTGTGTTTATGGGGAGTGCGTTTTACGCTCCTTCTCACCCTTTTATTTATAGCAAGCATATATACCCCTCTTTTTCCTCCAAACTTAAGTTCTTTACAATCCTAGCTATTACCTAATTGAGTACTGACACTCTTTCATTAAAACACAACACTCCCACCAGAAGACAAGTATGAGAAAATTAAAATTAAGCGCATCATAGTGATTACTCAAGAGTGTTAACTGGTTATATCAGTATCAGATAGATAAGGATTTATATTATGATATAACATCACAATCAAGCTTAAGTCTCAAATCAGTTCAAAAATTGAGTAATTTTAAATTCTTCATAAGCCACTAAATAACAAATAAACTGATAACTGGATTCATGCTGTTAAAAAATGCAACATTTCTTAATGCAATTAATAAAACAGAATGCAATGCAATAATTCCTAACACAATCAACTAAAAACAAAATGCAACATGATATGAATTATAATACAACAAATAAACCTAATACCCCTAAACATAAAAACTACAATGTCCTCAATGGAGATAAAAGGTGTAAAGAAACTCCCCTAGTTGTCCTCATCATCACCATCTTCCTCTTACTCAGGTGGAGTGTCTGGAGGTGGATAAGGAGTAGTTATCCCGTACGTCAGAACCTGAACCTGTGCTCCCAGCTGGCTGAAGGAATTTGATAAGGCTCCAGAGAACTCGGTAGTGAAAGCTTGGAAGTTCATGTGCATCACATCCATTATTCTTGGAGGTGGCAAATGTCACGGTCCTGCCCGCCTGGAGGTGGCCTAGCTGAATGATGGGTTGTCGTGTCCTCTTTTTCTTCATTGTTTTCTTCATCTTCTTCACTTTTTAAATCATCTTTAGGCACAATGAACCCCAAACCACGAGGGTGAGACTCTGCACCATTCCAAATGGTGTACTTCTGAATAGTTGTGCTGTCTATATCCCTCATCAGCATCTGGAGTGCCTCAGTGTCCCACTCAACCTCCATAACCAAACACGGTCGAGTAATAAGAGAAGCGTGTGGTATGCCCCCCTGAAGTAATACCCCTTATATATCACAACATAGACTAATTTGATCATGTGCCCAATGTAAATTTCTTTCATCTTCAATATGATATAAAGTAATGTAGCTCTACGGTTGTGGCATCGGTATGATGACTGGTTGAGAGTGTGTTTGAACATATAAAGCTATACCATGCTTTGGCATATCAGCTAAGCGAAGTCTATAGGAAATGCACCTTTATGTCAGTGCCTAATTTAGTAGTCCATTTGGTGCCTGACTTGCATAGTTCCTTCACCAACTTGTCTAAGTCTGTCTCAAACCTTTGTGACTCAGCCCAATTTTTAGCACCTGATGGCAGTGTATCCATATAGAATATGTCATTGATTCCTTGTTTGGTATACTGCACCTGCCTTCCTCACATAAAAGAGATGACATTTTGAGTTTCGCGAGCATTAGCATAAAATTCTCTTATTATCGCCATTGGGGCAACCACCGGTTTGGCCACCACTGCAACCCATCCATGTGCTATAATTTGCTCCTTCAATTTTCCATCCTCTCTTCCCCACCTGAATCCCCTCTTAGGTACAAATGAATTGCCCACTAAAACATCCATATAATAGTGCTGGGCAGAGAGGTTCACAAATCTGGAAGTGTCTAGCACATCTTTGTTATTCTCTTCACTTTCATGCTCACTACTCGACGATGGGGAGGGTGTGCGAATTTGTTTGGGTGCCATAATTTGCAAGTTGAATGTACTATCTGATGAGAGAACTCTATCTTGGATGCCTTGAACCCTTCAAAGAACCCAAACTCTATTAACTCTATATAAACCCACTGAAGTGAACTCAATAGCAATCCTACTATGCCCTTTTTCACTGATTCCTCAAATGTAAACCCACAGTCCTCTCTGATATGCTACCCTAACTTCCTTATATGATTATAATTTCGGATATGGACAAGTAAGGTGATAATGGTTGGTTAGGGTATGGCTTTCGTAGGGATGGAGGAGGGGAGTTATGTATATAATGGGATTTAGGGTTTTGATTGGGAGAAGTATGTGGAATATGCTAAAGATATGGGAATGGAATATGAGTAATTCGTGTGAGAGGGAGAATGATTTAAGTTGGGTAGAGTTCTGAAGTTTTCAGTTTTGAGAGGAAGAGAAATAGAGAGTTTGTAGTCTAGAATGAAATAAAAAGGTAGCGTTCGGCTCCTGGACTTATTTTAAAAACTGACATAAAGTTCGGGCGCAGCTGCCCTATGAATGGCTGGGAAGGGGGCACAGCTGCGCTATGTAGTCTTTGGTCATGTCATGTGGCGCAGCTGCGCCGGTTCTAGCCTATGCTAGGGCACAGCTGCACTGCTCTGAACCTGGTTTTAGTTAATTGTTCTCTCATGTTGCACTGTTGTGACCTGATCGTTGAACTTCTAACTCTACTGTCCAAATGGTTACCCCCTGAAAAGGATCAACATGAACTATTAATCCTTATTTAAGCATAATTAACACTTACTAATAGAAATTTAATTAATTATAATAATCATGAACTAATTAATTAAAGTAGAAGTAATGAAACACATAGGAAGGAAACTGATAGAATATAAGTAATAGAGAATTAAACAAATAGGGGGAGAGAGATTTGATGGGGTGCCTCCCATCAAGTGCTCGATTTATAGTCCGTTAGCTGGACTCTGTTCATGACACCATTATCCGATTTCTCTACGATAAGTTAGGAACCCTCCATCCATTAGAACTGCTATATGCTTGGGTAGGTTCCCCATCATGAGATTCTTCGGATTGAAGTCACCTAACATATTTCCTATACATGATGTCCCTAGTTCTATTGCATAGCTAGGTGCCTTATCCGTTGTATTTGGGAATAAATTGTGTCATTGAGGCATGAAAAATACAACAGATTTTTCCTCTTCTCTTTTTTCTTCCTCAGACTACCACGGTGTATAAGAGGCCTCTTTATCATACTGATCTTTACTTTGAATGGGGCTACCAAGGGGACATTGGTGTGCAAATTCACTGAATTTTTCAACTCTGACTGAAAAGGCACTTGGGGTATTATACAAAATAGTTCATGTTCTACATTATCCAATTCCCCAGTTGTCTCCTCAATGACAACTTCTTTGAGCTCATTCAGTGGCATGTACACTTCTGGTTCTCCATCAGTTTAATCATCCATAACATAACACCAATTATTTTGAGGACAATTGTTCAAGGCTTCGAATATTTAATCCATCTGATTTTGTAGATTCTGAATTAACCTCTCTTGTTCAATCATCTTCTCCTCAGTTGATGCTACAAATTTGAACCACAAATCCTTCAATCTTGAATTAACTTGTTCAGTTTTGAACTCCATGTATCGAGGACCATTCATTGAGGAGTTAATGAGTTGTTCCATCTATCTTAAGATTTTGGCTTGATAACTCCTGACTAATCATCATCTCTTCATGGTCTGCTATGATTTTTGACATGAATTCCTTCAACCTTGAATTTTTTTCTTATTGCAATGAAGGTGGATATGAGTAATCTGTTGGGTGTGTTGGACTTGGGACACAATATTGGTCTTGATAGTTATAACTCCATTGAAAATCTGGGTGATACCCCCAACCATGATGATAATTGGGATAAACATTGTTGTTGAGGTAATCACCCCCAAACTGTACTTGTTCAACCCTGATGTTGCAATGATAACTCGGATGCTCGCCAGTAAAATTTTCACATGTAACTACTATCTCTCAAGTGCGTTGGGCTGCAAGAACATCCAACCTCTTCAAAACTATTGCAATTTGTGCTAACAATGTAAAAAATTCATTGAGTCCTTCAGTTCTTGTGTCCCTTGGTTGAATCATATTTGCGCAAGGCCATTGATAAGCAAAGTCATCCATGGTACCTAAAAAGAGAGAAATATAAGAAGATAATTAAAACAAAATAAAAATATTTAAATTAAGACCAATTTGATTGAAATTAATGTTGGCAAAAATTATTAAACTAATTCCCCGGCAACTGCGCCAAAAACTTGTTGGTCATTTTAACGATCAATATATGTGTGCAAGTATACACGGTCAACAAGTAATAAAGAGTAAGTAAAGTATCGTTCCCATGGAGAATTAACAAAAAATGTTCACCAAGTACTAACCCATAACCGTTTCAGTCTTATTTAAATGAATGATTTACTATTTATAAATATTAATTACTAAATTAAATAAACCTAATTATCCCTAGAATAAGACTAGATAATGAAGACCTGAGATCCCAATTTCATTTATTAACTCATTTAAATCAACACACTTCTTGTTAAGCCAAACTAATTGTACCGGATTGTTAGTCGAGAACACGAAAGTAAAGTATAGCCATTTCTCAATGTACCATACCCATATCAAATATAATCCACAGTTGATAGAACACACATGAACACCCAAATTACTTAAACCACTATATGTCTATGTGATTTACAAATAATTAGGGTTTAAGCCCAAGTTCTCAATTGAGTACGTGTGGTGCTTCGGTATATGTCTATCCTAAGCACAAATCATACATCCCATCACAATGTAAAGCATACAATAACAAGCTAATAAGATCAAATCTAAACCTATACTTCGTCTCTCAAGCCCATATGGATTATCACAGTAATTGATAGGCAATCAGCTAAGCAAATAGGCATGAATCTAATTAGGCAATTCCATAGCAATCAATAAAGCTAACAATGAAATATATCATAATAAACTACTCCATAGAATCCATTACAAGCTCAGAATAAAGTTTAAATCATAATTGAATCAAATATATCATTCACATATTGAATAAACATCATAAGATACAATTAGGAATCAAAAAGAGAATAAGAGTGGAGAATTGAAGTGTAAATATATTCTCCTGATCCAATATTGAATCTCTAATGCCTTCCAAATGCTTCAAGTCTTCATATCTAATCAAATCCAGAAATCAACTACGCTAATCTACTCTAATCTATTATTGAAATTGAAGAAAGAAAATAACAATAAATGATCCCCCAAGGGGTGGAATCCTTTATATAATGAAAATACATCTAATTATATAGGAGTCTCAGTCGTATGCCCCTCATCCCAGTACAAATTCAATTGGACACTTTAATTAAAAGTCAGCATCAAATCACAGACTGGCGCAGCTGCGCCGTAATAAGCTTTGTAGAACGCACAATTGCGCTGTGAGAAAACTAGGCAGTCATGCAGCACAAATTTCTTGTGAGTGTCACAAAGCCAAATCAAGGCGCTGCACATGCACCACCGCCCCCGACTTCTTCTCACTTGCACTCTTACATTGCATGCATTGTAGGCTCAGGTACTTCACTCTAAATCTTCATTCCATCATCTAACAGTAAGCTTAGCTCCATTTTACTGTCCATCATCAATCCATCATAGCCATGAGCACAACTTAGCTCCAATATTACCAAAAGAGTTCCCAGTACTAAAACTACAAAAAAAGCACAAATGCATAAAAATCTATACAACAAAATGAGTTTAAACAATAAATTTAAGTCAGTTAATATCTAAATAAGTGGTTATAAAACCACTTATCATTTGGTCTTTAAATATGAGCTCCCAACAGCTCATTTGAAAAAAAAAGAAAAAAATAGAGAAACCTATGTTCATTTCAGCCTATAACCCCTACTAGAGTGCTCCAAATTGAGTGATTCTTCTTTCTAAACACTTATAAGCTCTTGTTCTATAACATACTAAAGTTTAACCGATGGAAATCTAGTTTTCAGGCCCCAATAGCTATCTGAAGTCTTCTTGATAGCCCACTATAAGATTTTTCAGATTTTTAAGCTTTCTACAATTTATATATATATATATATATATATATATATACTATGATCGACAATCTCATTGAATATTTACGCCCGGATCGTCGATTCGTGGCTTTTTCTTTCTTTAATATATATATATATATATATATATATATATATATATTTTAACTGCTTTCGCAATGTAGATATTTTATTTTCGAGCGTGTGGACTAGATTTGTCTAAATCTAGCTATCTCTAACTTTGACCGGTTCAAAAGTGACTAAACTAGAACCGTTGAAGCTAGAATGATTTAGATTCATTTAAATCTAGTTCTTTTTTCAAGCTTTTGTATATATTACTTTATCATGTGAGCCTAGGAATCATGTGATCGAAGATTTAGCCTCAAATTCTTGATTCGGTTCCCACGATGGACATTTCTCAGCTACATCCAGCTTGTAAATTATCTACGGTGTCTAGATATCCTTGGATGACTTTCATGCCCATAAAGAGTTCGACACTGTAAGACCCCAACTTTTATGAATAAAGATTTATTTTCTCTAAATATCTTTTTTTAATATTAAGGTGTGGATTTGATATAATGTTATAGTTGTGTGTAATATTTATAAATTTTGCAAAGTAAGAAAGTTGTTATAAAATATTCAATTGGTCGGGGAATATTCATTTTATCAGGGAATATTCGTACGACGGTACAATCATTGGTGGACCTCACAACGAAATTATTGTCGGAGTTAGAAAATGACAGAAATATCTTTTTATAAAAAATAACGGCGAACGTTTTACCGTTAAACTGTTGAAATACCCATGATAAAAAAATACAGATGTCTGGCGTGATTGCATAGTAGCACACGGTATTGATTATTGATGCTTACATGAGAAGTCACTCAGTTATACTTAATTATTAATACAGTAATTGTTACATAGTATCTCACGTTATTAATTCAATTATTGTCACAATATTTTATATTATTAAATAAATAATTGAGACGACAAAGTTATTCATATTATTATTTGAATTATTGACAATGTCTGAAAAGTTCTATCGAGGAAAGGGGTTTGGTCACCTAATTGCGCGCCAATAAGGAGAAGTTCTTATCGGAAAGTCCCCTCTTTCCTGAGAATGATCTGGTTGTTAATATTGTGAGTTATAATATTAATAATAAATAAGTTCGTGTTGATTAAAGATAAGAATAATAATTGATAATTGGAAGATGTTTGTTCAGTTATCTTGTTAATTTGATATTTATTCTATTTGATTTTGGAAGTGGGCGAATTAAATTGTGAAAGGGATAACCCTCAATTACCTTCCAAGAAGGTAACCTATTTAATTTAGTAGGATGGAAGCTTATTGGCTAAACTCTCCAATAATGCTACTACTATTTGGTAACCTATGAATGGGGGTATTCTCTCATTGGTTAATGTATTCAAATTGGTGTTTCTCATTGGCCAACGCCTGCAAAAGAGAACACTGATAAATCAAAACCCGTAAATTCTCCTACTGTGCAGTTCATGATTTTTTCTAAATAGTATCCTTCCATTCTCCTATAAATAGGATGTTTAGTTTAGAATTAAAAATACACCAGAATTAGAGAATTCTTCTTCTATAATATTGACTGTATTTCTTTTGAGTTTAAGGAAGCTTTGAGCGTAGAAATCAGTATAAGTTTTCTTCAAGAATATCCCCGCTATACCAGTTAGAAATACTCTTCTTTTTAAGGTAAGGGATATTATATATTTCATATTCGCTTACGATATTATTTTTAGTATTTGTAAGGAATTTTATTTTCGTTCAATATTCGTAAAGAATGTTATTTTTGTTCAATATTCATAAGGAATATTATCTTCGTTCAATATTCGTAAGGAATATTATTTTTGTTTAACAGTCATAAGGGATATTATTTTTGTTCAATATTCGTAAGATATAATATTTTTTTCCATACTCTGTAGTATGTAAGTAATATTATTTCGTTTCAGATTCTGAATTCTACACTCATTTTGTTAAAGTATTGCTTCTATACTCCTTGAAATTAGTGGAATATCCTTGAAATTTGCGTTTCATCTAGTATCGTTCCACTAAAATATTTTTTGGGACATTCTTGAAAATTTTTGATCTTTTCATGTCGGGGTACTATTCACGGGATACTATTCTCGAAGTACTATTTACGGGGGACTATTCACTCGGGTACTATTCACCCGGGATACTATTCATGACAAAATTTGATTTCTTTTCTGTCCAAATTATTTTTGATAAAATTTATTCTTGAATTTTACTCCACAAAGAAGTATCATGTTGACAATTTGGACAATTATTGAATTCTGGATAAATTGAATTATAAATCATTAAAATTTATCCTTGCTCTCATTTAATTGAATTCTTATATCATTGTCATCATCCACATGTTTATATTGTGATGAAAGTCCTCATTGGCCCGTAGTGCATTGATGGACAGTTGTTGGTATGATTATGACCAGGAATTATTCGGTATAATCATGACCTGTAATGTTACAAATGATGTGGTAAAAGTTTTCATTGGCCCGTAGTGCATTGATGGATAGTTGTTGGCATGATCATGACCATTAGCGATAACACGAATATCCTTGGCTTGTAGTGCATGGATAATTTGTAACTATCGAGAAATTTTGTAATTAAATTTAAATATTTATTGAATTAAAAAAATATTTTAAATAATTTATTTATTAAGATAAATAAATAATTGATGAAATTGTGGTGTGATAATTTAGTTAAGTGTGTATGTTAACTAAATTAATTAATGGTAATTTTGTTATTTGAAAATTTAATTTAATGAAATAATTAAATTAAATGGATTGTTTGGTATTTAAGAAAATAATTAAAATAAATAAATTGATATTCTAGTATAATTTAATAACTAAATTAAATGTGTAATAATTTGTTAAGTATAAAAATAATTATAATGGAAATTATAATTATAATTGTAAGAACATAAATTAATTAAATAAAAGTGTGACAAGTGGAATTATATAATATAAATGTTTTAAAATAAATTAGAAACCTAAACTAAGTGCAGCCAAACAAGGCCTTGTGGCCTTTGGCTTAATCTAACTGACGTAGCTTTTGGGTTCTTACCTGAAGAGTACGCGGGGGAGAGAAAGACCTATATCAGTTTTACCTTATGCGTATTATTTTCCTAAAGGCTAACTAAGAAAACATAGAGACTTAGAGTGTTAGAGGATTTGAGAGAGAAGAAGAACAAGAGAGAATCAGAGGAAGGATTGCTAGAACTTTGTTAATATCATCTTGCAAAACAAAGGATTAATATATAATCTACCCCTAATTCTAATTTGTAATTTTATAATTTTCATTCTCTGAAACTGGGATTTTGCTGAATTGTTGTTTAAGATATTGATTTTATGTATGTATAACCTTGTTGTTACCTGTTAGTTGGCATCTATAGTCCTATGTTAGTGATCGAATTCATGAAAATTGGGTTTGAAGAAGAATACTCCAATAACAGTGTGTATATGTGTGTAAAATGGATTAATTGAGTCCAAAATTTGATGTTCAATCCTTGATAGAATCTATAAATTGGTTATAGATTGTATTAGTACATCAAGAAACGAAAACAACGTAGTTGGAATGGTGTCAATTGGTTAAAAAACAAAGGTTTGGCGAATGAATTCGCTAAAAGTATTGAAATATGCAGAAATTTGTAAAATGTGATTTTTGACCCTTGAAAGTTGATTATATATAATGTTTGTGTTGGTAGAATTATGAAGTGCATGCTTGGCGATGTTGTTACCAAATTCTAGTTGTTGAGGTTTGTAAATTTTTGTGGTAATTAGGAAAAATTGAGGTTTGGTGTCATAACACGGGAAGCTGTTGCAGTTTCTTTACGTGTCTTTAATGCATTGCTTCTTGGCATTACAAAAGCGAAAATGGTGCAATTGCGCTGTGTTAGTATATGTGGTTAGTGCACCGGTCTGAATTAAAAGTGCGAAGGCTGAGATAGCCTTGTTGACAGAGGCGATGAGTTTTGATTGATTACAGACTATAATATGAAAACTTAACCTAACTTAGTAGGCATGATAAAGATGTTAAACAATATCATAAGATATAATAACAGATGGTAATGTTTGGTAATACCAAAAAGTGAAGATTTTAAAGAATCACTTAATAAATTTTATAATGAATGAAATATGATGTTTGCAAGAGTTAGAGGTGAATGCTAAAGCTTTATGTTATACGATAGATGTGACACCCCCAAAACATAGGTATACATCACCCATCTTAAGTCGCCAGATACGTAGTACATAAATTCAAATACAACTTAATTATACAACAGTTGTGTAAAATACGACAAAACATAGATGAGAGTTTAAACAATAATATTGCCTTCTAGACAATATCCACTCTCAATGGAGTCCTTATTACATTTATTATCACAATATTTCATAGAATAGTGAGGACTACTAATACTATCATCTGGACCGTCACTCGTTCCCTATTTAGTCCAAGCTATATTCTCATTTCAAGAAGAAACAAAGAAAGAAAGGGTGAGCTCAACTAGCCCAAGAAGAAATATTATGACTAAGATAATGCAGATAAATTATCATTAGCCTTCAACAATGTTAAACTGATAAAATATAATAGACATCAAGTTTAACTGCGATGAACAAGAAATCCATTAGAAAAGTCAAGTAGAGAATAAAATCTACTATCTTCTATGATTTAAAAAGTTTTCATCAATTTTTATCATTTGAGACTCAAACAATAAATAAACCACATCATCGAATCATCCACGCACTCACAGGGCCAAGGATATTCATTAAATCATCAATGGTCATGACTATCTGCCGAATAATCCTCAGTCATAATCATACCAAAAATTGTCCATCAATGCACTATAGGCCGGTGAGGATTTTTACCACATCATTAAATCACATTACGGTCATGACTATACCCCAACAATCCACAGTCATAATCACACCAAGTCCATCTATGCACGTAAGCCAAAGATGACTTTTATCACAATATAAACATGAGAATGATGACAATGATATAAGCATTAATGAAACGAAAACAAGGATAAATATTAAAGACTTTAAATTTATCCAAATATTATCAACCACTTAATATTATAACAATATTTTAATCACTTCTTAAACTTATAAACAAGTTATTTCAATTGTTTACACTTTACCACATAATGCATTTAATCATTCAAAAATGTCATACTCATAAGATTTCATCACCAATGATCAAATCCCTCATCAAAAATCTGCATATACCTTATATAGGATTTTCAAGCCATAAAATCCTATTTTCCAACTTTGTTACTTCACATAACATATTTAACTCATATGTTCGTAACTAAACTATTTTCATAAAAAATACCAAATCAGTCCAAAATATTTTTTTTTTGGGATTTAGCAGAATATAGTCCCATAATGAACATATATTTTTCTCGGAATTTTTAAAATTCATTTACTATTTTTCAAAAATCAATTTCTAATTAATTCCTTAAGAAATTAGCTACCTCAAGTTTAACTCCAGAAATTCCCAACACTTGGCAGGATCTTACACATGTTAACGTGAGCTTCCAGTTTAAATTTCATGGTCATCCAAGTTATAGAACTCCGGTTATAGCATTTTTCATCGGAAAAACCTAAATATTGAACTGGTCATAACTTTCTCATTTTAAGTCGGAAAGAGTTCATTTTTGGACAGGAGGTACTTTATACCATATATTTCCATGTCCCAAAAGGCCGAAATTTTTCTCACAAATTAAGTGGCCAAAAATGCCCTTTTAAAAATTTGGATAGTAGTTGTTTTCCATTTTTCAGTTTTTTGTGCTTTGCTAAAATCAGTCCACACGAAAATCTACAACGCCTTTTCCATTGATTCCACTTGGATAAGTTAGGAAACTCATAGATCTAACTCTTGAATTTGGCCACACTTAAAAATTTAAAATATAATAGGAGATATGGTCAATTGAATTTCATGTTCCATTTTCACCAAAATCTGATTTTCAACCCTTTGTGATTTCTAAGAAACTTTCATGTTTTCACATAATAACCAACATAACTCATTATGACGATGACATAATAATTCAATAAAATAAGTTCAAGAATAAATTTGAAAGATTTAGAAGTTAATTTATCCTGAACTCAATAATGTCCAAATTGTCAACATGATACTTCTTTGTAAAGTAAAATTCAAGAATGCTCAGAAGAATATTTCCATGAAAAGATACTGGATGAAGCGCAAATATCAAGGATATTCCACTAATTTCATGGAGTATAGAAGTCAAAACTTTAACCAACTAAGTATAATAAAGACTATATGAAACTGCAAATGGATTTTCACCCACCATGCGGTAATCCACGTATATAGACCATTTCCACAATTTTATAAGGAATGAATACAAAGGATCAATCACCATGCATGTGGTAATCCACATAGACAGGTTAATCCAACAGAATAATAAAGAATGGAATAACAGAAGGATTCACCATGCGTGCGATGGACTGCACAGACAGGTTATTCCCAACAGAATAATAAATAATAGAACCAGGTCATGCGTAAACGCACTGACAGGATATTCTGACAGAATAATAAATAATGGAACTAGGTCCGGCGTAATCGCACAGACAGGATATTCTGATAGAATAATAAATAATGGAACCAGGTCTGGCATAAACGCACAGACAAGATATTTCGACAGAATAATAAAGAGCGGAATAATAAAAGAATTTCACCATATACGCGGTACTTCGCATAAACAGGTTATTCCAACATAATAATGAAGAATGGAAGAACAGAAGAATTTCACCATGTATGCGGTACTTCGCATATCACGAGTTATTCAACGAGAATAATAAGGAATGGAATAACAATAGCTCTCTTCATGAATACAAAAGAAATAATACCCCTTACGGGTACAACAAATAATATCCCTTACCTCAAAAGAATACTGGATACTAGAATAGTGAGGTAGCAAACTTCTCTTCTTCTTTCTCTCTATAATATTGGTTCTAAAGCTTTAGTGAATTGGTGAGAAATGAACGAAGAATGAGCTTCTATTTATAGAAAAATATAGTTTCGATAATTTACGCGTTTGGGGCTCAAAAATTACAGTCTGATACCTCCATCTTTTCTTTCATTTTTAATTTAGTCCTGCAAGTATTATCAAACTTGCACCACCTCCCCTAATAGTAAATAATGTGATTCAATAGTAAATCATGTGAACAAATAGTTCTAGACATATGAAAATCACAATTCTGATTATAGTACCTCCATCTATACCTCCATTTTTAACTTAGTCATGCAAGTATTATCAATCTTGCACCAACTCCCCTAATAGTATAAGAATGTGACTCAATAGTATACTCATGTGAACAAATAGTTATTTGAACATGTGAATTAGTAGCAATTAATTGCTCATTTATCCGATAAATTACCCGATTTATCAATATAACCCCCAGACATCATTTATCATCGGAATAGATGTCGATTTCAACTAACACCAATAATCCCAACACAATGGAACTATCAAATTTATCTTTAATCAACACGAACTTATTCATCATTAATATTATAACTCACAATATTTAACAACCAGGTCGTTCCCAGGAAAGAGGGGGATTTCCAATAAGGATTTCTCCCTATTGGCTCGCAAGTAGGTGACCAAACCTCTCTTTGACAGAACTTCTAGACATTGTAAATATTACAATTTAATAATATGAATAACTTTGTCATCCCAATTATTGATTTAATAATATATCATATTATGCAGATGATACTGTGAAACCAATTGAATCAATAATATGAGAGATATGATGAAGCAATTACTGTAGCAATAATTGAGTATAACTGAGTAACTTCTCACGTAAGCATCAATAACCAATACCGTGTGCTACTATGCAACCACGCGTATTACTGTACTTTTACTACCGAGTAGTTCACGGTTTTAACGGTAAAACTTTCGTGGTTATTTTCATAAAAATAATTACATTATTTTATTACTACGACAATACTTCCGTTGTGGGTTCACCAATGATTGTCTTGCGTCGTGCGGATATTTCCGAACACAAAGAATATTCCCAGAATTCAAACGAATATTTTATAACAACTTGCATACTTTGCAAAATTTATAAATACTACCCACAACTATAACATTATATGAAATCCATACCATAATATTAAAAAAAATATTTCGAGAAATTTAAATCTTTATTCAAAAAATTTGGGGTCTCACAATCTCCCCTCCTTATGAAATTTCGCCCTCCAAATTTACGTACATACCTGGTATGCCGAACAGATGAGGATACCATGACTTCATTTCAGATTCTAACTCTTGAGGTATAACCTCTGAGTGTCGAATATGATCCTTCTTATCCAAGATTTTAACACGTATCTCCTCATACATTAAGTCTTCTGCTATATCGTCTAGTTCTAATTCAATAACGTGGTTTGGGTCATCCAAATATTTACGTAACATCGATACGTGAAAAACGTTATGAACACACGACATACTTGACGGTAAAGCAATTTTATAGGCCACATTTCCTACTTGATCAAGGATTTCAATTGGGCCAACAAAATCGAGGGTTGAGATTTCCTCTCTTCATCGATTCTTGCTTCTAGAATAACGCCCTCTTGAACCTTCTTCTTCAAATTCATCATCTCTGAGTATGTAGCTTGCACGGCTTTAACTTTATCGATTAAAGTCGATTCTACTCGTATATTTGATATCACCACGTGGGTACTTAGAGTCTTTAACTCTATCTTCATCATTTATAAGTTATACAAAATGGGTTTTTGTGTTAACAACATCGCACTCGTAAACACATATGATCTTCTACTCAACATGTCAGCTACCACGTTCGCTCTTCCACAATGATATTGAATGGTACGATCGTAATCTTCAACAGCTCGAGCCAACGTCTTTGCCGCATTATACGTTCGTTTTGGGTGAAGAAATATTTAAGGGTTGAAGAAATGGGTTTTGTACTGTGGTCAATATAAAATTCGATTTCACGTTCTGGGGTAGGCTAAGAAGTCGTCAAGAATACGCCAGAAATTTATTAACAATAGAAATATCATTCAAAACTATGACTCTCATCCAAGACTTGGATAACACATGTAATGAAGGTTTTTACTCTAATTCAGACTTCAACAAATAAGTCAAAGTCTAATTTATCCTAATCAAATTTAAGCGTTGAGCGCAAGCAAAGAGAGAAAAGAATGGGTAGGCGGTATCTAATAAGGTATAGACTTTGAAAGAATTTATAATTAACTAACTTGGTGCTAACCCGTTCGGGTTACTCGCTTTTTGAGAAGTCACAAAAACGCTCTTCACGAAACCACCGACTTTGTTTTGTCCGTATCCGTAGTTGGTGCCAGCGTCCCATTGGACTTGACTTTGGTGCCGCGACAAAATCGGGCTAGGTGACCTTCTTTTCCACAATTATAACATGCTTTGGAATTTGCATCGTGCGATTTGGACTTATGTGCCCTTCCCTCCACATTTGTAACATCGATCGACAGTCGTTCTCCTTCCTTAACAACGGGTGCTGGTGCTGACGTCTTTCCATCTTTGTTGAACCTTCTCTTCTTGAACTTTCCACTCCTATTGTCTTGGCCATGATTGCCACTGGTACGATTATTATCGTGTTGTTGCTCGTTGCTTTTTGGTTGTGCTGACTCATTATCGCGCTCCAATAATTGAGCCCTATTCATAACATCTGAATACATATACTGTCACAAAATAAGGGTTAATTGACATATCACATATTATCCCTATACTCTGATCGACTAATTAAATACCAAATAAACTTAGGTAGGTCAAACTAGCGAAGGAATTCCCCGTCTCTCCCCTCCTAGTTCTTGTCTCACATCCCAGCCAGGGATCATATCCCTAAGCTTTGATACCAATTGTGATGCCCCCAAAACATAGGTATACATCACCCATCTTGAGTTGCCAGATACATAGTACATAAATTCAAATACAACTTAATTATACAACAGTCGTGTAAAATACGACAAAACATAGCTGAGAGTTTAAACAATAATATTGTCTTCTAGACAATATCCACTCTCAATGGAGTCCTCATTACATTTATTATCACACTATTTCATAGAATAGTGAGGACTACTAATACTATCATCTGGACCGTCACTCCGTTCCCCGGCTAGTCCCAGCTATATTCTCATTTCCTGAAGAGAACAGTGAAAGAAAGGGTGACCTCAACTAGCCCAGTAAGAAATATTATGACTAAGATAATGCGGGATAAATTATCATTAGCCTTGATAATGTTAAAGCCGATAAAATACAATAGACATCAAGTTTAACTCACAATGAACAAGCAATCCATTAGAAAAGTCAAGTAGAGAATAAAATCTACTATCTTCTATGATTTAAAAAGTTTTCATCAATTTTTATCATTTGAGACTAGAAGCAATAAATAAACCACATCATTGAATTATCCACACTTTTACAGACCAATGATATTCATTAAATCATCAATGGTCATGACTATACCGAATAATCCACGATCATAATCATACCAAAAATTGTCCATCAATGCACTACTGAGACATTTGAGGATTTTACCACATCATTAAATCACATTACGGTCATGACTATACCAGAATAATCCACAGTCATAATCACACCAAGTCCATCTATGCACGTAAGACAAAAATGACTTTTATCATAATATAAACATGAGAATGATGACAATGATATAAGCATTAATCAAACGAAAACAAGAATAAATATTAAAGACTATAAATTTATCCAAATATTATCAACCACTTAATAAACTCATAATCTATTATTATTAATATTATAACAATATTTTAATCACTTCTTAAACTTATAAACAATTTATTTCAATTCTTTACACTTTACCACATAAAGCATTAAATCATTCAAAAATGCCATACTCATAAGATTTCATCACCAATGATCAAATCCCTTATCAAAAATCTGCATATACCTTATATAGGATTTTCAAGCCATAAAATCCTATTTTCCAACTTTGTTACTTCACATAACATATTTAACTCATATGTTCGTAACTATACCATTTTCATGAAAAATACCAAATCAGTCCCAAAAATATTTCTTTTATGGGATTTAGCAGAATATAGTCCTATAATGAACATATATTTTTCTTTGAATTGTTAAAATTCATTTACTAATTTTTCAAATACCAATTTCTAATTAATTCCTTAAGAAATTAGCTACCTGAAGTTTAACTCCAGAAATTGCCAACTCTTGGCAGGATCTTACACATGTTAACGTGAGCTTCCAGTTTAAATTTCATGGTCATCGAAGTTATAGAACTCCGGTTATAGCATTTTTTGTCGGAAAAACTTAAGTATTGAAATGGTCATAACTTGCTCATTTTAAGTCAGAATGAGCTCATTTTTGGACAGGAGGCACTTTATACCATATATTTCCATGTCCCAAAAGGCCGGAATTTTTCTCATAAATTAAGTGGCAGAAAATTCCCTTTTAAAAATATGGATAGTAGATATTTTCCATTTTTTAGTTTTTCGTGCTTTGCTAAAATCAGTCCATAAGAAAATCGACAACACCTTTTCCATTGATTCCACTTGGATAAGTTAGGAAACTCATAGATCTAATTCTAGAACTTGACCACACTTAAAAATTCAAAATATAATAGGAGATATGGTCAATTGAATTTCATGTTCCATTTTCACCAAAATCTTATTTTCAACCCTTTGTGATTTCTAAGCAACTTTCATGTTTTCACATAATAACCAACATAACTCATTATGACAATTACATAATAATTCAATAAAACAATTTCAAGAATAAATTTTAAAGATTTATAAGTTAATTTATCATGAACTCAATAATGTCCAAATAGTCAACATGATACTTCTTTGTATAGTAAAATTCAAGAATGCTCAGAAGAATATTTCCATGAAAAGATACTGGATGAAGCGCAAATATCAAGGATATTCCACTAATTTCATGGAGTATAGAAGTCAAAACTTTAACCAACTGAGTATAATAAAGAATATATGAAACTACAAATGGATTTTCACCCGCCATGCGGTAATCCACGTATACAGATCATTTCCACAATTTAAAAAGGAATGAATACAAAGGATCATTCTCCACACATGTGGTAATCCACATAGACAGGTTATTCCAACAGAATAATAAAGAATGGAATAACAAAAGGATTCACCATGCGTGCGATAGACTGCACAGACAAGTTATTCCCAACATAATAATAAATAATGGAACGAATTAAACGTAAGCGATACGATATATATTCCTAAAAATAATAAATAATGGAACCCGGTCCGAGCGTAAACGCACGACATAAGATATTACGGCGTAGAATAATAAATGATGGAACCAGTCCTGTAAACGCATACGCATGTGATATTACAGCGAGAATAATAAAGAAGCGGAATAATAGAAGAATTTCACCATATATGCGATCTTGCAGCATAAACAAAGTTATTCAACATAATAATAAAAATGGAAGAACAGAAGAATTTCACCATGTATGCGGTACTTCGCATATACAGGTTATTCCAACAGAATAATAAGGAATGGAATAACAATAGCTCTCTTCATGAATATAAAAGAAATAATACCCCTTACGGGTACAACAAATAATATCCCTTACCTCAAAAGAAGACTGGATACTGGAATAGTGAGGTAGCAAACTTCTCTTCTTCTTTCTCTCTATAGTTTCTCTCTATAATAATGGATCTAAAACTTTAGTGAATTAGTGGGAAATGAAGGAAGAATGAGCTTCTATTTATAGAAAAATATAGTTTCGATAATTGCACATTTTGGGGCTCAAAAAATTACAGTACAATACCTCCAACTTTTCTTTCATTTTTAATTTAGTCCTGCAAGTATTATCAAACTTGCACCACCTCCCCTAATAGTAAATAATTTGATTTAATAGTAAATCATGTGAACAAATAGTTCTAAACATGTGAAAATACGAATTACAGTATAGTACCTCCATCTATACCTCCATATTTAACTTAGTCATGTAAGTATTATCAATCTTGCACCAACTCCCCTAATCGTATAAGAATGTGACTCAATAGTACACACATGTGAAAAAATAGTTATATGAGCATGTGAATTAGTAGCAATTAATTGCTCATTTATCCGATAAATTACCCGATTTATCAATATAACCCCCAGACATCATTTATCATCGGAATAGATGTCGATTTCAATTAACACCAATAATCCAAACACAATGGAACTATCAAAATTATCTTTAATCAACACAAACTTATTCATCATTAATATTATAACTCACAATATTTAACAACCAGGTCGTTCCCAGGAAAGATGGGGCTTTCCAATAAGGATTTCTCCCTATTGGCTCGCAATTAGGTGACCAAACCTCTCCTTGACAGAACTTCTAGACATTATAAATATTTCAATTTAATAATATGAATAACTTTGTCATCTCAATTATTGATTTAATAATATATCATATTATGCGGATGATACTGCGGACAACAATTGAATCAATAATATGAGAGATATGATCACAAAGAATTCTTCGTAGCAATAATTGAGTACAACCGAGTAACTTCTCACGTAAGCATCAATAACCAATACTGGTGTGCTACTATGCAACCACGCCAGACATCATCATTTCTTTACTACCGACCGGTTCAATAGTTTTAACGGTAAAAACTTCCGCCGTTATTTTCATAAAATAATTACATCATTTTATTACTACGACAATACTTCCGTTGTGGGTTCACCAATGATTGTGCCGTCGTACGGATATTCCCGACAAAAAGAACATTCCCTGACCAAACGAATATTTTATAACAACTTGCATACTTTGCAAAATTTATAAATACTACCCACAACTATAAAATTATATCAAATCCATACCATAATATTAAAAAAAATTGAGAAATTTAAATCTTTATTCATTAAATTTGGGGTCTCACAATAGAGAGTTTTTAGATTCGTGTGAGTGGTTAACAAATATGGTTAGACATTAATTTAAAGGTTATAACTTAGATGATGGATTGAACCTATAAAGCTAACGATAGTATAACTAATCGGTATTTCGATTTCAATGGTATATGTAGGGTACTTGGCGAACATTTAATATACTTGTGTAACTTACACACAAGGCAAGTTCCCTAACTTCATTCTCTTTATAATGAATACAAGTTTCATAATTATGTTAACCCTTTGTTGTCAAGCAAGCTTTCTAACCCTAATCTTTCATTATGCAAGTTCTTAAATCTTATATTAAAGTTGAGTAAGCTTATTGATTCTACCTTGTTCATGATCATGCAAGCTCTTCTAATCTAATTCTTTACATCGAGCGAGTTTCACATACTTGACTCTTGTTATTGCTATTCAAAGCATATACTATTTAAATTTATTGTTTCAAGTGAGATTTTCATAACTCATTTGGATGTAGTAGTTTTCATATATACCATGTCTATTCAATTGTATATTGTTATTATTCAATCTTTGACTTAAATATCATTATTCAATCCTATATTATTTTGTTGAACCTTCAAATAGCAAGCAAGCTCTTATTGATTGGACTAATATTTGAAATGATAAGTGTTCTAAAATTCTAGAACCACTGATAAGCTAGTTCCAAACTAAACTTTCTTTAGTGCACAAATCTTAAAGTCAAACTAAGATGAACAACCGTAATATAGGGGAATATGTACGTGTTAACGTTTAGATGTTTATGCACAATACATGGTACAAAAGGTTGATCCCCCTAAGTACGTAAAGAAGGGTCTGTATAGTCTAAACGACTGTTAAGGTTGAGGTAATAATACCTAATTACTGGGGACATAGTTCATGGTCTTAAGACCCTCAGATATAATTTTAAACTTGTTTTCTATTATTAATTCATAGAATGAGTTCTCCATTATTCAGTATTCATTGTCTAATCTCATTTTATTGGTATTATTATTTTGTACACTAGTGAGCAATTATTTGCTCATTCTTGCAATTAACATTGCAGCTAAAGTTGAGAAAGTTGATGAGACATCTTCTAGCAAAGGAAAGGGTAAGATGTCCAAGTGATGAAGACTTATTTGAATTTATTTAAATGAATTATGTTATAAGACTTATGTTATATTATGATGTATTCCGCAGACTTATGTAATAGTTTAAGGTTAGATTACCTAGGATTGATTTAAGTTGATGTAACCCTATAATGGGAAAGATTATTGTTTAAGTTATTTAAGATAAGTCTTTATCATTTATTATGGGTAGTTAGATGTATTGATTTTGGATAGTGAGCACCAAATCCTATGGGAATGGAGTACCCTGATTTGGGGGTGTCACAGGTTGATATCAAAGCCTTAGGTTATGAACCTTAGGTGGGGGAACCTTAGGAAGTAACCTTTAAGGAGACAGAAAATGTAGTGGTGTTAAGCTCATATCGAGTTCTAAGAAATGGATTAAGGCATCCATTAAAGATAAACAATAAAATACTTTATGTGTTATGTGTTAATAACTTATGTACTCGTGAGTATCGAAGAGTGTTACATAATAAATAAAACTTCAAAATATTTTGTTGTCAGGATGTCTAACGTTGAAGGATCCATTCAAGCTAGGGAAGTGATACCTCGGACATCTAGGGATGAGGAACCTCGAGACGTTCATGTGGTTCGGGAATAATTGATTTTAGAGGGACCCTTCTCTGTTGGTCGCTGAGGAAGAACAGGAGGATGAGCCTGTGTCTGATCCTAAGGAGGAGAACTCTAAAGAGATAGAGGTGGAGGATGAGGAAGATGATCCTGTGGAGTTTCCACCAAACTCTATATCAGCTGAGATGTATAATGAGCTATACGACCGTAACATAGAATTACATGATAAGGTTGGGGAGTTGAAGGAGTTAGCTGAGATGCGTTAGGTTACTATAAGGCAAAGGATGCGGAGAATCAAGAACTCGACTCACATCTCGGAAACTCGAAATGGAACCTAGTTCACATAGAGGGACATCAAGAACTATTGGCTAAGAATAAGAAGATGAAAACTGAAGTGGAAAAGCTGAAAGATGACTTGAAGGAGGAATCAGCTAAGCGTACGAGAGTAGAAGACGCTTGGATGACGGCTACTCAGCGTACAGATCATGCTAAAGCTAAGGTTCAAATGAAGAAGGCTAAGATGAATGAAATGGATCATGCCTTTCATTCTGCGATTGATAAGGCCCAAGATTGAGTCTTTTACTACCCACCTCAATTTGAAGACTTGCCATGGTTCATGATGGATCGTAGGATGGCATATCGTATTATGGAGGAAGAGTGTAGAGAAGCCTCTTGACGCCTTAATATGCCAAGATAGAAATAATAATAATAATAATAATAATAATAATAATAATAATAATAATAATATGTGATTAAGTATGTGAATAAATAAATTTTAAATCCCTTATTTTGAGATAAAGAAAGGGGTAGTATGAGTATGTAATCATGAAACTTGTCTAGTTCAGGAAAGTGGAGGACGATAGTAGAGATGCTATCATTATTATGTATTAGAAAATTATGAATGAATAAATATCAAAGTTTATTGAAATGTTATATGTTATAGCTTTAGTCTTAGAATGTTTAAGTTAAACTTTAAATATTCAAGAAGTTGAGTAATGAACTAATAAGTGTATATTTTAACAGAAAATGCCTCCTAGAAGAAGACAACCACGCCAACGCTAACCCGGTTCAGCAGTTGGTGACTTTATTAACGGGAGCACTTGTGAATCAGCCGCAAGCTCAAGTTACGACTCAAGAACTTCAAAGCGGTTGGATCACCAAAGTTTCAAGTGTATATGAATCCAGTTAAAGCCCGAACCTGGATCATGGAAATGGAGAAGGTGTTCGATGTTTCCAGAGTCAACAAGGAATAGAAAATCACTTTAGCGACATTTATATTGAAGTCTGAAGCTAGTTATTGGTGGCAGGTGAATAAGGTTTGTAGGGGATAGGGAATAATAGTATGGGTTAGATTTAAAGAGATGTTTTTTGAGATGTACTTCCCCGCGAGTTCTCAGAATCAGTTGGAAGTTCAATTTTTGGAGTTAAATAGGGAACTATGTTCGTGCCAGAATATACTGTGAAGTTTAATGAGTTGGCAAGGTTTGCTACTTATCAAGTTAATACCGATGAGCGTAAGGCGAGAAGGTTCAAACAAAGGTTGAAGCCCTGGCTTTATAGCAAGGTTTCAATGTTTTAGTTAAACACATTTGTGGCTATACTAGAAAAGGCAATTATTGTGGAGGGTGGAAGCGATGCCTTAACCAAGTATAACAAAGAAAAAAAGAAGAGGAAGAATAAGAATGAAAACAAGGTTGGTGGACGTAGTAATGGATGTAACATCCAGAAGAGCAAGTGGAGTGAGAATTTGAGTGCGGGAGGACAACAAGGAAATCGACAAAAGAAGAAATTTCAAGCTTGTGCTACTTGCAGAAAGAACCACATTAGGGTGTATTTAAAGGGTAAGAGGGTGTGTTTCAATTGTGGCCAGGTAATACCCCCAAACCTGAACTATTGCTTGCCCTCAAGCAATGCACACAAAAATAAAATTAGAGTTTAAGGTAGCTTTGAGTGAAGAAAATAGTGCAAGTTTTCTTCAAGAATATCCATGCCCTACCAGTCAGAAGTACTTTCCTTTTAAGGTAAGGGATATTATTTTTGTTCAATATTTGTAGGAAATAATATTTTCTTCCATACTCTGTAGTGTGTAAGTAATATTATTTCGTTTTAGATTCCGATTTCTACACTCATTTTGTTAAAGTATGGCTTCTATACTCCTTGAAATTAGTTGAATATCCTTGAAATTTGCGTTTCATCTAGTATTATTCCATTAAAATATTTTTCTGGACATTCTTGTTAAATTTTGATCTTTTCATGTCGCGGTACTATTCTCGACTATTCACAGGGTACTATTCACTTGGGTACTATTCACTCGGGGTACTATTCATGACAAAAATTGATTTCTTTTCTCTCAAAATTATTTTTGATACAATATTATTCTTGAATTTTACTACACAAAGCAGTATCATATTGATAATTTGGACATTATTGAATTATACATAAATTTAATTATTAATCTTTAAAATTTATAATTGCTCTCATTTAATTGAATTCTTATATCATTGTCATCATCCTCATGCTTATATTGTGATGAAAGTCATCTTTGGCCCATAGTGCATAGATAGACTGTTGATTGGTATGATTATGACAAGGGATTATTCGGTATAATCATGACCTGTAATGTTACAAATGATGTGGTAAAAGTCCTTATTGGCCCATAGTGCTTTGATGGACAGTTTTTGGCATGTTCATGACCATTAATGATAACACGAATATCCTTGGCCTGTAGTGCATGGATAATTCTTGGATGTGATACTAATGAATATCCTTGGCTCGTAGTGTATGGGAAATTCAGTAATGTGGATTATTTATTAAGTTGAGTCTCAACGATAAAATTGATGATAAAATTTTAAATCATAGAAGATAGTAGATATAATGCTCTACTTAACTCTTCTAATGGATTATTTGTTTTGCTATAGTTAAACTTGTTGTCTATTGTATTCTATCAGTTTAACACTATTGAAGGCTAACGATAATTTATTCTGCATTATCTTAGTCATAATATTCTGTACTGGGCTAGTTGAGCTCACCCTTTGCTTTCATTATTCTCTTCAGGAAATGAGAATATAGTTGGAACTAGTTGGGGAATGGAGTGACAGTCCAGATGGTTGCTATAGTAGTCCTTACTATTCTATGAAATAGTGTGATAATAATTATAATGAGGATTCCATTTGAGTTTGGATATTGTCTGGAAGACAATATTCATGTTAAAACTCTCAGCTACATTTTGTCGTATTGTATTAATGAAGTTTGTATTTCTATTCTGTGACATGTATTTGGCGACTCAGAATGGGTGATGTATCCGGGTCTCTTCCAACCTGACAGATGGTGCTACACGGTACTACCATTCATTCATTCATTCAATTGAATAGTCTCAAAAGGACTAATATAACTTCTATATGTCAAAAATAATATTACATTTCCTAGGTTCTTTGTAACCCATTCGTTTGTTCTTGTCATGATATCAAATATATTACAAATCGTTCAACTATTCAGTAGAATATCAACTAAGGCTTAAAACTATGAACAGTTCATAATTTCTTTTGAAAAGGACAACCCGGCACTAAGTCTGTAAGTCCGGCATAGCTTACAAGCACTTCTGGGTGATCAGCCCATAGTACTCTATGTTGATCAATACTACATTCATTAAACGTGTATACGTTTAAGTTGTGGTAACCTCACGTGCCTGTCGTTAAACGACAAAAACATTTTAGCATACTTGGTCTTCGATTGAAAACCATACCAATATAGCCGAAAGAATTGGCTTTAGACTTATCGTTCAAAACTTCATGTGAAAGAATACATTAATTACAAAACTTGTCCGGTCGAATCGAACAAGGGTTAGAATACTTGCCTTGATACGCTTACTAATTAACACACGTGACACTTTAAGTCTCTATTGTTTACACATACATGATTATATAACATACCACATTAGGTTATATATAATCAAGTATGTATACTACTATATCTTACCCTTCATCTCAATGTAAATCTTAACTTAGATCTATTATTATGGATTTCCGGCTTTCATTACGTCATTTACATTATGTTCACTTTCAATTGATTATTAACTCTTAATCATCATGCATTAGTGTCTTACAAGTACCTTACAATGCTATGTTTATATCTCAGTTCATTACTAACAAGTTCCTTTTCATTCTACACTTGTAAACATTCTTGTCCAACAAAACTCTAGGTTTGGCCATGCCATATTTCACTTAACTCTACATCTCGTGCCACGGTATGAGTTAACGATGAGATGCAGTTCTAGCCTCATACGTGGCGCTGAAGCTTTAAGTAATCATGGAGTCAGCACGGCCTTGACTATGTGCCTCAACAGTTTGTAAAATTTTGAAAATTTCACGAAACTCACGGACGCATAACTTCTTCGTTATAAGTCCGAATTGGTCCGTTCAAAAGCCCACGGTTCAAAAATTACATAATCTATGCGTTCATGCAAGAATTTTATCTATTTGACTTCATTTGATAAAATTTCACCTATGAGTTCATTTTTAATGAAAACAATAAACATTCATGAACGTTCAACGCTCGTTTCTTCGTTCTAAGTTAGAATTCAGTCATTTTCGAGTCCGCAACTCTATAATGCCAAATATGTCTTGTCTCCATCGAAAACAAACGTTTCTGACTTCAAACACAAAATACGACTTCCATTCCGAAAATTTTACGAATTAGACGATAATCGTCCAATCGTGTGAATTCCGGCAAAACTACATTCTTAATGATTCTAAATAGTTTTAATCAACATAAGATCATACAAATTACTTATTAAACCAACTTATAAACAACGTAGGTTTGACATATTCTCATAAGTCATTGATTTATTCAACTTATGAACTATAAATCTTCATGTTCATGACTTATTAATAACTTAAGTCCACTAATCAATGTTCTTATGCTATATTCAACATACTAATCAAGTTCTTCATGGTTCTAGCAACTTATTAATGTTCAAGTTGCTTATCCAAATTATTCGGCTTAAGTTCATTCCTTATTAACCTATTACATGATCTTAGAATACATGTTCATTAATAACACTTCCCTTATCATCCTATTATAATAGAGATGAAAGAACATTGGACACAAGATCATTACCTTTGAAGTCTAACTTCTTCTTCTTGGAAAATCTAACTTTGACTTAAAAGTGCTTATTTGCTCTACCAAATAAGTAGCTTATATTTGAGAGGAGTTGGATGAAATTTGATTAAGCAACAAAATGAAATGAAGCTTGGTATTTATAAACCACTCAAATCTAGGGTAAAATGGTCATTACACCATTCCACCTCCTTATTCCACCTCCTCAATCCTCCACATCCTTACTATTAATTCCTTGCTCATTACATCACTTGGTCACCACACATATTATTTGCCCATCAAGACTACCCACTTTACACTTGGATTGCCCCATGGATCATGGCTTAACATTGGGCTTGCCAATTAATCTAGTTAATTCCTTATTAGGCTTGTACTACCATAGTTTGGACTCATAACTTACCAAACACTTGGGCTTGATTGTCACATTCTATTGGACTCCCTTCATAAGGCTATTAATCCTACAAGTCCATTACCTCTTATTTAAACAACTTAACATATATACCCCACATATAATCTTCGTATGCTAGCTCATATATTAATTCTTAATATACGTTATCTCATTCTTCATACATAATAGTACAATACGTTGTATTATACTTACATTCATTACCTTCATATAATGAATACACATTATACGATCACAACTGTGACGCCCCCAAAATTCAGACACTCATATCTCGAATTTCGGTGCACCACGCTACTACTACGAAAATCTTACAAAATCATTAACAACGGAAATAATAGAATAATTTACATTGATGTAATATAAATATTCACGTCCCAAGGTACCGTAACCATTACTACAACAATTCTGTGATTAGCTTAACATAGCTCATCATTGGATACATCATAATAACAATAACAATGATAATAATACTTCTATTCTTAAGGACTAAGTTATTATGTCGCCTTGCCCTTTCCCTTGTCCTTTCCTGAAGTACCGCCTTGCTCTGCCATAACTGTAATGTTTTAGGAAGCAAGAATGAGCAACAAGTTTGCCCAGCAAGCAATATAGCTAGAAGAACAAACAGTTATAGCATTTGAATCTTTCAAGGGTATAATAATAATTGATAGTTCAAGGATATCAAGAATACCAAGAGTATTCAATAGGTGTCACTATGGACCGAAGGATATCAACAAAATTTCATGATTTATTAATTTTGAGGTTCAACATAATTGAGTAATTGAAAGCGGTCACTATGGACCAAGAACTCTTACTAGAATTAGCAAGATATACATCAGAATCCAACATCCACGAGTACATCGGTGATCACCTAAAGTACCTATATGTTATGCATAACATTTAATCATACTCGTAAATGCATCGCTTCGGTCCCCGACAATATATAATTTCCCCTTCTATGAGGGTTGTTCATCTCAGTAGATTTATGATAGTCTGCACCAAATCAATCGGTTTGGATAGCTCTTTAACTCATAAAAATAGTCTAGCTGAATCAAGGGCTTAGACAGTTTTTTCATCATGCATTCAGGAATGATAAGTCCAATGCTTACACAACGTCAAGGTATACAAGTGATTTTCGAATAGAAGCAGATATTTTCTTGATAAAATATGATTGATATGACAACAATTCAACGTATAAAATGTGTGAATTTAAGGAACTTGCAACACAATAATAATAGTGTTCGAATACTTGCTCAATGTAAATTTGAGTGAGGTTAGGGATAGGAACTTGCCTTTAGCGTTGATTACTACTAATAGCGAAAATCACCTCAACAAACTATGTCTGTCCTATTCATGTAAGTACAGGTATTTATTAGCCAAACACACTTGATATATATCAATAACATGTACACATAACACATTTTCTTTCTTTCTTGTTGTACCCATCAAAACTCATAATCAGATACTAACATGTTTATACTATTGACCACTACTAGCTTATTCATAATCTTTCTTCCTCGAAGTTCTAAGAGGTTCATTGCTTTAAGTAGACCATAACGTCTATTAATCCCACCGACCTTTTTCTACGTATGTTTGCAAACATTAGATTTATTCTCCCGAAGTTGGTAAAACTCTCTACTTAGAATTTATTCGTGTACTAATAGTTTACAACAGTATAGGAGTATTTATTAATCCATCCTTATATCAAGTTATGATGCTGTCTCCGAGTCCCGGGACATCTCGCCATGTCCGAAGATATTATGACTTGTCCGAAGACAACATGCTTCGTCCGATGACATCGCGCTTTGTCTGAAGACATCACGCTTTGTCCGAAGACAACACGCTTTGTTCGAAGACATCACGCTTTGTTCGAAGACATCGTGCTTTGTCCAAAGACATCGTGCTTTGTCCGAAGACATCACCCTATATCATGCTAATTCATCATACTTGACCTAATAATCTGAAAAACGAGAATCAACAAGACTCAAGTTAAGAACGGAGTAGAAATTATACCTTCTCGAGCTTTAACCTTGATATCTCACACACTGATTTGGTAATGCTTAGCAACTAAGAATTCTTTACTCAGATTTCTCCAACACTCTTATTACTAAAATAGACTGGCCTGGTGGCTTGTATTTAAAGAGAAAACATGGACTAGACACTTGCTTTAACCAATGTTGGGATTCATGGTGCAATAGAAATGAACAATGGTTACTTAAGGAGTTGTTCGACCACTCCATACCAGCCACTCAGCTAGCCATGCATGCCTAGGATTAGCAGCTTGAAGTTTGCATAAAGAGAGTTTAGGCTACTGTTCTTTGTAATTGGTGACCCTAATTTGGGGACAAGAGAGTAAATCTCAGACATAGACAAGGGGCTAGTCGGTCGCCCATTTGCCCCATGCCACATTTAATTTAACCAAGACCTTTGTATTCTCAGTTAACTATTTGGTTGGATTCCGAATTGGATTCTAAATATCCCAAGTTTATTGGGCTAATTCAAAAGTCCATCAATAAACCTATTGGGCTAGACTCCCAATTTATTATTTGGACTTTAAACATGCAAATACTTAATCATCTTTCACTAAGTCCAACCTTCACTAAGTCCATCCTTGTCTCACACAAGACATTTCATGAACCTATCATAATTCTCCACATCCTAGCAATCATTAAGAGTTCAATTTTAATACAATTGAGTTACTCCCCTCATGCCACGTAAGCATTTATAAAATAAATAATTCACCGGCTCTATTTAATAATAATATTAAATCGTAAAATTTACGGGTATTACATCCTCTCCCCCTTATAAAAATTCCATCCTCGGAATTGATACAAGGTTATACGAAAAGATGGGGATAGTCTCTCCTCATCCTATCTTCTAATTCCCACGTGGCCTCTTCGACATCGTAGTTTCGCCAAACAACCTTTACAGAAGATATAACTTTGTTTCTTAGCATTTGTTCTTTCTTATCTATTATCTGAATAGGAATTTCTTCATATGCCAGATTCTTCTCTACCTGAATGGGCTCATAGGAAATCACGTGCTTATAGTCAAACTTGTATGGTCGTAGCACGGAAATGTGAAACACGTTGTGGATGTGTTCTAGTTCGGGTGGCAAAGCAACTTTGTATGCCACTTCGCCCACTCGCTTCAATATCTCGAATGGCCCTATGAACCTCGGACTCAATTTTCATTTCTTTCCGAATCTGATCTTTCCCTTCCAAGGAGATACCTTCAAAAACACAAAACTACCGACTTCAAAGTCTCGGCCTTCGGCGATGCAAGTCGTTGAGATTTCTTTTTTGCGATCTTGAGTCGCTACCAAATTTGCCCCTTATTGTTGCTACCACGTTACCATTTGTTTGGACTAATTACGGTCCCAAAAGTCGCCGCTTCTCCCACTTCATCCCAACATAATGGCGTCCCCGCACTTTCTCCCGTAAAAGAGCTTCATATGGCGGCATACCGATACTCGCATGATAGCTATTATTATAAGCGAATTCTACTAATGGTAAATGGTCGTCCCAATTCCCCTTGAAGTCCATCACGCAAGCTCTTAGCATGTCCTCCAACGTTTGTATGGTTCGTTCACTCTGCCTGTCAGTTTGGGGGTGATAAGCAGTACTTAATCTCAATTGAGTTCCCATTCATTCCTGCAAACTTTTCCAAAATTTTGACGTGAAACGCGGATCTCGATCGGAGACAATCGATTACACCTGAAGACTCCATGTCGCGATCGATTTCCTTTACATACAAGTTTGCTAATTGGTTCAAATTGAATCTAATCTTGATGGGTAGGAAATGAGCTGTCTTTGTTAGTCGGTCCACAATAATCCAAATGGCATCGTGACTCTTCTGTGTAACCGGAAGTCCAACCACGTAGTCCATCGTAATGTGCTCCCATTTCCATTCTGGAATTTCCAGTGGTTGAAGTAGTCCACTTGGTCTCTGGTGTTCTTCTTTGACTCTTTGACAAGTAAGACATCTGTTAACACACTCTGCAACTTCTCTTTTCAAATTAGGCCACCAAAATGGTGTCAAGATCCCGTACATTTTTGTGCCTCCTGAATGTACTGGAATACGTCAGATTGTGTGCTTCGTAGGTATTTCCTCTCTCGATTCGATTCTGGTGGCACCCATACTCGAATTCTCGAATCTCAATATACCATCCTTATCTACTTTGAACCTTTCTTCCTTATCTTCTATTATTCTCTTCTTTATCTTCTCGAATTCTTCATCTTTCTCTTGTGCTTCCTTTATTCTATCCAATAATGTCGGGTGAGCTCTCATCATGAGAAATCTTCCTTCCGCTTCTCTTGGTTCCTCCACCTCTATTTCCAACCTTTCCATTTCTCTTATTAACTCCTCTTGACTTGTCAGTTTGAATAACTTCTCCTTCCTTTTCTACTCAAAGCGCCTTTACCTACAACGTTTGCTTTTCCCGGTGATAAAGAATTTCACAATCAAATCTTTGATCGGTTCCAACCATCTCCTTTGTCGCATGTTCAACTCCTTCTATGTGAAGATATATTTCAGACTCTTGTGATCCGTATATATCTCACATTTTTCTCCATACAAATAGTGCCTCCAACTCTTCAATTCAAAGACTACATAGCTTAACTCCAAGACATGGGTAGGGTATCGTTTTTCAAATCTTTCAACTGTCGTGAGGCATATGCAATGACCTTGCCATGTTGCATTAGCACACAACCAATTCCTCTATGAGATGCATCACTATACACCACAAATCCTCCCGTATCATCTGGTAATGATAATACAGGCGCCTCACTCAACCTCCTCTTCAATTCTTGGAAACTCTCCTCGCATTTGTCCGTCCATACAAACTTTTCTCGCTTTCTTCGTTAGATTGGTCAAGGGGTTGCTATCTTAGAAAAATCTTGGATAAATCTTCGATAGTACCCTATTAAACCTAAGAAACTCCTAACTTCACATTGGCGTCTTGGCTATTCCCAAAGCATTACTTACCACTTCCACCTTTGCGGATCCACGGAAATTCCATTTTGATCTATCATGTGTCCTAGAAATCGGACCCTTTCCATCCAAAATTCACATTTTGAAAATTTTGCGTACATCTTCTCCCTTCTCAATGCTTCTAATACCATCTTCGTGTGTTCTAGCGTGTTTCTTCCTTCGTCTTTTGAATAAATCAAAATGTCATCGATAAATACTACTACTTAATTTATCTAAGTATGGCCCGAAACCCGGTTCATCAAGTCCATGAATGTCTTTGGAGCATTGGTTAACCTAAATGACATCACTAGAAATTACGTAATGTCCGTAGCGAGTTCGAACGCCGCTTTTGGTACGTCCCTCCTCTCGCACTTTCAACTGATGATAACCCGTTCGTAAATCTATCTTGGAAAAACACTTCGCTCCCTTCAGTTGATGGAAAAGGTCATCTATCCTTGGCAATGGATATTTATTCTTAATTGTCACTCGATTCAATTCCCGATAATCGATACAGAGCCTCATCGATCCATCCCTTTTCTTTACAAACAACACTGGTGCTCCCCAAGGAGACACACTTGGCCGAATGTAACCCTTATCTAGTAATTCTTGCAATTGAATCATCAATTCCTTCATTTCTATCGCGCCCATACGATATGGGGGCTTTCAAATTGGTGCGGTTCCTGGTGCTAAGTCTATTATGATTTAATTTCTCCGTCTCAAGAAGGCCAAGCGCTTCGCTTGAAACACGTCTTAGAAATCTTTTACCACTAATATATCTTTCATTTCTATTCTCTTATGAAGAATGTCCACTATATAGGCTAAATAACCCACACATCCTTTCTTTAACAATTTCTTGGCCTGCATCATCGTAAGGCAACACGATTGCTTGAGCGATGAGCTATCAGAAACACTACCTGTAGATCGATTTGAGGTCCGAAGGTTCACACTCTTTCTTCCCGACAATTGATTATCGCAGCTGGTGGATAACCAATCCATTCCTAATATCACATCAAACTCTCCCAGTTTAATCGGAATTAAGTCTACGTTTAGTTCGTGACCTCTAATGTTTGCACAACAGTTTCGGTAAACAAATTCTATGGGAATTACATCCTTATTCGCAATCTCTACGTTCAATGAGTTTTCTAAACGTTCAGGAGGTATGTTTAGTTGATTAGCAAATTCTTCAGATACAAAGGAATAGGTAGCACCCGAATTAAATAATACATAGGCGTTTATATTATTGATTGGGAGAATACCTGACACCACGTCCCTTTCATTCACTGCGTCTCGGACAGTCATGTTAAAGGTTCTGGCAGTCGGTCGGTTGGATTGCGTTGGTCCGCCGATCATCAGCTTGCTGCCCCCTCCCTGTTGGCCGCTACCTCCGTTGCTCCCTTTCTTTGGGCAACCCTTGATTTGATGCTTAGTTGAGCCACACGCGAAACATCCCTTGCTCCTTTTCGGCTTCGGCCAGTTAAGTGAAATGTGCCCTTCTTGGCCGCAATTGTAGCAGATGTTGCACCCCTTCCAGCATTCCCCTTGATGGTTTTTCCAACATTTCGAGCAAGCTTCGCTTCTTTTCTTAAATCCTCCTTGATAATTTTTTGACTGGTTGATGCTTCGGTGGTTGGTGTGGTTGTCGTTGTTGCGGTTATCCCATTTCCTCTTTCCCAAATAACTTCCACCACTGCTACTCCCTCCATGAGTCTCTCCTCCAGCATTCTTGTTCTTCTTCTCCTTATTGTATTGGCTCAATGCCTCGCTACCTCCTTCAGCAATTATCGCCTTCTCCAATAATGTGGCCAAAGAGTCGATTTGAAGGACCGACACCTTGTTGAACAACCAAGGTTTTAGTCCAAGTTCGAAGCGTCGAGATTTCCTTTCTTCAGTGTCTACTTGATGTGTTGCAAATCGTGTGAGTTCATTGAACTTGGCCGCATACTGTGCCACTATCATCTCCCCTTGCTTTAGTTCTAGAAACTTTACCTCCATCCTATTCTTCATGCTCTTCGGGAAGTAATTCTCGAAGAACAAGGTCTTAAACCTTTCCCAGGTTATGGTCCCTTCTCCCGCTCTCTGTTGATTTGCTTCCCACTAGTAGTTTGCTTCACCCCTCATCATGTATGTACCGAACACGGTTTTCTGGTCTTCACCCACACGAGCAATGGCGAAGGCTTTCTCCATTTCCTTCATCCACATTTGCGCTATGATAGGGTCGGTAGTACCCATGAATTCAGACACTCATATCTCGAATTTTGGTGCATCACGCTACTACTACGAATATCTTACAAAATCATTAACAACGGAAATAATAGAATAATTTACATTGATGTAATATAAATATTCACGTCCCAAGGTACCGTAACCATTACTACAACAATTCTGTGATTAGCTTAACATATCTCATCATTGGATACATCATAATAACAATAACAATGATAATAATACTTCTATTCTTAAGGACTAAGTTATTATGTCGCCTTGCCCTTTCCCTTGTCCTTTCCTCAAATCTACCGCCTTTTCTCTTTTAATCAGTAATGTTTTAGGAAGGAAGAATGAGCAAAAAGTTTGCCCAGCAAGCAATATAGCTAGAAGAACAAGCAGTTATAGCATTTGAATCTTTCAAGGGTATAATAATAATTGATAGTTCAAGGATATCAAGAATACCAAGAGTATTCAATAGGTGTCACTATGGACCGAAGGATATCAACAAAATTTCATGATTTATTCATTTTGAGGTTCAACATAATTGAGTACTGAGCGGTCACTAAGGACCAAGAACTCTTACTAGAATTAGCAGTATTACACTGTAATCCAACATCCACGAGTACATCAGGTGATCAGCCTAAAGTACCCTATGTTATGCATAACATTTAATCATACTCGTAATAGCATCGCTTGTTCCTCGACAATATATAATTTCCCTTCTATGAGGGTTGTTCATCTCAAGAGATTTATGATAGTCCACACCAAATCAATCGGTTTGGATAGCTCTTTAACTCATAAAAATAGTCTAAGCGAATCAAGGGCTTGACGGCTTTTTCATCATGCATTCGTGAATGATAAGTCCAATGCTTACACAACGTCAAGGTATACAAGTGATTTTCGAATAGAAGCAGATATTTGCTTGATAAAATATGATTGATATGACAACAATTCAACGTATAAAATGTTTGAATTTAAGGAACTTGCAACACAATAATAATAGTGTTCGAATACTTGCTCAATGTAAATTTGAGTGAGGTTAGGGATAGGAACTTGCCTTTAGCGTTGATTACTACTAATAGCGAAAATCACCTCAACAAACTATGTCTGTCCAATTCATGTAAGTACAGGTATTTATTAGCCAAACACACTTGATATATATCAATAACATGTACACATAACACATTTTCTTTCTATCTGTTGTACCCATCAAAACTCATAACTGTATACTAACATGTTCATACTATTGACCACTGCTAGCTTATTCATAATCTTTCTTCCTCGAAGTTCTAAGAGGTTCATTGCTTTAAGTAGACCATAACGTCTATTAATCCCATCGACCTTTTTCTACGTATGTTTGCAAACATTAGATTTATTCTCCCGAAGTTGGTAAAACTCTCTACTTAGAATTTATTCATGTACTAATAGTTTACAACAGTATAGGAGTATTTATTAATCCATCCTTATATCAAGTTATGATGCTGTCTCTGAGTCCCGGGACATCTCGCCATGTCCGAAGATATTATGACTTGTTCGAAGACAACATGCTTCGTCCGATGACATCGCGCTTTGTCCGAAGACATCACGCTTTGTCCGAAGACAACATGCTTTGTCCGAAGACATCACGCTTTGTTCGAAGACATCGCGCTTTGTCCGAAGACATCACGCTTTGTTCGAAGACATCACGCTCTGTCCGAAGACATAACGCTTTGTCCGAAGACATCACGCGCTCATCTCAAGACAGCCCTTCGTAGACTTTGCCACACTATTTCGACAAAGTTTAAGTTCGTTCGGGTTAATTTCAAATGAAGACTTTACTATATGCATACAACCTAAGGGAATTTCTTAATGCATGGTCTAACATGACCGAACCCATCGAGTTGGTTCCTAAGTAATGCAGTTGCAGACATCAAGCATGGATTTCGAAAGCGATGAACATGCTCGCATTTTGCGAGTAGTCACAACTTGATTCCGCACAATTTTAATGTATTCATGCATCAAGGTAAACTTTCTAAACACCCTATATCATGCTAATTCATCATACTTGACCTAATAATCTGAAAAACGAGAATCAACAAGACTCAAGTTAAGAACGGAGTAGAAATTATACCTTCTCGAGCTTTAACCTTGATATCTCACACACTGATTTGGTAATGCTTAGCAACTAAGAATTCTTTACTCAAATTTCTCCAACACTCTTATTACTAAAACAGACTGGCCTGGTGGCTTGTATTTAAAGAGAAAACATGGACTAGACACTTGCTTTAACCAATGTTGGGATTCATGATGCAATAGAAATGAACAATGGTTACTTAAGGAGTTGTTCGACCACTCCATACCAGCCACTCAGCTAGCCATGCATGCCTAGGATTAGCAGCTTGAAGTTTGCGTAAAGAGAGTTTAGGATACTGTTCTTTGTACTTGGTGACCCTAATTTGGGGACAAGAGAGTAGATCTTAGACATAGACAAGGGGCTAGTCGGTCAGGCCCACTGCCCCACGCCACATTTTAATTTAACCAGTACCTTGTATTCTCAGTTAACTATTTGGTTGGATTCCAAATTGGATTCTAAATATCCCAAGTTTATTGGGCTAATTCAAAAGTCCATCAATAAACTTATTGGGCTAGACTCCCAATTTATTATTTGGACTTTAAACATGAAAATACTTAATCATCCTTCACTAAGTCCATCCTTGTCTCACACAAGACATTTCATGAACCTATCATAATTCTCCACATCCTAGCAATCATTAAGAGTTCAATTTTAATACAATTGAGTTACTCCCCTCATGCCACGTAAGCATTTATAAAATAAATAATTCACCGGCTCTATTTAATAATAATATTAAATCGTAAAATTTACGTGTATTACAACAACTTTCTTTCTTTAATGCTTAATAAACCTAACGTTCCCAAATTAAGTCCGCATGCGAAATATTACGTTTTCCATACTTAAATTATTATTACATAATCGATATCACATTGATATTATAACGTTACGTATTTCTCGGAAGTTCAAAAATAATTCCCGAGCAGAAATCGATGAATAGTGCTTTTCGGAAAATTTCTCGGAAAGCTTTTTTTTTCGTCTTAGAAATTCAAACACCTTAATTCATCTTCTCAACACGTAATAATAATAAATAATATTATTTTATTCATTATTAAAAGTATTTACAATTGTTCGATTTTTTGGGGCGTTACAAAAAATGTCAAGGTTGTTTGACCTTCGTTGAAATGTGCTTCAGCGGATGAAATCATCGGACCATCACCGATGCTTCACTAGATTTACGTGCTAACAGCTGAAGTTGTATGAAATCCCTACTAGGGATAGGTTTTGATGAGAGGAATGGTTGTAATTGGAATCACAACCCCAAGTTGATGGCATCGGACCTTTGTGAGGTATTGGCAAATGTAGTTTGCAACAGCTATGATCATCGGTGTTGTGAACCCTATGTTTGGGTGAATACCGATGAGAGATATGTAGTCCCGCAGTTTGGTCTAAAAATTAGGATTTCAGTCTTTTTCGCTTAATCACGTAGCATCTTTCTTCCTGATTTGACTTTCCAGCTTGTGAGACCTCCTTTGCAACTCAAATTGGATCAAGCTGGAGGGGTGGGACCCACTTACGACAACTACAGGTACACCTGTGGTAGCCTTAGATACACTTGCAACCATACGTGGGTGTATTTGAGGCTCCTGTTGCTTTTACAAGTCATTTTCAAGTTGCACCACATAGAGAATCCGAGAGTTCTTCTTCAGATCTACTGAGTTTGGGCTGCTTTTTGCAAAATCTTTCACCGTACAAGGGTTCTGCACTATCCTGGTAACATATGCATGTCTTCTTTTTCCAGTTTTTGTCCGTTGGAAAATGAGTTATCATATGAAATGCTTATAAACACATAGTAGTGAATATGAATGCTCATATAACTTGATAGAAAATATAGAACATAGTAAATGTTAGTATTTAACCATGCTGAACATAGTGCTGTGAAAAAAATTGACTTTTGAAATAGTCAAATTGGCACCTTTTTCTGCTATTTCTTATCCTATTTGAGGACAAATGAGCAAATGTTGTAAAACAAAGTAATCCTGGTAATTAAGTTACCCTTATAGATTATGACTTTGACATTTTTATGCATATAGGATGTTTATGACTTTGAATTAGTGTGCTACTGAATGGCCACCTAGTTGAGCTCACCCTTTTACTGGGCTAGTTGAGCTCACCCTTTGCTTTCATTGTTTTCTTCAAGAAATGAGAATATATCTAGGACTATTCAGGGAATGGAGTGACGGTCCAGATGGTTGCTATAGTAGTCCTCACTATTCTGTGATATAGTTTGATAATAATTGTAATGAGGACTCCATTTGAGTTTGGATATTATCTAGAAGATAATATTCATGTTAAAACTCTCAGTTACATTTTGTCATATTGTATTAATGAAGTTTGTATTTGTATTCTGTACCATATATTTGGCAACTCAGAATGGGTGATGTATACCTATTTTGGGGGTGTCACAGTTGGTATCAGAGCTTAGGGATATGATCCATGGCTGAGATATGAGGCTAGAACTAGGAGGGCAGAGGCGAGTAAATCCTTCCCTAGTATGACCTACCTAAGCTTATTTTTTATTTAATTAGTCGGTCAAAATATAGGGATAATATGTGGCATGATAATTAACCCTTTTTTGTGGCAGTGTTTAAAAATGTCATCTAAAAATGTTGAGATAAGCAATGAAGCACATGAGACCATTGAGTCACCGACGATCAATAACCAGGATAATGTGCATCTGGAAGGTAATAATCCTCAGCTAAACAACAACACCGACCAAATGATTAACGATGGGATGTTCAGAGGCTTTCTGCAATTTATGCCACATCAGGCGAGAGAGACTCCTATGCAAAATGCAGGTGGAAACACTTGAAACTCACAGATGGTCACTGCTAAGCAGTTCAAGGAGCTGGGACCACCGCAGTTTTTGGGAAAGCCAGAACAATTTAAGGCAGAGACGTGGATAAAATAGATCACCAAGATATTTGATGTCTTGTGATGCTCCGAGGAGAAAAAGGTTCTCTTTACCACCTTCATGTTGCGAGGAGAGGTAGATTATTGGTGGAAATCTGTAAAGCGTACTCAACCTGCCACACTGAAGATGTCTTAGGAGAAGTTCCAAGAACTGTTCAATGACAAGTACTTTCCCAAAAGTATTCATCACATGAAGAGGTGAAATTTATCAAGCTGGAACAAAACAATATGACCGTGTCGCGGTACGAGGCTATGTTTGCCGAGTTATCCCGATTTACATCCCATTTGGTAGAGAATGAGGAGCATATTGCGTGGATGTTTTTAAGAGATTTGAAACCCGAAATACATCAATACCCCATTTCTCACAAACTTTGATTGTATTCAGATGTTGTGAATAGGGCTCAGTTACTGGAGTGCGATAATGAGTCAACCCAACTAAGAGATAGCAGTTGTAAGACCCCATATTTTATGAATAAAGATTTAATTTCTCAAAATATTTTTTTAATATTAAGGTGCGGATTTGATATAATGTTATAGTTGTTGGTAGTATTTATAAGTTTTGTAAAGTATGCAAGTTGTCATAAAATATTCGATTTGTCGGGAAATATTCATTTTATCAGAGAATATTTGTACGATGGAACAATCATTGGTGGGCCCAATAACGAAATTATTGTCAGAGTTAGAAAACGACAGAAATATCTTTTTATAAAAATAACGGCAAAAGTTTTACCGTTAAACTGTTGAAATACCCGGTGGTAAAAGTACAGTAATCCGCGTGGTTGATTATTGATGCTTACGTGATAAGTCAATCAGTTATACTCAATTATTGCTACAATAATTTACATAATATCTCTCATATTATTGATTTAATTATTGTCATAGTATTATCTGCATAATATTTTATATTATTTAATCAATAATTGAGACGACAAAGTTATTCATATTATTATTTGCATTATTGACGATGTCTAGAAAGTTCTGTCGAGGAAAGGGGTTTGGTCACCTAATTGCGCGCCAATAGGGAGAAATCCTTATCGGAAAGCCCCCTCTTTCCTGGGAATGATCTGATTGTTAAATATTGTGAGTTATAATATTAATGATGAATAAGTTCATGTTGATTAAAGATGAAATTATTGATAAAAAAATATTTTTATTGTGTTGGGATTATTAGTGTTAGTGGAAATCAACATTTATTTCGATAATAATTGATTTCAGGAAGTTAAATTGACCAAACGGGAAATTAATCAGATAAATGAGCAATTAATTTCTATTAGTTCTCTTGAAAATTATTGTTGGTTCACATGCATGGAACTATAAGTTCACATGCATGTACAATTAGGGGAGGTTGTGCAAGATTGATAATACGTGAAGGACTAAATTAAAAATAGAGGTAAAGATGAAGGTACTATACTGTAATAATTTGAGCTTAAATGTGCAATTATCGAAACTATGTTTTCCTATAAATAGAAGATCATTTCTTCTTTCATTCTCACCAATTCACTAAGACTCACAAGAGCAATTATAAAGAGAGAAAGAAGAAGAGTATTCTGCTACTTCACTATTGCAGTATCCAGCCTTCTATTAAGGTAAGAGGTATTATTTATTTCATATTCGATTGCGATATTATTTTTCGTATTCATAAGTAATTTTATTTTCGTTCAATATTCGTAAGAAATAATATTTTCTTCCATACTCTGTAGTATGTAAGTAATATTATTTCGTTTCATATTCCTAATTCTACACTCATTTTGTTAAAGTATTGCTTCTATACTCCGTGAAATTAGTAGAATATCCGTGAAATATGGGCTTCATCTAGTATCGTTTCACAAGGATATTTTTCTGAACATTCTTGTTAAATTGTAAGCTTTTCATGTCGGAGTACTATTCACGGGTACTATTCATTTATACGACACTATTAATAAATACGATACTATTCATGAAATACTATTCATTTGGTACTATTCAAAAAGTACTATTTAAAAAGTACTATTCATGGGTACTATTCACTCGGGTACTATTCACCCGGAGTACTATTCATGACAAAAATTGATCTCTTTTCGATCCAAATCATTTTTGATACAATATTATTCTTGAATTTTACTCCACAAAGCAGTATCATGTAGACAATTTGGATATTACTAAACTCCGGATAAATTAAATTATAAATCTTTAAAATTTATCCTTGCTTTTATTTAATTGAATTCTTATATCATTGTAATCAGCCTCATGTTTATATTATGATGAAAGTAATCTTTGGCTGTAGTGTATAGATGAACTGTTGATTGGTATGATTATGAACATAGATTATTTGGTATAATCATAACCCGTAATGGTACAAATGATATGGTTAAAGTCCTTATAGGCCCGTAGAGCATTGATGGACAGATGTTGGTATGATCATAACGATGCATTCTCTTCGGCCAAGGGTGCAAAGATGAATTATTGTTTGGCATGATCACGACCATTGGTGAAAACACGAATATCCTTGGCCCGTAGTGCATGGATAATTTGTGGTTGTGATGCTAATGAATATCCTTGTCCCATAGTGCATGGATAATTCAATGATGGGGATTATTTATAAAGTTGAGTCTCAACGATAAAATTGATGATAAACTTTTAAATCATAGAAGATAGTAGATAGCATGCTCTACTTAACTCTTCTAATGGATTTCTTATTCCACTGCAGTTGTTGATCTAAAACTTGTTGTCTATTGTATTTTATCAGTTGTTATACTGTTGAAAGCTAACGATAATTTATTCTCCATTATCATAGTAATAATATTTCTTACTAGGCTAGTTGTGCTCACCTTTTTCTTTTACTGTTCTCTTCAGGAAATGAGAATATAGCTGGGACTAGTCGAAAAATGGATTGACGGTCCAAATGGATGTTTAAATAGTCCTCACTATTCTGTGAAAGTGTGATAATAATTGTAATGAGGATTGAATTTGAGTTTGGATATTGTCTAGAAGATAGTATTCATGTAAAAACTCTCAACTACGGTGACGCCCCCAAAATAGGTATACATCACCCATCTTGAGTCGCCAGATACATGGTACATAAATTCAAATACAACTTAATTATACAACAGTCGTGTAAAATACGACAAAACATAGCTAAGAGTTTAAACAATAATATTGTCATTTAGACAATATCCACACTCAATGGTGTCCTCATTACAATTATTATCACATTATTCCATAGAATAGTGAGGACTACTAAAGCCATTTATCATGGACCATCACTCCATTCCCCGACTTGTCCCAGCTATATTCTAATTTCCTGAAGAGAGCAATGAAAGAAAGGGTGAGCTCAACTAGCCCAGTAATGAATATTTTGACTAAGATAATGCAGAATAAATTATACTTAGCCTTCAATAGTATAATAACTGATAGAATACAATAGACAACAAGTTTTAGATCAACAACTGCAGCGGAAATAAGCAATACATTAGAAGAGTCAAGTAGAGCATAAAATCTACTATCTTCTATGATTTAAAATTTTTTTATCAACTTTATCACTGAGACTAAGCTTAATAAATAAAATCGAATCATCCCTGCACCACGGCCAAGGATATTCATGTAATCATCAATGGTTATGATTATACCGAATAATCCCTTGTTATAATCATATCAACAACTGTCCATCAATGAACTACAGGCCAATGAGGACTTTCACACCATCATTCGTCACATTACGGTCAAGATTATACCGAATAATCCCTGGTCATAATCATACCAAGTCCATTTATGCATGTAAGCCAAAGATGACTTTATCACAATATAACCATGAGGATGATGACAATGACATAATAATTCAATAAAATACGTTCAAGGATAAATTTTAAAGTTTTATAATTTAATTTATCCAGAAATCAATAACATCCAAATTGTCAACATGATACTGCTTTGTATAGTAAAATTCAAAAATAATATTCATGTACCAAAAATAATTTGGACAGAAAAGAAATATATTTTTTAGGTGAATAGTATCCCGTGAATAGTACCCCGACACGAAAAGTGTCCCGAATACCCGAGTGAATGATACTAGAATGAATAGTAATCGAGTGAATAGTAACCTATGAATAGTACTCCGACACGAAAAGTATCCCGAATATCCGAGTGAATAATACTAGAGTGAATAGTAACTGGGTGAATACTAACTCGTGAATAGTAACTTGTAACAAAAAAATACCAAAAAAAATGATATTTCATGATGAGTACAAAAGAAATGATATCCTAGATGAGTATAATAGAATATACAAAACTGCATATGGATTTTCACCCGCAATGCGGTAATCCACGTAGACAGATCATTTCCATAGTTTAATAAAGAATGAATACGAAGAATCATTCACCATGCATGCGGTAATCCACATAGACAGGTTATTCCAACAGAATAATAAAGAATGGAATAACAGAAGAATTCACCATGCATGCGATAGACAGCACAGACTGGTTATTCCCAACAGAATAATAAGGAATGGAACCAAGTCATGTGTAATCCACACAGATAGGATATTCCAATAGAATAATAAAGAATGGAACCAGGTCATGCATAATCCGCACAGACAGGATATTCCAACAAAATAATAAAGAATTGAATAACAACAGAATTCACCAGGCATGTGATAGACCGCATAGACAGGTTATTCCAACAGATTAATAAAGAATGGAATAACAACAAAATTCACCAAGCATGCGATAGGATCGCATGCATGTGAAGTTATTCCAATGTAATAATAAAGAATGGAATAATGTAAGAATTTCACCATGTATGAACTTTGCATGATTAAAGTTATTCCAACATAATAATAAAGAATGGAATAACAACCCTTACGAGTATAGAAAGAAAATAACTCTCTTCATGAATACGAAAGAATAATACCCCTTACCTTAGAAGAAACTGAATATTTGAAAAGTGAGGTAACAGACTTCTCTTCTTCTTTCTCTCTATAATTTCTCTTTATAATAATTGCTTTATAGCTTTAGCGAATTGGTGAGAAATGGAGGAAAAATGTGATTCTATTTATAAGAAAATATAGTTTCGATAATTGCACGTTTTGGGGCTCGAAATATTACAGTACAATACTTTCAACTTTTCTTTTATTTTTAATTTAGTCCTGAAAGTATTATCAAACTTCCACCACCTCCCCTAATAGTAAATCATGTGAATTAATAGTAAATCATGTGACTAAATAGTTCTAAACATGTGAAAAAATTAATTACAGTATAGTACCTTCAACTATACCTCCATCTTTAATTTAGTCATACAAGTATTATCAATGTTGCACCAACTCCCCTAATAGTACATGAATGTGAATCAATAGTACACACATGTGAACAAATAGTTATATGCATATGAATTAATAGCAATTAATTGCTCATTTATCCGATTAATTACCTGATAACTTCCAGACATCAATTATTATCGAAATAAATATCGATTTTCACTAACACTAATAATTCATCATTAATATTATAACTCGCAATATTTAACAATCAGGTCGTTCCTAGGAAAGAGGGGGCTTTCCGATAAGGATTTCTCCTTATTGGCACGCAATTAGGTGACCAAACCTCTCCTTGATAGAACTTCTAAACATTGTCAATATTGCAAATAATAATATGAATAACTTTGCCATCTCAATTATTGATTTAATAATATAACATATTATGCAGATGATACTGTGACAATAATTGAATCAATAATATGAGAGATATGATGTAACAATTACTGTAGCAATAATTGAGTATAACTGAGTGATTTCTTACGTAAGCATCAATAATCAATACCATGTGCTACTATGCAACCACGCTTATTACTGTACTTTTACTACCGAGTAGTTCAACAGTTTTAACGGTAACACTTTCGCTGTTATTTTTATAAAAATATAATTTTGTCATTTTCTAACTACGACAATACTTCCGTTGTGGGGTCCACCAATGATTGTTCCGTCGTACGAATATTCCCTATTAAAACGAATATTCCCTGACCAATCGAATATTATATAACAACTTACATACTTTGCAAAATTTATAAATATTACCCACAACTATAACATTATATCAAATCCACACCATAATATTAAAAAAAATATTTCGAGAAATTTAAATCTTTATTCATAAAATTTGGGGTCTCACAATCTCCCCTCCTTATGAATTTTGTCCCTCAAAATTTACGTACGTACCTCGTATGCCGAAGAGATGAGGATACCTTGACTTCATTTCAGATTCTAACTCTTGAGGTATAACCTTTGAGTGTTGAATATGATCCTTCTTATCCAAGATTTTAACACGTATCTCCTCATACGTTAAATCTTCTGCTATCTCGTCTAGTTCTAATTTAATAACGTGGTTCGGGTCATCCACATATTTACGTAACATCGATACGTGAAAAACATTATGAACACGTGACATACTTGGCGGTAAAATGAGTCTATAGACCACAGTTACTACATGATTGAGGATTTCAAATGGGCCAATAAAGTCAAGGGTTGAGATTTCCTCTCTTCATCAATTCTTTCTTCTAGAATAACGCCCTCTTGAACCTTCTTCTTCACATTCATCATCTCTGAGTATGTAGCTTGCACGGCTTTAACTTTATCAATTAAAGTTGATTCTACTCGTATATTTGATATCACCACGTGGGTCCCTAGAGTCTTTAACTCTATCTTCATCATTTGTAAGTTATAGAAAAATGGGTTTTTATGTTAACAACATCGCACTCGTAAATGCATACGAGTCAGCTACCACGTTCGCTCTTCCACAATGATATTGAATGGTATAGTCATAATCTTCAACCGCTCGAGCCAACATATTTGGTGCATGTTACGTTCGTTTTGGGTGAAGAAATACTTGAGGGTTTTAGAAATTGGTTTTGTACTGGGGTCAATACAAAATTCAATTTCACGCTCCAGGGTTAGGCTAAGAAGTCTTCAAGAATACGCCAGGAAATTTATTAACGATAGAAATATCATTTAAAACGGTGACTCTCATCACAAAACTTGGATAAAATGTCACATTGATACCTATCAACTTGCCATCGTCATTCATGGTGTCCCCTACGGATAGTCTGGCTTCGGTGTATTCCAAGACTTGGAAGTCACCAGCGAAAGGCTCGGGGCTCTTTACTTATGGCTTGGTATGACAACGATTGACTTTAGGGTTTGGTTGCTTAAATTCGCATAATAGGTTGGTTATGAATATGAAAGCTAACAACCTTACGAAAAGCTTGATGACTAGTTAACTAATCGATTCCTAAAATCACATCAAAGGTAAGTATTTTCAAAGAGATAAGATCGGCAGGTAACGTGAAAGTGTCGATTTGAATCAAACAAGATTTATAAACAGTGGAGGTAATGAAGGTTTCTACTAATGAAGTTTCAACCAATAAGTCAAAGTCTAATTTCTCTAGACTTAAATTTAAACGTTGAGCGTAAGCAAGAGAGATAAAATAATGGCTAGAACCGGTATCTAATAAGATATAGACTTCGTAATAATTTATAATTAACTAACCCGTGCTAACTTCGTTTTGGTTACTCACTTTTTGAGAAGTCACGAAAAACGCTCTTCCTGAAACCACCGACATTGTTTTGTCCGTATCCGCCTTTGGTGCCACCGTCCTAACTGGACTTGACTTTGGTGCACGACAAAATTGGGCTAGGTGACCTTCTTTTCCAAAATTGTAACATGCTTTGGACTACATCGTACAGCTTGGACTGATATGTCCCTCCCCTCCGCATTTGAAGTATACAATTGGTGGTCATTCTCCTTCCTTGAAAACGGATGTTGGTGCTGCTGAAACTTTCACTTCTATTGTCAATGCGGCAGTCTGGGCACGCTTTACAGATTTCCACCAGTAATCTGTAAAGGGAACCTTTTGCTCCTCGGAGCATCCCTAGACATCAAATATCTTGTTGATTTACTTTATCCATGTCTCCGCATTAAGTGGTTTTGGCTCTCCAAAAAACTCTGGTTGTCTCAGCTCTTTGAACTGCTTAGCGGTGACCGTCCGAGAGTTGTCAATGTTTCCACCTACATTTTGGACAAGAGCCGCCCTCGCCTGATGTTGCATAAATTTCATTAAGCCTCTGAATATCCCATCGTTCACCATTTCATCGGTGTTTAATGTTTACATGAGGATTATTATCTTCCTATTAAACATTACCCTGGGTATTGATCGTTGGTTACTCAATGGTCTCATGTGCTTTATTGTTGATCTCAACATTTTCAGATGCCATTTTCAAACACTGTCACAAAACAAGGGTTAATTAACATGTCACATATTATCCCTGTACTCTGACCGACCAATTAAATACCAAATAAATTTAGGTAGGTCATACTAGCGAAGGAATTCCCCGTCTCTCCCCTCTTAGTTCTCGTCTCACATCTCAGCCAGGGATTATATCCCTAAGCTTTGATACCAACTGTGACGCCCCCAAAACAGGTATACATCACCCATCTTGAGTCGCCAAATACATGGTACATAAATTCAAGTACAACTTAATTATACAACAGTTGTGTAAAATACGACAAAACATAGTTGAGAGTTTAAACAAGAATATTGTCATCTAGACAATATCCACACTCAATGGTTTCCTCATTACAATTATTATCACATTATTCTGTAGAATAGTGAGGACTACTAAAGCCATTTATCCTGGACCATCACTCAATTCCCTGACTTGTCCCAACTATATTCTAATTTCCTAATGAGAACAATGAAAGAAAGGGTGAGCTCAACTAGCCTAGTAAGAAATATTATGACTAAGATAATGCAGAATAAATTATCCTTAGCCTTCAACAGTATAACAACTGATAGAATACAATAGACAACAAGTTTTAGATCAACAACTGCAGTGGAAATAAGAAATCCATTAGAAGAGTCAAGTAGAGCATAAAATCTACTATCTTCTATGATTTAAAAAGTTTTTCATCAACTTTATCGCTGAGACTCAGATTAATAAATAAAATCGAATCATCCTTGCACCACGGCCAACGATATTCAGGTAATCATCAATGGTCATGATTATACCGAATAATCCCTGGTTATAATCATACCAACAATTGTCCATCAATGAACTACAGGCCAATGAGAACTTTCACCACATCATTCGTCACATTACGGTCATGATTATACCGAATAATCCCTGGTCATAATCATACCAAGTCCATCTATGCACGTAAGCCAAAGATGACTTTTATCACAATATAAGCATGAGGATGATGACAATGACATAATAATTCAATAAAACATGTTCAAGAATAAATTTTAATGTTTTATAATTTAATTTATCCAGAAATCAATAACGTCCAAATTGTCAACATGATACTGCTTTGTAGAGTAAAATTCAAGAATAATATTCATGTACCAAAAATAATTTGGACATAAAAGAAATATATTTTTTGGGTGAATAGTACCCCAAATACCCGAGTGAATGATACTAGAGTGAATAGTAATCAGGTGAATCGTAACCTATAAATAGTAACTCATGAATAGTACTCTGACAAGAAAAGTACCCCGAATACTCGAGTGAATAATACTAGAGTGAATAGTAACTGGGTGAATAGTAACCCATGAATAGTAACTTATAACAAAAAAATACCAAATAAAATGATATTTCATGACGAGTACAAAAGAAATGATATCCCAAATGAGTATAATAGAATATACAAAACTGCACATTGATTTTCACCCGCCATGCGATAATCCACGTAGACAGATCATTTCCACAATTTAATAAAGAATGAATACGAAGGATCATTCACCATGCATGCGGTAATCCACATAGACAGGTTATTCCAACAGAATAATAAAGAATGGAATAACAAAAGAATTCACCATGCATGCAATAGACCACACAAACAGGTTATTCCCAATAGAATAATAAAGAATGGAACCAGGTCATGCGTAATTCGCATAGACAGGCCAATAGAATAATAAAGAATGGAACCAGGTTATGCGTAATCCGCATAGACATGATATTCCAACAGAATAATAAAGAATGGAATAACAACAGAATTCACCAGGCATGCGATAGACCGCAAAGATAGGTTATTGAAATAGAATAATAAAGAATGGAATAACAACAGAATTCACCAGGCATGCGAGAGACCGCACAGACAGGTTATTCCAACAGAATAATAAAGACTGGAATAACAGAAGAATTTCACCTTGTATGTGGTACTTTGCATAGACAGGTTATTCCAAATAATAATAAAGAATGGAATAACAACCCTTACCTTAGAAGAACTCTCTTCATGAATACGAAAGAATAATACCCCTTACCTTAGAAGAAACTGGATATTTGAAAAGTGAGGTAGCAGACTTCTCTTCTTCTTTCTCTCTATAATTTCTCTTTATAATAATTGCTCTATAGCTTTAGCGAATTGGTGCGAAATGAAGGAAGAATGAGCTTCTATTTATAGGAAAATATAGTTTCGATAATTTCATGTTTTAGGGCTCGAAATATTACAGTACAATACTTTCAACTTTTCTTTCATTTTTAATTTAGTCCTGCAAGTATTATCAAACTTGCACCACCTCCCCTAATAGTAAATCATGTGAATTAATAGTAAATCATGTGACTCAATAGTTCTAAACATGTGAAAAAATTAATTACAGTATAGTACCTTCAACTATACCTCCATCTTTAATTTAGTCATGCAAGTATTATCAATGTTGCACCAACTCCCCTAATAGTACATGAATGTGAATCAATAGTACACACATGTGAACAAATAGTTATATGCATGTGAATTAATAGCAATTAATTGCTCATTTATCCGATTAATTACCTGATAACTTCCAGACATCAATTATTATCGAAATAAATGTCGATTTTCACTAACACTAATAATTCCAACACAATGGAACTATATATTTCATCTTTAATCAACACAAACTTATTCATCATTAATATCATAACTCATAATATTTAGCAACCAGGTCGTTCCCAAGAAAGAGGGGGCTTTCTGATAAGGATTTCTCCTTATTAGCGCGCAATTAGGTGACCAAACCTCTCCTTGACAGAACTTCTAGACATTGTCAATATTGTTAATAATAATATGAATAACTTTGTCGTCTCAATTATTAATTTAATAATATAACATATTATGTAGATGATAATGTGACAATAATTGAATTAATAATATGAGATATATGATGCAACAATTACTGTAGCAATAATTGATTATAACTAAGTGACTTCTTACGTAAACATCAATAATCAATACCATGTGCTACTATGCAACCATGCGTATTACTGTACTTTTACTACCGAGTAGTTGAACAATTTTAACGGTAACACATTCGTCGTTATTTTTAAAAAAAGTTAATTTTGTCATTTTCTAACTACGACAATACTTCCGTTGTGGGGTCCACCAATGATTGTGCCGTCGTACGAATATTCCCTGTTAAAACGAATATTCCCTGACCAATCGAATATTATATAACAACTAACATACTTTGCAAAATTTATAAATATTACCCACAACTTTAACATTATATCAAATCCACACCATAATATTAAAAAAATTATTTCTAGAAATTTAAATCTTTATTCAAAAAATTTGTGGTCTCACAGCTACGCTTTTGTCGTATTGTATAAAAGAAGTTTGTATTTGATTTCTGTACTAAGTATTTGGCGACTCAAAATGAGTGAGTTTACCTATTTTGGGGGCGTCATAGTTCGTATCAAAGCTTAGAGATATGATCCTTGGCTGAGATGTGATACTAGAACTAGGAGGGGAGAGACGGGTAAATCCTTCGCTAGTATGACCTACCTAAGTTTATTTGTTATTTAATTGGTCAGTCAAAATATAGGGATAATATGTGGCATGTCAATTAACCCTTGTTTTATGACAGTAAAATGACATCTCCCTTGTTTCAAGGAGCTGGGACCACCAGAGTTTTTAGGAAAGTCAGAACCACTTAAGGTAGAGACGTGGATAAAGTAGATCACCAAGATATTTGATTTCTTGAAATGCTCAAAGGAGAAAAAGGTTCCCTTTGCCACCTTCATGTTGTGTTAAGAGGAAGATTATTAGTGGGAATCTATAAAGCGTAATCTTGGGAAAAGTTCCAAGAATTGTTCAATGATAAGTACTTTCTCGAATGTATTAGTCATATAAAGGAGGTAGAATTCATCAAGCTAGAGCAAAAAAATATGACCATGTTGCAGTACGAGGCTAAGTTTTTCGAGTTGTCCTGGTTTGCATCTCATTTGGTTGATAATGAGGAGCGAATGACGCGAATGTTTCTGTGAGGTTTTAAACCCAAAATACGTCAATACCTCATTTCTCACAAACTTTGTTTATATTCAGATGTTCTGAGTAGGGCTCAGTTATTAGAACGCGATTATGAGTTAACTCAACCAAAAGGCAATGATCAATAACACGATAATAATCGTACTGGTGGCAACGACCATTGGAACAACGATAACCATCATAGAGGAAATTATCATGCCAGAAATGATAACCACTTCGGTGGAAATCATGGCAAAGATAATAGGAAAGGTGAACTAAGTGAAAACAACTTCAAGAAGAGAAGGAAAGTTGTCATAAAATATTCGATTGGTCGGGAATATTCGTTTTATCATTAAATATTCGTACGACGACACAATCATTGGTGGACCCCACAATAGAATTATTGTCGGAGTTAAAAAATGACAGAAATATGTTTTTATAAAAATAATGGCGAATGTTTTACCATTAAACTATTGAAATACCCGGTGCTAAAAGTACATTAATACGCGTGATTTCATAGTAGCACACGTTATTGATTATTGGTGCTTACGTGAGAAGTCACTCAGTTATATTCAATTATTGCTACATTAATTGCTGCATAATATCTCTCATATTATTAATTCAATTATTGTTATAGTATTATCTGCATAATATTTTATATTATTAAATCAATAATTGAGACGACAAAATTATTGATATTATTATTTGCATTATTGATGATGTCTAGAAAGTTTTATCAATGAAAGGGGTTTGGTCACCTAATTACGTGCCAATAAGGAGAAATCCTTACCGGAAAGACCCCTCTTTCCTGGGAATGATCTGGTTGTTAAATATTGTGAGTTATAATATTAATGATGAATAAGTTCATGTTGATTAAAGATGAAATTGTTGGAAAAAAATATTTTCATTGTGTTGGGATTATTAGTGTTAGTGGAAATCGACATTTATTTTGATAATAATTGATTTCGGGATGTTAAATTGACCAAATGGGCAATTAATCAGATAAATTAGCAATTAATTGCTATTAGTTCCCATGCAAATTACTGTTGGTTCACATGCATGGAACTATTAGTTCAAATGCATGTACTATTAGGGGAAGTTGTGCAAGATTAATAATACTTGAAGGACTAAATTTAAAATGGAGGTAAAGATGAAGGCAATATACTGTAATAATTCGAGCCCCTAAACATAGAATTATGGAAACTATGTTTTCCTATAAATAGAAGATCATTTCTTCTTTCATTCTCATAAATTCACTAAGATTCACAAGAGCAATTATAGAGAGAGAAGCTATAGAGAGAAAGAAGAAGAGTATTCTGTTATTTTACTATTGTAGTATCCATCCTTCTACTAAGGTAAGGGGTATTATTTATTTCATACCCGCTTAAAATATTATTTTTTATATTTGAAAGGAATTTTATTTTTGTTCAATATTCGTAAGAAATAATATTTTCTTCCATACTCTGAAGTATATAAGTAATATTATTTCGTTTCGTATTCCTAATTCTACACTCATTTTGTTAAAGTATTGCTTCTATACATCGTGAAATTAGTAGAATATCCTTAAATTTGCGCTTCATCTAGTATCGTTTCTGAAGGATATTTTTCTAAACATTCTTGTTAATTTAAGCTTTTCATGCCGGAGTACTATTCATGGGTACTATTCATTTATATAGCACTATTTATATATACGGTACTATTCACGAAGTACTATTTATGGAAACTATTCATAAATACCGTACAATTCATAAATACGATACTATTCATGAAGTACTATTCACTTAGTGCTATTCAAAAAGTATTATTCACGAAGTACCATCCACGAAGTACTATTCACAAAGTATTATTCATAAAGTACTATTCATAGGGTACTATTCACTTAGGTACTATTCACCCGTAGTACTATTCATTATAAAAATTGATTTCTTTCCGGTCCAAATCATTTTTGATACAATATTATTCTTGAATTTTATTCCACAAAGCAGTATCATGTTGACAATTTGGATATTATTGAATTTTGGATAAATTAAACTATAAATCTTTAAAATTTATCCTTGCATTCATTTAATTGAATTCTTATATTATTGGCATCATCCTCATGCTTATATTGTGATGAAAGTTATCTTTGGTCGTAGTGCATATATGGACTGTTGATTTGTGATGCCCTCAAAATAGGTATACATCACCTATTCTGAGTCGCCAAATACATGGTACAGAATACAAATACAATCTTAAATATACAACATGAGAGCTGTGAGTTTTAATACATATATTGTCTTCTAGACAATATGCACTCTCAGAATAAGTCCTCATTACATTTATTGTCATACTATTTAACAGAATAGTGAGAACTACTAATGCTATATTCTGGACTGTCAAACCGTTCCTCGACTCGTCCCAGCTATATTCTCATTTCCTGAAGAGAACAGTGAAGGAAAGAGTGAGCTCAACTAGCCTACTAAGAAATATTATGACTAAGATAATGCAGAATAAATTATCATTAGTCTTCAACAATGTTAAACTAATATAATACAATAGACATCAAGTTTAACTGCAGCGGAACAAGCAATCCATTAACAGAGTCAAGTAGAGAATAAAATCTACTATCTTTTATGATTTAAAAAGTTTTTCATCACTTTTATCATTTGAGACTCAAACAATAAATAATCCACATCATCAAATCATCCCTGCACTACAGGCCAAGGATATTATTTAGTATAACGACCATGAATTATCCATGCATTACGGGCTAAAGATAATCGTGTTTTCATCAACGGTCCTGATCATGCCATAAAACAATTCATCTTTGCTCCTTGGTCAAGAGAATCCATAGCCATAATCATACCAAAACTCGCCCATCAATGCACTACGGGCCAATGAGGACTTTTTCCACATCATTTGTAACATTACGGTCATGATTATACCGAATAATCCCTGGTCATAATCATACCAAGTCCATCTATGTACTATAGGCCACATATGACTTTCAAAAAAATATAAACATGAGGATGATGGCAATGATATAAGAATTCAATAAAAACAAATTCAAGAATTAAATTATTCAGGAACTAATAGCGTCCAAATTGTCAACATGATACTTCTTTGTAGAGTAAAATTCAAGAATGCTCAGAAGAATATTTCCATGAAAAGATACTGGATGAAGCACAAATATAAAGGATATTCCACTAATTTCATGGAGTATAGAAGTCAAAACTTTAATCAACTGAGTATAATAAATAATGGAATAACAAAAGAAATCACCATACATGCGGTACTTCGCTTAGATAGGTTATTCCAACAGAATAATAAACAATGGAACCAGGTCAGGCGTAATACGCACCAACATGATATTCCAACAGAATAATAAAGAATGGAATAACAACAGAAATAACCATGCATGTGGTACTTCGCATAGACAGGTTATTCCAACAAAATAATAAATAATCTAAACCGTGTCAAAGTAAATTAAGACCGACCAGGATGTTCCAATGTAATAATAAAGAATGGAATAACAATGAAATCACCATGCATGCGGTGCTTCAGATAGATAGGTTATTCCAATGTAATAAATAAATAATGTAATCCAGTCCAAAAAGAAACGCATGCATGTGATATTCCAATGTAATAATAAAGAAGAAACTGTGTCCCACAGAAACGCACAGAAAGGATATTCCAACAGAATAATAAAGAATAATTCTCAATCCGACAATAATTCTATTGTGGGGTCCACCAATGATTGTTCCGTTGTACGAATATTCCCCGACCTATCGAATATAATACAACAACTTGCATACTTTGCAAAATTTATAAATACTACCCACAACTATAACATTATCTCAAATTTACACCATAATATTAAAAAAAATATTTCGAGAAAATTTGGGATTTTACATGATTGGTATGATTATGACCAGGGATTATTCGATATAATCATGACCCGTAATATTACAAATGATGTGGTAAAAGTCCTCATTGGCCCGTAGTGCATTGATGGACAGATGTTGGTATGATCATAACCATGTGTTCTCTTCAGTCAAGGGTGTAAAGATGAATTGTTGTTTGGCATGATCATGACCATTTGTGAAAACACGAATATCATTGGCCTGTAGTGCATGGATAATTCGTGGTTGTGATACTAATGAATATCCATGGCTCGTAGTGCATGGATAATTTAGTGATGTGGATTATTTATTAAGCTCAGTCTCAGCGATAAAATTGATGATAAACTTTTAAATTATAGAAGATAGTAGATATCATGCTCTACTTGACTCTTCTAATGGATTTCTTATTTTGCTGCAGTTGTTGATCTAACACTTGTTGTCTATTGTATTTTATCATTTGTTATACTGTTGAAGGTTAACGATAATTTATTATGTATTATCTTAGTCATAATATTTCTTACTGGGCTAGTTGAGCTCACCCTTTTCTTTCACTATTCTCTTTAGGAAATGAGAATATAGTTGGGACTAGTCGGGGAATGGATTGACAGTTCAGATGGTTGTTTTAGTATTCCTCACTATTATGTAAAATAGTGTGAAAATAATTGTAATGAGGATTGAATTTGAGTTTGGATATTGTCTAGAAGACAATATTCGTATAAAAACTCTCAGCTACGCTTTTGTCGTATTGTATAAAAGAAGTTTGTACCTGATTTCTGTACCAAGTATTTGGCGACTCAAAATGGGTGATGTATACCTATTTTGGGGGCGTCACAGCAGCCGACAAAACGATAATACTAGTGGTAGCAGTCATCAAAGCGGTGACAACAAACGTGGAGGAAATCAACATGCCAGAAATGGTAACCACTTCGGTGGTAATCATGGCCAAGATAATAGAAGTGGAAATTTCAAGAAGAGGAGATTGAATAATGATGGAAAGACATCAGCACCAGCACCCGTTGTTAAGGAATGCGAATGAGCACCGATCATATGCTTCAAATGCGGATGGGAGGGACACATCAGTCCGAACTGCACATAGTAACCCAAAGCGTGTTATAATTATTGAAGAGAAGGTAACCTAGCCTGATTTTGTTGTGTAGTGAAGTCATGTTCAGCTGGGATGAAGGCACCAAAGGCCGTCCCAGAGAAGTCAAAGTTGGTAGTTCAAGGGAGAGCCTTTGTTGTAACCTCCCAAAAAGTGAGGAACCTAAACGAAGTTATCACGGGTAAGCTAATTATAAACTCTTGCGAAGTCTATATGGTATTTGATATCAGTTCTACTTATTCTTTTATTTTTCCTACTTGCGCTCAACGTTTAAATTTAACTCAGGAGAAATTAGACTTTGACTTATCTGTTGAAACTCTATTGGAAGAAACCTTCATTACATCCATTATTTATAAATCTTGTTTGGTTCAAATCGGCACTGTCACATTACCGGTCGATCTTATCTCTTTGAAAATACTTGCATTTGATGTGATTTTAGGGATTGATTGGTTAACTAATCATCATGCTAAAATTGATTATTTTCGTAAGGTTGTTAGCTTTCAAATTCCTAACCAACCTATTGTGTGAATTCAAACAACCAAACCACTAAAGTCAATCATTGTTATATCAAGCCATAAAGTCATTCGTTTATTGAAAAACGGATGTCAAGCTTTCTTAGCCCATATCACGGATTTAAACAAAAATACGTCAGATTTGAATAATATTTCTATTGTTAATAAATTTCCTAACGTATTCCCTGAATAACTTCCTGGCCTACCCCCATGGATATGATGAACTGAGTATTCAAGAAATATTTGGATTATTTTGTGGTTATCTTTATTGATGAAATCCTCATTTACTCCAAAAGTTGTGAAGATCATGAGCAACACTTAAGGCAGATACTCCAAAAGCTTTGTGAAAACAAGCTTTATGCCAAGTTAAAGAAATGTGAGTTCTTCCTTGAGGAAGTATCATTCCATGGGCATGTGATATCAAGTCACAGAATATCTATTAACCCATCGAAGATTGAAGCAATACAAAGCTGGGAGCAACCTAAGTGAGTGACCGAAGTACATAGCTTTCTGGGCTTAATTGGTTATTATTGGAGATTCGTGGAAGGATTTTCTCGAATCACTACTCCGTTAACTTAGCTAACTCAAAAAGATACAAAATTTGGTTGGAGCGAGGAATGTGAGAAGAGTTTTCAAGAACTCAAGAGGAGACTAATTTCAGCACCTGTTCTGAGAATACCATCTGGTTCGGAGGGATTTATCATCTATAGTGATGCTTCAGGCAGAGGGTTAGGATTTGTTCTCATGTAACATAGGAAAGTCATAGCTTATGCCTCACGATAACTCAAAGAATATGATAGGAATTATCCTACTCATGATCTTGAGTTGGCAGCTGTCATTTTTGTGCTAATGATTTGGAGACATTACAAGTATGGGGAGAAAGTGGAGATCTATACGGATCATAAAAGCCTCAAATATTTGTTCACCCAAAAGGAACTCAATATGTGACAATGGCGTTGGCTCGAGCTGTTGAAATATTACTATCATACCATTCAATACCATACTAAAATAATGAACGTAGTAGCTGACGCGTTGAGTAGAAGATCATATGCAGGTACGAGTGTAATATTGTCAATGTAAAGGCCCATTTTATATGACTTACAAAGGAGGGAGACAAATTTAAAGACTCTAGGGACCCACGTGATGATGTCAAATATACAAGTAGAACCGACTTTAATCGATAAAGTTAAAGCTGTTTAAGCTACAGACCTGGAGCTGGTGCATATGAGGAAGAAAGTACAAGAAGGTGTTATTCCGGAAGAAAAAATCGATGAAGAAGGAATACTTAGATTCAACTCCATACTTTATGTTCTTAATGACTCTGATTTGAAGTATAAAATCATGGTGGAGGCGCACATCACACTATTTGCAATCCATCCTGGGAGTACCAAAATGTACTGTGTTCTTCGACATACATTTTGGTGGAACAATATGAAGAGAGAGATAGCAGAGTTTATCTCAAGGTGTCTAACTTGTCATGGTGTCAAGGAGGAGCATCAAGTGACAAAAGTTCCATTGTAACCACTTGAAATTCTAGAATGGAAGTGGGAGCACATTACCATGGATTTTGTTACTGGTTTCTCAAGGCATAGATGCAATTTGGGTCATTGTTGATAGAGTAACCAAGTCTGCTCATTTCTTACCTATACAAGAAACTTATTCACTTGAACGTCTTGCTCATATGTACATAAAGGAGATTATAAGACTGCCTGGTATGCCAGTATCCATTGTTTCTGATCGAGATCCAAGATTTACTTCACGGTTTTAGGTCAGTTTGCAGAAAGCTATGGGCACGGATTTACGATTCAGTTTGGCATATCATCCTCAGACGGACAGGCAGTCAGAGAGGACTATTCAAACTCTTGAACATCTATTAAGAATATGTGTCCTTGACTTCAAAGGAAGTTGGGACAAGTTCTTACCATTAATGGAATTCTCCTACAACAACAGTTATCAAACAAGTATAGGCATGGCTCCTTTTAAGGCGTTGTATGGACGCAAGTGTCATTCTCTAGTATGCTGGGATGAGGTGGGTGAAGTAACATTGTTAGGACCGAAATTGGTACGCATGACTACGGAAAATATTCAAATAATCTGATAACGTATAAAGACCTCACAGGATCTACAAAAGAGTTATGTTGATCTTAATTGAAAGGACGTGGAATTCAACGTTGGAGATCATGTGTTGTTACGTGTTGCTCCATGGAAGGGAGTTACAAGATTTGGAAAGAGAAGAAAGCTCAATCCTCGATTCATTGGCCCATTTGAAATCCTCAATTGAGTTGGAACTGTGGCCTATAAACTCGCCTTACCGCCAAGTATGTCTTATGTTCATAACGTTTTTCACATATCTATGTTACGTAAATATGTAGAAGACCCGAACCACATTATTGATTTAGAACCGGATGAAATAGCAGAAGATTTAACGTATGAAGAGGTACCTGTTAGAATATTGGATAAGAAGGAACATATTCTACGCTCCAAGTTTATACCTCAAGTCAAGGTTTTGTGGAGAAACCACGATGTTGAGGAAATGACCTAGGAGTTAGAATCCGAAATGAAATCAAGGTATCCTCACCACTTCAATATACCAAGTACGTACACCAATTTTGAGGACAAATTTTATAAAAAGAGAGGTTGTAAGACCCCAACTTTTATGAATAAAGATTTAATTTCTCGAAATATATTTTTGAATATTATGGTGTGGATTTAATATAATGTTATAGTTATGGGTAATATTTATGAATTTTGCAAAGTAAGCAAGTTGTTATAAAATATTCAATTGGTCGGGGAATATTCGTTTTAACAGGGAATATTTGTATAATGACACAATCATTGGTGGACCCCACAAGAGAATTATTGTCAGAGTTAGAAAACGACATAAATAACTTTTTATAAAAATAATGGCGAGAGTTTTACCGTTACCCGATGAAATACCCGATGATAAAAGTACAGTAATACGCGTGGTTTCATAGTAGCACACAGTATTGTACAATATCTTGATTATTGATGCTTACGTGAGAAGTCACTCAGTTTTATTTAATTATTGCAACCGTAATTGTTGCATAGTATCTCACCTTATTGATTCAATTATTATCAAAATATTTTATATTAGTAAATCAATAATTGAGACAACAAAGTTATTCATATTATTATTTGCATTATTGACAATGTCTAGAAAGTTTTTTCGAGAAAAAGGGTTTGGTCACTTAATTACGCGCCAATAAGGAGAAATCTTTATCGGAAAACCCCCTCTTTCTTGGTAATGATCTGGTTGTTAATATTGTGAGTTATAATATTATTGATTAATAAAGATCATGTTGATTAAAGATAAGAATAATAATTGATGAATGGAAGATATTTTTTCAATTAACCTTTTAAATTGGTGTTTGTTCATTCTTCCGTATATTAGGATATTATTGGCCAACTTTCAATTAATGCAGCTATTGTTCACTACCTTATGAATGAGGGCGCCCCCTCATTGGTCCATTTCTCCCAAACTCAATTACCTTCAAAAGAGGGAGCCCCCTCATTTGTCTACATCTCCCACCTTGCTAGTTACCTTTATGGGAGGGCACTTTCCTATTGGTTGGCTAAATTGTGTGCTGATGAAATTGCGCCCGTGAATTTTTGTTCATGTGCGTCCATGATTTTATTTTCTAAATAGTATCCTTCCATTCTCCTATAAATAGGATGCTTAGTTTAGAATTGAAAATCACACCAAAATCAGAGAATTCTTCTTCTATAATATTGAGCATATTTCTTTAGAGTTTAAGGAAGCTTTGAGTGGAGAAAACAGTGCAATTTTCTTCAAGAATATCTCTGCCCTACCAGTCTGAAGTACTTTACTTTTAAGGTAAGGGATATTATTTTTGTTCAATATTCGTAAGAAATAATATTTTCTTCCATACTCTGTAGTATGTAAGTAATATTATTTCGTTTCAGATTTTGATTTCTACACTCATTTTGTTAAAGTATGGCTTCTATACTCCTTGAAATTAGTGGAATATCCTTGAAATTTGTGTTTCATCTAGTATCGTTCCACTAAAATATTTTATTGGACATTCTTGTTAAATTTTTATCTTTTCATGCTGGGGTACTATTTCTGAAGTACTATTCACAGGATACTATTTGTAAGGCCTCAATTTTTATGAATAAAGATTTAATTTCTCGAAATATTTTTTTAATATTAATGTGTGGATTTGATATAATGTTATAGTTGTGGGTAGTATTTATAAATTTTGCAAAGTATGCAAGTTGTCATAAAATATTCGATTGGTCAGGGAATATTTATTTTATCAGGGAATATTCGTACAACGGCACAATCATTGGTGGATCCCACAATGGAATTATTGTTTTGAGTTAGAAAATGATGTAAATATCTTTTATAAAAATAACTAAAAAAATTTTTACCATTAAACTGTTGAAATACCCGGTGGTAAAAGTACCGTCATACGCGTGGTTGCATAGTAGCACAAGGTATTGATTATTGATGCTTACGTGAGAAGTCACTCAATTATAATCAATTATTGCTATAGTAATTGTTGCATAATATCTCTGTAATAATTCGAGCCCCTAAACGTGCAATTATCGAAACTGTGTTTTTTCTACAAATAGAAGCTTATTTCTTCTTTCATTCTCACCAATTCACTAAGACTCACAGGAGCAATTATAGAGAGAGAAGTTATAGAGAGAAAGAAGAAGAGTATTCTGCTACTTCACTATTGCAGTATTCAGCCTTCTACTAAGGTAAGGGGTATTATTTATTTTATATTCGCTTACGATATTATTTTTCGTATTCGTAAGGAATTTTATTTTCGTTCAATATTCGTAAGAAATAATATTTTCTTCCATACTCTGTAGTATGTAAGTAATATTATTTCGTTTCGTATTCCTAATTCTACACTCATTTTGTTAAAGTATTGCTTCTATACTTCGTGAAATTAGTAGAATATCCTTGAAATTTGTGTTTCATCTAGTATCATTTCTGATGAGTGGGTTTTATACCTACGAATCGACCTCTAATTCGAGCTTAAACTGTGTTGCTCTTGTATATTTAGGTTCATTTTTGGTTGTTTATGTTTAGGTGGCATGGTGTGGCATTGGTGGCATAAAGGTGGCGTTATGACATGAAGTGGCAATAAAAATGAGCAAAAATGTGCAGCTGCAGAAATACCCCGCGCTAGGGTGGACATTATACAAGGAAAACCCCCGCCGGGGCACTTGAGCAGGAACATAATGTCCCCCCACCGGGGCGGGCCTTTATATAAGAAAAACCCCCGCCGGGGCGGGTGTGTCGGGAGGAAAAAGGAATATTCAGAATTTGAGTTCAAGAAGGATTGGTTCGTGCTGATTGTTTAAGGACTTCTAGGAGGATTAAAAGACATATGAAGAGGCATATAAAAGGAGGAGAATCACCAGGATTAGAGAGAGGATTCCACTAGACTAGATTAGAGTAGATTTAGGTAAAACTTTAGTTCTTATTAGTTTTGGAGATTGAAGCAACTTGGAGACCATTGAAGATCAAGAGCAGAAGCTTGAGGAAGATGGAGATTTGCTGACTACAGATTTATTCTTCACTCTACTCTTATTTTTGTCTTTTAATGTTTATTCAATTGTGGATTCTTGGGTTGGATTCTTGGGTTTAATTCATTAATCATGAACTAAATCTTTAAGATTACAATGGAGCGTATTGCGTAGCTTATTTTAGTATGCTTCTCTGTTAGTTATTGTGAATATTTTTGGATTGTCTATTATGATTTGTGATGAATTGCTTAATTGCCTAGCTAACAATTACTGTGATAATCTATATAAAATCGAGACATGAATTATAGATTTAGATCTTATCATAATAGCATATGATTGTATTTTTTGCATGACGTTGGAATACATAATTTATGTCTAGGATAAAGATATACCTATGCATCGCATGTAATTAGATAAAGAACTTGCACTTAAAATTCTCTTTTATTGTAATTCACATAGAGATATAGTGAATTAGTTACTTAGGATGTTCTACTTAATTCTATCATCAGTGGATTTAAGTTGATTTGAGTATGATGCATTGAGAGATGGTCATATTTACTTATGTGTTCTTCATTAATAATTCAGAATAGTGAGCATAATTGATATATTAATTTAAGTGAAGCAATAAGTGAAGTTGTGATCTTAAATCTCAATAATTTGATTTTTAATTTGTGGTAATTAGAATTAGTTTAATTAAATACTTTAATTGATAACATTAAATTGATTTTTTAAATAAAATTAGTTTGGTTAAGAGTTAGTATTTGGTTATTTGTATTAAAAATTCCTCGTGAGAACGATACTCTACTTACACTTTATTACTTGTTGACCACGTATATTTGCGTGTTGTACATAACTAGATTTTACCCAAATAGTTTTTGGCACCGTTGCCGGGGAATTAGTTTAATATTTTTTGCCAATATTATCTTCAATCAAATTAGTCTTAATTTAAACATTTTTTTTATTTTATTTTATTATCTTCTTATTTTTCTCTCGTTTCAAGTACCATAGCTGGATGCAATTATCAAAGGCCATATTCGAGTATGCCTTAACCAAGGGACAAAAGGATTGATGAACTTAATAGAATTTATGCATTATCAGCACAGCTAGAGATACTTTCGAGGAGGTTAGACATTGTTGCAGCCTAATGTATTCGAAGGATAGTGGTAGTTTGTAATTATTGTGCTGGGAATCATCCGAGTAATCAATGCACCGTCAGTTTTGGGCTTGGATAACATGGCGGTGACTACCTCAATGATTACGCATATGCCAATTATTATCAAGTTTTGGGGTGTCACCCGAATTCTTCATAGAGCTACAATTATGAAGACTAATACTATGCTCCAAATCAAAAATACACACCGGAATTCTTCTGTCCACCTCCATTACAAGAAGAACAGTCAAAGTTGGAGGAATTCCTGTCAAAGCTCATAGCAAACCAAGAGGAGAAGATGATGAGTCAAGAAATATCTAGCCATAATTTTTAAAACTGATGGAACAACTCATCACTACCTCAACCAAAGGTCCTCAATACATCGATTTTGAAATTGAAACAGATAATTCAAGATTAGAGGAATTGTTTTCCAAGTTCATAGCATCAAATGAGTTGAGGAGGATTAATCAAGACATGTCAATTCAAAATCTTCAGAACTAGATAGATCAACTGTTTAAAGCCTTGAACAACTGTCCTTAAAATAATTGGTGTTATAACATGGATTTCGAGATTGATGAAGTGCCCGAGCCAATTCTACAACTAGATAAGCCACAAGATGTTGAAAAAGAGGAGACACGTGGGAATAATGAAAATAAGGTCGGTGAAAAACTAACTATGAGAGCCAACGATGATGAGTCGATGTTATTTATGCCTCAAGTGCCTTCTCCACCAAAGTTCAAGGATCCGGTTAGATTTACAAAACCTTGTCTGATTGGTAGTCATGTTGTCGACAAAGCTCCTAGTTGCGTAAGAGCGATTACAACTTCAAATCCATGGTACGATGAGTGGGATGAGAAAGATGAAGAACCAGTTGTGTTGGAACCGCCTCAATGCAAGAATCTATCCGTAGACATAATGGAGAAAATACCTAGATGTTGGACGTTTTTGAATGTGATCTTATCTAAACAAATCATGATAGATGACTTTAATGCAATGGCTATCACTTTGGGGAACTTGCCAAAAGTTACATTATTTCTGATGGAAGGAGGGTTCCTCAACTATCGAAGAGGGATTGGATAGCGTTGACCAAACAAAGTCAGGCTGAAAGACTGTAAATCAAACGCTAATTGGGAGGTAACCCAAGAAGTTTTATATTTATTTTCTTTACTAGTTTATTTAGTAGATAGGAATCAAGTTGTTTTATTTGCTTATTAAGTTCTCTTATAATCCAAAGTAATATTCTAATCCCTGTTGTCTCTCTTAATTGCAGGTATTGGAGATTCAATGAATAGGAAAAAGATTATGGAAAAGGAAGCAAAGTTTTGGGTCTGCACAGAAATTGAGGAAAAAAATTTAGAATAGAGCATGCCAGTCCCAGCGGGAAAATTTGACCTACAAACCCCCGCTCTGATGAGGGTAATCTCTGTCCCCACCCGCCCCAGCGAGCTTTCACGGTCAAAAATGTCCCACCCGGTGGGCTTAGCAGAACTACATGATTAAAGAAAAATCTCAATCTCATTCGAACAAAGCTATTCCCTCTCCATCCTAACTTCGATTCCCAATGTCATACCATTCTTGTTAAATTGTAATCTTTTCATGCCGGAGTACTATTCATTTATATGGCGCTATTCATATATATGATACTATTCACAAAGAACTATTCATGGGCACTATTCATAAATACAATACTATTCATAAATACAGTATTATTCACGAAGTATTATTAATGGGATACTATTTAAAAAGTACTATTTAAAAAGTACTATTCACAAAGTACTATTCATGATGTACTATTCTCGAAGTACTATTCACAGGGTACTATTCACTCAGGTACTATTCACCCAGAGTACTATTCATGACAAAAATTTGTTTCTTTTCGGTCCAAATCATTTTTGATATAATATTATTCTTAAATTTTACTCCACAAAGCAGTATTGTGATTTCCCCAAATCCGGGTCTCTTCCAACCCGAAAGATGGTGCTACACGGTACTACCATTCATACATACATTCCATTCAAATGCCCCAAAAGAACGAATATGTCTTATATATATTAAAATAATATTTACATTTCCCAGGTTCTTGATAACCCTTTCACTTGTTCTTGTCATAATATCAAATATATTATAAATGTTCATCCTATACTATTACATAAGTATTCTATGGGTTCGTCTTCGCTTTGCCCTTATCCTTTCCGGAGCCTTCGGTCCGTTCGATATTAGCTGTGTTCATATGGTTCAAGCAAGAGTGAGCATAACTAGCTCAACATGTACAACATTTCTAATAAACAACATGCCTAAAACATAGGATACGTATATCTTCAATAACTGAACAATAGTTATGAAGTACTATCAATAATTCAAAATAGCACTTCTTTTCATTCAAAACGTTTTACAACAACAATATTCAGTAAAACATCAATTCTGGTCCAAGACCTTGAGCATTTCATAAGTTCTTTTGAAAAGGACATCCCGACACTAAGTCGGTAAGTTCGACATTACTTACGAGCACGTCTAGGTGATCAGCCTATAGTACTCTATGTTGATCAACACTACATTCATTAAAGGTGTATACGTTTAAGTTGTGGCAACCTCACGTGCCTGTCGTTAAACGACAAAAACATTTTTAGCATACACGATCTTCGATTGAAAACCACACCAATATAGCTCGGTAAACATTAATCATTCTTAACAGAATCATAATATAAGTCTAGCCAAAAGAATTGGCTTTGACATCATCATTCAAGACTTCATGTGAGAGAATACATGAATTTCAAAGCTTGTCCAGACTGAACTGGAACAAGGGTTAGAATACTTGCCTTCAGCGTCTGCTTACTGATTATCACATGTACAGTACTTTAAGTCTCTAAGTCTCTACAATACATGATCATATAACGTACCACATTAGGTCTTATATAATCAAGTAGGTATATTATTATATCTTACCCTTCATCTCAATCTAAATTCTGACTTAGATTTGTTATTACGGTTTCTGACTTTTCATTACATCATTCACATTACGTTCACATTCAATTGGTTATTAACTCTAATCATCATACATAAGGTTTAAAAGTACCTTACAATATCTTATTAAGTTTCTCAGTTTATTACTACTGAGTTGCTGTTCAAGTTGTACTCATAAACATTCTTTACTGTCCACTTCATAGGGTTGGCGCTGCGGCGCCACCCATTACTCTTCAATCCGCGCTGCGGCGCGAGTCCTTACTATTTAGATCACTTATTGCGGGCATGAGTTAGCGATGTGTGCTCGGACATCGCATCTGGCATGAAGTGGCTGCTTACTCATTTGGCCTTGGGTTGGCGCCATGCATACAACTCTCGTACCTCGATAGTAGTTTGCAAAACTTGAAAAATTTATGAAACTTTCGGACTCATAACTTCTTCGTTATAAGTCCAAATTAGCTCGTTCAAAAGCCAAAGGTTCAAAATTACATACTCTATGCGTTCATGCAATAATTTTATCTATTTGACTTCGTTTGCTAAAATTTCACCTATTAGTTCATTTTCAACGAAAACGATAAATGTTCGTGAACGTTCAACGATCGTTTCTTCGTTCTATGTCAAAATTCAGTCATTTTTGAGTCCGCAACTCTATAATGCCAAATATGAGTTGTCTATATCGAAAACCAATGTTTCTGACTTCAAACACAAAATACGACTTCCATTCCGAGAATTTCACGAATTCGACGATTATCGTCTAATCGTGTGAATTCCGGCGTAACTTTGTTACTAATGATTCTAAATGGATTTTAATCAACATATAAACATTTCAAGTTATTTATTACACCTACTTATTCTCAAAATAGGTTTTGACTTATTCTCATAAGTCAATGACTTATTCAACTTATGACCTACAAATTTACTTGCTTATGACTTAATATGGACTTAATTCCTTTAATCAATGTTCTCATACCATATTGAGCATACTAACATCATATGACTATCATATGACAAGTTCATCATAAGTTTATAACTTATTTAGGTTCAAGTTGCTTATTCCACTTATCCGGCTTAAGTTCATTCATCAATGACTTCTTATATGTTCTTAGCATACAATCATACTTCTCTTATCACCCTACAATGATAGAGATGAATATATATTAGACAAGAGTCTTACCCTAGAAGAACTTGTACTTCTCTTCCTTGAAGATTTATCAAAGGTTGATTGACTTATTCTTGACTTATGTGAACTTATTCTCTCTAACACTTAAGCACTTATCTTGATAGAAGTTGGATGAAATTTAATCAAGCAACAATTGAATTCTGGAGCTCTCTATTTATAGGCTTGGCAAAGTTAGGATAGAATGGTCATTTAGGCCCTCCACCTCCTTAATCTAAACCTCCTTACTATTCATTACTTTGGCCCTAAGTAAACTTTCTTATCACAACACTTATCCAAAGCTTGACCATCACATAAAGTTCATGCCCACCAAGTCTACCCATGGGTTGCACCATGGATCCTATTTATCCAATGGATCCAGACATTAGGCTTGCTTAATTAATCTAGCTAATTCTTATTGGGCTTGTATTACATTAGTTGGACTCTTAATTAACAAACACTTGGGCTTGCATATCACTTCCCATTGGACTTCTACCAATATACTAATACTCCTACAAGTGCATTCCATTTAATTAAAAGCCTTATCATTATACCATACGTATAATTCTCGTATTCTAGATCGTATATTAATTCGTAACATACGTTATTCCATTCTTCATACATACTAGTACAATACTTCGTATCATACAATCATTACACATTCTTCTTAATGTTTAATATTCCTAAGTTCTCAAATTTAAGTCCGCATGCAAAATATTACGTTTTCTATACATAGATTATTATTACATAATCTATCTCACCTTGATATTAAAACGTTACGTATTTCACGGAAGTTCAAAAATAATTCCCGAGCAAAAATCTATGAATAGTGTTTTTCGAAAAATTTCTCGAAAAACTTTTATTTTTCGTTTTAGAAATTCAAACACTTTAATTCTCCCACATAGTTAAAATACTACATCTTTCCGGCGTTTCTAGGTTATAGAACGACATTCATCTTACTAACACATAATAATAATAAATAATATTATTTTATTCATTATTAAAAGTATTTACAAAATGTTCGATTTTCTGGGACGTTACAAGTATCATGTTGATAATTTAGATATTATTGAATTCTAGATTAATTAAATTATAAATCTTTAAAATTTATCCTTGCTTTCATTTAATTGAATTCTTATCATTGTCATCATCCTTGTGCTTATATTGTGATGAAAGTCATATTTAGCCGTAGTGCATAGATGAACTGTTGATTGGTATGATTATGACCAGGGATTATTTGGTATGATCATGACCTGTAATGTTACAAACGATGTGATAAAAGTTCTCATTGGCCCGTAGTGCATTGATGGACAGATGTTGGTATGATCATAACGATGCATTCTCTTCGGCCAAGGGTGCAAAGATGAATTGTTATTTGGCATGATCATGACCATTGGTGAAAACACAAATCTCCTTGGCCCGTAGTGCATGGATAATTCGTGGTTGTGATACTAATGAATATCCTTGGCCTGTAATGCATGGATTATTCAGTGATGTGGATTATTTATTAAGCTGAGTCTCAGAGATAAAATTGATGATAAACTTTTAAATCATAGAAGATAGTAGATATCATGCTCTACTTGACTCTTTTAATGGATTGCTTATTCCGCTGCAGTTGTTGATATAAAACATGTTATTTATTATATTTTATCAGTTGTTATACTGTTAAAGGCTAACAATAATTTATTCTGCATTATCTTAGTCATAATATTTCTTACTCGGCTAGTTGAGCTCATCCTTTTCTTTCACTGTTCTATTCAGAAAAAGAGAATATAGCTGGGACTAGTCGTGGAATGAATTGACGGTCCAGAAGGTTATTTTAGTAGTCCTCACTATTCTGTGAATAGTGTGATAATAAGGGTAATGAGGATTGAATTTGAGTTTGGATATTGTCTAGAAGATAATATTCATGTAAAAACTCTCAGCTACGCTTTTGTCGTATTGAATAAAAGAAGTTTGTATTTCATTTCTGTACCAAGTATTTGGCAACTCAGAATGGGTGATGTATACCTATTTTGGGGGCGTCACAGTTGGTATCAAAGCTTAGGGATATGATCCCTGGCTGAGATGTGAGACTAGAATTAGGAGGGGAGAGACGGGTAAATCCTTCGCTAGTATGACCTACCTAAGTTTATTTGTTATTTAATTTGTCGGTCAGAATATAGGGATAATATGTGTAATGTAAATTAACCCTTGTTTTGTGACAGTAAAATGGCATCCGAAAATGTTGAGATAAGCAACGGAGCACATGTGATCGTTGAGTCATCGCTGATCAATAACCAGGATAATCTGGATCAGGAAGGCAATAATCCTCATGTAAACAACAGCACTGACGAAATAATGAATGACGGTATGTTCAGGAACTTTTTAGAATCCATGCAACACCAAACGAGAGAGACTCTTGTTCATAATATAGGTGGAAACACTGGCAACTCATTGCTGGTCACCGCTAAGAAGTTCAAGGAGTTGGGACCATCAGAGTTTTTGGGAAAGCCATAACCACTTAAGGCAGAGATGTGGATAAAGCAGATCAGCAAGATATTTGATGTCTTGAAATGCTTAGAAGAGCAAAAGGTTCCCTTCGCCACCTTTATGTTGCGTGAAGAGGCAAATCATTGGCGAAAATATGTGAAGCGTACTCAACCTGCCGCATTGAAAATGACTTGGGAGAGGTTCCAAGAATTGTTCAACGACAAGTAATTTCTCAAAAGTATTCTTCACATGAAAGAGGTAAAATTCATCAAGCTGGAGCAAAAGAATATGATCGTGTCGCAGTACGAGGTTAAGTTTTTCGAGTTGTCCCGGTTTACATCTCATTTGGTTGATAATGAGGAACGAATGACGTGATTGTTTTTGAGAGGTTTGAAACCCGAAATACGTCAATACCTCATTTCTCACAAACTTTGTTTATATTCAGATGTTGTGAATAGGGCTCAGTTATTAGAATGCGGTTATGAGTCAGCCCAACTAAAAGGCAACGACCAACAACACGATAATAATCATACCAGTGGTAACGGCCATCGGTACAACGATGGTAACCACTTCGGTGGAAATCATTGCCAAGATAATAGGAAAGGTGAACTAATTGAAAACAACTTCAAGAAGAGAAGGTTCAATAATGATGGAAAGACTGCAACACCAGCACTCATTTCAAAGGAAGATGAACGACCACCGATTTTATGTTTCAAATGCGGATAGAAGGGACACATCCGTCCAAACTGTACGCATGCAGCAACCCAAAGCGTGTTTCAATTATGGAAGAGAAGGTCACCTAGCTCAATTTTGTCGTGTAGTGAAGTCAAGTCCAACTAGGATGGTGATGCCAAAGGATGTCCCAAACAAGTCAAAGCTGGTAGTTTAAGTGAGAGCATTTGTCGAGGAACCCAAATGAAGTTATCACGAGTAAGTTAATTATAAACTCTTACGAAGTCTATACCTTATTCGATACTGGTTCTACCCACTCTTTTATTTCACCTAGTTGTGTTCAACGTTTGAACTTGACTCTTAAAAAATTAGACTTTGACTTATATGTTAAAACTCTGTTAGGAGAAAGCTTCGTTACATCCACTATTTATAAATCTTGTTTGATTCAAATCGGAACCCTCACGTTACATGTCGATCTTATTTCTTTGAAAATACTTGCCTTTGATGTGATTTTAAGAATCGACTGGTTAACTACTCACCATGCTAAAGTTGATTTTTTTCGTAAGGTTGTTAGTTTTCATATTCCTAACCAACCTGTTACGTGAATTCAAGCAACCAAAACACTAAAGTCAATCACTATCATATTAAGCCATAAGTAAAGAGCCCTGAGCCTTTCGTTAGTGAATTCCAAGTCTTGGAATGCACCGAAGCCAGACTTTCCATAGGGGACGCCATGATCAACGGTGGCAAGTTTATAGGTATCAATGTGATGTGTTATCAAAGTCTTAGATGAGAGTCACAGTTTTAAATGATATTTCTATCGTTAATAAATTTCCTGATGTATTCCTGAAGACTTCTTGGCCTACCCCTAGAGCGTGAAATCGAATTTTATATTGACCCCAGTACAAAACCCATTTCTAAAACCTCAAATATTTCTTCAACTAAAAAGAACATATCATGCGCCAAAGACGTTGGCTCGAGCTGTTGAAAGATTACGATAATACCATTCAATACCATCGTAGAAAGAGCAAACATGGTAGCTGATACATTGAGTAGAAGATCGTATGCGGTTACGAGTGCGACGTCATTAACACAAAGACCCATTTTATATAATTTACAAAGGATTGAGATAGAGTTAAAGACTCCAAGAACCTACATGAAGATAGCGAATATACGAGTAGAATTGAATTTAATCGATAAAGCTAAAGTCGCTCAAGCTATAGACTCAGAGATGATGAATGTGAAGAAGAAGGTCCAAGAAGGAGTTATTCTAGAAGCAAGAATCGACGAAGAGAGGAAATCTCAACCCTCAATTTTATTATTCTATTTGAAATCCTCGATCGAGTAGGAATTGTGGCCTATAGACTCGCTTTACCACCAAGTACGTCGCGTGTTCATAACGTTTTCACGTATCAATGTTACGTAAATATGTGGATAACCTGAACCACATTATTGAATTAGAAGTAGACGAGATAGCCGAAGATTTAACGTATGAGGAGATACTTGTTAAAATATTGGATAAAAAGGATCATATTCTACGCTCAAAGGTTATACCTCAAGAGTTAGAATCTGATGAGATATCCTCACCTCTTCGACATACGATTTAGGTACATCAATTACGAGGACGAAATTTCATAAGAAGGGGAGGTTGTAAGACCCCAAATATTTTGAATAAACATTTAATTTCTCAAAATATTTTTTTAATATTAAGGTGTTTTGGATTTTATATAATGTTATAGTTGTGGGTAGTATTTATAAATTTTGCAAAGTATGCAAGTTGACATAAAATATTCGATTGGTCGAGGAATATTCGTTTTATCAGGGAATATTCGTACGACGACACAATCATTGGTGGATTGTTGCCTTCATTTCAGTTTAACAAAATAGACTCTAACTCATGCAAGTATACACAGGTCAACAAGTAGTATAGAGTAAGAAAGTGTCAATCCCACAGAGAAAAGTGAATAAATCTATGCTATCATGCAACAACCATATCACTATATCTGTATGCTCAAACGATCAATTAACAAGTAAATTTATATCTAATTTAATTATCAGCACAAAAATAATATATACTAAAAGTAAGGTAATCAAATTGGAGAGAAATAGGATCCTAATGTCATTTAATCTTTTATCCAAAATGCATGCCTCTTGTTTTATCTAATTATTTAATAAGGATAGCTAGTCGAGATAACAAAAGTGAAACATAACCATCTTCCAATATACTATGTCCAAATTACACAAAATCCACAAATGATAGAATTTATGTAAGCATCAAAAGTACTTAACCCACTATATGTCTATGTGAATTAAAAGCAATAATGATTTAAACACAAGCTCTCTCAATGACTACACATGGTGAACTAGTATATGCCTATCCGGGTCATGAATCACAAAATCTAATACATATAAGTCTCATGAACATATATCAACATGATTAAATCTATACTTATATTTCCTTTTCCAATTCCATATAAGTAATTAGTGTGAATGGTGATCAAACATTCAATATTTTAGCACAACCATGATTGGCAATCCATTATTAAATGTACAAACATCATAAAAATGCATATAAATATGGACTACACATTAAACTCCATTAGAATCCCATAATGGAAGTTAGTTCATTTCTGAATCAACAACCATTATGGGATTTAAGTAAATCATAGAAATAAACAATGAAAGCACGAGATATAAGGGAAATGAGGAGTCAAATCTGATAAACCCTGCTTCAAATATCTGATTCCAAGCTTGTTGAGGTCCACATTCATCAACAAAATAAAAACCCAGTATTTACAAACACTAATCTAGAGAGAGAAGCTCAAAAAAATAGAGGAAATGCTATAAACTCTCTCTAGAATACCAAACCCTAATAATAGTAAATAAAAAATGCTTCATACGTCTCTGATAACATACAAAATATATCTAAAGATAGCAAACACGCTCCCATATTTCAAAATAAAAAGTTAGCTTTTTAAACCAAGTGTGACTCGCACAACCGCGTGGTCTTGTAGCGTTATTAAGGCGCGGCGCGCTACATGCATTGTTGTCGAGTGCTTGGCGTGGGAACACCATGTCCTATTGTAAATTACATACGACCGCACGGTAATCCTATCTCAGATCTCGTCCTTCCTCCGCACGGACGCCGTGTGTTCTAGCCTATATGGCAAGGTCAACATCGTGCATCACTTTGCAGTTGTATTCTCATCGAATGTCATTGATCATCATTGCTTGCTACTTGCATTCTTCTTCTTTTCTTCACTTCTTACTTCTTCATTTGGCCACATCCAAGCTCTTCTTGTTGTCTTCCTCACCTACTTGATCTCAGTTGCCATCTTTATTCTTGCACAAGCCACCATGCTTTGTCTTGCCATTTCTATTTCCATGCCATTTCCGTGCCTTTAGGAGTTCCAACTATACACACTGCAAAAAAAACACAAAAAGTAAATAAAACATACCAAAAATACTTGAGTTGAGAAAAATTCTAGTGAGTTGGTAACCAATAAGTAGGTATAAAATCTACTTATCAAATACCCCCAAACTTGAACTATTGTTTGCCCTCAAGAAATACACACAAATATACGAATTAAACAATGTAACTACATGCTATGCAAACTACACTATCATGCGAGTGAGTCCCAAGATTTCTTGCCATACTAGAATTCCAATCAAATGTGCCTCAGAGAATTATTTAGATTCAAGAACAAAGTATCAAACCAAGCTACAGGCATAACATCATACAATCAAATAATATAAACTTGCTATAAAGATGTTGCGTGTCTGTGATGTGTTCACAAATAAGCTTGACAAAAGTAAAGACTACATATGTTATATTACTTAAGAAAGAAAATTGAAGTTTAAATCAAGAACTATGCATACAAATGAAAGAACAACTACTCCAACACATCAATACAAACTAAGGTTCAGTAATAGGTTTATTCTGCTTTATTTTTTCTCACGGGGGCGATTTTCGCACATTCCCGCAGTGTTTATTGATTTCTTTTCTTTTTCCCATCACTGTGCAATGCCTCATTCCATTAGGCTAACAATGCTATCCCTTAGCGAGCTTCCAACCAATGACTCCCAGACCATAAAGACATTAGGGCGCTAGGTGTAAAGACAATCCCCTCGGGCGTACTTGATCAAGTAATAAAGGCCCCGAAACAAGACTAGCCACGATAAATTTTTTTTTTTGTATTTTTCTCTTTTTCTTTTCTTTTTTTTATATATAGCAAGCATACCAATGCATTCCCAAAGTTTGAGTTTCAATGTTTTTATAGTCTATGTTCACTTCCTACACAATTCTATCTTTTTAAAATAATATTTTCTTCTCAGCAACCTAACAAGATATTCTTTTACCAACAAACAAACATGAACACTTATGTGCTAAGCGATAGCATCTAAACAACAAGCATAGATCAAATTATGTATAACATTATAAATAAGCTCAAGCTATCAACCTAATTCACGAATCCATCAAATTTCTAAATTCATCATTGGCTCAACTAAAATTCCACTAACTAGATACTTGCGAATATACAACTAAACAGATAAACTAAAACATATAATAAACAAGAAAATGTAAAAAAAATATGCACAATTAAACTAAACACATTACCATGCAAATATTTTATACACAATTAAACTAAACACATTAACATGCAAAAATTATACTAAACATGGATAAATGATGCAAATTAAACTACATGTTTTACACTACACTACTAATCACCCAATTCCCCCAAACTTATAATATTCATAGTCCCCAATGAATGAAGGTAAAGGGGTAAGAGAACTCCCCTTATTATCGGCATTATAACCCTCCTCTGGTGGTGAATCGGGCAGTGGAAAAGGCACGACTGGCCCGAACTAAGGCCACTCTAGCATTGTTCCTTGTTGCACAAAGACTTCAGCTAATGATCGTGATAACCCATTATCGAATGCTGAGAAATTGTCATACATGGCATCCAATTTTCTCTCCAATCTCCTAAGTCTACGATCATCATTTTCTACAATGGCATGGGTTGTATTTCCTGCTTCAGTTGGTTGCGCTGGCTGTGGAGACGGCACCGAAGATGTGGCTGAAAGAATAAAACCTTTGCCCCTCGGGTGTGGTGTGCCTTCTGACCAGTCATCAAACTTTGCGATCGTGGCATGCTTAATGTCTTGGCTTGGATACTGCAACTGTTCATCATCCCAAGTAACTCCCGCTCATGTACATAGGTGCGCTACAATTGATGCGTGTGGGATGCTGGTTGTGGTGCTTCCCCTCATATAATGAAGCATGCTTTGGTTGAGGAGGTGGCCCATATCTGTATATTTTCCTGTGATGATTCCCCATAAAATGATAGCCCACTCGAATGTGATATCATGCTGGTGTGATGAAGGCATTAACTTGGCACATATAAACAGGTTCCATGCCTTAGCATAGCAGTTAAAGGCTAAGCTTAAAAAATTTATAGGCTGGTTCATGCCTGGTTTGTAATTCCACTGCATACTAGGCATGCACAAGTTAGTTATTACCATGTCTAGGCTTGTCTCAAGCCTTGCAGCCTCCACCCAGTTAGCACATCCAGTTGGTGGGTCAGGTAAGTTAAAAACTCCTCTAATCACCTGTGGGCGATAATCCACTTGAACACCTCTGACAAACGAGATCCTACTCATAGTTTCTTTGGCGTTGGCATAAAACTCACGAACAATACCCATTAGAGCAGGCATGGGGGTGGACACCACTCCAACCCATCCTCTCTCTCGTATTATGTCCCAAAGACGGCCATCTTGTTTCCTATGATTAAACCCTCGTTCCTTCATAATTTTTTTGGCCACTATACGATAGTACTCCAACTGAGCATCTAGGCTAACAAACTTGGTAAGGTCGACTATGTCCTCACTCTAACTGCTAGAAGAAGATGACTCGAGAGTGCGGGAATGTGCTCTTTTGGGTGCCATGGAAGTTGTTGAAGAAAAACCCTAAATGATTTAATAAGAGGAGAAATTGACTGATGAAAATACGCTCTGTATACTCTGAAGACAACTCCCAAACTTGTTGCTTTGAAGAACTCTAACAAACCCTAGTTATTTAAGAGATTGAGTGTGTGAAATAAAACTGAATGCGTAGGAATTTGTGGGGTGAGTAGTTATTATCTTGAATGGAAACCTTTTGAAGAATGTGAAGAGATAGAGCTTCGATTTTGAAAGAGAGACGGGGAGGCGCACATTGGAGAATGATAACTAATACAAGAAGTGGGGTGGGCACGTTTTTAAAACATTTAAATTTTTTTGAATTTGAACTCTGGCACCGCAGCGCTGAGTCTAAGCTTTAATGTAGCATGGGCGCGCGGTGCTTAGCGTGGGCGCTCTGATGTTAAGCATGTGATAGGCGCGGGAGCGTTGTGGGTCTGATTGCATGGAAGCCTGGCGCGAATGCACTTTGGGTAAAATCTATATACAAAATACACGTAAGTATACGTGGTCAACAAGTAATAAAGTGATAAGTAGAGTATCGTTCCCACAGAGATCAACTAGCAATAATCTTAACTTACAATTACCAATTTCCTATTAATCCTAATTTTATTAAACTATTCAACTCAATGATTATAATTAAAGATTCTAAATTAAAGAATAATATAAACTACCACAACCCAATCACAAATATCAAAATCTAGAATTTCAAACAATCAACAGAGATTTAGACTTATGATTTCACTTTAAGCTTCACTCTGATTTAAACACCTTTATTCCAATTCAAATCACTATTCCAGTTTATTAATCAAGAACACGAATGTAGTATTAATCACCTCTCGATGTACTAATACCATATTAACTTAAATCCACAATTAAGATAGAAACAAGTTAAACACCTTAATTAACTAACTAACTATATATCTATGTGAATTATAATTAAAGAAGGTTTAAGAATAAGTCCTCTATCCGACTACATGCGATGTCAAGCATATCTCTACCTTAACATTCATCAAGATTCTGTTACTCACAAAATTCATGAACACATGCTATATTAACTAGGTCTAAATTTGAATATCCTCTCTCGATTCCATACAAATCCACAAAGAATTGTTGATCAGGCAATTCATAAATTCACGCTTAAATCAATATAGAAAAACTGGATATAGATTATTGAACTAGAAATCAAAGTTTACAAAATCATCGTTTTACTTAGAGATCCATCATAAGCCTAAAAAGTTAATTAGTTCATCATAAATGAAATAACTACCGAATAAATCATAGAAAACATTCTATCAATTACAAATAATAGCCTAAGATAAAGAATATTGACAAACACCCTTCTCGTAGCCTAAAATTGCAATCGTCTCAAAAATCTCTTTGAAATATTCCTCCATGCTTGCTTAGAAAAATTGAGCTTAATCTTTGTAATATGCCTTGTGTGTTGTTGAATTTTTTGTTAATTGATTAAATAGATGTCCAACACATAAGCTCCAGCCAGAATTCCAACTCTCTAGAGTTCCATTACCATGCAATAAGCTAGAATCCATGCCCACGAAGAATTTCAATCACAAAGACCTGACACAACTAATTGACACCCTCAGCCTTTACGGGGTTCATGGTTATATATACCCGCCTTCAAAGCAAGCACCTTTTCTATTCAAAAACGTATGAAGACCCCCTCACTTGGGGGTATATAAGATAAACATGTCATAGCTCTGGTGGTGTAATCATTTGAATGATTTGTTGTACTTCAAGATTTCTTTCAAACTTGCACCAATTGACTCCAAATCATCCCAATTAACTCCAAATGTACGTTAAATGCCACAACTACCATCATACACATGAAATAACATAAAACGATTAAGAATGAACACGATCACAAAAATTTAGCAACAAATAAGCATGAAATAAACATTGAATCGCGTATATAAAATCCACTTATCAAAATCCCCCAAACTTAAATTGTGCTAGTCCTCGAGCAAAAAACACTACATACAATGCAATGCAATGAGATGAAATGAATATGATCTAATTTACATGCTTTCGAATCCAACAATATCGCAGAATCAAGATTATCTTAACGGCCTCAGCGAAAACAAGCAACTATGCAACATCAACCACCAAAAACCAATCTACAATTCCATTTTAATCCTCAAATCTCCAGCCATCATCATTGGTATAGTGTATGTGTGTGTGTCCAACATCCATAATAACTGCTACGGATTTAAATTCAATACATAACCACTTTCTTAGAAGGAATCATACAAATGCAAACTTGAAAATTTCTAAAGAAAGACAAGTTCCAACGAAAACTAAGTAATTACTAATTCCAGGGGTTCACATAGGGTACTTATACTTTATTTATATCTATATTTTTCTTTCTTTTCTTTTCATTTTATACGGGGGCTTTTTGTTCTTTTCCCGTTTTATTCATTTTTTTACATATATAAACATGAGCCTGTCCCCAAAAAAAGCAACTTCAACAGGGGAGAGAAAGAGGCTTGTTCATCTAAAGCTTGAAAACAGGTCGGATTAGGAGAGTATAGCATTACGGCGGACAAGGAACTCTGTGCAATGTCTCATCCCATTAGGCTGACAGTGCTACCCCTTAGTGAGCTTTCAACCAATGACTCCCAGACCATAAAAGACCTTAGGGCGCTAGGTGTAAAGACAATCCCCTCGGGCGTACTTGCTCAAGTAACAAAGGCCCTGAAATAAGACTAGTCATGATATCTATATTTCTTTTTCTTTTTTTATATAGATAAAGCTTATATACCCTACATATATCCCCCAAACTTAGGTTCTTGCCTAATTTTTTCCTTTATTGTCTATCTTTGTTGTTTTCTCATTTACTTAGCATTATCCTTTAGAGACTATTTATGTATCAATTTGAACTGACTAGTCAACATTGATGTTATTATTCGTGCTATCCTTTTTATACCAGTTTCAAACAAGCTCAAGATTCGATTAATAGCAGAAATTGTATCACAGTTCTAGTAATCAACGCTGTATTGGTTAACTTATTATTAACCTCATCATTGGCCTACAATTAATATGAACTACAACATTGATAGACTTACGCAAACACAATATTTAACTAACTAATAATTTTTATTTTTTATTTTTTTTAGATAAATAACAAAATGCACTATTTACAACACTAATTACTATGCAATGATAAAAATAAAAATACCCTATGCTACTATGCAATATTGGAATTAAAATGCACTACTGGAATTAAAATGACAAAATGCAAACCTAAGCTACTATGTATGCATGCAAACATGTATGTAAATCCCCCAAACTTAAGTAATACAATGTCCTCATTGGATGAATAATCAAAATAAGTACGTGAGGACTTCCCTGCTATCTCTTAAGTCTGAGGAAGTGGTTGTTCTTCTTCTTCATCAGAATCACTAGGTGGAAATCTCGGCATTGGTCCTAGCTGTTGATAAGGAAATTGGGCCACCGGGTTGAAGCTTTGTAGGGTTGTGTTGAGGGAGGCGAATGATGCATTCATAGCATCAAACATGTGATCTTGCCTCATTGCCAATCATCGCATTTCCCAATGTGCTGCTTTATTGTGCGCATACATTTGCTTTTGGAAATCAAGGAACTGAGGACTGGATATGGCCTCAGCCTGTGGTACCTGCTCAGCCCCTTGATCTCCTATAGCCTCCTCATCATCCTCTAAAGCCTCTGTAGCATCAACTTCGTCTTTCGAAACTAACGAAAAAATAAAGCCCAGACCACGCGGATGTGAATCGCCACCTGCCCATACAGAATACCGCGTTATCATTCTCGAATCAAGCAACGCGAGCGACATTTGTGTGGGCTCATCATCAGACCATCTCACCCCTGCATTGCGACACAACCCACATATGAGTGTTGGGTGTGGCAAGCCGCCCAAAAATTTTCCATATAAAAACCGGCGGATGGATAAGCAAATAGTGGCCCCGACGTCGATAATAAAATCTTGCACAATGGCGTACAACAGTAACGCCTTCTCTTTGGTGACGTCCGAGGTATATTGGGAGGGAAGTAATTTAGCGCATAGGAATGCGTACCAGATTGTTCCATGCCAGCTAAGGTACTTGCTATTGAACACGGTGCCTCCCCTCCGACCTTTCATCCAAGATGTTCCCGGCTTTATCATCTCCGTGATTATAACACCATAATCCGGATCAGAATTTTGTAGATGAGTGTACTGGCAGTGGCAAGGTACCCGCAGTTGATAGTAAGTGTTGATTGCATTGGCACTGAACGAAACCAACCGACCTCGCACAAACGCGTGAAATGGTTCTTTGTCCTTAGCATTTGTATAGAATTCCTTGACAATGTTAACCACAGTGGGTTCTGGCTTTTCTGTGAATTTTGTCCAACCCTTTTGATGAATTTGAGGCATTATCTCCCCATTGTTAGAATCCGGTGCCAACCCTCGCTCCGGTGTAAGGGCTTTGGTGAGCATGTAGTCATATCGGTCAGTGGCGGCGACACTCACGAATTTTTGACGATCAAAGGTTAGGGTTGGTTGAGATGGCCTTGAACTCTCTCCCCTTTGGCGTTTCGAAGTAGGTTGCGAAGATATCTTATTTCTATTGTTGGACTTCCACTGCCTTTCCTCTCCAAATTTGGTTGAAACATAGTGACTAACACTTGGTGTGCACAAATGGTTATCCCCCAAACTTGTGAAATTGGCTCTCCAATATGCTGAATGAAGTTTAGTGTAGTTGAAGAGTGGTGTGGGGAATATGGGTTGAGGTGTGGTAATATATAGAGGTTGTAGAATGGCTTCTATTGGTGGAGTGAAGAGGTGGGATAATTAATGGAGTTAAGGAAGTAGTTAGAAGGAGAAGTGGTGGTAGTGGGTGGTGGTTATGGGGTTTAATTGATGTAGTGGGTAAGTGGGAGAGTAGTGTATTATTGGGAAGGGGAGAAGCCTCATAAATCGCTGAAGTTGGTTAATTTCAGACCTTCATTTCAAATGGGGTCAGAAGTTGTTTTAAGGCTCGCCTTGAAGCATGCTTATCACAATAAATTTTTGAGACCCCCTACCCTGGCGGGGGTTAGAGTGTACAAGGGGCCCGCCCCGGCGGGCATGCCTACTTTCAGACTCTCTTGTTTTCTCATTTTGCTTCATTATAACTCACTTAATGCTCCATTTTTCATCCTGCAAGATTTAACACATGAGAATTAGTGAGTTATTGATAACATGATGTATTATAGATTGATTAAAGATACTTTTATTATATTCTTCTACCTAGTAATTTACTAAAAATTATAATGAAGCAAATATGAATGGAAAATATGATAAAAAATACTAAAGATTGGGTTGCCTCCCAATTAGCGCTTTATTTTAAGTCATTCAGCCTGACTACTTCCTGTCTAATTTGTGTCGGCCAATGTGATGGTGTCCACATCGGTTTTCGCTTCTCCACCCCAATAATGCTTTAAACTTTGACCATTGACCTTAAATGTTTCTAGCGGGTTACGACTGAAGAGTTTAACTGCGCCATGAGAGAATACCCGCTTGATAGTGAATGGTCCAGACCATCTCAACTTAAGCTTTCTTGGGAATAATCACAGTCGTGAGTTAAACAAAAGGACTGATTGCCCTGGCTCGAATGTTCGACACATAATTTTCTGGTCATACCATCATTTTACTTTTTCTTTGTATATTCTGGAATTCTCATAAGCGTGAAGGCAAAATTCATCGAGTTCATTCAGTTGAAGTAGTCTCTTTTCCCCTACAGCTGCTTGATCGAAATTGAGTTTTTGAACTGCCCAATAAGCCTTATGTTGTAGCTCGATTGGTAAGTGACATGCCTTCCCGTACAGTAGTTGGTATGGTGACATCCCGATTGGTGTCTTGTATGCAGTCTAGTATGCCCATAATGCATCGTCCAATCAAAACGACCAATCCTTACGTTTGGGATTCACCACTTTCTCTAATATCTTCTTAACTTATGTGTTTGATACCTCAGCATGTCCACTGGTTTGAGGGTGATAAGATGTAGCCACCTTATGGTTGACCCCATACTTGGCAAAAAGCACTATAAATGACTTATTGCAGAAGTGACCACCTTCATCACTGATTATTGCTCTTGGTGTGCCAAACCTCGTGAAGATGTTCTTTTGTAGGAATTTGAGGACCACCTTGGCATCATTTGATGGTAATGCTGCAACTTCTACCCATTTTAACACATAATCCACTGCGAGTAAATGTATTGATTGTTCAAAGATGACGGGAATGTCCCTATGAAATCGATACCCCATACATCGAAGATTTACACTTCAAGAATCGTTTGTAAAGGCATCTCGTTCTGTTTCGAAATGTTGCCCACCCTTTGACACCTATCGCAATGTTTGACAAAATGGTGGGCATCCTTGAACAATGTAGGCCAATAAAACCCAGATTACAACACCTTCGCTGTTGTCCTCTCACTCCCATAATGTCCACCATACGTGGATGAGTGACACTCATGTAGAATGTTCTTCACTTCACTATGGGGGACGCACCGTCTAATCATTTTGTCGGCGCACTGCTTGAACAAATACAGTTCGTCCCACATATACCATTTTACATCATGAAGGAACTTTCTTTTCTATTGTCTTGTGAGGTCAGGTGGTAAAATGTTTCTCACAAGAAAATTTGCATAATCCCCATACCACGGAATCTCTGCAGAAATCTCAAACAGTTGCTCATCTGGGAATGATTCATTAATTTCACCTTTGTCTTCCTTTGCTTTCCCTTGATTTTCCAGCCTAGACAAGTGATCGGCTACTTGATTCTCCATCCCCTTTCTATCCTTAATTTCTAAGTCAAATTAATGAAGTAGAAGAATCCATCTGATAAGGCGTGGCTTAGCATCCTTTTTCGCTATTAAGTACCGAATCGCTGAATGGTCTGTGTAGACTATCACCTTAGTCCCGATCAAGTAGGCCCTAAATTTGTCAAATGCATACACCACTGAAAGCAATTCCTTTTCCGTGGTTGTGTAATTCATTTGAGTCTCTGTGAGTGTCTTGCTTGCATAGTATATGGCGTGAAACACCTTGTCTCTTCGTTGGCCCAAAACAGCCCTAACCGCGTAGTCACTTACATCACACATTAGCTCAAATGGCATGTTCCAATCCGGTGCGATGATCACGGGGGCTGTAGTTAATTTCTTCTTCAATAATTTAAACGCTAACTTACAATCCTCATCAAAACTGAAAATAGCATCCTTCTCTAAAACATTGCATAGAGGTTTTGCAATTTTAGAAAAGTCTTTTATGAACCTCCGGTAGAACCCAGCATGTCCTAGAAAACTCCTAATACCCTTAACTGAGCTAGGTGGAGGCAGTTTTTTGATAGTTTCCAGCTTTGCTTTATCAACCTCCAATCCTTGAGCCGATACCTTATGGCTCAAAATTATGCCCTCTTCAACCATGAAGTGGCATTTTTCCCAATTGAGTACAAGGTTTGTATCTTTACATCGTTGCAACACCATGACCAGATTTCCTAAGAAAATATCAAAGTTGTCTCCATAGACTGAAAAATCATCCATGAAGACTTCAACATTTTTCTCCACCATATCTGAGAAAATCGCCATCATACACCGTTGGAAGGTTGCAGGTGCATTGCATAACCCGAATGATATCCTCCTAAATGCAAATGTACCGTAAGGGCATGTGAATGTCGTCTTTTTTTGATCTTTCGGAGTGATGACTATCTAGTTATAGCCCGAGTACCCATCCAACAAATAGTAATATTCATGTCCCGCCAATCTATCCAACATTTGATCAATAAAGGGTAGCGGGAAATGGTCTTTTTGGGTTGCCTTGTCAATTTTCTATAATCCATGCAAACCCTCCAACCTGTCACTGTTCTAGTTGGTATTAACTCGTTGTCCTCATTTTTCACCACAGTCATTTCTCCCTTTTTCGGCATGCATTGGACCGGACTAACCCACTTATTGTCAGAAATCGGGTAGATGATACCGTCATCTAACCACTTTAATATTTCTTTCTTCACAACTTCCTTCTTAATAGGGTTAAGTCATCGTTGTTGCTCCACCGTTGGTTTTGCCTCATCTTCCATCAAAATCTTGTGCATGCAAAATGAAGGGCTGATTCCCTTTATGTTCGCAATTGTCCACCCAGTAGCTGATTTGTGTTCCCTAAGTACCCTCAGCAACTTTTCTTCCTGTAATTCGTTAAGTGCAGCTGAAATAATAACAGGTAAAGAATTTGAATTGCCTAAATATGCATACCTGAGGTGTTTAGGGAGTGGCTTAACTTCCAACTTTGGTGGCTCTTCCAATTATGGATTCAATTTTTTTGCAGCTACTTCCTCCGTGTGCAATGGTTTAAATGGTGTTCTGAATCTGGAAACTCGTGGTAATGAGTCTAGCATCTGTAAGTAATCCACGAATTTTGGGTCGTCGACCTCTTCATCCCCCAATAAATTTGTTTCTAACGGATCGTTGACCAAACTCTTGCTCATATCTTCATTGATGATTTGCTCAATTAAATCCATTCAAAAACATTCTTCCTCATCCGTAGGGAATTTCATGGCCTTGAACACATTAAATTTTATTTCTTGATCTTGGACCCTCATAGTGAGTTCTCATTTTTGTACGTCTATGAGCGTCTTACCCTTGGCCAAAAATGGTCTCCCTAGGATAATTGGGATGTTCTTGTCCTCTTCAAAATCAAGAATGATAAAGTCCGCGGGGAATATAAACTTATCCACCTTCACCAAAATGTCCTCTACGATGCCTCTCGGATATTTGACTGACCTATCCGCCAATTGCAATGAAATATTTGTAGGCCTTGGCGCGGGCAAACCCAATTCTGTGTATACTGACAATGGCATAAGGTTTACGCTTGCCCCCAAATCACATAAACACTTGCTAAAATGTATGTATCTGATTGTGCATGGGATAGTGAAACTCCCCGGATCCTTAAGTTTTGGTGGTAATTTCTGCTATAATATTGCGCTGCTCTCCTCCATTAGTGCAACCGTCTCAAAATCTTCCCATTTCTTCTTCCTTGACAGAATCCCTTTCATAAATTTCGCATAGCTCGACATTTGCTCTAGGGCTTCTGCAAATGGGATATTAATCGTGAGTTTCTTGAACACTTCCAAAAACTTCGTGAATTGCTTGTGTAATTTCTGTTTTTGGACCCTCTGCTGAAACGGTGGTGGTGGATAAACAATTGGCTTCTTGTTTAGCTTTATTTCCTTGCTTATCCTCACCCATGCTTCCTTCAATCATGTTACTAACATCAACTTTTTCATCCGGAGTTGCTTAATTTTTTGCATTATTACCCTCGAGATGTTTTCCACTCCGCAATGTAATTGCCTGACACTGTTCATGGTTACCCTTCGGATTTCTCTCTTTATCGCTTGGTAGGGTCCCTTGTGGCTTGTTATTTAGTGCTAAAGCAATTTGCCCCATCTGATTTTCCAAGTTCTTGATGGCTATTGCTTGAGTTTTCATTGCTGCCTCATTACTAGTTATGTAAATAGATGTCCAACACACAAGCTCCAGCTGGAATTCCATCTCTCTAGAGTTCCATTACCATACAATAAGCTAGAATCCATGCCCAAGAAGAAATTCAATCACAGTAGGACACAACCAAAATCGACACCCCATTTTGCCCGTACGGGGTTCATGTATTATATATACTTAACAAGCACCCTTTTCATTAGAAATGTATGAAGACCCCCCGCCCCGGCGGGGGTATATAGTATAAACATGCCCGCCCCGGAAGGGGTGTAATCTGCTGAATGATTTGCATTACTTCAAGATTTCTTCCAAACTTGCACCAATTGACTCCAAATCATCCCAATTAACTCCAAATGTACGTTAAATGCCACAACCACCATCCTACACATGAAATAACATAAAACGAGTAAGAATGAACACGATCACAAGAATTTAGCAACAAGTAAGCCTGAAATGGACATTGAATCGCGTATATAAAATCCACTTAACATGCATCAAATGTATGCTACCAAACCACGCAGCCACGCTGCCCTGTACCCAGAAGTGAACTAATCCGCACTTGAAGAAGTAATAAGTAGCCATTGAAACTCCTCAACTAACCTGCATATCAAGCATTTACAAATATGAGATATACCAATTCCCCAAATAAAAATATGTATTGTATAACATGTAAGAATAAATATATCCAAAAATGCTCTATATGTTATTGTTAGAGTTGATGCCCTAGCGGCCAATTATTTGATATAATTGCTTAACGTTTTGATATTATATTTGATTGAATAAATGAATGATTTTATTATGGTTTTATTTACTACGTTATATAAATGTTAACATAATAAAAATCCTTAGAATAGTGATACAAATTATATAGTTCCAAGTATGTGACTTGAACATGAGATTATATAATTATAATTAGTATCATTATTCTTAAATGTCCCTAGTCGAGTATCATTGTTGATGGGACAACAATGATGCATTCAGACTAGTATGTGGATTGACTGATGACCAAATCTCATTGGTCATAAATATATGAGATATTAAGTCAATGCATAGGTACATGTTAGAGAACGAAGTCTTCGGATGTGACCCACCATGAGAATTCTATGCGGAGCATTATGCGAAGTGTCATTAACAATTCTCATAGTGACAATGATGTAATGGTCCTCTGACCTGAAATCACTATATTACTACACGGGAATTTATGTACTTTGATATCATCAAATGTCACCTTTAATAGGGTGGACTATAAAGGTGATTATTGGGTACATCATGAATCGTGTGAGGAATATGAGTGATCTAGATGGAATTTAACCCTCCTATTTATTAGGGGTGATATCCATAGGCCTCTTGATTGAGTAGGACTATGAAATAGTGATTTGTTTCATATATATTGTCTACTCATGGATCAAGAAAAACTCAGATTAAATTAGGAAGAGTATGACATATTCAATGACTCGAGTTTAATCTAGGATATTAAGGTTAAAAGGATTAAATTACATTGAAACATTGGTCACTAAAAGGTTGCATCAAATCATCGATCTTATTATTACTTGGGTAGCAGTGATGCATTACTAGATGCCGCTCACTATTTATAATTTTATAATATGTTTTTAAAATTATTGCCAACGTGATAATAACCTATAGGGTCACACACATAGAACGTAATTTAAAAGGGAATAAATTTAAATTTTGAGGATTTAAATATATTAATATGATTAATAGTATTTAGATCACGAATTTAAATTAAAAGGAAAGTTTGTATATATGTATATTAATTAAGTAAGACTTAATTAAGTTATATATATAAATTCGGATTTTATGAAATTAGGTTTTGATTAATTCCTTTTAACTACTATATATAGGATATATAGCGACTACTTAGGGTTAATTCATAACTTGAAAACCCTAGCAGCTTCTTAGAGAGAGACTAGAGAGAAAAATGCATGCTTCATAAAGGTTCCTTTGGTGGCTAGTACCGCAAGTCCCTCTTATTGCAGAATCATTCGACGGTTCGTGCGGTGTTCGTGTGGATACCATAAAGACGTAGTTTCGTGAGGAATTGCGTTAAGGATTCGAGCGCATCAATTTCAGATTCTCGTTTTTCATATTCCGTATAATCTCTAAACAACTGAGTTAATTGTTTTTCGCATGGATCCTGTTTTTGGGTTTCGGAAATTGCTTTGAATTATTTTATTTTTGCTGCATTCTTGTGCCGAAATCCCTACAAATGGGACACCGCCAGGGGAGACCCCCCATGACCCCCAAGCGTTATGCATACGATGGTCGTGTCCCCAATTTGTTATATATTTTTCTTTAATTTTCTATAAACTGTTATATGCTTATTGTGATATTTATGGTGCACAGTTATGGCCTTTTGACCCATTGGTTAGTGGTTTTGGTTTTGAAATACGGCTTGCATGTTGTGCCTTCCTATAAATTCTAATGTAATATTCTCTTCTCATCTAAATCCCCTCGAATGTAACTCGAGGTTTCTTTATGTCATGTAATAATCTGTATTCGATGTCAAGATGGAGAACACGATGGAAAGATATGATGGAGAGGAGGCACATGCTTGAGGAAGATCCAAGGAAGATATTTATTTTAAGATCTTTTACCACCTTAGATTGACCTTCAATCTTTCATTAGCTTGAAAAGATTGACAGTGGATTGGGCCATAACTGTGACACATTTAATTTTGCACTTTATTTATGCTTGTATACGATATGATATGATAAATAATGTGCATGCTTAATAAGATTAAAATTGGTGAGATCTAAATTTATTAATAAAATCCCTCATTAAATTATTAAGTCTAAATCAGATGCTTTCCAATGAATAACACTCATCAAGACCTTGATCAATAGATGTAGGTTTGCCAAAGCAAAGTACCCTATTTATCTAGGTAAGATGCGATAGGATAATTGTGATATCCAAACTGTTAAAATCATTGGGCCCAACTTAACTAAGTTATCTCAATAGGATTGTGGACTTAGAGGCATAGAGTTTGGTAGGTACTATTAGATGGACTAGAAACAATTATTGTTTACCAAACTATCCAGGAGTTATATATGATATAATTGTCAAAAGGGTTGTCTACCTAAATAATTGTGTTTTAAGAGATTAGCCAAAGCTAACTTAAGGCATAATGAAATATGGATCTTGGCTCACTAGAAAGATTTAATTGAAAAATGCTTTTCGAATTAATGGTGAGGGCTATTAATTTGAATAAAATAGTGGGAGGTATATTTTGAATGTACTATTATCAATTACATAATATCAACTCTGCAACTTGACTTATTATTTTTTTGCACTTATAAATTGTAGATATCAATGGCAAACAACAACAATACAAGTAGTCTTTCACTATGATCAGTCCTTGAGAAGGACAAGCTAAGTGGAATTAATTTCCTTATCGGGCATAGAACTTGAGGATTGTCCTCAAACAAGAGCGCAAGCTATATGTCATTGAAAAGCCCATTCCTCGCAAAGACCAAATGACATCGCACTACGTCTGGAGCATAATGGTTACAAAGAAGCATCAAGATGATGCTCTGGACGTGAGTTGTCTCATGCTAGCAACCATGAACGCTGAGCTTCAGAAGCAACATGAGTTGATGGATGCTTATGAGATAATCGAGCATCTCAAGAAATTGTTCGAAGGGCATGCTCGATAGGAGAGGTATGATACAAGCAAGGCATTGTATCACTGCAAAATGGGTGAACGTTATCCAGTTGGTCCACATGTGCTAAAAATGATTGGGTATATTGAGTACCTTGATAGGTTGGATTTTCCAATCACTCCGGAGGCCCAAACAAATCTTGTTTTGCAATCCTCGAGCAATGACCTATTCTCAATTTGTCATGAATTATCTTATGAATGAAATTGCGAAACCCCTTACTGAGTTGTTGAGCATGTTAAGAACTGCCGAGAATAACATGAAAAAGGCAGGACCCGCTCCCATAATGATGGTGCAAAAGGGGAATGCTAAGGCAAATGGAAAGGCAAGAAAAAGATAGGATCTAATTCTGGTGCCAAACCTAAACCCAAAACCAAACAGACTTTAAAACCTAAAGGTGGGGTGGGTAAAGAAGGTGATTGTCACTTTTGTGGAAAACCTAGACACTGGAAGAGGAATTGTCTTGCTTATTTGGAAGAAGTGAAGAAAAGGAAAGGAAGTGGGACTTCTGATTCAGGTATATATGTTATAGAAGTCAACTTGTCTACTTCTACATCATGGGTATTAGATACTGGATGTGGTTCTCACATTTGTGTTAATGTGTAGGAACTCCGAAGGAGTAGGACTTTGGCAAAAGGAGAGGTTGACCTACGTGTTGGGAATGGAGCAAGAGTTGCTGCACTGAACGTAGGAACTTATCATTTATCTTTGCCTTCTGGGCTAGTTTTAGAATTAGAAGATTGTTATTTTGTGCCTGCTATAAGCAAAAACACTATTTCTGTTTCTTGTTTGGACAAGAAAGGTTTTTCATTTATAATAAAGAACAACCGTTGTTCGTTTTACTTAAATGATATATGTTATGGTGTTGCACAATTGTTTAATGGTCTTTATATTCTTGATTTGGAAATGCCTATCTATAACATAAATACAAAACGATTAAAATCAAATGATTCAAATCTGACATATCTTTGGCACTGTCGTTTAGGCCATATAAATGAGAAACGCATATCAAAACTCCATAAAGATGGATTTTTGGATTCATTTGATTTTGAATCATATGAAAAATACGAATCTTGTTTATTAGGCAAGATGACTAAAGCCCCTTTCACTGGACACAATGAACGGGCTAGCGATATATTGGGACTTATACATAGTGATGTATGTGGACCCATGAGTTCGTTAGCAAGAGGTAGGTTTTATTACTTCATTACATTTACTGACGACTTCAGTAGATATAGATATGTGTATCTTATGAGACACAAATCCGAATCCTTTGAAAAGTTCAAAGAATTCAAGAATGAAGTTCAAAACCAATTTGGCAAAAGCATAAAAGCCCTTCGATCCGATCGAGGAGGTGAATACTTAAGCCAAGACTTTGATGACCTTCTAAAGGAGTGTGGTATTATATCACAGCTCACTCCACCTGGAACACCACAATGGAATGGTGTGTTTGAGAGGAGGAATCGAACCTTGTTGGACATGGTACGATCAATGATGAGTTATGCAGATCTTCTAATAAGATTCCGGGGTCATGCCCTAGAGACAACAGCATTCACACTTAACCGTGTTCCTAGAAAGACGGTTCAGAAGACACCATATGATATGTGGACTGGGAAACGTCCTAGTATGTCGTTCATGAAAATTTGGGGTTGCGAGACATTTGTAAAACGTCTAGATTATGACAAGCTCGGACCCAAATCTGACAAATGTAATTTTGTGGGATACCTAAAAGAAACAAAAGGGTATTATTTCTACAAACCTTCTGAGAACAAAGTGTTTGTTGCTAGAACTAGTATTTTTCTAGAAAGAGAATTTGTCTCTAAAGGAAACAGTGGGAGGAAAGTAGAACTCGAAGATATTCGAGAACCACATAATATAATTGAACCTGAGTTGGAACGTGAGCAGGAACCACAAGATGTTGTGGAAAGTGAACCTGCTTAAATTACACAAGGAATTTGTAGATCTGGTAGGACACGCCAAGAGCCCGAGAGATATTATGGATATCTTGTGACTCAAAATGGCGATGTGATGCTTATAGATCAGGATGAGCCTACTTCCTACCAAGAAGCTATGAATGGACCAGATTCTGAGAGATGGCTTGAAGCCATGAGATCTGAAATGGACTCCATGTATACTAACCAAGTATGGACTTTAGTTGATTCACCCGAAGGGGTAAAACCAATCGGGTGCAAGTGGGTTTTCAAGAAGAAAACCGACATGGATGGTAATGTACAAACCTACAAAGGTCGGCTGGTAGCAAAAGGTTACAAACAAGTTCAAGGTGTTGACTATGATGAAACCCCGCTCTCCAAAGGGCAATGGTTAAATCCATCAGGATCTTACTTGCTATTGCAGCCTTTTACAATTACGAAATCTGGCAGATGGATGTCAAAACTGCTTTCCTTAACGAAAATCTCCTCAAGGATGTGTACATGACACAACCTGAGGGATTTATCAATCAAAATGATGCTAGAAAGGTATGTAAGCTGCAACGTTCCATTTATGGATTGAAGCAAGCCTCTCGGAGTTGGAATCTTTGATTTGATGAAGCAGTAAAAGAGTTTGGTTTTATTAAAAATGAAGATGAACCTTATGTATATAAGAAGGTTAATGGGAGTCATATTGTATTCCTGATATTATATGTTGACGATATATTAATTATTGGGAATGACATTCCTTCATTATAGGTTGTAAAAACATGGTTAGGAAAATGTTTCTCCATGAAAGATTTAGGCGATGCAGCCTACATTTTAGGTATCAAGATCTATCGAGATAGATCGAGGAAAATTCTTGGCCTAAGTCAGAGTACATATATTGATAAAGTGCTGAAATAGTTCAGCATGCAAGAGGCAAAGAGAGGACACTTACCCATGACTCACAGTGTAAAGATCTCTAAGGCCCAATGTCCTCAATCACAAGATGATGAGGAGCGTATGAGAAAGATCCCTTATGCTTCGGCAATTGGATTTATCATGTACGCAATGATATGTACTTGTCTCCGGATGTCTCGTATGCTTTTGAGAGCATGACGAGCGTATACCAATCGAATCCGGGTGAAGGTCATCGACGCTAGATCAAGAATATCCTCAAGTACCTAAAAGGACTAAGGATTCATTCTTGCTATATGGAGGTGAAGACGAACTAGCAAAGAAAGGGTTACACGGATGCTAGTTTCGGTGATCGATAATGATGATTATAAGTCTCGGTCAGTTTTGTATTTTACCTTAATGGTGGTGTCAAGAATGAAAGAGTTCAAGTAAGAGACATGAGCGGATTCTACAATGTGAGGTCGAGTATATTGTTGTTTCTAGTGCGCCAAGGAGGTCAGTATGGATTAAAAAGTTCATCACTAAACTAGGTGTTGTTCCAACCATTGTTGATCCTGTTAAGCTATCTTTGTGATAACAATGGAGCCATTACACAAAGCTAAGGAACCCGTGATCTCACCAACGATCCAAGCATATACTTAGGCGGTACCATCTCATCCGTGAAATCATTGATAGAGGAGATGTACATATAGGAAGAGTGCCAACAGATGATAATGTTGCGTGATCCACCCACCAAGGCTTTGTCACAGCAGAAGCACGACGGTCACACTAGTTCTATGGGTATTAGATACATGAGTGATTGGCTCTAGTGCAAGTGGGAGACTGTTAGAGTTTATGCCCTAGAGGCCAACTATTTGATATAATTTCTTAACGTTTTGATATTATATTTGATTGAATAAATGAATGATTTTATTATGGTTTTATTTACTACGTTATATAAATGTTAACATAATAAAAATCCTTAGAATAGTGATACAAATTATATAGTTTCAAGTAAGTGACTTGAACATGAGATTATATAATTATAATTAGTATCATTATTCTTAAATGTCCCTAGTCGAGTATCATTGTTGATGGGACAACAATGATGCATTGAGACTAGTATATGGATTGACTGATGACCAAATCTCATTGGTCATAAATATATGAGATATTAAGTCAATGCATAGGTACATGTTAGAGAACTAGTAATTTGGATGGACCCACCATGAGAATTCTATGTGGAGCATTATGCGAAGTGTCATTAGCAATTCTCATAGTGACAATGATGTAATGGTCCTCTGACCTGAAATCACTATATTACTACACGGGAATTTATGTACTTTGATATCATCAAATGTCACCTTTAATAGGGTGGACTATAAAGGTGATTATTGGGTACATCATGAATCGTGTGAGGGATATTAGTGATCTAGATGGAATTTAACCCTCCTATTTATTAGGGGTGATATCCATAGGCCTCTTGATTGAGTAGGACTATGAAATGTATGGCCATGCTCAAATAATGATTTGTTTCATATAGTCTACTCATTGATCAAGAAAAACTCAGATTAAATTATGAAGAGTATGACACATTCCATGACTCGAGTTTAATCTAGGATATTAATGTTAAAAGGATTAAATTACATTGAAACATTGGTCACTAAAAGGTTGCATCGAATCATCGATCTTATTATTACTTGGGTAGCAGTGATGCATTACTATATGCCGCTCACTATTTATAATTTTATAATATGATTTTAAAATTATTGCCAACGTGATAATAACCTATAGGGTCACACACATAGAACGTAATTTAAAGGGAATAAATTTAAATTTTAAGGATTTAAATATATTAATATGATTAATAGTATTTAAATCATTTAATTTAAATTAAAAGGAAAGTTTAGATATATGTATATTAATTAAGTAAGACTTAATTAAGTTATATATATAAATTCGGATTTTATGAAATTAGGTTTTGATTAATTCCTTTTAACTACTATATATAGGATATATAGCAGCTACTTAGGGTTAATTCATAACTTGAAAACCCTAGCCGCTCTTAGAGAGAGACTGGAGAGAAAACATACAGTTTCATAAAGGTTCCTTTGGTGGCTAGTACCGCAAGTCCCTCTTATTGAAGAATCGTTCGACGGTTCATGCGGCGTTCGTGTGGATACCATAGTGACGTAGTTTCGTGAGGAATTGCATTAAGGATTCGAGCGCATCAATTTTAGATTTTTATTTTTCATATTCGGTATAATCTCTAAACAACTGAGTTAATTGTTTTTCGCATGGATCCTGTTTTTGGGTTTCGGAAATTGCTTTGAATTATTTTATTTTCGCTGCGTTCTTGTGCCGAAATCCCTGCAGTTATTCCTATCAAAAATGATATGTGCATTCAGCTCTAACAAAACTTGTGTCAAAATTTTTATAATCTCAATAATTAAACCTGTAGAAATGCTCAAAGAATTAAATAGTAGAGGAGATAAAGATAAGTGCATCATGAGAATTAAACACAAGGGGAGAGATAGACATACCCAAATAAAATTAAACTTTAGGGAGAAGTAGATATGATGCACAAAGAATTAAACATAAAGAAAGAAGAGAAATAATGGGGTGCCTCCCATTGAGCGCTAGTTTATATTCAATTAGCTTGTCTGTCTTTTCTCTAATCAAGTAGTAGAAAGAATTGAGGTGACCTTCTGCCTGTCAACCTCACCACCATAATAGTGCTTAAGCCGTTGTCCATTGACCTTGAAGGGCTTGTCTGGGAACTTATCAAAAATTTCAATCGCACCATGTGGATATACATTCTTCACAGTAAAAGGCCCTGACCACCTTGACTTCAGCTTCCCTAGAAAAAGTTTATGTCTAGAATTAAACAATAACACTCTTTGCCTCGGTTCAAACACCCTTTCTATAATCTTGCGGTAATGCCATCTCTTCACCTTTTCCTTGTACAATTTGCAGTTCTCATAGGCTTGCAATCTAAATTCGTCCAACTCATTGAGTTGGAGTAGGCATTTTTCTCCTACAGCCTTCAAGTCGAATATCAACTTCCTTATTGCCTAATATAACTTGTGTTAGAGCTCCATGGGAAGGTGACAAGCCTTTCTATATACAAGTTAAAATGGTGACATACCCAACGGTGTCTTATAAGTAGTCTTGTAAGCCCATACCGCATCATCTAGCTTCAATGACCAGTCCTTCCTTGTGGGATTCACAATCTTTTCTAGAATTTTCTTCACCTCACAATTTGATACCTCTACTTGGCCATTAGTCTGGGGGTGGTAAGCTGTAGCAATTAGATGTCGCACCCTATATTTGGCCAATAGAGCTGTGAACTGAAGATTACAGAAATGGCTTCATTCATCACTATTGATTGCCCTTGAAGTCCCAAACCTCGCAAAAATGCTCCTTTGTAGAAACCTTAGAACCACCTTAGCATCATTCATTTGAATAGCTGCGACTTCCACCCGCTTGGATACGTAGTCGACTGCCAATAAAATGTACAAATTCCCACATGATGAAATGAAAGGCCCCATGAAGTCTATCTCCCAAACATCGAATATCTCCACCTCAAGGGTCTTATTCAAGGGCATTTCATTCCTCTTAGATATGTTCCTTACTCTTTGACATTTGTCACACTTCTGAACAAAGTTTTACGCATCTTTAAAAATAGTCGGCTAATAAAAACATGCTTGTAGAACTCTAGTTGTTGTCCTTTCACCTCTATAGTGACCTCCATACAATGATGTGTGGCAATCATGCAATGTACCCTCTATCTCGCTATATGGAATACACCTCCTTATCATTTGATCAGAACACTGCTTGAACAAATAAGGCTCATCCCACATAAACCACTTCACATCATGTAGAAACTTCTTCTTTTGATACCGAGTCAAGTCAAAAGGGATTATCTTGCTCACTAAGTAGTTTGCATAGTCTGCGAACCATGGCACTTCACCTTTCACCACGAATAACTACTCATATGGAAAAGACTCATTGATCATAACTTTGTCATTTACATCCCTTCCCGGATTTTCCAATCTAGATAAGTGGTCCGCCACTTGATTCTCAGTCCTTTTTCCTGTCCTTGATTTCCAGATCAAATTCTTGCAAAAGAAGTATCCACCTGATTAGACGAGGTTTAACATCTTTCTTTGCCACCAAATACCGGATTGATGCATGGTCTGTGTACACAATTACCCTAGTCCCAATCAAATACGCATGAAACTTATCGAATGCGTACATAACTGCTAAAAATTCCTTTTCTATGGTCGTGTAGTTTAGCTGGGCATCAGTGAGGGTCTTATTCACATAGTAAATCACATGGAAAACATTGTCCCTCCGCTGGCCTAAAACAACCCCCACAGCAAAGTCACTTGTATCACACATCAATTCAAATGGAAGGTCCCAATCTGGTGTTGTGATCACTGGTGTTGTAGTTACCTTTTTCTTCAAATGCTCAAATACAATCAGGCATTCTTCATCAAATTTAAACTGTACATCCTTCTCTAACAAACTGCAAAGTGGCTTTATGATCTTCGAGAAGTCTTTTATAAACCTACGGTAGAAGTCTGCGTGCCCCAAAAAACTACGAACACCTTTAACAGAAGTCGGTGGAGGCAAGTTCTCAATAGTCTCTAACTTAGCTCAATCCACCTCTAATCCTTCCTTAGAAACTTTGTGTCCCAATATTATACCTTCTTGTACCATAAAATGGCATTTCTTCCAATTCAGATCCAAATTTGTTTTGACACATCTCTTCAACATTATCACCAAATTTTGTAAACACGGGTCAAATGAATTTCCAAAAACTAAGAAGTCATCCATGAAAACTTCAACATTATGCTCCACCATATCCGAAAAAATAGCCATCATACAACTCTAAAATGTGGTCGGGGCCTTGTACAACCCAAAAGACATCCTTCTGAATGCAAATGTTCCGTACAGACAAGTAAAAGTAGTCTTTTCTTTGTCTTCTGGAGCTATCACAATCTTATTATTGCCTGAGTACCCATTCAGAAGGCAAAAGTATTCATAACCTGCCAACCTGTCCAACATCTGATCAATGAATGGGAGTGGAAAATGGTATTTCCTTGTGGCCTTATTAAGTTTGCGGTAATCCATACAAACTCTCCACCCCGTCACTATCCTGGTCGGTATCAGTTCATCTTTCTCATTGGATACTACGATCATTCTCCCTTTCTTTGGCACACATTGTACCGGGCTCACCCAAGAGCTGTCTGATATTGGATATATTATCCCCACATCTAACCACTTTAGAACATCCTTCTTTACCACTTCCTTCATAATCAGATTCAATCTACGTTGTTGTTCTAGTGAAGGTTTACTATCATCTTCTAGCAGGATCTTGTGCATACAAAATGATGAGTTGGTCCCTTTAATGTCTGCTATGGTCCATCTAATGGCTGATTTGAACTCTCTTAGAACTCATAATAGTTTTTCTTCCTGACAAGATGTTAGTACAAAAGAAATAATAACAGGTAACATTGAAAAATTAGTTAAAAATGCACACCTTAAGTGGTCAGGAAGAGGTTTAAGTTTAAGTTCTAGAGGCATCTCAAGCGACGACTTGAGTCGTACAGATGTCTCACCAGAAAGCTTGAGTGGCTCGATAGGACTCTTGAATCTTCAAAATTGTGGCGTTGTGTCAAGAATCTAAATAAATTGTGTAATCTCCTCACCTTCCATTTCTGAATCCCTCAATATATCACTCTTCCAAGGCTCATTATCCACCAGATTTCCAACTTCTTCATTTAACACCTTGTCTACCATATCAATCCTAAAACATTCTTCCTCATCAGTAGGAAACTTCATAGCCTTGAACACGTTGAAGGTGACTTCTTGATCATAAACTCTCATTGTCAACTCACCTTTCTAAACATCTATCAAAGTTCATCCCGTGGCTAAGAAAGGTCTCCCCAGGATGATTGGTATATTTCTATCTTCTTCGTAATCCAAGATGATGAAGTCAACTAGGAAAATAAACTTATCCATTTTGACCAACACATCTTCCACAATACCCCGTGGATAAGTAATGGATCTGTCAGTAAGCTGTAGAGTTATATTCATCGTCCTTGGAGTCGGCAATCCCAACTGATTAAACACTGACAGAGGCATCAAGTTAATGTTCGCCCCTAAATCACACAAGAATTTATTGAAAAACATTTTTCCAATTGTGCAGGGTATTGTGAAGCTGACTCGGTCTTTTAGTTTTGGAGGTAACTTGCGCCAAAGCACTGCACTACATTCTTTAGTCAAGGCTACTGTCTAAAAATCCTCGAGTCATTTCTTCCTTGACAAAATTCCCTTCATGAACTTTGCGTAGCTTGGCATCTGCTCTAATGCCTCTGCGAAGGGTATATTGATTTCCAGCTTCTTGAATACCACCAAAATTTTGGCAAACTACTTATCTTCCCTTTGTTTCTACAACTTTGTGGATATGGAACAGGAGGGTGTACAGGTGATTGTTTGGTTATTGGTTTCTCAGGTAATTCTTCATTATTCTTCTCCACTTCCCTCTGTTTTAGAACCTTCTTTCAACAAGCCATCATTAGAGCAAATCTCCTCATGACGCGGTTGCGTGGTTTCCCCTTATATAAGTGGCGCGGGCATGCCAACTTATACATCTGCCATTTGCTTTCCCGACCTTAGTGTAATGGCCTGACACTGCTCCTTACCTTCCCTTCTTGGATTGATTTCTGTAGTACTTGGTAAGGTCCCATATGATCTATTATTCAACATATTGGTCATTTGGCTCATCTGAGTTTCCAAGTTCTTTATAGCTACAGCTTGGCTCTTAATCATAACCTCTGTATTTGCCATATACTTAAGTATCATCTCCTCTATTTTTGACTTCTTTTCTGGCTGAGGTGCAGGTGGTGGCTGATGTTGCTGTCGTTGTTGGAATCCAGGAGGGTAAGGTGGTTTGTGAGCATATTGTTGGTGAGATGGTTATGATTGGTATTGATGTTGAGATTGAAACTATTATGGTTGTTGGTGTTATTGGTTGTTATTCCAGCTGAAATTGGGATTGTTGCAGTTGTTGGGGTTTAAGCATTCTGAAACTGATTCTGGTTCATTTGGTAGTTGCTCACGAATTGCACTGATTCCAAACTGATAGGACATTGGTATGTCTGATGGTGACCCCGCACATATTTCGCATACATTAGCAACTGACTTGACTTTACTCTCCGTCAATTAATCAATCTTCTTTGCCATGGCTGCCATCTGAGCTGACAATTGTGTATTGGCATCTAGCTCTAACATCCCTGCAACTTTAGGTTGTGGCATGCTGGCCGTAGGATTCTAAAAATCATTTCCTGCCATTGTCTCAATGAGATCATATACTTCTTCATAACTTTTAGCCCATAAGGCTCCTCCCGCAGCAGCATCTACTATTGGCCTTGACTACCAACCCAATCCATTATAAAAAGTGTTTATAACCATCCAATTCGGCATACCATGATGGGGGGATTTCCTTAACATTTCTTTATAGCATTCCCAGGATTCATATAATGACTCTCCTTGTTGCTGTTCAAATTGGGAAATCACAGTCCTCATTTTTGCTGTTTTAGCCATTGGGAAAAATTTGGCTAAGAACTTCTGTGCTAAGTCCTCCCATGTAGTGATAGACCCCGCTGGCAAGGAGTGTAGCTAACTTCTAGCCTTATCCCTTAAAGGAAATGGAAACAGCCTAAGCCTAATTACATCTTCTGACACCCCATTGTACTTAAAGGTGTCACAAATCTCTATAAAGCTCAACAAATCCTCGTTTGGGTCATTTGTAGCAGCACCCCCAAATTGGATTGAATTTTTCAACATTTGTATCGTTCCCGGTTTAATCTCGAAAGTGTTTGCTGCTATAGCTGGCCTTACAATGCTCGATTGCAACTCATTAATCTTGGGCATTGAATAATCCCTTAAAGCTCTATGCTCTTCTCTCAACTCTTCTACCATGTTGGATGATGAAGTTTCAGTATCTACTTGTGTATTCTGACGTGCTCTCGATTTCCAACCTCTACCGTTGATATTATCTTGTGCAGGTATCAACTCAGGATTTGAAGATCGTGTGCGCATAAAATGTACACAAGTACCTGAAATATAAACAAAAGTAAGATAGAAATGAGATATATAAGAATAGAATTGTTTAGGTCAAACAAATCTAGTTTTAGTTGATGAAGATAATAATAAAAATAAACGCCTTTCCCCAGCAACGGCGCCATAAACTTGTTACCTCCATTTCGGTTTAACAAAACAGACTCTAACTCATGCAAGTATACACAGGTGAACAAGTAAGAAAGTGTCAATCCCACGGAGAAGAGTGAATAAATCTATGCTATCATGCAATAACTTTATCACTATATCTGTATGCTCAAACAATCAATTAACAAGTATATTTATATCTAATTTAATTATCAACACAAAAAATACTATTTACTAAAAGTAAGGTAATCAAATTGGAGAGAAATGGGATCCTAATGTCATTTAATGTTTTATCCAAAATGCATGCCTCTTGTTTTGTATAATTATTTAATATGGATAGCTAGTTGAGAGCACAAAAGTGAAACATAACCATCTTCCGATGTACTATGTCCAAATTACACAAAATCCACAAATGATAGAATTTATGGAAGCATCAAAATTACCTAACCCACTATATGTCTATGTGAATTAAAAGCATAATGATTTAAGCACAAGCTCTCTCAATGACTACACATGGTGAACCAGTATATGCCTATCTGGGTCACAAAACACAAAACCTAATACATAGAAGTCTCATGAACATATGCCAACATGATTAAATCTATACTTATATTTCCTTTTTCAATTCCACATAAGTAATTGGTGTGAATGGTGATCAAACATTCAATATTTTAGCACAACTATGATGGTCAATCCAATAATAAACATAGAAACATCACAAACATGCATACAAATATGGACTACATATTAAACTCCATTAGAATCCCATAATAGAAGTTAGTTCATTTCTGAATTAACAACCATTATGGGATTAAAGCAAAACATAGAAATAAACAATGAAAGCAAGAGATATAAGGGAAATGAGGAATCAAATCTGATAAACCCTGCTTTAAATGTCTGATTCCAAGCTTGTTCAGGTCCACATTCATTAATAAAATCAAAACCCAGTATTTACAAGCACTAATCTAGAGAGAGAAGCTCAACAAAATAGAGGAAATGCTATAAACTCTCTCTAGAATACCAAACCCTAATAATAGTAAATAAAAACTGCTTCATACATCTCTGATAACCAACAAAATATATCTAAAGATAGCAAACACGCTCCCACATTTTAAAATAAAAAGTCAGCATTTTAAACCATGTGTAACTGGCGCGACCGCGTGGTATTGTAGTGTTATTTGGGCTTGCGTGCGCTATATGCATTGATGTCGAGTGCTTGGCATGGGCACACCATGTCCCTTTATAATTTGGTCACGACCGCACACTAATACAATCGTCTGCGTCTATCTTTCCTCCGCACGCATGGCCGTGGTGTCAGCCCATAAGCCCAGTGTGGGTACCGCTTTCTTCATGTTGTATTCTCTTTGAATTTCTTCTTTGAATTTCTTTGTTGTTTGCTACTTGCTTTCTTCTTCTTTTCTTCACTTCTTACTTCTTTATTTGGCCACATCAAAGCTCTTCTAGTTGTCCTCCTCACCTGTTTGATCGCAGTTTCCATCGTCATTCTTGCACAAGCCATTATGCTTTGTCTTATAATTTCTATGCCATACCATGCCTTAGGAGTTCCAACTATGCACACTGCAAAACAAACACAAAAAAAATAAAACATACCAAAAATACTTGAGTTGAGAAAAATTCTAGTGAGTTGGTAACCACTAAGTAGGTATAAAACCTACTTATCATGGACCCTCAACGGAATTATTGTCAGAGTTAGAAAATGATAGAAATGTCTTTTTATAAAAATAATGGTGAAAGTTTTACCATTAAACTTTTGAAATACCCGTTGGTAAAAGTACAGTAATACGCGTAGTTGCGTATTAGCACACGGTATTGATTATTGATGCTTACGTGAAAAGTCACTCAATTATACTTAATTATTACTATAATAATTTCTACATAATATCTCTCATATTATTGATTTAATGATTGTCATATTATTATCTGCATAATATTTTATATTATTAAATCAATAATTGAGACGAAAAAGTTTTTCATATTATTATTTGCATTATTGACGGTGTCTAGAAAGTTTTATTGAGAAAAGGGGTTTGGTCACCTAATTGTGCGCCAATAGGGAGAACTCCTTATCGGAAAGCCCCCTCTTTCTTGGGAATGATCTGGTTGTTAAATATTGTGAGTTATAATATTAATGATGAACAAGTTTATGTTGATTAAAGATGAAATTATTGATAAAAAATATTTCCATTGTGTTGGGATTATTAGTGTTAGTGCAAATCGACATTTATTTCGATAATAATTAATTTCTGGATGTTAAATTGACCAAACGGGTAATTAATCGGATAAATGAGCAATTAATTGCTATTAGCTCACATGCAAATTATTGTTGGTTCACATGCATATAACTATTGGTTCAAATGCATGTACTATTAAGGGAAGTTGTGCAAGATTGATAATACTTTAAGGACTAAATTATAAATGGAGGTAAAGATGAAGGTATTATATTGTAATAATTCGATCACCTAAACGTGCAATTATCGAAACTATATTTTCCTATAAATAGAAGCTCATTTCTTCTTTCATTCTCACCAATTCAGTAAGACTCACAAGAAAAATTATATAGAGAGAAACTATAGAGAGAAAGAAGAAGAGTATTCTGCTACTTAATTATTGCAGTATCCAGCCTTCTACTAAGGTAAAGGGTATTATTTATTTTATATTCACTTACGATATTATTTTTCGTATTCATAAGGAATTTTATTTTCGTTCAATATTCGTAAGAAATAATATTTTCTTCCATACTCTGTAGTATATAAGTAATATTATTTTGTTTCGTATTCCTAATTCTACACCCATTTTGTTAAAGTATTGCTTCTACACTCCATGAAACTAGTAGAATATCCTTAAAATTTGCGCTTCATCTAGTATCATTTCTGATGAGTAGGTTTTATACCCATGAATCAACCTCTAATTCGAGCTTAAACTATGTTGATGTTGTATATTTAGGTTTGTTTTTACTTGTTTTATGTTTAGGTCGCATGGTGTGGCATTGGTGGCATAAAGGTGGCATTATGACTTTAAGTGGCAATAAAAATGAGCAAAAATGTCCAGCCGTAGAACTACCCCCCGTCGGGGCGAACAATTGTTGGCATGATCATGACCATTGGTGATAACACGAATATCCTTTTCCCGTAGTGCATGGATAATTCGTGGATGTGATACTAATGAATTTCTTTGGCCCGTAGTGCATGGATAATTCAATGATGTGGATTATTTATTAAGTTGAGTCTCAGCGATAAAATTGATGATCAACTATTAAATCATAGAAGATAGTAGATATCATGCTCTACTTGACACTTCTAATGGATTGTTTGTTCTGTTGTAGTTAAACTTGTTGTATAGTATTCTATTAGTTTAACACTGTTGAAGGCTAACGATAATTTTTTTTGCATTATCTTAGTCATAATATTTTGTACTGGGCTAGTTGAGCTCACCCTTTGCATTCATTTTTCTCTTCAAGAAATGAGAAAATAGTTGGGACTAGTCGGGGAATGGAGTGACTGTCCAGATGGTTGCTATATTAGTCCTCACTATTCTATGAAATAGTGTGATAATAATTATAATGAGGACTCCATTTGAGTTTGGATATTATCTAGAAGACAATATTCGTGTTAAAACTCTCAGCTATGTTTTGTCATATTGTATTAATGAAGTTTGTATTTGTATTCTGTACCATGTATTTGGCGACTCAGAATGGGTGATGTATACCTATTTTACGGGGGTCACAAAATGTACTTCAACGGCTGAAATCATCGGACCATCACCGATGCTTCGCTGGATTTACTTGCCAACGGTTGAAAATGTCAAGGTTGTTTGACCTTAGTTAAAATGTGCTTCAACGGATGAAATCATCGGACCATCACCGATGCTTCGCTGGATTTACATGCCAACAATTGAAGTTGTATGAAATCCCTGCTGGGGATAGGTTTTTATGAGAGGAATGGTTGTAATTGGAATCACAACCCCAAGTTGATGGCATCGGACCTTTGAGAGGTATTGCCAAATGGATTTTGCAATAGCTGTGATCATCGGTGTTGTGAACCCTATGTTCGGGTGAATACCAATGAGTGATATGTAGACCCGCAGTTTGGTCTAAAAGTCAGGATTTCAGGCTTTTCCGCTTTATCGCGTAGCGTCTTTTTTCCTGATTTGACTTTTTAGCTTGTGAGACCTCCTTTTCAACTCAAATTGGATCGAGTTAGAGGGGTGGAACCTACCTAGGACAGTTGCAGGTACACCTGCAGCAGCCATAGATACACATGCTGCCATCCGTGCGTGTATTTGAGGCTCCCATTGCTTTCACAAGTCATTTTCAAGTTGCGCCACATAGAGAATCCGACAGTTCTTCTTCAGATCTACTGAGTTTAGGCTACTTTTTTGCAAAATCCATCACCGTACAAGTGTTCTGCACTATCCTTCTAACGTATGCATGTCTTATTTTCCAGTTTTTGTCCGTTAGAAACTGAATTATCACATGAAATGCATCTAAACACATAGTAGTGAATATGCATGCTAATATGACTTGATAAAAAAATTTAACATAGTAAATGTTAGTATTTAACCATGCTGAACATAGTGATGTGAAAAAATTTGACTTTTGAAACAATCAAATTGGCACCTTTTTCTTCTATTTCTTATCCTATTTGAGGACAAAGGTGCAAAGGTTGTAAAATAAAGTAATCCTGGTAATTAAGCTACCCTTATGGATTATGACTTTGACATTTTTATGCATATAGGATGTTTATGACTTTGGATTGGTGTGCTACTGAATGGCCACCTAGTTGAGCTCACCCTTTACTAGGCTAGTTGAGCTCACCCTTTGATTTCATTGTTCTCTTCAAGAAATGAGAATATATCTTGGACTAGTTGGGGAATGGAGTGACGGTCCAGATGGTTGCTATAGTAGTCCTCACTATTATGTGAAATAGTGTGATAATAATTGTACTGAGGACTACATTTAAGTTTGGATATTGTCTAGAAGACAATATTCGTGTTAAAACTCTCAGCTACGTTTTGTCGTATTGTATTAATGAAGTTTGTATTTGTATTTTGTAACATGTATTCGGCGACTCAGAATTGGTGATGTATACCTATTTTGGGAGCGTCACAGTTGGTATCAGAGCTTAGGGATATGATCCCTGGCTAAGATGTGAGGCTAGAACTAAGAGGGGAGAGACGCGTAAATCATTCGCTATTATGACCAATCTAAGCTTATTTGTTATTTAATTGGTAGGGAAAAATATAGGGATAATATGTGGCATGTCAATTAACTCTTGTTTTGTGGTAGTGTTTGAAAATGGCATCTGAAAATGTTGAGATAAGCAATAAATCACATGAGACCGTTGAGTCACTGACGATCAATAACCAGGATAATGTGCATCAGGAAGGCAATAATCCTCAGGTAAACAACAACACCGACCAAATGATGAATGATGGGATATTTAGAGGCTTTCTGCAATTCATACAACATCAGGCAAAAGTGACTCCTATGTAAAATGCAGGTGGAAACACTGGCAACTCATGGATGGTCACTGCTAAGCAGTTCAAGGAGCTGGGACCACCAGAGTTTTTGGGAAAGCCAGAACCACTTAAGGCAGAGACGTGGATAAAGCAGATCACCGAGATATTTGATGTCTTGGGATGCTCCGAGGAGCAAAAGGTTCCTTTTAACACCTTCATGTTGCGAGGAGAGGCAAATTCTTTGTGGGAATACGTAAAGCATACTCAACCTACCGCATTGAAGATATCTTGGGAGAAGTTCCAAGAATTGTTCAACGATAAGTACTTTCCCGAAAGTATTCGTCACATGAAGGAGGTGGAATTTATCAAGCTGGAACAAAATAATATGATCGTGTCGCATTACGAGGGAATAGGGCTCAGTTACTGGAGCGCAATAATGAGTCAACCCAACCAAGAGATAGTAATAGGCAAAATAATAATACTAGTGGTAGCAGTCATCGAAGCGGTGACAACGAACATGGAGGAAATTAACATGCCGAAAATGGTAACCACTTCGGTGGTAATCATGGCCAAGATAATAAAAGTGAAAATTTCAAAAAGATGAGATTCAATAATGATGGAAAGACATCAGAACCAGCACCCGTTGTTAAGGAAGGAGAACGACCACTTATCATATGCTTTAAATGCGGAGGTGAGGGACACATCAGTCCAAACTGCACGTAGAAACCCAAAGCGTGTTACAATTAAGGAAGAGAAGGTCACCTAGCCCAATTTTGTCGGGTAGTGAATTCAAGTCTAGCTGGGATGGAGGCACCAAAGGCCATCCCAGAGAAGTCAAAGTCGGTAGTCCAAGGGAGAGCGTTTATCGTGACCTCCCAAAAAGTGAGGAACCCAAACAAAGTTATCACGGGTAAGCTAATCATAAACTCTTGTGAAGTTCATACCTTATTTGATACCGGTTCTACCCATTCTTTTATTTCTCCTACTTGTGCTCAACGTTTAAATTTAACTCCGGAGAAATTAGACTTTGGCTTATCTGTTAAAACTCCATTGGGAGAAATATTCATTACATCCACTGTTTATAAATCTTGTTTGATTCAAATCGGCACCCTCACATTATCGGTCGATCTTATCTCTTTGAAAATATTTATATTTGATGTGATTTTAGGGATTGATTGGTTAAATAATCATCATGCTAAAATTGATTGCTTTCATAAGGTTGTTAGCTTTCTATTTCTAACAAACCTATTATGCGAATTTAAGCAACCAAACCACTAAAGTGAATCACTGTCATATCAAGCCATAAAGCCATTCGTTTATTGAAAAACGGATGTCAAGCTTTCTTAGCCCATGTCACGGATTAAAACAAAAATACAACAGATTTGAATGATATTTCTATTGTTAATAAATTTCCTGACATATTCCCTGAAGAAATTCATGGCCTACCCCAGAGCGTGAAATTGAATTTCGTATTGATCTTGAATTCGGTATGAAACCAATTTCTAAAGCCCCATATTGAATGGCTCCTATTGAACTTTAGGAGCTAAAAACCTAACTACAGGAGTTGTTAGACATCAGTTTCATTCGTTCTAGTACGTCTCCTTGGGGTGCTCCTGTTCTATTCGTAAAGAAGAAGATGAGAGTATGCGACTTTGTATTGATTATCGGGAGTTGAATCATGTCACCATCAAAAATAGGTACCCGTTGACTCACATTGATGACCTATTTGACCAGTTCCAATGTGCCAAATTCTTTTTAAAGATCGATCTTCGTTCCGGATATCACTAGTTAAAGATTAAAACTGATGACATTCCAAAAACTACTTTCAGAACTCGGTACGGGCATTGCGAATTCCTAGTCATGTCTTTTGGGTTGACTAATGCTCATGCTACCTTCATGGATATGATGAACCGAGTATTCAAAGAATATTTGGATCATTTTGTGGTTGTCTTTATTAATGACATCCTTATTTACTCAAAAAGCTGTGAAGATCATGAGCAACACTTGAGGCTGATACTCCAAAAGCTTCGTGAAAACAAGCTTTATGCCATGTTGAAGAAATGTGAGTTCTGGCTTGAGGAAGTAGTATTCCTTGAGCAGGTGATATCAAGTTACAGAATATCGACCTAGTGAAGATTGAAGCAATACAAAGCTGGGAGCAACCTAAGTCAGTGACCGAAGTACGTAGCTTTCTGGGCTTAGCTGGTTATTATTGGAGATTTATGGAAGGATTTTCTCGAATCGCTACTCTGTTAACTCATCTAACTCGAAAAGATATAAAATTTGATTGGAGCGAGGAATGTGAGAAAAGTTTTCAAGAACTTAAGAGGAGACTCATATCAGCACCTGTTTTGACAATACCATCTAGTTCGGAGGGATTTGTCATCTACAGTGATTCTTCAGGCAGAGGGTTAGGATGTGTTCACATAAAACATGGGAAAGTCATAGCATATGCCTCACGATAACTCAAAGAATATGAGAGGAATTATCCTATTCATGATCTAGAGTTGGCAGCTATCATTTTTGCACTAAAGATCTGGAGACATTACCTGTATGGGGTGAAAGTGGAGATCTATACGGATCATAAGAGCCTCAAATGTTTTTTCACCCAAAAGAAACTCAATATACAAAAATGACGTTGGCTCGAGCTATTGAAAGATTATGATCATACCATTTAATACCATCATGAAAAAGCAAACGTAGTAGCTGACGCGTTGAGCAGAAGATCATATGCAGGTACGAGTGCGATATTGTCAACGTAAAGGCCCATGTTATATGATTTACAAAGGATGGAGATATATTTAAAGTCTCCATGGACCCACGTGATGATGTTAAATATATGAGTAGAACCGACTTTAATAGATAAATTTAAAGCTGCTCAAGCTACAGACCTGGAGCTGATGCGTATGAGGAAAAAAGTACAAGAAGGTGTTATTCCGGAAGCAAGAATCGATTAAAAAGGAATACTTTGAGTCAACTCTAGACTTTGTGTTCCTAACGATTTTGATTTGTAGTATAAAATCATGATGGAGGCGCACAACACACCATTTGCAATCCATTCTGGGAGTACCAAAATGTATAGTGATCTTCAACATACATTTTGGTGGAGCAATATGAAGAGAGTGATAGCGGAGTTTATCTCAAGGTGTCTAATTTATCAACGTGTCAGGATGGAACATCAAGTGCCAAAAGGTTCATTGCAACAACTTGAAATTCCAGAATGGAAGTGGGAGCACATTACCATAGATTTTGTTATTGGTCTTCCCAAGGTTTCTCAAGGCATATATGTAATTTGGGTCATTGTTGATAGATTAACCAAGTCTTCTCATTTCTTACCTATACGAGAAACTTATTCACTTGAACATCTTACTCGTATGTACATATATGAGATTGTAAGACTACATGGTATACCAATATCCATAGTTTTTGGTCGAGACCTAAGATTCACTTCACGGTTTTGGATCAGTTTGCAGAAAGCTATGGGCACGAATTTACTATTTAGTTTAGCATATCATCCTCAGACGGACGGGTAGTCGAAGAGGACTGTTCAAACTCTTAAAGATCTATTAAGACTTTTTGTCCTTGACTTCAAAGGAAGTTGGGACAAGTTCTTACCATTAGTGGAATTCTCCTACAACAACAGTTATCAAGAGAGAATAGGCATAGCTCCATTCGAGGCATTGTTTGGACGCAAGTGTCATTCTGCAGTATGCTAGGATGAGGTGGGTGAAGTAACGTTGTTAGGACCAGAATTGGTACGCATGACTACAGAAAAGATTCAAATGATCTGACAACGTATAAAGACCTCACAAGATCGAAAAAAGAGTTATGATGATCTTCATCGAAAGGACATGGAATTCAATGTTGGAGATCATGTGTTGTTATGTGCTTCTCCATGGAAGGGAGTTACAAGATTTGGAAAGAGAGGAAAGCTCAATCCTCGATTCATTGGCCCATTTGAAATCCTCGATCGAGTAGGAACTGTGGCCTATAGACTCGCCTTACCACCAACTATGTCTCCTGTTTATAACATTTTTCACATATCTATGTTACATAAATTAATATGTAGAAGACCCGAACCACATTATTAATTTAGAACCAAACGAAATAGTGAAAGATTTAACGTATGAAGTGGTACCTGTTAAAATCTTGGATAAGAAGGAACATATTCTAAGCTCCAAGGTTATACCTCAAGTCAAGATTTTATGGAGAAACCACGATGTTGAGGAAATGACCTGGGAGTTAGAATCTGAAATGAAATCAAGGTATCCTCACCTCTTTGACATACCAGGTACGTACACCAAATTCGGGGAAGAACTTTCATAAGAAGAGGAGGTTGTAACACCCCAACTTTTATGAATAAAGATTTAATTTCTCGAAATATATTTTTGAATATTATGGTGTGGATTTAATATAATGTTATAGTTGTAGGTAATATTTATAAATTTTGCAAAGTAAGAAATTTGTTATAAAATATTCGATTGGTCGGGGAATATTCGTTTTAACGGGGAATATTCGTAGGACGACACAATCATTGGTGGTGTGACAACTCGAGAATTTAGATAATTATTAAAATCTTAAAAGATTGAATAAAGGTCAAATAATAGACCTAGACAGAAAATAAGTGTATGGATTTGACATTTCTGTGGTGGATTTTTAAGGAGTTAAAAAATTTTGTGAAGGACTTGAATGATTTGATAGACTGTAAGTGATGGTATGGATGTAATAACCCAATATTTTTGATATAATTAAATAAGAAATTTTGCGTATAATTTTATGTATGTATAAATATATATAACAATATTATTTTTACTAAGTATCAAAGTGAATATGGGAATGCATGCATGATAAAGGAATGTGATTATGTGCTAATAAAGAATGTTAGTATGTAAGATTATACTAACCTAATAGATAAATTTTATTATCTCAAGTTATTAATTATTTTAAACCTAATTGAGACATGTCTCATTGGGTTATAAGATTGAACGCATAAAAGAAAACATTTTACATTCCAACTTGGATGGAATGGAAATTTAAGTAACTAATTATGGTAAAATAAATTAAGGTTTTGGGTCATATTAGTTGACCTAGCCCAAACAATAAAATTGGAAGCCCAAAAGAATTAAAGGAATGGCCTAATCCTAGCCCAATTAAAGAGGGGCATTATAGTAATTTAATTTAGCAAAATTTGCATTTAAAAATAAAGTAAAAAATGAGGAAAATATGGGGAGAGTATCTGGCCCTTTGTGTAGAGAATAGGTATGTGATTTATTTTTATTTTTTTTCTTCATTTGAACTTAGTTAGGTGTCATTCCATGATTTAGCCACACTATTTTGCTAAGATTACAAGCTATATGGAGAGAGAAGAGAGGAGATATGGTAGTAGATTATCTATAGATATCTAAATATAGATTTTTACCAAGACTTAAAAACATAATTCTCTTTCATCTCATCCTAAGTTAGCAAACCAAACAAAACAATAGAGAGAGAAAGGGGGCTATAGAATTTGGTAGTTATAGGGAGTCTAGGAGGTGTCTTGGATCTTCATACAACTTAAAATCATAAGATACTTGAAGGATCAAGAAGCTTGCAAGAATAAAAAGGTAAGAAAATAAAAAATTTCAATTTTTGTGCTCTTTTTTGTTAGATCTTTATGAACCAAGCAACTTTTGTTTTGGATCATTAAAAACTTAAGATTTACATGAGTATTTGTATTTTATGTGTATCAAATTATTTTTGAAATCAAAAGTTAGATCCAAAATGAGAAAATCAAGTTTGTACCAAAAGGTTTAAGAAAAAGCTTTCCTTTGTATGCTATATATATATATTTTATGTTAGATTCTTTGAGTTCATGTGATTAATGGTTTAAAATATGTTAGCATGATAGATACATGATTTAAGGGCAAAACCCCTTTGGATTCACTCAAATATGTTAATAAATGAACAAGTTATGAATTAAATCCCAAACTACCCTACCTGTTGAACACAAGCTACTGATCAGTCACTTCTTCCATTCTTCTGGGACCAAAACAGAACCAAAATGGATGTTTGATATATGGAAATTCTAGTTCAGGAAAATAAGAATCCAACGATACCTATTGGACCTAAATCCGACTTGTAGATTTTGTTTTATAAGCGTTTCCGTTAAGGACCCCAAATTTGGAAAATGAACCAACTGTTTAAGAAAACCTTGCAGACCAGTCACTTTGGGCCTAATTTCCGGTACCTAGACAGATTGGAATTTGGTGTTTGATAAATGAAAACTGTAGTCCAAGAAGATTTGGATCCAACGAGTCCAATTGGGCCTCAATCGGAGTTGTGGATCTTATAATACAAGTGTTTCTGTAAAGGATGAATTACATATTCTATTACATTTTTGAAAAAAATTACAATAATAGTGTACTCATAAAATATTTACACAATTAATACAATTTCATATTTATTTGCAATATTAGTACAATTAGGATTCCTTAATTTAGGAAATTAATATGCAATTAGGATTCCTTAATTTAGGTTCTTCTCTCTCTCCTCATCTAGAACAACTGCATTAGTTAGTCATCCCCTTCTTCTTCATTCAACGTATTCTTTCAAGGACTTCTATCTCTGCATTAGTATTTGAAGATGAATGGATTTAAACAAAAATACCCCCAGAACTCGTCCGATAATTCTCTGCATTAGTATTTGAGAACTATCACCAAACCACTAGAACTCGTCCGCTAATTCTCGATCAAATCCGCAAAAACCGAAGTGTTAGCACTCAAATCCTCAGAATTCAACTCCAAAACTATTGAACCCCCATTTTTCCCCTTCAAATTCAGCCTCACATCAAAATTCCCCAAACCCCCCTCCTCTCTCTCTTCCCCATTAGTAAACACGGACCCATTTTCAAGTTCGGGTGGCAAGCTCTCCGTCGTAATCGGAATGACGGTTTATTGAACAACAGAGTTAACGGGGGAAACCCGACCTAGAGACAAGATCCAGTTTTTGAGGCTGGGTTTGGGAGAAACTAGAAATGAATTAGGGTTCTCGGGGCTACGGGGTGGGACGGTGAAGGAGCAACACCACGAGCGACAGCGCTGGGAAAGCACATTCTGTCGTGTTCAATGTGTTCCTTCAAATACTGGATGTTGGTAACCAAACTTTCATACCAAGGTAACCAAACTGTCATATCAAAGTAACCAATCAACCTCCACACTTTCAATTTTTTCTTAGTGCAGTTGGTAACCAAACCTTCAGATCAAGGTAAGCAAACCTTCATACCAAGGTAACAAAACCTTCATACCAAGGTAACCAATTCACATCCACACCTGCAGTTTTTTCATTGTGCAGTTAGTAGCCAAACCTTCAGACCAAGGTAACCAATTCAGTTTTATTAAGTTACCAATTTTGTTTGAATGTGATGCATTTGGTAGCCAACCATTCATACAAAGGTAATTATTTTATTATTTATGAGTACCAAAATAGTCATAAAAAAAATTTCAGAACAGTAAATGTTACATCTATTTATTTTTAAACTTTTTGCAGGGCGAATCTTCTTCTTCTTCTCATTGGCGTTTTGGACAATGAAGATTCGCGGCGGTGTAGCGGCAGAGTAGCGGAAGAGAAGCCGTCGGGAAGAGAAAACTAAAAAAGTAAAAACTGAAACAGAGCCCAATTTACATGTACAGATATTTTATTTATTTATTTATTTGTTAACTATTATTTCAAAGTGTATGTGAGGGAGATGAAGATTTGAATTTGAAAATTTGAATTTGAATTATTATTTTGAATTTGAATTATTAATTATGGCAGTTATTTCTCCTTGATTTTAGGTTTCTTTATTAATGTGAATTGTACTATTTTTGTAATATGGGTCCTAATTACACTATTTTTGTAATTATTTTGTTGATTCACTAATGTTGTAATTACTTTCTAATTGTTGTATATTTCTGTAAAGAACCCTTCTATAAAAGACTCCAAAACTGAAAATGTTTACAAGGCATGTAATGGTCAGTTGGTAGTGGCCTATTTTCAGGGTGCTATACTAGGCCAAATGGACCATTTCTTGAGCGTAAAACATAGCTCGGGAAGTTACGGTTCTAACTATACCAAGTGGGCCCAAATCGAACTTGTAGATTTCCGTCTAGAAGTGTTTCCGTGGAGGACCCCAACTTTAAAAGGAAATTATAGAATAAATAGAAAATAAATATTAAAAATTCATAATAAATTTGTAAAAAATTATTTTAATGCCTAAATATGGGTTTTTTATAATTTGGAATATATTTCATTAATATTTTAATATTTTAAATATTAATGATAGTTAATTTATTTAATTATTATATTAAATAAATTGCTTAAAAATGGTTTTAATACTTTAAAAATCATTTGAAATTATATTAAAGTGTAAGAAAATATTTTAAGTTCTTTTTTTAATGACTTTTAATATTTTGTGATGAATTTCATTAATAAATTAATATTAATGATAATGGATTTATTTAATAAATATATTAAATAAATTGTGGAAAATTAGAATTAATGCTTTAAAAATAATATAAAAATGATTTAAGGGTTATAAAAATATTTTAAGTTATAAAATATAACTTTTGATAATTTGTCATGAAAACATTAATATTTAATATTAATGGAAATTATTGGATAATAGATTTAACTATTTAAAATTATTTAAATGTGATTTTAAGGTATTAAAAAAACTTTGATATATTATAAATTTATTATAATATTATGTTATGATTTTCATTAATACTTTATATTAAATAAATATTAATGATAAAGGAATTATATGGTATTTGAATTATATAAATATGATATTAATGATTGTAAAATCATGATAAATGATAATAATTATCTGAAAATTATTATAAGTCATTGAAAAATATTTTTGACTAAAAATAAATTATGTAAGATAATTGTTAAGTGTATAGACCAAGTTTTATGATTAGTAGGCTCGAGAATTGTTCGACTATGACGTCAGGATGTTGAAATTGTGTTGGTTTCAACTCAGACTGAAATAGTTTGACTTGATACCGAGTCTTAGGTAGTTTGTGGACAGATAGGGTTATGTGTTATGTGTTTATGTTATTCTATATATATATATATATAATAGTATTATACTGTGATGATATTATTCTAATATTTGGAGATCAGTATACTGTGATGATATTATTCTAACAAGTTCAAGAATTAATTTATCCAGGAACTAATAATGTCCAAATTGTCAACATGATACTTCTTTGTAGAGTAAAATTCAAGAATGCTCAGAAGAATATTTCCATGAAAAGATACTGGATGAAGCGCAAATATCAAGGATATTCCACTAATTTCATGGAGTATAGAAGTCAAAACTTTAACCAACTAGGTATAATAAAGAATGGAATAACAAAAGAAATCACCAGGCATGCGATAGACCGCATGCATAAGTTATTCCAACAGTAATAATAAATAACGGAACCAAAGTCAAAGTAAATTTAGACCGATAGGATATTCCAAATGTAATAATAAAGAATAGAATAACAATGTAAATCACCATGCATGTGACGCATATGCATGTGTTATTCCAATGTAATAATAATGATTGGAATAACAACATAAATCACCATGCATGCGATAGATCAAGCATGCATGTGTTATTCCAACGTAATAATAATTAATGGAACGAAGTCGCATAATACGCACCGATAGGATATTCCAAATGTAATAAATAAGCTAAATCGAATCAAAATAATGCGTAACGTATGCATGGGATGTTCACAAAATAATAAAGAATGGAATAATGTAAAAATTTTACCATGTATAGGATAGCTCATGATCACAAAGTTATTCCAACATAATGATAAAGAATGGAATAATGAAAGAATTTCACCAAGAATAGGATAGCTCACAGATATACTGAGTTATTCCAACGTAATAATAAAGAATTGAATAATGTAAGTTCTCTTCATGAATACGAAAGAAATAATACCCCTTACGATCAATAAATAATATCCCTTACCTTAGAACAAACTTGATATAGGAGTAGTGAAGTAGCGTAATACTTTTCTTCTTTCTCTCTATAGTTTCTCTCTAGTTTTCAATTGAATTGTAAGAAATAATGAAGGAATGAGCTTACATTTATGATTTAATGGATTAAATAGTAACTAATTCATGAACGATCCAGATTGATTCACTTTTAAACAGACGGTCCAGATTGATTTACTATAAAATATTCAAATAAAACAAAATCTTTTAAATAAAATATAATATATTTTATTTATAATCTAATAAAACGAATAACATTATAAAAGTATTCTGCTTTTATATAAAAGATTTTACTATGCAAACACTATGCATAATAAAATAAATAACTTTATAAAAGTATTCTATTTTATATAAAAAGATTTTACTATACAAACACTATGCAGGCACTATGCAAACACTATGCATAATAAAATATAATATATTCTAATTATTGTCTTATAAAACAAATAACTTTATAAAAGTATTCTGTTTTATATAAAAAGCTTTTCTGTTTTATTACATTAATAATACTAATAAAACAAAACTTTATCATCATTATTATAATTCACACTATTAATCGATCAGGTCATTCCCAGGAAAGAGGGGGCTTTCCAATAAGGATTTCTCCCTATTGGCGCGCAATTAGGTGACAAAACCTCTCCTTGGCAAAACTTCTAGACATCGTTAATATTGCAAATAATAATATTAACAACTTTGTTATCTCAATTATTGATTTAATAATATATAAATTATTGACAATAATTGAATCAAATAATGTGAGATACTATGCAGCAATTATTATAACAATAATTGAACAAAACTGAATGACTTCTCATGTAAGCATCAATAATCAATACCGTATGTGCTACTATGCAACCACAGCCAGACATCGCATTTCTTTAACACCGGGTGTTTCAACAGCTTAATGGTAAAACTTCCACCGTTATATTTTATAAAAATATTTTTGTCGCTTTCTCAATCCGATAATAATTCCGCTAGGGTCCACTTAATGATTGTCTGTGTCAAATCGCATTTAATATTCCTCGCTAAAACGAATATTCTCAGAGCCAATCGAATATAATTTAACAACTTGCATACTTTGCAGAATTTATAAATACTAACCAAAACTATAACATTATATCAAATTTATTCCATAATATTCAAAAATGATAATTATAGAAAATTCATCTTTATTTATAAAAGTTGGGGTCTTACAAATTGAATGTTATATAACAACTTGCATACTTTGCAAAATTTATAAATACTACCCACAATTATAACATTATCTCAAATTCACACCATAAAATTCAAAAAAATATTTTGAGAAATTTAAATCATTATTCATAAAATTTGGGATTTTACAATCTCCCCTCCTTATGAAATTTCGCCCTCAAAATTTACGTACGTACCTAGTATGCCGAACAGATGAGCATACCTCGTTAGATTCTAACTCTTGAGGTATAACCTTTGAGTGTCAAATATGATCCTTCTTATCCAAGATTTTAACAATTACATCTTCATATGTTAAATTATCCGCTATCTCGTCCGGTTCTAAATCAATAATGTGGTTCGGATCGTCCACATATTTATGTAACATCGATACGTTAAAAACGTTATGAACACGCGACATACTTGGCGGTAAAACGAGTCTATAAGCCATAGTTCCTACTTAATCGAGGATTTTAAATGGAACAATTAAATCAAGGGTTGACATTTCCTCTCTTCATCAATTCTTGGTTCTAGAATAACGCCATCTTGAACCTTCTTTTTTCATATTCATCAGCTTCAGGTGTGTAGTTTAAGCGGCTTTAACTTTATCGATTAAAGTCGATTCTACTCGTATATTTGTTATCTTCACGTAGGTTTGTATATTCACACTCATAAACGCGTACGATCTTCTACTCAACGCGTCAGCTACCACGTTCGCTTTTCCACGATGGTATTGAATGGTACGATCGTAATCTTCAATAGCTCGAGTCAACTCTTTGGCGCATGTTACGTTCGTTGTAGTTGAAGAAATATTTAAGGGTTTTAGAAATGGGGTTTTGTATTGGGGTTAGTACAAAATTCGATTTCACGCTCTGGGGTAGGCCAAGAAGTCTTCAAGAATACGTCAGGAAATTTATTAACAATAGAAATATCATTCAAAACTGTGACTCTCATCCAAGACTTGGATTGTACGCCACATTGATACCTATCAACTTGCCACCGTTATTCACGACTTCCCCTACAGAAAGTCTGGCTTCGGTGCATTCCACACAAGGAAGTCACCAAAGAAAGGCTCGGGGCTCTTTACTTATGGCTTGATATAACAGTAATTGACTTTAGTGGTTTGGTTGATTGAATTCGCATAACAGGTTGGTTAGGAATATAAAAGCTAACAACCTTATGAAAGCATGATGAGTAGTTAACCAATCGATTCCAAAAATCACATTAAAGGCAAGTATTTTCAAAGGGATAAGATCGACAGGTAACGTGAAAGTGTCGATTTGAATCAAATAAGATTTATATACAGTGGAGGTAACGAAGGTTTCTCCCAACGGAGTTTCAATAGATAAGTCAAAGTCTAAGTTCTCAGGAGTCAAATTTAAACGTTGAGCGCAAGCAAGAGAGATAAAAAAAAAGAGGTAGCACCGGTATCGCATAAGGTATAGACTTCGTAAGCGTTTATGATTAACTTACCCATGACAACTTTGTTCGGGTTCTTCGACAAACACTCTCACTTAAACTACTGGCTTTGACTTGTCTGGGACATCCTTTGGCGTCACCATCCCAGTTGGACTTGACTTCACTACATGACAAAATTGAGCTTGGTGACCTTCTCTTCCGCAATTGAAACACACTTTGGATTGTTGCGTACAGTTTGGATGGATGTGTCCCTCCTGTCCACATTTGAAACATACGACTGGTGGTCGTTCTTCTTCCTTTGAAACGGGTGCTGATGATGCTGTCTTTCCATCATTATTGAACCTTCTCTTCTTGAAATTTCCACTTCTATTAATTTGGCCATGATTACCACCGAAGTGGTTACAATTCTTGGCATGATAATTTCCCCGATAGTTATCATTGTTTCATGGTAGCCGCCACCTGCATACAATTATTATCGCTTTGTTGGTTGTTGCCTTTTGGTTGTGTTGACTCATTATCGCGCTACAATAACTGAGCCCTATTCACAACATCTGAATATAAACAAAGTTTGTGAGAAATGAGGTATTGGCGTTTATCGGGTTTTAAACCTCTCAGAAACATTCGCGTTATTCGCTCCTCATTATCGACCATATGGGATACAAACCGGCGCAAACTTAGCCTTGTACTGCGACATAGTCATATTATTTTGCTCCAGCTTGATAAATTCCACCTCCTTCATGCGACGAATACTTTCAGGAAAGTACTTATCATTGAACAATTCTTGAAATTTCACCCAAGACATCTTGAGTGCATCAGGCAAGGTATGTTTTACAGATTCCCACCAATGATCTGCTTTTTCACGCAACATAAAGGTGGCGAATGGAACTTTTTGCTCCTCTGAGCATTCCAAGACATCAAATATCTTGGTGATCTGCTTAATCCACGTCTCTGCCTTAAGTGGGTCTGGCCTTCCCAAAAACTCCAGTGGTCCCAGCTCCTTGAACTGCTTAGTGGTGACCATCCGTGGGTTGCCATTGTTTCCACCTGCATTATGAACAGGAGTCTCTCTCGTTTGGTGTTGCATGAATTCTAAAAAGCTCCTAAACGTACCGTCGTTTGTCATTTGATCAGTGTTGTTGTTTATAGGAGGATTATCACCTTCCTGTTGCACATTATTCTGGCTATTGATCATTGGTGACTCAACGGTCTCATGTGCTCCATTGCTTACCTCAACATTTTCAAATACTGCCACAAAACAAGGGTTAATTAACAAATCACATACTATCCTTATACTCTGACCGACCATATAAATACCAAATAAACTTAGGTAGGTCATACTAGCAAAGGAATTCCCCGTCTCTCCCCTCCTAGTTCTTATCTCACATCTCAGCCAGGGATCATATCCCTAAGTTTTGATACCAACTGTGACGCCCCCAAAATTGGTATACATCACCTATTCTGAGTCGCCAAATACATGGTACAAAATTCAAATACAACTTAATTATACAACAGTCGTGTAAAATACGACAAAACATATGTTGTGAGTTCTAATACAAATATTTTCATCTAGACAATATCCACACTCAATTGAGTCCTCATTACATTTATTATCACACTATTTAATAGAGTAGTGAGGACTACTAATGCTATTATCTGGACCGTCACTCCATTCCCCTACTAGTCCTTGCTACGTTTTCATTTCCTGAAGAGAACAATGAAAGCAAAAAGGGTGAGCTCAACTAGCCCAGTAAGAAATATCATGACTAAGATAATGCATAATAAATTATCGTTAGCCTTCAAGAGTGTTAAACTGATACAATATAACAAACATCAAGTTTAACTGCAGCGGAACAAGCAATCCATTAAAAGAGTTAAGTAGAGAATAAAATCTACTAAATTTTATGATTTAAAAAGGTTTTTTCATCACTTTTATCACTGAGACTCAGCTTAATAAATAATCCACATCATCCCTGCACTATGGCCAAGGAAATTCATTAGTATCACGACCACAAATTTTTCATGCACTACGGGCCAAGGATATTCGTGTATTCATCAATGGTCATGGTCATGCCAACAACTGTCCATCAATGCAGTACAGGCCAATGAGGACTTTTACCACATCATTTGTAACATTACGGTCATGATTATACCGATTAATCCCTGGTCATAATCATACCATGTCCATTTATGCACTACAGGCCACAGATGACTTTCAACATAATATAAACATGAGGATGATGACAATGATATAAGAATTAAATAAAACAAGTTCAAGAATTAATTTATCCAGAACTAATAACGCCTAAATTGTCAACATGATACTTCTTTGTAGAGTAAAATTCAAGAATGCTCGTAAGAATATTTCCACGAAAAGATCTCGGATGAAGTGCAAATATCAAGGATATTCCACTAATTTCATGGAGTATAGAAGTCAAAACTTTAACCAAATTGAGTATAAATAAGAATGGAATAACAAAAGAAATCACCGGGCATGCGATTGATCACAGAGACGAGTTATTCCAACGAGAATAATAAATAACGGAACCCAATCATGTAAGAAACGCACAGACGTGATATTCCAACATAATGATAAGGAATGGAATAACGTAAGAATTTCACCAAGTATAGGGTAGCTTGGCGTGATCTGAGTTATTCCAATGGAATAATAAAGAATGGAATAACAAAAGTTCTCTTCATGAATACGAAAGAAATAATACCCCTTACAGTACAACAAATAATATCCCTTACCTTAGAACAAACTTAATATAGGAGTAGTGAAGTAGCAGAATACTTTTCTTCTTTCTCTCTATAGTTTCTCTCTCTAGAGATTCAGTGAATTCATAAGAAATAATGAAGGAATGAGCTTTTATTTATAGAAGAATGGATTGAATAGTAACTAATTCATGAACGATCCAGATTGATTCACTTTTAAACGGACGGTCCAGATTGATTTACTATAAAATATTCTAATAAAATAAAATCTTTTAAATAAAATATAATATATTCTATTTATAATCTAATAAAACGAATAACTTTATAAAAGTATTTTGTTTTATATAAAATGATTTTACTATGCAAACACTATGCATGCACTATGCAAACACTATGCATAATAAAATATAATATATTCTAATTATTGTCTAATAAAATAAATAACTTTATAAAAGTATTCTATTTTACATAAAAGATTTTATTATACAAACACTATGCAGTAATTTATGCATAATAAAATATAATATATTCTAATTATTATTCAATAAAACAAATAACTTTATAAAAGTATTACATTTTTATATAAAAAGCTTTACATTTTTATTACATTAATAATACTAATAAAACAAAACTTCATCATCATTATTATAATTCACACTATTAATCGACCAGGTCATTCCTAGGAAAGAGGGGGCTTTCCAATAAGAATTTCTCCCTATTGGCGCGCAATTAAGTGACCAAACCTCTCCTTGGCAGAACTTCTAGACATTGTTAATATTACAAATAATAATATTAACAACTTTGTTATCTCAATTATTGATTTAATAATATATAAAATATCGATAATAATTGAATCAAATAACGTAAGATACTATGCAGCAATTACTATAGCAATAATTGAACAAAATAGAGTGACTTCTCACGTAAGCTTCAATAATCAATATCGTGTGCTACTATGCAACCACGCGTATTACTGTACTTTTACTACCAAGTAGTTCAACAGTATTAACGGTAAAATTCCGCCGTTATTTTCATAAAAATATTTTTGTCATTTTCTCAATCCGACATTAATTCAATTGTGGGGTCCACCAATGATTGTGCCGTCGTATGAATATTCCCCGACCAATCAAATATTATATAACAACTTGCATACTTTGTAAAATTTATAAATACTACCCACAACTATAACATTATCTCAAATTCACTCCATAATATTCAAAAAAATATTTTGAGAAATTTAAATTTTTATTCATAAAATTTGAGATTTTACAATGCTAGTTCACAATTATATTGTTGAATGTTAGTCAACTATTATTCAAAATCTTTCCATCATGATATATACTTGATTTATTGAACTTAAACTTGATGGGCAAACTTGTTGCTCCCCCTTGTTATATCATGATAAACATTGCAGATTAAGGTGAATATGTCGGATACAAGGAAAAGTCAAAGCCAAGTTCAGCTTGTGAATTATATGTGCAGCTAAATTGAAACAGTAATTGTAAGGCCCCAACTTTTATGAATAAAGATGAATTTTCTATAATTATCATTTTGAATATTATGGAATGAATTTGATATAATGTTATAGTTGTGGGTAATACTTATAAATTTTGCAAAAATACACAAAGTTGTTATATAATATTCGATTGGTCTGGGAATATTCGCTTTAACAGAAATATTCGCATAACGACACAATCATTGGTGGACCTCACAATGTAATTATTATCGGATTGAGAAAAAAGCGATAAAAGATTTTATAAAAATAACGACGGAAGTTTTATCATTAACTATTGAAACACCTTGTTAAAAATGCAGGTGATACTGCACGTGGTTGCATAGTAAATGTACTGTATTGATTATTGATACTTACGTGAGAAGTCACTCGCTTTTGTTCAATTATTGCTTCAAAGAATTGTTGCATAGTATCTCACGTTAATTGATTCAATTATTGTCGATATTTTATATATTATTAAATCAATAATTGAGACGACGAAGTTATTAATATTATTATTTGCAATATTAACGATGTCTGAAGTTCTCGCCAAGGAGAGGTTTGGTCACCTACTCAATTGCTACCAATAGGGAAAAATTCTTATTGAAAGCCCCCTTTCCTAGGAACGACCTGGTCGATTAATAGTGTGAATTATAATAATGATGATGAAGATTTGTTTTATTAGTATTATTAATGTAATAAAACAGAAAAGCTTTTTATATAAAACAGAATACTTTTATAAAGTTATTCGCTTTTTATTAGACTATAAATAGAATATATTATATTCTATTATGTATAGTGTTTTGCATAGTAAAATCATTTTATATAAAACAAAATACTTTTATAAAGTTATTCATTTTATTAGACTATAAATAGAATATATTATATTCTATTATGCATAGTGTTTTGCATAGTAAAATCTTTTTATATAAAACAGAATACTTTTATAAAGTTATTCGTTTTATTAGATTATAAATAAAATATATTATATTTTATTTAAAAGATTTTGTTTTATTAGAATATTTTATAGTAAACCAATATGGACCGTCCGTTTAAAAGTACATCAATCTGGACCGTTCAGGAATTAGTTACTATTCATTCCATTCTCCTATAAATAAAAGCTCATTCCTTCATTATTTCTTACGAATTCACTGAAACTCTAGAGAGAGAAACTATAGAGAGAAATAAGAAAAGTATTCTACTACTTCACTACTCCTATATCCAGTTTGTTCTAAGGTAAGGGGTATTATTTCTTTCGTATTCATAAAGAGAACTTCTATTATTCCATTTTTTTATTCTATTGGAATAACCTGTATACGTAGTCTACCCTATACTTGGTGAAAATTCTTCTGTTATTCCATTCTTTATTATTATGTTGGAATAACCTGTCTATGCGAAGTACCGCATACATGGTGAAATTCTTCTGTTATTCCATTCTTTATTATTCTGTTGGAACATCCTGTTTGTGCGTTTACGCATGATCTGGTTCCGTTATTTATTATTCTGTTGGAACATCCTGTTGGTGCGAATTTCGTTTGACCTGGTTCCGTTATTTATTATTCTGTTGGAATATCCTGTCTGTGCATTTACGCATGACCTTGTTCCGTTATTTATTATTCTGTTGGAATAACCTGTCTGTGCAGTCTATCGCATGCCTGGTGATTTCTTTTGTTATTCCATTCTTATTTATACTCAGCTGGTTAAAGTTTTGACTTCTATACTCCATGAAAATAGTGGAATATCCTTGATATTTGCGCTTCATCCAATATCTTTTCGTGGAAATATTCTTCTGAGCATTATTGAATTTTACTCTACAAAGAAGTATCATATTGACAATTTGGACGTTATTAGTTCATGGATAAATTAATTCTTGAACTTGTTTTATTGAATTCTTATATCATTGTCATCATCATCATGTTTATATTATGTTGAAAGTCATCTGTGGCCTATAGTGCATAGATGGACTTGGTATGATTATGACCAGGGATTAATCGGTATAATCATGATCGTAATGTTACAAATGATATGGTAAAAGTCCTCATTGGCCCATAGTGCATTGATGGACAATTATTGGCATGATCATGACCATTGATGAATACACGAATATCCTTGGCCCGTAGTGCATGGATAATTTGTGGTTGCTATACTAATGAATATCCTTGGCCATAGTGCAGGGATGATGTGAATTATTTATTAAGCTGAGTCCCAGCGATAAAAGTGATGAAAAATATTTTAAATCATAAAAGATAGTAGATTTTATTCTCTACTTGACTCTTTTAATGGATTGCTTATTCAACATGAGCTAAACTTGATGTTTGTTATATTGTATCGCTTTAGCACCGTTGAAGGCTAACGATAATTTATTTTGTATTATCTTAGTCATAATATTTCTTCTTTGGGCTAGTTGAGCTCACCTTTTACTTTCATTGTTCTCTTGAGAAATGAGAACGTAATAGGACTAGTCGGGGAACGGAGTGATTATCATATAATAATAGCATTAGTAGTCCTCACTATTACATTAAATATTTTCGATAATAAATGTAATGAGGACTCAATTGAGTGTGGATATTGTCTAGATGACAATATTTGTATTAAAACTTACAGCATATGTTTTGTCGTATTTTACACGACTGTTGTATAATTAAGTTGTATTTGAATTTTGTACCATGTATTTGGCAACTCAAGATGGGTGATGTATACCAATTTTGGGGGCGTCACAGTAATGTATGATAATAATATTATATGCTAGATAGGTTATGAATTGTGTATAAGTTAAGGTTACTCGACCTTGGGCATAGTGAATAATGTTTAATGTATAAACAATTTATGTTTATATCTTCCGCAAGTTATAGAAATAGTATACCAGATCCTTGGTGATTAGGACCGGAATCTGAGGATGCTACAGGTGGACCCCACAATAAAATTATTTTCGGAGTTAGAAAATGACAAAAATATCTTTTTATAAAAATAACGACGAGAGTTTTACCGTTAACTGGTGAAATACCCGGTGATAAAAGTACAGTAATATGCGTGGTTGCATAGTAGCACACGGTATTGCGTGGTTGCTAAATTGTGTGCTGATGAAATTGCGCCCACGAAATTTTTTTTCCTGTGCATCCATGATTTTATTTTCTAAATAGTATCTTTTCATTCTCCTATAAATAGGATGCTTAGTTTAGAATTGAAAATCACATCAAAATTAGAGAATTCTTCTTCTATAATATTGAGCACATTTCTTTAGAATTTAAGAAAGCTTTGAGTGTAGAAAATAGTGCAAGTTTTCTTCAAGAATATCCCCGCCCCTACCAGTCAGAAGTACTTTCCTTTTAAGGTAAGAGATATTATTTTTGTTCAATATTCGTAAGAAATAATATTTTCTTCCATACTCTGTAGTATGTAAGTAATATTATTCCATTTCAGATTCCAATTTCTACACTCATTTTGTTAAAGTATGGTTTCTATACTCCTTGAAATTAGTGGAATATTCTTGAAATTTGCGTTTCATCTAGTATCGTTCCACTAAAATATTTTTCTGGACATTCTTATTAAATTTTGATCTTTTCATGTCGGGGTACTATTCACGGGATACTATTCACTAGTGTACTATTTACCCGGGGTACTATTCATGATAAAAATTGAGTTCTTTTCTGTCCAAATCATTGTTGATACAATATTATTCTTGAATTTTCTCCACAAAGTAGTATCATGTTGACAATTTGGACATTATTGAATTCTGGATAAATTGAATTCTAAATCTCTAAAATTTATAATTTCTCTCATTTAATTAAATTCTTATATCATTGTCATCATCCTCATGCTTATATTGTGATGAAAGTCATCTTTGGCCCGCAGTGCATAAATGGACTATTGATTGGTATGATTATGACCAGGGATTATTCGATATAATCATGACCTGTAATGTTACAAATGATGTGGCAAAAGTCCTCATTGGCCTGTAGTGCTTTGATGGACAGTTGTTGGCATGATCATGATCATTGGCGAGAACACGAATATCCTTGGCCCGTAGTGCATTGATAATTCGTGGATTAATGAATATCCTTGGCCTGTAGTGAATGAATAATTTAGTGATGTGGATTATTTATTAAGCTGAGTCTCGGCAATAAAATTGATGATAAACTTTTAAATCATAGAAGATAGTAGATATCATTCTCTACTTGACTCTTCTAATGGATTGTTTGTTCTACTGCAGTTAAACTTGTTATCTATTGTATTCTATCAGTTTAACACTGTTGAAGGCTAACGATAATTTATTCTACATTATCTTAATCATAATATTTTGTGTTGGGCTAGTTGAGCTCACCCTTTGCTTTCATTTTTCTCTTTAGGAAATGACAATATAGTTGGGACTAGTCGGGGAATTGAGTGACGGTCCAGATGGTTGCTATAGTAGTCCTCACTATTCTTTGAAATAGTGTGATAATAATTGTGATGAGGACTCCATTTGAGTTTGGATATTGTCTAGAAGACAATATTCGTGTTAAAACTCTCAGCTATGTTTTGTCGTATTGTATTAATGAAGTTTGTATTTGTATTATGTACCATGTATTTGGTGACTCAGAATGGGTGATGTATACCTATTTTGGGGGGTCACAAAATGTACTTCAACGGCTGAAATCATTGGACCATCACCGATTCTTCGCTGGATTTACTTGCCAACGGCTAAAAATGCCAAGGTTACTTGACCTTCGTTGAAATGTGCTTCAACAGATGAAATCATCGGACCATCACTGATGATTTGCTAGATTTACGTGCCAACAACTACAGTTGTATGAAATCCCTATTGGGGATATGTTTTGATGAGAGGAATGGTTGTAATTGGAATCACAACCCCAAGTTGATGGCATTGGACCTTTGTGAGGTATTGCCAAATGTAGTTTGCAATAGCTATGACCATCAGTGTTGTAAACCCTATATTCGGGTGTATATTAATGAGTGATATGTAGACCCGCAGTTTGGTAAAAAAATATGGATTTCAGGCTTTTCCGCTTAATCGCGTAGCGTATTTTTTCCTAATTTGACTTTTCAGCTTGTGAGACCTCCTTTGCAACTCAAATTGGATAGATCCAGAGGGGTGGGACCTGCCTAAGAAAGTCGCAAGTACACCTGTGGTAGCCGTAGATACACCTACAGCCATCTGTGGGTGTATTTGAAGCTCTCGTTGCTTTCACAAGTCATTTTTAAGTTGTACCACATAGAGAATCTGAGAGTTCTTCTTCAAATCTACTGAGTTCGAGCTTCTTTTTGCAAAATCCGTCACCGTACAAGTGTTCTGCACTATCCTGGTAATGTATGCATGTCTTCTTTTCCAGTTTTTGTCTGTTAGAAAATGAGTTATCACATGAAATGCTTTTAAACACATAGTAGTGAATATGCATGCTCATATGACTTGATAAAAAATATTCAACATAGTAAATTTTAGTATTTAACCACGTTGAACATAGTGTTGTGAAAAAATTTGACTTTTAAAATAGTCAAATTTGCACCTTTTTCTGCTATTTCTTATCCTATTTGAGGATAAATGAGCAAAGGTTGTAAAACAAAGTAATCCTGGTAATTAAGCTACCCTTATGGATTATGACTTTGATATTTTTATGCATATAGGATGTTTATAACTTTGGATTAGTGTGCTACTGAATGGCCACCTAGTCATGCATATTTGCATGTGGATAGTCCTTTTTACAAAGGAGACTCTGGCAAAAAATTTCCAAGAGTCTAGGCATTGAATGAACATGCATTTTTAACTCTACTGTAGGCGTATGTTAAAGTAATACATGCATGCATATAGTCATAAATTGCATTTGAAAAGCTCCATGTTAGAAGTTATCACACCCTTTCTGAGGTGATTTGGAGACTTTTGTCCAGATACTATGGATCTAGACCAGTCGAGTAGCTCTCGCAGGACCTCTTCAGGTGTGAGGAGGAGAGCTTCTGATGTGCCTCGACCTCGTCCAGCCCGACAGCCGCATCGGTTGGTAGAGGGAGTGATTCGTCCTATTCGGGTTGAGGTACCGGATGTTGAGGATGAGGAGGGGGATGTATCGGTTTCGGCTCTAGCTTCTGCTAATTCTATTCCCTGCAGAGAATTTCCAGCCATAAATGTGACGAATCGAGAGCTACTAGATAATTTGAGTCGCCACCCCTCGGTCTACTTACATGCGTACGAGGTAAAAGCTGTGTTTGATCTTCCTTTTTCCTATTGACGAGGAGCCAAGATTCTGATTTTGATTTGCATTTGTGATGTAGGTTCTTGGCTTTATGCAGCCTCGAGGAAACTGGTTTAGTATACACTCTTTGTACCAGACTCTTCATCCAGAGTATCGAGAGATTGTGCATGGTTGGGGCTTTGAGGCGTTCTTTTCCATCCTCCACCGTTGATGTCCCTGGGGTTACCTCAAGGCCTTATCTGAGCGCTGGTTTCACTAGACTCAGTCTCTCCATTTGCTGGATTGTGAGGTGATGATGACACCGATGGATTGGCGGTTTATCATCGGTATGAAGTTTGGAGGGGCACCAGTGTCTTGTGTGGCGATCATTACCCCGACTGTCGTCAGATCCTTGCTAGGAGTCCTGGCTAAGGCACTCAAAGGCAGGACATTCTGCACTAGTCATTTGAGTGTAAATGCTATGAGTGGGGCGTTGAGTGAGCCCATGCCCGATGATGTGAGAGTCAGGGATCACATTCTTCGGCAATTATTCTTGATTATCTTCTGGGGTTATTTCATAGCGGATAACTCTTCCATGGTGTCGTTCACTTTAATCAGTGCCATACATGAGGTGGACCATATTGGAGAGTATGATTGGGGCTCCTATACCTTTGCCTATTTCCTAAGGGGATAGCGCATGCGTTCGCAAGGCTTGATAAAGGCTTGGCTAGGATTTTACTCGTTTCTGCTGGTGAGTATATCTCTTTTGATTTCCCATGTACAGGTTAAGAGTGTTGACTAACCGCAGGTTTGATTTGTGTGGGTACTTTTTAAGAATATTGTCATCTAGACAATATCCACACTCAATGGAGTCCTCAGTACATTTATTGTCACACTATTTTATAGAATAGTGAGGATTGCTAATACTATCATCTGGACCGTCAATCCGTTCCCCGACTCGTCCCAGATATATTCTCATTTCCTGAAGAGAATAGTGAAAGAAAGGGTGACTTCAATTAGCCCAGTAAGAAATATTATGACTAAGATAATGCAGGATAAATTATCATTAACCTTCAACAATGTTAAATTGATAAAATACAATAGACATCAGGTTTAACTGCAGCGGAATAAGCAATCCATTAGAAGAGTCAAGTAGAGCATGATATCTACTATCTTCTATGATTTAAAAATGTTTTCATCAATTTTTATCGTTAAGACACAACTTAACAAATAAACCACATCATCGAATCATCCCTACACTACGGGCCAAGAATATTAATTAAATCATTAATGGTCGTGACTATACCGAATAATCCCTGGTTATAATCATACCAAAAACTGTCCATCAATGCACTACAGGCCACTGAGGACTTTTACCACATCATTTATAACATTACAGGTCATGATTATACCGAATAATCCCTGGTTATAATCATACCAAGTCCATCTATGCACGTAAGCCAAAGATGACTTTCATCACAATATAAGCATGAGGATGATGACAATGACATAATAATTCAATAAAATAAGTTCAAGGATAAATTTTAAAGATCTATAAGTTAATTTATCCTGAAATCAATAACGTCCAAATTGTCAACATAATACTTCTTTGTGGAGTAAAATTCAAGGATAATATTCATGCACCAAAAATAATTTGGACAAAAAAGAATTAATTTTTCGTCGTGAATAGTACCCCATGAATAGTACTTCGGGAATAGTACACCGACATGAAAAGTACTCCAAATACCCAAGTGAATAATATTTTGGTGAATAGTAATTTGGGTGAATAGTAACCCGTGAATAGTAACTCGTGAATAGTATTCCGGCTTGACAAGTGCCCCGAATACCTGAGTGAATAATACTAGAGTGAATAGTAACTGGGTGAATAGTAACCCGTGAATAGTAACTCGTAACAGAAAATACCAAATAAAATGATATTTCATGACAAGTACAAAAGAAATGTTATCTCATACCATTATAATAGAATATACGAAACTGCAAATGGATTTTCATCCGCCATGCGGTAATCCACGTAAACAGATCATTTTCACAATTTAATAAAGAATGAATACGAAAGGTCATTAACCATATATGCGGTAATCCATATAGACAGGTTAGTCCAACAGAATAATAAGGAATGGAATAACAGAAGAATTCACCAGGCATGAGATAGATCATATGCATAAAGGTTATTCCAATGTAATAATAAATAATGGAACTAGGTCACGCGTACGCGCGTATGACGTAATATTCTACATGAATAATAAATAATGGAACCAAGTTATGCGTAAACGTACAAAGAGGATATTCCGACAGAATAATAAATAATGGAACCAGGTCATGCGTAAACGCACAGACAGAATATTCTGATAGAATAATAAAGAATGGAATAATAGAAGAATTTCACCATGTATGCGGTACTTCGCATAGACAAGTTATTCTAACATAATAATAAAGAATAGAATAACAGAAGAATTTTACCATATATACGATAGTCCGCGTATACAGGTTATTCCAACAGAATAATAAGGAATGGAATAACAATAGCTCTCTTTATGAATACGAAAGAAATAATACCCCTTACCTCAAAAGAAGATTGGATACTAGAATAGTGAGGTAGCAGACTTCTCTTCTTCTTTCTCTCTATAATTTATCTCTATAATAATTGCTCTATAGCTTTAGTGAATTGGTGAGAAATGAAGGAAGACTGAGCTTCTATTTATAGGAAAATATAGTTTTGATAATTACACGTTTTGGGGCTCAAAATATTACAGTACAATACCTCCAACTTTTCTTTCATTTTTAATTTAGTCCTGCAAGTATTATCAAACTTGCACCACCTCCCCTAATAGTAAATCATGTGAACCAATAGTAAATCATGTGAATCAATAGTTCTAGACATGTGAAAATATGAATTACAGTATAGTACCTCCATCTATACCTCCATTTTTAACTTAGTCATGCAAGTATTATCAATCTTGCACCAACTCCCCTAATAGTACATGAATGTGATTCAATAGTACACACATGTGAACAAATAGTTATATAAGCATGTGAATAAGTAGCAATTAATTGCTCATTTATCCGATTAATTACCCGATTTATCAATATAACCTCCAGACATCAATTATTATCGAAATAAATGTCAATTTTCATTAACACTAATAATTCCAACACAATGGAACTATCAATTTCATCTCTAATCAACACGAACTTATTCATCATTAATATTATAATTCACAATATTTAACAACCAGGTCGTTCCCAAGAAAGAGGGGGCTTTCCGATAAGGATTTCACCTTATTGGCCCGCAATTAGATGACCAAACCTCTCCTTGACAGAACTTCTAGACATTGTAAATATTGCAATTTAATAATATGAATAACTTTGCCGTCTCAATTATTGATTTAATAATATATCATATTATGCAGATGATACTGTGACAATAATCGAATCAATAATATGAGAAATATGATGCAACAATTACTGTAGCAATAATTGGGTATAACTGAGTGATTTCTCACGTAAGCATCAATAATCAATACCGTGTGCTACTATGCAACCACTCGTATTACTGTACTTTTACTACCGGGTAGTTCAATAGTTTTAACGGTAACACTTTCGTCGTTATAAAAAGAGAATTTTGTCATTTTCTTACTACGACAATACATCCGTTGTGGGGTCCACCAATAATTGTGCCATCATACGAATATTCCCTTTTAAATGAATATTCCCCAACCAATCGAATATTATATAACAACTTGCTTACTTTGCAAAATTTATAAATATTACCCACAACTATAACATTATATCAAATCCACACCATAATATTCAAAAAAATATTTTGACAACTTTAAATCTTTATTCATAAAATTTGGGGTCTCACAATCTTCCCTCCTTATGAAATTTCGCCCTCTAAATTTATGTACGTACCTGGTATGCTGAAGAAATGAGGATACCTTGACTTCATTTCAGATTCTAACTCTTGAGGTATAACCTTTGAGTGTCGAATATGATCCTTCTTATCCAAGATTTTAACACGTATCTCCTCTTACGTTAAATCTTCTGCTATCTCGTCTAGTTCCAATTTAATAATGTGGTTCAGGTCATCCACATATTTACGTAACATCAATACGTAAAAAAATATTATGAACACGTGACATACTTGGCGGTAAAATGAGTCTATAGGCCACAGTTCCTACTCAATCAAGGATTTCAAATGGGCCAATTAAATCGAGGGTTGAGATTTCTTCCCTTCATCGACTCTTGTTTCTAGAGTAACGCCCTCTTGAACCTTCTTCTTCATATTCATCAGCTCCAGGTGTGTAGTTTGAGCGGCTTTAACTTTATCGATTAAAGTCGATTCTAATCGTATATTCGTTATCTTCACGTGGGTCCCTAGAGTGTTTAACTCTATCTTCATCATTTGTAAGTTATACAAAATGGGTTTTTGTGTTAACAACATCGCACTCGTAAACGCATATGATCTTCTACTCAACGCGTCAGTTACCACGTTCGCTCTTCCACAATGATATTAAATGGTATGATCGTAATCTTCAACAACTCGAGCCAACGTCTTTGGCGTATGATATGTTCATTTTGGGTGAAGAAATACTTGAGGGTTAAAGAAATGGGTTTTGTACTGGGGTCAATACAAAATTCGATTTCACGCTCTGGGGGTAGGCTAGGAAGTCTTCAAGAATACGTCAGGAAATTTATTAACAATAGAAATGTCATTCAAAATTGTGACTGTCATCCAAGACTTGGATAGCACGTCACATTGATACCTATCAACTTGCCATTGTTATTCACGACGTCCCCTACGGATATTCTAGCTTTGGTGTATTCCAAGACTTGGAAGCCACCAGCGAAAGGCTCGGGGCTCTTTACTTATGGCTTGATATAACAGTGATTAACTTTAGTGGTTTGGTTGCTTGAATTCTCATAACAGGTTGGTTAGGAATATGAAAGCTAACAACCTTATGAAAAGCATGATGAGTAGTTAACCAATCGATTTCTAAAATTGCATCAAAGGCAAGTAATTTTAAAGAGATAAGATCGACAGGTAACGCGAAAGTGTCAATTTGAATCAAACAAGACTTATAAATAGTGGAGGTAATGAAGGTTTCTGTTAACGAAGTTTCAACCGATAAGTTAAAGTCTAATTTCTCCGGAGTCAAAGTTAAACGTGGAGCGCAAGTAAGAGAGATAAAAGAATGGGTAGAACCGGTATCTAATAAGGTATAGACTTCGCAAGAATTTATAATTAACTAACCCGTGCTAACTTCGTTCGGGTTACTCACTTTTTGAGAAGTCACGAAAAATGCTCTCCCTGAAACCACCGACTTTGTTTTGTCCGTATCCGCCTTTGGTGCCACCGTCCAAGCTGGACTTGATTTCGTTACAGGACAAAATCAGGCTAAATGACCTTTTCTTCCGCAATTAAAACACGCTTTGGACTGTTGTCTATAGTTTGGACTGATGTGTCCCTCCCCTCTGCATTTGTAACATACTACCGGCTGTCGTTAATTAAATAGCATACAATTAAAATATCACATAGTAACATATCACATCAAATAGCATTCTAGGAATCAGCTGCCATTTTCAAACACTGCCACAAAACAAGGGTTAATTAACATATCACATATTATCCCTATACTCTAACCGAGCAATTAAATACCAAATAAACTTAGGTAGGTCATACTAGCGAAGGAATTCCCCGTTGCTCCCCTCCTAGTTCTTATCTCACATCTCAGCCAGGGATCATATCCCTAAGCTTTGATACCAACTATGACACCCCCAAAATAGGTATACATCACCCATCTTGAGTCGCCAGATACATGGTACATAAATTCAAATACAACTTAATTATACAACAGTCATGTAAAATACGACAAAACATAGCAAAGAGTTTTAATAAGAATATTGTCATCTAGACAATATCCGTACTCAATGGAGTCCTCATTACATTTATTGTCACACTATTTTATAGAATAGTGAGGACTGCTAATACTATCATCTGGACCGTCAATCCGTTCCCCGACTCGTCCCAGATATATTCTCATTTCCTGAAGAGAATAGTGAAAGAAAGGGTGACTTCAATTAGCCCAGTAAGAAATATTATGACTAAGATAATGCAGGATAAATTATCATTAACCTTCAACAATGTTAAACTGATAAAATACAATAGACATCAAGTTTAACTACAGCAGAATAAGCAATCCATTAGAAGAGTCAAGTAGAGCATGATATCTACTATCTTCTATGACTTAAAAATGTTTTCATTAATTTTTATCACTGAGAGTCAACTTAACAAATAAACTACATCATCGAATCATCCCTGCACTACGGGGCAAGGATATTAATTAAATCATCAATGATCATGATTATACCGAATAATCCCTGGTCATAATCATACCAAAAACTGTCCATCAATGCATTACAGGCCACTGAGGACTTTTACCACATCATTTATAACATTACAGGTCATGATTATACCGAATAATCCCTGGTCATAATCATACCAAGTCCATCTATGCACGTAAGCCAAAGATGAATTTCATCACAATATAAGCATGAAGATGATGACAATGACATAATAATTCAATAAAACAAGTTCAAGGATAAATTTTAAAGATCTATAAGTTAATTTATCCTGAAATCAATAATGTCCAAATTGTCAACATAATATTTCTTTGTGGAGTAAAATTCAAGAATAATATTCATGCACCAAAAATAATTTGGACAGAAAAGAATTAATTTTTCATCGTGAATAGTACCCCGTGAATAGTACTTCGGGAATAGTACCTCGTGAATAGTACCCTGACATGAAAAGTACTCCAAATACCCAAGTGAATAATATTCAGGTGAATAGTAATTTGGGTGAATAGTAACTCTTGAATAGTAACTCGTGAATAGTATTCCGGCATGAAAAGTGTGACAAACCGAATTTTTATAGGTTATTAAAATAGGAATTTAATAATTAAAATTCTTATTATGAGATGTTTTAAGTTTGAGTATTTATATATACGTGCTATATATTTTGAAATATGTGATCTAGTGTGAAGAGAAATATATATTCATATGTTGGGAAAGTGAGGTTTAATAGTTGAGTTAACTATTGAAGAAATTAAATGAATTTAGTAATTAATTTTAAATATTTATTGAATTAAATAAATATTTTAAATTAATTTATTTATTGAGATAAATAAATGGTTGATAAAATTGTGGTGAATTAATTTAGTAACTAAATTAATTAATGTAAATTAAATTGAACAATGTTAATTTTATTTAAAGGATTTAATTTAAGGAAATAATTAAATTAAATCAATTGCTTAATATTTAAGAAGATAATTAAATTAAATGAATTGTTTAATTTAAATAAATTAAATAAATTAAACAAAGTGATGTTTCTAATTTATTAATTAAATTAGATATATAATTATTTAATTATGTATTATAAGCATAATTATAATAAGAATATAATTATTATAATTATAAATTATAAGCTATTAAAATGGTTACATGTGTGACAAGTGTAACTATATAATATAAATATTATTTAAATAATCTAGTATGGGGAATTAGTGTGTAACCAAACGTAGCCTTATGGCTTTTGGTTTATTTTAACTGACGCAAACTTTTTATTTTTATAACTGTAGTGTGCGTGGGTTAGTGGGAGGCCAGTTATGTTATGCGTATTATTTTTCCCCTAAGTCTAGTTATCAATGAAGAGCATAGAGAGAACTTGGAAGCAAGAGAGAAAACATTGTGATTGTGAGTTTCTAAGATTGTCAGGAGGAAGAAGGAGAATTTCTAAGCCATAATACTTTCTTTTGCTAGCATTCAATCAAGGGTTTAAGGTATAATCTACCCCTAATTCTAATTTGTAGTCTTATAATTTTCTATTATTTAGAAATTAGGTTTTTGTTGAATTGTTGTAGAAGACGTTGTTTATATGTATTTATTCTCTTGCTAAATCTGTTAGTTATCCTCTATAAGTCTATGTTGATGTTCAAATACATGAAATTTGGGTTATAAGGAGAAAAGTAAATAATAGTGTTTTTGTTCAAAAATGGCTTTAGAAAGTACAAATTTTCATACTTAATATGTGTTATAATCTGTTATTTGATGTTAGAATATGTTAGTATATTAAGAAATGAAAGCGGCGTAGTTTAAATCATGTCGATTGATTAAGAAACGAAGTCGTGGCGATCGAATTCGATAAATATGTTTAAAACATGAAAATAGTGTATGAACATGTGTTTTGGGTCAAATTTTAGGTTAGTTAGTGTTCTTATAAATTACTAGAGTTCTATTATGTTGTTGTTCTATGAATTACGAATCCATAGAATCAAAAATGGACTAATTTGGATGTGTATAACTCAAGTTATGAAGATTAGTAGGAGAAAAAGGGTCAAAATCATGAAGAACAACAGTAGCTTGGTCTAGTATACATCTCTTCAGGTAATTGCTATGTGCCCTAATTCATTTGGGGTGCAACAGAACTTTGTTAGGCACATTGTTACTGTGTCTTAGGCTTAAATTGGGAGCAAATTGCGCCCAAAGTATGTCAAAGTGGACGCTTTTACTGCTTTAGTAAAATGGCCATAACATTTTCATACGAACTCCGATTAAGGTGATTTAAGATGATCCGAAAAGAGAACGAATAGACCTACAACATTTATTCTTTAAGTTTTTGAATTTGAGGTTGGGAACAGTGGTCAAAATGGTCATCTTTGTGACTAATGCGTATTCGGAGGCAATCAAAGGGCGTCGGACATGCACATACACAAGTATAGTGATGTCGACGATAATAGATGTTATTATAAGTTATAGAACATGAATATTATGAAGTATAATGATGTTTAACTTGAATAAATGATATATTAGATAAGTTGAATATGCATACTAAGCACACACAAGAGAGACAAATTGGGCGTGTGACGAATAAACGTCGAAATGTACATAATAAGATATTGAATAATGTTAATATAAAACCAATAAGTAGTCCTATCAAGAATTAAACACTTGAATGAACTTCGAATATGAAATACAGTGAGATATAAGTTGAAAGTTAACACAATAAAATTGAACATTGTGTATATATAATAGGAAGGGTTATGAGACGTAGAGTAAAGTTTATATTACAACTACAATGCATTTCTATATGACTAATAGTTAATGTGAATGATTATATAATTGTGTAGGGCACGTGAAGTGCAGATATCTGTAAGCTGTTAAACTGTTATTGGTAAACAACGATCAAGGCAAGTCTTTCAGTTCCTATTTTCTATGTGAATTGGTGATTAACTATTTTAAATTTTTATTGCCAAGTGCATGATCTATTACATATATGTTAAATGTATGAAATGTTAAAGTCAACTTATGACTACGTTGATTGAGTAAAGCATGTTGATTTAGTAAGGAACTCAATCTTTATACTTGTTATATGACCTGTAAGATGTATGATATGTTAGTCCAATGTTTATGAGATATATGTTGAGCATGATATTATCTGCTACGTGATTCATGAAAACTGTTTGATTTTGCTGGGCTGTCGAGCTCAACCTTGCAAATAACCATTTTTGCAGGTTAAGGATTGAAGGTAACACTATGTGCTACTTGAATGACGTGGATCAGAAATAATACACGAAGATTAATATTTTAGCTAAAGTTGTTATTTCTTAATACCATGATTAAGATTCATGAGATGTACTAATAGTTTTATGATGTATAGTTTTATGTTGAGTTGTAAAGCTAAAGTTAGAGTTATCTGATATGTAAAGGTTATCAGATTGAAATGTAAGATTTTATATAATAACAGTGATAAAGTGAATCATAAAATAAGATTGATTCAAAGATATGTATTTGATAAAGGTTTTGATTCAGGGAATTAAAGTAAAAAGACATAAAAGTTTAAATTATTCCGCATTTTATATAGTTTAACATCGAATAATGATGTAAAATCAGAAGGTAGATGTGTTATTAACGACCGAAGTTGAGAATTATATTGTATGAATTTTGGGTTCGTTACAGTTGGTATCAAAGCTGTAGGTTATAAACCTTAGGTAGGAGTGCCATAGGCTATAACCTTAAAGAAGAAAAGTGAAGATAATGAAAGAATAAGCTCAAATAGGGTTTGTATAATAAGAAGTAATTTAATAAATTTATAAAGAAGGGATTAAAACATGCGTAAGAGGATTCAAAGAAGAATCTCACAGAGTTACAAGGAATATGAATGTGGGGTTAGCCAACTCCAATAATAGGGATGTAAGGTGATGTCTATAAGAAGAGAATGATAAAGAAGATAAGAATAAAAAGTTATATTTAAGTATAGTACAATTGTACTCTTTAATAGTTGATGTATGGTATATGGGCTAAACGATTCCTTCATAGAGCGGAGGTATATACAAACTAGCAACTCGAAACCTAGTTTGTTGGTTGTTTATGGGAAACCACTCAGTATACCATATTGAAACTATTAGAGACTGTAGCGCCCCCAAATCTGGGTATCTTCCAACCCGACATATGGTGCTATACTGTACAAACATTCATACATTTATTCAATTGAATAGTCTCAAAGAACGAACATAACATCTATATATTAAAGGTAATATTTACATTTCCCAAGTTCTATACCTGTTACAAAGGTTCTTTGTCATAATATTCATTACATTACAACAATAGACCTATACCATTACAAGACAGCTTAATAATCTGCCTTAGCTTTTCCTTTATCCTTATTTGATCCTTCGGGACGTTCAGTCTTACCTGCATTCATATGGTTCAAGCAAGAGTAAGCATAACTAGCTCAGCAAGTATAACAATTTCAATAACAACATGCTTGATACATATGAATCGTATATCTTCGATAACTGAATAATAGTTATGAAGTACTATTGATAATTCAAAATAGCACTTCATCTTTCTTTCAAAATGTTTCACAATGAATAATATTCAGTAAAACATTCACTCCGGTCAAAGACCTCGAGTATTCATTCTTTCTTTAAAAAGGACAACCCGGAAATAAGTCCGTAAGCCCTTACTTACGAGCACTTCTAGGTGATCAGCCTATTGTACTCTATGTTGATCAACACTACATCCATTAAATGTATGCACGTTTAATCATTTGGCAACCTCACGTGCCTGTCGTTTTACCGAAAAAACATTTGTTTAACATTTCAGTCTTCTTTTGATAATAGCATTTGATAACAGATGAATAGATTATCAACAATCCACTCAATATGTTAAGACTAGCCAAAGGAACTGGCTTTAACTTCATTATACTTCAATTCATGCATAAGGATACATGAACTTAAAAAACTTGTTCAGATTGAACTGAGACAAGAGTTAGAATACTTGCCTTAAGCGTCTGCTACGATGTAATTTACTTTACATTCAAGTCTTTCAAGTCTCTACAATACATGATCACATAATGCCTTACATTAGGTCACACATAATCAAGTATGTATCTGACTATATCTTACCCTTCATCTTAATCTAATTTGTATATTAGACTTGATTACTATTCATTCTAATTTCATCATTCTATTTGCATTCATAGATGGATAGGTTATTACCACTCTTTACACATTACTCTTAATGTTTAACAATGCTTTAGCAATGTTATTTTAGGTTTCTTAAGGTAGGTTTAACTCAACCTAATAACCCTTTCTTGCTTTACATTCACAAATATTCTTCATTATCATTTATCAAAGATCGGCCACATAGGCCAAATTTTTATTCTCGCATCTCGTATTGCTGGCCATGAAGTTAACAATGGGATGGCCGGACATGGCTGCTGCAGCATGACTAATTGGTCTAGGGTTGGTAGCCATGGCAAAACTCTCAGTACACCGTAAATAATGTTCGATCTCGAATTTTTGTGAACATCCCGGACGCATAACTCTTTCGTTATAAGTTCGAATTGGCTTGTTCAAAAGCCTATGGTTCACAAATTATGTAATATACGTGTTCATGCAAGAATTTCATCTATTTGACTTTGTTTGCTAAAAATTCACCTATTGGTTCATTTTTAACGTAAACGATAAACGTTCGTGAACGTTCAGCGCTCGTTTCTTCGTTCTAAGTCGGAATTCTGTCATTTTTGAGTCCGAAACTCTTAAATGACGAACATGACTTGTCTTCATTGGAAAATAACATTTTCGGGCTAAAACTCAAAATTTGACTTCCATTCCGAGAATTTTACGAATTCGACGATTATCGTCTAATCGTGTGATTTCCGCCAAATCTTCATTCTTATGACTTGTTCAACATTACAAATGAATTTCATTCATCATCTGAACATATTAACCTACTTATTCCAACAACTTATACTCATGGTTGGACTTTGACTTATTTCTTCATAAGCTTATAACTTAATAAATTTATAAACTACTTATGAACTTATCATTCATAACTTATGACAATTAAAGTTTCTTAATCATCATACATATATGTTCTCATCATATAGCTTTACTTATGTGTACTTGATAAGTATGATCATAAAAGTTCATTTACTTCTATATTCCTTATATTGCAAAACTCATTATAAGTTCATAATTCCTTCACATAAGTTTATAACTTATGCTAGCTTAAATGACTTATTACCAACTTATATGGCTTAAGTTCATTACTTACACATACTTCTTACTTTTTATCATTCATGTTCCTTAATCCAAACATTTCTTATCAACATATCATGTTAGAGATAGAAGATAATTGGAGAAGAGGATCTTACTTTAGAAGTTCTTAATAAATAGCTTCTTTCTTCTTCTTATGTAAGTAGCTTATTACAACTTACTCACCCTAACAATTAAGCACTTTGAGAGAGAGTGTTTAGATTATTTAAACAACAAGCAAATGACTTGTCAACCTTCACTATTTATAGAACTTGCAATGTTTAGGACAATTTAGTCAATACACTAAACCACCTCCTTACTATTCATAACTTGATCAACACAAATCCTATCCTTTGCTTGGTCATTACTCACCTAACTTGGCCATTACTTTATTTACTTGATCACCACTTATCTTGGTTATCACTTATCTTGATCACCACTCACATTAATCATATCACTATGGGTTTCCCCATGGGTTAGACAACTCATGGAATCTAGCTTGGGCCTTAACCCTTAATTCATTTGGGCTTGTACCAATTATAATCAATCTTCCAAGTCCATTTTCATTACTTAATACATATACTTATAGTTTATGTATCATCATCGTATTATACTTCGTATACTACTTCATAATATACGATGTTTCTTCCTTCATACAAACTCGTATAATACCCCATATTATACTCATTTTCTTTCCTCGTACAATACTCACATATCATACGATTATCTCTTAACGCATTAATTCTTCACTTTCCTTACATTCTTAATTTAAGTCCGCAAGCGAAAAATTACGTTCTCTATAACTAGATTATTATTACATAATCTGTCTTACCTTAATATTCTATCATCACGTATTTCTCGGAAATTCAAAAATAATTTCCGAACAAATACCGATGAATAATGTTTTCAGAAAATTTCTCGCAAAACTTTTATTTTCGTCTTAGAAATTCAAACACTTTAATTCCTTCACGTAGCTCAAATATTACGACATTCCAACATCAATAGGTTATAGAACAACAACCATCTTGATATCACATAAAATATGATTTTATTATTATTTAATTTAATAAAATCATTTTACAATAAAAATCAAATTTCTCAAATTAGTTATATTTCTACCCCCTTATAAAGATTACATCCCCAAAATCTTGTCTTACTCTACTCAAATAGATGAGGAAAATTTTTCTTCATCTTTTCTTCTAATTCCCACGTTGCTTCCTCAGCATCATGGTTTTTCCATAATACCTTTACTGATGGTATTACTTTGTTCCTCAGAACTTGCTCTTTTCTATCAATGATTTGAATCGGCGATTCTTCATATGATAAATCCTTCTCGATATGAATCAGCTCATACTCGATTACGTGCTTATAGTCCGGCTTATATGGACGTAATACAGATACGTAAAACAAGTTATGTATTCTTTCTAGGTCTGGAGGTAATGCTATCATATACGCTACCTCTCCTACCCATTTTAATACTTGGAAAGGTCCTATAAACCTTGGACTTAACTTTCCTTTCTTTCCTTTCCAGGGAGATACCTTTAGAAACACATACGAACCTACTTCAAACTCTCGGTTTAATCTATGTGAGTCTGCATACTTCTTCTGTCTGTCTTGAGCTGAAACAAGACGCATCCGAATTAACTTAACCACATCCATTTGTTTGCACTAATTACGGTCCTAGCATCCCAAGCGTTCTCCCACCTCATCCCAACATAATGGTGTTCTCGCACTTCTTCCGCATGAGCTTCATAAGGCGGCATACCTATGCTTGCATGATAACTGTTATTATATGCAAACTCTACCAGTGGTAGATGATCATCCCAACTATCCTTAAAATCCATGACGCAAGACCTCAACATGTCTTCTAACGTCTGAATTGTTCTCTCACTCTTCCCATCAGTTTGTGGATGATAAGATGTGCTTAATTTCAACTGTGTTCCCAACTGTTCTTGCAAACTTCTCCAGAAGTTCGATGTGAATCATGGATCACGATCTGACACAATCGATACTGGTACTCCATGTCTGGAAATAATTTCCTTGATATAGAGTTTAGCTAACTAGTCTAAGTTATACTTGACCCTAATCGGTAAGAAGTGAGCCGATTTCGTTAATCAGTCAACTATTACCCAAATAGAATCGTACCCTTTTGTCGTTGTTGGAAGTCACACCACGAAATCCATCGAGATATGCTCCCACTTCCATTCTGTAATCTCCAATGACTGTAACAAGCCACTGGGTCTTTGATGTTCGGCCTTAACTTTTTGACAAGTCAAGCACCTACTCACATACTCTGCTATTTCTCTCTTCAAGTTTGGCCACCAAAAACTCTATCGAAGGTCTTGATACATCTTAGTGCTACCAGGATGTATCGAGTACCGTGAACTATGAGCATCTTGTAACACTTGCTCTTTTAATTCTGTCTCACTCGGAACCCAAATTCTTCCTTCATATCTTAATAATCCTTCATTATCAAGACTATACTTAGTATCTTCTTTATCGGTTAGCCGCTCCCTCATTTGGTTACACTCATCAGATTTGAGTTGTACCTCCTTTACTCTTTCTACGATGGTAGATTGCATCTCCATCATAAAGAGTATCTGTCCCGATTCACTCAGCATCTTCAACTCTATCTATATTCTAGCCATCTATGTTATTAACTCATGCTGAGCCGTTAACATAGACAACCTTTCCCGACCCTTCCTACTTAAGGCGTCGACAACTACATTGGCTTTCCCAGGATGATACAGGATTTCACAATCGTAATCCTTTATCAACTCTAGCCATCTTCTCTGCCTCATATTCAACTCCTTCTGAGTGAAGATATACTTTAGACTCTTATGGTCCGTATATATCTCACATTTCTCCTCATAAAGATAATGTCTCCATATCTTTAGGGCAAATACTATCGCGGTTAGTTCCAGATCATGAGTAGGATAAACTTTCTCATAATCCTTTAACTGCCGTGATGCATACGCAATGACTTTGCCATGCTGCATGAGCACGCAACCAAGTCCTCTATGCGAAGCATCGCTATAAACTACGAAATTTCCTGTGTCATCTGGCAATGACAATACAGGCGCTTCGCTTAATCTTTTCTTCAGTTCTTGAAAACTGTCTTCAAATTTATCCGTCCATACGTATTTCACCGTCTTCCTTGACAAGTTAGTCAATGGGGTAGCTATCTTCGAAAAATCTTGGATAAATCTTCGATAGTATCCCGCTAACCCTAGGAAACTCCGCACCTCAGTTGGCGTTTTCGGTTGTTCCCAGTTCATCACTACTTCTACCTTCGCTGGATCCAATGAAATCCCTTCGTGATCAATGACATGACCTAAAAACTGTACTTTCTCCAGCCAAAATTCACACTTAGTGAATTTTGCATATAACTTCCCCTTTCTTAGTGTCTCCAACACTAATCTTAAATGTTCAGCATGATCTTCTAGCGTCTTAGAATAGACTAGAATATCATCGATAAACACAACGACGAACTTGACCAAATATAGTTTGAACACTCTGTTCATCATATCCATAAATGTAGCTAGTGCATTTGTCAACCCAAATGACATCACCAGAAACTCGTAATGACCATAACGAGTTCTGAATGCCATTTTTGGTACATCCTCCTTCCTAACCTTCAACTGGTGATACCCCGTCCGCAAATCTATTTTAGAAAAATACTTTGCCCCTTTCAACTGATCAAAGAGATCATCGATCCTGGGAAATGGGTATTTATTCTTTATCGTTAACTTGTTCAACTCTCGATAGTCGATACAAAGCCTTAACCATCCATCTTTCTTCTTGACAAACAATACCGGTGCACCCCATGGGGAAACACTAGGTTGAATGTACTTCCTATCCAATAGTTCCTGTAACTGAACCATTAGCTCCTTCATTTCCACACAGCGCCATAATACGATCGATGCCCTTGAGATGGTTCCGCTCCTGGCACAATGTCTATTATGAATTCGATCTCGCGATCCGGTGGTAAACCCGGTAACTCACTTGGAAATACATCCATGAATTCATTTACTATAGGTATTTGTTCCATGGTTGCTCCCACATGCTGGGTATCAACAACATGGCATGATAACCTATACACCCTTCCTTAAAAGTTTTCTAGTTTGTGTCATCGTGAAGACAACACGAATGCCCCGTGATTTATTCACCAGTAAAATACTACAGGAGGTTGTTTTAACGTCCTGATGCTCACACATTTCTTTTGGCAATCTATAATGGCTCCATGGTTAATCAACCAATCCATTACGAGAATCACATCGAATTCTCCTAACTTTATCGGTCCAGATTAAGTCTACTGATAACTTACAATAACCACGTACATCTACGCAACAACCCCTATGAATACTTTCAACAGGATTACCTCTTCGTTTGCTACCTTAATGTTCAAAGGTATATGCAACTTTTCGGGAAGTAATCCTAGTCGTCTAGCAAAATCATATGCTATAAACGAACAAGTAGCACCCGAATCAAATAGCACGTATGCATTTATGTTATTGATCGGAATAATACCTGCAACTACATCCCCTGATGCCACCGCATCTTGGGCTGTCATATTAAAAGTGCGGGCCATTGATCTACCATTGGAAATGACCACTAATAACCAACTTACCACTATTAGTGCCCTTATTTCCTTCCATACCCTTCTTCGGGCAACTCTTCGCTATGTGGTCAGTTGATCCACATACAAAACATCCGTGGTTTTTCTTCAGATTGGGACGTTAGGTGAAATGTGCCCTTCATCCATAATTATAACATCGGCCTTTCCTTTGAGATGACTCTAAGTGAGTCTTCCATTGAGTTTTACAGCCTTCATCCTTCTCTTGAATCCCTTGCTTTGCTTGGTATTCCCAGAGTTAAAGCCCTTTCTTTTCTGACAGTCGCCACTACCGCTGGCTCCTTCGGTCTTGATTCCCCCATCAACTTTACTCTTATTTTTCTTATCTTTGTGGTACTGGCTGAGAGCCTCATTCCCACCTTCGGCAATTATTGCCTTTTCTAATATGGTTCCAAAGGAAGTACTTTGAAACACCGAGATCTGGCTATAGAGGCAGGGTTTCAAGCCCTGCTCGAATCTCCTAGCCTTCCTCACTTCAGTGTCCACTTGGTATGGAGCAAATCGTGCCAGTTCATTAAACTTGGCAGCATACTAGGGAACTGTCATAAACCCTTGTTTTAATTCCAGAAACCTCATTTCCATTCTCCCTTGCATACTCGTGGGAAAATAGTTCTCGAAGAAAATCTCCTTAAACCTTTCCCACGTTAAGTTTCCTATATCGACCCTAGCCTTGTTTGCCTCCCACTAGAAGTTGGCCTCTCCTTTCATCAAATAGGTTGCAATGGCAACCTTTTGACCCTCCTCAACATTTGCTATAACAAATTCTTTCTCAATTTCTTTTACCCAAGTCTGGGCTTCTATAGGGTCCGTAGTTCCTTTGAACTCCGGCGGACCTACACTTTTAAAGTCCTTAAAAGTAGTAGCTTGTACTACTCCAGGAATTATGGGTACATTAGCCCCCGTCCTATTAAATGCAGTCGTTAAAAGATTAAAGAACTCTTGCATTGGATTAACCGGACCACCCTCCGGTTGGTTAACATTATCGTCTTGATTTCGTTGTCTCCTTCTTGGCGGCATTTCGCTATTAAGAAAACAACACATCATTATTACTTTCTTCTTGTTGATTAGTTATTATTTGCGATAAAACAATAACTCATACTCATTACTCAATATGTTCCATAAAAGAGACTTATATTGATTCTTATCTAGTAGTGTAATACTACATTGTTTACATTACTCGAATTAGTAGTTGATTACATTACCATCCATATTACTTTCCAAAAATTGGGATTTACAAAGACCACCCTTGATATACAAAAGAGGTTTTACATCACTCGAGATACATAATATTTACTTATCTAATCTACTCTAGCTATTCTTTGTGATAACTTGATATTTTACAGTATAAATAAATCTTAAATTTTATGTATAAATTTTTTTTTTTTTTTTAGGATGAGGATTTGTACAAGATTATGTGTATATGTATTTATGTGGTAAATAAAAATATATTTATTACATGAATATTTACAAGTAAATTTATTTTAAATTATTGATTATTATAAAGTATATTCTTATAATAATTAATATTATGATAGAAATGTTTTGATTAATTATTTTCCATGAATATATAATCATATATTATTTAAATAATATATGAAGTGATTTTAGAATAAATATAATAATTATTTTATTATATGAATTTTATGCATTATTAAATTAATTATTTTACCTTAATTATTAAAGTTAAATATGAAAGAATAATCGGATATGGAATCCAAACCCTAATTTTGGATTATTGTCAAGGTATGAGAATAATAATATAATATTACTTATATTTTGATTTTTCAGTGCTATGAATAAGTACAATATGTCCGTATTGATAATGGTTGGTCAATTACGGTGTATTTTGACCAAACCCTAGTAATAATGTTAAACCCTAATTTGAGATCCAAATTAGAGTGTGAGATTGTTTTATAAGTGTGTAATACAATTTATGTCGTGTATTAAATGTATCAATTAGGTAAACCCTAATTTAATTTCTAGAAACCCTAATTGTATTTCTAGAAACCGTAATTATCGATATTTTAAACCCTAATTGCTTTATTAGCAAAGTTCATTATGATTAAGGGTAATAAACCCTAATGTTCATGTACTTACAAACTTAATTTAATTAACAATATTAATTTTGCAAAATTTTAGAAACTAAAAGTATTTAATTTTATTTATTTAATTTTTGTGTGCAAACCCTAAATTGGAAATCCTAGATTTTTGTTTACTTATAAAATCCAAATTGGCTCAAACCCTAAACCCTAAATCAAACCCTAACCCTAAGGGTTTGGTAAGTTACAATTTTGCCATAAAATGAATTATCAAAGGACCAAAATGCCCTTTTTAGCATTAAAGAGGCTAGCTTGTAGGTTTTGACAAATTGGTGAAGTTGTTCACCAAACCAACAACTCCCAACAACTAAATATGCACGAATTTGCCAAAGAAATCGGCTCTAGATCGATCCATACATGCATCTTGTGGCTATATAAATGGATTAAAGGAGAGAAATCACTTTTGCTCACTAAATTTGCACAAAACCATACTCCACTCTCTCAAGCACCACACCCCCGAAATTTGTTGATAATATCAGTCACAATTGAAGCCCCACGAAATCCAACAACAAATCAATAGCCAGAAAATCAAGAATTGAGCATAAAAGGTACAAAACCCTAGTTTAAATTCTGTCCAAAATTTTGTTGTTAGATGTTAGAATTTGTTGTTAAATCTTGTTGTTTATAAGATATTATGATGATCTGGGTTGGTATTTATCAAATCCATAACATTAAAGTGCTCGAAATTAAAGATTTTCAAAATCTGGAAAATTATTTTTTGTGTTCTGACATCAAATGTCGAATATTTGTAGATTGTTGTGTGTTTAATATTTTTGTTGTTTAAGTGTTTAATGTTGTAGCTTTTTGTATGAGATCTTTCATCCATAAAGAATCAAGCTTAGATCCGGTTTATAATTCAAGTTATTAATGGTCAAAGTTAGTTGATGAGCCACATGACCGGAAGAAATCAGGTAACCCGGAAAATTTTCGAATGTCTAACAATATTTCAAGCTTCTATATCTATGATTTGATGATTTTTGTTGTTCTTTGTTGTTGTATTCAATTTGTAGGTGGTAATGTGGAAAGTAGATTTATGTAGTAATATCCATAAACAATTAACGATCAAGCGTGATGTTGGTCAAAGTAGACCATTAACATTGAATTGGTAATTAAGGAATTTCCGAAATCAAGAAGAACGATTTCGACATGGTTTGACCATGCCGGATCTTACACGTGTTTGATGATATGATGTTTTGATGTTATGAACTTGTACCTTGACATATATTCTATAGATTTAAACCTTTAGATGACATAAATGTTGAGTAGAACACTTAGATATTTAGACATGAAAGTGGCTGGTTGATCACCTGGGTTTCTGGAAAACCCAGGAATGCTCTGACAGGAGGTTTGTGAGCTCAGATCTTCTTGTGTGTTTGATGTATGACCTAGTTAATTGTTGATAGTTGTAGTATTGCATACTGCATATAATATCAATGCTTGAGATAGACCAAATCATGATCAGATCGCGTTTTACAGCCGGTCAAAGGAAGTAACTCGAACACTGACCTGTTAGTGTTCTTGAGCTCAAGAACACCAACAGCGACGCTTTCTGTCACTATAGCCCTTTAGCGACAGTTTTATTAATAATTTTCGGAAATTAATTAATAATTATAGAAAATTAGTTTTAAATTATTAAAAATACAAAATAAATTATTAAAAATTATTTTAATATCCAAAAATTATATTTTAATTATTTTAAATATATTTTATAAATATTTAATATTTTTGGAATATCAAAAGTAATTAATTTATTTAATGATAATATTAAATAAATTATTTAAAAATGATTTTAATTCATGAAAAATCATTTAAAATTATATTATGATATAAGAAAAAATATTTTAAGTTATTTTTAATAACTTTTAACATTATTTGATAATTTTCATTAATAAATGAATATTAATGATAATTAAGTTATTTATTAAATGAATTAAATAAATGAATTACAAATGATTTTATTATATTAAAAATCATTTTAAATAATAAGAAGGTATTTAAAAATATTTTAAGTTATAAAATATAACTTTTAATATTTAAAGGTAAATTTCATTAATTAATTATGATTAATGATAATAAAGTTATTTAATAATTATATTAAATAATTTAGTTAAAAATGATTTTTATTATTATAATAATCATTTTAAATAAAAATAAAGTGTTTAAAGATATTTTAAGTTATAAAATATAACTTTAATATTTAAAGGATAATTTCTTTAATAATTTAATATTAATGATTATTAAATTATTATAAATGATATTAAATTTATTTAATAATTATATTAAATAATTAGTTTAAAAATGGTTTTATTTATTTAAAAATCATTTAAAAATGATATTAATGGGTTAAAAATATTTTAAGTTATAATTAATGACTTTTAATATTTAGATAATAGTTCATTAATATTTAGATATTAATGGTAATTATTTAATAATGATTTTAAATGTTTTAAAAATCATTTAAAGGGTAATATAAATGTATTAAAAATATTTTGAGTTATTATACATAACTTTAATATTTTGACAATGGTTTCATTAATAATTTAATATTGATTAAATGTTAATGATAATAGAATTATTTAATATTTAAATCATTTAATAATGATTACGATATTTCAAAATTATGATAAATGATAATAATTATTTAATAATTATTATAAGGCCATGAAAAAAATAGTGTGACTAATATTTAAGTTATCTAATCGGATATTGTGATACGAATAGAGTCTTAGACTCGATTATTACTACGAAAAAGGCGTCGGTGAATAAGCGTATTTTCGTAAAATTGATCTGGACTTAGATAATTGGCTAGATAAATGTTTATTTGTGATTCATGGTTGTTAAAGATTGTGTGGCAATGTGATTAGGAATGTCTTTGCAAATAAAAGTGTTATATGTTACGTTATGATATACTAATCGGTAAAATGATCCGATTAATGATAGGTGATTTCATAAAAGATAAAACTAAGTTGAGAATAGTAAGCGGTAGCATCGGTGAAATATCCTAACTTTGCATTTTCTTTATGCAATGGGCGAAGTGAGAAGTTCGTAATTATTGTTATTATTATGCAGTTATTAAGCCTAAATTATATATGCCCATTGATTATCAACATGTTAGTATATGATAATTAGGATAAATATATTCTTTTCGTTAATTTCTATAAATGATTATACAAGTGTCCCCACTTGGACAATCATTATTTTTCATCGCATGTTGATACACATTTGATATACATATATGTTGAATTATATAAGACCTTTGTTATGAAAACCCAAGATATGAACATCCCGAAAATGGGAAAATTTTATGCTACCAAAATGACGGAATGATGAAACGATAACATCGTTCATATATATGTAGTATTGATCAATACAGGTACAACAGTAGATCACCCTCCGTACTGCAAATAAGTCATGACGGTTTACTGATGAATTTACTGTTTAAACCTTTTGAAAATGAAAACAAATGTTCATGGTATGTCATGTAAACCCCATATACTGATCGATACGTAGTTTCAAAAGTTTGAAAGAGGTTGTTATGAATTATTATTGGTATAGATTACTTCACAACTACTAACTAGTTGTAGAAGATATTATAAAGAAAACATTTAAATTCTTTCAACTATATATATATATATACTTCTTTGGGCACTCAAATGCTCATCCTTGCTTAATTTAAATGTTTTAAGCTAAGTGTGAAGGACCGTAGGATCCATCAAGAACAAGGAAAAGGAAAGTTGTTGAATGACTTTTATATTACTATTTGTAATAGTTTTATAAGACTATGAAGACTATGATATATATATATATATATATATATATATATATATATATATATGACATGTAATGAATGTTTAAAGGTTACGTGCTTGGGAGAATGACTACGATGTATATGTAAAATTTAAGTTTAAGTTTTATATTATTGTGATTATTATTAGTATTATTCCGCTCATAGAAATGGTATCGTGATGTCTTGAATTTGGGTTTCAAGTATCCTGATTCGGGGACCTCATGAGAATAGTATCGAGCTATAGGGTTAGAAACCTTAGGTGGGTTAGACTTTAGGCTATAACCTTAGAAACGAGAGAAACATTGAAAATATAAATAACTCATATAAAGTTTAAAAGAGATGAATTGAATAAATTCATCGTCAAACAAAATAAAAGATAATTCATACAAAACTATTATTTGACTATGTGTATATAATATATGCTAATCGGATAATTCTTTGTGTGTAGATGTCGGTGAAAAGGATTAGGATATCCACGGATTGTAAAGAAAGAGCTACTATCGAAGCCAATAGCGAAATAGAAGCTCATAATGAAACAAACTTCGAGGCGAGGTGGTTATCGTGGAAAACATAATACCGAGATCCGAAAATAGTGGATCCGGCGATTAATGATTCGAGACCACAAAGTTGAAGTGATCAAGCATCATTGGAGATGCAAGAATTGAGGAACAAGGTATCTTCTCTAGAAGGGTTGTGGAAGACAGAAAAAGCGCTTAATAGTCGAGTTAAGTCAAGCGTTAATAGAAACAATGGAAGAAGCAGGATAAGCTTAAACTCAAAATCAATCGATGGGAGCCTCAAGCAACACTTCGTGTAATGCATTCCAGAGATAAGGGAAAAAGGAAGGTAGAAGACCATGATTTAGGAAAACCGGGAAGAAGAAATGGAAAAGAATATGTTATCTTTATATGCTATGAAGGACATACTACTCTGTACTGTCCTGACTATAAACGGGGAGCATGTTTTGTTTGTGGAAAGGAAGATCGTCAGGCAAAAAGCTGTCCAAGGAAGAAGGTGTAGCGAATAGGTAGTATAGGTTAGGTTGTGTAAACATGTTTAATATAATATATGTGTTTTAGTATGTCCGTGTAATGCGAAGATTATAAGACTTTTGTGCAGTAGTGATGTAAATCCCGACTTTTGTAGTCACAATGGGATGACTGATGTTTAAAGCACTTTGTGCTGTGATATGTAAAATATTTTGAAAGCAATGAATGAATATGAATCAAAGTTTGAGTTATGAAACAAGTTTAATAAGTTTAAACTTATATGATAAGGTTTAGAATGTAAGTTAATGTATGGTTTTTACTTAACGGATAATGCCGCCAAGACGTCAAACTCGAAATCGGAGGGCGGAAGAGTCATCAACAACGTTGAAGGACAACAACAAATTTACCCAATGCATCGATTCGCGAATATGGTAGCTCGAGCCATGCAACAAGGGAACCAAATAGGATAATTATTTGGCGAATTTCAAAGACTTTAAAATTTGTAGAACAGTGAATTCAAAGGTACAATGACCTCTGTAGAAGCCCAAACTTGGGTTAAGGAAATTGAGAAGGCGTTTGTAATAGCTAGGGTAGGTGAGGGGCAAAGACCTCTTTTGCCACCTACATGATGAAGGTGAGGCAAATTTGGTGGGAAGCGAATCGGTGTGAGGCGGGGAGGCGGTGTGGTAACATGGGATAGATTTAAGACCTTATTTTTCGAGAATTATTTTTTCAACTAGTCGAGGCTAGAATGGAGGTAAAATTTGGAGTTGAAGCAAGGGGATATGTCGGTGGCGAATATGCCGAGAATTCAATGAATTAGCTAGGTTTGCTCGCATCAAGTCGATCTGGAGGCTAGGAAGGCTAGGAGATTTGAGTGGGATTAAAACCTCGGCTCTATAATAAGGTGGCGATGTTGCGGATCCCAACATTTGCAAGCACTCATGGAAAAGCGATAATTGCGGAGGAGGAAGTGAGGCTATGAGTCTCTACAATAAGGAGAAGAAAAACAAGGGCAAGGTCGAGGGAGGCGAGAAGGTGAGGATTAATAGTGGGCAGGAGTGTTGATGGAAAAGGAAGGGGAACTATTTTGGCAATGTCCAAAGTCAAACAAGAAGGTGTTAAAGCAAGCGGCTTGGTCTGGCGTGTGGAAAGAACCACTCTAGGGAGTGTTTAAAGGGAAATTTGTGTGTTATAAGTGCGGGCGGGAGGGTCATATCTCTCCCAACCGCCCCAATCCTAGAATGAACGAAGGGTTGTTTTATTTGTGGATCATTGGAGCATAGGGTCAAGGATTGTCCGAACGGGAGGGTAGAGGCCGGAAGTGTAAATCTTTGGTAAGGGTAGTGGAACATTAGCAATGTCCCAGGACCAACGTCATCGAACAAACCAACAAAGTCAACATCAAGAGTCTTCACCATGACGGTTCAAGACACGGTGGCGGTGGCAATCACAGATCCCGTAATATTCAATAACTTTTATTTGCATAATTAGAATTTTTCTATTTATAGTAAATTATTTTATAAAGAAATTTTGAGGAGAAATTTGAGTTCTTTTAGAAATTAAATTTACGTTTAATCGTAAAAACAAGCTTAATGTGATTAATTAAAGATCGGTTCGATTAAAGTTAATCGAGGTCTATTTCTTTAAGATCGTGTATGCTATGAACCCGATTATGTGTAGGTTTTTAAGTGGTGATTTGAGGGACGGAATCCTTATAAGGAGGGGTGAATGTGACAACCCGATATTTTCTATATAAATAAATCTTAAATTTTATGTATAAATTTTTTTTAAGGATGAGGATTTGTACAAGATTATGTGTATATGTATTTATGTGGTAAATAAAATATATTTATTACATGAATATTTACAAGTAAATTTATTTTAGAATTATTGATTATTATAAAGTATATTCTTATAATAATTAATATTATGATAGAAATGTTTTTGATTAATTATTTTCCATGAATATATAATCATATATTATTTAAATAATATATGAAGTGATTTTTAGAATAAATATAATAATTATTTTATTATATGAATTTTGTATGATTATTAAATTAATTATTTTACCTTAATTATTAAGGTTAAATATGAAAGAATAATCGGATATGGAATTCAAACCCTAATTTTGGATTATTGTCAAGGTATGAGAATAATAATATAATATTACTTATATTTTGATTTTTTGGTCTTTAATAAATAAATGCAGGTATGTCCAGTATTGATAATGGTTGGTCAATTACGATGTATTTTGACCAAACCCTAGTAATAATGTTAAACCCTAATTTGAGATCCAAATTAGAGTGTGAGATTGTTTTATAAGTGTGTAATACAATTTATGTCGTGTATTAAATGTATTAATTAGGTAAACCCTAATTTAATTTCTAGAAACCCTAATTGTATTTCTAGAAACCGTAATTATCGATATTTTAAACCCTAATTGCTTTATTAGCAAAGTTCATTATGATTAAGGGTAATAAACCCTAATGTTCATGTACTTACAAACTTAATTTAATTAACAATATTAATTTTGCAAAATTTTAGAAACTAAAAGTATTTAATTTTATTTATTTAATTTTTTGTGTGCAAACCCTAAATTGGAAATCCTAGATTTTGTTTACTTATAAAATCCAAATTGGCTCAAACCCTAAACCCTAAATCAAACCCTAACCCTAAGGGTTTGGTAAGTTACAATTTTGCCATAAAATGAATTATCAAAGGACCAAAATGCCCTTTTAGCATTAAAGAGGCTAGCTTGTGAGGTTTTGACAAATTGGTGAAGTTGTTCACCAAACCAACAACTTCCAACAACTCAATATGCACGAATTTGCCCAAGAAATCGACTCTGAGATCGATCCATACATGCATCTTGTGGCTATATAAATGGATTAAAGGAGAGAAAATCACTTTTGCTCATTAAATTTGCACAAAACCATATTCCACTCTCTCAAGCACCACACCCCAGAAATTTGTTGATAATATCAGTCACAATTGAAGCCCCACGAAATCCAACAACAAATAAATAGCCAGAAAATCAAGAATTGAGCATAAAAGGTACAAAACCCTAGTTTAAATTCAGTCCAAAATTTTGTTGTTAGATGTTAGAATTTGTTGTTAAATCTTGTTGTTTATAAGATATTATGATGATGCAGGTTGGTATTTATCAAATCCATAACATTAAAGTGCTCAAATTAAAGATTTTCAAAATCTGAAAATTATTTTTTTGTGTTACGACATCAAATGTCGAATGACGTAGATTGTTGTGTGTTTAATATTTTTGTTGTTTAAGTGTTTAATGTTGTAGCTTTGTATGAGATCTTTCATCTGTAGCAAGAATCAAGCTTAGATCTGGTTTATAATTCAAGTTATTAATGGTCAAAGTTCGTTGTGGATTCCATGACCATCAGAAGAAATCTGGGTAACCTAGAAAATTTTCCAGCGTCTAACAATATTTCAAGCTTCTATATCTGACAGATTTGATGATTTTTGTTGCTGTTGTTGTATTCAATTTGTAGGTGGTAATGTGGAAAGTAGATTTATGTACTAATATCCCATAAACAATTAACAGATCAAGCGTGACAAGCGGTCGAAGTAAACCATTAACATTGAATTGGTAATTAAGGATTTCCGAAATCAAGAAGAAACGATTTACGACATGGTTTGACCATGCGGATCTTACACGTGTTTTGATGATATGATGTTTTGATGTTATGAACTTGTACCTTGACATATATTCTATAGATTTAAACCTTTAGATGACATAAATGTTGAGTAGAACACTTAGATATTTAGACATGAAAGTGGTTTGGTTGATCACCTGGGTTTACGGAAAACCGGAAATGCTCTGACAGGAGGTTTGTGAGCTCGGATCTTCTTGTGTGTTTGATGTATGACCTAGTTAATTGTTGATAGTTGTAGTATTGCATAACGCATATAATATCAATGCTTGAGATAGACGAAATCATGATCGGATCGCGTTTTCTGATAGGTCGAAGGAAGTAACTTTCGAACATCGACTGTCGATGTTCTTGAGCTCAAGAACACCAACAATGACGCTTTACGTCATTATAGCCCTTTAATGACAGCTTTATTAATAATTTTCTAAAATTAATTAATAATTATAGAAAATTAGTTTTAAATTATTAAAATACAAAATAAATTATTAAAAATTATTTTAATATCCAAAATTATATTTTAATTATTTTAAATATATTTCATAAATATTTAATATTTTGGAATATCAAAAGTAATTAATTTATTTAATGATAATATTAAATAAATTATTTAAAAATGATTTTAATTCATGAAAAATCATTTAAAATTATATTATGATATAAGAAAAATATTTTAAGTTATTTTAATAACTTTTAATATTATTTGATAATTTTCATTAATAAATGAATATTAATGATAATTAAGTTATTTATTAAATGAATTAAATAAATGAATTACAAATGATTTTATTATATTAAAATCATTTTAAATAATAAGAAGGTATTTAAAAATATTTTAAGTTATAAAATATAACTTTTAATATTTAAAGGTAAATTTCATTAATTAATTATGATTAATGATAATAAAGTTATTTAATAATTATATTAAATAATTTAGTTAAAAATGATTTTTATTATTATAATAATCATTTTAAATAAAAATAAAGTGTTTAAAGATATTTTAAGTTATAAAATATAACTTTAATATTTAAAGGATAATTTCTTTAATAATTTAATATTAATGATTATTAAATTATTATAAATGATATTAAATTTATTTAATAATTATATTAAATAATTAGTTTAAAAATGGTTTTATTTATTTAAAAATCATTTAAAATGATATTAATGGATTAAAAATATTTTAAGTTATAAAATATAACTTTTAATATTTAGATAATAGTTCATTAATATTTAAATATTAATGGTAATTATTTAATAATGATTTTAAATGTTTTAAAAATCATTTAAGGGTAATATAAATGTATTAAAAATATTTTGAGTTATTATACATAACTTTAATATTTTGACAATGGTTTCATTAATAATTTAATATTGATTAAATGTTAATGATAATAGAATTGTTTAATATTTAAATCATTTAATAATGATTCTGATATTTCAAAAATTATGATAAATGATAATAATTATTTAATAATTATTATAAGGCCATGAAAAATAGTGTGACTAATATTTAAGTTATCTAATCAGATATTGTGATACAGAATAGAGTCTTAGACTCGATTATTACCCGAAAAAGCTGTCGGTAGACCGACATGTTTCAGAAATTGATCTGGACTTAGATAATTGGCTAGATAAATGTTTATTTGTGATTCAATGGTTGTTAAAGATTGTGTGGCAATGTGATTAGGAATGTCTTTGTTGCAATAGGCAGTGTTATGTGTTACGTTATGATATACTAATCAGTAAAATGATCTGATTAATGATAGGTGATTTCATAAAAGATAAAACTAAGTTGAGAATAGTAAGCGGTAGATCGTAAGTAAATATCCTAACTTTGCATTTTCTTTATGCAATGGACAGAAGTGAGAAGTTCAGAATTATTGTTATTATTGTACAGATTGTTAAGCCTAAATTATATATGCCCATTGATTATCAACATGTTAGTATATGATAATTCGGATAAATATATTCTTTTCGTTAATTTCTATAAATGATTATACAAGTGTCCCCACTTGGACAATCATTGTTTTTCATCGCATGTTGATACACATTTGATATACATATATGTTGAATTATATAAGACCTTTGTTATGAAAACCCGACAGATATGAACATCCCGAAAATGGGAAAATTTTATGCGCCCAAGGCGGACGAGCGAACGATAACATCGTTCATATATATGTAGTATTGATCAATACAGGGTACAACAGGGACGATCACCCTCCGTACTAAATAAGTCATGACGGTTTCTGAGATGAATTTATGCTTAAACCTTTTCAAAATGAAAAACAATGTTCATGGTATGTCACAGAAACCCCAATACCAGTAATACGTAGTTTCAAAAGTTTGAAAGAGGGTTGTTATGAATTATTATTGGTATAGATTACTTCACAACTAATTGACTAGTTGTAGAAGATATTATAAAGAAAACATTTAAATTCTTTCACCTATATATATATAATACTTGCTGGGCACTCAAATGCTCATCCTTGCTTAATTTAAATGTTTTAAGCTAAGTGTGAAGGACCAGAAGGATCTGTCAAGAACAAGGGAAAAGGGAAAGTTGTTGAATGACTTTTTATATTACTATTTGTAATAGTTTTATAAGACTATGAAGACTATGATATATATATATATATATATATATATATATATATATATATATATATATATTATGACATGTAATGAATGTTTAAAGGTTACGTACTTGGGAGAATGACTCTGATGTATATGTAAAATTTAAGTTTAATTTTTATATTATTGTGATTATTATTAGTATTATTCCGCTCATAGAAATGGTATCGTGATGTACCGAGTTCGGGTTTCAAGTATCCAGATTCGGGGACCTCATAATTGCTAGATTACATCTGCCGAATGGCATTCTCGAAATCTTTCTTAGCCAAACCGGCTATGACATCTCGACTAATGGTATGTCGAGTCTGCTCTGCTTCCACTGGATAACCAGCTACTTGCTGTTGGAAGTCCACGTGAGAACTCCTATGTATATAGACATCCTCTCCAACTTCTCATTGCTTAGTCTTTAGCTCTCGCTTGAGCTCAAAGATTTCACATTTCAAATTTCTCGGACCTTGTCCTTAACTAGAATTCTATCATCGTGCTCTTCTTCCCACATACCCTCCATGCTAGTCTTGTCCTCACTGACGACTTGGAGTTCCTCTTCCAACTCCTTCACCTCTTGGCGGTAATGGACATTCCTATCCAATCATCGACATAAATAGTCACCTTCATTGACTCTTTAGTAGTCAATTCTTACCGTAGGTGGAACTCGGTCAAAGGACATCACGTCCACCTCCTCCTCTAGTATGCCATCGAAAATAGACATATAGTCTAAATCGTCCGAGTCTCCGGACTCTATTACTACCACCTCTCTCAATCGCTACAGGATTGGGTAGTATCTCTACCCGATTAATCTCGAATCCTCGCTCACTACATGTATATTTCTATACATATCATTTTCTCCCACATCTACAATAAAACAATATAGTTTGATTAGTACATCGTCGATAAAATAATAAAACACATAACATAATATAATGCATTTTTTTTAAAGGTTATCTTTCATCTTTTACTTTTTATTAAGGTTATGACTTAAGGTTCTAATCCCCTTAAGTTTCATAACCTAGGCTCGATACTAAACTTGAAGCGCCCCCAAATCCTATCTTCCAACCCGACGTGATGGTGCTATATCTTGTATAAACATTCATACATTCATTCAATTGAATAGTCTCAAAGAACAAACATAACGCCTATATATTAAAGGTAATATTTACATTTCCCAGGTTCTATACCCGTTACAAAGGTTCTTTGTCATAATATTCATTACATTACATATGGTTTTCCTTTATCCTTTATACCCGTTACAAAGCTTAATAATCTGCCTTAGCTTTTCCTTTATCCTTATTTGATCCTTCGGGACGTTCAGTCTTAGCTGCATTCATATGGTTCAAGCAAGAGTGAGCATAACTATCTCAGCAAGTATAACAATTTCAATAACAACATGCTTGATACATATGAATCGTATATCTTCGATAACTGAACAATAGTTATGAAGTACTATTGATAATTCAAAATAGCACTTCAAAATGTTTCACAATGAATAATATTCAGTAAAACATTCACTCCGGTCAAAGACCTCGAGTATTCATTATTTCTTTAAAAAGGACAACCCGGAACTAAGTCCGTAAGCCCGATATTACTTACGAGCACTTCTAGGTGATCAGCCTATTATACTCTATGTTGATCAACACTACATCCATTAAATGTATGTACGTTTAATCATTTGGCAACCTCACGTGCCTGTCGTTTTACTGACAAAACATTTGTTTAACATTTCAGTCTTCTTTTGATAATAGCATTTGATAACAGATGAATAGATTATCAATAATCCACTCAATATGTTAAGACTAGCCAAAGGAACTGGCTTTAACTTCATTATACTTCAATTCATGCGTAAGGATACATGAACTTCAAAAACTTGTTCAGATTAAACTGAGACAAGAGTTAGAATACTTGCCTTAAGCGTCTGCTACGATGTAATTTACTTTACATTCAAGTCTTTCAAGTCTCTACAATATATGATCACATAATGCCTTACATTAGGTCACACATAATCAAGTATGTATCTGACTATATCTTACCCTTCATCTTAATCTAATTTGTATATTAGACTTGATTACTATTCATTCTGATTTCATCATTCTATTTGCATTCATAGATGGATAGGTTATTACCACTCTTTACACATTACTCTTAAGGTTTAACAATGGTTTAGCAATGTTATTTTAGGTTTCTTAAGGTAGGTTTAACTCAACCTAATAACCCTTTCTTGCTTTATATTCGCAAATATTCTTCACTATCATTTGTCAAAGATCTGGCGCCATGGCCACTTTTATACCTACATTTCGTGTCTTGCACATGAGTTAACGATGGGATGGCCCTTAACATGGCGCTTCTGGCGCGAGTCCTTGCTTCTTCGGGCTGCTACCAAGGGGTGCCAATTTCGATGTGACTTATACTGCTCATAGCCATTGCACAAGCTGACTAATTGGTCTAGGGTTGGCCGCCATGGCCAACTCAACTCTTGTACTGTAAAAATTTCATCTTTGAATTTTGTGAAGTTCCTGGACGATAACTCTTTTGTTATAAGTCCGAATTGGCTCGCTCAAAAGCCTATGATTCACAAATTATGTAATCTACGCTGCGTTCATGCAAGAATTTCATCTATTTGACTTCGTTTAAAAAATTCACCTATTAGTTCATTTTAACGAAGCGATAAACGTTCGTGGAGCGTTCGTATTGCGTTCTTCGTTCTAAGTCAGAATTCGCTCATTTTTGAGTCTGCAACTCTTAAATGACAAACATGACTTGTCTCCATTATAAAATAACATTTTCGAGCTCAAACTCAAAATTTGATTTCCATTCTGAGAATTTTACGAATTCGACGATTATCGTCTAATCGTGTGATTTTCGGCAAATCTTCATTCTTATGACTTGTTCAACATTACAAATGAATTTCATTCATCGTGTGAACATATTAACCTACTTATTCCAACAACTTATACTCATGGTTGGACTTTGACTTATTTCTTCATAAGCTTATAACTTGATAAATTTATAAACTACTTATGAACTTATCATTCATAACTTATGACAATTAAAGTTTCTTAATCATCATACATATATGTTCTCATCATATAGTTTTACTTATGTATACTTGATACATATGATCATAAAAGTTCATTTACTTCCATATTCCTTATATTGCAAAACTCATTATAAGTTCATAATTCCTTCACATAAGTTTATAACTTATGCTAGCTTAAATGACTTATTACCAACTTATATGGCTTAAGTTCATTACTTACACATACTTCTTACTTTTTATCATTCATGTTCCTCAATCCAAACTTTTCTTATCAACCTATCATGTTAGAGATAGAAGATAATTGGAGAAGAGGATCTTACTTTAAAGTTCTTGATAAATAGCTTCTTTTTCTTCTTATGTAAGTAGCTTATTACAACTTACTCACCCTAACAATTAAGCACTTTGAGAGAGAGTGTTTAGATTATTTGAACAACTAGCAAATGACTTGCCAACCTTCACTATTTATAGAACTTGCAAGGTTTAGGGCAATTTAGTCAATACACTAAACCACCTCCTTACTATTCATAACTTGATCAACACAAATCCTATCCTTTGCTTGGTCATTACTCACCTAACTTGGCCATTACTTTATTTACTTGATCACCACTTGTCTTGGTTATCACTTATCTTGATCACCACTCACATTAATCATATCACTATGGGTTGCCCCATGGGTTAGACAACTCATGGAATCTAGCTTGGGCCTTAACCCTTAATTCATTTAGGCTTGTACCAATTATAATCAATCTTCCAAGTCCATTTTCATTACTTAATACATATACTTATAGTTTATGTATCATCGTCAGATATACTTCAGATACTACTTCATAATATACTGAAATTTCTTCCTTCATACAAACTCGTATAATACCCCGTATTATACTCATTTTTTTTCCTCGTACAATACTCACATATCATACGATTATCTCTTAATGCATTAATTCTTCACTTTCCTTACATTCTTAATTTAAGTCCGCAAGCGAAAAATTACGTTTTCCATAACTAGATTATTATTACATAATCCGTCTTACCTTAATATTCTATCATCACGTATTTCTCGGAAATTCAAAAATAATTTCCGAACAAATATCGATGAATAGTGTTTTCGGAAAATTTCTCGAAAAACTTTTATTTTCGTCTTAGAAATTCAAACACTTTAATTCCTTCATGTAGCTCAAATACTACGACATTCCAACATCAATAGGTTATAGAACAACAACCATCTTGATATCACATAAAATATGATTTTATTATTATTTAATTTAATAAAATTATTTTATAATAAAAATCAAAATTTCTCGGTCGTTATAGAGACTCGATGTGTATCAAGTATAGAAAGTGGATACGAATGATGAAAATATGGAACTTAAATGAAATGTTGGCAATGTAAATGAAGTTAGAAATTCTTAAAAGAATAATTGTTATATAAACAAGAGAATTCAAAGAAGAATCTTGAAGATAAGAAATGGCAATAGCCAATATAACGAAAATGATGAAAAGGGGAAAGAAAGAGGATCGTAAAACAAAACGGTCATGAGCTAAGAAAAGAATTTTAAGGGAGATGAATTTAGAATAAGATCACGACGTGATCTGTTTAAGTTATAAGAGAAAGATGGTTTGTAATGTTTGAATAATTATAGCTTGATTCTATGAAGGTAATGTACTATGAAATAGTACGAGATAACTCACGAGGAGTTATGGATGATGTGGTACGAGGAATTCGTATCGAGCAAAGAGCAAGTTAAGAGTAAGATAGAGTTAGGTGGGATTTCAATTGAGGACTCATGTGATGGCTGAGTTGTACAAATAATTGTATGGGCGAGGGTTTTGTGCTTGTACTCAGTTTATCACATTGATAATCATTGGAATGTTGGTGTCGCGCTATCAGTGTATATGTGGCGGAAAGGTGAATCTTTTCTCATGTGTATGTTTGATAGTTAGAAACTATTAAGATTAGTCAGATATTATTAGGATTAGGTGCGTTTCTTAAAACTAATGCATATGGTAAGTTAAACTGACTCACAATAATATGGTATGTTTTGAACCCCTCAAATGAATGGACGCTTATGGTTTGACTAGGATAAGTTCTTAAACCCATATTATTGTGGCAAGTTCCTGAATTTCCAATGTGCGGTAAGTTTGATGAACTATACTGGGGTATAGATAAGTTATGAATGAAGAATTGAGAATTGTGGGAATATATATAATTATTAAGCAATGGATCAGTATAGAAAGTGGAGACATAGGTTTTTCAAATCTTCTAGCTTTGTTAGATTTTTGAAATTTATTGACTTCGTGCCAATGGTTATACTTTTGATTTTTGAAAAATGTTGGGTCACACTAGTGAACCAAAGAATTTTTAAATATAGTACTATTATTCATATGTCTATGCTAATTGCTTTGGCTAGATAAAAATGATTTGAAATATATCAAAATATATTTTTTTTATATATCATCAATGCATCATGGAACCTGGTGCAGAGATGATAAAAATGATGGAGTCATCAATGCAGTATTAATTAGTGTTGGATGTGATCTAAGAATCGTCAGCCCACTATGGTATGATGTAGTATGATAAAATCACCAAATGACGAAATCCTCAAACGGACTGTAAATACAGTGCGGTATCATGACATCATAAAAAGATTTTGAGATTTCTTTAAGATATGAGAATATATATATATATATATATATATATATGCATATTTTGATTGATGTCTAGATTATTATAGAAGTCTATGCTATTTGGTTCAGCTAGACGAATATTGAAAGATGTTCATAAAATTCAAGCGTTTTTTGAGAAGTTATGCCAAACCGAATTATTTTGGTGCGGATTCAGATGTTGAAAAGCTAAGGTGAACAACCCTATAAAAGGGGACATGTTATCGGAGTCAATGGTTCTAAAAGTAACGTATATAGTCGTTACGATGTTAAGATGTAATACGATGTGCACGACGTAGGCGTACGATAGGCTGATCACCTAGAGTACTTGCAGAGAGTGTTTTCAGTCTGTGTGATTGCTAAAAATTCTTTTAAAGATGGTTTATGGTAGTGAAGCACTGTTAAACCCGGCGAAGAGTTCAAGGTCCGTATAGTCTTATGACTGTTAAAGGTTCAAGTCGAGATACTTGATAACCTAGGAACGTAGCTCAAGGTCTTATGACCCCTCAGCATGATTTGGAATCATTTAAATTCCTGTTATTCATATCGTTTCCCAATTATTGAGCAATTGTGGAAGATTCTTATTATTCTAAAAGGTGAAAGTGGAAAGGATTAGAAAATTAAGCAACACATAATAATTTCAAGAAAGAATTGAAACTCCGGAAAGAAGAGAAATGTGAAACTCTTAGAAGAGGAAGAGGTGAGGAATATGACGATCTTAGAAAGATCCTTAGAGAAAGAATTTGGTTATAGAACCCAATGAATGAATAAAGTATTAACGTAAAATCTATTTTGATAGATTGAATGAATGAAGATTAATAAATAAAATTTCGAGGAAGAAATTCTTAAAAGAATGGGTGAATGTAATATCCTGAGTGTTATGATAATAATCCTTAGAAAATGAAATGAATGGGTTAAAGAATATATAATACTCAAATATAATTGAGTCTAAGTAAAGGTTATGAAATAAAACATACAAGAATTTATTATCAAGAATGGTGGGAGTAGGAAATATAAAACCTATATTAAGGTAATGTGTTGAAGTTATTCAACGACGAGATTTGATGAAAACCTGAGTAAGGTAGGGTTTCGGTGATTCTGAGGACGAAATCCTTATAAGGAGGGAAGGATGTGACAACCCGGATTTTTATAAGTTATTAAAATAGGAATTTTATAATTAAAATTCTTATTAGGAGATGTTTTGAGTTTGAGTATTTATATATACGTGCTATATATTTTGAAATATGTGATCTAGTGTGAAGAGAAATATATATTCATATATTGGAAAAGTGAGGTTTAATAGTTGAGTTAACTATTGAAGGAATTAAATGAATTTAGTAATTAATTTTAAATTTTTATTAAATTAAATAAATATTTTAAATTTATTTATTTATTGAGATAAATAAATGGTTGATAAAATTGTGGTTAATTAATTTAGTAACTAAATTTATTAATGTAAATTAAATTGAATAATGTTAATTTTATTTGAAGGATTTAATTTAAGGAAATAATTAAATTAAATCAATTGCTTAATATTTAAGAAGATAATTAAATTAAATGAATTGTTTAATTTAAAGGAAATAAATAAATTAAACAAAGTGATGTTTCTAATTTATTAATTAAATTAGATATATAATTATTTAATTATTTATTATAAGCATAATTATAATAAGAATATAATTATTATAAATTATAAATTATAAGCTATTAAAATGGTTACATGTGTGACAAGTGTAACTATATAATATAAATATTATTTAAATAATCTAGTATGGGGAATTAATGTAAATAAAACGTAGCCTTATGGCTTTTGGTTTATTTTAACTGACGCAAACTTTTTATTTTTATAATTGTAGTGTGCGTGGGTTAGTGGGAGGCCAGTTATGTTATGCGTATTATTTTTCCCCTAAGTCTAGTTATCAATGAAGAGCATAGAGAGAACTTGGAAGCAAGAGAGAAAACATTGTGATTGTGAGTTTCTAAGATTGTCAGGAGGAAGAAGAAGAATTTCTAAGCCATAATACTATCTTTTGCTAGCATTCAATCAAGGGTTTAAGGTATAATCTACCCCTAATTCTAATTTGTAGTCTTATAATTTTCTATTATTTGGAAATTAGGTTTTTGTTGAATTGTTGTAGAAGACGTTGTTTATATGTATGTATTCTCTTGCTAAATCTGTTAGTTATCCTCTATAAGTCTATGTTGATGTTCAAATACATGAAATTTGGGTTTATAAGGAGAAAAGTAAATAACAGTGTTTTTGTTCAAAAATGGCTTTAAAAAGTATAAAATTTCATGCTTAATATGTGTTATATTCTGTTATTTGATGTTAGAATATGTTAGTATGTTAAGAAACAAAAGTGGAGTAGTTTAAATCATGTCGATTGATTAGGAAACGAAGTCGTGGCGATCGAATTCGCTAAATGTGTTTAAAACTTGAAAATAGTGTATGAACATGTGTTTTGGATCAAATTTTATGTTGGTTAATGTTTTTATAAATTGTTAGAATTCTAGTATGTTGTATTTCTATGAATTACGAATCCATAGAATCGAAAACAGACTAATTTGGATGTGTATAACTCAAGTTATGAAGATTAGTAGGAGAAAAAGGGTCAAAAATCGCAAAGAACAGTAGCTTGTGTACGTTTTGCTAACATCAAGAAATTACTATGTGCCCTAAGTCATTAGGGGCCTTGTTTGCCGAGTAGAACACAATGCTTATGCCCATAGCTTAATTAAGCGCAATTTGCATACCAAAGTATGTCAGGTGTGACTTGTTTGACCTATTTTAGTAAAATGGCCATAACATTTTCATACGAACTCCGATTAAGGTGATTTAAGATGATCCAGAAAGAGAACGAATAGACCTACAACTTTTATTCTTTATGTTTTTCAATTTGAGGTCGGGAACAATAGTCAAAATGGTCATCTTTGTGACTGATGTGTATTCAGAGGCAATCAGACGGCGTCGGACATGCATATACACAAGTATAGTGATGTCAACTATAATAGATGTTGTTATAAGTTAGAGAACATGAATATTATGAAGTATAACGATGCTTAACATTAATAAATGATATATTAGATAAGTTGAATACGCATACTAAGCACACACAATAGAAGCAAATTGGGCGTGTGACGAATAAACGTCGAAACGCGGTGATAAGTGATAATGAACGTAAAAAGTGTTTTAAATCAAATGAAATGAATATAATAAGATATTGAATAGTGTTAATATAAAACCAATAAGTAGTTCTAGAAAGACTTAAACACTTGAATGAACTTCGAATATGAAATACAGTGAGATATAAGTTGAAAGTTAACACAATAAAATTGAACATTGTGTATATATAATAGGAAGGGTTATGAGACGTAGAGTAAAGTTTACATTACAACTACTATGCATTTCTACATGACTAATAGTTAATGTGAATGATTATATAATTGTGTAGGGCACGTGAAGTGCAGATATCTGTAAGCTGTTAAACTATTATTGGTAAACAACGATCAAGGAAAGTCTTTCAGTTCCTATTTGCTATGTGAATTGGTGATTAACTATTTTAAATCTTTATTGCAAAGAGTATGATCTGTTATATATATGTTAAATATATGAAAGGTTAAAGTCAACTTATGACTATGTTGATTGAGTAAAGCATGCTGATTGAGTAAGGAACTCAATCTTTATACTTGTTATATGAACTATAAGATGTATGATATGTTAGTCCAATGTTTATGAGATATATGTTGAGCATGATATTATGTGCTACGTGATGCATGAAAACTGTTAGATTTTGCTGGGCTATCGAGCTCAACCTTGCAAATAACCATTTTTGCAGGTTAAGGATTGAAGGTAACACTATGTGCTACTTGAATGATGTGGATCAGAAATAATACACGAAGATTAATATTTTAGCTAAAGTTGTTATTTTATAATACCATGATTAAGATTCGTGAGATATACTAAATATTTTATGATGTATAGTTTTATGTTGAGTTGTAAAGCTAAAGTTAGAGTTATCTGAAATGTAAAGGTTATCAGATTGAAATGTAAGATTTTATATAATAACAGTGATAAAGTGAATCATAAAATAAGATTGATTAAAAGACATGTAGATGATAAAGGTTTTGATTCAGGGAATTAAAGTAAAAAGATATAAAAGTTTAAATTATTCCGCATTTTATATAGTTTAACATTGAATAATGATGTAGAATCAGAAGGTAGATGTGTTATTAACGGCTGAAGTTGAGAATTATATTATATGAATTTTGGGGTCGTTACAGTTGGTATCAAAGCTGTAGGTTATAAACCTTAGGTAGGAGTGCCGTAGGCTATAACCTTAAAGAAGGAAGGTGAAGATAATGAAAGAATAAGCTCAAATAAGAGTTTGTATAATAAGAAGTAATTTAAGAAATTTATAAAGAAGGGATTAAAACATGCGTAAGAGGATTCGAAGAAGAATCTCGCAGAGTTATAAGGAATATGAATGTGGGGTTAGCCAACTCCAATAATAGGGATGTAAGGTGATGTCTATAAGAAGAGAATGATAAAGAAGATAAGAATAAAAAGTTATATTTATGTATGGTACAATTGTACTCTTTAATAGTTCATGTATGGTATCTGGGCTAAACGATTCCTTCATAGAGCGGAGGTATATATGAACTAGCAACTCAGAACCTAATTTGTTGGTTGTTTGTGGGAAACCACTCAGTGTACCATATTGAAACTATTAGAGACTCGATGTGTACCAGGTATAGAAAGTGGATACGAATGATGAAAATATGGAACTTAAATGAAATGTTGAGCAATGTAAATGAAGTTAGAAATTCTTAAAAGAATAATTGCTATATAAACAAGAGAATTCAAAGAAGAATCTTGAAGATAAGAAATGGCAATAGCCAATATAACGAATAATGTCGTAAATGAAGAAAAAGGGAAAGAAAGAGGATCGTAAAACAAAATGGTCACGAGCTAAGAAAAGAATTTTAAGGGAGATGGATATATAATAAGATCACGACGTGATCTGTTTAATTTATAAGAGAAAGATGGTTTGTAATGTTTGAATAATTATAGCTTGATGCTATGAAGATAATGTACTATGAAATAGTACGAGATAACTCATGAGGAGTTATAGATGATGTGGTACGAGGAATTCGTATCGAGAAAAGAGCAAGTTAAGAGTAAAATAGAGTTAGGTGGTATTTCAATTGAGGAATCATGTAATGGCTGAGTTGTACAAATCTTTGTATGGGCGAGGGTTTTGTGCTTGCACTCAGTTTATCACATTGATAATCATTGGAATGTTGGTGTCGCGCTATCAGTGTATATGTGGCGGAAAGGTGATTCTTTTCTCATGTGTATGTTTGATAGTTAGAAACTATTAAGATTAGTCAGATATTATTAGGATTAGGTACGGTTCTTAAAACTAATGAATATGGTAAGTTCGTGACTTGCAATAATATGGTATGTTTTGAACCCCTCGACGAATGGACGCTTATGGTCTGACTAGGATAAGTTCTTAAACTCATATTATTGTGACAAGTTCCTGAATTTCCAATGTGTGGTAAGTTTGATGAACTATACTGGGGTATAGAAAAGTTATGAATGAAGAATTGAGAATTATGGGAATATATATAATTATTAAGTAATGGATCAGTATAGAAAGTGGAGATATAGGTTTTCCAAATCTTCTAGCTTTGCTAGATTTTCAAAATTTATTGACTTCGTGCCAATGGTTATACTTTTGATTTTTGAAAAATGTTAGGCCACACTAGTGAACCAAAGAATTTTTATAAATAGTGTTATTATTCGTATGTCTATGCTAATTGCTTTGGCTAGATAAAAATGATTTGAAATATATCAAAATATATTTTTTTTATATATCATCAATGCATCATGGAACTCAGTGCGGAGATGATAAAAATGATGGAGTCATCAATGCAAAGATACTTAGTGTTGGATATGATCTAAGGATCGTCACCCACTATGGTATGATGTAGTATGATAAAATCACCAAATGATTTAAATCCTCAAACGAATCAGAATACAAGATGCGGTATCATAACGTCATAAAAGATTTTGAGATTTCTTTGAGATATGAGAATATATATATATATATATATATGTATGTATATGCATATTTCGATTGATGTCCAGATTGTTTTAGAAGTCTATGCTATTTGGTTCAGCTAGACAAATATTGAAAGATGTTCATAAAATTCAAGCGTTTCTTGAGAAGTTATGCCAAACCAAATTATTTTGGTGCGGATTCGAGATGTTGAAAAGTCGAGGTGAACAACCCTATAAAGGGACATGTTATCGAGTCAATGGTTACGAAAGTAACGTATAGTCGTTAATGATGTTAAGATGTAATACTTTGTGCACGACGTTTAGGGTACGATAAATGATCACCTAGAGTACTTGCAGAGAGTGTTTTCGATCACGTGTGATTGCTACACATTCTCGTAAAGATGGTTTATGGTGGTGAAGCAATTGTTAAACCCGGAGAAGAGTTCAAGGTCCGTATAGTCTTATGACTGTTAAAGGTTCAAGTCGAGATACTTAATAACCTAGGGACATAGTTCAAGGTCTTATGATCCCTCAGCATGATTTGGAATCATTTATATTCCTATTATTCATATCGCTTACCAATTATTGAGTAATTGTGGAAGATTCTTATTATTCTAAAAGGTGAAAGTGGAAAGGATGAGAATGAGAAAATTAAGTAAAACATAATAATTTTAAGAAATAATTGAAACTCCGGAAAGAAGAGAAATGTGAAACTCTTAAAAGAGGAAGAGGTGAGGAATATGATGATCTTAGAAAGATCCTTAGAGAAATAATTTGGTTGCAGAACCCAATGAATGGATAAAGTATTAACGTAAAATCTATTTTGATAGATTGAATGAATGAAGATTAATAAATAAAATTTTGAGGACGAAATTCATAGAAGAATGGGTGAATGTAATATCTGAGTGTTTATGGACCCCCATTTAACCATTTTCCAAAACAATCGGTAGAAATTTTTTATAATAAAAGTGGGGCCCACATGTGGGGCCCATTTGTGTTGGAAAAATGATTTTGGAATTGGAGGGAGAAAGAGTATACGTTTGGAAGTATATGTATGTATTAAGTATATGGTGGGAGAAAATGATATGTGAAAGTGATAGGGGTGTGATGTGTGTGTGAGTGGAAAATTGTGGAAAAGTGATAGTGTGATAGTCATGTGTAAGACTGTAGTGAAAGTGATTTTGGGAGGGTGGGGGATTGATGTTGGTTATGGGGGGATAAAAAAATCAAGTGGTGGATATATAATATATATATATATTTATTTAGCATGTGTTTATATATATATGTCTTATATTTTAATTTTTGCTTGAATCCTATTGGTTAGTTGATTGACATTTGCATTGGTATGATATCAAAACCTTAATACGTGATTTTGCAAAATAATTTCATTCATGAACAATGCACTTCCATTCTCCTATAAATAGAAGCTCATTCCTTCATTATTTTTTACGAATTCACTGAAACTCCAGAGAGAGAAATTATAGAGAAACTATAGAAAAGTATTCTGCAACTTCCCTACTCTTATATCCAGTTTCTTTTACGGTAAGGGGTATTATTTTTTCATATTAATGAAGAGAACTTCTGTTATTCTATTCTTTATTATTCTGTTAGAATAACCTGTATACGCGGTCTACCCTATACTCGTTGATTTCTGTTGTTATTCTATTCGTTATTATTTTGTTGGAACATCCATGCTGCGTGTGTTATACGGACCGGTTTCTCATCTTTATTATTACATTGGAATATCCTGTGCATGCATTTCTGTGGGACCGGTTCGCCTTTATTATTCTCATTGGAATATCATGTCTATGCGTTTCTGTGGGACCGATTTCGCTTATTTATTATTCTATTGAATAACCTCTCTATCTTGATACCGCATACATGGTGATTCTGTTGTTATTCCATTCTTTATTATTCTGTTGGGACATCCCATCCGGTCGCGAATTTACTTTGACCGGTTCCGTTACTTATTATTCTATTGGAATAACTTTATACATATGAAGTACCGCATGCATGGTGATTTCTTTTGTTATTCCATTCTTTAATATACTCGGTTGGTTAAAGTTTTGACTTCTATACTCCATGAAATTGGTGGAATATCCTTGATATTTAAAGGCTTCATCCAAAGATCTTTTCATGAAAATATTCTTACGAACATTCTTGAATTTTACTCTACAAAGCGATTATCATGTTGATAATTTGGGCGTTATTGGTTCCTCGGACAAATTAATTCGTGAACTTGTTTTATTGAATTCCTATATCATTGTCATCATCCTCATGTTTATATTATGTTGAAAGTCATCTGTGGCCTGTAGTGCATAGATGGACTTGGTATGATTATGACCAGGGATTATTCGGTATAATCATGACCGTAATGTTACAAATGATGTGGTAAAAGTCCTCATTGGCCCGTAGTGCATTGATGGACAGTTGTTGGCATGATCATGACCATTGATGAATACACGAATGTCCTTGGCCCATAGTGCATGGATAATTTGTTGTCGTGATACTAAAAAATATCCTTGGTCGTAGTGCAGGGGTGATTCGATGATGTGGATTATTTATTAAGCTGAGTCTCAGCAATAAAAGTGATGAAAAACCTTTTAAATCATAAAAGATAGTAGATTTTATTCTCTACTTGACTCTTTTAATGGATTGCTTGTTCTGCTACAGTTAAACTTGATGTCTATTGTATTTTATCAGTTTAACATTGTTGGAGACTAGTGATAATTTATTCTACATTATCTTAGTCATAATATTTCTTACTGGGCTAGTTGAGCTCACCCTTTCTTTCACTGTTCTCTTCAGGAAATGAGAACGTAGCTGGGATGAGTCGGGGAACGGAGTGATGGTCCGGATGATAGTATTAGCTAGTAGTCCTCACTATTCAGTTAAATAGTGTGATAATAAATGTAATGAGGACTGAATTTGAGTTTGTATACTATCTATGAGGACTCCATTGAGAGTGGATATTGTCTAGAAGGCAATATTCTTGTTTAAACTCTCAATTTATGTTTTGTAGTATTTTACACGACAGTTGTATAATTATGTTGTATTTAATTTATGTACCATGTATTTGGCGACTCAAGATGGGTGATGTATACCTATTTTGGGGGCGTCACAGTTGGTATCAGAGCTTAGGGATATGATCCCTGTCTAAGATGTGAGAAAAGAACTAGGAGCGGAGAGACGGGGAATTCTTTCGCTAGTATGACCTACCTAAGTTTATTTGGTATTTAATTGGTTGGTCAGAGTATAGGGATAATATGTGCTATGTTATTTAACTCTTCTTTTGTGGCAGTATTTGAAAATGGCATCCGAGAATGTTGAGAACATCAATGGAGCACAGGAGACCGTTGAGTCTCCACAGATTAATAGTCAGGATAATGTGCATCAGGAAGGCGACAATCCTCAGGCAAACAACAACGCTGACCAAATGATGAACGATGGAATGTTCAGAGGCTTTATGCAATTCATGCAACATTAGGCAAGAGCGGCTCCTGTCCAAAATGCAGGTGGAAATACTGGCAACTCTCGGACGGTCACCGCCAAGAAATTTAAGGAACTGGGACCACCGGAGTTTTTTGGAGAGCCAAAACCACTTAAGGCGGAGATGTGGATTAAGCAGATCAACAAGATATTTGATGTATTGGGATGCTCCGAGGAACAAAAGGTTCCTTTTGCCACCTTCATGTTGCGTACAGAGGCAGATTACTGGTGGAAATCTATAAAACATACTCAACTTGCCGCACTGAAGATGTCTTGGGAAAAGTTCCAGGAACTGTTCAACGACAAATACTTTCCCGAAAGTATTCGTCACATGAAAGAGGTAGAGTTCATCAAGCTGGAACAAAACAACATGACCGTATCGCTGTACGAAGCCAAGTTTACCAAGTTGTCCCGGTTTGCGTCCCATTTGGTTGATAATGAGGAGAGAATGACGCGAATGTTTTTAAGAGGTTTGAAACCTGAGATACGTCAAAATCTTATCTCTCATAAACTGTGTTTGTATTCAGATGTTGTTAATAGGGCTCAGTTATTGGAGTGTGATAATGAGTCATCTCAACCAAAAGATAGCAACCGACAAAATGATAATACCAGTGAGAACAGTCATCGAAGCGGTGACAACAAGCGTGGAGGGAATCAACAGGCCAGAAATGGTAACCACTTCGGTGGTAATCAGGGCTAAAACAGTAAGAATGGATATTTCAAGAAGAGGAGATTTAACAATGATGGAAAGACGTCGAAGATCGGTACTGTCGTAGTTAAGGAGGAAACGACCACCTATCATATGCTTCAAGTGTGGAGGAGAGGGACACATCAGTCCCAACTGTGCGATGCCATCAAAAGCATGTTAAAACTGTGGATGAGAAGGTCACCTGGCCCAATTTTGTCGTTCACCGAAGACAAGTTCAATAGGATGATGGAGCACCAAAGGTCATTCCCGGAAAAAGTCAAAGCCAATGAATGCAGGAGAAGCGTTTGTTGTGACCTCCCGAAAGCAAGGAACCCGAACGAGGTTATTACGGGTAAGCTTATCATAAACTCTAGCGAAGTCTATACCTTATTTGATACCGGTTCTACCCATTCTTTTATTTCTCCTACTTGTGCTCAACGTTAAATTTGACTCCGGAGAAATTAGACTTTGACTTGTCTGTTGAAACTCCGTTGGGAGAAACCTTCATTACATCCACTATTTATAAGTCTTGTTTAGTTCAAATCGGCACCCGCACGTTACCCGTCGATCTTATTTCATTGAAAATACTTGCATTTGATGTAATTTTAGGGATTGATTGGTTAACTACAGATCATGCAAAAATTGATTATTTTTCGTAGGGTTGTTAGCTTTCATATTCCTAACCAACCTATTATGCGAATTCAAGCAACCAAACCATTAAAATCAATCACTGTCATCTCAAGCCATAAAGTTATTCGTTTATTGAAAAACAGATGTCAAGCTTGCTTAGCTCATGTCACGGATCTAAACAAAAATACGTCAGTTTTGAATGATATTTCTATTGTTAATGAATTTCCTGACGTATTCCTTGAAGAACTTCCTGGTCTACCCCCAGAGCATGAAATTGAATTTTGTATCAACCTTGAAACCCGGTACAAAACCCATTTCCAAAGCCCCATATCGAATGGCTCCTATTGAACTTCAGGAGTTAAAGACCCAACTACAGGAATTATTAGACATTGGCTTTATTCGTCCTAGTACTTCTCCTTGGGCTGCTCCTGTTCTATTCGTGAAAAAGAAAGACGGGAGAATGCGACTTTGTATTGATTATCGGGAGTTGAATCATGTCACCATCAAAAATAGGTACCCATTGCCACGTATTGACGACCTGTTTGACTAGTTGCAAGGCGCCAAATTCTTTTCAAAAATTGATCTTCGTTTCGGATATCACCAATTGAAGATTAGAACCTATGACATTCCAAAGACGGCTTTCAGAACTCGGTACGTGCATTATGAATTCCTAGTCATGTCTTTTGGATTGACTAATGCTCCTACTGCCTTCATGGACATGATGAACCGAGTATTCAAGGAATATTTGGATCACTTTGTGGTCGTCTTTATTGATGACATCCTTATTTATTTCAAAAGCCGTGAAGATCATGAGCAACACTTGAAGATGATACTCCAAAAGCTTCGTGAATATAAGCTTTATGCCAAGTTGAAGAAATGCGAGTTCTGGCTTGAGGAAGTAGCATTCCTTGGGCACGATGGTGTCAAGTCATGGAATATCTGTTGACCCGAAGAAAGATTGAAGCTATTCAAAGTGGGAGCAACCTAAATCGATGCTGAATCAAGTCACGTAGCTTTCTCGGTTTAAATGGTTATTATCGGAGATTCGTGGAAGGATTTTTCTCGAATCGCTACTCCACTTACTCAGCTGACTCAAAAAGATACAAAGTTCGGGTGGAGCAAGGAATGTGAGAAGAGTTTTCAAGAACTCAAGAGGAGACTCATTTCAAGCACTGCTTAAACAATACCATCTGGTTCGGAGGATTTGTCATCTAAAGTGATGCTTCGGGCAAAGGGTTAGGATGTGTTCTCATGCAACATGGGAAAGTCATAGCCTATGCCTCACGACAACTCAAAGAATATGAGAGGAATTGTCCTACTCATGATCTAGAGTTGGCAGTTGTTGTCTTCGCACTAAAGATTTGGAGGCATTACTTGTATGGGGAGAAAGTGGAGATCTTTACGGATCATAAAAGCCTCAAATATTTCTTCACTCAAAAGGAACTCAACATGCAACAACGACATTGGCTTGAACTGTTGAAAGATTATGATCATACCATCCAATACCATCCTGGAAAAGTGAACGTGGTAGCTAACGCATTGAGCAGAAGATCATATGCAGATACGAGTGCGATATTGTCAACGCAAAGGCCCATTTTGTGTGACTTGCAAAGGATTGAGATAGAGTTAAAAACTCCAGGGACCCATATGATGATGGCGAACATACGAGTAGAACCGACTTTAATTGATAAAGTTAAAGCTGCTCAAACTACAGACCTGGAGCTGATACGTATGAGGAAGAAAGTGCAAGAAGGTGCTATGCCGGAAGCAAGAATCGATGATGAAGGAATACTTCGAGTCAACTCCAAACTTTGTGTTCCTAACGATCCTGAGTTAAAGTATAAAATCATGATGGAGGCACACAACACACCGTTTGCAATCCATCCTGGAAGTACCAAAATGTATCGTGATCTTTGTCATACATTTTGGTGGAGCAATATGAAGAGAGAGATAGTGTGTTTATCTCAAGGTGTCTAACTTGTCAACGAGTCAAGGCGGAGCAAAAAGTACCAAAAGGTCCATTGCAACCACTTGAAATTCCAGAATGGAAGTGGGAGCACATTACCATGGATTTCGTTACTGGTCTTCCAAAGGTTTCTCAAGGTATTGATGCAATTTGGGTTATTGTTGATAGATTGACCAAGTCTGCTCATTTCTTACCAATACGAGAAACTTATACACATGAACGTCTTGCTCAGATATATACATAAATGAGATTGTAAGATCGCATGGTATGCCAAGATCCATAGTTTCGATCGAGACCCAAGATTCACTTCACGATTTTGGGTTAGTTTGCAAAAAGCTATGGGCACAGATTTATGATTTAGTTTGGCATATCATCCTCAGACGGACGGACAATCAGAGAGGACTATTCAAACTCTGGAAGATTTATTAAGACTCAGTGTCCTTGACTTCAAGGGAAGTTGGGACAAGTTCATACCGTTGGTGGAGTTTTCCTACAACAACAGTTATAAAGCAAGCATTGGCATGGCTCCATTTGAGGCGTTGTATGGAAGAAAGTGTCGTTCTCCAGTATGCTGGGATGAGGTGGGTGAAGCAAAATTGTTGGCACCGGAGTTGGTACGTATGACTACGGAAAAGATTCAAACGATCCGATAATGTATAAAAACCTCACAAGACCGACAAAAGAGTTATGTTGATCTTCATCGAAAGGACGTAGAATTCGATATTGGAGATCATGTGTTGTTATGTGTTGCTCCATGGAAAGGAGTTACGAGATTTGGAAAGAGAGGGAAGCTAAATCCTCGATTCATTGGTTCATTTTTAATCCTCGATCGAGTAGGAACTGTAGCCTATAGACTTGCCTTACCGCCAAGTATGTCTCGTGTTCATAACGTTTTTCACATATCCATGTTACGTAAATATGTGAAAGATCTGAACCACATTATTGAGTTAGAACCGGACGAAATAGCGGAAGACTTAATGTATAAAGAGGTACCTGTTCAAATCTTGGATAAGAAGGAACATATTTTACGCTACTAGGTTATACCTCAAGTCAAAGTTTTGTGGAGAAACCACGATGTTGAGGTAATGACCTGGGAGTTAGAATCTGAAATGAAGTCAAGGTATCCTTACCTCTTTGATATACCAGGTACGTACTAATTTCGAGGGCAAAATTTCTTAAGAAGGGGAGGTTGTAAGACCCCAACTTTTATAAATAAAGATGAATTTTCTATAATTATCATTTTTGAATACTATGGAATAAATTTGATATAATGTTATAGTTGTGGGTAGTATTTATAAATTCTGCAAAGTATGCAAGTTGTTATATTATATAAGATTGGTCGGGGAATATTCGTTTTAGCAGGGAATATTCGTACGACGGCACAATCATTTATGGACCCCACAACGGAATTATTGTCGGATTGAGAAAACGACAAAAATATTTTTATGAAAATAACGACGGAAGTTTTACCGTTAACTGTTGAAACACCCGGTGTTAAAAGTACAGTAATACGCGTGGTTGCATAGTAGCACATGGTATTGATTATTGATGCTTACGTGAGAAGTCATTCAGTTTTGTTTAATTATTTTTATAGTAATTGTTGCATAGTATCTCATGTTATTTGATTCAATTATTGTTGATATTTTATGTATTATTAAATCAATAATTGAGACGACAAAGTTATTAATATTATTATTTGCAATATTAACGATGCCTAGATGTTCTGTCAAGGAGAGGTTAGATAATCTAATTGCGCGCCAATAATGAGAAATCCTTATTGGAAAGCCCCCTCTTTCCTGGGAACGACCTGGTTGATTAATATTACAAATTATAATAAAGGTGATAAATGTTGTTAAAATTATTAAGGTGGTTTTTATGAAGTTTTGCTTATTTTATGGACCCCCATTTAACCATTTTCCAAAATAATCGGTAGATATTTTTTATAATAAAAGTGGGGCCCATATGTGGGGCCCATTTGTGTTGGAAAAATGATTTTGGAAATGGAGGGAGAAAGAGTATACGTATGGAAGTATATGTATGTATTGAGTATATGGTGGGAGAAAATGATATGTGAAAGTGATAGGTGTGTGATGTGTGTGTGAGTGGAAAATAGTGGAAAAGTGATAGTGTGATAGTGATGTGTAAGAGTGTAGTGAAAGTGATTTTGGGAGGGTGGGGGATTGATGTTGGTTATGGGGGAATAAAAAAATCAAGTGGTGGATATATAATATATATATATATATATATATATATATATATTTAGCATGTGTTTATATATATATATATGTCTTATATTTTAATTTTTGCTTGAATCCTATTGGTTAGTTGATTAACATTTGTATTGGTAAGATATCAAAACCTTGATACGTGATTCTGCAAAATAATTTCATTCATGAACAGTGCACTTCCATTCTCCTATAAATAGAAGCTCATTCCTTCATTATTTCTTACGAATTCACTGAAACTCCAGAGAGAGAAATTATAGAGAAACTATAGAAAAGTATTCTGCTACTTCCCTACTCTTATATCCAGTTTCTTTTATGGTAAGGGGTATTATTTTTTTCATATTCATGAAGAGAACTTCTGTTATTCCATTCTTTATTATTCTATTGGAATAACTTTGTATCTGTGATCTACCTATACTTGGTGATTTCATTGTTATTCTATTCGTTATTATTTTTTGTTGGAAAATCCCATCTACATCGTTATACGTTGGACTGGTTACATCTTTATTATTACATTGGAATATCACATGCATGCGTTTTCTGTGGGACTGATTCCGCTATTTATTATTACATTGGAATAACTTTGTCTATCACAATCTGCATGCATGGTGATTTCATTGTTATTCCATTCTTTATTATTACATTGGAACATCTTATCGATGCAATTTACTTTGACACGGTTACATTACTTATTATTCTATTGGAATAACTTTTGTCATCTGGCAATCGCATGCGTGGTGATTTCTTTTGTTATTCCATTCTTTAATATACTCAGTTGGTTAAAGTTTTGAATTCTATACTCCATGAAATTGGTGGAATATCCTTGATATTTGCGCTTCATCCAGTATCTTTTCATGAAAATATTCTTCTGAACATTCTTGAATTTTACTCTACAAAGCAGTATCATGTTGATAATTTGGACGTTATTGGTTCCTGGAAAGATTAATTCGTGAACTTGTTTTATTGAATTCCTATATCATTGTCATCATCCTCATGTTTATATTATGTTGAAAGTCATCTGTGGCTGTAGTGCATAGATGGACTTGGTATGATTATGACCGAGGATTATTAGGTATAATCATGGCCAATTGAATGTTACAAATGATGTGGTAAAAGTCCTCATTGGCCCGTAGTGAATTGATGGATAGTTGTTGGCATGATCATGACCATTGATGAATACACGAATGTCCTTGGCCCGTAGTGCATGGATAATTTGTGGTCGTGATACTAAAGAATATCCTTGGCCGTAGTGCATGGGTGATTCGATGATGTGGATTATTTATTAAGCTGAGTCTCAGCGATAAAAATTATGAAAAACCTTTTAAATCATAAAAGATAGTAGATTTTATTCTCTACTTGACTCTTTTAATGGATTGCTTGTTCCGCTGTAGTTAAACTTGATGTCTATTGTATTTTATCAGTTTAACATTGTTGGAGACTAATGATAATTATTCTTCATTATCTTAGTCATAATATTTCTTATTGGGCTAGTTGAGCTCACCCTTTCTTTCATTGTTCTCTTCAGAAAATAAGAACGTAGTTGGGACGAGTCGGGGAATGGAGTGATGGTCCGGATGATAGTATTAGCTAGTAGTACTCACTATTTTGTTAAATAGTGTGATAATATATGAAATGGGGACATACTTGGCAGTAAAACGAGTCTATAAGCCACAGTTCCTACTCGATCGAGGATTTCAAATAGGCCAATTAAATCAAGGGTTGAGATTTTCACTCTTTATCAATTCTTGCTTCTAGAATAACGCCCTCTTCAACCTTCTTCTTCACATTCATCAGCTCCGGATCTGTAGCTTGAGCAGCTTTAACTTTATCGATTAAAGTCGATTCTACTCGTATATTCGTTATCTTCACGTGGGTCCCTAGAGTCTTTAACTCTATCTTCATCATTTATAAGTTATACGAAATGGGTCTTTGTGTTAACAACTTCGCACTCATAAACGCATACGATCTTCTACTCAACACGTTAGCTACCACATTCACTTTCCCACGATGGTATTGAATGGTACGATCGTAATCTTCAACAGCTCGAGCCAACGTCTTTGGCGCACGTTACGTTCGTTTTGGGTGAAGAAAAATATTTGAGGATTTTAGAAATGGGTTTTGTACTAGGGTCAATACAAAATTCGATTCACGCTCTAAGTAGGCTAAGAAGTCTTCAAGAATACGTCAGAAAATTTATTAACAATAGAAATATCATTCAAAATTGTGACTCTCGTCCAAGACTTGGATAGCACATGTAAATGAAGGTTTCTCTAATCAGACTTCAACCGATAAGTCAAAGTCTAACTTCTTTGGGGTCAAATTTAAGCGTTGAGCGCAAGCAAAGAGATAAAAGAATGGGTAGAACCCAGATCTAATAAGGTATAGACTTCGCAAGAATTTATAATTAACTAACCTGTATAACCTCGTTAAGTTACTCGCTTTTGAGAAATCACAAAAATGCTCTTCCCAAAACCACCGACTTTGTTTTGTCTCAGATCCACCTTTGGTGCCACCGTCCCACTAGACTTGTAGCAACCCCACGAACAAGACCCCAAATCGCCATGGATTAGGTTCGCTAATTTTTCTATAATCATTTAAGATATAAACATAAATTGTTTATACATTACATTACACACTATTCCCCAAGGTCGAGTAACCTTTACTTATTACACAATCATAAATGATCTAACATTTATCACATTTATCAAACTATACAATTACAAAATAGTCAAGACAATTTATCCCAAGTTGAACTTGGCATTATCTTTTCACAGTCCAAACGCATTTGCCTTTATCTGCAATGTTTTATCATGATATAGCAAGGGTGAGCATGAAAGTTTGCCCAAACAAGTTTAAATACAACAATATCTGGATATATCATGATTGAAGAGTATGAATAATAAGTCGCTATAATTCATCAATATAATTGAGAACTAGCGAGGAACAAACTTTTGATCGAACAAGTTTTAAACATGAACAAACATTTACGAACCAACTGGTAATGAAGGTGATCGACCTTTCATACCGACTTATACATGCAAGATGTACAGTACAATTTTCATGGCAATCAAGAATGATTAACCATAAGCTTGAATAAAACACTCTTATTAGAGTTAAGTAAGAACAAACTTGCTTCAACCGCTGATTCTTAGTAACGCATTTATAACGCTTTACAGAAGACCTAATATTAATAATATAGATCTCCAATATTAGAATAATATCATCACAAGATAATATTGTTATATTTATATACACGTAATAACCTAAACACATAACACATAACCCTATCGATCTATATCAAGACATAAGACTTAATATCGTGTCAAACTATTTCATTCGACTTAAAAGCGACACCATTCTATCATCCCGACGGTCTAGTGGACAATACTCAAGTTTAAGTTCAATTAAACTCTTCACGAACACTTAACAATTATCTCGAGATAATTTCTTATCAATCAAAACATTTTTAAAGACTTGTAATAATTTTCGGATAATTAATATCATTTATCAACATTTTTCAATCATTAAAACCGTATTTAAATAAATTAAATACCACATAATTCCTTAATCAATAATATTCATTTAATATAAAATATTAATGAAAATCATTACATAATATTATAATGTAATTATAATATTTCAAAATATTTTAATACCTTAAAATCATAATTATTTGATTTTTAAACACTTAAATCCATTATCCGATAATTAATATTAATATTAAAATAGTAATATTTTCATGCCAAAATATCAAAAGTTATATTTTATAACTTAAAATAATTTTCTAATACTTAAAATCATTTTTATATGATTTTAAAAACATTAATTCTATTTTTTTCTTAATTAATTTTAGTGCGTAGCTTAAGAAATTAGATACCTCGTGCTTAACTCCAGTAATACCCATCTCTTGGCATATCCTTATATATGTTAACGTGACACTCCATTTTAAATTTCGTGGCAATCGGAGTTGTAGAACTTCGTTTAAAGCGATTTCCGTCGGAAAATCACAAACATTATTATGGTCATAACTTGGTCGTTTTAACTCGGAATTAGCTCATTTTTGGACACGAGCTACATATTATCATATATTTTCATTTCCCAGAAGCTTGGAATTTTTCTCATTAACTAAATGTCCAAAACAGCCCTCGGAAAATTTTGGCCAGAAACTTTTTGCACTTTGGTAGTTTTGGAGTCCTTCACCAAAACTTAAATAAAACGAAATCTGTAACTCCGATTAATGATCCGTCAATTTTGTTGGATTCGTATCTTTCCGAACTACAGTTTTCATATATCACAATCCATATTTGGATATGTTTAGCTCCCGGAATTTAACCCGGAATTGACTGCTCCAAAACTGTCCTTTTCACAGTTTTCTTAACTTTGTGTAGTTTGGGAGAATTCCCATAACTTGGTCATTTTTCAACCTATTTGAGTAATTCCAAAGGGATTTTACCCTTAACACATAGATCTAACATCCCAAGAACATAAATCAAATATATTCATCATATATTTCAAAGATCCAAAAGCTTGATCACACTTTTTAAAAGTTTAACTTTTCCAGAAAATTTCCATTCTTCAATTCCTTTAGATTTCAACCAAAATCAACACCCAATATGGTTAGATCTAAACATGATACACTTATCAACATGTATATTCATGGTTTTTGAGTTTAGAAACAAAGTTTCTTGATTCATCAAACAAGCTTCAAATACAAGATCAAAGCTAAGAGAAAAAAAATCATGTTTTCTATCTTTTGAAAAACCTAACCTCCATTTCACACTTTAGATCTAACTTTTGATCTTCAAAAAGATTATATCCAAACATGTAACACTTATATACACATAGATCTAAGGTTTTAAACCTCAAGATCACAACTTCAAGTTATCAAAAATCAAATCAAACTACCAAGGAAAATAAACTACATAAGAAGAAATCTTTTTTTTTTGTTATACCTTAGCTCTATCTTCTTTCTCCTTCACAATTGTAGATGGATCTTGATTTTATGAAAGTCTAAATCTCCCCTCCCTCTTCTCCATGTGGCTGCCGAACTCTCCTCTTCTCTCTCCCTTTTTGCTTTGCTTTTTGCTAGATGAAGTGAAAAGTTTCCTTATAAAAACTTGGGGGATATTTAATTAATATATATATATATATAGATATAACTTGTATATAGCTATTAATCATCCAATATCTTGCTTGCCATGGATGAAAATATTAATTACCCTAAAAAGGCTAGTGGCTAAAATTAGGTGATTTGGTAACCAACTTTTGACTAACTAAAATAATAGATAAATGAAATGAATCATGTGCTATTTTGCTCCTTGCATGACCGGATCTCTCCACTATCTTGGCCAATTTTTATTAATCAATTATCTAGTATCTCCAATGAATAAAATGTCCCTCCTTTTTGCTCACCTAGGTCCGGCCACTTGGCCTAAAAATGCACCAAGTTTGGCTCTTTGATTTAATGCTTATTTGATTTAACAATTGTCCAAAAATTTCTCTCCCACTTGGGCTAAAAATTGAGCCATTCCTTTAATGTATTGCTTGGGTTTCTAACTAATTTCATTGGCCAACACTTAGGCTATAAAATATACATATTCCAATCACCTAAATTCTTATCCACCCCAATTCATTTAATTAGGGTTTTCATTTCCTCAACTATAACTCAAATCCTTGCTCATGCACACTTATTTCCTTAACCCAATTAGAGTTGCTATAATTAGGTTATAAAATTAATCATTTGAGATATATAACATAAGTCTCCTAGAATTAGTAAGTATTCTAAATACCACAATTCTCTTTTTTCCATAACCCTTAAGTTATTAAATCCTTCATTCCTAATATATAATTAGGTTTACACTAATTTCTTTTGTTTGTTTATATAATAAATAAATATAAACCATCACATAATGTTCATATTCCTTACACACAACTTTTTAACCCTTAGGGTTTATAACCCACTAATTCGGGTTTCTAATAGAAAATAAATTTTCTAATTTAGAAATTAAATCTCGTAATTAGATTAGGGTTTTCTAATTACTTAACTTTAAAGATTAGGATTAATATATCCTAATTAACATTAAAATATTAAATTAACACTTTCATTTTCCCCATTTACAAATTAGGGTTTCAAATCCGTAATTAGAGCTTCAAATTTGGAATTAGGGTTTTGTAATCAATTTGTTAAGATTAACCCTAATTAATCCTATAATTATTTACACTTATGCCATTAAGTTCCCGATTTAGGGTTTCATGCACCTTAGAATTAGGGTTTGGGATGCGGGCCCTGAAACTAGGGTTTTCGAACCAGTTTAGGGTTTCTTATCGACGTTAGGGTTTTCTAATCTGAACATTGTTGTTCTTAATATATTCTTAGGGTTTATTCTGATATAATTCATCCGTCAACCCTTGACCATTAACCACATTCTGAACACATCATTAACCATATACACAGAACTTAATCACAAAAATCCTTAATCCTGAATAATTCACCTATAAGCCTTCACGAAATTTTGAAATCCTCAAAATTTCATCCTAATAACATCAAATGCATACACTTATTTTCTGTCTAGGTCTATTATTTGACATTAAATCAATCATTTAAGATTTTAATAAATTGTCTAAATTCTAGGGTTGTCACAAGACTTGACTTTGGTGCACGACAAAATCGTGCTAGGTGACCTTCTCTTCTTGAAATTACCACTTCAATTATCTTGGCCATTATTACCACCGAAGTGGTTACCATTCTTGGCATGATAATTTTCCCCACGATGGTTATCATTGTTCCGATGGCCGTTGCCACCGGTACGATTATTATCGTGTTGTTGCTCGTTATCCTTTGGTTGGGCTGGCTCATTATCGCGCTCCAATAACTGAGCCCTATTCACAACATATAAATACAAACAAAGTTTGTGAGAAATGAGGTATTGACATATATCAGGTTTCAAACCTCTTAGAAATATTCGCGTCATTCGCTCCTCATTATCAACCAAATGGGATGCCATTTTCAAATACTGTCACAAAACAAGGGTTAATTGACATATCACATATTATACCTATACTCTGACCGACCAATTAAATACCGAATAAACTTAGGTAGGTTATATTAGTGAAGGAATTCCCCGTCTCTCCCCTCCTAGTTCTTGTCTCACATCTCAGCCAGAGATCATATCCCTAAGCTTTGATACCAACTGTGACACCCCCAAAATAGGTATACATCACCTATTCTAAGTCGCCAAATATATGGTACAGAATAAAAATACAATCTTAAATATACAACATGAGCTGTGAGTTTTAATACAAATATTGTCTTCTAGGCGATTCAAACTCAAAATAAGTCCTCAATACATTTATTATCACACTATTTCATAGAATAGTGAGGACTACTAATGCTATCATCCGGACCGTCACTCGCTTCCCCAGACTAGTCCCTCGCTACGTTCTCATTTCTGAAGAGAACAATAAAAGTAAAAGGGTGAGCTCAACTAGCAAGAAGAAATATTATGACTAAGATAATACGTAATAAATTATCGTTAGCCTTCAACGATGTTAAACCGATACAATATAACAAACATCAAGTTTAAATACAAATGAACAAGCAATCCATTAAAAGAGTCAAGTAGAGAATAAAATCTACTATCTTTTATGATTTAAAAGATTTTCATCACTTTTATCACGAGAGACTCGACAATAAATAATCCACATCATCCACACTTTTCTGACCAAGGATATTCATTAGTATCACGACCAAAAATTATCCATGCACTACGGGCCAAGGATATTCGTGTATTCAACAATGGTCATGATCATGCCAACAACTGTCCATCAATGCACTAAAGTCCAATGAGGACTTTTACCACATCATTCATCATATTACGGTCATGATTATACCGAATAATCCCTGATCATAATCATACCAAGTCCATTTATGCACTACAGGCCACAAATAACTTTTACAACATCATTTGAAATATTACGGTCATGATTATACCGAATAATCCCTAGTCATAATCATACCAAGTCCATCTATACACGTAAGCCAAAGATGACTTTCAACATAATATAAACATGAGGATGATGGCAATGATATAAGAATTCAATAAAACAAGTTCAAGAATTAATTTAGCTAGGAACCAATAACATCCAAATTGTCAACATGATACTGCTTTGTAGAGTAAAATTCAAGAATGCTCAGAAGAATATTTCCATGAAAAGATACTGGATGAAGCGCAAATATCAAGGATATTCCACTAATTTTATGGAGTATAAAAGCCAAAACTTTAACCAACTGAGTATAATAAAGAATGGAATAACAAAAGAAATCACTAGGCATGCGATAGACCGCACAGATAGGTTATTCCAACAGAATAATAAATAATGGAACCAGGTCATGCGTAAACGCACATACAAGATATTCCGACACAATAATAAAGAATGGAACCAGGTCATGCGTATACGTACAGATAGGATATTTCGACAGAATAATAAAGAATGGAATAACAACCAAATTCACCATGCATGCGATAGACCGCACAGACAGGTTATTCCAACAGAATAATAAATAATGGAACTAGGTCATGCGTAATACGCACAGACAGGATATTCCAACATAATAATAAAGAATGGAATAACAGAAAAATTTCACCATGTATGCGGTACTTCACATAGACATGTTATTCCAACATAATAATAAAGAATGGAATAATAGAAGAATTTCACCATGTATGTTGTACTTTGCATAGACAGGTTATTCCAACATAATAATAAAGATTGGAATAATAGAAGAATTTCACCATGTATGCGATACTTCGCATAGACAGGTTATTCCAACATAATAATAAAGAATGGAATAATAGAAGAATTTCACAATGTATGCGATATCAGATGTAGGCAAAAGTTATTCCAACATAATAATAAAGAATGGAATAATAAAAGAATTTCACCATGTATGCGGTACTTGATAGAAATGTTATTCAACATAATAATAAAAAGAATGGAATAACGTAAGAATTTCACCAAGTATAGGGTAGCTCACAGATACAAAGTTATTCCAACATGAATAATAAAGAATGGAATAACGAAGTTCTCTTCATGAATCTGAAAGAAATAATACCCCTTACGAGTACAACAAATAATATCCCTTACCTTATAAAGAAGAGTACTCAAATGAAGCGGGTAGGGGGGATATACTTGAAGAAACATGCACTACGCTCAAAGCTTTCTTAAACTCTAAAGAAAATACGCTCAAGATTATCGAAGAAGAATTCTCTCTACAGTTTCTCTCTCTAGAATTTCAGTGCATTCGTAATAAATAATGAAGGAATGAGCTTCTATTTATAGGAGAATGGACTTAATAGTAACTAATTCCTGAACGGTCCAGATTGATTTACTTTTAAATGGACGGTCCAGATTGGTTAAATTTAAAATATTCTAATAAAACAAAATCTTTTAAATAAAATATAATATATTCTATTTATAATCTAATAAAACGAATAACTTTATAAAAGTATTTTCTTTTATATAAAAAGATTTTACTATGCAGACACTATGCAAACACTATACATAATAAAATATACTATATTCTATTTATAGTCTAATAAAACGAATAACTTTATAAAAGTATTCTTTTTTATATAAAAAGATTTTACTATGCAAAATACTATGCGGACACTATGCAAACACTATGCATAATAGAATATAATATATTCTATTTATAGTCTAAAAAAAATGAATAACTTTATAAAAGTATTTTATTTTATATAAAAAGCTTTTTTGTTTTATTACATTAATAATACTAATAAAATAAAACTTCATCATCATTATTATAATTCACACTATTAATCGACCAGGTCATTCCCAGGAAAGAGGGGGCTTTCCAATAAGGATTTCTCCTATTGGTAGCCTTGATTAGGTGACCAAACCTCTCATTGGCAAAACTTCTAGACATCGTTAATATTGAAAATAATAATATTAATAACTCTGTCATCTCAATTATTGATTTAATAATATATAAAATATCGAAAATAATTGAATCAATTAACGTGAGATACTATGCAACAATTACTGAAGTAATAATTGAACAAAACTAAGTGACTTCTCACGTAAGCATCAATAATCAATACCGTGTGCTATTATGCAACCACGCATATTACTGTACTTTTACTACCTAGTAGTTCAACAGTCAACGGTAAAACTTCCGCCGTTATTTTCATAAAAAGATTTTTGTCGTTTTCTCAATCCTACAATAATTCCGTTGTGGGGTCCACCAATGATTGTACCATCGTACGGATATTCCCCGACAAAAAGAATATTATATAACACCTTGCGTACTTTGAAAAATTTATAAATATTACCCATAACTATAATATTATATCAAATTTACTCCATAATATTCAAAAAATATTTCGAGAAATTTAAATCTTTATTCGTAAAATTTGGGATTTTACATTAGTTGTTAATAGGCCAATGGCCTAACTTTACCATTGCTGGAAACATGAAAAGGCTAGAAAGCTTGATAATGATTGCTATAAGAATGGTTGGATAAGGAGTTGGTAACTAACTCTTCTCAATCCACTGGCTTCTTCTTCTTCCCTTTGGTTTCAATTTGTGCGCAAAGCCATTATTTGGACAATGATCTCCCTATAAATAGGGACTCCTTCATCTTTCCCGTTGGAAAAATTCTCTGAGAATTTAGCTATGAGAGGTTGCTAGAATTAGGAGCAATCAGAGGTTTGGAGAGCTATAGATAGCAAATTCAAGCAACCAATAGGTAATTATTCTAACCTTAATGCTCTTGAGTTTTAAGTTTTGTAAATTCTTAGAAATGACAAGAAAAAGTAGCTTTTGAGTCAAAAAATTGATGGCTAAAACTTGTTGCAATCTGTAATTTTCTGATAGAAGTTGTTAGTATAGTTAGAAACGAAAACAACGAAAGCTAAACGAACCAATTTGGTTGAGAAACGAATTCGCTAAACTTTTCAAAACCAGAAAACTGAGCATGAACATGAGTTATAGATTCATATTTGGGTTAGTTAATGTTTATGTTAACTGTTGGGTAATTGGTATTGTAACAATTCGGAATTTCAAATTGTAATGTGAATATTTATTGAGTTATATAAATATTTAGTTGTTGAATAAATATTTATTGATGTGATGGTTGTTAATAAATATTTATAAATCTAAATTTATTGGATAATATTCTAAATTAAATTAACTTATAATTTAGGGAATTGTAATAAGACATGAGATGTTATCTTTGTTATTTTGAATTAATAATTTAAGTTGATGTGTTTAATTATTAAATAAAATTATAATGAAAATGATAATTTGGTGATATTTGTTTAAATGATATATTCAATTAAAATATGGCATGTGATTGATTTATTTAATTAATGTTGGATATGAAAATCCAAATAAATAAGATATAATTATAAATTATAAAATAAATTGTTTATTAAAATAAATTAAGGGAGTTTAATTTAGTTTTTGCCAAACAAGACTTATATATATTAAGTCTTTAAAATTTAAAGGGTTTTGCCAAACAAAGCCTTATGACTTTTGAATTTCTAATTTTGAATTTAAATAAAATAAATAATATAAATAAAATAATAAATATAATATATTTAAAACAATATGTTTATTAGTTGGTAACTGATATATATTTAGTATAGGTGTTATGGCTATATCAGTTTATATTGGTTTACGTATAGTATTATCAACTGGTTATTTGCTAGCCTAGAGATTACAGTGAGTTGAGAGAGATTGAGAGGAAGCTTAAGGATTTTACGACAATTCCAGTGAGTTTAGCAAGAATTGTTCAACCATTTAAAGGTATGTTCACAACTTTGGTATTATATATATGTATATACATGTATATGAGATTATGGCAAAAATTTTGTGTACTCTATGAAATCAAATTCGTTGAATTGTTGTTATACAATGAGATAATTGTGGTTATATGTGTTGAGATGGTTGAGGTTGTATGTAAGTAAGAATTTGTCTGCTAATTTCGTTTGACAGTATATATAATTTTCATATGGTTCATGAAAAGTACCAATTTTAGTGGTCAAATTGTATATGAAACTGTAAGTTGAGCCTTGTATATGCTAGTTCATTAAGAAACGAGCATAATGTAATTTGAACGAAGCAATTTGGACAAGAATTGAAGTCACAGTGTTGATTTTTGGGATGAATGTCAAGAAAATTGAGTTTTGTAGGAAAATGTGAAATTTGAGGTATTAAACTAGTATAGTTGATGTTAAATTGTTCTAATTGGTTGAAAATGTTAACAAACATGCTTATAATAGTTTTGTATTAATTGTACATGTTGATATTACTGTCTAGTGGGTGAAATTCGTGTTAGTTGGGCTACAAATGACGACTCTTCATGCATCTTGGTTTACAGCCTCTGTATGTGTCTGCCTTAGCAGCATTGCTAAGCTAAAGCGCGTAAAAATTGTATATAATATGCGTCCTCAGTTCGTGTATGGCACATTTGCGCCATACCCTGTCCTGAGATAGTTTGATCTGTTATTTTCTGCAGACTTTAGAATACCTTACCACTTGGTTTAAGGTTATGTTAATGTGTCCAACATGTAACAACAAGGCTAAAACAGAGTTGTGATTATGTGATTAGTGAATTCAAAGTGGTCAAAATGATTAGTAAATTACAAACGTGTTAGGTGATAACTTAGTATACATAATGAATGTTAGACAAGTGTTACGAAGTAAAAACACTTGGAATTTCTGAAATGTAAATGGTAATGAAAGACTTGTGCTAAAATGATAAGATTAGCTAGAAATGTACATGTTATGGGTATGTTAGCATATCTAATAGGTATTGTGGTTCTAAACCTATGTGTAGGTGAACATGAATTTAATATTATAGCTTACGCTCGAGGCAAGTTTCTAAACCTTATCTTTTTACATTAAGCAAGTTTCTTACTCTAAACTTCCATTTAAGCGAACTCTTATATTCTTGATCATTATTTGAGCAAGCTAGATACACTTTGATTTTATTCGAACAAGATTTGAATTCCAATATTTATTGATGTATTCTAACTTGTTTATTGTTAGACAAGTTTCGTTATTGCCACTCGTGTATTATGAATGAAATTTTCTTGAATTCTAATTCTAATGTTGAATTATCTTATTTCATTTACTTGACACAAGCTATTCTCATATTGAGAAAGCTTTATTTTTCAGCTTGCTATTACTTAATGTATATTCATATAATTCATAGTTCTAGCTTAATATTGTTCAATCAAGGTTTATTGTCATTCAATACTTATGCATTATAGTTTTTTCTAAGCATGAGTTCGAAATATAGTTAGCTCGCTTACACTTATTCATTGTTCCATATTATGTTATTATTGATCAACTGTTGTATTATCAAACACTATTGATTCAACTAGTCCTCTAGTTGATGATCGTTAAACTTCAAATTACTCCTGAAAGCTTATCCAAACCAAACTTTCTTTGGTGCGGACTTGTACTCTAAATACTGAGATGAACAACCCTATTAATAGGGGAAATTTATGCTTAGCGTTGAAATGTTTGTGCACAATACATTGTACGAAGGGCCGATCCCCCTAAGTACGAGGAGTCCTTATAGTCTTATGACTTTTAAAGTTGGAGTTGAAAGATTACTCGCAACTATGGATATAGTTCGTGGTCTTATGACCTTTAGATATTTATATTCCATATTTTGATTCCAGTCTTTGGTTATCATTGATAGAGTACTATTCAGTTTTGATGAGCCTATTTATTGGCAGCTATCATATTCTTGTTGACTCATTGATTTATCTAGTGAACATTTATTTTGCTCACTTTTGCATATTTATACACTCATTGCAGCTAAAGTTGAGAAGGTAGATGAGCCTTCAACTAGCAAAGGAAAGGGAAAAATGTACAAGTGATGCAGACTTTTAATTTTTATTTATTGTGATGGTCATAAACTTTTAATTATTAATGTGATGTAATAATTTTATTTCCGCACTTGAATGATGTTTAAAGGTTAGACAACCTGGGAAGATTTTTATTTAATGATGTAACTCTATTTAAAGGGAGGATTTATGGTTAAATGTTATTTTATTTGGGTAGACAGATGTAAATGATTGGATAGTGAACACCAAATCTTGTGGGACTGAGGTACCTAGATTTGGGGGTGTCACAAGTTGGTATCAAAGCCTTAAGTTATGAACCTTAGGTGCGGAAAAGCTTTAGGAAGTAACCTTTGAAAAGATAGTGATGATAAACTCTTATCGAGTTTTAAGAAAGAAGTAATAAAATACTTACGTGCTTGTGTGATTATAATTTATGTGCTCGTGAGTGTCAAGTAGTAATGATTAGTAATTAAAACTTAAAATTTGATTGACAAGATGGCTAATGTAGGAGGATCCGGTCAGGCTAGGGAGGAAGGATCCCAGATGCCTAGAGAGGAGGAGCCTCGAGATATTCAGGTGATTTGGGAACAACTACTGCCACGGGAAATAGTTCCGTTGGTCACAATAGTTGAGCAGGAGAGAGTACCTGATGATGATGATGAGATAGAGACGAATGAGGAGGACCCCGTGGAGCTACCACAGTTGGATGAGGAGAGCGAGGAGGAAGAGATTCCACTTAACTTGATTGCTGCTCGTATGTACGACGAGGTGTACGAGCGTAATGTGGAACTTCAGGATACCATCGAGGAGTTGCAAGAGATAGTAGCTAAAAAGCAGACCTCAATGGCATAGAAGGACGACGAGATCCAGGATCGAGAAGAACGTCTGAATAATGTTGAAGAAAAGCTGGCCCACACCGAAGGAGAGAACGAGCGTATGATAGCAGAGATTGCAGAGTTGAAGAACAAGCTAAAAGAGGAATCTACTAAGAGGGAAAGAGCCGAAGATGCGTACAATGAAGCTTATCAATGTGCCGGAATAGCAGAGAGGGACGCACAAGAAAAGAGGATTAAGATGGAGGAGATGAATAATGTATTCAACACCGTGATCAATCGAGCTCAAGATCGGGTCATGGGTTATCGAATCCAGTTCGAGACGCTACCATCATACATATTAGATCACCGAACAATGTTCTAAATTATGGAGGAGGAGCATTGTAAGGCTATGCAGCATCTTAGTAGGACATCGTAGGGAATGTACTTGATATGTAACTATTATGTGATCGATGAGTAAATAAGATGTAAATCCCGAGTATGATACAACCAATGGGATGTGATGATGATGAAGTAATCATGCAACTATTGTAGTTCAGGAAAGTAATGTAAATAGCAGTGATGTTATTGTTTTGATGTTTTTAAAAGATTATGAATGAATAAAAGTTATTATTTTATTCAAAGTGTTATTTGTTATATGATGATCTTTTATGATGTGCAACTTAAGTACATAATACTTAAAAAAAAAGTTGAATAGAATATAATGGGTGTATTTTAACAGAAAATGACTCCAAGACGTCAACCACCCCGACATAGAGCCAATGAAGGAACCAATAAAAATAATGCTGAAGATAATCTAGTTCAGCAATTCGTAACGCTATTGATGGGAGCATTACAGAATCAGCTACAGAATCAAGGTACAACTTTGAAGGATTTCAAGGCTGTTGGACCACCAGAATTCCGTGGAACTATGAATCCAGTTGAGGCTCAGACCTAGGTCATGGAGATAGAGAAAGTGTTCGATGTTACGAGAGTGGGGGAGGATCAGAAGACTGCTTTTGCAACATTTATATTGAAAGCAGAGGCTAGTTATTAGTGGTAGGCCAATAAAACCCGAGGAGGTCAAGGGGTAATGTCGTGGGTAAGGTTCAAGGAAATATTCTTTGAGACCTATTTTCCAGAAAGTTTGAAGAGTCTGCTAGAAGTGCAGTTTTTAGAACTGAAGCAGGGAACGATGTCGGTGTCTAAGTATGCCACAAGATTCAATGAGTTGGCGAGGTTTGCGCCATATCAAGTCAGTACAGACGAATGCAAGGCGAAGAGGTTTGAACAGGGACCAAGCCACAGTTTATGCAGAGAAGGTCTCCTGTTCCACCAAGACGTTTGTAGCAGTAATGGAGAAAGAAATTCTCACTGAGAGTGGAGGCGAGGATGTAACAAAACATAATCAAGAACAGAGGAAGAAGAAGAGTGAAGGTGAAGCTAAGAATTGTGGTGGTGGTAATAGTGGAAATGGTAACAACAATTTGAGGAGGAAGTGGAATGCAAATGTGGGAGCTGGAAATCAGTAAGGAAACCAACAAAAGAAGAAGTTTGATGCCTGTGCTACATGCAGAAAGTTTCACAAGGGTGTGTGCTTGATGGGGAAATAAGTATGCTTCAACTATGGTCAGGAGGGTCATATCGTCCCAAATTGCACTCAACCTAAGAAGAATATTTGCTTCACGTACGGGTTCAAGGTTCACTTTGCTCGTGAATGCCTTAAGAAGAGATCTGGTGAGGCAAATGGAAGCAAGGGAAATGCTGGTGGAGGTACACTGACTATTACTGGACCAACGTCAACAAATAAGCCAACAACAAGAACCTTCAACCTTCAACGCGGTGCAATCGAAAGATGTCGTGTCAGGTATTATCCCAATCAATGATATAAATGCATATGTATTATTTGATTCGGGTGTTATTTGCTCATTTATATTTGATGATTTTGCTAAGAAGTTAGAAATACCTAGTAAAGAGTTGAATTTCCTTTTAAACATATAAATTATGAATATGGAAGTGATTCATGTTAGGTTCGTATACAAGAACTGTAGAGTGGACATTAAGGGGAATGTTATGAAAGTAGATTTAATCCTGATAAAACTCGGAGAGTTTGATGTGATATTAGGAATGGATTGGTTATTCAATTATGGAGCGATAATTGATTGCCAAAAGAAATGTGTAAACTTTATGACTCTATCAAAAATAGTTTTTGATGGTAGTAAATCGCCTAGACAAATGAGATGTCTGATGATGATGCATGCTAAGAAGTTATTGAATAAAGGATGTGTAGGGTACTTAGCCTACATAGTCAATACTCAAAAGGAGAAAGGTGTGAAATTGGAGGATATACCAGTGGTTAGGGAATTCGGGGATGTGTTTCCAAAAGATTTGCTAGGACTTCTGCCTGACCGAGAGATCGAATTCATGATCGACTTAGCGCCAGGAACTGCTCTGATATCGAAGGCCCCGTACAGAATGGCTCATGTTGAAATGAAGGAACTGATGGTACAACTGCAAGAACTGTTAGACGAAAAATACATTCAGCCGAGTGTATCACCATGGGGAGCACCTATGTTATTCGTGAAGAAGAAAGATGGGTCAATGCGTCTTTGCATTAATTATAGAGAATTAAACAATGTCACTATTAAAAACAAATATCCATTGCCAAGAATAGATGACTTGTTTGATCAATTGAAGGGTGCTAGATATTTCTCGAGAATAGATTTGAGAAGTAGGTATCATCAATTGAAAGTGAGGAAGGAGGATGTATCGAAGACGGCATTCCGAACTCTGTATGGACATTATTAATTTTTAGTGATGTCTTTTGGTTTGACAAACGCCCCTACATCGTTCATGGATTTGATGAACAGGGTGTTTAAACCATTTTTGGACAAGTTTGTGGTGGTATTTATCGATGATATTTTAGTATACTCCAAAACTCAAGAAGAACATGTTGAGCACTTACGTCTGACACTGGAGACGTTAAGAAAAGAAAAATTGTAGGTGAAATTCTCTAACTGTGAATTTTGGCTAGAACGTGTACAATTTCTCGGGCATGTAATTGACAAGGATGGGATTTCAGTGGATCCATCAGAAGTTGAAGCTGTTATAAATTGGGAACAACCAAGAACTCCATCAGAAGTAAGAAGTTTCTTGGGATTGGCAGGTTATTATAGACGATTTATCCAAGATTTCTAAAAGGTTGCCACTCTGTTGACAAATTTAACAAGGAAATCTGTAAAATTTGTTTGGACGGAGAAGTGTGAAGGAAGTTTCCAAGAATTAAAGAACAAGCTCAGTGTGGCACTTGTGTTGTCATTACCAGATAATACAAGAAATTTTGTGGTGTATAGTGATGCGTCACACAGGGGATTAGGATGTATCCTAATGCAGAACGGTAAAGTCATTGCGTATGCATCAAGACAATTGAAAGACTATGAGAAAGGGTATCCAACTCATGATTTAGAGTTGGTGGCAGTAGTATTTGCTCTGAAGATATGGAGACACTATCTCTATGGAGAGAAGTGTGAGATCTACACAGACTATAAGAGTCTAAAGTATATTTTCACACAAAAGGACCTGAATATGCAACAAAGGAGATGGATGGAATTGATAAAGGATTATGATTGCGAGATCTTTTATCATCCAGATAAAGTAAATGTTGTTACAATTGCCTTGAGTAGGAAAGGCTGAAAGAAGTTGATGTTGTTAACTGATAAGGATGAGCTTATTTCAACAATGGCAAGGCTAGAATTGGAAATCAAATTTCCAAAAGAATTCGATGAAAAATTATACCAGATGAAAACTAGTCCATCTTTGGTGGACAAGGTGAAGAATGCTCAACTGCAAGATGAAGAATGTAGAAAAATTAAGAAAAGTGTGGTCGAAGGAAAAGAAGGGAAGTTCAACGTGGATACTGAAGGAATACTAAGATTCGAGGGATAAATTTGGGATCCAGCAGTACAAGATATTAAAGAAGACATCTTGACAGAAGCTTATAGCTCAAGATATTTGATTCATTCGGGAAGTAAAAAGATGTATCAAGATTTGTGACGACATTTTTGGTGGCCAAATATGAAAAGAAACGTTGCAGAATGCGTTGCAAAGTGCTTAACATGTCAAAAAGTGAAGGCCGAGCATCAAAGACCAAGCGGATTACTTCAACCATTGGAAATACTAGAATAGAAATGGGAGCATATCATAATAGATTTTGTGGTAGGTCTTCCAACGACTCAAAAAGGATACGATGCGATATGGGTGATAGTGGACATATTGACAAAATCTGCACACTTTTTGCCAATAAAGATTAGATTTAATCTTGATCAGCTGGCCAAGCTATACGTTAAAGAGATCGTCTCAAGACATGGAGTTCCAGTATCTATTGTGTCAGATCGAGATCCGAGGTTCACATCAAATTTCTTGAAGAGACTACAAGAATGTATGGGAACATAATTGAAGATGAGTACATCATATCATCTGCAAACCAATGGACAGAGCGAACGAACAATCAAGACGCTAGAAGATATACTTAGAGCGTGCATCATGGATTTCAAAGGAAACTGGGATGATCATCTACTGTTGGTGGAATTTGCATATAACAACCGTTACCATGTAAGCATTGGTACGCCGCCATACGAAGCATTATATGGCAGAAAATGTAGAACTCCACTATGCTGGGATGAAGTTGGTGAACGTCAACTGCTAGGACCAGAGCTGGTACAACAGACCACTGAAATTGTCAAACTCATCAGAGAAAGATTAGTATCTGCTCAAGATCGACAGAAAAAGTATGCTGATCAACATAGGCAGAATCGTGAATTTGAAGCAGGAAATTTGTGTTCCTGAAAGTTTCTCCTTAGAAAGGGAAAAGTCATTTCGGCAAGAAGGGAAAGCTAAGCCCAAGGTTTATTGGACCTTTTGAAATTTTGCGAAGGGTAGGAGAGGTAGCTTATGAGGTAGCTTTACCTGCAGAATTAGAACATGTGCACAATATTTTTTATGTGTCGGTGTTGCGAACGTATAAACCCGATTACAAGCATATGATCGAGTATGAACCATTGCAGTTCAGTAAAGATTTGTCCTATGAAGAGATTCCTATCCAGATAGTAGACAGGAAAGAACAAGTGCTCAATAATAGAGTGATACCTTCTGTGAAGGTGATATGGAGTAACCACAATGTCGAAGAGGCTACATGGGAACTCGAAGCTGATATGATAAAGAATTACCCTGAGTTATTTGTTTAGTCTGTATCTTCGATTCTGAGGACAGAATCTTTGTAAGTAGGAGAGAATGTGACAATTTGATTGTTTGAGTGGTGATTTTGGGGACAGAATCCTTGTAAGGAGGGAATGATGTAACAATCCAGAATTTCAAATTGTAATGTGAATATTTATTGAGTTATATAAATATTTAGTTGTTGAATAAATATTTATTGATGTGATGGTTGTTAATAAATATTTATGAATCTAAATTTTTTGATAATATTCTAAATTAAATTAACTTATAATTTAGGGAATTGTAATATGACATGAGATGTTATCTTGTTGTTTTGAATTAATAATTTAAGTTGATGTGTTTAATTATTAAATAAAATTATAATGAAAATGATAATTTGGTGATATTTGTTTAAATGATATATTCAATTAAAATATGACATGCGATTAATTTATTTAATTAATGTTGGATATGGAAATCCAAATAAATAAGACATAATTATAAATTATAAACTAAATTGTTTATTAAAATAAATTAAGGGAGTTTAATTTAGTTTTTACCAAACAAGGCTTAAATATATTAAGTCTTTAAAATTTAAAGGGTTTTGCCAAACAAAGCCTTATGGCTTTTGAATTTTTAATTTTGAATTTAAATAAAATAAATAATATAAATAAAATAATAAATATAATATATTTAAAACTATACGTTTATTAGTTGGTAACTGATATATTTAGTATAGGTGTTATGGCTACATCAATTTATATTGGTTTACGCATAGTAGTATCAGCTGGTTATTTACTAGCCTAGAGATTACAGAGAGTTGAGAGAGATTGAGAGGAAGCTTAAGGATTTCACGACAATTCTAGTGAGTTTAGCAAGAATTATTCGACCATTTGAAGGTATGTTCACAACTTGGGTATTATATATATGTATATACATGTATATGAGATTACGACAAAAATTTTGTGTACTCTGTGAAATCAAATTCGTTGAATTTTTGTTATACAATGAGATAATTGTGGTTATATGTGTTGAGATGGTTGAGGTTGTATGTAAGTAAGAATTTGTATGCAAATTTCGTTTGACAGTAGAAATTTTTGACAGTATATGTAATTTTTATATGGTTTATGAAAAGTACCAATTTTAGTGGTCAAATTGTATATGAAATTGTAAGTTGAGCCTTGTATATGCTAGTTCATTAAGAAACGAGCATAACGTGATTTGAACGAAGCAATTTGGACAAGAATTGAAGTCACAGTTGTGACGCCCCCAAAATAGGTATACATCACCCATCTTGAGTCGCCAAATACATGGTACATAAATCAAATACAACATAATTATACAACTGTCGTGTAAAATACAACAAAACATAAACTGAGAGTTTAAACAAGAATATTGCCTTCTAGACAATATCCACTCTCAATGGAGTCCTCATTGAGATTAGTGCAACCACGCGTATTACTGTACTTTTAACACTGGGTGTTTCAACAGTTAACGGTAAAACTTCCGCCGTTATTTTTATAAAAATATTTTTGTCATTTTCTCAATCCGACAATAATTCCGTTGTAGGGTCCACCAATGATTGTGCCGGTGTACGAATATTCCCTGCTAAAACGAATATTCCCCGACCAATCGAATATAATATAACAACTTGCATAATTTGCAGAATTTATAAATACTACCCACAACTATAACATTATATCAAATTTATTCCATAATATTCAAAAATGATAATTATAGAAAATTCATCTTTATTTATAAAAGTTGGGGTCTTACAACAGTGTTGATTTTTGGGATGAATGTCAAGAAAATTGAGTTTTGTAGGAAAATGTGAAATTTGAGGAATTAAACTAGTATAGTTGATGTTAAATTGTTCTAATTGGTTAAAAATGTTAACAAACATGCTTATAATAGTTTTGTATCAATTGTACATGTTGATATTACTTTCTAGTGGGTGAAATTCGTGTTAGTTGGGCTAAAGTCGGCTATTGTTCATGTCGTTTACGCCTCATTTATCGTGTATATCAAGTAGTAATTTACAAGTGCTAAGGCAAAAAAAAATTGTCTTGTTCTTGTAGGTCCCGAGCATGTGTATGGCCTTGTTGCCATACCCTATCCTGAGACAGTTTGTTTTGTTATTTTCTGTAGACCTGGGAACACCTCACCACTTGGTTTAAGGTTATGTTAATGTGTCCAACATGTAACAACAATGATAAAACAAATTTGTGATTATGTAGTTAGTGAATTCAAAGTGGTAAAAATGATTAGTAAATTATGAACGCGTTAGGTGATAACTTAGTATACACAATGAATGTTAGACAAGTGTTGCAAAGTAAAACACTTGGAATTTCTGAAATGAAAATGGTAATGAAAGACTTGTGCTAAAATGATAAGATTAGCTAGTAATGTACATGTTATGGTATGTTAGCATATCTAATAGGTATTGTGGTTCTAAACCTATGTGTAAGTGAACGTGAGTTTAATATTATAGCTTACGCTCGAGGCAAGTTTCTAAACCTTATCTCTTTAAATTAAGTAAGTTGCTTACTTTAAACTTCCATTTAAGCGGACTCTTGTATTCTTGATCATTATTTGAGCAAGCTAGCTACACTTTGATTTCATTCAAACAAGATTTGAATTCCAATATTTATTGATGTATTCTAACTTGTTTATTGTTAGACAAGTTTCGTTATTGTCACTCGTGCATTATGAATGAAATTTTCTTGAATTCTAATTCTAATGTTGAATTATCTTATTTCATTTACTTGACACAAGTTATTCTCATATTGAGCAAGCTTTATTTTTCAGCTTGTTATTACTTAATGTATATTCATATAATTCATAGTTCTAGCTTAATATTGTTCAAGCAAGGTTTATTGTCATTCAAAACTTATGCATTGTAGTTGTTTCTAAGCATGAGTTTGAAATATAGTTATCTCGCTTACACTTATTCAATGTTCCATATTATGTTATTATTGATCAACTATTGTATTATCAAACACTATTGATTCACCAGAAACTCGTAATGACCATAACGAGTCTTGAATTCTGTCTTTGGTACATCCTCCTTCCTAACCTTCAACTGGTGATACCCTGTTCTTAAATCTATTTTAGAAAAATACTTAGCCCCTTTCAACTGATCAAAGAGATCATCAATCCTGGGCAATGGGTATTTATTCTTTATCGTTAACTTGTTAAACTCTCGGTTGTCATTACAAAGTCTTAATGATCCATTCTTCTTCTTGACAAACAGTACCGGTGCTCCCCACTGTGAAACACTCAGTTGAATGTACTCCTTGTCCAACAGTTCTTGCAACTACACCATCAATTCCTTCATCTCCACTGGCGCCATACGATACGGTGCCCTGGAAACTAGTGTCGCTCCTGGCACGATGTCTATTATAAACTCTGTCTCCCTATCCGGCGGAAGACCCGACAATTCACTCGGAAATACATCGACGAATTCTCTCACTATCAGTATTTGTTCCATGGTTGCTACCACTCTCTGGGTATCAACAACATGGCACAGATAACATACACATCCCTTCCTCAGTAATTTCCTACTTTGTGTCATGGTTAGACAACACGAACGTCCCGGTGATCTATTCCCATAAAATACTACATGAGGTTGTCTTAATGTTTTAATGTTCACACATTTCTTTTGAAAATCTATAATTTCCCCATTGTTAACTAACCAATCCATTCCGAGAATTACGTCGAATTTTCTTAACTATATCGGTAACAAATATACCGATAATTTACAACCCCGTATATCTACGCAACAACTCCTATGAACATCTTCAACAAGAATTATTTCCTCGTTTACTACCTTAATATTTAAAGCTATAGGCCACTTTTTGAGAAGTAATCCTAATCATCTAGCAAAATCGCATGCTATAAACGAAAAAGTAGCACCCAAATCAAACAGCACGTAAGCATTTATGTCGTTGATTGGAATAATACCTGCGATGACATCCCTTGATGCAACTGCATCTTGGATTGTCATGTTAAAGGTACGGCCCATCGGCCTACCTAGCTGTGCTGGACCACTAATAGTTAACTTGCCACTATTAGTGCCCCGGTTCCCGTCCGTCCCTTTCTTCGGGCAATTCTTTGCCATGTGGTCGGTTGACCCACACACAAAGCATCCGTGATTCTTTTTCGAACTCGGACAGTTAGGCACAATGTGCCCTTCCTATCCACAGTTGTAACAGATGGCCTTCCCCTTGAGACAGACTCCTAAATGAGTCTTCCCACAGGTCGTGCAGGCTTCCATTCTCCTCTTTGGGTCTCCTTGCTTCACTCCGGTATTCCCAGAGCAAAACACCTTCCTCTTCTATCCCTCGCCACTACCGCTGGCTCATTCAACCTTTAATCCCTCATCTACTTTCCCTTTAATCTTCTTGTCCTTGTGGTATTGACTCAGAGCCTCACTACCACTTTCGACGATTATCGCCTTCTCTAAAATGGTTCCAAATGAAGTACTTTGGAACACCGAAATATTGTTATAGAGCCAGGGTTTCAATCCCTGCTCGAACCATCGCGCCTTCCTAACCTCGGTATCTACTTGATGTGGAGCGAACCTCGCCAGTTCATTAAACTTGGCGCCTTATTGGAGAACTTTTTGGGCCTCGTCGACATTTGTTATCACAAATGCCTTCTCTATTTCCTTCACCCACGTTTGGGCTTCATTAAGGTCTGTAGTTCCTTTGAACTCCGACGGACCCACGCTCTTGAAATCCTTAAAGGTAGTAGCTCGTGCTACTTCTGGATTTACGGGGATATTAGCCCCCGTTCTATTAAAGGCAGTTGTTAATAAATTAACAAACTCCTGCATCGGGTTAACCTGACCTCCCTCCGATTGATTTATATTAACTCCTTGGTTATGTTGCACTCTTCTCGACTGCATTTTGCTGATACAATAAACACATTTCATTATTATTCCTTTCTTTATTAGTTATCATTTAATATTTAAACAATAGCTTCAACATTCATTACTCATTTTTTTCCATAAAAAGGCTTATATTCATTCTTTGTAGTATACTACTACATCGATTACATTACACAGCCTAAGCTGATTACATTACTTTCCCGCTATTGCTTCCCAAAAATTGGGATTTACAAAACACTACCCTTTGTTATACAAAAGAGGGCTTTACGTGACTACTACTTATAAAATATTTACATACTTAAACTACTCTAGCTACTACTAGATTACATCTGCCTTAAGGCATTATCAAAATCACGCTTGTGGTAAGGTAATGAATGATATCACTATTAATAATATGCCGTGGTACCTTTACCTTCTCTATAGGATATCCGACTGCCGTGCTGCTTTGAAATCTGTCTGTGAGAACTCCTATATATATAGGACATTCTCCCTATCTTTTGTAGTTTGGGCTTTAGCTCCTCCTTGAGCTCAAAGACCTCATGTTTCAGCTCATGGACCTTGTCCTTGGCCAAAACTCGTTCATTGTGCTCCCACATCGACTCAACATCAGTCTTGTCCTCTATGACAGCTTGGAGCTTTGCCTTCATCTCCTTGTCCTCCTGACAGTAGTGGATATTTCTATCCAATACTGACATGAACAAAGACATCATTGACCCCCCAGGAGCAATCTCTGCTGCTATAACTACTGGATTAAAGGAAACTGCCTCTTCCTCCTCCATCATACCATCGAATACTGACATAAGGTCAGCATCCTCCGAGTCTCCAGACTCAATTACCACTATCTCAGGATCTGCTGCTATGGGATTCGGTATGACCTCTACTTGGTTCACCAACTCTTCACTAATGGCCTGTCCATTTACATACATTCCATTTACTCCTGACATCTACACAAAATAATTAAGTTGATTAGTACACGTCAATAGAATAATAAAAAAAACACATATCATAATCATAATGCATTTTTATAAGGTTATTTTCTACTTGTACTTCTTTGACTCCTCTTAAGGTTATGATTTAAGGTTTTTAATCCCCCCTTAAGTTTTATAACCAAATGTTCTGATACAAACCTGTGACGCCCCCAAATCCGGGTATCTTTCAACCCGACAGATGGTGCTACACGGTACTACCATTCAGACATGCATTTAATTAAAAAGTCTCAAAGGAACGAATATGTCTTCTATATATTCAAAATAATATTACATTTTCCCAGGTTCTTTATAACCCATACATTCGTTCTTGTCATAATATTCAATATATTACAAAAATTCACCTATACTATTACATAAGTAATCAAAGAGTTCGTGTGAGACCCCAAATTTTATGAATAAAGATTTAAATTTCTCAAAATATTTTTTTAAATATTATGGTGTAGATTTGATATTGTGACAACCCGATATTTTCTATATAAATAAATCATAAATTTTAAATTATTTTTTTTTTTTATTTATTAAAATAATTATGAATGATATGTCAAGGTAATGTAATTATAATTATATGTGTGATAAATAAAATTTATTTATTACATTAAGTATTGCAAATAAATTTATTTTAAAATTATTGGTAATTATCAATTATATTTTATATACTAATTAATTCCTTATTGGAAATGTTTTATTAATTATTTTTCAAGGAAAATATAAATAATATATGAAATGATTTTAGAATATTTTATTTATAAGAATGCGTGGAAGGTATTATGTAAGTAATTATGTGAAGAATATAAAGTATATTTATTACATGAATGGTTATGAATAATTTTCATTATAAATTATATTCTTATAATAATTAATTTTATAGTAAAAATGTTTTTAATGTTTATTTTCAAAGAAATAGGATAATTATATTATTTAAATAATATATGATATGATTATATAATTTTTATAACACTTATTTTATTATATGAAATTATTTCGAATAGTTAAGTTAATTATTTTAACTTAATTATTAAGGTTATATATGAAAGATAAATCGATATGGAATCCAAACCCTAATTTCGAGTTTTGATCAAGGAATGAGAATAATAATATTATATTATTATTTGTCGATTATTACGAGATATGTATGATTATATGTGTAATGTTAATGTGTGAAATAGCTTTTTATTATATTACAACTAAACCCTAATAATATTTTTATAAACCCTAAATACTAGTCTAATAAACCCTAATTTTGGTTCTAGATAAGGAATAATGATAATAATATTATATATATATATATATATATGTACTATGTAATCAGATGTGGACCGACAATGGTCAATCAATTATGATGTATAATGGTGCGATGATTTGAAAACCCTAGTTTACTGTGGAAAAACCCTAATTATTAAATTTAAAACCCTAGTTTATAATTATATTTTCTAGATATTAGAAAACCCTAAATATGAATGAAAACCCTAATCCGAAAAACCTAAACCGGAGGTTTGATCTGTCAAGAATTGTGTTACTATGATTAATAACACGTGTGATAGACTTTAATTGCTAATTAAAATAAATTTAATTAGTAAATCAAAACCCTAAAACCTAGAACCCTAATTTAATTTCTAGAAACCCTAATTGTATTATGGAAACCCTAATTATCGGTATTATAAACCCTAATTGCTAAATTAGCAAAGTCAATGATAATTATATGATCTAAACCCTAATGTTACTGTAAAAAGTAATTAGAAAATTAATCTAATTAACAAACCTAAATTGTCTAATTTTAGAAACAAAAATTTAGTTATTTTATATTATTATTTTTGTAATAAACCCTAATTATTAAATCCTAATTTTGGAAATCCTAGACTTTTGCTAAAATGGCTCAAACCCTAAACCCTAAATCAAACCCTAAACCCTAAGGGTTTGCCAAATGACTAGAAGGCCATTAAAATGAAAAACCAAATGACATTTATGCCCCTAATTGAATTATGGAATGCTAGGCTAGGTTTTGACAATAGGTTAAGTTGTTGAACAACTTCAACAACTCTCTTGACTTTAATTGACAAAGAACAAGCTTTTAGCTCAAATGATACATGCATCTAGACTTGTATATATAGATCTAAGGAGAGAGAAAGGGTATTATTATTGCTCAAATTTTCACCAAGCTCATCCTAGACCCTCTCTCTCTAAAAGCTTCGAAAATACATAGTATATCAGGCATATATTGAAGCCCCACGAAATACAACAACAAATCAATAGCCAGAAATCAAGAATTGAGCATAAAAGGTATATAACCCTAGTTCAAATTCTGTCCAAATTTTTGTGTTAGATGTTAGTTTTTGTTGTTGAAATATGTTGTTTGTAGTCTAACATGATGATCTGGGTTGGTATATTACAAGTCCATAACATCTAAATGCTTAAATCAATGATTTTCAAATTTCGGAAAAATTTTCATGTTATGGTCCCGACAAACGAATGTCGACCTTTGTAGATCCATTTCGTAATTGGGTTTTGTGTTTTAAAGGTTAATATGTGTAGCCTTTGTAGTCTTGTCTTTTAATCTGCAAAAACAATTAGAGTCATTGAAGGTGTAGATCAGAAGTTATTAATTCATTAAATGCCGCCGACCTAAGATTAATCGGTACTTTCTCGGGAAACCCGTAAAATTTTCCAAATCGCCGACAAGATCTCAAGCTTTTATATCCGGCGATTTGATGATGTTTGTTAATGTTGTTGTATTAAATTTGTAGCTAGATATGTATTCTATACATTCATGTTTCTATAAGTCATAAACAATAAACCAAGTGGTTGTAATCGATGGTCAAAGTACCTATCCGCCACACGGTTTGAGTTTCGGGAAAACCCGTAAACTTTTCGAATGATTTTTCCGGCTGGGTTTGACCGGATCATAGATGGAGTTGTGGTTGTTTATGGATCATTATTTTGATATCTCGTTGTTCCTTTTCATGAATAGTACATGTATGAATCATAAAATCATCAAAACAACACCTGTAACCTAGATAACTTTGTATTGGAAAGTGGTCGTCAATTTCCGGGTTTCATGAAACCCAGATTTGTCCCGACAAAGATGTTTGGCGTGATCATATCTTTTATTGTGTTATTGTTTGATCAAAGTGAGTGTTGGATGTTGTAGTACTACATGATTACTACACAACCGACGCTTAAGCTAATTTAGAACTCGATTACACCGCGAGTAAAAGTCGATTGAAGGAAGCAACTTGAAACTAATTGTCGTTGTTCTTGGTGCTCAAGAACACCAACAATGACGCTTTTTGTCGCTAAAGACCTTTTAATGACGGCTTTCTATTATTTTTAATTTCTAATATTCAAAAAATATTTAAAAATAGAAAATAAATTATAAAAAATTACAAAAATAGTTTTTAAAATTATTTTAAATTATGAAAATAATTTCGATTATTTAGAATATTTTTCATTAATATTTATAATTATTTGAATATTAATGATATTTAATTTATTTAATTAGTATATTAAATAAATTATAAAAATGATTTTAATTATTTAAAATCATTTTAAAATGAGATTAATGTATTTTAAAATATTTTAAGGGATAAAATGTAACTTTTAATATTTTTGGAGAAATTTCATTAATAAATTAATATTAATGATATTAGATTTATTTGATTATTAAATTAAATAAATAAGATAAAAATCATTTTAATGATTTAAAAATCATTTTAAATGAAAATAAAGTATTTAAAAATATTTTAAGTTATAAAATATAACTTTTAATATTTAATGGTTAATTTCATTTATTAATGATTAATAATGATATTAAAGTTATTTAATATTTGTATTAAATAATTTAGTTTAAAATGATTTTAATATTTTAATAATCATTTTAAATGAAGATAAAATGTTTAAAGATATTTTAAGTTATAAAATATAACTTTTAATATTTAAAGGATAATTTCATTAATAAATTAATATTAATGATATTTATTTAATGATTAATGATTTTAAATTTATTTAATAATTATATTAAATAAATAGTTTTAAAATGGTTTTATTAATTTAAAAATCATTTAAAAGGGATAAAATGAATTAAAAATATTTTAAGTTATAATTAATGACTTTTAATATTTGGATAAATAGTTCATTAATATTTAAATATTAATGGTAATTATTTAATAATGATTTTAAATGTTTTAAAAAATCATTTAAGGGTATAATATAAATACTTTAAAAATATTTTGAGTTATTATACATAACTTTAATATTTTGGCAATAGCTTTCATTAATAATTTAATATTAATTAAATATTAATGATAATAGAATTATGTGATATTTAAATCATTTAATAATGATTCGATATTTCAAAAATTATGATAAATGATATGAATTATTATAAAGCCATGAAAGATAAAGTCATCGATGTGTAAGTTATCTAATCGGATATGTATCATTCAGATAGAGTCTTAGACTCGATTTTTACCCGATAAAATTGTCGATAGACCGGCATGGTTCGTAAATTGATCCGACACATAGATAATTTAGTTAGTTAACTGCTTATTTGTGATTCAATGGTGGTTAAGGTTATGTAACAATGCGATTAGGAATGTGTTGATGTTTGTTTGTGAAACCATGATTGTTGAACATGTGTGATAAGGTGATTAGGTTATAAAATATGGATCGCAATAAAGCGGTGTTATATGTGTTACGTTATGATATACTAATCAGTAAAATGATTTGATTAATGATAGGTCGTGATAGAAAAGATAAATCTAATTTGCGTAAGTGTAAGCAGCGCATCAGGCAAGTACCCTAACTTTGCATTTTCTTTATGCAATGGACAGAAGTGAGAAGTTCAAAATTATTGTTATTATTGTACAGATTGTTAAGCCTATATTATATACGCCTATTGATTATCAACATGTTAGTATATGATAATTTAGTTAAATATATTCTGTTCGTTAATTTCTATAAATGATTATACAAGTGTCCCCACTTGGACAATCATTGTTTTTCATCGCATGTTGATACACCTTTGATATACATATATGTTGGATTATATAAGACCTTTGTTATGAAAACCCGATGTAAATGAACATCCCGATAATGGGAAAATTTTATGCGCCAAGTAAGCGGGAAGAGCGAACGATAACATCGTTCATGTACATGTAGTATTGATCAATACAGGGCCCATGGACTGTACACCCTCAAAGTTCGTAAGAATGACGGTTCCATGTATGAATTTCTGCTTAACCTTTTTGAAAATGAAAACAATGTTCATGATATGTCACGTAAACCTTATAAATAGATAATACACAGCTTTAAAAAAAAAAACTTGAACGAGGGTTGTTATGCTATTATTATTGGTATAGATTACTTCACAACTATTGATCGTTGTAGAAGAATATTATAAAGAAAACCTTTAAATTTTTTCAAATTTATATATATATATATATATATATATATATATATACTTCTATATATACTCAAATGCTCATCCTCATCCTCGCTTAATTTAAATGTTTTCACTTTAAGTGTGGAAAGCTAGAAGGCTCGGCCGGGAACAAGTGAAAAGGAAAGCAAATGTAATATGTTATTGGTATCTTTTGTAATAGATAGATCAGTATTAAGTTAATGATATGTATTATATATCATGTAAAGAATATAGTAAAGGTTATGTTTGGGATTAGACTCTGATAAATATAAGTTCAGTTTGAAATTCATATTATTGTTATTATTATTAGTAGAATTCCGCTCATAGAAATGGTATCGTAAAGTACCGAGTTTGGGTTTCAAGTATCCGGATTCGGGGACTTTACATCATGGTATCAGAGCTATAGGGTTAGAAACCTTAGGTGGGTTAGACCTTAGGCTATAACCTTAGAATAGAGGAAAACGTTGAAAATATAAATAACTCATATAGAGTTTAAAAAAGGAGATGAATTGAATAAATTCATTATCAAACAAAATAAAAGATAACTTATAAAACTATTATGTGCTGTGTGTATTTATTATTTGCTAGTCAAGATAATTTTGTGTGTAGGTGTTAGAAAGTAACAGAATTAGGATACTCTTAAGTCATAAATAATAAGTCAACATCCATGACCGAGCCAATATCAAAGCCAATAGCTGCAATAGAGGCTCACATTGAAAGCTACCTCAAAGAGGTGGTTATTTTGGAAAGTATAGTACTGGATCAAGAAACGCTAAGTGTAACTGATAGGTAAAGTATGGTTAAGGTATAAATGGTCAATGTCGAGTTCTTAAACTCATATTTTTGTAATGAGTTCTTAAACTCATAAGGTGTTGAAAGTTGTGACAAACTTGATACAGTTATGTGTGAATGGATATTGAGGATAATAGGAATAGATAGGTTACTAAGCAATTGATCGTTAGTGAATGTGTAAGGGATAGGTAGTATTAGTATTAGTTAAATATGTATGATTTTAGGTGGTGTATATGATAGGTATGTTGGTGTAATGTAATATTTTGTATAAGTTATGGCAAATGGCCCCGACTTCCAGTCACAAAGGATAAATAATGTTTAAAGCAATATATGTTATGGTATGTCAAGTGCTATGAATATGGATCTATGTTGGTTTAATGAATTAAGTGGGTATAAAGATAATAGATATTTATATGAATGTTGGTTATACAGCAAACCGAGTTTTCAAAATCTAATATTTTGAGTACATGATTGAGTGAATAGAAAGTTTTGTGTTATATGTTGCGTTTACGATAAGGCTTAGAATGTAAGGTAATAAAGAATAATTTATAATAATGCCGTCAAGACGAAAACGAAACCAAAGAACGGAAGGACCTGTGAACAAAGCTGGAGGACAATCAGACCCGACATCAAAATTTTTGCGAATGTGGACGCTCAAGCTATGCAGAACGGATTACCAGCCGCAAAAAAAAAAAAATCAACCAGATAATTGAACGTCGAACGTTAAAGACTTCAAAGAGGTTCTATTGCCAGGATTTAGAATCTCAACTGACCCGGTAGAAGCATATGTTATAGCTAGGATAAAGGCGGGGCAAGAGACAACTTTTGCCGCCTATAAGATAAAAGAAAATAATCTTGATAATACCGAAGATAAGCCGGGAATGTGATTAAAAAGGAAAAGTTTGTGTATAGAAAGTAAGGACAGGAGGGATATATATCTTTCCTAAATGTCCCAATCCAAGAAGGTATAGTAAATGTGTTATGTGCGAATCAATGGAGCATAAGGTGAAAGACCGTCCAAGAAAGGAAATGGAGACAAGGAATGCGAAAATGCGAAAAGGCAGCAGGGCATTGGCGACATCGGGACCGACATTAACAAATAAATCAATAGAATCAACTGCAAGCGTCTTCAACATGACCGTTCAAGATATCGTGGCAGCCGGGGATGCAGCTCCAGGTATTACTCAAACCAATTTTATTTTCTTATATAAATAATAAATTATTTTTATAAATTATTTTGAAGGAGGAATTTGAGTTCTCTTAGAAATCAAATTTCTGTTTAAGAAGATAGATAAGCTTTTTGCTGAATAGTTAAAGATCGGATCGATCAATTATGATCGAGATCTACTTGCAATGATTGTGTATGCTATGTACCCTGGTATGTATAGGTTTTAAAAAGGTGATTCCGGGGACGGAATCCTTATAAGGGAGGGTGAATGTGACAACCCGATATTTTCTATATAAATAAATCATAAATTTTGCGTATAATTTTTTTTTTTTTTATTAAAATAAATATGAATGATATGTGTCAAGGTAATGTGTAATTATAATTATATGTGTGATAAATAAAATTTATTTATTACATTAAGTATTGCAAATAAATTTATTTTAAAATTATTGGTAATTATCAATTATATTTTTATACTAATTAATTCCTTATTGGAAATGTTTTATTAATTATTTTCAAGGAAAATATAAATAATATATGAAATGATTTTAGAATATTTTATTTATAAGAATGCGTGGAAGGTATTATGTAAGTAATTATGTGAAGAATATAAAGTATATTTATTACATGAATGGTAATGAATAATTTTCTTTATAAATTATATTCTTATAATAATTAATTTTATAGTAAAAATGTTTTTAATGTTTATTTTTCAAAGAAATAGGATAATTATATTATTTAAATAATATATGATATGATTATATAATTTTTATAACACTTATTTTATTATATGAAATTATTTCAGAATAGTTAAGTTAATTATTTTAACTTAATTATTAAGGTTATATATGAAAGATAAATCAGATATGGAATCCAAACCCTAATTTCAGGTTTTGATCAAGGAATGAGAATAATAATATTATATTATTATTTGTCAGTGTTACAGATATGTATGATTATATGTGTAATGTTAATGTGTGAAACAGTTTTATTATATTACAACTAAACCCTAATAATATTTTTATAAACCCTAAATACTAGTCTAATAAACCCTAATTTTGGTTCTGAGATAAGGAATAATGATAATAATATTATATATATATATATATATATGTACTGTATGTGGACTGACAATGGTTGGTCAATTATGATGTATAATGGTGCAGTATTTGAAAACCCTAGTTTACTGTGGAAAAACCCTAATTATTAAATTTAAAACCCTAGTTTATAATTATATTTTCTAGATATTAGAAAACCCTAAATATGAATGAAAACCCTAATCAAAAAAAACCTAAACCTGAGGTTTGATCTCACAAGAATTGTGTTACTATGATTAATAACACGCATGTGATAGACTTTAATTGCTAATTAAAATAAATTTAATTAGTAAATCAAAACCCTAAAACCTAGAACCCTAATTTAATTTCTAGAAACCCTAATTGTATTATGGAAACCCTAATTATCGGTATTATAAACCCTAATTGCTAAATTAGCAAAGTCAATGATAATTATATGATCTAAACCCTAATATTATCAAAAAAGTAATTAGAAAATTAATCTAATTAACAAACCTAAATTGTCTAATTTTAGAAACAAAAATTTAGTTATTTTATATTATTATTTTTGTAATAAACCCTAATTATTAAATCCTAATTTTGGAAATCCTAGACTTTTGCTAAAATGGCTCAAACCCTAAACCCTAAATCAAACCCTAAACCCTAAGGTTTGCCAAATGACTAGAAGGCCATTAAAATGAAAAACCAAATGACATTTATGCCCCTAATTGAATTATGGAATGCTAGGCTAGGTTTTGACAATAGGTTAAGTTGTTAAACAACTTCAACAACTCTCTTGACTTTAATTGACAAAGAATAAGCTTTTAGCTCGACCATTACATGCATCTGACTTTGTATATATAGATCTAAGGAGAGAGAAAGTGTATTATTATTGCTCAAATTTTCACCAAGCTCATCCTAGACCCTCTATCTCTAAAAGCTTCAAAATACATAGTATATCACCATATATTGAAGCCCCATGAAATCCAACAACAAATCAATAAATGTAAATCAAGAATTGAGCATAAAAGGTATAGAACCCTAGTTCAAATTCATCCAAAATTTTTGTGTTAGATGTTAGTTTTTGTTGTTGAAATATGTTGTTTGTAGTCTAACATGATGATCCAGGTTGGTATATTACAAGTCCATAACATCTAAATGCTTAAATCAATGATTTTCAAATTTACGGAAAAATTTTCATGTTATGGTCTCGACAACGAATGTCGACCTTGTAGATCCATTTCAGAATTGGGTTTTGTGTTTTAAAGGTTAATATGTAGTAGCCTGTAAAAGTCAGTCTTTAATCTGCAAAAACAATTAGAGTCATTGAAGGTGTAGATCAGAGTTATTAACGGTTGAAATGCCGCCGACCAAAGATTAATACGTACTTTCCGGGAAACCTGAAAATTTTCCAAATCATCTGACAAGATCTCAAGCTTTTATATCTGACAGATTTGATGATGTTTGTTAATGTTGTTGTATTAAATTTGTAGCTAGATATGTATTCTATACATTCATGTTTCTATAAGTCATAAACAATAAACCAAGTGGTTGTAATCGATGGTCAAAGTACCCTATCTGGCCACGGTTTGAGTTTCTGGGAAAAACCCAGAAACTTTTCGAACAGATTTTTCTGGCCTGGTTTGACCGGATCATAGATGGAGTTGTGGTTGTTTATGGACTGTTATTTTGATATCTCGTTGTTCCTTGTCATGAATAGTACATGTATGAATCATAAAATCATCAAAACAACACCTAGAACCTAGATAAATTTGTATTGGAAAGTGGCTGCTCGAATTTCTGGGTTTCTGATGAAACCCAGATTTGGTCTGACAGCATGTTTGGCAGATCATATCTTTTTATTGTGTTATTGTTTGATCAAAGTGAGTGTTGGATGTTGTAGTACTACATGATTACTACACAACTGACGTTTAAGCTAATTTAGAACTCGATTACACTGTGAGTAAAAGTCGGTCAAAGGAAGCAACTTGAAACTGATTGTCAGTGTTCTTGGTGCTCAAGAACACCAACAGCGACGCTTTTTGTCGCTAAAGACCTTTAGCGACGGTTTCTATTATTTTTAATTTCTAATATTCCGAAAAATATTTAAAAATAGAAAATAAATTATAAAAAATTACAAAAATAGTTTTTAAAATTATTTTAAATTATGAAAAATAATTTCTGATTATTTAGAATATTTTTCATTAATATTTATAATTATTTGAATATTAATGATATTTAATTTATTTAATTAGTATATTAAATAAATTATAGAAAAATGATTTTAATTATTTAAAAATCATTTTTAAATGAGATTAATGTATTTTAAAATATTTTAAGGGATAAAATGTAACTTTTAATATTTTTGGAGAAATTTCATTAATAAATTAATATTAATGATATTAGATTTATTTGATTATTAAATTAAATAAATAAGATAAAAATCATTTTAATGATTTAAAAATCATTTTAAATGAAAATAAAGTATTTAAAAATATTTTAAGTTATAAAATATAACTTTTAATATTTAATGGTTAATTTCATTTATTAATGATTAATAATGATATTAAAGTTATTTAATATTTGTATTAAATAATTTAGTTTAAAATGATTTTAATATTTTAATAATCATTTTAAATGAAGATAAAATGTTTAAAGATATTTTAAGTTATAAAATATAACTTTTAATATTTAAAGGATAATTTCATTAATAAATTAATATTAATGATATTTATTTAATGATTAATGATTTTAAATTTATTTAATAATTATATTAAATAAATAGTTTTAAAATGGTTTTATTAATTTAAAAATCATTTAAAAGGGATAAAATGAATTAAAAATATTTTAAGTTATAATTAATGACTTTTAATATTTGATAAATAGTTCATTAATATTTAAATATTAATGGTAATTATTTAATAATGATTTTAAATGTTTTAAAAATCATTTAAGGGTAATATAAATACTTTAAAAATATTTTGAGTTATTATACATAACTTTAATATTTTGGCAATAACTTCATTAATAATTTAATATTAATTAAATATTAATGATAATAGAATTATGTGATATTTAAATCATTTAATAATGATTCTCGATATTTCAAAAATTATGATAAATGATATGAATTATTATAAAGCCATGAAAGATAGTCTGTTGATGTGTGTAAGTTATCTAATCGGATATGTAATTCTCAGATAGAGTCTTAGACTCGATTTTTTTCCGATAAAATTGTCGATGACCGGCATGGTTCGTAAATTGATCCGACATAGATAATTTAGTTAGTTAACTGCTTATTTGTGATTCAATGGTGGTTAAGGTTATGTAACAATGCGATTAGGAATGTGTTGATGTTTGTTTGTGAAACCATGATTGTTGAACATGTGTGATAAGGTGATTAGGTTATGTCTTGTTGCAATAGGCGTTATGTTATGTGTTACGTTATGATATACTAATCAAGAAATGATTTGATTAATGATAGGTCGTGATAGAAAGATAAATCTAATTTGCGTAAGTGTAAGCAACAAGATCGTGCAAGTACCCTAACTTTGCATTTTCTTTATGCAATGGATGTATGAGAAGTTCAAAATTATTGTTATTATTGTATGCATTGTTAAGCCTATATTATATACGCCCATTGATTATCAACATGTTAAGATATGATAATTTAGTTAAATATATTCTCATTAGTTAATTTCTATAAATGATTATACAAGTGTCCCCACTTGGACAATCATTGTTTTTCATCGCATGTTGATACACCTTTGATATACATATATGTTGGATTATATAAGACCTTTGTTATGAAAAACCCGGCTGTAAATGAACATCCCGATAATGGGAAAATTTTATGCGCCCAAGGCGGACAGAGCGAACGATAACATCGTTCATGTACATGTAGTATTGATCAATACAGGGCCCATGGACTGTACACCCTCAGGCCCGTAAGCAATGACGGTTTACAGATGAATTTCTGTTTAACCTTTTTGAAAATGAAAACAATGTTCATGATATGTCACAGAAACCTTATAAATAGACAATACACAGTTTAAAAAAAAACTTGAACGAGGGTTGTTATGCTATTATTATTGGTATAGATTACTTCACAACTATTGACTGGTTGTAGAAGAATATTATAAAGAAAACCTTTAAATTTTTTCAGCTTATATATATATATATATATATAATACTTGCTGGGCACTCAAATGCTCATCCTTGCTTAATTTAAATGTTTTCTACTAAGTGTGAAAGCTAGAAGGCTCGGCCAGAACAAGTGAAAAGGAAAGCAAATGAATATGTTATTGGTATCTTTTGTAATAGATAGATCAGATTAAGTTAATGATATGTATTATATATCATGTAAAGAATATAGTAAAGGTTGCGTACTTGGGATTAGACTCTGATAAATATAAGTTAAGTTTGAAATTCATATTATTGTTATTATTATTAGTAGAATTCCGCTCATAGAAATGGTATCGTAAAGTACCGAGTTTGGGTTTCAAGTATCCGGATTCGGGGACTTTACAGATATAATGTTATAGTTGTGGGTAATATTTATAAATTTTGCAAAGTATGCAAGTTGTTATAAAATATTCGTTTAGTCGGGGAATATTCTTTTTATCGGGGAATATCCGTACGACGGCACAATCACTGGTGGACCCCACAACGAAAGTATTGTCGTAGTTAGAAAATGACATAATTATCTTTTTATAAAAATAACGGTGAAAGTGTTATCATTAAAACTGTTGAACTACCCAGTAGTAAAAGTACAGTAATACGCGTGATTGCATAGTAGCACACGGTATTGATTATTAATGCTTACGTGAGAAATTACTCAGTTATACTAAATTATTGCTACAATAATTGTTGCATAATATCTCTCATATTATTGATTCAATTATTGTCACAGTATCATCTACATAATATGATATATTATTAAATTAATAATTGAGATGGTAAAGTTATTTATATTATTATTTGCAATATTTACAATGTCTAGAAGTTCTGTCAAGGAGAGGTTTGGTCACCTAATTACGCACCAATAAGGGGAAATCCTTATCGGAAAGCCCCCTCTTTCCTAGGAACGATCTGATTGTTAAATATTGTGAGTTATAATATTAATGATGAATAAGTTTGTAACGCCCCAGAAAATCGAACCTTTGTAAATACTTTTAATAATGAATAAAATAATATTATTTATTATTATTAAGTATTCGTAAGATGAATGTCGTTTTATAACCTAGAAACCCCGAAACGTTGTAGTATTTTAACTACGTGAGAGATTTAAAGTGTTTGAATTTCTGAGATGAAAATAAAAGCTTTCCGAGAAATTTTCTGCAAAATACTATTCATCGATTTCTGCTCGGAAATTATTTTTGAACTTCCGAGAAATATGTAACGTTATAATATCAAGGCGATATTGATTATGTAATAATAATCTAAGTATGGAAAACGTAATATTTCGAATGTGGACTTAATTTGGGAACGTTAGGTTTATTAAGCGTTAAAGGATGAAAGTTGTGATCGTATAATGTGTTTTCATTATATGAAGGTAATGAATGTAAGTATAATACGACGTATTATACTATTAAGAATGGAGAATGAAATAACATATATTACGAATTAATATACGAGCTAGCATACGAAGATTATATGTGGTGTATATATGTTAAGTGTTAATTAAATGTAATGGACTTGTAGGATTATTAACCTAATAGTATAAGTCCAATAAAATGTGACAATCAAGCCCAAGTGTTTGATAAGTCATAAGTCCAAACTATGGAAGCACAAGCCCAACAAGAAAGTAGTTAGATTAATTAACAAAGCCCAATGAGAAGCCATGATCCATGGGGCAAACCAAGGGTGAAATGGGTAGACTTGATGGGCAAACATTTTGTTTGGTGCCCAAGTGTTGTGATGAGCAAGAAAGGAAAGTGGCTAGCAAGTTAACTTAGATGTAAGGTAATGAATAGTAATGAGGTGGAATGAGGAGGTGGATTAAAGGAGGTGGGATGTTTAAAGTCCATAATGCCCTAGCTTTGGAATGCCTATAAATACAAGCCTCATTTCATAATTGTTGGTTGTTCAATTTCTCCCAACTCCTCTCAAAGATAAGCAACTTATTTGGTAGAGAAAATAAGCCACTTAAACACTTATAAGCCACTTCAACTTTTGCTAGATTTTCCTAAGTAAATTGAAGTCATAGTCTTCAAGGGTAAGACTCATACTTTTTATCTTTATCTCTTCTATGATAGGATTTATAGAGAAGGGGGATTGGTTGTTAAGAACATGTTATAAGTTATTAAGGAATAAACTTAAGCTAAATAAGTTGAATAAGTAACTTGAACTCTAATAAGTTGTTGGAATATTGAAGAACTTGTCATATGTTTGTCATATGATGTTAGTATGTTGAATATAGCATGAGAAAATTTATTGATGGACTTAAGTTCATAGTAAGTCATAAGCATGAGAATTTGTAGTTCATAAGTTGATTAAGTCATTGACTTATGAGAATAAGTCAAAACCTACTTTGATTATAAGTTCGTGTAGTAAGTAACTTGTAATGATCATATGTTGATTGAAATCCATTTAGAATCATTAAGAATGAAGTTTTGCCGAAATTCACACGATTGGACGATTATCGCCGAATTCGTGAAATTCTCGGAATGAAGGTCGTATTTTGTGTTTGAAGTCGGAAACGTTGGTTTTCAATGGAGACAAGTCATATTTGGCATTATAGAGTTGCAGACTCAAAAATTCCTGAATTTCGACTTAGAACGAAGAAACGAGCGTTGAACGTTCACAGACATTTATCATTTTCGTTAAAAATGAAATCATAGGTGAAATTTTAGCAAATGAAGTCAAATAGATAAAATTCTTGCATGAATACATAGAGTATGTAATTTGTGAACTGTTGGCTTTTGAACAAGCCAATTCGGACTTATAACGAAGAAGTTATGAGTCCGGAAGTTTCTTAAAATTTTTAAACTTTGCAAACTATAAAGAGGCATTATAGTTCAGTGCCATGGGCATGACTCACGACATTTAAAGCCGCGCCACCACAAAGGTAAGGTCGAACCGAAGACATCTCGCTAACTTTCATGTGAAGATGCGAGATGAAGAACTAATTGTGGCACCGCAACGCCATGTCCGGAGGCCAGACACTGCTAACTCGCACCGCAGCGCGAGATAAAGGGTAATGGGTGGCGCCGCAGTGCCAACCCTAGGCAATGGACAGTGAAGAATTATTACAAGTACAGAATGAAAGGGAACTTTATAGTAATGAACTAAGGTGTTAATATAACATTGTTAAGGCATTGTAAGACAATTAATGTATGATGATTAGAGGTTAATAATCAATTGAATGTGAGCGTAATATGAATGACATAATGAAAAGCCTGAAACCATAATAACAGATCTAAGTCAGGATTTAGATTTAGATGAAGGGTAAGATATAATAGTATACATACTTTATTATATATAACCTAATGTGGTACGTTATATGATTATGTATTGTAGAAACGTAGAGACTTAAAGTGTACGTGTGTTAATCAGTAAGGAGATGCTGAAGGCAAGTATTCTAACCCTTGTTCCAGTTCAGTCTAGACAAGTTTTGTAATTCATGTATTCTTTCACATAAAGTCTTGAATGATGAAGTCTAAAGCCAACTCTTTCGGCTAGACTTATATTATGATTCTGTCAAGCATGATTTATGTTTACCGAGTTATATTGGTATGGTTTTCAATCGAAGACCAAGTATGCTAAAATGTTTTTGTCGTTTAACGACAGGCACGTGAGGTTGCCACAACTTAAACATATACACGTTTAATGGATGTAGTGTTGATCAACATAGAGTACTATGGGCTGATCACCCAGAAGTGCTCGTAAACTATGCCGAACTTACGGACTTAGTGTCGGGTTGTCCTTTTCAAAAGAAATTATGAACTGCTCATAGTTTTGAGCCTTAGTTGATATTCTGCTGAATATTGTTGTTGAAAAACGTTTTGAATGAAAAGAAGTGCTATTTTGAATTATCAATAGTACTTCGTAACTATTGTTCAGTTACTGAAGATATATGAGTTATATGTTTCAAGCATGTTGTTTATTAGAATTGTAGTACTTGTTGAGCTAGTCATGCTCACTCTTGCTTGAACCATATGAACACATCCAAGATCGAGCGGACCGAAGACTCATATAAGGACAAGGGCAAGGCGAAGACGAACCCTTAGATTACTTATGTAACATAATAGTTGAATGTCTGTAATATATTGAATATTATGACAAGAACAAACGAATGGGTTACAAAGAACCTGGGAAATGTAATATTATTTTAGGATATATAGAAGTTATATTAGTCCTTTTGAGACTATTCAATTGAGTGAATGAATGGTAGTACCGTGTAGCACCATCTGTCGGGTTGGAAGAGACACGGATTTGGGGGCGTCACAGGTTGGTATCAAAGCATTAGGTTATAAAACTTAAGGGGGAATAAAAAACCTTATGTCATAACCTTAAGAGAAGTCAAAGAAGTAAAAGAAGAAAATAACCTTATAAAAATGCATTATGATTATGTTATGTGTTTTTATTATTCTACTGACGTGTACTAATCAACTTAACTATTTTGTGTAGATGTCAGGAGTAAATGGAATGTTTGTAGATGGTCAAGCCATTAGTGAAGAATCGGTGAACCAAGTAGAGGTTATACCGAACCCTATAGCAGCAGAGCCAGATGTAGTGATTATTGAGTCTGGAGACTCAGATGATGCTGACTACATGTCAGTATTCGATGGGATGATAGAGGAGGAAGTAGAGACATTGTCCTTTAATCTAGTGGTTGTAGCAGCAGAGATAGTTCCTGGGGGGTCGATGATGTCTCTTTTCATGTCAGTATTGGATAGAAATATCCATTACTATCAGGAAATCAAGGAGCTGAAAGCAGAGCTCCAAGTGGTTACAGTGGACAAGACTGATGTCGAGTCCATGTGGGAGCAGGAGCATGATGAACGGATTTTGGCTAAGGACAAAGTCCATGATTTAACGCACGAGGTCTTTAAGCTCAAGGAGGAGCTAAAGACCAAGGTGCAGAAGATAGGGAGGATGTCCTATATCTATAGGAGTTCTAATACAGATTTCCAGCATCAGGTAGTTGGATATCCTATAGAGGTTGGGCAAACACGGCATACTATTAGCCGTGATATCATTACCGGTCTTGCCAAGGCAAATTTCAAGAATGCCTTGAGGCAGATGTAGACTAGTAGTAGTTAGAGTAGTATGTAAATATTTTGTAAGTAGTAGTGATTTAAAGCCCTTTTTGTATAGTAAAGGGTAGTCTTTGGTAAATCCCAATTTTTGGAAATAGATAGCGGGAAAGTAATGAAATCAGCTTAGGTTGAGTATGTTGGAGTTATTGTTAATAATAATGATAACTAATAAAGGAAGGAATAATAACGAAATGTGTTTATTGTATCAGCAAAATGCCGCCAAGAAGAGTGCAACGTAATCAAGATACGAGCGTAAATCAACCGGAGGGAGGTCCGGTTAATCCGATGCAGTAGTTTGTTAATCTGATAACAGCTGCCTTTAATAGAACAGGGGCTAATATCCCCGTAAATCTAGGAGTAGCACGAGCTACTACCTTTAAGGATTTTAAGAGCGTGGGTCCGCCGAAGTTCAAAGGAACTACGGAGCGTATTGAAGCCCAAACGTGGGTTAAGGAGATAGAGATGGCATTTTTAATAGCAAATGTCGATGAGGCCCAAAAGGTTGCCTTTGCAACCTATATGATGAAGGGAGAGGCTAACTTTTGGTGGGAAGCCAATCAGGCTAGGGTTGGGATAGCAAATCTGACGTGGGAGAGGTTTAAGGAGATATTCTTCGAGAACTACTTTCCAACAAACATGCAAGGGAGGATGGAGATGCGGTTTCTGGAGTTGAAACAAGGGGACATGACGGATCCCCAATACGCTGCCAAGTTTAATGAACTGGCAAGGTTCGCTCCACATCAAGTGGATACTGAGGTGAGGAAGGCGCGATGGCTCGAGCAAGGCTTGAAACCCTGGCTCTATAACCGCATATCAGTGTTCCAAAGTACTTCTTTTGGGACCGTTTTAGAGAAGGCGATAATCGCCGAAGGTGGTAGCGAGGCGTTGAGCCAGTACCACAAAGATAAGAAGAGTAAGGGGAAAGTAGATGGGAGAGTAAAGATTGAGGGAGTCAGTGGTAGTAGCGAGGGTCAGAAAAAAGAAGGTATTTAGCTCTGGGAATACTGGAGTGAAGCAAGGAGACCCGAAGAGAAGGATGGAGGCCTGCAAGGCCAGTGGGAAGACTCACTTAGGAGTCTGTCTCAAGGGGAAGGCCATCTGTTACAATTGTGGATAGGAGGGGCATATTGTGCCTAATTGTCCAAGTCCAAAGAAGAACCATGGATGCTTTGTGTGTGGATCAACTGACCACATGGAAAAGAACTACCCGAAGAAGGGGACGGATGGGAATCGTATGCTAATAGCGATAAGAAGTAGCTATTAATGGACCAAAGACAAGGATAGGCCGATGGGTCGTACCTTTAACATGACAGTCCAAGATGCAGTCGCATCAGGGGACGTCATCGCAGGTATTATTCCGATCAACGATATCAATGCGTACGTGCTGTTTGATTCGAGTGCTACTTGTTCGTTTATAGCATACGATTTTGCTAGACGATTAGGATTACTTCCCGAAAAGTTGCCTATACCTTTAAATATTAAGGTAGCAAACGAAGAAATAATTCTTGTTAAAGATGTTCATAAGAGTTGTTGTGTAGATATACGGGGTTGTAAATTATCGGTAGATTTGTTACTGATAAAGTTAGGAGAATTCGATGTAATTCTTGGAATGGATTGGTTAGTAAACCATGGGGCAATTATAGATTGTCAAAATAAATGTGTGAACATTAAGACATTAGAACAACCTCGGGTAGTATTTTACGGTAATAGATCACCGGGACGTTCGTGTTGTCTAACCATGACACAAACTAGAAAATTACTGAGAAAGGGATGCGCAGGTTATCTGTGTCATGTTGTTGATACCCAAAGACTGGTAGCAACCATGGAACAAATACCTGTAGTGAGAGAATTCGCCGATGTATTTTTGAGTGAATTGACGGGTCTTCCGTCGGATAGGGAGACAGAGTTTGTGATAGACATTGTGCCAGGAGTGGCACCTATTTTTAGGGCACCGTATCGTATGGCGCCAGTGGAGATGAAGGAGTTGATGGTGCAGTTGTAAGAACTGTTAGACAGGAAGTACATTCAACCGAGTGTTTCGCCGAGGGGAGCACCGGTACTGTTTGTCAAGAAGAAGGACGAATCATTAAGACTGTGTATCGACTATCGAGAGTTGAACAAGTTAACGATAAAGAATAAATACCCATTGCCCAAGATCGATGATCTCTTTGATCAGTTGAAAGGGGCTAAGTATTTTTCTAAAATAGATTTAAGAACGTGGTATCATCAGTTGAAGGTTAGGAAGGAGGATGTGCCAAAGACAACATTCAGGACTCGTAATGGTCATTACGAGTTCCTGGTGATGTCGTTTGGATTGACAAATGCACCAGTTGCATTCATGGATATGATGAACAAACAATATTTGGACAAGTTCGTCGTGGTGTTTATAGATGATATTCTAGTCTATTCTAAGACGCCAAAAGATCATGATGAACACCTTAGATTAGTGTTGGAAACAATAAGAAAGGAGAAGTTCTATGTGAAATTCACTAAGTGTGATTTTTGGTTGGAGAAGGTACAGTTTTTAGGTCATGTCATTGACCATGAGGGGATTTCAGTAGATCCAACGAAGGTGGAAGCCGTGATGAATTGGGAACAACCGAAAATGCCGACTGAGGTGCGTAGTTTCCTAGGGTTAGCAGGTTACTATCGAAGATTCATCCAGCATTTTTTGAAGATAGCTACTCCGTTGACTAACTTAACCAGGAAGACGGTGAAATACGCTTGGACTGACAAGTGCGAGGACAGTTTTCAAGAACTAGAGAAGAGATTGAGTGAAGTGCATGTTTTGTCATTACCCGATGACACAGGAAATTTTGTAGTTTATAGTGATACTTCGCATAGAGGACTTGGTTTCGTGGTCATGCAGCATGGCAAAGTCATTGCGTATGCATCTAGGAAGTTGAAGGATTATGAGAAACTTTACCCTACTCATGATCTAGAAATGGCTGCAGTAGTTTTGCTCTAATGATATGGAGACATTATCTTTATGGAGAAAAATATGAGATATACACGGACCACAAGAATCTAAAATATATCTTCACACAGAAGGAGTTGAATATGAGGCAGAGGAGATGGCTGGAGTTGATAAAGGATTACGAATCGTGAAATCTGTATCACTTTGGAAAAGCCAATGTAGTTGCTTAATTAATGTAAGTAGGAAGGGTCGGAAAAAAGTTTTCTTTGTTGACGGCTCAAACCGAGTTGATAACAGAGATGGCTAGGATGGAGTTGGAAGTGAAGCTGCCAAGTGAAGGAGGATAAATGTTGTTTGCGACGGAGATGCAATCTACCATCGTAGAGAGTGTTAAAGAGGTACAACTCAAAATGGATGAGTGCGACCTAATAAAGGAGCAGCTAGCCAATGAAAAAGATTCTAAGTACAGTCTTGATAATGAGGGATTATTGAGATTTGAAGGAAGAATTTGGGTTTCAAATGAGACGGAATTAAAGGAGCAGGTGCTACAAGAGGCTCATAGTTCTAGATTTTTGATTCATCCTGGTAGCACTAAGATGTATCAAGATCTTCGATAGAGTTTCTGGTGGCCGAACATGAAGAGGGAAATAGCAGAGTACGTGAGTAGGTGCTTGACTTGTCAGAGAGTTAAGGCCGAACATCAATGACCAAGTGGCTTGCTACAATCATTAGAAATTCCAGAGTGGTAATGGGAGAATATCACAATGGATTTTGTGGTGGGACTTCTGACTACTCAGAAGGGGTATGATGCGATTTGGGTAATAGTAGACCGATTGACGAAGTCGGCTCACTTTTTACCAATTAGGATTAAGTATAACTTAGATCAGTTAGCTAGACTCTATATTAAGGAAATATCTCTAGACATAGGGTGCCAGTATCGATTGTGTCAGATCATGACCCATGATTCACATTGAACTTTTGGAGGAGTCTATAAGAGCAGTTGGGAACACAATTGAATTTGAGTACAACGTATCATCCACAAATGGATGGACAGAGCGAGAGAACAATTCAGACGTTAGAAGATATACTGAGATCTTGCGTTATGGATTTCAAGGGTAGTTGGGATGATCATCTACCATTAGTGGAGTTTGCGTATAACAATAGTTATCATGCAAGTATAGGTATGCCACCTTACGAAGCTTTGTATGGGTGGAAATGCAGCAACGCCACCGTATTGGGATGAGGTAGAGAACGCCAATGTTGGGACCCGAATTGCTTGCAATGAATGACGGACATTGTCAAGAAGATACAAATGCGTCTTCTAGCTGCTCAAGACAGACAGAAGAAGTTTACGGATCCGCATAGAGAGAATTGGGAGTTTGAAGTAGGTTCGTACGTATTCCTAAAAGTATCTCCCTAGAAAGGAAAGATACATTTTGGGAAGAAGGGAAAGTTAAATCCAAGGTTCATAGGACCTTTTGAGGTGTTAAAACGGGTAGGTGAGGTAGCTTATATGATAGCCTTACCTCCAGACCTAGAATGAATACATAATGTATTTCACGTATCTGTGTTACGTCTTTATAAGTCAGATTATAAGCATGTGATAGAATATGAACCTATTCATGTCGAGAAGGACTTAACGTACGAGGAAACGCCGATTCAAATTATCGATAGAAAAGAACAAGTTCTACGAAATAAAGTCATACCTTCCGTGAAGGTGATATGGAAGAACCACGATGTAGAAGAAGCAACATGGAGTTAGAAGAAGGGATGAAAAAGAATTACCCTCAATTATTTGTGTAATTTTTTTATATATATAGCGAGATTCTGGGGACACAATCCTTATAAGGGGGACAGAATGTAACGCCCCAGAAAATCGAACCTTTGTAAATACTTTTAATAATGAATACAATAATATTATATATTATTATTAAGTATTCGTAAGATGAATGTCGTTCTATAACCTAGAAACCCCAAAACGTCATAGTATTTTAACTACGTGAGAGATTTAAAGTGTTTGAATTTCTGAGACAAAAATAAAAGCTTTCCGAGAAATTTTCCGCAAAACACTATTCATTGATTTCTGCTCGGAAATTATTTTTGAACTTCCGAGAAATATGTAACGTTATAATATCAAGGCGATATTGATTATGTAATAATAATCTAAGTATGGAAAACGTAATATTTCGAATGTGGACTTAATTTGGGAACGTTAGATTTATTAAGCGTTAAAGGATGAAAGTTGTGATCGTATAATGTGTATTCATTATATGAAGGTAATGAATGTAAGTATAATACGACGTATTATACTATTAAGAATGGAGAATGAAATAACGTATATTACGAATTAATATACGAGCTAGCATACGAAGATTATACGTGGTGTATATATGTTAAGTGTTAATTAAATGTAATAGACTTGTATGATTATTAACCTAATAGTATAAGACCAATAGAATGTGATAATCAAGCCCAAGTGTTTGATAAGTCATAAGTCCAAACTATGGTAACACAAGCCCAACAAGAAAGTAGTTAGATTAATTAACAAAGCCCTAAGAGAAGCCATGATCCATGGGGCAAACCAAGGGTGAAATGGGTAGACTTGATGGGCAAACATTTTGTTTGGTGCCCAAGTTTTATGATGAGCAAGAAAGGGAAGTGGCTAGCAAGTTAACTTAGTTATAAGGTATTGAATAGTAAGGACGTGGAATGAGGAAGTGGATTAAAGGAGGTGGGAAGTTTAAAGTCCATAATGCCCTAGCTTTGGAATCCTAATAAATACAAGCCTCATTTCATAATTGTTGGTTGTTCAATTTCTCCCAACTCTTCTCAAAGATAAGTAACTTATTTGGTAGAGAGAATAAGCCACTTAAACACTTATAAGCCACTTTAACTTTTGCTAGATTTTCCAAAGTGAATTGAAGTCATAGTCTTCAAGAGAAGGGGGATTGGTTGTTAAGAACATGTTATAAGTTATTAAGGAATAAACTTAAGCTGAATAAGTTGAATAAGCAACTTGAACTCTAATAAGTTGTTGGAATCTTGAAGAAATTGTCATATGTTTGTCATATGATGTTAGTATATTGAATATAGAATGAGAATATTGATTGATGGACTTAAGTTCATAGTAAGTCATAAGTATGAGAATTTATAGTTCATAAGTTGATTAAGTCATTGACTTATGAGAATAAGTCAAAACCTACTTTGATTATAAGTTGGTGTAGTAAGTAACTTGTAATGATCATATGTTGGTTGAAATCCATTTAGAACCATTTAGAATCATTAAGAATGTAGTTTTTCCGGAATTCACACGATTGGACGATTATCGTCGAATTCGTGAAATTCTCGGAATGAAGGTCGTATTTTGTGTTTGAAGTCGGAAACGTTGGTTTTCGATGGAGACAAGTCATATTTGGCATTATAGAGTTGCAGACTCGAAAATGCCCGAATTTTGACTTATAACGAAGAAACGAACGTTGAACGTTCACAGACGTTTATCGTTTTCGTTAAAAATGAAATCATAGGTGAAATTTTAGCAAACGAAGTCAAATAGATAAAATTCTTGCATGAACACATAGAGTATATAATTTGTGAACCGTAGGCTTTTGAACGAGCCAATTCGGACTTATAACGAAGTTATGAGTCTGAAAGTTTCGTAAAATTTTCAAACTTTGCAAACTGTCTGAGGCACAAAGTCTGGGCCATGCAGCAAGACTCACTGTACAACTTTAAAGCCCTTACTTGGCAGCGAGGTTAGAATCGAAAGATATCGCTAACTCGCGCCATAGCGCGAGATGAAGAACTAATTGTGGCGTCGCAGCGCCATGTCCGGAGGCCAGATACTGCTAACTCGCAATGGACATAATGAAAGGGGCTTTATTACAAGTACAGAATGAAAGGGAACTTTATAGTAATGAACTAAGGTGTTAATATAATATTGTTAAGGCATTGTAAGACATTTAATGTATGATGATTAGAGGTTAATAATCAATTTAATGTGAGTGTAATGTGAATGACATAATGAAAAGCTGGAAACCATAATAACAGATCTAAGTCAGGATTTAGATTGAGATGAAGGGTAAGATATAATAGTATACATACTTGATTATATATGACCTAATGTGGTACGTTATATGATCATGTATTGTAGAAATGTAGTGACTTAAAGTGTACGTGTGTTAATCAGTAAGCAGACGTTGAAGGCAAGTATTCTAACCCTTGTTCCAGTTTAGTCTGGACAAATTTTGTAATTTATGTATTCTTTCACATGAAGTCTTGAATGATGAAGTCTAAAGCCAACTCTTTCGGCTAGACTTATATTATGATTCTGTCAAGCATGATTTATGTTTACCGAGTTATATTGGTATGGTTTTCAATCGAAGACCAGGTATGCTAAAATGTTTTTGTCGTTTAACGACAGGCATGTGAGGTTGCCACAACTTAAACGTATACACGTTTAATGGATGTAGTGTTGATCAACATAGAGTACTATGGGCTAATCACCTAGAAGTGCTCGTAAGCTATGCCGGACTTACGGACTTAGTGCCGGGTTGTCCTTTTCAAAAGAAATTATGAACTACTCATAGTTTTGAGCCTTAGTTGATATTCTGCTGAATATTATTGTTGAAAACCGTTTTGAATGAAAAGAAGTGCTATTTTAAATTATCAATAGCACTTCGTAACTATTGTTTAGTTACTGAAGATATATGAGTTCTATGTTTCAAGCATATTGTTTATTAGAATTGTAGTACTTGCTGAGCTAGTCATGCTCACTCTTGCTTGAACCATATAAACACAGCCAAGATTGAGCGGACTGAAGGCTCAGACAAGGACAAGGGCAAGGCCAAGACGAACCCTTATATTACTTATGTAATAGAATAGTTGAATGTTTGTAATATATTGAATATTATGACAACAACAAACGAATAGGTTACAAAGAACCTGGGAAATGTAATATTATTTTGGGATATATAGAAGTTATATTAGTCCTTTTGAGACTATTCAATTGAATGAATGAATGAATGGTAGTACCGTGTAGCACCATCTGTCGGGTTGGAAGAGACCTGGATTTCGGGGCGTAACAAAGTTCGTGTTGATTAATGATGAAATTGTTAGTTCCATTGTGTTGGAATTATTAGTGTTAGTGGCAATCGACATTTATTTCAATAATAATTGATGTCTGAAAGTTATCGGGTAATTAACCAGATAAATGAGAAATTAATTGCTATTGATTCACATGGTTATAACTATTTGTTCAAATGTGTGTACTATTGATTCACATTCATTTACTATTAGGGGAGTTGGTGCAAGATTGATAATACTTGCATGACTAAGTTAAAAATGGAGGTATAGATGGAGGTATTATACTGTAATTCATATTTTCACATGTCTAGAACTATTGATTCATATGATTTACTATTGATTCACATTATTTACTATTAGAGGAGGTGGTGCAAGTTTGATAATACTTGCAGGACTAAATTAAAAATGAAAGAAAAGTTGGAGGTATTGTACTGTAATATTTTGAGCCCCAAAACGTGCAATTATCGAAACTATATTTTCCTATAAATAGAAGCTCATTCCTTCATTATTTTTCACCAATTCACTAAAGCTATAGAGCAATTATTATAGAGAGAAATTATAGAGAGAAAGAAGAAGAGAAGTCTGCTATCACACTATTCCACTATACAGTCTTCTTTTGAGGTAAGGGGTATTATTTCTTTCGTATTCATGAAGAGAGCTATTATTATTCCATTCCTTATTATTTTGTTGGAATAACCTGTATACGCGTACTACCGTATATATGGTGAAATTCTTTTGTTATTCCATTCTTTATTATTATATTGAATAACTCATGTCTGTCTAAGCACCGCATACATGGTAAAATTCTTCTATTATTCCATTCTTTATTATTCTGCTTTAATATCCTCTGCATGCGCTTACGCATGACCTGGTTCCATTATTTATTATTCCGTCGGAATATACTGTCTGTGCATTTACGCATGACCTGGTTCCATTATTTATTATTCTGTTGGAATATCCTGTATGTGCATTTACGCATGACCTGGTTCCATTATTTATTATTCTATTGGAATAACCTGTCTGTGCGGTATATCGCATGCCTGGTGAATTCTTCTTTTATTGCATTCCTTATTGTTCTGTTGGAATAACCTATTTGTGTTGATTACTACATGCATGGTGAATGACCTTTCGTATTCATTCTTTATTAAATTATGGAAATGATCTGTTTACGTGGATTACCGCATGACGGATGAAAATCTATTTGCAGTTTTGTATATTCTATTATACTCGTATGAGATATCATTTCTTTTGTACTCGTCATGAAATATCATTTTATTTGATATTTTTTATTACGAGTTACTATTCACGGGTTACTATTCACCTAGTTACTATTCACTCTAGTATTATTCACACGGGTATTCGGGGCACTTTTCATGCCAGAATACTATTCATGAGTTACTATTCACCCAAATATTATTCACTCGGGTATTTGGAGTACTTTTCATGTCGAGGTACTATTCCTGAAGTACTATCACGACGTACTATTCACGACGAAAAAATTATTCTTTTCTGTCCAAATTATTTTTGGTGCATGAATATTATTCTTGAATTTTACTCTACAAAGCAGTATCATGTTGACAATTTGGACGTTATTGATTTCAGGATAAATTAACTTATAAATCTTTAAAATTTATTCTTGAACTTGTTTTATTGAATTATTATGTCATTGTCATCATCTTCATGCATATATTGTGCTGAAGGTCATCTTTGGCTTACGTGCATAGATGGACTCTCAGATGATTATGACCGAGGATCATTCGGTATAATCATGACTGTAATGTTATAAATGATGTGGTAAAAGTCCTCGATAGTGGCTGTAGTGGATTGATGGATGCTTTTTTATGATTATGACCATGGATTATTCGGTATAGTTATGACCATTGATGATTTAATGAATATCCTTGGCCCATAGTGCAGGGATGATTCGATGATGTGGTTTATTTATTAAGCTGAGTTTCAGCTATAAAAAAATTGATGAAAACATTTTAAATCATAGAAGATAGTAGATATCATGCTCTAGTTGACTCTTCTAATGGATTGCTTATTTCGCTGCAGTTGTTGATCTAAAACTTGTTGTCTATTGTATTCTATCAATTGTTATACTGTTGAAGGCTAAGGATAATTCATTGTGCATTATCTTAGTCATAATATTTCTTACTGGGCTAGTTGAGCTCACCCTTTCTTTCATTGTTCTCTTCAGGAAATGAGAATATAGCTGGGACGAATCGAGAAATGGAGTGATGGTCCAGGATAAATGGCTTTAGTAGTCCTTACTATTCTGTGAAATAGTGTGATAATAATTGTAATGAGGACACCATTGAGTGTGGATATTGTCTAGATGACAATATTCTGCTTAAACTCTCGACTATGTTTTTATAAGTATTTTACACGACTGTTATATAATTAAGTTTGTATTTGATTTATGTACAGTGTATTTGGCAACTCAAGATGGGTGATGTATACCTGTTTTGAGGGCGTCACAGTTGGTATCAAAGCCTAGGGATATGATCCTTGGCTGAGATGTGAGACAAGAACTAGGAGGGGAGAGACGGGGAATTCCTTCGCTAGTATGACCTACCTAAGTTTATTTGGTATTTAATTGGTCGGTCAGAGTATAGGAATAATATGTGACATGTTAATTAACCCTTGTTTTGTGACAGTGTTTGAAAATGGCATCTGAAAATGTTGAGATCAGCAATGAAGCTCATGAGACCGTTGAGTCACCAACGATTAATACCCAGGATAATGTGCAATAGGAAGACAATAATCCTCAGGTAAATAACAACACCGATCAGATGATGAAAGATGAGATGTTCAGAGGCTTTATGCAATTCATGCAACATTAGGCGAGAGAGACTCATGTTCAAAATTTAGGTGGAAACACTAGCAACTCTCAGATGGTCACTGCTAAGCAGTTCAAGGAGCTGGGACCACCGGAGTTTTTGAGAAAGGCAGAACCACTCAAGGCGGAGACGTGGTTAAAGCAAATCACCGAGATATTTGATGTCTTGGGATGCTCCGTGGAGAAAAAGGTTCCCTTTGCCACCTTTATGTTGCGTGAAGAGGTAGATTACTGGTGGGAATCTATAAAACGTACCCAGCCTGACGCACTCAATATGTCTTGGGAGAAGTTCCAAGAGCTGTTCAACGACAAGTAATTTCCCGAAAGTATTCGTCACATGAAGGAGGTGGAGTTTATAAAGTTGGAGCAAAACAATATGAACGTGTCGCAATACAAGGCTAAATTTGCGGAGTTATCCCGGTTTGCATCCAATTTGATCGATAATGAGGAGCGAATGACGCGAATGTTTCTAAGAGGTTTGAAACCCGATATACGTCAATACCTCATTTCTCACAAATTTTGTTTATATTCAGATGTTGTGAATAGGGCTCAGTTATTGGAGAGCGATAATGAGTCAGAACAACGAAAAGGCAACGACCAACAACACGATAATAATTGTACCGTTGGCAACGGCCATCGAAACAATGATAACCATCGTGGGGGAAATTATCATGCCATGAATGGTAACCACTTCGGTGGTAATCATGGCCAAGATCATAGAAGTGGAAAATTCAAGAAGAGAAGATTTAACGATGATGGGAAGACATCGGCAGTAGCACCAATAACCGTTTTCAAGGAAGGAAAATGACCACCAGTTAGATGCTATAGATGTAGAGAGGAGGGACGCATAAGTCCAAACTGTTCACAGCCTTCCAAGGTATGTTTTAGTTGTGGAAATGACGGTAACATAACTCGATTTTATCCTGTAGCGAAATCAAGTCCAGCTGGGACAGTGGCACCAAAGGTGGATACGGACAAAACAAAGTGGGTGGTTTCAGGAAGAGCATTTTTTGTGACTTCTCCAAAAGTGAGTAACCCAAACGAAGTTAGCATGGGTTAGTTAATTATAAATTCTTGTGAAGTCTATACCTTATTAGATACCGGTTCTACCCATTCTTTTATCTCTCTTGCTTGCGCTCAACGTTTAAATTTGACTCCGGAGAGATTAAACTTTGACTTATCAGTTAAAACTTCGTTAGTAGAAACCGTCGTTACCTCCACTGTTTATAAATCTTGCTGATTCAAATCGACAATTTCATGTTACCTGTCGATCTTATCTCTTTGAAAATACTTGCCTTTGATGTGATTATAGGAAGCAATTAGTTAACTACTCATCATGCTTTTCATAAGGTTGTTAGCTTTCATATTCCTAACCAACCTATTATCCGAATTCAAGCAACCAAACCACTAAAGTTAATCACTGTTATATCAAGCCATAAGTAAAGAGCCCCAATCCTTTCGTTGTTGACTTCCTTGTGTGGAATGTACCGAAGCAAGACTTTCTATAGGCGATTTTGTGAATGACGATGGCAAGTTGATAGGTATCAATGTGACGTACTATCCAAGTCTTGGATGAGAGTCACAGTTTTGAATGATATTTCTATTGTTAATAAATTTCCTAATGTATTCTTGAAGACTTCTTAGCCTAACCCTAGAGTGTGAAATCAAATTTTGTATTGACCCCAGTACAAAACCCATTTCTAAAACCCTTCAATATTTCTTCACCTAGAACGAACCTATTATGCGCCAAAGACGTTGGCTCGAGCTGTTGAAGATTACGATCGTACCATTCAATATCATCGTGGAAGAGCGAACGTGGTAGCTGACGCGTTGAGTAGAAGATCATATGCGTTTACTAGTGCGATGTTGTTAACACAAAAACCCATTTCTTATAACTTACAAATGATGAAGATAGAGTTAAAGACTCTAAGGACCCACGTGAAGATAACAAATATACAAGTAGAATCGACTTTAATCGATAAAGTTAAAGCCGTTTAAGCTACATACTTAGAGCTGATGAATTTGAAAAAGAAGGTTTAAGAATGCGTTATTCTAGAAGCAAGAGTCGATGAATAGAGGAAATCTCAACCCTCGATTTAATTAGCCCATTTGAAATCCTCGATTGAGTAGGAACTGTGGCCTATAGACTCGTTTTATTGCTAAGTATATCGCGTGTTCATAATGTTTTTTTATGTATCGATGTTATGTAAATATGTGGATGACCCGAACCACGTTATTAAATTAGAACTAGACGAGATAACAAAAGATTTAACGTATGAGAAGATACGTGTTAAAATCTTGGATAAGAAGGATTATATTCGACACTCAAAGGTTATACCTCAAGAGTTAGAATCTGAAATGAAGTCAAGGTATCCTCACCTCTTCGACATACCAGGTACGTACATAAATTTTGAGGGCGAAATTTCATAAGGAGGGGAGATTGTGAGACCCCAAATTTTATGAATAAAGATTTAAATTTTTGGAAATATTTTTTTAAATATTATGGTGTGGATTTGATATAATGTTATAGTTGTGGGTAATATTTATAAATTTTGCAAAGTATGCAAGTTGTTAAAATATATTCATTTAGTCGGGAAATATTCTTTTTATCGAGGAATATCCATACGACAGCACAATCATTGGTGGACCCCACAACGGAAGTATTGTCGTAGTTAGAAAATGATGTAATTAACTTTTTATAAAAATAACGCGAAAAAGTGTTACTGAATAAAACCGTTGAACTACTCGGTAGTAAAAAGTACGATGAATACGCTGTGGTTGCATAGTAGCACACGGTATTGATTATTGATGCTTACATGAGAAATTACTCAGTTATACTCAAGTATTGCTACGATAATTGTTGTATCATATCTCTCATATTATTGATTCAATTATTGTCACAAGATTATCCGCATAATATGATATATTATTAAATCAATAATTGAGACAACAAAAGTATTTATATTATTATTTGCAATATTGACAATGTCTAGAAGTTACATCAAGGAGAGGTTTGGTCACCTAATTGCAAGTGCCAATAAGGAGAAACCCTTATCGGAAAGCCCCTCTTTCACAGGAACGACCGGTTGTTAAATATTGTGAGTTATAATATTAATGATGAATAAGTTAAGTATTGATTAAAGATGAAATTGATAGTTCCATTGTGTTGGAATTATTAGTGTTAGTGGAAATCGACATTTATTTCTATAATAATTGATGTTTGGAAGTTATCGGGTAATTAACCGGATAAATGAGCAATTAATTGCTATTGATTCACATGATTGTAACTATTTGTTCACATGTGTGTACTATTGATTCACATTCATTTACTATTAGGGGAGTTGGTGCAAGATTGATAATACTTGAATGACTAAGTTAAAAATGGAGGTATAGATGGAGGTACTATACTGTAATTCATATTTTCACATGTCTAGAACTATTGATTCACATGATTTACTATTGATTCACATTATTTACTATTAGGGGAGGTGGTGCAAGTTTGATAATACTTGCAGAACTAAATTAAAAATGAAAGAAAAGTTGGAGGTATTGTAATGTAATATTCCGAGCCCTAGAACGTGTAATTATTGAAACTATATTTTCCTATAAATAGAAGCTCATTCCTTCATTATTTTTTACCAATTCACTAAAGCTATAGAGCAATTGTTATAGAGAAAAATTATAGAGAGAAAGAAGAAGAGAAGTCTGCTACCACACTATTCCACTATCCAGTCTTTTTTTGAGGTAAGGGGTATTATTTCTTTCGTATTCATGAAGAGAGCTATTGTTCTTCCATTCCTTATTATTCTGTTGGAATAACTCAGATATCTGTGATTGCCAGTATATATGGTGAAATTCTTCCATTATTCCATTCTTTATTATTATATTGGAATAACTTTTGTCTATCATCAATACCGCATACATGGTGAAATTCTTCTATTATTCCATTCTTTATTATTCTGTCGGAATATCCTGTCTGTGCGTTTAGGCATGACCTGGTTCCATTTTCCTCTGAATAAAGAAATAAAGTCAGGCAAATCAGCCATTAAAGAGCTATCGGTAAATCGGGCAGTTATTATTCTGTCGAAATATCATGTTTATGCATTTACGCATGACCTGGTTCTATTATTTATTATTTTGTTGGAATACTACATACGTGCGTTTTCGCATGACACCGGGTTCCATTATTTATTATTACATTGGAATAACACATGCATGCTTGATCTATTGCATGCCTGGTGAATTGTTCAATTATTCCATTCCTTATTGTTCTGTTGGAATAACCTATCTATGTGGATTACCATGTGCATGGTGAATGACCTTTCATATTCATTCTTTATTAAATTGTGGAAATGATCTGTTTACATGGATTACCGCATGGCAGATGAAATCCATTTGCAGTTTCGTATATTCTATTATACTCGTGTGAGATATCATTTCTTTTGTACTCGTCATGAAATATCATTTTATTTAGTATTTTCTGTTACGAGTTACTATTCACCCAGTTACTATTCACTCTAGTATTATTCACTCGGGTATTCGAGGCACTTTTCATGCCAGAATACTATTCATGAGTTACTATTCACCCAAATTATTATTCACCCGAATATTATTCACTCGGGTATTGGGAGTACTTTTCATGTCGGGGTACTATTCACGAGGTACTATTCCCAAAGTACTATTCATGGGGTACTATTCACGACAAAAAAATTATTCTTTTATGTCCAAATTATTTTTGGTGCATGAATATTATTCTTGAATTTTACTCTACAAAGAAGTATCATGTTGACAATTTGGACGTTATTGATTTCAGGATAAATTAACTTACAAATCTTTAAAATTTATTCTTGAACTTGTTTTATTGAATTATTATGTCATTATCATCATCCTCATGTTTATATTATGATGAAGGTCATCTTTGGCTTACGTGCATAGATGGACTCGGTATGATTATGACTAGGGATCATTCGGTATAATCAGGACCTGTAATGTTATAAATGATGTGGTAAAAGTCTTCAGTGGCCTGTAGTGCATTGATGGACAGTTTTTTTTATGATTATGACCATGGATTATTCGGTATAGTCATGATCATTGATGATTTAATGAATATCCTTGGCCTGTAGTACAGGGATGATTCGATGATGTTGTTTATTTATTAAGCTGAGTCTCAGCGATAAAAAAAATTTGATGAAAACATTTTAAATCATAGAAGATAGTAGATATCATGTTGTACTTGACTCTTCTAATGGATTGCTTATTCCGCTGCAGTTGTTGATCTAAAACTTATTGTCTATTGTATTCTATCAGTTGTTATACTGTTGAAGGATAATGATAATTCATTCTACATTATCTTAGTCATAATATTTCTTACTGGGCTAGTTGAGCTCACCCTTTCTTTCATTGTTCTCTTCAGGAAATAAGAATATAGCTGGGACGAATCGGGAAATGGAGTGATGGTCCAGTATAAATGGCCTTAGTAGTCCTCACTATTCTATGAAATAGTGTGATAATAATTGTAATTAGGACACCATTGAGTGTGGATATTGTCTAGATGACAATATTCTTGTTTAAACTCTCAGCTATGTTTTGTCGTATTTTACACGACTGTTGTATAATTAAGTTTGTATTTGATTTATGTACCATGTATTTGGTGACCAAGATGGGTGATGTATACATGTTTTGGGGGCATCATAGTTCGTCTTCGCCTTGCCCTTATCCTTGGCAGAGCCTTCGGTCCGCTCGATCTTAGCTGTGTCCATATGGTTTAAGCAAGAGTGAGCATGATTAGCTCAGCAAGTACTACAATTCTATTAAACAACATGCTTGAAACATAGAACTCGTATATCTTCAATAACTGAACAATAGTTACGAAGTACTATCAATAATTCAAAATAGCACTTCTTTTCATTCAAAACATTTTACAACAACATTATTCAGTAAAACATCAATTACGGTCCAAGACCTTGAGCATTTCATAAGTTCTTTTGAAAAGGACGTCTCGACACTAAGTCTGTAAGTCCGACATTACTTACGAGCAAGTCTAGGTGATCAACCTATAGTACTCTATGTTGATCAACACTACATTCATTAAACGTGTATACGTTTAAGTTGTGGCAACCTCACATGCCTATCGTTAAACGACAAAAACTTTTTAGCATACTCAGTCTTCGTTTGAAAACCAAACCAATATAACTCGATAAACATTAATCATGCTTTATAGAATCATAATATAAGTCTAGCCAAAAGAATTGGCTTTGACTTTATCATACAAGATTTCATGCGAAAGAATACATGAATTTCAAAGCTTGTCCAGACTGAACTGGAATAAGAGTTAGAATACTTGCCTTTACCGTCTACTTACTATTTATCACACGTACACTTTAAGTCTCTAAGTCTCTACAATACATGATCATATAACGTACCAAATTAGGTCATATATAATCAAGTAGGTATACTACTATATCTTACCCTTCACCTCAATCTAATTCTGTCTTAGATTTGTTATTATTGGTTCCGGCTTTTCGTTACATTGTTTCATTACGTTCATGATTGATTACTTATCTTCAACCTTTAGACAACATAAATAAGGTTTAACAATACCTTACCATACCTTATTAAGTTCCTCAGTTTATTATTACTGAGTTATTGTTCATGCTATACTTGAAAACCTTCATCATCGTCCAAACCCTAGGGTTGGTATTTCTTGGCACACCCTTTCCTCTTTAAGTCGTTTACCGCTGCCTTGAAGTTAGCGATATCTGAAGTCCGGACTCGGCGTTGCGGCCTTGAAGTCTCCTTTGTTATGGCGCCTTTCATGACGCAAGTTAGCGGTGTGCCTCATCTCGACCTCGTGCTGGCGACGGCCTTAAATTAGTGAGTCGCGCTGCGGCGCGGACTTTGTGCCTCAGACAATTTTGCAGATTTTAAAATTTTGCGAAACTCCCGAACGCATAACTTATTCGTTATAAGTCCGAATTAGCTCGTTCAAAAGCCTACGGTTCACAAATTACATACTCTATGCGTTCATGCAAGAATTTTATCTATTTGACTTTGTTTGCTAAAATTTCACCTATTAGTTCATTTTTAACAAAAACGATAAACGTTTGTGAACGTTCAACGCTCGTTTCTTCGTTCTAAGTCGGAATTCGGTCATTTTTGGCTCCGCAACTCCATAATGCCAAATATGACTTGTCTCCATCGAAAACCAACTTTTTTGAGTTCAAACACAAAATACGACTTCCATTCCGAGAATTTCACGAATTCAACGATTATCGTCCAATCGTGTGAATTTCAGCGAAACCTCATTACTAATGATTTGATTATCATTCTAAATGGATTTTAATCATCATATGAACATTTCAAGTTACTTATTATACCAACTTATTAAAAAAGTAAATTTTGACTTATTCTAATAATTCAATGACTTAATCAACTTATAAACTACGAATTCCATTTCTTATGACTTAATATGGACTTAAGTCCATCAATCAATGTTCTCATACCATATTGAACATACTAACATCTTATGACAATCATATGATAAGTTCATCATAAGTTTATTAACTTATTTAGGTTCTAGTTGCTTATTCACAACTTATTCGGCCTAAGTTCATTCATTAATCACTTCTTATATGTTCTTAGCATACAAGTTCATTAAGCTACACTTCTCTATCAAACTTATTATGGTAGAGATAGACTAATAGCATAGGATCATTTACCTTTGATGACTTAAGTCTTCTTCTTCTTCTTGAAAGAAATATGAAAGTCTAACTTAACTTGCTTATTCTTGACTTATTCTCTCTAACACTTAAGCACTTAACTTGCTAGAGGTTTGGAGGAATTTTAATCAAGCAACAAATGAATTAGTGAGCTCTCTATTTATAGGCTTGGCAAAGTGAGGGTAGAATGGTCATTTAGGCCCTCCACCTCCTTAATCCCACCTCCTTACTATTCATTGCTTTGGCTCTAAGTAAACATATTTATCACTCACTTTTCTTGCTCAACACAACACTTGATCATCACATAAAGTACTTGCCCATCAAGACTACCCATATTAACATGGTTTGTTCCATGGATCATGACTAATCCATTGGGTCATTACATTGGGCTTGCTTAATTAATCTAGCTTATTTCTTGTTGGGCTTGCATTACTTTAATTTGGACTCTTAATTAACAAATACTTGGGCTTGCATATCACTTCCTATTGGACTTCTACCAATATGGTAATAATCCTACAAGTCCATTCCATTTAATTAAGAACCTTAACATAAATAATATACGTATAATTCTCGTATGCTAGCTCGTATACTAATTCGTAATATATGTTATTCCATTCTCCATACATATTCGTTAATACTTCGTATTATACTTGCTTTCAATACCTCGTATAATACTTACATATCATACAATCAATACTTTCTCTTCCTAACGCTTAATATTCCTAATGTTCTCTAATTAAGTCTGCATGCGAAATATTGTGTTTTCCATACTTATATTATTATTACATAATCCATCTCACCTTAATATTATAACGTTACGTATTTCTCGGAAATTCAAAAATAATTCCCGAGCGGAAATCGATGAATAGTGTTTTTCAGAAATAACTACGACGTTCCGACGTTTCTAGGTTATAGAATGACATTCATCTTATCAACACGCAATAATAATAAATAATATTATTTTATTCATTATTAAAAGTATTTACAAAATGTTTGATTTTCCAGGGCGTTACAAAAGATTACTCGTAACTGTGGACATATTTCGTGGTCTTATGACCCTCAGATATTTATATTCCATATTTTGATTCCAGTCTTTTGTTATCATTGATAGAGTATTATTAAGTTTTGATGAGCCTCTTTATTGGAAGCTATCATATTCTTGTTTACTCATTGATATATCTAGTGAGCATTTATTTTGCTCACTCTTGCATATTTATACACTCATTACAGCTAGAGTTGAGAAGGTAGATGAGCCTTCAACTAGCAAAGGAAAGGGAAAAATGTACAAGTGATGCAGACTTATAATTTTTATTTATTGTGATGGTCATAGACTTTTAATTATTGATGTGATGTAATAATTTTATTTCCGCACTTGAATGATGTTTAAAGGTTAAACAACCTGGGAAGATTTTTATTTAATGATGTAACTCTATTTAAAGGGATGATTTATGGTTAAATGTTATTTTATTTGGGTAGGCAGATGTAAATGATTGGATAGCGAACACCAAATCTTATGGGAATGAGGTACCTAGATTTGGGGGTGTCACAGGTATGTTGTAGTTTTATGAGTTACGAACCCATAGAATCGAAAATGGACTGTTTTGGATGAGTATAACTCATGTTATGAAAATCGGAATGAGATGAGGTCTATAAAATCACGAAGTGCAAAACTTGAAGGGCCGTTACGCCTCCCGAGCGCAGAATGCCACGCCCCCAAGGCCTATTAAAAGAGCTTGTTGCGCCGAGGCTTTAGTGTTGGGTAGACTGCTTTGACCTGTTGTAGTAAATAAGGCATAACATTTTTATACAAACTCCGATTGAGGTGATTCAAGATGATCCAGAACGAGGACGAATAGACCTACAACTTTTGTTCTTTAAGTTTTTCAATTTGAGGTCGTTGGGAAGGGTCAAAACAGTCATCCGTGTGACTGTTACGTAATAGGAGGTGATCAGAGGGCGTCAAATGAGCACATACGCATGGAATATGTTATTCTAAGTGATATAACATGAAAATGCATGATATTATACATGACATATAAGATTACCTTACTTATAAGGAATTACCTTAGCATGATTGAGTATGTTTTTAAAGAAACTTTAGATTTTAAACAGAAGTTTAGACGAACTTTGAGTCTTTTGAATTCTGATATTTGTAGCACATGTAAAGGGTTTAGTCATGCATATAAATAGGTATGACACATGGCCTTGAGTACCTTTGTATACTATGAGTTGCCTAGATGGTTATTTTCTAAAGATATATAAATATTTTGAAAACAAACATTGATGAACTTGTGTACCTCTAATTTTGACCTTGATAACATATATATGAGGTCTAAGTACGCATGATGTAAGATTCAAAGTTGTATCATAGGTGTGTTAGATTTCTTTGATTTCAAAGACAAGCTCATATATCATTTGTAAACAAAGTTTTATAAACATGTAGTGGTAATATTTTGCCCTTGGAAACATACGTAGAAACATGTACAAACAAGTATGACGTGTGAGTTGAAGTTTTGAAACTAAGAGGGACGAACTTAAAGTAACTTGTGGACTTAAAGTTCTAAATGTAATAACATACATACATGGCTTAGTTAGCTATGAAATGAGAGTTAGAGTTGCACCTAGTTTCTTTAACTTGGCCTAAAATGACTTTTAAAAATGAACTTGAATGCCTTGTGAAACTAAGCTCGTATAAACATGGCTTACATGTGTGCTCATCTAGCTAGACACCGTATAAGTCATGTGAGTATGAATTGTAACAAGTTCTCAAATGATGAACTATACTAATGAGTTGAATAAATACGAGCATATGCGTTATAAGCGATGAAGCGGTTAAGGTAGTTCATTCCTTGTACATGAACCTACTTAGTGAAAATAACTTAATGTAAAACACAAGAGACACCCAATTTGTGCTAAACGTGTGGATAAGTTAGGTGCTAACAGTCATGCATACTAAGAACCTATACAAAAGAAGAAAATAAATACTCAACTTTAGTGCAGGCTGGGGGCCAGTAGCAATTGCACCTATCCCAAGCCTAATTATGTAGCAAATTTGCACCACGAAGCGATGAAGCTTGACTATTTTAACTTTGATCCGAACCTTAAAGCATGTGTGTAATGAATGTCTAGAGCTATAATACTTGACATAGATGATGTTTTAAGTATAAGAACAAGTAATGGTTATATAAAACCCAAATTGGTTAAATTTTATTAAAGTTTATAAAATGTAAGAACAATGTAGATCGCGTATCTATAAACTTTAAATGTGTAACGAACACATATAGAGTCAGTAAAACATCAATTACGGTCAAAGACCTTGAGCATTTCATAAGTTCTTTTGAAAAGGACGTCCCGACACTAAGTCCGTAAGTTCGACATTACTTACGAGCACTTCTAGGTGATCAGCCTATAGTACTCTATGTTGATCAACACTACATTCATTAAACGTGTATACGTTTAAGTTGTGGCAACATCACATGCCTATCGTTAAACGACAAAAACTTTTTAGCATACTTAGTCTTCGTTTGAAAACCAAACCAATATAACTCGATAAACATTAATCATGCTTGATAGAATCATAATATAAGTCTAGCCGAAAGAATTGGCTTTGACTTTATCATACAAGATTTCATGCGAAAGAATACATGAATTTCAAAGCTTGTCCAGACTGAACTGGAATAAGAGTTAGAATACTTGCCTTTTACTGATCTGCGCTACTTGCTTTATCACACGTACACTTTAAGTCTCTAAGTCTCTACAATACATGATCATATAACGTACCAAATTAGGTCATATATAATCAAGTAGGTATACTACTATATCTTACCCTTCACCTCAATCTAATTCTGTCTTAGATTTGTTATTATTGGTTCCGGCTTTTCATTACATTGTTTCATTACGTTCATGATTGATTACTTATCTTCAACCTTTAGACAACATAAATAAGGTTTAACAATACCTTACCATACCTTATTAAGTTCCTCAGTTTATTATTACTGAGTTATTGTTCATGCTATACTTGAAAACCTTCATCACTGTCCACACCCTAGGGTTGGTGTTTGTGGCCTTGACCTTTCCTCTTTAAGTCGCTGCAAGGTGCGCTTAGCGAAGGTGCCCTATCTCGACCTCATGCCTGCGCCAAGATGGGCCTTAAAGTCATGGAGTCGTATTGCACGGACTCATACCTCGAGACAATTTTGCAGATTTTGAAATTTTGTGAAACTCTCGGACGCATAACTCCTTCGTTATAAGTCCAAATTGGCTCGTTCAAAAGCCTACGGTTCACAAATTACATACTCTATGCGTTCATGCAATAATTTTATCTATTTGACTTCATTTGCTAAAATTTCACCTATTAGTTCATTTTTAACAAAAACGATAAACGTTCGTGAACGTTCAACGCTCGTTTCTTCGTTCTAAGTCGGAATCCGGTCATTTTCGAGTTCGCAACTATATATTGCCAAATATGACTTGTCTCCATCGAAAAACCAACATTTCTGAGTTCAAACACAAAATACGACTTCCATTCCGAGAATTTCACGAATTCGAGGATTATCGTCCAATCATGTGAATTTCGGCGAAACCTCATTATTAATGATTTGATTATCATTCTAAATGGATTTTAATCATCATATGAACATTTCAAGTTACTTATTATACCAACTTATTAAAAAAGTAAATTTTGACTTATTCTCATAATTCAATGACTTAATCAACTTATAAACTACGAATTCCATTTCTTATGACTTAATATGGACTTAAGTCCATCAATCAATGTTCTCATACCATATTGAACATACTAACATCTTATGACAATCATATGATAAGTTCATCATAAGTTTATTAACTTATTTAGGTTCTAGTTGCTTATTCACAACTTATTCGGCTTAAGTTCATTCATTAATCACTTCTTATATGTTCTTAGCATACAAGTTCATTAAGCTACACTTCTCTATCAAACTTATTATGGTAGAGATAGACTAATAGCATAGGATCATTTACCTTTGATGACTTAAGTCTTCTTCTTCTTCTTGAAAGAAATATGAAAGTCTAACTTAACTTGCTTATTCTTGACTTATTCTCTCTAACACTTAAGCACTTAACTTGCTAGAGGTTTGGAGGAATTTTAATCAAGCAACAAATGAATTAGTGAGCTCTCTATTTATAGGCTTGGCAAAGTGAGGGTAGAATGGTCATTTAGGCCCTCCACCTCCTTAATCCCACCTCCTTACTATTCATTGCTTTGGCTCTAAGTAAACATGTTTATCACTCACTTTTCTTGCTCAACACAACACTTGATCATCACATAAAGTACTTGCCCATCAAGACTACCCATATTAACATGGTTTGCTCCATGGATTATGACTAATCACTTGGGTCATTACATTGGGCTTACTTAATTAATCTAGCTTATTTCTTGTTGGGCTTGCATTACTTTAATTTGGACTCTTAATTAACAAATACTTGGGCTTGCATATCACTTACTATTGGACTTCTACCAATACGGTAATAATCCTACAAGTCCATTCCATTTAATTAAGAACCTTAACATAAATACTATACGTATAATTCTCGTATGCTAGCTCGTATACTAATTCGTAATATATGTTATTCCATTCCCCATACATATTCGTTAATACTTCGTATTATACTTGCTTTCAATACCTCGTATAATACTTACGTATCATACAATCAATACTTTCTTTTCCTAACGCTTAATTTTCCTAATGTTCTCTAATTAAGTCCGCATGCGAAATATTGTGTTTTCCATACTTATATTATTATTACATAATCCATCTCACCTTAATATTATAACGTTACGTATTTCTCAGAAATTCAAAAATAATTCCCGGGCAGAAATCGATGAATAGTGTTTTTTAGAAATAACTACGACGTTCCGACGTTTCTAGGTTATAGAAGACATTCATCTTATCAACACGCAATAATAATAAATAATATTATTTTATTCATTATTAAAAGTATTTACAAAATGTTTGATTTTCTGGGGCATTACAAAAGATTACTCGTAACTGTGGACATATTTCGTGGTCTTATGACCCTCAGATATTTATATTCCATATTTTGATTCCAGTCTTTGGTTATCATTGATAGTGTATTATTCAGTTTTGATGAGCCTCTTTATTGGCAGCTATCATATTCTTGTTTACTCATTGATATATCTAGTGAGCATTTATTTTGCTCACTCTTGCATATTTATACGCTCATTGCAGCTAGAGTTGAGAAGGTAGATGAGCCTTCAACTAGCAAAGGAAAGGAAAAAATTTACAAGTGATGCAGACTTGTAATTTTTATTTATTGTGATGGTCATATACTTTTAATTATTGATGTGATGTAATAATTTTATTTCCGCACTTGAATGATGTTTAAAGGTTAGACAACCTGGGAAGATTTTTATTTAATGATGTAACTCTATTTAAAGGGAGGATTTATGGTTAAATATTATTTTATTTGGGTAGGCAGATGTAAATGATTGGATAGTGAACACCAAATCTTATGGAAATGAGGTACCTAGATTTGGGGGTGTCACAGGTATGTTGTAGTTTTATGAGTTACGAACCCATAGAATCAAAAATGGACTGATTTTGGATGAGTATAACTCATGTTATAAAATTCGGAATGAGATGAGGTCTGTAAAATCATGAAGTGCAGAACTTGAAGGGCCGTTCTGCCTCCCAAGGCGCAGCTGCACTGCCCCCAAGGCCTATTGGGGCGCAGCTTCGCCAGGCTTTAGTGTTGGGTAGACTACTTTGAATTGTTGTTGTAAATTAGGCATAACATTTTCATACGAACTCCGATTGAGGTGATTCAAGATGATCCAGAATGAGGACGAATAGACCTACAACTTTTGTTCTTTAAGTTTTTCAATTTGAGGTCGTTGGGAAGGGTCAAAACAGTCATCCTTGTGACTGTTACGTAATAGGAGGTGATCGGAGGGCGTCAAATGAGCACATACGCATGGAATATGTTATTCTAAGTGATATAACATGAAAATGCATGATATTATACATGACATATAAGATTACCTTACTTATAAGGAATTGCCTTAGAATGATTGAGCATGTTTTTAAAAAAACTTTAGATTTTAAACACAAGTTTAGACGAACTTTGAGTCTTTTGAATTCTGATATTTGTAGCATATGTAAAGGGTTTAGTCATGCATATAAATAGGTATGACACATGGCCTTGAGTACCTTTGTATACTATGAGTTGCCTAGATGGTTATTTTCCCAAGATATATAAAGATTTTGAAAACAAACATTGATGAACTTGTGTACCTCTAATTTTGACCTTGATAACATATATATGAGGTCTAAGTACGCATGATGTAAGATTCAAAGTTGTATCATAGGTGTGTTATATTTCTTTTCACATTATACTACACGAATCACAAGCTAACTACGAGTTCGACAATTCATTTAAACACGTAAGTAGATATTAACATGTTAAAAGTCTAAGTTTAACATGACATTATGTGACTAACACATTTTCATGTTCATTAGAATAGGTTACTATTACAGTCAATAAAATAAAATCATTAAAATACACATTCTTTGGACAGATTTAGCGAGTGATCTTCATGACGCCTAACATAAAGCTTGTGGTTGGTCATTGCGACTGGACAATGGTGATGATCTTGGTGGCTGGTTTTACGACATGACATGGGTCTTATGTCTCTGAAATTGCACAAATGGCTGCTGAATACTAAAACCAGAACTACAATTCGCGAAAAATTGCAGAACATGGACAATTTCTTTATCCATACATGAAATTAGACATACCCAGACATTATTTTATACACGTAATCATTACTCAACCTTCCTAGCATGATTTTAACAAGTTAAAACATACAATTTCTAGAATCAAAACATGTAATTTTTACTGTTCTTGATGTTCTTGAATGTTTTGAACACAAAACATAAGAAATTAACACCACAAGTTCGTTATAATACCAAATCTGTCCATTCGAAGTTTGATTTCTTCGTTTTGACATGCATAATTATATACAAGTGTAAATTTTATGAGATAATATATGTTTGACGTATTAAATTTGTGAGTAAGGGCCATATGGCCATATTTCTATGCTCTGTAATTTTGCAGCAACAATATACAACATATTTTATGAACTGATGTTATGGAACCATACAATATATAATAAAAATATGCTATGTTAACATATCATCACATATATATATATATATATATATATATATATCCACATAAAGACGATGGGGGCATACTTACCCAACAGCCATCATACTATGTTCATAGTATGAACAGTTTTTTTGAAATTGTCAATATAATGGAATGATATGATTCCCCTTTCCAATTACAGAGATTTTTACAAAACTTGAAAGCCATTTTCATGAAACTTTAAATGACGTAAATAAAAACTGGGTTGAAGAGATTACCCAAAGCGTAGAGTGTAGATTAGTAAGGAAAACCTTTCTCAGATGTTTCTTCAATCACTCACTCACAATCTCCCTCAACAATTTCTCAATTTCTCTCTGTAAATTGTTTTTCTTATTTCCAGACTTAGAGAGTAAAGAAGGAAGAAGACGTATATAATAATTAAGAACTGACGCAGTTGTGGTCAGTTAACCCGATCATGGGTTAACTGCTCTCAACTCCCAATAAGGCTCCATTTGGCTAGTCTTAAAAGAATCATAACCATTTAATTTAAAAAATCTTTTATACTACAGTTTAATAATGTCACACCCATTTACGCAATAAATCAAATATCTTATTTAATTTAATTTTAAATAAAATATAATAATTTCTCATTAATTCATATAGTCACATAATTAAATTTCTCGTTTATTAATTATATCAAATTATTAATTCTCTAATTAATTATTAAATTAATTAAAAATAACATTAGGCTTATTAAATATTTCTTTTAATTCAATAAGCTCACATAATTACATACTTTGAATAAATCAATTCTCCACATTAATTTAATAATATAACATGTATAATTAAATTAATCTACCACAACTTCATCAATTTAATTATTTAATCTAATAATTAAATCATCGGAAAAATATTTATTTAATTCAATAAATATTAAAATTAAATTACAAAATCTCGTTTGTCACACGCTATGTGCAACAATTTACAATAACCCATCCCTTCAGGAGGTATGTCATCATCGGTGAAGGATATCACATTACTGTTGAAGATGTGATCTACCAGATGATAGAATTTTTAAACATCCACTATTTCTAGAAAGTGGGCTTCTTCTAAAACTCTTATTAAGACCTTCCGCTGATCTTTTGAAGAGAAAACCAAGTCCAGAATAGAAATCTATTATGGAGCTTCTTTCAAGTTTAGAACCACCTTGGCTTCATTGTGTCCCATAGTACGGAGGAATTCTTCAATCTTCTCCATGGGAACTTTCCCCTTTGACTTGATGATAGGCTTCATCACCCGTTAAGGAAGATAAAGTGGGTTTTCTTTAGACATTATAGCAGTTGTATTGGATGTACATCCTTCAGTCTCTCCATAGTTCCATGGCACTTTCTTGAGGCTGACAACAAGATATTGTGGCCTGAACGGCAATATGATAGTCTTTGGTACAGCCACTTTCAAAGGGTTTTCAATGCCTTTGAGCTGAATTAGTTGAATAGTAAGTGTGGTGGCAGCTACATCTTCCTTGGAGGATACCAATGCTACATCTTCATCACTCTCAGATGATATAACATTGTTATCTGCCATCTGTAAGTCACCGCTGTCGATCATATTCTGAATAAGATGGCGGAGTGCCCAATATTCTTCAGTGTTGTGACTGCGAGAGTGGGAGTGGTATTGGCATAATCCATTAGCATTAAACTGTCCTAAGCGTGGGTTGACTGGAGGTAGAAATGTTGTGATTTTTCCCTCATTAATCAGCATCTGCAATATTTCTTCCATCGGTTGGCCTAAATAGGTGAATTCCCTTTTGTTGGCAAAATCCCGACGGGCTTTAGCTTTTGCTCTTTTTGAAATCTTTTCCTCCAGTGTTCACTTTCTGGAGTAAGTGGTGGAGTACTTGTAATAAGAGGAAGGAGGCTAGCATGCTCCTGACTGAATAATTGACGTGTGACTTGGTGTTGATGAATCATTAGTTCCGCTAATTGATTGACTTGTTCTCCAAGAGACTTGATTTCCCGTTCCATCATGAACTAGAATTGTGAATAATCTCGTCTGTCGGAATTATCCTTGTTGATTTGGGAAACACCCATATAGTTGGAGCAATGTTGTGAGATCCCGAATTTTATGAAATAAAAGTATTCAAATTTTCTATTTTGGTAAATAGTTAAATTGATAAATGTTTAAAGTTAAGGGTGATATTTGAAAATTTTACAAAGTAAGCAAGTTGTTATAAAATATTCGTTGTGTCGAGGAATATTCGATTGGTCAGGGAATATTCATTTTAACAGGGAATATTCGTACAACGGCATAATCATTGGTGGAACCCACAACAGAAGTATTGTCGTAGTTAGAAAATGACAGAAATATCTTTTTATAAAAATAACGGCGAAAGTTTTACCGTTAAACTGTTGAACTACTAGATAGTAAAAGTACAGTAATACGCGTGGTTGCATAGTAGCACACGGTATTGATTATTGATGCTTACGTGAGAAGTCACTCAGTTATACTTAATTATTGCTACAATAATTACTGCATAATATCACTCATATTATTTATTCAATTATTGTCACAGTATAATATTTATTATTATTAAATCAATAATTAAGATGACAAAGTTATTCATATTATTATTTGCAATATTGACAATGTCTAGAAAGTTTTGTCAATGAGAGGTTTGGTCACCTAATTGCGCGCCAATAGGGAGAAATCCTTTTCGAAAATCCCCCTCTTTCCTGGGAATGATCTGGTTGTTAAATATTGTGAGTTATAATATTAATGATGAATAAGTTCGTGTTGATTAAAGATGAAATTGATATTTTCATTGTGTTGGGATTATTAGTGTTAGTGGAAAATTGACATCTATTCCGATAATAATTGATGTCTGGAGGTTATACTGACCAATCAGATAATTAATCGGATAAATGAGCAATTAGTTGCTATTAATTCACATGCTTATAACTATTTATTCACATATGTGTACTATTGATTCACATGCATGTACTATTAGGGGAGGTGGTGTAAAATTGATAATACTTGCATGACTAAATTAAAAATAGAGGTATAGATGAAGGTACTATACTGTAATTATTTTTTTTCACATGTATAGAACTATTGAGTCACATGATTATACTATTGATTCACATGATGTACTATTAGGGGAGGTGGTGCGAGTTTTATAATACTTGTAGGACTAAATTAAAAATAAAGAAAAAGATGAAGGTATTATACAATAATATTTTCAGCCCCAAAATGCGCAATTATCGAAACTATGTTTTCCTATAAATAGAAGCTCATTCTTCCTTCATTCTCACCAATTCACTAAGACTCATAAGAGCAATTATAGAGAGAGAAGCAATAGAGAGAAAGAAATAGAGTAGTCTGCTACTTTACTATTCCAGTATCCAGTCTTCTTCTGAGGTAAGGGGTATTATTTCTTTCGTATTCATGAAGAGAGTTATTTTCTTTCAATACTCGAAAGGGTTGTTGTTCCATTCTTTATTATTCTGTTGGAATAACATGTCTACATGGACTACCGCATGCATGGTGAAATTTTTATGTTGTTCCATTCATTATTATTCTGTTAGAATAACCTGTCTACGCGGACTACCGCATGCATGGTGAAATTCTTCTGTTGTTCCATTCTTTATTATTCTGTTAGAATAACCTGTCTATGCAAACTACCGAATGCATGGTGAAATTCTTCTGTTATTCCATTCTTTATTATTCTGTTGGAATAACCTGTCTACATGGACTACCACATGCATGGTGAATGACCCTTCATATTCATTCTTTATTAAATTGTGGAAATGATCTGTCTATGTGGATTATCGCATGACGGGTGAAAATCCATTTGTAGTTTCGTATATTCTGTTATACTCGTATGAGATATCATTTCTTTTGTACTCGTCATGGAATATCATTTTCTTTGGTATTTTTCTTTTACGAGTTACTATTCACGGGTTACTATTCACCTAGTTACTATTCACTCTAGTATTATTCACTCGGGTATTCGGGGCACTTTTCGTGCTGGAGTACTATTCGTGAGTTACTATTTACGGGTTACTATTCACGGGTTACAATTCATGTTAAAACTCTCAGCTATGTTTTGTTGTATTTTTAACGACAATTGTATAATTAAGTTTGTATTTGTATTCAGTATCATGTATTTGGCGACCCAAGATGGGTGATGTATACCTATTTTGAGGGCGTCACTTATGTCCACTGCTTTAGTTAATCATGTTAACCTCCTTTTCCTTGTGTTGAGGGAGAGGGTTGTCTTGGACATGGGGTTGGTCGGGCTTGGTCACCATGATCTCACCATTGTCAATTAAATTCTGGATTTTATGCTTAAGGGCCCAACAATCTTGAGTGTCATGGCCTGGAGCTCCAGCATGATAAGCACACTTCTTGCTTACATTGAAACCTTTTCCAGTTGGATTGGCTGGTGCAAAAATATGAGTAATTTTCTTCAGAGCTATCAGAAGTTTGAGAATGTTTTCGAGTGAGTCCCCTAAGGGTGTGAACACTCTTGTACATCTGACTTCTCCACCATTCGATAATGGAGGGTTTGAAGACTGAGCTTGAAAAGGGAAATAATTTCTCCTCTAAATAGGCATGTTTTGATTGCCTTTTTTTCCTTGTAGTATCAAGGAAACATCCTCCTCTTTCTTCTTATGGACCCTCATGGGGTTGTTTCCATAACTTCCAGACTGGATGTGCTCAGCTACAGCTTTTAATGAGGTGAGGTCTTGAATCTTCCCAGACTTCAATCCCATTTCAGCTATTTCTCCATGTTTGATCATTTCTGAGAAGGGAGCTTCTTGAATGTCTATGAAAGTCATCACCATTTCAGACTCGGTCATAAATGGAATAACTTGAGTAGCCAGATGCCTCCATCTTTGGGCATACTCTCTAAACGACTCATTGAATTATTTCTTGACCTTGGCAATTTGATACCAATCTAGGGCCATTTGAGTTTGGAAGCTATATTGACTGAGGAAAGCATAGGTTAAATCCTCCTAGCTATGAATTTTAGAGTTGTCCAATCTGGTGTACCATGCTTTGGCTTCTCCAGTCAGACTTTTTTGAAATAGCTGCATTCTGAGCTCTTTATTTTTGGCATAAGATCTCCCAATCCATCATATTTTTAAAAATCGGGAGTCTTGAATTTTTCCAGATAATGAAACCCGGGGAATATACAAAGGTCTGAATATGAAACACTCATGTGTGCTCCAATCCCCTTGATAGACCGAATGGTCTCTTCCATTTGTATGACTTTCTTCTGAATATCACTGGTGTCTGGATCTTCTTTGAGATGGGTGATTTCAGGGGTTCTTTTTGTCTTCTCGGACTAACTTCAGGTGCTAGAACTTCTTTATTCGGACCCTGGATTCCTCCATGTGCAAAGGGTTCTGTATGTATGGGTATTTTTGGACCCTGAGTTAACTTGTGTAATTCTTTGAGCAGAACAGCCAACTCTGTAATTTAATTGCTTAATCCATCGAACTCCATGCGAGAAACAGGAGTAGGATTAGGCTAACCAGATGTAGCCATGTTTGGCTGTAGGCTTAATGCCTTCTTGGACTTTGAAAGGGTAACGGGACCAATCATCTCCCTACATAAAGACCTATGTAGTTTAGTCTTAGGAAAACGTGAAAAAGTTACATGCTATGTAATGTGTCCATTTTTAGGAGTATTATCCTGCAAAACGGATGTCAGTTTGTTTTAATGACAAGATAGCATGACAAGTTTTGATATAAAAGGGAATGCATGTTCACATATTCCTTTACTTTTCCATTACATTGAGATTGACATGGAAATAAAATTATAAGTAATTGAAATTACAAGTAATTGAAATGGGAAGGTATGAAGAGACTTCCCTCCGCATTTGGTTTATCAGAGGCTGACCTATCTTAGGTTACTCTCGCGGCTTTTTGGCATGAAGGTTCCCAAATCATCGCAATTTACTCGACGGGAAGTTAATTCGGTCTTTCAACTAGAGTGAATATGGGTGGTGCCTTTCCTAAGCCTCGTTGGAATTAGTCTCCATATAAGTCCAGTAATCAAACACCGACAAGCCTCCTGGTGGAGAGACCACACAACATACATTCACATACATCGTGTCTCACCGTATGGAAATGATGACATGTGCGAAGCACTAATATCACAGGTAGATATGGTGCGGAGCACTAAGTGCAATAACTAAATGCATTAATACACATTCATTTAAATGTAAATGCAACATCCACACACAAGCAGATAAAATTTTTTGAAAAGTTTTGAGTAGCAGCTTAAGCCCTCTTACTGGTGTCCCCGGCAGAGTCGCCACCTGTTGACGTCGAGATTTTTTATTTGTCCCTTTCTGTTCTTGTCTTTTGGCGTTCTCATGTTAGGTGAGATTTGTTTGAAAAAATAAGTTTGAAAAGTTCCGACATGTATATGTCGACGATTTATGTGACACCCCCAAAATAGGTATACAATACCCATTCTGAGTCGCCAAATACATGGTACAGAAACAAATACAACTTTATTAATACAATTATCGTGCAAAATACGACAACACATAGACTATGAGTTTAAATACAAATATTGTCATCTAGACAATATCCACACTTAAACAAGTCCTCATTATAATTATTGATACACTATTTTTTAAAATAGTGAGGACTACTAAAACAACTTCTAGAACCATCATTCCACACCCCGATTAGTACTCGCTACATTTTCGCCTCTTGAGAAGAAAAATGGAACAAAAAGGAAAAGGGTGAGCTCAACTAGCCCAGTAAAGAATATTATGACTAAGATAATATAGAACAAATTATCGTTAGTCCTCAATAGGGAAAAATCTGATAGAATATAATAGACAACAAGTTTCAGATCAATATTCGCATCAAAAATAACAATTCATTAGAAGAGTTACGTAGAGAATGAAATCTACTATCTTCTATGATTTTAAAAGTTCATCATCAATATTTTATCCCTGTAACATCAATCAATATACATCTTGAATCAAATATTCATCTTTGCACTACAGGCCAAAGATATTCATCAGTTGGTCATATTCATCTCAACACCTGTATATCTTTGCTCTACGGGCCAAAGATATTCATCAGAAAATCATTTATCTTTGCACTACAGGCCAAAGATATTCAGTAATATCATCATTTAGGACTGAGGATGATGAAAAATATTTTAAAGAAAACGAATCCAGTGAAACAAAAGAATAAATATTAGGGATTCGTACTTCGATTTATCCATATTCAAAAATACTCCATAATAAACCATTGTGGAGCAAAATTCAAGAATGAAGTTCAAAACATGGATACAATCAAATCTAGTAATCATAATAAACAACTTAGACGAAGAAAAGAAAATTTTAATTTTTCTGTGAATAGTGTCGTATACGTGAATAGTAATCCCAACACAAAAAGACAAGAATTTCACAAGATAAATCTTACCAATATTCTAGCATAATGATATTGAGAGAAATAATATCATTTTAAAAAATAATATCCCTTACCTAGAAAAGACAGTACTTCTGACTAGAATACTAGATATAATGCTGAAGAAACTTGCACTGTATAGTTACACTCAAAGTATCAAAATACTCACAAAAATACGCTCGACATTATAGAGAGAGAAAACTTTAGTTTCTAGTGTGATTTTCAATTCTAACCTAAGCACCCTATTTATAGGAAAATGCTTAGAACACCAAAGCAGAAAATTTAATAAAATAATAATTTATTTTTCTTAAACTCCCTACGCACACCAACGTAGTCCAAACATCATCCACACCTCAACAAAAACCACAAAAATGTTTTTCTCAAATAAATCATTTAAAACTCTAAAAAAATCAACTATTTCTGAACTTTAATAATTCATAATAAATAGCCATTTTATCAGAAAAATTCGAATCTTATGTCCATTCCATAGGAAATTTAATTCTCTACAACTTTGTTAGTTTAAATTTTTCCAAATTCCAAACAGAAATTGACCGAAATCCACATACGGACGATTTTACAGGCTATAATCAAATTTTAGTCAAGATATGTGGTCCACAAAAATGAAAAAATGTTTTAAATATTATTATTTTTTGTAACAAAAATACTCTTCCTCCTCATTTATTCATATATCCCACATTCATTATAAAAATATCACCATTATTATATTATTAAAATATAATAATATAATTAAATGAATTATTTTATCAGAAAAGATAAAATATCAATTTTCAACAATTGTCACATTAAAAATTTTCTCCATCTATATCTACATAAAATGAATATTTTCCTTATCATATAAATTAATAATTAATTATTCACAAATATTATTACAGAATCACAACATTGACAACCAGGTCGTTCCCACGAAAGAGGGGGCTTTCCAATAAGGATTTTTCCTTACTGGCGCGCAATTAGGTGACCAAAACCTCTCCTTAGACAGAACTTTCTAGACATGGCCAATAATGCTATCTAATAATATTATTCAAATAATATGAATTATTGATCTGATAATGAAAAATACTATGTAGTGACAATTATTGAAACAATAATAATATAGAATATCAACGTAGCAATTATTGAATCAATAAAATAAAATATTTGCTTATTTGAAATATTTGCGCATTTTACTCATAACTAACCACATTAATTAAATCAACCCTTACTATTTTAAAATAATAAATAAAGGAAATTTAATTTCATTTATAATAAGTTGGGGTCTTACAACCTCCCCTCGTTATGAAATTTCGTCCTCAAAATTGACGTACGTACCTGGCATTTCGAACAGATGAGGATACCTCGCTTTCATTTTCGTTTCCAACTCCCAGGTCATTTCCTCAATAGCATGGTTCCTCCACAAAAATTTTACTTGTGGTATGACCTTTGTGCATAGGACATGTTCCTTCCTATCCATGATCTTGACAGGTACCTCCTCGTACGTTAAGTCTTCAGCTATCTCGTCTGGTTCTAGTTCAATAACATTGTTCGGGTCTTTCACATATTTACGAAGCACAAATATGTGAAAAACATTATGAACACGAGACATACTTGGAGGTAATGCGAGTCTATAGGCCACATTTCCTACTCGGTCAAGAATCTGAAATGGACCAATAAATCGTGGATTGAGCTTTCCTATTTTCCCAAATCTTGTAACTCCCTTCCATGGAGCAACACGCAACAATACATGATCCCCAATACTAAATTCCACATCCTTTCGATGAAGATCCGCATAACTCTTTTGTCGATCCTGTGCCATTTGTATACGTTGTCGAATCATTTGGATCTTTTCTGTAGTCATACGTACCAACTTTGGTCCCAACAATGTTGCTTCACCAACCTCATCCCAACATACTGGAGAGTATAATGCTTCGAATGGAGCCACACCTATACTTGACTGATAACTATTGTTGTAGGAGAATTCCACCAATGGTAAATACTTATCCCAACTCCCTTTGAAGTCTAGAACACAGAGTCTTAATAGATCTTCAAGAGTTTGAATAGTCCTCTCTGATTGTCCGTCTGTTTGAGGATGGTATGCCGAACTGAATCGTAAATCTGTGCCCATAGCTTTTTTGCAAGCTAACCCAAAATCATGAAGTGAATCTTAGGTCATGATCTGAAACTATGGATACTAGCATTCTATGCAATCTCACAAACTCATTTACATACATACGAGCAAGACGTTCAAGGGAATAAATCTCCCGTATCGGCAAGAAATGAGCTGACTTAGTTAATATATCAACAATAACCCAAATCATATCTATGACTTGAGAAACCGTGGGAAGACCTGTAACAAAATCCATGGTAATGTGTTCCCACTTCCATTTCAGAATCTCAAGTGGTTGCAATAGACCCTTAGGCACTTGATGCTCCGCTTTTACATGTTGGCAAGTTAAACACCTCAAGATAAACTTTGCGATCTCTCTCTTTATATTGTTCCACCAAAATGTATGTCAAAGATCACGATACATTTTGGTACTTCTAGGATGGATTGCAAACGGTGTATTGTGTGCCTCCATCATGATCTTGTATTTCAAATCAAAGTCGTTAGGAACACAAAGTCTGGAGTGGACTCGAAGTATTCCTTCTTCATCAATTCTTGCTTCTGGAATAACACCTTCTTATACTTTCTTCTTCATACGCATCAGCTCCGGGTTTGTGGCTTGAGCAACTTTAACTTTTTTGATTAAAGTCGGTTCTATGCGTATACTTGACATCATCGCATGGGTCCCCGAAGTCTTGAATTCTATCTTCATCTTTTGTAAATCACACAAAATAGGCCTTTGTGTTAACAACATTGCACTCGTTCTTGCATATGATCTTCTACTCAACGTGTCAGCTACCACGTTCACTTTTCCAGGATGGTATTGAATAGTGTGGTCGTAATCTTTCAACAGCTCGAGCCAACGTCGTTGCCGCATGTTGAGTTCCTTTTGAGTGAAGAAATATTTGAGGCTTTTATGGTCTGAATATATCTTTACTTTTTCCCCATATAGATAGTGCCTCCATATCTTTAGCGCGAAAACGACTGATGCCAACTCTAGATCATGAGTAGGATAATTCCTCTCATATTCTTTAAGTTGTAGCGAGGCATAGGCTATGACTTTCCCATGTTGCATGAGAACACATCCTAACCCTTTTCCTGAAGCATCGCTGTAAATAACAAATCTATCTGAACCAGACGGTATTGTCAGAACAGGTGCCGAAATGAGTCTCCTCTTGAGCTCTTGAAAACTCTTCTCGCATTTCTCGCTCCATACAAATTTTGTATCCTTCCGAGTTAGCTGAGTTAACAGAGTAGCGATTTGAGAAAACCCTTCCACGAATCTCCGATAATAACCAGCTAAGCCCAGAAAGCTACGTACTTCGGTTTGTATTGCTTTAATCTTCGTCGGGTCAACATATACTCCATGTTTTGACACCACGTGCCCAAGGAATGCTACTTCCTCAAGCCAGAACTCGCATTTCTTCAACTTAGCATAAAGCTTATTTTCACGAAGCCTTTGGAGTACCAACTTCAAATGGTGCTCATGATCTTTGCGACTTTTGGAATATATGAGGATGTCATCAATAAAGACAAAAATGAACTGATCCAAATATTCCTTGAATACTCGGTTCATCATATCCATGAAATCCGCAGGAGCATTAGTCAATCCAAAAGACATAACTAAGAATTCATAATGCCCGTACCGAGTTCTAAAGGCAGTCTTTGGAATATCCTCAGTTCAAATCTTCAGCTGATGATATCCAGAACGAAGATCGATCTTTGAGAAGAATTGTGCTCCTTGCGACTGGTCAAACAGGTCATCAATGCGAGGTAGTGGATACCTATTCTTGATGGTGACATGGTTCAATTCTCGATAGTCAATACAAAGTCGCATACTCCCATCTTTCTTCTTTATAAATAAAATAGGAGCACCCCAAGGAGATGTACTAGGACGAATGAAACCGATGTCCAACAAGTCCTGTAGTTGGACCTTTAGCTCCTAAAGTTCAATAGGAGCCATTCGATATGGGGTTTTAGAAATGGGCTTTGTACCAGGTTCAAGGTCAATAAAGAATTCAACTTCACGTTCTGGGGGTAGACCAGGAAGTTCTTTCGGAAATACATCAGGAAATTCATTAACAACAGAAATATTATTCAAATCTGACGTGTTTTTATTCAAATCCATAACATGGGCTAAGAAAGCTTGACATCCATTTTTCAATAAACAAATGGCTTTATGGCTTGAAATGACAGTGATTGATTTTAGTGGTTTAGTTGCTTGAATTCGCATAACAGGTTGGTTAGGAATATGAAAACTAATAACCTTACGAAAACAATCAATTTTGGCATGATGAGTAGTTAACCAATCAATCCCTAAAATCACGTCAAATGCAAGTATCTTTAAAGAGATAAGATCAACAGGTAATATGATGGTGCCAACTTGGATCAAACAAGATTTATAAACAGTGGATGTAAATAAAGTTTCTCCTAACGGAGTCTGCACAGATAGGTCAAAGTCTAATTTCTCTGGAGTCAAGTTTAAACGTTGAGCACAAGCAGGATAGATAAATGAATGGGTAGAACCGGTATCAAGTAAGGTATAAACTTTGCAAGAATTTATGATTAGCTTACCCGTGATCACCTCGTTTGGGTTCCTTGCATTTTGACCAGTCACGACAAACGCTCTTCCAGGAACCGTTGATTTCGACTTTTCTGGGACAGCCTTTTGAGTCACCATCCCCACTGGACTAGGTTTCGCTACCGTACAATCTCGAGTGATATGTCCTTCCTTTCCACAATTATAGCATACCTTGAACTGTTGTGGATAGTTTGGGCTGATATGTCCCTCTTTTCCACATTCATAGCATACGACCGGTGGTCGTTCTCCTCCCTTAGAACCAGTTGCTACTGGTGCTGACATCTTCACATTGTCATTGTTGAATCTCCTCTTTTTAAAATCTCCCCCCTGACTCACTTCTTCTATTTTCATGGCCATGATTACCACCAGAGTGGTTATCACTTTTGTCCGTATTTTTCTTTCCCCGATGGTTATCATTGCTCCGATGATTGCTGTCACCGGTATGACCCTGGTTGTGGTCCCTCGGTTGAACGTACTCGTTATCTCACTCTAATAATTGAGCCATGCTAACAACATCTAAATATAGAGAAAATTTATAAGAAATAAGATACTGACGTATGTCGGGTTTCAAACCTCTCAGAAACATCTGCGTCATACGTTCCTCATTCTCCACCAAATGAGGTGCAAACCTGGATAACTCCATGAACTTCACCTCGTACTGGGACACCGTCATGTTATTTTGCTCTAGTCTAATAAACTCTACCTCCTTCATATGACAAATACTTTCAGGAAAGTACTTGTCATTGAACAATTTCTGAAATGTTTCCCAAGACATGTTGAGTGCGGCTGGATGGTTACACTTCACAGATTCCCACCAGTAATTTGCCTCATTACGGAACATAAAGGTGGCGAATGGAACCTTCTGTTCCTCCGTGCATCCCAAGACATCGAATATCTTGGTAGTTTGCTTGACCCACGTCTCAGCCTTAATCGGATCTGGCTTTCCCAAGAATTCTGGTGGTCCCAACTCTTTGAACTGTTTGGCTGTGACAAATAGTGCGTTGCTATCATTTCCACCTGTATTTTGTACACGAGTCTCCTTCGTCTGATTTTGCATGAACTTCAAAAATCTTCTAAACATCCCATCGTTCATCATCTGATCAGTGATGTTGTTTACAAGAGCAACATTGTCGGCCTATTGCACGTTCTCCTCATTAGTGAGTAAAAGAGTCTCCACGGTCTCATTTACTCCACTGTTAACATTCTTAGTTGCCATTCTCAAATACTGTCATAAAATAAGGGTTAATTAAAGAAATTAACATGCAACATAATAACCCTATACTCTAACCAACCAACAAATAAGCTTATGTAGGACATACTAGCGAAGGATTTACTCGTCTCTCCCCTCCTAGTTCTATTCCCCGATCTCCGCCAGAGACCATATCCATAAGCTCTGATACCAAGCTCAGGACGCCCCCAAAATAGGTATACAACACCCATTCAGAGTCGCCAAATACATGGTACAAAAAAAACTACAACTTTATTAATATAATTGTGTAGGTACAAAATACGACAACACATAAACTGTGAGTTTAAATACAAATATTGTCATCTAGACAATATCAACACTCAAATAAGTCCTCATTACAATTATTGATACACTATTTTACAAAATAGTGAGCACTACTAAAACAACTTCTAGAACCATCATTCCACACCCCGACTAGTACTCGCTACATTCTCGCCTCCTGAGAAGAAAAATGGAACAAAAAGGAAAAGGGTGAGCTCAACTAGCCCAGTAAAGAATATTATGACTAAGATAACATAGAACAAATTATTGTTAGTCCTCAACATGGAAAAATCTGATAGGATATAATAGACAACAAGTTTCAGATCCATATTCACAGCGAAAATAACAATTCATTAGAAGAGATGCGTAGGGAATGAAATCTACTATCTTCTATGATTTGAAAAGTTCATCATCAATATTTTATCCCTGTAACACCAATCAATATACATCTTGAATCAAATATTCATCTTTGCACTACAGGCCAAAGATATTCATCAGTTGGTCATGTTCATCTCAACACCTGTATATCTTTGCTCTATGGGCCAAAGATATTCATCAGAAAATCATTTATCTTTGCACTACATGCCAAAGATATTCAATAATATCATCATTTAGGACTGAGGATGATGAAAAATATTTTAAAGAAATAGAATCCTGTGAAACCAAAGAATAAATATTAGGGATTCGTACTTCGGTTTATCCATGTTCAAAAATACTCCATAATAAACCATTGTGGAGCAAAATTCAAGAATGAAGTTCAAAACATGGATACAATCAAAGCTAGTAATCATAATAAACAACTTAGACGAAGAAAAGAAAATTTTAATTTTTCTGTGAATAGTGTCGTATATGTGAATAGTGCCGTATACGTGAATAGTAACCCCGACACAAAAAGATAAGAATTTCACAAGAAAAATCTTACCAATATTCCAGCATAATGATATTGAGAGAAATAATATCATTTTAAAAAATAATATCCCTTACCTCGAAAAAGACAAGTGCTTACGATTTGAATCTTTGGATATAGTCTTTGAAGGAACTTGCACCAGATATAAGCAACACTCAAAGTATCAAAATACTCACAAAAATACGCTCGATATTATAGAGAGAGAAAACTTTAGTTTCTGGTGTAATTTTCAATTCTAACCTAAGCACCCTATTTATAGGAAAATGCTTAGAACACCAAAGCAGAAAATTTATTATAATAATAATTTTTTTTCTTAAACTTCCTACGCACACCAACTTAGTCCAAACATCATCCACACATCAACAAAAGCCACAAAAACATTTTTCTCAAATAAACCATTTAAAACTCCAAAAAAATCAATTATTCCGGAACTTTAATAATTCATAATAAATAGCACTTTTATCAAAAAAATTTGAGTCTTATGTCCATTCCACAGGAAATTCAATTCTCTACAACTTTGTAAGTTTAAGTTTTTCCAAATTTCAAATAAAATTGACCGAAATCAACATACAGACGATTTTACAGGCTATAATCAAATTTTAGTCAAGAAATGGAGTCCACAAACATGAAAAATATGTTGTAAATATTATTATTTTTTTGTAACAAAAATACACTTCCTCATTTATTCATATATCCCACATTCATTATAAAAATATCACCATTATTATATTATTAAAATATAATAATATAATTAAATGAATTATTTTATCAAAAAAGATAAAATATCAATTTTCAACAATTGTTACATTAAAAATTTTCTCCATCTATATCCACATAAAATGAATATTTTCCTTATCATATATATCAATAATTAATTATTCACAAATAATATTACGAATCCGCAATATCGACAATGGTGGTTCCGGTAGAGGGGCTTTCCAATAAGGATTTTTCCTTATTGGCACGTAATTAGGTGACCAAACCTCTCCTTAGACAAAACTTTCTAGACATGGCCAATAATGCTATCTAATAATATTATTCAAATAATATGAATTATTGATATGATAATGGAAAATACTGTGTAGTGACAATTATTGAAACAATAATAATATAGAATATCAACGTAGCAATTATTGAATCAATAAAATAAAATATTGAACAGTAATTATAGTAACAGTTATTAAGTAGTGCCTTCTTACGTAAGAATCAATAATTGGTGCAATATCGTGTGTTACTGTGTTTTAACCACCGGGTATTCCAATAGTATTAACGGTAACAACTACGTCGTTATTTATAAACAACTTATACTTGTCATTTTTTTCATCCAATCGATTTCCGTTATGGGGCCCACATAAGGCTGAGCCGTCGTACGAATATTCCTTGACAGCAAGAATATTCCACGACTAAACGAATATTCCCCGACAACAATGAATATTTTATAACCACTTGCTTATTTGAAATATTTGCGCATTTTACCCATAACTAACCACATTAATTAAATCAACCTTTACTATTTCAAAATAATAAATAAAGAAAATTTAATTTAATTTATAATAAGTTGAGGTCTTAAAATTTAACTGTAAGGGTCGCCAGTTGGTATTTTTAAATGGTTGCACCAACTCAACTGAGAAATAGTTTGCACATAGACCTAGTGATGTGACACTGTATAACGGGTCTACAAAACCGAGATTCATTAGGGTCCGGGGGCTTGATTATGCGGAGGGAATGTGCTAGGCACCCCTCGACATTTGTGATAACGTGGTTACCGTCACTTTTTAATTTAAATTTTTATCTAAATGTGTGTGTGTGTGTGTAGGTCTACGTGCAGTTGTCTGAAAGTAGTGATATGTCTCGTTTGCACCTATATACAAAGGGTTTGACTTTTGCATAAAAGATCAATTTTAACGAGATATGGCAGTGATGTAAGACCCCAACTTTTATGAATAAAGATGAATTTTCTATAATTCTCATTTTTGAATATTATGGAATGAATTTGATATAATGTTATAGTTGTGGGTAATAGTTATAAATTTTACAAAGTGCGCAAGTTGTTATATAATATTTAATTGGTCGGGGAATATTCATTTTAACAGGGAATATTTGTACGACGGCACAATCATTGGTGGACCCCACAACAGAATTATTGTCGGATTGAGAAAACGACAAAAATATTTTATGAAAATAACGCGAGAAGTTTTATCATTAACTGTTGAAACACCCGGTGTTAAAAGAAATCTGAGAATACGCTGGCGTGGTTGCATAGTAGTACAATACGGTATTGATTATTGATGCTTACGTGAGAAGTCACTCGGTTTTGTTCAATTATTGCTTGATAATTGTTGCATAGTATCTCACGTTAATTGATTCAATTATTGTCGATATTTTATATATTATTAAATCAATAATTGAGACAACGAAGCTATTAATATTATTATTTGTAATATTAACGATGTCTAAAAGTTCTGCCAAGGAGAGGTTTGGTCACCTAATTGCGGCTATGATAGGGAGAAATCCTTATTGAAAGCCCCCTCTTTCCTTGGAACGACTTCAGTCGATTAATAGTGTGAATTATAATAATGATGATGAAGTTTTGTTTTATTAGTATTGTTAATGTAATAAAACAGAAAAGCTTTTTATATAAAACATAATACTTTTATAAAGTTATTCGTTTTATTAGACTATAAATAGAATATATTATATTTTATTATGCATAGTGTTTTGCATAGTAAAATCTTTTTTATATAAAAATGAATACTTATATAAAGTTATTCGCTTTTATTAGACTATAAATAGAATATATTATATTTTATTATGCATAGTATTTTACACAAGAAAATCTTTTATATAAAACATAATACTTTTATAAAGTTATTAGTTTTATTAGATTATAAATAAAATATATTATATTTTATTTAAAAGACTTTATTTTATTAGAATATTTTATAGTAAACCAATATGGACTGTCCGTTTAAAAGTAAATCAATCTGAGCCATTCAAGAATTAGTTACTATTCAGTCCATTCTCCTATAAATAGAAGCTCATTCCTTCATTATTTCTTACGAATTCACTGAAACTCTAGAGAGAGAAACTATAGAGAGAAAGAAGAATTAGTATTCTGCTACTTCACTACTCCTATATCCAGTTTGTTCTAAGGTAAGGGGTATTATTTCTTTCGTATTCATGAAGAGAACTTCTGTTATTCTATTCTTTATTATTATATTGGAATAACCTGTCTATACGAAAGTCTGCCGCATACATGGTGAAACTCTTACATTTATTTTATTCTTTATTATTATATTGGAATAACTTTGCTATACATCTGAAATACCGCATACATGGTGAAATTCTCATTGTTATTCCATTCTTTATTATTCTCACTTGGAATAACTTTGTCTCATCTGATACCGCATACATGGTGAAATTATGTTGTTATTCCATTCTTTATTATTCGTTGAACATCTTGTCTATGCGTTTCTACGCATGACTGGGTTCCGATTATTTATTATTACATTGGAATATCACATGCATGCGTTTACGCATGACCTATTTTCATTATTTATTATTATGTTAGAATAACCTGTCTGTGCAGTCTATCGCATGCATGGTGATTTCTTCTATTATTCAATTCTTTATTATTCTGTTGGAATAACCTGTTTACGTGGATTATCACATGCATGGTGAATGATCCTTTGTATTCATTCCTTATTAATTTGTGGAAATGATCTGTCTAAGTGGATTACCGCATGGCGGATGAAAATCCATTTGCAGTTTCATATATTCTCTTATACTCAGTTGGTTAAAGCTTTGACTTCTATACTCCATAAAATTAGTGGAATATCCTTGATATTTGCACTTCATCTAGTATCTTTTCATAGAAATATTCTTCTGAGCATTCTTGAATTTTACTCCACAAAGATGTATCATGTTGACAATTTGAACGTTATTGGTTCCTAGATAAATTAATTCTTGAACTTGTTTTATTGTTGCACAGTAGCACACGGTATTGCACAGTATTTTTGAATTATTGATTCTTACGTAAGAAGGCATTACTCAATAATTATTACAGTAATTACTGTTCAATATTTTATTTTATTGATTCAATAATTGATGCGTTGATATTTTATAATATTGTTATTTCAATAATTGTCATTGCACAGTATTTCCCATTATCAGATCAATAATTCATATTATTTGAATAATATTATTAGATAGCATTATTGGCAATGTCTAGAAAGTTCTGTCAAGGAGAGGTTTGGTCACCTAATTGCGAGCCAGTAAGGAAAAATCCTTATCGGAAAGCCCCCTCTTTCCTGGGAACGACATGGTTGTCATTATTGTGATTCTATAATATTGTTTGTGAATAATTATTTATTAATTTATATGATAAGGAAATATTTATTTTATGTGGATATAAATGATGGATATATTTTATGTGGTTGTAAATGAAGGAATTAGTATTGAGGTGTTTTATTAGTATTTTGTCGGAATGGAGGTATTAAAAATCAAATCAATGTTCTTAAAGCTCTATTGCGTGAGTTATAATTTTAATCCGACCGTTGGATCATTGTGATTTTTGGATATGTTATACGTATATAAGTTGAGTATATGTCCACAAATTTTGAACCGTTAAAAATCAACGTATGATTTGTTATGAAATTTATGAGGTATTGAAAATCGTCCGTTTGTAGATTTTAGATATTTTTTGTCTGGAATTTGGAAAAAATGTAAAGATACAAAGTTGTAGAGAATTTGATTTCCTATGGAATGGACATATAATTCGTATTTTTCTGATAAAAGGGCTATTTATTATGAATTATTAAAGTTTCTGATTATTGTTTAAATGATAAAACATTTTTGAAAATTCTATCATTGGTGTGCCCCACTTTGGTTGGTGAGAAATGTGCTCAAATTTATTTCAAATGTGGTGGGTGGCAATAGTAGCAGGTAAAGCCATCAGGTAGAAGGTCAAGTCTACTTCGGCGTTCTAACATTTTCCTATAAATAGGGTGCTTAGTTAGAATTGAAAATCACACTAGAAACATAGACTTTCTATATATATATATATATATATATATATATATATATATATATATATATATATATATATATATTAATGCGTATTTTGTGAGTATTTAGATACTTTGAGAGTTGCTATTCAGTGCAAGTTTCCTTCAGCTTTACATCTGATATTCCAGTCAGAAATACTGTTCTTTTTGAGATAAGAGATATTGTCATTATTATTGTAAGGGATTGTAAAGGGTTGTAAGGAATGTTATTTTCTTCGTAAATGATATTATTTTCTTCAATATCATTATGCTGAAATATTGATATGAACTTTATTGTGGAGTTTCTACCTTTTTGTGTCGGGGTTACTATTTAAATATATGACACTATTCACGTATACGGCACTATTCATGTATATGGCACTATTTACGTATATGATATTATTTATGTATACGGTACTATGTACAAATACAGAGTACTATTCATGAGTTACTATTCACGAGTTACTATTCATGAGTTACTAGTCATGAGTTACTATTCACGAGTTACTATTCACGGGGTATTATTCACAACAAAATTGGTTTCTTTTTGTTTGACCAAATTATCGTTGATTTATGAATCTTACTCTTGAAATTAAATGCAGTTGTTGATCATATTGTTTTTATTATCATATATAACATTTTTATAACCCTAATGATGATATTTCTCTTTGACTTGAGAGTAAAGATGGGTAGATTATTGGTATGATCGTGACTATGGGTTCTCTTTCGCCAGTAGTGTAAAATCCCAAATTTTACGAATAAAGATTTAAATTTCTCAAAATATTTTTTTTTATTATGGTGTGGATTTAATATAATGTTATAGTGTAGTTAATATTTATAAATTTTGCAAAGTATACAAGTTGTAATATAATATTCGATTGGTCGAAAAATATTCTTTTTGTTGGGGAATATCTGTACGACGGTACAATCATTGGTGGACCCCACAACGGAATTATTGTCGGATTGAGAAAACGACAAAAATATTTTATTGAAAATAACGACGGAAGTTTTACCGTTAATACTGTTGAACTACTCGGTAGTAAAAGTAAAGTAATATGCGTGGTTGCATAGTAGCGCACGGTATTGATTATTGATGCTTACGTGAGAAGTCACTCAGTTTTGTTCAATTATTGCTACAGTAATTGCTCCATAGTATCTCACGTTATTTGATTCAATTATTGTCAATATTTTATATATTATAAATTAATAATTGAGACGATGAAGTTATTAACATTATTATTTGCAATATTAACGATGTCTAGAAGTTCTGCCAATGAGTGGTTTGGTCACCTAATTGCGCGCCAATAGAGAGAAATCCTTATTGGGAAGCCCCCTCTTTCCTTGGAACGACCTGGTCGATTAATAGTGTGAATTATAATAATGATGATGAAGTTTTGTTTTATTAGTATTATTAATGTAATAAAACAGAAAAGCTTTTTATATATAACATAATACTTTTATAAAGTTATTCATTTTATTAGACTATAAATAGAATATATTATATTTTATTATGCATAGTGTTTTGCATAGTAAAATCTTTTTATATAAAATAGAATACTTATATAAAGTTATTCGTTTTATTAGACTATAAATAGAATATATTATATTTTATTATGCATAGTGTTTGCATAGTAAAATCTTCTTATATAAAACAAAATACTTTTATAAAGTTATTCATTTTATTAGATTATAAATAGAATATATTATATTTTATTTAAAAATATTTTGTTTTATTAGAATATTTTATTAAATCAATCTGGACCGTCCGTTTAAAAGTGAATCAATCTGGACCGTTTATGGATTAGTTACTATTCAATCTATTCTCCTATAAATAGAAGCTCATTCCTTCATTATTTCTTACGAATTTACTGAATCTCTAGAGAGAGAAACTGTAGAGAGAATTCTTCTTCTATAATCTTAAGCGTATTTCTTTAGAGTTTAAGAAAGCTTTGAGCGTAGTGCAAGTTTTGTTCAAGTATATCCCCGCCCTACCCGTCGGAGTACTCTTCTACATAAGGTAAGGGATATTATTTGTTGTACCGTAAGAGGTATTATTTCTTTCGTATTTATGAAGAGAACTTCTGTTATTCTATTTTTTATTATTTTATTGGAATAACCTGTATACGGGGACTACCCTATACTTGGTGAAATTCTTCTGTTATTCCATTTCTTATTATTCTGTTGGAATAACTTGTATATCTGCATATCGCATACATGGTGAAATTCTTTTATTATTACATTATTTATTATTACATGTTTAATATCCTCATAGAATGCGTTTATGCATGACCTGGTTCCATTATTTTTCATTCTGTTGGAATAACCTGTCTGTGCGGTCTATCGCATGCATAGTGAATTCAGTTGTTATTCCATTATTTATTATTACGTTTAATATCTTGTGCATGCGTTTACGCATGACTGAGTTCCATTCTTTATTATTACATTTGGGAATAACTTTACATGCGTCTATCGCATGCATGGTGAATCCTTCATTATTCCATTCATTATTATTCTATTGGAATAACCTGTATATGTGGATTACCACATGCATGGTGAATAATCCTTTATATTCATTTCTTATTAAATTGGAGAAATTATCTGTTTACGTGGATTATGATGAAAGTCATAATATAAGCATTGGACTGTTGATTATGATGAAAGTCATAATAAAAGCATTGGACTGATAAAAATCACGGGTATATGTAGTATTAGTAAGTGTTATGATAAGTTATGTTGGTTATTATGTGAAAAAATGAAAGTTTCTTAGAAATCACAAAGGATTGAAAATCAGATTTTGGTGAAAATGGAATATAAAATTCAATTGACCATATCTCCTATTCTATTTTGAATTTTTGAGTGTGGTTAAGTCTTAAAGTTAGATCTATGAGTTTTCTAACTTATACAAGTGGAATCACTGGAAAAGGTGTAGTAAATTTTAGTATTGGATTTTGCAAAGGAGTCAAAATCGAAAATTTCCAAAAAAGCTCTTGCCTTAGAAGTTTAAAAGGGTCGTTAGGAAACTTCATTTGTGAGAAAAATTCCGGTCTTTTGGGACATGAAAATATATGGTATAAAGTACCTTCTGTCCAAAAATGAGCTAATTCCGACTTAAAATGAGCAAGTTATGACCATTTCAATATTTAGGTTTTCCGATGAAAAACACTATAACCGGAGTTCTATAACTCCAATGACCATGAAATTTAAACTGGAAGATCACGTTAACATGTATAAGATCCTGTCAAGATTTGGGAATTTCTGGAGTTAAACTTGAGGTAGCTAATTTCTTAAGGGATTAATTAGAAATTGATTTTTGAAAAATAGTAAATGAATTTTAAAAATTCCGAGAAAAATATATGTTCAATATGGGACTATATTCTGTTAAATCCCAAAAAAGAAATATTTTTGGGACTGATTTGATATTTTTCATGAAAATGAACTAGTTATGAGTAAATGAATTAAATATGTTATGTGAAGTAACAAAATTGGTAAATAGGATTTTATGGCTTGGAAATCCTATATAGGGTATATGCAGATTTTTGATAAGGGATTTGATCATTGGTGATGAAATCTTATGAGTATGGCATTTTTGAATGATTAAATGCATTATTTGGTAAAGTGTAAACAATTGAAATAAATTGTTTATAAGTTTAAGAAGTGATTAAAATATTGTTATAATATTAATAATATTAGATTATGAGTTTATTAAGTGATTGATAATATTTGGATAAATTTAAAGTCTTTAAATATTTATCCTTGTTTTCGTTTGATTAATGCTTATATCATTGTCATCATTCTCATGTTTATATTGTGATAAAAGTCATCTTTGGCTTACGTGCATAGATGGACTTAGTGTGATTATGACCAGGGATTATTCGGTATAGTCATGACCGTAATGTGACGAATGATGTGGTAAAAATCCTCGATTGGCTCTGTAGTAGTGCGTTGATGGACGAGTTTTGGTATGATTATGACCGAGGATTATTCGGTATAGTCATGACCATTGATGATTTAATGAATATCCTTGGCCCGTAGTGCAGGAATGATTCGATGATGTGATTTATTTATTAAGCTGAGTCTCAGCGATAAAGAAATTGATGAAAACATTTTAAATAATAGAAGATAGTAGATTTTATTCTCTACTTGGCTTTTCTAATGGATTGCTTGTTCCGCTGCAGTAAACTTGATGTCTATTGTATTTTATTAGTTTAACATTTTTGAAGGCTAATGATAACTTATTCTGAATTATCTTAGTCATAATATTTCTTACTGGGCTAGTTGATCTCACCCTTTTTGCTTTCATTGTTCTCTTCAAGAAATGAGAATATAGCTGGGACGAGTCGGGAACCATTGATGATCCGGATGATAGCATTAGTAGTCCTCACTATTCTATGAAATAGTGTGATAATAAATGTAATGAGGACCTGAATTTGAGTTTGTATCTCATGTCTATGAGGACTCCATTGAGAGTGGATATTGTCTAGAAGGCAATATTCTTATTTAAACTCTCAGTTTATGTTTTGTCGTATTTTACACGACAGTTGTATAATTAAGTTGTATTTGATTTATGTACCATGTATTTGGCGACTCAAGATGGGTAATGTATACCTATTTTTGGGGGCGTCACAGTTGGTATCAAAGCCTAGGGATATGATCCCTGCTTGAGATGTGAGACGAAAACTAAGAGGGGAGAGATGGAGAATTCCTTCGTTAGTATGACGTACCTAAGTTTATTTGGTCGGTCAGAGTATAGGAATAATATGTGATATGTTAATTAACTCTTATTTTGTGGCAGTGTTTGAAAATGGCAGCTAAAAATATTAATAATGGAGTGAATGAGACCATTGAGACACCTTTAATCACTAACCAGGTTAATGTGATGTCAGACTAAGAAGAAATTAGAGATATCTATGTGGTAAGTGAAGAACTAATTGTCGACGTCAGGATTTTTGAGTGTCCCTTTTCGTTACTTGTTCTTTGGTGTTCTCATGTTAATGTGAGATTTGTTTGAAAAAAATAAGTGAAAAAGGTCTTACATGTATAATGTCGACGATTTGACTTTAAGAGTCGCCATGATTGGTGTATTTAACTAGTTACACCAACGAATCAAAAAGGTTTGCACATTGACCCGATGATTTGACAACGCTAGACGGGTGCAATGAAACCGAGATTCATTTTGGGTCCGGGGCTTGATTATGCGGGAGGAAGGTGTTAGGCACCCAGACATCCGTGTTACTACGGTGACCGCCACTCTTCAAAGAAATTATTATATGAATGTGTGTGTTTGTGTGTGTGTGTGGATCAATGTGCAGTTATTTGAAAGTAGTGCGAGGCCTCGTTCGCACCTATATACAAAGGTTTTGAATTTATAGAAAAATTCAGTTTTAACCACGATATAGCAATGACGTTTGGTAAAAGAGGTTTTTTAAACCCTGTGCTCAATAGGAATTGAGACCTTTTTATAATTCCATTTTATTACTAAATGTTCGGCTTGTTTGCTTTTATTTTCGAGATGCGAAGCATTCTAGAAAAATAATATCTGTGATCTTAGAACTCCTCATGGGCATGGCGACCATCCAAGGAAATTCGAGACAACATCAAATAATGTACAGTGTCATTTATAGCTCAAAAATGTCCATCATGGGAACCGAATCTAGATTCATGAACCAACTCAGTGATCACATGATTCCTAGGCTCACATGATACTACAATTTGTATGGAAAGCGATGGCGATTATATATATATGTAAAAGTCAGAATATATATATAAACATGGTCAACCGCCACGTAAAAACTCAGGCGAGGACAAAATGTAAATAAAGCTATAAAAGCGATCAACTGCCACTAAGTAAACTCTAGGAAAGACGGAATGTAAATAAAGCTGTAAAAGGCCACGAAGTGAACTCCAGGCCTGACAGAAATGTAAATATATATATATATATATACATATATATATATATATATATATATATATATATATATATATATAGCGATAAGAAACGACCGGATGTGAATCTGTGCTCATCGGATATGTCCGACAACAATTATATATATATACATACAAAAGCGATTAAACACACTGGATTTAAATCCAGTCTCATCATATATGTCTGACAATAGTTATATATATATATATATATATATAAGCAATTAAATGCTCCAGACCGAAGTCTAGGCTCAATCGAGGCATAACTTGATAATGTTAGTCCATATATAAAATATATACATAGACAAGTATATATATACAGACAGAAATGAAAAACACGGACCGAAGTCCGGGCAAACGTACACAACACGACTCTTAATGTGTATAAAAGTGTGTGCTAATATGAGAAGAAGGCTTTATAGAATATAAGAAGGCTTACAGTGGGCTGCCAAAGTAGACTTCTATGACTTTAAATGGATAAACACTTAGCTCCTGCCGGATAAAAGATAGCTATATGTGAGCTAACTAGTGTTTAAAAATGAGGAAACACTCAAAAGATGTGTATGCAGAGTAAAATGGACAGGGCTTCCTCGCCTTTTTCCCTCCCTCTTCTTCTCAAATGGCTGATCCCAAGGCTTGTATATATAGACGGATGGCCGCAGGTACACCTGCGGCTGGTCGTGATACATCCGAGCCTCGCGGGTCCCGTTATCTCGTAGTACGTGCACTCATGCACTGTAATGTCCGCTCGAACTTGCAGAACTTCAATCCGAACATCCGAACGAGGTATATCTGACCTTCTTCGGACCGCTTGTGTCGAGAGTTACGCAATGACATGGATTAGAGGTTGTACGAAGTCAGGAAGAGGGGTCTATGTCCATGGTCTTCAAGCTTCAAATTTTATCCAAAGTACTGTCACACGTAATAGTCACTAAGGATTGTCAATCCTTGGTTCTTGTGGGACATTGTTGGATGTATGTATGTATGAAGTGTTGAGACGACGTGCCATTGTCGAAGGAACAAGATGATGTTTAACTCCTCGCCGGGGTTATCGCCGGTTTGAGTTGAAAGTAGACGTTGCTCAGGGTTACAGCTGAGATTGGACTACTTGTTGGTATGTCGCGATATCATCTTGTTGAGATGGTAAGATGACGTTGTGACTCCTCACTAGGGTTATCACCGATTTAAGCAGAAAGTAGACGTTGCTCAGGGTTACATCTGAGATTAGACTGCTGCTTGTTTGTATATCTCACTATCATCTGTGGGTGTTCCTGTCTGCTCGTTTGTTAACTCCGGGTCTGAGGTGTGTGTGCCTTGACAGGATATGTCAGGGTTGAAGCGATTGCATATGTTTGAAACAAGCATTTCCGGGGTTATCGCCAGCACTGCAATGGCATCTCTTGGGGCTATCACCAAGGATGGGGTTGATACTCCCAGTGTTGTCTCTAGGACTGGAATTGAGCATCGCGGTGTTATTGTCGAGACAGAACTGTCCTCTCCGGTGTTGTTGTCGGTCTTTTCATCTGCATATCTCGGGGTTATCTTTGAGATTAGAAATGACATTCCCGGTGTGTGTTCCGGCGTTTGAACTGATGTTCCCAGTTTGTGTTCTGAGTTGGAACTGATGTTCCCGGTTTGTGTTCCGAGTTGGAGCTGAACTTCCGGTAGTATCCGGAATGGATGTAAACTGTCTTCCAGGGTTATCTCCAAAAGACGAATCTACCCTCCTGTAATGTTAGTAATAGGAGCACAGAAAATTTTGAGTGTCTACAGATGCCCCTCTTTATCATATTCATGCAATACAAGGCATGGATAAGATAAAAGAATACTAGACACTTGAAATGCAAGCAAGATAAACATGATGCTATATGCAGCAACATGATGCAAATGCATGTAGAATGCATGAATGATTGTCAAGTAATCCAGTTGGGATGACAATTAGTGATGGCTTGGACATGCGATCCAAGTCTCCAAGGATGTTGACGTTGGGGCTATCACCAAAGTCTTAAATCCTAGACACTGGCTTATATTCCATAGAGGTACCTCTTGTGTGTAAGAGATCTGTGGGGATAAAGCTTTGTCTATTTGAGGATGTGTATAACATATTCCCTAACTCTGTCGGAGTTACTACCAATAGTTTGTTGTTATCAGGGTTGCCTGATCTTCGCTAATGTGTGTATCACTGGATAAATCCCTGATGGGTGCATTGTCAAGGCTGCTTGACCTTCATTGATTTATGTGTCAATGGTAGCATTGCGTTGTGACCCCCACCAGGGAAGGTTGCTTCGATGGGTTTACTTGCCATTGGCTAACATGACGTCAAGGCTGCTTGACCTTCATTGATGTGTGTGTCAATGGTTGCATTGTGTTGTAATTCCCACCGGGGACATGCAGAAGTTTGAAGGATGTGCATTGTGACCCCCGCCGAGGATACGTAGATGTTGATAACTTCGGCGTTGTAACCCCCGCCGGGGAGGTTTGATATATCGTGGTTTTGCGTTGTAACCCCAGCTGGGGAGGTTTAGTATATTGTGGTTTTACGTTGTAACCCCCACCGGGGAGGTTTAGGGTTGTGACCCTGCAAATGATGGCATCAGACCTTTGTGAGGTATTGTCGAGCATGATTTGTGAAAGATGATCTCTTTGGTATAGTATACCCTATATTCAGGCGAATACCTTTGAGACGACGGGAGTTTAACTTTGACCGACGAGAAACTAGGATTTCAGGCTATTCCGCTAAATCGCGTAGCATTTTTATTCTTGATTTGGCCTTTTCACCTTGTAAGACCTCCTTTACAACTCTAACTGGAGTGAGCTAGAGGTGAGGGGCCCATGGAGGGGTACCGCAGGTGTACCTACAGGAGCCGCAGGTTAGCCTACGGCCAACCGTGCCTATATATAAGCGGCTGGTTGCTTTCATAAGTCATTTTCAAGATGCGTAGCGAAGGAAATCCGAGAGCTCTTCTTTATATCTGTTGAGTTCAGGCAACTTTCTGCATATTCTGCCACCGTACAAGTGTTCCTCACTGTCCTGGTAACATATGCATGTATTTTTTTCCAATTTCTGTCCGTTGGAAAATGACTTATCACATGAAATGCATTTAGACACGTAGTAGTGAATATGCATGCTGATATGACTTGATAGAAAATATTCAACATAGTAAATGTTAGTATTAAACCATCTTTGAACATAATGATGTGAAAAAATTTGACTTTTAAATAAATAAATTAGCCCATTTTACCGCATTTCTTATCCTATCCGAGGACAAATGAGTAAAGGTAGACAAGCAAAATAATCCTGGTAATTAGACTACACTTATGGATTTTTTACTGCAATGTATTAATGCATATAGGATGTATATGACTGTGTACAGGTGTGCTACTGAATGGCAACCTAATCATGTCTATGTGCATGTGGATATTCCCATTTACAAAGGGGGCTATGGCAAAATTTTCCCAAAATGTAGGTATTGGGTAGTCATGCATTTTTAACTCTACTGTAGATGTATGTTAAAACAATGCATGCATGCATGTAATCATATAATTCATTTTGAAAAGACTCCAGGTAAGAAATTACCACACCCTTTCTGAGGTGATTTAGAGACTTGTTGTCCAGATATCATGGATCCGGATCAACCTAGTAGTTCCCGCAGGACCACTTCTGGTGTATGGAGGAGGGCTTTTGAAGAGCCTCAGCGCCGTTCTGTTAGATTGCCTCGTCATTTGGCGGAGGCGATGATACGTCCTATTCGGGTTGAAGTGTCTAATGTCAAGGACGAGGAGGAGGATGCACCAATCGAGGTTCCTGCTCCTGCTGTACGTGTTCCCCGTAGAGAATTTCCAGGTATTCAAGTGGTGAACCCAGACCTTCTGGGTGACTTGAGTAGGCATCCTTCAGTATACCTGCACGCAAACGAGGTATGAAGTTAGATCTTTAATCTTCCTTATTTCCTATTGATGAGGAGTCAAGGAGTCCGATGTTGATCTGCAGCATTTGATGTAGGTTCCCGACTTCACACGCGACTCGAGGGAACTGGTTTAACATCCACTCTATGTATCGTGCCTTGCATGATGACTATAGAAGCGATTGTCCATGGCTGGGGATTCGGGAGGTTCTTCTCCATTCTACCCCGTCACTATCCCCGGGTTACCTCGTGGCATTGTCTCGAGCGAAGGTTCCACCGGCACTCGCCACTCCATTTGCTGGACTCTGAGGTGATGATGACGCCGATGGATTGGCGGTTTATCACAGGTATGGAGTTTGGAGGGGAACCGGTGCCCTGAACGTCGGATATTACCCCTACTGTCGTCAGATCCTTGTTGGGAGTTCCGACGAAAGCGCTCAAGGGCAAGACTATTCGTACAGGTCCTTTGAGCGTAGATGTTATGAGCGGGCTGTTGAGTGAGCCCATACCCGATGATGTGAGAGTCAGGGATTGCATTCTCCGGCGATTGTTCCTGTGATTATTAGGGGCTGCTTCATAGCAGATAACTCTTCTACGGTGTCCTTCACTTTGATCAGCGCCACTCGACACGTGGACCGTATAGGAGAGTATGATTGGGGTTCCTACACCTTTGCCTACTTCCTCAGGGGAATACGTATGCAATCGCAAGGCTTGACCGAGGCGTGGTTAGGATTCTACCCATTTCTGCTAATGAGTGTTTCTCTTATCTTTTCCCATGTATAGGTTAAGAGTGTTGACTGACAGCAGATGTTTGCCTTTGTGTTGGTAGTTTTGGGCCTATGAGAGGCTTCCTTGTTTGTGTCTTGTGAGCGTGTTAGGTTTAGATACCTATCCACGAGGACGGAGATGGCATCATTCCATACTGGCGGAGGTCCCTGTTGCTGAGGGTTTCACTCATTGTCGCCTACAGCTGGAGCTATTGACAGCCGATGTCATCACATGGAGTCCCTACACTGGAGAGCATTTCGGAGTTGGTTTTGAGGATGGGTACCCGACTGGAGTAGAGTACGTCATTTCCACCCGCAGGATTCCTCTCTTTACAGATGTAGGATGGGAGCTCTATTTAGGAGAGCGTGCTATTAGGAGCACTACATGAAAGATTCGTATGCCGATCTTGCCTCCTGCCAGGTGTTATTGGCCTGTTTTGCAGTCACCCATAATTGACATCCCATTGATGGGGATTGACGGCTTTACATTGTCAAAGGGCCCCTGTTCTCAGGAGATGTTCCAGCATTGGTGGATCCCTCGTACCATTGGAGCTCAGACCTGCGCCACACAGTTTATGGGGGATATGGTTCCAAGATCCGTGATGATGACAGATTGGCTAGCCTGTGTCAGAGATCTGACTCATGTGACACAGATTGACAGAATGACTCGGCAACTGGACTGGTCATATCTTTTCATTCGGCATTTGGGTAGAGATCCTGCAGAGGTAGATACTTTTGATCCTTCCAGCTTTGGCCCTGGTCCCTCAGCTGACCCATATGGTTTTGCCGGCGCAAATCCTCCTTTGTATCGGCTTGACATCCTTGTAGATAGAGATCTAGTGACTCAGGAGGAGTTACATCAGGTGGACAGTATCGATGATGTAGACATCGACACTCTTGACTTTTTCTAATGTATTTCTCACTATCTCTTTTGATAGGCCTCTATTGTATGTTGGGTAGCTTCGCCCCATTTCCCTGTATTTTAACTGTACAGAGATGTATTAGATGATGATATACTTAGGAATGTATGCATAGTTTTCCATTCCCTATATCATATTGCCATCTATTGTATCATGCATGTTATTATGTTATGCATATGTATGTATGTCCACAGATATTCAAAGATTGACCTGGATGGTCTTATGATGACACCGCCTGCATGATGTCTTCTTGCGCTTAATGTGGTGGTAGCTGGTATGCGCTCATGGTATGATAGTATATCACCATTAGATATGGTGATCGTAGATGATTTTCTACATCATACTATGACCCTGTTGATGTTTCAGGTTCCCACAGGATTTGTAGAGGGTATGCTAGAGGATTGGGTATCGGAGAGGCAGGTTTTTCGATTTGGGACCCAAAAGTTGACTCCTACTTTGGAGGAGTATGCACGGTTGACGATGCTGCCGCTGGACAGACCTTGCGTGCATATGGCTATTGGAGACATGAGCAGATAGTTCATGACCCTCACCGGATTGAGACGTAGAGTGGTCCAGGACGAGATTACATCCGGCCACGTGATATCCCAGTGTTTCCTGTTTGACAGGTTTGGCTCTGAGGACAGCTATACACGGCATTCCGGGGATTTCACCACACCGGAGGATCATTGGCGTTCAGCCAGAGTAGATGTACTGCTTATATGCGTATTGTCATACGTCTTCATGTCGCGGTACATGGATGAGCTGGATATCAGCGTCATTATGGCAGTGAGAGCTCCGGAGGGTCGTACCATTGTCAGGATCGATGATTATCGCAAAGACACCGAGGTCGACTATATATCGGCCGCACTTATCCGGTAGGAGTGTTTACAGTAGCTTCTACTCATGTTGTACATGTGGTTTATGTCACACTTGAGACCGATTGGCACATTTAGACATAATGGTTTTATTTCACCCATGATATAGCCATGTCGCACTCTTTCACTGTGGGTGTGTGAATCTGTCGCATCGTGGTCAGTTTTTCTAGCAGGGATTAGGGATTCGTTTGCCATATTGCCGTGTTCAGGGCTTAGTTCACCCTATAGCTTCATTACTCATGATCCGGACATGGATTATCTCCCTCTGGCTGGATTGAGGGTCATGATCACTTACCACCCATTAGCCGTGATGTGTCAGTTTGACCAGTTTCATGATTTTCATCCGTATGAGGGGCGATGACTCGGTAACTTCAGCGGCCACACCATTTATCGCTGGAGGACAGATCCAGTTGTATGCCTATTGGGATCGAAGGAGAGTTGGATGAGTTTTTGTCACCATCCAAAGTTGTTTTTGCGAGTATTCCGCATGGATGGAGATAGAGATCGCATTGGGCGCAAAGATATCCACAAAGGTGAGGATTGATTCTGATGATGAGGAGCCTATAGAGGAGGCAGTTATTCCCATCGATGATTTGACTGCTGGGCTGCCAGTATTTGTGATGGATTCTCCCATCCCGAGTGCCACTATTACACAGTATTTGGCACAACATTTGGAGCAACGCTTACATCTGATGACCTATGATAGAGATCAGGCTAGGTCTGCGATGTTGACAGCTCTTGATGAGAGAGATACTACTCTGTTAGAGAGGGATGAGGCTTGATCAGCTAGGGATGCATTGATTGCAGAGCGGGATGCCACCTTATCTGCTAGGGATGTGGCCATTGCAGACAGCACTTCAGTGAGATCCCAGATGATTGTTAGTCTTGCCGACATGAGTGCTTACATTGATGAGCATTATGCCACCATGCAGTTAGCCTCTGATCTGCTAGCTCGTGTAGATACCCTTGGGCAGGAGCTTGCAGTGCTACCTCCATCTTTAGAGAGGGATGCTATGTTAGATCTGATAGTCCGCATACACACAGATCTGTAGATAGCTTTGTATTTTCCTGCACAGACTAGTTAGCCATTTTGTCATGTACAACACAGATGTATATATATCAAATAGTATTATATATGGTAGGGAAATATATTTTGATTCACTTCCCTTTTAGTTATGCCTTGATACTTTCTTGATATTTGCCTGTTTCTTCAGGGCCTTGTGATCTTGATGCATTCTGAACTTATCCTTGATAGATTGACATTGAGATGTCGCAAGATCTCTCAGAACGGATCATTGATTTCTGTAAATCCTTACCATCTTTGGTGTCTTGGGACTGGTATCTGTATGAAGAAGTGGAGAGGAGGGTAGTTTCATCCTCTCTTAGATTGACCGCACCACAGATGGTCGCCAGTACTTTTATTTGTGAGAAGCCTGGTTAATTCCATCTCTTATGGGTTGGTGTTTCTCTTCGAGGCACAATCGCAGCTTAGATGGTCACTGAATCTTCTATTTGTGAGAAGAGGTTGGATAATTCCATCCCTTTAATCTGAAATCGATGAAATGGGGCAAATTGAAGGTAGATCCCAGTACCGTGTGACAAGTATGTTGTTCTGGTAGGGGTTAGACTGCACCATGAATGGATGCCTACGTACTCCTATTGAAGAGGAGATCAAGTCTGCATAGTTCGAACCTGGTGTAAGAGGTTCATAGCTGAATGCGGAAGGCAGATGGGTGTAGAAGTATTTTTGTTGATTTTGTTATTTTGTAGAGAAAGGGCATAAATGTTTTTGTTGTTTTTCTTTATTGCAACCGGACCAATCTGGATTAGCTTAGGGTTGTCTAAGGTTTCGAGATTGAAAGGAGTGGTTTGATCAAGATTGGGTTTGGGTTTGTCTATGACACATTCCTTAATCTCTTGAGGTGTCTCAATGTCCTCTTGGATGTCCATCAAGTTTGAGTCCAACTTTGCATCAAAGTTACAACCCTTGTGGAGAGAAGTCACCTTATCAGCAAGTACATGCACATCTAAATTCAGAGTCTTGAAACAAAAGATGCTTTCACTTAAAATATGCAACTGTTTGATCATACAAAAGTGTTAACATGTACTTGATAAAATAACTGCTAGTGATGTAAAGGAAAGCAAGCAATTAAAGTTATCTACAGGGCAGAGGGATTTTCTGCCCATTTTACCCTCGTCGACCAATGCATGGAGTGCTGCTCCAATTGTCGAGGGAAAATTCCTGATAGACTGCAGTGATGGAAGGATTGTCATTGTCCTCCTTCTCCCGAATGATAACCATGACATCTGGGCAATCATCATCTGGGGTGTATCTGTTTGTATGTTCATCATGAACAATGACGCGAATACCTGCCATCATCAAGGCAAGGTCATGTTTACATTAACGTTCCTTTTCGTCCGCCTCAGGATGAGGAATCAGCACCTCTTTTGCTTTGATTGGCACTGGTTTCAGAAACAGCATAGCCACAACATGCGCTGGAACCTTTACTGGAGATTGCATTAACTCATGAGGTAAAGGTATAGAAAATTGCTGTGCGGCGGAAGCTTGAGGAACCTGTGACTGGAACTGGCAGAATAGCCTAGCCTAGCTATTCTAATTTGACTAGACATTTGGATAGGGTACTTAATACCCTGCTTATCTTTACCAAGCCCTTGTCCAGGTTGATGACCCACTATCATCATTTCTTCAGTGGCCGACATAACCTCGGCAGAAATCTTGGGTATGGGAAGTGACGCTCCACTAGAATGGTATTGCGTGTTACTCATGTGACACCCCCAAAATAGGTATACATCACCCATTCTGAGTCGTCAATAACATGGTACAGAAACAACTACAACTTTATTAATACAACCCATAAACTGTGAGTTTAAATACAAATATTGTCATCTAGACAATATACATACCCAACTAAGTCCTCATTACAATTATTGATACAATACTTTACAAAAATGGTGAGGACTACTAAAACAACTTCCTAGAACCTTCATTCCGTACCCCGACTAGTACTCGTTACATTCTCACCTCCTGAGAAGAAAAATGGAACAAAAAGGAAAAGGGTGAGCTCAACTAGCCCAGTAAAGAATATTATGATTAAGATAATATAGAACAAATTATCGTTAGTCTTCAACAGAGAAAAATCTGATAAAATACAATAGACAACAAGTTTCAGATCAATATTCGCAGCGGAAATAATAATTCATGGAAGAGTTACGTAGAGAATGAAATCTACTACTATCTATGAATTTAAAAGTCCATCATCAATATTTTATCCCTGTAACATCAATCAATATACATCTTGAATCAAATATTCATCATTGCACTACAGGCCAAAGATATTCATTATAAAATTATTTATCTTTGCACTACAGGCCAAAGATATTCAATAATATCATCATTTAGGACTGACGATGATGAAAAATATTTTAAAGAAAACAAATCCAGTGAAACAAAAGAATAAATATCAAGGATTCGTATTTCAGCTATTTCATGTCCAAAAATACCTCATATATAATCATAGTGAAGTAAAATTCAAGAATTATCACAACATGGATACAATCAAAGCTAATATCCATAATAGATATTTTGGACGAAAAGGAAAAAAATTTCATTTTTTGATGAATAGTGTCGTATTCGTGAATAGTGTCGTATACGTGAATAGTAACCCCGACACAAAAAGTTCCAAATTTGATTAAAAGTTCAAACCAATATTTCGGCATAATGATATTGAAGAAAATAATATCATTTAAAAAGAAAATAACATCCCTTACCTCGAAAAGACGGTACTCCTGACTGGAATACTAGATATAGTGTTGAAGGGAACTTGCACCGTATAGCAACACTCAAGGTATCAAAATACTCACAAGAATACGCTCAATATATCGAGAGAGAAATAGAGAGAAAACTTCAGTTTTTGGTGTGATTTTCAATTCTAACCTGGTGTAAGAGGTTCAACGCTGAATGCGGAAGGCAGATGGGTGTAGAAGTATTTTTGTTGATTTTGTTATTTTGTAGAGAAAGGGCATAAATGTTTTTGTTGTTTTTCTTTATTGCAACCGGACCATAGAGAATATGGTTGCCTACGTACCCCCGGGTATCAGGGAGATCAGGTCGATGTAGTTCGCCCCTCAAGACGAATTGAAGGCAATGAGAAGTATGAATCCCATGTGTAGGCTATACTGCGGGGAGAAGAAAGTTTGATCCCATAATGGGGACAAACTGTAGGTGTGAAAAAGTTTGATCCCGTCCTCAGGATAAACTGCAAGCGTAGAAAAGTTTAATCCCGTCTTCAGGATAAACTGCAAGTGTAGAAAAGTTTAATCCCGTCTTCAGGATAAACTTCAAGTATGAAAGGTTCAATCCCGTCTTTAGGATAACCGAAATTGTGAAAGGTTTGAAATGAAGTGATACCAGGTTGCTGGTTTGAAGTGTATGTTTCCCTGAGGTGCAGAAGAGTATTAAAAAAGGAAAGGGTTCAAAACTGGAATGACTGGTGATTTAATGATCAAAACCAGGATGTTTGTTTGATGGTAACTTCAGACATAGTACCGTTTCACAGTGTCTGAGTTGATAAGCTGTGGAAATTTGTCGCCATCCATTTCCTTCAATCTGAGAGCACCTCCTGTCAATACTTCCTTGACAACAAATGGGCCTTCCCAATTAGGAGCGAATTTTCCCTTAGATTGATCTTGGTTGTCAATGATCTTCTTCAAAACCAAGTCATGTTGTTTGAACTGCCGTAGTCGAACTTTTCTATTGTAGGATCGTGCGATTCTTTGCTGATATAACTGACCATGGAAGATAGTCGTGGATCGCCTTTCGTCTATTAGAGACAATTGGTGATACCTGTCTTGTACTCATTGGTCTTCATCCAACTGAGCATCCATCAATACTCTGAGGGATTCCATTTCCACTTCTATGGGGAGCACTACTTCCATCCCATAGGCTAGTGAGTAGGGGGTTGCCCCAGTAAAAGCACGCATAAAAGTTCTGTATGCTAATAAAGTCAGAGGCAAGAGGTCAGGCCATCCTTTATAATTGGCAGACATTTTCTGCATGATCTTTTTGATATTTTTATTAGTCGCTTCAATAGCACCATTCATCTTTGGATGGTAGATGACGGAGTTGAGATGTTTGATGTGGAATTTTCTGCAAAACTCCTCCATCATTTTGTTGTTGAGGTTCTTAGCATTGTTTGACACAATGACCTCTGGTTGTCTATATCGATAGATGACATTGTTTCTGATGAAAACAATGATAACTTCTTTAGTAACCATGGGGAAGGATGCTGCTTCTACCCATTTGGTGAAGTAGTCGATCATGGTGAATATGAATCGATGTCCATTACTGGCTTTGGGCTCGATGGGCCCGATCACGTCCATTCCCCACATTGAGAAGGGCCATGGCGAACTCATATTGTGGAGTTCCCTTGGAGGGGTGTGGATAACATTCCCATGAATCTGGCATTGATAGCACCTCTTGACGTGATCATCACAGTCAGCTTTGAGTGTAAGCAAATAATGCCCTGTTCTGAGGATCTTCTTGACAAGTAGGGGTCCTCTCATGTGAGGGCAACATACTCCACCATGGATCTCATCCATTAGTCTCTGAGCTTGGTCTTTGTCAAGACATCTGAGGAGACCTAATCCTGCATCTCTTTTGTAAAGTGCATCTCCGCTCATGTAGAATTTCATAGCAAGTCGATGAATCCGCCTCTTCTCAGTTAGGCTCACCTCAGCGGGTGTAGATCCATCTCGTAGATACTCCTTGATGTGCTGATACCAAGGGTTGTGGATGGGAGGTAGCTCATCCAATACTTCTCCAATGTAATTCCTATATACTGGGGCTTTTGCGCAGAGCAAACGTGATGTTTGGCATGTTTTCCTTGTCGTATGTAAAACCAAGGAGGCTAACGTTGCTAATGCATCCGCAAAATCATTCCTATTATGAGGAATGTGTGAAAGGAGATTTCTTGAACTCCAAAGCCATCTCAGAAAACTTGTTGATGGTAAGGCAAGAAATGTAATTCTTTGGTTTAATAGACTCTCGTGGATTGCTTGATTATCAATTCGTAATCCCCAAAGACAGCTTAACTTTGATGCCCATTGAACGGGAAAGTTTTAGCCCCATGATACAGCCTTCATACTCAGCTGTGTTGTTGGTGCTGACAAACTGCAATTTGACGATGACGGGATACTGCTCCCCCATACCGGATATTAAAACTGCTCCAGATCCAGAGCCTTCTGAATTAACAGCTCCATCAAAATACATTCTCCACGTACGGCATGTATCGTACTGATGTTGTAGCTTAATTGTCATTACTCCTTCGTCAGGAAAGTATGTTTCTAAGGGTTTGTAATCCCCTGCAGGTGCGGCGGCCAGTTGATCCGCAATTCCTTGACCTTTGACAGACTTTTGCATCACATAAACGATATCAAATTGCTATAGGATCAACAGCCATCTAGTCAGTCGACAATTCAGTATGGGCTTACTGAACACATACTTGAGAGGATCCATTCGGGATATGAGATGGGTTGTGTGACCATGGACGTAATGTTGTAACCTTATGGAAGCCCATGCTAAAGCACAACAAGTCTTCTCAATCAGAGTGTACTTGTGTTCACTGATGCTGAATCTTTTGCTGAGGTAATAGATAACTCGTTCTTGGACTCTATTGTCTTTTTGCCCCAGCATGCAGCCCATGGCATTGTCATTTATGTACAGGTACATGAACAGGGGAACATCATCCTTGGGTGGTACCAAAACAGGAGCGTTAATCAGTTGCTCTTTGATTATGAGGAAGGCTTTCTGACACTCATCATTCCATTTCATGGAGGAGTTCTTCCTCAACAACTTGAAGATTGGCTCACAGGTTGCTGTGAGTTGAGAAATAAATTTGCTAATGAAGTTGATCCTTCCCAAAAATCCTCATATTTCCTTCTTTGTCTGAGGAATGGGAATTTCCTTGATGGCCTGGATTTTGGTAGGATCCAGCTCGATCCCTTTGTGGCTGACTAGGAAACCTAGCAACTTGCCTGACTTAACACCAAAGGCGCACTTGGCAGGATTCAACTTCAAGTTGTACTTACGCAACTTGTTGAAATGTTTTGTGAGATGGTCTAAGTGGTCATCCTCCTTCCGGGATTTGACAATGATGTCATCCACGTAGATCTCTATCTCCTTGTGCATTAAATCGTGGAAAAGAGCCATCATAGTTCGCTAATAGGTTGCCCCGGCGTTGATGAGGCCGACAACCGACAACCGTCTGCAAAAAAGGTTCCCCAAGGCGTGATGAAAGCAGTTTTCTCACGATCTTCCTCAGCGACCATAATTTGATGGTACCCCGTAAAGCAATCAGCAAAGGAGTACATGTCGTATTGAGCAGTATTATCAATAAGAATGTGGATAAAGGGAACGAGAAAGCTATCTTTAAGACAAGCTTTGTTCAAATCCCGATAGTCCACGCAGACTCGCACCTTTCCTCTTGGTTTAGGAACGGGAACAATGTTGGATATCCACTTCGGATATGTAGACACCATTATGAAGCCAACTTGAAATTGTTTCACAATTTCTTCTTTAACCTTTAAACTCCACTCAGGTTTCAATCGCCTGAGTTTTTGCCTAACTGACTTGAATCCTTCTTTACTGGGAAGGCGATGAAGAACAATGTCAGTGGACAAACCCACCATGTCTTCATGAGACCATGCAAACACATCTTGGAATTGGGTTAACAGTGCAACCATGTCATTCCGTTGATTTGTGGTAAGGTCTGAACCAATCTGGATTAGCTTAGGGTTGTCTAAGGTTTCGAGATTGAAAGGAGTGGTTTGATCAAGATTGGGTTTGGGTTTGTCTATGACACATTCCTTAATCTCTTGAGGTGTCTCAATGTCCTCTTGGATGTCCATCAAGTTTGAGTCCAACTTTGCATCAAAGTTACAGCCCTTGTGGAGAGAAGTCACCTTATCAGCAAGTACATGCACATCTAAATTCAGAGTCTTGAAACAAAAGATGCTTTCACTTAAAATATGCAACTGTTTGATCATACAAAAGTGTTAACATGTACTTGATAAAATAACTGCTAGTGATGTAAAGGAAAGCAAGCAATTAAAGTTATCTACAGGGCAGAGGGATTTTCTGCCCATTTTACCCTCGTCGACCAATGCATGGAGTGCTGCTCCAATTGTCGAGGGAAAATTCCTGATAGACTGCAGTGATGGAAGGATTGTCATTGTCCTCCTTCTCCCGAATGATAACCATGACATCATGGGCAATCATCATCCGGGGTGTATCTGTTTGTATGTTCATCATGAACAATGACGCGAATACCCTGCCCCCCAAAATAGGTATACATCACCCATTCTGAGTCGTCAATAACATGGTACAGAAACAACTACAACTTTATTAATACAACCCATAAACTGTGAGTTTAAATACAAATATTGTCATCTAGACAATATACATACCCAACTAAGTCCTCATTACAATTATTGATACAATACTTTACAAAAATGGTGAGGACTACTAAAACAACTTCCTAGAACCTTCATTCCGTACCCGACTAGTACTCGCTACATTCTCGCCTCCTGAGAAGAAAAATGGAACAAAAAGGAAAAGGGTGAGCTCAACTAGCCCAGTAAAGAATATTATGACTAAGATAATATAGAACAAATTATCGTTAGTCTTCAACAGAAAAAAATCTGATAAAATACAATAGACAACAAGTTTCAGATCAATATTCGCAGCGGAAATAATAATTCATAGAAGAGTTACGTAGAGAATGAAATCTACTACTATCTATGAATTTAAAAGTCCATCATCAATATTTTATCCCTGTAACATCAATCAATATACATCTTGAATCAAATATTCATCTTGAAAAAAGATATTCAAATATTCAACACTGCTTCACTTTGCACTACGGGCCAAAGATATTCATTATAAAATTATTTATCTTTGCACTACAAAAAAAAAGATATTCAATAATATCATCATTTAGGACCGAGGATGATGAAAAATATTTTAAAGAAAACAAATCCAAAGGAAACAAAAGAATAAATATCAAGGATTCAGATTTCACCTATTTCATGTCCAAAAATACCTCATAAATAATCATAGTGAAGTAAAATTCAAGAATGATCAAAACATGGATACAATCAAAGCTAATATCCATAATAGATATTTTGACGAAAAAAAAAAAAATTTCATTTTTGATGAATAAGGTCAGATTCGATACGTGAATAAAGGTCGATACGTGAATAGTAACTCCACACAAAAAGTTCCAAATTTGATTAAAAGTTCAAACTAATATTTCAAAGATAATGATATTGAAAAAATAATATCATTTAAAAAGAAAATAACATCCCTTACCTCGAAAAAGACAAAAGATTCTCGATCGAATACTAGATATAGTGTTGAAGGAACTTGCACCAGATAACAACACTCAAGGTATCAAAATACTCACAAGAATACGCCAATATATCGAGAGAAATAGAGAGAAAACTTCAGCTTTTGGTGTGATTTTCAATTCTAACCTAAGCACCCTATTTATAGAAAAATGCTTAGAATATCAAAGCGTAAAATTTAATATAATATTAATATATTTATCAAATTTTCTTTAACCCACCTCTAGACATCTCGATTTCAAACTTTGCACATGTTAATGATGTCCACAAAATACAAAAAATGTTTTTTATCAAAAAAATAAATAAAACTTCCAAAAATGAATTATTTCAGAACTTCGGAACTTCAATAATTCATAATAAATAGCCCTTTATCAGAAAAATTAAAACCACAAGTCCTTTCCATAGGAAATTTCATTCTCTACAACTTTACAGAAGAAAGTTTTTCCAAATTCCAAACAGAAATTGACCGAAATCCACAAACGGGAAATTTTACAGGCTATAATCAAATTTCGGTCAAGAATTGGGGTCTACTGACACACAAAATATGTGTTAATCATTTAATGCAACAAAAATACTCTTCCTCCTCATATACTCATATATCCCACATTTATTGTAAAAATATCACCATTATTATATTATTAAAATAATATATTTAAATAAATTATTTTATCGTAAAAAGATAAAATATTAATTTTCAACAATTGTCACATTAAAAATTTTCCATCTATATCCACATAAAATCAATATTTTCCTCATCATATAAATCAATAATTAATTATTCACAAATAATATTACGTAATCACAATATCGACAACCAAAAGCGCCTCCTGTGAAAGAGGGGCTTTCCAATAAGGATCTCTCCTCATCAAGCGCAAATTAGATGACCAAACCTCTCCTGTATGTAACTTTCTAAACATTGCCAATAATGTTATCTAATAATATTATTCAGATAATATGAATTATTGCTCGATAATGAAAAATATCGTGTAATGACAATTATTAAAACAACAAAGAATATAAAAAATATCAACGCAAAGAATTATCAATCAATAAAATAAAATATCGAATAAAGAATTATCGTAATAATTATTAAGTAGTGCCTTCTTATGTAAGAATCAATAATTGGTGTAATACCGCAAGCATCGTGTTTTTAACCACCGGGTATTCCAACAAGATAATTGTAATAACTACGCCTGCTATTTATAACCAACTTATTCTTGTCGCTTTCTTCATCCAATCGCTTTTTCGTTATGGGGGGCACACAAGGTCAACTACGTCGCATTTAATATTCCCCGACAAAGAAAAATATTCCACGACCAAACGAATATTCCCCGTCAACAATGAATATTTTAAAACCATTTGCTTGTTTGAAATAATTATGATTTTACCCATAACTTACCACATTAATCAAATCAACCCTTACTATTTCAAGATAATAAATAGAGGAAATTTAATTTCATTAAATAATAAGTTGGGGTCTTACAACCTCCCTCCTTATGAAATTTCGTCCTCTAAATCGACGTGACGCACTGGGTGTTTCAAAAGGTGAGGATACCTCGCTTTCATTTCCGCTTTCCAACTCCCAGGTCATTTCCTCTATAGTATGGTTTCTCCACAAAACTTTAACTTTTGGTATGACATTCGTGTGTAGGACATGCTCCTTCCTATCCAAGATCTTGACAGGTACCTCCTCGTACGTTAAGTCTTCACTATCTCGTCCGCTTCTAACTCAATAACGTGGTTCGGTCTTTCACATATTTACAAAGTATGATATATGAAACACATTATGAACACGAGACATACTTTGAGGTAACGCGAGTCTATAGGCTACATTACCTACTCGGGCCAAGAATTTGAAATGGACCAATAAATCGTGGATTGAGCTTTCCTCTCTTCCTAATCTTTAACTCCCTTCCATGGGGAACACGCAACAATACATGATCCCCAATACTAAATTCCACGCCCTTTCGATGAAGATCCGCATAACTCTTTTTGTCGATCTTGTGCCGCTTTGTATACGCTTGTCAATCATTTGGATCTTTTCCGTAGTCATACGCATCAACTCAACTCTGTCCCAACAATGTTGCTTCACCCACCTCGTCCCAACATACTTGAGAGCGGACACTTTCATCCATACAATGCTTCAAATGGGGCCACACCAATACTTGTCTGTATGATAACTTGTTGTTATAGAGAATTCCACCAATGGTAAATACTTATCCCAACTCCCTTTGAAGTCTAGGACACAAAGTCTTAATAAATCTTCAAGAGTTTGAATAGTCCTCTCTCGATTGTCCGTCTGCTTTGAGGATGGTATGCCGAAACTAAATCGTAGAACTGCGCTCATAGCTTTTTGCAAGCTAACCCAAAATCTTGAAGTAAATCTTGGGTCACGATCCAAAACTATGGATACCGGCATGCCATGCAATCTCACAATCTCATTTACATACATATACGAGCAAGACGCTCAAGGAATAAGTCTCCGTGATCGGTAAGAAATGAGCAGACTTGGTTAATCTATCAATAATAACCCAAATAGCATCGATGCCTTGAGAAACCGTAGGAAGACCCGTAAATAAAATCCATGGTAATGTGTTCCCACTTCCATTTCGGAATCTCAAGTGGTTGCAATGGACCCTTAGGTACTTGATGCTCCGCCTTTACACGCCGACAAGTTAAACACGCCGAGATAAATTTTGCAATCTCTCTCTTCATATTGTTCCACCAAAATGTATGTCAAGATCACGATACATTTGGGTACTTCCAGATGGATCGCAAATGGTGTATTTTGTGCCTCCATCATAATCTTGTACTTCAAATCGTAGTCGTTAGAACACAAAGTCCGGAGTGGACTCAAGTATTCCTTCTTCATCGATTCTCGCTTCCTAATAGCACCTTCTTGTACTTTCTTCTTCATACGCATCACCTCCGGCCTGGGGGCTCGAGCAACCTTAACTTTTTCTATTAAAGTCGGCTCTATGCATATACTTGACATCATCGCACTCGCTCTCGCATATGATCTTCTACTCAACGCGTCGGCCTACCACGCTCGCTTTTTTCGTGATGGTATTGAATAGTGTGGTCATAATCTTTCAACAACTCGAGCCAACGCTGCTGCCGCATGTTGAGTTCCTTTTGAGTGAAGAAATATTTGAGGCTTTTATGGTTTGAATATATCTCCACTTTCTCTCCCATATAGATAGTGCCTCCGCATCTTTAACAAGAAGACGATCGGCCGCTAACTCTAGATCATGAGTAGGATAATTCCTCTCATATTCTTTAGTTATCGCGAGGCATAGGCTATGACTTTCCCACGCTGCATGAGAACACATCCTAACCCTTTGCCCAAGCATCATCAGAGATAACAAATCCATCCGAACCAGATGGTATTGTTAAAACAGTGTCAAATAAGTCTCCTCTTAAGTTCTTGGAAACTCTTCTCGCATTCCTCGCCCAAACGAATTTTGTATCCTTCCGAGTTAGCCGAAGTTAATGGAGTAGCAATTTGAGAAAACCTTCCACGAATCTCCGATAATAACCAAATAGGCCTCGTAAAGCTACGAACTTCGGTCCACCGACTTCTGCTGTTCCCAACTTTGTATTGCTTCAATCTTCACGGTCAATGATACTCCATGTTTTGATACCACGCGCCCAAGGAATGCTACTTCCTCGCCGTAACTCGCATTTCTTCAACTTGGCATATAGCTTGTTTTCACGAAGCCTTTGGAGTACCAACTTCAAATGGTGCTCATGATCTTCACGGCTTTTGGAATATATGAGGATGTCATCAATAAAGACAACAACGAACCGATCCAAATAATCCTTGAATACTCGGTTCATCATATCCATGAAAGCCACAGGAGCATTAGTCAATCCAAAAGACATGACTAAGAATTCATAATGCCCGCATCGAAGTTCTAAAGGCGCAATCTTTGAATATCCTCGCGCCTAATCTTCAATCGATGATATCCGTAACAAAGATCGATCTTTGAAAAGAATTATGCTCCTTGCAATTGGTCAAACAGGTCATCAATACGAGGTAGCGGATACCTATTCTTGATGGTAACATGGTTCAATTCCTGATAGTCAATACAAAGTCGCATACTCCCGTCTTTCTTCTTTACTTAATAAAACAGAGCACCCCCAAGGAGATGTACTAGATTTAATGAAACCGGCGTCCAACAACTCCCGTAGTTGGACCTTTAACTCCTGAAGTTCAATAGAGCCATTCGATATGGGATTTTAGAAATGGGCTTTGTACCGTGCTCAAGATCAATAAAGAATTCAACTTCACGCTCTTGACCGAAGTTCTTCAGAAATACGCCAGAAATTTACTAACAACAGAATATTATTCAAATCGACGTGTCTTTATTCAAATCCATAACATGGGCTAAGAAAGCTTGACATCCATTTTTAATAAACAAATAGCTTTATGACTAGATATGACAAAGATTGATTTTAATGGTTTAGTTGCTTGAATTAAATATAACAGTTGGTTAGGAATATGAAAACTAACAACCTTATGGAAAGCAATCAATTTTGGCATGATAAGTAGTTAATCAATCAATCCCTAAAATCACATCAAAAGTAAGTATCTTTAAAGAGATAAGGTCAATGGGTAATGTGATGGTGCCAACTTGATCAAACAAGATTTATAAATAGTGGATGTGATGAAAGTTTCTCCCAATGGAGTCTCCACAGATAAATCAAAGTCTAATTTCTCCTGAGTCAAGTTTAAACGCTGAGCACAAGTAGAGAGATAAATGAATGGGTAGCACCAAGATCAAGTAAGGTATAAACTTCACAAGAATTAATGATTAGCTTACCCGTGATCACCTCGCTTAGGTTCCTCGCATTTTGACCACCACAACAAACGCCTTTCCAGAACCGCTGACTTTGACTTTTCCGGGACACCTTTTGAGTCACCGTCCCCACGGACTAGATTTCGCTACCGTATAATCTCGAAAGCGATATGTCCTTCCTTTCCACAATTATAACATACCTTGAACTGTTGTGGGACAGCTTGACCGATATGTCCCTCTTTCCTACATTTGTAGATATACTGACCGTGGTCGCTCTCCTCCTTAGAAACCAATTCTTCTTGCCGACGCCTTTCACATGGTCGTTGTTGAATCTCCTCTTTTAAAATCTCCTCCCGACTCGCTTTTTCTATTCTCATGGCCATGACTACCACCAGAGTGGTTACCATTTTTGTTCGCTCTTTTCTTTTCTCCATTTGGGTTATCGTTATTCTGCTGATCGCTATCTCCAAGATGATCCTCGGTTGTGATCCCTCGGTTGACCGTATTTCGTTATCTCGCTCTAACAATTGAGCCCTCGCTGACAACATCCGAATAGAGAGAAAATTTATGAGAAATGAGATACCGACGTATGCCGGGTTTCAAACCTCTCGTAAACATCCGCGTATACGCTTACTCATTCTCCACCAAATGAGGTGCAAACCTCGACAACTCGCAAACTTTGCCTCGTGATCGGGACACCGCCATGTTATTTTGTTCCAAATCTAATAAACTCCACTTCCTTCATATGACGAATACTTTCGTGAAAGTACTTGTCATTGAATAGCTTCAAACGCCTCCCAAGACATGCCGAAAAGCTGTTGGATGGAGTACGCTTCACGATTCCCACCAAAGAATCACCTCATTACGGAACATAAAAGTAGCGAATGGAACCTTCGTTTTTCCGTGCATCCCAAGACATCGAATATCTTGGTAATTTGTTTGACCCACGCCTCCGCCTTTAATCGGATCCGCTTTTCCCAATTTTGGTGGTCCCAACTTTTTGAACCGCTTTGGTCGTGAAAAATCGTATGGCGTTATCATTTCCACCAGATTTTGTGCACGAAGTCTCCTCGCCCGATTTTGCATGAACCGCAAAAAACTTCTAAACATCCCGCTGCTCATCATCTCGCTCAAAGGCATTGTTCACAGGAGGAACATTGCCACCACCGACGCTTCTCCTCATTGGTGAGTACAAAGCGCCTCCATGGTCTCATTTACTCCAATCGCTAACATTCTCAGTCGACATTCTCAAATACCGCCATAAAACAAGGGTTAATTAAAGAAATCAACATATCAAATAATATCCCTATATATTGACCAACTAACAAATAAGCTTAGGTAGACACACTAGCAAGGATTTACTCTCTCTCCCTCCTAGTTCTATTCCCCGATCTCCGCCAGAGATCATATCCCTAAGCTCGATACCAACCGCGACGCCCCCAAAATAGGTATACATCACCCATTCTGAGTCACAATAACATGGTATGTAAACAACTACAACTTTATTAATACAACCCATAAACCGTGAGTTTAAATACAAATATTGTCATCTAGAAAATATACATACCCAACTAAGTCCTCATTACAATTATTGATACAATACTTTACAAAAATGGTGAGGACTACTAAAACAACTTCCTAGAACCTTCATTCCAGCACCCCGACTAAGACTCGCTACATTCTCACCTCCCCGAGAAGAAAAATGGAACAAAAGGAAAAGGGTGAGCTCAACTAGCCCAAGAAAAGAATATTATGACTAAGATAATATAGAACAAATTATCGTTAGTCTTCAACAGGAAAAAATGATAAAATACAATAGACAACAAGTTTTAGATCAATATTCGCAAATGAAATAATAATTCATGGAAGAGTTACGTGAGAGAATGAAATCTACTACTATCTATGAATTTAAAAGTCCATCATCAATATTTTATCCTCAGACATCAATCAATATACATCTTGAATCAAATATTCATCTTTGCACTACAGCCAAAGATATTCATCACCTATCATGTTCATCTCAACACTGCTCATCTTTGCACTACGGCCAAAGATATTCATTATAAAATTATTTATCTTTGCACTACAAAATAAAGATATTCAATAATATCATCATTTAGACCGAGGATGATGAAAAATATTTTAAAGGAAACGAATCCAAAGGAAACAAAAGAATAAATATCAAGGATTCAGATTTTTAGCTATTTTCATGTCCAAAAATACGTTATAAATAATCATAGTGAAGTAAAATTCAAGAATTATCAAAACATGGATACAATCAAAGCTAGTATCCATAATAGATATTTTGGACGAAAAGGAAAAAAATTTCATTTTTCGATGAATAAAGCCAGATTCGTGAATAAAGTGTCGATACGTGAATAAAGGTCGTATACATGAATAGTAACCCCGACACAAAAAGTTCCAAATTTGATTAAAAGTTCAAACCAGTATTTCGGCATAATGATATTGAAGAAAATAATATCATTTAAAAAGAAAATAACATCTCTTACCTCGAAAAGACGGATTCTCGATCGAATACTAGATATAGTGTCAAAGGAATTTGCAGACCAGATAGCAACACTCAAGGTATCAAAATACTCACAAGAATACGCCAATATATCGAGAGAGAAATAGAGAGAAAATTCAGTTTACGGTGTGATTTTCAATTCTAACCTAAGCACCCTATTTATAGAAAATGCTTAGAATACCAAAAGCGTAAAATTTAATATAATATTAATATATTTATCAAATTTTCCTTAGCCCACCTCTAGACATCTGATTTTAGACTTTGCACATGTTAATGATGTCCACAAAATACAAAAAACGTTTTTTATCAAAAAAATAAATAAAACTTCCAAAAATCAATTATTTCGGAATTTCAGAACTTCAATAATTCATAATAAATAGCCCTTTTATCAAAAAATTCGAACCACATGTCCTTTCCATAGGAAATTTCATTCTCTACAACTTTGAAGAAGAAAGTTTTTCCAAATTCCAAACAGAAGTTGACCGAAATCCATAAACGGGCAATCTTACAGGCTATAATCAAATTTCGGTCAAGAATTGGGGTCTACTGACACACAAAATATGTGTTTAATCATTTAATGCAACAAAAATACTCTTCCTCCTCATATACTCATATATCCCACATTTATTGTAAAAATATCACCATTATTATATTATTAAAATAATATATTTAAATGAATTATTTTATCAGAAAAAGATAAAATATTAATTTTCAACAATTGTCACATTAAAAATATTCTCCATCTATATCCACATAAAATCAATATTTTCCTCATTATATAAATCAATAATTAATTATTCACAAATAATATTACAGAATCACAATATCGACAACCAGGCAGCTTTCTCAAAAATAAAGGGCTTTCCAATAAGGATCTCTCCTCATCAAGCGCATAAATTAGATGACCAAACCTCTCCTTAGACAGAACTTTCTAGACATTGCCAATAATGTTATCTAATATTATTCAAATAATATGAATTATTGCTCCGATAATAGAAAATAATGTGTAATGACAATTATTAAAACAACAGTAATATAAAATATCAACGCAACAATTATTGAATTAATAAAATAAAATAATCGAATAAAGAATTATCGTAATAATTATTGAGTAGTGTCTTCACGTAAGAATTAACAATTGGTTTAATACCGGTGCATCATCGTATTTTAACCACCGGGTATTCCAACAGTATTAACGGTAACAACTACGCCGCTATTTATAACCAACTTATTCTTGTCATTTTCTTCATCCAATCACTTTCCGTTATGGGGCCCACACAAGGTCAAGCAAAGTCATACGAATATTCCCGACAAAGAAAAATATTCCACGACCAACGAAATATTCCCGTCAACAATGAATATTTTAAAACCACTTGCTTGTTTAAAATAATTGCGCATTTTACCCATAACTTACTACATTAATCAAATCAACCCTTACTATTTCAAGATAATAAATAGAGGAAATTTAATTTCATTAAATAATAAGTTGGGGTCTTACAACTCACTTCCAGAGTATGGAAACTGGCCGGTTCAACTTCTGAATTGAAGTTGATAATTGGTAGAGCTCATTGTTCATGATAATCCGGCTCAGCGTTGACGGTGACTAGACTATTGTTGATAATGTATTTGAGTTGTTGATGTAAGGTGGAGGGAACAGCTCTAGCCATGTGTATCCATGGTCTCCCCAAGAGCAGGTTGTATCCTCTTTCTATCTTGAGGACGTGGAAAGGTATATTGAATGTATTGGGACTAATCTCAATTGGTAATTCAATCTTTCCAACGGAATTTCGCCGGGATCCATCAAAAGCTCTGATGACCGTATGGCTTCTTTGGATCCGCTTAAGATTGATATTCATCTTTACCAAGGTGGCATAAGGACTGATATTTAGAGATGAACCTCCATCTATCAATACTCCTGCTAGCATGTACCCGGAAGACAAAACTGCAATATCTGAAGGCTTGCACGATGGCCAGGTCCCTTGGAGAGGTATGTAAATCATTAGTGAAGGATATCACATTGTTGTTGAAAATGTGATCAACCAAATGTTGAAATTTTTCCACATCCACTAATTTTGGCAAGTAGACTTCTTTTAAAACCTTCAATAAGATCTTCCGATGATCCTCGGAAGAGAAAACCAAATCCAGCGTCAAAATCTTGTGTGGAGCTTCTCGCAAGCTTAAAACCACTTTGGCTTCATTGTGGCCAACAGTACGGAGGAATTTTTCAATCTTCTCCACGGACAACTTCCCCTTTGCTTTGCAAGTAGGTTTGACAACCCATTGAGGAAGGTACAATGGATTTTCCTTCAACACTGTAACAGTAGTAAGAGACGTGGATCCTTCAGCTTCTCCATAATTCCATGGAACTTTGTGTAAGCTGACAACATGATGTTGTGGTCTAAAAGGTAAAGGAATTGGCTCTAGTGCGGCCACTTTCAAAGGATTGTCAGCTCCTTTGAGTTGAATTAGTTGTATGGGAAATACTTTGACAGTCTCATCATCTACTTCGAATATAACTGCTACTGATCCCTTCTATTTGGTAGGACATGCATTCCCACCTTTGAGTTGCACAGTGTAATCATCTGCTATTTGCAGGACACCGCTATCAATAAGATTCTGAATGAGATGGCGGAGTGCCCAGCATTCTTCTGTGCTGTGACCGCGAGAATGTGAATGATATTGACACATTTCATCAGAATTGAACCGCCCTGAGTGGGGATTGATGAGAGGGAGAAGGAATGTAATTCTTCTTTCGTTGATCAACATTTACAGTATCTCCTCCATAGATTGGCCCAAATAGGTGAATTCCCTCTGATTGGAAAAATCCCGATGGGCTTTAGCATTTGCTCGCTTTGCAACCTTATCCTCCATAGCTTCTCTTTCTGAAGGTGTTGAGGAGGCATTCATAACAAAAGGAAGGAGATAAGCATGTTCCTGCCTGATTAATTGGCGTGTGACTTGATGCTGGTGGGTCACCAGTTCTGCCAATTGCTCAATTTGTTTGCAAAGAGCTTTCATTTTTCGTTTCATGGTAAACTAGAACTTTGCATAATCCCATTTTTCAACACCGTCTACGATGGGTTGGGAATATTCGCCATTAGAATTGGAACCTTGTACAGTGCTCCAACTGATCTTGTTGACCTCTTCTTCTTTATGTTGAGGAAGAGGGTTGTCTTGCACATGAGGTTGATCTGGTTTAGTGACCACAATATCACCGTTGTCTATTAGATCTTAGATCTTGAATCTTATGTTTCAAGGCCCAACAATCTTGAGTATCATGTCTAGGTGCCCTGGCATGATAAGCACACTTCCGAGTAGCATTAAAACCCCTCCCATTAGGGTTGGCTGGTGGAAGAAGCTGTGTAATTTTCTTCTGAGCAATTAGAAGAGCAAGAATATTTTTCCTCTGTATCGGCATGCTTTGATTGTCTTTTTGTCCTTGTAGTATCAAGGAAACATCCACCTCTTTCTTTTTATGGACCCTCCGGGGGTTGTTTCCATAAGATCTGGACTTGATGTGCTTAGCAACAGCTTTAAGAGCGGCTAGGTCTTGAATTTTACCGGACTTTAATCCCATTTCAGCCATCTCGCCGTGTTTGATCATTCCAAAGAATGGTTTGCCAATACCAGCTAGAACTCTTTCATAGAAAGGAGCTTCTTGTACATCTATGAAGGTCATGACCATTTCTGATCCTGTCATGGAAGGAATAACTTGAGCAGCAAGGCGCCTCCACCTATGAGCATACTATCTAAATGACTCATTAGACTGTTTCTTGACCTTAGTAATTTGGTACTAGTCAGGAGCCATCTGAGATTGAAAACTGTATTGAGTGAGGAAGGCGTGAGCCAGCTCTTCCCAGCTATGGATCTTTGAGTTATCTAATCTGGTGTACCATAAACGGGCTTCTCCAGTTAGACTTTTCTAAAATAGCTGCATTCAGAGCTTTTCATTTTCTGCGTAAGACCCAAGTTCTCCAATGAACACTTTTAAATGTGTATAAAGATCCCCTAATCCGTCATATTTCTCAAAATCAGGGGTCTTGAATTTCTTTGGATATTGAACACTAGGGAATATGCAAAGGTCTGTATATGAAACACTGCCATGTGTTCCAATCCCTTTGAGAATGCGGATGGTGTCCTCCATTTGGATGACCTTCTTCTTGATATCACCGGTGTCTGGATCTCCTTTGAGATGGGTGTTTTCAAGGTCTTTGTTGGTCGTATCCAACTGAGGTTTTGGAATTATTTTTTCTAGCCCTTGAACTCCTCCTTGTGTAGAGGATTTTGTATGTGTAGGTATCTTTGTACCCTAAGTGGACTGGTGCAATTCTTTCAGCATAACGGCCAAGTCTGTAATTTGTTTACTCAATCCGTCAAATTCTTCTCGGGAAACAGCATTAGACTGGTCAGAAGAAGACATGATTGGTTGTAGGCCTCTGGCCTTTTTGGACTTTGAGCGGGTAACAGGCCCAATTACTTCCCTACAAAAGACTTACGTAGTTTAGTCTTAGGATAATGTAAATGTTATCATAACATGTCCGTTTAGGAATTTTATCCTGCAAAACCGATTGTTAATTGATAACATGTTATGCATGCACAATTATTCTTCATATTTTCCATTACATATGGATGAACATGGAATAAAATTACAAGTAAATGCGTTTACAAGTAATTGAAAATGGAAAGTATGAAGAGACTTTCCTCCGCGTTTGGTTTATCAGAGGTTGACTTATCTTAGGGTTTCTCTCACGGCTTTTTGGCATGATGGTTCCCAGATCATCGCAATTTACTCGACGGGAAGTTAATCCGGTCTTTCAACTGGAGCGAATCTGGGTGGTTCCTTTCCTGAGCCCCGGGAAATTATTCTTCCCACGAGTCCAAAGAATCAAACACCGATGGATAGCCTCCTCGATGGAGGAACCACACAACATACATTCACATACAACGTGTCTCACCGTTTATGCAAAATGATGACATGTGCGAAGCACTAATATCACATATAGATATTTAGCAGTGCAGTAAATAAAGATGCATTCGTACACATACATCAGAAATGTAAATGAAACATTCACACACAAGTATATAACAATTTTGAAAAGCTTGTAATAGCTACTTAAGCCCTCTTCTTTGGAGTCCCAAAGAGAGTCGCCACACATCGACGCGTCGGGATTTTTGAGTGTCTCTTTTCGTTACTTGTTCTTTGGTGTTCTCATGTTAATGTGAGATTTGTTTGAAAAAAACAATTAAAAAAGGTTCGACATGTATAATGTCGACGATTTGACTTTAATAGTCGCCAATGGGTGTATTTAACTGGTTGTACCAACGCAACCGAAAAAGGTTTGCACATTGACCCAGTGATTTGACACTGCTAGATGGGTCTGTGAAACCGAGATTCATTTTGGGTCCGGGGGCTTGATTATGCGGAGAGAAGGTGTTAGGCACCCCCCGACATTCGTGTTACCACGGTGACCGCCACTCTTCAAAGAAATTGTTCTATGAATGTGTGTGTTTGTGTGTGTGTGTGTGTGGATCAATGTGCAGTTATTTGAAAGTAGTGCGAGGCCTCGTTCACACCTATATACAAAGGGTTTGAATTTATAGAAAAATTCAGTTTTAACCACGATATAGCAATGGCGTTTTGTAAAAGAGGTTTTTCAAACCCTGTGCTCAATAGTAATTGAGACCTTTTCATACTTCTATTTTATTATTAAATGTTCGGCTTGTTTGCTTTTATTTTAGAGATGCGAAGCATTCTCGAGAAAATAATATACAGTAGTGCTGAACTCCTCATGGGCATGACAGCCATCTAAGGAAATTCAGACACTGTAAAATAATGTACAGGCTGCTTACAGCTGAAAAATGTCCATCATGGGAAACGAATCTAGATTTAGTAAACTGAACCTATGATCACATGATTCCTAGGCTCACATGATACTGCAATTTGTATGGAAAACAGTAAGCAGTTATATATATATATATGTAAAAGCTGTAAATATATATATAAACATGGTCAACCTCCATGAAGTAAACTCCAAAGTGACAAAATGTAAATAAAGTCAGTAAAGCAATCAAGCGCCACGCAGTAAACTTGAGCGGATGTAATGTAAATAAAAGTCGTAAAAGGCCACGAAGTGAATTCTAGGCCTGACAGAAATGTAAATATATATATATATATAAAAGCAGCAAACGCACTGGATGTGAATCCAGGCTCATCGGATATGTCTGATAGCAATTATATATATGTATATATATATAAAAGCGATTAAACTCACTGGATATAAATCCAGGCTCATCAGATATGTCTGACAACAGTTATATATATATATATATATATATATAAGTAATTAAACGCATCGGATATAAAATCCAGGCTCATCAAACAAAGTCTGACCACAGTTTATATATATAAGTATATATATATATAAAAGGAATTAAATGCTCCAGACCAAAGTCTAGGCTCAATCGAGGCATAACTCGATAATGTTAGTGCATATATAAAATATATACATATATAAGTATTTATATACGATGTAAATGAAAACCACTTTGATCAAGTCGGGGCAAACGAACACAACACGACTCTCAATGTGTATAACGAAAGTGTGTGCTAATATGAGAAGAAGGCTTTATAGAATATAAGAAGCTTACGATTGGGGGTAAAAGTAGACTTCTATGACTTTAAATGGATAAACACTCAGCTCCCGCCAGATAAAAGATAGCTATATGTGAGCTAACTAGTGTTTAAAAATGAGGAAACACTCAAAAGATGTGTATGTAGAGTAAAATGGACAGGGCTTCCTCGCCTTTTTCCCTCCCTCTTCTTCTCAAATGGCTGACCCCAAGGCTTGTATATATAGATGGATGGTCGTAGGTACACCTGCAGCAGCCGCAGTTGTACCTGCGGCTGGTCGTGATGCATCCGAGCCTCGTGGGTCCCGTCATCTCGTAGTACGTGTACTCATGCACTGTAATGTCCGCTCAAACTTACAGAACTTCAATCCGAGCATCCGAATGAGGTATATCTGACCTTCTTTGGACCGCTTGTGTCGAGAGTTACGCAATGACATGGATAGAGGTTGTACGAAGTCAAGAAGAGGGGTCTATGCCCATGGTCTTCAAGCTTCAAATTTTATCCAAAGTACTGTCACACGTAATAGTCACTCGGGATTGTCAATCCTCGGTTCTTGTGGGACATTGTTGGATGTATGTATGTATAAAGTGTTGAGACGACGTGCCATTATCAAAGGAACAAGATGATGTTTGACTCCTCGCCGGGGTTATCGCCGGTTTGAGTTGAAAGTAGACGTTGCTCAGGGTTACAGCTAAAATTGGACTACTTGTTGGTATGCCGCGATATCATCTTATTAAGATGGTAAAATGACGTTGTGACTCCTCACTGGGGTTATCGCCTGTTTAAGCGAAAAGCAGACGTTGCTCAGGGTTACATCTGAGATTGGACTGCTGCTTGTTTGTATATCTCACTATCATCTATGGGTGTTCCTGTCTGCCCGTTTGTTAACTCCGTGTCTGAAGTGTGTGTGCCTTGACAGGATGTCTGGGGTTGAAGCTGATTGCATATGTTTGAAACAAGCATTTCCGGGGTTATCGCCGGAACTGCAATGGCATCTCTTGGGGCTATCACCAAGGATGGGGTTGCTACTCCCAATGTTGTCTCTGGGACTGGAACTGAGCATCGCGGTGTTATTGTCGAGACAGAACTATCCTCTCCGGTGTTGTTACCGGTCTTTTGATCTGCATATCTCGAGGTTATCTCCAAGATTGGAAATGACATTCCCGGTGTGTGTTTCGGAGTTTGAACTGATGTTCCGGAATGGATGTAAGCTGTGTTCCAAGGTTATCTCCAAAAGACAAATCTACTTTCCTACAATGTTAGTAATAGGAGGGCAGAAAATTTCGAGTGTCTACACTAATAGTTGCACCTGAGCTAGTTGCAGAGGTAGCAGCTGAGAGTGAGGAAGAAGAGGAACCTGAGGAGAATTGGTTAGAAGAATTTTATGATCAAAATTTAGAATTACAAAATCGTATTCATGAGTTGGAAGAGCAGGCTGAAGAACGGCAGGCGGTTGTGGAGCAAAGAGATACAACAATTCAAAATTGTGTTACCCGATGCGCGATGCTTGAACAGAAGCACTCTTTGGCAGAATATAAGATATTAGAGCTGGAATTTGAGAATGCTATGATCAAAGTACTGGTGAAAGAAGAAGCAAATGAACGAATGAGAATAGATGATGCATGGGTAAAAGCTGCACGACGCGTTGATATTGTAGAAAAAGACGTCCGATATAATAAGGCCAAAATATATGAAATGGATTTCACTTTTTGGACAGCAATTGGGAGAATCCAACATCGAGTTTGGAATTACCCTGTGCAGAGAATAATGATTCGAATCATGGATCAGAAATGTGACGAAGCAATTAAGGGTGGAATGTACTCTACAGCAAAGTTAAGTCCAACTGGGATGTCCCAGACAAGTCAAAAGCCAGTAGTTTAAGTGAGAGCGTTTATCGAGGAACCCGAACAAAGTTATCACGGGTAAACTAATCATAAACTATAGCAAAGTTTATACTTTATTTGATATTGGTTCTACCCACTCTTTCATTTCTACTACTTGCGCTCAATGTTTAAATTTTACTCTAGAGAAATTAGACTTTGACTTATCTGTTGAAACTCCGTTGGGAGAAACCTTCATTACATCCACTATTTATAAGTCTTGTTTGATTCAAATCGGTAACCGCATGTTACCTGTCGATCTTATTTCTTTGAAAATACTTGCATTTGATGTGATTTTAGGGATTGATTGGTTAACTACTCATCATGCTAAAATCGATTATTTTCATAAGGTTGTTAGCTTTCATATTCCTAACCAACCTATTATGCGAATTCAAGCAACCAAACCACTAAAATCAATCACTGTCATCTCAAGCCATAAAGTTATTCGTTTATTGAAAAACGAATGTCAAGCTTTCTTAGCTCATGTCACGGATTTAAATAAAAATACATCAGATTTGAATGATATTTTTATTGTTAATAAATTTCCTGACGTATTCTTGAAGACTTCTTAGCCTACCCTAGAGCGTGAAATCGAATTTTGTATTGACCCCGGTACAAAACCCATTTCGTATAACTTACAAATGATAAAGAAAGAGTTAAAGACTCTAGGGACCCACGTGAAGATAACGAATATACGAGTAGAATCGACTTTAATCGATAATGTTAAAGCCGCTCAAACTACACACCTGGAGTTGATGAATGTGAAGAAGAAGGTTCAAGAAGGCGTTATCTCAACCCTCAATTTTATTGGCCCATTTGAAATCCTTGATCAAGTAAGAACTGTGGCCTATAGACTCGTTTTACCGCCAAATATGTTACGTGTTCATAATGTTTATCACGTACCGATGTTACGTAAATATGTGGACGACCTGAACCACATTATTGATTTAGAACCGAACAAGATAACAGAAGATTTAACGTATGAGGAAATACCTGTTAAAAGCTTGGATAAGAAGGAACATGTTATACGCTAAAAGGTTATTTAGAAATCTGATGAGGTATCCTCATCTGTTCGGTATATCAGGTACGTACGTAAATTTCGAGGGCAAAATTTCATAAGGAGGGGAGATTGTAAAATCCCAAATTTTACGAATAAAGATTTAAATTTCTCAAAATATTTTTTTTTATTATGGTGTGGATTTAATATAATGTTATAGTTGTAGTTAATATTTATAAAATTTGCAAAGTATGCAAATTATTATATAATATTCGATTGGTCGGAAATATTATTTTTTTTTAGGGAATATCCATGACGATTGTCTGATCATTGGTGGACCCTTAATGTAATTATTGCCGGATTGAGAAAGCGACAAAAATATTTTATTAAAAATAACGGCGGAAGTTTTACCGTTATCTTGTTGAACTACTCGGTGAAAAGTACGATGTCGTGTGTGGTTGCATAGTAGCACATGGTATTGATTATTGATGCTTACGTGAGAAGTCACTTTCGCTTTTGTTCAATTATTGCTTTCGAGAATTATTGCATAGTATCTCACGTTATTTGATTCAATTATTGTCAATATTTTATATATTATTAAATCAATAATTGAGATGATGAAGTTATTAACATTATTATTTGCAATATTAACGATGTCTAGAAGTTCTTCCAAGGAGAGGTTTGGTCACCTAATTGTGCGCCAATAGGGAGAAATCCTTTTTTGGGAAACCCCCTCTTTCCTAGGAACGACCTGGTCGATTAATACTGTGAATTATAATAATGATGATGAAGTTTTTTTTATTAGTATTATTAATATAATAAAACAGAAAAGCTTTTTATATAAAACCGAATACTTTTATAAAGTTATTTGTTTTATTAGACAATAATTAGAATATATTATATTTTATTATGCATACTATTTTGCATAGTAAAATCTTTTTATACAAAACAGAATACTTTTATAAAGTTATTTATTTTATTAGACAATAATTAGAATATATTATATTTTATTATGTATAGTGTTTTGCATAGTAAAATCTTTTTATATAAAATAAAAATACTTTTATAAAGTTATTCGTTTTATTAGATTATAAATAGAATATATTATATTTTATTTAAAAAGATTTTGTTTTATTAGAATATTTTATTAAATCAATACTGATAGTCCGTTTTTAAAAGTGAATCAATCTAGGCTGTTCATGAATTAGTTACTATTCAATCTATTCTCCTATAAATAGAAACTCATTCCTTCATTATTTGTTACGAATTCACTGAAACTCTAGAGAAAGAAACTGTAGAGAGAATTCTTCTTCTATAATCTTGAGCGTATTTCTTTAGAGTTTAAGAAAGTTTTGAGCGTAGTGCAAGTTTTCTTCAAGTTTATCCTCGCCCTACCCGTCGGAGTACCCTTCTTTATAAGGTAAGGGATATTATTTGTTGTACCGTAAGAGGTATTATTTCTTTCGTATTCATGAATAGAACTTCTGTTATTCCATTCTTTATTTTTTTATTGAATAACTCATGATCTGGGACTACCCTATACTTGGTGAAATTCTTACATTATTCCATTCCTTATTATTACATTGGAATAACTTTTATATCTGATACCGCATACATGGTGAAATTCTTCTATTATTCCGTTCTTTATTATTCTGCCGGAATATCCTGTCGGTGCATTTACGCGTGACCTGGTTCCATTATTTATCATTCTGTTGGAATAACCTGTATGTGCGGTCTATCGCATTCGTGGTGAATTCTGTTGTTATTCCATTATTTATTATTACATTGGAATATCACAATGCATGCGCGCTTACGCAAGCCCAGTTCCATTATTTATAATTACGTGAAAATATCACATGCATAAGCTTTTCGCATGACATGGTTCCATTATTTATTATTCTTTTGGAATAATCTATCTATGTAATCTATCGCATGCATGGTGAATTCTTCTGTTATTCCATTCTTTATTATTTTGTTGGAATAACCTGTATATGGGGATTACCACATGCATAGTGAATAATCCTTTATATTCATTTCTTATTAAATTGGGGAAATGATCTGTTTACGTGGATTATGATGAAAGTCATAATATAAGCATTGGACTGTTGATTATGATGAAAGTCATAATAAAAGCATTGGACTGATGAAAATCATGGGTATATGTAGTATTAGTAAGCGTTATGATAAGTTATGTTGGTTACTATGTGAAAACATGAAAGTTTCTTATAAATCACAAAAGATTGAAAATTAGATTTTGGTAAAAATGGAATATGAAATTCAATTGACCGTATCTCCTATTTTATTTCAAATTTTGGACTGTGGTCAAGTCCTAGAGTTAGATATATGAGTTTTCTATCTTATCCAAGTGGAATCACTGGAAAAGGTGTTGTAGATTTTTGTGTGGACTGATTTTAGCAAATGAGTCAAAAACTGCAAAGTACCAAAAGCTACTGCCCAGAAATTTAAAAGGGCACTTTTAGCCACTTAATTTATGAAAAAAATTTTGGCCTTGTGGGACATGAAAATATATGGTATAAAGTACCCCCTGTCCAAAAATGAGCTCATTCCGACTTAAAATGAACAAGTTATGGCCAGTTCAATATTTAAGTTTTTCCGACAAAAAAAGCTATAACCAGAGTTCTATAACTCAGATGAGCATGAAATTTAAACTGGAAGATCACGTTAACATGTATAAGATCCTGCCAAGATTTGGGAATTTCTGGATTTAAACTTGAGGTAGCTAATTTCTTAAGAAATTAATTAGAAATTGATTTTTGAAAAATAGTAAATGAATTTTAAAAATTCCGAGAAAAATATATGTTCAATATGGGACTATATTCTGTTAAATTCCAGAAAAAAAAATATTTTGGGACTGATTTGGTATTTTTCATGAAAATAAACTAGTTAAGTAAATGAATTAAATATGTTATGTGAAATAACAAAATTGGTAAATAGGATTTTATGGCTTGAGAATCCTATATAGGGTATATGCAGATTTTTGATAAGAGATTTGATCATTGGTGATGAAATCTTATGAGTATGGCATTTTTGAATGATTAAATGCATTATTTGGTAAAATGTAAACAATTGAAATAAATTGTTTATAAGTTTAAGAAGTGATTAAAATATTGTTATAATATTAATAATATTAGATTATGAGTTTATTAAGTGATTGATAATATTTGGATAAATTTAAAGTCTTTAAATATTTATCCTTGTTTTCGTTTGATTAATGTTTATATCATTGTCATCATTCTCATGTTTATATTGTGATAAAAGTCATCTTTGGCTTACGTGCGTAGATGGACTTGGTGTGATTATGACCAGGGATTATTCGGTATAGTCATGACCGTAATGTGACGAATGATGTGGTAAAAATCCTCAGTGGCCTGTAGTGCATTGATGGACATTTTTTGGTATGATTATGACCAGGAATTATTCGGTATAGTCATGACCATTGATGATTTAATGAATATCATTGGCCCGTAGTGCATGGATGATTCGATGATGTGGTTTATTTATTAAGTTGAGTCTTAGCGATAAAGAATTTGATGAAAACATTTTAAATCATAGAAGATAGTAGATTTTATTCTCTAATTGACTTTTCTAATGGATTGCTTGTTCCGCTGCAGTTAAACTTGATGTCTATTATATTTTATCAGTTTAACATCGTTGAAGGATAATGATAACTTATTCTGCATTATCTTAGTCATAATATTTCTTACTGGACTAGTTGAGCTCACCCTTTTTGCTTTCATTGTTCTCTTCAGGAAATGAGAATATAGCTGGGACGAGTTAGGGAACGGATTGATAGTCCAAATGATAGCATTAGTAGTCCTCACTATTCTATGAAATAGTGTGATAATAAATATAATGAGGACTGAATTTGAGTTTGTATACTGTCTACGAGGACTCCATTGAGAGTGGATTTTGTCTAGAAGGCAATATTCTCGTTTAAACTCTCATTTTATGTTTTGTCGTATTTTACACGACAGTTGTATAATTAAGTTGAATTTGATTTATGTACCATGTATTTGGCGACTCAAGATGGGTGATGTATACCTATTTTTGGGGGCGTCACAAGGAGTGCAAAGATGAATTATTGACTGGTATGATCATAACCATTGAATTTATAATTGAATATCTTTAGCTTAAGGCAAAGGTGAATTGATTAACATTATTATAATTATTGTTTATATAAATTCTGAAATGACTATATATTTCTTTGAGATATTAATATTTTTGGCCCGTAGTGAAAAGATGACATGTTGTTGAATATCTTTGGCCTGTAGTGCAAAGATGAATTCTTGATGAATATCTTTGGCTAGTGCAAAGATAACGTGTTGTTGAATATCTTTGGTCCGTAGTGTAAAGATGACATGTTGTTGAATATCTTTGGCTAGTGCAAAGATGAATTGTTGATGAATATCTTTGGCCCGTTGTGACGCCCCCAAAACAGGTATTCATCACCCATCTTGAGTCGCCAGATACATGATACATAAATTCAAATACAACTTAATTATACAACAGTCATGCAAAATACGAGGACATATATACTGTGAGTTTCAATACAAATATTGTAACGTATATAATACTACAATATTCATACTTGAATTAATACATGCCATATAAAGTACAGCAGCAAATATTTCAAGTCTCCAAAGGGACACGAGAAGATTTCTGTTCTCTTCATTTTACTACGGTGCACTTTTGACGCTTTCAGGGTTGGGTTCTCATCACCCTATTGTTGTTCACCAAAATCAATTATTAAGTGACTTATAAAATACGACACACACATCTTAGGTCCTTAATATAATTATATATTGCATGTCATGCCATAGTGAGGACTTCTAATGCTATTATCTGGACTGTCAATCCGTTCCCCGACTCATCCCATCTATATTCTCATTTCCTGAAGAGAACAATGAAAGCAAAAAGGGTGAGCTCAACTAGCCCAGTAAGAAATATTATGACTAAGATAATGCAGAATAAGTTATCATTAGCATTCAACAATGTTAAACTGATAAAATACAATAGACATCAAGTTTAACTGCAGTGGAACAAGCAATCCATTAGAAAAGTCAAGTAGAGAATAAAATCTACTATCTTCTATGATTTAAAATGTTTTCATCAATTTCTTTATCGCTGAGACTCAGCTTAATAAATAAACCACATCATCGAATCATCCATGCACTATGGGCCAAGGATATTCATTAAATCATCAATGGTCATGACTATACCGAATAATCCCTGGTCATAATCATACCAAAAACTCGTCCCATCAACGCAAAGATGCAGCCATCGAGGATTTTACCACATCATTCGTCACATTACGGTCATGACTATACCGAATAATCCTTGGTCATAATCACACCAAGTCCATCTATGCACGTAAGCCAAAGATGACTTTTATCACAATATAAACATGAAAATGATGACAATGATATAAGCATTAATCAAACGAAAACAAGGATAAATATTTAAAGACTTTAAATTTATCATAATATTATCAATCACTTAATAAACTCATAATCTAATATTATTTATATTATAACAATATTTTAATCACTTCGTAAACTTATAAACAATTTATTTTAATTGTTTACACTTTACCAAATAATGCATTTAATCATTCAAAAATGCCATACTCATAAGATTTCATCACCAATGATCAAATCCCTTATCAAAAATCTTCATATACCCTATATAGGCTTCCCAAGCCATAAAATCCTATTTACCAATTTTGTTATTTCACATAACATATTTAATTCATTTACTCATAACAAGTTCATTTTCATGAAAATACCAAATCAATTCCCAAAATATTTCTTTTCTAGGATTTAATGTAATATAGTCCCATATTAAACATATATTTTTCTCAGAATTTTTAAAATTCATTTACTATTTTTCAAAAATCAATTTCTAATTAATTCCTTAAGAAATTAGCTACCTCAAGTTTAAATCCAAAAATTCCCAAATCTTGGCAGGATCTTATACATGTTAACGTGATCTTCCAGTTTAAATTTCATGCTAATCTGAGTTATAGACCTCTGGTTATAACTTTTTTTGTCGAAAAAACCTAAATATTGAAATGGTCATAACAAGCTCATTTTAAGTCGGAATGAGCTCATTTTTGGACAGGAGGTACTTTATACCATATATTTTCATGTCCCATAAGGCCACAAATTTTCTCATAAATTAAGTGGCTGAAAGTGCCCTTTTAAATTTCTGGGCAGTAGCTTTTGGTACTTTACAGTTTTTGACTCCTTTGCTAAAATCAGTCCACACGAAAATCTACAACACCTTTTTCTAGTGATTCCACTTCGATAAGTTAGAAAACTCATAGATCTAACTCTAAAACTTGACCACACTCAAAAATTCAAAATAGAATAGGAGATATGGTCAATTGAATTTCATATTCCATTTTCACCAAAATTTGATTTTCAATCCTTTATGATTTCTAAGAAACATTCATGTTTTCACATAATAACCAACATAATTTATCATAAAACTTACTAATACTACATATACCCATGATTTTCATCAGTCCAATGCTTTTATTATGACTTTCATCAAAATCAACAGTCCAATGCTTATATTATGACTTTCATCATAATCCACGTAAACAGATCATTTCCACAATTTAATAAGAAATGAATATAAAGGATCATTCACCATGCATGTGGTAATCCACATATACAAAGTTATTCTAACAATAATAAAGAATGGAATAACGAAGAATTCACCATGCATGCGATAGATCACATGAATGTGTTATTCCAATGTAATAATAAATAATGGAACCAGTCATGCGTAATCGCATGCATGTGATATTCCAATGAATAATAAATAATGGAACCAGTCATGCATAAACGCATTCCACGTGGATATTCCGACGTAATAATAAATAATGTAATAACAATGAATTCACCATGCATGCGATAGATCGCACCGGCTGAAGTTATTCCAACGTAATGATAAATAATGGAACTGTGTCATGCGTAACGCATCGGCTGTGATATTCACGTAATAATAAAGAACGGAATAATAGAAGAATTTCACCATGTATACGTATCTTAGATATATGAGTTATTCCAACAAAATAATAAGGAATGGAATAACAGAAGAATTTCACCAAGTATAGGGTAGTCCCCGTATACAGGTTATTCCAACAAAATAATAAAGAATGGAATAACAGAAGTTCTCTTCATGAATACAAAAGAAATAATACCTCTTACGGTACAACAAATAATATCCCTTACCTTATAAAGAAGAGTACTCCAACGGGTAGGGCGAAGATATACTTGAAGAAAACTTGAACTACGCTCAAAGCTTTCTTAAACTCTAAAGAAATACGCTCAAGATTATAGAAGAAAAATTCTCTCCTACAGTTTCTCTCTCTAGAGTTTCAGTGAATTCGTAAGAAATAATGAAGGAATGAGCTTCTATTTATAGGAGAATGGATTGAATAGTAACTAATTCATGAACGGTCCAGATTGATTCACTTTTAAACGGATGGTCCAGATTGATTTAATAAAATATTCTAATAAAACAAAATCTTTTTAAATAAAATATATTATATTCTATTTATAATCTAATAAAATGTATAACTTTAAAAAAGTATTCTGTTTATATAAAAAGATTTTACTATGCAAACACTATGCAGACACTATGCAAACACTATGGATAATAAAATATAATATATTCTAATTATTGTCTAATAAAACAAATAACTTTATAAAAGTATTCTATTTTATATAACAAGATTTTACTATGCAAAACACTATGCATAATAAAATATAATATATTCTAATTATTGTATAATAAAACAAATAACTTTATAAAAGTATTCTTATTTATATAAAAAGCTTTTCTGTTTTATTACATTAATAATACTAATAAAACAAACTTCATCATCATTATTATAATTCACACTATTAAACGACCAGGTCGTTTCCAGGAAAGATGGGGCTTTCCGATAAGGATTTCTCCCTATTGGCGCGGAATTAGGTGACCAAACCTCTCCTTGGCAGAACATCTAGACATCGTTAATATTGCAAATAATATTGTTAATAACCTCGTCGCCTCAATTATTGATTTAATAATATATAAAATATTAACAATAATTGAATTAAATAACGTGAGATACTATGCAGCAATTACTGTAGCAATAATTGAACAAAACTGAGTGACTTCTCACATAAGCATCAATAATCAATACCGTGTGCTACTATGCAACCACGCGTATTACTGTACTTTTACTACCGAGTAGTTCAACAGTATAAACGGTAAAACTTTCGTCGTTATTTTTAATAAAATATTTTTGTCGTTTTCTCAATCCGACAATAATTCCGTTATGGGGTCCACCAATGATTGTACCGTCGTACGAATATTCTCCGACAAAAAGAATATTTCCCGACCAATCGAATATTATATAACAACTTCCATACTTTGAAAAATTTATAAATATTAACCACAACTATAACATTATATTAAATCCACCATAAAAAAAATATTTTGATAAATTTTAATCTTTATTTGTAAAATTAGGGATTTTACAATCTCCCATCCTTATGAAATTTCGCCCTCGAAATTTATGTACGTACCTGATATGCTGAACAGATGAGGATACCTCGTTATATTTCTAAATAACCTTTTAGCGTATAATATGTTCCTTCTTATCCATGATTTTAACAGGTATTTCCTCATACGTTAAATCTTCCGCTATCTTGTTCGGTTCTAAATCAATAATGTGGTTCGGGTCATCCACATATATACTTAACATCGGTACGTGATAAATGTTATGAACACGCAACATATTTGGAGGTAAAACGAGTCTATAGGCCACAGTTCTTACTTGATCAAGGATTTCAAAGGAGCCAATAAAATTGAGGGTTGAGATAACGATTTCTTGAACCTTCTTCTTCACATTCATCAGCTCCATGTGTGTAGTTTGAGCGACTTTAACTTTATCGATTAAAGTCAATTCTACTCGTATATTGATTATCTTCACGTGGGTCCCTAGAGTCTTTAACTTTTTCTTCATCATTTGTAAGTTATACGAAATCGGTTTTGTACTGGGGTCAATACAAAATTCGATTTCACGCTCTAGGATAGGCTAAGAAGTCTTCAAGAATACGTCAGGAAATTTATTAACAATAGAAATATCATTCAAATCTGACGTATTTTTATTTAAATCCGTGACATGAGCTAAGAAAGCTTGACATCCGTTTTTTAATAAAAATATTTTACTATGCAAAAAACTATGCATAATAAAATATAATATATTCTAATTATTGTCTAATAAAACAAATAATTTTATAAAAGTATTCTATTTTATATAAAAAGCTTTTCAGTTTTATTACATTAATTATACTAATAAAACAAACTTCATCATCATTATTATAATTCACACTATTAATCTACCAGGTCGTTCCCAGGAAAGAGGGGGCTTTCCAATAAAGATTTCACCCTATTGGCGCGCAATTAGGTGACCAAACCTCTCCTTGGCAGAACTTCTAGACATCGTTAATATTACAAATAATAATGTTAATAACTTCGTCGTCTCAATTATTGATTTAATAATATATAAAATATTGACAATAATTGAATTAAATAACGTGAGATACTATGCAGCAATTACTGTAGCAATAATTGAACAAAATTGAGTGACTTCTCACGTAAGCATCAATAATCAGTACCGTGTGCTACTATGCAACCACTCGTATTAGTGTACTTTTACTACCGAGTAGTTCAACAGTATTAACTATAAAACTTCCGACGTTATTTTCAATAAAATATTTTTGTCATTTTCTCAATCCGATAATAATTCCGTTGTGGGGTCCACCAATGATTGTACGGTCGTATGGATATTCCCCGACAAAAAGAATATTTCCCGACCAATCGAATATTATATAACAACTTGCATACTTTTCAAAATTTATAAATATTAACCACAACTATAACATTATATTAAATCCACACCATAAAAAAAATATTTCGAGAAATTTAAATCTTTATTCGTAAAATTTGGGATTTTACAACCGTAGTGCAAAGATGACCTATTGTTGAATATCTTTGGCCCGTAGTGCAAAGATGACCTGTTGCTGAATATCTTTGGCATATAGTGCAAAGATGAACTATTAATGAATATCTTTGGCCGTAGTGCAAAGATGAATTTATTGGTATGATTATGAAATATGAACTATAATTTGGTATAATCATAATCTTTGATGTTTTAGGTAAAGACATGTGATGAAAATTATCTTCGTCCTATATGAAAAGAGGAATTTAGAACTACAATTATGATTATGAGTTATTCACATGATTGTGGACAGGAACTATTGATTGATGTTACAGGGATAAAACATTGTTGGTGGACTTTTAACATGAAGAAGATAATAGACTTTATGGTCTATTTGACTCTTCTAATGGATTGCTCGTTCTGCTGTAACTATGGTTGAAAAGTTTTATCATCTACCATATGTTCTAAATCTCTGATTTATTACTGACGAAAGCTATTGACAATTTAATTATCTTTAGTTATGATATTCTTTACTGGGCTATTTGTGTTCACCCTTTTGCTCCACAATTCCTTTAAGGTAATAAGAGTGTAGTTGGGTCGAGCGAGGATAACAGGGGAATAGTGTGATGGTTCGAGACTGTCAAAGTTTCTCAACACATTATAAAAAGGCATGACATACAATATATAATTGTATTGAGGACCTAAGATGTGTGTGTCGTATATTATACGTCACTTAATAATTGATTTTAGTGAACAACAATAGGGTGAGGTGAACCCAACTTTGAAAGGGTATTTTGCCACTATTATACAAGATATCTAATGACCTACAACTTTGTGTTATCATAAGACAAGGTTGTGCACATCCACTTGCTGAGTATATCTACGAGCACTACCTATATGATCTTGGAGTTTAGTTGAAATATAATTTTCAATTGCAGACAGTGGAGATAGTTATATGTCAAGAGAAGACTCACCATTGGAAAGAACATGATAGTAATCTTCTCATTTTTCTTTGGGGTCTATTGGGTTAACCAGGGATAATTCTGTGGGCATATGATATCTATCATAACCTAGACGCATGGCTTCCAATGTACGAAGGTTTCGTTGAGCACTTCTCAAAGATTTTAATTTTTAAAATAGTTATTGACTGTACCTTTATGTAATGTATCAATGTAAGGTGCTAACATAAGTTGGTGTCCAGAGTCACAGTTGGCATTTAAACTCACAGTATATGTGTTATCATATTTTGCATGACAATTGTAATAATAAAGTTGTAGTTATATTCTATACCATGTATTTGGCGACTCAAAATGGGTTGGATGGATTTGACTTATTTTGGGGGCATCACAGTTGGTATCAGAGCTTAGGGATATGGTCTCTGGCGGAGATCGTGGAATAGAACTAGGAGGGGAGAGACGAGTAAATCCTTCGCTAGTGTGTCCTACCTAAGCTTATTTATTGGTCGATCATAATATAGGGATATTATGTGATATGTTAATTTATTCAATTAACCCTTGTTTTGAAGCTGTATTCTAGAATGATATCTGAAATACACGAGATGAGCAATGGAGAAATCATGATGACTTGGAAGATTGAATCTAAAATGAAAGCAAGGTATTCTCAACTCTTCGAATTACCAGGTACATAAATTTCGGGGACAAGATTTCATAAGGAGGGGAGATTATAAGACCCCGAATTTTATGAAATAAAAGTATTCAATTTTTTATAAGTATTATTTAGTAAGTGGTTAAATTGATAAAAAGTTAAAGTTAAGGGTGATATATGTAAAGTTTACAAAATACGCAAGTGGTTATAAAATACTCATTGTTGTTGGAGAATATTCGTTTGCTCGTGGAATATTCTTGTTATCGGGGAATATTCGTACGACGGCGCAGCTATTTGTGGGCCCCATAACAGAATAACTGTCGGATGAAGAAAATGACAAGTTTGAGTTTTTATAAATAATGACGTAGTTGTTACTGTTAACACAGTTGGAATACCTGGTGGTTAAAATATAGTAATACGCGTTGTTGCACAGTAGCACACGGTATTGCATAATATTTTTGAATTATTGATTCTTACATAAGAAGGCATTACTTAATAATTATTACAGTAATTACTGTTCAATATTTTATTTTATTATTTCAATAATTGCTGCGCTGATATTTTATATTATTGTTGTTTCAATAATTGCCATTCCACAGTATTTCCCATTATCAGATCAATAATTCATATTATTTGAATAATATTATTAGATATCATTATTGGCAATGTCTAGAAAGTTCTATCAAGGAGAGGTTTGGTCACCTAATTGCGCGCCAGTAAGGGGAAATCCTTATCTAAAAGCCCCATCTTTCCTGGGAACGGTATGGTTGTCATTATTGTGATTCTGTAATATTATTTATAAATAATTATTTATTGATTTATATGATAAGGAAATATTTATTTTATGCTGATATAAATGATGGATATATTTTATGTGGTTGTAAATGAAGGAATTAGTGTTGAGGTATTTTATCAGTATTTTGTCGGAATGGAGGCATTAAAAATCAAATTAGTGTTCTTAAAGCTCTATTGCGTGAGTTATAAGTTTAATCCGACCGTTGGATCGTTGTGATTTTTGGATATGTTATACGTATATAAGTTGAGTATATGTCCACAAATTTTGAACCGTTAAAAATTAACGTATGATTTGTTATGAATTTTATGAGGTATTGAAAATCGTCCGTTTGCGGATTTCAGATATTTTATGCCTGGAATTTGGAAAAATGTAAAGCTAAAAAGTTGTAGAGAATTTGATTTCCTATGGAATGGACATATAATTCTTATTTTTCTGATAAAAGGGCTATTTATTATGAATTATTAATTTTTTTGATTATTATTTAAATGATAAAGCATTTTGAAAAATTCTAGAATTGGTGGGCCCCACTTTGGTTGGTGAGAAATGTGCTCAAATTTTATTTCAAATGTGGTGGGTGGCAATAGTAGCAGGTAAAGTCATCAGGTAGCAGGTCAAGTCTGCTTCGGCGTTCTAACATTTTCCTATAAATAGGGTGCTTAGTTAGAATTGAAAATCACACCAGAAACATAAGCTTTCTATATATATATATATATATATATATATATATATATATATATTATCGAGAGTATTTTGTGAGTATTTGGATACTTTGAGAGTTGCTATTTAGTGCAAGTTTGCTTCGACTTTACATTCGATATTCTAGTCAGAAATACTGCTCTTTTGAGGTAAGGGATATTGTCATTATTATGGTAAGGGATTGTAAGGGATTGTAAGGGGTTGTAAGAAATGTTATTTTCTTCGTAAATGATATTATTTTCTTCAATATTATTATGCTGAAATATTGATATGAACTTTATTATGGAATTTCTACCTTTTTATGTCGGGGTTACTATTCACGTATACGACACTATTCACGTATACAACATTATTCATGTTTAAGGCACTATTTACGTATATGATATTATTTATGTATACAGTACTATGTACGAATACGGAGTACTATTCATGAGTTACTATTCATGGGGTACTATTCATAACAAAATTGGTTTCTTTTTTTCTGACCAAATTATCGTTGATTTATAAATCTTACTCTTGAAATTAAATGCAGTTGTTGAGCATATTGTTTTTATTATCATATATAACATTTTTATAACCCTAATGATGATATTTCTCTTTGACTTGACTGTAAAGATGGGTAGATTATTGGTATGATCGTGACTATGGGTTCTCTTTGGCCAATAGTGAAAAGATGAACTGTTGACTGGTATGATCATAACCATTAAATTTATAATTGAATATCTTTAGCTTAAGTGCAAAGGTGAATTGATCAACATGGTTATAATTATTCTTTATATAAATTTTGAAATGATTATATATTTCTTTGAGATATTAATATCTTTGGCCCGTAGTGCAAAGATGACATGTTGTTGAATATCTTTGGCCTGTAGTGAAAAGATGAATTGTTGATGAATATCTTTGGCCCGTAGTGCAAAGATGACCTGTTGTTGAATATCTTTCGCCCGAAGTGCAAAGATGACATGTTATTGAATATCTTTGGCCTGTAGTGCAAAGATGAATTGTTGATGAATATATTTGGCCTGTAGTGCAAAGATGACCTGTTGTTGAATATCTTTGGCACGTAGTGCAAAGATGACCTGTTGCTAAATATCTTTGGCCATAGTGCAAAGATGAATTTATTGGTATGATTATGAATAGGAACTGTGATTTGGTATAACCATGATCTTTGATGTTTCAGGTAAAGACATGTGATGAAAATTATCTTCGTCCTGGATGAAAAGGAGAATTTAGAACTACAATTATGATTATGAGTTATTCACATGATTGTGGACAGGAACTGTTGATTGATGTTACAGGGATAAAACATTGTCGGTGGACTTTTAACATGGAGAAGATAAAAGACTTTATGGTCTATTTGACTCTTCTAATGGATTGCTCGTTCCGCTGGAACTATGGTTGAAAAGTTTTATCATCTACCATATGTTCTAAATCTCTGATTTATTACTGACGAAAGTTATTGATAATTTAATTATCTTTAGTTATGATATTCTTTACTGGGCTATTTGTGCTCACCCTTTTGCTTCACAATTCCTTTAAGTTAATAAGAGTGTAGCTGGGTCGAGCGGGGATAATAGAGGAATAGTGTGATGGTCCGAGACTGTCAAAGTTTCTCAACACATTATAAAACGGCATGACATACAATATATAATTGTATTGAGGACCTAAGATGTGTGTGTCGTATATTATACGTCACTTAATAATTGATTTTGGTGAACAACAATAAGGTGAGGTAAACCCAACTTTGGAAGGGTGTTTTGCCACTATCATATAAGATGTCTAATGACCAACAACTTCGTGTTATCATAAGACAGGGTTGTGCACATCCGATTCTTTGAGTATATCTCTGAGCACTACCTATAACGATCTTGGAGTTTGGTTGAAATATAATTTTCAATTGCGAGATGGTGGAGATAGTTATATGTCGAGAAGACTTCGACATTGGAAAGAACATGATAGTAATCTTCTCGTTTTTCTTTGGGGTCTATTGGTCAACCAAGGATAATTACGTGGGCATATGATATCTATCATAACCAAGACGCATGCCCTCCCATGTCATGGAAGGTTTCATTGAGCACTTCCCAAAGATTTTAATTTTTAAAATGCTTATTAGTTGCACCTTTATGTAATGTATCAATGTGAGGTCTTGACACAAGTTGGTGTCTAGAGTCACGATTGGCATTTAAACTCACAAAGATGTGTGTTGTCATATTTTGCACGACAATTGTAATAATAAAGTTGTAGTTGTTTTCGGTACCATGTATTTGGCGACCCAAAATGGGTTGGATGGATTGGACCTATTTTGGGGGTGTCACAATATATATATATATATATATATATATATATATATATATATATATTTTATATATATATATATGAAAGAAGTAAATGCAACGGATATCACACGCATGCTAAATCGATTCGAGTTTCGATAACAATTTATATATATATATATAAGTATTTTTATATATATAAGTATTTATATATATAAAAGAATTAAATCCACAAGATATCACACGCATGCTCAATCGATTTGAGTTTCGATAATAATAATAATATATATAAGTATTTATATATATATATATATATATATATAAAAGCAGTAAACGCTCCAGATGTAAATTCAGGCTCAATCAAATAGAGTTTGATGACAGGAAATATGTATATATATATATATATATATATATATAAGCAATAAAAGTCACGGATCGACGATCCGGGCATACGAATATAACACGACTCTAAATGTGAATAAGTATGTGTGGATGGAAGTGAGAAAAAGGCTTAAAAATCTTAGATGTCTTACAATGGGCTGCTAAGAAGACTTTAGATGGATTTTAATAAATGAATACTCAGTTTCCACCAGTTAAATATAGCAAAATACGAGCTCACAAGTGTTTGGAAAGAGAAAACACTCAGTTTAAAGTGTGTACAGAGAAAAATGGACAAGGCTTTCTCGCCTTTTTTCTTCTTAAAATGGCCACCCCAAGCCCTCTATTTATACAGAGGGGGAGCCACAGGTCCACCCGTGGCTACCCAGGGTGCCCTCGGGCTATGTGGACCCCACCGTCTCGAATTACGTGCACGCATGCAATGCGTTGTCCGCTTGAACCTTCAAAACTTTTAATCTGGGCATCTGATTGAGGCGTGTAATACCTTTCCGGAATGCTATTTTTGAGAGCTACACAATGCTGGGAAGATGGGTCCATGCCCAGATCTTCAAGTGTTCAAATTCTATCTGGTGTACTGTCTTGTGTAGTAGTCACTCAAGATTTTGAGCTATGGTTCTTGTAGGACACTTTTGTGTAGAATGTGGGTTGAATTATTGTTGAGATGGCAAAAATATAGCATCGAGGTGGCAAAATGATGATTTTTCCCCTCACCAGGGTTATCTTTGGCTCTGGGCTGATTTAGCAGTCGTTACTAAGGGTTATCTCTAAGATTAGGCTGATGTGAGTACTGAATGTCCTCAGGGTTGTCTTTGATGTGTGCCTGACCTCCCGGGGTTATCTTTGGGGTTGGAATTGAGTGCCTCGGGGTTATTTTCGAGGTTGAAACTGACTTCTGAGGATTAAAACGGACTTTTCTGGGGTTATCTACGGAACTGGAACTGCATTCCTCAGGGTTATCTTCGAGGTTGGGACTGAATCTCTCGGGGTTATCTCCGGGATTGGAATTGAGTATCTCGGGGTTGTCTCCAAGATGGAAAACTGAGTATCCCGGGGTTGTCTCCGGGATTGAGCTTATTTAACTTCCAGGGTTTATCTCTAGAAGACGATTCTACCCTCCTGCAAGGTTAGTAACAGAAATGCAAAATTTTGAGTGTCTACAAATATATAGCGAGAAAATACAACAGAAGATGTCAATAGTGTTGATGTCTACATCATCCAACCTATCCATCTAATGTAACTCCTCGTGAGTCACTAGATCTCCCCCAAGAGGGATATCAAGCCTATACAATGGAGGATCTGCACCGTCAAAACCATCTGAATATGGGCCACCAAAAGGGCCAGTCCCTAAGCTGGAAGGATCAAAAGAATCCACCTCGGAAGAATCTCTGCCCAAATATCGGTTGAAAAAATGCGCCCGGTCCAACTGCTGGGTCAAGCTATCAATTTAAGTCAAAATGACTACGCTCTCGGACGCAGGCAATCCAATACGCCATCATGACGGAGCCTGGAACCATATCCCCCATAAACAGTGTGGCGCGGGTCTGAGCTTAGATGGTACGAGGAGACCACCAGTGGTAGAATGACTCTTAAATGAACGGTCCCTCTGACAAATCAAGCCATAAACTCCCACCAATGAGATATCACTGATCAGCGACTGTGATACAGGCCTATAACGCCTGGCAGGAGGATAGATCGGGATATAGATCTCTTCTGTGGTGCTCCTGATAGCACGTTCTCCTAAATAGAGCTCACATCCTCCATCTGTGAAGAGAGGAAGCTGACGGGTGGACATCACATGCTCGACACTAGTCGAGAAACTAGCCTCAAAGCCAACTATCAAATGGTCCTCAGAATAGGGCACCCATGTAATGACACTAGCTGTCAATAACTCCAACTGTAGGCGAGAATGGTTGAAACCCTCAGCTACATGAACCTCCACCAGCGTGGAATGATGCCATAGTCGTCCCCATGGATAGGTGTCCAAACCTAACAGGCTAATGGGACGCAGACATGGAAGCCTCTTATAAGCCCAAAACTACCAACATAAGATCAAATATCTGCGGTCAGTTAACACTCTTAACCCAAACAAGGGAAATCAAAAGAAAAATACTCACCAGCAGGAATGGGTAAAATCCTAGCCAAGTCTCTGTCAAGCCCTGCGAGTGCATACGCATTTCCTTGAGGAAATAAGTAAAGGTATAGGAGCCCCAATCATACTCACCAATACGGTCCACCTCACATGTGTCACTGACTAAAATAAATTACACCGTGGAAGAGTTATCCGCCAGGAAACAACCCCGAAGGATAACCAGGAACAACCGCCAAAAAATTTGATCCCTGACTCTCCTATCATCGGGTAATGGCTCACTCAATGCCCCATTTATGGCGTCTACACTCAAAGGACCAGTGTGGATTGTCCTACCTTTGAGCGCCTCAACCTGGACTCCTAGCAAGGATCTGACGACAGTAGGGGAAATGTTAGGCACACAAGGCACTAACGCCCTTGAAAACTCCATACTGGTGATAAATTTCCAATCAATAGATGTTATCATCACCTCGCAATCTAGCAAATGGAGAGACTAAGTCTGGTGAAACCAACGCTCAAATAACGCCCTGAGATAACCCCAAGGACAACGACGGGGGAGGATGGAAAAGAACGCCTCGAAACCCCAAGCATGTATAATCTCTCGGACTGGGGGTGAAGAGTCCAGCACAGAGTGTTTATCAAACCGGGCCCCTTAAAAATGTCACAGTAAATCTAGGAACTTGTATCACAAATGTAAACCAACATCAGAACCCTTGCTCCTCATCAATAGGAAAAAGGAAGATCAAACACAGCTTTTACCTCGTTCACATGCAAATAGATCGAGGGGTGGCGACTCAAATCATCCAGAAGCTCTGGATTCGTCACATTTTAGGCTGGTAACTCCCTGTAGGGAATAGAAGCAGTAGGAGCAGGAGCCACAACCGGTACATCCTAGTCCTCAACATTCGGCACCTCAACCCGGATAGGATGAATCACTGACTCCGTCAACCGACAAGGCTGTCGAGCTGGGTGAGGTTGAGGCACGTCAGAAGCTCTCCTCCTAACACCTGAAGAGGTCCTATGGGAGCTGCTCGGCTGGTCTGGATCCATATATCTGGACACAAGTCTCTAAATCACCTTTAAAAGGGTGTGGTAAATTCTAACATGGAGCTTATTAAATACATTTTATGTCTATATGCATGTATGCATTACTTTAACATACACCTATAGTAGAGTTAAAAGTGCATGTCTATTCATTGCCTAGACTCTTGGAAAATTTTTGCCAGAGTCTCCTTTGTAAAAAGGACTATCCACATGCGCGTAGGCATGACTAGGTGGCTATTCAGTAGCACACCAACTCATAGTCATAAACATCCTACATGCATGATAAGTGTCAAAGTTATAATTTGTAAGGGTAGTTTAATTACCAGGATTACTTTGTTTTAAAACCTTTGCTCATTTTTCCTCAAATAGGATAAGAAATAACAGAAAAGAGGTGCCAATTTGACTACTTCAAAAGTTAAATTTTTTCACATCAATACATTCAGCATGGTTAAATACTAACATTTACTATGTTGAATATTTTTTTCTCAAGTCATATGAGCATGCATAACCACTACTATGTGTTTAGAAGCATTTCATGTGATAACTTACTTTTCAACGGACAAAACTGGAAAAGAAGACATGCATACATTACCAGGATAGTGTAGAACACTTGTACGGTGATGGATTTTGCAAAAAAACAGCCCAAATTCAGTAGATCTGAAGAAGAACTCTCAGATTCTATGTGTGGCGTCAAGTGAAAATGACTTGTGAAAGGGAAAGAAGCCTCAAATAGACCCGAGGATAGTGGCAGGTCTACTTGCGGCTGCTGCAGGTCCACCTACGGCTATCCCAGGTGGTCCCCACCCCCTCCAGCTCGATCCAATTTGAGTTGCAAAGGAGGTCCTATAAGCTGAAAAGTTAAATCAATAAAAAAGATGTTACGCGATTAAATGGAAAAGCCTAATATCCCTATTTTCAAAGACCAAACTGCGGGTCTACACATCAATCATTGGTATTTGCCCGAGCACAAGGTTTACAAAGCCGATGATTATAGCTATTGTAGGCTACCATTGGAAATACCTCACAAAGGTCCAATGCCATCAACTTGAGGTTGTGATTCCAATTGCAACCATATATTTCATCAAAAATCTCTCCCCAAGCAGGGATTTCATACAACTTTAGCCGCTGGCAAGTAAATCCAGCGAAGCCTCAAGGATGATCCGATGATGTTAGCCGTTGAAGCACATTTCAGTGAAGGTTAAGCAGCCTTGACGTTATTAGCCGCTGGCAAGTAAATCAAATGAAGCATCGAGGATGATCCAATGATTTTAGCCGATGAATCACATTTCAGCGAAGGTCAAGCAGCCTTGACGTTACTATCCACTGGAAAGAAAATCCAACGAAGCATCGAGGATGATCTGTTGATTTAATCTGTTGAAGCACATTTCAGTGAAGGTCAAGCAGCCTTGACGTTATCAGCCGTTGGCAAGTAAATCCAGCGTAGTATCAGAGGTGGTCCGATGATGTTAGTTGTTAAAGCACATTTCAGCGAAGGTCAAGCATCCTTGACATTATCAGCCATTAACAAGTAAATCTAGCAAAGCATCAAAGGTGGTCCGATGATGTTATCCGTTGAAGCATATTTCAGCGAAGGTTAAGCAGTCTTGACATTATCAGCCGTTGGCAAGTAAATCCAGCGAAGCATCCGAGGTGTTTCGATGATATTATCTATTGAAGCACATTTCAATGAAGGTCAAGCAGCCTTGACGTCATTATTCATTGGCAATTAAATCCAGTGAAGCATCAGAGGTGGTCCGATGATCTCAACCGTTGAAGGACATTTCAACGAAGGTCAATCAACCTTGACAACACAAACTATTGGCAGTAATTCCAACAAAGCACTGGAAAAACCTGGTGATACAAACCAGGGAAACCATCCTCATCGAGGAGGATCGATGATGGAATCTGTTATACAAATCTTCAGCAAACAAAGCACAATTCCCCAAGAGTCTCTCGCACATGAAAAGAACATCTGTGGTGGAAAGTCTGCACCGAGGGTCAAGGACTTTGGTGATAACCCCAATGTCAACGTCCTCTGATCTCATTTATGGAGCAACCTCCATTCCATGCATTCAGCATACATTTACATCATGCTGTATTATATTGCATCATGATTATCTTGTCATATTTCAAGTGTCTAGTGTTCTTTATCCTATCCATGCCATTACCTTGCATGGATATGATAAACAGGGGCATCTGTAGACACTTGAAATTTTGTATTCCTGTTACTAACCCTGCAGAAGGGCAAAATCGTCTTCCAGAAATAATCCTGGAAGTCAAATCAGCCCAATCCCAGAGAAAACCCTGGGATATCCAATTTCAACCCCGGGATATCTAGTTTTAATCCCGGAGATAACCCTGAGAGGTTCAGTTCAAACCTCAGAGATAACCCCAAGAGATGCGGTTCCATTTCCAAAGATAACCCTGGAGAAGTCAGTTTCAACCTTAGAGACAACCCCGAGGCACTCAGTTCCAATCCCAGAGGTAACCCCGGGAGATCAGGCACACCCCAGAGACAACCCTGAGGACATTCAGTACTCACAGCAGTGTAATCTCAAAGATAACCCTGAGCAACGACTACTACATCTACATAGAGCCAGAGATAACCCCGGTGAGGGGAAAAATTGTCATTTTCCAATTTAATACAACATTCACGTCATCTTAACATCATTTATACCCACATTTCAGATGAAATGTCCCATAAGAAACATAGCTCAAAATCCTGAGTGACTACTACACAAGACAATATACCGGATAGAATTTGAAGACTTGAAGATCTGGTCATGGATCCATCTTCCCAGCTTCGTACAACCTCTTATCCCATGTCATTGTGTAGCTCTCAATAAAAGCATTCTGGAAAGGTATAGCATGCCTCAATCGGATGCCCAGATTGAAAGTTATGAAGGTTCGAGCGGAAAGCACGTTGCAAAGTGCACGTATTTCAAGATAGCGGGACCCACATGGCCTGGGGCAACCCGGGCAGTCACAGGTAGACCCGCAGCCAGTTGGTCTATATATAGAAGGTTTGGGGTGGCCATTTTAAGAAGAGAAAAACTGAGAAAACTCTTTCCATTTCACTCTGTACACACTGCTATAGTGATCCAAATTGAGTGCTTCCTTTTTCTAAACACTTGTGAGCTCGTGTTTTACAACATACTGAAATTTAACCGGTGAAAACCGAGTTTTCATTCGTTAAAAGCTATCTGAAATCTTCTTGGCAGCCCACTATAAGATATTTCAAATTTTTAAGCTTTTTCTCACTTCTGTAGATATATATCTACTAATGTTGAGAGTCGCCCGTGTGGATATGCCTGAATCGTTGATCCGCGGGCTTTTATTGCTTATATATATATATATATATATATATATATATATATATATATATATATATATATATATACATACATTTTAGTCAGTTCGGAGATCACTTAAATGGGCCATTTATTGCTTTTATATATATATACATAGATATATATATATATATATATTTATATTTCTGTCTGGCCTGAAGTTCACTCTGTGGCCTTTTACTGCTTATATATATATATATATATATATATATATATAATCGCTTTCTCAACTCATGTTAGATTTGCCTAAATTTGGCTATCTCTCACTTTAACCGGTTCATGGTGACTAAACTAGAACCGTTGAAGCTGGAATTCTTAGATTTACTCAAATCTAATTTGTTTTTTAGCTTTTGCTACGGGCTAGATTTGTCTTAATCTGGCTATTTCTCACTTTAACCGGTTCATGGTTACTAAATTGGAACCGATGAAGCTGAAATAGTTTAGATTTATTCAAATCCAGTTCTTGTTTTAGTTGTTGTACATATTACTTTATCATGTGAGCCTAGAAATCATGTGATCACAGATTCTATTCCTGAATCTAGATTCGGTTCCCGTGATATACATTTTCAGCTGCCACCAGCTTGTAAATTATTCATAGTGTCTAAATTTCCTTAGCTGGCTCTTATGCCCACAATGAGTTCGACACTGCTATGTATCTTATTTTCTCGAAGATGATTCGCAACTTGAAAATAATAAAACAAATCAAGTCGAACACATAATAAAATGGAAGTATCAAAGGCCTCAATTACTATTGAGCACAAGGGTTTGAAAAACCTGTTTTACAAAACATCACTGCCATATCTCTTTAAAATAGAACTTTTATACAAAAGTCAAACCCTTTGTATATAGGTATGAATGAGGCATAACACTACTTCCAAATAAACTTCACATAGACCTACACACACACACACACATTCAGATAAAAGTTTAAATTAAAAAGTAGTGGTAACCGTGTTATCACGGAAGTAGGGGGTGCCTAACACTTTCCCTCCGCTTAATCAAGCCCTCAAACCCTAACGAATTTTGGTTTTACAGACCGGTTAAACAGTGTCACATCACTAAGTCTTTGTGCAAACCTTTTCTCTGTTGAGTTGGTGTAACCATTTAAAAATACCAACTGGCGACTCTTACAGTCAAATCGTAGACATATACATGTCAGACCTTTTCAAACTTATTTTTTCAAACAAATCTCACGTATCATGAGATCACCAAAAAATAAGAACAGAAAGGGACAAATAAAAATCCCAACGTCGACATTCATCATTTAATATTATAACTCACAATATTGACAACCAGATCGTTCACAAGGAAGAGGGGCTTTCCGATAAGGATTTCTTCGTACTGGAGCACAATTAAATAACCAAACTCATTTTCTCGACAGAACTTTCTAGACATTGTCAATAATGCAAATAATAATATGAATAATTGTGTTGTCTCAATTATTGATTTAATAATATAAAATATTATGCAGATGATATTGTGACAATAATTGAATTAATAATATGAGATATTATGCAGCAACTACTATGGCAATTATTGAATGAAACTGAGTGACTTCTTACGTTAGCATCAATAATCAGATATACTATGCAATATTGTGTGCTACTGTTCAACAACGCGTATTACTATACTTTTATCATAGGATACTTCAACAGTTTAATAGTAAAAGTCTTATCGTTATTTTTATAAAAATATAATTTCTATCGCTTTCTATCCAGAAAATAATTACATTATGGGTCCACTAATGATTAAGTCGTCAGCATTTAATATTCCCCGTGAAGAATATTCCCAACAAAACGAATATTCCCCGACACAACGAATATTTTATGACAACTTGCTTACTTTGTAAAATTTTCACATATCACCCTTAACTTTAACATTTTATCAATTTAACTATTTACTGAATAGAATAATAATTATAAGAAAAATTGAATACTTTGATTTCATAAAATTCGGGGTCTTACAATCTCCCCTCCTTATGAAATTTCGTCCCCGAAATTTATGTATCTGGTAGTTTAAAAAGGTGAGAATACCTTACTTTCATTTCAGATTCTATCTTACAGGTCATTTCCTCTATATCATGATTTCTCCATTGGTTATCTCTTGGATTTCAGATATTAGTCTAGAATACAGCTTCAAAACAAAGGTTAATTGACATATCACAATTTGTCAATTTATTAAGAAAATTCAGCTTATGTAGGGCACACACTAGCGAAGGATATTACTCGTCTCTCCCCTCCTAGTTCTAGTCTCAGATCTCTGCCAGAGACCATATCCCTAAGCCTTGATACCAACTGTGATGCCTCCAAAATAGGCCCATACAACCCATTATGGGTCGCCAGATACACGGTACAGAATCCAAATACAAACTTCATTAATACAACTGTTAAACTGTCGTAAAAAATATGACAACACATAAGCTGTGTGTTTAAATACAAATATTGTACTGAGTATAATACGACAATATACACCCATAAATTATTACAATGCCATATAAAATACAACAACAAATATTTCAAGTCTTCAAAGGAACACGTGAAGAATTCTTTCCTCCTCATTCTAATGGGGTGTATTTTTGACGCTTTTAAAGTCGGGTTCACCTCATCCTATTGTTGTTCACCAAAATTAACTATTAAATATCGTATAAAATACGACACCCTTATTTTAAGTCCTCAATACAATTATATATTGTCATGTTATTTTATAATGTATTGAGAAACTTCAATAGTCACAGACCCTCATTATATTCCCTTGTTATCCTTGCTCGACCCAGCTACACTCTTATTACCTGAAAGGAATTGTGAAGAAAAAGGGTGAGCACAAATAGCCCAATAAAGAATATTATGACTAAGATAATGTAGAACAAATTATCCTTAGTCCTCAACAGGAAAAAATCTGATAGAATACAATAGACAACAAGTTTTGGATCAACAACTGCAGCGGAAATAGCAATACATTAGAAGAGTCAAGTAGAACATAATGTCTACTATCTCTTCCAAATTAAAAGTCCATCGTTAATATTTTATCCCAGTAATACCCATCAACAGTTCTTTGTTGTACCCAAGACATAGAGAACTTTCATCACATATCTTCACCTGAACCACCAAAGAAAATAGTTAAATTCATAATTCATGTTTATAATAATGTAAATCAATAGTTTGTCCTTGCCACAAAGTCTTAATAGAACTTCCACTCAATGTCTTTTCCACAAAGGCTAAAAACACTCAATAATCATATCATCTTTACACCTTACACCAAAGACATTCAAATGTAATAACAATTGTCATGATCATATCAATCAGTTGTCTATCTTTGCACTACGAGCCAAAGATACTCAACTGTAATATCAATGGTCATGATTATACCAATCAATTATCTATCTTTGCACTACGAGCCAAAGATGTTCAACTATAAAACTGATGTTCAACAATCCATCTTTGTACTACGGGCCAAAGATATACAACTGTAAAATTAATCAACAGTCCATCTTTTCACTACGGACCAAAGACATACAACTGTAAAATCAATGGTTATGATTATACCAATACACGATTTCGGTCATAATCATACCAATCAACAGTCCATCTTTGCACTACATGCCAAAGATGACTTTCACCACAATATAAGCGTGAGGATGATAACAATGATATAAAGAATAAATCAAGTGAGATCAAGGATAAATATTAGAGATTTATAATTCAATTTATCTAGAGTTCAAGAATATCCAAATTGTCAACATGATCACTAATTATGGAGTAAAATTCAAGATTGATATTCATGTATCAAAAATAATTTGGATAGAAAGAAACCTTATAATTTGGATAGTATCCCTTACTTTAGTAGAAGATTGGATATTGCAATAGTGTAGTAGCAGAATACTCTTCTTCTTTCTCTCTTATTATTTCTCTATAGTTTCTCTCTATAGTTTTAGTGAATTCATAAGAAATAATGAAGAAATGAGCTTCTATTTATAGGAGAATGGACTAAATAGTAACTGATTCACAGACGGTCCTGATTAATTTACTACTAAAATGGACGGTCTATATTGATTTACTATTAAAACTTCAACCGATTGTCCATACTGATTTACTATTACAACTTCAACTAGCATTCCATATTGATTTACTATTATAACTTCAACCAGCGGTCCATATTGATTTATTATTATAACTTCAACCGACGGTCTGAAAAATTAGCACATCTCCCCATGGAATAATAAGTCAAACTTACAACAAATGCCTCATGACAAATCCCTCTATTTATATCAAAAATTGAATAAATATTTACCATAAATCACTTATCTTCAATCAACACATTTTTAATCTTTCAACAATTATTCATCATTGAATATTATAACTCACAATATTGACAACCAGATCGTTCACAGGGAAGAGGGGGCTTTCCGATAAGGATTTCTCTTTACTGGTGCGCAATTAAATAACCAAACCTTTTCCTCGATAGAACTTTCTAGACATTATCAATAATGCAAATAATAATATGAATAATTGTGTAATCTCAATTATTGATTTAATAATATAAAATATTGTGCAGATGATATTTGTGACAATAATTGAATTAATAATATGAGATACTACGCAGGAACTACTGTGGCAATTATTGAATGAAACTGAGTGACTTCTTACGTAAGTATCAATAATCAGAGATACTATGCAATATTATGTGCTACTGCGCAATAACGCGTATTACTGTTCTTTTATCACTGGATATTTCAAAAGTTTAACGGTAAAGTTTTGCCGTTATTTTTATAAAAAGATTATTTTTGTCGCTTTCTATATTCAAAAATTATTCTGTTACGGGGTCCACCAATGATTGTGTCGTCGTACAAAAATTCTCCGATAAAAAGAATATTCCCCGACCAAACGAATATTCTCCGACACAACGTGAGACGCCCACAAAATAGGTATACATCACCTATTCTGAGTCACTAAATATATGGTACAAAATTTAAATACAAACTTCATTTATACAATACGACAAAAACGTAGCTGAGAATTTTTACATGAATATTGTCTCATAGACAATATCCAAACTCAAATGGAGTCCTCACTATATTTATTATCACACTATTTCGTAGAATAGTGAGGACTACTATAGCCACCATCCTGGACCATCACTCCATTCCCCGACTCGTCCCAGCTATATTATCATTTCTTGAAGAGAACAATAAAAGCAAAGGGTGAGCTCAACTAGCACAGTAAAGAATATTATGACTAAGATAATGCAGAATAAATTATCATTAGCCTTCAACAGTGTTAAACTGATAGAATACAATAGACAACAAGTTTAATTGCAGCAGAACAAACAATCCATTAGAATAGTCAAGTAGAGCATGATATCTACTATCTTCTATGATTTAAAAATTAATCATCAATTTTACCGCTGAGACTCAACTTAATAAATAATCCACATCACTGAATTATCCATGCACTACGGGCCAAGGATATTCGTGTCATCACCAATGGTCATGATCATGCCAACAACTATCCATCAATGCACTATGGGCCAATGAGGACTTTTACCATATCTTTTTTAACATTACAGGTCATGATTATACCGAATAATCCCTGGTCATAATCATACCAATCAACAGTCCATCTATGCACTACGAGCCAAAGATGACTTTTTTTACAATATAAGCATGAGGATGATGACAATGATATAAGAATTCAATTAAATGAAAGTAAATGATAAATTTTAAAGATTTATAATTCAATTTATCCAGAATTCAGTAATGTCTAAATTGTCAACATGATACTACTTTGTGGAGTAAAATTCAAGAATAATATTGTATCAAAAATAATTTGGACATAAAATAAATTAATTTTTGTCATGAATAGTACCCCAGGTGAATAGTACCCTGTAAATAGTACTTCGAGAATAGTATCCCGTTAATAGTACGCCAGCATGAAAAGATCAAAATTTAACAAGAATATTCAGAAAATTATTCTTGTGAAATGATACTAGATAAAACGCAAATTTCAAAGATATTCCATTAATTTCAAGGAGTATAGAAGTAATACTTAACAAAATGAATGTATAATTTAGAATCTGAAACAAAATAATATTACTTACATACTACAAAGTATGGAAGAAAATATTATTTCTTACGAATATTGAACAAAAATAATATCTCTTACGAATATTGAACGAAAATAATATTCCTTACGAATATTAAATGAAGATAATATTCCTTACGAATATTGAACGAAAATAATATTCCTTATGAATATTGAACGAAAATAAAATTCCTTACTAATATGAAAAATAATATCGTAAGCGAATATGAAATAAATAATACCCCTTACCTGAAAAGGAAAGTACTTCTGATTGGTAGGGCGGGGATATTCTTGAAGAAAACTTGCACTATTTTCTACACTCAAAGCTTCCGTAAACTCTGAAGAAATACACTCAATATTATAGAAGAAGAATTCTCTGATTCTGATGTGATTTTCAATTTTAAACTAATCATCCTATTAATAGGAGAATGGAAGGATACTATTTAGAAAATAAAGTCACGGACTGCACAGTGCTTCTTCACATACGCGCATAAATTCTGTAGAATTTTTTTTTATTTTTACTATGCAAATACTATGCTGACACTATGCAAACACAAAGCATAATAAAATATAATATATTCTATTTTTCTTAAAAAACAAAACTAATATATATATATATATATATATACACACACAATGATCGGTCCTAACTTGCATCTTTATCAAATCAACCCCTTTTTTTTTTTCAAAACAACTAATTTTGTTTTTAATATTTTATGGAACTGGAATTTTTCCATAATACAATATTTTGGGCGTGATTTGGATACCTATACCAAAAAATATACGCAATGCATCGCATGCACTCTATTTTGTTATACGTATCCAAATCACATCCAAAACACTGTATTATATAAAAATTCTAGTTCCATAAAATATTAAAAAAAATAGTTGTTTTAAAAAAAAGCAAAAAAAAAAGTTCGTATTTCAAGAAACTGGGAGTCCTGGGATAGAACCTACTCTCTCTCTCTCTCTCTCTCTCTATATATATATATATATATATATATATATATATATATATATATATATATATATATATATATATATATACGAATAACTTTCTACCGATTATTTTGAAAAATCTGGTGTTGGGGGTTCATAAAATACGTCAAATTTACAACAAATACTTCATAAAAATCCCCTGTATTTATCTTAATTCACTTGGATTTACAAAACACATTTTTAATAACATTATCATTAATATTATAACTCACAATATTAACAACCAGATCATTTCTAGAAAAGAGGGGGCTTTCCGATAAAGATTTCTCCTCATTGACGTGCAATTAGCTGACCAAACCTCTTTCCTCAATAGAACTTTCTAGACATCGTCAATAATGCAAATAATAATATGAATAACTTTGTTATCTCAATTACTGATTTAATAATATAAAATATTGTGACAATAATTGAATCAATAACGTGAGATACTATGCAACAATTATTGTGGCAAGAATTGAATAAAACTGAGTGACTTCTGATGTAAGCATCAAATATCATGTGCTACTATGCAACCACGCGTATTACTATACTTTTATCACCGATTATTTTAGCAGTTAACAGTAAAAATTTTGCTGTTATTTTTATAAAAAATTATTTATGTCATTTTCTAACTCCGAGAGTAATTCCGTTGTGGGGTCCACCAATGCTTGTGTCGTCGTATGAATATTCCCTGATAAAACGAATATTCCCTGACCAAACGAATATTTTATGACAATTTGCTTACTTTGCAAAATTTTTAAATATTACCCACAACTATAACATTATATCAAATCCACGCCATAATTTTCAAAAAGATATTTTGAGAAAATTAATCTTTATTCATAAAAGTTGTGGTCTTACAACCTCCCCTTCTTATGAAATTTTGTCCTCAAAATTGGTGTACGTACCTAGTATGTCGAAGAGGTGAGGATACCTCATTTTCATTTCGGATTCTAACTCCCAGGTCATTTCCTTTACATCATAGTTTCTCCACAAAACTTAGGTATAACCTTGGAGCGTAGAATATGTTCCTTCTTATCTAAGATTTTAACAGGTACCTCTTCATACTTTAAATATTCCGCTATCTTGTCTGATTCTAATGCAATAATGTGGTTCGGGTCTTCCACATATTTACGTAATATAGATATGTGAAAAACATTATGAACACAAGACATACTTGGCGGTAAGGCAAGTCTATAGGCCACAGTTCCTACATCGGGGTTATTTATAGGCCACGGTTCCTACGTCGGGGTAAGGAGAGTCTATAGGCCACATTTCCCACATTGGTGGAGCAATTTGATGATTTTGTCCTTCATCGGGGTTATCTCCAGTTTTGGCTGATAAAGCAGACGTTGCTCAGGGTTATCTCTAAGATTGGGCTGCTGCAAGTGATGAATGCCCTCAGGGATATCTCTGAGGTGTGCATGTCCTCCCAGGGTTATCTCCGGGTTTGGGAATTGAGTGCCTCGGTGTGAGTCCCGAGGTTGAAGCTGACTGCATGGGTTGAAACGAGTATCTCCGGGGTCATCTCCGGAACTGCAACTGCACTCCTTGGGGTTATCTCCAAGGTTGACATTGTCTTTCCCGGTGTTGTTTCTGTGACTGAGACTGAACATCTCGGGGTTATCTCCAAGATGAATCGGCCTTCTCCGGTGGAATTTCCAGTATTTGCACTGTTTTCCTCGGGGTTATCTCTGAGGTGGGGAAATGATACTCCCGATGTGATTTTCGGGGTTGAAACTGAACTTCTTATGGTATTTTTGGGATTAAGATGAGTTGTCTTCTAGGGTTATCTCTGAAAGAAGATTTTGCACTTCCTACAATGTTAGTAACAGGTAGGCAAAAAATTTCGAGTGTCTACAGGAGCCATGCCTATACTTGCTTGATAACTGTTGTTGTAGGAGAATTCCACCAATGGCAAAAACGTATCCCAACTTCCTCTAAAGTCAAGGACAGAGTCTTAGTAGATTTTCAAGAGTTTGAATGTCCTTTTTGACTGCCCATCCGTCTGACGATGACATGCCAAACTGAATCATAAATCCGTGTCAATAGCTTTCTACAAACTAACCCAAAATCGTGAAGTGAATCTTGGGTCTCAATCAGAAACTATGGATACTAGCATACCACGCAGTCTTACAATCTCATTTATGTAAATACGAGCAAGACATTCAAGTGAATAAGTGAGAGTATAGGTAAGAAATGAGAAGACTTGGTTAATCTATCAATAATGACCCAAATTGCATCTATGCCTTGAATAAACCTTGGGAAGGCCGATAATGAAATCCATGGTAATGTGCTCCCACTTCCATTCTAGAATTTCAAGTGGTTGCAATGGACCTTTTGGCACTTGATGCTCCGCCTTGACACGTTGACAAGTTAAACACCTTGAGACAAGTTAACCATGGTGAACATAGTGATGTGAAAAAATTTGACTTTTGAAACAATCAAATTGGCACCTTTTTCTTCTATTTCTTATCCTATTTGAGGACAAAGGTGCAAAGGTTGTAAAATAAAGTAATCCTGGTAATTAAGTTACCCTTATGGATTATGACTTTGACATTTTTATGCATATAGGATGTTTATGACTTTGGATTGGTGTGCTACTGAATGGCCACCTAGTTGAGCTCACCCTTTACTAGGCTAGTTGAGCTCACCCTTTGATTTCATTGTTCTCTTCAAGAAATGAGAATATATCTTGGACTAGTTGGGGAATGGAGTGACGGTCCAGATGGTTGCTATAGTAGTCCTCACTATTATGTGAAATAGTGTGATAATAATTGTACTGAGGACTACATAATTCAAATACAACTTAATTATACAATAGTCGAATTTCAAATTTTTTCACATCACTATGTCGAAGATCACGATTGTGACGCCCCCAAAATAGGTATACATCACCCATCTTGAGTCACCAGATACACACTACATAATTCAAATACAACTTAATTATACAATAGTCGTGTAAAATACGACAAAACATAGCTGAGAGTTTAAACAAGAATATTGCTTTCTAGACAATATCCACTCTCAATGGATTCCTCATTACATTTATTGTCACACTATTTAAAAGAATGGTGAGGACTACTAATGCTATCATCTGGACCGTCACTCAGTTCCCTAACTCATCCCAACTATATTCTCATTTCCTGAAGAGAACAGTGAAAGAAAGGGTGAGCTCAACTAGCCCAGTAAGAAATATTATGACTAAGATAATGCAGAATAAATTATCCTTAGCCTTTAAGAGTATAACAACTGATAGAATATAATAGACAGCAAGTTTTAGATCAACAACTGCAGCGAAAATAAGCAATCCATTAGAAGAGTCAAGTAGAGTATAAAATCTACTATCTTATATGATTTAAAAAGTTTTTCATCGACTTTATCGCTGAGACTCAGCTTAATAAATAAACCACATCATCGAATCATCCCTGCACTATGGGCCAATGATATTCATTAATCATCAATGGTCATGACTATACCGAATAATAATCTTCGTCATAATCATACCAAAAATCTGTCCCATCAATGCACTACAAAGCCACCGAGGACTTTTACCACATCATTTATAACATTACAGGTCATGATTATACCAAATGATCCCTGGTCATAATCATACTGAGTCCATCTATGCATATAAGCCAAAGATGACTTTCATCACAATATAAGCATGAGGATGATGACAATGATATAATAATTCAATAAAACAAGTTCAAGGATAAATTTTAAAGATCTATAAGTTAATTTATCCTGAAATTAATAACGTCCAAATTGTCAACATAATACTTCTTTGTGGAGTAAAATTCAAGAATAATATTCATGCACCAAAAATAATTTGGACAGAAAAGAATTAATTTTTCATCAAGAATAGTACCCCGTGAATAGTATTTCGGGAATAATACCTCGTGAATAGTACCCCGACATGAAAAGTACTCCAAATACCCGAGTGAATAATATTTGGGTGAATAGTAACCCGTGAATGGTAACTCATGAATAGTATTCTAGCATGAAAAGTGCCTCGAATACCCGAGTGAATAATATTAGAGTGAATAGTAACTGGGTGAATAGTAACCCATGAATAATAACTCGTAACAGAAAATACCAAATAAAATGATATTTCATGACGAGTACAAAAGAAATGATATCTCATACGAGTATAATAGAATATACGAAACTGCAAATGGATTTTCATCCGCCATGCGGTAATCCACGTAAACAGATCATTTCCATAATTTAATAAAGAATGAATATCAAAGGTCATTCACCATGCATGCGTAAATCCACATAGACAAAAGTTATTCCAACAGAACAATAAAATGGAATAATGAGAAGAATTCACCAGTATCACGATAGACCGCATAGACGTGTTATTCCAATGAATAATAAATAATGGAACCGTGTCATGCGAAACGCACGCATGTGATATTCCAATGCATAAATAAATAATGAAACCAGTCATGCATAAACGCATTGCATGTGATATTCTCGACGTGAATAATAAATAATCTAACCAGTCATCGTAAACTCACAAAAATGAGGATATTCCGGCGTAATAATAAAGAATGGAATAATAGAAGAATTTCACCATGTATGCAGTACTTCACATAGACAGGTTATTCCAACATAATAATAAAGAATGGAATAACAGAAGAATTTCACCATATATACGGTAGTCCGCGTATATAGGTTATTCCAAAAGAATAATAAGGAATAGAATAACAATAGCTCTCTTCATGAATACGAAAGAAATAATACCCCTTACCTCAAAAGAAGACTGGATACTGGAATAGTGAGGTAGCAGACTTCTCTTCTTCTTTCTCTCTATAATAATTGCTCTATAGCTTTAGTGAATTTGTGAGAAATGAAGGAAGAATGAGCTTATATTTATAGGAAAATATAGTTTCGATAATTGCACATTTTGGGGCTCAAAATATTACAAAGACAATAATACCCAACTTTTCTTTTATTTTTAATTTAGTCCTGCAAGTATTATCAAACTTGCACCACCTCCCTAATAGTAAATAATGTGAATCAATAGTTCAAACATGTGAACCAATAGTTATAATCATGTGAAAATAATGTAATTATAGTATAATACCTCCATCTATACCTCCATTTTTAACTTAGTCATGCAAGTATTATCAATCTTGCACCAACTCCCCTAATAGTAAATCATGTGAATCAATAGTACACATATATGAACACATAGTTATAAGCATGTGAATTAATAGCAATTAATTGCTCATTTATCCGGTTAATTACCCGATTGATCAATATAACTTCCAGACATCAATTATCATCGAAATAAATGTCAATTTTCACTAACACTAATAATTCCCACACAATGGAATTATCAATTTCATCTTTAATCAACACGAACTTATTCATCATTAATATTATAACTCACAATATTTAACAACCGTGTCATTCCTAGGAAAGAGGGGCTTCGATATGATTTCTCCTTATTGGCGCGCAATTAGGTGACTAAACCTCTCCTTGATAGAACTTCTAGACATTGTCAATATTACAAATAATAATATGAATAACTTTGTCGTCTCAATTTAATAATATAACATATTATAGAGATGATATTGTGACAATAATTGAATCAATAATATAGAGAGATATGATGCAAAGAATTATTAGTAAATAATTGAGTATAATGAGTGATTTCTCACGTAAGCATCAATAATCAATATCGTGTGCTACTATGCAACCACGCGTATTAATGTACTTTTACCATCGAGTATTTTAGGACAACTTGCTTACTTTGAAAAATTTTCACATATCACCCTTAACTTTAACCTTTATCAATTTAACCATTTACTAAATAGAATAATAATTATAAAAATTGAATACTTTCATTTCGTAAAATTTAGGGTCTTGCAATCTCCCCTCCTTATGAAATTTTACCCTCGAAATTTATGTACCTGGTAGTTCGAAGAGATGAGAATACCTTGCTTTCTTTTAGGATTGTACCTTCCCGATTATTTCCTCTCTATCATGATTTTCCCATTTCTCATCTCCTGTATTTTAGATATCATTATAGAATATAATTTCAAAATAAGGGTTAATTGACATGCCACATATTATCCCTATATTCTGACCAACCAATTAAATACCAAATAACTTAGGTAGGTCATACTAGAGAAGGAATTACCCGTCTCTCCCCTCCTAGTTCTAGTCTCACATCTCAGCCAAGGATCATATCCCTAAGCTTTGATACCAACTGTGACGCCCCTAAAACAGGTATACATCACCCATCTTGAGTCGCTAGATACACACTACATTATTTAAATCCAACTTAATTATACAACAGTCATGTAAAATACGACAAAACATAGCTGAGAGTTTAAACAAGAATATTGCCTTCTAGACAATATCCACTCTTAATGGAGTCCTCATTACATTTATTGTCACACTATTTAACAGAATAGTGAGGACTACTAATGGTATCATCTAGACCGTCACTCCGTTCCCCGACTCGTCCCAGCTATATTCTCATTTCCTAAAGAGAACAGTGAAAGAAAGGGTGAGCTCAACTAGCCCAGTAAGAAATATTATGACTAAGATAATGCGTAATAAATTATCCTTAGCCTTCAACAAAGATAACAACCGATAGAATATAATAGACAACAAGTTTTAGATCAACAACTACAAATGAAATAAGCAATCCATTAGAAGAGTCAAGTAGAGCATAAAATCTACTATCTTCTATGATTTAAAAAGTTTTTCATCAACTTTATCGCTGAGACTCAGCTTAATAAATAAACCACATCATCGAATCATCCCTGCACTACGGGCCAAGGATATTCATTAAATCATCAATGGTTATGACTATACCGAATAATCCCTGGTCATAATCATACCAAAAACTGTCCATCAATGCAATACAGGCCACTGAGGACTTTTACCACATCATTTATAACATTACAGGTCATGATTATACAGAATGATCCTTGATCATAATCATACCGAGTCCATCTATGCACATAAGCCAAAGATGACTTTCATCACAATATAAGCATGAGGATGATGACAATGACATAATAATTCAATAAAACAAGTTCAAGGATAAATTTTAAAGATCTATAAGTTAATTTATCCTGAAATCAATAACGTCCAAATTGTCAACATAATACTTCTTTGTGGAGTAAAATTCAAGAATAATATTCATGCACCAAAAATAATTTGGACAGAAAAGAATCAATTTTTCATCGTGAATAGTACCCCGTTAATAGTATTTCGAGAATAGTACCTCGTGAATAGTACCCAGACATGAAAAGTACTACAAATACCCGAGCGGATAATATTCGGGTGAATAGTAATTTAGGTGAATAGTAACTCGTGAATAGTATTCTGGCATGAAAAGTGTCCCGAATACCCGAGTGAATAATACTAGAGTAAATAGTAACTGGATGAATCATAACCCGTGAATAGTAACTCGTAACAGAAAATACCAAATAAAATGATATTTCATGACGAGTACAAAAGAAATGATATCTCATACGAGTATAATAGAATATACGAACTGCAAATGGATTTTCATCTACTATACGGTAATCCACGTAAACAGATCATTTCCATAATTTAATAAAGAATGAATATGAAAGGTCATTCACCATGCATGCGGTAATCCACATAGACAGGTTATTCCAACAGAACAATAAGGAATGGAATAATAGAAGAATTCACTAGGCATGAGATAGACCGCATAGACAGGTTATTACAACAGAATAATAAATAATGGAACAAGGTCATGTGTAAACGCATGTTGGATAAAATCTATACACGCACAACACGTAAGTATACGTGGTCAACAAGTAATAAAGTGATAAGTAAAGTATCGTTCCCACAAAGACTAACTAGAAATAACCTTAACTTACAATTACCAATTTCCTATTAATCCTAATTTTATTAAACAAATAAACTCAATAATTGAAATTAAAGAATCTAAATTAAAGAATAATTAAACTAACACAGGATACTCACAAATATCAAAATCTAGAATTTTAAACAATTAATGGAGAATTAGACTTATGATTTCACCCTAAGCTTCACTCTGATTTTAACACCTTTATTACAATTCAATGCACTATCCCAGTTTATTAATCAAGAACAAAAATGTAGTATGAACCACCTCTCGATGCACTAATACCGTATTAATGTCAATCCACAATTAAGATAGAAATCCGTTAAACACCTTAGTCAACTAACCCACTATATCTCTATATGAATTACAATTGAAGAAGGTTTAAGAATAAATTCTCTATCTGATTACATGCGATGTAAAGCATATCTCTACCTTAACATTCATCAAGATTAAGCTATTCACAAAATCATGAACACATGATATATCAACTAGGTCTAGATTTGAATATCCTCTCTCGATTCCATCCAATTCCACAAAGAATTGTTGATCAGGCAATTCATAGATTCAAGATCAAATCAATATAGATAAACTGGAAATAGCTTATTAATTCAAAATTTAAAGTTTACAAAATCATCGTTTCACTTAAAGATCCATCATAAGCCTAAAAAGTGAATTAGTTCATACTAAATGAAATAAACACTGAATAATTCATAGAAAACATTTTTTAGATTACAAATAATAGCCTAAGACAAAGAATATTGAAAAACACCCTTCACGTAGCCTAGAATCGCAATCGTCTCTAAAATCCCTTCGAAATACTCCCCCACGCTTGCTTTCAAAAACTGAGATTAGATCTTCATAGTCTGTCTTGTTTTATCTCTTCTGTTGTTATTGATAGAGTAGTAGATGTTTAGCATACAAGCTCCAGCTCAAATTCCCTTCAATTAGAGTTCCATTATCATGCAATTTCTAGAAACCATACCCAAGAAGAAGTTTAATCATATTAGGACAAAGCCAGAATTTCCACCCCCCGCCCCGGCGGGGGTTCATGTACTAATTATGCCTGCCCTGATGGGCTCCCTTTCTGTCTAGCTCGAATGAAGACCCCAGCTTCCTTGGTAGGGTGTAAAGGCAACAATGCCACGCAAATGGCGGGTGTATAGTACAAATTGACTCCGCCTGCGGCAAGCTTCGCTCGTCAGATGACTTAACTGATTCTCATGATGTACTCCAATTTTGCTCTAATTGACCTCAAATCATCCCAATTGATTCCACATATCCGTAAAATGCCTCATCAACCATCCTACACAAGAAATAACATAAAACAAGTAAAAAGGAACATTATCACAAGAATTTAGCAACAAATAAGCATGGAATGGATATTTAATTGCGTATATAAAATCCACTTATCAAAATCCCCTAAACAAAAACCGTGCTAGTCCTCGAGCACAAAACACTATATGCAATGCAATGAGATGAAATGAATACGACCTAACTTATATGCTTTCAAATCTAACAATATCACAGAACCAAGATTATCTTAACGGCCTCAGCGAAAACAAGCAACTGTACAATACCAATTACCAAAAAACAATCTACAATTCTAATTTAATCCACGAATCTCAAGGCATCATCACGAGTATAGTGTGTGCGTGCAACATCCATGATACCCGATACAGACTCAAATTCAATACATAATCAATTTCTTAGAAGGAATCATGCAGCGTAAACTTTAAAATATCAAAAATAGATAGTTCCAACTAAAATTAAGCAATCACTAATCTCAGGGGTTCAAGCAAGGTACTTATACTTTATTCATATACTTCCTTTTTTTATATTTTTATATATATGGGGGTTTTTTGCTCTTATTTCCCATTTTATTCTTTTTATACACATAGCTATGCAATGTCTTATTCCCTTAGGCTTTTCAATGCTACCTTAATGAGCTTTTGACCAACGACTCCCAGACCATTAAGACCTTAGGGCGCTAGGTGTAAAGACAATCCCCTCGGGCTTACTTACTCAAGTAACAAAGGCCACAAAACTAGACAAGCATGCCACGGTGTTTATTCATACTTTTTTTCTTTCTTTTTTTAAGATAAAATAAAGCTTATATACCCCAAACATCATCCCCCAAACTTAGGTTCTTGCCTACTTTAGCCTCTACTGTCCATCCTTGACGTTTTGTCATTTACTCTAGCATTATCCTTTAGAGACCATTTAGGTATCAATTTGAACTGACTAATCAACATAGATGTTTGTTAATCGTGTTATCCTTTTATACCAGTTTCAAACAAGCTCAAGATTTGATTCATAAACAAAAATTGCTTCACAGTTCTAATACTCAATACTAAAATTTGTTAACTTATTGTCAATCACATCATTGGCCCACAAATAATATAAACTACAACATTAATGGACTTACGCAAACACAATATTTAACTAGCTATTTTTTTTATAAACGAAATGCATTACAAGATTATCTACTATGCAATGACAAACATTAACCTTAGCTACTATGAATGAACCTAAGCTATCATGCAATACTGAAATTAACAAAATGCAATACAAAAATTTAAATGACAAAAATTCAAAATGAAACCTAAATGAGCTAAATGCATGCAAACATGTATTTAAATCTCCCAAACTTAAGTAATACAATGTCCTCATTGGATGATTAGTCAAAATGAATACGTGAGGACTTCCCTGCTTTCGCTTAAGTCTGAGGAGGTGGTTGTTGGTTTTCTTCATCGGAATCACTTGGTGGGAACCTTGGCATTGGTCTAGGCTGTTGGTACAGAAATTGTGCCGCCGGGTTGAAGCTTTGAAGAGTTGTGTTCAAAGAGGTGAAAGGTGCGTTCATAGCATCGAACATATGATCTTATCTTATTGCCAATCGCCTCATTTCCTGACGAGTTGCTTTGGTATGCGCATTCATTTGATCTTGGAAATCATGGAACTGAGAACTTGATATGGCCTTAGCCTGCAGTACCTGCTCAACATCTTGTTTGCCCATTACAGTATCATCATCCCCGATGTCTCTGTAGCATCCACGTCGTCTTTCGATTCTGACAAAAAAATGAAACCCACACCTAGCGGATGTGACTGGCCTTCTGCCCATACAGAATACCGTGCTATCATTCTCGAATCAAGCAACGCGAGTGGCATTTGTGTGGGCTCATCATCGAACCATCTCACCCCTGCTTGGTGGCATAACCCACATATAAGTGATGGGTATGGTAAGCCTCCAGAAAAATTTCCATGTAGGCACCGGCGGATGGAGGAGGAAATAATGGCCTCGACGTCAATAATTAAATCTTGGACCATGGCATATAATAGTAACGCCTTCTCTTTGGTGACATCCAAAGTGTGTTGGGACAGAAGCAATTTAGCGCATAGGAAGGCATACCAGATTTTGCCATACCGGCTAAGGTCCTTGCTGAGGAACACGGTGCCTCCCTTCCGACCTTTCATCCATGACGTTCCCGGCTTTGTCATCTCCATGATTATAGCATCAAAATCCAGATCAGAATTTCTTAGGTGAGCATACTGGCAATGGCGAGGTATCCTTAGTTGGTAATAAGTGTTGATTGTGTCAGCACTGAATGGAACCAACCGTCCTCGCACAAATGCGAGGAATGGTTCTTTGTCCTCAGCATTTGCATAAAACTCTTTGACAATGTTAACAATGGTTTGGTTCCGCCCTCGTAAAATTTGGTCCATCCTTTTTGTAAATTTGAGGCATCGGCTCCCCATCATTAGATCTGGTGCCAACCCCGCCCGGTGTAAAGGGCTTTGGTGAGCATGTAGTCATATCATTACGTGGCGACGACAGACTTGCAAATTTCCGGCGATCGAAGGTGCGAGTTGGTTGAGATGGCCGTGAACTTTCTGCAGTTAAGCCGAGAAAGCTACGTGCTTTGGTCACTAACTTAGGTTGCTCCCAGCTTTGTATTGCTTCAATCTTTATCGAGTCAACAGATATTCCATGACTTGATATCACGTGCCCAAGGAATGCTACTTCCTTAAGACAGAACTCACATTTCTTTAACTTGGCATAAAGCTTGTTTTCACGAAGCTTTTAGAGTATCAGCCTCAAGTGTTGTTTATGATCTTCACGGCTTTTGGAGTAAATGAGGATGTCATCCATAAAGATAACCACAAAATGATCCAAATATTCCTTGAATACTTGGTTCATCATATCCATGAAGGCGGCAGGAGCATTAGTCAATCCAAAGGACATGACTAGGAATTTGTAATGCCTGTACCGAATTTTGAAAGCAGTCTTTGGAATGTCATCAATTTTAATATTCAACTAATAATATTAGGAACGAAGATCGATCTTTGAAAAGAATTTGGCGTCTTGCAACTGGTCAAATAGGTCATCAATGCGAGGCAGCGGGTACCTATTTTTGACGGTAACATGATTCAACTCCCGATAGTCAATACAAAGTCGCATACTTCCATCTTTATTCTTTACGAATAGAACAGGAGCACCCAAAAGAGACATACTAGGACGAATGAAACCGATGTCTAACAGTTCCTGTTGTTGGATTTTTAACTCCTGAAGTTCAATAGGAGCCATTTGATATGGGGCTTTGGAAATGGGTTTTATACCAGGTTCAAGGTCAATACCAAACTCGATTTCACGCTCTTGGGGTAGGCCAGAAAGTTCTTCAGGTAATACGTCAGGAAATTTATTAACAATAGAAATATCATTCAAATATGACATATTTTTATTTAAATTTGTGACATGGGCTAAGAAAGCTTGACATCCATTTTTCAATAAACGAATGACTTTATGGCTTGATATGACATCGATTGACTTTAGTGGTTTGGTTGCTTGAATTCGCATAATAGGTTGGTTAGGAATATGAAAGCTAACAACCTTACGAAAACAATCAATTTTAGCATGATGAGTAGTTAGCCAATCAATCCCTAAAATCACATCAAATGCAAGTATTTTCAAAGTTATAAGATCGACAGGTAACGTGAGGGTGCCGATTTGAATCAAATAAGACTTATAAACAGTTGATGTAAAGAAGGTTTCGCCCAATGGAGTTTCAATAGATAAGTCCAAGTCTAATTTCTCCAGAGTTAAATTTAAACGTTGAGCGCAAGTAGGAGAAATAAAAGAATAGGTAGAATCGGTATCAAATAAGAAATAGACTTCGCAAAAGTTTATGATTATCTTACCCCTGATAACCATGTTTGGGTTTCTCGCTTTTTGGGAGGTCACGACAAACGCTCTCTATGACGCCCCCAAAATAGGTCCACACAACCAATTCTGAGTCGCCAAATATATGGTACAGAAAACAACTACAACTTTATTATTACAATTGTTGTGCAAAATACGACAACACATATGCTGTGAGTTTTAATACAAATATTGTCTTCTACAAAATATCCAAACTCAAATAAAGTCCACATTACAATTATTAATACATTATTTTACAAAATAGTGAAGACTGCTAGAACAACTGTCTTGAACCATCACTCCACACCCTGACTAGTTCCCACTATATTATCGCCTCCTGAGAAGAAAAATGGAACAAAAAGCAAAAAGATGAACTCAACTAGCCCAGTAAGGAATATTATGACTAAGATAATGAAAAACAAATTATCGTTAGCCCTCAATAAATCAGATAAAATATAACGGAGAACAAGTTTCAGATCAATATTCACAGCGGAAATAACAATTCATTAAAAGAGTTCAGTAGAGAATGAAGTCTACTATCTTCTATGATTAAAAGTTTATCATCAATATTTTATCCTTGTGACATCAATCAATATACATCTTGAATTAAATATTCATCTTTGCACTACGGGCCAAAGATATTCATTTGTATCACCAGTTGGTCATGTTCATCTCAACACCTGTCCATCTTTGCACTACAGGCCAAAGATATTCATCAAGTAATCATTCATCTCTGCACTACAGGCCAAAGATACTCATCAAGTAATCATTTATCTTTTCACTACAGACCAAAGATATTCAGTTATATCACCATTTAGGACTGAGGATGATAAAAAAATATTTTAAAGAAAACGAATCTAGTGAGATGAAAGGACAAAGATTAGGGATTCGTACTTTAGTTTATCTAAGTTAAAAAAATACTCTATAATAATCAATTGTGGAGCAAAATTCAAGAATGAAGATTAAAACATGGATACAATCAAAGATAATAACCATAATAGACAACTTGAACAAAGAAAAGAAAATTTAATTTTTTTGTGAATAGTGTCGTATTCGTGAATAGTGACGTATATGTGAATAGTAACCCTGACACGAAAAGGTAAAAATTTCATATCAATATTTCGGTATAATGATATTAAAAGAAATAACATCATTTATAAAAAAAAAAAATAACATCCCTTACCTCAAAAGACAAGTACTTCTAATTGAAATATCAGATATAATGCTGAAGAAAACTTGCACTGCTTATCAACTCTCAAAGTATCTAAATATTCACAAAAATACGCTTATATTATAGAGAGAGAAAACTTCTGATTCTGGTGTGATTTTCAATTCTAACCTAAGCACCTTATTTATAGGAAAATGCTTAGAACACCAAAGTAGAAAATTTAATAAAATATTAATATTTTAAAAAAAATTCCTACGCACACCACATTACTCTCATCAGCACACACAATTGGGTCCCACCCATATTAAAAATATTTTTTGTAAAAAAAATATTTATAAACCAAAAATCAATTATTCTGGAACTTCAATAATTCATAAAAAATAGCCCTTTTATAAAAAAAAATTGAATCTTATGTCCATTGCATAGGAAATTTAATTCTCTACAACTTTGTAGAATAAAGTTTTTCCAAATTCTAAACAAAAAATGACTGAAATCCACATACGGATGATTTTCAACACCTCCATTCCGACAAAATACTGATAAAACACCTCAGCATTAATTCCTTCATTTATATCCACATAAAATAAATATTTTCTTATCATATAAGTTAATAATTAATTGTTCCCAAATAATATTACAGAACTACAATATTGATAACCAGGTCGTTCTCAAGAAAGAGGGGGCCTTCCGGTAAGGATTTTTCCTTACTGGCGCGCAATTAAATAACCCCTCCTAGACAGAAATTCCTTAGACATTGCCAATAATGCCATCTAATAATATTATTCAAATAATATAAATTATTAATTTGATAATTTGAAATATTGTGCAATGACAATTATCAATAATATAAAATATCCACGTAGAAATTATTGAATCAATAAAATAATATATTGAACAGTAATTACCTTAACAATTATTGAGTAGTGATTTCTTACGTAAGAATCAATAATTAGAATTATTGTGCACTACCGTGTGCTACTGTGTAACACCGCGTATTACTATATTTTAACCACCGGGTATTTCAACAGTTTAACGGTAATAGTTTTACCGTTATTTTTATAAAAAGGTTATTTATGTCGCTTTCAATATCTGACATTCATTCCATGGGGTCCACTAATGACTGCACCATCGTATGAATATTCTCCGATAAAAAGAATATTCATTGACCAAACGAATATTCCTCGATAAAATGAATATTTTATAACCACTTGCTTACCTTGCAAAATTTGCACATTTCACCCATAACTAAAGCATTATATAAAATCAACACCTTATTATTCAAAAATAATAATTAGGGAAATTAAATCTTTATTCATAAAAGGTTGGGGTCTTACAACCTCCCCTTCTTATGAAATTTCATCCTCGAAATTGTACGTACCTGGTATGTCGAAGAGGTAAGGATACCTTATTTTCATTTCTGATTCTAACTCATAGGTCATTTCCTTAATATCATGGTTTCTCCATAAAACTTTGACTTAAGGTATAACTATCGACATCGAGATTTTTATTTGTCCTTTTCGTTACTTGTTCTTTGGTGTTCTCATGTTATGTGAGATTTGTTTGAAAAAACAAGTGAATAAGGTCTGACATGTATAATGTCGACGATTTGACTTTAAGAGTTGTCAGTTGGTGTTTTTAATTGGTTGCAGACATCCGTGTTGCCACGGTGACCGTCACTTTTTAAGAAACTGTTATATGAATGTGTGTTTGTGTGTGTGTGGATCAATGTGCATTTTATTTGGAAGTAGTGCAAGGCCTAGTTCGCACCTATATACAAAGGGTTTGAATTTGTATAAAAATTTAGTTTTAAGCAAGATATAGTAATGAGGTTTTATAAAAGAGATTTTTCAAACCTTGTGCTCAATAGTAATTGAGACCTTTTTCATACTTCCATTTTATTATTAAATGTTCGGCTTGTTTGCTTTTATTTTCGAGATACGAGGCATCTTCGAGAAAATAATATATAGCAGTGTCGAACTCCTCATGGGAATGATAGTCATCTAAGGAAATTCAAACATCGTGAATAATTTACAAGCTGCTTACAACAGAAAATATCCATCACGGGAACCGAATCTAGATTCAGGAGACTGAATCTGTGATTACATGATTCCTAGGATCACATGATGCCACAATTTATATGAAAAGTAGTAAGCATATATATATATATATATATATATATAAGTTGTAAATATATATATACAGACATGATCAACCGCCACGAAGCATCTCCATGGGGGATCAAAAATGTAAATATATAAAAGCGGTAAATATATATATATATATATATATATATATATGGACATGATCAACCACCACGAAGCAACTTCACGGGGGATCAGAAATATAAATAAAACAATAAATGCGATCAACCGCTACAAAGTAAACTCAAAGTGGGACTAAATGTAAATAAAGCAATAATCGATCAATTCGCCATACGAAGTAAACTCTAAAGCGGACGAAATGTAAATAAAAGCGGTAAAAAGGCCACGAAGTAAACTCGGTGATGAAAATGTAAATATATATATATATATATAAGCGAGTGCATATGGGATATAAAATTCGAGGCTCATGAGCGAGTTCGACAACAGTTCATATATATAAGTATATATATATATATATATATATATATATATAAATAAACGCTCAGAATGTAAAATCTAGGGTCATTTAGACATAGTTTGACAACAGTTCATATATATATATAAGCAATAAATGCTCCGGATGTATAATCCAGGCTCATTAGACAGAGTCTGACAACAGTTTATATATATAAGTATATATATATATATATATATATATATATATATATATAAAGCAAGTAAACGCTCCAGACATAAGTCTAGGCTCAATCGAAGCATAACTCGATAATGTTAGTCCATATATAAAAACATATACATATATAAGTATATATATACACACAGAAATGAAAACAATGGACCAAAGTCTGGGCATACGCATACAACACGACTCTCAATGTGAAGAATAGTGTGTGCAAAGATGAAGAAAAAGGATTTATAGAGTGTGAGAAGGCTTACAGTGGGCTGCCAATGCAGGCTTCTATGACTCTAGATGGATAAACACTCAGCTCCTACCGGTAAAATATAGTTATATGTGAGCTAACAGGTGTTTAAAATGAAAAAGCACTCAATATGGGGTGTGTACAGAGCAAATTTGACAGGGCTTCCTCGCCTCTTTTTTTTCAAATGGCCACCCCAAGCTCTATATTTATAGAGCTAGTGGCGCAGTGTACTACAGATGGCCATGAGATGCACCTCACGGCTACACGGGTGCCCCAGTTCCATGGGTCCTATTGTCTCAAAGTACGTGCACTCATGCACTATAATGTTCGCTCGAACTTACAGAACTTCAATCCGAGCATCCGAATGAGGTATACAAGACCTTCGGACTTCTTTTATCGAGAGTTACGCAATGACATAGGATTAGAGGTTGTACAAAGTCACGAAGAGGGGACTATGCCCATGGTCTTCAAGCTTCAAATTCTATCCGGTGTCCTTTTATGCGTAATAGTCAATCGGGATTAGAACTCCTTGGCTCTTTTGGGACATTGTTGTGTAGCAATGTATGTATAAAATGTTGAGACGGCGCGCTAGGGTTGAGGTGGCAAGATGACGATTTGACTCCTCACCGGGGTTATCTCTGGTTCGGGCTGATAGCAGACGTTGCTCAAGGTTACATCTGAGATTGGACTGGTGCAAGTGTTTGAACTCCGCAGGGTCATCTGTAAGTGTGCATGTCTTCCCGGTGTTAGCTCCGGGTCTTTGGAATGAGTGCCTCGGCAGGAGGTCTAAGATTAAAGCTAATTGTATACATTTAAAACAAGAATTTCTGAGGTTATCGCCGGAACTGCAATGGCATTCCTTGGGGTTATCTCCAAGGACGAAACTCGGGGTTATCTCCGAGGTTGGAACTGATACTCCCGGTGTGTTTTCTGGGGTTGAGACTAAACTTTTGGTGGTATCGGAATGAATGTGAGATGTCTTCCAGGGTTATCTCTGAAAGACAAATCTGCCCTCATGTAATATTAGTAATAGGTGTGTAAAAAATTTCGAGTGTCTACAGATGCCCCTCTTTATCATATTCATGCAATACAAGGCATGGATAGGATAAGGAATCCTAGACACTTGAAATCCAAACAAGATAAACATGATGCTATGTGCAGCAACATGATGTAAATGTATGATGCATGATGGAATGATTGCCAGTTTTTCGTTAATCCTGTCGGGGATAACAATCAGTAATGTCTTGGACATGCGATCCAAGTCTTTAAGGATGTTGACGTTAGGGCTATCACCAAAGTTTTGGATCCTTGATACAAACCTTTACTCCATAGAGGTGCCTCCCGTGTACAAGAGATTCGTGGGGATAAAGCTTTGTCTATTTGAGGATGTGTATAACATATTCCACCATCGATCCTCTCCGATGAGGATGGTCTTCTCTGGTTTGTGTCACCAGCATATACCACGATCTTGTTGGAGTTACTGCCAACAGTATGTATTGTCAAGGCTACCTGACCTTCGTTGATGTGTGTATCACCGGATAGATCCCTGTTGGGTGAACTATCAAGGCTACTTGACCTTCATTGATGTGTGTATCAATGGTTGCATTGCGTTGTGACCCTTGCTGGGGAGTATGTCAAGGCTGCTTGACCTTCATTGACGCGTATATCAATGGTTGAATCGCGATATGACCCCCACCGGGGATACGTGGATGATTGAAAGTTTGCGTTGTGACCCCCGCTGGGGTTACTTTATCAATGTTTGACTTTTGCGTTGTGACCCCCGTCAGGGATATGTGGACACGGGTACCTCACTCATCGAACAATTTCTGATGCTTTGATGGGTTTACTTGCCATCGGCTGAGATAACGTCAAGGTTGCTTGACCTTCATTGATGTGTGTATCAATGGTTGAAAACACGTTATAACCCCCGCCGGGGGATTCGTTCATAGATAAATAATGCATTGTAACCCCCGTCGGGGTCATGTCAATGGATGACAATGCGTTCTAACACCCGCCGGGGAAAGTTTTAGAGCTATAACCCTGCACTAACGGCATCTGACCTTTGTGAGGTATTGCCGAGCATGATTCATAAAAGTTGAGGTCACTGGTATAGTATACCTTGTATGTAGGCGAATACCAATGAGTGATATATGGAGCCAGAGTTTGGCCCGTGAAAACCAGGATTCCAGGCTATTCCGCTCAATCGCGTAGCGTTTTTATTCCTGATTTGGCCTTTTTAGCTTGCGAAACCTCCTTTATAACTCGAAATGAACTAAGCTGGAGGGGTGGGACCCATGTATGGGTGCCGCAGGTACACCTGCGATAGTCGCAGGTGAACCTACGACCAACCGTAACTATGTAAATGCTGCATATTGCTTTCATAAGTCACTTTTAAGTAGCGCCGCGAAGGAAATCTGAGAGCTCTTCTTCAGACCTGCTGAGTTTGAGCGACTTTCTGCAGATTCTGTTACCGTACAAGTGTTCTTCACTATCTTGGTAACGTATGCATGTATTCTTTTCTAGTTTCTATCCGTTGGAAAATGATTTATCACATGAAATGCATTTAGACACATAATAGTGAATATGCATGCTGATATGACTCTTTAAAAAATATTCAGCATAGTAAAGCTTAGTATCAAACCATGTTGAACATAATGATGTGAAAAAATTTGACTTTTAAAACAGTCAAATTGGCACCTTTTATTGTCATTTCTTATCCTATTTAAGGATAAATGAGTAAAGGTAGAAAAGCAAAATCATCATGGTAATTAGACTACACTTATGGATTTTTTACTATGTTGTATTAATGCATGTAGGATGTATATGACTGTGGGTAGGTGTGCTACTGAATGGTCACCTAGTCATGCCTATGTGCATGTGGATAGTCCCATTTACAAAGGGGACTATGGCAAAAAAATTCCAAAACGTAGGCATTGGGTAGTCATGCATTTTTAACTCTACTATAGATGTATGTTAAAATAATGCATGCATGCATGTAGTCATAAAATGCATCTTGAAAAGCTCCAGATAAGAATTTACCACACCCTTTTTGAGGTGATTTGAAGACTTATTATCCAGATATTATAGATCCGAATCAGCCGAGTGGTTCTCGCACGGCCATTTCTGGTGTACGGAGGAGGGCTTCTGAAGTGCCTCGACCCCGTTCTGTTAGACAGCCTCGTCGTTTGGTGGAGGCGGTGATACGTCCTATCCGGGTTGTAGTTCCGGACGTAAAGGATGAGGACGAGGACGAGGATGTACCGGTTGAGGTTCCTGCTCCTACTGCACTTGTTCCCCGTAGGGAAATATATTTTGATTTATTTCCCTTTCAGTTATGCCTTGATACTTGCTTGATATTTGCATGTTTCTTCAGGGCTTGTGATCTTGATGCATTCTGAACTCATCCTTGATGTGTGGACATTGAGACGTAGCAGGATCTTTCAGAACTGATCATTGATCTGTGTGTATCCCTACCATCTTTGGTGTCTTGGGACTGGTTTCTGTATGGAAATGTGGAGAGGAGTGTGGCTTTTCCTCTCTGAGATTGACCGCACCACAGATGGTCTGTTGTAAAATCCCAAATTTTACGAATAAAGATTTAAATTTCTCGAAATATTTTTTTTTATTATGGTGTGGATTTAATATAATGTTATAGTTGTGGTTAATATTTATAAATTTTGCAAAGTATGCAAGTTGTTATATACTATTTGATTGGTCGAGAAATATTCTTTTTGTCGGGGAATATCCAGATGACGGCCAATGACAATCATTGGTGGACCCCATTAATGAAATTATTATCGGATTGAAAAGCGACAAAAATATTTTATTGAAAATAACGACGGAAGTTTTACTTTATTATCTTGTTGAAATACTTTCGGTAGTAAAAATAAAGACGATGTCTGGCGTGGTTACATAGTAGCACACACAGTATTGATTATTGATGCTTCGTGAGAAGTCACTCGGTTTTGTTCAATTATTGCTACGATAAATTGTTGCATAGTATCTCACGTTATTTGATTCAATTATTGTCAATATTTTATATATTATTAAATCAATAATTTAGACGACGAAGTTATTAACATTGTTATTTGCAATATTAACGATGTCTAGAAGTTCTGCTAAGGAGAGGTTTGGTCATCTAATTGCGCCAATAGGGAGAAATCCTTATTGGAAAACCCCTTCTTTCCTGGAAACGACCTGGTCGATTAATAGTGTGAATTATAATAATGATGATGAATTTTTGTTTTATTAGTATTATTATGTAATAAAACAAAAAAACTTTATATATAAAACAGAATACTTTTATAAAGTTATTTATTTTATTAGACAATAATTAGAATATATTATATTTTATTATGCATAGTATTTTGCATAGTAAAATCTTTTTATATAAAACAGAATAATTTTATAAAGTTATTTATTTTATTAGACAATAATTAGAATATATTATATTTTATTATCATAGTGCCTATATAGTATTTGCATAGTAAAATCTTTTTATATAAAACAGAATACTTTTATAAAGTTATTCATTTTATTAGATTATAAATATAATATATTATATTTTATTTAAAAGATTTTGTTTTATTAGAATATTTTATAGTAAATCAATCTGGACCGTTCAGGAATTAGTTACTATTCAGTCCATTCTCCTATAAATAGAAGCTCATTCCTTCATTATTTCTTACGAATTCACTAAAACTCTAGAGAGAGAGAAACTGTAGAGAGAATTCTTCTTTTATAATCTTGAGCGTATTTCTTTAGAAATTAAGAAAGTTTTGAGCGTAGTGCAAGATTTCTTCAAGTATATCCCCGCCCTACCCGTCGGAGTACTCTTCTTTATAAGGTAAGGGATATTATTTGTTGTACCGTAAGAGGTATTATTTCTTTTGTATTCATGAAGAGAACTTCTGTTATTCCATTCTTTATTATTTTGTTGGAATAACTTGTATATGCGAAGTATCGTATACATGGTAAAAATTTTCTATTATTCCGTTCTTTATTATTCTGTTAGAATATCCTATCGGTGCGTTTACAAATGACCCGGTTCCATTATTTATCATTTTGTTGGAATAACCTGTCTGTGCGGTCTATCGCATGCATGGTGAATTCTGTTGTTATTCCATTATTTATTATTTATGTCGGAATATCTTGTCTGTGAGTTTACGCATGACCTGGTTCCATTCTTTATTATTTTGTCGGAATATCATGTCAGTGCGTTTACGCATGACCTGGTTCCATTCTTTATTATTACATTGGGAATAACTTTGTTTATGTCGATCTAGCACACGCGTGGTGAATCATACATTATTCCATTTGTTATTATTATGTTGGAATAACCTGTATATGTGGATTACCACATGCATGGTGAATAATTCTTTATATTCATTTCTTATTAAATTGTGGAAATAATCTGTTTACGTGGATTATGATCAAAGTCATAATATAAGCATTGGACTATTGATTATGATGAAAGTAATAATAAAAGCATTGGACTGATGAAAATCATGGGTATATGTAGTATTAGTAAGTGTTATGATAAGTTATGTTGGTTATTATGTGAAAATATGAAAGTTTATTAGAAATCACAAAGGATTGAAAATCAGATTTCGGTGAAAATGGAATATGAAATTCAATTGACCATATCTCCTATTCTGTTTTGAATTTTTGAGTGTGGTAAAGTCTTAGAGTTAGATCTATGAGTTTTCTAACTTATCCGAGTGGAATCACCGGAAAAGGTGTTGTAGATTTTAAGTGTGGTGATTTTAGCAAAGGAGTCAAAAACTAAAATTTTCCAAAAACTCTCTACGCTTGAGAAGTTTAAAAGGACCTTTATTTGACCACTTAATTTGTGCAAAAATTAAGCCTTTTGGAACATGAAAATATATGGTATAAAGTACCTCTGTCCAAAAATGAGCTCATTCCGACTTAAAATGAGCAAGTTATGACCATTTCAATATTTAGGTTTTTCTGACGAAAAATTCTATAACCAGAGTTCTATAACTCCGATGACCATGAAATTTAACCTGGAAGATCACGTTGACATGTATAAGATTCTGCCAAGATTTGGGAATTTCTGAAGTTAAACATGAGGTAGCTAATTTCTTAAGGAATTAATTAGAAATTGATTTTTGAAAAATAGTAAATGAATTTTAAAAATTCAGAGAAAAATATATGTTCAATATAGGACTATATTCTGTTAAATCTCAGAAAAAAAATATTTGTGGGATTGATTTGGTAATTTTCATGAAAATGAACTAGTTATGAGTAAATGAATTAAATATGTTTGTGAAGTAACAAAATTGGTAAAGGATTTTATGGCTTGGGAATCCTATATAGGGTATATGCAGATTTTTGATAAGGGATTTGATCATTGGTGATGAAATCTTATGAGTATGGCATTTTTGAATGATTAAATGCATTATTTGGTAAAGTGTAAATAATTGAAAGAAATTGTTTATAAGTTTAAGAAGTGATTAAAATATTGTTATAATATTAATAATATTAGATTATGAATTTATTAAGTGATTGATAATATTTGGATAAATTTAAAGTCTTTAAATATTTATCTTTATTTTCGTTTGATTAATGCTTATATCATTGTCGTCATTCTCATGTTTATATTGTGATAAAAGACATCTTTGGCTTACATGCATAAATGGACTTGGTGTGATTATGACCAGGGATTATTCGGTATAGTCATGATCGTAATGTGACGAATTATGTGGTAAAAATCCTGAGTGGCCTGTAGTGCGTTGGTGGACAGTTTTTGGTATGATTATGACCAGGGATTATTTGGTATAGTCATGACCATTGATGATTTAATGAATATCCTTGGCTCGTAGTGCAGGGATGATTCGATGATGTGGTTTATTTATTAAGCTGAGTCTCAGCGATAAATAAATTGATGAAAACATTTTAAATCATAGAAGATAGTAGATTTTATTCTCTACTTGACTTTTCTAATGGATTGCTTGTTCCGCTGCAGTTAAACTTGATGTCTATTGTATTTTATCAGTTTAACATTGTTGAAGGCTAATGATAACTTATTCTGCATTATCTTAGTCATAATATTTCTTACTGGGCTAGTTGACCTCACCCTTTTTGCTTTCATTGTTCTCTTCAGGAAATGAGAATATAGCTGGGACGAGTCGGGGAACGGATTGACAGTCTAGATGATAGCATTAATAGTCCTCACTATTCTATGAAATAGTGTGATAATAAATGTAATGAGGACTAAATTTGAGTTTGTATACTGTCTATGATGACTCCATTGAGAGTGGATATTGTCTAGAAGGCAATATTCTTGTTTAAACTCTCAGTTTATATTTTGTCGTATTTTACACGATAGGAGTATAATTAAGTTGTATTTGATTTATGTACCATGTATTTGGCGACTCAAGATGGGTGATGTATACCTATTTTTGGGGGTGTCACATCGCTAGTACTCCTATTTGTGAGAAGCCTAGTTAATTCCATCTCTTATAGATTGGTGTTGCTCTTTGAGACACAACCACAACTTAAATGGTCACCGAATCTGCTATTTGTGAGGAGAGGTTGGGTAATTCCATCCCTTTGATCTGAAGCCGATGAAATGTGGTGGATTGAAGTTTGATCCCAGTATCGTGTGACAAGTATTTTTGTTCTGGTAGGGGGTTAGACCAAACCATAAATGGCTGCCTACATATTCCTATTGAAGAGGAGATTAGGTCTGCGTAGTTCGAACCTGGTGTAAGAGGTTCAACGCTTAATGTGAAAGGCAGATGGGTGTAGAAGTTTTATTGATGAAGAAGGATGTAGAAGTATTTTTGTGGTTTTTGTTTTTGTAGAGAAAAGGCAGAAATGTTTTTGTTATTTTTTTTATTGTGACTGGGCCATATAAAATATGATTGCCTATGTACTCCCGGGTATCAGGGAGATCAGGTCGACGTAGTTCACCCCTCAGGACGAATTGCAGCTAAAGAGAAGTATAAATCCCATGAGTAGGCTATACTGTGGGGAGAAGAAAGTTTGATCCCATGATTGGGACAAACTGCAGGTGTGGAAAAAGTTTGATCCCGTCTTCAGTACAAACTGCAAGCGTAGAAAAGTTTAATCCCGTCTTCAGGATAAAATGTAGGTGTGAAAGGTTCAATCCCATCTTCAGGATAACCGAAATTGTGTGAAAGGTTTGAAAATAAGGTGAAACTAGGCTGCTGGTTTGAAGTGTATGTTTCCCTGAGGGGCAGAAGAGTATGTAAAAAGGTTTAAAGAACCGGAATGACTGGTGATCTGATGATCTAAAAACCAGGATGTTTTCTTGATGATATCCTCAAACATAGTACCATTTCACGGTGTTCGAGTTGATGAGTTGTGGAAATTCATCGCCATCCATTTCCTGTAGTCTGAGAGAGCCTCCTGTCAATACCTCCTTGACAACAAACGGACCTTCCCAGTTAGGAGCGAATTTTCCCTTAGATGGATCTTGATTGTCAATAATCTTCTTCAAAACTAAGTCATGTTGTTTGAACTTCCGTAGCCGGACTTTTCTGTTGTAGGATCGTGCGATCCTTTGTTGATATAACTGACCATGGAAGATAGTCGCAGTTCGCCTTTCGTATATTAGAGATAATTGGTGATACCTGTCTTGTACCTATTGGTCTTCATCCAGCTGAGCATCCATCAACACTCTGAGGGATTCCATTTCCACTTCTATGGAGAGCACTGCTTCCATCCCATAGGCTAATGAGTAAGGGTTGCCCCAAGTGAAAATGCGCATGGAAGTTACGTGAGGCTAATAAAGTCAGAGGCAAGAGGTCAGGCCATCCTTTGTGGTTGGCGGACATTTTCTGCATGATCTTTTTGATGTTTTTATTAGCCGCTTCAACAACACCATTCATCTTTGGACGGTAGATAACGGAGTTAAGGTGCTTGATGTGGAATTTACTGCATAACTCCTCCATCATTTTGTTGTTGAGGTTCTTAGCATTGTTTGACATAATGACCTCTAGGTGTCCATATCGACAGACGATATTATTTCTAATGAAAGAAATGATGACTTCTTTGGTAACCTTGGAGAAGGAGGTTGCTTCTACCCATTTGGTGAAGTAGTCGATCATTGTGAATATGAATCGATGTCCATTACTGGCTTTGGGCTCGATGGGCCCGATCATGTCCATTCCCCACATTGAGAAGGGCCATGACAAACTCAAATTGTGGAGTTCCCTTGGAGGGGCGTGGATAACATTCCCATGAATTTGGCATTTATAGCACCTCTTGACGTGATCATCACAGTCAGCTTTGAGCGTAAGCCAATAATGCCATGTTCTGAGGATTTTCTTGACAAGTAGGGGGCCACTCATGTATGGGCCACATACTCCACCATGGATCTCATCCATGAGTCTCTGAGCTTGGTCTTTGTCCAGACATCTGAGGAGACCTAATCATGTATCTCTTTTGTAGAGTGCATCTCCGCTCAGGTAGAATTTCACAGCAAGTCGATGGATCCACCTCTTTTCAGTCAGGCTCGCCTCAGCGGGTGTAGATCCATCTCGCAGATACTCCATGATATGTTGATACCAAGGGTTGTGGATGGGAGGTAGCTTATTCGATAATTCTCCAACATAGTTCCCATAAGCTTGGGTCTTTTGGAGGGCAAATATGATGCTTGGCATGTTTTCCTTGTCAGGTATGTGAATCAAGGAAGCCAACGTTGCTAGTGCATCCGCAAAATCATTCCTATTATGAGGAATGTGTAGAAAGGAGATTTCTTTGAACTCCAAAGCCATCTGTAAAACTTGTCGATGGTAAGGTAGCAAATGTAATTCTTTGGTTTGATAGATTCCCGTGGATTGTTTGATTACTAATTCGGAATCCCCAAAGATAGTTAACCACCTGATGCCCATTGAACGGGCATGTTTTAGCCCAATGATACATCCTTTATACTCAGTTGTGTTGTTGGTGTGACAAAATTGCAATTTATTACGACGGATATCTGCTCCCTGCACGGGATACTAGAATCGCTCGACTCGTAACCTTCGTGTTAACATCTCCATCAAAATACATTTTCCACATATGGCATGCATCGTACTAATGGTATTGCTGAACTGCCATTACCCCTTCATTGAGGAAGTATGTTTCCAAGGGTTTGTAATCCCTTGCAGGTGCGATGGACAGTTGATCTGCAATTCCTTGACCTTCGACAGACTTTTGCGTCACGTAGATGATGTCAAATTGCTATAGAATCAACTGCCATCTGGAGAGTCGACAATTTAGTATGAGCTTACTGAACATATACTTGAGAGAATCAACATGGGATATGAGATGGGTTGTGTGACCATGGAGGTAATGTTGTAACCTCGTGGAAGCCCATGGTAAAGCACAACAAGTCTTCTCAATTAGAGTGTACTTGTCTTCACTGATGTTGAATCTTTTGCTGAGGTAATAGATAGCTCATTCTTGGCCTCTATCGTCTTTTTTCCCCAGCATGCAGCCCATAGCATTGTCATTAATGGACAGGTATATGAAAAGGGGAACATCATCCCTGGGGGTACCAAAATAGGAGTGTTAACCAGCTACTCTTTAATGGTAAGGAAGGCTTTCTGACACTCATCGTTCCATTTCATGGACGAGTTCTTCCTTAACAATTTTGAGATGGGCTCATAAGTTGCTGTGAGTTGAGAAATAAATCTGCTAATGAAGTTGATTCTTCCCAAAAATACCTGTATTTCCTTCTCTGTCTGAGGAATGGGAATTTCCTTGATGGCCTAGATTTTTGTGGGATCCAGCTCAATCCCTTTGTGGCTGACTAGGAAACCTAGCAACTTGCCTAATTTAATGCCAAAGGCTCACTTGGCTGGATTCAACTTCAAGTTGTACTTACGCAACCTGTTGAATAGATTTTTGAGATGGTTTAAGTGGTCTTCCTCCCTTCGGGACTTGACAATGATGTCATCCACGTAGATCTCTATCTCCTTATGCATTAAGTCATGGAAAAGAGCCATCATAGCTCGCTGATAGGTTGCTCCGGCATTGATAAGGCCGAATGACAACCATCTATAACAAAATTTTCCCCAAGGCATGATGAAAGCAGTTTTCTCACGGTCCTCCTCAGTGACCATAATCTGATGATACCCCGCGAAGCAATCCGCAAAGGAATACATGTCGTATTAAGCAGTATTTTCAATGAAAATGTGGATAAAGGGTACGAGAAAGCTATCTTTAAGGCAAGCTTTGTTCAAATCCCTGTAATCCATGAAAACTCGCACCTTTCCTCCTGGTTTAGGCACGGGAACTATGTTGGATATCCACTTCAGATATGTAGACACCATGATAATGCCAGCATGAAATTGTTTCATAATTTCTTCTTTTACCTTTAAACTCGACTCAGGTTTCAATCGCCTGAGCTTCTGCCTGACTTGCTTGAATCCCTCTTTAATGGAAAGGCGATGAAGGACAATGTCAGTGGACAAACCCACCATGTCCTCGTGAGACCATGCAAACACATCCTGGAATTGGGTTAATAGCGCAACCATGTCATTCCATTAGTTTGGGGTGAGGTCTGAACCAATCTGGATTAGCTTAGGACTTTCTAAGGTTCCAAGATTGAAAGAAATTATTTGGTTAAGGTTGGGTTTAGGTTTGTCTTTGACCCATTCCTTAATCTCCTGAGGTGTCTCAATGTCCTCCTGTATTTCCATCAAGTCTGAGTCCAACTTTGCATCAAAGTTACAGTCCTTGTGGAGAAAAGGCACCTCATCAACAAGTACATGCACATCTAAATTCAGAGTCCTAAAATAAAATATGCTTTCACTTAATATATGAATCTGTTTAATCATACAAAAGTGTTAGCATGTACTGATAAACTAACTGCTAATACTGTATAGAAAAGTATGCAATTAAAGTTATCTACAGGGCAGAGGGATTTCTTCCCGTTTTACCCTCGTCGACCAATGCATGGAGTGCTGCTCCAATTGTCGAGGGCAAAGTCCTGATGGACTGCAGTGATGGAGGGGTTGTCATCGTCCTCATTTTCTCGAATGATAACCATAACATATGGGAAATCATCGTCTGGGGTGTATCTATTTGTATGTTCATCATAGACAATGATGTGTATGCCTGACATCATCAGGGCGATGTCATGTTTACATTTCCATTCGCTTTCTTCCACTTCGGGATTAGGAATCAGCACCTCTTTTGCTTTAAATGGTACTGGTTTGGGAAACAGCAAAGCCATAACATGGGCTGACACCTTTATCGAAGACTGTATCAGCTCATGAGGTGCAGATGGAGAAAATCGTCGTGTGGCTGAAGCTTGTGGAATCTGCTTGTGTTTATGAGGAATCATATGACTAGAACTGGCAGAATAGCCTAGTCCAGCTGTCCTAGTTTGACTGGACATTTGAATTGGGTGCTTAATACCTTGCTAATTTTTACCCAACCCTTGTCCAGGCTGATGACCAAATGATATCATTTCTTGAGTGGCCGACATAACCTCGGTAGAAATCTTGGGTACGGGAAGTGGTGCTCCAATATGATAGTATTGCGTGTTGCTCACTTCCAAAGTACAAAAATTGGCCGACTCAACTTCTGAATTGAAGCTGATAAGTGGTAGATTTCTTGTTCATGACATTCTGGCTCAGCGTTGACAATGACTAGGCTATTGTTGACAATGTATTTGAGTTGTTGATGTAGTGTGGAAGGAACGGCTACAGCCATGTGGATCCATGGTTTCCCCAATAGCAGGTTGTATCCTGAATCTATCTTAAGGACATGAAAGGATACATTGAATATGTTTGGACCAATCTCAATTGGCAGCTCAATCTTTTCGACAGAATTTCGTCGGGATCCATCAAAAGCTTTGATAACCGTATGGCTACTTCAGATCCATTTGAGATTGACGTTCATCTTTACCAAAGTGGCATAAGGACAGATATTCAGAGACGAACCTCCATCTATCAGAACTCCAGCTAACATATACCCGAAGGATAAAACTGCGATGTGAAATGTCTTGTAATGACCAGTCCCTTCGGGAGGTATGTTATAAGACCCCGAATTTTACGAAATAAAAGTATTCAATTTTTATAATTATTATTCTAATTGGTAAATAGTTAAATTGATAAAAGGTTAAAGTTAAGGGTGATATTTGAAAATTTTTCAAAGTAAGAAAGTTTTCATAAAATAATCGGTGATAAAAGTACATTAATACGATTGGTTACATAGTAGCACACGGTATTGATTATTGATGCTTACGTGAGAAGTCACTCAGTAATACTCAATTATTGCTACAGTAATTGCTGCATCATATCTCTCATATTATTGATTCAATTGTTGTCACAGTATCATCTGTATAATATGTTATATTATTAAATCAATAATTAAGACGGCAAAGTTATTTATATTATTATTTGCAATATTGACAATGTCTAGAAGTTCTGTTAAGGAGAGGTTTGGTCACCTAATTGTGTGCCAATAAGGAGAAATCCTTATCGGAAAGCCCCTCTTTCCTGAGAACGACCTGGTTGTTAAATATTGTGAGTTATAATATTAATGATGAATAAGTTCGTAATGATTAAAGATGAAATTGATAGTTTCATTGTGTTGGTATTATTAATGTTAGTGGAAACCGACATTTATTTTGATAATAATTGATGTCTAGAAGTTATATTGAGCAATCAGGTAATTAATCGGATAAATAAGCAATTAATTGCTATTAATTCACATGATTATAACTATTTGTTCACATGTGTGTACTATTGAATCACATTCATTTACTATTAGGGGAGTTGGTGCAAGATTGATAATACTTGTATGACTAAGTTAAAAATGGAGGTATAGATGGAGGTACTATATTGTAATTCGTATTTTTACATGTCTAGAACTATTGAGTCACATGATTTACTATTGATTCACATGATTTACTATTAGGGAGGTGCTGCAAGTTTGATAATACTTGCATGACTAAATTAAAAATGAAAGAAAAGTTGAAGGTATTGTACTGTAATATTTTGAGCCCCAAAACGTACAATTATCGAAACTATATTTTCCTATAAATAGAAGTTCATTCTTTCATTATTTCTCACCAATTCACTAAAGTTATAGACCAATTATTATAGAGAGAAATTATAGAGAGAAAGAAGAAGAGAAGTCTGCTACCTCTCTACTCCAGTATCCAGTTTCTTTCTAAGGTAGGGGATATTATTATTATAGTAAGAGGTATTATTTCTTTTGTATTCATGAAGAGAGATATTGTTATTCCATTCCTTATTATTCTGTTAGAATAACCTGTATACGCGGACTACCGTATACATGGTGAAATTCTTCTGTTATTCAATTCTTTATTATTATGTTGGAATAACCTGTCTATGCGAACTACTGATCAGGAGCCATCTGAGATTGAAAACTATATTGAGTGAGGAAGGCGTGAGCTAGCTCTTCCCAGCTATAGATCTTTGAGTTGTCTAATCTGGTATACCATGAACGGGCTTCTCCAGTCAGACTTTTCTTGAACAGCTGCATTCTAAGCTTCTCGTTTTCCGCATAAGATCCAAGTTCTCCAATGAACACCATTAAATGTGTATAAGGATCCCCTAATCCGTCATACTTTTCAAAGTCAGGGGTTTTAAATTTCTCTGGATAATGAACACCAGGGAATATGCAAAGGTTAGTATATGAAACACTTCCATGTGTTCCAATCCCTTTGAGAGCACGGATAGTTTTCTCCATTTGAAGGACCTTCTTCCTGATATCACCGGTGTCTGGATCTCCTTTGAGATGGGTGTTTTCAAGGTCTTTGTTGGTCGTATCCAACTGAGGTTCTAAATTTGTTTTATCCAAACCTTGTGTTCCTCCTTGTGCAGAGACTTCTGTATATGTAGGCATCTTTGTACCCTAAGTAGACTGATGTAATTCTTTCAGCAGAACAGCCAAATCTGTAATTTATTTACTTAATCCATCAAATTCTTCTCAAGAAATGGCATTAGACTGGTCAGAAGAAGACATGATTGGCAGTAGGCTCGTGGCCTTTTTGGATTTTGAGCTGGTAACAGGCCCAATTGTTTCCCTACAAAAGACTTATGTAATTTTGTTTTAGGGATAATGTAAATGCTATCATAATGAGTCCATTTTAGGAATATCATCTTGCAAAAATGGGTGTTATTTGATAACATGTCATGGATGCACAAATATTCTTCATATTTTCCATTACATAAAGATGAACATGGAATTACAAGTAAATGCTTTTACAAGTAATTTAAAAGTGGAAAGTATGAAGAGACTTTCCTCCGCGTTTAGTTTATCATAGGTTGACCTATCTTAGGGTTACTCTCGCGATTTTTTGGCATGAAGGTTCCCAGATCATCGCAATCTACTTAACGGGAAGTTAATCCGGTCTTTCAACTGGAGCGAATCTGGGTGGTGCCTTTCCTGAGCCTCGTTGGAATTATTCTTCCTACGAGTCCAGTAATCAAACACCGACAGGATAGCCACCTGATGGAGGAACCACACAACATACATTCACATACAACGTGTCTCACCGTTTATTAAATTGATAACATGTGCGAAGCACTAATATCACAGATAGATATATTGCAGTGCAGTAAGTAAAATGCATTCCTACACATTCATCATAAATATAAATGCAACATTCACACACATGAAGGGGTTTCGACACAGAAACGCATAGCAAAAATAGAACAATTTAAACCAATTTTGAAACCCTAAACAGGATCCATGTGAAAACAATTAATTCAGTGGTTAGAAATTATACTGATTAAGAAAGCTAGAAACGATGCGGTCGAATCTCCAACGCAATTCAAACGAACTGCGTCTCTACGGTATCCACACGAACGCTCCGCAAATCGTCCCCACGATCTGCGAAGAAGGAATCATGATCTAATACCAAGGATGAGGATTTTCAAACTGCTTTTCTCTAGTCTCTCTAAGAGTGGCTAGGGTTTTGTATTTTAGCGTAATCCTAAAGTGACCGATATATATCATATATATATAGCGATTTAGGAGGAATTAATCAAAACCTAATATTATTAAAATCCAAATTTATATATATATATATATATATATCTTAATTAAGTATTACTTAATTAATATACATATATATATACAATTTATCCTTTTTTAATTTAAATTCATGATTTAAAATACTATCAATCATATTGATATATTTAAATCCTTACAATTTAATTTAATTTCCTTTTTAAATTACATTCTATATGTGTGACCCTATAGGTTATTATTACGTTGGCAATATTTTTAAAATCATATTATAAAATTATAAAAAAGTGAGCGGCATCTAGTAATGCATCAGTGCTACCCAAGTAATAATAAGATCGATGATTCGATGCAAATTTTTTGTGACCAATGTTTCAATATAATTTAATCCTTTTAACCTTAATATCCTAAATTAAACTCGAGTCATGGAATGTGTCATACTCTTCATAATTTAATCTGAGTTTTTCTTAATCAATGAGTAGAATATATGAAACAAATCACTATTTGAGCATGACCATGCATTTCATAGTCCTACTCAATCAAGAGGCCTATGGATATCACCCCTAATATATAGGATGGTTAAATTCCATCTAGATCACTCATATTCCTCACACGATTCATGATGTACCCAATAATCACCTTTATAGTCCATCCTATTAAAGGTGACATTTGATGATATCAAAGTACATATATTCTTGTGTAGTAATATAGTGATTTTAGGTCGGAGGACCATTACATCATTGTCACTATGAGAATTGTTATTGACACTTCGCATAATGCTCCATATAGAATTCTCATGGTGGGTCTGTCCAGTACATCGTTCTCTAACATGTACCTATGCATTGACTTAATATCTCATATATTTATGACCAATGAGATTTGGTCATCAGTCAATCCACATACTAGTCTTAATGCATCATTGTTGTCCCATCAACAATGATACTCGATCAGGACATTTAAGAACAATGATACTAATTGTAATTATATAATCTCATGTTCAAGTCACATACTTGAAACTATATAATTTGTATTCTTATTCTAAGGATTTTTATTATGTTAACATTTATATAACGCAGTAAATAAAACCATACTAAAATCATTCATTTATCCAATCAAATATAATATCAAAACGTTAAGCAATTATATCAAATAATTGGCCTCTAGGGCATAAACTCTAACAACACAAGCATATAATAGTTTTAAAAAGCTTGTAATAGCGGCTTAAGCCCTCTTACTGGAATCCCCAGCAGAGCCACCACCTGTCGACGTCGGGATTTTTATTTGTCCCTTTTCGTTGCTTGTTCTTTGGTGTTCTCATGTTATATGAGATTTGTTTGAAAAATCAAGTGAAAAAGGTCCGACATGTATAATGTCGACGATTTGACTTTAAGAGTCGCCAGTTGGTATTTTTAACTGGTTGCACCAACGTAACCGATAAAAGGTTTGCACATTGACCTAGTGGTGTGACACTGCTAAACGGGTCTGTGAAACCAAGATTCATTTGGGTTCGGGGGCTTGATTATACGGAGGGAAGGTGCTAGGCACCCCCCCCCCGACATCCGTGTTGCCATGGTGACCGCCACTTTTCAAGAAACTGTTATATGAATGTGTGTATGTATGTGTGTGTGTGTGTGGATCAATGTGCATTTTATTTGGAAGTAGTGTGAGGCCTCGTTTGTACCTATATACAAAGGGTTTGAATTTGTATAAAAAATCAGTTTTAAGTAAGATATAGCAATGAGGTTTTATAAAAGAGGTTTTTCAAACCCTGTGCTCAATAGTAATTTAGACCTTTTCATACTTCCATTTTATTATTAAATGTTCGGCTTGTTTGCTTTTATTTTTGAGATGCGAGGCATCTTCAAGAAAATAATATATAGCAGTGCCAAACTCCTCATGGGCATGATATCCATCTAAGGAAATTCAAACACTGTGAATAATTTACAAGTTGCTTACAGCTGAAAATGTCCATCACGGAAACCGAATCTAGATTCACGAGACTGAATCTGTGATCACATGATTCCTAGGCTCACATGATCTTATAATTTATATGAAAAGCGATGGCGATTATATATATAAAAAGTCAGAATATATATACAGACATGATCAACCACCACGAAGCATATCCATGGGGGATCAAAAATGTAAATATATAAAAGCGGTAAATATATATATATATATATATATGGACATGATCAACCACCACAAAGAAAATCCATGGGGGATCAGAAATGTAAATAAAGCGATAAATGCGATCAACCGCCACAAAGTAAACTCCAAGTGGGACTAAATATAAATAAAGCAATAAATATGATCAACCGCCACGAAGTAAACTCCAGGCGGGACGAAATGTAAATAAAGCAATAAAATGCCACAAAGTAAACTCCAGGCCTGACAGAATATAAATATATATATATATATAAGCGGTAAACGCATCGGATATATAATCCAGGCTCCGGATGTAAAATCCAGGCTCATCAGACATAGTCTGACAACAGTTCATATATATATGTATATATATAAAAGCAAGTAAACGCTCCAGACATAAGTCTAGGCTCAATCGAGGCATAACTGGATAATGTTAGTCCATATATAAAAACATATACATATATAAGTATATATATATAGATAGAAATGAAAACCACGGACCGAAGTCCAGGCATACGCACACAACACGACTCTCAATGTGAAGAATAGTGTGGGCTACCAATGCAGGCTTCTATGACTCTAGATGGATAAACACTCAGCTCCCATCGGTAAAATATAGCTATATATTAGCTAACAAGTGTTTAAAATGATAAAGCACTCAATATAGGGTGTGTACAGAGCAAATTTGACAGGGCTTCTTCTCCTTTTTTTCAAATGGCCACCCCAAGCTCTATATTTATAGAGCTTGTGGTATAGTATATACTATGGTACTTAAGGGGTGCCTTGGCTCTCATGTCCGTCATCTCAAAGTACGTGCACTCGTGCACTGTGATGTCTGTTCGAACTTGTAGAACTTCAATCCGAGCATCCGAATGAGGTATACAAGACCTTCTTTGGACTGCTTTTGTCGAGAGTTACGCAATGACAAGGGATTAAAGGTTGTACGATGTCAAGAAGAGGGGACCATGCCTATGGTCTTCAAGCTTCAAATTCTATCCGGTGTGCTGCCATGCGTAATAGTCACTCGGGATTGGAACTCCTTGGCTCTTGTGGGACATTGTTGTGTAGCAATGTATGTATGAAATGTTGAGATGGCGTGCTGGGGTTGAGGTGGTAAGATGATGATTTGACTCCTCACCGTGGTTATCTTGATTTGGGTGATAGTAGACGTTACTTTCGAGTTACATCTCGAGATTGGATTGCTTTGCAGTGTTTGAATTCTGAGGTCATCATCGTAAGTGTGCTGTCTTCCGGGGTGTTAGTTGGTCTTTGGAATGAGTGTCTTGGCAGGAGGTCTGAGATTGAAGCTGATTGCATGCATTTGAAACAAGCATTTTCGGGGTTATCTCCAGAACTGCAATGGCATTCCTTGGGGTTATCTCCAAGGACAAAACTTGGGGTTATCTCCGAGGTTGGAACTGCTACTCCCGGTGTGTGTTCCGGGGTTGAGACTGAACTTCTGGTGGTATCTGGAATGGATGTAAGTTGTCTTCTAGTGTTATCTCTGAAAGACGAATCTGCCCTCCTGCAATGTCAGTAACAGGTGTGCAAAAAATTTTGAGTGTCTATAATAACCTTTGAGCATAAAATATGATCCTTTTTATGTAAGATTTTAACAGTTACCTCTTCATATGTTAAATCTTCTGCTATCTCGTTTGGTTCTAACTTAATAATGTGATTCAGGTCTTTCACATATTTACGTAGCATGGATATATGGAAAACGTTATGCACACAAGACATACTTGGTGGTAAAGCGAGTCTATATGCCACAGTTCCTACTCGGTCGAGGATTTCAAATGGACCAATGAATTGAGGGTTGAGCTTCCCTCTATTCTCGAATCTCTTAACTCCTTTCCATGGAGCAACACTTAACAATACATGGTCTCCCACATTGAACTTTGTGTCCCTTCGATGAAGAATAGCATAACTCTTTTGTCGATCTTGTGAGGTTCATATACGTTGCCGAATCATTTGAATCTTTTTGGTAGTCATGCATACCAATTCTGGTCCCAACAATGTTGCTTCACCCACCATGTCCCAGCATACTGGAGAGCAGCACTTTCGTCCATATAATGCCTCAAATGGAGCCATGCCTATACTTGCTTAATAATTGTTGTTGTAAGAGAATTCCACCAATGGCAAATACTTGTCCCAACTTCCTTTGAAGTCTAGGACACAAAGTCTCAATAGATCTTCAAGAGTTTGAATAGTCCTCTCCATTTTTGCTCGTTAAATACGAGGATGATATGCGAGAAGCAATCGTAGATCAGTGCCCATAGCCTTCTAAAATCTGACCAAAAATCGTGAAGTAAATCTTGGGTCTCGATCAGAAACTATGGATACTGGCATACCATGCAATCTCACAATCTCATTTATGTACATACGAGCAAGATGTTCCAGTGAAAAAGTTTCTCGTATAGGCAAGAAATGAGCAGACTTGGTTAATCTATTGACAATGACCCAACTTGCATCTATGCCTTGAGAAATCTTGGGAAGACGAGTAATGAAATCCATGTTGACGTGCTCCCACTTCCATTCTGGAATCTCAAGTGGTTGCAATGGACCTTTTGGTACTTGATGCTCCGCCTTGACACATTGACAAGTTAAACATCTCGAGATAAACTCTGCGATGTCTCGCTTCATATTGCTCCACCAATATGTATGTCGAAGATCACGATAATAAGAATCGTTAGGAACACAAAGTCTAGAGTTGACTCGAAGTATTCTTTCTTCATCGATTCTTGCTTCTGGAATAGCACCTTCTTATACTTTCTTCTTCATACGCATCAGCATTGGGTCTGTGGCTTGAGTAACTTTAACTTTATTGATTAAAGTCGATTCTACTCGTATATTTGCCATCATCACGTGGGTCCCTGGAGTCTTTAACTCTATCTCCATCCTTTTTAAGTCATCCAAAATGGGTCTTTGTGTTAACAACATCTCACTCGTACCCGTATATGATCTTCTACTCAACGCGTCAACTACTACGTTCGCTTTTCCAAGATGGTATTGAATTCTATGGTCGTAATCTTTCAACAGATCGAGCCAACGTCGTTGCCACATGTTGAGTTCCTTTTGGGTGAAGAAATATTTGAGGATTTTATGATTTGTATAGATCTCCACTTTATCCTCATATAGGTAGTGCCTCCAGATCTTTAGCGCAAAAACGACTGCTGCCAACTCTAGATCATGATTAGGATAAATCCTCTTATATTATTTGAGTTATCATGAGGCATAGGCTATGACTTTCCCATGTTGCATGAGCACACATCCTAAACCTTTGCCTGAAGCATCATTGTAGATGACAAATCCCTTCGAACCTGATGGTATTATCAAAACAGGTGCTGAAACGAGTCTCCTCTTGAGTTCTTGGAAGCTCTTCTCACATTCCTCGCTCCATTCGAATTTTATATCTTTTTGAGTCCGCTGAGTTAATGGAGTAGCGATTCGAGAAAATCCTTTAACGAATCTCCTATAATAACCAGCTAAGCCCATAAAGATACGTACTTTGGTTACTGACTTAGGTTTCTCCCAACTTTGTATTGCTTCAATATTTGTTGGGTCAACTGATATTCTATACTTTGATATCACGTGCCCAAGGAATGCTACTTCCTCAAACCAGAACTCTCATTTCTTCAACTTGACATATAGCTTGTTTTCACGAAGCTTTTGGAGTATCAACATTAAATGTTGTTCATGATCTTCACGACTTTTGGAATAGATGAGGATTTCATCAATAAAGACAACCACAAAATGATCCAAATATTCCTTGAATACTCGGTTCATCATATCCATGAAGGCAGCAGGAGCATTAGTCAATCCAAAAGACATGACTAGGAATTCATAATGCACGTACCGAGTCTTGAAAGTAGTATTTGGAATGTCATCGATTTTAATCTTTAACTGATGATATTTGGAACAAAAATCTATCTTTGAGAAGAATTTAGCCCCTTGCAATTGGTCAAATAGGTCATCAATGCGAGGTAACGGGTACCTATTTTTGATGATGACATGGTTCAACTCTCGATAGTCAATGCAAAGTTGCATACTCGCATCTTTCTTATTTATGAATAAAATAGGAGCACCCCAAGGAGATGTACTAGGACGAATGAAACTAATATCTAATAGCTCCTGTAGTTGGGTTTTTAACTCCTGAAGTTCAATAGGAGCCATTCGATATGGGGCTTTGGAAATGGGTTTTATATCGGGTTCAAGGTCAATACAAAATTCAATATCACGCTCTGGGGGTAGGCCAGGAAGTTCTTCAGGAAATACGTCAGGAAATTCATTAATAACATAAATATTATTCAAATCTGACGTATTTTTGTTCAAGTCCATGACATGGGCTAAGAAAGTTTGACATCCATTTTTTAATAAATAAATGGCTTTATGGCTTGATATGATAGTGATTGCCTTTAGTGGTTTGGTTGTTTGAATTCGTATAACAGGTTGGTTAGGAATATGAAAACTAACGACCTTACAAAAATAATAAATTTTAGCATGATGAGTGGTTAACCAATCAATCCCTAAAATCACATCAAATACAAGTATTTTCAAAGAGATGAGATCAATAGGTAATGTGATGGTGCCAACTTGAATCAAGCAAGATTTATAAATAGTGGATGTAATGAAAGTTTCTCCTAATGGAGTTTCAACAGAGAAGTCAAAGTCTAATTTCTCAGGGGTTAAGTTCAAACGTTGAGCACAAACAAGAGAAATAAAAGAATGGGTAGAACAGGTATATAACAAGGTATAGACTTCGCAAGAGTTTATATTTAGCTTACCCATGATAACTTTGTTCGGGTTCCTCACCTTTTCGGACGTTATGACAAATGCTCTCCCTTGAACCACCGACTTTGTTTTGTCCGTAACCGCCTTTGGTGCCACCATCCTAGCTAGATTTGTCTTTGCTACCGGGTAAAATCGAGCTATATGACCATCTTTTCCATAACTGAAACACACCTTGGAAGGTTGTGAACAGTTTGGACTTATGTGTCCCTCCTCTCCGCATCTATAGCATCTAACTGACGGTCTTTCTCCTCCCCTAGAATTTTTTGTTGGTGTTGGTCTTGGTGTTGTTGCCGACGTGTTCCCGTCATTGTTGAATCTTCTCTTTTTGAAATTTCTACTTGAATCACCTTTCTTATTATCTTGGCCATGATTACCACCGAAGTGGTTACAATTTCTGGCATGTTGGTTATCACTGCTTCGATGATTGTTGCCACTGGTATGACTATTATCGTGCTGCCAGTTGATGTCTTTTAGTTAAGCTAACTCATAATCTCACTCCAATAATTTAGCTCTATTCACTACATCTGAATACAAGCAAAGTTTGTCAAAGATAAGATGTTAGAAAATTTTGGGTTTCAAACCTCTAAGAAATATTCACGTCATTCATTCCTCGTTGTATACCAAATGGGATGCAAAATGGGATAACTCCATAAACTTTGCCTCGTATTGCCACACAGTCATATTGTTCTGCTCCAGTTTGATAAATTCCACCTCCTTCATGTGATGAATACTTTCTGAAAAGTACTTATCGTTGAATAATTCTTGGAACCTCTCCCAAGTCATCTTAATTGCGGATGGATAGGTACATTTTATAGATTCCCATCAGTAATCTGCCTCTCCGCGCAACATGAAGGTGGCAAAGGGAACCTTTTGCTCTTCAGTGCATCCCAAGACATCAAATATCTTGGTAATCTATTTAATCCATGTCTCTGCCTTCAATGGCTCTGGCTTTCCTATAAATCTGGCAGTCCCAACTCCTTGAATTGCTTAGTAGTGACCAGCTGTCAGTTGCCATTGTTTCCACCTGCATTTTGAACCAGAGTCTCTCTCGTCTGGTTTTGCATAAACTGTAAAAAGCTTCTAAACATCCCATCATTCATCGTTTGATCGGTGGTTTTGTTTACAGGAGGAATATTGCCTTCCTGATGCAAATTATCCTGGTTGTTTATTACTGGTGTCTCAACGGTCTCATGTGCTCCATTGCTCATCTCAAATTTTTAGATGTCATTCTCAAATACTGCCATAAAACAAGGGTTAATTAAAGACATTGATATGACACATAATATCTTTATATTCTGACCGACCAAACAAATAAACTTAGGGAGGACACACTAGCGAAGGATTTAATCATCTTTTCCCTCCTAGTTCTAATCCCAGATCTCCACCAGAGATCATATCTCTAAGCTATGATACCAACTGTGACGCCCCCAAAATAGGTCCACAATACCCATTTTGAGTCGTCAAATACATGGTACAGAAAACAACTACAACTTCATTATTACAATTGCCGTGAAAAATATGACAACACATATGTTGTGAGTTTTAATACAAATATTATCTTCTAGACAATATCCAAATTCAAAAAAAGTTCTCATTATAATTATTGATACACTATTTTACAAAATAGTGAGGACTGCTAGAACAACTATCTTGAACCATAGCTCTACACCCCGACTAGTTCCCGCTATATTCTCACCTCCTGAGAAGAAAAATGGAACAACAAGCAAAAAGATGAACTCAACTAGCCCAGTAAGGAATATTATGACTAAGATAATGAAATATAAATTATCGTTATAGCCTTCAATAAATTAGATAAAATATAATGGACAACAAGTTTCAGATCAATATTCGCAGCAAAAATAATAATTCATTAGAAGAGTTCAATAGAGAATGAAGTCTACTATCTTCTATGATTAAAAGTCCATCATCAATATTTTATCCATGTGACATCAATCAATATACCTCTTGAATAAAATATTAATCTTTGCACTACGGGCCAAAGATATTCATTTGTATCACTAGTTGGTCATGTTCATCTCAACACCTGTCCATCTTTGCACTACGGGCCAAAGATATTCATCAGGTAATCATTCATCTTTTACTTTCGACCCTCAAGATATTCATCAAGTAATCGTTTATCTTTGCACTATAGGCCAAAGATATTCAGTTATATCATCATTTAGGACTGAGAATGATAAAAAAAAATATTTTAAAAAAAACGAATCCAATGAGATAAAAGGACAAAGATTAGGGATTCGTACTTTAGTTTATCCATGTTAAAAAAAATACTCCATAATAATCAATTGTGGAGCAAAATTCAAGAATAAATATCAAAACATTGATACAATCAAAGATAGTAACCATAATAGACAACTTAGACAAAGAAAAGAGAATTTTATTTTTCTGTGAATAGTGTCGTATTTGTGAATAGTGTCGTATACGTGAATAGTAACTCCGACACAAAAAGATAAAAAATTCATATCAATATTTCGGTATAATGATATTAAAAGAAATAATATCATTTATAAAAAAAATAACATCCCTTACCTCAAAAGACAAGTACTTCTAACTGAAATATCAGATATAATTCTGAAGAAAACTTGCACTGCTTATCAACTCTCAAAGTATCTAAATACTTACAAAAATACGCTCGATATTATAGAGAGAGGAAACTTCTAATTTTGGTGTAATTTTTAATTCTAACCTAAGCACCCTATTTATAGAAAAATGCTTTAGAACACCGAAGCAAAAAATTTAATAAAATATGAATATTTTAAAAAAAAATTCCTATGCACACCACATCACTCTCATCAGCACACACAATTGGGTCCCACCCATATTAAAAACATTTTTTGTAAAAAATATTTATAACCCAAAAATCAATTATTTCAGAACTTCAATAATTCATAATAAATAGCCCTTTATCAGAAATATTCAAATCTTATGTCCATTTCATAGGAACTTTAATTCTCTACAACTTTGTAGAAGAAAGATTTTCCCAATTCTAAATGGAAAATAACCGAAATTCATATACGGATGATTTTTAACACCTCAATTCCGACAAAATACTAATAAAACACCTCAGCATTAATTCCTTCATTTATATCCGCATAAAATAAATATTTCCTTATCATATAAATCAATAATTAATTATTCACAAATAATATTGCAGAACTACAATATTGACAACCAGGTCATTCTTAGGAAAGAGGGGGCCTTCCGGCAAGGATTTCTCCTTACTGGCGCATAATTAAATAACCCCTCATAGATAGAACTTCCTTAGAAATTACCAATAATGTTATCTAATAATATTATTCAAATAATATAAATTATTGATATGATATTTTGAAATACTGTGCAATAACAATTATCAATAATATAAAATATCCACGTAGCAATTATTGAATTAATAAAATAAAATATTGAACAGTAATTACTGTAATAATTATTGAGTAGTGACTTCTTACGTAAGAATCAATAATTAGAATTATTGTGCAATATCGTGTGCTACTGTGAAACACTGCGTATTACTTTTGTAAGACCCCAACTTTTATGAATAAAGATGAATTTTCTATAATTATCATTTTTGAATATTATTGAATGAATTTGATATAATGTTATAGTTGTGGGTAATAGTTATAAATTTTGCAAAATACGCAAGTTGTTATATAATATTAGATTGGTGGGGAATATTCGTTTTAACAGGGAATATTTATGCGACGACACGAATCATTAGTGGACCCCTGACAGGTAATTATTGTCGGATTGAAAAAATACAAAAATATTTTATGAAAATAACGGCGGAAGTTTTATAGTTAAGCTGTTGAAACACCCGGTTATTAAAAATCTGAGAATACGCGTATGGTTGCATAGTAGCACCACGGTATTGATTATTAATGCTTACGTGAAAGTCACTTTCGGTTTTGTTCAATTATTGCTTGATAATTGTTGCATTGTATCTCACGTTAATTGATTCAATTATTGTCGATATTTTATATATTATTAAATCAATAATTGAGGCAGACGAAGTTATTAATATTATTATTTGCAATATTAACGATGTCTAGAAGTTACGCCAAAGAGAGGTTTGGTCACCTAATTGCACATGCCTTAATAGGGAGAAATCCTTATTGAAAAGCCCCTATTTCACAGAGCGACACAGTGGATTAATAGTGTGAATTATAATAATGATGATAAAGTTTTGTTTTATTAGTATTATTAATGTAATAAAACAAGAAAGCTTTTTATATAAAAAAGAATATTTTATAAAGTTATTACGTTTTATTAGATTATAAATAAAATATATTATATTTTATTTAAAAGATTTTGTTTTATTAGAATATTTTATAAATAAACTAATGGACCGTCTGTTTAAAAGTAAATCAATGCAGATGAGTTCAGAATTAGTTACTATTCAGTCCATTCTCCTATAAATAGAAGCTCGTTCCTTCATTATTTCTTACGAATTCACTAAAACTCTAGAGAGAAACTATAGAGAGAAAAAAGAAAAGTATTACGCTACTTCACTACTCCTATATCCGATTAGTTTCTAAGGTAAGGGGTATTATTTCTTTAAGATTCGTGAAGAGAACTTACATTATTCCATTTTTATTACATTGGAATAACTTTTGTATCTGTGATCTACCCTATACTTATTAGGTTTGTAATATTCATGAACATTGATCAAATTGCACAAAATATAAATAAACGTGAAAAATCGAGTTTTAAAAATTTTACAAACCATATACCCGATCTCATCCTTTATCGCATGATTATTAATTTAACGAAAAGATAAGAACAAAATTATACCCTTGAAGATCAAGCTTCCTCGGTGCAAGTTCACCTCGAACCTTTTCGCGTTCAACTTTGAATCCATCGGGTTTGGTTCCTTCCTTTGATCAGCGTTAGCCACCCAAGTGTTTGGCCTCTGAAGTGATCCACCAAGGAAGAAGAAGAATTCAAGAAGATAGGTATTTGGCAAAACTCTAGTTTTCTCTCTCTCGTAGAAAAGCGTACTCTCCCAACTATTGGAATTAAATACATTGTTAAAAGGTCAACAACCCACTCACCCATAATAAGACTCCTCTTATTTATAGATGTAGGCAACCCTCCTTAACAATTAAGAAATTGGGTTTTATTTAATTAATTAAATTCTTTTAATTAATTAAGCTCCCTAATCTTATTAGGGATAATTAATTAAACTCTTTTAATTAATTTGCCTCCCTAATCTATTAGGATATTTGAGAGTACTTTTATTAATTAATTCCCAGACTCCTTTAGGAATTAAATAATAATAATAATAATAATAATATAAGACTCCTCTTATTAATTTATATTTAATATTTCCAAAATATTAAATAATAAATATTAAGCTATTTAATTTATTCTATCACCATAATTTAAATTAAATATACTTAATTTATTATTACGATTATGACATTAACTTCTTAAATAATTATTCTTTCTTTTATGGTGTGACCCTTTAGGTTCTCCATATTAAATCGATTGTGAATAAATCAATTAGAACAATTCTAATCTTATTTAAATAAATAAATTAAACTATTAATTTATTTAAATAAATAATATTTATTATACTGATAGGGATAAGCCTCCACTAGCGATCAACGACTTTTCGAGATAATATAGATTTCAACATTAATCATAAAAGAACCTTTGAGTAAATAGTTCTTAGTACAATTCAATCCTTCCACCATACAATGTCCCAATTAAATATAAGGCATGAAATTTACATCAAGTCTTATTTTATTTAATTATATGTATTTCGACTCTTAAATGCACAACTTCAAATAATGCAAATTAGAAACTCCTTTCTAATTTCATTACGCCTTATAGCCAAGGAATCTTTGAGTTGTCATTTATCGAATCACATAGGACATTTCTCTTCTTTTACCACTAAAGTGGTAGATTCTTTATTGATCATACATTATCTCCATGTACAACTTATTATACTCAAACATACCCTTTGATATACCCTAAGGGTCTTAAGGAATAAGTCAAAGTATAACTCATCATACACAAGATACTATGATGATCTCAAGTCCAAGGATCACTTGTACTACTATCACTACAGGAATTCCTATTGATAGGCAAGTAAAACTCCATTATATATTCGTTAACGAGCCACGTTCAGTGAACTTATTCTCTAATAAGCACCTACATACTTGCTTTAGTGTCTCCACACAAATGATCATGAGATCAATCATCCTCATCCAATGAGCAAGCAACGTATGTACCAATCTATCCGGATTCACTAATCCCCAATTTAGTAATCCAACGATTGGGAACTATTTTAGTTTTAAGATTTCTAAGAATTTAGATCTCATTAGAATGATCATCATCATTATTCTAAAAGCATTGCTTAAAACTATGGGTTTATCACATATTATAAAACAGCATCATGTAGATAATTAAAAGCCTTTAATAAATAAATACTTTTTATTAATAAATGAATAAGATTGTTTACAAAGTATATGCTTTATCATCAAACATGATTGGCTTGTGTTCATACTACTTTCAATCTCCCACTTGCACTAAAGCCAATCGTCATGGTATCTCATACTCTTCTTTTCTAAGTGACGATTATCCTGCTGTTGGATAAGCTTTAGTTAATGGATATGTAATGTTTTTCCTGAGAGTCCACTATCTCTATAGTGATTTCCCATCTTTCAATGATTCTAATAATCAAATGAAAGTGCCGCAACACATGTTTAGATCCAAGATGAGACTTAGGAACTATTCCTAATTTTTTAATTAACTTTTAATCCAAACAATCAACTTGCAACTTCATTTATAGCTATATACTTTGTCTTTATCACTAAACCAACAACTCTTTGCTGTTTGAAACCTTTTCAATTCACTGAACCACCATTCAAGGTAACCCTTTACCTTAAAGTGAATTTTATGTCGTCTTGGTCTGTCTAAAAACTTGAGTTTATTATGCCCTCTAGTTTTAATTTAGACCCACCATAAATATTAATCACATCCTTAGTGCCAATAAAGTACTTAAGATGTTTTTCACTGTCTTACAGTGAACTTCTCCAGAATATGACTGATCAACATCAGGTCTCGTACATTTCATTGCATACACTATAGTTACTCATGTGATCTTTTTTTTGGAGTCAATGGGGACTATTTAGAGAGATACACTCCATGGCTCATCAACATGAGACATCTCTTGGAGTTTGCCATGCTAAACGACTTTAGCATCAAATGAATATACGTTCATTGGGTTAAGCTGAGCATCCTTTTAAATCTATCTATATAGATTTGTATCCCCAATTACGATACTCATCCCAAATTATTCAAGGAGGAATGTTTAGACAACTTTATCTTCACTAATTCTAGCATTGGCATGTCATTTCTTATCCGTAATATATCAACATATAATACTAGGAATGTCACGATGCTCCCACTGACCCTTTTTTACACACTAGAACTCTTACCTCATCGTATGTAACTCCGGATCATCATCTTCTATGATGTGTATCTCATCATCATCATCCATGATGAATCCATACCTCCTAGGTATCTTCGGTACTATTCCAGATTTATGATTTGGTTGTGGTACAATAGGTTTGTCTACAGGTTCCTCTTATTTGACTTATAGTGTTTTGTGGTTCTTGAACTTTTCAAGATCTATTATCCTCCCACTAGCCCTTCAATGATAAACATCTTTATCTTAGAAGGCAGCATGTTTCGCCATAAACACCTTTTTCTAAGTAGGATTATAGAACATATACCCCAAACTTACTTTAGGATATCCCACAAATCTGTACATATCAAATCTTGTCCCAAGCTTATCCTTTGAAACCGTTTCACAAAAGTTGGACAACCCCTTATCTTAACATACTTAAGATTAGGAATCCTCCCTGTCCATAACTTTTATGAAGTCTTGGGGCCGGATTTTGAGGTTACCTTTTCCGTAGATATGCAGCCATTTCTAGGACATTATCCTAGAAGGATACTGGAATGTCGGTAAAATCATTATGGACCGTACCATGTCCAACAAGGTACGATTTTTCCTTTCGAATACATCAATCAATTATTACGTGTCGAGGGCGTCCATTATGAGAAAACCATTTGAGATGATCTAAAAACTTATTGCACAAGTATTTATTCCTTGATCTAATCAAAGAATCTTAATAATTTGCCAATTTGTTTTACTTCTGAATTCTTTGAACCTTTCAAATAATTCACACTTGTATTTTAAATACATAGATTCAACTCTTTGAATGATCATCTCCTTTTCATATACTAGTTTGTTCAATTTGCAAAATATATTTTTCACGTAAGTTAAGTATACAAAATCCATTAAGTAATATTCCAGTTCTATACAAAACATTATTATTATAAATAGAACAACAATTGTTCTTAAATATAATACCAAAGATTTCATTGTCCAACAATAAAATGGAAATAATGTTTCCAATGAGAACTGGAATACAATAACAACTTATTGACTTAATAGACTTGCCCGTAGGCAATGCTAAATAATAAGTGCCTATGGCTAATGTAGCAACCTTTGCTTCATTTTCCACACATAGGATTACTTATATTTGTTTAGCTTTCTACTTCTACTTGGTCCCTTCATAAATCTATATTTATGATAACCAAAGTCGTTATCCAATACCCAAGTAGAACCTTGACTTAAAGAAAAATGTATTTTAAATCATGAACAAAATTGTATTTATAACCGAAACTTCACTAAGCTTCTTCTAGTTAGCTCTGCAAGATGTTTCTCGCAGTTTTCTTTATAATGTCCAGGCTTATTGCAGTGGAAGCAAACTCCTTGGCTATCCGTATCAGTTTTGTTCTTATTATCCTTTGTTTTTGCCTTTTATATTTACCTTCTTAGAATCTTTCTTCTTTTCAGAAGATCCTTCGGCCCCTACCAGTAAGACATGGTCTTTCTTGGTTGGAAAGTGACTCTCAACATTTTTCAACATGTTAAGCAAATCAGCGAAGCTGATTTCTAGCTTGTTCATATGAAAAATTCACAACAATTATGAAAGGAGTCCGGGAGTGAGTGCAAGATCAAATCTTGGCTCAACTCTCCATCCATAACAAAACCCGTTGTCCTAATTGATCAATCAAATTGATTATGTTAAGGACTTTTATCTGTACTATAGTGTCATCGGTCATTCTAGATCGGAAGAGCTCCTTAGATATCTTATATCTATCAGTCCTACTTTCCTCACCATCAACTACTTGATGTGCAAGAGTATAGTAGAAGCATCCATAGTTTCATGCTGACGCGAAGCTCGTTACTCATGGATGCGAGCATGATGCATTGAGCCAATCAGCATCATCTTGCCACTTTCTAAAAGTAGCAATGTCTTCCTCGAGAGGCATTATGCAACCATTCTTGAGGATAGACGTATTAAGGACATAAGATAGCTTTTCAGCCATGAGAACTATTCTCAAATTCCTTAACCAACCTGTTTAATTTGGTTCGGTTAATTTAGCATCTAATATGTTTTGCAGTGATAGTAATTTAGACATTGTAAAATTATGTAATTGAATTTGTAATTAACAATATTTTAACATACATTCTTTTATTAATTACCAAAATAATTTAGGTCTTATTTTAAATTGGTATCTCCCACTACTTTCTTCAAACTATATTACCCTCAATATATATAGTTCGGCAAAATCTAATTAAAGATTTGCTAGTGAAAATAAGGATCCCATTTCAAATGTATATAGCCTTGTGGTGACACAACAAACTATATATAAATAAATAGGTAGACAACTCTTGTCAATTACATCAACTATGCAACTCCTTGTATTTTGCCTCTTAAATCATAATTGTCAAGTGTGTGCACATCCGAACTAAAATGATCCAAGTTAAGTCCAACCTAGCACTCTATATATTCAAAAAAGAAAAATATCATCCTTGTGGTGACACAACAAAACAATATTGTTCAATTTTCTTTATAAGCATCAAATGTGATAATTAACATCTTAAATACTTAATACTTGCCTTGTGGTGACACAACAAACTCATATTAAATATTTAATACTCTATTAATTTTATCATGCTAGAAATGCGACGTTCAATATTCCAAATATCTTTGAGCGCTTAGGACTTAATATAAAAAAAATTTGAGGGTTTTGTTATTAATTTGTCTCATCTTGCTTACGCATTTATTACATATATATATAAATTACGCGTCGTATTAATTAACATGCGAAGCATGTTTGCATAATATATATATATATATATATATATATATATATATATATATATATATATATATATATATATATATATATATATAGTATAAGCATGCACATATAGAATACTATATTCTACCCGGATTGATTATGGACTTTTATTCTAGTTTGGTTCACTAGAGCCACCAAGTGAACTAAAAGGTCAAACCCTAGGGGTGCAAGAATTAATATTTAAATATAACTATTACATTTAAACCCGGGCTCCATTACAAACGGGTCTTCAAGCGCTCCTTGTTCTTGATCTCCAATTCTTCAAAATTAATTCTAACTATTCCTATTACAAAACTATTTAAAAATAAATAGAAACCTTGATCAGCAGTCAAGGGGAAGTACATAGGAGGGAGATAGAATTTACATTAAGAAAAATTAGAGAAGACAAGGTACGCATACCCCATTTAATAAAACTCATACATTCAAGCATCCAACTAAAATAAAATCCAATCACATTGGTCAATAGTCCATAATCAATCCCATTTATTATCATACACATCACCATATGCATCAATAAATAACATTCATCTCATGAATAATAAACATTCAATATATATATTGATATCATTTAATGGGTAAATTTAGTAATATAAAATCTAATTTTGAATCAAAATAAACTCCTTTATTTTAATCCAAATTTAAATCAAAATAAAACTATTTTATTTTAATTTATCCAATTTTGAATAAAATAAACTATTTTATTTTAATCAAAATCTTTAATCAAAATAAACTCCTTTATTTTAATTAATTATGGAATCTAATTCCATGTAAAAAAAATTATTAAAGGAAACACGGATTATCTTTCCTATTCACAAATAAACTCCTTTATTTTGAATAATATGAAATCTTATTTCATATTTAAATAAACTCCTTTATTTAAGGAAATACGGATTCTCTTTCCTATTCACAATAAACTCTTTTATTTTGAATAATATGAAATCTTATTTCATATCTAAATAAACTCATTTATTTAAGGAAATACGGATTCTCTTTCCTATTTAAAAATAAACTCTTTTATTTTGAATAATATGAAATCTTATTTCATATCTAAATAAACTCCTTTATTTAAGGAAACATATAATCCAATTTCAACTCCAATTAGTTATCATGGAATCCAATTCCAACTCTAATTAGTTAGCATGAAATTCTAATTTTAAAATTAAAATAAACTTTATATTTTAAAATTAAAATAAACTATTTATTTTAATTATAAAATAATTGAGAATAATATATATTACGTTAATATATATATATATATATATATATATATATATATATATATATATATATTAACCGTATATATATATTTGATATATATGTTAACTAAGAATCTTGTATTCACATTAACAAGTTTTATCAAGTATGTGAATAATGTAAGAATCATTGAAATTCACTTTTATATATATATATATATATATATATATATATATATATATATATATATATATATATATATATATATATATAACGTGATGCATGTCCTCCTCAATAACCCACGTTGAATCGTGGGTGGCGCGCGTAACTCACTTAATTTTAAGTAGTCTTTATTTTATTTTTATTTTTTATTTTATATAACAAAATTATGCCCAATTAAATTGTTCTAAACACATATCAACATATATATCAAATCTGAACAATTAATAATTCGCATAAAGGTTTGGCTCTGATGCCACTGTTAGGCTTGTAATATTCATGAACGCAATCAAATTGCACAAAATATGCGAAAACGTGAAAAATCAGAGTTTTAAAAATTTTACAAACCATATACCCGGATCATCCTTTATGCACAATTATTAATTTAATGAAAAGATAAGAACAAGAATCATACCCTTGAAGATCCGAGCTTCCTCAGGTACAAGTTCACCTCCAATCCTTTTCGCGTTCAACTTGAATCCATCGGGTTTGATTCCTTCCTTTGATCAACGTTAGCCACCCAAGTATTTGGCCTCTAGAAGTGATCCACCAAGGAAGAAGAAGAATTCAAGAAGATGGGTATTTGGCAAAACCCTAGTTTTTCTATCTCTCATAGAAAAGAGCGTACTCTCACAACTATTGGAATTACGTCTGTTGTTAAAAGGTCAACAACCCACTCACCCATAATAAGACTCCTCTTATTTATAGATATAGGCAACACTCCTTAACAATTAAGAAATTGGGTTTTATTTAATTAATTAAATTTTTTTAATTAATTAAGCTCCCTAATCTTATTAGGGATAATTAATTAAACTCTTTTAATTAATTTGCCTCCTAATCCTATTAGGATATTTGAGAGTACTTTTATTAATTAATTCCCAAACTCCTTTAGGAATTAAATAATAATAATAGTAATAATAATAATAATAATAATAAGACTCTTATTAATTTATATTTAATATTTCCAAAATATTAAATAATAAATATTAAGCTATTTAATTTATTCTATCACCATAGATTAAATTAAATATACTTAATTTATTATTACGATTATGGCATTAACTTCTTAAATAATTATTCTTCCTTTTATGGTGTGACCATTTAGGTTCTCCATATTAAACCGGTTGTGAATAAATCAATTAGAACAATTTAATCTTATTTAAATAAATAAATTAAACTATTAATTTATTTAAATAAATAATATTTATTATACAATAGGGATAAGCTCCCCTAGCGATCAACGACTTTTCGGATAATATAGATTTCAACATTAATCATAAAAGAACCTTTGAGTAAATAGTTACCGTGCAATTCAATCCTTCCACCATACAATGTCCCAATTAAATATAAGACATGAAATTTACAATAAGTCTTATTTTATTTAATTATATGTATTTCGACTCTTAAATGCATTAAACTCAAATAATGCAAATTAGAAACTCCTTTCTAATTTCATTCATACTTATATGCCAAGGATTACTTGAGTTGTCATTTATCCAATCATATAGGACATTTCTCTTCTTTACTAGAAGTGGTAGATTCTTTATTGATCATACATTATCTCCATGTACAACTTATTATACCCAAGCATAGCCTTTGATATACCCTAAGGGTCTTAAGGAATAAGTCAAAGTATAACTCATCATACACAAGATACTATGATGATCTCAAGTCCAAGGATCACTTGTACTACTATCACTACAGAATTCTATTGACAGCATAAGTAAAACTCCATTAGGTATTCCTTAGCGAGCCACGTTCAAAGGAACTTATTCTCTAATAAGCACCTACATACTTGCTTTAGTGTCTCCACACAAATGATCATGAGATCAATCATCCTCATCCAATGAGCAAAGCAACGATATACTAATCTATCCTGGATTCACTAATCCCCAATTTAGTAATCCAACGATTGGGAACTATTTTAGTTTTAAGCTTTCTAAGAATTTAGATCTAATTAGAATGATCATCATCATTATTCTAAAAGCATTGCTTAAAACTATGGGTTTATAACATATTATAAAACAGTATCATGTAGATAATTAAAAGCGTTTAATAAATAAATACTTTTTATTAATAAATGAATAAGATTGTTTACAAAGTATATGCTTTGTCATCAAACATGATTGGCTTGTGTGCATACTACTTTCATATACTTGGTGAAATTCTTCTGTTATTCCATTCTTTATCATTATGTTAGAATAACTTTTAATACATGGGTACGCATACATGGTGAAATTCTTCATTATTCCATTCTTTATTATTCATTTGGAACATCCTATCTCAAGCGCTTACGCATGACTGAATTCGGTTCTTTATTATTATTCGGAACATCTTGTCGGAATGCGTTTACGCATGACACTGATTCTATTATTTATTATTCATTGGAATAACTTTTATACGTCTGGCGCGATCTATCGCATGCCTGTTGATTTCTTTTGTTATTCCATTCTTATTTATACTTAGATGGTTAAAGTTTTAACTTCTATACTCCATGAAATTAGTGGAATATCCTTGATATTTGCGCTTCATCTAGTATCTTTTCATGGAAATATTCTTCTGAGCATTCTTGAATTTTACTCTACAAAGAAGTATCATGTTGACAATTTGGACGTTATTAGTTCCTGGATAAATTAATTCTTGAACTTTTTTATTGAATTCTTATATCATTTTCATCATCCTCATGTTTATATTATGTTGAAAGTCATCTGTGACCTGTAGTGCATAGATGGACTTGGTATGATTATGACCAGGGATTAATCGGTATAATCATGATCGTAATGTTACAAATAATGTTGTAAAAGTCCTTATTGGCCCGTAGTGCATTGATAGACAGTTGTTGGCATGATCATGACTATTGATGAATACACGAATATCCTTGGCCCGTAGTGTATGGATAATTTGTGGTTGTGATACTAATGAATATCTTTGGCCGTAGTGCAGGGATGATGTGGATTATTTATTAAGTTGAGTCCCAGTGACAAAAGTGATGAAAAACCTTTTAAATCGTAAAAGATAGTAGATTTTATTCTCTACTTGACTCTTTTAATAGAATGCTTGTTCCGCTGCAGTTAAACTTGATGTTTGTTATATTGTATCAGTTTAACACTGTTGAAGGCTAACGATAATTTATTCTATATTATCTTAGTCATAATATTTCTTACTGGGCTAGTTGAGCTCACCCTTTTACTTTCATTGTTCTCTTGAAATGAGAACGTGGCGAGGGGACTAGTCGGGGAAACGGAGTGATCGGTCCAGATAATAGCATTAATAGTCCTCACTATTCTGTTAAATAGTGTGATAATAAATATAATGAGGACTCATTTGAGTGTGGATATTGTCTAGATGATAATATTTATATTAAAACTCACAGCATATGTTTTGTCGTATTTTACACGACTGTTGTATAATTAAGTTGTATTTAAATTTTGTACCATGTATTTGGCGACTCAAGATAGGTGATGTATACCTATTTTGGGGGCATCACAGTTGGTATCAAAGCTTTGGGATATGATCCCTGGCTGAGATGTGAGACAAGAACTAGGAGGGGAGAGACGGGGAATTCCTTCGCTAGTATGACCTACCTAAAATTTATTTGATATTTAATTGGTCGGTCAGAGTATAGGGATAATATGTGATATGTTAATTAACCCTTATTTTGTGGCAGTATTTGAAAATGGCATCCGAGAATGTTGAGATTAGCAATGGAGCACAGGAGACCGTTGAGTCTCCACAGATCAATAATCAGGATAATGTGCATCAAGAAGGCGACAATCCTCAGGCAAACAACAACACTAACCAGATGATGAACGATGGAATGTTCAGAGGCTTTATGCAATTCATGCAACATCAGGCAAGAGCGGCTCCTGTACAAAATGCAGGTGGAAACACTGGCAACTCTCGGACGGTCACCGCTAAGCAGTTCAAGGAACTGGGACCACCGGAGTTTTTTGGAGAGCCAAAACCACTTAAGGCGGAGACGTGAATAAAGCATATCTGCAAGATATTTTATGTCTTGGGATGCTCCGAGGAGCAAAAAGTTCCCTTTTCTACCTTCATGTTACGTGCAGAGGCAGAATACTGGTGGGAATCTATAAAACGTACTCAACCTGCCGCACTGAAGATGACTTGGGAGAAGTTCCAAGAATTATTAAATGACAAATACTTTCTCGAAAGTATTCATCACATGAAAGAGGTAGAGTTCATCAAGCTGGAGCAAAACAACATGACCGTGTCGTAGTACGAAGCCAAGTTTTCCGAGTTATCCCAATTTGCATCCCATTTGGTTGATAATGAGGAGAGAATGACGCAAATGTTTCTAAGAGGTTTGAAACCCGAGATACGTCAATATCTTATCTCTCATAAACTGTGTTTGTATTCAGATGTTGTTAATAGGGCTCAGTTATTGGAGCGCAATAATGAGTTAACCCAACCAAAAGAGAGCAACCGGCAAAATGATAATACTAGTGATAGTAGTCATCGAAGCAGTGGTAATAAATGTGGAGGGAATCAACATGCCAGAAATGGTAACCACTTCGGTGGTAATCATGGCCAAAATAATAAGAATGGACATTTCAAGAAGAGGAGATTCAACAATGATGGAAAGACGTCGGCTGAAGACTGTTGTTAAGGAAGGAGAACGACCACCTATCATATGCTTCAAATGCGGAGGGAGGACACATCGGTCCCAAACCGCTGGCGATCTTGGTTCAAAGCATGTTATAATTGTGGAAGAGAATGTCACCTAGCCCAATTTTGTCATTCACCGAAGACAAGTTCAGCTAGGATGGAGGCACCAAAGGACGTCCCAGAAAAGTCAAAGCCAGTAATGCAAGGGAGAGCGTTTGTCGTGACCTCCCAGAAAGTAAGGAACCCAAACGAGGTCATCACGGGTAAGCTTATCATAAACTCTAGCGAAGTTTATAACTTATTTGATACCGGTTCTACCCATTCTTTTATTTCTCCTACTTGCGCTCAACGTTTAAATTTGACTCGGAGAAAATTAGACTTTGACTTATCTATTGAAACTCCATTGGGAGAAACCTTCATTACATCCACTGTTTATAAGTCTTGTTTGGTTCAAATCGGTACCCTCACATTACCTGTCGATCTTATTTCATTGAAAATACTTGCATTTGACGTAATTCTAGGGATTGATTGGTTAACTACTCATCATGCAAAAATTGATTGTTTTCCTAAGGTTGTTAGCTTTCATATTCCTAACCAACCTATTATGCGAATTTAAGCAACCAAACCATTAAAATCAATCACTGTCATCTCAAGCCATAAAGCTATTCGTTTATTGAAAAACGGATGTCAAGCTTTCTTAGCTCATGTCATGGATCTAAACAAAAATACAACAGTTTTGAATGATATTTCTATTGTTAATGAATTTCTGACGTATTCCACGAAGAACTTCCCTGCCTACCCCGGAGCATGAAATTGAATTTTGTATCGACCTTGAACCCGCAGACAAAATCCATTTCCAAGGCCCCATATCGAATGGCTCTATTAAACTTCGAGAGTTAAAGACTCAACTGCAGAATTGTTAGACATCCGGTTTCATTCGTCCCCAATCGTCTCCTTGGGGTGCTCCTGCTCTATTCGTGAAGAAGAAAGATGGGAGTATGCGACTTTGTATTGATTATCGGGAGTTGAACCATGTCACTATCAAAAATAGATATTCATTGCCTCGCATTGATGACATGTTTGACCAGTTGCAAGGCGCCAAATTTTTTTCAAAGATTAATCTTCGTTCCGGATATCACCAATTGAAGATTAAAACCGATGACATTCCAAAGACGGCTTTTAGAACTCGGTACGGGCATTAAGATTTCCTAGTCATGTCTTTTGGATTGACTAATGCTCCTGCTGCCTTCATGGTTATGATGAACCGAGTATTCAAGGAATATTTGGATCACTTTGTGGTCGTCTTTATTGATGACATCCTTATTTATTCCAAAAGCCGTGAAGATCATGAGCAACACTTAAGGCTGATACTTCAAAAGCTTCGTGAATATAAGCTTTATGCCAAGTTGAAGAATTGCGAGTTCTGGCTTGAGGAAGTAGCATTCCTTGGGCACGTGGTATCAAGTCATGGAATATCTGTTGACCCAGCAAAGATTGAAGCTATTCAAAGCTAGGATCAACCTAAATCAGTGACCGAAGTACGTAGCTTTCTCAACTTAGCTGGTTATTATCGGAGATTCGTAGAAGGGTTTTCTCGAATCTCTACTCCCTTAACTCAGCTGACTCGGAAAGATACAAAATTCAGTTGGAACGAGGAATGTGAGAAGAGTTTTCAAGAACTCAAGAGAAGACTCATTTCAAAGACTGCTCGACAATACCATCCGGCTCGGAGGATTTGTCATCTCTGATGATGCTTCGAGCAAAGGTTAGGATGTGTTCTCATGCAACATGGGAAAGTCATAACCTATGCCTCTCGAAAACTCAAAGAATATGAGAGGAATTATCATACTCATGATCTAGAGTTGGCAGATGTTGTCTTCGCACTTAAAATTTGGAGGCATTACTTGTATGGGGAGAAAGTGGAGATCTTTACGGATCATAAAAGCCTCAAATATTTCTTCACTCAAAAGGAACTCAACATATGACAGCAACGTTGGCTTGAACTGTTGAAAGATTATGATTATAACATCCTGGAAAAGCAAACGTGGTAGCTGACGCATTGAGTAGAAGATCATATGCGGGTACGAGTGCGATATTGTCAATGCAGAGGCCCATTTTGTATGACTTGCAAAGGATGGAGATAGAGATAAAGACTCCAAGGACCCACGTGATGATGGTTGTCGACATCGGGATTTTTTAATGTCCCTTTTCATTACTTGTTCTTTTCTGTTCTAATGTTAATGTGAGATTTGTTAGAAAAAATATGTGAAAAAGGTCCGACATGTATAATGTCGATGATTTGACTTTAAGAGTCGCCAGTTGGTGTATTTAACTGGTTGCACCAACGCAACCGAAAAAGGTTTGCACATTGACCTAGTGTTTTGACACTTCTAGACGGGTCTATGAAACCGAGATTCATTTTGGGTTTGGGGGCTTGATTATGCGGAGGGAAGGTGTTTGGCACCCCCCGACATCCGTGTTACCAGGGTGACCGCCACTCTTCAAAGAAATTGTTATATGAATGTGTGTGTTTGTGTGTGTGTGTGGATCAATGTGCAAATATTTGAAAGTAGTCTGAGGCCTCGTTAAGCACCTATATACAAAGGGTTTGAATTTATAGAAAATTACATTTTAACCACGATATAGCAATGACATTTTGTAAAAGAGGTTTTTCAAACCCAAAGGCTCAATAGGAATTGAGACCTTTTCATACTTCCATTTTATTATTAAATGTTAAACTTGCTTGCTTTTATTTTCGAGATGTGAAGCATTCTCGAGAAAATAATATATAGCGATCTTAGAACTCCTCATGGGCATGACAATGACATCCAAGGAAATTCGAGACCTTTGTAAAATAATGTACAAGTCGCCATGACTAAAAAATGTCCATCATGGGAACCAAATCTAGATTCAATGGTCGAACTCATGATCACATGATTCCTAGGCTCACATGATACTATAATTTGTATGGAAAGCGATAACTAGTTATATATATAAAAGTCAGTAAATATATATATATATAAAATATGATCAACCGCCACGAAGTAAACTCCAAAGTGGAAAAATGTAAATAAAGTTTGTAAAAGCAATCAAATATACAGAAGTGAACTCAGTGAGAGATGAATGTAAATAAAGCGGTAAAAGGCCACGAAGTGAACTCCGTGCCTAAAAAAATGTAAATATATATATATATATATATATATATATATATATATATATATATATATATATATATAAGCGAGAAACGATGCTGGATGTGAATCCAGGCTCATCGGATATGTCCGATAGCAATTATATATATGTATATATATATATATAAAAAAGCGATTAAATGCACTGGATGTAAATCCAGGCTCATCAGATATGTCTGACAACGGTTATATATATATATATAAAAAAGCAATTAAATGCACCTGGATATAAAATCCGGGCTCATCGAATAAGTCCGACCACAGAGTTTATATATATATATATATATATATATATATATATATATATATATATAAGCAATTAAACGCTCCGCATCAAGTTCAGGCTCAATCGAGGCATAACTCGATAATGTTAGTCCATATATGAAATATATATATATATATAAGTATATATATATGAGCAGAAATGAAAACCACGGACCGAAGTCCGGGCAAACACACTCACACGACTCTCAATGTGTACAACAATGTGTGATAATATGAGAAGAAGGCTTTATAAAATACAAGAAGGCTTACAGTGGGCTGCCAAAGTAGACTTCTATGACTTTAAAGGATGAACACTCGGCTCCCTGGGATAAAAGATAGCTATATGTGAGCTAACTAGTGTTTAGAAGTGAGAAACACTCAAAAGATGTATATGTAGAGTAAAATGGATGAGGATTCCTCACCTTTTTCCTCTCTCCTTCTCAAATGGTGACCCCAAGGCTTGTATATATAGAGCGGATGGTAGCAGTACACTGCGCGGTCGGTCGTGATGCATCCGAGCCTCGCGGGTCCTGTCGTCTCGTAGTACGTGCACTTATGCACTGTAATGTTTGCTCGAACTTGCAAAACTTCAATCCGAGCATCCGAACGAGGTATATCTGACCTTCTTCAGACCGCTTGTGTTGAGAGTTACACAATGACATGGATTAGAGGTTGTACGAAGTTAGGAAGAGGGGTCTATGCCCATGGTCTTCAAGCTTCAAATTCTATTCAAAGTACTGTCACACGTAATAGTTACTCGGGATTGTCAATCCTCGGTTCTTATGGGACATTGTTGGATGTATGTATGTATGAAGTGTTGAGACGACGTGCTATTGTCGAAAGAACAAGATGATGTTTGACTCCTCGCCGGGGTTATCGCCTGTTTGAGTGGAAAGTAGACGTTGCTCAGGGTTACAGCTGAGATTGGACTACTTGTTGGTATGACACGATATCATCTTGTTGAGATGCTCAGATGACGTTGTGACTCCTCACCGGGGTTATCGCCAATTTAAGTAGAAAGCAGACGTTGCTCAGGGTTACAACTAAGATTGGACTTCTGCTTGTTTGTATGTCTCACTATCATCTGTGGATGTTCCTGTCTGCCCGTTGTTAACTCCGGGTCTGAGGTGTGTGTGCCTCGACAGGATGTCTGTGGTTGAAGCTGATTGCATATGTTTGAAACAAGCATTTTCAGGGTTATTTCCGGAACTACAATGGCATCTCTTGGGGCTATCACCAAGGATGGGGTTGCTACTCGATGTTGTCTCTGGGATCGGGCGAAGCTTATGGTGGTGTTAAGCCGAGATGAAATCGTCCTCTCCAAAGTTGTTGCTTGGGTCTTTTGATCTGCATATCTCGGGGTTATCTCCGAGATTAGAAATGACATTCTCGGTGTGTGTTCCGGGGTTTGAGATGAAGTTCCTGGTTTGTGTTCCGGGTTAGAACTGAACTTCTGGTAGTATCCGGAATGTATATGAGCTGTCTTCTAGGGTTATCTCCAAAAGATAAATCTACCCTCCTGCAATGTTAGTAATAGGAGCGCAGAAAATTTCTAGTGTCTACAATGGAGAATATACGAGTAGAACCGACTTTAATCGATAAAGTTAAAGTTGCTCAAGCTACAGACCTAGAGCTGATTCATATGAGGAAGAAAGTATAAGAAGGTGCTATGCCGAAAGCAAGAATCGATGAAGAAGGAATACTTCGAGTCAACTCCAGACTTTGTGTTCCTAACGATCCTGAGTTAAAGTATAAAATCATGATGGAGGCGTACAACACACCGTTTGCAATCCATCCTGGGAGTACCAAAATGTATCATGATCTTCGACATACATTTTGGTGGGGCAATATGAAGAGAGAGATAGCGCTGTTTATCTTAAGGTGTTTAACTTGTCAACGAGTCAAGGCAGAGCTTCAAGTACCAAATGGTCCATTGCAACCACTTGAAATTCTAGAATGGAAGTGGGAGCACATTACCATGGATTTCGTTACTGGTCTTCCCAAGGTTTCTCAAGGCATAGATGCAATTTGGGTCATTGTTGATAGATTGACCAAGTCTGCTCATTTCTTACCAATACGAGAAAACTTATACACTTGAACGTCTTGCTCGTATGTAAATAAATGTGATTGTAAGACTGCATGGTATGCCAGTATCCAGAGTTTCTGATCGAGACCCGAGATTCACTTCACGATTTTGGGTTAGTTTACAAAAAGCTATGGGCACGGATTTACGATTTAGTTCGGCATATCATCCTCAGATGGACGGACAATCACAGAGAACTATTCAAACTCTTAAAGATTTATTAAGACTCTGTGTCCTTGACTTCAAGGGAAGTTTGGACAAGTTCTTACCATTGGTGGAGTTTTCTTACAACAACAGTTATCAAACAAGTATTGGCATGGCTCCATTCGAGGCGTTGTATGGAAGAAAGTGTCGTTCTCCATTATGCTGGGATGAGGTAGGTGAAGCAACATTGTTGGGACCGGAGTTGGTACGTATGACTACGGAAAAGATTCAAACGATCCGACAACGTATAAAAATCTCACAAGACCGACAAAAGAGTTATGCTGATCTTCATCGAAAGGACGTGGAATTCGATATTGGAGATCATGTGATATTACGTGTTGCTCCATGGAAAGGAGTTACGAGATTTGGAAAGAGAGGAAAGCTCAATCCTCGATTCATTGGCCCATTTTTAATCCTCGATCGAGTAGGGACTGTAGTCTATAGACTCGCTTTATCGCCAAGTGTGTCTCATATTCATAACATTTTTATATATCCATGTTACGTAAATATATGAAAGACCCGAACCACATTATTGAGTTAGAACTGGACGATATAGAGGAAGATTTAACGTATAAAGAGGTTCATGTTCAAATCTTGGATAAGAAGGAATATATTCTACGCTCCAAGGTTATACCTCAAGTCAAAGTTTTATGGAGGAACCACGATGTTAAGGAAATGACCTGGGAGTTAGAATCTGAAATGAAATCAAGGTATCCTTACCTCTTCGACATAACAGGTACGTACCCTAATTTCGAGGGTGAAATTTCATAAGAAGGAGAGATTGTAAGACCCCAACTTTTATGAATAAAGATGAATTTTCTATAATTATCATTTTTGAATATTATGGAATGAATTTGATATAATGTTATAGTTGTGGGTAATAGTTATAAATTTTGCAAAGTACACAAGTTGTTATATAATATTCGATTGGTCGGGGAATATTCATTTTAACAGGAATATTCGTGCGATTTAAGATCATTAGTGGACCTGAACGGAATTATTGTTTGATTGAGAAAACGACAAAAATATTTTATAAAAATAACGGCGAAAAGTTTTATCGTTAACTCATTGAAACACCTGATGTTAAAAGTGTGAAGGAATACGGCGTGGTTGCATAAGAGTAACACCGATATTGATTATTGATGCTTACGTGAGAAGTCATTCGATTTTGTTCAATTATTGCTTCATGAATTGTTGCATAGTATCTCACGTTAATTGATTCAATTATTGTCGATATTTTATATATTATTAAATCAATAATTGAGACGACGAAGTTATTAATATTATTATTTGCAATATTAACGATGTCTAGAAGTTCTGCCAAAGAGAGGTTTGGTCACCTAATTGCACGCCAATAGGAAGAAATCCTTATTGAAAAGCCCCCTCTTTCCTGGGAAAGACCTGGTCGATTAATAGTGTGAATTATAATAATGATGATAAAGTTTTGTTTTATTTGTATTATTAATGTAATAAAACAGAAAAGCTTTTTATATAAAATAGAATACTTTTATAAAGTTATTCGTTTTATTATATTATAAATAAAATATATTATATTTTATTTAAAAAATTTTATTTTATTAGAATATTTTATAGTAAACCAATCTGGACCGTCCGTTTAAAAGTAAATCAATCTGGACCGTTCAGGAATTAGTTACTATTCAGTCCATTCTCCAATAAATAGAAGCTCATTCCTTCATTATTTCTTACAATTCAACTTTGAAACTCTGAGAGAGAAATCTGAGAGAGAGAAAGAAAAGTATTATGCTACTTCACTACTCCTATATCCAGTTTGTTCTAAGGTAAGGGGTATTATTTCTTTCGTATTCATGAAAAGAACTTCTGTTATTCCATTTTTTTATTATGTTGGAATAACCTGTATACGCGGTCTACCCTATACTTGGTGAAATTCTTCTGTTATTCCATTTTTTATCATTATGTTAGAATAACCTATCTATGCGAAGTACCACATACATGGTGAAATTCTTCTGTTATTCCATTCTTTATTATTCTGTTGGAACATCCCCATGCGTGCGTTTATGCATGACTTCGGTCCGTTATTTATTATTCGGTTGGAACATCCGCTTGCATGCAATTTCGCCTAACTCGTTCCGTTATTTATTATTCTGCTGGAATATCGTATGCATACGCTTACGCATGACCGGTTCCGTTATTTATTATTCCATTGGAATAACTTTTATCAACGGTCTATCGCGCATGCCCAGTGATATCTTTTGTTATTCCATTCTTATTTATACTCAATTTGGTTAAAGTTTTAACTTCTATACTCCATGAAATTAGTGGAATATCCTTGATATTTGCGCTTCATCCAAAGATATCTTTTCATGGAAATATTCTTTAAGCATTCTTGAATTTTACTCTACAAAGAAGTATCATGTTGACAATTTGGACGTTATTAGTTCTGGATAAATTAATTCTTGAACTTGTTTTATTGAATTCTTATATCATTGTCATTATCCTCATGTTTATATTATGTTGAAAGTCATCTCGTGGCCCGAAAGCATAGATGGACTTGGTATGATTATAACCAGGGATTAATTGGTATAATCATGATCGTAATGTTACAAATGATGTGGTAAAAGTCCTCATTGGCCCGTAGTGCATTGATGGACAGTTGTTGGCATGATCATGACAATTGATGAATACACGAATATCCTTGGCTCGTAGTGCATGGATAATTTGTGGTTGTGATACTAATGAATATCCTTGGCCGTAGTGCAAGGATGATGTGGATTATTTATTAAGCTGAGTCCCAGTGATAAAAGTGATGAAAAATCATTTAAATCATAAAAGATAGTAGATTTTATTCTCTACTTGACTCTTTTAATGGATTGCTTGTTTCGCTGCAGTTAAACTTGATGTTTGTTATATTGTATCGCTTAACATTTATTGAAGGCTAACGATAATTTATTATGTATTATCGTAGTCATAATATTTCTTACTGGGCTAGTTGAGCTCACCCTTTTATTTTCATTGTTCTCTTCAGGAAATGAGAACGTAGCAGGGACTAGTCGGGGAACGGAGTGACGGTCCAGATAATAGCATTAGTAGTCCTCACTATTCTGTTAAATAATGTGATAATAAATGTAATGAGGACTCATTTGAGTGTGGATATTGTCTAGATGACAATATTTGTATTAAAACTCACAACATATGTTTTGTCGTATTTAACACGACTGTTATATAATTAATTTGTATTTGAATTTTGTATCATGTATTTGGCGACTCAAGATAGGTGATGTATACCTATTTTGGGGGCGTCACAACTTTATTTTAACCATTGGGTATTTTAATAGTTTAATGGTAACAGGTTTACCGTTATTTTTAGAAAAAGGTTATTTTTGTCGCTTTATGATGAGTAGGTTTTATACCCATTAATTGAGTTCATTTGAGCTTAATCTTTTGGAAGTTTTTAAGTGTTTGTGTCTATTCATGCATGTTTTACGTTGTTTTGTAGGAATTGGGACAAAAATTACTTGGATCGACGTTTGGGGTTGCTAGATTTACATTTTTGGCTTGCCATTTACATAGTAGCCACTTCAGAGCCAATTTCAGTATTACTCCATCATTTATTTCTAAACACTCAAAGAATGAAAGTTTTAGATCTACGTCTCCTCTTTCTGAACATCTTGAATCATCAAAATCGGAGTACAGACGAATAAGTTATGGCCATTTTTCCAAAGGACGTCAGAGTAGAAAATTTTTGAATAAGAGGCCAACGCCGAGGCGCCCATTTCTAGCCTATTTTCAGCATCGACACGCTAGGGGGCAGTGTTCCAGTGCTGGGGCACTGGGCTCGGGCCTGGTCAAGTTGGGACATATTTTTTGGCGAATTTTGATACTTTTTTGACTCCAAATTGGATTGGGTTTGCTCCTAAGCTACAAATTGGACTTGTAACCTATAAATACATGATGGAGGCATAAAATAAAGAGATATTACATAGATTAGATTAGAGATACAGTCCATTAGATTTAGGAATTCATAAACCCTTGTTCTTAATTAACCATTAGAGATTGAAGCAACTTGAAGAACACTTAAGATTCAAAGCAGGAGTGGAAGAGGAGTCTCAACACTGCTGACAACAGATTCTATTCTCTTCTCTAATCTTACTTTTGTCTTTTAATGTTTATTCGGTTGTGGATTCTAGATTTTAATTCAATGACAATGAACTAAATTTCTTGTTTAAGATTGCAACGGATCTTACTGCATAACTTATTTTAGTATGCTTCTTTATTAATTATTGTGATCTATTCTAGGGATTGTCTACTATGATTTGTGCATAATTGTTTAATTGTCTAGCTAACAATTACCATGATAATCTATATGAATTCGGGAGATGAAATATAGATTCAGATCTGATCATAATAGCATATAATTATGTTTTCTACATGGTGTTGGAATTCTTGATTTGTGTTTAGGATAGGGATATGCCTTTACGCCTGTAATAACTCGATATTTTCTATATAAATAAATGAGAAATTTCGCATATAATTTTGTTTATTTATTTTAATGATGGGAATATGTACCAGGTAATGTGTATACATATATGTGATAAAGAAAATTTATTTATTACATGAATATTTTAAATAATTTTATTTTAGAAATATTGATAATTACAAATTATATTCTTATAGTAATTAATTTTTGTAAGCGAAAATGTTTTTATTATTTATTTTCATGAAAATATAATTTCTATTTTATTTAAATAATATGCTAAAATGACCATAAGAATTATGATAATAAATATTTTATTATATAAATGTGTTCAAAATATTTGAGTTAATTATTTTAACTTGATTATTGATGTTGTATTTGGAGGATAAATCAGATATGGAATCCAAACCCTAAATTGGGATTTTGATCAAGGGATGAGAATAATAATATAATATTAATTATATTTTGATTTTTCAGTGCGATAAATATGTACTGTATATGTGTAGACTGGTAATGGTTGGTCAATTATGATAATTTATGTCATAACCCTCATATCGTGTTATTAAACCCTAATTGTTAAACTCAGTTACGAGTTCAAGACTGTGTAGTAATTGTGATATATGAATGTTACTGTGTATTATAGAACTTCTGTAATTAGGAGAAGCCCTAATTATTATTTAAACCCTAATTTGTAAAAAAAATAGAAACCCTAATTTGCTAATTAGGAACCCTAATTTTCTATTAAAAACCCTAATTTTAAATTAGTGTGTTTAATTAAAATTTTATTGCACTTTAATTTTAATTTTTCAAACCCTAGAAATTATTTGGGAAATTTTAAGACTTAAAATCTAGTGATTAAACCCTAGATTCAAGCACCTTGGACAAGAATACCCTTGAAAATAAAGCAAAATTACCAAAGTGCCCTTTTTATCCAATTTGGGAATTATTACTAGCCAAATCTTTGCATATCTTGGCAGCCACCCTACCCTACCAAGCTATCAGCTAGCAATTCCAGCACAATAAGTTCAAGCATCAGCCAAGGGCCTTGTATACAACTTTTATATAGATTCAAGAGAGAGGAAGTGTACATTTGGCCTAAATTATTCACAAGCACTTAACCATTTACTCTCAAGCTCAAACCCACGAAATTCTGGTGTTAGATAAGTCCCCAATCAAGCCCCACGAGCACCAATATCAGATCAGAAGAAAAGAATCAAAATCAAAGCTTAGAAAAGGTACAAAAACCCTAATTTAAAAATCATGTGATTTGATGTTAGATGTTATGATTTATTGTTAAAACATGTTATTTGTAGTCCATATAGTTGATCTGGGTTGGTATTTGTTAGATCCATAACATCAAAGTGCTCAAAATTGAGTTTTTGAAAAATCTGGAAAAAGTTGGTTGTGTGGTCTGATAACGAATGTCAGTGGCCACAGATCCTTGCTCGATTATGCTTTTAGTTGTTTTTAAGTTGTTATTTGTAGCTTGTAATATGGTATTTAATCTGCAAAAGGAATTAGGGTCATTGGATATCTAGATTGGTAGTTATTAATTTGGTCAAAAGTCGTTGACGAAATTAATAAGAAGCCTTTTCAAGGCACCAAAAAAGCAAAGAACAAAGATCGACAAGTTTTTCTATGGCTTTGACCTGTCAGTTCTGATGTTGTTTTAATGATTTGTTGTATTAAACTTGTAGCCTGTAATATTATCTATTATTCCATGGCTTTATATCGTGTAAATAAACAACAGGTAGATCGTAGCAAGTGGTCAAAGTAGGCCACCCTCACTGACTTAGCATTTTTGAGAATTTCCAGAAGCGGATAGAAGCTTATTTACGATGTTGGTTGCTCTGACTTGTATCTTTTTGATTTATTGATGTTATGGTGATGTTTTGTGATAGATCTCTACACTTGTATGCTGGTTACACACTAAAGTTTATAGATCACAAAAACATCAAAAGGATTTAAAGTTGTGGGAGCTCAAAAGTGAACAGTCGAATTTGTTTCTTCATTTCGGGCAAACCGAGAAAATGAAGAACTACTTCGATGATGTTTTCAAGTTAGCTTAGATCTTTTATTTGATGCATGTTATGACCATGATTGTTGTTGTATCTTGTAGTATTACATTACTTCTACATACTGTGATCATTAGATAGTCCAGCAACACCACGATCTGATCAGAAATCTTAGTCAAAGTACCCCACTCGAAATCTGATATTAGTTTTCTAGGTTTGATGAAGAACACCATTAGCGACAGTTTTGTCGCCTATTGTACCTTTAGCGACAAATTTAGTTCTAAATTAATTATTTTAATTAAATAAATAGAAAAAAATTAGTTTTAATTATTAAAAATACAAAATAAATTATTAAAAATTATTTTAAAGTCTGAAAATTAGTTTTTAATTATTTTAAGTATATTTCATAAATATTTAATATTTTTAGAATATAAAAGGTATTTAATTTATTTAAGTATGATATTAAATAAATTATTTAAAAATGATTTAATACATGAAAATCATTTAAAAATATGCTATGATATAAAAAGATATTTTAAGTTATTTTCTATAACTTTTAATATTTTGTGATGAATTTCATTAATAATTAAATATTAATGATAAGTAAGTTATTTAATAAATGTATTAAATAAATGATGAAAAATAGAATTAATGATTTAAAATTTATATAAAAATGATTTAGAGATTATAAAAAATATTTTAAGTTATAAATATGACTTTTGATATTTGTCATGAAAAATATTAATATTTTAATATTAAGGATATTAGATTTATTTAATAATTATATTAAATAAAGTAATGAAAAATGATATTAATATTATAAAAATCATTTTAAATGAAAATAAAATGTTTAAAGATATTTTAAGTTATAAAACATAACTTTTAATATTTAAAGGAAAATTTCATTAATAAATCAATATTACCGATATTAATTGAATATTAAGGATATTAAATTTATTTAATAATTTTATTAAATAAATAGTTTTAAAATGGTTTTATTAATTTAAAAATCATTTAAAAAAGGATATAAATGAATTAAAAATATTTTAAGTTATAATTAATGATAATATTTTGATTAATAATACATTAATATTTAAATATTAATGGTAATTATTTAAAAATGATTTTAAATGTTTTAAAAATCATTTAAGGGTAATAAAATGTTTTAAAAATGTTTTTGAGTTATTGTAAATAACTTTAATATTTTGGAAATGGTTTCATTAATAGTTTAATATTAACTAATTATTAATGATAATAGAATTGTTTAATATTTAAATCATTTAATAATGATTCTGGTGTTTGAAAAATTATGATAAATTGTAATAATTAATTAAAAATTATTATAAGTCATTTAAAAATAATATGACTGATATTTACAGTTATTGAACTACAGAATAGAGTCTTAGACCTGATAATTACCCGATAAAGCCATCGGTACACCGAAATATTTCAGGAATTGATTTGGAGTTAGATAATTTGATTAGATACGTATTTGTTTGTGATGCAATGACTGTTAAACATATGTGACAATGTGATTAGGTAATGTGTTGAATCGCAATTAGCGATTTATGTGATATGATATATTATTCTGATCGAACGAATGATCTTATTAATGATAGGTTTCGGTATAAAAGATAAAACTAAGTTGCGTAATAGTAAGCAGCAGCTCAGTCAAGCTTCCTAAGCTTACTCCAATTATTATTGAGCAAGTATCTGAACTATTCTTTTATTGTGCAAGTATCCTACCTTTGCATTTTCTTTATGTAATGGATATGAGTAAGAAAATTTCAAAATTATATTATTATTATTATGCTAGATTATTAATCCTATTGTGATATATTCTGTATCCGATCATTATTTATCAACATGTTAGTATATGATAATTCAGATATATATTTTGTTCGTTAATATGGTTATACAAGTGTGCCCACTTGGATAATCCTTATATTTAATCACATGTTAATATATATGTATACCTCTAAGCTATTTAATCATCTAGACACAGATTTGAAATATTGTTGAATATGATAAAACCTTTTTGTATCCAATCAAATTATTTTGGTTCGGATTCCAGACTAAGTATGAACATCCCGATCAAGGGAAAACTTTTATGTACCCAAGGTGGAAAATGTGAACGATAATATCGTTCTTGCATGTAGTATTGATCAATACAGGGCGCATTGGGATGATCACCATCGTGCCCGTAAGTTATGAAGGTTTGCGGATGAAGTTCTGCTAAACCTTAGCGAAAATTAAAAATAATATTCATAGTCTGTCGACTAATCTCCAGTTATAGTCAGTACGTAGTTTTAAAATTTTGATATAGAATTGTTATGTTGTTATTATTGGTTCAGCTTACTTCACAACTATTGATTTGTTGTAGAAGTGTCATTCAAAGAAAACATTTAATCCTTTCAGCTTATATTTATTGTTGCTATTACTTGTTGGGCAATCAAATGCTCATCCTTGCTTAATTTAAATGTTTACAGCTAAGCATGATCAACCGGAATGTTCAGGCCAGAACAAGGGAACAAGAAGGCAAACAGAATAATCTTATGTTATCTTTTGTAATAGTTAGATAGTATTAAGACAATGATAATTATTATCTATCATGTAATGTATTGTAGTAAAGGTTGCGTACTTGGGATTAGACTCTGATGTATATAAATTAAGTTTGATTTTATATTATTGTTATTATCATCAGTATTATTCCGCTCATAGAAATTGTATCGTAAAGCACCGAGTTCGGGTTTCAAGTACCCGGATTTGGGGGCTTTACAAGTTGGTATCAGAGCTTTAGGGTTAGAAACCTTAGGTGGGATAGACCTTAGGCTATAACCTTGGAACATAGGGAAACGTTGAAAATATAAATAACTCATATAGAGTTTAAAAAGGAGATGAATTACATCAATTCATCGTCAAATAAAGTAAAAGATAACTTGTATAAAACTATTATTTGCTGTGTGTATATATTAGTTGATAATTATGATATTTTATGTGTGTATATGTCAGATAAAAAGAATTAGGATACCCTCAGATCATAAGGAAGGATTCAACCTCCATAACCGAGCCAATACCAAAGTAAATAACTGAAATAAAGGCTCACTTTGAAAGTAACCCTAATGAGGTGATTATACTGGAAAAATGGAGTGCCAAACCTGGAAACGATAATATAGCTGATAGGTAGAGTATAATTAGATAATATAAAGTTAATCTCGAGTTCTTAAAACTCATACTTATGGTAAGTTCATGACTCATAATTATATGAAATTTTGAACCCTCAAATGAATGGACGCCTTGAAGTTTGACTAGGACAAGTTCTTAATCTCATATGATTGTGGTAAGTTCCTGAACTTATAATGTGTGGAAGGTTTGATGAACTTGGTATAGTTATGTGAGAATGGATTATTGAGGATAATAGGAATATATAGAATGCTAAGCAATTGATCCTTAGTGAAGGCGTAAGAAATAAGTAGTATTAGTGTTATTTGAATGTGTATGATTTTATGATATGTATATGATAAGTATGTGGTTGTAAAGTAATATTTTCAACTTTTGTATAAGTTGTGGCAGCAATTCCTGACTTTTGTCACAAAGGGATACCGGATGTTTAAAGTAGTATGTGCTATGCTATGAAAAGTATTATGAAAATAGTTAGATAAACATGATTTTATTTAATCGGATAATGCCGCTAAGACGAAAACGAAACCAAAAGGCAGAAGAACCTGTCAACAGAGCTGGAGGACAACCAGATCCGACACAAAATTTGGCGAATATGGATGCTCAAGCTATCCAGAATGGATTAACAACCATGGGAAATCAAGCAGACAATCGATTGACAAACTTCAAAAACTTCAAGGTAATTGAATCGCTAGGATTTAGAGGATCAACTGACCCTGTAGAAGTGTTTGTGACAGCTAGGGTAACGGGGGGCAAAAGACAGCTTTTGTCACCTATACGATGAAAGGGGAGGCGAATTTTTGGTGGGAAGCAAATCAAGTTAGAGTCGAAGAAAGAAGTAGTGGTAGTAGGACTGGAAAAAGGAAAGGGAAAAATTTTGGGAATAACAGAAATAGGCCAAGAGGTGGAAAGAAACAGGTTGCGCGGTGTGGGAATTGCGGAAAGAATCACTCGGGAAATTGTCTTAAGGGTAAGTTTGTGTGTTACAAGTGTGGGCAGGAGGGACATATCTCTCCCAATTACCCCAATCCAAATATGAATAAAGGGTGTTTCATGTGTGGATCAACAGAGCATAAGGTGAAGGACTGTCCAAAAAAGGGCGGGGATACAGGGAGCGCGAATACGGGAAAAGGCAGCGGGACTCTAGCGATAGCGAAACCAACTTCAACAAACAAACCAACAAAATCAACCGCAAGAGACTTCAATATGACGGTCCAGTATACGGTGACAGCTGAGAATGCAACTCCAGGTATTATTCATATAACTTGTGTATTTTGATATATATGCTTTTCTTATATATATAGCAAATTATTTTATAAAGAAATTTTGAAGAAGGAATTTGAGTTCTTTTAGAAATCAAACTTCCGTTAAATCAGATAGACAAGCTTTATGTTGAATAGTTAAAGATCAGTTCGATCAATTATGATCGAGGTCTACTTGCAATGATTGTGTATGTTATGAACACTTGTATGTATAAGTTTTAAAACGGTGATTTCGGGGACAGAATCCTTATAAGAGAGGGTGAATGTAATAACCCGATATTTTCTATATAAATAAATGAGAAATTTCGCATATAATTTTTTTTTATTTTAATAATGGGAATATGTGTCAGGTAATGTGTATGCATATATGTGATAAAGAAAATTTATTTATTACATGAATATTTTAAATAATTTTATTTTAGAAATATTGATAATTACAAATTATATTCTTATAGTAATTAATTTTTGTAAGCAGAAATATTTTTATTATTTATTTTCCATGAAAATATAATTTCTATATTATTTAAATAATATGCGAAATGACTATAAGAATTATGATAATAAATATTTTATTATATAAATGTGTTCAGAATATTTGAGTTAATTATTTAACTTGATTATTGATGTTGTATTTAGAGGATAAATCAAATATGGAATCCAAACCCTAAATTGGGATTTTGATCAAGGGATGAGAATAATAATATAATATTAATTATATTTTGATTTTTCAGTGCTATAAATATGTACTGTATATGTGTAGACTGATAATGGTTGGTCAATTATGATAATTTATGTCATAACCCTCATATCGTGTTATTAAACCCTAATTGTTAAACTCAGTTACGAGTTCAAGACTGTGTAGTAATTGTGATATATGAATGTTACTGTGTATTATAGAACTTCTGTAATTAGGAGAAGCCCTAATTATTATTTAAACCATAATTTGTAAAAAAAATAGAAACCCTAATTTGCTAATTAGGAACCCTAATTTTCTATTAAAAACCCTAATTTTAAATTAGTGTGTTTAATTAAAATTTTATTGCACTTTAATTTTAATTTTTCAAACCCTAGAAATTATTTGGGAAATTTTAAGACTTAAAATCTAGTGATTAAACCCTAGATTCAAGCACCTTGGACAAGAATACCCTTGAAAATAAAGCAAAATTACCAAAGTGCCCTTTTATCCAATTTGGGAATTATTACTAGCCAAATCTTTGCATATCTTGGCGACCACCCTACCCTACCAAGCTATCATTAGCAATTCCAAAGACAATAAGTTCAAGCATCACCAAGGGCCCTTGTATACAACTTTTATATAGATTCAAGAGAGAGAAGTGTACATTTGGCCTAAATTATTCACAAGCACTTAACCATTTACTCTCAAGCTCAAACCCACTGAAATTCGTGTTAGATAAGTCCCCAATCAAGCCCCACGAGCACCAATATCGGATCGGAAGAAAAGAATCAAAATCAAAGCTTAGAAAAAGGTACAAAAACCTAATTTAAAAATCATGTGATTTGATGTTAGATGTTATGATTTATTGTTAAAACATGTTATTTGTAGTCCATATAGTTGATCTGGGTTGGTATTTGTTAGATCCATAACATCAAAGTGCTCAAAATTGAGTTTTTGAAAAATCTGGAAAAAGTTGGTTGTGTGGTCTGATAACGAATGTCAGTGGCCACAGATCCTTGCTCGATTATGCTTTTAGTTGTTTTTAAGTTGTTATTTGTAGCTTGTAATGTGGTATTTAATCTGCAAAAGGAATTAGGGTCATTGGATATCTAGATTGGTAGTTATTAACGGTCAAAAGTCGTTGACCAGAATTGACCGGGCCTTTTCTGGGCAGCCCAAAAAGCAAAGAACAGCATCTGACAAGTTTTTCTATGGCTTTGACCTGTCAGTTCTGATGTTGTTTTAATGATTTGTTGTATTAAACTTGTAGCCTGTAATATTATCTATTATTCCATGGCTTTATATCGTGTAAATAAACAACAGGTAGATCGTAGCAAGTGGTCAAAGTAGGCCACCCTCACTGACTTAGCATTTTTGAGAATTTCCAGAAACGGATAGAAGCTTATTTCTGACAGTGGTTGCCCGGCTTGTATCTTTTTGATTTATTGATGTTATGGTGATGTTTTGTGATAGATCTCTACACTTGTATGCTGGTTACACACTGAAGTTTATAGATCACAAAAACATCAAAAGGATTTAAAGTTGTGGGAGCTCAAAAGTGAACAGTCGAACTGTTCTTCATTTCTGGACAAACCCGGAAATGAAGAACGACTCTGACAGTGTTTTCGTTGGCTTAGATCTTTTATTTGATGCATGTTATGACCATGATTGTTGTTGTATCTTGTAGTATTAAATTACTTCTACATACTGTGATCATTAGATAGTCCAGCAACACCACGATCTGATCAGAAATCTTAGTCAAAGTACCCACCAAAATCGACATAAGTTTTCTAGGTTTGATGAAGAAGAACACCATTAATGACGCTTTATCGCTTATTGTACCTTTAGCTGACATGATTTGTTTCTAAATTAATTATTTTAATTAAATAAATAGAAAAAATAGTTTTAATTATTAAAATATACAAAATAAATTATTAAAATTATTTTAAAGTCTAAAAATTAGTTTTTAATTAGTTTAAGTATATTTTATAAATATTTAATATTTTTGGAATATAAAAGGTATTTAATTTATTTAAGTATGATATTAAATAAATTATTTAAAAATGAATTTAATACATGAAAAATCATTTAAAAATATGTTATGATATAAAAGATATTTTAAGTTATTTTCTATAACTTTTAATATTTTGTGATAAATTTCATTAATAATTAAATATTAATGAAAAGTAAGTTATTTAATAAATGTATTAAATAAATGATGAAAAATAGAATTAATGATTTAAAATTTATATAAAAATGATTTAGAGATTATAAAAAAATATTTTAAGTTATAAATATAACTTTTGATATTTTGTCATGAAAAATATTAAAATTTTAATTTTAAGGATATTAGATTTATTTAATAATTATATTAAATTAAGTAATAAAAAATGATTTTTATATTAGAAAATTATTTTAAATGAAAATAAAATGTTTAAAGATATTTTAAGTTATAAAACATAACTTTTAATATTTAAAGTATAATTTCATTAATAAATCAATATTACGAGATATTAATTGAATATGAAGGATATTAAATTTATTTAATAATTTTATTAAATAAATAGTTTTAAAATAGTTTTATTAATTTAAAAATCATTTAAAAAGGATATAAATGAATTAAAAATATTTTAAGTTATAATTAATGACTTTTAATAATTTGATTAATAATACATTAATATTTAAATATTAATGGTAATTATTTAAAATAATTTTAAATATTTTAAAAATCATTTAAGGGTAATAAAATGTTTTAAAATGTTTTTGAGTTATTATAAATAACTTTAATATTTTGGCAATGGTTTCATTAATAGTTTAATATTAACCAATTATTAATGATAATAGAATTGTTAAATATTTAAATCATTTAATAATGATTCTGGTGTTTGAAAAATCATGATAAATTGTAATAATTAATTAAAAATTATTATAAGTCATTTAAAAATAATATGACTGATATTTACAGTTATTGAACTACAGAATAGAGTCTTAGACCTGATAATTACCCGATAAAGCTGTTGGTACACCGAAATATTTCAGGAATTGATTTGAACTTAGATAATTTGATTAGATACGTATTTGTTTGTGATGCAATGACTGTTAAACATATGTGACAATGTGATTAGGTCATGTGCTAACTGCAATTAGCAGTACTATGTGATATGATATATTATTCTGATCAAACGAATGATCTTATTAATGATAGGTTTTGTATAAAGATAAAACTAAGTTATGTAATAATAAGCAAGCCAACTTCAAAAAGTTTCCTAAGCTTACTCCAATTATTATTGAGAAAGTATCTGAACTATTCTTTTATTGTGCAAGTATCCTACCTTTGCATTTCCTTTATGCAATGGATATGAGTAAGAAAGTTTCAGAATTATATTATTATTATTATGCTAGATTATTAATCCTATTGTGATATATTCTATATCCGATCATTGTTTATCAACATGTTAGTATATGATAATTCAGATATATATTATATTCGTTAATATGGTTATACAAGTGTCCCCACTTGGATAATCCTTGTATTTAATCAAATGTTGATATATATGTATACCTCTAAGCTATTTGATCATCTAGACACAGATTTAAAATATTATTGAATATGATAAAACCTTTTTGTATCCAATCAAATTGTTTTGGTTCGGATTCCAGACTAAGTATGAACATCCCGATCAAGGGAAAAAATTTTATGCACCCAAGGTGGAAAGAGTGAACGATAATATCGTTCTTGCATGTAGTATTGATCAATACAGGGCGCATTGGGATGATCACCCTCGTGCCCGTAAGTTATGACGGTTTGCGAATGAAGTTCTGCTAAACCTGAGCGAAAATTAAAAATAATGTTCATAGTCTGTCGACTAATCTCTAGTTATAGTCAGTACTTAGTTTCAAAAATTTGATATAGAATTTTTATGTTGTTATTTTTGGTTCAGCTTACTTCACAACTGTTGATTTGTTGTAGAAGTGTCATTCAAAGAAAACATTTAATCCTTTCAGCTTATATTTATTGTTGTTATTACTTGTTGGGCAATCAAATGCTCATCCTTGCTTAATTTAAATGTTTACTGCTAAGCATGATCAACCGGAATGTTCAGGCCAGAACAAGGGAAAAGAAAAGCAAGCAGAATAATCTTATATTATCTTTTGTAATAGTTAGACAGTATTAAGACAATAATAATTATTATCTATCATGTAATGTATTGTAGTAAAGGTTGCGTACTTGGGATTAGACTCTGATGTATGTAAATTAAGTTTGATTTTATATTATTATTATTATCGTCAGTATTATTCCGCTCATAAAAATGGTATCGTAAAGCCCCGAGTTCGGGTTTCAAGTACCCGGATTTGGGGGCTTTACAAGTTGTTATCAAAGCTTTAGGGTTAGAAACCTTAGGTGGGATAGACCTTAGGCTATAACCTTGGAACATAACGAAACGTTGAAAATATAAATAACTCATATAGAGTTTAAAAAGGAGATGAATTACATCAATTCATCGTCAAATAAAGTACAAGATAACTTGTATAAAACTATTATTTGTTGTGTGTATATATTAGTTGATAATTAGGATATTTTATGTCGTATATGTCAGATAAAAAGAATTAGGATACCCTCAGATCATAAGGAAGGATTCAACCTCCATAACTAAGCCAATACCAAAGTAAATAACTGAAATAAAGGCTCACTTTGAAAGTAACCCTACTGAGGTGATTATACTGGAAAAATGGAGTGTCAAACCTGAAAATGATAATATAGCTGATAGGTAGAGTATAATTAGAGAATATAAAGTTAATCTCGAGTTCTTAAAACTCATACTTATGGTAAGTTCATGACTCATAATTATATGAAATTTTTGGACCCCTCAACGAATGGACGCCAAAGGTCTGACTAGGACAAGTTCTTAAACTCATATGATTGTGGTAAGTTCCTGAACTTATAATGTGTGGAAGGTTTGACGAACTTGGTATAGTTATGTGAGAATGGATTATTGAGGATAATAGGAATATATAGAATGCTAAGCAATTGATCCGTAGTGAAGGCGTAAGAAATAAGTAGTATTGGTGTTATTTGAATGTGTAGGATTTTATGATATGTATATGATAAGTATATGGGTGTAAAGTAATATTCTCAATTTTCGTATAAGTTGTGGCAGCAATTCCTGACTTTTGTCACAAAGGGATAGCGGATGTTTAAAGCAGTATGTGTTATGCTATGAAAAGTATTACGAAAAATAGTTAGATAAACATGATTTTATTTAATCAGATAATGCCGCCAAGATGAAACCAAAACCAAAAAGCAGAAGAACCTGTAAACAGAGCTGGAGGACAACCAGATCCGACATGAAAGTTGGAGAATATGGACGCTAAAGCTATGCAGAATGGATTAACAGTCGTGGGAAATCAAGCAGACAATCGATTGACAAACTTCAAGGCAATTGAATCGCTAGGATTTAGAGGATCAACTTACCTTATAGAAGTGTTTGTGACAGCTGGGGTAACGAGGGGGCAAAAGACAGCTTTGGTCACTTATACGATGAAAGGGGAGGCAAATTTTTGGTGGGAAACAAATCAAGTTAGAGCCAGAGAAGGAAGTAGTGGTAGTAGGACTGGAAAAAGGAAAGGGGAAAATTTTGGGAATAACAGAAATATGTCAAGAGGTGGAAAGAAATAGGTTACGCAGTGTGGGAATTGCGAAAAGAATCACTCGGGAAAGTGTCTTAAGGGTAAGTTTGTGTGTTACAAGTGTGGGCAGGAGGGACATATCTCTCCCAACTGCCCCAATCCAAAGATGAATAAAGGGTGTTTCATGTGTGGACAACGGAGCATAAGGTGAAGGACTGTCCAAAAAAGGGTAGGGGTACAGGGAGCACGAATACGAGAAAAGGCAGCGGGACTCTAGCGATAGCGGAACCAACTTCAACAAAAAAACCAACAAAATCAACCGCAAGAGACTTCAATATGACGGTCCAGTATACGGTGACAGCTGAGAATGCAACTCCAGGTATTATTCGTATAACTTGTGTATTTTGATATATATGATTTTCCTATATATATATAAAATTATTTTATAAAGAAATTTTGAAGAAGGAATTTGAGTTCTTTTAGAAATCAAACTTCCGTTAAATCAGATAGACAAGCTTTATGTTGAATAGTTAAAGATCAGTTCGATCAATTATGATCGAGGTCTACTTGCAATAATTGTGTATGCTATGAACCCTTGTATGTATAAGTTTTAAAACAGTGATTCTGGGGACGAAATCCTTATAAGGGAGGGTGAATGTAATAACTCGATATTTTCTATATAAATAAATGACAAATTTCGCATATAATTTTTTTTTATTTTAATGATGGGAATATGTGCCAGGTAATGTGTATGCATATATGTGATAAACAAAAATTTATTTATTACATGAATATTTTAAATATTTTTATTTTAGAATTATTGATAATTACAAATTATATTCTTATAGTAATTAATTTTTGTAAGCAGAAATGTTTTTATTATTTATTTTCCATGAAAATATAATTTCTATATTATTTAAATAATATGCGAAATGACTATAAGATTTCTGATAATAAATATTTTATTATATAAATGTGTTCAGAATATTTGAGTTAATTATTTAAACTTGATTATTGATGTTGTATTTGGAGGATAAATCAGATATGGAATCCAAACCCTAAATTGGGATTTTGATCAAGGGATGAGAATAATAATATAATATTAATTATATTTTGATTTTCAGTTCTATAAATATGTATTGTATATGTGTAGACTGGTAATGGTTGGTCAATTGTGATAATTTATGTCATAACCCTCATATCGTGTTATTAAACCCTAATTGTTAAACTCAATTATGAGTTCGAGACTGTGTAGTAATTGTGATATATGAATGTTACTGTGTATTATAGAACATCTGTAATTAGGTCAAACCCTAATTATTATTTAAACCCTAGTTTGCAAAAAAATATAGAAATCCTAATTTGTTAATTAGGAACCCTAATTTAAAAACCCTAATTTTCTATTAAAAACCCTAATTTTAAATTAGTGTGTTTAATTAAAATTTTATTACACTTTTATTTTAATTTTTCAAACCCTAGAAATTATTTGGGAAATTTTAAGACTTAAAATCTAGTGATTAAACCCTAGATTCAAGCACCTTGGACAAGAATACCCTTGAAATTAAAGCAAAATTACCAAAGTGCCCTTTTTGTCCCATTTGTGAATTATTGCTAGCCAAATCTTTGCATATCTTGGCAGCCACCCTACCCTAACAAGCTATCAGCTAGAAATTCCAGCACAACAAGTTCAAGCATCGGCCAAGGGCCTCGTATACAACTTTTATATAGATTCAAGAGAGAGGAAGTGTACATTTGGCCTAAATTATTCACAAGAACTTAACCATATACTCTCAAGCTCAAACCCATGAAATTCTGGTGTTAGATAAGTCCCTAATCAAGCCCCACGAACACCAATATCAGATCAGAAGAAAAGAATCAAAATCAAAGCTTAGAAAAGGTACAAAAACCCTAATTTAAAAATCATGTGATTTGATGTTAGATGTTATGATTTATTGTTAAAACATGTTATTTGTAGTCCATATAGTTGCTCTGAGTTGGTATTTGTTAGATCCATAACATCAAAGTGCTCAAAATTGAGTTTTTGAAAAATCTGGAAAAAGTTGGTTTTGTGGTCTGACAACGAATGTCAGTGGCCACATATCCTTACTCGATTATGTTTTTAGTTGTTTTTAAGTTGTTATTTGTAGCTTGTAATGTGGTATTTAATCTTCAAAAGAAATTAGGGTCATTGGATATCTAGATAGGTAGTTATTAATTAATAAAAAGTCGTTGACCCGTAATCGACCGCCTTTTTTTGCGTACTTTGAAAGCAAAAAACAAAGATCCGACAAGTTTTTCTATGGCTTTGATATATCAATTCTGATGTTGTTTTAATGATTTGTTATATTAAACTTGTAGCCTGTAATATGTTCTATGATTCCATGGCTTTATATCGTGTAAATAAACAATAGTTAGATCGTAGAAGTAAGTGGTCAAAAGTAGGCCACCAGACCGACTTAAGCATTTCTCAAATTTCCGAAACAAATAGAAGCTTATTTCTGATAGTGGTTGACCGGCTTGTATCTTTTTTGATTTATTGATGTTATGGTGATGTTTTGTGATAGATCTCTACACTTATATTCTGGTTACACACTTAAGTTTATAGATCACAAAAACATCAAAAGGATTTAAAGTTGTGGGAGCTCAAAAGTGAACAGTCGAACTGTTCTTCATTTTTGGGCAAACCTAGAAATGAAGAACAGCTCTGACAGTGTTTTCGTTGGCTTAGATCTTTTATTTGATGCATGTTATGACCATGATTGTTGTTGTATCTTGTAGTATTACATTATTTTTACATACTGTGATCATTAGATAGTCTAGCAACACCACGATCTGATCTGAAATCTTAGTCAAAGTACCCCACTCGAAATCTGACATTAGTTTTCTCGGGTTTGATGAAGAACACCATTAATGACGGTTTATCGCTTATTGTACCTTTTTTAATGACAGATTTATTTCTAAATTAATTATTTTAATTAAATAAATAGAAAAAATTAGTTTTAATTATTAAAATACAAAATAAATTATTAAAAATTATTTTAAAGTCTAAAATTAGTTTTTAATTATTTTAAGTATATTTCATAAATATTTAATATTTTTGGAATATAAAAGGTATTTAATTTATTTAAGTAAAATATTAAATAAATTATTTAAAATAATTTTAATACATGAAAAATCATTTAAAAATATGTTATGATATAAAAGATATTTTAAGTTATTTTCTATAACTTATAATATTTTGTGATGAATCTCATTAATAATTAAATATTAATGATAAGTAAGTTATTTAATAAATATATTAAATAAATGACGAAAAATAGAATTAATGATTTAAAATTTATATAAAATGATTTAGAGATTATAAAAAAAATATTTTAAGTTATAATATATAACTTTTGATATTTTGTCATGAAAAAATATTAATATTTTAATATTAAGGATATTAGATTTATTTAATAATTATCTTAAATAAAGTAATGAAAAAATGATTTTAATATTAGAAAAATCATTTTAAATGAAAATAAAATGTTTTAAGATATTTTATGTTATAAAACATAACTTTTAATATTTAAAGGATAATTTCATTAATAAATCAATATTACAAATATTAATTGAATATTAAGGATATTAAATTTATTTAATAATTTTATTAAATAAATAGTTTTAAAATGGTTTTATTAATTTAAAAATCATTTAAAAAAAGATATAAATGAATTAAAAATATTTTAAGTTATAATTAATGACTTTTAATATTTTGATTAATAATACATTAATATTTAAATATTAATGGTAATTATTTAAAAATGATTTTAAATGTTTTAAAAATTATTTAATGTAATAAAAATGTTTTTGAGTTATTATAAATAACTTCAATATTTTAGCAATGGTTTCATTAATAGTTTAATATTAACTAATTATTAATGATAATAGAATTGTTAAATATTTAAATCATTTAATAATGATTCTGGTGTTTGAAAAATCATGATAAATTATAATAATTAATTAAAAATTATTATAGGTCATTTAAAAATAATATGACTGATATTTACAGTTATTGAACTACAGAATAGAGTCTTAGACCTGATAATTACCCGATAAAAGCAGCTTGCATAATCAAATATTTCAGAAATTAATTTGGACTTAGATAATTTGATTAGATACGTATTTGTTTGTGATGCAATGACTGTTAAACATATGTGACAATGTGATTAGGTCATGTGCTAACTGCAATTAGCAGTACTATGTGATATGATATATTATTCTGATCAAACGAATGATCTTATTAATGATAGGTTTCGGTATAAAAGATAAAACTAAGTTGCGTAATAGTAAGCAGCAGCTCAGGCAAGTTTCCTAAACTTACTCCAATTATTATTGAGAAAGTATCTGAACTATTCTTTTATTGTGCAAGTATCCTACCTTTGCATTTCCTTTATGCAATGGATATGAGTAAGAAAGTTTCAAAATTATATTATTATTATTATGCTAGATTATTAATCCTATTGTGATATATTCTATATCCGATCATTGTTTATCAACATGTTAGTATATGATAATTCAGATATATATTATGTTCGTTAATATAGTTATACAAGTGTCCCCACTTGGATAATCCTTGTATTTAATCACATGTTGATATATATGTATACCTCTAAGCTATTTGATCATCTAGACACAGATTTAAAATATCGTTGAATATGATAAAACCTTTTTGTATCCAATTAAATTGTTTTGGTTCGGATTCCAGACTAAGTATGAACATCCCGATCAAGGGAAAACTTTTATGCACCCAAGGTGGAAAGTGTGAACGATAATATCATTCTTGCATGTAATATTGATCAATACAGGGCGCATTGGGATGATCACCCTCCTGCCCGTAAGTTATGACGGTTTGCGGATGAAGTTCTGCTAAACCTTAGCAAAAATTAAAAATAATGTTCATAGTCTGTCGACTAATCTCCGAATATAACAAGACGTAGTTTCAAAAATTTGATATAGAATTGTTATGTTGTTATTATTGGTTCAGCTTACTTCACAACTATTGATTTGTTATAGAAGTGTCATTCAAAGAAAACATTTAATCCTTTCAGCTTATATTTATTGTTGCTATTACTTGCTGGGCAATCAAATGTTCATCCTTACTTAAATTAAATGTTTACAGCTAAGCATGATCGACCGGAATGTTCAGGCCACAACAAGGGAAAAGGAAAGCAAACAGAATAATCTTATGTTATCTTTTGTAATAGTTAAAAAGTATTAAGACAATGATAATTATTATCTATCATGTAATGTATTGTAGTAAAGGTTGCGTACTTGGGATTAGACTCTGATGTATGTAAATTAAGTTTGATTTTATATTATTGTTATTATCATCAGTATTATTTCGCTCATAGAAATGGTATCTTAAAGCACCGAGTTTGGGTTTCAAGTACCCGGATTTGGGGGCTTTACAACGCCGCATGTAATCTAATAAGGGAACATGTACTATAAATTCTTTTTAATTGTAATTCACATAGGAATATAGTGAATTAGTTAATCAGGGTGTTTGATTCAATTCTATCAACAGTGGATTTGGATTAATATGTTTATGATGCATCAGAAGGTGGTTATAAATACTAATAAGTTCCTGATTAACAATCCAGAATAGTGGGTATAATTGATAAGAAGTATTTTAATATAAGTGAAGCAATAAGTGAAGTTGTGATCTGAAATCTCCATAACTTGATTTTTAATTAGTGGTGGTAGTAGTAGTAGTAGTTCAATTATATATTTTAATTCACAACATTAAATCAATTGTTTAAATAAAATTAGTTTGGTTAAGAACTAGTACTTGGTGATTTTTATTAAATAATTCCTCGTGAGAACGATACTTTTCTTATCACTATTACTTATTGACCGTGTATACTTGCACACATTCATTGATTGCGAAATCGATCAACACTTTCTATATCCAACATTCATTTTGTGGGGTCCACCAATGACTGCACCGTCGTACGAATGTTCTCCGATAAAAAGAATATTCATCGACCAAACAAATATTCCCTGACAAAACGAATATTTTATGATCACTTGCTTATCTTGCAAAATTTTCACATTTCACCCATAACTAAAACATTATATTAAATCAACACCTTATTATTCAAATATAATAATTAGGGAAATTAAATCATTATTCATAAAAGGTTGGGGTCTTACACTCTCCATTGCACTATCGGCTTTGACTTCTCTGGGACGGCCTTTGGTGCCTCCATCCCAGCTGGACTTGACTTCACTACACGACAAAATTGGGCTAGGTGACCTTCTCTTCCGCAATTATAACATGCTTTGGACTGTATCGTGCAGTTTGGACTGATGTGTCCCTCCCCTTTGCATTTGAAGCATACGATCGGTGGTTGTTCTCCTTCCTTGAAAACGGCTGATGGTGTTGCTGTCTTTTCATCATTGTTGAACCTTATCTTCTTGAAATTTTCACTTCTATTATCTTGGCCATGATTACCACCGAAGTGGTTACCATTCCTGGCATGATGATTCCCTCCACGTTTGTTGTCACCACTTCAATGACTGCTACCACTGTTATTATCAATTTATCGGCTTATCTCTCTTGGTTGGGTTGACTCATTATCGCGCTCCAATAACTGAGCCCTATTCACAACATCTGAATACAAGCAAAGTTTATGACAAATGAGGTATTCAAACCTCGCATAAACATTCGCGTCATTCTCTCCTCATTATCTACCAAATGGGATGAAAATCGGGATAACTCCGCAAATTTAGCCTCGTACGGCGATACAGTCATATTATTTTTCTCCAACTTGATGAACTCCACCTCCTTCATGTGACAAATACTTTCGGGAAAGTACTTGTCGTTAAATAGTTCATGGAACTTCTCCCAAGACATCTTTAGTGCGGCAGGTTGAGTACGTTTTACAGATTAAGGAATCTGCCTCTCCTCTCAACATGAAGGTGGCAAAGGGAACCTTTTGCTCCTTGGAGCATCCCAAGACATCAAATATCTTGGTGTTCTACTTTATCCACGTCTCTAACTTAAGTGCTTCTGGCTTTCCCAAAAACTCTGGTGGTCCCATCTCCTTGAACTGCTTAGCAGTGACCATCCGAGAGTTGTCAGTGTTTCCACCTACATTTTGCACAGGAGTCTCTCTCACCTGATGTTGCATGAATTGCAGAAAGCCTCTGAACATTCCATCATTCATCATTTGGTCGGTGTTGTTGTTTACATAAGGATTGTTGCCTTGTTGATGTACATTATCTTGGTTATTGATATATGGTAACTAAACGGTCTTCTGTGCTCCATTGCTTATCTCAATATTTTCATATGTCATTTTCAAATATTGCCACAAAATAAAGGTTAATTGACATACCACATATTATTCCTATATTCTGACCCACCAATTAAATAACAAATAAGCTTAGGTAGGTCATACTAGCGAAGGATTTACCTGTCTCTCCCCTCCTAATTCTAGTCTCACATCTCAGCCAGGGACCATATCCCTAAGCTCTGATACCAACTGTGACGCCCCCAAAATAGGTATACATCACCCATTCTGAGTCGCCAAATATATGGTACAGAATTTAAATACAAACTTTATTTATACAATACGACAAAAGTGTAGCTGAGAGTTTTTACATGAATATTGTCTTCTAGACAAATCCAAACTCAAATAGAGTCCTCATTACAATTATTATCACACTATTTTACAAAATAGTGAGGACTACTATAGCAACCATCTGGACCGTCACTCCATTCCCTGACTAGTCTCAGCTATATTTTTATTTTCTAAAGAGAACAATGAAAGCAAAGGGTGAGCTCAACTAGCCCAGTAAAGAATATTATGACTAAGATAATGCAGAATAAATTATCGTTAGCCTTCAACGGTGTTAAACTGGTAGAATACAATAGATAACAAGTTTAACTGCAGCGAAACAAATAATCCATTAGAAGAGTCAAGTAGAGCATGATATCTACTATCTTCTATGATTTGAAAGTTTATCATCAATTTTATCGCTGAGACTCAACTTAATAAATAATCCAAATCACTGAATTATCTATGCACTACGGGCCAAGGATATTCATCAGTATCACATCCATGAATTATCCATGCATTACAGCCCAAGGATATTCGTGTTATCACCAATGGTCAAGATCATGCCAACAACTATCCATCAATGCACTACGGGCCAATGAGAACTTTTATCACATCATTTGTAACATTACAGGTTATGATTATACCGAATAATCCTTGATCATAATTATACCAATCAACAGTCCATCTATGCACTACGGGCCAAAGATGACTTTAATCACAATATAAGTATAAGGATGGTGACAATGATATAAGAATTCAATTAAATGAAAGTAAAGGATAAAATTTAAAGATTTATAATTTAATTTATCTAGAATTCAATAATGTCCAAATTGTCAACATGATACTACTTTGTGGAGTAAAATTCAAGAATAATATTGTATCAAAATAATTTGGACAGAAAAGAAATTAATTTTTATCATGAATAGTACTCCAGGTGAATAGTACTTCGGGAATAGTACCCCATGAATAGTACCCCAACATGAAAAGATTAAAATTTAACAAGAATGTTCAGAAAAATATTCCTGTGAAACGATACTAGATGAAACACAAATTTCAAGGATATTCCACTAATTTCAAGGAGTATAGAAGCAATACTTAACAAAATGAGTGTATAATTCGGAATCTGAAACAAAATAATATTACTTACATACTACAGAGTATGGAAGAAAATATTATTTCTTACGAATATTGAATAAAAATAATATCCCTTACGAATAGTGAACGAAAATAATATTCCTTACGAATATTAAATGAAGATAATATTCCTTACGAATATTGAACGAAAATAATATTCCTTACAAATATTGAACGAAAATAAAATTACTTACGAATACGAAAAATAATATCATAACCGAATATGAAATAAATAATACCCCTTACCTAAAAAGGAATGTACTTCTGACTAGTAGGGCGGGAATATTCTTGAAGAAAACTTGCACTATTTTCTACACTCAAAACTTCCTTAAACTCTAAAGAAATACACCCAATATTATAGAAGAAGAATTCTTTGATTCTGGTGTAATTTTCAATTCTAAACTAAGCATCCTATTTATAGGAGAATGGAAGGATATTATCTAGAAAATAAAATCATGGACTACACAGTGCTTCTTCACAGACGCGTAGAAAATTTTCTAATTTTTACTATGCAAACACTATACAGACATTATGCAAACACTATGCATAATAAAATATAATATATTTTATTTTTTCATAAAAAAAACAAAAATAATATATATATATATATATATATATATATATATCTCTACTGAATAACTTTTTACCGATTATTTTAAAAAATAAATAAGTGGGGGTTCATAAAATAAGCCAAATTTATAACAAATACTTCATAAAAATCTCCTATATTTATCTCAATTCACTTGGCTTCACAAAACACATTTTTAATAACATTTATCATTAATATTATAACTCACAATATTAACAATCAGATCATTCCCAGGAAAGAGGGGGCTTTCCGATAAGAATTTTTCCTTATTGGCGCGCAATTTGGTGACCAAACCCCTTTCCTCGACAGAACTTTCTAGACTTCGTCAATAATGCAAATAATAATATGAATAACTTTGTCATCTCAATTACTGATTTAATAATATAAAATATTGTGACAATAATTGAATCAATAACGTGAGATACTATGCAGCAATTACTATGGAAATAATTGAATAAAACTGAGTGACTTCTCATGTAAGCATCAAATATCGCATGCTACTATGCAACCACATGTATTACTGTACTTTTATCACCGGGTATTTCAACAGTTAACGGTAAAAATTTCGCCATTAGTTTTATAAAAAGATATTTATGTTGTTTTCTAACACCGACAATAATTTCATTATAGGGTCCACCAATGATTGTGCCATCGTACGAATATTCCCTGATAAAACGAATATTCCCCGACCAAACGAATATTTTATGACAACTTTCTTACTTTACAAAATTTATAAATATTACCAACAACTATAACATTATATCAAATCCACACCATAATATTCAAAAAGATATTTTGAGAAAATTAATCTTTATTCATAAAAGTTGGGGTCTTACACAACGAATATTTTATGACAACTTGCTTACTTTGTAAAATTTTCACATATCATCATTAACTTTAACCTTTTATCAATTTAACCATTTACTGAATAGAATAATAATTATAAGAAAAATTGAATACTTTTATTTCATAAAATTCAGTGTCTTACAACTAGGTTTGATTCCTTCATTTGATCAACGTTAGCCACCCAAGTGTTTGGCCTCTAGAGGTGATCCACCAAGGAAGAACAAATATTCATGAAGATGGGTGTTTGACAAAACACTAGTTTTTCTCTCTATAGAAAAACGTACTCTCTCAACTCTTGGAATTAAGTGTGTTGTAAAACATCAACTCTCACCCATAATAAGACTCCTCTTATTTATAGATGTAGCCAACCGTCCTTAACAATTAAGGAATTGGGTTTTATTTTAATTAATTAAGCTCCTAATCTTATTGGGAATAATTAATTAAACTCTTTTAATTAATTAGCCTCATAATCTTATTATGAATATAGAGAGTATTTTTATTAATTAATTCCCAAACTCCTTTAGAAATTAAATAATAATAATAGTAATAATAATAAGACTCATCTTATTAATTTATATTTAATATTTCTAAAATATTAAATAATAAATGTTAAGCTATTTAATTAATTTTATCATCATAGATTAAATTAAATACAATTAACTTATTATTACAATTATGCTATTTGTTTCTTAAATAAATATTCTTATTTTTTTGGTGTGACCCTTTAGGTTCTTCATATTAAACTGGTTGTAAATAAATCAATTAGAATAATTCTAATCTTATTTAAATAAATAAATTAAACTATTAATTTATTTAAATAAATAATATTTATTCGACAATGAGGATAAGCCTTCCTAGCGATTAACGGCTTTCTAGATAATATAGATTGCAACATTAATCATAAAAGAACCTTTGAGTAAATAGTTACCATACAATTCAATCCTTCCATCATACAATGTCCCAATTAAATATAAGACATGGAATTACTGTCAAGTCTTATTTTATTTAATTATTTGTATTTTGATTCTTAAATGCACAATTCCAAATAATGCAAATTAGAAACTCCTTTGTAATTTTATTATGCCTTGGCCAAGTACTCTTGGATTTTTATTTATCGAATCACATATGACATTTCTCTTCTTTTACTGGAGGCGGTAGATTCTTTATTGATCATACATTATCTCCATATACAATTTATTATACCCAAGCATACCCTTTGATATACCCTAAGAGTCTTAAGGAGAAAGTCAAAGTATAACTCATCATACACAAGATACTATGATGATCTCAAGTCAAGAATCACTTGTACTACTATTACTACAGGAATTCCTATTGACAGGCAAGTAAAACTCCATTAGGTATTCCTTAGCGAGCCACGTTTAGTGTACTTATTCTCCAATAAGCACCTACATTCTTGGTTTAGTGTATGCATACAAATGATCATGAGATCAATCATCCTCATCCAATGAGCAAGCAACGTATGTACCAATATATCCGGATTCACTAATCCTCTTTTTAGTAATCCAACGATTGGGAACAATTTTAGTTTATGAGCTACCTAAGAATTTAGATCTCATTAGCATGATCATCATCATGATTCTAAAAGTATTGCTTAAAACTATGGGTTTATCACATATTATAAAATAGCACCATGTAGATAAATTAAAAGCCTTTAATTAAACAATTCTTTTATTAATAAATGAATAAGATTGATACAAAATATATGTTTTATCATTAAACATGATTGTCTTGTGTGCATACTACTTTCATATTGTTGATTTTCTTAAGCATGAAGTGTGTGTGTGTGTGTGTGTGTTTGATTTTGGAAATACTTTTGATATTTATTTAACTTGTGTTAAGGGCTTTGATTTTAAGAGTTATTCTAAACCTTGTTTTAACTTGTGAGAGACGTTGTTTAGAAAGTAGTGTTGAACCTCTTTGAACCTATGTACAAAGGATTTGATTTATTGAAAAGTCCATTATTAGACAAAGTATATTGAAATGATATTTTGGAAAACAAGGTTTTCAAATCATTTGCCAAATAGGAATCAAGGTCCTTTGATTCTTCTAGTTATTAAACTTAGATTTGTCTAACCCTAAAATGTTTTTTTTATAAAATCTCTTTGTTATTTTGTTTGAAAATTATTTTGGTGATAATGAATGAAAGAAAGGATCAAAAAGGGTCAGGCAATCTCCGGGCATGAAAACCATCTCAATAGACTCGAGCACCTACAATCATAATTTTTTTCATTATCATGGTGCCTTAAATCAAATCTTTTGGGAAGAAGCCCTCAAATTCATTTTAAGGCCCAATATTACATATACAATGATTTGCGCGGTTTGATATTACATTATAAACCAAAAAGTCTATCGTGGAAATCTAGTCGAGATACGGTTAGTAGATCTCAACCCCAAGATTCCTAGGCTCACATTTATATGCTTGAACGTATATAATGTATCCTAAATCCGTTATTAGGTTATTTATTAATTGAAATTCCTATCACGGATATTTAGTACCCCCTCACCATTGGATATAGATACAGGGCTCTACGGAGTAACCGAAATTAGTTAAAAGCATTAAAATGACTATATTTATCATAGATCAAATCCGATCTAGTATGGGGGTTCGAGCTTTGAATCTCATGAACCGATTAAGGGCTAGATCCGATTATATCCAAGTAGATCTAGTAACAATACTTGATTTCTAACTAGATATGTACAAATTGATCGATAAAATAGATAAATCTATCAACCAACGCATAATATATATACAAAATAATAAGTCTAGCTATATATAAACACTACATTAAAATAGATATAGTAGATTGAACTATATTTTTAATGAAATGTACAAAGATTCGCCTTTTTCACCTTGGGGAACGAAGAAACGAGCTCCTTTTTACTTGAATTCGAGCTATATCTGTAATACCCAAAATAATAATAATAATAATAATAATAATAATAATAATAATAATAATAATAATAATAATAATAATAATAATAATAACATTTAAATAAGTAAAGGATTGTATTAATTTGGGCTTTTAAATTAATTGGGTCTAATTTATAATTGTGTAATTTTAAATCCTAATAAAACTAAAAGAATTAATAAAACATATTAATAAATAATTAAATAACTAAAACCCAGTTATATTTCATTATGCTTGATAATTTGTGGGAATATAACGAGAACAAAAAAAAAGAGGCGGAAGAACGAGGAGAACGAGAGAATTTGGCTGGAATTAAAAATGGTTTGAGAGCAAGATCCTTAAAATCAAAGGTAATTGTTAGACTATTTTCAAATACAAAAAAATTATTTTGCTACTGTAATTACAAACTATTTTCTTGTTGTATTTGCAATCTATTTTAAAATTTTATTATGCCGTTTGATTAGTTGAATTTGTTAATAAAATTACGATTTACAATTAGAATATATGATATATATATATATATATATATATATATATAAAGATATCTGAGAAATTTTTAAAAAGAGAAGTGATAAATAATATTATAATATTATTATTATTATAATTAAAATATATCTTTTGGGTACAAACTGAATATAGTATATTAAAATTATTAAATTTATGAAAATATAAATTGTATAAGTTCATAATTTAATTATGTGTATTATATTTTATTTTGATAATTAGATCGGATTGAGGGAGTATAGCGGATAATAGTTAGATTCGGCGAATTATCTTGGTACTATATTAAGGAACGGATTCCGTACTTTTTCAGCGATACTCTTTTAAATTTAATTCGTTCTTTTTGTTATTCGTTTAGAGATTTGGTATTGCTTCTCAGGATTATTCCTTGTTGTCCAATTTATTGTGATAGTTTTATTTTGGCGTTGACATTAAAATTCATATTTTGGAGACTTTATTCGTTTGTATCTTTCTTCGTATAATTTTGTTCACCTTCAGGAGTTGTTTCTATCGTTGATATCCTATGATATTGAGTATGTTTGTATTTGATAATTTGATATCATTCGGAGATGGTCATGTAAGCCTTGTGATTTGAACCCCTTTTGGCTTACATTTTGTAGTTTGATCCTTAAGGTATATTTGAGCTAACCACCTGTGGGGGTACCACATGCATGTTCTCTTGACACAAGGGCATGACACCTTCTGTGGTGGTGTGATTAGTCCACGACATATCCTTTTGTATGCTCTGGGTATGAGCTTTAGCCATTTGATATATTTGTTCAGGATACGTATGGGTCGACCCAGTATATGATTTGATTCGATTTATTTGGCGGATTAGTGACGTATGTGTTGTGCGTACTATTCGATTTGACTTGTATATATCATGGTACCGATGCATTTTGTTAGCCTTTGGCTATTTGTATTTGAGCTCATTATGAAATTGTTACCTTATAAGCATTTGATTTAGCCTTATTTTGTTTGGAATTCCTTTGACTATAGTTGTCGGTTTGACAATGTAAATCATTTGTATCTCGTCTCACTAAATTTGATATATTCATATTTGGTTAGTAGTTGTAATTGTTCGGTCATTTATTTCTTTCAGTACATATATATATTATTTTATATATGTGCATTTTTATATTCAGATCTTTGGGCAATTTGGCTCACATTTTCTCTTTTTTTCGGTAATCGGGGTGACCAGGATTTGTGGGATGAGATCTACCTTTGATCCAAATGAGTAGATTAGTTTTGAGACTTATTATTAGACTTGGTTCTCCTAATATTCTATATATAGATGTTTGGACCATTTTGACATTTATTTTTAATAGTAGAGACTATGTAACTGTGGAGTTCCTTCTATTTAAAGTGGAGTATGTGACAATTAGTGTTCAATTTAATTGGAGATATTTTGAGTTTTATTAGAGGTTTGTATTTGCTACGTTTGTGCGTGACATTCCTTTTCCTTTTCGAAAAGGGGGTGTTACAGAGTTGGTATCAAAGCTTAGGTTATGATCTTGTAGATTACCTTTTAGGCTTGACCTATGAGTTATGGGTAGATCATTGGGTAGTTATAAGATTTTATTATAGTGTTTATGTTGCATTTGATCTTCGTTCCGAATAATTTTTGTTCGATTATTTTTTTTGATCTATTTTTTCTTATTTGTTGTTTTATAACATTACGGTCATGATTATACCGAATAATCCCTGGGCATAATCATACCAAGTCCATCTATGCACAATAGGCCACAGAGGACTTTTAACATAATATAAACATGAGGATGATGACAATGACATAATAATTCAATAAAATAAGTTCAAGAATAAATTTTAAGATTTATAAGTTAATTTATCATGAACTCAATAATGTCCAAATTGTCAATATGATACTGCTTTGTGGAGTAAAATTCAAGAATGCTCAGAAGAATATTTCCATGAAAAGATACTGGATGAAGCGCAAATATCCAGGATATTCTACTAATTTCATGGCGCATAGAAGCCAAAACTTTAACCAACTGAGTATAATAGAATATATGAAACTGCAAATGGATTTTCGCCTGCCATGCGGTAATCCACGTAGACAGATCATTTCCACAATTTAATAAGGAACGAATACAAAGGATCATTCACCATGCATGCGGTAATCCACATAGACAGGTTATTCCAACAAAATAATAAAGAATGGAACCAGGTCATGCGTAATCCGCATAGACAGGATATTCCAATAGAATAATAAAGAATGGAACCAGGTCATGCGTAATCCGCATGCATGTGATATTCCGCGAATAATAAAGAATGGAATAACAACGAATTCACTGTGCATGCGATAGACCATACATGATAAAGGTTATTCCAACAGAATAATAAAGAATAGAATAATAGAAGAATTTCACCATGTATGCGGTACAGATGATGAAAAGTTATTCAACATAATAATAAAGAATGGAATAACAGCTCTTACAAGTATTTGAAAGAAAATAATTCTCTTCATAAATACGAAAAAAATAATACCCCTTACCTTAGAAAGAAGAGTATTCCGACTGGTAGGGCGAGGATATTCTTGAAGAAAACTTATATTGTTTTCTACGCTTCAAAGCTTCTTAAAACTCTAAAGAAAAACCCCAAGATTATAGAAGAAGAATTCTCTGAATTTCTGGTGTGTTTTCAATTCTAACTAAGCATCCTATTTATAGGAGAATGGAAAGGATACTATGCAATAAAATATAATATATTCTATTTATAATATATATATATATATATTTATTTATATATTTTATTTAAAATCTAATAAAATAAATAACTTTATAAAAGAATTCTATTTTATATAAAAAGATTTTACTATGCAGACACTTATGCAAACACTATGCATAATAAAATATAATATATTCTATTTATAATCTAATAAAATAAATAACTTTATAAAAGTATTCATTTTATATAAAAAAGATTTTACTATGCAAACACTATGCAGACACTATGCAAATACTATGCATAATAAAATATATTATATTCTATTTATAATCAAATAAAATAAAAACTTTATAAAAAGTATTCTGTTTTATTACATTTATAATAATAATAATAAAACAAACTTCATCATCATTATTATAATTCACACTATTAATCGACCAGGTCGTTCCCAGGAAAGAGGGGACTTTCCAATAAGGATTTCTCCCTATTGGCGCGCAATTAGGTGACCAAACCTCTCCTTGACAGAACTTCTAGACATCGTTAATATTGCAATTAATAATATTAATAACTTTGTTATCTCACTTATTGATTTAATAATATATAAAATATCGACAATAATTGAATCAAATAACGTGAGATACTATGCAACAATTACTATAACAATACTTGAACAAAACTGAGTGACTTCTCACGTAAGCATCAATAATCAATATCGTGTGCTACTATGCAACCACATGTATTACTGTACTTTTAACATCGGGTGTTTCAACAATTAACGATAAAACTTCCGTCGTTATTTTCATAAAAATATTTTTTTTATTTTCTCAATCCGACAATAATTACATTTGTGGGTCTACTAATGATTGTGTCGCCGTATTTAAATATTCCCTCGTTAAAATGAATATTCCCACCAATCGAATATAATATAACAACTCATGTACTTTGCAAAATTTATAAATATTACCCACAACTATAACATTATATCAAATTTACTCCATAATATTCAAAAATGATATTTATAGAAAATTCATCTTTATTCATAAAAGTTGGGGTCTTACAAATCCAGCTAAGAGTGTGGAAGTGGAACATAAGGATTTCGAGCTTCCAAATCACAAGGGAGTCGAAAGAGAGATAGAGATGACCAGCAAGGGCAAGGAATGGGGAAGTTTAGCAGGAATCAAAATAGAAGGCAAAATAGTTGGAATGAGCCTCCATCGGGTCAGCGATTTAATCCTCGTAGGGATTTTGCTTACCTAATATAACATGGTGGTCGTGGAGGTCAGCAGCAGGGTCAGTGGAAAGCTGGAGGGCAGTATCAAAATAGGGGATTTCAACAGAACAGGGGTTTTCAGCAAAATCAGAATCAGGGTCAACATCGCCAACAAGGTCAAATTCGTATGTATCCGGGGACCCAGTGGGGAAATCAAACTTTTGCCACTTCCACCTAGTCCATATGCTACTTTTGGAGGGTATCATGCTGGTAGGGCGTGTTATAGAGAGACATGGGCTTGTTTCTTATGTGGACAAATGGGACATAGAGCAAGGGAGTGCACAGTTCAGTGTGGTAATGGGGGAGGCGGTAATGCTAGTAATGGTGGTCAGCGCAACACCGATGGGAGAGTATTTGCATTGACAGCTAATCAGGCTGCCCAAGCACTAGGTACTACTTTAGGCATCCTTCTTGTAAGAAATCATGAGGCATCAGTTTTGTGTGACACTAGATCTACACACTCTATTGTTGCACTTTCATTTGTTCGTCATCTTGGAGTGTCTTCTCATATATTAGATCCTCATTTATCTATTGCTACCCCGATGGGGAATTCTGTGATTATATCTAAAAAATTTCGTGAGTGTCTTTTGAAGTTAGGGAGGAGGGTGTACACAGCTAACTTACTTTCGATAGTGATGCATAATTTTGATATCATCTTGGGTATGGATTGGTTGAGTAAGCATCGAGCCACTATTGATTTTCAGGCGAGGAAGGTTATTTTTGGAACCTTAGAGGCTCCAGAATTCAAGTTTCAATGTTCAAAGCCGAATGGTGTTGTAAAGTTGATCTCAACTTTGATGGCGAACAAAATGATTGCTAAGGGACGTGATTGTTATTTAGTTTATGTGAAGGATACCTCGAGGAATGAGCCCTAACTTGATGACTATCCAGTTGTACGAGAATTTCCTGAGGTATTTCCTAAGGATCTACCAGGATTGCCACCGCCAAGGGAAGTTGAGTTTACTATTGAGCTCATTCTTGGAGCGGAACCTATCTCTAAGGCACCCTATAGGATGGCTCCATTAGAGTTACAAGAGTTGAAGGAACAATTGCAGGAGTTGTTAGATCGTGGATTCATTAAACCGAGTGTATCGCCATGGGGTACTCCAGTCTTGTTTGTGGAGAAGAAGGACAGATCTATGAGATTATGTATAGATTATAGGGAGCTAAATCGGATCACTATCAGGAACAAATATCCATTGCCATGGATAGATGACCTTTTCGATCAACTCCAAGGGGTAAAGTTCTTCTCAAAGATAGATTTGAGGTTGGGGTACCATCAGTTGAGGGTGAGGGAAGAGGACATTCCAAAAATAGCTTTTCGTACTCGGTATGGGCACTATAAGTTTTTGGTGATGTTATTTGGGTTAACTAATGCTCTGGAAGTGTTTATGGATATGATGAATCAGGTTTTTAGCTAGTATTTAGACAAATTTGTCATTGTCTTTATTGATGACATTTTGGTGTATTCCAAGTCTAAGGAGGAGCATGAAGAGCATCTTCATATTATTTTGGGGGTTCTGCAGAAGAACAAGTTATATGCTAAGTTTTCCAAATGCCAGTTTTGGTTAGAACAGGTAGCATTTTTGGGACATGTCGTGTCTGCTGAAGGTATTAAGGTGGATCATGCGAAGGTTGAGGCTATCACTAATTGGCCAAGACCTACCACGGTAACTGAAGTTAGGAGAATCGTAGGTTTGGCAGGGTACTACAAGCGATTTGTGGAAGGTTTCTCTTTGTTAGCTTTGCGATTAACTCAGTTGATGAAGAAGGGCACAAAGTTTGTTTGGAATGAGGAATGTTAGAAAAGTTTTAAGGAGCTTAAGAAGAGGATTGTGTCGTCTCCAATGCTTACATTACCGTCGGGGATAGAAGGTTATCAGATTTACAGTGATGCTTCCAAGAAGGGATTATGGTGTGTTTTGATGCAACATGGTAAGGTAATTGCTTATGCTTCTAGACAACTTAAACCTTATGAGGTGAATTACCCTACCCACGACTTGGAGTTAGCAGCAGTTATTTTTGCCCTAAAGATTTGGAGGCCCTATCTATATGGAGAGACTTGTTACATTTTCACCGACCACAAGAGCCTTAAATATATTTTTACTCAGAAGGAGCTTAACATGAGGCCGAGGTGTTGGTTGGAGCCTGTTAAAGATTATGATTCCAGGATTCAGTATCACCCCGGTAAGGCTAATGTGGTTACAGATGCTCATAGCCAGAAGAGTTCAGGGAGTGTAGCTGCCTTGGTTACACAACCTCAACTTATCTTAGATATAAAGCGTGTGGATTTGGAGCTATATGCTAGAGGTTCTGATGGGTTGGTAGCAGGTATGAGGGTGGAACCTTCTCTTATTTTGCTTATCAAAGAAGCCCAAAAGGAGGATGGCGAGTTGTGGGCTGTAGCTCAGAATATGAATGAGGGTAGGCAGCTAGAGTTTCGCATTGATGAGCAAGGTGTGATATAGTTTGGTAAACAGTTATGTGTTTTAGTGGATCCAATGATTCGTGAGGCAGTGTTAAATAAAGCTCATAGTTCGCCATTTTCTATTCATTCGGGGTCTACAAAGATGTATAAGGATCTGAAGGAGAATTTCTAGTGGAGTGGAATGAAAAGTGATGTAGCTGAATTTGTGAGTAAATGTCTTACTTGTCAGCAAGTGAAAATAGGGCATCAGTGGCTTGGTGGTTTGTTGTAATAGTTAGAGATTCCTGTGTGGAAATGGGATGACATTTCAATGGACTTTGTTATTGGTTTACCGAGGACTCTTAAAAAGAATGATACTATTTGGGTGGTAGTGGATCGTTTGACTCAATCGGCTCATTTTTTTGGCTATTCGTGAGGATTTTTTGGTAAATAAGTTAGTAGATATTTTTCAACGTGAGATTGTTAGGCTTCATGGGACTCCAATTTCTATTATTTCGGATCAGGATCCGCAGTTTACTTCTCAATTTTGGAAAGGATTTCAACGAGCTTAGGGAACGTGACTCAACTATAGTACAGCTTTTCACCCGCAGATAGATGGACAATCAGAGAGAACTATTCAGACATTAGAAAATATGTTGCGATCTTATGATTTAGAGTGGACAGGAAACTAGGATGATTATTTGAGTTTGGTGGAGTTCGTATATAATAATAGTTGGCAAGCTAGTATTGGTATGGCTCCTTTTGAAGCCTTGTATGGTAAGAAGTCTGACTTGTTGGGATGAGGTTGGAGAAAGGATAATAGAAGGACCCAATTTAGTTAGACTTACTACAGAGAAGGTAGCAGTGGCTAAAGAAAAGTTGAAAGAAGCTAGATCTTGGCAAAAGAGTTATGCTGATATTCATAGGAGGGCTCTGGATTCACACCTGGTGAACACGTGTTTTTGAAAGTTTCTCCATGGAAAGGTTTTTGAAGGTTTGGTTTGAAAGGGAAGGTTAGTCCGCGTTTCATTGGCCCTTTTGAAGTCCTTGAAAGAGTTGGAGAAGTGGCATATCAAGTGGCTTTGCCTCCACAATTATCTCATGTGCATAATATCTTTCATGTTTCATTATTGAAATATAACTATCATTAAACCTTCATGTTGTGCAATACCACACATAAGATTCAAGAAGATCTTACTTGTGAAGAAGAAGCCGAGGCAATTCTAGATCATCAAGAACGGATTATGAGGAGGAAGACAATTCCTTTTGTTAAAGTCTTGTGAAAAAACCATTCAGGGCGGGAATCTACTTGGGAGATAGAAGAGTCTATTCGAGCGGAACATCTGCATCTTTTTGAAAATTAGGTACGTTCTATTCTTTTGATTCCGGAGACTGAATCCTTTTTAAGGGGAAGGTGATGTAATACCCGAAAAAATAAAATAAAAATAATAATAATAATAACATTTAAATCTATATTTAAAATAGTTAATTAGGCTTTCCTTATGTTTGGGTCAGATTTTATTTAATTAATTTGGACCATAATAAGTAAAGGATTGTATCAATTTGGGCTTTTAAATTAATTGGGTCTAATTTATAATTGTGTAATTTTAAATCCTAATAAAACTAAAAGAATTAATAAAACATATTAATTAATAATTAAATAACAAAAACCTAGTTATATTTCATTACGCCTGATAAGTTGTGGGAATATAACAACAAAAGAAAGAGGCGGAAGAACGAGGAGAACGAGAGAATTTGGCTTGAATTAAAAAGGGTTTGAGAACAAGATCCTTAAAATCAAAGGTAATTGTTAGACTATTTTTGAATACAAAACAATTATTTTGCTACTGTAATTACAAACTATTTTCTTGTTGTATTTGCAATCTATTTTAAAATTTTATTATGCCATTTGATTAGTTGAATTTGTTAATAAAATTCTGATTTACAATTAGAATATATGATATATATATATATATATATATATATATATCTTATTACCTATATATATATAACATGTTACCTATATATATATATACAAACTCATCATTTATATATATGTACATATAAGTTTGCTACTTGATTCATGATATATACATACCTTTATTATTGTAAATTTGATATATATATATATATATATAAGATATACAGAAAAATTTAAAAAGAGAAGTGATAAATAATATTATAATATTATTATTATTATAATTAAAATATATCTTTTGAGTACAAACTGAATATAGTATATTAAAATTATTGAATTTATGAAAATATAAATTGTATAAGTTCATAATTTAATTATGTGTATTATATTTTATTTTGATAATTAGATCGGATTGAGGGAGTATAGCGGGTAATAGTTGGATTCGGCGAATTATCTTGGTACTATATTAAGGTACAAATTCCGTACTTCTCATCGATACTCTTTTAAATTTAATTTGTTCGTTTTGTTATTCGTTTAGAGATTTGGTATTGCTTCTCAAGATTATTCCTTGTTGTCCAATTTATTGTGATAGTTTTATTTTGGTGTTGACATTAAAATTCGTATTTTGGAGACTTTATTCGTTTGTATCTTTCTTCGTATAATTTTGTTCACCTTCAGGAGTTGTTTTGATCGTTGATATCCTATGATATTGAGTATGTTTGTATTTGATAATTTGATATCATTGGGAGATGGTCATGTAAGCCTTGTGATTTTGAACCCCTTTTGGCTTACATTTTGTAGTTTGATCCTTAGGGTATATTTGAGCTAATCACATGTGGGGGTACCACAGGCATGTCCTCTTGACACAAGGGCATGACACCTTCCGTAGCAGTGTGATTAGTCCACAGCGTATCCTTTTGTATGCTCTGGATATGAGCTTTAGCCATTTGATATATTTGTTCAGGATACGTATGGGTCGACCCAGTATTTGATTTGATTCGATTTGTTTGGCGGATTAGTGACGTATGTGTCGTGTGTACTATCCGATTTGATTTGTATACATCATGGTACCGATGCATTTTATTAGCCTTTGGCTATTTGTATTTGAGCTCAGTATGAAATTGTTACCTTATAACCATTTGATTCAGCCTTATTTTGTTTGGAATTCCTTTGACTATAGTTGTCGATTTGACAATGTCAATCATTTGCATCTCGTCTCACTAAATTTGATATATTCATTTGGTTAGTAGTTGTAATTGTTCGTTCATTCAGGTTCTTTACGTAGATATATATATATATATATATATATATATATATATATATATATCTTATATATATGCATTTTTATATCCGTACTGGGCAATTGGCTCACGATGTGTTCTTTTTTCGGCATGTGGTCAGGGGTGATCAGGATTTGTGGGATGAGAGCTACCTTTGAACCAAATGAATTGATTATTTTTTAGACTTATTATTAGACTTGGTTCTCCTAATATTCTGTATATGGATGTTTGGGCCATTTTGACATTTATTTTTAATAGTAGAGACTATATAACTGTGGAGTTCCTTCTATTTAAAGTGGAGTGTGTGACAATTAGTGTTCAATTTAATTGGAGATATTTTAAGATTTATTAGAGGTTTGTATTTGTTATGTTTGTGTGTGACATTCCTTTTCCTTTTCGGAAAGTGGTGTTACAATATCACTCTAGAGACTCAATATCTACTATATAAGTGAAAGATTTAATACAAAGATGATGTTAGAATGCCAAACTCGAGCTCTTCTCTCTAAATACCTATCTTTTTCTCCTTTTTTTGAAATGAGTTACTGACCCATGGTTATAGATCTCAGGGTCAGCCGCATGTGCAACTGAGGCTGGACCTAGTGGGTCCTATAACCCCGAAGTTTGGTCCTTTGTTTGTTCATCCGGGAAAAGTTGAGCTTTGTACCCAAATATCCAAAAGGCTTCTACCGATTGATGTGAAATGAAGTCAAGTCTGACTCATTTTGAATCCGGGAAGATGAAGCAAATAGTTGAGAGGTATCTTCTGATTTCTGATGGCGTTCAGCTAGCTCATCTTGGAAAGTTCGCAGCTCGGGAGTTGTTGTGGTGGCTTCTTATGGCTTTATCCTCAGCTTTGCGATCTTTGTTCGAACCACGTGGTGTTGGGTGTCACTGCACTTTGATTTCCCTCGAGGTTGTCTCCTGGGTGAACTTGTGCCTTTGACTTTCCTCGAGGTTGTCTCTGAGGTGAAATTATGCTTTTACCCTCCTCTAAGGTTAGTTAAAGGGAAGCAAAATTTCGGGTGTCTACAACATCACCTCAAACCAACCTTGTTCCTTTGTAATTATGATCTTAATGATTAGTATAATCTAAGTCTGTGTGACTTGAGGGATTCTTAGTGAATAAGTTGTAAAATAGTTCCTTGTGAACTGTTGTAACGCCCCGAAATTCGATCTATTTTCACATTCGGATTCTGTACGTCACGATCCCATCTTCTTCTAAACATACATCATTATATAGCTAAATATAACAACATACATCCTCAAATCCCAGGTTCTAAAACCTTATAACCTCTTCCATTACAAATAATGATAATTATATTATTCTTTACATCGTGTACAAGTGATTTTTATCCGCCACCAAGGATACATAATCATTCATTAAACTATTCTATAGTTTAATTCTAACATTCTATATTACAAGTCTTCGTTTGATCTTCATTCTCATTCATATAATGAATGATACTTCTTCTAGATACCGATCAACTTGATCTTTACGGGATCCTTAAGTTCTTCTAACATCGTTCGCTGAAAATGTTTTTATTTTAAGCAAGTGTGAGCATTCAATTGCCCAGCAAGTCATAACAGTTGAACAAACAACTTTAAGAATTCAAACATTCTTTTAGGACTTCAATAACCGAACAAAGGTTATGAAGTAGCTTGAATAATATGAATAATCTCGATTCCTATCATTTTAAAACATCAATCACAGAACAGTTCATATCATAGAAACACCGAAGTGTTCACATTGTGGCACAAGGCCTCATATATTCTAACTCATTGTACAAATATCACACATTTGCACATAGACAGAACTTCTCAAGTTCAACATCTGAGAAGTTTTAAAAACTAGCATTCACTTGAAATACTTTCATTCTTCTACCTCTTTCATACATATTCTGTTTGGCTAGAATCAATAGCACAGACTTAACAATAATGGTTCATGTATAAACAGAATATTCTCATATTGAATAGTTCAATCACAAAATAGTTCATATCATAGAAACACCGAAGTGTTCACATTGTGGCACAAGGCCTCATATATTCTAACACCTTGTACAATATCACACATTTGCACATAGACAGAACTTCTCAAGTTCAACATCTGAGAAGTTTTAAAAACTAGCATTCACTTGAAATATGAATGAAGTTAGGAAACTTGCCTTACGCACAGCTATAGCTTATAGTTTACGCTAAACTGTTCATTCCAATTCCTATATAACACATAAGGAAATACCATATGCACCAATTAGTCATATACTTGACTTTACACATTGGTTTACTTAACTTTACTTCTTAGGGTTCACGTTCTTACAAACTAAGTTTACGCGACCAACTTCCTTTACCAGTTAACGGCTTCATGACATACGAAGATGTCTTACTCAATACGTTCATCATCTTTGATGATTTGCATTCTTAAATTCTTCTTCTAACTTTTATAGGACTCAGCACACATCGTGTCTCTGCTAATAGTCCATATGGTACTCTGAGTAGTTTCCCACAAACAACCAACAAATAAGTTCCTGTCTCATCTACATTGCCCATAACAGTGAGTTAGATCGGTTGCCAGTTTTGTATATAACTTCGCTCTCTGAAGGAATTGTTTAGCCCAGCTCCCATATGTCAACCATCAAAGGTTACAATGGTACTACAACCTAAATTCATCTTAACTTATTTGAACTATTAAACTATAATGTTTGTTAAGTCAATTTCTTATTCCTTATAGCTTTTTGGCAACTAAATGCCATACCTCAAGATTCATTCATCATCGTCTTACTCATACAGTCTTTTGTATACTCAAGACGATTATTCAATATTCATTCTACGCATTTATAGCGTTAACCCTTTTACGTTACCTTATTCTTATCTTACAACATCCAGTTCATTCGACTCGGAACGTCATCCAATTTATAAACATTAATTCAGCTTTTTTTACGTTATATGTACTTGTCTTTAATTCAGCTTCTTCACCGTTCACAGGTTTAATCATTGATCTTCATTACCCTACGGTCAAACCATACACGGGGTGTATGTTCTACCTATTTAATATTCGCGTACACTTAACGTTCACGTCGGTTAAAGTGTTCAACGCTTAGATTTCATTTTAACATTCTCATCTAAGTCACATTTGGCTTTCATTAATCTAATTACCGTTCACTACGACTTTCTTGATAAATCATACCTTAATTACTACCTTCGTCAACGTCTAAGTCATACAACCAATGTATACTTACAACGTTCACTCGACGTGAATACGATTCATGAAGATCGTTTACGTTATTCATCCCTTAATCCCTCATTTAACCTTTATCTAAGGTTTTAATCACTTTCATTCATTACTCATCACCTGAACCCCATGTTCATTATTCTTCTTAATGTCAAAGCCATACGATTCGTTGTATGCTAAGACTGATCGCTCATCGCAACAGCGTTGAGTTCACAGCATCTATACGCTTTACATTCATCTCTCATTACCATGTCATAACATCAAAATGTTATACATTACCCGCGTTACTCAACGTCTAAGGAATCACTATCATAGCAATCCCTCACGTTCGTTTAGCGCGACTACAGTCCCCAGATATTGGTTCTGTAACCCGCGTCCACATTCTTTGTCTTTTAATCTCATTTAATCTTTTTGTGCAACCTTCATCAAAGGCTTAATACACTTGATTAAGTGTTACATTAGTTGAACTATATGTTCATATATTTTTTCTTGCACATCCCCCAGTAATTGAGCAGTAAAAATCTCATTCTGGGCATTGCCCTGCACCGGCGCTACGGCGTCGTGTCCTTCACTTTCTTTTGCACTGCGACGCCACTCAGCAGTAGTTGATGGCCCGAGCTCACATCATGCAGTCTTTACCCTCAAAGCACGACTTCATTTCAATACCAAGCATGAAACCTAGAAAATTTTTTTGAATCTTTTATAACCTTGAGACGCTGACTTCAAAATCTCATATCTTAATCGTTATAACTCGGAACGAGATCGTTCCAAAGCCATTTTCTTCCTTATCTTAGGTACTTTGATTATCCTCAGATAGAACTTAGTTCTGAATCTGTTAACGTGCCATTCGATTGGCTTAATTTTCACTCTTTGTTCATTTTACGTTTTTAACGTTCTTCGTTCGTTCGTCAGTAATTCGGTCATTCCAACTCGGAACTCGTTCATTCTTGAGTCCAAGACTCATGTTTTCTACATTCTCTTACATTCTTATGAAACCCTACACGTTCGGGTTCATTTACTAACTTTTTAATTCTTGTTCTTCTTTTACAAAAATTTTGCCATAACTTCGTTATAGCTCAATTTTAATTCATTCTTCATGAACGTTTCTAATGTTCCTAACCAAGCAATAAGCAACTAACTTATACGCAATGGTTTTAAACTTGTCCATCAACAACAATTAAACTACGATAGTTTTAAATTTGTCCATCAACAACGTTCTTCGCGTGTTCTTCATTTTTAATTGATATTTTGATTACGATTTTACTTTTTCTTGGAATTTGATGTTATAAAACATCATTCCTTACTTATTTGACCTACTCATTTATAAGATTCATTCGGATCGCTCAAAATCCTTACGAATCTTACACTTCCTTAAGAAATTTATAAACTAAATTTCTTATTTCTTCATTTTCTTACAATTTCAACCATATGAAACCATTCCTAACATCATCTACTTCCTATTCTCGTTAAGCTATGTTTTTAGCATATAAAGATTACAGAAAATTTATAGAAGACTAGGTTTCGGATTACCTTCCTTCTGTAATCTTCCTCCGTTGGATAAAGCGTACACTCGGGCTAGCTTTTCTTCATTCTCTCCCTCTTCATCCGAACTCGCTCTCTCTCTCAAGTGTTGGTTGAAATTTTCAAGTCAAACAAATGAGCTTAAGGCTTGTTTATATAGAAAACCAAGGCTAGGGGTGTTTTAGTCATTTTACCCCAACCTCCTTACTATTCATACCTCCTCAATAGACCTCCTTACTATTCACGAAGCTTCCATTAGAAGCTTCGTGCTTCCGTCTTCTTGAATTAAATACGACAGATTTAAATCTGCGATTCTCTAATCCAAATATTTTTGGATATTTCGTCTTTCCTTTACCGATTAACTTTTACATATTCTTCGGATCTCCGAAAAACTAAAAAACACTTTTTGGTGTTAAGCGTTTTCCATCACGTTTTCCCCTAACGTAGCTAAACGAATGAAAAGTACATAACAGTACTTTTCGTCATTTTTATTTTATCCGATTTCTGCACGTTTTTCGAGAAAAACTTTTATCGGCTTACTTAACATTTCACGATATATATCGTCAAATCTTTGGACAGAATGTCATTTCGACATACCAAACTCTCAGAATGGCTTAGGTTATTCAAACCCTAACCCTTAGGGTTCGTCAGGTGAATAGTGTCTATTTCATCTTTTTCCCCAGAAATATTTTGTTCTCGGAAAAGTTTTATTTTCGTCTTGAAAATTCTTACTCGTTCAGTCTAGCTCGTAGCCAGAATCCTCCCGATTAATAATCATTCTAGGTTCTATAACGATTAATAAACACATAACACATAATAGTATTAATAAAAATTCATTTTATTAATAACTAATTCTTTAAACTTAAATTCTGGACAATCCGATTTTCCGAGTTGTCACAACTGTAATATTAGTGATTACTCCTCCTTAATGGAATATCCATACTCTCGGAGTAGAAGAAAGGACTAGGAGACTTTTGTGCTCCTAACCTCTTAAAAATATGTATTCTTTATATTTATGCATTCTATTTTCATGCTACTTTACGTTTTTCTATCAATTACTATTTTCACATTTATGTTAAATGTAGAACTGAGATTTTCTTTATATCTTTGAAGGGGCATCTTTAAAAATAGTATTCTGTTGCGTATATCAAAATCAGTTATATGTTTAACTATTTGGAAATCAATTATTAAAATGATTTTTTTTAAAAAAATTATTCAACCTCCTTCTAGATTCTTTCTTGTGCTTATGGGAACAACAGATTGAAAGAACCTACAATATATAATTAAATCATTGGTTATTTGAATAAATATTTAACTATTTAATAGCTACACCTATGTTTCTCAAAGTCACAATTAATTTGTTTAATTATTAATATAATATGTAAGACCCCAACTTTTTATGAAATAAAAGTTTAATTTTCTTTATGATAATTATCCTAAATTGTTATATTACAAAATTTTCAATTAATGAAATGAGAATTATAAATGAGAAATGAATAATGAGAATTGAGATTTTAATGTAAAAGTTAATTTTTAAAAATCAGAATGGTCAAATTGACAATTAAATGGATAAATGAGTAAATAAAAGATGAGATATTAAACTTATAGAATGTAGACACATGGGCGGCGGCTAAGGCTAATAGGGGAGGGATGATTGCTGAGATTTAATTTCCAAATACTTCCAAGCCTTTCCCCAATATCCTTCCTAACATTTTGTTGATTGTACCATTTATTTTTGTGGGACATGAAGGAAGAATATTGGCCAAATCATTAAGCCTAATAAGGAATTCTCATCAGCCTTTTCTTTTCATTGATTACTCCAGCAACAAGTTTTCATGAGAGAGAGAGAAAAAGAAGAAAGAAGAAAAATGAAATAAAGAAAGGTAAACTCAAAACCTTGATAAATCTTTGATTTTTTTTATATATAGATGTTTAAGTTTTTATGGATGTTATATGGATAGGACATGTTTATGCTTATTTGTGATAAATTAAAATTGCATAAATATGAATCAAGCAAGAGAAATTAAGAAATCAAATAAATCGAAATCTAGAAATTTTTAGAAAAGTACAACAATTTTTGTCCTTATTTTTATAAAATCCATAACTCTTTATGTATAATTAGTTAGAAGATGAGTCTTATATCAAAAGAAAACCTTGAAAGCAAGGTAAACACAAAAACAAGAATTACCCAAATAATTCTTTGTGAATTGTTCGTGGTAACTATTTGAATGAAATTGGTCTGAAGGACTTATAGTCCGCTAGAATATGAAAATCAGTTTCCTTAAGCTCTATTACGTGACTTATAATTCTTAATCCGACAGTTGGATCATTGTAATTTTTGGATATGTTATACATATATAAGTTGAGTATATGTCCACAAATTTTAATCTGTTAAAGATTAACGTATGATTTGTTATGAATTTTATGAGGTGGCTGGTCTGAAATTTTTCAAAGCATAATTTTTAGTATCAAGTTCTGAGTTTTAAAAATATATATCTTAATGATTTTAAATCTGATTTGGGTGATTCTTGAGGCAAAATTAGAGTATTTGAAGTCTATTTTATGTTAAAATTAATTAATTTGACAAATAAATTTTAGTTAATGGAGATAATGTCAAAATAGTAGACTAACGTTTTAAAAATAAATTGTTATATCTGGGTCTTAAGATTTCTTAAGTTTTGTTATTCACTTTTAAAATTTTGGAATATAAATAGTAATAATTAATGGCACCTTATGGATTATGATATTTTTTTTGAAATCATTAGTTGAATTATATTTAAATTAGGGTAAATATGTTTCGTGGTGAATAATGTGAGATCTCGACTTTAAATATATTTTAAATCATTTATAATAAGGTGTTGATTTAATAAATATTATAGCTTTGGGTGTTATGTGCAAATTATATGAAGTGATTAGTCTGTTAGGAAATATTTGTTTTGTCGGAGAATATTCGTACGACGGCTCTGAAATAACCAATCATCGGAGGACCCCACAAGGAAATAAATGTTGGATATAGAAAGCGATAGAAATAACCTTTTTTGGCAGCAGAACTTTTACTATGAACTACTGAAATAATCTGTGATAAAAGTACAGTGATACGCGTTAGCCCACAGTAGTATGCGGTATTGCACAGTAACAATATCTTTAATTATTGATTCTTACATAAGAAGTAACTCAATATTTTATTCAATAATTGTCATAGTAGTTATTGCATAGTAACTCATATTATTGATTCAATAATTACTACAGTGATAATTGCATAGTATTTTATATTATCAAATCAATAATTATCACAGCACAGTAACTCATATTATTTGATATGATATAATTAAACTAGTTGGCAGTATTGTGAGTCTATATTAATAATTGTGAATAATTGTTGAAAGATTAAAAATGTGTAAATTAATTGATGAGTAAAAAGTGTTGAGTAAAGATAAGTATGATATGCAGATGTTTGTTCAATTTTTTTTACAAAAGTAAGTTTAACAGGACTTGCCAGCACTTTATTTTTCCTAAAGTAGTTTGGACCACAACTCAATTATTGTTAAAACGTGTACAAGTTGGTTAAATTTTCTCTGTGGGACCACAAATTCCACTACCAGTATTTTTATATACCTCATTTAGATATTTTGTCAAAGCGTGTGTGTTAGTTGTCTACTAAATTTTTAGTATAAATAGATTGCTCAGTTGAGCAACAAAACACACCACGACTACACCAAAAATATAAAATTCTTCTACTACAATATTGTGAGTATTTATTTTGAGTGTAAGGTTACTCCAAGTGTTGATAAAGAGTGCAAACATTGTTCAAGTTGATCAATTTCATAGAAAGCAGAATCTAGTCACATGCTAAGGTAAGTGGTATCACTTTTTCATAATATGGTAAATGATATTATTTTATTTCAATACTCGTAAGGATTATCATTTCTTTTATACTTCATATTATGATAATAGATTATTATTCGTTTCTTCAGTTTATTATTAAATAGTGAAAAGTCCTGAAATGATTAGAATATCCTTAATAGCTTGTGCTTCATTTAATAGCTTGCCCTGAATCTTTCTATTCAGTTTTAAGTTATTATATTTGAGCTGGGAACTTTACGATTACTTGAACTGTATATTCTATCTAGAATTCTAATTGATATTCTGGATATCGTGTTGGAAATTTAGACTCTGGATAATTAAGTTGAAAATCACTAAGATCTATTTTATCTTATTATTCTAATTATTTCTGTCCGTTCAGTATATATATCATTGTTATAATCATTGTGATAAAATTTCTATTTGGTCTGAGTGTAAAGATGGATTGTTGTTTTGCATGACCATGATCGTCGATTCTCTTCGGCCAGGGGTGCAAAGATGAAATGTTGATTGGTATGATCATGAAAATTGGTTTTACAGTTGTATATCTTTGGCCCGTAGTGCAAAGATGGACTGTTAATTGGCATGACCATTGGTTTTACAATTGTATGTCTTTGGCCTGTAGTGCAAAGATGGACTGTTGATTGACATGAGCATTGGTGTTACAGTTGAATATCTTTGGCCCGGAGTGCAAAGATGAATTTATTAGAATGATTATGAATAAGAATTGTGAATTGGTATAACCATGATCTTTGGTGTTTCAGGTAAAGACAACTGATGAAAGTTATCTTTGTCTTCAGTATAACGAAGAACTGTTAATTAGTGTTACAGGAATAAAATATTGATGATGGACTTTTAATTTGGAGAATATAGTAGACATTATGTTCTACTTGACTCTTTTAATGGATTGTTGAGTCCGCTGCCATTATGGTTGAAAACTTTTATCATTTACCATATGTTCTAAATATCTAATTTATTACTCATAAAGGCTATTAATAATTTAGTTATCTTAGTCATGATATTCTTTTACTGGACTGTTTGTACTAACCCTTTTGCTTTACAATTCCTTTCAGGTAATAAGAGTGTAGCTGATCTAGCGGGAATAACAGGGTAATGGAGTGATGGTCCGAGAATGTTGAAGTTTCTCAATACATTATAAAAAGTGTGGCAATAATTGTATTGAGGACTTAAAATGTGTGTGTCATATTTTATATGTCATTTAATAATTAATTTTGGTGAACCAAATAGGGTGAAATGAACCCGAATTTGGAAGCGTAAAAAATGCACCCCATTAGAATAAGGAGGACAAAAATTTTCTCGTATTCCTTTGAGTACTTGAAATATTTTTTACTGTATTTTATACGATATTGTAATAATTTGGTTGTGTATATTGTCGTATTATACATGGTACAATATATGTATTGAACACTCACAGTATGTGTGTTGTCATATTTTGCACGACGGTATAATAGTTATAAATAGGAAAGTTTGCGTCTGTAGTGTTATTTTTGGCGACTAAAAATGGATTGTGTGGACCTATTTTTGGGGTATCACATAATAAATTATTATCCATATTGCCCATAACAAATACTACTTAAAATTAGCAAAAATAAAATAAAAATATTATTTAAATAAATATTATTGATCTTGCCATAGTGACAAATAATATATATATATATATATATGTATATACACAGTTGTGTAGTACATATGTGACACCCCCAAATCCAGGTACTCAATTCCCACAGGATTTGGTGCTCACTTATCAAAAACTGTTACATCTAACTACCCATAATAAAGGATAAAAACATGATTAAAATAACTTAACAATAATCTCTCCCATTAAAGGGTTACATCATCATCTCAAATTAAATCCCAGGTAATCTAACCTTAAATTATTACATCAGTTTGCGGAATACATCACATATTAAAACAAGTCTTGAAACATAAAACATTTAAATAAAATTATCATAAGTCTTCATCATTTGGACATCTTGCCATTGCCTTTTGCTAGTCGACGGCTCATCAACTTTCTCCACTTTAGTCGCGGTGTTAATTTGCCAGAGTGAGCAAACAAATGCTCACTGATATAGAAAGTAGCAATGGTAATAACATGAGAGTGAATAACGAAAGCTGAACAACAAGGAACTTGTTCTACAAATCAAACTAGAAAATAAGTTCGAACTTTAATTATCTGAGGGTCTTAAGACCACGAACTATGTCCCCAGTACTTAGGTATTATTACCCAACCTTAACAGTCATTTAGACTATAAAGACCCTTCTCAACGTACTTAGGGGATCAGCCCTTTGTACCATGTATTGTGCATAAACATCTAAGCGTTACACGTACAAAATCCCCTATGCTAGGGTTGTTCGTCTCAGTTTGGATTTAGAATTTTCCGCACTAAAGAAAGTTTAGTTTTGAACTAGCTTATCAGTGTTTCTAGAATTTTAGAACACTAGTCAATTTCTATCAATAAAGGTTTAATACAGGAATGTACAACTGGACACGGCTATCAAGGTCAAAGATCGAATAACAACAATATGTGATTGAATAAACATGATAGACAAGCAAAATGCTATAACCATAAGTGTTAGAACAATCTCATTTGAATCGATGCGTTAGAACAATATATGCTTTGAATAATAATTAGGAAAGTAAAACTTGCTCATTATAACGAATTAGGTTATAAGAACTTGTTACAGACATATTCAAGATAGATTAGGCTTGCTCAATTACTTGAACAAAAATAATATAGGAATGGAAACTTGCATTCAATATGTAAAGAATGAAGTTCAAAAGCTTGCTCAATTTAAGAGTTAAGGTTTAGAAACTTGCACAATTATAAAAGTAGAGTTAGAAAACTTGCTCAATCATAAGGAGATAAGGTTTAGAAACTTGCACAATTATAAAAGTAGGGTTAGAGAACTTTCCTTGATTGTAAGCTACATAAATGAAAATAATCTCCAATTATCATACATATATCATTGAAACCGCAACAACAATTAATCGCATGAATATTAACTTTAGGGTTTAAACCATCATTTAGGTCACAACCCTAACTTAGCACCTAACCACATAGGTTAAATATACTTAACGAATCTAAAATTACACATTGATCAACACAACTTAATCGTTCAACTCCATCTTTCGAAAACATTTCATTCGGTTCATTTTATAACTTATTTAAATAAATATTTCAAATCTTAACACTTTGCATTTTAACACACTGACATATGTTATTATAGTTTATATCATGTCTCAACATCAATAACATGCTTACAATACTAATATAAGTCCATTACACATGATCTCGCAAATAAGCGCACTTAATTGTCCCATTCGGGTGTGTGGCAATTGCACCACCACACTTAGGCTTGGGACGGTAATGATGCAATTTGCGCCATTTTTTCCTTGGCACGTTGGCAGCTATACTTGTGTTCGAACAGAGACGTAGAGAGACAATGAATGAATGGCCGTTTTAGAACAAACACAAATTTCACCCATCAAATGGTGAAATTAGCACATCCAACTGATATAAAACTAACACATACATGTTTCCTCACATATTCATTAACTTAGAACAATTAAACATCAAATTAAACTATTTTAAGTTCTCAATTTTCATGTTTTTTATATAAAACTCCATTTTTGACAGTCTATCCCAAAAATCATCAGTGCGAATTCGTTATTTGGCTAAATCATTCCATTCAAATTACATTATGTTCGTATCTCAATGGACTACCATATGCAAGTATCAATTTACAGTTTTATACACACATTGACTACTAAAATCGGTACTCTCTAAGGCCATAACATATGAACATAACACTGATATTTCAATTCCCTCCTATAAACCCAATTCTCATAAATTGAATAACTGATACAACACTGATACATGATGACAACAGATTATACAATATAACCAATATCACATAATCATGTTTGAAACAACGATCCAAAAAAAATCAATTTATAGAGAACTCAGACAAAACTAAAATTTAGAGATTTGGGAGTTAATAATACCTTAATCTTCTTGATTAGCACAAGATGGTGACTAGGTTTAGCAATCCTCTCCTTCCCTTGAAATCTCAGAACAGTCTCTCAAGCTCTCACTCTCAATTTCCTCGTCCTCTGCTTTCTTTCTATGCTAACAAGCCTTAGAAAATAATGTGTAGAGTTATAAACTGACTCCCACAAACGTCAGTTGAATAAGCCAAAAGGCAGCGTCAGTTGAAATAACCAAAAGCCATAAGGCTATGTTTGGTTCCACACTAATTCCCCATACTAGATTATTATTATATTATTTATACTATATAGTTTCATGTCACACTCATGTCACACCAAATAACTTATAATAACAATAATTAATAATAATTATAATCTTATTATAATTATACTTATAATTATATATCTAATTTAATTAATAAATTAGAAACGTCACTTTATTTAATTTATTTATTTCCATCAAGTTAAACAATTCATTTAATTTAATTATTTTCTTACATATTAAGAAATTGATTTAATTTAATTATTTCCTTAAATTAAATCCTTCAAATAAAATTATTATTATTATTTGATTCAATTAACATTAATTAATTTAATTACTAACTTAATTCATCACAATTCATCAAATATTTATTTTCCTCAATAAATAGATTATTTTAAATATTTATTTAATTCAATAAATATTTAAATCAAATTATAAATTTCTCAATCGTTACATCCTTCCCTCCTTAAAAGGATTACATCCCCGAGAATCACAACTTGAAAAATTAAACCGCTACATTCTTCCTTTTCTTAATAAGATTACATCCCCCGTAATCGCTATACAAAATCAAGCAAACAATTGAGGATAATTCTTCATCATAACACTTTCAAGTTCCCACGTAGCTTCTTCAGCATTATGGTTCCTCCAAATTACCTTAACAGAATATATCACCTTATTCCTCAGTACTTGCTCTTTTCTGTCAACAATTTGAACAATGACTTCTTCATATGATAAATCTTTCTCAAATTGTAAGGGCTCATATTCGATAACATGTTTATAGTCGAGCTTATATGGTCTCAATCTTCAAACATGGAAAATATTATGAATATGCTCTAACTCCGGTAGGTAAAGGCTACCTCGTCGCCACTTCGATTAATTCGTCAAGCACTTCGAAAGGTCCTATAAATCTAGGGCTCAATTTCCCTTTCTTGCCAAATCGAATTTTCCCCTTCCAGGGAAACACTTTCAAGAAAACATAACTACCGACATCGAATTCCCGATTCTGTCGATGTTGATCAGCATATTTCTTCTGTCTATCTTGTGCTGCTATCAATCTTGCTCGAATTACTTTGATGATCTCGATAGTCTGTTGTACCAATTCTGGACCCAATAGTTAACGTTCACCAACCTCGTCCCAACATAATGGAGTTCTACATTTCCTGCCGTATAACGCTTTGTAAGGCGGCATGCAAATACTCGTGTGATAACTATTATTATAAGCAAATTCCACCAATGGCAGATGGTCATCCCAATTTCCCTTGAAATCCATGATACATGCTCTGAGCATATCTTCTAGTGTTTGGATGGTTCTCTCACTTTGTCCGTCGGTTTGAGGATGGTACGTTGTGCTCATTCTCAGCTGTGTTCCCAAGCACTCTTGTAATCGTTTCCAGAAATTAGATATGAAACATGGATCTCTTTCTGATACAATGGACACAAGCACTCCGTGTCTTGAAACAATTTCCTTCACGTACAATTTTGCTAACCGATCTAGCGTAAATCGAATCTTGATTGGCAAAAAGTGTGCCGACTTTGTCAGTCGATCGACAATCACCTAAATGGCATCGTGACCTTGCTGAGTCGTTGGAAGACCTACCATAAAATACATTGTGAAATGCTCCCACTTCCATTCTGGTATCTCCAACGGTTGTGACAATCCGCTTGGCCTTTGATGTTCAGCTTTGACTTTCTAACACGTTAAGCATTTTTCCACACACTCAGCCACATCCCTCTTCATATTTGGCCACCAAAAATGATGCTTAAGATCTTGGTACATCTTTGTACTCCTAGGGTGAATCGAATATCGTGAGCTATGAGCTTCATTTAGAATTTCTTCTTTAACCTCTGTTACTGGCGGAACCCAAATCCTCCCTTCGAATCGAAGTAACCCTTCCAATTCGATTTTGAATTTGTTTCCCTCACCTTCAAAGATCTTCTGTTTTATCTTTTCACAGTCTTCATCCTAAAGTTGTGCATTTCTCACTTTATCTACCAATGTTGAACTATTTCCTATCTGGAACAACTTTTCATCGGATTTTGTCGGATATTTAATTTCCAACTCCATATTAGCCATTTCTGACATTAACTTTTCTTGATCAGTTAATTAACATCATTAACTTCTCCCGCCCCTTCCTACTTAAGGCATCAGCAACAACATTCGCCTTTCTGGGATGATAGAAAATCTCGCAATCATAATCTTTGATCAGCTCCAACCATCTTCTTTGTCTCATATTCAAATATTTTTGTGTAAAGATATACTTCAGACTTTTATGGTGGGTATATATCTCACCTCTCTCTCCATAAAGATAATGTCTCCAAATTTTCGTGGCAAACACCATCGCGGCCAACTCTAAGTCATGAGTTGACATACCCTCTCGTAATCTTTCAACCGATGTGATGCATATGCAATAACTCTGCTTGCTCGCATAAGCATCTGACCTAGTCCTTTATGCGATCGTCACTATATACCACAAAATTTCAGATATATCGAGCAATGACAACACAGTCTTGAACTCAACCTCTTCTTCGATTCCCAAAACTTTCCTCACACTTCTCTGTCCAAACAAACTTAACCGCTTTTCTAGTTAAATTTGTCAACGGAGTCGCGATCTTGGAAAAGTCTTGAATAAAACGCTTGTAGTAACCCGCCAATCCTAAGAAACTCCTCACTTCTGACGGTGTCTTCGGCTGATCCCAGTTTATTACAGCTTCCACCTTTGATGGATCTACCGAAATTCTGTCCTTATCAATAACGTGCCCGAGAAACTGTACACGTTCCAACCAAAATTCACATTTTGAAAACTTAGCGTACAACTTCTCTTTTCTCAATGTCTCCAACGTCAATCTCAAGTGTTCCACATGTTCCTCTTTGGTTTTGGAATATACCAATATGTCATCAATAAACACCACGACAAATTTGTCTAAGAATGGTTTAAACACCCTGTTCATCAATTCCATGAACACTGCAGGTGCGTTAGTTAAACCAAAAGACATAACCAAAAACTCTTAATGACCATACCGAGTCCTGAATGCTGTCTTCGGTACATCTTCCAGCCTCACCTTCAACTGATGATAACCACTTCTCAGGTCTATCTTCAAGAAATACCTCGCTCCTTTCAACTGATCGAACAGGTCATCAATTCTAGGTAATGGATACTTATTTTTAATCATGACCTTATTCAATTCTCTGTAATCAATGCATAGCCGCCTCAATCCATCTTTCTTCTTAACAAACAACACTGGTGCTCCCCATGGCGACACACTCGACTGAATATACTTCTTGTCAAGCAATTCTTGCAATTGCACCATCAACTCCTTCATCTCTACCGGGGCCATTCTGTATGGTGCCTTAGATATCAGGGCCGTTAGTAGTAAGTCAATCACGAACTTGATTTGTCGATCCGGTGGAAGACCCGGCAAATCGTCTGGAAATACGTCTACAAATCTCTTATGATCGGTATTTCTTCTAACTTCGCACTCTTCTTCTGCGTATCGACTATGTAGGCTAAGTATCCTACACATCCTTGTCTCAACAACTTCTTGGCTTGCATCACCTTCAGACAACTTGCTTGTCGAGGTGACTTGCTTCCATGAAACACAACCTTTGACGGAGTCATAAGGTTAACACACTTTCTTTGGCAATCAATTATTGCTCCATAATTAAATAACCAATCCATTCCCAGTATAACATCAAATTAACCAAGTCTAATTGGTATCAAATCTACCATCATTTCGTGACCTTTTATAACCTCGCTATAATTCTTATATACAAATCTAACATGAATCACTTCTCTATTCGCAATCTCTATACTTAAGGGAAATTCTAATTCTTCCTGAGGCAATTCTAAATTCTGAGCAAATTCATCGGATATAAATGAACAAGTAGCACCCGAATTAAATAGTACATAAGCATTAATACCATTAATCAAATGATACGACACCACATCCTCGGATTATACGAAGATCCTCTGCGGTCATATTGAAAGTCCTCGCGATAAATTCGGCTTGATTGAGTTGGTCCATGATAGTCAATGCACCACCACCGTTGTTTTTCCTTTTCCACGCACTTGCACTTCCACCGGCTTCTTAGGACAATCACGAGCCATGTGATCCTTTAACCCGCCGGTAAAACATGTTCCTTTCTTCTGGACTAAAATAGTTCGGTGCAATGTGTTCCTCGACCACAATTGAAACACATTCTCTTTCCTTCAAACATACCCCAAAGATAGTTCTTCCCTTGCAGTTGCACAAGCCTCAAACTTTTTCTTCTGCTAATTTCCCTGTTGCCCTCCCGTAGTCGAATTCTCGCTCCATTTCCTCTTCTGATTGTTACTTCCAACATTACTACCACCAGCCTTATTCTCATTTTCATTCTTCTTCTTCTTCTTCTTCTTCTTCTTCTTCTTCTTCTTCTGCTCTTGGTTGTACTTGGTCAAGGCATCGCTTCCACCTTCCGCGATAATAGCCTTCTCCAATACAGTAGCAAATGTATTTAGCTGGAACATTAAAACCTTACTATAAAGCCAGGGCTTCAATCCTTGTTTGAATCTTCTCTCTTTACGCTCATCGATATTGACTTGATATGTGGCAAACCTTGCCAACTCATTAAATTTTGCAGCATATTTTGGCACAGTCATTGTTCCTTGCTTCAACTCAGAAATTTCACTTCCAGCTGATTTCGAGAACTCACTGGAAAGTAAATTTCAAAGAACATCTCCTTAAATCTATCCCACGCTATCACTCCTTGTCCTCCACGAACCTTATTTGCTTGCCACCAGTAGCTAGCTTCAGACTTCAGCATGAACGTTGCGAACGCAATCTTTTGATCTTCGTTAACTCTTGCAACGTCGAATACCTTCTCCATTTCCATAATCCAGGTTTGGGCTTCCACTAGATTCATAGACCCTTGAAATTTTGGCGGTCCAACCGCTTTGAATTCCTTGAATGTCGTGCTTGAGCTTACGGTTGATTCGCAAGTCGCCCACAATGAGCTACTACCAATTTCTTTGAACCAGGATTAGCGTTGGTCTCATCGTTATTATTCGTAGACCCCTCAGGAGGTGCTTGCTGACGTGGTTATCTTCTTCTAGGAGGCATCTTCTGTTAAAATATACTCTTATTAGCTCCTTACTCAACTTCTTCGGTATTTAAAGTTTAACTTAAACATTCCCAGATTAAAGCTATAACACATAATATTTCAAATAAACTATAATATTTTATTCACTCAAAATGTTTTAAAACATGATAAAGATAGCATAAGTGTTATATCATCCACTTTCCTAAACTAATCACGTTCTAGGATTACATACTCATACTATCCCTTTATTTATCACAAAATAAGGGATTCACAATTTATTTATTCACATAATTAACCACATATTATCATTTATCTTATTCTATCTAGGCATATTAAGACGTCATAAGGCTTCTCGAAGTTCCTCCTCCACGATACGATACGCCGTTCTGCGATCCATAACGAACCACGACGAATTCTCAAACTGAGGTGGATAATAGTAGACTCGATCCTGGGCCCTATCAATCGCCAAATTAAAAGCATAATCCATCTCCTTCATCTTGGCTTTCTTCACTTAAACCTTAGCCTCAGCACGATCTGCACGTTGAGTCGCCTTCATCCACGCATCCTCCGCTCTTGCACGCTTAGCTGATTCCTCCTTGAAATCATCTTTCAATTTCTCTATGTCCATCTTCATCTTCTCGTGTACTGCCAATAGGTCTTCATGTTGACCCTTTGTATGAACCAGATCCCACTCCGTGTTTCCAAGTTTCGAATCAAGTTCCTAAATCTCTGCATCCTTCTGCTCCATCGAAGCGTGATACATCATATCCATCTCCTTCAGCTCCTCGACCTCATCTTGTAACTCTACGTTACGATCGTATAGAGCATCATACATCTCCGCTGATATGAAGTTTGGTGGAAACTCCTCAGGATTCTCTTCTTCATCATCCTCTTCTACCTCCTCAGAACTATCCTCCACGGGATCGGTCACAGGCACATCCTCTCAAATCAACCGCCTCCACACTACATGAATATCTGGGGCTCATCATCTATAGGTATCTGAGGTATCACCTCTCTAGCTGGACTAGATCCTCCTTTGGTAGACATCCTGACAACAAAATGTTTTAAGTTTTACTTAATATTTTCGATACTCGCATGCACATAAGTTGTTAACACATAGCACATAATGTCTTTTATTATTTAGTCTCAATGGATACCTTAATCCATTCCTTAAAACCTGATAAGAGTTGAACACCTCTATGTTTTCTATTTCCTTAAAGGTTACTTCCTAAGGTTTCCCCGCCTAAGGTTCATAACCTAAAGCTTTGATACCAACCTGACACCCCAAATCTAGGTACTCCATTCCCACAGATTTGGTGCTCACTTATCAAAAAGCATTACATCTAACTACCCATAATAAAGGATAAAAACATGATTAAAATAACTTAACAATAATCTCTCCTATTAAAGGGTTACATCATCATCTCAAATTAAATCCCAGGTAATCTAACCTTAAATTATTACATCAGTTTGCGGAATACATCACATATTAAAACAAGTCTTGAAACATAAAACATTTAAATAAAATTATCATAAGTCTTCATCATTTGGACATCTTGCCCTTGCCTTTGCTAGTCGACGGTTCATCAACTTTCTCCACTTTAGCTGCAGTGTTAATTTGCAAGAGTGAGCAAACAAATGCTCACTGATATAGAAAGTAGCAATGGTAATAACATGAGAGTGAATAACGAAAGCTGAACAATAAGGAACTTGTTCTATAAATCAAACTAGAAAACAAGTTCGAACTTTAATTATATGAGGGTCTTAAGACCACGAACTATGTCCCCAGTACTTAGTTATTATTACCCAACCTTAACAATCATTTAGACTACACAGACCCTTTTCAACGTACTTAGGGGATCATCCCTTTGTACCATATATTGTGCACAAACATCTAAGTGTTACATGTACAAAATCCCCTATACTAGGGTTGTTCGTCTCAGTTTGGATTTAGAATTTCCGCACTAAAGAAAGTTTAGTTTGGAACTAGCTTATCAGTGTTTCTAGAATTTTAGAACACTAGTCAATTTCTATCAATAAAGGTTTAATACAAGAATGTACAACTGGACAAGGCTATCAAGGTCAAAGATCGGATAACAACAATATGTGATTGAATAAACATGATAGACAAGCAAAATGCTATAACCATAAGTGTTAGAACAATCTCATTTGAATCGATGCGTTAGAACAATATATGCTTTGAATAACAATTAGAAAAGTAAAACTCGCTCATTATAACGAATTAGGTTATAAGAACTTGTTACAGACATATTCAAGATAGATTAGGCTTGCTCAATTACTTGAACAAAAATAATATAGGAATGGAAACTTGCATTCAATATGTAAAGAATGAAGTTCAAAAGCTTGCTCAATGTAAAGAGTTAAGGTTTAGAAACTTGCACAATTATAAAAGTAGAGTTAGAGAACTTGCTCAATCGTAAGGAGATAAGGTTTAGAAACTTGCACAATTATAAAAGTAGGGTTAGAGAACTTGCCTTGATTGTAAGCTACACAAATGAAAATAATCTCCAATTATCATACATATATCATTGAAACCGCAACAACAATTAATCGCACGAATATTAACTTTAGGGTTTAAACCATCATTTAGGTCACAACCCTAACTTAACACCTAACCACATAGGTTAAATATACTTAACGAATCTGAAATTCCACATTGATCAACACAACTTAATCGTTCAACTCCATCTTTCGAAAACATTTCATTCGGTTCATTTTATAACTTATTTAAATAAATATTTCAAATCTTAACACTTTGCATATCAACACATTGACATCTGTTATTATAGTTTATATCATATCTCAAGATCAATAACATGCTTACAATACTAATATAAGTCCATTACACATGATCTGCAAATAAGCGTAGACTTAAACTCGTCGATTCGAGGTGTGGCGCAATACCGCCACACTTAGGTTTTGGGGCCAGAATGCATTTATTTTTTTTTTCTTAACATAAGTAGCATTTAAGACCGGTGTTCGAACAGAACGCAGAGAGGCAAGAATGAATAGTAGCCGTTTTTAACACAACAAACACAAATTTCACCCATCAAACGGTGAAATTAGCACATCCAACTGATATAAAACTAACACATACATGTTTCCTCACATATTCATTAACTTAGAACAATTAAACATCAAATTAAACTATTTTAATTTCTCAATTTTCATATTTTTCATATAAAACTCCATTTTTGACAGTCTATCCCAAAAATCATCACTGCGAATTTGTTATTTGCCCAAATCATTCCATTCAAATTACATTGTGTTCGTATCCCAATGGAATGCCATATGCAAGCATCAATTTACAGTTTTATACACACATTGACTACTAAAATCGGTACTCTCTAAGGCCATAACATATGAACATAACACTGATATTTCAATTCCCTCCTATAAACCCAATTCTCACAAATTGAATAACTGATACAACACTGATACATGATGACAACAGATTATACAATATAACCAATATCACATAAACACGTTTGAAACAACGATTCAACAAAAATCAATTTATAGAGAACTCGGACAAAACTAAAACTTAGAGATTTAGGAGTTAATTATACCTTAATCTTCTTGATTAGCACAAGATGGTGACTAGGTTTAGCAATCCTCTCCTTCCTCTTGAAATCTCAGAACAATCTCTCAAGCTCTCACTCTCAATTTCCTCTTCATCTGCTGTCTTTCTATGCTAACAAGCCTTAGAAAATAATGCGTAGAGTTATAAATTGACTCCCACAAACGTCAGTTGAATAAGCCAAAAGGCAGCGTCAGTTGAAATAACCAAAAGCCATAAGGCTATGTTTGGTTCCACACAAATTCCCCATACTAGATTATTATTATATTATTTATACTATATAGTTTCATGTCACACTCATGTCACACCAAATAACTTATAATAACAATAATTAATAATAATTATAATCTCATTATAATTATACTTATAATTATATATCTAATTTAATTAATAAATTAGAAACGCTCACTTTATTTAATTTATTTATTTCCTTCAAGTTAAACAATTCATTTAATTTAATTATTTTCTTACATATTAAGCAATTGATTTAATTTAATTATTTCCTTAAATTAAATCCTTCAAATAAAATTATCATTATTCGATTCAATTAACATTAATTAATTTAATTACTAAATTAATTCATCACAATTCATCAAATATTTATTTTCCTCAATAAATAAATTATTTTAAATATTTATTTAATTCAATAAATATTTAAATCAAATTACAAATTTCTCAATCGTTACAACATAGTTGGGCTATGACAACGGGTTTTTTGGGCTATAGTGACGGTTCAACCGTTGCCATAGACCAGAATATCTATAGCGACGGGAGAATCTATAATATCCGAGATTTTTTATGTAATTTAAGAATTATCAATAAACGAATTTATATGAAACTTTTAGGTGATTTCATTTATTGGATGTGTATGTGTTGTACATATATGTGTTATTTCAAGATATGTGATGAGATGTATTTAAATGGTTGGTTTAGTTTTTTTTAACTATTTAAATTGATTAAGTAGGTAATTATTTTATTTATTACGTGGGATGGTATTAAATCATGAGCTGGAGTTCGGAGCGGAATTTAGAGACGCGGACTGCGTATTCGAGTCTCGAACGTCGAAATTAGTCAGGATAGACTGTAATCACGAAAAAGTGTCACAGTTGACTTTTTGGTCAAAGTCAACCATACAAATTTCAGAGGTGAATTTGACTAAACCGATAGTCCCATGACGTCCGAAACGTCGACTTTAGTAAGAATCGATATAAGTTTCGCAATGTTCGGCTACAAAGGGCAAAATGGTCAAAGTAATTTATTAATTGATTAATTGATTATTATAATGTTTTATTTAAACAAGTTAGCAGCTGGTGGAACCCTTGTGACTCACGAATTGGGACAAGGGAGGGAGTATACAAATATTACATAATAGCTAAGGTGGGAGTACTTTATTTTATTCCTTAAAACCAAAATCCTTTCATTTTCTCTAACTCCCACATTCTTCCTATTAATTAACTAAATTATTGTATTATTAAGTTTTGTGAGTAACTAATAACTAGAGTTAGGGAGTTATGGGAGTTGGGGGTTATGAGAATCAAAAGACTCTATTAAGCTATACATATATACACATCACTCAAACATCCTTTTTTTTAAGAAAATTCCACCAAGTGAGTAAACATGGAAAGAAATTGAGAGTGATAGATAGTGTGGTAGTATTCTGGAGTTTTGGGGAGTCTAAACAAGCAAGTGAGGAGGATTTTCAAAAGCTAAACAAGAAGAAATTCGTATCAAGTAAGCAACTCATGGACCTTTATATGTTTTCAAGGGAAATAGCTAGAAAATACCTCTTAGTTGTTAATTTATTCAAATCATGGTAATTTAGTGAGTTTGTTTGTTGTAATGTGTTCATATATGTTAGTAGATGGGATCTGGAGAGTAGGAATCGAATCCATGCATGCTAGAATCAAAATCATATTTTTTGTCAAAGTTGGTTAAAAGTGTAATCTGTGATTTTTTGGGTTTTTCAGACCTTGGACTCGTGGTTTATATATTTCGATTAAGCGTATGTAATAATTTTATAAAATAGTATGTAGTATAAAGTCTAATCATTAAAATTTTGTTAGAATCGGAGTTATAATGAGCAAGTTATAAAATCGTAAGCAAGCATGTTCATAACAAATGTATGCGAAAATCTGGAATTTCAGATTTTTCCAAATATAGAACCAGTCTTGTACGTTTTCTATGTAGTTGGTTTGTGGTCTTAGCATGCTAGTTTCATGAAAGTTATATTTTTTTTAAAATACCTTGCTGTATGAAGTTTATTGTGTCCAAGTATCATGGTCATATCATCTGTAGATTAGTGGGAATAAAATCGCAAAAGTGGCTGCAAGAAACAAAAAATTGATGTCTTTCTTGGAACTGTTTGGATCAGTCTGTCTTAGGGGAATTTTCGTCCACTGTTTTGTACTTTAAAAATTTTGGAAAAATTTGGAGTATTAATATTAGAAGATATGAAGGTCCTGTAAGAAATTGAGAATTTTTTGCCGTACGGTTTGAGAGATATGGATTTTACGGCTAAGGACACTATTTGAAAAGATATCAGAATAACTCTCTGTGTATAAGTCCAAAAATTACGAAATTGTTACTAGAAGTACATGTATATAATAGGAGTTAACCCTAAAAATTTCATAATTGTTGGAGCTAATCTCGATTTATGAAAAATCTGAGAATATTTGGCTATTATGGACTATTTAAAAATAGATTGATTTTAAAAATTCTGGGAAAAATATATGTTCAATGTGGGACTATATTCTACAAAATCCTAGAAAAGAAATATTTTTGAGACCGATTTGGTATTTTTCATATAAATGATGTTATATGGATAAATGAGTTTAATTAAATATGTGATGTCATAATTATGGAAAATGAGGTTTTCCGACTTGAGACCCTTAAGCAAATTTTATGCAGATTTTTGATGGAGGTTTTGGTCCGAAAAATGTCAAAAATTTATGTTTCTCATATTCTTTAACCACGTGGCCTATACGTAGCAACATGTTATGTAATTGAATTATATTTGAATACGTGTGAGTTTAATCATCTTATTAAAATAAAAGAGAACCATTACACTTCAAAGTGGTGTTCGAGAACCAAATTGCTTAATGTGACACATGTGAATAGGTTACATGAAGGGCTAGTAGATAGCAGTAATTGTAGAAGACGTATCAGGCAAGTTTCCTAACTTTATTCACTTTATTGCAGTGAATGTAAGTTCCCTTAACTTGTACAATTTATCATTGTGTACAAATCTCTTATATTGCAAGTTATAACTTGTACAAACTTATATATAGTGCAAGTTCTATTGATGATTACTCAATTATTAATTCGGTTGTTTATGCCTTAAAGTTCTTAATTATTTATGAATTACTTTCAAGAATGCGATCTGGCCATTTGTTTCGGTTAGATATTATAGGTGCGAAATGTTGTATTATTTGAACTATTTCAAATTCATTGTAGCTATTTAAGTCTACCAATCCAAATTTCTTTGGTGCGGTCTCGCATTAAACTAAGATGAACAACCCGAATAATGGGGTAACTGATGTCGGGCATATAGTCCCATTTACGCTTATGCGTTTAAACTTTATACTTGTGCACAATGTAGGGTTCGATTGGCTGATCACCTGGAGTACTTACAGAGACTGTTTACAATCTATTTGATTGTTAAACCGTCTGATGGTTTTCGATGAAACAAAGTAATGTTCAGGGTATCTAACACCCCTTAGTATGCTATTGAGAATTCCAGAACTCTTATCTTGATATTCCAATTTATCTCTTGATATTTATTTCAACTGTTGAGAAATATTCATACTAATGCTTTTACTTCTGATGTATGTTCTCAAACTACTTTATATACTTGTTGGGCAATTTGTGCTCATTCTTGCTTAAACCTTTCGATTAAAAAGTACGTGTTTGAGGGCTCGAGCAAGGACAAGGGAAAGTCTAAGATGAAATGATGAGAGTTATTTATGTAATAAGTATATTTCCGCATATGATGTAATGTAGCGATAAACGCTAAGTTTAAGTTTTAGTTTATTAAAGGTTGTAAAGACTTGGGACTTTATTTTGAATAAGTATGTAATAAATAATAATAATATTATTATTATTGTTAGAGTTACTTAGATAGATGATGATGTATGTTGTATCGTGAGCACCATGTCCTGTAATCGATGTTACACAGATTTGGGGGCGTCACAGAATCGTCGCTCACCTGTAGCCATAGTCCAAAAAACTCGTTGTCATAGGCACTATGTACTACGCAACTTATATATATATATATATATATATATATATATATATATATATATATATGTCGACGTCGGGATTTTTATTTGTCTCTTTTCATTTCTTGTTCTTTGACGTTCTCATGTTATGTGAGATTTGTTTGAAAAAATAAGTGAAAAAGGTCTGACATGTATAATGTCAACGATTTGACTATAAGAGTCGTCAGTTGGCCTTTTTAACTGGTTGCACCAACGCAATCGAGAAAAGGTTTGCACATTGACCCAGTGATGTGACACTGCTAGACGGGTCTATGAAACTGAGATTCATTTGGGTTCGGGGGCTTGATTATGCGGAAGGAAGGTGTTAGGCACCCTCCGATATCCGTGTTACCACAATGACCGCCACTTTTCAAGAAATTGTCATATGAATGTGTGTGTGTGTGTGTGTGTGTGTGTGTGGATCAATGTGCAATTTATTTGAAAGTAGTGTTATGCCTCGTTCGAACCTATATACACAGGGTTTGAATTTATACAAAAACTCAGTTTTAAACAAGATAAAGTAGTGAGGTTTAGTAAAAGAGGTTTTTCAAACCCTGTGCTCAATAGTAATTGAGGCCTTTGATACTTCCATGTTATTAAATGTTCGACTTGTTTGCTTTTATTTTCGAGATCTGAAGCATCTTTGAGAAAAATAATATATGGCGATCTTAGAACTCCTCATGGGCATGAAAGCCATCTAAGGAAATTCAAACACATGAATAATTTACAAAGTCGCTTAAAACTAAAATGTCCATCACGGAATCCGAATCTAGATTGATGACCTAATCTGTGATTACATGATTCTTAGGCTCACATGATGTCTTAGTTTATATGAAAAGCGATGGCGATTATATATATAAAAGTCAGAATATATATATATATATATATATATATATATATATATATATATATCTGATGATCAACCACCACGAAGCACCTTCATAGGGGATCGAAAATGTAAATATATAAAAGCGGTAAATATACATATAGAGACATGATCAACCACCACGAAGCACCTCCATGGGGGATTGGAAATGTAAATATATAAAAGTAGTAAATATATATATAGAGATATGATCAACCACCACGAAGCACCTCCATTGGGGATCAGAAATATAAATAAAGCAATAATAATCATCACTTACCACGTAAGTAAACTCAAAAGGACTAAATGTAAATAAAGCGATAAAGAAGATCAACCGCCACGAAGTAAACTCCAAGCGGGACAAAATGTAAAGAAAGCAATAAAAGGCCACGAAGTAAACTTCAGGCCTGACAGAAATGTAAATATATATATATAAGCGGTAAACGCGCTAGATATAAAACCCAGGCTCATCGAATATAGTTCGACAACAGTTTAAATATATAAGTATATATATAGATAAATATAAAAGCAGTAAACTGTGACGCCCCCAAAACAGGTATACATCACCCATCTTGAGTTGCGAGATACATGGTACATAAATTCAAATACAACTTAATTATACAGCGATACGTGTAAAATACGACAAAACATAGGTGAGAGTTTAAACAAGAATATTGTCATCTAGACAATATCCACACTCAATGGTGTCCTCATTACAATTATTATCACATTATTCCGTAGAATGGTGAGGACTACTAAAGCCATTCATCCTGGACCATCACTCCATTCCCCGACTCATCCCAGCTATATTCTCATTTCCTGAAGAGAACAATGAAAGAAAGGGTGAGCTCAACTAGCCCAGTAAGAAATATTATGACTAAGATAATGCAGAATAAATTATCTTTAGCCTTCAACAGTATAAAAACTGATAGAATACAATAGACAACAAGTTTTAGATCAACAACTGCAGCGAAAATAAGCAATCCATTAGAAGAGTCAAGTAGAGCATAAAATCTACTATCTTCTATGATTTAAAAAGTTTTTCATCAACTTTATCATTTGAGACTCGACAATAAATAAAATTGAATCATCCTTGCACCACGGCCAAGGATATTCATGTAATCATCAATGGTCATGATTATCTTAATAATCCTGTTCATAATCATACCAACAACTGTCCATCAATGAACTACAGGCCAATGAGGACTTTTACCACATCATTCGTCACATTACGATCATGATTATACCGAATAATCCCTGGTCATAATCATACCAAGTCCATCTATACACGTAAGCCAAAGATGACTTTCATCACAATATAAACATGAGGATGATGACAATGATATAAGCAATAATCAACCGAAATCAAATCAAACAAAATCAAGGATAAATATTAAAGACTTAAAATATATCCAGAGTTTAAAGATATCCAAATTGTCAACATGATACTGCTTTGTAGAGTAAAATTCAAGAATAATATTCATGTACCAAAAATAATTTGGACAGAAAAGAATAAATTTTTTGGGTAAATAGTACCCTATGAATAGTACTTCGGGAATAATACCTCGTGAATAGTACACCGACATGAAAAGTACTCCAAATACCCAAGTGAATAATATTCAGGTGAATAGTAATTGGGTGAATAGTAACTCGTGAATAGTACTCCGGCATGAAAAGTGCCCCGAATACCCGAGTGAATAATACTAAAGTGAATAGTAACCGGATGAATAGTAACCTATGAATAGTAACTCGTAAAAGAAAAATACCAAAGAAAATGATATTTCATGACGAGTACAAAAGAAATGATATCTCGAATGAGTATAATAGAATATACTGGCTCAAATGGATTTTCACCCGTCGTGTAGTAATCCACGTGAGCAGATCATTTCCACAATTTAATAAAGAATGAATCGAAGGATCATTCACCATGCATGTGGTAATCCACATGACAAAGTTATTCCAACAAAATAATAAAGAATGGAATAATGAAGAATTCACCATGCATCACGGTAGTCCCGTGAGGCAGTTATTCAAATGAATAATAAAGAATGGAATAATAGCGAAATTCACGGGCATGCGATAGATATTTGCATGCACGAGTTATTCCAATAGAATAATAAAGAATGGAACCGGTCATGCGTAATCCGCGCATGACGGATATTCCAACGAACAATAAAGAATGGAACCCGTCATGCGTAATCCGCACAGACATGGGATATTCCAACGAAATAATAAAGAATGAAACGAGTCATCGTATTCCGCATGACGGGATATTCCAATAAAATAATAAAGAATGGAATAACAACAATATTCACGGTGCATGCGATAGGCCGCCTACAGACGGGTTATTCCAATGAAATAATAAAGAAGCGGAACCAGTCATGCGTAATCCGCATGCAGAATGAGGATATTCCATAGAATAATAAAGAATGGAATAACAACGAAATTCACGGGCATGCGATAGACCAAGACGGAGCGGAGTTATTCCAACGGAATAATAAAGAATGGAATAACGGAAGAATTTCACCATGTATGCGGTATTTACAGCATGAGGCAAAGTTATTCAACATAATAATAAAGAATGGAATAACAACCCTTATGAGTATTGAAGAAAATAACTCTCTTCATGAATACGAAAAAGAATAATACCCGTTACCTCAAAAAGAAGATTTGGATCTTTGGAATAGTGAGGTAGCGGACTTCTCTTCTTCTTTCTCTCTATAATAATTGCTCTATAGCTTTAGTGAATTGGTGAAAATAATGAAGGAATGAGCTTCTATTTATAGGAAAATATAGTTTCGATAATTGCACGTTTTGGGGCTCAAAATATTATAGTATAATACCTTCCTCTTTTCCTTCATTTTTAATTTAGTCCTGCAAGTATTATCAAACTTGCACCATCTCCCCTAATAGTAAATCATGTGAATCAATAGTAAATCATGTGAATCAATAGTTCTACACATGTAAAAATACGAATTACAGTATAGTACCTCCATCTATACCTCTATTTTTAACTTAGTCATGCAAGTATTATCAATCTTGCACCAACTCCCCTAATAGTACATGAATGTGAATCAATAGTACACATATGTGAACAAATAGTTATATGCATGTGAATTAATATCAATTAATTGCTCATTTATCCGATTAATTACCCGATAACTTCCAGACATCAATTATTATCGAAAGAAATGTCAATTTTCATTAACACTAATAATTCCAACACAATGGAACTATCAATTTCATCTTTAATCAACACGAACTTATTCATCATTAATATTATAATTCACAATATTTAAAAACCAAGTCGTTCCCAGGAAAGAGGGGGCTTTACGATAAGGATTTCTCCTTATTGGCCATGAATTAGGTGATCAAACCTCTCCTTGTGAACTTCTAGACATTGTCAATATTGCAAATAATAATATGAATAACTTTGTCGTCTCAATTATTAATTTAATAATATAACATATTATACAAATGATCTTTGTGACAATAATTGAATCAATAATATGAGAGATATGATCGCAAGCAATTCTGTAGCAATAATTGAGTATAACGAGTGACTTACTACGTAAGCATCAATAATCAATACAGGTGTCTGCTACTATGCAACCACGCAGCATATTCTTTGTACTTTACTACCGAGTAGTTCAACGGTTTTAACTTGGTAACACTTTTCGTAGTTATTTTTATAAAAAGATAATTACGTCATTTTCTAACTACGACAATACTTACATTGTGGGGTCCGCTTAATGATTATGTCATCGTCTGAAATATTCCTGTTAAAACGAATATTCCCAAATCAATCGAATATTATATAACAACTTGCATACTTTGCAAAATTTATAAATATTACCCACAACTATAACATTATATCAAATCCACACCATAATATTAAAAAAAATATATTTTGAGAAATTTAAATCTTTATTCATAAAATTTGGGGTCTCACATAAACGCTCTGGATATAAAATCCAGGCTCATCGAATAGAGTTTGACAACGGTTCATATATATAGTATATATATATATATATATATAAGCAAATAAACGCGCTCTAGGACGTGAGTCTGTGCTCAATCGAGCATAACTCGATAATGTTAGTCCATATATATATATATATATATATATATATATATATATATATATATATATATATATATATATATATATATATATATATATAGTTTATATATAGAATGAGAAATGAAAGCCACTTGAATGAAAGTCCGGCATACACCTACAACAGACTCTCAATGTGAAGAAAAGTGTGTGCAAAGATGAAGAGAAAGTCTTTAAAATGTCTAAGAAGGCTTACAGTGGACTACCAAAGAAGACTTCAATAGATTTAAGTGGATGAAAACTCAGCTCCTGCCGGTAAAAATATGACAATATATGAGCTCACAAGTGTTTAAAATGTGAAAGCACTCAGTTTACAGTGTGTACAAAACAAATTGGACAGGGCTTCCTTGCTTTTTTGCTTACAAATATGGCCACCCCAAGCCCTCTATTTATAGAGGGGGGGAGCCACAGGTGTACCTACGGCAGCAGCAAGTGTACCTGTGGCTGCCCGAGGTGCCCTAGGCAATGTGGGTCCCGCTGTCTCGAAGTACGTGCACTCGGACAACGCGTTGTTCGCTCGAACCTTCATAACTTTCAATTCGGGAGTCCGATGGAAGCGTGCCATGCCATTCCGGAAAGCTCTTTCTGAGAGCAATGCAATGACATAGGATTTGCCCTTTTTTGATTCTAGGAAGTTGGGTCCATAACCGAAATAGCATTCTTGGGTCTCCGTTAGGCAGTCCGTTGAGCTGTTTTGCGTAGTTTATGCTCGGAAGTTAAGACATGGTTCTTATAGGACATATTTTGATGTAATTTGTATTGAAATGAGTTAATATTATTTAAGTTGAAGTTAAGTTGGCAAAATGACCATTTTTCCCCTCCTGGGGTTATCTCCGGTTTTGGCGCAGTTATAGTAGTATTTTCTCAGGGTTATCTCTGAGATTGGCCTAATGTCGACTCTGAATGTCCTCAGAGTTATCTTTTAGGTTGTCTTGACCTCCCGAGGTTGAATCCGGGCTTTGCACTTAATCTCTCGGGGTTATTTTCGGGGTTAGAACTGACTTTCCCGGGGTTATTTCTAGGGTTGGCAACTCATTTCCTAGGGTTATCTCCGGGGTTGGAAAATTGCTTTCTCAGGCTATCTACGGGGTTAGAATTGATCTTGTGGTTCTCCAGGGTTATCTCTGGAGTGTAAAAAAAGATGTTTTTGTCCTCCTGGATAGTTAGTAACAAGAAAACAAAATTTCGAGTGTCTACAAATGCCCCTCTTTATCATGTTCATGCAATGCAATGAAATGGACATGATAAAGATTACTACACACTTGAAATATGACAAGGTATTTTGAATGATACAAATTGCAATGTAATGAATGTTATGATGAATATTAAAATGCTTTTGCAAATCGCAGTTCGTAAGTCACATATCGCATTTCGCACTTCGCACATCGCATTTGGTCAATCGCACTTTGCACTTCACAATTCGTACATCGCATTTCGCACATCGCACATCGTAAATCGCATTTCGCACATCGCACATCACAAATCGCTTTACCTTTATCGGTTATTGTTTATGCCTATGCTGGTGTTGACTCCAACGGTTTGGCTTTTATCGGTGTTGCTGATGTTTGTTTGATGAAGATAAGTTGAGATGTTTTCTACATCTCTGTTGGGGATGAAGTTCTGAAATCATCAGACCTTCCTGATGCATACGCTGGTAGTTTAGAATGGTGCCTACCATGCTGGTAGTTTTCTATGCTGTCATCGCCAAACTGTTGTGGTTCTCACTCGAACGGTGGTATACAAAGCTTTTATCGCTAAAATGGCTCGATTTTATGCAGAATTGATGCCAATGGTTTAGAATATCGGTTCTTTCGATACCTTCGCTGAGGTAATATTTAACGGCTTAATTCACCAGACTCCACCTGATGTTACGCTGGATTGATGATAACCAACTGATGTCTACGACGGAATTTTCCTCTAATCTCGACATTTAATGTGCGCGTATATCTAAATCTATAGGAGATGCATGCTAAATATTGATGGAGATGTACGCTGATGTAGCGCATTTGCATATGTGCAGATCATGCATGATGTGATGACCTAGATTTGTCGTTAGGAGTCTATTGTCCTAGGTTAATGCAAATTTTAAAGTGTCTGAGATAGAAACTTACCTCACCCTTTCTGAGGAGATTTGGAGTTTCTTTTCGCTGTTGGGGTACTTGTGCCCCATTCCCTTGAGCTTTTGAATTGTAACCCAGTTGCCTTTGATTATCCGAATCTCACGACATCCCTGAAGTCTGACCCATTATTTTCTTTGCTTGATTTGAACTTGATTATTGAAGCCTTGACTCGTGAGGACTTGACGCAGGTTGACACATTTGATGGTTAGGATTTCATTCACTAGACCATTCATCATTGGCCTTCTGCTCTTGAGTTAAGGACTTTTTTTTTGAAAATTTCCCCTTCTTCTGTAGGGGCAAGCTTACGTCGCCATGATTTCCTTCAGGAGTTCTCTCCTTTCTTTTGATGAGAAGCTTGATCCCGCCTTAAACTATATCCATTTCTTGGAATTGGAAAATGCCCTAGTCCTTTCGCATGTTGTTGTTAGGGATTCATATGGGAAACTCTCTTTGTTGACCAAGTCGCAAGTGAGCAATATCTTGCATATCAAAAGAGCAAAAATGTATGAAAAGCTTGACGGCTTGGCCGTCAGGATTAGTATACTCTTTTTGACTAAGGCATTTGAAGTATAGATTACAAAATAGAATGAGTTATGAAATTGCAAGGTAATTTTTAAACATCCATGGTCATTATTCATGGGTAGGATTAGATTTTAAAAGACTTATCTCCCTTTATCAGAGAAACTTCATCTTCGCTCTAGACGTTATTCTTCATAGAATTGATTTCATATGACACACACACTATGAGTGACGGAACTCTTAGTAGGGGCTTTACTTTTATGCCTTAGCAAATTTTCTTTTTTCTCGCCTAATCTTATCTCGTTTTCTTAGGCTATTCAGAATTACCCATGTAACGAGTTTTGAACCAATGACTCCCAAACTGGAGGGCTTTAGGGCACTAGGTGTTAAGACAGCCCTTCGGGTTTACTAGCTCGAGTAATAAAGGCCACGCTTCGAGATAATTCAGGCGATAATCTATTTATTTCTTTGCCTGAGTTCGCCAAGTCCGTTTTCTTAGGCTCTAAGTCACCCAATGAAACGAGCGTTAGGCCGATGACTCCCAAACCAGATGGCTTTAGGGCACCAGGTGTAAAGACACCCCTCAGGCTTAATAACTCGAATAACCTACGCCATGATTCGGATCTGTCTAGGTTTTGCCTTTTGCAATGCTCGTTTTCTTAGGCGCTAAGTTACCCAATGTAACGAGCGTTAGGCCGATGACTCCCAAACCAGATGGCTTTAGGGCACCAGGTGTAGAGACACCCCTCGGGCTTAATAACTTTCGAACAACCTAGGCCACGATTGAGACATTAGGTTTGGCATGCACTTATCTTTATCTTTTCATTATTTGCCATTATTTTTTGCCATAGCTTTCATACCCCACAACTAAGAGTCGAGGGCAATAACATGAAGTGCGGAACATGCATATGAGGTCAAGTTTGTTCCAAAAAGCGCTTTAAACTGGGATGTCGTGCCCAATTAAAAGGTTGAATAGTCTTAAATCCCTAATCGTTCTCATGATTCTCGCCCCATAGACACTTATGAAAATTAATCCCATTCATAACAAGTTAAGAAAAATCATTTTCTTAACATGTATATTATAGCTAATGCCTGTAATGGAGACTAAAAGCTCATAGAGAGATGAAAGAGTCATACCTCACATGTGTATTATTAATTTTGAGAGCAGTATGATTGGAAAAGACCAAATGATCATACCGAATCGCTAGTGAGACAATGTGAGGGAAGCTCTGATAATGATGTACCATGCTGATGGTGTTAACTGGTGCATTTTCCTCTTTAGGATTGTTGATAAATGCCCCAGTGTTGAGTTATCGATGTTTCCAAGATTGCCTTGGTCTGGTTTTAAGGATTGCAACATCAGGTTGTTGCCGATTTTGAAATTACCCCAGCCTTGCTTGTTGTTTGGGATAGTTTCTTTGGAATATGGGCTGATAAGATGCCGAGGTCAGAAGAGCCTTTTACCTCTGTATCAGATGGTGAACAGGAAGTGGGTTTGTCTTTGATGCCCTCAATCATTATTCTTGAATTGTTTGCATAATCAACCTTAATGATTTTCTTCTGATTTGATGAACACTAGTGAGTGAAGGTGTCAGCTCTTTGAAGGTCCTCGCTACTGGTTGTCTTGGTGTATCATTGTTTCTTCCTTTCTGGGACTTATGTCATATTTAATGGAATGACATTGAAGTGTTTGTTTAGGTTTTTTGGATTTTTATTTGATTTGACCGCACCATAAATGGCTGCCTACGTACTCCTATTGAAGAGGAGATCAGGTCTGCGTAGTTCAAACCTGGTGTAAGAGGTTCAACGCTGAATGGTGTAAGGGTAGAAAGGTGTAGAAATGTTTTTATTGTTTTTGTTTATAGAGAAGGGTGTAGAAATATTTTTGTTGTTTTTGTTTATGAAGAGGGTGTCGAAATGTTTTTATTATTTTTGTTTTATTGTGACCGGGCCATATAGAATATAGTTGCCTATGTACTCCCGGGTATCAGGGAGATCAAGTCTACGTAGTTCGCCCCTTAAGCTAAAACTTGACTGATTTGATTTTTGATTTTTTTGATTTTTTCAATATTTACATGCATGAAAAATAAAAGGCATACTGCGAAGAAAGTGATACCGTCTCAACATCTTCTGGAACTCATAACTTTAACCCCTGGATCTACATCTTCTTGGCTAGTTGAGGCCTGATAGTCATGTTGCCTTCAAGGCTCGCGATAGAGGTTACCTCTTGATTCTGAATATCTTCGCTTATGACCGTAACTTGATCGCCCCCTGATGTAGTACATTCCTCATGGACGCTTGAACTGGACCCATTGTAAAAAGGGATGAACTCTAGATTCTTTAATGGGTTGGTTTCCCCAACAATCTCACCATCTTTTCTTTCATCTGTTCCTTTGCATTTTTCCTGGGCTTGAGAGGATTCGACCATAAAATCTCCCTCGAACTGTGGTTGCTTTTCTTACAAGGAATTTTCCTTTTTGGCTTTTCCTTCCTTGGACAGGATTAGTATTTCCTCCTCATCATCCAAGGTGATAAAATCAGGAACGTGGTTGCTATCTTTGGACCAGAAGATGTTTGATGTTGGCGGAGGAATATCCTTTGGGGATTCCGTTTTCTCATCTGTCATTCGATGCATTAGGATCACCCATCTTGTGTTCTCGCGAGATTGGTGCTCATGGCCTTTACCTCCTCTGAACTGCCTGTCTCGAGTGGACATATTAAGCTTTTTATTTCCTTTTCACCTTTTCTAGTCATGAGGAATTCTATCTTCAGCTCTTAATTTTCAATGAGATCCTGTATTTTATGTCGCAAAGACCAACATTCCTCAGTCGTATGTCCAAGTGAGTTAGAATGGTAGAGACACATCTTGGTGGAATCATAACTCTTTATCTTGGGATTTATAGGAGGCAGCAACTCAGTAATCCATCATTCGCTTATCATAAAGTATATCATTTCTTCATTTGATTTGCTCAAAGGGGTGAATTTTTGGGCTCTTGTGGAGGTTGTTTGATCTTTCTTCTTTGAGAATTCGAATTCCCCCGAGCGATTTTTCCGATGGCGAGATCTTCTAGCAATTTTATCAATCCCTTTTCTTCTCTTTTTAGCCTGCTTTGATCTTCTTTATTTAGCTGGCTCATCATAGAGAGATATGGGTTTGCATTATGGTTGACTTCTTTTTTCTCTTGGCTTTCTGATAGTTGAGTGAAAAATTGCCTTGTATCCTAATGTTGTCGCACTATCAGTTTAACAAGCAGATTTACTTGATTCTGGATCGTCTCTAATTTTTGCATTACTATCATACCCTCCTCCGAGTTTTCCCATTTTAGGACATTTGATTTGTGCCTTTGGGGGTATTCCTCTATCCTTCGTATGTACTTACGATTTGGATACATTTCATCGCTTCCTGACCCGATCATGTTTACTTCCTCCATATCATGCTGCATCGGAAGATTGGTGTTGACATTTTGTTGGTCAAGTTGTTGGACCATAATACTTCCACTTTTGATCAGATTTTGAATTTTATGCTTTAAGGACCAATAATCTTGTGTATCGTGTCCTGGAGACCCTGAGTGGTAAGCACATCTCTGGCTTGGATTGTATCTTTTGCTCCTTGGTTCCAGAGGTGGAGCCAATTCGGTAATTTTCTTATGATCCATCAATATCGCCAATACATTTTCAAGAGAATCTGTGACAACCCGAGAATTTAGACAATTTTACAAAATCTTAAATGATTGATTTAAGGTCAAATATTAGACCTAGACAGAAAATAAGTGTATGCGTTTGATGTTATTAGGATAGAATTTTGAGAATTTCAAAATTTTGTGAAGGATTTAGGTGAATTATTCAGGATTAAGGATTTATGTGATTTAAGTTCTGTGAAATTTGTTATGTATGTGTACAGAATGTGGTTAAGGGTCAAGGGTTGATCAGGTAAAATTTTATCTGTGTCAAACCCTAAGTATATATTAAGAACATCAACGTTCAGTTAGAAAACCCTAACGTCTGATAAGAAAACCTAGAAATCGATTCTGGAAATCCTAGTTTCAGTTCCGGGAATCCGAAACTCTAATTCGGATATTAAAAACCCTAGATTGCGAGTGCAATACTATATATAAGGTTTAACGTTATTAATTATAAATTAATTAGGGAAAACCCTAATTGATTAATTAGAAAGCCCTAATTTCTAATGTTGGAAACCCTAATGTACAATTAGAGAAAATCTAATTATTAATTTATAAAGTTTAATGTTAATTAGGAAGCCTTAACCCTAATTAGCAAGCTTGAACGAATTAGTAAACTTTATTGTAATTAGAAACCCTAATCTAAATTAGGAAACCTAATTTCTAAATTGAAAGATTATTTTCTATGTAAAATCCTAATTAATGGGTTATAAACTCTAGTGACCAATTATGATCCTAATTGCTAAATTAGCAAATTTAATTAGGAAATAATAATCCTAATTGGCAAGCTTGTTTTATGATTAGGAGATTATAATATAATTATCAAATCCTAATTATAATTTAGAAATATTAGATCTCTATTTTTGAAACCTAATGATTATGAGAAATTACCAAGTTGCCATGCACTTTATGAGCCAAATGACCAAAATGCCCTTTTAGCATTATTTAATAAGATAACTTGTGTAGGTTGCCATAACTATAGTTGGTGACCAACCTTTGCTAGGCATGTGGTCTATGGGCTAGCCTTTAATCAACCAACATGATCAGCCATTCATTATATCATACATTATATATAGATTGAGAGAGAGAAACATACACTAATTTGGCTCATTTGTCCAAAAACACCCAACCAAGTCTCTCTCTCTATAGACCCACGAAAATATCAAGTATTTCAGTCCCTAGCAAGATCTCTATCAAGCCAAGAACAGAATCCAAAGTCAGATTCATGAATCAAAGCTCAAAAAGTGGTCTTCGGATAAAGATAAGTTATTTTTCATATCGGTAATCAACGGAACAGGCAAGTTTGTTTTTCTTAACTCTACTAAGAGTACTTATTTTATTCAGATATGCTTATGGTTAATCATTGTTGATTGCCATGTAGAATTGTACTCTGTACATCTTGTATATATAAGTCAGGTATGAAAGGCTGATCACCTTCATTACCAGTTGGTCCAGATATATATTGTTCATATGTAATACTTGTTCAGTCAAATGTTTGTTCATGCTAATTCACAACTACATTGTGAAATTATAGCCAGCTTATTATTCTAAATCTTTCAATCATGATATATCCTTAAATTGTATTTAAACTTGCTGGGCAACTTTCATGCTCACCCTTGCTATATCATGATAAAACATTGCAGATTAAGGTGAATGCGTCGGATACAAGGAAAGTTAAAAATGGTTCCAGCTTAGAGTTAATGTGCGAGATTAGTTTTGTAATAGTCTTGTATGATGATAATATCATGTGTCAGATAAGTTATGAAATGTGTATAAGTTATGGTTACTCGACCTTGGGATAGTGTATAATGTTTAATGTATAAACAATTTATGTTTATATCTTCCGCAATAGTAGTAAAATGAGTGAACCGGATCCGCGGTGATTTGGGGTCCGGATTCGGGGCTCTCACAGAATCGCCTAGTGGAGTGAACACCCGATTTTCCGTTCTCTCACATTTTCTTTTCCTGTCCTGGAATTGGTTAAATGCAGCTTGCTGTTGAAATGGCAGATTGTCTCAATTTTTCCAAATGGGGGGACTGTAGGTTGGTCTACTAGCTTACCCCTGTACAACAAGGGATACATCTTCAGTGCCTTTATTGGGTACCCCCTTGGGATCGCTCGCATACTTACCAGTCTGTATATTCTTGGAGACTGCTGCTAAGGCAATGAAGTCTTTAATCTTGCCTGCCTTTAGACCCATCTCTGCCATTTCGCCATGTTTGATCATTTCCGAGAATAGCTTTCATATTCCTGATGGGATCCTCTCATAGTAAGGAGCCTCTTGGATATCAATAAACGTCATTACCATCTCAGTTTCTGTCATTGATGGAATGACTTTCGCTGCTAGATGTCTCCACCTTTGAGCATATTCTCGGAAAGATTCAGTACTTTGCTTTTTGACTTTAGTCACTTGGTATCGATCTGGTGCCATTTGTGGATCGAAATCTTGATTTAGAAAGGCGTGGGCAAATTCTTCCCAGTTGTGGATTTTGGCATTGTCAAGTCGGGCATACCAGGCTTTAGCCTCTCCAGTGAGACTCTTTTAGAAAAGATGCATTCTGAGGCTTTCATCTTCAGCATAAGACCACAACTCGCTAATATACACTTTTAGGTGTGTATAGGGATTGCATGCCCCATTGTACTTTTCAAACTCTGGGACTTTGAATTTGTCAGGATATCGAGACCCTGGGAATATGTAAAGATCTGAATAGGTGACACTACCATAGTTTCTAGTCCCTTTGTTTGACCGGACGGTTTTCTCCATTTGTTGGACTTTCTTTCTTATATCCCCAATTTCTCCATCATCCCTCAGTTATGTGATTTTAGGGGTTTTGTCGGTTCCTTTATTGGAATGAGGTTCAGGTATCTAGGTTTACATCTTTTTTCTAATACCCTAACTTCCCCCTGGTATGTGTTGGGTAAAATCTAATTACGCGCAACACGCAAGTATACGTGGTCAACAAGTAATAAAGTGATAAGTTGAGTATCGTTCCCACAGAGAATTATTTAATAAAAATCACCAAGTACTAACCCGTAACCAACTCAATCTTATTTAAACGAATGAATTTCAATTTATAAGTAAACTAATTCTAATTACCACTAGTTAAATTAAGATTGCGGAGATTTAAGATCACAACTTCACCTATTGCTTCATTTAAGTTAACACGCTTCTCACCAATTATTCTTTATCCTGAATTGTTAATCAAGAACACTAAAGTAGATAAAACCACCTCTCGGTGCATAATATCCATAATCACTTAAATCCACAGATGATAGAATTAAGCAAGACACCCTAATTAACTAATCCACTATATCTCTATGTGAATTACAATTAAAAAGGATTTAAAGCACAAGTTCTCTATAAGATTACATATGGCGTAAAGGCATATCTCTATCCTAAACACGAATTATGAATTCCATCTATGTAGAAATCACAAACACATGCTATCATGATTAGATCTAAACCTATACTTCATCTCTCGAGTTCATATAAATTATCACGGTAATTGATGGCCAATCAATTAAACAACTAAGTCCAAATCACAATAGACAATTCTCACAATAGAACATAGTAATTAATAGCGAAGCATATTAAAATAAACTACACAATAAGATCCATTATAATCTCAAACAAAGAATTAGTTCATTGAATTAAAACTAAGAATCCACACTTAAATACACATTGAAAGATAAGAATAAGATTAAAGTATAGAATTGAATCTGTTGTCAGCAAATCTCCATCTTCCTCAAGCTCCTGCTCTTAATCTTCAATGGTCTCCTAGTTGTTTCAATCTCCAATTCTAATCTAATCTAGGGTTCCTAATCTAAGAAAGAAAGTAAGGAATAAGTTAATAGAAATCTATCCCAAGAGGGATTTTATGGAGTCTTAGAATTAGCCTCCCAATCAAAGTTAAACTCAAGTATTTATAGTTCTAATGGATATCCTAACAAGTTAGGCAACTAAGAATCGTATTCTAGCTCAATTTGGACATCAAATAACCCAAATAAGCTGTGTTCCCACCGACTAGCGTGCCTCGCGCTGTCCCTAAGTCATTATGGGCGTGCCCCGCGCTACTGTAGCAGAGTTTATGGTGGCCTAGTGCAGCGCTAGTGCGGTCCGCGCTACTCTATTTTCTACTGTGACGTCCTTTGGTAAAACAGGCATAACTTTTGATCCGATTAGATTTACGGGGCCTTCCACCTATCAAATCGAAGATATCGACAAGATCTACAACTTTGATTCTTTGACAATTGATAGATTACGGCCGGATAAAGGTCGAAATCGGGATTGAAGTAGATGCTATGTAAATGGCAAACATGACAACTCTTAGCTTTGACCTTGGTTGATAAAAAGGCCATAACTCTCACATCCGAACTCCGATTGGGATGATTCAAGATGTTTTGAAAATCTAAGAAGTAGAGCTAAAATAAATTCCAAGTTCCAAGCCAAGAACATGCATCCAACTTGGTGTTAAAAGTCCTTCAATATTCCCTTCTTGCATTTGCTTACGTATTTTAGTCCAAAAGATGTCCGAATTGCTTTTCCTTTCTTCTTCATGCCAATGTCATGTCATAGCCTATAAAATAACATAAAATGTATGAAAAGTAACTAAGAAATATAGGTTTAAGCAACTTATTCAAGTAACAGATACCGGATAAATAGATATAAAATCTACTTATCAAATACCCCCAAACTTAAACCTTTGCTTGTCCGCAAGCAAAAACACAAAACAACAATGCTATGCAATGCAACTAATCTACATGCCTATGAATCCAACAGTAATGACAGAAACAAGTCTATTCACCTGGCCTTAGAGAAATCAAGTAAACATGATAATACATCATATCAAAACAAATCATTAACTTCCCAATCAATCATCAAATCTTAAACTGTTATCACTAATATAGTGTGTGTGTGTGTGTGTGTGCTCAACAACAATGCTAACTAATATAATGCTAAATAAAACACATAATAGATCTGTTTAAAGTCATCATACAGTGAAAACTCACAAAATTCACGAACAAGCTAGATCCAACTAAAGTCAAACATCCACCAAGTTCAAGAGTCCAATCTGGGATACTTATGTTTTACTTTGCATTACGGGGGCTTTTTGCTCTTTTCCCGTTTTATTATTTTTTTAATAGTGGTATCGCAAGATGTCTCATTTCATTAGGCTAACAGTGCTACCCCTTAGCGAGCTTTCGACCAACGATTCCCAGACCATATAAGACCTTAGGGCGCTAGGTGTAACGACAATCCCCTCGGGCTTACTTACTCAAGTAACAAAGGCCCCGAAACAAGACTAGCCACAGTATTTTTGTTTTTTTCATCATTTTTTTTTATTTTTTTTATTTTTTTTTGAAGCTTATATATTCCAAATTTCCCCCCCCCCCCAAACTTAAGTTTTTGTCTAAATTTAGTCATCTCCGCCTATTCATGTCTTTCATTTATTTAAACTAATAGTATCCTTAAGAAGTCCATTATGTATCAATTTAAACTTAACCAGTCAACAAAGTTGTCTCTAACGTGCTAACCTGATTATACCAGTTTCAAACAGGAAAAGATTCAATTCATAACAAGAAATCACATTAAAGTTCTAATAATTTGTACTATACTTGTCTACTCAATTCCAATCTCATCATTGGCCAAAACAAACTGTAAATATCAAACAACTGGACTCATGCAAGATGTACTAAATGCTATATAAACATAGTAAACTTAGTACTAATTTTTTTTTTTTTTTAAAAAAAAAATTGAATGCAAAAACTAGATGTAACTATATGAACTACACTGTAAATAACTAACTATATGCAATACGACACTAAAATTCCCCCCAAACTTAAAACAGACATTGTCCTCAATGGCTAAGATAGGAAAAATTAAAAGAGAGGACTTCCCTGAAAATACAGCATTTTCCTCCTTGTCTGCTAAGTCTGAAGAATAGGCCAGACACATTGGAATAAATCGGGCACCACACTTGAGTTGGACTTGACTAACATTGCAATTAAACCACTTTTAACGCTTTGATTTCCGTGGCGGCAAGTGAAATTAAAACCAACGTGGATTGGAAATGGAAAACCAACGTGGATTGGAAGTTGGGGATGGATGGGTTTAATGGGAATGGAAGTTGAAAAGGAGAAGGAGAGGTAAGGATGGTGTAATGGGGGTTATGGAGTATTGGAAGTGTAATGACTATAGGAGAAGTGGAGAAGTTGCATGTATTAAGGAGAATTAGCTTTGTTCAAATTTGAGATACGTCGAGTAAATCCGTTCAGTACTGAAATTCCAGTAGCGCTTGATGCGCATTAGGTATAGCCCTTGAGTAGCAGCTACCCGCTAGGCAATGACGATGATTCTGGATGATAAGCGCCCTCGGCGCTTAGTATAAACATTATTAATGGCGGGGCCCGCCAAGCGATCGATAGCATGAAATACATAAAGCGCGTCATCATTACTGTCGATGATGCAGTGGTGCGGTCCGTATTGTAAAGGCGATAACTTCACGAGATGATAAGCCCGCCCATTGGTATAGGTATAAGCATTACATAAGCGCGCCGCTTATAGGGCCGATAACTTGGTGACTCTCTTTTTCTTGTCTTACCTTCGAGCATACCATTATGGAGTCATTATTCGTTGAAAACTAAATATTTGAGTTAGACTATAAACTAAAATATAAAGAATAAATAAGGAAGAAAAGGTTTAGAGCTTGGGTTACCTCCCAAGTAGCGCTAGTTTTAACGTTGTAAGCTTGACTTTATGCAAAGTTCGACACTATCCAATTCCTCTTCGGTAATTGAGGAACCCTCCATCCATCGGAAATAATATAGTTTTTGGTAGGTTCCCATTTGTGATGGCCAATGCATCAAAGTTAACTAGCATGCTCTAATTTGGTATGATCTCAATCAAGAACGTCCCAGAGCTAGGAGTTTTCTCCATTGTGTATGTGATCACTTTGGGGCATGGAAGCTTTTCACACACAATGGGCTCTTCGTCTATCTTCTCTTTCTCGTCCCACCATGGATTCAAAATTATACTCGCTCTTACGTCATCAAGAGCTTTGCCGACGACATGACTACCAAGTGAGCATGATTTTGCTAATCTGACTGACTTGTTGATCTTTGGTGGAGACCCATTTAGATCTTCGTCGACCTCTATTTCATTATCCCCAATTATCTCCACACTTCTGATATCTTATGGCTCATCCAGTCGCAGATTTGGTTCGGGTTCTCCATCAATTTCATCATCCATGTCATAAAGCCAAGTGTTTGGAGGAAGGTTGCTTACGGCTTTGGTCATTTGCTCTATCTGATCTGCAAGATTTTGCATTGACCTCGCTTGATTACTCATCTTCTCCTCATTTGTTATGAACTTGGACAATAATTCCCCCAGCCTTGAATTTTTTGTTTCAGTCTCGGAAGCCATGTATTGAGGACCATTGGTTGAGGTAGTGACGAATTTCTCCATCCGATTATTAAAATTTTGGGTGGACAACTCTTGGCTAATCCTCATCTCCTCTAGGTTTGCTATGCCCTTCAATATTATATCCCTCAGATTTGGCTTTTCTTCTTGTGGCAATGGAGGTGGACCTGAAAATTCCGGTGTGTATGATGGATTTTGAGCATAATATTGGTCATCATAAATGTAGCTCCCTAAAGAATTCAGGTGATACCCCCAATCCTGGTGATAGTTAGGATCAACATAGTTGTTGAGGTAATCACCACTATATTGTTCCGGTTCAGAACTGACGGTGCATTGATGACTTTGATGGTTGCCAGCACAATAGTCACACGTAACTGCCATCCTTCGACTCCTTTGGGCTACAATAATGTCCAACGTCCGCGAAAGTTCTTCAATCTGTGCTGATATTGTGAAAAATGCATTAAGTCCATCAATCCCTGTTTCCCCTGGTTGAGTCATGTTTGTCATCCTTCGACTCCGTTAGGCTGCGATAACCTCCAACGTCTTTGAATTTGTTTCAATTTGTACTAACTCTCTGAGAAAATGTATTAAGTCCATCAATCTGCTTTCCTTGGTTGAGTCATGTTCGTATGGCCATTGATAATAAAGTCATCCATGGTACACGAAAAGAGAATATAGGAAGAGAATTAAAAATAAAAATAAAAATGTTTAAATTAAGACTAATTTGATTGAAATTAATATTGGTAAAAAATATTAAACTAGTTCCCGTGACAGCGCCAAAAACTTGTTGGGTAAAATCTAATTCGCACAACACGCATAGTATCACGTAATCAACAAGTAATAAAGTGATAAGTTGAGTTTAGTTCCCACAGAGAATTATTTAATAAAAATCACCAAGTACTAACGTAACCAACTCAATCTTATTTAAACGAATGAATTTCAATTTATAAGTAAACTAATTCTAATTACCACTAGTTAAATTAAGATTACGGAGATTTAAGATCACAACTTCACCTATTGCTTCATTTAAGTTAACACACTTCTCATCAATTATTCTCTATCCTGAATTGTTAATCAAGAACACTAAAGTAGATAAAACCACCCCTCGATGCATAATACCCATACCCACTTAAATCCACAGATGATAGAATTAAGCAAGACACCCTAATTAACAAATCTACTATATCTCTATGTGAATTACAATTAAAAAGGATTTAAAGTACAAGTTCTCTATAAGATTACATATGGGGTAAAGGCATATCTCTATCCTAAACACAAATTATGAATTCCATCTGTGTAAAAATCACAAACACATGCTATCATGATCAGATCTAAACCTATACTTCATCTCTCGAGTTCATATAAATTATCACGGTAATTGATGGCCAATCAATTAAACAACTAAGTCCAAATCACAATAGACAATTCTCACAATAGAACATAGTAATTAATAGCGAAGCATATTAAAATAAACTACACAATAAGATCCATTATAATCTCAAACAAAGAATTAGTTCATTGAATTAAAACTAAGAATCCACACTTAAATACACATTGAAAGATAAGAATAAGATTAAAGTATAGAATTGAATCTGTTGTTAGCAAATCTCCATCTTCCTCAAGCTCCTGCTCTTAATCTTCAATGGTCTCCTAGTTGTTTCAATCTCCAATTCTAATCTAATCTAGGGTTCCTAATCTAAGAAAGAAAGTAAGGAATAAGTTAATAGAAATCTATCCCAAGAGGGATTTTATGGAGTCTTAGAATTAGCCTCCCAATCAAAGTTAAACTCAAGTATTTATAGTTCTAATGGATATCCTAACAAGTTAGGCAACTAAGAATCCTATTCTAGCTCAATTTGGACATCAAATAACCCAAATAAGTTGTGTTCCCGTCGATTAAGCAGCCTGCACCTTGTCCCTAAGTCGTTCAGGCACGCCCACGCCATCAGTAAGCGGAGTTTACTAGTGGCCTAGCCTTGAGGCTAACGTGGTCCGCGCTACTCTATTTTCTGTTGCAACGTCCTTTGGCAAAATAGGCATAACTTTTGATCCACTTAGAGTTATGGGGCCTTCCACCAATCAAATCTAAGATATCGACGAGATCTACAACTTTTGTTCTTTGAAAATTGATATATTATGGCTGTATAAAGGTCGAAATTGGGTTTGAAGTAGATTCTATGTAAATGGCAAACATGACAACTCTTAGCTTTGATCTTCGTTAATAAAAAGGCCATAACTCTCACATCTGAACTCCGATTGGGATGATTCAAGATGTTCCGAAAAGATAAGAAGTAGAGCTACAATAAAGTCCAAGTTCCAAGCCAAGAACATGCATCCAACTTGGTGAAGTCCTTCAATATTCCCTTCTTGCATTTGATTGCGTATTTTAGTCCAAAAGATGTCTGAATTGCTTTTCCTTGCTTCTTCATGCCAATGTCATGTCATAGCCTATAAAATAACATAAAATGTATGAAAAGTAACTAAGAAACATAGGTTTAAGCAACTTATTCAAGTAACAAATACCGGATAAATAGATATAAAACCTACTTATCAGTATGAATAACTCTGATTGAGTAGACATTATTTGGACATGGGTTCCTCCATGTGCAGAGGATTCTATGTGGATGGGTATTTGTGGATCCTGAGTAGATTGGTGTAGTTCTTTGAGCATAACAGCCAACTCTGTAATTTGATAGCTTAATCTTTCGAACTCCTTACGAGAGACAGGAGTAGGATCAGGTTGGTCAGATGAAGACATGATTGGCTGTAGGCTCGTGGTCTTTTTGGATTTTGAGCGGGTAACATGCCCACTTGTTTCCCTACAAAAACTTATGCAGTTTTGTCTCAATGAATGTATAAATGTTTACATGCTATCATAATGTGTCCATTTTAGGAATATTATCCTGCAAAACGGGTGTCATTTGATAGCATGTCATGCATGTGCAAATATTCTTCATATTTTCCATTACATAGAGATGAACATGGAATGAAATTACAAGTAATTATCTTTACAAGTAATTGAAAATGGAAAGCATGAAGAGACTTTCCTCCGCATTTGGTTTATCAGAGGCTGACCTATCTTAAGTTACTCTTGCGGCTTTTTGGCATGAAGGTTCCCAAATCATCGCAATTTACTTAACGGGAAGTTAATCCGGTCTTTCAACTGGAGCGAATCTGGATGGTGCCTTTCCTGAGCCTCGTTGGAATTAGTCTCCCTACGATTCCAGTAATCAAACACCGACAGGATACCCTCCTGGTGGAGGAACTACACAACATACATTCACATACAACGTGTCTCACCGTTTATGAAAATGATGACATGTATGAAGCACTAATATCACAGATAGATATATTGCAGTGCAGTAAGTAAAATACATTCGTACACATTCATCAAAAATATAAATGTAACATTCATACACAAGCATATAACAGTTTTGAAAAGCTTGTAGTAGCGACTTAAGCCCTCTTACTGGTATCCCCAGCAAAATCGCCACCTGTAGACGTCGGGATTTTTATTTGTCTCTTTTCGTTTCTTGTTCTTTGGTGTTCTCATGTTATGTGAGATTTGTTTAAAAAAACAAGTGAAAAAAGTCCGACATGTATAATGTCGACGATTTGACTGTAAGAGTCGCCAGTTGGTGTTTTTAACTGGTTGCACCAACGCAACCAAGAAAAGGTTTGCACAATGACCCAATGACGTGAGACTGTTAGACGGGTCAGTGAAACCGAGATTCATTTGGGTTGGGGGACTTGATTATGCGGAAGGAAGGTGTTAGGCACCCCTCGACATCCGTGTTACCACGGTGACCGCCATTTTTCAAGAAACTGTCATATGAATGTGTGTGTGTGTGTGTGTGGATCAATGTGCAATTTATTTGAGAGTAGTGCTATACCTCGTTCGAACCTATATACACAGGGTTTAAAGTTATACAAAAATTCAGTTTTAAACAAGATATAGCAGTGAGGTTTTGTAAAAGAGGTTTTTCAAACTCTGTGCTCAAAAGTAATTGAGGCCTTTGATACTTCCATTTTATTATTAAATGTTCAGCTTGTTTGCTTTTTATTTTCGAGATGCGAAGCATCTTCGAGAAAATAATATATGGCAGTGCCGAACACCTCATGGGCATGAAAGCCATCTAAAGAAATTCAAACACCGTGAATAATTTACGAGCTACTTACAACTAAAAATGTCCATCACGGGAATCGAATCTAGATTGATGGTGAATCTGTGATCACGTGAATCTGAGCTTACATGATCTTTGCGGTTTATATGAAAAGGCATGGCGATTATATATATAAAAGCTGTAAATATATATATATATATAGACATGATCAACCACCATGAAGCACCTCCATGGGGGATCGGAAATGTAAATATATAAAAGCGGTAAATATATATATATATATATATATATATAGACATGATCAACCACCACAAAAGCACCTCCATGGGGATCGAAATGTAAATATATAAAAGCGATAAATATATATATAGAGACATGATCAACCACCACGAAGCACCTCCATGGGGGATTAGAAATATAAATAAAGCAATAAATGCGATCACCGCCACAAAGTAAGCTCCAAGTGGGACTAAATATAAATAAAGCGATAAAGACGATCAACCGCCACGAATTAAACTTCAGGCCAGATAGAAATGTATATATATATATATATATATATATATATATATATATATATATATATATATATATATTTATATATATAAAAGTAGTAGCATACACTCGACAACAGTTTATATATATAAGTATATATATAGATAAATATAAAAGCGATGGCGCTGGGATATAAAATCCAGGCTCATCGAGCGAGTTCAACAACAGTTCATATATATAGTATATATATATATATATATATATATATAAAAGCAAATAAATGCTACGGGCGTGAGTCGAGGCTTAATCGAGCATAACTTCGATAATGTTAGTCCATATATATATATATATATATATATATATATATATATATATATATATATATAAGTATATATATACAGATAGAAATGAAAGCCCAGGCAAAAATTAGGGCATACACACACAACACGACTCTCAACGTGAAGAAAAGTGTGTGCAAAGATGAAGAGAAATGCTTTAAAGTGTGTAAGAAGGCTTACAGTGAACTACCAAAGAAGACTTCAATAGCTTTAAGTGGACGAAAACTCGGCACCCAACGGTAAAAATATGACAATATATGAGCTCACAAGTGTTTAAAATGAGAAAGCACTCAGTTTATAGTGTGTACAAAGCAAATTGGAAAGGGCTTCCTCGCCTTTTCTCTTACAAATATGGCCACCCCAAGCCTTCTATTTATAGAGGCGGCTCCCCGGGGTGCCCCGGGCAACGTGGGTCCCACTATTTCGAAGTACGTGCACTCGAACAACGTGTTGTTCGCTCGAACCTTCATAACTTTCAATCCGGGAGTCCGATGGAAGCGTGCCATACCATTCCGGAAAGCTCTTTCGAATAGAAATGCAATGACATAGGAGTTTCCCTTTTTTAATTCCAGGAAGTTGGGTCCATAACTGAAATAGCATTCTCGGGTCTTGGTTAGGCAGTCCGTTGAGCTATTTTGCGTAGTTTGTGCTCGAAAGTTAAGACATGGTTCTTGTAGACACTTGAAATTTTCTGCACAACTATTACTAACATTATAGGAGGGCAAAATCGTCTTTCAGGGATAACCCTAGAAGGCGACTCACATCCGATACGGATACTTTCTGGGAAGTTCGATTTTAACCCGGACCACACACCGGAGTGTCGGTCTCAACCGGAACACACTGCTTTGGGAACATCATTTCCAACCTCGGAGATAACCCCGAGTTTCGTCCTTGGCGATAACCCCAAGGAATGTTATTGCAATTCCGGCAATAACCCCAGAAATGCTTGTTTTAAATGCGATCAGCTTCAATCAAACCTCCTGTTGAGACACTCATACCTTAGACATCGGAGCTAACACCGGGCAGACAGGCATCCACAAGATGACATTACGGCATTCAACACTTGCAGCAGTCCAATCTCAGATATAACCCTGAGCAACGTCTGCTTTCAACTCAAATCGGCGATAACACCGATGAGGAGTCAAACATCATCTTGTTACCTCAACATCTACGCGTCGTCTCAACACTTCAATACATACATACATATAACTATGTACTTCAAGAATCAGGATTTCCAATCTCGAGTGACTATTACGCGTGGCAGCACACCAGATAAAATTTAAAGCTTGAAGACCATGGGCATGGTCCCCTCTCTTGACTTCGTACAACCTCTATTCCATGTCATTGCGTAACTCTCGATACAAGCAGTCTGAAGAAGGTTACATATACCTCATTGGGATGCTCGAATTGAAGTTACGCAAGTTAGAGATATTACGATTACACGCAGTACACGTACTTGAGGCAGCCGGGACCCATGGAACCCGGGAAGCTCGAGGCGACCTCGGTGCATCTGCGGCGTTGCAGTACACTATGACTAGTAGTCTATAAATATGGAGCTTGGGGTCAGTCATTTGAAAAAAAAAGGCAAGGAAGCCTTGTCCAATTTGCTTTATACACACCATATATTGAGTGCTTGCTCTTTTTAAACACCTGTTAGCCCATATACAGTTATACATTTACCAGCAGGAACTGAGTATTCATCCATATAGAGTCATAGGAGTCTGTATTAACAGCCCACTATAAGCCTTCTTACACTCTATAAAGCCTCTTTATTTATATTTGCACACACTATTCTATACATTAAGAGTCGTGTTGTGTGTTTATGCCCAGACTTCGGTCCATGGTTTTCATTTTTATCTGTATATATATACTTATATATATATGTATATATTTTTATATGGATGATAAGTGGGTTTTACACCTACTTATTGATATCAATTCACGCGAACTATGCCCATCTTAAGTATATTTTAGTGTGTTTTTAGTTGCATTTCATGTTATTTTACATTGCATATACTTAAAACTCCTTTGGTGTAAAAGTGCAGGATATGGCATAACTTGGCGATGGTGGATGGCATGTGATCAATGAAGGCATAACATGAGGATCAAGTGGAGCAAGGAACTGAGAATGGATGAAGGAAGAGTGACATGACAGAGAAAGGATGAATGACATGGCCAGTCGATGCTTGCGTGAATCGAGAATCAAATCAACATTTGTAGAAAGGCTGCTTGCTGGTGATTAGGCTTATCATACATACTTGAGTCGATCACCCTATTGGACGAATTTACACTTTCATGGCATGCGAGGAATAAAAAGGAGGAGAAGCGCCATTGCATGATGCTGAAAGGCTGCTGATATGTTTTATTTAAATTTTTAATTTGAAAGAGTTGTAATTGGTTAAAACAATCCTGGTTGGTAACAGGCGCATTATTCAGTAGTTTTTACGTGTTTTCATATTGGAAACTATGGTTTACACTTTGAGAGAATTCCAACGTAGAACTAAGCCTAAACTTCTTTTTTTTCTAATTCTTCTATTGGATTTCAATCACTGTGGATAAACAATTGTTCTTTTGCTGGATTTTAATGCGGAATTGAACGTTACTATTAGATTATAATCAATAATTGGGTTTGATTGATTATATCCTTCCTCTTTCAATTGTTTGTTTATTATCCATGTTTAGCTTTGATCCCATGATGTCCTTTGGTTCAGTCATGAACTAAACTCCATTATGGGATTCTAATGGATTTTAATATGTAGTTTAATTGCATGCTTGACTGCTGGACTGTTTTACATATCATAAGGAATTTCTATCATGGTTGATTTGCATGCATGAATGATTGATCACCATTCATTTTAGTTACTTGTATGGAATTGAAAAATAACATGTGAGTATGGATTGTAATCATGATAGCATGCGTATATGGGGTTGTTTTGTGTAGCTTTGTATTTCGTGAATCAGATAGACGTATACTGTTTCACCATATGAGTTAAAATAAGGGTTTGTGCTTAAATTCAATATAGTTGCAATTTCACATAGACATATAGTGATTTTGGTTATAATGATGATTACATGGTGTCTATTGCATGTGGATGCTGTGTAAGTAGGTTATAATGCATTGAAAAATGGTTGTCTACATTAGTGCTCTTGGCTACTTTCCTGTGATATGTGAACATTCTTGCATGACGATGGTAATTGGATGAATTATTAAATGAAGTTAGGATCCCATTATTTCTAGATTTGATATATTTCATTATTATTCGTATTTTAGTTGTTATTTGATTTTAAAGTAATTTTCAATCATAATCATATTTATTAGTTTAAGCATATAAAAATAGTGATAGAGTGTATGCATAATAATTTGATTTAGCAACTTTCTCTGTGGGACGATACTTTACTTACTCTGTATTACTTGTTGACGCATGTATGCTTGCATGAGTTAGAACTCTTTTGTTAGAACTAAAAAAGAGGCAACAATGGACTAACATTATCGAGTTATGCCTCGATTGAGCCTAGACTTCGGTCTGGAGCGTTTATTTTCTTTTATATATACACACATTTCTATCGGGTTCGGAGTTTACTTACGTGGCCTTTTCTGCTTCTTTACATTTACGTTCTGCACAGGAGTTTACTTATTGGCGGTTGATAGCTTCTGACTTTATTTACATTCAAGTCACTTTGGAGTTTACTTATTGGCGATTGATAGCATTCTTGCTTTATTTACATTTCTGATCCCCCATGGAGTTGCTTCGTGGTGGCTGATCATGCACATATATATATATATAACTGCTTACTGCTTTCCATACAAATTGCAGTATCATGTGAGCCTAGGAATCATGTGATCACAGATTCAGTCTACTGAATCTAAATTTGGTTCCCGTGATGGACATTTTTCAGCTGTAAGCAACTTGTACATTATTTACAGTATCCGGATTTCCTTGGATGGTTGTTATGCCCATGAGGAGTTCAGCACTGCTGTATATTGTTTTCTCGTAGATGCTTCGCATCTCGAAAATAAAAGCAAACAAGCCAAACATTTAATAATAAAATGGAAGTATCAAAGGCCTTAATTACTATTGAGCACAGGGTTTGAAAAACCTATTTTACAAAACTTCATTGCTATATCTTGGTTAAAACTGAATTTTTCTATAAATTCAAACCTTGTGTATATAGGTGCGAATGAGGCCTCGCACTACTTTTAAATAATTTCACATTGATCCACACACACACACACACACATTCATATAACAGTTTCTTTGAAGAGTGGCGGTCACCGTGGCAACACGGATGTCGGGGGGTGCCTAACACCTTCCCTCTGCATAATCAAGCCCCAGAACTCTAAATGAATCTCGGTTTCACAGAACTTGGTTTAGCGAAGTGTCACATCAGATTGGGTCAATGTGCAAACCTTTTACATGTTTACACCCAAAATAGGTATACATCACCTATTCTGAGTCGCAAAATACATGGTACAGAATACAAATAAAATCTTAAATATACAACATGAGTTGTGAGTTTTAAAATAAATATTGTCTTCTAGACAGTATTCAAACTCAAAGTAAGTCATCAATACATTTATTAACACACTATTTCATAGAATAGTGAGGACTACTAATGCTATTATCTGGACCGTCACTCCATTCCCCGACTAGTCCCTGCTACGTTCTCATTTCCTGAAGAAACCAATGAAAGCAAAAGGGTGAGCTCAACTAGCCCAATAAGAAATATTATGACTAAGATAATGAATAATAAATTATTATTAGCCTTTAACAGTGTTAAACTGATACAATATAACAAACATCAAGTTTAACTGCAGCGGAACAAGCAATCCATTAAAAGAGTCAAGTAGAGAATAAAATCTACTATCTTCTATGATTTAAAAGGTTTTTCATCACTTTTATCGGCTGGGACTCGACAATATATAATCCACATCATCCACACTTTTCTGACCAGGAATTTCATTAGTATCACAACCACAAATTATCCATGCACTACGGGCGAGGATATTCGTGTATTCATCAATGGTCATGATCATGCCAACAACTTTGTCCATCAATGCACTACGGGATAATGAGGACTTTTACCACATCATTTGTAACATTACGGTCATGATTATACCAAATAATCCCTGGTCATAATCATACCAAGTCCATCTATGCACTACAGGCCACAGATGACTTTCAACATAATATAAACATGAGGAAGATGACAATGATATAAGAATTCAATAAAACAAGTTCAAGAATTAATTTATCCAGGAACCAATAACGTCCAAATTGTCAACATGATACACCTTTGTGGGGTAAAACTCAAGAATACTCAGAAGAATATTTTCATAAAAAGATACTGGATGAAGCGCAAATATCAAGGATATTCCACTAATTTTATGGGGTATAAAAGCCAAAACTTTAACCAACTAAGTATAATAAAGAATGTAATAACAAAAGAAATCACCAAGCATGCGATAAACCGCACAGACAGGTTATTCCAACAGAATAATAAATAACAGAACCAGGTCATGCATAAACGCACAGACAGGATATTCCAACAGAATAATAAATAACGGAACCAGGTCATGCTTAAACGCACAGACAGGATGTTCTAACAAAATAATAAAGAATGGAATAATAGAAGAATTTCACCATGTATGCGGTACTTCGCCTAGAAAGGTTATTCCAACATAATAACAAAGAATTGAATAACAGAAGAATTTCACCATGTATGCGGTACTTCGCATAGACAGGGTATTCCAATATAATAATAAAGAATGAATAACAGAAGAATTTTACCAAGTATAGGGTAGTCCGCGTATACAGGTTATTCTAACATAATAATAAAGAATGGAATAACAGAAGTTCTCTTCATGAATACGAAAGAAATAATACCCTTTATCTTAGAAAAACGGAATACTGGAGTAGTGAAGTAGCAGAATATTTTTCTTCTTTCTCTCTATAGTTTCTCTCTCTAGAGTTTTAGTGAATTCGTAAGAAATAATGAAGGAATAAGCTTCTATTTATAAAAGAATTGAAAGTAGCTCTAGGTCTTAACAAAGGGTAAAAATGACTCTTTGGTAATATTGAAGAGACAACAACTATTTGCGAAGGGGAAATTAACTCTTGGAACACCGAAGAGACAAGTAACTCTTTGAAAACCGAAGGGACAAGTAACTCTTGGAAAACCGAAGGGACAAGTAACTCTTGGAAAACCGAAAGGACAAGTAACTCTTGGAAAACCGAAAGGACAAGTTACTATTAAAAATTTAAACCAATGATCCATATTGATTTACTATTATAATTTCAACCAAGCTATGCGAAAAAAATATCACATCTTCTCATGGAATAATATTGTACTCAAAAATGATTTGGATGAAAAGAAATATATTTTTTTGAATTGAATAGTACCAAGTGAATAGTACTTGAGAATAGTACCCGTGAATAGTACCCGGAACGAAAAGTGTCCCAAATACCAGAAGTGAACAATACTAGAGTTAATAGTAATCTAGCGTAAATAGTAACCCGTGAATAGTACTACGATCTGAAAAGTGTCCGAATACTTGAAAATCGATATAACCTCCAGACATCAATTATTATCAAAATAAATATCGATTTCTACTAACACTAATAATTCCCACACAATGGAGCTATCAATTTCATCTTTAATCAACACGAACTTATTCATCATTAATATTATAATTCATAATATTTAACAACCAGGTCATTCCCAGGAAAGAGGGGGCTTTCCGAAAGGATTTCTCCTTACTGGCGCGCAATTAGATGACCAAACCTCTCCTTGACAGAACTTCTAGATATTCTAAATATTGCAATTTAATAATATGAATAACTTTATCGTCTCAATTATTGATTTAATAATATATCATATTATGCATATGATACTGTGACAATAATTGAATCAATAATATGAGAGATATGATGCAACAATTACTGTAGCCATAATTGAGTATAACTGAGTGACTTCTCATGTAAGCATCAATAATCAATACCATGTGCTACTATGCAATCACACGTATTATTGTACTTTTACTACCGGGTAGTTCAACAGTTTTAACGGTAACACCTCCACCGTTATTTTTATAAAATATTTTTGTCGTTTTCTCAATCCAACAATAATTCTGTTGCTGGGTCCACCAATGATTGTGCCATTGTACGAATATTCCCTGCTAAAACAAATATTTCCTAACCAATCGAATACTATATAACAACTTGCGTACTTTGCAAAATTTATAAATATTACCCACAACTATAACATTATATTAAATTCATTCCATAATATTCAAAAATGATATTCATAGAAAAATCATCTTTATTCATAAAAGTTGGGATCTTACAACCTCCCCTTCTTATGAAATTTCGCCCTTCGAAATTAGGGTATATACCTGGTATGTCGAAGAGGTAAGGATACCTTGATTTCATTTCAGATTCTAACTCCCAGGTCTTTTCCTCAACATCGTGGTTCCTCCATAAAACTTTGACTTGAGGTATAACCTTGGAGCGTAGAATATGCTCCTTTTTATCCAAGATTTTAACAAGAACCTCTTCATACGTTAAATCTTCCGCTATTTCATCCGGTTCTAACTCAATAATGTGTTTCGGGTCTTCCACATATTCACGTAACATGGATATATGAAAAATGTTATGAACACGAGACATTCTTGGCGATAAAGTGAGTCTATAGGCCATAGTTCCTACTCGATCGAGGATTAAAAATGGGCCAATGAATCGAGGATTGAGCTTTCCTCTCTTTCCAAATCTCATAACTCCTTTCCATGGAGCAACATGTAACAACACATGATCTCCAATATCGAATTCCACGTCCTTTCGATGAAGATCAGCATAACTCGTTTGTCGATCTTGTGAGGTTTTTATACGTTACCGGATCGTTTGAATCTTTTCCATAGTCATACGTACCAACTCCGGTCACAACAACGTTGCTTCACCCACCTCATCCCAGCATACTGGAGAACGACACTTTCTTCCATACAACGCCTCGAATGGAGCCATGCCAATACTTGCTTGATAACTATTGTTGTAGGAAAACTCCACCAATGGTAAGAACTTGTCCCAACTTCCCTTGAAGTCAAGGACACAGAGTCTTAATAAATCTTTAAGAGTTTGAATAGTCCTCTCTGATTGTCCGTCCATCTGAGGATGATATGCCGAACTAAATCGTAAATTCGTGCCCATAGCTTTTTGCAAACTAACCCAAAATCTTGATGTGAATCTTGGGTCTCGATCAGAAACTATGGATACTAGCATACCATGCAATCTTACAACCTCTTTTATGTACATACGAGCAAGACGTTCAAGTGTATAAGTTTCTCGTATTGGTAAGAAATGAGCAGACTTGGTCAATCTATTAACAATGACCCAAATTACATCTATGCCTTGAGAAACCTTGGAAAGACCAGTAACAAAATCCATGGTAATGTGTTCCCACTTCCATTCTGGAATTTCAAGTGGTTGCAATGGACCTTTTGGTACTTGATGCTCCGCCTTGACTCATTGACAAGTTAGACACCTTGAGATAAACAACGCTATCTCTCTCTTCATATTGCTCCACCAAAATGTATGTCGAAGATCACGATACATTTTGGTACTCCTAAGATGGATTGCAAATGGTGTGTTGTGCGCCTCCATCATGATTTTATACTTTAAATTAGGGTCATTAGGAACACAAAGTCTGGAGTTGACTCGAAGTATTACTTCTTCATCGATTCTTGCTTCTGGCATAGCACCTTCTTGCACTTTCTTCCTCATACGCATCAACTCTAGATGCATAACGAAGCGACTTTAACTTTATCGATTAAAGTCGGTTCTACTCGTATATTCGCCATCATCACATGGGTCCCTGGAGTCTTTAACTCTATCTCCATCCTTTATAAGTCATACAAAATGGGACTTTGCATTGACAATATTTCACTCGTACCCACAAATGATCTTATACTCAATGCATCAGCTACCACGTTCACTTTTCCAGGGTGGTATTGGATGGTATGATCATAATCTTTCAACAGTTCAAGACAACGTCGTTGTCGCATGTTGAGTTCCTTTTGAGTGAAGAAATATTTGAGGCTTTTATGATCCGTAAAGATCTCCACTTTCTCCCCATACAAGTAATGCCTCCAAATTTTAAGTCACAAAGACAACAACGCCAACTCTAGATCATTAGTAGGATAATTCCTCTCATATTCTTTGAGTTCTTGAGAGGCATAGGCTATGACTTTCCCATGTTGCATTAGAACACATCCTAACCCTTTGCCCGAAGCATCACTTTGTAGATGAAAAATCCTCACGAGCAGGATGGTATTGTCGAGCAGTGTTGAAATGAGTCTCCTCTTGAGTTCTTGAAAACTCTTCTCACATTCCTCGCTCCAACCGAATTTTGTATCTTTTTAAGTTAGATGAGTTAGTGGAGTAGCGATTAGAAAAAATCCTTCCACGAATCTCGATAATAACCAGTAAATCGAGAAAGCTACGTACTTGATCCTTGATTCAGGTTGCTCCCAAATTTGAATTGCTTGATCTTTGTCGGGTCAGCCAGATATTCCATGACTTGATACTACGTGCCCAAGTAATGCTACTTCCTCAAGCGAACTTCGCATTTCTTCAACTTGGCATAAAGCTTGTTTTCACGAAGCTTTTGGAGTGTCGACCTTAAGTGTTGCTCATGATCTTCACGGCTTTTGGAATATATGAGGATGTCATCAATAAAGGCGACCACAAAGTGATCCAAATATTCCTTGAATACTCGGTTCATCATATCCATATCATGAAATAGGAGCATTAGTCAATCCAAAAGACATGACTAAGAATTCATAATGCCGTCTTAGAGTTCTGAAAGTCTTCTTTGGAATGTCATCGGTTCTAATCTTCAATTGGTGATATCTGGAGCGAAGATCAATCTTTGAAAAGAATTTGGCTCCTTGCAAGCTGGTCAAACGAGGTCATTAATACGTGGCAACGGGTACCTATTTTGATGGTGACATGATTCAACTCCCGATAATCAATACAAAGTTGCATACTCTCATCTTTCTTCTTCACGAATAGAACAGGAGCACCCCAAGGAGACGTACTAGGGCGAATGAAACCGATGTCTAACAATTCTTGAAATTGGGTCTTTAACTCCTGAAGTTCAATAGGAGCCATTCGATATAGGGCTTTGGAAATGGGTTTTGTACTGGGTTCAAGGTCGATACAAAATTTAATTTCACGCTCTAGGGGTAGGCCAGGAAGTTCTTCAAGGAATACGTCAGGAAATTTATTAACAATAGAAATATCATTCAAAACTGACGTATTTTTGTTTAGATCCGTGACATGAGCTAAGAAAGCTTGACATCCGTTTTTCAATAAACGAATAGCTTTATGGCTTGAGATGACAGTGATTGATTTTAATGGTTTGGTTACTTGAATTCGCATAATAGGTTGGTTAGGAATATGAAAGCTAACAACCTTATGAAAATAATCAATTTTTGCATGATGAGTAGTTAACCAATCAATCCCTAGAATCACATCAAATGCAAGTATTTTCAATGAAATAAGATCGATAGGTAATTTGAGGGTACCGATTTGAACCAAACAAGACTTATAAATAGTTGATGTAATGAAGGTTTCTCCCAACGGAGTTTCAACAGATAAGTCAAAGTCTAATTTCTCCGGAGTCAAATTTAAACGTTGAGCGCAAGTAGGAGAAATAAAAGAATGGGTAGAACCGGTATCGAATAAGGTATATAATTCGCTAGAGTTTATGATAAGCTTACCCATGATGACCTCGTTCGGGTTCCTTGCTTTCTGGGAGGTCACAACAAATGCTCTCCCTTGAACTACCGGCTTTGACTTTTCTGGGACGGCCTTTGGTGCCTCCATCCCAACTGAACTTGCCTTCCCTGAATGACAAAATAGAGCTAGGTGACCTTTTCTTCCACAATTGTAACATGTTTTGGACTGCTGCGTACAGTTTGGACTGATATGTCCCTCCCCTCCGCATTTGAAGCATATGATAGGTGGTCGTTCTCCTTCCTTAAGAATGGGTGCTGATGCTGACGTCTTTCCATCATTGTTGAATCTCCTCTTCTTGAAATGTCCATTCTTATTGTTTTGGCCATGATTCCCACCGAAGTGGTTACCATTTACGGCATGTTGATTCCTCCACGCTTATTGTCACCGCTTGATGTAGTTGCTATCATCACTAGTATTATCATTTTGCCAGCTGCTCTCTTTTGGTTGGGTTGACTCATTATCGCGCTCCAATAACTGAGCCATATTAACAACATCTGAATACAAACATAATTTATGAGAGATAAGATATTGACGTATCTCGGGTTTCAAACCTCTTAGAAACATTCGCGTCATTCTCTCCTCATTATCAACCAAATGGGACGCAAATTGGGACAACTCGGTAAACTTGGCTTCATACTGAGACACGGTCATGTTGTTTTGCTCCAGCTTGATGAACTCTACCTCTTTCATGTGACTAATACTTTGGGAAAGTACTTGTCATTGAACAATTCTTGGAACTTCTCCCAAGTCATCTTGATCTGGCGGGTTGAGTCGCTTTATAGATTCCCACCAGATGTCTGCCTCTTCTTCATGAACATGAAGGTGGAAAAGGGAACCTTTTGCTCCTCTGAGCATCCTAAGACATCAAATATCTTGCAGATCTGCTTTATCCACGTCTCTGCCTTAAGTGCTTTTGGCTCTCCAACAAACTCCGGTGGTCCCAGTTCCTTGAACTGCTTAGCGGTGACCATCCGAGAGTTGCCAGTGTTTCTACCTGCATTTTGGACAGGAGCCGCTCTTGCCTGATGTTTCATGAATTGCATAAAGCCTCTGAACATTCCATCATTCATCATTTGGTCAGTGTTGTTGTTTGCAAGAGGATTGTCGTCTTCCTGATGCACATTATCCTGATTATTGATCTGTGGAGACTCAATGGTCTCCTGTGCTCCAATGCTATTCTCAACATTCTCGGATGTCATTTTTAAATACTGCCACAAAACAAGGGTTAATTAACATATCATATATTATCACTATACTCTAACCAACCAATTAAATACCAAATAAACTTAGGTAGGTCATACTAGCGAAGGAATTCCCCGTCTCTCCCCTCCAAGTTCTTGTTTCACATCTCAGCCAAGGATCATATCCCTAAGCTTTAATACCAACTGTGATGCCCCCAAAATAGGTATACATCACCTATTCTGAGTCGCCAAATACATGGTACAGAATACAAATACAATCTTAAATATACAACATGAGTTGTGAGTTTTAATATAAATATTGTCTTCTAGACAGTATTCAAACTCAAAATAAGTCCTCAATACATTTATTAACATACTATTTAATAGAATAGTGAGGACTACTAATGCTATCATCTGGACCATCACTCCATTCCCCGACTAGTCCCTGCTACATTCTCATTTCCTGAAGAGAACAATGAAAGCAAAAGGGTGAGCTCAAATAGCCCAATAAGAAATATTATGACTAAGATAATGCAGAATAAATTATCATTAGCCTTTAACAGTGTTAAACTGATACAATATAACAAACATCAAGTTTAAGCTATGGTGAACAAGCAATCCATTAAAAGAGTCAAGTAGAGAATAAAATCTACTATCTTCTATGATTTAAAAGGTTTTCATCACTTTTATCGTGGAACTCGACAATATATAATCCACATCATCTACGCACTCTGACAATGAATTTCATTAGTATCACAACCACAAATTATCCATGCACTTCTGAGCCAAGGATATTCGTGTATTCATCAATGGTAATGATCATACCAACAATCGTCCATCAATGCACTACTACGGGGCCAAATAGGACTTTTACCACATCATTTGTAACATTACGGTCATGATTATCTTAGAATAATCCACAGTCATAATCATACCAAGTCCATATATGCACTACTGAGGCCACAGATGACTTTCAACATAATATAAACATGAGGATGATGACAATGATATAAGAATTCAATAAAAACAAGTTCAAGAATTAATTTATCCAAGAACCAATAACGTCCAATTGTCGAACATGATCTTTGCTTTGTGGGGTAAAACTCAAGAATGCTCGGAAGAATATTTTCATGAAAAGATCTTTGGATAAAGCGCAAATATCAAGGATATTCCACTAATTTTATAAAGGGTATAAAAGCCAAAACTTTAACCAATTTGAGTATAATAAAGAATGGAATAACAAAAAATCACCGGGCATGCGATAGGCCGTCAGACGAGTTATTCCAATAGAATAATAAATAACGGAACGGTCGTCGTAAACGCATGAATAGGATATTCAACGAATAATAAATAATGGAACCATGTCATGTATAACGCATTTACGAACGGATATTCCAACGTAATAATAAATAACGGAACCGGTCATGCGTAAATGCACGCAGACGGGATGTTCCAACGAATAATAAAGAATGGAATAACGAAGAATTTCACCATGTATACGGTACTTGGCGTGAGCGAGTTATTCCAACATAATAATAAAGAATGGAATAATAGAAGAATTTCACCATGTATGCGGTACTTGTGACAGACGAGTTATTCAACATAATAATAAAGAATGTAATAACAGAAGAATTTTACCAAGTATAGGGTAGTCAGCGTATACAGGTTATTCCAACAGAATAATAAAGAATGGAATAACAGAAGTTCTCTTCATGAATACGAAAGAAATAATACCCCTTACCTTAGAAAAACTGATTACTGGAGTAGTGAAGTAGCAGAATACTTTTTTTCTTTCTCTCTATAGTTTCTCTCTCTAGAGTTTCAGTGAATTTGTAAGAAATAATGAAGGAATAAGCTTCTATTTATAAAAGAATTGAAAGTAGCTCTTGGTCTTAACGAAGGGTCAAAATGACTCTTTCGTAATATTGAAGAGACAACTACTATTTGCGAAGGGGCAATTAACTCTTGGAACACCGAAGAGACAAGTAACTCTTGGAAAACCGAAGGGACAAGTAACTCTTGGAAAATCGAAAGGACAAGTAACTCTTGGAAAACAAAAAGGACAAGTTACTATTAAAAATTTAAACAAATGATCCATATTGATTTACTATTATAATTTCAACCAACTGTCTGAAAAATTATCACATCTTCTCATGGAATAATATTGTACTCAAAAAGATTTGAATGAAAAGAAATATATTTTTTGGGTGAATAGTACCCCAATGAATAGTACTTCAGGAATAGTACCCCGTGAATAGTATCCCGACACGAAAAGTGTCCCAAATACCCGAGTGAACAATACTAGAGTGAATAGTAATCGGGTGAATAGTAACTCATGAATAGTAACCCGTGAATAGTACTATAACACAAAAAGTGCCCCGAATACCCGAGTGTCAATATAACCTCCAGACATCAATTATTATCGAAATAAATATCGATTTCTACTAACACTAATAATTCCCACACAATGGAACTATCAATTTCATCTTTAATTAACACGAACTTATTCATCATTAATATTATAATTCACAATATTTAACAACCAGGTCATTCCCAGGAAAGAGGGGGCTTTCCGATATGGACTTCTCCTTATTGGCACGCAATTAGATGACTAAACTTCTCCTTGACAGAACTTCTAGACATTGTAAATATTGCAATTTAATAATATGAATAACTTTGTCGTCTCAATTATTGATTTAATAATATATCATATTATGCAGATGATACTGTGACAATAATTGAATCAATAATATGAGAGATATGATGCAGCAATTAATGTAACAATAATTGAGTATAACTAAGTGACTTCTCATGTAAGCATCAATAATAAATACCGTGTGCTACTATACAACCACGCGTATTACTGTACTTTTACTACCGGGTAGTTCAATAGTTTTAACGGTAACACCTCCACCGTTATTTTTATAAAAAAAATTGTCATTTTCTCAATCCGACAATAATTCCGTTGCGGGGTCTACCAATGATTGTGCCGTTGTACGAATATTCCCTGCTAAAACGAATATTCCCCGACCAATAGAATATTATATAACAACTTGCGTACTTTGCAAAATTTATAAATATTACCCATAACTATAACATTATATCAAATTCATTCCATAATATTCAAAAATGATATTCATAGAAAAATCATCTTTATTCATAAAAGTTGGGGTCTTACATTTTAGGTTGCGTTGGTGCAACCAGTTAAAAATACCAACTGGCGACTCTTAAAGTCAAATCGTCAACATTACACATGTCGGACCTTTTTCACTTGTTTTTTCAAACAAATCTCACATTAACATGAGAACACCAAAGAACAAGTAACGAAAAGGGACAAATAAAAATCCCGACGTCGACAGGTGGCGACTCCGATGGGGATTCCAGTAAGAGGGCTTAAGCCGCTATTACAAGCTTTTTAAAACTGTTATATGCTTGTGTGTGAATGTTGCATTTACATTTATGATGAAAGTGTACTAATGCATCTTACTTATCGCCTTTGCTAAATATCTATCTCATGATATTAGTGCTTCATACATGTCATCATTTTGCATAAGCGGTGAGACACGTTGTATGTGAATGTATGTTGTGTGGTTCCTCCACCAGGAGGCTATCCTATCGGTGTTTGATTACTGGACTCGTAGGAAGACTAATTCCAACGAGGCTCAGGAAAGGCACCACCAAGATTCGCTCCCGTTGAACTACCAGATTAACTTCCCGTCAAGTAGATTGCGATGATTTGGGAACCTTCATGCCAAAAAGCCGCGAGAGCAACCTAAGATAAATTCGACCTCGATAATCCAAACGCGGAGGAAAGTCTCTTCATGCTTTCCATTTTCAATTACTTGTAAAAGCATTTACTTGTAATTTCATTCCATGTTCATCCATATGTAATGGAAAATATGAAGAATATATGTGCATGCATGACATGTTATCAATTAACAACCATTTTTGTAGGACCATATTCCTAAAAACAGACATGTTTTGATAACATTTACATTATCCCTAAGACTAAACTACATAAGTCTTTTGTAGGGAAGCAATTGGGCCTGTTACAGCCAATCATGTCTTCTTCTGACCAGTCTAATCCTGTTTCCCAAGAAGAATTTGATGGATTGAGTAAACAAATCACAGACTTGGCTGTTCTGCTCAAAGAATTGCATCAGTCTACTCAGGGTACAAAGATACCTACACATACAAAATCCTCTACACAAGGGGGAGTCCAAGATTTGGAAAAAATAATTCCAGAACCTCAGTTGGATACGACCAACAAAGACCCTGAAAACACCCATCTCAAAGGAGATCCAGACACCGGTGACATCAGGAAAAAGGTTCTCCAAATGGAGGAAACTATCTATGTTCTCAAAGGGATTGGAACACATAAAAGTGTTTCATATGCTGAACTTTCCATATTTCCTGGTGTTCATTATCCAGAGAAATTCAAAATCTCTGATTTTGAAAAATATGACGGATTAGGGGATCCTTATACACATTTAAAAGTGTTCATTGGAGAACTTGGATCTTATGCGGAAGATGAAAAGCTTAGAATGTAGCTGTTCCAGAAGAGTCTAATTGGAGAAGCCCGTTCATGGTATAGCAGATTAGACAATTAAAATATCCATAGTTGGGAAGAACTTGCTCATGCCTTCCTCACTCAATACAGTTTTCAATCTCAGATGGCTCCTGACCGGTACCAAATTACCAAGGTCAAGAAACAGTCTAATGAGTCCTTCAGAGAGTATGCTAAAAGGTGGAGGCGCATGGCTGCTCAAGTTATTCCTTCCATGACAGAATCAAAAATGGTCATAACTTTCATAGATGTACAGGAAGCTCCTTTCTATGAAAGAGTTCTAGCTGGTATTGGCAAACCATTCTCTGAAATGATCAAACATGGAGAAATGGCTGAGATGGGATTGAAGTCTAGTAAGATTCAAGACCTAGCCGCTCTCAAAGCAGTTGCTGAGCACATCTAGTCCGGATCTTATGGAAACAACCCCCGGAGGGTACATAAAAAGAAAGAGGAGGATGTTTCTTTGATACTACAAGGACAGAAAGGCAATCAAAACATGCCTATACAGAGGAGAAACTACTCCTCTTTTCAAGCACAATCTTCAAACCCTCCATTGCCTAAAAGTGGAGAAGTAAAGCGACCTCGAACGTTCACACCCTTAGGGGACTCGCTCGAGAATATTCTTGTTCTTCTGACCACTCAGAAGAAAATCACACATCTTCTTCCACCAGCCAACCCTAATGGGAAGGGTTTTAATGCTACTCAGAAGTGTGCTTATCGTGCCGAGGCACCTGGACATGATACTCAAGATTGTTGGGCCTTAAAACACAAGATCCAAGACTTAATAGACAATGGTGAGATTATAGTCACCAAACCAGATCCACCTCATGTGCAAGACAACCCTCTTCCTCAACACAAAGAAGAAGAGGTTAACATGATCAGTTGGAGCACTGGATAGAGTTCCAGTTTTAACGGCGAGATATCCCAAACCATCAAAGATGGTGTTGACAAATGGGATTACGCAAAGTTCCAGTTTACTATGAAACAAAAGATGAAAGCTCTTTGCAAACAAATTGAGCAATTGGCAGAACTGGTGACCCATCAGCATCAAGTCACACGCCAATTAATTAAGTAGGAGCATGCCTATCTCCTTCCGTTTGTTATAAATACTCCACCCTCACCTTCAGAAAGCAAAGCTATGGAGGATAAGGTTGCAAAGCGAGCAAACGCAAAAGCCCATTGGGATTTTGCCAATCAGAGGGAGTTCACCTATCTGGGCCAACCTATGGAGGAAATATTTTAAATGCTAATTAATGAAGGAAGAATTACATCCCTTTGCCTCCAATCAATCCCCGTGCAGGACAGTTTAACCCTGATGGAGTGTGTCAGTATCATTCCTATTCTCACGGTCACAGCACAGACAAATGTTGGGCACTCCGCCATCTTATTCAAAATCTCATCGATAGCGGTGTCCTGCAGCTGGCAGACGATAACACCGTGCAACTTGAAAGTGGGATTACATGGAAGGGATCAGTAGCAGTTATATCCGACGAGGATGATGAAACTGTCAAAGCATTTCCCATTCAAATAATTCAACTCAAATGAGCTGACAATCCTGTGAAAGTGGCCGCACCCGAGCCAATTTCGTTACATTGCAGACCACAATATCATGTTATCAGCTTACACAAAGTTCCATGGAATTATGGAAAAGCTGAAGGATCCATGTCTCATACTACTGCTACAGTGTCGAAGGATAATCCACTGTATCTTCTTCAAAGGGTTATCAAGCCTACCCTCAAATCAAAGGGGAAGATTCCCATGGAGAAGATTGAAAAATTCCTCTGCACTATGGGACATAATGAAGCCAAGGTGGTCCTAAGTTTAAGAGAAGCTCCACATTAGATATCAATTCTGGACTTGGTTTTCTCTTCCGAAGATCATCTGAAGATTTTACTCAAGGTTTTGGAAGAAGCATACTTACCGAAATCAGTGGATGTGGAAAATTTTCAACATATGGTTGATCACATTTTCAACAACAATGTGATATCCTTCACTGATGACTATATACCTCCCGAAGGGACTGGTCATTGCAAGCCACTGCACATCGCAGTGTTATCCTCTGGATACGTATTAGTTGGAGTTTTGATAGATGGAGGTTCATCTCTGAATATCTGTCCATATGCCACCTTGGTGAAGATGAATGTCAATCTCAAACGGATCCAAAGCAGCCATACGATGATCAAAGCTTTCGATGGATCCCGACGAAATTCTGTTAGAAAGATTGAGCTGCCAATTGAGATTGGTCTAAATACGTTCAATGTATCCTTCCACGTCCTCAAGATAGACTCGGGATACAACCTGCTATTGGGGAGACCATGGATACACATGGCTGGAGTTGTTCCCTCCACATTACATCAACAACTCAAATACATTGTCGACAACAGTCTAGTCACTGTCAATGCTGAGCCGGAGTATCCTGAACAAAGAGATCTGCCAATCATCAGTTTTAACTTTGAAGTTGAGCCGGCCAGTTTTCATATTTGGAAGTGAGCAACACTCAATATCATCCTATTGGAGCACCACTTCCCTTACCCAAGATTTCTGCCGAGGTTATGTCGGCTACACAAGAAATGATGTCATTGGGTCATCAGCCTGGACAAGGGCTTGGTAAAAATCAGCAGGGTATTAAGCACCCTATTCAAGTGTCCAGTCAAACTAGGACATCCGGACTAGGCTATTCTGCCAATTCCAGTCATAGGAAACTGCATAAACACAGGTCGGTTCCTCAAACTTCAGCCACACAGTGATGTTTTCCATCTGCACCATATGAGCTGATACAGTCTCCAGTCAAGGTGTCAGCCCTTGTTGTGGCTATGCTATTTCCCAAACCAGTACCATTCAAAGTAAAAGAGGTGCTGGTTCCTGATCCCGAAGTGGAAGAAAGGGAACGGAAACGCAAACATGACATCGATTTGATGATGTCCAGCATACGCATCATTGTTCATGATGAACATACAAACTGATATACCCCAGATGATGATTGCCCAGATATCATGGTTATCATTCAGGAGAAGGAGGGCAATGACTGTAACGCCCCGGAAAATCGAACAATTTTAAATACTTTTAATAATGAATAAAATAATATTATTTATTATTATTACGTGTTGATAAGATGAATGTTGTTCTATAACTTAGAAACATCGGAATGTCGTAGTATTTTAACTATGTGAGTGAATTAAGGTGTTTGAATTTCTAAGACGAAAATAAAAGCTTTCCGAGAAATTTTCTGAAAAACACTATTCATCGATTTCTGCTCGGAAATTATTTTTGAATTTCCAAGAAATACGTAACGTTATAATATCAAGGTGAGATGGATTATGTAATAATAATCTAAGTATGGAAAATGTAATATTTCGCATGTGGACCTAATTTGGGAACGTTAGGTTTATTAATCGTAAAGGAAGAAAAATTGTGATTATATAATGTGTAAACATTGTATGAAGTAATGGATGTAAGTATAATACGACGTATTGTACTATTATGTATAAAGAATGAGATAACATATATTACGAACTAATATACGAGTTAGCATACGAAGATTATACGTGGGGGAGAAATGTTAAGTTGGTTAATTAAAGTTAATGGACTTGTAGGATTATTAGCCTAATAAGAGAAGTCCAATATAATGTGACAATCAAGCCCAAGAGTTTGATATATAATGAGTCCAAACTATGTTAGCACAAGCCCATTAAGGAAGTGGCTAGATTTAATTAACAAGTCCAATGAGAAGCCTTGATCCATGGGGCAAACCAAGTATGAAGTGGGTAAGCTTGATGGGCAAGGATTTTGTGTGGTGACCAAGTGATGTGATGAGCAAGGAATGAATAGTAAGGAGGTGGAGGATGAGGAGGTGGAATAAGGAGGTGGGATGTTTTAAAGTCTAAAATGCCCTAACCTTTGGTGGCCTATAAATACAAGCCTCATTTCAAATTTTGTTGGTTGTTATTTTCATCCAACTTTCCTCTCAAATATAAGCTACTTAATTGGTAGAGAATAAGTCACTTAAGACTTATAAGCCACTTCAACCTTTGCTAGTTTTTCCAAAGTGAATTGAAGTCTTCAAGGTAAAGACTCATCTCTTTTATCTACATCTCTTCTATGATAGGATTGATAGAGAGGGATATTGTATGTTAAGAACATGTAATAAGTTAATAAGGAATGAACTTAAAATTTGAATAAGTTGGATAAGCAACTTGAACATTAATAAGTTGTTAGAATAATGAAGAACTTATCATATGTTTGTCATATGATGATTAGTATGTTGAATATAACATAAGAATATTGATTAATGGACTTAAGTTCATAAAAAGGCATAAGCATGAGGAATTATAGTTCATAAGTTAAATAAGTCATTGACTTATGAGAATAAGTCAAAACCTACTTTGTCTATAAGTTGGTTTAATAAGTAACTTTTAATGATCCTTTGTTGATTAAAATCCATTTAGAATCATTAAGAATGTAGTTTTTCCGGAATTCACACAATTGGACAATAATCGTCGAATTCGTGAAATTCTCGGAATGGAAGTCATATTTTGATTTTGAAGTCGGAAACGTTGGTTTTCGATGGAGATAAGTCATATATGGCATTATAGAGTTGTGGACTCGAAAATGACCGGATTCCGACTTAGAACGAAGAAACGAGCATTGAACGTTCACGAACGTTTATCATTTTTGTTAAAAATGAACTAATAGGTGAAATTTTAGCAAACGAAGTTAAATAGATAAAATTCTTGCATGAATGCATAGAGTATGTAATTTGTGAACCATAGGCTTTTGAACGAGCCAATTCAGACTTATAACGAAGAAGTTATCGTCCGGAGTTTAAGTAAAATTTTCAAAATTTTGCAAAGTATACGAGGCATGAGTCCAGCGTCATGGCCGACTCAAAACCTTAAAGCCCTTGCCACGGTAGCGAGGTTTGGAACCGTGCATCTTTTGCTAACTCACTTGTGCGCGTGAGATGCACGAGATTAAGTGTGTGATTTGCTATTTGATCCCTAGAGTTTTGTTGACAAGAATGTTTACAAGTATAGAATGAAAGAGAACTCTTTGGTAATGAACTAAGGTGTTAATATAACATTGTTAAGGCATTGTTGGACATGTAATATATGTTGTTTAAGAGTTAATAATCAATCAAAGATAAATGAAACATGAATGACGTAATGAAAGCCGGAAACCCATGATAGTAGATCTAAGTCAGGATTTACATTGAGATGAAGGGTAAGATATAATAGTATACATACTTGATTATATATGACCTAATGTGGTACGTTATATAATCATGTGTTGTAGAAACTTAGAGACCTAAAGTGTACGTGTGATAATCAGTAAGCAGACGCTGAAGGCAAGTATTCTAACCCTTGTTCCAGTTCAATCTGGACAAGCCTTGTAATTCATGTATTCTTTCGCATGAAGTCTTGAATGATGAAGTCAAAGCCAATTCTTTCGGCTAAACTTATATTATGATTCTATCAAGCATGATTTATGTTTACCGAGTTATATTGGTATGGTTTTCAATCGAAGACCAAGTATGCTAAAAATGTTTTTGTCGTTTAACGACAGGCACGTGAGGTTGCCACAACTTAAACGTATACACGTTTAATGAATGTAGTGTTGATCAACATAGAAAGTACTATGGTTACGATCACCCGAAGTGCTAAATAAGCTATCTTAGAACTTACAAACTTAGTGCCGGGTTATCCTTTTCAAAAGAAATTATGAACTGCTCATAGTTCCGAGCCTTAGTTGATATTCTACTGAATATTGTTGTTGGAAAACGTTTTGAATGAAAAGAAGTGCTATTTTGAATTATCGATAGTACTTCGTAACTATTGTTCAGTTACTGAAGATATATGAGTCTATGTTTCAAGCATGTTGTTTATTAGAATTGTAGTACTTGTTGAGCTAGTCATGCTCACTCTTGCTTGAACCATATGAACACAGCCAAGATCGAGCGGACTGAAGGCTCAAGCAAGGACAAGGGCAAGGCGAAGACGAACCCTTAGATTGCTTATGTAATAGAATAGTTGAATGTTTGTAATATATTTGATGTTATGACAAGAACAAACGAATAGGTTACAAAGAACCTGGGAAATGTAATATTATTTTGGATATATATAGAAGTTATATTAGTCCTTTTGAGACTATTCAATTGAATGAATGAATGAATGGTAGTACTGCAAAGCACCATCATCGGGTTGGGAAGAGACCCGGATTTGGGGGCGTCACAATGACAATCCCTCTATCACTGCAGTCCATCAGGACTTTACCCTCGATAATTGGAGCAGCACTCCATGCATTGGTCGACGAGGGTTAAACGGGCAGAAAATCCCTCTACCCTGTAGATAACTTTAATTGCTTACTTTTCTATCTGATGTTAGCGGTTATTTTATCGATGACATGCAAACACTTTGTATGATTAAACAGTTTCATATATTAAGTGAAAGCATCTTTTGATTTCAGGACTCTGAATTTAGATGTTCCTGTACTTGCTAGTGATGTGCCTTCTCTCCACAAGGGCTGTAACTTTGATGCAAAGTTGGACTCAGACTTGATGGAAATACAAGAGGACATTGAGACACCTCAGGAGATTAAGGAATGGATCGCAGATAAGCCTAAACCCAACATTGACCAAACCACTTCTTTCAATCTTGGAACCTTAGAAAACCCTAAGCTAATCCAGATTGGTTCAGACCTCACTCCAAACTAACGGAATGACATGGTTGTGCTATTAACCCAATTCCAGGATGTGTTCGCATGGTCTCATGAAAATATTGTGGGTTTGTCCACTGACATTGTTCTTCATCCCTTCCCATTAAAGAAGGATTCAAGCCAGTTAGGCAGAAGCTCAGGCGATTGAAACCTGAGTGGAGTTTGAAAGTCAAAGAAGAAATTGTGAAACAATTTCAAGCTGGCATTATCATGGTGTCTACATATCCGGAGTGGATATCCAACATTGTTCTCGTGCCTAAACCTGGAGGAAAGGTGCGAGTTTGCGTGGATTACCGGGATTTGAACAAAGCTTGCCTGAAAGATAGCTTTCCCGTGCCCTTTATCCACATTCTCATTGATAATACTGCTTAGTACGGTATGTAATCCTTTGCTAATTGCTTCACGGGGTACCATCAAATTATGGTTGCTGAGGAACACCGTGAGAAAACTGCTTTCATCACGCCTTGGGGAACTTTTTGCTATAGACGGTTATCATTCGGCCTCATCAATGATGGGGCAACCTACCAGCGAGCTATGATGGCTCTTTTCCATGATTTAATGCATAAAGAGATAGAGATCTACGTGGATGACATCATTGTCAAGTCCCAAAAAGAGGAAGACCACCTAGACCATCTCAGAAAGTTATTCAACAGGTTGCATAAGTACAACTTGTAGTTGAATCCAGCCAAGTGCACCTTTGGTGTCAAATCAGGCAAGTTGCTAGGTTTCCTAGTCAGCCACAAAGGAATTGAACTGGATCCTACCAAAATCCAGGCCATCAAGGAAATGCCCATTCCTCAAACAGAGAAGGAAATACGGGGATTTTTGGGAAGGATCAACTTCATTAGCAGGTTTATCTCTCAACTCATAGCAACCTGTGAGCCCATCTTCAAGTTGTTAAAGAAGAACTCCTCCATGAAATGGAATGATGAGTGCCAAAAAGCCTTCATTACCATTACAGAGCAATTGGTTAATGCTCCTGTGTTGGTACCTCCCAGGGATGATGTTCCCTTATTTATGTACCTGTCCATTAATGACAATGTCATGGGCTGCATGCTGGGGCAAAAAGATGATAGAGGCCAAGAACGAGCTATTTATTACCTCAGTAAAAAATTCAACACCAGTGAACACAAGTATACTCTTATTGAGAAGACTTGTTGTGCTTTGGCATGGGCTTCCATAAGATTACAGCATTATCCCCATGGTCACACAACCCATCTTATATCCCGCGTGGATCCTCTCAAGTATCTGTTCATTAAGCCCATACTGAATTGTCAACTGTCCAGATGGCAGTTGATCCTACAGCAATTTGACATCGTCTATGTGACGCAAAAATCTGTCAAGGGTCAAGGAATTGCGGATCAACTGGTCGCCGCACCTGCAGGGGACTACAAACCCTTGGAAACATACTTCCCCGATAAAGGGGTAATGATAGTTCAGCAACACCATCAGTAAAATTCATGCCACACATGGAAAATGTATTTTGATGGAGCTATTAACACATAAGGCTTTGGAGCTGGAGTAGTTTTAATATCTGGTATGGGGGAGCAGTATCCCATCGCCGTCAAATTGCAGTTTGTCAACACCAATAACACAGCTGAGTATGAAGGCTGTATCATGGGGCTAAAACTTGCCCGTTCAATGGGCATCAGGAGGTTAACTTTCTTTGGGGATTCCGAATTGGTGATCAAACAATCCACGAGAATCTATCAAACCAAAGAATTATATTTGTTGCCTTACCATTGGCAAGTTTTATAGATGGCTTTGGAGTTTAAAGAAATCTCCTTTCTACATATTCCTCGCAATAGGAATGATTTTGGGAATGCACTAGCAACGTTGGCCTCCTTGGTTCACATATCTAACAAGGAAAACATGCCAAGCATCACATTTGCTATGCAAAAGGCCCCAGCTTATGGGAACTATGTTGGAGAAGTATCGGATGAGCTACCTCCCGTCCACCACCCTTGGTATCAGCATATCAAGGATTATTTGCGAGATGGATCTACACCCGCTGAGGCGAGCCTAACTAAGAAGAGGCGGATCCATCGACTTGCTATGAAATTCTACCTAAGCGGAGATGAACTCTACAAGAGAGATGCGGGATTAGGTCTCCTCAGATGTCTGGACAAAGACCAAGCTCAGAGGCTCATGGATGAAATCCATGGTGGAGTATATGGCCCACACATAAGCAGCCCCTTACTTGTCAAGAAAATTCTCAGAACAGGACATTATTGGCTAACACTCAAAGCTAACTGTGATGATCACGTCAAGAGGTGCTATCAATGCCAAATTCATGGGAATGCTATCCACGCCCCTCCAAGGGAACTCCACAATATGAGTTTGCTATGGCCCTTCTCAATGTGGGGTATGGGCGTGATCGGGCCTATCGAGCCCAAAGCCAGTAATGGACATCGATTCATATTCACCATGATCGACTACTTCACCAAGTGGGTAGAAGCAGCCTCCTTCCCCAAGGTCACTAAAGAAGTCATCATTTCTTTCATCAGAAATAATGTAAATGCATCGATATGGACAACCGAGAGGTCATTGTGTCGGAGAATGATGATAAGAACCTCAACAACAAAATGATGGAGGAGTTATGCGATGAAATTCCACATCAAACACCTTAACTCAAGTCATCCTGGTCCAAAGATGAATGGTGCTATTAAGTGCGTGCTAATAAAAATATCAAGAAGATCATGCAGAAAATGTCTGACAATCACAAAGGGTGGCCTAACCTCTTGCCTCTGACTTTATTAGCCTACAAAACTTCCATGCAAACTTCCACTGGGGCAACCCCCTACTCGTTAGCCTATAGGATGGAAGCAGTGCTCCCCATAGAAGTGGAAATGGAATCCCTCAGAGTATTGATGGATGCTCAGTTGGATGAAGACCAATGGGTATAAGACAGGTATCACCAATTGTCTCTGATAGACGAAAGGAGAACCGCGGCAATCTTCCATGGTCAATTATATTAACAAATGATCGCACGATCCTACAACAGAAAAGTCAGACTACGGCAATTCAAGCGACATGACTTGGTTTTGAAGAAGATCATTGACAACCAAGATCAATCTAAGGGAAAATTCGCTCCTAACTAGGAAGGCCCATTTGTTGTCAAGGAAGTATTGACAGGAGGTGCTCTTAGACTACAGGAAGTGGATGGCGATGAATTTCCACAACTTATCAACTCAGACACTGTGAAATGGTACTATGTCTGAAGTTACCATCAAGCAAACATCCTAGTATTGATCATCTAATTACCAGTCATTTTGGTTTTTTAACCCTATTTTCACAAACTTTTTTGCCCCTCAGGGAAACATACACTTCAAACCAGCAGCCTGGTTTTACCTCACTTGGATTCAGTAGCCTGGTTCCACTTCATTTCAAACCTTCATACAATTTCGATTATCCTACACACGGGATTAAACCTTTCACACCTGCAGTTTATCCCAAATACGGGATTAAACTTTTCTACGCTTGCAGTTTATCCTAAAAATAGGATTAAACTTTTTCCACATCTGCAGTTTGTCCCCATTATGGGATTAAACTTTCTTCTCCCCGCGGTATAGCCTGCGCACGGGATTCACACTTCTCTTTGGCTACGATTCGTCCTGAGGGGCGAACTACATCCACCTGATCTCCTCTTCAATAGGAGTACGTAGGCAACCATATTCTATATGGCCCGGTCGCAATAAACAAAAAACAACAAAAACATTTCTGCCCTTCCTCTATAAAAACAAAAACAAAAAAAACATTTCTACACCCATCTACCTTCACGTTCAGCGTTGAACCTCTTACACCAGGTTCAAACTACGCAGGCTTGATCTCCTCTTCAATAGGAGTACGTAGGCAGCCATTTATGGTTTAGTCTAACCCCTACCAGAACAAAAATACTTGTCACACGGTACTGGGATCAACCTTCAATCCACCACATTTCATCGGCTTTAGACCAAAGGGATGGAATTACCCAACCTCTTCTCACAAATAGAAGATTTTGTGACCATCTAAGCTGCGGTTGTGCCTCAAAGAGCAATTCCAATCCATAAAAGATGGAATTAACTAGGCTTCTCACAAATAGAAGTATTGGCGACCATCTGTGGTGCGGTCAATCTCAGAGAGGAAAAGCCACATTCCTCTCTACATTTCATACATATACCAGTCCCAAGACAGGGATTCATACATATCAATGATTCGTTCTGAGAGATCTTGCGGTGGCTCAATGTCCACATATCAAGGATAAGTCCAGAATGCATCAAGATCACAAGGCCTTGAAGAAACAGGCAAATATCAAGCAAATATCATGGCACAACTAAAAGGGAAGTAAATCAAAATATATTTCTCTGCCATATATAATATTGTTTGATATATACATCATCTTTGTACATGACAAAATGGCTAAGCTAATACATGCGAGGAAAATACAAAGCTATCTACGATATCGTATGTATGCAAACTATCGGATCTAACATAGAATCCCTCTCTCAAGAAGGCGGAGGTAAAGTCGCAAGCTCACGCCCAAGGTATCTACAACGAGCTAGCAAATCGAGGCTAAGCGCAAGATGGCATGATGCTCATCAATGTATGCACTCATATCGGCAAAAGTGCCTGTCATCTGGGATCTCATAGAGGTACTATCTGCAATGGCCACATCCCTAGCAGATAGAGCGGCATCCCGCTCCACGATCAATGCATCCGTAGCTGATATAGCCTTATCCCTCTCTAACAGAGCGGAGTCTCTCCCATCAAAAGCTATTAACATCGTGGCCCTAGCCTGATCTCTCTTATAGGTCATCATATGTAAGCTCTGCTCCAAATCTTTGTCTTAGAATCTTTGAAATGTGGCACTTTCGGGTAGGAGAATCCATCACAAATCTTTGGCGACCCAATGATCAAGTCCTCATTGATGAAAATGTCAGCCTCCTCCATAGGCTCCTCATCGTCAGACTCAATACCCTGCACTATGGATACCACCGTAGCCGATGCAGTCTCTGTCTCCATCCATGCTGAATACTCTGCAGAACAACCCGGATGGCTGACGAAAAACTCAGCTAGCTCTCGCTAATCCCAGCAGAGCATACAACACGGATCTGTCAACGATGATAAGTGGCGAGAAGCGAAACGCTGAATCACTGCCCCCCTCATATAGGTGAAAATCTTGAAATGGATAAACTGACACATCACGGCCAGTGGGTGGTAAGTGATCATCCTCTCAAACTGCTGGAGGTAGATAATCCATGCGGAGCATGAGTAATGAAGTCAGTAGGGTGAGTTAAGCCACATGCTGCGACAATATAGTGAATGGATCTCCAATCCCTACCGGAAAAAAGTGACCAAGACGCAACATCATCATACACTCACATGAGCTATAAGGAGTACGACATCGCTATATCATGGGTGAAACAATATCCATGCCGTCTGAATGTGCCAATCGGTCCCAAGTGTGATATAAACCACACGTACAGCATGACCGAGCTACCTATGAATACTCCTGCTTAGACAAGTCAAAGATATGTGTATGTGACCTCAGTGTCTCTGCGATAATCATTGGTATGATGGTATGACCCTCCCTGAGAGCTCTCACTGCCATAACGACCCCGATATCCAGCTCATCCATATACCGTGGCATGTAGACGTATGATAATACGCACAGCAGCAGTACATCTACTCTGGCCAAACGCCACTGATCCTCCGGTGTGGTGAAATCCCGGAAATGCCGTGCATAACTATCCTCAAAGCCAAATCTATCAAACAGAAAATGCTGGGATATCACGTGGTTGGATGTAATCTCGTCCTGTACCACTCTACGCCTCAAGTCAATGAGGGTCATGAACTGCCTACTCATGTCCCCAATCGCCATCGTATACCACTTTACGAATTAAAGATAATTTTAAATATTTTGGGTATTCGAATCGTATTTAGATGAAGATAAATTTTGTGCTTTCGAATTATGTCCTGAAGAGTACGTTTACAAGAATGAAACTTAAAGAAATTGACGGGGGTCGCACCAGCTATGGAGCATGTGGTTTAATTCAATGCAAAGCGAAGAATCTTAACGGGGATTGACACGGTAGCTGACGAATCTTTTACGAGTACATGCATAATTGTGTGGACCTATGGACTTACCAGGCTTGATCGTTACTAATGGCGGCACTACATTTTAATTTAAGTCTATGAATAATTATGTAATTTAAATAAAAACTAAAATAAAAATTAATGTAGTTTATTTGAATTCCGAGGACGGAATTTTTTTAAGGGGTGAAAATTGTAATAACCCATTTTTTTTAATTAAATATTAATTAATTTTATCTTATACAATTATGTTTAAATTGGAAAAGGTAAATGATTTTGTTTCCCTCTTTTCTTCCTTTTTTTGTTTGGAAAATTAAATGCTTTTAGTAGATAATTAAATAACTGATTAAATTAAAATTGAGGAAGATAATTCCTTCTGTTAAAGTCTTGTGGTTAAATCATTCGGAACGGGAAGCTACTTGGGAGATAGAGGAGTCTATTCGAGCGGAGTATCCATATCTTTTGATAATTAAATACGTTCATTCTTTTGATTCCGGGGACGAAATCCTTTTTAAGGGGTAGGTGATGTAATACCCGGAAAAAAAAAATTAAATAATAAAATTTTATTTTTGTTTTAAAACATATTAATTGGACTATGTTTTTATTTGGGTCAAATTGTATTTAATTTATTTGGGCTATAATAAATAAGGAATTTCATTAAATTGGGCCTTAAAACTAATTGGATTTTCATATTTGGGTAATATTAAATCCTATTATAATTAAGAAAACTAATAAGTTACTTTAATAAATAAATAGATAAGTAAACCTAATTCTACTGGGCATTTGTTTTGATACGTAAAAGAACAGAAGAGGAGTAGCGGCTGTAAAGGAACAGAAGAGGAGAAAAATATAACAGGTTTGTCAATACTGTAAATTTTTCTTTTTGTGTGTACTTAATGCTAGAAATTTTGATAAGAAAGATAGCAACAATTTGATTTGATTTGTAAAAAGCTGCCGGATAGATATGTGTGTATATAGGAACTGGAGAATTATCAATTATCAATTGTTAATATATAATATATGATTGCACTTGAGACTGAGCCGTGTAGTAGTCATGCTATACTTTTGATTATTTTTTTTTAAAGTTATTGAACCTGCTGGAAAAATAAAAAAATAAAAATTTGAAATCAAGGGCCGAAGTTGTCAAGCAAGGAGTCACTGACATATGATATATATAGTACTATAGTTGTATTTGAGAAATTATTATGATGGCCATGAGTTAATTTATAAAATAAAATAAAAAATTCGTAGCCTGCATGATCAAAGCTGTTGTGATAGAAACATGGATGGATTTTTATGTATATATATCTATTATATACACGAGTATATTAATTCGTTAAAAAAAGGTTGATTAAAAGATTATTTATTATTTAATTCGAGTTATTTTATAAAATTAATATAATTGGAGAAATTAATTTCATATTAATATAAATTATAATTAGTAAGTAACTTATAATTGTATTATTATTACTTTTTATTAGATCGGATGGAGGGAATTTAAAGAGTTATTTTTGGAATATAAATTTTGGAGTATTAATAATTGATAAAAGGCGATGATTAAAGGCATATTAAATAGATTATGAATTATTTTGGTTATTAGTTTGGATTGTTTTTAATTTGAGGTGAATATGTTTAGGTTGCGAATAACGTTTCGTATTTGATATCGTTGGCATTTGAGGGTAAAATTTTGTGGAGTGTGCTATAAATGGTTTGGAAATATCAGGTACGGATTCCGTACTTTTTTAGCGATACTCTTGTTAAATTTAATTTGTTCGTTTGTTTCCTTATTTCGAATTCTGTTATGATTTCACATAATTGTTTCCTGTGAAATAAATATATTAGTTTCATTTTAGAGTTGATATATATGACTCGTATTTGTATTCTTTGAATTAGGTTATCATGTTTAGTACTATTTATTTTAATAATTGTAGAGCGGTACATGTTGCTACCTTCTTTTTGAAACCTTGTGACTATAATTTGATTTGGTTCAACATGTACATATAGAACCCTTTTGTTGGTATTATGTCGAATGTGTTGTGACATGGTATTTTTATTAAAATATATCGTAGGGTATACCTGAGCTATAACCACCTGTGGGGGTACCACAGGCATGTCGTCTTGGCACGAGAGGTATGACACTTTCCGTGGCAGTGTGATTAGTCCACGGCGTCTCCGTTTTGGGCTCCGGAGGAAGTGGACCATTTGGTGTTTTGTTGTGGGAGGTGTATGGGTTAACCCTAGTTTTCTGTTCTACGGATTTGTGATGTTGTGCCAAACACACCTTTCCGATTTGCATACATTTGGATTCGCGGTTCAATGTGTGATTTGCCTGTGTGGCATCAATTGACTTGCCTGTGTGGCATTATTTTGACTTGCCTGTGTGACATTGTTTTAACTTGTCTGTGTGGCAAGATATATTTCTTAGCTCAATCGGTATGTAATAACCACAGCCATTTATTTCAGCCTATTATTTCATTGTGTTAGTTTTTGTTTTGTTTTCGTTTGATTCGTTTAAGTCTCCTTTCAATTAATTGGGTTAGTTATTTCAGTTCATTATTTTCTTTATTCTTCTGTTTGTTTTGTTAATTTTGTTGGTTCAGATATATTCTATTCAAATCTTTGGGATTTTATTTTTTTCGTCAGAGGTAATATTTTGTCTCTGTTGATTTCATATTTCAGTTGTATATCTTTTGTATCTTTATATCCGTACTGGGCAATTGGCTCATGCTATGTTTTTCTTCCGGCAGGTTTGCAGGGGTGATTCAGGGCTAGTGTGATGAGAGTGTTGCCTTTGACCATCTAGGCTGATTCGAATTTTAAGTTTTGATTACTTTGACTCTGTTTGGAGAATTGTATTTAGTACTTTATTAATGGATCACCACTATTAATATTTTGAGGTTATTAGTGCTCTGTTTATTTATTTTAAAGTTTGTTGTGCTTTGCACGTGACCTCCCTTTCCTTTTCGGTAAGGGGGTGTTACAGAGATGGTATCAGAGCCTAGGTTCTTTCTTGTAGAAAACCTATTTAGGTTTTACCTATGAGTTATGGGTATATCACTGGGTAGACGTAGGAGTTTGATTTGATGTTGTTCTCTGTTTGGTGTGTCTTAATTTTGACTAAGTGTCATCCTCTCTTCGAGTTGTAGTTGATTTGAGAAGTTGAGATAATTTGTTAAGATTATTATTGTTATGCATTGGAGCAATAATATTAGTTAAGGATTGTGATTGGATATCATTAAGGAGAATAAATATGTGATTGTGGTTGGATATTTTGTACAGTTAAGAAATGATTATATGACTATGATGTGAGTATTTGTATAAGTGAGTTTTTTAATTTTGGAAAATTATTTGTTAGAGTTATTTTTGGTGACAATTTATTATGATCTTAGAATTGAGGATTTGATTTTGATGACTATTTTGTTTACGTTAAGTTTGTGGATAATTTGAGGTATGTCTATTGATGGGATACTATGATAAGGTGAAAACTATTAAGTATAGAGGATCTCTTGTAATTTTTTTAGTTGTTGATATTTGAGGTAATTAGGTGAATTATTTGGAGTTAATGATCAATTTTGTGACTATTTCTAGTAGGATATTGGAGTTATGTTCTATGAAGTTTATTTGTGATAATATGGGGAGACATTGAAATTTATTAGATTAAGGTTTGCAATAAGGGATGAATGATTTATTATATAATTAGATAGTAAGTGATAAAATTCAATTGATTTTGAGAGATCTTGAATATTTATAGTTTGCTTATGCAGATAGTAGAATATTTGACTTAGAGTTTGATATGGTGATAAAGAGATAGTAGTAGTACATTCTTCGGTGTAATAATATTTGAGGACTAGTTCAAATTGAGAATGAGATATTTTGAAGCTCTTGAAGACTTGGGGAGAGTTGGTAATATAGTTTGCATAATTGTTTTGTTTATCCGATGTCATTGAAGTTTTGCATGAATTTATGTAAAATAAATAAATAAAAATAAAAATAATTTGTTAAATCTTTGTCATGCGTGGAAAAATATTTTACGAATTAAAGATAATTTTAAATATTTTGGGTATTCGAATCGTATTTAGATGAAGATAAATTTTGTGCTTTCGAATTATGTCCTGAAGAGTACGTTTACAAGAATGAAACTTAAAGAAATTGATGGGGGTCGCACCAGCTATGGAGCATGTGGTTTAATTCAATGCAAAGCGAAGAATCTTAACGCAGATTGACACGATAGATACATGCATAATTGTGTGGACCTATGGACTTACCAGGCTTGATCGTTACTAATGGCGGCACTACATTTTAATTTAAGTCTATGAATAATTATGTAATTTAAATAAAAACTAAAATAAAACTTAATGTAGTTTATTTGAATTTCGAGGACGGAATTATTTTTAAGGGGTGAAAATTGTAATAACCCATTTTTTTAATTAAATATTAATTGATTTTATCTTATACAATTGTGTTTAAATTGGAAAAGGAAAATGACTTTGTTTCCCTTTTTTCTTCCTTATTTTGTTTGGAAAATTAAATTCTTTTAGTAGATAATTAAATAACTGATTAAATTAAAATTGAGGAAGATAATTCCTTCTGTTAAAGTCTTGTGGTTAAATCATTCGGAACGGGAAGCTACTTGGGAGATAGAGGAGTCTATTCGAGCGGAGTATCCACATCTTTTGATAATTAGGTACGCTCATTCTTTTGATTCCGGGGACGGAATCCTTTTTAAGGGGTAGGTGATGTAATACCCGAAAAAAAATATTAAATAATAAAATTTTATTTTTGTTTTAAAACATATTAATTGGACTATGTTTTTATTTGGGTCAAATTGTATTTAATTTATTTGGGCTATAATAAATAAGGAATTTCATTAAATTGGGCCTTAAAACTAATTGGGTTTTCATATTTGGGTAATATTAAATCCTATTATAATTAAGAAAACTAATAAGTTACTTTAATAAATAAATAAATATGTAAACCTAATTCTACTGGGCATTTGTTTTGATACGTAAAAGAACGAAGAGAGTAAGCGGTACGTAAAAGAATGTAAGAAGAGGAGAAAAATATAACAGGTTTGTCAATACTATGAATTTTTCTTTTTTGTGTGTACTTAATGCTAGAAATTTTGATAAGAAAGATAGCAATGATTTGATTTGATTTGATTTGTAAAAAGTCATATAGATATAGATATGTGTATATATAGGAACTGGAGAATTATCAATTATCAATTGTTAATATATAATATATAATTGCACTTGAGACTGAGCCGTGTAGTAGTCATGCTATACTTTTGATTATTTTTTTTAAAGTTATTGAACCTGCTAGAAAAATAAAAATAAAAATAAAAAATAAAACAAATCAAGGGCCGAAGTTGTCAAGCAAGGAGTCACTGACATATGATATATATATATAGTACTACAGTTGTATTTGAGAAATTATTATGATGGCCATGAGTTAATTTATAAAATAAAAAAATATATATATTTATATATATATCTTTGCATGATCAAAAATTCTTTGTGATAGAAACATGGATGGATTTTATGTATATATATATTATATACACGAGTACATTAATTAAGTTAAAAAAGGTTGATTAAAAGATTATTTATTATTTAATTGAGTTATTTTATAAAATTAATATAATTGGAGAAATTAATTTCATATTAATATAAATTATAATTAGTAAGTAACTTATAATTGTATTATTATTACTTTTTATTAGATCAGATGGAGGGAATTTAAAGAGTTATTTTGGAATATAAATTTTGGAGTATTAATAATTGATAAAAGGCGATGATTAAAGGCATATTAAATAGATTATGAATTATTTTGGAATTATTAGTTTGGATTGTTTTTAATTTGAGGTGAATATGTTTAGGTTGCGAATAACGTTTCATATTTGATATCGTTAGCATTTGAGGGTAAGATTTTGTGGAGTGTGCTATAAATGGTTTGGAAGTATCAGGTACGGATTCCGTACTTTTTTAGCGATACTCTTGTTAAATTTAATTTGTTCGTTTGTTTCCTTATTTCGAATTCTGTTATGATTTCACATAATTGTTTCCTGTGAAATAAATATATTAGTTTCATTTTAGAGTTGATATATATGACTCGTATTTGTACTCTTTGAATTAGGTTATCATGTTTAATACTATTTATTTTGATAATTGTAGAGCGGTACATATTCTTTACCTTCTTTTTGAAACCTTGTGACTATAATTTGATTTGGTTCAACATGTACATATAGAACCCTTTTGTTGGTATTATGTCGAATGTGTTGTGACATGGTATTTTTTATTAAAATATACCGTAGGGTATACCTGAGCTATAACCACACAGGGGTACCACGAGCATGTCGTCTTAACACGAGAGGTATGACACTTTCCGTGGCGGTGTGATTAGTCCACGACATCTCTGTTTTGGGCTCTAGGAGGAAGTGGGCCATTTGGTGTTTTGTTGTGGGAGGCGTATGGGTTAACCCTAGTTTTACATTACTATGGATTTGTGATGTTGTGCCAAACACACCTTTTCGATTTGCATACATTTGGATTCGCGGTCCAATGTGTGATTTACCTGTGTGGCATCAATTGACTTGCCTGTGTGGCATTATTTTGACTTGCCTGTGTGGCATTTTTGACTTTTTCCGGGTGGCAAGATATATTTACGAAGCTCAATCGGTGTGAAATAACTTGACCATTTTGTTTGACCTATTATTTCATTGTGTTAGTTTTGTTCGTTTCGTTTCAATTCATTTCGTGTCCTTTCAATTAATTGGGTTAGTTATTTTAGTTCATTATTTTCTTTACTCTTCTGTTTGTTTCGTTAATTTTGTTGGTTTAGGTATATTCTATTCAAATCTTTGGGAATTTTATTTTTTTCGTCATAGGCAATATTTTATCTCTGTTGATTTCATATTTCAGTTGTATATCTTTTGTATCTTTATATCCGTACTGGGCAATTGGTTCATGCTGTGTTTTTCTTCCGGCAGGTTTGCAAGGGTGATTCAGGGCTAGTGTGATGAGAGTGTTGCCTTTGACCATCTAGGCTGATTCAAATTTTAAGTTTTGATTACTTTGACTCTGTTTGGAGAATTGTATTTAGTACTTTATTAATGGATCACCACTATTAATATTTTGAGGTTATTAGTGCTCTGTTTATTTATTTTGAAGTTTGTTGTGCTTTGCACGTGACCTCCCTTTCATTTTTGGTAAGGGGGTGTTACACAGGCCGTCTCATAAGACCATCCAGGGGTCAATGCTGAATATCTCTGGATATACATACATATGCATAACATAATAACATGCATGATACAATAGATGGCAATATGATATAGGGAATGGAAAATGTACATACATTCCTAAGTATATCATCATCTAATACATCTCTGTCTGACTAAAATCTACTGGAAATGGGGCGAAGCTACCCAGCATCTCAACAGAGGCCTATCAAAAGATATAGCGAGAATGGGGCGAAGCTACCCAGCAGCTAACAAAGGCCTATCAAAAGAGATAACGAGAAATATACATTAGAAGAAGTCAATGGTATCGATGTCCACAACGTCGATCCTGTCCACCTGATGTAACTCCTCCTGAGTAACTGGATCTCTATCTACAGAAATGTAAGGCCTATACTGAGGAGGATCTCATGCCAAGCAAAGCCATATGGGTCACCCGAGGGGCCGCGGCCTTGAATCGGAAGGATCAAAAGTATCTACCTCTGAAGGATCTCTACCTAAATGCCGGATAAAGAAATGTGCCCGGTCCAACTACCGGGTCAAACTATCAATCTGTGTCACATGAGTTGGATCTCTGACATAGGCTAGCCAATCAGTCATTATCACGGATCCTGGAACCATATCTCCCATAAACTGTGTGGCGCGGGTCTGAGCTCCAATGGTACGAGGGAACCACCAATGCTGGAACATCTCCTGAGTATAGGGGTCCTCTGATAATGTATAACCGTCAATCCCCAACAACGGGATATCAATGACGCGTGACTGCGAAACATGCCAATAACGCCTGGTAGGAGGCAAGATCGGCATGCGAATCTCTCCTGTAGTGCTCCTGATAGCACGCTCTCCTAAATTGAGCTCCCATCCTCCATCTGTGAAGAGAGGAATCTTGCGGGTGGACATAACATACTCAACTCCAGTCGGGTATCCATCCTCAAACCCAACACTCAAATGCTCCCCAGAATAGGGAACCCATGTGATGACATCCGATGTCAACAACTCCAACTGTAGACGACAATGGGTGAAACCCTCAGCAACAGGGACCTCCGCCAGTATGGAATGATGCCATCTCCGTCCTCGTGGATAGGTATCTAAACCTAACACGCTCACAGGACACAAACATGGAAGCCTCTCATAGGCCCAAAACTGCCAACATAAAGGCAAACATTTGCTGTCAGTCAACACTCTTAACCTGTACATGGGAAAAGACAAGAGAAATACTCACCAGTAGAAAAGGGTAAAAACCTAACCAAGCCTCGGTCAAGCCCTGCGATCGAATGCGCATTCCCCTAAGGAAGTAGGCAAAGGTGTAGGAACCCTAATCATAGTCTCCTATACGGTCCACGTGTCGAGTGGCGATGATCAAAACAAAGGACACAGTAGAAGAGTTATCTGCTATGAAGTAGCCCCTAATGATCATCAGGAACAATCGTCAAAGAATGCGGTCCCTGAATCTCACATCATCGGGTATAGGCTCACTCAATAGCCCGCTCATAGCATCTACGCTCAAAGGACTGTCTGAGCAGTCCACGCCCTTAAGCGCCTCATGAAAACTCCTAACAAGGATTTGACGACAGTAGGGGTAATATCCGGTCATACAGGGCACGGATCCCCTCAAACTCCATACACAGTGATAAATCGCCAATCCATCGGCGTCATCATCACCTCACAGATCCGAAGAATGGAGTGACCGAAGTGCGTGAAACCAAAGTAGCTCGAACAATGCCACGAGGTAACCCGAGGGACAAATGACGAGGAAGGATGGAAAAGAACGTCCGAATCCCGACCATGGATAATCTCTCTATAGTCATCAAGAAGGGCCTGATACATAGAGTGGATGCTGAACCAGTTCCCTCGAGGCTGTGTAAAGCCGGGAACCTACATCAAATGCAGATCAACATCAGAACCCTTTACTCCTCATAAATAGGAAACAAGGAAGACTAAGATCTAATTTCATACCTCGTTTGCGTGCAGGTATGCTGAAGGATGCCTACTCAAGTCACCCAGAAGATCTGGGTTCGCCACTTGAATACCAGGCAACTCCCTATGAGGGACACGTGATGCAGGAGCAGGAACCTCAATAGGTACATCCTCCTCCTCATCCTCGACATCTGGCACTTCAACCCGGATAGGACGAATCAACTCCTCCACCAAACGACGAGGATGTCTAACAGAACGGGGTCGAGGTACTTCAGAAGCCCTCCTCCGTACACCAGAAGTGGTCCTGCGAGAACTGCTCGGTTGATCTGGATCCATAATATCTGGACAACAAGTCTCCAAATCACCTTAGAAAGGGTGTGGTAAATTCTTACCTGGAGCTTTTCAAAATGCATCTTATGACTACATGCATGTTTGCATTATTTTAACATACATCTACAGTAGGGTTAAAAAATGCATGACTACCCCAATACCTACATTTTGGGAAAATTTTGCCATAGCCCCCTTTGTAAATGGGACTATCCACATGCACATAGGCATGACTAGGTGGCCATTCAGTAGCACACCTACCAACAATCATATACATCCTACATGCATCACAGTAAAAATCCATAAGTGTAATCTAATTACCAAGGTTATTTTACTTTTTTACCTTTACTCATTTGTCCTCAAATAGGATAAGAAATGACAGTAAAAGGTGCCAATTTGACTGTTTCAAAAGTCAAATTTTTTCACATCATTATGTTCAGCATAGTTTAATACTAACGTTTACTATGTTGAATATTTTTTATCATATCATATCAGCATGCATATTCACTACTATGTGTCTAAATGCATTTCATGTGATAAGTCATTTTCCAACGGATAGAAACTGGAAAAGAATACATGCATATGTTACCGGAATGATGAAGAACGCTTTATACGATGGCGTAATATGCGAAAAGTTGCTCGAACTCAACAGGGTGAAGAAAAGCTCTCGATATCCTTCGTCACAATGACTTGAAAATGACTTATAAAGCAACCCATTGGCTTTGTATAGCCACGGTTGGCCGCAGGTCCACCTGCGTGCTATAGGTGTACCTGCGGCACTCTTCTGTGGGTCCCATACCTCTGGCTCGCTCCAGTTAGAGTTGCAAAGGAGGTCTCGCAAGCTGAAAAGGTCAAATCAGGAATAAAAGCGCTACGCGATTGAGCGGAATAGCCCGAAATCCTGGTGTTCATGGGTCAAACTTTGGCTCCACATGTTCCACATTGGTATTCGCCTGCATACAAGGTATACGATACTAGTGGCCTCAGCTTTCACAAATCATACTCGGCAATACCTCACAAAGGTCCGATGCCATCAATGAACGTTAGGCAACCCTGACGTATCCCCGGCGGGGGTTACAACGCAGAATCTATGAAGCTACGAATTAAAGATGTATCCCTGGCGGGGGTTACAACGCCAAAGTTACAAATTAAAGATGTATCCCCGGCGGGGGTTACAATGCAGAATCTACAAAGTCACGAACCGATGACAACAATCCCCGACGGGGGTTACAACACAATTCAACCATTGATACACAAATCAATGAAGGTCAAGCAACGTTGACGTTATCTCAGTCGGTGGCAGGTAAACCCATCGAAGCCAAGTATTCATGCTTGTGTATCCCCGGCGGGGGTTACAAAGCAATGCAACCATTGATACGCAAATTAATGAGGGTCAAGCAGCCTTGACAACACTCCATAACAAGGGTTATGACTCAATGCAATCATTGATACACACATCAATGAACGTCAAGCAGCCTTGACGATTTGCCCAACATGGATCTATCCGGTGATACACACATCAGCGAAGGTCGAGGCGATACGACAAGTTCATCTTGTTGGCGATAACTTTCAAACGGGGATGGTAGGATATGTTATACACACCCTCAAACAGACAAAGCTTTATCCCCACAGATCTCTTATACACAAGAAGCACCTCTATGGAGAATGAAGTCTGTGTCTAGGATTCACAACTTTGGTGATAGCCCCAACGTCAACATCTTTGAAGACTTGGATCGCATGTCCAAGACATCACTGATTGTCATCCCAATAGGATTAACTGACAATCATGCATCATACATTTGCATCATGTTGTTGCACATAGCATCATGTTTATCTGTTGCATTTCAAGTGTCTAGGATTTTTTATCCTATCCATGCCTTGCATTGCATGAATATGATAAAGAGGGGCATCTGTAGACACTCAAAATTTTTTGCACAACTGTTACTAACATTACAGGAAGGCAGAATCGTCTTTCGGAGATAACCCTGGAAGACAGCTCACATCCATTCCGGATACTACCGGAAGTTCAGTTTCAACCCCGGACCACACACCGGGAGTATCAGTCTCAACCCCAGAACACACACCGGGAACATCATTTCCAACCTCGGAGATAACCCCGAGTTTCGTCCTTGGCGATAATCCCAAGGAATGCTATTGCAGTTCCGGCGATAACTCCGGAAATGCTTGTTTTAAATGCGATCAGCTTCAATCAAACCTCCTGTTGAGACACTCATACCTTAGACACCGGAGCTAACACCGGGCAGACATGCATCCACAAGATGACATTGCAGCATTCAACACTTGCAGCAGTCCAATCTCAGATATAACCATAAGCAACGTCTGCTTTCAACTCAAATCGACGATAACACCGATGAGGAGTCAAATGTCATCTTGCTACCTCAACATCTGCGCGTTGTCTGGCCACTTCAATACATACATACATACAACTATGTCCTTCAAGAACCAGGATTTCCAATCCTGAGTGACTATTATGCGTGGCAGCACACCGGATAGAATTTGAAGCTTGAAGACCATGGGCATGGTCCCCTCTTCCTGACTTCGTACAACCTCTATTCCATATCATTGTGTAACTCTTGACACAAGCAGTCCGAAGAAGGTCACATATACCTCATTCGGATGCTCGGATTGAAGTTCTGAAAGTTCGAGCAGACATTACATTCTGCAGTGCGTCTTGAGACAACGGGACCCACGGAACCCGGGAAGCTCAGGCGACCTCGGTGCATCTGCGGCGTGCAGCCAAAGTGCACTTTTAATGGCTAGCGATCTATAAATATGGAGCTTGGGGTGACCATTTGAAAAAAAAAAAGTAGAGAAGCCTGTCCAATTTGCTTTATACACACCATATATTGAGTGCTTGCTCTTTTTAAACACCTGTTAGCCCACATACAGTTATACATTTACCAGCAGGAGCTGAGTATTCATCCATATAGAGTCATAGGAGTCTGCATTGGCAGCCCACTGTAAGCCTTCTTACACTCTATAAAGATTCTTTATTTATATTTGCACACACTATTCTACACATTGAGAGTCGTGTTGTGTGTGTATGCCCGGACTTCGGTCCGTGGTTTTCATTTTTGTCTGTATATATATACTTATATATATATATGTATATATTTTTATATGGACTAACATTATCGAGTTATGCCTCGATTGAGCCTAGACTTCGGTTTGGATCATTTATTTGCTTTTATATATATATATATATATACTTATATATATAAACTGTTGTCGGACTCTGTCTGATGAGCCTAGACTTCGGTCTGGGGCGTTTAATTGCTTATATATATATATATACACTTATATATATGAATTGTGGTCAGACTCTGTCTGATGAGCCTAGATTTTATATCCGGTGCGTTTACTTGCTTTTATATATATATACATATATAATTGTTGTCGGACATATCCGATGAGCCTGGATTTTATATCCGGTGCATTTACTACTTTTATATATATATATATATGTATATATATTTATATTTCTATCAGGCCTGGAGTTTACTTCGTGGCCTTTAATAGCTTTCTTTACATTTAGTTACTTTTGGAGTTTACTTACATGGCGATTGATAACTTTTACAGCTTTATTTACATTCAAGTCCCGCCTGGAGTTTACTTCATGGTGGTTGATAGCATTTACTGCTTTATTTATATTTCTGATCCCCCATGGAGTTGCTTATTGGTGGCTGATCATGCACATATATATATATATATATATATATATATATTTACCGCTTATATATATATAATTGCTTACTGCTTTCCATACAAATTGCAGTATCATGTGAGCCTAGGAATCATGTGATCACAGATTGATCTCTTGAATCTAGATGCGATATCATGTGAGCCTAGGAATCATGTGATCACAGATTGATCTCTTCAATCTAGATTCGCCCGTGATGGACATTTTTCAAATTATGGCGACTTGTACATTATTTACAAAGGTCCGAATTTCCTTGGGCATTTATGTCGTGATGTGAGGAGTTCTAAGATCGCTTGTATATTATTTTCTCGTAGATGCTTCGCATCTCGAAAATAAAAGCAAACAAAATAGAACATTTAATAATAAAATGGAAGTATCAAATGCCTCAATTACTATTGAGCACAGGGTTTGAAAAACCTATTTTACAAAACTTCATTGCTATATTTTGGTTAAAACTGAATTTTTCTATAAATTCAAACCTTGTGTATATAGGTGTGAACGAGGCCTCGCACTACTTTCAAATAATTGCGCATTGATCCACACACACACACACACATTCATATAACAGTTTCTTTGAAGAGTGGTGGTCACCGTGGCAACACAGATGTCGGGGAGTGCCTAACACCTTCCCTTCGCATAATCAAGCCCCCGAACCCTAAATGAATCTCGATTTCACAGACCCGTTTAGCAGTGTCACATCACTAGGTCAATGTGCAAACCTTTTTTGATTGCGTTAGTGCGACCGATTAAAAACACCAACCGGCAACTCTTAAAGTCAAATTGTCGACATTACACATGTGAGACCTTTTTCACTTATTTTTTCAAACAAATCTCACATTAACATGAGAACACCAAAGAACAAGTAACGAAAAGGGACAAATAAAAATCCCGACGTCGACAGTTCTTGTGGGACATCTTTTGATGTAATTTGTATTGAAATGAGTTGATTTAATTTAAGTTGAAGTTGAGTTGGCAAAATGACCATTATCTCCGGTTTTGGCGCAATTATAACAGTCTTTTCTCAGGGTTATCTCTGAGATTGGCCTACTGTTGACTCTGAATTGTCCTCAGAGTTATCTCTGAGGTTGGCTTGACCTCCTGGGGTTGACTCCGAGCTTTGCACTTGATCTCTCGGAGTTATTTCTGGGGTTAGAACTGACTTTTCTGGGGTTATTTCTGGGGTTGGCAACTGATTTTCCAGGGTTATCTCCGGGGTTGGAAAATTGCTTTCTCGGGCTATTTACGGGGTTAGAATTGATCTTGTGGTTCTCCAGGGTTATCTCTGGAGTGTAAAAAAAGACGTTTTTGTCCTTCTGCATAATTACTAACAAAAAAACAAAATTTCAAGTGTCTATAATATACCTATGAGGTTGATCTTCTTCTTCCTATAATTGGTGAAGTTAATACAAGCATTGGAAACAAAGAATATGCACAAATTTCTAAATACAAAATTATTAATTCAATATTTTAAATAAATTACAATTAAAATTTGAGAACTTCACAAATCAACTTGGTTAAAGTAGTCTTACCATTTTTCTCATTGCACTAAAAGAATAATATTTGAAAAAGAAAAAATACTCATAGAATTATTTAATTTAATAATTTTAATTAGAATTAACAATATAATGTATGTAAATGAAAGTCCCTTTGATGATTTGACACGTTTATGGTCTCTCTTTTTCATCCTCCCTCCTTCCGGAATTTTCACCTCACCACCTTCCGCAAGCCCCCCTCCCCTTCTCAATCTGAGACGATTTCTTCCATATTTTCTCTCTAAAATTTCCCACATTTTCTTCACCTTGTTTCTCTATCTAGAAATCTACATATGTAATGTATGTATGTATATATACCTACGTATTTTCGATTCCACATTACGGCAAATCAGGAATTCGTGAGAAATTCGGAGCAGCAAACAACAATTATATAGATATACGTGCGATTTTATGTGCCATGTTTGAAAATTATATACATTTTCAGAATGCGTTGGTAAGTATTGTAATTATAATTCTAATTTATCGTACAATCTGTTTGGTTCATGATAAAACTGATAATATATATATAAACCTAGTTTTATAATTTGCATGGTAGTTAATTTCCACCCATTTTCTCATTAGGGCTATGTTAATCATATTATTCTTGCGTTTATCGGGAATTTTGCGTACATTTGTCTTTTTGGGTGCAAAATTTGGTCATAATTGCATGATTTTATTGGATGCAGAGTTCCTGTGATTTGTTTCTTTCAGAGGCTAAATAAACGGAAGTTTAGAGTATCAGATTTGAATTATTGTTTGTGTTGAGAATTAAATTAATTGTGGCTGCATTATTTAATTGGAGGGTTTTAAAAGGTGGTTTCAATAATGGCTTTCCAATTGAGTTCTGCAGTTCCAAGATTGGGACTTCTGTCAACTTCTGATCACACTTCGGTGGTGTCTATGAATCTATTTGTGGCTCTCCTTTGTGCTTGCATTGTAATAGGTCATCTCCTTGAGGAGAATCGGTGGATGAATGAGTCGATCACGGCTCTTTTGATTGTGAGTTTTTCATTTTTTACTGTCAATATCCTCCATCTTGAAGAATTTTATGAAGTTCTCCCTCGTGTTCCAGACTTAGAGTTACATTTTGCTTTTTAGTCTTTTCCAGAGAAAGAGATGCATTTGTATTTTAGAATAATAAACCCGCATGATATTCCTAATTTGTTATTTTCTTTTTTACTATCATTTCTAGCATCACAACGCCACTACTAAATTCTTAGTTCATATTAAAGGTATTCTTGAAGCATAAATTATCTTTAAAAGTCTTCATTTTAAAAATGTATACCTAAAAATTAGAACGGAGGGAGTATTAAACCTATATTTTTTGTAACTTGAAAAATTTAAATTCCTTGGCAATTTAGTCAAGTATTTACACTGGGCTTCAGTAAGTAGATTAATTGTTATTTTAAAGCTCAACCTCAATATATTGTTTTCCTTGTATTGTCTACCAATGGAGCATCAGCTCATTATATTGTTAAATCATATAAAGATATTATTACTTGAAGCTGCAGTTTCCATAAGTGTATGAACGATCGAAAGCTAGTATAAATTCCGTTTTCATTCATATTCTTAGTTTGCAACTAATATTTGGATTTATGGTAGGGTATATGCACAGGAGTTGTTATCTTGCTAATAAGTGGAGGGAAAAACTCTCATATTCTTGTCTTCAGTGAAGATCTTTTCTTTATTTATCTTCTTCCACCTATAATATTCAATGCGGGTGATATTTGATCTTCTTTATCATGATCTTTCATATATGTACTTTTTTATCATGATCTTTCATATTCCAAAAATTGTACTAGTTTTTCATATAAAATATTATTTAGATGATTGTCCCAATTCGTATTTTATAATTTTTGAGTTTCCCATATAGCATATTTTCATTTCTGGCATTAATCCATGTGCTTTAAACGACAATCTTTTAGGGACCTATATTTTGATTAGCATATAATTCAGTTAAATTTGATTTCGATTACGTTTTCCAACTTTATTTTGAAATACCTTGTCATCTTTGTTACCTTTCATCGTGTTGTTTTACGTCATACATCCAAATTAACTTGAGGAAATTAAGGAAGTGCCAGTTACTCAATTAACTCTGGGACTGTAAGAATTTATGAATCGAAGCTAATGAAGCATATTTTTCAGTAGGTTTGTTCTATTGAGTATAACCTTGCAATATTCATGCATTAACAAATAATGTGTAGAAGACAAGCTTGTTGTTGTGACGCAGCAATAAAAATGGTTTGATTAACACTCTTAACACAATCTTCTGTAGTAACAAGAATGAGCATGAATTTTCATAGAACTTGTAATATGATAAAATCAATAATCAAAGTCTGCTGAAAATAACTTTACGGAAGCTTTAAATAGTCTAAAACAAAATTACAACCCTAGTTATGAAAGGAACAACTAAATTAAGAAAAACCCAAAAATCCTATAAAATCGACAAAAAATTCAAGTAGCCTAACGTCGGTTTTCCATGCGTTTTTTCTGGCTTAAAATGACATGTAGCATGGCTAAAAGTCATGAGTCTTGTTGATGTTGTCAACTCCTTTTCGAATTGGGATTATGGGCCCTGGGGTTATGGGCCCTGTAACTCCAAGCTGATCAAAAGTAAGTTATGGCTATTTGAAGTTTACTAGCCCAAAACTGTCAAGTTTAGTATTTACTTTTGCCAAGTAGAATTTATATTAAAAGGGAAGACAATTACAGTGGATTGGGGCATTGCACATAACAATTGTTATAAACATCAAACGGACAAATCCAATAATAGGGCTGCTATAACAAAAGGAACAACACCAATCAGACTAAACTAACATGAACAGATTCCTAACTATACTATTCAATATTACAGGCCACTCTGCATGGCTTTTTGAAGGTCCAACTTAACTTGTCTAGGCTTTCACTACTCAGCTCTGCATCATAATAATTTGAAGGCCTGAAGCTAGTATGTGCTGATAGTTACATTTATTTCTTCATTGTCATGTTGCTTGTGGATTGTGGAGCTCTCTCTTTGGAGTGCTAGGAGAGGAGTGGGTGTGTCCTGCTACGGTGGAATATATGTTATTAATTTGTTTTAAGAGGATTTAGAAGCAAGAGGGATGCCAAAATTTTATGGAAGTGTGTCTTCTTTTCTATCTTATGGGGAATTTGGAATGAACGCAATGCTAAGTTGTTTAGAGAAAGTTACTTATCGTTAAAGTTGTTGAATGATAGGGTTATTTTTCTTGCATCTCTTTGGGCTTTTGCTATGGGGTCTCTGTTATTGATTTATGTAGAGATTGTAGGGCTGCAATTTTTTAAGCTGCTTTTTTTTTGATATTTTAGTTTTCTGAGGGTTGATGGGGAAGAAGGTTTTTGGGATGAAGGATAAATATCACAAACATAATTATCACACAAAACTCAATCAATCAATGTATCCAAAACAATAAAGTAAATCACCATTTATAATACTCCTAAATAACTTTCCTAACTTAAATTGGACTCTAATAAGATAACTACAAATTAAAATAGACTAATTAAAATACAACTTCTAATTTATAGGTTTGCAAAGCTTTTTATATTGTTCTAACCAAGTCTCACAGGCGTCCTACATCAGTTCTCTTTCACTAAGAAAAACTACTCCGTCGAGTTAAAAACATTAACGCAAGAATTAACATGGTGGATCACCAAGAGCTTCAAATTTGGCATGTCGATAGCACAAGTAAGAGTAAACTTGGTATTGCCTTTGATAATCAAATAGATATTAGCACGAGCATCATGTTGTGCATGACGATCCCATAGTCATGTACGACCTAAGATAATGTGACAAACCTTAAGGGGTAGAACATCACACATAACAGTATTCTTAAGCTTGCCAACGAAAAATGTAACCAAACACCTTTGAGTAACACGCAACTTTGTATTGGTAATCCATACAACATCATACAGTTCTAGATGAGGCTCAACTTTTAGCCCAAGTTTCTTAACTGTTTCCTTAGAGATAACAAGCTTAACTGCTTCCATACAACTCCCAGTATCAATCATAAAAAAAGAGCATATCAGTCTCGCATATCAGACTCTCGTCTGAAAAATTTGTCCATGATGAATTTTAGGATCACCCTTTTGTCTCTGAACAATAAGTAAAGGTCGAAGAACACCTAAACATCCTTCCAAATGAGCATCAACTTCCAAATCCTGGTCATCGGGCGCATATTTGACGTCTAACGACTTGCAAACCTCTTCGTCCAAGTCAATTTTTCCAAACTCTTTGCCAACAACAAGAAGTTGCCTTGAGGGAGAAGAGACAACATTCACCTTTGTGGAAGGCACTTAAAAGACATGTGGTCAAAACCACGACAATTATAACACCTTAGAGATATTAGGTCTGCTAGTAGCTGAAGGGCTCCACAACAGTAGTTTCACTCCGAGTTTGGACTGGTATTGGAGGCCTAACAAAATTTTTTTTCAAATTATCCTCCACTTGGGTAGCAACTTAATCGACATCATCCACAACAAGAGTTTACCTAATGCTACACCACCTACAATCTCTATATTCAATCCTCGATGGTACATGGAGATTAAAACTTCTTCAACCCAAGGGATTTCGGATCATGTAACCAAACCAGAATAATGATGTATATTGATAGATTTACTTCCTTTACACCAACTCGCTTAATCGCAATATGCTCATTACTTATAATCCGAAGGCACAAAATGTCGTGTCAATTTAGCTTTCATATCTTCCCATCTTCTCGAGTCAGTATAAATTTCATTTGATGTTGATCCCACCAAATCACGGGTTTGTCCTTTCAATTTAAACTTCACAAAGAAAAGTTTTCTTTCATCGAATAATTCATACCAACGAAAGAAGCTCTCCAAACTATGAATCTAATCGAAGAATGCTTTAGGACCATTATCGCCATTGAAGTCTCCAACATTTAATTTCGCTCCTCTATCCACTGCATTCATCCTAAGATCTGGAACATGAAAATTAACTCGTGGATTAGGGTCATGTTGCTGTAGTCTCAGATGATTAAGATCTGGGATGGGGTCTTCAAAATTCATATGAGCATCTTCTTGTCCCTTATTAACGCGTTCCTGAGTACGTCAACTTATGCTGCAAGTGATGTAATAGAAGCTTGAACATTTGTTGCATTTGCAGTAATTGGTGTGATTGAATCTTCAATCCTTTTGAGACGTTCATCTTGTTGTAACATATAAGTATCAAGCTTAGCGTTGATTTCTCCGGCATTTACTATGGTTCTTGCAAATAAAAATATACGTTTATTTATTTATTTTTTATTTTTTTTGGGACTTGCTCTCTAGGGGCTTAAGTGCAGAAAGTATAAAGAAACAAAGATGGAGTTGAAACTAATGAAATTTCAAGGGTTAAAATTGAAGAAAATGAAAGTACAAGGATTGATATGTAAAATTTTAGGGTATTTTAAAATTTAAGAAAATTTGGGGGACTAAACTAGAAAACTATAAAAACTTTGGGGTACCTAACTGTAATTTGCTAGGAGATATTTTTTCCCCAGATCTCTTTTTATTCTTCATCAGTCTTGTCTCTCTCTGCTTCACTTTTTCATGCAAGTCTAAGGAGAGTAGCAAGCTTGAGGAAATTTTCTCGACAAAAATGAGAATGGTGGTGGCGGGCTGTTACTCGGACTCAACTGTTTCAGATGGAGTACCCGTGTCGACACGATCCGACACGGAGTCTTGGAAAGGGATATATGGTCGGATCAACAATTTCAATCTGGATCTGGTGAAAGAATGAAGCTGAGTGGGACATGAGCGACAAGAAAGGGAAGAAAGACTGAAAGAGAGGTAGAGAGTAAGAGATTGAGACTTACCTTCTATTCTTCTCCTCCTCTTCTTCTTTTCTTCTCTTCTTCGCTTCTAATCTTCTGATCTCATCTTCTAGTGTTCTAATCTTCTTCTTTTCTTCTCCAGAGTTTTCTTCTGACGACCGAGTTTTGTTCTCCAACGATCTGAGTATTTGACGAGTTTTCTTCTCCAACGTCTGAGTATTTGAGATCTGAGTACAGATTTGGATAAATATTTTTGGAAAATTACATTTAGATACCTCATAGTTTTTATATTTTTTAAATTTAGTCCTCTAAGTTTTCTAAAAGTTCAAAATAGCTCCTGAAAAATTATTTATCAATCCCTATAGTTTTGTTTTCTTCCATTTTAGCCCCTAAAGTTTCAGTAATTTCAGTTCTGCCCCTGTTTTTTTATATTTTTGCACTTCAACCCCTAAAGTTTCATGATAAATGCATGTCTATATGAGTTTGGCATACCGTATCCCCGCACCCGTGTCCAAATTCGGATTCATATCCACATATCCTCTATTTTTTGACTTCACGTGTCCGACACTTAGATTCGTACCCAAATCCGACACCCGCACCCGAGTCCGAGTAACACAGGTGGCGGGACGCACCGGCGGTGATGGTGGTGAACGCTTCTTCTACTCTCTTTATGTTTTTTTCTCGTTTTTGTCACACTCACGTTGGAGGAGGGTTTGGTTGTGGCTTTCCTTTGATTGACCGCTGTCAGGTCAGGTTGCAATATAAGCTGCAATTTGTGGCAGCTAGGGTTTCAAGAGGTTTTGGGTTGTTCAATTGGGTCTATGGTGGTGGATATTAGGGTAGATTTTGGATATGTTTTGGTATTGTTTGAGTTTTGGAAATTTAGGGCTGACTGTGTCTTGTTTGGTATAAGCGTTGCTGCAATTAGGGTGGTGTTTGTGTAGGTTTTTGGTTGGGTAATGCTAGTTTGAGATAGAAGTTTTGTTAGTGGCAGCGGCTGGTGTGGATGATGATGGCAGTGCTTGTTTATTAGATGGTGTTTTGGTTAGGGTTAGGGTTATTTAGTACTATGATTTCACGACTGTTTATAGCGGCAAAAGGTGGTTTAGAAGTTTGGCTTTGATATCAATATTGAAACAACCAAGGTCAAATCAAGAGTCTGGAACAAATCTCAAGTCAAAATTTCGAGTCGGAATCGAATTAAATCCAACCAAATAAGGCCTAAAACCACGGAATCGAATAGTATCTTTTTGGGTCATCTTTGCCCACTACAGGCTCACCCAAAAGGTCATGACTGAAGGTAATATTGATAGTAACTTAATTCCTTATATACAGACAAATTTTTTTCATATCTTTCGATGTGGGACTGATGTGCTACAAATATGATAGGGACAGAGATTTTGGGATGAAGGATAAATATCAGAAAGATAATTTTCACACAAAACTTAATCAATCATTCAATGTATCCAAAATAATAAAGTACATTACCATTTATAATAGCAAACTGATAAATCCATAACAAAAAATGACATTTTCACATGAAAACCGTCGCTATAGATCCTATAGCGACGGTTTTCAACGTCGCTATACATTTATAGCGACACTTTTCATGTGAAAATATCAAAAAGTGTTGTAGAAATATCAATTTCCTTTATAATATTCTTAGACAACTTTCCTAACCTAGGTTGGACTCTAATAAGATAACTACAAATTAAAATACAATATAAATTAAAATACAACTTTTAATTTATGAGTTTCTAAAGCCTTTTATATTGTTTTAACCAAGTCTCACAAGCTCGTCCTACATCAAGGGTGGACTTCTTGTCAAAAAAAAAGTAGGTGCTGATAGTTACAGGTCTCAAACTCGATGTGTTCTTATGGTTGTTTGGTTTCATCTGAAACTAGCTTTGCTTAAACTTTTCCTTATTTGTGAAGATCAACCTATTCAGATTTCAGACTATTAGGAGAGGACCGGGGGGGAATTCCTTCTTAGTTCTTACCGTTTCCAGACATAGAGATGGTATATAAAATAAGGAGGAGTCTGCTTGTTTTGGATCAGCAAATTCTTTCTCAATTAACTTTATTTGGATGAAACCCTACAATTGCGGACATCCTCCAATATTTTATTGTGGTCTATTGCAACGAAAATTCCTTGACTGTGTTGACAAGAAATGGAAGAGAAGTTTTATCTTTACCATATTAGACTCATGATTATGAATGGGAAGTTTGCAGAGGAGAACATTTAAAGCACTAATTTACAAAATAAGGAAAGCTAGTGAAAATGTATACATATTTGAGAACTATAAGCACTATATCACCTAAACTTATCTGGGAATTAATGGAGGCGCTGATGTAGAAGTAGTTTGGGCTACTTCGGCTAAATACTTTCCACCCAATTATGAAGCTTAATTTTTTTTTTTGTAGGAAGTTGTTAAGCCATGCACGACGATATTTGGAGAAAAACAACTGTTAAAAGTTAATTCGAAAATAGAGGAAAGATAAAACTAGGGTGAAGCTCTGCACTCCACTATCCCTAGGATCCTCAACCGCAAAAGAGTAAATTGATCGCAATCAACAATAATATCTTTTAATAATGATATTCAATAGTGTAATTAACTTGTGGATTTACATCACTATTTAAAAAGACTCAAAACCATAATATTACTTAGAAAACAATAAAAGTACTATACGACTAAAATACCCTTACTAAATATTAAAATTTCCTAATCACTATTAAATGTCCTAAATCCCCACTAGTAGATAAAATAATATTATATACATTAATTTGTCTCAATATAATGCCAAGCAAGTATAATTAATTAGATTCATTCAAGGTTTTTTGAGGTGGCCTTGGTTGACTGTGGAGGAATCGAACTTCCCATTTCACCATTTCTCACCTTTTTCTTATTAAACATAATAAAAATTTCATAAAATAAATATAAATTTCTTCTCATCTTTGGACTTGTTTCCCCATCAAGTGGTATATTAGGATCATTTTAAATTGGTTTTGGCTAAAACAGAATATAAGATACCAATTTAAGTATACAGAGGTAAGGTTATGTGTCAAAGAAAAAGGTATACAGTTGTAAGGTTTTGAAATCTCCAACAAATGGTTATGGAATCTTGCATGACGTAAGAAATAGAAAGTTTTAGGATTAGTCTCGGTGCGGTAACCCCTGTGAACAGTATGTGGCTATGTTTAAGTGGAGATTTGGGTTCGTCATTGGCTTAGGATGCGAGGAGTGGTTTCGAAATTTAGAATGTATGTGTGAAGTGTAGAAGAAGAAGAAAAGGAGAAAAAGAAAAATATTAGTATCAGTTATAAACTTACAAGAGTTGAGCAATATCACACAAACTCTATCTCAACCTCTCCCATTTCATTGCTGGATTTTACTGAAAGTGAGTATCCGTATATATAGGCTGCTGGATGTCTTACTATCTTAGAACTAGGATATTCAAGTAGGACACCGTGATTCTTAACAAATGACTAGACTAAATAACTTGACTAAATAACATATGTCCTAATTAGCCTATATTAGCACCTCAAATTAGCAGGGAGGAGGCTGAGAAAGCTAATGAAACATATATGTTAATGAGATAACATCATTGACTAATTAGCCTATATTAGCATTTTATAAAACATGGAAAATAAAGACAAATTAGCTTATGTGAGGGAGGAAAATTTAGGCTTCATTATCTTTAGGGTTTTATTCATCTTCCCCAAATGATCTACATAAGAGAGGCTGTTGGGGGTGGAACTTGTTCATAGAGCAGAAGATTCCAAAGGCGTCCCTTCCATTAATTGGAAAAACTACCACCGGCTTTCATTTTTTCCGAGATCATTCTTTGATGAGGTATAAGGACAGTGTACAAAACAAAAGTATCCACATTAATTTATAATTGTCTATTAATAAATACTATCTAAGGTTAGTTACTAAATTAAAAACCATATGCAAGCTGTTAATGAATAAAATTTGAAAAGAATAAAATGAAGAAAACCCTAAAATAAACTTTTTCCTTTTGTTTTGAGGATGGTTAGATTTGTTTTGCAAAAAAATGTTTTGATTTTTTTGTTTTGATTTTCTATTTTTATTTTTTATTTTTTTTATAAACCAATTCTAAATTTGAAAATAAAAATTAGTTTAGTGAGTTACTGAAGTACAAAAAATGTGCCAACTCTTTTTTAGTTAAAAACTTAATTAGAAGGCAAATAACGGAAAAGTTAAACTTGGAGGTTTTTTTTTTTTATAAACCAATTCTAAATACAAGTACAAAAATCTTCTTAGTTTAAAAGTATATACAAAAAAATATTATGATTAGCTAAAAGACAAATTTTCTTTTATTTAACTTCTTTATTCACTTACAAAAAAAAGCTTAGTTTGGGGTGCAAATTATCTTTTAGTCCTTGGCAAAAAATAATTAATTTTAAATAAAATAAAATAATTTTAAAATAATTAAATTAAATAAAATAATTAATTTTAAAAATAAAATAAAATAATTAATTTTAAAATAAAAATAAAATAATTAATTTTAAAATAAAATAATTAAAATAATAAAACAGATTTTTTTTTGTAAAATTGGTTTAAAGTTCCTAAACAATAACAAATTATTTTTATAAAAATTTAAAAATAATTATGTTTGAAATTTTACAAAAAAATTCTGTTTTACAATTCTGTTTTAAAAAATAGACTAAAAGACAATTTAAATTTTGTTTTAGACAAAAAATTCCTGTTTAAAAAATTCTATTTTTACAAAAAATTGATCCGTATTTTACAATTTTGTAAAACACAATTTTATTTTACAATTTTGTAATAACAGATTTTTTTTATAAAAATTGTATTTACAATTTTGTAAACACAAATTTATTTTACAATTTTGTAAAAACAAAATTTGTGTAATTTTTTTTTGTAGAATTATTTTATTTTACCATTTTATTTTTATTTTATTTTTATTTAAATTAATTATTTTAAAATTATTTTATTTATTTAAAATTACTTATTTTTTGCCACTCTTTAGCCAAATTTTTTGATCGTAGTGAATGGTTTTTCGGTTTGGGGTGCAAAAAGTCGACAACGGTTGTAAAGTTTGGGGTCGCAAATTGTCTTTTAGTCTTCTTTATTTAACTCATAAAATTTCACAGATGAATAATTTGACTCTCTACGTAATGGTAGGCAAATGAATTTTTGAGAGATACGAAGCGGTCGGTGATGTAGACAAGATGAGAAAAGGAATAAGAGTACTTATTTCCGTAGAGAATCGGTAAAGAAACACACACAAAAGCCCATAGCTTTAATCTCAAATCAATATATTCAATAAAAAATAAAAATAATGAAGTATTTCAATGTTTAAATAGAAAACCCAATACTTGGAGACTAAGTAAAAATCTTAATTTAGAAAGGAAACAATCTCCCAACTAAAATCTACTACTATAATAAACTCTCCTAATTGAAATCTACTACTACAATAAAACTCTCCTAATGAAAAGCCACTACTATAATATCCTACTAAATAATTTAATTAATAACTCAACATTTATCTCTAAATAACAATACAAAATTAATAATAAACTTCTTGAATTTTTTCTTCCGTATCGCATCATTCTCCTTGCCTTTGAAAAAACTCGTCCTCGAGTCGAGTTTTGAAATATCGAAGAATAATAAACCATAGTCCGGGAGATGTCTTCCAACAAAACATGCGCATCCGAACATTCAATGTCATGAGCACAATTTTCGGGAATAACAATGACATAATATAGAAATTTGAAGTAGCATGGGACTCGAATGTATCAACCGGAAAGAGAAAATCAACATGACTGACCTTAACTTTATCTTTCTTGATGTTTTCGCATGTGGGGTCAAACTTAACTTCAATTTCCTCATTGTAAACCATTTCTGAATTTGTAAGTTGTTCAACACACTTTATTTTCGCTTCATGTTTTTCACAAATATGAATATGTGAGAGTACTTGTTCTTCTTTATCCTCACCAATTTCATATTGGTTATTGAAACGTTTAAGTATTATGAGACACATCAATTGTCTTGTAAGAATTTACTTTGTGGGTCTTCTTTTGTGAACGCATCGTTTTAGTTGAACAAACACGATTAGGGCGAACATTTTTTTGCGCTTGAACAAAATATGGACGAACATACTTGTTTCAAAAATTACAAGCTTATCGCATAATTTTCAATACTTGGCACTATACGAGACATAAGACCTTTTAAGTTGCTCGTATATGACCAAAGTTCGATGCTTAAGTTGCTTTATCTTATCCCAAAGAAAGTCTGGATTGTTAAACGTGGAAGACATTGTATATATGTAGAGGGGCTGAATTGAAAATTTCAAAAACTTTGTGGGTTAAATTGAAAATTAAAAATTGTGGGGGCTAAATTGAATATTTCAGAAACTTTAGAGATTGAATTGAAAGTTTTAAAAACTTTGGGGGCTTAATTGAAAATTTCAAAAAGTTGGGGGTACCAAACTGTAATTTGGCAGAAGTAACACCATAAATTTGATGAATGTTATGCATACATCAGAATGGCGATGAAACGATAACGATAATATTTTTTTTTGAAATAAATAGAGACCACTACGAATACGATTCTTGCTCAGATTATGCTTTAAATCTCTCGAAAAATTATTGTCGATTCTCTAGCGAAATTCGATAATTTGATGGAGGCAAAAAAAATAGAGTAGGAAAGAATTGGGTGAAATCAAAAGATATCAGGAATTTTGGCTCTGATACCATTATGATGTAGGAGAAGATGAGAAAAAGGAATAAGAGTATGGAGATATCTCCGTAGAGAATCGGTAAAGAAACAAACACAAAAACATATAACTTTAATCTCAAATCAATATATTCAATAAAAAATAAAAATAATGAATTATTACAATGCTTAAATAGAAAACTCAATACTTGGGGACTAAGTAAAAACTCTAATTTAGAAAGGAAAAAATCTCCTAACTAAAATCTACTACTATAATAAACTTTTCTAATTGAAATCAACTACTACAATTAAAACTCTCCTAATAAAAAGCTACTACTATAATATCTTACAAAATAATTTAATTAATAACTCAACATTTATCTCTAAATAACAATACAAAATTAATAATAAATTTCTTGAATTTTTTTCTTCCGTATCGCATCAGTAAGTCAGACTAACCTTTAGTATTACATTTTGTTAGGCTTAAAACATATCAGAATAACTGTTAGCTACTACTAGCCTGACAGCAATTGATATGTTATTTAAATATGGATTAATTGTGATGACATCTATTGTTTGCTTTTTTATCCGTAGTTTGGTCGTTGCAGCAAAACTGAAGGATTGCAGAGTGATTGTGAATAACAAGAGAATTGTCTTTTTTGTATCCTTGATCTACCATTCTTAATGGAGGGAAGCTTTGGAAAGTATCTTTGAATAAATTAAGAGCCAAATTAAGGACATGGAGGAGTTTACCAGAATGTTACATCAAATCATAATCCCAACTTGATTAACAAAACAATTGCGATGGAAAAAATACTTTACATGAAAAATGAATATAATAATATTGAGAATGCAGTGAGTGACTAGGGATACAATGAGAAATTATTGTACTCGTAGGAAGTTAACTGGCAACGACCAATGAGATGATGAGTACAAGTTACATCTGGGTTGCTTATATGTTATGAAAATGAAATAATTAATGCAGTAGATAGAGAAGTTGTCCATTCCGAGTTAAACTACAAGATAGAGTAAGCTCTGATGCCTGGAAAGTGTGGTTTGGGTCATGTAAATGACACAACTGCCTTGTATAAGGCGGAGATATGGCTTGACTAGTTGATGATTAGGTTGTTTTAATGCACCTTTAGTTTTGATTAAACATGATATACTTTGGATTCCTTTAGGTTTGCTGTCATATCTGAATTTCTCATTATAGTGAGGAAATCTAGTGAGCTTTCTTCTAGGTACCGAGGTCAAGCCACCTTAAGGGGGTGTTTGATAAAATTTGAATAAATTTGAATTTGAATCTGAATAAAAAAAAAGTTGTTTGATATTAATATGTGAAACATCCTAATGACATAATTTTATTATTTTACCCCTTTGAAAAAATTCAAAGTTGTAAATTTATTTAATATTACTTAATATAATAGTTAACATTTTTTTAATTTTTTTTTTTTTAATTTTTTTTTACTTTATTCAATTTGCTCATTCAAATTCATTCAATATGACTTAGCCATTCACTCAATTATCAATTATATGACCGATTTAGCCATTCAGATCATTTTTTCTAGATGTTTAGCTATTCTAAACATGAATTCAGTCCCCAAACAGCTCTACTACTTTTTCTACTACTTGCATGCTAGTTTCAGTTAATGGTTGTATGCTTCCATCTATTTTTTACTCCTTGTCAAAAGTCTAAAAAAATCGCAGCAAGTTGTCTGCTAAAATTAAGTTGGAAAGCCAATCTGCTCTCTTCTATCAACCAGAAGTTGATCAGTTTGCTTCACGCAGAATTCCTCAGCATATCTCTACTGAGCTGTGACTTGAAGCTTGTAGCATAAGAATGAGAGCTAACTGTTGTCTGTAGAGTAAATCATGACATTATTATTTTTTGTTTTTATTGACGCCTAGAACTAATTGTGCGACCAGCTTCTTTATAATGTCATTCGTCGTTCATTATTTTTAGTTTCCTGTTATCCTATTGATTGTGTCATATGGCCATAGCACATGAAATTCTTCTTTATCTATCCTTTCAGCATGGATCTCATCATTTTTATCTATGCCAGGTTTCAGGTTAAAAAGAAGCAATTTTTCCGAAACTTCATTACTATTATGCTGTTTGGTGCTGTTGGTACTCTGATTTCATGCGCTGTCATATCATTTGGTATGTCAATAGACCTTCAGCATTTTATTGTAGCCTTTAAAATGCTTTATTAGTAGCATATTTTAAGTGTATTAGGCTGAAAACTCTATATTTCGCGAAAATCTCACATGAAAGAACTTTGATGTTTTTAGTTCACCATAATGGGTAATGCATCTCTCAGTTTTTTAGTTATTATTATTTTTTTGGTGTAGCAAAACTTGTTTTTGAATCAATTGAATTTCTCCCCTTTTTCCAGTTGGGTCAATAGACTTTCAATGGCTTCAATTGCATCACTAAACTCTTAAGAGAAATGTTAAATAGTCATTTCCATATTCTGACAATTTACTGACAGTAACATGCTTAATGTTCTGTTGGGGTTATCCTTTGCTATTGAGTTAGAATTTTTGACTTGAAAGCTAAGTACATGAGTTGTTAGGTCTATTTTGTGTTCCTTTTAGTACAAGTGATGGAGCTGTTGGGAATCTTGATTCTCGAGAACTCTTTCGGTATCAGCAGGCTTCATTTTGTAGTTACTTGGTCTAAAAACAAACTGATTTCTGATTTATTTTCTTGCAAACTTGAACAATAAAGCGAGAGAAGTTAGTTTAGCAAACATTAGTAAAGTACTAGTTTCCAATATTTTCATCTGATCTGGTCTTGAAGTTTGCCAAATAGACGCCCCGTTTGGTGCTGTTTATTTACACCATGTTATAGCTTATATCTTAAAAAGTTGGGGCTGTTGAGTTTGGTGCACCTTGTAGGAATAAACTATAATAAAATTATAGCCTAGCATACGCATAACCTACAAGTTGCTTAGGGGTGATAATCATATTATAGATTGTGCAGTCATTTAATAAATTTTTTAGAACTTCCACGAATAGCTCAAGCAAAATCATTAAATCCCATAATATCCCTAAGTTGTCTGATTGTCATAATCCGATGGTCATAATCTGATTGTAATAATCTCAGGTTGCACTGAACAGGACCTCTGTTTTATCCTTTCAGAGTGTAGGAAATCAAAAAAAGAAAAGAAAACCATATTATAACTTTTAGATAAAGTCTACACCTGTTTTGGGAGAATGGACAGACGACTGGTTTATTTTTTATTGTATTTTATTTTATTTTTTGTTTTTTTATAATGCTAACCATTTAATTGCAATAATTCAAACATCTTTCATCTGTCATGTACTCATTCCTCATAAAAGCTTAAGCTATTATAAAATGTGTCTAACAATGTATATCATCCTTTAGCAATCTCCCTCGTGATCCTAACACTCATGGAGAGATAACTCTTGTGCATTAAAATACACAAACAAACATTGTGCAACTCGCTAACAACATAATGGATAAGACTTGAACCCAAAACCTTGGGGAAACAAGAGTTCTGCTAGCATGCTAAATTATCAATTGATCTAAAAGCTTTCCCAACAATGTATTTCATGCTTAACATCTTCCAACTAAAACAATTCATATTTGTGAGTCCTTGTTTTGTGGACAGAAAAAGGTTGATTCCACTCTGCAATTTGTATATAGCTTGTTTTCTGGGAAACTCTATTCCTTGTGATGACATGAATCAATATATATGGGCACAAATGGGGTCTCTGATATGTTGAATTAAACTTTTATTTTCAGCATGGGTATATGGAAAGAAACTAAAACTGTCAAGTAAAAATAGCTATATGGCTGTCTGGTGTCTTATAGTACTGAAACATGTGTGATGTTGGTATGTGATTTTTTATTAGTAAAATTTTTTTATCTTATTTTTCTTGGCGTGATCCAGGTGTCACACAATCCTTTAGAAAAATGGGTATTGGCTCTCAGGACATTGGGGATTATCTGGGTATCGACTTTATCACTTCATTTGTTTCACCTATTAAATTCCATAACTTGTTTGGACTGTAACCTTTTCCCTCCATTATTTTAGCAATCGGAGCAATATTTGCTGCAACAGATTCTGTTTGCACATTGCAGGTATTTATTTAAATTGTTGGCATTATATTAAATGTCTCAAAACGATTAGCAGTTCTAAAAGATTTTTTTGGTACAGGTGCTTAATCAGGATGAGACACCATTACTTTTTACAGCCTGGTATTTGGCGAGGGTGTTGTAAATGATGCTACATCAGTGGTACTTTTCAATGCCGTTGAGAGCCTTGACCTCGCAAGTCTTGATTACAGTGTTGCACTTCTTTAATTGGAAATTTCTTTTATTTATTAGTTACAAGTACCATGTTGGGGGTGTTTGTAAGTCTCTCTCTCTTCTCTGTCTCTCTATCTCTTTTCTTTCTTTCTATTGCAAGTTTTTTTGAGGTTTGTGAAATGTGTTACAGATATGACATCTTACTTTTTCTGCTGCAGGCTGGACTTCTTAGTGCCTACATTATCAAGAAGCTATATTTTGGAAGGTAAAATAATAGTCTCTAAAATTTTGTGTGGCTATGTGTAGGTTCCTTTTGTACTATCCCCGTGTTCTATGTAGCATTTTTTTTAATGCAATAACACAATCTCTATAACATATAAGCGACATACTGAAAGACCTGTTGATTGGCTTTGGTCCTCTTTTATTTATTTATTTCCTTTTTCCGACAGTGATCTGCTTATCTTTTTCTTCTTAATGAATCGAGTAGTAAAACTTTATCTTCCTGTCCGTTCAGGTGATTGAAGTAGTTACCTTTCTCTAGAACCTACTTTTATGCTTAAATTCCATGCATCATATGCAATACATTAAAGTGTTGATAATTCTATGTCCATAATCACACTTTAATTTAACATGGTTAAAAGGCAAAGCTGATGCAGCAACTACTGGATTGCAGTACCAAAATCAGTGGCTTTGGAAGCCTGAGGATTAGACAGCAAATCAAAGAAAGTCAGAAATTTCTTCTTGTAGTTTAGGAAGTAATTATGCTTTATTTATTTACATTTTATATGTAAGTATGTAAGTATTCAATATTTGACACCTGGGTCAATCCTGTGCATACACAATATACACAAAAATGCGTGTATAGTAGCCAAACAATCCAAGCCCCTATACGCACCAAATATACTATCATTCTTAGCCTAAGGACTTAATTTTGCTTTATTATTCTCCCTCCATCTGGTAAAGAAAGTCATTTTTTGCGTGTTCATTATTCTCTTTTTTACGCATGGAAAGGTATTTTTAGGGCAGCATGATTTTTATTGATAATTTTGTTGTCAGTATTAAACTTTTAGGACTAAAAAACTTGTTATTTGAAAAAATAAACTATGTTCATGTGTATCCTAGGCTAACAATATGTGTACAAGAAATCACCAAGTCAAATAGGACTCTTATTTATGAATGGAGGGAATAAAATTTTATGCGTAGTTTAAGATATTTTTGTATTATAGTAATGGAGAGAATAATTTTTATGATTAGTTTAAGATATTTTTGTATTATAGTAAGCATTAGGATTTATTCAATCATAGACTATGAATTGATGTAATTACCCAACTCTGTAAACTTAAGTATTGAGAATTTTGGCTAACCTTTGTGCTTATGTGTGCTAAATGATCCCAAGTAAGTTGGATGCTTCCCTATCTATCTTCTTCCTTTTCCTTCCTCTATCACTGGGTATGCATTTTCAAGAGGTATGAGAGTAGAACTAGGGCTACTGCTTCTAACTCTCATTATCCCCATCTCTTTAACGGTCCTTCTACACCATTATCTATTTCTGGCTTGAGGTAAACAACCCAATAACTAAAGTCGATTTTATCATCATCAGCATTCAGATATTCTCTGAGTACATCGTCTAACACATCAGAATTGACTTCTCACCATGTTTATCCACTCATCATGGACCCCACATTTTCTGAAACTTCACAAAAGCATTGCCATTGTCAAAGTTGCAACTGTTTTCAACATTCACCAAAGCAAAATATCATCATGAAGCCCTTACCGACCTAGACTCCAGGTCTGGGACTTCAGCTGCAACCATTTGAAGCCGATCCCTGCCCAGTACTTTATTTATCCAAAATCCTAAGGTAATTGCCTGCCCAACTTATCCAAGCTGTGGCTTCCCTTCTGCATTCTTATAAATATGGGACTCCTTTTATAAATTTTGGCCTACTAAATGTGGATGATTGATGTGGGAAATAGAATTTGTAGAATTGATTTGCAATAAACGGGATGATATATTGTGCTCATAACAAGTACAAATAAACGACATTCCATTATGCTTTTTAATAAGTTCTAATAAGTACTGGTAAATTATTTACCAAAATCCTAAAGTGATACTTGCCCACCTTAGGTGCTTCTGGCCCTGCATTATGATACAAATTTTCCTATGTAATAAAATTTGAAGTACTGAATTAGCAAAAAAAATGATGATCTTTATGTGCTTGCAAAAAAGTAGAATAGAATAACATTCCTTTATTCTTTACAATTCTTCTTCAGCGCAAAGTTTGCAGTTTTAATTTTATCAAACTTGAATCAGCAATTTAAGTTGTTTAGTATTACTTATTCAGAATGACAGTCTGGTTTGTTTCAAGAAAGTTCTGCTGTTCATTTCTTGTTCATCTGACACACAATTGAAACCAAAAAACAGAAAAAAAAATCATATCACTCTAAGTTGAATATGTACATGTCACAGGCACTCTACAGATCGTGAGGTAGCCATAATGATCCTCATGGCATACCTTTCTTACATGCTGGCAGAAGTAAGTTCAAATAATGTTTATGCGAGCTTTTGTGGGAGGCCCTTGTATGGTTTGCCTCTTTTTCTCATTTAGATCTTCATAATTATTAGCCGCTTCACTTTGATGTTAGTCTACCTAATTTGTATGCAGCTGTTCTATTTGAGTGGCATTCTCACTGTATTTTTCTGTGGGATTGTCATGTCTCACTACACCTGGCACAATGTGACAGAGAGTTCAAGAACCACTACCAAGTATGTGTGTGTCATATCATGATTTAGCTTCAGTAATATAAAGCTGTCCTTGCTAATGCTTTAGTTCTCTGAACAATTTATGTACAGGCATGCTTTTGCAACTTTGTCATTTGTTGCTGAGATTTTCATCTTCCTTTATGTTGGTATGGATGCCTTGGACATTGAGAAATGGAGATTTGTGAGTGATAGGTATGTTAAATATATAGTCAGAAACTATGCTAGTTGTTTCATATAATACTTCTGAAGAGAGTTACCACTTTCCACAAATGTTTTGATTTGTTATTATGAATTTCTTGTTAAAATTATTCATTACATTACAGAGTTGAACTGGTATAGTATGTGTCTGACAAGTCCCACTATGTATCTTCCATATGAATTTATCATCTACTGATTATACGTGTTGTTCTTACTTCTCTCCTTTCTCAGTCCTGGAAAATCAGTTGCAGTGAGTTCAATACTTCTAGGCTTAGTTTTGCTTGGAAGAGCGGCCTTTGTGTTTCCACTGTCTTTCTTATCAAACTTAGCCAAAAAGTCTCCAAATGATAAAATTAGCTTCAGGGAGCAAGTAAGGATCTGCCCGTTTTTCCAATTGCTCTTGTTCTGCCTGGGAACTTGATCATGATCATATAACGTCTCAATTTTCAGGTCATTATATGGTGGGCCGGTCTCATGAGAGGTGCAGTGTCTATGGCACTTGCGTATAATAAGGTAAATATGTGGATAATTATACATGTTCTCTTATTTAAATCTAATCTTTTAGTTCAGTAAAAATCTAAGCTAGAGAGACTGATTTATAGATAGTTCGAGCAAGTTGGAAATGTGTACAGAAATGGTAGAAGAGGCTTGTGCATGTTAGGATACATTGATTGTCCATGAGCGTTGCATTTGGAATCAAGTATCTGAAATTATTTTTTATTTTATTTTAATTTTTTCAGAGGCACCCGTAGCCAATACCTTTCAGGTGTGCACTGGGTAAACCCTCAGATTCCAAAGCGCTTTTGTGTTTTGAACTCATGACGACGTGTACCTCATAGACACCAATTGAATTTTTGCCTAAAAAGAAGTAACAAGTATTAATGAGGTACACCAATTGAATTTTTGCCTAAAAAGAAGTACAAGTATTCTTAACACGTGATGCCTTTGAAGTGGATTTCCAAGTAGAAGAATTATTACATTAGGAGAACTAGAAAGGGTGGATATTAATTTACAGTTATGTTGTGTGTGGGTGAGAGTTGAGACACTCTTGGACTAGACTCCTAGCCTAATAGAACACTTCTTAGCAAGTATTTCAATTTCTTTTGAAGTGCCTGTTGTAGTTTTGAACTCATGACTTGTACCTCATAGAGACACCTTTTGAATTTTTGACTAAGCAGAAGTAATATTATTTTGTTGATGGTATCTCCAATAGCCTATATGACTTCTTGTAGTGAGGTCAATTCTATTCCCCTCATCACCCACCTATAATAAAATAATTTAAAAAATGAGTATAAAAAAATAAAGAATAAAAAAGTTTTAGCAAATGGAAAGAAATACAATCATTTATGGTGAGGAGGTGGATTTATTAACTAAATTATCTTAAACTATTAATTAATCTTGATGTTTTACATTCTCGAAAAAATATTAATGAGAAAAGATACCTAAGAATTGTAATCCACCAAATATTAACATATATAATATAATTTCTGGTATTTTTAAATCAATTCCTATTAATTAATGACAAAAACTATTTGAGAAAAAGATACCTAGGAATTAGAATCCCTTTAAAAATAAATGATTCATATAATTAAATTATTTCCAAAAATAATGATTCATAATTAATATGGGTTATGAAAAATTCACAGATTAACTATAACTTATCAAAACCTCGCAATCAATATAAAAATCATATGCAATTTATGCAGAGGAAAATATGAAGGTGAGAATAATTAGGCATTAATTTTGGAACGAAAAAAAAATACTTTTATGAAAATACTTAGTTTCATCATAATCCTAGGTATTAGAAATTTAGCTAGCCATGAAATTAAAAACAAAAACAAATAATATTAGTACTACTATTCGCATGAAATAAGAACAATAATTAAAAAGAGAATTTCTATTATATAAATAAAAGAAAGTGACAAATACTCCCTGAAAGTAGTACCACAACTGATTGGAATAAGAGAAAGGACAAACTCTAAATATCTTACTCCTTCCTAGACTAGTGAAAAACTGAGAAAAAGAAAATAACAAGTGGTGTCTTTCTCTCTAAAACAAGAGGCCTATTTATAGGGAAAATAACTTTGAACCCTAATTTAGATTCATTGAACTTGGACACTTTGGTTTCCTTTCCATGTAGGATTCAACTTCCTAGTAGCAATCAACTTCTCAAAAAGATCTTCTAGATAGACTTTTCTTTCTCTTTGTTGATTCGACTTGCACACCAAGATTGTTCCACCTCTTTCCTTCTCCTCAGTAGGATTCTTCTCGACATTCCTTATATGAATAAGAGCATTAAATATCGCTTGATCACCAAGATTTTGACTTTATCAAGACAAATATTAAATCCTACAAAATAAAATAAAACATATTAATTTAATAAACTAATATAATTAAAAGGACAAAATTAGGGATAATTAAATGTATGAATTACGTGTTCATCAAATACCCCCATACCTAGCTTTTGCTCGTCCCCGAGTAAAATAAATAAAAAAAATAAAACAAAAAAAAATTACACTACCCCATTTTCAGAGGAAACACGATTGCACTTAAGATGTGCAACAAGCCTTTAAACCCCAAGGTTACCCCAAGTGGACGAAGTCAGGTCTCGTGAGGGTTTGCAAAATGAATATACCCACAAAATTCAAAAATATTTTTGGTTCAACAAATTATGAAATTGAAAGAAAACTTCTAAATATCCATGGGCATTATACATAAGCAAGATTAAATTCAAAATCACACTTTCACCTTATCAAAAATACTCGATCTTCATTTTTTAGACACCATCCTTCATTAAATCAATTTCATGTGATGCATGCATGTGTATATGTGATGTAACTCTTAGTAGGGATTTTTACCATGAAAATCAAGCAAACTCTTTTTTTTTTTTTTTTTTTTTTTTTTTCCTTCCTTTTCCATTTTTTTCAATTTTGATTCTCGACTTGTGCAATGTCTCATTTTCTTAGGCTTTTCAGAGTTACCCATGTAGAGCGAGCGCGCTGACCAACGACTCCCAAACCAGATGGCTTTTAGGGCACTAGGTGTAGAGACACCCCTAAGGATTTACTAACTCGAGTAACAAAGGCCACAAAATTAGACTAGTCAAGTCGCTTTTATCCATCATACTTTTCAAATAGTGAATATCGATGCTTCCCGAGGCTTGATACCCAGCTTATTTCGCTTAATGGACATCAAGCAATTATTTATTTCTTCTTTTTTTTCCAACTTCAACTTCATTTTTTTTTTCTTTTTTTTTTTTTTTTTTTTTTTTTTTTTTTTTTTTTTTTTTTTTGAAATTACTCAAATCATGGTTTATACCCCACAACTAAGAATTAGTGCAAACGTGAAGTGCAAAAATGCTTGTGAAATCAATTTTAAATCCAGATGGTGTTTTAAACTAAGATTTCAGATCTTATCAAAAAATCAAGAGTTCTAAATCTTTCAATCTCACTCATGTGTTTTGCTCCACAAACACTTATTAGAATTAATTCAATCCATAAAAAGTCAAACAAAATTTTTAATTTTTAAAAATTTTTTTTTTTTTTTTTACTAATTTTTCTAAAAAGAAAAAAAAAAAAAATAAATACAAACAACTCCCCCATACCTAAATCATGCATTGTCCTCAATGTATGCAAATGAAGAAAAGAGAACAAAGATATGAAAGAATTATACCTTGACGATGAGGCGTAAACCGGATGACAATATTATACAAAAGAAGAATATACGCATAAACTTACAAAAACAAGTGCATTACCAAATGCCAATCGTGGGTCAACAAGGTATACCACCTCCTCCTGGTTCTTCGGTATTTCTAAAAAGGGTTTGAGTCGTTGACCATTCACTTTGAAAATTTCTCCACTTTTTGGATTTTCAATATCTACTGCCCCATGAGAGTAAACTACCTTCACTACAAAAGGTCCATCCCATCTAGAACGCAATTTGCCAGGAAATAAATGTAGCCTAGAATTATACAAGAGAACTTTTTGACCAGGTGAAAATGATTTTCTCAAAATTGATTTATCATGAAACACTTTTGTTCTTTCCTTGTAAATTTTAGCATTTTCATAAGCATCATTCCTAATCTCATCTAACTCAAATTTAATTGCAATTGTCTATGACTCCCACCAAAGGACATATCAAAATTCAACTGCTTTATGGCCCATAAAGCACGATGTTCAAGTTCAATGTAAGTGACAAGCTTTCCCAAACACAAGCCTATACGGTGACATTCCTAAATTAGTCTTAAAGGCAGTACGGTAAGCCCACAATGCATCTGACAATTTTAGAGACCAATCTTTTCTATTAGAACTCACCGCTTTTTTCCAAGATTTGTTTTATTTGCCTATTTGAGACTTCTACCCCACCACTTGTTTGAGGGTGATATGATGTTGCAAGCTCAGGGTGATGGAATACTTTTTAGCAAGGATGAAAAAGGTCGATTATGAAAATGTTTGCCTTGATCACCGATTATGGCCCTAGGGGTACCAAAGCGAGAGAAAATATTCTTTTCAAAATTTGACAACAACCTTGTTGTCATTGGTCTTGGTTGGTATAGCTTCTACCCACTTAGACACGTAATCCACCACAAGTAAAATGTACAGATTTCCAAAAGAATTTGGAAATGGGCCCATGAAATCGATTCCCCACACATCAAACAATTCAATGACCGTAATAGGTCAGATTGACATCATATTCCTCCTAGTGATCCTCCCTAATTGTTGACACCTATTGCAATTGGCACAAAATGATGTGGCATCCTTGAATAGACTAGCCAATAGAAACCACATCGAGGACTTTGGGCGGCCGCCTTTTGCCTCCAAAATGTCCTCCACAAGCTTGGTCATGACAAAATGATGTAACACTTCTAAACTCGTGGCTCGGGTACACACCTCCTAATGATTTGATCAGACAATATTTGAACAAATAGGGGTCATCCCAATAAAAGTGTTCGACTTGTGAAAGAAACTTGATCTGGCTTGTTTTGGACCAATGGAAGGAATCTCACTAGTCACTAGGTAATTCACAATATCAAGAAACCAAGGTGTAGCAGATATAGAGAAAAGTCGCTCATCCGGGAAAGATTCATTTAAGGGCAAAAGTCGAGTTGACTCCACTACTAAACGTGACAAATGATCACCTACCACGCTTTCGCACCTTTTTGTCTCAGATTCTAGGTCAAATTCTTGGAGCAATAAGACCCAACAAATTAAACGGCTTTTTGAATCTTTTTTGGAAAGAAGATGTTTGAGAGCAAAGATGGTCAAGTAAACAATTATTTTAGACCCAATAAGATAAGATCAAACTTTTCTAGGGCAAAACTACAATAGAAGTTCTTTTTCAAGAGTCAATAGTTCAATCGAGCATCATTCAAAGTCCTACTAGCATAGTAGATATGATATGGGGAATCTTGTTGATTCTTTTTCCCTAGAACAACACCAATCGTGATAGTCGATGCATCACACATTAACTCAAATGGTTGTCTCCAATCAGTGATTTGATAATAGAGTCAAAGTTAACTCCTTTTTGAAGTTGTTCAAAGGATCAAGACATTTTTCATTAAATTCAAATTTTGCATCTTTACCTAGAAGATCGGTCAAGGGTCTTGCTTTCTTACTAAAATCTTTAATGAATCGCCTATAAAGCCTCGTATGTCCCTAGAAAGAACGAATTTCTTTGATCGTCCTGTAGTGGTGGAAGATTGGAAATGAGGTCAATTTTGGCTTTATCTACTTCAATTCCTTTTTTCGAGATATGATGTGACCAAGAACAATTCCTTTTTTTTTTACCATGAAATGACATTTTTCCCAATTTAGGATTAAGTTTGTTTCCTTACATCTCCTTAGAACTAAGTCAAGGTGGTGAAGGCATTCATGAAATGTAGACCCAAATATGGAAAAATCATCTATGAAAATTTCTAGAAATTTCTCTACCATGTCGTAAAAAAATGCTCATCACGATCTTTGAAAGGTGGCAGGGGCACTACATAGCCCAAAGGGTAGACGACGATATGCAAAGGTTCCATAAGGACAAGTGAATGTGGTCTTTTCCTGGTCTTCCGGGGCTATGGGAATTTGAAAGTAGCCCGAGTAACCATCAAGGAAACAATAATAAGCATGACCAGCTAATCTTTCTAGAATTTGGTCTATGAAGGGTAAAGGAAAATGATCCTTTCTTGTGGCAGCATTGAGTTTTCTATAGTCTATGCAAACCCTCCAACCGTATTGGACACGAGTGGGAACTAACTCATTAGCTTCATTTTGAACCACAATAAGCCGCACTTTTTAGGTACCACCCTAACAGACTTTACCCACGAGCTATCGTAAATGGGATAAATGATCCCATTATCTGTATACACTTAAGAATTTCTTTCTTAACAACCTCTTTTAGAACCGGTTTAACCGCCTTTGTGGGTCTCTCACAAAGTTTAGCATCATCTATTAAGTGGATCCTATGTTGGACAATGGTTGGACCGATCCCCTTAATATCGCTTATACTCCATCCTATGGCTTCCTTTGTTTTCTCTCAAGATGGTCAATAACTCTTCCTCCCGTGTTTGTTAAATCGAAGCAATGATTACAGGAAGAGTTTTGAGGGACCTAAATAGGCATATTTAAGATTATCAGCAGAGGTTTGAGTTCTAACTCGTGGACTCTTTTCAAGAGGTTCTCAAGATCGCAAGAACGGCTCAATCCGGTTCCCATTTAGAGTAAGACATTGATGTCGATGACTCTAGCATTTCATTAACCTCATTTACATATTCTGCTTTCATCCCAATTTTGACCAAAATGATTTAGACAAAAATTAAAAAATTTCGCCTTCTCCCCAGAAGTTCATTGTGACATGTCCTCAATCATGTTCACTTCAACGGGTTGGTCGTAAAAATCACAAGGTTGCTTTCCCACATTAAACACATTTAAATCAATTGTCATGTTCCCAAATGTCAATTTCATTAGTCCATTTCTACAATTGATTAACGATTAGAAGTTGCTAGAAATGGTCTACCTAAAATTAGAGGAATTTGACCTCGGGATTGACAACAGTCGGGTTTCAAGGACAACAAAGTCAACAGGAAGACAAAATCACCAACCTTAATGAAGTACATCTTCAACTATTCCTTTTGCACTTTAATGGAACTGGTCACTAGTTGAGTGTGACACTTGTCTTTTTCAACTCTCCTAAGCCTAAGGTTTCAGACACGTAAAATGGTAACAGTTCACACTAGCTCCTAAATCAAGCAAAGCTTTTTCAATTAATGTGTCACCTATGATGCATGAAATAGTAGGACAACCGGGTCCTTATATTTCATGTGGACTCGACATGACAAGATAGAACTCAATACGGGTCGTTAGAAAAGCTTTCTTAGGAACATGAGTGGTTCTTTTTATGTGTGCACAAATCTTTTAGACATTTAGCATATGAGGGAACTTGTCGAATGGCATCTAGAAGAGGAATGTTAATTTTCACTTGTTTGAACACTTCTAGAATTTTGTCCAACTCAAATGACCGCTTGTTTGAAATAAGTCTTTGAGGAATGGGGCTTTTGGTTTGAAGACTTTTTCAATTGACTCATAAGGTGTGGTTGAATCATGTTTTGAAACATGCTTAGTGGATGGGCCTATCGACTCGTAGTTTGTGGGATTTTCAGTCAAGGTTAACTTTGAAGATGGATCATTAGATTCAACATTTAATTTTTTTCTCTTCTTCATTATCAATTCCAAAGATGATTGTTAAAATAATTTCCGCACCTTAAAGAGATTACAGAATTCACATGATCGACTTGGTTGTTTTCAAGTGAATTAACATGATAAGGTTTTTGAGTAGGGACTCGGAAATTTTGGATTGGTCTCAAGTCGACTAGAAGTTTACCCTTCTCTTTTCACTAACTAGAGTGGCTAATCGACTCATTTGGATCTCTAAAGCAGAAAAGGCTTGGTTAGTGCTTTGCATTTTTATTAAAGTTTCCACACTCTTCTCTAAAGTGCTAAGTCTCTTCTCACTTTCATTAGAAAAACCCGTGGATATTGAGGTGTTGAATTTGAATTTTGGTACGGACCAGATTCGACTTTTGTAAGGTTGAAAAGATTGATTTAGAGACCGATCGACCGATTTGAAGAATTATTTGGGTAGGGTCCTTGGTTCCATGCAAAATTAGGATGATTCCTCCAACCGTGGATTATAAGTGGGTGCAAATGGGTCATTCCTAGGTCGTTGAAACATCAGATCGACTTGTTCATATTCTTCAAATCAGGGCACGACTCTAGGACATTCCTCAATCACACGGCTTTGGTGAATTACACTTTAGACACAAAGGTGTTGGTGTTGAGACTTGGTTCACGTGTGATTGTCCCCTAGTTTCTAAATCTTCAAGTCTTTTAAGTACACCAACCAACTTAACTTCAGAGTAATTGAATTGTCAATTATATGAACACCCCTAGATGAACTAGGTTTATCTGCCTCTCTGTGGTTTCCCATCGCATGGTTTTTTCTCGCTAAGTCTTCTAAAACTCCCAAGCCTTTTCCTCATCATTATTCAAAAATCCCTCGACACATCGACTCTAACATTGTTTTAGTGGGATAGTCTAAACCTTCGTAAGCAATTCGACACAATCTCCATTTCTCAATTCCGGGTGTGGGCACTCGGATAACAAATTTTAAATCTATCAAAATATTTCCAAAAGGACTCTTTTTCAAGTCAGCAAAATTGATGAATTGCAAATTCCTAATTTTAGCGCTTTTATGATTTGGAAAATATTTTTTAGAAATGTAACAACAAATCCTCCTGTGTTGATATGGAATTATTTGGTAGGCTATATAACCACTTTTTAGCATTATCTTTAAAGCAAATGTTATAAATCTTAGCCTAATCGAAATCATCGACAATTGTTGAATTTTCATTAAGGCACAAACTTCCTCAAATTCCTGAATAAATAAATATGCATCTTCTATCCCCGTAAACCTAGGTAACATATTTATAAAATGTGGCTTAAGTTCAAAATTGTTACCAGTTACCGGTGGTAGACTGATACATGAAGGTTGGGCAGAGCGGGAAGGATAACATCGATCCCTTAAAGAAACAGTTTGTGCGCCCTCCATTTTTGTTAAAGTGAGATCTTTTAAAGTGAAATCAAAAAATCAAGTTTTCTCACTAATCGGGATGTTTCGTCCCTAATCCACACTTTTTGCATACACTAATTAACAAATAATCAGATAAGCACAAAAAAAAAAAAAAAAAAAAAAAAAAAATAAAAAAAAAAAAAATTACTTCTAAGGTCAACCTAAATAAAATCTAGACAGCTCCTAACTGTTCCAAGTTACACCACAAGGTCCACCAAATTCGAAATTAATCACACCACTAGCCAGGTAAGTGTAAGAAAGGTGGGAGTCTCTCCGTAGATACGGTGACTAATTGAATAACCACACAATCTTTAGGGCGATACCTTTTGAACCACTTGCCTGTAGACACCAAAGAGTTTGATTAATTTAAAATTCGCACTCTCTCTGGGGTTTCTTGTCCTAATTGAGCTCGAGAGTCCTAGGGGCCAACGCTCACTTGATTTTATTAGGTCATGGTTATGCAAAATGCAAATTGGGTTGTTTAGGCCCAAGGAAGGTGATGAAATCCCACCTTATCTTGTTACATGTTGTGCCTTAAATGTTAGATTAAAGATGAAAATGCACAAATAAAAAAAAAAACTATAAACAAATAAAATGTCCTAAAACTATGTGAATTACGAAAAGAAGAGAAATTTTGACGTACCTCAATCCTCCAAAGAATCACCACGCTTTATATTTGACAAAAAAATAAAAAAAAAAAAAAATAAAAAAACCTAACAGGATGTGCTCTACGTGAGTGAATGCATGAATGCGATAAAAAAAAAAAAATATATAAAAAAAAACTAAACTACTATTTTATTTTTTTTTTTTTAAAAAATATGGAGATACGGCAATCAAGAAAGCGCAAAGAACAAAATCTTTATCTTTTCGCTTCTTCGATCCGCTTCAATAATCCCGAAAAAAAAAAGAGTTAAAACTAATTCAATAAATAAAAAAAATTAATTAAATAAAATTAATTCTAGTCCTCTAAGAATCTCATACCAAAAACTTGATGTGATAAAATATGTAATCGCAAGTGCACAAAGGTCAAATCAAGAACCGGCAAGTACAAGTCTAACCCACAAGAGACTAGATTAATTTTTAATATATCCTTAATTAATATTTTAGGCAAATTAGAAACAAAAATGGTGGAGAAGATTTATTAACTAAATTATGCAAACTATTAATTAATAATGAAAACTATTAATGAGAAAAGATACCTAGGAATTAGAATCCACCAAATATTAACATAATAAATAATTTCTTATTTCCTAAATCAATTCCCAAATTATTTCCCTTCCTTTAAAAATAATGATTCATATAATTAATATGGGCAAGCATAAGTTATGAAAAATTCACAGATTAACTATAACTTATCAAAACTCTCAAATCAATATAAAAATCATATGCAATTTATGCGAGGAAAATATGAAGGTGAGAATAATTAGGCATTAATTTTGGAACTAAAAGAAAATATTTTTATGAAATACTTAGTTTCATCATAATCCTAGGTATTAGAAATTTAGCTAGCCATGAAATTAAAAAAAAAAAACAAATAATATTAGTACTACTATTCGCATGAAATAAGAACAATAATTAAAAAGAGAATTTCTATTATATAAATAAAAGAAAGTTACAAATACTCCCCGAAAGAAGTACCACACGTGATTGGAATAAGAGAAAGGACAAACTCTAAATATCTTACTCCTTCCTACACTAGTGAAAAACTAAGAAAAAAGAAAATAACAAGTGGTGTCTTTCTCTAAAAACAAGAGGCCTATTTATAGGAAAATAACTTTGAACCCTAATTTAGATTCATTGAACTTGGACACTTTTGTTCCTTTCCATGTAGGATTCAACTTCCTAGTAGCAATCAACTTCTCAAAAAGATCTTCTAGATAGATTTTCTTTTCTCTTGTTGGATTTGACTTGCACACTAAGATTGTTCCACCTCTTTCCTTCTCCTTGTAGGATTCTTCTTGGACATTCTTATATGAATAAGAGCATTAAATATCGCTTGATCACCAAGGTTTTGACTTTATTGCAACAAACATTAAATCCTACAAAATAAAATAAAACATATTAATTTAATAAACTAATATAATTAAAAGGACAAAATTAAGGATAATTAAATGTATGAATTACGTGTCTATCACATTCCTCCATTATAAGCCATCATATTCACTCATTTGCCATCTGAAAACCACATTTAGAAAGTGACATGTAAACTTGACTTATATATTCCACTAGTCAAAACTAACTGCATTCCAAATTATAAAATCACTATTTATTTTTGAAAGTCAATTTGAAATATTTTCAAGCTCAATATTAACAAGATTCATTAAAAATTATGAATAAATAATACTTATAACTAGTAGTACATTTTAGATAGTTTACAATATTCATCATTGTATTGACTTGAGTTAAATAAATTTGTCACATTTGAGTTTGAAAATGTTTCAAATTGACTTCAAAAAGTCAAAAATGATCTTATATTTGGAACGGAGGGAGTAACAATTTTATTTTTATTTTCTTTAAATCCAAGACCCCAAATGCTACCATAATTAGTATCTCATAAATCTCTACTAGTGGGGATTCTATTTGCAGACACCTCCATTGCATAATATGTATCACCCCTTCATTGTTTCAATCCATGTTATCCAAACTGAGAATTATTCTTTTCCTTCTTGTTTATTGGGTTTTATATATCTCTGTGCAGTTTACTAGTGCAGGTCATACACAATTGAAAGAGCATGCTATAATGATCACCAGCACCATCACTGTTGTTCTTTTCAGCACATTGGTAAATATTCCTGCCTCATTTTTGACAAGCTTTTCACTTCTCTCTCTCTCTCACTTCCTCAAACTTTATCCTGATATGGAATTTGACTTCTATTTACGGCCTTATTTAGGTATTTGGTTTAATGACACAAGCTCTTATAAGGTTCTTGTTACCTGCAACGAAAGGGGCATTTAGTGCTGCATCATCCGAGAACACTACTCCAAAAAATTCCATTATTGTCCCACTTCTTGACCATCATCAAGAAACTGAAGCCGGTGTTGTTCAGTCAACCAGTCTACGCTTACTTTTGTCCACCCCGACACACACCGTGCATCGCTACTGGCGTATGTTTGACAATGCCTTTATGCGTCCAGTGTTTGGTGGGCGAGGGTTTGTTCCCTATGTTCCTGGTTCACCAACAGAACGGACTACCCCTCCCTATGTTCCCAGTTCACCAACTGAAAGGAGTAGTACCCCATTGTCGTGAAGAGGCAAGGAGAAGTTGTACAGGGACGGATTAACTCGTACAAAGCTGAGTGTGACTAGTACTATTAGAAATGTTGATCATATATGTTAAAAAATGTTTTGACACATAGGAATCCTCATGTGTGGTGATACTGTTTGGGGATCTTTTTCTTGTATAGTATATAGAGGGTAAGATTCTTTCTTAACTCTCCCATAATGTTGCTTCTGTTTCACTTTCCCATAATTTTAAAATTAGAGAAACAATTTTGTTTTAGCCCGTCTTAAAAGCTATATATTTATGCTTTTGAACTATTAAGTGATGCAATATTTTTATTTTACCAACGCATTTTCACATCATTTACCTAATTTTTAGCTAACATTAATGTTACATTTGGATTGAAGGAATAGAATGAATAGTGGAATGATTCATTTCATTCTAGTTGGAATGAGTTATTTCATGTGTTCTCCCTCCCCCAAAGAATTAAATCCAATTTTTTTTATTTCAATCACAACCGAACAATTTTTTTTTCATTGCACATGAATGAGTCATTCTATTCTCACCTTTATCACTCCGATCTAAACATAACATAAAAGTTGTCTTTTTATAAATTATTCTTAAAAATCACCTTTATATATGTAACTCTAACTCTACGTTTAGATTGAAGGAATGGAATGAAGAGTAGAATAATTCATTCCATTATAGTTGGAATGAGTTATTTCACTCTCCCTCCCCCAAGGAATAACATTCATAAATTTGGGAGGAATTAGAATGATTCAATCTATATTCCAATCACAACCAAATATAATTTTTTTCATTCAATAAGAATGAGTCATTCCATTTCCACTCTCATTACTCCAACATGACCAACACAAACAGAACATAAGTTTGAAACAACTTAGAATGGAGGGAGTATTTAACTACCCCATCCATTCCCCCACCAAGAAGAGTACAAAAGTTGTATCTTTTGCAAGTCCAAGAAATTCAAAATTGATACGATTTATGTAAATAACAAATTTATAATTAGTAACTTTTTATATAAGTTATAATAATTACTATTGCACTCCATTAATTAAAATTAATTAATCTGTTTTAATTTTAAGCCTTTTTGTTAAAAGGAGAGAGTATTTTGCTGTGCAAACTATCAATTCCAGTGGCCCATTTCATTTGTGACAGATAACATTGTTGGCTCTGAATGAATTTACTATTCTTATGAAGATTAAACTTGTTGAGGAGATAAGGAGAAGATATTGATCACAACTTTTATAACATCCTTTTACGTAATAATGTATCTATTACACGATAATTTCTTTTTCTTGTTATTGTTGATAAGAATGTTTGGGACAGTAGGAGCTATTTCAGTTTAGTTTTATTGCCGTAGAGATCAGAGCCCTGCACCCCCCCTCCCTCCCTCCCCAATGACGATTATTTGAAGAATCAATAGTTCTTTGTCGCTTAATCAAGTATTTATCCATAATCTAGTATAAATAAAAGCATCAATTGCTAATCAATAATTTCATCAATTTAAAGTATCACATAGAACTATAGAAAAGGAACTCCACAAACAACACATTCTACCAATTCCATTGCACAGGATCAAGCATATCCGAATATACATAAAAATTTCAGCGTGAGATCAAAAAAACTCTTAAACACAATGATTGAATGTTTTGTTCCCGTAAAATTATACTGTACTAATTAGTAACTACTCCGTGTCAAAAAAGAGAGTATCATAATTTATATATAACATACAGCTCTATTAATTAATTTCTAGATAGAAAAATGAAAGCAATATTTTGTAATTAGTCAGACTCAAAAAACAAGGACGTTCGTTACTTAACCAAGCTAATTTAGGTCCACTGATCGTTTGTTGGGAGGTTTAAGTAAATTAAATATAGCAACCAAACCAATTCATTTACTCCTATCCAATTTTGTTCTTTCTTTTTGTCCTCCTCAATACCAATTTATAATTTCTCAAATTCTACCTAGACAAATTTGAAATTAAAATTAGAAATTAGTCAAATTACTTACCAAAGTCCAAAGTAGTGGAGGTTTGGAGGCACGATTTACATGGCGCATGACAGACGGAGTAGTGGCGGCCAGCAAATTTCAAAAAGCACTGGAGGGAGAGGCGGAGATCAACTGAAAAGAGGGAGAGGCGGAGAGCAACTGAAAAGAGGGAGAGGCGGAGGGCAATGAGGGAGTGAAGACCTAATAAAAGAAATTACTCCCTCCGTCCCGAATTATCTGTTGTTCTAGAGTTCCACACAGATACCAATATGTATGATAAAAATACTAAAATACCCTTTGTGCTGACTTTTTTGTTTTCCACCAAAATCCCACAAAACAGTTGGTGAGAATATAAAAAAGATCTAGCTTGAAGAGAAACAATGATTAATTGAAGAGAGAGAGAGAGAAAGCAGCGGCTCCAATACCCAAAAGAGTCTGCAAAGAGAGAAAGTATGAGTGGAAAAGAATTGGGGAAAAAAGAGGCGTGAATCCTTATTGGTGGGAATATGAAAAGGATGTTTAAAAAAGAGGAGAGGCATGAATGAGATTAATGACTATCAACAATTAGGGTAAAGGGGCAAATTTGGAAAAAAAATAGGAAAAAAATGCATTGGAATCTTAAAAAAGCAGATATTGTGGGACAATTTTTTTTTGCTAAAACAACCAATAATTCAGGACAAAGGGAGTATTTTTTTTAATGAAACGACGTCGTTTCATGTTATTTAAAAAAAAAAATTAAAACAGATCTGTGTTTGTTGCAGTCGGAGAAGAAGAAGTGAAGAAGAAGTGAAGAACCAGTGGAGGCGTGTTGGTGTTGGCTCAGTGGGCCAATAGTGCCCCCGCCCTCCTAGCCCCTTTGGGATCACACCATCTCACCGGGTCAATTGCCCCCGCCTAGTTACGCCTCTGCCCCCCAACTCCAACCCCAACTCCAACCCCAACCCCAACCCCCATCTCTTTTTTTTTTCCTTTCTATACTTAGAAAAGAGAAGACTCAACAAACTGATAATGAACAAAAAGGAAGAGTTAATTGAAGAAAGGTTTTACAATAAAAAACAGAAGCAACCTACAAACGAAGGTAAAATATCGCCATACTTACTGATCACATGCTGATCAGTTTATCTATTTTTTTTAATAAATTTGTTTGTGCATTAAAAAAACCCATATATACAATGATCATATATACAATGGCTAAGGGGTATGCCCCAGAAAACTATAGAGAGATCATCATGGGACAAGCCCCGTGAGGAGCGCACTATAGAAACCAACCAAACAAGGAAACATATACAAGGCCAGTCCAAACTTTTTGGAGGCCTAAAGTAAAATCTTAAAGGGTTCTTTACAATAATATACAACAATTAGTAAATAATTACAACAGTAGTGCATCAATAAAATAATTACAACAATAGTGCAACACAATAAACACGTCATATTATCCAACTCAACAAAAATAAAAAACCCTTAAATCAAGGAGAAAACTACTTCTATATATGCGGTAGTTACCAACCAACCCAAACATTCAAAATTCACGGCAAAAAAGAAGAATCCATAGAAGAAGCAAAGAATAAAATCATAGATCAGTAAAATCAGTAACAAAGAAGAAGGAGCAATCGAGAAGAAGCAAAATCATTAAAAGAAAAAAAGCCGAAGCCGAAACCGAGAAGTAGCAAAACCAGAGTAGTCGAAATCGGCATGCACGAACAGATCTAAGGATTCCGAAACAGAATTAAAATATTGAGACTGAGTATGCAAACTGAATCTAGAAGGTGACTGCAAAGGTACGTATCCCTTAGTATTAATCTATATATTGAAATCTCTTAATTTAACTTTGAATAGCTCCCTAATCTTATTAAGGATAATTAATCAAACTCTTTTAATTAATTTACCTCCTAATTATATTAGGAATAAATGAGAGTACTTATATTAATCAATTTCCAAACTCCTTTAGGAATTAAATAATAATAATAGTAATAATAATAATAAGACTCCTCTTATTAATTTATATTTAATATTCCCAAAATATTAAATAATAAATATTAAGTTATTTAATTTATTCTATCACCATAGATTAAATTAAATACACTTAACTTATTATTACGATTATATCATTTACTTCTTAAATAAATATTCTTCCTTTTATGGTGTGACCCTTTAGGTTCTCCATATTAAACCGGTTGTGAATAAATTAATTAGAACAATTCTAATCTTATTTAAATAAATAAATTAAACTATTAATTTATTTAAATAAATAATATTTATTCTATAATAGGGATAAGCCTCCCTATCAATTAATGACTTTTCAGATAATATAGATTTCAACATTAATCATAAAAGAACCTTTGAGTAGATAGTTACCGTACAATTAAATCCTTCCACCATACAATGTCTCAATTAAATATAAGACATATAATTACTGTCAAGTCTTATTTTATTTAATTATATGTATTTCGACTCTTAAGTGCACAACTCCAAATAATGCAAATTAGAAACTCCTTTGTAATTTTATTTTGCCTTGGCCAAGGATTATTGGGTTGTCATTTACCTAATCACATATGACATTTCTCTTCTTTTACTATAAGTGATAGATTCTTTATTGATCATACATTACCTCCATGCACAACTTATTATACCCAAGCATATCCTTTGATATACCTTAAGAGTCTTAAGGAATAAGTCAAAGTATAACTCATCATATACAAGATACTATGATGATCTCAAGTCCAAGGATCACTTGTACTACTATCACTACAGGAATTCCTATTGACAGGCAAGTAAAACTTCATTAGGTATTCCTTAGCGAGTCACGTTCAGTGAACTTATTCTCCAATAAGTGTTTGGTAAAATCTAATTATGCACAACACACAAGTATATGTGGTCAACAAGTAATAAAGTGAAAGTAGAGTATCGTTCCCACAAAGAATTAGTTAACAAGAATTACCAAGTACTAACTTATAACCAATTTAATCTTATTTAAACAAATGATTTTATATTTTAATTTAAAATAATTAATTAAACTATTACTAACTATCCCTAGAATGAAACAAGATAATGAAGACTCGAGATTACAATTTCACTCATCGTTTCATTTAAGTCAACACACTTCTGTTAAGCGAAGTTATTTATATTTGGATTGTTAATCAAGAACACGAAAAAGTAAAATATATGGCCATCTCTCAACGCACCATACTCATATCAAATCAAATCCACGAGATGATAGAATCAAATTGAACACCCTAATTAACTAACCCACTATATCTCTATGTGAATTACAATTAAAAAGGGTTTAAGTACAAGTTTTTATTAGACTACATGCAATGCCTCAGTATATCTCTATCCTAAGCACAAATCATAAATTCCAACTCCATGTAGAACACATAAATACATGCTATTATGATCAGATCTAAACCCATAATTCGTCTCTCGAGTTCATATAGATTATCACAGTAATTGTTAGCTAGGCAATTAAGCAATTAAGGGCAAACCATAATAGACAATCCAAATATAGCTAATAAGACTAGAAAAGAAGCATATCAAAGTAAACTACACAATAAGATCCATAGTAATCTCAAAACAGAGTTTAATTCATAATGGAACTAGAATCCATCATCCACAATTGATTAAGCATTAAAAGATACAAATAGATAAGAAAAAAAATTAGAATTGAGATAAACAAATCTGTATTCTCTTGCTTCCAATCTGTTTCTCCAATGATGATCAATAGTTTCAATCTTCAGTTCTAATCTAATCTAGGGTTCCTAATCTACTATACTCTAATCTAATGGAATCTTCTTTTTAATCCTTGCAATTCTTCTCCTTTTATATGCCTCTTTATATGTCCTTAAGTCCTCTTAGAAGTCCTTGAATCAAACAGCTCAAACCAATCCTTCTTGGACTCAAATTCTGACAAAATTCACTTTTTCTACGCGTACCCCAGCCCTAGAGGGGATTTTTTACACTGCTAGGCCCGCCCTGGTAGGGGTCCCTACTATTTTTCAGCTTGTACCCCCACCTCGACGGGGGGTTTTGTGAAGAGAAATCCCTCCCCGGCGGGGTCCTTTTTTTGCTGCAGTGTTCTCTGGTAGAACGACATTAACTTTTGATCCGGGAGGAGTTACGGGGCTTGCAACCTATCAAATCGAAGCTCTAGACGAGCTCTACAACTTTCATTCTTTGAGAATTGAAAGATTCTAGTCGGAACAAAATCGAAGTCGAACTTGAAGTAGATGCTATGTAAATTGCAAGCATTAGAACTCTTAGCTTTGATCTTCGTTGATAAAAAGGCCATAACTCTCGCATCCAAACTTCAATTGGGATGATTCAAGATATTCCGGAAAGCTAAGAAGATCTACAGTATAATCCAATTTCCAAGCCAAGAACATGCATCCAACTTGGTGTTAAAAGCCCTGCAATCTTCCCTTCTTGTATTTGCTTGCATATTTTAGTCCAAAAGATGTCCAAATTGCTTTTCCTTGTTTCTTCATGCCAATGTTATGTCATAGCCTACAAAATAACATAAAATGTATGAAAAGTAACTAAGAAACATAGGTTTCATAAACTAATTCAAGCAATAGATACCATATAAGTAGGTATAAAACCTACTTATCAATAAGCACCTACATACTTGTTTTAGTGTCTCCACACAAATGGTCATAAGATCAATCATCCTCATCCAATGAGCAAGCAACGTATATACCAATCTATCCGGATTCATTAATCCCCCTTTTTAGTAATCCAACGATTGGGAACATTTTAGTTATTAAGCTATCTAAGAATTTAGATCTCATTAACATGATCTCATCATGATTCTAAAAGCATTGCTTAAAACTATGGGTTTATCACATATTATAAAAACAGCACCATGTAGATAAATTAAAGCCTTTAATATTAATAAACGAATAAGATTGTTACAAAGTATATGCTTTATCATCAACATGATTGGCTTGTGTGCATACTACTTTCAATATGAGTGGTCCTCTACTTGTCAAGAAGATCTTAAGAACATGGCATTACTGGCTCTCTCTCAAAGCTAACTGTGATGATCACGTCATGAGATGTCATCAATGCCAAATTCATAGGAATGCTATCCACGCCCCTCAAAGGGAACTCCACAATATGAGTTCACCTTGGCCCTTCTCAATGTGGGGAATGGATGTGATTAGGTGAATCGAGCCCAAAGCAAGCAATGGTCATCAATTTATCTTCACCATGATCGACTACTTCACCAAGTGGGTAGAAGCAGCCTCTTTTCCTAGAGTTACCAAAGAGGTGATCATTGGTTTCATTAAAAACAATGTCATTTGTCGATATAGACAACCAAAGGTGATTGTATCAGATAACGCCAAAAACCTCAACAACCAAATGTTGGAGAAATTATGCAGTAAATTCCACATCAAACATCTAAACTCCGTCATCTATCAACTAAAGATGAATGGTGTTGTTGAAGCTGTTAATAAGAATATCAAAAAGATCATGCAAAAGATGTTCGCCAATCACAAAGGATGGCCTGACTTGTTGCCTCTGACTCTATTAGCCTATAGAACATCAATGCGCACTTTCACTAGGGAAACCCCCTACTCATTAACTTATGGTATGCATGCAGTGCTCCCCAAAAAGGTAGAAATGGAATCCTTGAGAGTGTTGATAGATGCTCAAATGGAGGAAGACCAATGGTTACAAGATCGGTATAACCAATTACTCTGATAGATAAAAGGCGGGCCACAACCATTTTCCATGGTCAATTATATCAACAGAGGATCGCTCGATCCTACAACAAGAAATTCCGGCTTTGGCAGTTCAAAGAAAATGACTTAGTCTTGAAAAAGGTCCTTGACAACCAAAATCAATCTAAAGGAAAATTCGCCCCAAACTGGGAAGGCACGTTCATTGTCAAGGAGGTATTGATAAGATGAGCCCTCAGATTACAAGAAATGGATGGCGAAGTATTTCCTGAGCTCATCAACTCAGACACCGTAAAAAGGTATTATGTCTGAAGTCACCTGCAAACTAGCATCCTAGTTCTAGATCGTTGGTCCATTAGTCAATTTATGTTTTCAAAACCTTTCTAACCACATCATTTGTCCTAAGGGACGAACTACGCAGACCTAATCTCCCCTATACACAGGAGTACGTAGGCAACCATTTATGGTTCGGTCTAACCTTTACAAAAATAAAAAAAAAATTAAAACCCCTTTCACCGCATACAACTTTCAACCTTTTCATGCTAGGTTGGTACTACGTAGACCTAATCTCCCCCATACACGGGAGTACATAGGCAACCTTTTATGGTACGGTCTAACCACAAAAAATAAAAAAAATCTACACCTTTTCACTTTGTCAACCTTTCGAACCTTTTTACTCTAGGTTCGAACTACGCAGACCTGATCTCCCCTCATCAATAGGAGTACGTAGGCAACCATTCATGGTGCAGTCTCACCCCTATGAAAACACAAAACCTTGTCAACGGTGCTGGAATCATCCTTCAACCTTTCAAACCAAATCATAAGAGATGGAACTACCCGATTTCCCCCATACACGGGAATACATCAGCGACCATCTGTGGTGCGATCAAACAACACCTCATCGGCTTAGACAATAGAGATGGAACTACCTAGTCTCCCCGCATAAATGGGAGAAAAAATCGGTGACCATCTATACTACGATTGAATCCTCAAAGAGAAACACCAATCCATAAGAGATGGAACTACTTGGTCTCCCCTATACACAGAAGTACCGGTGACCATCTGTGGTATGGTCAACCTCAGAGAAGAAAGATAGAATCCTCTCCACAACCATGTCGACGTCGGGATTTTTATTTTTCCTTTTCTATTCTTATTTTTTGGTGTTCTCATGTTAGGTGAGATTTATTTGAAAAAACAAGTTTGAAAAGGTCCGACATGTATATGTCGATGATTTGACTGTAAGAATTGCCAGTTGGTTATTTTTAAATGGTTGTACCAACTCAACTGAGAAAAGGTTTGCACAAAGACCTAGTGATGTGACACTGTTAACTGGTCTGCAAAACCTGAAATTCTTTAGGGTCTGGGAGCTTGATTAAGCGGAGGGAATGTGTTAGGCACCTCCCGACTTCCGTGATAACAAGGTTACCACAACTTTTTAATTTAAACTTTTATCTAAAAGTGTGTGTGTGTGTGTGTGTGTAAGTCTATGTGCAGTTGTTTGGAAGTAGTGCTATGCCTTGTTCGCACTTATATACAAAGGGTTTGACTTTTGTATAAAAGTTCAATTTTAACAAGATATAGCAATGATGTTTTGTAAAATAGGTTTTTCAAACCCTTGTGTTCATTAGTAATTGAGGCATTTGATACTTCTATTTTATTATGTGTTCAGCTTGATTGCTTTTATTTTTTTCGAGATGCGAAGGATCTTTGAGAAAATAAGATACATAACAATGCCGAATTTCTTGTGGGCATGAGAGCCATCTAAAGAAATTCAGAAATCGTGAATAATTTACAAGCTGGATGTAGCTAAAAATGTCCATCACGGGAACCGAATCTAGATTCAGGATCTAAATCTGTGATCAAATAATTCCTAGGCTCACATGATATAGCAATATGTACAAAAAGCTAAAACAAGAACTAGATTTGAATAAATCTAAACTATTTCAGCTTCATCGGTTCCAGTTTAGTCACCATGAACCGGTTAAAGTGTGAAATAGCCATATTGAGACAAATCTAGCCTGTAGCAAAATCTAGAAAACAAGTTAAATTTGAGTAAATCTAAGTATTCTAGCTTCAATGGTTCCAGTTTAGTCACCATGAACAGGTTAAAGTGAGAATAGCCAGATTTAAGAAAATCTAACCCGCAGGCTGAGAAACAGTTATATATATATATATATATAAATAAAAGTTGTAAAAAGCCACGAAGTAAACTCCAGGCCAGACATAAATGTATATATATATATATAAAAGCGGTAAATGGCCATGAAGTGATCTCCTGTGCTTGATTGAAATGTATATATATATATATATATATATATATATATATATATATATATATATATATATATATATATATAAAAGTCATAACGCACTCGTATATCACACCTAGGCTCAATCAAACAGAGTTCGATAATGTATATATATATATATATATATATATATATATAAAGTATTTATATATATATATATAAACAAAGAAAATGCACTGGATGTAAATTTAGGCTCAATCAAATTGAGTTTGGTGAAGATATATATATATATATATATATATATATATATATATATATAGTATTTATATATATATATAAAAGCAATAAACGCTTCGGATGTATATCCAGGCTCAATCAAACAAAGTTTGATGACATGAGATATATATAAGTATTTATATATATAGAAGTAGTAAATGCTCTGAATATTATATTCGGGCTCAATCGAAGAATACTTCGATAATATATATATATATATATATATATAAGCAATAAAAAGCCATGGATCAACGATCCGGGCATACCCACACAACACGACTTTCAATGTGAATAGATATGTAGATATAAAAATTAGAAAAAGCTTAAAAATCTGAAATATCTTACAGTGGGTTGCCAAAGAAGACTTCAGATAGCTTTTGATGAATGAATACTAGGTTTCCACCGGTTAAATTTCAATATGTGGTAAAACACGAGCTCACAAGTGTTTGGAAAAAAGAAACACTCAATTTGGAGCACTATAGAGGTGTGTATAGAGTGAAATGGGCAGGGTTTCCTCGCTCTTCTTTTTTTCTAAAATGGCCACCCCAAGCCTTCTATTTATAGAAGGAGGAGCCGTAGGTATAACCGCAGGTCATGAGTCCACTCAAGTGCCGGTGGGTGCCCCGCTCTGCAGTCCTACCACACGCGTGCACTCGTGCAACGCTACCATCCCACTCAAACCTATATAACTTTCAATCCAGGCATCCGATTGAGGCATGCTATATCTTTCCAGAATGTTATTGTCGAGAGATACGCAATGACATGGGATAAGAGGTTGTACGAAGTCGGGAAGATGGGTCCATGACCAGATATTCAAGTCTTCAAATTCTATCCAGTGTACTGTCTTGCATAGTCGTCACTCGAGAATTTGAGTTATGGTTCTTGTGGGACACTTCATGTGAAATGTGGGTTGAAATAGTGTTGAGACATCGTGAATGTAGTTTCGAGGTGGAAAAATGAAAATTTACCCCTCACCAGGGTTATCTCTGCCTCGGTGCAGATGTAGCAGTCGTTGCTCAAGGTTATCTCTGAGATTGGGTTGCTGTGAGCGCTGAATGTCCTCTAGGTTGTCTCTAAGGTGTGTTTGACCTCCCAGGGTTATCTCCGGGGTTAGAACTGAGTGCCTAGGGGCTGTCTCCGAGGTTAGAACTGACTTATCCAGGGTTATCTCCGAAACTGGAACTGTATCCCTCGGGGTTATCTCTGAGGTTGGAACTGAATCTCCCGGGGTTGTCTCCGGGATTGAAGATGAGTATCTTAGGGTTATCTTTGAGGTTAAAAACTGAGTATCTCGGGGTTATCTCCGGGATTGAACTGATTTGACTTCCAGGGTTATCTCTAGAAGACGATTTTTCCCTCCTGCAAGGTTAGTAACAGGAATGCAAAATTTTGAGTGTCTACAGATGGCCCTCTTTATCATATTCATGCGATGTAATGGCATAGATAGGATAAAGAATACTAGACACTTGAAATGTGGCAAGATAATCATGATGCAATGTAATGCAACATGATGCAAATGTATAATGAATGTGGTTTGTTGGACCATTTTCCAATGGGATGTGATGACTGTCTGCTCCCACGACTTCTACTGGGGAATGGAGTTATCACTGATGATCCTGATGAACTGCTTGGATGTCTACTCCAAAGCTCACAAAAACCTCCAAGATGTTGACATTGGGGTTATCACCAAAGTTCTTGATCTTGAGTACAGACTTCCAACTGAAGATGTACTTCTCATGTATGAGAAACTCTTGGGGAATTGTGCTTTGTCTGATGTAGACTTGTATAATAGATTACATCATCGGTCCTCCCTGATGAGGATGGTTTTCCTGGTTTGTATCGCCAAGTCTTTCCAATGTTTTATTAGAGTTACTACATACAGTTTGTGTTATCAGGGCTACCTGACCTTTATTGAAATGTTCTTCAACGGTTACTGTCATCGGACCACCTTCGATGCTTCACTGGGTTTATTTGATAATAGTTAATGATGTTAGGACCATCTGACCTTCATTGAAATGTGCTCTAACGAATAACATCATCGGACAACCTCCGATGCTTCGTTGGGTTTACTTGCCAATGACTAAATAACGTTAAGGTTGCTTGACCTTCACTAAAATGTGCTTCAACGGTTAAAATCATCGGACCATCATCGATGCTTCGCTGGATTTACTTGCCAACGACTGAATAACGTCAAGGTTGCTTGACCTTCATTGAAATGTGCTTCAACGGTTGAAATCATCGAACCATTTCCGATGCTTCGATAGATTTTCTTGCCAACGGCTGAATAACGTCAAGGTTGCTTGACCTTCGCTCAAATGTACTTCAACGACTAAAATCATCAGACCATCACCGATGCTTCGCTGGATTTACTTACCAACGACTGAATAATGTCAAGGTTGCTTGACCTTCACTGAAATATGCTTCAACGGCTGAAATCATTGGACGACTTCCGATGCCTTGCTGGATTTACTTGCCAATTGCTGAATAGCATCAAGGTTGCTTGACCTTTGTTGAACTATGCTTCAACGACTGAAGTTGTATGAAGTCTCAGCTGGGAGAGATTTTTGATGAAAGGTATGGTTGCAATTAAAATCACAACCCTAAGTTGATGGCATCAGACCTTTGCGAGGTATTGCCAAATGTAGTTTGCAACAACTGTGATCATCTTCTTTGTGAACCCTGTGTTTGGGTGAATACCAATGAGTGATATGTAGACCCGTAGTTTGGCCTTTGAAAATTAGGATTTCAGGCTTTTTCGCTTAATCGTGTAGTGTCTTTTTTCCTGATTTGACTTTTTAGCTTGTGGGACCTCCTTTGTAACTTAAATTGGATCAAGACAGAGGGAGTGGGACCCACCTAGGATAGCCATAGGTGGACATACGACAACCACATATACACGTACGACCATCCGTGAGTGGTATTTGATGGTCATTTCCCTTTCACAAGTCATTTTTAAGTGAAGCCACACAGAGAATTTGAGAGTTCTTCTTCAGATCTATTGAGTTCGGGCCGTTTTTTGCAAAATTTGTTATCATACAAGTGTTTTACACTATCCTGGTAACGTATGCATGTCTTATTTTCTAGTTTTGTCTGTTGGAAAGTAAGTTATCACATGAAATGCTTCTATACACATAGTAGTGAATATGCATGCTCATATGACTTGATAAAAATTATTCAACACAGTAAATGTTAGTATTTAACCATGCTGAACGTATTGATGTAAAATTTTTTAATTTTTGAAGTAGTCAAATTGGCACCTTTTTCTTATCCTATTTGAGGACAAATGAGCAAAGGTTGTAAAAAAAGTAATTTTAGTAATTAAACTACCCTTACGAATTATAACTTTGACAATTTTCATGCATATAGGATGTTTATGACTGTGAGTTGGTGTGCTACTGAATGGCCACCTAGTCATGCCTACGAGTATGTGGATAGTCCTTTTTACAAAGGAGACTCTGGCAAAATTTTCCCATGAGTCTAGGCATTGAATAGACATACATTTTGAACTCTACTGGAGGCGTATGTTAAAGTAATGCATGCATACATATAGGCATAAAATGCATTTAAAAGCTCTAGGTTAGAATTTACCACACCCTTTCTGAGGTGATTTAGAGACTTGTGTCCAGATATATGGATCCAGACCAGCCGAGCAGCTCCCATAGGACCTCTTCAGGTGTGAGGAAGAGAGCTTTTGATGTGCCTCAGCCTCGCCCAGCCTGACAGCCTCGTCAGTTGATGGAGTCAGTGATTCGTCCTATCCGGGTTGAGGTACCGGATGTTGAAGACTAGGAGGAGGATTTATTGATTGTGGCTCCCGCTCCTACTGTTTCTATTCCCTATAGGGTGTTACCAGCCATAAATGTGATGAATCCAGAGCTTCTGGATGATTTGAGTCGCCACCCCTCAGTCTACTTGCATGAAAATGAGGTAAAAGCTGCATTGATCTTCCTTTTTCCTATTGATAAGGAGCAAGGGTTCTGATGTTGATTTTCTTTTGTGATGCAGGTTCCCGGCTTTACGCAACCTTGAGGGAACTGGTTTATTATACACTCTCTATACCAGACTCTTCACCTAGAGTACCGAGAGATTGTGCATTCTTGGGGTTTTGAGGCGTTCTTTTCCATCCTCCCCCGCCATTGTCCCTAGGGTTACCTCAGGGCATTGTCTGAGCGCTGGTTTCACTAGACTCAGTCTCTCCATTTGCTGGATTATGAGGTGATGATGATGCCAATAGATTAGCGGTTTATCACCGGTATGGAGGTTTCAAGGGCGCCAGTGCCTTGTGTGGCTAACATTTCCCCTACTGCCGTCAGATCTTTGCTAGGAGTCAAGGCTGAGGCGCGCAAAGGTAGGATAGTTCATGTTGGTCCCTTGAGTATAGATGCCATGAGTGGGGCATTGTGTGAGCCATTTCCCGATGACAGGAGAGTCAGTGATTGCATTCTTCGACGATTGTTCCTAGTCATCATTTAGTGTTGTTTCCTGATGGATAACTATTCCATGGTGTCATTCGCTTTAGTCAGTGCCACACATGAGGTGGACCATATTAGAGAGTATGATTGAGGCTCCTATACCTTTTCCTATTTCCTTAGGGAAATACGTGTACATTCGCAGGGCTTGACAGAGGCGTGTCTAGGATTTTACCCCTTCCTGCTGGTGAGTATTTCTCTGTTATTTTCCCCTGTACGGGTTAAGAGTGTTGACTGACCGCAGATGTTTGGTCTTGTGTTGGTAGTTTTGGGCCTATGAGAGGCTTCCATGTCTGCGTCCCATTAGCCTGTTAGGTTTAGACACTTATCCTCAGGGACGACGATGGCATCACTCCACGCTAGTGGAGGTTCATGTAGCTAAGGGTTTCACCCATTCTCGCCTATAGTTGGAGTTATTGACAGCCGATGTCATTACATGGGTTCCCTATTCCGAGGACCATTTGACAGTTGGCTTTGAGGGTGATTTCTCGACTAGTGTCGAGCATCTATTGTCCACCCATCAAGTTCCTCTCTTCACAGATGGAGGATGAAAGCTCTATTTAGGAGAGCGTGCTATCAGGAGCACTACAAGAGAAATCCGTATTCCAATTTATCCTCCTGCCAAGCGTTATTGGCCTGTGTCGCAGCCGCTTATCAGTGATATCCCATTGGTGGGAGTTGATGGCTTTGATTTATCAGAGGGACCATTCACTCAGAAGGCATTCTACCGCTGGTGGTCTCCTCGTACCATCAGAGTTCAGACCCGTTCCACACAGTTCATGGGGGATATGGTTCCTGGCTTTGTCATGATGGCGAATTGGATTGCCTTCATCCGAGAGCCTACTCATTTGACGCAGATTGATAGCCTACTCTTTTTGAGGCAGATTCTTTTGACCCTTCTAGCTTAGGGGCTGGCCCTTCAGGTGGCCCATATTTAGATGGTTTTGCCAGTACAGATCCTCCTTTGTATAGGCCTGATATCCCTCTTGGCGGAGATCTAGTGACTCAAGAGGAGTTACATCAGGTGGATCGGTTGGATGATATCGACATCAGCACTATTAACTTCTTCTGATATATTTTCTCACTATATCTTTTAATAGGCCTCTGTTAGTTATTGGGTGGCTATGCCCCATTCTCGTTATATCTTTTGATAGGCCTCTATTAGTTGTTGGGCGTTTGTGCCCCATTTCCCCTGTATTTTCCAGCTGTATACAGAGATGATGTATTAGATGATGATTTACTTAGGAAGGTATGTATACTGTTTTCCATTCCCTACATCATATTAACATCTATTGTTTATCATGTATGTATTATGTTATGCATATGTATGTCCAGAGATGTTCATCATTGACCCCTAGATGGTCTTATGACATGACCCTATAAATGTCTTCCTTGACAGTTAGCCACATTGATCACACCCCACCAGTATTGGTGGCCTCCTATTTGAGATCGTGGTATGATAGTTTGTCTTCCCCAGATCGGGTGACTGTAGACCAGCTATTGCGGCACTCCATAACCCTCCTGATGTTCTAGGTTCCATTGGGTTTCGTAAAGGGCATGCTGGAGCACTAGGTACCTGATAGGCATGTATTCCGGTTTGAGACCCAGGAGTTGACTCCCACCTTAGAGGAGTATGAACGACTGGCAGATTTGCCTCTGGACAGGCCTTACGTTCAAATGGCTACTGGAGATATGAGCCGATAGTTCATGACCCTCACTTGAGGCGCAGAGTGGCCCAGGATGAGATCTCTTCCGGGCATGTGGTATCCATGCGTTTTCTTATAGACATATTTGGCTCTTTGGACAGTTATGTGCATCACTCCGGGGATTTCACCATGTTGGAGGTTGATTGACGTATTGCTAGAGTAGATGTACTCCTGATGTGTGTAGTTGCCTATCTGTATATGCTACTGTACATGGATCATTTAGACATTGATGTGATATTGATGAGTGAGTTTTATACCCATGAATTGAGTGCGTTTGAGCTTAATCTTTTGGATGTTTTTAAGTGTTTGTGTCTATTCATGCATGTTTTATGTTGTTTAGTAGGAATTGGGACAAAAGTTACTTGGATCGACGTTTGGGGTGGCTAGATTCGCGTTTTCAGCTTGCCATTTACATAGTAGTCACTTCAGAGCCAATTTTAGTATTGCTCTGGACCTTATTTCGAAACACTCAAAGAATAAAAGTTTTAGATCTACGTCTTCTCTTTCTAGAACATCTTGAATCATCGAAATCGGAGTTCGAACGAAGAAGTTATGGCCATTTTCTCAAAGGACATCGGAGCAGAAAATGTTAGAAAAGTGGCCAGCGCCGGGGCGGCCATTTCATGCCTATTTGTAGCGCCGGGGCGCTAGGGGGACAGCTCTCATTGCAGTGCCCAGTGACTGAAGGCTGAGAAAGGTCCCGCAAGGCTTAGACGCTGCGTTTGGGCGAATTTTGACACCTTTTTGACTCCAAATTGGATTGGGTTTGTTCCTAAGCTAAAAATTGGACTTGTAACCTATAAATACATGATGTAAGGCATAAAATAAAGGGGGATTACATAGATTAGACTAGAAAAAAACACTCCATTAGATTAGAATATAAACCTTAGTTCTTAATTAACCATTGGAGATTGAAGCAAATTGAAGAACACTTAAGATCAAGAGCAAGAGAAAGAGGGGAGCATCAGATTTGCTGACAATAGATTCTATTCTCTTCTCTTATCCTACTTTTATCTTTTAATGTCTATTCAGTTGTGGAGTCTTGGTTTTAATTCATTAATTATGAACTAACTCTTTTATTAAGATTTCAATTGAACCTTTTATGGCTATAAATTAGTTATTTGATTTATTCCAATTATTTGTGTTAAAGTGAGTTGTTTATCTTGCCTTATGCTTATTGATTAATTATCTGATCAGTAATTACCTTGTTACTCTAGAAGGAATTGAAAGAGGAATTCTAGGGTTAGAACTGGGCATGATATCATGTGACTTAGTTATTTGCAAAGTGAATAATTAGGTTTGTGAATTGAATGGAAATATCTGTTCACCGCATGTAACACATAAGGAATTGAGATTGAAAAGAGTTTAATTCAATTGTTTTGCATATTAATATAGCAAGATTAATCTGGATTAAATAGAAGGCAATTGATCACTTGAAAAATGACTTTTGGCATTTGAGAATTCATATTAACAATTTAGTAGGCATAAATATTGAGATAATTGGATAATTGATTTAGAGTTCATAATTGGGGATATTGAAGTCTTAATCCTTATTTATCTGAATTCATTCAAATCTTAGTTTTGTTTATTTGATTTATTTTAGAATAATTTATTTTAATTGTTAATTTAGTTTTCTTAATTAGAAAAATCACAATTTACAGTTGTTTAAATAAAATTGATTTGGTTAAGAGTTAGTATTTGGTAATTTTTATTAAATAATTCCTCGTGGGAACGATACTTTACTTTCACTTTATTACTTGTTGACCGTGTATACTTGCACATATTCATTGATTGCGAAATCGATCAACAATTATGGTAATGCGAGCTCTCTAGGAGGGACACACCATTTTGCCGATGATTATGGCAGAGACCTTGAGGTTGGCCACGTATTTCCATACCCATCCTGCAGGGGTGTTTTCAGGCAGCTCGGTATTGCTATATGTGTGGTTCATGTCACACCTGAGACCGATTGGCACTTTCCGACGCTATAGGTATTTTTTTCCCATGAGATAGTCATGTCTTACTCCTTTCAGCTGGTGGAGTTTACAAACGTTGCTTTGTGGTCGACTTTCTTGGCACGGATTGAGGATCCATTTGACATTTTTCCGTTTTCAGGGCTCAGTTCTCCCTATAACTTCATTACTCATGCATCTGGCATAGATTATGTGACGCCCCCAAAATAGGTCCAATCCACCCAACCTATTCTGAGTCGCCAAATATATGGTACATAAATAACTACAACTTTATTAATACAATTGTCGTGCAAAATACGACAACACATAAACTGTGAGTTTAAATACAAATATTATCATCTAGACAGTATTCAAACTCAAATAAGTCCTCATTACAATTATTGATACACTATTTTACAAAATAGTGAGGACTACTAAAACAACTGACTTCAAACATCACTCCACACCCCGCCTAGTTCCCGCTATGTTCTCGCCTCCTGAGAAGAAAAATGGAACAAAAAGGAAAAAGGTGAGCTCAACTAGCCTAGTAAAGCATATTATGACTAATATAATGTAGAACAAATTATCCTTACTCTTCAACAGGGAAAAATCTGATAGAATACAATTGACAACAAGTTTTAGATCAACAACTGCAGCGGAAACAATAATCCATTAGAAGAGTCAAGTAGAGAATGAATTCTACTATCTTCTAAGATTCAAAAGTCAATCATCAATATTTTATCTCTGTAACATTAATTAATATACATCTTGAATCAAATATTCATCTTTGCACTACAGGCCAAAGATATTCATTTGTATCATCAGTTGGTCATGTTCATCTCAACACCTGTTCATCTTTGCACTACAGACTGAGATATTCATCGAAATCATTCATCTTTGCACTACTGAGCCAAAGATATTCATAGAATATCATCATTTAGGACTGAGGATGATGAAAAATATTTTTAAGAAAACGAATCCAGTGAGATAAAAGGACAAATATTAGGGATTCGTACTATAATTTATCCAAGTTCAAAAATACTCCATATTAATTAATTATGGAGCAGAATTCAAAAATAAAGATCAAAACATGGATAACATCAAAGATAGTAACCACAATAGACAACTTGGACAAAGAAAGAAAAATTTATTTTTCTGTGAATAATGCCGTATTCGTGAATAGTGCCGTATATGTGAATAGTAACCCCAACACAAAAAGGTAGAAATTCCACAAGAAAATTCATCATACTTCATGAATAGTACTCGTGAATAGTAACTCATGAATAGTAATTCATAAATAGTAACCTCGACTTGAAAAGGTAAAAATTTCATAATAAAATTCATACCAATATTCCTGTATAATGATATTGAAAGAAATAATATCATATACGAAGAAAATAACATCCCTTACCTCAAAAGAACAGTACTTCCGGCTGGAATATCAGATATAACGCTGCAGGAAACTTGCACCGTATGGCAACACTCAAAGTATCTAAATACTCACAAAAATGCGCTCGATAATATAGAGAGAGAAAACTTCAGATTCTGGTGTGATTTTTAATTCTAACTTAAGCATCCTATTTATAGGAAAATGCTTAGAATACCAAAGTAGAAAATTTAATAAAATATTAATATATTAAAAAATTTCACGCCCACCTTAGAAAATATGAATTCAGCATGTTTACCACTAATGTGGGGCCCACCAAAATGAAAAAAAATGTTTTTCTTTAAAAAAATATTTAAAACTTCAAAAATCAATTATTCCGGAACTTCAATAATTCATAATAAATAGCCCTTTTATCAGAAAAATTTGAATCTTATGTCCATTCCATAGGAAATTCAATTTTCTACAACTTTGTAGCTTTACGTTTTTCTAAATTCTAAACAGAATTTGACTGAAATCCACATACGGACGATTTTACTGGCTCTAATCAAATTTCAGTCAAAAATGGGGTCCACCAACATGTTTACCATGTTTTTAGAATTTATTGTAAAAAAATACTCTTCCTCCTCATTTATTCATATATCACACATTTATTGTAAAAATATCACCATTATTATATTATTATATTATCGCATTATACATTCATAATGTTATATAATAATATATTTGAATGAATTATTTTATCAGAAAAGATAGAATATCAATTTTCAACAATTGTTTCTTTTTTAAAAATTCCTCCATTTATATTCACATAAATACATATTTTCCTTATCATATAAATCAGTAATTAATTATTCACAAATAATATTACAGAATCACAATAATGACAAACAGGTCGTTCCCAAGAAAGAGGGGGCTTTTCGATAAGGATTTCTCCTTATTGGCACGCAATTAGGTGACCAAACCCCTTTCCTAAACAGAACTTCCTTAGACATTGCCAATAATGTTATCTAATAATTTTATAATATGAATTATTGATCTGATAATGGGAAATACTGTGCAGTGACAATTATTGAAACAACAATAGTATAAAATATCAACGTAGCAATTATTAAATTAATAAAATAAAATATTGAACAATAATTACATAACAATTATTGAAGTAGTGCCTTCTACGTAAGAATCAATAATTGGTGCAATACTGCGTGTGCTATTAATGCAACATCAGCGACATTCTTGTGTTTTAACCATCGAATTATTCCAACAAGTTACTCTAGGTAACAACTTATTTATAAAAACTCATTCTTGTCATTTTCCTCATCCAATCGCTTTCCGTTATGGGGCCCACAAAAGGTCAAGGCTGTTGTCATCTAAATATTCCCAAACAAAGAAGAATATTCCACGACCAAATGAATATTCCCGACAACAATGAATATTTTATAACCACTTGCTTATTTAAAATATTTGCGCATTTTACCCATAACTAACCACATTAATCAAATCAACCCTTTACTATTTCAAAATAATAAATAGAGAAAATTCAATTTCATTTATAAAAATTGGGGTCTTACAACCTCCCCTACTTATGAAATTTCATCCTCGAAATTGACGTACGTATCTGATGTTTCAAAAAGGTGAGGATACCTCGCTTTTATTTCTGATTCTAACTCCCAAGTTATTTCTTCAATAGCATGATTCATCAACAAAACCTTAACTTGTGGTATAACCTTTGTGCGTAGGACATGCTCCTTCCTATCTAAGATCTTGACAGGTAACTCCTCGTACGTTAAATCTTTGATTATCTCATCTGGTTCTAACTCAATAATGTGGTTTGGGTCATCCACATATTTACGTAACATCGATACGTGAAAAACGTTATGAACACGCGACATACTTGGCGGTAAAGGGAGTATATATGCCACAGTTTCTACTCGATCGAGAATTTCAAATGGACTAATAAATTGAAGGTTTGAGCTTTTCTCACATCGCCGATTCTCACTTTAAGAATAACGACTTCTTGCACCTTCTTCTTTATATCCATCAGCTCCGGTGTGTAGCTTGAGCGGTTTTAACTTTATCGATTAAAGTCGATTTTACTCGTATATCATCACGTGGGTCCCTAGAGTCTTTAACTCTATCTCTATCATTTGTAAGTCATACGAAATGGGTCTTTGTGTTTGAAAATATCGCACTCTTACTCGCATATGATCGATCTAGTCAATGCGTCAGCTACCACGTTTGCTTTTCTAGGATGGTATGATCAGAACAGGTGCCGAAATGAGTCTCGTCTTGAGTTCTTCGAAGCTCTTCTCATATTCCTCGCTCCATTCGAATTTTGTATCCTTACGAGTCAGCCGAGTTAATGGAGTAGCAATTCAAGAAAATCCTTCCACGAATCTCCGATAATAAACAACTAAGCCTAGAAAGCTACGTATTTCGATTACTGACTTAGGTTGCTCTCAACTGTGACTCACATCCCAATCTTGGATAGCACGTCACAATGGCACCTATCAGCTTACCACCGCACGAATATGACGTCCCCTACGGAGAGTCTGGCTTTGGTGTATTCCACAAAGGAAGTCACCAGATAGAGGCTAGGGTACCAACTCTTGTAGTGGGTTTTTAACTCCTGAAGTTCAATAGGAGCTATTCGATATGAGATTTTAGAAATGGGTTTTGTCCCGGGTTCAAGGTCGATACAAAATTTAATATCACACTTTGGGGGTAGGCCAGGAAATTCTTCAGGAAATACGTCAGGAAATTTACTAACAACAGAAATATCATTCAAATCTGACGTATTTTTGTTTAAATCCATGAAATGGGCTAAGAAAGCTTGACATCCGTTTTTCAATAAACGAATGACTTTATAGCTTGATATGACAGTGATTGAATTTATTGGTTTGGATGTTTGAATTCGTATAACAGGTTGGTTAGGAATATGAAAACTAACAACTTTACGAAAACAATCAATTTTAGAATGAGTGGTTAACCAATCAATCCCTAAAATCACATCAAATGCAAGTATCTTTAAAGAGATAAGATCAACAGGTAATGTGATGGTGCCAACTTGGATTAAGCAAGATTTCTAAACAGTGGATGTAATGAAAGTTTCTCCTAACGGAGTCTCCACAGATAAGTCAAAGTCCAATTTATCAAGAGTCAAGTTTAAACGTTGAGCACAAGCTGGAGAGATAAAAGAATGGGTAGAACCGGTATCTAATAAGGTATAGATTTCATAAGAATTTATGATTAAATAACTCGTGATAACTTTGTTCGGGTTCCTCATATTTTGGCCAGTCACGACAAACGCTCTTCCAGGAACTGCTGACTTTGACTTGTCTGGGACAGCCTTTTGAGTCACCATCCCCGCTGGACTTGATTTCGCTATAGGACAAAATCGAGCTATGTGACCGTCGTTTCCACAACTAAAACATACCTTAGAAGGCTGTGGATAGTTTGGACTTATGTGTCCCTCCTCTCCGCATCTGTAGCATCTAACTAGTGGTCGTTCTCCTCCCCTAAAATTTGTTGCTTGTGTTGCTGCCAATGTCCTCCCATCATCGTTAAATGTTCTCTTCTTGAATTTTCCACTTGAATCATTTCTTCTATTATCTTGGCCATGATTACACCGAAGTGGTTACCATTTCTAGCATGATAATTTCCTCCACGATGATTATCATTGTCCCGATGACCATTTCCACTGGTATGATTATTATCGTGTTGTTGGTTGCCTGGTTGAACAAACTCATTAGCTCGCTCTAATAATTGAGCCTACATTACGCATCCTAATATAGAAAAATTTGTGAGAAATGAGGTATTGATGAATTTCGGGTTTTAGACCTCTCAGAAACATCCGCGTCACACGTTCCTCATTCTCTACCAAATGAGGTGCAAACCTGGATAACTCCACGAACTTCACCTCGTATTGGTACACCGTCATGTTGTTCTGTTCCAGTTTAATAAACTCTACCTCCTTCATATGACGAATACTTTCAGAAAAGTACTTGTCATTGAACAGTTTTTGAAATGTTTCCCAAGACATATTGAGTGCGGTACCGGTGATGCAGTTCACGATTCCCACCAAGAACCATCTCCCACCACTTTAACATAAAGGTGGCGAATGGAACCTTTTGTTCCTCCGTGCATCCTAAGACATCGAATATCTTGGTAATTTGCTTTACCATTGTTTCTGCCTTAATCGGATCTGTCTTTCCCCAGAATTCTGGTGGTCCCAACTCTTTAAATTGTTTGGCTGTGACAAACCGCGCGTTGCTATCATTTTCACCCGTATTTTGTACATGAGTCTCCCTCGTCTGATTTTTCATGAACTGCAAAATGCTTCTAAACATCCCATCATTCATCGCCTGATCAGTGGTGTTATTTATAGGAGGAACATTGTCGTCCTGTTGCACGTTCTCCTGATTGGTGATTAAAGGTGTCTCCACGGTCTCATTTACTCCATTGTTAACATTCTCAGTTGCCATTCTCAAATACTGCCATAAAATAAGGGTTAATTAAAGAAAATGACATACCACATAATACCCCTATATTCTGACCGACCAACAAAAAAGCATAGGTAGGACACACTAGCGAAGGATTTACTCTTCTCCCCCCTCCTAGTTTTATTCCCCGATCTCCGTCAAAGACCATATCCCTTAGCTCTGATATCAACTATGACGCGCCCAAAATAGGTCCAATCCACCCAACCTATTCTGAGTCGCCAAATACATGGTACAAAAATAATTATAACTTTATTAATACAATTGTTGTGCAAAATACGACAACACATAAACTGTGAGTTTAAATACAAATATTGTCTTCTAGACAGTATTCAAACTCAAATAAGTCCTCATTACAATTATTGATACACTATTTTACAAAATAGTGAAGACTACTAAGACAATTTACTTGAAACATCACTCCACACCCAGACTAGTTCCCGCTATGTTCTCGCCTCGTGAGAAGAAAAATGGAACAAAAATAAAAAGGGTGATCTCAACTAGCCCAGTAAAGAATATTATGACTAATATAATATAGAACAAATTATCCTTAGTCTTCAACAGTGAAAAATCTGATAGAATACAATAGACAACAAATTTTAGATCAACAACTGCAGTGGAAACAACAATTCATTAGAAGAGTCAAGTAGAGAATGAATTCTACTATCTTCTAAGATTCAAAAGTCCATCATCAATATTTTATCCCTGTAACATCAATTAATATACATCTTGAATCAAATATTCATCTTTGCACTACAGGCCAAAGATATTCATTTATATCATCAGTTGGTCATGTTCATCTCAACACCTGTTCTTCTTTGCACTATGGGCCAGAGATATTCATAAGGAAATCATTCATCTTTGCACTACAGGCCAAAGATATTCAGTAATATCATCATTTTGGACTGAGGATGATGAAAAATGTTTTTAAGAAAATGAATCAAGTGAGACAAAAGGACAAATATTAGGGATTTGTACTACAATTTATCCAAGTTCAAAAATACTCTATAATAATTAATTGTGGAGCAGAATTCAAAAATAAAGATCAAAACATGGATACAATCTCTGACAACCCGAGAATTTAGAAAAATTTTAAAATCATAATTGATTAATTTAAGGTTTAATATTAGAACCTAGACAGAAAATAACTGTATGAAATTGTCATTACTGTAATGAAATTTTAAGGATTTCAAAATTTTTGGACAAAACTTGAATAATTTGGTAGACTGTAAGTGATAGTCTGGTAATGAGGTATAAGATTTTGGTGGATTTAAAATTCTTGTGAAGAATTATCAGGGTTAAGTATCTAAGTGTATACGAGTCGGTATATGTGATCATATATGTGAACAGTAAATTTTTATGTGTATAATTTGTGGATAAGGATCAAATGTTGATCAGTTAAGTTACATAGGTGACAAACCCTAAATTTATAATGAGAACGTTAAGGTTAAGTTATGAAACCCTAATCAGTAATTTTATGTGTACAGTTGTGATTTAAGATCAAGAAGTTATTAGATAAGTTGTAACTTTAGCAAACCCAAAAGTTATGTGAGAATGTCAAGGATTACGTTAGTAAAATTTAATGAACTGTTAGAAACCCTAACGATCAGATCAAAAAACCCTAATCTAAGTTTCGGGAATTTGAAACCCTAATTTGGATATTAGAAACCCTAATTTGGGAATTCAAAAGTTAAGTTTAAAAGCCTAAGTGTTAAATGTTATGGGAATATTGAGAAATATCTTAAACGCCCTTTAAATTACAAGGGAAAAGACCAATTTGCCCTTAGTGAATCCGAAATGACCGAAATACCCTTTTTCTTACTTTTTAAGTAAAAGATTTTAGCAAATCTTGGTGACTCATCCATTTGATATTGCCATGTGCCTTAAAATCTTTCCAAGATCAGATTTGTTGCCACCTTGCAACATCTATATACATTGAATCAAGAAATCAAAGGATAAAAATTTAAGTAATAAACTTACTTTACTTAACATACTTGTCAACCTCTTCTCTCTCTATATTTTCGAAATATGAGAGGAAGTGAGACATAAAACAAAGCCAAGAACATCCTTTAGCCTTCCAAGATCAGAAATCAAGATTCAAGCTTTTAAAGGTATAAAACCCTAAATTTGTAAATCTATGTGTTGTATGTTAAATGTTGTTGTTTGTTGGTTAAAGTTGGGTTGAGAGATGTTATTTAGTGATCCAAGATGTAACATCAAGGATCCATAACATCTAGAAGCCAGAAAATCAATTTTTTAAACTGACTTAGAACCCTAATTTTGTTGTCTGACAGCCTTATGCCAGGGCTCATAGATCTTTGTATGTTAATGATTTGTTGTGTTTTAAGTTATAGACTTGTTCTTTGTCATGAGGAGAGTAGACTGGAAGTGGAATCACATCCATATCATGTCTAGATCTCTAGTTATAAGCAGGCAAACATGGTTGACCGACCATGGAAAACTGTTTCTTGAAAACCCAGATTTTTCCAGGTAGCTCTGACAACATCTTTAAGGCTTCTGATCTTGCGACGGACAAGTGATTTGGCCAAGTTTGTGTAATGGACTTGTAGTCTGGTATAAGGACTACACAATAAAGCTTTTATCTCACCCAGAAAACATATAGAATCAAAGTTATAAGCGGTCAAATATGCGTTGACCAACTGCCTTGGACAAATTCGGGAAAACCCAGAATTCGTTGAAGAACAATTTTCTGGCCTACTTTGACCGGCTCAAATCTTGCTTTAATGATGTTGTTATATTGATATGATAATATATTATGGTACCCTGACATCAGTAATACATGTTTAAACCTTCATAACACTTAACTAATGACCCGAACCCTAAGATAATTGAGCCACATAGTGAGCACTCGAACCTGTCTAGGTTTCTGGGTAACCCAGAAAACCCAGCAGGCCTCTGACAGGAACTTTGCGAGCTTGGATCTTGCAATTATGTGATTTTATGGCTACGAAACTTGTTCAGGATTGTAGTCTTACACTCATACTATAATCATAACCCATTAGCAAGCCTAGAAACATAGTAACCAAAGATTTAATGGTGATCAAACTTCATACCTTAGTTACTGACATGAATGCTCAAGAACACTCAAGAACACCTATAGCGACAGTTTCGTCGCTATAGGGCTCTTTAGTGACAATTATTTTCGGAAAATAGATTAATTAATTAAATAAATAGGAAAAAATGGATTTTAATTATTAAAAATACAAAATAAATTCTTAAAAATTATTTTAAAGCCTAAAAATTAGTTTTTAATTATTTTGAGTATATTTCAAAAATATTTAATAAAATATATTTTATTTATTTATTTATATTATTAAATAAATTATTTAAAATGGTTTTAATTCATGAAAATCATGAAAAATTATATTATGATATAGAAAATATTTTAAGTTATTTTTGATGACTTTTAATATTTTGTGATGAATTTCATTAATAATTTATTATTAATGGTAATTAATTTATTTAATATATTAAATAAATTATGGAAAATTAAATTAATGCTTTAAAAATCATATAAAAATGATTTAAGTGTTATAAAAATATTTTAAGTTATAAAATATAACTTTTGATATTTAGTCATAAAAATATTAATATTTTAATATTGTAGACACTCGAAATTTTTCTGCACAACTGTTACTAACATTATAGGAGGGTAGAATCGTCTTTCGAAGATAACCCTAGGAGACAGTTCACATGCATTCCGGATACTACCGGAAGATCAGTTCACAACCCGGAATACACACCGGGAACATCATTTCCAACCCCGTACCACACACCGGGAATCTCATTCTCAACCCCGAAACACACATTGGAAGGATCATTTCCAACCTCGGAGATAACCCCGAGTTTCGTCCTTGGCGATAACCCCAAGAAATGCTATTGCAGTTCCAGCGATAACTCTGGAAATGCTTGTTTCAAACACATGCTATCAGCTTCAATCTCAGACCTCCTACCGAGGCACTCATCTCTCAAACTCGGAGCTAACACCGGGCAGACAGGCACTCACAAGTTGACCTTGCGGCATTCAAACACTTGCAGCAGTCCAATTTTAGATGTAACCCTGAGCAATGTCTGCTTTCAACTCAAATTGACGATAACCCCGACGAAGAGTCAAACGTCATCTTGCCACATCAACACCTGCGCGTCGTCTCAACACTTCATACATACATACATACAACAATGACCCACAAGAACCGAGGAGTTATAATCCCGAGTGACTATTACGCGTGGCAGTATACCGGATAAAATTTGAAGCTTGAAGACTATGAGCATGGTCCCCTCTTCCTGACTTCGTACAACCTCTAATCCATGTCATTGCGTAACTCTCGACACAAGCGGTCCAAAGAAGGTCAAATATACCTCGTTCGGAAGCTCAGATTGAAGTTCTGCAAGTTTAAGCGGACAATACAGTGCATGAGTTCACGTACTTCGAGACGACTAGACCCATGAAGCCGGGCCCTACATATGACCAAATTAGCAGTGTAACTCATTTACCGCCAGAGTACACACTGCGACCATCAGTCTATAAATATAGACATTGGGTCAGCCATTTTGAGAGGGAGAAGAGAGAGAAAAGGCGAGGAAGTCCTGTCCACTTTACTCTGTACACACCCATATTGAGTGTTTTCCTCATTTTAAACATCTATTAGCTCACATATAGCTATACTTTCATTCGGCGGGAGCTGAGTGTTTATCCATATAGAGTCATAGAAGTCTACATTAGTAGCCCACTGTAAACCTTCTTACATTCTATACAACCTTTCTTCTCATAATAACACACACTATTATACACATTGAGAGTCATGTGTGTGTGTTTGCCCGAACTTCGGTCCATGGTTTTCATTTCTGTCTGTATATATATACTTATCTATATATGTATATATTTTTATACGGACTAACATTATCGAGCTATGCCTCGATTGAGCCTAGACTTATGTCTGGAACGTTTATTTGCTTATATATATATATATATACTTATATATATAAACTGTTGTCAGACTCTGTCTGATGAACCTAGATTTTACATCCAGTGCGTTTAATTGCTTATATATATATATACTTATATATATAACTGTTGTCGGACATATCCGATGAGCATGGATTTTATATCCCAATGCATTTTTATCTTTTTATATATATATATATATATATAGCTTCGAGTTTACTTAAATGGCGGTTGATGACTTTTTACTGACTTTCCTTACATTTCAAATCCCTGCATGGAGTTTACTTACGTGGCGGTTGATAGCTTTACATCTTTATTTACATTCAACTCCCTTTGAGTTTACCAAGTGGCGATTGATAGCATTATTGCTTTATCTATATTTTGATCCCCATGGAGTTGCTTCGTGGTGGTGATCATGCACACACACACACATATATATATATATATATATATATATATATATATATATTTACAGCTTTTATATATATATATATATATATATATATATATATATAACTTACTCTTGCTTTCCATACAAATTACGGTATCATGTGAGCCTAGAAATCATGTGATCACAGATTGATCTCTTCAATCTAGATTCGATTCCCATGATGGACTTTTTTCTAGTCGTATGTGCTTGTACATTATTTATAGTGTCCAGGTTCCTTGGATGGTCATGTCATGCCCATAAGGAGTTCAAGATCACAGATATTATTTTCTCGCAGATGCCTCGCATCTCGAAAATAAAAGCAAACAAGCCGAACATTTAATAATAAAATGGAAGTATCAAAGGCCTCAATTACTATTGAGCACAGGGTTTGAAAAACCTTTTTTATAAAACTTCATTGCTATATCTTGCTTAAAACTGAATTTTCTACAAAATTCAAACCCTATGTATATAGGTGCGAATGAGGCATAGTACTACTTCCAAATAATTGTACATTGATCCACACACATACACACACACACACACATTCATATAACAGTTTTTTTGAAAAGTGGCGGTCACCGTGGTACCACGGATGTCGAGGGGTGCCTAACACCTTTCTTCCACATATCCAAGCCCCCGAACCCTAAATGAATCTCAGTTTCACGAATTCGCTTTAGCGATTGTCACATCAATGGGTCATTGATGTGCAAAACCTTTTCTTCAACGTTAGTGCAACCAGCTAAATACACCAACCGGAGACTCTTAAAGTCCAATCGTCGACATTATACATGTCGGACCTTTTTCACTTGTTTTTTCAAACAAATCTCACATTAACATGAGAACACCAAAGAACAACTAACGAAAAGGGACAAATAAAAATCCCGACGTCGACAAATAGTAATAGCAATTATCGGATAATGAATTTAGCTATTTATAAATCATATAAATGAGAAATTAAAGTATTAAAAATACTTTGATATATTATAAATATATTATAATATTATGTTATGATTTTCATTAATATTTAATATTAAATAAGTATTAATGATTAAGAAATTATGTGGTATTTATATAATATAAATACGATATAAATGATTCAAAAATTATGATAAGTGGTAATAATTATCTAAAATTTTTTACCAGCCTATGAAAATTATTATGACTGATAATAAAATTATCTAAGTTAATTGTTAAGTGTTTAGGCAGAGTTTAATTGAACTTAAACTCGATAATTGTCTGACTAGACCGTCGGGATGTTAGAATTGAGTCGGGTTAAACTCAGACTGCAATAGTTTGACTTGATACCGAGTCTTAGGTGTGTCATAGACTGATAGGATTATGTGTTATGTGTTTAGGATTATGTTATAATTATATATATATATAACAGTATTATACTGTGATGATATTATTCTAATATGGAGATCTATATTACTAATATTAGGTCTTCGGATAAAGCGTTGTAAATTGCGTAACAGTAATCGACCGTACAGGCAAGTTACTAAAGTTGAACTCTTAATTATTTTGCAAGTTTTCTTGACTCGACCTCTAATTGTTTATTCGAATATGTTTGTGGTTAATCATTTTCGATTGCCATGTCTAAGAATTATTAAATTGCACTCTGTGCATACTGCATGTATCAGGTATGAAAGGCTGATCACCTTCATTACCATTTGGTTCAGATATATATATATATATATATATATATATATATATATATATTATGTTCATGTTCAATGTTGTTCAGTCAAAAGTTTGTTCGTGCTAAATTCAAAACTATATTGTTGAATTATAGCTAGCTTATTATTCCAATTCTTTTAATCATGATATATCCTCAAATATACTTAAACTTCCTAGGCAAACTTATGCTCACCCTTGCTATATCATGATAAAATATTGCAGATTAAGACAAATGCGTCGGATACAAGGAAAGGTTAAAGACAGTTCCAACTTTAAGTTAATGTGTGCAGCTATATTTGTAACAGTTATGTATGGTAATAATGTTATATGTTAGATAGTTTATGAATTGTGTATAAGTTAAGGTTACTCGACCTTGGGGAATAGTGTGTAAAGTTTTAATGTATAAACAATTTATGTTTATATCTTCTGCAATTAGTTATAGAATGATTGTACCAGATCCTTGGTGATTTAGGACCGAGATTTGGGGCCTTCACACAATCAAAGATAGTAACCAGAATAGACAACTTGGATAAAGAAAGAAAAATTTATTTTTCTGTGAATAGTGCCGTATACGTGAATAGTAACCCCGACACAAAAAGGTAGAAATTCCACAAGAAAATTCATCATACTTCGTGAATAGTACTCGTGAATAGTAACTCATAAATAGTAACTCATGAATAGTAACCCCGACATGAAAAGGTAAAAATTTCATAATAAAATTCATACCAATATTCCGGTATAATGATATTGAAAGAAATAATATCATTTACGAAGAAAATAACATCCCTTACCTCAAAAGAATAGTACTCCTGGCTTGAATATCAGATATAACACTGAAGGAAACTTGCACCGTATAGCAACACTCAAATTATCGAAATACTCACAAAAATACGCTCGATAATATAGAGAGAGAAAACTTCAGATTCTGGTGTAATTTTTAATTCTAACTTAAGCTTCCCATTTATAGGAAAATGCTTAGAATACCAAAGCAGAAAATTTAATAAAATATTAATATATTAAAAAATTTTCACGTCCACCTTAGAAAATCTGAATTCAGCATGTTTACCACTCATGTGGGGCCCACCAAAATGAAAAAAAACATTTTTCTTTAAAAAAATATTTAAAGCTTCAAAAATTAATTATTCTGGAACTTCAATAATTCATAATAAATAGCCCTTTTATCAGAAAAATTTGAATCTTATGTTCATTCCATAAAAAATTCAATTTTCTACAACTTTGTAGCTTTAAGGTTTTCCAAATTCTAATCAGAAATTGACCGAAATCCACATACGAACGATTTTGCAGGCTGTAATCAAATTTCAGTCACAAAGGGGTCCACCAACATGTTTAACATGTTTTTAGCATTTATTGTAACAAAAATACTCTTCCTCCTCATTTATTCATATATCACACATTCATTGTAAAAATATCACCATTATTATATTGTATTATATTATCGTATTATACATTCATAATGTAATATAATAATATATTTGAATGAATTATTTTATCAGAAAAGATAAAATATTAATTTTCAACAATTGTCACTTTTCTAAAATTCCTCCATTTATATTCACATAAATAAATATTTTCCTTATCATATAAATCAGTAATTAATTATTCACAAATAATATTACAGAATCACAATAATGACAACCCGGTGTGTCGTTCCAGGAAAGAGGGGCTTTCCGATAAGGATTTCTCCTTCTTTGACGCAAGCAATTAGGTGACCAAACCCCTTTCCTGACGTAACTTCCTTAGACATTGTCAATAATGCTATCTAATAATATTATTCAAATAATATGAATTATTGATCTAATAATGGGAAATCTCAATAAAGTGACAATTATTGAAATAACAATAATATAAAATATCAACGTAGCAATTATTGAATCAATAAAATAAAATATTTAACAAAGAATTACGTAACAATTATTGAGTAGTGCCTTCACGTAAGAATAAATAATTGGTGCAATACTGGTGTGTTCTTATGCAACAATCGCGACATCGTTTTAACCACAAGGTATTCCAACAGTGTTAACGATAACAACTACGCCGTTATTTATAAAAACTCATTCTTGTCATTTTCTTCATCCAATCGCTTTCCGTTATGGGGCCCACAAAAGGCTGCGTCGTCGTACGAATATTCCCAGACAGCAAGAATATTCCACGACCAAACGAAAATTCCTCGACAACAATGAATATTTTATAACCACTTGCTTATTTAAAATATTTACGCATTTTACCCATAACTAACCACATTAATCAAATCAACCCTTTACTATTTCAAAATAATAAATAGAGGAAATTCAATTTCATTTATAAAAAGTTGGGGTCTTACAACCTCCCCTCCTTATGAAATTTCATCCTCAAAATTGACGTACGTACCTGGTATTTCGAAAAGGTGAGGATACCTAGCTTTCATTTATGATTCTAACTCCCAAGTTATTTCTTCAATAGAATGATTCATCAACAAAACCTTAACTTGTGGTATAACCTTTGTGCGTAGGACATGCTCCTTTCTATCCAAGATCTTGACAGGTAACTCCTCGTGCGTTAAATCTTCGGTTATCTCGACTGGTTCTAACTCAATAATGTGGTTCGGGTCATCCACATATTTACATAACATCGATACGCAAAAAATGTTATGAACACGCGACATACTTGGCGGTAAAGCGAGTGTATAGGCCACAGTTTCTACTCGATTGAGAATTTCAAATGGACTAATAAATCGAAGGTTTGAGCTTTCCTAACATCGCCGATTCTTGCTTTTAGAATAACGACTTCTTGTACCTTTTTCTTTATATCCATCAGCTCCGGTGTGTAGCTTGAGCGGTTTTAACTTTATCGATTAAAGTCGATTTTACTCGTATATCATCACGTGGGTCCCTAGAGTCTTTAACTCTATCTCTATCATTTGTAAGTCATACGAAATGGGTCTTTGTGTTTGAAAATATCTCACTCTTACTCGCATATGATCGATCTAGTCAATGCGTCAGCTACCACGTTTGCTTTTCTAGGATGGTATGATTAGAACAGGTGCCGAAATGAGTCTCGTCTTGAGTTCTTCGAAGCTCTTCTCATATTCCTCGCTCCATTCGAATTTTGTATCCTTACGAGTCAGCCGAGTTAATGGAGTAGCAATTCGAGAAAATCCTTCCAACGAATCTCCAGATAAGAAACAAATAAGCCTGTAAAAGCTACGTATTTCGATTCTTGACTTAGGTTGCTCTCAACCGTGACTCACATCCCAATCTTGGATAAAGCACGTCACAATGGAACCTATCGACTTACCACTTACGAATATGACGTCCCTACGAGAGTCGGCTTTGGTGTATTCCATGAAAGGAAGTCACCAGACAGAGAGGCTAGGTACCAACTCTTGTAGTGGGTTTTAAACTCCGAAGTTCAATAGGAGCTATTCGATATGAGATTTTAGAAATGGGTTTTGTCTCTGGGTTCAAGGTCGATACAAAATTTAATATCACACTTTGGGGTAGGCCAGAAATTCTTCAGGAAATACGTCAGAAAATTTACTAACAACAGAAATATCATTCAAATCTGACGTATTTTTGTTTAAATCCATGAAATGGGCTAAGAAAGCTTGACATCCGTTTTTCAATAAACGAATGACTTTATAGCTTGATATGACAGTGATTTAATTTATTGGTTTGGATGTTTGAATTCGTACAACAGGTTGGTTAGGAATATGAAAACTAACAACTTTACGAAAACAATCAATTTTAGAATGAGTGGTTAACCAATCAATCCCTAAAATCACATCAAATGCAAGTATCTTTAAAGAGATAAGATCAACAGGTAATGTGATGGTGCCAACTTGGATCAAGCAAGATTTCTAAACAGTGGATGTAATGAAAGTTTCTCCTAACGGAGTCTCCACAGATAAGTCAAAGTCCAATTTATCAAGAGTCAAGTTTAAACGTTGAGCACAAGCTGGAGAGATAAAAGAATGGGTAGAACCGGTATCTAATAAGGTATAGATTTCATAAGAATTTATGATTAAATAACTCGTGATAACTTTGTTCGGGTTCCTCATATTTTGGCCAGTCACGACAAACGCTCTTCCAGAATCGCCGACTTTGACTTGTGCGGGACGACCTTTTGAGTCACCATCCATTGGACTTGATTTCATTTATAGGACAAAATCGAAGCTATGTGGACCGTCGTTTCCACAACTAAAACATACCTTAGAAGGTTTCGTGGATAGTTTGGACTTATGTGTCCTCCTCTCGCATCATGTAGCATCTAACTAGTGGTCGCTTCTCCTCCCTAAAATTTGTTGCTTGTTGTCGCCAATGTCCTCCCATCATCGTTAAATGTTCTCTTCTTGAATTTTCCACTTGAATCATTTCTTCTATTATCTTGGCCATGATTACACCGAAGTGGTTACCATTTCTAGCATGATAATTTCCTCCACGATGATTATCATTGTCCCGATGACCATTTCCACCGGTATGATTATTATCGTGTTGTTGGTCGCCTGGTTGAACAAACTCATTAGCTCGCTCTAATAATTGAGCCCTGTTCACAACATCTGAATATAGAAAAAATTTGTGAGAAATGAGGTATTGATGAATTTCGGGTTTTAGACCTCTCAGAAACATCCGCGTCATACGTTCCTCATTCTCTACCAAATGAGGTGCAAACCTGGATAACTCCACAAACTTCACCTCGTATTGGTACACCGTCATGTTGTTCTGTTCCAGTCTAATAAACTCTACCTCCTTCATATGACGAATACTTTTAGGAATGTACTTGTCATTGAACAGTTTCTGAAATGTTTCCTAAGACATATTGAGTCTTGCGGCCGGTTGGAGTGCGCTTCATGATTCCCACCAAGAATGTCACTTCTACCACTTAACTAACATAAAGGTGGCGAATGGAACCTTCATTCCTCTGTGCATCCCAAGACATCAAATATCTTGTTAATTTGGTTGACCCACGTTTCCACCTTAATCGGATCCGGCTTTCCCCATAATTCTGGTGGTCCCAACTCTTTAAACTACTTGGCTGTGACAAACTGTAAGACCCCGAATTTTACGAAATGAAAGTATTCAATTTTTATAATTATTATTCTATTTAGTAAATGGTTAAATTGATAAAAGTACAATAATACACGTTGGTTGAGTAGTACCAGTATTGATTATTGATGCTTATGTGAGAAGTCACTCAGTTATACTCAATTATTGTTACAATAATTGCTACATCATATCTCTCATATTATTGATTCAATTATTGTCACAGTATCATCTGCATAATATTTTATATATTATTAAATCAATAATTGAGGGCGACAAAGTTATTCATATTATTATTTGCAATATTGACAATGTCTAGAAGTTCTATCAAGGAGAGGTTTGGTCACCTAATTGCGCTCCAATAAGGAGAAATCCTTATCGGAAAGCCCCCTCTTTCCTGGGAACGACCTGGTTATTAAATATTGTGAGTTATAATATTAATGATTAATAAGTTCGTGTTGATTAAAGATGAATTTGATAGTTACATTGTGTTGGGATTATTAGTGTTAGTGGAAATCGACATCTATTCTGATGATAATTGATCTCTGGGGGTTATATTGATAAATCAGGTAATTAATCAGATAAATGAGCAATTAATTTCTACTTATTCACATGCTTATATAACTATTTGTTCACATGTGTGTACTATTGAATCACATTCATGTACTATTAGGAGAGTTGGTGCAAGATTGATAATACTTGCATGACTAAGTTAAAAATGGAGGTATAGATGGAGGTACTATACTGTAATTCGTATTTTTACATGATTATAACTATTGGTTCACATGTTTGAACTATTGATTCACATTATTTACTATTAGGGGAGGTGGTGCAGTTTGATAATACTTGCAGGGACTAAATTAAAAATGAAAGAAAAGTTGGAGGTATTGTCTTTGTAATACTTGAGCCCCAAAACGTGCAATTATCGAAATTATATTTTTCTATAAATAGAAGCTCATTCTTCCTTCATTTCTCACCAATTCACTAAAGCTCTAGAGCAATTATTATAGAGAGAAATTATAGAGAAAGAAGAAGAGAAGTCCTTCCACCTCACTATTCCAAAGATCCTTCTTTTTTCGAGGTAAGGGTATTATTTCTTTCGTATTCATGAAGAGAGCTATTGTTATTCCATTCCTTATTATTCATTGGAATAACTTTTGTATCGTGGACTACCGTATATATGGTGAAATTCTTACATTATTCCATTCTTTATTATTATGTTGAATAACATTATCATCAAATCGCATACATGGTGAAATTCTTCTATTATTCCATTCTTTATTATTCTTTCTAATATATCACATTTGTGCGTTCGCATGACTCTTGCTCCATTATTTATTATTCGTCAAAATATCCCGACCGTGCGTTTACGCATGACCGTTTCCATTATTTATTATTACTCGTTAGAATATCTCATGCATGCGTTCACGTGACACGGTTCTATTATTTATTATTCATTGGAATAACCTATCATCGCGGTTCTATTGCATGCACGGTGAATTCTTCCATTATTCCATTCCTTATTGTTATGTTGGAATAACTTTTGTCTATGTGGATTACCACATGCATGGTGAATGATCCTTCAGTATTCATTCCTTATTAAATTATGGAAATGATCATGCTGATGGATTCTGGCGTATGGCGGTGAAAATCCATTTGCGGCTTCATAATTTTTCGACCCTCAAAAATTCTCGAAAACTTTGAAATGATAATTTGATGAGTTTTCTATATTGTGTCCAAAGATGGCGATTTTTGGATGTATAGATTAAGAGTTATGGATTTTATGGGAAAAGACTATTTTAAAAGTAAACCCTTATAACTCCTTGTGGTTAACTCCAAAATTGGTGAAATTTTTATTGGGAGTACATGTATATAACAGGAGTATACCCTGTAAATTTCGGAATTTTTGGACAAAAGTACAATTTATGATAAATGTCTAAATATTCGGCAGTTTTGGCCATATGAAATATAGTAAATGAATTTTAAAAATTTTCCGAGAAAAATATATGTTCAATATGGGACTATATTCTATTAAATCCCGGAAAAGAAATATTTTTGGGACTGATTTGATATTTTTCATGAAAATGAACTAGCTATGAGTAAATAAATTAAATATGTTGTGACAACCCAGAAAATTGGATTGTCCAGAATTTAAGTTTAAAGAATTAGTTATTAATAAAATGAATTTTTATTTATATTATTTTATGCTATGTATTTATTAATCGTTCTATAACTTGGGATGATTATTATTTGGGAGGATTCTGGCTACGAGCTAGACTGAACGAGTAAGAATTTTCAAGACGAAAATAAAATTTTTCCGGGAACAAAAATATTTCTGGGAAAAAAGACAAAATAATTACTATTCATCCGTTTATGCTCGGAGATTTATTTTGAATTTCTGAGAATTGTGTAATGATTGAATTTTGAGACGAGATGGAAAATTCAATAATATTTCGATTCCTGCAAAACGAAGTTTTCGCTGACTTAAAAACCTAAGGGTTAGGAAAAGTGAGTTACGAGAATTTTATGATTTCATTATAATAATTAGAGTTATTATGCGAGAAATACGAGTATAATACTAGTTATTATACTGAGTATAATCTGAAGATTAGTCTGACGATAATACTGAATATCGTACAAACTATATACGAAGAGAATACGAGAATGGAATGCGTAGAATGCGATTAGTCTAAATGGACTTTGAGTTCCTGGACTTTGAAGAATCCATTTGGACTTGGATTATATCAAGCCCAATGAAATGTGTAATCAAGCCTAGGGTAGGCCCAGTAAGAATTAATGTAAGGCCTGGTGTTAGATTTAATTAAGCCCGATCCAAGAAAATTAATAGCGGATCGAACCAATGGGTCATTGGATGGGTAAAACCCATGGGGAAGACCCATGGGCATAAGGGGCGGCCACTTGGTCACCAAGTAAGGGTGGTGACCAAGTAAACTTGGTGGCTAAGATTAGAATAGTAAGGAGGTGGGGGGCAATGACTAAAATGCCCCTAACCTTGGTTTTCTATAAATAAAAAGCTTAAGTTCATTATTTCGAGCTTTTGAAAATCCTACTCTATGAGAGATAGAGAAAGAGTTTGGATGGGAGAAGAAGAGGAAAAGGAAGAGGAAAAGCTTGCCCGAGTGCACGCTTTGTTCGATGAAAGGAGATTAAAGAAGAACGATAATCCGAACCCTAGTTTCTTCTAATTTTCTTTAAGTTTAATATGTTCAAAAACATAACTTAATGAAGATAAGAAGTAGATGAAGTTAAGAATGAATTCATATGGTTGAAATCATGAGAAAATGAAGAAATAAGAATTTGGAATTTAGTTTATAAATTTCTTAAGGAAGTATAAGATTCGTAAGGATTTTGAGCGATCCGAATGAATCTTATAAATGAGTAGGTCAAATAAGTAAGGAATGATGTTCTATAACATCAAATTCCAAGAAAAAGTAGAATCATAATCCAAAATATTGATTAAAATGAAGAACGAACGAAGAACGCGAAGAACACGCGAAGAACGTTGTTGATGGACAAATTTAAAACCATCATAGGATAATTGTATTCATGGACAAGTTTAAAACCATCGCGTATAAGTTAGTTGCTTATTGCTTGGTTAGGAACGTTAGAAACGTTCGTGAAGAACGGATTAAAACTGAGCTATAACGAAGTTATGGCAAAATTTTTGTAAAAGATAAACGAGAATTAGAAAGTTAGTAAATGAACCCGAACATGTAGGGTTTCATGAGAATGTAAGAGAAAGTAGAAATCATGAGTCATGGACTCAAGAACGAGAAAATTCTGAGTTCGGATGACCGAATTACGGACGAACGAACGAAGAACGTTAAAAACGTAAAAGGAACGAAGGGTGAAGATTAAGCCAATTGAATGGAATGTTAACAGATTCAGAATGAAGTTCTATTTGAGGGTAATTGAAGTATGTAAGATAAGGAAGAAAATGGATTTGGAATGATCTTATTTCGAGTTATAACGAATGAGATATGAGATTTCGAAGTCAGCGTCTCAAGCTTGTAAAAGACTTAGAAAATTTTTTCTAGGTTTCATGCTCGGCCGCATGATGACGTGAGTCGTGCCTTGGGGTCATTAAACAAATATGACGTGAGTTCGGGCCATTAGCTATTGCTAATTAGCCTTTACCGCAGCCGTAAGAAAGAAGATGCAGCATACGGCCACGCCGGTGGGCAATACCCAGAAATGAGATTTTAACTGGTCAATTTCTCGGGGGATGTGCAAGAAAGAAATATAAATATGTAATTCGACTAATTTAACACTTAATCAAGTGTATTAAACCTTTGATGAAGGTTGAACGAAAAGATTAAATGAGATTAGAAGATGAAACATGTAGACGCGGGTTACATAACCAATATCCGGGGATCGTAGTCGCGATAAACGAACGTGGGGAATTACTTCAATTGTGATTCCTTAGGCGTTGAGTGACCAAAGTAATGCATAACATTTTGATGTTATGACCGGTAATGAGAGATGAACGTAAAGCGTTTAGAGCGGCTTTGAACACAACGTTTATTGCGATGAACGATCGGTCTTAGTATACAACTAACAACCGTATGGCTTTGACATTAAGAAAGAATAATGAACATAGGGTTCATGGGATGAATAACGATTGAAAGTGATTAAAACTTTGAGTAAAGGTTGAATGAGAGATTAAGAGACGAGCAACGTAAACGTTGAATACGTAAACGATTCTCGTGAATCGTATTCACGTCGAGCGAACGTTCTAAGTATATATTGGTTGTATGACTTAGACGTTGTCGAAGGTAGTAAATAAGATACGATTGGTATCCAGAAAGCCGTAGAGAACGGTAAGAAGTTTAACGAAAGCTGAATGTGAGTCGGAGGAGAATGTTAGAATGAAATGTAAGAGTTAAACACTTGAACCGGCGTAAAGGTTAAGTGTACGCAAATATTAAATTCGGTAGGACCTACACTCAATTGTATGGTTTGGATTTGTAGAGTAATGAAGATCGGTGATTAAACTGTGATTGATGAAGAAGAAGTGAATTAAAGACAAGAAATCGATAACGTAAAAGAAGCCGAGTTAATGTTTATAACTTGGATAACGTTTCGAGTCGAATTAATCGGACGTTATAAGTTAAGAATAAGGTAACGTAAAATGTTTATCGCTATTAAAGCATAGAATGAATGTGGAATGATCATTCTGAGTATACAAAAGACTGTATGAATTAGACGATGATGAATGAATCCTGAGGTATGGCATTTAGTTGCTAGAAAGCCATAAGGAATAAGAAATTGACTTAACGAACATTATAGTTTAATAGTTCGGGTAAGTTAAGATGAATTTTGGTTCTAGTACAATCGTAACCTTTGATGGTTGACATATGGGAGTTGGGCTAAACAATTCCTTCAGAGAGCGAAGGTATATACAAAACTGGCAACCAATCTAACTCACTGTTGTGGGCAGTGTAGATGAGACGGGAACTTGTTTGTTGGTTGTTTGTGGGAAACCACTCAGAGTACCATATGGACTACTAGCAGAGACACGATGTGTGTTGAGTCCTAGGAGAGTTATAAGAAGAAGATAAGAATGTAAATCATCACGTATTAAGTAAGACATCTCCGTATGTCATGAAGCCGTTAACCGGTAAAGGAAGTTGGTCGCGTAAACTTAGTTTATAAGAACGTGAACCTTTAGAAGTGAAGTTAAGTAAACCAATGTGTAAGTCAAGTATATGACAAATTGGTACATGTGTTATTTCCTTATGTACTACATAGGAATTAGAATGAGCAGATTCGATTAAAACTATAAGTTGTACTGCACAGCGTAAGGCAAGTTTCCTAACTTCATTCATATTTTAAAATGAATGCTAGTTTCTAAACTTCTCGGATGTTGAACTTGGAAAGTTACATCTGTATGTGCAAATGTGTGATATGTGTACAAGGTGTTAGAATATATGAGGCCTTGTGCCACAATGTGAACACTTTCGTGTTTCTATGATATATGAATCGCTACGTGATTGAATTATTCAATATGAGCATATTCTATTTATATATGAACTGTTATTGTTAAGTCTGTGCTATTGATTCTAGCCAGACAGAATGTATATGAAAGAAAGTAGAGAATGAAAGTATTTCAAAGTGAATATGACTACTGTTTTAAAATGATAGGAATCGAGATTATTCCTATTATTCAAGCTGCTTCATAACCTATGTTCGATTATTGAAGTCTTACAAGAAATTTTAAATTCTTAAAGTTGTTTGTTCAACTGTTATGACTTGCTGGGCAATTGAATCCTCACACTTGCTTTAAATAAAAACATTTTTAGCGAACGATGTTAGAAAGAACTTAAGGATCCCAGAAAAATCAAGCTGATCGGTATCTAGAAGAAGTACCATTCATTATATGAATGAACGTGAAGATCAAGCGAAGACTTGTAATATAGAATGATAGAATTAAACTATAGAATCGTTTAATGAACGATTATGTATCCTTGTTGGCGGATAAAAGTAACTTGTACAAGATGTAAAGAATAATGTAATTATCATGATTTGGAATGAAAAAGGTTTTAAGGTTTTAGAACCTGGGATTTGGGGATGTATGTTGTTATATTTAGCTATATAATGATGTATGTTTGGAAGAAGATGGGATCATGACGTACGAAATCCGGATGTGAAAATAGACTGGATTTCGGGGCGTTACATATGTTATGTGAAGTAAAAAAATTGGAAAATAGGATTTTATGGCTTGGGAATCTTATATAGGGTATATGCTGATTTTTGATGAGGGATTTGATTATTGGTGATGAAATCTTATGAGTATGGCATTTTTGAATGATTAAATGCATTAATTGGTAAAGTGTAAACAATTGAAATAAATTATTTATAAGTTTAAGAAGTGATTAAAATATTGTTATAATATTAATAATATTAGATTATGAGTTTATTAAGTGATTGATAATATTCGGATAAATTTAAAGTCTTTAATATTTATCCTTGTTTTCGTTTGATTAATGCTTATATCATTGTCATCATCCTCATGCTTATATTATGATGAAAGTCATCTTTGGCTTACGCGCAAAGATGAACTGTTAATTATTGGTTTTACAGTTGAATATCTTTGGCTTACGTGCAAAGATGGACGATTGATTATTGGTTTTACAGTTGTATATCTTTGGCTTATGTGCAAAGATGGACTGTTGATTATTGGTTTTACAGTTGTATATCTTTGGCTTACGTGCAAAGATGAACTATTGATTGATGAGTATTTTTGGCTTATGTGCATAGATGAACTGTTTATTGGTATGATTATGACCAGGGATCATTCGGTATAATCATGACCCGTAATGTTATAGATGATGTGGTAAAGTTCTCATTGTCCCATAGTGCATTGATGGACAGTTATTGGTATGATTATAACCAGGGATTATTCGATATAATCATGACCATTGATGATTACATGAATATCATTGGCCGTAGTGCAGGGATGATTTGATGATGTGGATTATTTATTAAGCTGAGTCTCTGCGATAAAATATTGATTATACACTTTTAATTCGTAAAAGATAGTAGATATAATGCTCTACTTGACTCTTCTAAATTACAGTTGTATGTCTTTGGCCTGTTGATGAGTGAGTTTTATACTCATTATTGAGTGCGTTTGAGCTTAATCTTTTGGTTGATTTTAAGTGTTTGTGTCTATTCCTGCATGTTTTATGTTGTTTTGTAGGAATTGGGACAAAAGTTACTTGGATCGACGTTCGGGGTGGCTAGATTCGTGTTTTCGGCTTGCCATTTACACAGTAGTCACTTCACAGCCAATTTGAGTATTTCTCCGGACCTTATTTTGAAAACCTTAAAGAATGAAGGTTGTAGATCTACGTCTCCTCTTTCCAGAACATCTTAAATCATCGAAATCGGAGTTCGGACGAAGAAGGTATGGCCATTTTCCCAAAGGACGTCGGAGCAGAAAATTTCCAAAAATGTTCCAAATGTCGGGCACCCATTTTAAGTTTATGCTCGTGGCAAAAGGGCTACTGGGAGCAAGCGATGTGCAATTACCGTGTTTAAGTACCGGGGCACCTTTGGGTAGGGACCAAGTTAGGCTTGGACACGTTTTGGAGCAAATTTTAACACCTTTTTGACTCCAAATTGGACTGGGTTTGTTCCTAAGCTAAAAATTGGACTTGTAACCTATAAATACATGATGTAAGGAATAAAATAAAGTGAGATTACATAAATTAGACTAGATAAAACACTCCATTAGATTAGAATATAAACCCTAGTTCTTAATTAGCCATTGGAGATTAAAGCAAATTGAAGAACACTGAAGATCAAGAGCAAAAGCAAGAGGGGAGCATCAGATTTGCTGACAACAGATTCTATTCTCTTTTCTTATCATACTTTTATCTTTTAATGTCTATTCAGTTGTGGATTCTTGGTTTTAATTTATTAATTATGAACTAACTCTTTTATTAAGATTTCAATTGAACCTTTTATGTATATAAATTAGTTATTCAATGTATTCCAATTATTTGTGTCAAATTGAATTGTTTATCTTGTCTTGAGCCTATTGATTAATTATCTGATCAATAATTACCTTGTTACTCTAGAAGGAATTGAAAGAGGAATTCTAGGGTTAAAACTGGACATGATAACATGTGACTTAGTTATTTGCATGGCGGATAATTAGGTTCATGAATTGAATGGAAATATCTGTTCACCGCATGTAACATATAAGAAATTGGATTTGAAGGAGTTTAATTCAATTGTTTTGCATAGGAATATAGCAAGATTAATCTGGATTAAATTGAAGTCATTTGATCACTTGGAAAAGGGCTTTTGACATTTGAGAATTCCTGTTAACAATTCATTAGACAGAATAATTGGGATAATTGGATAATTAGTTTATAGTTCATAATTGGGGATATTGTAGTCTTAACCTTTATTTATTTGAATTCATTTATAAAGCAATTCAGTTTAATTAGTTAATTTAGTTTTTTTAATTAGAAAAATCACAATTTGCAGTTGTTTAAATAAAATTATTTTGGTTAAGAATTAGTACTTGGTGATTTTTATTAAATAATTCCTCGTGGGAACGATACTCTACTTTCACTTTATTACTTGTTGACCGTGTATACTTGCACGTATTCATTGATTACGAAATCGATCAACAGGTTTTTGTGAGTTTTATACTCATAATTGAGTGCGTTTGAGCTTAATCTTTTGGTTGATTTTAAGTGTTTGTGTCTATTCTTTCATGTTTTATGTTGTTTTGTAGGAATTGGGACAAAAGTTACTTGGATCGACGTTAAGGCGGCTAAATTAAATGTTTCTTTCACCATTTACATTAACAGTCACTTCAGAGCCAATTTGAGTATTGCTCTGAACCTTATTTCGAAACACTTAAAGAAAGAAAGTTGTAGATCTACGTCTCCTCTTTCCAGAACATCTTTAATCATCAAAATCGGAGTTCGGACGAAGACGTTATGACCATTTTCCCAAAGGACGCTTAGAATGAATATTTCCAAAATGTTCCGCCAATGGGTGCCCATTTTAAGCCTATGCTCGGTCCGTGGGCTACTGGGGAGCAATATTAAGTACGCCGTGGCGGTTGGGGCACCGGGTAGGGTCTGGTTAGGCTTGGACACATTTTGGGGCAAATTTTAACACCTTTTTGACTCCAAATTGGATTGGGTTTGTTCCTTAGCTAAAAATTGGACTTGTAACCTATAAATACATGATGTAAGGCATAAAATAAAGTGAGATTACATAGATTAGACTAGATAAAATACTCCATTAGATTTTAATATAAACCCTAGTTCTTAATTAGCTATTGGAGATTTAAGCAAATTGAAGAACACTGAAGATCAAGAGCAAGAGCAAGAGGGGAGCATCAGATTTGCTGATAACATATTCTATTCTCTTCTCTTATCATACTTTTATCTTTTAATGTCTATTCAGTTGTGGATTCTTGGTTTTAATTCATTAATTATGAACTAACTCTTTTATTAAGATTTCAAGTGAACCTTTTATGTATATAAATTAGTTATTCAATGTATTCCAATTATTTGTGTCAAATTGAATTGTTTATCTTGTCTTGAGCCTATTGATTAATTATCTGATCAGTAATTACCTTGTTACTCTAGAAGGAATTGAAAGAGGAATTCTAGGGTTAGAACTGGGCATGATAACATGTGACTTAGTTATTTGCATGGCGGATAATTAGGTTCGTGAATTGAATGAAAATTTTTGTTTACCGCATGTAACACATAAGAAATTGGAATTGAAGGAGTTTAATTCAATTGTTTTGCATAGGAATATAGCAAGATTAATCTGGATTAAATAGAAGTCATTTGATCACTTGGAAAAAGACTTTTGACATTTGAGAATTATTGTTAACAATTCAATAGGCATAATAATTGGGATAATTGGATAATTGGTTTATAGTTCATAATTGGGGATATTGGAGTCTTAATCTTTATTTACCTGGTTTCATTCGTTAAAATTCTAGTTTTATTTATTTAATTTATTTTTAGAATATTCTCTTTTAATTGCTTAAATTAGTTTCCTTATTTTGAAAAATCACGATTTGAGATTGTTTAAATAAAATTAGTTTGGTTAAGAACTAGTAATTGGTGATTTTTATTAAATAATTCCTCATGGAACGATACTTTTCTTATCACTTTATTACTTGTTGATTAGTGTATACTTTGCATGTATTCATTGATTCTTGCTAAATGGATCAAAAAGTTTTTTAGGCCGCTCTTTAGGAATTAATTTAATAATTATTTACCAATATTAATTTCAATCAAATTAGTCTTAATTTAAACATTTTTATTTTTATTTTAATTCTCTTCCTATATTTCTCTCTTTTGTACCATGGATGACTTTATGATTAATGGCCATACGAACATGACTCAACCAAGGGAAACAAGGATTGATGGACTTAATACATTTTCTGTAGAGCCAATACAAATTGAGGCAAATTTGAAGACATTGGAGGTTATCGCAGCCCAACGGAGGCGAAGGATGGCAAACATGACTCAACCAATGGAAACAGAGATTGACGGACTCGCGACACTTTTAGCATTGGCAGCATAGGTGTCCGCAATAGCTAAGAAAATGGAAACATATAGTCCACCATCCACATAGCAAGTAGCTATGGTTTGTGAGTTATGTGCTGAGAGTCATGCTACGGATCAATGTGCCATAAACGCTGAATCAGCTCAGTTCGTAGGGAGCTACAGTCGATCAACCCAACCATATTCGAATCAAAATGCATATAATCAGGGTTGGAGAAATCATCCGGGATTTTCTTGGAGTAGCAATCAAGCTCAAGCGCCTAGACAGCAAAACACATCCGGATTTCAAAATCAAACCCAACAATAGCCAGAGAAAAAACCAAGTTGGGAAGAAGCTTTGGAAAAATTCATTTCAGTTACGGACAAAAGGATCGATGCACAAGACAAGTTACTGAATTAGGTAGATATGAATGTGAAAAGCCAAGGTGCTTCGATAAAGAATCTGGAAAATCAATTGGGATAGATAGCACATGCGTTGAACACCCGACCACATGGAACACTCCCTAGTGATACAGAGATAAATTCGGGCAGAGATGAGCATTGGAAGGCTGTGACTCTACGTAGTGGAAAGGATTTGCAAGAGACAGTCAAGGAAAAGGAGATCGACGAAGATTTAACAGTAAGATTAAACGAAGATGAACCAATTTTATTAGTATCCCATGTGCCTCCTCCACCAAAGTTCAATAATCCGGGCAGTTTTGCAAAACCATGCCCAATTGGCAGTCATGTCGTCGGCAAAGCTCTTTGTGACATAAGAGTTAGTACAGTTGTGGAGTCATGGTGGGATGAAGAAGAGAAGATAGAGGAAGATTCCATTATGTTTATTAAGCTTCAATGCCCTAATCTGATCATCGACATGATGGAGGAAACACCTAGTTTTTGGACGTTCTTAATGGGGAACATATATACAAAGAGCATGCTAGGTGACTTTAATTCAAGGGCTTTTGCTAATAAGAACCTCCCAAAAGAGACATTGCTACTGATGGATGGAGGATTCCTCAATTTTTGAAGGGGAATTGGATAGAGAATTGAAGAAGTCAGGCTGAGACTATAAAACAAGCGCTTGGAGGCAACCCAAGTTTAATTTTTATTTTTAGTTTTTATTAGGTTTTATATTAGTAGTTTTGAATTTGTATTTATTTAGAATTTAATAAAATTGTTTCTATCATGGTTTACAGGTTATTCAAGTCAAATTCAAGTGTGGTGCCCAATTTGTTCTATGTGCTTAGCCTATTCTCCAAACTTAGTGGACAAGGAGGAAGATTGCTATATTTTTAGGGAAGTCCTCTGCTTTATTTTTTTATATTTCAGCCATTGAGGACAATGTCTAGTTTAAGTTTGGGGGCATTTTAGTGTCGTGTTGCATATAGTTAGTTATCTGCATAGTAGTTCGTTTTTTTGTGTTAGCATTGTGTTTTTTTAGGTTGCATATAATACATGGTAGTTATTTGCATATTCATATATGTGTTGCATTAGTATGTGTTCATGTAGTATAATTGAATTTTTTATTTTTTATTTTTTTGCATGAATCTGTGCGATAGGTTGGTGTGGTCTTAGTTCGGCTTATGTTAAGATTGGTTTTGCAAGTTAACTTGAACAATGTTGATAATTGATGATGAGTTCTAATTTTAATCATGATAATAATCTGAGCCTGTCTTAAACTTATGTAACCTAAGCACTTAAAGTTTAACTGCTTTTAATCCACTTGGTTCAAGGGTTTCATAATTTGTTTCGAGGAAAAATCTTGGTTAAAATTTAAGGAAATTAGTGAACTGGCGGTAAAGGTTGGAATGACATAAAAGCTTGAGTTTGGGAGAATCTATGGGATATATATTACAAAAAGAAAAAAAAGAAAAAAAATGATGAAAAGAAAAAAAAGAATAAAAATTCAGAAAAAGAAAAAAAAAAGAAAAAAACACCGTGGCATGCTTGTCTAGTTTTGTGGCCTTTGTTACATGAGTAAGTAAGCCCGAGGGGATTATCTTTACACCTAGCGCCCTAAGGTCTTAATGGCTTGGGAGTCGTTGGTCGAAAGCTCGTTAAGGTAGTACTGAAAAGCTTAAGGGAATAAGACATTGCACAACCATGAGAAAAATAAAAAAATGAATAAAACATGAGAAAGAGCAAAAATGCCCTCGTGGTTGAATAAAAGTATAAATAAATCTTGTATGTACCCTAAGACTTGGTTATTGCTAATTTTTATTCGGAGTTGTCATGTTCACAAAAGTAATTGAATTGGAACTAAAATTTTCCTTCTAAGAAGTTTGTTATGTGATTATCTTGAACTGTGGTTGGTTAGACTGGTTAACAAACACACATACACAACATGGGTGATAACTGGTTTGGATTGACTAATTGGTTAGAGTTATGGATTTTGACTTGATTGAATATATTGTTTGAGTACCAATGGTATCTTTGAGGCCTATTGCTATATATCATACTGATTTATTACTAGGTTCGTAGGTATATTAGGAAGTAGATCATGCATATGCATTCATGTAGTTGAGTTAGTTTTTTATTTTTAGTTCTTTTGTGTTTTTGCTTGAGGACAAGCAAATGTTTAAGTTTGGGGGTATTTGATGAGTGTGTTTTATACTCATAATTGAGTGCGTTTGAGCTTAATCTTTTGGATGATGTTAAGTGTTTATGTCTATTCATGCATGTTTTATGTTAGTTTGTAGGAATTGGGACAAAAGTTAATTGGATCGATGTTCGGGGTGGCTAGATTCGTTTTTCGGCTTGCTATTTACACAATAGTCACTTCAGAGCCAATTTGAGTATTTCTCCAAACCTTATTTCGAACACCTTAAAGAATGAAAGTTGTAGATCTACGTTTCCTCTTTCCAGAACATCTTTAATCATCGAAATCGGAGTTCGGACGAAGAAGTTATGGCCATTTTCCTAAAGGACGTCGAAGCAGAAAATTTCCAAAAATGTTCCAGCGCCGGGGCGCCCATTTTAAGCCTATGCTCAATATTGGGAGTGGGAGAGAGTGTTACAAACACCGCACTCAAATACCGGGGAATAGGGGTAGGGTCTGGTTAGGCTTGGACACGTTTTTGGGGTGAATTTTGACACCTTTTTTGACTCCAAATTGGATTGGGTTTGTTCCTATGCTAAAAATTGGACTTGTAACCTATAAATACATGATGTAAGGCATAAAATAAAGTGAGATTACATAGATTAGACTAGATAAAATACTCCATTAGATTAGAATATAAACCCTAGTTCTTAATTAGCTATTGGAGATTGAAGCAAATTGAAGAACACTGAAGATCAAGAGCAAGAGCAAGAGGGGAGCATCTGATTTGCTGACAACATATTCTATTCTCTTCTCTTATCATACTTTTATCTTTTAATGTCTATTCAGTTGTGGATTCTTGGTTTTAATTCATTAATTATGAACTAACTCTTTTATTAAGATTTCAATTGAACCTTTTGTGTATATAAATTAGTTATTCAATGTATTCCAATTATTTGTGTCAAATTGAATTGTTTATTTTGTCTTGAGCCTATTGATTAATTATCTGATCAGTAATTACCTTGTTACTCTAGAAGGAATTGAAAGAGGAATTCTTGGGTTAGAACTGGGCATGATAACATGTGACTTAGTTATTTGCATGGCGGATAATTAGGTTCATGAATTGAATGGAAATATCTGTTCACCGCATGTAGCACATTAGGAATTGGAATTGAAGGAGTTTAATTCAATTATTTTGCATAGGAATATAGCAAGATTAATCTGGATTAAATAGAAGTCATTTGATCACTTGGAAAAGGACTTTTGGCATTTGAGAATTCCTGTTAACAATTCAATAGGCATAATAATTGGGATAATTGGATAATTAGTTTATAGTTTATAATTGGGGATATTGGAGTCTTAATCTTTATTTACCTGATTTCATTCGTTAAAATTCTAGTTTTATTTATTTAATTTATTTTTAGAATATTCTCTTTTAATTGCTTAAATTAGTTTCCTTATTTTGAAAAATCACGATTTGAGATTGTTTAAATAAAATTAGATTGGTTAAGAACTAGTACTCGGTGATTTTTATTAAATAATTCCTCGTGGGAACGATAATTTTCTTATCACTTTATTACTTGTTGACCGTGTATACTTGCACGTATTCATTGATTGCGAAATCGATCATCACCTGTAGTGCAAAGAATAAATTGTTAATGAATATCTTTGGTCGTAGTGAAAAGATGAATTTATTAGTATGATTATGAGCAGGAATTATGATTTGGTATAACCATAATTTTTGATATTTTAGGTGAAGATAGGTGATGAAAATTATCTTCATCCTGGGTGCGAAGAGGAATTTAGAATCACAATTATGATTATGAGTTATTCATATGATTGTGGACAGGAATTGTTGATTGATGTTACAGGGATAAAACATTATTGGTGGACTTTTAGCATGGAGAAGATAATAGACCTGATGGTCTATTTGACTCTTCTAATGGATTGCTCGTTGTGACGCCCCCAAAATAGGTATACAACACCTATTCTGAGTCGCTAAATACATGGTATAGAAATAACTACAACTTTATTAATACAATTATCGTGCAAAATACGACAACACATAAACTGTGAGTTTAAATATAAATATTGTCATCTAGACAATATCCACACTCAAATAAGTCCTCATTACAATTATTGATACACTATTTTACAAAATAGTGAGGACTACTAAAACAACTTCTAGAACCATTATTCCATACCCCGACTAGTACTCGCTACATTTTCGCCTCCTGAGAAGAAAAATGGAACAAAAAGGAAAAGGGTGAGCTCAACTAGCCCAGTAAAGAATATTATGACTAAGATAATATAGAACAAATTATCGTTAGTCTTCAATAGGGAAAAATCTAATAAAATATAATAGACAACAAGTTTCAGATCAATATTCGCAGCGTAAATAATAATTCATAAAAGAGTTACGTAGAGAATGAAATCTACTATTATCTATGAATTTAAAAGTCCATCATCAATATTTTATCCCTGTAACATCAATATATATCTTGAAACAAATATTCATCTTTGCACTACAGGCCAAAGATATTCATCAGTTGGTCATGTTCATTTCAACACCTGTACATCTTTGCACTACGACCAAAGATATTCATAAGAAAATCAACCATCTTTGCATTACAGGCCAAAGATATTCAGTAATATCATCATTTAGGACTGAGGATGATGAAAAATATTTTAAAGAAAACGAATCTAGTGAAACAAAAGAACAAATATTAAGGATTCGTACTTTAAACAGTCCAAGTTCAAAAATACTTCATAAATAACCATAGTGAAGTAAAATTCAACAATGATCAAAACATTGATACAATAAAAGCTGGTATCCATAATAGATATTTTGGAAAAAAATGAAAATTTAATTTTTTTGTGAATAGTGCCGTATACGTGAATAGTAACCCAGACACTAAAAGACAAGAATTTCACAAGAAAAATCTTACCAATATTCCTAAGATAATGATATTAGAAGAAATAATATCATTTTTTAAAAAATAACATCCCTTACCTCGAAAAGACAAGATTACATCGAATATCGGATATAGTCTTTGAAGGAACTTACAATCGTATAGCAACACTCAAAGTATCAAAATACTCACAAGAATACGCTTTCGATAATATAGAGAGAGAAAGAGAGAGAAAACTTTTTCGGTGTGATTTTAATTCTAACCTAAGCACCCTATTTATAGGAAAATGTTTAGAATGAAGAAAGCGTAAAATTTAATAAAATATTAATATACTTTATTAAATTTCCTACGCACACAAACTTGGTCCAAAATCAGCCACCAAAAGTCATAAAAACATTTTTCTCACATAAATCATTTAAAACTTCAAAAAAATAAAATCAATTAATCCTAACTTCAACAATTCACAATAAATAGCCATTTTATCGTAAAAAATTCAAATCTTATGTCCATTCCATAGAAAATTTAATTCTCTACAACTTTGTAAGTTCAAGTTTTCCAAATTCCTAGCGTAAATTGATCAAATCCACATACGTACGCGATTTTACAAGTTATAATCAAATTTCGGTCAAGAAATGGGGTCCACAAACATAAAAACATGTTTTAACTATTTTTAATAACAAAATACTCTTCCTCCTCATTTATTCATATATCCCACATTCATTGTAAAAATATCACCATTATTATATTATTAAAATATAATAATATATTTAAATGAATTATTTTATCGGAAAAAATAAAATATCAATTTTCAACAATTGTCACCTTAAAAATTTTCTCCATCTATATTCACATAAAATGAATATTTTCTTTATCATAATAATCAATAATTAATTATCCACAAATAATATTACAGAATCACAATACTGACAACCAGGCCGTTCCTAGGAAAGAAGGGGCTTTCCAATAAGGATTTCTCCTTACTGGTGCACAATTAGGTGACCAAACCTCTCCTTAGACAGAACTTTCTAGACATTGCCAATAATGCTATCTTATAATATTATTCAAATAATATGAATTATTGATTTGATAAAGGAAAATACTGTGCAGTGACAATTATTGAAACAACAATAATATAAAATATTAACGTAGCAATTATTGAATCAATAAAATAAAATATTGAACAGTAATTACTGTAAAAATTATTGAGTAGTACCTTCACGTAAGAATCAATAATTGGTGCAATACCGCAGTGCTTCCGTGTTTTAACCACCGGTATTCCAACAAGATAATTCTGTAATAACTACTGTGAATTATTTATAAACAACTTATACTTGTCGCTTTTTTTTTCTTCCAATCGCTTTTCTTTATAGGGGCCCACATAAGGTCGCTACCATGGCAGCATTTAATATTCCCCGACAGTAAGAATATTCCACGACCAAACGAATATTCCCTGACAACAATGAATATTTTATAACCACTTGCTTATTTGAAATATTTGCGCATTTTACCCATAACTAACCACATTAATCAAATCAACCCTTACTATTTCAAAATAATAAATAGAGTAAATTTAATTTCATTTATAATAAGTTGGGGTCTTACACTCGTTCCGCTGCAACTATGGTCGAAAAATTTTATCATCTACCATATGTTCTAAATCTCTGATTTATTATTGACGAAGGCTATTGATAATTTAATTATCTTTAGTCATGATATTCTTTATTGGGCTATTTGTGCTCACCCTTTGCTTCACAATTCCTTTCAGGTAATAAGAGTGTAGTTGGCTCGAGCGGGGATAATAGGGGAATAGTGTGATGGTCTGAGACTATCGAAGTTTCTCAATACATTATAAAACGACATGACATGTAACAGATAATTGTATTGAGGACCTAAGATGTGTGTGTTGTATTTTATACGTCACTTAATAATTGATTTTGGCGAACAACAATAGGGTGATGAGAACCCAACTTTGAAAGCGTCAAAAGTGCACCTCATTAGAATGAATATGATAGTAATCTTCTCGTTCTTCTTTGGGGTCTTAAAATATTTGTTGCTGTATTTTATATGAAATTGTAACAATTTGAGTTTGGATACTATATACGAGATAATATTGTATTAAAACTCACAGCTTATCTGTTAATCGTACTTTCTGCATTTGACGATTCAACAGATTAGATAAATGAAGTTTGTATTTGATTTTTATAGAGTGATATCTGGCGACTCAGAATGGGTCGTGTGGACCTATTTTGGGGGCATCACAAATGGTATCAGAGCTTAGGGATATAGTCACTGGCGGAGATATTAGTCTAGAATTAGGAGGGGAGAGACGAGTAATATACTTCGCTAGGGTGTGACTTACCTAAGCTGAAAATTGTTTATTTGATAAGTTGACAAATTGTGATTTATCAATTAACCTTTATTTTGAAGATATATTCTAGAATGATATCTGAAATACAGGAGATGAGCAATGGAAAAATCATGATACAGAGGAAATAACCGGGAAGGTACAACCCAAAAAAAAAGCAAGGTATTCTCATCTCTTCGAACTACTAGGTACGTAAATTTCAAGGGCAAAATTTCATAAGGAGGGGAGATTGTAAGACCCCGAATTTTACGAAATGAAAGTATTCAATTTTTATAATTATTATTCTATTTAGTAAATGGTTAAATTGATAAAACTACGATAATACACGTGATTGCATAAGTAGACGCGCCATTTGATTATTGATGCTTATGTGAGAAGTCACTCCGGTTATACTCAATTATTGCTACAATAATTGTCATCATATCTCTCATATTATTGATTCAATTATTGTCACAATATCATCTACATAATATTTTATATATTTTTAAATCAATAATTGAGACGACAAAGTTATTCATATTATTATTTACAATATTGACAATGTCTAGAAGTTCTGTCAAGGAGAGGTTTGGTCACCTAATTACGCACCAATAAGGAGAAATTCTTATCAAAAAGCCCCCTCTTTCCTGGGAACGACTTGGTTGTTAAATATTGTGAGTACCGCATACATGGTGAAATTCTTTTATTATTCCATTCTTTATTATTCTGTCGGAATATCCTGTCTGTGCGTTTACGCATGACTCGGTTCCATTATTTATTATTCTGTCAAAATATCCTGACTATGCGTTTACGCATGACCTGGTTCCATTATTTATTATTCTGTTAGAATATCCTGTCTGTGCGTTTACGTATGACCTGGTTCTATTATTTATTATTCTGTTGGAATAACCTATCTGTGCGGTCTATTGCATGCCTGGTGAATTCTTCTGTTATTCCATTCCTTATTGTTATGTTGGAATAACCTGTCTATGTGGATTACCACATGCATGGTGAATGATCCTTCGTATTCATTCCTTATTAAATTATGGAAATGATCTGTTTACGTGGATTACCGCATGGCGGGTGAAAATCCATTTGCAGTTTCATAATTTTTCTGACCCTCAAAAATTCTGGAAAACTTTGAAATGATAATTTGATGAGTTTTCTATATTGTGTCCAAAGATGGCGATTTTTGGATGTATAGATTAAGAGTTATGGATTTTATGGGAAAACACTATTTTAAAAGTAAACCCTTATAACTCCTTGTGGTTAACTCCAAAATTGGTGAAATTTTTATTGGGAGTACATGTATATAACGAGGAGTATACCTTAAATTTCGGAATTTTGGACAAAAGTACAATTTATGATAAATGTCTAAATATTCAAGCTTTGGCCATATGAAATATAGTAAATGAATTTTAAAAATTTTCCGAGAAAATATATATTCAATATGGGACTATATTCTATTAAATCCCTAAAAAGAAATATTTTTGGGACCCGATTTGATATTTTCATGAAAATGAACTAGTTATGAGTAAATAAATTAAATATGTTATGTGAAGTAACAAAATTAGAAAATAGGATTTTATGGCTTGGGAATCCTATATAGGGTATATGAAGATTTTTGATGAGGGATTTGATAATTGGTGATAAAATCTTATGAGTATGACATTTTGAATGATTAAATGCATTAATTGGTAAAGTGTAAATAATTAAAATAAATTATTTATAAGTTTAAGAAGTGATTAAAATATTGTTATAATATTAATAATATTAGATTATGAGTTTATTAAGTGATTGATAATATTCAAATAAATTTAAAGTCTTTAATATTTATTCTTGTTTTCGTTTGATTAATGCTTATATCATTGTCATCATCCTCATGCTTATATTATGATGAAAGTCATCTTTGGCTTACGTGAAAAGATGGATTGTTAATTATTGGTTTTACAGTTGAATATCTTTGGCTTACGTGCAAAGATGGATGGTTGATTATTGGTTTTACAGTTGTATATCTTTGGCTTACGTGCAAAGATGAACTATTGATTGATGAGTATTTTTGGCTTATGTGCATAGATGAACTGTTTATTGGTATGATTAAGACTAGGGATCGGTATAATCATGACCCGTAATGTTATAAATTATGTTGTAAAAGTCCACATTGTCCCGTAGTTAATTGATGGACAATTATTGGTATGATTATAACCAGGGATTATTCGGTATAATCATGACCATTGATGATTACATGAATATCCTTGGCCGTAGTGCAGGGATGATTCGATGATGTGGATTATTTATTAAAATGAGTCTCAGAGATAAAATATTGATTATATACTTTTAATTAAATAAAAAGATAGTAGATATCATGCTCTACTTGACTCTTCTAAAATACGGGTTGTATGTCTTTGCCTCAGAGTGCAAAGAATAAATTGTTAATGAATATCTTTGTCCAGTAGTGCAAAGATGAATTTATTAGTATGATTATGGCGGGAATTGTGATTTGGTATAACCATGATTTTTGATGTTTCAGTGAAGATAGGTGATGAAAATTATCTTTGTCACAGGTGCGAAAGAAATTTAGAATCACAATTATGATTATGAGTTATTCATATGATTGTGGACGAGGAATTGTTGATTGATGTTACGAGGATAAAACATTATTGGTGGACTTTTAACATGGAGAAGATAATAGACACGATGGTCTATTTGACTCTTCTAATGGATTGCTTCGTTCTACCGCAACTATGGTTGAAAAGTTTTATCATCTACCATATGTTCTAAATCTCTGATTTATTATTGACGAAGGCTATTGATAATTTAATTATCTTTAGTCATGATATTCTTTACTGGGCTATTTATGCTCACCCTTTGCTTCACAATTCCTTTCAGGTAATAAGAGTGTAGCTGGGTGAGCGGGGATAACAGGGAAATAGTGTGATGGTCCAAGACTGTCAAAGTTTCTCAATATATTATAAAACGACATGACATGGAACAGATAATTATATTGAAGACCAAAGATGTGTGTGTCGTATTTTATACGTCACTTAATAATTGATTTTGGCGAACAACAATAGGGTGATGAGAACCCGACTTTGAAAGCGTCAAAAGTGCACCTCATTAGAATGAATATGATAGTAATCTTCTCGTTCTTCTTAGAGGTTTTAAAATATTTGCTGCTGTATTTTATATGGCATTATAATAATTTGAGTTTGGATACTGTCTATGAGACAATATTGTATTAAAACTCACAGCTTATCTGTTATCGCATCGCTCTTGCGACGATTCAACGATTATATAAATGATGTTTGTATTTGATTTTTATATAGTGATATCTGGCGACTCAGAATGGGTCGTGTGGACCTATTTTGGGGGTGTCACAAATCGTATCAGAGCTTAGGGATATATGGTCGTTGGCGGAGATATTAGTCTAGAACTAGGAGGGGAGAGACGAGTAATATACTTCGCTAGGGTGTGACTTACCTAAGCTGAAAATTATTTATTTAATAAGTTGACAAATTGTGATCTGTCCATTAACATTTGTTTTGAAGATATTTTCTAGAATGACATCTGAAATACAAGAGATGAGCAATAGAAAAATCATGATATAGAGAAAATAACCGGGAAGGTACAACCCGAAAAGAAAGCAAGGTATTCTCATCTCTTCGAACTACCAGGTACGCAAATTTCGAGGGCAAAATTTCATAAGGAGGGGAGATTGTAAGACCTCGAATTTTACGAAATGAAAGTATTCAATTTTATAATTATTATTCTATTTAGTAAATGGTTAAATTGATAAAAGTAATGCGATGTCTGGCGTGGTTGCATAGTAGCACTACCTATTATTAATTATTGATGCTTATGTGAGAAGTCAGTCAATTATACTCAATTATTGCTACAATAATTGCTGCATCATATCTGTGAGACCCCAAATTTTATGAATAAAGATTTAATTTTTCTCGAAATATGTTTTTTAAATATTAAGGTGTGGATTTGTTAAAATATTATAATTGTGGGTGATATTTACAAATTTTGCAAAGTCTGCAAGTTGTTATAAAATATTCGTTTGGTCGGAGAATATTATTTTTATCAAAAATATCCGTACGACGGCACAATCATTGGTGAACCCACAATAGAAGTATTATCGTAGTAAGAAAATGACTGAATTATCTTTTTATAAAATAACTTGGTAAGTATTACTGATTAAAACTGCTTGAACTACCCTTAGTAAAAGAAATGCGATGTCTACGCTGATTTCATAGTAGCACACGATATTGGTTATTGATGCTTATGTGAGAAGTTACTCAGTTATAATCAATTATTGCTACAGTAATTGTTGCATCATATCTCTCATATTATTGATTCGATTATTGTCACAGTATCATCTGCATAAAATGATATATTATTAAATAAATAATTAAGACGACAAAGTTATTCATATTATTAAATTGCAATATTTACAATGTCTAGAAGTTCTGTCAAGGAGAGGTTTGGTCACCTAATTGATCGCCAATAGGGAGAAATCCTTATTGGAAAGCCCCCTCTTTCCTGGGAACGACCTGGTTGTTAAATATTGTGAATTATAATATTAATGATGAATAAGTTCGTGTTGATTAAAGATGAAATTGATAGTTCCATTGTGTGGGAATTAATAGTGTTAGTAGAAATCGATATTTATTTCGATAATAATTGATGTCTGGAGGTTATATTGACACTCGGGTATTCGGGGCACTTTTCCTGTCAGAGTACTATTCATGAGTTACTATTCACCCAATTACTATTCACTCTAGTATTATTCACTCGGGTATTCGGAACACTTTTCGTGTCGGAGTACTATTCATGAGTTACTATTCATGGGTTACTATTCACCCAAATATTATTCACTCGGGTATTCGGGACACTTTTTATGTCGGGGTACTATTCCCGAAGTACTATTCACGGGGTACTATTCACCCAAAAAATATATTTCTTTTCGATCCAAATTATTTTTGGGTACAATATTATTCCATGAGGAGATGTGCTAATTTTTCAGACCGTTGGTTAAAATTATAATAGTAAATTAATATGGATCGTTGGTTTAAAGTTTTAATAGTAACTTGTCCCTTCAGTTTTCCAAGAGTTATTTGTCCCTTCAGTTTTCCAAGAGTTACTTGTCTCTTCGGTGTTCCAAGAGTTAATTGCCCCTTCGCAAATAGTAGTTGTCTCTTCAATATTACCAAGAGTCATTTTGACCCTTCGTTAAGACCAAGAACTACTTTTAGTTCTTCTATAAATAGAAGCTCATTTCTTCGTTATTTCTTACGAATTCACTGAAACTCTAGAGAGAGAAACTATAGAGAGAAAGAAGAAAAATATTCTGCTACTTCACTTTTCCAATATCCAGTTCTTCTAAGGTAAGGGGTATTATTTGTTGTACTCGTAAGGTGTATTATTTCTTTCGTATTCATGAAGAGAACTTCTATTATTCCATTCCTTATTATTATGTTGGAATAACCTGTCTATGCGAAGTACCGCATATATGGTGAAATTATTCTATTATTCCATTCTTTATTATTCCGTCGAGAATATCACATACGTGCGCTTACGCACGACCGACTGGTTCTTTATTATTATGTGAATATCCTCGTGCATGCGTTTACATGCGACACAATTCCATTCTTTATTATTCGCTTCCGAATATCACATGCGTGCGTTTATGCATGATCCGGTTCCATTCTTTATTACTCATTAAATATCCACATGCATGCGTTTACGCATGACTGGTTCCATTATTTATTATTCTGTTGGAATAACTCATACATCATCAAGTACCGCATGTATGGTGAATTCTTGATTATTCCATTCTTTATTATTACGGTTGGGAATAACTTTGTCTATCTGAAGCACCGCATGCATGGTGAATTCTTCATTATTCCATTCTTTATTATTACATTGGAATAACATGTCTATGTGGATTACCACATGCATGGTGAATGATCCTTTGTATTCATTCCTTATTAAATTGTGGAAATGATCATTTACGTGGATTATGATGAAAGTCATAATATAAGCATTGAATTTATGATTATGATGAAAGTCATAATAAAAGCATTGGACTGATGAAAATCATGGGTATATGTAGTATTAGTAAGTGTTATAATGAGTTATGTTGGTTATTATATGAAAACATGAAAGTTTCTTAGAAATCACAAAGGGTTGAAAATCAGATTTTGGTGAAAATGGAACATAAAATTTAATTGACCATATCTCTTATTATATTTCGAATTTTTGAGTGTGGTTAAGTTCTAAAGTTAGCTCTATGAGTTTTTTAACTTATCCAAGTGGAATCACTGGAAAAGGTGTTGTAGATTTTCGTATGGACTGATTTTAGCAAATGAGTCAAAAATTACAAAGTACCAAAAAGCTACTGCCCAGAAATTTAAAAGGGCATTTTCGACCACTTAGTTTGTGAAATAAATTCCGGCCTTTTAGAACATGAAAATATATGGTATAAAGTACCTACTATCCAAAAATGAGCTCATTCCGACTTAAAATGACCAAGTTATGACCATTTTTATTTTTATGATTTTCTGACGAAAACGGCTATAACTAGAGTTCTATAACTCTGATGGCCACGAAATTTAAACTGGAGGCTCACGTTAACATGTATAAGATTGTGTCAAGATATTGGAATTTCTGGAGTTAAGCATGATAAGGCTAATTTTTTTAGCTACACACTAAAAATGATTTTATAGTTGAATATCTTTGGCTTACGTGCAAGATGTACTGTTGATTATTGGTTTTACAGTTGCATATCTTTGGCGTACGTGCAAGATGTACTATTGATTATTGGTTTTATAGTTGTATATCTTTGGCTTACATGCAAGATGAATTGATTATGGGTATGATTATAACCAGGGATCATTCGGTATAATCATGACCTGTAATGTTATAAATGATGTGGTAAATTAGTGGCCTGTAATGTATTGATGGACAGTTTTTGGTATGATTATGACCAGGGATTATTCGCTATAGTCATGACCATTGATGATTTAATGAATATCCTTGGCCCGTAGTATAGGGATGATTAGATGATGTGGTTTATTTATTAAGCTGAGTCTCAACGATAAAAATTGATGAAAACATTTTAAATCATAGAAGATAGTAGATAGCATGCTCTACTTGACTCTTCTAATGGATTGTTTATTCCACTGTAGTTAAACTTGATGTCTATTGTATTTTATCAGTTTAGCATTGTTGAAGACTAATGATAATTTATTCTGCATTATCTTAGTCATAATATTTCTTACTGGGCTAGTTGAGCTCACCCTTTCTTTCACTATTCTCTTCAGGAAATGAGAACGTAGTCGGGACTAGTCGGGGAACAGAGTGACGGTTTAGATGATAGTATTAGTAGTCCTCATTCTTCTGTTAAATAGTGTGACAATAAATGTAATGAGGACTCCTTTGAGTGTGGATATTATCTAGATGACAATATTCTTATTAAAACTCTCAGTTTGTGTTTTGTCGTATTTTACACGACAGTTGTATTATTAACTTGTATTTGTATTTTTGTACCATGTATTTAGCGACTCAATATGGGTGATGTATACCTATTTTGGGGGCGTCACAGTTGGTATCAAAGCTTAGGGATATGATCCTTTGTTGAGATGTGAGACAAGAACTAGGAGGGGAGAGACGGGGAATTCCTTCGCTAGTATCACTTACCTAAGTTTATTTGGTATTTAATTGGTCGATTAGTGTATAGGGATAATATGTGATGTAGACACTCGAAATTTTCTGCACTCCTATTCCTAACATTGCAGGAGGGTAGATTTGTCTTTTGGAGATAACCCTGAAAGACAACTTACATCCATGCTTAGGATACTACCTAAGTTCACTCAATCCTAACACAAACCGAACATCATCTCAAATCTAGAACACACACCGGGAGACCATGGATACGCATGGGTCGGTCATTCCTCCCACCTTACATCAACAACTCAAATACATTATCAACAACAGATCTAGTCACTTTGCCAATCTTGAGCCGAATGTCCTAGATCGGAAACTCTACCAATTATCGACTTCAATTCGAGAAGTTGGTAGGCTAGTTTCCATACTCTAGAAGTGAGTAACACGCAATACCATTCAATTGGGCGCCACTTCCGTACTCCAATATTTGTGATGAGGATATGTAAGCCACTCAAGAAATGATGTTATTGGGTTATCAACCCGGACAAGGGCTTGGTAAGGATCAACAGGGTATTAAGCACCCTATCCAAATGTCCAATCAAATTGGGACGGTAAAACTGCTAGCTATTCTTGCTAGTTCCACTCACGGAACCCTCATAAGCATAAGCGAGTTCCTCAAACTTCAACATACGGCAATTTTCTATACCTTTACCGTATAAGTTAATGCAGTCTCCAGTAAAGGTGCCAGCCCATGCTGTGGCTATCCTATTTCCAAAACCAAAGGCCAATCAAAGCTAAAGAGGTGCCGATTCACGATCCCGGCGGAAGAAAAGGCGAGCGTAAACATGACCTTTCCTTGATGATGGCGGGCATTCGCGTCATTGTTCATGATGAACACACCAGCGAGATATACACCCTGCACGATGATTGCCCGGATGTCATGGTTATCATTCGGAAAAGGAGGACACCGACGATCCTTCTATCACTGTAGTCCATCAGGACTTTTCCCTCGACAATTGGAGCAGCACTCCATACATTGGTCGACGAGGGTAAAATGGGCAGAAAATCCCTTTGCCATGTAGATAACTTTAATTGCTTGCTTTCCTTTACAGCAGTAGCAGTTATTTTATCACGTACATGCTAACACTTTTGTATGATCAAACAGTTGCATATATTAAGTGAAAGCATATTTTTGTTCAGGACTCTAAATTTAGATGTGCCTGTACTTACCGATGAGGTGCCTTCTCTCCACAATGGCTGTAACTTTGATACAAAGTTGGACTCAGACTTGATGGACATCCAAGAGGACATTGAGACACCTCAAGAGATTAAGAAATGGGTCGCCGACAAACCCAAACCCAATCTTCATCAAACCACTCCTTTCAATCTCGGAACCTTAGACAACCCTAAGCTAATCCAGATTGGTTCAGACCTTACCATAAATCAACGAAATGACATGGTTGCACTGTTAGCCCAATTCTAGGATGTGTTTGCATGGTCTCATGAAGACATGGTGGGATTGTCCACTGACATTATTCTTCATCGCCTTCCCATTAAAGAAGGATTCAAGCCAGTTAGGCAAAAGCTCAGGCGATTGAAACCTGAGTGGAGTTTAAAAGTTAAAGAAGAAATGGTGGGATTGTCCACTGACACACCGGGAATCTCATTCTCAACCTCGGAACACACACCGGAAGGATCATTTCCAACCTCGGAGATAACCCCGAGTTTCGTCCTTGGTGATAACCCTAAGGAATGCTGTTGCAGTTCCGGCGATAACTCTGAAAATGCTTGTTTCAAACACATGCTATCAACTTCAATCTCAGACCTCCTACTGAGGCACTCATCTCTCAAACTTAGAGCTAATGCCGGGCAGACAGGCACTCACAAGTTGACCTTGCGGCATTCAAACACTTGCAGCAGTCCAATTTTAGATGTAACCCTAAGCAACGTTTGCTTTCAACTCAAACCGACGATAACCCCGACAAAGAGTCAAATGTCATCTTGCCACATCAACACCTGCGCATTATCTCAACACTTCATACATACATACATATAACAATGTCCCACAAGAACCGAGGATTTATAATCCCGAGTGACTATTACACGTGGCAGTATACCGGATAAAATTTAAAGCTTGAAGACTATGGGCATGGTCCTCTGTTCCTGACTTTGTACAACCTCTAATCCATGTCATTGTGTAACTCTCGACACAAGTGGTCCGAAGAAGGTCACATATACCTCGTTCGGAAGCTCAGATTGAAGTTCTACAAGTTCGAGCGGACAATAAAGTACACGAGTTCATGTACTTCGAGACGATAGGACCCACGAATCCTTGGCCCACCATGACCATAAATAGGTGTGTAATCATGGTACGCCGCAGTACACCTACCTACGACCATTAGTCTATAAATATAGACATTGGGTCAGCCATTTTGAGATGGAGAAGAGAGAGAAAAGGCGAGGAAGTCCTATCCACTTTACTCTGTACACACCCATATTGAGTGTTTTCCTCATTTTAAACATCTGTTAGCTCACATATAGCTATACTTTCATCCGGCGGGAGCTGAGTGTTTATCCATATAGAGTCATAGAAGTCTACATTGGCAGCCCACTGTAAACCTTCTTACATTCTATATAACCTTTCTTCTCATAATAACACACACTATTATACACATTGAGAGTCATGTGTGTGTGTTTGCCCGAACTTTGGTCCATGGTTTTCATTTCTGTCTGTATATATATACTTATCTATATATGTATATATTTTTATACGGACTAACATTATTGAGCTATGCCTCGATTGAGCCTAGACTTATGTCTGGAGCGTTTATTTGCTTTTATATATATATACTTATATATATAAACTGTTGTCAGACTCTGTCTGATGAGCCTAGATTTTACATCCGGTGCGTTTAATTGCTTTTATATATATATATATATATATACTTATATATATAACTGTTGTCAGACATATCCGATGAGCCTGGATTTTATTTCCGGTGCATTTACTGCTTTTATATATATATATGTATATATATAGCTTGGAGTTTACTTCGTGGCAGTTGATAGCTTTTACAGCTTTATTTACATTCAAGTCCCACCTGGAGTTTACTCCGTGGCGATTGATAGCATTTATTGCTTTATCTATATTTTTGATCCCCCATGGAGTTGCTTCGTGGTGGCTGATCATGTACACACACACACACACACACACACATATATATATATATATATTTACCGCTTTTATATATATATATATAACTGCCTACTGCTTTCCATACAAATTACAGTATCATGTGAGCCTAGGAATCGTGTGATCACAGATTCAATCTACTGAATCTAGATTCGGTTCCCGTGATGGACTTTTTCGGTTTGTAAGCGACTTGTACATTATTTACATTAATTCAGGTTCCTTGGATGGTCATCATGCCCATAAGGATTTCAAAGATCGTCAGATATTATTTTCTTGCAGATGCCTCGCATCTCGAAAATAAAAGCAAACAAGCCGAACATTTAATAATACAATGGAAGTATCAATGTCCTCAATTACTATTGCGCACAGGGTTTGAAAAACCTTTTTTATAAAACTTTATTGCTATATCTTGCTTAAAACTGAATTTTCTACAAAATTCAAACCCTATGTATATAGGTGCGAATGAGGCATAGTACTACTTCCAAATAATTGTATATTGATCCACACACACACACACACACACACACACACACATTCATATAACAGTTTTTTTGAAAAGTGGCGGTCACCGTGGCAACACGGATGTCGAGGGGTGCCTAACACCTTCCCTCCGTTTAACCAAGCCCCTGAACCCTAAATGAATCTCGATTTCCAGCACCCGTTTAGCGTTGGTCACATCATCTTTGGGTCAATGTGCAAACCTTTTTGGTTGCGTTGGTGCAACCAGTTAAGTACACCAACTGGCGACTCTTAAAGTCCAATCGTCGACATTATACATGTCAGACCTTTTTCACTTGTTTTTTCAAATAAATCTCACATTAACATGAGAACACCAAAGAACAAGTAACGAAAAGGGACAAATAAAAATCCCGACGTCGACAAATAGTATAACAATTATCGGATAATGAATTTAGCTGTTTATAAATCATATAAATGAGAAATTAAAGTATTAAAAATACTTTGATATATTATAAATATATTATAATATTATGTTATAATTTTCATTAATATTTAATATTAAATAAATATTAATGATTAAGAAATTATGTGGTATTTATATAATATAAATACGATATAAATGATTCAAAAATTATGACAAGTGGTAATAATTATCTAAAATTTTTTACCAGCCTATGAAAATTATTATGACTGATAATAAAATTATCTAAGTTAATTTTTAAGTGTTTAGGCAGAGTTTAATTGAACTTAAACTCGATAATTGTCCGACTAGACCGTCGGGATGTTAAAATTGAGTCGGGTTCAACTTAGACTGCAATAGTTTGACTTGATACCGAGTCTTAGGTGTGTCATAGACTGATAGGATTATGTGTTATGTGTTCAGGATTATGTTATAATTATATATAATAGTATTATACTGTGATGATATTATTCTAATGTGGAGATCTATATTACTAATATTAGGTCTTCGGATAAAGCGTTGTAAATTGTGTAACAGTAATCGACCGTACAGGAAAGTTACTAAAGTTGAACTCTTAATTATTGTGCAAGTTTTCTTGACTCGACCTCGAGTTGTTTATTCAAATATGTTTGTGGTTAATCATTTCTGATTGCCATGTCTAAGAATTATTAAACTGCACTCTGTGCATACTGCATGTATCAGGTATGAAAGGCTGATCACCTTCATTACCATTTGGTTGAGATATATATATATATATATATATATATATATATATATATATATATATATATATATATTTATGTTCATGTTCAATGTTGTTCAGTCAAAAGTTTGTTAGCATAAATTCAAAACTATATTGTTGAATTATAGCTAGCTTATTATTCCAATTCTTTCAATCATGATATATCCTCAAATATACTTAAACTTCCTGGGCAAACTTATGCTCACCCATGCTATATCATGATAAAACATTGCAGATTAAGACAAATGCGTCGGATACAAGAAAAGGTTAAAGACAGTTCCAACTTTAAGTTAATGTGTGCGATTTATATTTTTATATGATTATGTATGGTAATAATGTTATATGTTAGATAGTTTATGAATTGTGTATAAGTTAAGGTTACTCGACCTTGGGGAATAGTGTGTAAAGTTTTAATGTATAAACAATTTATGTTTATATCTTCTGCAATTAGTTATAGAATGATTGTACCAGATCCTTGGTGATTTAGGACCGAGATTTGGGGCCTTCACACAATCAAAGATAGTAACCACAATAGACAACTTGGATAAAGAAAGAAAAATTTATTTTTCTATGAATAGTGTCGTATACGTGAATAGTAACCCCGACACAAAAAGGTAAAATATCAATTTTCAACAATTGTCACTTTTCTAAAAATTCCTCCATTTATATTCACATAAATAAATATTTTCCTTATCATATAAATCAGTAATTAATTATTCACAAATAATATTACATAATCACAATAATAATGACCGGTGTCGTTCCCGGAAAGAGGGGCTTTAGATAAGGATTTCTCCTTCTTGACAGCATTAGGTGACCAAACCCTTTCCTGACAGAACTTCCTTAGACATTGCCAATAATGCTATCTAATAATATTATTCAAATAATATGAATTATTTATCCGATAATGGGAAATCTTTATGCGACACAATTATTGAAACAACAATAATATAAAATATCAACGTAGCAATTATTGAATCAATAAAATAAAATATTGAACAAGAATTCACGTAACAATTATTGAGTAGTGATTTCTTACGTAAGAATCAATAATTGGTTGCAATCTGCAGTATCTTCTTTGTAACAACCGCCAGACATCGTGTTTTTAACCAAAGTATTCCAATGATGTTAACGGTAACAAGCTATAGGCTATTATTTATAAAACTCATTCTTGTCATTTTCTTCATCCAATCGCTTTTCAGTTATGGGGCCCATAAAAGGTCACTACGCCGTCGTCAATATTCCCAGCATGCTGAGAATATTCCACGACCAAACGAATATTCCTCGACAACAATGAATATTTTATAACCACTCGCTTATTTAAAATATTTGCGCATTTTACCCATAACTAACCACATTAATCAAATCAACCCTTTACTATTTCAAAATAATAAATAGAGGAAATTCAATTTCATTTATAAAAAGTTGGGGTCTTACAACCTCCCCTCCTTATGAAATTTCGTCCTCAAAATTGACGTACGTACATGGTATTTTGAAAAGGTGAGGATACCTAGATTTCATTTATGATTCTAACTCCCAAGTTATTTCTTCAATAGAATGATTCATCAACAAAACCTTAACTTGTGGTATAACCTTTGTGCGTAGGACATGCTCCTTTCTATCCAAGATCTTGACAGGTAACTCCTCGTATATTAAATCTTCGGTTATCTCAACTGGTTCTAACTCAATAATGTGGTTCGGGTTATCCACATATTTACGTAACATCGATACACAAAAAATGTTATGAACACGCGACATACTTGGCGATAAAGTGAGTGTATAGGCCACAGTTTCTACTCGATCGAGAATTTCAAATGGACTAATAAATCGAAGGTTTGAGCTTTCCTCACATAGCCGATTCTCTCTTTTAGAATAACGACTTCTTGCACCTTCTTCTTTATATTCATCAGCTCCGGTGTGTAGCTTGAGCGGTTTTAACTTTATCGATTAAAGTCGATTCTACTCGTATATCATCACATGGGTCTCTAGAGTCTTTAACTCTATCTCTATCATTTGTAAGTCATACAAAATGGGTCTTTGTGTTTGAAAATATCGCACTCTTACTCGTATACGATCTTCTGCTCAATGCGTCAGCTAGCACGTTTGCTTTTCTAGGATGGTATGATCAGAACAGGTGCCAAAATGAGTCTCCTCTTGAGTTCTTCGAAGCTCTTCTCATATTCCTCGCTCCATTCGAATTTTGTATCCTTACGAGTCAGCTGAGTTAATGGAGTAGCGATTCGAGAAAATCCTTCCACGAATCTCCGATAATAACCAGCTAAGCCTAGAAAGCTACGTATTTCGATTACTAACTTAGGTTGCTCTCAACTGTGACTCATATCCCAATCTTGGATAACACATCACAATGACACCTATCAGCTTACCACTGCACGAATATGACGTCCCCTACGGAGAGTCTGGCTTTGGTGCATTCCACAAAGGAAGTCACCAGATAGAGGCTAGGGTACCAACTCTTGTAGTTGGGTTTTTAACTCCTAAAGTTTAATAGGAGCTATTCAATATGAGATTTTAGAAATGGATTTTGTACCGGGTTCAAGGTTGATACAAAATTTAATATCAGACTTTGGGGGTAGGCCAGGAAATCTGATGTATTTTTGTTTAAATCCATGAAATGGGGTATGAAAGCTTGACATCCATTTTTCAATAAACGAATGGCTTTATGGCTTGATATGACAGTGATTGAATTTAATGGTTTGGTTGTTTGAATTCGTACAACAGGTTGGTTAGGAATATGAAAACTAACAACCTTATGAAAATAATCAATTTTAGAATGAGTGGTTAACCAATCAATCCTTAAAATCACATTAAATGCAAGTATCTTTAAAGAGATAAGATCAACAGGTAATGTGATGGTGCCAACTTAGATCAAGCAAGATTTCTAAACAGTGGATGTAATGAAGGTTTCTCCTAACGGAGTCTCCACAGATAAGTCAAAGTCCAATTTATCAAGAGTCAAGTTTAAACATTGAGCACAAGCCGGAGAGATAAAAGAATGAGTATAACCAGTATCTAATAAGGTATATATTTCGTAAGAATTTATGATTAACTAACCCGTGATAACTTCGTTCGGGTTCCTCGCATTTTGGCCAGTCACGACAAACGGTCTTCCAGGAACCGCTGACTTTGACTTGTCTGGGACAACCTTTTGAGTCACCATCCCCGCTGGACTTGATTTCGCTATAGGACAAAATTGAGCTACGTGACCGTCTTTTCCACATTAAAACATACCTTGGAAGGCTGTGGACAGTTTGGACTTATGTGTCCCTCCTCTCCGCATCTGTAGCATCTAACTGGTGGTCGTTTTCCTCCCCTAAAATTTGTTGCTTGTGTTGCTGCCGACGTCTTCCCATCATCGTTAAATCTTCTCTTCTTGAATTTTCCACTTGAATCATTTCTTCTATTATCTTGGCCATGATTACCACCGAAGTGGTTACCATTTTTGGCATGATAATTTCCTCCACGATGATTATCATTGTCCCAATGACCATTTCCACCAATACGATTATTATCGTGTTGTTGGTCGCCCGATTGAACAAACTTATTATCTCGCTCTAATAATTGAGCCCTATTCACAACATCTGAATATAGAAAAAATTTGTGAGAAATGATGTATTGACGAATTTCGGGTTTTAGACCTCTCAGAAACATCTGCGTCATACGTTCCTCATTCTTTACCAAATAAGGTGCTAACCTGGATAACTTCGCGAACTTCGCCTCGTATTGGGACACCGTCATGTTGTTCTGTTCCAGTCTAATAAACTCTACCTCCTTCATATGACGAATACTTTTAGGAATGTACTTGTCATTGAACAGTTTCTGAAATGTTTTCCAAGACATATTGAGTACGGCTGGCTAGGTATGCTTCACAGATTCCCACCAGTAATCTGCCTCACCACGGAACATAAAGGTGGTGAATGGAACCTTCTGTTCCTCCGTGCATCCCAAGACATCATATATCTTGGTAATTTGCTTGACCCATATTTCCGCCTTAATCGGATCCGGCTTTCCCCATAATTTTGGTGGTCCCAACTCTTTAAACTACTTGGCTGTGACAAACTGTAAGACCCCAAATTTTACGAAATGAAAGTATTCAATTTTTATAATTATTATTCTATTTAGTAAATGGTTAAATTGATAAAAGTACAATAATACACGTGGTTGCATAGTAGCACACAGTATTGATTATTGATGCTTATGTGAGAAGTCACTTAGTTATACTCAATTATTTCTACAATAATTGCTACATCATATCTCTCATATTATTGATTCAATTATTGTCACAGTATCATCTGCATAATATTTTATATATTATTAAATCAATAATTGAGACGACAAAGTTATTCATATTATTATTTGCAATATTGACAATGTCTAGAAGTTCTATCAAGGAGAGGTTTGGTCACCTAATTGCGAGCCAATAAGGAGAAATCCTTATCGGAAAGCCCCCTCTTTCCTGGGAACGACCTGGTTATTAAATATTGTGAGTTATAATATTAATGATGAATAAGTTCGTGTTGATTAAAGATGAATTTGATAGTTATATTATGTTGGGATTATTAGTGTTAGTGGAAATCGACATCTATTCTGATGATAATTGATCTCTGGGGGTTATATTGATAAATTGGGTAATTAATCAGATAAATGAGCAATTAATTGCTACTTATTCACATGCTTATATAACTATTTGTTCACATGTGTGTACTATTGAATCACATTCATATACTATTAGGGGAGTTGGTGCAAGATTGATAATACTTGCATGACTAAGTTAAAAATGGAGGTATAGATGGAGGTACTATACTGTAATTCGTATTTTTACATGATTATAACTATTGGTTCACGTGTTTGAACTATTGATTCACATTATTTACTATTAGGGGAGGTGGTGCAAGTTTGATAATACTTGCAGGACTAAATTAAAAATGAAAGAAAAGTTGGAGGTATTGTAATCGTAATATTTGAACCCCAAAACGCAAATTATCGAAATTATATTTTCCTATAAATAGAAGCTCGTTCTTCCTTCATTTCTCACCAATTCACTAAAGCTTTAGAGCAATTATTATAGAGAGAAATTATAGAGAGAAGAAGAAGAGAAGTCTGCTACCTCTTACTATTTCAAGATCCAGCCTTCTTTTGAGGTAAAGGGGTATTATTTCTTTCGTATTCATGAAGAGAGCTATTGTTATTCCATTCCTTATTATTCATTGGAATAACTCGTATACGCTGACTACTAGTATATATGGTGAAATTCTTCTATTATTCCATTCTTTATTATTATGTTGAATAACTCGTCTATGCAAGTCCGCATACATGGTGAAATTCTTCTATTATTCCATTCTTTATTATTCTGTCGGAATATCCTGTCTGTGCGTTTACGCATGACTCGGTTCTATTATTTATTATTCTGTCAAAATATCCTGTCTATGCGTTTATGCATGACCTGATTCCATTATTTATTATTCTGTTGGAATATCCCGTCTGTGCGTTTACGTATCCCTGATTCCATTATTTATTATTCTGTTGGAATAACCTATCTGTGCGGTCTATTGCATGCCTGGTGAATTCTTCTGTTATTCCATTCCTTATTGTTCTGTTGGAATAACCTGTCTATGTGGATTACCATATGCATGGTGAATGATCCTTCGTATTCATTCCTTATTAAATTGTGGAAATGATCTGTCTACGTGGATTACCGCATGGCGGGTGAAAATCCATTTGCGCTTAAATAATTTTTCCGACCTCAAAAATTTCGAAAACTTTAAAATGATTATTTGATGAGTTTCCTATATTGTGTCCAAAGATGGCGATTTTTGGATGTATAGATTAAGAGTTATGGATTTTATGAGAAAAGACTATTTTAAAAGTAAACCCTTATAACTCCTTGTGGTTAACTCCAAAATTGTTGAAATTTTTATTGGGAGTACATGTATATAACAGGAGTATACCCTGTAAATTTTGGAATTTTTGGATAAAAGTACAATTTATGATAAATGTCTAAATATTCTGCAGTTTTGGCCATATGAAAAATAGTAAATGAATTTTAAAAATTTTTCGAGAAAAATATATGTTCAATATGGGACTATATTCTGTTAAATCCCAGAAAAGAAATATTTTTGGGACTGATTTGGTATTTTTCATGAAAATGAACTAGTTATGAGTAAATAAATTAAATATGTTGTGACAACCCGGAAAATTGGATTGTCAAGAATTTAAGTTTAAAGAATTAGTTATTAATAAAATGAATTTTTATTAATACTATTCTGTGCTATGTGTTTATTAATCGTTCTATAACCTAGAATGATTATTATTCGGGAGGATTCTGGCTACGAGCTAGACTGAACGAGTAAGAATTTTCAAGACGAAAATAAAATTTTTCCGAGAACAAAAATATTTCCGGGGAAAAAGACGAAATAGACACTATTCATCCGTTTCTGCTCGGAGATTTATTTTGAATTTCCGAGAATTGCGTAATGATAGAATTTTGAGACGAGATGGAATATTCAATAATATTTCAGTTATGGCAAAAACGAAGTTTTCGCCTGCGGACTTAAAACCTAAGGGTTAGGAAAAGTGAGTTCCGAGAATTTTATGATTTCGTATAATAATTAGAGTTATTATGCGTGAGAAATACGAGTATAATACTAGTTATTATACGAGTATAGTACGAAGATTAGTACGACGTATAATACAAATATCGTACAAACTATATACGAAGAGAATACGAGAATGGAATGCGTAGTATGCGATTAGTCTAAATGGACTTTGAGTTCCTGGACTTTGAAGAATCCATTTGGACTTGGATTATATCAAGCCCAATGGAATGTGTAATCAAGCCTAGGGTAGGCCCAGTAAGAATAAATGTAAGGCCCGGTGTTAGATTTAATTAAGCCCGATCCAAGAAAATTAACCGCGGATCGAACCAATGGGCCACCGGATGGGTAAAATCCATGGGGAAGACCCATGGGCATAAGGGGCGGCCACTTGGTCACCAAGTAAGGGTGGTGACCAAGTAAACTTGGTGGCTAAGATTGGAATAGTAAGGAGGTGGGGGAAATGACTAAAATGCCCCTAACCTTAGTTTTCTATAAATAAAAAGCTTAAGTTCATTATTTCAAGCTTTTGAAAATCCTACTCTATGAGAGATAGAGAGAGAGTTCGGATGGGAGAATAAGAGGAAAAGGAAGAGGAAAAGCTTGCCCGAGTGCACGCTTTGTCCGACGGAAGGAGATTAAAGAAGAATGGTAATCCGAACCCTAGTTTCTTCTAATTTTCTTTAAGTTTAATATGTTCAAAAACATAACTTAATGAAGATAAGAAGTAGATGAAGTTAAGAATGAATTCATATGGTTGAAATCATGAGAAAATGAAGAAATAAGAATTTGGAATTTAGTTTATAAATTTCTTAAGGAAGTATAAGATTCGTAAGGATTTTGAGCGATCCGGATGAATTTTATGAATGAGTAAGTCAAATAAGTAAGGAATGATGTTCTATAACATCAAATTCCAAGAAAAAGTAGAATCGTAATCCAAAATATCGATTAAAATGAAGAACGAACGAAAAACGCAAAGAACACGCGAAGAACGTTGTTGATGGGCAAATTTAAAACCATTATAGGATAATTGTTGTTGATGGACAAGTTTAAAACCATCGCGTATAAGTTAGTTGCTTATTGCTTGGTTAGGAACGTTAGAAACGTTCGTGAAGAACAGATTAAAACTGAGCTATAACGAAGTTATGGCAAAATTTTCGTAAAAGATAAATGAGAATTAAAAAGTTAATAAATGAACCTGAACATGTAGGGTTTCCTAAGAATGTAAGAAAAAGTAGAAATCATGAGTCATGGACTCAAGAATGAGCGAATTCTGAGTTCGAATGACCGAATTACGGACGAACGAAGAACGTTAAAAACATAAAATGAACGAACGGCGAAGATTAAGCCAATTGAATGGAATGTTAACGGATTCAGAATGAAGTTCTATTCAAGGGTAATCGAAGTATGTAAGATAAGGAAGAAAATGGCTTTGGAACGATCTTATTCCGAGTTATAACGAATGAGATATGAGATTTCGAAGTCAGCGTCTCAAGCTTGTAAAAGACTTAGAAATTTTTTTCTAGGTTTCATGCTTTCAAGATTGCAGTCATGAGTCGTGCCTTAAAATAACATCATGACACGAAGCTCGGGGCCATTAGCTCTCGCTAATTACGGCGCATGAATATGAAAGAAAGAGAGAAGGGCACGCGCCGCCAAGCGCCAAGTCAGGCAATACCTGTAAATGAGATTTTAACTGGTCAATTTCTCGGGGGATGTGCAAGAAAGAAATATAAATATGTAATTCAACTAATTTAACACTTAATCAAGTGTATTAAACCTTTGATGAAGGTTGAACGAAAAGATTAAACGAGATTAGAAGACGAAGCATATAGACGCGGGTTACATAACCAATATCCGGGGATCGTAGTCGCGATAAACGAACGTGGGGAATTACTTCAATTGTGATTCCTTAGACGTTGAGTGACCAAAGTAATGCATAACATTTTGATGTTATGACCTGGTAATGAGAGATGAACGTAAAGCGTTTAGACGTTGTGAACACAACGCTGTTGCGATGAACGATCGGTCTTAGTATACAACTAACCGTATGGCTTTGACATTAAGAAAGAATAATGAACATAGGGTTCATGGGATGAATAACGATTGAAAGTGATTAAAACTTTGAGTAAAGGTTTAATGAGGATTAAGAGACGAGCAACGTAAACGTTGAATACTTAAACGATTCTCGTGAATCGTATTCACGTCGAGCGAACGTTCTAAGTATATATTGGTTGTATGACTTAGACGTTGTCGAAGGTAGTAAATAAGATACGATTGGTATCCAGAAAGCCGTAGAGAACGGTAAGAAGTTTAACGAAAGCTGAATGTGAGTCGGAGGAGAATGTTAGAATGAAATGTAAGAGTTAAACACTTGAACCGGCGTAAAGGTTAAGTGTACGCAAATATTAAACGGGTAGGACCTACACTCCGTGTATGGTTTGACTGTAGAGTAATGAAGATCAGTGATTAAACCTGTGATTGATGAAGAAGCTGAATTAAAGACAAGTACGTATAACGTAAAAGAAGCCGAGTTAATGTTTATAACTTGGATAACGTTTCGAGTCGAATTAATCGGACGTTATAAGTTAAGAATAAGGTAACGTAAAATGTTTATCGCTATTAAAGCATAGAATGAATGTGGAATGATCATTCTGAGTATACAAAAGACTGTATGAATTAGACGATGATGAATGAATCCTGAGGTATGGCATTTAGTTGCTAGAAAGCCATAAGGAATAAGAAATTGACTTAACGAACATTATAGTTTAATAGTTCGGGTAAGTTAAGATGAATTTTGGTTCTAGTACAATCGTAACCTTTGATGGTTGACATATGGGAGTTGGGCTAAACAATTCCTTCAGAGAGTGAAGGTATATACAAAACTGGCAACCAATCTAACTCACTGTGTAGGTAGTGTAGATGAGACGGGAACTTGTTTGTTGGTTGTTTGTGGGAAACCACTCAGAGTACCATATGGACTACTAGCAGAGACACGATGTGTGTTGAGTCCTAGGAGAGTTATAAGAAGAAGATAAGAATGTAAATCATCAAAGATGATGAACGTATTAAGTAAGACATCTCCGTATGTCATGAAGCCGTTAACCGGTAAAGGAAGTTGGTCGTGTAAACTTAGTTTATAAGAACGTGAACCTTTAGAAGTGAAGTTAAGTAAACCAATGTGTAAGTCAAGTATATGACAAATTGGTACATGTGTTATTTCCTTATGTGCTACATAGGAATTAGAATGAGCAGTTCAGCGTAAACTATAAGCTGTACCTGTGCGTAAGGCAAGTTTCCTAACTTCATTCATATTTTAAAATGAATGCTAGTTTCTAAACTTCTCAAATGTTGAACTTGGAAAGTTCTGTCTATGTGCAAATGTGTGATATGTGTACAAGGTGTTAGAATATATGAGGCCTTGTGCCACAATGTGAACACTTTCGTGTTTCTATGATATGAACTGTTCTGTGATTGAATTATTCAATATGAGCATATTCTATTTATATATGAACTGTTATTGTTAAGTCTATGCTATTGATTCTAGCCAGACAGAATGTATATGAAAGAAAGTAGAGAATGAAAGTATTTCAAAGTGAATATGACAACTATTTTAAAATGATAGGAATCGAGATTATTCCTATTATTCAAGCTGCTTCATAACCTATGTTCGATTATTGAAGTCTTACAAGAATTTTTAAATTCTTAAAGTTGTTTGTTCAACTGTTATGACTTGCTGAGCAATATAATGCTCACACTTGCTTTAAATAAAAACATTTTTAGCGACCGATGTTAGAAAGAACTTAAGGATCCCGGAAAGATCAAGCTGATCGGTATCTAGAAGAAGTACCATTCATTATATGAATGAACGTGAAGATCAAGCGAAGACTTGTAATATAGAATGATATAATTAAACTATAAAATAGTTTAATGAACGATTATGTATCCTTGTTGGCGGATAAAAGTCACTTGTACAAGATGTAAAGAATAATGTAATTATCATTATTTGGAATGAAAGAGGTTTTAAGGTTTTAGAACCTGGGATTTGAGGATGTATGTTGTTATATTTAGCTATATAATGATGTATGTTTGGAAGAAGATGGGATCGTGACGCGTTTAAACCGGATGTGAAAATAGACCGTTTTCTATGCTATATATGTTATGTGAAGTAAAAAAAATTGAAAAATAGGATTTTATGGCTTGGGAATCTTATATAGGGTATATGCTAATTTTTGATGAGGGATTTGATAATTGGTAATGAAATCTTATGAGTATGGCATTTTTGAATGATTAAATGCATTAATTGGTAAAGTGTAAATAATTAAAATAAATTATTTATAAGTTTAAGAAGTGATTAAAATATTGTTATAATATTAATAATATTAGATTATGAGTTTATTAAGTGATTGATAATATTCAGATAAATTTATAGTCTTTAATATTTATTCTTGTTTTCGTTTGATTAATGCTTATATCATTGTCATCATCCTCATGCTTATATTATGATGAAAGTCATCTTTGGCTTACGTGAAAAGATGGACTGTTAATTATTTGTTTTACAGTTGAATATCTTTGGCTTACGTGCAAAGATGGATGGTTGATTATTGGTTTTACAGTTGTATATCTTTGGCTTATGTGCAAAGATGGACTGTTGATTATTGGTTTTACAGTTGTATATCTTTGGCTTACGTGCAAAGATGAACTATTGATTGATGAGTATTTTTGGCTTATGTGTATAGATGAACTGTTTATTGGTATGATTAAGACCAGGGATCATTCGGTATCATGACCCGTAATGTTATAAATTATGTGGTAAAAGTCCTCATTGTCACGTAGTGCATTGATGGACAGTTATTAGTATGATTATAACCAGAGATTATTCGGTATAATCATGACCATTGATGATTACATGAATATCATTGGCCGTAGTGCAGGGATGATTCGATGATGTGGATTAATTATTAAGCTGAGTCTATGCGATAAAATATTGATTATCCACTTTTAATTCGTAAAAGATAGTAGATATCATGCTCTATTTGACTCTTCTAAATTACAGTTGTATGTCTTTGGCCTGTTGATGAATGAGTTTTATACTCATAATTGAGTGCGTTTGAGCTTAATCTTTTGGTTGATTTTAAGTGTTTGTGTCTATTCATGCATGTTTTATGTTGTTTTGTAGGAATTGGGAAAAAAGTTACTTGGATCGACGTTCGGGGTGGCTAGATTCGTGTTTTCGGCTTGCCATTTACACAGTAGTCACTTCAGAGCCAATTTGAGTATTTCTCCAGACCTTATTTCGGAAACCTAAAAGAATGAAAGTTGAAGATCTACGTCTCCTCTTTCCAGAACATCTTGAATCATCGAAATCATAGTTCGGACGAAGAAGTTATGGCCATTTTCCTAAAAGATGTCAGAGCAGAAAATTTCCAAAAAAAATGTTCCAGGTAATGGCGCCCATTTTAAGTTTATGCTCACCGGGCAAGGCTACTGCAGCAATGTTAGAAGTGCCCATATAACAAGCAATCGGGGTAGGGTCTGGTTAGGCTTGGACACGTTTTGGGGCAAATTTTAACACCTTTTTGACTCCAAATTGGATTGAGTTTGTTCCTAAGCTAAAAATTAGATTTGTAACCTATAAATACATGATGTAAGGAATAAAATAAAGTGAGATTACAAAAATTAGACTAGATAAAACACTCCATTAGATTAGAATATAAACCCTAGTTCTTAATTAGCCATTAGAGATTGAAGCAAATTGAAGAACACTGAAGATCAAGAGCAAGAGCGAGAGGGGAGCATCGATTTCTTTGACAATGATTCTATTCTCTTCTTTATCATACTTTTATCTTGTAATGTCTATTCAGTTGTGGATTCTTGGTTTTAATTCATTAATTATGAACTAACTCTTTTATTAAGATTTTAATTGAACCTTTTATGTATATAAATTAGTTATTCAATGTATTTCAATTATTTGTGTCAAATTGAATTGTTTATCTTGTCTTGAGCCTATTGATTAATTATCTGATCAGTAATTACCTTGTTACTCTAGAAGGAATTGAAAGAGGAATTCTAAGGTTAGAACTGGGCATGATAACATGTGACTTAGTTATTTGCATGGCGGATAATTAGGTTCATGAATTAAATGGAAATATCTGTTCACCGCATTTAGCACATTAGGAATTGGAATTGGAGTTAAATTCAATTATTTTGCATAGGAATATAGCAAGATTAATCTGGATTAAATAGAAGTCATTTGATCACTTGGAAAAGGACTTTTGGCATTTAAGAATTCCTGTTAACAATTCAATAGGCATAATAATTGAGATAATTGGATAATTAGTTTATAGTTCATAATTGGGGATATTGGAGTCTTAATCTTTATTTACCTGATTTCATTCGTTAAAATTCTAGTTTTATTTATTTAATTTATTTTTAGAATATTCTCTTTTAATTGCTTAAATTAGTTTCCTTATTTTGAAAAATCATGATTTGAGATTGTTTAAATAAAATTAGTTTGGTTAAGAACTAGTACTCGGTGATTTTTATTAAATAATTCCTCGTGGGAACGATACTTTTCTTATCACTTTATTACTTCTTAACCGTGTATACTTGCACGTATTCATTGATTGCGAAATCGATCAACACCTGTAGTGCAAAGAATAAATTGTTAATGAATATCTTTGGCCGTAGTGCAAAGATGAATTTATTAGTATGATTATGAGCAGGAATTGTGATTTGGTATAACCATTATTTTTAATGTTTCAGGTGAAGATAGGTGATGAAAATTATCTTTATCCTAGGTGCGAAGAGGAATTTAGAATCACAATTATAATTATGAGTTATTCATATGATTGTGGACAGGAATTGTTGATTGATGTTACAGGGATAAAACATTATTAGTGGACTTTTAACATGGAGAAGATAATAGACCTGATGGTGTATTTGACTCTTCTAATGGATTGCTCGTTGTGACGCCCCCAAAATAGGTATACAACACCCATTCTGGGTCGCCAAATACATGGTATAGAAATAACTACAACTTTATTAATACAATTGTCGTGCAAAATACGACAACACATAAACTGTGAGTTTAAATATAAATATTGTCATCTAGACAATATCCACACTCAAATAAGTCCTCATTACAATTATTGATACACTATTTTACAAAATATTGAGGACTACTAAAACAACTTCTAGAACCATCATTCCATACCCCGACTAGTACTCGCTGCATTTTCGCCTCCCGAGAAGAAAAATGGAACAAAAAGGAAAAGGGTGAGCTCAACTAGCCAAAGAAGAATATTATGACTAAGATAATATAGAACAAATTATCGTTAGTCTTCAACAAGGAAAAATCGATAGAATATAATGAGACAACAAAGTTTCGGATCAATATTCGCAACGATAAATAATAATTTATAGAAGAGTTACATAGAGAATGAAATCTACTATTATCTATGAATTTAAAAGTCCATCATCAATATTTTATCCTCAGTAACATCAATATATATCTTGAAACAAATATTCATCATCTTGCACTGAAGCCAAAGATATTCATCACCAATCATGTTCATTTCAACACCTATACATCTTTGCACTACGACCAAAGATATTCATAAGAAAATCAACCATCTTTGCACTACAGGCTAAAGATATTCAGTAATATCATCATTTAGGACTAAGGATGATGAAAAATATTTTAAAGAAAACGAATCTAGTGAAACAAAAGAACAAATATTAAGGATTCGTACTTTAAACACTCCAAGTTCAAAAATACTTCATAAATAACCATAGTGAAGTAAAATTCAACAATGATCAAAACATGGATACAATAAAAGCTGGTATCTATAATAGATATTTTGGAAAAAAAATGATAATTTAATTTTTTTATGAATAGTGCCGTATATGTGAATAGTGCTGTATACGTGAATAGTAACCCCGACACTAAAAGACAAGAATTTCACAAGAAAAATCTTACCAATATTCCGGTATAATGATATTAGAAGAAATAATATCATTTTTAAAAAAAATAACATCCCTTACCTCAAAAAGACAGTACTTCCGACTGGAATACTGGATATAGTGCTGAAGGGAACTTATACCGTATAACAACACTCAAAGTATCAAAATACTCACAAGAATACGCTCGATAATATAGAGAGAGAAAGAGAAAGAAAACTTGTTTCTGGCGTGATTTTCAATTCTAACCTAAGCACCCTATTTATAGGAAAATGCTTGGAACACCAAAGCAGAAAATTTAATAAAATATTAATATACTTTATTAAATTTCCTACGCACACAAACTTGGTCCAAAATCAGCCACCAAAAGTCACAAAAACATTTTTCTCACATAAATCATTTAAAACTTCAAAAAAATAAAATCAATTAATCCGAAACTTCAATAATTCACAATAAATAGCCCTTTTATCAGAAAAATTCAAATCTTATGTCCATTCCATAGGAAATTTAATTCTCTACAACTTTGTAAGTTCAAGTTTTTCCAAATTCCTAGCAGAAATTGACTGAAATCCACATACAGACGATTTTACAAGTTATAATCAAATTTCAGTCAAGAAATGGGGTCCACAAACATAAAAAACATGTTTTAACTATTTTTAATAACAAAAATACTCTTCCTCCTCATTTATTCATATATCCCACATTCATTGTAAAAATATCACCATTATTATATTATTAAAATATAATAATATATTTAAATGAATTATTTTATCGGAAAAAATAAAATATCAATTTTCAACAATTGTCACCTTAAAAATTTTCTCCATCTATATTCACATAAAATGAATATTTTCTTTATCATAATAATCAATAATTAATTATCCACAAATAATATTACGTAATCACAATCATCGATAACTAGCCGCCTTGAGAAAGAAGGGCTTTCAATAAGGATTTCTCCTTACTGGTGCGCAATTAGGTGACCAAACCTCTCCTTAGACAAAACTTTCTAGACATTTCCAATAATGCTATCTTATAATATTATTCAAATAATATGAATTATTGATTTGATAAAGGAAAATATCGTAAGTTGACAATTATTGAAACAACAATAATATAAAATATTAACGTAGCAATTATTGAATCAATAAAATAAAATATTGAACAGTAATTATTGTAACAATTATTGAGTAGTGCCTTCTTACGTAAGAATCAATAATTGGTGCAATACTGTAATATTTCGTGTTTTTAACCACCGGTATTCCAACAAGATTAATCTTGGTAACAACTACGCCAGTTATTTATAAACAACTTATACCGCCATTTTTTCTTCCAATCGCTTACATGGGTTATAGGGCACAGGTCATTGTTCGTCATTTAATACTCCCCACAAAGAAGAATATTCCACGACCAAACGAATATTCCCTTGACAACAATGAATATTTTATAACCACTTGCTTATTTAAAATATTTACAGATTTTACCCATAACTAACCACATTTAATCAAATCAACCCTTACTATTTCAAAATAATAAAAAGAGGAAATTTAATTTCATTTATAATAAGTTGGGGTCTTACACTCGTTCCGCTGCAACTATGGTTGAAAAGTTTTATCATCTACCATATGGTCTAAATCTCTGATTTATTATTGACGAAGGCTATTGATAATTTAATTATCTTTAGTCATGATATTCTTTACTGGGCTATTTGTGCTCGCCCTTTGCTTCACAATTCCTTTCTGTGTAATAAGAGTGTAGTTGGGTCGAGCCGGGGATAATAGGAAATAAATAGTGATGGTCCGGAGATCGTCAAGTTTCTCAATACATTATAAAATGACATGACATGTAACAGATAATTATATTGAGGACCTAAGATGTGTGTGTTGTATTTTATACGTCACTTAATAATTGATTTTGGCGAACAACAATAGGGTGATGAGAACCCGTCTTTGAAAGCGTCAAAAGTGCACCTCATTAGAATGAATATGATAGTAATCTTTTCTTAAAATATTTGTTGCTGTATTTTATATGGCATTGTAACAATCTGAGTTTGGATACTATCTACGAGACAATATTGTATTAAAACTCACAGCTTATCTCATTGTCGTATCGCACTTGCGGCGCCAACAACATTAATAAAATGAAGTTTTGTATTTGATTTTTATAGAGTGATATCTGGCGACTCAGAATGGGTCGTGTGGACCTATTTTGGGGGCGTCACAAATAGTATCAGAGCTTAGGGATATGGTCGCTGGCGGAGATATTAGTCTAGAACTAGGAGGGGAGAGACGAGTAATATACTTCGCTAGGGTGTGACTTACTTAAGCTAAAAATTGTTTATTTGATAAGTTGACAAATTGTGATCTATCAATTAACCTTTGTTTTGAAGATATATTCTAGAATGATATCTGAAATACAGGAGATGAGCAATGGATAAATCATGATATAGAGGAAATAACAGGGAAGGTACAACCCGAAAAGAAAGTAAGGTATTCTCATCTCTTCGAACTACTAGGTACGTAAATTTCACGGGAAAAATTTCATAAGGAGGGGAGATTGTAAGACCCCGAATTTTACGAAATGAAAGTATTCAATTTTTATAATTATTATTCTATTTAGTAAATGGTTAAATTGATAAAAGTACAGTAATACACGTGGTTGCATAGTAGCACACGGTATTGATTATTGATGCTTATGTGAGAAGTCACTCAGTTATACTCAATTATTGCTACAATAATTGTTGCATCATATCTCTCATATTATTGATTCAATTATTGTCACAGTATCATCTGCATAATATTTTATATATTTTTAAATCAATAATTGAGACGATAAAGTTATTCATATTATTATTTGCAATATTGACAATGTCTAGAAGTTCTGTCAAGGAGAGGTTTGGTCACCTAATTAAGCACCAATAAGGAGAAATCCTTATCGGAAAGCCCCCTCTTTCCTGTGAACGTCCTGGTTGTTTAATATTGTGACTACTACATATATGGTGAAATTCTTCTGTTATTCCATTCTTTATTATTATGTTGAATAACTCATCATGCTAAGCACCGCATACACGGTGAAATTCTTCTATTATTCCATTCTTTATTATTCTATCTAATATCCTCTTCATATGCTTTACACATGACTGGTTCTATTATTTATTATTCGTCGAATATCCTCATACGTGCATTTACGCATGACCCGATTCCATTATTTATTATTCTCGCTGGAATATCCTCATCTGTAATGCTTTTACGCATGACTGTTCCATTATTTATTATTCTCGCTGGAATAACTCATTCGCATGGCTTATCGCATGCTTCGTGAATTCTTCATTATTCCATTCCTTATTGTTCATTGGAATAACTCCGTCTATGGATTACCACATGCATGGTGAATGATCCTTCGATTCATTCCTTATTAAATTGTGGAAATGATCTGCATTACGTGGATTACCGCATGGCGGTGAAAATCCATTTGCAGTTTCGTAATTTTTCTGACCCTCAAAAATTCTGGAAAAATTTGAAATGATAATCCGATGAGTTTTCTATATTGTGTCCAAAGATGGCGATTTTTGGATGTATAGATTAAGAGTTATGGATTTTATGAGAAAAGACTATTTTAAAAGTAAGCCCTTATTACTCCTTGTGGTTAACTCCAAAATTGGTAAAAATAATTTTGGGAGTACATGTATATAACAGGAGTATACCTTGTAAATTTCAGAATTTTTGGACAAAAGTACAATTTATGATAAATGTCTAAATATTCGGCAGTTTTGGCCATATGAAAAATAGTAAATGAATTTTAAAAATTCTGAGAAAAATATATGTTCAATATGGTACTATATTCTGTTAAATCCTAGAAAAGAAATATTTTTGGGACTGATTTGGTATTTTTCATGAAAATGAACTAGTTATGAGTAAATAAATTAAATATGTTATGTGAAGTAACAAAATTAGAAAATAGGATTTTATGGCTTGGGAATCCTATATAGGGTATATGAAGATTTTTGATGAGGGATTTGATAATTGGTGATGAAATCTTATGAGTATGGCATTTTTGAATGATTAAATGCATTAATTGGTAAAGTATAAATAATTAAAATAAATTATTTATAAGTTTAAGAAGTGATTAAAATATTATTATAATATTAATAATATTAGATTATGAGTTTATTAAGTGATTGATAATATTCAGATAAATTTAAAGTCTTTAATATTTATTCTTGTTTTCATTTGATTAATGTTTATATCATTGTTATCATCCTCGTGCTTATATTATGATGAAAGTCATCTTTGGCTTACGTGAAAAGATGGACTGTTAATTATTGGTTTTACAGTTGAATATCTTTGGCTTACGTGCAAAGATGGATGGTTGATTATTGGTTTTACAGTTGTATATCTTTGGCTTATGTGCAAAGATGGATGATTGATTATTAGTTTTTATTTGTATATCTTTGGCTTACGTATAAAGATGAACTATTGATTGATGAGTATTTTTCGCTTATGTGCATAGATGAACTGTTTATTGGTATGATTAAGACCAGGGATCATTCGGTATAATCATGACCCGTAATGTTATAAATTATGTGGTAAAAGTCCTCATTGTCCCGTAGTGCATTGATGGACAGCTATTGGTATGATTAAAACCAGGGATTATTCGGTATAATCATGACCATTGATGATTATATGAATATCCTCGGCGTGAAAAGTGGGGATGATTCGATGAAGTGAATTATTTATTAAAATTTGAGTCTCAAATATAAAATATTGATTATACACTTTTAATTCGTAAAAGATAGTAGATATCATGCTCTACTTGACTCTTCTAAAATACAGTTGTATGTCTTTGCCATGTAGTGCAAAGAATAAATTGTTAATGAATATCTTTGTCCGTAGTGCAAAGATGAATTTATTAGTATGATTATGAGCATGAATTGTGATTTGATATAACCATGATTTTTGATGTTTCAAGTGAAGATAGGTGATGAAAATTATCTTCGTCCTGGGTGCGAAGAGAAATTTAGAATCATAATTATGATTATGAGTTATTCATATGATTGTGGACATGAATTGTTGATTGATGTTACAGGAATAAAACATTATTGGTGGACTTTTAACATGGAGAAGATAATAGACCTGATGGTCTATTTGACTCTTCTAATGGATTGCTTCGTTCACCGCAACTATGGTTGAAAAGTTTTATCATCTACCATATGTTCTAAATCTACGATTTATTATCGACGAAGGCTATTGATAATTTAATTATCTTTAGTCATGATATTCTTTATCGGGCTATTTATGCTCACCTTTTGCTTCACAATTCCTTCGGTGTAATAAGAGTGTAACTCGGGTGAAGGGATATGAGAGAAATAGTGTGATGGTCCGAGACTGTCGAAGTTTCTCAATATATTATAAAACGACATGACATACAATGGATAATTGTATTGAGGACCTAAGATGTGTGTGTCATATTTTATACGTCACTTAATAATTGATTTTGGCGAACAACAATAGGGTGATGAGAACCCGACTTTGAAAGCGTCAAAAGTGCACCTCATTAGAATGAATATAATAGTAATCTTCTCGTTCTTCTTAGGGGTCTTAAAATATTTGCTGCTGTATTTTATATGGCATTGTAATAATTTGAGTTTGGATACTGTCTATGAGACAATATTGTATTAAAACTCACGACTTATCTGTTGTCGTACTACATTTACGCTCAACAACAGATATAAAATGAAGTTTGTATTTGATTTTATATAGAGTGATATCTGGTGACTCGTAATGGGTCGTGTGGGACCTATTTTGGGGCATCACAAATGGTATCGTCGAGCTTAGGGATATGGTCATTTGGCGGAGATATTAGTCTAGAACTAGGAGGGGAGAGACGAATAATATACTTTGCTAGGGTGTGACTTACCTAAGTTGAAAATTATTTATTTAATAAGTTGACAAATTGTGATCTGTCCATTAACATTTGTTTTGAAGATATATTCTAGAATGATATCTGAAATATAAGAGATGAGCAATGGAAAAATCATGATATAGAGGAAATAACCGGGAAGGTACAACCCAAAAAGAAAGCAAGGTATTTTCATCTCTTCGAACTACCAGGTACGTAAATTTTGAGGGCAAAATTCATAAGGAGGGGAGATTGTAAGACCCTGAATTTTACGAAATGAAAGTATTCAATATAATTATTATTCTATTTAGTAAATGGTTAAATTGATAAAAGTACAGTAATACGCGTAGTTGCATAGTAGCACACGGTATTGATTATTGATGCTTATGTGAGAAGTCACTTAGTTATACTCAATTATTGCTACAATAATTACTGCATCATATCTGTGAGACCCCAAATTTTATGAATAAAGATTTAATTTTTCTCGAAATATGTTTTTTAAATATTAAGGTGTAAATTTGTTATAATATTATAGTTGTGGGTGATATTTATAAATTTTGCAAAGTATGCAAGTTGTTATAAAATATTCGTTTGGTCGGAGAATATTATTTTTGTCAAAAATATCCGTATGACAACACAATCATTGGTGAACCCACAACAGAAGTATTGTCGTAGTAAGAAAATGACTGAATTATCTTTTTATAAAATAACGGCGGAAGTGTTACCGTTAAAACCGCTGAACTACCCTAGTAGTAAAAGAAATCAATATCTGCGTGGTTGCATAAGTAGCACGCGATATTGGTTATTGATGCTTACGTGAGAAGTCACTCAGTTATACTTAATTATTGCTACAGTAATTGTTGCATCATATCTCTCATATTATTGATTCGATTATTGTCACAGTATCATTTGCATAATATGATATATTATTAAATCAATAATTAAGACGACAAAGTTATTCATATTTTTAAATTACAATATTTACAATGTCTAGAAGTTCTGTCAAGGAGAGGTTTGGTCACCTAATTGATCGCCAATAGGGAGAAATCCTTATTGGAAAGCCCCCTCTTTCTTGGGAACGACCTGGTTGTTAAATATTGTGAATTATAATATTAATGATAAATAAGTTCGTGTTGATTAAAGATGAAATTGATAGTTCTATTGTGTGGGAATTATTAGTGTTAGTAGAAATCGATATTTATTTCGATAATAATTGATGTCTGGAGGTTATATTGACACTCGGGTATTTGGGACACTTTTCCTGTCGGAGTACTATTCACGAGTTACTATTCACCCGGTTACTATTCACTCTAGTATTATTCACTCGGGTATTCGGGACACTTTTTGTGTCGAAGTACTATTCATGAGTTACTATTCACGAGTTACTATTCACCCAAATTACTATTCACCCAAATATTATTCACTCGGGTATTTAGGATACTTTTCATGTCGGGGTACTATTCCCGAAGTACTATTCACCCAAAAAATATATTTCTTTTCGGTTTAAATCATTTTTGGGTATAATATTATTCCATGAGAAGATGTGCTAATTTTTCAGACCGTTGGTTGAAATTATAATAGTAAATCAATATGGATCGTTGGTTTAAAGTTTTAATAGTAACTTGTCCCTTCAGTTTTTCAAGAGTTATTTGTCCCTTCAGTTTTCTAAGAGTTACTTGTCTCTTCGGTGTTCCAAGAGTTAATTGCCCCTTCGCAAATAGTAGTTGTCTCTTCAATATTACCAAGAGTCATTTTGACCCTTCGTTAAGACTAAGAACTACTTTCAGTTCTTCTATAAATAGAAGCTCATTCCTTCATTATTTCTTAAGAATTCACTGAAACTCTAGATAGAGAAACTATAGAGAGAAAGAAAAAAAATATTCTGCTACTTCACTTTTCCAATATCCAGCCTCTTCTAAGGTAAGGGATATTATTTGTTGTACTAAATAAGGTGTATTATTTCTTTCAGATTCATGAAGAGAACTTCCATTATTCCATTCCTTATTATTATGTTTGAATAACTTTTACATAATCTGCATCTGTATATATGGTGAAATTATTCTATTATTCCATTCTTTATTATTCGTCGTAATATCTTGTTCGTATGCGTTCGCATGACCCGGTTCTATTCTTTATTATTATGTTTAATATCACATGCGTGCGTTTCTTACGCACGACCGGTTCCATTCTTTATTATTCGTTTTAATATCACGCCCGCATGTGTTTATGCATGATCTGGTTCTATTCTTTATTACTCTGTCGGAATATCCTGTCTGTGCGTTTACATATGACCTGGTTCAATTATTTATTATTCTATTGGGAATAACCTGTCTATGCGAAGTTCCGCATGTATGGTGAATTCTTCAGTTATTCCATTCTTTATTATTCTGTTAGGAATAACCTGTCTATGCGAAGTACCGCATGCATGGTGAATTCTTCAGTTATTCCATTCTTTATTATTCTGTTGGAATAACATGTCTATGTGGATTACCACATGCATGGTGAATGATCCTTTGTATTCATTCCTTATTAAATTGTGAAAATGATGATCATTACGTGGATTATGATGAAAGTCATAATATAAGCATTGGATCGTATGATTATGATGAAAGTCATAATAAAAGCATTGACCGATGAAAATCATGGGTATATGTAGTATTAGTAAGTGTTATGATGAGTTATGTTGGTTATTATGTGAAAACATGAAAGTTTCTTAGAAATCACAAAGGGTTGAAAATAAAATTTTGGTGAAAATGGAACATAAAATTTAATTGACCATATCTCCTATTATATTTCGAATTTTTGAGTGCGGTCAAGTTCTAAAATTAGATCTATGAGTTTTCTAACTTATCCAAGTGGAATCAATGGAAAAGGTGTTGTAGATTTTCGTATGGACTGATATTAGCAAATGAGTCAAAAGCTGCAAAGTACCAAAAAGCTACTGCCCAGAAATTTAAAAGGGCATTTTCAACCACTTAGTTTGTGAAATAAATTCCGGCCTTTTAGAACATGAAAATATATGGTATAAAGTACCAACTGTCCAAAAATGAGCTCATTCCGACTTAAAATGATCAAGTTATGACCATTTTAATTTTTATGATTTTCTGACGAAAACGGCTATAACTAGAGTTCTATAACTCCGATGGCCACAAAATTTAAACTGGAGTCTCACGTTAACATGTATAAGATTGTGTCAAGATATTGGAATTTTTGGAGTTAAGCATGATAAGGCTAATTTTTTTAGCTACACACTAAAAATGATTTTATAGTTGAATATCTTTGGCTTACGTGCAAGATGTACTGTTGATTATTGGTTTTACAGTTGCATATCTTTGGCTTACGTGCAAGATGTACTATTGGTTATTGGTTTTATAGTTATATATCTTTGGCTTACATGCAAGATGAATTGATTATGGGTATGATTATAACCAGGGATCATTCGGTATAATCATGACCTGTAATGTTATAAATGATGTGGTAAAAGTCCTCAGTGGCCTGTAATGCATTGATGGACAGTTTTTGGTATGATTATGACCAGGGATTATTCGCTATAGTCATGACCATTGATGATTTAATGAATATCCTTGGCCCGTAGTATAGGGATGATTAGATGATGTGGTTTATTTATTAAGCTGAGTCTCAGCGATAAAAATTGATGAAAACATTTTAAATCATAGAAGATAGTAGATAGCATGCTCTACTTGACTCTTCTAATGGATTGTTTATTCCACTGCAGTTAAACTTGATGTCTATTGTATTTTATCAGTTTAGCATTATTGAAGACTAATGATAATTTATTCTGCATTATCTTAGTCATAATATTTCTTCTTTGGGCTAGTTGAGCTCACTCTTTCTTTCACTTTTCAAGAAGAAATGAGAACGTGGCAAATGACTAGTCGGGGAACGGAGTGAAGGTCTAGATGATAGTATTAGTAGTCCTCACTATTCTGTTAAATAGTGTGACAATAAATGTAATGAGGACTCCTTTGAGTGTGGATATTATCTAGATGACAATATTCTTATTAAAACTCTCAGTTTATGTTTTGTCGTATTTTACACGACAGTTGTATTATTAACTTGTATTTGTATTTTTGTACCATGTATTTGGCGACTCAATATGGGTGATGTATACCTATTTTGGGGGCGTCACAGTTGGTATCAAAGCTTAGGGATATGATCCTTTGTTGAGATGTGAGACAAGAACTAGGAGGGGAGAGACGGGGAATTCCTTCGCTAGTATCACTTACCTAAGTTTATTTGGTATTTAATTGGTCGATTAGAGTACAGGGATAATATGTGATGTAGACACTCGAAATTTTCTGCACTCCTATTCTTAACATTACAGGAGGGTAGATTTGTCTTTTGGAGATAACCCTGAAAGATAACTTACATCCATGTCGAATACTACCGAAAGTTTAGCTCCAACCCGGAACACAAACCGGGAACATCATCTCAAATCCAGAACACACACCGGGAGTGTCATTTCTAATCTCGGAGATAACCCCGAGATATGTAGATCAAAAGATCTAAGAACAACACCGAGGAGAGATCCTGCTGTCTCTACGATAACACCGCTGACGTTTCAGCCCAGTCCCAGAGGCAACACTGGGAGTAGCAACCCCATCCTTCGTGGTAACCCCAAGGGATGCCATTACAGTTCCGGCGATAACCTCGAAAATGCTTGTTGCAAACACATGCAATCAGCTTCAATCCAGATGACAGTGAGGCATACAAACAAGCAGTCCAATCTCAGATGTAACCCTGAGCAACGTCTGCTTTCCGCTTAAATCAGCGATAACCCCTGTGAGGAGTCAACACGTCATCTTACTATCTTAACAAGATGATATCATAGCATACCAACAAGTGGTCCAATCTCAGCTGTAACCCTGAGCAACGTCTACTTTCAACTCAAACCGGCGATAACCCTGGCAAGGAGTCACACATCATCTTGTTCCTTCGACAAATGGCACGTCGTCTCAACACTTCATACATACATACATATAACAATGTCCCACAAGAGCCGAGGATTGACAATCCCGAGTGACTATTACGTGTGGCAGTACTTTGGATAGAATTTGAAGCTTGAAGACCATGGGCATAGACCCCTCTTCCTGACTTCGTACAACCTCTAATCCATGTCATTACATAACTCTCGACACAAGCGATTCGAAGAAGTACATATATACTTCATTCGAATGCTCGGATTGAAGTTCTGCAAGTTCGAGCGAACATTACAGTTCACGACTGCACGTACTACGAGACGACGAGACCCGCAAGGCTTGGATACACCACGACCAAATTACCGGTAGTAAATCATGGTCGCCGCAGTGTACCTATGACCATCGATCTATAAATATAAAATGAGGGTCACCCATTTGAAGAGAGAGAGAGAGAAAAAAAAGCGAGGAAGCCTCATCCATTTTGCTCTGCATACACATCTTTTGAGTGTTTCCTCTTCTTTAAACACTAGTTAGCTCACATATAGCTACTTTTTATCCTATGAGCCGAGTGTTTATCCATTTAAAGTCTAAGAAGTCTACTTTGGCGTACTTATAGCCTTCTTACATTCTATAAAGCCTCTTTCTCATATATCACACATCGTTTGTACACGTTGGTAGTCGTGTGAGTGTGTTTACCCGAACTTCGATTCCGTGGTTTTCATTTACATCAGTATATATTGTTAGGCTTCTAAGCGAAAACGCATGCAATGAAATTAAAATTTTAAAGCAATTTCAAAACCTAAAAAGCAGGATCCATGCGAAAATCAATTAATTCGAGGTTTAGAGATTATACTAGATATAAATAAAAGCGAGAATCTAAAACCGATCAAGCCTCGAATCTCCAACGCAATACAAACCGATTGCGCCTCTTGAGATCCACCATCGAGCCGCATTTAACCAATGAACGATTCTACAATAAGAAGGACTTGCATGACTAGCCACCCAAAAAGGAATGGATTTTTTGAAATCGTTTTCTCTAGTCTCTCTCTAAGAGCGGCTAGGGTTTTTCAATTATGATATCTTACCCTAAGTAGTCTGCTATTTATCATATATATAGTAGTTAAAAGGAATTAATCAAATCAAAACCTAATTTTATAAAATTCAATTTATATATATATATATATATATCTCTTAATTAAGTCTTACTTAATTAATATACATATATACAATTATCCTTTTAATTTAAATTAAATGATTTAAATACTATTAATCATATTAATATATTTAAATCCTTAAAATTTAAATTAATTCCCTTTAAATAACGTTACATGTGTGTGACCCCATATGGTTATTATTATTACGTTGGCAATGTGTCATACTCTTCATAATTTAATCTGAAGTTTTCTTAATCAATGAGTAGACTATATGAAACAAATCACTATTTGAGCATGGCCATGCATTTCATAGTAGTCCTACTCAATCAAGAGGCTCGTGGATATCACCCATAATATATAGGATGGTTAAATTCCATCTAGATCACTCATATTTCTCACACGATTAATGATGAACCCAATAATCACCTTTATAGTCCACCCTATTAAAGGTGACATTTGATGATATCAAAGTACATAAATTCTCGTGTAGTAATATAGCGATTTCAGGTTGGAGGACCATTACATCATTGTCACTATGAGAATTGCTAATGACACTTCGCATAATGCTCCATATAGAATTCTCATGGTGGGTCTGTCCAGTACATCGTTCTCTAACATGTACCTATGCATTGACTTAATATCTCATATATTTATGACCAATGAGATTTGGTCATCAGTCAATCCACATACTAGTCTCAATGCATCATTGTTGTCCCATCAACAATGATACTCGACTAGGGACATTTAAGAACACTGATACTAATGGTAATATATAATCTCATGTTCAAGTCACATACTTGAAACTATATAATTTGTATCACTATTCTAAGGAATTTTATTATGTTAACAATTATATTACGCAATAAATAAAACCATAATAAAATTATATATTTATTCAATCAAATATAATATCAAAACGTTAAGCAATTATATCAAATAATTGGCCTCTAGGGCATAAACTCTAACATATATATACTAATATATGTATATATTTCATATATATGGACTAACATTATCGAGTTATGCCTCGATTGAGCCTAGAACTTGATGCAGGCGTTTATACCGCTTTATATATATATATATATATATATATATATATATTATATATATAAAGCGTAGTGGACTCATATCGATGAGCTTGGATTTTATATCCGGAGCGTTTAATTGTTTATATATATATATATATATTTATATATAATTGTTGTCAGACATATCTTATGAGCCTGGATTTTACATCCGGTGCGTTTACTCGCTTTTATATATATACATATATATAATTGTTGTTGGACATATCCGATGAGCCCGGATTTACATCCAGTGCATTTACTGCTTTTATATATATTTGTATATATATATATATATATTTACATTTCTATCGTGCACTGAGTCTACTTACGTGGCCTTTTACTACATTTTTATTACATTACATCACCTGCTGAGTTTACTTCACAGCGATTGATCGCTTTTAAACTTTATTTACATTTTGTCCCGCTTGAGTTTACTTATGTGGCGGTTGATCATGTTCATATATATATATATATATATATATATATATATATATATATATATATTACCGCTTTTATATATTTACATTTCCAATCCCCATGGAGTTGCTTCGTGGTGGTTGATCCAATCAGATATATATATATATATATATATATATATATATATATATATATATATATATATATTTACTGATTTATATTTATAATCGCTATTGCTTTCCATACAAATTGCGATGATCATGTGAGCCTAGGAATCATGTGATCACGAGTTCATTCTCTTCAATCTAGATTCGGTTCCGTGATGGACATTTTTAGTTGTGGCGGCTTGTACATTATTTTTACAAAGTCTGAGTTTCCTTGGATGGTCATTGTATGCCCATAAGGAGTTCTGTCTTGCTATATATATTATTTTCTCGAGGATGCTTCACATCTCGAAAATAAAAGAAAATGCCCAGAACATTTAATAAAATGGAAGTATGAAAAGGTCTCAATTCTATTGAGCACACGGTTTGAAAAACCTCTTTACAAAACTTCATTGCTATATCTTGGTTAAAACTGAATTTTTCTATAAAATTTAAACCTTGTGTATATAGGTGCGAATGAGGCCTCGCACTACTTTCAAATAAATTGCACATTCATCCACACACACACACACATTCATATAACAATTTCTTTGAAGAGTGGCGGTCACCGTGGTAACACGGATGTCTGGGTGCCTAACACCTTCCTCCGCATAATCAAGCCCCGAACCCTTAACGAATCTTCTTTTTCACAGACCCGTTTAGCGATGTCAAATCATTTGGGTCAATGTGCTAAGCTTTTCGGTTGCGTTGGTGTAACCAGTTAAATACACCAACTGGCGACTCTTAAAGTCAATCGTCGACATTATACATGTCGGACCTTTTTCACTTGTTTTTTTAAAAAAATCTCACATTAACATGAAAACACCAAAGAAAAAGTAACGAAAAGGGACACCAAAAATCCCAACGTCGACAGGTGGTGACTCCGCTGGGGACTCCAGTAAGAGGGCTTAAGCCGCTATTACAAGCTTTTCAAAATTGTTATATACTTGTCTGTGATTGTTACATTTACATTTCTGATGAATGTGTACGAATTCATCTTAATTATTTCACTGCTAAATATCTATCTGTGATATTAGTGCTTCGCACTTGTCATCATTTTGCATAAACGATGAGACACGTTATATGTGAATGTATGTTGTGTGGTCCCTCCACCAGGAGGCTATCCTGTCGGTGTTTGATTACTGGACCCGTGGGAAGAATAATTCCCCGGGGCTCAGGAAAGGCACCACTCAGATTCGCTCCAGTTGAAAGACCGGATTAACTTCCCGTCGAGTAGATTGCGATGATCTGGGAACCTTCATGTTGAAAAGCCGCGAGAGTAACCCTAAGATAGGTCAACCTCTGATAAACCAAATGTGGAGGAAAGTCTCTTCATTCTTTCCATTTTCAATTACTTGTAAAAGAATTTACTTGTAATTTTATTCCATGTTCATCCATATGTAATGGAAAATATGAAGAATATCTATGCATGACATGTTATCAATTAACAAACCGATTTTGCAGGACAAATCCTAAATGGACATGTTAGGATAACATTTACATTACCCTAAGACTAAACTACGTAAGTCTTTTATAGGGAAGCAATTGGGCCTGTTACCCGCTCAAAATCCAAAAAGGCAACAAGCCTACAACCAATCATGTCTTCTTCCGAACAGTCTAATCCTGTTTCCCGAGAAGAATTTGATGGATTGAGTAAACAAATCACAGACTTGGATGTTCTACTGAAAGAATTACACCAGTCTACTAAGGGTATGAAGATACCTACATATACAGAACCCTTTACATAAGCAGTTCAAGGTCTGGAAAAAACAATTCCAGAACATCAGTTGGATACAACCAACAAAGACACTGAAGGCACCCATCTCCAAGGAGATCTAGACAACAGTAACATCAGGAGGAAAGTCCTTCAAATGGAGGAAACCATTCGTGTTCTCAAAGGGATTGGAACTCATGGCAGTGTTTCATATACAGACCTTTGCATATTCCCTGGTGTTCATTATCCTAGAAATTTAAAGCCCCGATTTTGAAAAGTATGACGGATTAGGGGATCCTATATACACATTTAAAGTGTTCATTGGAGAACTTCGGATCTTATCTTTGAGAATGAAAAGCTCGAATGTAGTCAAGCTTTGAAAAAGTCCCGACTAGAGAAGCCTGCTTCATGGTATACTAGATTAGACAACTCTAAGATCCATAGTTGGGAAGAGTTGGCCCACACCTTCCTCACTCAATACGATTTTCAATCTCGGATGGCTCTGACCTGTACCAAATTACCAAAGTCAAAGCAATCTAATGAGTCATTCAGAGAGTATGCTCAAAGGTGGATGCGCCTTGCTGCTCAAGTTATTCCTTCCATGACAGAATTAGAAATGGTCATAACTTTCATAGATATACAGGAAGCCCCTTTCTATGAAAGAGTTCTAGCTGGTATTGGCAAGCCATTTTCTGAAATGATCAAACATGACGAGATAGCTGAAATGGGATTGAAGTCCGGTAAGATTCAAGACCTAGCCGCTCTTAAAGCTGTTGCTGAGCACATCCAGTCCAGATCTTATGGAAACAACCCCCGAAGGGTCCATAAAAAGAAACAGGAGGATGTTTCCTTGATATTACAAGGACAAAAAGGCAATCCAAGCATGCCTATGCAGAGGAGAAACTACTCCCCTTTTCCAGCACAATCTTCAAACCCTCCATTACCTAAAAGTGGAGAAGTGAAGCGGCCTCGAACGTTCACACCCTTAGGGGACTCGCTCGAGAATATTCTTGCTCTTCTGACTGCTCAGAGGAAAATTACACATCTTCTTCCACCAGCCAACCCTAATGGGAAGGGTTTTAATGCTACTCGGAAGTGTGCTTACCATGCTGGGGCACCCGGACATGATACTCAAGATTATTGGGCCTTGAAGCATAAGATTCATGATCTAATAGACAATGGTGAGATCATGGTCACTAAACCCGATCAACCTCATGTTCAAGACAACCCTCTTCCTCAACACAAAGAAGAAGAGGTCAATATGATCAGTTGAAGCACTGGACATGGTTCCAATTCTACTGGTGAATCATCCCAACCCATCAAAGACGGTGTTGAAAAATGGGATTATGCAAAGTTCCAGTTTACCATGGAACGAAAAATGAAAGCTCTTTGCAAATAAATTGAGCAATTGGCAGAACTGGAGACCCACCATCATCAAGTCACATGCCAATTAATCAGATAGGAGCACGCCTATCTCCTTCCATTTGTTATGAATGCTTCATCAACACCTTCAGAAAGCGAAGCTATGGAGGATAAGGTTGCGAAGCGAGCAAGTGCTAAAGCCCGTTGGGATTTTGCCAATAAAAGGGAATTCACCTATTTGGGCCAATCTATGGAGGAGATACTTCAAATATTGATCAACAAAGGAAGAATCACATTCCTTCTACCTCCAATCAATCCCCGCTTAGGGCGGTTCAATCCTGATGAAATGTGTCAATATCATTCACACTCTCGCGGTCACAGCACAGAAGAATGCTGGGCACTCCACCATCTCATTCAGAATCTTATTGATAGCGGTGTCCTACAAATAGCGGATGATTACACTGTGCAACTTAAGGGTGGGAATGCATGCCCTACCCAATGGAAGGGATCAGTAGCAGTTATATCCGAAGTGGATGATGAGACTGTCAAAGTATTTCCCATACAACCAATTCATCTCAAAGGAGCTGACAATCCTTTGAAAGTGGCCGCACCAGAGCTAATTCCTTTACCTTGCAGACTACAACATCATGTTGTCAGCTTACACAAAGTTCCATAGAATTATGGAGAAGTTGAAGGATCCACGTCTAATACTACTGCTACAGTGTCGAAAGAAAATCCACTGTACCTTCCTCAACGTGTTATCAAGCCTACTTGCGAAGAAAAGGAGAAGTTGCCCATGGAGAAGATTGAAAAATTCCTCCGTACTATGGGCCATAATGAAGCCAAAGTGGTTTTAAGCTTGCGAGAAGCTCCACACCAAATTTCAATTCTGGACCTGGTTTTCTCTTCCGAGGAGCATCGGAAGATCTTGCTAAAGGTTTTGGAAGAAGCCTACCTTCCAAAATCAGTGAATGTAGAAAAATTTCCACATTTGGTTGATCACATTTTCAACAGCAATGTGATATCCTTCACTGATGACGACATACCTCCCGAAGGGACCGGTCATTGCAAACCACTGCACATAGCAGTGTTGTCTTCCGGGTACATGCTAGCTGGAGTATTAATAGATGGAGGTTCATCTCTGAATATCTGTCCTTATGCCACCTTGGTGAAGATGAATATCAATCTCAATCGAATCCAAAGTAGCCATACGATCATCCAAGCTTTTGATGGATCTCGGCAAAATTCCGTTGGAAAGATTGAATTGCCAATTGAGATTGGTCCTAATACATTCAACGTATCCTTCCATGTCCTTAAGATAGATTCAGGATACAACCTGCTATTGGGGAGACCATGGATACACATGGCTGGAGCTGTTCCCTCCACCTTACATCAACAACTCAAATACATCATGAACAACAATATCTATCGTCACGTCGATGCCGGTAGGAATGTCCTAGATCGAAACTCTACCAATTATCGACTTTAATTCGGAAGTTGAGCTAGGCCGGTTCCATACTCTAGAAGTGAGTAACACGCAATACCATTCTATTGGGCGCCACTTCCGTACTCCAAGATTTCGATGAGGTTATGTCACCACTCAAGAAATGATGTTATTGGGTTATCAACCTGGACAAGGGCTTGGTAAGGATCAACAGGGTATTAAGCACCCTATCCAAATGTCCAATCAAATTAGGACAGCCGGGCTAGGCTATTCTGCTAGTTCCACTCACAGGAACCCTTATAAGCATAAACAGGTTCCTCAAACTTCCACCGCACGACAATTTTCTATACCTTTACCGTATAAGTTGATGCAGTCTCCAGTAAAGGTGCCAGCCCATGCTATGACTATGCTATTTCCAAAACCAGTGCCAATCAAAGCTAAAGAGGTGCTGATTCCTGATCCTGAAGCGAAAGAAAAGGAACGGAAACGTAAACATGACCTTGCCTTGATGATGGCAGGCATTCACGTATTGTTCATGATGAACACTCCAACAGATACACCCCAAACGATGATTGCCCAGATGTCATGGTTATCATTCAGGAAAAGGAGGACACTGATGATCCTTCTATCACTGCAGTCCATTAGGACTTTTCCCTCGATAATTGGAGCAACACTCCATACATTGGTCGACGAGGGTAAAATGGACAAAAAATCCCTCTGCCCTGTAGATAACTTTAATTGCTTGCTTTACTTTACAGCACTAGCAGTTATTTTATCACGTACATGCTAACACTTTTGTATGATCAATCAGTTGCATATATTAAGTGAAAGCATATTTTTGTTTTAGGACTCTGAATTTAGATGTGTCTGTACTTGCCGATGAGGTGCCTTCTCTCTACAAGGACTATATCTTTGATGCAAAGTTGGACTCACACTTGATGGACATCCAAGAGGACATTGAGACACCTCAAGAGATTAAGGAATGGGTCACCGACAAATCCAAACCCAATCTTCATCAAACCACTCCTTTCAATCTCGGAACCTTAGATAACCCTAAGCTAATCCAGATTGGTTCAGACCTTACCACAAATCAACGGAATGACATGGTTGCACTGTTAGCCCAATTCCAGGATGTGTTTGTATGGTCTCATGAAGACATGGTGGGATTGTCCACTGACATTGTTCTTCATCGCCTTCTCATTAAAGAAGGATTCAAGCCCGATTAAGCAAAAGCTCGAAGCGATTGAAACACGAGTGGAGTTTAAAAGTTAAAGAAGAAATTGTGAAACAATTTCAAGCTGGCATCATCATGGTGTCAACATATCCGGAATGGATATCCAACATTGTTCTCGTGCCTAAACCAGGGGGAAAGGTGCGAGTTTGCGTGGATTATCGGGATTTGAACAAAGCTTGCCTTAAAGATAGTTTTCCCTACCCATTTATCCACATTCTCATTGACAATACTGCTCAGTATGGCATGTATTCCTTTGCTGATTGCTTTACGGGGTACCATCAAATTATGGTCGCTGAGGAAGATCGTGAGAAAACTGCTTTCATCACGCCTTGGGGAACCTTTTGCTACAGACGATTGTCATTCGGCCTCATCAACGCTGGGGCAACCTACCAGCGAGCTATGATGGCTCTTTTCCATGATTTAATGCACAAAGAGATAGAGATCTATGTGGATGACATCGTTGTCAAATCCCGGAAGGAGGATGGCCATTTAGACCATCTCAAGAAGTCGCTTGACAAAGTTACGTAAGTACAACTTAAAGTTGAATCCGCCAGAGTCGCCTTTGGTGTTAAGTCAGGCAAGTTATTAGGCTTCTTAGTCAGCCACAAAGGGATTGAACTGGATCCTACCAAAATCTAGGCCATCAAGAAAATGCCCATTCCTCAGACAGAGAAGGAAATACGGGGATTTTTGGGAAGGATCAACTTCATTAGCCGATTCATTTCTCAACTCATGGAAACCTGTGAGCCAATCTTCAAATTGTTAAGGAAAAACTCCTCTATGAAATGGAATGACGAGTGTCAAAAAGCCTTCCTCACAATTAAGGAGCAACTGATCAACGCTCCTGTTTTGGTACCTCCCAGGGATGATGTTCCCTGTTCATATACCTATCCATAAATGACAATGTTATGAGCTGTATGCTAGGGCAGAAAGACAATAGAGGCCAAGAGCGAGCTATCTATTACCTCAGCAAAAGATTCAGCATCAGTGAACACAAGTACACTCTGATCGAGAAGACTTGTTGTGCTTTAGCATGGGCTTCCATGAGATTACAACATTATCTCCATGGTTACACAACCTATCTCATATTCCGCGTGGATCCTCTTAAGTATGTGTTCAACAAACCCATACTAAATTGTCGACTGTCCAGATGGCAGTTGATCCTACACCAATTTGACATCGTCTACGTAACTCAAAAGTCGGTCAAAGGTCAAGGAATTGCAGATCAATTGGCTGCTGCACCTACAGGGGATTACAAACCCTTAGAAACATACTTTCCTGATGAAGGAGTAATGACAATTCAGCTACCACATCAGTACGATACATGCCGTTCATGGAAAAAGTATTTTCATGAAGCTGTTAACTTAGAAGGCTCTGGAGCCGGAGCAGTTTTAATATCCTGTACGGGGGAGCAGTATCCCGTCGCCGTCAAATTGCAGTTTGTCAACACCAACAACACAGCTGAGTATGAAGGCTGTATCATGGGACTCAAACTTGCCCGTTCAATTGGTATCAAGCGATTAACTGTCTTTGGGGATTCCAAATTGGTAATCAAGAAATCCACAAAAATCTATTAAACCAAAGAATTACATTTACTGCCTTACCACTTCATGGCATGTTCTGAGATGGCTTTGGAGTTCAAGAAATCTCTGCATCTACACATTCCTCGTAATAGGAATGACTTTGCGAATGCATTAGCAATGTTGGCCTCCTTGGTTTACATACCCAGACAAGGAAAACATGCCAAGCATCACGATTGCTATCTGAAAGCCCAGTCTATTGGAATTACATTGGAGAAGTATCGGATGAGTTGCCTCCCATCCACAACTCTTGGTATCAACATATTAAGGAGTACCTACGAGATGGATCTACACCCGCTGAGGTGAGCCTAACTGAGAAGAGGCGGATTCATCGACTTGCTATGAAATTCTACGAATGGAGATGCACTCTACAAAAAGAGATGTAGGATTAGGTCTTCTCGGATGTCTAGACAAAGACCAAGCTCGGCTCTCATGGATGAGATCCATGGTGGAGTATCTGGCCCTCACATGAGCGGACCCCTACTTGTCGAAAATTCTCGAATCAGGACATTATTGGCTTACACTCAAAGTCGATTGTGATGATCATGTCAAGAGGTGCTATCAATGCCGATTCATGGGAATGCTATCCACGCCCCTCGAGGAACTCCACAATATGAGTTCGCCATGGCCCTTTTCAATGTGGGGAATGGGCGGATCGGGCCCATCGAGCCCAAAGCCGATGAATGGACATCAATTTATATTCACCATGATCGACTACTTCACCAAATGGGTTGAAGCAGCTTCCTTCCCCAAGGTTACTAAAGAAGTCATCATTGCTTTCATCAGAAACAATGTTGTTTGTCGATATGGACAACCAGAGGTCATTGTGTCAGACAATGCTAAAAACCTCAACAACAACATGATGGAGGAATTATGCAGAAAATTCCACATCAAACATCTCAACTCTGTCATCTACCATCCGAAGATGAATGGAGTTGTTGAAGCGGCTAATAAAAACATCAAGAAGATCATGCAGAAAATGTCCGCCAATCACAAAGGATGGCCTGACCTCTTGCCCCTAACTTTATTAGCCTACAGAACTTCAATGCGTACTTCCATTGGGACAACCCCCTACTCGTTAGTCTATGGGATGGAGGCAGTGCTCCCCATAGAAGTGGAAATGGAATCCCTCGGAGTATTGATGGATGCTCAGTTGGATGAAGACCAATGGGTACAAGACAAGTATCACCAATTGTCTCTAATAGATGAAAGGCGAACCACGGCTATCTTCCATAGTCAGTTATATTAGTAGAGGATCACACGATCCTACAACAGAAAAGTCCGACTACGACAATTCAAACAACATGACTTGGTTTTGAAGAAGATCATTGAAAACCAAGATCAATCTAAGGGAAAATTCGCCCCTAACTGGGAAGGCCCATTTATTGTCAAAGATGTATTGACAGGAGGTGCTCTCAGGTTGCAGGAAATGGATGGCAATGAATTTTCGCAGCTTATCAACTCGGACACCGCGAAACGGTACTATGTCTGAAGTAACCATCGAAACAAACATCCTGATTTTAATCATCCAATCACCCGTCATTCCGGTTTTGAACCCTCTCTCCTTTTTACAAACTCTTCTGCCCCTCAGGGAAACATACACTTCAAGCCAGCGGCCTGGTTTTATTCTATTTCAAACTTTTCACACCTGCTTCTCCTGAAGACGAGATTAAACTTTTCACACCTGTTTCTCCTGAAGACGAGATTAAACTTCTCCTGAAGACGAGATTAAACTTTTCACCCCTGCAGTTTATCCTCAATATAGGATTAAACTTTCTCCATATTTGTAGTTTATCCCCTCTATGGGATTAAACTTTCTTCTCCCCGCAGTATAGCCTGCGTATGGGATTTATGCTTCTCTTCAGCTGCGATTCGTCCTGAGGGGCGAACTACGTCAACCTGATCTCCCTGATACCTGGGGGTACGTAGGCAATCATATTCTATATGTCCCGATCACAATAAAGAAAAAATAACAAAAACATTTCTACCCTTTCTTCACAAAAACAACAAAAAACAACAAAAATACTTCTACACATATCTGCCTTCCGCATTCAACGTTGAACCTCATACACCAGGTTCGAACTACGCAGACTTGATCTCCTCTTCAACAGGAGTACGTAGGCAGCCATTCATGGTGCAGTCTAACCCCTACCAAAACAAACATACTTGTCACACGGTACTGGGATCAACCTTCAAATTGCCCCACTTCATCTGTTTCAGATCAAAGGGATGGAATTATCCAACCTCTTCTCACAAATAGAAGATTCGGTGACCATCTAAGTTGCGATCGTGCCTCAAAGAGCAATACCAACCCATAAGAGATAGAATTAATTAGGTTTCTCACAAATAGAAGTACTGGCGACCATTTGTGGTGCGGTTAATCTCAAAGAGGAAGAAACTACCCTCCTCTCCATTTTTCTATACAGATACCAGTCCCAAGACACCAAAGATGGTAGGGGATTTTCAAGAATCAATGATCCGTTCTGAGAGACCTTGCGACGTCTCAATGTCCATCTATCAAGGATAAGTTCAGAATGCATCAAGATCAAAGGCCCTAGAGAAACAGGCAAACATCAAGCAAGTATCAAGGCATAACTAAAAGGGAAGTGAATCAAAATATATTTCCATGCCATACATAATATTGTTTGATATATACATCTGTGTTGTACATGACAAAATGGCTAAGCTAGTCTGTGTAGGAAAATACAAAGCTATCTACAGATCTGTATACATGCGAACTATTAGATCTAATATAGCATCCCTCTCTAAAGACAGAGGAAGCACTGCAAGCTCCTGCCCAAGGGTATCTACACGAGCTAGCAGATCAGAGGCTAACTGCATGGTGGCATAATGCTCATCAATATAAGCACTCATGTCAGCCAGATTGACCGTCATCTAGGATTTCACTGAAGTGTTGTCTGCAATGGCCACATCCCTAGCAGATAAGGCGGCATCCCGCTCAACTATCAATGCATCCCTGGCTAATCTAGCCTCATCCCTCTCTAACAGAGCGGTATCTCTCTCATCAAGAGCTGTCAACATCGTGGCCCTAGCCTGATCTCTGTCATAGGTCATCAGATGTAATCTCTGCTCCAAATCTTTGTCTTAAATCTTTGAAAAACAGATGGCACTTTCGGGGGGGAGAATCTATCACAAATGTTGGCGGCCAAAGATGATCCAGTCATCTTGGGAATGATAGCCTCCTCTATAGGCTCCTCATTGTTAGAATCAGTCTCCTGTAATATATATATATTTACAACTTTTATATATATATATATATATATATAACCATCGCTTTCCATACAAATTGCGGTTATCATGTGAGCCTAGGAATCATGTGATCATAGGTTCGATCTCTTGAATCTAGATTCGGTTCCCATGATGGACATTTTTAGTCATGGCGACTTTGTACATTATTTTATAATGTCCGAGAGTTTCCTTGGATGGTATGTCATGTGCCCATAAGGAGTTCGACCTTTGTTGTATATTATTTTCTCGAGGATGCTTCGCATCTAAAAATAAAAGCAAACAAGCCAACATTTAATAAAATGGAAGTATGAAAAGGTCACAATTCCTATTAAGCACGGTTTGAAAAACTCTTTTTAAAAAACTTCATTGCTATATCGTGGTTAAAACTGAATTTTTCTATAAAATTCAAACCTTGCGTATATAGGTGCGAACGAGGCCTCGCACTACTTTCAAATAAATTGCACATTGATCCACACACACACATACATTCATATAACAATTTCTTTGAAGAGTGGCGGTCACCGTGGTAACACGGATGTTGGGGGGTGCCTAACACCTTCCCTCCACATAATCAAGCCCCTAAACCCTTAATGAATCACGGTTTCACAGACCCGTTTAGCAGTGTCAAATCACTGGGTCAATGTGCTAACCTTTTCTACCGGTTTACGTTGGTGCAACCAATTAAATACCCAACCGGGCGACTCTTAAAGTCAATCGTCGACATTATACATGTCGGACCTTTTTCACTTGTTTTTTCAAAAAAATCTCACATTAACATGAGAACACCAAAGAACAAGTAACGAAAAGGGACACCAAAAATCCCGATGTCGACATGTGATATGTTAATTAACCCTTGTTTTGTTGCAGTGTTTGAAAAATGGCAGCTGAAAATGTTAACAATGGAGTGAATGAGACCATTGAGACACCTTTAATCACTAACCAGGTTAATGTGATGTCAGACAAAGAAGAAATTAGAGATATCTACATGGTGAGTGAAGAACTAATAGTTTTACCAGAGCTAGTTGCGGTAGCAATGGCGAGAGTGAGGAAGAAGAGGAACACGAGGAGAATTTATTAGAAGAATTTTATGATCAAAATTTAGAATTACAAAATTGTATTCATGAGTTAAGAGCAGTCAAGAACTAGCGGCGGTGATGCGTGGAGCAAAGAGATGCAACAATTCAAAATTGTGTTACCCGATGTGCGATGCTTGAACAGAAGCACTCTTTGGCAGAGTATACGATATTAGAGCTGGAATCTGAGAATGCTATGATCAAAGTTCTGATGAAAGCTGAAACAACTAAACGAAGGAGAATAGATGATGCGTGGGTAAAAGCCGCACGACACGTTGATATTGTAGAAAAAGACGCCCGACCCAATAAAGTCAAAATAGATGAAATGGATTTTGCTTTTTGGACAACAATTGGGAGAATCCAACATCGAATTCAGAATTACCCTGTACAGAGCGATCAACCCCAATTCGATATGGATCAGAGAGTAATGATTTGAATCATGGATCAGGAATGAGACGAAGCAATTAAGGGTGGAATGTACTCTATAGCAAAGTCAAATCCGGTAGTTTAAGTGAGAGCGTTTGTCGAGAAACCAGAACGAAGTTATTACGAGTAAGTTAATTATAAACTCTTGCGAAGTCTATGCCTTATTAGATATCGGTTCTACCCATTATTTTATCTCTCTTGCTTGCGTTCAATATTTAAATTTGACTCCGGAGAAATTAGACTTTGATTTATCTGTTGAAACTCCATTGGGAGAAACCTTCATTACATCCATGGTTTATAAGTCTTGTTTGATTCAAATCGGTAACCGCACGTTACTTGTTGATCTTATTTCTTTGAAAATACTTGCATTTGATGTGATTTTAGGGATTGATTGGTTAACTACTCATCATGCTAAAATTGATTATTTTCGTATAAGTTGTTAGCTTTCATATTCCTAACCAACCTATTATACTGAATTCAAGCGACGAAACCACTAAAATCAATCATCGCATATCAAGCCATAAAGCTATTCGTTTATCAAAAAGCGGATGTCAAGCTTTCTTAGCCCATATCACATTTAAATAAAAATCGTTAGATTTGAATGATATTTCTATTATTAATAAATTTCTGACGTATTCTTGAAGACTTCTTAGCCTACCCCTAGAGCGTGAAATCAATTTATTATTGACCCCGATTAAAGATAAAACCCATTTCTAAAACCCTCAAGTATTTCTTCAACCAAAAGCGAACGATAATGCGCCAAAGATGTTGGCTCGAATCGTTGAAGATTACGATCGTACCATTCAATATCATTGTGGAAGAAGCGAGCGTGGTAGGCGATCGTTGAGTAGAAGATCGTGTATCGTTCTGAGTGCAATGTTGTTAACACAAAAACCCATTTCGTATAACTTACAAATGATGAAGATAGAGTTAAAGACTCTAGGGACCCACATCATGATAAAGAATATACGAGTAGAATCAACTTTAATCGATAAAGTTAAAGCCGCTCAAGCTACAGACTCAGAGCTTATGAATGTGAAGAAGAAGGTTTAAGAGGGCGTTATTCTAGAATTAAGAATCGACGAAGAGAGGAAATCTCAACCCTCGATTTAATTGGTCCATTTGAAATCCTCGATTAAGTAGGAACTATGGTCTATAGACTCGCTTTACCGTCAAGTATGTCGCGTGTTCGTAATGTTTATCACGTACCGATGTTACGTAAATATGTGGACGACTCGAACCACATTATTGATTTATAACCGGACGAGATAGCAAAAGATTAAACGTATGAGGAGATACATGTTAAAAGCTTGGATAAGAAGGAACATATTACACGCTCAAAGGTTATTTAGAATCTGACGAGGTATCCTCATCTGTTCGACATATCAGGTACGTACATAAATTTTGAGGGCAAAATTTCATAAGGAGGAGAGATTGTGAGACCCCAAATTTTATGAATAAAGATTTAATTTTTCTCGAAATATTTTTTTATATTAAGGTGTGGATTTGTTATAATGTTATAGTTGTGGGTGATATTTACAAATTTTGCAAAGTATGCAAGTTGTTATAAAATATTCGTTTGGTCGGGAAATATTCTTTTTGTCAGAAATATCCGTACGACGGCAAATCAATGATGAACCCACAACAGAAGTATTGTCGTAGTAAGAAAATGATACAATTATCTTTTTATAAAATAACGGCAGAAGTGTTACCATTAAAACTATTGAACTACCCGGTAGTAAAAGTACAGTAATACGCGTGGTTGCATAGTAGCACACGGTATTGGTTATTGATGCTTACATGAGAATTCACTCAGTTATACTCAATTATTGCTACAGTAATTGCTGCATCATATCTCTCATATTATTGATTCGATTATTGTCACAATATCATCTACATAATATGATATATTATTAAATCAATAATTGAGACGACAAAGTTATTCATATTATTAAATTGCAATATTTACAATGTCTAGAAGTTTTGTCAAGGAGAGGTTTGGTCACCTAATTGTGCGTCAATAGGGAGAAATCCTTATTGGAAAACCCCCTCTTTCCTGTGAACGACCTGGTTGTTAAATATTGTGAATTATAATATTAATGATGAATAAGTTCGTGTTGATTAAAGATGAAATTGATAGTTCCATTGTGTGGGAATTATTAGTGTTAGTAGAAATTGATATTTATTTCGATAATAATTGATGCCTGGAGGTTATATTGACACTCGGGTATTCGGGTCACTTTTCGTGTCGAAGTACTATTCACGAGTTACTAATCATGGGTCACTATTCACCTAGTTACTATTCACTCTAGTATTATTCACTCAGGTATTCGGGGCACTTTTTGTGTTGGAGTACTATTCATGAGTTACTATTCACGGGTTACTATTCACCCAAATTACTATTCACCCGAATATTATTCACTCGGGTATTCGAGACACTTTTCATGTTGAGGTACTATTCACGGGGTACTATTCCCGAAGTACTATTCATGGGATACTATTCACCCGAAAAATATATTTCTTTTCTGTCCAAATCATTTTTGGGTACAATATTATTCCATGAGGAGATGTGCTAATTTTTCAGACCGTTGGTTGAAATTATAATAGTAAATCAATATGGATCGTTGGTTTAAAGTTTTAATAGTAACTTGTTCCTTCAGTTTTCCAAGAGTTATTTGTCCCTTTAGTTTTCCAAGAGTTACTTGTCTCTTCGGTGTTCCAAGAGTTAATTTCCCCTTTGCAAATAGTAGTTGTCTCTTCAATATTACCAAGAGTCATTTTGACCCTTTGTTAAGACCAAGAGCTACTTTCAGTTCTTCTATAAATAGAAGCTCATTCCTTCATTATTTCTTACGAATTCACTGAAATGCTAGAGAGAGAAACTATAGAGAGAAAGAAGAAAAGTATTCTGCTACTTCACTTTTCCAATATCCAGTTCTTCTAAGGTAAGGGATATTATTTTTTATACTCGTAAGGTGTATTATTTCTTTCGTATTCATGAAGAGAACTTCTGTTTTTCCATTCCTTATTATTATGTTGGAATAACTTTGTATACATCAATCTGCATACATGGTGAAATTCTTCTATTATTCCATTCTTTATTATTCTGTTGAAATATCATGTCTGTACGTTTACACATAACCTGGTTCTATTCTTTATTATTCTATCGGAATATCACATGCATGCGTTTACGCATAACTCAGTTCCATTCTTTATTATTCATCCGTAATATCACATGCATGCGTTTATGTATGACTGGTTCCATTCTTTATTACTCTGTCGGAATATCCTGTCTGTGCGTTTACGCATGACCTAGTTCCATTATTTATTATTCTGTTGGGAATAACCTGTCTATGCGAAGTACCGCATACATGGTGAATTCTTTAGTTATTCCATTCTTTATTATTCTGTTGGGAATAACCTGTTGATGTGAAGTACTGCATGCATGGTGAATTCTTCAGTTATTCCATTCTTTATTATTCTGTTGGAATAACCTGTCTATGTGGATTACCACATGCATGGTGAATGATCCTTTGTATTCATTCCTTATTAAATTGTGGAAATGATCTGTTTACGTGGATTATGATGAAAGTCATAATATAAGCATTGGACTGTTGATTATGATGAAAGTCATAATAAAAGCATTGAACTAAAGAAAATCATGGGTATATGTAGTATTAGTAAGTGTTATGATGAGTTATGTTGGTTATTATGTGAAAACATGAAAGTTTCTTAGAAATCACAAAGAGTTGAAAATCAAAATTTGGTGAAAATGGAACATGAAATTTAATTGACCATATCTCCATTTATATTTCGAATTTTTGAGTGTGGTCAAGTTCTAGAGTTAGATCTATGAGTTTTCTAACTTATCCAAGTGGAATCACTGGAAAATGTGTTGTAGATTTTCGTATGGACTGATTTTAGCAAATGAGTCAAAAACTGCAAAGTACCAAAAAGCTACTGTCCAGAAATTTAAAAGGGCATTTTTGACCACTTAGTTTGTGAAATATATTCCGGCCTTTTGGGACATGAAAATATATGGTATAAAGTAAATACTGTCCAAAAATGAGCTCATTCCGACTTAAAATGACCAAGTTATGACAATTTTAATTTTTAAGATTTTCTGACGAAAACGGATATAACTGGAGTTCTATAACTCCGATGGGCACAAAATTTAAACTGGAGGCTCACGTTAACATATATAAGATTGTGTCAAGATATTGGAATTTTTGGAGTTAAGCATGATAAGGCTAATTTTTTTAGCTACACACTAAAAATGATTTTACAATTGAATATCTTTGGCTTACATGCAAGATGTACTGTTGATTATTGGTTTTACAGTTGTATATCTTTGGCTTACGTGCAAGATGAATTGATTATGGGTATGATTATAACCAGGGATCATTCGGTATAATCATGACCTGTAATGTTATAAATGATGTGGTAAAAGTCCTCAGTGGCCTGTATGCATTGATGTACAGTTTTTGGTATGATTATGACCAGGGATTATTTGGTATAGTCATGACCATTGATGATTTAATGAATATCCTTGGCCCGAAGTACATGGATGATTAGATGATGTGGTTTATTTATTAAAGCCGAGTCTCAAATGATAAAATTGATGAAAACATTTTAAATCATAGAAGATAGTAGATAGCATGCTGTACTTGACTCTTCTAATGGATTGTTTATTCCACTGCAATTAAACTTGATGTCTATTGTATTTTATCAGTTTAGCATTGTTGAAGACTAATGATAATTTATTCTGCATTATCTTAGTCATAATATTTCTTACTGGGCTAGTTGAGCTCACCCTTTCTTTCACTGTTCTCTTCAGGAAATGAGAACGTAGTCGGGACTAGTCAGGGAATGGAGTGACGGTCCAGATGATAGTATTAGTAGTCCTCACTATTCTGTTCAATAGTGTGATAATAAATGTAATGAGGACTCCTTTGAGTGTGGATATTATCTAGATAACAATATTCTTATTAAAACTCTCAGTTTATGTTTTGTCATATTTTACACGACAGTTGTATTATTAAGTTGTATTTGTATTTTTGTATCATGTATTTGGCGACTCAAGATAGGTGATGTATACCTATTTTGGGAGCGTCACAATTGGTATCAAAGCTTAGGGATATGATCCCTGGTTGAGATGTGAGACAAGAACTAGGAGGGGAGAGACGGGAAATTCCTTCGCTAGTATCACCTACCTGAGTTTATTTGGTATTTAATTGGTCGATTAGAGTATAGGGATAATATGTGATATGTTAATTAACCCTTGTTTTGTTACAGTGTTTAAAAAATGGCAGCTGAAAATGTTAACAATGGAGTGAATGAGACCATTGAGACACCTTTAATCACTAACCAGGTTAATGTGATGTCAGAAAAAGAAGAAATTAGAGATATATTTTATATATTATTAAATTATATAATATTTTATATATTATTAAATCACTAACCAGGTTATTGATTCAATTATTATCACAGTATCATCTGCATAATATTTTATATATTATTAAATAAATAATTGAGACGACAAAGTTATTCATATTATTATTTGCAATATTGACAATGTCTAGAGTTCTGTCAATGAGAGGTTTGGTCACCTAATTACGCGCCAATAAGGAGAAACCCTTATCGAAAAGCCCCTCTTTCACGAACGACACAGTTGTTAAATATTATGAGTTATAATATTAATGATGAATAAGTTTGTGTTGATTAAAGATGAATTTGATAGTTCCATTGTGTTGGGATTATTAGTGTTAGTGGAAATCGACATCTATTCTGATGATAATTGATGTCTGGGGGTTATATTGATAAATCGAGTAATTAATCGGATAAATGAGCAATTAATTGCTACTTATTCACATGCTTATATAAATATTTGTTCACATGTGTGTACTATTGAATCACATTCATGTATTATTAGGGGAGTTGGTGCAAGATTGATAATACTTGCATGACTAAGTTAAAAATGGAGGTATACATGGAGGTACTATACTGTAATTCTTATTTTCACATGATTATAACTATTGATTCACATGTTTGAACTATTGATTCACATTATTTACTATTAGGGGAGGTGGTGCAAGTTTGATAATACTTGCAGGACTAAATTAAAAAGGAAGAAAAAGAGGAAGGTATTATACTGTAATATTTCGAGCCCCAAAACGTGTAATTATCAAAACTGTATTTTTCTATAAATAGAAGCTCATTCTTCCTTCATTTCTCACCAATTCACTAAAGCTATAGAGCAATTATTATAGAGAGAAATTATAGAGAGAAAGAAGAAGAGACGTCTGCTATCTCTCTACTCCAGTATCCAGTTTCTTTCTAAGGTAAGGGGTATTATTTCTTTCGTATTCATGAAGAGAGCTATTATTATTCCATCCTTTATTATTACATTGGAATAACTTTTGTTTATCTGAAACCGCATACATGGTGAAATTCTTACATTATTCCATTCTTCATTATTATGTTGGAATAACTCATTTATCGCAATCTGCATACATGGTGAAATTCTTCCATTATTCCATTCTTCATTATTATGTTGGAATAACTTTGTTTATCGCAATCTGCGCATACATGGTGAAATTCTTATATTATTCCATTCTTTATTATTCTATCGAATATCCTATCTGTGCGTTCGCATGACACAGTTCCATTATTTATTATTCGTTAAATATCACATGCTGTATGCGTTTATGTGACAACCTAGAATTTTATAGGTTATTAAAATAGAAATTTAATAATTAAAATTCTTATTATGAGATATTTTGGGTTTGAGTATGTATATATATATATATATATATATATATATATATATATATATATATATATATATGTGTGTGTGTGTGTGTGTGTGTGTGTGTGTGTGTGTGTGTGCTATATATTTTGAAATGTGTGATCTGGTGTGAAGGAAATATATATTCATATATTGGAAAAGTGATGTTTAATTGTTAAGTTAACTATTGAAGAAATTAATTGAATTTGGTAATTATTTTAAATATTTATTGAATTAAATAAATATTTTAAATAATTTATTTATTGAGAAAATAAATAATGGATGAGTTGTGGTGAATTAATTTAGTAACTAAATTGATTAATGTTAATTAAATTGAGTCTTGATAATTTTATCTCGATGGATTTAATTTAGGGAATTGTTTAATATAAAGGAAATAAGTAAATTAAACAAAGTGATATGTCTAATTTATTAATTAAACTAGATATATAATTATTTTTTTAATTATAAGGTATAATGATAATAAGAATTTTATTATTATTGTAAGTTATTTAAATTAGCTAAAGTTAAAGTTATTTAATTAACTAAATTAATGGTGTGACATGAAAACTATATAATATAATAATATAAAAATAAATTAGTATGGGAATTATGTGCTTAGCCAAACAAGGCCTTGTGGCCTTTGGCTTGTTTCTAACTGAAGCCTTTCTGTTTTTTAACTGAAGTACGTGGGAGGTGAGGCCATATAAGTTTATGTTTTCACGCGTCTTATTTTTCTAAGGCTTAAGAGCAAAGTATAAAGAGAGTGTTGGAGAAAGCAAGAGAAAAACACAGTGAAAGAGAGAATTCTCTGAGAATGTCTAGAGGTAGGAGAGGAATTTCTAAGCCTTCACGTCATCTCTTGCTAGCAAACAATCAAAGGAATAAGGTATAACCCTAATTTTAACTTTATTTTTTTGGAATTTCTATTGATAATTAGGTTGGATTGATATAAATACTTGTATATAGGGTTTATAATCTGTTAATCATCGTTTGTGAGTGCTATTCGATGATCAAATTCATGAGAATTGGGTTGTAGTAAAAGATTTCAAATAATAGTGTTTTGTGTATGAAAATGGCTTAGTAAGTCCAAAATTTGATGTTCAATCCTTGCTAGAATCTATTAATTGGTTATATATTGTGTTAGTATATCAAGGAACGAAAACAACGGAAGTTAAACGAACCAATTTGGTTGAGAAACTAATTCGTAGTGAATGAATTCGCTAAATTTGTCGAACATGAACAATTAGTATGAACATGAGTTGTAAATCCATATATGGGTTAGTTAATGTTTATGTTAGCTGATGGGTAATTGGTATGTTGTAGCTTTATGAGTTACGAACCCATAGAATCGAAAATAGACTGATTTGGATGAGTATAACTCATGTTATGATCATTGGAAGGAGTTTTGGTCTGTGTAATCACGAAGAGTAGAGCCTGAGGGCCTATTCTATGACTTACGGCCTAGCAGTGCTTGCCTTCCAAGGCCATTTAGGGCGTGCACTTCGCGGGACATCGATTATCAGTGCAATCGCCTCTGACCTACTGTAGTAAATTAAGCATAACGTTTTCATACAAACTCCGATTGAGGTGATTCAAGATGATCCGGAATGAGGATGAATAGACCTACAACATTTATTCTTTGAGTGTTTCAATTTGAGGTCAAAAACAGGGGTAAAAATGGTCATTTTTGGAACTATTGTGTTTTCGGGGACAATCAGAGGGCGTCGGGCATGCACGTATGCAAGTGTAGTGCTCTTGACGATAAAAGATGTTGTTCTAAGTTATAGAACATGAATATTATGAAGTATAATGATGATTAACATTAATAAATGATATATTAGATAAGTTGTATACGCATACTAAGCACACACAAGAGAGCCATATTGGGCGTGTGATGAATAAATGTCGAAACGCTGTGATAAGTGATAATGAACGTAAAAAAATGTTTTAAGTCTAATGAAATGAATATTATAAGATATGAAATGGGTTTAATATAAAACTAATAATGATTCCTAGCAAGACTTAAACACTTGAATGAACTTCGAATATAAAATATAATGAGATATAAGTCGAAAGTTAACACAATCAAATTTAACATTGTGTATCTATGATAGGAAGGGTTATGAGGCGTAAATTAAAGTTTACATTAAAACTACTATGCGTTGCTATGTGACTAATAGTTGATGTACATGACTATATAATTGTGTAGGGCACGTGAAGTGCAGATAACTGTAAGCTGTTAAACTGTTATTAGTAAACAACAATCAAGGCAAGTCTTGCAGTTCCTATTTGCTATGTGAATTTGATTGTTTTAAACCTTTATTGCAAAGAGCATGATGTGTTATATATATGTTGAATGTATGAAATGTTAAAGTCAACTTATGACTACGTTGATTGAGTAAAGCATGCTAGTTGAGTAAGGAACTCAATCTTTATACTTGTTATATGAACTTTAGCATGAATGTTATGTTAGTCCAATGTTTATGAGATATATATTGATCATGTTATTATGTGCTAAGTGATGCATGAAAACTATTAGATTTTGCTGGGCTGTCGAGCTCAACCTTACAAATAACCATTTTTGTAGGTTAAGGATTGAAGGTACATTATGTGCTACTTGAATGACGTGGATCAGAAATAATTCACGAAGATTAATATTTTAGCTAAAGTTGTTATTTCTTAATAGCATGATTAAGATTCATGAGATGTACTAAATGTTTTATGATGTATAGTTTTATGTTGAGTTGTAAAGCTAATGTTAGAGTTATCTGATATGTAAAGGTTATCGGATTGAAATGTAAAGTTTTATATAATAACAGTGGTAAAGTGAATCGTAAAAATAAGATTGATTCAAAGACATGTAGATGGTAAAGGTTTTGATTCAGGGAATTAGAGTAAGAAGACATAAATGTTTAAATTATTCCGCATTTTATAAAGGTTAACATCGAATGATGATGTAAAATCAGAAGGTAGATGTGTTATTAACGACCACAGTTGGGAATTAAATTGTATGAATTTTGGGGTCGTTACAGTATATACATGACCTGGTTCCATTATTTATTATTCTGTTGGAATATCCTGTCTGTACATTTACACATGTCCTGGTTCCATTATTTATTATTACATTGAAATAACTCATGCAAATGCGATTATCGCATGCACAGTGAATTCTTCTATTATCCCATTCCTTATTGTTCTGTTAGAATAACCTGTCTATGTGAATTACCACATGCATGGTGAATGATCCTTCGTATTCATTCCTTATTAAATTGTGGAAATGATCTGTCTCGTGGATTACCGCATGGCGGGTGAAAATCCATTTGCGGTTTAAATAATTTTTACGACCCTCAAAAATTCGAGAAAAATTTGAAATGATAATTTGATGAGTTTTCTATATTGTGTCCAAAGATGGAGATTTTTGGATGTATAGATTAAGAGTTATGGATTTTATGGGAAAAACTATTTTAAAAGTAAACCCTTATAACTCCTTGTGGTTAACTCCAAAATCGGTGAAATTTTTATTGGGAGTACATGTATATAACAGGAGTATACTCTGTAAATTTGGGAATTTTTGGACAAAAATACAATTTATGATTAATGTCTAAATATTCGGCAGTTTTGGCCATATAAAAAATAGTAAATGAATATATATGTTCAATATTGGACTATATCCTGTTAAATCCCAGAAAAGAAATATTTTTGGGTCTGATTTGGTATTTTTCATGAAAATGAACTAGTTATGAGTAAATAAATTAAATATGTTATGATGAAGTAACAAAATTAGAAAATAGGATTTTATGGCTTGGGAATCCTATATAGGGTATATGAAGATTTTTGATGAGGGATTTGATCATCGGTGATGAAATCTTATGAGTATGGTATTTTTGAATGATTAAATGTATTAATTGGTAAAGTGTAAACAATTAAAATAAATTGTTTATAAGTTTAAGAAGTGATTAAAATATTGTTATAATATTAATAATATTAGATTATGAGTTTATTAAGTGATTGACAATATTCGGATAAATTTAAAGTCTTTAATATTTATCCTTGTTTTCGTTTGATTAATACTTATATCATTGTCATCATCCTCATGCTTATATTATGATGAAAGTCATCTTTGGCTTACGTGCAAAAGATGGTATTAATTATTAGTTTTAAGTTGAATATCTTTGGCTTACGTACGCAAAGATGGACGATTGATTATTGGTTTCTGATTTGTTTATCTTTGGCTTATGTGCAAAGATGGACTTTTTGATTATTAGTTTCTGAGTTTGTATATCATTGGCTTACGTTGAAAAGATGAACTATTGATTGATGAGTATTTTTGGCTTATGTGCATAGATGAACTGTTTATTGGTATGATTATGACCAAGGATCATTCGGTATATTCATGACCCGTAATGTTATAGATGATGTGGTAAAAGTCCTCATTGTCCCGTAGTGCATTGATGGACAGTTATTGGTATGATTATAACTAGGAATTATTCGGTATAATCATGACCATTGATGATTACATGAATATCCTTGGGCGTAGTGCGAGGATGATTCGATGATGTGGATTATTTATTAAAATTTGAGTCTCGTGATAAAATATTGATTATACACTTTTAATTAAGTAAAAGTTAGTAGATATCATGCTCTACTGCCACTCTTCTAAAATACGGTTTGTATGTCTTTGGCACATAGTCTGAAGAATAAATTGTTAATGAATATCTTTGGTCGTAGTGCAAAGATGAATTTATTAAATATGATTATGGCGCGGAATTGTGATTTGGTATAACCATGATTTTTGATGTTTTAGGTGAAGATATGTGATGAAAATTATCTTACGTCACCGGAGTGCGAAAAGGAATTTAGAATCACAATTATGATTATGAGTTATTCATATGATTGTGGGCGAGAATTGTTGATTGATGTTACGAGGATAAAACATTATTGGTGAACTTTTAACATGGAGAAGATAATAGACACGATGGTCTATTTGACTCTTCTAATGGATTACTCGTTCATTTGCAACTATGGTTGAAAAGTTTTATCATCTACCATATGTTCTAAATCTACGATTTATTATTGATGAAAGCTATTGATAATTTAATTATCTTTAGTCATGATATTCTTTCTTGGGCTATTTATGCTCACCCTTTGCTTCACAATTCCTTTTAGGTAATAAGAGTGTAAATTTGGGTTGAAGGGGATAACAGGAAATAGTGTGATGGTCCGAGATCGTCGAAGTTTCTCAATACATTATAAAAGCGGCATGACATACAGCAGATAATTGTATTGAGGACCTAAGATATGTATGTGTCGTTTTTTATCGTCACTAATATTTGATTTTGGCGAACAACAATAGGGTGATGAGAACTTGAGCTTTGAAAGCGTCAAAAGTGCACCTCATTAGAATGAATATGATAGTAATCTTCTCGTTCTTCTTTGGGGTCTTAAAATATTTGCTGCTGTATTTTATATGGCATTGTAACAATTTGAGTTTGGATACTGTCTACGATACAATATTGTATTAAAACACATAGCTTATCTGTTGTCGTACTTTGCATGACAGTTCAACAGTTGTATAAATGAAGTTTGTATTTGATTTTTATATAGTGATATCTGGCGATTCAAAAAGGGTCGTGTGGACCTATTTTGGGGGCGTCACACAAATCGTGCATTGCTATCATTTCCACCCATATTTTGTACACGAGTCTCCCTCGTCTGATTTTGCATGAACTACAAAAAGCTTCTAAACATCCCATCGTTCATCGCCTGATCAATGGTGTTGTTTATAGGAGGAACATTGTCGTCCTGTTGCACGTTCTCCTAATTAGTGATTAAAGGTGTCTCCACGGTCTCATTTACTCCATTGTTAACATTCTCAGTTGCCATTCTCAAATACTGTCATAAAATAAGGGTTAATTAAAGAAAATGACATACCACATAATACCCCTATATTCTGACCGACTAACAAATAAGCTTAGGTAGGACACACTAGCGAAGGATTTACTCGTCTCTCCCCTCCTAGTTCTATTCCCCGATCTCCGCCAGAGACCATATCCCTAAGATCTGATATCAACTGTGACGCCCCCAAAATATGTCCAATCCACCCAACTTATTTTGAGTTGCCAAATACATGGTACATAAATAATTATAACTTTATTAATATAATTGTCGTGCAAAATACGACAACACACAAATTGTGAGTTTAAATACAAATATTGTCTTCTAGATAGTATTCAAACTCAAATAAGTCCTCATTACAATTATTGATACACTATTTTACAAAATAGTGAGGACTACTAAAACAACTAACTTAAAATATCACTCCACACCCCGACTAGTTCCCACTATGTTCTCGCCTCCTGAGAAGAAAAATGGAACAAAAATAAAAAGGGTGAGCTCAACTAGCCCAGTAAAGAATATTATGACTAATATAATATAGAACAAATGATCCTTAGTCTTCAGCAGTGAAAAATCTGATAGAATACAATAGACAACAAGTTTTAGATCAACATCTACAGTGGAAACAATAATCCATTAGAAGAGTCAAGTAGAGAATTAATTATACTATCTTCTAAGATTCAAAAGTCTATCATCAATATTTTATCCCTGTAACATCAATCAATAAACATCTTGAATCAAATATTCATCTTTGCATTATAGGCCAAAGATATTCATTTGTATCATCACTTGGTCATGTTCATCTCAACACCTGTTCATCTTTGCACTACGGGCCAAAGATAATCATTAGGAAATCATTCATCTTTGCACTACAGGCCAAAGATATTTAGTAATATCATCATTTAGGACCGAGGATGATGAAAAATGTTTTTAAGAAAACGAATCCAGTGAGACAAAAGGACAAATATTTGGGATTTGTACTACAATTTATCCAAGTTCAAAAATACTCCATAATAATCAATTGTGGAGCAGAATTCAAAAATAATGATCAAAACATGGATACAATCAAAGATAGTAACCACAATAGACAACTTGGACAAAGAAAGAAAAATTTATTTTTCTGTGAATAGTGCCGTATTCTTGAATAGTGCTGTAAATGTGAATAGTAACCCAGACACAAAAAGGTAGAAATTCCACAAGATAATTCATCATACTTCGTGAATAGTACTCGTGAATATTAACTCATGAATAGTAACCCCGACATGAAAAGGTAAAAATTTCATAATAAAATTCATATCAATATTCCGGTATAATGATAGTGAAAGAAATAATATCATTTACGAAGAAAATAACATCCCTTACATCAAAAGAATAGTACTTCTGACTGGAATATCAGATATAACACTGAAGGAAACTTGCACCGTATAGCAACACTCAAAGTATCGAAAAACTCACAAAAATACACTCGATAATATAAAGAGAGAAAACTTCAGATTCTGGTGTGATTTTCAATTCTAACTTAAGCATCCTATTTATAGGAAAATGCTTAGAACACCAAAGCAGAAAATTTAATAAAATATTAATATATTAAAAAAATTTCACGCCCACCTTAGAAAATCTAAATTCAGCATGTTTACCACTCATGTGGGGCCCACCAAAATGAAAAAAAAATGTTTTTCTTTAAAAAAGTATTTAAAACTTCAAAAATCAATTATTCCGGAACATCAATAATTCATAATAAATAGCTCTTTTATCAGAAAAATTCGAATCTTATGTCCATTTCATAGGAAATTTAATTTTCTACAACTTTGTAGCTTTAGGTTTTTCCAAATTCTAAACAGAAATTGACCGAAATCCACATACGGATGATTTTGCAGGCTGTAATCATATTTCAGTCAAAAATGGGGTCCACCAACATGTTTAATATGTTTTTAGCATTTATTGTAACAAAAATACTCTTCCTCATCATTTATTCATATATCACACATTCATTGTAAAAATATCACCATTATTATATTATTATATTATCGCATTATACATTCATAATGTGATATAATAATATATTTGAATGAATTATTTTATCAGAAAAGATAACAATTGTCACTTTTCTAAAAATTTCTCCATTTATATTCACATAAATAAATATTGTTCTTATCATATAAATCAGTAATTAATTATTCACAAATAATATTACAGAATCACAATGATGATAATGTGACGGTCGTTCTAGGAAAGAGGGGCTTTAGATAAGGATCTCTCCTTTCTGGCACACAATTAGGTGACCAAACCCCTTTCTTAGACAGAACTTCCTTAGACATTGCCAATAATGCTATCTAAGAATATTATTCAAATAATATGAATTATTGATCTGATAATGGGAAATATTGTGCAATGATATTTTTGAAACAACAGTAATATAAAATATCAACATAGCAATTATTGAATCAATAAAATAAAATATTGAACAATAATTACTGTAATAATTATTGAGTAGTTCCTTCTTACGTAAGAATCAATAATTGGTGTAATATCGTGTGCTACTGTGCAATACCGCGAATTACTGTGTTTTAACCACCGAGTATTCCAACAGTGTTGACGGTAACAACTACGACGTTATTTATAAAAACTCATTCTTGTCGTTTTCTTCATCCAATTGCTTTCCGTTATGGGGCCCACAAAAGGCTGCATCGTCGTACGAATATTCCCCGACAGCAAGAATATTCCACGACCAAACGAATATTCCCTGACAACAATGAATATTTTATAACCACTTGCTTAATTAAAATATTTACGCATTTTACCCATAACTAACCACATTAATTAAATCAACCCTTTACTATTCCAAAATAATAAATAGAGGAAATTCAATTTCATTTATAAAAAGTTGGGGTCTTACAGATTATCTCCCTCTGGCTGGTTTGAGGGGCGTGACCACTTATCATCCACTGGCTGTGATGTCACAATTTCATGATGTTCATCCATTCGATAGGGCATTAGGTTAGCGTATGTCATCTCGGCTTTTATCAGTAGAGGATTTATCCAGGGTGTGTACCTGTTGGCCCCAGCGTGAGAGGGTTAATTTTACTACTAGCCGTCCAGGCCGTTCTACAGAGTATTCTACATGGTTGGAGGCAGAGATTACATCGACTGAGGTTGCATCCATGGAGCCGAATATTGGTTCTGACAGTGGGGAGCCCATGGAGGACATTGATTTTCCCATAGAGGATGAGTTGTTTGCTGGGTTGACAGCAGCTCTTGTTGATTCCCCCAATGTTGCTACTGTGACTCCATATTTGATAGAGTATTTAGAGCAGATTCTGCATTTGCTGACATTTGAGAGAGATCAAGCTAGAGCCTTGATGTTGACAGCTCTTGATGGTAGAGATGTCGCTCTAGTTGAGAGAGATGATGCTTTAGCTAATAGAGACACCGCTGTTGCTGAGCGGGATGAGGCTAGATCATCTAGAGATGTCGTTATTATTGAGCGGGATGGTGCTATATCTGCCCGAGATTTCGCTATTACAGACAGTACTGCATTGAGATCCCATACTGCTCATATCATTCCAGAGATGAGCACGTTTATTGATAAGCATAGTGTCACCATGCAGATGGCTGTGGATCTCTTGGCTCGCATTGATACCCTTATGCAGGAGCTCACAAAGTTACCCCCTTCTTCTGAGAGGGATGCTCTGTTGGATTTGATAGTTGTCATATCCACTGGATTATAGATTAGCTTGTATTTTCCTACACAGACTAGCTTAGCCATTTTTGTCATGTACAGTACACATTGTATATATCAAACAATATTATATGGCAAGGAAATATATTTTGATTCACTTCCCTTTTAAGTTACGCCATGTTACTTGCTTGATAGTTGTCTGTTTCTCAGGGTTTGTGATGTTGATTTATTCTGAACTCCCCCTTGATGGATGGACATTGAGATGTCTCAAGATCTTTCAGAATGGATCATTTATCTGTGTATCCCCCTACCCTTTGGTGTCTTGGGACTGGTTTTTGTATGTAGTTATGGAGATGATTATGGTTTTCCTCTCTGAGGTTGACCACCCCATAGATGGTTGCCGGTACTCCTTTGTATTGGGGAGCCCAGGTAGTTCCATCTCTTATGGATTAATGTTTCTCTTTGAGGATGCAATCGTAACTTAGATGGTCGCCGATTCTCCCATTTATGTGGGGAGACCAGGTAATTCCATCCCTTTGGTCTAAGCCGATGACGTGTGGTTTAAAAGATGATCCCAGTACTATTTGACAAGTTTTTGTGTTTTGGTAGGGGGTGAGACCGAACCATGAATGGCTGCCTACGTACTCCCATTGAGAAGGGGGAGATCAGGTCTGCGTGGTTTGAACCTAGAATGAAAAGGTTCAAAGTTATAAGTGGTGAAAAGGGTGTAGAGATTTTTTTTTATTTTTTTTGTAGTTAGACTGGACCATAAAAATGGTACGCCACGTCTTTCACCGTGTATTGGGAGATCAGTGCATGTAGTTTAGCCCACAGGTGGGGCAGATTTGAGATGAAAAAGTTTTATCCCTAGTGGGACAAACTGAAGTTATGAAATGTTTGAACCCTGGTGGGACAAACTAAAGTGTGAAATGTTTATCCCGAGTGGGACAAACTGAAGGTGTGAAATGTTTATCCCGAGTGGGACAAACTGAAGGTGTGAAACGTTTGATCCCTAGTGGGACAAACTGAAGTAGTGAGGATTGTATATAATGAGAAAGGATTTAAAAACCTTAATTGATTGGGGATCTAGTGATCCGAAACCAGGATGTTGGTTTGCAGGCAACTTTAGACATAGTATCGTTTCACGGTGTCTGAGTTAATGAGTTGTGGAAATTCATCACCATCCATCTCTTATAATCTGAGGGCTCCTTTTGTCAATACCTCCTTGACAATAAATGGGCCTTCCCAGTTTGGGGCGAATTTTCCTTTGAATTAATCTTGGTTGTCCAGAACTTTCTTCAAGACCAATTCATGTTTTTGAACTACCGTAGCTAAACTTTTCTGTTGTAGGATCTAGCAATCCTCTGTTGGTATAACTGACCATAAAAGATAGCCGCGACCTGCCTTTTATCTATTAGAGATCATTAGTGGTACCTATATTATAACCATTGGTCTTCATCCAGCTGAGCGTCTATAAACACTTTGAGGGATTCCATTTCTACTTCTATAGGGAGTACTGCTTCCATGCCATAGCGTAATGAGTAGGGGGTTGCCCTAGTGGAAGTGTACATTGACGTTCTGTAGGCTAATAGATTCAGAGCCAATAAGTCAGGCCATCCATTGTGATTGGCAGACATCTTTTACATGATCTTTTTGATATTCTTATTAGCCGCTTCAATAGCACCATTCATCTTTGGACGATAGATGACGGAGTTGAGATGTTTGATGTGGAATTTACTACATAACTCTTCCATCATTTGATTGTTGAGGTTTTTGGCATTATCTGACATAATCACCTCTGGTTGTCCATATCGACAAATGACATTATTTTTGATGAAACCAATGATAACTTCTTTAGTAACCCTGGGGAAGGAGGCTGCTTCTACCCACTTGGTGAAGTAGTCAATCATGGTAAAGATGAAGAAATGACAATTGTTGGCTTTGGGCTTGATGAGCCCGATCACGTCCATTCCCTAGATTAAGAAGGGCTATGTTAAACTCATATTATGGAGCTCCCTTGGAGGAGCTGTGGATAGCATATCCATGAATTTGGCGTTAGTAACATCTCTTGACGTGATCATCACAATCAACCTTGAGAGAGAGCAAAAAAGCCCTGTTCTTAGGGTTTTCTTGACAGGTAGAGGGCCTCTCATGTGTGGGCCACATACTCCACTATGGATTTCATCCACGAGCCTCTAAGCTTGGTCTTTTTCTAGACATCTGAGAAGACCTAATCCTGCATCTCTTTTGTAGAGTGCGTCTTTGCTCAGGTAGAATTTCATGGTCATTCTATGGATCCGCTTTCTTTCAGCTGGACTCACCTCAGCGGGTGTAGATCTATCTCGTAGATACTCCTTGATATCCTGATACCAAGGGTGTTGGAAGGGAGGCAACTCATCCGATATTTCTCCAATGTAGTTCCCATAGGCTGGAGCCTTTTGCAGGGTGAATGTGATATTTGGCATGTCTTTCTTATCAAGTATGTTGATCAAGGAGGCCAAAGTTGTTAGTGCATCCGCAAAGTCATTCCTATTCCGAGGTATGTGGAGGAAGGATATTTCTTCAAACTCCAACGCAATCTGGATAACTTGCCGATGGTAAGGCAGCAAATGTAGCTCTTTGGTGTGATAGATCCTAGTGGTTTGTCTGATTACCAACTCAGAATCTCCAAAGATAGTTAACCGTCTGATACCCATAGATTGGGCTAATTTTAACCCCATGATACAGCCTTCATACTCAGGTATGTTGTTGGTGCTGATAAACTACAATTTGGCGGCAATGGGATAGTGCTCCTCCATAATGGATACTAGAACTGCACCAGTTGTAGAACCTTCCTTGTTTATAGCTCCATCAAAAATACATCTGCCATGATTGGTGTGTATCGTCCTGATGGTATTGCTGAATTGTCATTATCCCTTTATCGGGGAAGTATGTTTCCAAGGTTTTGAAATCCCTTGTAGCTGTGGAGGCTAGTTAATCCGCAATCCCTTGACCTTTAAAAAAAAATTGAGTCACGTAAATGATGTCAAATTGCTGCAAGATCAACTGCCATTTGGACAATCGATAATTCAGCATGGGTTTACTGAAAAAGTATTTGAGAGGATACATGCGGGATATGAGATGGGTTGTGTGACCATGGAGATAATGTTGTAACCTCATGGAAGCCCACGCTAAAGCACAACAAGTTTTCTCAATCAGAGTGTACTTATGTTGACTGCTGCTGAATCTTTTGCTGAGGTAATAGATAGCTCTTTCTTGGCCTCTATTATCTTTCTGTCCTAGCATGCAGCCCATGACATTGTCATTGATGGATAGGTACATAAATAGGGGAACACCATCCCTGGGAGGTACCAAAATAGGAGCTTTGATTAGCTGCTCTTTGATGAGAAGGAAGGCTTTCTAACACTCATCATTCCATTTCATGGAGGAGTTCTTCCTTAGCAACTTGAAGATGGGTTCACAGGTTGCTGTGAGTTGGGAAGATGAATCGGCTGATGAAGTTGATTCTTCCCAAAAATCCCCGTATTTCCCTCTCTGTCTGGGGTATGGGCATTTTCGTGATGGCCTGGATTTTTGTAGGATCCAGCTCAATCCCTTTTTGGCTCACTAGGAGTCCTAATAACTTGCCTGATTTGATGCCAAAGGCGCATTTGGCTAGGTTCAGCTTCAAGTTGAACTTACGTAACAGGCTGAAGAGCTTTTTGAGATAATTTAGGTGGTCTTCCTCCCTTTGGGACTTGACAATGATGTCATCCACATAGATTTGTATCTCTTTGTGCATTAAATCGTGAGATAGAGCCATCATGGCTCACTGATAGGTGGCTCCAGCATTAATGAGGCTAAATGACAACCGTCTATAGCAAAAGGTTCCACAAGGAGTGATGAATGTAGTTTTCTCATGATCCTCTTCAGCAACCATGATTTGATGGTACCCATAAAGCGATCGAGAAAGGTACGTACATAATAATCGAGTTGTATTGTAAATGAGTATGTGGATGAATGGTACGGGAAAGCTATCTTTGAGATAAACTTTGTTCAAATCTTGGTAATCCACACAAACTCGCACCTTCCCTCCGGGTTTAGGCACGGGGACTATGTTGGTTAGCCACTCAGGGTATGTTGATACCATGACGATGCCGGCTCGAAATTGTTTCACAATTTCTTCTTTAACTTTTAAACTCCACTCTGGTTTTAATCGCTTTGAGTTTACATACATTGACTTTGAATCCTCTTTGATTGGAAGGCAATGAATGACGATGTCAGTTGACAAACCGACCATGTCTTCATGAAACCATGCAAACACATCTTGGAATTGGGTTAATAGAGTAACCATGTCATTCCTTTGGTTTGGAGTAAGGTCCGTACCAATCTGGATTTGTTTGGGGTTTTTTGAGGTTCCAATGTTAAAAGAAGTGGTTTGATCAAGATTTGGCTTGGGTTTATCTTCGACCCATTCTTTGATCTCGTAAGGTATCTCATAGTCCTCTTGTTCAATCTCCATCAAGTCTGAGTCCAACTTTACATCAAATTTTAGTCCTTGTGATGAATAGGCACCTCATCAGCAAGTTTAGGCACATCTAACTTTAGAGTCCTAAAACAAAATGCTTTCACTTAATATATGAAACTGTTTAATCATACAAGGTGTTAGCATGAAATGACAAAAGCAATCGCTATCTTTGTATAGCAAAAAGTAAATGATTATTATTATCTGTATGGCGAGGAGTTTACGCCTTTTTTACCCTGTTAGCAAATGCAAGGTCTCTTTGCTCAATTGCAGTCGAAATCACAGTGGACAATTTGTGATGAATGAAAGGCATTATCATCCTCCTTCTCTTGAATGATGACTATGATTGTCGGACAATCATCATCTAGGATGTCTCTGTTCAAATCCTCTGTATGGACCAGGACGTGCATGTTTGATAAATGTCTCTTTATCTCTTGTTTGCGCCTTTGATTCCTTGCCTCCACCTCTAGGTCTGGAATAATGATTTTTATTCCTTTGATTGGTATCGGCTTAGGAAACAACATGGTAACCACAAGAGTAGGAACCTTTAGTAAAGGCCATGCAAGATTATCACCTGTAGGTTTAGGCAATCGCCTTATAGATGAAGGAACCGATTTATGCTTGTACGGGTTCCTGTGATTGGACCCAGAGGAGTATCCTAATCTGGTTGTCCTTTTCTGGCTGGGAAGTTAAATTGGGCATTTGATTCCCTGATGATCCTTTCCAAACCCTTATCTAGGTTGAAAACCCAAATATATCATCTCTTGACTTGCCGACATTACCTCGGCAGAAACTCTGGGTTTTAGCGGTGGCGCCCCAATGGGTTGATAGTGAGTGTTTCTCACCTCAAGGGCTTGGAAGCTGACAGGCTCAACTTCTGTATTAAAACTGATGAGTGGTATATCACCTTGAACAGGACATTCTGGTTCAGCACTGACAGTGACCAGACTATTATTGATGATATACTTGAGTTGCTGATGAAGAGTGGATGGGATGGCTCCAGCTATATGAATCTAAGGTCTTCCTAACAGTATGTTGTATCCTGTAGTGATCTTAAGCACTTGGAAGGATATGTAGAATGTATGTAGACTGATTTCCACTGGAAACTCAATCTCTCTGACAGCATTTCGCCGAGATCCATCAAAGGTTTTGATGATTATATGGCTGCTTCGAATCCTGTTGAGATTGATGTTCATTTTCTCCAATGTGGCATAGGGGCAGATGTTTAGGGATGATCCTCCATCTATTAGCACTCCTCTAACCACGTATCTAGAAGACATCCGCTATGTGTAATGGATTACAGTGACCCGTCCCTTCGAGAGGTATGTCATCATCGGTGAAGGATATCACATTGCTGTTGAAGATGTGATCCACCAGATGATGGAATTTTTCAACATCCACTATTTTTTGTCAAATGGGATTTTTTAACACTTTCAGTAAGACCCTCCGGTGATCTTCTGAAGAGAAAACCAAGTCTTGAATAGAGATTTGGTGTGGAGCTTCATTCAAGCTTTGAACCATCTTGGCTTCATTGTGTCCCATCTTGTGAAAAAATTGTTCAATCTTTTCCCTGGGCACTTTCCCCTTTAATCTGATGATAGGTTCCATCACCCGTTGAGGAAGATACAGTGGATTTTCTTTAGACACTACAACAGTTATGTTGGATGTAGATCCTTCAGCCTTTCATAGTTCCATGGAACTTTCTTAAGGATGACAACAGGATGCTATGGCCTGAACGACAATATGAATAGCTTTGGGATAACCACTTTTAAAGGGTTTTCAATGCCTTTGAGTTGAATTGGTTGAATTATAAGTGGGGTGGCAGCCACATCTTCCTTAGAGGATACTACTACTATGATTCCCTTCCATTATGTAGGAAATGTTTCCCCACTCTCAGATGATATAGCGTTGTTATCTGCCATCTGCAGGTCACTACTGTCAATCATGTTTTGAATAAGATGGCGGTGCCCAGCATTCCTCAGTGCTATGACCGTAAGAGGGGAGTGGTATTGGCATACTCCATTAGCATCAAACTGCTTTGAGCGTGGGTTAACTGGAGGTAGCAGTGCGGTGATTTTTCCCTCATTAATCATCATCTTCAATATTTCTTCCATCGGTTAGCCTAAATAGATAAATTCTCTTTGATTGGAAAAGTCCCAACGGGCTTTAGCTTTTGCTTTTCTGGAAAACTTTTCCTCCATTGTTTCATTTTCTTGAGCAAGTGGTGGAGTACTTGTAATAAGAGAAAGGAGGCTAGCATGCTCCTGACTAAATACTTGATGTGTGACTTGGTGTTGATGAATCACCAGTTCTTCCAATTGACTGACTTGTTCGCCAAGAGACTTTACTTCTCATTCCATCATGAATTGAAATTACGAATAATCCCATCTATCAAAATTATCCTTGCTAATTTGGGATGATCTTCCCACATACTTGAGGTACTTGGAGGTCTCTCCACTGCCCCGTTAATCATGTTAACCTCCTCTTCCTTGTGTTGAGGGAGAGGGTTGTCTTGAACATGTGGTTGGTCAAGCTTGGTTACCACTATCTCACCATTGTCAATTAAATCCTAGATCTTATGCTTAAGGGCCCAACAATCCTAAGTGTCATGGCATGGAGCTCCAGCATGGTAAGCACATTTCTTGCTTACATTGAAACCCTTTCCACTCGGGTTGGCTGGTGGAAGGAAATGTGTAATTTTCTTCTGAGTTGTTAGAAGTTTGAGAATGTTTTTGAGTGAGTCCCCTAAGGGTGGGAACACTCTTGTACGTCTGACCTCTCCACTTTTTGGAAAGGGAGGATTTAAAGACTGAGCTTAAAAAGGGGAATAGTTTCTCCTTTGAATATGAAAGTTTTGATTGCCTTTTTGTCCTTGTAGTATCAAGGAAACATCTTCTTGTTTCTTCTTATGGACCCTCTAGGGGTTGTTTCCATAACTTCCAGATTGGATGTGCTCAACTACAACTTTTAATGCGGCAACGTCTTGAATCTTCCCTAATTTCAATCCCATTTCAGCCATTTCTCCATGTTTGATCATTTCAGAGAATGGCTTGCCTATTCCAGCCAGGACCCTCTCATATAATGGAGCCTCTTGAATATCTATGAAGGTCATCACCATTTCAGACTCTATCATAGACAGGATAACTTAAGCAGCCAGACGCCTCCATCTTTGGGCATACTCTCTAATTGACTCATTGACTTGTTTCTTGACCTTGGTAATTTGATACCGATCTGGAGCCATTTGAGTTTGAAAGCTGTATTGACTGAGGAAAGCATGGGCTAACTCCTCCCAGCTATAAATCTTGGAGTTGTCAAATCTGGTGTACCATGCTCTGGCTTCTCCATTCAGACTTTTCTGATATAACTGCATTCTGAGCTTTTCATTCTCGGCATAAGATCCGAGCTCTCCAATGAATATCTTTAAGTGGGTGTAAGGATCTCCAAATCCATCATATTTCTTAAAATTGGGAGTTTTGAATTTTTTCGGAAAATGAACTCCGGGGAAGATATAAAGGTCTGGATATGAAACACTTCCATGTGTCCCAATCCCTTTGATGGACCGAATGGTCTCTTCCATTTGTAGAATTTTCTTCTGAATATCATCGATGTCTTGATTTTCATTAAGATGGGTGATTTTAGGGGTTTTGTTGGTCTTATCAGACTAAGACTCAGGTGCTGGAACTTCTTTGTCTGGACCCTGAATTCCTCCATGTGTAGAGGATTTTGTATATATGGGTATTTGTGGACCCTGAGTTAACTTGTGTAGTTCTTTGAGCAAAACAGCCAGCTCTGTTATTTGATTGCTTAATCCATCAAACTCCTCGCGAGAGATAGGAGTAGGATTAGGCTGGCCAGATGTAGCCATGTTTGGCTGTAAGCTTAATGCCATCTTGGACTATGGATGGGTAATGTGACCAATCGTCTCCCTACAAAAAGACATATAGTTTAGTCTTAGGGAAACGTGGAAATGTTATATGCTATGTAATGTGTCCATTTTTAGGAGTGTTATCTTGAAAAATGGATGTCAGTTTATTTTAATGACAAGATAGCATGACAAGTTTTGATATAAAAGGGAATGCATGTTCATATATCCTTTATATTTTCCATTACATTGAGATTGACATGGAAATGAAATTACAAGTAATTGAAATGAGAAGGTATGAAGAGACTTCCCTCCGCATTTGGTTTATCAGAGGCTGGCCTATCTTTGGATACTCTCGCGGCTTTTTGGCATGAAGGTTCCTAGATCATCGCAATTTACTCGATGGGAAGTTAATCTGATCTTTCAACTAGAGCGAATTTGGGTGGTCCCTTTCTTGAGCCTTGTTGGAATTAGTCTCCCCACGAGTCTAGTAATCAAACACCGACAACATAACCTCCTGGTGGAGGGACCACACAACATACATTCACATACATCACATCTCACTGTATGAAAATGATAACATGTGCAAAGCACTAATATCACAGACAGATATGGTGTGAAGCACTAGGTGCAGAAAATAAAGCATTAGTACACATTCATTCAAATGTAAATTCAACATCCACACACAAGCAGATAAAAGTTTTGAAAAGTTTTTAAATAACGGCTTAAGCCATCTTACCGGATGTCCGCAGCAGAGTCGCCACCTGTCGATGTTGGGATTTTTATTTGTCCCTTTATGTTCTTGTTTTTTGGTGTTCTCATGTTAGATGAAATTTGTTTGAAAAAACAAGTTTGAAAAGGTCCGACATGTGTATATCGACGATTTGACTGTAAGAGTCGCCAGTTGGTTATTTTTAAATGGTTGCACCAACACAATTGAGAAAAGATTTGTACAAAGACTTAGTGATGTGACACTGTTAACTGGTCTGCAAAACTTGAAATTTTTTAGGGTCCGGGGGCTTGATTAAGCTGAGAGAAGGTGTTAGGCACCCCCCGACTTCCGTGATAACACGGTTACTGCCACTTTTCAATTTAAACTTTTATCCGAATGTGTGTGTGTAGGTCTATGTGCAGTTGTTTGGAAGTAGTGCTATGCCTCGTTCGCACCTATATACAAAGGGTTTGACTTTTGTATAAAAGTTCAATTTTAACAAGATATAGCAATGATGTTTTGTAAAATAGGTTTTTCAAACCCTTGTGCTCAATAGTAATTGAGGCCTTTGATACTTCCATTCTATTATGTGTTCGGCTTGATTGCTTTTATTATTTTCGAGATGCGAAGCATCTTTGAGAAAATAAGATACATAGCAATGCTGAATTTCTTGTGGGCATGAGAGCCATCTAAGGAAATTCAGACACCATGAATAATTTACAAGCTGGATGCAGTTGAAAATGTCCATCACGGGAACCAAATCTAGATTTAGGAGCTAAATCTATGATCACATGATTCCTAGGCTCACATGATAAAGCAATAGGTGCAAAAAGCTAAAACAAGAACTACATTTGAAGAAATCTAAACTATTTCAGCTTCATCGGTTCCAGTTTAGTCACCATGAACCTATTTAAAGTGTGAAATAACTGATTGAGACAAATCTATCCAAGTAACAAAAGCTAGAAAACAAATTAGATTTGAGTAAATCTAAGCATTCCAACTTCAGCAGTTTCCCGGTTTAGTGTTGGTGAAATCTAATTACGCTCACACTTGAGTGCGTGGTCAACAATGTCTGATGATAAGTTAAGTATCATTCCCACAAAGATTAAATATGAAATTAATCCTCACAATTATCATCTCTATATTAATCCAAATTTTATTAAACTATCTAATTTAATATTATAACTATTAAAACTTAAAATATTAGAAATACTAAAAACTTACCAAGCAATCAACAAACTTAAAAATTATAATTTCAAGAAAATATTGAAGAATTAGGCTTACAACTTCACTCTAAGTATCACTCCGATTATTACACTTTATTCCAGTTCAGTTCACTATCCCACTTTATTAATCAGGAACACTCAAGTAGAACTAGCCATCTCTCGATGCACTAATACCATATTAACTTAAATCCACAAATGAGATGGAATTAAGCTAAACACCCAAGAGGTCCCTTTATTAATCAGGAACACTCAAGTAGAACTAGCCATCTTTCATTCAAACTAGCATTATCCTTTAGAGGTCCCTTATGTATCAATTTGAACTAAATCAATCAACATAGTTGTTATTATTGTGCTAACCTTATTATACCAATTTTAAACAGGCAAAGATCCAATTCTTAACAGAACATCACATCAAAGTTCTAATAGTCGGTATTATCCCCGTCAACTCAATCCCAATCTCATCATTGGCCATAATAAACTGAACTATATCAAACCGTTGGACTTATGCAAGATAACACAATACTTAAAAAAAAATTAGATATGGAATAAACATAACAGAATAAAAACTAATAAAATAAAAACTATTAACAAACTTATACTACTATGCAACTATTACACTACATGAATGCAAACATATTATGAACCTAAACTAACATGAAACTAACATATGCAACATAACAAAATTAAACTAACTCCCCAAACTTTAACAATTACAATGTCCTCATTGTAGAAATAAAGCAGTAAGAGTACGAGGACTTCCCTGTAATCGCCTAAGCTTAAGATGGTGGTGGCTGTTGCTCTTCATTATCTAAATCAGAAGGTGGGAACTATGGCATTGGGGCAGGCTGGTGGTATGGAAACTGAGCATTTGGGTTGAAACTTTGGAGCGTCGCGTTCAAGGAGGCGAAGGACATGTTCATAGCCTCGAACATGTGGTCCTACTTGGCCGCCAGTCTTCTCATTTGTCTGTTTGGTTCTTTGTTGTGCCCATTAATTTAGCTTTGGAGGCTGCAAAATTGAGAGTTAACATATATCCGTTGGTCTGCTGCATCTCCTCAATTGCCTTCTCTCCTGTAGTCTCATCCACCTGGAACTTGTCGTCGTCAGAGGTGTCCTCAACATCAGCCTCATCCTTGGAGGCTGGTGGAAATATGAACCTGACTCTTTTTGGGTGTGACTCACCCTCATTCCAAACTGAATACCATGCGATCATCCTTGTGTCCAAAGTCTGTACCGGCATCTGTGTAGTCTCATCACCGGACCACCTAACTCTAGCTTTCCTGCACAGCCCACATATGAGAAATGGGTGTGGCAAGCCGCCAAAAAATGGCCCTCCTAGGCATCTTCGTATAGAGAAATTTATGATGGCACCCACGTCGATGATAAAGTCTTTCACGATTACATATAAGAGAAGTATTTTCTCCTTTGTCACCTCTGTTGTATGTGTGGATGGGAATAGCTTCGCGCACATGAACGCGTTCCATATTTTACCATAACGGATGAGATCTTTGTTGTGGAAGATGGTGCCCCCTTTGCGCCCCTTGACCTATGTGGTGCCCGGATTTTTTATTTCAGTTAAAATGGTCTTATCGTCGGGATCATGGTCACGTAAATAGGCATACTGGCACTCTGTAGGCACTCGCAAGTGGTAATATTCGTTAATAGCATCGGCACAGAAAGGTACTTGTTTTCCCCTCATAAATGCTATGAATGGGGCCTTATCCTCCGCATTGGCATAGAATTCTTTCACCACATTGATGATTGAAGGTTCTAGTTCATTAGTGAATTTATCCCATCCTTTTTCATGTAAGATCCCAAATAATTAATAAATGAAATTTAATTTCCTCTAATTATTATTTTGAAATAGTAAGGGTTGATGTGATTAATGTGGATAATTCTGGGTAAAATCATAAAATATTTCAAAATATGCAAGTGGTTATAAAATATTCATTGTTGTCGGGGAATATTCGTTTGGTCGTGGAATATTAAATTATTGTTTGGGAATATTAAATGCAATGACAGCGAGCAATGCATGTGTGGGCCCCATATAGCGATTGGAGGAAGAAAATGACAAATATAAGTTGTTTAAAAATAACTGCGTAGTTATTCTGATTTACATCGTTGGAATACCCGGTGGTTAAAACACACGATGTCTGGCGTTGTTGAGCGGTAGCACAGTATTGCACCAATTATTGACTCTTACGTACTTACGTGAAGGCCTTTTTCGATAATGGTTACGATAATTCTTTATTCGATTGTTTTATTTTATTGATTCAATAATTGTTGCGTTGATATTTTATATTCTTTATTGTTTTAATAATTGTCATTACACGGTATTTTTCATTATCGAAACAATAATTCATATTATCTGAATAATATTATTAGATAACATTATTGGCAATGTCTAGAAAGTTCACATCTAAGGAGAGGTTTGGTCACCTAATTGCTTGCGCCAAAGATGGGAGAAATTCTTATTGGAAAGCCCTCTTTCTGGAAGCTGCACGGTTGTCAATATTGTGATTACAGTAATATTATTTGTGAATAATTAATTATTGATTCATATGATGAGGAAAATATTGATTTTATGTGGATATAGATGGAGAAAATTTTAATGTGACAATTGTTAAAAATTGAAATTTTATCTTTTTTCGATAAAATAATTCATTTAAATATATATTATTATATTTTAATAATATAATAATGGTGATATTTTACAACTGAATGTGGGATATATGAGTATCTGATATGGAAGAGTATTTTTTGTTGCAATAAATGTTTAAAACATGTTAAACATGTCGGTGGACCCCATTTATTGGCAGAAAATTTGATTATAGCCTCTAAAATCACCCGTTATGGATTTGGTCAATTTACATTGGGAATTTAGAAAAACTTTCTTACTAAGTTGTAGAGAATTGGATTTCTATAAAAACTCGTGAGATTTGAATTTTCTGGAAAAAGGGCTATTTATTGTGAATTATTGAAGTTAGAAGCTCAAAATAATTGATTTTTGGAAGTTTAAAATATTTTTATTTACAAAAAGCGTTTTTTCATTTGGTTCCTCATTTAACACATGACAAGTTCTTGAAATTTAGATTCAAAGGTGTGCGTAGGAATTATTATTATAATAATAATATTATATTAAATTTTCTACTTTGGTGTTCTAAGCGATTTCTATAAATAGGTCTTGGGTTAGAATTGAAAATCACACGGCTGAGTTTCTCTCTCTATATTATCGAGCGTATTCTTGTGAGTATTTTGAGCATACTTTGAGTATTGCTATCGGTGCAAGTTCAAGTCATGCTTATATCCAGGTTTCAACTAGAAATCTTGTCTTTCGAGGTAAGGGATATTATTATTTTTAAGTAATGATATTATTTCTTCAATATCATTATCTTTGAAATATTGATCCCGAAAGTTTTTATCAAATTTGGAGCGTTTGGTGTAGAGTTACTATTCACGTATATCTGATTTACTATTAATCTGACGCACTATTCATGAAAAATGAAAATTTTCTTTTTAGTCCAAAATATCTATTGTGGATACTAGCTTTGATTGTATCCATGTTTTTGATCATTCTTGAATTTTACACCACTATGATTATTTTTGAGGTATTTTTGGGCGTGGATAAAACAAAAGTACGAATCCTTAATCCTTAATCCTTGTCATTTTGTTTCACTGGATTCGTTTTTTAAAAAAAATATTTTTCATCATCCTCGGTCTTAAATGATGATATTATTGAATATCTTTGGCTGTGTGTGCAAGATGAATGATTTATGATGAATATCTTTGGCCGTAGTGCAAAGATGAATGATTTCGATGAATATCTTTGGCTGTAGTGCAAAGATGAATGATTTCGATGAATATCTTTGGCCCGTAGTGCAAAGATGAGCAGTGTTTAGATGAACATGACCAATTGGTGAATGTCCTCTCTTTTTTGTAGTAGTGCAGGATGAATATTTGATCTCGGATATATATTGATTGATGTTACTGAGGATAAAAATAGGCGATGAACTTTAAAATTCATACATAAAAGATAGTAGTTTGCATTCTCTACTTAACTCTTCTAATGAATTATTATTTCATTGCTGAATATTGATTTAAAACTTGTTGTCTATTGTATTCTATTATATTTTTCCTGTTGAAGACTAACGATAATTTTGTTGTATATTATCTTAGTCGTAATATTCTTCTTTTAGGCTAGTCGAGCTCACCTTTTTCCTTTTGTTCCATTTTTCTTCTCGGGGCGAGAATATATAGCGAGTGCAGTGGGGTATGGAATGAAAGTTCTAGGAGAGTTGTTTAGTAGTCCTCACCATTGTTGTAAAATAATGTACCAATAATTATGATGAGGATTTATTTGTATGTGGATATTGTACAGATGGCAATATACGTATTTAAACTCACGCTTTTACTTTTGTAATAATAAAGTTGTAGTTGTTTTACATCTGTATCATGACAACTTCGGAATGGGGATGTAGACCTATTTTGGGGGTGTCACGGTTGGTATCGAGCTTAGGGATATGATCTCTGGCGGAGATCGGGGAATAGAACTAGGAGGGAGAGGCGAGTAAATCCTTAGCTAGTGTGTCCTACTAAGCTTATTTGATAGTTGGTCGATTATATAGGGATATTATGTGATATATTGATTTCCTTAATTAACCCTTGTTTTATGGCGGATGTTTGAGAATGTCGTGAGAATATTAACAATGGAAATGAGGCCAGTGGAGGCCTTTGTACTCACCAGCGAGGAGAAACGTCACAGCAGTGGCAATGTTCCTCATGTGAACAACACCACTTGGCGGAGCGGATGATGAGCGAGGGGATATTTAGAAGCTTTTTGCAGGTTCATGCAAAATCGAACGAGGGACTCGTGTTCAAAACATAGGAGAAATGATAGCAATTCACGGGTTGTCACTGACCAAGCAGATTCGAAGAGTTGGGACCACGAATTTAAGGGAAAGCGGATCCGATCATGGCGAAACATGGGTCAAGCAAATTACCAAGATATTGACGTCTTGGGATGCCTGAGAGGAGCGAAGGTTCCATTCGCCACCTTTATGTTCCGGCGAAAGTGACTACTTGGTGGAGAGTCGTGAAGCGTACCATCATTACCGCACTCATCATGTCTTGGGAGCGTTTGAAAACTATTTAATGACAAATACTTTCCACGAAAGTGTTAAGTCGTATGAAGGAAGTGGAGTTTATTAGGCGGAGGCGAAACAACATGATGGTGTCTCGATGCTGGCGAAGTTTGCGAGTTATCGGGTTTGCACCTCATTTGGTGGAGAATGAGGAGCGTGTATGGCGGATGTTTACGAGAGGTTTGAAACCCGAGCATCGTCGGTATCTCATCTCTCATAAATTTTCTCTATTCGGATGTTGTTAACGAGGCTCCGATTGTTAGGCGAGATAACGAGTACGGTCCAATGAAATTACCACAATCGAGGATCATCTGGGAATGGCGGATCAACAAAACAACAATAATCGGTGGAGAAAGAAAAGGCGGACAAAATGGTAACCACTCTGGTGGTAATCATGGCCATGAAAATAGAAGAAAGCGAGTCGGGAGGAGATTTTAAAAAGAGGATTCAACAACAACCATGTGAAGGCAGCAGCGATGCAATGACAAGCTGGTTCCCAAGGGAGGAGCGACCACCCGGTCATATCTATAAATCACGGAAAAGAGGGACATATCGGTCAAATTGCCCACAGCGATTCGGGTATGCTATAATTGTGGAAAGGAAGGACATATCGCTTTCGAGATTGCAGATGGCGAAACCCTAGTTCAATGAGGGATTCGGTGACTCAAAAACATCGAGAAAAAGTCAAAGTCAATCGGTTCTGGAAGAAGCGTTTGTTGTGGCCGGTCAAAATGCGAGGAACCCAAGCGAGGTGATCACGAGGTAAGCTATTTATAAATTCTTGTGAAGTTTATACTTTACTGATCTCGGCAGTTTACCCATTCATTTATCTCTCCAGCTTGTGCTCAGCGTTTAAACTTGACTCGGAGAAATTAGACTTTGACCTATCTCGTGGAAACTTTCCGTTGGGAGAAACTTTCATCACATCCACTGTTTATAAATCTTGTCTAATCCATGTTGGCACCCTTATCTTACTGTTGACCTTATCTCTTTAAAGATACTTGCTTTTGATGTGATTTTAGGGATTGATTGGTTAACTACTCATCATGCCAAAATTGATTGTTTTCGTAAGGTTGTTAGTTTTCATATTCCTAAACAACTTTTGTTGTTCAATTCAAGCAACTAAACCATTAAAATCAATCATTTTGTCATATCTAATCATAAAGCTATTCGTTTATTAAAAAGCGGATGTCGAGCTTTCTTAGCCCATGTTATGGATTTGAATAAAGAACACGTCAAAATTGAATAATATTCATGTTGTTATTAACTTTCTGGCGTATTTCACGAAGAACTTCCCGATCTACCCCGAGCGTGAAGTTGAATTCTTTATTGACCTTGAACACAGTACAAAGCCCATTTCTAAAACCCCATATCGAATGGCTCTATTGAACTTGAGAGTTAAAGGTCCAACTACGGGAGTTGTTGGACATTGGTTTCATTAAATCTAAGTACATCTCCTCATAAGATGCTCTGTTTTATTTGTAAAGAAGAAAGGCGGGAGTATGCGACTTTATTATTGACTATCGGAATTGAACCATGTCACTATCAAGAATAGGTATCCTCTACCTCGTATTGATGACTTGTTTGACCGATTGCAAGGAGCACAATTCTTTTCAAAAATCGATCTTAGATTCTGGATATCATCGGTGAAGATTAGAGCGAGGATATTCAAAAGCGCTTTTAGAACTTCGGTATGGGCATTATGAATTCTTAGTTATGTCTTTCGGATTGACTAATGCTCCTGCGGCTTTCATGGATATGATGAGCCAAGTATTCAAAGAGTATTTGGATCGATTCGTTGTTGTCTTTATTGATGACATCCTCATATATTCAAAAAGCCGTGAAGATCATGAGCACCATTTGAAGCTGGTACTCCAAAGGCTTCGTGAAAACAAGCTTTATGCCAAGTTAAAGAAATGCGAGTTACGGCTTGAGGAAGTAGCATTTCTTGGGCATGTGATGTCAAAACATGGAGTATCTGTTGACGTGCGAAGATTGAAGCAATACTGAAGTTAGAACAATGAAGTCGGTGGTTGAAATCGTAACTTTTTTTTGGGCTTAAATTGGTTATTATCGGAGATTAAATGGAAGGTTTTCTCGAATCGCTACTCAGATTAACTCATCTAACTCGGAAGGATACAAAAATTCGTTTGGAGGCGAAGAGTGCGAAAGAGTTTCGAAGAGCTTAAAAGGAGACTTATTTACACTTTTTCTAACAATACCATCTGGTTCGGATGGATTTGTTATCTCTGATGATCTTGGGAAAAGGTTAGGATGTGTTCTCATACGGCGTGGGAAAGTCATAGCCTATGCCTCATGACAACTTAAAGAATATGAGAGGAATTATCCTACTCATGATCTAGAGTTAGCGGTGATCGTTTTTCTAAAGATCCGGAGGCACTATCTATATGGAGAGAAAGTGGAGATATATTAGGACCATAAAGCCTTAAATATTTCTTCACTCAAAAGAACTTAACATCTTGGCCGACGTTGGCTCGAGCTATTGAAGACTACGACCACACTATTCAATACCATCACGGAAAAAGCGAGCGTGGTATTTGATCGTTGAGTGAAGATCATATCACGAGGAATAATGAGTGCGATGATGTCAAATATCGATAGAAACCCGACTTTAATAGAAAAAGTTAAGGTTGCTCGAGCCACAGAGCCGGATGATGCATATGAAGAAGAAATACAAGAAGGAGCTATTAGGGGCGAGAATTGATGAAGAAGGAATACTTGAGTCCACTCGGACTTTGTGTTCTAGCGATTACGATTTGAAGTACAAGATTATGATGGAGGCACACAATACACCATTTGCAATCCATCCTGAAGTACTAAAATGTATCGTGATCTTGACATACATTTTGGTGGAACAATATGAAGAGAGATTGCAAAGTTTATCTCGACATGTTTAACTTGTCAGCGTGTAAAGCGGCGAGAGCATCAAGTGCCTAAGGACCATTGCAACCACTTGAGATTCCAGAAATGGAAGTGGGAACACATTACCATGGATTTCGTTCACGGGACTTCCACGGTTTCTCAAGGCATAAATGCTATTTGGGTTATTGTTGATAGATTAACCAAGTCGCTCATTTCTTGCCGAATCGAGAGACTTATTCCCTTGAGCGTCTTGCTCAAATGTACGTAAATGAGATTGTGAGATTGCATGGCATGCCGATATCCATAGTTTGGATCGTGACCCAAGATTCACTTCAAGATTTTGGGTTAGCTTGCAAAAAGCTATGGATGCGGATTTAAGATTGATTAAGCATACCATCCTCAAACGGACGGACAATCGAGAGGACTATTCAAACTCTTGAAGATTTATTAAGACTCGTGTCCTAGACTTCAAGGCGGTTGGGATAAGTATTTACCATTGGTGGAATTCTCCTACAACAACAGTTATCGAGCAAGTATAGGTGTGGCCCCATTCAAGCATTATATGGGCGAAAGTGTCGAAACTCTCCAATATGTTGGGATGAGGTGGGTGAAGCAACATTGTTGGGACTAGAGTTAAAATGTGTATATGACTCTGAAAAGATCCAAATGATTCGACAAGCGTATACAAACGGCACAAGATCGACAAAAAAGAGTTATACGGATCTTCATCGAAAGGATGTGGAATTTAGTATAGGGGATCATGTATTGTTGCGTGTTGCCCGTGGAAGGGAGTTACAAGATTCGGGAAGAGAGGAAAGCTCAATCCACGATTTATTGGTCCATTTCAAATTCTTGGCCAAGAGTAGGAAATGTAGCCTATAGACTCGCGTTACCTCCAAGTATGTCTCGTGTTCATAATGTGTTTCACATATCGTACTTAGTAAATATGTGAAAGACCCGAATCACGTTATTGAGTTAGAAACCGGACGAGATAGCCAGAGACTTAATGTATGAGGAAGTACATCAAGATCTTGGATAGGAAGGAGCATGTCCCTACATGACGAAGGTCATACCACAAGTTAAAGTCTTGTGGAGAAACCATGCTATAGAGAAATGACACAGGAGTTGGAAGCGAAAATGAAAGCGAGGTATCCTCATCTTTTGAAACACACCAGTCGTCGTCAATTTCGAGGACGAAATTTCATAAGGAGGGAGGTTGTAAGATCCCAAATAATTAATAAATGAAATTTAATTTCCTCTAATTATTATTTTGAAATAGTAAGGGTTGATGTGATTAATGTGGATGAATTCTACGGGTAAAAATACGCCAATATTTCAAAATATGCAAGTGGTTATAAAATATTCATTGTTGTTAAGGGAATATTAGTTTGGTCGTGGAATATTAAATGTTAATTGGGAATATTAAATGCGGCCAGTAGCATGTAATGTGGCCCCATAACGAAAAAGCGATTGGAGGAAGAAAATGACAAATATAAGTTGTTTAAAAATAACGGCGTAGTTATTACCGTTTACAACATTGGAATACCCGTAGTGGTTAAAACACGATGTCTGCGTTGTTGAGCGGTAGCACTGCGGTATTGCACCAATTATTGACTCTTACGTGAAGGCACTACTCAATAATGGTTACTGATAATTCTTTATTCGGTGTTTTATTTTATTGATTCAATAATTCTTGCGTTGATATTTTATATTCTTTGTTGTTTTAATAATTGTCATTACGGTATTTTTCATTGTCGAAACAATAATTCATATTATCTGAATAATATTATTAGATAACATTATTGGCAATGTCTAGAAAGTTACATCTAAGGAGAGGTTTGGTCACCTAATTGCGCCGCATGAAGGAGAAATTCTTATTGAAAGCCCCCTTCTCACAGGAGCTACTTTGTTGTCGATATTGTGATTACTGTAATATTATTTGTGAATAATTAATTATTGATTCATATGATGAGGAAAATATTGATTTTATGTGGATATAGATGGAAAAATTTTAATGTGACAATTGTTAAAATTGAAATTTTATCTTTTCTCATAAAATAATTCATTTAAATATATATTATTATATTTAATAATATAATAATGGTGATATTTTTACAAACGAATGTGGGATATATGAGTATCTGAGGAGGAAGAGTATTTTTGTTGCAATAAATGTTTAAAACATGTTAAACATGTCGGTTGGACCCCATTTATTGGTGAAATTTGATTATAGCCTCTAAAATCACCCGTTTATGGATTTGATTCAATTTACATTTGGGAATTTAGAAAAACTTTCTTACGCAAAGTTGTAGAAATTGGATTTCCTATAAAAATTCATGAGATTCGAATTTTTACTGATAAAAGGGCCATTTATTGTGAATTATTGAAGTTAGAAACTCTCAAAATAATTAATTTTGGAAGTTTAAATTATTTTAAATTAGAAAAAGTTTTTTTATTTTCTTCTAGAAGGTTGGCATGTGTGAATTGCTGAGATTCAGATTTCAAAGAATACGTATAATATTTTTATAAATATTAATATTTTATTAAATTTTTATAACTTTGGTGTTCTAAGCGATTTCATAAATAGTCTTGGGTTAGAATTGAAAATCACACAGAAAGCTGAAGTTTTCTCTCTCTATATTATCGAGCGTATTCTTGTGAGTATTTTGAGTATACTTTGAGTATTGCTATCTGATTGAAAGTTCAAGATATAGTCTATATCCGATTATTCCGGTTAAAAATCTTGATCTTTTCGAGGTAAGGGATATTATTTTTTTAAGTAATGATATTATTTCTTCAATATCATTATCTTTGAAATATTGATCTGAAGTTTTTATCAAATTTGGAGCGTTTGGTGTGGAGTTACTTATTCACGTACTGAGACTTTTATTCACGAATCTGACCTTATTCATGAAAAATGAAAATTTTTCTTTTAAGTCAAAATATCTATTGTGGATACTAGCTTTGATTGTATCCATGTTTTGATCATTCTTGAATTTTACCCCACTATGATTATTTTGAGGTATTTTTGGGCGTGGATAAAACAAAATACGAATCCTTAATCCTTAATCCTTGTCATTTTGTTTCAAATTGGATTCGTTTCTTTAAAAAAATATTTTCATCATCCTCGGTCTTAAATGATGATATTATTGAATATCTTTGGCACAGTAGTGCAAAGATGAATGATTTATGATGAATATCTTTGGCCCGTAGTGCAAAGATGAATGATTTCGATGAATATCTTTGGCTTGTAGTGCAAAGATGAATGATTTCGATGAATATCTTTGGCCGTAGTGCAAAGATGAGCAGTGTTTAGATGAACATGACCAATCGGTGAATGTCCTTGGCACCGTAGTGCAAGGATGAATATTTGATCTCGGATATATATTGATTGATGTTACGAGGGATAAAAATAGGCGATGAACTTTAAAATTCATACATGTAAGATAGTAGTTTGCATTCTACTTAACTCTTCTAATGAATTATTATTTCCGCTGCGAATATTGATTTAAAACTTGTTGTCTATTGTATTCTATTATATTTTTCCTGTTGAAGACTAACGATAATTTTGTTGTATATTATCTTAGTCATAATATTCTTCTTGGGCTAGTCGAGCTCACCCTTTTCCTTTTGTTCCATTTTTCTTCTCGGGGAGGCGAGAATATAAGCGAGTCTGAGTCGGGGTATGGAATGAAAGTTCTAGGAGAGTTGTTTAGTAGTCCTCACCATTGTTGTAAAATAATGTACCAATAATTATGATGAGGATTTATTTGTATGTGGATATTATGCAGATGGCAATATCTCGTATTTAAACTCACGAGTTTACTTTTGTAATAATAAAGTTGTAGTTGTTTACATCACAGTGTATTGACAACTTTCGGAATGGGGATGTAGACCTATTTTGGGGTGTCACATTTCATATATTTGTCTTTTCATTTCGCCATCTCGTTTAAGCCGGGTGCCTAAGCTGTGCCTTTGAAGTTGAGTGCCTTAGTCACTAAATAGTCATAGCGATCAGCGGCGTTGGCACTCATGAACTTTCTCCTGTCAAAGGCCCGAGTCGGTGCTGTAGACCTAGAGCTCTCGCCTCACTCTTTCTTCGATGATGGTTTCGGTGCCATGGTACTTGTATGGGTGAACTTAAAAAAAAAATCCGCATACCAAGGAAATTCTGTATTAACTCCAAATAGTTGTTCATCTAGAAATGATTCATTGATCACACGCTTATCCGTTTCATCTTTGTCTGGATTTTCTAGCCTCGATAGATGGTCTACTACTTAATTTTCTATCCCCTTCATATCCTTTATTGCTAAGTCGAATTCCTGAAGGAGAAGGATCCATCTGATAAGTCTAGGCATAACATCCTTCTTTAAAATCAAATAGAGAATTGCCGAGTGATCCGTGTAAACCACCACCTTTGTCCCAATCAAATATTCCTAGAATTTGTCAAAGGCATATACCACTGCAAGTAACTCCTTCTTTGTAGTTGTGTAGTTCATTTGTGTATCCGTAAGAGTTTTACTTGCATAGTATATAGCGTGGAATATTTTCTCTCGGCGTTGACCAAAAATAGCTCCTACCGTATAGTCACTCGCATCGCACATTAATTTAAAGGGCCTAGTCCAATCCGGTGAAACGCGATCACTAGAAATTTGTGGTCAACTTCTTTTCAACCTTTCAAATCTTTGTTTTACACTCCTCATCGAATCTGAACACTGCATCCTTCTCTAAAAGACTGCACAAGGGTTTTTCAATTTTAGAGAAATCCTTTATGAATCTTCTATAGAACCCGTCATGTCCAAAAAAACTGCGGATTCCCTTTACTGAATTCGGCGGTGGAAGATTCTCGATCGTGTCCAACTTTGCCTTGTCAACCTCCAAACCTTCAGCAGAAACCTTGTACCCAAGAATTATCTTTTCTTCAACCATAAAATGGCACTTCTCCTAGTTGAGTACCAAATTAGTTTCCACACACCGTTTTAAGACCATGACCAAATTCTCCAAACACTTATCAAAAGAGTTTCCATAGACTAAAAAGTCATCCATGAAAACTTCTACGTTTTTCTCCACCATGTCCGAAAAAATAGCCATCATGGATCGTTGGAATGTAGCTGGTGCATTACATAACCCAAAGGACATCCTTCTCTTGTTCCTTGGGAGCTATGACAATTTGGTTGTAACTCGAGTATCCATCCAGTAGGAAATAATATTTATGTTCAGCCAGTCAGTCCAACGACTGATCAATGAAGGGTAGAGGAAAGTGATCCTTCTGGGTTGCCTTATTAAGCTTTCTATAGTCCATGCATACCCTCCATCTGGTCACTGTCCTCATTGGAATTAGCTCATTATCTTCATTCTTAAACACTGTCATTCCACCCTTTTTCGGCACACACTGTACTGGACTGACCCATGCACTGTCTAAAATCGGGTAAATAATTCTCACATCCTACCACTTTAGTATTTCTTTCTTTACTACTTCTTTCATGATTGGATTAAGTCGTCTCTGTTGTTCCACTGTGGGCCTCGCATCCTCTTCCATGAGAATCTTGTGCATGCAAAAGGAGGGGTTGATCCCCTTTATATCGGCAATGGTCCAGCCAATCGCAGACTTATATTCTCTCAAAATCCTCAGCAATTTACTTTCCTACAATTCATTAAGTGCAGAAGCAATCATAACAGGTAAAGTATTTAAATCACCCAAATAAGCATACTTGAGGTTTTTAGGAAGTGGTTTGAGCTTAATAGTGGGTGGCTGCTCAAGTGAAGGTTTTATCCGAGCTGAAGTGTTTTCCTCCGTGTGTAATGGCTCGAATGGAACTTTGAATCATCCAAATCTTCATCCCCTAGTAGTGTAGTTTCTAATGGATCACTGACCAAACTTTTTACCATATTCGGTCGATGTTATCCACCTGGAAGCACTCCTCTTCATCCATAGGGAACTTCATGGCTTTAAATATGTTGAATGTAACTTCCTAATCTTGGACCCTCATGGTTAATTCTTCGTTTTGCACATCAATGAGAGTCCTACCCGTAGCCAAAAATTGTCTCCCCAAGATAATTGGGATGTTCTTGTCTTCCTCATAATCCATAATTATGAATTTGTCCACCTTGATCGAAATATCCTCCACAATGCCTCTCGGATATGTTATCAATCTATCTTTTAACTGCAACGATATGTTCATAGGCTTTGGCGCTGGTAAACCTAATTTGGTATAAACAGATAATGGCATGAGGTTTACACTTGCCCCAAAATAATATAAACACTTCTTGAAGGCCATGTTACCGATCGTGCAAGGTATAGTAAAACTCCCTGGATCCTTCAACTTTGGAGGTAACTTTCGTTGTAAAGTTGCGCTGCATTCCTCCGTTAACTCCACAGTTTCATAATCTTATAACTTTTTCTTTCTAGACAAAATACCCTTCATAAATTTGGCATAACTCGGCATTTTCTCTAGGGCTTCTACGAACGAAATATTTATTTGAAGTTTCTTGAAAACTTCCAAAAATTTAGCGAATTGCTTGTCTAATTTTTATTTTTGGACCCTCTACTGAAACGACGGTGGAGGATACACAAATGGCTTGATGTCTGACTTATTCTGTTCCTCTTTCTTCTCCTCACCTTGTTTCTCTTTAACCACTTTGTTTTCATCAACTTTGACATCCTTTTTAACTGAATTTTCTGCAATTTTCCCATCTAGATGTTTTCCGCTCCTCAAAATGATTGCTTGACACTATTATTCAATGCTAAGGCCAACTGTCCCATCTGATTTTCTAAATTTTTGATGGACACTGCTTGTGATTTCATCACCGCTTCGTTTCCCGATATGTGTTTCAACAAAAGTTCTTCTAAGTCTGTTTTCTTTTCTTGATGCGAAGCTACTTGTTGATGCTTATTTTGGAACCCCAGGGGATAAGAAGGTCATGGAACATGTTGGTTTTGATTGTTGCTCCATTAAAAGTTAGGATGGTTCCTATTCCCCGGGTTGTAGGCATTTTGATACATGTTTTGCGGAATCCTATTGTAGTTGCCCACAAACTGAACTGATGCTGGGTTGATGGCACACTGCTCTTTAGGATGTTCTCCTACACATAACTCGTAAACATATGCCACCTGCTATGGTTGTTCACTAGTCAAAGCATCCATTTTCTTCGATAAGGCTGAAATTAGTGCTGTTAGAGATGTTACTCCATCTACCTCTAATACCCCAGCTACCTTAGATTGTGTCATTCTTACTGTAGGCCATTGGTAGTTATTAGCTGCCATAGTTTTTATCAACTCATATGCTTCTTCATAACTCTTGGCCATAAACTCTCCACCCGAAGTTGCATCTATACTTGTCTTGAAATTCCCACTCAACCCATTATAGAACGTATTCATCTGCAAGCATTTTGGTAATCTGTGATTATGACACTTTCTAAGTAGTTCCTTGTACCATTCTCATGCCTCATATAAAGACTCCCATGCTGCTGCTCAAACATGGTGATCTCGTTTCTCATCTTTGCAGTTTTGGCTGGTGGAAAGAATATAGCCAAAAATTTCTGAGCAAGATCTTCCCATGTAGTGATCGATCCCGGCGGTAGAGAATGTAACCAACTCTTTTCCTTGTCTCATAGGGTAAATGGGAACAAGCGAAGTCTAACTGCGTCGTTTGACATCCTATTGTATCTGAAAGAGTCACATATCTCCAAAAAGCTGACCAAGTGTTCATTCGGATCGTCATTAGCTAGTCCCCCAAATTATACCAAGTTCTGGATCATCTGAATAGTCCTAGGCTTAATCTCAAATGTATTTGAAGTAATCGTCGGCCTGGTGATACTCGACTGAAGCTCAGTCACCTTAGGTGTAGCAAAATCCCTCAACACTTTCTGGTCTTCGGCAACCATTATTTTTTTTCAGAATTCTCAAAGTTTTTCCCGTTTGTCTTTTGTACACACTCAAAATTTTCTGCCTACCTATTACTAACATTGTAGGAAGTGAGAAATCTTCTTTCAAAGATAACCCTGGAAGACAGCTCAGCTAAATCCCGGAAATACCACCGGAAGTTCAGTTTCAACCCCGGAAAACATACCGGGAGTATCATTTCCCCATCTCGAAGATAACCCCGAGGATAGCAGTGCAAATACCAGAAATTCCACCAGAGAAGGCTGATTCATCTTGGAGATAACCCCGAGATATTCAGTCTTAGTCCCAAAAATAACACCGGGACAGACAATGTCAACCTTAGAGATAACCCCAAGGACTGCAGTTGCAATTCTGGAGATGACCCCGTAAATGCTTGTTTCAAATGCATGCAGTCAGCTTCAACCTCGGGACTCACACCAAGGCACTCAACTCACAAACTCAGAGATAACCCCGAGAGGACATGCACACCTCAAAGAAAACCTGAGGGCATTCAACACTTGCAGAGGTCCAATCTCAAAGATAACCCTGAGCAACATTTTCTTTATCAGCCAAAATCGGAGATAACCCTAGTAAGGGGCAAAATCGTCATATTGCCACCTCAACCCCACATGGCGCTGTCTCAACAAAAAAAAAATCGACATAATTCTACGCAACAATGTCCCACAAGAACCAAGGAGTTGCAATCCCGAGTGACTACTACGCAAGGCAGCACACCGGATAGAATTTGAAGCCTGAAGAGATATGACATGGTTCCATCTTCCTGACTTCTTACAACCTCTAATCCCATGTCATTGTGTAGCTCTCGACAACAGCAGTCTGAAACAGGTCTTATACACCTCAATCGGATGCTCGAATTGAAGTTCTGCAAGTTTGAGCAGACATCACGTTGCATGCATGCATACGCATGCCAGACTAGCGGGACCCACGGAGAATCAGGGCACCCCGGCGACGCAGTACATCTGCAGCTACCATGAGTAACACTCATGGCTCCCAGCTCTATAAATATAGATTTGGGGTATATTCATGAGAAAAAGCGAGGAAGCCTGTCCATTTTACTCATACACACCCATATTAAGTGCTTTCTCATTTTAAACACTAGTTAGCTCACATATAGCTATATTTTTACAGGCGAGAGCCGAGTGTTCATCCACTTAAAGACATAGAAGTCTTTTTTGGCAGCCCACTATAAGCCTTTTTACACATTATAAAGCCTTTCTCTTCATCTTTGCACACACTCTTCTTCACATTGAGAGTCGTGTTGTGTGTGTATGCCCAGACTTTGGTCCATGGTTTTCATTTCTGTCTGTATATTTATACTTATATATATATATACACGTATATATAAACTATTGTCGAACTTTGTTCGATGAGCCTGGATTTTACATCTAGAGCGTTCGCTTTTATATATATATATATATATATATATATATATATATATATATATATATATATATATATATATATATATATATATATATATATATTATTAATTGCTGTTTAACTTTGTTCGATGAGCCTAGATTTTACATATCGCAATGCGTTTCTTTTTTATGTATATATATAGCGACTAATCATTTGAAATGATAAAATGTCTTGATCTATATATATCACAATGCGTTTAGCTTTATATATATATATATATATATATATATATATATATATATATATATATATATATATATATATATATATATATTTACATTTACATTTTGTTAGGGCTGGAGTTTACTTACGTGGCCTTTTCTTTTATTTACATTCCATCCACTTTGAGTTTACTTCTTGGCGGTTGATCATTTTACTACTTTATTTACATTCAATCTCCACTTTGAGTTTACTTAAGTGGAGGTTGATCGCATTTACTGCTTTATTTACATTTTTGATCCCCCATGGAGGTGCTTCGTGGTGGTTGATCATGTCTTTATATATATATTTACCGCTTTTATACATTTTTATTTTCGATCCCCCGTGGAGGTGCTTACACTACTAGAAAATCAGCCTATAGCGACGGTCACCGACCATCGGTATAGGCTAAAAGACCGTCGCTAAAAGTTTTAGCGACGATTATTTGATCAAATCGACATAGAACCCACAAGTAAAGCCTATAGCGACGGTCTTTTGGCTTATAATACGATCACCACCCTAGCTATAGGTCATAATGCAAAATCGTGTATTTGCTCTTTACTAATGGTCATTTGAGAGTTATTGCTACGGTGCATGACCAGTAGCTATAGATGTCTATAGCGATGCTCGATGGCCGCCGCTATAGAGATGTATTTTATAGAACATTATAGCTACGATTAGATGGCCAATCATATATCCTTTTTATTTTAAAAAAATAATGCACATTTATTCAACAAACACAAATATAATATAAAATAAAATATAAAAATATTATATACATCATTTAAAATCATTCACACTACTACATTACAATATATAAGAAGAGATATTTTACAACATTACAATCATTCACACTGATCTTTCACAATACAATCATTACAACATTACAATCATATTACGTACAATGACCATCTACTCAATAAAATGAAGGAGTGACATCTTAGTGTAGATATCACTCAATAGCTTCTCATATTCTCGCACAATGACCATCTACCGAGGGGCATCAACATCCATATTATCACGATCGAGCACTTAGATGGCGAGAACACACCGCAGAGTCGGGACCTTTGAGGGGCATTCACTATCCATATTAGGTTGCTTTTTAGGCGAAAGACAAAACGAAAAAAGCATAAATTAAGCGACAAACAATGAGAATGCACTTAAATTAGATCCTTAAAATTCGAGCAGATGATTTTTTTTTCATTCATTATTGTATTACTTTGTAATTTCAATTCATTATTGTATTACTTCCACGTGTAAGCTACTTACACCACCACCCGGTAGTGCTATAGGTATTCCTTAGTGGCATTATTGTCATATATCATTTAACAATATCACAAAATGTAATACATATAGGTATTACTTAGTGATAATATCTCTCGATTAACAAGAAACTATATACTCAAACAATATCGGAGACGATTCACATGCACCATAATAAAGATTGGAAGATCACATGAGCAATACATACATCATTTACTCTTGCAACTTTGGACTTCCATGGCCTTGTCAAGAATGTCACCCTACAACAACCACATATCTTCTTAGAACAATGAAAGAATTTATATTGAAGCCAAATAAAAGTGAGTATTGCACATAATTACCACACGATCGATTGTTGATAAGTCCACATTTTATACTTTAGGCGTAGCGTTTGCATTCATCCTAAGAGATCAAACAAATATACACGTCAACAACTTAAGTTAGCGACAATACACTTTCGTTTGCATAGACATATGTTATAATCCTTGAAAATAAAATGTGTTAATAGTTTGGGAGCCCTGTAGCACCTGTTAATCATCATTAATCAGATAAACATTTGCTTTAAGAAATATTTATGGGATGAAATTAGAATTAGTTTCCTTTTGATGGATGAGGAAAACAATCTATATAAATCCTTGATCGCCATGAAGATCCTCCGTCCTAGATCGACAATGGGTTTCTGCCAACCCAACTAAGGAGAGTTAAGCAAAAACAAAGGTTTACCCAGTGCGAGAACATAATCACAATTCACACACAATTAGTATCGAGATATGAACTATTTCATAGGTGTAGAAACTCCAAAATTAACTTAAAATGAAAATGAATACGATCGTATAAAATCGAATTACCTTCCTCAAACCTTTGTGTGGAAGCTACGACTTGCTTTCTTACCTCCTCGGCATCAAAGGAGATCAACAATGGCATCGGGGGCTTCTTATTCTTTGAACTCCTCTATAAATGAGATGATTAGCTCTGCAACCTACTCAATGAAAATTGGATTCCTCCTTCACAATAATCAAAAAGGCAATACAAATTGTCCCAACTGTTAGAAACTTGCCATGGATGGGGTTAAAGCCTAATTGTGTATGCATATGCTATAATACTAAGGACCTTGTTTAATTATTAGTCACAATTTTAAGCAATAATTTTCAATGTCCATTTTCATCTTTATCAATGAAAACTTTCATTGTCCATTTCAATATCTAACTGTTTTTCGGTTTCTTGATCAAAGCACCGAATAAATAGCATAATTTATGTAAAATAGGCACATATAATATTGAATTAATGATACAAGTGAAGAAAAAAGAAATTGAAATAAATAGTTAAGAATGAAAGGTAAACCTTGAGGAGGGAACTCGGTTTAAACATTGGAGTCTCGATTATCCACAGTATTCAGAAGGATACATCATTTGTAAACCAATTTTGCATTAGCTTTCTTTTTACCATCACGAATAACAACAGGCAACATACATTATGTATTGAGATAAAAAAGAATATAAAAAATCTAAGACTGCATTTGTTTAAATGGATTTAAGGGAATGTGATTGTAATCCTTCAACGAACTCTTGGTCCTAAATTTGGTAGGAAACTCGTACTCCAACTTAAAAAACGTAGGATAGCATAATGCCCGTAAAAGGTACCACCATCTTTCCCAGTTATCATTCTTCCTCCACTATATTATGGAACTATAATTGTAAATTAGTGCCTTTAAACAAATATAGCCTTAATTTCTATGCTCATAACACATCTTATGTAGTTATGTGTGCATCTATGGAATTAAAGTAAAATTTTCATATGATTTTACATATATATATATATATTACACACATGTATGTATATGTGTGTGTGCGTGGTATCTGCATAAAGTAAGCTGAGACTTGCATACAAATTACAATCAGACCTCAGCCATTTTATTCTGCTTCTTCAATTGACCTATGATCAAAAAACCAATCATAGGAGCTTCAACTAACTTAACAAAAAGCTTGACATAAACCCAATCAAATGTGGAGCTGCAATCATCCACCAAAAAGAAAATTATTCACTCACATTTCATTCAAAAAGAGGTAGAATCAAATAGCACAGGAGAAATTAAAGACCTTGGATTACTTGAGGATCGTATTTCTCGCCCTCGTGTCACCTTCATCTACTCTAAAAGAAAAACTCGCTTCTTCCCCATCTTTAACCAAATTCAGACCTTCAAATCGCATCAAAAGATGTTTTTTCTAATAAATCTACTCTAGCTCACACAGAGCCCACAGCCACTCGGCCTACACAAATTAAACATAAAACCATCACCTTTAAAGCGAAATCATGGGCATATGTCATCTAACCCTTGGTATAAATTTACACATATAGATACATATGTACGGGTTTGAATAAGAGAATGGCCTTACCGAAAAGAGGCAGCGAGGTAACAAGAAGAAGAAGCCCTCAGTTATGCTTCCATACTAACAACATATTGCCCATGAGCTCCAAATTTGATCTTCACAATTGAGATATTGATACCTAGTAGCATGATTTGATTTCTTGGTCTCGATTGGCTTAGAAGAGGAGATTAGGGGCGAATTCTAAGGTTAGGGCTTCTCGTACATGGTGGACGAGGAGGTATATTGGATGGAGCTCATCAAGCCCTTGAGAATTAATTGGGAAATAATTCAGAGAGAGGGAGGGAAATAAGAAGTGGAACAAAAAATAACGAGGGAAAGAATAAAAACTTGTCAATATCGATGGCCAAATGGTGACCCTCAAAATAGATTATCATATCTTGACAATTCGACTGTGGCCGTCGCTATTGAGACCCTATAGCGACAGTTTAGTCCCGACGTAAGCTATAGCTAAATCGCCTATCTTGATTTTCTAGTAGTGTTAAGTGGTGGTTGATCATGTTTGTATATATATATATATATATATATATATATATATATATATATATATATATATATATATATATATATATATATATATTCTGACTTTTATATATATAACGCTATCGCTTTTCAAATAAACTACGGACATCATGTGAGCCTAGGAATCATGTGATCACAGATTCAGTCTACTAAATCTAGATTCGGTTCCCGTGATGGACATTTTCAGCTGTAAGCAGCTTGTAAATTATTCACGGTGTTTGAATTTCCTTAGATGGCTTTCATGCCCATAAGGAGTTCGACACTGCTATATATTATTTTCTCGAAGATGCTTCGCATCTCAAAAATAAAAGCAATCAAGTCAAACATTTAACAATAAAATGGAAGTATAAAAAGGCCTCAATTACTATTGAGCACAGGGTTTGAAAAAACCTCTTTTATAAAACCTCATTGCAATATCTTATTTGAAATTGAATTTTTATATAAATTCAAACCCTTTGTATATATGTGGGAACGAGGCCTCGTACTACTTCCAAATAATAGCATATTGACTTCCCACACATTACACATTATATAATTTCTTGAAAAGTGGCAGCCACCATGGTAACATGGATGTCGGGGGGTGCCTAACACCTTCCCTCCACATAATCAAGCCCCCGAACCTAAATGAATCTCAGTTTCACAGACCCATTTAGCAGTGTCACATCATTGGGTCAATGTGCAAACCTTTTCTCGATTGTGTTGGTGCAACTAGTTAAAAACACCAACTGGCGACTCTTATAGTCCAATCGTCGACATATACATGTCGGACCTTTTTCACTTGTTTTTTCAAACAAATCTCACATAACATGAGAACACCAAAGAACAAAACGAGAAAGGGACAAATAAAAATCCCGACGTCGACGGTGGCGACTCTCTGCTGACTACTACGATGAAGAGGGCTTAAGCCGCTACTACAAGCTTTTCAAAACTTTATATGCTTGTGTGTGAATGTTGCAGTTACATTTTTTGATGAATGTGTACAAATGCATTTTACTTACTGCATTACAATATATCTATCTGTGATATTAGTGCTTCGTACATGTCATCATTTTCATAAATAGTGAGACACGTTGTATGTGAATGTATGTTGTGTGGTTCCTCCACCAGGAGGTTATCTGTCGATGTTTGATTCTTTGGACTCGTAGGAAGACTAACTCCAATGTGGCTCAAAAAAGGCACCACCTGTTAAGCGCTCTAGTTGAAAGACCGAATTAATTTCCCGTCAAGTACATTGCGATGATCTGGGAACTTTCATGCCAAAAAGCCGCGAGAGTAACCTAAGATAGGTCAGCCTCTGATAAACCAAACGTGGAGAAAAGTCTCTTCATACTTTACATTTGCAAATTACCTGTAAAGACAATTACTTGTAATTATTCTATGTTCATCTCTATGTAATGGAAAATATGAAGAATATTTGCACATGCATATTAATACATGACATGATATCAAATGACACCCGTTTTACAGGATAATATTCCTAAAATGGATACATTATGATAGCATGTAAACATTTATACATTCCCTAAGACTAAACTACATAAGTTTTTATAGGGAAACAATTAGGCATGTTACCCTCTCAAAATCTAAAAAGGCCTCGAGCCTACAGCCAACTATGTCTTCATCTGACCAATCTAATCCTGCTCCTGTCTCACGAGAAGAGTTTTACGGATTAAGGAAGTAAATGACAGATTTGACTGTTCTACTTAAAGAACTACACCAATCTACTCAAGGTTCGCGAATACCCGTATATATAAAATCCTCTGCACAAGGAGGAGCACAAGGTTCAGATAAAATAATTCCTGAACTGCAGTTGGATACGACCAACAAAATTCCTAAAAACACTCATCTTAAAGAAGATCCAGACACCGATGATATCATGAAGAAAGTCCTTCAAATAGAGGAAACCATCCGTTCTATCAAAGGGATTGGAACACACGGGAGTGTTTCATATGCTGACCTTTGTATATTCCCTTGGGTGCATTATCCAGAGAAGTTCAAAACTCCTGACTTTGAAAAGTATGATGGGTTAGGAGATCCTTACACACATTTGAAGATATTTATAGGAGAACTTGGATCTTATGCAGAGGACGAGAAGCTCAAAATGAAGTCATTTCGGAAGAGTCATTTGGAGAAGCCGATAATCGTGGTATACCAGATTAGATAATTCAAAGATCTATAGCTGGGAGGAATTAGCTCATGCCTTCTTCACTCAGTACAACTTTCAATCTCAGATGGCTCCTGACCGGTACCAGATTACCAAGGTCAAGAAACAATCTACTAAGTCTTTCATAGAGTATGCTCAAAGGTGGAGGTGCCTTGCTGCTCAAGTTATTCCTTCCATGACGAAATCAGAAATGGTCATGAACTTCATAGACATACAAGAAAATCCTTTCTATGAAAGAGTCTTAGCTAGTATTGGCAAGCCATTTTTTGAAATGATTAAGCACGGAGAGATGGCTGAGATAGGATTGAAGTCAGGAAAGATTCAAGACCTAGTCGCTCTTAAAGAAGTTGCTGAGCACATCCAGTCTGGAACTTATGGAAACAACCCCCGGAGGGTCCATAAAAATAAAGAAAAAGATGTTTCCTTGATACTACAAGGTCAAAAAGGCAGTCAGAATTTGCCTATCCAGAGGAGAAACTACTCCCCTTTACAAGCACAGTCTTTGAACCCTCCATTGCCTAAAGGTGGAGAAGTCAGATGCCCCCGAGTGTTCACACCCTTAGGGGACTTGCTCGAGAATATCATTACTCTTCTGACTACTCAAAAGAAAATTACACATCTTTTTCCACCAGCCAACCCGAATAGGAAGGGTTTCAATGCTACTCGGAAGTGTGCTTATCATGCCAGGGCACCTGGACATGACACTCAGGATTGCTGGGTCTTGAAACACAAGATCCAGGACTGACAATGGGGAGATTGTTGTGACTAAACCCGAAAAACCTCATGTGCAAGACAATCCTCTTCCTCAACACAAAGAAGGAGAGGTCAATATGATTAATTGGAGCAGTGGACAGAGTTCCAATTATGTTATTGACTCTTCCTAGACCAGCAAAGATGGTACTGACAAATGGGATTATGCGCAGTTCCAGTTTATGATGGAGTGAAAGATTAAGGCTCTTTGCAAACAAGGAGATCAGTTGGCAGAACTGGTGATTCATCAACACCATGTCACACGCCAATTAATCAGTCAGGAGCATGCTAGTCTCCTTCCTTTTGTCATGAATATTCCATCCTCGCCTTCAGAAAGTGAAACACTAGAGGATAAAGTTGGAAAAAGAGCAAGTGCCAAAGCCCGTCGGGATTTTGCCAACAAATGGGAATTTACATATCTTGGCCAACCTATGGAGGAGATATTTCAAATGTTGATCAATAAAGGAAGAATTACATCTCTTCTACCTTCAATCAATCCCCGTTCCAGACGGTTTAATTCTGAGGGAGTATGCCAATATCACTCCCACTCTCGCGATCACAGTACAGAAGAATGCTGGGCACTCCGCCACCTCATTCAAAATTTAATTGACAGCGGTGTCCTGCAAATGACAGATGATGACACTTTATTACTCGAGAGTGGGAACACATTTCCTACAAAATGGAAAGACGGAGTAGTAGTTATCTCCGATGATGATGATTTGGCTGCCAGCCCACTCACAATACAAGCAATTCAACTCAAAGGAGCTGACAATCCTTTAAAAGTGGATGCACCAGGGCCAATTAACTTACCATTCAGACAACAATATCTTGTTGTCAGCCTACACAAAGTCCCATGGAATTATGGGCAGGCTGAAGGATCTACTTCACATACTACTACTGATGTGTCGAATGATAATCCACTGTATCTTCCCCATCGGGTGATGAAGCCCGCCATCAAATCAAATGAGAAAGTTCCCATGGAGAAAATTGAAGAATTCCTCCGTACCATGGTCCATAACGAAGCCAAAGTGGTTTTAAGTTTGAAAGAAGCTCCACAGCAAATTTCCATACTAGACTTGGCTTTTACTTCTGAAGATCATAGGAAGATATTTCTAAGGGTCTTGGAAGAAGCCCATTTACCAAAATCAATGGATGTGGAAAAATTCCAACATCTGGTTGATCACATTTTCAAAAACAATATGATATCTTTCACTGATGACGACATACCCGCTGAAGGGACCGGTCATTGCAAACCGTTGCATATAGCGATTTTGTCCTCTGGATACATGGTTGGAGGAGTCTTAATAGATGGAGGTTCATCTCTTAACATCTGTCCTTATGCTACCTTGGATAAGATGAATGTCAACCCCAAGAGGATCGAAAGCAGCCATACAATTATCAAAGCTTTTGATGGATCCCGACGAAACGCCATTGGAGTAATTGAATTACCAGTGGAGATTGGTCCACATACATACAGTGTATCCTTTTATGTGCTCAAAATAGCCACAAGATATAACCTGCTATTGGGAAGACCATGGATTCATATGGCTGGAGTTGTCCCTTCCACCCTTCATCAGCAACTCAAGTACATTATCAACAATAGCCTAGTCACTGTTAATGCTGAGCTAGAATGTCCGGCACAAGGTGACATACCACTCATCAGCTTCAATTCAAAAGTTGAGCCGGTCAGTTTCCACACCCTGGAGGTGAGCAACACTCATTACCATCTCATTGGGGCACCACCTCCCAAACTTAAGATTTTTGCCGAAGTTATGTCAGCCACTCAAGAGATGATGTCATTGGGTCATCAACCTGGACAAGGGTTGGGCAAAGAGCATTAGGGCATTAAGCACCCGATTCAAGTGCCTAGTCAAATAAGGACAGTTGGATTAGGCTATTCTGCTAGCTCCAGTCACAAGAATCCTCATAAGCACAAACAGATTCCTTCAACTTTAGCCACACGGTGATTTTCTCCACCTGCAACTCATGAGCTGATACAGTCTCCGATAAAGGTGTCAGCCCATATTATGGCTATGTTATTTCCCAAACCAGTACCGGTTAAAGAAAAAGAGGTCCTGATTCCTGATCCCGAAGTGGAAGAGATGGAACGAAAACATAAACAAGACATCGCCCTGATGATGTTGGGCATACGCATCATTGTCCAAAATGAGCATACAAACAGATACACCCCAGACGATGATTGCCTTGATATCATGGTCATCATTAGGGAAAATGAGGACGATGATAGCCCCTCCATCACTGCAGTCCATCAGGACTTTACCCTTAACAATTGGAGCAGCACTCCATGCATTGGTCGACGATGGTAAAATGGGCAGAAATTCCATCTGCCTTGTAGATAACTTTAACTGTTTACTTTTCTGTACAGTATTAGCAGTTTTTTATTAGTACATGCTAACACTTTGTATGATTGAACAGTTTCATATAGTAAGTGAAAGCATATTTTATTTCAGGACTCTGACTTTATGTCTGCCTGTACTTGCTGATGAGGTGCCTTTTCTCCACAAGGACTGTAACTTTGATGAAAAGTTGGACTCATACTTGATGGAAATACAAGAGGACATTGAGACACCTCAGGAGATTAAGGAATGGGTCGAAGACAAACCTAAACCTAATCTGGATCAAACCACTTCTTTCAATCTCGGAACCTTAAAAAACCCTAAGCTAATCCAAATTGGTTCAAACCTCACTCCAAATCAACGGAATGACATGGTTGCGCTACTAACCCAATTCCAGGATGTGTTTTCATGGTCTCATGAAGACATGGTTGCTTTGTCCACTGACATTGTCCTTCATCGCGGGGTATCATCAGATTATGGTTGCTGAGGAGGATCATTAGAAAACTACTTTCATCACACCTTGGGGAACCTTTTGTTATAGACGGTTGTCATTCGGCCTCATCAATGTCAAAGCAACCTATCAGCGAGCTATGATGGCTCTTTTCCATGACTTAATGCATAAAGAGATACAGATCTACGTGGATGACATAATTGTCAAGTCCCGAAGGGAAGAAGACCACTTAGACCATCTTAGAAAGCTTTTTAACAGGTTGTGTAAGTATAACTTAAAGTTGAATCCAGCCAAGTGCGCCTTTGGTGTTAAATCAGGCAAGTTGCTAGGTTTCCTAGTCAGCCACAAAGGGATTGAGCTAGATCCCACTAAAATCTAGGCCATCAAGGAAATTTCCGTTCCTCAGATAAAGAAGGAAATACGAGGATTTTTGGGAAGAATCAACTTCATTAGCAGGTTTATTTCTCAACTCACAGCAACCTGTGAGCCCATCTTTAAGCTCTTAAGGAAGAACTCCTCCATGAAATGGAATGATGAGTGTCAGAAAGCCTTCCTTACAATCAAAGAGTAGTTGGTTAACGCTCCTATTTTGGTACCTCCCAGGGATAATGTTCCCCTATTCATGTACTTGTCCATTAATGATAATGCTATGGGCTGCATGCTGGGATAGAAAGACGATAGAGGCCAAGAGCAAGCTATCTATTACCTCAGCAAAAGATTCAGCAACAGTGAACACAAGTACACTCTTATTGAGAAGACTTGTTATGCTTTAGCATGGGCTTCCATTAGGTTACAACATTACCTCCATGGTCATACAACCCATCTCATATCTCGCGCAGATCCTCTCAAATACGTGTTCAGTAAGCCCATACTGAATTATTGGATGTCCAAATGGCAATTGATTCTGCAACAATTTTACATCGTCTACGTGACGCAAAAGTCAATTAAAGGACAAGGAATTGCGGATCAAATGGCTGCCGCACCCATAGGGGATTACAAACCTTTAGAAATATACTTCCCCGATGAAGGGGTCATGACAATTCAGCAACACCATCAGTACGATTCATGCCATACGTAGAAAATGTATTTTGATGGAGTCATTAACTACGAAGGTTCTAGAAATTTGGAGCGGTTCTAGTATCCGATCTGAGGAGCATGATATCCGTCGCCGTCAAATTTATAGTTTGTCGGCCTGTAACACACCCGAGTATGAAGGCTGTATTATGGGACTCAAACTTGCCAAATCAATGGGTATCAGACGGTTAACTGTCTTTGGGGATTCAGAGTTGGTAATCAAACAAACCATGGGAATCTATCAAACCAAAGAGCTACATTTGCTGCCTTACCATCGACAAGTTTAACAGATGGCTTCAGAGTTCGAAGAAGTACACTTCCTCTACATTCCTCATAATAGGAATGATTTTGCGAATGCGCTAGCAACTTTGGCCTCCTTAATCAACATACATGACAAGGAAAACATGTCAACCATCCCATTTGCCCTACAAAAGGCTCCAGCTTATGGGAATTACATTGGAGAAGTATCGAATGAGCTATCTCCCATCCAACACCCTTGGTATTAGCATATCAAGGAGTATCTGCGAGATGGATCTACACCCACTGAGGTGAGCCCGACTGAAAAAAGACGGATCCATCGAATGGCTATGAAATTCTACCTGAGCGGAGATGCACTCTACAAAAGAGATGTAGGATTAGGTATCCTTAGATGTCTGGACAAAGACCAATCTCAAAGACTCATGGATGAAATCCATGGTGGAGTATGTGGCCCACACATGAGTTTCCCCCTACGTGTTAAGAAGATACTCAGAACAGGGCATTACTGGCTTACTCTCAAGGCTGACTGTGATGATCACGTCAAGAGGTGCTATCAATGCCAAATTCATGGGAATGCTATCCATGCCCCTCCATGGGAACTCCAAAATATAAGTTCACCATGGCCCTTCTCAATGTGGGGAATGGACATGATCGGGCCCATCGAGCCCAAAGCCAGTAATGGGCATCAGTTTATCATCACCATGATCGACTACTTCACCAAGTGGGTAAAACAGCCTCCTTCCCCAGGGTTACCAAAGAAGTCATCATTGCTATCATTAAAAACAATGTCATTTTTTAGTATGGACAACCAGAGGTAATTGTGTAAGACAATGCTAAGTACCTCAACAATAAAATGGTAGAGGAGTTATGCAGTAAATTCAACATTAAACACCTTAACTCCGTCATCTACCGTCCAAAGATGAATGGTGCTATTGAAGTGGCTAATAAAAACATCAAGAAGATTATGCAGAAGATGTCCGCCAACCACAAAGGATGGCCTGACCTCTTACCTCTGACTTTAGTAGCCTACAGAACTTCAATGCGTACTTCTACTGGGGCAACCCCCTACTCATTAGTTTATGGGATGGAAGCAGTACTCCCCACAGAGGTGGAAATGGAATCCCTTAGAGTATTGATGGATGCTCAGCTAGATGAAGACCAATGGGTATAAGACAAATATCACCAATTGTCTCTAGTAGACAAAAGGCGAATCGCGGCTTCTTCCATGGTTACTCGCTTTTTGAGAAGTCACGAAAAACGCTCTTCCTAAAACCACCAACTTTGTTTTGTCCATATCCGCCTTTGGTGCTACTGTCCCAGCTAGACTTGACATCACTATACGACAAAATCAAGCTAAATGACATTCTCTTCTTAAAATTTCCACTTCTATTATCTTGGACATGATTACCACCGAAGTGGTTACCATTCTTGGTATGATAATTTCCCCCACGATGGTCATCATTGTTCCGATGGCCGTTGCCAATTGCATTTGATTATTATCGTGTTGTTGGTCGTTACCTTTTGGTTATGCTAACTCATTATCGCACTCAATAATCGAGCCTTATTCACAACATCCGAATATAAACAAAGTTTATGAGAAATGAGGTATTAACGATATATATCGGGTTTCAAACCTCTTAGAAACATTACGTCATTCGCTCCTCATTATCGACCAAATGGGATACAAACCGGGATAACTCATGAAACTTAGCCTCGAATCTGATATGCGGTCATATTATTTTGCTCCATTGCTTATCTCAACATTTTCGGGATGCCATTTTCAAACACCGCCACAAAAAAGGGTTAATTAACATATCACATATTATCCCTATACTACGACCAATTCAATTAAATACCAAATAAACTTAGGTAGGTCATACTAGCGAAGGAATTCCCCTCTCTCCTCCTAGTTCTCGTCTCTCATCTCGTGAGGATCATATCCTAAGCTTTGATACTAACCGTGGCGCCCCCAAAAATAGGTATACATCACCCATCTTGAGTCGCCAAATACATGGTACATAAATCAAATACAACTTAATTATACAACTGTCGTGTACAATACGACAAAACATAAAATGAGAGTTTAAATACAAATATTGTAATCTAGACAATATCCACACTCAATTGAGTCCTCATTACATTTATTATCACACTATTTAACAGAATAGTGAGGACTACTAATGTTATTATCTGTACCGTCACTCCGTTCCCCGACTAGTCCCTGCAACGTTCTCATTTCCTGAAGAGAATAATGAAAGCAAAAAGGGTGAGCTCAACTAGCCCAGTAAGAAATATTATGACTAAGATAATGCATAATAAATTAGCGTTAGCCTTTAACAGTGTTAAATTGATTCAATATAACAAACATCAAGTTTAACTACAGCGGAACAAGCAATCCATTAAAAAAATCAAGTAGAGAATAAAATCTACTATCTTTTATGATTTAAAAGGTTTTTCATCACTTTTATCATTGGACTCGACAATAAATAATCCACATCATCCATGCACTCACTACCCAGGATATTCATTAGTATCACAACCACAAATTATCCATGCACTACGGGCCAAGGATATTCGTGTATTCATCAATGGTCATGATCATGCCAACAACTGTCCATCAATGCATTACGGGCCAATGAGGACTTTTACCACATCATTTGTAACATTACGGTCATGATTATACCGAATAATCCCTGGTCATAATCATACCAAGTCTATCTATGGACTATAGGCCACGGATGACTTTCAACATAATAAAAACATGAGGATGATGACAATGATATAAGAATTCAATAAAATAAGTTCAAGAATTAATTTATCCATGAACTAATAACGTCCAAATTATCAACATGATACTTCTTTGTAGAGTAAAATTCAAGAATGCTCATAAGAATATTTCCATGAAAAGATACTGGATGAAGCGCAAATATCAAGGATATTCCACTAATTTCATGGAGTATAGAAGTTAAAACTTTACCCAACTGAGTATAATAAAGAATGGAATAACAAAAGAAATCACCAGGCATGCAATAGACCGCACAGACAGGTTATTCTAACAGAACAATAAATAACAAAACCAGGTCATGTATAAACGCATATACAGGATATTCCAACAGAATAATAAATAACGGAACCAGGTCAGGCGAAATTCACACCAACAGGATGTTCCAACAGAATAATAAATAATGGAACCAGGTCATGCGTAAACGCACAGACAAGATGTTCCAACGAATAATAAAGAATGGAATAACGTAAGAATTTCACCATGTATGCGGTGCTTGATGAGACGAGGTTATTCCAACATAATGATAAAGAATGGAATAACGAGAAGAATTTCACCATGTATGCGGTACTTAGCAGATGATAAAGTTATTCCAACATAATGATAAAAATGGAATAACGAAGAATTTCACCAAGTATAGGGTAGCTCACAGATACTGAGTTATTCAATGAATAAAAAAATGGAATAATGAAGTTCTCTTAAGTGAATCTGAAAGAAATAATACCCACTACGATTACAACAAATAATATCCCTTACCTTAGAAGAAATCGGATATAGGAGTAGTGAAGTAGCGAGAATACTTTTCTTCTTTCTCTCTATAGTTTCTCTCTCTAGAGTTTCAAAGGAATTCGTAAGAAATAATGAAGGAATGAGCTTCTATTTATAGGAGAATGGGTGAATAGTAACAAATTCATGAAACGATCCAGTTGATTTACTATCACGGTTATAAATAAAATATTCTAATAAAATAAAATCTTTTAAATAAAATATAATATATTCTATTTATAGTATATTAAAATAAATAACTTTATAAAAGTATTACATTTTATATAAAAAGATTTTACTATGCAAAAACACTATCTGAGACACTATCAATCACTATGCATAATAAAATATAATATATTCTAATTATTGTCTAATAAAACAAATAACTTTATAAAAGAATTCTATTTTATATAAAAAAGATTTTACTATGCAAAACACTATGCATAATAAAATATAATATATTCTAATTATTGTATAATAAAACAAATAACTTTATAAAAGTATTACATTTTATATAAAAAAAGCTTTACATTTTATTACATTAATAATACTAATAAAATAAAACTTCATCATCATTATTATAATTCACACTATTAATCAACCAGTCGAATGCGTTCCTGGGAAAGAGGGGCTTTCAATAAGGATTTCTCCTATTGGCGCAATTAGGTGACCAAACCTCTCCTCAAGTAACTTCTAGACATCGTTAATATTGCAAATAATAATGTTAATAACTTCGTCGTCTCAATTATTAATTTAATAATATATAAAATATTGACAATAATTGAATCAAATAACGTTGAGATACTATCGCGGCAATTATCGTAGCAATAATTGAACAAAAGCGAGTGACTTCTCACGTAAGCATCGATAATCAATACCGTGTGCTACTTATGCAACCACAGCAGACATCGTTGTTTTTTACCAATGGAGTAGTTCAACAAAGATTAACGGTAAAAACTTTCGTAGTTATTTTCAATAAAATATTTTGTCATTTTCTCGATCCGGCAATAATTCCGTTTGTAGGGTCCACTAATGATTGTCTTGAGTTGCATTTGGATATTTCCCGACAAAAAAGAATATTCCCCAACCAATTGAATATTATACAACAACTTGCATACTTTGCAAAATTTATAAATATTACCCACAACTATAACATTATATCAAATTCACTCCATAATATAAAAAAAATATTTCGAGAAACTTAAATCTTTATTCGTAAAATTTGGGGTTTCACATTTAAAAAACATGACTTGGTTTTGAAGAAGATCATTGACAACCAAGATCAATCTAAGGGAAAAGAATGCTCCAAAACCCTAGTCATGCACGATCGCTCTATAGTCATGATGCAGAGCCTGGTACATGGTGTAAATGTTGAACCATTTCTCTGTAGGCTGGGTAAAACCGGGAACCTACATCACAAAGTAGATTAACATCAGAATCCTTTACTCCTCATCAATAGGAAAGAAGGAAGATCAAAGTCTAGCTTTGTACCTCATTTGCATGCAAGTAAACTGAGGGATGTCTACTCAAATCTCCCAACAACTCTGGGTTCACCACTTGAATACTCGGGAGGTCCCTACGGGGAACATGTGCAGCAAGAGCAGGAGCCTCAAACGGTACATCCTCCTCCTCGTCCTCCACATCCGGTACATCAACTCGAACATGATGTATCACTGCCTCTGCCAAACGATGAGGTTGTCTCATGGAATGGGGTCGAGGCACTTCAGAAGCCCTCATCCGCACACCAGAAGTGGTCCTGCGGGAACGACTCGGCTGATCCGGATCCATATATCTGGACCAAGTCTCCAAATCACCTCAGAAAGGGTGTGGTAAATTCTTATCTAGAGCTTTTTCAAAATGCAGTTTTATGACTACATGCATGCATGCATTATTTTAACATACGTCTACAGTAGAGTTAAAAATGCATGACTACCCAATGCCTGTATTTTGGAAATTTTTTTCCATAGTCCCCTTTGTAAATAGGACTATCCAAATGCACATAGGCATGACTAGGTGGCCATTCAGTAGCACATCTACCCACAGTCATATGCATCCTACATGCATTAATATATCAAAGTAAAAAAATCTATAAGGGCATCCTAATTACCAGGATTATTTTGTTTTTTCCACCTTTGCTCATTTGTCCTCAAATAGGATAAGAAATAGCATAAAAAGGTGTCAATTTGACTGTTACAAAAGTCAAATTTTTTCACATCATTATATTCAGGATGGTTTAATACTAACATTTACTATGTTGAATATTTTTTAACAAGTCATTTCAATATGCATAATCACTACTATGTGTTTAGATGCATTTCATGTGATATTTCATTTTCCAACGGATGAAAACTGGAAAAGAAGACATGCATATGTTACCAGGACAATGTAGAACACTTGTACGGTGACAAAATCTGCAGAAAGTAGCCCGAACATAGCAAATCTAAAGAAGAGCTCTTAGGTTTCCTTCGCAACATAGCTTAAAATGACTTGGGACATCAACCATCCCATTTTAGGGAAGTCACGGTTGGTCGCAGGTCCACCTATGGCTATTGTAGGTGTACTTACGGCACCCCTATGTGGGTCCCACCCCTCCAGCTCGGTCCAGTTCAAGTTACAAAGGAGTTTTTACAAGCTGAAAAGGCTAAATCAAGAATAAAAATGCTACGCGATTGAGCGGAATAACCTGAAATCCTGGTTTTCACGAGCCAAACTGTGGCTTTACATATCACTCATTGGTCTTCGCCCAAACATAGGGTACACTATACTGATGATCTCGGTTGTTGCAAACTACATTTAGCAATACCTCATGAAGGTCTGATGCCGTTAGTTCAGGGTCGTAGCCCTAAAACCTTTTCCCTGGTGGGGGCATCACGCGTTTCCATACATTGATATTCATGGTCCCCGGCGGGGCTATCATGCATTGTTCAACCATTGATGTACACGTCAGTGAAGGTCAAGCAGCCTTGACATGGTCCCCGACAGGGGTGTCACAAATTTTTCAACCGTTGATGCACACGTCAATGAAGATCAAGCAACCTTGACATTATCCTCAGCAGGGATCTCATCCGTTGATACACATGTCAATGAAGGTCAGGTAACCCTGACAACATCGATTGTTGGCAGTAACTCCAACAGAGTAAAGGAAGGACCTGGCGATACAAACCAGGGAAAAACATCCTCATCGGGGAGGACCGATGATGGAATATGTTATACACATCCTCAACAGACAAAACCCATCCCCACAGAGTCTCTTGTACATGAGAGATACATCTTTAGGATAAAGTCTGTATCAAGGATTCAAGACTTTGGTGATGGCCCCAACGTCAACAATCCTAGAGATTCCTGGTAGCCGTGGATCACGCGTCTGAGACAGTTCATCAGGCTGGTTATTGTCGTCCCTGGTAGAAGCGACAGGGAGCCGTCAATCATCCAATCATGTTGAAGGACAATCCAACAAACCACATACATTTGCATCATGTTATTATGCATTGCATCATAATCATCTTGTTATATTTCAAGTGTCTAGTATTCTTTATCCTATCCATGCCATTGTATTGCATGAATATGATAAAGAGGGGCATCTATAGACACAACGGCTTAATCCCGAAAATACCACCGGAAGTTCAATTTCAACTCCGAAAAACACACCGGGAGTGTCATTTCCCTATCTCGGAGATAACCCCAAGGATAACAGTGCAAATACTGGAAATTCCACCAGAGAAGGCCGATTCATCTTGGAGATAACCCCAAGATATTCAGTCTTAGTCCCGAAAACAACACCGGGAAAGACAATGTCAACCTTGGAGATAACCCCAAGGAGTGCAGTTGAAGTTCCGGCGATGACCCCAGAAATGCTTGTTTCAAATGCATGCAGTTAGCTTCAACCTCAGGACTCACACCGAGGCACTAAACTCACAAACCCGAAGATAACCCCGAGAGGACAGGCACACCTTAGAGATAACTATGAGGGCATTCAACACTTGCAGCGGTCTAATCTCATAGATAACCCTGAGCAACGTCTGCTTTATCTGCCAAAACCGGAGATAACCCCGGTGAAAGGCAAAATCGTTAAATTGCAACCTCAACCCCACATAGCGCCATCTCAACAAATAAAAATCAATATACATTTTACACAAAAATGTCCCACAAGTACCAAGGAATTCCAATCCCGAGTGACTACTACGCAAGGTAGCACACCGGATAGAATTTGAAGCCTGAAGAGATAGGACAGGGTTCCATCTTCCTGACTTCTTACAACCTTTAATCCCATGTCATTGCGTAGCTCTCAACAATAGTAGTCCGAAACAAGTCTTATACATCTCAATCGGATGCTCAAATTGAAGTTCTGCAAGTTTGGGCAGACATCACGTTGCACTCGTGCACGTACTTTGAGACGATGGGATACACTTGAGCACGGGGAACCACAAGCGTGCCTAGCAGTGCATCTGCAAATTGCCAGCGCAGTACACTGTGGCTCCCAACTCTATAAATATAGATCTTGGGGTGGCCATATTCAAGAGAAAAAAGGCGAGGAAGTTCTTTCCAATTTGCTCTGTACCATCCCATATTGAGTGCTTTCTCATTTTAAACACTTGTTAGCTCACATATAGCTATATTTTTACCGGTAGGAACCGAGTGTTCATCCTCTTAAAGTTATAGAAGACTTCTTTGGCAGCCCACTGTAAGCCTTCTTACACATTATAAAGCCTTTCTCTTCATCTTTGCACACACTCTTCTTCACATTAAGAGTCGTGTTGTGTGTGTATGCCCTGACTTCGGTTCATGGTTTTCATTTCTATCTGTATATATATAATATATATATTTATATATATGGACTAATATTATCGAGTTATGCCTCGATTGAGCCTGGACTCACGTCCGGAGCGTTTACTTGCTTTTATATATATATATATATATATATGAACTGTTGTCGAACTTTGTTCGATGAGCCTGGATTTTACATTCAGAGCATTTACTGCTTTTCTATATATATATATACTTATATATATGAACTGTTGTCAAACTTTGTTCGATGAGCTGGATTTTTACATCTCAAAAGCGTTCTTTGCTTTTATATATATATATATATATATATATATATATATATATATACATTTCTGTTAGGCATGGAGTTTACTTCGTGGCCTTTTCTTTACTTTTATTTACTTTTTGTCCTGTCTGAGTTTACTTAAGTATGGTTGTTCATTTTTACTGCTTTATTTATATTCTATCCTGCCTGGAGTTTACTTCGTGGCAGTTGATCGCATTTACTGCTTTATTTACATTTCTGATCCCCCATGGAGTTGCTTCGTGGTGGTTGATCATGTATATATATATATATATATATAGCTTTTATACATTTACATTTTCGATCCCCCATGGAGGTGCTTCGTGGTGGTTGATCATGTCTGTATATATATATTTACAGCTTTTATATATATAATTGCTTACTGCTTTTCATATAAACTGCGGCATCATGTGAGCCTAGGAATCATGTGATCACAGATTCAGTCCACTGAATCTAGATTCGGTCCCCGTGATGGACATTTTCAGCTGTAAGCAGCTTGTAAATTAGTCACGGTGTCTGAATTTCCTTAGATGGCTTTCATGCCCATAAGGAGTTCGGCACTTCTATATATTATTTTCTCGAAGATGCTTTGCATCTCAAAAATAAAAGCAATCAAGCCGAACATTTAACAATAAAATGGAAGTATGAAAAGGCCTCAATTACTATTGAGCACAGGGTTTGAAAAAACATCTTTTATAAAACCTCATTGATATATCTTGTTTAAAACTGAATTTTTATATAAATTCAAACCCTTTGTATATAGGTGTGAACGAGGCCTCGCACTACTTCCAAATAACAACACATTGACCCACACACACACACACACATTCAAATAATAGTTTCTTAAAAAGTGGTGGTCACCGTGGTAACACGGATGTCGGGGGGTGCCTAACACCTTTCCTTTGCATAATCAAGCCCCCGAACCCAAATGAATCTCTGTTTCATAGACCCGTTTAGCAGTGTCACATCACTGGGTCAATGTGAAAACCTTTTCTCGGTTGCGTTAGTGCAACCAGTTAAAAACACCAACTGGCGACTCTTACAGCCAAATCGTTGACATATACATGTCGGACCTTTTTCACTTGTTTTTTCAAACAAATCTCACATAACATGAGAACACCAAAGAATAAGAACAGAAAAGGGACAAATAAAAATCCTAACGTCGACATCTTTAATCCACTTTCTTAGCCTTTGAAACTGTTTTTTGATATCGTCCTAAAAAGGAAGAAAGTCTGGGTTTTTAGACCGAGTTTGCATAAACCACTTCAAGAACCTGAAATAAGAAAGAACAAAACAAAAGAAAAAGTGTTAAAGTAAAACTGGACTAATTACGCTCACATGCAAGTGCACGTGGTCAACAAGTAATACAATGATAAGTTAAGTATCGTTCCCATAGAGATTAAATATAAAATTAATCCTCACAATTATCAGCTATATATTAATCCATATTTTATTAAACTATCCAATTTAAGAATTATAACTATTAAAACTACAATTATTAGAAATACTAAAAAATTACCAAGCAAACAACAAACTTAAAAACTATAATTTTAAGCAAATATTGGATAATTAGGCTTAAAACTTCACTCTAAGTATCACTCCAATTATTACACTTTAATCCAGTTCAATTCATTATCCCAGTTTATTAATCAATAACACTCAAGTAGAACTAGCCATCTCTCGATGCTCTAATACCATATTAACTTAAATCCACAAAAGAGATAAAATTAAGCTAGACACCTTAATCAACTAATTCACCATATCTCTATGTGAATTACAATCAAAGAATTCAAGTTCTCTACCCGATTACATGCGATGCTAGCCATATCTCTACCCTAACATTCATCAAGATTCCATTCAATCACAGAATTCAAGAACACATGCTATAATGACTAAGTCTAGATTCATATTTTCTCTCTCGAATCCATACAAATCCACATAGAATTGGTGATCAAGCAATTCATAAATTCAAGCACAAATCACTATAGATAAACTGAAAGATAGATTATTGAATTAAAATTCAAAGCTACATAATCATCGTTCAACCATAAGATCAGTCATAAGCCTAACAAGTGAATAAGTTCATCACAAATAAATTAAAAATTGAAATCATCAAAGTAATCATCATCCCAATTACAAAATTGAACTAAAGAAAAAGAATGAATATAAAACCACCCTTCTTTTATGCTCTAATCTGCAATTATCATGAATTCCACCTTCAGTCCTTCCTCTAATGCTTTTGCTCAAATTAGGGCTTCCAAATTACTAATTGATTGTTAATTCATCTCCCTTGTTGTTTTCTATTAATATCCAGCCTAGGACACGTATTCTGCTCATAATTCGACGCCCAATGTAGTTCCACACCATGCCAACCACTATCCTTCACACCTCTGCAGCATTACAAGAGAAACAGGACTCTTTGCTTTTCCCCGTACCCCCGCCCCGGTGGTGGGTGCTACTGTCTTTTGCTGCTTCTCAGTTTTTATAATGTCATGGTGTTACATTTTTCTTAAGTAAGTGTATATACATCTTGTACTATATATTAGTACAGCTTGTATAACTTATATGTTAGTACACCGTGCTATCTTGAATGATAAAAAAATTCTACAATAGATGAGGCAAGGGAAAGGTCAAGAAATGCTCAGAATAAGGTAACAAGTTTTGCATTTCTATTTTGTTATATATCCATCAACAAGAAGCCCATTACCAACAAGAAGCCCATTACCAACTGTGCTCCCTTGAATGTTAGGTGCTAGGAGGAGTACTATTATCCTATATGTATAGCTTTTAACATTTCTTGAGCTGTTATTCTACCAATTTTCAACGATAAGCCATAACTGTTATTCTACTATTATCCTATATGTATAACATGTCTATTTATGTTTGATGATGTGTTTCCTGCTAACCCTCATTTCCTGCTTCTGTATCTATCCTTTGTGTATCAGCAACCCTATAAGGTGATATGTTATTTGTTTTTTCAAAATATAAATGTTAACTTGCAGATTGTTGGTAGCTTTGGATAATTTATTGTATGTATATTGGTAAAGAGTAAATGAACATAGCAATAACTTACAAAATAGATAGGCTTGCATTTATTCTGGCCAAATTTTCAATGTTGATATCGTATACTTTAATGAATTTTGCTTGTATCAACGATCTATATTAAATATCTCCACATTTTTTATGTCGAATATCTCCCACCTACTGAGGTTGCATCCTTTGTTCTATGTCAGGACCATAGAATTGTGATAAAAGCTATTTACACAGGGAGTGAGTTCTTGGAAGATTCTGTTGTTGGTGATGAAGTTGGTATTGTTCTGGAAAGTACCAGTTTTTATGTAATCAAATTCACAATTCAATATAGTAGTAATTTATATTGAAAAGTGAATTTGAGATGTATATATGGATAGTTTGGTATATATTTTGTGGATGTAGTAATTTGAAACTGTAAACAAATGGTATTTTTGGGATGTATTTTGAATGGTTGATACATTTTGGCTTTAAATTTAAATGAGAATTTAGACCTTTTTTAGCTATATATCATGGCATTAGCAGATTGCAGGTGCACTGGTAATATAGGTGAACGTTATATAAATTTGTTTAAATAGATGACACATTCTAAACGTTGTGTAAATGTGTCTAAACGTTGTCTGATATATTAGACTACAACATTTTAAGCCAGAAAACGTTGTGGAATCATACCATCTACAACGTTTTCAAGCATCTAATAATTTATGGAAAATAAATCTACAATGTTTTTTAAGAAAAAATGTTGTATAATGTGTCAAACTATAACGTTTTAAAAACGTTGTATAAAGGGTGTCAAATAGATGACACCCTTAACCACGACGTTTATGGGATAACAACCACAATGTTTTTTACGCGTTATCTATTTATTATTTTGTAGTAGTGATACTTACTTAACTTGGTTATTATGGAACAAAAACCGTGTACACTGACTCACAACCAAGAACAAATTTTCCTTGCTTTTAATTTTTTCATAGAACCTTTTCTTTAGTACATATGAATGTATTTTCATACTTTTCTCGTATTTTTTTTTCTTTTCTTGACATGTGCAATGTCTCCTTTTCTTAGGCTTTTCAAAGTTACCCATTAGCAAACATTCCACCAACGACTCCCAAACTAGATAATCTTAGGGCGCTAGATGTAGAGATACCCCTAGGGCTTACTTATTCAAGTAACAAAGGCCACAAAAGTCGACTAGTCAAGCTACTTTTATCCATCACACTTTTCAGCGTGAATACCGATTCTTCCCGAGGCTTGGATACCCAGTTATTTCGCACAATGGACATTGAAGCATATTTTCAATTTTTATTTTTCCTTCTCTTTTTTCTCTTTTTTTCATTCATCATTTTTTTTCACATGGTTCTGCAACAACATAAGCAAGTTAAACAGTTCTAAGTCATGAAATCAGTGCACATAGACAACTCCACAAATAACTTAGCCAAATAAACATGCTTCTCATATTCAAGTTGTAACACCCCCTTTCCAGCTTGTAGAAAGAGAGGTTACTCAAAACATAACAAAACTAATGAATATATATAACAAGGCTCTAAACCACAAAAGAATAATCTCATAATGATTAAATGTCATAAGACAAACCATAATAAATGCCACACTGGCTCAAACCACAATAAGAAATAACTATTACAACTCTAAATAAATCAATGTATCATAGCCTAACAAAATATATCAAAACTATTTGGATAGAAGGGAGCTCTCGTCACACTTTCCCTTGATTCCCCTGATTACCTACCGGAAGAAAAACACAGCATGAGCCAAATGCCCAGTACGGATATAGAATACAAATAATGAACCAAAATAACTAACTCAATTAAATGAAAAGAGACAAAACGAACTGAAACGAAATGAACAAAGCTAACACAACGAAATAATAGGCTGAATCAAATGGTTGGGTGTTATTTCATACCAAGCTCGAAACAAAACAGAAATATACCTTGCCACACAGGCAAGTCAATTAATGCCACACAGGCAAATCAAATAATGCCACACAGGTAAATCACATACGTTGGACCGCGAATCCAATGCAAGTAAAATCGAAAGGTGTGTTTGGCACAAACTTCACCAATCCGTAGAATATAATAGAACAGAAAACTAAGGTCGACCCATACGCCTCCCACAACAAAACACCAAATGGCAAACTCCCAACGGAGCACAAAACGGAGACGTCGTGGACTGATCACACCGCCACGGAAGGTGTCATGCCTCGGTTCCAAGAAGACATGCCTGTGGTACCCCCACAGGTGGTTATAGATCAGGTATATCCTACGGTATTCTAACAAAATATAATGTCACAACACATGCGACAAAATATCAACACAAATGGGTTCTAACATATACATGTTAAATCGAACGAATCATAAATACAAGTCTCCAAAAATATACTAACATGTACATCACTATAAATATCAAAATAAAATTTAAACATAATACACTAGTCTAAAGAGTACAAACATGAGTTCTAATACAATGCCAAAAAAAAACTATCACAATAAATTGACAAAGGATTTTTATGAGAAGCAATACTAAATTTTGAAACGAATAACAAAACGAACAATTTAAAAACAAAATAGTCTCGCTGAAAGAGTACGAAATACGTACCTGAATTAAGTAATGTAATACCCGAAATTTATATTCCAAATATACTCCTTAAATTCCCTCCGTCCGATCTAATAATAAAATAAAATTCTATTACAAATCTAATCATTTCTAACATAATATTAATTAATTTATTATTAAGTAAATTTATAATTTTATCATTAGAATTAATTAATTTGTATATAAAATTTTCAATTTAATTTTAAAAATAACATCAGTTAGTTAATATAATATAAACAATAATATATATATATATATATCTATATAATCGTACCATATATATAATATATATATATATAAGCATACCATATATATATATATAGGCAAAATGACATGAAGTTATATAATACATACATATATATATATATATATATATATATATATATATATATATATATATATATATATATATATATATATATATAGTCTCGGATCAGTCATACCCTTATATCTTACTCACTCGTGCTCACCCCTTTTTAGCGATTACGGCGACGATTCGATTATACAATAAATCGTACATACTTTTAGCGACGCTATATGTTATCCGTCATTAAAAGTATGAACAACGGTTATATGACCGAAACCGGTCGTCGAATTCCGTCGCTAAAGGGGGTGAGCACGGTGAGTAAGATAAGGGTATGCACTGATTATCATTTATATATATATATATATATATATATATATATATATATATATATATATATATATATATTGTCATGATCGGTTTCATTCCATGGCCTATTGCTATATATATATATATATATTAGTACTTTTCATTCCAACAAGAAAAGTTGCACATAGATCATTACTATTATACTTCTCTTTCTATATATAGCTCCTGACATAGCAAGCAAAAGTATCCCAATACAATAAAAGCATACCTGAGATTTCTTCTTTTCCGTACAGCCGCACAAGTCTTTCTCCTCTCTTTCTCTCAGTTCGTATAATGGAATAAAATTAGGTCGAGCTGTTTATTAACTAAGAGGTCACTTTTTTTTATATAAACTGCTGATTAGGTTCAATTAATAATAAGGCCCAAATTGAACTAAATTAATTTACCCATCTCTAATTAATATTTATTAGCCCATATAAATTAAATGATCATTTGACCTAAATAAAATACAAAGCCCAATTAATATATAAAATAAAAGAAAATTAATAATTTTTAATTTTTTTAAAAAAAATGTTATTTAATTATTTATTAACACTGGGTATTACATCACCTACCCCTTAAAAAGGATTCCGTCCTCGGAATCAAAAGAATGGAAAATACCTATCTATTAAAAAGATGTGGATACTCCGCTCGAATAGACTCTTCCATCTCCCAAGTGGCTTCCCGCTCTGAATGATTCCTCCACAAAACCTTAACAAATGGAACAGTCTTCTTCCTCATAATCCGCTCTTGACGATCCAAAATCGCCTCGGCTTGTTCCTCACAGGTAAGATCCTCCCGAATCTTATCGAACGGATATTGCACCACTTACAACAGATGATAATGATAACTCCTCAACACCGACACATAGAACACATTGTGCACATGAGCTAGCTGTGGAGGCAAAGTTAAATGATATGCAACCTCACCAACCTTCTCCAAAATCTCAAATGGCCCAATATAACGCGGACTAAGCTTCCCTTTCAACCCAAATCGTTGAATGCCCTTCCAGGGAGAAACTTTTAGAAACACATGTTCACCAGGTTCAAACTCTAAAGTCCTTCTATGCTTATCAGCATAACACTTCTGCCATGATCGAGCCGACTTCAATTTCTCCTTAGCCACCGCTACCTTCTCTGTAGTGATTTGAACTAACTTAGGCCCTTCTATGGCCTTTTCGCCAACCTCATCCCAACAAGTCGGTGCTCGACACTTTCTACCATACAGCGCCTCAAAAGGAGTCATCCCAATACTTACATGCCAGCTGTTATTATAAGCAAACTCAACTAGGCTCAAGTAATCATCCCAATTACCTGAACACTCAAGTGCACAAGACCTCAACATGTCCTCTAACGTTTGAATAGTACGTTCGAATTGCCCATCAGTTTGCGGATGGAAAGAAGTACTGAAGTTAAGCTGAGTGCCCCAAGCTCGTTAAAACCCTTTCCAGAACCATGAAGTGAACCGCGGTCTCGATCTGAAATAATAGACACCGGAGTACCATGAAGTCTAACAATCTCCTGCTGAAAGATATGTGCCAACCTATCCACTGAGTAACCCTCATGGATCGCCAAAAAGTGTGCTGATTTGGTCAACCGGTCCACCACTACCCATATGGCATCATTCTTCCTGAAAGTCTTCGAAAAACAAGTCACAAAATCCATTGTAATATCCTCCCACTTCCACACTGGAATGTCTAACTGTTGCAGTAAACTACTAGCTCGTTGATGTTATATCTTCACTTATTGACAAGTGAGGCACTTCCCAACATATTCAACCACATCTCGTTTCATCCCATTCCACCAAAAATTCTTCTTCAAATCCCTATACATCTTCATAGAACCTGGATGAATAGAAAATGGCAAACTATGAGCCTCAGCTAGCACAGCCTCCCGAATGATTAGATCTGATGGTACACATAATCGCTCACCCAACCAAATCACACAATGGTCATCAATACTAAACTCGGGATGCTTGCCCTCCTCTAGATTCTGCGTCAGACCCCACAACTCTCCATCATCCTTTTGAGCTTCTTTGACCCGCAAGATAAGAGAAGGCTCCACTCTCATAACTGCCAAATGCCCATCTGAACCTCGTACATATAACTCCAACTCAAGCCGCTCCATATCCGAAATAAGCTGAGGTTGTGTAATAAGGGCTGCTACACTCCCTGAACTCTTTCGGCTAAGAGCATCTGCAACCACATTTGCTTTCCTCGGGTGATACTGAATCCTAGCATCATAATCCTTTAGAAGCTCCAACCAACGCCTCTACCTCATGTTGAGCTCTTTCTGAGTGAAGATGTATTTAAGACTTTTGTGATCGGTGAAGATATCACAAGTTTCTCTATACAAATAATGCCTCCAAATCTTTAAGGCAAAGATCATTGCTGCCAACTCCAAATCATGAGTGGGGTAGTTCACATCATAAGGTTTAAGCTGTCTAGTAGCATAAGCAATCACCTTACCATGTTGCATTAAAACACACCCCAAACCCTTCTTAGAAGCATCGCTATAAATCCGGTAACCTCCTATCCCCGATGGCAATGCAAGTATTGGAGCTGTCATAAGTCATTTCTTCAACTCCTCAAAACTTTTCTCACACTCCTCATTCCACACAAACTTTGTGCCCTTTCTCATCAACTGAGTCAATGGTAAGGCAAGCAAGGAAAACCCTTCCACAAATCGCCTATAATACCCTGCAAAACCCAAGAAACTCCTAATCTCTGTCACTGTAGTAGGTCTTGGCCATTTAGTGATAGCCTCAACCTTCGCATAATCCACCTTAATGCCTTCAGCAGAAATAACATGTCCCAAAAATGCGACCTGCTCCAACCAAAACTCGCATTTAGAGAATTTAGCATTCAACTTCTCTTTCTGCAAAATCCCCAACACTGTGCGAAGATGCTCCTCATGCTCTTCTTTAGACTTGGAGTAAACCAAAATATCATCAATAAATACAATAACAAATTGGTCTAAGTACTCCCTGAACACCCAATTCATTAAATCCATGAACACCACCGGAGCGTTAGTCAAACCGAATGGAATCACCAAAAACTCGTAATGCCCATATCGAGTACGAAAAGTTGTCTTAGGGATATCCTCATCCCTCACCCTCAACTGATGACAACCCGACCTCAAATCTATCTTTCAAAAATAATTTGCCCCTTGAAGTTGGTCAAACAAGTCATCAATCCTCGGCAATGGATACCGATTCCTGATGGTGATCTTGTTCAACTCTCTGTAGTCTATACACAGCCTCATAGACCCATCCTTCTTCTTTACAAACAAGACCGGAGCACCCCACGGTGAAACACTCGGGCGAATCACACCACGATCTAACATCTCCTGCAATTGTTCCTTCAACTCCTGCAACTCTAATGGTGCCATCCGATACGACGCCTTAGAGATAGGCTCCGCACCAGGAACAAGCTCAATAGCAAACTCCACTTCCCGCTGCGGTGGCAACCCTAACAACTCCTCAGGAAACACATCAGGAAAGTCACGAACAATTGGAACATCTTCAATATAAGACTCACCCTTAGAGGTATCTTTCACAAACGCGAAATACCCCTCACAACCCTTTACCACCAACTTTCCAGCCTTCAAAGCTAAAATTAACTTCACCACTCTACTCGGTTGTGAGCCTTGAAATACAAACTCTGGAGACTTCATATCTCCAAATATAACCCTCTTCGCCTGACAATAGATAGTGGCTTGGTGCTTATCCAACCAGTCCATCCCAAGAATGACATCGAAATCGTGCATACTTATTGGAAGAAGATTAGCCCTACGAATGTTATCCCCAAAATTGATCGGACACCCTCGATACAAATTAGAAATAACAACAGAAGTCCCCATCGGGGTAGCAATAGACATAACAGAATCTAAAGACTGAGATAGCACACCTAGGTGCCGAACAAAAGACTGAGCAACAACGGAATGAGTAGAACCCGTATCAAACAAAATTAAAGCCTCATGATTGCCAACTAAAAGAGTGCCAGAAACAGTACCTGGTGCACCTCCATTGCCACTATTATCACCACCTCCACCATTACCACATGGCCCGGTACAATCTCTAGCCATATGACCCATCTGTCCACATAAGAAACATGCATCGGTGAGTCTATGGCACTGCCTCCCCAGATGATTAGCCCCACAAGTAGCACAAGGAGCTATCGAAATGAGATTTGGGTTACCCCCACCAGCTGGTTCCTGATAACGACCCTAATTTTGCCCCTGCTGATGATTATGCCCCTGCTGATGATTCTGTCCATACCAAGGTAGCTGAAGCTGACGATTTTTCCCTTGTTGAGGCATCTGATGATAACCCCTGTTCTGATTATGGCCACGCCACTACCCCTACTGGCCACCACGGTTCTTGTTCCACTGACCACCCTGATTCTTCTCGTGTTGACCCGAAGTTTGACTCTGCTGGTCATCTCTGTCCCTCTTTTGACTCCCTTTTGGTTTAGAAGACCGAAAGTCCTGTCGCTCCATCTCAATATTTTTGGCAGCATTGGCCACTTCTGACACATCTGCAAATTTGGTGTTAATGAGATGTTGCCGATACCTATAATGAATCCTCCACTTGAACTTCTCTGCCTGTTCTGCTGCAGTCCCTACTGAGGTTCCCGCAAAGCCTGCCAACCTGGTGAACCTCATCATAAAATCTGTGATGGACTCGTTATTTTTCTGTCGAATAGACAGATAATCTCTAGCATAGGCCTCTTTATCAGCAGCTGGAAAGTACTGTTGATAAAAGACCTCACAAAACTCTACCCAGCTAAGTGTCTCAGCATAACCATCACCTTTTGTTACTTTTGTCGCCTTCCACCACCTCTGTGCATCCCTTCCAGCTTGTAAGCAGCAACTAACACTTTCTGATTATCCGAGCACCCTAACACATCAAAAATCTTCTCTAAGTGGGCAATCCAATTCTCTGCATCAATTGGAGTTGGAGCTGAACTAAATGACTGTGGTTTCTGCTTCTGGAACCTCTCCAACCATACATACATCGCAACCCCCTCCTGATCATGACCATCCACATTCCCTTCCACTTCGTTTGCATGCTAACCATTATTTCCCGAATTCTCTGGTTCAAGAATTTCTGGTGGCGGCTGATGCATTGCATGTACAACCTGTGCCACCAACTGAGGTAAAGCCTGATTCACTGCCTGATTCACCAAGGTAGCCAACTGAGCATTAATCTGATCATTAGGTTGCTCATTGGACTGACCTCCACCTCTTCCCCTATTGTTACCTCGCCTCCTAGCAACTCTAGTGGATCTACAAGCCATCTAAGAAAGAGATAATGAAAAAAAGTAGATTAGAGACAAATTCAAATAGAGCTGATATAATAGATAAACAGAAAATCAAACAGAACAAAAACCTAACCCAGAAGTCTACCCATAACTCACAGGTCAAACCTAAATAGGTTTTCTACAAGAAAAAACCTAAGCTTTGATATCAACTTTGTAACACCCCCTTTCCAGCTTGTAGAAAGAGAGGTTACTCAAAACATAACAAAACTAATGAATATATATAACAAGGCTCTAAACCACAAAAGAATAATCTCATAATGATTAAATGTCATAAGATAAACCATAATAAATGTCACACTAGCCCAAACCACAATAAGAAATAACTATTACAACTCTAAATAAATCAATGTATCATAGCCTAACAAAATATATCAAAACTATTTGGATAGAAGGGAGCTCTCGTCACACTTGCCCTTGATTCCCCTGATTACCTGCCAGAAAAAAAACACAGCACGAGTCAAATTCCCAGTACGGATATAGAATATAAATAATGAACCGAAATAACTAACTCAATTAAATGAAAAGAGACGAAACAAATTGAAATGAAACGAACAAAGCTAACACAACGAAATAATAGGCTGAATCAAATGGTTGGGTGTTATTTCACACCGAGCTCAGAACAAAACAGAAATATACCTTGCCACACAGGCAAGTCAAATAATGCCACACAGGTAAATCAAATAATGCCACACTGGCAAATCACATACGTTGGACCACGAATCCAATGCATATAAAATCGGAAGGTGTGTTTGGCACAAACATCATCAATCTGCAGAACAGAACAGAACAGAAAACTAGGGTCAACCCATACGCCTCCCACAACAAAACACCAAATGGCTAACTCCCAACAGAGAACAAAACGGAGACGTCGTGGACTGATCACACCACCATAGAAGGTGTCATGCCTCGGTGCTAAGAGGACATGCATGTGGTACCCCCACAGGTGATTATAGCTCAGGTATACCCTACGGTATTCTAACAAAATATAATGTCACAACACATGCGACAAAATATCAACACAAATGGGTTCTAACGTGTACATGTTAAATCGAACGAATCATAAATACAAGTCTCCAAAAATATACTAACATGTACATCACTATAAATATCAAAATAAAATTTAGACATAATACACTAGTCTAAAGAGTACAAACATGAGTTCTAATACAATGCCAAAACAAAACTATCACAATAAATTGACAAAGGATATTTATGAGAAACAATACTAAATTTCGAAACGAATAACAAAACGAACAATTTAAAAACAAAAGAGTCTCGCTGAAAGAGTACGAAATCCGTACCTGAATTAAGTAATGTAATACCCGAAATTTATATTCCTAATATACTCCTTAAATTCCCTCTATCTGATCTAATAATAAAATAAAATTTTATTACAAATCTAATCATTTCTAACATAATAGTAATTAATTTATTATTAAGTAAATTTATAATTTTATCATTAGAATTAATTAATTAGTATACAAAATTTTCAATTTAATTTTAAAAATAACATCAGTTAGTTAATATAATATAAACAATAATATATATATATATATATATATATATATATATATATATATATATAATCGTACCATATATAATATATATATATATAATTGTACCATATATATATATGTATAGCTGGCAACTGATATGAAGTTATATAACATATACATATATATATATATATATATAAATTAGTACTTTTCATTCCAACAAGAAAAGTTGCACATAGATCATTACTATTATACTTCTCTTTCTATATATAGCTCCTGACATAGCAATCAAAAGTATCCCAATACAATAAAAGCATACTTGAGATTTCTTCTTTTCTCATACAAGTTATTACAAGTCTTTCTCCTCTCTTTCTCTCTCAACAGAGTTCGTATAATGGAATAAAATTAGGTCAAGCTGTTTATTAACTAAGATGTCACTTTTTTTTTATAAACTGCTGATTAGGTTCAATTAATAATAAGGCCCAAATTGAACTAAATTAATTTACCCATCTCTTATTAATATTTATTAGCCCATATAAATTAAATGATCATTTGACCCAAATAAAATACAAAGCCCAATTAATATATAAAATAAAAGAAAAGAAAATTAATAATTTTTATTTTTTTAAAAAAATGTTATTTAATTATTTATTAACACTGGATATTACACAAGTACTCATGTATCACAAATTTAATTTAAATCAGTTACTATGGATCATGTCTTAGTCTTCATCGTTCATTAACCAACTAAGCATTAAATAGATTCTAAAATTTAGTATTAATTCTCAATTTTTGACTTTAACCTTTTAAACACGTAGCCAAAAAGAACCATGGAACCCAAGTTTTCAAAAAAAAATCAGATTTTTTTTCAACTTCCCATCAAAATTGGATTATTTTTCCTAAATAAAACCTAAATCTCCCACACTCAAACCTTACATTGTCCCCAATGTAAGAAAATCATGCAAAGAAGAAAATACTACTGACTAACATGCAAAAAAAAACTAAAAAGTAAAGGGATAGAAAAATTAAATCTGATATCTTGGGTTGCCTCCCAAGCAGCTGCCCTTGTTTATTGTCAATGACTTGACATCATCCTTCTCATCCTATGTAATTGAACTTGTGAACTTTAAATGGACTGGTAATAGCTTCAATTCTTCATTAGGAGCATCCTTAAGATCCTAATTTTGCTCCATTCCAGCCCTCAGATCCTCCTTGTATATTTGCTCAAGAGATTCCTGCACTATAGAGTCAACAACATCAGTAGAAAAAAGAAAATTAATATTACCAAGATACCTTTTATGTAAGACCCTAACTTATTATAAATTAAATTGAATTTCCTCTATTTATTATTTTGAAATAGAAAGGGTTGATTTAATTAATGTGGTTAGTGATGGGTAAAATGCGCAAATATCTTAAATAAGCAAGTGGTTATAAAATATTCATTGTTGTCGGGGAATATTCGTTTGGTCGTGGAATATTCATACTTGTCGGGAATATTAAATTTACTCTGCGTAGCATGACCTTAATGTGAGCCCCATAACTTGGAAGCGATTGGATGAAGAAAATGACAAGTATAAGTTATTTATAAATAATTGGCGTAGTTATTCTGGAATTAACAATTGTTGGAATACCCGGTGGTTAAAACACGATGAAAGCACGGTATTGCACCAATTATTGATTCTTACGTAAGAAGGCACTACTCAATAATTGTTACAGTAATTATTGTTTAATATTTTATTTTATTGATTCAATAATTGCTACGTTGATATTTTATATTATTGTTGTCTCAATAATTGTCACTACATAGTATTTTTCATTATCATATCAATAATTTATATTATTTGAATAATATTATTAGATAGCATTATTGGCAATGTCTAGAAAGTTCTGTCTAAGGAGAGGTTTGGTCACCTAATTGCGGGCCAGTAAGGAGAAATCCTTATTGGAAAACCCCATCTTTCTTGGGAACGGCCTGGTTGTAAGTATTGTGATTCTGTAATATTATTTGTGAATAATTAATTATTGATTTATATGATAAGGAAAATATTCATTTTATGTGGATATAGATGGAGAAAATTTTTAATGTGACAATTGTTAAAAATTGATATTTTATCTTTTATGATAAAATAATTCATTTAAATATATTATTATATTATCATAATATAATAATGGTGATATTTTTACAATGAATGTGTGGTATATGAATAAATGAGGAGGAAGAGTATTTTTGTTACAAAAATTATTTAACACATGTTTTGTGTGTTGGTGGGCCCCATTTTGTGACTGAAATTGGATTATAGCCCGTAAAATCATCTGTATGTGGATTTCGGTCAACTTCTGCTTGGAATTTGGAAAAACTTAAACTTACAAAGTTGTAGAGAATTGAATTTCCTACGGAATGGACATAAGATTCAAATTTTTCTGATAAAAGTGCTATTTATTATGAATTATTGAAGTTTTGGAATAATTGATTTTTGAAGTTTTAAATATTTTTTTAAGAAAAACATATTTTTGGATTTTGGTGAGGTGGGCCCCACTTGGTGGCTGATGTTTTGGATCAAAAGAAGTGTGCGTAGGAATTTTTAAAAAAAATTAATATTTTATTAAATTTCTGCTTTGGTATTCTAAGCATTTTCCTATAAATAGGGTACTTATTTAGAATTAAAAATCACACCAGAAATTGAAATCTTCTCTCTATATATATCGGCGTATTCTTGTGAGAATTTTGAAACTTTGAGTGTTGCTATATACTTGCAAAGTTCCTTTCAAATATATATCGATATTCGGCCAATGTAAGTACTATTCTTTCGAGGTAAGGGATGTTATTTTTTTTATAAATGATATTATTTTTTTCAATATCCTTATGTCGGAATATTGGTAAGATTTTTCTTGTGAAATTCTTGTCTTTTAGTGTCGGGGTTACTATTCACGATATCAAAGACTATTCACGATACCTACGACATTATTCACCGAATCGATACTATTCACAAAAAAGTTAAATTTTTATTTTTTTGTCCAAGATATCTATTATGGATACTAGTTTTGATTTTATCCATGTTTTGATCTTCATTCTTGAATTTTACTCCACTATGGTTATTTATGAAGTATTTTCTAACTTGGATTGTCTAAAGTACGAATCCCTAATATTTGTTCTTTTGTTTCACTGGATTCATTTTCTTTAAAATATTTTTCATCATCCTCAGTCCTAAATGATGATATAACTGAATATCTTTGGCCTGTAGTGCAAAGATAAATGATTTTATGTTGAATATCTTTGGCCCGTAGTGCAAAGATGAATAGGTGTTGAGATGAACATGACCAACTGATGAATATCTTTGGCCTGTAGTGTAAAGATAAATGATTTTCTGTTGAATATCTTTGGCCCATAGTGCAAAGATGAACAGGTGTTGAGATGAACATGACCAAATGATGAATATCTTTGGCCTGTAGTGCAAAGATGAATATTTGATTCAAGATGAATATTGATTTATGTTACAAGGATAAAATATTGATGATGGACTTTTAAATTCATAGATGATAATAGATTTCATCCTCTACTTAACTCTTCTAGTGAATTGTTATTTTCGCTGCGAATATTGATCTGAAACTTGTTGTTTATTATATTCTATCAGATTTTTACCTATTGAGGACTAAGGATAATTTGTTGCATATTATCTTAGTCATAATATTCTTTACTGGGCTAGTTGAGCTCACCCTTTTCCTTTTTGTTCCATTTTTCTTTTCAGGAGGCGAGAATGTAGCGAGTACTAGTCGGGGTATGGAATGATGGTTCTAGAAAGTGGTTATAGTAGTCCTCACTATTTTTGTAAAATAATGTATCAATAATTGTAATGACTTATTTGAGTGTGGATATTGTCTAGAAAACAATATTTGTATTTAAACTTACAGTTTATGTGTTGTTGTATTTTGCACGACAATTGTATTAATAAAGTTATAGTTGTATTTGTACCATGTATTTGGCAACTCAGAATGCGTGATGTATACCTATTTTGGGGGCGTCATAGTTGGTATCAGAGCTTAGGGATATGATCTCTGGCGGAGATCGGGGAATAAAACTAGGAGGGGAGAGACGAGTAAATCCTTCGTTAGTGTGTCCTACCTCAGCTTATTTGTTGGTTGGTCACAATATAGGGATATTATGTGATATGTTAATTTCTTTAATTAACCCTTGTTTTATGGTAGTATTTGAGAATGGCAATTGAGAATGTTAACAGTGGAGTAAATGAGACCGTGGAGACACCTTTACTCACCAATGAGGAGAATGTTGCACAATGGTGAAGCAATGTTCTTCCCATAAACAACACCATTGAAAGCGAGCGCGATGAAGCACGCGGGATGTTTAGAAGCTTTTTGCAGCTTATGCAAAATCAGACGAGGGAGACTCGTGTACAAAATACAGGTAGAAATGATAGCAATGCATGGTTTGTCACAGCCAAGTAGTTCAAAGAGTTGGGACCACCAGAATTTTGGGGAAAGCCAGATCCGATTAAGGCGGAGACGTGGGTCAAGCAAATTACCAAAATATTCGATGTCTTGGGATGCACGGAGGAACAGAAGGTTCCATTCGCCACTTTTATGTTCTGTAATGAGGCAGATTACTGGTGAGAATCTATGAAACGTACCCATCCAACAGACCAAAGGCATGTCTTGGGAGACATTTCAGAAACTGTTCAATGACAAGTACTTTCTTGAAAGTATTCGTCATATGAAGGAAGTGGAGTTTATTATACTGGAACAAAACAACATGACGGTGTCCCAGTACGAGGTGAAGTTCGCGGAGTTATCCAGGTTTGTACCTCATTTGGTGGAGAATGAGGAACGTATGACGCGGATGTTTCTGAGAGGTCTGAAACCCGATATACGTCAATATCTCATTTCTCATAAATTTTCTCTATATTCAGATATTGTCAACAGGGCTCAATTATTAGAGCAAAAAAATGAGTACGTTCAATCGAGGGACAACAACCATGGTCAGACTGGTAGCAGTAGTCATCGGAGCAATGATAACCAGCGGGGAGAAAAGAATACGGACAAAAGCTAATCACTCTAGTGGAAATCGTGGCCATGATAATAGAAGAAGAAAGTTGGGAGGAGGTTTTAAAAAGAGAAGGTACAACAACGAAAATGTGAAGACGTCAGCACCAGTAGCAATTATTTCTAAGGGAGGAGAACGACCACCGGTCATATGCTATAAATGTGGAAAAGAGGGACACATCAGCCCAAACTATCCATAATAGTTCAAGGTATGTTATAATTGTGGAAAGGAAGGACATATCGCTCGAGATTGTACTGTAGCGAAACCAAGTCCAGCAGGGATGGTGACTCAAAAGGCTGTCCTAAAAAAGTCAAAGTCAACAGTTCCTGGAAGAGCGTTTGTCGTGACTGGTCAAAATGCGAGGAACCCAAACGAGGTGATCACGGGTAAGCTAATCATAAATTCTTGCGAAGTTTATACCTTACTAGATATCGATTCTACCCATTCATTTATCTCTCCTACTTGTGCTCAACATTTAAACTTGACTTCGGAGAAATTAGACTTTTACTTATCTGTGGAGACTCCGTTAGAAGAAACTTTCATTACATCCACTATTTATAAATCTTGTTTGATCCAAGTTGGCACCATCACATTACCTGTTGACCTTATCTCTTTAAAGATACTTTCTTTTGATGTGATTTTAGGGATTGATTGGTTAACTACTCATCATGCCAAAATTAATTGTTTTCGTAAGGTTGTTAGTTTTCATATTCCTATCCAACCTGTTGTACGAATTCAAGTAACTAAACCACTAAAATAAATCACTGTCATATCAAGCCATAAAGCCATTCGTTTATTGAAAAACGGATGTCAAGCTTTCTTAGCCCATGTTATGGATTTGAATAAAGACACGTCAAAATTGAATAATATTCCTGTTGTTATTAACTTTCCTGACGTATTTCCTGAAGAACTTCCCGGTCTACCCCCAGAACGTGAAGTTGAATTCTTTATTGACCTTGAACCTGGTATAAAGCCCATTTCTAAAACCCCATATCGAATGGCTCCTATTGAACTTCAGGAGTTAAAGGTCCAACTACAGGAGTTGTTGGACATCGGTTTCATTTGTCCTAATACATCTCCTTGGGGTTCTCCTATTTTATTTGTAAAGAAGAAAGATGGGAGTATGCGACTTTGTATTGACTACCGAGAATTGAACCATGTCACCATCAAGAATAGGTATCAGCTACCTCACATTGATGACCTGTTTGACTAGTTACAAGGAGCACAATTCTTTTCAAAGATCGATCTTCGTTCTGGATATCATCAATTGAAGATTAGAACTGAGGATATTCCGAAGACTGCCTTTAGAACTCGGTACGGGCATTATGAATTCTTAGTCATGTCTTTTGGATTGACTAATGCTCCTGCGGCTTTCATGGATATGATGAACCGAGTATTCAAGGAATATTTAGATCAGTTCGTTGTTGTCTTTATTGATGACATCCTCATATATTCCAAAAGTCGTGAAGATCACGATCACCATTTGAAGCTGGTACTCCAATGGCTTCGTGAAAACAAGTTATATGCCAAGTTGAAGAAATACGAGTTCTAGCTTGAGGAAGTAGCATTTCTTGGGCACGTGGTGTCAAAACATGGAGTATCTGTTGACCCGGCGAAGATTGAAGCAATACAAAGTTGGGAGCTACCGAAGTCGGTGACCGAAGTACGTAGCTTTCTGGGCTTAGCTGGTTATTATCGGAGATTCGTGGAAGAATTTTCTCGAATCGCTACTCCGTTAACTCAGTTGAATCGGAAGGATACAAAATTCGTATGGAGTGAGGAATGCGAGAAGAGTTTTCAAGAGCTCAAGAGGAGACTCATTTCAGCACCTGTTCTGACAATACCATCTGGATTGGATGGATTTGTTATCTACAACGATGATTTGGGTAAAGGGTTAGGATGTGTTCTCATGCAACATGGGAAAGTCATAGCCTATGCCTCGCGACAACTTAAAGAATATGAGAGGAATTATCCTACTCGTGAACTAGAGTTGGCAGCAGTCGTTTTTGCGCTAAAGATCTGGAGGCACTATCTATATGGAGAGAAAGTGGAGATATATTCAGACCATAAAAGCCTCAAATATTTCTTCACCCAAAAGGAAATCAACATGTGACAACGAAGTTAGCTCAAGCTATTGAAAGATTACGACCACACCATTCAATACCATCCTGGAAAAGCGAACGTGGTAGCTGACGCGTTGAGTAGAAGATCATATACGGGAATGAGTGTGATGTTGTAAACACAAAGGCCCATTTTGTGTGATTTACAAAAGATGAAGATAGAATTCAAGACTCCGGGGACCCATGCGATGATGTCAAGTATACGCATAGAACCAACTTTAATCGATAAAGAAAGTACAAGAAGGTGTTATTCCAGAAGCAAGAATCGATGAAGAAGGAATACTTCGAGTCAAGTCCAGACTTTGTGTTCCTAACGACTCTGATTTGAAGTACAAGATCATGATGGAGGCACACAATACACCATTTTCAATCCATCCTGGAAGTACCAAAATGTATCGTGATCTTCGACATACATTTTGGTGGAATAATATGAAGAGAGAGATCGCGAAGTTTATCTCGAGGTGTTTGACTTGTCAACGTGTAAAGACGGAGCATCAAGTGCCTAACGCTCTATTTTTGAGTTTTAAAATGGACAAAAAAGAAAAGAAATGGATGAAAAATTTAAGTTTTCTTTCCAATTCTTGTGTTTCTGAGTTTTTTAATAAATGGAAAAGAAAAGAAATGGATAGAAAACTTGGCCACTTTTCATGCCAAAGTTTTCATTCCAAAATTGGCCTAATTTGGAAGGAAAAGAAATTGGAATACGTAATATTTTTATAATTCTCATATTATCCTCAACTTTTAATATAATAAAATTTTAATTACAACTCATGCCCTCAATTTTAAATTTTCTATTCTTTTCTATTAAAAACTCAGAAACAACACAAAGGAAAACTTCAAGTTTTCTATTCTTTTCTTTTATGTTCTAATTTAAGTTTTCTATTCTTTTCTTTTCTGTTCAAAACTCAAAAACAGAGTGTAAGGGTCCATTGCAACCACTTGAGATTCTGAAATGGAAGTGGGAACACATTACCATGGATTTCGTTATGGGTCTTCCCACGGGTTCTCAAGGCATAGATGCGATTTGGGTTATTGTTGATAGATTAACTAAGTCTGCTCATTTTTTACCGATACGGGAGACTTATTCCCTTTAACGTCTTGCTCGTATGTACGTAAATAAGATTGTGAGATTGCATGCTATGCCAGTATCCATAGTTTCGGATCATGACCCAAGATTCACTTCACGATTTTGGGTTAGCTTGCAGAAAGCAATGGGAGCGGATTTACGATTCAGTTCGGCATACCATCCTTAAACGGACAGACAATCAGAGAGGACTATTCAAACTCTTGAAGATCTATTAAGACTCTGTGTCCTAGACTTCAAAGGGAGTTGGGATAAGTACTTACCATTGGTGGAATTCTCCTACAATAATAGTTACCAAGTAAGTATAGGTGTGGCTCCATTCGAAGCATTGTACGGACGAAAGTGTCACTCTCCAGTATGTTGGGATGAGGTGGGTGAAGCAACATTGTTGGGACCAGAGTTGGTACGTATTACTACAGAAAAGATCCAAATGATTCGATAACGTATACAAACGGCACAAGATCGACAAAAGAGTCATACGGATTTCATCGAAAGGACATGGAATTTAGTATTGGGGATCATGTATTGTTGCGTGTGGCTCCATGGAAGAGAGTTACAAGATTTGGGAAAAGAGGAAAGCTCAATCCACGATTTATTAGTCCATTTCAGATTCTTGACCGAGTAGAAAATGTGGCCTATAGACTCGCGTTACCTCCAAGTATGTCTCGTGTTTATAATGTTTTTCAAATATCTGTGCTTCGTAAATATGTGAAAAACCCGAACCACGTTATTGAGTTAGAACCAGATGAAATAACCGAAGATTTAACGTATGAGGAGGTACCTGTCAAGATCTTGGATAGGAAGGAGCATGTCATATGCACAAAGGTCATACCACAAGTCAAAGTTTTGTGGAGGAACCATGCTATTGAGAAAATGACCTGGGAGTTGGAAACGGAAATGAAAGCGAGGTATCCTCACCTTTTCGAAACACCAGGTACGTACGTCAATTTCGAGGACAAAATTTCATAAGGAGGGGAGGTTGTAAGACCCCAACTTATTATAAATTAAATTGAATTTCCTCTATTTATTATTTTGAAATAGTAAGGGTTGATTTGATTAATGTGGTTAGTGATGGATAAAATGCGCAAATATCTTAAATAAGCAAGTGGTTATAAAATATTCATTGTTGTCGGGGAATATTCGTTTGATCGTGGAATATTCTTACTGTCAGAGAATATTCATTCGACGGCGCAGCCTTGTGTGGGTCCCATAACGGAAAGCGATTAGATGAAGAAAATGAGAAGTATAAGTTGTTTATAAATAACGATGTAGTTGTTACCGTTAACACTGTTGGAATACCCGGTAGTTAAAACACAGTAGCACATGGTATTGCACCAATTATTGATTCTTACGTAAAAAGGCACTACTCAATAATTGTTACAGTAATTATTATTTAATATTTTATTTTATGATTCAATAATTGCTACGTTGATATTTTATATTATTGTTATCTCAATAATTGTCACTACATAGTATTTTTCATTATCAGATCAATAATTCATATTATTTGAATAATATTATTAGATAGCATTATTGAAAATATCTAGAAAGTTCTGTCTAAGGAGAGGTTTGCTCACCTAATTGCGCGCCAGTAAGGTGAAATCCTTATTGGAAAGCCCCCTCTTTCTTGGGAGCAACTACCGTCGTCAGATTGTTATTCTGTAATATTATTTGTGAATAATTAATTATTGATTTATATGATAAGGAAAATATTCATTTTATGTGGATATAGATGGAGAAAATTTTTAATGTGACAATTGTTGAAAATTGATATTTTATCTTTTATGATAAAATAATTCGTTTAAATATATTATTATATTATAATAATATAATAATGGTGATATTTTTATAATGAATGTGTGGTATATGAATAAATGAGGAAGAAGAGTATTTTTGTTACAAAAATTGTTTAACACATGTTTTGTGTGTTGGTGGGCCCCATTTTGTGACTGAAATTGGATTATAGCCCGTAAAATCTTCCGTATGTGGATTTCGGTCAACTTCTGCTTGGAATTTAGAAAAACTTAAACTTACAAAGTTGTAGAGAATTGAATTTCCTATGGAATGTACATAAGATTCCAATTTTTTTGATAAAAGGGTTATTTATTATAAATTATTGAAGTTCTGGAATAATTGATTTTTGAAGTTTTAAATATTTATTTAAGAAAAATGTTTTTTTTATTTTGGTGAGGTGGGCCCCACTTGGTGGTTGATGTTTTGGATCAAAAGAAGTGTGTACAGGAATTTTTTTTTAAAAAAATTAATATTTTATTAAATTTTCTGCTTTGGTGTTCTAAGCATTTTCCTATAAATAGGGTACTTAGGTTAATATTGAAAATCACACCAGAAACTAAAATCTTCTCTCTATATTATCGAGCATATTCTTGTGAGTATTTTGATACTTTGAGTGTTGCTATACTGAGTGCAAGTTCCTTTCAAATAAGTTATATCGATATTCGACCCGAAGTACTATTCTTTTCGTGATAAGTGTATTTTATAATCTTATTTGAGTGATTTCATATCTAATTCATGCTTATTCGTTATAGCTATATTCTTGTAATCATGTGCATTTTTACTTGTTATTGTAGTAATTCTATGTTATTTTATGTGTTTCATATCTAATTCATGGTTGGTGGTTGTGGCATTTATTTAACATACAATTGATGGTATTGATGCGTTTGGAACTTAAATGGAGCATATTTGGAAACAACTTCGATCTTTATGACTAAGTCGGTTATAGGAGGTACCCCGTGAAGCGGAAAATTAATGACATACAAACCCCACGGAAGTGAAGGTCTTTCAAATCGATTAACATAACCTGAACTGTAGTCAGGCGGGCATTATTAAACTACACACCCCGTGGCGTAGAGGTCTTCATTCGAAAAGCAGGAGGAAAGCCCAGCATCTATAATGTACTGTACCCCTATAGGAAGTAAAGGTGAAAAAAAAAATCTGAGTGTCTGTTTGATTTATAATTCCTTTAAAAGTGCAATTTTAGCTTTTTGCATGTCGATTATAACTCTAATGGATAAAGATTGCAATTTGGAATTGGAGGCTAGATATCTAGGACTCTATCAAACACAAAAGGAGATTACAGGAAGACGCAGGTTCTGAAGAAAAAAAGTGAGTTTAGGAGAACAAGTGTGGAGGGTATATTTGAGGAGTTTTTGAAGACAATTGCAACTCTAGTCTACGTGAAGGTGTTTTCTAATATTCTTTGTGTTAGATTATTATTTGTAATTGAGAGAATGATTTCTATGATTTATTCAGCGTTTATTTCATTTATTATGAACTAATTCACTTTTTAGGCTTGTGATGGATCCTTGAGTGAATCGATGATTTTGTAAACTTTGATTTCCAATTTAATAAGCTATCTCCAGTTTATCTATATTAATTTGTGCTTGAATCTATGAATTGCCTGATCAACAATTCTTTGTGGAGTTGGGTGGAATCGAGAGAGGATATTCAATTCTAGACCTAGTTAATATAGCATGTGTTCAGGATTTTGTTAGTAAGCTTAAACTTGATGTGTGTTAAGGTAGAGATATGCTTGTGCCGCATGTAATCGGATAGAGAACTTATTCTTCAACCTTCTTCAATTGTAATTCACATAGAGATATAGTGGGTTAGTTGATTAAGGTGTTTAGCAGTTTCTATCTTAATTGTGGATTGAAGTTAATATGGTATTAGTGCATCGAGAGGTGGTTAATACTACGTTCATGTTCTTGATTAATAAAGCTGGGATAGTCGCGTTGAATTGGAATAAAGGTGTTAAAATCAAAGTGAAGCTTAGGGTGAAATCATAAGTCTAATTCTCCATTAATTGTTTAAAATTGATTTTGATATTAATTGGTTGTTTTGTGCTAATTTAATTATTCTTAATTTTAGTTTTGATAATTTAAATTATTGATTTGGTTTGTTTAATAAAATTAGGGTTAATAAAAGATTGGTAATTGTAAGTTAAGGTATTTGCTAATTTATCTATGTGGGAACGATATTGACTTATTCTTTGTATTACTTGTTGACCACGTATACTTGCGTGTTGTGCGTAATTAGATTTTACCAAACAAGTTTTTGGCGCCATTCTTGGGGATATTTTAGTATAATTCTTAATATTTTCTACAATATCGGTTTAATTAATCCGGTTTTACTTAGACATTTTATTTTTGCATTGTCTTCTTATTTGGTGTTGGGCGTAGTTTATCTGAACTCGGTCCCAAAATCGAACTTCTTTGCTTTTGAGGGCGACATTGAGAAAAGGTTTGAGAGGTTGAGTAAGTGGATCAAGGAAGCGAGGCAAAATTTGAATTACGAAAAGGAAGAGGAAATAGTAATGGCGGTAGAAGATCGGAAAAGCGTTGAGGACTTCATGACACCAAGGTGACGGAACCGCACTCAAGCATCACCAGGCCAGCAATAGCAGTAAATACATTCGAGATTAAGCCTGGGATGATACAAATGATTTAGAATTCAGTTCAGTTTGGGGGATTTGCTAACGATGATCCCAACGAGCATTTAGTCGACTTTTACGGAATTGTGCGACACTTTTAGGTTTAATGGAGTTTTGGATGAGGCGGTGAGACTTTGATTGTTCCCATTCTCTCTGGGGACAAAGCGAAGAGTTGGTTGCATTCCCTACTTAATCCGGTTCGATAACAACTTGGGAGGATTTAGCTCGAAAATTCCTTGCAAAATTCTTCCCACCGTGAAAAAAGCTGCGAAGATGAGGAATGAGATTACAATGTTTGAAACGACAACATGGGGAGTCGTTATATGAGGCATGGGAGAGATACAAAAAGCTGCTTTCGAGAAAATGCCCTCATCATGGATTGCCCGGTGGCTACAAATGAACACCTTCTACAACGGACTACATGGGAATCTTAGGACAAATATCGATCTGCGACATCGGTAGCGTTCATGGCTAAGAATTTCTGAGGAAGCATCTGAGTTGATTGAAACCATGGTACTAAATAACTATCGGTGGCCCACAATGAGGATGACCTGAGGCGAAGGCGGTGGGGTATTAGAAGTAGATAATATGACGACAATGCAAGCACAAGATAGGCTTGCAATGTCAAAGAAGTTGGAGCAAGTGGCGATGACCTGAACACACAACAAACACAACAAGCACCACAAGTGGCAATAGTATGTGAGTTGTGCGCGGAGAACACCAATGAACAATGTGCAATTAATCCGGCGAATGGTGCGGTTCATCGATAATTACAATAGAATTCCTCAAAACACATATCGAACACATACAATCAAGAAATAGGAATCATCGAAATTTCTCATGGAGCAACAACCAGCAAAATCAAGCTTCACGTCAAACATACCCTCCGGATTTCCAGAATCAGCAACAACCAATTCAATATCAAGAAAGGAAACCCGATCTGGAGGAAAAGTTGGATAAATTCATAGCTACCACCAGGTTGGCTATAAAAATCACACCTTGATGTTTAAAGCACAAGAGATGGCGATCGAGAATCTAGAAAATCGGATGGGTCGAGATAGCGTTGGCGGTGAATAGCGAGACCACAAGGAACACTACCAAGTGACACAGAGAAAAATCCTAAGGGTAATCATGAGCGATGTCAAGCCATTATGTTAAGAAGTGGAAAAGCGACTTGTTGGTCGAGAGCGAAAATTTGGTTACAAAGGAGAATGAACCGAAATAGAAAATCGATGGGTGAGGTAAAAGCGAGGAGCGAAAAATAGATGGAAAAGAATAGACCGGTCAGCGAACGGTTGTTTATCCTCCCCACCATTCCAATGAAAGAGTTCAAAAACAAAAGTTAGACAAGCAATTTTCAAAATTTTGGAAGTTTTCAAGAAACTTCAAATTAACATACCATTTGCGAGGCCTAGAACAAATGCCTGAATTACATAAAATTTATGAAAGGGATTCTATCAAGGAAAAAGAAATGGGAAGATTTTGAGGCGGTGGCATTAACGAGAGGAGTGTAGTGCGGTATTACAGGCAGAAATACCACCAAAACTTCGAGGACCCGGGAGCTTTACTATTCCATGTACGATCGGGGAGGCATTTGACAAGTGTTTATGTGATTTGGGGCGAGTGTAAACCTTATGCCATTGTCGGTGTACTTAGAATTAGGTTTGCAGGGCAGGCCTACTAACATCTCCCTACGGTTGGCGGATAGGTGGATTACGTGTCAAGAGAGGCATAGTAGAGGACATCTTAGTGAAAGTGGATAAGTTTATATTCCCCATGGACTTTATTATTACGGATTTTGAGGAGGACAAGAACATCCCAATTATCTAGGGAGACCATTTTTGGCTACAGGGAGAACACTCATTGATGTACAAAGGAGAACTCACTATGAGGTCCAAGATCAAGAAGTGAAATTCGGTGTGTTTAAGGCCATGAAATTTCCTACGGATGAGGAAGAATGTTTTGAATGGATCTAATTGAGCAAATCATTAGTGATGACATGAGCAAAAGTTTGGTGAACAATCCATTAGAAACAACATTATTGGGAGATGAAGAAGAGCGATGATCCGAAATTGGTGGATTACCTTCAATTACTAGACTCATTGCCACAGTACCAAGATTTAGAACCCCATTTGAACCACTTGCACACGGAGGAGGTAAATCTGAGAAAAATTAAAACCATCATTGGAAGAGCCACCAAAAGTTGGAACTTAAGCCACTTCTAAGCACCTCGGTATGCGTATTTAGGCAATTTAAATTCTTTACATTATTATTTGGTTTGCATAGCAATTGCGGGAAGAAAAAAAGTTGCTAAGGGTGCTTGGGAACACAAATCATCTATTGGATGGACAATTGTGGACATAAAGGGAATCGACCCTTCATTTTGTATGCACAAAATTACGATGGAAGATGATGCAAAACCAACGGTGGAACAACAATGACGACTCAATCAATTATGAAGGAAGTGGTAAAGAAGGAAATTTTAAAATGGTTGAACAATGGCATCATCTATCGATTTAGATAGTAAATGGGTTAGTCCGATCCGGTGTGTACCAAAAAAAAGGAGGAATAGCGGTGGTGCGTGAATGGCGACAACGAGTTAATCCCAACGAGAAAGCGATGGCGGGTTGGCGGGTTTGCATGGATTACAAAAAAATTGAACAAGGCAACTCGTAAAGACCATTTCCATTGCCTTTTATTGACCAAATGTTAGATAGATTGGCGGGACATCGGTATTCTTGTTTATTGGATGGGTATTGAGGCTACTGACAAATAGTCATCGCTCCGGAGGATCGAGAAAAGACCACATTCGTGCCACTTACGGCACATTTGCATTCGAGGAGGATGTCATTAAGGCTGTATGCAACCGTGCGTGAACTTTCAAAGGTGTATGATGGCAATTTTTTGGACATGGTAGAGAAAAATGTTGAGGTCTTCATGGATGACTTTTTCGGTTTATGGGGACGACTTTGATAATTGTTTGAAGAATCTGGTCATGGTCTTTGCAAAGATGCAGAAAACGAATCTCGTTCTAAATTGGGAAAAATGCCACTTCATGGTTGAAGAGGGCATAATTTTGGGCCATAAGGTCTCGGCTCAAGAAATTTGGAAGTCGATAAAGCAAAATGGAAACAATTGAAAAATTGCCTCCACCAACCTCGATGAAGGGTATTAGGAGTTTTCTTGGGACACTGTCTTGGGGTTCTCTGGGAGGTTTATAAAGTTTCTCTAAAATTGCGAAACCCTATATGCGGTCTTTTAGAAAGATCGACATTCGACTTTGATGAAGATTGCAAGACAGCGTTTGATTTATTAAAAGAAATTGACTCTGACCCCGTTATAGTTGCACCATTGGAGCATGCCATTCGAGCTTATGTGTGATCTGGCGACTTGGCGGTTGGAGGCATGTTGGGTCGTGAGAGACAAGGTGTTTCATGCTATATACTACTGCAAGCAAAACACTTACGAAACTCAATTGAACTACACACCACGAGAAAAGGAGTTGTTTGTAGTGGTATATGCATTTGACAAATTTCATGCTTACTTGATCGGGACTAAGGTGATAGTCTATCTGAAACCATGCGTGATTCGGTGCTTGATAGCGAAAAAGGATGCTAAGCCATACTTATCAGGTGGATTCTCCTCTTGCCAAAAATTTGATTTAGAAATAAAGGATAGGAAGGGGATGGAGAACCAAGTGGCGGACCACTTGTCGAGGTTGGAAAACCACGGTAAAGAAAAAAAAGCGACAAATGTGAAATCAATGAATCGTTCCGGATGAGCAATTGTTTGAGATTTCAATGGAGATTAGTGGTATGGCGATTATGCAAATTTCGTTGTGAGCAACATTCTACCACCTGACCTCACAAGGCAAGCGTAAAAAGAAATTTACGCACGGCGTGAAGTGGTACATGTGGGATGATCCATATTTGTTTAAGCGGTCTTGTGCAAACAAGGTGATTCGACGGTCGTCCCATACTGTGAAGAAGAAGAATATCTGCGTGAGTGTCACTCATTCGGCATATATGCGGGCATTATGGGAGTGAGAGAACAATGACGAAGGTGCTTCTGATGTGGTTTTATTGGCCCACATTATTCAAAGATGCCCACCAGTTTGTCAAACAATGTGATAGGTGTCGAAGGGTGGGCAACATTTGAAGCGTAATGAGATGCCCTTACTGAAGCGATTACGGAAGTGGAAATTTTTTATGTATGGGGTATCGATTTCATGGGACCATTTCCATCGTCCTTGAACAATCAATACATTCTCCTCGCGATGGACTACGTGTCAAAGTGGGTTGAAGCTGCGACTCTACCAACAAAGCGATGCCAAAGTGGTCCTCAAATTCTATAAAAAGAACATCTTCACTAGGTTTGGCACACGAAGAGCAATTATAAGTGGCGAAGGTAGTCACTTTTGCAATAAACCATTCTTTGCTCTTTTGGCCAGTATGGGGTGAACCACAAAATAGCTACAACATATCACCCTCAAACCAGATTGGACAAGGTTGAGGTATCGAGCAGAGAAGTCAAAAGATATTGGAGAAAGTGGTGAATCCAGAGTCGGAAAGATTGGTCACTTAGATTGGATGATGCTTTATGGGCTTATCGGACAACATCAAAGATGCCATTCGGGATGTCACCATATCAAGCTGTTATGCGGGAAGGCATGTCATTTCTGGGGTGGAACTACTGACATAAGGCATATTAGGCGGTCTGGCTTCAATTTTGATCAAAAAGCTATAGGAGAGAAGAGACTACTTGAATTGAATGAACTAGATGAGTTTAAGCCTTCATGCCTATGAGAATGCCAAGATATACAAAAGAAAAAAGTCAAAAGATGGCACGACCGAGAAAATTTTTAAATCGAACATTGAGTCGAGCCAATCGATCGATCATTATTCACTCAAGGATGCGTTTGTTCCCGAAAAGCTTAAATCAAGATGGTGGGACCATTCACGATCAAGCAAGTATTCCTCATGAGGCGGTTAAAATTCTGATCGTAATCCACTCGAAAACATTCAAAGTCAATGGACACCGTCTCTAAAGCATTCTTTGGGAGGAGAAGCCCGACCGAAGCGTGATCGCTATCACGTTGGTAAATCTGAACAAGCGAGGAAGTAGTCGAATTTGAACGACTTAAAATCAAGCGCTCATTGGGAGGCAACCCAATTTTATTTCTTTATCGTATTTTCCATTCATATTTGCTTAATCGTAGTTTTTATTACATTATTAGGTAGAAGAATAAAATAAAATCTAGTTAATCTCTCCACACATGACATGACATGACATCCATGACTCACTAATTTTCATGTTTCATGCCATGCAGTGGGAAAAGGATCGTCAACGAGTATTTTGCGCATGAGAATAAGCTAAAATAAAGCAAAACATGGTACTTGAACGGTGACTATATGCCCACGGTATGACCCTAAAAAAATATAACCCCAGGTGCGTACCTCAAAATCGAAATCGGGGACAACCCGTAGGGATGGCCATCCTTTTAGTTCTTTACCCCATCGGAAGGCTGGGGTCCTGGAATTTTGATAGAATGTGGCGGTTTCTTTGGTCTTCTCTCCTTCCCAATAACTCCCACTTTTACACTTCCCCTTTACTCATAACCACCACCCACTTTCCCCACATTCCCAATATTCAATTACTCTTCTCTCACCTTCCCACCTCCTCACTCCACCAATGCTAGCCTTCCTCTCCATCTATAAATACCACAACAACTCTTCCAAACTCCTACACCACACTTCATATAAAGCAACAAGAGAGCATAATTGTGAGCTAGAAAAATACAATTGAAAAGTTTGGGGGAGAGTTAGGGCAAAACCAACAATAGGGAGAAATGGCTTCACAATCATCATCTAAGCATGAGCAGGGGAGAGTTCACGCCCATCCAAACCTATCACACCTTCGATCGTCGAAAATTTTGCAAAATCTTGCCATGCATGACAATTATATGACTATATCTTTACAAAGCCCTTACAGGGCGGGGGTTGTACCGGATCTAATGATGGGGAGCTCATGCATAAATTTACCAAAAGGATGGGTAAAATTCATGAGGAGGAGCGGAACCAGCGATTGTCAACATTGTCGAGGAGTTTTACATAAATCACGGTGGATAAGAAACCATTTCAAGCATTTGTGCGAGGGCGGTTGGTTCCGTTTAGTCTTACGCGCCATCAACACATACTACCAACTGCGGGGTGCCTTGTCATTGCCGATATCGCACCTTCGTGATTCCGATCTGGTAGGGATGCCATAATCATGGAGATGACAAAGCGGGAACGTCATGGACGAAAAGGGGAAGAAGGCGACACCGTGTTCCCAATGAAGACCATTAGCGGTATGGAAAAATGCGGTATGCCTTCCTCTGCGCAAAATTACTTCCGTCCCAACATACCTCGGACGTCACCAAAGAAAGGCGTTGTTGTTATGCGCCATCGTGCAAGATTTTTATAATTGATGTCGGAGCTATCATTTGCTTCTCCATCCATGGGGTGCCTACGTGGGAATTTTTACGGAGGCTTGCCACACCCATCACTCATATGTGGGTTGTGCCGTCAGCGGGGAGTTAGATGGTGCGATGACGAGCCCACTCAAATGCCTTCTTTCACCTGCTTTGATTCGAGAATGATAGCGCGTTACTCTGTATGGGGCGGGAGGTGAATCACACCGCGCGTGGAGTGGGGTTCATTTTTCATCATCATCGGAAGGCGATGTGGATCTATAGAGGCCTCGGGGGATGATGATGATGATGATGATAGGGCGATCGAGGAGAAGAAGAGATACTGCGGTAGAGGCTATATCCGAACTCAATTCCTTGATTTCCAAAATCAACTGAATGCACACACCAAAAGGCAACTCGTCGGAAATCGCGTGATTTAGCAATGAGGCAAGAACACATGTTTGATGCTATGCATACATCTTTTGCCTCGTTGAACACAACACTTCAAAGTTTCAACCCGTGGCACAATTTCCATATCAACGACTTTGGGTCGATGCGAGGTTCCCACCGAGGTGATTAGATGAAGAAGGACAACAACCACCTCCTCAAGCTTAAGCATTGACGGGAAGTCCTCACGTACTTATTTTGATCAATTATCCAATGAGGACATTGTATTGTTTAAGTTTGGGGATTTAAATTCATGTTTGCATGCATTATAGCTTTTAGGATTCATTTTTAATTTTGGTCATTAAATTTACGTATTGCATTTTATTTTCGATGTTGCATGATAGCTTAGGGCATTCATGGTAGTTTAGGTTTTGCATAGTAGATAATAGTGTAATGCATTTTGTTATTCACATCTATATAAAAAATATATATATGTTAATTAGTAATTATTGTGTTATTTAAGTCTATCAATGTTGAGTTTCATGTTATTGGGGGCCTATGATGTGATTGTCAAATAAGTAGCAAATCTGATATTGAGTATGAGAACTATGACACAATGATGGTTTTATGAATCGAATCTTGAGTTTGTTTGAAAGCGGTATAAAAAAGGATAACACGTTTAACAAACATCTATGTTAATTGGTTAAGTTCAAACAGAATTACCTAAATGGTCTCTAAAGGATAATGCTAGAGTGAATGATAAAATGACAAGGATGGTGGTAAAGGCTAAAGTTAGGCAAGAACTTAAGTTTGGGGGAGATTATGTGGGGTATATAAAGCTTATCTAAAAAAAAAAAAAATATGAATAAACAATCAACAAGCGTGCTTGTCTAGTTTTGTGGCCTTTGTTACTTGAGCAAGTAAGCTTGGGGGATTGTCTTTACACCTAGCGCCCTAAGGTCTTAATGGTGCAGGAGTTAGTTGGTCGAAAGCTCGTTAAGGTAGCATTGAAAAGCCTAAGGGAATAAGACATTTACTGACTATGTGATAAAAATAAATGAAAAAAAAAGAAGAAATATATATATACATATATAAAGAAGACGGAAAATAAGAGCAAAAAGCTCCCGTAGATGAAAATAAAGCATAAGTACCCCGCGTGAACCCTTGAGGTTTGTGATTGCTTGATTTTAGTTGGAATTAGCTATTCTTGAAATTTTTAAGTTAGTCTTTGCATGATTCCTTCTAAGAGACTGGTTATGTATTGAATTTGAGTCGGTATCAGTTATCATGGATGTTACACACACACACACACTATACCAGTGATGATGGCTTGAGATTTGAGGATTAAAGCGTATTTGTATATTGGTTTTAAATGGTTGATATTGTATAGTTGCTTATTTTATTTGAGTAGTTAAGATTAATTTTGATTATGCGGTATTGTTGGATTTGATAGTATTTAAGTGAATTAGTATTCATATCATTGCATTGCATGTAGTTGTCTTGTGCTCGAGGACTATACGGTTTAAGTTTGGGGATTTTGATAAGTGTATTTTATATATCGCGATTTCATATCTAATTCATGCTTATTCGTTGCTATATTCTTGTAATCATGTGCATTTTTACTTGTTCTATGTTATTTTATGTGTAGGTTGGTGGTTGTGGCATTTAACGTACAATTGATGGTATTCGGTGCATTTGGAACTTAAATGGAGCATATTTGGAAGCAACTTCGATCTGCATGACTAAGTCGATTCTGAGGAGGTACCCCGTTGAAATGAGGCCTTAATAACATATCTGAACCCGTAGGGCGTAGGGGTCTTTCAAATCGATTAACAACCCTGGCTTCCGCCAGGTGGGCATTATTAAGCTACACACCCCAAAGTGAGTCTTCATTCGAAAAAAGGCAGGCCCAGGCGGAAGCATCTATCTTATCTGAAACCCAATAGGAGGGGTGAAAAAAATCTGAGTGTCTGTTTGATTTATAATTCCTTTAGAATCACAAATTTTAGCTTTTTGCATGTCGTATAACTCTAATGGATAGAGATTGTGGTGGAATTGGAGCTAGATATCTAGGACTCTATCAAACACAAAAGGAGATTACGAGAAGGCAGTTCTGAAGAAAAAAAGTGAGTTTCGAGAACAAGTGTGGAGGGGTATTTGAGGAGTTTTCAAGACAATTGCAACTCTAGTCTACGTGAAGGGTGTTTTCTAATATTCTTTGTGTTAGATTATTATTTGTAATTGAGAGAATGATTTCTATGATTTATTCAGCGTTTATTTCATTTATTATGAACTAATTCACTTTTTAGGCTTGTGATGGATCCTTGAGTGAATCGATGATTTTGTAAACTTTGATTTCTAATTTAATAAGCTATCTCCAGTTTATCTATATTAATTTGTGCTTGAATCTATGAATTGCCTGATCAATAATTCTTTGTGGAGTTGGGTGGAATCGAGAGAGGATATTCAATTCTAGACCTAGTTAATATAGCATGTGTTCAGGATTTTGTTAGTAGCTTAAACTTGATGTGTGTTAAGGTAGAGATATGCTTGTGTAGCATGTAATCGGATAGAGAACTTATTCTTCAACCTTCTTCAATTGTAATTCACATAGAGATATAGTGGGTTAGTTGATTAAGGTGTTTAACAGTTTCTATCTTAATTGTGGATTGAAGTTAATATGGTATTAGTGCATCGAGAGGTGGTTAATACTACGTTCGTGTTCTTGATTAATAAACTGAGATAGTGCGTTGAATTGGAATAAATGTGTTAAAATCAAAGTGAAGCTTAGGGTGAAATCATAAGTCTAATTCTCCATTAATTGTTTAAAATTCAAATTTTGATATTCGTGGTTGTTTTGTGCTATTTTAATTATTCTTAATTTAATTTTAAATTATTGTTTGGTTTGTTTAATAAAATTAGGTTAATAAAAGATTGGTAATTGTATTTGGTTTGACTTTAATAAAATTAGGGTTAATAAAAGAAAGAGTTGCTAGAAGTAGCGGCAGGGTCAAAGTAGAATTTGATCACAATCTTTGGATATCATAATCAACTGGATGAGTTTGGAAGACTCTAATTTATCTAAGTTCTGAAATGATAGTTTAATTTTAGAGGCCTAGGAGAGTAAACTAGGACAAGTTTGCAAACGAAAAAACTTACCTTAAAAATAGAGGGAAGACCCCTATTTATAATGGTAGGTTGCCTTTATGAAAGAAATTTTTCTAGGGTACCCTCTAAGTAGTGGTGGAGACATCAGAATGGTCCTTTGAAAGGATCTAGGTCTAGCTTAACTCCTAGGGGGGGAGTAAATATTTGTGTTGCTTCCACTGAAAATGGACATGTCGAGTGGCTATTGCAGTTGTTTTTAGGTTTGTGAAAGTGTAAGGAGGTTAGCGATGACTTAACTAATTTGCATAGTATAGCCGTCGTAACAATGTCATTTTGGTCATTCACTACAACAATCATTTGTAGAGATGCTAAGGTCATACAAAAGATGAGTTCGTAAATTTTCATATGATTTGAGATTGTAGAGTACAATTATTATACCCTTGTAAAATAAGTTTGTTTTTCAATTGCTCACATTTGATTACTTTATATTATCACATCACCAAATCATCTGTATCATCAAATAATGCCAAACTAATTTGGCAACTAATTTCATACTCTTTAACAATTAGAGGATTAAATGATCGTACAATTTATCAAGTTTTAACAACAAAAAAAATATACTACCACTCATAAAGGTGTTGACATGAAATCTTAAATGCGGCAAAAATCTAAAGACCGAACTGCAGACACATCTAAGACGGCATCAAGCAACAATGTAGTTATGGTTCTTCTGCTCTTTATTTGTTTCTCGTCTCAATTGTGCAATAACCAACAGAAACTTAAAAATAGAAGAAGGAATATTAAAATTAAAAATGAAATGAAATAAAAATTGAAAAATGAAAGTTCTCTACCATGGACATTATTAAGAAGATCGTGTATATTCCCAAGCTAGCCATAATAATGTCAGTGACTTGGCCATACAAAGTTACAAACATTATATCAGGTTTTCCCCAACTCCTTAACAGGTTTTAGATGAAAGGGATTCAGTTTTTAGACAACCTCTATTATCTACAGGCGTAATTTGTCTTCTCATAACATCTTCATACTAAATGTTACCTATAGCCGGCGTAAAAGGTAACCAAATAAGACGCTAACAAGTGCCACCATGCAAACAAACAGCAGAGGAAATCCCGCCTGAACTCTTCTTACACTTGTCTTAGTTCTCATCACAGCCTGCAAAGCAAAAGAACCAGTGTTACCAAACAAATGCATTATGAACACCAAGTGAAATTAGTCTACGTAGGTTTAGTATATAAGCGAAATAAATCAAAAATAGAAGTGTGAAAGGGCGAGGTTCTGAAGAAACAACACAAGTCTGGTTCAAGTTGTTGCACTTGATTTACATGCCAAAATTGTAGATTGAAAAGTACAAAACAAAATTATTTATGATTAGCAGAGTACCAATGTTGCTTGATTGAAAATCTAGAGATCAATAACAAGGCAAGTTGGAAAATCTCTGACCGAAGATAGCTTTTGGAAATAGGAACCACATTACATTGGTGCAAAGGTCTATCGAGATGGTGGAAGGAAAATTAAAATAAATAGAAAATTATTAACAAATTTCATCTTGGCTTCCAAAGAACTTGGACTCCATATGATTACAACATAACACAATATATCTTGGACTCCACATGAAAGCAGTAAAACGGTATTATAAGATATTTCAGAAAATTTGCATGCAAAGTAGATTTAGAATTTGATACACCCATGTATGAAATCATTGATCCTTATACAATATCGATCCCAAGAGCGAGGTGAATGGGAATAACATCTTCAAAGTTAAAACAAAAATCATGAAGTTTGGTTGACGCAAAAAACAATGAGAAGGGACAGTTGAAACTGAATTCTAGAGTGACCTAGAGATAGGCCAGGCAATTTGGTTAGTTAGCTGTTGGGTCAAACTATATTAATTGGAACAAATTGGGTTGGTTAACTACTTTATAGGAGTTGGGTTGGTTAAAGTTTAAAACAATATTTTAGAAATGAAAACATGCCCAAACTAGATAACCATATTTTAACCCATTTTCATGTTCATTCTAATTTTTCAAATGTAATCAGATTTTAGGGAGAGAAAATGTAATAAGATTTTAGAGAGAACGTGTAATCAAATTTTAGATAGAAAATGTAATTAGATTTTAGAGAGAAAATGTAATCAGATTTTAGAGAGAAAGTGTAATCCGATTTTAGAAAGAGAGAGTGTAATAAAATGATAGAGGGAGAAAGTATAATTAGATTTTAGATAGAAAAATGTAATTAGATTTTAAAGAGAAAATGTAATCGGATATTAGAATTATAAATACTTACACGATGCATTTTATACTAGCATCAAAAGAAATGAAACTTTTTTTTGAACCAAAAAAATTAATAAATTAATAAATTTCTTTCAGTTTGAACGAAACTGTATTGCCTAAAGACTATCTTTAGGGTGCAGGGAGTTCAACATTTTTCAATGTTTTATTTTTTATGTATATAAATTATTTTGGTAAACATATCAGGCCTTAAAAGCTTGTTTTGAAACTTTGCCCCTGTTATTTAAGGACAATATTTTTTTATAAAAACTAATTAGCATCGTTATTACAATTCCTCTAACATGCACTTGGACTAATGTCCATTGGTGTTCATTGAAAATATGACCACATGTATCCTCTAACATGCACTTGGACTAATGTCCATTGGTGTTCATTGTAAATATGACCACATGTATATCGTGTAAGTATTTAAAATTATAAAATTTTTAAAGAGAGAAAAAAAAGTATATAAAAAAAATTGAGCATAAAAAAAAATTTAGAGAAAAAAAGTATACAAAAATTTTAGTGTATAAAAAATTTTAGAGAGGAAAAATGTATAAAACATTAGAGATAAAAGGTGAAGGAATATAAAAATTAAATATCATAAATAATTTATTTAATTGGGTCATAATAATGGTAAGATTGAAATTTGAAATATGGGTTGACCTATATTTGACCCATAACTATATGGTTCCAACCCACACAATCCATATTAAAAATAGGTAATGTGGTTTTAGTTCTTAAATGGAACTATTACCAAATTTTATAAACCAAAACCAACCAATAACCATATTTTGTCAGATCTACCTAGAGGGTACAAAGAAATACAATGGTTATTTCATGATCCATAGCCATCCATTCAAGCCACAGCTCATTATAAAAATTTTACTCAGCAAGTTGAGCAACAATAAGGGACATTCACAGGATTTATGGCTTAACTAATGGCCTTAGACCTACAATGCAAAATAGTGGTGGATGAAATAATGGAATTTATAGACTCACCAATTCCTGTTGCAACATTTCCCTATCATGGGTGCTCAGCCTCTTCTCTTGTGTCAGCTTTGAAATTGTTACTTCAGCCTACGACGAGGTCCACAATATTTGGTTATTACCACTCCTTAGCAGTGAAGAGACGGATATAAACTTTTATTTAAAGATTTATAGGACATACTCCTTCCACCCTAAATTGAGGGTCCAATTTCCTTTTTGAGAAATCCCAAAATGAGAGTCACTCTCAAAGTCTATGTGCCAAATATCAGTATATTTCAGTTTTTAACTTTGGCTTTTGAATATGTTAAAGTCGAACTGTTTTAAGGAATAAATTTTAAAATAGGATTCTTATTTTGAAACAGTTAGTATATAGCATCTCCATCCCGAATCATGGTGAACATGTAATTTATAAAAACAAAAAGTACGGAAATAATTTTGGACAAAGGGAGTACTGGTGATCAGGAGAATGCTTTGGTGTCGTTAGAGATTAACTGTTCGAATATGGTCTTGTCAACACACAAAGACAGGAATGCATCCTACAAAATGAAATCATTTTTCCTTTCCAAGTCATAACAAGATGGAGAGGATTTCCAAATCAATGTTGAACTTTTTTTCTTTGTAGATTATTGTGTATATATATATTATCTTTTTTTAACTCAAGATAATAAAGTTGTTCCTGGTCTTTTAAAAGGTAAAAAAGGCAAAAAGAAGAAATCGAAGCACTCTGCTAAAGACAATAGAGTGTTGCTTTCATAGAAAAGCTAACAATGTTCATTGCCGTTGAAGATCAACAGTCACCCATTGCTGGACTCAAAATGATGAATAATAATGAGGTTTATCATTTTTGTCACTGAAATACTGAATTGATTTTCAGAAGAAACTTAGCCTTCTATTTGGAGTGTTCTATTCTACCTATATCTTTCCTAATTGAATCGAATGCATGTATATTAAATTTTGAATAACATAGAGGAATAATTCAATTTTCACACAACGTCTAACTAAACTTTGCACAAGCAAACTCCATCCTAGTAGTAAGTCAACCACAACATTTCGTTGGGTAACATCAACGCTACTATCAAGCATGGCTGCTTTACTCTAATTTTGGACCTATAATTGACAACCATGACATATATTTAGATATTCTTGCTTGAAAAGAAACCAAGTGTGTTTTGTTATACACTGATGTCTCCTCCATCCAAGAATGAGAGTCGCATCTGACTTATAAGTTTGCCAAGGACACTAAAATATATTTGTCTTGATAGTTTTTTCTCAATATTATATTTTAAAACTAAATTTTTTGTTGAGAAAAAGTTTCTAAAAAATATTATAAAGTCAAATGTGATTCTATTTTTTGGACAGGGAGTATAGGGGTAAACTATAACTGAAATATGTTATTGAGAAAAAGTTTTTGAAAAATATTATATTAAGTCAAATGTGACTCACATTTTTGGACAGGGAGTGTATGGGTAAAGAACCCTTATTATTCACTCGGTTCCATAATAAACGTCTTTTTAGCTTCATGCACATGAATTAAGAAAGTCATTTAATACTATCATTTAATAATTAAAATTTTTATGAAATTCCATCATTACCCATTTATGGAAAGTTAGAAACTATTAATGCAAGAGAAAATTTATTGGGAGAATGAGAGAAGTTAGGGGTAATATACGAAAATAAATAATTTATTCTCCTAGAAAGTTGTAAACGACAAATAAATTGAAACAAATTTTTTCTTCTAAAAAGACAGTTATTATGGAACCGAGAGAGTAATTATTATGCAAATTTTGAAACTACACAGAGAAATTCTTACCTCACCAAGCTTTAATTCAAATTCTTTTAATTTCGACTTCACCTCCTCAATATCCTTGACCAACTTCAGCTCCTCCTCTTCCTTCTTCACTTTAGCCTCTACATCATCCAATGTTTTATGCTCAACGTCTTTTGCTGGCTCCAACTCCTCAGCATTATCATTCTTCAATGGCTCTAACAGCTCAGCATTTTCAATTTTGGTCACCATCGCATCCTCAATAACCTGAAGAATTATGTGAAATAATGAATCACTACACAATGTCTCAAATGCAAAGTAGTAGGATTCAAGAGCATCATACAATCAGAGAAAGAAAAAGTTCCATAAATCACATCTAAAATGTAATGAACTCCCAACAAAATGTTTTTGTATAATTAGAGACAATTTGTTGCTCTACTAATATATCGCCCAACATCTTCAACAAAAAATCTAGTACATACAAAGAAAAGTTGGCGTCTGCAGGACTAAATATAAATAAATAGAAGAGTCGGGGTATATATGACATTCCAAATAATCAACGCACTCTAGTTAGTTATTAAAGAATGTCTTACTGTTTTGCGGGGGCTGAAGTTTTCAACGTAATTTAGATGTTGATCTTTCAGTGTTGAAGCTTCATAAGCTGGCACCTGCTTCAATGTTCCATTGATTGGTGAAAGTATAGGAGAATTGGGTGGGCTAACAAGGATCACCCTAAGTTTCTTCTCTTCGACATACTTTCCATCATCTTTGGAAAACTGCCAAATGAAACATTGAGATTACCAGAATACTAAATCAAATCCAAGAATTCATAAAACTTTAAAAGACTTACTGTGGCAGATGTGATGTCCTCCTCAGCTGTGCTGACGGGAACAACGGCGCATTGAAGTAAGAACTTGTCTTTGCATATCATATCAGGAGGAGTAACCCGTTGTGCTTGCATTGTAACTACATCAATGCAAAGAAATACCAACAACGGACTTAAACAAGGAAACCAACCAGATACTCCCAAAAACTAAGCAAAACAATCAAAAGTCAATATAGGGTTCCTTTACAAATGAGAAAAGAACTGAAAAGCATATCCAAGGTAGCAGTTTTCTAAGTAAGTTATGTCATAATTACACAGAAGCCGTTATATTTAATTTTGCAAAAATCCAAACATCTTAATGGCTAATGCCGAGTACAATGGCCAAAACAAAGTAACTAGCAAAACATAACAGAAGCCCAGATTCAAAAGTAAGGAGGAAAAAATTAAAATAAAGTAGAGCAAGGTATCAAAATAACATAAAAGCAACTCTTTTTTAAAAATGAAAGAAAAAGCCTTCAATCCAAGTGGTAGAGATTAGCTTTAAGAAAGTCCTTTCCTCTGCTTTCAAGGGCCATAGTTCTGTATCATCATAGCCAACTGTGTTAATCCTATGGTTATACAACTCCTCATGTATTGTGATAACTTCTTTATAAGATCCCTACAGTGCAAACTATTGCTAAACAGCACAAAAAAACTAAGTAACATATATCGGCTATGATTGTAATTATGCTATACATACTAAAAGAAGTGTATAATATTTTCAAATGGTCAAATCAAGGTATTTGCTAAAACTAATCTCTAAGCATAAAAGCTAAATCTGGAAGGCAATGTCGTTCTCTTATGTAGTTGTTTCAAATCCCAGAATTTATTGTACTTCACATCCATCTCATTGAATCATTGAGTTACATTTAACGATTCAGCCTTTAAGTGTAAAGTTAAAATATCTTTTTTCTTCTTCTTTAATCAAACTTTCATTTAGTACATGATATTTAGGTGTGTTTAAATTAAAACCCAACAGTTACTTAGGCTACAACCGGAACTACAATGTTTCAGAAAAAATTCTAATATGTAAATCCTTAGATATAACGTGCATTTTAGAAACTCTTGGCACTAGTGTTCTGAAAATCCCACCTAGATCAAATTTAAGCTTGGCACTTACAGCTAGGCCCCTCGCCATGGCTATGGTATTAGGCCCCTCGACACCTCACCTAGGCCCAAGGCGGTAAAAAAATCCTTCTAGAAAATTAGACGGGGCCTAGGTGGAGTCTAGGCGGAGAGTTTTTTTTTATTTAATAACTACCCAAACCAGATCTTAATATATTTATTTTTCTAATGATTTACAATATTCATAATACATGTTGTAGCACATCAAATCACAACAAAAAAAGTGAACAATATCAAGTCAAAATGGATAAATTTATTATAGTTATAATTTTTTGAACTTGTACAAACTTCAAATTATATAAATGATGATACATTTGTAATATTTAATTTAATTCAAAATAATTCTTAAATTTATGTTTAGTTTCTTAAGTTTTAATATTGAATTAAATTATTGAAATTTTAAATTTTATTATTTAATAGCAATCTTGTTTATGAATAAAATTAATACGTTAAAAATATGTTTGAACTTTAAATAATTGCATGTTTGTGTTTGAACTTTGATATTAGCAATATGAATGTGTTGAACTTTAAGCAAAGGCCTTTATTATCTTTATTATAGATTGTTTTGCTTTATATTATTATTTTGTTTGGATAAATGTAAGATAAAATATTAAAATTGGCTTAAAATAAAAAATCCCACCTAGGCCCCTAGGTGCCCCTAGGCCGCCATCGACCCTTTAGCCTTTTTAGAACATTGCTTGGCAAAAAGGTTGTTCAACATTTTGACTGAACTGAGAAAATATTGTGTATTCAGATTCTATACCATCCTGATCCAATCCTACAACTCAGCACATAACATGCCATCCAAAAGTTCACCATCACCCTAATTAAGAGAAAATAGGGAGTTAGATCAAAAGTCGAACAATCAATAACTATATCCCAGAACCAAATACTCTCTGCATGACAGGTGCAGGATGATTTAGTATATGTTGTTCTTTTAAATATAACTACTTCAAGCTCAACCATCGATGTCACCATTTAACCTTTTCCTGGATATTTAATAGTTTGGTTGCGTTCTTTAACCATATGAGCTAGTGTTCTAATTTATTTCAGATATCTGAACAGCCACCTTGTGCTTAACATTCCACCTTACCGTCGTTCCTTCTACTGGTCTGGTCACTTACCTTGCAGCTTGTATATCTTTGGCACTAAAATCTCAATCTATTTACCTTTACAGATGCACGCAAAAGACGCATAAGTTCTGGCTTATAATCTCAACCGAGATTTTTTTTTTTTTTTTTTGAAGAAGCCTCAACTAATGAACATATTCAATCAAATTTTAAAATATCCAATGAATTGGGATTATTTCTTTCTAGTCTAAACTGTTGTTCCATCTGGAAAAACAGTTAAAGTCCTCACTGGCACGAGTTCAACACTCAAACAACATAAGTTCCTTTCCTCTTACCTACCAGCACGTATTGGCAGTTTACTGCAGCACCCTCATGCCAGAAATTGATCTTCCCAGACAACATAAAATTAACATATTAAGTAACAAGGATTCATAAAAAGTATCACCTGATATCTATGTATACAGTGTACCCTAGTTGTCATCTCGCTACCATCAAAACTACAATGTCTTGACCAGTGATAACCTTGGTTTTGCAATATTCACTTTTCTTCAAATATTAATTTCAAGGCAGAAAATTACAAAGTCAACTACCAACTAGAAAACAATTTTTAATTCATACTGAGGGCTTTAAAGATATCGCAGCTATCTAAATGATATTTAATCAATTTTATCATGGGCAATCACCAATTCACCATTGCCAAGTGAAACTAAATTCAATATTTCACTTATCCAGAAATGCTAGTGAAGTCATTAAGTCAACAATAACTTCTAAAAGAAACTGCTAAACCTCAAGAGTTATAGGACAGAACAAAATGCATTTCAGATTAGATGTTATAATAAAATCTTTACCATCTCCATAAAATAGTAGTGTTTCACTGATAAGTTTTGAGATGCAGCCAGTTTTAAATCAATTTGCCTCCGATACATATATTAACATTTAACTTAATAAGATAAATGGTAACTGGGAATACTCGCACAATATACACTTGTATTGCATAAGATATCTGGATTGGTCCTTGTTATTTTACACATCAAACTCCCAACTACATTCACAATTCAAATGACAAACGTACCAATAAAATCACATATTGATTTTGGTTTCACGATTCCTGTGTTTGGTCGTACGCAATATTTTTTTGGAGATGTTGTTTTCACCTGCAAATATAATGGCTAAATTATATTAAAATCCAAATTCCATTTAACATTGCATACTCCCATAAGTAATGCTGTTGTAAACAACCAAAGTCATCTTCACCTTAAAAGCAACATGTTGATTGGTCTTATTGACTAGTCGAACAGAGCATGAGCTTTGCTTCTTCAACTCAACTACAAAAAAAACAAGGAATTTTATCCACAAAAATTAGAAGACATTTTTTTATATAAACGCATTGCAATATCAAATCACTGAAATTAAAAGACAAACTATCCTTAAAGATATTAAAAAACTACTTTCAAATATTGAATATGTTAAGAATACATGTGTAACTAAGGTAGACCTCTGAGTACCCTAACATAATAACATTGTGCAGTAATGATTACAGTAGTAAAATCTACAGTAAACCTATGTATACATCCTACCATCAAAATGGCAGGCATTGTAAATAATTAGCACTTGAAGGACATTCATTTTATGTACGTAGAATTGGTCTTTAGGAATAGAATTTGGGACTTCATATTCTTTTTCTAATCAGGTAAAGTTACCAGAAAAAACAAAAACCATCAAGAGAGAAACAACAATGGCTTAATCAAGTTTGCAAGGCACCCAGTTTAAATTCCTCAAGTATGAAGCCAAAATTATTTTTTCAAAGTAATTAGCTTCCCTTTCACTCAAATAGGAATTTTTACAGCTAGGTGTATGTACTAATTCAGATACAAAGAGATATAAGGGGTGAGAAGTAATCAATTGAAATTCAGCCTTACATAGAAATTTGAGTTCCCGTGGTTCAATTTCCAGAAGTTCAGCACTCATTGTTATTCCTCAGACAATCCAAAACAACATTAAAAAAGTCTAGAGCCACACAACAGTGAATAAATCTAGATCTCTTCACCTGCAAATTCAAATTCAAATACAACTTATGTTACTCAAATAGCCAAACCTATAAGTCCCAATGATTAATTATATTAATAAATTGTTATAAGAAAGTGAAACAGATATTGGACCCCCCAAACAAATAAATACCATCATAACAAATCATAAAAAATTTATAAAAATATACAGAGTTGACTAAGTTTTACCAAAAAGTAACGCACTTAATAAACAAAGCAAGTTTCAAAGATCAAAATTCACTATTCCTTGGATTAAAACCCTAAACAATTAAGAACAAAACCCAATTATGAACACTCGAGAGTCTCAGATCGTTGAAGACCGCCAAATACTACAACAAAACAGCGGTCAACAATAAAGTCCAGAATCAAAGAGAGAGACTCAAAGCTTACTTGAAAAATGGAGACGATTAAGCTTCGGGGCTTCAGAAATGGATAATTGGACGGTCCAGTTGCGACGAAAGTTAATGTTGATTAGTGTACTCAGAGTAGGCCTAGATTTCATCGATACAATGTATATATACACGTATATATGTATGTATATATATTTCTAGAGAGAGATAGAGAGAGAGTTTGCTGGTGTCTGAAAGTGTGGAGGAAGGGGGAAGTGAAAGCGAAGGTATTATGTTGCGGTGTTAGTTGTGACGTCTGGAGGCGGTTGTACCTGCAGCTTTTTTATGTTTTCTTCTATATAATACTCGGCTTATACGGCTTGGCTCTCAATTTTTCTTAAAATTTTAAAAATATTATTTGATTACACGGTGTTTAGTAAGTTGAATATTAATTTTAGGGTAACACTATTTTAATGTGTTTTTAATATTTTATATAATTATTTTTTACATGAAGGTGAAATTTATTGTAATTTTATGTGAAAGAAAATTATATGAAAATATTAAAAATATATAAAATAATATTAATTCTCTAATTTTATTGATTTACAAATAATTTAATTTAAATATAATTTATTCTAAATATAACTTATTAAAGCGTTTAGAGACCTAACACTACAAATACTAAAAAATTTATAATAGCGGATTTATAAAAGAGTAAAATAATATTTAGTTACACAGACATATAAGTGTTTTTACAGGAATCAGTGATAAATTGTGTGGTATCAAAATTTAAGGATAAGTTGTATTTTGTACTTTTATTATAAGTGTTTTAGCAAAAAAAAAAATCACTTTAATAAAAATTATTTTGAACCCAAATATCTAATTTTTTTAAATTATTAAGAAGAGTTATTAAAAACAAAGACATTTTATTTTAAATTTAGGAGAGTTTGCCCAAATCTACAAAACCAGAATTAGTGGATGTTTGACTATATACACTGAGAGAAATATTTTAAAATTTATACTTTCTACAAAATACTTTTTAAACACATACATATAAATGTATCACAAAAGACTATGTCTGTAACACACACACACACACACACACACACACACACACACACACATATATATATATATATATATATATATATATATATATATATATATATATATAGATTTGATCAAAGTCTCGGACATGATCAAATTCAAACTCATTTTTTTTTTTTTTTAGAACAACTAAAAAAAAATTATAAACGAAATTTTTCCATAATACAGTGTTTTGGGCGTGATTTGGATACCTATACCAAAAAATGTATGTACATGCACACAGGCATCGCATGACATGTTTTGTTATACGTATCCAAATCACACCCAAAAACACCATTACATGAAAAAATTCAAGTTCCATAAATATTTTTTTAGTTGTTTAAAAAAAAAAAAAAAAGAAGTCCGATTTTAAACTCCGTCCCAGGCCTCCCGACAGATCCTACTATATATATATATATATATATATAGACACTCAAATTTCTCCTCCTTATCTCATTAACATTTCAGAAGTGCGGAATCTTCTTTCAGAGATAACCCTGGAAGACAGCTCAGCTTAATCCCGGATACCACCGGAAGTTCAGTTTCAACCCCGGAAAACACACCGGGAGTATCCTTTCCCCATCCTGGAGATAACCCCGAGGATAGCTGTGCAAATACCGAAAATTCCACCGGAGAAGGCCGATTCATCTTGGAGATACCCCGAGATGTTCAGTCTCAGTCCCGAAAACAACACTGGAAAAGACAATGTCAACCTTGGAGATAACCCCAAGGAATGCAGTTGCAATTTCGGAGATAACCCCGGAAATGCTTGTTTCAAATGCATGCAGTCAGCTTCAACCTCGGGACTCCCACCAAGGCACTTAATTTCCAAACCCGGAGATAACCTCGGGAGGACAGGCACACCTCAGAGACAACCCTAAAGGCATTCAACACTTGCAGCAGTTCAATCTCAGAGATAACCCTAAGCAACGTCTACTTTATCTGTCAAATGGCCACCTCAACCCCACATGGCATCGTCTCAACAAACAACAATCAAACATACATTCTACACAACAATGTCCCACAAGAACTAAGGAGTTGCAATCTCGAGTGACTACTACGCAAGGCAGCACATCGGATAGAATTTGAAGCCTGAAGAGATAGGACATGGTTCCATCTTCCTGACTTCGTACAACCTTTAATCTCATGTCATTATGCTAGCCTTCGACTTCTCGACAATGACGAATCAAAATGCAGGTCTTATACACCTTAATCGGATGCTCAATTGAAGTTCTCGCAAGTTTGAGCCAGAGCATCATCACGTGCACGCATGCATGTACTTGAGACAAGCAGGGACCTGGCAGAGCAGGGGCTCCTGGGCGTACATAGGGCACCTGCGTCACTGCCGCAGTACACTGTGGCCGCAGCAGTACACACCTACTGACTCGACTCTATAAATATAGAGCTTGGGGTGGCCATATTCAAGAGAAGAAAGGCGAGGAAGCCCTGTCAAATTTGCTCTGTATACATCCCATATTGAGTGCTTTCTCATTTTAAACACTTGTTAGCTCACATATAGCTATATTTTATTGGCGGGAGCCGAGTGTTCATCCACTTAAAGTCATAAAAGTCTTCTTTGGCAGCCCACTGTAAGCCTTCTTACACATTTTAAAGCCCTTCTCTTCATCTTTGCACACACTCTTCTTCACATTGAGAGTCGTGTTGTGTGTGTATGCCCAGACTTCGGTCCGTGATTTTTATTTCTGTCTGTATATATATACTTTTATATATATATATATGGACTAAAATTATCGAGTTATGCCTCGATTGAGCCTGGACTTACGTCTGGAGCATTTATTTGCTTATATATATATATATATATATATATATATATATATATATATATATATATATATATATGAACTGTTATCGAACTTAGTTCGATGAGCCTGAATTTTACATCTCGAGCGTTTACTACTTTTATTTATTTATATATTTATATATATGAACTGCTGTCGAACTTTGTTCGATGAGCTTGATTTTATATTCGTGCTTTCTTTGCTTATATATATATATATATATATATATATATATATATATATATAAAGCTGAAACGCATTGTGATATATATCGATCCCGACACTCGCTTATCATTTCAACATTTGTCTCTTTATTTATATTCCATCCTTTGGAGTTTACTTCATGGCGGTTGATCGCTTTTTATCGCTTTATTTACATTCCGTCCCCACAGAGTTTATTGCGTGTATGCATTGATCGCATTCTTTTTATTTACATTTCGATCTCCCATGGAGGTGCTTATGGTGGTTGATCATGTCCCTATATATATATTTATCGCTTTTATATATTTACATTTCTGATCCTCCATAGAGGTGCTTCGTGGTGGTTGATCATGTCTGTATATATATATTTACAGCTTATATATATATATATATATATATATATATATATAACTACTTACTGCTTTTCATATAAACTGCGGCATTATGTGAGCCTAGAAATCATGTGATCACAGATTCAGTCCACTGAATCTAGATTCGGTTCCCATGATGGACATTTCAGCTGTAAGCAACTTGTAAATTATTCACGTTGTTTGAATTTCCTTAGATGACTTTCATGCCCATAAGGAGTTCGGCACTGTTATATATTATTTTCACGAAGATTCTTCGCATCTCGAAAATAAAAGCAATCAAGCCTAACATTTAATAATAAAATGAAAGTATGAAAAGGTCTCAATTACTACTGAGCACAGGGTTTGAAAAACCTCTTTTACAAAATCTCACTGCTATATCATGTTTAAAACTGAATTTTTCATACAAATTCAAACCCTTTGTATATAGGTGCGAACAAGGCCTCGCATTACTTCCAAATAATAGCACATTGACCCATACACACACACATTTATATAATAGCTTGACAAGTGGTGGTCGGTCACCGTAGTAACACGGATGTCTGGGGTGCCTAACACCTTCCCTCCGTGCATAATCAAGCCCCTCAACCCAAATGAATCTCGGTTTCACAAAACCCGTTTAGCGATGTCACATCACTTGGGTCAATGTGCAAACTTTTTCTCGGTTGCGTTAGTGCAATCGCTTAAAAACACCAACTCAAGCGACTTACACAATCAAATCAATCGACATATACATGTCCGGACCTTTTTACTTGTTTTTTCAAACAAATCTCACATAACATGAGAACACCAAAGAACAAGAAATGAAAAAGGATGAAATAAAAATCCGTCGACAATATATATATATATATATATATATATATATATATATATATATATATATATATATATATATACGACGGATCTAAAGTATACCTCTTAAATTGTAAGACCCCAAATTTTATGAAATAAAAATATTCAATTTTCTTATAATTATTATTATTCTATTTAGTAAATGGTTAAATTGATAAAAGGTTAAAGTTAAGGGTGATATGTGAAAATTTTACAAAGTAAGCAAGTTGATATAAAATATTAGATTGTGTGGCCGAGAATATTACGTTTGGTGGAGAATATCTATCTGACGACCTTACAATCATTGTGGACCCATGAACAAAATAACTGCTTGGATATAGAAAGCGGCGAAATAACCTTTTATAAAAAATAACTACGACAAAACTTTTACCGTTAAACCTGTTGAAATATCCGGTGATAAAAGTACAAGAATACGCTGTGGTTGCACAAAGATGCACACGATATTGCACGAAGATCTACGATTATTGATACTTACGTAAGAAGTCACTCAGTTTTATTCAATTATTACAACAGTAGTTGCTGCTTAGTATCTCATATTATTGATTCATTTTGTCACATTATCATTTGCACAATATTTTATATTATTAAATCAATAATTGAAACGACACAGTTATATATTCATATTATTATTTGTATTATTGACAGTGTCTAGAAAGTTCTGTCGAGGAAATGAGTTAGGTTATTTAATTGCGCGTCAATAAGGAGAAATTCTTATCGGAAAGCCCTCATTTTCCTGGAAATGATCTGGTTGTCAATATTGTAAGTTTTAATATTAATAATGAATAATTGTTGAAATATTAAAAATGTGTTCATTGAGGATAAGTGAGTTACAAAAGTTAAAGGGGAATAATGCAAATTTGAAAAACTTTAGGGGTACCAAAGTGTAATAAGTTAACCAATCCATGTGAACTTGAATCAACTAATCAGAGAAGAGATGATGCAAGCATGATGTAAGAATGACATCATTCTTAAAGAAACACAAAGATGATGTAAGGATGATATCATCATGATGCTATCATCATGATGTCACCTGGACTAAGGTGGAATTAATGAGGTACTAAACTGTAATACGTCGAGCCCTTAACGTGCAATTATCAAAACTATGTTTTTCTATAAATAGAAGCTTATTTCTTCTTTCATTCTCACCAATTCAATAAGACTCACAAGAGAAACTATAAAGAGAGAAACTATAGAGAGAATAAGAGAGAAAAAAGAAGAATATTCTGCTACTACACTATTGCAGTATCCAATCTCCTCCTAAGGTAAGGAATGTTATTTCTCGTATGGTAAGGGGTATTATGTATTTCATATTTGTACGTGATATTACTTCATACTCGTAAGGGTTGTCATTCTATTTTTTATTAATCTGCGGGAGTAACCTGTCTACGCGGATTACCGCATGCATGGTGAATGGCCCTTCGTATTCATTCTTTATAAATCTGTGGGTATAACATATCTACGCGGATTACCGCATGCATGGTGAATAACCCTTCGTATTCATTCTTTATTAAATTATGGAAATAATCATCTACTTATTATTCATGCATTTACGAGTGAAAATTCATTTATAGCTTTAAGTATATTATTTTATACTCGTATGAGATATCATTTCTTTTGTACTCGTCATGAGATATTATTTTCTTTCGTATTCTCCATTTATCGGTACTATTCATACCAGAGTACTATTTATCTGGGGTACTATTCATTCGGGTACTATTCACTCGGGTATTCGGGGTACTTTCAATGATAGGTTACTATTCATTTATTACTATTCACTCGAGTATTATTCACTCGGGGTACTATTCACTTGAGGTACTATTCATTTGGTACTATTCACTCGGGTACTTTGCATGACGGGGTACTAATCATTTGGTACTATTCACTCAGGATATTATTCATGGAATACTATTCATGGGGTACTATTCACTTGGGTACCATTCACTCAGGGTACCATTCACTCGGGATACTATTCACTCGGGGTACCATTCACGATAAAATGAATTTCTTTTCTATCCAAATTATTTATGATACATGAATATCATTATTGAATTTTACTCCACAAATAAATTATCATGTTCACAATTTGGATATTCTTGAACTCTGGAGAAATTGAATTATAAATCTCATCCTTGATTTCACTTGATTGATTATTTATATCATTGTCATCATTCTCATGCTTATATTGTGGTGAAAGTCATTTTTGGCTCGTAATGCATAAATGGACTGTTGATTGAATGATTATGACCAAGAATTGTTGAAAAAGCCATAAAACAATTTAATAAAAAGTCTTCATTGTTGTTGCTTGTACTTTCTTGGGACAAAGTCTCGTATCATGGCATAGTAAAAAGCAAACCTCAGTTGCTCTTTCAACTACTGAGGGAGAATACCTAGCTGTAGGAAGTTGTTGCTCTCAGATATTATGGATGCGTCAAACTCTATGTGATTTTGATATATTATGTGATTGTGTGCCTATTTACGGTGATAATTCTAGTGCTATAGATATATATTTTTTCCTGAATTTTGTAAACATTTGTACCTGCAGTATTTGTTAGTCCATCAAAAATCAAAAATTTTTTTACTGCAAATATATCAAATACTTAAAAACCAAATTAAACAAAAGTCTTTTGGTGATTCACACCAAACCAAAAACCAATAGTTTTAAAAATTTAAAAATTCATAAAACTCTCCCCCTTTGTCATCAACAAAAAGAAGAGCAGGTCATTCGTCGAGCTTACTACCATCGCCATGCGCCTAGTTATTTATCGAAAGTGAAATTTGAGAGATGATTGGCCTTGTACCTTCTCAAAGAACGCCAAATCAAGCAAACAATTGTGGAGGCCTTGGAATGACAGTGGCAGGGGGTAGAGGGACATCCAAAAATTCTCCTTGATACTTTCAGCTAACGAGCTCTGATTACACCCACTCCTGAACATTGAATGCTTACGCTACATATGGAGTTTGGCGCCCACATCATTGAAACGAACAGAAATAAAATCAGTCAACTCCCCTATTTGATTACTAACAAATTTAATCTCCTGACTTAACTGACAAGAATTTCGATTGAGATGTCGTTGCATCATCTCAGCCAAGGCAGTTGTCTGCACCTCAAACCCAGCTTGCAAATCAATAAACTCATCTTCAATATTATGATAGAGTTTATTGATTTTAGGTGCACTCAATGGCAACTTAAATTTTTCCAAAACAGACATTCTATTATGAAGCGCAGACATCTCAACTTGCATTTTCTCTTGATTATTCAGAATTACTTTCAACAGATCAACAATTTCAGGAGAGGATTGAGTAGGAATCAGAGTAGGAGATGATGGAATAGAGACTGGAGGAATTTCAGAAGGGATTCTAACAAACAGACCATCAATTAAATTGATACGTGACATTTTCAGGGAACTGACACTAATAGAATCAGTAACTGAAACAAAATTTTCATTGTCAAAAGAAATTTTAAAATGTTTAAACAGAGTAGTGAGAGTTGCACTATAGGGCAAATAGTTTTTTGATTTTCGCAAACATGCAGTCATGTGATGAAGCATAAGTTGAGATAAATTGAAAGACACACCACCTAAAATTAGAGCAACAATAATCAGATCCTGATAAGTAAAATTCGCTCCTCCACCTAACCGAGGCAACAGATTATACCTAACAATATGATGAAGGACACACGAGATTGGAGAAACATCCACAATTTTAGGAGTGAAAACATCAGTTAACCGATTATTGTTCATCACAATTTGAAGCTGTTCCAATGGAGTAAATGGAAAATGAACAGCTCCTTTCTTTGTGAAAGGACGTATACCGTAAGAAGAAACATTTAAAATGCTACCAAAATCCATAACAGAAAAATACAAGGATTTTCCCTTGACAAACGTGGTATAAGAATCACCATGGCATTCTAGATTTGTATAAAACTGTTGAACAAGGCTAGGATATGCCACAGAGGGAGGAAAAAGCATAGATAATATACCACAAGATTCGAATAACATTTTGAGAGGGGATTGCTGAAAACAGATCTGATCAACAGATTTTTCGTAGACAAATTATTTTGGAATGATAACTGTTTTGAAGCGTACCTCATATGCATTACTGCGAAATAATTTTCAAGCAGATCAGAGAAAAGAGTAGGGGTTATCGAGACCGGTGGAGGTGAAACTTTCAGCTTGGAAGACTGAGTCTGTCAAGCCGCGAGGTCCCAGTGAACTTGAAAGGTGAAGGACCCAAAGTGGACGCTTCAGACGCCGAAGAGTCCAAATACTCTTCCTCAGATGACACAACCCTCTTCATTTTCTTTTTCTGTCTAGATGGTCCGGCAGTAGAGTGCGATGGAACCGTCGTCTGATCATTGTCGGAATTGGTAATTGCTTACTTGCTCGTACGGGTTCTCATGGTGATTGAAGATACGAAGCAAGATACGAAAGACAGAGAAAATCAGAGGATATAAGGAGAATGGAAAGATACATGATAAAAAAAATTGAATGCATTTATTGTATCTCAAGTCTTTACGACTCCCTAGAAACCCTTGCAGTCCCGCCTTTTCAGTTTTCAAAAACCATAATGATAAGCATTTACACATACGTCTTCCAATGAACTAGGCAGTTGTTCGGTCTTTTCGATTCTCAAAAAATATTTAATAGGTAAGACACACGTACGCAAACACTTACGTCTCCCGAGACGCCTTTTTCCATCCTGTCTTTTCGATTTTCAAAAGTAATTATAATAGAGACCTTGATTATCGTGTGCGTGAATTAAGTAGGCGGTTAAAACAAAATCTGGTTATTAATTAACGTAAATTTTATCAGTTAATGCAAACTAGGACAACATTAATACAGATTTTGAAAAATTATGCCATACACATCCCAAGTTCTCTTCGTAACATGCAAAATCTATCTTCACTCAAAGGTTTAGTAAAAATGTCTGCAATTTGATTTTCAGTTGGAATAAAAATTAATTTAATCAAACCTTTTGACACATTGTCTCTTAAAAAATGATGCCTAACTTCTATATGCAATGTACGTGAATGTAACACAGGATTTTTAGATATATCTATAGCACTAGAATTATCACAGTAAATAGGACCTGAAAAAGCCATAAAATAATTTAGTACTTTAAACATCTCATCATCAAAACATAAGGCTAGAATATGACTAAGTCAACATTCTCCCCCTTTTTGATGATGACAACCCAAAATTGTTTTAACTATCATAAGCTCCCCCTGAATATATGCATAACAGAATAAGCTCCCCCTAAATCCATGTAATAATATCATTTCAGGATACTGAAATTCGATTTTCAGTAAAGTTACAAAAACCTGAATTTTGTAAACATTTGTACCTGCAGTATTTGTTAGTCCATCAAAAATCAAAAAAAATATTTACTGCAAATATATCAAATACTTAAAAACCAAATTAAACAAAAGTCTTTTGGTGATTCACACCAAACCAAAAACCAACAGTTTTAAACTAAATCGTGACTTTGATTTTAGCATTTTTATATTATAATCAGATAATCAATGTAGGATAATATCTCCTTAAAAAATCTCACAAGCAACAGATCATATATATAACTTCCATCTTGTAATCTTTTTAGACAAAATTCATAGAGCCCCATGTGTGACAGACAAAATGTTCCAATGATATTAAAACACATGTAACCCATTAAAACAAAATATTTTTCATAAAATCATTTTAAAAAACATTTTTCATTTAAGACATACAAAAATGCAAATAATATGTCCTAGAGCCTTTAAATGAAAAATCAATTACTATGCAATTGACCTTACATTGATTTTCCTAGAAAAGAGAAATCCTTTAATTTCTTGAATATCCAATCAAAGCTCTTTATCACCAAAATACCTGAAAAAGACATAAAACAATTTAGTACTTTAAACATCTCATCATCAAAACATAAGACTAGAATATGACTAAGTCAACATTTGTGTATTGGTATAATCATGACCTGTATTGTTATAGACAAATGATATGGTAAAAGTCATCTTTGGCTCGTAGTGTAAAGATGGACTATTGATTGATATCTTTGGCCCATAATGCAAAGATGAGCTGTTGATTGATATCTTTGGCCCATAGTGAAAAGATGGACATGTGTTTGACATGATCATGACCACTGATGATACAAATGAAAATCTTTGGCCTGTAGTGCAAAGATAGATTATTGTTTGGTATGATCATTGGTTTTACAGTTGAATGTCTTTGGCCATAGTGCACTGACAGATAATTGATTGATATGATCATGACCATTGGTTTTATGGTTGAATATATTTGGTGTGTAGTGCAAAGATAGACAATTGATTGGTATGATCATTGTTATTACATTTGAATATATTTAACCTTTGGGGTAAGAATATTGAGTAAACGTTCTATTAAGCCTTTGTGGCAAGGAGAAACTGTTGATTTACATTATTATAAACATGAATTGTGAATTTAACTATAATTTTTTGTGGTTCAGATGAAGACAGGTGATGAAAATTCTCTTTGTCTTGGGTACAACAAAGAACTGTTGATGGGTATTACAGGGATGAAATATTAATGATGAATTTTTAATTTGGAGGAGATAGTAGACATTATGTTCTACTTGACTCTTCTAATGGATTGTTGTTTCCACTGCAGTTGTTGATCTAAAACTTGTTGTCTATTATATTCTATCAGATTTTTCCCTGTTGAGGACTAAGGATAATTTGTTCTATATTATCTTAATTATAATATTTTTTACTGGGCTAGTTGAGCTCACCTTTTTCTTCAGAATTCCTTTCAGGTAGTAAGAGTGTAGCTGGGTCGAGTGGGGATAACAGGAGAATAGTGTGATGGTCCAAAAATGTTAAAGTTTCTCAATAAATTATAAAACAGCATGACCGTATATAATTTTATTGATAACTTAAGATGTGTTTGTCGTATTTTATACGTCACTTAATAATTGATTTTGGTGAACAACAAATGGGGTGATGAGAACCTGACTTTGAAAGCATCAAAAATACACCCCAATAGAATGAGGAGGACATAAATCTTCTCGTGTTTCTTTGAAGACTTGAAATATTTGTTGTTGTATCTTATACGTCAGTGTAATAATTTGGGTGTGTATATTGACGTATTATATTTAATATAATATTTGTATTAAAACTCATAGCTTATGTGTTGTCGTATTTTGCACAATAGTTTAATAGTTGTATAAATGAAGTTTGTATTTAAATTCTATACCGTATATCTGGCGATTCAGAATGTGTCATGTAGACCTATTTTGGGGGTGTCACATAAATAGTATACCTCTCTTAAATAACATACTGTTATTAAAACTACGTCGTTTTGATGATTCTTTTAAAAATAAAATAATATTAAAAGAGAGTGGTTCAACTTACCTTCCTTTTATTTACAAAAATGTCATCCGCGGCCCCATTTATTTTTAAAATAATCATTAAAACGACGTAGTTTTAATAAAGCTATGCTATTTAAGAGAGGTATGCTATTTAAGAGGTATGTTTTAGATCCGTTCTGATGAATAATGATGACAATGATGGTAAAATTGTGATAAAAATAAGGGTGTAAACGAATCGAGTCGAACCGAGTATTGAGTTGCTCAGATTTGGTTCACAAAATTTATTGAGTATAAAATAAGGTTTGATTGATACTCATTTATCTACCATGTCGAGTACGATTCCGAGTCGAGTCCGAGCAGTTTAAACTTTTCAAACGAATATTGTAAGACCCCAACTTTTATGAATAAAGATGAATTTTCTATAAATATCATTTTTGAATATTAAGGAGTGAATTTGATATAATGTTATAGTTGTGGGTAATATTTATAAATTTTACAAAGTACGCAAGTTGTTATATTATATTCGATTGATCGGGAAATATTCATTTTAACAGGGAATATTCATATGACGGCACAATCATTGGTGGACCCCACAACAGAATTATTATCGGATTGAGAAAACGACAAAAATATCCTTTTATGAAAATAACGGCGGAAGTTTTATCGTTAACTGTTGAAATACCTGGTGTTAAAAGTACAGTAATACGCGTGGTTGCATAGTAGCACACGGTATCGATTATTGATGCTTACGTGAGAAGTCACTCAGTTTTGTTCAATTAGTGTTATAGTAATTGCTACATAGTATCTCACGTTATTTGATTCAATTATTGTCGATATTTTATAAATCAATAATTGAGACGACAAAGTTATTAATATTATTATTTGCAATATTGACGATATCTAGAAGTTCTATCAAGGAGAGGTTTGGTCACCTAATTGTGCGCCAATAGGGAGAAATCCTTATTGGAAAGCCCTCTCTTTTCTGAAAATGACCTTATTGTTAAATATTGCAAATTATAATAATGATGATAAATGTTGTTAAAAATATTGAGGAAATTTTTATGAAGTATTTGTTGTATTTATGGACCCCCACTTACTCATTTTTCAAAATAATTGGTAGAAAGATTTTTTTAAGGGTAGGGCCCACATGTGGGGCCCACGTTTGAAAAAAAGAATTATAATGGAAGTTCACGAGAGGAATTCATTCACGGGTTTGAAGAAGGAATTATGGTGGAGTATTTATATATATATATATATATATATATATATATATATATATATATATACCCGTGACTTCTATATATATATATATATTATAATAAGTTTTATTTTTTATGAAAAATAAAATATATTATATTTTATTGAATATAATATTATTAATTTGAATAAAAAGAGAAGAAGAAGCGTCAAATATGATTTTGCAAAATAATTCGTCTGATTATACTGCAAAATTGTGAGAAGTTTTTCTAAATAGTATCCTTTCCATTCTCCTATAAATAGGATGCTTAGTTAGAATTAAAAATCACACCAGGATCAGAGAATTCTTCTTCTATAATATTGAGCGTATTTCTTTCGAGTTTTAGAAAGTTTTGAGCATAGAAAATAGTGAAAGTTTTCTTCAAGAATATCCCCGCTATACCAGTTGGAATACTCTTCTTTTCAAGGTAAGGGATGTTATTTTTGTTCAATATTTGCTTGAAATAATATTTTCTTACATACTCTGTAGTATGTAAGTAATATTATTTTGTTTCAGATTTCGAATTCTATACTCGTTTTGTTAAAGTTTTGACTTCTATACTCCATGAAATTAGTAAAATATCCTTGATATTTGCGCTTCATCCAGTATCTTTTCATGGAAATATTATTCTGAGCATTTTTGCTAAGTTTTAAATTTTTCATGCCGGAATACTATTCACGGGGTACTATTCTTGAATTACTATTCACGGGTTACTATTCACTTGAGTACTATTCAACCGGGGTACTATTCATGATAAAAATTGATTCGTTTTCGGTTCAAATTATTTTTGGTACAATATTATTCTTGAATTTTACTCCACAAAGCAATATCATGTTGATAATTTGGACGTTATTGATTTCTAGATAAATGAAATTATAAATATTTAAAAATTTATTCTTTGCTTTCATTTATTTGAATTCTTATATCATTGTCATCATCCTTATGTTTATATTATGTTGAAAGTCATTTGTGGCCTGTAGTGCATAGATGGACTTGGTATGATTATGACCAGGGATTATTCGGTATAATCATGATTGTAATGTTACAAATGATGTGTTTAAAGTACTCATTGGCCCGTAGTGCATTGATGGACAGTTGTTGGCATGATCATGAACATTGATGAAAACACGAATATCCTTGGCCCGTAGTTAATAAGTGGATTTCATATACACGAAACGTTGTCCATTTCATGCTTAATTGTTGCTATTTTCTTGTGTTCATGTTCGTTTTTACTTATTTTGTGTTAATTTTGTAGGTTATATGTTTGGGAACGGTGTGAGCGACTATTGGTAAGGAAAAACAAGGAAATTGCAAAGAATTGGTAGAAAACGTAAAGAAAAGCAAATCAGACATTGTTTGGGCTTTCATTTTCATTTCATGTTTTTGGCTTAGAACTTGGCTTACATTGTAGAGCGTCTTTGTAGCTTTCCGAAACATCTTGAATCATTCCAATCGGAGTTTGGATTCAAGAGTTATGATCTTTGTACCAACGGAAGTCGAACTTCGCTGTTTTGGTTAGCCATTTTCATAGCAGTCACTTCCAGACCAATTTCAACCTTCATCCGGCCAGAATTTCTCAATCCTCAAATAATAAAAGTTGTAGAGCTCATCGATATCTTCGATTTGATAAGTGACAGGCCCCGTAACTCCTCCCAGATCAAAGGTTATGGCCATTTTACGGAGAGATATTTGGATAAATGGACCCCACCGGGTGGGCTTTTCCTTCACAAAATGCCATTGGTATGTATAAATTTGAGTTCGAGAAGGATTGTTTCGATCCGATTGACTCAAGGACTTCCAAGAGGACTTAAAGACATGTAAAAAGGTTTATAAAAGGAGGAGAATAAAAAGGATTAGAGGGGAGATTAGAGGAGAAATATGATTCCATTAGATTAGATTAAAGTAAATTAGATCAAATCACTAGTTCTAATTAGATTTGGAGATTGCAACAACTTGGAGACCATTGAAGATTCAAAGTAGGAGCAAGGAGAGAGCATCAAATCTATAGACAATAGATTATATCTTTTCATCTTCTTCTATCTTTTTCTTTTAATGTGTATTCAATTGTGGATTCTTAGTTTTAATTCAATAATCATGAACTAATTCTTTGTTTGAGGTTACTATGGATCTTATTGTATAGTTTACTTTTATATGCTTCTTTGTTAGTCTTATTAGCTATATTTGGATTGTCTATTATGATTTGGACTTAATTGCTTAATTGCCTAGCTAACAATTACCGTGATAATCTATATGAACTCGAGAGATCAAGTATAGATTTAGATCTGATCATGATAGCATGTGTTTGTGATTTACTGCATAGATGGAATTCATGATTAAGTGTTTAGGATAGAGATATGCCTTTACGCCATATGTAATCTTATAGAGAACTTGTGCTTTAAATCCTTTTTAATTGTAATTCACATAGAGATATAATGGATTAGTTAATTAGGGTGTCTTGCTTAATTCTATCATCTGTGGATTTAAGTGAGTATGGGTATTATGCATCGAGAGATGGTTTTATCTACTTTAGTGTTCTTGATTAATAATTCGGGATAGAGAATAATTGATGGGAAGTGTGTTAACTTGAATAAAACAATAAGTGAAGTTGTGATCTTAAATCTCCATAATCTTAATTTAACTAGTGGTAATTAGAATTAGTTTACTTATAAATTGAAATTCATTTGTTTAAATAAGATTGAGTTGGTTACGGGTTAGTACTTGGTGATTTTTATTAAATAATTCTCTGTGGGAACGATACTCAACTTATCACTTTATTACTTGTTGACCACGTATACTTGCGTGTTGTGCGTAATTAGATTTTACCCAACAAGTTTTTGGCGCCGTTGCCGGGGAATTAGTTTAATATTTTTTACCAATATTAATTTCAATCAAATTTGGTCTTAATTTAAATATTTATATTTTTTATTTTTAATTCTCTTCCTATATTTCTATCTTTTTAGGTACTATGGCTGACTTTGTGTATCAATGGCCATACACGAACATGACTCAACCAAGGGAAGCGGAGATTGATGGTCCCAATGCATTTTCTGTATTATCAGCGCAGTTAGAGACACTTTCGAGGAAGTTGGACGTTGTTGCAGCCCAACGTAATCGAAGGATAGCAGTTACTTGAAATTATTGTGCTGGTAATCTTCCGAGTCATCAATGCACCGTTAGTTTTGGGTCGGGACAACATGGTGGTGAATACCTCAACGATTATACATAAGCTAATTATCATCAAGTTTGGGGGTATCACCCGAATTAGTCATGGAGCTATACTTATGAAGACCAATACTACGCTCCAAATCCAACATACACACCGGAATTTTCATGTCCACCTTCATTGCCACAAGAAGAAAAGCCAAATCCGAGGGATGTAATATTGAAGGGCATATCAAACCTAGAGGAGATGAGGATTAGCCAAGAGCTGTCAACCCAAAATTTTAATAATCGGATGGAACAACTCGTCACTACCTCAACCAATGGTCCTCAATACATGGCTTCCGAGACTGAGACTGATAATTCAAAGTTGGAGGAATTGTGGTCCAATTTCGTAGCATCAAATGAGGAAAGGAGGATTAATCAAGAGATATCAGTTCAAAATCTGCAGAACCAGATGGATCAAATGCTCAAAGCCCTGAACAACAATTGTCCTCAAAATAATTGGTGTTATGACGAGGATTCCGAGATTGATGAAGTGCCCGAGCCAAATCTACAACTGGATGAGACACGATATGTTGAAAAAGAGGAGACAAGTGGGGATAATGAAAACAAGGTCGGTGAAGAGCTAACTATGAGTACTAACAAGGATGAGCCAATGTTATTAATGCCTCAAGTGCCTTCTCTACCAAAGTTCAAGGATCCGGTTAGATTTGCAAAATCGTGCCCGCTTGGTAGTCATGTCGTCGGCAAGGCTCTTTATGACATGAGAGCTAGTACAAATGTGAAGACATGGTGGGATAAGGAGGAAAAGATAGAAGAAGAGCCCGTTGTTCTTGCCAAGCCTCAAAGCCCCAATCGAATCATAAGCTCAACGGACGAAAAAGCACCTAGTTATTCAACATTCTCAATTGGGCACATATTTAAACAAAGCATGCTAGGTAACTTTAATGCAATGGCTATCACAAAAGGGAACCTACCAAAAGCTACATTATTTTCGATGGATAAAGGGTTCCTCAATTATCGACGAGGAATTGGATAGCGTTGACCAGACAAAGTCAGGCTGAAAGACTATAAATCAAGCGCTAACTGGGAGGCAACCCAGGATTTTTTTTATATGCTTTCCTAGTTTATTTAGTAGATAGAAATCACGTTATATTCCAAAGTGCTATTCTAATCCATGTTGTCTCTCTTCATTGCAGGTATTGGAGGTTCAATGGATAGGAAAATGATCATCGCCACCATCGCCACCATAACCTCACACTTCGCTAATTATAGGGAAGTTCTCTTATACTTACCGCTATATTCTTACAATGAGGACATTGTAATTGCTAAGTTTGGGGGAGTTTAGTTTAGTTCTTTATTGCATGTTTAGTTTCATGTTTATGTTATGTTATATTTTGCATATGTTGTTAATTTAGTTTAGGTTCATTATTAAAAAAAAAATCAAATCAAAAATTCAAAAATAATAGTTAGTTACTATGTTCATCTTGCATGATTCCAGCTGTTAGATAGTTCAGTTTATTTTGGCCAATGATGAGATTGGAATTGAGTGGACAAGTATATTACTAATTATTAGAGCTTAGATGTGATTTCTTGTTATGAATTGAATCTTTTCCTGTTTGAAACTGGTATAATCAAGGTTAGCACGTTAGAAACAACTTTGTTGACTGATTAAGTTTAAATTGATACATAATGGGATTCTAAAGGATAATGCTAGTTTGAATAAAAGAATGACAAGAATAAGTAGTAATGGCTAAAGTTAGACAAGAAACTAAGTTTGGGAGAATATTTGGGGTATATAAGCTATATAAAAAAAAGAAGAAAAGAAAAAAAAAGTATGAATAAACACCGTGGCGTGCTTGTCTAGTTTTGTGGCCTTTATTACTTTAGTAAGTAAGCCCGAGGGGATTGTCTTTACACCTAGTGCCCTAAGGTCTTAATGGTCTGGGAGTCGTTGGTCAAAAGCTCGTTAAGGTAGCATTGAAAAGCCTAAGGGAATAAAACATTGCATAGCTATGTGTATATAACCCAGAAGAAATTTTTTTTGAATAAAACGGGAAATAAGAGCAAAAAGCCCCCGTAGATGAAAATAAAGCATAAGTATCCCATGTTGACCCTAGATATTGGTAATTGTTTGATTTTAGTTGGATCTAGCTTGTTTTTGAATTTCTTGAGTTTACACTGTATGATGCCTTCAAAGAGACTTGTTATGTGTTAAATTTGATTTTATATCAGTTAACATTGTTGTGGAGCACACACGCACTATACCAGTAATAACAGTTTAAGACTTGATGATTGACTAGGAAATTGTTGATTGGTTTTGATATGAAGTATTGCCGTGTTTGCTTGATTGCTCTAAGGCCGAGTGAATAGATTTGATTCTATCAATACTGCTGGATTCGTAGGTATATAGATGAGTTGCATTTCATTTCATTGCATTGCATTATGTTGTGTTGCTTGAGGACAATCAACGGTTTAAGTTTGGGGGATTTTGATAAGTGGATTTCATATACACGAATAATTGTCCATTTCATGCTTAATTGTTGCTATTTTCTTATGTTCATGTTCGTTTTTACTTGTTTTGTGTTCATTTTGTAGGTTATATGTTTGGGAGCGGTGTGAGCGACTATTGGTAAGGAAAAGCAAGGAAATCGCAAAGAATTGGTAGGAAAACGTAAAAAAAAGTAAATAGGACATCGTTTGGGCTTTCATTTTCATTTCATGTTTTTGGCTTGGAACTTAGCTTACATTGTAGAGCGTCTTTGTAGCTTTCCGAAACATCTTGAATCATTCTAATCGGAGTTCGGATGCAAGAGTTATGATCTTTGTACCAACGGACGTCGAACTTCGCTGTTTTGGTTAGCCATTTTCATAACAGTCAATTACAGACCAATTTCAACCGTCATCCGGCCAGAATTTCTCAATCCTCAAAGAATGAAAGTTGTATAGCTCGTCGATATCTTCGATTTGATAGGTGAAAGGCCCCGTAACTCCTCCCGGATCAAAGGTTATGGCCATTTTACCAGAGGACGCTGTGACAGAAAATGGACCCCCACCGGGGCGGGCTTTTCCTTCACAAAATGCCCGCCGAAAGGTATACATACCAAATCGAATCAGAATCATTGGGCGGCCCAGATAACCCTAAACCTCACCAAGGCGGGGTATCGTAAAAAGACGTTTTTTGGCCAAATTTGAGTTCGGAAAGGATTGTTTCGATCCGATTGACTCAAGGACTTCCAAGAGGACTTAAAGACATGTAAAAACCTTATAAAAGGAGGAGAATAACAAGGATTAGAGGGGAGATTAGAGGAGAAATATGATTCCATTAGATTAGATTAGAGTAAATTAGATCAAATCACTAGTTCTAATTAGATTTGGAGATTGAAGCAACTTGGAGACCATTGAAGATTCAAAGTATGAGCAAGGAGAGAGCATCAAATATACAGACAATAGATTATATATTTTCATCTTCTTCTATCTTTTTCTTTTAATGTGTATTCAATTGTGGATTCTTAGTTTTAATTCAATAATCATGAACTAATTCTTTGTTTGAGGTTACTATGGATCTTATTGTGTAGTTTACTTTGATATGCTTCTTTGTTAGTCTTATTAGCTATATTTGGATTGTCTATTATGATTTGGACTTAATTGCTTAATTTCCTAGCTAACAATTACCGTGATAATCTATATGAACTCGAGAGATCAAGTATAGATTTAGATCTAATCATGATAGCATGTGTTTGTGATTTCTGCATAGATGGAATTCATGATTCGTGTTTAGGATAGAGATATGCCTTTACGCCATATGTAATCTTATAGAGAACTTGTGCTTTAAATCCTTTTTAATTGTAATTCACATAGAGATATAGTGGATTAGTTAATTAGGGTGTCTTGCTTAATTCTATCATCTGTGGATTTAAGTGAGTATGGGTATTATGCATCGAGAGATGGTTTTATCTACTTTAGTGTTCTTGATTAACAATTCGGGATAAAGAATACTTGATGAAAAGTGTGTTAACTTGAATAAAACAATAAGTGAAGTTGTGATCTTAAATCTCCATAATCTTAATTTAACTAGTGGTAATTAGAATTAGTTTACCTATAAATTGAAATTCATTCATTTAAATAAGATTGAGTTGGTTACGGGTTAGTACTTGGTGATTTTTATTAAATAATTCTCTGTGGGAACGATACTCAACTTATCACTTTATTACTTGTTGACCACATATACTTGTGTGTTGTGCGTAATTAGATTTTACCTAACAGTTGTGCATGAATAATTTGAGGTCGTGATACTAATGAATATCCTTGGCCGTAGTGCAGGGATAATTCGATGATGTGATTGGCAGGATCATGACCATTGATGAAAACACGAATATCCTTGGCCCGTAGTGCATGAATAATTTATGGTTGTGATACTAATGAATATCCTTGGCCGTAGTGCATGGGTGATTCGATGATGTGGATTATTTATTAAGCTGACTCTCAGCGATAAAACTATTGATATTCTTTTTAAATCATAGAAGATAGTAGATTTCATGTTTTACTTGACTCTTCTAATGGATTGCTTGTTCCGCTGCAGTTAAACTTAATGTTTGTTATATTTTATCAATTTAACACTGTTGAAGGCTAACAATAAATTATTCTGCATTATCTTAGTCATAATATTTCTTACTAGGCTAGTTGAGCTCACCCTTTTGCTTTCATTGTTCTCTTCAGGAAATGAGAACGTGGCAATGGACTAATCGGGGAACGGGAGTGACAGAACCCGATATGTTTTGCATTAGTACTCCTCACTATTCTATGAAATAGTGTGATAATAAATGTATTGAGGACTTTATTTGAGTTTGAATACTATCTAGAAGATAATATTCGTATTAAACTCTCAGTTTATGTTTTTTCGTATTTTACACGACAGTTGTATTATTAAGTTATATTTGAATTTTGTACCATGTATTTGGCGACTCAAGATGGGTGATGTATGCCTATTTTGGGGGCGTCACAGTTGATATCAAAGCTTAGGGATATGATCCCTGGCTGAGATGTGAGACTAGAACTAGGAGGGGAGAGACGAGTAATTCCTTCGCTAGTATGACCTACCTAAGTTTATTTGTTATTTAATTGGTTGGTCAGAATATAGGTATAATATGTTGCATGTCAATTAACCGTTATTTTGTGGCAGTATTTGAAAATAACATCAGAGAATGTTGAGAATAGCAATGGAGCACATGAGACCGTCGAATCACCGACGATCAATAACCAGGATAATGTGCATTAGGAAGGCAACAATCCTCATGAAAACAACAACACCGACCAAATGATGAACGATGGAATGTTTAGAGGCTTTCTGCAATTCATGCAACATCATGCAAGAGAGACTCCTCGCCCAAAATGCGGAGGGAAACACTGCAACTTTGACGGCCACCGCTAAGCGCTTCAAGGAGTTGGGACCACCGAGTTTATTGGAGAGCCAAAACCACTTAAGGCGGAGACATGGATAAAGCGTATCATTAAGATATTTGATGTCCCGGGATGCTCCGAGGAGCAAAAGGTTCTCTTGCCACCTTTATGTTGGTGAGGAGAGGTAAATTATCGTGGGAATCAGAAAAGCGCACTCAACTCGCCGCCTCAAGATGACTTGGGAGAAGTTCCAAGAATCGCCAACGACAAGTACTTTCTCGAAAGTATTCGTCACATGAAAGAGGTAAAGTTCATTAAACTTGGAACAAAACAACACGACCGTGTCGCAAAGACGGGGTTAAGTTTGCCGAGAGTTCTTGGTTTGCGGCCCCACTTAGTTGATAATGAGGAGAGAATGGCGCGGATGTTTCTAAGAGGTTTGAAACCCGAGATATGTCAATACCTTATCTCTCATAAAATGTGTTTGTATTTAGATGTTGTAAATAGAGCTCAGTTATTGGAGCGCGATAATGAGACAACCCAACTAAGGGAGAGCAGCCGACAAAATGATAATACCATTAGTAGCAGTCATCGAAGCGGTAACAACAAACGTGGAGGGAATCAACATACCAGAAATGGTAACCACTTCGGTGGTAATCATGGCTAAGGTAATAAAAGTTGACATTACAAGAAGAGGAGATTCAACAATGATGGAAAGACGTCAGCACCAGCACCCGTTGTTAAGGAAGGAAAACGACCGCCTATCAAATGCTTCAAATGCAAAGGGGAGGGACATATCAGTCCAAACTGTGTGCAACAGTCCAAAACGTGTTACAATTATGGAAGAGAAGGTCACCTAGCTCGATTTTTTCGTTCAGGAAAGCCAAGTCCAGCTGGGATGGAGGCACCAAAGGCCATTCCAAAAAAGTCAAAACCAGTAGTTCAAGGGAGAGCGTTTGTCGTAACCTCCCAAAAAGCAAGGAACCCGAACGAGGTCATCACAGGTAAGCTTATCATAAACTCTAGCGAAGTCTATACCTTATTTGATACCAGTTCTACCCATTCTTTTATTTCTCCTACTTGTGCTCAATGTTTAAATTTGACTCCGGAGAAATTAGACTTTGACGTATCTGTTGAAACTCCATTGGGAGAAACCTTTATTACATCCACTGTTTATAAGTCTTGTTTGGTTTAAATCGGTACCCTCACATTACCTATCGATCTTATTTCATTGAAAATACTTGCATTTGACGTAATTCTAGGGATTGATTGGTTAACTACTCATCATGCAAAAATTGATTGTTTTCATAAGTTTGTTAGCTTTCATATTCCTAACCAACCTATTATGCGAATTCAAGCAACCAAACCATTAAAATCAATCACTGTCATCTCAAGCTATAAAGCTATTCGTTTATTAAAAAATGGATGTCAAGCTTTTTTAGCTCATGTCACGGATTTAAACAAAAATACGTCAATTTTGAATGATATTTCTATTGTTATTAAATTTTCTAACGTATTCCCTGAAGAACTTTCTGGCCTATCCCCAGAGCGTAAAATTGAATTTTGTATCTACCTTGAACCCGGTACAAAGCCCATTTCCAAAGCCCCATATCGAATGACTCTTATTGAACTTTAGGAGTTAAAGACCCAACTTCAGGAATTGTTAGACATCGGTTTCATTCATCCTAGTACGTCTCCTTGGGGTGCTCCTATTCTATTCAAAAAGAAGAAAGATGGGAGTATGCAACTTTGTATTGATTATCGGGAGTTGAATCATGTCACCATCAAAAATAGGTACCCATTGCCACGTATTGATGACCTGTTTGATCAGTTGCAAGGTGCCAAATTCTTTTCAAAGATCAATCTTTGTTTCGGATATCATCAATTAAAGATTAAAACCGATGACATTCCAAAGACGGCTTTCAGAACTCGGTAAGGGTATTACGAATTCCTAGTCATGTCTTTTGGATTGACTAATGCTCCTGCTGCCTTCATGGACATGATGAACCGAGTATTCAAGGAATATTTGGATCATTTTGTGGTTGTCTTTATTGATGACATTCTCATATATTCCAAAAGCTGTGAAGATCATGAGCAACACTTAAGGCTGATACTCCAAAAGCTTCATGAAAACAAGCTTTATGCCAGTTGAAGAAATATGAGTTCTGGCTTGAGGAAGTAGCATTCCTTGGGCACGTGATATCAAGTCATGGAATATCTGTTGACTCGGCAAAGATTGAAGCTATTCAAAGCTGGGAGCAACCTAAATCAGTGACCAAAGTTCGTAGCTTTCTCGGCTTAACTGGTTATTATCGGAGATTCGTAGAAGTGTTTTCTTGAATCGCTAATCCATTAACTCAGCTGACTCAGAAAGATACAAAATTTGGTTGGAGAGAGGAATGTGAGAAGAGTTTTCAAGAACTCAAGAGAAGACTCATTTCAGCATCTGTTCTGACAATACCATCTGGCTCGGAGGGATTTGTCATCTATAGTGATGCTTGGGGCAAAGGGTTAGGATGTGTTCTCATGCAACATGGGAAAGTCATAGCCTATGCCTCTCGATAACTCAAAGAATATGAGAGGAATTATCCTACTCATGATTTAGAGTCAAGCGCTTGTTGTCTTCAAGACTTAAAATTTGGAGGCATTACATGTATGGGGAGAAAGTGGAGATCTATACAGATCATAAAAGCCTCAAATATTTCTTCACCCAAAAGGAACTCAACATGCGACAACGACGTTGGCTCGAACTGTTGAAAGATTATGATCATACTATTCAATACCACCCTAGAAAAACGAACGTGTAGTCGACGATTGAATTGAGTAAAGATCATATGCGGCACGAAAAGTATATTGTCAACGAAAAGGCCCATTTTGTATGAATTGCAAAGGATGGAGATAGAGTTAAAGACTCTAGGGACCCACATGATGATGGAAAATATACGAGTAGAACCGACTTTAATCGATAAAGTTAAAGCTGCTCAAGCTAAAGACCTGGAGCTGATGCGTATGAAGAAGAAAGTGCAAGAAGGTGTAATTCCAGAAGCAAAAATCGATGAAGAAGGAATACTTCGAGTCAACTCCAGACTTTGTGTTCCTAACGATTCTAACTTGAAGTATAAAATCATGATGAAGGCGCACAACACACCATTTGCAATCCATCCTGGGAGTACCAAAATGTATCGTGATCTTAGACATACATTTTGGTGGAGCACTATGAAGAGAGAGATAACATGGTTTATCTTAAGGTGTCTAACTTGTCAACGAGTCAAGGCGGAGCATAAAGTGCCAAAAGGTCCATTTCAACCACTTAAAATTCCAGAATGGAAGTGGGAGCACATTACCATGGATTTCGTTACTGGTATTCCCAAGGTTTCTCAAGGCATAGATGTGATTTGGGTCATTGTTGATAGATTGACTAAGTTTGCTCATTTCTTACTGATACGAGAAACTTATACACTTGAACGTCTTGCTCGTATGTACATTAACGAGATTGTAAGAATGCATGGTTTGCCAATATCCTTAGTTTCTGATTGAGACCCAAGATTCACTTCAAGATTTTGGGTTAGTTTGCAAAAAGCTATGGGCACGGATTTACGATTTAGTTCGGCTTATCATTCTCAAACGGACGGGCAGTCAGAAGGGACTATTCAAACTCTTAAAGTTCTATTAAGACTCTGTGTCCTTGACTTCAAGGGTAGTTGGGACAAGTTCTTTCCATTAGTGGAATTCTCTTACAATAACAGTTATCAAGCAAGTATCGCAGATGGCTCCATTTGAGGCGCCAGATGGAAGAAGGTGTGTCGCTTCTCCAAGATGCCGGGATGAGGTGGGTGAAGCAACGTTGTTGGGACCGAAGTTGGTACGTATGACTACGAAAAGATTCAAATGATCCGCAACGATAAAAACCTCACAAGATCGACAAAAGAGTTATGCTGATCTTCATCGAAAGGACGTGGAATTCGATATTGGAGATCATGTGTTGTTGCGTGTTGCTCCATGAAAAGGAGTTACGAGATTTGGAAAGAGAGGAAAGCTCAATCCTCGATTCATTGGCCCATTTTTAATCCTCGATCGAGTAAGAACTGTGGCCTATAGACTCGCTTTACCGCCAAGTATGTCTCGTGTTCATAACTTTTTCACATATCTATGTTACGTAAATATTTGAAAGACTCGAACCACATTATTGAATTAGAACCAGACGAAATAGCGGAAGATTTAACGTATAAAGAGGTTCCTGTTAAAATCTTGGATAAGAAGGAACATATTTTACGCTCTAAGGTTATACCTCAAGTCAAAGTTTTATGGAAAAACCACGATGTTGAGGAAATGACCTGTGAGTTAGAATCTGAAATGAAATCAAGGTATCCTCACCTATTCGTCATACCAGGTATGTACCCTAATTTCGAGGGCAAAATTTCATAAGAATGAGAGGTTATAAGATCCCAACTTTTATGAATAAAGATGAATTTTCTATAAATATCATTTTTGAATATTAAGGAGTGAATTTGATATAATGTTATAGTTGTGGGTAATATTTATAAATTTTATAAAGTACGCAAGTTGTTATATTATATTCGATTGGTCGAGGAATATTCGTTTTAACAGGAATATTCGTGACGACGATTAATCATCATCATTGGACCCTCACAACTAAAATTATTATTCGGATTGAGAAAATGACAAAAATATCTTTTTATGAAAATAACGACGGAAGTTTTATCATTAATTGTTGAAATACCCGGTGTTAAAAGTATAGTAATACGCGTGGTTGCATAGTAGCACACGGTATTGATTATTGATGCATACGTGAGAAGTCACTCAATTTTCTTCAATTATTATTACAGTAATTGCTGCATAGTATCTCACGTTATTTGATTCAATTATTGTCGATATTTTATAAATCAATAATTGAGACGACAAGTTATTAATATTATTATTTGCAATATTGACGATGTCTAGAAGTTTTGTCAAGGAGAGGCTTGGTCACCTAATTGCGCGCCAATAGGGAGAAATCCTTATTGGAAAGCCCTCTCTTTCCTGGGAACGATCTGGTTGTTAAATATTGTAAATTATAATAATGATGATAAATGTTGTTAAAAATATTGAGGAGATTTTTATGAAGTATTTGTTGTATTTATGGACCCCCATTTACTAATTTTTTAAAATAATCGGTAGAAAGATTTTTTTAAGGGTGGGGCCCACGTTTGAAAAAAAAAGAATTGTAATAGAAGTTCACGAAAGGAATTCATTCACGGATTTGAAGAAGGAATTATGGTGGAGTATATATATATATATATATATATATATATATATATATATATATATATATATATATGATTAAAAGGTAATGGGTGGGATGGAAGTCACTAAGTGTCTTCCGTGACTTATATATATATATATATATTATATATATATATATATATATATTATAATAAGTTTTGTTTTTTATGAAAAATAGAATATATTATATTTTATTGAATATAATATTATTAATTTGAAAAAAAGTGAAAAAGAAGCGTGAGATATGATTTTGCAAAATAATTCGTCTGATTGTACTGTGCAGTCCATGAGAAGTTTTTCTAAATAGTATCCTTTTCATTCTCCTATAAATAGGATGCTTAGTTAGAATTGAAAATCACACAAGAATCAGAGAATTCTTCTTCTATAATATTGAGCATATTTCTTTCGAGTTTTAGAAAGCTTTGAGCGTAGAAAATAGTGAAAGTTTTCTTCAAGAACATCCCAGCTATACCAATCGGAATACTCTTCTTTTCAAGGTAAGGGATGCTATTTTTATTCAATATTCGCTTGAAATAATATTTTCTTCCATACTTAGTAGTATGTAAGCAATATTATTTCGTTTCAGATTTCGAATTCTATACTCGTTTTGTTGAAGTTTTGGCTTCTATACTCCATGAAATTAGTAGAATATCCTTGATATTTGTGCTTCATCTAGTATCTTTTCATGAGAATATTATTCTGAGCATTTTTGATAAGTTTTAACTTTTTTATGCCGAAATACTATTCACGGGGTACTATTCCTGAATTACTATTCATGGGATACTATTCACTCAAGTACTATTCACCCGGGGTACTATTCATGATAAAAATTGATTCGTTTTCGGTCCAAATTATTTTTAGTACAATATTATTCTTGAATTTTACTCCACAAAGCAGTATCATGTTGAAAATTTAGACGTTATTGATTTCTGGATAAATAAAATTATAAATCTTTAAAAATTTATCATTTTCTTTCATTTATTTGAATTCTTATATCATTGTCATCATCCTTATGTTTATATTATATTGAAAGTCATCTGTGGCCTGTAGTGTATAGATGGACTTGGTATGATTATTCGGTATAATCATGACCGTAATGTTACAAATGATGTGGTAAAAGTCCTCATTGGCCCGTAGTGCATTGATGGACAGTTGTTGGCATGATCATGACCATTGATGAAAACACGAATATCATTGGCCCGTAGTGCATGAATAATTTGTGGTCGTGATACTAATGAATATCATTGGCCGTAGTGCAGGGATAATTTGATGATGTGATTGGCAGAATCATGACCATTGATGAAAACACGAATATCCTTGACCCGTAGTGCATGGATAATTTGTTGTCGTGATACTAATGAATATCCTCGACCATAGTGCAGGGGTGATGCGATGATGTGGATTATTTATTAAGCTGAGTCTCAGCGATAAAACTGTTGATAAACTTTTTAAATGATAGAAGATAGTAGATTTCATGTTCTATTTGACTCTTCTAATGGATTGCTTGTTCCGCTGCAGGTAAACTTGATATTTGTTATATTTTATCAGTTTAACACTGTTGAAGGCTAACGATAAATTATTCTGTATTATTGTAGTCATAATATTTCTTACTGGGCTAGTTGAGCTCACCCTTTTGCTTTCATTGTTCTCTTCAGGAAATGAGAACGTAGCCGGGACTAGTCGGGAAACGGAATGACGGTCCAGATGTTTGCATTAGTAGTCCTCACTATTCTATGAAATAATATGATAATAAATGTATTGAAGACTTTATTTGAGTTTGAATATTGTCCAGAAGACAATATTCGTATTAAACTCTCAAATTATGTTTTGTCGTATTTTACACGACAGTTGTATTATTAAGTTGTATTTAAATTTTGTACCATGTATTGGCGACTCAAGATGGGTGATGTATGCCTATTTTGGGAGCGTCACAAATATGATCCGAGTATTAATAGAAATTTATAATTTGAGGAGGTTCGAGTAATATCGAACTTTAAAATGTGTTCATATTTGACTCATTTATATTTCGAGTCGAGCTCGAATCGAATTTTTAGTCGAGCGAGTACGAATCGAGCCCGAACTGTTTGCTCATTTTATAACTTTAAATAAAAAATTAATCATACTGTCTATTTTAATAACAATCAAAAAAAAATATTAACTTTTTTATCAAAAAATAAAATATTGCAAACCATATTCTTTTGTAAGAGTTATTAAGGAAGTATTATTTATTTATTTGACAATAACTTCTAAATTAGGTAAACACGCAGATGAAAGAGGAAGAATATAAATGAAAGAGGATTAAGGGTTCTCATTTTCTGAAAAAATCCTTGAAATTATTGATATTTGTTATAGGATTACCAAAATATTAAAAAAAAATGATATTTCTATAAGCCTCCTCTTACATGAATAATTAATGGGACCCATATTTATGCCCTTGTGAAAATAACAATTCTCAATTAAAATTCATTGGCATCCTTCCCTTATATTTCTTGCTGAAAAACCGGAATGTACAAACAACTTATATTTATAACTATTTTTTTGGAAATTTTTGCACCACCCTTAATTATTTGTTTCCTTCCAAATCGAATAATTCAGTATGGTGAAGCAGACAAATCATGAGAAATTGGTACAAACCGAAATACGCATAACTGCAAAATCCGGATAATCTCTTTAATTGAAATGAAAAATATAGTAAAAAATCTTACCACATTTTACAACTGTGAAGTTCTTCAAACAACTAGCCAACTAGCAGAATGTTATTCTAGTTTTCGTATTGAAGAATTGGTTAAATTTGTATTTTTATTGGTACTAGTATTTATGGCACACATTATGTGTGCAATTCAAATCAACAAATAAATTTTAAATAAAAATTATAATATAGCATTGTGTGCAATTAAAATAAATGAATAATGTTTTAATAAAATTTGTAAAATATGAGTAAGAAAATTTATAAGAGATTGCAGGGGTAAAAGGTGAAAAAAAAATAAAAAAAATTAGAACTTACATGTCACACAACTTCAAAGGAGACAGTTATTTGTGGTGTTTTTCCTTTATAATATAGATATAGATAGATATTTAATAGGAAATTGTTAAATTCACAACAGAAAATATTATTTTCACAACAAAAGTGTCGCTATAGTTATACATCTACAGCGATACTTTTGTTGTAAAAATAACAAAAAGTGATATAAATTTAACAATTCCCTATTTAATATTTGTATTTCACTGGCTTTTAGCTGCCATTGATCCATCTTCCCAACTAATCTCCGTTAACTGTTTGAAAATATTATATTTGTATTCTTTTATCACTCGTAACCTTTTTCATTAATTATAAAATATCTTTGTACTCAATAAATTTCAATCTCTTAAAACTATTTCAAAAAAGGAAAATAGCCTACAACGTCCACTTTTAAATTTTGTTAATCTTTTTACATCTAGTCATAGTATATATTGTAAAAGTTTTCTGCGTCTTAACGTGTTACGACTGTAGTCAATTATATCAAATATATTATTAAAATATTATCAACTATAATTATTTACGTAATTCGCAATAAAAAAATTGATATATAAAATTTTAAGATATATTATTTTCCTTAAATATTTTATTTGTAACGCACAATTTCAATTCTTCAAAATTCGTCGTTTTTATATTTACTCCAGACAGACTTGTTATTAAATTGGGTACTCAAATTAAAATAGCATTTTCAAGAATATTTTTTTATTGATTTCACGTGAGCTCAGAATTGTCCAAGAAAAAAAAAAAAAGAAATCAATAATCTTCTACCTTTTAATTTGGGTAAAGATATGTGCATAAGTTAGATTCTTTGAATTTTTATTCATGTGTATACACAAAATAAGATTACTATTTTTATAATAAAATGAATACAAAATAAACCAAACCTTGTTAGTTGATTCCTAAGCTTTATGCTTAACTTTTGCATCATGGACTATATGGTAAAGTCAATTAAATCATATGGATATTAATAAAGCATCTATTTGGTCAATTGTTTTTGTAAATAATCTTGGCTTCATTTGGAAAAGTTTGAAAAAGGAAGGCCAAAAAGGTTATGAGTATGATGTTGTCCATTTACTTTATTTTACCTTTTTGATTTTATTTCTACTTATATATGGTTAGCACATGGGCATATCAATTGCAAGAAATTAATATATAAGACAACTATAATTGTCCACTTTATAATAGCCCCAACTAGAGGTATAAAATGTATTTTTCAACGTTGGTTCATTTAGGCTTTTCAAAAATTAAATTTTAAATCTTGAATTCGAAGTTGTAGTACACTAGATCCTAAATACAATTGATTATACAAATTTTTATAGTAACATTCCAGTCACACATTGAAATATGTTGGAAAAAAAATTATTTGTACTTGAGGAACAAGTTATTAACAATAATATTTTTAGTTATAATTTTTTGGGTGAGCTTGTAGTGGGTTAATATGACTCAAGAAAATATTGTTGAACTAACGGTCTGTTTAAAATTTAATAATTTAAGATTTGTTCTAGATTCGGGATATAGGTCGAGTTGTTACAAATTTACCATTGAATCTAATCTATCAACGCTACAAAGAGAGAAAAAATAGTTCAGATTGGCTAGGTTTTGTTAGGAAATTATTATCACACATAGTTTTGAAAAAATAAAAAAGATATTTGTAGCGGTGTTCATTTTAGGGTTAATCCATCCATTAGTCCCCATGATAAAGTTATTTCACATTTGGTCCCGCAAACAAAAAATGTGTCGTGTTGGTTCCCTAACATACAAAAGTTACAATCTTAGTCCAAGATAATATGTAAAAAACAGATGGAATAACGTAATACCATTAGGTCCATTAATTAACTTCTAATTTGTGAGAAGGGAATAACAGTCTTTTCAAATAAAACAACAAAATAATAAAAGAAATTAGAAAGGAAAATCATAAAAAGAAAAAGAAAAGATATATTCTTTCTATTACATCTTCATCCTCCCTCTTCCTTGAAACCAAGTCTCCCTCCCTCCCACTCCTCCTCATCATCCTAGATTCACCCTCATTAAAGCTATGCATCAGATGGATCAACCTTCCCTACAATTGCTACTAAATTAAAAATTGGTTTGTGGTTTTAGATATTTAAATTTAAATAGATAGATTCAATAAAAATTATGATAAAACAATTTCTAAAAATAGAAATTTATTTATTTTTGACAAAAGTATTTTAAATTTAAAATATCTATTTACTATAAAGGATTTCAAAGAGATTAAAATATTTTAAATTTTAATTTGACAACGCTTTTAAATTTATCACACCAACATGCATATCGAGCTCTTAATCTGTTCGGGAGCATTTTACCGACCTCTATCTAGGCCAAAGGCCTGACACCAGAAGGGGATGATAAGCCCAATGGGCCGAAGCCCTTGGAGATGTTGAAGGTGTTCGGATTCGGACATCCGAGTCCTCTGGGCCGGAGTCCAATTCGAGCTCATGGCGTTCGGGGTCGGGCATCCAAGTCTTTTGGGCCGGAGCCCAGACCAGAGTTTGGATTCGGACGGATTGGGTATGTACAGTGGGCTAGCCCCTCGTGTGGAGACCGGAGTCATATGGGCTCTAAACGGTTAAGGATTCTAATCCTAATCGTATTCGGACTACTAACTCCGAAGCTAGTGTTTGGATTGGATTCCACTTGCACCTTTTAAGGAGATTGTGTTGGACCCAAATATGGTAATTACCATATTTAGGAGTCCTAAACCGATTCGGAGATGGATTCTAAGGTTGTGAGAACACTATAAATATAAGGCTTGGGTTCCAATTGACAGGTAATACATCTTTGAGCATTAAACACTAAAGCCTCCATTGTTAACCTTGTGAACGACCTGTACTTATTCTCACACCTGAGCTATCTCCCGGCGGCACAAGCCGTCAAGCTTCGTGTGTGATCTGTTATTGTGCAGGTTCAAGCGCGTAGATTCTGTGATTGAACGCACCTGCGAAATTTGGCGCTAGAAGGAGGGCCCTTTAGTGCTTTATACAATCACAACAAACTTTTCCGGTGAGAAGCGGTCATGGTGAGTGGAGATAATAGTGCTTCCGTCCAGGAAAAGGCAAAGACCCACAAAACCACTCAGGTGAGGGGGTCAGTGAAAGATAGGCTGAGTTCCAAAACTTAGGGAGGTCATGCGGAACACGCCCCATCTCTCCGGCGAAGACTCTTCTCAGACAACCAACACACACCCATACCTATTAGTCGCGCCGATGACAATCAGTCTTGGGCACACGAAAGGCAAGGAAGAGATAAGGGAAAAGTCAGTCGAGATCGGCATGAGTTTATTCTGCAGAAGAAACTACAACAGAACCAAGAGGCCATGAAAGAGTTGCGCCATCAGTAGGAAGAGCTCGAGGAGCAGATGGCTAAGATGGTGGGAGAGCAAGAAGCCTCATCCAAGAGGCGAAGAGCACGATGGGAGCGTTGGTAATAACTTCTCAAGTCGGGCCAGTGGACATGAAGAGGATGATGATCGAAAATGGGTCCTCGATCGACATACTGTATACTCACGCTTATCAGAGGATGGATCTGGAGGGAAAGAAGATGGAGTTGGGTGGAGAAGGCCCGTTATCGATTTTAGTGGGGATCAGGTGCATGTGTCGAGCACCATCAAATTGTCTGTCAGGTTCGGCACAGCTCCCCAGTATGTAGAGATAATGGTCAGATTCTTTGTGGTACAGGTGGATTTAGCATATAACGCTATTCTGGGAAGGCCGACACTAGCAGCATTGCAAGCAGTAACATCCATACCTTACTTTAAGATCAAGTTTCCGACACCGAACGAGATTGGGGAGGTGAAAGGTGATCTTGATATTGCCCGAAGGTGCTATCGAAACAAATTGATTTCTTCGGGGGTCGGGGTCAGCAAGCAGAAGCAGAAGAGACAGAGGATGTGGAGTTGGATGACTCATCGACCTTCTTAACTTTAGCTGCAATGTTTATATATATGCAAGAGTGAGAAAAATAAATGCTCACTTGAAAGGATATAATATTTGACAAGGAATAAACTCAATTGAATTGCATAACAATTTATAATATCGATAATCAAGAATTGATATTGAAAATCATCTGAGGGTCACAAGACCATGAACTATGTCCCAGGTTATAAGTATTTCTACTTAAACCTTTAACAGTCCTTAGACTATATGGACCTTCTTTTTCGTACTTAGGGGGATCATCCATTCGTACCATGTATTGTGCACAAACATATAAACGATTTTGCAAAATAAATCTATAATAGGGATGTTCATCTCAGTTTAACATACGAGTCCGCACCAAAGGAAGTTTGTTTTGGATAAGTTTTAAGGGTAATTTAGAGTTCGACGTTCATCAACTAAGGATTAGTTGAATCAAAAGTTCACTGACAATGTAAAGGTTTAACAGTAATATAATACGAAGTGGTTATGAACCATAAATAAATAATGTAATGCAACAAATTCATGATTTAGGGTTAAATTTTAAAGCATTAAGAAGACATAATAAGCCTTGCTTGAACAACAGGGTAAACTAAGGTTACAATTTCCAATAGGGAAACAAGATCAAAAACTTAGCTCAACAGATTTAAAGATTTTACTTAATATAAAAGTAAAGCTCGGAAACTTGCTCAATGTAAGGAAGAAAAGTTTAGGAACTTGCATCAAGTAAGTAAGATATGATAAACTCAAATAGAGATTAGGGTTTGGAAACTTGCCTTGCGTGTAAGCTAAACGGTATAACTTGATTCTCAATATCCTATACACATGTCATCATGATATAATTAGTTACTACATGATCTCAGTACATAACTAATTATGTGACACCCCCAAAACAGGTATATATCACCTATCTTGAGTCGCCAGATACATGGTACATAAATTCAAATACAACTTAATTATACAACAGTCGTGTAAAATACGATAAAACATAGCTGAGAGTTTAAACAAGAATATTGTCATCTAGACAATATCCACACTTAATGGTGTCCTCATTACAATTATTATCACATTATTCTGTAGAATAGTGAGGACTACTAAAGCCATTTATCCTGGACCATCACTCCATTCCCCGACTCGTCCCAGCTATATTCTCATTTCCTGAAGAGAACAATGAAAGAAAGGGTGAGCTCAACTAGTCCAATAAGAAATATTATGACTAAGATAATGCAGAATAAATTATCCTTAGCCTTCAACAGTATAACAATTGATAGAATACAATAGACAACAAGTTTTAGATCAACAACTGCAGCGGAAATAAGCAATCCATTAGAAGAGTCAAGTAGAGCATAAAATTTACTATCTTCTATGATTTAAAAGTTTTTCATCAACTTTATCACGAGACTCACTTAATAAATAAAATCGAATCATCCCTACACCACGGCCAAGGATATTCATGTAATCATCAATGGTCATGATTATACCGAATAATCCCTGGTCATAATCATACCAATAACTGTAAAAACCCAAAACCCTAATAAGACTCGTATCTATAAAATCCCGTTATATAAATAAAATTTCTCCGTTCGGAATGTGTTATGTGTTAATAGGTACTTTGTTTGAAAAATTTGACCAAATAAATTTTTGTCCAAAAAACGTTGTGCTTGACACCTGTGACAACCCGAGAAAATAGATAATTTATTAAAATCATAAATGATTGATTTAAGGTCAAATAATAGACCTAGAAAGAAAATAAGTGTATGCGTTTGATATTTTTGGGAAGGAATTTTGAGGGTTTAAAAATTCTGTGAAGGATTTAGGTGAATTATTCAGGATTAAGTGTAAATGGGAATATGTTATGCGTTTATGGTTATGTATGTGTTTAGAATGTGGTTAAGGGTCAAGGGTTGGCCAAATAAATTATATCTATGTCAAACCCTAATATTATTAAGAACATCAACGTTCTGTTAGAAAACCCTAATGTTTGATAAGAAACCCTAGAAACCAGTTCTGGAAACCCTAATTTTAGCTCCAAAAATTCAAAACCCTAATCTGAGAACGTAACGGAGAATTATAACGCTCAAGTGCTATTAAGTATGAGATTAATTAGGGTAAAGCTTAAACAATTCGAAAACCCTAATTTGAAACTTTTGAACCTTAATTGTTCCGTTAGAAACCCTAATGTACAGTTATGGATTTAATTGCTAAATTAGTAATATTAATTAAGAAAATATTATTCCTAATTTGTTTAAGTCCTAATGTAATTAGGAAATTATAATATAATTAGGAAGCCCTAATTATAACTTAGAAATAATGATTTTCTATTTTAAAATCTAATTAGAAAATCTTAGAATTTTAATTTGCTAAAACCTTTAGGGTTAAAACCTAAACCCTAAGGGTTAAACCCTAAACCCTAAAATGCTAAACCCTAAACCCTAAGGGTTTCATCAAATACCAATTCTAGAATAAAAATGGCATGGAAAATGACCTTTATGCCCTTTTGACACATTCTTTAAAAGGTAGGTTGCAAATCTTGCTATATTTTGGGTTGTTTACCAACCCTAGCCCTAACTCTGGCTCTAGCAAGTGACTTATAGCTCAATTATCAACCATCTTGGCCAGCCATATACATTGCATCTTGAGTGTAAAAGTAAAAAGTTTAGAAAAATGACTTACTTTATTTTTTTCAACTAGCCAAGTCTTCTCTCTCTCTCCCATTCAAAAATTTTGAGAGAAACTAAGTGATAAGGAAAGCCAATATCATCCCTTAGCTCTCTTATATCAGATCATCAGGATCAGAAATCAAAAATCAAAGCTTAAAAGGTATAAAACCCTAAACCTAGAAATCTTATGATTTGATGTTAAATGTTGTTGTTGATTTGTTAAAGTTATGTATTATGATGTCTTTGAGTGATCTGGGTTGATAGATTATAGATCTATAACACTTAGATGCACGAATCTAGTATTTTTAAAAATCTGGGAAACGTTTGATAAGTGGCCTGACAGTCGAATGTCAGAGGCCTTAGATCTGTGTGTGTTTGATGTTTTGTGTAATTGATGTTATAGATATGTTCTTTGTTGATAGGGCTTTAATCTGAGACTTAAATCAACCTCATAGAATGTCTAGATCGTAAGTTACAAGCGGTCAAAGGTCGTTGACCAGTCACAAAAAAGTTGAATCTGGGCAACCCATAAATTTTCTATGTTGTCTGACAAGATTTGCCAGGCTCTTAATCTTGCTGTTATTTGATTTATTAGCTTTTTTGTTGATTGCTATTTGTAGCCTGCCATGTGAAATACATATCCAAGTCCTTAGATCTCTCATATCTTGAATGTATCAAAGATAGAATCATGGTCAAATCAAGGTTAACTCGAATCGCTCGATGAACGATCTAGGAAACCTGAATTGCTTCAAGAACAAGATTTGATTCATAGTTCGAATTCTATTGAATCTTGTGCACCTGTTGTTGTTATGATGATCGGTTGTTTTAGAATTGTAAAATGACATATATACTACATACTTGACCTTCATATCACATAAACCAAGCCTCAGAAGCAACGATTTAGGGGCTCAAATATAAGATTTTCGATCGTTCTTCAATTTCGGAAAACCCGAAATTGAAGAAACATGCCTCGACAAGGTTTTCTATCAATTAGATCTCACAGATCTGCTGTTGTTTGGTTATGGAATTGGTGTATAGTTGTAGTACTACATTAGTACTACAACATCAAAGCTTTTACAAGCCCAGAAAACATTTAGATCATAGATCAAATTCGGGTCAAACCTAACCACTTGTCCATTGACATGGTGTTCTAGGTTTGTTGAAGAATAACCCAAGAACACCATTAGCGACGGATGTGTCGCCTAAAGCCCATATAGCTGATAATTTATTTTCAAAAATAGATTATTTTATTTAATAAATTGAAATAATTAGTTTTTAATTATTAAAAATACATAATAAATTATGAAAAATTATTTTAAAGCCTGAAAAATAGTTTTTAATTATTTTGAGTATATTTCAAAAATATTTAATATTTTTGGAATATAAAAATATTTATTTATTTAATTATAATATTAAATAAATTATTTAAAAAATGATTTTAATTCATGAAAAATTATATTATGGCATAAGAAAATATTTTAAGTTATTTTTGATAACTTTTAATATTTTATGATGAATTTCATTAATAATTTATTATTAATGCTAATTATTTTATTTAATAAATATATTAAATAAATTATGGAAAAATAGAATTAATGTTTTAAAAATCATATAAAAATGATTTAAGTGTTAAAAATATTTTAAGTTATAAATATAACTTTTGATATTTTGTCATGAAAATATTAATATTTTAATATTAATAGCAATTATCGGATAATTGATTTATCTGCTTTAAAAGCATATAATTATGATTTTAAAGTATTAAAAATACTTTGTGATATTATAATTATATTATAATATTATGTTATGATTTTCATTAATATTTAATATTAAATAAATATTAATGATTAAGGAATTATGTGGTATTTAATTCATTGAAATACTAGTATTAATGATTGAAATTTTTGATAAATGATATTAATTATCCTAAAATTATTGCTAGTCTTTGAAAATTATTTTGGTACTTAAGAAAATTATCTGTGATACTTGTTAAGTGTTTAGGCAGAGTTTAATTGAACTTAAACTCGTTATTTGTTCGACTAGACCGTCGGGATGATAGAATTTTGTCGGTTTCAACTTGGACTTAAATAGTCTGACTTGATGCTAAGTCTTATGTGTGTAATAAACTGATAGGATTATGTGCTATGTGTTTAGGTTATTCTATGTGTGTGTATATATATATATAACAATATTATACTGTGATGATATTATTCTAATATTGGAGATCTATATTACTAATATTAGGTCTTCGGATAAAGAGCTATAAATTGCGTAAGCGTATAATAATCAAATCTGTTCGAGTAAGTTTTTACTTAACTCTATTAAGAGTTGTTTCATTCGGATAAGCTTATGGTTAATCATTGCTGGTTGCCATGAATTGTACTTCAGTACATATTGCATGTATAAGTCGGTATGAAATCTTCGATCACCTTCATTACAAAGTTGGTCCGTATATATTTGTTCATGTATAATACTTGTTCACCAAAAGTTTGTTACGTCTAGTTCTCAATTATATTGATGAATTATAGCCACTTATTATTCAAATCATGATATATTCTTAAATTGTATTTAAACTTGTCTGGCAACTTTCATGCTCACCCTTGCTATATCATGATAAACATTGCGCTTAAGGCGAATGCGTTCGGATCTGAGTAAAAAGGTTAATGCTAAGTTCAACTTGGGATAAAATGTGCGGCTAGTTTGTAATAGAATAGTTGGATAAAAATGTTATGTGTTAGATAGTTTATGAATTGTGTAAAAGTTAAGGTTACTCGATTTTGGGGAATAGTGTGTAAAGTGTATTGTATAAACAATTTATGTTTATATCTTCTGCAAATAGTTGTAGAATGATTGAACCGAATCCGCGGTGATTTGGGACCCAGATTTGGGGCTATCACAGTTGGTATCAAAGCTGTTGGTTATGAAGCTTAGGTAGGAATACCTGAGACGAATAACCGCAGTGATTAGGATTAAGTACTAACTCAAATCGAGTTAGTGTGTCGGTAAGATTCAAAGATGAATTTCGGCGAGTTGTTAAGACAAAGAGCTCCCTAACTCTGGTAATAAAGTTGAACAGTAGTGATGAATAGATTGAGTCTAAAAGACTGAAAGTGTAGGGATAGGAGATCGTAAAACAAAATGATCAAGTCATAGAATTGAATCGTAATATATACGATGAGATCACCCCGTGATCTGATAAGGTGATAGTAGGGAGAAGAATCAATCTGATGATTGAAAAGTTACAACAAGATGTTGTGTGTAAGTTGTACTATGAAATTGTACTATGAAAACTCATGAAAGAGTTATGAATTATGAATACGGATTAAATGAAATTCGTATTGTGAATGGGGGTTAAGATTAGGTGGGGATTTCAATTGAGGACTCATGTCGGCAGCTGAGTTGTATGATTCCTTGTATGGGCGGGGAATTGTACTTGGTGTAACAACTACTTAATTTCTAGCATTTATAATCATTGAAATGTTGTGTCGCGCTATTTGCTATATGCATGTTAAGAGGGTGATTCCTTTCTCATGTGTATAACAGATAGATAGGTCATAGGTAGAGAATATAGGGTTAAGTACGAGTTCTTAAAACTCATACTTATGTGACATTCTTGACTCATAGTTATATGAAATGTTTATGAACCCCTCAGCGAATGGACGCCAAAGGTCTGACTAGGTTAAGTTCTTAAACTCATATAATTGTGGCCTAGTTTATGGACTCATAAGTGTGGTTTGACGAACTGGGTATAGTTGTGTGTAAATGGAGAATGGAGGATTATAGGAATAGATAGATTGTTAAGTAAATCATTATTAGTGGAGGTATTAGGTTTTCCTAAACTCCTAGCTAAGCTAAACTTCGAAATTTTGACATCAAGCTAAATACGCACTATGTGCTTTTAAAAAAAAAATGTAGACTCGTAATCATTTTTGAAACTGTCTAAAGTACAGTCTATGCTACTTATTTCAGCTAAACTCAAATGATTTGAAATATCAAAATTTATTTTATTTATCACTTATGTACCATGAAACCTGGTGCAGAGCTGATAAAAAGGTGATAGAGTTGTAAATACAGGAATACTTAGTGTGAATTTGACCTAAAATCGCTATTCCACTATTGTATGATGTGTTATGACAAAAAGTAATACAATGACGGCATCCTCCTCAAACGAATTTGTTAATACGAAGACGCATCATCACGTCATTCTAAAAATGTTTTCAAAAAGTTTAATTTGCCAACGGGGTTTGGCTAAACCTAAATAATTCGATTGAACTGAATTATTAATATGAGTCTACGCTATTCGATTCAGCTAGACTAATGTTATGAAAACTCTAAGTGTTCATTGAAAGAAATTTCCCGAACCAAATTATTTTGGTGCGGAATCCTATGATAAGAATGAGGTGAACTATGTTGTTTGGATAAATAATCCAATCTATTAGCGTAAATATTCGCTAAACATGATTAATACGTTATGCATGACGTAAGAGTACGATAGACTAATCACCTAAAGTACTAGCAATGGTAGTTTACCTTCTTTGTGATTGTAAACCTACCAAGTAATGTAAAGTTTTGCGGTATGAATACCGTTAAAACTAGGTGTTCATGGTCTATATGACCCCTAAGCAATTTGAAAACTTTTTACTCTTGTGAGTGGTGTATTTGGTAGCATGTAATTATGCGTGAATGGTGTAAGGTGCACGGTGTAAGGTGTAAGGTGAATTTCGAGGACGAAATTCTTAGAAGAAGGGGTGAATGTGACAACCCGAGAAATTAGATAATTTATTAAAATCTTAAATGATTGATTTAAGGTCAAATAATAGACCTAAACAGAAAATAAGTGTGTGCGTTTGATATTTTTGGGAAGGAATTTTGAGAGTTTAAAAATTCTGTGAAGGATTTAGGTGAATTATTCAGGATTAAGTGTAAATGAGAATATGTTATGTGTTTATGGTTATGTATGTGTTCAGAATGTGGTTAAGGGTCAAGGGTTGACCAAATAAATTATATCTATGTCAAACCCTAATATTATTAAGAACATCAATGTTCTGTTAGAAAACCCTAATGTTTGATAAGAAACCCTAGAAACCAGTTCTGGAAACCCTAATTTTAGCTCAGAAAATTCAAAACCCTAATCTGGGAACTTAACGGAGAATTATAATGCTCAAGTGCTATTAAGTATGAGATTAATTAGGGTAAAGCTTAAACAATTTGAAAACCCTAATTTGAAACTTTTGAACCTTAATTGTTCCGTTAGAAACCCTAATGTACAGTTATGGATTTAATTGCTAAATTAGTAATATTAATTAAGAAAATATTAATCCTAATTTGTTTAAGTCCTAATGTAATTAGGAAATTATAATATAATTAGGAAGCCCTAATTATAACTTAGAAATAATGATTTTCTATTTTAAAATCTAATTAGAAAATCTTATAATTTTAATTTGCTAAAATCTTTAGGGTTAAAACCAAAACCCTAAGGGTTAAACCCTAAACCCTAAAATGCTAAACCCTAAACCCTAAGGGTTTCATCAAATACCAATTCTAGAATAAAAATGGCATGAAAAATGACCTTTAAGCCCTTTTGACACATTCTTTAAAAGGTAGGTTGCAAATCTTGCTATATTTTGGGTTGTTTACCAACCCTAGCCCTAACTCTAGCCCTAGCATGTGACTTATAGCTCAATTATCAGCCATCTTGGCCAGCCATATACATTGCATCTTGAGTGTAAAAGCAAAAAGTTTAGAACAGTGACTTACTTTATTTTTTTCAACTAGCCAAGTCTTCTCTCTCTCTCCCATTCAAAAATTTTGAGAGAAACTACGTGATAATGAAAGCCAATATCATCCCTTAGCTCTCCTATATCAGATCATCAGGATCAGAAATCAAAAATCAAAGCTCAAAAGGTATAAAACCCTAAACCTAGAAATCTTATGATTTGATGTTAAATGTTATTGTTGATTTGTTAAAGTTATGTATTATGATGTCTTTGAGAGATCTGGGTTGATAGATTATAGATCTATAACACTTAGATGCACGGATCTAGCATTTTTAAAAATATGAGAAAAGTTTGAAAAGTGGCCTGACAGTCGAATGTCAGAGGCCTTAGATCTGTTTGTGTTTGATGTTTTGTGTAATTGATGTTATAGATATGTTCTTTGTTGATAGGGCTTTAATCTGAGACTTGAATCAACCTCATAGCATGTCTAGATCGTAAGTTACAAGCGGTCAAAGGTCATTGACCAGTCACAAAAAAGTTAAATCTGGGCAACCCAGAAATTTTCTATGTTGTCTGACAAGATTTTCCAGGCTCTTAATCTTGCTGTTATTTGATGTATTAGCTATTTTGTTGATTGCTATTTGTAGCCTGCCATGTGAAATACATATCCAGGTCCTTAGATCTCTCATATCTTGAACAGAATAGTATAGAATCATGGTCAAACTACGTTAATCGAATCGGCTCGATGAACGATCTAGAAACCTGAATTGTTCAAAAACGATTACTTGATTCATAGTTTGACCGTCTTGAATCTTGTGCACCTGTTGTTGTTATGATGATCGGTTGTTTTAGAATTGTAAAATGACATATATACTACATACTTGACCTTCATATCACATAAACCAAGCCTGTAAAACAACGATTTAGGGGCTCAAATATAGTACCTCGACTGTTCTTCAATTTCTGGAAAACCTAGAAATTAAAGAACATGCCTGACAAAGTTTTCTATCAATTAGATCTCACAGATCTGTTGTTGTTTGGTTATGGAATTGGTATATAGTTGTATTACAGTAGTACTACAACATCAAAGTTTTTACAAGCCCATAAAACATTTAGATCATAGATCAAATTCGGGTCAAACCTAACCACTTGTCCAATGACATGGTGTTCTGGGTTTGTTGAAGAACAGCCCAAGAACACCATTAGCGACGGATGTGTCGCCTATAGCCCATATAGCGACACTTATTTTCGAAAAATAGATTATTTTATTTAATAAATTAAAATAATTAGTTTTTAATTATTAAAAATACATAATAAATTATGAAAAATTATTTTAAAGCCTGAAAAATAGTTTTTAATTATTTTGAGTATATTTCAAAAATATTTAATATTTTTGGAATATAAAAGGTATTTATTTATTTAATTATAATATTAAATAAATTATTTAAAAATGATTTTAATGCATGAAAAATTATGAAAAATTATATTATGGTATAAGAAAATATTTTAAGTTATTTTTGATAACTTTTAATATTTTGTGATGAATTTCATTAATAATTTATTATTAATGGTAATTATTTTATTTAATAAATATATTAAATAAATTAAGGAAAAATAGAATTAATGTTTTAAAAATCATATAAAAATGATTTAAGTGTTAAAAAATATTTTAAGTTATAAAATATAACTTTTGATATTTTGTCATAAAAATATTAATATTTTAATATTAATAGCAATTATCGGATAATTGATTTATCTGCTTAAAAATCATATAATTATGATTTTAAAGTATTAAAAATACTTTGTGATATTATAATTATATTATAATATTATGTTATGATTTTCATTAATATTTAATATTAAATAAATATTAAAAATTAAGGAATTATGTGGTATTTAATTCATTTAAATACGGTATTAATAATTGAATTTTTTTGATAAATGATATTAATTATCTGAAAATTATTGCAAGTCTTTGAAAATTATTTTGACTGCTATGAAAATTATCTGTGATAGTTGTTAAGTGTTTAGGCAGAGTTTAATTGAACTTAAACTCGTTATTTGTCCGACTAGACCGTCGGGATGATAGAACTTTGTCGGTTTCAACTCGAACTTAAATAGTCTGACTTGATGCTAAATCTTATGTGTGTAATAGACTGACAGGATTATGTCCTATGTGTTTAGGTTATTCTATGTATATATATATATATATATATATATATATATATATATATATATAACAATATTATCTTTGTGATGATATTATTCTAATATTGAGATCTATATTACTAATATTAGGTCTTGGATAAAAGCGTTATAAATTGCGTGCTTGTAATCAACAGTTCAGTAAGTTTTTACTTAACTCTACTAAGAGTTGTTTCATTCGGATAAGCTTATGGTTAATCATTCTTTGGTTGCCATGAATTGTACTTATTACATATTGCATGTATAAGTCAGGTATGAAAGGCTGATCACCTTCATTACAGGTTGGTCCAGATATATTTGTTCATGTATAATACTTGTTCAGTCAAAAGTTTGTTCGTGCTAGTTCTCAATTATATTGATGAATTATAGCCAGCTTATTATTCTGAAATCATGATATATCCTTAAATTGTATTTAAATTTCTTTGGGCAACTTTCATGCTCACCTTGCTATATCATGACAAACATTGCGCAGATAAAGGCGAATGCGTTGGATCTGAGAAAAGGTTAATGCCAAGTTCAACTTGGGATAAAATGTCTTGACTAGTTTGTAATAGAATAGTTGGATAAAAATGTTATGTGTTAGATAGTTTATGAATTGTGTAAAAGTTAAGGTTACTCGATTTTGGGGAATAGTGTGTAAAATGTATTGTATAAACAATTTATGTTTATATCTTCTGCAAATAGTTGTAGAATTATTGAATCGAATTCGCGGTGATTTGGGACCCGAATTTGGGGCTATCACAATTGGTATCAAAGCTGTTGGTTATGAAGCTTAGGTAGGAATACTTGAGACCAATAACCGTAGTGATTAGGATTAAGTACTAACTCAAATCGAGTTAGTGTGTCGGTAAGATTCAAAGATGAATCTCGGCGAGTTGTTAAGACAAAGAGTTCCATAACTTTGGTAATAAAGTTGAACAATAGTGATGAATAGATTGAGTCTAAAAGATTGAAAGTGCAGGGATAGGAGATCGTAAAACAAAACGATCAAGTCATAGAATTGAATCGTAATATATACGATGAGATCACCCCGTGATCTGATAAGGTGATAGCAGGGAGAAGAATCAATCTGATGATTGAAAAGTTACAGCAAGATGTTGTGTGTAAGTTGTACTATGAAAAGTCATGAAAGACTTATGAATTATGAATACAGATTAAATCAAATTCGTATTGTGAATGGGGGTTAAGATTAGATGGGGATTTCAATTGAGGACTCATGTCGGCAGCTGAGTTGTATGATTCCTTGTATGGGCGGGGAATTTTACTTGGTGTAACAACTAATTAATATCTAGCATTGATAATCATTGAAATGTTGTGTCGCGCTATTTGCTATATGCATGTTAAGAGGGTGATTCCTTTCTCATGTGTATAACAGATAGATAGGTTATAGGTAGAGAATATAAGGTTAAGTACGAGTTCTTAAAACTCATACTTATGTGACATTCTTGACTCATAGTTATATGAAATGTTTATGAATCCCTCAGCGAATGGACGCCAAAGGTCTGACTAGGGTAAGTTCTTAAACTCATATAATTGTGGCCTAGTTTATGGACTCATAAGTGTGGTTTAATGATTGGGTATAGTTGTGTGTAAATGGAGAATGGAGGATTATAGGAATAGATAGATTGTTAAGTAAATCATTATTAGTGGAGGTATTAGGTTTTCCTAAACTCCTAGCTAAGCTAAACTTCGAAATTTTGACATCAATCTAAATACGCACTATGTGCTTTTAAAAAAAAAATGTAGACTCGTAATCATTTTCGAAACGGTCTAAAGTACAGTCTATGCTAATTATTTCAGCTAGACTCAAATGATTTGAAATATCAAAATTTATTTTATTTATCACTTATGTACCATGAAACCTGGTGCAAAGATGATAAAAAGGTGATGGAGTTGTAAATACATGAATACTTAGTGTGAATTTGACCTAAAATCGCTATTCCACTATTTTATGATGTGTTATGACAAAGTCATACAATGACGATATCCTCAAACGGACTGTTAATACAGTACGACATCATGACGTCATTCTCGAAAATGTTTTCAAAAAGTTTAATTTGCCAACGGGGTTTGGCTCCACACGAATAATTCGATTGAACCCCCGAATTATTAATATGAGTCTACGCTTATTCGATTGACTAGACTAATGTTATGAAAACTCTCGTGTTCATTGAAAGAAATTTCCCAAACCAAATTGTTTTGAGTGCGGAATCCTATGATAAGGGCGATGTGAACTATGTTGTTTGGATAAATAATCCAATCTAGTAGCGTAAATATTAAGCTAAACATGATTAATCGTTATGCATGGCGTAAAAGAGTACGATAGGCTAATCACCTAAAGTACTAGCAGCAGTGAGTTTACCTTCTTTGTGATTGTAAACCTACCAAGTAATGTAAAGTTTTACAGTATGAATACCGTTAAAACTAGGTGTTCATGGTCTATATGACCCCTCAGTAATTTGAAAACTTTTTACTCTTGTGAGTGGTGTATTGGGTAGCATGTAATGATGTGTGAATGGTGTAAGGTGCACGATGTAAGGTGTAAGGTGAATTTCGAGGACAAATCTCTTAGAAGAAGGGGTGAATGTGACAACCCGAGAAATTAGATAATTTATTAAAATCTTAAATGATTTATTTAAGGTCAAATAATAGACCTAGACATAAAATAAGTGTATGCGTTTGATATTTTTGGGAAGGAATTTTGAGGGTTTAAAAATTCTGTGACGGATTTAGGTGAATTATTCAGGATTAAGTGTAAATGGGAATATGTTATGTGTTTATGGTTATGTATGTGTTCAGAATGTGGTTAAGGGTCAAGGGTTGACCAAATAAATTATATCTGTGTCAAACCCTAATATTATTAAGAACATCAACGTTCTGTTAGAAAACCCTAATGTTTGATAAGAAACCCTAGAAACCAGTTCTGGAAACCCTAATTTAAGCTCCGAAAATTTAAAACCCTAATCTGGGAACTTAATGGAGAATTATAATGCTCAAGTGCTATTAAGTATGAGATTAATTAGGGTAAAGCTTAAACAATTCGAAAACCATAATTTGAAACTTTTGAACCTTAATTGTTCCGTCAGAAACCCTAATGTATAGTTTTGGATTTAATTTCTAAATTTGCAATATTAATTAGGAAAATATTAATCCTAATTTGTTTAAGTCCTAATGTAATCAGGAAATTATAATATAATTAGGAAGCCCTAATTATAACTTAGAAATAATGATTTTCTATTTTAAAATCTAATTAGAAAATCTTAGAATTTTAATTTGCTAAAATCTTTAGGGTTAAAACCTAAACCCTACAATGCTAAACCCTAAACCCTAAAGGTTTCATCAAATACCAATTTTAGAATAAAAATGGCATAGAAAATGACCTTTATGCCCTTTTGACACATTCTTTAAAAGGTAGCATTGATAATCATTGAAATGTTGTGTCGCGCTATTTGCTATATGCATGTTAAGAGGGTGGTTCCTTTCTTATGTGTATAACAGATAGATAGGTCATAGGTAGAGAATATAGGGTTAAGTACGAGTTCTTAAAACTCATACTTATGTGACATTCTTGAATCATAGTTATATGAAATGTTTATGAACCCCTCAGCGAATGGACGCCAAAGGTCTGATTAGGGTAAGTTCTTAAACTCATATAGTTGTGGCCTAGTTTATGGACTCATAAGTGTGGTTTGACGAACTGGGTATAGTTGTGTGTAAATGGAGAATGGAGGATTATAGGAATATATAGATTATTAAGTAAATGATTATTAATGGAGGTATTAGGTTTTTCTAAACTCCTAGCTAAGCTAAACTTCAAAATTTTGACATCAAGCTAAATACGCACTATGTGCTTTTAAAAAAAAAATGTCGACTCGTAATCATTTTTGAAAGCGGTCTAAAAAATACGATCTATGCTACTTATTTCAGCTAGACTCAAATGATTTGAAATATCAAAATTTATTTTATTTATCACTTATGTACCATGAAACCTGGTGCAGAGATGATAAAAAGGTGATGGAATTGTAAATACAGGAATATTTAGTGTGAATTTGACCTAAAATAGCTATACCACTATTGTATGATGTGTTATGACAAAGTCATACAATGACGTCATCCTCAAATGGACTGTTAATACAGTACGACATCATGACGTCTTTCTCGAAAATGTTTTCAAAAAGTTTAATTTGCCAACAGGGTTTGGCTACACCTAAATAATTCGATTGAACTGAATTATTAATATGAGTATACGCTATTCGATTCAGCTAGACTAATGTTATGAAAACTCTAAGTGTTCATTGAAAGAAATTTCTCGAACCAAATTGTTTTGGTGCGGAATCCTGTGATAAGACTGAGGTGAAATATGTTGTTTGGATAAATAATCCAATCTAGTAGCGTAAATATTTGCTAAACATGATTAATACGTTATGCATGACGTAAGAATGCGATAAATTAATCACCTAAAGTACTAGCAGCGGTAGTTTTCCTTCTTTGTGATTGTAAACCTACCAAGTAATGTAAAGTTTTGCGGTATGAATACCCGTTAAAACTAGGTGTTCATAGTCTAAATGACCCCTCAAATGATTTGAAATTTTTTACTCTTGTGAGTGGTGTATTGGGTAGCATGTAATGATGTGTGAATGGTGTAAGGTGCGGTGTAAGGTGTAAGGTGAATTTAGGTAAATTCTTAGAAGAAGGGAATGAATGTGACAATCAGAAATTAGATAATTTATTAAAATCTTAAATGATTGATTTAAGGTCAAATAATAGACCTGAGCGGAAAATAAGTGTATCGTTTGATATTTTGGGAAGGAATTTTGAGGGTTTAAAAATTCTGTGACGGATTTAGGTGAATTATTCAGGATTAAGTGTAAATGGGAATATGTTATGTGTTTATGGTTATGTATTTGTTCAGAATGTGGTTAAGGGTCAAGGGTTGACCAAATAAATTATATCAGTGTCAAACCCTAATATTATTAAGAACATCAACGTTCTGTTAGAAAACCCTAATGTTGATAAGAAACCCTAGAAACTAGTTCTGGAAACCCTAATTTCAACTCCGAAAATTCAAAACCCTAATCTGGGAACATAATGGAGAATTATAATGCTCAAGTGCTATTAAGTATGAGATTAATTAGGGTAAAGCTTAAACAATTAAAAACCTAATTTGAAACTTTTGAACCTTAATTGTTAAAATCGAAACCCTAATATACAGTTATGGATTTAATTGCTAAATTTGCAATATTAATTAAGAAAATATTAATCCTAATTTGTTTAAGTCCTAATGTAATTAGGAAATTATAATATAATTAGGAAGCCCTAATTATAACTTAGAAATAATGATTTTCTATTTTAAAATCTAATTAGAAAATCTTAGAATTTTAATTTGCTAAAATCTTTAGGGTTAAAACCTAAACCCTAAAATGCTTATCCCTAAACCCTAAGGGTTTCATCAAATACCAATTCTAGAATAAAAGTGGCATGGAAAATGACCTTTATGCCCTTTTGACACATTCTTTAAAAGGTAACTTGTAAATCTTGCTATATTTTGGGTTATTTACCAACCCTAGCCCTAACTCTAGCCCTAGCATTTGACTTATAGCTCAATTATCAGCCATCTTGGCCAGCCATATACATTGCATCTTGAGTGAAAAAGCAAAAAGTTTAGAAAAGTGACTTACTTTATTTTTTTCAACTAACCAAGTCTTCTCTCTCTCCCATTCAAAAATTTTGAGAGAAACTAAGTGATAAGGAAAGCCAATATCATCCCTTAGCTCTCCTATATCAGATCATCAGGATCAGAAATCAAAAATCAAAGCTCAAAAGGTATAAAACCCTAAACCTAGAAATCTTATGATTTGATGTTAAATGTTGTTGTTGATTTCTTAAAGTTATGTATTAGGATGTCTTTGAGTGATCTGGGTTGATAGATTATAGATCTATAACACTTAGATGCACGAATCTAGCATTTTTAAAAATCTGGGAAAAGTTTAAAAAGTGGCCAGACAGTCGAATGTCAGAGGCCTTAGATCTGTGTGCGTTTGATGTTTTGTGTAATTGATGTTATAGATATGTTCTTGGTTGATAGGACTTTAATCTGAGACTTGAATCAACCTCATCGCATGTCTAGATCGTAAGTTATAAGCGGTCTAAGGTCGTTGACCAGTCACAAAAAAGTTGAATCTTGGCAACCCATAAATTTTCTATGCTGTCTGACAAGATTTTCCAAGCTCTTAATCTTGCTATTATTTGATGTATTAGCTATTTTGTTGATTGCTATTTGTAGCCTGCCATGTGAAATACATATCCAAGTCCTTAGATCTCTCATATCTTGATCAGAACAGTATAGAATCATGGTCAAATCAAGGCTGCGTTGGAATCGGCACGATGAACGATCTAGAAACCCGAATTAGATTCAAGAAACGTTATTGACTCATAGTTTGACCGGCTTGAATATTGTGCACCTGTTGTTGTTATGATGATCGGTTGTTTTAGAATTGTAAAATGACATATATACTACATACTTGAACCTTCATATCACATAAACCAAGCCTGTAAAGCAACGATTTAGGGGCTCAAATATAGTACCTCATTCGTTCTTCATTTACGGAAAACCTGAAATTGAAGAAGAGCATGTCTGACAAGGTTTTCTATCAATTAGATCTCACATATCTGTTGTTGTTTGGTTATGGAATTGATGTATAGTTGTAGTACTACATTAGTACTACAACATCAATGCTTTTACAAGCCGAGAAAATATTTAGATCATAGATCAAATTAAGATTGAAACCTAACCACTTGTCCATTGACATGGTGTTACAGGTTTGTTGAAGAACAACCCAAGAACACCATTAGCGATGGATGTGTAGCCTAAAGCCCATATAAGCGACACTTATTTTGAAAAATAGATTATTTTATTTAATAAATTGAAATAATTAGTTTTAATTATTAAAAATACATAATAAATTATGAAAAATTATTTTAAAGCACTGAAAATAGTTTTAATTATTTTGAGTATATTTCAAAAATATTTAATATTTTGGAATATAAAAGGTATTTATTTATTTAATTATAATATTAAATAAATTATTTAAAAATTATTTTAATACATGAAAAATTATATTATGGTATAAGAAAATATTTTAAGTTATTTTTGATAACTTTTAATATTTTGTGATGAATTTCATTAATAATTTATTATTAATGCTAATTATTTTATTTAATAAATATATTAAATAAATTATGGTAAAATAAATTAATATTTTGAAAATCATATAAAATGATTTAAGTGTTAAAAAATATTTTAAGTTATAAAATATAACTTTTGATATTTTTTCATGAAAATATTAATATTTTAATATTAATAGCAATTATCGGATAATTGATTTATCTGCTTTAAAAATCATATAATTATGATTTTAAAGTATTAAAATACTTTGTAATATTATAATTATATTATAATATTATGTTATGATTTTCATTAATATTTAATATTAAATAAATATTAATGATTAAGGAATTATGTAGTATTTAATTCATTTAAATACGGTATTAATGATTGAAATTTTTTGATAAATGATATTAATTATCCTGAAAATTATTGCAAGTCTTTGAAAATTATTTTTGATTTACTAAGAAAATTATCTGTGATACTTGTTAAGTGTTTAGGCGAGTTTAATTGAAGTTAAACTCGTTATTTATCCGAGTAGGCCAAAATCATCGGATGATAGAATTTTGTCGGTTTCAACTTTCGGACTTAAATAATCGACTTGATGCTAAGTCTTATGTGTGTAATGGTGATAGGATTATGTACTTTATGTGTTTAGGTTATTATTATATATATATATATATATATATATATATATATATATATATATATATATATATATATATATATATATATATATATATATATATAATATATATCTTTGTGATGATATTATTATAATATTGGAGATCTATATTACTAATATTAGGTCTTCGGATAAAGCGTTATAAATTGCGTAGCGGTAATCAACGGTTCAGGAAAGTTTTTACTTAACTCTACTAAGAGTTGTTTCATTCGGATAAGGTTATGGTTAATCATTGTTGGTTGCCATGAATTGTACTTTGTACATATTACATGTATAAGTCAAGTATGAAAGGCTGATCACCTTCATTACCGGTTGGTCCAGATATATTTGTTCATGTATAATACTTGTTCAGTCAAAAGTTTGTTCGTGCTAGTTCTCAATTATATCGATGAATTATAGCCAGCTTATTATTTTGAAATTATGATATATCCTTAAATTGTATTTAAACTTGCTGGGCAACTTTCATGCTCATCCTTGCTATATCATGATAAACATTGCAGATAAAGGCGAATGTTTTTGGATCTGAGAAAAGGTTAATGCCAAGTTCAACTTGGGATAAAATGTCTTGACTAGTTTGTAATAGAATAGTTGGATAAAAATGTTATGTGTTAGATAGTTTATGAATTGTGTAAAAGTTAAGGTTACTCGATTTTGAGGAATATTGTGTAAAAGTGTGTATTGTATAAACAATTTATGTTTATATCTTACGCAAATAGTTATAGAATGATTGAACCGAATCCAGCGTTGATTTGGGACCCGGATTTAGGGCTATCATAGTTGGTATCAAAATTTGTTGGTTATGAAGCTTAGGTAGGAATACACAGAGCGAATAGCCATGATGATTAGATTAAGTACTAACTCTCAAATCGAAGTTAGTGTCGATTATGATTCAAAGATGAATCTCGGCGAGTTGTTAAGACAAAGAGTTCCCTAACTCGTAATAAAGTTGAGCAGTAGTGATGAATAGATTGAGTCTAAAAGACCAAAATGCGAGGATAGGAGATCGTAAAACAAAATGATCAAGTCATAGAATTGAATCGTAATATATATCGGATGAGATCACCCGTGATCTGATAAGGTGATAGCAGGGAGAAGAATCAATCGATGATTGAAAAGTTCTGACAAGATGTTGTATGTAAGTTGTACTATGAAATTGTACTATGAAAACTCATGAAAGAGTTATGAATTATGAATCTGGATTAAATGAAATTAAGTATTGTGAATGGGGAATTCTGACGATTAGGTGGGGATTTCAATTGAGGACTCATGTGCTAAGTAATTTGTGTATGATTCCTGTATGGGTGGGGAATTGTACTTGGTGTAACAACTACTTAATTTCTAGCATTGATAATCATTGAAATGTTGTGTCTCGCTATTTGCTATATGCATGTTAAGAGGGTGATTCCTTTCTCATGTGTATAACAGATAGATAGGTCATAGGTAGAGAGTATAGGGTTAAATCTGAGTTCTTAAAACTCATACTTATGTGACATTCTTGAATCATAGTTATATGAAATGTTTAGAACCCTCGGTGAATGGAGCCAAAGGTCCACTAGGGTATGTTCTTAAACTCATATAATTGTGGCCTAGTTTATGGACTCATAAGTGTGGTTTGACCTAACTGGTATAGTTAATGTGTAAATGGAGAATGGAGGATTATAGGAATAGATAGATTATTAAGTAAATGATTATTAGTGGAGGTATTAGGTTTCCTAAACTCCTAGCTAAGCTAAACTTGAAATTTTGACATCAAGCTAAATACACACTATGTAGACTTGTAATCATTTTTGAAACGGTCTAAAGTACAGTCTATGCTACTTATTTCAGCTAGACTCAAATGATTTGAAATATCAAAATTTATTTTATTTATCACTTATGTACCATGAAACCTGGTGCAGAGATGATAAAAAGGTGATGGAGTTGTAAATACAGGAATACTTAGTGTGAATTTGACCTAAAATCGCTATACCACTATTGTATGATGTGTTATGACAAAGTCATACAATGACGGCATCCTCAAACGGACTGTTAATACAGTACGACATCATGACGTCTTTCTCGAAAATGTTTTCAAAAAGTTTAATTTGCCAACGGGGTTTGGCTACACCTAAATACTTCAATTGAACTGAATTATTAATATGAGTCTCTACGCTATTCGATTCAACAAAGACTAATGTTATGAAAACTCTAAGTGTTCATTGAAGAAATTTTCCGAACCAAATTGTTTTGAGTGCGGAATCCTATGATAAGGCCGATGTGAACTATGTTGTTTGGATAAATAATCCAATCTAGTAAGCGTAAATATTAAGCTAAACATGATTAATACGTTATGCATGACGTAAAATGCGATAGGCTAATCACCTAAAAGTACTAGCAACGATAGTTTACCTTCTTTGTGATTGTAAACCTACCAAGTAATGTAAAGTTTTGCGGTATGAATACCAATTTAAAACTAGGTGTTCATAATCTATATGACCCCTCGAAGAATTTGAAAAAATTTTACTCTTGTGAGTGGTGTATTGGGTAGCATGTAATGATGCGTGAATGGTGTAAGGTGCTGCAGTGTAAGGTGTAAAAATTGAATTTAGGGGCAAATTCTTAGAAGAAGGGGTGAATGTGACAATCCGAGAAATTAGATAATTTATTAAAATCTTAAATGATTGATTTAAGGTCAAATAATAGACCTACACAGAAAATAAGTGTATACGTTTGATATTTTTGGGAAGGAATTTTGAGGGTTTAAAAATTCTGTGAAGGATTTAGGTGAATTATTCAGGATTAAGTGTAAATGGGAATATGTTATGTGTTTATGGTTATGTATTTGTTCAGAATGTGGTTAAGGGTCAAGGGTTGACCAAATAAATTATATCTGTGTCAAACCCTAATATTATTAAGAACATCAACGTTCTGTTAGAAAACCCTAATGTTGATAAGAAACCCTAGAAACTAGTTCTGGAAACCCTAATTTCAACTCCAAAAATTCAAAACCCTAATCTGGGAACATAACGGAGAATTATAATGCTCAAGTGCTATTAAGTATGAGATTAATTAGGGTAAAGCTTAAACAATTCGAAAACCCTAATTTGAAACTTTTGAACCTTAATTGTTCCGTCAGAAACCCTAATATACAGTTATGGATTTAATTGCTAAATTTTCAATATTAATTAAGAAAATATTAATCCTAATTTGTTTAAGTCCTAATGTAATTAGAAAATTATAATATAATTAGGAAGCCCTAATTATAACTTAGAAATAATGATTTTCTATTTTAAAATCTAATTAGAAAATCTTAGAATTTTAATTTGCTAAAATCTTTAGGGTTAAAACCTAAACCCTAAAATACTTATCCCTAAACCCTAAGGGTTTCATCAAATACCAATTCTAGAATAAAAGTGGCATGGAAAATGACCTTTATGCCCTTTTGACACATTCTTTAAAAGGTAACTTGTAAATCTTGCTATATTTTGTGTTGTTTACCAACCCTAGCCCTAACTCTAGCCCTAACATTTGACTTATAGCTCAATTATCAGCCATCTTGGCCAGCCATATACATTGCATCTTGAGTGAAAAAGAAAAAAGTTTAGAAAAGTGACTTACTTTATTTTTTTCAACTAACCAAGTCTTCTCTCTCTCCCATTCAAAAATTTTGAGAGAAACTAAGTGATAAGGAAAGCCAATATCATCCCTTAGCTCTCCTATATCAGATCATCAGGATCAGAAATCAAAAATCAAAGCTCAAAAGGTATAAAACCCTAAACCTAGAAATCTTATGATTTGATGTTAAATGTTGTTGTTGATTTCTTAAAGTTATGTATTAGGATGTCTCTGAGTGATCTGGGTTGATAGATTATAGATCTATAACACTTAGATGCACGAATCTAGCATTTTTAAAAATCTGGGAAAAGTTTAAAAAGTGGCCTGATAGTCGAATGTCAGAGGCCTTAGATCTGTGTGCGTTTGATGTTTTGTGTAATTGATGTTATAGATATGTTCTTGGTTGATAGGACTTTAATCTGAGACTTGAATCAACCTCATCGCATGTCTAGATCGTAAGTTACAAGCGGTCAAAGGTCGTTGACCAGTCACAAAAAAGTTGAATCTTGGCAACCCAGAAATTTTCTATGCTGTCTGACAAGACTTTCCAAGCTCTTAATCTTGCTATTATTTGATGTATTAGCTATTTTGTTGATTGCTATTTGTAGCCTGCCATGTGAAATACATATCCAAGTCCTTAGATCTCTCATATCTTGAAACGAGCGAAGATAGAATCATGGTCAAACTCGGTTGTTGGCCAAAGGCGCTTTGATGAACGATCTAGAAACCCAAAATTGCTCAAGAAACGATTACTTGACTCATAGTTTGACCAGCTTGAATCTTGTACACCTGTTGTTGTTATGATGATCGGTTGTTTTAGAATTGTAAAATGACATATATACTACATACTTGAACCTTCATATCACATAAACCAAGCACAGAAAGCAACGATTTAGGGGCTCAAATATAATACCTCATTTGTTTCTTCAATTTACGAAAACCCAGAAATTGAAGAGCATGTCTGACAAGGTTTTCTATCAATTAGATCTCACATATCTGTTGTTGTTTGGTTATGGAATTGATGTATAGTTGTAGTACTACATTAGTACTACAACATCAATGCTTTTACAAGCCCAGAAAACATTTAGATCACAGATCAAATTCGGGTCAAACCTAACCACTTGTCCACTGACATGGTGTTCTGGGTTTGTTGAAGAACAACCCAAGAACACCATTAGCGACGGATGTGTCGCCTAAAGCCCATATAGCGACACTTATTTTCGAAAAATAGATTATTTTATTTAATAAATTGAAATAATTAGTTTTTAATTATTAAAAATACATAATAAATTATGAAAAATTATTTTAAAGCCTGAAAAATAGTTTTTAATTATTTTGAGTATATTTCAAAAATATTTAATATTTTTGGAATATAAAAGGTATTTATTTATTTAATTATAATATTAAATAAATTATTTAAAAATCATTTTAATACATGAAAAATTATATTATGGTATATGAAAATATTTTAAGTTATTTTGATAACTTTTAATATTTTGTGATGAATTTCATTAATAATTTATTATTAATGCTAATTATTTTATTTAATAAATATATTAAATAAATTATGGAAAAATAGAATTAATATTTTGAAAATCATATAAAATGATTTAAGTGTTAAAAAATATTTTAAGTTATAAAATATAACTTTTGATATTTTTTCATGAAAATATTAATATTTTAATATTAATATTAATTATCGGATAATTAATTTATCTATTTAAAAATCATATAATTATGATTTTAAAGTATTAAAAATACTTTGTGATATTATAATTATATTATAATATTATGTTATGATTTTCATTAATATTTAATATTAAATAAATATTAATGATTAAGGAATTATGTGGTATTTAATTCATTTAAATACGGTATTAATGATTGAAATTTTTTGATAAATGATATTAATTATCTGAAAATTATTGCAAGTCTTTGAAAATTATTTTGACTGCTAAGAAAATTATCTGTGATACTTGTTAAGTGTTTAGGCAGAGTTTAATTGAAGTTAAACTCGTTATTTGTCCGAGTAGACCGTCTGGATGATAGAATTTTGTCGGTTTCAACTCGGACTTAAATAGTCTAACTTGATGCTAAGTCTTATGTGTAATAGACTGATAGGACTATGTGCTATGTGTTTAGGTTATTCTATGTATGTATATATATATATATATATATATATATATATATATGATATTATCTTGTGATGATATTATTATAATATTGAGATCTATATTACTAATATTAGGTCTTCTGGATAAAGCGTTATAAATTACGTAATGCAGTAATCAACTCTCAGAAAGTTTTACTTAACTCTACCAAGAGTTGTTTCATTTGATAAGGTTATGGTTAATCATTGTTGGTTGCCATGAATTGTACTTTATACATATTACATGTATAAGTCGGTATGAAAGGTCGATCACCTTCATTCTGGGTTGAGTGCGGATATATTTGTTCATGTATAATACTTGTTCAGTCAAAAGTTTGTTCGTGCTAGTTCTCAATTATATCGATGAATTATAGCCAGCTTATTATTTTGAAATTATGATATATCCTTAAATTGTATTTAAACTTGTTGGGCAACTTTCATGCTCATCCTTGCTATATCATGATAAACATTGCAGATAAGGCGAATGTTTTTGGATACAGGAAAAGGTTAATGCCAAGTTCAGCTTGGGATAAAATGTGCGGCTAGTTTGTAATAGAATAGTTGGATAAAAATGTTATGTGTTAGATAGTTTATGAATTGTGTAAAAGTTAAGGTTACTCGATTTTGGGGAATATTGTGTAAAGTGTATTGTATAAACAATTTATGTTTATATCTTCTGCAAATAGTTATAGAATGATTGAACCGAATCCGCAGTGATTTGGGACCCGGATTTGGGGCTATCACAGTTGGTATCAAAGCTGTTGGTTATGAAGCTTAGGTAGGAATACCTGAGACGAATAACTGCAGTGATTAGGATTAAGTACTAACTCAAATCGAGTTAGTGTGTCGGTAAGATTCAAAGATGAATCTCGGCGAGTTGTTAAGACAAAGAGTTCCCTAACTCTGGTAATAAAGTTGAACAGTAGTGATGAATAGATTGAGTCTAAAAGACTGAAAATGCAGGGATAGGAGATCGTAAAACAAAATGATCAAGTCATAGAATTGAATCGTAATATATACGATGAGATCACCCCGTGATCTGATAAGGTGATAGCAGGGAGAAGAATCAATCTGATGATTGAAAAGTTACAGCAAGATGTTGTATGTAAGTTGTACTATGAAATTGTACTATGAAAACTCATGAAAGAGTTATGAATTATGAATACGGATTAAATGAAATTCGTATTGTGAATGGGGGTTACGATTAGGTGGGGATTTCAATTGAGGACTCATGTCGGCAGCTGAGTTGTATGATTCCTTGTATGGGTGGGGAATTGTACTTGGTGTAACAACTACTTAATTTCTAGCATTGATAATCATTGAAATGTTGTGTCTCGCTATTTGCTATATGCATGTTAAGAGGGTGATTCCTTTCTCATGTGTATAACAGATAGATATGTCATAGGTAGAGAATATAGGGTTAAGTACGAGTTCTTAAAACTCATACTTATGTGACATTCTTGAATCATAGTTATATGAAATGTTTAGAACCCCTCAGCGAATGGAGCCAAAGGTCTGACTAGGGTATGTTCTTAAACTCATATAATTGTGGCCTAGTTTATGGACTCATAAGTGTGGTTTGACGAACTGGGTATAGTTGTGTGTAAATGGAGAATGGAGGATTATAGGAATAGATAGATTATTAAGTAAATGATTATTAGTGAAGGTATTAGGTTTTCCTAAACTCCTAGCTAAGCTAAACTTCGAAATTTTGACATCAAGCTAAATACACACTATGTAGACTTGTAATCATTTTTGAAACGGTCTAAAGTACAGTCTATGCTACTTATTTCAGCTAGACTCAAATGATTTGAAATATCAAAATTTATTTTATTTATCACTTATGTACCATGAAACCTGGTGCAGAGATGATAAAAAGGTGATGGAGTTGTAAATACATGAATACTTAGTGTGAATTTGACCTAAAATCGCTATACCACTATTGTATGATGTGTTATGACAAAGTCATACAATGACGGCATCCTCAAACGGACTGTTAATACAGTACGGCATCATGACGTCTTTCTCAAAAATGTTTTCAAAAAGTTTAATTTGCCAACGGGGTTTGGCTACACCTAAATAATTCAATTGAACTGAATTATTAATATGAGTCTACGCTATTTGATTCAGCAAGACTAATGTTATGAAAACTCTAAGTGTTCATTGAAAGAAATTTCCCGAACCAAATTGTTTTGGTGCGGAATCCTATGATAAGACTGATGTGAACTATGTTGTTTGGATAAATAATCCAATCTAGTAGCGTAAATATTCGCTAAACATGATTAATACGTTATGCATGACGTAAGAGTACGATAGGCTAATCACCTAAAGTACTAGCAACGATAGTTTACCTTCTTTGTGATTGTAAACGTACCAAGTAATGTAAAGTTTTGCGGTATGAATACCTTTAAAACTAGGTGTTCATGGTCTATATGACCCCTCAACAATTTGAAAATATTTTACTCTTGTGAGTGGTGTATTGGGTAGCATGTAATGATGCGTGAATGGTGTAAGGTGCACGGTGTAAGGTGTAAGGTGAATTTCGGGGACGAAATTCTTAGAAGAAGGGGTGAATGTGACAATCCGAGAAATTAGATAATTTATTAAAATCTTAAATGATTGATTTAAGGTCAAATAATAGACCTAGACAAAAAATAAGTGTATGTGTTTGATATTTTTGTGAAGGAATTTTGAGGGTTTAAAAATTCTGTGAAGGATTTAGGTGAATTATTCAGGATTAAGTGTAAATGGGAATATGTTATGTGTTTATGGTTATGTATGTGTTCAGAATGTGGTTAAGGGTTGACCAAATAAATTATATCTGTGTCAAACCCTAATATTATTAAGAACATCAATGTTCTGTTAGAAAACTCTAATGTTTGATAAGAAACCCTAGAAACCAGTTCTGAAAACCCTAATTTTAGCTCCAAAAATTCAAAACCCTAATCTGGGAACTTAACGGAGAATTATAATGCTCAAGTGCTATTAAGTATGAGATTAATTAGGGTAAAGCTTAAACAATTCAAAAACCCTAATTTGAAACATTTGAACCTTAATTGTTCCGTCAGAAACCCAAATGTACAGTTATGGATTTAATTGCTAAATTTGCAATATTAATTAGGAAAATATTAATCCTAATTTGTTTAAGTCCTAATGTAATTAGGAAATTATAATATAATTAGGAAGCCCTAATTATAACTTAGAAATAATGATTTTCTATTTTAAAATCTAATTAGAAAATCTTAGAATTTTAATTTGCTAAAATCTTTAGGGTTAAAACCTAAACCCTAAGGGTTAAACCTTAAACCCTAAAATGCTAAACCCTAAACCCTAAACCCTAAACCCTAAGGGTTTCATCAAATACCAATTCTAGAATAAAAATGGCATGAAAAATGACCTTTATGCCCTTTTGACACATTCTTTAAAAGGTAGCTTGCAAATCTTTCTATATTTTGGGTTATTTACCAACCCTAGCCCTAACTCTAGCCCTAGCATGTGACTTATAGCTCAATTATCAGCCATCTTGGCTAACCATATACATTGCATCTTGAGTGTAAAAGCAACAAGTTTATAAAAGTGACTTACTTTATTTTTTTCAACTAGCCAAGTCTTCTCTCTCTCTCCCATTCGAAAATTTTGAGAGAAACTAAGTGATAAGGAAAGCCAATATCATCCCTTTGCTTTCCTATATCAGATCATCAGGATCAAAAATCAAAAATCAAAGCTGAAAAGGTATAAAATCCTAAACCTAGAAATCTTATGATTTGATGTTAAATGTAGTTGTTGATTTGTTAAAGTTATTTATTATGATGTCTTTGAGTGATCTGGTGTGATGCCCCCAAAATAGGTCCATTCCATCCAACCCATTCTGAGTCGCCAAATACATGGTACAGAAATAACTACAACTTTATTAATACATTTGTCGTGCAAAATACGACAACCTATATACTATGAGTTTAAATATAAATATTGTCTTCTAGACAATATCCACATACAAATAAATCCTCATTATTGATCACTATTTTACAGAATAGTGAGGACTACTAAAATAGCTATCTAGAACCATCACTCCACACCCCGACTAGTTCCTGCTATAATCTCGCTTCTTGAGAAGAAAAATGGAACAAAAGGAAAGGGTGAGCTCAACTAGCCCAGTAAAGAATGTTATGACTAAGATAATGTACAACAAATTATCGTTAGTCTTCAACAGGGAAAAATCTGATAGAATACAATAGACAACAAGTTTCAGATCAATATTCGCAGCGGAAATAATAATTCATAGAAGAGTTACGTAGAGAATGCAAACTACTATCTTCTATATATGAATTTAAAAGTTCATCGTCGATATTTTATCCCTGTAACATCAATCAATATATATCTGGAATCAAATATTCATCTTTGCACTCACAGCCAAATATATTCATCGATTAGTCATGTTCATCTAAACACTGTTCATCTTTGCACTCTGGCCAAAGATATTAATCGATCGGTCATGTTCATCTCAACACTGTTCATCTTTTGCACTACGAGCCAAAGATATTCATCAAGAAATCATTCATCTTTGCACTACAAAAGCCAAAGATATTCAATAATATCATCATTTAGGATGAGGATGATGAAAAATATTTTAAAGAAAAGCGAATCCGATTGAAACAAAAGAACAAGTATTAAGGATTAAGTACTTTAAATAATCCAAGTTCAAAATACTTCATAAATAACCAGTTGGAGTAAAATTCAAGAATGAAGATCAAAACATAGATCCAATCAAAGATAGGAATCATAATGCATAATCTTGGACACGAGAAAAAAAAAATTTAATTTTTACGTGAATAGTGTAAATGATTCGTGAATAAGTGCCATATCGTGAATAGTGCCGTATACGTGAATAGTAACTCCGACCTCAAAAGATAGAAATTTCACAAAAAAACATCATCACGCTTCGTGAATAGTACTCATGAATAGTAACTCATGAATAGTAACTCCGACATGAAAAGGTTCCAAATTTGATAAAAAGTTCAGAACAATATTTCGGCATAATGATATTGAAGAATATAATATCATTTAAGAAGAAAATAACATCCCTTACCTTAGAAAGAATAGTACTTCTGACTGGAACACTGGATATAGTGCTGAAAGAACTTGCACCGTATATCAATACTCAAAGTACTAAAATACTCAGAAAATATGCTCGATATTATAGAGAGAGAAAGAGAGAGAAATCTTTAGTTTCTGGTGTGATTTTCAATTCTAACCTAAGCTCCCTATTTATAGGAAAATGCTTAGAACACCAAAGTAGAAAATTGAATATAATATTAATATAATTGTACAAATTTTCCTTAGCCCACCTTTTGGTCAAAAACACCAGCCACACATGTTAATGATGTCCAAAAAAATACAAAAAACGTTTTTCTCACAAAAATAATTTAAACTCCAAAAATCAATTCACACCCGATATACCGAAACTTCAATAATTCACAATAAATAGCTCTTTTATCAGAAAATTTGAATCTCGCGTATTTTTATAGGAAATTCAATTCTCTACAACTTTGCAGAAGAAAGTTTTTCCAAACTCCAAGCAGAAATTGACCAAAAAATCACAAGCAGGCGATTTTACGGCTATAATCAAATTTCGGTCAATAATTGTGTCCACCAACACACAAAACATGTGTTAAACATTTAATGCCACAAAAATACTCTTCCTCCTCATATACTCATATATCCCACATTCATTGTAAAAATATCACCATTAATATATTATTAAAATAATATATTTAAATGAATTATTTTATCAGAAAAAGATAAAATATTAATTTTCAACAATTGTCACATTAAAAATTTTCTCCATCTATATCCTCGTAAAATTAATATTTTTCTCATCATATAAATCAATAATTAATTATTCACAAATAATATTACAAAATCACATTATTGTAAACCGACGCAGCTCTTTCAGAAGAGGGGCTTTCCAATAAGAATCTCTCCTTCTTGGGCGCAAGCAATTAGATGACCAAACCTCTGCTTGTATGCGAACTTTCTAGACATTGCCAATAATGTTATCTAATAATATTATTCGATAATATGAATTATTTCTCCGATAATAGAAAATATTGTGCGAAGTGATTATTAAAACAACGATAATACAAAATCGCAATTATTAAATAAAATCTTTGAGCAATAATTCTTTATCAGTAACCATTATTGAGTAGTGCCTTCTTTACGTAAGAATGAATAATTGGTGCAATCTGGTAGCTACTATGCAACAACGCCAGACATCGTGTTTTAAACACGGGTATTCCAACAAATATTAGCCAGAACAACAACTTATTCTTGTCGTTTTCTTCCTCCAATCGCTTTTTAGTTATGGGGCCCACACATGGTCAAGCGCCAGTCGTATCACGAATATTCCCAAACGACATCTGAATATTCCACGACTAAACGAATATTCCTCGACAACAATGAATATTTTATAACTACTTGCTTATTTGAAATATTTATGATTTTACCCATAACTAACCACATTAATCAAATCAACCCTTACTATTTCAAAATGATAATTAGAGAAATTAAATCTTTATTTATAAAAGTTGAGGTCTTACAACCTCCCCTCCTTATGAAATTTCGTCCTCGAAATTGATGAACGATACTGGTGTTTCAAAAGATGAGGATACCTACGCTTTCATTTCATTTCCAACTCCCGGTCATTTCTTCAATAGCATGATTTCTCCACAAAACCTTAACTTGTGGTATAACCTTCGTCATGTAGGACATGCCCTTCCTATCCAAAACCTTGACGGTACCTCTTCATACGTTAAGTCTTGGCTATCTCTCGTGCTGGGTTCTAACTCAATAATGTGGTTCGAATTAAATCAACATATTTACGTAACATCGATACGTGAAAAGCGTTATGAACACGCGTCATACTTGGCGGTAAAACGAGTCTATATGCCACAGTTCCTACTCGATCGAGAATTTCAAATAAACCAATAAATCGAAGGTTTGAGCTTTCCTCACATTGCCAATTCTCGCTTTTGGAATAACAACTCCTTGCACCTCCTTCTTCATATTCATCAGCTCCGGTGTGTAGCCTGAGCGATTTTAACTTTATCGATAAAAGACGATTATACTCGTATATCATCACGTGGGTACCTAGAGTTTTCATCTCCATCTCTAATATTTGTAAGTTATACGAAATGAGTCTTTGACAATATCGTACTCGTACTCGTATACGATCTTTTACTCAACACGTCAGCTACCACGTTCGCTTTTCCAAGATGGTATGGTCAGAACATGTGCCGAAATGAGTCTCCTATTGAGTTCTTCGAAGCTCTTTCCACATTCCTTACTCCATTCAAATTTTGTATCTCTAAGAGTTAGCTGAGTTAATGGAGTAGCGATTCAAGAAAATATATCCACAAAATCTTCGATAATAACCAGCTAAGCATAGAAAGCTATGTATTTCGATTACTAACTTAGGTTGCTCTCAACTGTGACTCAAATCCCAATCTTGGATAACACGTCACAATGACACCTATCAGTTTACTACCGCACGAATATGGCGTCCCCTACGGAGAGTCTGGCTTCGGTGTATTCCACAAAGAAAGTCACTAGATAAAGGCTTGGGTACCAAATTCTATAGTTGAATTTTTAACTCCTAAAGTTTAATAGGAGCCATGAGATTTTAGAAATGGGTTTTGTACCGGGTTTAAAGTAGATACAAAATTAAATATCACACTTTGGGAGTAAGCCAAGAAATTCTTCAGGAAATACGTCAGGAAAGTCAATAACAACAGGAATATTATTCAAATCTGACGTGTCTTTATTCAAATCCATAACATAGGCTAAGAAAACTTGACATTCGTTTTTTAATAAACGAATGCCTTTATGGCTTGATATGAAAGTGTTTGACTTCAATGGTTTGGTTGCTTGAATTCGAATAGCAGGTTGCTTAGGAATATGAAAACTAACAACCTTACGAAAGCAATCAATTTTGGCATGATGAGTAGTTAACCAATCAATCCCCAAAATCATATCAAAAGCAAGTATCTTTAAAGAGATAAGATCAACAGGTAATGTGATGGTGCCAACTTGAATCAAGCAAGATTTCTAAACAATGGATGTAATGAAAGTTTCTCCTGACGGAGTCTCCACAGATAGGTCAAAGTCTAATTTCTCCGTAGTCAAGTTCAAACGTTGAGCGAAAGCAAGAGAGATAAAAGAATGGGTAGCACCGGTATCAAGTAAGGTATAAACTTCGCAAGAATTTATAAATAGTTTACCCGTGATCACCTCGTTTGGGTTCCTCGCATTTTGACCAGTCACAACAAACGCTCTTCCAGGAACCGTTGACTTTAACTTTTCTTGGACAGCCTTTTGAGTCACCATCCCCACTGGGCTTGGTTTCACTACCATACAATCTCGAGCGATATGTCCTTGCTTTCCACAATTATAGCATACCTTGAACTGTTGTGGGCAGTTTGGACTGATATGTCCCTCTTTTCCGCATTTATAGCATATGACCGGTGGTCGTTCTCCTCCTTAGAATCGATTCTTTGTCGGCCTTTGTCGTCTTCACATAATTCGTTGTTAAATCTCCTCCTGACTCGCTTCTTCTATTTTCATGGCCATGATTACCACCAGAGTGGTTACCATTTTTGTCCGTCTTTTTCTTTCTCTGCTGGTTATCATTGTTTTGTTGACTGCTATCCCCGGTATGATCCTGGTTTTGGTCCCTAGATTGACCTTACTCGTTATCTCGCTCTAATAATTGAGCCATGTTTACAACATCTGAATATAAAGAAAATTTATGAGAGATAAGATATTTTCGAATCTCGGGTTTTAAACCTCTCAGAAACATCCTCGTCATTCGTTCCTCATTCTCTACCAAATGAGGTGCAAACCTGGATAACTCTACGAACTTCGCCTCGTATTGGGACACCGTTATGTTGTTTTGTTCTAGTCTAATAAACACTACCTCTTTCATATGGCAAATACTTTCAGGAAAGTATTTTTCGTTGAAACGTTTCTGAAATGTTTCCCAAGACATGCTTGGTCGCGGCGAAATCGGGTCCGTTTCATAGACTCCCACCAGTAGTCTGCCTCGCCACGGAACATAAGGGTGGCGAATGGAACCTTCTGTTCCTCCGTGCATCCCAAGACATCGAATATCTTGGTAATTTGCTTGACCCCATGTTTCGCCATGATCGGATCCGGCTTTCCCTTAAATTACGTGGTCCCAACTCTTTGAAGCGCTTGCATTTGTGACAACCCGTGAATTGCTATCATTTCCTCCTGTATTTTGAACACGAGTCTCCCTTGTCTAATTTTTCATGAACTGCAAAAAGCTTCTAAACATCCCTCGTTCATCATCTCGCTTCGATGGGTGTTGTTCACAGAGGAACATTGCCCGAGATGTTGCACGCGTTCTCCTCGTTGGTGAGTACTGCTGCGTCTCCACGATCTCATTTCCACATTAATATTCTCGATTCGATATTCTCAAATCTTCGTCATAAAACAAGGGTTAATTAAGGAAATCAATATATCACATAATATCCCTATATCTTGACTGAACTAACAAATAAGCTTAGGTATGACATACTAGCGAAGAATTACTCGTCTCTCCCCTCCTAGTACTAATCCCCGATCTCCGCCAGAGACCATATCCCTAAGCTCTGATACCAACTGTGACGCCCCCAAAATAGGTCCATTCCATCCAACCCATTCTGAGTCGCCAAATACATGGTACAGAAATAACTACAACTTTATTAATACATTTGTCGTGCAAAATACGACAACCTATATACTATGAGTTTAAATATAAATATTGTCTTCTAGACAATATCCACATACAAATAAATCCTCATTATTGATCACTATTTTACAGAATAGTGAGGACTACTAAAATAGCTATCTAGAACCATCACTCCACACCCCGACTAGTTCTCGCTATAATCTAAGCTTCTTGAGAAGAAAAATGGAACAAAAGGAAAGGGTGAGCTCAACTAGCCCAGTAAAGAATATTATGACTAAGATAATGTACAACAAATTATCGTTAGTCTTCAACAGGGAAAAATATGATAGAATACAATAGACAACAAGTTTCAGATCAATATTCGCAACGGAAATAATAATTCATAGAAGAGTTACGTAGAGAATGCAAACTACTATCTTCTATATATGAATTTAAAAGTTCATCGTCGATATTTTATCCCTGTAACATTAATCAATATATATCTGGAATCAAATATTCATCTTTGCACTACAGGCCAAAGATATTCATCGATTAGTCATGTTCATCTAAACACTGTTCATCTTTTTTGCACTACGGGCCAAAGATATTAATCGATCGGTCATGTTCATCTCAACACTGCTCATCTTTGCACTACTGAGCCAAAGATATTCATCAAGAAATCATTCATCTTTTTGCACTACAAAATAAAGATATTCATGTAATATCATCATTTAGGGTGAGGATGATGAAAAATATTTTAAAGAAAAGCGAATCCAATTGAAACAAAAGAACAAGTATTAAGGATTCGTACTTTAAATAATCCAAGTTCAAAAATACTTCATAAATAACCAGATTGGAGTAAAATTCAAGAATGAAGATCAAAACATAGATCCAATCAAAGATAGGAATCATAATGAGACAATCTTGGACACGAAAAAGAAAATTTAATTTTTCTCGTGAATAGTGTCGATTAAGTGAATAAAGTGCCATATACGTGAATAGTCTTAGTATCGTGAATAGTAACTCAGACCTCAAAAGATAGAAATTTCACAAAAAAATATCATCACGCTTCGTGAATAGTACTCATGAATAGTAAATCATGAATAGTAACTCCGACATGAAAAAGTTCCAAATTTGATAAAAAGTTCAGAACAATATTTCGGCATAATGATATTGAAGAATATAATATCATTTAAGAAGAAAATAACATCCCTTACCTCAGAAAGAATAAGTACTTTTGATTGGAATCTTCGGATATAGTCTTTGAAAGAACTTGCACCGTATAGCAATACTCAAAGTACTAAAATACTCGTAAAATATGCTCGATATTATAGAGAGAAAGAGAGAATCTTTAGTTTACGTGTGATTTTCAATTCTAATCTAAGCTCCCTATTTATAGGAAAATGCTTAGAACACCAAAGCAGAAAATTGAATATAATATTAATATAATTATACAAATTTTCCTTAGCCTACCTTTTGGTCAAAAACACCAGCCACACATGTTAATGATGTCCAAAATAATACAAAAAATATTTTTCTCACAAAAATAATTTAAACTCCAAAAATCAATTCACACCCGATATACCGAAACTTCAATAATACACAATAAATAGCTCTTTTATCAGAAAATTCGAATCTCGCGTATTTTTATAGGAAATTCAATTCTCTACAACTTTACAGAAGAACGTTTTCCCAAATTCCAAACAAAAATTGACCGAAATCCACAAACGGGCGATTTTACAGGCTATAATCAAATTTCGGTCAATAATTGTGTCCACCAACACACAAAACTAGTGTTAAACATTTAATGCCACAAAAATACTCTTCCTCCTCATATACTCATATATCCCACATTTATTGTAAAAATATCACCATTAATATATTATTAAAATAATATATTTAAATAAATTATTTTATCAAAAAAAGATAAAATATTAATTTTCAATAATTGTCACATTAAAAATTTTCTCCATCTATATCCTCATAAAATCAATATTTTTCTCATCATATAAATCAATAATTAATTATTCACAAATAATATTAAAGAATCACATTATTGACAACCAGGAAGTTCCCAGGAAAGAGAGGGCTTTCCAATAAGGATCTCTCCTTATTGGCGCGCAATTAGATGACCAAACCTCTCCTCAGACAGAACTTTCTAGACATTACCAATAATGTTATCTAATAATATTATTTAGATACTATGAATTATTGCTTCGATAATAGAAAATCATGCGGTTGATAATTATTAAAACAACGATGTACAAAAGCAAAGAATTATTAAATAAAATCTTTGAGCGATAATTCTTTGTAACCATTATTGAGTAGTGCCTTCTTTACGTAAGAATCAATAATTGGTGCAATATCGTAATACTTCTTGTGCAACAACGCGTATTATTGTGTTTTAACCAAGGGTATTCCAACGGTATTAGCCAGTAACAACAACTTATTCTTGTGCGTTTTCTTCCTCCAATCGCTTTTCAGTTATGGGGCCCACATATGGTTGCGATAAATAAATCGAATATTCCCACAAAGCGATCATTGAATATTCCACGACCAAACGAATATTCCCGACAACAATGAATATTTTATAACTACTTGCTTATTTGAAATATTTACGCATTTTACCCATAACTAACCACATTAATCAAATCAACCCTTACTATTTCAAAATGATAATTAGATAAATTAAATCTTTATTTATAAAAAGTTGGGGTCTTACAACCTCCCCTCCTTATGAAATTTCTTCCTCGAAATTAACGTGTCGTATACAGTGTTTGAAAAGATGAGGATACCTCGCTTTCATTTCCGTTTCCAACTCCCGGTCATTTCTTCATAGCATGGTTTCTCCACAAAACCTTAACTTGTGGTATAACCTTCGTATGTGGGACATGCTCCTTCCTATCCAAAATCTTGGCGACAAAACCTCTTCATACATTAAGTCTTGACTATCTCGTGCGGTTCTAACTCAATAATGTGGTTCGAGTCGTCCACATATTTACGTAACATCGATACGTGAAAAACGTTATGAACACGCGTCATACTTGGCGGTAAAACGAGTCTATAGGCCACAGTTTCTACTCGATCGAGGATTTCAAATAAACTAATAAATCAAAGGTTTGAGCTTTCCTCACATCGCCAATTCTCGCTTTTGGAATAACAACTTCTTGCACCTCCTTCTTCATATTCATCAGCTCCGGTGCGTAGCCTGAGAGATTTTAGCTTTATCGATAAAAGTCGATTATACTCGTATATCATCACGTGGGTACCTAGAGTTTTCATCTCCATCTCTAATATTTGTAAGTTATACGAAATGAGTCTTTGACAATATCGTTTTCGTATCAGTATCGATCTTTTACTCAACACGTCGTACTACCACGTTAAGCTTTTCCGAGATGGTATGGTCGTAACATGTGCCTTGAAATGAGTCTCCTATTGAGTTCTTGAAGCTCTTTCCACATTCCTTGCTCCATTCAAATTTTGTATCTCTATGAGTCAATTTGCGTTAATGGAGTAGCGATTAGAAAATCTTTCCACAAAATCTTCGATAATAACCAAATAAGCATAAAGCTATGTATTTCGATTCTTGACTTAGGTTGTTCTCAAACGTGACTCATATCCCAATCTTGGATAGCGTCACAATGACACCTATCGGGTTTACTAACATACGAATATGGCATCACCTACTGAGAGTCCGGCGGTGTATTCCACAAAAGGAAGTCGCCAGATAAAGGCTCGGTACCAAATTCTATAGTTGAATTTTGAACTCACGAAGTTTAATAGAGCCATGAGATTTTAGAAATGGGTTTTTATCGGGTTCAAAGTCGATACAAAATTCAATATCACACTTTGGGAGTAAGCCAAGAAATTCTTGAAAATACGTCGGAAAGTCAATAACAACAGAATATTATTCAAATCAACGTGTCTTTATTCAAATCCATAACATGGGCTAAGAAAACATGACATCCGTTTTTCAATAAACGAATGACTTTATGGCTTGATATGAAAGTGTTTGACTTCAATGGTTTGGTTGCTTGAATTCGAATAGCAGGTTTCTTAGGAATATGAAAACTAATAACCTTACGAAAGCAATCAATTTTGGCATGATGAGTAGTTAACCAATCAATCCCCAAAATCACATCAAAAGCAAGTATCTTTAAAGAGATAAGATCAACAGGTAATGTGATGGTGCTAACTTGAATCAAGCAAGATTTCTAAACAATGGATGTAATGAAAGTTTCTCCTGACAGAGTCTCCACAGATAGGTCAAAGTCTAATTTCTCCGTAGTCAAGTTCAAACGTTGAGCGCAAGCAAGAGAGATAAAAGAATGGGTAGCACCGGTATCAAGTAAGGTATAAACTTCACAAGAATTTATAAATAGTTTACCCGTGATCACCTCGTTTGGGTTCATCGCATTTTGACCAGTCACAACAAACGCTCTTCCAGGAACCGTTGACTTTGAATTTTCTGGGACAGCCTTTTGAGTCATCATCCCCACTGGGCTTGGTTTCGCTACCATACAATCTCGAGCGATATGTCCTTCCTTTCCACAATTATAGCATACCTTGAACTGTTGTGGGCAGTTTGGACTGATATGTCCCTCTTTCCCGCATTTATAGCAAATGACCGGTGGTCGTTCTCCTCCCTTAGAACCAGTTGCTGCCGGCACTGTCGTCTTCACATGTTCATTGTTAAATCTCCTCTTTTTAAAATCTCCTCCTGACTCGCTTCTTCTATTTTCATGGCCATGATTACCACCAGAGTGGTTACCATTTTTGTCCGTCTTTTTCTTTCTCCACTGGTTATCGTTGTTTTGTTGACTGCTATCCCCGGTATGATCCTGGTTGTGGTCCCTCGATTGACCGTACTCGTTATCTCGCTCTAATAATTGAGCCATGTTTACAACATCTGAATATAAAGAAAATTTATGAGAGATAAGATATTTCCGAATCTCGGGTTTTAAACCTCTCAGAAACATCCTCGTCATTCGTTCCTCATTCTCTACCAAATGAGGTGCAAACCTGGATAACTTTGCGAACTTCGCCTCGTATTGGGACACCGTCATGTTGTTTTGTTCTAGGCTAATAAACGCTACCTCTTTCATATGGCGAATACTTTCGGGAAAGTATTTTTGTTGAAAAGTTTCAAAGCGTTTCCCAAGACATGGTCTGTTGAAGTGGGTCCGTTTCATAGACTCCCACCAAAGATCTACTGCCTCGCCACGGAACATAAAGGTGGTGAATGGAACCTTCTGTTCCTCCGTGTATCCCAAGACATCGAATATCTTAGTAATTTGCTTGACCCATGTTTCTGCCATGATCGGATCCGGCTTTCCCTTAAATTCTGGTGGTCCCAACTCTTTGAACTGCTTGGCTGTGACAACCCGTGAATTGCTATCATTTCCTCCTGTATTTTGAACACGAGTCTCCCTTGTCTAATTTTTCATGAACTGCAAAAAGCTTCTAAACATCCCCTCGTTCATCATCTGCTCAGTGGTGTTGTTCACAGGAGGAACATTGCCAGCATGTTGCACGTTCTCCTCGTTGGTGAGTACCGGCGTCTCCACGATCTCATTTCCACTGTTAATATTCTCAGTCGATATTCTCAAATACTGTCATAAAACAAGGGTAAATTAAGGAAATCAATATATCACATAATATCCCTATATACTGACCAACTAACAAATAAGCTTAGGTATGACATACTAGCGAAGGATTACTCGTCTCTCCCCTCCTAGTACTATTCCCCGATCTCCGCCAGAGACCATATCCCTAAGCTCTGATACCAACTGTGACGCCCCAAAAATATGTCCATTCCATCCAATCCATTATGAGTTGCCAAATACATGGTACAGAAATAACTACAACTTTATTAATACATTTGTCGTGCAAAATACGAGAACCTATATACTATGAGTTTAAATACAAATATTGTCTTCTAGACAATATCCACATTCAAATAAATCCTCATTATTGATACACTATTTTACAGAATAGTGAGGACTACTAAAACAGCTATCTAGAACCATCACTCCACACCCCGACTAGTTCCTGCTATAATCTCGCTTCTTGAGAAGAAAAATGGAACAAAAGGAAAGAGTGAGCTCAACTAGCCCAGTAAAGAATTTTATGACTAAGATAATGTACAACAAATTATCGTTAGTCTTCAACAGGGAAAAATCTGATAGAATACAATAGACAACAAGTTTCAGATCAATATTCACAGCGGAAATAATAATTCATAGAAAAGTTACGTAGAGAATGCAAACTACTATCTTCTATATATGAATTTAAAAGTTCATCGTCGATATTTTATCCCTGTAACATCAATCAATATATATCTGGAATCAAATATTCATCTTTGCACTACATGCCAAAGATATTCATCGATTAATCATGTTCATCTAAACACTGCTCATCTTTGCACTACGAACCAAAGATATTAATCGATCGGTCATGTTAAATCTCAACACTTGCTCATCTTTACCTCTGAGCCAAAGATATTCATCAAGAAATCATTCATCTTTTCACTACAGCCAAAGATATTCAATAATATCATCATTTAGGGAGTGAGGATGATGAGAAATATTTTAAAGAAAACGAATCCGGTGAAAACAAAAGAATAAGTATTAAGGATTCATACTTTAAATAATCCAAGTTCAAAATACTTCATAAATAACGAGATTGGAGTAAAATTCAAGAATGAAGATCAAAACATAGATCCAATCAAAGATAGGAATCATAACGATAATCTTGGACACGAGAAAAGAAAATTTAATTTTTCTGTGAATAGTGTCGTATTCGTGAATAGTGCCATTTACGTGAATAGTGTCGTATACGTGAATAGTAACTCCGACCTCAAAAGATAGAAATCTCACAAAAAAACATCATCACGCTTCGTGAATAGTACTCGTGAATAGTAACTCATGAATAGTAACTCCGACATGAAAAAGTTCCAAATTTGATAAAAAGTTCAGAACAATATTTCGGCATAATGATATTGAAGAAGATAATATCATTTAAGAAGAAAATAACATCCCTTACCTCAGAAAGAATAGTACTTACGATGGAATCTTTGGATATAGTCTTTGAAAGAACTTGCACCAGATAGCAATACTCAAACTACTAAAATACTCGGAAAATAAACTTCGATATTATAGAGAGAAAGAGAGGAAATCTTTAGTTTACGGTGTGATTTTCAATTCTAACCTAAGCTCCCTATTTATAGGAAAATGCTTAGAACACCAAAAGCGTAAAATTGAATATAATATTAATATAATTATACAAATTTTCCTTATCCCACCTTTTGGTCAAAAACACCACCACACATGTTAATGATGTCCAAAAAAATACAAAAAGTGTTTTTCTCAAAAATAATTTAAACTCAAAAATCAATTCACACCGATATACCTAAAAACTTCAATAATTCACAATAAATATCTCTTTTATCGAGAAAATTTGAATTCATGAATTTTTATAGGAAATTCAATTCTCTACAACTTTGCGAAGAAAGTTTTCCAAACTCCAAATGCGAAAATTGGCCAAATCCACAAATCGGGTGATTTTACACATTTATAATCAAATTTCTATTAATAATTGTGTCCACCAACACACAAAACATGTGTTAAACATTTAATGCCACAAAATACTCTTCCTCCTCATATACTCATATATCCCACATTCATTGTAAAAATATCACCATTAATATATTATTAAAATAATATATTTAAATGAATTATTTTATCGAGAAAAGATAAAATATTAATTTTCAACAATTGTCACATTAAAAATTTTCTCCATCTATATCCTCGTAAAATTAATATTTTTCTCATCATATAAATCAATAATTAATTATTCACAAATAATATTACAAAATCACATTATTGACAACCAGGCAGTTCCCAGGAAAGAGGGGGCTTTCCAATAAGAATCTCTCTCTTCTTGGTAGCATGATTAGATGACCAAACCTCTGCTTAGACAGAACTTTCTAGACATTGCCAATAATGTTATCTAATAATATTATTCAGATAATATGAATTATTTCTCCGATAATAGAAAATATTGTGCAGTGACAATTATTAAAACAACAAAGATATACAAAATCTAGCGCAATTATTAAATAAAATCTTTGAACAAAGAATTATCGTAACCATTATTGAGTAGTGCCTTCTTATGTAAGAATCAATAATTGGTGAAATACCGTAAAGCACTTCTTGTGCAACAACGCCAGACATTCTTGTGTTTTAACCAACGGGTATTCCAATAGTATTGATTGTAACAAAAGCTTATTCTTGTCATTTTTTTCCTCCAATCGCTTTACATGGGGCCCACACATGGTCATGCTTGCCGTCATTTAATATTCCCCGACCGTATGCGATATTCCACGACCAAACGAATATATCCCAAACAACAATGAATATTTTATAACTACTTGCTTATTTGAAATATTTATGCATTTTACCCATAACTAACCACATTAATCAAATCAACCCTTACTATTTCAAAATGATAATTAGAGAAATTAAATCTTTATTTATAAAAAGAGTTATGAAATATGAATACGGATTAAATGAAATTCGTATTGTGAATGGGGGTTAAGATTAGGTGGAGATTTCAATTGAGGACTCATGTTGGCAGCTGAGTTGTATGATTCCTTGTATGGGCGGGGAATTGTACTTGCTGTAACAACTACTTAATTTCTAGCATTGATAATCATTGAAATGTTGTGTCGCGCTATTTGCTATATGCATGTTAAGAGGGTGATTACTTTCTCATGTGTATAATAGATAGATAGGTCATAGGTAGAGAATATAGGGTTAAGTACGAGTTCTTAAAACTCATACTTATGTGACATTCTCGAATCATAGTTATATGAAATGTTTAGAACCCCTCAGCGAATGGAGCCAAAGGTCTGACTAGGGTAAGTTCTTAAACTCATATAATTGTGGCCTAGTTTATGGACTCATAAGTGTGGTTTGACGAACTGGGTATAGTTGTGTGTAAATGGAGAATGGAGGATTATAGGAATAGATAGATTGTTAAGTAAATGATTATTAGTGGAGGTATTAGGTTTTCCTAAACTCCTAGCTAAGCTAAACTTTGAAATTTTGACATCAAGCTAAATACGCACTATGTGCTTTTAAAAAAAATGTAGACTAAGTAATCATTTTTGAAACGATTATAATGTATAGTCTATCTACTTATTTCACTTAGACTCAAATGATTTAAAATACCAAAATTTATTTTATTTATCACTTATGTACCATGAAACCTTGTGCAGAGATGCTTAAAAGGTGATGGAGTTGTAAATACAGGAATACTTAGTGTGAATTTGACCTAAAATCGCTATTCCACTATTGTATGATGTGTTATGACAAAGTCATACGATGACGACATCCTCAAACGGACTGTTAATATAGTACGGCATCATGACGTCATTCTCGAAAATGTTTTCAAAAAGTTTAATTTGCCAACGGGGTTTGGCTACACCTAAATAATTCGATTGAACTGAATTATTAATATGAGTCTATTCTATTCGATTCAGCTAGACTAATGTTATGAAAACTCTAAGTGTTCATTGAAAGAAATTTCCCAAACTAAATTGTATTGGTGCGGAATCCTATGATAAGACTGAGGTGAACTATGTTGTTTGGATAAATAATCCAATCTAGTAGCGTAAATATTCGCTAAACATGATTAATACGTTATGCATGACGTAAGAGTACGATAGGCTAATCACCTAAAGTACTAGCAACGGTAGTTTACCTTCTTTGTGATTGTAAACCTACCAAGTAATGTAAAGTTTTACAGTATGAATACCGTTAAAACTAGGTGTTCATGGTCTATATGACCCCTCAGTAATTTGAAAACTTTTTACTCTTGTGAGTGGTGTATTGGGTAGCATGTAATGATGTGTGAATGGTGTAAGGTGCACGATGTAAGGTGTAAGGTGAATTTCGAGGACAAATCTCTTAGAAGAAGGGGTGAATGTGACAACCCGAGAAATTAGATAATTTATTAAAATCTTAAATGATTGATTTAAGGTCAAATAATAGACCCAGACAGAAAATAAGTGTATGCATTTGATATTTTTGGGAAGGAATTTTGAGGGTTTAAAAATTCTGCGAAGGATTTAGGTGAATTATTCGGGATTAAGTGTAAATGGAAATATGTTATGTGTTTATGATTATGTATTTGTTCAGAATGTGGTTAAGGGTCAAGGGTTGACCAAATAAATTATATCTGTGTCAAACCCTAATATTATTAAGAACATCAACGTTCTGTTAGAAAACCCTAATGTTTGATAAGAAACCCTAGAAACCAGTTCTGGAAACCCTAATTTCAGCTCCAAAAAATCAAAACCCTAATCTGGGAACTTAACGGAGAATTATAATGCTCAAGTGCTATTAAGTATGAGATTAATTAGGGTAAAGCTTAAACAATTCAAAAACCCTAATTTGAAACTTTTGAACCTTAATTGTTCCGTCAGAAACCCTAATGTACAGTTATGAATTTAATTGCTAAATTTACAATATTAATTAGGAAAATATTAATCCTAATTTGTTTAAGTCCTAATGTAATTAGGAAATTATAATATAATTAGGAAGCCCTAATTATAACTTACAAAATAATGATTTTCTATTTTAAAATCTAATTAGAAAATCTTAGAATTTTAATTTGCTAAAATCTTTAGGGTTAAAACCTAAACCCTAAACCCTAAAATGCAAAACCCTAAACCCTAAGGGTTTCATCAAATACCAATTCTAGAATAAAAATGGCAAGGAAAATGACCTTTATGCCCTTTTGACACATTATTTAAAAGGTAGCTTGCAAATCTTGCTATATTTTGGATTGTTTACCAACCCTAGCCCTAACTCTAGCCCTAGCATGTGACTTATAGCTCAATTATCAGCCATCTTGGCCAGCCATATACATTGCATCTTGAGTGTAAAAGCAAAAAGTTTAGAAAAGTGACTTACTTTATTTTTTTCAACTAGCCAAGTCTTCTCTCTCTCTCCCATTCGAAAATTTGAGAGAAACTAAGTGATAAGGAAAGCCAATATCATCCCTTAGCTCTCCTATATCAGATCATCAGGATCAGAAATCAAAAATCAAAGCTCAAAATGTATAAAACCCTAAACCTAGAAATCTTATGATTTGATGATAAATGTTGTTGTTGATTTGTTAAAGTTATTTATTATGATGTCTTTGAGTGATCTGGGTTGATATATTATAGATCTATAACACTTCGATGCACGAATCTAGCATTTTTAAAAATCTGGGAATAGTTTGAAAAGTGGCCTGACAGTCGAATGTCAGAGGCCTTAGATCTGTGTGTATTTGATGTTTTGTGTAATTGATGTTATAGATATGTTCTTTGTTGATAGGGCTTTAATCCGAGACTTGAATCAACCTCATAGCATGTCTAGATCATAAGTTATAAGCTGTCAAATGTCGTTGACCAGTCACAAAAAGTTGAATCTGGGCAACCCAGAAATTTTCTATGTTGTCTGACAAGATTTTCCAAGCTCTTAATCTTGCTGTTATTTGATGTATTAGCTATTTTGTTGATTTCTATTTGTAGCCTGCCATGTGAAATACATATCCAAGTCCTTGGATCTCTCATATCTTGAACAGAACAGTATAGAATCATGGTCAAACTGCGTTGACCGAACTGCCTGATGAACGATCTAGGAAACCCAGAATTCGTTCAAGAACAGTACTTGACTCATAGTTTGACCGGCTTGAATCTTGTGCACCTGTTGTTGTTATGATGATCGGTTGTTTTAGAATTGTAAAATGCAATATATACTACATACTTGAACCTTCATATCACATAAACCAGGCCTGTAAAGCAACGATTTAGGGGCTCAAATATAGTACCTCGACTGTTCTTCAATTTCTGGAAAACCCAGAAATTGAAGAACATGTCTGACAAGGTTTTCTATCAATTAGATCTCACAGATCTGTTGTTGTTTGGTTATGGAATTGGTGTATAGTTGTAGTACTACATTAGTACTACAACATCAAAGCTTTTACAAGCCTAGAAAACCTTTAGATCATAGATCAAATTCGGGTCAAACCTAACCACTTGTCCACTGACATGGTGTTCTGGGTTTGTTGAAGAACAGCCCAAGAACACCATTAGCGACGGATGTGTCGCCTAAAGACCATATAGCGACACTTATTTTCAGAAAATAGATTATTTTATTTAATAAATTGAAATAATTAGTTTTTAATTATTAAAAATACATAATAAATTTTGAAAAATTATTTTAAATCCTGAAAAATAGTTTTAATTATTTTGAGTATATTTCAAAAAATATTTAATATTTTTGGAATATAAAAGGTATTTATTTATTTAATTATAATATTAAATAAATTATTTAAAAATGATTTTAATTCATGAAAAATTATATTATGGTATAAGAAAATATTTTAAGTTATTTTTGATAACTTTTAATATTTTGTGATGAATTTCATTAATAATTTATTATTAATGGTAATTATTTTATTTAATAAATATATTAAATAAATTATGGAAAAATAGAATTAATGTTTTAAAAATCATATAAAAATGATTTAAGTGTTAAAAAATATTTTAAGTTATAAAATATAACTTTTGATATTTTATCATGAAAATATTAATATTTTAATATTAATAGAAATTATCGGATAATTGATTTATCTCGCTTAAAAATCATATAATTATGATTTTAAAGTATTAAAATTTATAATATTATGTTATGATTTTCATTAATATATAATATTAAATAAATATTAAGGATTAAGGAATTATGTGGTATTTAATTCATTTAAATACAGTATTAATGATTGAAATTTTTTGATAAATGATATTAATTATCTGAAAATTATTGCAAGTCTTTGAAAATTATTTTGACTGCTAAGAAAATTATTTGTGATACTTGTTAAGTGTTTAGGCAGAGTTTAATTGAACTTAATCTCGTTATTTGTCCGACTAGATCGTCGGGATGATAGACTTTTGTCGGTTTCAACTCGGACTTATAATAGTCTGACTTGATGCTATGTCTTATGTGTGTAATAGACTGATAGGATTATGTTCTATGTGTTTAGGTTATTCTATGTATATATATATATATATAACAGTATTATACTGTGATGATATTATTCTAATATTGGAGATCTATATTACAAATATTAGGTCTTCTGGATAAAGTGTTATAAATTGCGTGCTAAGAATCAATCTGCTCGAGTAAGTTTTTACTTAACTCTACTAAGAGTTGTTTCATTCTGGATAAGCTTATGGTTAATCATTCTTTGGTTGCCATGAATTATACTTTGTACATATTACATGTATAAGTCAGGTATGAAAGGCTGATCACCTTCATTACCGGTTGGTCCAGATATATTTGTTCATGTATAATACTTGTTCAGTCAAAAGTTTGTTCGTGCTAGTTCTCAATTATATCGATGAGTTATAGCCAGCTTATTATTCTGAAATCATGATATATCCTTAAATTGTATTTAAACTTGCTAGGCAACTTTCATGCTCACCTTTGATATATCATGATAAACATTGCAGATAAGGCGAATGCATTCGGATACAGGAAAAGGTTAATGCCAAGTTCAGCTTGGGATAAAATGTGTGGCTAGTTTGTAATAGAATAGTTGGATAAAAATGTTATGTGTTAGATAGTTTATGAATTGTGTAAAAGTTAAGGTTACTCGATTTTGGGGAATATTGTGTAAAGTGTATTGTATAAACAATTTATGTTTATATCTTCTGCAAATAGTTATAGAATGATTGAACCGAATCCATGATGATTTGGGGACCCTGATTGGGGCTATCACAGTTGGTATCAAAGCTGTTGGTTATGAAGCTTAGGTAGGAATACCTGAGACGAATAACCGCAGTGATTAGGATTAAGTACTAACTCAAATCGAGTTAGTGTGTCGGTAAGATTCAAAGATGAATCTCGGCGAGTTGTTAAGACAAAGAGTTCCCTAACTCTGGTAATAAAGTTGAACAGTAGTGATGAATAGATTGAGTCTAAAAGACTGAAAGTGCAGGGATAGGAGATCGTAAAACAAAACGATCAAGTTATAGAATTGAATCGTAATATATACGATGAGATCACCCTTTGATCTGATAAGGTGATAGCAGGGAGAAGAATTAATCTGATGATTGAAAGGTTACAGCAAGATGTTGTGTGAAAGTTGTAGTATGAAATTGTACTATGAAAACTCATGAAAGAGTTATGAATTATGAATACGGATTAAATGAAATTCGTATTGGGAATGGGGGTTAAGATTAGGTGGGGATTTCAATTGAGGACTCATGTCTGCAGCTGAGTTGTATGATTCCTTGTATGGGCGGGGAATTGTACTTGGTGTAACAACTACTTAATTTCTAGCATTGATAATCATTGAAATGTTGTGTCGCGCTATTTGCTATATGCATGTTAAGAGGGTGATTCCTTTCTCATGTGTATAACAGATAGATAGGTCATAGGTAGAGAATATAGGGTTAAGTACGAGTTCTTAAAACTCATACTTATGTGACATTCTTGAATCATAGTTATATGAAATGTTTAGGAACCCCTCAGCGAATGGACGCCAAAGGTCTGACTAGGGTAAGTTCTTAAACTCATATAATTGTGGCCTAGTTTATGGACTCATAAGTGTGGTTTGACGAACTGGGTATAGTTGTGTGTAAATGGAGAATGGAGGATTATAGGAATAGATAGATTGTTAAGTAAATGATTATTAGTGGAGGTATTAGGTTTTCCTAAACTCCTAGCTAAGCTAAACTTTGAAATTTTGACATCAAGCTAAATACGCACTATGTGCTTTTAAAAAAAAATGTAGACTCGTAATCATTTTTGAAACGGTCTAATGTATAGTCTATGCTACTTATTTCAGCTAGACTCAAATGATTTAAAATACCAAAATTTATTTTATTTATCACTTATGTACCATGAAACCTTGTGCAGAGATGCTTAAAAGGTGATGGAGTTGTAAATACAGGAATACTTAGTGTGAATTTGACCTAAAATCGCTATTCCACTATTGTATGATGTGTTATGACAAAGTCATACGATGACGACATCCTCAAATCCGAATTTTATTAATATAATACGGCATCATGATCATTCTAGAAAATGTTTTCAAAAGTTTAATTTGCCAACTGGTTTGGCTACACACCTAAATAATTCGATTGAACCTAATTATTAATATGAGTCTATTCTATTCGATTAATTTAGACTAATGTTATGAAAACTCTAAGTGTTCATTGAAAGAAATTTCCCAAACTAAATTGTATTGAAAGCGAATCCTATGATAAGACCGAGGTGAACTATGTTGTTTGGATAAATAATCCAATCTAGTAGCGTAAATATTAAGCTAAACATGATTAATCGTTATGCATGACGACGAAGAGTACGATAGGCTAATCACCTAAAGTATACTAGCAACGGTAGTTTACCTTCTTTGTGATTGTAAACCTACCAAGTAATGTAAAGTTTTACAGTATGAATACCGTTAAAACTAGGTGTTCATGGTCTATATGACCCCTCAGTAATTTGAAAACTTTTTACTCTTGTGAGTGGTGTATTGGGTAGCATGTAATGATGTGTGAATGGTGTAAGGTGCACGATGTAAGGTGTAAGGTGAATTTCGAGGACAAATCTCTTAGAAGAAGGGGTGAATGTGACAACCCGAGAAATTAGATAATTTATTAAAATCTTAAATGATTGATTTAAGGTCAAATAATAGACCCAGACAGAAAATAAGTGTATGCATTTGATATTTTTGGGAAGGAATTTTGAGGGTTTAAAAATTCTGCGAAGGATTTAGGTGAATTATTCGGGATTAAGTGTAAATGGAAATATGTTATGTGTTTATGATTATGTATTTGTTCAGAATGTGGTTAAGGGTCAAGGGTTGACCAAATAAATTATATCTGTGTCAAACCCTAATATTATTAAGAACATCAACGTTCTGTTAGAAAACCCTAATGTTTGATAAGAAACCACAGAAACCGATTCTGAAACCTAATTTCACTCCAAAAAATCAAAACCCTAATCTGGGAACTTAACGGAGAATTATAATGCTCAAGTGCTATTAAGTATGAGATTAATTAGGGTAAAGCTTAAACAATTCAAAAACCCTAATTTGAAACTTTTGAACCTTAATTGTTAAAATCCGAAACCCTAATGTACGCTTATGAATTTAATTGCTAAATTTACAATATTAATTAGGAAAATATTAATCCTAATTTGTTTAAGTCCTAATGTAATTAGGAAATTATAATATAATTAGGAAGCCCTAATTATAACTTACAAAATAATGATTTTCTATTTTAAAATCTAATTAGAAAATCTTAGAATTTTAATTTGCTAAAATCTTTAGGGTTAAAACCTAAACCCTAAGGGTTAAACCCTAAACCCTAAAATGCAAAACCCTAAACCCTAAGGGTTTCATCAAATACCAATTCTAGAATAAAAATGGCATGGAAAATGACCTTTATGCCCTTTTGACACATTCTTTAAAAGGTAGCTTGCAAATCTTGCTATATTTTTGGTTGTTTACCAACCCTAGCCCTAACTCTAGCCCTAGCATGTGACTTATAGCTCAATTATCAGCCATCTTGGCCAGCCATATACATTGCATCTTGAGTGTAAAAGCAAAAAGTTTAGAAAAGTGACTTACTTTATTTTTTTCAACTAGCCAAGTGTTCTCTCTCTCTCCCATTCGAAAATTTGAGAGAAACTAAGTGATAAGGAAAGCCAATATCATCCCTTAGCTCTCCTATATCAGATCATCAGGATCAGAAATCAAAAATCAAAGCTCAAAATGTATAAAACCCTAAACCTAGAAATCTTATGATTTGATGATAAATGTTGTTGTTGATTTGTTAAAGTTATGTATTATGATGTCTTTGACTGATATGGGTTGATAGATTATAGATATATAACACTTAGATGCACGAATCTAGCATTTTTAAAAATCTGGGAAAAGTTTGAAAAGTGGCCTGATAGTCGAATGTCAGAGGCCTTAGATCTGTGTGTGTTTGATGTTTTGTGTAATTGATGTTATATATATGTTCTTTGTTGATAGGGCTTTAATCTGAGACTGGAATCAACCACATAACATGTCTAGATCGTAAGTTACAAGCGGTCAAAGGTCGTTGACCAGTCACAAAAAAGTTGAATCTGGGCAACCCAGAAATTTTCTATGTTGTCTGACAAGATTTTCCAGGCTCTTAATCTTGTTGTTATTTGATGTATTAGCTATTTTGTTGATTGCTATTTGTAGTCTGCCATGTGAAATACATATCCAAGTCCTTAGATCTCTCATATCTTGAGCGAGCAAGATAGAATCATGGTCAAATCAAGTTGGCCGAATCACTGATGAACGATCTAGGAAACCCAGAATTCGTTCAAGAACAGTACTTGACTCATAGTTTGACCAGCTTGAATCTTGTGCACCTGTTGTTGTTATGATGATCGGTTGTTTTAGAATTGTAAAATGACATATATACTACATACTTGAACCTTCATATCACATAAACCAAGCCTATAAAGCAACGATTTAGGGGCTCAAATATAGTACCTCGACTGTTCTTCAATTTCTGGAAAACCCAGAAATTGAAGAACATGTCTCTACAAGGTTTTCTATCAATTAGATCTCACAGGATCCATTGTTGTTTGGTTATGGAATTGGTGTATAGTTGTAGTACTTACATTAGTACTACAACATCAAAGCTTTTAAAGGCCATAAAACATTTAGATCATAGATCAAATTCGGTCAAACCTAACTACTTGTCCATCGACATGGTGTTACGGGTTTGTTGAAGAAACGACCCAAGAACACCATTAGCGACGGATAATGTGGCCTAAAGCCCATATAAGCGACACTTATTTTCTAAAAATAGATTATTTTATTTAATAAATTGAAATAATTAGTTTTAATTATTAAAAATACATAATAAATTATGAAAAATAGTTTTTAATTATTTTGAGTATATTTCAAAAATATTTAATATTTTTGGAATATAAAAGGTATTTATTTATAATATTAAATAAATTATTTAAAATGATTTTAATTCATGAAAAATCATGAAAAATTATATTAAGTATAAGAAATATTTTAAGTTATTTTTGATAATTTTAATATTTTGTGATGAATTTCATTAATAATTTATTATTAATGATAATTATATTATTTAATAAATATATTAAATAAATTATGAAAAAATAGAATTAATGTTTTAAAAATCATATAAAATGATTTTAAGTGTTAAAAAATATTTTAAGTTATAAAATATAACTTTTGATATTTTGTCATGAAAATATTAATATTTTAATATTAATAGCAATTATTGGATAATTGATTTATCATTTAAAAATCATATAATTATGATTTTAAAGTATTAAAATACTTTGTGATATTATAATTATATTATAATATTATGTTATGATTTTCATTAATATATAATATTAAATAAATATTAATGATTAAGGAATTATGTGGTATTTAATTCATTTAAATACGTTATTAATGATTGAAATTTTTTGATAAATGATATTAATTATCTGAAAATTATTGCAAGTCTTTGAAAATTATTTTGACTACTAAGAAAATTATATGTGATACTTGTTAAGTGTTTAGGCAGAGTTTAATTGAACTTAAACTTGTTATTTGTCCGAATAGACCGTCGGGATGATAGAATTTTGTCGGTTTCAACTCGGACTTAAATAGTCTGACTTGATGCTAAGTCTTATGTGTGTAATAAACTGATAGGATTATGTGCTATGTGTTTAGGTTATTCTATGTATGTATGTATATATATATATATATATATATATATATATATATATATATATATATATATATGATATATCTTGTGATGATATTATTCTAATATTGGAGATCTATATTACAAATATTAGGTCTTCGGATAAAGTGTTATAAATTATGTGGCGGTAATCAAATCTGCTTCGAGTAAGTTTTTACTTAACTCTACTAAGAGTTGTTTCATTCGGATAAGCTTATGGTTAATCATTCTTTGGTTGCCATGAATTGTACTCTGTACATATTGTATGTATATAAGTCGGTATATGAAAGGTTGATCACTTTCATTACCGGTTGGTCCAAATGTATTTGTTCATGTATAATACTTGTTCAGTCAAAAGTTTGTTCGTGCTAGTTCTCAATTATATTGATGAATTTTCTATGTTGTCTGACAAGATTTTCCAGGCTCTTAATCTTGTTGTTATTTGATGTATTAGCTATTTTGTTGATTGCTATTTGTAGTCTGCCATGTGAAATACATATCCAAGTCCTTAGATCTCTCATATCTTGAATGAGCGAAGATAGAATCATGGTCAAATCAAGGCCGTTATGAATCGCTGATGAACGATCTAGAAACCCGTAATTGCTCAAGAACAATGATTTGACTCATAGTTTGACCAGCTTGAATCTTGTGCACCTGTTGTTGTTATGATGATCGGTTGTTTTAGAATTGTAAAATGACATATATACTACATACTTGAACCTTCATATCACATAAACCAAGCCTATAAAGCAACGATTTAGGGGCTCAAATATAGTACCTCGACTGTTCTTCAATTTCTGGAAAACCCAGAAATTGAAGAACATGTCTGACAAGGTTTTCTATCAATTAGATCTCACAGATCTGTTGTTGTTTGGTTATGGAATTGGTGTATAGTTGTAGTACTACATTAGTACTACAACATCAAAGCTTTTACAAGGCCATAAAACATTTAGATCATAGATCAAATTCGGGTCAAACCTAACTACTTGTCCACTGACATGGTGTTCTGGGTTTGTTGAAGAATAGCCCAAGAACACCATTAGCGACGGATGTGTGGCCTAAAGCCCATATAGCGACACTTATTTTCGAAAAATAGATTATTTTATTTAATAAATTGAAATAATTAGTTTTTAATTATTAAAAATACATAATAAATTATGAAAAATAGTTTTTAATTATTTTGAGTATATTTCAAAAATATTTAATATTTTTGGAATATAAAAGGTATTTATTTATAATATTAAATAAATTATTTAAAAATGATTTTAATTCATGAAAATCATGAAAAATTATATTAAGGTATAAGAAATATTTTAAGTTATTTTGATAATTTTAATATTTTGTGATGAATTTCATTAATAATTTATTATTAATGATAATTATATTATTTAATAAATATATTAAATAAATTATGAAAAATAGAATTAATGTTTTAAAAATCATATAAAATGATTTTAAGTGTTAAAAAATATTTTAAGTTATAAAATATAACTTTTGATATTTTGTCATGAAAATATTAATATTTTAATATTAATAGCAATTATTGGATAATTGATTTATCTATTTAAAAATCATATAATTATGATTTTAAAGTATTAAAATACTTTGTGATATTATAATTATATTATAATATTATGTTATGATTTTCATTAATATATAATATTAAATAAATATTAATGATTAAGGAATTATGTGGTATTTAATTCATTTAAATACGGTATTAATGATTGAAATTTTTTGATAAATGATATTAATTATCTGAAAATTATTGCAAGTCTTTGAAAATTATTTTGACTACTAAGAAAATTATCTGTGATACTTGTTAAGTGTTTAGGCAGAGTTTAATTGAACTTAAACTCATTATTTGTCCTAATGCAGGCATTTGGGATGATAGAATTTTGTCGGTTTCAACTCGGACTTAAATAGTCTGACTTGATGCTAAGTCTTATGTGTGTAATAAACTGATAGGATTATGTGCTATATGTTTAGGTTATTCTATGTATATATATATATATATATATATATATATATATATATATATATATATATATAAGATTATATCTTGTGATGATATTATTCTAATATTGGAGATCTATATTACAAATATTAGGTCTTGGATAAAATGTTATAAATTATGTGCTGTAATCAACTGTTGTGCAAGTTTTTACTTAACTCTACTAAGAGTTGTTTCATTCGGATAAGCTTATGGTTAATCATTGCTGGTTGCCATGAATTGTACTCTGTACATATTGCATGTATAAGTCAGGTATGAAAGGTTGATCACTTTCATTACCGGTTGGTCCAAATGTATTTGTTCATGTATAATACTTGTTCAGTCAAAAGTTTGTTCGTGCTAGTTCTCAATTATATTGATGAATTATAGCCAGCTTATTATTCTGAAATCATGATATATCCTTAAATTGTATTTAAACTTTGTAAGACCCCGAAATTTTTTTAAATAAAAAGGAATTTCCTTTATTTATTATTTTGAAATAGTAAGGGTTGATTTGATTAATGTGGTTAGTTATGGGTAAAATGCGCAAATTTTACAAAATAAGCAAGTGGTGATATAATATTCATTATTGTCGGAGAATATTCATGATCACGGAATATTCGTATTTATCTACGGCAACCATGTAAATGGGCCCATAACTTGAAGCGATTGAGGAAGAAAACGACAAAAATAAGTTGTTTAAAAATAACAAATAGAATTATTATCAATTCTTCGTTGGAATACCCGGTTAAAACACGAATACGCGTTATTGCACAAAGAGTTAATACAGATTGCACCAATTATTGATTCTTACGTAAGAAGGCACTACTCAATAATGGTTACGTGAATTATTGCTCAAGATTTTATTTTATTGATTCAATAATTGTCGCATTGATATTTTATATTACTTTGTTGTTTCAATAATTGTCATTACACGTATTTTCATTATCTCAGAGCAATAATTCATATTATCCTGAATAATATTATTAGATAACATTATTGGCAATGTCTAGAAAGTTCATCTAAGGAGAGGTTTGGTCACCTAATTCTTGCCAAGTAAGGAGAAATTCTTATTGAAAAGCCCTCTTTCCTCGAACCCGCCTGGTTGTCAATATTGTGATTCTGTAATATTATTTGTGAATAATTAATTATTGATTCATATGATGAGGAAAATATTGATTTTATGTGGATATAGATGGAGAAAATTTTATAGTGGATAATTGTTGAAAATTAATATTTTATCTTTTTCTCGATAAAATAATTCATTTAAATATATTAATGATGATATTTTTACGATGAATGTGGGATATATGAGTATATGTGGAGGAGGAGTATTTTTGTTACCATAAATGTTTAAAACATGTTAAACATGCTCTGGTGGACCCCATTTATTATCGAAATTTGATTATACCGTAAAATCGCCCATTTGTGGATTTCTACAATTTGCTTGGAATTTGGAAAACTTTCTTCTCAGAAAAGTTGTAGAGAATTTAATTTCTTATAAAACGCCGCGAGATTTGAATTTTCTCGCAAAAGGGCTATTTATTGTGAATTATTGAAGTTCAAGTTCAAATAATTGATTTTGGAAGTTTAAAATATTTTTATTTACAAAACGTTTTTTTCATTTGGTTCCCTCATTTAACACATGACAAGTTGTCAAATTCAGATTCAAGGTGTGTTAGGAATTATTATTATAAATAATAATATTATATTAAATTTTCGCTTTGGTGTTCTAAGCAATTTCCTATAAATAGGTGCTTAGGTTAGAATTGAAAATCACACCGTGAAATCCAAGTTTTCTCTCTATATTATCGAGCGTATTCTTGTGAGTATTTTGAGTATACTTTGAGTATTGCTATACGGTGAAAGTTCAAGTCATAGCCTATATCCTGTTTCAACTAGAAGTACTTGCCTTTCGAGGTAAGGGATGTTATTTTCTTCTCAAATGATATTATTTCTTCAATATCATTATCTTTGAAATATTGGTTGGAACTTTTATCAAATTCGAACTTTTTCATGTCTGGGGTTACTATTCATGAGTTACTATTCATGAGTTACTATTCACGAGTTACTATTCACAAAGCGTGAAGATGTTTTTGTGAAATTTCTATCTTTTGGTGTCTGAAAGTTACTATTCACGATACCAAGACTATTCACTTATACTATATTTATTCACTTATCATTTGACTATTCATCTAAAAATGAAAATTTTCTTTTCGTCCAAAATATCTATTCGGATACTAGCTTTGATTGTATCCATGTTTTGATCATTCTTGAATTTTACACTACTATGATTATTTTTGAGGTATTTTTGGACGTGATAAAACAAAAGTACTAATCCTTAATCCTTAATCCTTGTCATTTTGTTTCACCGGATTCGCTTTCTTTAAAAATATTTTTCATCATCCTCGCCTTAAATGATGATATTATTGAATATCTTTGGCTTTGTAGTGCAAAGATGAATGATTTCTCGATGAATATCTTTGGCCCAGTAGTGCAAAGATGAATGATTTCGATGAATATCTTTGGCCAGTAGTGCAAAGATGAATGATTTCGATGAATATCTTTGGCCCGTGAGTGCAAAGATGAACAGTGTTTAGATGAACATGACTAATCGGGTGAATGTCCTCGGCACATGGTGCAAGGATGGATATTTGATCCCGTATATATATTGATTGATGTTACAGGATAAAATAGACGATGAACTTTAAAATTCATACATAGAAGATAGTAGTTTGCATTCTCTACTTAACTCTTCTAATGAATTATTATTTCATTGCGAATATTGATTTAAAACTTGTTGTCTATTGTATTCTATTATATTTTTTCCTCGTTGAAGACTAACGATAATTTGTTGTATATTATCTTAGTCATAATATTCTTCTATCGGGCTAGTCGAGCTCACCCTTTTCCTTTTTGTTCTATTTTTCTTCTCGTGAGGCGAGAATATAAATGTAGTACTGAGCCTGGGTATGGAATGAAAGTTCTAGGGAGAGTTGTTTAGTAGTCCTCACCATTGTTGTAAAATAATGTATCAATAATTATGATGGGGATTTATTTGTGTGTGGATATTGTCTAGATGACAATATCTGTATTTAAACTCACAGTTTATATGTTGTAATAATAAAGTTGTAGTTATTTCTGTACCATGTATTTGACAACTCAGAATGGGTTGGGTGGAATGGACCTATTTTGGGGGCGTCACAAACTTGTTGGGCAACTTTCATGCTCACCATTGCTATATCATGATAAACATTGCAGATAAGGCAAATGCGTTCGGATACAGGAAAAGGTTAATGCCAAGTTCAGCTTGGGATAAAATGTGCGGCTAGTTTGTAATAGAATAGTTGGATAAAAATGTTATGTGTTAGATAGTTTATGAATTGTGTAAAAGTTAAGGTTACTCGATTTTGGGGAATAGTGTATAATGTGTATTGTATAAACAATTTATGTTTATATCTTCCGCAAATAGTTGTAGAATGATTGAACCGAATCCACGATGATTTGGGACACGGATTTGGGGCTATCACAACACCTCGTGCTTAATTTTTTTTTTCTGTAATCGGACTTTTCGGTAAAATTATTTTGACAAGTTGCTTTGTCGTGCTTACACTGAAAAAACGCTTTGTCGTGCTTGTTAGGATTAGTGAGAAATTTAGGTTAACAATCCTAGATTAATAAACCCTAACCCTAATTAGCAAAACCCTAACCCTAATTTATAAACTAAACCCTAATTAGCTAATTAAACCCTAATTAAATTATCTTAATACCTAATCATGGTTAGTAAACTTCAATTAGATACTAATTAACATTTCTTAACATTCCTAATCATTAGAAACAAAACCCTAATCAAGATTAGTGAAGATTAAATCCTAATTAAGCTACTAATTAAACCTAACTAGCTCACAAGTAGGTTAGGAGTCACCCAACCAAGTTTTAAGGCTGCTCATGAGCTCATAACAAACCCTAAGTAGCACAAGTAACTTTGCATCAGATATTTATAGAGGCAAGTTGCTCAAAAATGACCAAAAAGCCAAGTTGAAGAATTCTATAAATAGGAACCTTAGGGCTGAGCAAACTCATGAAATTTCTAAGCCTAGATATACTTATAAACTTACCAAATCATGTCTGGGTGATAGCAGCAACCAAATCAGAAGCTAGAATCAAAAATCATTCAAGAAAAGGTACAAACCCTAGTTCATAATTAGCTCTTTGATCCTATGTTAGATTTGTTGTTTAGATGTTTAGAATTATGTATTAGTATGTTAGAAAGTATGTTAGATTGGTTGAACACATTTTCATAACATCTAGATGCCTTAAATAAGTGTTTTAAGAAATCTGAAAATTTTAAAAACTATGTCTGACAGTCGAATGTCAGGGCCTATAGATTCTTGTTTATGTTTTGGTCTGTTAATTATTTGGTATTTGTAGCCTGTTAGTAGGTCTTTAATCTGGAAAAGAAAATAGGTTCATTTGAACCATAGATTTCAAGTTATAAGCAATCAAAGTGGGTTTGACCGTTTACAGATTGCGCTTTTAGGGTTACCCGTAAAACTCAAGAACAATGAACCCGCTACTTTACTTTGACCAATCTATTTAATCGCCTTCATGCTTGTTATTTTTGTACGCTTTTGTTATAGATTAATACCGTGTTATATGTACTACATATTTATGATCTTAAATTGAACAAACAACGATATAGGTTTATCGGAATTAATGGTCAAAATCCATCAATCGAGCTTCGACCAAGTTTTCTGGTTTTCTAGAAAACTCAAGAACATGAAGAACATCGTTTCGTATTGACTTTGACCAAAGATAATTAGAGACCTTAGAATTATGTTTTGTTCATGTTAATGTTATATATATGTACCCTAACATATATACTACATATTACAACAAACACAACACACATCAAATACACGTAATCAAAGATATTTAAGCCACAAAACCGCTGAATCTACCACGACTCATCGCTCGGGTTACCTAGAAACTCAAGAACAAATCGATAAAGGACTTTGAGCCTCTATAACTTTCTTGTTATATGTAGGTTAAAGCCTAAAATTTGTTTCATGTTATACTACTGTATGAGTACTATAACATCAACTCTTGAACAAACCAAAAATCATTATCGGTAGAAGATTTTAATTAATGGTCAAACAGTGTCACTCGACCATTTACTCAAACCACGCCTGTAAACTCAAGAACACCTACAAACGATACTTTTTTGTCACCAAGGGCTTTAATGATGCATAAAATTTATTTTTCTAAAAATAAATTAAAGTAATTAGAAATAATTAATATATAAATATAAATAAATGTAAAAATAGTTTTAAAAATTATATTAAATAAATATAATTAATTTATGATATTTTTACATAAATTTAATAATTATTTTATTTTATTTGGATATTATTAATAATTAACTTAATAATAAAGAAATTAGAATAATTATTTATAAATATTAAATAATTATGGAAAAACATTATTAATGATATAAAAATTATAATAAATGATTATAAATTATTTAATATATAATAAACAATGTTTTTGTATTATTTTAAGTAAATATTAATTACCTAAAATAGAAATAAATAATTTAAAAATCATTTAAAGGATAAATAAATGTTTTAAAATTATTTTAAACTTCTAAAAATTATTATAATGGATATGTAATTATCTAAAGTTATAATTTAGTCCATTTAGCAACTTATTCAATATTCGGTAAAGTATTAAACACCGAAATCCTATTGAATCTAACCCGATATTATATAAATGTTATATTTGAGTATTGTTATCAATACTAACATGTTAGATTTATATATATAAACGTCGTAGGTATTTATTAACGATTGAGTAGCACAAGTTCTCTATTCTTAAATCTCTTATCAAATTTCTTAAACCTGTTTACTCGTTGAACAAGATTTTTATTGCTGTTGATATAATATACTACACCTACAATTGAATTACCTTTTTATTGTACAATTATTGCTATAGCTTCAGCATAACTAAGAAATGAATTGTTTATTCATATGATAATGTTTATTGAGCATAAACTGTTGTGTTAAACCAAATTATTTTGGTAAGACATCTTATATTGAAGTTGGGTATCCCGTAAGGGATTGAAATTTAGTTAATAGTATATTGACATTTAGTGTATTTGAGCACTGGTAGGATGATATGCATACTCCTAAGATGTTGAATGGGCTGATCCTGTAACATTCTAGAATTTTAATTGTTATATTAAATATTTATTGAATTATTTAAATATTTAATGGATGTGTTTATTGTTGAATAAAGTATTGTTCAAATTTGAATTGATGTGGTTAATTATTTGTTAAATAAATAATTAAGAAAATTAATTATTTTGCTAATTTAATTTAATTATTAAGTTAGAGAATTTTGATTAATCAATTACTATTCTTTTATTGAATTTGTAAATTTAAAAGGATGTGTTAGTTGATTAAATAAAGTTATAATTATATAGAAAATTATAATTTTGTGGTATTGATTTATGTGATGAAGTGATTTAATAAATTGTTATTATGATTAATTTAATTAAATTAATGTGTGACAAATAACCTTGTTATAAAGGAGTTACTAAAATAACTTAAAGGAGTTTTAATTCAGTTTTGCCAAACAAGGCCTAAGGTCTACTAAGTCTTTAATTTATTTGAGTTTTTCCAAATAAGGTGTTAGGATTAATGGGTTATTTTGTTGGTGGTTAACCAAACAAGCCTTATGTCTTTGAATTAGTGGTTTTGGTTGAAAAACAAAATTTACAGTGTTGATTTTCATTGAAATATCAAAAAGTGAGTTTTTATCAAAAACAGTGAAATTGAATGTGCTAAATTTGTTATTTATGTTGTTATATGGATAGAAACATGTTAGGAATTCTTTCATTTTGTTTACATAAAGTTTTTGTATGAATTATATGCTGTTTAGTCTGTTAGAAACGAGCTTGTAGGCCAAAATTGGCTTTTTCTCGTGACCGTTGTTGAAGTCATCAATCGAAATCGTTAGCTTTCACATGCGTGAAATGCTGCCCAATAGAAGAAAGAGTTTTATACCGTTAACGCGCTTTTATACCTTTTGTTCCCGCGGCTGTACGCCATACTTACGTCCTACAGTCACGACTTCCAATCGTAAATCGTAAATGGCTGCTGAAGTTAGAAGAATGGTCTGACAGTGTACTTTTTGTACATGAAATTTTAAGAAAAGTTATGTGACGATAGTAGGACTGCTAAATGTTGATTTTAGTATTTCTATACTATGAATAAGTATGTTATTAACAATTAACTTGTGTTATAACTCGATTATGTGATTAAAAATCCAATTTTAAATGATGAACGTACTTAGTTATGTTTGTAAGATGGTAATGACTAATTATGTCATGATGACATATGTTTATAGGATATTTTGATTCGTATTAATTTGGTTTAGCCTACGAGCAAGGGAAGTTCTCTAACTCTACTTTTGTAATTGGAATCAATTATTGTTCCTAATATAGTAATGCAAGTTCTCTAACTCTACTTTTAGAATTGTGCAATCGCTTAAATTTTCTTTGAGCGAGTTTTTCTAATCCTTTATCTTGTTGAACTAATTATGGTTTCTAATTCAATTATGATATAATGATGTAAGTTATTCTCGAGCAAGTTATTCTTGTATTTAACTTGTTGTTTAACATGCAAATTTATATATTCTAATGTTGAACATTTTTATCGATCAAATTGTTATGCATGCTTAGTATTCAATCCTAATTAACCTTGGCTTTGTATTGTTCAAGCAAGGTGTTATAGTTATTCAAATTGTATGCTCTTAGATTATTCCTAAAGCATGACTTTAGTTTACTATGATTGATTCAATCACGATTATTCTATAGTGAAATGTTCTTGGTTTCATTCAACTAATCCTTCGTTGATGTTCGTTGAATTCCAAATTACCCTGAAAGCTTATCCAAACCAAACTTCCTTTGGTGCGGACTTGTACTCTAAATACTGAGATGAACAACCCTAAGGTTATGATTAGGGGTTAACTTACGCCAGAACGTTAAATGTTTGTGCACAATACATGGTACGAAGGGTCGATCCCCTAAGCACGAGGACTCCTTATAGTCTTATGATCATTAAAGTTGAGTTGAAAGATTACTCAAGAATCGTGGATATAGTTCATGGTCGTATGACCCTCAGTTATATTTATTCCACATTTTGGATGTCAGTTTCTGATTATAGATGGTAGAGTGCTATTCATTGTTGATGAGCCTATTATTGGCAGTTATTATTACTATACTCATGTTGATTTCATATTGTATCTAGTGAGAAATTGTTTTGCTCACTCTTGCATGTTTATAAACTCATTGCAGCTAAAGAGAAGAAGGTAGATGAACCTTCGACTAGCAAAGGAAAGGGAAAAATGTGCAAGTGATGAAGACTTATAATTTTATTTTGATAGAGATGTTAGATTTTATTATGATGATCTTAGACTTGGTTTTAATGAAGCTTTATTTAATTTCCGCATATGAATGATTGTATTTAATGGTTAGATAACCTGGGAGATTTTATTATGTAACCCTTTAATGGGAAATGTTTTATTTATCCATTTTTATTGTGATTGGGTAGTTAGATATGAATGTTTGATTAAGTGAACACTAGATCCTGTGGGAATAAAGTACCTGGATTTGGGGGTGTCACAGATCCCCTATCTCACATCTGAACAAAATTTCTAAGTCTGTGTGACTGACAGAAATAAAGAAAAATTCCAGAAATGGTTGAAATTAGAAATCCAGAAATGGTAACAACTATCAGTCAAAATTTAAATTGTTATATTTCTTCAAATCCTATATTGTTATAAATACAAAACTTGATGAACATGTCATAGCTCACCCTTGCAAATTATTCCCTTTGCAGTTTTAGATGGTAATCCTGGAACATCTGGAGTAGATAAAGGGAAGTGTCTCTACATAGATTAGATTATATTCTTGTTTGTTTGAATACCTTGTAATAAGAACTCGATATGAGAATCATGTAATCGAATCTTAATATTATGATATATATAACATCTTTTATTTCCTCAACCGTGTTTTCTTACATATATAGATGTAAAATTAGACTTCTTCGAATCTAGTTGAGATCCTTGGGAACTATTTATGTCAGTGAGGGTATTAATAGCATGGACTGTTCATGTTGTTATTGATACTTTGGATTTCGGATAGATAGTTACTATCGATACGATAGTATAAATTCGTTTAGCATAAACTATACATCTGGGTGAGGGTATTAGTAATATGGATTGTTCATGTTATTACTGGTACTCTGAATTTCAGATAGATAGACTCTAGTCACATATACAGTTCATATATCCAAGTGAGGGTATCCAAACATAGTAAAAGTTCTCTTGAGAATTGACATCTGTTATGGGATACTATGAATTTCGGATCTATGGGAATTATATCTGCTAGTCCCTTTATTTAATGTAATCTTATAATCAGATACCATGGGTGTATAGATTTAAAAGCATTATGTTGATTTTCTGTAAGCACCATATCAGATACCGTGGGAGTATAGATATGGGGGTGTTACAATTTTGGTATCAAAGCTGTAAGGCTATAGATATAAGGAAGAGAAATCTTAGTATATAGTCTTCGAGTCCGTAAAATTTTTAAAAGTACACATAAAATATAACATTAAAATTATTATGTTGTGTAAATTTCTATATCAGTATTAAGGGAGTTTTCTTTAATAGATGGCCAACTCCAATGCTGAGGAAATGGTAATAGCCAATAATTCACCACAAATAGAGTCATACATAGCCAGTGATGCAGAAGATGAGGAATTGCTTCATGATCAACAACTGTTAGATGCTGAGGAAGAGGAGGATCCAGTGGCAGGACAGTTGATGAGAATTGATGAGGCAATGGCATCACTGCTGAAGACAACAGAATATGAGGGTAATAAGATGAGGTTTAGGGCTGATATAACTGAGGGAATGCTACAGTATGAGAGGGGACATAGTCAACGACTAAAAGTACAACTGCACCATGCACAGAGTGACATAAAGGAAATTTAGTCAAGGCTTCTTAAAACATCTCTGGGTGTTCGAGATACTTTTGATGATTTCCAGCGCCGTGTATTTCGATATCCGGTAGAGGAGAAGAAAACGACTTATCTCATCGACCGATCTATGGTTTGTCATATGATTCAGGATTCCTTTGATGATATCAATGAATTCTAGAGAGTAACATAGGTGGCTGAATGCATTATATTAGTACAATAAAGAAGCATTCAAAGTTTGTATTGTAATCAGTACTTTGTAAGATAGTAGTAGGTTTTATTATGAAGTTGTTGTGTAAAACCATTGTGATATATAAAATAAACAATATGTTGTGTTATTCAAATTCTTATGTGAATTTTGGTTATTGTTTTATATAGAATCATGCCACCAACCAGAAGACCCCAAAGAGAAATGAATAATGATGAAAACTCTACCCAAAAGTTAGTAGACCTTATGTTAGGAGCTATGAATAGACCAATAAACCAAAACACATCTTTTAAGGATTTTAAATTAGTTAGACCACCGGAATTTAAGGGTACATCAGAACCTGTTGAGGCACAAATTTGGATTTCTAAAATAGAGAAATTCTTCTTAGTAACCAATGTTAGTAATAATCAGAAAATAACTTTTGCAACCTTTTTCTTAAAAGGAGAGGCTAATTATTGGTGGGAATCAACCAAAGGTTGGGTAGAAACTGAAATTATTCCTTGGGATAGATTCAAAGAGTTATTCTTTGAAAACTATTTTTCCCAATCCCTGAAAGACCAAATGGAAATAAAATTTTTGGACTTGAAATAAGGAGATCTTATTGTAACCACTGAACTTAGAAAGACTCGTAGGTTTCAAGAAGGTTTAAAACCTCAGATTCGGAGTAGATTGTCATTACTTCAAATAAAAACTTTCTCTGAAATATTAGAGAAGACCACTATAACCGAAAGTGAGAATGAAAGTCTTTCTAAGTTTCATCAGGACAAGAGAAGTCAGAATGAAAAAGGAAAAGTTAGGACTGAACCCAGTTCAGGTGGGTTTAATAACAAACGTAAATGGGATAATTCTTTTTCTAACAACCCAGGGAAAAAGATAGGAAATACTAATAACAACTTTAGTAATAATATTATTAAACCTTGTCCTAAATGTGGTAAGAAACATAAAGGAGAATGTCTTCATAACAAATGTTTTAATTGTGGACAGTCGGGACATTATTATCCACAGTGTCCTCTTCCAAGGAAAAATAAATGTTTTAATTGTGGTTCATTGGACCATTTTTCAAAGAACCTGCCCCAAACCTAAGAATCAAGGAGGAAAAGGGTTAGAATACCGTAGAATAATCAATCAATGAAAGAGCGGTAGTTGGGGTTCGTAATCGACTCATGAGAGAACATTTAATATGCTCATGAGGGATGTTGTTGCTTCACAGGTGACGTGGTGACAGTATCATCCCTATCAACACTTTAAATGCATATGTGTTATTCGATTCTGGTGCTACATGTTCGTCTGTGTCTAGAAATTTCTCTACAAACTTGAATATACCTTGTGAAAATCTAGACAAACCATTTTGTGTAGAAATTGCTAATAATGAAAGGATTCCGGTTAAGACCATATACAGAAACTGTAGTGTGGTAATAAAAGGACATAATTTTAAGATAGATTTGATACTAATTCAGTTGGGAGAATTTGATGTAATTCTAGGAATGGATTGGTTAGTTAATCATAACGTGATGATTGATTGTCATCAAAAATGTATAAACCTTTTGACTGCTTCAAAATCAAAGGTAGTGTTCAACGGTAGTTGTTCACCTAAGCAATCTCGATATTTGACTATAGTTCAGGCGAAAAGATTACTTAGAAAGAGTTGTTTAGGATATTTGGCCTATATAGTTGATACTCGACAGGAAGGAGTAAAACTAGATCAAATACCTATAGTTAAGGAATACCTATAACATCTTTTATTTCCGCAACCGTGTTTTCTTACATATATAGATGTAAAATTAGACTTCTTCGAATCTAGTTGAGATCCTTGGGAACTATTTATCTCAGTGAGGGTATTAATAGCATGGACTGTTCATGTTGTTATTGATACTCTGGATTTCGGATAGATAGTTACTATCGATACGATAGTATAAATTCGTTTGGCATAAACTATACATCTGGGTGAGGGTATTAGTAATATGGACTGTTCATGTTATTACTGGGACTCTGAATTACTGATAGATAAACTCTAGTCACATATACAGTTCATATATCCAAGTGAGGGTATCCAAACCCAGTAAAAGTTCTCTTGAGAATTAACATCTGTTATGGGATACTGTGAATTTTGGATCTATGGGAATTATATCTGCTAGTCCCTTTATTTAATGTAATCTTATAATCAGATACCATGGGTGTATAGATTTAAAAGCATTATGTTGATTTTCTGTAAGTACCATATCAGATACCGTGGGAGTATAGATATGGGGGTGTTACAACAACTGTCCATCAATGAACTACAGACCAATGTGGACGTTTACCACATCATTCGTCACATTACGGTCATGATTATACCGAATAATCTCTGGTCATAATCATACCAAGTCCATCTATGCACGTAAGCCAAAGATGACTTTAATCACAATATAAGCATGAGGATGATGACAATGGCATAATAATTCAATAAAACAAGTTCAAGGATAAATTTTAAAGATTTATAATTTAATTTATCCAGGAATCAATAACATCCAAATTGTCAACATGATGCTGCTTTGTGGAGTAAAATTCAACAATAATATTCATGTACCAAAAATAATTTAGATGTAAAAGAAATATATTTTTCGTGAATAAGACTCGTGAATAGTAGTTCTAGAATAGTACCTTTACACCTAAAAAGTGTCCCAATAATTCGAAAGTGAATGATACTAGAGTGAATAGTAATCGGATGAATAGTAACCCATGAATAGTAACTCGCTGAATAGTACTTCGGCACGAAAAGTACCTTTTAATACCCGAAAGTGACTAATACCAGAGTGAATAGTAACCGGGTGAATAAGAATTCAATGAATAGTAACTCGTAATAGAAAAATACCAAAGAAAACGATATTTCATGACGAGTACAAAAGAAATGATATCCCAGATGAGTATAATAGAATATACTTAAATCTAAAATGGATTTTCACCCGCCATGTGGTAATCCACGTGAGATGTATAATTTCCACAATTTAATAAGGAATGAATACAAAGGATCATTCACCATGCATGCGTGAATTCATGAGTACGTGTTATTCTAATGTAATAATAAAGAATGGAATAACGTAAGAATTCACCATGCATGCGATAGACCACACGTATATGTTATTTCCAATGTAATAATAAAGAATGGAACTGTGTCATGCCAGAATCCGATGCATACGATATTCCAACATGTAATAATAAAGAATGGAACTGTGTCATGCGTAATCCGCATGCATACATGATATTCCAATGTAATAATAAAAATGGAACCAGTCATGAATCCGCATGCATGTGATATTCCAACAAAATAATAAAGAATGGAATAACAACAGAATTCACTGTGCATGCGATAGACCATTACACAAACAAAGTTATTCCAATGTAATAATAAAGAATGGAATAATGTAAGAATTTCACCATGTATGTGATACTTTGACAGTATGTGTTATTCCAACATAATAATAAAGAATGGAATAACAACCTTACGAGTATTGAAATAAAATAACTCTCTTTATGAATACGAAAGAATAATACCCTTACCTCGTAAGAAAACTCGGATACTAGAATAGTGAGATATCAGACTTCTCTTCCTCTTTCTCTCTATAATTTCTCTCTATAATAATTGCTCTATAGGTTTAGTGAATTGGTGAGAAATGAAGGAAGAATGAGCTTCTATTTATAAGAAAATATAGTTTCGATAATTACACGTTTTGGGGCTCAAAATATTACAAAGATAATACCTTCCCTGCTTTTCCTTCATTTTTAATTTTGTCCCGCAAGTATTATCAAACTTGCACCACCTCCCCCTAATAGTAAATCATGTGAATCAATAGTAAATCATGTGACTCAATAGTTCTAAACATGTGAAAAATTAATTATCGATAAGACTTCCATTTTAACTTAGTCATGCAAGTATTATCAATCTTGCACCAACTCCCCTAATAGTAAATGAATGTGAATCAATAGTACACACATGTGAACAAATAGTTATAACCATGTGAATCAATAGCAATTAATTGCTTATTTATCTGGTTAATTACCCGATTGGTCAATATAACCTCCAAACATCAATTATTATCGAAATAAATGTCAATTTTCACTAACACTAATAATTCCAACACAATGGAACTATTAATTTCATCTTTAATCAACACAAACTTATTCATCATTAATATTATACTTCACAATATTTAACAACCGTGTCGCTCCTGTGAAAGTGGGGCTTTCCGATAAGGATTTCTCCTTATCATGCCGCAATTAGTGACCAAACCTCTCCTCGATGTAACTTCTCGACATTGTCAATATTGCAAATAATAATATAAATAACTTTGTCATCTCAATTATTAATTTAATAATATAACATATTATGCGATGATACCGTGATAATAATTGAATCAATAATACGAGAGATATGATGCAAGAATTATCGTAGAGTAATAATTGAGTATAACCGAAAGGACTTCACGACGAATATCAATAATCAATACCGTGCTACTACGCAACCACGCCAGACATCGTATTTTTTACTACCGGTAGTTCAACAGCTTTTAACTGTGAATACTTTCGCCGTTATTTTTATAAAAGATAATTCGCTGCTTTTTAACTACGACATTACAATACTTCCGCTAGGGGGTCCACTTAATGATTGTGTCGTCATACGGATATTCCTCGACAAAAAAAATATTCCCCGACCAATCGAATATTAGATAACAACTTGCTTACTTTGCAAATTTATAAATATTACCCACAACTATAACATTATATCAAATCCACACCATAATATTCAAAAAAATATTTCGAGTAATTTAAATCTTTATTCATAAAATTTGGGGTCTCACAAATTATCTATTTCATAACCCTTAGGTTTAACCACATGAGTAAACCACACTTTTAATGCAATAACACAAATTGTCAGTTATCACATAATTCACTAATTACTTAATAATAATTTTCATATTTGATATTATATCAACAGCTTAATATGATAATTAACATTTTAATAGTCATACCATTACACTATATCAATAATTACACAATTGTATAATAAAAATCAAATTTTGGGCTAAATCATAAGTGAGTACTGTAGTACTTCATTGAATCGAGAACTGAACCGAGGCCGACCGCCGATTAACACCGCAGCCATTTCGCTTACTCACTTGAATCGCCATCGTCAAGCGCCGCAACGCTTCTATTTACACATAGAACCAACGGTTACAAGGCTTCATTTAGTTAATGACATCGACGAGTTGCCGCAAAATACCAGCTTTTTGCAGAATCATATGGCTCCGCGACATTGTTGTACGCAGACAGTGTTAGCGAAGAACACAGAACAAAGCCAAATTGGCCTAAAAACTCATTTCTAACAATAAATTTAGCACATATAAAATACATAAACTTTACAAATATATAACTTAAGGTTTCTAACATGTTTCTAACCATATAAACAACATAAAAATCAAAATTACAACCTTTAAATTCACTATTTTTACTATTTTTTCACTTTTTGACATTCTTAGCGAAATTAATCCCTGTGAATTCGTTTTTAACCAAAACAGTTAGTTTAAATTACTTTATTTTTGTCTTTTCATGTATTTTCACAATCAATAGTTTATTTACACTTTATACTATGAATTGAGTATCAATTTTTATTTAAAATAAGTCATATCAAACATTTATCAGTATGACTTACTGTAATATGATTTTCTCCATATTAAAACATATTACATGTATCAAATTATTCTAAATCATATATAAACCACATGAAAACAATTTATATCAACAAATTAACATATATAAACCATATAATAAACAATTAATCCTCCACATAAATTTTACAGAGAACTTTTCATATATATAAAAACTAAAACCTTAAAAAAACTAAAATTATATCTTTGATTGCTTGTATTTTGATTAGCTAGAAGATATGAAAGGCGTGATAATCTTCATCTTTCTTCTAAATTCTCAAACTCACAGAGAATTCTCTCTTCTTCCTTCTTTCTTTTCGCTCTTATTTCTCTTCTTTGTTCTTTATTTTCTTCTAACTTTACGTAAAATAACTAATATAGAATATAATTGATACATATTATTATGTAAAAAAAAAACTAAGGCTTGTTTGGCAAAACCCCTACTTAATATTATATTAGTTATGCTTTTTTAAATTTAAAAGCCACTAAGGCTTGTTTGGCAAAACCAACAAAAAATTAAAGACTTAAAATCCTTAAGTCTTGTTTGACAAAACAAAATTAAAACTCTTTTAATTTATTTTAATAACTCATTTATTATATAGTTTATTGTCACACTTTATTTAATTAAATTTTAATATTCAAATTCAATTAAATTAACGTTAACATTAACTTATTAAATCAAAATGCCACATAATCAAATTAACATAAAATTATAATTTTCATTATATTTTTATTTAATAAATTAATACATCACTTTTACTTACTAAATTAAATTAAAATGACCTTTTAGTAATTTATTTAATCATAATCAACTCTCTAACTTAATCATTACATGAAATTAGAATATTACCATATAATAACTAATTCATCATTCTTTTAATTAAATTAACTTCAACATACAAAATTACCGAATATTAACTTACACTTAATCAAGTTAATTCCTTATATCTCAAGAATTATTTATTTAATTAATAAATAATCAAATTAAACAATTATTTATATAACAATAAACACATCAACTAAAATATTTATTTAATTCAATAAATATTTGAAAGTAAATATAAAAAAAATTCTGGATTGTTACATCCTTCTCTCCTTACAAGGATTCTGACCCCAGAATCACAACGTCAAACAATTCATTCGCCATATTCTTCCTTCCTTATAATGATTCTATCCCTAGAATCGAAGACATAGATTAACCAAATAACTCAGGATAGTTCTCCATCATTTTATCTTCGAGTTCCCACGTAGCTTCCTCGGCATTGTGGTTCCTCCATATCACCTTCACAGATGGTATCACTTTATTCCTGAGCACTTGTTCTTTCCTGTCAACTATCTGGATAGGAATCTCCTCATAAGACAAATATTTATCGGACTGTAACGGTTTGTACTCGATCAAATTTTTATAGTCGGGTTTATACGGTCTCAATACTAAAACATGAAAGACATTATGAACATGTTCTAATTCTGGAGGTAGAGCTACCTCGTAAGATACTTCCTCTACTCTTCACAGCACCTCAAAGGATCCAATAAACCTCGGGCTTAGCTTTCCTTTCTTAGCAAAATGAATCTTTCCCTTCCAAGGAGAAACTTTTAGGAAAACAAAATTACCTACGTCAAATTCGCGGCTCTAATGGTGTTGATCAACATACTTCTTCTGTCTATCTTGAGAAGCTACCAAACTTGCCTTGATGATTTTGATAACCTCAGCAGTCTGCTGTACAAGTTCCATTCCTAACAGTTGACGTTCACCAACTTCATCCCAGCACAATGGAGTTCTGAACTTTCTGTCGTACAATGCTTCGTAAGGCGGGCATGCAAATACTTGCATGGTAACTGTTATTATAGGCGAATTCAGCCAACGATAAATGATCATCCCAGTTTCTTTTGAAATCCATAATGCACGCTTTCAGCATATCTTATAACGTCTGGATTATTCGTTCGCTTTGGTCTTCTGTTTGAGGATAATACGCCGTACTCATTCTCAACTGTGTTCCCATGCATTCCTGTAGTCTCTTCTAGAAGTTTGACATGAACCGTGGATCTCTGTCTGACACAATTGACAATGGAACCCCATGTCTCGAAATGATCTCCTTGACGTACAACTTTGTCAACTGATCATGATTGAATCTAATCTTTATTGGCAAAAAGTGTGCTGATTTTGTTCGCCTGTCCACTATCACCCAAATTGCATCGTACCCTTTCTGAGTAGTCGGAAGACCTACCACAAAATTCATTGTGATATGCTCCCACTTCCATTCTGGTATTTCCAACGGTTGAAGTAATCCTCTTGGTCTTTCATGCATGGCTTTGACTTTTTGACATGTCGGGCATTTCGAGACACATTCTGCAACATCTCGTTTCATATTCGGTCACCAAAAATGCTATCGTAAATCTTGATACTGTAACAACTGAGAAAATCGGATTATAATGTAAATAAATTTTATTTGAATATATAATGAATAAAATTATATTATATGTTATCTATAACAAGTAATAAAGATGAAGGTTATTCTATAACCTAAAAGTGAGGTATGATAGTAGTATCCTGGCTAAGTGTTAAAAAAAAGTGCGTAAATTTCTGAGACGAGAATAAAAGCTTTCCGAGAAATTCTCTAAAAAATACTATTCATCAATTTCTGCTTGGAAATTATTTTTGAACTTCCAGGAAATATGTAACGATAAAATATTAAGGAAGTATTGATTATCTAATAATAATTCAGTTATGATAAGCGCAGTTTTTCACCTACGTGCTCAAATTCGAGAATGTTAGGGAAAGTGAAGATTTGAATAAATGGATGGTCGTATAATGAGAAAGTTATTATACGAGGGAATGAATACAAGTATAAAACAAAGTATTGTACAAGTATATACGAAAGATAATATAACGTATAGGATTATTATTATACAAACTAGTATACGAGAAGAATACGATGAATATACGGTAAAAGCCTAAACCATTAGTAATGAACTAGTAAGATTTAAATGAGAATTTGGCAAGCCTAAGTGAAAGATGAGTAAGGCCCAAAGATAATGTAATTCAAGCCCAATGTTAGGCCCAAATTTAATTAAACCTAAGCCCGAACCAAGAACCAAACCCGTGAATCGAACTGATGGGTCATCGGATGAGAAAAACCCATAGGGCAACCCATATGGCCCCCCCCCCATAGTGAGTCATTGTCGGCCACTTGGTGGCCAAGCAAAGGGAGAAACTTAGTTGGCAAGTTTGGAATAGTAAGGAGGTGCAATAGTAAAGAGGTTGGATGACATTTGACCCTTTTGCCCTCACTTTGCCAATGCTACAAATAGAGATCTTGGATTTTTTTGTTGGTTGTTTAATTCCCAATACTTCGATTATATTGAGAGAGAAGTGATAGCTATTTTAACTAATCAAGGAAAAAGAAGAAAGCTAGAAACATCAAAGGTAATGAAACTTTAACCTTTAATCTTCATCTCTTCATGTGTAACCTTGATAGAGAAGTGGTTATTAGTGGAGCATGTATCTTAAGAAGTAACAAGGATGGCTATTAGTGGACTTTAAACATTAATAATCATGTTACAAGTGGAATCATAATCAACTAAGTAAGAACTAATGAAGAAAACATGAATATTTAACACATGTTGTTGATGGACAATGTGATGTACCCAAAATAGGTATACATCACCCATTCTGAGTCGCCAAATACATGGTATATAATTAAAATACAAACTTAATTATACAAATGTCGTGTAAAATATGACAAAATATAGTTGAGAGTTTTAACACGAATATTGTCTCCTAGACAATATCCAAACTTAAATGAAGTCCTCATTACAATTATTATCATACTATTTTATAAAATAGTGAGGACTACTACAGCCACCATCTCAGACCGTCACTCCATTCCCCGACTAGTCCTGGCTACGTTCTCATTTCCTGAAGAGAATAATGAAAGCAAAAGGGTGAGCTCAACTAGCCCAGTAAGAAATAATATGACTAAGATAATGTAGAATAAGTTATTGTTAGCCTTCAACAATGTTAAACTGATAGGATATAATAAACAACAAGTTTAACTGCAGATGAACAAATAATCCATTAGAAGAGTCAAGTAGAGAATGATATCTACTATCTTCTATGATTTAAAAGGTTATCATCAATTTTATCGTTGAGACTCAGCTTAATAAATAAGTCACATCACTAAATTATCTATGCACTACGGGCCAATGATATTTAGTAGTATCACATCCACGAATTATCCATGCACTACGGGCCAAGGATATTCGTGTAATCACCAATAGTCATGATCATGCCAACAACTGTTTATCAGTGCACTACGGGCCAATGAGGAATTTTACCACATCATTTATAACATTACAAAATCATGATTACAATTCTAATAATCCTCGTCATAATCATACCAATCAACAAATTCATCTATGCACTACTACGCCAAAGAAGACTTTTATCACAATATACTCACGAGGATGATGACAATGATATAAGAATTCAATTAAATGAAAGCAAAGACAAATTTTAAAGATTTATAATTCAATTTATCTAGAATTCAATAATGTCCAAATTATCAACATGATACTGCTTTGTGGAGTAAAATTCAAGAATAATATTGTATCAAAAATGATTTGGACGAAAAAGAAATTAATTTTTGTCATAAATAGTACCCCGGGTGAATAGTGCCTGAGTGAATAGTACCCCGTGAATAGTACTTTGAGGATAGTACCCAGACATGAAAAGATTAAAAATTATCAAGAATGTTCCGAATAATATTTTTGTGAAAGGATACTAGATGAAACACAAATTTCAAGGATATTCTACTAATTTTAAGGAGTATAGAAGCAATACTTTAACAAATGAGTGAAGAATTCAGAATCTGAAACTAAATAATATTACTTACATACTACAGAGTATGGAAGAAAATATTATTTCTTACGAATATTGAATAAAAATAATATCCCTTACAACTTTTGAACGAAAATAATATTCCTTACGATAATGAACGAAGATAATATTTTTTTACGAATATTGAACGAAAATAATATTCCTTACGATAATGAACGAAGATAATATTTTTTTACGAATATTGAACGAAAATAATATTCCTTACGAATATTGAACAAAAATAAAATTCCTTACGAATACGAAAAATAACATCGTAAGCGAATATGAAATAAATAATACCCCTTACCTTAAAACAAGAGTATTTCTGACTGGTAGGGCGGGAATATTCTTGAAGAAAACTTTCACTATTTTCTACACTCAAAGCTTCCTTAAACTCAAAAGAAATACGCTCAATATTATAGAAGAAGAATTCTCTGATTCTGGTGTGGTTTTTAATTCTAAACTAAGCATCCTATTTATAGGAGAATGACAGGATACTATTTAGGGAAAAAAAGAACGGACTGCACAATAAAGAAAAAAAATCACAAATGAATTCGGCTGATTTCACATGATTTTACTATGCATAATAAAATATAATATATTCTATTTTTCATATAAAACAAAACTTATAATAATAATAACAATAATCATAATAATAATAATAACAATAATAATAATCTAACTCCCCCATCCACGCTTTTCCCCCCATTCAAATATATATATATATATATATATATAACAAAAATCGAGATAACTTTTTTTTGACTATTTTTGAAAAATGGGTAAATGGGGGGTCCAAATAACAAATACTTCATAAAAATCTCCTCTATTTATCTCAATTCACTTAGCTTAACAAAACATATTTTTTAATAACATTCATCGTTAATATTATAACTTGCAATATTAACAACCAGATCATTCCCAGGAAAGAGGGGGCTTTCCGATAAAGATTTCTCCCTATTGGCGCGCAATTAGGTGACCAAACCCCTTTCCTCGACAGAACTTTCTAAACATCATCAATAATGCAAATAATAATATGAATAACTTTGTCGTCTCAATTATTGATTTAATAATATAAAATATTGTGATAATAATTGAATCAATAACGTTAGATACTATGTGGCAATTACTGTGGCAATAATTGAATAAAACTGAGTGACTTCTGATCACGTAAGCATCAATAATCAAAAATATTGTACAATATCGTGTGCTACTATGCAACCATGCATATTACTGTACTTGTACCACCAGGTATTTTAACAGTTAACGGTAAAACTTTTGCCATTATTTTTATAAAAAGTTATTTCTGTCATTTTCTAACTCCGATAGTAATTCTGTTGTGGGGTCCACCAATGATTGTGCCGTCATACGAATATTCCCTGATAAAACGAATATTCCCCGATCAATCAAACATTTTATAACAACTTGCTTACTTTGCAAAATTTGTAAATATTACCTCCAACTATAACATTATATCAAATCCACACCATAATATTCAAAATGATATTTAGAGAAAAAAGTTCATCTTTATTCATAAATGTTGGGGTCTTACAACCTCCCCTTTTTATGAAATTTCACCCTTGAAGTTGGTGTACGTACCTGGTATGATGAAGAGGTTAGGATACCTTGATTTCATTTCAGATTCTAACTCCTAGGTTATTTCTTGAACATCATGGTTTCTCTACAAAACTTTGACTTGAGGTATAACCTTGGAGCGTAGAATATGTTCCTTCTTATCCAAGATTTTATCAGGTTCCTCTTCATACGTTAAATCTTCCGCTATCTCGTCCGGTTCTAATTCAATAATGTGGTTCGGGTCTTCCACATATTTACGTAATATAGATATGTGAAAAGCATTATGAACACGAGACATACTTAGCGGTAAGGCGAGTCTACAGGCCATAGTTCTTACTCGATCGAGGATTTCAAATGGGCCAATTAATCGAGGATTGAGCTTTCCTCTTTTTCCAAATCTCGTAACTCATTTCCATGGACCAACACGTAACAACACATGATCTCCAACATTGAATTCCACGTCCCTTCGATGAAGATCAACATAACTCTTTTATTGATCTTGTGAGATTTTTATACGTTGCTGGATCATTTGAATCTTTTTTGTTATCATGTGTACCAATTTTGGTTCCAACAACGTTACTTCACCCACCTCATCCCAGCATACTGGAGAATGACACTTGCGTCCATACAATGCCTCAAATGGAGCCATGCCGATACTTGCTTGATAACTGTTGTTGTAGGAGAATTCCACTAATGGCAAGAACTTGTCCCAACTTCCTATGAAGTTAAGGACACAGAGTCTTAATAGATCTTCAAGAGTTTGAATAGTCCTCTTCAACTACCCGTCGGTCTGAGGATAATATGCTGAACTGAATCATAGATCTGTGCCCATAGATTTTTGCAAACTAACCCAAAATTGTGAAGTGAATCTTGGGTCTCAATCAGAAACTATGGATACTGGCATACCATGCAGTCTTACAATCTCATTTATGTATATACGAGCAAGACGTTCAAGTGAATAAGTTTCTCGTATAGGTAAGAAATGAGCAGACTTGTTTAATCTATCAATAATAACCCAAATTGCATCTATGCCTTGAAAAACCTTGGGAAGGCCAATAACAAAATCCATGGTAATGTGTTCCCACTTCCATTCTGGAATTTGAAGTGGTTGCAATGGACCTTTTGGCACTTGATGCTCCGTCTTGACACGTTGACAAGTTAAACACCTTGAGATATATAAACTTCGCGATCTCTCTTTTCATATTGCTCCACCAAAATATATGTTGAAGATCACGATAAATTTTGATACTTCCAGGATGGATTGCAAACGGTGTGTTGTACGCCTCCATCATGATTTTATACTTCAAGTCAGAGTCGTAAGAACACAAAGTCTGGAGTTGAATCAAAGTATTCCTTCTTCATCGATTCTTGGTTCTGGAATAGCACCTTTTTGTACTTTCTTCCTCATACACATCAGCTCCAGGTCTGTATCTTGAGCAGCTTTAACTTTATCGATTAAAGTCGATTCTACTCGTGTATTTAACATCATCACGTGGGTCCCTAGAGTCTTTTACTCTATCTTCATCATTTGTAAGTCATACGAAATGGGTCTTTGTGTTAACGACGTCGCACTTGTAACCGCATACGATCTTTTACTTAACACGTCAGCTACCACGTTCGCTTTTCTAGGATGGTATTAAATGGTATTATCGTAATCTTTCAACAGCTCGAGCCAGCGTCTTTGGTGCATGTTACAATCGTTCTGGGTGAAGAAATATTTGAGGGTTTTGTACTAGGGTCAAGGTCGATACAAAATTCGATTTCACGCTCTGGGGGTAGGCCAAGAAGTTCTTCGGAGAATACGTCAGGAAATTTATTAACAATAGAAATATCATTCAAAACTGTGACTCTCATCCAAGACTTGGATAGCACCTCACATTGATACCTATCAACTTGCCACCGTTATTCACAACATCCCCTACGAAAAAGTCTGGCTTCAGTGCATCCACGCAAGGAAGTCACCAACAAAAGGCTCGGAGCTCTTTACTTATGGCTTGGTCTGACAGTAATTGACTTTAGTGGTTTGGTTGCTTGAATTCGCATAACAGGTTGGTTAAGAATATGAAAACTAACAACCTTATGAAAACAATCAATTTTAGCACGATGAGTAGTTAACTAGTTGATTCCTAAAATCACATCAAATGCAAGTATTTGTAAAGAGATGAGATCGACAGGTAATGTGAGGGTATCAATTTGAATCGAACAAGATTTATAAATAGTGGATGTAACGAAGGTTTCTCCCAATAGAGTTTCAACATATAAGTCAAAGTCTAATTTCTCTGAAGTTAAATTTAAACTTTAAGCACAATTTAGTGAAATAAATGAGTGGGTATAACCGGTGTCGAAAAAGGTATAGACTTCACAAGAGTTTATGATTAAATTACCCGTGATAATTTTGTTCGGGTTCTTCGACAAACGCTCTCACTTAAACTACCAGCTTTGATTTGTCTAGGACAGCCTTTAGTGTCGCCATCCCAGCTGGACTTGACTTCACTACACGACAAAATTGGGCTAGGTGACCTTTTTTTCCACAATTGAATCACACTTTGGATTGCTGCGTACAGTTTGTACTGATGTGTTCCTCCTCTCCGCATTTGTAGCATACTATCGGTGGTCGTTATCCTTACTTAACACCGGGTGCTGGTGCTGGCGTCTTTCCATCATTATTGAATCTCCTCTTCTTGAAATTTCCACTTCTATTATCTTGTCCAGGATTACCACTGAAGTGGTTACCATTTATGGTATGTTGATTTCCTGCACGTTTGTTGTCACCGCTTCGATGACTGCTACCACTGGTATTATCGCTTTTTCGGTTGCTATCTCTTGGTTGGGTTGACTCATTATCGTGCTCCAATAACTGAGCCATATTCACAACATCTGAATATAAACAAAGTTTGTGAGAAATGAGGTATTGATGTATTTTGGGTTTCAAACCTCGTAGAAACATTCGCATCATTCTCTCCTCATTATCAACCAAATAGGATGCAAACTGGGATAACTCCGCAAACTTAGCCTCATATTGCGACACGGTCATATTGTTTTGCTCCAACTTCATGAATTCTACTTCCTTCATGTGACGAATACTTTGGGGAAAGTACTTGTCATTGAATAATTCTTGGAACTTCTCCCTAGACATCTTGAGTGCGGGGCAGATCGAGTACGCTTTTCGATTTCCACCAAGAATCGCCTCCTCAAATATGAAGGTGGCAAAGGAAACCTTTTTCTCCTCGGAGCATCCCAAGACATCAAATATCTTTGTGATCTGCTTTATCCACGTCTCTACCTTAAGTGTTTCTGGCTTTCCCAAAAACTCCAGTGGTCCCAGCTCCTTGAATTTCTTAGCAGTGATCGTCCGAGAGTTGCTAGTATTTCTACCTATATTTTGAACAGGAGTCTCTCTTGTCTGATGTTGCATGAATTATAGAAAGCTCCTAAACATTCCATCGTTCATCATTTGGTCGGTGTTGTTGTGTACGTGAGGATTATTGCCTTCATGATACACATTATCCTGGTTATTGATCATCGGTGACTCAACGGTCTCATGTGCTCCATTGCCTATCTCAACATTCTCGGATGTCATTTTCAAACACTGCCACAAAATAAGGGTTAATTGACATGCCATATAATATCCCTATATTCTGACCGACCAATAAAATAACAAATAAACTTAGGTAGGTCATACTAGTGAAGGATTTCCCCATCTCTGCCCCTAGTTCTAGCCTCATATCTTAGCCATGGATCATATCCCTAAGCTTTGATACCAACTGTGACGGCCCCAAAATAGGTATACATCACCCATTTTGAGTCGCCAAATACATGTTACAGAATTCAAATACAAACTTAATTATACAAATATCGTGTAAAATACGACAAAACATAGCTGAAAAATTTAACACGAATATTGTCTCCTAGACAATATCCAAACTCAAATGAAGTCCTTATTACAATTATTATGACACTATTTTATAAAATAGTGAGGACTACTACAGCCACCATCTCAGACCGTCACTCCATTCCCCGACTAGTCCCGTACGTTCTCTTTTCTTGAAGAGAACAATGAAAGCAAAAGGGTGAGCTCAACTAGCTCAGTAAGAAATATTATGACTAGGATAATGCAGAATAAGTTATCGTTAGCCTTCAATAGTGTTAAACTGATAGAATATAAGAGTAAAGTAAAGATGACCACCTGTGGTTTTGGCGATTTTCCACTTAACCACCTGTAGTCAGTAAAGCTACATATAAACTCTCGACTTTTTGAGTTGAAGTGAATAAATGCTTTCCGTCTTAACTTCGTTACTTTAGTTGGCTAAAGACTTAATTACCCTTTATATATATATTTGAAAATGACAGATGCGATAAGGGTTTTCTTTCATTTCATTTCAGTTTGATATCTAGGGCTAGAGAAGTGAGCGATCGTGGTGATATCTAGGGCTAGAGAGGCGAGAGAAATAGGGTGTGGGTTTAGTGTGTTCGTGGGGGATCTTCATGATTTACTTGGTTCCCACCTTCGCTTGGTCTGTGATACTTAATTTGGTGTCGATTTAGGTAATTTTTTCCTTGTCTGATAGATATCATATGTACTTTGTTTTTAATTTTGAGTTGTTTATTGTATATGCATGCATGTTTTTTTGTGGAATTAGTTAGTATATTTGGTCCTGGATAAATTATGCTCACTACTATGGTCCCCCTTTCTTTATTACTATTATTGCCCCCTGTGTTTGCCACTAACATTGAGCCCCTTTTTGTGATACTTGTTATAAAGTTTTGTATATTATTCAAACATTTCTCCATCATTTTTTTAATGCAGAATGTCTGTCAGAATTGTTTTTCATTATGGTGGGAAGTTTTTTCAAGATCCAATACATAAATATATTGGGGGTAGTGAAGAAATAGTAGAGAATGTTAGGTTGGATTACCTTTCTTTGCTTAGTATACATGAATACTACTCTACTTTATGTCTAGTTTCAAATATGAATATTTATTATCTTGTACCGGGATATGAAATTTGGGAGGGTGGGGCATTATATATGCAAGATGACAAAGATGTCATTGATATGGTTGATTTCTTAGTTAATGCAGAGAGTGAGGAGGTGCATATACATGGACAAGAAATGGGGGGTCCTATACAAGTTGTTAGGCCAGACATAGGTGAAAATGATAACATTTACCAAACTGTTAGGCAAATTTGTGGTTTGACAACTGATAACATGAACCAATGTGAAAATGAAAAAGACTTTGGACTTCAAAGTGAAAAAACTGATAACATCAACCAAAGTGGTACAACTGATAAAGGGAAGCAAAAAGAAATAGATAAAGGGCAGCAGAAAGAAACAGACAAGGGAAAAGGGAAACAAATTGGAAAGCCTAAAAAACAAACAAAATATACAAAGAAAAAAGTAAAAAACAAGCTGATAATGATAATGGGGAAAAAGCAGAGCATCCACCATGGATGGATGAGGATCTAGAGGGGCCTGGGGATGATGATATATTCGAAGAAGGCACAAAAAAATAGATGAACCAAAGGTGAACATGAATGATGTCTTTGTAGAGGATTGGTGGAGTGATGGTGCTGATGGAGAATGGAAAGATGCATTAAGGATGAAGTTTGTTCTGTCAGATGATGATGACAATTTAGAAGGGGATGGATTTATGGATTTTAATGAGGCAACTGATATGGGTAAGATAGAATTTGAGATTGGAATGGAATTTTGAAATCATGAAATTTTTAGACAAGCATTAGTTGAATTTTTTGTTAAGAGGGGGTTTGACATAAAGTACATTCAAAACGACAGAAAAAGAATAACTGCTATGTGTAAAGCTAAAAATTGTAAATGGAGGATTCATGCATCAGTCAAACAGGGTGAACAAACTTTTAAGATAAAATCTTTGGGGGGGGGGGGGGGACCATACATGTGCTGGACATGATAATAATCATCTTGTTGACAGTAGATACTTGGCCAAAAAATATATGCATGACTTGAGAGATAATTCTAAGTGGGATCTGCAGGCATGGAAGAAGAAGGCACAAGAAGAATGTAACTCTAGTCTAAGTAAATCATCCCTATATAGAGCTAAAAGAAAGGCTTTAAAACACATGCAAGGTGATGTAGGAGAGCAGTATAACAGGCTGATGGATTATGTGGAGATAGTCAAACAGTTTAACCTTGGAACAATCTTCAAATTTTGTAGTGAGGTCTAGATGAAAGACCTGGTTCACTACCTATTTTTTAGAGGCTTTATATGAGGTTTGCTGCTTCCAAACATGGTTTCCTAGTTGGGTGTAGATCTATTATAGGATTAGATGGGTGATTTTTAAAGGGGTTTTTTGGAGGGCAACTACTGAGTGCTATAGGAAGAGATGCTAATGACAACATATTTCCCATTGCAGTTGCTGTTGTTGAAATTGAATGTAAAGATAGTTGGCAGTGGTTTCTTACTCAGCTTCTAGATGACATAGGTGAAAATGAAACAAGAAGTTATGTTTTCATTTTTGATAGGCAGAAGGGGCTAGTAGAGGTGTTTAATACAATGTTACCTAACAATGAACATAGATTTTATTTAAAGCATTTGTACAACAACTTTAAAATTAAGTTTAAGGGGAAGCTGCTTAGGGATTTGTTCTAGAATGCAGCTAGTTGTGGTGACATGTTCTCATTTGAAGCAGCCATGAAGGAGGTGCACAAAGCTGATGTAGAAGCAGCTAAGTGGTTAATGGCTGTTGGGCCAAAATTTTGGGCCAGATCTCATTTTTCACCCCACTGTAAGTGTGATGTAGTAGTGAACAACTTGAATGAGTCATGGAATAATTACATCCTGGAGGCAAGGGATAAAGGTATAATAAACATGCTAGAGTGGATAAGAAAGAAATTAATGGTTAGGTTTCAGTTAAAAAGGGAAGGCATGGACAAGTATGTAGGGTCACTTGGGCCTAGAATACAGAAAAATGGAGATAATTAAGAAAGGTTGTAGGGGATGCACTGATTTGAAGTCTGGGTGTGGAGAATTTGAAGTAGAAGTTGATGACAGAACATGGGTTGTGAATTTGAATGATTGGACTTATGGTTGTAAAATGTGGCAGCTTAGTGGGATTCCATGCAGACATGTTGTGTCTGCAATATGGGTAAATAGGGAGCAGCCAGAGGCTTATTGCCATCAGTGCTATAACAAGGATGTATACTTGAACACTTATAACTTTATCATAAAGCCTGTACCAAGTCACCATGAATGGGTTCATTCCAATTTTTCCCAGATTCAGCCTCCACTCTATCATAAGCCCACTGGCAGACCAATGAAACTCAGAAGAAAGGTTGCAGATGAACCAAAAAACATACATAAAGCAACAAGAAAAGGTGGCACTATCACATGTGCAAGGTGTTTAACACTCGGGCATAATATCGGGGCATGCACATAGCCTTTTTATCCTAAATTAAGAATGAACAAGGTATGTACTTTATGTTTTTCATACCAAGCAGTGTATTTTTAACTCTTATTTATAACAGTTTAACATGTTTTGATTTTCAGCCAAATAACAAACAACATCACCAACCGCATAACACCGACATTCCTACTGCATCACATCACCCAATCAAGGACCGCAACTAATGTGCAACAGATTCCTATTCAGGTACATTTTAACTGTTCATATTCATGTTACGTAGACACTATACATCATCTTTGTCAAACAACATGTTGCCTGTTCATTACACTGATATATTTGTTTCTATACAACTTGTTCATTACCTTTGTTTGAAACCTTAATGTGGGATAACAAACATGCTTGTGCCTTATATTTTAGCCAAATCCCAGGCCACAAAAGCTGCAGACTAAAGGATAGTCAAGTAAAGGGACTGCTACTGCTATAACAACTTCAGAAATACCTAATCAACCCAAATCAAGCTCTCAACCTAATCCCATACCAACTTTGTCTACTATGTGGAGTAATTAGTCTGCTTCAAGCTCACAGCCTACGAGGAAGAACATAAAGATGGGAGCCATAAAGAGCAAGATAGGCAGATCACCAAAAAAGGGAGGACTGGGGAGATTAAGGCTTTAGTGTAGGCATGGGTAGTTTTTGCTTCATTTATGAAATGTAACTATTTTTAACAATGTTAATTGTGTATGCTTTGTCCACTCTAGTTGGCATGTATGGACAGTGTTTTGATTTCAATGGGCATATATTGTCATGTACAGTCATATACTTTGTCTACTAGTTGGCATCAATGGGCAGTGTTTTGACAATGTTGATTGTCCATTTTGGGATTATTTTTGCAATATTGCTTTATAGTGTTGATTGTCTACTAGTTGGCATCAATGTTGATTGTCATGTATAGTTTTTTGACAGTTTATATATTCCATGAAACATTACCATTAAACAGTTTATACATTCCATAAAACATGACCATTCAACAGCTACCATCCATAGAATTTCTACTTGCCATCTTCAAATTAAACATTAACTCTCTTTTTTATGTGATTTACATTTAATGTTGAGTGAAATCCATACAACAAAATCAGTGAAATCCATGCAATAAAATCAGCTACTATTAACATAAATCCAACAAGTTATGGAAAAAGAACATAAAGACATAAAGTCTAACGAAGAAAAAGGCTTGCTACAATTGGTCTACTAAACTACATTCATTTAGTTTATACATTCATTTGTTACTAATAAAATACATCATGACTGACATGAAATACAACACAAGTCCAACAATAATTATCATCTTCACATTACTTTCAATAACTATCATCCTACTTGGTATGTTTTTCAGCTCACACGAACACTTGCATTTTGTTCCACTCACCAATGTCCCCATTCTGTCATTGTCTTCATTGGGGCCATTGACTATTCCACTTAAGTTTGTTGTAGAAGGCAAGCACCATGCCCAAAACTCACACTCATCGCATATAAAATATAACCTCCCCTTCGATGGTTTGTTCGAGTCAACAATTCTTACACTTACTTTTTTTTCCACATTTACATCACCTCGGTATGTAGCGCAAGTCACATTCATCCTTCCTACATCATTGCTTGACGAAGACATGACTCCGGAATCACATAAACAATACGAAGAATAATATCAAAGAGTAGACCATAAATGTATATATATTAGTTTTAGCTTGAATTTACTTTTTGCTCTAATCTAATATCTTCAAAATTTCTAATTAACACAACATATGATAAACAAGTCAAGCCCAAGCTTTACTTTGGTCTAATATATAGTTTTTAGTCAAAATATTTTTTTTAGAACTTTTATCAAACATCTGATAGGCATAGTTTCCACTCACTAATTTCATAGCCATTGTTTACAATAACAACATGCTTATTACTCCACATCCCAACCTATCTCCTTGTGCCTAATTTCCATACATAACAGTAGGATACCAGTGAACTAAATCTTACAGTAACAATATAACAACTAAAAGGACAAATAGTCCTTCAAGTCCATGCCCAACCATTCGGCCATGAAAGTCATTTTCTTAACAAGGACGGAATGAAAAAGGAATGGAAGGGGATTGGAAAACTTACCTTCAGAAATTTCAAATGGTATTTGCTCAATTCTTTCTCCTTTACCAGCCGGATTCCTTTTCCTTCTCTCACTGTATGCTACGGTTTTTAGAGCTTTAGTTAATAAGTAGCTTATTTTTGCTTAGATGTCACTTCCTGTATCAAATCAAAGAGCAGATTCACCATCAGGAAAGACAGTAAGGCAAGTGAAGGAAGAACTGAACTTCTAAGCTGGTAAGAAGTATACTAACTGGTAAGAATTGAACTTCGTCTCCTACATCACGTCATCAATGGAGCTGAGATGGGCTAGAACAAATTGATTCAGATCTACTTTTAAAAGCCAAGAGGAAGAAGAAGGGGGATATTTCAAACATTTTCCAGTTACTTTTGACCGTTACAGCCCCTTCTCATGCGCTTTTGGCGTTTGACCTACACGCACAGTTAAGTTGGATGGAAAATTTAACTTTTTCACTTCAACTCAAAAGGTCAAGAGTTTAAATGTAGCTTTAATTACTACAGGTGGTTAAGTGGAAAAGCGCCCAAACCATAGGTGGTTATCTGAACTTTACCCAGAATATAATAAACAACAAGTTTAATTGCAGCGGAACAAACAATCCATTAGAAGAGTCAAATAGAGCATGATATCTATTATCTTCTATGATTTAAAAGTTTATCATCAATTTTATCGCTAAGACTCAGCTTAATAAATAATTCACATCACTGAATTATCCATGCACTGCGGGTCAAGGATATTTATTAGTATCACAACCATGAATTATCCATGCACTACGGGCCAAGGATATTCGTGTTATCACCAATGGTCATGATCATGCCAACAACTGTCCATTAATGCACTACAAACGGGCCAATGATGACTTTTACCACATCATTTGTAACATTACAGGTCATGATTACAACGAATAATCCCTGGTCGTAATCATACCAATCAACAGTCCATCTATGCACTACGGGCCAAAGATGACTTTTATCATAATATAAGCATAAGGATTAAGAATTTAATTAAATGAGAGCAAGGATAAATTTAAAAGATTTATAATTCAATTTATCCAAAATTCAATAATGTCCAAATTGTCAACATGATACTGCTTTGTGGAGTAAAATTCAAGAATAATATTGTATCAAAAATTATTTGGACGGAAAAGAAATTAATTTTTGTCATGAATAGTACCTAGGTGAATAGTGCCTGACTGAATAATACCTCATGAATAGTACTTCGAGAATAGTACCCTGGCATGAAAAGATTAAAAATTATCAAGAATGTTTCGAATAATATTTCCGTGAAAAGATACTAGATGAAACGTAAATTTTAAGGATATTCTACTAATTTCAAAGAGTATAAAAGCAATACTTTAACAAATGAGTGTAGAATTCGAAATCTGAAACGAAATAATATTACTTACATACTACAGAGTATGGAAAAAAATATTATTTCTTACAAATATTGAACAAAAATAATATCCCTTACAACTATTGAACGAAAATAATATTCCTTACGAATATTGAACCAAGATAATATTCCTTACAAATATTGAACGAAAATAATATTCCTTACGAATATTGAACGAAAATAAAATTATTTACGAATACAAAAAATAATATCGTAAGTGAATATGAAATAAATAATACCCCTTACCTTAAAATAAGAGTATTTCTGACTGGTAGGGCGGAGATATTCTTGAAGAAAACTTTTACTATTTTCTACACTCAAAGCTTCCTTAAACTCAAAAGAAATACGCTCAATATTATAGAAGAAGAATTCTCTAATTCTGGTCTGATATTCAATTCTAAACTATGCATCCTATTTATAGGAGAATGACAGGATACTACTTAGGAAAAAAAGTCACGGACTGAACAGTAAAGAAAAAAATCACGGACGAATTCGGCTAATTTCACATGATTTTACTATGCAAACACTATGCATAATAAAATATAATTAATTTTTTTTTCATAAAAAACTTATAATAATAATAATAATAATAATAATAATAATAATAATAATAATCTAACTCCCTCCCGTCCACGTTTTCTCCCCCATTCAAATATATATATAACAAAACTGAGATAACTTTCTCCCGACTTTTTTTGAAAAATGGGTAACTGGGGGGATTCAAATAACACGCCAAACTTAAAACAAATACTTCATAAAAATCCCCTCTATTTATCTCAATTCACTTGGCTTCACAAAACACATTTTTTTAATAACATTCATCATTAATATTATAACTTGCAATATTAACAACCAGATCATTTTCAGGAAAGAGGGGCTTTCCGATAAGGATTTCTCCTTATTGGCGCGTAATTAGGTAATTAATCCCCTTTCCTCGACAGAACTTTCTAGACATCGTCAATAATGCAAATAATAATATGAATAAATTTGTCGTCTCAATTATTGATTTAATAATATAAAAATATTGTAACAATAATTGAATCAATAATGTGAGATATTATGCATCAATTACTGTGGCAATAATTGAATAAAACTGAGTAACTTCTCATGTAAGCATCAATAATCAAAATATCAGAGAATACCGTGTTACTATGAAACCACGCCAGACATCGCATTTTTACCACCGGTTATTTCAATAGCTTAATGGTAAAACTTTTGTCATATTTTTTATAAAAAGTTATTTTTGTCGCTTTTCTAACTCCGACAATAATTTTGCTAGGGGTCCACTAATGATTGTGTGCCGTCATTTATGAATATTCCCCGATAAAACGAATATTCCCTGAATCGAATATTTTATAACAACGTGTTTACTTTGCAAAATTTATAAATATTACCCACAACTATAATATTATATCAAATCCACACCATAATATTCAAAATAGTATTTAGAGAAAAAAATGCATCTTTATTCATAAAAGTTGGGGTCTTACAGACAAGTTTAAAACTATTGTGTATAGGATTAGATGCTATATGCTTGGTTAGGATGAGAGATGTGTGAATAATGGAATGAATCTGTAAGACCCCAACTTTTATGAATAAAGATGAATTTTCTAAAAATATCATTTTTAAATATTATGGAGTGAATTTAATATAATGTTATAGTTGTGGGTAATATTTAGAAATTTTGAAAAGTATGCAAGTTGTTATATAATATTCGATTGGTCGGGGAATATTCATTTTAACAGGGAATATCCGTACTACGACACAATCATTGGTGGACCCCACAACGGAATTATTATCGATTGAGAAAACGACAAAATATTTTTTATGAAAATAATCTAAGCAGAAGTTTTACCGTTAATCTGAAAACACCCTTGATAAAAGAACAAAAGAATACGCTGTGGTTGCATAGTAGCACAAGGTATTGATTATTGATGCTTACGTGAGAAGTCACTCGCTTTTGTTCAATTATTTCTACAAGAATTGCGATATTATCTCTCAATGCTATTTGATTCAATTATTGTCAATATTTTATATATTATTAAATTAATAATTGAGACGACGAAGTTATTAACATTATTATTTGCAATATTAACGATGTCTAGAAGTTTTTCCAAGGAGAGGTTTGGTCACCTAATTGCACGCAAGTAGGGAGAAATCCTTATTAGAAAGCCCCCTCTTTCCTAGGAACGACCTGTTCGATTAATAGTGTGGATTATAATAATGATGATGAAGTTTGTTTTATTAGTATTATTAATGTAATAAAATAGAAAAGTTTTTTATATAAAATAGAATACTTTTATAAAGTTATTTATTTTATTAGACAATAATTAGAATATATTATATTTTATTATGCATAGTGTTTTGCATAGTAAAAAATCCTTTTATATAAAATGTAATACTTTTATAAAGTTATTTATTTTATTAGACAATAATTAAAATATATTATATTTTATTATGCATAGTATTTGCATAAAGGCCTCGCATAGTGTTTGCATATAGTAAAATCTTTTTATATAAAAATGTAATACTTTTATAAAGTTATTTGTTTTATTAGATTATAAATAGAATATATTATATTTTATTTATAAAGATTTTGTTTTATTAGAATATTTTATTAAATCAATCTGGACCGTCCGTTTAAAAGTGAATCAATCTGGTCTGTTCATGAATTAGTTACTATTTAATCCATTCTCCAATAAATAGAAGTTCATTCCTTCATTATTTCTTACGAATTCACTGAAACTCTAGAGAGAGAAACTATAGAGAGAAAGAAGAAAAGTATTATGCTACTTCACTACTCCTATATCCAGTTTTTCTTTATAAGGTAAGGGATATTATTTCTTTCGTATTCATGAAGAGAACTTCTGTTATTCCATTCTTTATTATTTTGTTGGAATAACCTGTATACGGGGACTACCCTATACTTGGTGAAATTCTTCTGTTATTCCATTCCTTATTATTCTGTTGGAATAACCTGTATATGCAAAGTATCGCATACATGGTGAAATTCTTCTATTATTCCATTCTTTATTATTCTTTCGTATTATCATGTCCGTATGCGCACGCATGACCGGTTCCATCATTTATTATTCTCATTAGAATATCCCGCTTGCAAGTGATTACGCCTCACCGGTTCCGTTATTTATTATTCTGCTGGAATAACTCATTCGTGCTAGGTCTATCACATGCCTGGTGATTTCTTTTGTTATTCCATTCTTTATTATACTTAGTTGGTTAAAGTTTTGGCTTTTATACTCAATGAAATTAGTGGAATATCCTTGATATTTGCGCTTCATCCAGTATCTTTTCATGAAAATATTCTTCTGAGCGTTCTTGAGTTTTACCCTATAAAGCAGTATCATGTTGACAATTTGGACGTTATTGGTTCCTGGATAAACTAATTCTTGAACTTGTTTTATTGAATTCTTATATCATTGTCATCATCCTCATGCTTATATTGTGATGAGTCATCTTTGGCTTATGTGCGTAGATGGACTTAGTATGATTATGTCCAGGGATCATTCGGTATAATCATGACCTGTAATGTTATAAATGATGTGGTAAAAATCCTCTATTGCCTATAATGTATTGATGGATAGTTTTTGGTATGATTATGACCAGGGATTATATGATACAGTCATGACCATTTATGATTTAATGAATATCCTTGGCCGTGCTACAGGGATGATTAGATGTTGTGGTTTATTTATTAAGCTGAGTCTCAGTGATAAAAATTGATGAAAACATTTTAAATCATAGAAGATAGTAGATTTTATTCTCTACTTGACTCTTCTAATGGATTGCTTGTTCCGCTACAATTAAACTTGATGTCTATTGTATTTTATCAGTTTAACATTGTTGAAGACTAATGATAATTTATTCTGCATTATCTTAGTCATAATATTTCTTCTCGGGCTAGTTGAGCTCACCCTTTCTTTCACCGCTTTTCTTCGTAAAATTAGAACGAGGCATGGACTAGTGGGAATGGAGTGATGGTCCCAGATGGTGTATTAGTAGTCCTCACTATTCTCGTAAAATAGTGTGATAATAAATATAATGAAGACTCTATTTGAGAGTGGATATTGTCTAGAAGGCAATATTCTCGCTTAAACTCTCGCTTATGTTTTGTAGTATTTTACACGACAAATGTATAATTAAGTTTTTATTTGTATTTTGTACCATGTATTTGGCGACTCAAGATGGGTGATGTATACCCATTTTAAAAGGCCATGATTGGTATCAAAGCTTAGGGATATGATCCTGGCCGAGATGTGAGACAAGAACTAGGAGGGAGAGATTGGGAATTCTTCGCTAGTATGACCTACCTAAGTTTATTTGGTATTTAATTGGTTCATTGTAATATAGGGATAATATGTGATATGTTAATTAACCCTTGTTTTGTGGTAGTATTTGAAAATGGCATCCGAGAATGTTGAGAACATCAATGAGCACAGAGACCGTTGAGTCTCCACAGATTAATAATCAGGACAATGTGCAACAAGATGGCGATAATCCTCCTGTAAACAACAACACTGATCAAATGACGAATGACGGTACATTTAAGAGCTTCTCAGAATTCATGCAACATCAAAGCAAGGCGCTCTCATCCAAAATGCAAAGGAAACACCGATAACTCTCTTGGCTTGCTTCAGCTAAGCGCTTCAAGGAGCTAGGACCACCGGAGTTTTTCGGAGAGCCAAAACCACTTAAGGCAGAGACGTGGATAAAGCAGATCAATAAGATATTTGATGTCTTGGGATTCTCTGAAGAGAAAAAGGTTCCTTTTGCCACCTTCATGTTGCGTGCAGAAGCAGATTACTGGTGGGAATCTGTAAAGTGTACTCAACCTGCCGCACTGAAGATGTCTTGGGAGAAGTTCCAAGAGTTGTTCAACGACAAGTACTTTCCAGAAAGTATTCGTCACATAAAGGAGGTAGAGTTCATCAAACTTGAACAAAACAATATGACCATGGCGCAGTACGAAGCTAAGTTTGTCGAGTTGTCTCAGTTTGCATCCCACTTGGTTGATAATGAGGAGAGAATGACGCTGATGTTTCTAAGAGTTTGAAACCTGAGATACGTCAATATCTTATCTCTTATAAACTATGTTTGTATTCAGGTGTTTTGAATAGGGTTCAGTTATTGGAGCACGATAATGAGTCAACAGAACCATGAGAGAGCAGCCGACAAGTCGATAATACCAGTGGTAGCAGTCATCGAAGAAGTGATAACAAACGTGGAGGGAATCAACATACCAGAAATGATAACCACTTCGGTGGTAATCATGGCCAAGACAATAGGAGTGGAAAGTTCAAGAAGAGAAGGTTCAACAAAGATGGAAAGACGTCAGCACCAGCACTCGCTGTTAAGGAAGGAGAACGACCGCCGATAGTATGTTACAAATGTGGAGGGGAAGGACACATAAGTCCAAATTGCACGATGCAGTCCAAAGCATGTTATAATTGTGGAAAAGAAGGCCACCTAGCCCGATTTTGTTGTACACCAAAGTCAAGTCCAGTTGGGATGGAGGCATCAAAGGGGGTCCCAAACAAGAAAAAACCGGTAGTTTAAGGGAGAGCGTTTGTCATAACCTCCCAAAAAGCGAGGAATCTGAACGAGGTGATCACGGGTAAGCTAATCATAAACTCTAGCGAAGTTTATACTTTATTTGATACTGGTTCTAGCCATTCCTTTATTTCTCCTACTTGCGCTCCACGTTTAAATTTGACTCCAGAGAAATTAGACTTTGACTTATCTGTTGAAACTCCATTGGGAGAAACCTTCATTACATCCACAGTTTATAAGTCTTGTTTGATTCAAATTCCAGAATCGCATCGTTAATCTGTCGATCTTATTTTTTTGAAAATACTTGCATTTGATGTGATTCTAGGGATTAATTGGTTAACTACTCATCATGCAAAAATTGATTATTTTCGTAAGGTTGTTAGCTTTCATATTCCTAACCAACCTATTATACGAATTCAAGCAACTAAACCATTAAAATCCATCACTGTCATCTCAAGCCATAAAGCTATTCATTTACTAAAAAATGGATGTCAAGCTTTCTTAGCTCATGTCACGGATCTAAACAAAAATACGTCAATTTTGAATGATATTTCTATTGTTAATGAATTTCATGATGTATTACTCAAGAACTTCCGCCTACCCCAGAAGCGTGAAATTGAATTTTGTATCGACCTTGAATCTGCACAAAACCCATTTCCAAAGCCCCATATCGAATGGCTCTGTTGAACTTCGTGAGTTAAAGACCCAACTACGTGAATTGTTAGACATCGGGTTTCATTCGGCCCTAGTACGCCTCCTTGGGGTGCTCCTGCTCTATTCATGAAGAAGAAAGATGGAAGTATGCGACTTTTGTATTGATTATCTGAGTTAAATCATGTCACCATCAAAATAGGTACCCATTGCCTCGCATTGATGACCTGTTTGACCAATTTGCAAGGAGCCAAATTCTTTTCAAAGATTGATCTTCGCTCGGATATCATCATTGAAGATTAAAACCGATGACATTCCAAAGACAAATTTTAGAACTCTTGTGCGGGCATTATGAATTCCTAGTCATGTCTTTTGATTGACTAATGCTCCTCGCCGCTTTCATGGATATGATGAATCGAGTATTCAAGGAATATTTGGATCACTTTGTGGTCGCCTTTATTGATGACATCCTTATTTATTCCAAAAGTCAGAAGATCATGAGAGCAACACTTGAGGTCGATACTCCAAAAGCTTCGTGAATATAAACTTTATGCCAAGTTAAAGAAATGCGAGTTCGCTTGAGGAAGTAGCATTCCTTGGGCAATGTAGTATCAAGTTATGGAATATCCGCTTGACCCAAAGAAAGATTGAAGCTATTCAAAGTTGGGAGCAACTTAAATCAATGGATCAAGTACGTAGCTTTCTCGCCAAGTTTGGTTATTATCTGGAGATTCATAGAAGGGTTTTCTCGAATCGTTACTCCATTAACTCAAATTGACTCGAAAAGATACAAAATTCGCTGGAACGAGGAATGTGAGAAGAGTTTTCAAGAACTCAAGAGAGACTTATTTCAAAGACCTGTTCGGCAATACCATCCTGCTCTTGAGGGATTTGTCATCTATGTGATGCTTTGGGAAAAGGGTTAGGATGTGTTCTCATGCAACATGGGAAAGTCATAGCCTATTCCTCTCGATAACTCAAAGAATATGAGAGGAATTATCCTACTCATGATCTAGAGTTGGCAGTTATTATTTTCGCCCTTAAAATTTGGAGGCATTACTTGTATGGGGAGAAAGTGGAGATCTTTACGGATCATAAAAACCTCAAATATTTATTCACTCAAAAGGAACTCAACATGCGACAATGATGTTGGCTTGAACTATTGAAAGATTATGATCATACCATCCAATACCATCCTGGAAAAGTCGACGTAGTTAATTATCGAAAGTAGAAGATCATATGCAAGTACGAGTGTGATATTAACAACGCAAAGGCCCATTTTGTGTGACTTGCAAAGGATGGAGATAGAGTTAAAAACTCCACGGACCCATGTGATGATGGCGAATATACGAGTAGAACCGACTTTAATTGATAAAGTTAAAGCTGCTCAAGTTACAGATCTGGAGATGATGCGTATGAGGAAGAAAGTGCAAGAAGGTGATATGCCGGAAGCAAGAATCGATGAAGAAGGAATACTTCGAGTCAACTCCAGACTTTGTGTAACATTCCAGAATTTTTTATTGTTATATTAAATATTTGTTGAATTATATAAGTATTTAATGGATGTGTTTATGGTTGAATTTGTAATTGTTCAAATTTGATTCGATTTGGTTAATTATTTGTTAAATAAATAGTTAAGGAAATTAATTATTTTATTCTAATTTAATTTAATTATTAAATTAGAGAGTTTTGATTAAATGAATTATTATATTTTAATTTGAATTTGTAATTAAAAGGATGTGTTAGTTGATTAAATAAAGTTATAATTATATAGAAAATTATAATTTGGTGGTATTGATTTATGTGTTAAAGTAATTTAATAAATTGTTATTAGAATTAATTTAGTTAATTAAAAGTGTGACAAATAACCTTTTATAAAGGAATTATTAAAATAACTTAAAGGAGTTTAATTCAGTTTTTGCCGAACAAGGCCTATTGACTATTAAGTCTTTAATCTAATTATGTTTTACCAAACAAGGCATACGGAATAAATGATTATATTTTTAGTAAGTAACCAAACAAGCCTTATGGCTTTTGATTTCCAAAATTTGTATAATTGATATCAGTTATACTTATATTTATATTATATAATTAATATATATTATATCTTATACATTATATTTCTAAAACATAAGATTAGAATAGAGGGGTAAGAGAGAAGAAGAGAGTTTACAGAGAGAAAAGAAGAGAGGATTGGGAGAAGGCTAGAGAATTTGATAAAGGAATTGGGGAGAAGAAGCTTGATAATCAAAGGATAGCCATTATCTTCCAACTCTAAGGTATCATCTAAACTCTGTTATTGTTTATCTTTTCAAAAGTTATAGTTGTATTTTCTCTTTATCAATTTGCTCTATAAAAGCTTTGTAGAAATTGAATTAATTGTTATGTATGTGGCTTTATATGATAAACTAGTGTTGTAAAACTATTTTCATAAGTTATATATGAGTATAGTCAATGAAGTTATGATATGTATGTAATTTGTGAAGAAAACTATTTTACAGAGAGTTTATGTGAATGAATATGGTTTAGTTTAAGGTAGAAATTAAGGGTTAATTAGTTTTTAATTGATAAATTGACTATTGAATTTGATAGGGTATGTATAAATATTGATAAAGTGCTTTGAATTAACTGTTTTGGTTGAAAAACAAAATCACATGTTGATTTTCATTGAAAACATAAAAAGTGAGTTTTTATCAAAAAAATAGTGAAATTGGATGTTTTAAATTTCTTGTTTATGTTGTTTTATGGGTAGAAACATATTAAGAGTCTTTGAATTATGTTTATATCAAGTCTCTATATGAATTATTTGATAATTAGGTTATTAGAAAGTAGCTTGCAGGCGAAAATTGACTTTTGTTCATGTTGTTGTCGGTTGTCACAAGTTCAAGTCCTGCGCCAAGTATGTCATACGACCTAGCAAGAGATATTTGTCAGTATTGCTAATACCACACCGCAGCGCGACCTCATAGTTTAATTCTCGTGCCGCAACGCTAAACCACAAGATATAATTGTGGCCATAAATACGAGTTGGCGTAATTGTCCGATGTTGTACTTTTGTACTCAAAATCTGAGGGATTGTTATGTGTTAATAGTAGGACTGTTAAGTTATGATTTTAGTATTTCTATACCATGAATGAGCATGTTATTAACAATTAACTTGTTTTGTAACGTGATTATGTGCTTAAAAATCAAATCTTACATGATGAGTGTACTTAGTTATGTTTGTAAAGTGGTAGTGACTAACTATGTCATGATGACATATGTATATAGGATATTGTGATTCAAATTGTTCGGTTTAATCTACGAGCAAGGCAAGTCCTCTAATCCATTATCTTGTTGAACCAATTATTGTTTCCAATTCGATTACAATATAATGATGCAAGGTTTCTAAAACTTTAATTTTGATATTGAGTAAGTTATTCTTGTATTTAACTTGTTGTTTAGCATGCAAATTTATATATAGTAATGTTGAACAGTTTTATAATTCAAATTTCTATACATTCTTAGTATTCAATTCTAATAACCTTGGCTTAATATTGTTCAAGCAAGGTGTGTTATAGTTATTCAAGGTGTATGCTATTAGATTATTCCTAAAGCATGATTTTAATTTACCATGTCGATTCAATTACGATTATTCTATAATATGATGTTATTAGTTTTATTCAACTAATCCTTAGTTAATGTTCATTGAATTCCAAATTGCCTTGAAATGTATCCAAACCAAACTCACTTTGGTGCGGACTTGTACTCTAAATACTAAGATGAACAACCCTATTATTAGGGGTAATTTACGCTTAGCGTTGAAATGTTTGTGCATAATACATTGTATGGAAGGATGATGATCCCCTAAGCACGAGGGAGTCCCTATAGTCTTATGATCAAGTTAAAGTTTAAGTTGAAAATTACTTATAACTATGGACATAGTTCGTGGTCTTAGGACCCTCAGTTATATATTTCAGAATGTGGATAAATCATATTGTTTAATTCTTTTGAGCCTCTTATTTGACAGTTGTTGTAAAGATTTTCATTCATTGTTGTTTCAAGTGAGCTTTGTTTGCTCACTCTTGCTTATATAACTATTACAGGGACCCACGTGATGATGGCGAATATACGAGTAGAACCGACTTTAATCGATAAAGTTAAAGCTGCTCAAGCTACAGACCTGGAGCTAATGCATATGAGGAAGAAAGTGCAAGAAGGTGCTATGTCAGAAGCAAGAATCGGTGAAGAAGGAATACTTTGAGTCAACTCCAGACTTTGTATTCATAACGACCCTGAGTTAAAGTATAAAATCATGATAGAGGAGCACAACACACCATTTGCAATCCATCCAGGGAGTAACAAAATGTATCGTGATCTTTGACATACATTTTGGTGGAGCAATATGAAGAGAGAGATAGCGTTGTTTATCTCAAGGTGTCTAACTTGTCAACGAGTTAAGGCGGAGCATCAAGTACCAAAAGGTCCATTGCAACCACTTAAAATTCTAGAATGGAAGTGGGAGCACATTACCATGGATTTTGTTACGGGTCTTCCCAAGGTTGCTCAAGGCATAGATGCAATTTGGGTCATTGTTGATAGATTGACCAAGTCTGCTCATTTCTTACCTATACGAGAAACTTATACACTTGAACGTCTTACTCGTATGTACATAAACAAGGTTGTAAGATTGCATGGTATGCCAGTATCCATAGTTTCTGATCGAGACCCAAGATTCACTTCACGATTTTGGGTTAGTTTGGAAAAAGCTATGGGCACAGATTTACGATTTAGTTTGGCATATCATCCTCAGATGGATGGACAATCAGAGAGGAGTATTCAAACTCTTGAAGATTTATTAAGACTTTGTGTCCTTGACTTCAAGGGAAGTTGGGACAAGTTTTTATCATTGGTGGAGTTTTCCTACAACAACAGTTATCAAGCAAGTACTGGCATGGCTCCATTTGAGGCATTGTATGGAAGAAAGTGTCGCTTCTCCAAAGATGCTAGGATGAGGTGGGTGAAGCAACGTTGTTGGGACCGAGTTGGTACGTATGACTACGGAAAAGATTCAAACGATCCGAACGTATAAAAAACCTCACAAGATCGACAAAAAAGAGTTGTCTTGATCTTCATCGAAAAGGACGTGGAATTCGATATTGGAGATCATGTGTTGTTACGTGTTGCTCCATAGAAAGGAGTTACGAGATTTGGAAAGAGAGGAAAGCTTAATCCTCGATTTATTTGCCCATTTTTAAACCTCAATCGAGTAGGAACTGTGGCCTATAGACTCGCATTACTGTCAAGTATGTCTCTATTCATAATGTTTTTCATATATCCATGTTACATAAATATGTGGAAGACCCGAACCACATTATTGAGTTAGAACCAGACGAAATAGCGGAAGATTTAACGTATGAAGAGATTCCTGTTCAAATCTTGGATAAGAAGGAACATATTCTACGCTCCAAGGTTATACCTCAAGTCAAAGTTTTGTGGAGAAACCACGATGTTAAGGAAATGACCTGAGAGTTAGAATCTGAAATAAAATCAAGGTATCCTTACCTCTTCGATATACCAAGTATGTACCCTAATTTCGAAAGCGAAATTTCATAAGAAGGGGAGATTGTAAGACCCCAACTTTTATGAATAAAGATGAATTTTCTAAAAATATCATTTTTAAATATTATGGAGTAAATTTAATATAATGTTATAGTTGTGGGTAATATTTAGAAATTTTGAAAAGTATGCAAGTTGTTATATAATATTCGAATGGTCGGGGAATATTCGTTTTAACAGAGAATATTCGTACGACGGCACAATCATTGGTGGATCCCACAACAAAATTATTGTCGGATTGAGAAAACGATAAAAATATTTTTATGAAAATAACGGCGGAAGTTTTACCATTAACTGTTGAAACACCCATGATAAAAGTATAGTAATACGTGTGGTTGCATAGTAACACACGATATTGATTATTGATGCTTACGTGAGAAGTCACTCAGTTTTGTTCAATTATTGCTACAGTAATTGTTGCATATTATCTCACGTTATTTGATTCAATTATTGTCAATATTTTATATATTATTAAATCAATAATTGAGACGACGAAGTTATTAGCATTATTATTTACAATATTAACGATGTCTAGAAGTTCTGCCAAGGAGAGGTTTGGTCACCTAATTGCGCGCCAATAGGGAGAAATCCTTATTGGAAAGCCCCCTCTTTCCTAGGAACGAACTGTTCGATTAATAGTGTGGATTATAATAATGATGATGAAGTTTGTTTTATTAGTATTATTAATGTAATAAAATAGAATAGATTTTTTATATAAAATAGAATAATTTTATAAAGTTATTTGTTTTATTAGACAATAATTAGAATATATTATATTTTATTATGCATAGTGTTTGTATAAAGTGCTCAGATAGTGTTTGCAGATAGTAAAATCTTTTATATAAAATGTAATACTTTTATAAAGTTATTTGTTTTATTAGATTATAAATAGAATATATTATATTTTATTTAAAAAGATTTTGTTTTATTAGAATATTTTATTAAATCAATCTGGACCGTCCGTTTAAAAGTGAATCAATCTAGATCGTTCATGAATTAGTTACTATTTAATCCATTCTCCTATAAATAGAAGTTCATTCCTTCATTATTTCTTATGAATTCACTGAAACTCTAGAGAGAGAAACTATAGAGAGAAAGAAGAAAAGTATTCTGCTACTTCACTACTCATATCCAGTTCTTCTTTATAAGGTAAGGGGTATTATTTCTTTCGTATTCATGAAGAGAACTTCTGTTATTCTATTCTTTATTATTTTGTTGGAATAACCTGTATACGTGGACTACCCTATACTTGGTAAAATTGTTCTGTTATTCCATTCCTTATTATTCTGTTGGAATAACCTATATATGCAAAGTACCGCATACATGGTGAAATTCTTCTATTATTCCATTCTTTATTATTCTTTTAGAATATCATGTCTGTGCATTTACGCATGACCTGGTTCCATCATTTATTATTCTGTTAGAATATCCTGTCGGTACGGATTACGCCTGACCTGGTTCCATTATTTATTATTCTGTTAGAATAACCTGTCTGTGCGGTCTATCACATGCCTGATGATTTCTTTTGTTATTCCATTCTTTATTATACTCAGTTGGTTAAAGTTTTGGCTTTTATACTCAATGAAATTAGTGGAATATCCTTGATATTTGCGCTTCATCCAGTATCTTTTCATGGAAATATTCTTCTGAGCGTTCTTGAGTTTTACCCCACAAAGCAGTATCATGTTGACAATTTGGACGTTATTGGTTCCTGGATAAACTAATTCTTGAACTTGTTTTTATTGAATTTTTATATCATTGTCATCATCATCATGCTTATATTGTGATGAAAGTCATCTTTGGCTTACGTGCGTAGATGGACTTAGTATGATTATGTCCAGGGATCATTCGATATAATCATGACTTGTAATGTTATAAATGATGTGGTAAAAATCCTCAGTGGCCTGTAATGCATTGATGGACAGTTTTTGGTATGATTATGACCAGGGATTATACGGTATAGTCATGACCATTTATGATTTAATGAATATCCTTGGCCGTGGTACAGGGATAATTAGATGATGTGGTTTATTTATTAAGCTGAGTCTCAGTGATAAAAATTGATGAAAACATTTTAAATCATAGAAGATAGTAGATTTTATTCTCTACTTGACTCTTCAAATGGATTGCTTGTTCCGCTGCAGTTAAACTTGATGTCTATTGTATTTTATCAGTTTAATATTGTTGAAGACTAATGATAATTTATTCTGCATTATCTTAGTCATAATATTTCTTACTGGGCTAGTTGAGCTCACCCTTTCTTTCACCGTTCTTCTGTGAAATGAGAACGTAGCCGAGACTAGTCGGGGAACTGACTGATGGTCCGAGATGGTGTATTAGTAGTCCTCACTATTATGTAAAATGGTGTGGTAATAAATGTAATGAGGACTCTATTTGAAAGTGGATATTGTCTAGAAGGAAATATTCCTGTTTAAACTCTCAGTTATGTTTTGTAATATTTTACACGACAGTTGTATAATTAATTTTTTATTTGTATTTTGTACATGTATTTGGCGACTCAAGATGGGTGATGTATACCTATTTTGGGGGCGTCACAGAATCCATTTTGAACGGATTAAAAATATCAAGTAGCGAAGTTATGTTAAAATTTACGAGATTAAACAATAATCATCGAAATCGTAAAATTCTTAAAATGATAGTCAAAAGTCGATGTTTAACTCAGAAACCTTAGTTTTTGATGGCGTATCATAGAACTTTGCATTTAAGAGTATTAGACTTAATAAGGGTCGAATTCCGACTTAAAATGAAAAAAAAATAGCTATAAACGTGTTCACGAACGTTTAACGAACGTGTAATAGATAATTTAAATAGTTAATTTAATGCTAACGGATTCGAAAACTTAAGTTATCCTAATGAAATCGAAGTATGAAAGATATGTGAGATAACGGCTTTTGAACGAGCCAATTCTGACTTATAACGACTAGGTTACGAGTCCGGAAAGAATTTAAAATGAAGAACTTAAAAAATTTTCAAAGGCTTAGGGTCGGCGCCGCAGCGCCGCCCAAGCCTATGAAAGTGGTGTCGACGTCGGGATTTTTATTTGTCCCTTTTTGTTACTTATTTTTTGGTGTTCTCATGTTATATGAGATTTGTCTGAAAAAATAAGTGAAAAAGGTCCGACATGTATAATGTCGACGATTTGACTTTTAGAGTCGCCAATTGGTGTTTGTAACTGGTTGCACCAACACAACCGAGAAAAGGTTTTCACATTGACCCAGTGATGTGACACTTCTAAACGGGTTTTTGAAACCGAGATTCATTTGGGTTCAGGAGCTTGATTATACGGAGGGAAGATGTTAGGCACCCCCTGACATCCGTGTTACCACGGTGACCGCCACTTTTCAAAAAATTGTTATATGAATGTGTGTGTGTGTGTGTGTGTGTGGATCAATGTGCAATTATTTGAAAGTAGTGTGAGGCCTCATTCACACCTATATACAAAGGGTTTGAATTTATAGAAAAATTCATTTTTAAATAGAATATATCAATGAAGTTTTGTAAAAGAGGTTTTTCAAACCCTGTGCTCAATAGGAATTGAGACCTTTTCATACTTCCACTTTATTATTAAATGTTCAGCATGTTTGCTTTTATTTTCGAGATGCGAAGCATCTTCGAGAAAATAATATACAGCAGTGCCGAACTCCTCATGGGCATGACAGCCATCTAAGGAAATTTGGACATCGTAAATAATGTACAAGTCACATACAATTTGAAAATGTCCATCACGGAATCAAATCTAGATTCAAGAGATCAATCAGTGATCACATGATTCCTAGGCTCACATGATGCATAATTTGTATGAAAAATAGTAACCGCTTATATATATATAAAAGTCAGATATATATATATATATATATATATATATATATATATATATATATATATATATATATATATATATATATATATAGACATGATCAACCACCATGAAGCAACTCTATGGGGATCGAAATGTAAATATATAAAAGCGGTAAATATATATATTTATATGGATATGATCAACCACCACGAAGCAACTCATGGGGATCGTAAAAGTAAATAAAGCAAGAATGCGATCAACCGCAACGAAGTAAACTCAAAGTGAATAAATGTAAATAAAGCAAGAATGATCAACCGCCACGAAGTAAACTCCAAGCGGATGAAATGTAAATAGCAAAGAAAAGGCCACAAGTAAACTCTGTGCTCGACAAAATGTAAATATATATATATATATATATATATATATATATATATATATATAAACCGGATATAAACCCTGTGCTCATTGGATATGTCCGATAACAGCTTTTATAAACGCCCTAATATAAAATCTAAGCTCATCGATGTAGTCTAACAACAGCTTTATATATATAAGTATATATATATATATATATAGATATAAAAGGTGTAAATGCTCTTATGTATAATCCAGGCTCATCGATGTAGTTTGACAACAATTTATATATATATATATATATATATATATAAGCAAGTAAACGCCCTATACATAAGTTCTGGCTCAATCGAGGCATAACTCATATAATGTTAGTCCATATATAAATATATACATATATAAGTATATATATATGATGAATGAAAACCACTTTTGATCAAGTCCAGACATACACACACAACACGATTCTCAATGTGAAGAATAGTGTGTGCAAAGATGAAGAGAAAGGCTTTATAGAGTGTGAGAAAGCTTACAGTGGGCTACCAATGCAGACTTCTATGACTCTAGATGGATAAAAACTCAGCTCCCGCCGGTAAAAATATAGCTATATGTGAGCTAACAGGTGTTTAAAATGAGAAAGCACTCAATATGGGGTGTGTACAGAAAAAATTGGACAGCGCTTCCTCGCCTTTTTTCTTTTTTAATATGGCCACCCCAAGCTCTATATTTATAGAGATGGTGGTCATGAGTGTACCTGCGGCGTACCAGATGATGCACTGTGGCGGCTGCACCTGGCTAGCCGGCTCATGGGTCCTATTGTCTTGAAGTACGTGCACTCGTGTACTATGATGTCCGCTCGAATTTGCTGAACTTCAATCTGAGCATCCGAACAAGGTGTATAAGACCTTCTTCAGACCTCTTTTGTCAAGAGTTAAACAATGACATTGGATTAGAGGTTGTACGAAGTCAGAAAGAGGGGACCATGCCCATGGTCTTCAAGCTTCAAATTTTATCCGGTGTGCTGCCACGCGTAATAGTCACTCGGGATTGGAACTCCTTGGTTCTTGTGGGACATTTCCATGTAAAAATGTATGTATGAAGTGTTGAGATGATGCGCAGGGGTTGAGGTGGCAAGATGACGATTTTACTACTCACCAGGGTTATCTCCGGTTTGGGCTGATAGCAGATGTTGCTCAGGGTTACATCTGAGATTAGACTGATGTAGTGTTTGAATTCTGCAAGGTCATCTATAAGTGTGCCTGTATTCCTAGTGTTAGCTCCAGGTCTGAGGAATGAGTGCCTCGGCAGGAGGTCTGAGATTGAAGCTGATCACATGTATTTGAAACAAGCATTTTTGGAGTTATCGCCGGAACTGCAACATCATTTCTTGGGGTTATCTCCAAGGACGAAACTCGGGGTTATCTCCGAGGTTGGAAAATTATACTCCCGGTGTGTGTTCCGGGGTTAAGACTGAATTTCCAGTAGAGTATCCTAATGGATGTGAGCCGCTTCCGAGGTTATCTCAAAAGACGAATCGCCTCCCGCAATATTAGTAACAGATGTGCAAAATTTTGAGTGTCTCACAGATGCCCCTCTTTATCATATTCATGCAATGTAAGGCATGGATAGGATAAAGAATCCTAGACACTTGAAATGTAACAAGATAAACATGATGCTATGTGCAGCAACATGATGCAAATGTGTGATGCATGATGGAATGATTGTCGGTCCCCCGATAATCCTGTTGGGATGACAATAAATGATGCCTTGGACATGCGATCCAAGTCTTCAAGGATGTTGATGTTGGGGCTATCACCAAAGTCTTGGATCCTTGAAACAGACTTCTACTCCATAGAGGTGCTTCTTGTGTACAAGAGATCTGTGGGGATAAAGCTTTGTCTGTATGTGTATAACATATTCCATCATCGGTCCTCTCCGATGAGGATGGTCTTCTCTGGTTTGTGTCACTAGTATATACCACGATCTAGTTGGAGTTATTGCCAATAGTATATATTGTCAGGGTTACTTGACCTTTGCTGATGTGTGTATCACCGGATAGATACCTATTGGGCAAACTGTCAAGGCTGCTTGACATTTATTGATGTGTGTATCAATGGTTGACTTAAATTGTGGCCCTTTCTTGGGAGTATGGCAAGGCTGCTTGACCTTCATTAACGCGTATATCAATGGTTGCATTGCGTTGTGACCCCACCGGGGATACTTTTTCAATGTCTGACTTTGGCGTTATAACCCCCACCAGGGATACATAGACATGGATACATTGCTTCGATGGGTTTACTTGCCACCAGTTGAGATAATGTCAAGGTTTCTTGACCTTCATTGATGTGTGTATCAATGGTTGAGAATGCATTGTAACCCCCGCCGGGGATACGTGGATGTTTGAAATTTATGCGTTATGACCCCCGCCGAGGATACTTTATCAATTTATAACTTCGGCGTTGTAATCCCCGCCGGGGAAGGTTTTAGGGCTGTGACCCTGCACTGACGGCATCGAACCTTTGTGAGGTATTGCCGAGCATGATTTGTAAAAGCTGAGGCCACTGATATAGTATACCTTATATGCAGGTGAATACCAATGAGTGATATATGAAGCCAGAGTTTGGCCCGTGAAAACCAGGATTTCAAAGTATTCTCGCTAATCGCTGTGAAGCGTTTTATTCTGATTTGGCCTTTTCAGCTTGTGAAACCTCCTTTGCAACTCGAACTGGACTGAGCCAGAGGTGTGGGCCCCATGTAGGGGTATCCCAAGTACACCTGCGGCAGCCGTAGGTAGACCTAAGGCCAACCGTGGGTATGAAAGGCCTGTGGGTTGCTTTCATAAGTAACTTTCAAGCTGCGTTACGAAGGAAATCTGAGAGCTCTTCTTCAGACCTGCTGAGTTCGGGTGACTTTCTGCACATTCTGCCACCGAACAAGCGTTCTTCACTGTCCTGATAACATATGCATGTATTCTTTTCCAGTTTCTATCCGTTGGAAAATGATTTATCACATGAAATGCATTTAGACACATAATAGTGAATATGCATGCTGAGATGACTTTATAAAAAATATTCAACACAGTAAATGTTAGTATTAAACCAAGCTAAATATAATGATGTGAAAAAATTTGACTTTTGAAACAGTCAAATTGACACCTTTTACTGTCATTTCTTATCCTATTTGAGGACAAATGAGTAAAGGTAGAAAAGTAAAATAATCCTGGTAATTAGCCTACACTTACGGATTTTTTTACTATGATGTATTAATGCATGTAGGATGTATATGACTGTGGGTATGTGTGCTATTGAATGGCCAACTAGTCATGCCTATGTGCATGTAGATAGTCCCATTTACAAAGGGGACTATGGCAAAAATTTTCCAAAACGTAGGCATTGAGTAGTCATGCATTTTTAACTCTACTGTAGATGTATGTTAAAATAATTCATGCATGCATGTAGTCATAAGAATGCATTTTGAAAAGCTCTAGATAAGATTTTACCACACCCTTTCTGAGGTGATTTGGAGACTTGTTGTCCAGATATTATGGATCCGGATCAACCGAGTAGTTCCCACAGGACCACTTCTGGTGTACAAAGAAGGGCTTCTGAAGTGCCTCGACCTCATTCTGTTAGACAGCCTCGTCATTTGGTGGAGGCGGTGATACGTCCTATCCGGGTTAAGGTGCCAGATGTAGAGGACGAGGAGGAGGATGTACCAGTTGAGATTCATGCTCCTGCTGCACGTGTTCCCCGTAGGGATTTTCCAGGTATTCAAGTGGCGAACCCAAAGCTTCTGGGTGACTTGAGTTGACATCCTTTAGTCTACCTACATGAAAACGAGGTATGAAGTTAGATCTTAATCTTCCTTATTTCCTATTGATGAGGAGTAAAGTATTCTGATGTTGATCTGCATTTGATGTAGGTTCCCGGCTTTACACACCCTCGAGGGAATTGGTTCAGCATCCACTCTATGTATCAGGCTTTGCAGGATGACTATAGAGCGATTGTACATACGGTCGGGATTCAAGATGTTCTTTTCATTCTTCCCCATCGTTGTCCCCGGGTTACCTCGTGGCATTGTCTGAAAGCTACCGGTTTCACCAAACTAAGTCACTCCATTTGTTGGACTATGAGATGATGATGACGCCGATGGATTGGCGGTTTATCACAGGTATGGAGTTTGGAGGGGATCTAGGATATCACCCCTACTGCCGTCAAATCTTTGTTAAGAGTACCAGACGGAGCACTCTAGGGCAGGACTGTACGTACAAGTCCTCTGAGCGTGGATGCTATGAGCGGGCTATTGAGTGAGCCTATACCCAATGATATGAGAGTTAGGGATCGCATTCTTCGGCGATTGTTCCTGATGATCATTAGGGGCTGCTTCATAGCAGATAACTCTTCTATGGTGTCCTTCGCTTTGATCAGCGCTACTCGACACGTGGACCGTATAAGAGATTATGATTGGGGTTCCTACACCTTCACCTACTTCCTCAAGGGAATGTGCATGCGATCGTAGGGTTTGACCGAGGCTTGGTTAGGATTCTACCCATTTCTTCTGGTGAGTATTTCTCTTGTCTTTTCCCAAATACAAGTTAAGAGTGTTGACTGACAGCAGATATTTCCTTTGTGTTGGCAGTCTTGGGCCTATGAGAGGCTTCTATGTTTGCATCCTGTGAGCGTGCTAGGTTTAGACACCTATCCACGAGGACGGAGATGACATCATTCCATACTGGCAGAGGTCCCTGTTGTTGAGGATTTCACTCATTGCCGCCTACAGCTGGAGTTGTTGACAGCGGATGTCATCACATGGGTTCCCTATTTTGGGGAGCACTTGAGTGTTGGATTTGAGGATAGATACCCAACTGGGGTCGAGCATGTGATTTCCACCCGTAGGATTCCTCTCTTTACAGATGGAGGATGTGAGCTCTATTTAGGAGAGTGTGCTATCAGGAGCACTACAAGAGAGATTCGTATGCCGATCTTGCCTCCTGTCAGGAGTTATTGGCCTGTCTCGCAGTCACCCGTCATTGATATCCCATTGGTGGGGATTGATGGTTTCATATTGTCAGAGGGTCCCTGCACTCAAGAGATGTTTCAGCATTGGTGGTTCCCTCGTACCATTGGAGCCTGCACTGCCACCACCGGCCCATGGGGATATGGTTCCGGATTCGTGATGATGATGGATTGCTAGCCGTATCCGAGATCCGACTCATTTGACATGATTGATGATTGACCTGGTAGTTGGACCGAGCACATTTCTTTATCTGGCATTTGGGTAGAGATCCTTCAGAGGCAGATACTTTTGATCCTTCCAGCTCTGGCGCTGGTCCCTCAGATGACCCATATGGCTTTGCCAGTACAGATCCTCCTTTGTATAGGCCTAACATCCCTGTAGATAGAGATCTAGTGACTTAGGAGGAGTTACATCAGGTGGACAAGATTAAAGATGTAGACATCGATACCATTGACTTCTTCTGATGTATATTCTCGTTATATCTTTTGATAGGCCTCTGTTAGATGTTGGGTAGCTTTGCCCCATTCTCGCTATATCTTTTGATAGGCCTCTGTTAGTTGTAAGCGCGCGCTGCCCCATTTCCTTGTATTTTAGTCAGTACATAGATGTATTAGATGATGATATACTTAGGAATGTATGTACGCTTTCCATTCCCTATATCATATTGCCATCTATTGTATCATGCATGTTATTATGTTATGCATATGTATGTATGTCCGTAGATATTCAAAGATTGACCCTCGGATGGTCTTATGACACCTACCAGATGCAGATGTCTTCTTCGACGCTTAGTCAGTATTGATCATACCCCACCATTATTGGTGGCAGCGGGTATGCGATCGTGGTATGGTAGTATGTCACCATCAGACAAGGTGACTGTAGATGGTTTATTGCAGCATACTATGACCCTGTTGATGTTTCAGGTTCCTACATGATTCATTGAGGGTATGCTAGAGCATTGGGTATCGGAGAGGCAGGTTTTTCGATCCGGGACCCAAGAGTTGACTCCTACTCTAGAGGAGTATGCACGTTTGACGATGCTACCTTTGGACAGACCTTATGTGCACATGGCGATCAGAGACATGAGTAGGCAGTTCATAACCCTCATCGGATTGAGGCGTAGGGTGGTACATGATGAGATCACATCTAGCCACGTTATATCCCAGCATTTTCTGTTTGACAAATTTGGCTCTAAGGATAGTTATACACCAGATTCGGGATTTTACCACACGGAGGATCATCATGCGTTCACCAGAGTGATGTATCATTATATACGTGCTATCATATGTCTACATGCCACAAAGATATGGATGAGTTGGACATAGGGGTCATTATGGCAGTGAGAGCTCTCGTGGAGGGTCGCACCATTATACCGATGATTATGGCGTAGACTCGAGAGGTCGGCCACATATTGTCGCACTTATCCGACAAGAGTGTTTATAAAGTGACTTCTATTATCTTTGTCACGTGTGGTTTATGTCACACTTGAGATCGATTGGCACTTTTAGACTGCATGGGTATTGTTTCACCCATGATGTAGCCATGTCGTACTCCTTCCAGCCTGCGGAGTGTATAGATGCTGCATCTTGGTCAGCTTTCCTAGCAAGGATTGGAGATCCATTTGCTATATTGCGGTGTACATGGCTTAGTTCACCCTACAGCTTCATTACTCATTCTTCGGGCATGGATTATCTTCCTCTGGCTGGTTTGAGAGGCATGATTACTTACCACCCACTGGCCGTGATGTGTCAATTTGACCAATTTCAGGATTTTCATCCTTTTGAGGGGGCATCGAGTCAGCACTTTGCTTCACGCCATTTATTAGTGGAGGATAGATCTAGGTTGTATGCCTGTTGGGATCAGCGAGAGTTAGCTGAGTTTTTTGTCAGTCATCTGGGTCGTTCTGCAGAGTATTCCGCATGGATTGAGACAAAGACTGCATTTACTATGGTGGTATCCACAGTGCAGGAGACTGATTCCGATGATGAGGAGCCTATGAAGGAGACTGATATTCCCATCAAGGAGGACTTGACTGCTAGGTTACCAGCATTTGTGATGGATTCTCGCACTATGAGTGCTACTGTTATTCAATATTCAGCACAATATTTGGAGTAGAGTCTACATCTGATGACCTTTGAGAGAGATCAAGCTAGGACCTTGATGTTGATAGCTCTTGATGAGAGAGATGCAGCTCTATTAGAGAGAGATGAGGCCAGATCAGCCAGAGATGCAGTGATTGTAGAGCGGGATGCTGCCCTATCTGCCTGGGATGTGGCCATCACAGATAGTACCTCAATGAGATCCCATACGACTGGCATCATTGCCGATGTGAGTGCATACATCGATGAACATCATGCCACTATGCAGTTAGCCTCTGATCTACTATCTCGTGTAGATACCATTGGGCAGGAGCTTGCAGCTTTACCTCCTTCTTTGGAGAGGGATGTTATGTTAGATATGATAGTCAGCATACATATAGATCCGTAGATAGACCTGTATTTTCCTGCACAGACTAGCTTAGCCATTTTGTCATGTACAACACATTGTATATATCAAACAGTATTATATATGGCAGAGAAATATATTTTGATTTACTTCCCTTTTAGTTATGCCTTGATACTTGCTTGATATTTGCCTATTTCTTCAGGGCTTGTGATCTTGATGCATTCTGAACTCATCCTTGATATGTGGACATTGAGCCATCACAGGATCTTTTAGAACGGATCATCGATCTATGTGTATCCCTACCATCTTTAGTGTCTTGGGACTGATTTCTGTATGGAAATGTGGAGAGGAGTGTGGCTTTTCCTCTCTGAGATTGACCGCTCCACAGATGGTCGCCAGTACTCCTATTTGTGAGAAGCCTAGTTAATTCCATCTCTTCTGGATTGGTGTTTCTCTTTGAGGCACAACCGCAACTTAGATGGTCACCGAATCTCCTATTGGTGAGGATAGGTTGGGTAATTCAATCCCTTTGGTCTGAAGCCGATGAAATGTGGTGGATTAAAGTTTGATCCCAGTACCGTGTGACAAGTATTTTTCTTCTGGTAGGGGGTTAGACTAAACCATAAATGGCTGCCTACATACTCCTATTGAAGAGGAGATCAAGTCTGAGTAGTTCAAACCTGGAGTAATAGGTTCAACACTGAATGTGAAAGGCAGATGGGTATAGAAGCTTTATTGATAAAGAAAGGAGTAGAAGTATTTTTGTGGTTTTTTTTTGTAGATAAAGGGGCAGAAATGTTTTTGTTATTTTTTGTTTATTGACCGCCATATAGAATATGGTTGCCTCGTACTCCGGTGTATCGTGGAGATCGGTCGACGAAGTTCACCCCTCGTGACGAATTGCGTTAAAAGAGAAGTATGAATCCCATGTGCAAAGCTATATCATGGGAGAAAGAAAGTTTAATCCGTGATTGGGACAAATCGCAGTGTGGAAAAAGTTTGATCCCGTCTTCGTGACAAACCGAAGCGTGAAAAGGTTAATCCCGTCTTCAGGATAAACTACAGGTGTGAAAGGTTCAATCCCGTCTTCAGGATAACCAAAATTATGTGAAAAGTTTGAAAATGAGGTGAAACTAGGCTGATGGTTTGAAGTGTATGTTTCCCCGAGGGGCAGAAGAGTTTGTAAAAAGAGGGTTAGAAAATCGGAATGACTGGTGATTTGATGATCCAAACCAGGATGTTTGCTTGATGGAAACCTCAGATATAGTACCGTTTCACGGTGTCCAAGTTGATAAGCTGTGGAAATTCATCGCCATCCATTTCCTATAGTCTGAGAGTGCCTTCTGTCAATACTTCCTTGACAATAAACGGGCCTTCCCATTTAGGAGCGAATTTTCCCTTAGATTGATCTTGGTTGTCAATGATATATTTTAAAACCAAGTCATGTTGTTTGAACCATCAGAGTCGGACTTTCCTCGCCAGAGATCCGGAAACTTTTTGATATATATCCCACCATGGAAGATAGCCACGGTTCGCCTTTTGTCTATTAGAGACAATTGGTGATACCTGTCTTGTACCCATTGGTCCTCATCTAGCTGAGCATCCATCAACACTCTGAGGGATTCCATTTTCCACCTCTATGGGGAGCACTGCTTCCATCCCATAGGCTAATGAGTGGGGCGTTGCCCCAGTGGAAGTACGCATGGAAGTTCTGTAGGCTAATAAAGTCAGAGGTAAGAGGTTAGGCCATCCTTTGTGATTGAAGGACATTTTCTGCATGATCTTCTTGATATTTTTATTAGCCGCTTCAACAGCACCATTCATCTTTGGACGGTAGATGACGGAGTTAAGGTGTTTGATGTGGAATTTACTGCATAACTCCTCCATCATTTTATTGTTGAGGTTCTTAGCATTGTCTGACACAATGACCTCTGGTTGTCCATATCGACAGACGATATTTTTTCTGATGAAAGCAATGATGACTTCTTTGGTAACCCTGGGGAAGGAGGATGCTTCTACCCATTTGGTGAAGTAGTCAATCATATTGAATATGAATCGATGTCCATTACTGGCTTTGGGCTTGATGGGCCCAATCATGTCTATTCCCCACATTGAGAAGGGTCATGGCGAACTCATATTATGGAGTTCCCTTGGAGGGGCATGGATATCATTCCCATGAATTTGGCATTGATAGCACCTCTTAACGTGATCATCACAGTCAGCTTTGAGTGTAAGCCAATAATGCCCTATTCTAAGGATCTTCTTGATAAGTAAGGGTCCGCTCATGTGTGGGCCACATACTTCACCATGGATCTCATCCATGAGCCTCTGAGCTTGGTCTTTGTCCAAAAATCTGAGGAGACCTAATCCTGCATCTCTCTTGTAGAGTGCATCTCTGCTCAGGTAGAATTTCATAGCAAGTCGATGGATCCACCTCTTTTTAGTCAGGCTAGCCTCAGCGGGTGTGGATCCATCTCGCAGATACTCCTTGATATGATGATACCAATGGTGGTGGATGGGAGGTAGCTCATCCGATACTTCTCCAACATAGTTCCCATAAGCTGGGGCCTTTTGCAGGGCAAATGTGATGCTTGGCATGTTTTCCTTGTCAGGTATGTGAATCAAGGAGGCCAACGTTGCTAGTGCATCCGCAAAATCATTCCTATTATGAGGAATGTGTAGAAAGGAGATTTCTTTGAACTCCAAAGCCATCTATAAAACTTGCTGATGGTAGGGCAGTAAATATAATTCTTTAGTTTGATAGATTCCTGTGGATTGTTTGATTACCAATTCAGAATCCCCAAAGATAGTTAACCGCCTGATGCCTATTGAATCAGCAAGTTTTAGCCCCATGATACACCTTCATACTCGTGTGTTGGTGCCGATAAACCGCAATTTGACGCGACGGATATCGCTTCCCGTCATCGGACACTAGAACCTGCCTCCAAATCCGTAACCTTCCATGTTAATAGCTCCATCAAAATACATTTTCCATGTATGGCATGCATCGTACTGATTGTGTTGCTGAACTGCCATTACCCCTTCATCGGGGAAGTATGTTTCCAAGGGTTTGTAGTCCCCTGTAGGTGCGGTGGCCAGTTGATTCGCAATTCCTTGACCTTTGACAGACTTTTGTGTCACGTAGACGATGTCAAATTATTGTAGGATCAACGCGGGATATGAGATGGGTTGTGTGACCATGGAGGTAATGTTGTAACCTCATGGAAGCCCATGCTAAAGCACAGCAAGTCTTCTCAATCAGAGTGTACTTGTGTTCACTGATGCTGAATCTTTTGCTGAGGTAATATATAGCTCGTTCTTGGCCTCTATCGTCTTTTTGCCCAAGCATACAGCCCATGGCATTATCATTAATGGACAGGTATATGAATAGGGGAACATCATCCCTGGGAGGTACCAAAACAGGAGCATTAACCAGCTGCTTTTTAATGGTAAGGAAGGCTTTCTGACACTCATCGTTTCATTTCATGGAGGAGTTCTTCCTTAACAATTTGAAGATGGGCTCACAGGTTGCTGTGAGTTGAGAGATAAACCTGCTAATGAAGTTGATTCTTCCCAAAAATCCCCGTATTTCCTTCTCTGTCTGAGGAATGGGCATTTCCTTGATGGCCTGGATTTTGTTGGGATCCAGCTCAATCCCTTTGTGGCTGACTAGAAAACCTAATAACTTGCCTGATTGAACACCAAAGGCTCACTTGGCTAGATTCAACTTCAAGTTGTACTTACACAACTTGTTGAAAATCTTTTTGAGATGGTCTAAGTGGTCTTCCTCCCTTCGGTATTTGACGACGATGTCATCCACGTAGATCTCTATCTCTTTATGCATTAAATCGTGGAAAAGAGCCATCATAGCTCACTGATAGGTTGCCCCGGCATTGATGAGGCTGAATGACAACCGTTTGTAGAAAAAGGTTCCCCAAGGCGTGATGAAAGAAGTTTTCTCACGGTGTTCCTCAACGACCATAATCTGATGGTACCCCGCGAAGCAATCCGCAAAGGAGTATATGTCGTATTGAGCAGTATTGTCAATGAGAATGTGGATAAAAGGTACGAAAAAGCTATCTTTAAGGCAAGCTTTGTTCAAATCCCGGTAATCCACGCAAACTCGTACCTTTCCTCCTTGTTTAGGCACGGGAACAATGTTGGATATCCACTCCAGATATGTAGACACCATGATAATGCTAGCTTGAAATTGTTTCACAATTTCTTCTTTTACCTTTAAACTCCAATCAGGTTTCAATCGCCTAAGTTTTTGCCTGACTGGCTTAAATCCCTCCTTAATGGGAAGGCGATGAAGGACAATGTCAGTGGACAAACCCACCATGTCTTCATGAGACCATGCAAACACATCCTGGAATTGGGTTAATAGAGCAACCATGTCATTCCGTTGGTTTGGGGTGAGGTCTGAACCAATCTGGATTAGCTTAGGGCTTTCTAAGGTTCTGAGATTGTAAGAAGTGGTTTGATCAAGGTTGGGTTTAGGTTTATCTATGACCCATTCCTTAATCTCCTAAGGTGTCTTAATGTCCTCTTGTATTTCCATTAAGTCTGAGTCCAACTTTGTATCAAAGTTATAGTCCTTGTGGAGAAAAGGCACCTCATCAGCAAGTACATACACATCTAAGTTCAGAGTCCTGAAATAAAATATGCTTTCACTTAATATATGAAACTGTTTAATCATACACAAGTGTTAGCATGTAGTGATAAAATAACTGCTAATATTGTATAGAAAAGTAAGCAATTAAAGTTATCTATAGGGAAAAGGGATTTTCTGCCCGTTTTACCCTCGTTGACCAATGCATGGAGTGCTGCTCCAATTGTCGAGGGCAAAGTCTTGATGGACCGCAGTGATGGAGGGATTATCATTGTCCTCCTTCTCCCGAATGATAACCATGACATCTGGGCAATCATCGTCTGGGGTATATCTGTTTGTATGTTCATCATAGACAATGATTCACATGCCTAACATCATCGAGGCGATGTCGTGTTTACGTTTCCGTTCCCTTTCTTCCACTTCGGGATTAGGAATCAACACCTCTTTTTCTTTGAATGGTACTGGTTTGGGAAACAACATAGCCATAACATGGGCTGGCACCTTTACTAGAGACTGTATCAACTCATGCGCTGCAGATGGAGAAAATTGCCGTGTGGCGGAAGCTTGAGGAACCTGCTTGTGCTTATGAGGATTCCTGTGATTGGAATTGGCAGAATAGCCTAGTCCGGCTGTCCTGATTTGACTGGACACTTGAATAGGGTGCTTAATACCCTGTTGATTTTTACCAAGCCCTTGTCCAGGCTGATGACCCAATGAAATCATTTCTTGAGTGGCCGACATAATCTTGGCAGAAATCTTGGGTATGGGAAGTGGTGATCTAATAGGATGGTATTGCGTGTTAATCACTTCCAAAGTATGAAAACTGGTCGGTTCAACTTCTAAATTGAAGCTGATAATTGGTAGATCTCCTTATTCTGGACATTCTTGCTCAGCGTTGACACTGACTAAGCTATTGTTGAAAATGTATTTGAGTTGTTAATGTAGTGTAGAAGGAACGACCCCATCCATGTGGATCCATGGTGTCCCCAATAGCAAGTTGTATCCTGAATCTATCTTGAGGAAGTGAAAGGATACATTGAATGTATTTGGACCAATTTTAATTAGTAGCTCAATCTTTCCAACGAAATTTCGTCGGGATCCATCAAAAGCTTTGATAACCGTATGGCTGCTTCAGATCTATTTGAGATTGACGTTTATCTTTACCAAGGTGGTATAAGGACATATATTTAGAGACGAACCTCCATCTATCAAAACTCCAGCTAACATATACCCAGAGGACAAAACTACGATGTGAAATGGTTTGCAATGACCGGTCCCTTCGGGCGGTATGTCATCATCAGTGAAGGATATCACATTGTTGTTAAAAATATGATAAACCATATGTTGAAATTTTTCCACATCCACTGATTTTGGTAAGTAGGCTTCTTCCAAAACCTTTAATAAGATCTTCCAGTGATCCTCGAAAGAGAAAACCAAGTCCAGTATTGAGATCTGATGTGGATCTTCTATTAAGCTTAAAAACACATTGGCTTCATTATGGCCCATAGTGCGGAGGAATTTCTCAATCCTCTCCATGGGAATCTTCCCCTTTGCTTTGATGGCGGGCTTTATCACCCTCTGAGGAAGATATAGTGGATTTTTCTTCGACACTGTAGCAGTAGTATGAGACGTGGATCCTTCAGCTTCTCCATAATTTCATGGAACTTTATGTAAGCTGACAACAGGATATTGTGGTCTGAAGGGTAAAGAAATTGGCTCTGGTGTGGCCACTTTCAAAGGATTGTTAGCTCCTTTGCGTTGAATTTCTTATATGTGAGATGATTTGACAGTCTCATCATCCTTAGCGAATATAACTGCTACTGATCCCTTCCATTTGGTAGGACGTGTATTCCCACTCTCGAGTTGAACAGTGTCATCGTCTGCCAGCTGCAGGACACCGCTATCAATGAGATTCTGAATGAGATGGCGGAGTGCCCAACATTCTTCTGTGCTGTGACCGCGAGAATGTGAATGATATTGACATACTCTATCAGAGTTGAACCGTCTTAAACAGGGATTAATTGGAGGCATAAGGGAGGTAATTCTTCATTCGTTGATCAGTATTTGAAATATCTCCTCCATAGGTTGGCCCAGGTATGTGAATTCCCTTTGATTGGAAAAATCCCAACGGGCTTTAGCATTTGCTCTCTTTGCAACCTTATCCTCCATAGATTCGCTTTCTGAAGGTGATGGTGGAGCATTCATAACAAAAGGAAGGAGATAGGCATGCTCCTGGCTGATTAATTGGCGTGTGACTTAATGCTGATGGGTCACCAGTTCTGCCAATTGCTCAATTTGCTTGCAAAGAGCTTTCATCTTTCGTTCCATATGAAAATGGAATTTTGCATAATCCCATCTGTCAACACCGTCTTTGATGGTCTGGGATGATTCACCATTAAAACTGGAACTCTGTCCAGTGCTCCAACTAATCATGTTAACCTCTTCTTCTTTGTGTTGAGGAAGAGGGTTGTCTTGCACATGAGGTTGATCTGGTTTGGTGACCACGATCTCACCATTGTCTATTAAATCTTTGATCTTGTGTTTTAAGGCCCAACAATCTTGAGTATCATGTCCAGGTGCTCTGGCATGATAAGCACACTTCCGAGTAGCATTAAAACCCCTCCCATTAGGGTTGGCTAGTAGAAGAAGACGTGTGATTTTCTTCTGAGTAGTCAGAAGAGCAAGAATATTCTTGAGCGAGTCCCCTAAGGGTGTGAATGTTCGAGGGCGCTTTGCTTCTCCACTTTTAGGCAATGGAAGGTTTGAAGACTGTGCTTGGAAAGGGGAGTAGTCTCTCCTCCGAGATAGCATGTTCCGATCGCCTTTTTGACCTTGTAGTATCAAGGAAACATCTTCTCTTCTTTTTTATGGACCCTCGGGTTGTTTCCATAAGATCCGGATCGATGTGTTCAAAGAATCGCTTAAGAGCAAGCTAGGTCTTGAATCTTCCCCGACTTCAATCCCATCTCACCCATCTCTCCATGCTTGATCATTTCAGAGAATTGTTTGCCAATACCAGCTAAGACTCTTTCATAGAAAGGAGCTTCCTATATATCTATGAAAGTCATGACCATTTCTGACTCTGTCATGGCAGGAATAACTTGAGCAGCAAGGTGCCTCCACCTTTGAGCATACTCTCTGGAAGACTCATTATACTGTGTCTTGACCTTGGTAATCTAGTACCGGTCAGGAGCCATCTGAGATTGAAAACTATATTGAGTGAGGAAGGCGTGAGCTAGCTCTTCCCAGCTATGGATCTTTGAGTTGTCTAATCTGGTATACCATGAACCAAGCTTCTCCAAATACACTCTTCCGGAAAACCGCATTCTCGAGCTTCTCGCTTTCTCGATAAGATCCAAGTTCTCCAATGAACACTTTCAAATGTGTATAAGGATCCCCTAACCCATCATACTTTTCAAAGTCAGGGGTTTTGAATTTCTCTGGATAATGAACACCAGGGAATATGCAAAGGTCAGCATATGAAACACTTCCATGTGTTCCAATTCCTTTGAGAGCATGAATAGTCTCCTCCATTTGGAGGACCTTCTTCCTGATATCACCGGTGTCTGGATCTCTTTTGAGATGGGTGTTTTCAGGGTCTTTGTTGGTCGTATCCAACTGAGGTTCTGGAATTATTTTTTCCAAACCTTGAGCTCCTTCTTGTGCAGAGGATTCTATATGCGTAGGCATCTTTGAGCCCTGAGTAGACTTATCCAATTCTTTTAGCAGAACAGCCAAATCTCTAATTTCTTTACTTAATTCATTAAATTCTTCTCGAGAAACGGCATTAGAATGGTCAGAAGAAGATATGATTAGTTGTAGGCTTGTGGCCTTTTTGGATTTTGAGCGGGTAACAGGCCCAATGATTTCCCTACAAAAGGCTTATGTAGTTTAGTCTTAGGAATAATGTAAATGCTATCATAATGTGTCCATTTTAGGAATATCATCCTGCAAAAACGGGTGTTAATTGATAACATGTCATGTATGCATAAATAATCTTCATATTTTCCATATAATAAAGATGAACATGGAATAAAATTACAAGTAAATGCTTTTACAAGTAATTGAAAATGGAAAGCATGAAGAGACTTTCCTCCGCGTTTGGTTTATCAGAGGTTGACCTATCTCAGGGTTACTCCCGCGGCTTTTTGGCATGAATGTCACCAGATCTTCGCAATCTACTTAACGGGAAGTTAATTCGGTCTTTCAACTGGAGCGAATCTGGGTGGTACCTTTCCTAGGCCTCGTTAGAATTAGTCTCCCTATGAGTCCAGTAATCAAACACCGACAGGATATCGTCATGGTGGACGAACCACACAACATACATTCACATACAATGTGTCTCACCGTTTATGAAAATGATGACATGTGCGAAGCACTAATATCACAGATAGATATTTTGCAGTGTAGTAAGTAAAATGAATTCATATACATTCATCATAAATATAAATGCAACATTCACACACAAGCATATAACAGATTTGAAAAGCTTGTAGTAGCGGGTTAAGCCCTCTTACTCGAGTCCCCAGTGGAGTCGCCACCTGTCGATGTCGAAATTTTTATTTGTCCCTTTTTCGTTACTTGTTCTTTGGTGTTCTCATGTTATATGAGATTTGTTTGAAAAAACAAGTGAAAAAGGTCCGACATGTATAATGTCGACGATTAGACTTTAAGAGTCGTCAGTTGGTGTTTTTAACTGGTTGCACCAATGCAACCAAGAAAAGGTTTGCACATTGACCTAGTGATGTGACACTGCTAAACGGGTCTGTGAAACCGAGATTCGTTTGGGTTCGGGGGCTTGATTATGCGGAGGAAAGGTGTTAGGCACCCCCCGACATCCGTGTTACCACGGTGACCGCCACTTTTTAAGAAACTGTTATATGAATGTGTGTGTGTGTGTGTGGATCAATGTGCAATTATTTGAAAGTAGTTCGAGGCCTCATTCGCACCTATATACAAAGGGTTTGAATTTATAGAAAAATCCAGTTTTAAACAAAATATAACAATGAAGTTTTGTAAAAGAGGTTTTTCAAACCCTGTGCTCAATAGGAATTGAGACCTTTTCATACTTCCATTTTATTATTAAATGTTCGGCTTGTTTGCTTTTATTTTCGAGATGCAAAGCATCTTCGAGAAAATAATATACAGCAGTGCTGAACTCCTCATGGGCATGACAACCATCTAAGGAAATTTGGACACCGTAAATAATGTACAAGCTGCTTACAGCTGAAAATGTCCATCACGGGAACCGAATCTAGATTCAGTAGACTGAATTTGTGATCACATGATTCCTAGGCTCACATGATGCCGTAATTTGTATGAAAAGTAGTAAGCAGTTATATATATAAAAGCTATAAATATATATATAGACATGATCAACCACCATGAAGCAACTCCATGGGGGATCAAAAATGTAAATATATAAAAGCGGTAAATATATATATATATGGACATGATCAACCACCATGAATCAACTCCATGGGGGATCAGAAAAGTAAATAAAGTAGTAAATGCGATCAACCGCCACGAAGTAAACTCCAGGCAGAACTAAATGTAAATAAAGTAGTAAAAACAATCAACCGCCATGAAGTAAACTCCAGGCGGGACGAAATGTAAATAAAGTAGTAAAAGGCCACAAAGTAAACTCCAGGCCTGACAAAAATGCATATATATATATATATATATATATATATATAAGTAATAAACGTTCCGGATATAAAATCTAGGCTCATCAGACAGAGTCTGACAACAGTTTATATATATAAGTATATATATATAAGCAAGTAAATGCTCCAGACATAAGTCTAGGCTCAATCGAGGCATAATTCGATAATGTTAGTCCATATATAAATATATACATATATAAGTATATATATAGACAAAAATGAAAACCACAGACCGAAGTCCGGGCATACACACACAACACGACTTTCAATGTGAAGAATAGTGTGTGCAAAGATGAAGAGAAAGGCTTTATAGAGTGTGAGAAGGCTTATAGTGGGCTGCCAATGCAGGCTTCCATGACTCTAGATGGATAAACACTCAGCTCCCGCTGGTAAAAATATAGCTATATGTGAGCTAACAGGTGTTTAAAATGAGAAAGCACTCAATATGGGGTGTGTATAGAGTAAATTGGACAGGGCTTCCTCGCCTTTATTTTCTTTTTAATATGTCCACCCCAAGCTCTATATTTATAGAGCTAGTGATCATAGGGAGTGCACTGCGGCGACCGCAGATGCACTCGCTTCGCCGCAGAGATGCACTAACATGCCTACCTGGCCGCCTGGCTCCGCAGTCTTGTCATCTCGAATTACGTGCACTGTAATGTTTGCTCGAACTTGCAGAACTTCAATCCGAGCATCCGAACGAGGTGTATAAGACCTTCTTCGGACCATTTTTGTCGAGAGTTATGCAATGACATGGGATTAGAGGTTGTACGAAGTCAGGAAGAGGGGACCATGGCCATAGTCTTCAATCTTCAAATTCTATCCAGTGTGCTGCCACGCGTAATAGTCATCGGGATTGGAACTCCTTGGTTCTTATGGGATATTGCCATGTAGAGATGTATGTATGAAGTGTTAAGACGACGCGCAGGGGTTGAGGTGGCAAGATGACGATTTTACTCCTCACCGGGGTAATCTCCGGTTTGGGCTAATAGCAGACGTTGCTTAGGGTTACATTTGAGATTGGACTGCTGCAAGTGTTTGAATTCCGCAAGTTCATCTGTAAGTATGCCTGTCTTCCCAGTGTTAGCTCCGGGTCTGAGGAATGAGTGCCTCGGCAGGAGGTCTGAGATTGAAGCTAATCGCATGCATTTGAAATAAGCATTTCTGGGGTTCGCCAGAACTGCAACAACATTCCTTGGGGTTATCTCCGAGGTTGGAAATGATACTCCCGGTGTGTGTTTCGGGGTTGAGACTGAACTTCCGGTAGTATCCGGAATGGATGTGTTGTCTTTCAGGGTTATCTCTGAAAGACGAATCTTCCCTTCTATATTGTTAGTAACAGGTGTGCAGAAAATTTCTAGTGTCTACAAGTAGCTCCGCAGTGCCAGAACGGGGAACAAGACACTGGAGAGATGCGCCGCATCGCACGTTATACCAAAGGACACGTCATCGCAGCGCCGGTCCTAAACAAAAGGTAGAGTAGAATTAAAATGACTATAAAGAGAAGGCAAGTTGATTGAAGGTGAATTATGACCTTAATTAAACTTAAAGTAACATCTTAAAGGATGATTAAAACCTTAAGTTTAACATTTGAAAGTTAACAAAAGGTTAAAATCTATAACGACTCGAAAGGAGAGTGAATTAACAGTAGAAGACACTAAAGTTAAGTGTTCTAAACCCTTGTGTATGTTTATTTTGGACAAGCTTTATGATTCATGTATCCTACACCTGAATTAATGTACAAAGAAGTCGAAACCATTTCCTTCGGCTAGACTAAACTTAGAGTATTTTGTTGATTTCATTATAATCTATCAAGATATTATTGATATTACTATCTTGTGCTAACTGTTTTGGTATGGATTCTGAGAAAGACTGAGTATGAACAAACAAATGTTTTGTAGTAAAGCGACTGGCACGCGAGGTTGCCAAAACTTGAACGTAGATACGTTCAATGTAGTAGTGTTGTACAACATAGAGTACTATAGGCTGATCACTTAGACATGCTCGTAAGAAATGTCGAACTTACGGACTTAGTGTCGAGTTGTCCTTTTTAAAGAAAGAATGAAATGCTCAAGGTCTTGGACCAAAATAAAGGTTTAATAGATGTTGTTCGTTGATAAACATTTTAAAGAAAAGAGAAGTGCTATTTTGAATTATCTATATTACTTCATAACTATTGATTAAGTTATAGAAGATATATATTTGTATAATTCATGCATGTTGCCCGATTATAATTGTTACACTTGCTGAGCTAGTTATGCTCACCCTTGCTTGAATCATATGAATGCAGCTAAAAATGAACGGACAGAAGGATCTAGTAAGGATAAAGGGAAGGCTAAGGCGAACAAGTAATTGTCATTGTAATAGAATAGTAATAATTTTGTATTAATTTGATACTATGATGAAGAACATATGTAATGGTTACAAAGAACCTGGGAAGGGATATATTATTATGTAATATATAGAAGACATATTCACTCTATTGATGTATTTTAATTGAATGTATGTGTAAATAGTAACACCGTGTAGCACCATCTGTCAGGTTGGAAGATACCCGGATTTGGGGGCGTCATAGGTTGGTATCAAAGATGTAGGTTATAAAACTTAAGGGGGGAGAAAACTTTAGGCCATAACCTTAAGAAGAGTTAAAGAATTAAAAGATGAAGTTAACCCTAAAAATGCATTAAACATGATATGTGTTTATAATATTCTAATGTTATGTACTAATCAAGATAGTTTGTTTTATTGTAGATATCAGGAGATAACATGATGTATAGAGATATACATGTGGTTAATGAAGAGTTCGGGAACCAAATAGAGATTTTACCGACACCCGTAACTGAGTTGCCAGAGGTGGTGGTGGTTAAGTCAGAAGATTCCGAGAACTTAGGGTTTACATCCTTGTTCGATGGAATGTCCGAGGAGGAGGTGTAGGTAGTATCGTTTAACACGGTAGTACCTATAGAGGAGATGACTTCGTGGGGGTCAATGAAGGCATTATTTATGATCGTGTTGGATAGGAATATCCATTTACGGAAAGAGATAAAAGAATTGAAGGAGGAGATCCATGACATCTTGGAAGACAAGAAAGATATGGAGACATTTTGGGAGGTGGAACATGATGAGAAGGTTTTGGGAAAGGGCAAGGTCCATGAGCTGAAACACGAGGCCTTTGAGCTTAGGGAGGAGCTAAAGGCCAAGAAGCAGAAGATTGGTAAGATGTCCTATATTCATAAGAGTTCTCATGAGGATTATCAGCGACAGGTTGCTGAGTATCCCGTAGAGACCGGGCATACTCGACATACGATCAGTCGTGATTTGGTGGTCAGTCTTGCCGATGTTGATTATGCAAATGCCATTAGGCAAATGTAATCTAGTTAGTAACTAGAGTAGGTTTAGATATGTAAATATTGTGTATCTATGTAGTGACATAAAACCCTCTTTTGTATAATCAAAGGGTAGTCTTTTGTAAATCCCAATTTTTGAAAAGTAATTGCCGGAAGGTAATGTAATTAGCCAAGGCTATGTAATGATGAACGATGTAGATTATACTACAAAGGAGAAAAGAATATCAATATAAGCACGCTATTGGACATGTTATGCAATGAGTTTGAGTTATTGTTTAAAAATGAATAATGACTAATCAATAAGAAGAAAGTAATAATAAAGTGTTATTCATTTTAACAGAAAAATGCCGCCAAGAAGAAGACAATGAAATCCGGAATCTAATCAACCATAAGGGGGACCGATTAACCCAATGCAGGAGTTTATTAACTTATTAACAGATGCCTTTAATAGAAATGGTGAAAATATACCTGTCAATCATGCGGTAGTGCGTGCTACTACATTTAAGGATTTTAAGAGTGTAGGTCCGCCAAAGTTCAAAGGAACCACAGACCCTATAGAAGCCCAAACTTGGGAAAAATAAGAGATTGAAAAGGCATTTGTAATTGCAAATGTCGAAGAGGGGCAGAAGAATTCTTTTGATACCTACATGATGAAGGGAGAGGCCAACTTCTAGTGGGAGGCGAACCAGGCTAGGGCTGGAGTGGAGAATGTAATGTGGACACGGTTCAAGAAGATATTCTTCGAGAAATATTTCCCCACGAGTATGCAGGGTAGGATGGAGATGAGATTTTTAGAACTGAAACAAGGGGACATGACTGTTCCCCAATATGCTGCCAAGTTCAATGAACTGGCAAGATTTACTCCACATCAGGTGGATACGGAGGTGAGAAAGGCGAGGAGATTCGAGCAAGGCTTGAAACCCTGGCTCTATAGTTGAATATCAGTGTTTCAAAGTAATTCCTTTAGAACCAATCTGGAGAAGGCAATAATCGCAGAGGGTGGTAGCAAGGCCTTAAGCCAATACCACAGAAAGAAGAAGAATACGAGTAAGGTAGATGGGAGAGTGAAAACTGAGGGAGCCAGCGGGAGTGGCAATGGACAGAAGAGGAAGACTTTTAACTCTGGGAATACCGGAGTAAAACAAGGAGATCTTAAGAAGAGGATGGAGGCGTGTATGTTAGGTTTGTAATATTCATGAACGCAATCAAATTGCAAAAATAAGCGAAAATGTGTAAAAATCAGAGTTTAAAATTTTTACAAACCATATACCCGGATCACCCTTTATGCACAATTATTAATTAAACGAAAAAGAAAGAACAAGAATCATACCCTTGAAGATCTGAGCTTCCTCAGGTACAAGTTCACCTCCAATCCTTTTCGCGTTCAACTTGAATCCACCGGGTTTGGTTCCTTCCTTTGATCAACGTTAGCCACCTAAGTGTTTGGCCTCTAGAGGTGATCCACCAAGGAAGAACAAAAATTCAAGAAGATGGGTGTTTGACAAAACCCTAGTTTTCTATCTCTATAGAAAAGACGTACTCTCCCAACTATTGGAATTACGTATGTTGTTAAAAAGTCAACAATCACTTCACCCATAATAAGACTCCTCTTATTTATAGATGTGGGCAACCCTCCTTAACAATTAAGGAATTGGATTTTATTTAATTAATTAAATTCTTTTAATTAATTAAGCTCCCTAATCTTATTAGGGATAATTAATTAAACTTTTAATTAATTAGCCTCCTAATCTTATTAGGAATAAATGGGAGTACTTTTTTTTAATTAATTGTCAAACTCCTTTAGGAATTAAATAATAATAATAGTAATAATAATAATAAGACTCCTCTTATTAATTAATATTTAATATTTTATAATATTAAATAATAAATATTAAGCTATTTAATTTATTCTATCACCATAGATTAAATTAAATATACTTAACTTATTATTACGATTATGCCATTAACTTCTTAAATAATTATTCTTCCTTTTATGTTGTGACCCTTTAGGTTCTCCATATTAAACCGGTTGTGAATAAATCAATTAGAACAATTCTAATCTTGTTTAAATAAATAAATTAAACTATTAATTTATTTAAATAAATAATATTTATTCTACAATAGGGATAAACCTCCCTAGCGATTAACGACTTTCCAGATAATATAGATTTCAACATTAATCATAAAAAAACCTTTGAGTAAATAGTTACCGTACAATTCAATCCTTCCATCATACAATATCCCAATTAAATATAAGACATGGAATTACTGTCAAGTCTTATTTTATTTAATTACATGTATTTCGACTCTTAAATGCACAACTCCAAATAATACAAATTAGAAACTCCTTTCTAATTTCATTCTGCCTTGGCCAAGGACTACTGAGTTGTCATTTATCGAATCACATAGGACATTTCTCTTCTTTTACTAGAAGTGGTAGATTCTTTATTTATCATACATTATCTCCATGTACGACTTATTATACCCAAGCATACCTTTTGATATACCCTAAGGGTCTTAAGGAATAAGTCAAAGTATAACTCATCATACACAAGATACTATGATGACCTCAAGTCCAAGGATCACTTGTACTACTATCACTACAGGAATTCCTATTGATAGGCAAGTAAAACTCCATTAGGTATTCCTTAGCGAGCAATGTTCAGTGAACTTATTCTCTAATAAGCACCTACATACTTGCTTTAGTGTCTTCACACAAATGATCATGAGATCAATCATCTTCATCCAATGAGCAAGTTAACGTGATGTACCAATCTATCCTGATTCACTAATCCCCAATTTAGTAATCCAACGATTGGGAACTATTTTAGTTTTAAGCTTTCTAAGAATTTAGATCTCATTAGAATGATCATCATCATTATTCTAAAAGCATTACTTAAAACTATGGGTTTATCACATATTATAAAACAGCATCATGTAGATAATTAAAAGCCTTTAATAAATAAATACTTTTTATTAATAAATGAATAAGATTGTTACAAAGTATATACTTTATCATCAAACATGATTGGCTTGTGTGCATACTACTTTCCATCTCCCACTTGCACTAAAGCCAATCGCCATGGTATCTCATACCCTTCTTCTCTAAGTGACGATTATCCTGCTGTTGGATAAGCTTTAGTAAATGGATATGTAATGTTGTTCTTAAGAGTCCACTATCTCTATAGTGATTTCTCATTTTTCAATGATTCCTATAATCAAATGAAAGTGCCACAACACATGTTTAGATCCAAGATGAGACTTAGGAACTATTCCTAGTTCTGTAATAAATTTATCATCCAAATAATTAACTTGCAGCTTCATTTACAGCTATATACTTTGTCTTTATCACTAAACCAGCAACCTTTTGCTATTTGGAACCATTCCAATTCACTGCACCACTGTTCAAGGTAACCCTTTACCTTAAAGTGGATTTTCTGTCGTCTTGGTCTATCTGAAAAACTTGAGTATGTTAAGCCCTCTAGTTTTAATTTAAACCCACCATAAATTTTAATCACATCCTTAGTTCTAGTTAAGTACTTTAAGATGTTTTTCACTGTCTCACAGTGAACTTCTCCAGAATATGACTGATCAACATCAGGTCTCGTACATTTCATTGCATACATGATAGTTACTCATGCGATCTCTCTTTTGGAGTCTATGGGGAATATTAAGAGAGATACACTCCATGGCTCATCAACATGAGACATCCCATGGAGTTTGCCATGCTAAACGACTTTAGTATCAAATGAATATACGTTCCTTGGGTTAAGCTGAGCATCCTTTTAAATCTATCTATATAGATTTGCATCCCCAATTACGATACTCTCCCCAAATCATTCATGGAGGAATGTTTAGACAATTTTATCTTTATTGATTATAGCATTGGTATGTTATTCCTCATCCGTAGTATATCAACATATAATACTAGAAATTTCACAACGCTCCCACTGATCCTTTTGTACACACTAGAAGTCTTACCTCATCGTATGTAACTCTGGATCATCATCTTCTATGATGCGTTACCTCATCATCATCATCTATGATGAATCCATATCTCTCTCGTATCTTGTGACTATTCCGCATTTACGATCTGCTTGTGGTACAATAGATCCATCTACAGGTTCCTCTTATTTGACTTATAGTGTTTTGTGGATCTTGAACTCTTCAAGATCTATAATCCTCCCACTAGCCCTTCAATGATAAACATCTTTATCTTAGAAGGAAACGTGTTTCGCAATAAACAGCTTTTGCTAAGTAGGATTATAGAACATATACCCTAAACTTACTTTAGGATGTCCCACAAATCTGTACTTGTCAAATTTTATCCCAAACTTATCTTTTTGAAACCTTTTCACATAAGTTGGACAACCCCTTATCTTAACATACTTAAGGTTAAGAATCCTCCCTGTCCATAACTTTTATGGAGTCTTGGGGCCGGATTTTGAGGTTACCTTTTCGTAGATATGCAGCCATTTCTAGGACATGATCCTAAAAGGATACTTGAATGTCGGTAAAATCATTATGGACCGCACCATGTCCAACAAGGTACAATTTTTCCTTTTAGATACATCAATCAATTATTGCGTATCAGGAGGCGTCCATTGTGAGAAAACCATTTGAGATTATCTAGAAACTTATTGTACAAGTATTTATTCCTTGATCTAATCAAAGAATCTTAATATTTTGCCAATTTGTTTCACTTCTGAATTCTTTGACCCTTTCAAATAATTCACACTTGTATTTCAACAAATACACACATTCAACTCTTTGAATGATCATCTCCTTTTCTTATACTAGTTTGTTCAATTTGTAAAATTATTTTCACGTAAGTCAAGTATACAAAATCCATTAAGTAATATTCCAGTTCTATACAAAACATTATTATTATAAATGGAACAACAATTGTTCTTAATTATAATACCAACAAATTTTATTTTCCAACAATAAAATGGAAATAATGTTTCTAACAAGAACTGGAATACAATAAAAACTTATTGACTTAATAGATTTTCCCGTAGGCATTGCTAAACTAAAAGTTTCTATGGCTAATGTGGCAACCTTTGCTTCATTTCCCACACATAGGATTACTTATATTTGTTTAGGTTTCTACTTACGCTTGGTCCCTTCATAAATCTATATTTATGATAACCAAAGTCGTATCCAATACCCAAGTAGAACCTCGACTTAAAGAAAATTTATTTTAAATCATGAACAAATTTATATTTGTAATCAAAACTTCACTAAACTTCTTTGGTTAGCCTCTCGCAAGATGCTTTTCAGCTTTCTTTCCAAAGGTCCAAAGCTTATTGCGGTGGGAAGCAAACTCCTTTGCTATCTGTATCAGTTTTGTTCTTATTATCCTTTATTTTGGCCTTTTCTATTTGCCTTCTTAGAATCATTCTTCTTTTCAGAAGATCTTTTGGCCCCTACCAGTAAGACATGGTCTTTCTTGGTTGGAAAGTGACTCTCAACATTTTTCAACATGTTAAGCAAATCTGCGAAGCTGATATCTAGCTTGTTCATATGAAAAATTCACAACAATTATGAGGAGTCCAGGAGTGAGTTCAAGATCAAATTTTGGCTCAAATCTCCATCCATGACAAAACCTGTTGTCCTAATTGATCAATCAAATTGATTATGTTAAGGACTTTTATTTGTACTATAGTGTCATCGGTTATTCTAGATCAGAAGAGCTCCTTAGATATCTGATATCTATTAGTCCTACTTTTCTTACCATCAACTACTTGATATGAAGGAATATAGTAGAAGTATCCATAGTTTCATGCTGACGCTGAAGCTCGTTACTCATGGATGCGAGCATGATGCATTGAGCCAACTGTGCATCATCTTGCCACTTTCTAAAAGTAACAATCTATTCCTCAGAGGCATTGTCTGCAACCATTGCAGGGATAGGCGTATTAAGGACATAAGATAGTTTTTTCAGCCGTGAGAACCTTTCTCAATTTCCTTAACAAATCCGTTTAATTCAGTCCGGTTAATTTAGCATATAATATGCTACGCAGTGATAGTGATTTAGACATTGTAAAATTCTGTAAATGAAATTGTAATTAACAACATTTTAACATACATTCATTTATTAATTACCAAAATAAATTAGGTCTTGTTTTAAATTGGTATCTCCCACTATTTTCTTCAAACTATATTACCCTCAATATATATAGTTCGACAATATCTAATTAAAGATATGCTAGTGAGAATAAGGATCCCATTTCAAATGTATATAGCATTGTGTGTGCACAACAAACTATATATAAATAAATAGGTAGACAACTCTTGTCAATTACATCAACTATGTAACTCCTTGTATTTTGCCTCTTAAATCATAATGGTCAAGTGTGTGCACATCCGAACTAAAATAATTTAAGTTAAGTCGGACCCAAAGATTTCCATATAAGTGAAGAGAAGACTATGACACTTTGTGTGCACAACAATGCAGTAACGTTCAATTCCTTATAAACATCATATGTAATAAAAACAACATCTTAAATATTTAATATTTGCCTTGTGTGTGCACAACAAACTCATTAAATATTCAATACTCTATTGTTTCTATCATGCTAGAAGGCGACGTTCAATATTCCAAATATCTTTAAACGTTACAACTTAATATAAAATATTTGAGGGTTTGTTATTAATTTATCTCATCTTGTTTAATACATGCATGCAAATATATATATAAAATACGCGTCATATTAATTAACATCTGAAGCATGTTTGCATAATATAATATATATATATATATATATATATATATATATATATATATATATATATAAGCATGCACATATAGAATACTATATTCTCCTTTGATTGATTATGGACTTTTATTCTAGTTTGGTTCACTAGAGCCACCAAGTGAACCAAAAGGTCAAACCCTAGGGGTGCAAGAATTAATATTTAAATATAACTATTACATTTAAACCCGGGCTCCATTACAAATGGGTCTTCAAGCGTTTCTTGCTCCTTGATCTCCAATTCTTCAAAATTAATTCTAACAATTCCTATTACAAAACTATTTAAAATAAATAGAAACCTTGATCAACAGTCAAGGGGAAGTACATAGGAGGAGGATAGAATTTACATTAAGAAAAATTAGAGAAGACGAGGTACGCAGACCCCATTTTAATAAAACTCATACATTTATGCATCCAATTAAAATAAAATTCAATCACATTGGTCAATAGTCCATAATCAATCCCATTTATTTATCATACACATCACCATATGCATCAATAAATAACATTCATCACATGAATAATAAACATTCAATATATATATTGATATCATTTAATGGGCAAATTTCGTTAGTATAAAATATAATTTTGAATCAAAATAAACTCCTTTATTTTAATCCAAATTTAAATCAAAATAAAACTATTTTATTTTAATTTATCCAATTTTGAATAAAATAAACTATTTTATTTTAATCAAAATAAACTCCTTTATTTTAATTAATTATGGAATCCAATTCCATGTAAAAAAAAAACTTTTTTATAAAGGAAAACACGGATTCTCTTTCTTATTCACAAATAAACTCTTTTATTTTTTGAATAATATGAAATCTTATTTCATATCTAAATAAACTCCTTTATTTAAGGAAATTAGGATTCTCTTTTCTATTCACAAATAAATTCTTTTATTTTGAATAATATGAAATCTTATTTCATATCTAAATAAACCCTTTTATTTAAGGAAAGATGAAATCCAATTTCAACTCCAATTAGTTAGTATGAAATTCTAATTTTAAAATTAAAATAAACTTTTTATTTTAAGATTAAAATAAACTTTTTATTTTAAGATTAAAATAAATTTATTATTTTAAGATTAAAATAAATTTTTTATTTTAATAATAAAATAATTATAAACCATAACTTATATATATATATTAACGTTAATATAAGTTATATCATGATCCATGAATCCTGGTGAATCAATGCTCCAGCCTCCACGTTTTTGAAGGGAAAAAAAACTTTTTAAACTGATTCCTCCTTTTCAAAAAAAAAAAACGTGATCCTTCAGGTTTATAAAAATCAAGCCACGTAGTTTGAACATTTTAAGAAAACATGAATCACGGAATTTACAAAAACGGGTATCACAAAAACCACGAATTTCGTTTTCAAAAAACTAACAGGTGATCATTGATTCACTAGCAAATCAAAACAGATTTCGTGAATCACCAGAAATCAGAATAGATTTCGTGATTTTTTTTTAAAATTTTATATAATAAAATTATGCCCAATTAAATTGTTCTAAACACATATCAATATACATATTAAATCTGAATAATTAATAATTCGCATAAAGGTTTGGCTCTGATACCACTGCTAGGTTTGTAATATTCATGAACGCAATCAAATTACAAAAATAAACGAAAACGTGTAAAAATCAGAGTTTAAATTTTTTACAAACCATATATCCGGATCACCCTTTATGCACAATTATTAATTACACGAAAAAGAAAAAATAAGAATCATACCCTTGAAGATCCGAGCTTCCTCAGGTACAAGTTCACTTCCAATCCTTTTCGCGTTCAACTTGAATCCACCGGGTTTGGTTCCTTGCTTTGATCAATGTTAGCCACCCAAGTGTTTGACCTCTAGAGGTGATCCACCAAGGAAGAACAAAAATTCAAGAAGATGGGTGTTTGACAAAACCCTAATTTTCTATCTCTATAGAAAAGACGTACTCTCCCAACTATTGAAATTACGTATGTAGTTAAAAAGTCAACAATCACTTCACCCATAATAAGACTCCTCTTATTTATAGATGTGGGCAACCCTCCTTAACAATTAAGGAATTGAATTTTATTTAATTAATTAAATTTTTTTAATTAATTAAGCTCCCTAATCTTATTAGGGATAATTAATTAAACTTTTAATTAATTAGCCTCCTAATCTTATTAGGAATAAATAAGAGTACTTTTATTAATTAATTCTCAAACTCCTTTAGGAATTAAATAATAATAATAGTAATAATAATAATAAGACTCCTCTTATTAATTTATTTAATATTTCTAAAATATTAAATAATAAATATTAAGCTATTTAATTTTTTCTATCACCATAGATTAAATTAAATATACTTAACTTATTATTACGATTATGCCATTAACTTCTTAAATAATTATTCTTCCTTTTATGGTGTGACCCTTTAGGTTCTCCATATTAAACCAATTGTGAATAAATCAATTAGAACAATTCTAATCTTATTTAAATAAATAAATTAAACTATTAATTTATTTAAATAAATAATATTTATTCTACAATAGGAATAAACCTCCTCAATAGCGATTAACGACTTTTTTCGATAATATAGATTTCAACATTAATCATAAAAGAACCTTTGAGTAAATAGTTACCGTCATAATTCAATCCTTCCACTATACAATGTCCCAATTAAATATAAGACATGGAATTACTGTCAAGTCTTATTTTATTTAATTATATGTATTTCGACTCTTAAATGAACAACTTCAATTAATACAAATTAGAAACTCCTTTCTAATTTCATTCTGCCTTGGCCAAGGACTACTGAGTTGTCATTTATCGAATCACATAGACATTTCTCTTCTTTACTAGAAGTGGTAGATTCTTTATTGATCATACATTATCTCCATGTATTTAACTTATTATACCCAAGCATACCCTTTGATATACCCTAAGGGTCTTAAGGAATAAGTCAAAGTATAACTCATCATACACAAGATACTATGATGACCTCAAGTCCAAGGATCACTTGTACTACTATCACTACAGGAATTCCTATTGATAGGCAAGTAAAACTCCATTAGGTATTCCTTAGCGAGCCACGTTCAGTGAACTTATTCTCTAATAAGCACCTACATACTTGCTTTAGTGTCTCCACACAAATGATCATGAGATCAATCATCCTCATCCAATGAGCAAGCAACGTATGTACCAATCTATCCGGATTCACTAATCCCCAATTTAGTAATCCAACGATTGGGAACTATTTTAGTTTTAAGCTTTCTAAGAATTTAGATCTCATTAGAATGATCATCATCATTATTCTAAAAGCATTACTTAAAACTATGGGTTTATCACAAATTATAAAACAGCATCATGTAGATAATTAAAAGCCTTTAATAAATAAATACTTTTTATTAATAAATGAATAAAATTGTTACAAAGTATATGCTTTATCATCAAACATGATTGGCTTGTGTGCATACTACTTTCAGTGTAAGAACTGTGGAAAGACTCATTTATGAGTCTGTCTCAAGGGTAAATCGGTGTGCTACAACTGTGGACAAGAAGGACACATTTAGCCTAACTGTCCAAGTCTGAAAAGGAATCATGGATACTTCGTATGTGGATCAACTGATCATATGGCGAAGAGTTGCCCGAAGAAGGGGATGGATGGTAATAAGGGCACTAATAATAGTAAGTTAGCTATTAGTGGTCCAGCTCAGTTGAGTAGATCGATGGCCCGCACCTTTAATATGACGGTCCAGGATGTAGTTGCATTGGGAGATGTAGTTGCAGGTATTATCTCAATCAACGATATAAATGCTTATGTGTTGTTTGATTCGAGTGCTACTTGTTCTTTTATAGCTTGTGGTTTTGATAGACGATTAGGATTACTTCCTGAAAGGTTTCCTATACCTTTAAATATTAAGGTAGCAAATGAAGAAATAATTCCTATTAAACATATTCATCGGCGTTGTTGTGTAGAAATACGAGGTTATAAATTATCGGTAGACCTAATACTGATAAAGTTGGGAGAATGTAACGCCCCCAAATTCAGGTACTTGAAACCCGAATTCAGTGCTTTACGATACCATTTCTATGAGCGCAATAATACTAATAATAATAACAATAATATAAATATCAAACTTAATTTAAATTTATCAGAGTCTAATCCCAAGTACGCAACCTTTACTATAATTCCTTACATGATATATAATACATATCATTGTCTTAATACAGTCTAACTATTACAAAAGATACCAATAAACATATTCTGTTTGCTTTCCTTTTCACTTGTTCTTGTATGAACCTTTGGGTTGATCATGCCTAGCTGAAAACATTTAAATTTAAATCAAGAATGAGCATTTAGGTGCCCAACAAGTAATAACAATTATAAATATAATTAGTTGAAAGAATTAAATGTTTTCTTTTTACATCACTTCTACAATAAATCGATAGTTTTGAAGTAAACTGAACCGATAATAATAACATAACAATTCTATCTCAAATTATTGAAACTACGTATTGAATATATATATATAGGGTAGTCGACAGACTATGAAGATTGTTTTCTGTTTTCGAAAAGGTTAGACAGAACTTCATCTGCAAACCATCATAACTTACGGGCACGAGGGTGTTCATCCCATAGACCATGTATTGATCAATACTACATGCAAGAATGATGTTATCGTTCACTCTGTTCGCCTTGGGCGAATAAAAGTTTTCCCATTTTCGGGATGTTCTAGTCGTGAGTCCAAACCAAAGCAATTTGATTGGATACAAAAAGGTTTTATCATATTCAACGATATTTCTAAATCTCATTCAAATTGATCAAATAGCTTAGAGGTGTATATATATATATATATATATATATATATATATATATATATATATATATATCAACATGTGATTAAATATAATGATTGTCCAAGTGGGGACACTTGTATAACCATATATAGAAATTAACAAACATAATATATATCTGAATTACAATATACTAACATGTTGATAAACAATGATCGGATATAGTATATATCATAATAGGGTTAATAATCTAGTACAATAATAATATAATTACAAACTTTCTTACTCATGTCCATTGCATAAAAGAAAATGCAAAGGTAGGATACTTTTTGATGCGTCCGCTTTACAATACGCTGTAACTTAGTTTTATCTTTTATCTTCAAACATATCTTTAATAAGATCATTTGATCGATTAGAAAAACATACTATAACATATAGCACCTCGCTTATTGCGAATTGACACATTGTGACGCCCCAAAATAGGTCCACACGACCCATTCTCGAGTCATGGATATCACTCTATAAAAATCAAATACAAACTTCATTTATACAATTGTTGAATTGTCGTGCAGAGTACGACAACAGATAAGCTGTGAGTTTTAATACAATATTATCTCGTAGACAGTATTCAAACTCAAATTTTTACAATGCCATATAAAATACAGCAGCAAATATTTTAAGACTCCAAAGAAGAACGAGAAGATTACTATTATATTCATTCTAATGAGGCGCACTTTTGACGCTTTTAAAGTCCAAGTTCTCATCACCCTATTGTTGTTTCACCAAAATCAATTATTAAGTGACGATAAAATACGACACACATCTTAGGTCCTCAATATAATTATCTCGTTGCATGTCATGCGCTTTATAATATATTGAGAAACTTATAACATCTCAGATTATCACACTATTTCCTGTTATCCCCGCTCTACCCGCCTACACTCTTATTACACGAAGGAATTTTGAAGCAAAGGGTGAAATATAAATAGCCTAGTAAAAGAATATCATGACTAAAGATAATTAAATTATCAATAGCCTTTCAATGAATAATAAATCGTAGATTTAGAACATATGGTAGATGATAAACTTTTCAACTATAGTTGCAATGAACGAGCAATCCATTAGAAGAGTCAAATAGACCATCGTGTCTATTATCTTCTCCATGTTAAAAGTCCACCAATAATGTTTTATCCTCAGAACATCAATCAACAATTTCTGTCCACAATCATATGAATAACTCATAATCATAATTGTGATTCTAAATTCCTCTTCGCACCCAAGATGAAGTTAATTTTCATCACCTATCTTCACCAGAAACATCAAAAATCATGGTTATACCAAATCACAATTCCTCGCTTCATAATAATACTAATAAATTCATCTTTTCACTACGACCAAAGATATTCATTAACAATTCATCTTTTGCACTACAAAGCAAAGACATACAACTCATTTTAGAAGAGCTCAAGTAGAGCATGATATCTACAATCTTTTATGAATTAAAAGTGTATAATCAATATGTTATTCTTTGAGACTCAACAATAAATAATCCACATCATCGAATCATCCCCGCACTACGGCCAAGGATATTCATGTAATCATCAATGGTCATGATTATACCGAATAATCCCTAGTTATAATCATACCAATAACTGTCCATCAATGCACTACGGCTAATGAGGACTTTTACCACATCATCTATAACATTATGAGTCATGATTATACTGAATGATCCCTGGTCATAATCATACCAATAAATAGTTCATCTATGCACATAAGCCAAAGATATACAACTGTAAAACCATTAATCAACAGTCCATCTTTGCACGTAAGCCAAAGATATACAACTATAAAACCAATAATCAACAGTCCATCTTTGCATGTAAGTCAAAGATACTCATCAATCAATAGTTCATCTTTGCACGTAAGCCAAAGATATACAACTGTAAAACCAATAATCAACAGTCTATCTTTGCACGTAAGCCAAATGTGACTTTCATTATAATATAAGCATGAGGATGATGACAATGATATAAGCATTAATCAAACGAAAACAAGGATAAATATTAAAGACTTTAAATTTATCCAAATATTATCAATTACTTAATAAATTCATAATCTAATATTATTAATATTATAACAATATTTTAATCACTTCTTAAACTTATAAACAATTTATTTCAATTGTTTACACTTTACCAAATAATGCATTTAATCATTCAAAAATTCCATACTCATAAGATTTCATTACCAATGATCAAATCCCTCATCAAAAATCTGCATATACCCTATATAGGATTCCCAAGCCATAAAATCCTATTTTCTAATTTTGTTAATTCACATAACATATTTAATTCATTTACTCATAGCTAGTTCATTTTCATGAAAAATACAAAATTAGTCCCAAAAATATTTCTTTTCTGGGATTTAGCAGAATATAGTCCCATATTGAACATATATTTTTCTTGAAATTTTTAAAATTCATTTACTATTTTTCATATGGCCAAAATTGCCGAATATTTAAACATTTATCATAAACTGTACTTTTGTCCAAAAATTCCAAAATTTACAGAGTATACTTCTGTTATATATATGTACTCCCAATAAAAAATTCACTAATTTTGGAGTTAACCAGAAGGAGTTATAAGAGTTTACTTTTAAAATAGTTTTTTCCCATAAAATTCATAACTCCTAATCTATACATCCAAAAATTGCCATTTTTGGACACAATCTAGAAAACTCAACAAACTATCATTTCAAATTTTTCCAGAATTTTTGAGGGTCAGAAAAATTACGAAACTGCAAATGGATTTTCACCCACCATGCGGTAATCCACGTAGACAAATCATTTCCACAATTTAATAAGGAATGAATACGAAAGATCATTCACCATACATGTGGTAATCCACATAGACAGGTTATTCCAATAGAACAATAAGGAATGGAATAACAGAAGAATTCACCAAGCATGCGATAGACCACACAGACATGTTAATCCAACAGAATAATAAATAATAGAACCAGGTCAAGCATAAACGCACAGACAGGATATTCCGACAGAATAATAAATAATGGAACCAGGTCATGCGTAAACTGAACGATAGAGCGTAGATATTCTCGACGTAATAATAAAGAATGGAATAATAGAAGAATTTCACCACGTATGCAGTACTTCGCATAGACAGGTTATTCCAACATAATAATAAAGAATGGAATTATAGAAAAATTTCACAATGTATGCGGTACTTCGCATAGATATGTTATTCCAACTTAATAATAAAGAATGGAATAACAGAAGAATTTCACCATATATACGGTAGTCCGCGTATACAGGTTATTCCAATAGAATAATAAGAAATGGAATAACAATAGCTCTCTTCATGAATACGAAAAAAATAATACCCCTTACCTCAAAAGAAGACTGAATACTGGAATAGTGAGGTAGCAGACTTCTCTTCTTCTTTCTCTCTATAATTTCTCTCTATAATAATTGCTCTAAAGCTTTAGTGAATTGGTGAGAAATGAAGGAAGAATGAACTTCTATTTATAGGAAAAAATATAGTTTTGATAATTGCACGTTTTGGGGCTCGAAATATTACAGTACAATACCTCCAACTTTTCTTTTATTTTTAATTTAGTCCTGCAAGTATTATCAAACTTGCACCACCTCCCCTAATAGTAAATAATGCGAATCAATAGTTCAAACATGTGAACCAATAGTTATAATCATGTGAAAATACGAATTACAGTATAATACCTCCATCTATACCTCCATTTTTAACTTAGTCATGCAAATATTATCAATCTTGCACCAACTCCCCTAATAGTACAAGAATGTGAATCAATATTACACACATATGAACAAATAGTTATAATTATGTGAATTAATAGTAATTAATTACTCATTTATTCGATTAATTACCCGATTGGGCAATATAACCTCTAGACATTAATTATTATCGAAATAAATGTCAATTTCTACTAACACTAACAATCCCAACATAATGGAAATATTTTTCTCAAAAATTTTATTTTTGAAATTTCAAAGTTTGACTTTTTTCCAAAGTCAATCGATTTTTTTTCCAAAAAAATCAACCCCGACAAATTTTGTGTTTATAGTCTATTACTATAATTTCATCGTTTTGGACTCAAATATCACGTCCGCGTCTCCAAATTCAACTCCGAACTCAAATTCAATTTTTAATAGCATTCATCATTAATATTATAACTCACAATATTTAACAACGAGTCGTTCCTGGAAAGAGGGGGCTTTCAAGATAAGGATTTCTCCCTATCAAAAGCATAATTAAATGACCTAACCTCTCCTCGATGTAACTTATAGACATTGTCAATATTGCAAATAATAATATGAATAACTTTGTCGTCTCAATTATTGATTTAATAATATAACATATTATACAGATGATACTGTGACAACAATTGAATCAATAATATGAGAGATATGATGCAGCAATTACTGTAGCAATAATTAAGTATAACGGAGTGATTTCTCATGTAAGCATCAATAATTAATACCGTGTGCTACTATGCAACCACACGTATTACTATACTTTGACTACCGATTATTTTATGACAACTTGTTTACTTTGAAAATTTTTCACATATCACCCTTAACTTTAAACTTTTATCAATTTAACTATTTACCAAAATAGAAAAATTGAATACTTTTATTTCATAAAATTCGGGATCTCACACACATAACCTAATCACCTTATCACACATGTTCAACAGTCATTGAATCACAAACAAACAATAATACAGTCAAAATATCTAAGTCCAGATCAATTTTTGAAATATATCGGTGTATCGACGACTTTACCGGGTAATTATCGAGTCTAAGACTCTATATCGAAGTTCAATATCTATTTAGACTGTTTAAATAACAGTCATATCATTTTTAAATGACTTACAATAATTTTTAAACAATTATTATAATTTATTCTAATTTTTCAAATACCGAAATCATTATAAAATGATTTAAATATCAAATAATTCTATTATCATTAATATTTAATTAATATTAAACTATTAATGAAATCATTACCAAAATATTAAAGTTATTTATAATAACTCAAAATATTTTTAAAATATTTATATTACCTTAAACGATTTTTAAAACATTTGAAATCATTTTAAATAATTACCATTAATATTTAAATATTAATGAATTATTTATCAAAATATTAAAAGTCATTTATTATAACTTAAAATATTTTTAATCCATTTATATCCTTTTAAATGATTTTTAAATTAATAAAACAATTTTAAACTATTTATTTAATATAATTTTAAATAAATTTAATATCATTAATATTAAATTAATATCATTTAATATGAAATTTACCTTTAAATATAGAAAGTTATATTTTATAACTTAAAATATTCTTAAACTCTTTATTTTTATTTAAAATAATTTTTCTAATTTTAAAATCATTTTTAAACTAATTTATTTAATATAAATATTAAATAAATCTAATATCATTAATATTAAAATATTAATATTTTTCATAATTTAAAATAAATTTTAAAACCATTTTTTGTAATTTTTTAGAATTTATTTTCTATTTTTAATCAATTTTTGGAAATTAATTAATTAAAATTAACTAAGTCTGTCGCTAAAGCCTTTGGCGATAGAAAAGCGTCGCCTTAGGTGTTCTTGAGCCCAAGAACACTGACAGGTCAGTGTTCGAGGGGTCAACTTTGACCACCTATAATTCTTTGTTCATGCATGCTCTAGTCAATCTCAAGCATTGGTCGTGTAGTATAAATGTAGGACTACAAATATTCACAATCACCTTGGTCATACAACAACTCAAATGCAAGATCTGAGCCTTTAAAATGATTTTCAGGGTTGTTCATCAAGTTCAATTTGCCTAAAAAAAATCAATGCTCAATCTTGGCCAACGACGACTTTGTGGTCTTATTCTGGTCAATCGGTTCATGTTACAGGTGTTCTAGACGTCGGGTCTTGTAGACTGACTACTAGGGTATCTTTATTGATAATTTACAATGTCCAAACATCATTAACTTATAAGATCTAAGCCTCTAAAGTACCTATCAGACCACTGCCTCAACATTTTTGGGTTACCTAGGCAGTAAAGCCTAACAGTCAATGACTTTTGACCGATTACTACGATTGATATGTTGATTTCTAAGGTTTGAAAATGGTCTGCACTTGTAGATTTCATGTCATACTATAATCTAGTTATCATTATACATCCCAAATACGTGTCAGAAACGAGATCAAAGTCGGTCAAAGTCACTGACACAACGCGTTCTTCAGTTTTTTTGGGTTTTCTAGAAAACTGATTTCGTGTTCGGTCAATGGACTTTGACCGTGAATAACTTTTGATATACATGTTCAATGGTCATGAATCCAATTTCAGAATACTAACAACATTACAGGCTACAACTTCAAACCTTTAGATCAACAAAACAACAAACAAGCACAGATCTACAAGGACTGACATTCGTTGTCAGACAAAATTTTTAAACTTTTACAGAATTTTTAAAACTTGATTTTTCGAATACTAGATGTTATGGATCTAGGAAATAACAACCCAGATCCCTAAATAACATCCTTATACACCACTTAAACCTATAAACAACAACAAATAACATAGATCGCAAGGATTTCTAAGTTTAGGGTTTATACCTCATTCATGCTTAACACTTGAATATGATCTTTGATGCTTGTTCTTGGGTGTGTTAAGGACTTAGATAGGGACTAAAAAACTTAGCAATTTTTGGATGTTTTGTGTGAGAGAGAGTTGGTGAGAGTTTTGGAAAGAAATTGACCAAGTTTAGCTACTTTCTCTCTCTTATAACTTATATAATAATTTGTACAATGAATGATCTGATATTGCTGGCAATAATGGACTGATTTGTTGAGATATACATCAATTTGTCAAAATTATTTGGCCACCAACCCACATTTTGGCAAGATTGACAAGTTATCTAAATAAATAAATGAAAAAGGCATTTTGGTCATAAGGCTTGTGGTTTTAATGGCTCTTTGGTCATTTGACAAACCCTTAGGGTTTAACCCTAAGGTTTAGCACAAAAATTGTCAGACTTCCAACTAGGTTTTAAAAATAAAATTTTTAGTTTCTAAAAATTACAATTTAAGGTTTCTTAATTAATTAGGTTTCCTCATTACATAGACTTGAAAATTAGGTTTAGATTTTACTAATTATCATTAAGTGTGCCAAATTAGCAATTAGGGTTTATAATTAACAATTAGGGATTTTGTTTTAACATTTAAAATTCCTAATTTTTACAATTAGGATTATTAATTTGCAATTAGGATTCCCTAAATAATAATTAGGGTTAAAATCAATTAACACATGACATTCATAACCTAACTTAATTACTTGAAAATCTTACAGTCTTATTTGACTATCGAATTAGGGTTTCCAATCAATTAGGGTCCACAATTATAATTAGGGTTTATAATAATTAGGGTTTTCCCTAATAAAAATTTAAATTCCATATTACTAATCATAAATCATATAACACAATTACAAAATTGTCTCAAACTCATAATTGAGTTTCAAAACAGGGTTTAATACAGTTTTGCTAGGGTTTTCCAACACTGTACCATAATTAACCAACCTTTGCCAAGCTACTCATATACAATACATATTTACGGCACTGAAATAAAATAATTTTATAATAAATGTCATTAATCACATAACATAATTACTAGACAGATTTTAAAGTCCCATTTGACTTCAAAACTAGGGTTTATCGGTAACATTAGGGTTTTGCATGTTATAATAAAATTGCTCCCCAGATTAATCTTACACGCATAACATACATATTTATATAATTGACAAATAATAATATAATATTATTATTCTCATTCCTTGATAAAAATCCAAAATTAGAGTTTGGATTCCATATCTGATTTATCTGTCATATACATATCATTACTAATTAAGTTAATTAACTAACTTAATTATTCGAAATAAATTCATATAATAAAATAGTTATTATAATAATTCTATAATCATTTCATATATTATTTAAATAATATAATAATCATATTTTCATTGAAAATAATTAATAAAAACATTTCTACTATAAAATTAATTATTATAAGAATATAAGTTATACTGATTAATAATTTTAAAATAAAATTATTTGTAATCATCCATATAATAAATATATTTTATATTCATCACATAAATACATACACATTACCTTGCACACATTCTCACCTTTAAAATAAATAAATAAAATTATACGCAAATTTTCTAATTTATTTATATAGAAAATATCGGGTTATTATATTCACCCTTCCTTATAAAGATTCTGTCCCCGGAATCACCGTTTTAAAACCTATACATACCAGGGTGCATAGCATACACAATCATTGCAATTAGATCTTGATCATAATTGATCGAACCAATCTTTAACTATCCAGCATAAAGCTTATCTATCTGCTTATACGGAAAATTGATTTCTAATAGAACTCAATTTTCTCCTTCAAAATAATTTATAAAATAATATATTATATATATAAGAAAATCATATATAAGAAAATAAAATTGATTAGAATAATACCTGGAGTTGCATCCCCGGCTGCACGTTATCTTGAACGGTCATGTTGAAACGCTTGCGGTTGATTTCGTTGGTTTGTTTATTGATGTTGGTCCCGTTGTCGCCAATAACCTGCTGCCTTTTCCCGTATTCGCATTCCTTGCCTCCCTTCTCCTTCTTGGACATTCTTTCACCTTATACTCCATTGATTCACAAATAAAACACCCACTATTCATTCTTGGATTAGGGCTGTAAGACCCCGAATTTTATAAAATAAAAGTATTCAATTTTTTCTATTTGGTAAATGGTTAAATTGATAAAAAGTTAAAGTTAAGGGTGATATATATAAAATTTTCAAAATACGCAAGTGGTTATAAAATACTCATTGTTGTCGGGGAATATTCGTTTGGTTGTGAAATATTCTTATTGTCGGGAAATATTCGTATGACGGCGTAACCATTTGTGGGCCCCATAACAGAATAACTATCGGATGAAGAAAACGACAATTTTGAGTTTTTATAAATAATGGCGTAGTTACCGTTAACACTGTTGGAATACCTAGTGGTTAAAATACGATGTCTGCGTGGTTGCATAAAGAAAGACACCGGGTATTGCACAATATTTTTGAATTATTGATTCTTACGTATGAAGGCACTACTCAATAATGGTTACAGTAATTACTTTTTAATATTTTAATTTATTGATTCAATAATTGCTGCGTTGATATTTTATATTATTGTTGTCTCAATAATTGTCACGGCACAATATTTTCCATCAATAATTCATATTATTTGAATAATATTATTAGATAACATTATTGATAATGTCTAGAAAGTTCTATCAAGGAGAGGTTTGGTCACCTAATTACGCGCCAGCACAGAGAAATCCTTATTGGAAAGCCCCCTCTTTCTTGGGAACTCTCTGGTTGTCATTATTATGATTCTGTAATATTATTTGTGAATAATTAATTATTGATGTATATGATAAGGAAATATTTATTTGATGCGGATATAAATGATGGATTTATTTATGTGGTTATAAATGAAGGAATTAATGTTGAGGTGTTTTAACAGTATTTTGTCAGATTGGAGGTATTAAAAGATCAAATCGGTGTTCTTAAAGCTCTATTGCGTGAGTTATAATTTGAATTCGACCGTTGGATCGTTGTGATTTTTGGATATATTATACATATATAAGTTGAGTATATGTCCACAAATTTTGAACCGTCAAAAAATAAAGTATGATTTGTTATGAATTTTAAAAGGTGATAAAAATTGTCTATTTATAGATTTTGGATATTTTCTGTCTGGAATTTGGAAAAACTTAAAGCTACAAAGTTGTAAAGAATTGATTTAAGTGTGGAATGGATATAAAATTCAGTTTTTTTCCGATAAATGGGCTATTTTCTATGAATTCTTGAAGTTTGGAAAATAAAATAATTTTATTAAATTATGGGTGGGACCCACTTTTTTTTTTAAACATGTGGGTTTTGCCAAAAATTTTGATTTGGCATGCTTGATGGCTGGTCTTGGTAGGTGGCATGGAAGGAAGAAATAAATAATAATATTATATTTTTTTAATCTCCTTTGGCGTTCTAACATTTTTCTATAAATAGGTGCTTATGTTAGAATTGAAAATCACACCAGAAACATAAGTTTTCTCTCTCTATATTGTCGAGCATATTTTTGTGAGTATTTAGATACTTTGAGAGTTGCTATTCAGTGCAAGTTTTCTTTGGCTTTACATCCGATATTCCAGTCAGAAGTACTGCTCTTTTGAGGTAGGGGATTTTAAGGGTTATTATGTTTCTTCAGTTTCGTAATTTTTCTGACCTTCAAAAATTCTAGAAAAATTTTAAATGACAACTTGATGAGTTTTCTTGATTGTGTCCAAAAATGACGATTTTTGGAAGTATATATTAGGAGTTATGAATTTTATGGGAAAAGACTATTTTAAAAGTAAACCCTTATAACTCCTTGTGGTTAACTCCAAAATTGATGAAATTTTTATTGGGAGTACATCTATATAATATCAGTATACTCTGTAAATTTTGGAATTTTTGGACAAAAGTACAGTTTATGATAAATGTATAAATATTCGGCAGTTTTGGCCATATGAAAAATAGTAAATGAATTTTAAAATTTTCGAGAAAAATATATGTTCAATATGAGACTATGTTCTGCTAAATTCCAAAAAAGAAATTTTGTTTGTACTGATTTGGAATTTTTCATGAAAATGGACTGGTTATGAGTAAATGAATTAAATATGTTATATGAAGTAACAAAATTAGAAAATAGGATTTTATGGCTTGGGAATCCTATATAAGTTATATGCAGATTTTTGATGAGGGTTTTGGTTATTGGTGATGAAATCTTATGAGTTTGACATTTTCATATAATTAAATGCATTATTAGTAAAGTGTAAACAATTAAAATAAATTGTTTATAAGTTTAAGAAATGATTAAAATATTGTGGTAATATTAATAATATTAGATTACGAGATTATTAAGTGATTTATAACACTTGGATTAAGGTGTTATGAAATCGTTGATTTATGAATCTTATTCTTGAAATTAAATGCAGTTGTTGATCATATTGTTTTTATTATCATATATAACATTTTTATAATCCCGGTGATGAAATTTCTCTTTGACTTGAGTGTAAAGATGGGTAGATTATTCGTATGATCGTGACTATGAGTTCTCTTTGGCCAGTAGCGCAAAGATGAATTGTTGACTGGTATGATCATGACCATTGAATTTATAATTGAATATCTTTAGCTTAAGTGCAAAGGTGAATTGATCAACATGGTTATAATTATGGTTTATATAAATTCTGAAATGATTATGTATTTCTTTGAGATATTAATATCTTTGGCTTGTAGTGCAAAGATGAATTATTTATGAATATCTTTGGCCCGTAGTGCAAAACTGACCTTTTGTTGAATATCTTTGGCCCGTAGTGTAAAGATGACATATTGTTGAATATCTTTGGCCCGTAGTGCAAAGATGACCTGTTGCTGAATATCTTTGGCATGTAGTGCAAAGATGAACTGTTAATGAGTATCTTTGGCCCATAGTGCAAAGATGAATTTATTAGTATGATTATGAATAGGAACTGTGATTTGGTATAACCATGATCTTTGATGTTTCAGGTAAAGACAGGTGATGAAAATTATCTTCGTCTTGTATGAGGAGAGGAATTTAGAACTACAATTATGATTATGAGTTATTCACATGACTGTGGACAGGAACTGTTGATTGATGTTACAGGGTTAAAACATTGTTGGTGGACTTTTAACATAAAGAAGATAATAGACATTATGGTCTATTTGACTCTTCTAATGGATTGCTCGTTCCGCTGCAACTATGGTTGAAAAGTTTTATCATCTACCATATGTTCTAAATCTCTGATTCATTACTGATGAAGGCTATTGATAAATTATTTATCTTAGTCATGACATTCTTTATTGGGCTATTTGTGCTCACCCTTTTGCTTCAAAATTCTTTTCAGGTAACAAGAGTGTAGCTGGGTCGAGTGGGGGTAACAAGGAAATAGAACAGTGGTCTATAGCTGTTGAGGTTCTCTCTAAATAGTATGGAAATAATTTTATTGAGAAATATAGATAAGTGTGTCGTATTGTATACGTCATTTGATATTTAATTTTGGTGAACCGAATAGGGTGAGGTGAACCCAACTTTGGAAGGTGTTACGCCACTTATCATACAAGATGTCTAATGACATACAACCTCGAGTTATTATAAGACAGGGTTGTGCACATCCACTTGCTGAGTATATCTACGAGCACTACCTATATGATCTCGGAGCTTGGTTGAAACATAACGTTCAATTGCAGACGGTGGAGATAGTTATATGTTAAGAGAAGACTCACCATTGGAAGGAACATGATAGTAATCTTCTCATTTTTCTTTGGGGTCTATTGGATCAACCAAGGATAATTCTCTGGACATATGATATCTATCATAACTTAGATTCATGACCTCCTATGTACGAAGGTTTCCTTGAGCATTTCCTAAAGATTTTAATTTGTAAAAGCAGGTTATTAATCGTACCTTTATATAAGGTATCATTTGTGAAGTGATGTCCACTAGTTGGGACATGAGTCACGATTGGTATATATATTTGTATCAAAACTCATAACATATATGTTGTTGTAGTAATAAAGTTGTAGTTGTTTTCTGTACCATGTATTTGGCGACTCAGAATAGATTGGGTGGATTGGACCTATTTTAGGGGCATCACAATTGGTATCAGAGCTTAGGGATATGATCTCTGGTGGAGATCTGGGATTCGAACTAGGAAGGGTGAGACAAGTAATATCCTTCGCTAGTGTGTGTCCTACCTAAGCTGAATTTTCTTACTTAAGTTGACAAATTGTGATATGTCAATTAACCTTTGTTTTGAAGCTGTATTCTAGAATGATATCTGAAATACAGGAGATGAGCAATGGAAAAATCATGATGATAAGGAAGATGGAATCTGAAATGAAAGCAAGGTATTCTCAACTCTTCGAAATACCAGGTACGTAAATTTCGGGGATGAAATTTCATAAGGAGGGGAGATTGTAAGACCCCGAATTTTATGAAATACAAGTATTCAATTTTTCCTATTTGGTAAATGGTTAAATTGATAAAAAGTTAAAGTTAAGGGTGATATATATAAAATTTTCAAAATACGCAAATGGTTATAAAATACTCATTGTTGTCGGGGAATATTCGTTTGGTCGTGGAATATTCTTATTGTCGGGGAATATTCGTACGACGACGCAGCCATTTGTAGGCCCCATAACAGAATAACTGTCGAATGAAGAAAACAACAAGTTTGAGTTTTTATAAATAACAACGTAGTTACTGTTAACACTGTTGGAATACCTGGTGGTTAAAATACAGTAATACGCGTGGTTGTACAGTAGCACACGTGTATTGCACAATATTTTTGAATTATTGATTCTTACGTATGAAGGCACTACTCAATAATGGTTACAGTAATTACTTTTTAATATTTTAATTTATTGATTCAATAATTGCTGCGTTGATATTTTATATTATTGTTGTCTCAATAATTGTCACGGCACAATATTTTCCATTAATAATTCATATTATTTGAATAATATTATTAGATTACATTATTGATAATGTCTAGAAAGTTCTATCAAGGAGAGGTTTGGTCACCTAATTACGCGCCAGCACAGAGAAATCCTTATTGGAAAGCCCCCTCTTTCTTGGGAACTCTCTGGTTGTCATTATTATGATTCTGTAATATTATTTGTGAATAATTAATTATTGATGTATATGATAAGGAAATATTTATTTGATGCGGATATAAATGATGGATTTATTTATGTGGTTATAAATGAAGGAATTAATGTTGAGGTGTTTTAACAGTATTTTGTCAGATTGGAGGTATTAAAAGATCAAATCGGTGTTCTTAAAGCTCTATTGCGTGAGTTATAATTTGAATCCGACCGTTGGATCGTTGTGATTTTTGGATATATTATACATATATAAGTTGAGTATATGTCCACAAATTTTAAACCGTTACAAATTAAAGTATGATTTGGTATGAATTTTAAAAGGTGATAAAAATTGTCTATTTATAGATTTTGGATATTTTCTGTCTGGAATTTGGAAAAACTTAAAGCTACAAAGTTGTAAAGAATTCGATTTCGTGTGGAATGGATATAAAATTCGTTTTTTTCTGATAAACGGGCTATTTTCTATGAATTACTGAAGTTTCGGAAAATAAAATAATTTTTATTAAATTGTGGGTGGGACCCACTTTTGTTTTAAACATGTGGGCTGCCTAAAAATTTCAGATTTGGCATGCTTGATGGCTGGTCTTGGTAGGTGGCATGGAAGGAAGAAATAAATAATAATATTATATTTTTTTAATCTCCTTTGGCGTTCTAACATTTTTCTATAAATAGGTGCTTATGTTAGAATTGAAAATCACACCAGAAACATAAGTTTTCTCTCTCTATATTGTCGAGCATATTTTTGTGAGTATTTAGATACTTTGAGAGTTGCTATTCAGTGCAAGTTTTCTTTGGCTTTACATCCGATATTCCAAATGTAAATACCGCTTTTTTTGAGGTAAGGGATTTTAAGGGTTATTATGTTTCTTGAGTTTAAGAATTTTTTCTCGACCTTCAAAAAATTCTAGAAAAATTTTAAATGACAACTTGATGAGTTTTCTTGATTGTGTCCAAAAATGACGATTTTTGGAAGTATATATTAGGAGTTATGAATTTTATGGGAAAAGACTATTTTAAAAGTAAACCCTTATAACTCCTTGTGGTTAACTCCAAAATTGATGAAATTTTTATTGGGAGTACATCTATATAATATCAGTATACTCTGTAAATTTTGGAATTTTTGGACAAAAGTACGCTTTATGATAAATGTATAAATATTCGGCAGGTTTGGCCATATGAAAAAAAATTAAATGAATTTTAAAATTTTCGAGAAAAATATATGTTCAATATGAGACTATGTTCTGCTAAATCCCAGAAAAGAAATTTTGTTTGTACTGATTTGGAATTTTTCATGAAAATGGACTAGTTATGAGTAAATGAATTAAATATGTTATATGAAGTAACAAAATTAGAAAATAGGATTTTATGGCTTGGGAATCCTATATAAGTTATATGCAGATTTTTGATGAGGGTTTTGGTTATTGGTGATGAAATCTTATGAGTTTAACATTTTCATATGATTAAATGCATTATTAGTAAAGTGTAAACAATTAAAATAAATTGTTTATAAGTTTAAGAAATGATTAAAATATTGTGGTAATATTAATAATATTAGATTACGAGATTATTAAGTGATTTATAACACTTGAATTAAGGTATTATGAAATCGTTGATTTATGAATCTTATTCTTGAAATTAAATGCAGTTGTTGATCATATTGTTTTTATTATCATATATAACATTTTTATAATCCCGGTGATGAAATTTCTCTTTGACTTGAGTGTAAAGATGGGTAGATTATTAGTATATGATCGTGACTATACGAGTTCTCTTTGGCCAAGCGCAAAGAGATGAATTGTTGACCGGTATGATCATGACCATTGAATTTATAATTGAATATCTTTAGCTTAAGTGCAAAGGTGAATTGATCAACATGGTTATAATTATGGTTTATATAAATTCTGAAATGATTATGTATTTCTTTGAGATATTAATATCTTTGGCTTGTAGTGCAAAGATGAATTATTTATGAATATCTTTGGCCCGTAGTGCAAAACTGACCTTTTGTTGAATATCTTTGGCCCGTAGTGCAAAGATGACATGTTGTTGAATATCTTTGGCCCGTAGTGCAAAGATGACCTGTTGCTGAATATCTTTGGCATGTAGTGCAAAGATGAACTGTTAATGAGTATCTTTGGCCCATAGTGCAAAGATGAATTTATTAGTATGATTATGAATAGGAACTGTGATTTGGTATAACCATGATCTTTGATGTTTCAGGTAAAGACAGGTGATGAAAATTATCTTCGTCTTGTATGAGGAGAGGAATTTAGAACTACAATTATGATTATGAGTTATTCACATGACTGTGGACAGGAACTGTTGATTGATGTTACAGGGTTAAAACATTGTTGGTGGACTTTTAACATAAAGAAGATAATAGACATTATGGTCTATTTGACTCTTCTAATGGATTGCTCGTTCCGCTGCAACTATGGTTGAAAAGTTTTATCATCTACCATATGTTCTAAATCTCTGATTCATTACTGATGAAGGCTATTGATAAATTATTTATCTTAGTCATGACATTCTTTATTGGGCTATTTGTGCTCACCCTTTTGCTTCACAATTCTTTTCAGGTAACAAGAGTGTAGCTGGGTCGAGTGGGGGTAACAAGGAAATAGAACAGTGGTCTATAGCTGTTGAGGTTCTCTCTAAATAGTATGGAAATAATTTTATTGAGAAATATAGATAAGTGTGTCGTATTGTATACGTCATTTGATATTTAATTTTGGTGAACCGAATAGGGTGAGGTGAACCCAACTTTGGAAGGGTGTTCTGCCACTATCATACAAGATGTCTAATGACATACAACCTCGAGTTATTATAAGACAGGGTTGTGCACATCCACTTGCTGAGTATATCTACGAGCACTACCTATATGATCTCGGAGCTTGGTTGAAACATAACGTTCAATTGCAGACGGTGGAGATAGTTATATGTTAAGAGAAGACTCACCATTGGAAGGAACATGATAGTAATCTTCTCATTTTTCTTTGGGGTCTATTGGATCAACCAAGGATAATTCTCTGGACATATGATATCTATCATAACTTAGATTCATGACCTCCTATGTACGAAGGTTTCCTTGAGCATTTCCTAAAGATTTTAATTTGTAAAACAGTTATTGACTGTACCTTTATGTAAGGTATCACTGTGAGGTGATGTCCACGGTTGGGACATGAGTCACAGTTGGTATATAAATTTGTATCAAAACTCATAACATATATGTTGTTGTAGTAATAAAGTTGTAGTTGTTTTCTGTACCATGTATTTGGCGACTCAGAATAGATTGGGTGGATTGGACCTATTTTAGGGGCATCACAATTGGTATCAGAGCTTAGGGATATGATCTCTGGTGGAGATCTGGGATTCGAACTAGGAAGGGTGAGACGAGTAATATCCTTCGCTAGTGTGTGTCCTACCTAAGCTGAATTTTCTTACTTAAGTTGACAAATTGTGATATGTCAATTAACCTTTGTTTTGAAGCTGTATTCTAGAATGATATCTGAAATACAGGAGATGAGCAATGGAAAAATCATGATGATAAGGAAGATGGAATCTGAAATGAAAGCAAGGTATTCTCAACTCTTCGAAATACCAGGTACGTAAATTTCGGGGATGAAATTTCATAAGGAGGGGAGATTGTAAGACCCCGAATTTTATGAAATACAAGTATTCAATTTTTCTTATAATTATTATTCAAGAAATGGTTAAATTGATAAAAAGTTAAAGTTAAGGGTGATATATATAAAATTTTCAAAAATACGCAAGTGTGGTTATAAAATACTCATTGTTGTTTGGGAATATTCGTTTGGTCGGAATATTCTTGTTGTTTGGGAATATTCGTATTTACTGACGCTAAAATTTTTGGGGCCCCATAATGTAATAAACTATTTGAATGAAGAAAAACGACAAGTTTGAGTTTTTATAAATAACGGCGTAATTCTTACCAAGTAACACCGTTGGAATACCCGTGGTTAAAATACGAAGAATACGCGCGCGTCGCACAAAGAAGACACCAGTATTGCACAATATTTTTGAATTATTGATTCTTACGTAAGAAGGCAAGGCACTACTCAATAATTGTTACAAAGAATTACTTTTCAATATTTTATTTTATTGATTCAATAATTGTCATATTGATATTTTATATTATTGTTGTTTCAATAATTGTCACTCGCACAATATTTTCCATTATCGATCAATAATTCATATTATTTGAATAATATTATTAGATAACATTATTGATAATGTCTAGAAAGTTCTATCAAGGAGAGGTTTGGTCACCTAATTACGCCGCCAAGAAGAGAAATCCTTATCTAAAAGCCCCTCTTTTCTGGGAACTCTCCGTCATGTCATTATTATGATTCTCGTAATATTATTTGTGAATAATTAATTATTGATTTATATGATAAGGAAATATTTATTTGATGCGATATAAATGATGGATTTATTTATGTGGTTATAAATGAAGGAATTAATGTTGAGGTGTTTTATCAAGATTTTGTCTGATTGAGGTATTAAAAGATCAAATCTGTTCTTAAAGCTCTATCATGTGAGTTATAATTTTAATCCGACCGCTTGATCGTTGTGATTTTTGATATATTATACATATATAAGTTGAGTATATGTCCACAAATTTTGAACCGCTAAAAATTAACGTATGATTTGTTATGAATTTTAAAAGGTGATAAAATCATCCGCTTGTGGATTTTGGATATTTTCCGTCTTGAATTTGGAAAAACTTAAAGCTACAAAGTTGTAGAGAATTCATTTCGTGTGGAATGGATATAAAATTCGTATTTTTCGATAAACGGGCTATTTTCTATGAATTATTGAAGTTTCGAAAATAAAATAATTTTTATTAAAATTGGGTGGGACCCACTTTTGTTTTTTTAAACATGTGGGTCGCCTAAAATTTTCAAGATGGGCATGCTTGATTTTGGTTCTTGGTAGGTGGCATGGAAGGAAGAAATAAATAATAATATTATTTTATTAATTTAGTCTCCTTTCATGCGTCTAAAGATTTTCCTATAAATAGTGCTTATGTTAGAATTGAAAATCACACCGTAAACATAAGTTTTCTCTCTCTATATTATCGAGCATATTTTTGTGAGTATTTAGATACTTTGAGAGTTGCTATTCAAAGGCAAGTTTCCTTTGGCTTTTACATCCGATATTCCAATTGTAAATACCGCTTTTTTTGAGGTAAGGGATTTTAAGTGGTTATTATGTTTTTCAGTTTTGTAATTTTTCCGACCTTCAAAATTCTAGAAAAATTTGAAATGATAATTTGATGAGTTTTCTTGATTGTGTCCAAAATGGCGATTTTTGGATGTATAGATTAGGAGTTATGAATTTTATGGGAAAAGACTATTTTAAAAGTAAACCCTTATAACTCCTTGTGGTTAACTCCAAAATTGATGAAATTTTTATTGGGAGTACATCTATATAATATCAAGATATACTCAGTAAATTTTGGAATTTTTGGACAAAAGTACAATTTATGATAAATGTCTAAATATTCGCGCTTTTGGCCATATATGAAAAATAGTAAATGAATTTTAAAATTTTAGAGAAAATATATATTTCAATATGGGACTATATTCTCGCTAAATCCCGTAAAAGAAATTTTGTTTGTACCGATTTGGTATTTTTCATGAAAATGGACTAGTTATGAGTAAATGAATTAAATATGTTATGTGAAGTAAGAAAAAATTGAAAATAGGGATTTTATGGCTTGGGAATCCTATATAAGGTATATGCAGATTTTTGATGAGGGTTTTGGTTATCGGTGATGAAATCTTATGAGTTTGGCATTTTAGGATGATTAAATGCATTAATTAGTAAAGTGTAAACAATTAAAATAAATTGTTTATAAGTTTAAGAAATGATTAAAATATTGTGGTAATATTAATAATATTAGATTATGAGATTATTAAGTGATTTATAACATTTGAATTTCATGGGTATTATGAAATCGTTGATTTATGAATCTTACTCTTGAAATTAAAATCTTACTTGTTGATCATATTGTTTTTATTATCATATATAACATTTTTTTTAATCCCTGATGAAATTTCTCTTTGACTTGAGTGTAAAGATGGGTAGATTATTGGTATGATCGTGACTATGGGTTCTCTTTGGCCAAGAAGTGCAAAGATGAATTGTTGACCGGTATGATCATGACCATTGAATTTATAATTGAATATTTTTAGCTTAAGTGCAAAGGTGAATTGATCAACATGGTTATAATTATGGTTTATATAAATTCAAATGATTATGTATTTCTTTTCGAGATATTAATATCTTTGGCCCATAGTAAAGATGAATTATTTATGAATATCTTTGGCCCAGAGTAAAAGATGACCTTTTTGTTGAATATCTTTGGCCCAGAGTAAAAAGATGACATGTTGTTGAATATCTTTGGCCCGTAGTGCAAAGATGACTGTTGTTTCAATATCTTTGGCAATATAGTGCAAAGATGAATCTGTTAATGAATATCTTTGGCCCAGAGTGCAAAGATGAATTTATTAGTATGATTATGAATAGAACTCGTGATTTGGTATAACCATGATCTTTGATGTTTCGTAAAAGACAGTGATGAAAATTATCTTCATCCCGGATGAGAAGAGGAATTTAGAACTACAATTATGATTATGAGTTATTCATATGATTGTGGAAAGAACCTGCTGATTGATGTTACAGGATAAAACATTGTTGGTGGACTTTTAACATAAAGAAGATAATAGACATTATGGTCTATTCGACTCTTCTAATGGATTGCTTGTTCTACCGCAACTATGGTTGAAAAGTTTTATCATCTACCATATGTTCTAAATCTCCGATTTATTATCGATGAAGGCTATTGATAATTTAATTATCTTTAGTCATGATATTCTTTATCGAAGCTAGTTGTGCTCACCCTTTTGCTTCACAATTCTTTCGTGTAATAAGAGTGTAGTCGGGTCGAGCTGGGGGTAACAGGAAATAGAATCTGGTGGTCTATAGTCATGAGGTTCTCCCTAAATAGTATGGAAATAATTTTATTGAGAACTTTAGATAAGTGTGTCGATTGTATACGCTATTTGATATTTAATTTTGGTGAACCGAATAGGTGAGGTGAACCCAACTTTGAAGGGTGTTTTGCCACTATCATACAAGATGTCTAATGACATACAACCTCGAGTTATCATAAGACAAGGTTGTGCACATCCACTTGCCGAGTATATCTACGAGCACTACCTATATGATCTCGGAGTTTGGTTGAAACATAATGTTCAATCGCGATAAATGGAGATAGTTATATGTCAAGAGAAGACTCACCATTGGAAGGAAACATGATAGTAATCTTCTCATTTTCTTTGGGGTCTATTGGATCAACCAAGGATAATTCTCTCGGACATATGATATCTATCATAACTTAGATTCATGGCCTCCCATGTACGGTTGTTTCTTTGAGCATTTCCCAAAGATTTTAATTTCTAAAACAAGCTTATTGACTGTACCTTTTATGTAAGGTATCAATGTGTGAGGTGTTGTCCACAGTTGGGACATGAGTCACAGTTGGTATTAAACTCACAAATATAAAACTTGTAACATTTTGCACGTTGTTGTAGTAATAAAGTTGTAGTTTTTTCTGTACCATGTATTTGGCGACTCGTAATAGGTTGGATGGATTGACCTATTTTGGGGCATCGCCACAATTGGTATCGAGCTTAGGATATGATCTCCGGTGGAGATCCGGATTAGAACTAGGAAGGGAGAGACGAGTAATATCCTTCGCTAGTGTGTGTCCTACCTAAGCTTAAATTTTCTTACTTAAGTCGACAAATTGTGATATGTCAATTAACCTTTGTTTTGAAGTCAGATTCTAGAATGATATCTCAAATACAGTGAGATGAGCAATGGAGAAAATCATGATGATAAGGAAGATGGAATCAAATGAAAGCAAGGTATTCTCAACTCTTGAAATACTGTGTACGTAAATTTCGGGGACGAAATTTCATAAGGAGGGAGATTGTAAGACCCCTCAATTTTATGAAATAAAAGTATTCAATTTTTCTTATAATTATTATTCAAGAAATGGTTAAATTGATAAAAGTTTAAAGTTAAGGGTGATATATATAAAATTTTCAAAATACGCAAGTGGTTATAAAATACTCATTTTGTTATTGGGAATATTCGTTTGGTCGTGGAATATTCTTGTTGTTTGGGAATATTCGTATTTACGACACACGCAAATCCATTCAGTAGGCCCCCATAATGTAATAACCGCTTGATGAAGAAAACGACAAGTTTGAGTTTTTATAAATAACGACGTAATTGTTACCAAGTAACAATCGTTGAATACCTCGTGGTTAAAATACAAGAATACGCTGCGGTCGCATAAAGAAAGACACCAGATATTGCATAAAGATTTTTGAATTATTGATTCTTACGTAAGAAGGCACTACTCAATAATTGTTACAAAGAATTACTCGCTCAATATTTTATTTTATTGATTCAATAATTGTCATATTGATATTTTATATTATTGTTGTTTCAATAATTGTCACGCACAAGATTTTTCATTATCGATCAATAATTCATATTATTTGAATAATATTATTAGATAACATTATTGGCAATGTCTAGAAAGTTCTATCAAGGAGAGGTTTGGTCACCTAATTACGCTACAAAGAAGGAGAAATCCTTATTGAAAGCCCCTTTTTCTCGAACTCTACCGTCATTGTCATTATTGTGATTCTCGTAATATTATTTGTGAATAATTAATTATTGATTTATATGATAAGGAAATATTTATTTGATGCGATATAAATGATGGATTTATTTATGTGGTTATAAATGAAGGAATTAATGTTGAGGTGTTTTATCAAGATTTTGTCGATTGAGGTATTAAAAGATCAAATCTGTTCTTAAAGCTCTATCATGTGAGTTATAATTTTAATCCGACCGCTGATCGTTGTGATTTTTGGATATGTTATACATATATAAGTTGAGTATATGTCCACAAATTTTGAACCGCTTAAAAATTAACGTATGATTTGTTATGAATTTTAAAAGGTGTTGAAAAATCATCCGCTTATAGATTTTGGATATTTTCTCGTCCGAATTTGGAAAACTTAAAGCTACAAAGTTGTAGAGAATTGATTTCGTGTGGAATGGATATAAAATTCGTTTTTTCCGATAAACGGGCTATTTTCTATGAATTATTGAAGTTTCAAAAATAAAATAATTTTATTAAATTGTGGGTGGGACCCACTTTTGTTTTAAACAAAAATAATGTGCCAAAAATTTCAAGGGTGATGGCATGCTTGATGGTCAGTCTGGTGGTAGGTGGCATGGAAGAAAGAATAAAAAAAAATAATATTATTTTATTAATTTAGTCTCCTTTATGCTTCTAACATTTTCCTATAAATAGTGCTTATGTTAGAATTGAAAATCACACCGTAAACATAAGTTTTCTCTCTATATTATCGAGCATATTTTTGTGAGTATTTAGATACTTTGAGAGTTTCTATTCAAAGGCAAGTTTCTTCGGCTTTTACATCCGATATTCCAAATGTAAATACCGCTTTTTTGGTAAGGGATTTTAAGGGTTATTATGTTTTTCAGTTTCAGTAATTTTTCCGACCTTCAAAAATTCTGGAAAATTTTAAATGATAATTTGATGAGTTTTCTTGATTGTGTCCAAAATGGCGATTTTTGGATGTATAGATTAGAGTTATGAATTTTATGGGAAAAGACTATTTTAAAAGTAAACCCTTATAACTCCTCCTGGGTTAACTCCAAAATTGATGAAATTTTTATTGGGAGTACATCTATATAATATCAAGATACTCTGTAAATTTTGGAATTTTTGGACAAAAGTACAATTTATGATAAATGTCTAAATATTCTAGCTTTTTGGCCATATGAAAAAATAGTAAATGAATTTTAAAATTTCGAGAAAAAATATATGTTCAATATGGGACTATATTCTGCTAAATCCCAAAAAGAAAATTTGTTTGTACTAATTTGGTATTTTTCATGAAAATAGACTTGTTATGAGTAAATGAATTAAATATGTTATGTGAAGTAATAAAATTGAAAAATAGGATTTTATGGCTTGGGAATCCTATATACGGTATATGCAGACTTTTGATGAGGGTTTTGGTTATTGGTGATGAAATCTTATGAGTTTGGCATTTTAGGATGATTAAATGCATTAATTAGTAAAGTGTAAACAATTAAAATAAATTGTTTATAAGTTTAAGAAATGATTAAAATATTGTAATATTAATAATATTAGATTATGAGATTATTTCACTTTCACGAGTGATTTATAACATTTGGATTAAGGTGTTATGAAATCATTGATTCATGAATATTACTCTTGAAATTAAATGCAGCTGTTGATCATATTGTTTTTATTATCATATATAACATTTTTATAATCCCGGTGATGAAATTTCTCTTTGACTTGAGTGTAATGATGGGTAGATTATTGGTATGATCGTGACCATGGGTTCTCTTTGACCAGTAGTGCAAAGATGAATTGTTGACCGGTATGATCATGACCACCATCAATTTATAATTGAATATTTTTAGCTTAAGTGCAAAGGTGAATTGATCAACATGGTTATAATTATGGTTTATATAAATTCAAATGATTATGTATTTCTTTGAGATATTAATATCTTTGGCCTCAGAGTGCAAAGATGAATTATTGATGAATATCTTTGGCCCGTAGTGCAAAACGATGACTTTTTGTTGAATATCTTTGGCCCGTAGTGCAAAGATGACCTGTTGTTGAATATCTTTGGCCCGTAGTGCAAAGATGACCTGTTGTTGAATATCTTTGGCATGTAGTGCAAAGATGAACTGTTAATGAATATCTTTGGCCCATAGTGCAAAGATGAATTTATTAGTATGATTATGAACAGGAACTGTGATTTGGTATAACCATGATCTTTGATGTTTCAGGTAAAGACAGGTGATGAAAATTATCTTCGTCCTGGATGAGAAGAGGAATTTAGAATCACAATTATGATTATGAGTTATTCATATGATTGTGGATGGAACTGCTTGATTGATGTTACAGTGGATAAAACATTGTTGGTGGACTTTTTAACATAAAGAAGATAATAGACATTATGGTCTATTCGACTCTTCTAATGGATCGCTTCTCGCTCCAACCGCAACTATGGTTGAAAAGTTTTATCATCTACCATATGTTCTAAATCTCCGATTTATTATCGATGAAGGCTATTGATAATTTAATTATCTTTAGTCATGATATTCTTTATCGAGCTATTTGTGCTCACCCTTTTGCTTCACAATTCCTTTCGTGTAATAAGAGTGTAGCCGGGTCGAGCTGGGATAATAGGAAATAGAACGATGGTCTATATAGTCATTGAGGTTCTCCCTAAATAGTATGGAAATAATTTTATTGAGAACTTTAGATAAGTGTGTCGTCGATTGTATACGCTATTTGATATTTAATTTTGGTGAACCGAATAGGGTGAGGTGAACCCAACTTTGAAAGGGTGTTTTACCACTATCATACAAGATGTCTAATGACATACAACCTCGTGTTATCATAAGACAGGGTTGTGCACATCCACTTGCCGAGTATATCTACGAGCACTACCTATATGATCTCGAGTTTATTGAAACATAATTTCAATCGCAGATATGGGAGATAGTTATATGTCAAGAGAAGACTCACCATTGGAAGGAACATGATAGTAATCTTCTCATTTTTCTTTGGGGTCTATTGGATCAACCAAGGATAATTCTCCGACATATGATATCTATCATAACTTAGATTCATGGCCTCCCATGTACGAAGGTTTCTTGAGCATTTCCCAAAGATTTTAATTTCTAAAATAGCTTATCGATCGTACCTTTATGTAAGGTATCATTGTGAGGTGTTGTCCATAGTTGGGACATGAGTCACAGCACAATATATATTTGTATCAAAACTCACAAATATATATGTTGTTGTATTTTGCACGACAATTGTAGTAATAAAGTTGTAGTTGTTTTCTGTACCATGTATTTGGCGACTCGTAATAGGTTGGATGGATTGGACCTATTTTGGGGCGCCACAATTGGTATCGAGCTTAGGATATGATCTCCGTGAGATCCGGATTAGAACTAGAAGGGAGAGACGAGTAATATCCTTCGCTAGTGGTGTCCTACCTAAGTTTAATTTTCTTACTTAAGTTGACAAATTGTGATATGTCAATTAACCTTTGTTTTGAAGTCAGATTCTAGAATGATATCTCAAATACAAGAGATGAGCAATGGAGAAATCATGATGATAAGGAAGATGGAATCAAATGAAAGCAAGGTATTCTCAACTCTTGAAATACTGTACGTAAATTTCGGGGACGAAATTTCATAAGGAGGGAGATCAGAAGACCCTCAAATTTTATGAAATAAAAGTATTCAATTTTTCTTATAATTATTATTCAATGGTTAAATTGATAAAAAGTTAAAGTTAAAGGTGATATATATAAAATTTTTCAAAATACGCAAATGGTTATAAAATACTCATTTCATTGTTTGGGAATATTCGTTTGGTCGTGGAATATTCTTGTTGTTTGGGAATATTCGTATTTACGATCGCAGCCCATTTAGGGCCCCATAATGTAATAACTGCATCGATGAAGAAAAAACATATAGTTTGAGTTTTTATAAATAATCAACGTAATTGTTACCGTAACACTCGCTGAATACCCGTGGTTAAAATACAAGAATACGCTGGGTTGCATAAAAGAAGACACCAGTATTGCATGATTTTTGAATTATTGATTCTTACGTAAGAAGGCACTACTCAATAATTGTTACAAAGAATTACTGCTCAATATTTTATTTTATTGATTCAATAATTGTCGCTGTTGATATTTTATATTATTGTTGTTTCAATAATTGTCACGCAGCATAATATTTTCCATTATCGATCAATAATTCATATTATTTGAATAATATTATTAGATAACATTATTGGCAATGTCTAGAAAGTTCTATCAAGGAGAGGTTTGGTCACCTAATCATGCTACCAAAGAAGAGAAATCCTTATCTGAAAGCCCTCTTTCTCGGGAACCACCGGTTGTTATTATTGATTCTCAGAATATTATTTGTGAATAATTAATTATTGATTTATATGATAAGGAAATATTTATTTGATGCGGATATAAATGATGGATTTATTTATGTGGTTATAAATGAAGGAATTAATGTTGAGGTGTTTTATCAAGATTTTGCCTGATTGAGGTATTAAAAGATCAAATCTGTGTTCTTAAAGCTCTATCATGTGAGTTATAATTTTAATCCGACCGCTTGATCGTTGTGATTTTTGGATATGTTATACATATATAAGTTGAGTATATGTCCACAAATTTTGAACCGCTAAAAATTAACGATGATTTGTTATGAATTTTAAAAGGTGTTGAAAATTCATCCTATTTTAGATTTTCTGATATTTTCTCTCTCTGAATTTGGAAAAACTTAAAGCTACAAAGTTGTAGAGAATTCGATTTCGTGTGGAATGGACATAAAATTCGTATTTTCTGATATAAAAAACGGCTATTTTCTATGAATTATTGAAGTTTCAAAAATAAAATAATTTTTATTAAATTGTGGGTGGGACCCACTTTTTGTTTTAAAAATGTGTGTGCCTGCCAAAATTTCAAGTTGGCATGCTTGATGGCTGGTCTTGGTAGGTGGCATGGAAGAAGAAAAATTAATAATATTATTTTATTAATTTAGTCTCCTTTCATGCTTTCTAACATTTTCCTATAAATAAAGTGCTTATGTTAGAATTGAAAATCACACCGTAAACATAAGTTTTCTCTCTATATTATCGAGCATATTTTTGTGAGTATTTAGATACTTTGAGAGTTGCTATTCAAAGGCAAGTTTCTTTCGCTTTTACATCCGATATTCCAATCAAAGTACCGCTTTTTTGAGGTAAGGGATTTTAAGGTTATTATGTTTTTCGGGCCAGTAATTTTTCCGACCTTCAAAAATTCTGGAAAAATTTGAAATGATAATTTGATGAGTTTTCTTGATTGTGTCCAAAATGGCGATTTTTGGATGTATAGATTAGAGTTATGAATTTTATGGAAAAAGACTATTTTAAAAGTAAACCCTTATAACTCCTTGTGGTTAACTCCAAAATTGATGAAATTTTTATTGGGAGTACATCTATATAATATCAAGATACTCTGTAAATTTTGGAATTTTTGGACAAAAAGTACAATTTATGATAAATGTCTAAATATTCGCGCTTTTGGCCATATGAAAATAGTAAATGAATTTTAAAAATTTTCGAGAAAAATATATGTTCAATATGGGACTATATTCTCGCTAAATCCTTAAAAAGAAAATTTGTTTGTACTTGATTTGGTATTTTTCATGAAAATGGACTAGTTATGAGTAAATGAATTAAATATGTTATGTGAAGTAACAAAATTGAAAAATAGGATTTTATGGCTCGGGAATCCTATATAAGGTATATGCAGATTTTTGATGAGGGTTTTGGTTATCGGTGATGAAATCTTATGAGTTTGGCATTTTAGGATGATTAAATGCATTAATTAGTAAAGTGTAAACAATTAAAATAAATTGTTTATAAGTTTAAGAAATGATTAAAATATTGTGGTAATATTAATAATATTAGATTATGAGATTATTAAGGATTTATAACATTTGGATTAAGGTGTTATGAAATCATTGATTTATGAATCTTTTTCTCTTGAAATTAAATGCATGAATCTTACTGATCATATTGTTTTGTTTTGATTATTATCATATATAACATTTTTATAATCCCTAATGATGAAATTTCTCTTCGACTTTCGAAGTAAAGATGGGTAGATTATTGGTACGATCGTGACTATGGGTTCTCTTTTCGCCAAGAAGTAAAGTCGAATTGTTGACCGGTATGATCATGACCATTGAATTTATAATTGAATATTTTTAGCTTAAGTGCAAAGGTGAATTGATCAACATGGTTATAATTATGGTTTATATAAATTCTAAATGATTATGTATTTTTTTTTGAGATATTAATATCTTTGGGCTTGTAGTGCAAAAGATGAATTATTGTTGAATATCTTTGGCCTCAGTAGTAAAGATGACTTTTGTTGAATATCTTTGGCCCGTAGTGCAAAAGATGACCTATTGTTGAATATCTTTGGCCCGTAGTGCAAAGATGACTGTTGTTGAATATCTTTGGCATGTAGTGCAAAGATGAATCTGTTAATGAATATCTTCGCCCATAGTGCAAAAGATGAATTTATTAGTATGATTATGAATAGAACTGTGATTTGGTATAACCATGATCTTTGATGTTTCGTAAAGACAGTGATGAAAATTATCTTCGCCCCGATGAGAAGAGGAATTTTAGAACTACAATTATGATTATGAAGTTATTCATATGATTGTGGATGTGAACTGCTGATTGATGTTACAGGGATAAAACATTGTTGGTGGACTTTTTAACATGAGAAGATAATAGACTTTATGGGTCTATTCGACTCTTCTAATGGATCGCTTCGCTCACCGCAACTATGGTTGAAAAGTTTTATCATCTACCATATGTTCTAAATCTCCGATTTATTATCGATGAAGGCTATTGATAATTTAATTATCTTTAGTCATGATATTCTTTATCGAAGCTAGTTGTGCTCACCCTTTTGCTTCACAATTCTTTTCGTGTAATAAGAGTGTAGTCGGGTCGAGCTGGGGTAACAGGGAATAGAATGGTGGTCTATAGTCGCTGAGGTTCTCCCTAAATAGTATGGAAATAATTTTATTGAGAACTTTAGATAAGTGTGTCGATTGTATACGCTATTTGATATTTAATTTTGGTGAACCGAATAGGGTGAGAGGTGAACCCAACTTTGAAGGGTGTTTTGCCACTATCATACAAGATGTCTAATGACATACAACCTCGTGTTATCATAAGATGTGGTCAGGCACATCCACTTGCCGAGTATATCTACGAGCACTACCTATATGATCTCGAGTTTGTTGAAACATAATTTTCAATCGCAGACAATGGAGAGATAGTTATATGTCAAGAGAAGACTCACCATTGGAAGGAACATGATAGTAATCTTCTCATTTTTCTTTGGGGTCTATCGGATCAACCAAGGATAATTCTCCGACATATGATATCTATCATAACCTTAGATTCATGGCCTCCCATGTACGGTTGTTTTCGAGAGCACTTCCCAAAGATTTTAATTTCTAAAATGCAGCTTATCGATCGCACTTTTATGTAAAGGTATCAATGTGAGGTGTTGTCCATAGTTGGGACATGAGTCACAATTGGTATATATATTTATCAAAACTCACAACATATGTGTTGTTGTATTTTGCACGACAATTGTAGTAGTAATAAAGTTGTAGTTGTTTTCTCAGACTATGTATTTGGCGACTCGTAATAGGTCGGATGGATTGACCCTATTTTGGGGGCACATTTGGTATCGTAGCTAGGATATGATCTCTCCGGTGAGATCCGGATTAGAACTAGAAGGGTGAGACGAGTAATATCCTTCGCTAGTGTGTGTCCTACCTAAGCTTAATTTTTTCTTACTTAAGTCGACAAATTGTGATATGTCAATTAACCTTTGTTTTGAAGTCAGATTCTAGAATGATATCCAAATACAGTGAGATGAGCAATGGAGAAATCATGATGACAAGGAAGATGGAATCAAAATGAAAGCAAGGTATTCTCAACTCTTTGAAATACTGTACGTAAATTTCGGGACGAAATTTCATAAGGAGGGAGATTGTAAGACCCTCAATTTTATGAAATAAAAGTATTCAATTTTTCTTATAATTATTATTCAAGAAATGGTTAAATTGATAAAAGTTTAAAGTTAAGGGTGATATATATAAATTTTCAAAATAATACGCAAGTGGTTATAAAATACTCATTTCTTGTTGGGAATATTCGTTTGGTCGTGGAATATTCTTTTTGTTTGGAATATTCGTATTTACGCAAGCAAAGCCCATTCGTAGGCCCCATAATGTAATAACTGCTCTTGATGAAGAAAAACGACAAGTTTGAGTTTTTATAAATAACGCACGTAATTATCAAGCTAACACCGCTTGAATACCCGGTGGTTAAAATACGTGAATACGCGTGTCGCATAAAGAAGACACCAGATTGCATAATATTTTTTTGAATTATTGATTCTTACGTAAGAAGGCACTACTCAATAATTGTTACAAAGAATTACTGCTCAATATTTTATTTTATTGATTCAATAATTGTCGCGCTGATATTTTTTATTATTGTTGTTTCAATAATTGTCACAGCACAGTATTTTCCATTATCAGATCAATAATTCATATTATTTGAATAATATTATTAGATAACATTATTGGCAATGTCTAGAAAGTTCTATCAAGGAGAGGTTTGTCACCTAATTGCGCTACCAAGAAGGAGAAATCCTTATCGAAAAGCCCCTTTTCCGGAACCCTACTGTCATCATTATTATGATTCTCAGAATATTATTTGTGAATAATTAATTATTGATTTATATGATAAGGAAATATTTATTTGATGCGATATAAATGATGGATTTATTTATGTGGTTATAAATGAAGGAATTAATGTTGAGGTGTTTTATCAAGATTTTGTCTGATTGAGGTATTAAAAGATCAAATCTGTTTCTTAAAGCTCTATCATGTGAGTTATAATTTTAATCCGACCGCTGATCGCTGTGATTTTTGGATATGTTATACATATATAAGTTGAGTATATGTCCACAAATTTTGAACCGCTAAAATTAACGATGATTTGTTATGAATTTTAAAAGGTGTTAAAAAAATCATCCGCTTGTGGATTTTGATATTTTCTCGTTCTGAAATTGGAAAAACTTAAAGCTACAAAGTTGTAGAGAATTCGATTTCGTGTGGAATGGACATAAAATTCATATTTTTCCGATAAACCGCTATTTTCTATGAATTATTGAAGTTTCAAAAAATAAAATAATTTTTATTAAATTTATGGGTGGGACCCACTTTTGTTTTTGAAATGTGGGCATGCCTAAATTTTTTCAATTTGGCATGCTTGATGGTCGGTTTTGGTCTGGTAAGCATGGAAGAAGAAGAAAAAAATAATAATATTTTTATTAATTTAGTCTCCTTTCATGCTTCTAAAGATTTTCCTATAAATAAAGTGCTTATGTTAGAATTGAAAATCACACCGTAAACATAAGTTTTCTCTCTATATTATCGAGCATATTTTTGTGAGTATTTAGATACTTTGAGAGTTGCTATTCAAAGGCAAGTTTCCTTCTTGGCTTTTACATCCGATATTCCAAATGTAAGTACCGCTTTTCGAGGTAAGGGATTTTAAGGGTTATTATGTTTTTTCAGTTTCAAATTTTTCTAACCTTCAAAAAATCTCGAAAAATTTTAAAATGATAATTTGATGAGTTTTCTTGATTGTGTCCAAAAATGCGATTTTTGGATGTATAGATTAGAGTTATGAATTTTATGGAAAAAGACTATTTTAAAAGTAAACCCTTATAACTCCTTGTGGTTAACTCCAAAATTGATGAAATTTTTATTGGGAGTACATCTATATAATATCAAGATACTCAGAATTTTGGAATTTTTGGACAAAAGTACAATTTATGATAAATGTCTAAATATTCGCGCTTTTTTGGCCATATGAAAATAGTAAATGAATTTTAAAAATTCTTGAGAAAAATATATGTTCAATATGGGACTATATTCTCGCTAATCCCGTAAAAGAAAATTTGTTTGTACCGATTTGGTATTTTTCATGAAAATGGACTAGTTATGAGTAAATGAATTAAATATGTTATGTGAAGTAACAAAAATTGAAAAATAGGATTTTATGGCTTGAGAATCCTATATAAGGTATATGCAGATTTTTGATGAGGGTTTTGGTTATTGGTGATGAAATCTTATGAGTTTGGCATTTTAGGATGATTAAATGCATTAATTAGTAAAGTGTAAACAATTAAAATAAATTGTTTATAAGTTTAAGAAATGATTAAAATATTGTGGTAATATTAATAATATTAGATTATGAGATTATTATTTAGTTTGATTTATAACATTTTGATTAAGGTGTTATGAAATCATTGATTTATGAATCTTATTCATGATCTTGAAAATTAAATTTATGAATCTTACTCTTGAATTAAATCCATGTTTTGATCATATTGTTTTTATTATCATATATAACATTTTTATAATCCCTATGATGAAATTTCTCGACTCGACTTGAGTGTAAAGATGGGTAGATTATTGGTATGATCGTGACTATGGGTTCTCTTTTGGCCAAGAGTGCAAAGTTGAATCGTTGACCGGTATGATCATGACCATTGAATTTATAATTGAATATTTTTAGCTTAAGTGCAAAGGTGAATTGATCAACATGGTTATAATTATGGTTTATATAAATTCAAATGATTATGTATTTCTTTAGATATTAATATCTTTGGCCCAGAAAGTGCAAAGATGAATTATTTATGAATATCTTTTGGCCCGTAGTGCAAAGATGACCTGTTGTTGAATATCTTTGGCCCAGTAGTGCAAAGATGACTGTTGTTGAATATCTTTTGGCCCGTAGAGTAAAAGATGAAAGTTGAAATATCTTTGGCATGTGTAGTGCAAAGATGAATCATAATGAATATCTTTGGCCCGTAGTGCAAAGATGAATTTATTAGTATGATTATGAATAGAACTGTGATTTGGTATAACCATGATCTTTGATGTTTCGTAAAGACAAAGTGATGAAAATTATCTTCGCCCTGGATGAGAAAAGGAATTTAGAACCACAATTATGATTATGAAGTTATTCATATGATTGTGATGTGAACTGTTGATTGATGTTACAGGTGGATAAAACATTGTTGGTGGACTTTTTTAACATAAAGAAGATAATAGACTTTATGGTCTATTCGACTCTTCTAATGGATCGCTTCGTCTACCGCAAACTATGGTTGAAAAGTTTTATCATCTACCATATGTTCTAAATCTCCCGATTTATTATCGATGAAGGCTATTGATAATTTAATTATCTTTAGTCATGATATTCTTTATCGAGCTAGTTGTGCTCACCCTTTTGCTTCACAATTCCTTTCTGTGTAATAAGAGTGTAGCCGGGTCGAGCGGGGTATAACAGGAATAGAATGTGGTCTATAGTCATGGAGGTTCTCCCAAAATAGTATGAAAATAATTTTATTGAGAACTTTATAAGTGTGTCGATTGTATACGCCATTTGATATTTAATTTTGGTGAACCGAATAGGTGAGGTGAACCCAACTTTGAAGGGGTGTTTTGCCACTATCATACAAGATGTCTAATGACATACAACCTCGTGTTATCATAAGACAGTGGTTGTGCACATCCACTTGCCGAGTATATCTACGAAAGCACTACCTATATGATCTCGAGAGTTTGTTTGAAACATAATGCTCAATTGCAGACAAAGGAGATAGTTATATGTCAAGAGAAGACTCACCATTGGAAGGAACATGATAGTAATCTTCTCATTTTTCTTTGGGGGTCTATTGGATCAACCAAGGATAATTCTCCGACATATGATATCTATCATAACTTAGATTCACGGCCTCCCATGTACGGAAGGTTTTCTTGAGCACTTCCCAAAGATTTTAATTTCTAAAACAGCTTATCGACCAGACTTTATGTAAGGTATCAATGTGAGGTGTTGTCCATAGTTGGGACATGAGTCACAGCTTGGTATATAAATTTGTATCAAAATGTCATGTTGTATTTTGCACGTTGTAGTAATAAAGTTGTAGTTGTTTTCTGTACATCATGTATTTGGCGCTTTCTCGTATAGGTTGGATGGATTGGACCTATTTTGGGGGCGCCACATTTGGTATCGTAGCTAGGATATGATCTCCGGTGGAGATCCGGATTTAAACTAGGAAGGGTGAGACGAGTAATATCCTTCGCTAGTGTGTGTCCTACCTAAGTCGAATTTTTCTTACTTAAGTCGACAAATTGTATGATATGTCAATTAACCTTTGTTTTGAAGTCAGATTCTAGAATGATATCCTCAAATACGTGAGATGAGCAATGGAGAAATCATGATGATAAGGAAGATGGAATCAAATGAAAGCAAGGTATTCTCAACTCTTCAAAATACTGTGTACGTAAATTTTGGGGATGAAATTTCATAAGGAGGGGAGATTGTAAGACCCCAAATTTTATGAAATAAAAGTATTCAATTTTTCCTATTTTATTAAAAATGGTTAAATTGATAAAAAGTTAAAGTTAAGGGTGATATATATAAAATTTTCAAAATACGCAAGTGGTTATAAAATACTCATTGTTGTTTGGGAATATTCGTCAGGTCGTGGAATATTCTTATTGTTTGGGAATATTCGATATTTACGACGCTAAATTTTATTTGTAGGCCCCATAATGTAATAACTACGTGAATGAAGAAAACAACAAGTTTGAGTTTTTATAAATAACAACGTAATTTATTAAGCTAACACCGCTTGAATACCCGTGGTTAAAATACAAGATGAATACGCTGTGGTCAAAGAAAGAAGACACCTGTATTGCATAATATTTTTGAATTATTGATTCTTACGTAAGTAAGGCACTACTCAATAATTGTTACAAAGAATTACTTTTCAATATTTTAATTTATTGATTCAATAATTGTCATATTGATATTTTATATTATTGTTGTTTCAATAATTGTCACGCACACAATATTTTTTATCCATCAATAATTCATATTATTTGAATAATATTATTAGATAACATTATTGATAATGTCTAGAAAGTTCTATCAAGGAGAGGTTTGGTCACCTAATTACGCTACCAAAGAAGGAGAAATCCTTATATCGAAAGCCCCTTTTCGGGAACTCTCTGGTTGTCATTATTATGATTCTCGTAATATTATTTGTGAATAATTAATTATTGATGTATATGATAAGGAAATATTTATTTGATGCGGATATAAATGATGGATTTATTTATGTGGTTATAAATGAAGGAATTAATGTTGAGGTGTTTTATCAAGATTTTATCGTGATCGGAGGTATTAAAAGATCAAATCTGTGTTCTTAAAGCTCTATCATGGAGTTATAATTTTAATCCGACCGCTGGATCGTTGTGATTTTTGGATATATTATACATATATAAGTTGAGTATATGTCCACAAATTTTAACCGCTAAAAATTAACGTATGATTTGGTATGAATTTTAAAAGGTGATAAAAATTGTCTATTTATAGATTTTGGATATCTTCTGTCTGGAATTTGGAAAAACTTAAAGCTACAAAGTTGTAAAGAATTCGATTTCGTGTGGAATGGATATAAAATTCTTATTTTTCTGATAAACGGCTATTTTCTATGAATTATCAAGTTTCTAAAATAAAATAATTTTTATTAAATTGTGGGTGGGACCCACTTTTGTTTTAAACATGTGGGTCGCCTAAAATTTTCAAGATTTGGCATGCTTGATGGTCGGTCTTGTAGTAGGTGGTATGGAAAGAAGAAATAAATAATAATATTATATTATTTTTTAGTCTCCTTTTAGCGTTTAAACATTTTCTCTATAAATAAAGGTGCTTATGTTAGAATTGAAAATCACACCGTAAACATAAGTTTTCTCTCTATATTGTCGAGCATATTTTTGTGAGTATTTAGATACTTTGAGAGTTGCTATTCAAAGGCAAGTTTTCTTCGGCTTTACATCCGATATTCCAAATGTAAGTACGCTTTTTTTGAGGTAGGGGATTTTAAGGGTTATTATGTTTTTTCGGGCCAGAATTTTTTTCTGACCTTCAAAAATTCTAGAAAAATTTTAAATGACAACTTGATGAGTTTTCTTGATTGTGTCCAAAAATGACGATTTTTGGAAGTATATATTAGGAGTTATGAATTTTATGGGAAAAGACTATTTTAAAAGTAAACCCTTATAACTCCTTGTGGTTAACTCCAAAATTGATGAAATTTTTATTGGGAGTACATCTATATAATATCAAGATACTCAGAAATTTTGGAATTTTTGGACAAAAGTACAGTTTATGATAAAAGTATAAATATTCGGCAGTTTTGGCCATATGAAAAATAGTAAATGAATTTTAAAATTTTTGAGAAAAATATATGTTCAATATGAGACTATGTTCTGCTAAATCCCAGAAAAGAAATTTTGTTTGTACTGATTTGGAATTTTTCATGAAAATGGACTAGTTATGAGTAAATGAATTAAATATGTTATATGAAGTAACAAAATTAGAAAATAGGATTTTATGGCTTGGGAATCCTATATAAGTTATATGCAGATTTTTGATGAGGGTTTTGGTTATCGGTGATGAAATCTTATGAGTTTGACATTTTCAGGATGATTAAATGCATTATTTAGTAAAGTGTAAACAATTAAAATAAATTGTTTATAAGTTTAAGAAATGATTAAAATATTGTGGTAATATTAATAATATTAGATTACGAGATTATTAAGTGATTTATAACACTTGGATTAAGGTGTTATGAAATCGTTGATTTATGAATCTTATTCTTGAAATTAAATGCAGTTGTTGATCATATTATTTTTATTATCATATATAACATTTTTATAATCCCGGTGATGAAATTTCTCTTTGACTTGAGTGTAAAGATGGGTAGATTATTCGTATGATCGTGACTATGAGTTCTCTTTGGCCAGTAGCGCAAAGATGAATTGTTGACTGGTATGATCATGACCATTGAATTTATAGTTGAATATCTTTAGCTTAAGTGCAAAGGTGAATTGATCAACATGGTTATAATTATGGTTTATATAAATTCTGAAATGATTATGTATTTCTTTGAGATATTAATATCTTTGGCCTCAGAGTGCAAAGATGAATTATTGATGAATATCTTTGGCCCGTAGTGAAAAGATGACTCGTTGTTGAATATCTTTTGTTGAATATCGTAGCCCATAGTAAGATGACATGTTGTTGAATATCTTTGGCATGTAGTGCAAAGATGAACTGTTAATGAATATCTTTGTCTCGTAGTGCAAAAATGAATTTATTAGTATGTTTATGAACAGGAACTGTGATTTGGTATAACCATGATCTTTGATGTTTCAGGTAAAGACAATTGATGAAAATTATCTTTGTCTCGATGAGAAGAGGAATTTAGAACTATAATTATGATTATGAAAGTTATTCATATGATCGCGACAGAGAACTGCTTGATTGATGTTACAGGGTTAAAACATTGTTGGTGGACTTTTAACATAGAGAAGATAATAGACATTATAGTCTATTTGCCTCTTCTAATGGATTGCTCGTTCCGCTGCAACTATGGTTGAAAAGTTTTATCATCTACCATATGTTCTAAATCTCTGATTCATTACTGATGAAGGCTATTAATAAATTATTTATCTTAGTCATGACATTCTTTATTGGGCTATTTGTGCTCACCCTTTTGCTTCACAATTCTTTTCAGGTAACAAGAGTGTAGCTGGGTCGAGCTGGGGAGTAACAAGGAAATAGAACTGTGGTCTATAGTCATTGAGGTTCTCCCTAAATAGTATGGAAATAATTTTATTGAGAAATATAGATAAGTGTGTCGATTGTATACGCTATTTGATATTTAATTTTGGTGAACCGAATAGGTGAGGTGAACCCAACTTTGAAGGGTGTTTTGCCACTATCATACAAGATGTCTAATGACATACAACCTCGAGTTATTATAAGATGTGGTTGTGCACATCCACTTGCCGAGTATATCTACGAAAGCACTACCTATATGATCTCGGAGTTTGGTTGAAACATAACGCTCAATCAGCAGATATTGGGAGATAGTTATATGTTAAGAGAAGACTCACCATCGGAAGGAACATGATAGTAATCTTCTCATTTTTCTTTGGGGTCTATTGGATCAACCAAGGATAATTCTCTGGACATATGATATCTATCATAACTTAGATTCATGACCTCCTATGTACGAAGGTTTCCTTGAGCATTTCCTAAAGATTTTAATTTGTAAAACAGTTATTGACTGTACCTTTATGTAAGGTATCACTGTGAGGTGATGTCCACGGTTGGGACATGAGTCACAGTTGGTATATATATTTGTATCAAAACTCATAACATATATGTTGTTGTAGTAATAAAGTTGTAGTTGTTTTTTGTACCATGTATTTGGCGACTCAGAATAGATTGGGTGGATTGGACCTATTTTAGGGGCATCACAAGGGCAGTTGGGAGAGACACGTCCCTTATACCCACACGTATAACACACAAACTTTCCCTTTATCTCCTTTCCTTTTTCCAGTCCTACTACCACTCCTCCCTTTTCCAGCTCTAGCTTGATTTTCCTTCCACCAAAATTCATTTTCCCTTACATCACATAGGTGGTAAAAATGGTATTTTTCCCATCTGTTACCCTCGCTATCACCAACGCGTCTAAAGGGTCAGTTGATCTTCTAAATCCTGGTAGTACTACCGCCTTGAACTCTTTGACGTTTGCCTATCGATTATTTGGCTAATTTCCCGCGATTGGCATTCCATTCTGCATATCTTGAGCGACCATAATCATAAAATTCTGTATCGATCTGGTTGTCCTCCAGCTTTGTTGGCAGGTTCTTCTGTCCTTTGGTTTTGCTTTCGTCTTGGTGGCATTATCATAAATTATTCCTTAAACTTACATTCTAAGCCTTATCGTATCCGTATAACATATAACGCAAAATTTTCTACTCAAATAATTATGTATTCAAAATATTAAATTTTGAAAATTTGGTTTACTGTATTAACCAGTGTTCAGATAAATAAGTACTATCTCTATACCAATTTATTTCATTACTCCAACATAGATCCATATTCATAGCACTTGACATACCATAGCACATACTGCTTTAAACATCCGCTATCCCTTTTCTGACTTAAAAGTCAAGAATAGTTATCACAACTTATACAAAAGTTGAAAATATTACCTTATACAGACATACCTATCATATACATAACATAGAATCATACATATTCAAGTAATACTAATACTACTTATTTATTACACCTTCAATAAATATTAATTGCTTATAAATCTATCTATTCCCATTATCCTCAATAATCCATTCACACATAACTATACCAAGTTCGTCAAACCTACCACACATTATGAGTTTAAGAACTCACAACAAATATATGAGTTTAAGAACTCGACATTGACCACATATTCTTTAACTATACTCTACCTATCAGTTATATTATCATTTTTGGGTTCGGTACTACACTTTCCAAAATAACCACCTTATTGAGGTAGCTTTCAATGTGAGCCTCTATTTCAGCTATTGGCTTTGATATTGGCTCGGTTATGGAGGTTGACTCTTTCTTTACGATCTGAGGGTATCTTAATCCTTTCTATCTGACATCTATACACAGACTATCTTGATTAGCACAAAGTATATACATACAGCAAATAATAGTTTTATATAAGTTATCTTTTATTTTATTTTATGATGAATTTATTCAATTCATCTTCTTATAAACTCTATATGAGTTATTTGTATTTTTAACGTTTCCATCTATCCCAAGGTTATAGCCTAAGGTCTATCCCACCTAAGGTTTCTAACCCTAAAGCTCGATATTAATAATGTAACGCCCCAAATTCGTGTACTTGAAACTCAATTCAAAGGTTTATGATACCATTTCTATGAGCGGAATAATACTAATAATAATAACAATAATATAAATATCAAACTTAATTTATATTTATTAGAGTCTAATCCCAAGTACGCAACCTTTACTATAATTCCTTACATGATGTATAATACATATCATCGTCTTAATAGAGCCTAACTATTACAAAAGATACCAATAAATATATTCTGTTTGATTTCCTTTTCACTTATTCTTGTCTGAACCTTCGGGTTAATCATGCCTAGCTGAAAACATTTAAATTTAAAGCAAGAATGAGCATATGGGTGCCCAGCAAGTAATAACAATTATAAATATAATTAGTTGAAAGAATTAAATGTTTTCTTTGTACATCACTTCTACAACAAATCGATAGTTGTGAAGTAAACTGAACCGATAATAATAACATAACAATTCTATCTTAAATTCTTGAAACTACGTATTGGCTATAAAAGGGGTTTGGTTGACATACTATGAACATTATTTTTAATTTTCGAATAGGTTTAGCATAACTTCATCCATAAACCGTCATAACTTACGGGCGCGAGGGTGTACATCCCATAGGCCCTGTATTGATCAATACTACATGAAAGAACAATATTATCGTTCACTTTATCCGCCTTGGGCGCATAAAAGTTTTCCCATGTTCGGGATGTTCATATTTAGTCGGGAATCCGAACCAAAATAATTTGATTGGATACAAAAATGTTTTATCATATTCAATGACATTTCTAAATCTGTGTCTAGCGGATCAAATAGCTTAGAGGTATATATATATATATATATATATATATATATATATATCAACATGTGATTAAATATAATGATTATCCAAGTGGGGACACTTGTATAACCATATATAGAAATTAACAAACAGAATATATATCTGAATTACCATATACTAACATGTTGATAATCAATGATCGTATATATATATATATATATATATATATATATATATATATATAACAATAGGGTTAATAATCTAGCATAATAATAATATAGTTCTGAAACATTCTTACTCATGTCCATTGCATAAAAAAAATACAAAGGTAGGATACTTGCCTGGTCTGCTGCCTACAATACGCAACTTAGTTTTATCTTTTATACCAAAACCTATCATTAATAAGATCATTTGATCGATTAGAATAACATACTATAACACATAGCACTATTTATTGCAGTCAGCACATAACCTAATCACCTTGTCACACATGTTCAACAGTCATTGAATCACAAACAAACATTAATACAGTCAAAATATCTAAGTCCATATCAATTTTCAAACATGTTTGCAAATCACTTTTTCGGGTATTATCTAGTCTAAGACTCTATATCAAGTTCAATATCTATTTATACTCTTTAAATAACAAATATATAATTTTTAAATGACTTACAATAATTTTTAAACAATTATTATAATTTATTCTAATTTTTCAAACACCTAATCATTATAAAATGATTTAAATATCAAATAATTCTATTATCATTAATATTTAATTAATATTAAACTATTAATGAAATTATTATAAAATATTAAAGTTATTTATAATAACTCAAAATATTATTAAAACATTTATATTACCCTTAAATGATTTTTAAAACATTTAAAATCATTTTTAAATAATTACCATTAATATTTAAATATTAATGAATTATTTATCAAAATATTAAAAGTCATTTATTATAACTTAAAATATTTTTAATTCATTTATATCCTTTTTAAATGATTTTTAAATTAATAAAACCATTTTTAAACTATTTATTTAATTAATTATTAAATAAATTTAATATCATTAATATTAAATTAATATCATTTAATATGAAATTTACCTTTAAATATAGAAAGTTATATTTTATAACTTAAAATATTCTTAAACTCTTTATTTTAATTTAAAATAATTTTTCAATATTAAAATCATTTTTAAACTAATTTATTTAATATAAATATTAAATAAATCTAATATCATTAATATTAAAATATTAATATTTTTCATGACAAAAAATATCAAAAATTCTATTTTATAACTAAAAATATCTTTTAAATCATTATTATAAGATTTTTAAATCATTAATCCTAATTTTCATAATTTATTTAATAAATTTATTAAATAACTTAATTATCATTAGTATTAATTAATTAATGAAATTTATCATAAAATATTAAAAGTTACATTTTATAACTCAAAATATTTTCTAACACTTTATTCCCATTTAAAATGATTTTTATAATATAAAAATTAGTTTTCTAATTTAATTAATATACAAATAAATAAATTAATTACCATTAATAATTAAATAATTATAATTATTAATGAAAAATATCCCAATTTATCAAAAGTTATTTTTCATAATTTAAAATAATTTTTGTAATTTTTTAGAATTTATTTTCTATTTTTAATCAATTTTTGGAAATTAATTAATTAAAATTAACTAAATTTGTCGCTAAAGCCTTTGGCGATAGAAAAGCGTCGCCTTAGGTGTTCTTGAGCCCAAGAACACTGACAGGTTAGTGTTCGAGGGGTCAACTTTGACCACCTAAAATTCTTTGTTCATGCATGCTCTGGTCAATCTCAAGCATTGGTCGTGTAGTATAAATGTAGGACTACAAATATTCACAATCACCTTGGTCATACAACAACTCAGATGCATGATCCGAGACTTTAAAATGATTGTCGTATTGCTCATCAAGTTAAATTTCGCCTGTAAAAATCGGTCAATGCCTCACCAACGACCTCGTGGTTTTATTCTCGTCAATCTGCTCATGTTACAGTGTTCTGTATCGCGGGTCTTATAGACCCGACTACTGTGGTATCTTTATTGATCATTTACAATGTCCAAACATCATTAACTTATAAGATCTAAGTCTCTAAAGTACATGTCAGACCATTACCTCAACATTTCTGGGTTACTCAGCAAGAAGCCTAATAAATCAACGACTTTTCGAATTTATTACTACGATCGATATGTTGATTTCTAAGGTTTGAAAATGGTCTCGCACTTGTAGATTTCATGTCATACTATAATCTAGATATCATTATACATCCCAAATACGTGTCAGAAACGAGATCAAAGTTTCATTAAAGTCAACGATGTAACACGTTCTTCAGTTTTTTTGGGTTTTCTATAAAACTGATTTCGTGTTCGGTCAATGGACTTTGACTGTGAATAACTTTTGATATACATGTTCAATGGTCGTGAATCCAATTTCAGAATACTAACCACATTATAGGCTACAACTTCAAACCTTTAAATCATCAAAACAACAAACTAGCACAAATCTACAAGGACTAACATTCGTTGTCAAACAAAAATTTTAAAATTTTCCAGAATTTTTAAAACTTAATTTTTCGAACACTAGATGTTATGGTTCTAGGAAATAACAACCCAGATCCCTAAATAACATCCTTATACACCACTTAAACCTATAAACAACAACAAATAACATAGATCGCAAGGATTTCTAAGTTTAGGGTTTATACCTCATTCATGCTTAACACTTGAATCTGATCTTTGATGCTTGTGCTGACTAGGTTATGAAATTCTTAACATAGTGTCAGATTGTCCTTTTTAAAGAAAGAATGAAATGCTCAAGGTCTTGGACCAAAATCAAGGTTTAACAGATGTTGTTCATTTTTAAACATTTTAAAGAAAATAGAAGTGCTATTTTGAATTATCTATAACACTTTATAACTATTGATTCAGTTATAGAAGATATATATTTGTATGATTCATGCATGTTGCCTGATTATAATTGTTACATTTGTTGAGCTAGTTATGCTCACCTTTGCTTGAATCATATGAATGCAGCTAAAAATGAACGGACAGAAGGATCTAGTAAGGATAAAGGAAATGCTAAGGTGGACAAGTAATTGTCGTTGTAATAGAATAGTATTAATTTTGTATTAATTTGATACTATGATGAAGAACATATGTAATGGTTACAAAAGAACCTGGAAAGGGATATATTATTATGTAATATATAGAAGACATATTCACTCTATTGATGTATTTAAATTGAATGTATGTGTGAACAGTAGCACTGTGTAGCACCATCTGTCGGGTTGGAAGATACCCGGATTTGGGGGCGTCACATATACATCTTCGTACTCCCTGGGTGAATTGAATATCTTGAGTTATGAGCTTCAGTCAAGATTTCATCTTTAATTTCAGGTACTAATGGAACCCAAATTCTTCCCTCGAACCCTAGCAATCTCTCTGTATCAATCTTGAACTTCACCTCACTACCCTCAGACACTCTTTCTTTAATTTTGTTGCATCCTTCATCTTGTAGTTGAGCATTCTTCACTTTGTCCACTAAAGTTGGACTAGCTTCCATCTGGAACAATCTTTCATCTGATTCCTTCGGAAGTTTTACTTCTAATTCTAGTTTCACCATTGCTGAAAAGAGCTCCTCCTGGGCAGTTAAAAACATCAACTTCTCCCGACCCTTTCTACTCAAGGCATCGACAACCACATTTTCTTTACCTAGATGATAAAAGATTTTGCAATCATAATCTTTTATTAATTCTAACCATCGTCTCTGTCGTATGTTCAAATACCATCGTCTCTGTCGCATGTTTAGATCCTTCTGTGTGAAAATATTTTTCAGACTTTTATGGTCCATATATATCTGACACTTCTCACCATAGATATATTGTCTCCATATCTTCAGAGAAAATACCACCGCAGCCAATTCCAAATCATGAGTTGGGTATCCTTTTTCATAGTCCTTCAGTTGTCTTGAGTCATACAGAATGACCTTGCCATTTTTCATAAGCACATAACCCAGTCCTTTATGCGATGCATCACTATACACCACAAAGTTTCCTGTATTATCCGGTAATGTTAACACAAGTGTCATGCTTAGCTTCTTCTTAAACTCCTGAAAACTCTCTTCGCACTTCTCCGTCCAAACAAAGTTTACGACATTCCTTGTCAAATTCGTCAATGGCGTAGCAATCTTGGAAAAGTCTTGAATAAACCGTCTGTAGTAACATTCCAAACCCAAGAAACTTCTTAGCTCTGATGGTGTCCTTGGTTGTTCATAATTTATTACAGCTTCGACCTTTTATGGATCCATTGAGATTTCATCTTTGTCAATCACATGCCCATGAAATTGCACGCGTTCTAGCCAGAATTCACACTTAGAGAATTTTGCGTACAACTTTTCACTTCTTAGCGTCTCCAATGCCAAACGTAGATGTTCCACGTGCTCCTCCTGAGATTTGGAGTACACCAGGATATCATCGATGAACACTACCACAAACTTATATAAGAATAGTTTAAACACCTTGTTCATCAAATCTATGAATGCTGCAGGAGCATTGGTCAAACCAAAAGACATTATCAGAAACTCGTAGTGTCCATACCGAGTTCTGAATGTCGTGTTCGGGACATCCTTCTTTCTTAACTTTATTTAATGATACCCACTTCTCAAATCTATCTTCGAGAAGTATCTAGCTCCTTTTAGTTGATCAATCAAGTCATCTATTTTTAGCAACGGATACATATTCTTAATAGTGACTTTGTTTAACTCCCTATAATCAATGCAAAGACGCATCGATCCATCCTTCTTCTTTACAAACAACATTGGCGCTCCCCACGGTGATACACTCGGCTGAATGTATTTCTTGTCCAGTAGTTCTTGCAATTGTACCATCAATTCTTTCATCTCTACCGGAGCCATCCTGTACGGGGCCTTCAAAATCGGAGTAGTCCCTGGTGCTAAATCGATAAAGAACTCGATATCTCTGTCAGGTGGAAGTCCTGGAAAATCATCCAGAAATACATCCACAAAATCTCTAACAACTGGTATCTCATCCAGTTTCGCCCCTTCTTTTGAGTACCGACTATGTAAGCTAAATATCCTACACAACCTTATCTCAACAACTTCTTGGCTTGCATAATCGTCAGACAACTCACTTGTCGAGGTGATTTGCTAACATAGAAAACTACCTTTGACGGAGTCATAAGGTTTACACTTTTCTTTTGGCAATCAATTATCGCTCCATAATTGAATAGCCAATCCATCCTCAATATACTATCAAACTCCCCAAGTTTATTGGGATTAAATCTAGTGTCGTAACATTTCCCTTGACATTCACCTTACAATTCCTATATACAAATCTAACAAAAATCACCTCCCTATTCACAATTTTTATATTCAAAGGGAAATTCAACTCTTCACTAGGCAATCCTAAACTCTTAGCAAAATCATCTGATATAAATAAGCAAATAGCACCCGAATCAAATAATACATAAACACCTATATTATTGATTGAAATGATACCTGACCCCACATCTTTTTATTACACAACATCCTATACAGTCATGTTAAAGGTGAAAGTAATATGCACACAAGCCAAATATGTTTGATGATAAAGCATATACTTTGTAACAATCTTATTCATTTATTAATAAAAAGTATTATTTTATTAAAGGCTTTTAATTATCTACATAATGTTGCTTTATAATATGTGATAAACTCATAGTTTTAAGCAATGCTTTTAGAATAATGATGATGATCATTCTAATGAGATCTAAATTCTTAGAAAGCTTAAAACTAAATTAGTTCCCAATCATTGGATTACTAAATTGGGGATTAGTGAATCTGGATAGATTGGTACATACGTTGCTTGCTCATTGAATGAGGATGATTGATTTCATGATCATTTGTGTGGAGACACTAAAGCAAGTATGTAGGTGCTTATTAGAGAATAAGTTCACTGAACGTGGCTTGCTAAGGAATACCTAATGGATTTTTACTTGCCTGTCAATAGGAATTCCTGTAGTAATAGTAGTACAAGTGATCCTTGGACTTGAGATCATCATAATATCTTGTGTATGATGAGTTATACTTTGACTTATTCCTTAAGATCCTTAGGGTATATCAAAGAGTATGCTTGGGTATAATAAGTTGTATATGGAAATAATGTATGATCAATAAAGAATCCACCGCTTCTAGTAAAAGAAGAGAAATGTCTTATGTGATTCGATAAATGACAACCTAGTAGTCCTTGGCCAAGGCAGAATAAAATTAAAAAGGGATTTCTAATTTGCATTATTTGTTGTTATGCATTTAACAGTCGAAATACATATAATTAAATAAATTAAGACTTGACAATAATTCCATGTCTTATATTTAATTGGGATATTGCATGGTGGAAGGATTAAATTATACGGTAACTATTTACTCAAATGTTCTTTTATGATTAATGTTGAAATCTATATTATTTGGAAAGTCGTTGATCGCTAGGGAGGCTTATCCCTATTGTAGAATAAATATTATTTATTTAAATAAATTAATAGTTTAATTTATTTATTTAAATAAGATTAGAATTGTTCTAATTGATTTATTCACAACCGATTTAATATGGATAACCTAAAAGGTCACACCATAAAAGGAAGAATAATTATTTAAGAAGTTAATGACATAATCGAAATAATAAGTTAAGTAATCTACGGTGATAGAATAAATTAAATAGCTTAATATTTATTATTTAATATTTTGGAAATATTAAATATAAATTAATACGAGTAGTCTTATTATTATTATTATTTAATTCCTAAAGGAGTTTGAAAATTAATTAATAAAAGTACTCTTAAATATCCTAATAAGATTAAGAGGCTAATTAATTAAAAGAGTTTAATTAATTATTCCTAATAAGATTGGGAGCCTAATTAATTAAATGAGTTTAATTAATTAAAATAAAACCTAATTCCTTAATTGTTAAGGAGGGTTGCCTATATCTATAAATAAGAGAAGTCTTATTATGGGTGGGGTTGTTGACGTTTCCACAACAAACGTAATTCTAATAGTTGGGAGAGTACACCTTTTTCTATGAGAGAGAAAAATTAGGGGTTTGCCAAATACCCATCTTCTTGAATCTTTCTTCTTCCTTGATGGATCATCTTTAGAGGCCAAACACTTGGGTGGTTAACATTGATTAAAGGAAGGAATCAAACTCGGTGGATTCAAGTTGAACACGAAAGGATTTGGAGGTGAACTTGTACCTGAGGAAGCTCGAATCTTCAAGGGTATAATTCTTGTTCTTCATATTTTTGTTTAATTAATAATTGTGCATAAAGGATGATCCGGGTATAAGGTTTGTAAAATTTTTAAACTCTGATTTTTTACGCTTCCGCTTACTTTGTGCAATTTGATTGCGTTCATGAATATTATAAACCTAACAGTGGTATCAGAGCCAAACTTTTATGCGAGTTATTGATTCATATTCAATATGTATGCTGATATGTGTTTAGAACAATTTTTTTGGGCATAATTATTGGTATAGAATCATGTTTTTGGAGAAAAACTGCACAATTCGTGAACTAAACAAATAGATTCTGGAGATTGGCGCCGCAGCGCTACTCTCCATAAATAAATATATTTTTAATTTTTAATTTTGATTTTTATTAAGGTAAAAGGTTTATTTTAATTAAAATTAAATTAAATATTTTTTCAGTAATTCTGAATTAAAAACAAAGGAGTTTATTTTGATTTGGAACTAGATTAAAATAATGTTGTTTATTTTAATTAGAATTGGAATCCACGTTTGTATGAATAAAAGAGTTTATTCAAAAGTTTTTTTTAATAACTTGGAATTGGATTCCATGTTTGTTTGAATAAAAGAGTTTATTCAAAAGTTTTATATTAATTTAAAATTGGATTTCATGCTAACTAATTATAGTTAGAATTGAATTGCATGATAACTAATTGGAGTTGAAATTGGATTCCTTGTTTCCTAAAATAAAGGAGTTTATTTGTGTATAGGAAAGTGAATCCATGTTTTCTTAAATAAAGGAGTTTATTTAGGTATGGAATAAGATTTCATATTATTCAAAATAAATGAGTTTATTTGTTAATAGGAAAGAAAATTCGTGTTTCCTTAAATAAATGAGTTTATTTATATATGGAATAAGATTTCATATTATTCAAAATAAAGGAGTTTATTTGTGAATAGGAAAGAAAATTCGTGTTTCCTTAAATAAAAGAGTTTGTTTAGATATGTAATAAGATTTCATATTCTCCAAAATAAAGGAATTATTTTTAAACTTGAATTGGATTCCCTAATTAATTAAAATAAATGAGTTTATTTTGATTAAAATAAAATAGTTTATTTTATTTAAAATTGGATAAATTAAAATAAAAGTGGTTTATTTTGATTTAAATTTAGATTAAAATAAAGGAGTTTATTTTGATTCAAAAATAGATTTTATGCTAACTAAATTTTCCCATTAAATGATATCAATATATATATTGAATGTTTATTATTCATGAGATGAATTTATTTATTGATGCATATGTAGATGTGTACGATAATAAATGAGATTGATTATGGACTATTGACCAATATGATTGGATTTTATTTTAGTTGGATGCATGAATGTATGTGTTTTATTAAATGGGGTCTCACAGACTTCGCCTTTCTCTAATTTTTCTTAATGTAAATTCTATCTCCTTCTATGTACTTCCCTCGATCACGATCAAGGTTTCTATTTATTTTAAATAGTTTTGTAATAGGAATGGTTAGAATTAATTTTGAAGAATTAGAGATCAAGGAGCAAGGAGCGCTTGAAGATACGTTTGTAATGGAGCCCGGGATTTAAATGTAATAGTTATATTTAAATTTAAATCTTGCACCCTAGGTTTGACCTTTTGGTTCACTTGGTGGCTCTAGTGAACCAAACTAGAATAAAGTCCATAATCAAGCCCGGGTAGAATATAATATTTTATATGTGCATGCATATACTATATATATATATATATATATATATATATATATATATATATATATAAGATGAGACAAATTAATAACAAACCCTCAAATTTTTTATATTAAGTCCTAAGCGTTCAAAGATATTTGGAATATTGAACGTCGCCTTCTAGCATGATAAAAATAATAGAGTATCAATTAATTATTATAAGTTTGTTGTGTCACCACAAGGCTTATATTAATTCTTTGAGATGTTAATTTTATCACATTTGATGCTTATAAAGAAAATTGAACAATGTTGTTTTGTTGTGTCACCACAAGGACAATGTTTTTCTTTTTTGAATATATGGAAGTGCTAGGTTGGACTTAACTTGGATAATTTTGATTCGGATGTGCCACCACTTGATCAAAATAATCTAAGAGGCAAAATAAAAGGAGTTACATGATGATGTAATTGACAAGAGTTGTCTACCTGTTTATTTATATATAGTTTGTTGTGTCACCACAAGCCTATATACATTTGAAATGGGATTCGTGTTCTCACTAGCAAATCTTTAATTAAATTTTGTCGAACTATATAAGTGAGGGTAATATAGTTTGATGAAAATAGTGGGAGATACCAAATTAAAACAAGACCTAAATTATTTTGATAATTAATAAAAGAATGTATGCTAAAATATTGTTAAGAACAAATTAATTTATAGAATTTTACAATGTCTAAATTACTATCACTACGAAATATATTAGATGTTAATTAATCGGACCGAATTACTCGAATTGGTTAAGGAATTTGAAAATAGTTCTCATGGCTGAAAAGCTATCTTATGTCCTTAATATGTCTTTCCTGCAATGGTTGTAGACAATGCCTCTGAGGAAGAGATTACTAATTTTAAAAAGTGGCAAGATGATGCACAGTTGGCTCAATGCATCATGCACGCATCCATGAGTAACGAGCTTCAGCGTCAGCATGAAACTATGGATGATCATACTATATTCCTTCATATCAAGTAGTTGATGATAAGGAAAGTAGGACTGATAGATATCAAATATCTAAGGAGCTCTTCCAATCTAGAATGACCGATGACACTACAGTACAGACAAAAGTCCTTAACATGATTAATTTGATTGAACAATTAGGACAACAAGTTTTGTCATGGATGGAGAGTTGATTCAAGATTTGATCTTGCAGTTACTCCCAAACTCCTTCTCATAATTGTTGTGAAATTTTCATATGAACAAGCTAGATATCAACCTCGCTGACTTGCTTAACATGATGAAAAAATGTTTAGAGTCACTTTGCAACCAAGAAAGACCAAGTCTTACTGGTAGGGGCCAAAGGATCTTCTGAAAAGAAGAACGATTCTAAGAAGGTAAATAGAAAGGCAAAAACAAAGGATAATAAGAACAAAACTGATACAGATAACAAATGAGTTTGCTTCCACTGCAATAAGCCTGGACACTGGAAAAAAAAACTACTAGAAGTATCTTGTAGAGGCTAACCAGAAGAAGCTTAGTGAAGCTTTGGTTACAAATATAGTTTTGTTCATGATTGAAATAAATTTTTCTTTCAGTCAAGGTTCTACTTGGGTATTGGATACTGATTTTAGTTATCATAAATATATATTTATGAAGGAACAAAGCAGAAGTAAAAAGCTAAACATAGGATAAGTAATCCTATATCTGGTAAATGAAGCAAATATTGGTGCATTAGCCATATGAGCTTATAGTTTAGCACTGCCTACATGCAAATCTATAAAGTCAACAAGTTGTTATTATATTCCAGTTCTCGTTGGAAATATTATTTCTATTTTATGGTTGGACAATGAAATCTTTGGTATTATATTTAAGAACAATTGTTTTTCTATTTATAATAATAATGTTTTGTATAGAACTGAAATATTACTTAATGGATTTTGTGTACTTGACTTACGTGAAAAATTATTTTGCAAATTGAACAAACTAGTATAAGAAAAGGAGATGATCATTCAAAAAGTTGAATGTGTGTATTTGCTGAAATACAATTATGAATTATTTGAAACGTTCAAAGAATTCAGAAGTGAAACTAATTTGAAAAGTATTAAGATTCTTTGATTAGATCAAGGAATAAATACTCGTGTAATAAGTTTCTAGTTCATCTCAAATGGTTTTCTCATAATGGACACTTCCTGATACACAATAATTGATTGATGTATCTGAAAGAAAAAATCGTACCTTATTGGATATGGTACAGTCCATAATGATTTTACCGACATTCTAGTATCCTTCTGGGGTAATATCCTAGAAATGGATGCATATCTATGAAAAGTTGTGGACATGAAGGATTCCTAATTTTAAGTAGGTTAAGGTAAGGGGTTGTCCAACTTATGTGAAAAGGGTTTCAAAGAATAAGTTTGGGATAATTGTAGATTTGTGGGACATCCTAAAGTAAGTTTAGGGTATATGTTCTATAATCTTACTTAGCAAAAAAGTGTTTTTTGCAAAACACGCTGCCTTCTAAGATAAAGGTGTTTATCATTGAAGGGGCTAGTGGGAGGATGATAGATCTTGAAGAGTTCAAGAACCACAAAACACTATAAGTCTAATAAGAGGAACCTGTAGATAGAACTATTGAAGATACCTGGGAGGTATGGATTCATTATAGATGATGATGATCCAGTTACATACGATGAGGTAAGAGTTGTAGACACTTAGAGAAATGGATTGAAGCAAGCTTTTCAAAAATGGAACATTCGTTTTGATGAAACAATTAAAAGAGTTTGATTTTATTAAAAACAAGAATGAACCTAGTGTGTATAAAAGGGCCAGTGGGAGTGTCGTGACATTCCTAGTATTATATATTGATATACTACGGATAAGGAATGACATGCTAATGCTAGAATCTGTAAAGATAAAGTTGTCAAAACATTCCCCGATAAATGATTTGGGAAAAGTATCATAAATTGGGGATACAAATCTATATAGATAGATTTAAAAGGATGCTCGGCTTAACCCAAGGAACATATATTTATTTGATGTTAAAGTTGTTTAGCATGGAAAACTCCAAGAGATGTCTCATGTTGATGATCCATGTAGTGTATCTCTCTTAATAGTCCCCATAGACTCCTGAAAAGAGAGATCGCATGAGTGACTATCATGTATACAATGAAATATACGAGACCTGATGTTGATCGGTCATATCCTGGAGAAGATCACTGTAAGACAGTGAAAAACATCTTAAAGTACTTAACTGACACTAAGGATGTTATTAAAATTTATGGTGGGTCTAAATTAAAACTAGAGGGCTTAACAGACTCAAGTTTTTCAGACAGACCAAGAAGACAAAAAATCCACTTTAGGGTAAAGGGTTACCTTAAATAGTGGTGCAGTGAATTGAAAAGGTTTCAAACAGCAAAAAGTTGCTGGTTTAGTGATAAAGACAAAGTATATAGCGATAAATGAAGCTACAAGTTGATTGTTTGGATGAAAAGTTCATTACAAAATTGGGAATAGTTCCTAAGTCTCATCTTGGATCTAAACATGTGTTGTGGCACTTTCATTTGATTATAGGAATTATTGAAAGATGGGAAATCACTATAGAGATAGTGGACTCGCAAGAACAATATTACATATCCATTAACTAAAGCTTACCCAACAGCAGGATAATCGTACATTAGAGAAGAAGGGTATGAGATACCATGACGATTGACTTTAGTGCAAAGTGGGAGATTGAAAGTAGTATGCACACAAGCCAATCATGTTTGATGATAAAACCTATAATTTGTAACAATCTTATTCATTTATTAATAAAAAGTATTAATTTATTAAAGGCTTTTAATTATCTACATGATGCTGCTTTATAATATGTGATAAACCCATAGTTTTAAGCAATGCTCTTAGAATAATGATGATGATCATTCTAATGAGATCTAAATTCTTAGAAAGCTTAAAACTAAAATAGTTCCCAATCGTTAGATTACTAAATTGGGGATTAGTGAATCCGGATAGATTGGTACATATGTTGCTTGCTCATTGGATGTGACACCCCCAAATCTGGGTATCTTCCAACCCGACATATGGTGCTACACGGTACTCATAACTATACAATCATTCCATTGAAAACACAACACAATGAATGTATTCACTATCTTCTTATTACAAATATAATAAAATCTTTTCCCAGGTTCATAAACCGATTACATCATTCGTTGTTCGTAAATATAATATATACAACCATACTAATCTATTACAAGATGGTTAACTATCCATCTTAGCCTTGCCCTTATCTCTCTTAGCATTCTCAGTACGCTCAGCTTTAACTACAATAATATAATTCACGCAAGAAGTGAGCATAACAAGCTCAGCAAGTCTAACAAAGAATAATATCAATACCACATTCGTGAATCATATGAAAATCTTCCATAACTGAACAGATAGTCATGAAGTATTACGAAACATTAATACTTAACAATTCATAATCTCAATTCCCAAAGTATATAATAGTTTAGGAATTTTGAACCAGTCGAAAGACCATGAACAATATCTTTCTATTTTCATACTTGAAAAGGACATCACAACACTAAGGCTGTACATCTGGCATTACTTACTAGTACTTCTAGGTGATCATCTTATAGTACTCTATGTTGATCAACATTTATCCGTTGAACGTATTTACGTTTAAGTTTTGGCAAACTCGCGTGTCCATCGAATAATCGATGAAAAATACTTTTGTTTGTTCATAGACAAACTTACCTTTGAATCCATACCAAATACTAGTCATAGGATAGCATTATCATTTCTATATAGAAAGTCATGTATACAAATCAATCTATCTCTTACGAATAGTCTAGCCAAGTTAAAATTGGCATCGACCCTTTCTTTAAAATCATTCATGCAACTCATTACAATGAATCACAGAAAACTCGACTAACACAAAGGTTAGACAAGCATTTAAGAAAACTTGCCTTCAAGCGTCTTCAAATAATTTATTCTACTATTCTCAGCCTTTACAGAATCTACATGATATATTCATATATCACACTGTAATTAGCTACCAAACAATCATTCACATTATTTCTACCAACTTTTTTCTCTTCTATGTCTTAGTTGACTTCATTTCATTAATAAAGTTAATTCGACTTACTACCCTTCATCCCGGCTTATTAACTATCTTACGTTATTAACCGGACTCAATCATCATTGGTGAAGTACCAATGTTGATTACCATTCACGGTTTATTAATTAACACTTTGTGTTCTTCGTTACTATACTAACAACTCACGTTCAATTCCTAAGTTTATCACCATATACACTAGTATATGTAACATAGGAATAGCTTTAGTACGCTTATTAAGTATATAAACTTAACTTATACAGGTCTTGAAACATTTGAAGTTCAAACCTAACTTGTCTAACAAATGCCTTATAAAGCGGCCAAGCGTGCATGGCATCTTTACTAACAATGGCGTGCAGTAGATGCTAGTTTAGCAGTACCTAAGCCCGATTTCTTGCCATTGTAGCGTGAAACTTATACTTGTGAATGGCGCTGCGATGCCACTCTTTAGTAGGTCATTACATCATGCGCATTTATCGCTTCTGGCAGTGATCAACAAGCCTTATGTCTCGCATCGCGGCGCGCAGACCTCGACCACACTGAAAAATTTTTACGACAAAATTTTTAGTGAACTTCCCAGCTTCATAACTTCTTCGTTATAAGTCCGATTTAGTCCGTTCAAAAGCCTACAACTCATAAATTACATACTCTACGCGTTCATATGAGATTTTTAAAATTCCGAATCTATTAACTCCAAATTCACTTCTAAGTTCATTATCGAGCGTTCGTTAAACGCTTTCGAGCGTTTACTACTCGTTTTCTTCGTTTTAAGTCAAAATCTGACGATTCTTGGGCCCACGACTCTTAAATACCCTATCTCACGTGTTGACATTGAAAACAAACATTTCCAAGTCACACGACAACTTTTGACTACTAATCCGAAATTTCTACGTTTAATTCCGTAAAATTCGCTATAACTTCCTTACTAGTGTTCAACTAGCCAAATTATATAGAACACTCCATTGATTTTATATCTACATCCTAACCAAGCAAGATGTACATATCTTAATAGTGATGGTGTTCAATTTGTCCACCAACAACCAAGTTCATCAATCAATATTTCCTACGGTTTAAACTTATGTAAACCCTTACGATTTCTATTTACACATAACTTATAAAGGTTTTACATATTTCAAGCCATCCTTATTCCTCCATAAGAGGCATGCTCCACCAATCTATGATTCTTTATAACAAAGAAATCAAAAAGGATGGAAAACTATTATTAATGGAATATTACCTTTTCGATCTTTGTGTTCTTCTTAAAACTTCTAAAGTTTTGTTTCAAAGTATGATGATTACTTGATCCTAGCTATTTCTCTCTCTCAATATAAGTTGGAAAATCTTTGAAAAACCATCAAATGACCAACATAAGCTTTTCTTTTATAGGCAACCAAATGGAGGGCTTTTTGGTCATTTCTCCCCACCTCCTTACTATTCACTACTTCATCACCAAGTAAAATACTTGGTGATCAAGTAGTTCACTTTACTTGGCCACCAAGTGGCCGCCCATGGGTCATCCCCATGGGTTGCCCCATGGGTTTAACCCATTCGGTGACCCATCGGTTCGATCAACGGTTTGGTTTCTTGGATCGGGCTTAATTAATCCTAACATTGGGGCTTAAATTTAGCTTAAACACATAATTCTTTGGGCTTGATTACTCAATTACTTGGGCTTGGTATAATCCAAATCCAATTGGATCATATTAAGTCCTTAAACTATAAATCCAATAACACCAATCATATTATACACGTATCATTCACGTATTCTCTTCGTATGATACTTGTACGATAGTCGTATTGTACTTCGTATTAAATCTTCATACTATACTCGTATACTAAATATTATCACACTCGTATAACGTATGAATAATCATTATCGTAATTCATCTTACGAATCTCACTTCCTTCTCAGAAATCATTCTTCCTAACCCTTAGGTTTTAAGTCCGTAGGCGAAAACTTTGTTTGCCATAAATGAAATATTATTAAATATTCCATCTCATATTCATATTCTATCATTACGCATTTCTCGGAATGGATGAATAGTGTTTTTATGAGAATTTTCTCGAAAAACTTTTATTTTCGTCTTGGAAATTCAAAACAATTAATTCTAGCATATAGCCAGAATACTAACCACATCTACATATTCTAGGTCATAAAACAACCTTCACATAGCTTACTCCCATAAATAATCAATTAAATTCATTTAATTCACATAATCAAATAAAAATTTAATTCTCATATAAATCTGATTTTCTCGGGCGTTACATTCTCCCCCCCTTATAAGGATTCTGTCCCCAGAATCTTACTTATAAGTACATAAACAAATGAGAAAAAATTTCCTTCATTTTACTTTCGAGTTCCCACGTTGCTTCTTCAGCATTGTGGTTTCTCCATATCACCTTCACCGAAGGTATTATCTTATTTCTCAAAACTTGTTCCTTCCTATCAACAATTTGAATTGGAAGTTCTTCATACGATAAATCTTTCTCTATCTAAATAGATTCATACTCTATTACGTGTTTATAGTCCGGCTTATAGGGACACAACACAGACACGTGAAACACATTGTGTACACGTTCCATTTCTGGAGGTAAAGCTACTTAGCTACCTCTCCTACCGTTCTTAAAATTTCAAAAGGTCCTATAAACCTTGGACTTAACTTCCCTTTCTTCCTAAAATGTATCTTCCCTTTCCAAGGCGATACTTTCAGAAATACATAAGACCCTACTTCAAATTCTCTATTTTCTCTATGAGAATCTGCATACTTCTTCTGTCTATCTTGAGCCGCTACCAATCGAGTACGTATTGGCTTTACCATGTTCGTCATCTGTTGTACCATCTCAGGTCCCAACATTCGACGTTCACGCATTTCGTCCCAATATAGTGGAGTTTGACACTTCCTTCCATACAACGCTTCGTAAGGCGGCATGCCTATACTAGCGTGAAAACTATTATTATACGTAAATTTCACCAACGGTAGATGGTTGTCCCAACTCCCTTTGAAATCCATAACGCAAGATCTTTACATATCTTCAAGCGTTTGACTTGTTCGTTCACTTTGTCCATCCGTCTAAGGATGATACGTCGTACTTAATCTCAACTGCGTTACCATTTGCTCTTGCAAACTTCTCCAAAAGTTTGATGTGAATCATGGATCACGATCTGACACAATCGAAACATGTACTCCATGTCTTGAAATAATTTCCTTGACATAAAGCTTAGCTAATTGGTCTAGGTTATATCTAACTCCTATTGGAAGAAAATGAGCCGATTTCGTCTATCGATCCACTATCACCCAAATAGAGTCGTATCCCTTCCTTGTCATTGGAAGTCCTACCACAAAGTCCATTGTGATGTGCTCCCATTTCCACTCTGGAATTTCTAATGATTGCAACAACCCGCTCGGTCGTTGGTGTTTAGCCTTAACCCTCTGACAAGTTAAGCACCTACTAACATATTCTGCTATCTCCCTCTTCATGTTTGGCCACCAAAAGTTTTGACAAAGCTCTTGATACATCTTCATACTACCGGGATATATCGAGTATCTCGAACTATGGGCCTCACTCATTATCTCCTCCTTTAATTCAAAATTATTTAGAGCCCAAATTCTTCCTTCAAAATGAAGTAATCCCTCCTTATCGAGTTTATACTTAGTCTTTTCTTCATCTTCTACCCTCTTCCTCATATGCTCGCATTCCTCGTTGCTCAATTGCACTTCCTTAAAACGTTCCACTATGGTCGGTTGAGTCTCTGTGGAAAATAACATCTCCTCTACTTCATCCGGTAATTTCACTTCTAATTCCATTCTTGCCATCGCTGTTACTAACTCATTCTGAGTCATTAACATTGACAGTTTCTCTCTACCCTTCCTATTTAACGCATCGGCTACTACATTTGCTTTCCCTGGATGATATAAGATATCACAATCGTAATCTTTTATTAGTTCCAACCACCTTCTCTGCCTCATATTCAACTCCTTCTGTGTGAAGATATATTTCAGACTTTTATGGTTCATGTATATCTCACACTTCTCACCGTATAGATAATGCCTCCATATCTTTAAGGCAAAAACTACATCTGCCAATTCTAGGTCATGAGTATGATAGGCCTTCTCATAATCCTTTAATTGATGTGACGCATACGCAATGACCTTGTCATGCTGCATGAGCACGCAACCCAATCCTCTATGCGAAGCATCGCTATACACTACAAAATTCCCTATATCATCTGGCAGAGACAATACAGGTGCCTCACTTAACCTCTTCTTTAGTTCCTGAAAACTATTCTCACATTTTTCAGTCCACACATACTTCACCGACTTCCTCGTCAAATTTGCCAGCGGAGTAGCTATTTTAGAAAAGTCCTGGATGAACCTTCTATAGTATCCCGCTAACCCTAGAAAACTCTTAACCTCAGTTGGAATTTTTGGTTGCTTCCACTCATTGACTGCTTTTACTTTTGCTAGATCTATAAAAATGCCATCTTTATCAATAACATGTCCTAGAAACTGCATTCGTTCAAGACAAAATTCACACTTTGTGAATTTCGCATAGAACTTTTCCTTCTGTAGTGTCTCCAACACTATTCTTAAATGTTCAACATGATCTTCTGGCGTCTTAGAATAGACTAGAATATCATTAATGAACACTACGATGAACTTGTCCAAATAATGTTTGAACACTCTATTCATCATATCCATGAATGCGGCTGGCGCATTAGTCAACCCAAACGACATCACCAGAAACTCGTAATAACCATAACGAGTTCTGAACGCCGTCTTAGGTACATCCTCCTTCCTCACTTTTAACTGAAGATACCCCATACGCAAATCTATTTTAGGAAAATACTTTGCCCATTTCAACTGATCAAATTCATTGATCCTGGGCAACGAGTATTTATTCTTAATCGTTAACTTGTTCAACTCTCGATAGTTGATACAAAGTCGTAACGACCCATCCTTTTTCTTTACAAACAATATCGGTGCTCCCCAAGGATACACACTCGGTTGAATGTACTTCCTGTCTAATAGTTCTTATAATTGAACCATTAAGTCCTTCATCTCAACGGGCGCCATCCAATATGGTGCCCTTGAAACTAGTGCCGTACCAGGTAACAGATCAATTACAAAATCAACTTCCCTATCTGGTGCAATACCCGGTAATTCCTTCAAAAATACATCCATAAACTCTTGAACTATAGGTATCTGGTCCAAGGATGTTCCCACTCTTTGGGTATCCATAACATGGCATAAATAACCTACACACCCCTTTCTCAACATCTTCCTAGCTTGTGTCATCGTTAGACAAGAAGAGCATCTCGGTGATTTACTACCGAAGAACACTACCTTGATTTTATTAGAAAGCCGAAGGTTCACACTTTTCCTATGGCAATCAATTATAGCCTTATGGTTAATCAACCAATCCATACCAAGAATTACATCGAATTCTTTTAACCTTATCGGTACCAAATCTACTGATAACTTATTACCTCTAATATCTATGCAACAATCCTTATGAATATGTTCAATGGGGATTATCTCTTCGTTTGCTACCTTAACGTCTAAAGGTATTGCTAACTTTTTAGGGATTAAACCTAATCTCTTAGCAAATCCACATGCTATAAAAGAACAAGTAGCACCCGAGTCAAATAACACATAAGCATTTATTGCATTGACTAGAATGATACCTGCTACTACATTCGATGATGCAACCGCATCTTGGACATTCATATTAAAATTACGGGATGAGGGTCTAACTATTGATGGTGTTGGTCCAGTAATGGCTAATTTACCACTGTCAGAACCCTTATTTCCCTCTAACCCTTTCTTTGGGAAATTTCTTTCCATGTGGTTCAATGATCCACAAACAAAACACACATGATTTTTCTTAGGGTTAGGATAGTTGGGTGATAAATGTCATTCCTACCCACAGTTGTAACAAACTGATTTTCCCTTTAAACAAACTCCCAAATGAGTCTTTCCGCTTGCCTTGCATGCCTCCATCCTACGTTTAGGATCTCCTTGTTTCACCCTAGTATTCCCAGGGTTAAAGCTTTTCCTCTTTGGCATAGTTCCACTACCGCTGGCAACCTCTGCCTTATTTCCTCCCTCACTCTTATTCTTATTCTTCATTTCCTTGTGGTACTGAGATAATGCCTCACCACCACCTTCAGCTATTATTTCTTTTTCCAGAATGGTCCTGTAGGAAGCACTCTGAAACACCAAAATCCTATTGTAGAGCCAGGGTTTCAAGCCCTGCTCAAATTTACGAGATTTTCTCTCTTCCATGTCCACCTGATGTGGAGCAAATCTCGGCAATTCATTTAATTTTGCTACATACCGGGGAACTATCATATCCCCTTGTTTAAGTTTCAAGAACTTAATCTCCATTCTACCTTGCATGCTAGTAGGGAAGTAGTTCTCGAAGAATACCTTCTTGAACTGTTCCCATGTAACTGCCTCTGTTCTAGCCCACCCTGGTGAGCCTCCCACCAGTAGTTGGCCTCCCCTTTCATCATGTAAGTTGCAAAAGAAGTCTTTTGCGCCTCACTCACGTTTGTGATAACAAACGCCTTCTCTATCTCTTTCACCCATGTCTGGGCCTCTAAGGGGTCCGTCGTTCCTCGGAACTCCAGAGGACCCACACTTTTGAATTCTTTAAAGGTAGTTGTTCTAGCTGAAAGTAATATGCATACAAGCCAATCATGTATGATGATAAAGCATATACTTTGTAATTAATCTTATTTATTTATTAATAAAAGAATTATTTATTATAGTCATTTATTATCTACATGGTGCTGTTTTAATAATATGTGATAAACCCATAGTTTTAAGCAATGCTTTTAGAATCATAATGAGATCATGCTAATGAGATCTAAATTCTTAAATAGCTTAAAACTAAAATATTCTCAATCAATGGATTACTAAAAAAGGGATTAGTGAATCCGGATAGATTGGTACGTACGTTGCTTGCTTATTGGATGAGGATGATTGATCTCATGATCATTTGTGTGGAGACACTAAAGCAAGTATGTAGGTACTTATTAGATAATAAGTTCACTGAACGTGACTCACTAAGGAATACCTAATGGAGTTTTATTTACCTGTCAATAGGAATTCCTCTAGTGATAGTAGTACAAATGATCCTTAGACTTGAGATCATCATAGTATCTTATATATAATGAATTACACTTTGACTTATTCCTTAAGACTCTTAGAGTATATCAAAGGGTATGCTTGAGTGGCGAATTTTACTATTGGGGGAAAAATCCATTTAACACTCAAAATTCATGTCACTAGCAGTTGGACTGTAAGGTCTTCTGTTTTGAGGAGTAGCCCAATAAATACCATGAGGTATTTGATTTTCAGAAATATGAATTCCTCTAACTATGTCTTCATTTTTGATAGACTCATTGCTGGGATTTTTAGATTCTTGATAAACAGATTCCAAAGGGTCAGACACAGATTGTCTAGACGATTTAGGAAAATCAATATTATAAGAAATATTGTTTATAGATCGACTTCATTTAAAAGGTCTTTGAAATTTTAAATAAACATTTCCATTCTTTGGTCTGGATAACATCTTCAATGTTTTGTCTAATTATAGGTCTGGTAGGAACGACATTAGTAATTTGCCATTGTTTTGGGAAAGTAATTTCTTCCCAAGGAATCATTCTGAGAATAGCCACTTGACTACTAAAGAGGTTAGTATCAATAAGGACAGTATGTCCTTGTTGGCTTTGCTTTCTGATATAGGGATTTAAAGTTGTTAAAACTTTAAGATGTATACGGAATAAGATGGCAAAAGGAGGGGAAAGGGTAGGTATTCATAACCATGAGATATAATTCTCATTACTAAGACTTTTAACAAATTATTATCAGTTAGGGCAACACTTAAATTTGGATAGATATTAAAATATCTTTGGTCCGTGGGCAAGGCTAGTTTCAATAGCTCCCATGAGAGAGGCTTTCCAGTTAAGACACCTACCATCTCTAAGTGTACACTTTGGATCTTCGGTATTTTGGCCAAGTAAAGTCAAAGGTTTAAAGGCTACTTGGACAAGTCCTATGTGAACATATTTATATTTTTGCAAAAAAGGGTATAAGTCTTCAATATATGATAAATATAAAATTTCATCATTATTCTGTAAAGGAACAACATGCTCAAAGGTTTTTATTATTCTTTTACTGATAAAATCAAAGGTTCCAATTTTATAAATTGTTTCTGGTTTGATTTTAGGAATAATCCATTTATCTAAGGCTTCCTTTACATCCTGATAGGCAATAAGTTCGGTTGCTTCCACTGTAGAAGCCGAAGCATTAGCTACGGTAGAAAGAGAGGCTGAAAAATTAGTCATTTTTCCAAGGTGACCATATATGTGTAATTTATGAGTAATATATTTATTAATATGTTAATAAACTAACATGGCTCTGATACCAATTAAGGGAGGATCGGAGAAAAGGGTCGATCAAGCACGTCTGTTAACGATTTACAAGAAATAATAGCCACACTCCTCAAGACGGACAAAGGCAAAGATTCAAAACGCGACTTTGGTGACGTCCCACTTAATCAAGTATTAACCCTGATCTGTCTTAATTAATACATGGCATGGAATTTTAAAAACATATTAAATATATATTTACAGATAAATTACCACATATATGATCTCATGAAATACTGTTGATTAGGGGGTAGGGGTTTTACCCAAAACTATGAGCCGAAAGGTTTCTTCTTGTATGGCGGTTTTTGTTAAAACAATATAATGTTTTGATATATAAAACTGTTCTAAGAAATAAGAACGGTTATAATTATCTCATTACTTGATTGATATCTTTGTTTTGTATCGATTCATCGCTTTCGTGATGATAATCTAAAATCTCAAGTAGGAAACATAATAATTAACGGAAGCAATAATTAAAACTTACAGAAGAGTCTTGGATATCTTCAAACCACAGATTTATATATATCAAGTATTTTACAGAGAGAGGTACAAAGAGAATACAAAAGAAAAATGCTTAAGGAAAGTTCTACCTCAACAATGGGTGAGGTCTCCCAATTTATACAAGTGAGAAGATAAGAAAGGATCTAGCGTGTCCTAGATAGTGGAGTCGGTTGGCAGTCCTTATCTTTTCCTCTTTAACTCTCAGCCGTGGGAAGTGGAGGGCATGAGACAAGCTGTCGGATGAGTGGATTACAGCTGGTTGGCGTCTTCTGATGATAGAGGACAGCTGGCTGCTACTTTCTGATAGTGGAGTTACTGTGGTTGTCCTTTTCTGATTATTGATACTGTAGTGGAGGATAGCTTTATGCTTTTTCCCTTTCTTATCTTGTTCCATTTTTTCTGAAATCATAGAAGTGAGAGAGTCCCAAAAGTCTCCCATCGTAGGCTCCGGTTCCTGACTTTCTCCAGCTAAGACATTGAATTCATTATCATCCTGTTCAGAATCTTCATTATCGCTAACAGTTTTCATGGAACTGTCGTCTTGTGTAAATGATTGTAAGAATTGGGTTTTCATATAGTCCATGGTCTTGACTATTAATTACGCTTTCGATTAGATTTGGAAATTTACTTTTTAAATCGGTTTGAATCTTGACAAAAGGATTAATCGATGATGGTGCTTTAGTAGGCTTTGAGGATAACATCCAAGCGAGCCTGGGTATGGTTCTCAGATAGACTTCAAAAGTTACGTAACGTGATTAAGTCCCTTATCCCACCATTTGGTAAAGAATACCCTTTTAAGGCGAGGGATTTTATTACGAAAGTCACATTGAAATCCCATTTCCGGATCCGAGGATACTAAAACGGATTATAAAATGGGCTAATAATTTAAGCATAGATGCAGATCTTTATTTACCGGTATATGGGTATAGGCAACTGCCATTCTTTGAATCTTTGTTTGAATAGATTACGTAGAGTTTCCATGGTAATTCCAAACTTATCCCACCAAACGAAAAACCGGTTAGGAATTTCGCTTTTTAAAACATCGAGACGAATCACGGATAAACCAGGAATGGTTACGGATAGGATTCTGGTAATAGAAAACATGCGTAAATGAATCAATATAATCCCAATAGCTGTATCTGGTTTCTATTGTATGACTAGAATTAACAGTACGGGTGGTATGAGGATTAATACACCAATTAGCAAGAGGCATGATACCCTTGACAGTGGTTTTACTGTATTGAATTGGGCTAGTTGGTTTAGATGGATCATGAAGCGTATGCTTAATGTCCATAGATGCTATTTCAATAATAATATGCTCATACACATAGCGATACTGGTTAAAGCGGGGATGAGACTGTTGAGTCGTTAAATAACGTCTCTGGATCTCCCATGGATCTTTCATCCATTTTTCATCATTCTGTTCAATAAAAAATACTGTTTCTTCCACATTTTTATTTGGAATATATTGTTTCAGTAGTAAAGAACATCTTTTCTTTGTTGGTGGCTAGAAGAAGCTCAAGAATTACTGGATTCGATTATTAAGACTAGGAAATTTCAGATAATACAGATTTGCTTTCCTACTTCGCCGATTATTGCGCAACCCCGACCTCTCTTGGTCATTCTCGCAAATATTCTCTAGTCGAGAAAATCCGGTAAAGAATTACATTTTCCTTTGATATACTCAATATCAAAGTCAAATCGATAAAATACTTTGCCAAGTAGCAAATATCTCTGTTTGGAAGCTAAATTTTGAACATCTTTTTAAAGATTTGTTTTGCAAATTGAACAATCAACTCTAATTAAAAGTCTTGATTTAAAAGATCATCCCGAAATTTTAAAACACATTTGACAATTGAAAGGCATTCTTTTTTAATAGTAGGATAATTTAAAGAAGGTCCTTTCCAAGTTCCTGAAGTAAAACAAATAAGATCCTCTTTATTACTTTTAGGATTAAATTGTTTTAAAATACCACCATATCCTGTATTGGAAGCATCGGTCTGAACGATCTTTTTTCCATTCGGGATTAGGTAAGGACGGTTTAACTCTAGATTTAATTTTTCTTACTGCATCAGTATGTTCTTCATTCCAAGGTGAAGGATTTTTTCGAAGGCGAGTATACAGAATAGAAGCATCTTGGGAAAGATTTGGATAGTAATCTCGAATATAATTTAAACTTCCCAAAAATCTCTGCAGTTGATTAATATCTTTGATTTCATCCGGAAATTTAGATGCAAATTCAATACATCTATCAATTGGAATAATAGTTCCATTGGAAATATTATGTCAAAGAAATCTGATCTTTGTTTGGAAAAGTTTCATTTTGGGGGCAGAAACTACCAAACCATTTTTTATGATAACATTTTTAAAATATTTAAATGCTTTATATGTTGTTCAATGGATGAAGAGAAAATTAAAACATCATCAATGTAACAGATAATAAATTCAGTAAAGGGGTTAAAAATATCATTCATGATGTGCTGGAATTCTGAAGGTCCATTTTTCATTCCAAATGGAAGAACATTCCATTCATAGTGACCAAAAGGTACTGTAAAAGCAGTTTTATAAGTATCCTGTTCTCTACTTTGAATTTGCCAAAATCCTGATTTCATATCGAATTTAGAGAAAATAGTGGCATCATGAAGTCGGTCAAGAAGATCCTTCTTATTTGGAATTGGATATCTAATCCATTGAAGGGCTTCATTAAGAGGTTTATAGTTGATAACGAGTCGTGGAGTTCCTCGTTCAATTTTTGAATTTTTATTGACATAAAAGCGGATAACCTCAGGGGAGAGGTACTAGGTTTTATCAGCTTTTTCTGTTGAAGGGACTCAATTTCGGTTTTACAAAGGAGTAAATATTCTTTCTTCATCTGACTGGGTCGAGATTTAGTAGGAATATTTTTCTCATTAAAACTAGGGATATAAGTAAGAGAAATAATATGTTTCTTCCCTTCCGTAAAGCATTTGGGACATCACTGCAGATTTCAGTTTGAAGAGTTTTATGGATTAGTTTAATTTTTTCCTGTAGAGAAGGTTGTAAAATTCTATGTTCTGTAGTAAGAAATTTTATTTCTTTTTGAATAAAATTGATTTGTTTTTCTTTGGAATAAATCATGTTTTTGACTTGATTTAATTCTTTAGTGTAGGGTTCTGTAATAAATTCAAAAACAATATGTCTGTTATTGAGAGTTGTATGAATTCCTAAAGTATCAATTTTTGTAATAGGCATTAAAAGACATAGAAATGGAGTGCCTAAAATGATACTTTGATTCATATTACGGATAAGAACAAAAGAAGTAGGTAAACAAAGACCTTCATTACAGATTAAGGCTTCAGGAATTTTGTACTTTATATTCATAGTATTTCCGCTTGCACTAGTTAAAGATTGAGTGGTCTTCTGAAAGTATTTGGTAGGGATAAGTCCTTCCTGGATACAGTTCATATCAGCACCACTATCAACTAGAAAGCGATAGCGTCTTTGATAATAAAATCGGTTTAATAATAAAAGTAATTCTAATATACCATTTCCGGAAGACTACTTGATTCATTAGCATTAAATACTTTGCTCGGAAGATTACGGTTTATCAAAGGATTCGGGTTGTTTGGATGATTCTATATTATCTGTTTGTGATTTAACTTATTTTTAATATTGGTTAAATCTTGAAAGATAATAATATTATTATTACATTATTGTTTTATTTTAGATTTTAAAATATTTATTTCATTTTTAGATCCCTAATAGTAGTAGGCTTCTCAAGGTGAAACGCATACGAATCGCGTTTCATAACCTCTTTCATACTGTACTGGTTAATAGGAAGGGTGTCATCAGCCTTCTGTGTTTTATAACAGATTTCTAAAAATTTTAATTTGATCTCTGGATCTTTAATCTGTTTGGTGAGGTCTAGAAGGGATTTCTGGTGGTCAGTTAAGACATTAATACTAGGACCTCCAATATCTAAACCATTCATCTCGACGATAGCTTTCCAGTAATTAGCTTCAGGAGCTGTATTACAGTTATTAATAGTACATGTTTGACATTGCTCGTTATCAGAATTATTGTCAGATTCTGAATAGACTTCTACTAGATCATTATCTGAGCTGGACTCGGAGTCATTATTAGACAAGCAATTAAGGATTTGCTGTTGAATTTCCTCTTCAAGGGATAATTCATTAAGCTTTTGTTTTAATTTTGAATTGCATTTATTAGCAAAGTGACCTGTTTTTCCACATTTATAGCATTGGATTTTAGATTTATCTTTTTTTCTGCTACTCTTTCTTTTCCTGGAAGATTTTTCAGGGGTTTTAGTTTTTGATGATTTCTTAGAAGAATGTTTTCGGTAAGATCTAGAAGGTTTAGAACTTTGCTGTTTTTTAGCTTTCTGAGGATACTGTAATTTTGTGTCATAAGAGAATTGATCGCAAAATTCTCCTATCTCATGTCTTTTGGTGAGATTCTGTTTTTCATTAATTGTTGAAGTTTCATATCATTACATAATGATAATCCTCTTTGATAATTCTCAAATAAGATGGCCATAAGAATCTTGGTCATAAGGTATACTCATACTGGCCATGTTTATCTCTAAGTTTTTTTTTAACTTTTTTCGCAAAAGAAAGTAGGAAGTCCATCTACAAATTTGGCTTTCCAATGTTCACTTGTTAGCATCCCGATCTTTGCATGACTTTCATTAAAAAAGACATCTTTATACCATCTAAAATGGGTTAAGGATGGGCAACGAAGGTTACTGTAAGAGTTCTCTACTTCTATCGGTATTTATCCGTCACGGTCCTACAAAATGGTGAGCGATAGCTTGAACTAAGGTGTAACAAGCATCTTCTCTCTCGGGTTTCAAGTTTAGTAATAGGGCTCGGTATCATTCTTATAGGATTGAAGGATTTCAGCTTCTTTGGTCATCGAGAGTACATTATCCCACCATCCTTTAAGAATGCCAAGAAACCATTTACTAAGAAACAGCATGCATCCGATGGTGCATGTTTTCATTCTATTTTGCGATCGTTGCATACATCAAGATATGATGGATAGTTTCAAAAATTTCATATTCTGTTTTACCATCGATATTCCATTCATAGATTGTCTTACCATGGTAAGACTTCTGGAATGAAGAAAGTCTTCTTCATACAGAATATCCAGAGGAGTAAGTCTGGGGTAGTAGTACCTACTGGGTCCAGATAGAGCCATTCTATTAATAGGCTTTCGACTATAAGTAGTTTTATTGATGTTTTGCATCTCCTGAAAATTATTCTGGATTTCAAAAATATTAATAGGGGAAATGTCGGAATCATCTTCTTCATTATCCGTATTACTATTACTGGTATGAGAGGAAGGTTGTCCAGACATCATATTAAGCTGGGATGAAGATGTGGGTGTGAGTTTTAAATCTTTCATTTTATTTAAAAGATTATCAATAAAACTATCACTGGTTTTAGAAGATTTCATTTTAAAATTACTAACTTCTAAAGGTGGTTTTTATAGTTGCAGTTGAAGGTCAATTTTTGAGGAACAATTTGGCAATTGTCATTAATATGATTTATTTGTTCTTCTATCCTGGTTAACTGTTTTCCTACAGTTTGAAGGAAAAGATTAGTATAATTATTCTGTTTAGACAAAGGCAAAATGTCTTTAATCTTAACTTCATCTTGTTGATGAGAAACTTCAGAAATATCAACATACGGATTAATAACTAATTGTTTTAAATTTTCATTTCCCGAGCTAAGTTCAAGAGACTTAGGAGGGGGATGGATAGATTGAATAATATTACCATTTGTGGTAATCCAATCTTTTTGAATTCCAGTTAATACATTTAGTTAACTTTCAGTATAAAATTATGATTTTAAGATAAAATCATAATACCATTTAGCAAATGATACAATACACTGGTTATTATTCAGATAAGCATAATAATAGCTTTAATTTCTGCTAACTTATCATTATCATGATTTTTAAAATACCAATTTCTAAAATTCTGGTATAAAACTCTTCAAACTGAAATCTGCAGTGATGTCCCAAATGCTTTCTGGAACAGGAAGAAACATATTATTTCTCTTCCTTATATCCCTAGTTTTAATGAGAAAAATATTCCTACTAAATCTAAACACGCGATCCAGATGAAGAAAGAATATTTACTCCTTTGTAAAACCGAAATTGAGTCCCTTCAATGTAAAAAAGTTGATAAAACCTAGTACCTCTCCTCGAGTTGTAATCGCTTTTATGTCAATAAAAATTCGAAATTGAACGAGGAACTCCACGACTCATTATCAACTATAAACCTTAATGAAGCCCTTCAATGGATTAGATATCCAATTCCAAATAAGAAGGATCTTCTTGGAAGCTTCATGATGCCACTATTTTCTCTAAATTGATATGAAATCGGATTTTGGCAAATTCAAATTAGAGGACGGGATACTTATAAAATCGCTTTTACAAAGACTTTTGGTCACTATGAATGGAATGTTCTTCCATTTGGAGTGAAAATGGACCTTCGTAATTCCAAACATCATGAATGATATTTTTAACCCTTTACTCGAATTTATTATCTCATTATATTGATGATGTTTTAATTTTCTCTTCATCCATTGAACAAAGATATAAAGCATTTAAATATTTTTAAAAATGTTATCATAAAAAATGGTTTGGTAGTTTCATTTAAAATGAAACTTTTCCAAACAAAGATCGATTTCTTGGACATAATATTTCCAATGGAACTATTATTCCAATTGATAGATGTATTGAATTTGCATCTAAATTTCCAGATGAAATCAAAGATATTAATCAACTGCAGAGATTTTTGGGAAGTTTAAATTATATTCGAGATTACTATCCAAATCATTCCCGTGATGCTTCTATTCTCGTATATACTCGCTCTCAAAAAATCCTTCACCTTGGAATGAAGAACATACCGATGCGATGAAAAAATTAAATCTAGAGTTAAATATTTACCTTGTTTGTCCTTACCTAATCCCGAATGGAAAAAGATCGTTCGGCATTGATGCTTCCCAATACACGAGGATATGGTGGTATTTTAAAATAATTTAATCCTAAAAGTAATAAAGAGGATCTTATTCGCTTTACTTGAGAACTTGGAAAGGACCTTCTTTAAATTATTCTACTATTAAAAAGAATGCCTTTCAATTGTCAAATGTGTTTTAAAATTTCGGGATGATCTTTTAAATCAAAGACTTTTTAATTAGAGTTGATTGTTCAAATTTGGCAAAACAAATCTTAAAAAAGATGTTCAAAATTTAGCTTCCAAATGAGATATTTGCTACTTGGCAAAGTATTTTATCAAGATGTTGACTTTGATATTGAGTATATCAAAGGAAAATGCAATTCTTTACCGGATTTTCCGACTAGAAAATGTTTGCGAGAATGACCAAGAGAGGTCGTGGTCATGATAAGCAAGTAGAAAGGTAGCAAATCAGATTATCTGAATTTCCTAGTCAAATACTCAATCCAAAGAATTCTTTCTTCTAGCCCGACCAATAGTAAAAGATGTTCTTTACTACCCTAACAATATATTCCAAATAAAATGTGGAAGAAACAATGATTGTTTATTGAATGTAATGATGAAAAATGGATGAAAGATCCATGGGAGATCAAGAGAGCGTTATTTAACGACTCAACAGTCTCCTCCCCGCTTTAACCAGTATCGCTATGTGTATGAGCAGATTATTATTGAAACAACATCTATGGACATTAAGCATATGCTTCATGATCCATCTAAACTAACTAGCCCAATTCAATACAGTAAAACCACTGTCAAGGGTATCATGCCTCTTGCTAATTGGGGTATTAATCCTCATACCACCCGTACTGTTGATTCTAGTCATACAATAGAAACCAAATACAACTATTGGGATTATATTGATTCCTTTACGCATGTTTTCTATTACCAGAATCCTATCCGTAACCATTCCTGGTTTATCCGTATCTGTCCCGATGTTTTAAAAAATGAAATTCCCAACTAGTTTTTTGTTTGGTGGGATAAGTTTGGAATTACCATGGAAACTCTACCAGAATCTATTCAAACAGCATTCAAAGAATGGCAAGTTTGCCTATGCCCGTATACCAAAGAAATAAAGATTTGTCTATGCTTAAATTATTAGCCCATTTATAATCCGCTTTTAGTATCCTCGGATCCGGAAATGGGATTTCAATGTGACTTTCGTAATAAAATCCTCATCTTAAAAGGGTATTCTTTACTAAATGGTGGGATAAGGGACTTAATCCCACATTACCGATCTTTTGAAGTCTATATGAAACCATACCCAGCTCGCTTGGATGTTATCCCTCAAAGCCTACTAAAGACCATCATCGCTTAATCCTTTTGTCAAGATTCAAACCGATTTAAAAGCAAAATTTCCAAATCTAATCTGAAATGCAATTAATAGTCAAGACCATGGACTATATGAAATCCCAATTCTTACAATCATTTACACAAGACAGCGGTTCCATGAAAACAAGATTAGCGATAATGAAGATTCCGAACAGGATGATAATGAATTCAATGTCTTAATGGAGAAAGTCAGAACCTGAGCCTCACGATGGGAGACTTTTGGGACTCTCTCTCTACTTCCATGATTTCGTAAAAATGGAACAAGACAAGAAAGGAAAGGAAAAAGCATAAAGCTATCCTCCACTACTGATCAATAATCGTAAAAGGACAACCACGAGCTCCACTATCGAGGAAAGTAGCGACCAAATTGTCCCTCTATCATCGTAAGACGCCAACCACCGGTGTAATCCACTCATCCGGCAAATGACTTGTCTCATGCCCTCCACTTCCCACGGCTGAGAGTTAAAGAGGAAAAGATAAGGACTACCAACCGACTCCACTATCTAGGACACGCCAGATCCTTTCTTATCTTCTCACTTGTATAAATTGGGAAACCTCACCCATTGTTGAGGCGTAACTTTCCTTAAGCATTTTTCTTTGTATTCTTTGTACCTCTCTCCGTAAAATACTTGATATATATAACTGTGGTTTGAAGATATCCAAGACTCTTCCGTAAGTTTTAATTATTGCTTCAGTTAATTATTATGTTTCCCTACTTGAGCTTTTAGATTATCATCATTGAAAGCGATGAATCGATACAAAAAACAAAGATATCAATCATAACAAATAATTATAACCGTTCTTATTTCTTAGAAACGGTTTTATATATCAAAACATTATATTGTTTTAACAAAAAACGCCATACAAGAAGAAACCTTTCGGCTCATAGTTTTGGGTAAAACCCCTACCCCCTAATCAACAGTATTTCATGAGATCATATATGTGGTAATTTATCTGTAAATATATATTTAATATGTTTTTAAAATTCCTTGCCATGTATTAATTAAGATAGACCAGGGTTAATACTTGATTAAGTGGGACGTCACCAAAGTCGTGTTTTGAATCTTTGCCTTTGTCCGTCTTGAGGAGTGTGGCTATTATTTCTTGTAAATCGTTGATGAGGCGTTTGATCGAATCTTTTCTCCGATCCTCCCTTAATTGGTATCGAGCCATGTTAGTTTATTAACATATTAATAAATATATTACTCATAAATTACACATATATGGTCACCTTGGAAAATGGCCCGATTTTTCACCTCTCTTTTCTCATCAGTAGCTAATGCTTCGAATTTCTACAATGGAAACAACCAAACTTATTGCCTATCGGGATGTAAAGGAAGCCTTAGATAAATGGACTATTCCTAAAATCAAACCGAAATAATTTATAAAATTGGAACCTTTGATTTTATCAAAGAAAAGAATAATAAAAACCTTTGAGCATGTCTTTGTTCTTTACGTAATAATGATGAAATTTTATATTTATTGCATATTGAAGACTTATACCATTTTTGCATAAATATAAATATGTTCACATAGGACTTGTCCAAGTAGCCTTTAAACCTTTGACTTTACTTGGCCAAAATACCAAAAAGATTCAAATGTACACTTAGAGATGCTAGGTGTCTTAACTGGAAAGCCTCTCTCATGGGAGCTATTGAAACTAGCCTTGCCCATGGACCAAAGATATATTTTAATATCTATCCAATTTAAGTGTTGCCCTAATCGATAATAATTTGTCAAAAGTCTTAGAAATGAGAATTATATCTCATGGTTATGAATACCTACCCTTCCCCTCCTTTTGCCATCTTATTCAGATACATCTTAAAGTTTTAACAACTTTAAATCCCTATATCGAAAGCAAAGCCAACAAGGACATCTCGTCCTTATTGATACTAACCTCTTTAGTAGTCAAGTGGCTATTCCTGAATGATTCCTTGGGAAGAAATTACTTTCCCAAAACAATGGCAAATTACTAATGTCGTTCCTACCGGACCTATAATTAGACAAAACATTGAAGATGTTATCCGGACAAAGAATGGAAATGTTTATTTAAAATTTCAAAGACCTTTTAACCAAGTCGATCTATAAATAATATTTCTTATAATATTGATTTTCCTGAATCGCCTGAGACAATGTGTTCCACCCTTTGGAATCATGTTTATCAAGAATCTAAAATCCCAAAGAATGAGTCTATCAAAAATGAAGACATAGTTAGAGGAATTCATATTTACGAAAATCAAATACCTCATGGTATTTATGAGGCTACTCCTCAAAATAGAAGACCTTACAAATTCCAATCGCTAGTGACATGAATTTTGAGTGTTAAATGGATTTTTCTCCTAATAGTAAAATTCAGCAATGTTTAAATCAGAGTTCATGTAGGATAAATACCGAATTTTAGAAATTGGTATTTTAAAAATCATGATAATGATAAGTTAATGTAAATTAAAGCTAATTATTATGCTTATCCTAATAATAACCAACCGATTGTATTGTATCATTTGCTAAATGGTATTATGATTTTATCTTAAAATCGAAATTTTATACCGAAAGTCAACTAAATGTATTAACTGGAATCCAAAAGATTGGATTACCACAAATGGTAATATTATTCAATCTATCCATCCCCTCCTAAGTCTCTTGAACTTAGCTCGGGAAATGAAAATTTAAAACCATTAGTTATTAATCCGTATGTTGATATTTATGAAGTTTCTTATCAATAAGATGAAGTTAAGATTAAAGACATTTTGCCTTTGTCTAAACAAAATAATTATACTAATCTTTTCCTTCAAACCGTAGGAAAAATGCAGGTTAACCGTGATAAAGAACAAATAAATCATATTAATGACAATTGCCAAATTGTTCCTCAAAAATTGACCTTCAACTGCAAACTATAAAACCACCTTTAGAAGTTAGTAATTTTAAAATGAAATCTTCTAAAACCAAAGTGATAGTTTTATTGATAATCTTTTAAATAAAATGAAAGATTTAAAACTCACACCAAGATCTTCATCCCAAATTAATATGATGTCCGGACAACCTTCCTCTCATACCAAAGAGAATAGTAATACCGATAATGAAGAAGATGATTCTACATTTCCCATTAATATTTTTGAAATCCGAATAATTTTCGGAGATGCAAAACATCAATAAAACTACTTATAGCCGAAAAGCCTATTAATAGAATGGCTCTATCTCTGACCCGATGAGTACTACTACCCCAGACCTACTCCTCAGGATATTCTCAGATGAAGAAGACTTTCTTCATTCCCAGAAGTCTTACCATGGTAAGCCTATCTATGAATGGAATATCGATGGTAAAACAGAATATCAAATTTTTGAAACTATCCATCATATCTTGATGTATGCAACAGTCTGCAAACAGAATGAAAACACAGACCATCAGATCTGTCATTTCTTAGTAAATGGTTTTATTGGCATTCTTAAAGGATGGTGGGATAATGTACTCTCTGATGACCAAAGAACTGAAATCCTTCAATCCTATATGTATGAAGATAATGAATGATCAATAAAGAATCTACCACTTCTAGTAAAAGAAGAGAAACGTCCTATGTGATTCGATAAATGACAACCCAGGAATCTTTGGCCAATGTGGAATGAAATTAGAAAGTAGTTTCTAATTTGCATTCATTAGGAGTTGTGCATTTAGGAATCGAAATACATATAGTTAAATAAAATAAGACTTGACAGTAATTCCATGTCTTATATTTAATTGGGACATTATATGGTGGAAGGATTGAATTGTACGGTAACTATTAACTCAAAGGTTCTTTTATGATTAATGTTGAAATCTATATTATCTGGAAAGTCGTTGATCGCTAGGGAGGCTTATCCCTATTGTAGAATAAATATTATTTATTTAAATAAATTATTCATTTAATTTATTTATTTAAATAAAATTAGAATTATTTTAATTGATTTATTCACAACCGGTTTAATATGGAGAACCTAAAGGGTCACACTATAAAAGGAAGAATAATTATTTAAGAAGTTAATGGCATAATCGTAATAATATATTAAATATATTTAATTTAATCTATGGAGATAGAATAAATTAAATAGCTTAATATTTATTATTTAATATTTTAGAAATATTAAATATAAATTATTAAGAGGAGTCTTATTAATATTATTACAATTATTATTATTTTAATTTCTAAAAGAGTTTAGGAATTAATTTAATATAAGTACTCTCATTTATTCCTAATAGGATTAGGAGGGAAAACTAGTTAAAGGAGTTTAATTAATTATCCCTAATAAAATTAGGGAGCCCATTTAATTAAAAGAGTTTAATTAAATAAATAATACCTTATTTGTGACGCCCTCAAAATAGGTATACATCACCTATTCTGAGTCGCAAAATACATGGTACAAAATACAAACACAATCTTGAATACAACAAGAGAGCTGTGAGTTTTAATACAAATATTGTCTACTAGACAATATACACTCTCAGAATAAGTCCTCATTACATTTATTGTCACATTATTTAACAGAATAGTGAGGATTACTAATACTATCATCTGGACCGTCACTCCGCTCCCCGACTAGTTACGCTACGTTCTCATTTCACAAGAGAATAGTGAAAGAAAGTGAGCTCAACTAGCCCAAAGAAGAAATATTATGACTAAGATAATGCGTATAAATTATCATTAGTCTTCAACAATGTTAAACCGATAAAATACAATAGACATCAAGTTTAATCTGCGGTGCTGAACATACAATCCATTAAAGAGTCAAGTAGAGAATAAAATCTACTATCTTTTATGATTTAAAAGGTTTTTTCTTCACTTTTATCGCTAGGACTCAACTTAATAAATAAACCACATCATCCCTGCACTACGACCAAGGATATTAATTAGTATCACAACCACAAATTTTCCATGCACTACGGGCCAAGGATATTCGTGTATTCATCAATGGTCATGATCATGCCAACAACTGTCCATCAATGCACTCTACGAATTCAATGTGGACTTTTACCACATCATTTATAACATTACTACCATGATTACAATCGAATAATCCTCGGTTATAATCATACCAAGTCCATCTATGCACTACAGTGCCACAAATGACTTTCAAAAAAATATAAATATGAGGATGATGACAATGATATAAGAGTTCAATAAAACAAGTTCAAGAATTAATTTATTCAGGAACTAATAACATCCAAATTGTCAACATGATACTTCTTTTGTAGAGTAAAATTTAAGAATGCTCGGAAGAATATTTCCATGAAAAGATCTTTGGATGAAGTGCAAATATCAAGGATATTCCACTAATTTCATGGAGTATAAAGTCAAAACTTTAACCAACCGAGTATAATAAAGAATGAAATAACAAAAGAAATCACCATGCATGCGGTACTTTTGCATAGACGAGTTATTCCAACATAATAATAAATAACGGAACCAAAGTTAGGCGTGTCATAATGCAAGCGATATTCCAACAAAATAATAAACAATGGAATAACAACAAAAAATCACCATGCATGCGGTACTTTGCATAGACAAAGTTATTCCAATGAATAATAAATAATCGGAACCCAGTCCCACAGTAAACGCATGCATGTGATATTCAAACGAATAATAAAGATGTAAACAGTCCGTCGTAAAATGCACATACATGATATTCCAAATGTAATAATAAAGAATGGAATAACAATGAATTTCATCATATATGCGGTATCAGATATGACGGAGTTATTCAAAGAGAATAATAAATAATGGAATAATGTAAGAATTTCACCAAGTATAGGGTAGACCGTGTATACAAAGTTATTTTAATGAGAATAATAAAGAATGGAATAACAAAAGTTCTCTTCATGAATATGAAAAAAATACCCTTACCTTATAAAGAAGAGTACTCCAACGGTAGAGGCGGGGATATACTTGAAGAAACCTGCATGAGTTTCTCTCTCTAAAGTTTCAATGAATTAAGTAAGAAATAATGAAGGAATGAGCTTCTATTTATAGAAGAATGGATGAATAATGTAACCAATCCATGAACGGTCCAGATTGATTTACTTTTAAACGAACGGTCCAGATTGGTTTATAATAAAATATAATATATTCTATTTATAATATAATAAAACGAATAATTTTATAAAAGTATTCTATTTTATATAAAAAGATTTTACTATGCAAACATTATGCATGCACTATGCATAATAAAATATAATATATTCTAATTATTGTCTAATAAAATGATAACTTTATAAAAGTATTCATTTTATATAAAAAGATTTTACTATTAGCCTAATAAAACGAATAACTTTATAAAAGTATTATGTTTTATATAAAAGTTTTTCTGTTTTATTACATTAATAATACTAATAAAATAAAACTTCATCATCATTATCATAATTCACACTATTAATCGACCAGGTTGTTCCCAGGAAAGAGAGGGCTTTCCAATAAGGATTTCTCCTTATTGGCGTGCAATTAGGTGACCAAACCTCTCCTCGCGTAACTTCTAGACATCGTTAATAATGCAAATAATAATATTAACAACTTTGTTATCTCAATTATTGATTTAATAATATATAAAATATTGACAATAATTGAATCAAATAACGTGAGATACTATGCAAAGCAATTCTTTGAAGCAATAATTGAACAAAACCGAGTGACTTCTCACGTAAGCATCAATAATCAATACCGTGTATTACTATGCAACCACACATATTCTGTGCACTTTTAACAATTTGAGTGTTTCAACAGCTTAACGATAAAACTTCCGCCATTATTTTTATAAAATATTTTTTGTCATTTTCTCAATTCGACAATAATTCCGTTGTAGGGGTCCACTAATGATTGTCTTGCATTAAATCTAATATTCCCTATTTAAACGAATATTCCCCGACCAATTGAATATTATAAACAACTTGCGTACTTTGTAAAATTTCTAAATATTACCCACAACTATAACATTATATCAAATTCATTCAAAAATAATAATTATAGAAATTCATCTTTATTCATAAAAGTTGGGGTCTTACAATCTCCCGTTCTTATGAAATTTTGCCCTCGAAATTAGGGTACGTACCTGGTATGTCGAAGAGGTAAGGATACCTTGATTTCATTTCAGATTCTAACTCCCAGGTCATTTCCTCAACATCGTGGTTCCTCCATAAAACTTTTACTTGAGGTATAACCTTGGAGTATAGAATATGTTCCTTCTTATCCAAGATTTGAACATGAACCTCTTCATACGTTAAATCTTCCCACTTCCATTTTGGAATTTCAAGTGGTTGCAATGGACCTTTTGGCACTTGATGATCTGCCTAGACTCGTTGACAAGTTAAACACCTTGAGATAAACAGCACTATCTCTCTCTTCATATTGCCCCACAAAAATGTATGTCGAAGATTATGATACATTTTGGTACTCCCGGGATGGATTGCAAACGGTGTGTTGTGCGCCTCCATCATGATTTTATACTTTAACTTTCGTGGTCGTTAGGAACACAAAGTGCGGAGTTGACTCAAGTATTCCTTCTTCATCGATTCTTGCTTCTCATAACACCTTCTTGTACTTTCTTCCTCATATGCATCGTACTCCGTGTCCTGCAAAGCTTGACTTTTAACTTTATTGATTATAGTCTCTGGTTTACTGTCAGATTTTCTCTCATCCTTTGCAAGTCATACAAAATGGGCCTTTAACGTTATCGCACTTTTCATACCACATATGATCTTCTACTCAATGCGTCGACTACCATGTTTGTTTTTCCGGATGGTATTGGATGGTATGATCATAATCTTTCAGCAGTTCAAGCCAACATCATTTGTCGCATGTTGAGTTCCTTTTAGTGAAGAAATATTTGAGGCTTTTATGATCCGTAAAGATCTCCACTTTCTCCCCATACAAGTAATGCCTCCAAATCTTTAGTGCAAAAACGACTGCTGCCAACTCTAGATCATGAGTAGGATAATTCCTCTCATATTCTTTGAGTTGTCGAGAGGCATAGGGTATGACTTTCCTATGTTGCATGAGAACACATCCTAACCCTTTTCCCGAAGCATCACTATAGATGACAAATCCCTCCGAGCCAGACGGTATTATCAGAACAGGTACTGAAATGAGTCTCCTCTTGAGTTCTTGAAAACTCTTCTCGTATTCCTCACTCCAACCAAATTTTATATCTTTCTGAGTCAGCTAAGTTAAGGGAGTAGCAATTCGAGAAAACCCTTCTACGAATCTTTGATAATAACCAGCTAAGCCGAGAAAGCTACGTACTTCGGTCATTGATTTAGGTTGCTCCCAGCTTTGAATAGCTTCAATCTTTGCTGGGTCAACAGATATTCCATGACTTGATACCACGTGCCCAAGGAATGATACTTCCTCAAGCCAGAACTCACATTTCTTCAACTTGGCATAAAGCTTTTATTCACGAAGCTTTTGGACTATTAGCCTCAAGTGTTGCTCATGATCTTCATGGCTTTTGGAATAAATAAGGATGTCATCAATAAAGATTTACCATAAATTGATCCAAATATTCCTTGAATACTTTTGGTTCATCATATCCATGAAGGCGGCGAGGAGCATTAGTCAATCCAAAAGACATGACTAGGAATTCATAATGCCCGTCTGAGGAGTTCGAAAGTCGCCTTTGGAATGTCATCTTGTTCTAATCTTCAATTGTTGATATCTGGAACGAAGATCAATCTTTGAAAAGAATTTGGCGCCTTGCAACTGGTCAAACAGGTCATCAATACGTGCCAATGGGTACCTATTTTTGATGGTGACATGATTCAACTCCAGATAATCAATACAAAGTCGCATACTCCCATCTTTCTTCTTCACGAATAGAACAGAGCACCCCAAGGAGAAGTACTAGGGACGAAATAAAGCCAATGTCTAACAATTCTTGCGATTAGGTCTTTAACTCACGAAGTTCAATAGGAGCCATTCAATATGGGGCTTTGGAAATGGGTTTTGTCTGGGTTCAAGGTCAATACAAAATTCAATTTCACGCTCTGGGGGTAGGCCAGAAGTTCTTCGAGAATACGTCAGAAATTCATTAAAATAGAAATATCATTCAAAACGGCGTATTTTTGTTTAGATCCGTGACATGAGCTAAGAAAGCTTGACATCCATTTTCAATAAACGAATAGCTTTATGGCTTGAGATGACGGTGATTGATTTTAATGGTTTGGTTGCTTGAATTAGCATAATAGGTTGGTTAGGAATATGAAAGCTAACAACCTTACGAAAACAATCAATTTTGCATGATGAGTGGTTAACCAATCAATCCTAAATTACGCCAAATGCAAGTATTTTCAATGAAATAAGATCGACGGTAATGTGAGGGTACCGATTTGAACCAAACAAGACTTATAAACAGTGGATGTAATGAAGGTTTCTCCTAACGAAGTTTCAACAGATAAGTCAAAGTCTAATTTCTCCAGACTCAAATTTAAACGTTGAGTGCAAGTAGGAGAAATAAAAGAATGGGTAGAACCGGTATCAAATAAGGTATAGACTTCGCTAGAGTTTATTATAAGCTTACCCGTGATGACCTCGTTCAGGTTCCTTACTATCTGGAAGGTCACGACAAACGCTCTCCCTTAAACTACCGACTTTGACTTTTTTGGGACGGCCTTTGGTGCCTCCATCCCAGCTGGACTTGTCTTCAGTGAATGACAAAATTGGGCTAAGTGACATTCTCTTCCACAATTATAACACGCTTTAGACTGCATCGCACAGTTTGGACAGATGTATCCCTCCCCTCCGCATTTGAAGCATATGATAGGTGGTCGTTCTCCTTCCTTAACAACGGGTGCTGGTGCTGACGTCTTTCCATCATTATTGAATATCCTTTTCTTGAAATGTCCAATCCTATTGTCTTGGCCATGATTACCACCGAAGTGGTTACCATTTCTGGCCTGTTGATTCCCTCCACGCTTGTTGTCACCGCTTCGATGACTGCTACCACTGGTATTATCATTTTGCCGGTTGCTCTCTCTTGGTTGAGTTGACTCATTATCACGCTCCAATAACTGAGCCCTATTCACAACATCTGAATACAAACACAGTTTATGAGGGATAAGGTATTGATGTATCTCGGGGTTCAAACCTCATAAAAACATTCGTGTCATTCTCTCCTCATTATCAACCAAATGGGACGCAAACCGGGACAACTCGGCAAACTTGGCTTTGTACTGTGACATGGTCATGTTGTTTTGCTCTAGTTTAATGAACTCTACCTCTTTCATGTGACGAATACTTTTGGGAAAGTACTTGTCGTTGAACAGTTCTTGGAACTTCTCCCAAGAGATCTTGATGCGGCGGGTTGAGTCGCTTCTGATTCCCACCAAAGAATCGCCTCTTGCACATGCAACATGAAGGTGGCAAAGGGAACCTTTTGCTCCTCGGAGCTTCCCAAGACATCAAATATCTTGTTGATCTGCTTTATTCACGTCTCCACCTTAAGTGGTTTTGGCTCTCCAAAAACCTTCGGTGGTCCCAGCTCCTTAAACTGTTTAGTAGTGACCGTTCGAGAGTTGCCAGTGTTTCCACTTACATTTCGGACAAGAGTCTCTCTTGCCTGATGTTGCATGAATTGAAAAAAGCCTCTGAACATTCCATCGTTCATCATTTGGTCAGTGTTCTTGTTTGCATGAGGATTATTATCTTCCTGTCGCACATTATCCTGGGTATTCATCTGTGGAGACTCAACGGTCTCCTATGCTCCATTGTTATTCTCAACATTCTCGAATGTCATTTTCAAATACTACCACAAAACAAGGGTTAATTGACATGACACATATTATCCCTATACTCTAACCGACCAATTAAATACCAATTAAACTTAGGTAGGTCATACTGGCGAAGGAATTCCCTGTCTCTCCCCTCCTAGTTCTTGTCTCACATCTCTCACCTGTGGATCATATCCCTAAGCTTTGATACCAACTGTGACGCCCCCAAAATAGGTATACATCACCCATCTTGAGTCGCCAAATACATGGTACAAAATTCAAATACAACTTAATAATACAACTGTCGTGTAAAATACAACAAAACATAAACTAAGAGTTTTAAAACGAATATTGCCTTCTAGATAGTATTCAACTCAAATGGAGTCCTCAATACATTTATTATCACACTATTTTATAGAATAGTGATGACTACTAATGCTATCATCTGGACCGTCACTCTGTTCCCTGACTAGTCCCGGCTACGTTCTCATTTCCTGAGGAGGACAATGAAAGCAAAAGGGTGAGCTCAACTAGCCCAGTAAGAAATATTATGACTAAGATAATGTAGAATAATTTATCGTTAGTCTTCAACAGTGTTAAACTGATAAAATATAACAAACATCAAGTTTAACTGCAGCGGAACAAGTAATCCATTAGAAGAGTCAAGTAGAGCATAAAATCTACTATCTTCTATGATTTAAAAGGTTTTTCATCACGTTTATCGCTGAGACTCAGCTTAATAAATAATTCACATCATTGAATCACCCCTGCACTACGGCCAAGGATATTCTTTAGTATCACGACCACAAATTAACCATGCACTACGGGCCAAGGATATTTGTCTATTCATCAATGGTCATTATCATGCCAACAACTGTCCATCAATGCACTACAGGCCAATGAGGACTTTTATCACATCATTTGTAATATTACGGTCATGATTATACTGAATAATCCCTGGTCATAATCATACCAAGTCCATCTATTCACTACAGGCCACATATGACTTTCAACATAATATAAACATGAGAATTGTAACGACCCCAAAATTCATACAATTTAATTCTCAACTTCGGTCGTTAAAAACATATTCAACCTCTAATTTTACATCATTAAACGATAATACAACTATTGAAATTTGCGGAATAATTAAAATTTTATATTACAAACTATCTTCGTTCCCAAAACCTTCAACCTTTACATCTAGATAACTCAAAATCATTTTAATAATACAATATTTTACATCGCTAAAACGATATTACAATTCAACATTAATACATTATTCGGAACCTTAAACATGGTTCAAGTAATAGTAACACAACCAAAATGTATAAAACTTCAAGTATCACATCTGATTCATGTCTTTCAAGTAACACATAACTTTACCTTAAATCCTGAACCTGCAAAAGTGGTTATTTGCAAGGTTGAGCTCGACAGCCCAGCAAAATCTAACAGTTTTCATGCATCACGTAGCACATATTAATATGCTTAACATATATCTCATAAATATTGGACTAACATAACATACATGTTACAGTTCATATAACAAGTATAAAGATTGAGTTCCTTACTCAATCAACGTAGTCATAAGTTAACTTTAACATTTCATACATTTAACATATATATAACACATCATGCTCTTTGTAATAAAGATTTAAAACAGTTAATCATCAAGTTCACATAGCAAATAGGAACCGAAAGACTTGCCTTGATCGTTGTTTACCAATAATACTTTAACAACTTACAGATATCTGCACTTCACGTGCCCTACACAATTATATAATCATGCACATCAACTATTAGTCACATAGCAACGCATAGTAGTTGTAATGTAAACTTTAATTTACGTCTTATAACCCTTCCTATTAATCAATACACAATGTTCAATTTGATTGTGTTAACTTTCAACTTATATCTTTCATATTTGAAGTTCATTCAAGTGTTTAAGTCTTGCTAGGACTACTTATTAGTTTTATATTAACCCTATTCAATATCTTATAATATTCATTTCATTTGATTTAAAACACTTTTTACGTTCATTAACACTTATCACGACGTTTTGACATTTATTCGTCACACGCCCAATTTGCCTCTCTTGTGTGTGTTTAGTATGCGTATTCAACTTATCTAATATATCATTTATTAATGTTAAGCAATATTATACTTCATAATATTCATGATCTACAACTTAGAACAACATCTTTTGTCGTCAAGAGCACTACACTTGCATACGTGCATGCCCGACGCCCTTCGATTGCCTCCGAAAACACAACAGTCCTACAAATGACCATTTTGACTACTGTTCCCGACATCAAATTGAAAAACTTAAAGCATAAACGTTGTAGTTCTATTCGTCCTCGTTCCGGATCATCTTGAATCACCTCAATCGGAGTTCGTATGAAAACGTTATGGTTGTTTTACCAAAATAAGTCAAATCAATCATTGCAGAACACACACCACCGGGCGGTTATCCTTTAAAATAGCCCACCCAAGGCGTATAAATGTCGCGAACTCGGATTTTGTTCTCTATTATGAACTATCATGCCAAATATTCCTTCTAACCTTCATAACTTGAGTTATATACATCCAAATTAGTCCGTTTTCAATTTTATGGGTTTGTAACTCATAAAGCTACAGCATACCAATTACCCATCAACTAACATAAACATTAACTAACCCAAATATGGATTTACAACTCATGTTCATACTAATTGTCCATGTTTGACAAATTTAGCGAATTCATTCACTACAAATTCATTTCTCAACCAAATTGGTTCGTTCAAGTTTCGTTCTTTTTGTTTTTCAATGTACTAACAACATCTATTATCAAATTCAGATTATAAACATGATCTAACCATTAATTTAAGCCTCAAAATAGACCAAAATACATATACTAAGCCATAAACCAAATTTCTTCATCTAACATTTGTTTCCACGAATTTGATTACATGAAAACTTGTTATAGATTATGTATAACAAATTATACATACTAATTAACATATATGATCAATCTCTTAACAATCTAACCATAGAAATCCAACTTTTCAAAGAAAACTCAAGAAGTATAATACTAAAAACTCAAAATTAGATTATTACCTTTGATTAGCTATAAAATTTCGAACAATCTTCTTGTTTCTTCCTTCCATAACCCTCATAAATTCCTTCTCTTAATTTACAGAGAACTTCTTCTCTTCCTCTCTTCTTTCTTCCTTCTGTTCTTTCTTAGGCTTAAGACAACGTAAAACTAAAACAAACGAATAAACTAACGTATAATAATAAGGCTACTAAATTAGGGTTATTAGGACCCCCTTGGTTTTCATTATGTGACTCAGCCTCTTGGTTACGTTGTCTCCTTCTTGGCGGCATAATTCTGATTAAATAAATAAAGTTTCATTATTATTTATTTAACTACTAAGTTATCATTCCCAAATAACAACTCATACCACAACAAGCGCATTAAATAAAAATTTCATTATATTAATATGCTTTCATAGTCAAAACTATTTACACTTTGCTTCCTTAGCCAAAAAGCTATTACATTACTATCCCGCGATTGACTTCTACAAAAATTGGGATTTAAAAAAAGACTACCCTTTAATTATACAAAAGAGGGTTTTACGTCACTACTCATATACAAAAAGATCTAATGATCTACTAACACTGCCTTACGACATTCTCATGTTTCTGATTTGCTAAAATCGAAACAATATCTCGACTAATTGTATGTCGAGTCTACCCTAACTTAATAGAATAACAAGCAATTTTCAGCTTGAAATCCTCGTGAGCATAGTCATGGATGTACGACATCCATGCTATCTTCTGGTCTTTTTCAACCAGTTTCTTTCGAAGCTCTATGGCCTCTTCCTTATAATCTCTAACCTTATCCGTCATCAGCACTTTCTCATCGTGCTCTGACTCAAAATCTGCCTCATCAGACTCCTTCGCCTCATATAGGGCGATAATCTCCTCGTTCTGTGTTCGCACCACCGTGCACAGATTTACATTCCTATTAAGCACTGCCCGGTACAATGATCTCATTGCATCTAGAGGTGTTAACTGCTAAGTAGGTACCACTGTATTAATCGATGTTACCTCCATATCCTACTTCACATCTATTATCATATTCAGATATGATGTTCTTCCCATTGTTTCCTCGGAGTACTCCTCCTCAGAAATGTACTCTTCTGGATCAGAATTTCTAGAATTACTATCAGTACCTCCACCACTGGCATAGGTACTATCTCCACTAGGTTCACTGACTCTTCACTCACCACGTGAATGTCTCTATACATCAAGCTATCGTTTGACATCTACAAAACACATAACATGTTGATTAGTATATAATACACAATAGTATAAGCACAAATCACATTTGATTTATTTAGGATTGATTTCCATCTTTTAAATCTTTCGGTACTGAGTTTTCTCAATACCTTATTAATTCATTCGACTCGAATTTCTTTCTTCGGACTTTACCTTCCTTACGAGGTTATTAGCCTAAGGTTCTTTCCCCCTTAAGTTTTATAACCTAATGCTTTAATACCAACCTTTGATGCCCCCAAATCCGGGTATCTTCCAACCCAAAATATGGTGCTACACGGTACTCATAACTATACAAGCATTCCATTGAAAACACAACACAATGAATGTATTCACTATCTTCTTATTACAAATATAATAAAATCTTTTCCTAAGTTCATAAACCGATTATATCATTCGTTGTTTGTAAATAAAATACATACAACCATACTAATCCATTATAAGATGTTTAACTATCCATCTTATCCTTGCCCTTATCTCTCTTAGCATTCTCAGTACGTTCAGCTTTAATTGCAATCATATAATTCATGCAAGAAGTGAGCATAAAAAGCTCAGCAAGTCTAACAAAGAATAATATCAATACCATATTCGTAAATTATATGACAATCTTTCATAACTGAACAAATAGTCATGAAGTATTACGAAACATTAATACTTAGCAATTCATAATCTCAATTCCCAAAGTATATAATAGTTTAGGAATTCTGAACCGGTTTAAAGACCATGAACAATATCTTTCTGTTTTCATACTTGAAAAGGACATCACAACACTAAGGTCAGACATCCGACATTACTTACGAGCACTTCTAGGTGATCAAATTTATACTACTATGTTGATCAACATTCATCCGTTAAACGTATTTACGTTTAAGTTTTGGCAAACTCGCGTGCCCATCGAATAATAGATGAAAAATACTTTTGTTTGTTCATAGACAAACTTACCTATGAATCCGTACCAAATACTTGGCATATGAAAGCGTTATCATTTCTATATAGAAAGATATGTATACAAATCAATCTATCTCTTATGAATAGTCTAGCCGAGTTAAAACTAGCATCGACCCTTTCTTTAAAATCATTCATGCAACTCATTACAATGAATCACAAAAAACTCGACTAACACGAAGGTTAGACAAGCGTTTAAGAAAACTTGCCTTCAAGCATCTTCAAATAATTTATTTGACTGTTCTTAGCCTTTACAGAATCTACATGATATATTCACAATACACACTGTAATTATCTACCAAACAATCAATCACATGGTTTCTACCAACTTCTTTCTCTTCAATGTCTTAGTTGACTTCATTTCATTAATAAAGTCAATTCGACTTACTACCCTTCATCCCGGCTTATTAACGATCTTACGTTATTAACAGGACTCAATCATCATTGATGAAGTACTAATGTCGATTACCATTCACGGTTTATTAATTAACACTTTGTGTTCTTCGTTACCATACTAACAACTCGCGTTCAATTCCTAAGTTTATCACCATATACACTAGTATATGTAACATAGGAATAGATTTAGTACGCTTATTAAGTATATAAACTTAACTTATACAGGTCTTGAAACATTTGAAGTTCAAACCTAACTTGTCTAACAAATGCCCTACCTAGGCGTCGCGGCGTGGCATCTATACCTAACAACATGGTATGCACTAGTTTAAATACTCTAAGCATCGGTCTCTCGGCATTTGTGGTGAAAAACCTATACTTGTGAATGGCGCTGCGGCGCCACTCTTTAGTAGGTCATTACACTATGCACCGGTATTTGCGGCAACACAACAAACCTTATCTAGCCATGGCATTGCATACTTCAAAGACACCCGGAAAAATTTTACAAATAAAATTTTTAGTGAACTTCCCGGCTTCATAACTTCTTCGTTATAAGTTCGATTTACTCCGTTCAAAAGCCTACAACTCATAAATTACATACTCTACGCGTTCATATGAGAATTTTACAATTCTGAATCCGTTAACAAAAAATTCACTTCTAAGTTCATTATCGAGCGTTCGTTAAACGCTTTCGAGCGTTCATTACTCGTTTTCTTCGTTTTAAGGCGGAATCCAACGATTCTTGATCCCACGACTCTTAAATACGCTATCTCACATGTTGACATTGAAAACCAACATTTCCAAGTCACACAAAAACTTTCAACTACTAATCCAGAATTTCTACGTTTTTGACGTTGAACGTCTAATTCCGTAAAATTCACCATAACTTCGTTACTAGTATTCTACTAGCCAAATCATATGGAACACTCCTTTGATTTCATATCTACATCCTAACCAAGCAATATGTACATATCTTAATAATGATGGTGTTCAAATTGTCCATCAACAACTAGGTTCATCAATCAATATTTCCTACGGTTTAAACTTACGTAAACCCTTACGATTTCTATTTACACATGAATTATAAAGGTTATACATATTACAAGCCATCCTTATTCCTCCATAAGAGGTATGCTCCACCAATCTATGATTTTTTATAACAAAGAAATCAAAAAGGATGGAAAACTATTATTAATGGAATATTACCTTACTGATCTTTGTGTTCTTGCTAAAACTTCTAATGTTTTGCTTCAAAGTAGGATGATTACTTTATTCTAGCTATTTCTCTCTCTCAATATAAGTTGGACAATCTTTGAAAAACCATCAAATGACCAACATAAGCTTCTCTTTTATAGGCAACCAAATGGAGGGCTTTTTGGTCATTTCTCCCCACCTCCTTACTATTCACTACTTCATCACCAAGTAAAATACTTGGTGATCAAGTAGTTCACTTTACTTGGCCACCAAGTGGCCTACCCACATGCCCATGGGTCATCCCCATGGGTTGCCCCATGGGTTTAACAAATTCGGTGACCCATCGGTTCGATCAACGGTTCGGTTTCTTGGATCGAGCTTAATTAATCCTAACATTGGGCCTTAACTTGGGCTTAAACACATAATTCTTTGGGCTTGATTACTCAATTACTTGGGCTTGGTATAATCCAAATCCAATTGGATCATATTAAGTCCTTAAACTATAAATCCAATAACACCAATCATATTCTACACGTATCATTCACGTATTCTCTTCGTATGATACTTGTACGATAGTCATATTGTACTTCGTATTAAATCTTCATACTATACTCGTATAGTAAATAGTATCACACTCGTATAACGTACGCATAATCATTATCGTAATTCGTCTTACGAATCTCACTTCTTTCTCAAAAATCATTATTCCTAACCCTTAGGTTTTAAGTCTACAGGCGAAAACTTCGTTTGCCATAAATGAAATATTATTAAATATTCTATCTCATCTTCATATTCTATCATTACGCGGTTCTCAAAATTTCAAAGTTAATTCCCGAGCAGAAACGGATGAATAGTGTTTTTACGGGAATTTCTCGGAAAACTTTATTTTTTCGCTTGAAATTCAAAACAATTAATTCTAGCACATAGCGAATACTAACCACATCCGCACATTCTAGGTCATAGAACGACCTTCACATAGCTTACTCACATAAATAATCAATTAAATTTATTTAATTTACATAATCAAATAAAAATTTAATTCTCATATAAATCCGATTTTCTCAAGCGTTACATTGGATGAGGATGATTGATCTCATGATCATTTATGTGGAGACACTAAAGCAAGTATGTAGATGCTTATTAGAGAATAAGTTCATTGAACGTGGCTCGCTAAGGAATACCTAATGGATTTTTACTTGCCTGACAATAGGAATTCTTATAGTGATAGTAGTACAAGTGATCCTTGGGCTTGAGATCATCATAGAATCTTGTGTATGATGAGTTATACTTTGATTTATTCCTTAAGACCCTTAGGGTATATGAAAGGGTATGGTTGGTTATAATAATTTGTACATGGAGATAATGTATGATCAATAAAGAATCTACCGCTTCTAGTAAAAGAAGAGAAATATCCTATGTGATTCGATAAATGACAACCCAGTAGTCCTTGGCCAAGGTAGAATGAAATTAAAAATGAGTTTCTAATTTGCATCATTTGGTATTGTGCATTTAAGAGTCGAAATACATATAATTAAATAAATTAAGACTTGACAATAATTCAATGTCTTATATTTAATTGAGATATTGCATGGTGGAAGGATTGAATTGTACGGTAACTATTTACTCAAAGGTTCTTTTATGATTAATGTTGAAATCTATATTATCTGGAAAATCGTTGATCGCTAGGGAGACTTATCCCTATTGTAGAATAAATATTATTTATTTAAATAAATTAATAGTTTAATTTATTTATTTAAATAAGATTAAAATTATTCTAATTGATTTATTCACAACCGGTTTAATATGGAGAACCTAAAGGGTCACACCATAAAAAGAAGAATAATTATTTAAGAAGTTAATGGCATAATCGTAATAATAAGTTAAGTATATTTAATTTATTTTATGGTGATAGAATAAATTAAATAGCTTAATATTTATTAATATTTTGAAAATATTAAATATAAATTAATAAGAGGAGTATTATTATTATTATTATTATTATTATTATTATTATTATTATTATTATTATTATTATTATTATTATTATTTAATTTCTAAAGGAGTTTGAGAATTAATTAATAAAAGTACTCTCAAATATCCTAATAAGATTAGGAGGCTAATTAATTAAAAGAGTTTAATTCATTATTCTAATAAGATTGGGAGCCTAATTAATTAAAGGAGTTTAATTTAAAATAAAACCTAATTCCATAATTGTTAAGGAGGGTTGCCTACATCTATAAATAAAAAAAGTGCGAAACCCCGAATTTTATGAAATAAAAGTATTTAATTTTTCTATTTTGGTGAATAGTTAAATTGATAAAAGTTTAAAGTTAAAGGTGACATTTGAATTTTTTTTAAAAGTAGCGATGATGAAGTTTTGTTTTATTAGTATTATTAATGTAATAAAAGCGGAAAAGCTTTTTATAAAAATAGAATACTTTTATAAAGTTATTAGTTTTATTAAAGCTAATAGTAAAATCTTTTATATAAAATAGAATACTTTTATAAAGTTATCTGTTTTATTAGATAATAATTAGAATATATTATATTTTATTATGTATAGTGTTTGCATAGTAAAAAAATTTTATATAAAAGAAAATTCTTTTATAAAGTTATTCGTTTTATTAGATTATAAATAGAATATATTATATTTTATTGTAAACCGATCTGGACCGTCCGTTTAAAAGTAAATTAATCTGGACCGTTCATGGATTGGTTACTATTCAGTCCATTCTTCTATAAATAGAAGCTCATTCCATCATTATTTCTTACGAATTCACTAAAACTCTAGAGAGAGAAACTGTAGAGAGAATTCTTCTTCTATAATCTTGAAAGTATTTCTTTGGCGTTTAAGAAAGCTTTGAGTGTAGTGCAAGTTTCTTCAAGTATATCCCCCTCCTCTTTATAAGTAGTACTCTTCTTTATATAGGTAAGGGGTATTATTTCTTTGTATTCATGAAGAGAACTTCATTGTTCCATTCTTTATTATTACATTGAATAACTTTTGTATAAGCGGACTACCTATACTTGGTGAAATTCTTCTATTCCATTCCTTATTATTTTATTGGAATAACTTTGTCATGTGAAGTACCGCATGCATGGTGATTTACATTGTTATTCCATTCTTTATTATTACATTTGGAACATCACATGCGGTGCAATTTACTTTAACTTGGTTCCGTTATTTATTATTCTGTTAGAATAACCTGTCTATGCGAAGTAACGCATGCATGGTGATTTCTGTTGTTATTCCATTCTTTATTATTATGTTGGAACATCCTGTCGGTGCGAATTTCACCTGACCTGGTTCCATTCTTTATTATTCTATCGGAATATCCTGTCTGTACATTTACGCCGGACCTAGTTCCATTATTTATTATTCTGTTGGGAATAACATGTCTGTGTATTCTTATCATACGCATGGTGAATCCTTCTCTTATTTCATTCTTTATTATTCTGTTGGAATAACCTGTCTATGTGGATTACCACATGCATGGTGAATGATCCTTTATATTAATTTCTTATTAAATTGTGAAAATGATATGGTTACGTTGATTATGATGAGATTCATAATAAAAGCATTGAACTGATGAAAATCATGGGTATATGAAGTATTAGTAAATGTTTTGATGAAAAATCAGATTTTGGTGAAAATAGAACATTAAATTCAATTGACTATATCTCCTATTATATTTTGAATTTTTGAATGTGGTCAAGTTCTAGAGTTAGATCTATGAGTTTTCTAACTTATCCAAGTGGAATCACTAGAAAATGTGTTGTAGATTTTCGTGTGGACTGATTTTAGCGAAGGAGTCAAAAACTGCCAATTTCAAAAAAGCTACCGCCCAGATTTTTAAAAGGATATTTTTGCCCACTTAATTTGTGAGAAAAATTCTGGCCTTTTGGGACATGAAAATATATGGTATAAAGTACTTCCTGTCCAAAAATGAACTCATTCCGACTTAAAATGAGCAAGTTAAGACCATTTCAATATTTAGGTTTTTCCGATGAAAAATGCTATAACCTGAGTTTTATAACTCCGATGACCATGAAATTTAAACTGGAAGCTCACGTTAACATGTGTAAGATCCTGCCAAGATTTGGGAATTTCTGGAGTTAAACTTGAGGTAGCTAATTTCTTAAGGAATTAATTAGAAATTAATTTTTGAAAAATAGTAAATGAATTTTAAAAATTCCGAGAAAAATATATGTTCATTATGGAACTATATTCTGCTAAATCTCAAAAAAAATTATTTTTGGGACTGATTTGGTATTTTTCATGAAAATGGTTTAGTTACGAACATATGAATTAAATATGTTATGTGAATTAACAAAGTTGGAAAATAGGATTTTATGGCTTGGAAATCCTATATAAGGTATATGCAGATTTTTGATGAGGGATTTGATCATTGGTAATGAAATCTTATGAGTATGGCATTTTTGAATGATTAAATGCATTATTTGGTAAAGTGTAAATAATTAAAATAAATTGTTTATAAGTTTAAGAAATAATTATAATATTGTTATAATATTAATGATATTAGATTATGAGATTATTAAGTGATTGATAACATTGGGATATTCTTGAAGCCTGGATAATTTATATTATAAATGTTTAATATTTATCATTTATGTCATTTGATTGATTCTTTATATCGTTGTCATGATCCTCATGTATATATTATGTTGAAAGTCATCTGTGGCCTGTAGTGCATAGATGAACTTGATATGATTATGACCAGGGATTATTCGGTATAATCATGACCGTAATGTTATAAATGATGTGGAAAAAATCCTCATTGGCCATAGTGTATTGATGGAAAATTTTTGGTATGATTATGGCTATAGATTCTCTTCGGCCAAGGGTGCAAAGATGAATTATTTTATGGCATGATCAGGACCGTCGATGAAAACACGATTATCTTTGGCCCGTAGTGCATGAATAATTCGTGGTCGTGATACTAAAAGAATGTCCTTGGCCTATAGTGCAAGGATGAATTGATGATGTGGATTAATTATTGAGTTGAGTCTCAGCATTGAAATATTAATTCATGGATGTGATAATAATGAATATCCTTGGCCGAAGTGTATGGATAATTCATGGATGTGATATCAACGAATATCCTTGGTCGTAGTGCAGGGGTGATTCGATGATGTGGATTATTTATTAAGCTGAGTCTCAGCGATAAAATATTGATAATAAACTTTTAAATTCGTAGAAGATAGTAGATATCATGCTCTACATGACTCTTCTAAAATACAGTTGTATGTCTTTGGCCTGTAGTGCAAAGTTGAATTGCTAATGAATATCTTTGGCCATAGTGCAAAGATGAATTTATTAGTATGATTATGAGCAGGAATTGTGATTTGGTATAACCATGATTTTTGATGTTTTAGGTGATGATAGGTGATGAAAATTATCTTCGTCCTAGGTGCGAAAAGAAATTCAGAATCACAATTATGATTATGAGTTATTCATATGATTGTGGACAAGAATTGTTGATTGATGTTACAGGTATAAAACATTATTGGTGGACTTTTAACATGGAGAAGATAATAGACCTGATGGTCTATTTGACTCTTTTAATGGATTGATCGTTCCGCTGCAACTATGGTTGAAAAGTTTTATCATCTACCATATCTTCTAAATCTCTGATTTATTATTGACAAAAGCTATTGATAATTTAATTATCTTTAGTTATGATATTCTTTACTAGGCTAGTTGTGCTCACCCTTTTGCTTCACAATTCCTTTCAGGTAATAAGAGTGTAGCTGGGTCAAGTGGGGATAACAGGGGAATAGAATGGTGGTCTATAGCTGTTGAGGTTCTCCCTAAATAGTATGGAAATAATTTTATTGAGAACTTTAGATAAGTGTGTCATATTGTATACGTCATTTGATATTTAATTTTGGTGAACCGAATAGGTTGAGGCGAACCCAACTTTGGAAGGGTGTTTTGTCACTATCATACAAGATGTCTAATGACATACAACCTCGTGTTATCATAAGATAGGGTTGTGCACATCCACTTGCTGAGTATATGTACGAGCACTACCTATATGATCTTGGAGTTTATTTAAAATATAATTTTCAGTTGGAGACAGTGGAGATAGTTATATGTCAAGAGAAGACTCACCATTGGAAGGAACATAATAGTAATCTTCTCATTTTTCTTTTTAGGTCTATTAGATTGACCAAGGATAATTCTCTGGACATATGATATCTATCATAACTTAGATTCATGGCCTCCCCCATGTACGAAAGTTTCCTTGAGCACTTCCCAAAGATTTAAATTTCTAAAACAGTTTTTGACTGTACTTTTATGTAACGTACCATTGTAAGGTTGTGGTCGAGGTACCATGAGAGTTACATACATTTATATTAAAACTCAAAGTATACTTGTCGTCGTATTTTGCACGACAGTTGTATAAATGAATTTGTCAGTAGTTTATTTTCTGGCGACCCAAGATGGGTGATGTATACCTATTTTGGGGGCATCACATTTGGTATCAAAGCTTAGGGATATGGTCGCTGGCGGAGATAAGAGTCTAGAACTAAGAGAGGAGAGACGAGTAATATACTTCGCTAGTGTGTGACTTACCTAAGCTGAAATTGTTTACTTGATAAATTGACAAATTATGATATGTCAATTAACCTTTGTTTTGAAGGTATATTCTAGAATGATATCTGAAACATAGGAGATGAGCAATAAGAAAATCATGATACATAGGAAATAACCGGGAAGGTACAGTCCGAAAAGAAAGCAAGGTATTCTCATCTCTTCGAAATACCAGGTACGTACGTAAATTTTGAGGGCAAAATTTCATGAGGGGAGATTGTGAGACCCCGAATTTTATGAAATAAAAGTATTCAATTTTTCTATTTTGGTGAATAGTTAAAATGATAAAAGTTTAAATTTAAGGGTGACATTTGAAAATTTTTAGAAGTAATTGATGATGAAGTTTTGTTTTATTAGTATTATTAATGTAATAAAACAAAAAAGCTTTTTATATAAAATAGAATACTTTTATAAAGTTATCTGTTTTATTAGACAATAATTAGAATATATTATAATTTATTATGCATATTGTTTTGCATAGTGCATCGTGATAGTATTTGCATAGTAAAATCTTTTATATAAAATAAAATACTTTTATAAAGTTATTCATTTTATTAGATTATAAATAGAATATATTATATTTTATTGTAAACCAATCTGACAAATCCCAGTTTAAAAAGTAAATCAATACTGGACCGTTCATGGATTGGTTAATAAATAAAAGCTCATTCTTCATTATTTCTTACTTAATTGACTAAAACTCTAGAGAAAACGTAGAGAGAATTCTTCTTTTATAATCTTGAGCGTATTTCTTTAGCATTTAAGAAAGCTTTGAGCGTAGTGCAAGTTTCTTCAAGTATATCCCGCCTCTACCGCTTGAGTAGATCTCTTCTTTATAAGGTAAGGGGCATTATTTTTTTTGTATTCATGAAGAGAAATTCAGTTGTTCCATTCTTTATTATTCTATTGGAATAACCTGTATAAGCGGATTACCCTATACTTGGTGAAATTCTTCTATTCCATTCCTTATTATTTTGTTGGAATAACTTTTATATGCGGCAATCGCATGCATGGTGATTTCTGTTGTTATTCCATTCTTTATTATTCTCATTGGAACATCCCAGCTTGGTGTGAATTTTGCACGACTGGTTCTATTATTTATTATTACATTAGAATAACTTTTGTCTATCTGGCACCGCATGCATGGTGATTTCTGTTGTTATTTCATTCTTTATTATTACATTTGGAACATCCATCGATGCGAATTTACTTTGACTGGTTTAGTTCTTTATTATTCTCGCTTGGATATATCACATGCATGCGTTTATCTGGGACCTAGTTCCATTATTTATTATTTTGTTGGGAATAACATGTATATGCGGGTCTATACGCATTTATGGTGAATCCTTCTATTATTTCATTCTTTATTATTCTGTTGGAATAACCTGTCTATTTAGATTACCACATGCATGGTGAATGATCCTTTATATTAATTCCTTATTAAATTGTGGAAATGATCTGGTTACGTTGATTATGATGAGATTCATAATAAAAGCATTGGACTGATGAAAATCATGGGTATATGAAGTATTAGTAAGTGTTATGATGAGTTATGTTGGTTATTATGTGAAAACATGAAAGTTTCTTAGAAATCACAAAGGGTTGAAAAATAAGATTTTGGTGAAAATAGAACATGAAATTCAATAGACCATATCTTTTATTATATTTTGAATTTTTGAGTATGGTCAAGTTCTAGAGTTAGATCTATGAGTTTTCTAACTTATCCAAGTGGAATCACTGGAAAAGGTGTTGTAGATTTTCGTGTGGAGTTATTTTATCGAAGGAGTCAAAAACTGCCAATTTCGAAAAAACTACTGCCCAGATTTTTAAAAGGGCATTTTCATCCGCTTAATTTGTGAGAAAAATTTCGGCCTTTTGGGACATGAAAATATATGGTATAAAGTACATCCTGTCCAAAAATGAGCTCATTCCGACTTAAAATGAGCAAGTTATGACCATTTCAATATTTAGGTTTTTCCGATGAAAAATGCTATAACCGGAGTTCTATAACTCCGATGACCATGAAATTTAAACTAGAAGCTCATGTTAACATGTGTAAGATCTTTCCAAGATTTGGGAATTTCTGGAGTTAAACTTGAGGTAGCGAATTTCTTAAGGAATTAATTAGAAATTGATTTTTGAAAAATAGTAAATGAATTTTAAAAATTCTGATAAAAATATATGTTCATTATGGAACTATATTCTGCTAAATTTCAGAAAAGAAATATTTTTGGGACTGATTTGGTATTTTTCATGAAAATAGTTTAGTTACGAACATATGAGTTAAATATGTAATGTGAAGTAACAAAGTTGGACAATAGGATTTAATGGCTTGGAAATCCTATATAAGGTATATGCAGATTTTTGATGAGGGATTTGATCATTGGTAATGAAATCTTATGAGTATGGCATTTTTGAATGATTAAATGCATTATTTGGTAAAGTGTAAACAATTAAAATATATTGTTTATAAGTTTAAGAAATAATTAAAATATTGTTATAATATTAATGATATTAGATTATGAGATTATTAAGTGATTGATAACATTGGGATATTCTTGAACCCTGGATAATTTATATTATAATTGTTTAATATTTATCCTTTATGTCATTTGATATATTCTTTATATCGTTGTCATGATCCTCATGTATATATTATGTTGAAAGTCATATGTGGCCTGTAGTGCATAGATGAACTTGGTATGATTATGACCAGGGATTATTCGGTATAATCATGACCGTAATTTTACAATTGATGTGGAAAAAATCTTCATTGGCCGTAGTGCATTGATGGACAATTTTTGGTATGATTATGGCTATAGATTCTCTTCGGCCAAGGTTGCAAAGATGAATTATTTTATGGCATGATCAAGGCCGTTGATGAAAACACGATTATCTTTGGCCCGTAGTGCATGGATAATTCATGGTTGTGATACAAAAAGAATGTCCTTGGCCTATAGTGCAGGGATGAATTGATGATGTGGATGAATTATTGAGCTGAGTCTCAACAATGAAATATTAATTCATGGATGTGATAATAATGAATATCCTTGGCCGTAGTGCATGGATAATTCATGGATGTGATATCAACGAATATCCTTGGCCGTAGTGTAGGGGTGATTCGATGATGTGGATTATTTATTAAGCTTAGTCTCAACGATAAAATATTGATAATAAACTTTTAAATTCGTAGAAGATAGTAGATATCATGCTCTACATGACTCTTCTAAAATACAGTTGTATGTCTTTGGCCTGTAGTGCAAAGTTGAATTGCTAATGAATATCTTTGGCCATAGTGCAAAAGATGAATTTATTAGTATGATTATGAGCGAGAATTGTGATTTGGTATAACCATGATTTTTGATGTTTTAGGTGATGATAGGTGATGAAAATTATCTTAAGTCTAGAGTGCGAAAAGAAATTGAAATCACAATTATGATTATGAGAGTTATTCATATGATTGTGGACAAGAATTGTTGATTGATGTTACTGGTATAAAACATTATTGGTGGACTTTTAACATGGAGAAGATAATAGACACGATGGTCTATTTGACTCTTTAATGGATTGATCGTTATTGCAACTATGGTTGAAAAGTTTTATCATCTACCATATCTTCTAAATCTCCGATTTATTATTGACAAAAGCTATTGATAATTTAATTATCTTTAGTTATGATATTCTTTCTTTGAGCTAGTTCTGCTCACCCTTTTGCTTCACAATTTCTTTTCGAATAATAAGAGTGTAGGCGGGTGAAAGGGGGATAACGAGGAATAGAGCTATGGTGAATTCATAAATTTGAGGTTCTCCCTAAATAGTATGGAAATAATTTTATTGAGAACTTTAGATAAGTGTGTCGATTGTATACGTCATTTGATATTTAATTTTGGTGAACCGAATAGGGTGAGCCGAACCCAACTTTGGAAGGTGTTTTGTCACTATCATACAAGATATCTAATGACATACAACCTCGTGTTATCAATTGACAGGGTTGTGCGAGATCCACTTTGGCGAGTATATCTACGAGCACTACCTATATGATCTTGGAGTTTATTTAAAATATAATTTTCACTTGGAGACAGTGGAGATAGTTATATGTCAAGAGAAGACTCACCATTGGAAAAACATGATAGTAATCTTCTGCTTTTTCTTTGGGGTCTATTAGGGTCAACCAAGGATAATTCTCTTGGACATATGATATCTATCATAACTTAGATTCATGGCCTCCCATGTACGAAGGTTTCCTTGAGCACTTCCCAAAGATTTTAATTTCTAAAAGCAGTTTTTTATTGTACTTTTATGTAACGTACCATTGTAAGGTTGCGGTCGAGGCACCATGAGAGTTACATACATTTGTATTAAAACTCACGAGATACTTGTAAATCAGATTTTGCAATGACGATTATATAAATGAAGTTATCTCATAGTGTATTTTTACGGCACCCAAGATGGGTGATGTATACCTATTTTGGGGGCGTCACAAAAAGTCTTATTCTGGGTGGGGTTGTTGACATTTTCACAACAGACGTAATTTCAATAGTTGGGAGAGTACACCCTTTTTTATGAGAGATAGAAAAATTAGGATTTTGCCAAATACCCATTTTCTTGAATCTTTCTTCTTCCTTGGTGGATTACCTCTAGAGGCCAAACTGTAATGATCCGGAATTTCAAATTTTAATTTTAAATATTTGTTGAATTATATAAATATTTATTTGAGGTGTTTATTGTTGAATAAATATTTATTGATGCGATGGTTGTTAATAAATATTTGAGAATCTAAATTTATTAGATAAATTTCTAAATTAAATTACGTTATAATTTAGAGATTTATAATATAACATGAGATGATATATTGTTGTGTTGATTTAATAATTTAAAGGGTATATTAAATTATCAAATAAAATTATAATGAAATTATAATTTTGTGTTATTTGTTTAAATGGTAAATTTATTTAAAATATAGTGTGTGATTGATTTATCTGATTAATGATGGATATGGAAATCTAAATAAATAAGATGTAATTATAAAATATAAACTAAAGTGTTTGTTTAAATAAATTAAAAAAGGGTTTAAGTTAGTTTTTGCCAAACAAGGCTTAAAATATTAATTCTTTATAATTTAAAGGGTTTTGCCAAACAAAGCCTTATGGCTTTTAGATTTTTTATTTTTTTTTGAATTTAAATAAAATAAATAAAATATAAAATAAATTTTATAACATATACGTTATATTTTATTTGTAACTGTTATAATAAGTATACGTATTATTATAGCTATCAGTTGTTTTTTTTTCTTTACGCATACTTAGCTAAGTTTGAGTGTTTAGAGAGAGTTTGATAGAGCTTGACAGAGAGAATTGAGAGAGATTGAGAGGAATCTTAAGCAATTTCCAGCAATTCAAGTGAATGTAGCAAGGATTGTTCGACAATTTGAAGGTATGTTCATAACCTTGGTATTATGTATATGTATATACACGTGTATGTGTTTCACGACAAAACTAGATGTTCTGTGAATTCTAGCTTTCTGTAAATTGTTGTTATGTAATCTGTTTATGGTAATTAGATATAGTTATAATGATTAGAGTTTATGTTTAAGCAAGAATTTGTATGCTAATTTCGTTTGACAGTAGAAATTTTGACAGTATATGTAATTTTCATATGGTTCATGAAAAGTACCAATTTTAGTGGTCAAACTGTATGCGAAACTATAAATTGAGTCATGTATATATTAGTTCATTAAGAAACGAGCATAACGTAATTTGAACGAAGCAATTTGGACAAGAATTTGCTATTCTGATGTTGATTTTCATGAAAGATATCAAAAATTGAGTTTTTATATGAAAATATGGAATTTGAAAAATTAAACTAGTTTTAGTTGATGTTAAATTACTCTAATTGGTTGAAAATGTTAGAAAACATGTTTATGATAGTTTTGTGTCAATTGTTTGTGTTAATACTACTATTTGGTAGGTGAAATTCGTGTTAGTTGGGTTAAAGTCGACCATCTTTGTTCATGTTGTTTACGCCTCTGCACGTTATCAGCCAGTAATGCCTTGGGTAAGGGAAAAAATAATACAACTTAGCCAGTAGCAGTTATTTGACTGTCCCAAAGCTTCGTATGGCGCAAATTGCTACCATACCCCAGTTTGAGATCTTGACTTCACTACTGCTGCAGAGACTTGAATAGCAACATAACATGGGTTAGGGTTGTTTTAGCATGTCAAATGAGTAATGAAAATGTTACAACAACATAGTGAAATGTGGTTAGTAATTCGAACGTTATAAAAAGTTGGTAAACTATGAAAGGGACGTATTGTGATTTATTAAGCATGATGAATAGTAAATAGGTGTTGTGAAGATTAAAACTTGAATTTTCTGATATTTGAATAGTAGCTTAAGACTTGTGTTAACATAACAAGTCTAACTATAAATGCATATGTTGTGGTATTTTAGTATGTCTAAGAGATGTTGTGGTTCTAAACCTATGTGTAGGTGAACGTGAGTTTAATATTATAGCTTACGCTCGAGGCAAGTTTCTAAACTTCTCTTTTTATATTGAGCAATTTTTCTAACTCTACATTTATGTTGAACAAGTTTCTTACTATAAACTTTCATTTAAGCGAACTCTTGTATTCTTAATCATTATTTGAGCAAGCTAGCTACATTTTGACTTCATTCGAACACGATTCGAATTCCAATATTTATTGATGTATTCTAACTTTTTTATTGTTAGACAAGTTTCGTTATTGTCATTCGTGTATTATGAATGAAATTTCTTGAATTCTAATTCTAATGTTGAATTATCTTATTTCATTTACTTGACACAAGTTATTCTCATATTGAGCAAGCTTTATTTTTCAGCTTGCTATTACTTAATGTATATTCAATAATTCATAGTTCTAGCTTAATATTGGTCAAGCAAGGTTTATTGTCATTCAATACTTATGCATTGTAGTTGTTTCTAAGCATGAGTTCGAAATATAGTTAGTTTGCTTACACTTATTCATTGTTCCATATTATGTTATTATTGATCAACTGTTGCGTTATCAAACACTATTGATTCAACTAGTCCTCTAGTTGATGATCGTTAAACTTCAAATTACCCCTGAAAGCTTATCCAAACCAAACTATCTTTGGTGCGGACTTGTACTCTAAATACTGAGATAAACAACCCTATTATTATGGGATAATTTACGCTTAGCGTTGAAATGTTTGTGCACAATACATTGTACGAAGGGCTGATCCCCCTAAGTACGAGGAGTCCTTATAGTCTTATGACTATTAAAGTTGGAGTTGAAAGATTACTCACAACTGTGGACATAGTTCGTGGTCTTATGACCTTCAGATATTTATATTCCATATTTTGATTCCAGTCTTTGGTTATCATTAGTAGAGAACTATTCAGTTTTGATGAGCCTATTTATTGGCAGCTATCACATTATTATTGACTCATTGATATATCTAGTGAGCATTTGTTTTGATCACTGTTGCATATTTATACACTTATTGCAGCTAAAGTTGAGAAGGTAGATGAGCCTTCAACTAGCAAAGGAAAGGGAAAAATGTACAAGTCATGAAGACTTGTAATTTTTATTTATTGTGATTGTCATAGACTTTTAAATAATGATGCGATGTAATAATTTTATTTTTGTACTTAAATGATGTTTAAAGGTTAGACAACCTGGGAAGATTTTATTTATTAAGGTAACCCTATTTAAAGGGATGATTTATGGTTAAATGTTATTTTATTTGGGTAGATAGATATGAATGATTGGATAGTGAACACCAAATCTTGTGGGAATGAAGTACCTGGATTTGGGGGTGTCACAAGTTGGTATCAAAGCTTTAGGTTATGAATCGTAGGTGGGGAAAAGCCTTAGGAAGTAACCTTTGAAAAGATAATGATGATAAAACTCTTATCGAGTTGTTTAAGAAAAAGTAATAAAACACTTATGTGCTTATGTGATTATGACTTATGTGCTCGTGAGTGTCTAGTAGTAATGATTAGTAATTAAAAACTTAAAATTTAATTGAAAGGATGGCTAATATAGGAGGATCCAATCAGGCTAGGGAGGAAGGATCCCAGATGCCTAGAGAGGAGGAGCCTCGAGATATTCAGGTGATTTGGGAACAACTACTGCCACAAGAACCAGTTCTGTTGGTCACAGTAGTTAAGCAGGAGAGGGTACCTGATGAGGATGATGAGATAGAGATGGATGAGGAGGACCCTATTGAGCTGCCACAGTTGGAAGAGGAGGATGAGGAGGAAGAGATTCCACTTAAATTGATAGCTGTTAGTATGTACGGCGAGGTGTACGACCGTAATGTGGAACTTCAGGATATCGTCGAGGAGTTGCAAGAGATAGTAGCTGAACAACAAACCTCGATGGCACAGAAGGACGACGAGATCCAGGATGGAGAGGAACGTCTGAATAATGTTGAAGAGAAGTTGAGCCGCACGAAAGGGAAAAACGAGCAACAGATGGAGAAGATTGCAGAATTGGAGAATAAGCTGAAGGAGTAATCTACCAAGGGGGCAAGAGCGGAAGACGCGCATGAGAAAGCTTATCAACGAGCCAGGAGGGCAGAGAGAGACGCGCGAGAAAAGAGGATGAAGATGGAGGAGATGAATAACGTATTCAACACCGTGATCAATCGAGCTCACGATCGGGTCATGTGTTATCCAATTCAGTTCGAGACGCTACCATCATACATATTTGATCGCCGAACAATGTTTCGAATTATGGAGGAGGAGCGTCGTAAGGCTACACAGCATCTTAGTAGGACATCGTAGGTTGATATGTAACTATTATGTGATTGATGAGTAAATAAGATGTAAATCCCGGGTATAATACAACCAATGGGATGTGATGATGATGAAGTAATCCTGAAACTTTTGTAGTTCAGGGAAGTAATGTAATTAGCAGTGATGCTATTGTTCTCATGTTTTCAAAAATATTATGAATGAATAAAAGTTATTATTTTATTCAAAGTGTTATGTGTTACGTGATAAAATTTTGTGTGTAAATTAAGTAGAGATACTTAAAGAAATGGAGTAATAGTCTAATGAGTGTATTTTTAACAGAAAATGCCTCCAAGACGTCGACCACCCCGACAGAGAACCACTGCAGGGACCAATAACAATAATGCTGAAGATAATCCAGTTCAACAATTTGTAACGTTACTAACAGGAGCGTTACAGAATCAACCTCAGAATCAAGGAACAACTTTTAAGGATTTCAAAGCAGTTGGACCACCAGAATTCTGTGGAACCATGAACCCGGTTGAGGCACAGACCTGGGTCATAGAGATAGAGAAAGTGTTCGATGTTGCAAGAGTAGGGGAGGATCAGAAGACTGCTTTTGCAACATTCATGTTGAAAGTAGAGGCGAGTTATTGGTGGCAAGCCAATAAAACCCGAGGAGGTCAAGGGGTAATGTCTTGGGAAAGGTTTAAGGAGATATTCTTTGAGACCTATTTCCCAGAAAGTTTGAAGAGTCGGCTAGAAGTGCGCTTTTGGGCCAAGCAGTGAAGCGATGTTCAGATTCTGAGTATCCGCAAGATTCAACGAGTTAGCGAGGTTTGCGCCATATCAAGTCAACCTGCATTTAATGCAAGGTGAAGAGGGTTTTGAACAGGACCTAAGCCCTAGTTGTAAAGTAAGGTCTCCCTGTTCTAGCTGAAGACGTTTGCAGCGGTGATGGAGAAAGCAATTCTTCCTGAGAGTGGAGGCAAGGCTGTAACAAAACACAACCAAGAGCAAAGGAAGAAGAAAAGTGAAGGTGAAGCTAAGAATGGTGGTGGTGGTAACGGTGGAAATGGCAACAACAATTTAAAGAAGAAGTTGACTGCAAATGTGGGAGTTGGAAATCAGCAAGGAAACCAGCAAAAGAAGAAGTTTGAGGCATGTGCTACATGCGAAAAATTTCACAAGAGTGTGTGCTTGATGGGGGAAACGAGTATGCTTCAACTGTGGCCAGGAGGGTCATATCGCACCAAATTGCAATCAACCTAAGAAGAGCATTTGCTTCACGTGCGGGTCCAAGGATCATTTTGCTCGTGAATACCCTAAGAAGAGATCTGGTGAGGCAAATGGAAGCAAAGGAAATGCTAGTGGAGGTACATTGACTATTGCTGGACCAAAATCAACAAATAAGCCCACATCAAGAAACTTCAACATGACGGTGCAGGACACGGAGCAATCAAAAGATGTCGTGTCAGGTATTATCCCAATCAATGATATAAATGCATATGTATTATTTGATTCGGGTGCTACTTGCTCGTTTATATCTGATGATTTTTCTAAGAAGTTAGAAATACCTAGTGAAGAGGTGAATTTCCCTTTAAACATAGAAATTGCGAATAGGGAAGTGATTCCTTTTAGGGTCGTATACAAGAACTGTAGGGTGAACATTAAGGGGAATGTTATGAAAGTAGATTTAATTTCGATAAAACTCGGAGAGTTTGATGTTATTTTGGGAATGGATTGGTTATTCAATTATGGAGTGATGATTGATTGCCAAAAGAAGTGTGTAAACCTTATGACTACGTCAAAGGTAGTTTTTCATGGTAGCAAATTGCCTATACAAATGAGATGTCTGACGATGATGCATGCCAAGAAGTTGTTGAGTCAGAGCTGTGTAGGGTATCTAGCTTACATAGTCGATACTCAAAAGGAGAAGGGTGTGAAATTGGAGGATATACCAGTGGCTAGGGAATTCGAGGATGTGTTTTCGGATGATTTTCCAGGACTTCCGCCTAACCGAGAGATCGAATTCGTGATCGACTTAGCGCCAGGAACTACTTTGATATCGAAGGCCCCGTACATAATGGCTCCGGTAGAGATGAAGGAACTAATGGTGAAACGGCAAGAACTGTTAGATAAGAAGTACATTCAGCCAAGCGTATCACCGTGGGGAACGCCGGTGTTATTCGTGAAGAAGAAGGATAGGTCAATGCATCTTTGCATTGATTATAGGGAATTAAACAAGGTCACTATTAAAAACAAATATCCATTGCCAAGAATAAATGACTTATTTGATCAATTGAAGGGTGCTAGATATTTCTCAAAAATAGATTTTAGAAGTGGGTATCACCAATTGAAAGTAAGGAAGGAGGATGTACCGAAGACGGCATTCCGAACTCGGTATGGACATTATGAATTTTTGGTGATGTCTTTTGGTTTGACAAAAGCCCCTACAGCGTTCATAGATTTGATGAACAGGGTGTTTAAACCATTTTTGGACAAGTTTGTGGTGGTATTTATCGATGATATTTTAGTATACTCCACAACTCAAGAAGAACATGTGGAGAACTTATGTCTGATGCTAGAGACGTTAAGAAAAGAAAAATTGTATGCGAAATTCTCTAAATGTGAATTTTGGCTAGAACGTGTACAATTTCTCGGGCATGTAATTGACAAGGATGGGATTTCAGTGGATCCATCAAAAGTCGGAGCTGTGATAAATTGGGAACAACCAAGAACTCCATCGGAAGTAAGAAGTTTCTTGGGATTGACAGGTTATTATAGACGATTTATCCAGGATTTCTCCAAGGATGCCACTCCGTTAACAAATTTGACAAGGAAATCTGTAAAATTTGTTTGGACGGAGAAGTGTGAAGAACGTTTCCAAGAATTGAAGAAAAAGCTCAGTGTGGCACCTGTGTTATCATTACCAGATAATACAGGAAACTTTGTGGTGTATAGTGATGCTTCGCATAAGGGCTTAGGATGTGTTCTAATGCAGAACGACAAAGTCATTGCGTATGCATCAAGACTATTGAAAGACTATGAGAAAGGATATCCAACTCATGATTTAGAGTTGGCGGCATTAGTATTTGCTCTGAAGATATGGAGGCGCTATCTCTATGGAGAGAAGTGTGAGATCTACACAGACCATAAGAGTCTGAAGTATATTTTCACATAAAAGGACCTTTATATGAGGCAAAGGAGATGGATGGAATTGATAAAGGATTACAATTGCGAGATCTTTTATCATCCAGGCAAAGCAAATGTTGTTGAAGATTCCTTGAGTAGGAAAGGCCGAGATAAGTTAACGTTGTTAACTGATAAGGAGGAGCTTATTTCAGCAATGGCAAGGTTAGAATTGGAAATCAAATTTCCAAAGAAATCCGATGAAAAATTGTACCAGATGGAAGCTAGTCAAACTTTAGTAGACAAAGTGAAGAACGCTCAACTACAAGATGAGGAATGCAAAAAAATAAAGGAAAGTGTGGTCGAAGGAAAAGAAGTGAAGTTCAAGGTTGATACTGAATGAATGCTGAGATTCAAGGGACGAATTTGGGTTCCAACAATACAAGATATTAAAGAAGAAATCTTGACAGAAGCTCATAGCTCAAGATACTTGATTCATTTGGGAAGACAAAGATGTATCAAGATTTGCGACGACATTTTTGGTGGCCAAATATGAAAAGAGACATTGCAGAATGCGTTGCAAAGTGCTTGACATGTTAGAAAGTGAAGGCAGAGCATCAAAGACCAAGCGGATTACTCCAACCATTGGAAATACCAGAATGGAAATGGGAGCATATCACAATGGATTTTGTGGTAGGCCTTCCAATGACTCTAGAAAGGATACAATGCGATATGGGTGATAGTGGACAGACTGACAAAATCTGCACACTTTTTACCAATAAAGATTAGATTTAATCTGTATCAGCTGGCAAAGCTATACGTTAAGGAGATCGTGACGAGACATGGAGTTCCAGTATCAATAGTGTCAGATCGAGACGCGAGGTTCACATCAAATTTCTGGAAGAAACTACAAGAATGCATGGGAACCCAATTGAAGATGAGTACAACATATCATCCACAAACCGATGGGCAAAGAAAATGAACAATTCAGACGCTAGAAGATATGCTTAGAGCGTGCATCATGAATTTCAAAGGAAACTGGGATGATCATCTACCGTTGGTGGAATTTTCATACAACAACAGTTACCATGCAAGCTTTGGTATACAGCCATACGAGGCATTATACGGCAGGAAATGCAGAACTCCACTATGCTGGGATGAAGTTGGTGAACGTCAACTGCTAGGACCAGAACTGGTATAGCAGACCGCTGAAGTTGTCAAACTCATCAGAGCAAGACTAGTAGCTGCTCAAGATCGACATAAAAAGTCTGCTGATCAACACTGGCAGAATCGTGAATTTGAAGAAGGAAATTTCGTATTCCTAAAAGTTTCTCCTTGGAAGGGGAAAATTCATTTTGGCAAGAAAGGAAAGCTCAGCCCAAGGTTTATTGGACCTTTCGAGATTCTACGAAGAGTGGAAGAGGTAGCTTACGAGGTAGCTTTACCTCCAGAATTAGAACATGTTCACAACATTTTTCATGTGTCGGTGTTGCGACCGTATAAACCCGATTACAAGCATGTGATAGAGTACGAACATTTACAGTTCGATAAAGACTTGTCTTATAAAGAGGTTCCTATCCAAATAGTCGAGAAGAAAGAACAAGTGCTCAGTAATAAGGTGATACCTTCTGTGAAGGTGATAGGAGGAACCACAATGTCGAAGAGGCTACGTGGGAACTCAAAGCAGAAATGATGAAGAATTACCCTGAGTTATTTTTTTAGTCTGTGTCTTCGATTCTGGGGACAGAATCTTTGTAAGGAGGGAATAATGTGACGATTTGATTGTTTAAATTATGATTCTGGGGATAGAATCCTTGTAAGGAGGGAAGGATGTAACGATCCAGAATTTCAAATTGTAATTTTAAATATTTGTTGAATTATATAAATATTTATTTGAGGTGTTTATTCTTGAATAAATATTTATTGATGTGATGGTTGTTAATAAATATTTGAGAATCTAAATTTATTAAATAAATTTCTAAATTAAATTAAGTTATAATTTAGAGATTTGTAATATAACATAAGATGATATATTGTTGTGTTGATTTAATAATTATCAAATAAAATTATAATGAAATTATAATTTTGTATTATTTGTTTAAATGGTAAATTTATTTAAAATATAGTGTGTGATTGATTTATCTAATTAATGATGGATATGTAAATCCAAATAAATAAGATGTAATTATAAAATATAAACTAAAGTGTTTGTTTAAATAAATTAAAAAATGGTTTAAGTTAGTTTTGCAAAACAAGGCTTAAAATATTAGTTCTTTAAAATTTAAAGGGTTTTGCCAAACAAAGCCTTATGGCTTTTAGATTTTTTATTTTTTTATTGAATTTATATAAAATAAATAAAATATAAAATAAATTTTATAACATATACGTTATATTTTATTTGTAACTGTTATAATAAGTATACGTATTATTATAGCTATCAGTTGTTTTTTTTCTTTACGCATACTTGGCTAAGTTTGAGAGTTTAGAGAGAGTTTGATAGAGCTTGACAGAGAGAATTGAGAGAGATTGAGAGGAATCTTAAGCAATTTCCAGCAATTCAAGTGAGTGTAGCAAGGATTGTTCGACAATTTGAAGGTATGTTCACAACCTTGGTATTATGTATATGTATATACACGTGTATGTGTTTCAAGGCAAAAACTACACGTTTTGTGAATTCTAGCTTTTTGTAAATTGTTGTTATGTAATCTGTTTATGGTAATTAGATATAGTTCTAATGATTAGAGTTTATGTTTAAGCAAGAATTTGTATGCTAATTTTGTTTGACAGTAGAAATTTTGACAGTATAATTAATTTTCATATGGTTCATGAAAAGTACCAATTTTAGTGGTCAAACTGTATGCGAAACTATAAATTGAGTCTTGTATATGTTAGTTCATTAAGAAACGAGCATAACGTAATTTGAACGAAGCAATTTGGACAAGAATTGAAGTTACAGTGTTGATTTTCATGAAAGATATCAAAAATTGAGTTTTTATATGAAAATATGGAATTTGAGAAATTAAAGTAGTTTTAGTTGATGTTAAATTACTCTAATTGGTTGAAAATGTTAGCAAACATGTTTATGATAGTTTTGTGTCAATTGTTTGTGTTAATACTACTGTTTGGTAGGTGAAATTCTTGTTAGTTGGGCTAAAGTTAAACTACTATTCATGCCGGTTACGCCTCTGTCATGTACGTATCTACACTTGCTACCTTGCGTTAAGGAAAAAATAAGCTTGCTAAATTTCGCGTGACTTCAATTTGTCGAGTTCGTGTATGGCATATTGCTACCATACCCTAGTTTGAGATATTGACTTCTGCTTCTTCTTCAGACTTGGAATAACAACATAACATGGGTTAGGGTTGTTTTAGCATGTCAAATGAGTAATGACAAGGTTACAACAACATAGTGAAATTTGGTTAGTAATTCGAACGTTATAAAAAGTTGGTAAACTATGAAAGGGACGTGTTGTGATTTATTAAGCATGATGAATAGTAAATAGGTGTCGTGAAGATTAACACTTGAATTTTCTGATATTTGAATAGTAGCTTAAGACTTGTGTTAACATAACAAGTCTAACTATAAATGCATATGTTGTGGTATTTTAGTATGTCTAATAGATGTTGTGGTTCTAAACCTATGTGTAGGTGAACTTGAGTTTAATATTATAGCTTACGCTCGAGGCAAGTTTCTAAACTTCTCTTTTTACATTGAGCAAGTTTTCTAACTACATTTATGTTGAGCAAGTTTCTTACTGTAAACTTTCATTTAAGAGAACTCTTGTATTCTTAATCATTATTTGAGTAAGCTAGCTACATTTTGACTTCATTCGAACAAGATTCAAATTCCAATATTTATTGATGTATTCTAACTTGTTTATTATTACACAAGTTTTGTTGTTGTCATTCGTGTATTATGAATAAAATTTCTTGAATTCTAATGTTGAATTATCTTATTTCATTTACTTGACACAAGTTATTCTCATATTGAGCAAGCTTTATTTTTCAGCTTGCTATTACTTAATGTATATTCAATAATTCATAGTTCTAGCTTAATATTGTTCAAGTAAGGTTTATTGTCATTCAATACTTATGCATTGTAGTTGTTTCTAAGTATGAGTTCAAAATATAGTTAGTTCGCTTACACTTATTCATTGTTACATATTATGTTATTATTGATCAACTGTTGTGTTATCAAACACTATTGATTCAACTAGTCCTCTAGTTAATGATCGTTAAACTTCAAATTACCCCTGAAAGCTTATCCAAACCAAACTATCTTTGGTGCGGACTTGTACTCTAAATACTGTGATGAACAACCCTATTATTAGGGGATAATTTACGCTTAGCGTTGAAATTTTTGTGCACAATACATTGTACGAAGGGCTGATCCCCCTAAGTACGAGGAGTCCTTATAGTCTTATGACTATTAAAGTTGGAGTTGAAAGATTACTCGCAATTGTGGACATAGTTCGTGGTCTTATGACCCTTAGATATTTATATTCCATATTTTGATTCTAGTCTTTGGTTATCATTGATAGAGTACTATTCAGTTTTGATGAGCCTATTTATTGGCAGCTATCACATTTTTGTTGACTCATTGATATATCTAGTGAGAATTTGTTTTGCTCACTCTTGTATGTTTATACACTCATTGCCGCTAAAGTTGAGAAGGTAGATGAGCCTTCAACTAACAAAGGAAAGGGAAAAATGTACAAGTGATGCAAACTTGTAATTTTTATTTATTGTGATGGTCATAGACTTTTAAATAATGATGTGATGTAATAATTTTATTTCCGCACTTGAATGATGTTTAAAAGTTAGACAACCTGGGAAGATTTTATTTATTAATGTAACCCTATTTAAAGGGAGGATTTATGGTTAAATGTTATTTTATTTGGGTAGATAGATATGAATGATTAGATAGTGAACACCAAATCTTGTGGGAATGAAGTACCTGGATTTGGGGGTGTCACAAGTTGGTATCAAAGCTTTAGGTTATGAACCTTAGGTAGGAAGTAACCTTTGAAAAGATAGTGATAATAAAACTCTTATCGAGTTGTTAAGAAAAAGTAATAAAACACTTATGTGCTTATGTGATTATGACTTATGTGCTCATGAGTGTCGAGTACTAATGATTAGTAATTAAAAACTTAAAATTTGATTGACAGGATGGCTAATATAGGAGGATCTAATCATGATTGGGAAGAAGGATCCCAAATGCCTAGAGAGGAGGAGCCTCAAGATATTCAGGTGATTTTGGAACAACTACTACAACAGGAACCAGTTCCGTTGGTCACAGTAGTTAAGCAGGAGAGAGTACCTGATGACGATGATAAGATAGAGACGGATGAGGAGGACCCTGTTGAGCTACCACAGTCGGAAGAGGAGGATTTCCAGCCGTCTTCTTACGACACTCATGAGCTAAATGATCCTTCGTCCCACATGTAAAGCAAGCACCCTTCTTCGGTTGAGGGCTATTCGGAGCAATGTGACCCTCCTGGCCACAGTTATTGCACACTTTCTTACCCCTCAAGCACACTCTAGTGTGATTCCTTCCACAAGTAGCACACGCTTCAATTTTTCTCTTCTGTTGGCTACTTTACTGTCTTCCAGCACCTACACTCGCATTCCAATTTATTTTTGGGTTATTATTCCCACCCTTGCTACCACCAGTGTTACATTCATTCTCACTCTTCTTCTTTCTTAGTTCCTGATTATATTTTTTAAGGCATCATTTTCATCTTCTGTGATTATTGCCTTCTTAAGCACTGCTGCAAACATCTTCAACTGAAATATGGAGACTCTGCTGTATGACCATGGCTTTAATCCATGTTCAAACCTTGTCGCCTTGCGTTCGTCTGTGTTAACTTGATATGGCGCAAACTGATAAGTGGTTTTATAACCATTTATTTAGATATTAACTAACTTAATTTGTTGCTTAAACTTATTTTATTGTTTAACTTTTTATGCTTTTGTGCCTTCTTTTGTAGATGCATTAATGGGAACTCTCTCAGTGAAATTGGAGCTAAGCATATGGCCTTGATGATGGAATGAAGGATTAGAGTGAAATGCCAGAGCTACACACATCGATGCTGCAATAAGATACATGTCGAGGTCAAATGGTGGTGCACGCAATTGCACCCACTTGCCTATGACACCTGTAATCTTCTAGAAGACATCCGTCCGGATCCTACATAATGTAGCTGCGCCCTCTTCAAAGGCAATCATGGCGCAGCTGTGGCAGTCTAAATTCTGCAGTTGATTTTTTTATTGAGCTATCCAATAGGGTATTGCTTGGAGAAGGGGCATATGAATGAGACTTCTATATAATTATATTAGAGTAGATTAGTGTAGTTACTTTCTAGATTTGATTAGATTTTCTGAGTACTTGAAGCAATTGGAAAGAATTAAAGATTCCATCTTGCAGTAGGAGAATAGATTTGCACTTAATTCTCTACTCTTACCCTCTCTTTGATTCCTATTTATAATCTTATGATGTTTATTCAATATTTGGATGATAGATTTGATTCAGCTATGATTTAAACTTTATTCTGGGATTGCAATGGATTTTATTGATTAGTTATTTTGATATACTTCATTGTTAGCCTTCTTGATTGTTATGGGATTATCTATTAAGATTCATGTTATTTGCTTAGTTGATTGGCCATCAAATACTGTGATAATCCATATGAACTTGAGAGACGTTGTATGGGTTTAGATCTGATCTTATTAGCTTGTGATTGTATGTTCTATATTGTTATGGGATGTATGAACTTGACTACGGAGAAATTAGACTTTGACCTATTTATGGAGACTCCGTTAGGAGAAACTTTCATTACATCCGTTGTTTAGAAATCTTGCTTGATTCAGGTTGGCACTATCACATTACCTGTTAACCTTATTTTTATAGAGATATTTGCTTTTGATGTGATTTTAAGGTTAACTACTCATCATGCCGAAATTGATTACTTTCGTAAGGTTGTTAGTTTTCATATTCCTAAGCAACCTGTTATTCGAATTCAAGCAATCAAACCATTGTAGTCAAGCATTTTCATATCAAGCCATGAAGTCATTCGTTTATTACGGATGTCAAGTTTTCTTAGTCCATGTTATGGATTTGAATAAAGACATGTCAGATTTGAATAATATTCCTGTTGTTATTGATTTTTCCTGACGTATTTCCTGAAGAATTTCTTGGCTTACTCCCAAAGCCTGATATTAAATTTTGTATCGACTTTGAACCCGATACAAAACTCATTTCTAAAATCTCATATCGAATGGCTCCTATTGAACTTCAGTAGTTAAAAATTCAACTATAGAATTTGGTACCTGAGCCTTTATCTGGTGACTTCCTTTGTGGAATGCACCGAAGCCAGACTCTCCGTAGGGACACCATATTCGTGCAATAGTAAACTGATAGGTGTCATTGTAACGTGCTATCCAAGGTTGGGATATGAGTCACAGTTGAGAATAACCTAAGTCGATAATCGAAATACGTAGCTTTATAGGCTTAGTTGGTTATTATCGGAGATTCGTTGAAGGATATTCTCGAATCGCTATTCCATTAACGCAATTGACTCAGAGAGATACAAAATTCGAATGGAGCAAGGAATGTGGGAAGAGCTTGAAGAACTCAAGAGGAGACTCATTTCAAATACATATTAAGACCATGCCATCCCGGAAAAGCGAACGTGGTAGCTGACGTGTTGAGTAGAAGATCGTATACAAGTACGAGTACGATATTATCAAAGACTCATTTCCTATAATTTACAAATAATAGAGATGGAGATGAAAACTCTAGGTACCCACGTAATGATATACGAGTATAATCGACTTTAATCGATAAAGTTAAAGTTGTTCAAGCTACACACCGGAGCTAATGAATTTAAAGAAGGAGGTGAAAGAAGTTGTTATTTCAAAAGCGAGAATCGGTGAGGTGAGGAAAGCTCAAACCTTCGATTTATTAATCCATTTGAAATTCTCGATCGAATAGGAATCGTGGCTATAAACTCATTTTACACCAAGTATGATGGCGTGTTCATAACGCTTTTCACGTGTCGATGTTACGTAAATATGTGGATTAACCAACCACGCTATTGGGTTAAACCGGACGAGATAGTCAAGACTTAACGTTTGTGAGGTACTTGTCAAGATCTTGGATAGGAAAGAACATGTCATATGTACCGAGGTTATACCACAAGTTAAGGTTTTGTAGAGAAACCATGCTATTGAGGAAATGACCTAGGAGTTGGGAATGAAAATGAAAGCGAGGTATTCTCATCTTTTCGAAACACCAGGTACGTACGTCAATTTCGAGGACAAAATTTCATAAGGAGGGGAGGTTGTAAGACCCCAAATTATTAATAAATGAAATTTATTTTTCTCTATTTATTATTTTGAAATAGTAAGGGTTGATTTGATTAATGTGGATAGTTATGGGTAAAATACGCAAATATTTCGAATAAGCAAGTGGTTATAAAATATTCATTATTGTTAAAAGGAAATATTCGTTTGGTCCCGGAATATTCGTCTTGTCAGGGAATATTCGCATTTACTCAGATCAGATCTTTTGTGGGCCCCATAACGGAAAGCGATTGGATGAAGAAAACGACAAATATAAGTTGTTTATAAATAATAAGCGTAGTTATTACTCGTTATCTTTGTTGGAATACCCTTGGTTAAAACACGTGAATGCGTTATTGCACACAAGCACGGATACCAGATTGCACCAATTATTGATTCTTACGTAAAAAGGCACTACTCAATAATTGTTACGTAATTAATGCTCATTGATTTTATTTTATTGATTCAATAATTGCTGCGTTGATATTTTATATTCTCATTGTTTCAATAATTGTCACTACACATTATTTTCTATTATCTGAGAAATAATTCATATTATCTCGAATAATATTATTAAATAACATTATTGGCAATGTCTAGAAAGTTCTCGCTCAAGGAGAGGTTTGGTCATCTAATTGCGCCTTTAGTAAGGAGAGATCTTTATTGAAAGCCCCTCTTTCCGAAACCGCACAGTTGTCAATAATGTGATTCTCGTAATATTATTTGTGAATAATTAATTATTAATTTATATGATGAGAAAAATATGGATTTTATGAGGATATAGATGGAGAAAATTTTTAATGTGACAATTGTTGAAAATTAATATTTTATCTTTTTCTGATAAAATAATTCATTTGAATATATTATTTTAATAATATATTAATGGTGATATTTTTATAATGAATGTGGGATATATGAGTATATGAGAAGGAAGAGTATTTTTGTTGCATTAAATGATTAACACATGTTTTGTGTGTCGGTGGACCCCATTTCTTGACTGAAATTTGATTATAGCCTGTAAAATCGTCCGTTTGTGGATTTCGGTCAATTTCTATTTGGAATTTCGAAAAACTTTCTTCTGTAAAGTTGTAGAGAATTGAATTTCCTATAAAAACTCGCAAGATTCGAATTTTCTAATAAAAGAGCTATTTATTGTGAATTATTGAAGTTTCGGTATATCAGGTGTGAATTGATTTTTGGAGTTTAAATTATTTTTGTTAGAAAAACATTTTTTGTATTTTTTTGGACATCATTAACATGTGTGGCTGGTGTTTTTGACCAAAAGGTGGGGCTAAGGAAAATTAGTATAATTATATTAATATTATATTCAATTTTTTGCTTTGGTGTTCTAAGCAATTTTCTATAAATAGGGTGCTTAGGTTAGAATTGAAAATCACACCAGAAACTGAAGTTTTCTCTCTATTTCTCTCTCGATATATTGAGTGTATTGTTGTGAGTATACTTTGAGTGTTGCTATACGGTGCAAGTTCAAGTCATAGCCTATATCCGGTGTTTCAACTAGAAGTACTGTCTTTCGAGGTAAGGGATGTTATTTTCTTCTCAAATGATATTATTTCTTCAATATCATTATGCCGAAATATTGGTTGGAACTTTTTATCAAATTTAGAAGTTTTTCATGTTGGGGTTACTATTCATGAGTTACTATTCACGAGTTACTATTCACGAGTACTATTTATGAAGCATGATGATGTTTTTTATGAAATTTCTATCTTTTGGTGTCGGAGTTACTATTCACGAATACGACACTATTCACAGAAAAATTAAATTTTCATTTTTCGTCCAAAATATCTATTATGGATACTATCTTTGATTGTATCCATGTTTTGATCATTCTTGAATTTTACTCCACTCTAGTTATTTATGAAGTATTTTTGAACTTGGATTGTTTAAAGTACTGAATCCTTAATATTTGTTCTTTTGTTTCAATTGGATTCGCTTTTCTTTAAAAATATTTTCATCATCCTCGGTCCTAAATGATGATATAATCGAATATCTTTGGCCCGTGAGTGCAAAGATGAATGATTTTATGATGAATATCTTTGGCCCGTAGTGCAAAGATGAATGATTTTATGATGAATATCTTTGGCTAGTGCAAAAGATGAGCAGTGTTTAGATGAACATGACCAATCGGAGAATATCTTTGGCTGTAGTACAAAGATGAATATTTGATTTATGATGTATATTGATTGATGTTACAGGGATAAAATATCGATGATGGACTTTTAAATTCATAGATAATAGTAGATTTCATTCTCTACTTAACTCTTCTAATGAATTGTTGTTTCTGCTGCAGTTGTTGATTTAAAACTGGTTGTCTATTGTATTCTATTAGATTTTTCCCTGTTGAAGACTAACGATAATTTGTTGTATATTATCTTAGTCATAATATTCTTTACTGGGCTAGTTGAGCTCACCCTTTTACTTTTTGTTCCATTTTTCTTTTCAGGAGGCGAGAATGTAGCGAGTACTGGTCGGGGTATGGAATGAAGGATCTAGAGAGAGTTATTTAGTAGTCCTCACCATTTTTGTAAAATAATGTATCAATAATTATGATGGAGATTTATTTGCGTGTGGATATTGTCTAGATGGCAATATTTGTATTTAAACTCACAGTTTATATGTTGTAATAATAAAGTTGTAGTTATTTTTGTACCATGTATTTGGCGACTCAGAATGGGTTGGATGGAATGGACCTATTTTGGGGGTGTCACAGGTTTAGGTAATGTGAGTGTTCATGTGTATTCTATTAATTGTAGATTGTGTATGATATTGGTATGGTACATTGAGAGATGGCTATACTTTACTTTCGTGTTCTCAACTAACAATCCAGTATAATTAATTTGGTTTAGCAGGAAGTGTGTTGATTTAAATGAGTAAATAGGTAAAATTGTGATATCAGTTCTTCATTATCTAGTCTCACTCTAGGAATAGTTAGGTTTATTTAATTTCACAGTTTAAATTTATAGATAGCAAATCAATCGTTTAAATAAGACAAAAATGGTTACGGGTTAGTGCTTGGTGAACTTTATTAGTTAATTCTCCGTGGGAACGATACTTTACTTACTCTTTATTACTTGTTGATCGTGTATACTTGCACGCATATATTGATCTCTAAAACGACCAACATAAACCTCGTTAACTCATTGAATTTTGCTGCATACTCTAAGACCTTCATCCTACCCTGCTTCAGCTCTAAAAATTAGACCTCCATCTGATTTTGTGAACTCTCTGGAAAATAGGTTTCAAAGAATATTTCTTTAAACCTATTCCATGCCATCACCCCTTGACCTCCTCGAGTTTTGTTTGCTTGACACCAGTAACTGGCTTCTGCTTTCAACATGAATGTTGCAAAAGCAGTCTTCTGGTCTTCCCCGACCCTAGAAACATCAAAAACCTTTTCTATTTCCATGATCCAGGTCTGTGCCTTAATTGGATTCATGGACCCACGAAACTTTGGTGGTCCTACCGCCTTAAAATCTTTGAAGGTCGCTGCTTGGTTCTACGGTTGATTCTCTAGTGCTCCCGTTAATAATGTCAATAATTGTTGAACTGGGTTAACATCGGCGTTGTTATTATTGGTAGACCCCTCAGGGGTTCGTTGTCATGGTTGACGTCTTCTTGGAGGCATTTTCTGTTTAAAAATACACTTATTAGATCATTACTCAATTTCTTAAGTATTTTCTACTTAACTTGCACATCATAAAAAAATCATCACATACCATATAACGTCTTAAATAAACATTAACATTTTATTCATTCATAATCCTTTACAAAAAACATAGTAACAATAGAATCGTTGCTATTTACATTAATTTCCTAAACTAATAAAGTTTTAGGATAACATCACCATATCCCATCGGTTACATAACACTTGGTATTTACATCTTATTTACTACATAATTATTCATTCAATAATTACATTCTCTATTATGGCATGCTAAGACTTTGCACAGCCTTACGACGCTCCTCTTCTATAATACGGAACATTGTTCTACGATCTAACATATACCATGGCAACTCCTCAAACTGAGTCGGATAGTACATAACTCGGTCTTGAGCTTGATTTATCACAGTTTTACAAACACAGTTCATCTCTTCCATCTTGACCCTCTTTGCTTGAACCTCTCTCTCTGCTACCTTTGCATGCTGGGAAGCTTTTTTGTACGCATCTTTAACCCTTGCTCTCTTGGAAGATTCTTCTTTCATGTTATCCTTCAGTTTCACAACCTCCTACATCAGCTGCTCCTTCCCCCCTTCTGTGTGAACCAACTTCCATTCCACATTGATGAGATGTTCTTCAAGATCCCAGATCTCATCCTCCTTCTGTGCCATCGAAGTCTGATGTTAATCTACCAGCTCATCTAATTTGCCAACTCTATCTTGAAGCTCAATGTTACAATCGTATACTTAGTCATACATTTGAGCTGCAATAGAGTTTAGTGGAAACTCTTCCTCATCCTCATCCTCATCCATCTGCGGCAGTTCCGCGGGATCCTCCTCATCTGTTTCTAACACATCTTCATCAGCAGGTAATCTCTCCTGCTCAGTCTCTGGGGCATAACTGTGATGCCCCCAAATCCAGGTACTTTCAACCTACAGATATGGTGCTACACGGTACTCATAACTATATATTCATTCCATTGAAACAACATCAAAATGATTGTATTTACAACATTCTTATTACAATAATAATAATAAATCCTTTCCCGGGTTCTATAACCGATACATTCTTCGTTTATCATAGTATAATTCTTATAAACATAATAGTCTATTACAGGATAATCTACTTATCCATCTTAGCCTTGCCTTTATCCCTACTAGGACCCTCAGTTCGTTCAGCCTTAGTTGCAATCATATAATTCAAGCAAGAAGTGAGCATAACTAGCTCAGCAAGTCTAGCAATAGATAATACAAATAGCACATCGAGAATTATATGATTATTCTTTAATAACTGAACAAATAGATATAAAGTACTATAAAACAGTAAATACCACTTTTCATTTCATAAAACAATTCCAGAGTACATATAGTAACTTAGGAATTCTGAGCTGGTCAAAAGACCATGAACATCCTCTTTTGGTTTTCATTAATGAAAAAGGACAACCCGGCACTAAGTCAGATATATCTTACAAGCACTTCTAGGTGATCAGTCTATAGTAATCTATGTTGATCAACACTCATCCGTTAAACGTATTTATGTTTAAGTTTTGGCAACCTCACGTGCCCATCGAATAATCGATATAAAATACATTTGTTTGTTCATACACAAGTTTACCTTTGAATCCGTACAAAACTATTGGCATATGATAGCGTTAAAAATACTATATCGAAAGACTTGTAAACAAAGAAATCAAACTCTTAAGATTATTCTAGCCGAGTTAAAACTGGCATCGACTCTTGCATAAAATAATTCATGCATCTCATAACATGAATCACAGAAAACTTGGCTAACACGAAGGTTAGACAAGCGTTAAGAAAACTTTCCTTCAAGCGTCTTCAAATAAATTCAACAGTTCTTGATCTTTATAGTTTCTATATGATATATTCAAATAGCACACTGCAATTAGCTACTAAACAATCTAATCACATTGTTTTCACCAACTTGTTTCTCTTCTATAACTTAATCAAATTTATTTCATTAATAAAACTCGATTCACTGTATTATTCTTCCTTATGGCTTGTTAACGTTCTCATGTCCCAAACACAGTACTAAACAACCACTGGTTAAATACCAACGTAGTTGAATACGTTTTACCTTCCCATTCTTCCCATTCTTTGTTTAATTACTATTAAACAACGTTAAATTACTAAAGTCATCAATATATATACGATATAGGGATGATCTTACCATGTATACTATGTATATACATGTCCCATAATTGTCTTGTAACAATTGCGTTCATAAACAACTAAGTCAGGCAATTTTCCTCTCCTGGCGCTGGGGCGCCGTCCTCATGCACAACACTGGCACTGTGGCGCCAACTAACAGTAGTTAAACCTTCGTCTCGGTGCTGCGGAAAGAGACTTACTACACTTAAGTGGCACTGCGATGCCATTGAGCAGTAGCTAATCTCCTATCCCACTGCAAGTTTTGACATATTAAGCTTGGGGGTGGCTATTGCTTACCCACCCCGAGCCTTTAATTTTTTATATTTTCTAATTCAATTTTTCTTGGACTCATAACTTGGTTGTTATAAGTTAGAATTGGCTTGTTCAAAAGCCGTTTTCTCAGACATCCCATGTACTTCGATTTCATCCGAATAAAAGTAGTTTTTTAAATACGTTAACAATGAATTCACTATTTAACATTCTATTACGTGTTCGTTTAACGTTCATGAGCATTCATAACTCATTTTCTTCGTTCTAAGTCAGAATTCTACCATTCTTGAGTCCACGACTCTTAATTATGTTATTCTATGTTACGCCATCGAAAACTAAGGTTTTCGAGTTAAACAACGAGTTTTGACTACTAATCTGAAAATTCTACTATTTCAACGTGATGCCTAATCTCGTAAATTTCGCCATAACTTCGTTACTCGAGTTCTCTATGCCAAATCAAATGGAACCAATCCATTAATTCATTGTCTATAACCTAACCAAGAAATATGCACATACCCTATACATGATGGTTTTCAATTTGTCCATCAACAACCAAATCAACGATTAATGGTTTCTTCGATTTAAACTTACTTAAACGCTTAAGATTCCTACTTATACATGGCTTATCAATGTTTTAATTCACTAATAGCCATCCTTATTACTCCGAAAGAGACATGCTCCACCAATTCATGATTCTCTACGAAAGATAAATAGAAAAGGATCGAAGACTAAAGTTTACGTATTACCTTAACGTTCTTTGCGTTCTTGAATAAAACTTGAATGTTTTGCTTTGGATGCTCTTGATTACTTGTTACTACTCTTTTCTATCTCTCAATATATTGGTCAAGTGTTGGTGAAAATAAACAAATGAACCAACAAAGCTTTCTTACATAGAAATTCCAAATGAAGGGAAATTTGGTTCATTGGTCCACCTCCTTACTATTCATGGCTTAGCAACCAAGTAATCACTTTACTTGGCCACCAAGTGGCCGGCCCAAATGGCCTTTTTGGGTCCCACATAGGTTTCCCTTAAGGGTTTTACCCATGTGGTGATCCATCGGGTCGATCCGCGGTTTAGTTTCTTGGTTCGGGCTTAGCGTTGGGCTTGATTTAACCTAACATTGGGCTTTAATATTACTCAATCTTGGGATTCCTTTACAAAAATTTGGGCTTGACAAAATCTAAGTCCAATAGCTAAAGTCCATTAAGACTTCATCGTATTCTATTCGTATAACTCATATTTGTTTTCGTATACTATTCGTACAATATTCGTATTATACATTTTAATATTCTTCATACTACACTCGTATAATAACTAGTACCATACTCGTATTCCTCACGTATAATAACCCTAATCATTATATGTTGTTATTTCATTCTCGAAACTCACTTTCCCTAACTCTTAGGTTTTAAGTCCGTAGGTGAAAACTTTGTTTGCCATAACTGAAATATTATTGGATATTCCATCTCGTCTTAGAATTCTATCATTACGCGTTTCTTAGAAATTCATAATTAATTCCCGAGCAGAAATAGATGAATAGTATTTTTGTGACGCCCCCAAAATAGGTATACATCACCCATTCTGAGTCACCAAATACATGGTACAGAAACAACTACAACTTTATTAATACAATTGTCGTGCAAAATACGACAACACATGAACTGTGAGTTTAAATACAAATATTATCTTCTAGACAATATCCACACTCAGATAAGTCCTCATTACAATTATTGATACACTATTTTACAACAATAGTGAGGACTGCTAAAACAACTGTCTAGGACCATCACTCTATACCCCGACTGGTTCCTGCTATATACTCACTTCTTGAGAAGAAAAATGGAACAAAACAGAAAACGGTGAGCTCAACTAGCCCAGTAAAGAATATTATGACTAAGATAATGTACAACAAATTATCCTTAGTCCTCAACAGGTAAAAATCTGATAGAATATAATAGACAACAAGTTTTAGATCAACAACTGCAGCGGAAACAACAATTCATCAGAATAATTTAGAGAATGAAATCTACTATCATCTATAAATTTAAAAGTCCATCATCAATATTTTATCCCTGTAACATCAATCAATATACATCTTGCATCAAATATTCATCTTTGCACTACGGGCCAAAGATATTCATTTGTATCACCAGTTGGTCATGTTCATCTCAACACCTGTTCATCTTTGCACTACGCGCCAAAGATATTCATCAGGTAATCATTCATCTTTGCACTACAGGATATTCATCAAGTGTCACCATTAAAGACTGAGGATGATGAAAAACATTTCAGAGAACGAATCCAGTAAGATAAAAGGACAAAGATTAGATATTCGTACTTTAGATAATTCAAGTTTAAAAATACTCCATAATAAACCATAATGGAGTAAAATTTAAGAATGAAGATCAAAACATGGATACAATCAAAGACAGTAACCATAATAGTGTCGTATACGTGAATAGTAACCCTAATACAAAAAGGTAGAAATTCCACAATAAAATTCATACCAATAGTTCAGCATAATGATATTGAAAGAAATAATATCATTTACGAAGAAAATAACATCTCTTACCTCAAAATAACAGTACTTCTGACCGGAATATTGAATGTAATTCCGAATGAAACTCGTACTGAATAACAACTCTCAAAGTATCTAAATACTCACAAAATAACGCTCGATAATATTGAGAGAGAAAACTTATATTTCTAGTGTGATTTTCAATTCTAACTTAAGCGCCTATTTATAGGAAAATGCTAGAACGCCAAAGTAGACTAAATTAATAAGATAATATATATATATATATATATATATATATATATATATATATATATATATATATATATATATCTCTTTCACGCCTACCTTTTGAATAACAGAGCATGCCATCTTGGAAAAAATTTCAGCCCACATGTTTTAAATAAAAAACAAAAGTGGGTCCCACCCATAATTTTAATAAAAACATTTAATTTCTAAAACTTTAATAATTCATAATAAATAGACCTTTTATCAGAAAAATACGACTTTTATATTCATTCCATAGGAAATTGAATTCTCTACAACTTTGTAGCTTTAAGTTTTTTCAAATTCCAAACGAAAAATGCCCGAAATCCACATACAGACGATTTTTAATACCTCAATTCCGACAAAATACTGATAAAACACCTCAGCATTAATTCCTTCATTTATATCCACACAAAATAAATATCTTTCTATCCATCATTTATGTCCACATAAAATAAATATTTTCTTATCATATAAATCAATAATTAATTATTCACAAATAATATTACAGAATCACAATTATGACAACCAGGTCATTCCCAGGAAAGTGGGGGCTTTCCGATAAGGATTTCTCCTTACTGGTGCATAATTAGGTAACCAAACCCCTTTCCTAGACATAACTTCGTTAGACATTGCCAATAATATTATCTAATAATATTATTCAAATAATATGAATTATTGATCTGATAATGAAAAATATTGTGCAATGACAATTATTGAAATAACAATAATATAAAATATCAACGCAGCAATTATTGAATCAATAAAATAAAATATTGAACAATAATTACTCGTAATAATTATTAGTAGTGCCTTCTTACGTAAGAATCAATAATTCAAAAATATCACAGGTAATATCGTGTGCTACTGTGCAACCACGCGTATTACTATATTTTAACCACTAGGTAATCCAGCAATGTTAACGGTAATAATTACGCCGTTATTTATAAAAACTTAAACTTGTCATTTTCTTCATCCGACAGTTATTCTGTTATGGGACCCACAAATGGCTACGCCATCATACGAATATTTCCTGACAACAAGAATATTCCACGACCAAACGAATATTCCCCGACAAAAATGAATATTTACAACCACTTGCTTATTTTGCTAAATTTGGACATTTCACCCATAACCAAAGTATTATATCAAATTAACTCCTTATTATTTCAAGATAATGAATAGAAAATTTTAATTTTATTTATAATAAGTTGGGGTCTTACAACCTCCCATCCTTATGAAATTTCGTCCTCGAAATTAACGTACGTACTTGGTGTTTCGAAAAGGTGAGGGTACCTCGCTTTCATTTCCGATTCTAACTCCAAGGTCATTTCCTCAATAGCATGATTCCTTCACAAAAGCTTGACTTATGGTATAACCTTTATGCGTAGGACATGTTCCTTCTTATCCAAGATCTTGACAGGTACCTCCTCGTACGTTAAATCTTCGGCTATCTCGTCTGGTTCTAACTCAATAATGTGGTTCGGGTCGTCCACATATTTACGTAACAACAATACGTGAAAAACATTATGAACAAGCAACATACTTGCCGGTAAAACGAGTCTATAGGCCACAGTTCCTACTCGATCGAGGATTTCAAATGGACTAATAAATCGAAGGTTTGAGCTTTCCTCACATCGCTGATTCTCTCTTTTGGAATAACGACTTCTTGCATCTTCTTCTTCATATTCATCAGCTCCTGGTCTGTAGCTTGAGCAACTTTAACTTTATCGATTAAAGTCAATTTTATTCGTGTGTTTGATATCATCACGTGGGTACTTAGAGCCTTTAACTCTATCTCCATCCTTTGTAAGTCGTACGAAATGGGTCTTTGTGTTAACAACATCGCAATCGTAATCGCATAAGATCTTCTTCTCAACGTGTCAGCTACAACGTTCACTTTTCCAGGATGGTATTGAATGGTATGGTCGTAATCTTTCAATAGCTAAAGCCAACGTCGTTGCCGCATGTTGAGTTCTTGGAAGCTCTTCTCACATTCCTCGCTTCTTTCGAATTTTGTATCTTTTTGAGTTAGTTGAGTTAATGGAGTAGCGATTCAAGAAAATCCTTCCAAGAATCTCCGATAGTAACTAGCTAAGCCTATAAAGCTACATATTTTGATTACTGACTTAGGTTGCTCTCAACTGTGACTCATATCCCAATCTTGGGTAGCACGTCACAATGACACCTATCAGTTTACCACCGCACGAATATGCCATCTCCTACGGAGAGTCTGGCTTCGATGCATTCCACAAAGAAAGTCACCAACAAGAGGCTCGGGTACCAACTCCTGTAGTTGGGTTTTTAACTCCTGAAGTTCAATAGGATTCATTCAATATGGGATTTTAGAAATAGGTTTTGTATCGGGTTCAAGGTCAATACAAAATTCGATATCACGCTCTGGGGGTAGGCTAGGAAGTTCTTCAAAAAATACATCAGGAAATTCACTAACAACAGAAATATCATTCAAATTTGACGTATTTTTGTTTAAATTCATGACATGGGCTAAGAAAGCTTGACATCCATTTTTTAATAAATGAATGGCTTTATGGCTTGATATGACAGTGATTGACTTTAGTGGTTTGGTTGCTTGAATTTGTATAACAGGTTGGTTAGAAATATGAAAAATAACAATCTTACAAAAATAATTAATTTTGGCATTATGAGTAGTTAACCAATCAATCCCTAAAATCACATCAAATGCAAGTATCTTTAAAGAGATAAGATCAACAGGTAATGTGATGGTGCCAACTTGAATCAAGTAAGATTTATAAACAGTGGATGTAATGAAGGTTTCTCCTATCGGAGTTTCAACAGATAAGTCAAAGTCTAATTTCAAAGGAGTCAAGATCAAACGTTGAGCACAAGCAGGAGAAATAAAAGAATGGATAGAACCGGTATCTGACATGGTATAGACTTCACAAGAATTTATGATTAACTAACCCATGATAACTTCGTTCGGGTTACTCACTTTTTGAAAAGTCACGAAAAACGCTCTTCCTGAAACCACCGACGTTGTTTTATCCGTATCTGCCTTTGGTGCCACCATCCCAGCTGGACTTAATTTTGCTACAGGACAAAATTGTGCTATGTGACCGTCTTTTCCACAACTGAAACACACCTTAGAAGGCTGTGAATAGTTTGGACTTATGTGTCCCTCTTCGCTGCATCTGTAGCATCTAATTGTTGTTCGTTCTCCTCCCCTAGAATTTGTTGTTGTGCTGCTAGTGTTGCTGCTGTTGCTGCTGCTGATGTCTTCCTGTCATTGTTGAATCTCTTCTTTTTGAAATTTCCACTTGACTCACCTCTCCTATTATCATGGCCACGATTACCACCAGAGTGGTTACCACTTTTTTTCGTATTTTTCCCTCCTCGCTGGTTATCATCGCTCCAATGACTGCTGTCACCGATATGACCCTGGTTGTGGTTCCTTGGTTGAACATACTCATTATCTCGCTCTAATAATTGAGCCATGTTGACAACATCTGAATATAAAGAAAATTTGTGAGAGATAAGGTATTGTCAAATTTTGGGTTTTAGACCTCTCAAAAACATCCGCGTCATACGTTCCTCATTCTCTACCAAATGAGGTGCAAACCTAGATAACTCCACAAACTTCGCCTCATACTAGGACACCGTCATGTTGTTATGTTCCAGTCTAATAAACTCTACCTCCTTCATATGACGAATACTTTCAGGAAAGTACTTGTCATTGAACAGTTTCTAAAATGTTTCCCAAGACATGTTGAGTGTGGCTGGCTGGGTATGCTTCACAGATTCCCACCAGTAATCTGCCTCACCATGGAACATAAAGGTGGCGAATGGAACCTTCTGTTCTTCTGTGCATTCCAAGATATCGAATATCTTGGTAATTTGTTTGACCCACGTTTTCGCCTTAATCGGATCCAGCTTTTCCAAGAATTTTGTTGGTCCCAACTCCTTGAACTGCCTGGCTGTGACAAACCGCGCGTTGCTATAATTTCCACCCGTATTTTGTACAGGAGTTTCCCTCGTCTAATTTTGCATGAACTTCAAAAAGCTTTTAAACATCCCATCATTCATCGTTTGCTCGGTAGTGTTGTTTACAGGAGGAATATTGCCTTCTTGTTGCATGTTCTCTTGGTTGGTGATTGAAGGTTGTTCCACGGTCTCATACACTCCATTGTTAACGTTCTCAGCTGCCATTCTTAAAAATTGCCATAAAACAAGGATTAATTAAACAAATTAACATATCACATAATATCCATGTAACGACCGAGAAATTCAGATCCTTTGTAAAATAATTTAATAATGAATAAAATAATATTATTTTTTATTATTTTGTGTTAGTAAGATAAATGTCGTTCTATAACCTAGAAACGTCGGAACGTCGTAGTATTTTAACTACGTGAGAGAATTAAAGTGTTTGAATTTCCAATACAAAAATAAAAGTTTTCTGAGACATTTTCTGAAAAACACTATTCATTGATTTCTGCTCGGGTATTATTTTTCAACTTCCGAGAAATATGTAACGTTATAATATTGAGGTGAGATGGATTATATAATAATAATCTAAGTATAGAAAACGTAATATTTTGCATGCGGACTTAAATGAAGAACGTTAAGGATTAAAGACAAAAATGAATAGAATGGTGGATTTTGTAGGAAGTACAATTCTAATGAGAATTAAGGGGCAAGCCCAAGTTATGGTAAGGTTTAGCCAAGTATGGATTTATATGAAGCCCAAGTAAAGTGATGCAAGCCCAATAGGAATAAGCTAAGTTATTTAACTTAAGCCCAATGTAATGATCCAATTGGTTAATCATGATCCATGGAGCAAACCATTTTGATGTGGGTTAACTTGGTGACCAAGAACTTTAAGTAATGACCAAGCAAAGGATAGGTTTTGTTGTGGCCAAGTAATATGAGTGATTAGCCAGTTTACTTAATTGTTAAGCAAATAAATAGTAAGGAGGTTAGTTAAGGAGGTGGGATGTTCTAATGTCCATTATGCCATCACTTTGGCTTTCCTATAAATAGAAGGCTAGGATTTTCATTTGTTGTTTGTTATTTTCAACCAACAACTTCTCTTATAAATCAACTTATTGGTTAGAGAGAATAAGCACTTATAAGTCCAACATCCATTATTAGATTTCCAAGAAGAAGAAGTTAGTCATCAAAGGTAATGATCTTATGATCTTATATCTTCCATCTCTATCATTGTAGGATGATAAGAGAAGTGTAACTTAATGAACATGTATGCTAAAAACACTTAAGAAATGGATGATTAATGGACTTAAGTCATATAATTTATGAATATGTAATTCAAACCGAAATAAGTTAGAACTTATGAAGAACTTATGATGAACTTGTCATAGGTTTGCCATATGAAGTTAGTATGTTTGATAAGATGTGAGAATGTTGATTAAAGGACTTAAATCTATAATAAGTCATAAGAAATGAAAACTTATAGTTTATAAGTTATTAAGTCATGAACTTATGAAGAATTAGTCAAAACATAGCTTGAAAATAAGTTGATCTAACTTATAGTTTAAAATGTTCATATGATGGTTGGAATCCATTTAGAACAATAATCAAATCGTTAGTAACGATGTTTCGCCGGAATTCACACGATTGGACGATAATCGTCGAATTCGTGAAATTCTCGGAATGGAAGTCAATTTTTGTGTTTGAAATCGGAAATGTTGGTTTTCGATGGAGACAAGTCATATTTGGCATTATAGAGTTGCGGACTCGAAAATGACCGGATTTCAACTTAGAACGAAGAAACGAGCGTTGAACGTTCACGAACGTTTATCGTTTTTGTTAAAAATGGACTAATAGGTGAATTTTTAGCAAACAAAGTCAAATAGATAAAATTCTTACATGAACGCGTAGAGTATGTAATTTGTGAACCATAGGATTTTGTACGAGCCAATTCGGACTTATAACGAAGAAGTTATGAGTCCGGGAAGTTCGCAAAATTTAAAGTCTGCTGTAAAAAATTTTACAGTGCATGAGTTGAAATGCCATGGCCAACCCAAAGAGTATTATGGCACTGGGGCGCCATATACGATCTTGTGTACTACTCTCAAGTTTCAAGGCATGACACATGACATGTAACTCGAGACTCGCGCGCACCAAAGTCGAGTCCTTATGCCAACGCAGAGTGGCGCCGTAGCGAGGCATAGAGAAGGAAGGGTGGCGCCGCAGCGCCAGCCCTAGGGTTTTGATAGAGAAGGAAGTTTACAAGTATGAAATGAATGGTAACTCATTCGTAATGAACTAAGGAACTTAATGAAGCATTGTAAGGTATTGTTAAACCTTAATTATGTTACATAAAGGTTAAAGATAATAAAACATGAACGTAATGTGAAGGTAAGAACGATATAACGAAAAGCCGTAACCAATAATAACAAATCTAAGTCATAATTAGATTGAGAAGAAGGGTAAGATTCATTAGGAACCATGTATGTTCATTCATAACCTAATGTGTTATGTGATGTTATCATTACTGTAGAGACTTAAAGACTTAAACGAGAACGTGTTATTAACTGTAGCAGACGCTAAAGGCAAGTATTCTAACCCTTCTTCCAGTTCAATTGGGACAAGCTTTGTAATTCATGTATTCGTACACATGAAGTATTGTATGACGAAGTCTAAGCCAACTCTTTCGGCTAGACTTATATTATGTTTCTATCAAGCATGGTCAATGTTTACCAAGTTATATTGGTGTGGTTTTCAAATGAAGACTAAGTATGCTAAAAAAAATTTGTCGTCAAACGACAGGCACGTGAGGTTGCCACAACTTAAACGTACATACGTTTAATGAATGTAGTGTTGATCAACATAGAGTACTATTGGCTGATCACCTAGATGTGCTCGTAAGAAATATCGGACTTTGTGTCGGGATGTCCTTTTTAAAAGAACTTATGAAATGCTTAAGGTCTTGGACCGGAAATTGATATTTTACTGAATATTGTTGTTGTAAAACGTTTTGAAGGAAAAGAAGTGCTATTTTGAATTATCGTTAATACTTCGTAATTATTGTTCAGATATTAAAGATATATGATTCCTATGTTTTAAGCATGTTGTTTATTAGAATTGTTGTACTTGTTGGGCTAGTCATACTCACTCTTGCTTGAACCACATGAACACAGCTAAGATCGAATGCAATCAAGACTCAAAGCGAGGATAAAGGCAAGGCGAAGACGAACCCGTAGAATACTTATGTAATAGTATATGGTGAATGATTGTAATATATTTGATATTATGACAAGAAAATGTAATGGTTATAAAGATCCTGGGGGGAATGTTAATATTATTTTGATTATATAGAAGACATATTTTCAATTGAATATATGTGTGAATGGTAGTACCGTGTAGCACCATCTGTCGAGTTGGAAGATACCTGGATTTGGGGGCATCACAGGTTAGTATCAAAGCATTAGGTTATAAAACTTAAGGGGGGATTAAAAATCGTAAGTCATAACCTTAATAGAAGTCAAAGAAGTAAAAGAAGAAAATAACCTTATAAAAATGCATTATGAATATGTTATGTGTTTTTATTATTCTACTGACATGTACTAATCAACTTAATTGTTTTGTGTAGATGTCAAGAGTAAATGGAATGCATTTAGATGGACAGGTAGTTAGTGAGGAATCAGTTAACCAAATAGAGGTTATACCTAATCCCATAGCAGAAGAGCCCGAGATAATTGTCATTGAGTCTGGAGACTCAGAGGATCCCGATCTCATGTTCGTGTTCGACGGCATGATAGAAGAGGAGGTGGAGGTAATGTCCTTTAACCCGGTAGCTATAACAGCAAAGATGGCTCCTGGGGAGTCAATGATGTCATTATTTATGTCAGTGTTGGATAGAAAAATCCATTATTGTCAAGAGGTTAAGGAGCTGAAGGCAGAGCTCCAGACTGTTATAGAGGACAAGACGGACGTGGAGTCCATGTGGGAATTGGACCACGACGAGAGGATTTTGGCCAAGGACAAGATCCATGAGCTGAAACATGAGGTTTTTGAGCTCAAGGAGGAGCTAATGACCAAACAGCAGAAGATAGGGAGAATGTCCTATATTTATAGTAGTTCTCATACAGATTTCCAGCAGCAAGTAGCTGGTTATCCTGTAGAGGTAGGGCAGATGCGACATACTATCAGCCGTGATATTATTGTCGGTCTTGCCAAGGCAGATTTTGATAATGCCTTGAGGCATATGTAATCTATTAGTGGATAGAGTAGTTAGGTATGTAAATATTTTGTATCCAATAGTGACATAAAACCCTCTTTTATATAACAAAGGGTAGTCTTTTGTAAATCCCAATTTTTGGAAAGCAATAGCGGGAAAGTAATGTAATCATCTTAGGCTGTGTAATGTAAATGATGTAGTATTATACTACAATGAATGAATGAATATAAGACTTTTTATGGAACACAATGAGCAATGGATGTTGAAGTTGTTGTTTAATATCGAATAATAACTAATAAAGAAAGGAATAATAACGAAATATGTTGTTTATTGTATCAGTAAAATGCCACCAAGAAGAGTACAACGTAATCAAGGAGCTAATGTAAACCAACTGGAGGGAGGTCCGGTTAACCCTATGCAGGAGTTTGTTAATATTTTAACAGCCGCATTTAATAGAAATGGGCCTAATATCCTCATAAATCTGGCTGTACCTTTAACATGACAATCTAAGATGCGGTTGCATCAGGGGACGTCGTCGCAGGTATTATCCCGATCAACGACATCAATGCGTACGTGTTGTTTGATTCGTGTGCTACTTGTTCGTTTATAACATTTGATTTTGCTAGACGATTAGGATTACTTCCCGAAAATTTGCCTATACCTTTAAATATTAAGGTAGCCAACGAAGAAATAATTCTTGTTAAAGATGTTCATATGAGTTATTGCGTAGATATACGTGGTTGTAAATTATCGGTAGATTTGATACCGATAAAGTTAAGAGAATTCGATGTAATTCTCAAAATGGATTGGTTAGTTAACCATGGGGTAATTATAGATTGTCAGAAGAAATGTGTGAACCTTAGAACGTTAAAACAACCACAGGTAGTATTTTACGGGAATAGATCGTTGGGACGTTCTTGTTGTCTAACCATGACACAAACTAGGAAATTATTGAGGAAGGAATGTGTAGATTATCTGTGTCATGTTGTTGATACCCAGAGAGTGGTAGCAACCATGGAAAAAATACCTATAGTTAGAGAATTCACCGATGTATTTCCAAGTGAACTGCCGAGTCTTCCGCCGGATTGGGAGACTTAGTTTGTAATAGACATCGTGCCATGAGTGGCACCAGTTTCCAGTGCACCGTATCATATGGCGCCAGTGGAAATGAAGGAGTTGATGGTGCAGTTACAAGAATTGTTGGACAGGAAGTACATTCAAGTGTTTCACCGTGGGGAGCACCGATACTATTTGTCAAGAAAAAGGACGGATCGTTAAGACTTTGTATCGACTACCGAGAGTTGAACAAGTTAACGATAAAGAATAAATACCCATTGCCCATGATCGATGGTCTCTTTGATCAGTTGAAAGGGGCTAAGTATTTTTCTAAAATAAATTTAAGAATGGGGTATCATCAGTTAAATGTTAGGAAAGAGGATATACCAAAGACAACATTCAGGACTCGTTATGGTCATTACGAGTTTCTACTGATGTCATTTGGGTTGAATAATGCACCAGCTACATTTATAGATATGATGAACAGAGTGTTCAAACAATATTTGGACAAGTTCATCGTAGTGTTTATCGATGATATTCTAGTCTATTCTAAGATGCCAGAAGATCATGCTGAAAACCTAAGATTAGTGTTGGAGACACTAAGGAAGGAGAAATTGTATGCGAAGTTCATTAAGTGTGAATTTTGGTTAGAAAAGGTACAATTTTTAGGTCATGTTATTGACCATTAGGGGATTTTAGTAGATCCAGCGAAGGTGGAAGCTGTGATGAATTGGGAACAACCGAAAATGCTGACTGAGGTGCGGAGTTTCCTAGGGTTAGCGGGTTACTATCGGAGATTCATCCTGGATTTTTTGAAGATAGCTAGTCCGTTGACTAACTTGATAAAGAAGACGATAAAATATGTTTGGACGAATAAATGCAAGGACAATTTTCAAGAACTGAAGAAGAGGTTGAGTGAAGCGCCTGTTTTGTCATTACCTGATGACATAGGAAATTTCGTAGTTTATAGCAATGCTTCGCATAGAGGACTTGGTTGCGTGCTCATGTAGCATGCCAAGGTCATTGCGTATACATCAAGGCAGTTGAAGGATTATGAGAAAGTTTACCCTACTCATGAGCTAGAACTGAACGTAGTAGTTTTTGCCTTAAAGATATGGAGACATTATATTTACAGAGAAAAATGTGAGATATACACGGACTGTGAGACCCCAAATTTTATGAATAAAGATTTAAATTTCTCGAAATAGTTTTTTGAATATTATGGTGTGGATTTGATATAATGTTATAGTTGTGGGTAATATTTATAAATTTTGCAAAGTAAGCAAGCTATAAAATATTTGTTTGGTCGGGGAATATTCTTTTTATCGGGGAATATCCGTATGACGGCACAATCATTAGTGGACCCCACAACGGAAGTATTGTCCTAGTAAGAAAACGACAGAATTATCATTTTATAAAAATAACTGCGAAAGTGTTATGGTTAAAACTGTTTAACTACCCGGTAGTAAAAGTACAGTAATACGCGTGGTTGCATAGTAGCACATGGTATTGATTATTGATGCGTACGCAAGAAGTCACTCATTTATACTCAATTATTGCTACAGTAATTACTGCATCATATCTCTCATATTATTAATTCAATTATTCTCATAGTATCATCTGCATAATATGATATATTATTAAATCAATAATTGAGACGAAAAAGTTATTCATATTATTATTTGCAATATTGACAATGTCTAGAAGTTCTATCAAGGAGAGGTTTGGTCACCTAATTGTACGCCAATAAGGAAAATCCTTATCGAAAAGCCCCCTCTTTCCTGGGAACGACCTGGTTGTTAAATATTGTGAGTTATAATATTAATGAGGAATAAGTTTGTGTTGATTAAAGATGAAATTGATAGTTCCATTGTGTTGGAATTATTAGTGTTACTGAAAATCGACATTTATTTCGATAATAATTGATGTTTGGAGGTTATATTGACCAATCGGGTAATTAACTGGATAAATGAGCAATTAATTGCTATTGATTCACATGATTATAACTATTTATTCACATGTGTGTACTATTGATTCACATTCATTTACTATAAGGGGAGTTGGTGCAAGATTGATAATACTTCCATGACTAAGTTAAAAATGGAGGTATAGATGGAGGTACTATACTGTAATTCATATTTTCACATGTCTAGAACTATTGATTCACATGATTTACAATTGATTCACATGATTTACTATTAGGGGAGATGGTGCAAGTTTGATAATACTTGCAGGACTAAATTAAAAATAAAAGAAAAGAGGAAGGTATTATTCTGTAATATTTCGAGCCCCAAAACGTTCAATTATCGAAACTATATTTTCATATAAATAGAAGCTCATTCTTCCTTCATTTCTCACCAATTCACTAAAGCTATAGAGCAATTATTATAAAGAGAAATTATAGAGAGACAGAAGAAGAGAAGTCTGCTACCTCACTATTCCAGTATCCAGTCTTCTTTTGAGGTGAGGGGTATTATTCTTTCGTATTCATGAAGGGAGTTATTTTCTTTCAATACTTATAAGGGTTGTTATTCCATTCTTTATTATTATGTTGGAATAACCTATCTGTGTGAAGTACCGCATACATGGTGAAATTCTTCTGTTATTCTATTCTTTATTATTCTGTTGGAATAACCTGTCTGTGCGGTCTATCGCATGCCTGGTGAATTTTATTGTTATTCCATTCTTTATTATTCTATTGGAATATCCTTTCTATGCGGATTACGCATGACCTGGTTTCGTTCTTTATTATTCTGTTGGAATATCATGTCTGTGCGGATTACGCATGACCTAGTTCATTCTTTATTATTACATCGCTGGAATAACTCATTATGCATGGGTCTATCGCATGCACAGTAAATTCTCAACATTATTCCATTCTTTATTATTACATTGGAATAACTTTGTCTACACGGACTCTGCGCATGCATTAAATTCTTCATTATTCCATTTTTTATTATTACATTTGGAATAACTTTGCTCATGTGGATTCTGAAAGATTCATGGTGAATGATCCTTCGTATTCATTCTTTATTAAATTGTAGAAATGATGCATCTCGTGGATTACAACATGACGGGTGAAAATCCATTTGCGATTTAAGTATATTCTATTATACTAAATCGAGATATCATTTCTTTTGTACTCGTTATGAAATATCATTTTCTTTGGTATTTTTCTTTTTTACGAGTTACTATTCACAGATTACTATTCACCCATTCTTACTATTCACTCTAGTATTATTCACTTTCGGTTATTCGTGGGCACTTTTTATGTTGAGTACTATTCACGAAGTTACTATTCAATTCGATTACTATTCCATTTAATATTATTCACTCGGGTATTTGGAGTACTTTTCATGTCGGGGTACTATTCACGAGGTACTATTCCCGAAGTACTATTCATGGGGTATTATTTACCCGAAAAATATATTATTTTCTATCCAAATTATTTTTGGTACATGAATATTATTCTTGAATTTTACTCTACAAAGCAGTACCATGTTGACAATTTGGATATCTTTAAACTCTGAATAAATTTAAAGTCTTTTATCCTTGATTTTGTTTGATTTGATTTCGGTTGATTATTGCTTATATCATTGTCATCATCCTCATACTTATATTGTGATGAAAGTGATCTTTGGCTTACGTGCATAGATGAACTTGGTATGATTATGACCAGGGATTATTCGGTATAATCATGACCGTAATGTGACAAATGATGTGGTAAAAGTCCCCATTGGCCTGTAGTTCATTAATGGACAGTTGTTGGTATGATTATGACCAGGGATTATTCGGTATAATCATGACCATTGATGATTATATGAATATCCTTGGTCGTGGTGCATGGATGATTCGATTTTATTTATTAGTGTCGAGTCTCAAATGATAAAGTTGATGAAAAACTTTTTAAATCATAGAAGATAGCGATTTTATGCTCTATGACTCTTCTAATGGATTGCTTATTTTCACCGCAGCTTGTTGATCTAAAACTTGTTGTCTATTGTATTCTATCAGTTGTTATATTGTTGAAGGCTAAGGATAATTTATTCTGCATTATCTTAGTCATAATATTTCTTACTGGGCTAGTTGAGCTCACCCTTTCTTTCATTATTCTCTTCAGGAAATGAGAATATAGATGGGACGAGTCGGGAAATGGAGTGATGGTCTAGGATAAATGGTTTTTGTAGTCCTCACTATTCTGTGAAATAGTGTGGCAATAAATGTAATAAGGACTCCATTGAGTGTGGATATTGTCTAGATGACAATATTCTTATTAAAACTCTCAGTTTATGTTTTGTCGTATTTTACATGACAGTTGTATTATTAAGTTGTATTTGATTTATGTACCATGTATTTAGCGACTCAAGATGGGTGATGTATACCTATTTTGGGGGTGTCACATTTGGTATCAAAGCTTTGGGATATGATCGCTGGCTGAGATGTGAGACAAGAACTAGGAGGGGAGACACGGGGAATTCCTTCGTTAGTATGACGAACCTAAGTTTATTTGGTATTTAATTGGTCGGTCAGAGTATAGGGATAATATGTGATATATCAATTAACCCTTGTTTTGTGGCAGTGTTTGAAAATGGCATCTGAAAATGTTGAGATCAGTAATGAAGCACATGAGACCGTTGAGTCACCAACGATCAATACCCAGGATAATGTGCAACAGGAAGACAATATTCCTCAGGTAAATGACAACACCGATCAGATGATGAACGATGGGATGATCAGAGGCTTTATGCAATTCATGCAATATCAGGCGAGAGAGACTCCTGTTCAAAATGCAGGTAGAAACACTGGCAACTCTCGGATGGTCATTGCTAAGCATTTCAAGGAGCTGGGACCGCCTGAGTTTTTGGGAAAGCCAGAACCACTTAAGGCGGAGACGTGGTTAAAGTAGATCACCAAGATATTTGATGTCTTGGGATGCTCCAAGGAGCAAAAGGTTCCCTTCGCCACCTTTATGTTGCGTGAAGAGGCGGACATCGGTGGGAATATGCAAAACGTACTCCAAATTTAATGCACTCAAGATGTCTTGGGAGAAGTTCCAAGGGCTGTTCAACGAAAAGTACTTTCCCGAAAGTATTCGTCACATGAAGGAGGTGGAATTCATCAAGTTGGAGCAAAACAATATGACCGTGTAGCAATACGAGGGTAAATTTACGGAGTTATCCCGATTTGCATCCCATTTGGTTGATAACGAGGAGCGAATGACGCGAATATTTTTAAGAGGTTTGAAACCCGATATACGTCAATAACTCATTTCTCACAAACTTTGTTTATATTCAGATGTAGTAAATATGGCTCAGTTATTGGAGCGCGATAATGAGCCAGCCCAACCAAAAGGTAATGACCAGCAACACGATAATAGTCGTACCGGTGACAACGACCATCGGAGCAATGATAACCATCGTGGGGGAAATTATCATGCCAAGAATGGTAACCACTTCGGTGGTAATCATGGCCAAGATAATAAAAGTGGAAAATTCAAGAAGAGAAGATTTAACAATGATGGGAAGACATCGCAGCAGCACCAACACCAGCAACAAATTCTAGGGGAGGAGAACGACCGCCAGTTAGATGCTACAGATACGGAGAGGAGGGACACATAAGTCCAAACTGTTCATAGCCTTCCAAGGTATGTTTTAGTTGTGGAAAAGAAGGTCACATAGCTCGATTTTTTCTTGTAGCGAAATCAAGTCCAGTTGGGACGGTGGCACTAAAGGTGGATATGGACAAAACAAAGTCAGTGGTTTCAGGGAGAGCTTTTTTTGTGAGTTCTCAAAAAGCGAGTAACCCGAACGATGTTAGCACGGGTTAGTTAATTATAAATTCTTGCGAAGTCTTTACCTTATTAGATACCGGTTCTACCCATTATTTTATCTCTCTTGCTTGTGCTCAACATTTAAATTTGACCCTAGAGAAGTTAGACTTTGACTTATTGGTTGAAACATGGTTAGTAGAAACCTTCGTTACCTCAACTATATATAAAACTTGTTGATTCAAATCGATACTTTCACGTTACCTGTCGATCTTATCTCTTTGAAAATACTTGCCTTTGATGTGATTTTAGGAATCGATTGGTTAACTACTCATCAAGCTTTTTGTAAGGTTGTTAGCTTTCATATTCCTAACCAACCTATTTTGCGAATTCAAGCAACCAAACCACTAATGTGATGCCCATAAAATAGGTCCACACGACCCATTCTGAGTTTCCAGATATCATACTATAAAAATCAAATACAAACTTCATTTATACAACTATTGAACGTAAATGCGAATACTACCACACAGCTTAAACCGTGAGTTTTAATACAAATGTATGTAACACTCATGGTGCCTCGACCACAACCTTACAATGGTACTTTACATAAAAGTACAGTCAAAAACTGTTTTAGGAATTAAAATCTTTAAGAAGTGCTCAAGGAAACATTCGTACATAGGAGGCCATGAATCTAAGTTATGATAGATATCATATGTCAAGAGAATTATCCTTGGTTGACCCAATAGACCCCAAAGAAAAACGAGAAGATTACTATCATGTTCTTTCCAAAGGTGAGTCTTCTCTTGACATATAACTATCTCCACCGTTTGCAATTAAACATTATGTTTCAACCAAACTCCAAGATCATTTAGGTAGTGCTCGTAGATATACTCAGCAAGTGGATGTGCACAACCCTGTCTTATGATAACACGAGGTTGTATGCCATTAGACATCTTGTATGATAGTGACAAAACACCCTTCCAAAATTGGGTTTGCCTCACCCTATTTGGTTCACCAAAATTAAATATCAAATGACGTATACAATACGATACACTTATCTAAAGTTCTCAATAAAATTATTTTTATACTATTTAGGGAGAACCTCAACAACTATAGACCACCGTTCTATTCTCCTGTTACCCCCGCTCGACCTAGCTACACTCTTATTACCTGAAAGGAATTATGAAGCAAAAAGGGTGAGCACAACTAGCCCAGTAAAGAATATCATGACAAAAGATAATTTACATCATCAATAGCCTTCATCAGTAAAAAATTAGAGATTTAGAACATATGGTAGATGATAAAACTTTTCAACCATAGTTGCAGCGGAACGAGAAATCCATTAGAAGAGTCAAATAGACCATTAGGTCTATTATCTTCTCCATGTTAAAAGTCCACCAATAATGTCTTATCCCTGTAACATCAATCAACAATTCTTGTCCACAATCATATGAATAACTCATAATCATAATTGTGATCCTCTACGCCCCCAGGACGAAGATAATTTTCATCACCTATCTCCACCTGAAACATCAAAAATCATAGTTATACCAAATCACAATTCCTGCTTATAATCATACTAACAAATTCATCTTTGCACTACGGCCAAAGATATTCATTAACAATTCATCTTTGCACTACAGGCCAAAGACATACAACTGTATTTTAGAAGAGTCAAGTAGAGCATGATATCTACTATCTTTTACGAATTAAAAGTGTATAATCAATATGTTATCGCTGAGACTCAGCTTAATAAATAATCCACATCATCGAATCATCCTTGCACTATGGCCAAGGATATTCATGTAATCATTAATGGTCATGATTATAACGAATAATCCTTGGTTATAATCATACCAATAACTGTCCATCAATGCACTACGGGCCAATGAGGACTTTTACCACATCATCTATAACATTACGGGCCATGATTATACCGAATGATCCCTAGTCATAATCATACCAATAAACAGTTCATCTATGCACATAAGCCAGAGATACTCATCAATCAATAGTTCATCTTTGCACGTAAGCCAAAGATATAAAACTGTAAAACCAATAATCAATAGTCCATCTTTGCACGTGAGCCAAAGATATACAACTATAAAACCAATAATCAACAGTCCATCTTTTCACGTGAGCCAAAGATATACAACTGTAAAACTAATAATCAATAGTCCATCTTTGCACGTGAGCCAAAGATGACTTTCATCATAATATAAGCATGAGGATGATGACAATGATATAAGCATTAATCAAACGAAATCAATGATAAATATTAAAGACTTTAAATTTATCCAGAGTTTAAAAATATCCAAATTGTCAACATGATACTGCTTTGTAGAGTAAAATTCAAGAATAATATTCATGTACCAAAAAATAATTTGGACAGAAAAGAAATATATTTTTTGGATAAATAGTACCCCGCAATAGTACCCTATGAATAGTACTTCGGGAATAGTACCTCGTGAATAGTATCCCGGCATGAAAAGTACTCCAAATACCCGAGTGAATAATATTCAGGTGAATAGTAATTTCGGTGAATAGTAACCCGTGAATAGTAACTCGTGAATAGTACTCCGACACGAAAAGTGCCCCGAATACCCGAGTGAATAATACTAGAGTGAATAGTAATTGAATAAAAAGTAACCCGTGAATAGTAACTCGTAAAAAAAATACCAAAGAAAATGATATTCCACGACGAGTATAAAATAAATGATATCTCATATGAGTATAATAGAATATACGAAACTGCAAATGGATTTTCACCCGCCATGCGGTAATCCACGTAGACAGATCATTTCCAAAATTTAATAAAGAATGAATACGAAGGATAATTCACCATGTTCCGGTAATCCACATGCGAAAGTTATTCCAACGTAATAATAAAGAATGGAATAACAACAAAATTCACCGAACATGCTATAGATCAGCGCATGTGTTATTCCAATGCGAGAATAATAAAGAATGGAATAACAACAAAATTCACCAGTATATGCGATAGACCACACGAGATAGGTTATTCTAATGAATAATAAATAATGGAACTGTGTCATGCATGATCCGCACGCATGTGATATTCCAACGAGAAAAATAAAGAATGGAACTAGGTCATGCGTAATCCACATAGACAGAATATTCCAATAGAATAATAAAGAATGGAATAACAACAGAATTCACCAGGCATGCGATAGACTGCACAGACAGGTTATTCCAACAGAATAATAAAGAATGGAACTAGGTCATGCGTAATACGCACAGACAGGATATTCCAATAGAATAATAAAGAATGGAACCAGGTCATGCGTAATCCGCAAATACAGGATATTCCAACAGAATAATAAAGAATGGAATAACAACAGAATTCACCAGGCATGCGATAGACCACACATATAGGTTATTCCAACAGAATAATAAAGAACAGAATAACAACCCTTACAAGTATTAAAAGTAAATAACTCTCTTCATGAATACGAAAGAATAATACCCCTTATCTCAGAAGAAACTGGATACTGGAATAGTGAGCTAGCAAACTTCTCTTCTTCTTTCTCTCTATAATTTCTCTATAATAATTGCTCTTTTGAGACTTAGTGAATTGGTGAAAAATAATGAAGGAATGAACTTCTACTTATAGGAAAATATAGTTTCGATAATTGCACGTTTTAGGGCACAAAATATTACAGTACAATACCTTCAACTTTTACTTTATTTTTAATTTAGTCATGCAAGTATTATAATACTTGCACCACCTCCCCTAATAGTAAATCATGTGAATCAATAGTATATCATGTGACTCAATAGTTCTAAACATGTGAAAAAATTAATTATAGTATAGTACCTTTATCTATACCTCTATTTTTAACTTAGTCATGCAAGTATTATCAAACTTGCACCAACTCCCCTAATAGTAAATGAATGTGATTCAATAGTACACACATGTGAACAAATAGTTATAATCATGTGAATTAATAGCAATTAATTGCTCATTTATCAGATTAATTACCCGATTGGTTAATATAACTTCCAGACATCAATTATTATTGAAATAAATGTCGGTTTCCACTAACATTAATAATCCCAACACAATGAAGCTATCAATTTCATCTATAATCAACATGAACTTATTCATCATTAATATTATAACTCACAATATTTAACAACCAGATCGTTCATAGGAAAGAGGGGGCTTCCCGATAAAGATTTCTCCTTATTGGCGCGTAATTAGGTGACCAAACCTCTCCTTGACAGAACTTCTAGACATTGTCAATATTGTAAATAATAATATAAATAACTTTTCCGTCTCAATTATTAAATTAATAATATATCATATTATGCAGATAATACTGTGACAATAATTGAATCAATAATATGAGAGATATGATGCAGTAATTACTGTAGCAATAATTGAGTATAACTAAGTGACTTCTTACGTAAGCATCAATAATCAATACCGTGTGCTACTATGCAACCACGTGTATTACTGTACTTTTACTACCGGGTAGTTCAATAGTTGTAACGGTAACACTTTCGCTGTTATTTTTATAAAAATATAATTATGTCATTTTCTTACTAGGACAATACTTCTGTTGTGGGGTCCACCAATGATTGTGCCGTCCTACGGAAATTCTCCGACAAAAAGAATATTCCCCGACCAAACGAATATTTTATAACAAGTTGCATACTTTGAAAAAAATTTCACATATCACCCTTAACTTTAACCTTTTATCAATTTAACCATTTACTAAATAGAATAATTATAAGAAAATTGAATACTTTCATTACATAAATTTCGGGGTCTCACAATCTCCCCTCCTTATAAAATTTTTCCCTCAAAATTTACGTACCTGGTAGTTTGAAGAGATGAGAACACCTTGCTTTCTTTTCGGATTGTACCTTCCCGGTTATTTCCTTTGTATCATGATTTTCCCATTGGTCATCTCTTGTATTTCAGATATCATTCTAGAATATACCTTCAAAACAAATGTTAATTAACATATCACAATTTGTCAACTTATCAAGTAAACAATTTTAGCTTAGGTAAGTCACACACTAGCGAAGTATATTACTCATCTCTCCCCTACTAGTTCTAGACTCATATCTCCGCCAGTGACCATATCCCTAAGCTCTGATACCATTTGTGACACCCCTAAAATAGGTCCACACGACCCATTCTAAGTCACCATATATCATACAATAAAAACCAAATACAAACTTCATTTATACAAATGTTGAACTATTGTGCAGAATACGACCACAGTTAAACTGTGAGTTTTAATAAAAATGTATGTAACTCTCATGGTGCCTCGACCACAACCTTACAATGGTACTTTACATAAAAGTACAGTCAAAAAAACTGTTTTAGAAATTAAAATCTTTAGGAAGTGCTCAAGGAAATCATCGTACATAGGAGGCCATGAATCTAAGTTATGATAGATATCATATGTCCAGAGAATTATCCTTGGTTGACCCAATAGACCCCAAAGAAAAATGAGAAGATTACTATCATGTTCTTTCCAATGGTGAGTCTTCTCTTGACATATAACTATCTCCACCGTTTGCAATTGAACATTATGTTACAACCAAACTCCAAGATCATATAGGTAGTGCTCGTAGATATACTCAGTAAGTGGATGTGCACAACCATGTCTTATGATAACACGAGGTTATATGTCATTAGACATCTTATATGATAGTGACAAAACACCCTTCCAAAGTTGGGTTCGCCTCACCCTATTTGGTTCACCAATATTAAATATCAAATGACGTATACAATATGATACACTTATCTAAAGTTCTCAATAAAATTATTTCCATACAATTTAGGGAGAACGTCAATAGCTATAGACCACCATTCTATTCTCCTGTTACCCCCGCTCGACCTAGCTACACTCTTATTACCTAAAAGGAATTATGAAGCAAAATGGGTGAGCCCACCTAGCCCAATAAAGAATATCATGACTAAAGATAATTTACATCATCAATAGCCTTCATCAGTAATAAATCAGAGATTTAGAACATATGGTAGATGATAAAACTTTTCAACCATAGTTGCAGCGGAACGAGCAATCCATTAGAATAGTCAAATAGACCATTAGGTTTATTATCTTCTCCATGTTAAAAGTCCACCAATGATGTTTTATCCCTGTAACATCAATCAACAATTCATGTGCACAATCATATGAATAACTCATAATCATAATTGTGATCCTCTTCGCACCCAGGACGAAGATTGTAACAATCCAAGATTTTGTTTGTAATTTAAAATATTTATTAAATTAAATAAATATTTTATTGATGAAGTTGTTGTTTTGTAATTTAAAATATTTCTTAAATTAAATAAGTGTTCTATTTATGTGGTTGTTATTAGTAGGTTTGTGTGAATTAAATTTATTAGACAACACTTTAATAAATATTTTATAAATATTGTTGTTTTAATTTAATAATTATAGTGATATGTTAATTTATTAAATAAAATTATAATGAGATTATAATTTTGTGATATTTGGATTAAGTGGGAAAATTTGTTTAGTATGTTGTAATTGGATATTTAACTAATGTTGAATATGGAGGTGTAAATATGAGATTTTAAACTATAGTGTAAGTGGTTTATTAAAATAAACTTAAAGTATTTTTTAATTGATTTAACCAAACAAGGCTTAAAATATTAAGTCTTTATTTTAAAGACTTTTTGCCAAACAAAGCCTTATGGCTTTTGAATTTTTGAATTTTAATAAAATAAATAAAATAAATTAAAATAATAAATATAATATATACGTTTATTTTCGATAACTGTCATAACAATTAGTATGCGTATTTAGATTTTAGCAGTTTTATGTTTACACTTGGCCATATTAGTTTTCTTTACGCATACTTAGCTAAGTCTGAAAGTTCAGAGAATTGAGAATTGAGAGAAATTGAGAGAAAGCCTAATGATTACTAGCAGTTTCAGTGGTTTAGCAAGGATTTCTAAGCAACAAAAAGGTATGTTACATAACCTTAACATATATATTTTACAAGCCTATAATCTCTAAGTCTCTGTGTTTTTTATGATAGTATAAAGTCTTTATAAAAATTGTCTGAAATTCATATTTTTATAATGGGTGATGAAATCATGTGCATGTGTAGTTGTAATATTATAACTATATATATATATATATAAATATATAGGTGATTGTATGATGAGCATGTACATGTATGTGATTGTATGAATTATGATCAAAAAGGAATAAATTGGTTTTTACAGTAAATATATATATATATATATATATATATATGTATTTTAATGGCGTGAGTTTTAATTTTATGTTCTATGAATTCTATTTTTTGAATTTTGCTTTACAATTGAATTATTGCAATTGGAAGTAGTTGTAATGCTAGAAATTTATGTTTAGACAAAGAATTGTATGTTAAATTCATTTAAAAGAAAGGAAAACTATTTTTCAGTGTATGTTCTTATACATGGCTTATGATAAAGAATAAATTTGATGGTTAAAGTGTATATTTAATTGTAAAAAAATTTGAACTGTGAATTGTTAATTGGGTATGAAATAAAGAGAACTTAGTTCAAAAGAATCAAATTGGTGTATCATTATGATTTCAAAGTTGTTCATCGTGTCAAGAAATCAAAATGGAGTTTTGGTTTTAAAATATGTTATTCCAAAGATTTAATTTTTCTAGAATTATGGTTTAAGTTGTGTTAATTTAGTATTTGTATGCTTGGTGAAGTTTATGTGTAATTTGTATAAGTTATATTTAATTGGTGTTAGAAATTAAGACATAGCTTTGTTCAGTTTTGTTTTGAGGTGTTCGAATTTATTGGCACCGGAAAAGTGGTCCTGGCTCTAACAGCTTTGACCTCCAGTAGTAAAATGGCCATAACCTTTTCATACGAACTCCGATTGAGGTGATTCAAGGTGATTCGGAAAGAGGACGAATAGGCCTATAACTTTTATTCTTTAAAGGTTTCAATTGGAAATCGTTATGAAGGGTCAAAATGGCCATCTTTAGGACTGTTGTGTATTTGGAGCCAATCAGAGGGCGTCGGGATGCGCAAATGCAAGTACAATCCTTTGCGTGTTAGTATAACTTAATGATAACATGTTGTATATGTAATAAGATGTTGTATTAAGTTGTTAATGTGTATGTGGTCCAATGACATGATTACTTAAGTTGTTGTAATAAAGCTAAAAAGTAATGTTCATCAAAAGATACGATGTTATTTAAACTTAAACTTAGTTAGTAGCTATACTGAAAGTAAGAAAGCAACTCATGAAGGTAATGTTAGTGTAACTAATGTTTATTGTCAATACATATGGTATGTGTAGGACTTGGGGTGAACGTGAGTAGTGATTGTTTAACCTATGCATGAGGCAAGTTCCCTAACCTTTGCTACTTTATTATTCAGCAAGGTTACTTTTCACTGTTATGTTATACTTATGCAAATTCTCTATTTCTAATCTCTTGTTTAACGATTTATTGTTATGCAAGTTCTTTAACCCTCATTTATTGTTGAGCAAGTTAGTTAATCTTTGTTTCTTTATTCCAATCGAGATTACCTTGGTTATTCAAAGTCTGTACTCATTTATTGTTGGGCAAGTTAGTTAATCTTTATCTCTTTATTCAAAGTCTGTATTATTATTGTAAGAAGTGTGTTTATTCAGCTACTAATAACTATTGTTTGATCTTCGTTCTTCAATATCATTGTACTATCTTACGTTATTTTACAGAACTCTAAGTTGCTTAGCGATTCTTTACTAATTCAACTTATCCTTAGTTGATGAATGTTCTAAACTCTAAATTACCCTTGAAGTCTACCCAAACCAAACTTCCTTTTGTTTGTTTATGTACTCACACAACTTTGAAAGTATGTTGTCGATGATAACATTTGTTCAACTTCGAAATTATTAATACTCTAGCCCTTATTGATTCATCAATATACCTTGTTCATGAAGATATTATAATCAAACCCTTGAATAGTTATTGGTTCCTATTTGCTTCAACTAGTACTTGGTTGATGAGCGTTCTAAAAATCTAGACTTCCTTTGAAGTTAATTCCCAACCAAACTTCCTTTGGTTCGGAACCTAATAATCTAAGCTGAGATGAACAACCCTATATTAGGGGATTATTTTAAAGCTACGCAATAGCATTAAAATGTTTGCAATAATACATAGTAAAGGGTGGTCGATCACCGAGTATTTTAATGATGGTCCATATAGTCGTTTAGATCGTTAAAGGTTACAAAGTAGAAACACCGTGAACCTAGGACATAGATGATGATTATAGTCTTTTAGATCATTAAAGGTTAAAGTAGAAATACTTGTAAACCTAGAATAGAGTTCGTGGTCTTGTGACCCTCAAAGATATTCTTTGATGTTGTTATCTATTGTTAACTTAAATGTTCATTATTCCTTTAAACTCATAGTCATTTGTTGAATTAATTTTCTTGTTCGCGGTAACAATACTTTTACCATTGAAAGCTCGCTTAATTGTCATTCATAAAACGTTATTGTATATTATCATTCTTGTGGGAAATTGTTTGCTCACTCTTGCACAACACAATGCAGATGAAGTTACGAAGTTTGAAAAGCTTTACACAAGCAAGGGCAAGGACAAAGTGCTTGATTACACGATAACGTTTAATTTATATTTTATTTAAGAAGCTTATGTAATGGATTTAGTTATAATCATGTTTTAATTTTCCTTGAATGATTGTAATAAAGGTTAGATGACCTGGGATTTATTTTAGATGATGTAACCCTTTAATGGGAGATTAATTGTTTAAACTTTGGAGTTTAATTATATCCTTTGTTTATGGGTAGTTAGTTATGATTTATTTGGACAATGAACACCAAATCTTTGGGGTTGAAGTGCCCGGATTTGGGGGTGTCACAAGTTGGTATCAAAGCCTTAGGTTATAAACCTTAGGTGGGGAAACCTTAGGCTATAACCTTCTAGGAGATCGAAAATATAGAGGTGATAAACTCTTATCGAGTTGTTAAGGAGGACGTAATAAAATACTTATGTGTTTATGTGTTAATGACTTATGTGCTCGCAAGTACTTAGGAGTAGCAAGTATTATACACATTTAAGTCATGGGGTTGCTAAACTTTGTTGTCGAGAAATGAGAAGGTCTAGCGGTAAAGCACCAAGCCACGTTAACTCAAGAAGATGTCGTGACTCAAGACCCTACTGTACAATTTGCAAATGTAGAGCGGATATTAGCTCAGTCAGAATATTAAAGAGGATAGTTATTAGCTGGGAATGAGATTGCACAGGAATGATCGGGAAAAGAAGTCAAAGAAAGCGTTCGAGAGTCAAGACACGAGGGTGAAGGCTTCTAAACGCATAGATCGTGTTGAAGACAAGTCGAAGAAGGCCAAGCAAATGATGGAACTTAGAATTTAGTATTCTATTTTCTATATAGGTTGAGATTTATTTTTGGTATATGATAGATCGTCAATGGTTCGTATCATGGAGCAAGAGCGCAATGAAGTTATACAATGTGGAATGTTCTTGTAGATTGCAAGAAAAACATTAAGATTATTTATAAATCACGATGAAAATTAATAAATGTAAATCCTGACTTTTGAAATAAATAGTGGAATATGATGAAGTAATCCTAAAATTTTATTATTACAGGTATAAATAGCAGTGTGGTTATTTTGTGATGTGGTGATGTAATAAACGAATAAATACATCGTTATTTATTGTCTATAAGTGGTTAAGATAAGTTTGAAAATTTTAATGCGTGTGAACGATGATCTAATAGTTAAAGTTTTAAACAGTAAGATGCCACCTAGAAGAAGACAGCAACGTCAGCAGAGACCCAAGGAATATGCATACAATAGGGAAACTAACGCAAATCCAAAGTACCACAATTGGTGAATTTTCTAGTGGGAGCACCGGCAAATCAACTGAATTTCTGGCTATACAATCAAATCTCGATGTTCCAACCAAATTCATTCACAACAGAGCTGGAAAGAAGGATTGATGCAGACAGAGAAGGTAATACGCTGGCATACAATCAAGAGCAGAGGGGAAGGAAGAGTGCAGATGATAAGGTGGATGATAGTTATACCGGTAACGCCTGGAAAAGAAAGTGGGACAAGAATATTAACGCTGAAAATCAGCAAGGGAAGGAAAAGAAGAAGGTGGAGGCATGTAGCAACTACGGAAAGAAACATGTAGGTGTTTGTTTGAAGGGAAAAAGGGTGTGCTTTAATTGTGGTTTGAAGGGCCACATTGCACCAAAGTGTTCAAGACCGAGGAAGGAAGCCTGCTTCACGTGTAGATGGAAGGAGCACTTGGCTCGAGAGTGCCCAAAGAAAACGGTAGGAAAAGCAAGTGGAAGCAAAGGGGACAGTGGCAAACTAGTTATTGTAGAATCAGCTCCACCGAGTTGACCAACCGAACAATCAACCAACATGACGATCCAGGACGTAATTCAAGGTATGGTTCCGATCAGTTATCTATACGGTAACGTGTTATTTAATTCAATTGCCACTTGTTAATTTATACCTGATGAATTCGTTTAGAAACTAGATTCGCTTCGAGAAAAGTTAGACTATTCCCTAAATATGGAAAATGTGAATATTGATTCTTTTAAGTTGATGTGTAGAATTTATGTATTGGAATTAATATGGCACCTATGATGTCTCTACCAGATAATACAGGAATGTTGTATTGTATAGTGACACATCCTATAATATACTAGGTCAGTGTGTTTTAGGTAGAACCATGCAGGTCATTTCTTATGCCTCGCGTCATTTAAAATTTTTATGTGAAAGGATATCCAACTCACGATTTGAGCTAAAGCTAATAGTGGTTGCCCCGAGGATTTAACGATATTACTTTTGGATAGTAGTGTGAGATATAAACAAACCATAAGTGTCTAAAGTATATAGGGGTATTTAAGCGCATGCGTTGAAGTGATAGTAGGAGTTTATCAAGGATTGTGAATGCAAAACCTAAATGATTATGGTTTGCTTAGCGCCTTAAGAAAAAAAGGTAGGAGTTATTTTTATTAACTGCAAAAGATGGGTTCATAATAGAAATGACTAATTTGTGGTAGGAGGTAAGATATATGAAAAGTCGAGGAGAAGCTATTCAGATGGAAAACCATATGCTTTTGTTGGATAGGGTAAAGGAAGAGTAGCTCCAAGATGAAGTTGTCAAATTCATAATCGATACTGAAAGATAGTTGAGAGTAGAAGGAAGAAACTAGGTTTCGCTAATGCTAAGAATTAAAAATGAAGTTTTGCATAAAATTTATATGTTAAATTAACTAGGAAGCACGAAAATATATATATATATATATATATATATATATATATTGCCTTCGATAATACTATTTGTGGCAAGATATGGTGATAGAGTTTATAGTATGTCAAAGTTAGCATATTACCTATCGATCAGTGTGCGAAGTTATATGTTAACAAAATTATTTTAAGACACGGTGTTTCAGTGTCAATTGTGTCGAATTTTCACGATTCATATTGAATTTTCAGAAAGGGTTTGCAAGAACGTGTGGAACGCAATTAGAAATAAGTATGTCATATTGTTTGCAAATCGATTGTCAAACTAAAAGGAAATCCAGACATCTGAAGGCGTGCTAAGCGCACGAGAAGTTTTCGATAATGTCATACGAGGAATCCGCATTGAGCAAGTTATGGGCAAGTTAAAAATAAGTTAAGAATAAGGTAATGTTAAGTGGGATTTCAATTGAGGACTCATATGGTAACTAAGTCATACAAACTTTTGTATGGGCAGAGTTTTTTTGCATATACTTGGTTTATCACATTGATAATCATTGGAATGTCGGTGCGCTATCCATGTATATGTGGTGGAAAGGTGATTCTTTTTTCATGTATATATTTGATAGTTAGATGATATTAGGATTAGGTTCGATTCTTAAAACTAAAGCATATGGTAAGTTCGTGACTCATAATCATATGGTATGTTTTGAACCCCTCAGCGAATGGATGCCTATGGTCTGACTAGGATAAGTTCCTAAACTCATATGATTATGGCAAGTTACTGAATTTCCAAAGTGTGATAAGTTTGATGAACTATTTTGGGTATAATACGGTTATGGTGTAAGAAGCATTGATGAAGCTGAAAAGATGGTTTTGAGGTAGCCTTTCCTCTATGGTTAGAGTGCATTTGTAATGTTTTTCATGTTTCGGTGATATGATCGAACAAGCTCGACTGCAATCATGTGACCAAGTATGAACCGTTATGGTTGTTCCACTAGGAAATTTCTATCCAGATAGTTAACAGAAAAAAAAACAAATGCTTTGGGGTAAGGTAATACCTTCTGTGAAGGTGATATGGAGGAACCACAGCGTCGAAGATGCTACGTGGGAACTCAAAATTGAAATGATGAAGAATTACCCTGAGTTATTTGTTTAATCTATGTCTTCGATTCTGGGGACAGAATCTTTTTAAGGAGGGAAGAATGTGACGAACGAATTATTTGAGTTGTGATTCTGGGGACAGAATCCTTATAAGGAGGGAAGGATGTAACAATCCAAGATTTTGTTTGTAATTTAAAATATTTATTAAATTAAATAAATATTTTATTGATGAAGTTGTTGTTTTGTAATTTAAAATATTTAAAAAATATTTTTAAATTAAATAAGTGTTAAATTTATTATGTAACACTAATAAATATTTTATTGATGTATTGTTGTTAAAATATTTAAAATTAAATTTATTAGATAACATTCTAAATAAATATTTTAGAGAGTAAATATTTGTTGTTTTAATTTAATAATTATAGTGATATGTTAATTTATTAAAAAATTAAAATTATAATTTATGTTAGATTATAATTTTGTGATATTTAATGGATTAAGTGGATTAAGTGGAAAATTTGTTTAGTATGTTGTAATTGGTTATTTAACTAATGTTGAATATGGAGGTATAAATATGAGATTTTAAACTATAGTGTAAGTGGTTTATTAAAATAAAATTAAAGTAATTTTAATTGATTTAACCAAACAAGGCTTAAAATATTAAGTCTTTATTTTAAAGACTTTTTTCCAAACAAAAGCCTTATGGCTTTTGGATTTTTAAATTTTAATAAAAAATTAAATTAAAATAATAAATATAATATATACATTTATTTTCTAAGAATTATATCTCATAACAATTAGTAACTGCGATATTTAGATTTTAGTAATTTTATGTTTATACTTAAGCCATATCGCTTTTCTTTGACGCATCTTTTCGGCTAAGTCTCGAGAGTTCGAGAGAAATGAAAATTGAGAGAAATTGAGAGAAAGCCTAAGGATTACTAGCGATTTTAAGGGTTTTTCAAAGATTTCTAAGCAACAAAAGGTATGTTATATAACCTTAACGTATATATTTTACAAGCCTATAATCTCTAAGTCTCTCGTATTTTTTTTGATAATAGTATAAAGTCTTTACAAAATTGTCTGAATTCATATTTTTTATAATGGGTGATGAAATCATTGGTATGTATAGTTGTAATATTATAACTATATATATATATATATATATATATATATATAGGTGATTGTATGATGAGTATGTACATGTATGAATTGTATGAATTATGATAAAAAAGGAAGAAATTGGTTTTTACAATAAATATATATATATATATATATGTATATATATATATATATATATATATATATATATATATATGTATGTATGTATTTTTTAATGGCGTGAGTTTTAATTTTATATTCTATGAATTCTATTTTTAATTTTGCTTTACAATTGAATTGTTGCAATTGGAGTAGTTGTAATGCTAGAAGTTTATGTTTTAGATAAAGAATTGTATGTTAAATTCATTTAAAAGAAAGGAAAACTGCTTTTTAGTGTATGTTTTATACATGGCTTTATGATAAAGAATAAATTTGATGGTTAAAGTGTATACTTAATTGTAAAAAAAATTGAATCGTGAATTGTTAATTGGGTATGAAATAAAGAGAACTTAGTTCAAAAGAATTAAATTGGTGTATCATTATGATTTCAAAGTTCATTTGTCAAGAAATATCAAAATAGAGTTTTGGTTTTAAAATATGCTATTCCAAAGATTTAATTTTTCTAGAATTATGGTTTAAGTTGTGTTAATTTAGTATTTGTATGCTTGGTGAAGTTTATGTGTAATTTGCATAAGTTATACATGTTAATTGGTGTTAGAAATTAAGACATAGCTTTGTTTCAGGTTTTGTTTTCGGTGTTCTCGAATTGAGCCCCAAAGCCAAAATTTCAATTCCAAATTTAAATTTAGTGCCAAATCCAATGGCCGAAATATTTGCGCCAAAGATCACATCATTCATACCTCATTACCAATGGAAAAAGTGGTCCAGGCTTCTACATTTTTGACCTCTTGTAGTAAAATGGCCATAACCTTTTTATACGAACTCCGATTGAGGTGATTCAAGATGATTCGGAAAGAGGACGAATAGGCCTATAACTTTTATTCTTTATGGTTTTCAATTTGAAATCGTTATGAAGGGTAAAAATGGTCATCCTTAGGACTGTTGTGTATTTGGAGCCAATTGGAGGGCGTCGGGATGCGCGAATGCAAGTACAATCCTTTGTGTGTTAGTATAACTTAATGATAACATGTTGGATATGTAATAAGATGTTGTATTAAGTTGTTAATGTGTATGTGGTGCAATGACATGATTACTTAAGTAGTTGTAATAAAGCTAAAAAGTAATGTTCATCAAAAGATGCGATGTTATTTAAACTTAAACTTAGTTAGTAGCTATACTAAAAGTAAGAAAGCAACTCATGAAGGTAATGTTAGTGTAAGTAATGTGTATTGTCAATACATATGGTATGTGTAGGACTTGGGGTGAACGTGAGTAGTGATTGTTTAACCTTCGACGAGGTAAAGTTCCCTAACCTTTGCTACTTTATTATTCAAGAAGGTTACTTTTCACTGTTATGTTATACTTATGCAAATTCTCTATTTCTAATCTCTTGTTTAACGATTTATTGTCATGCAAGTTCTTTAACGCTCATTTATTGTTGAGCAAGTTAGTTAATCTTTGTTTCTTTATTCCAATCGAGATTACCTTGGTTATTCAAAGCCTGTACTCATTTATTGTAGAGCAAGTTAGTTAATCTTTATCTCTTCATTTAAAGTCTATATTATTATTGTAAGAAGTGTGTTTATTCAGCTACTAATAACTATTGTTTGATCTTCGTTCTTTAATATCATTTTACTATCTTACGTTATTGTACCAAACTGTAAGTTGCTTAGCGATTCTTTACCAATTCAACTTATCCTTAGTTGATGAATATTCTAAACTCTAAATTACCCTTGAAGTCTACCCAAACCAAACTTCCTTTGGTTTGTTTATGTACTCACACAACTTTGAAAGCATGTTGTCAATGATAACATTTGATCAACTTAGAAATTGTTAATACTCTAGCCCTTATTGATTCATCAATATACCTTGTTCAGGAAGATATTATAATCAAACCCTTGAATAGTTATTGGTTCCTATTTGTTTCAACTAGTACTTGGTTGATGAGCGTTCTAAAAATCTAGACTTCCTTTGAAGCTAATTCCCAACCAAACTTTCTTTGGTTCGGAACCTAATAATCTAAGCTGAGATGAACAACCCTATATCAGGGGATTATTTTAAAGCTACGCAATAGCGTTAAAATGTTTGCGCAATACATAGTAGAAAGGGCTGATCACCTGGAGTACTAATGATGATCCATATAATCGTTTAGGTCATTAAAGGTTCAAAGAGAAACACACGTGAACCTAGGACATAGATGATGATTATAGTCTTTTAGACTGTTAAAGGTTAAAGTAGAAATACTTGTAAACCTAGAATAGAGTTCGTGGTCTTGTGACCCTCAGTATATTCTTTGATGTTGTTATCTATTGTTAACTTAAATGTTCATTATTCCTTTGAACTCATAGTTGTTGAATTAATTTTCTTGTTCCGGTAACAATACTCTACCATTGAAAGCTCAATTAATTGTCATTCATAAAACGTTATTTTATATTATCATTCTTGTGGGCAATTGTTTGCTCACTCTTGCATAAAACAATGCAGATGAAGTTACGAAGTTTGAAAAGCTTTACACAAGCAAGGGCAAGGACAAAGTGCTTGATTAGACGACAACGTTTAATTTATATTTTATTTATGAAGCTTATGTAATGGATTTATTATAATCATGTTTTAATTTTCCGTGAATGATTGTAATAAAGGTTAGATGACCTGGGATTTATTTTAGATGATGTAACCCTTTAATGGGATATTAATTGTTTAAACTTTTGAGTTTAATTATATCCTTTGTTTATGGGTAGTTAGTTATGATTTATTTGGACAGTGAACACCAAATTTGTGGGGTTGAAGTGCCCGGTTTTGGGGGTGTCACAAAGATAATTTTCATCACTTATCTCCACCTGAAACATCAAAAATCATGGTTATACCAAATCACAATTCCTGCTCATAATCATACTAATAAATTCATCTTTGCACTACGACCAAAGATATTCATTAACAATTCATCTTTGCACTACAGGCCAAAGACATACAAATGTATTTTAGAAGAGTCAAATGGAGCATGATATCTACTATCTTTTATGAATTAAAAGTGTATAATCAATATGTTATCGTTGAGACTCAGCTAGTAAATAATCCATATCATCGAATCATCCCTGCACTACGGCCAAGGATATTCATGTAGTCATCAATGGTCATGATTATACCGAATAATCCATGGTTATAATCATACCAATAACTATCCATCAATGCACTAACGGGCAATGAGGACTTTTACCACATCATCTATAACATTATGGGTCATGATTATACCGAATGATCCCCGTCATAATCATACCAATAAACAGCCTATATATGCATATAAGCCAAAGATACTCATCAATCAATAGTTTATCTTTGCACGTAAGCCAAAGATATACAACCTGTAAAACTAATAATCAATACCCCATCTTTGCACGTGAGCCAAAGATATACAATCAGAAAAACTAATAATCAACAAATTCATCTTTGTACGTGAGCCAAAGATGACTTTCATCATAATATAAGCATGAGGATGATGACAATGATATAAGCATTAATCAAACAAAATTAAGGATAAATATTAAAGACTTTAAATTTATCCAAAGTTTAAAAATATCCAAATTGTCAACATGATACTGCTTTGTGGAGTAAAATTCAAGAATAATATTCATGTACCAAAAAATAATTTGGACAGAAAAGAAATATATTTTTCATGTAAATAGTACCCCGCAATAGTACCTTATGAATACAACTTCAGGAATAGTACCTCGTGAATAGTACCCCGACATGAAAAGTACTCCAAATACCCGAGTTAATAATATTTGGGTGAATAGTAATTTGGATGAATAGTAACTCGTAAATAGTACTCTAACACGAAAAGTGCCCCGAATACCCGAGTGAATAATACTAGATTGAATAATAATCGGGTGAATAGTAACCCGTGAATAGTAACTCATAAAAAAATACCAAAGAAAATGATATTCCATGACGAGTACAAAATAAATGATATCTCATATGAGTATAATAGAATATACTGAAATCATGAAATAGATTTTCACCGCCATGCAGGTAATCCACGTGAGATGATCATTTCCACATAATAATAAAGAATGAATAATGAAGGATCATTCACCATGCTGCATGATAATCCACATGTATGTGTTATTCCAAATGTAATAATAAAGAATGGAATAACAACGAAATTCACCAGCATGCGATAGACCGTCATGCAGGCGAGTTATTCAATGTAATAATAAAGAATGGAATAACAACGAATTCACGAGGCATGCGATAGATCGCACAAACAAAGTTATTCCAAATGTAATAATAAAGAATGGAACCAGTCATGCGTAATCCGCGACAGACACGATATTCCAAATGTAATAATAAAGAATGGAACCAGTGTCATGCGTAATCCGCATAGACAGGATATTCCAACAGATTAATAAAGAATGTAATAACAACAGAATTCACCAGGCATGCGATAGACCGCATGCATAAAAGTTATTCCAATGTAATAATAAAGAATGGAACCGTGTCATGCGTAATCCGCATGCATGTGAGATATTCCAATGAATAATAAAGAATGGAATAACATCGAATTCACCGTGCATGCGATAGATCCATGCATACGGTTATTCCAATGAATAATAAAAAGAACGGAATAACAACCCTTACGGGTATTGAAAGAAACTAACTCTCTTCATGAATACGAAACAATAATACCCCTTACCTCAGAAGAAACTGGATACTAGAATAGTGAGTTATCAAACTTCTCTTCTTCTTTCTCTCTATAATTTCTCTATAATAATTGCTCTTGTAAGACTTAGTGAATTGGTGAAAAATAATGAAGGAATGATCTTCTATTTATAGGAAAATATAGTTTCAATAATTCCACGTTTTGGGGCTCAGATATTACAGTACAATACCTTCAACTTTTCCTTCATTTTTAATTTAGTCATGCAAGTATTATCAAACTTGCACCACCTCCCCTAATAGTAAATCATGTGAATCAATAGTAAATCATGTGACTCAATAGTTCTAAACATGTGAAAAAATTAATTATAATATAGTACCTTTATCTATACATCCATTTTTAACTTAGTCGTGCAAGTATTATCAAACTTGTACCAACTCCTCTAATAGTAAATGAAATAGTACACACATATGAACAAATAGTTATAATCATGTGAATTAATAACAATTAATTGCTCATTTATCTGATTAATTACCCGATTGGTCAATATAACTTCCAGACATCAATTATTATTGAAATAAATGTCGGTTTCCACTAACACTAATAATCCCAACACAATGAAACTATCAATTTCATCTATAATCAACATGAACTTATTCATCATTAATATTATAACTCACAATATTTAACAACCAGATCGTTCATAGGAAAGAGGGGGCTTCCCGATAAAGATTTCTCCTTATTGGCGCGCAATTAGGTGACCAAATCTCTCCTTGACAGAACTTCTAGACATTGTCAATATTGCAAATAATAATATAAATAACTTTGTCGTCTCAATTATTGATTTAATAATATATCATATTATGCAGATGATACTTTGACAAAAATTGAATCAATAATATGAGAGATATGATGCAAACAATTCTCGTGTAAATAATTGAGTATAACTGAGTGACTTCTTACATAAGCATCAATAATCAATACTGTGTGCTACTATGCAACCACGAGTATTACTATACTTTTACTACCGGGTAGTTCTACAGTTTTAACGGTAACACTTTCGCTGTTATTTTTATAAAAATATAATTATGTTGTTTTCTTACAACGACAATACTTCTGTTATGGGGTCCACCAATGATTATGTCGTCCTACGGATATTCCCCGATAAAAATAATATTCCCCGACCAAACGAATATTTTATAACAACTTGCATACTTTGAAAAAATTTCACATATCACCCTTACCTTTAAACTTTTATCAATTTAACCATTTACTAAATAGAATAATTATAAGAAAATTGAATACTTTCATTACATAAAATTAAAGGTGTCACAATCTCCTCAGTCCTTATGAAATTTACCCTCGAAATTTACGTACCTGGTAGTTCGAAGAGATGAGAATACCTTGCTTTCTTTTTGGATTGTACCTTCCTGGTTATTTCCTCTGTATCATGATTTTCCCATTTCTCATCTCCTGTATTTCAGATATCATTCTAGAATATAACTTCAAAACAAAGGTTAATTGACATATCACAATTTGTCAACTTATCAAGTAAACAATTTCAGCTTAGGTAAGTCACACACTAGCGAAGTATATTACTCGTCTTTCCCCTACTAATTTTAGACTCATATCTCCGCCAGCGACCACATCCCTAAGCTCTAATACCATTTGATACGCCCCTAAAATAGGTCCACACTACCCATTCTGAGTCGCCAGATATCATACTATAAAAATCAAATACAAACTTCATTGATACAACTGTTGAACTATCAAGGAGAATACGACCACAATTAAACTGTGAGTTTTAATACAAATGTATGTAACTCTCATGGTGCCTCGACCACAACCTTACAATGGTACTTTACATAAAAGTACAGTCAAAAACTGTTTTAGAAATTAAAATCTTTAGGAAATGCTCAAGGAAACCTTCGTACATAGGAGGCCATGAATCTAAGTTATGATAGATATCATATGTCCAGAGAATTATCCTTGGTTGACCCAATAGACCCCAAATAAAAACAAGAAGATTACTATCATGTTCTTTCCAATGGTGAGTCTTTTCTTGACATATAACTATCTCCACCGTTTGCAATTGAACATTATGTTTCAACCAAACTCCAAGATCATATAGGTAGTGTTCGTAGATATACTCAGTAAGTGGATGTGCACAACCCTTTCTTATGATAACACGAGGTTGTATGTCATTAGACATCTTGTATGATAGTGACAAAACACCCTTCCAAAATTGGGTTCGCCTCACCCTATTTGGTTCACCAAAATTAAATATCAAATGACGTATACAATACGATACACTTATCTAAAGTTCTCAATAAAATTATTTCCATACTATTTAGGGAGAACCTCAACAGCTATAGACCACCGTTCTATTCACCTGTTACCCCCGCTTGACCTAGCTACACACTTATTACCTGAAAGGAATTGTGAAGCAAAAAAGGGTGAGCACAACTAGCCCAGTAAAGAATATCACGACTAAAGATAATTTACATCATCAATAGCCTTCATCAGTAATAAATCAGAGATTTAGAACATATGGTAGATGATAAAACTTTTCAACCATAGTTGCAGCGGAACGAGCAATCCATTAGAAAAGTTAAATAGACCATTAGGTCTATTATCTTCTCCATGTTAAAAGTCCACCAATAATGTTTTATCTCTGTAACATCAATCAACAATTCCTATCCACAATCATATGAATAACTCATAATCATAATTATGATCCTCTTCGCACCTAGGACAAAGATAATTTTCATCACCTATCTCCACCTGAAACATCAAAAATTGTGGTTATACCAAATCACAATTCCTGCTCATAATCATACTAATAAATTCATCTTTGCACTACAGCCAAAGATATTCATTAACAATTCATCTTTGCACTACAGGCCAAAGACATACAACTGTATTTTTGAAGAGTCAAGTAGAGCATGATATCTACTATCTTTTACGAATTAAAATGTATAATCAATATGTTATCACTGAGACTCAGCTTAATAAATAATCCACATCATCGAATCATCCCTGCACTACGGCCAATGATATTCATGTAATCATCAGTGGTCATGATTATACCGAATAATCCCTGGTTATAATCATACCAATAACTGTCCATGAATGCACTACGAGCCAATGATGACTTTTACCACATCATCTATAACATTATGGGTTATGATTATACCGAATGATCCCTGGTCATAATCATACCAATAAACAGTTCATATATGCACATAAGCCAAAGATATTCATCAATCAATAATTCATCTTTGCACGTAAGCCAAAGATATACAACTGTAAAACCAATAATCAACATTCCATCTTTGCACGTAAGCCAAAGATATACAACTGTAAAACCAATAATCAACAGTCCATCTTTGCACATGAGCCAAAAATATACAACTGTAAAACCAATAATCAACAGTCCATGTTTGCACGTGAGCCAAAGATATACAACTATAAAACCAATAATCAATAGTCCATCTTTGCACGTGAGCCAAAGATGACCTTCATCATAATATAAGCATGAGGACGATGACAATGATATAAGCATTAATCAAACGAAATGAAGGATAAATATTAAAGACTTTAAATTTATCTAAAGTTTAAAAATATCCAAATTGTCAACATGATACTTCTTTGTGGAGTAAAATTCAAGAATAATATTCATGTACCAAAAAATAATTTGGACAAAGAAGAAATATATTTTTCGGGTAAATAGTACCCCGCAATATTACCCTACGAATAGTACTTCAGGAATAGTACCTCGTGAATAGTACCCCGGCATAAAAAGTACTCCAAATACCCGAGTGAATAATATTTGGGTGAATTGTAACCCGTGAATAATAACTCTTGAATAGTACTCCGACACAAAAAGTGCCCCGAATACCCGAGTGAATAATACTAGAGTGAATAGTAACCCATGAATAGTAACTCGTAAAAAAATACTAAAGAAAATGATATTCCATAACGAGTACAAAATAAATGATATCTCATATGAGTATAATGGAATATACGAAACTGCAAACGGATTTTCATCCGCCATACGATAATCCACGTAGACAGATCATTTCCATAATTTAATAAAGAATGAATACGAAGGATCATTCATCATGCCTGCGGTAATCCACATAGACAGGTTATTTCAACAGAATATTAAAGAATGAAATAACAACAGAATTCACCAGGCATGCGATAGACCTCACAGACAGGTTATTCCAATAGGATAATAAAGAATGGAATAACAACAGAATTCACCAGGCATGCAATAGATCCGACGCACGTGTTATTCCAAATGTAATAATAAAGAATGGAACCAGTCATGCGTAATCCGCTGCAGCATGGATATTCCAACGAGAATAATAAAGAATGGAACCAGGTCATGCGTAATCCGCATGCATGTGATATATCCAATAAAATAATAAGGAATGGAATAACAACAGAATTCACCAGGCATGCGATAGACCGCACAGACAGGTTATTCCAACAGAATAATAAAGAATGGAACTAGGTCATGCGTAATCCATACATACATGATATTCCAATAGAATAATAAAGAATGGAACCAGGTCATGCGTAATCTGCACAGACATGATATTTCAACATAATAATAAAGAATGGAATAACAACAGAATTCACCAAGCATGCGATAAACCGCACAGACAGGTTATTCCAACAGAATAATAAAGAACGGAATAACAACCCTTACGAGTATTGAAAGAAAATAACTCTCTTCATGAATAATCCCAACACAATGAAACTATAAATTTCATCTTTAATCAACACGAACTTATTCATCATTAATATTATAACTCACAATATTTAACAACCAGGTTGTTCCTAGGAAAGAGGGGGCTTTTCGATAAGGATATCTCCTTATTGGCGTGCAATTAGGTGACCAAAACTCTCCTTGACAGAATTTCTAGACATTGTCAATATTGCAAATAATAATTTAAATAACTTTGTCGTCTCAATTATTGATTTAATAATATAGCATATTATGCAGATGATACTATGACAATAATTGAATCAATAATATGATAGATATGATGCAGCAATTACTATAGCAATAATTGAGTATAACTGAGTGACTTCTTACGTAAGCATCAATAATCAATACCGTGTGCTACTATGCAACCACGCGTATTACTGTACTTTTACTACTGGGTAGTTCAACAGTTTTAACGGTAACACTTTCACTGTTATTTTTATAAAAAGATAATTCTGCCATTTTTTTACTATGACAATACTTCTGTTGTGGGGTCCACCAATGATTGTGCCATCCTACGGATATTCCTCGACAAAAAGAATATTTTCCGACCAAACAAATATTTTATAACAAGTTGCATACTTTGAAAAAATTTCACGTATCACCCTTAACTTTAACCTTTTATCAATTTAACCATTTACTAAATAAAATGATTATAAGAAAATTGAATACTTTCATTACATAAAATTTGGGGTCTCACAATCTCCCCTCCTTATGAAATTTCGCCTCGAAATTTACGTTATTTAATAGTTCAAGAGATGAGAATACCTTGCTTTCTTTTCGGATTATACCTTCAAGTTATTTCCTCCTCATATCATGATTTTCCCATTGCTCATCTCCTGTATTTTAGATATCATTCTAGAATATACCTTCAAAACAAAGGTTAATTGACATATCATAATTTGTCAACTTATCAAGTAAACAATTTTAGCTTAGGTAAGTCACACACTAGCGAGGTATATTACTCGTCTCTCCCCTACTAGTTCTAGACTCATATCTCCGCCAGCGACCATATCCCTAAGCTCTGATACCATTTGTGACGCCCCCAAAATAGGTACATATGACCCATTCTGAGTCACCAGATATCATACTATAAAAATCAAATATAAACTTTATTTATACAACCGCTGAACCGTCGCGAGAATCGACCCACACGCTTAAACTGTGAGTTTTAATACAAATGTATGTAACTCTCATGGTGCCTCGACCACAACCTTACAATGGTACTTTACATAAAAGTATAGCCAAAAATTGTTTTAGAAATTAAAATCTTTAGGAAGTGCTCAAGGAAACCTTCGTACATAGGAGGCCATGAATCTAAGTTATGATAGATATCATATGTCCAAAGAATTATCCTTGGTTGACCCAATAGACCCCAAAGAAAAATGAGAAGATTACTATCATGTTCTTTCCAATGGTGAGTCTTCTCTTGACATATAACTATCTCCATCGTCTAACAATTGAACATTATGTTTCAACCAAACTCCAAGATCATTTAGGTAGTGCTCGTAGATATACTCAGCAAGTGGATGTGCACAACCCTGTCTTATGATAACACGAGGTTGTATGTCATTAGACATCTTGTATGATAGTGACAAAACACCCTTCTAAAGTTGGGTTCGCCTCACCCTATTTGGTTCACCAAAATTAAATATCAAATGACGTATACAATACGACACACTTATCTAAAGTTCTCAATAAAATTATTTTCATACTATTTAGGGAGAACCTCAACAGCTATAGACCACCGTTCTATTCTCCTGTTACCCCCGCTCGACCCAGCTACACTCTTATTACCTGAAAGGAATTGTGAAGCAAAAAAGGGTGAGCATAACTAGCCCAGTAAAGTATATCATGACTAAAGATAATTTACATCATCAATAGCCTTCATCAGTAATAAATCAGAGATTTAGAACATATGGTAGATGATAAATCTTTTCAACAATAGTTGCAGCAGAACGAGCAATCCATTAGAAGAGTCTAATAGACCATTAGGTCTATTATCTTCTCCATGTTAAAAGTCCACCAATAATGTTTTATCCCTGTAACATCAATCAACAATTCCTGTCCACAATCATATATAAAACTCATAATCATAATTGTGATACTCTTCGCACCTAGGACGAAGATAATTTTCATCACCTATCTCCACCTAAAACATCAAAAATCATGGTTATACCAAATCACAATTCCTACTTATAATCATACTAATAAATTCATCTTTGCACTACGGCCAAAGATATTCATTAACAATTCATCTTTGCACTACAGGCCAAAGACATACAACTGTATTTTAGAAGAGTCAAGTAGAGCATGATATCTACTATCTTTTACGAATTAAAAGTGTATAATCAATATGTTATCGCTAAGACTCGACAATAAATAATCCACATCATCGAATCATCCCCGCATTTCTGTACCCAAGGATATTCATGTAATCATCAATGGTCATGATTATACCGAATAATCCCTGGTTATAATCATACCAATAACTGTCCATCAATGCACTACGGGCCAATGAGGACTTTTACCACATCATCTATAACATTACGGGTCATGATTATACCAAATGATCCCTGGTCATAATCATACCAATAAACAGTTCATCTATGCACATAAGCCAAAGATACTCATCAATCAATAGTTCACCTTTGCACGTAATGTGACAGCCCCAAATTCGGGTCCCAAATCACTACGGATTCGGTTCAATCATTCTATAACTATTGCGGAAGATATAAACATAAATTGTTTATACAATACACTTTACACACTATTTTCCAAAAATCGAGTAACCTTAACTTATACACAAATCATAAACTATCTAACATATAATATCGTATTTATATTATGATTTTTACCATTATCATGATTTTTAAATCATTTATATACGTATTTATATTATATAAATACCACAATATTCTAATATCGTTAATATTTATTTAATATTAAATATTAATGAAATACATAACATAATATTATAATATATTTATAATATTTTAAAGTATTTTAATACTTTAAAATCATATTTATATGATTTTAAAACAACTAAATCCATTATCCGATAATTGCTATTAATATTAAAATATTAATATTTTCATGTCAAAATATCAAAAGTTGTATTTTATAACTTAAAATATTTTTATAACACTTAAATCATTTTTATATGATTTTTAAATCATTAATTCTATTTTTCCATAATTTATTTAATATATTTATTAAATAAATTAATTACCATTAATAATAAATTATTAATGAAATTCATCACAAAATATTAAAAGTCATCAAAAATAACTTAAAATATTTTTTAATATCATAATATAATTTTTCATGATTTTTCATGAATTAAAACTATTTTAAATAATTTATTTAATATTATAATTAAATAAATAAATAGCTTTTATATTACAAAATATTAAATATTTTTGAAATATACTCAAAATAATTAAAAACTATTTTTAGTGCTTTAAAATAATTTTTTAATTTATTATGTATTTTTTAATAATTAAAACCATTTTTTTCTATTTATTTAATTAATTAATTATTTTTGGAAAATAAAATGTCACTAAAGGGCCCTATAGCGACAGAACCGTTGCTATAGGTGTTCTTGAGCATGTTCTTGAGCTGTACAGAAATCAATGTCAGACACCAAGGTTGCTAGTTTGACTATCATTAATTCCTTGATCTTACGGTTTCTGGTCTGCTAATGTTGCTAGTTATGTAGTATAAGTGTAATAATACAATTAGTGACTGATTTCATGACCAAACAACAATAGATCTGTGAGATAAAGACCTTATAAAATCATGTCAGACACTGTTCTTTATTTTTGGGTTTTCGAGAAATGAAGAACAGTCCAAGTGTCTACTTTTCAATCCTTGAAACTAGTAGTATATGAACTGTTTGTGTGATCTAAAGGTTTGATCTTGAAGACCACATGACAGGGTAGAAGTATAATGCTTCAAACCAATCTAATAACATAACACTAAGCGATTAAGGATGGTCAAAGTTCTGACAAAAATCATGTTCTTAAGAAATCTGGGTTTTCCAGATTTCTACAAGATGCTGGTGGTCAACGCATGTTTGACCTGGTATATCTTTGATTCTGCTACTCCTTTGAGTGATCAAAAAGCTTATATATGTAGTCCATATGACAGACAACAATATCAATACAACAACATGGCTTAACTATCAAACAAATGCATGATCTAAGGGCTCAAAAATGTTGTCAAACAATTTCTGGAAATCTGGGTTGCCCAGATTCCAATATTCGTGCTCGGTCAACGGTCTTTGACCGATCATATCTTGTAATCTAAACATGCTCTGAGGTTGATTCAAGTCTTAGATTAAAGCCCTATCAACAAAGACAAATCTATAACATAAATTTCACCAAACATCAAACACACACAGATCTAAGGCCTCTGACATATGACTGTCAAGCCACCTTTTTGAACTTTTTCCAAATTTTTCAAAACATCAAAATCGTTCATCTAGATGTTATAGATCCTTGATCTAACAACCCAGATCACTTACTAACACCTTAATATATAACTTTAAACAACCAATTACAACAAATAACATGGATCACATGATTTAGGGTTTATACCTTCTAAGCTCAAATCCTTTGATTCTGATCTCTGATCATGATCTTGATGATCAAGAGGCTGGTTTAGAGACTGAAATACTTGTGTATTTCGTAGCTAAGGAAAAAGAAGAGGTTGGTTGGTTGTTTGAGAGAAAAATAATTAAGTTAGTGAACTTTTTCTCTCTAATTCTCTTATAATACTTAGATACAATGCATGCATGATGCTAACATAGCTGCTGAAATAGACTGATTTGCTGGACTTTTAGATTGTGCAAAGTCAAGAGTTGGTGAACCACTAAAGGTCTGGGCAAAATTTGCAAGTTACTTACTAAAATATTCAAAAAGGATAAAATAGTCATTTTCATACCATTTTATTTCTAGAATTGTCATTTGTTGCAAACCCTTAGGGTTTGACCCTTAGGGTTAAAACCTAAGGTTCCATAAATCAATTTTCTAGGATTTCTGGATTAGGGTTTTCGAAATAGAAAATTAACATTTCTAAATTATAATTAAGATTCGCTAATTATATAAAGATTCCTTAATCATAATTCAAGTTTGCTAATTAAGATTAATATTTCCTAATTAATATTGTTAATTTAGCAATTAAATTCACAATTGTGCATTAGGGTTTCTGACAGAATTATTAGGGTTTAAAAATCTAAAATTAGGGTTTCCTAAATAATTAAGCTTTTACCCTAATTAATAATATAATTAATATCACTTAATCATTATAATTATCCTTTAAATTCCCAGATTAGGGTTTCCAAGTTTCGAATTAGGGTTTCAAAGTCCCGAAACTGAAATTAGGATTTCAGAACCAGTTTCTAGGGTTTCTTATCAGACGTTAGGGTTTTCTAGCAAAACATTGACGTTCTTAATATAATACTAGGGTTCGACACTGATAAAATTTATCTGGTCAACCCTTGACCCTTAACCACATACATAACCATAATCACAGAACATATTCACATATACACTTAATCCTGAATAATTCAGCTAAATCCTTCACAGAATTTTGAAATCCTCAAAATTCCTTCCCAAAAATATCAAACGCATACACTTATTTTCTGTCTAGGTCTATTATTTGACCTTAAATCCATCATTTAAGATTTTAATAAATTGTCTAATTTCTCGGGTTGTCACATTCACCCCTTCTTCTAAGAATTTCGTCCCTGAAATTCACCTTACACCCTACACCGTACTGCTTACACCATTCACACATCATCACATGCTACCCAATACACCACTCACAAGAGTAAAAGTTTTCAAACCATGCTAAGGGGTCATATAGACCATGAACACATAGTTTTAACGGTATTTGTATCGCAAAACTATATATTACTTGGTATGTTTACAATCACAAAGAAGGTAAACTACTGTTGCTAGAACTTTAGGTGATTAGCCTATCGTACTCTTACGTCATGCATAACGTATTAATCATGTCTAGCGAATATTTACGCTACTCGATTGGATTATTTATCCAAACAACATAGTTCACCTCAGCCTTATTATATGATTCTGCACCAAAACAATTTGGTTTGAGAAATTTCTTTCAATGAACACTTAGAGTTTTCACAAACATTAGTCTAGCTGAATCGAATAGCTTAGACTCATATCAATAATTCAATCCAATCGAATTATTTAGGTGTAGCCAAACCCCGTTAGCAAATTAAAATTTTGAAAACATTTTCGAGAATGACGTCATGATGACGTACTATATTAACAGTCCATTTGAGGATGCCGTCATTGTATGACTTTGTCATAACACATCATACAATAGTGGAATAACGATTTTAGATCAAATTCACACTAAGTATTCCTGTATTTACAAAAATGATTACGAGTCTACATTTTTTTAAAAGCACATAGTGCGTAAATAGCTTGATGTCAAAATTTCGAAATCTAGCATAGCTAGGAGTTTTGGAAAACTTATGTCTCCACTAATAATCATTTGCTTAACGATCTATCTATTCCTATAATCCTCAATTTTCCATTCAAACACAACTATACCCAGTTCGTCAAACCACACTTATGAGGTCATAAACTTGCCATAATTATATGAGTTTAGGAACTTACCCTAGTCTGACCTTTGGCGTCCGTTCGCTGAGGGGTTCATAAACATTTCATATAACTATGAGTAAAGAATGTCACATAAGTATGAGTTTTAAGAACTCGTACTTAACCCTATATTCTCTACCTATGACCTATCTATCTGTTATACACATGAGAAAGGAATCACCCTCTTAACACGCATATAGCAAATAGCGCAACACAAACATTTCAATGATTATCAATGCTAGAAACTAAGTAGTTTTTACACCAAGTACAATTCCCCATACCCCATACAAGGAATCATACAACTCAACCTGATACATGAGTCCTCAATTGAAATCCCCACCTAATCTTAACCCCCTTCTCAATACGAATTTCATTTAATCCGTATTCATAATCCTTTGCTGAATTTGTACCAATTCATAGTACATCTGACACACAACAATCTTTGCTGTAAACTTTCCAATCATCAGATTGATTCTTTTCCCATATTATAACTTTATCAGATCACGGGGTGATCTCGTCGTATAAATTACGATTTATTTCTATATCTTGATCATTTTATTTTACGATCTCCTATCCCTGCACTTTCAGTCTTTTAGACTTGATCTATTCATCACCACTGTTCAACTTTATTATCAGAGTTAGGGAACTCTGTATCTTTACAACTCGCCGAGATTCATCTTTGAATCTTACCGACACACTAACTCGATTTGAGTTAGTACTTAATCCTAATCACTGCGGTTATTGGTCTCAGGTATTCCTACCTAAGCTTCATAACCAACAGCTTTGATACTTAATCAGGATGACCTACTAAATTCGGTCCCAAATCACCACGAATTCGGTTCAATCATTCTATAACTATTGCGGAAGATATAAACATAAATTATTTATACAATACACTTTACACACTATTTCTCCAAAATCGAGTAACCTTAAATTATACACAAATCATAAACTATCTAACATATAACATTATTATCAAACTATACGATTACAAATTAGCTGCACATTTTATCCCAAGCCGAACTTGGCATTAACCTTTTCCTTATCCGAACGCATTCGCCTTATCTGCAATGTTTATCATGATATAGCAAGGGTGTGCATAAAAGTTGCCCAGCAAGTTTAAATATTATTTAAGGATATATCATGATTAAAAGAGTCTGAATAATAAGCTGGCTATAATTCATCAATATAATTGAGAACTAGCACGAACAAACTTTTGACTGAACAAGTATTAAACATGATCAAATTTATCTGGACCAAACGGTAATGAAGGTGATCAGCCTTTCATACCTGACTTATACATGCAATATGTACAGAGTACAATTCTACGTGGCAATCAGCAATGATTAACCATAAGCATATCCGAATAAAACAACTCTTAGTAGAGTTAAGAAAAACTTGCCTGAACCATTGATTACCGCTACGCAATTTACATCGCTTTATCCGAAGACCTAATATTAGTAATATAGATCTCCAATATTAGAATAATATCATCACATTATAATACTATTATATATATATACACATAGAATAACCTAAACACATAACACATAACCCTATCAGTCTACAACACACATAAGACTTGGTATCAGGTCAAACTATTTTAGTCGGACTTGAAACCAACTCAATTCTATCATCCCGATGGTCTAGTCGGACAAATATTGAGTTTAAGTTCAATTAAACACTGCCTAAATACTTAACAATTAACTTAGATAATTTTCTTATCAGTCAAAACATTAATCATAGGCTTGTAATAATTTTCAGATAAGTATTACCATTTATCATGATTTTTAAATCATTTATATCGTATTTATATTATATAAATACCATAATATTCTAATATCATTAATATTTATTTAATATTAAATATTAATGAAATACATAACATAATATTATAATATATTTATAATATTACAAAGTATTTTAATACTTTAAAATCATATTTATATGATTTTTAAACAATTAAATCCATTATCCAGATAATTGCTATTAATATTAAAATATTAATATTTTTATGTCAAAATATCAAAAGTTGTATTTTATAACTTCAAATATTTTTATAACACTTAAATCATTATTATATGATTTTTAAATTATTAATTCTATTTTTCCATAATTTATTTATTAAATAAATTAATTACCATTAATAATAAATTATTAATGAAATTAATCACAAAATATTAAAAGTCATCAAAAATAACTTAAAATATTTTTTTAATATCATAATATAATTTTTTCATGAATTAAAACTATTTTTAAATAATTTATTTAATATTATAATTAAATAAATAAATACCTTTATATTCCAAAAATATTAAATATTTTTGAAATATACTCAAAATAATTTAAAACTATTTTTCGGGCTTTAAAATAATTTTTCATAATATATTATGTATTTTTAATAATTAAAAACTATTTTTTTCTATTTATTTAATTAATTAATTATTTTTGGAAAATAAAATGTCACTAAAGGGCCCTATAGCGACAGAACTGTCGCTATAGGTGTTCTTGAGCTGCCCAGAAATCAATGTCAGACACCAAGGTTGCTAGTTTGACTATCATTAATTCCTTGATCTTACGGTTTCTGATCTGCTAATGTTGCTAGTTATGTAGTATAAGTGTAATACTACAATTAGTGACTGATTTCATGACCAAACAACAATAGATCTGTGAGATAAAGACCTTACAAAATCATGTCAGACACTGTTCTTCATTTTTGGGTTTTCGAGAAATGAAGAACAGTCCAAGTGTCTATTTTTTAATCCTTGAAACTAGTAGTATATGAACTATTTGTGTGATCTAAAGGTTTGATCTTGAAGACCACATGACAGGGTACAAGTATAATGCATACATAACACTAAGCGATTAAGGATGGTCAAAGTTCTGACAAAAATCATGTTCTTAAGAAATCTGGGTTTTCCAGATTTCTACAAGATGCTGGTGGTCAACGCATGTTTGACCTGGTATATCTTTGATTCTGCTACTCCTTTGAGTGATCAAAAAGCTTATATATGTAGTCCATATGACAGACAACAATATTAATACAACAACATGGCTTAACTATCAAACAAATGCATGATCTAAGGGCTCAAAAATGTTGTCAGACCATTTCTGGAAATCTGGGTTGCCCAGATTCTAATTTTCGTGCTCGGTCAACAGTCTTTGACCGATCATATCTTGTAATCTAAACATGCTTTGAGGTTGATTCAAGTCTTAGAATAAAGCCCTATCAACAAAGAACAAATCTATAACATAAATTTCACCAAACATCAAACACACACAGATCTAAGGCCTCTAACATATAACTGTCAGGCTGCCTTTTTAAATTTTTTCCAGATTTTTCAAAACATCAAAATCGTGCATCTAGATGTTATAGATCCTTGATCTAACAACCCAGATCACTTATTAACACCTTAATACATAACTTTAAACAACCAATTACAACAAATAACATGGATCACATGATTTAGGGTTTGTACCTTCTAAGCTCAAATCCTTTGATTCAGATCTCTGATCATGATATTGATGATCAAGAGGCTGGTTTAGAGACTGAAATACTTGTGTATTTCGTAGCTAAGGAAAAAGAAAAGGTTGGTTGGTTGTTTGAGAGAAAAATAATAAGTTCGTGAACTTTCTCTCTCTAATTCTCTTATAATACTTAGATACAATGCATGATGCTAACATAGCTGCTGAAATAGTCTAATTTGCTGGACTTTTAGATTGTGCAAAGTCAAGAGTTGGTGAACCACTAAAGGTCATGGCAAAATTTTCAAGTTACTTACTAAAATATTCAAAAAGGGTAAAATAGTCATTTCTATACCATTTTATTTCTATAATTGTAATTTGTTGCAAACCCTTAGGGTTTGACCCTTAGGGTTAAAACCTAAGGTTCTATAAATCAATTTTCTAGGATTTCCAAATTAGGGTTTTTGAAATAGAAAATTAACATTTCTAAATTATAATTAAGATTCGCTAATTATATAAAGATTCCTTAATTATAATTCAAGTTTGCTAATTAGGATTAATATTTCCTAATTAATATTGCTAATTTAGCAATTAAATCCACAATTGTGCATTAGGGTTTCTGACAGAATTATTAGGATTTAAACATTTGAAATTAGGGTTTGTTGATTAATTAAGCTTTTACCCTAATTAATAATATAATAATATCACTTAATCATTTTAATTATCCTTTAAATTCCCAGATTAGGGTTTCCAAGTTCTGAATTAGGGTTTTGAATTCCCAAAACTGAAATTAGGGTTTCAGAACCAGTTTCTACGGTTTCTTATCAGACGTTAGGGTTTTCTAGCAGAACGTTGACGTTCTTAATATAATACTAGGGTTCGACACTGATAAAATTTATCTGGTCAACCCTTGACCCCTAACCACATTCAGTACACATGCATAACAATAATTACAGAACATATTCACATATACACTTAATCCTGAATAATTCAGCTAAATCCTTCACAGAATTTTGAAATCCTCAAAATTCCTTCCCAAAAATATCAAACGCATACAGTTATTTTCTGTCTAGGTCTATTATTTGACCTTAAATCCATCATTTGAGATTTTAATAAATTGTCTAATTTCTCGGGTTGTCACACGTAAGCCAAAGATATACAACTGTAAAACCAATAATCAATAGTCCATCTTTGCACGTAAGCCAAAGATATACAACTGTAAAACCAATAATCAACAGTCCATCTTTGCACGTGAGCCAAAGATATACAACTATAAAACCAATAATCAACAGTCCATCTTTGCACATGAGCCAAAGATGACTTTCATCATAATATAAGCATGAAGATGATGACAATGATATAAGCATTAATCAAAGCGAAATCAAGGATAAATATTAAAGACTTTAAATTTATCCGAGTTTAAAAATATCAAATTGTCGAACATGATCTTTGCTTTGTGGAGTAAAATTCAAGAATAATATTCATGTACCAAAAAATAATTTGGACAAAAAAGAAATATATTTTTCGGATAAATAGTACCCCACAATAGTACCCTATGAATAGTACTTCGGGAAAAGTGCCTCGTGAATAGTATCCGAACACATGAAAAGTACTCCAAATACCCGAGTGAATAATATTAATTTGAATAGTAATTTGGTGAATAGTAACCCGTGAATAGTAACTCGTGAATAGTACTCCAAAGCATGAAAAGTGCCTAAATACACGAGTGAATAGTAATCGGGTGAATAGTAACTTCTATGAATAGTAACTCGTAAAAGAAAATACCAAAGAAAATGATATTTCATGGCGAGTACAAAAGAAATGATATCTCGATTTAGTATAATAGAATATACTGAAACGCGAATGGATTTTCACCGTCATGCGGTAATCCGTAAAGATGTGTCATTTCCATAATTTAATAAAGAATGAATATGAAGGATCATTCACCATGCTGCGGTAATCCGCATATACATGTTATTCAACATGAATAATAAAGAATGGAATAACAACGAGAATTCACCGAGCATGCGATAGAGCCGCATGCATGAGTTATTCCAACAAAATAATAAAGAATGGAATAACAACGAGAATTCACCGAGCATGCGATAGACCCGCCTGCAGACGAGTTATTCCAATGTAATAATAAAGAACATAATAACAACCCTTATGAGTATTGAAAGAAAATAACTCTCTTAAATGAATACAAAAAATAATACCCCTTACCTAAGAAGAAAGCTGATAATTTGGAATAGTAAGGTAGCAAACTTCTCTTCTTCATTTTCTCTATAATTTCTCTTTAATAATTGCTCTTGTGAGACTTAGTGAATTGGTGAAAAATAATGAAGGAATGAGCTTCTATTTATAGGAAAATATAGTTTCGATAATTGCACGTTTTGGGGCTCAAAATATTACAGTACAATACCTTCAACTTTTCCTTCATTTTTAATTTAGTCATGAAGGTATTATCAAACTTGGACCACCTCCCCTAATATTAAATCATGTGAATCAATAGTAAATCATGTGACTCAATAGTTCTAAACATGTGAAAAAATTAATTATAGTATAGTACCTTTATCTATACCACCATTTTTAACTTAGTCATGCAAGTATTATCAAACTTGCACCAACTCCCCTAATAGTAAATGAATGTAATTCAGTAGTACACACATGTGAACAAATAGTTATAATCATGTGAATTAATAGCAATTAATTGCTCATTTATCCGATTAATTACCCGATTGGTCAATATAACTTCCAGACATCAATTATTATTGAAATAAATATCGGTTTTCACTAACATTAATAATCCCAACACAATGAAACTATAAATTTCATCTTTAATCAACACGAACTTATTCATCATTAATATTATAACTCACAATATTTAACAACCAGGTTGTTCCAAGGAAAGAGGGGGGCTTTTCGATAAGGATATCTCCTTATTGGCGCGCAATTAGGTGACCAAAACTCTCCTTGACAGAATTTCTAGACATTGTCAATATTGCAAATAATAATTTAAATAACTTTGTCGTCTCAATTATTGATTTAATAATATAGCATATTATGCAGATGATACTATGACAATAATTGAATCAATAATATGATAGATATGATGCAGCAATTACTATAGCAATAATTGAGTATAACTGAGTGACTTCTTACGTAAGCATCAATAATCAATACCGTGTGCTACTATTCAACCACGTGTATTACTGTACTTTTACAACCGGGTAGTTCAACAGTTTTAACGGTAACACTTTTGCTGTTATTTTTACAAAAAAATAATTCTGTCGTTTTCTTACTACGACAATACTTCCATTGTGGTGTCCACCAATGATTGTGCCATCCTACGGATATTCCCCGACCAAACGAATATTTTATAACAACTTGCATACTTTGAAAATTTTTCACATATCACCCTTAACTTTAACCTTTTATCAATTTAACCATTTACTAAATAGAATAATTATAAGAAAATTGAACTTTCATTTCATAAAATTTGGGGTCCCACAACTAAAGTCAATCATTGTCATATCAAGTTATAAGTAAAGAGCTCCGAGCCTTTCGCTGGTGACTTCCAAGTCTTGGAATACACCGAAGCCAGAATATCCGTAGGGGACGTCGTGAATAATGATGGCAAGTTGATAGGTATCAATGTGACGTGCTATCCAAGTCTTGGATGAGAGTCACAGTTTTGAATGACATTTCTATTGTTAATAAATTTCCTGACGTATTCTCTGAAGACTTCTTAGCCTATCCCTAGAGCGTGGAATCGAATTTTGTATTGACCCCAGTACAAAACCCATTTCTAAAACCCTAAATATTTCTTCAACCTAAACGAACGTATCATATGCCAAGGACGTTAGCTCGAGCTGTTGAAGATTACGACTATACCATTCAATATCGTCGTGGAAGAGAGAACGTGGTAGCTGACGCGTTGAGTAGAAGATTGTATGCGTTTACGAGTGCGATGTTGTTAACATAAAAACCTATTTCGTATAACTTACAAATGATAAAGATAGAGTTAAAGACTCTAGAGACCCACGTGAAGATAGCGAATATACGATTAGAATCGACTTTAATCGATAAAGTTAAAGCCGCTAAAACTAAACACTCGGAGCTGATGAATGCGAAGAAGAAGGTTCAAGAGGGCATTATTCTAGAAGCAAGAGTCGACGAAGAAAGGAAATCTCAACCCTCGATCTAATTGGCCCATTTGAATTCCTCGATCGAGTAGGAACTGTAGCCTATAGACTCACTTTACCGCCAAGCATGTCGCGGATTCATAACATTTTTTACGTATTGATGTTACGTAAATATGTTGACGACCCAAACCACATTATTAAATTAGAACTAGACGAGATAGCAGAAGATTTAACGTATGAGGGGATACGTGTTAAAATCATGGATAAGAAGGATCGTATTCAACACTCAAAGGTTATACCTCAAGAGTTAGAATCTAAAATGAAGTCAAGGTATCCTTATCTCTTGACATACCACTGGTATGCGTCACGTAAATTTCGAGGCGAAATTTTATAAGGAGGAGATTCAGAGACCCCAAATTTTATGAATAAAGATTTAAATTTCTCGAAATATTTTTTTGAATATTATGGTGTGGATTTGATATAATGTTATAGTTGTGGGTAATATTTATAAATTTTGAAAAGTAAGCAAGTTATTATAAAATATTCGTTTGGTCGGGAAATATTCTTTTTGTTGGGGAATATCCGTACGACGGCACAATCATTAGTAGACCCCACAACAGAAGTATTGTCGTAGTAAGAAGACGACAGAATTATATTTTTATAAAAATAATGGCAAAAGTGTTACAGTTAAAACTGTTGAACAATCCGGTAGTAAAAGTACAGTAATACGCGTGGTTGCATACTAGCACACACGTGATATTAATTTTTGATGCTTACGTAAGAAGTCACTCGCTTATACTCAATTATTGCTACAATGAATTGTTGCATCATATCTCTCATATTATTGATTCAATTATTGTCACGAAGATCATCTGCATAATATGATATATTATTAAATTAATAATTGAGACAGCAAAGTTATTCATATTATTATTTGCAATATTGACTTTGTCTAGAAGTTCTATCAAGGAAAGGTTTGGTCACCTAATTGCACGCCAATAAGGAGAAATCCTTTATCTAAAAGCCCCCTCTTTCACAGGAACGACACGGTTGTTAAATATTGTGAGTTATAATATTAATGATGAATAATTTTGTGTTGATTAAAGATGAAATTGATAGTTCCATTATGTTGGAATTATTAGTGTTAGTGAAAATCGACATTTATTTCGATAATAATTGATGTCTGGAGGTTATATTGACCAATCGGGTAATTAACCGGATAAATGAGCAATTAATTGCTATTGAGTCACATGATTATAACTATTTATTCACATATGTGTACTATTAATTCACATTCATTTACTATTAAAGGAGTTGGTGCAAGATTGATAATACTTGCATGACTAAGTTAAAAATGGAGGTATAGATGGAGGTACTATACTATAATTCATATTTTCACATGTCTAGAACTATTGATTCACATGATTTACTATTAGGGGAGCTGGTGCAAGTTTGATAATACTTGCAGGACTAAATTAAAAATAAAGGAAAAGATGAAGGTATTATTCTGTAATATTTTGAGCCCCAAAATGTGCAATTATCAAAACTATATTTTCCTATAAATAGAAGCTCATTCTTCCTTCATTTCTCACGAATTCACTAAAGCTATAGAGCAATTATTCTAGAGAGAAATTATAGAGAGAAAGAAGAAGAGAAGTCTGTTACTTCACTATTCCAGTATCCAGTCTTCTTTTGAGGTAAGGGGTATTATTCTTTCGTATTCATAAAGAGAGTTATTTTCTTTCAATACTCATAAGTTTTGTTATTCCATTCTTTATTATTATATTGGAATAACCTATCTATGCTCTTAATCCGCATACATGGTGAAATTCTTCTCATTATTCCATTCTTTATTATTACATTGGAATAACTTTCTGCATCTTGCGGTCTATCGCATGCCCGGTGAATTGTTGTTATTCCATTCTTTATTATTACATTCAAATATCATGTCTCATGCGGATTACACATGACTGGTTCCGTTATTTATTATTCATTGGAATATCCTGTGCATATGGATTACACATGACACAGGTTCCATTCTTTATTATTACATTGGAATAACTCATGCATGCGGTCTATCGCATGCCCAGTGAATTCTCGCTATTATTCCATTGTTTATTATTACATTGGAATAACTTTGTCTCTGTGCGGACTACCGCATGTATGGTGAATTCTTCATTATTCCATTCTTTATTATTACATTGGAATAACTTGTCTATGTGATTACCGCATGCATGGTGAATGATCTTTCGTATTCATTCTTTATTAAATTATGGAAATGACCGTCTACGTAGATTCTGCATGGCGGTGAAAATCCATTTGCGGTTTAAGTATATTCTATTATACTGCCTCGAGATATCATTTCTTTTGTACTCGTCATGAAATATCATTTTCTTTGGTATTTTTCTTTTACGAGTTACTATTCATAGGTTACTATTCACCCGATTACTATTCACTCGGGTATTTAGGGCACTTTTCATGCCAGAGTACTATTCACGAGTTACTATTCACGGGTTACTATTCACCCAATTACTATTTACCCGAATATTACTCACTCGGGTATTTGGAGTACTATTCATGTCGGGGTACTATTCACGAGGTACTATTCCCAAAATACTATTCATAGGGTACTATTCACGGGATACTATTTACCCAAAAAATATATTCTTTTCTGTCCAAATTATTATTGGTACATGAATATTATTCTTGAATTTTACTCTATAAAGCAGTATCATGTTCACAATTTGGATATCTTTAAACTCTGAATAAATTTAAAGTCTTTAATCCTTGATTTTGTTTGATTTGATTTTGGTTGATTATTTCTTATATCATTGTCATCATCCTCATGCTTATATTGTGATGAAAGTCATCTTTGGCTTATGTGCATATATGGACTTGGTATAATTATGACCAGGGACTATTTGGTATAATCATGACCGTAATGTGATGAATGATGTGGTAAAAGTCCTCATTGGCCTGTAGTTCATTAATGGACAGTTGTTGGTATGATTATGACCAGGGATTATTCGGTATAATCATGACCATTGATGATTACATGAATATCCTTGGTCGTGGTGTAGGGATGATTCGATTTTATTTATTAAGTTGAGTCTCAGCGATAAAGTTGTTGAAAAACTTTTTAAATCATAGAAGATAGTAGATTTTATGCTCTACTTGACTCTTCTAATGGATTGCTTATTTTCGCTGCAGTTGTTGATCTAAAACTTGTTGTCTATTGTATTATATCAGTTGTTATACTGTTAAAGGCTAAGGATAATTTATTCTGCATTATTTTAGTCATAATATTTCTTACTGGGCTAGTTGAGCTCACCCTTTCTTTCATTGTTCTCTTCAGGAAATGAGAATATAGTTGGGACGTGTCGGGAAATGGAGTGATGGTCCAGGATAAATGGCTTTAGTAGTCCTCACTATTCTGTGAAATAGTGTGGCAATAAATGTAATGAGGACTCCATTAAGTGTGGATATTGTCTAGATGACAATATTCTTATTAAAACTCTCAGTTTATGTTTTGTCGTATTTTACACGACAGTTGTATTATTGAGTTGTATTTGATTTATGTACCATGTATTTGGCGAGTCAAGATGGGTGATGTATACCTATTTTGGGGGCGTCAAACGGACCACAAGAGTCTAAAATATATCTTCACACAGAAGGAGTTGAATATGAGACAAAGGAGATGGCTGGAGTTGATAAAGGATTACGACTGTGAAATCCTGTATCACCCTGGAAAAGCCAATGTAGTTGCCGACGCCTTAAGTAGGAAGGATCGGGAAAAGTTGTTTTTGTTAAAGGCTCAATCTGAGTTAATAACAGAGATGGCTAGGATGGAATTAGAAGTGAAGTTGCCGAGTGAAGCAGGACAAATACTGTTTGCGACAGAGATGCAATCTACCATCGTAGAGAGAGTTAAGGTGGTGCAACTCAAAATTGATGAGTGTGACCGGATAAAGGAGCGACTAACCAATGAAAAAGATACTAAGTATAGTTTTTATAAGGGGGGATTATTAAGATTTGAAGGAAGAATTTGGGTTCTGAATGAGACGGAATTAAAGGAGCAGGTGTTACAAGAGGCTCATAGTTTGAGGTTTTCGATTCATCCTGGTTGTACTAAGATGTATCAAGACCTTCGACAGAGTTTTTGGTGGCCGAACATGAAGAGAGAAATAGTTGAGTATGTGAGTAGGTGCTTGACTTGTCAGAAAGTTAAGGCCGAACATCAACGACCAAGTGGCTTGTTACAGTCATTGGAGATTTCGGAGTGGAAGTGGGAGCATATCACGATTGACTTTGTGGTGGGACTTCCGACTACAACAAAAGGGTTTGATGCGATTTGGGTAATAGTGAACCGGTTAACGAAGTCAGCTCACTTTTTGCCAATTAGGGTCAAGTATAACTTAGACCAGTTAGCTGGACTTTATGTTAAGGAAATAATTTCCAGACATGGAGCACCAGTATCAATTGTGTCAGATCGTGACCCGTAATTCACATCAAACTTTTGGAGAAGTCTACAAGAGCAGTTGGGAATGCAGTTGAAGCTGAGTACGGCGTATTAACCACAAAATGATGGACAGAGCGAGAGAACAATTCAGACGTTAAAAGATATGTTAAGATCTTGCATTATGGATTTCAAGGGTAGTTGGGATGATCATCTACCATTAGTAGAGTTTGCGTATAACAATAGTTATCATGCAAGCATAGGTATGCCGCCTTACGAAGCTTTGTATTGGAGGAAGTGCAGAACACCATTGTATTGGGATGAAGTGGGAGAACGCCGAATGCTAGGGCCAGAATTGGTGCAGCAAATAGCGGATATTGTCAAGTTGATAAGAATGCGTCTTATTGCAGCTCAAAACAGCAAAAGAAGTATGCGAACTTGCATCGAGAAAATAGGGAGTTTGAATTAGGCTCTTACGTATTTCTAAAGGTATCTGCCTGGAAAGGAAAGATACACTTTGGAAAGAAGGAAAAGTTAAGTCTGAGGTTTATAGGACCTTTTGAAGTGTTAAAATGGGTAGGTGAGGTAGCTTATATGATAGCATTACCTCAAGACCTAGAACGAATACATAACATGTTTCATGTATCGGTATTGCGTCCTTATAAGCCAGATTATAAGCACATGATAGAATATGAGCCTATTCATATCGAGAAGGACTTAACGTACGAAGAGACGCCAATTCAAATTGTCGATAGAAAAGAACAAGTTCTGCGGAATAAAGTTATACCTTCCGTGAAGGTGATATGGAAGAACCACGATGCAGAAGAAGCAACGTGGGAATTGGAAGAAAAGATAAAGAAGAATTATCCTCAATTGTTTGAGTAATGAGAGGCGAGATTCTGGGGACAAAATCTTTATAAGGGCGGAAGAATGTAACGACCGAGAAATTCGGATCCTTTGTAAAATAATTTAGTAATGAATAAAATAATATTATTTGTTATTATTATTTGTTAGTAAGATGAATGTCGTTCTATAACCTAGAAACGTCGGAACTTCATAATATTTTAACTACGTGAGAGAATTAAAGTGTTTGAATTTCCAAGACAAAAATAAAAGTTTTCCGAGAAATTTTTTGAAAAATACTATTCATCGATTTCTACTCGGGAATTATTTTTGAACTTCTGAGAAATACGTAACGTTATAATATCGAGGTGAGATGGATTATGTAATAATAATCTAAGTATGGAAAACGTAATATTTTGCATGGGGACTTAAATGAAGAACGTTAAGGATTAAAGACAAAAGGGAATGGAATGGTGGATTTTGTAGGAAGTACAATTCCAATGAGAATTAAGGGGCCATCCCAAGTTATGGTAAGGTTTAGCCAAGTATGGATTTATATGAAGCCCAAGTAAAGTAATGCAAGCCCAATAGGAATAAGCTAAGTTATTTAACTTAAGCCCAATATAATGATCCAATGGGTTAATCATGATCCATGGAGCAAACCATTTTGATGTGGGTTAACTTGGTGACCAAGAACTTTAAGTAATGACCAAGCAAAGGATAGATTTTGTGGTGGCCAAGTAATATGAGTGATTAGCAAGTTTACTTAATTGGTAAGCAAATGAATAGTAAGGAGGTTAGTTAAGGAGGTGGGATGTTCTAATGTCCATTATGCCCTCACTTTGGCTTTCCTATAAATAGAAGGCTAGGATTTTCATTTGTTGCTTGTTATTTTCAACAAACAACTTCTCTTATAAAGCAACTTACTGGTTAGAGAGAATAAGCACTTATAAGTCCAACATCCATTGTTAGATTTCCAAGAAGAAGAAGTTAGTCATCAAAGGTAATGATCTTATGATCTTATATCTTTCGTCTCTATCATTGTAGGATGATAAGAGAAGTGTAACTTAATGAACATGTATGCTAAGAACACTTAAGAAATGGATGATTAATGGACTTAAGTCGTATAATTTATCAATATGTAATTCAAACCTAAATAAGTTAGAACTTATGAAGAACTTATGATGAACTTGTCATAGGTTTTCCATATGAAGTTAGTATATTTGATAAGATGTGAGAATGTTGATTAAAGGACTTAAATCTATAATAAGTCATAAGGAATGAAAACTTGTAGTTTATAAGTTATTAAGTCATGAACTTATGAAGAATAAGTCAAAATATAGCTTGAAAATAAGTTGATGTAACTTGTAGTTTAAAATTTTCGTATGATGGTTGGAATCCATTTAGAACAATGATCAAATCGTTAATAACGAAGTTTCACCATAATTCACACGATTGGACGATAATCATCGAATTCGTGAAATTCTCGGAATGAAAGTCAAATTTTGTGTTTGAACTCAAAAACATTGGTTTTCGATGGAGACAAGTCATATTTGGCATTATAGAGTTGCGGACTCAAAAATAATCAGATTTTGACTTAGAACGAAGAAACAAGCATTGAACGTTCACGAACGTTTATCGTTTTCGTTAAAAATGGACAAATAAGTGAATTTTTAGCAAACGAATTTAAATAGATAAAATTCTTGCCTGAACGCATAGAGTATGTAATTTTTGAACCGTTGGCTTTTGAACGAGCCAATTCAGACTTATAACGAAGAAGTTACAAGTCCGGGAAGTTCGCAAAATTAAAAGTCTGTAAAAAATTTCTGGTGCACAGAGTTGGCGCCGTGGCGCCAACCCAAGCAGTATATTAATTGGTATTTGCATCGCCATATCGATTACTGCATTACCCTCACGAAGTTTCGCATCATGCAATGCGACATATAACTCTGAGACTCGCGCCAGCATGATGCGAGTCCTATCCTTAACCACTGCAGAGTGTATATATTAACGACATGAGATAAGAAAGAAGGGTGGCGTGCATAACGCCAAAACCCTAGGATTTTGATAGAGAAGGAATTTTACAAGTATGAAATGAATGGTAACTCATTAGTAATGAACTAAAGAATTTAATGAAGCATTGTAAGGTATTGTTAAACCTTAATTATTTTATAAGGTTTAAGATAATAATCAAACATGAACGTAATGTGAAGGTAAGAACGATGTAATGAAAAACCAGAACCAATAATAACAAATCTAAGTCATAATTAGATTGAGAAGAAGGGTAAGATTCATTAGGAACCATATATGTTCATTCATGACCTAATGTGTTATATGATGTTATCATTTACTGCAGAGACTTAAAGACTTAAATGAGAACGTGTTATTAATTGTAGCAGACGTTAAAGGCAAGTATTCTAACCCTTGTTCTACTTCAATCTGGACAAGATTTGTAATTTATGTATTCATACACATGAAGTATTGTATGATGAAGTCTAAGCCAACTCTTTCGGCTAGACTTATATTATGTTTCTATCAAGCATGGTCAATGTTTACTAAGTTATATTGGTGTGGTTTTCAAACGAAGACTGAGTATGCTAAAAATATTTTGTCGTCAAATGACAGGCACGTGAGGTTGCTACAACTTAAACGTACATACATTTAATGAATGTAGTGTTGATCAACATAGAGTACTATAGGCTGATCACCTAGACGTGCTCGTAAGAAATGTCAGACTTACGGACTTTGTGTTGGGATGTCATTTTTAAAAAAACTTATGAAATGCTCAAGGTCTTAGACCGAAATTAATATTTTACTGAATATTGTTGTTGTAAAATGTTTTGAAGGAAAAGAAGTGCTATTTTAAATTATCGATAGTACTTTGTAACTATTGTTCAGTTATTGAAGATATACGATTCCTATGTTTCAAGCATGTTGTTTATTAGAATGGTTGTACTTGTTGGGATAGTCATGCTCACTCTTGCTTGAACCATATAAACATAGCTAAGATCGAACGGACCGAAAGCTCCGGCAAGGATAAAGGAAAGGCGAAGACGAACCCGCAGAATACTTATGTAATAGTATAGGGTGAATGATTGTAATATATTTGATATTATGACAAGAAAATGTAATGGTTAAAAAGAACCTGGGGGAATGTTAATATTATTTTGATTATATACAAGACATATTCGTTCCTTTGAGACTTTTCAATTGAATATATGTGTGAATGGTAGTACCGTGTAGCACCATCTGTCGGGTTGGAAGATACCCAGATTTGGGGGTGTCACAATCCCTATATTATGACTGACCAACAAATAAGCTTAGGTAGGACACACTAGCGAAGGATTTACTCGTCTCTCCCCTCCTAGTTCTATTCCCCGATCTCCGCCAGAGACCATATCCCTAAGCTCTGATACCAACTGTGACGCCCCCAAAATAGGTATACATCACTCATTCTGAGTCGCCAAATACATGGTACAGAAACAACTATAACTTTATTAATATAATTATCGTGCAAAAAACGACAACACATGAACTGTGAGTTTAAATACAAATATTATCTTCTAGACAATATCCACACTCAGATAAGTCCTCATTACAATTATTGATACACTATTTTACAACAATAGTGAGGACTACTAAAATAATTTTCTAGGACCATCACTCTATACCCCGACTGGTTCCTGCTATATTCTCGCCTTTTGAGAAGAAAAATGGAACAAAAAGGAAAAGGGTGAGCTCAACTATCCCAGTAAAGAATATTATGACTAAGATAATGTACAACAAATTATCCTTAGTCCTTAACAGGGAAAAATCTGATAGAATATAATAGACAACAAGTTTTAGATCAACAATCTAGCAAATAAAATAATAATTCATCGGAAGAATTACGTAGAATGAAATCTCATCATTATCTATGAATTTAAAAGTCCATCATCAATATTTTATCCTTGTAACATCAATCAATATACATCTTGTATCAAATATTTATCTTTGCATTACAGGCCAAAGATATTCATCAGGTAATCATTCATCTTTGCACTACAGGCCAAAGATATTCATCAAGTGTCACCATTAAAGACTGAGGATAATTCCTGGTCATAATCATACCAAAAATTGTCCATCAATGCACTACAGGCCACTGAGGACTTTTACCACATCATTTATAACATTACAGGTCATGATTATACCGAATGATCCCTGATCATAATCATACCAAGTCCATCTATGCACGTAAGCCAAAGATATACAATTGTAAAATCAATAATCAACTGTCCATCTTTGCATGTAAGCCAAAGATATACAATTGTAAAATTAATAATCAACAGTCCATCTTTGCACATAAGCCAAAGATGACTTTCATCACAATATGAGCATGAGGATGATGACAATGATATAAGCATTAATCAAACGAAAACAAGGATAAATATTAAAGACTTTAAATTTATCCAAATATTATCAATCACTTAATAAACTCATAATCTAATATTATTAATATTATAACAATATTTTAATCACTTCTTAAACTTATAAATAATTTATTTTAATTGTTTACACTTTACCAAATAATGCATTTAATCATTCAAAAATGCCATACTCATAAGATTTCATCACCAATGATCAAATCCCTCATCAAATATATACCTTATATAGGATTCCCAAGCCATAAAATCCTATTTTCCAATTTTGTTACTTCACATAACATATTTAATTCATTTACTCATAACTAGTTCATTTTCATGAAAATACAAAATCAGATCCCAAAAATATTTCTTTTACGAATTTAGCGAATATAGTCCCATATTGAACATATATTTTTCTCGGAATTTTTAAAATTCATTTACTATTTTCATATATTAAAAGCGCGAATATTTAGACATTTATCATAAATTGTACTTTTGTCCAAAAATTCAAAATTTGAGGTATACTCTGTTATATACATGTATTCCCAATAAAAATATCACCAATTTTGGAGTTAACCACAAAGAGTTATAAGGGTTTACTTTTAAAATAGTATTTTCCCATAAAATCCATAACTCTTAATCTATACATCCAAAAATTGTCATTTCTGGACACAATCTAGAAAACTCATCAAATTACCATTTCAATTTTTTCCAAATTTTTGAGGGTCAGAAAAATTATTAAACTGCCCCTGGCAGAAACCCCTTTTTAATGAAAATACTATTCATATGAATACAAAGGATCATTCACCATGCATGCGGTAATCCACATAGACAGGTTATTCTAACAGAATAATAAAGAATGGAATAATAGAAGAATTCACCATGCATGCGATAGACCTTACATGACGAAGTTATTCTCAGCGAATAATAAAGAATGGAACCCGAATCATGCGTAAATACGCATGAGCGAGGATATTCAACGAGAATAATAAAGAATGGAATCGAGTCATGCGTAAACCGCATAGACACGATATTCAACAGAATAATAAAGAATGGAACCTGTCATCATGCGTAAACCCGCATGCATGAGGATATTCCAATAGAATAATAAAGAATGGAATAACAATGAAATTCACCGGCATGCGATAAACCTTACAGACATGTTATTCCAACGTAATAATAAATAATGGAATAACATAAGAATTTCACCATGTATGCGGTACTTATAGGCAGAGTTATTCCAACATAATAATAAGGAATTGAATAACAATAGCTCTCTTCATGAATCTGAAAAGAAATAATACCTTACCTTAGAAAGAAATCTGGATCTTTGGAGTAGAGTGTGGCAGACTTCTCTTCTTCTTTCTCTCTATAATTTCTCTCTATAATAATTGCTCTATAGCTTTAAAACCAATAATCAATAGTCCATCTTTGCACATGAGCCAAAGATGACTTTCATCATAATATAAGCATGAAGATGATGACAATGATATAAGCATTAATCAAACGAAATCAAGGATAAATATTAAAAGACTTTAAATTTATCCAGAGTTTAAAAATATCCAAATTGTCAACATGATACTGCTTTGTGGAGTAAAATTCAAGAATAATATTCATGTACCAAAAAATAATTTGGACAAAAAAGAAATATATTTTTCGGATAAATAGTACCCCACAATAGTACCCTATGAATAGTACTTCGGGAAAAGTGCCTCGTGAATAGTATCCCGGCATGAAAAGTACTCCAAATACCCGAGTGAATAATATTCGGCTGAATAGTAATTTGGGTGAATAGTAACCCGTGAATAGTAACTCGTGAATAGTACTCCAGCATGAAAAGTGCCCTAAATACCCGAGTGAATAGTAATCGGGTGAATAGTAACCTGTGAATAGTAACTCGTAAAAGAAAAATACCAAAGAAAATGATATTTCATGGCGAGTACAAAAGAAATGATATCTCAGACGAGTATAATAGAATATACGAAACTGCAAATGGATTTTCACCCGTCATGCGGTAATCCACGTAGACAGGTCATTTCCATAATTTAATAAAGAATGAATATGAAGGATCATTCACCATGCCTGCGGTAATCCGCATATACATGTTATTCCAACAGAATAATAAAGAATGGAATAACAACAGAATTCACCAGGCATGCGATAGACCGCACAGACAGGTTATTCCAACAAAATAATAAAGAATGGAATAACAACAGAATTCACCAGGCATGCGATAGACCGCACAGACAGGTTATTCCAACAGAATAATAAAGAACATAATAACAACCCTTATGAGTATTGAAAGAAAATAACTCTCTTCATGAATACAAAAGAATAATACCCCTTACCTAAGAAGAAACTGGATACTGGAATAGTAAGGTAGCAAACTTCTCTTCTTCATTTTCTCTATAATTTCTCTTTAATAATTGCTCTTGTGAGACTTAGTGAATTGGTGAAAAATAATGAAGGAATGAGCTTCTATTTATAGGAAAATATAGTTTCGATAATTGCACGTTTTGGGGCTCAAAATATTACTGATCTAATACCTTCAACTTTTCCTTCATTTTTAATTTAGTCATGAAGGTATTATCAAACTTGGACCACCTCCCCTAATATTAAATCATGTGAATCAATAGTAAATCATGTGACTCAATAGTTCTAAACATGTGAAAAAATTAATTATAGTATAGTACCTTTATCTATACCACCATTTTAACTTAGTCATGCAAGTATTATCAAACTTGCACCAACTCCCCTAATAGTAAATGAATGTAATTCCATTAGTACACACATGTGAACAAATAGTTATAATCATGTGAATTAATAGCAATTAATTGCTCATTTATCCGATTAATTACCCGATTGGTCAATATAACTTCCAGACATCAATTATTATTGAAATAAATGTCGGTTTTCACTAACATTAATAATCCCAACACAATGAATGAGGACTTTTACCACATCATTCATCACATTACGGTCATGATTATACCAAATAGTCCCTGGTCATAATTATACCAAGTCCATATATGCACATAAGCCAAAGATGACTTTCATCACAATATAAGCATGAGGATGATGACAATGATATAAGAAATAATCAACCAAAATCAAATCAAACAAAATCAAGGATTAAAGACTTTAAATTTATTCAGAGTTTAAAGATATCCAAATTGTGAACATGATACTGCTTTATAGAGTAAAATTCAAGAATAATATTCATGTACCAATAATAATTTGGACAGAAAAGAATATATTTTTGGGGTAAATAGTATCCCGTGAATAGTACCCTATGAATAGTATTTTGGGAATAGTACCTCGTGAATAGTACCCCGACATGAATAGTACTCCAAATACCCGAGTGAGTAATATTCGGGTAAATAGTAATTGGGTGAATAGTAACCCGTGAATAGTAACTCATGAATAGTACTCTGGCATGAAAAGTGCCCTAAATACCCGAGTGAATAGTAATCGGGTGAATAGTAACCTATGAATAGTAACTCGTAAAAGAAAAATACCAAAGAAAATGATATTTCATGACGAGTACAAAAGAAATGATATCTCGCATTTAGTATAATAGAATATACCTAAAGCGCAAATGGATTTTCACACGCCATGCGGTAATCTACGTAAGCAGTCATTTCCATAATTTAATAAAGAATGAATCTGAAAGATCATTCACCATGCAATGCGGTAATCACATAGACGAGTTATTCCAACGGAATAATAAAGAATGGAATAATGTAAGAATTCACCATACATCACGGTAGTCCGCGTGACAAAGTTATTCCAACGTAATAATAAACAATGGAATAATAGCGAATTCACCGGGCATGCGATAGACCGCATGCATGCCAGTTATTCAACAGAATAATAAAGAATGGAACCCGGTCACGTATGTAATCACATACATGACGAGGATATTCCAACGAATAATAAATAACGAACCGGGTCATGTGTAATCCGCAGACATGATATTGAAATGGAATAATAAAGAATGGAATAACAACGAGAATTCACTGGGCATGCGATAGACCATACAAGACGGGTTATTCCAACAGAATAATAAAGAATGGAATAACAGAAGAATTTCACCATGTATGCGGTACTTCGCATAGATAGGTTATTCCAATATAATAATAAAGAATGGAATAACAAAACTTATGAGTATTGAAAGAAAATAACTCTCTTTATGAATCACGAAAGAATAATACCCTTACCTCAAAAGAAGACTGAATCTTTGGAATAGTGAAATGTGAGACTTCTCTTCTTCTTCTCTCTATAATTTCTCTCTAGAATAATTGCTCTATAGCTTTAGTGAATTAAGTGAGAAATGAAGGAAGAATGAGCTTCTATTTATAGGAAAATATAGTTTTGATAATTGCACATTTTGGGGCTCAAAATATTACGAGAATAATACCTTCATCTTTTCCTTTATTTTAATTTAGTCCTGCAAGTATTATCAAACTTGCACCAACTCCCCTAATAGTAAATCATGTGAATCAATAGTTCTAGACATGTGAAAATATGAATTATAGTATAGTACCTCCATCTATACCTCCATTTTTAACTTAATCATTACAAGTATTATCAATCTTGCACCAACTCCTTTAATAGTAAATGAATGTGAATTAATAGTACACATATGTGAATAAATAGTTATAATCATGTGACTCAATAGCAATTAATTGCTCATTTATCCGGTTAATTACCCGATTGGTCAATATAACCTCCAGACATCAATTATTATCGAAATAAATGTCGATTTTCACTAACACTAATAATTCCAACATAATGGAACTATCAATTTCATCTTTAATCAACACAAAATTATTCATCATTAATATTATAACTCACAATATTTAACAACCAGGTCGTTCCCAGGAAAGAGGGGGCTTTCCGATAAGGATTTCTCCTTATTGGCGTGCAATTAGATGACCAAACCTCTCCTTGATAGAACTTCTAGACAAAGTCAATATTGCAAATAATAATATGAATAACTTTGCTGTCTCATTTATTGATTTAATAATATATCATATTATGCAGATGATACTGTGACAATAATTGAATCAATAATATGAGAGATATGATGCAACAATTACTGTAGCAATAATTGAGTATAACTGAGTGACTTCTTACGTAAGCATCAAAAATTAATATCTGTCTTGTTAGTATGCAACCACGCAGACATATTCTTTACTTTTACTCTTCGGGTACTTCAACGCTTTTAACGATAACACTTAGCCATTATTTTATATAAAAGATAATTATGTCATTTTCTAACTACGACAATACTTTCGTTGTAGGGGTCCACTAATGATTGTGTATCGTCATTTGAATATTCCCTGTTTAAAACGAATATTCCCCAGACCAATCGAATAATATATAACAACTTGCTTACTTTGCAAAATTTATAAATATTACCCACAACTATAACATTATATCAAATCCACACCATAATATTCAAAAAAAATATTTCGAGAAATTTAAATCTTTATTCATAAAATTTGGGGTCTCACATTTACTGCTTATATATATATATATATATATTTACATTCTTGTCGAACGGAGTTTACTTAAATGACCTTTTACCGCTTTATTTACATTCCGTCTGCACAGGAGTTTACTTCGTATGGTTGATCGTTTTTTGCTTTCTTTACATTCATTCCTGAGTTTACTTGTGGCGGTTGATCGCATTCTTCGCTTTATTTATATATTTGATCCCCATGGAGGTGCTTCATGGTGGTTGATCATGTCTCTCTCTCTCTCTCTCTCTCTCTCTCTATATATATATATATATATATATATATATATATATATATATATATATATATATATATACCGCTTTTATATATTTACATTTTCGATCCCCATGGAGGTGCTTTCGTGGTGGTTGATCATATACGTATATATATATTTATTGACTTTTATATATATAATTGCTTACTTTAACTTTTAATATAAGCTAAGATCATGTGAGCCTAGGAATCATGTGATCACAGATTCGATCCACTAAATCTAGATTCGGTTCCGTGATGGACTTTTTACAATTTATGGCGACTTTTGTAAATTATTCACAGTGTTTGAATTTCCTTAGATGGTTGTCATGCCCATGAGGAGTTCAGCACTGCTATATATTATTTTCTCGAAGATGCTTCGCATCTCAAAAATAAAAGCAAACAAGCCGAACATTTAATAATAAAATGAAAATATCAAAGGCCTCAATTACTATTGAGCACAGGGTTTGAAAAACCTCTTTTACAAAACCTCAATGCTATATCTTGTTTAAAATTAAATTTTTGTATAAATTCAAACCCTGTGTATATAGGTTCTAACGAGGCATAGCACTACTTCCAAATAAATTACACATTGATCCACACACACACACACATTTGTATAATAGTTTCTTGAAAAGTGGCGGTCACCGTGGCAACACGGATGTCGGGGGGGTGCCTAACACCATCCCTCCGCATAATCAAACCCCCGAACCCAAATGAATCTCGGTTTCACTGACCCATTTAGCAGTGTCACATCACTAGGTCAATGTGCAAACCTTTTCTCGGTTGGGTTGGTGCAACCAGTTAAAAACACTAACTGGCAACTCTTATAGTCAAATCGTCAACATGATACATGTCGGACATTTTTCACTTGTTTTTCCAAACAAATCTCACATAACATGAGAACACCAAAGAACAAGAACAGAAAAGGGACAAATAAAAATCCCAACGTCGACAGGTCACAAGACAACGAACTTTGTCCATGGTTATAACTATTCTTACAACTTAAACCTAAACAGTCATAAGATTGTAAGGACTTTTCATACTTAGGGGGATCAACCCTTCATGCCATGTATTGTGCACAAACATCTAAACGCTTACGCGTAATAAATCCCCTATAATAGGGTTGTTCTTCTCAGTTTTAGAATACAACTCAGTACCAAAGTAAGTTTGGTTTGGATAAGCTTCAAGGGTAATTTAGAGTTCAATAAACATCAACTAAGGATTAGTTGAATCAAACTTAATAATGTTTCAAGGTTTTGATAACAACATGCTATGGAATAGTTATGAACCACAATCAAATAAACATAATGCATCAAAGTCATGCTTAAGGAATAAGCTTAAAAGCATTGAAAGATATACTAAACCTTGCTTGAGCAATAATAATAAGCTAAGGTTACATTCTTTTTCGATAAAGAAACAGTATTAGAAATTTTGTTCAATGAAGAGTAGGTTTAGGAATAGGAACTTGTTCAATAAAGATACAACTTGAACTTTTGTAATTGATTTAGGGTAATGAACTTGCATAACAATGATAAATGATATAGAATAAGGACCTTACTTCACATAAAGAATTAAGGTTTAAGGAACTTGTATAATCATAATCAGGATAAAGATAAATAATAGCTTGACAACCAAAGGTAAATAGAGTTATGAAACTTGCGTTCATTACAAAAAGAATGAAGTTAGGAAACTTGATCAATTGTAATCAGGATAAGATAAACTCAAATAGATGTTAGAGTTCAGAAACCTCCATAAAATAAGTAAGATATGACAACTCAAATAAAGGTTGGAGTTTGAAAACTTGCGTTACGTGTAAGCTAAACCGTATACTTGATTCACAATATCCTATACACATGTCATCACGACATAATTAGTTACTACATGTACTCAGTACATAATTAAGTATTTATTTCATGTACGACTTGTAGTCTTTAGTTCAACTACTTGATTAAACTATAACTCTTTAATTTATCACGTAATTCATTAATTGCTAATAATATTTTTCATACTTGGTACTATAACACCACAATAAGACAAAATCACATTTTAACAGTCACAATATTACCCTTTATCAACAATTACAGAATTGTATAATCAAAATAAATTTTACGCCAAAGCGCTAATCGTGCCAAGCGATGCGAGACAAAGGGCTATAATTGGCACTGCACTTTGGAATTGTACTATGGGGTTTGCGTTGTAGCTTGAAATGCGATTCTAAGCGAATGCGATGTTAAAAGAACACAAAAGAAAGCCTAATTAGCTTACAAGCTACTTTTTAACAACAAATATAGCACACATAAAATATATAAACCTAACAGAAAAATAACTTAAGGTTTTGAACATATTTTTAACTATATAAACAACATAAACATTATAACCTTTAATTTCATTGTTTCTACTATTTCTTCACCCTTTTGACATTTATAGTGAAATTCATCATTGTGAATTCATTTTTCAACCAAAACAGTTAATTTAAATTACTTTGTTTTCATTTCTTCCTATATTTTCACAATCAATAGTCAATTTATGGTTTATACTATGAATTGAGTATCAATTTTGATTCTAAATTAAGCCGTATCAAACATATATCATGTAAGACCCCAACTTTTATGAATAAAGATTAATTTTCTTGAAATATATTTTTGAATATTATGGTGTGGATTGATATAATGTTATAGTTGTGGGTAATATTTACAAATTTTGCAAAGTAAGCAAGTTATTATAAAATATTCGATTGGTCAGGGAATATTCATTTTAATAGGGAATATTCGTACGACGACACAATCATTGGTGGACCCCAAAACAAAAATATTGTCGGAGTTAGAAAATGACGAAAATATCTTTTTATAAAATTAACGGTGAAAGTTTTACCATTAACTATTGAAATACTCAGTGGTAAAAGTACAGTAATATATGTGGTTGCATAGTAGCACACAGTATTGTACAGTATCTTTGATTATTGATGCTTACGTGAAAAGTCACTCAGTTATACTGAATTATTGCTACCGTAATTACTGCATAATATATCTCATATTTTTTATTCAATTATTGTCATATTATCATCTGCATAATATTTTATATTATTAAATCAATAATTGAGATGAAAAAGTTGTTCATATTATTTTTTGCATTATTGACGATGTCTAGAAAGTTATGTCGAGGAAATGGGTTTGGTCACCTAATTGGGCGCCAATAAGAAGAAATCTTTATCTGAAAGCCTCCTCTTTCCTGTGAATGATCTGGTTGTTAAATATTTGGAGTTATAATATTAAAGATGAATAAGTTCATGTTGATTAAAGATGAAATTGATTTTTTCATTGTGTTGGGTTTATTAGTGTTAGTGGAAATCGACATTTATTTCGATAATAATTGATTTCTGGAGGTTAAATTGACCAATTGGGTAATTAATCGGATAAATAATCAATTAATTACTATTAGTTTACATGCATATAACTATTTATTCACATGAATGGAAATATTGATTCACATGCATGTACTGTTGATTCACATGCATATTCTATTAGGGGAGGTGGTGCAAGTTTGATAATACTTGTAGGACTAAATTAAAAATAGAAGAAAAGATGAAGGTACTATACTGTAATAATTTGAACCCCAAAACGTGCAATTATCGAAACTATATTTTTCTATAAATAGAAGCTCATTCTTCTTTCATTCTCACCAATTCACTAAGACTCACAAGAGCAATTATAGAGACAGAAGCTATAGAGAGAGAAACTATAGAGAGAAAGAAAAAGAGTATTCTGCTACTTCACTATTCCAGTATTCAGTCTTCTTCTAAGGTAAGGGATATTATTTTTGTTCAATATTCGTATGAAATAATATTTTCTTCCATACTCTGTAGTATGTAAGTAATATTATTTTGTTTAGTATTCCTAATTCTACACTCATTTTTTTAAAGTATTGCTTCTATATTCCGTACAATTAGTAGAATATTCTTGAAATTTGCGCTTCATCTAGTATCATTTCACAAGAATATTTTTCTGAACATTCTTGTTAAATTTTAAGCTTTTTATGCCGGAGTACTGTTTATGGGGTACTATTCACAAAGTACTATTCATCGATTACTATTCACTCAGGTACTATTCACCTGGGGTACTATTCATGACAAAAATTGATTTCTTTTCTGTCCAAATCATTTTTGATACAATATTATTCTTGAATTTTACTCCACAAAGCAGTATCATGTTGACAATTTGGACATTATTGAATCCTGGATAAATTAAATTATAAATATTTAAAAATTTATCCTTTGCTTTCTTTTAATTGAATTCTTATATCATTGTTATCATCCTCATGCTTATATTCTGATGAAAGTCATATGTGGCTTACGTGCATAGATGAACTATTGATTGGTATGATTATGACCAAGGATTATTCGGTATAATCATGACCGTAATGTTACAAATGATGTGATAAAAGTCCTCATTAGCCCATAATGCATTAATGGACAGTGGTTGGTATGATTATGACTATTGGTGAAAACACGAATATCCTTGGCTCGTAGTGCATGGATAATTCGAGGTTGTGATACTAATGAATATCCTTGGCCCATAGTGCATGGATAATTCAGTGATGTTGATTATTTATTAAGCCGAGTCTCAGCGATAATATTGATGATAAACTTTTTAAATCATAGAAGATAGTAGATATCATGCTCTACTTGACTCTTCTAATGGATTGTGTGTTCTACTGCAGTTAAACTTGATGTTTATTGTATTTTATCAGTTTAACACTGTTGAAGGATAACGATAATTTATTCTGCATTATCTTAGTCATAATATTTCTTATTGGGCTAGTTGAGCTCACCCTTTTGCTTTCATTGTTCTCTTTAGGAAATGAGAACGTAGCCGGGACTAGTCGGGGAACGGAGTGATGGTCCGAGATGGTGTTATAGTAGTTCTCACTATTTTATAAAATAGTGTGATAATAATTATAATGAGAACTCCATTTGAGTTTGGATATTGTCTAGAAGACAATATTCGTGTAAAAACTCTCAGTTCATGTTGTATAATTAAGTTTGTATTTGTATTTTGTACCATGTATTTGGCGACTCAGAATGGGTGATGTATACCTATTTTGGGGGTATCACAGTTGCTATCAAAGCTTAGGGATATGATCCCTGGCTGAGATGTGAGACTAGAACTAGGAAGGGACAGACGGGTTAATCCTTCGCTAGTATGACATACTTAAGTTATTTGTTATTTAATTGGTCGGTCATAGTATAGTGATAATATCTGGCATGTCAATAAACCCTTGTTTTTTGGTAATGTTTTAAAATGGCATCTGAAAATATTGAGATAAGCAATGGAGCACAGGAGACCGTTGAGTCACCACAGATCAATAACCAGGAAAATGTGCATCAGTAAGGAAACAATCCTCATGTACACATCAACACCGACCAAATGATGAACGACGAAATGTTCAGAGGCTTTCTGCAATTCATGCAACATCAAGCGAGAGAGACCTGTAAGACCCCAACTTTTATGAATAAAGATTAAATTTTCTCGAAATATATTTTTGAATATTATGGTGTGAATATGATATAATGTTATAATTTTGCAAAGTACGCAAGTTGTTATATAATATTCGATTGGTCAGGGAATATTTGTTTTAACAGGGAATATTCGTATGACGACACAATCATTGGTAGACCTCACAACGGAATTATTGTCGGATTGAGAAAATGATAAAAATATCTTTTTATGAAAATAACGGCGGAAGTTTTACCATTAACTGTTGAAACACCCGGTGTTAAAAGTACAGTAATATGTGTGGTTGCATAGTAGCACACGGTATTGATTATTGATGCTTACGTGAGAAGTCACTCAGTTTTGTTCAATTATTGCTACAATAATTGTTGCATAGTATCTCACGTTATTTGATTCAATTATTGTCGATATTTTATATATTAGTAAATCAATAATTGAGATGACAAAGATATTAATATTTGCAATATTGACGATGTCTAGAAGTTCTGTCAAGGAGAGGTTTGGTCACCTAATTGCGCGCTAATAGGGAGAAATCCTTATTGGAAAGCCCCCTCTTTCCTGGGAACGACCTGGTTGTTAAATATTGCGAATTATAATAATGATGATAAATGTTGTTAAAAATATTGAGGGAATTTTTATGAAGTAATTGTGTAAAGTTTACTTATTTTATGGATCCCCATTTACCCATTTTTCAAAATAATCGGAAGAAAGTTATAAATTATATATATATATATATATATATATATATATGTATAACATGTGTGTGGGTGGTGGTGGTTCTGGTGGATGATTTTGGCAGCATGTAATGTTGTTTTTCAAAGCTTGGACCTTTTGGCCAAAATTTTCAAGTTATGCATTATTATGGATAGCTTGTGATTTAGGGTGCTTTTTAATTGGTTAAGGCTTCCATATTGGCATGTGTAGTTTTTTCTAATTGGCCAACTCCTTGAAAAGGAATACTGATATGTTGGAACCGTGAAATTGTGATGTTCCGTCCGTGATTTTTTAAAAATAAATGCTGCGTCCATTTCTTAACAGTACCCCTTCCATTCTCCTATAAATAGGATGCTTAGTTAGAATTGAAAATCACAATAGAATCAGAGAATTCTTCTTCTATAATATTGAGCGTATTTCTTTAGAGTTTTAGAAAGCTTTGAGCGTAGAAAATAATAAGTTTTCTTCAAGAATATCCTCGCTATACAAGTTGGAATACTCTTCTTTTCAAGATAAGGGATGTTATTTTTGTTCAATATTCGCTTGAAATAATATTTTCTTCCGTACTCTGTAGTATGTAAATAATATTATTTCATTTCAGATTTCAAATTCTATATCATTTGGTTAAAGTTTTGGCTTCTATACTCCATGAAATTAGTAGAATATCCTTCATATTTGCGCTTCATCCAGTATCTTTTCATGAAAATATTATTCTGAGCATTCTTGATAAGTTTTAACTTTTTCATGCCGGAATACTATTCACGGGGTTACTATTCTCGAAGTACTATTCACTTGAGTACTATTCACCTGGGGTACTATTCACCCAGGGTACTATTCATGATAAAAATTGATTCGTTTTTGGTCCAAATTATTTTTGGTACAATATTTATTCTTGAATTTTACTTCACAAAGCAGTATCATGTTGACAATTTGGACGTTATTGATTTCTGAATAAATTAAATTATAAATCTTTAAAAATTTATCCTTGAACTTGTTTTATTGAATTCTTATATCATTGTCATCATCCTCATGTTTATATTATGTTGAAAGTCATATGTGGCTTCAGAGTGCATAGATGGACTTGGTATGATTATGACCAGGGATTATTCGGTATAATCATGACCGTAATGTTACAAATGATGTGGTAAAAGTCCTCATTGGCCCGTAGTGCATTGATGGACAGTTGTTGTCATGATCATGGCCATTAATTAATACACGAATATCCTTGTCCCGTAGTCCATGAATAATTTGTGGTCGTGATACTAAAGAATATCCTTGGCCGTAGTGTAGGGGTGATTCAATGATGTGGATTATTTATTAAGCTAAGTCTCATCGATAAAATTGATGATAAACCTTTTAAATCATAGAAGATAGTAGATTTTATGCTTTACTTGACTCTTTTAATGGATTACTTGTTCCGCTGCAGTTAAACTTGATGTTTGTTATATTTTATCAGTTTAACACTGTTGAAGGCTAACGATAAATTATTCTACATTATCTTAGTCATAATATTTCTTACTAGGCTAGTTGAGCTCACCCTTTTACTTTCATTGTTCTCTTTTGGAAATGAGAACGTAGTAGGGCCTAGTCGGGGAACGGAGTGACGATCCAGATGTTTACATTAGTAGTCCTCACTATTCTATGAAATAGTGTGATAATAAATGTATTGAGGACTTCCTTTGAATTTGAATATTGTCTAGAAGACAATATTCGTATTAAAACTATCAGTTTATGTTTTGTTGTATTATACACGACAGTTGTATTATTAAGTTGTATTTGAATTTTGTACCATATATTTGGCGACCCAATATGGGTGATGTATAACTATTTTGGGGGCGTCACAGCTGGTATCAAAGCTTAGGGATATGATCCCTGGCTGAGATTTGAGACTAGAACTAGAAGGGGAGAGTCGGGTAATTCCTTCACTAGTATGACTTACCTAAGTTTATTTGGTATTTAATTGGTCGGTCAGAGTATAGGGATAATATGTGATATGTCAATTAACCCTTGTTTTGTGGTAGTATTTGAAAATGACATCCGAGAATGTTGAGAATAGCAATGGAGCACAGGAGACCGTTGAGTCTCCACAGATCCATACCTAGGATAATGTGCAATAGGAAGACAATAATCCTCAGGTAAACAACATAGATCAAATGATGAACGATGGGATGTTAAGAATCTTAATGCAATTCATGCAACATCAGGTGAGAGCGGCTCCTGTCCAAAATGCAGGTGGAAACACTAGCAACTCTCGTATGGTCACCGCTAAACAGTTCAAGGAGCTGGGACCACCGGAATTTTTTTGGAGAGCCAAAACCACTTAAGGCGGAGACGTGGATAAAGCAGATTAGCAAGATATTTGATGTCTTGGGATGCTCCGAGGAGCAAAAGGTTCCCTTTGCCACCTTCATGTTTCGAGTAGAGGTAGATTACTGATGGGAATCTGTAAAGCGTACTCAACCTGCTGCACTGAAGATGACTTGCGAGAAGTTCCAAAAACTGTTCAACGACAAGTACTTTCCCGAAAGTATTCGTCATATGAAAGAGGTAGAGTTCATTAAACTGGAGTAAAACAACATGACCGTGTCGCAGTATGAAGCCAAGTTTGCCGAGTTGTCCCTATTTGCATCCCACTTAGTTGATAATGAGGAGAGAATGACACGGATGTTTCTAAGAGGTTTGAAACCCAAGATACGTCAATACCTTATCTCTCACAAACTTTGCTTGTATTCAGATGTTGTTAATAGGGCTTAGTTATTGGAGCGCGATAATGAGTCAACTCAAGCAAGAGAGAGCAGACGACAAAATGATAATACCAGTGGTAGCAGTCATCGAAGCGGTGATAACAAACGTGGAGGGAATCAACATGCCAGAAATGGTAACCACTTCGGTGGTAATCATGGCCAAGACAATAAGAATGGACATTTCAAGAAGAGGAGATTCAACAATGATGGAAAGACGTCAACATCAGTACCCTTTGTTAAGGAAGGAGAACGACAACCTATCATATGCTTCAAATGCGCAGGGGAGGGATATATCAGTCCAAACTGTGTGCAACAGTCCAAAACGTGTTACAATTGTGGAAGAGAAGGTCACCTAGCTCAATTTTTTCGTTCAGGGAAGTCAAGTCCAGCTGGGATGGAGGCACCAAAGGCCGTTCCAGAAAAGTCAAAATCGGTAGTTCAAGGGAGAGCATTTTTCGTAACCTCCCAGAAAGCAAGTAACCCGAACGAGATCATCACGGGTAAGCTTATCATAAACTCTAGCGAAGTCTATACCTTATTTGATACCGGTTCTACCCATTCTTTTATTTCTCCTATTTGCGCTCAACTTTTAAATTTGACTCCGGAGAAATTAGCCTTTCACTTATCTGTTGAAACTCCGTATGGAGAAACCTTCATTACACCCACTGTTTATAAGTCTTGTTTGGTTCAAGTCGGAACCCTCACATTACCTATCGATCTTATTTCATTGAAAATACTTGCATTTGACGTAATTCTAAGGATTGATTGGTTAACTAATCATCATGCAAAAATTAATTATTTTTGTAAGGTTGTTAGCTTTCATATTCCTAACCAACCTATTATGTGAATTCAAGAAACCAAACCATTAAAATCAATCACTGTCATCTCAAGCAATAAAGTTATTCGTTTATTGAAAAACAGATGTCAAGCTTTCTTAGCTCATGTCACAGATTTAAATAAAAATACGTCAGTTTTGAATGATATTTCTATTGTTAATAAATTTCCTGACGTATTCCTTGAAGAACTTCTTGGCCTACCCCCAGAGCGTGAAATTGAATTTGTATCGACCTTGAACCCGGTACAAAACCCAATTCCAAAGCCCCATATCGAATGGCTCCTATTGAACTTCAAGAGTTAAACACCCAACTGCAGGAATTGTTAGACATTGGCTTTATTCATCCTAGTACGTCTCCTTGGGGTGCTCATGTTCTATTCCTGAAAAAGAAAGATGGGAGTATGCGACTTTGTATTGATTATCGGGAGTTGAACCACGTTACTATCAAAAATAGATATCCGTTGCCTCGCATTGATGACCTGTTTGACCAGTTGCAAGGCACCAAATTCTTTTCAAAGATCGATCTTCGTTCAGTATATCATCAGTTAAATATTAAAACCGATGACATTCCAAAGACAACTTTTAGAACTAGGTACGGGCATTATCAATTCCTAGTCATGTTTTTTGGATTGACTAATGCTCCTGCTGCCTTCATGGATATGATGAACTCAAGGAATATTTGGATCACTTTGTGGTCATCTTTATTGTTGACATCCTCATATATTCCAAAAGCCGTGAAGATCATGAGCAACACTTGAGGTCGATACTCCAAAAAGCTTCAGAAACAAGCTTTATGCCAAGTTGAAGAAATGCGAGTTCTAAGCGAGGAAGTAGCATTCCTTGGGCACGTGGTATCGTCGCTGAATATCATTGACGTGAAAGATTGAATCTATTCAAAGTCGGAATAACCTAAATCGTTGAATCAAGTACGTAGCTTTCTGGCTTAAATTGGTTATTATCAGAGATTCGTAGAAGGGTTTTCTCGAATTGCTACTCCATTAACTCAGCTGACTCAAAAAGATACAAAGTTTGGTTGGACTGAGGAATGTGAGAAGAGTTTTCAAGAACTTAAGAGGAGACTCATTTCAGCACCTGTTCTGACAATACCATCTGGTTTGGAGGGATTTGTCATCTATAGTGATGCTTCGGGCAAAGGGTTAGGATGTGTTCTCATGCAACATGGGAAAGTCATAGCCTATGCCTCTCGACAACTCAAAGAATATGAGAGGAATTATCTTACTCATGATCTAGAGTTGGCAGCTGTTGTCTTCACACTTAAAATTTGGAGGCATTACTTGTATGGGGAGAAAGTGGAGATCTATACGGATCATAAAAGCCTCAAATATTTCTTCACCCAAAAGGAACTCAACATGCGGCAATGACGTTAGCTTAAACTGTTGAAAGATTATAATCATACCATCCAATACCATCCTGGAAAAGCGAACATGGTAGCTGACGCATTGAGTAGAATATCATATGCAGGTACGAGTGCGTTATTGTTAATGCAAAGTGTGAGACCCCGGATTTTATGAAATGAAAGTATTCAATTTTCTTATAAGTATTCTATTTAGTAAATGGTTAAATTGATAAAAGGTTAAAGTTAAGGGTGATATTTGAAATTTTTTTAAAGTAAGAAAGTTGTCAAAAAATAATCGGTTATAAAAAATACAAGAATACGCTGTGGTTGCATAAAGAAGACACGGTATTGATTATTGATGCTTACGTGAGAAGTCACCTCTGCTTTTATTCAATTAATGTCGAAATATTTTCTATTATTAAATCAATAATTGAGACGACAAAGTTATTCATATTATTATTTGCAATATTGACAATGTTTAGAAGTTATGTCAAGAGAGGTTTGGTCACCTAATCAAGCGGCTAATAAGGAGAAATCCTTATCTAAAAGCCCCCTATTTCACGGAACGACTCGTTGTTAAATATTGTGAATTATAATAATGATGAATAAGTTAGTTCGTAAGATTAAAGATGAAATTGATAGTTCCATTGTGTGGGAATTATTAGTGTTAGTGGAAATCGACAATTATTTTCGATAATAATTGATGCCTGGAGGTTATATCGACCAATCGGGTAATTAATCGGATAAATGAGCAATTAATTGCTATTAATTCACATACTTATAACTATGTGTTCACATGTGTGTACTATTGATTCACATGATTTACTATTAGGGGAGTTGGTGCAAGATTGATAATACTTGCATGGCTAAATTAAAAATGGAGGTATAGATGAAGTACTATACTATAATTAATTTTTTCACATGTTTAGAACTATTGAGTCACATGATTTACTATTGATTCACATGATTTACTATTAGGGGAGGTGGTGCAAGTTTGATAATACTTGCAGGACTAAATTAAAAATGAAGAAAAAGAGGAAGGTATTAAACTGTAATATTTTGAGCCCCAAAATGTGCAATTATTGAAACTATATTTTCCTATAAATAGAAGCTCATTCTCCTTCAATCCTCACCAATTCACTAAGTCCCACAAGAGCAATTATAGATATATAAGCTATAGAGAGAGAGGCTATAGAGAGAAAGAAGAAACGAAGTCTGCTACTTTACTACTCCAGTATCCAGTCTTCTTCTGAGGTAAGGGTTATTATTTTTATATTCTGAAGAGATATTATTTTTCGTATTCGTATGAATATTATTATCATTCAATATTCATTATATTCGTTTCATATTCGTAAGGAATATTATTTTTGTTCAATATTCGTAAGGAATATTATTTCCGTTCAACCATTATAAGTAAGGGGTTTCTGCTAGTGGCAGTTTCGTAATTTTTCTGACTCTCAAAAATTCTAAAAAAATTTAAAATGATACTTTGATGAGTTTTCTAGATTGTGTCCAAAAATGGCAATTTTTGGATGTAATTAGGAGTTATGAATTTTATGGGAAAAGACTTTTAAAAGTAAACCCTTATAACTCCTTGTGGTTAACTCCAAAATTGGTGAAATTTTTATTGAGAGTACATCTATATAACAGCAGTATACCCTATAAATTTCGGAATTTTTGGATAAAAGTACAATTTTTGATAAATGTCTAAATATTCGGCAGTTTTAGTCATATGAAAAATAGTAAATGAATTTTAAAAATTCTGAGAAAAATATATGTTCAATATGGGACTATATTTTGCTAAATTCCAGAAAAGAAAATTTGTTTGTACTGATTTGGTATTTTTCATGAAAATGGACTAGTTATGAGTAAATGAATTAAATATGTTATGTGAAGTAAGAACATTGGAAAAATAGGATTTTATGGCTTGAGAATCCTATACAAGGTATATGCAGATTTTTGATGAGAGTTTTGGTTATTGGTGATGAAATCTTATGAGTTTGTCATTTTAGGATGATTAAATGCATTAATTAGTAAAGTGTAAATAATTAAAATAAATTGTTTATAAGTTTAAGAAATGATTAAAATATTGTGGTAATATTAATAATATTAGATTATGAGATTATTAAGTGATTTATAACATTTGGCTTAAGGTATTATAAATATTGATATGGATTTTATTGTGAACCTTTATCTTTTTGTGTCGGGGTTACTATTCACGTATACGACACTATTCACGTATACGGCACTATTCATGTATATGACACTATTTGCGTATATGACATTATTTATGTATACGGTACTATGTACAAATACGGAGTACTATTCATGAGTTACTATTCACAAGTTACTATTCATGAGTTATTATTCACGAGTTACTATTCATGAGTTATTCACGAGTTACTATTCACGGGGTACTATTTACCCAAAAAAATATATTTTTTTCTGTCCAAATTATTTTTGGAATATGAATATTAGTCTTGAATTTTACTCCACAAAGTAGTATCATGTTGACAATTTGGATATTTTTAAACTCTAGATAAATTTAAAGTCTTTAATATTTATCCTTGATTTCGTTTGATTAATGCCTATATAATTGTCATCATCCTCATACTTATATTGTGATGAAAGTCATCTATGGCTTACGTGCATAGATGAACTGTTGATTATTGGTTTTATAGTTGTATATCTTTGGCTTACGTGCAAAGATGGACAGGTGTATGACATGATCATAACCACTGGTGATAATAACGAATATCCTTGGCCCGTAGTGCATGGATAATCCGATGATGTGATTGGCAGGATCATGACCATTACTTAACAGTTGAATGTCTTTGGCCGTAGTGCACTGACAGACAATTGATTGGTATGATCATGACCATTGGTTTTATAATTGAATATCTTTGGCCCGTAGTGCAAAGGTAGACAACGAATTGGTATGATCATTGTTATTACATTTGAATATCTTTAGCCTTTGGGGTAAGGATATTGAGTAAACGTTCTATTAAGCCTTTGTGGAAAGGAGAAACTGTTGAGTTATATGATTATAAATATGAATTGTGGATTTAACTATAATCTTTGGTGGTTTAGGTGAAGACAGGAGATGATAGTTCTTTTTGTCTTGGGTATAACAAAGAACTGTTGTTGAGTATTACAGGAATGAAATATTAACGATGAACTTTTAATCAAGAAGAGATAGTAGATATTTTGTTCTAGTTGACTTTTCTAATGGATTGTTTATTCCGCTGTAGTTGTTAATCTAAAACTTGTTATCTACTATATTCCATCAGTTGTTTTACTGTTGAAGGCAAAGGATAATTTATTTTGCATTATCTTAGTCATAATATTTCTTACTGGGCTAGTTGATCTCACCCTTTCTTTCATTGTTCTCTTCAGGAAATGAGAATATAGCTGAGACGAGTCGGGGAATGGAGTGATGGTCCAGGATAAGTAGCTTTAGTAGTCCTCACTATTCTGTGAAATAGTGTGATAATAATTGTAATGAGGACTTCATTGAGTGTGGATATTGCCTAGAAGGCAATATTCTTGTTTAAACTCTCAGCTATGTTTTGTTGTATTTTACACGACTGTTGTATAATTAAGTTGTATTTGAATTTATGTACCATGTATCTGGCGACTCAAGATGGGTGATGTATACCTGTTTTGGGGGCGTCACACAAAGGCCCATTTTGTATGACTTGCAAAGGATGGAGATAAAGTTAAAGACTCCAGGGGCCCATGTGAAGATGACAAATATACGAGTAGAACCGACTTTAATTGATAAAGTTAAAACTGCTCAAGTCACAAACCTGGAGCTGATGCGTATGAGGAAGAAAGTACAAGAAGGTGCTATTCCGGAAGCAAGAATCGATTAAGAAGGAATACTTCGAGTCAACTCCAGACTTTGTGTTCCTAACGACCCTGATTTAAAGTATAAAATCATGATGGAGGCGCACAACACACCGTTTGCAATCCATCTTGGGAGTACCAAAATGTTTCGTGATCTTCGACATACATTTTGGTGGAGCAATATGATGAGAGAGATCGCAGAGTTTATCTCAAGGTGTCTAACTTGTCAACGAGTCAAGGCGGAACATCAAGTGCCAAAAGGTCCATTGCAACCACTTGAAATTTCAGAATGGAAGTGGGAGCACATTACCATGGATTTCGTTACTGGTCTTCCTAAGGTTTCTCAAGGCATAGATGCAATTTGGGTCATTGTTGATAGATTGACCAAGTCTGCTCATTTCTTACCAATACGAGAAACTTATACACTTGAACGTCTTGCTTGTATATACATAAATGAGGTTGTAAGATTGCATGGTATGCCAGTATCCATAGTTTCTGATCGAGACCCAAGATTCACTTCAAGATTTTGGTTTAGTTTGCAAAAAGCTATGGATACGGATTTAAAATTTAGTTCAGCTTATCATCCTCAAACGGACAGGCAGTCAGAGAGGACTATTCAAACTCTTGAAGATCTATTAAGACTCTGTGTCTTTGACTTCGAGGGAAGTTGGGACAAGTTCTTACCATTGGGGGAGTTTTCCTACAACAATAGTTATCAAAAAAGTATTGGCATGACTCCATTTGAGGCGTTGTATGAAAGTAAGTGTCATTCTCCAGTATGCTGGGATAAGGTGGGTGAAGCAACGTTGTTGGGACTAGAGTTGGTGCGTATGACTACGAAAAAGATTCAAACGATCCGACAACGTATAAAAACCTCACAAGATCAACAAAAGAGTTATGTTAATCTTCATCGAAAGGACGTCGAATTCGATATTGGAGTTCATGTGTTGTTACGTGTTACTCCATGGAAAGGAGTTACGAGATTTGGAAAGAGAGGAAAGCTCAATCCTCGATTCATTGGCCCATTTTTAATCCTCGATCGAGTAGGAACTGTGGCCTATAGACTCGCTTTACCGCCAAGTATGTCTCGTGTTCATAACATTTTTCACATATTCATGTTACGTAAATATGTGGAAGACCTGAACCACATTATTGAGTTAGAACCGAACGAAATAGCGAAAGATTTAACGTATGAAGAGATTCTTGTTAAAATCTTGGATAAGAAGGATCATATTCTACGCTCTAAGGTTATACCTCAAGTCAAAGTTTTGTGGAGAAACCACGATGTTGAGGAAATGACCTGGGAGTTTGAATCTGAAATGAAATCAAGGTATCCTTACCTCTTCGACATACCAGGTACGTACCCTAATTTCGAGGACGAAATTTCATAAGAATGGGAGGTTGTAAGACCCCAACTTTTATGAATAAAGATTAAATTTTCTCAAAATATATTTTTGAATATTATGGTGTGGATATGATATAATGTTATAGTTGTGGGTAATATTTATAAATTTTGCAAAGTACGCAAGTTGTTATATAATATTCGATTGGTAGGGAAATATACATTTTAACGGGGAATATTCGTACGACGACACAATCATTGGTGGACCCCACAATAGAATTATTGTCGGATTGAGAAAATGATAAAAATATCTTTTTATGAAAATAACGACAGAAGTTTTACCGTTAACTATTGAAACACCCGGGGTTAAAAGTGCAGTAATACGCGTGGTTGCATAGTAGCACACGGTATTGATTATTGATGCTTACGTGAGAAGTCACTCAATTTTGTTCAATTATTGCTACAGTAATTGTTGCATAGTATCTCACATTATTTGATTCAATTATTGTCGATATTTTATATATTAGTAAATCAATAATTGAGATGACAAAGTTATTATTATTATTATTTGCAATATTGACGATGTCTATAAGTTCTGTCAAGGAGAGGTTTGGTCACCTAATTGCGCGCTAATAGGGAGAAATCCTTATTGGAAAGCCCCCTCTTTCCTGGGAACGACCTGGTTGTTAAATTTTGCGAATTATAATAATGATGATAAATGTTGTTAAAAATATTGAGGGAATTTTTATGAAGTAATTGTGTAAATTTTACTTATTTTATGGATCCTCATTTACCCATTTTTCAAAATAATCAGAAGGAAGTTATAAAGTATATATATATATATATATATATATATATATATATATATATATATATATATATTTGTATAACATGTGTGTGGGTGGTGGTGGTCCTGGTGGATGATTTTGGCAGGATGTAATGTTATTTTTCAAAGCGTGGACCTTTTGGCCAAATTTTTTAAGTTATGCATTATTATGGATAGCTTGTGATTTAGGGTGCTTTTTAATTGGTTAAGGCTTCCATATTGGCATTTGTAGTTTTTTCTAATTGGCCAACTCCTTGAAAAGGAATACTAATATATTGGAACCATGAAGCTGTGATGTTCCGTCCGTGATTTTTTAAAAATAACTTTTGCGTCCATTTCTTAACAGTACCCCTTCCATTCTCCTATAAATAGGATGCTTAGTTAGAATTGAAAATCACACCAGAATCAGAGAATTCTTCTTCTATAATATTGAGCGTATTTATTTAGAGTTTTAGAAAGCTTTGAGCGTAGAAAATAATGAAAGTTTTCTTCAAGAATATCCCCGCTATACCAGTTGGAATACTCTTCTTTTCAAGGTAAGGAATGTTATTTTTGTTCAATATTCGCTTGAAATAATATTTTCTTCCATACTCTGTAGTATGTAAGTAATTTTATTTCGTTTCAAATTTCAAATTCTATACTCATTTGGTTAAAGTTTTGGCTTCTATATTCCATGAAATTAGTAGAATATCCTTCATATTTGCGCTTCATCCAGTATCTTTTCATGGAAATATTATTCTGAGCATTCTTGATAAGTTTTAACTTTTTCATGCCAGAATACTATTCACGGGGTTACTATTCCTGAAGTACTATTCACAAGGTACTATTCACTAGAGTAGTATTCACTCGGGGTACTATTCATGCTAAAAATTGATTCGTTTTCGGTCCAAATTATTTTTGGTACAATATTATTCTTGAATTTTACTCCACAAAGCAGTATCATGTTGACAATTTGCGTTATTGATTTCTGGATAAATTAAATTATAAATCTTTAAAAAATTTATCCTTGAACTTGTTTTATTGAATTTTATATCATTGTCATCATCCTCATGTTTATATTATGTTGAAAGTCATCTGTGGCCTGTAGTGCATAGATGGACTTGGTATGATTATGACCAGGGATTATTCGGTATAATCATGGCCAGAGTCATGTTACAAATGATGTGGTAAAAGTCCTCATTAATTCAGTAGTGCATTGATGGACAATTGTTGGCATGATCATGACCATTGATCAATACATCGAATATCCTTGGCCCGTAGTGCATGGATAATTTATGGTCGCGATACTAAAGAATATCCTTGGCGTAGAAAGGTGGGGTGATTCGATGATGAGGATTATTTATTAAAATTTGAGTCTCGTTGATAAAATTGATGATAAACCTTTAAATCATAGAAGATAGTAGATTTTATGCTCTACTTGACTCTTCTAATGGATTGCTTTTCTTCACCGCAGCTTAAACTTGATATTTTTTATATTTTATCAGTTTAACACTGTTGAAGGCTAATGAGAAATTATTCTACATTATCTTAGTCATAATATTTCTTACTGGGCTAGTTGAGCTCACCCTTTTGCTTTCATTGTTCTCTTCAAGAAATGAGAACGCATAACAGAGGACTAAGCAAGAACCCGAGCAGATGCCAGTCCAGATGTTTGCATTAGTAGTCCTCACTATTCTATGAAATAGTGTGATAATAAATGTATTGAGGACTTCCTTTGAGTTTGAATATTGTCTAGAAGACAATATTCATATTAAAACTCTCAGTTTATGTTTTGTCGTATTATACACGATAGTTGCATTATTAAGTTGTATTTGAATTTTGTACCATATATTTGGCGACCCAAGATGGATGATATATACCTATTTTTGGGGCGTCACATTAGTGTTAGTGAAAATAGACATTTATTTCGATAATAATTGATTTTTAGAGGTTAAATTGACCAATCGGGTAATTAATCGGATAAATAAGCAATTAATTGCTATTAGTTCACATGCATATAACTATTTAATTCACATGAATGGAACTATTGATTCACATGCATGTACTATTAGGGGAGGTGGTGCAAGTTTGATAATACTTGTAGGACTAAATTAAAAATGGAGGAAAAGATGAAGGTACTATACTATAATAATTCGAGTTCCAAAACGTGCAATTATCGAAACTATGTTTTCCTATAAATAAAAGCTCATTCTTCTTTCATTCTCACCAATTCACTAAGACTGTGACACCCCCAAATCCGGGTACTTCAATTCCACGGGATTTGGTGTTCACTGTACAAATATCATCTATCTATCTACCCATAATAAATGCAAACCATGCAATAGATAGAAATAATAATAAATCTCCCTTATGGGGTTACATCAACTACATAATAAATACAATCCCAAAGTTACTCTAACCTTAAACATCTCGTCTTGAATCATAAACAATTAAGTCTTAAACAACATCATTAACTTAAGTCTTAAACAAATACATCATCATATAAAACAACAAGTCTTCATCACTTGTTAACCTTGCCCTTGCCTTTATTAGTAGAAGGTTCGTTCGGTTCTTTTCGTTCTTAATCGCAATGTTATTATTACGCAAGAGTGAGCACAAATGCCCACAAGTATAACAATGAAATAACGATATAATAACATGCGTGAATCAAAGACATCTCAATAAAAGCTCAACTTTTGAATCAAGAATGAATAACAAGAATCAAAAGATTTACGAGGGTCATAAGACCTTGAACTATGTCCTAGGTTATGAAGGGTTATACTTGAAACCTTTAACGGTCGTAAGACTATGGACCTTTTTACTCGTACTTGGGGGATCGACCCTTAGTACCATCATCATGCACAATATCTTAACGACGCATAAGTAAATCCCTTTTAGGTCGTTGTTCATCTCAATTTGACATAGTCCGCACCAAAAGGAAGTTTGGTTTGGATAATTCATCGAGGTTCTCAAATTTAGAACCCTTATCAACTATGGACTAGTCGAATCAATAAGGGTTAAGCTAGTCTAATAAGGTTCAATAATAATGATATTCAAATTGAATAATAATCTCAAGAAGTATACAATAGAACAATTATTGTATAAGCTGAATCATGCTTTGAAAAGATAATCAATCTTTAATATAACATTTGAACTTGAATAATAGTAATGATAATTTACTCGAGGTAAATAATAAACTTGAACAATAATGACAAGTAGGGTTAGAAACTTGCCTCGCATGTAGGCTAAACGATTACTACTTCCGTTCACCACAAATCCTACACACATACCATATGTATTCACGATATTCATTAGTTACATTTTCACTTAATTATTTAATATAAACTCCACTTTATTTAACAAATCATTACCCTTCTAATTTAATTACTTAATTAAATTAGAATATTTTCATTCTCTTACTATTATTACACTCTAATAAATTATTTCATAATAATTTCTATCGAATATTTATTTTATTCCATAAATATCTCAATTAAAATATTTACTTTATTTTATAAATATTTTAATAATAATTTTCATCGAATATTTATTTTATTCCATAAATATCTCAATTAAAATATTTAATTTATTTTATAAATATTTTAATAATAATTTTCATCAAATATTTATTTTATTACATAAATATCTCAATTAAAATATTTAATTTATTTTATAAATATTTTAATAATAATTTTCATCAAATATTTATTTTATTCCATAAATATCTCAATTAAAATATTTAATTTATTTTATAAATATTTTAATAATAATTTTATCGAATATTTATTTTATTCCATAAATATCTTAATTAAAATATTTAATTTATTTTATAAATATTTTAATAATAATTTTCATCAAATATTTATTATTCCATAAATATCTCAATTAAAATATTTAATTTATTTTATAAATATTTTAATAATAATTTTCATCAAATATTTATTTTTTTTTTTTTTTTTATTTTTATTTTTTTATTTTTATTTATTTATTTATTTATTTATTTATTTATTTATTTATTTTTTTTGTTGTCAGGTAGGGGTAATTTAGTTTAGTAACGCTCATTTGGAGAAATGGGTTACCTGAGCTCATTTTCTTCATGATTTACATATTCTAGATCATTGAACATAACAAGGTCAAATTAGGCCAAAAATCAATCACAGGTAAAATTATACATGAATATGGTCATAACTTCCAATTAGTTATTTTTACACGAATTTAGACTTACCCAATCATTGTAATACATATATAATCATTACTTAACCCATCTAGCATGATTTTTAACAAGTTACAACACATAATTTGCAAAATCAACACATTTACTTCCACTATTCTTGATGTTCTTGAAGGTTTTAAAAATAAAACATGAAAATTGTCCCTACGGATTCATTATAACACCGAATCCGTTCATTTAAACTTTGGTCTCTTCGTATCAACATGCATAACAACATACAAGTGTAAAATTTAGGGATAATATACGATCAATACATAAAATATCACGTATAAGTCCATAAGGCTAAAACCCATACTCTGTAATTTTGTAGAAATCATACATGACGTAATTTCATGAAACTGATGATATGGTTTACAAAATATATATAATAAAATACGATTTGATATGCCATAACACAAACAAAACCCATAATCATTACTCCTATCCCAATTACAGATGTTAAACCAAAACTTTGAAAGCCATTTTTATAAAAACTAAATGACGTAACAATGAAAATTGAGTTGGAGAGAATTACCCAAGTGTATAATTAATGGAAGATGAATTCCTTCTCAGATGACTCTCACAATCCTCTTAACAAACTCTGACTTCTCAACTCTTTCTCTGTATTTCTCTCTGTTATGATTTCTAGACTTAGGCAAATAATGAAGATGAAATAAAAGAATACGTAAACTAAATAATAACAATCGACGATTGGTGGTCGAGCTACTCGATCGTGGGTTAACGGCCCCAACTCCTTTAGTGCCATGTTTTCCTAGCTAGAATAGGTTTGAAACCATTTAATTTAATAAAACTTTATCATATAGTTTAATTAATGTCACACCCATTTCAAATATCTTATTTAATATAAATAAAATATAATAACTTCTCATAAATTCACATAGTCACATAATGAATTTCCTCATTAATTAATAATGTCAAATTATTAACTCTCTAATTAATAATTAAATTAATTAAATAACATCATGCTTAATTAAATAATTCATTTAATTCAATAAGCTCACATAATTACATACTTGAATAATAATTATTCTCCACATTAATTTAATAATGTAACACATATAATTAAATTAATCTACCACAATTGCATCAATTAATATTTAATCTAATAATTAATTCATCGAAAAATATTTATTCAATTCAATAAATATTAAATTAAATTACAAAAATCTCGTTCGTCACAAAGACTCACAAGAGAAATTATAGAGATAGAAGCTATAGAGAGAAAGAAGAAGAGTATTTTGCTACTTCACTATTCCAGTATCCAGTCTTCTTCTAAGGTAAGAGATATTATTATTGTTCAATATTCGTATGAAATAATATTTTCTTCCATACTCTGTAGTATGTAAGTAATATTATTTCGTTTTGTATTCCTAATTCTACACTCATTTTTTTAAAGTATTGCTTCTATATTCCGTGAAATTAGTAGAATATCCTTGAAATTTGCGTTTCATCTAGTATCGTTTCAGAAGAATATTTTTTTAAACATTCTTGTTAAATTTTAAGCTTTTTATGCCTGAGTACTGTTCACGGGGTACTATTCACAAAATACTATTCACAGGTTACTATTCACAATGTACTATTCACATGGTATTATTCACAAAGTACTATTCCCGAAGTACTATTTACGAAGTATTCACTCAGGTACTATTCACCTGGGGTACTATTCATGACAAAAATTGATTTCTTTTCTGTCTAAATCATTTTTTATACAATATTATTCTTGAATTTTACATACAATGCAGTATCATGTTGACAATTTGGACATTATTGAATTCTGGATAAATTAAATTATAAATCTTAAAAAATTTATCATTTGCTTTCTTTTAATTGAATTCTTATATCATTGTCATCATCCTCATGCTTATATTGTGATGAAAGTCATTTGTGGCTTACGTGCATAGATGGACTATTGATTGGTATGATTATGACCATGGATTATTCGATATAATCATGACTGTAATGTTACAAATGATGTGGTAAAAGTCCTCATTGGCCCGTAGTGCATTGATGGACAGTGGTTGGCATGATCATGACCATTGGTGAAAACACGAATATCCTTGCCCGTAGTGTATGGATAATTTATGGTTGTCATACTAATGAATATCATTGGCCCGTAGTGCATGGACAATTCAGTGATATGGATTATTTATTAAGCTGAGTAGCAGCGATAAAATTGATGATAAACTTTTTAAATCTTAAAAGATAGTAGATATCATGCTCTACTTGACTCTTCTAATGGATTGCTTGTTCTGCTGCAGTTAAACTTGATTTGTATTGTATTTTATCAGTTTAACACTATTGAAGGCTAATAATAATTTATTCTACATTATCTTAGTCATAATATTTCTTACTGGGCTAGTTGAGCTCACCCTTTTGCTTTCATTGTTCTCTTCAGGAAATGAGAACGTAGCCGGGACTAGTCAGGGAATGGAGTAATGGTCCGAGATGGTGTTATTGTAGTTCTCACTATTCTATGAAATAGTGTGATAATAATTGTAATAAGGACTCCATTTGAGTTTGTATATTGTCTAGAAGACAATATTCGTGTAAAAACTCTCAGCTCATGTTGTATAATTAAATTTATATTTGTATTTTGTACCATGTATTTGGCGACTCAGAATGGGTGATGTATACCTATTTTGGGGGCATCACATATCAATATAAATTTACTCTAATATGATTTTCTTCATATTAAAACATATTACATGAATCAATTTACTCTAAATCATCTATAAACCTATGAAAACAATTTATATCAACCAATTAACACATAAAAACTACATAATAAACAATTAATCATTCACACAAATTTTTAGAATTTTATCATATATATAAAAATTAGAACTTTAGAATTATACCTTTACTAGAAGATGATTACAGAACTTTTGATTACTACTCCTTGTTCTTGCAACTTCTTCTCACCAATTTCTCTCTCAAACTCTAAAAAGCACAGAGAAATTCTTCTCTTCTCTTCTCTCTCTCTTTCTCTCTATTTTCTCTTCTTTCTCTTCTTCTCTGTTTCTCTTTTAGTTTTACGTAATATAAAACTGATATAACGTATAACATATAATACGTATTAATATATAATATAACTGATGTCAGTTATAACTTTTGAAAATAAAAAGCTATAAGACTTGTTTGGCTAAAACCACTTTAAAATTAAAGACTTAAAACCCTTAAGCTTTGTTTGACAAAAATAAATTAAAAATAATAACTTAAAATTATTATGCCTTGTTTGGTAAAACTCATTTAAATTAAAGACTTAGCATTCATTAAGTCTTGTTTGGAAAAATTGAATTAAACTCTTTTAATTTATTTTCATAACTCCTTTATAATATAGTTTATTGTCCCATTTTATTTAATTAAATTAACACTAATAACAACTTATTAAATCCATTTGTCACATAATCACATTGCCACAAAATTATAATTTTTATTATAATTTTATTTAATAAATTAACACATCACTTTAATTAATAAATTAAATTAAAATATCATTATAGCAATTTCTTTAATCCTTATCAATTCTCTAATCTAATTATTAACTTAAATTAGAATATTATTTCATAAAATTAATTCATCACTCCTTTAATTAATTTCAAACTACCAATTATCAACTTAATTAAAATCTTACCTTAATTAAGTTAATTCCCCAACTCATAAATTATTTATTTAACAAATAAGTAATCAAATTAAATCAATTTAAATAAATATTTATTCAACAATAATGCATCAGTTAAAATATTTATTTATTTTAATAAATATTTGAAATTATAATTAAAATTCTAGATTGTTACATCCTTCCCTCCATACAAGAATTCTTTCCCTAGAATCACAACTCAAATAATTCATTCGTCATTGGAACATGTTAATTTTTCATGGCCCAAAGAATTAAAGTAAAAGCCCAAAAGATTAAAATGGTAGCCCAAACTTGTAGCCCAATTAAAGAAGGGCATTTTGGATATTTAGTATATTAAACAAAAGCATTAAAAAAGACAAAATGTATAGAATGGAAGGGACAAGTGGTCGGTTATTTGAGGAAGAAAAGAAGCACATGGTGTACCATTTTGGTTCACAAATCCTAACAACTCCTCCTTAGGTGTCATTTCCCCATTTAGCCAACATTTTGATCCAAGTGTGCAAGCTAAAGCCACATAAGAGATGAATGAGAGAGAGAATGGGAAAGGTGTTGGGTGATTATTCTACTTACATATATTATATCTATATACTTTCCCAACAAAAGTTTACTCTCCTTCTCTTTCATCTATTCTTCTTTCCAAACACAAGCTTTACTAAATCACAGAGAGAGAAAGAAACCCAAATAGAGAGAGGGAGAACTAAGATGGCTTCGACAGCCACCTTAGGAGGAAGATGGAAAGAAATTTTGTTTTTAAGCCACCACACCTCATCTCTTAATTTGGAAGGAAAAAGGAGAAAATATCAAAAGGTATAATCCTAAACTAATTTATATATTTTAGTTGGATTATTCTAAATTAAAACTTGAATCTTTATTTCTAAACTCAAAAACTTTTTATTTACTTGTTGATGAGTGTTTTATGTTTAGATATACCCATATTGGGTTTTGATTTGTTTGGAAATCAAAAGAAAAGAAAAGTAATTTTCTAGTTTATAAACCATAAATTTTTATGTACTTTGGATTTTCACTGTTTTTGGTCTACACTTTCTTTTTATGATCTGTCAAAGAAGGGTACTAGATGTATAATTTATCTTGTAAACCCAAGTGGTAGCACTCAAAATTGTTGAGTTTACATGTTGTAGTGACTATTTTAGCAAAAACAGTCCCGACTTTTGAAGAAGAAATAAACTATTTTGGTCCAGTCACTGTCAGGGGCAATTTCATCATTTTTTTGACATTTAAAGATTTTGGAAAAATTTGGGATGATAATATGTTAAGTTATCTTTCAAACACAAGTGGAATCACTGAAAAAAGAGTTGTAGATTTCTGTATGGACTATTTTTGGCAAAGTAGGAAAAAGGTGAAAATCTCAAAAACAAACTACTCAAGATTTTGCAAGGGCAGTTTTGGCCATTTAATTTTTTAAATAAATTCCAGTCTGTTGGGATATGAAAATATATGATATAAAGTAGCTCCTGTCCAAAAATGAGCTCATTCCGACTTAAATTGACCAATTTATGGTCATTTTAATTTTTGAAATTTTCTGACAAAAATGGTTATAATCTGAGTTCTATAACTCTGATGGCTACAAAATTTAAACTGGAGGTTCACGTTAATATGTGTAAGATTATGCCAAGAGATGGGAATTTCTGTTGTTGAGCGTGATAGGGCTAATTTCTTAAGCTACGAACTAAAAATAATTTTTAAAAAATACTAAAGGGAGTTGAAAAATTATAGAAAAATTCTTTTTGTGTATGGAATATATGTATATATGTTTGGCTAAAGGATAGAAAAATAATAAGTTGATTTGGTATTTTTGTGAAAAGAATTAATGAATCTAGCTTGCTGGATTGAAAATCAGTTGAATCTAGTTTGCTGGATTAGAAATTAATGAACACAGACTTGCTGGATTGGATGTTAGTTGAATCCAGGCTTGCTGGATTGGCCATCTGGTTTCTAGAATTGGAATCTAGTTTGCTGGATTGCAATCTGGTTGCTAGAATTGGAATCCAGTTTGCTGGATTGCAATTTAGTTTGCCGGATTGCAATCTGGTTGCTGGAATTGGAATCCAGTTTGCTAGATTATAATTTGGTTTGCTGGATTGGTAATCTGGTTTGATGGATTACAATCTAGGTTTCTGGATTGGTATGTTTGGATAATTCAGGTTGGTGGATTAGTATTTGACTTATTAGATTTTAAAGAAGAACTTATAAAATGAAAGAGTAAGTGTTAAATCTTAATGTATATGATATAGTGATTGAAAAACTATCAAAGGTTGATAATAATAATGATGTTTAAGGATTAATCTAATATTTGATTATGTTGTTAAGTGTTAGCTAATTTGTTAATAGAGTAGTTGTATTATGGGATAATGTATATTATGCTAATGGAAAGATCAATCTTATAAATGATAGGTCTTTCATGAGAGATTAAATTAGTTACTTAATAGTAATCGAAGGTACATGCAAGTTTCTCTAACTCAAACTCGAGTTATTATTTTTCAAGTATAGTAGTGGACAATTATTGTTGATTATTCGACATCTAAGATTGTTGTTGAATATTCTCATTTATTGCAAGTTTCTCTAACTCAAACTCGAGTTATTATTTTTCAAGCATAGTAGTGGATAATTATTGTTGATTATTCCACATCTAAGATTGTTATTGAATATTCTCATTTATTGCAAGTTTCTCTAACTCAAACTCGAGTTATTGTTTTTCAAGCATAGTAGTGGATAATTATTGTTGATTATTCCACATCTAAGTTTGTTACTGAATATTCTCATTTATTGCAAGTTTCTCTAACTCAAACTCGAGTTATTATTTTTCAAGCATAGTAGTGGATAATTATTGTTGATTATTCCACATCTAAGATTGTTATTGAATATTCTCATTTATTGCAAGTTTCTCTAACTCAAACTCGAGTTATTATTTTTCAAGCATGGTAGTGGATAATTATTATTGATTATTCCACATCTAAGATTGTTATTGAATATTCTCATTTATTGCAAGTTTCTCTAACTTAAACTCGAGTTATTATTTTTCAAGCATAGTAGTGGATAATTATTGCTCATTATTCAACATCTAAGATTGTTAGTGAATATTCTCATTTATTGCAAGTTTCCTAACTCGAACTCCCGCCGGGGTGAGCATTAGCAAGCATAAAACCCCCACCGGGACGGGGGTACGCGACCAGAGAGGAGCTTGGTTTTGATTTAAATTTTACAGAGGTTTGGATTGGAGAACTTTGGCATGGATTGGGATTGTGTTTGGTCATCTTTATCAATGTTTTACATGACTTATGCGGGGATACACACATATAAGAGAGACTTCAATCAATAATCAGTCAATAACAATTTGGATCCCTAATTGAGAGAATAACATTAGAGGAGCAGAGCAAGGAAGCGAGATTCACGAAGATTATAGAATTGAAGGTAAAAAAGGGTGGTTTTGTACTATTCTATTTCTTTAATTTAGTTCTTATAATTGCGATGATGAATTCATTACTTTATTCAATTTTTAATTTATCTATGATGAACTAAATTCTTAATTAGGCTTGCAATGGATCTTTAGTGTTGAACAATGATTGTCATGCCTTAATTTCAGGTTAATAAAACTATCAATTCAGTTTATCTATGGTGATTTATACTTAATTTATGAATTGCTTGATCACCAATTTTATTTGGATTTGTATGGACTCGAGAGATGATGTATGAATCTAGACCTAATCACAATAGCATGTGTTCTTGAATTCTGCATTTTGATGGAATCTTGATGTATGTTTAGGACATAGATATACCTAACATCGCATATAAGCAATAAAGAACTTGGACTTTAAACCTTATTTAATTTTAATTCACATAGAGATATAGTGAATTAGTTAATTAGGGTGTTTGGCTTAATTCTATCAATTTATGGATTTAAGTTAATACGGTGTCAGTGCCTCGAGAGATGGCTAATTCTACTTTAGTGTTCTTGATTAATGTACTAAGATAGTAAATTAAATTGGAAAGAAGTGTGATAATCAGAGTGAAACTTAAAGTGAAATTGTAAGCCTAATTCTTCAATATCTGCTTAAAATTTACGGTTACTTAGTGTGTTGATTGGTTTTAATTTTTAGTTTCTTAGTTTTTATTAATTATAACCATTAATTTGAATAGTTTAATAAAATTAAAGTAATATAAAACTGATAATTGTTAGATTAAAAATCATACTTGTCTCTGTGGGAACGATACTCTATTCATCATTATATTACTTGTTGATCATGTACACTTGCGTGTTGAGCGTATCTAGAATTTACCCAACAAGTTTTTGGCGTTGTTTCTGGGGACTAGTTTTGATTTTATTCATTTCAATATCAGTTTGATTAGTTCAGTTTTAGTTAAACAATTTTTTTTTTGCTTTTTCTTGTTTCAGGTTCTCTGAATTAGTGTATGCAGACTCAGTCTAAGAAGACAGACTTGTTTCCTTTCGAGGACAACATCTGGAACGCCCCCATATCTATACTCCCACGGTATCCGATATGGGGCTTACTACAGGTCAATATATATAACGTATTTAAATCTATACACCCATGGTATCTGATTATATGCTTATATCTAATTGAGTGACTATACAATTTATAACTAGATATAATTCTCATAGATCCAAGATTCACAGTATCCCATAACAGATAACAATTTTTAAGAGAACTATTACTGTGTTTGGATACCCTCACTTGGATATATGAACTGTATCTGAGAATAGTATTTATCTATCCAAAATTCAGAGTATCAGTAAAAACATGAACAATCCATATTACCAATAGCCTCACTTAGATGTATAGTCTTTGTCATGCGAATTACACTATCGTATCGATAGTACCTATCTATTCAAAATCCAGAGTATCAATAACAACATGAACAGTCCATGTTATCAATACCCTCACTCAGATAAATAGTTTCCAAGGATCTCAAACTAGATTGAAGATTCTAAATTACATCTATATATATGTAAGAAAATGCGGTTGCGGAAATAAATAAAATGTTATATATATCATAAATATTAAGATTCGATTACATGATTCTTTATAAAGAATTTCTTATTACAAAGTATTCAACTAGACAGGAATATAAGTTAATCTAAGCAGGGACGCTTCCCTTTCTCTACTCCAGATGTACCGGGGTTACCATCTAATACTGCAAAGGGAATAATTTGCAAGGGTGAGTTATGACATGCTCAGCAAGTTTTATATTTATAACAATATATGATTTGAGGAAATATAACAATTCAAAATTTAGCTGATAGTTACTACCATTTCTGGAATTTCTTTTTCAACCATATTTGGACTTTTTATTTCTGTTAGTCACACAGACTTAGAAACTTTGTTTTAGATATGAGATAGGGGATCGGCCTACTCAATATCCTAGGAGTATGCATTTCATCCTACTAGTGCTCAAATGCACCCAAATTAATGTCAATATATTATTGACCAAACCTCGATCCCTTATGGGACACTCAACTTCAGAATAGGATGTCTTACCAAAACAATTTAATTTGACACAACAGCTATAAACAATATCATAGGAATAAACAATTCATTTCTTAGTTATGCTGAAGCTATAGCAATAACATTACAATAAATGGTAATTCAAGTTTAGGTTTGATGTATCATATCAAAAGCAAATCAAGATAGAAATCTTGTTCAACAAATAAACAGGGTTTGAGAATCTGCGTAAGTAATAAGTTGGGAAAGTAATTAGGGTATAGGAAACTTGCATGAGCATAGATCAGTCAAGTAATGCTACTCGATTCGTTAATAAACACCTACTATGTTCATTCATATAAATCTAACACATTAGAATTGATAACAATACTCAAATACAAAATTTACATATGTTCGGGTTCAGTTCGATATGGTTTCGGTGTTCAATGACATTACCGAGTATTAAATAAGTTGCTATTTTGACTAAATTTTATTTATAAGCTTTATTATATTTTTAGATAATTTATATATCCATTATAATAATTTCTAGAAGCTTATAATAATTTTTAAGTATGTATTTATCCTTTATATGATTTTTAAATCATTTATTTCTATTTCTAAATAATTAGTATTTACTTAGAATTTTTATAAAAAAACCTTGTTTACTATTCTTAAATAATTTATAACCATTTATTATGATTTTTATATCATTAATATTATTTTTTCAAGTAATTATTTATTATTTATAAGTAATTATTCTAATTACTTTATTATTAACTTAATTATTAATAATATCTAAATAAAATAAAATATATATTGAATTTATGTAAAAATATCAAAAGTTAATTATAATAACTTAATTTAATTTTTAAAACTATTTTTATATTTATTTATTAATTATTTCTAATTTTTATTTAATGATTTCTAAAAAAACAATTTCTATCTGTCGCTAAAGCCCTATAGTGACAGGAAGTGTCGCTATAGGTGTTCTTGAGTTTCTGGGTTTCAACTGGTCGTGGCTTAGGGGCCCTGTTGACCATGATTTCTTTTGTTACTGTTGATGATTCTGAGTTTGGACAAGTATGGAAGTTATAGTACTCATACAGTAGTATAACATTAGACAAATTTCGTGCTTTAACCTACATATAACAAGAAATTATAGAGGCTCAAAGTCACTATCGAAATTCATTTCTTGAGTTTCTCGAAGAACCCGAGCAATGGTCGTCATGGTCCGATCCAACGATTTTGTGGCTTTCATACCTTTGAATCTGTGTGATAGATTTGTATTTTGTTTGTTGTAATAGGTAGTGTATGTGTCAAGGTACATATACAAAACATTGGTTTGGACAAAGCATATTTCTAAGGTCTCGATCTATGTTAGTCAAAGTACAACCAAAGGTTGTTCTTCATGGTCATCAGTTTTCTGGGTAATCCAGAAAATTTGGTCAAGCTCGGTCAACGACTTTTGACCATAAATTCCAGTAACCATATGAACTATTTAAGTAATTTAAGGTCATAGGTATGTAGTATGTATATCAAGGTATTTATCTATTACAAAAATTTATTATAACAACAAACAAAAAGCGATTAAAAGGCTGGTCAAAGTATCCGGTTCAATCTGTTCTTGAGTTTTTTGGGTAACCCAGAAAACAGAACTTTGTGATCGTTTAACCACCTTTGACCACCTATATCTTGCAATATATGGTTCTAATGAACCTGTTGTCTTTTCCAGATTAAAGACCTTATGTCATACTACAAATAACATACAATTAACAGACCTAACTATTAACATACACGAATCTACAAGCTCTGACATTCGATTGTCAGGCTTGTTTTTCCAAAATTTCCAGATTACTAAAAACACTAATTTGAGGCATTTAGATGTTATGAAAACATGTTCAATCAACCTAACATACTTTCTAACATACTATTACACAAATCTAAACATCTAAACAACAATTTGAACAAAGCATCAAAGATCTAGCTATGAATTAGGGTTTGCACCTTTCTTACTTAATTTTGATTTCTGGCTACTTAATTTGATGATGTTATCACCCAGGCTTGATTTGATATGTTTATAAGAGTGTATAGGCCTAGAGAATTCATAGGTTTGGCTAGAGGATTGATAAGTGGATTTTATATACGCGAATCAGTGTCCATTTCATGCTTATTTGTTGTTAATTTCTTGTGTTCATGTTCGTATTTACTTGTTTTATGTTATTTCATGTGTAGGATGGTTATTGTAGCATTTAACGTATATTTGGAGTCAATTGGGATGATTCGGAGTCAATTGGTGCAAAATGGGAAGAAGTCATGAAGCTCAGCAAACTATTTAGCAGAATAGACCTCCGCCGGGGCGGGCATGTTTGTATTGTATACCCCCACCGGGGCGGGGGGTCTTCATCAAGACTTAGCAGAAAGGTAGCCCATCGGGGCGGGGGGTGTCGACTGTTGTTGTGTCATATTGAGTTTGAAATTCTTATTTGACATGGTTTCTAGCATATTGGATTGCACATGGACTCTACTTGATGGAGAATTTCGGCTGGGACTTGTGTGTTGGACAACTATTACTCAATTAACAACGAATTCAACAACACACAAGGCATATTACGAAGATTAATCTCAATTTTTCTTAGCAAGCATTGGAGGAGTATTTTGTGGAGATTTTTAAGACGATTGCAATTTTAGGCTACGTAAAGGGTGTTTTTTAATATTCTTCTTCTTAGGCTATTATTTGTAATTGAAAGAATGGTTTGTATGATTTATTCAGTGTTTATTTTGTTTATGATGAACTAATTCACTTTTTAGGCTTATGATGGATCTTTGAGTGAATCGATGATTTTGTAACTTTGATTTCCATTTCAATAATCTATTTCCAGTTTATCTATATTAATTTGAGCTTGAATTTATGAATTGTCTGATCAACAATTCTTTGTGGATTTGTATCGAATCGAGAGAGGATATTCAAATCTAGACTTAGTTAATATAACATGTGTTCATGAATTTTCTGAATAGCAGAATCTTGATGAATCTTAAGGTAGAGATATGTTTGACCTCGCATGTAATCGGATAGAGAACTTAATCTTAAACCTTCTTTAATTATAATTCACATAGAGATATAGTGACTTAGTTGATTAAGGTGTTTAACTTGTTTCTATCTTAATTGTGGATTTAAGTTAATACAGTATTAGTGCATCGAGAGGTGGCTAATACTACATTCGTGTTCTTGATTAATAAACTGAGATAGTGAATTGAATTGGAATAAAGGTGTTAAAATTAGAGTGAAGCTTAAGGTGAAATCATAAGTCTAATTCTCCATTAATTGTTTAAAATTTTAGATTTTGATATTTGTGATTGTTTTGTGGTAGTTGGTTATTCTTTAATTTAGAATTTTTACTTATAATCATTGAATTGAATAGTTTAATAAAATTAGGATTAATAGAAAATTGGTAATTGTAAGTTAAGATTTTTGCTAGTTGCTCTTTGTGGGAAAGATACTCTACTCATCACTTTATTACTTGTTGACCACGTATACTTGCGTGTTGTGCGTATATAGATTTTACCCAACAAATATTTTTACAATATCAGTTTAATTAATCCAGTTTTACCTAGACATTTTTATTTTTGTTTTGTTCTTCTTATTTCAGGTATTTGAAGCAGTTTATGCAAACTCGGTCCAAAAATCAAGACTTGCTACCTTTTGAGGACGACATAGAGAAAAGGTTTCAGATGTTAAGTAAGTAGATCAGTGAAACGAGGCAAGAATTTGAAACATCTTAGAAAGAAGAGGAAATGGCAGCCGAAGATCATAAAGCATTAAGGGACTTCGCCACACACAGGTGGTGAGCTGAATCGCAGCATCACATCACCAGCCCATAATAGTACGCTAACACATTTGAAATCAAGCCTGGGATGATTCAAATGATTCAGAATTCAGTTCAGTTTGGGGGATTGGCAAATGATGATCCGAATGAACATTTAGTCATGTTTCTGGAGATTTGCGACACCTTTAGGTACAATGGGGTGTTGGATGATGCGGTTAGACTTTGCTTGTTCCCATTCACTTTACGAGACAAGGAGAAAAGTTGGTTTCATTCTTTACTGCCCGGTTCGATAACTACATGGGAGGACTTAGTTCAGAAATTCCTTGCCAAATTCTTCCCACCGGTGAAAACAGCAAAGATGAGGAACGAGATAACGATGTTTGAGCAGCAACATAGGGAGTCGTTATATGAGGCATGAGAGGGATACAAAGAATTGCTCAGAAAATGCCCACATCATGGATTGCTTAAGTGGCTGCAAATGAACACCTTTTATAACGGACTACATGGGAATCTCTGAACGAGTATTGATGCAGCGTTGGGCGGAGCATTCATGGCAAAGAGTTACGAGGAAGCTTACGATGTGATTGAAACCATGGCGGCTAATAACTACCAATGGCCCACAACTAGAATGACACAGGCAAAGGCAGCTGGGGTGTTAGAAGTGGATGGTGTGACAGCTATACAAGCACAGATTTTAGCACTTTCAAAGAAGTTGGATGCTATGACAGGGGTACAGGAACAACAAGCACAGCAAGTGGCAGTTATATATGAGTTGTGCGTGGGAGAGCACCCAACGAATCAATGCACGATTAATCCAGCATCTGTGCAGTTTGTGGGCAACTATAACAGAATTCCACAGAATACATATCAGAATACGTACAATCAAGGGAATAGGAATCATCCAAATTTCTCGTGGAGCAACAACCAGCAACATCAAGCTCCACAACAGTCATATCCCCTAGGTTTTCAGAATCACCAACAACCGGTTCAACATCAGGAAAGGAAATCAGATTTCGAGGAGATGGTGTCGAAGTACATAACTAGCAATGATGCAGCAATGAAAAATCAAGCAATGGCCATCAAGAACTTGGAAAATCAGATGGGATAAATTTCCCTAGCATTGAACAACAGGCAATAAGGAACATTACCAAGGGACACCGAAAGAAATCCAAAGGGAACTCACGAGCAGTGTAATGTTATTACGCTTAGAGGCAGTAAGGAGTTGGTTTCTAACTAAGATAAGAAAGCTAGTGCAGGAGATGAATGTGAGGATGAAGGGAAGGAATTAAAGAAGAAATTTACAGAAAAAGTAATGCAAAAAGCAAAGGAAGAGAAACAACTTAAAGCTACACCACCTGCACCCTTTCCTTCAAGGTTAGAAAATAACAAGTTAAAGAACCAGTTTTCGAGGTTTATAGATATATTCAAACAGTTACACATTAATATTCCATTTGCCGAAGCACTTGAGCAGATGTCGCGTTGCATGAAATTCATGAAGGACATACTTTCAAAAAAATGTAAGCTCTAGGATTTCGAAACAGTGGCGTTAACCGAGGAATGCAGTGCAATACTACAGAAAAAGCTCCCGCCTAAATTGAAAGATCCGGGAAGTTTTACAATTCCTTGTGCAATTGGCAATCAAGATGTGGGAAGAGCTCTATGCGATTTAGGAGCGAGTATAAATCTTATGCCACTGTCCATTTATCGAAAGCTGGGATTAAAGGAAGCAAAACCAACCAATATTAGTCTACAACTCGCCGATAGATCAATAACATACCCTTTAGGAATAGTTGAAGGCGTATTAGTCAAAGTTGAGTGACTAATCTTTCTAGCTGATTTTGTGGTATTAGATTTTGAAGAAGATAAGAACATTTCCTGGCGACCGGATAAACACTGATTGACGTGCCTAATGGAGAACTGATTATAAAAGTGTTTGATCAGGTAGTAACGGTAAAGGTGTTCAAGTAAATCCCAATCCCAACTGACAAGGAAGAGTGCGAGTTGCTCGAGGAATCTACACATGTCAAGTTCAGGGGTTGCAAAGAGGATAGTGGTCTTAAGGCATTAGTTGAGGATAGAAAGTCAAATTCATTATCCAGCATGCAAGTGAACGGGCATACATTACAACAATGTTGGTGTTGCGCGATAAATAATCATCAAGCCGCAGTTGACCCAACCGATCCGGGATGAAACAAGAAGTAGTCAGGCTGAATGACTTAAAATCAAGCGATAATTGGAGGCAACCCAATCTTTAGTTTATTTCTCGTATTTTTCATTCATAGTCGTACAATATAGTTTTCATTAAATTACTAGGTAGTAGCATACAATAAAAGTCTTGTTAATCTCTCCATAATACATCATGTTATCAACAACTCACTAATTCTCATGTTTTATATTTTGCAGGATGGAAAAAGGATCATCAAGTGAGTTATATTGAAGCAAAAGTGAGAAAACAGGGGAGTTTGACAGTAGTCATGCCCGCCGGGGCGGGCATTTTAAGCCTTGCACCCCCCGCCGGGGCGAGGGTCCTCAATGCCAGATAATCGTAGCCATGCCCGCCGGGGCGGGCCTTCTAAGCCTAGTACCCCGTAGAGGTGGGGTCCTGAGATTCAACAGATGATCTGTGGCAGCTTATGTAGCCTCTTCCCATGACCAATACCCCACTACCTCAATTAAATCTCCCATAACTACCACCCACTACCACCACTTCTACTTCCCACTACTTCATTAACTCCATTGATTCCCCCACCTCTTCACTCCACCAATAAAATTCATTCTACCACCTCTATATATTACCACATCTCCTATCACCATTTCTCACATAAATTGAAGTGGCCATTCCTAGAGGTTACTTGAGAGCTAGAGAGGATCAAATTGAAAAGTTTGGGGGAGAGCTAAGGCAAGTCAAGCAATAGAGAAAGACCATGGCTTCACAACCAACATCAAAACGCCAAAGGGGAGAGAGTTCAAGGCCGTCACAACCAACCCGGACCTTTGATCGCCGAAAATTCGTGAGTGCCGCCGCCGCCGACCGGTATGAATACATGCTTACCAAAGCCCTTACACTAGAGCGAGGGCTGGCACCGGATCCTAGTGATGGGAAGATGATGCCTCAAATTTATCAAAAGGGGTGGACAAAATTCACCGAAGAGCCGGAACCCGCTGTGGTTAACATTGTCAAAGAATTCTATGCAAACGGTGAGGATAAAGCTCCATTCAACGCATTTGTGAGGGGTCGTTTGGTTCCGTTCAGTGCCGGTGAAATCAACACCTACTATCAACTGCGGGTACCTCACCACTGCCAATATTCTCATATACGAGATTCTGATCCAAACTATGATGAAATAATCACGGAGATGACAAAGCCGGGAACATCTTAGATTAAAGGTTGGAAGGGAGGCATAATGTTCCACAGTAACGACCTCAGCTGGTATGGAAAAATTTGGTACGCATTCCTATGCACTAAACTTCTTTCGTCTCAACATACCTCGGACGTGACCAAATAGAAGGCGTTACTGTTGTATGCAATTGTGCAAGATTTCATTATCGATGTCGGGGCCATTATCTGTTTCTCCATCCGTCGGTGTTTACGTGGAAATTTTTCAAGCGGCCTGCCACACCCCGCACTCATATATGGGTTGTGCTGTCAAGTGCGATGGTCCGACGATGAGCCCACATAATTTCCACTTGCGTTGCTTGATTCCAGAATGATAGCGCGGTATTCTGTATGGACAGGAGGTGATTCACATCCGCGTGGTTTGGGCTTTATTTTTCCATTGGCTTCGGAAGACGAAGTTGATGCTACAGAGGCATCAGAGGATGATGATGAAGCTTTGGAAGATCAAGGGGCCGAGCAGGTACCGCAGACTGAGGCAATATCCAGTCCTCAGTTCCTTGATTTCCAAAATTAAATAAATGAGCACAACAAAGCAGCACGTCGGGAAATGCGGCGATTAGCATTAAGGCAAGATCATATGTTTGATGCTATGAACACATCTTTCGCCTCACTCAACACAACCCTTCAAAGCTTCAACCCGGCGGCCCAATTTCCATATCAGCAGCCCATGCCAATGCCGAGATTTCCACCAAGTGATTCAGATGAAGAAGAGCAACAACCACATCCTCAAACTTAAGCGATAACAGAGAAGTCCTCACGTACTTATTTTGATTATTCATCCAATGAGGACATTGTATTACTTAAGTATGGGGGATTTAAATTCATGTTTGCATGCATATGTAGTACTTAGGTTTGCATTTTGTCATTTTAATTTCATTTCAATGTTGCATAGTAATTTACGAAGCATTGCATGATAGCTTAGGTGCATACATAGTAGTTTAGGTTATTTTTGTCTTTGCATTGTTGTAGTTTTGTAAATAGTGCATTTTGTTATCTAAAAAACAATTAAAAAAAATTAGTTAGTTAAATATTGTGTTGAATAAGTCCAGCAATGTTGTAGTTCATATTATTTGTGGGCTAATGATGAGATTGATAATAAGTTAATCAATACAGCATTGATGACTAGAACTTTGATGCAATTTCTTTTATGAATCAAATCTTGAGCTCGTTTGAAACTTGTATAGAAAAGGTTAGTACGATTAAAAATATCTTTGTTGACAGGTCAGTTCGAATTGATACATAAATAGTCTCTAAAGGATAATGCTAGAGTAAATGAGAAAACGACAAGGATAGAAAGTAAAGGCGAAAATTAGGCAAGAACCTAAGTTTGGGGGATGATATGTGGGGTATATAAGCTTTATCTAAAAAAAAGTATATATCGTGACTAGTTTTGTTTCGGGGCCTTTGTTACTTGAGCAAGTACGCCCGAGAGGATTGTCTTTACACCTAGCGCCCTAAGGTCTTTTATGGTCTGGGAGTCGTTGGTTGAAAGTTCGTTCAGGGGTAGCACTGTCAGCCTAATGGGATGAGATATTGCACAGTCATGTATGTATGTATATAGTTAAAAAAAATGAATAAAATGGGAAAAGAGCAAAAAGCCCCCATGAAAATAAAATAAAATAAATATATATAGAAATAAAGTATAATTACCCTATGTGAATCCTTGGAAATAGTAATTGCTTAGTTTGAGTTGGAACTTGTTTATCTTTGGGAATTTTTAGTTTGCATTGTATGATTCCTTCTAAGAAATTTGTTATGTATTAAAATTTGAGTTCGTAGCAGTTATCATAGATGTTGATCACACACGCACACTATACTAGTGTTGATGGCATGAGATTTGAGGATTAAGGCAGAATTGTAGATTGGTTTTGGTGGTTGATATTGTATAGTTGCTTGTTTTCGCGTGAGGTAGTTATTGAGATAATCTTGATTTTATGCGTCTTGATGGATTCAAAAGCATATAACTTAGATCATATTCATTTCATCTCATTGCATTGCATAGTATGTAGTTGTTTTGTGCTCGAGGACTAGCACAGTTTAAGTTTGGGGGATTTTGATAAGTGGATTTTCATGCTTATTTGTTGCTAATTTCTTGTTTTCATGTTCGTTTTTACTTGTTTTATGTTATTTCATGTGTAGGATGGTTGTTGCGGCATTTAACGTATATTTGGTTGGAGTCAATTGGTGAAAAATTGGAAGAAGTCATGAAGCTCAGCAAACCATTTAGCAGAATAGATCCCCGTAAAATGCATGTTTAGAGTATATGTATACCACGTAGGAAATGAGAGGTCTTCTCGAGGACTTAACAAAAAGGTAGCCCGTCGGAATGGGGCTTTTTAGCTATATATACCCCTCGGCGAGGTGGGGTGTCAATCTTGTTTTTGTCATATTGAGTTTGAAATTCTTATTTGACATGGTTTCTAGCATATTGGATTGCACATTGACTCTACTTGATAGAGAATTTCGGTTGGGACTTGTGTGTTGGACAACTATTACTCAATTAACAATGAATTCAACAACACACAAGGCATATTACGAAGATTAATCTCAGTTTTTCTTAGCAAGCATTGGAGGAGTATTTTGTGGAGATTTTTAAGACGATTGCAACTTAAGCTACGTGAAGGGTGTTTTTCAATATTCTTCTTCTTAGGCTATTATTTGTAATTGAAAGAATGGTTTCTATGATTTATTCAGTGTTTATTTTGTTTATGATGAACTAATTCACTTTTTAGGCTTATGATGGATCTTTGAGTGAATCGATGATTTTGTAACTTTGATTTCCATTTCAATAATATATCTCCAGTTTATCTACATTAATTTGAGCTTGAATTTATGAATTGCCTGATCAACAATTCTTTGTGGATTTGTATGGAATCGAGAGAGGATATTCAAATCTAGACTTAGTTAATATAACATGTGTTCATGAATTTTGTGAATAGCATAATCTTGATGAATGTTAAGGTAGAGATATGCTTGACATCGTATATAATCGGATAGAGAACTTAATCTTAAACCTTCTTTAATTGTAATTCGCATAGAGATATAGTGAGTTAGTTGATTAAGATGTTTAACTTGTTTCTATCTTAATTGTGGATTTAAGTTAATACGGTATTAGTGCATCGAGAGGTGGCTAATACTACATTCGTGTTCTTGATTAATAAACTGGGATAGTAAATTGAATTGGAATAAAGGTGTTAAAATCAGAGTGAAGCTTAAGGTGAAATCATAAGTCTAATTCTCCATTAATTGTTTAAAATTTTAGATTTTGATATTTGTGATTGTTTTGTGGTAGTTGGTTATTCTTTAATTTAGAATTTTTAATTATAATCATTGATTTGAATAGTTTAATAAAATTAGGATTAATAGGAAATTGGAAATTGTAAGTTAAGATTTTTGCTAGTTGCACTTTGTGGGAACGATACTCTACTCATCACTTTATTACTTGTTGACCACGTATACTTGCGTGTTGTGCGTATATAGATTTTACCCAACAAGGATGTGTTGCTATTTATAGACTTAAGTAACTTAGATTTTTTTGGTCTTTTTCACCTACTTGCCTCCCTAAATATCTGATGCTAAGTTACTTGTGCTGCTTAGGGTTTGTTAACAGCTCATAAGCAGCCTTAAAACTTGGTTTGGTGCCTCCTAGCCTACTTGTGAGCTAGTTAGGTTAGATTAGTAGCTTGATTATGCCTTAATCCTCACTAATCTTGATTAGGGTTTTGTTTTACATGATTAGGATTGCTTAATGATGTTTATTAGTACCTAATTGAAGTTTAGTAATCATGATTAGGTGTTAGGATAACCTAATTAGGGTTAAGATTTACAAATTAGGGTTAGGCTTTGTAATCTAGGGTTAGGGTTTATAATTTAGGGTTCCTAACCTAGATTTTACACAAATCCTAATAAGCACGACAAAGCATTTTATCAATGTAAGCACAATAAAGCAGCTTGTCAAAACAAATATACCAAAAAGTCTGTTTTCGAAAGAAATATTTAAGCATGAGGTGTCAAGCACGTCAATTTTTGGACAAAAATTTATTTAACCTAATTTTTTAAACAGAGTATATAATAACACATATCAGTTTCAGAACGAAGATATTTTATTAATATAACTGAGTTTATATGTCCGAGTGTTATTAGGGTTTTGTGTTTTTATATTCACCCCCACTAATAAGAATTTCGTCCTCGAAATTACAGTACAGGATAAGTAAATAGTTGGGGATAGTTCTTGTAGACACTCAAAATTTTTCTTCCTACCTATTACTAACATTGCAGGAAGTGCGGAATCTTCTTTCAGAGATAACCTTGGAAGACAACTCAGCTTAATCCCAGAAATACCATCGGAAGTTCAGTTTCAACCCCAAAAAACACACCGGTAGTATCCTGAAAGTAGTATGCACACAAGCCAATCATGTTTGATGATAAAGCATATACTTTGTAACAATCTTATTCATTTATTAATAAAAAGTATTAATTTATTAAAGGCTTTTAATTATCTACATCATGTTGTTTTATAATATGTGATAAACCCATAGTTTTAAGCAATGCTTTTAGAATAATGATGATGATCATTCTAATGAGATCTAAATTCTTAGAAAGCTTAAAACTAAAATAGTTCCCAATCGTTGGATTACTAAATTGGGGAATAGTGAATCCAGATAGATTGGTACATACGTTGCTTGCTCATTGGATGAGGATGATTGATCTCGTGATCATTTGTGTGGAGACACTAAAGCAAGTATGTAGGTGCTTATTAGAGAATAAGTTCACTAAACGTGGCTCGCAAAGGAATACCTAATGGAGTTTTACTTGCCCGTCAATAGGAATTCCTGTAGTGATAGTAGTACAAGTGATCCTTGGTCTTGAGATCATCATAGTATCTTGTGTATGATGAGTTATACTTTGACTTATTCCTTAAGACCCTTAGGGTATATTAAAGGGTATGCTTGGGTATAATAAGTTGTACATGGAGATAATGTATGAACAATAAAGAATCTACCACTTCTAGTAAAAGAAGAGAAATGTCCTATTTGATTCGATAAATGACAACCCAGTAGTCCTTGGCCAAGGCAGAATGAAATTAGAAAGGAGTTTCTAATTTGCATTATTTGGTGTTGTGCATTTAAAGATCGAAATACATATAATTAAATAAATAAGACTTGACAGTAATTCCATGTCTTATATTTAATTGGGAGATTGTATGGTGGAAGGATTGAATTGTACGGTAACTATTTACTCAAAGGTTCTTTTTATGATTGATGTTGAAATCTATATTATCTGGAAAGTCGTTGATCACTAGGGAGGCTTATCCCTATTGTAGAATAAATATTATTTATTTAAATAAATTAATAGTTTAATTTATTTATTTAAATAAGATTAGAATTGTTCTAATGGATTTATTCACAACCGGTTTAATATGGAGAACCTAAAGGGTCACACCATAAAATAAAGAATAATTATTTAAGAAGTTAATGACATAATCGTAATAATATATTAAGTGTTTTTAATTTAATCTATGGTGATAGAATAAATTAAATAGCTTAATATTTATTATTTAATATTTTAGAAATATTAAATATTAATTAATAAGGGAGTCTTATTAATATTATTACAATTATTATTATTTATTTCCTAAAGGAGTTTGGGAATTAATTAATAAAAGTACTCTCATATAGTCCTAATAATATTAGGAGACTAATTAATTAAAAGAGTTTAATTAATTACTCCTAATAAGATTAGGAGCCTAATTAATGAGTTTAATTAATTAAAATAAAACTCAATTCCTTAATTGTTAAGGAGGGTTGCCTACATCTATAAATAAGAGGAGTCTTATTATGGGTGAGAGTGGTTGTTGACTTTTTCACAACATACACAATTCCAATAGTTGGAGAGTACACCCCTTTTCTATGAGAGATAGAAAAATTAGGGTTTTGCCAAACACCCATCTTCTTGAATCTTTCTTCTTCCTTGGTGGATCACCTCTAGAGGCCAAACATTTGGGTGGCTAACGTTGATCAAAGGAAGGAACCAAACCCGGTGGATTCAAGTTGAACGCGAAAGGATTTGGAGGTGAACTTGTACCTGAGGAAGCTCGAATCTTCAAAGGTATGATTCTTATTCTTTATCTTTTCGTTTAATTAATAATTATGCATAAAGGATGATCCAGGTATATGGTTTGTAAAATTTTAAAACACTGATTTTCCACGTTTCTGCTTATTTTGTGCAATTTGATTGCGTTTATGAATATTACAAACCTAACATATCCTTTCCCCATCTCAGAAATAACCCCGAGGATAGCAGTGCAAATACCGGAAATTTCACTGGAGAAGGCCGATTCATCTTGGAGATAACCCCGAGATGTTCAATCTCAGTCCCGGAAACAACACCGAGAAAGACAATATCAACCTTGGAGATAACCCCAAGGAGTGCAGTTGCAGTTCTGGAGATAACCCCGGAGATGCTCGCTTCAACCCATGCAGTCAGCTTCAACTTCGGGACTCACACCGAGGCACTCAATTCACAAACCCGGAGATAACCCCGGGAGGACAGGCACACCACAGAGACAACCTTGAGGGCATTCAACACTTGCAGCAGCCCAATCTCAGAGATAACCCTGAGCAACGTCTGCTTTATCAGCCAAAACTGGAGATAACCCGGGTGAAGGGCAAAGTCGTCAAATTGCCACCTCAACCCCACATAGCGCCGTCTCAACAAACAACAATCAACATACATTTTACACAAAATATCCCACAAGAACCAAGGAGTTGCAATCCCGCGTGACTACTACGTAAAGCAGCACACCGGATAGAATTTGAAGCTTGAAGAGATAGGACATGGTTCCATCTTCCTAACTTCGTACAACCTCTAATCCCATGTCATTGCATAGCTCTCGACAACAGCAGTCCAAAACAGGTCTTATACACCTTAATCGGATGCTCGGATTGAAGTTCTGCAAGTTCGAGCGGATATCACATTGAACACGTGCACGTAATTCGAGACTTTACGGGACCATGGAGTCGGTGTACCCAGTAGTCCTGTGTAGTGCATAGTGCATGCACAATGCTGCGGTACACTCATGCTCCAAATTTCTATAAATATAGAGCTTGGGGTGGCCATATTCAAGAGAAGAAAGGCGAGGAAGCCCTATCAAATTTGCTCTGTACACCCCCATATTGAGTGCTTTCTCATTTTAAACACTTGTTAGCTCACATATAGCTATATTTTTACCGACAGGAGCCGAGTGTTCGTCCACTTTAAGTCATAGAAGTCATCTTTGACAGCCCACTGTAAGTCTTCTTAGACACTATAAAGCCTTTCTCTTCATCTTTGCACACACTCTTCTTCACATTGAGAGTCGTGCTGTGTGTGTATGCCCGGACTTTGGTCCGTAGTTTTCATTACATTTGTATATATATATATATATATATATATATATATATATATATATATATATATATATATATATATATATATATATATATATATATATATAAACTATTGTCAGAGACTTTTGTTCGATGAGCTTGGATTTTATATACCGGTATGCGTTATCGCTTTTATATATATATATATATATATAGCGACAAATCATTAAATGATAAACCGAGTAGGATCGATATATATCATGTACATTTAATTTCGCTATATATATATATATATATATATATATATATATATATATATATATATATATATATATTTTACATTTCACAAATTTCGGAGTTTACTTCGTGGCCTTTTGCTGCTTTATTTACATTCCGTCTCGCCTGGAGTTTACTTTGTGGCGGTTGATCGTTTTTATTGCTTTATTTACATTCCATCCCTCCTGGAGTTTACTTCGTGGCGGTTGATCGCATTTACTGCTTTATTTACATTTCTGATCCCCCATGGAGGTGCTTCATGGTGGTTGATTATGTCTCTATATATATATTTACCAATTTTATATATTTACATTTCTGATCCCCCATGGAGGTGCTTCGTGGTGGTTAATCATGTCTGTATATATATATTTACAGCTTTTACATATATAACTGCTTACTGCTTTGCATGTAAATTACGGCATCATGTGAGCCTAGGAATCATGTGATCATAGATTCAGTTTACTGAATCTAGATTCGGTTCCCGTGATGGACATTTTCAGCTGTAAGCAGCTTGTAAATTACTCATGGTGTTTGAATTTCCTTATATTGATTTCACGCCCATGAGGATTTCGGCACTGCTATGTATTATTTTCTCGAAGATGCTTCACATCTCAAAAATAAAAGCAATCAAGCCGAACATTTAATAATAAAATGGAAGTATGAAAAGGTCTCAATTACTATTGAGTACAGGATTTGAAAAACCTCTTTTACAAAACCTCACTACTATATCATGTTTAAAACTGAATTTTTCATACAAATTCAAACCCTTTGTATATAGGTGCGAACGAGGCCTCACACTATTTCCAAATAACAGCACATTGACCCCCCCACACACACACACACATATTCATATAATAGTTTCTTGAAAAGTGGCGGTCACTGTGGTAACATGGATGTCGGGGGGGTGCCTAACACCTTCCCTCCGCATAATCAAGCCCCCGAACCCAAATGAATCTCAGTTTCACAAACTCGTTTAACAATGTCACATCACTGGGTCAATGTGCAAACCTTTTCTTGGTTGCGTTGGTGCAACCAGTTAAAAACACTAACAGGCGACTCTTATAGTCAAATCGTTGACATATACATGTCGGACCTTTTTCACTTGTTATTTCAAACAAATCTCACATCACAAGAACAGAAAAGGGACAAATAAAAATCCCGACGTCGACAGGTGGCGACTCTGCTTGGGACACCAGTAAGAGGGCTTAAGCCGCTACTACAAGCTTTTGAAAACTATTATATGCTTGTGTGTGAATGTTGCATTTACATTATTGATGAATGTGTATGAATTCATTTTAATTACTGCACTACAAAATATCTATCTGTGATATTAGTGCTTCTCACATGTCATCATTTTCATAAACAGTGAGACACGTTGTATGTGAATGTATGTTGTGTGGTTTCTCCACCAGGAGGCTATCCTTTCGGTGTTTGATTACTGGACTCGTAGGAAGACTAATTCCAACGAGGCTCAGGAAAAGCACCACCCAGATTCGCTCCAGTTAAAAGACCGGATTAACTTCCTGTCAAGTAGATTGCGATGATCTGGGAACCTTCATACCAAAAAGTCGTGAGAGTAACCTAAGATTGGTCAGCCTCTGATAAACTAAACGCAGAGGAAATTCTCTTCATGCTTTCCATTTTCAATTACTTGTAAATATAATTACTTGTAATTTTATTCCATGTTCATCTCTATGTAATGGAAAATATGAAGAATATTTGCACATACATATTAAGACTTGACATGCCATTAAATGACACCCGTTTTGCAGGATAATATTCCCAAAATGGACACATTATGATAGCATGTAAACATTTATACATTCCCTAAGACTAAACTACATAAGTTTTTGTAGGGAAACAATTGGGCTTGTTACCCGCTCAAAATCCAAAAAGGCCATGAGCCTACAACCAACTATGTCTTCGTCTGACCAGTCTAATCCTGCTCCTGTCTCACGAGAAGAGTTTGATGGATTAAGCAAGCAAATCATAGATTTGGCTGTTCTGCTTAAGGAATTACACCAATCTACTCAGTGTTCACGAATACCCGTACATACAGAATTCTCTATACAAGGAGGGACACAAAGTTCAGATAAAACAAATCCTGAACTTCAGTTGGATACGACCAATAAAATTCTTGAAAACACCCATCTTAAAGAAGATCCAGACATCGGTGATATCAGGAAGAAAGTCCTTCAAATGGAGGAAACCATCCATTCTGTCAAAGGAATTGGAACACACGGGAGTGTTTCATATGCTGACCATTGTATATTCCCTGGTGTTCATTATCCAGAGAAGTTCAAAACTCCCAACTTTGAAAAGTATGATGGGTTAGGGGAACATTACACACATTTGAAGATATTTATAGGAGAACTCAAATCTTATGCAGAGGACGAGAAGCTCAGAATGCAACTGTTCCAAAAAAGTCTGACTGGAGAAGTCCGAACGTGGTATACCAGATTAGACAACTCAAAGATCCATAGATGGCAGGAACTAACTCATTCCTTCCTCACTCGGTACTGCTTCCAATCTCAAATGGCTCTTGACCGGTACCAGATTACGAAAGTCAAGAAACAATCTACTGAGTCTTTTAGAGAGTATGCTCAAAGGTGGAGGCGCCTTCCTGCTCAAGTCATTCCTTCCATGACAGAATCAAAAATGGTCATGACCTTTATAGACATGCAAGAAGCTCCTTTCTATGAAAGAGTTTTAGCTAGCATTGGCAAGCCATTTTCTGAAATGATCAAGCACGAAGAGATGGCTGAGATGGGATTGAAGTTAGGAAAGATTCAAGACCTAGCCGCTCTTAAAGCAGTTGTTGAGCACATCTAGTCTGGAACTTATGGAAACAACCCCCGTAGGGTCCATAAAAAGAAAGAGGAAGATGTTTCCTTCATACTACAAGGTTAAAAAGGCAGTCAGAATATGCCTATCCAGAGGAGAAACTATTCCCCTTTACAAGCACAGTCTTCAAACCCTCCATTGCCTAAAGGTGGAGAAGTCAGATGCCCCCGAGTGTTCACACCCTTAGGGGACTCACTCGAGAATAGCCTTTCTCTTCTGACTACTCAGAAGAAAATTACACATCTTCTTCCACCAGCCAACCCGAATGGGAAGGGTTTCAATGCTACTCGGAAGTGTGCTTATCATGATGGGGCACCAGGACATGACACTCAGGATTGCTGGGCCTTGAAACACAAGATCCAGGACTTAATAGATAATGGGGAGATTGTCGTGACTAAACCCGACCAATCTCATGTGCAAGACAATTCTCTTACTCAACACAAAGAAGGAGAGGTCAATATGATTAATTGGAGCAGTGGATAGAGTTCCAATTACGTTGTTGAAACTTCCCAGACCAGTAAAGACGGTGTTGACAGATGGGATTATGCATAGTTCTAATTTATGATGGAGCAAAAGATTAAGGCTCTTTGCAAACAAGTAGATCAATTGGTAGAACTGGTGATTCATCAACACCAAGTCACATGCCAATTAATCAGTCAGGAGAATGCTAGTCTCCTTCCTTTTGTCATGAATATACCATCCTCGCCTTCAGAAAGTGAAACACTGGAGGATAAAGTTGCGAAAAGAGAAAGTGCCAAAGCCTGTCAGGATTTTGCCAACAAAAGGGAATTTACATACCTTGGCCAACCTATGGAGGAGATATTTCAAATGTTGATCAATGAAGGAAGAATTACATCCCTTCTACCTCCAATCAATCCCCCTTCGAGCTTTAATTAGAGGGGAGTATGCCAATATCACTCCCACTCGCAGATCCACAAAGAAAGAATCGCCGGGCACTCCGCCACCTCATTCAAAATTTAATTGACACCGGTGTCCTGCAAATGGAAGACAATGACACTTTGTTACTCGAGAGTGGGAACACATGTCCTACAAAATGGAAGGACGACGTAGCAGTTATCTCCACTGAGGATGATTTGGCTTCTGGCCCACTCACAATACAAGCAATTCAACTCAAAGGAGCTGACAATCCTTTGAAAGTGGCTGCACCAGAGCCAATTAACTTACCATGCAGACCATATTATCATGTTGTCAGCTACACAAAGTCCCATGGAATTATGGGCAGGCTGAAGGATCTACTTCACATACTACTGCTACAGTGTTGAAGGAGAATCCACTGTGTCTTCCCCATCGGGTGATGAAGCCCGCCATCAAATCAAATGGGAAAGTTCCCATGGAGAAGATTGAAGAATTCCTCTGTACCATGGGCCATAACGAAGCCAAAGTGGTTTTAGGCTTGAAAGAAGCTCCACAACAAATTTCCATATTGGACTTGGTTTTCGCTTCCGAAGATCACAGGAAGATATTGCTAAGGGTCTTGGAAGAAGCCCATTTACCGAAATCAGTGGATGTGGAAAAATTCTAGCATCTGGTTGATCACATTTTCAACAACAATGTGATATCTTTCACTGATGATGACATACCATTGAAGGGACCCCACATTTATGGCCCGTTGCATTATAGCGGTTTTGTCCTTCGGACACATGGTAGGAGGAGTCTTGATAGATGGAGGTACATCTCTTAACAGTTGTCCTTATGCTACCTTGGAGAAGATGAATATCAACCCCAAGAGGATCAAAAGCAGCCATATGATTATCAAAGCTTTTGATGGGTCCCGATGAAACGCCGTTGGAGTAATTGAATTACCAGTGGAGATTGGTCCACATACATTCAGTGTATCCTTTCACGTGCTCAAAATAGCCACAGTATACAACATGCTGTTAGGATGACCATGGATTCATATGGTTAAAGTCGTCCCTTCCACCATTCATCAGCAACTCAAGTACATTATCAACAATAGCATAGTCACTATTAATGCTGAGCTGGAATGTCCGGAACAAAGTGATATTCCACTAATCAACTTCAATTCAGAAATTGAGCAGGCCAGTTTCCACGCTCTGGAGGTGAGCAACACTCATTACCATCCCATTGGTGTGCCACCGCTCACACCCAAGATTTCTGCAGAGGTTATGTCGGCAACTCAAGAGATGATGTCATTGGGTCATCAACCCGGAAAAGGGTTGGGCAAAGAGCATCAGGGTATTAAGCACCCAATTCAGGTGCCTAGTCAGACATGAACAACTGGATTAGGCTATTCTACTAGCTCCAGTCACAGGAATCCTCATAAGAGCAAACAGATTCCTTCAACTTTAGCCACACGGTGATTTTCTCCACCAAAGAACTCCCGAAGAATCACATAGCCTCCCAGAAAAGGTGCCAACCCATATTATGGCTATGCTATTTCCCAAACCAGTACCGATTAAAGCAAAAGAGGTCCTGATTCTTGATCCCGAAGTGGAAGAGAGGGAACAAAAACGTAAATAAGACATCGCCCTGATGATGTCATGCATACGCATCATTATCCATGATGAGCAAACAAATAGATACACCCCAGACGATGATTGCCCAGGTATCATGGTCATCATTAGGGAGAAGGAGGATGGTGATAGCCCCTCCATCACTGCAGTCCATCAGGACTTTACCCTCGATAATTGGAACAGCACTCCGTGCATTGGTCAACGAGGGTAAAACGGGCAGAAATTCCATTTGCCCTGTAGATAACTTTAACTACTTACTTTTCTTTATAGTATTAGAAGTTGTTTTATCAGTATATGCTAACACTTTGTATGATTTAACAATTTCATATATTAAGTGAAAGCATATTTTGTTTCAGGACTCTGAATTTAGATGTGCCTGTACTTGCTGATGAGGTGCCTTTTCTCCAAAAGGACTTTTACTTTGATGAAAAGTTGGACTCAAACTTGATGGAAATACAAGAGGACATTGAGATACCTCAGGAGATCAAAGAATGGGTCGAAGACAAACCTAAACCTAATCTTGATCAAACCACCTCTTTCAATCTCAGAACCTTAAAAAACCCTAAGCTAATCCAGATTGGTTCAGACCTCACTCCAAACCAACAGAATAACATGGTTGCGCTACTAACCCAATTCCAGGATGTGTTTGCATGGTCTCATGAAGACATGGTGGGTTTTTCCACTAATATTGTCTTTCATCGCTTTCCCATTAAAGAGGGATTCAAGCCAGTTAGGCAGAAGCTCAGGCGATTGAAACTTGAGTGGAGTTTAAAGGTTAAAGAAGAAATTGTGAAACAATTTCAAGTAGGCATCATCATGGTGTCTACATACCCTGAATGGTAATAAAAAATAGTCCCTGTGCCTAAAGCAAGAGGAAAGGTTTGAGTTTGCATGGATTACCGGGATCTGAACAAAGATTGCCTTTTGCGGATTGCTTCACGACGTATCATCAGATTATGGTTGCTAACGAAGATCATGAGAAAACGGCTTTCATCACGCCTTGGGGAACCTTTTATTATAGACGGTTGTCTTTTGGCCTCATCAATGCCGGAGCAACCTATCAGCGAGCTATGATGGCTCTTTTCCATGACTTAATACATAAATAGATAGAGATCTACGTGGATGACATTATTGTCAAGTCCCGAAGGGAGGAAGACCACTTAGACCATCTCAGAAAGCTTTTCAATAGGTTGCGTAAGTACAACTTGAAGTTGAATCCATCCAAGTGCGTCTTTGGTGTTAAATCAGGCAAGTTACTAGGCTTCCTAGTCAGCCACATAGGGATTGAGGTGGATCCCACCAAAATCCAGGCCATCAAGGAAATGCCCATTCCTCAAACAGAGAAGGAAATACTGGGATTTTTGGGAAGAAACAACTTCATTAGCAGGTTTATTTCTCAACTCACAGCAACCTGTGAGCCTATCTTCAAGCTGTTAAAGAAGAACTCCTCCATGAAATGGAATGATGAGTGTCAGAAAGCATTCCTTACAATCAAATAGTAATTAGTTAGTGCTTCTATTTTGGTACCTCCCAAGGATGATGTTCCCCTGTTCATGTACCTGTCCATTAATGACAATGCCATGGGATACATGATGGGACATAAAGACGATAGAGGCCAAGAGCGAGCTATCTATTACCTTAGCAAAAGATGTGATGCCCCCAAAATAGGTATACATCACCTATTCTGAGTCGCCAAATACATGGTACAGAATACAAATACAATCTTTAATATACAACAAGAGAGCTGTGAGTTTTAATACAAATATTGTCTTCTAGACAATATCCACTCTCAGAATAAGTCCTAATTACATTTATTGTCACACTATTTAATGAATAGTGAGGATTACTAATACTATCATCTGGATCGTCACTCCGCTCCCGACTAGTCCTGCCACGCTCTCATTTCACGAAGAGAACAAAGAAAGAAAGGGTGAGCTCAACTAGCCCAAGAAGAAATATTATGACTAAGATAATGCGTAATAAATTATCATTAGTCTTCAACAATGTTAAACCGATAAAATACAATAGACATCAAGTTTAATCTGCAGTTTAACATGCAATCTATTAAAAGAGTCAAGTAGAGAATAAAATCTACTATCTTTTATGATGTAAAAAGGTTTTTCATCACTTTTATATGATGTAAAAATATTTTTCATCACTTTTATCGCTAGGACTCAGTTTATAAATAATTCACATCATCCCTGCACTACGGACAATGATATTCATTAGTATCACAACCACAAATTATCCATGCACTACGGGCTAAGGATATTCATGTATTCATCAATGGTCATGATCACGCCAACAACTGTCCATCAATGCACTACAGGCCAATGAGGACTTTTACCACATCATTTCTAACATTACGGTCATGATTACACCGAATAATCCCTAGTCATAATCATACCAAGTACATCTATGCACTACAGGCCACAGATGACTTTCAAAAAAAAATATAAACATGAGGATGATGACAATGATATAAGAGTTCAATAAAACAAGTTCAAGAATTAATTTATTCAGGAACTAATAGCATCCAAATTGTCAACATGATACTTCTTTGTAGAGTAAAATTTAAGAATACTCAGAAGAATATTTCCATGAAAAGATACTGGATGAAGCGCAAATATCAAGGATATTCCACTAATTTCATGGAGTATAGAAGTCAAAACTTTAACCAACTGAGTATAATAAAGAATGGAATAACAAAAGAAATCACAATGCATGCGGTACTTCGCATAGACAGGTTATTCCAACAAAATCATAAATAATGGAACCAGGTCAAGCGTAATTCGCACCGACAGGATGTTCCAACAGAATAATAAAGAATGGAATAACAACAGAAATCATCATGCATGCGGTACTTTGCATAGACAAAGTTATTCCAATGTAATAATAAATAATCTAACCAGTGTCCCAAGCATATAACGCATGCATACGTGATATTCCAAATGAATAATAAAGAATGTAATAACAATGAAATCACCATGCATGCGGTATTGTGATGACAAAGTTATTCTAATGAATAATAAATAATCTAAACCAGTCCCACAAGAACGCATGCACAAATATTCCAACAAAATAATAAAGAATGGAATAACAGAAGAATTTCACCAAATATAGGGTAGCCCGCATATAAAGGTTATTCCAATAGAATAATAAATTATGGAATAACAGAAGAATTTCACCAAGTATAGGGTAGCCCGCGTATACAGGTTATTCCAATAGAATAATAAATAATGGAATAATAGAAGAATTTCACTAAGTATAGGGTAGACCGCGTATACATGTTATTCCAACAGAATAATAAAGAATGGAATAACAGAAGTTCTCTTCATGAATATGAAAAAAATAATACCCCATACGAGTACAACAAATAATATTCCTTACCTTAGAAGAAAACTGGATACTGGAATAGTGAGATAACAGACTTCTCTTCTTCTTTCTCTCTATAGATTTTCTCTCTATAGCTTCTCTCTATAATTTCTCTCTATAATTTCTCTCTCTAGAGTTTCAAAGAAATTCAGAAGAAATAATGAAGAAATGAGTTTCTATTTATAGGAGAATGGACTGAATAGAACTAATTCATGAACGGTCCAGATTGATTTACTTTTAAACCGGGACGGTCCAGTTGGTTTACAATAAAATATAATATATTCTATTTATAATCTAATAAAAACGAATAACTTTATAAAAATATTATATTTTATATAAAAAGATTTTACTATGCAAACACTATGCAGGCACTATCCAAACACTATGCATAATAAAATATAATATATTCTAATTATTGTCTAATAAAACAAATAAATTTATAAAAGTATTCTATTTTATATAAAAAGTTTTTCTCTGCTTTATTACATTAATAATACTAATAAAACAAAACTCATATATATATATATATATATATATATATATATATATATAACAATCGACAATAATTGAATCCAATAACTTGAGATACTATGCAAAGAACTCATCATGAGCAATAATTGAACAAAACTGAGTGACTTCTCACGTAAGCATCAATAATCAATACCGTGTACTACTATGCAACCACGTGTATTATTGTACTTTTACTACCAGGTAGTTCAACAGTTTTAACTGTAAAACTTCCGCTGTTATTTTCATTTTTGTCATTTTCTCATTCCAACAATAATTTCGTTATGGGGTCCACCAATGATTGGGCCATTGTACGAATATTTTCTGCTAAAACGAATATTCCCCGACTAATCGAATATAATACAACAACTTGCATACTTTGCAAAATTTATAAATACTACCCACAACTATAATGTTATCTCAAATCTATACCATAATATTAAAAAAAATATTTCGAGAAAATTAAATCTTTATTCGTAAAATTTGAGATTTTACAATCTCCCCTCCTTATGAAATTTCGCCCTCGAAATTTACGTACATACCTGGTATACCGAAAAGATGAGGACACTTCGTCAGATTCTAACTCTTGAGGTATAACCTTTAAACGTAGAATATATTTTAGGATTTTAATAGGTACATCTTCATATGTTAAATTATTCGCTATCTCGTCCGGTTCTAAATCAATAATGTGGTTCGGGTCGTCCACATATTTACGTAACATTGATACGTGAAAAATGTTATGAACACGCGACATACTTAGCTGTAAAATGAGTCTATAAGCCACAGTTCCTACTTGATCGAGGATTTCAAATGGACTAATTAAATCGAGGGTTGACATTTCCTCTCTTCATCAATTCTTGCTTCTAGAATAACGCCCTCTTGAACCTTCTTTTTTCACATTCATCAGCTTCGGGTGTGTAGTTTGAGCGGCTTTAACTTTATCTATTAAAGTCGATTCTACTCGTATATTCGTTATCTTCACGTAGGTTCATATATTCACACTCATAAACGCATACGATCTTCTACTCAACGCGTCAGCTACCATGTTCGCTTTTCCACGATGGTATTGAATGGTACGATCGTAATCTTCAACAGCTCAAGCCAACGTCTTTGGCGCATGTTACGTTCGTTTTGGGTGAAGAAAATATTTGAGAGTTTAAGAAATGGGTTTTGTACTGGGGTTAATACAAAATTCGATTTCACGCTCTAGAGGTAGGCTAAGAAGTCTTCAAGAATACGTCAGGAAATTTATTAATAATAGAAATATCATTCAAAACTATGACTCTCATCCAAGACTTAGATAACACGTCACATTGATACCTATCAACTTGCCATCGTTATTCACAACGTCCCCTACAGAAAGTCTAGCTTCGGTGCATTCCACAAAAGGAAATCAACAACGAAAGGATTGGGGCTCTTTACTTATGGCTTGATATGACAATGATTGACTTTAATGGTTTGGTTGCTTGAATTCGCATAACAAGTTGGTTAGGAATATGAAAGCTAACAACCTTACTAAAAGTATGATGAGTAGTTAACCAATCGATTCCTAAAATCACATCAAAGACAAGTATTTTCAAAGAGATAAGATCGACAGGTAACGTGAAAGTGTTGATTTGAATCCAACAAGATTTATAAATAGTGGAGGTAACGAAGGTTTCTCCCAACTGAGTTTCAACAGATAAATCAAAGTCTAACTTCTCCGGAGTTAAATTCAAACATTGAACACAACTAGGTGAAATGAAAGAGTGAGTAGAACCGGTATCTAACATGGTATAGACTTCGCAAGAGTTTATTATTAACTTACCCGTGATAATTTTATTCAGGTTCCTCGTCACGAAAAAAAAAATGCTCTCTCTTAAACTACCGATTTTGGCTTGTCTGGGACATCCTTTGGCATCACCATCCCAACTGGACTTGACTTCACCATACGAAAAAATCGAGCTAGGTGACATTCTCTTCCCCAATTAAAACACGCTTTGGATTGCTGCGTATAGTTTGGATGGATGTGTCCCTCTTGTCCGCATTTGAAACATACGACCGGTGGTCGTTCTTCTTCCTTTGAAATGGGTCTTTGGTCTTCTTTGTCTTTCCATCATTATTGAACCTTCTCTTCTTGAAATTTCCACTTCTATTATCTTGGCCATGATTACCACCAAAGTGGTTACCATTCTTGCACGATAATTTCCCCCTACGATGGTTATCATTGTTCATGGTAGCTTGCCACGGTACAATTATTATCATGTTGTTGCTCGTTACCTTTGGTTGTGCTGACTCATTATCACGCTCCAATAACTGAGCCCTGTTCACAACATCTGAATACAAACACTGTCACAAAATAAGGGTTAATTGGCATATCACATATTATCTGTATACTCTGACCGACCAATTAAATACCAAATAAACTTAGGTAGGTCATACTAGCGAAGAAATATTATGACTAAGATAATGCAGAATAAATTATCATTAGTCTTCAACAATGTTAAACTGATAAAATACAATAGACATCAAGTTTAACTGCAGTGGAACATGCAATCCATTAAAAGAGTCAAGTAGAGAATAAAATCTACTATCTTTTATGATGTAAAAAGGTTTTTCATCACTTTTATCGCTGGGACTCAGCTTAATAAATAATTCACATCATCCCTGCACTACGGGCAAGGATATTCATTAGTATCACAACCACAAATTATCCATGCACTACGGGCTAAGGATATTCGTGTATTCATCAATGGTCATGATCATGCCAATAACTGTCCATCAATGCACTACGGACCAATTAGGACTTTTACCACATCATTTGTAACATTACGGTCATGATTACACCGAATAATCCCTGGTCATAATCATACCAAGTCCATCTATGCACTACAGGCCACGGATGACTTTCAAAAAAAAATATAAACATGAGGATGATGACAATGATATAAGAGTTCAATAAAATAAGTTCAAGAATTAATTTATTCAGGAACTAATAGCATCCAAATTGTGAACATGGTACTTCTTTGTAGAGTAAAATTTAAGAATGCTCAGAAGAATATTTCCATGAAAAGATACTGGATGAAGCGCAAATATCAAGGATATTCCACTAATTTCATGGAGTATAGAAGTCAAAACTTTAACCAACTGAGTATAATAAAGAATGGAATAACAAAAGAAATCACAATGCATGTGGTACTTCGCATAGACAGGTTATTCCAACAAAATCATAAATAATGGAACCAGGTCAGGCGTAATTCGCACCGACTGGATGTTCCAACATAATAATAAAGAATGGAATAACAACAGAAATCACCATGCATGCGGTATTGCATTGCATGCAAGTTATTCCAATGTAATAATAAATAACGGAACAGTGTCCGGCGTGAAACGCAGATGATGTGATATTCCAACAAAATAATAAAGAATGTAATAACAATAGAAATCACCATGCATGCAAGATTTAGCGTGAGCGAAAAGTTATTCTAATGTAATAATAAATAACGAAACCAGTCCCGTAGAACGCATGCGATGTGATATTCCAAATGAAATAATAAAGAATGGAATAATAGAAGAATTTCACCAAGTATAGGGTAGCTTCACAGATATGAGTTATTCCAATGTAATAATAAATAATGAAATAATGTAAGAATTTATTATTCTATCGAATAACTCAGATACACTGCCAACCCTATACTTGGTGAAATTCTTCCGTTATTCCATTCTTTATTATTCTCGCTGGAACATCCGTTCACAGCATTTTACGCCGGACCGGTTCCGCTTTTTTTTATTATTCTCGCTGGAACATCCTCGTCTATGCATTTTACGCTGCACCTAGTTCCGCCTTTTTAATATTATGTTGAAATATCCCGCTCTGCTTTTTACGTCGACCTCGGTTCCATTATTTATTATTCTCGTTGGAATAACTCGCCAGCGCGGCCTATCGCAGCCTCGATGATTTCTTTTGTTATTCCATTATCTATTATATTCATTGGTTAAAGTTTCGACTTCTATACTCCATGAAATTAGTGGAATATCCTTGATATTTGCGCTTCATCCAGTATCTTTTCATGAAAATATTCTTCTGAGTATTCTTGAATTTTTCTTACAAAGAAGTATCACGTTGACAATTTCGACGTTATTAGTTCCTGAATAAATTAATTCTTGAATTTGTTTTATTGAATTCATATATTATTGTCATCATCTTTATGTTTATATTTTTTTGAAAGTCATCTGTATTACTCAGTGCATAGATGGACTTCAGATGATTATGACCAGTGATTATTCAAAGGTAATCATGACCGTAATGTTATAAATGATATGGTAAAAGTCCTCATTGCCCCGTAGTGCATTGATGGACAGCTTGTTGGCATGATCATGACCATTGATGAATACACGAATATCCTCGCCCAGTAAAAGTGGATAATTTATGGTTGTGATACTAATGAATATCCTCGGCCAGAAAAGTGTGGATGATGTGAATTATTAATTGTTTCGAGTCCCAAATGATAAAAGTGATGAAAACCTTTTACATCATAAAAGATAGTAGATTTTATTCTACTTAACTCTTTTAATGGATTACATGTTCACCGCAGCTTAAACTTGATGTCTATTATATTTTATCGCTTTAACATCAAGAAAGAGTAATGATAATTTATTCTCGCATTATCTTAGTCATAATATTTCTTACTGGGCTAGTTAAGCTCACCCTTTCTTTCACTGTTCTCTTCAGGAAATGAGAACGTAGCCGGGACTAATCGGGGAACGGAGTGACGGTCCAAATGATAGTATTAGTAGTCCTCACTATTTTGTTAAATAGTGTAACAATAAATTTAATGAGGACTTATTCTGAGAGTGGATATTGTCTAGGAGACAATATTTGTATTAAAACTCACAGTTCTCTTATTGTATATTAAAGATTGTATTTGTATTCTGTACCATGTATTTGGCGACTCAGAATAGGTGATGTATACCTATTTTGGGGGCGTCACAGTTGATATCAAAGCTTAGGAATATGATCTCTGGCTAAGATATAAGATAAGAACTAGGAGGGGAGAGATGGGGAATTCCTTCACTAGTATAACCTACCTAAGTTTATTTGGTATTTAATTGGTCGGTCAGAGTATAGGGATAATATGTGATATGTTAATTAACCCTTGTTTTGTGGCAGTATTTGAAAATGACATCCGAGAATGTTGAGAACATCAATGGAGCACAGGAGATCGTTGAGTCTCCACAGATCAATAATCAGGATAATGTGCATTAGGAAGACGAAAATCCTCAGGCAAACAACAACACTGACCAAATGATGAACGATGGAATGTTCAAAGGCTTTATGCAATTCATGCAACATCAGGCAAGAGCGGCTCCTGTCCAAAATGCAGGTGGAAACACTGGCAACTCTCAGACGGTCATCGCCAAACAGTTCAAGGAGCTGGGACCACCGGAGTTTTTTGGAGAACGAAAATCACTTAAGGCAGAGACATGGATAAAGCAGATATGCAAGATATTTGATGTCTTGGGATGCTCCGAGGAGCAAAAGATTCCCTTTTCCACCTTCATGTTGCGTGCAGAGGCAGATTACTGGTGGGAATCTTTAAAACGTACTCAACCTGCCGTACTGAAGATGACTTGGGAAAAGTTCCAAGAATTGTTCAACGACAAGTACTTTCCCAAAAGTATTCGTCACATGAAAGAGGTAGAGTTCATCAAGCTGGAGCAAAACAACATGACCATGTCGCAGTACGAAGCCAAATTTGCCGAGTTGTCCCGGTTTGCATCCCATTTGGTTGATAATGAGGACAGAATGACGCAAATGTTTCTAACAGGTTTAAAACCCGAGATACGTCAATATCTTATCTCTCATAAACTGTGTTTGTATTCAGATGTTGTTAATAGGGCTCAGTTATTGGAGCGCGATAATGAGTCAACCCAACCAAAAGAGAGCAGCCAGCAAAATGATAATACTAGTGATAGCAGTCATCGAAGCGGTGACAATAAGCGTGGAGGGAATCAACATGCTAGAAATGGTAACCACTTCGGTGGTAATCATGGCCAAAACAATAAGAATGGACATTTCAAGAAGAGGAGATTCAACAATAATGGAAAGACGTCAACACCAGCACCCGTTGTTAAGGAAGGAGAACGACCACCTATTATATGCTTCAAATGCGGAGGGGGGGGGACACATCAGTCCAAACTGCACGATGACGTCCAAAGCATGTTATAATTGTGGAAGAGAAGGTCACGTAGCCCGATTTTGTCGTTCATCGAAGACAAGTTCAGCTAGGATAGAGACACCAAAGGATGTCCTAGAAAAGTCAAAGCCAGTAGTGAAAGGGAGAGCGTTTGTCGTGACCTCCCAGAAAGCAAGGAACCCGAACGAGGTCATCACGGGTAAGCTTATCATAAACTCTAGTGAAGTTTATACCTTATTTGTTACCGGTTCTACCCATTCTTTTATTTCTCCTACTTGCGCTCAACGCTTAAATTTGACTCGGAGAAATTAGACTTTGACTTATCTGTTGAAACTCCATTGGGAGAAACCTTCATTACATCCACTGTTTATAAGTCTTGTTTGGTTCAAATTGGTACCCTCACATTACCTGTCGATCTTATTTCATTGAAAATACTTGCATTTGACGTAATTTTAGGGATTGATTGGTTAACTACTCATCATGCAAAAATTGATTGTCTTTGTAAGGTTATTAGCTTTCATATTCCTAACCAACCTATTATACAAATTTAAGCAACCAAACTATTAAAATCAATCACTATCATCTCAAGCCATAAAGCTATTCGTTTATTAAAAAACGGATGTCAAGCTTTCTTAGCTCATGTCACGGATCTAAACAAAAATACGTCAGTTTTGAATGATATTTCTATTGTTAATGAATTTCCTGACGTATTCCCTAAAAACTTCCTGGCCTACCCCCAGAGCGTGAAATTGAATTTTGTATCTACCTTGAACCAGGTACAAAACCTATTTCCAAAGCCCCATATTGAATGGCTCCTATTGAACTTCAGGAGTTAAAGACCCAACTGCAGGAATTGTTAGACATCGGTTTCATTCGTCCTAGTACGTCTCCTTTGGGTGCTCCTATTTTATTCGTGAAGAAGAAAGATAGGAGTATGCGACTTTGTATTAATTATCGGGAGTTGAACCATGTCACTATCAAAAATAGATATCCATTGCCTCGTATTGATGACCTATTTGACCAGTTGCAAGGCGCCAAATTTTTTTCAAAGATTGATCTTCTTTCCGGATATCACCAATTGAATATTAGAACCGATGACATTCCAAAGATGGCTTTCAGAACTCGGTACGGGCATTATGAATTCCTAGTCATGTCTTTTGGATTGACTAATGCTCCTGCTGCCTTCATGGATATAATGAACTGAGTATTCAAGGAATATTTGGATCACTTTGTGGTCGTCTTTATTGATGACATCCTTATTTATTCCAAAAGCTGTGAAGATCATGAGTAACACTTGAGGCTAATACTTCAAATGCTTCGTGAATATAAGCTTTATGCCAAGTTGAAGAAATGCGAGTTCTGGCTTGAGGAAGTAGCATTCCTTGGGCACGTGGTATCAAGTCATGGAATATCTGTTGACCCGGTAAAGATTGAAGTTATTCAAAGCTGGGAACAACCTAAATCAGTGACCGAAGTACGTAGCTTTCTCGACTTAGCTGGTTATTATCGGAGATTCGTAGAAGGGTTTTCTCGAATCGCTACTCCATTAAATCAGTTGACTCGAAAAGATATAAATTTGGTTGGAGTGGGGAATGCGAGAAGAGTTTTCAAGAACTCAAGAGGAGACTCATTTCAGCACCTGTTCTGACAATACCATCTGGCACAGAGGGATTTGTCATCTACAGTGATGCTTCGGGCAAAGGGTTAGGATGTGTTCTCATGCAACATGGGAAAGTCATAGCCTATGCCTCTCAACAACTCAAAGAATATGAGAGGAATTATCCTACTCATGATCTAGAGTTGGCAGCAGTCGTTTTTGCACTAAAGATATGGAGGCATTACTTGTATGGGGAGAACGTGGAAATCTTTACGAATCATAAAAGCCTCAAATATTTCTTCACTCAAAAGGAACTCAACATGCGACAATGACGTTGGCTTGAACTGTTAAAAGATTATGATCATACCATCCAATACCATCCTGGAAAAGAAAACGTGGTAGTTGACGCATTGAGTAGAAGATCATATGTGGGTACGAGTGCGATATTGTCAACGCAAAGGCCCATTTTGTATGACTTGCAAAGGATGGAGATAAAGATAAAGACTCCAGGGACCCACGTGATGATGGCGAATATACGAGTAGAACCGACTTTAATCGATAAAGTTAAAGTTGCTCAAGCTACAGACCTGGAGCTAATGCATATGAGGAAGAAAGTACAGGAAGGTGTTATGCCGGAAGCAAGAATCGATGAAGAAGGAATACTTCGAGTCAACTCCAGACTTTGTGTTCTTAACGACCCTGAGTTAAAGTATAAAATCATGATGGAGGCACACAACACACCATTTGCAATCCATCTAGGAGTACCAAAATGTATCATGATCTTTGACATACATTTTGGTGGGGCAATATGAAGCGAGAGATAGTGCTATTTATCTCAAGGTGTCTAACGTGTCAACGAGTCAAGGCGGAGCTTCAAGTACCAAAAGGTCCATTGTAACCACTTGAAATTCCAGAATAGAAGTGGGAGCACATTACCATGGATTTCAAGCATCGGTCTTCCCAAGGTTTCTCAAGGCATAGATGCAATTTGGGTCATTGTTGATAGATTGACCAAGTCTGCTCATTTCTTACCTATACGAGAAACTTATACACTTGAACGTCTTGCTCGTATGTACATAAACGAGGTTGTAAGATTGCATGGAATGCCAGTATCCATAGTTTCTAATCGAGACCCAAGATTCACTTCACGATTTTGGGTTAGTTTGCAAAAAGCTATGGGCACAGATTTATGATTTAGTTCGGCATATCATCCTCAGACGGACGGACAATCAGAGAGGACTATTCAAACTCTTGAAGATTTATTAAGACTCTGTGTCCTTGACTTCAAGGGAAGTTAGGACAAGTTCTTACCATTGGTGGAGTTTTCCTACAACAACAGTTATCAAGCAAGTATTGGCATGGCTCCATTCGAGGCGTTGTATGGAAGAAAGTGTCGTTCTCCAGTATGCTGGGATGAGGTGGGTAAAGCAATGTTGTTGGGACCGGAGTTGGTACATATGACTACAAAAAAGATTCAAACGATCCGACAACGTATAAAAACCTCACAAGACCAACAAAAGAGTTATGCTGATCTTCATCGAAAGGACGTGGAATTCGATATTGGAGATCATGTGTTGTTACGTGTTGCTCCATGGAAAGGAGTTACGAGATTTGGAAAGAGAGGAAAGCTCAATCCTCGATTCATTGGCCCATTTTTAATCCTCTATCGAGTAGGGACCGTAGCCTATAGACTTTCGCTTTCTGCCAGTATGTCTCGTGTTCATAACATTTTTCATATATCCATGTTACGTAAATATGTGAAAGACCCAAACCACATTATTGAGTTAGATCCCATCGAAATAGCGTAAGATTTAACGTATGAAGAGGTTCCTGTTCAACTCTTGGATAAGAAGGAACATATTCTACGCTCCAAGGTTATACCTCAAGTCAAAGTTTTATGGAGGAACCACGATGTTGAGGAAATGACACGGAGTTAGAATCAAAATAAAATCAAGGTATCCTTATCTCTTTGACATACCGTGTAATGTATTACCTTAATTTCGAGGTGAAATTTCATAAGAAGGGAGATTGTAAGACCCCAACTTTTATGAATAAAGATGAAATTTCTATAATTATCATTTTTGAATATTATGGAATGAATTTAATATAATGGTATAGTTGTGGGTAATATTTATAAATTTTGCAAAGTATGCAAGCTGTTATATAATATTCGATTGGTCAGGGAATATTTGTTTTAACAGGGAATATTCGTATGATGGCACAATCATTGGTGGACCCCACAATGGAATTATTGTTTGGATTGAGAAAACGATAAAATATTTTTATGAAAATAACGGCGGAAGTTTTACCGTTAAGCTGTTGAAACACGGTGTTAAAAAAATGCACAGAGAATACGCGTGGTTGCATAGTAGCACACCAATTATTTATTATTGATGCTTACGTGAGAAGTCACTCGGTTTTGTTCAATTATTGCTTCAGTAATTGTTGCATAGTATCTCACATTATTTGATTCAATTATTGTCGATATTTTATATATTATTAAATCAATAATTGATACGACGAAGTTATTAATATTATTATTTGCAATATTAACGATGTCTAGAAGTTCTCACAAGGAGAGGTTTGGTCACCTAATTACGGCGCTTGATAGGGAGAAATCCTTATTGGAAAGCCCCATCTTTCCTGGGAATGACCTGATCGATTAATATTGTGAATTATAATAATGATGATAAATATTGTTAAAAATATTGAGGTGTTTTTTTTATGAAGTATTTGTTGTATTTTTGGACCCCCATTTACCCATTTTTCAAAATAATCGAAAGAAAGTTATAAAGTATATATATATATATAAAGTATATATATATATATATATATATCGTATCATATAATATATATATATATATATATATATATATATATATATATAAGTATGTGGGTGAATGGTGGTGGTTTTGGTGGATTTTGGCAGGATGCATTAATTGTTTTTCAAAGACTTGGACTTAGTGGCCTAACTTTTCAAACAAAGCATTATGTTGATAACCTGTGAATTATGATACTTCCTAATTGGATAAAGCTGCAAATGAGCATGTGTTAGTTTTTCTCATTGGCTAGCACGTTGAAAAGAAAATATTGATTTTTTGAAACCGTGAACTTCGTCCGAATAATTACTGTTGCATCCGTGATTTTTGCAAATAGTATTCTTTCCATTCTCCTATAAATAGGATGCTTAGTGAGAATTGAAATCACACCAGAAATTCAGAGAATTCTTCTTCTATAATCTTGAGCGTATTTCTTTAGAGTTTTAAGAAGCTTTGAGCGTAGTGCAAGTTTCTTAAAGAATATCATCGCCTACCGATTTAATACTCTTCTTTTTACTGGTGAGGGGTATTATTTCTTTCTTTCGTCTTCATGAAGAGAATTTATGTTATTCCATTCTTTATTATTATGTTGGAATAACCTGTCTATGCAAAGTACCGCATACATGGTGAAATTCTTCTGTTATTCCATTATTTATTATTACATTGGAAAAACTCATATACACGGCTACCCTATACTTGGTGAAATTCTTCATTATTCCATTCTTTATTATTACATTGGAACATCACATGCATGCGTTTTATGTCTAGGACTGGTTACATCTTTATTATTCTCATTGGAACATCATGTACATGCGTTTTTTTACGGACTGGTTAAAATCTTTAATATTCTCTTGGAATATCGTGTTCGTACGTGCGTTTTACGGGACCGGTTAAGATTATTTATTATTCTGTTGGAATAACTCGCCTTGTCTTGCGGTCTATCGCAGCTCGGTGATTTCTTTTGTTATTCCATTCTTTATTATATTCGGTTGTTTAAAGTTTCACTTCTATACTCCATGAAATTAGTGGAATATCCTTGATATTTAAGCTTCATCCAAAGATCTTTTCATGAAAATATTCTTCTCGAGCATTCTTGAATTTTTCTCTGCAAAGAAGTATCATGTTGACAATTTGGACGTTATTAGTTCCTGAATAAATTAATTCTTGAACTTGTTTTATTGAATTCTTATATCATTGTCATCATCCTCATGTTTATATTTTTTTTGAAAGTCATTTGTGGCCTGTAGTGCATAGATGGACTTGGTATGATTATGACCAGGGATTATTCGGTGTAATCATGGCCGTAGTAATGTTATAAATGATATGGTAAAAGTCCTCATTGGCCCATAGTGCATTGATGGACGATTGTTGGCATGATCATGACCATTGATGAATACACGAATATCCTTGGCCCGTAGTGCATGGATAATTTGTGGTTATGATACTAATGAATATCCTCGGCAGTAGTAGTCTTGGGGATGATGTGGATTATTTATTAAAGTTTGAGTCCCAAATGATAAAAGTGATGAAAAACCTTTTATTAAATCATAAAAGATAGTAGATTTTATTTTCTACTTGACTCTTTTAATGGATTGCATGTTAAAACTACCGAGCTAAACTTGATGTCTATTGTATTTTATCGGTTTAACATTGTTGAAGACTAATGATAATTTATTATGCATTATCTTAGTCATAATATTTCTTACTGGGCTAGTTGAGCTCACCCTTTCTTTCATTGTTCTCTTCAGGAAATGAGAACGTAGCCGGGACTAGTTGGGGAACGGAGTGACAGTCCATATGATAGTATTAGTAGCCCTCACTATTCTGTTAAATAGTGTGACAATAAATGTAATGAGGACTTATTCTGAGAGTGGATATTGTCTAGAAGACAATATTTGTATTAAAACTCACAGTTCTCTTATTGTATATTAAAGATTGTATTTGTATTCTGTACCATATATTTGGCGACTCAGAATAGGTGATGTATACCTATTTTGGGGGCGTCACAGGTTATTCCAATAGAATAATAAATAATGGAATAATAGAAGAATTTCATCAAGTATAGGGTAGACCGCGTATACAAGTTATTCCAACAGAATAATAAAGAATGGAATAACAGAAGTTCTCTTCATGAATATGAAAAATAATAATACCCCTTACGAGTACAACAAATAATATCCATTACCTTAGAAGAAAACTGGATACTGGAATAGTGAGGTAGCAGACTTCTCTTCTTCTTTCTCTCTATAGATTTTTTCTCTATAGCTTCTCTCTATAATTTCTCTCTATAATTTCTCTCTCTAGAGTTTCAGTGAATTCGTAAGAAATAATGAAGGAATGAGCTTTTATTTATAAGAGAATGGACTGAATAGTAACTAATTCATGAACGGTCCAGATTGATTTACTTTTAAACGGACGGTCCAGATTGGTTTACAATAAAATATAATATATTCTATTTATAATCTAATAAAATGAATAACTTTATAAAAGTATTTTGTTTTATATAAAAAGATTTTACTATGAAAACACTATGCAGGCACTATGCAAACACTATGCATAATAAAATATAATATATTCTAATTATTGTCTAATAAAAAAAATAACTTTATAAAAGTATTCTATTTTATATAAAAAGTTTTTCTATTTTATTACATTAATAATACTAATAAAACAAAACTCATATAATATATATATATATATATATATATATAACAATCGACAATAATTGAATCCAATAACGTGAGATATTATGCAGCAACTACTGTAGCAATAATTGAACAAAACTGAGTGACTTCTCACGTAATCATCAATAATCAATACCGTGTACTACTATGCAACCACGTGTATTACTGTACTTTTACTACTGGGTAGTTCAACAGTTTTAACGGTAAAACTTCCGCCGTTATTTTCATAAATATATTTTTGTCGTTTTCTCATTCCGACAATAATTCCGTTATGGAGTCCACCAATGATTGCGCCGTTGTACGAATATTCTCTGTTAAAACGAATATTCCCCGACCAATCGAATATAATACAACAACTTGCATACTTTGCAAAATTTATAAATACTACCCACAACTATAACATTATCTCAAATCCATACCATAATATTAAAAAAAATATTTCGAGAAAATTAAATCTTTATTCGTAAAATTTGGAATTTTATAAAAGATTCAGCAGCAGTGAACACAAGTACACTCTGATTGAGAAGACTTGTTGTGCTTTAGCATGGGCTTCCATGAGGTTACAACATTACCTCCATTGGCACACAACCCATCTCATATCCCGCGTGGATCCTCTCAAATACGTGTTCAGTAAGCCCATACTGAATTGTCAGCTGTCCTGATGGCAGTTGATTCTACAACAATTTGACATCATCTGCGTGATGCAAAAGTCCATTAAAGGACAAGGAATTGTGGATCAACTGGCCGCTGCACCCGCAGGGGATTACAAACTCCTAGAAACATACTTCCCCGATGAAGGGGTCATGGCAATTCAGCAACACCATCTGTACGATGCATGTCATGCGTTGAAAATGTATTTTGATGGAGCTGTTAACACAGAAGGTTCAGGAGCTGGAGCAGTTCTAGTATCCCATGCGGGAGATATCCGATCACCGTCAAATTACGATTTGTCGACAACAACAACAACCCGTTAGAGAGTATGAAAGGCTGTATCATAGGGCTAAAACTTGCTCACTCAATGGGCATCAGACGGATAACTGTCTTTGGGGATTCGGAGTTGGTAATCAAACAAACCACAAGAATCTATCAAACCAAAGAGCTACATTTACTGCCTTACCATCGGCAAGTTTTATAGATGGCTTCAGAGTTTGAAGAAGTACACTTCCTCCATATTCCTCGGAATAGGAATGATTTTGCGGATGCGCTAGCAACTTTGGCCTCCTTGATCAACATACATGACAAGGAAAACATGCCAAACATCCCATTTTCCCTACAAAAGGCTCTAGTCTATGGGAATTATGATGGAGAAGTATCGGATGAGCTACCTCCCATCAAACACCCTTGGTATCAGCACATCAAGGAGTATCTGCGAGATGGATCTACACCCGCTGAAGCGAGCCCGACTAAAAAAAGGCGGATCCATCGAATGGCTATAAAATTTTACCTTAGCGGAGATGCACTCTACAAAAGAGATGCAGGATTAGGACTCCTTAGATGTCTGGACAAAGACCAAGCTCAGAAGCTCATGGATGAAATCCATGGTGGAGTATGTGGCCCACACGTGAGCGGACCCCTACTTGTTAAGAAAATCCTCAGAACATGGCATTATTGGCTTACACTTAAAGCTGACTGTGATGATCACGTCAAGAGGTACTATCAATGCCATATGCATGGAAATGTTATCCACGCCCCTCCAAGGGAACTCCACAATATGAGTTCGCCATAGCCTTTCTCAATGTGGGGAATGGATGTGATCGGGCCCATCGAGCCCAAAGCCAGTAATGGGCATCGATTTATCTTTACCATGATCGAGTACTTCACCAAATGGTTAGAAGCAGCCTCCTTCCCTAGGGTTACCAAAGAAGTCATCATTGCTTTCATCAAAAACAATGTCATTTGTCAATATGGACAACCAGAGTTATTGTGTTAGACAATGCTAAGAACCTAAACAACAAAATGATGGAGGAGTTATGCAGTAAATTCCACATCAAACACCTTAACTCCGTCATCTACCGTCCAAAGATGAGTGGTGTTATTGAAGCGGTTAATAAAAACATCAAGAAGATCATGCAGAAGATGTCCGCCAATCACAAAGGATGGCATGACCTCTTGCCTCTGACATTATTAGCCTACAGAACTTCAATGCGTACTTCCACTGAGGCAACCCCCTACTCATTAGACTATGGGATGGAAGCAGAACTCCCCATAGAGGTGGAAATGAAATCCCTTAGAGTGTTGATGGACGCTCAGCTGGATGAAGACCAATGGGTATAAGACAGATATCACCAATTGTCTCTAATAGACGAAAGGCGAATCACGGCTATCTTCTATAGTCAGTTATATCAACAAAGGATCGCCAGATCCTACAATAGAAAAGTCCGACTACGGCAGTTTAAACAACATGACTTGGTTTTGAAGAAGATCATTGACAACCAAGATCAATCTAAGGGAAAATTCGCTCCAAACTGGGAAGGCCCGTTTGTTGTCAAGGAGGTATTGACAGGAAGTGCTCTCAGACTACAAGAAATGGACGGCGATGAATTTCCATAACTCATCAACTCGGACACCGTGAAACGGTACTATGTCTGAGGTTACCATCAAGCAAACATCTTGGTTTTGGATCATCAGATCACCAGTCATTCCGATTTTCCAACCCTTTTTACATACTCTTCTGCCCCTTAGGGAAACATACTCTTCAAGCCAGCAGCCTGGTTTCACCTCATTTCAAACCTTTCATACAATTTCGGTTATCCCACCAGGGATTGAACCTTTCACACCTGCAGTGTATCCTGAACTTAGGATCAAACTTTTTCACGCTTGCAGTTTGTCCTGAACTTAGGATCAAACTTTTTTACACCTGCAGTTTGTCCCAAACATGGGATCAAACTTTCTTTCCCCCGCAGTTTAGCTTGCACATGGGATTCAGACTTCTCTTTAGCTGCAAATTGTCCTGAGGGGTGAACTACGTCGACCTAATCTCCTTGATACCCGGGAGTACGTAGGCAACCATATTCTATATGGCCCGGTCACAATAAAAACAAACAAAAACATTTCTGCCTTTTCCCTACAAAAACAAAAACAACAAAAAAACTTCTACCCTTTCTCTACATAAACAAAAACAACAAAAACATTCCTATACCCTTTTACATTCAGCGTTAAACCTCTTACACCAGGTTCGAACTACGCAAACCTGATCTCCTCTTTAATAGGAGTACGTAGGCAGCCATTTATGGTTCAGTCTAACCCCCTACAAGAACACAAATACTTGTCACACGGTACTAGGATCAAATCTCAATCCACCACATTTCATCGGCTTCAGACCAAAGGGATGGAATTACCTGACCCCTCCTCACAAATAGGAGATCCGGTGACCATCTAAGCTGCGGTTGTGCCTCAAAGAGAAACACCAATCCATAAGAGATGGAATTAACTAGGCACCTCTTAAATAGGAGTATTGGCGACCATCTGTGGTGCGGTCAATCTCAGAGAGGAAAAGTCACACTCCTCTTCACATCTACATACAGAAACCAGTCCCAAGACACCAAAGATGGTAGTGATACACACAGATCAATGATCCGTTCTGAAAGATCCTACGACGTCTTAATGTCCACACATCAAGGATAAGTTCAGAATGCATCAAGATCACAAGCCCTGAAGAAACAGGCAAATATCAAGCAAGTATCAAGGCACAACTGAAAGGTAAGTGAATCAAAATATATTTCCCTGCCATATATATTACTGTTTGATATATACAATATGTGTTATACATGAAAAAATGGCTAAGCTAGTCTGTGTAGGAAAATACAAGTCTATCTACGGATATGTATGTATACGGACTATCATATCTAACATAGCATCCCTCTCCGAAGAAGGAGGTAACACTGCAAGCTCCTGCCCAATGGTATCTACACGAGCTAGTAGATCCGAGGTTAACTACATGGTGACATGATACTCATCAATGTATGCGCTCATATCGGTAAGGATGCCAGTCGTAAGGGATCTCACTGAAGTACTTTCTGTGACGACCAAATCCCAGGAAGATAGGGCAGCATCCCGCTCTACAATCAATGCATCTCTAGCTGATCTGGCCTCATCTCTCTCTAATAGAGTTGCGTCTCTCCCATCAAGAGCTGTCAACATCAAGGCTCTAGCCTGATCTCTCTCCAAGGTCATCAGATGTAGACTCTGCTCCAGATACTATGCTGAATGATGCATCATAGTAGCACTCGTAGTGGGAGAATCCATCACAACTGCTGGCAACCAAATAGACAAATCCTCCTTGATGGGAATATAAGTGTCCTCCATAGGCTTTCCATCATCGGAATCAATCCCCTGCACTGTGGATACTGCCATAGTCAATGTCGTCTCTGTCTCTATCCATGCGGAATACTTTGCAGAACAACCCGGATGGCTGACGGAAAAGTCAGCTAGCTTACGATGATCCCAACAGGCATACAACCTGGATCTATCCTCTGCTGATGTGACAACCCGAGAAATTAGAAAACTATTAAAATCTTAAATGATTGGTTTAAGGTCAAATAATAGACCTAGACAGAAAATAAGTGCATGTGTTTGATGTTTTTAGAAAGGAATTTGAGGATTTAAAATTTCTTTTAGTGAATTATTCAGGATTAAGGGTATGTGTGTATATATTCTGTGATTACGGTATTATGTGTGCAGAATGTGGTGAAGGGTCAAGGGTTGACCAGATAAATTAAACATGTGTCAAACCCTAATCGTATATATTAAGAACGTCCATGTTCAGTTATAAAATTACTACGATTTATAAGAAACCCTAAAGTTAAATTTCTGGAACCCTAATTTTTGTTTGAAACCCTAACGGAGCTAATTGATAAATTAGCTATTTTAATTAGGAAATTATGTATCCTAATTAGTAAGATTTATTTATGATTGGGAAATTTGAATATAATTTGAAAATCCTAATTTTAATTTAGAGATATGAATTTCCTATTTAGAAAAAAAACCTAAATTGGAAAATATTAGAAAATTAATTTTTGAAAACCCTAAGGGTTGTAACAAATGTCTAAAATGCCCTTTGTGTATTATTAAAGATAGCATTCAATTATTGTTCTATTATTGATTTGAGGCTAGCTAATGCGCACATCCATATGCTTAGGATTCCAACATGATCGACCCCTCAAATCAAACCTCCTCAATTATTTTCAATCTTGCATTCAATTAGTTACAAATTATTATTGAGAGAGAAATCACGGTGTAATAATAAAATGAAAAAGGAAAGGAAATAATATATTTTCTTATGGAATTTGAATTGGGGACAAATGCATGTGAAAGAATAAAAGAAAAAACGAGAAAGCAGCGTGGGTTCTCTCTCTCTTTCGATGGCTTCTTATAGTCTTCTTGGCCGTCAAATGAGCCGAGGTCTTGTCATGCGATGTGCTCAAATTGCCGTCGGAAGTTTCCAACTTCTACCGCCCCATCACTAATGTTAATAACGCCGTGAAACTTCCGTTGCTTAGCCCAAGCACCAACAGCAATGACAGAATTGATCGAGAGAAAAGCATGGCGAGAGAGCTTCGGTTGGAGGGCTTGCACGGAAGACGAACACGGCGAAATCAAGTCTGTGACTTCTACTCTTCTTTGCTTCGGCACGGTGATCAAAAAGTCAGTAACAACAGATCCCATACTCGCTTCTCTCCAACTTCTCTCGATGCCTTACCCGATGCCAAAATGACGATCAGTTTGAAGCTTTGATTGGTCCAAGGGCTACTCCGACTCGGCGCATCTCACGTCAACTACAACGACGCGTTTGGTAGGAGATGTGGGCTAAAGCGACTTGATCCTTCTACTAGGATTTATATCGTGACCTGATTTTTGTTAGTATGATGAAGGAGTTTGGTTAGAGCTCACTATACCGCATGGACATGTTCGAACAACCGTGAACGTGTTGCGGTTAAATCGTTTTCTTACGAGGTGGTCTCCGTGGCGGCAATCATCGAACTAATGGTAGTATGCACGCAAGAGCTCTCGTGAATTCATACCTAGCTAGCCATCTTCTCCGTTGAAGAACGCGCTCGTTATTACTTCCATCATGATGCTAGCCCAAAGCGCAAAGTAAGGCTGCAGATGGCTACTACGTGGAGTCGATGACCATGATCCGATTCGCGAAGGCACGACAAGCTTCGACGGCGAAGCAATCCTACGGTCGAGGTGGGCGTGAGTTTATCTAATGGAACTGGTCCAGTGTCATTGCTTCAAGTGGTCTCCGATCACAACCCGCCAAGGTTGTTGGCTCAACATCGATGGCAAGGAGAAAGAGATAGAAGGAGAAAGCAAACGGATTCATGCGTAAAAAACTTCGTTGCTTATTGTTGTTTGCCATCTTTTCTTCTAACTTTATTACGACCGTATCGATCGGTGAGCCAAACGACAAGCTACGGTAGCCATCCGGGAAATCGATAGAGTAGTACGTAATATATATATATATATATATATATATATATATATATATATATATAATCGTTCATGGTGGGTGGAGGATGACGCGTCGTGAGGCGGGTTTGTCAGCTGCAAACCATCCTGGGCATGGAAGATCCGGTGGAAGCATTTTGGGATCGGATTAATGTTTCCACGAGATCATGTGACAAACCGGTGATCGGAGAGAGAGAGGGATTATGGGTTACATTGAAGAGGAGTATTTCTTCACTTACTCAATCAAGTATGTCATTTACATCGAGGATGTGTTGTCAATGATATATAAAGCAGTGAGCTCTACTCACCGATCTCAATTTTAAGTAGCACCCAAGGGTCGAAAGGACTCCTTCAGGAAAAGCGAATGTTAATGGGTTGAGGTCTTTGACGGGTAATAATGGAGCGATATCGTTGTCATCTTCAATGTTTCCAAGGCTATGGGTCATCTTGGTTCAAGCCTTGGTGTTGATACGTTACGGTAGTTCTTGATTTTCCGTGACGAACCATGCGACCATCCTGCTTAAGATGGGTGAGAATTGATACCAAAAGAAGCGGCATACCGGATAATAAGCGACGGCCGACCTAAGCAAGTCAGGGTTTAATACTATGGCGGTGAGCAAAAGAGATTAGTAAGGCACACTTAGACAAATGCTCCAAACAAGATGGAGGATTGGGATGCTCCACTTCACGTAGTTGGGTTCGAAATTGAAGAATTGTCGTCGAGTGATTTGTCTTGCCATAGGGTTTGGAGGTCGTAGAATAATGGATTTACATATAGGTATTTAATTATTTAATTATAATACTAACTAAATGATTTAAATATAATTTTAATTCATGGAAAATCATGAAAAGTCATTTTATGATGTTATAAAATATTTGAAGTTATTTTAATGACTTTTAATATTTTGTGATGAAATTCATTAATTAATCAATATTAATGATAATTGTTTTATTTAATAAATATATTAAATAAATTATGGAAAAATAAATTAATGCTTTAAAAATCATATAACAATGATTTAAGTGTTAGAAAAATATTTTAAGTTATAAACTATAACTTTTGATATTTTGGCATGAAAATATTAATATTTTATTATTAATATCAATTATCGGATAATGATTTTAAGTGTTTAAAAATCATATAAATGTGATTTTAAGGTATTAAAAATACTAGTGATATATTATAAATTATATTATAATATTATGTAATAATTTTCATTAATATTTGATATTAAATAGATATTAATGATTAAAGAATTATGTGGTATTTAATTCATTTAAATCGTTATTAATGATCGAAAAATTTAGATAAATGATATTAATTATCTCAAAATATTTCAAGCTTATGAAAATCATTTAGGTCGATAAGAAAATTATCTGTGATATCGTCAAGTGTTTAGGCGAGTTTAATTAAACTTAGACTCCTTAAATTGTCCGATTAGATCATCTGGATGATAGAATTGTCTGGAATTTCAACTTGATTTGAAATAGTTTGACTTGAAGCTATGTCTTATGTGTATAAGAGGCCGATAAGATTATGTGGTAATATGTTTAAGTTATTTTATAACTGTGATGATATTATTCTAATATTTGGAGATCTATATTATTAATATTAGGTCTTGGGAGAAGCATATTATATTATACGTTACGGTAATCAATGATGCGAGGAAGTTCCTAAACTTGAACTTCTAATTATTGTGCAAGTTTTTCAAGTTCTTTTTACTTAAACTCTTTTAAGAGTGGTTTTGAGACGAATATGCTTATGAATTGTACTGCATATATATTGCATGTATTCATCGGTATGAAAGGTGATCACCTTCATTACCAAATCGATTCGAGATATAATTGTTATGTTCATTTTCAATGTTCATTCGACTTTGAAATTTTGTTCATGCTAATTCACAACTACATTGTGAAGGATAGCCACTTATTATTCAAACTCTTTCAATCATGATATATCTTTACCTTGTTTTTTTTTAAAACTTCTTTGGGCAACTTTCATGCTCACCCTTGCTATATCATGATAAAACATTGCGAGATAAAGCGAATACTGACGATTCACAGGGAAAAGGATAATGCCAAGTTCACTTGGGATAGAATGTGAAGTTAAGTTGTAAAGTATGTTGAAGAATAGTATTGTCATGTGTTAGGCAGTTCCACAATTGTGTATAAGTTAAGGTTACTCGATTTTGGGAATAGTGTGTAAAGTTTAATGTATAAACAATTTATGTTTATATCTTCATATGATTGTAGAAATAAGCGAACCGGATCCGCTGGCGATTTGGGGCTCGGGTTCTGGGTTACTACTGATTGGTATCAAAGTCATTGGTTATGAAGCTTAGGTAGCAATACACGAGACCAATAACCGCAGTTGATTAGGATAAGTACTAACTCACATAGAGTTAGTTGAAGAATCTCGCAGGTCGAAAGTTAGGTTTAAGTATGGTACCATTGTACTTTCGATACTAGTTGATGTATGGTATCCGGGCTAAACGATTCCTTCATAGAGCTTGGAGTATATACTGAACTAGCAACTCGGAACCTAGTTTGTTGGTTGTTTGTGGGAAACCACTCAGCGTACCATATTGAAAACTGTTAGAGACTCGATGTGTACCAAGTATAGGAAGTGGATAGATAGAGTCTAAGAGATTACAAGTGTAAGGATGGGAGATCGTAAAACAAAACGATCACAGAATAGCAATGAATCGTAACATATACGATGAGATCACTCCGTGATCTAATAAGATTATGGTATGAAGAAAGATCAAGAGAATGATGAAAAGTTTACAGCAAGATTGCTGTGTATGAATTGTACTATAAATTGGTACAGATCCAGAAGAGAATTATAAATACGAATTAAATTCGTATGGAGAAGGGGTTAGTGTTAGGTGGGGATTCAATTGAGGACTCATGTCGGCAGCTGAGTTGTATGATTCTTCGTATGGGAGCTGAATTGTACTTGGTGTAAAAACCACTTAGTTTTCTGCAATTGATAATCATTGAAATGTTTATGTCGCGCTATTTGCTATATGCATGTTCAGAGGGTGATTCATTTCTCATGTGTATAATGTAGATAGATTAGTCATAGATAGAGGATATAAGGTTAAGTACGAGTTCTTAAAACTCATACTTATGGTAATGCGTTAAGTGACTCATGATTATATGAAATGTTTATGGACCTCTTAGCGAATGGACGCCAAAGGTCTGTCTAGGAAAGTTCTTAAACTCATATGATTGTGGCAAGTTCCTGAACTCATAATGTGTGGTAAGTTTGATGAACTGGGGTATAGCAAAGTGGTGAATGGAGCATTGAGGATTATAAGAATAGATAGATCTATTAAGTAATGGATCAGTAGAAAAAGTGAAGTTGATGATGGAAGCATAGGTATTCCTAATCTTCTAGCTATGCTAGACTTGAAGTTTTGACATCAAGCTAAATCACGCACTATGTGCTTTTGAAAAATGATTTTATTCTCAACTCCACGGTGATTATTGTGTATCGTGGACTTGGACCATCGACACCTCGTTACTGTTGAGATGATAAAACCGATTTGCAAAGATTTTGAAACGATTTAAAGTAATGATCTATGCTACTTATTTTTGGCTGACGCGAATGATTTGAAGTATCAAAAGTTGTTTTATTTATCACTTATGTACCATACAACTTTGATGCGTAGATGATAAAAAAATTGATGGAGTCATCAATGCGATATTACTTAGTGTTGGATGTGATCTTAGGATCGTCAACCCACTATGGTATGATGTAGTATGATAAAATCACCAAATGACGGAATCCTCAACGAATTTGTAAATACAAGTCTGCGGCATCATAGCGTCATTCTCGAAAATGTTTTCAAAAGTTTAAATTGCCAACGGGTTTGGCTACATCTAAATAATTCGATTGAATTGAATTATTGATATGAGTCTATGCTATTTGAATCAAATTTAGAGACTAATGTTTATGAAAACTCTAAGTGTTCATTGAAGAAATTTCCGAACCAAATTGTTTGATGCGGAATCCTATGATAAGGGCCGAGGTGAACGATGTTGTTTGGATAAATGATCCAATCTAATAGCGTAAATATTCGCTAGGTATGATTAATACGTTATGCATGACGTAGGGGTACAAGTAAACACACCAGGTAATATTTTGTTTTGCGGTATGAATACCGTTAAAACTATGTGTTCATGGTCTATATGACCCCTCAGCACAATTTGAAAACTTTTACTCTTGTGAGAGGTGTACTGGGTAACATTTGATGATGGATATGAAATAATGTAAACTCGTTGCGTACGAGTAGAATCTGAGATGATTAAATAAAGGTTATTATGACAACCTAGTTTTGATGAATGTTTAGAATATGTAAACTCCTAGTGAGTAGTTATGGTGAAATGTGATAATAGATGAGAAATCCTCGAATGAGGAAATTGTAAAGGTTAAATTGAAAACCTAGTTTTGATCAAGAGAATGAGCAGAGATTAGGATGCTTTAATTTAGAGGACGAAATTCTTAGAAGAAGGGGTGAATGTGACAACCTAGAAATTAGAAAACTATTAAAATCTTAAATGATTGGTTTAAGGTCAAATAATAGACCTGAGCATGTAAAATAAGTGCATGTGTTTGATGTTTAGAAAGGAATTTGAGGATTTAAAATTTCTTTTAGTGAATTATTCAAGGATTAAGGGTATGTGTGTATATATACGTGATTACGGTATTATGTGTGCAGAATGTGGTGAAGGGTCAAGGGTTGACCAGATAAATTAAACATGTGTCAAACCCTAATCGTATATATTAAGAACGTCCATGTTCAGTTATAAAATTACTACGATTTATAAGAAACCCTAAAGTTAAATTTCTGGAACCCTAATTTTTGTTTGAAACCCTAACGGAGCTAATTGATAAATTAGCTATTTTAATTAGGAAATTATGTATCCTAATTAGTAAGATTTATTTATGATTGGGAAATTTGAATATAATTTGAAAATCCTAATTTTAATTTAGAGATATAAATTTCCTATTTAGAAAAAAAACCTAAATTGGAAAATATTAGAAAATTAATTTTGAAAACCCTAAGGGTTGTAACAAATGTCTAAAATGCCCTTTGTGTATTATTAAAGATAGCATTCAATTATTGTTCTATTATTGATTTGAGGCTAGCTAATGCGCACATCCATATGCTTAGGATTCCAACATGATCAGCCCCTCAAATCAGCCTCCTCAATTATTTTCAATCTTGCATTCAATTAGTTACAAATTATTATTGAGAGAGGAAATCACGGGTGTAATAATAAAATGAAAAAGGAAAGGAAATAATATATTTTCTTATGGGACTGAATTGGGGGACAAATGCATGTGAAAGAATAAAAGAAAAAACAGAGAAACGCGTATGGGTTCTCTCTCTTTCGATGGCTTCTTATAGTCTTCTTGGCCGTCGTCGAGAGCCGAGGTACTGTCCGCGATGTGCTCAAATTGCCGTCGGAAGTTTCCAACTTCTACCGTCCCTACTTCGCTAATGTTAGTAACGCCGGCGAAACTCCGTTGCTTAGCCCAAGCACCAACGACAGCAGCAATTCGGTCAGGAGAAAAGCATGGCAGAGAGGCTTCGGTTGGAGGGCTTGACGGAAGACGGAGCACGGCGAACGAGTACAGCAGCTCTACTCTTGCTGCTCGGCACGGTGATCAAAAGCTGTAGCAACAGATCCGCCGCCTACGCTTCTCTCAGCAACTACTCCGATGCCTTACCCGATGCCAAAATGACAGTCGAGCTGAAGCCTGATTGGTCCAAGGGCTACTCCCGGCTCGGCGCATCTCACGTCAACTACAACGACGCGTTTGGTAGGAGATGTGGGCTAAGCTGACTTCTGATCCTTCTACTAGGATTTATATCGCAGCAGCCCGATTTTTTGTTAGTATGATGAAGGAGTTTCGGTTAGAGCTCACTATACCTGCATGGACATGTTCGAACAACCGGCAACGTGTTGCAGTTCGTCGTTTTCTTCTGAGGTGGTCTCCGGCGGCGACTGACTTGATCAGAACTAATGGTAGTACGCACAGCAAGAGCTCGCTGAATTCATACCCTAGCTAGCCATCTTCTCCGTTGAAGAACTGCTCGTTATTACTTCCATCATGATGCTAGCCCAAAACGCCGAGTAAGCTGCAGATGGCTACTCGTGGAGTCGATGACCATGATCCAGTCTGCCAAGGCACGACAAGCTTCGACAGCAGAAGCAATCCTACGGTCGAGGTGGACGTGAGTTTATCTAATGGAACCTGGTCCAGGGCTGCTGTTCCAAGTGGTCTCCAGTCACAACCCGCCCAAGGGTTGTTGGCTCAACATCGATGGCAAGGGAGAAAGAGATAGAAGGAGAGCAAACGGATTCGCCGGCAAAACTTCGTTGCTTATTGTTGTTTGCCATCTTTTCTTCTAACCTGTTCTGACCGTGTCGATCGGTGAGCCAAACAGCAACTGCAGTAGCCATCTGGGAAATCTGATAGAGTAGTACGTAATATATATATATATATATATATATATATATATATATATATATATATATATATATATATATATATAATCGTTCATGGCTGGTGGAGGATGACGTCGTCGGAGCTGGTTTGTGCCGCCGACCATCCCAGTTTCATGGAAGATCCGGTGGAGCGACTGCTGGACTGGATTAATGTTTCCGACGAGATCATGTGACAGCCCGGTGATCGGAGAGAGAGAGAGGGATTATGGGTTCTGTTGAAGAGGAGTATTTCTTCACTTACTCAATCCGTATGTCATTTCTGTCGAGGGATGTGTTGTCAATGATATGTACAGCAGAGCTCTACTCACTGATCTCACCGGAAAGTAGCACCCAAGGGTCGAAAACCGGACTCCTTCGCCGGAAAACGAATGTTAATGGGCTGAGGTCTTTGACGGGTAATAATGGAACGTATACGTTGTCATCTTCAATGTTTCCAAGACTGTGGGTCATCTTGGTTCAAGCCTTGGTGTTGATACGTTACGGTAGTTCTTGATTTTCCGGCAGCAGACCATGCAGCCATCCTGAGCTTAAGATGGGTGAGAATTCGATACCAAAAGAAGCGGCATACCAGATAATAAACGACGACCGGCAAGTCACCGGGTTTAATACTATGGCGGTGAGCAAAAGAGATTGGTAAGGCACACTAGACAAATGCTCCAAACAAGATGGAGGATTGGGATGCTCCACTTCACGTAGTTGGGTTCGAAATTGAAGAATTGTCGTCAGAGCTGATTTGTGCCGCCGGGTTTGGAGGTCGCCGAATAATGGATTTACATATAGGTATTTAATTATTTAATTATAATACTAACTAAATGATTTAAATATAATTTTAATTCATGGAAAATCATGAAAAGTCATTTTATGATGTTATAAAATATTTGAAGTTATTTTAATGACTTTTAATATTTTGTGATGAAATTCATTAATTAATCAATATTAATGATAATTGTTTTATTTAATAAATATATTAAATAAATTATGGAAAAATAGAATTAATGCTTTAAAAATCATATAACAATGATTTAAGTGTTAGAAAAATATTTTAAGTTATAAACTATAACTTTTGATATTTTGGCATGAAAATATTAATATTTTATTATTAATATCAATTATCGGATAATGATTTTAAGTGTTTAAAATCATATAAATGTGATTTTAAGGTATTAAAAATACTTAGTGATATATTATAAATTATATTATAATATTATGTAATAATTTTCATTAATATTTGATATTAAATAGATATTAATGATTAAAGAATTATGTGGTATTTAATTCATTTAAATACGTTATTAATGATCGGAAAATTTAGATAAATGATATTAATTATCTGAAAAATATTTCAAGCTTATGAAAATCATTTAGACTGATAAGAAAATTATCTGTGATATCGTCAAGTGTTTAGGCAGAGTTTAATTAAACTTAGACTCCTTAAATTGTCCGATTAGATCATCTGGATGATAGAATTGTCTGGATTTCAACTCTGATTTGAAATAGTTTGACTTGAAGCTATGTCTTATGTGTATAAGAGACCCATAAGATTATGTGGTAATATGTTTAAGTTATTTTATAACCTGATGATATTATTCTAATAATTGAGATCTATATTATTAATATTAGGTCTTCGGAGAAGCATATTATATTATACGTTACGGTAATCAATCAGTGCAGACAAGTTCCTAAACTTGAACTTCTAATTATTGTGCAAGTTTTTCAAGTTCTTTTACTTAAACTCTTTTAAGAGTGGTTTCGAATGAATATGCTTATGAATTGTACTCTGTACATATTGCATGTATTCATCGTGTATGAAAGGTCGATCACCTTCATTACCGGTCGATTTCAGATATAATTGTTATGTTCATTTTCAATGTTCATTCAAATTTTGAAATTTTGTTCATGCTAATTCACAACTACATTGTGAAGGATAGCCAGCTTATTATTCAAACTCTTTCAATCATGATATATCTTTACCTTGTTTTTTTTTTAAAACTTGCTGGGCAACTTTCATGCTCACCCTTGCTATATCATGATAAAACATTGCAGATAAGGCGAATACGGCCAGTTACAGGAAAAGGATAATGCCAAGTTCAGCTTGGGATAGAATGTGAAGTTAAGTTGTAAAGTATGTTGAAGAATAGTATTGTCATGTGTTAGACAGTTCACAATTGTGTATAAGTTAAGGTTACTCGATTTTGGGAATAGTGTGTAAAGTTTAATGTATAAACAATTTATGTTTATATCTTCCGCAACAGTTGTAGAAATAGCGAACCGGATCCGCTATTGATTTGGGGCTCGGGTTCGGGGTTGTTACTGATTGGTATCAAAAGTCATTGGTTATGAAGCTTAGTAGTATATACCGAGACCAATAACCGCAGATGATTAGGATAAGTACTAACTCACATAGAGTTAGTTGAAGAATCTCGCAGGTCGGAAAGTTAGGTTTAAGTATGGTACCATTGTACTTTCGATACTAGTTGATGTATGGTATCTGGGCTAAACGATTCCTTCATGAGCGGAGGTATATACTTAACTAAGCAACTCTAAACCTAGTTTGTTGGTTGTTTGTGGAAACCACCACGGCGGTACCATATTGAAAACTGTTAGAGACTCGATGTGTACCAAGTATAGGAAGTGGATAGATAGATAGAGTCTAAGAGATTACAAGTGTAAGGATGGGAGATCGTAAACAAAACGATCACATAATAGCAATGAATCGTAATATATACGATGAGATCACTCCGTGATCTAATAAGATTATGGTATGAAGAAAGATCAAGAGAATGATGAAAAAAGTACAAAAGATTGTTTGTGTATGAATTGTACTATAAATTGAGTACAGGATCCGTAAGAGAATTATAAATACTGAATTAAATTGCATGGAGAATGGGGTTAGTGTTAGGTGGGGATTCAATTGAGGACTCATGCCGGCGTAATGAGTTGTATAATTCTTCGTATGGGAGCCGAATTGTACTTGGTGTAAAAACCACTTAGTTTCTCGCAATCGATAATCATTGAAATGTTTATGTCGCGCTATTTGCTATATGCATGTTCGAGGGTGATTCCTTTCTCATGTGTATATAACGAGATAGGTCATAGATAGAGGATATAAGGTTAAGTCACGAGTTCTTAAAACTCATACTTATGGTAAGTTCAATGACTCATAATTATATGAAATGTTTATGGACCTCTTAGCGAATGGACGCCAAAGGTCCATCTAGATAAGTTCTTAAACTCATATGATTGTGGCAAGTTCTGAACTCATAATGTGTGGTAAGTTTGATGAACTGGGGTATAACAAAAGTGGTGAATGGAGCATTGAGGATTATAAGAATAGATAGATCTATTAAGTAATGGATCAAGAGAAAAAGTGAAGTTGATGATGGAAGCATAGGTATTCCTAATCTTCTAGCTATGCTAGACTTCAAGTTTTGACATCAAGCTAAATACGCACTATGTGCTTTTGAAAATGATTTTTATTCTCAACTCCCGTGATTATTGTGTGTATGCGTGGACTTGGACCATCGACACCTCGTTACTGTTGAGATGATAAAACCGATTTGCAAAGATTTTTGAAACGATTTAAAGTACAAATCTATGCTACTTATTTCTGGCTAGACGCGAATGATTTGAAGTATCAAAAGTTGTTTTATTTATCACTTATGTACCATGCAACCCAGTGCGAGAGATGATAAAAAAAATGATGGAGTCATCAATGCAGATATTACTTAGTGTTGGATGTGATCTTAGGATCGTCAACCCACTATGGTATGATGTAGTATGATAAAATCACCAAATGACGGAATCCTCAATGAATCAGAAATACAAGCAGCGGCATCATGACGTCATTCTCGAAAAATGTTTTCAAAAGTTTAAATTGCCAACGGGTTTGGCTACATCTAAATAATTCGATTGAATTGAATTATTGATATGAGTCTATGCTATTTGAATCAAATTAGACTAATGTTTATGAAAACTCTAAGTGTTCATTGAAAGAAATTTCCCGAACCAAATTGTTTGATGCGAATCCTATGATAAGACCGAGGTGAACGATGTTGTTTGGATAAATGATCCAATCTAATAAGCGTAAATATTCGCTAGGTATGATTAATCGTTATGCATGACGTAGGGGTACAATAGGCTAATCACCTAAAGTACTATTAATGGTAGTTTACCTTCTTTGTGATTGTAAACACACGTAATATTTTGTTTTCTGCAGGTATGAATACCGTTAAAACTATGTGTTCATAGGTCTATATGACCCCTCAGCACAATTTGAAAACTTTTACTCTTGTGAGAGGTGTACTGGGTAACATTTGATGATGGATATGAAATAATGTAAACTCGTTGCGTACGAGTAGAATCTGAGATGATTAAATAAAGGTTATTATGACAACCTAGTTTTGATGAATGTTTAGAATATGTAAACTCCTAGTGAGTAGTTATGGTGAAATGTGATAATAGATGAGAAATCCTCGAATGAGGAAATTGTAAAGGTTAAATTGAAAACCTAGTTTTGATCAAGAGAATGAGCAGAGATTAGGATGCTTTAATTTCGAGGACGAAATTCTTAGAAGAAGGGGTGAATGTGACAACCCGAGAAATTAGAAAACTATTAAAATCTTAAATGATTGGTTTAAGGTCAAATAATGACCTGTACATGTAAAATAAGTGCATGTGTTTGATGTTTAGAAAGGAATTTGAGGATTTAAAATTTCTTTTAGTGAATTATTCAGGATTAAGGGTATGTGTGTATATATTCTGTGATTACGGTATTATGTGTGCAGAATGTGGTGAAGGGTCAAGGTTGACCGGATAAATTAAACATGTGTCAAACCCTAATCGTATATATTAAGAACGTCCATGTTCGGGCTATAAAATTACTACGATTTATAAGAAACCCTAAAGTTAAATTTCTGGAACCCTAATTTTTGTTTGAAACCCTAACGGAGCTAATTGATAAATTAGCTATTTTAATTAGGAAATTATTTATCCTAATTAGTAAGATTTATTTATGATTGGGAAATTTGAATATAATTTGAAAATCCTAATTTTAATTTAGAGATATAAATTTCCTATTTAGAAAAAAAACCTAAATTGGAAAATATTAGAAAATTAATTTTTGAAAACCCTAAGGGTTGTAACAAATGTCTAAAATGCCCTTTGTGTATTATTAAAGATAGCATTCAATTATTGTTCTATTATTGATTTGAGGCTAGCTAATGCGCACATCCATATGCTTAGGATTCCAACATGATCAGCCCCTCAAATCAGCCTCCTCAATTATTTTCAATCTTGCATTCAATTAGTTACAAATTATTATTGAGAGAGGAAATCACGGGTGTAATAATAAAATGAAAAAGGAAAGGAAATAATATATTTTCTTATGGGACTGAATTGGGGGACAAATGCATGTGAAAGAATAAAAGAAAAGAACAGAGAAACGCGTATGGGTTCTCTCTCTCTTTCGATGGCTTCTTATAGTCTTCTTGGCCGTCGTCGAGAGCCGAGGTACTGTCTTGTCATGATGTGCTCAAATTGCCGTCGGAAGTTTCCAACTTCTACCGTCCTACTGCTAATGTTAGTAACGCCGGCGAAACTCCGTTGCTTAGCCCAAGCACCAACGACAGCAGCAATTCGGTCAGGAGAAAAGCATGGCAGAGAGGCTTCGGTTGGAGGGCTTGACGGAAGACGGAGCACGGCGAACGAGTACAGCAGCTCTACTCTTGCTGCTCGGCACGGTGATCAAAAGCTGTAGCAACAGATCCGCCGCCTACGCTTCTCTCAGCAACTACTCCGATGCCTTACCCGATGCCAAAATGACAGTCGAGCTGAAGCCTGATTGGTCCAAGGGCTACTCCCGGCTCGGCGCATCTCACGTCAACTACAACGACGCGTTTGGGCCGGAGATGTGGGCTAAGCTGACTTCTGATCCTTCTACTAGGATTTATATGCAGCAGCCCGATTTTTGTTAGTATGATGAAGGAGTTTCGGTTAGAGCTCACTATACCTGCATGGACATGTTCGAACAACCGGCAACGTGTTGCAGTTCGTCGTTTTCTTCTGAGGTGGTCTCCGGCGGCGACTGACTTGATCAGAACTAATGGTAGTACGCACAGCAAGAGCTCGCTGAATTCATACCCTAGCTAGCCATCTTCTCCGTTGAAGAACTGCTCGTTATTACTTCCATCATGATGCTAGCCCAAAACGCCGAGTAAGCTGCAGATGGCTACTCGTGGAGTCGATGACCATGATCCAGTCTGCCAAGGCACGACAAGCTTCGACAGCAGAAGCAATCCTACGGTCGAGGTGGACGTGAGTTTATCTAATGGAACCTGGTCCAGGGCTGCTGTTCCAAGTGGTCTCCAGTCACAACCCGCCCAAGGGTTGTTGGCTCAACATCGATGGCAAGGGAGAAAGAGATAGAAGGAGAGCAAACGGATTCGCCGGCAAAACTTCGTTGCTTATTGTTGTTTGCCATCTTTTCTTCTAACCTGTTCTGACCGTGTCGATCGGTGAGCCAAACAGCAACTGCAGTAGCCATCTGGGAAATCTGATAGAGTAGTACGTAATATATATATATATATATATATATATATATATATATATATAATCGTTCATGGCTGGTGGAGGATGACGTCGTCGGAGCTGGTTTGTGCCGCCGACCATCCCAGTTTCATGGAAGATCCGGTGGAGCGACTGCTGGACTGGATTAATGTTTCCGACGAGATCATGTGACAGCCCGGTGATCGGAGAGAGAGAGAGGGATTATGGGTTCTGTTGAAGAGGAGTATTTCTTCACTTACTCAATCCGTATGTCATTTCTGTCGAGGGATGTGTTGTCAATGATATGTACAGCAGAGCTCTACTCACTGATCTCACCGGAAAGTAGCACCCAAGGGTCGAAAACCGGACTCCTTCGCCGGAAAACGAATGTTAATGGGCTGAGGTCTTTGACGGGTAATAATGGAACGTATACGTTGTCATCTTCAATGTTTCCAAGACTGTGGGTCATCTTGGTTCAAGCCTTGGTGTTGATACGTTACGGTAGTTCTTGATTTTCCGGCAGCAGACCATGCAGCCATCCCGGGCTTAAGATGGGTGAGAATTCGATACCAAAAGAAGCGGCATACCAGATAATAAACGACGACCGGCAAGTCACCGGGTTTAATACTATGGCGGTGAGCAAAAGAGATTGGTAAGGCACACTAGACAAATGCTCCAAACAAGATGGAGGATTGGGATGCTCCACTTCACGTAGTTGGGTTCGAAATTGAAGAATTGTCGTCAGAGCTGATTTGTGCCGCCGGGTTTGGAGGTCGCCGAATAATGGATTTACATATAGGTATTTAATTATTTAATTATAATACTAACTAAATGATTTAAATATAATTTTAATTCATGGAAAATCATGAAAAGTCATTTTATGATGTTATAAAATATTTGAAGTTATTTTTAATGACTTTTAATATTTTGTGATGAAATTCATTAATTAATCAATATTAATGATAATTGTTTTATTTAATAAATATATTAAATAAATTATGGAAAAATAGAATTAATGCTTTAAAAATCATATAACAATGATTTAAGTGTTAGAAAAATATTTTAAGTTATAAACTATAACTTTTGATATTTTGGCATGAAAATATTAATATTTTATTATTAATATCAATTATCGGATAATGATTTTAAGTGTTTAAAATCATATAAATGTGATTTTAAGGTATTAAAATACTGTGATATATTATAAATTATATTATAATATTATGTAATGATTTTCATTAATATTTGATATTAAATAGATATTAATGATTAAAGAATTATGTGGTATTTAATTCATTTAAATACGTTATTAATGATCCGAAAATTTAGATAAATGATATTAATTATCCGAAAAATATTTCAAGCTTATGAAAATCATTTAGATCGATAAGAAAATTATCTCATGATATCGCCAAGTGTTTAAAGCGAGTTTAATTAAACTTAGACTCCTTAAATTGTCCGATTAGATCATCGGGATGATAGAATTGTCTGGATTTCAACTCGATTTGAAATAGTTTGACTTGAAGCTATGTCTTATGTGTATAAGAGAGACGATAAGATTATGTGGTAATATGTTTAAGTTATTTTATAACCTGTGATGATATTATTCTAATAATTTGAGATCTATATTATTAATATTAGGTCTTCGGAGAAGCATATTATATTAAGTTACGGAATCAACTAGACAGTAAAGTTCCTAAACTTGAACTTCTAATTATTGTGCAAGTTTTTCAAGTTCTTTTTACTTAAACTCTTTTAAGAGTGGTTTTAGATGAGATATGCTTATGAATTGTACTGCATATATATTGCATGTATTCATCGGTATGAAAGGTCGATCACCTTCATTACCATCGATTCCGATATAATTGTTATGTTCATTTTCAATGTTCATTCACTTTGAAATTTTGTTCATGCTAATTCACAACTACATTGTGAAGGATAGCCACTTTATTATTCAAACTCTTTCAATCATGATATATCTTTACCTTGTTTTTTTTTAAAACTTGTTGGGCAACTTTCATGCTCACCCTTGCTATATCATGATAAAACATTGCGAGATAAAAGCGAATACTGACGATTCTGAGAAAAGGATAATGCCAAGTTCACTTTGGGATAGAATGTGAAGTTAAGTTGTAAAGTATGTTGAAGAATAGTATTGTCATGTGTTGTGACATAGTTCACAATTGTGTATAAGTTAAGGTTACTCGATTTTGGGAATAGTGTGTAAAGTTTAATGTATAAACAATTTATGTTTATATCTTCCATAAATATTGAGAGAAATAATGAACCTGGATCCGCATGATTTGGGGGCTCTGTTTAGGGGTTTGCTTCTGATTGGTATCAAAGTTTGTTGGTTATGAAGCTTAGGTAGCAATACACGAGACCAATAACCGCAGATGATTAGATAAGTACTAACTCACATAGAGTTAGTTGAAGAATCTCGCAGGTCGAAAAGTTAGGTTTAAGTATGGTACCATTGTACTTTCGATACTAGTTGATGTATGGTATCTGGGCTAAACGATTCCTTCATAGAGCGGAGGTATATACTGAACCAGCAACTCGGAACCTAGTTTGTTGGTTGTTTGGGAAACCAACCACTCAAATACCATATTGAAAAAAGCATTAGAGACTCGATGTGTACCAAGTATAGGAAGTGGATAGATAGAGTCTAAGAGATTACAAGTGTAAGGATGGGAGATCGTAAAACAAAACGATCACGTAATAGCAATGAATCGTAACATATCGATGAGAGATCACTCCGTGATCTAATAAGATTATGGTATGAAGAAAGATCAAGAGAATGATGAAAAGTTTACAAAAGAAGATTGCATGTATGAATTATACTATAAATTGGTAGCATCCGAAGAGAATTATAAATCGTAATTAAATTCGTATGGAGAAGGGTTAGTGTTAGGTGGGGATTCAATTGAGGACTCATGCGGTGATTTGAGTTGTATGATTCTTCGTATGGGAGCCAATTGTACTTGGTGTAAAAACCACTTAGTTTACAGCAATCGATAATCATTGAAATGTTTATGTCGCGCTATTTGCTATATGCATGTTCGGGAGGGTGATTCCTTTCTCATGTGTATAACGGTAGATGGGTCATGATAGAGGATATAAGGTTAAGTACGAGTTCTTAAAACTCATACTTATGGTAATGCTCGTGACTCATGATTATATGAAATGTTTATGGACCTCTTAGCGAATGGGCGCCAAAGGTCTGTCTAGGAAAGTTCTTAAACTCATATGATTGTGGCAAGTTCCTGAACTCATAATGTGTGGTAAGTTTGATGAACTGGGGTATAGCAAAGTGGTGAATGGAGCATTGAGGATTATAAGAATAGATAGATCTATTAAGTAATGGATCAGTAGAAAAAGTGAAGTTGATGATGGAAGCATAGGTATTCCTAATCTTCTAGCTATGCTAGACTTCGAAGTTTTTGACATCAAGCTAAATACGCACTATGTGCTTTTGAAAAATGATTTTTATTCTCAACTCCCGTGATTATTGTGTATCGTGGACTTGAATACCATCGACACCTCGTTACTGTTGAGATGATAAAACTGATTTGCAAAGATTTTTGAAACGATTTAAAGTACAGTCTATGCTACTTATTTCGGCTAGACGCGAATGATTTGAAGTATCAAAAGTTGTTTTTATTTATCACTTATGTACCATGCAACCTGGTGCAGAGATGATAAAAAAATTGATGGAGTCATCAATGCAGTATTACTTAGTGTTGGATGTGATCTTAGGATCGTCAACCCACTATGGTATGATGTAGTATGATAAAATCACCAAATGACGGAATCCTCAACGGACTGTAAATACAGTGCGGCATCATGACGTCATTCTCGAAAAATGTTTTCAAAAAGTTTAAATTGCCAACGGGGTTTGGCTACATCTAAATAATTCGATTGAATTGAATTATTGATATGAGTCTATGCTATTTGAATCAGCTAGACTAATGTTTATGAAAACTCTAAGTGTTCATTGAAAGAAATTTCCCGAACCAAATTGTTTGAAAAGGAATCCTATGATAAAGACCGAGGTGAGCGATGTTGTTTGGATAAATGATCCAATCTAATAGCGTAAATATTAAGCTAGGTATGATTAATACGTTATGCATGACGTAGGGTACAATAGGCTAATCACCTAAAGTACTATTAATGGTAGTTTACCTTCTTTGTGATTGTAAACACACCGAGTAATATTTTGTTTCACAGGTATGAATACCGAATTAAAACTATGTGTTCATGGTCTATATGACCCCTCAGCACAATTTGAAAACTTTTACTCTTGTGAGAGGTGTACTGGGTAACATTTGATGATGGATATGAAATAATGTAAACTCGTTGCGTACGAGTAGAATCTGAGATGATTAAATAAAGGTTATTATGACAACCTAGTTTTGATGAATGTTTAGAATATGTAAACTCCTAGTGAGTAGTTATGGTGAAATGTGATAATAGATGAGAAATCCTCGAATGAGGAAATTGTAAAGGTTAAATTGAAAACCTAGTTTTGATCAAGAGAATGAGCAGAGATTAGGATGCTTTAATTTAGGAGGACGAAATTCTTAGAAGAAGGGGTGAATGTGACAACCCGAGAAATTAGAAAACTATTAAAATCTTAAATGATTGGTTTAAGGTCAAATAATAGACCTAGACAGAAAATAAGTGCATGTGTTTGATGTTTAGAAAGGAATTTGAGGATTTAAAATTTCTTTTAGTGAATTATTCAGGATTAAGGGTATGTGTGTATATATTCTGTGATTACGGTATTATGTGTGCAGAATGTGGTGAAGGGTCGAGGTTGACCGGATAAATTAAACATGTGTCAAACCCTAATCGTATATATTAAGAACGTCCATGTTCGGTTATAAAATTACTACGATTTATAAGAAACCCTAAAGTTAAATTTACGAAACCTAATTTTTGTTTGAAACCTAACAGACTAATTGATAAATTAGCTATTTTAATTAGGAAATTATGTATCCTAATTAGTAAGATTTATTTATGATTGGGAATTTGAATATAATTTGAAAATCCTAATTTTAATTTAGAGATATGAATTTCCTATTTAGAAAAAAAAACCTAAATTGGAAAATATTAGAAAATTAATTTTGAAAACCCTAAGGGTTGTAACAAATGTCTAAAATGCCCTTTGTGTATTATTAAAGATAGCATTCAATTATTGTTCTATTATTGATTTGAGGCTAGCTAATGCGCATATCCATATGCTTAGGATTCCAACATGATCGACCCCTCAAATCACCTCCTCAATTATTTTCAATCTTGCATTCAATTAGTTACAAATTATTATTGAGAGAGGAAATCACGGGTGTAATAATAAAATGAAAAAGGAAAGGAAATAATATATTTTCTTATGGACCTTGAATTGGGGGACAAATGCATGTGAAAGAATAAAAGAAAAGAACAGAGAAAGCGCGTATGGGTTCTCTCTCTCGATGGCTTCTTATAGTCTTCTTGGCGCATTCGTCGAGAGCCGAGGTATCTTGTCATGATGTGCTCAAATTGCCGTTTTCAAGTCTCCAACTTCTACCGTCCTCATCACATGTTAGTAACGCCGTGAAACTCCGTTGCTTAGCCCAAGCACCAACGACAGCAGAAGAATTGATGGCCAGAGAAAAGCATGGCGAGAGAGGCTTCATTGGAGGGCTTGACCAAGACGGAGACCTACTTGATGAGTACAAAGAAATCTCTACTCTCTCACGCTTCAAGACGGATCAAAAGTCAGAAGTAACAGATCCGCCACTTCGCTTCTCTCAAGAATTACTCCGATGCCTTTTACCCGATGCCAAAATGACAATGAAATCAAGCCCGATTGGTCCAAGGGCTACTCCATTTCGGCGCATCTCACGCCAACTACAACGACGTTTGGTAGGAGATGTGGGCTGTCGACTTCGATCCTTCTACTAGGATTTATATGCAAGCCTTCGATTTTTGTTAGTATGATGAAGGAGTTTCGGTTAGAGCTCACTATACCGCATGGACATGTTCGAACAACCGTGAACGTGTTGCGATTCATTGCTTTTCTTCCGAGGTGGTCTCCTACATGACATCGACTCGATCGTAACTAATGGTAGTACGCATGCCAAGAGCTCATTGAATTCATACCCTAGCTAGCCATCTTCTCCGTTGAAGAACCGCTCGTTATTACTTCCATCATGATGCTAGCCCAAAACGCCGAGTAAGTCTGCAGATGGCTACTCGTGGAGTCGATGACCATGATCCGATCTGCCAAGGCACGACAAGCTTCGACGAAGAAGCAATCCTACTATGTCGAGGTGGACGTGAGTTTATCTAATGGAACTGGTCCAGTGGTCATTGCTCCAAGTGGTCTCCAAATCACAACCCGCCCAAGGGTTGTTGGCTCAACATCGATGGCAAGGAGAAAGAGATAGAAGGAGAGCAAATCGGATTCGCCGTAAGAAAACTTCGTTGCTTATTGTTGTTTGCCATCTTTTCTTCTAACTCGCTTCACGGACCGTGTCGATCGGTGAGCCAAACAAAGAATCTAGTAGAGCTATCCGGGAAATCGATAGAGTAGACGTAATATATATATATATATATATATATATATATATATATATATATATATATATAATCGTTCATGGTCAGGAGGATGACGTCGTCGAGCCGGTTTGTGCCGCCGACCATCCCAGCTTTCATGGAAGATCCGGTGGAGCGATTCGCTGGATCGGATTAATGTTTCCGACGAGATCATGTGACAAATTGTTGATCGGAGAGAGAGAGAGGATTATGGGTTCTGTTGAAGAGGAGTATTTCTTCACTTACTCAATCCGTATGTCATTTCATCGAGGATGTGTTGTCAATGATATGTATGCAGAAGCTCTACTCACCGATCTCACCGGAAAGTAGCACCCAAGGGTCGAAAACCCACTCCTTCACGGAAAAACGAATGTTAATGGGCCGAGGTCTTTGACGGGTAATAATGGAACGATATCGTTGTCATCTTCAATGTTTCCAAGATGTGGTCATCTTGGTTCAAGCCTTGGTGTTGATACGTTACGGTAGTTCTTGATTTTCCCAAGAAGGACCATGCGACCATCCTGTGCTTAAGATGGGTGAGAATTGATACCAAAAGAAGCGGCGTACCGGATAATAAACGACGGCCGGCAAGTCACCGGGTTTAATACTATGGCGGTGAGCAAAAGAGATTGGTAAGGCACACTAGACAAATGCTCCAAACAAGATGGAGGATTGGGATGCTCCACTTCACGTAGTTGGGTTCAAATTGAAGAATTGTCGTCGAGGCTGATTTGTGCCACCAAGGTTTGGAGGTCGCCGGAATAATGGATTTACATATAGGTATTTAATTATTTAATTATAATACTAACTAAATGATTTAAATATAATTTTAATTCATGGAAAATCATGAAAAGTCATTTTATGATGTTATAAAATATTTGAAGTTATTTTTAATGACTTTTAATATTTTGTGATGAAATTCATTAATTAATCAATATTAATGATAATTGTTTTATTTAATAAATATATTAAATAAATTATGGAAAAATAGAATTAATGCTTTAAAAATCATATAACAATGATTTAAGTGTTAGAAAAATATTTTAAGTTATAAACTATAACTTTTGATATTTTGGCATGAAAATATTAATATTTTATTATTAATATCAATTATCTGGATAATGATTTTAAGTGTTTAAAATCATATAAATGTGATTTTAAGGTATTAAAAATACCGTGATATATTATAAATTATATTATAATATTATGTAATGATTTTCATTAATATTTGATATTAAATAGATATTAATGATTAAAGAATTATGTGGTATTTAATTCATTTAAATACGTTATTAATGATCCGAAAATTTAGATAAATGATATTAATTATCTGAAAAATATTTCAAGCTTATGAAAATCATTTAGACTGATAAGAAAATTATCTGTGATATCGTCAAGTGTTTAGGCAGAGTTTAATTAAACTTAGACTCCTTAAATTGTCCGATTAGATCATCGGGATGATAGAATTGTCTTGATTTCAACTCCTGATCAAATAGTTTGACTTGAAGCTATGTCTCTTATGTGTATAAGAGACCCATAAGATTATGTGGTAATATGTTTAAGTTATTTTATAACCATGATGATATTATTCTAATAATCGAGATCTATATTATTAATATTAGGTCTTCGTGAGAAGCATATTATATTGCGTTACTGAGAATCAATTGACAGTAAGTTCCTAAACTTGAACTTCTAATTATTGTGCAAGTTTTTCAAGTTCTTTTTACTTAAACTCTTTTAAGAGTGGTTTCGCATGATATATATGCTTATGAATTGTACTCATACATATTGATGTATTCATCGTGTATGAAAAGGTCGATCACCTTCATTACCGGTCGGTTCGAGATATAATTGTTATGTTCATTTTCAATGTTCATTCAAATTTTGAAATTTTGTTCATGCTAATTCACAACTACATTGTGAAGGATAGCCACTTTATTATTCAAACTCTTTCAATCATGATATATCTTTACCTTGTTTTTTTTTAAAACTTGTTTGGCAACTTTCATGCTCACCTTGCTATATCATGATAAAACATTGCGAGATAAGGCGAATACTGACCATTCTGAGAAAAGGATAATGCCAAGTTCAGCTTGGGATAGAATGTGAAGTTAAGTTGTAAAGTATGTTGAAGAATAGTATTGTCATGTGTTAGACAGTTCACAATTGTGTATAAGTTAAGGTTACTCGATTTTGGGAATAGTGTGTAAAGTTTAATGTATAAACAATTTATGTTTATATCTTCCGCAACAGTTGTAGAAATAGCGAACCGGATCCGCGGCGATTTGGGGCTCGGGTTCGGGGGTTGCTACAGTTGGTATCAAAGCTGTTGGTTATGAAGCTTAGGTAGCAATACCTGAGACCAATAACCGCAGTGATTAGGATAAGTACTAACTCACATAGAGTTAGTTGAAGAATCTCGCAGGGTCAGAAAGTTAGGTTTAAGTATGGTACCATTGTACTCGATACTAGTTGATGTATGGTATCTGGGCTAAACGATTCCTTCATAGAGCGGAGGTATATACGAACCAGCAACTCCTGAACCTAGTTTGTTGGTTGTTTGTGGGAAACCACTCAAATGCACCATATTGAAAAAACCCATTAGAGACTCGATGTGTACCAAGTATAGGAAGTGGATAGATAGAGTCTAAGAGATTACAAGTGTAAGGATGGGAGATCGTAAAACAAAACGATCACAGAATAGCAATGAATCGTAATATATACGATGAGATCACTCCGTGATCTGATAAGATTATGGTATGAAGAAAGATCAAGAGAATGATGAAAAGTTTACAGCAAGATTGCTGTGTATGAATTGTACTATAAATTGGTACAGATCCAGAAGAGAATTATAAATACGAATTAAATTCGTATGGAGAAGGGGTTAGTGTTAGGTGGGGATTCAATTGAGGACTCATGTCGGCAGCTGAGTTGTATGATTCTTCGTATGGGAGCTGAATTGTACTTGGTGTAAAAACCACTTAGTTTCTGGCACTGATAATCATTGAAATGTTTATGTCGCGCTATTTGCTATATGCATGTTCAGAGGGTGATTCCTTTCTCATGTGTATAACAGGTAGATAGGTCATAGATAGAGGATATAAGGTTAAGTACGAGTTCTTAAAACTCATACTTATGGTAATGCTCGGTGACTCATGATTATATGAAATGTTTATGGACCTCTTAGCGAATGGACGCCAAAGGTCTGTCTAGGAAAGTTCTTAAACTCATATGATTGTGGCAAGTTCCTGAACTCATAATGTGTGGTAAGTTTGATGAACTGGGGTATAGCAAAGTGGTGAATGGAGCATTGAGGATTATAAGAATAGATAGATCTATTAAGTAATGGATCAGTAGAAAAAGTGAAGTTGATGATGGAAGCATAGGTATTCCTAATCTTCTAGCTATGCTAGACTTCGAAGTTTTTGACATCAAGCTAAATACGCACTATGTGCTTTTGAAAAATGATTTTTATTCTCAACTCCTGGTGATTATTGTGTATGCGTGGACTTCGGGCCATCGACACCTCGTTACACTGTTGAGATGATAAAACCGATTTAAAAAGATTTTTGAAACGATTTAAAGTACGATTTATGCTACTTATTTCGGGCTGACGCCAATGATTTGAAGTATCAAAAGTTGTTTTATTTATCACTTATGTACCATGCAACCTCAGTGCAGAGATGATAAAAAAATTGATGGAGTCATCAATGCAAGATTACTTAGTGTTGGATGTGATCTTAGGATCGCCAACCCACTATGGTATGATGTAGTATGATAAAATCACCAAATGATTTTAATCCTCAACCTGATCGTGTAAATACAAAGTATGCGGCATCATGACGTCATTCTCGAAAAAATGTTTTCAAAAGTTTAAATTGCCAATCTGGTTTGGCTACATCTAAATAATTCGATTGAATTGAATTATTGATATGAGTCTATGCTATTTGAATCAGCTAGACTAATGTTTATGAAAACTCTAAGTGTTCATTGAAAGAAATTTCCCGAACCAAATTGTTTGGTGCGGAATCCTATGATAAGACTGAGGTGAACGATGTTGTTTGGATAAATGATCCAATCTAATAGCGTAAATATTCGCTAGGTATGATTAATACGTTATGCATGACGTAGGGGTACAATAGGCTAATCACCTAAAGTACTATTAATGGTAGTTTACCTTCTTTGTGATTGTAAACACACCAGGTAATATTTTGTTTTGCAGATGAATACCGCTTAAAACTATATGTGTTCATAGTCTATATGACCCTCAAAGACAATTTGAAAACTTTTACTCTTGTGAGAGGTGTACTGGGTAACATTTGATGATGGATATGAAATAATGTAAACTCGTTGCGTACGAGTAGAATCTGAGATGATTAAATAAAGGTTATTATGACAACCTAGTTTTGATGAATGTTTAGAATATGTAAACCCTAGTGAGTAGTTATGGTGAAATGTGATAATAGATGAGAAATCCTCGAATGAGGAAATTGTAAAGGTTAAATTGAAAACCTAGTTTTGATCAAGAGAATGAGCAGAGATTAGATGCTTTAATTTCGAGGACGAAATTCTTAGAAGAAGGGTGAATGTGACAACCCGAGAAATTAGAAAACTATTAAAATCTTAAATGATTGGTTTAAGGTCAAATAATAGACCTGCATGTAAAATAAGTGCATGTGTTTGATGTTTAGAAAGGAATTTGAGGATTTAAAATTTCTTTTAGTGAATTATTCGTGATTAAGGGTATGTGTGTATATATTCTGTGATTACTGTATTATGTGTGCGTATCGTGGTGAAGGGTCAAGGTTCACCAGATAAATTAAACATGTGTCAAACCCTAATCGATATATTAAGAACGCCCATGTTCAAGCTTATAAAATTACTACGATTTATAAGAAACCCTAAAGTTAAATTTCTCGAACCCTAATTTTTGTTTGAAACTCCTAACTTGAGCTAATTGATAAATTAGCTATTTTAATTAGGAAATTATGTATCCTAATTAGTAAGATTTATTTATGATTGGGAATTTGAATATAATTTGAAAATCCTAATTTTAATTTAGAGATATGAATTTCCTATTTAGAAAAAAAAACCTAAATTGGAAAATATTAGAAAATTAATTTTTGAAAACCCTAAGGGTTGTAACAAATGTCTAAAATGCCCTTTGTGTATTATTAAAGATAAAAGATTCAATTATTGTTCTATTATTGATTTGAGGCTAGCTAATGCGCATATCCATATGCTTAGGATTCCAACATGATCACCCTCAAATCACCTCCCTCAATTATTTTCAATCTTGCATTCAATTAGTTACAAATTATTATTGAGAGAGGAAATCACGGTGTAATAATAAAATGAAAAGGAAAAGGAAATAATATATTTTCTTATGGGACCGAATTGGGGACAAATGCATGTGAAAGAATAAAAGAAAAGAACAGAGAAACGCGTATGGGTTCTCTCTCTTCGATGGCTTTTATAGTCTTCTCTTGGCCGAAATCCGAGAGCCGAGGTAATCTTTGTCGATGTGCTCAAATTGCCGCTTAAGTCTCCAACTTCTACCGTCCCCATCAAGAATGTTAAGAACGCATTACGAAACTCCGTTGCTTAGCCCAAGCACCAACGACAATGAAGAATTCTACGAGAAAAGCATGGCGAGAGAGGCTTCATTGGAGGGCTTGATTTAAGACTTGAACACTACGAATCGAAGTACAAAGACTTTCTACTCTCTTTGCTTCTAAGACGGTGATCAAAAGTCAGAGTAACAGATCCGGCCGCCACGCTTCTCTCAAAGAACTACTCCGATGCCTTACCCGATGCCAAAATGACAATGAAATAAGCTCGATTGGTCCAAGGGCTACTCCGGCTCGGCGCATCTCACGCCAACTACAACGACGCTTTGGTAGGAGATGTGGGCTGTCGACTTCCATCCTTCTACTAGGATTTATATCAAGACTCGATTTTTGTTAGTATGATGAAGGAGTTTTGCAAGAGCTCACTATACCGCATGGACATGTTCAACAACCCAAGAACGCGTTGTTGCGCTTCGTCGCTTTTCTTTTCTCGAGGTGGTCTCCCATGCACGATCGACTTGATCGTAACTAATGGTAGTACGCACAAAGAAGAGCTCATTGAATTCATACCCTAGCTAGCCATCTTCTCCGTTGAAGAACCGCTCGTTATTACTTCCATCATGATGCTTAGCCCAAAACGCCGAGTAAGCCGCAGATGGCTACTCGTGGAGTCGATGACCATGATCCAATCGCCAAGGCACGACAAGCTTCGACAAAGCGAAGCAATCCTACCACGAGGTGGACGGAGTTTATCTAATGGAACCCGGTCCAGGTCATTGCTCCAAGTGGTCTCAAACAACCCGCCAAGGGTTGTTGGCTCAACATCGATGGCAAGGGAGAAAGAGATAGAAGGAGAGCAAACGGATTCACGCCAAGAAAACTTCGCTGCTTATTGTTGTTTGCCATCTTTTCTTCTAACCTGTTCGACCGCGTCGATCGGTGAGCCAAACAAAGAATCGCAGAGCTATCCGGGAAATCGATAGAGTAGACGTATATATATATATATATATATATATATATATAATCGTTCATGGTCAGTGGAGGATGACGCCGTTGAGTCGGTTTGTGTCATGAACCATCCCAGCTTTCATGGAAGATCCGGTGGAGCGATCACTGGATCGGATTAATGTTTCCGACGAGATCATGTGACAAATTTTGATCGGAGAGAGAGAGAGGATTATGGGTTCTCGTTGAAGAGGAGTATTTCTTCACTTACTCAATCCGTATGTCATTTCTCAGCGAGGGATGTGTTGTCAATGATATGTACAAAGCAGAGTTTCACTCACCGATCTCACCGGAAAGTAAAGACCAAGGGTCGAAACCCACTCCTTCACGGGAAAACGAATGTTAATGGGCCGAGGTCTTTGACGGTAATAATGGAACGTGATACGTTGTCATCTTCAATGTTTCCAAGACGTGGGTCATCTTGGTTCAAGCCTTGGTGTTGATACGCTACGGTAGTTCTTCTTGATTTTCCATAAGCGAGACCATGCGACCATCCCAAAGCTTAAGATGGGTGAGAATTGATACCAAAAGAAGCGATACCGGATAATAAACGACGACCGGCAAGTCACCGGGTTTAATACTATGGCGGTGAGCAAAAGAGATTGGTAAGGCACACTGAGACAAATGCTCCAAACAAGATGGAGGATCGGGATGCTCCACTTCACGTAGTTGGGTTCGAAATCAAGAATTGTCGTCGGAAATGATTTGTGCCACGCCGGGGTTTGGAGGTCGCCAATAATGGATTTACATATAGGTATTTAATTATTTAATTATAATACTAACTAAATGATTTAAATATAATTTTAATTCATGGAAAATCATGAAAAGTCATTTTATGATGTTATAAAATATTTGAAGTTATTTTTAATGACTTTTAATATTTTGTGATGAAATTCATTAATTAATCAATATTAATGATAATTGTTTTATTTAATAAATATATTAAATAAATTATGGAAAAATAGAATTAATGCTTTAAAAATCATATAACAATGATTTAAGTGTTAGAAAAATATTTTAAGTTATAAACTATAACTTTTGATATTTTGGCATGAAAATATTAATATTTTATTATTAATATCAATTATCTGGATAATGATTTTAAGTGTTTAAAAATCATATAAATGTGATTTTAAGGTATTAAAAATACTGTGATATATTATAAATTATATTATAATATTATGTAATGATTTTCATTAATATTTGATATTAAATAGATATTAATGATTAAAGAATTATGTGGTATTTAATTCATTTAAATACGTTATTAATGATCCGAAAATTTAGATAAATGATATTAATTATCCAAAAATATTTCAAGCTTATGAAAATCATTTAGGCGATAAGAAAATTATCTGTGATATCGCTGAGTGTTTAAAGCAGAGTTTAATTAAACTTAGACTCCTTAAATTGTCCGATTAGATCATCTGGATGATAGAATTGTACTGGATTTCAACTCGCATCAAATAGTTTGACTTGAAGCTATGTCTTATGTGTATAAGAGACCGATAAGATTATGTGGTAATATGTTTAAGTTATTTTATAACCGTGATGATATTATTCTAATAATCGAGATCTATATTATTAATATTAGGTCTTCGTGAGAAGCATATTATATCAAGTTACTAGAATCAATGAGACAGTAAGTTCCTAAACTTGAACTTCTAATTATTGTGCAAGTTTTTCAAGTTCTTTTTACTTAAACTCTTTTAAGAGTGGTTTTAGATGATATGCTTATGAATTGTACTCATACATATTGCATGTATTCATCGTGTATGAAAGGTGATCACCTTCATTACCAAATATTCAGATATAATTGTTATGTTCATTTTCAATGTTCATTCAGCTTTGAAATTTTGTTCATGCTAATTCACAACTACATTGTGAAGGATAGCCAGCTTATTATTCAAACTCTTTCAATCATGATATATCTTTACCTTGTTTTTTTTTAAAACTTGCTGGGCAACTTTCATGCTCACCCTTGCTATATCATGATAAAACATTGCGAGATAAAAGGCGAATACTACCGATTCATAGAAAAGGATAATGCCAAGTTCACTTTTGGGATAGAATGTGAAGTTAAGTTGTAAAGTATGTTGAAGAATAGTATTGTCATGTGTTGTATAGTTCCACAATTGTGTATAAGTTAAGGTTACTCGATTTTGGGAATAGTGTGTAAAGTTTAATGTATAAACAATTTATGTTTATATCTTCCGCAATGATTGAGAAATAGCGAACCCGGATCCGCCACATTTGGGGCTCGGGTTCTGGGTTTCTATACCGATAAGTGGCGAGAAGCTAAACACCGACTCAATGCCCCTCAAAAGGATGGAAGTCCTGAACCGGGTCAAACCCGACACACCATGCCATCCGAAAGTGCTAATCGGCCTCAAGTGTGATATAAACCACACGCATAAATATGATCGAGTATCGTAGAATATCCCTCGTTGGGTAAGTCTTTGCTGATATGTGGTCGACCTCGGTGTCTCTCGTGATGATCATCCATACAATGGTGTGACCCTCCTCGTAGCTCTCCTTTGCCATGATAACGCCAATATCTAGCTCATCCATGTATCGTGGCATGTATACATACGACAATACGCATAGTAGCAGTACATCTACTCTGGCCGAGTGCCAATGATCCTCCGGCATAGTGAAATCCCCGGAGTGCCGTGTAGCTATCCTCAGAGCCAAATATGTCCGTCAGAAAATGTTGGGATACAACATGACCGGATGTGATCTCATCCTGCACAACTCTCCGCCTCAGCCCAGTGGTGAGAGTCATAAACCGCTTACCATGTCATTGATGGCCATATGTGCATACAAGGTCTGGCCCCAATGACAAATAGCCATAACTGTGCATACTCCTCCAGAGTAGGAGTCAACTCGTGGATGCAAAACCAGAAGACATGTCTCTCTGTTATCCAATGCTCCAGCATACCCTCTATGAAGCCTACAGGAACCTGAAACATCAGGAGAGTCATGGTATGCTGTAACAACTAATCTACAGTCACCCTGTCTAAAGGTGACATACTATCATACCACGATCTCAGACGGGATGCCACTACTACAAAAAAATGGGACTTTAGCAACAACCAATTTTCGTTGCTAAATGTGCCAAATTTCGTTGCAAAAAGGTTTTGGCAACGACTTTAATATCGTTGCGTCTTTCGTTGCGTAATGAGCGTTACTAATTGTTCCGCAACGAACGTTTTTTTTTCGTTGCCAAAAGTACTACATTTTGCAACGAAATTTGGCTTTCGTACAGAGACATCGATCCTTTAGCAACAAAATATATTGTTGCAGAATAATTAAAATTTCGTTGCTAAAAACCCCATTTTGTTGCAAAATCCTGCTAATCGGCAACGAAATGAACTCTTTTTTTTTGCAACGACCATGCATTTTCGTTGCAATTAACACCATTTTGTAACGACATTTTTCGTTGCAGTAAATTATGAAAATTGTTGCCTAAGCTTGCTTTCGTTGCGAAATGTAAACTTTTTAGCAACGATTTTTGTTGCTGATTATAGTATTTGGCAACGATATTATACTGAATTAGCAACGAAAATATTTGTTCCTGGTTATTTTTCAATAGCAACGAAAGTCGTCGATTAGCAACAATATTATATGTTGTCGTTTCTTTATATGTGCAACGAAAGTTTATATGATTTGCAACGATAAAAAATATTGCCTTTTATGTTAGTATTAACAACAATATTCTCTCCGTTGTTATTAGGTTAATTTTTCGTTGCCAAATATTATATTTTTAATGCCATTAGCAATGAAAATTTGTTGTTAAATGTATAAAAAATTGTTGCTATATTAAAACTTGTTCAATGCTTTGGTAACGAATTATATTGTTGCCAAATCAAAATTTGACATTCTTTTTGTGTACCTGACTGGCTCAATATTCCCATAGCAAATAATGACAAAAATACAAAAAAACTAAAATATTATTAACTTAATAAATTCATCCACTACATAATCATTCATTATCAAACTGAACAAAACCATAGCCTTTAGATTGGCCAGAAGGATCAGTAGCTATCTTGCAAGAAAGGATGTTATCTTGTGAATTGACTTGTCCAAATTCTGCACAAATATAATAGAAGACAAATGTAAAGTTAAGTTACAAACTTAATTGTACCTAGCAGGAAAATAAACCCAAATAAAATACACTCTTGCTAATCTTGTTAATCTTGCTTAATAAGTAGTTAATCTACCAACTGGGTCATTGATAACTATTCTTTTATGTCTTATTGCTCATTTGTGTATATAAGGAGAATTGGAAAGTATCAAATACAGAATCTATACATGTAATTTGCTAATCTGTTCTGATTATACTGATCATTTTCCATACCCTCAAACTGTTATCTACAACAAGATCATAGTGATAAAAATCTAACACCAAATTCAGTGGTCATAATCTTTCGATTAAGCAGCAAAGTGATAGTGTTCAATCTCTCACAAAGAGTTCAGAGACGAGCCACAATGGTGTGTGATATATGCTCATGCAGTTGGCGAGAAACTTCTTTTAAGGAATTGTGGTACCTATCAAGTATATCTGAGCATAGTTCCTCAAATTTTGCCCAGGTAAGGGTGGTCTCTATGTGTTTAGGGCCATCTGTAATAGCTATAATAAAAGGCGAACTAGGGGAAAACCAGAAAAATAAATGAGCTGAGTTGAATCAATACAAAAGAGAGAAAGTGAAATCAATATTGTAATTTGCAACTCAAAATATACAGTATTACACACGTACCTATCAAGTATATCTGAGCCACCTATGTTCTGGATAAAGCAAATGACAAATAAGACTACCCGGTTGGCTGGTTATAATATCAGAACAAATAGTTCACAATAACACTGTTGTCAAATTTGACAAACATAAAGGTCACTTAACACTTATGGCTTTGCATGGAAAAAGAATATGATGAAAATATTGAATGGTGAAATATCAGAACTAGTACACATCACCAGTTTTGTCTAATTTCTATAGAAAGGGAAAGTTCTTATTTTCCGAATACTAGCTCTAGAACTTGCTCCAATACTAAATTATGATATTATCAAAAATAGAGTACACATTAAAGGATTGATAGCAGTAATCATTTAAAGAAAATAAATTGAAACAATTCACAAGAATAAAGTGTAACAACTCAAATTTAATGAGCAATCTTTCATAACCATTTCCTATATAATATTAGAATAAAAAAACAGACCAATACCAGAATAAAAAAACAGACCAATACCAAGGCATAAGAAGAAGATGTTGGGTTCATAATGTCAAGAAAATGATTAATACACAAAACTGATCATCACAGAAGATTTGGGAAGGTCAGAGGCAACCTTGCACTGCACCGAAATATGCACAACAGGTGACACAGAAAACTTAATAGAATTGGATGGGCATCAACTTCTTTCTCATTCGTCAGAGTAGCATTTTTAGTGATGAACTGATCCAAGCCAACCAAGGCAACTGTATTTCCGCACATCCTAACAAATACATTAGAACAAATACATCCAGTAAACTTTATTATGCTAAACAGGGATAACAACCAGGGATAACAATTAGACATTCAAAAAGGTTAATTATACCATAGCCAGCAACAGCAATGCATATCAATAATAAAAAATCAAAATAAATAAAACTAATCAAATGAGAAGTTTCAAGGCTATTCTCCTTATACTTTGTCAAAATGGACCACCTCTTTTTTGACATTTACATTAAGTGAACATAGTATGTTCATCAGCAAATTAAACAGCATCAGAAATCCAGTTGAGTCAACTACCCAAACCCATTTTCATTCAACTGTATAATGAGTAGAAACGTGCACCTAGACAGCATACTGACAAATACTCTACTCCATGCCCACTAAGAAAAAGAGACATGATGGATACAACTTCATGACGATAACTCCATCCAAATATACAAATATAAGAACCATTACAGGACTATTATATCAGAAAAAAATGGTAACTGAAATCCAACAAACAACCATATGTTCACAAAAAAGTACAGGAGCTACCTTTTCGACACCAAATATACGCTTTTCATATTTTTAGTAAGTGATTGATATTTTAAGAACTTTGAAGATCTATAACCACATGTGCAATTTTCTTTTTAGCTCAAGGCAGCTAGTTTGATTGGGACCACAGCTATACAACAGCATGATAATATTCAGCAACGCATGATAATATTCTATTCTAGTCTTCTGTTTTTGATCTTCTAATGAATCCATGCTTCTCTTATCAACTTAATCTGTAACCTCTATTGAATTATATGAATGTGCCGATGTTTATTATCTAATTTGACATCTACCACTTGTTCGGTCCCTACCTTATTTCCAATTTATAGAAACCAAAAAAAAAGAAGAATAAGAAAAAACAATAACAACCATCTGTGATAATACTGTGAGGGTATCATTGAATAAGTAGGTAGAAGCACTCAAAAATAAAGGAATAGGACACTTATTTCGGAGACAATTAGAAAAGGAAATAGGACCTTTACTATAGTATGAAGGGTGTGATATAAGATTGAATCCATACCATATTAAGGGCTAGCTTTCTGTTTTTGGATGTCCCCGCATTGAAAATCAAGTATACCAAATCCCATACAATTAAGTACATAAAGATATTGGACACTACTTATATTGAAGTTGATAGTTTTTAAGAACTTCAGATTTTTAATGAGGATATTTTTCCATTCTATACAAGAAATCTAATTTATAGCCAAGCTACATCAACTAAATCCGAATGAAGCACTTAAGTACACCATATGTACACTCTTGACAAAGCTTACACCTTACACAAATCATTTACTTCTAAACAGAGTCAAAAGAGAATTATATAATACAAATATACAGAAATAAAAAATGTTAGCATGGAAATCCTGTAATTTCTTGCCATATATATATATATATATATATTATATCTTTCTCTGTAAAAAATACCTAACAGATCAACAATGACATCATCTCATTAGACAAGCCCTATAATAGGAAAGTGATTAATTAAAAATTCCATCATTTCTTTTGGGCATGATGCAGATGGACAAAAACGAAACACAATACTCATCGAAACCTCACAACTATTATTATTTTAAGAAAGAAATGACATCAAGATTTAACAATACCAACAACATTTTGCAATACCACATCATCTACATGCTAAAAGTCTTAATTGTCACATAACCAAACACGACAATGTTGAGTAACTAGCATACCTTAATGGTTGCAACAAGGCCCAACCTGAAACACAAATTGGCTAAATCAGTTTTCTACGCATGTTACCATCTGAAGGCAGTTTTTTGCACATATTTGCAGCAGTGGATAATGCAACGCGCTGAAGAAAAAAATTATATTGTTTGAGTATGCGAAGGCCCTATTAAGGATATTCATAACATCCATAACACTGTATAAATTTTACTAATGATTTACCTGGACTCCTGTTGAGAAGAAGTCGAGATATGACAGCACTGCCATTAGTGCACCAGCCCATAATCAAGCAGTTGGGTGTTCCTGAGCTATCTTCTTCAAAGTTTGCAGAGACTTTACCCATTACCATAAGCATCAAAAAATCACAATTCAATATCACAATTTAAAACTTCAAGCAAGCATTAGTAATTGTCAATATACGATAAACCAAAAGGTCAATTTACAGCTGATGTAGCAATTTGAAGTTCTAGTGAAATACTAACTGCAGGTTTTCAAGTAATTTTCATTCTCTATTAGTAAGTTATAACTTGCTCACCTGTTCAGCCAAATCCATGTACTCAATTGTGAGCAATCTAGCAATAAAACATGAAACTACACCATAGTGCACAACACTAGCACATGACTAGGGGAGCACATCACATAAATGGGTAAGTGCCCTCGCCGCAAGAAGCATAATATTAGGATTACTCTCATGATTGAGTAAACCACTAAGACAATAACACTGCCCCAAGCAAAACCCCAAAACAGCACTGAGACACAACACTGCCCCAAAGCATTGCACATCCTCCCCCATGCTAGCAGGAGCCTATCATGCTAGCAGGTTTTGAGACTACCTGTAGTAGTATAGATGCATACCAAAAGAAAAGAAAAGAAATATTGGACCCAAATACATTAGAAAGGAATGCTTTCGATCTAGATGAAAAAAATTTAAATCTTTCTAATTGGGTGGGTGGTTAATTCTACAAACTTAACCAAGTCAACTCACATGTCCACGCTTTACATCATCACGTGTTAAACCTCTCAGGAGAATTAAGACCCACATTGTCACATGGAAATTCAACTACTTAAAATGTGGCTAGAAATTAAGTTGTCAATTACCTGTCCGTGATCCAAGATTTTCTTAAACATCTCAACACCAGACTGATATATAACTTCAACAGAAATAAGGGGGGGGGGAAATAAAACTTCAAACTAACTTCAAGTAAAAATATCCCATCATATATGGCAGAAAAATTACAGACTGCTATATAACGATGTTATAAATGCATCAAAAAAACAATGTTAGAATAACCTGAAAGTACAATAGAAATAAGTTCAAATAATATGGCCAAGTACCTGAATTGAAAAGACATCTTCTATTGGCATTAAGAAAGGCTTGTCAAGTTGGCGAACAGGTTCATTTATGTACTCATCCACGGCTTTCATTAGTTTCAATATTGCCTTTTTCCCGAGCTCTTCATTTGTCCCTTGTAAAGCAGACAAAGCCAAACCTCACACAATTGGGATTTCATCCCCATGAAATTTGTAGAAGGTAAGCAACTCTGCAACAATCGTTTGTACAATTGGGTGTGTTTCCGCCAACGTGAAGATAGAGCTTCACGGCGGACGAATTTGAGATGGGTATTTGAGATTAAGGGCTTTAAGCTTGGCTTCTATTTCGGCAGACGGGAAGAGGCGGAGCTACGAAATGGCGAGACAGACAGACGACGAAGGCCGGAGATTGAGACGGGGAGAGGCAGAGGCCGGAGATTGAGACGGGAAGAGGCCGGAGAGTCGAGAGGCAAGAAGAGGCTGAGGAATCAGGAATGGAAGGGGGCAACGGCCAAGGGGCTAGGGCAAAATGCATACACTACAGACTAGGAGTATTAAGTGTACATATAATAATAATAATAATAATAATAATAATAATAATAGCAGCAATAATAATAATAATAATAATAATAATAATAATAATAATAATAGCAATAGCGATAATAATAATAATAATAATACTATTACTACTACTAATAATAATAATAATAATAAAAATAACAATAATAATAATAACAGTCATTATAATACTACTACTAATAATAATAATAATAATATTAGTAGTAATAATAATATGTCTCTATGAATTCCTAAAGTATCAATTTTTGTAATAGGCATTAAAAGACATAGAAATGGAGTGTCTAAAATGATACTTTGATTCATATTACGGATAAGAACAAAAGAAGTAGGTAAACAAAGACCTTGATTACAGATTAAGGCTTCAGGAATTTTATACTTTATATTCATAATATTTCCGCTTGCACTAGTTAAAGATTGAATGATCTTCTGAAAGTATTTGGTAGGGATAAGTCCTTCCTGGATACAGTTCATATCAGCACCACTATCAACTAGGGCAATGGCGTCTTTGATAATAAAATCTGGTTTAATAATAAAAGTAATTCTAATATACCATTTTTGGAAGACTACTTGATTCATTAGCATTAAATACTGTTCAGAAGATTCTGGTTTATCAAAGGATTCGGGTTGTTTGAAGGATTCTATATTATCCTGTTTGTGATTTAATTTATTTTTAATATTGGTTAAATCTTGAAAGATAATAATATTATTATTCTGTAATTGTTTTATTTCAGATTTTAAAATATTTATTTCATTTTTTAGATCCTGAATAGTAGTAGGCTTCTCAAAGGTAGAAACACTCTGAATATGTTTCATAACCTCTTTCATACTGTACTGATTAATAGGAAGGGTGTCTTCAGCCTTCTGTGTTTTATAACAAATTTCTAAAAATTTTAATTTGATCTTTGGATCTTTAATCTGTTCGGCGAGGTCTAGAAGGGATTTCTGGTGGTCAGTTAAGACATTAATACTGGGACCTCCAATATCTAAACCATTCATCTCGACAATAGCTTTCCAGTAATTAGCTTCAGTAGCTGTATTACAGTTATTAATAGTACAGGTTTGACATTGTTCGTTGTTAGAATTATTGTCAGATTCTGAATAGACTTCTGCTAGATCATTATCTGAGTTGGACTCGGAGTCATTATTAGACAAGCAATTAAGGATTTGCTGTTGAATTTCCTCATCAAGGGATAATTCATTAAGCTTTTGTTTTAATTTTGAATTGCATTTATTAGCAAAGGTCCTGTTTTTCCACATTTATAGCATTGAATTTTAGATTTATCTTTTTTTCTGCTACTCTTTCTTTTCCTGGAAGATTTTTCAGGGGTTTTGGTTTTTGATGATTTCTTAGAAGATCGTTTTCGGTAAGATCTATAAGGTTTAGAACTTTGCTATTTTTTAGCTTTCTGAGGATACTGTAATTTTGTGTCATAAGAGAATTGATCGCAAAATTCTCCTATCTCATGTCTTTTGGTGAGATTCTATTTTTTCATTAATTATTGAAGTTTCATATCATTACATAATGATAATCCTTCTTCGATAATAACTGAAATAAGATGGCCATAAGAATACTGGTCATAAGGTATACTCATACGGTCATATTTATCTCTAAGTTTTGTTCTAACTTTTTCTGCAAAGAAAGTAGGAAGTCCATCTACAAATTTGGCTTTCCAATGTTCACTGTTAGCATCTGCTCTTTGCATGACTTTCATTAAAAAGACATCTTTATACCATCTAAAATGGGTTAAGGATGGGCAACGAAGGTTCTGCAAGAGTTCTCTACTCCTATCAGTATTTATCTGTCCTGGTCCTACAAAATGGTGAACGATAACTTGAACTAAGGTGTAACAAGACAGTGGAAGCAACCGAACTTATAGCCTATCAGGATGTAAAGGAAGCCTTAGATAAATGGACTATTCCTAAAATCAAACCAGAAACAATTTATAAAATTGGAACCTTTGATTTTATCAGTAAAAGAATTATCCCACCAAACGAAAAACCAGTTGGGAATTTTGTTTTTTAAAACATCGGGACAGATACGGATAAACCAGGAATGGTTACGGATAGGATTCTCGGTAATAGAAAACATGCGTAAAGGAATTAATATAATCCTAATAGTCATTCTGGTTTCACGTATGTATGACCGAATCAACAATGACGGTGGTATGAGGATTAATACCCCAATTAGCAAGAGGCATGATACTCTTGACGATTGGTTTTACTTGTATTGAATTGGGCTAGTTAGTTTAGATGGATCATGGAAGCGTATGTTTAATGTCCATAGATGTCGCTTTCAATAATAATCGCTTTCATACACATAGCGACATCGGTTAAAGCGGGGAGGAGATCTGTTGAGTCGTTAAATAACATCTCTTGATCTCCCATGGATCTTTCATCCATTTTTCATCATTCTCGATCAATAAACAATACTGCTTCTTCCACATTTTATTTGGAATATACCGCTCGTAGTAAAAGAACATCTTTAATCGTTGGTCGGCTAAGAAGTCAAAGAATTCTTCGGATTGAGTATTCAGACTAGGAAATTCTCAGATAATACTGATTTGCTCGCTTCTACCTCGTTGATCATGACTCACGACCTCTCATCGGTCATTCCTCGCAAATATTCTCCGTCGTAAAATCCGGTAAAGAATTTCGCTTTTCCTTTGATATACTCAATATCAAAGTCAAATCTCGATAAAATACTTTGCCAAGTAGCAAATATCCGCTTGGATGCTAAATTTTGAACATCTTTTTTAAAGATCTGGTTTGCAAATTTGAACAATCAACTCTAATTAAAAAGTGCTGGTTTAAAAGATCATCCTGAAATTTTAAAACACATTTAACAATTGAAAGGCATTCTTTTTTATAGTAGGGTAATTTAAAGAAGGTCTTTTCGAGTGTTCCCAAGTAAAACGAATAAGATCTTCTTTATTACTTTGTTAGATTAAATTATTTTAAAATACCACCATATCCTCATATTGGAAGCATCGGCCCGAATGATCTTTTTCCATTCGGATTAGGTAAGGACAAACAAGGTAACTCGCTTAACTCTAGATTTAATTTTTCTTCACGCCTCAAAGATGTTTTTTTCACCCAAGGTGAAGGATTTTTCCGAAGGCGAGTATACGTAATAAAGCATCTTGGGAAAGATTTGGATAGTAATCACGAATATAATTTAAACTTCCCAAAAATCTCTGCGGTTGATTAATGTCTTTGATTTCATCCTAAATTTGGATGCAAATTCAATACATCTATCAATCTAATAATAGTTCCATTAGAAATATTATGTCCAAGAAATCGATCTTTGTTTGAAAAGCTTCATTTTGGGGATGAAACTACCAAACCATTTTTTATGATAACATTTTTAAAAATATTTAAATGTTTTATATCTTGCTCAATGGATGAAGAGAAAATAAAACATCATCAATGTAATGTATAATAAATTCAAAGAAGGGGTTAAAATATCATTCATGATGTCTTTGAATTACAAGGTCCATTTTTACTCCAAATGGAAGAACATTCCATTCATAGTGACCAAAAGAGGTACTGTAGAAAGCGCTTTTATAAGTATCCTCGTTTCTCTAATTTGAATTTGCCAAAATCCCGATTTCATATCGAATTTAAAGAAAATAGTGGCATCATGAAGCTTGGCACAAGAAGATCTTTCTTATTCTAATTGGATATCTAATCCATCAAGGGCTTCATTAAGAGGTTTATAGTTGATAACGAGTCGGAGTTCCTCGTTCAATTTCTCGAATTTTTATTGACATAAAAAGCGCAGACAACCTCGTGGGAGAGGTACTAGGTTTTATCGCTTTTTTCTCGTTGAAGGACTCAATTTCGATTTTACAAAGGAATAAATATTCTTTCTTCATCTGACTGGGTTGAGATTTAGTAGGAATATTTTTCTCATTAAAACTAGGGATATAAGGAAGAGAAATAATATGTTTCTTCTTGTTCCAGAAAGCATTTGGGACATCACTGCAGATTTCAGTTTGAAGAGTTTTATGGATTAGCTTAATTTTTTCCTGTAGAGAAGGTTGTAAAATTCTCTGTTCTGTAGTAAGAAATTTTATTTCTTTCTGAATAAAATTGATTTGTTTTTCTTTGGAATAAATCATGTTTTTGACTTGATTTAATTCTTTAGTGTAGGTTCTCGTAATAAATTCAAAAATAATATGTCTCATATTGAGAGTTGTATGAATTCCTAAAGTATCAATTTTGTAATAGGCATTAAAAGACATAGAAATGGAGTGCCTAAAATGATACTTTGATTTATATTACGGATAAGAACAAAAGAAGTAGGTAAACAAAGACCTTGATTACAGATTAAGACTTCAGGAATTTTATACTTTATATTCATAGTATTTCCGCTTGCACTAGTTAAAGATTGAGTGGTCTTCTCGAAAGTATTTGGTAGGATAAGTCCTTCCCGGATACGCCTCATATCGGCACCACTATCAACTAGGCAATGGCGTCTTTGATAATAAAATATGGTTTAATAATAAAAGTAATTCTAATATACCATTTCTGGAAGACTACTTGATTCATTAGCATTAAATACTGTTCAGAAGATTCTGGTTTATCAAAGGATTCGGGTTGTTTGGAGGATTCTATATTATCCTGTTTGTGATTTAATTTATTTTTAATATTGGTTAAATCTTGAAGATAATAATATTATTATTCGTAATTGTTTTATTTCGATTTTAAAATATTTATTTCATTTTTAGATCCCTGAATAAGTACTAGGCTTCTTAAAGGTAGAAACGCATCAATACGCTTTCATAACCTCTTTCATACTTGTCTTGATTAATAGGAAGGTGTCTTCACCTTTTCCGTGTTTTATAACAAATTTCTAAAATTTTAGTTTGATCTCTGGATCTTTAACTGCTCTACGAGGTCTAGAAGGGATTTCGGTGGTCGGTTAAGACATTAATCTTTGGACGCCCAATATCTAAACCATTCATCTCGACAATAGCTTTCCGAGAATTAGCTTCAGAGATGCACATTACTTATTAATAAGACATGTTTGACATTGTTCGTTGTCAGAATTATTGTCAGATTCTGAATAGACTTCTGCTAGATCATTATCTGAGCTGGACTCAGAGTTATTATTAGACAAGCAATTAAGGATTTGTTGTTGAATTTCCTCATCAAGGGATAATTCATTAAGCTTTTGTTTTAATTTTGAATTGCATTTATTAGCAAAGTGTCCTGTTTTTCCACATTTATAGCATTGAATTTTAGATTTATCTTTTTTTCTGCTACTCTTTCTTTTCTTGGAAGATTTTTCAGGGGTTTTGGTTTTTGATGATTTCTTAGAAGATCGTTTTCGGTAAGATCTATAAGGTTTAGAACTTTGCTGTTTTTTAGCTTTCTGAGGATACTGTAATTTTGTGTCATAAGAGAATTGATCGCAAAATTCTCCTATCTCATGTCTTTTGGTGAGATTCTGTTTTTTCATTAATTGTTGAAGTTTCATATCATTACATAATGATAATCCTTCTTCGATAATAACTGAAATAAGATGGCCATAAGAATACTGGTCATAAGGTATACTCATACGGTCATGTTTATCTCTAAGTTTTTTTCTAACTTTTTCTGCAAAGAAAGTAGGAAGTCCATCTACAAATTTGGCTTTCCAATGTTCACTGTTAGCATCTGCTCTTTGCATGACTTTCATTAAAAAGACATCTTTATACCATCTAAAATGGGTTAAGGATGGGCAACGAAGGTTCTGCAAGAGTTCTCTACTCCTATCAGTATTTATCTGTCATGGTCCTACAAAATGGTGAACGATAGCTTGAACTAAGGTGTAACAAGCATCTTCTCTTCTGGTTTCAAGTTTAGTAATAGGGTCAGTATCATTCTTATAGGATTGAAGGATTTCAGCCTTTGGTTATCGTCGAGTACATTATCCCACCATCCTTTAAGAATGCCAAGAAACCATTTACTAAGAAACGCATGATCCGATGGTCTGGTGTTTTCATTCTGTTTGCAGATTGTTGCATACATCAAGATATGATGGATAGTTTCAAAAATTTGATATTCATTTTACCATCGATATTCCATTCATAGATGGTCTTACCATGGTAAGACTTCTGGGAATGAAGAAAGTCTTCTTCATACAGAATATCCTGAGGAGTAGGTCTGGGGTAGTAGTACCTACTGGGTCCAGATAGAGCCATTCTATTAATAGGCTTTTCATTATAAGTAGTTTTATTAATATTTTGCATTTCCTAAAAATTATTCGGATTTCAAAAATATTAATAGGGGGAAATATCTAATCATCTTCTTCATTATCGATATTATTATTCTTTCGGTATGAGAGGAAGGTTGTCCAGACATCATATTAAGTCGGGATGAGGATGCGGTGTGAGTTTTAAATCTTTCATTTTATTTAAAAGATTATCAATAAAATTATCACTTTGTTTTTAGAAGATTTCATTTTAAAATTACTAACTTCTAAAGGTGGTTTTATAGTTGCAGGTTGAAGGTCAATTTTTTGAGGAATAATTTGGCAATTATCATTAATATGATTTATTTGTTCTTCTATCCTGGTTAACTGTTTTCCTACAGTTTGAAGGAATAGATTAATATAATTATTCTGTTTAGACAAAGGCAAAATGTCTTTAATCTTAACTTCTTCTTGTTGATGAGAAACTTTAGAAATATCAACATACGGATTAATAACTAATGGCTTTAAATTTTCATTTCCCGAGCTAAGTTCAAGAGACTTAGGAGGGGGATGGATAGATTGAATAATATTTCCAATTTTTTTGGATTCCAGTTAATACATTTAGTTGACTTTCAGTATAAAATTCTGATTTTAAGATAAAATCATAATACCATTTAGCAAATGATAATATACACTGGTTATTATTCGATAAGCATAATAATTAGCTTTAATTTACGCTAACTTATCATTATCATGATTTTTTAAATACCAATTTCTAAAATTCGGTATTTATCCCGCATGAACTCCCCGATTTAAATATCGCTAATTTTACTATTGGGAGAAAAATCCATTTAACACTCAAAATTCATGTCACTAGCAGTTGGACTATAAGGTCTTCTGTTTTGAGGAGTAGCCTCATAAATACCATAAGGTATTTGATTTTTAGAAATATGAATTCCTCTAACTATGTCTTCATTTTTTAGCGCATCTCATTGCTGGATTTTAGACTCTTGATAAACAGATTCTAAAGGGTCGCATACGATTGTTCAGACGATTCAGGAAAATTAATATTATAAGAAATATTGTTTATAGATCGACTTCCAAGTTAAAAGGTCTTTGAAATTTTAAATAAACATTTCCATTAATCGGATCCGGATAGCATCTTCAATGTTTTGTCTAATTATAGGTCCGTAGGAACGGCATTAGTAATTTGCCATTGTTTTGGGAAAGTAATTTCTTCCCAAGGAATCATTCGGAATAGCCACTTGACTACTAAAGAGGTTAGTATCAATAAGGACAAGATGTCCTTGTTGGCTTCTTTTTCGATATAGGGATTTAAAGTCGTTAAAACTTTAAGATGTATACTTAATAAGATGGCAAAAGGAGGGATCCCGTAGGTATTCATAACCATGAGATATAATTCTCATTTCTAAGACTTTTGACAAATTATTATCAGTTAGGGCAACACTTAAATTCGGATAGATATTAAAATATATTGGTCCATGGGCAAGGCTAGTTTCAATAGCTCCCATGAGAGAGGCTTTCCAGTTAAGACACCTACCATCTCTAAGTGTACACTGAATACTGGTATTTTGGCCAAGTAAAGTCAAAGGTTTAAAGGCTACTTGGACAAGTCCTATGTGAACATATTTATATTTTTGTAAAAAGGGGTATAAGTCTTCAATATGCAATAAATATAAAATTTCATCATTATTCTGTAAAGGAACAGCATGCTCAAAGGTTTTTATTATTCTTTTACTGATAAAATCAAAGGTTCCAATTTTATAAATTGTTTCTAGTTTGATTTTAGGAGTAGTCCATTTATCTAAGGCTTCCTTTACATCCTGATAGGCTATAAGTTCGGTTGCTTCCACTGTAGAAGCCGAAGCATTAGCTACGGTAGAAAGAGAGGTTGGAAAATCAGTCATTTTTCAAAGGTGACCATATATGTGTAATTTATGAGTAATATATTCATTAATATGTTAATAAACTAACATGGCTTTGATACCAATTAAGGAAGGATCGGAGAAAAGGGTCGATCAAGCACGTCTGTCAACGATTTACAAGAAATAATAGCCACACTCCTCAAGACGGACAAAGGCAAAGATTCAAAATGCGACTTTGGTGACGTCCCACTTAATCAAGAATTAACCCTGATCTATCTTAATTAATACATGGCATAGAATTTTAAAAACATATTAAATATATATTTACAGATAAATTACCACATATATGATCTCATGAAATACTGTTGATTAGGGGGTAGTGGTTCTACCCAAAACTATGAGCCGACAGGTTTCTTCCTGTATGGCAGTTTTTGTTAAAACAATAAAATGTTCTGATATATAAAAATGTTTTAAGAAATAAGAACGGTTATAATTATTTGTTGCAGATTGATATGTCAAGCTTTTGTATCGATTACTATTTTCAAGATGATAATCTAAAAGCTCAAGTAAGGAAACATAATAATTAATTCAAGCAATAATTAAAACTTACGTAAGAGTCTTGGATATCTTCAAACCACAGATTTATATATATCAAGTATTTTACAGAGAGAGGTACAAAGAGAATACAAAAGAAAAATGCTAAGGAAAGTTCTGCCTCAACAATGGGTGAGGTCTCCCAATTTATACAAGTGAGAAGATAAGAAAGGATCTGGCGTGTCCTAGATAGTGGAGTCGGTTGGCAGTCCTTATCTTTTCTTCTTTAACTCTCAGCTGTGGGAAGTGGAGGGCATGAGACAAGCTGTCGGATGAGTGGATTACAGCTGGTTGGCGTCTTCTAATGATAGAGGACAGCTGGCTGCTACTTTCTGATAGTGGAGCTACTGTGAGCTACTGTGGTTGTCCTTTTCTGATTATTGACACTGTAATGGAGGATAGCTTTATGCTTTTCCTTTCCCTTTCTTGTCTTGTTCCATTTTTTCTGAAATCATGAAGTGAGAGAGTCCCAAAAGTCTCCCATTGTAGGCTCCAGCCTCAGACTTTCTCGAGTTAAGACATTGAATTCATTGTCATCTTGTTCGTAATCTTCATTATCGCTAATGATTTCATGGAACTGTCGTCTTGTGTAAATGATTGTAAGAATTGGGTTTTCATATAGTCCATGGTTTTGACTATTAATTCTGTTTCAGTTAGATTTGGAAATTTCTGTTTTAAATCAGTTTGAATCTTGACAAAAGGATTAACTGATGATGGTGCTGGTAGGCTTTGAGGGATAACATCCAAGCAGGCCTGGGTATGGTTCTGTATAGACTTCAAAAGTTCTGGTAATGTGGGATTAAGTCCCTTATCCCACCATTTGGTAAAGAATACTCTTTTAAGACGAGGGATTTTATTCTGAAAGTCACATTTGAAATCCCATTTCCAGATCCAGGGGATACTAAAATAGATTATAAAATGGGCTAATAATTTAAGCATAGACAGATCTTTATTTACTGGTATATAGGCATAGGCAACCTGCCATTCTTTGAATGCTGTTTGAATAGATTCTGGTAAAGTTTTCATGGTAATTCCATAATAATAATAGTAGTAGTAGTACTAATAATAATAGTACTAATAATAATAATAACAATAACAGTAATAATAGTAATAGTACTAGTAGTAGTAGTAGTAATAATAATAATAATAATAATAATAGCAATAATAATAATAATAATAGTAGATGATGATGATGATGATGATGATGATGATGATGATGCTAGTAGTAGTAGTAGTAGTAGTAGTAGTAGTAGTAGTATTATTATTAGTATTATTATTATTGTTATTTTCTTATTTATTATTGGTGGTGGTGGTGGTAGTGGTGGTGGTGGTGGCTACTACTACTACTAGTAGTAGTAGTAGTAGTCACGGTGGTGATGGTTGTGGTTGTGATGGTACTAATATTAATAATAATAATACTACTAGTAGTAGTAGTAGTAGTCGTCACGGTGATGACTAGTAGTAGTAGTAGTCACGGTGGTGGTGGTGGTGGTTGTGGTGGTACTAATATTAATAATAATACTACTTATACTACTACTACTACTACTACTACTACTACTACTACTACTAGTAGTAGTAGTAGTAGTAGTCACGGTGATGGTGGTGGTGGTGACGGCTACTAGTACCACCAATATTAATAATAATACTAGTACTAGTAGTAGTAGTAGTCACCAAGATGGTGGTGGTGGTGGTACTATTATTATTATTATTATTATTATTATTATTATTTTAGTAGTAGTAGTAGTAGTAGTAGTAGTCATGGTGGTTTATTATTATGATATATGTGTATATATATAAATTATTATATACTATTATTATTATTATTATGATATTATTATTATTATTATTATTATTATTATTATTATTATTATTATTATTATATGTATATATGTATATATATATATACACACACACACACTTTTTGGACAATGCATAGGAATTATAATAATAATAATAATTGTAATAATTATAATAATAATAATTGTAATAATGATTATTGTAATAATTATAATTAATTTTAAATAATTAAAATAATAATAATAATTAAAATTTTAAATAATAATAATAATTATTATTGTAATAATACGATGACCAAAAAAGGGATAATACAATCGTATTATTACAATAATAATAATAATAATAATAATAATAATAATAATAATAATAATAATAATAATAATAATAATAATAATAATAATAATAATAATAATAATAATAATAATAATAATAATAATCGTTGCTAAATGCCCATTTTTGTAGTAGTACACAACCAACACCGGTGGGTATGATCAATACTAATCTCGAAGAAGACATCTCAGACGGGTTTGTATTATAAGACCATCCAGGTCAATCTTTGAATATCTCTGGACATACATACATATGCATAACATAATACATGCATGATGAAGAATATATGGCAATATGATATAGGGAATGAAAAACTGTACATACATTCCTAAGTATATCATCATCTAATACATCTCTGTACAACTAGAAATACAGGAAAATGGGGGCACAGATGCCCTACATCTAATAGAGGCCTATCAAAAGATATAGCGAGAATGGGGCGAAGCCACCAAATGTCTAACAGAGGCCCATCAAAAGAGATAACGAGAATATACATCAGAAGAAGACAATGGTGTCAATGTCTACATCATCAATCATGTCCACCTGATGTAACTCCTCCTAAGTCACTGGATCTCTATCCACAGGGACGTCCAGCCTATATCTGAGGAGGATCTCGCCTGCAAGCAAAGCCATATGGGTCACTGAGGGGCCAGCCAGTTAGAAGGATCAAAAGTATCTGCCTCTGAAGGATCTCTGCCCAAGTGCCGAATAAAGAAATGTGCCCGGTCCAACTGCCGGGTCAAACTGTCAATCTGTGTCAAATGAGTCGGATCTCGGACACAGGCTAGCCAATTCATCATCATCACGGATCCATGAACCATATCCCCCATGAACTGAGTGGCGCGAGTCTGGGCTCCAATGGTACGAGGGAACCACCAATGCTGGAATATCTCCTGAGTGTAGGGACCCTCTGATAATGTAAAACCATCAACACCCAACAATGGGATATCAATGACGGGTGTCTGTGACACAAGCCAATAACGCCTAACAGAAGGCAAGATCGGTATACGAATCTCTCTTGTGGTGCTCCTAATTGCACGCTCTCCTAAATAGAGCTCCCATCCTCTATCTGTGAAGAGAGGAATCTTACGGGTGGAAATCACGTGCTCGACACCAGTCGGGTACCCTTCCTAAAATCCAATACTCAAGTACTCCCCTGAATAGGGAATCCATGTGATGACATCAGATGTCAACAACTCCAGCTGTAGGCAGCAATGAGTGAAACCCTCAGCTATAGAGACCTCCGCCAGTATAGAATGATGCCATCGTCGTCCTCGTGGGTAGGTATCTAATCCTAACACACTCACCGGACGTAAGCATGGGAGCCTCTCGTAGGCCCAAAACTGCCAACACAAAGGTAAACATCTACTGTCAATCAACGCTCTTAACCTATACATGGGAAATTACAAGAGAAATACTCACCAGCAAAAATGGGTAAAATCCTAGCCAAGCCTCTGTCAAGCCCTGCGAACGCATGCACATTCCCCTAAGGAAGTAGGCAAAGGTGTAAGAACCCCAATCATACTCCCCAATATAGTCCACGTGTCGAGTGGCACTGATCAAAAAGAAGGACACCATATAAGAGTTATCAGCTATGAAGCAGCCCCTAATGATCATCAGGAACAATCGCCAAAGAATGTGATCCCTAACTCTCACATCATCGGGTATGGGCTCACTCAATAACCTGCTCATAGCATCTATACTCAACGGACCTGTACGAACATTCCTGCCCTTGAGCGCCTCCGCTGGAACTCCTAGCAAGGATCTAACGGCAGTTGGGGTAATATCCGCCGTACAAGGCACTAGTGCCCCTCCAAACTCCATACCTGTGATAAATTGCCAATCGATCGACATAATCATCACTTCACAATCCAACAAATAGAGTGACTGAGTCTGGTGAAACCAGCGCTCAGACAATGCCCTGAGGTAACCCCAGGGACAACGGTGGGGAAGGATGGAAAAGAATGCTCTAAATCCCCAGTCATGCATGATCGCTCTATAGTCAGGATGCAGAGCCTGGTACATGGCGTAAATGCTGAACCAGTTCCCTCTAGGCTGTGTAAAGCCGGGAACCTACATCACAAAGCAGATCAACATCAAAACCCTTTACTCCTCATCAATAGGAAAGAAGGAAGATTACAAATCTAGCTTTATACCTCATTTGCATGTAAGTAAATTGAGGGATGTCTACTCAAATTGCCCAACAACTCTGGGTTCATAACCTAAATACTCGGGAGGTCCCTATGGGGAACATGTGCAGTAGGAGCGGGAGCCTCAACCGGTACATCCTCCTCCTCGTCCTCCACATCCGGTACATCAACTCGGATAGGACGTATCACCGCCTCCGCCAAACAATGAGGTTGTCTGATGGAACGGGATCGAGGCACTTCAGAAGCCCTCCTCCGCACACCAGAAGTGGTTCTGCGGGAACTACTCGGCTGATCCGGATCCATATATCTAGACAACAAGTCTCCAAATCACCTCAGAAAGGGTGTGGTAAATTCTTATCTGGAGATTTTCAAAATGCAATTTTATGACTACATGCATGCATGCATTATTTTAACATACATCTACAGTAGAGTTAAAAATGCATGACAACCCAATGCCTACATTTTGGAAAATTTTTGCCATAGTCCCCTTTGTAAATAAGACTATCCACATGCACATAGGCATGACTAGGTGGCCATTCAAGAAGAAACCCGCCTTGCATACCATATACATCCTACATGTATTAATACATCACAGTAAAATCCGTAAGGGTAGCCTAATTACCAGGATTATTTTGCTTTTTGCACCTTTGCTCATTTGTCCTCAAATAGGATAAGAAATAGCAGAAAAAAGGTGTCAATTTGACTGTTTCAAAAGTTAATTTTTTTCACATCATTATGTTCAGCATGGTTTAATACTAACATTTACTATGTTAAAATATTTTTTATCAAGTCATTTCAGCATGCATAATCACTACTATGTGTTTAGATGCATTTCATGTGATATTTCATTTTTCAATGGATGAAAAGTGGAAAAGAAGACATGCATACATTACCAGAACAGTGTAGAACACTTGTATGGTGACAGAATTTGCAGAAAGTCGTCCAAACACAGCAGATCTGAAGAAGAGCTCTCAGGTTTCCTTCGTGACACAGCTTAAAATGACTTGGGACATCAACCATCCCATTTAAGGGAAGTCACAGTTGGCTGCAGGTCAACCTGTGGCTGCTGCAGGTGTACCTGTGGCACCCCTATGTGGGTCCCACCCCTCAGGCTCAGTCCAGTTTGAGTTGTAAAAGAATTCTTACAAGCTGAAAAGACCAAATCAGGAATAAAAACGCTACGTGATTTAGCGGAATAGCCTAAAATCCTGGTTTTCACGGGAAAAATTGTGGCTTTACATAACACTCATTGGTCTTCGTCCAAACATAGGGTACACTATACTGATGATCTCAGTTGTTGCAAACTACATTCGGCAATATCTCACAAAGGTCCAATGCCGTTAGTGAAGGGTCGTAGCCCTAAAATATGGTCCCCGGCGGGGGTGTCATGCATTTTCAACCATTGATGTACACGTCAATGAAGGTCAAGCAGCCTTGACTTGGTCCCCGGCGGGGGTGTCACACATTTTCAACCGTTGATGTACACGTCATTGAAGGTCAAACAGCCTTGACATGGTCCTCGGCGAGGGTGTCACACATTTTCAACCGTTGATGTACAAGTCAATGAAGGCCAAGTGGCCTTGACATGGTCCCCGACGAGGGTGTCACACATTTTCAACCATTGATGTACACGTCAATAAAGGTCAAACAACCTTGACATGGTCCCCGGTGGAGGTGTCACACATTTTCAACTATTAATGTACACGTCAATGAAGGTCAAGTAGCCTTGACATGGTCCCCGATTGGGGTGTCACGCATTTTCAACCATTAATGTACACGTCAATAAAGTTCAAACAACCTTGACATGGTCCCCGACGGGGGTGTCACGCATTTTCAACCATTGATGTACACGTCAATGAAGGTCAAGCAGCCTTGACATGGTCCCGACGGGGGTGTCATGCATTTTTTTAACCATTGATGCACACATCAATGAAGGTCAAGCAACCTTGACATTATCCTCAACAAGGATCTCATCCGTTGATACACACGTCAATGAAGGTCAGGCAACCCTGACAACACCGACTGTTGGCAGTAACTCTAACAGAGTAGTGAAAGGACTTGGTGATACAAACCAGGGAAAAACATCCTCATCGGGGAGGACCGATGATGGAATATGGTATACACATCCTCAACAGACAAAACCCATCCCCACAGAGTCTCTTGTATGTGAGAGATACATCTTCAAGATAATGTCTGTATCAAGGATTTAAGACTTTGGTGATAGCCCTAACGTTAACAATCCTAGAGATTCCTGGTTGCTGTGGATCACACGTTCGAGAAAGTTCATCAGCCTGGTTATTTATTGTCGTCCCCGGTAGAAGCAAAAGGGAGCTGTCAATCATCCGATCATGTTGGAAGACAATCCAATAAACCACATACATTTGCATCATGTTGTCATGCATTGCATCATAATCATCTTGTTGCATTTCAAGTGTCTAGTATTCTTTATCCTATCCATGCCATTGCATTGCATGAATATGATAAAGAGGGGCATCTGTAGACACTCAATTTTTTTTTGCCTACATGTTACTAAAATTGCAGGAAGTATGGAATCTTCTTTCAGATATAACCCTCAAAGACAGCTCAGCTTAATCCCAGAAATATCACCAGAAGTTCAGTTTCAACCTCGAAAACACACCGGGAGTATACTTTCCCCATCTCGGAGATAACCCCGAGGATAGCAGTGCAAATACCGAAAATTCCACCGGAGAAGGCCGATTCATCTTGGAGATAACCCCGAGATGTTCAGTCTTAGTCCCGAAAACAATACCAAGAAAGACAATATTAGCCTTGGAGATAACCCCAAGGAGTGCAGTTGCAGTTCCGAAGATAACCCCGGAGATGCTCGCTTCAACCCATGTAGTCAGCTTCAACCACGGGACTCACATCGAGGCACTCAATTCACAAACCTGGAGATAACCCCAGGAGGACAGGCACACCTCAGAGAAAACCCTGAGGGCATTCAACACTTATAGCAGCCTAATCTCAGAGATAACCCTGAGAAACGTCTGCTTTATCAGCCAAAATCAGAGATAACCCCGGTGAAGGGCAAAGTCGTCAAATTTCCACCTCAACCACACATGGCGCCGTCTCAATAAACAACAATCAACATACATTCTACACAACAATATCCCACAAGAACTAAGGAGTTGCAATCCCGAGTGACTACTACGCAAGGTAGCACACCGGATAGAATTTGAAGCTTGAAGAGATAGGACATGGTTCCATCTTCCTGACTTCGTACAAAATCTAATCCCATGTCATTGCGTAGCTCTCGACAACAACAAGCAAAAATAGGTCTTATACACCTCAATCGGATGCTCGGATTGAAGTTCTGCAAGTTCAAGCGGACATCACGCTGCACGCGAGTACGTACTTCGAGATGGCGAGACCCATTGAGCCCGAGGCTCCCTTGGCGTACTTAGCAGCATCTGCATGGTGCCATGGCACACCTATGACTCCCAGCTCTATAAATATAGAGCTTGGGGTGGCCATATTCAAGAGAAGAAAGGCAAGGAAGCCCTGTCAAATTTTCTCTATACACTCCCCATATTGAGTGCTTTCTCATTTTAAACACTTGTTAGCTCACATATAGCTATATTTTTACTGGTGGGAGCCTAATGTTCATCCACTTAAAGTCATAGAAATCTTCTTTGGCAGCCCACTGTAAGCCTTCTTAGACACTATAAAGCCTTTCTCTTCATCTTTGCACACACTCTTCTTCACATTGAGAGTCGTGTTATGTGTGTATGCCCGAACTTTGGTCTGTGGTTTTTATTTTCTATTTGTATATATATATTTATATATATGGACTAACATTATCGAGTTATGCCTCGATTGAGCTTGGACTCACGTCCAGAGCGCTTACTTGCTTATATATATATATATATATATATATATATATATATATATATATATATATATTTATGTTGTCGAACTTTATTCGATGAGCCTTGATTTTATATCCTGAGCGTTTATTGCTTATATATATATATATATATATATATATATATATATATTTATATATATAAACTATTGTCGGACTTTGTTCAATGAGCTTGGATTTTATATCCGGTGCGTTTACTGCTTTTATATATATATATAGCGACAAAACGCCGAAATGATAAACCGAGCCAGGATCGATATATATCCCGTGCTTTTACCGCTTATATATATATATATATATATTTATATTTCTATCAGGCCTGGAGTTTACTTCGTGGCCTTTTACTGCTTTATTTACATTCCATCCCGCCTAGAGTTTACTTCGTGGCGGTTGATCGTTTTTACTGCTTTATTTTTATTCCGTTCCGCCTGGAGTTTACTTCATGGCTGTTGATCGCATTTATTGCTTTATTTATATTTCTGATCCCCCATGGAGGTGCTTTGTGGTGGTTGATCATGTCTCTCTCTCTCTCTCTCTCTATATATATATATATATATATATATTTATCGATTTTATATTTTTACATTTCTGATCCCCCATGGAGGTGCTTCGTGGTGGTTTATCATGTCTGTATATATATAACTGCTTACTGCTTTGCATATAAATTGCAGCATCATGTGAGGCTATGAATCATGTGATCATAGATTCAGTCTACTGAATTTAGATTCGGTTCCCGTGATCGACATTTTCAGCTGTAAGCAGCTTGTAAATTATTCACGGTGTTTGAATTTCCTTAGATGGCTTTCATGCCCATGAGGAGTTCGGCACTGCTATATATTATTTTCTCGAAGATGCTTCGCATCTCAAAAATAAAAGCAATCAAGGTGAACATTTAATAATAAAATGGAAGTATGAAAAGGTCTCAATTACTATTGAGCACAGGGTTTGAAAAACCTCTTTCATAAAACCTCACTTCTATATCATGTTTAAAATTGAATTTTTTATACAAATTAAAACCCTTTGTATATAGGTGCAAATGAGGCCTCGCACTACTTCCAAATAACAACACATTGACCCCCCCCCCCACACACACATACATTCATATAACAGTTTCTTGAAAAGTGGTGGTCACTGTGGTAACACGGATGTCGGGGGGGAGGGGTACCTAACACCTTTCTTCCGCATAATCAAGCCCCCAAACCTAAATGAATCTCGGTTTCATAGACTCGTTTAACAGTGTCACATCATTGGGTCAATGTGCAAATCTTTTCTCAGTTGTGTTGGTGCAACCAGTTAAAAACACCAACTGGCGACTCTTACAGTCAAATCATCAACATATACATGTCGGACATTTTTCACTTGTTATTTCAAACAAATCTCACATAACATGAGAAAACCAAAGAACAAGAACAGAAAAGGGACAAATAAAAATCCCGACGTCAACAGTTCTCTCGCATTTTATCTTCGAGCTCCCATGTAGCCTCTTCAATGTTCTGATTTCTCCAAATCACTTTGACCGATGCTATCACTTTATTTCTCAGGACTTGCTCTTTACGATCGACGATCTGCACAGGTTCTTCTATATAAGAAATATCTTCTTCAATTTGGATTGGCTTATAATTTATAACGTGTTTATAATCAAGTTTGTATGGTCGTAATACGGACACATGAAACACATTATGAATATCGTTCAACTCAAGAGGTAGTGCTATTTCATAGGCAACTTCACATATCCTCCTCGAAATTTCAAAAGGTCCAATGAATCTCGGACTCAGTTTTCCTTTCTTGCCAAAATGTATCTTTCCCTTCTAAGGAGATACTTTTAAGAATACGTGGCTTCCTATGCTAAAGTTTCGTTGCTGACGATGTGGATCAGCGTATTTCTTTTGTCGATCTTGAGATGCTTGTAATCGTTCACGTATAATTCTGATGGTTTCAGTAGTTTGTTGAATTATTTAAGGTCCTAGCATTTGTCTTTCCCCGACTTCATCCGAACATAAAGGTGTTCTATATTTCCTCCCATATAATGCTTCATAGGGTGGCATACCTATGCTAGCATGATAACTATTGTTATAGGCAAATTCTACTAAAGGTAATTGATCTTCCCAACTTCCTCTGAAATCGATGATACATGTTCTCAATATATCCTCTAATGTTTGTATGGTTCTCTCACTTTGTCCATCAGTCTGAGGGTGATAAGTTGTACTCAATCTTAATTGTGTTCCTAAGTGTTTCTAAAGGCTCTTCCAAAAATTTTAAGTAAAACGTGGATCTCAATCTGATATTATAGAAACAGGTACTCCATGCCTAGAGATGATTTCATTAATGTACAGCTTGGCAAGGTGGTCTAAGTTATGGGTAACTTTAATAGGTAAAAAGTGAGTTGATTTGGTTAAATGGTCAACTATTACCCAAATGGCATTATGGCCCTTCTATGTAGCTGGAAGGCCTACTACAAAGTCCATGGTTATATGTTCTCACTTCCACTCAGGAATTGGTAAGGGTTGAAGTAAACTACTTGGGTTTTGATGTTCTGCCTTAACCCTTTGACACGTGAGATATTTGCTTACCCATTTAGGTATTTCTCTTTTCATATTTGACCACCAAAAATGTCAACTTAAATCTTTGTACATTTTAGTACTACCAGGATGTATGATAAATTTAGAATTATGAGCTTCATTTAAGATTTCATCTTTTAAAGCTAGGTTTAACGGAACCCAAATTCTATCTTCATATCTTATTATTCCATCCTTGTCTATTTTGAATTTGTTATACTTAATATGAGTTAGATTAGACTTAAACTTCTGGCATTCGTCATCCTTTTCCTGTATCTCTTTGATTTTATCAAGTTGAGATGAAACTCCCTGTATAATGAATAATTTTTGGGTAGAGGTAGTTGGACATCCCACCTCAATTTCCAAATTTTCAAAATCTTTTATTATCTTATTATTGGTGGTTATTACGTTCAACTTTTTTTTATTCTTTCTACTTAGCGCATCAGCTACGACATTAGCTTTACCGGGATGATATAAGATTTCACAATCAAAATCCTTTATTAATTCTAACCATCTTCTCCGTCTTAAGTTTAGTTCTTTTTGTGTAAAAATATATTTCAGACTTTTGTGATCTGTATATATTTCGCACTTCTCCCCATATAAGTAATGTCTCCAAATTTTTAGAGCAAAAACTACCACGGCTAACTCTAGGTCATGAGTAGGATGCCTCTTCTCATAATCTTTGAGTTGTCGTGATGCATAAGCAATCACTTTTCCATGTTGCATCAGCACACGCCCTAAATCTCTGTGTGACGTATCACTAAATACTACAAGGCCTCCTGTATCATCTGGTAAGGACAATACTAGAGCCATGCTCAATTGTTTCTTCAACTCTTGGAAGCTTTCTTCACATTTATCTGTCCATACGTATTTCACCATCTTTCGAGTTAAATTGGTTAATAGGGTTACTATTTTTGAAAAATCTTTTATAAACAGTCGATAATAACCCACTAAACCTAGAAAACTTCTTACTTCTGTTGGAGTTGTTGGTTGTTCCCAATTCACAACCATTTGGATCTTAGTTGGATCTACTGATATTCCATTTTTGTCAATCACATGACCTAAAAATTGAACTCTTTTTAACCATAATTCACACTTAGAGAACTTTGCATAAAGTTATTCCTTTCGTAATATCTCCAAAACGGCCCTCAAGTGTTCAGCATGCTCTTCTCGTGTTTCTGAGTATACCAGAATATCGTCGATAAATACTACAACAAATTTGTCCAAACATGTTTTAAACACTCAATTCATCAAATCTATAAATGTTGTCGGTGCATTTGTCAACCCAAAAGACATTACAAGAAACTCATAATGTCCATAGCGTGTCCTAAATGCTGTCTTCGGTACATCTTATTTTCTTACCTTTAACTGATGATAACCTATTCTAAGGTCAATCTTTAAAAAGTGTTCGACCCCTTTTAATTGGTCGAACAAATAATCAATCATTGGTAAAGGATATTTATTCTTAATGGTTAATTTATTTAATTCTCTATAGTCTATACATAACCTCATGGTTCCATCCTTCTTCTTTACAAACAATACTGGTGCTCCCCAAGGTGAAACACTAGGTTGTATGTACTTTTTATCTAAGAGTTCTTATAATTGTACTAGTAACTCTTTCAGTTCTATAGGTGCCATTCTATATGGTGCCTTAGAAACTGGTGTCGTTCCCGATGCAAAATCAATGACAAACTCAATTTCCCTATCTGGAGGTAAACCTGGTAAGTCATCTGGGAACACATCGGGAAAATTCTTAACTACAGGTATTTGATCTAGTTTTACTCCTTCATGTCGAGTATCAACTATATAGGCCAAATATCCTAAATAACCTTTTCTAAGTAACCTTTCTGCCTGAGTTATGGTCAAACATCTAGATTGCTTAGGTGAACAACTTCCATTGAACACTACCTTTGACTTCGACGCAGTCAAAAGGTTTATACATTTTTTATGACAATCGATCATCGCGTTATGGTTAACTAACCAATCCATTCCTAAGATTACATCAAATTCTCCAAACTAAATTGGAATAAGATCTACCAGAAAATTGTGTCCTTTTATCTTTACACTACAGTTCCTATATATAGTCTTAACTGGAATCTTTTCATTGTTTGCAATTTCTACACAAAATGGTTTGTCTAAATTTTCACATGGTATATTCAGGTTTTTAGAAAAACTATTAGACACAAAGGAACAAGTAGCACTAGAATCGAATAACACATATGCATTTAAAGTGTTGGTAGGGATGATACCTGTCACCACGTCTTGTGAAGCAACAACATCCCTCACCGACATATTAAATGTTCTCGCGGTTAGTCAATTCTAAACTCCAACTGCAGCTACTGTTGACTGATTATTGTTATTCTCTGGTATTTTATTCCCCTTTCCTCCCTGGTCTTGGGTTTGGGACAATTCCTTGAGAAATGATCTGATGAACCACAGTTGAAACATTTATTTTTATTAGGGAGAGGACACTGTGGAGAAAGGTGTCCCATTTGTCCACAATTGTAACATTTACTATTAAATCATACCCCTTTATGTTTCTTTCCACAGGTAGAACAAGGTTTAATGTTACTGAAGTTATTATTGTTATTAGCCATCTTTTTCCCCGGGTTGTTGGAAAAAGTAGTATCCCATTTCCGTTTATTATTAAACCCACCTGAACTGGGTTCAATCTTAAGTTTCCCTTTCTCATTTTGGCTCTTCTTTTCCTGATGGAATTTAATGAGACTTTCGTTTTCACTTTCAGCTATAGAAGCTTTCTCGAGTATTTTTGAAAAAGTCTTTATTTGGAGTACTGACAATTTACTTTGTATTTGAGCTTTCAAACCTTCCTGATACCTTCGAGTCTTTCTGAGTTCAGTATTAACTTGGTGAGGAGCAAACTTGGACAGTTCGTTAAACTTGGTTGTATATTGAGATAAAGTCAGGTCTCCTTGTTTCAGTTCTAGGAATCGTACCTCTATACGATCCTTCAGGGATTGGGAAAATAGTTTTAAAAGAACAACTCTTTAAATCTATCCCAAGATAAAATTTTAGTTTCTTCCCGACCCTTAGTTGATTCCCACCAGTAATTAGCCTCACCTTTCAAGTAAAAGGTTGTAAAAGTTGTCTTTTGATTATTATTGACATTAGTTACTAGGAATTTTTTTTTCTATTTTATTAATCCAAATTTCTGCATCGACATGTTCAGCTGTACCTTTGAACTCGGGTGGACCAACTAATTTGAAATCTTTAAAGGAAGTGTTTTGGGTTGTGAGTCTATTCATAGCACCTAACAAAAGTTCTACTAAATTTTGGGTAGGATTATCATCATTATCTATCTCTCGTTGGGGTCTTCTGGTTGGTGGCATGATTCTACAACAACAAAAATCCACATTAGAATTTTGAATAATACAAACATATCGTTTATTCATATATCACAAGAGTCATTCAAAACAACTTAGTAGTTTACACATACTACTAGCTTACACTTACTACTAGCTATATTGCACACTTTAAATGCTCCATTATTCATACTAATATAGAGCATTTAGACTTTTATACTACCCTCTAGAACTCATTAACATCATCGAAGGAATCCTGGATCATGTGGCATACCACAGATCGATCTATCAGATAGGCATTTTTCTTCTCCTCCACCGGATATCGAACTACTCAGCGCTGCAAATCATTGAAAACATCTCGAGTACCCAGAGATGATTTGAGAAGCCTTGACTATATTTCCTTCCTGCCCCTTTGTTTATGGTGCAGTTATACTTTCAGTCGGTTATTAGTTCCCCAATCATGTTCTAGCATTCCCTCGGCTAAGTGTGCCCTAAACTGCATTTTATTATTCTCATATTCTGTTATCTTCAATAGTGATGCCATTGCTTCATCATGTTCATCAATTCTTATTAATTTCTATGCTACTGGGTCTTCCTCTTCCTTAATATCTAGCAGTTATTGGTCATGAAGCAATTCTTCATCCTCTGCATCACTAGCTATAAATGACTCAATTTGTGGTGGATTGTTTACTATCACTATTTCTTCAGCATTGGAGTTGGTCATCTATAAAATAAAAACTCCTTTAATACTGGTATGGAATTTACACAAACATAATATTTTTAATGTTATTTTTATGTGTACTTTTAAAATTTTTATGGACTTAAAGACTATATACTAAGATTTCTTTTCCTTATATCTATAGCCTTAACAGCTCTGATACAAATCTGTAACGCCCCCATATCTATACTTCCACGGTATCCGATATGGTGCTTACTACAAGTCAATATATATAACGTATTTAAATCTATACACCCATGGTATCTGATTATATGCTTATATCTAATTGAGTGACTATACAATTTATAACCAGATATAATTCCCATAGATCCAAGATTTATAGTATCCCATAACATATGACAATTCTCAAGAGAACTATTACTGTATTTGGATACCCTTAGTTAATTGTATTTGTGAATAGTATCTATCTATCCGAAATTCAGAGTATCAGTAATAACATGAACAGTCCATATTACCAATACCCTCACTCAGATGTATAGTCTATGTTATGCGAATTACACTATCGTATCGATAGTACCTATCTATCCAAAATCCAGAGTATCAATAACAACATAAACATTTCATGTTATCAATACCCTCACTCAGATAAATAGTTCCCAAGGATCTCAAACTAGATTGAAGATTCTAAATTACATCTATATATGTAAGAAAACACGGTTGCAGAAATAAAAAAAAATGTTATATATATCATAAATATTAAGATTCGATTACATGATTCTTCATAAAGAATTTCTTATTACAAAGTATTCAACTAGACAGGAATATAAGCTAATCTAAGTAGGGACGCTTCCCTTTATCTACTCCAGATGTACTGGGGTTACCATTTAATACTGCAAAAGGAATAATTTCCAAGGGTGAGCTATGACATGCTCATCATGTTTTATATTTATAACAATATAGGATTTGAAGAAATATAACAATTCAAAATTTAACTGATAGTTACTACCATTTCTGGAATTTCTTTTTCAACCATTTCTGGACTTTTTATTTCTATCAGTCACACAGACTTAGAAACTTTGTTTTAGATATGAGATAGGGGATCAGTGTTACGCCCCCAAAATAGGTATACATCACCCATTCTGAGTTGCCAAATACATGGTACAGAAAACACCTACAACTTTATTATTACAATTGTCGTGCAAAATACGACAACACATACTGTGAGTTTAAATACAAATATTGTCTTCTAGACAATATCAACACTTAAATAAATTCCTCATTACAATTATTGATACACTATTTTATAAAAATAGTGAGAACTGCTAAAAACAACTGTCTAGGACCATCACTCTATACCCCGACTGGTTCTTGCTATGTTCTCGCTTCTTGAGAAGAAAAATGAAACAAAAAGGAAAAGGGTGAGCTCAACTAGCCCAGTAAAGAATATTATGACTAAGATAATATACAACAAATTATCCTTAGTCTTCAGCAGGGAAAACTGACGAATATAATAGATTAACAATTTTAGATCAATAAATTGCAGCGGAAACAACAATTCATTAGAAGAGTTAAGTAGAGAATGAAATCTACTATCATCTATGAATTTAAAAGTCCATCATCAATATTTTATCACTGTAACATCAATCAATATACATCTTGAATCAAATATTCATCTTTGCACTACGGGCCAAAGATATTCATTTGTATTACCAGTTGGTCATGTTCATCTCAACACCTATTCATCTTTGCACTACGGGCCAAAGATATTCATCAGGTAATCATTCATCTTTGTACTACAGGCCAAAGATATTCATCAAGTATCACCATTAAGGACTGAGGATGATGAAAAACATTTTAGAGAACTAATCTAGTGAGACAGAAGGACAAATATTAGGGATTCGTATTTCGGTTTATCCAAATTCAATAATACTCTATAATAACCAATTGTGAAGTAGAATTCAAAAATAAAAATCAAAACATAGATACAATCAAAGATAGTAACCATAAAAGACATCTTGGACCAAAAGGAAAAATTTTATTTTTCGGTGAATAGTGTCGTATACGTGAATAGTAATCTCGACACAAAAAGGTAGAAATTCCAAAATAAAATCCATATCAATATTTTGGTATAATGATATTGAAAGAATAACATCATTACGAAAAAAAATAACATCCCTTACCTCAAAAGAACAGTATGTCTGAATGGAATATTGGATATGATGCTGAAGGAAACTTGCACTGAATAGTAACTCTCAAAGTATCTAGATACTCATAGAAATACGCTCGATAATATAGAGAAAAAGAAAACTTGTTTCTGGTGTGATTTTAAATTCTAACCTAAGCACCTATTTATAGGAAAATGCTAGCACACCGAAGCAGACTTGACCTGCAACCTGATGACTTTACCTGCTACTATTCCCACCCACCACATTTGAAATAAAATTCCAGCACATTTCTTTACCAACCATAGGTGGGGCCCACTCATTCTAGAATTTTCCACCAAAATGATAAATTTAGAAACTTCAACAATTTCTGAACCAATCACCTCTTAAAATTCATAACAAATCATACGTTCGTTTTTAACGGTTCAAAATTTGTGGACATATACTCAACTTATATATGTATAACATATCCAAAAATCATAACGATCCAACAAAAGGATTAAAAATTATAACTCACGCAATATATTTCAAGAACATTGATTTTTCGGATTATGAGTCCTTCTGACCAGTTTCCTTCATTTATAACCACATAAAATAAATAAATCCATCATTTATATCCACATCAAATAAATATTTCCTTATCATATAAATCAATAAATAATTATTCACAAATAATATTACAAAATCACAATAATAACAACCAGTAGTTCTCAGAAAGGGGGCTTTCCGATAAGGATTTCTCCTTCTTGGCGCAATTATTAGGTGACCAAACCTCTCCTTGACAGAACTTTCTAGACATTGCCAATAATGCTATCTAATAATATTATTTAAATAATATGAATTATTGATCTGATAATGGAAATACTGTGCAATGATAATTATTCAAACAACAATAATATAAAATATCAACGCAGTAATTATTGAATCAATAAAATAAAATATTGAACAGTAATTACTGTAACAATTATTGAGTAGTGCCTTTCACGTAAGAATCAATAATTCAAATATCATCAGTAAATACCGCAAGTGCCATCTTTGTGCAACCAATGCCAGACATTATATTTTAACCACCGGGTATTCGAACAGTGTTAACGGTAACGATTACGCCATTATTTATAAAACTCAAATTTATCGTTTTCTTCATCCAACAGTTATTCTATTATGGGGCCCACAAATGGCTACGCCGTTGTACAAATATTCCCCGACAACAAGAATATTCCATGACCAAACGAATATTCCCCGACAAAAATGAATATTTTATAACCACTTGCTTATTTTGCAAAATTTGCACATTTCACCCATAACCAAAGCATTATATCAAATTATCACCTTATTATTTCAAGATAATAAATAGAGAAAATTTAATTTTATTTATAATAAGTCGGGGTCTTACAACCTCCCCTTCTTATGAAATTTTGTCCTCGAAATTGACGTACATACCTGGTATTTCGAAAAGGTGAGGGTACCTCGCTTTCATTTTCGATTCCAACTCCCAGGTCATTTCTTCAATAGTATGGTTCCTCCACAAAACGTTGACTTGTGGTATAACCTTTGTTCGTAGGACATGCTCTTTTCTATCCAATATCTTGACAGGTACCTCCTCGTACATTAAATCTTCGGCTATCTCGTCTGGTTCTAACGCAATAATGTGGTTTGGGTCTTTCACATATTTATGAAACATAGATATATGAAAAACATTATGAACACGAGACATGCTTAGAGGTAATGCGAGTCTATAGGCCACATTTCCTATTCGGTCAAGAATCTCAAACAGACGAACTAATCGTGGATTGAGCTTTCCTCTCTTCCTGAATCATGTAACTCCCTTCCATTGGGCAATATGTAACAGTACATGATCCCCAATATTAAATTCCACGTCCTTTCGATGAAGATCCGCATAACTCTTTTGTTGATCCTGTGCCGTTTGTATACATTGTCGAATCATTTGGATCGTTTGGCCCAACAACGTTGCTTCTCCCACCTTATCCCAGCATACTGGAGAATGACACTTTCGTCCATACAACGCCTCGAATGGAACTATGCCTATACTTGCTTGATAACTGTTGTTGTAGGAGAATTCCACCAGTGGCAAGTACTTATCCCAACTTTCTTTGAAATCTAGGAAACAGAGTCTTAATAGATCTTCAAGAGTTTGAATAGTTCTCTCTAATTGCCCATCCGTTTGAGGATGGTATGCCGAACTAAATCATAAATCCATGCCCATAGCTTTCTGCAAGCTAACCCAAAATCGTGAAGTGAATCTTGGGTCACGATCTGAAACTATGGATACCGGCATGCCATGCAATCTCACAATCTCATTTACGTACATATGAGCAAGACGTTCTAGGGAATAAGTCTCACGTATAGGCAAGAAATGAGCAGACTTGGTTAATCTATCAACAATAACCCAAATCGCATATATGCCTTGAGAAACTTTGGGAAGACCTGTAACAAAATTCATGGTAATGTGTTCCCACTTCCATTTTAGAATCTCAAGTGGTTGCAATGGACCCTTTGGCACTTGATGTTTCGCCTTTACACGTTGACATATTAAACACCTCGAGATAAACTTCGCGATCTCTCTCTTCATAGTGCTCCACCAAAATGTATGTCGAATATCATGATACATTTTGGTACTTCCAGGATGGATTGCAAATGGTGTGTTGTGTGCCTCCATCATGATTCTATGCTTCAAGTCAAAGTTGTTAGGAACACAAAGTCTGGAGTTGACTCTAAGTATTCCTTCTTCATCAATTCTTGCTTCCGGAATAACACCTTCTTGCACTTTCTTCTTCATACGCATCAGCTCTATGTGTGTAGTTTGAGCAGCTTTAACTTTATCAATTAAAGTCGGTTCTACTCGTATATTTGCCATCATCACGTGGGTCCCGAGTCTTTAACTCTATCTCCATCCTTTGTAAGTCGTACAAAATGGGTCTTTGTGTTAACAACATCGCGCACTCGTACCCGCATACGATCTTCTACTTAATGCGTCAGCTACAACGTTTTCTTTTCCAGGATGATATTAAATGCTATGTGTTGCCTGTTTTTCAGTTCTGATAAAAGAGCTCTAACTCATGCAAGCATACATGTGTCAACAAGTAATACAGAGTAAGTAGAGTATCAATCCCACAGAGAAAATTGTCAAATTCAAACTACTATGCATCAATTAAATCACTATATTCATATGCTTAGACTAACGACTATAATTGGCGAATTAAACTAATTTCAAATAACAACTAAAATAAGAATATTAATGGAATAAATCAAATCTAGAAATAATGCGATCCTAACTTCATTTAATATTTCATCTAGCTACCACTATCATGTAAGACTTGTTCACATATCACAGGAAAATAGCCAAGAGCACTAATAGAGTCATAGCCATTTTTCAATGCACTAGGACCTACTTACACAGCATCCACAGATGATAGATTCTATGTAATCAACAATATAACCAAAATCACTATATGTCTAAGTGAAATTGCAATCATACTGAATTGAAGCACAAGCCCTTATTTTAACTCATACGGTGAATAAGTATATGTCTATCTCATTCACGAAATACGTAAGCCATATACAACAACCCCATATACATATGCTATTATGACTACAATCCATACTCAAATGTTCATTGTCAATTCCATGCAAATACTGAAACTAATGGTGATCAAGCATTCATACGTGTAAAATAACCATAATAGAAATCCCATATGATAAGTAAAACAGCCCTACCAATCAAGCATGCAACCAAACTACATATTAAAATCCGTTAGAATCCCATAATGGAGTTTAGTTCATGACTGAACCAAAAGCCATTATGGGGTCAACGCTAAACATGATTATCAAGTAAACAATTGAAAGATGAGGGATAGAACGATCAAACCTAATTATAGATTATAAACTAATATCAACGTTCAAATCCTCATATAAATCCAGAAAAACAATATTATAAATCCACAATGATGGAGAATCCCAAGAAGAATTAGAGAAGATGGAGTTTTGGCTACGTTCTTCGTTGGAATCTTTCCCATTGTAAAAACCCTAGTTACGATATGAAAATATGTCAAAAGTTATTCAAGTCTATCTGACACCAGTCAGATATCATTTAAAACAAATTACAATCATTTTAATTAAAAATTAAAATAAAACAACTCAGTAGCTCCAGCTTATCGCATGGCAGCGGCCCCTCCAGTTAGTATTCTGCTGCATGCAAGCGCATACGACTTGCGAGAAAGTTCTCACCATCGGTAGGCCTCTCGCGTGGGTGCGCGTCCTCTAAGCTTGTCATGCTCGCGGCTGCGCAACTTGTAGTAGGTAACATTGTTTGGCTGGGTGCTCACGCGGGCGCGCGTCTCCAAGCTCATCTCTGCCACGGCTTACGGCAACAGGTGAATTCGGTTCGCTTCCCGAGTTTGGTTCTCATTATTATCATTCTTCATCAAGTGTCCTATGTCTATCCATACTTGTCCATCCATGCTCTACTCAATCTTCAACCATGCATATCCCAGCTTTTGCCTTGCCTAATGCGTCCATTAGCTTCGTGCCCTCTAGTACCACCAAATTAGGCCGATTCCAGCACTTATTCACCAAAAGGAGTTTTAAGTACATACAATGCAAAATAACATGAAATGAAACTAAAACAGACTGAAATTTACTTGAGATGGGCATAATTCGCGTAAATTGATATCCAATAAGTAGGTATAAAACCCACTTATCACTATGGTCGTAATCCTTCAACACTCTAGCCAACGTCGTTGCCGCATGTTGAGTTCTTTTTGGGTGAAGAAATATTTGAGGCTTTTATGATCCGTATAAATCTCTAATTTCTCCCCATACAGGTAGTGTCTCCAGATTTTCAACGCAAAAACGACTGCTGCCAACTCCAGATCATGAGTAGGATAATTCCTCTCATATTCTTTGAGTTGTCGTGAGGCACAGGCTATGAATTTCCCATGTTGCATGAGAACACATCCTAACCCTTTGCCTGAAGCATCGCTATAGATAATAAATCCATCTGAACCAGATGGTATTGTTAGAACAGGTGGCAAAATGAGTCTCCTCTTGAGCTCTTGTAAACTCTTCTTGCATTCCTTGCTCCATACAAATTTTGTATATTTCCGAGTCAGCTGAGTTAATGGAGTAGCGATTTGAGAAAATCCTTCCACGAATCTCCGATAATAACCAGCTAAGCCCAGAAAGCTACGCACTTTGGTCACCGACTTCTGTCGCTCCCAACTTTGTATTGCTTCAATCTTCGCCAGGTCAACAGATACTCCATGCTTTGACACCACGTGCCCAAGGAATGCTACTTCCTCAAGCCAGAACTCACATTTCTTCAGCTTGGTATATAGCTTGTTATCATGAAGTCTTTGAAGTACCAGCTTCAAATGGTGCTCATGATCTTCACGGTTTTTGGAATAGGTGAGGATGTCATCAATAAAGACAACAACGAACTGATCCAAATATTCCTTGAATACACGGTTCATCATATCCATGAAAGCAGCAGGAGCATTAGTCAATCCAAAAGACATGACTAAGAATTAATAATGCCTGCAGAGTTACTCGAGGCGCTTCTAATATCCTAAGTTTTAATCTTCAGCTGATGATATCCAGAACGAAGATCGATCTTTGAAAAGAATTGTGCTCCTTGCAACTGGTCAAACAGGTCATCAATGCGAGGTAGGGGATACCTATTCTTGATGGTGACATGGTTTAATTTTTGGTAGTCAATACAAAGTCGTATACTCCCGTCTTTCTTCTTTACAAATAAAATAGGAGCACCCCAAGGAGATGTACTAGGACGAATGAAACCGATGTCTAACAATTCCTGTAGTTGGATTTTTAACTCCTGAAGTTCAATAGGAGCCATTCGATATGGGGTTTTAGAAATGGGCTTTGTACCCGGTTCATGATCAATAAAGAATTCAACTTCACATTCTGGGGGTAGACTAGGAAGTTCTTCAGAAAATACGTCAGGAAATTCACTAACAACCAAAATATTATTCAAATCTGACGTGTTTTTGTTTTAGTCCATAATATGGGCTAAGAAAGCTTAACATCCGTTTTCAATAAACGAATACCTTTATGGCTTGATATGACAGTGACTGATTTTAGTGGTTTAGTTGTTTGAATTCGTATGACAGGTTGGTTAGGAATATGAAAACTAACAACCTTATGAAAATAATAAATTTTGGCATGATGAGTAGTTAACCAATTAATCCCTAAAATCACATCAAATGCAAGTATCTTTAAAGAGATAAGATCAACAGGTAATGTGATTGTGCCAACTTGGATCAAGCAAGATTTATAAACAGTGGATGTGATAAAGGTTTCTCCTAAAGGATTCTCCACAAATAAATCAAAGTCTAATTTCTCCGGAGTCAAGTTTAAACGTTAACCACCAGCAGGAGAGATAAAAGAATGGGTAGAACTGGTATCTAGTAAGGTATAAACTTCATAGGAGTTCAAGATTAGCTTACTCGTGATCACCTCGTTCAGGTTTCTCGCGTTTTGGCCAGTCACGACAAATGCCCTCCCTTGAACCACCGACTTTGTTTTGTCTATATTCGCCTTTGGTGCTGCCGTCCCAGTTGGACTTTGTAAGACCCCAACTTTTTTTTAATAAAGTTGATTTTTTTCTATAAATATCATTTTTAAATATTATGGAGTGAATTTGATATAATGTTATAGTTGTGGGTAATATTTATAAATTTTGCAAAGTACGCAAGTTGTTATTTAATATTCGATTGGTCGGGGAATATTCATTTTAACAGGGAATATTCGTACAATGGAACAATCATTGGTGGACCCCACAACAGAATTATTGTCGGATTGAGAAAATGATAAAAATATTTTATGAAAATAACGGCGGAAGTTTTACCGTTAACTGTTGAAACACCCGGTGTTAAAAGTACAGGAATACGTGTGATTGCATAGTAGCACACGATATTGATTATTGATGCTTGCGTGAAAAGTCACTCAGTTGTGTTCAATTATTGTTATAGTAATTATTGCATAGTATCTCATGTTATTTGATTCAATTATTGTCGATATTTTATATATTATTAAATCAATAATTGAGATGACAGAGTTATTAATAATATTATTATTTGCAATATTAACGATGTCTAGAAGTTCTGCCAAGGAGAGGTTTGGTCACCTAATTGCGCGACAATAGGGAGAAATCCTTATTGGAAAGCTCCCTCTTTCCTGGGAACGACCTGGTCGATTAATATTATGAATTATAATAATAATGATAAATGTTATTAAAAATGTATTTTGTGAAGCCAAGTGAATTGTTTGACTTAAATTATTGAATCTGATAGAATTCGCATATATCAACCAGCACTGCACCAACACAGCAACTTACTACCAGTAGATTGTTTAATTTTGTTGGGGCTTTATTTTTTTAATAATGGCTCAACTTGCAGAAAGGTAATGCAAGAGGTCCACTTTTGTCCTGCGCATGTGAAAAGTTGGATTATTTGTAGCATATTCATAAAATCATGCAATTCTTGATTTATGGGTAGTTTTTTAATGTGCACTAAGGCATAAAGTAATTTAGTTTTTGTCCTACTTAAATGCAACCTCAGGATCTCAGTCTCGTGAACCAAATAGATGTGATTGGTGTTATGTATGTAATAGGTAATGTATGCGAGAGGTAATATATATATATATATATATATATATATATATATTATATTTTATTTAATGTTTTTGTTTTATTAGAATATTTTATAAATACTGCATAGTAAATCAATATGGACCGTCCGTTTAAAAGTAAATCAATCTGGATCGTTCATGAATTAGTTACTATTCAGTCCATTCTCCTATAAATAGAAGTTCATTCCTTCATTATTTCTTACGAATTCACTGAAGCTCTAGAGAAAGAAACTATAGAGAGAAAGAATAAAAGTATTCTGCTACTTCACTACTCCTATATTCAGTTCTTCTAAGGTAAGGGGTATTATTTCTTTCTTTCGTCTTCATGAAGAGAACTTCTGTTATTCCATTCTTTATTATTATGTTGGAATAACCTGTCTATGTGAAGTACCGTATACATGGTGAAATTCTTATGTTATTCCATTCTTTATTATTCTGTTGGAACATCCTGTCTGTGCGTTACGCATGACCTGGTTCCGTTATTTATTATTCCGTTGGAACATCCCATGCGGCGCTTACGTTACGTATGACACGGTTCCGTTGTTTATTATTCATTGGAATATCACATGCGTATGCGCTTATGCATGACCTGGTTCCATTATTTATTATTCTGTTGGAATAACCTGTCTGTACGATTTATCGCATGCCTGGTGATTTCTTTTGTTATTCCATTCTTTATTTACTTAGTGCTTCATCCAGTATCTTTTCATGGAAATATTCTTCTGAGCATTCTTGAATTTTACTCTACAAAGCAGTATCATGTTGACAATTTGGAAGTTATTGGTTCCTGAATAAATTAATTCTTGAACTTGTTTTATTGAATTCTTATATCATTGTCATCATCCTCATTTTTATATTTTGTTGAAAGTCATCTGTGGCCTGTAATGCATAGATGGACTTGGTATGATTATGACTAGGGATTATTCGGTGTAATCATGACCATAATGTTACAAATGATGTGGTAAAAGTCCTCGTTGGCCCGTAGTGCATTGATGGACAGTTGTTGACATGATCATGACAATTGATGAATACACGAATGTCCTTGGCCCGTAGTGCATGGATAATTTATGGTCGTGATACTAATAAATATCCTTGGCCGTAGTGTAGGGATGATGTGATGAAAAACCTTTTTAAATTATAAAAGATAATAGATTTTATTCTCTACTTGACTCTTTTAATGGATTGCTTGTTCCGTTGCAGTTAAACTTGATGTTTGTTATATTTTTTATCGCTTAACATCTTTGTTGAAGGCTAACGATAATTTATTCTCGCATTATCTTAGTCATAATATTTCTTCTTGGGCTAGTTGAGCTCACCCTTTCTTTCACTATTCTCTTCAGAAATGAGAACGTGGCTGGGACTAGTCGGGAACCAGAGTGACGGTCCGTATTATAGCATTAGTAGTCCTCACTATTCTATGAAATAGTGTGATAATAAATGTATTGAGGACTTATTTTGAGTTTGAATAACGTCTAGAAGACAATATTTGTATTAAAACTCACAAATCATGTTGTATATTTAAGATTGTATTTGTATTCGTATCACATGTATTTGGCGACTTCGTAATAGGTTATGTATACCTATTTTGGGGCGCCACAGCTTGGTATCAAAGCTTAGGATATGATCCCAAGCTAAGATGTGAGATAAGAACTAGGAGGGAGAGATGGGAATTCTTTCGCTAGTATGACCTACCTAAGTTTATTTGGTATTTAATTGGTCGGTCCGTAGTATAGGGATAATATGTGATATGTTAATTAACCCTTGTTTTGTGGCGAGATTTAAAATGACATTCGAGAATGTTGAGAACATCAATGGAGCATGGAGACCGCTGAGTCTCCACAGATCAATAATCAGGATAATGTGCATCATGAAGGTGACAATCCTCAGGCAAATAACAGCACTGACTAGATGATGAACGATGAAATGTTCAGAGGCTTTATGCAATTCATGCAACATCAGGCAAGAGCGGCTCCTGTACAAAATGTAGGTGGAAACACTGGCAACTCTCGGACGGTCATCGCTAAGCAGTTCAAGAAACTGGGACCACCAGAGTTTTTTGGAGAGCCAAAACCACTTAAGGCGGAGACGTGGATAAACCAGATCAACAAGATATTTGATGTCTCCCAGGAGGAAAAGGTTCCCTTTGCCACCTTCATGTTGCGGGCAGAGGCGAGGTTGCTGGTGGGAATCTATAAAGCGTACTCAACCTGCTGCACTAAAGATGTCTTGGGAAAAGTTCCAAGAATTGTTCCACGACAAGTACTTTTCCGAAAGTATTCGTCACATGAAAGAGGTAGAGTTCATCAAGCTAGAGCAAAACAACATGACCGTGTCGCAGTACGAAGCCAAGTTTGTAGAGTTGTCCCGGTTTGCGTCCCATTTGGTTGATAATGAGGGGAGAATGACGCGAATATTTTTAAGAGGTTTGAAACCCGAGATACGTCAATATCTTATCTCTTATAAACTGTGTTTGTATTCAGATGTTGTTAATAGGGCTCAGTTATTGGAGCGCAATAATGAGTCAACCTAACCAAAAGAGAACAGCTGGCAAAATGATAATAATAGTGATAGCAGTCATCGAAGCGGTGATAATAAGCGTGGAGGGAATCAACATGCCAGAAATGGTAACCACTTTGGTGGAAATCATGGTCAAAACAATAAGAGTGGACCTTTCCAGAAGAGGAGATTCAACAATGATGGAAAGACGTCAGCATCAACACCCGTCGTTAAGGAAGGAGAATGACCACCTATCATATGCTTCAAATGTGGAGGGGAGGGACACATCGGTCCAAATCACAAGAATGCCATCCAAAGCATGTTACAATTGTGGAAGAGAAGGTAACTCGCCCGATTTTGTAGTGCAATCAAAGACAAGTCCACCGGGATGGAGGCATGAAAGGTCATCCCGGATAAGATAAAACCTAGTTTCAAGGGAGAGCGTTTGTCGTGACCTCCCGTAAAGCAAGGAACCCGAACGAGGTCATCACGGGTAAGCTTATCATAAATTCTAGCGAAGTATATACCTTATTTGATACCGGTTCTACCCATTCTTTTATTTCTCCTACTTGCGCTCAACGTTTAAATTTGACTCCGGAGAACTTAGACTTTGACTTATCTATTGAAACTCCGTTGGGAGAAACCTTCATTACATCCACTGTTTATAAGTCTTGTTTAGTTCAAATAGGCACCCGCACGTTACCTGTCGATCTTATTTCATTGAAAATACTTGCATTTGATGTGATTCTAGGGATTGATTGGTTAACTACTCATCATGCAAAAATTGATTGTTTTAGTAAGGTTGTTAGCTTTCATATTCCTAACCAAACTGTTATGCGAATTCAAGCAACCAAACCATTAAAATCAATCACTGTCATCTCAAGCCATAAAGCTATTCGTTTATTGAAAAACGGATGTCAAGCTTTCTTAGCTCATGTCACAGATCTAAACAAAAATACATCAGTTTTGAATGATATTTCTATTGTTTATAAATTTCCTGACGTATTCCCTGAAGAACTTCCTGGCCTACCTCCAGAGCGTGAAATTGAATTTTGTATCGACCTTGAACCCGGTACAAAACCTATTTCCAAAGTCCCATATCGAATGGCTCCTATTGAAATTCAGGAGTTAAAGACCGAACTGCAGGAATTGTTAGACATCGGTTTCATTCGTCCTAGTACTTCTCCTTAGGGTGCTCCTGTTCTATTCGTGAAGAAGAAAGATGAGAGTATGCGACTTTGTTTTGATTATCGGGAGTTGAATCATGTCACCAACAAGAATAGGTACCCATTGCCACGTATTGATGACCTGTTTGACCAGTTGCAAGGCGCCAAATTCTTTTCAAAGATTGATCTTCGTTACGGATACCACCAATTGAAGATTAGAACCGATGACATTCCAAAGGAGGCTTTCAGAACTCGGTACGGGCATTATGAATTCCTAGTCATATCTTTTGGTTTGAATAATGCTCCTGCTGCCTTCATGGATATGATGAACCGAGTATTCAAGGAATTTTTGGATCACTTTGTGGTTATCTTTATTGATGACATCCTCATATATTCCAAAAGTCATGAAGATCATGTGCAACACTTGAGGCTGATACTCCAAAAGCTTCGTGAAAAGAAGCTTTATGTCAAGTTGAAGAAATGCGAGTTCTGGCTTGAGGAAGTAGCATTCCTTTGGTATGTAGTATCAAGTCATGGAATACCTGTTGACACGGCAAAGATTGAAACTATTCAAAGCTGGGAACAACCTAAATCAGTGACCGAAGTACGTAGCTTTCTCGGCTTAGCTGGTTATTATCGAAGATTCGTAGAAGGGTTTTCTCGAATCGCTATTCCATTAACTCAGCTGACTCGGAAAGATACAAAATTTGGTTGGAGTGAGGAATGCGAGAAGAGTTTTTAAGAACTCAAGAGAAGACTCATTTCAGCACCTATTCTGACAATACCATCTGGTTCGGAGGGATTTGTCATCTACAGTGATGCTTTAGGCAAAGGGTTAGGATGTGTTCTCATGCAACATGGGAAAGTCATAGCCTATATCTCTCGACAACTCAAAGAATATGAGAGGAATTATCCTACTCATGATCTAGAGTTGGCAGCAGTTGTTTTTGCACTAAAGATTTGGAGGCATTACTTGTATGAGGAGAAAGTGGAGATCTTTATGGATCATAAAAGCCTCATATATTTCTTCACTTAAAAGGAACTCAACATGCGACAACAACATTGGCTTGAACTATTGAAAGATTATGATCATACCATCCAATACCATCCTGGAAAAGTGAACGTGGTAGCTGACGCATTGAGTAGAAGATCATATGCGGGTACGAGTGCGATATTGTCAATGCAAAGGCCCATTTTGTATGACTTGCAAAGGATAGAGATAGAGATAAAGACTCCAGGGACCCACATGATGATGGCGAATATACAAGTAGAACCGACTTTAATCGATAAAGTTAAAGCTGCTCAAGCTACAGACTTGGAGCTGATGCGTATGAGGAAGAAAGTACAAGAAGGTGCTATGCCAGAAGCAAGAATTGATGAAGAAGGAATACTTTGAGTCAACTCCAGACTTTGTGTTCCTAATGACCCTAAGTTAAAGTATAAAATAATGATGGAGGCGCACAACACACTGTTTGCAATCCATCTTGGGAGTACCAAAATGTATCGTGATCTTCGACATACATTTTGGTAAAATAATATGAAGAGAGAGATAGAGTTGTTTATCTCAAGGTGTCTAACTTGTCAATGAGTCAAGACGGAACATCAAGTACCAAAAGGTCCATTGCAACCACTTGAAATTCCAGAATGGAAGTGGGAGCACATTAGCATGGATTTCGTTACTGGTCTTCGCAAGGTTTCTCAAGGCATAGATGCAATTTGGGTCATTGTTGATAGATTGACCAAGTCTGCTCATTTTTTACCAATACAAGAAACTTATACACTTGAACGTCTTGCTCGTATATACATAAACGAGATTGTAAGACTGCATGGTATGCTAGTATCCATAGTTTCTGATCTAGACCCAAGATTCACTTCACAATTTTGGGTTAGTTTGCAAAAAGCTATGGGCACAGATTTATGATTTAGTTTGACATATCATCCTCAGACGGACGGACAATCAAAGGGGACTATTCAAACTCTTGAAGATTTATTAAGACTCTATGTCCTTGACTTCAAGGGAAGTTGGGACAAGTTCTTACCATTGGTGGAGTTTTTCTACAACAACAGTTATCAAGCAAGTATTGACATGGCTCCATTCGAAGCGTTGTATGGAAGAAAGTGTCGTTCTCCAGTATGCTGGGATGAGGTGGGTGAAGCAACATTGTTGGGACCGGAGTTAGTACGTATGACTACGAAAAATATTCAAATGATCCGGCAACGTATAAAAACCTCACAAGATCGACAAAAGAGTTATGTCGATCTTCATCAAAAGGACGTGGAATTCAATATTGGAGATCATGTGTTGTTACGAGTTGCTCCATGGAAAGGAGTTACGAGATTTGGAAAGAGACGAAAGCTCAATCTTCGATTCATTGGCCCATTTTTAATTCTAGATCGAGTAGGAACTATGGCATATAGACTCGCATTACCGCCAAGTATGTCTCGTGTTCATAATGTTTTTTATATATCCATGTTACGTAAATATGTGGAAGACCCGAACCATATTATTGAGTTAGAACCAGACGAAATAGCGGAAGATTTAACGTATAAAGAGGTTCCTGTTCAAATCTTGGATAAAAAGGAACATATTCTACGCTCCAAAGTTATACCTCAAGTCAAAGTTTTGTGGAGAAATCACGATGTTGAGGAAATGACCTGGGAGTTAGAATCTTAAATGAAATCAAGGTATCCTTACCTCTTTGACATACCAGGTACGTACCCTAATTTCGAGGGCGGAATTTCATAAGAATGGGAGATTGTAAGACCCCAACTTTTTTTTTAATAAAGATGATTTTTTTCTATAAATATTTTTTAAATATTATGGAGTGAATTTGATATAATGTTATAGTTGTGGGTAATATTTATAAATTTTGCAAAGTACGCAAGTTATTATATAATATTTGATTGGTCGGGGAATATTCGTTTTAACATGGAATATTCGTACAATGGCACAATCATTGGTGGACCCCACAACGGAATTATTGTCGGATTGAGAAAACGACAAAAATATTTTATGAAAATAACGGCGGAAGTTTTACCGTTAACTATTGAAACACCCGGTATTAAAAGTATAGGAATGCGCGTGGTTGCATAGTAGCACACGGTATTGATTATTGATGCTTACATGAAAAGTCACTCAGTTGTGTTCAATTATTGTTATAGTAATTATTGCATAGTATCTCATGTTATTTGATTCAATTATTGTCGATATTTTATATATTATTAAATCAATAATTGAGATGACAGAGTTATTAATATTATTATTTGCAATATTAACGATGTCTAGAAGTTCTGCCAAGGAGAGGTTTGGTCACCTAATTACGCGCCAATAGGGAGAAATCCTTATTAGAAAATCCCCTCTTTCCTGATAACGACCTGGTCGATTAATATTATGAATTATAATAATGATGATAAATGTTATTAAAAATGTGTTTTGTGAAACCAAGTGAATTGTTTGACTTAAATTATTGAATCTGATAGAATTCGATATATATCAACCAAAGACTTGCACAACACAAAGAACTTACTATCGAGAGATTGTTTAATTTTGTTGGGGCTTTATTTTTTAATAATAGCTCAACTTGCGTAAAGGTAATGCAAGAGGTCCACTTTTGTCTGCATGTGAAAAGTTTGATTATTTGTAGCATATTCATAAAATCATGCAATTCTTGATTTATGGGTAGTTTTTAATGTGCCTTACTAAGGCAAAAGTAATTTAGTTTTTGTCTACTTAAATGAAACCTTAGGATCTCAAATAAATGAACCAAATAGATGTGGTGTTGGTGTGTTATGTAATAGGTAACGTATGGGATAAATAATATATATATATATATATATATATATATATATATATATATATATATATATATATATATATATATATATATATATATAGAGGAAGCCCTTCCATATGAAAAAACGGTTCTTTATGAGTACTGTCAACACACCTCTTTTTGGATATTTATTGATAAAATGAATTGATGACCGAGATTAACTTTTCTATTTGATAGTTATAAAAAGTGTTGTATTTATTATTGTCTTGCAACCTATTTTATTAAGTGAATATTAACTTGTTAGTATAGTTATAAAAGTGAATATTTATTATTAAAATAATCCTATAGAGATACTTGTAAACATCTTTTATTCATTTTTTTCTTCTTTTCTCCATTATATGTTATGATTATCGGCAAATTAAAATAAAATAAAATAATAAAAAAAAAGACTTTACTGGGGTATAAACATATTTCTTATCTTTTCTTTTTATTTTTTCTTCTTTTCTCCATTATATGTTTTGACTCAAATAAATTAAAATAAAATAAAATAATAAAAAAGACCCTCTACAGAGATAAATTTTTATTCACTAAGAAAAAAAATTGATATCCCAACTAGTCATTACGAATGATTTCGAACTCACAACCTCATGCACCAATACCTCTCATTATATGACTACCCGAAGCATCACGGGCCTAAATTGCTAAGTTCAACCAAGGATATATCCTTATAGAAAAACTTCACCATCCCCAAAATCTATATTCTTGCATTACTATTATATTACGATTTATTATTATTAATAAATCTATATTATTAATTGGAATTTTCTAAATAGAAATAAGTTAATATCTATATTTATTATTATCCCTTTAATATTTTTTCTTATCTTTGTAATAATATCAATAAAAGATTATTAATATATTAAAAATAAATATCATTCTTTAATAAAATATAAATAATGATCATTATAAATCTTGCATTATTAGTATTAATAATTTTATTATTAAGCAATGATTATTAGTAATGATTTTATATATTAAGCAATGATTTTATTATTAAGAAATAATTTTATTATTAATAAAACTAGTTCAATTAGTCTAATAAGTAATGATGATAATTTTTCAAGTCATTTCAGAAATTAATTTACTTATCGAATTTATAAAAGTAGTGAAGTATTATTATAATAATAATAATGTGATTATCAATATTAGAAGTACAGATTATACCAATACTAGTAATCGCATAACATTAAGAGGAATAGTACATATTACATGTTTATTTTCATAAAATAAAAAACATAGAATGATTAATACAACCGACGCCTATTTTTTTTTTTGGCTCAGAATCCCTAGCACTCGATAGTGATTTTGCTTATCGTGGTGGGTTTCAAAGCCACAAATTGCACATTTCGATGAGTCTTAGAAGGAATGATTTTCTCGAGTGCACTCTTGAATCTAGATTGTTTTTTCATGGACCTTTGTTTGAGAAATATTAGGCGGCAAAACTCTTCTTCTTCTTCCACCTCTGCATCTTCATTGCCATTATCGTATCCCATATCATGATTTGGATCTCCAACTGTGCAATCAATGTCGCCATCTACCAGCCAATAATATTCTCATCCGGATCATCATTGGTCAACCAACTCTTTTCCTCCTCGCATTCAGCTTTAAGAACAATTTTGTAACCTCGAATTTGAAGCAAGCCGCTTTACTCGCTAACTCCCGGTAATCACCCATCAAATGATTATAAATAAGATTGCTTGATTTTGTTCAAGTCGCCAGATGTGGAGTTAAAGAGTAAGTCTTCACCATTGCTTTTGTTCAAGGCTCTCTTGTCCACCGATGAAGGATCATGTCGGGTATTTATTTGTGAAATACTCTTTGCTATGAAATATCTCAAGATGTGCATGCATAATTCACCGAGTGAGAAAACATTTGGCGCTTACATATTCTGATCCCATTGTCGATTGTTGACAACTTCTTTATATCTTCCACCACTTTCGATTGCATCCAGATTATACATCGTGCATAAACCTTAGTATTAGTGACACACAACTCACTAAGTTTCTGAACATTGTATTTCATGGAATCGACGAATTGACGTTGGAAATGTCTAAACATCTCTTTTATGTACACTTGTGCAGCATGAACTTCTAAAGATGAACCGAGTACCATAATCCTTTTACGATGTTTTGTTATGTAGTCGGCCTTCCTCTCCCTGATAAATTGTCTTTCTACAGCCTTCTAACTCTGCAGTACAAAACATAGCATACCTGTTGATGCATTAACATACTCATCAAAAAGGCATTCATGCTCTCGCTTCTTCCAAAGGGTAGTCATTCCCATGCAAAATATCTCTTTGTATATGCTAGAATCCATTTCTGTCGTACATCATACAAACTTCCAAGCCATTCATTAGTATACAATTCATAGGAACTTATCAGAATATGCCAACGCTCTTCAAATTCCTCGATGGATAATGAGTTATACACACAGTTGTTAAAATCATTTTTGAATGATGGGTGCTCGTAATAAACATGATGTAATTTTTCGTGAAATTTATTGCTAATATGCGAAGAACACAATAAATGATAACTAGTTGGAAGTACCGTAGCAATAGCATTACTCATGGCTCTGCTTGATCGGTGATGATGGTTGTAGGTGCCTTGTAGTCCATGGCTTCAAGCCATGTCCATAATACCCAAACGAAAGTGTCCTCTCTCGTCTCGCCTCGTAAATAAAGGTTGCAATCCAAACAATATAGACCGATAATGGTGGTTGACCGGTGAAATGGAACAAATGGCATGCCATACTTATTTGTCCGTGATGTACTATCAAATGTCACAACGCTCTCCGAACCGCTTGATATATAAACTTTGATCGCAAGGCCAACCCACAAAATACAAGCTATGCGGTTGTTTTCACCGGGTTTCACTAGGAAAAATTTTATCGGCACTTCCTGGGATGCAAGTTTGTTCAAATGATTGATGAAAGCTGACTTGTGCATCATTTTCATCTGCAGAATCACGCCTTAAATCTCGCTTCACATTCTCAACATTAGCGTAGAGAAAGGAACATTTTGCAACCCACCTCCCATTGTGCTCAAAACATTCATCATCTTACTAGGACCAATAATTTTACTTATTTAAAGTGTCAATTAAATTTCTTGCAACAGAGTAATATTTACGTGAGTCTCGATCAAATCTACTTTGGTGGGGGTCACTAAGTGATGATTGTGCTCTAATTCAACAAAGATATATACGCCAATTGTCTTCTTTCTTATTGTGGACAACATATATTCTAGCTTTGCACATTGTTCGTCTATAGAGTCTCTCTATCTAGTTATTTTATTACTACTATCTTCATCATCGTGTAAACTCTTGCCAACAATTGGTGTACCGCTTTTCTTACATACATACCGCCTAGATCTATATCATTCAGATTAACATGTTTATGACTAGTTGCAATTCTAATCTCAAATCCATTTTTATGAGCATATATGATCTATAAAATATTCAACCTCTTCCAACGCATAAAATAATTGACCAACGTGTCACGAACAATATCGATTTATTACTTTCAACTTCACTAACAAATTCGGATGTATTATATGACATTTTGAAAAACTTACTTGTGAATAATAGTGATGAATTTTGCTCGATCGAACTTCAACTTGATTTTCTCGAAGTGAAAGTGGGAAACCGATGAAACATGAGAAAATAGCGACTTCTAGACAATATTTAAAGGTAAAAAGGACCAAATTTAAGATGCGACTTTTGTCGCTTAATGCTCAAGAAGTCAAACTAATGTACTTTTCCCATATAATCAATGTCAGTTTTTCTATTCCCATAGTGTTGTATTATTATGTTTGACTACTTATTCACCGAACGATGTTTATAATAATAATAATAATAATAATAATAATAATGATAATAAAATAATTAAAAGTACATGTTCAGCTAGAATATGGAGCGGTTTTATACTCAATGGAGAAATAATAATAGAATAATAATAATAATCGAATAAGTATAATAAAATAATGAGAAATTTAATTTGGGGAGATGGAATGGTTTAAAGATATACAAATCCAAGGTCCGATATGGAAATTTAGGCCCTGTGGTGCTGCCTCTAAAGTGGTCATATATAATGTAATGTTTGGAGCTTGAGGTCGCGGGTTTGAGTCTAGCTAGCAAATGAAAATTTTATTTATTCCAAGCAATTCATAAATTTCTACCGACCGAAACAATTTTTTATTAATAATATATATATATATATATATATATATATATATATATTTCATTAGATTATAGCCTCTACCTAAAACAATTGATTAATAATATAAATTCCCAAATTTAAGTTAAGCCTTGTACAGTAGAAACAAAGCGCCAAACCTTTCTCTGCCACATTGCTTCGGGAAATGCACTGAATAATTTTTTGACCACTTTTTCTACAACATCGCCTCGGGAAAGAACACCTGCAAGCTCGGTAAACTAAAAAGCTGAATTAAACAATAGTATCAGTGTTTGAATTTGGTCCTAAATGTACCGGCTTGCATGAGCTTATTTAACCATCTATAGTGATCTATTGAGAACACACGTTGTTCAACCTAAAGTTCAGTATATAACTAGATAAAATTATAGTAGCAGAGAGTGGAGAGAGGGAGTATTTCGGAAGAGAGGCGCAAAAAACTTCAACAAGTAAGTTTTTATTTATTGTTATTTGTTCAGTTTTTAATAGTTTCTGTTGTTGTTATTATTTTCGTATAATAGTAAAATAATATTATTACATTATATAAATGAAAAAAAATTATTACAGTGTACTCAATCAAGCCATTTTTTTTATCACTGCATGTTATAACTGAATTAAAGGGGATATAATACCATGCATGTATTTGTTTTTGTTGTCATTAATGCATGTTATCACTACATATTATGCATGCATGTTATTACTGGAAATTTTTGTTGTCATTAATGCATGATCACTTTATATGTTATTAAAGAATGATATTTATTTTTAATATATTAATTAGACTAATTGGACATATTTTTACAAAAATAAGAAAAAAGATATATCCGATTAATTAGACTATAAGGATATATCCTTGGTTGAACTTAACAGCTAGGCCCGTGGTGCTCGGGTGGTCATATGACGAGGGATTGGTGGTTGAGGTCGCGATTTCGAATCTGTTTTGCAAAATGAATAGTTTGGGATCTAGAAATATTTTTTTATTCCAATTTGTCGGTAAGGCCGAAATTTTGTCTAATTCTCTTCTTTTATGAAGGATATTTGTCTTACCGTGGGATCTTTTTATTTTTATTTTTTATTTTAATTTGCTGAGTCATCATTATACAATGGAGAAAAGAAGATAAAAAAAATTAAAAAAAACCGAGCTTTTAATTTATCTAAAAAAAAAAAAAAACTTTTACAGCATAGCATGCATTGATAAGTATTTATTTTATTATTATTTTTCATTTATTGTTTTTATTTTATTCCAGTGTACTCAATTGTTCACTTATTGTTTTAATTTATTTTTCTTCTTATTGTTTTTGTTTTTAATAGTTTCTGTTTTTACTAGTTTTTAATGCATGTTAATATTATTACATTATATACATGCATGTTATTATTACATGCATGTTGTTCAGTTTTTAATGCATGTTAGTATGTATTGTTATTACTGTCATTTTGCAACATGTTACTTTCAACTTCATTTTGTCATGCATCTTAATACTAATATGGAATTGGTGTATTTTTTTAGGTAAAAGATGGATAGTTGGGAATATGGGCCAATTGATCCAAGTGTTCTGCATGATCAACAAGATCATGTATCAGATGACATATATCATGGGAGAGATAGGGGAAAACTAAGCTCCAGTCAATATACTGATCAGAAATATAATCAGTGGGCTTTGACAAAGAACAAAAAATCCTTTTAGATAAATGTGGATTTGGAGTATTTAGTTATCAAGGTGTTGTACACCAAACTGATCTTGGTCTGATATCTGCCTTAGTCGAGAGATGGCGCTCGGAGACCAATACTTTTTATTTAAACTGTGGAGAAATAACAATCACGTTAGAGGATGTTCACTTTATTTTTGAGTTACTGGTGGTGGTAAAGCCCTTAATCGTCCCTCATTGTCACCAATTTGAATTATTTTAGGGATTATTTTGGAGATAAATTAGTGGTGAATATTTTAGTTCAAAAAATACGGTAATTTCATTAGTGTGGTTGCACTGAACATTTTAATAAATGTCCCGAGAATGCAAGTAAAGATGTTGTAGGGCGACACACAAAGGCATACATGTTGTGGTTGTGTGGGGCAATATTATTCCCTAATAGGAATATAAATAGTGTGCACCCACGATATATGTCTTTTATTGCCAACGCTGAAGATTGTGTAACTTACTCTTGGGGTGCGACAGTGTTAACATATTTGTACAGATCTTTATATACTGCTACTAGGAAAGGACTTAAATACATTAATGGTTGTGTTACATTGTTACAAATTTGGGCTTATGAGCGTGTAAGTATTGGAAAGCCAAACCCTTGGCCACAATCATCCTTATGGTTACCTAGGGCTTTAGCATGGTCCTATTTTGGAGCCCACAGTTACCCTGGTAGACGTGAGAATCCCCATCACCATTTGTCATTTTACCGAGGGGAGTTAGATATTAAGTCTATGTGGGATGTGGCTTGGCGGCCTTACATAATGTGGGATGATGATATCGTGGATTTAATTTTGAAGGCGGGGTTGTTGGGATCCGTGGGGTCCCTTGATCCACTTTGATATTGTGGAATTTCGGATCTTGATCGTGTGATGAGACAATTCGGGTTCATGCAAGGCATACAATCAATGACCAAAAACCACGGTGACCTTAGGAAGGAGAAAAGTTTAAATTTATTGATGTCGAGGATTGCATGGCCTTGAGAGGGAATATATTTCGATGTGGGAGGCATACATGGATCATCTCAAGGACAACAAACCGAAATTTCGATTATGTCCCAATAGATGATTACATGGTCCGGTATAGGAAAATTACACGTTGGAAAATCCACCGACCTCGACAGCAAGCGAAATTACGACCTGACAAGTTGTTATGAGCCTCGGGCCATTTACAACCAACAACACCTTATTCAAATGGTATAAAATTATATTCTTCTTTAATAAATCATGTATTGGAGTAAATACTTAATATTACATTTATTCATATTTATTGTTAATAATATTTGTTTGTGTTTATCTTACATGACAAAGTTGAGAGTGCAAAGTCGTTACTTGATAAATTTTCAAGATTTACTCACCGCCTCCTCCTAGTTGGTTCTCAAAAAAAATAATTGGGATTTAATCGCCTATACGACTTCAAGCAAGAGGTAAACAAATACCTCGGCAGGGGAGGTCCACAAATTTTGGACCACAATCCCAATACACACAACTCAATGAAGGACTTGGGAAACAAACTGATTATATTATACAAGAGAGCTACATACCCACCCCACAAGTAATCGAGGAGAGCTCCATTCCCACCACCCAAGCTTCACGAGGAGGTGTTATATTCCAACCTTCCAAACCTATGAGGAGTGTTACATTCCAACCAACTCTTCATTTGCGGGACTTTCTGACGCCAAGGGATCTAGTTCACAAAAGGTATATATAGTTATGTTAATAGTGATGGTTTTAATTATTATTGCTATATAATAATAATGTACATTTGGGTCTCAATCAGGTACAAGATGCGGGAGACCACATCTCTTATGGACCAAAAGGGTCCTTATCCAAAAGACTTAAAGATTGGAAGGAGACATTTATAAATAAACATATGTTTGGAAGCATGGTGGCACCAGAAGGGGATTTATATCCTTTATCACATCTGCACCAGTTATATGAATTAGAATACAATGCAGTGCAATCCTTAGGGCCTAGGAGTTGGATAGTCGAGCATGTCATCGACGCTTATATGTTGTTGCTACGACACAGAGAGGAATACTACAGGTCACGGGGAATACAAAGGTGGTCCCAATTTGGTTTCATGAATTCATTCTTCATGCATCTTGGGCAGGGCTATGTGCCCTGCACTAACGTGAATAATGCATGGAGTTTTTGCGATCCGTATGTTAACCAAGATGTTGGTCCACCTTTACACTAATGCAAATACATATTCATGCTTGGTGTAGTACCAATCAACGCCATTTTGTCTTGTTCCTATTCGCAGCTTGAAGATTGGATGGTTACCATAATCGACCCGCACTTCTGATGACACTAAGTATATTAAGTTACATGAAATGTACTGAATTAATTCAAGTAAAGTCATGCGGTATGTTTAGTTTTAAAATATTTTAATTTTATAATGTCCTTTAATATTAAAAATTATTAACCAACTACTTTGTACATGCGTTAGTACATTTGATACCATTTTGTTTTGCGTAAATGGTAATCCAATCGTGAGTGGCCCAACGGTAATCCTACCGCAAGGACCTTAAAGATTCGGATCAAACAACACAACAACCTCTCGACCGTGGCATTTTTGTATGCAAGTATGTTGACTATTTCGTTAGGGCCAATGGTAATATTTCAAGAGAAGTGGTCCTTGGAAGATGTCACAATCTTTCGTTCTCACAAATGTCATGGAGAGCTCTACAAGAAATCCATAAGATTACTTCCGGCCTCTGAGATATAGAACTTATCCAACGTTATCTAATGCACATATTAATTAATATGTCTATTTGGTTGAACTTTATGGGATTTTCAAATTCATAACTTAGTAATATGAAAATTATTGACTCACATAAAACCACTTCATATTATTAATACAAAAAAAATTTATCTATTTTGTTGAATCGTATGGATATTTTTATTCTACTAATATTAATAATCACATTATTTATATTAATATTAAAAATCATTATTAATATTATTTTTAATAATAGTAATACATGAATATAATAATAATAATAGTAATACATGAATATAAAATCATTATTTATATTTTATTAAAGAATGATATTTTTTAATATATTAATAATCCTTTTATTGATATTATTACAAAAATAAGAAAAATATTAAAGGGATAATAATAAATATAGATATTAACTTATTTCTAAATAGAAAACCCCATATGTATTATATAGACTTATTAATAATAATAAATCGTATATATAATAATAATGAGAATATAGATTTTGGGGATGGTGAAGTTTTAATATAAACATATATTCTTGGTTGAAATTAACAACTAGGCCCCGTGGTGCTCGGGTGTGTCATATGATTTAGTGTTTGGAGTTTGAGGTTGCGAAGTTTGAATCATTTTAGCAGTAATTGCTTGAATAAAATTAATTTTTTTCAATTTTTAATACCGGTAGTGATGTCAGACTTTACCGTATTATTTTTTTTTCAATTTTTAATACTAAATTGTCATTTGTCTTGCATTAGGATATATTTTTTAATTTTAATACCAAATGATGACAATTTGTCTTTAGTAGGTTATTTTTTTCAATTTTTAATACCAAATAGTGTCGTCATTGCATCTACTTGGATTATTTTATTATTTTAATGCCGATAGTGTCAAACTTTAATGGGAGAAATAAAAAAAAATTAAAAAAATGTGTTTGTAGAGAACTGTAGATCACTTGGGATTATTTTGATAATAAATATTCACTTTTTATAACTATACTAACAAGTTAATATTCACTTAATAAAATAGAAGCCGGTACAGGTGAATAATTAGGCACAACAACTTTGCTTAAGCTTATCAAATAGAAAAGTTAATCTCACCCATCAATTCATTTTATCAATGGTCAAAAAGGGGTGTCAGATAAAGACTATAAGAATGGATTTGCTATGGAAGGGCTCCCATATATATATATATATATATTTATACTATATTTTATTTAAAGTTTTTGTTTTATTATAATATTTTATTAATACTGCATAGTAAATTAATATGGACCGTTCGTTTAAAAGTAAATCAATCTGGACCGTTCATGAATTAGTTACTATTCACTCCATTCTCCTATAAATAGAAGCTCATTCCTTCATTATTTCTTACGAATTCACTGAAACTCTAAATAGAGAAACTATAGAGAGAAAGAAGAAAAGTATTCTGCTACTTCACTACTTCTATATCCAGTTCTTCTAAGGTAAGGGGTATTATTTCTTTCTTTCGTCTTCATGAAGAAAACTTTTGTTATTCTATTTTTTATTATTATGTTGGAATAACCTGTCTATGCGAAGTACCGCATACATGGTGAAATTCTTTTGTTATTTCATTCTTTATTAATCTGTTGGAACATCCTGTCTGTGCGTTATGCATGACCTGGTTACGTTATTTACTATTACATTGGAACATCCTGCATGCGTTTATGCATGACTTCGGTTCCGTTGTTTATTATTCTCATTGAATATCCTCGCATACATGCATTTATGCATGACTGTTCCATTATTTATTATTACATTAGAATATCCTCACATGCATGCGTTCTGGCATGACACCGGTTCCATTATTTATTATTCTGCTGGAATAACCTATATGTGCGGTCTATCGCATGCCTGGTGATTTCTTTTGTTATTCCGTTCTTTATTATACTCAGTTGGTTAAAGTTTTGGCTTTTATACTCCATGAAATTAGTGGAATATCCTTGATATTTGTGCTTCATCCAGTATCTTTTCATGGAAATATTCTTCTGAGCATTCTTGAATTTTACTCTACAAAGTAGTATCATGTTGACAATTTGGACATTATTGGTTCCTGGATAAATTAATTCTTGAACTTGTTTTATTGAATTCTTATATCATTATCATCATCCTCATGTTTATATTTTGTTGAAAGTCATCTGTGGCCTGTAGTGCATAGATGGACTTGGTATGATTATGACCAGGGATTATTCGGTGTAATCATAACCGTAATGTTACAAATGATGTGGTAAAAGTCTTCATTGGCCCATAGTGCATTGATGGACAGTTGTTGGCATGATCATGACCATTGATGAATACACGAATGTCCTTGGCCTATAGTGCATGGATAATTTGTGGTCGTGATACTAATAAATATCATTGGCGTAGTGCAGGGATGATGTGGATTATTTATTAAGCTGAGTCTCAGCTATAAAAGTGATGAAAAACCTTTTTAAATCATAAAGATAGTAGATTTTATTCTCTACTGACTCTTTTAATGGATTGCTTGTTCACCGCAGCTTAAACTTGTTGTTTGTTCTATTTTATCGCTTTAACATCATTGAAGGCTAACGATAATTTATTCGCATTATCTTAGTCATAATATTTCTTCTTGGGCTAGTTGAGCTCACCTTTCTTTCACTTTTTCTCTTGAAATGAGAACGTGGCCGGGACTAGTCGGGGAACGGAGTGACGGTCCCGATGATAGCATTAGTAGTCCTATCTATTCTATGAAATAGTGTGATAATAAATGTATTGAGGACTTATTTTGAGTTTGAATACTATCTAGAAGACAATATTTGTATTAAAACTCATAGCTCATGTTGTATATTTAAGATTGTATTTGTATTTTGTACTATGTATTTGGCGACTCAGAATAGGTGATGTATACCTATTTTGGGGGCATCACAGACTTGACTTTGCTACCGGACAAAATCGGGCTATATGACCGTCTTTTCCACAATTGAAACACACCTTGGAAGGCTGTGAACAGTTTGGACTTATGTGTCCCTCCTCTCCGCATTTGTAGCATCTAACTGGCGGTCGTTCTCCTCCCTAGAATTTGTTGTTGGTGATGGTGCTGATGTCTTTCCATCATTGCTAAATCTCCTCTTTTTTGAAATTTATACTTGACTCACCTCTCCTATTATCATGGCCACGATGACCACCCGAGTGGTTACCGCTTTTGTCCGTATTTTTCCCTCCTCGCTGGTTATCATCGCTCCGATGAGTGCTGTCACCGGTATGACCCTGGTTGTGGTCCCTTGGTTGAACAAACTCACTATCTCGCTCTAATAATTGAGCCCTGTTGACAACATCTGAATATATAGAAAATTTGTGAGAGATAAGGTATCGACAAATATTGGGTTTTAGACCTCTCAGAAACATCCGCGTCATACGTTCCTCATTCTTTACCAAATGAGGTGCAAACTTGGATAACTCCGCGAACTTTGCCTCATACTGGGACACCGTCATGTTGTTCTGTTCCAGTCTAATAAACTTTACCTCCTTCATATGACGAATACTTTCAGGAAAGTACTTGTCATTGAACAGTTTCTGAAATCTTTCCGAAGACATGTTGAGTGCAGTTGGCTGGGTACGCTTCACAGATTCCCACTAGTAATCTGCCTCACCACGGAACATAAAGGTGGCGAATGGAACCTTTTGCTCTTCTGTGCATCCCAAGACATCGAATATCTTGGTAATTTGATTTACCCACGTTTCCGCCTTAATCGGATCCGGCTTTCCCCAGAAATCTGGTGTTCCCAACTCCTTGAACTGCTTGCAGGATAAACAAGCTGCAGTTGCTATCATTTCCACCCGTATTTTGTATACGAGTCTCCCTCGTCTGATTTTGCATGAACTGCAAAAAGCTTCTAAACATTCCATCATTCATCGTTTGCTCCATAGTGTTGTTTATAGGACGAATATTTTCTTCCTGTTGCACGTTCTCTTGGTTGGTGATTGATGGTTGTTCCATAGTCTCATACACTCCATTGTTAATGTTCTCAGCTGCCATTCTTAAAAACTGCCATAAAACAAGGGTTAATTAAACAAATTAACATGTCACATAATATCCCTATATTATGACCGACCAACAAATAAGCTTAGGTAGGACACACTAGCGAAGGATTTACTCGTCTCTCCCCTCCTAGTTCTATTCCCCGATCTCCGCCAGAGACCATATCCCTAAGCTCTGATACCAACTGTGATGCCCCCAAAATAGGTATACATCACCCATTCTGAGTCACCAAATACATGGTACAGAAAACAACTACAACTTTATTATTATAATTGTCGTGCAAAATACGACAACACATACTTTGAGTTTAAATAGAAATATTGTCTTCTAGACAATATCAACACTCAAATAAAGTCCTCATTACAATTATTGATACACTATTTTATAAAAATAGTGAGGACTGCTAAAACAACTGTCTAGGACCATCACTTTATACCCTGATTGGTTCCTGCTATGTTCTCGCTTCATGAGAAGAAAAATGGAACAAAAAGGAAAAAGGCTGAGCTCAACTAGCCTAGTAAAGAATATTATGACTAAGATAATATATAACAAATTATCCTTAGTCTTCAACAGGGAAAAATCGATGCGAATATAATAGACAACAAGTTTTAGATCAATAATGCGCAATGAAACAACAATTCATTAGAAGAGTTAAGTAGAGAATGAAATCTACTATCATCTATGAATTTAAAAGTCCATCATCAATATTTTATCCCTGTAACATCAATCAATATACATCTTGAATCAAATATTCATCTTTGCACTACGGGCCAAAGATATTCATTTGTATCACCAGATTGGTCATGTTCATCTCAACACACATTTCATCTTTGCACTACTGGCCAAAGATATTCATCGAGTAATCATTCATCTTTGCACTACTGTGCCAAAGATATTCATCAAGTATCACCATTAAGGACTGAAGATGATGAAAAACATTTTAGAGAACGAATCCAGTGAGACATAAGGACAAATATTAAAGATTCATATTTTAGTTTATCCAAATTCAATAATACTCCATACTAACCAATTGTGAAGTAGAATTCAAAAATAAAGATCAAAACATGGATACAATCAAAGATAGTAACCACAAAAGACATCTTGGACAAAAAGGAAAAATTTCAATTGTTGGTGAACAGTGCCGTATACGTGAATAGTGTCGTATACATGAATAGTGTCATATATGTGAATAGTATCCCCGACACAAAAAGGTAGAAATTCCACAATAAAATCTATATCAATATTTCGGTATAATGATATTGAAATTATAACATCATTACGAAAAAAAATAACATCCCTTACCTCAAAAGAACAGTATGTCTGAATGGAATATCGGATATGATGCTGAAGGAAACTTGCACTGAATAGTAACTCTCAAAGTATCTAGATACTCATAGAAATACGCTCAACAATATAGAGAGAAAAAAAACTTATTTCTGGTGTGATTTTCAATTCTAACCTAAGCACCTATTTATAGGAAAACGCTAGCACGCCAAAGCAGACTTGATCTGCAACCTGATGGCTTTACCTGCTACATTCCCACCCACCACATTTGAAATAAAATTCCAGCACATTTCTTCACCAACCATAGGTGGGGCCCACTCATTCTAGAATTTTCCATCAAAATGATAAATTTAGAAACTTCAACAATTTCTGAACTAGTCACCTCTTAAAATTCATAACAAATCATACGTTCATTTTTAATGGTTCAAAATTTGTGGACATATACTCAACTTATATATGTATAACATATCCAAAAATCATAACGATCCAACTATTTGGATTAAAAATTATAACTCACGCAATATATCTCAAGAACAATCGATTTTTCTTGATTAGTTTCCTTACGACGCTTCCTTCATTTATAACCACATAAAATAAATAAATCTATCATTTATATCCACATCAAATAAATATTTCCTTATCATATAAATCAATAAATAATTATTCATAAATAATATTACAGAATCACAATAATGACAACTGTGCCATTCCGGAAAGAGGGGGCTTTCAGATAAGGATTTCTCCTTACTAAGCCGCATGAATTAGGTGACCAAACCTCTCCTTGATGTAACTTTCTAGACATTGCTAATAATGCTATCTAATAATATTATTCAAATAATATGAATTATTGATCGATAATGGAAATATTTGTGCAATGACAATTATTGAAATAACAATAATATAAAATATCAACGCAAAGCAATTATTGAATTAATAAAATAAAATATTGAACAAAGAATTATCATAATAATTATTGAGTAGTGCCTTCTTACGTAAGAATCAATAATTCAACAATCTTCGTAATCTGGTAATGCTATCTTGTGCAACCACGCGTATTACTATATTTTAACCACCGGGTATTCCAACAGTGTTAACGATAACGATTATGCCGTTATTTATAAAACTCAAATTTGTCATTTTCTTCATCCGACAGTTATTCTATTATGGGGCCCACGAATGGCTGCGCCGTCGTACTAATATTCCCTGACAACAAGAATATTCCATGACCAAACGAATATTCCCCGATAAAAATGAATATTTTATAACCACTTGCTTATTTTGCAAAATTTGCACATTTCACCTATAACCAAAGCATTATATCAAATTATCACATTATTATTTCAAGATAATAAATAGAGAAAATTTAATTTTATTTATAATAAGTTGGGGTCTTACAATCAGCCTACTCAATATCCTAGGAGTATGCATCTCATCCTACTAGTGCTCAAATGCACCCAAATTAATGTCAATATATTATTGACCAAACCTCAATCCTTTACGGGATACTCAACTTCAGAATATGATGTCTTACCAAAAGAATTTGGTTTGACACAACAGCTTATGCTCAATAAATAATATCATAGGAATAAACAATTCATTTCTTAGTTATGCTGAAGCTATAGAAATAACATTACAATAATTGGTAATTCATGTTTAGGTTTGATGTATCATATCAAAAGCAAATCAAGATAGAAATCTTGTTCAACGAATAAACAGGGTTTGAGAATCTGCGTAAGTAATAAGTTGGGAAAGTAATTAGGGTATAGGAAACTTGCCTGAGCAAAGATCAGTTAAGTAATGTTACTCCATTCGTTAATAAACACCTACGATGTTCATTCATATAAATCTAACACATTAGTATTGATAACAATACTCAAATACAAAATTTACATATGTTCGGGTTAAGTTCGATATGGTTTCGGTGTTCAATAACCTTACCGAGTATTAAATAAGTTGCTAATTCGACTAACTTTTATTTATAAGCTTTATTATATTTTTAGATAATTTATATATCCATTATAATAATTTCTAAAAGCTTATAAATTTTTTTAAGTATTTATTTATCCTTTATATGATTTTTAAATCATTTATTTCTATTTCTAAATAATTAGTATTTACTTAGAATTTTTATAAAAAAACCTTGTTTACTATTCTTAAATAATTTATAACCATTTATTATTATTTTTATATCATTAATATTATTTTTCAAGAATTATTTATTATTTATAAGTAATTATTCTAACTACTTTATTATTAACTTAATTATTAATAATATCCAAATAAAATTAAATATTTATTGAACTTATGTAAAATATCAAAAGTTAATTATAATAACTTAATATAATTTTTAAAACTATTTTTATATTTATTTATTAATTATTTCTAATTTTTATTTATTAATTTCCAATAAAACAATTTCTGTATGTCGCTAAAGCCCTATAGTGACAGGAAGTGTCGCTATAGGTGCTCTTGAGTTTCTGGGTTTCAGTCGGTCGTGGCTTAGGGACCCGATGACCATGATTTCTTTTGTTACTGTTGATGATTCTGAGTTTGGACAAGTATGAATGTTATAGTACTCATACAATAGTACAACATCAGATAAATTTTGTGCTTTAACCTACATATAACAAAAAGTTATAGAGGCTTAAAGTCACTGTCAGAGTTGTTCTTGAGTTTCTGGGTAACCCAGAACAGTGGTCATGGTCGGTCAACGATTTTGTGACTTTCATATCTTTGAATTTATGTGATAGATTTGTGTTTTGTTTGTTGTTATAGGTAGTCTATGTGTCAAGGTACATATGCAAAACACTGTTTTGGACAAAGCATATTTCTAAGGTCTCGATCTATATTGGTCAAAGTACGTACCAAAGGTCGTTCTTCATATTCATCGCCTTTACGTAAACCCGTAAAACTTGTTCAAGCTCGGTCAACGACTTTTGACCATAATTTCCAGTAATCTATGAACTGTTTAAGCAATTTAAGGTCATAGATATGTAGTATGTATATCAAGGTATTAATCTATTGTGAAAAGTTATTATAACAACAAACAGAAAGCGATTAAAAGACTGGTCAAAGTAGTCGGTTCAATCTGTTCTTGAGTTTTCTGGGTAACCCAAAAAACAGAACTTCGTGATCGGTCAACCACCTTTGACCACCTATATCTTGCAATATATGGTCCTAATGAACCTGTTTTCTTTTCCTGATTAAAGACCTTATGTCATACTACAAATAACATACAATTAACAGACCTAACTATTAACATACACGAATCTACAAGCTCTGACATTCGACTGTCAGGCTTGTTTTTCCAAAATTTTTAGATTACTAAAAACACTAATTTGAGGCATCTAGATGTTATGAAAATATGTTCAATCAACCTAACAAACTTTTTAATATACTATTACACAAATCTAAACATCTAAACAACAATTTGAACAAAGCATCAAAGATCTAGCTATGAATTAGGGTTTGCACCTTTCTTGCTTGATTTTGATTTCTGGCTACTGAATTTGATTTTGTTATCACCCAGGCTTGATTTGGTATGTTTATAAGAGTGTATAGGCTTAGAGAATTCGCAGGTTTGGCCAGAGGATGTGTTGCTATTTATAGACTTAAGCAACTTAAGCTTTTTGGTCTTTTTCACCTACTTGCCTCCCTAAATATCTGATGCTAAGTTACTTATGCTACTTAGGGTTTGTTAGAAGCTCATGAGCAGCCTTGGAACTTGGTTTGGTGACTCCTAACCTACTTGTGAGCTAGTTAGGTTAGATTAGTACCTTGAGTATGCCCTAATCCTTACTAATCTTGATTAGGGTTTTGTTTTACATGGTTAGGGTTGCTTAATGATATTTATTAGTACCTAATTGAAGTTTAGTAATCATTTTTAGGTGTTAGGATAACCTAATTAGGGTTAGGGTTTACAAATTAGGGTTAGGGTTTATAATCTAGGGTTCCTAACCTAGATTTTACACAAATCCTAACAAGCACGGCAGAGCATTTTGTCAGTGTAAGCAAGACAGAACAGCTTGTCAAAACAAATATACCGAAAAGTCCATTTTCGGAAGAAAATTTTTAAGCACGAGGAGTAAAGCACGTCAATTTTTGGACGAAAATTTATTTGACCTAATTTGTTAAACATAGTATATAATAACACATATCACTTTCAGAACAGAGATATTTTATTAATATAACTGTGTACATGTCCGAGTCTTATTAGGGTTTTGGGTTTTTACAACATCGAACGACGGTTTCAGAGACTTAGTAAGTGGATTAGGGAAAATAGGGAGAACTTTGACAAACAGGAAGAAACAATGGCAGCAAAGGATCAAAAAGCTCTGAGGGATTATGCTACTCCCAGGGTGACTGAGATTCAATCGAGCATTACTGTGACGCCCCCAAAATAGGTATACATCACCCATCTTGAGTTGCCAAATACATGGTACAGAACTCAAATACGAACTTAATTATACAACTGCCGTGTAAAATATGACAAAACATAGCTGAGAGTTTTAATACGAATAATGTCTTCTAGACAATATCCAAACTCAAATGGAGTCCTCATTACAATTATTATCACAGTATTTCATAAATAGTGAGGACTACTATAACACCATCTCGGACCATCACTCTGTTCCCCGACTAGTCCCGACTACGTTTTCATTTCCTGAAGAGAACAATGAAAGCAAAAGGGTGAGCTCAACTAGCCCAGTAAGAAATATTATGACTAAGATAATGCAAAACAATTTATCATTAGCCTTCAACAGTGTTAAAAACATCAAGTTTAACTAGCAAAATAAACAATCCATTAGAAGAGTGTAGAGCATGATATCGACTATCTTCTATGATTTAAAAAGGTTATCATCAATTTTATCGCTGAGACTGATCGGCTTAATAAATTATCCACATCACTAAATTACCCATGCACTATGGGCCAAGGATATTCATTAGTATCACAACCATGAATTATCCATGCACTACGGGCTAAGGATATTCGTGTTTTCACCAATGGTCATGATCATGTCAACCACTGTCCATCAATGCACTATGGGCCAATGAGGACTTTTACCATATCATTTGTAATTGGGATTATACCGAATAATCCCTGGTCATAATCATACCAATCAACAGTCCATCTATGCACTACGAACCAAAGATGACTTTCATCACAATATAAGCATGAGGATGATGACAATGATATAAAAATTTAATTAAAAGAAAACAAAGGATAAATTTTTAAAGATTTATAATTTAATTTATCTAGAATTCAATAATGTCCAAATTGTCAACATGATACTGCTTTGTGGAGTAAAATTCAAGAATAATATTGTACCAAAAATGATTTGGACCGAAAAGAAATTAATTTTTGTCATGAATAGTACCCTGGGTGAATAGTATCCGAGTGAATAGTACTTCGGGAATAGTACCCCGTGAATAGTACTCTGGTATGAAAAAGTTAAAACTTATCGAGAATGTTCAGAATAATATTTCCATAAAAAGATACTAAATGAAACACAAATTTCAAGGATATTCTACTAATTTCATGGAGTACAGAAGCCAAAACTTAACAAAATGAATGTAGAATTCTGAATCTGAAACGAAATAATATTACTTACATACTACAGAGTATGGAAGAAAATATTATTTCATACGAATATTGAACAACAATAATATCCCTTACCTTAAAAAGAAGAGTATTCCAACTGGTATAGCGGGGATATTCTTGAAGAAAACTTTCACTGTTTTCTACACTCAAAGCTTCCTAAAACTCGAAAGAAATAAGATCAATATTATAGAAGAAGAATTTTCTGATTCTTGTGTGATTTTCAATTCTAAACTAAGCATCTTATTTATAGGAGAATGGAAAGGATATTATTTGAATAAAATCACGGACGCACAGTGTCAACGATTCACGGGCGCAATGAATTCGTCTGAATTTTTTTATGATTTACTATGCAAACACTATACTGAAACTTTGCAAACACTAGCATAATAAAATATAATATATTCTATTTTTCATAAAAAAAACTTATTATAATATATATATAATATATAAATAACTAAATTTTGTCCCCCCCTTGACAAACATGAATTCCCCCACCCCAAATGTCAACATCACAAGTGGGACCCACCTCTTATTATATATTACAGATCGTTCCCAGGAAAGAGGGGGCTTTCTGATAAGGATTTCTCCCTATTGACACGCAATTAGGTGACCAAACCCCTTTTCTTGACAGGACTTTCTAGACAGTGTTAATTATGCAGATAATAATATGAATAACTTGTCATCTCAATTATTGATTTAATAATATAAAATATTGTAACAATAATTGAATCAAATAACGTGAGATACTATGTAGCAATTACTGTAGAAATAACTGAATAAAACTAAGTGACTTCTCACGTATGCATCAATAATTAATCTGAGTGCTACTATTATGCAACCAACGCATATTCATCGCATTCTTTACCACCGGGTATTTCAACATTAACGGTAAAACTTTTGCCATTATTTTATAAAAGATATTTACTGCTTTTCTAACTCCCAAACAATAATTCCGTTGTGGGGTCCACTGATGATTGTGCTTGTCAATACGAATATTTCTTGTTAAAACGAATATTCCCTGACCAATTGAATATTTTATAACAACTTGCGTACTTTGTAAAATTTATAAATATTACCCACAACTATAACATTATATCAAATCCACACCTTAATATTCCAAAATATATATTTCGAGAAAAAATAATGTTTATTCATGAAAGTTGGGATCTTACAAGTATCAGGCCTATGATTGTTGCAAATAACTTTGAGATAAATCTTGGGACCATAAAAATGATCCAGAATTCAGTCTAGTTTGGGGGATTAGCCAACGACGATCTGAATGAGCACTTAGTCAGCTTTTTAGAAATTTGTAATACCTTCAGATATAACGGGGTGTCAGATGATGCAGTTAGACTTCTCTTGTTTCCGTTCATTCTAAGAGACAAGGGAAAAAGTTGGTTACACTCATTACTGCCAAGGTCGATTACTACATGGGATGACCTTGCTCAGAAATTTTTGGCCAAATTTTTTCCACCAGCGAAGACTTCTAAGATGAGGAATGAAATCACTATATTTGAGCATCAGCATGAGGAGTCATTGTACGAAGCTTGAGAAAGGTACAAGGAACTACTTAGGAAGTTTCCACATCATGAACTACCCAAATGGCTGCAGATGAACACTTTTTACAATGGGTTGAATGGTAATCTTCTAACGAGTATTGATGCAGCTTCTAGGGGAGCTTTCATGGATAAGAGTTATGAGGAAGCGTATGATCTGATAGAGATGATCGCGGCTAACAACTACCAATGGCCCACAACAAGAATGACATAGCCTAAGGTAGCTGGGGTGTTAGAGGTTGACGGGGTAACAACGTTAGCGGCACAGATTTTAGCTTTATCAAAGAAGATGGATGCTCTTACAAGTGCACAGACTCAGCAGGTTGCTTATGTGTGTGAGTTATGTGCGGGGGAACATCCCACAAAAAAGTGTGCCATAAATCCAGCAGCGGTACAGTTTGTGGGCAACGATAATAGAATTCTGCAGAATTAATATCAGAATGCCTACAATCCAGGGAATAGGAATCATCTGAAATTTCCATTGAGTAATAATTAAAATCAGTAGGCTCCACGAACATCTTACCCCATGGGTTTCAAAATCAGCATCAACAGCCAGCTCCACAACATGAGAAAAAGTCAGATTTGGAAGATCTGTTGTTGAAGTACATAGCGGGGAATGAGGCAGTGATGAAAATGCAAGCAGCGACGATCAAGAATTTAGAAAATCAGATGGGACAGCTTACGTTAGCACTGAATAATAGGCCTCAAGGGATGTTGTCGAGTGATACGAAAAAGAATCCAAGGGAAAATCACGAGCAATGTAATGATATCATACTGAGGAGTGGTAAAACCTTGGTTGCCAATTGTGATGGGAAAACAAGTAAAGAAGTGGTTTATGAAAACGAAGAGAATGAGTTGGCAAGGAAAACTGAGGAAAAAGTTGTGAAAAAGCCGAAGGAAGATAAACATAATATAATTACACCACCGGTACCTTTTCCCCAAAGGTTGGAAAGTTAAAAGCTAAAGGATCAGTTTTCAAGGTTTATGGACATATTCAAGCAGCTGCACATCAACATTCCATTCGGCGAAGCACTTGAGCAGATGCCACGTTATGTCAAGTTCATAAAAGAGATACTTTTAAAGAAACGCAGGCTCAAGGAATTTGAAAAAGTGGCGTTGACTAAAGAATGCAGTGCAATTCTGCAGAATAAGCTCCCTCCTAAATTGAAAGATCTGGGGAGCTTTACAATTCCGTGTGAGATTGGTAATCAAGATATAGGAAGAGCCATATATGATCTAGAAGCAAGTATAAACCTCATGCCACTATCCATATACAAAAAGTTGGGTTTAAAAGAAGCAAAGCCGACAAATATCAGTCTACAGCTCGCAAATAGATCACTAACTTTATCCATTGGGTATAGTAGAAGATGTGTTGGTAAAAGTGGACACTTTGATCTTTCCAGCCGACTTTGTGGTGTTAGACTTTGAAGAAGATAAAAATATCCCAATCATCTTGGGAAGACCATTCCTTGTAACTGGACGAACGCTGATTGATGTGCCTAATGGAGAATTAATCATAAAAGTACTCGATCAGGTAGTGAAGGTGAAAGTGTTCAAGGAAATCCCAATCCCGACTGACAAGGAAGAGAGTGATTTCTCGAGGAATCTACACGTGTCAAACTTAAGGATTGTAGAGATGTTGGTGGTCTAAAAGAGCTGATCGAGGATATGAAAGCAACTTCAATTTCAAAAACGCAATTGAACGGGCATGCCATGAAGCATTGTTGGTGTTACAAGATAAAAAAACATGTCGAAGATATTCCAACTAATCCATGCTAACACAGGAAGTAGTCAGCCTGAGAGACTCGAAAACAATCGCTCATTGGGAGGCAACCCAATTCTTGTGTCATTTATAGTATTTTTATTTCTTGTTATTCAATTCGTAGTTTAGTTCACAATTTTAGTATCACTTAGTTCAATTGTGTGCAATTCAAAGTTAGTTAGTTATTGATTTTTAGTTATTTTCATCATTCGTGCTCAAATTCCATGACATTATCTCATACTTGTGATTTGAATGCATTTCAGGTACTTAAGATGGAGTTAGATAGGCGTACGGGGCAAATGAACAAAAAAATCAAAGTTGTGCAGAGAAGGGACCCTCGCCCCGACTGGGGGTTTACCAGCCTAACACGCTCGCCCTATCGGGGGGTCCTCTAGATATGCCTGCCCCGATGGGGGTACGGGAAGCTGGAAAATTTTTAAGCCTGTAGAACATGTTTTCATTCCACTTTCCCACTTCTCATATCTTCTAACCGAACCTATCACTCCATCATCCCACGAATTCACCCACGAAACCACTTATTACCCCCCTCAATCTCCATCAAATTCGAGCACCTTTACCACTCTATATATACATAAACCCTAACTTCACTATCACAAACCCATTTCACATTAATTCCATCAAATTTCTACACCAAAAGTGAGGGCTTCAGCTAAGTTCGGGTCTGTAGAGAACAAGGAAGGGGGAAACTACAAGTTGAGCATCAATACTGCAAATTCATCATTCAGTTGGGAGGAAAATTAGTGGGTAAGCTCCTGTCTTCAGTTCTTCATCACAAGTTTGAATTCCAGTGTTCAATTTGGGGCTTTTGTGAGTATATACACACCAAGTGTTCAAAAAATTGCCAAGGAAGAATTTTGGGGAAATTGTACTGAAATTGAGAAGAATGGCTCCTAAAACTCCATCTAAGCGTCAAAGGGGCGAGAGTTTGGGTTCTTCACCGCTGGTCCGAGCCTTTGATAAGCGAAAGTTCGTTAGTGCAAACGCAGCAGACAAATACGACTACTTAGTGCCCAAAGCACTAATACCAGAAAGGGTATTGGCACTGGATTCATTCGATGGGCAGATGTTAGGCATGCACATACAGGCCGCCTGGCTTGGCCTAGTCTAGGCCTGCCAGGCTTTGACCATTGACCAGGCCGGACTAGGCCCATGCTTAAATCATAAAAGGCCAGGCCATGCCAAATAATTGAATCAAAATCTTGATGCAGAGAGCACTGCTTGCATAGGCCAGTGCCGGACTTCAGTTCTGCCAAGCAGGCCGATCGAGTTAAGCCCACTCATATTAAACTTTTAAAATTTTAATTGAATTCTCTTCATTTTATCAAACAAAGGAAGGAGAAGAACTGATTGTTAACCAATGTGGGATTTGAATATATATATATATATATATATATATATATATATATATATATATATATATATATACCCTAAGAACACCATTCTTAATCTACTTTAACTAATGTTGGATTTGAATGTATATACTCCCCCTTTACATACAAATTACCATCTTTCACCCAAATCTTAACCTCATTTTTCTCATTACCTGACAACTCTATTATCACATACAAACCTTCTTCCACTTTCTTCACCTCTTATGCTCCTCTTAGAGCATGCTGCAATATTTAATGTTTAGATGTTTGTTGCAAACCAGAGAGACAGAATGTCCGACATCTCGCGAGTGGCCACTGGACTTTGTGTTTTTGGAAGATCTAAATGAAACTTATAGAGAGAAAATGAGAGTCTGTGTTTGCGTTTGCATTTGTGTTGGCTTCAGATGGAATGATGTGGACGCTTCGAATCAATGGCTCTGCTCCTCCTTAATCTCAGTACCCACCCGACCACCCCTCATGCATAGGCATATTAAAAAAAACCCCAAACTCAAATATGTCCAAACCAAGTTTAAACCAGACCAAGCCAATTCGGTCATTTAATATTCGAGGCGATTATGAACACCTACCTAACACAAATAATCAAGTAATAATATCTTTACAAATTTGATATGCCTTTTAATATCTTTTGTGATGCCCCCAAATTCAGGTACTTGAAACCCGAACTCAGTGCTTCACGATACCATTTCTATGAGCAGAATAATACTAATAATAATAACAATAATATAAATATCAAACTTAATTTACATATGCATCAGAGTCTACTCCCAGGTACGAGACCTTTAAACATTCATTACAATACATGATAAATAATATATATCATAGTCTTAGTAAAGTTAAACTATTACATAGAATAACATAAAAATTCATTCAGCAACCTTCCCTTTTCCTTTGTTCTTGGCAGAGCCTTCAGGTTGTTCACACTTAGCTGAAAATATTTTAAATTAACCAAGGATGATCATTTGGGTGCCCAACAAGTAATAACAATTATAAATATTAACTGAAAGGATTACATATTTTCTTTGTACGACACTTCTGCAATGAATCAACAGTTGTGAAGTAAGCTGAACCAATAATAACAATATATTAATTCTATAACAAAATTTTGAAACTACGTACTGACTATAACTGGAGATTAGTCGACAGACTATGAACATTATTTTCTATTTTTGAAAAGGTTAAACAGAACTTCATTTGCAAACCGTCATAACTTACGAGCACAGGGGGTGATCAGCCCGTTATGCCCTGTATTGATCAAGACTACATGCAAGAACGATATTATCGTTCATCTGATCCACCTTTGGCGCACAAAAGTTTTCCCATATACGGGATGTTCATACTTAGTCAGGAATCTGAACCAAAATAATTCGGTTGGATACAATAAAGTTTTATCATATTCAACGATATATCTAAATCTGTGTCTAGCTGGGTCAAATAGCTTAGACGGCTTTTAATTAATGTTTACATACTGGAGATCAATAGGTATATATTAACATGTGATTAAATACAATGATTATCCAAGTGGGGACACTTGTATAACCATATTTAGAAATTAACGAACAGAATAAATATCTAAATTATAAAATAATACTGTACTAATAAATAATGATCAGCTACATAATCGATAACAATGGTGTTAATATTCTGGCACATAGATAATATAATTCTGAAACCTTCTTACTTATGTCCATTGCATAATATAAATGCAAAGGTAGGATACTTGACTGGTCTGCTGCTTACAATTACGCAACTTAGTTTTATCTTTTATGTCGAGACTTGTCATTAATAAGATCATTCTATCGATTAGAATTACATATCATAACACATAGTACTGCTATTTGCAGTCAGCACATAACCTAATCACATTGCCACATATGTTTAGCAATCATTGGATCACAAACAAACTCGTATCTAACCAAATTATCTAAGTCCATATCAATTTCTGAAACATGTCGGGGTACCGATGGTTTTACCGGATAATTTATCGAGTCTAAGACTCTATCATGTAGTTCAATATATCTTGAACAATGGTCAAATCATTTAAAATGACTTATAATAATTTTTAATTAATTATTACAATTTATCATAATTTTTCAAACACTGGAATCATTATTAAATGATTTAAATATTAAATAATTTTATTATCATTAATATTTAATTAATATTAAACTATTAATGAAACCATTGCCAAAATATTAAAGTTATTTATAATAACTTAAAATATTTTAAAGTATTAATATTACCCTTTAATGATTTTTAAAACATTTAAAATCATTTTTAAATAATTACCATTAATATTTAAATATTAATGTATCATTTATCAAAATATAAAAGTCATTAATTATAACTTAAAATATTTTTAATTAATTTATATCCTTTTTAAATGATTTTAAATTAATAAAACCATTTTAAAACTATTTATTTAATATAATTATTAAATAAATTTAATATCATTAATATTAAATTATTAATGAAATTATCCTTTAAATATTAAAAGTTATATTTTATAACTTCAAATATTTTTAAACACTTTATTTTTATTTAAAATAATTTTTATAATATTAAAATTATTTTAAACTAATTTATTTAATATAATTATTAAATAACTCTAATATCATTAATATTAAAATATTAATATTTTTCATGACAAAATATCAAAAGTTACATTTTATAACTTAAAATATTTTTATAACCTTTAAATCATTTTTATATGATTTTTAAATCATTAATTCTATTTTTTCATAATTTATTTAATACATTTATTAAATGACTTAATTATCATTAATATTGATTTATTAATGAAATTCATCACAAAATATTAAAAGTCATTAAAAATAACCTAAAATATTTTTCTTATATCATAATATAATTTTAAATGATTTTTCAAGTATTAAAATCATTTTAAACAATTTATTTAATATTATAATTAAATAAATTAAATACCATTAATATTCCAAAAATATTAAATATTAATGAAATATATTCAAAATTATTAAAAAACTAATTTTAGGCTTTAAAACATTTTTTAGAATTTATTATGTATTTTCATAGTTAAAACTATTTTTTTTCTAATTATTTAATAAAATAATAATTTTATAAAGAAATCGTCAAGAAGATCGCTTTTATAAGCTGACGTAACTGCCGCTATAGGTGTTCTTTATGTTCTTTATCAAACCCAGAACATTCATGTCAGTTATCAAGGTGGTAAGTTTGACCGCATGCAAATCATCGATCCAAACGTTTTTGGGTTAATATTGTAGTAGTGATGCAGCACTACAACAATAAATAAAATCCATGGCCAGATCATTAAACAACCGAGAGATCTAAGCCATCAAAGTGGCTGTCAGAGGCTGTGACACCCCCAAATCTAGGTACTTCATTCCCACAAGATTTGGTGCTCACTATCCAAACATTCATACTATCTACCCAAATAAATAATATTTAAATGATAAATCCTTCCCTTAAATAGGGTTACATTCAAAATTAATCCAAGGTTATCTAAACTTTAAACATCATTCAAGTGCGGAATTAAATTATTACATTACATCATTATTAAAAAGTCTATGGTCATAACAGAAATCAAAAGTATAAATCAACATCACTTGTACATTTTTCTCTTTCCTTTGCTAGTTGAAGGCTTGTCTACATTCTCAATTTTAGCTGCAATGAGTATATAAATATGCAAGAGTGAGCAAAACAATTGATCACTGGATATAATAAAGAATCAACATGAAAATAACAATAATAACTGCCAACGAATAGGCTCATCAAAACTGAATAGTACTCTATCAATGATAATCAGGAACTGGAATCCAAAATATGGAATATACATAACTGAGGGTCATAAGACCATGAACTATGTCCGCAGTTGCGAGTAATCTTTCAACTCCAACTTTAAGAGTCATAAGACTATAAGGACTCATCGTACTTAGGGGGATCAGCCCTTCGTACAATGTATTGTGCACAAACATTTTAACGCTACACGTAAATTATCCCCTAATAATAGTAGGGTTGTTCATCTCAGTATTTAGAGTACAAGTCTGCACCAAAGAAAGTTTGGTTTGGATAAGCTTTCAAGGGTAATTTAAAGTTTAACGAACATCAACTAGAGGACTAGTTGAATCAATAATGTTTGATAATTACAACATAACATAGAACAATTGAGAATCATAAATGAACTGATTATGCATATTAAACCCATGCTTGAAATAACTATAGAGCATAAGTACTCAACAAAATGAATAAAGTGATAAACCTTTACTTGGACAGAAAATAAGCTAAGGTTAGAGTCTTATAACATTAGAAATGAAATTACTGAACATACATTGACTGATAGCAAGCTGGAAACTAAAAACTTTCCCAACATGGTATTAATTCATGCAAGGATTAAAAACAGTTCAAAAATAGAGACGAGAGTTCAAACTGCGTTCATTATACAAGAATATAACTCAAGAACTTGCTTAATCAGAAACAAGTTAGAATGAATCAACAAAAATGAGAATTCAAATAACATTAGAGTTAAAGTTTGCTCGAATGAACTCTAGGGACAATTGACTTATTAAATCAACAGTTGAAATAAAAAGCTTGCTCAATCAAAGAATAAAGCTACATAATGTAATAATGGAACTAGCTCAACGAAATTAAAGAATTAGGAAACTTTCTCAATGTAAAAGATAGAGTTTAGAAACTTGCCTCGAGCGTAAGCTACAATATTAAACTCACGTTCACCTACACATTGGTTTAGAACCACATTATCTATTAGATATTCTAACATACCATAAGATGTACACTTCTAGCTAAACTTATCATTTACACAAAAGTCTTTCATTACCACATACGTTTCAGAAATTGTAAGTGCTTTACTTCATAACACTTGTCTAACGTTCATCACATAACGCGTTCTCAATTTACTAATCACTTTTACAATTTTGAACTCATAATCCACATAACATGACCCTATATAACTTTGTTGTTACATGATTCTCACACTACCATAACTTTAAGCTAAGCTACAAAGGACAAACAAAGTTTGCAAAACAAACAAACTTTAGTGTACGAAAATGTACTTTCTTTCACGTCATGAGTTTTTATAAGGGATGTCGACGCTCAAGATGATAACAGCATGACGCTTGCGCCTTTAAATCATGCTGCCATCGACGATTTCTGAACTCGGCTTTTGCAAAACAGAGCCACGACACATTTCTTAAGCCAACTAACACAAATTTCACCCATCAAACAGTGATAATAACACATAAAATAAATATACAACTATCATAGACATGGTTGCTAACACATACAACCACATAACACAATTTTACAACCACTAAAACTATTTTAATTTCTCAATTTTCATGTTTTCATGAAAAACTCAATTTTCTTGACATTCACCCTAAAAATCATCACTGTGAATTCAATACATGACCAAATCATCTAATTCAAATTACATTATGCTCGTATCTCAATGAACTAACATATACAAACTTCAATTTATAATTTCACAAACGAATTATCCAATAAAATTGACAATTACTCAAGCCATATGAAAATACATATACTGACATTATTTTCCTCCCACTGTCAACGAATTTAGCATACAAACTTCTTGTTTTAAACATAACTCTAGCATCATAAGCATGTATCATCAGAATTTACCAAGTATATATCCACAATTCACCAATTGATTTTTTACAGAACATGAGAAAATTCTTGTCGTCCAACACATATACATATATATTATCAAAGTTATAAACATACCTTCAAGTTAGCTTGCACAACCTTGCAATTGCAGGCGATTTCCTCAGGTTTCACTCTCAAACTCTCCCAATTCTCAATTCTCTGAACTCTCAATTCTTCCCTTCTCTCTCAGACCTATCCAACATAGACACATAATGCGTAAAAGAAAAACTGACACCTTAATACGCATACTAATTATATTAACAGTTACAACATAGACATATATAATATAAATATATATTATATTTATTATTTTATTTTAATTTATTTATTTTATTTAAATTCAAAAACTAAAAATTCAAAAGCCATAAGGCTTGTTTGGCAAAAACCTTTTAAATTTTAAAGAATTAAAATACCTTTAAACCTTGTTTGGCAAAAACTAATTTAAATCCTTTTTAATTTATTTACATAAACACTTTAGTTTATAAATTATAATCACCTATTATTTATTTGGATCTTCATATCCAATATTGACCCATTAAATTAATCACATACTATATTTTAATTAAATATAACATTTTAGCAAATAACACAAAATTATAATTTTCATTATAACTTTATTTAATAATCTAATATACCATCTACATTATTAAATCAAAACAATAATATAACATCTCATGTTATACCACAATTCTCTAAATTATAAATTAACTTAATTTAGAATATTATCTAATAAATTTATATTCATAAATATTTACTAACAACTATCACATTAATAAAATATTTATTTCATCAATTCAACAATGGACACATCAAATAAATATTTATATTATTCAATAAATATTTAATATTATAATTTAAAATTTCGGATCGTTACAGATGTTGTTCTTCATTTCTGGGTTACCCAAAAATGAAGAACAGATCGTGGGTCATACTTTGGGCCTCCACTACATGCTAGTCTTGTAATATTTTTATGATCTAATGATTTCATGTTGTAGCCAACATGTAACTTAAGAGATCTATTACAAAACATCACCATAACAACATCACAGAATGCGGATCCATTTCGTTCAAAGTCTGTTAGTAGTCACGTTCATCAGTTTTCTGGGTTACCCAAAAAACTGATTTCATGAACGTCTGACCTTCTTTGACCATCCACCAAATCCAGTATATTTGATATCTAGAGGTTCTAAAAGCATGGATGTAAAGTTAAACTAACATACTACAACTTAGATGCATCAACAACAACAAAGAAACAACACACTGACATATCTAGATGCTTGAAAATTTTGTCAGGCCTTTTTAAGCGATTTACGGGTTACCCGAAGCGATCCGATCATGGCTTTCGATCGGCTGACTTTTGACCATCAATATCTCACAATCTGTTCATGCTATGACCTTGATTCAAGTTCCAGAGTAAAGATCTCATAACACACTACAATATCAAACACTTAAAACACCAAAACGATAAACACACTGAGATCTAGAATGTCTGACATTCGGTTGCCAGATCACATAAGAAAAATTTCTAGATTTTGCAAAACACTAGATCTGAGCCTATAGATGTTATGGATCTAACATCTATCAACCCAAATCATCATTATACACTACTAATAACATGTTTAACATAAAAAAACTAACATCTAACACATTAATCAAGATCAGATTCTTGGTTAGGGTTTTATATCTGTTAGTGGATTTCGTGGGGCTTGATTTTGGAACTAAAATGTTTAATAATTTTGTAGGTTTTAAAAGAGAGAGGATTGGTTGTGTTTATGCAAAATGAGCTAACAATTGATATTTTCTCTCTCCCAATCTACTTATAACACTTATGTGCAATGTATATAGTTGGTGATTTGGCTGATATTTGTTATTTTAAGTCACATGGGGTTGGTTAGATCAGTTGGTAAACAACTCTATATTCTGGCAAGATACACAAGCAAGCTTATAAAGAATGTGCATAAGGGTATTTTGGTCAATTTCATTGAAATTTTAATGGCATTCTTGATAAACTAATCCAACCCTTAGGGTTTAACCCTAAGGCTTTAGAATTTTAGTTTCTAGGATTTCCATTTAGGGTTAAAAATAAACATTTTAGTTTCTAAATTATAAATTAGGGTTTCTAAATTGATTTAGGTTTCCTAATTACATAAGGTTATCTAATTACATTATACAGGAACATTAGGGTTTAAAGTTCACTAATTAGCTTTAAGCTTTATCATTTAGTGATTAGAGTTCCTATTTAGCAAATTAGGGTTTCTTAATTAGCTAATTAGGGTTTTTAACTTTTAGAAATTAGGGTTTCTAAATTTTAATTAGGGTTTACCTAATCAAATCTATAATAATTAACATTAATCACATATCACAATTACAAAACAATCTTGTACTCTAATTTGGATCTCAAATTAGGGTTTAACACAGTAATACGAGGTTTTCTACTGTCACACTACAATTGACCAACTATTATCAATACGTACATACAGTACACATTTATAGCACTGAAAAATAAATAATATTATATTATTATTCTAATTCATTGATCAAAATTCAAAATTAGGGTTTGGATTCCATATCTGATTTACCTTGCATAAATAGCATTATTAATTAAGTTAAAAATAATTAACTTAAATAATCTGAACAAATTCATATAATAAAATATTTATTATAATAATTCTAATAATCATTTCATATATTATTTAAATAATATAATGATCATATTTTCATGGAAAATAATTAATAAAAATATTTTATTATAAAATTAATTATTATAAAAATATAATTTATAATAATCAATAATTCTAAAATAAAATTATTTGTAATTATTCATGTAATAAATATATTTTATTTTTCACATACATATATATCCACATTATCTTGGCACATATTCCCCATATTTATTTTAATAAATAAAAAAATTATACGCAAAATTTCTGATTTATTTATATAGAAAATCTTGGGTTATTACATCTTTAGCATTGGAATTGACTAAAAAGAAAATATACTATTTCATAAGGATAATCCTTGATCAATTGCTATTTTTTTTTAATTGTCTAAGTTTTTTTGTTTTTTTATTTGATGAGTATATTATTAAATTATGTAACTACATTTAGGAGTCATCATTCTTTAATTTGGTGGTGTGGGAATTTGGATGATGCAACCATCTCACCCACAATCACTAGTTCAGATAAGGTTGGCTGAAATTTACTTGATAATGGCTTTTGGTAAGTCCCACATCACTTACCCACCAAATTTATGCTAGGCCTTGGCAATATAAATAAGACATGCATATTCTATTTAACAAAATTACCTTGTTGGGTCTTTGATTAAGTAGGCCAGGCCTGTCACATTGGGCTAGGTCGAGCTTAGGCTGGGCTAAGGCTGCAGGCCATGCTAGGCCAAGCTAGGCCAGATTTTGTCCATAAATTGGAGGCCTTTTTGGCCCAGGCTTTGACCAGGCCTACATTTGACCAGGTCGGGTCTATGCCAGATCAAGGCTAGGCTGTAGGCCTCGGGCCGTTCCTGCATGCCTAGAAGATGCATAGACAAATACATGAACAGGGTTGGGAAATGCTCACAGATGATCCCGATCCAGCCATAGTGAATGTGGTGAAAGAATTCTACGTCAACGCTGAGGACAAGGCGTCGTGTATGGCATTTATGAGGCGTAAACAGGTTCCATTCAACGTTGAGGCAATCAATGAGTATTACAGTCTGCGAGCCCCTGCAGTATGCTAGTAGATAGCAATCCCAACTATGACCAGATTTTGAAAGAAATATCTAAACCGGGCACAGTTTGGGTGAAAGGAAGAAAGGGTGGCACGATTTTCCTAAGCAAGGACTTGAGCCTTTATGGCAAGATCTGGTATGCATTTCTGTTCGCGAAGCTATTTCCTTTGACGCATACCAGTGAGGTGACAAGGGAGAAAGGGCTACTACTATATGCAATAGTGAAGGATTTCGACATTAATATCGGTTCTATCATCAATTTCTCCATCTGACACTGTCTGTGCGGGCCATTCTCAGGCGGACTGCCACACCCATCTCTCATATGTGGGTTATACAGGCAGTCTGGTGTGCTATGGTCAGGTGATGAGCCTGTATAGCAGCCGCTCTAGCTATTAGACTCCAGGATGATTTCTAGATATTCTGTATGGGCTGGAGGGGAGTCACATCCACGAGGTGTAGGGTTCGTATTTCTAGATGCTCCTGATGAGGAGGAGGCCGAGAACACCTTGGAGGATGATGAGTTTCGAGCTGATGAGATAACTGGGGAGGAGGAGAATGCGGGGAGTAGCAGGTCGGGCAAGTACATGTTTAGTACTCAGCTTCCCAGTCTCTAGGAACATATTGATGAGAGAGACAAAGTAGCTGATAAAAAGATGAAGCGACTGGCGGCCAGGCAGGACTATATGTTCAATGCCATAAACAGGTCCTTTGCCTCCTTGAATGCGATATTACAAAGTCTAAATCTTGTTGCAACCAATCAGTTTCAGTTCCAGACGCCTGATCCTATGCCACAGTACCCTCCATCAGAGTCAGATGTGGAGGAGCGTAGATTTTATGTTCCACGACCACCATCACCACCATCACCATCATCACCTCCTGCTTAGCGTATTACAGGGAAGTCCTCGTTCACTATAATACTTTATTTTTACAATGAGGACATTGTAACTGCTAAGTTTGGGAGATTTTAGTTATATGTTTAATGTTTTAGTTTCTATTTTGATAAGTATGTTTAGTTTGCATCTGTTAGTTTAGTTTGTTTTCATGGTTTGTTTATATCATTTATGTTGTATTCATGTAGATGTAGTTTCATAGTAGTTTAATTTTTGTTCTTTTATATTAAAAAAAGGAAAAAATGAAAATTTCAAAAATATTAGTTTAGTTTACTATTTTTAATGCATTTAGTTTATGCATTGCATGAATCCAACTATTTGATAGTTTAAGTCTATGTTGGCCAATGATGAGATTGGAATTGCGTAGACAAGTATGATATTGAGTGTTAAGACTTTGATGTGATTTCTTGTCATGAATTGAATCTTTATCGGTTTGAAACTGATATAATCATGTTAGCACCTTAGATACGATCATGTTGACTGATTGAGTTTAAATTGATACATAACTGAATTCTTAAGGATAATGCTAGTTTAAAATGAAGGAAAGACATGAATAGGCAGAGATGGCTAAGATTAGACAACAACCTAAGTTTGGGGGAATTTTGGGAATATATAACTTATATTTAAAAAAAATCTTAAAAAAAACTAAAGAAAAAGAGAAAAAAAATGAATAAATATCGTGGTTAGTCTAGTTATGTGGCATTTGTTACTTGAGTAAGTACGCCCGAGAGGATTGTCTCTACACCTAGCGCCCTAAAGCCTTAACGGTTTGGAAGTCATTGGTTGAAAGATCGCTAAGGGTAGCATTGAAAAGCCTGAGAGAATTAGACATTGCACAACCATGAGGAAAAAAAAGGTAAAAAAGTTAAATAAGAGCAAAAAGCCCCCGTGAATGAAAAATAAAGCATAAGTATCCCATTTTGACCCTTGGATTTGGTAACTATTTGACTTTAGTCGGATCTATCCTATATTTGGATTTCTTGAGTTTACACTGTATGAAGCCTTTAAAGAAGCCTATTATGTGTTGTATTTGACGTTATATCAGTTAGCATGGTTGTTGGGCACACACATACTATATCAGTTAGAACAGTCTAAGATTTGATGATTGATTGAGAAGTTATGGATTTGTCTTGGTATGATATACTATCGTGTTTATTTGATTTCTTTGAGGCCATATGATTAGTCTGTGTTCTGTCTTACTATTGAATTCGTAGGCATATAGTTAGCTGCATTTGCATGCATATCATTGTGCTCGAGGACTAGCACGATTTAAGTTTGGGGGAGTTTGATGAGTGGGTTTTATACCTACAAATATGGTTCTTATTTGGACTTAAACAATGTTGATCCTATCATATCTATACATTTTTTACTTATTTTTGTGTTGTTTTATGTTTAGGTTGCATTATGTGTCATTGGTGCTGTAATGGTGGCATTGTGGCGAGAAAGCGGCATAAAAAGGACAAAAATCAGCAACAACAGAAGCCAAGACCCCTACCGGGGCAGACCCTATAGAGAAGAAAATCACCATCGGGGCGAGGGTGTACGTGGAAAGCAAGACTTCAAGACCCCCACTGGGGCGGGCATTAGCAAGCATAAAACCCCCGCAGGGGCGAGGGTACGCTGCCAGAGAGGAGTTTGGTTTTGATTTGAATTCTGCAGAGGCTTGGATTGGAGAACTTTAGCATGGATTGGGATTGTGTTTGGTCATCTTTGTCCGTGTTTTACATGACTTATGCGGGGATACACACATACAAGAGAGATTACAATCAACAATCAATCAATAGAAATTTGGAGCCCTAATTGAGAGAAAAAACATTAGAGGAGCAGAGCAAGGAAGCGAGATTCACAAAGATTACAGAATTGAAGGCAAAGAAGGGTGGTTTTGTACTATTCTATTTCTTTAATTCAGTTCTTGTAATTGGGATGATGAATTCATTACTTTATTTAGTTTTTAATTTATCTATGATGAACTAAATTCTTAATTAGGCTTGAAATGGATCTTTAGTGTTGAACAATGATTGTCATGCCTCAATTTCAGTTTAATAAAACTATCAATTCAGTTTATCTATTGTGATTTATACTTAATTTATGAATTGCTTGATCACCAATTTTATGTGGATTTGTATGGACTCGAGAGATGATGTATAAATCTAGACCTAGTCACAATAGAATGTGTTCTTGAATTATGCGTTTTGATGGAATCTTGATGTATGTTTAGGATAGAGATATACCTAACATCGCATGTAATCAATAAAGAACTTGGACTTTAAACCTTATTTGATTTTAATTCACGTAGAGATATAATGAATTAGTTAATTAGGGTGTTTGGCTTAATTCTATCAATTTTTGGATTTAAGTTAATACGGTGTTAGTGCATCGAGAAATGGCTAATTATACTTTAGTGTTCTTGATTAATGAACTGAGATAGTAAATTAAATTGGAAAGAAGTGTGATAATCATAGTGAAACTTAAAGTAAAATTATATGCCTAATTCTTTAATATCTACTTAAATTTTACGTTTACTTAGTGTGTTGATTGGTTGTAACATTTAGTTTCTTAGTTTATTAATTATAACCATTAATTTTAATAGTTTAATAAAATTGAAATAATATAAAACTGATAATTGTTAGATTAAAATTCATACTTGTCTCTGTGGGAACGATACTCTATTCATCATTATATTACTTGTTGATCACATACACTTGTGTGTTGAGCGTATCTAGAATTTACCCAAAATTTAATTGGCTCAAAAATCCTATTATGCATAGCTTTTCATACTTATCATTTTTTAACGTTTAATTTTTGTTTCTTCGTATCTTTCTCATTCGGAGTCGGAACGAGTTCGTTCATGAGTTCATGACTTCCTATTCTCGTGAATTACTCAATACCTTGAAAAATAAAATTCTCAGAATTGACTAACTACAAACGAAAATCATTTTAACATAGGTTTTTCATCGATTAACATCTTTTACTAAAATATTTGCCATAACTTTGTTATAGCATATTTTTACTACGTTCCAAACGGAACTTTTCCACGATTCTTACACTAGCAAAAGATGGTTTTCAATTTGTCCATCAACAACACATATATGATTGTTTTAAACTTGACGATCAACAACTTTTAACATAGTTTCTTATGTTCTTCCTTTTACACTTATAATTTCTTTTAACATGCATAGTTTAGTGATTTTAATCCACTAAATCATCCTTATTCCACAGGTATGCTAATGATTCATCATGAACCACCTAACCATCCCCCAACAAGCACATCATAACATATCTAGAAAGCTTTTAAAGACTTGAGATGAAGTAGATAGATGAGTTTTTGATTACTTACTTCTTGTCTTCTTGATTAGGATGATGAACTTGATGATTTATCTAGCCTTCCTTCCTTACCAAATCCGAAACTCACTCAATTTTCTCTCAATATATTAGCTCTTTAATGTATTAGATGATGATTTATGAAGAAATCTATCATATAGCTTTCTATTTATAGGAGAGGAAAGGTTTAGGGCATTTAAGTCATTAAGACACTTTACTTAGGTCATTAATTAGTCACTTTGCTTTAAGTCTCTTATTATCAATACCCATAAGTTTCAAATCTTTCTAACCACCATCTACTTCACTTCCTTACTATGTCAACCATGGTTAAGTTAGTTAACCATGCAAGACGTTTCAGCCATGCAAATTTTCAAATGGGAAAATAATTGTGGAAGCAAACCTCCTTTGCCTTCATGGGGTGGCCGGCCATGTGCCCCATTTGGAGGTCCCATATGGGTTTGGTTCTTCAATTACCCACCTATTTAGTTCATAGGTTGACCCATGGGTTTGGATCTTGGATTGGGCTTAAATAAAATTCACTTTGGGCTTCCTTTTGGGCTTAAATTAATAATTTTTTGGGCCTTGAATTAATTTTAATTGGGCCTCCTAACATTTCATATTGGGCCTCTAACAATAAAGCCCAATGGTTTAGAAAGTCAACTTTGACTTTTGTTAACCAACACTTTGATTAACTTTTTGACTTTTCTAATTCAACACGTAGGCTTAAAACGAATTTTATTGGATATTATGTCTTTCCTCAGAATTCTAACATTTACGTATTTTCCAGAATTTCGAAAAAATACTTTATCAATTTTGGATGAATAGTATTTTTACATAAATTTCTCGAAATTTTTTTATTTTTGTCTTTGAAATTCTTACTCTTTAATTCATTCACATAGCCAAAATTCTAACATTAAACAATCATCTTAGGTCATAGAACAACCTTCAAATACATAACTCAGAATAACATTCATTAAAACTTTATTTAATCAAATAATATTAAAAAACCTTAATTACAAGCTAAGTTAGATTTCTCGGTCGTTATACGAATGGTTATGGAGCTTGAAGCTCTAACTTATATGCTAGATCGGTTTAGATCCATGGTAGATTTAGATGTTTAAATGCTTTTGGCCAGTCTCGGTCTCCCCATAGAGCCCTAGATCTATATCTAGAGGTGAGGGGTCCGAATGGCTCGTGGTAGGGATTTCAACCAATGAAATCACCTAATACTGAGTTTAGGATATGTTTTTTTATAAGATTAAGTATAATAATGTGAGCCTAGGAATCCCGAGGTTGAGATCTAATGATCATATCTCAACTAAAATTAGTGTACATGTAATATTAGATCTTAAAACGAATTCGAGGGGTTCGTCCCGAGAAGTCGGATTTAAGATCTCGTGATAGTGAAAATTATGATTGTGGGTGCTCGGGTTCATCAGGATGGCTTTCATGCCTGATGATGATCCGACCCTTTTTAGCAATTTCTAGCATGCATTATCACTAAAAATGACTTTCTAATCAAAATAGCAAAGAGCTTTCATAATAATAAAAAAGTGTTTCGTGGATAAATATTTAGGATTAATAAACGGAAGTATCAAAGGATTTGAAAACCTTATTTTCTAAAACGTCATTTCAATATACTTTTGTCTAAAATGAACTTTTCGATAAATCAAATTCTTCGTGCATAGGTCCAAAGAGGTACAACACTACTTTCGAATAACTCACAACGAGGCTTAGAATAAACTTTCAAATTAAAACACGGAGCATAATAAAAACACACATACATTTTATGCATAGGAAATAAATAAGATGTGGTAATCGTGTTTTCTTGGAAGCCGGGGGGTGCCTAACTCCTTCCCCTTGCTTAAGCAAGCCCCCAAACTCTATGAATCCCGGGTATCCAAACCAATGTTACGGAGTCACATATTGGGCCATTATTCTAAAATCCTTCAAAATCCGGATGGGTTGGTACATTCATTTAAATCATACCAACTAACGACTCTGTCTCATTCGGCCCAATCATCAATCATAAAAAATCAACCTTTTCAAATTTGTCGACAATCATGTCGGTCTTTTCCTAAAAAACTCACCCTTCAAATAAATCAATGGACATAGAGAAATACAAAGGGGTAAGAATACATATTTTTTAGGGAAATCAGAAATTTTTCTCCCAGTGTCGACAATATGTATAGAATAGTAAGGATATACCTTCAATAAAAGTAGAATGGAAGAAACGTAATGTTATTGAGGCAACGTTTAAATTAATGAAAAGAATGAAGAATAATTATCACCATCATTTTGTGTAATTTGTATCGTGATTCTAGGGACATAATCCTTATAAGGGGGAATAATGTAACGACCAAAAATTTTTACTTAGTTTAAAAATTAAGTAATTTAGAATATTATTAAATAAAATAAGATTTTATGAATATTGCTCTGTTTGATGTGTTAAAAGTGGCATTTTTATGGCAGAAAGAAATTCTGTGATAGAATTTACGAGTTTTAGGATCGTATGAAAAAATAAAATTTTCCCGAGAAAAAGCCAAAAAATCATTATTCATCCAAAAACGCAAAATTGTTTTTTTCAATTTTTCAAAAAGCATGCCAAGGTAAATATGACGAGAAAAGATAGAATGTCAAATAAAATTTAAGACAAAAAACGTAGGTTTTAGCCTGCGTAACGGATTTTGGGAAGTTAAAGAAGGAAAATACATGAAGAATACGAAAGTTATGTGATAGAAAGAGGAAACTTGTTGGAGAAATTTGGTAAAACCTCTCCCATAAGTTAATGGAAGCCTAGGAATAAAAATTTTAGTAATGTATGGCTTTTTATTAGTAAAGGTCAATTAAATCGGAAGAATAATACATGTATACGTATAAAGGTATTAAAAAGGAATATGTCAAGAATATGCCAAAGTACATTCCAAGCATATTCCATTTGGCTAAGTTAAGTATAGCATATTTATGCTAGGGAAAATGTGTAATAAGCCATGTTAAGTTAGAAAAAAGACCATTATGCCCTCACTTTGAAAATCCTATAAATACCACTCCTTTCTCTTCATTTTCTTCACCCATTCAAAAATCCACAAAAGAAACTCTAGAGAGTTTACGAAAGCAAGTGAGAGCTCGGCAATTGTACGTGAAAAAATGAGGAAATGCTAGATCAAATAATCCATTAATTAAGAACTATCAATCGAAGAGGTAAGAGCGAAAAAGTTAAACCTTTTATTTATTTAAAAGGTTTGTAGTATGTTAATCAAAGTGCTTTGTTGGTGGTTGGATGATTTGTGATGAATCATATGAATGATCTAGAGTAATAAGGAAGAATTATTGGATTAAATCATTGTTAATTTTTATGAAAAGTGGAATCGTTGTTAAAATAACGAAAGAAAAGAAGAACGAAAGTAATAATCGATAAATGGACCATTTGAATCATTGTTTATGGCTTAAATAATGAAATCTGGAAGGTTGATAATATGTATAACTAAAATTTATGATTGTTTCAATTGGAATGGATTTAAAATGTGCTATAACAAAGTTATAGTGAAAATTTAAGTAAAAGTCGCGAATATTGAAATCGTAGTTTAAAATGATTTCTGAACGAATTGTTAACATTAGTTAATGGTTTGGAATAATGAAGATTTCATGGGAAAAACATAGATATAAATAAAATAGAGTCGTGGGCTCAAGAACGGACTTATTCTGACTTCGGATACGAAAGTTACAAAGAATTAAAAATTTAAAACATTAAGAACGCAAAGTTAAAAAATTGAGCGCGCAGAATTTTTGAGTCAATTAAAATGCTTGTTAGGAAATCCAGAAAATTATTCTGTCTAGGGGGATTTGAAGTGTACAATGAAAGCTAGATTTTGGCACAGGAACTGATTCATTCCGATGTGGGATAATGAAGTTATAAGTTTACGAAGTGAGCTCTGGGATCATTTTTGCAGAAAATGAACTTGGGTAAAAAAACTCCCAGACTAGCGCTATTCTACTACAAAAGGGGTGCCGCAGCACCGGCACCAAGGCCAAACCGGGCGCCTCAGAGTTGGGTTAAGTCGAGGCACCGAGAGGTTTGCTTGCGAGCACAAAAAGAAAGGGAATGTAAAGAACAATTAAACAAGTAAATATTCAAATAATGTATCACGATAACAAGTTAACTAAGACCTTAAGTAAAGGTCAGGATTTGATTAAATAAAAGAAAAGTTAAACAAATATAAACGTAAAATACATTAAATAAGTAAAAGTTTAGTATACGTGCAAGAGAAATGTTGTTAGCATTCACGAGCGTGCAATGCGTGAGCATTTGCGTACTGAGGTCGAGTATGTGACGTGTAAACATCGGGAAACCCTAAGGAATGTTAAAGAACCTAACAAATTTTATATGATTTAACAAAGGTTAGAGAACTTAAAGAACGTCTGAGTTTAATAATTCAGATAACGTGTGTTAAAGAGATAAGTTACTATAAATAATATATAGAGTCTATTTATGGCTAATTAGTGTGTCATTATGATTATATCTTGTAGGATATATAAATACTGAGTTAACGTAAAGTATAGAAGGACGCGTAAGGCAAGTTTTCTAACTTCATCTGATTAAATTCTTATGAAGCGTATATGATATTTCTTTAATATCGAATGTACACAAATCTTGCATGATTGTTTGAAATCCATGCTTATGAAAATCTCATAGTATTTGTACAAGTATTCAAGCTATGTTATGACATGAATTGTTTAAAGAAATGGCAAAGCCATTTGTTCAGCTAGACACTTGTTGAAATATTTTATCGCTTTGATATTAAATCTCTGAGATATTATTGTCTATTAAATATAGTTTTCCAAACAAAAAAAATTGGTATGGATTCAAAGGTAAGCACAATATTGAATAAATAACTATTTTTGGTCGAGTTTATCAGCTGACACATAAGGTGTCCATAAAATTGAACTCACAGTCGTTCACCAAGATGAGTGTTGTACAACATAGAGTACTATAGGCTGATCACCTAGACATGCTCGTAAGAAATATCGGATTTACAATTTTAATGTCGAGTTATCCTTTTTAATAAAGATAAATGACTATATCTTGGTCTCCTGACCATTTCAATGGAAATGACTAGTTCGTCGTTTCAAAAATGTTTTAAAAAGGAATGATAAGTATTATTTTGTTTATTCATAATATTTCACAACTATTAACTCAGGTGGTGAATAATGATCATATGATTCTTATTTTTTTTGTTATTAAACTATTTTACTTGCTGAGCAATTTAATGCTCACTCTTCCTTGAATTATATGATTTCAACTAAAGTCTAATGTATTGAAGAATCCAGTAAGGATAAAGGAAAAAAGAAGATGAGGAGCAACTAGAAGAACTATGCAATGGTAGTATATTATTGTGAAATAATATTAGTATGACTTTATGAGCATGTAATGCTTATAGAAGCTAGGATGGATCAAATATGATGTAATATTATAATGATTACATTTGTGTCATTAAGCTTATATAGTTAGATATAAGTGAATGTTGTAGTACCGTGTAGCACCATATCCATGGTTTAAAGGTACCCGAATTTAGGGGTGTCACAATTATAATTATTTTCATTTCATATTGTAAGTGCTTTATAGTTTAGTTAACGCGATAAATCTTCAAAACACTTCTTGGTGTCGTGGCGGTCGGGAACGTCATGAATCCAATATCAACCCTCCCTACTTGTTTACATTAACTCCATTCCATATCTTACAAATGTTTGATTCATTAGAATCAAAACACCTTTTAAGTCTTTTAACACTTGACTATGTGTTTCGACATTCATACGTCGCACGCCCGACTTGCCTAACCCAAATGTCAAATCGACACATCATTGTGTACGATTAATACGTCTAATTCAACTGCCATAACTTAGTTTACATTTCACTAGACCATATTTCTAAATTCTAATGTTTAGAACTTGAAAATACTAGCCCATCATGGCTTGGCGTTCCGAAGAAACCCCCACGCCTTGCCCCCGATTGCACAATAGCCCTAAAAATGCATATTTTTGAAACTGATCCCAACTTTATCTCTTAATTCTTCTTGAATGAAAGTTGTTGTTCTACTTCTTAGCTTTCAATATCATCTTGAATCACCTAAATCGGAGTTCAGACGAAAGTAGTATACCTAATTTACTAAAGGACGTAAAAGCTAACTTTCATCACCTAAGGCCTAATGCCCTGGCGCTACAACCAAAACTATTCTCAGCATCCCAGCACTAAAGGGCAAACGGTTTCTCGTCCAAAAGCCAATTTAATTTCTTTGCTCCCAAAAATTTTCAGTTCGTCGCCTCTTCTTTACTGTTCCATAAATTCATTATCCAATATCAGAATGATTCCGTTCTTAAGCCATTTTCTTCCTTGTAACAACATTTACACATACCCTCGGACGAAACAATTTTTAAGGCCCCTTAATTGGTCAAAAAATCTGCTCAAAAGTTCCCCGAAATCCACTTTTAGCCAAATAACGTTTTCAACGTCTAATTTTCTAAACTTCATAACTCCCTCATCCGAAGTTAGATTAAGCTCATTCTTGAACCTACGGCTCACTTATACTACAAACTACAAAACCCCCAGAAAAATGAAATTTTCTGAAACTGCTAACTACCCACAAACTTAGCATAAAGTTGTACTTAGCAAGGGTTTTCACCGTTTAACGTCTTTTACTAAATATTTTGCTATAACTTCGTTGGCGTATTTTACTCCGTTCCACTTGGAACATTTTTGTAATCCCCATATCTATAACTTCTTCCTGAAATCCATAAACTCTATATGGACAACGATTTATAAAATTAATTTAACATTCCTCTACATTATTTTCTATCTTTAACGCATAGGCTTATGTTTTTAATATTCGTTCCACTTTTCATGCGTATTGATCGGTATTTTAACATATAAACCATATTGTAGACACTCAAAATTTTGCATTCCTATTACTAACCATGTAAGAGGGAAGAATCATCTTTCGTCTTCCAGAGACAACCCTGGAAGTCAGATTCAGTTCCAACCCCTGAGATAACCACTGGAGATTCAAGTTCCAACCCCGGACATAACCCTAGGAGATCCAGTTTTTAGTCTTGGAGATAACCATGAGATATCCAGTTCAACCCCAGAGATAATCCCGGGGGATCAACACTACAACAAAAAAAAGCTTATCGTGATCAAATACATCGGCGACGCATACGATGTGAGATGAGTATCGGCGATTTATGCGGATCGCGAGATAATCTGATCATTGAGGACATCAGCGACCAACACTAGCGATCGAATAATTAGCGACCGCACTCTGCGGCCGAATCTGGTCGCTATTACGGCGATATCTTTGAGTCATTAAATCGGTGTGACGTGGCACATGTGGCAGCGACGGATAATAGCGACCGCGTGCGATTACGCTAGATTATCTTGATCACGATGTAATAATAGCGACCGCATGCGTGATCAATCGATGTTTTTTTTTAATAATTTTGCTGTTTTATTGATTTCCCAAAATAACACCTTTTTGTACATTTTCAATCCCAACACAACAATATATATAAACTAGCATCCATATTAACATCCATCCAATACAATACAAAACATTCATCCATGAATAAACCTTCATCAAATACAATACAAAACATTCATCCAACACAATACAATCGATATCATAAACATCCATATATATAAACCAATACAATTGTCCAAATAATGAATCTAAAAGAGTACAAGGCTTTAAAAATCAAAAAAAAAAATAAGTCTAAAGCGCTTCTTCATAGATCATCCAAATTAGGATCTGTAATTAACAAAGTAATAAAACATATATGTTACATATAAGTAAGACATTGACTCGAGAGACTATAAACATATATATATATATATATATATATATACCTACTCCTATTGTCGTCTTTGCTCCTATCCTCCTCTACTTCTTGCCGCCTTCCGCCACTCGCCTCCGCTAACTCATCGAGACTCGAGACTGCAGATGCCCGCCCGATTATCTAAGAAGATCACGATCTGACAGATCGCTCTCACACGGTCGGCAGGAGTATGATAGGTTTGGATAACTTTGATATTTGTAGACCGGTGGCGTGTGAGTTTACGTACATTGATGGCTCGAGCGCCGCCTTTGTCCTTGGCCTTTGACATAATTTTTTCTTCACGATGGACGCCTCTCCCATAATTCTTGATCAATCGACCGATGCAGGGGTGCCTTGAGGATAGCGCTGCGTTCATTAAGCCTTTATAAGTGTCTGTCGGAAGATGAACAATTAAATAGTTTAAAATAAATTAAAAAAAATACTAAAAGAGGTCGTAACAATTTATAAACAACATTTTAGGATAAAGTGAACTTATTACCGCTATCTGAACAGCCTCAGGCAGACCATCACGGGTGGCCACATACACATCCAACCAATTGATAGGTTGACCTTGAGACTGAGACTCCTACAATTCATTTTCTCATATTATTATGTAAACATATGATATTTTAGCTACAAAAGATTCTCAGTAAACATAACATACGTACCACTGGCGAAGAATGTGTTGCAATTGTGATATCTTGCGCCTCCCAATACGTGCCTTTTTGTCTTCTCGTAGTCTAATACACACGAGGATGCATTCGGCGGCGGTCTTGCGCCTCTTGACCCACTCTCGGCTCTCCACTGGTCACACATCTGCACCCATATGGGTTGTGCGCACCACCAGGGGCTATGCTCATGCATATATTGCTCACCCTGTCCTGGATGGTCAATCTCGGCATTGTGCGGGCTTTTATCGTTCCTTGTTCAAATTATCTTTAGTTCGGATGGCGCATTTACGCGAATAGTGTCTGCGAATAAGCGATTCTCGTCGTCATCCCATCTATACCGTTTACGCAAATAAAACAACAATAATAATATTAAAATTGTTATATTACTAAACAATATTATTTGATTAACTATGTATTACCTATCGGTGATAAAAAAAATATACCTAAAATTCAGGTCAATCGCATCCTTATGGGCGAGGTGTGCTCGCCCATGTAATCATCGGCGTAGCGATTTACATAAGCATAATTGTGAAATGCACTTCATAATTTTACTATCTTGAAAATCACTACAATATACAGTAATTTACATTAAAATATATTTATAACAATAGAAATATTAAACCCTTATACATACACGATGTTTAACTTACGTGCTTTCTGGAGGAAGACGGATCTGTATAAGAATGTGATCATCCGGATTAGCCGGGGCTTTCGGCACATGATTAGGGCCCCGACCCAATGAAAAAATTTCGACAGTCTCCTTTATAATATGGACTATCCACATGCACGAGGACATGCATACTTGACTATTTGTAGGCATATAAGAGCAACAAGAATGTATAAGAATCTCTTGAACCTTCTTCTTGATTGAATTATGGATAAAATTAATTCCTAGTTATGTTTTATGTCATACTCATGTTCAAGTTATTGGATTGGTATAAGTATGATCATATATTGCAACCAAGGTTTTGGGTTAAGCCCTAATGTTCAAGTTATATAGCCATTTGACTTATATATGAAAAAAATTCGGCAGAGTCTCCCCTATAATATGGACTATCCACATGCACGAGGGCATGCATACTTGACCAATTTCAGGGCATAATTTAGGAGAATCCAATATTAGTAACAACAATAAGAAGCCCAAAAATTGTCCCAATTTCAGCAATATCAACAACAATTTATCTAAATTTCAGCAACAATATATTCAGCAGTAATGTTATATTCATATAGTTCAACACTCTTTTATCGATTAGTATATGAATGTCATTCATATAGTTCTCATCTCTAGCAATTGAACAAGATAAAAGGTGGGAAACTTGATGGGACTTCATGAGTTTCATTCTCTAGTTTGTAAAAGGGTGATATAGTCTTGCATTGATTTTTAAAGTAACAAACATATTAGAATACACAAAACCAAAAATAGGACATGTAAAATTGGATGAAGAGCTCATCTAGCAGAGAAATATACTTTTATTATTTTCCTTATTATACTAACTACAATCTAATACATTCATCCTATTACCTAAATCAAGTTACCCAAAATATAAATTTTATACTAACTCCATCCTATCACTAATCAAGTTAACCAAACTGACATAAATTAACAAAATCAAATTACCCAAAGTACTGCGTATTACCCAAATAAATTTTACTCTAATCAAAACTTATAAACCAAACATAATCATATTACCCAAATCGACTTCAAATACTAATAAAATCATAATCATATTACCCAAAATATGATTTAAGCATGCTATCCATATTCATTCATTCAACTCTTTGCAATAAATTAACTCTTAAAACACAAATTCGTAGCAAACATACTGATTTGGAGAAGAACGAACAAAAATAACAAACAACCAAAAAAATTAAAGAAGAAGAACTTAAAAAGTAGCTCTTACCTCTACAATTAGTCTCTAATTTGAAGAAGAATGAACGAAAACTACTTCTCCTTCTTCTCTTCTCCCCCCTTTCTCCCTCTTCTCTTTATTTCGGTGACCTCCCTCTTTTTTTTCCTTCCGTCTTACGTGTGTTTGTTTAACCAGTTCTTGAATTCATTTATAAGATCAGGCACTAAAGGTCACCCAAAACAGTCCACTTTTGGGCTTAAAATGTGACTTTTTACAAGTTTAATGTTCAAAACAGTTTAGGCTAGGACACATAATGATAATATCAGAAATGATAACAATTGAAAAGTTTCATTGAACAATACCCTGAGATTCCTAATCGCTAAAATATCCCCAATGCTTCCTTCCAATATCTATTTGAACAATACCCTGAAATCAAACTATTCCAATCTAGCATACATATCAATCAAAACATTACCAATAAGCTAATTTCTATATATAGGAGCAAATAACACAATCAACAGAACCAATTCCATAACATCCTATTCAATTTCCAACTGATTAATTAGAGCAACCCCAGTTCATATCTAAGTCAAACAAACCAAAAGTTCAAGCACCAATAATAACGAAAATGAAAAAAAAAATTAGGCTATGTTTCATAATAACAGTTTATTTTATAAATTTTAAAATAAACTTTAATTAGTTCATTGTCATTAGTTGCCTTTTAATATTAATTAAGGCATATTCATTTTTGATTTAGGGTTTGTCTAAATCACATTCAATTAATAAATTAACAAGGTTTCTAGTGGATTTTAAATGGGTTACCTTTGTAGAGGCGGTGGCAGGTGGTAGGAGGCGGCGGCGGCGCGAACTTCTTCTCCTCTCCCCCCTTTCTCCCTCTTCTCTCTATTTCAGACCTCCCTCTTTCCTTTTCTCTGTGTTACGTGTGTCGGCGAATCTTTGAATCTTGATAACATTTAGTTTGATCGTGATTGCTATCGGCGACCGCATCTGATCATTGATTTTTAATGACATGGACTTATCGGCTGATCGCGTCGCGATCATTTGATTTAAAGTGGTCGACAAAACCTTGGCGCCAACATTTCCGACCAAAATTTTGGTGGCAAATTTATACTAGCGATCGATCGTGATCGCATGCGGTCGCTTATTAAAATTTAGCGACTAGATTACATATCGGTTAGCAGATGACTTGATCATTGTGACTAATATCGTGACCGATGATGTGCGATCATTGATAGTGTTGGTCATTTGTTAGACCTTTTTCTTGTAGTGCAAGTTCAAATCCCAGAGTCAACCCCAGGAGGTCAAACAAACCTCAAAGACAACCCTGAGGACTGTCAGAGTCAACAGTAAGCTAATCTCGGAGATAACCTTGAGAAAAAGACTGCTACAACTGCATCAAAGTCGGAGACAACCCCGGGAGGGGAAAAATGGTCATTTTTCCAACTCAACCTCAACTCAACTCATTTTATCTCACAACACTTCAAAAGAAATCCCACAAGAACCATAGCTTAAATCCCGAGTGAAAACTGTATAAAATAGCTCAACGGATCGACTGTGAAGACTTAGATATCTGGTCATGGACCCATCTTCCCATTTTTTTGGAAAATGTTATATCCCATGTCATTGTGTAGCTCTCGCCAATGGCTTTCTGAAAAGGTACAACACGCCTCCAACGGATGCCAGGATTGAAAGTTATGAAGATTCGAGCAGATAATGCGTCGTCCGAGTGCACATAGTTTGAGACAATGGGACCCGCCAAGCCCAGGGAAACCTGGGTAGCCGTAAGTAGACCCACGGCTACTGCGGGTTGCGTGGCTAATTTGTTCTATAAATAGACCCCCCCATCAGCTCGTTTGAAAAAAAAGATGAAAAGAGAGAAAAATATGTCCACTTCAGCCCTTAACCTCTTCTAGAGTGCTCCAAACTTTGTGATTCTTCTTTCTAAACACTTGTAAGCTCGTATTCTATGACATATCAAAATTTAATCGGTGGAAACTGAGTTTTCAAGTTCCAAAAGCGGTCTGAAGTCTTCTTGGCAGCCCACTGTAAGATTTTTCAAAATTTTAAGCTTTCTACAACTTTGATATATATATATATATATATATATATATATATATATATATATAACTATATATATAAACTAAACTCGAATAGTTGAGACCGGATCGAATATACATGGCTTTTACTCGCTTATATATATATATATATATATATATATATATATATTTCCATTCCAAAGTCCCGCTTCGGATTTTAAATTAAATGGCGAGTTGATGTCTTTATATATATATATATATATATATATAACTATATATATATTTACTGCTTTTATATATTTGCTTTAACTAATTTTTCAATGTAGATATTTAATCTTCCAGCATGTGAACTAGATTTATCTAAATCTAGCTATCCCTAGCTTTTAACCGGTTCAAAAGTGAATAAATTGGAACCGTTGGAGCTAGAATGGCTTAGATTTATTTCAATCTAGTTTTCTTTCTAGTTTTTGTACATATTTATCTATCATGTGAGCCTATGAGCGATAAGGTCTGAGATTCAGCCTATGAATCTAGATCTGGTTCCCACGATGAACACTTTTCAGCTGTGCAGCCCGCTTGTAAATTATCTACGGTGTCGGGACATCCTTGGATGGCTCTCATGCCCATAATGAGCCCGACACTGCTATGTATCTTACTTTCTCGAAGATGCTTCGCATTTCAAAAATAAAATCAACCAAGCCAAATACGAAATAGATTTGATGTGACAACCCAAAAAATTGGATTGTCTAGAATTTAAGATTTAAAGAATTAGTTATTAATAAAATATTTTTTTATTAATAATATTTTGTGCTATGTGTTTATTAATCGTTCTAGAACCTAGGATGAGTATAATACGAGAGGATTCTGGCTACGAGCTGGACTGAACGAATAAGAATTTTTAAGATGAAAATAAATTTTTTCCTGGAACAAAAATATTTCCGGAGAAAAATATGAAATAGACACTATTCACCCGACGAAACCTGTGACAAATGAGATTTTGTAATTTAATTTTAAATATTTATTGGATTAAATAAATATTTTTTGATAATTTAATTATTAGATTAAATAATTAATTGATGAAGTTGTGGTAGATTAATTTAATTATATGTGTTATATTTATTAAATTAATGTGGAGAATTTTATTATTCAAAGTATGTATTTATGTGAGCTTATTGAATTAAATGAAACATTTAATAAGCATAATGTTATTTTAATTAATGTAATAATTAATTAGAAAATTAATAATTAAACATAATTAATAAATGAGAAAATTAATTATGTAACTATGTGAATTAATGAGAAATTATTATATTATATTTAAATTAAATTAACTAAGATATTTGATCTATTGTGTAATTGGGTGTGACACGATTAAACTATATTATAAAGGATTAATTAAATTAAATGGGATTGAGTATTTAAGAATAACCAAATAGAGCTTTAAGGGAAGTTGAGAGCAGTTAACCACGTATGGGTTAACTGACCTCAACGTTACTAGAGTTATATGTGCGCCTTGTTAGTTTCTCCATTTTACGTATTTACAATTAAGAGTTAACTTGAGAGTCAGAGAGAAATTGAGAACTTTTGAGGGAAATTGCGAGTGAGTGATTGAAGAAGCATCTGAGAAAGGTTTTCCCTACTAAATCTACACTATGCTTTGGGTAATCTCTTCAACCCAGTTTTTATTTACGTCATTTAAAGTTTCATGAAAATGGCTTTCAAGTTCTGTTAAAATCTTTGTAATTGGATATGGTTGTGATTATGTGGATATATATGTGATAATATGTTAGCATAGCATGTTTTTACTATATATTGTAGATTTCCATATCATCAGTTTCATAAAAATATGTCGTATATTGTTGCTTCAAAAATTACAGAGTATAAAAATATGGCCATATGGCCCTTACTCACAAATTTAATAAGTCAATCATATAGTATCTCATAAATTTTACACTTGTATATAATTATGCATGTTAGAACGAAGAAAACTATCACAGGACCAACCACAACCAACCGACCGACCACCAAAACATTCAACATGACAGTGCAGGATGTAGTGCAGTCTCGTGATGTGGTGTCAGGTATCATTCCGACCAATAAAGTTAATTCTTATGTATTATTTGATTCGGGTGCTACTTGTTCATTTATATCCGATGACTTTGCTAAGAATTTAGAATTGCCTAAGGATGAGTTAGAATACCCCACGAACATTGAAATGGTGAATAGAGAAGTGATCCATGTTAAATACGTACACGAGAACTGTGGGGTGGATATTAAGGGTAACATTATGAATGTAGACCTTATCCCTATCAAACTTGGGGAATTTGACGTTATCTTGGGAATGGATTGGCTATTCAATTACGGGGCTGTAATTGATTGCCAAAAGAAGCGTATTAACTTTATGACTCCGTCAGAGGTTGTGTTTTATGGTAGTAAATCGCCTAGACAAGCGAGTTGTCTGACGATGATGCAGGCCAGGAAGTTGTTAAGACAAGGCTGTGTAGGATATTTAGCTTACATAGTCGACAGTCGTAAAGAGAATCCGAAAGTAGAGGAGATACCGGTAGTGAGGGATTTCACAAACGTATTTCCGAACGATTTTCCAGGACTTCAACCAGATAGAGAGGTTGAATTTGTGATCAATTTGGCTCCAGGAACGGCTCCAATATCGAAGGCACCGTACCGTATGGCACCGGTAGAGATGAAAGAATTGATGGTACAACTACAAGAATTACTGGACAAGAAGTACATTCAACCGAGCGTATCGCCATGGGGAGCGTCAATATTGTTTGTGAAGAAGAAGGATGGGACGATGCGGCTTTGCATCGACTATAGAGAATTGAATAAGGTCACAATTAAGAATAGATATCCATTATCGAGGATCGACGACCTGTTTGATTAATTGAAGGGAGCAAGATACTATTCAAAGATAGACTTAAGGAGTGGTTATCATCAACTGAAGGTGAAACCAGAGGATGTACCAAAGACAGTGTTCAGAACACGATATGGTCACTACGAATTTTTTGTATTGTCATTTGGTCTAACAAATGCTCATGCAGCATTTATGGGCTTAATGAATGGTGTGTTCAAGCCATTTTTGGACAAATTCATAGTGGTATTTATAGATGATATTTTGGTATATTCCAAAACCAAGGTAGAACGTAAAGAGCATTTGAGGGTGACGTTAGAGACATTGTGTGACACCCCCAAATCTGGTACTTCTATTTCCACAGGATTTGGTGTTCACTGTACAAGCATCATCTATCTATCTACCATAAATAAATGCAAACCATGCAATAGAAAGAAATAATAATAAAATCTCTCCCCTTATGGGGTTACATCAACTGAATAATAAATAAATCCCGTGTTACTCTAACCTTAAATCATCATCTGTAAGAAAACATAAACAAATAAGTCTTTAGTAACATCAAGTCTAACTATCATTACATAATCACATAAATAATCAGTCTTCATTACTTGCTAAGCTTGCCCTTGCCCTTACTAGTGGAAGGTTCGTCTACTCTTTCGTTCTTAACTGCAATGTTATTATTACGCAAGAGTGAGCACGATTGCCCACAAGTATAACAATATAACAAATGAATAATAACATGCGAGAGAAATAATAACTTCTGATATAAAGCTCAACTTTTGAATCAAGAATGGATAACAAGAATCAAAAGAAATTTTGAGGGTCATAAGACCTTGAACTATGTCCTAGGTTGTCAAATGTTTTTACTTGAAACCTTTAACAGTCATAAGACTATGGACTCTTCTTCTCGTACTTAGGGGGATCAACCCTTAGTACCATACTGTGCACAATATCTTAACGCTAAAGCGTAAATAATCCCCTATACAGGGTTGTTCATCTCAGTTTGACATTCGAGTCCGCACCAAAGGAAGTTTGGTTTGTATAATTCATCAAGGGGTTCTGAAATTTAGAACGCTCATCAACTATGGACTAGTCGAATCAATAAGGGTTCGCTAGTCTAACAAGGTTTAACAGTAAATGAATATTTAACTTGAATAACATCTAAAAAGGTATACAATAGAATAATTATTGTATAACAACATCATGCTTGAAGATTGATAACTTTAATATATAAGACAGACTTGATCAATATTAATGAGAACTTGCTCAATATCGAAAGATGAATTAATCAACTTATATAACAATAACAAGTAGGGTTAGGAAACTTGCTCAACGAAAGTTTAGGGTAAGAAACTTGTTCAACGTAAATGTAGAGTTAGAAAACTTGCTCAATGTAACAAGATAAGATTTAGAAACTTTCCTCGTGCGTAGATTACACTTAAACAAACTCGTTCTTTGAATTAAATCCTACATATCAATTACGTTCACAATACCAGTCAATAATAACGTACTAAACATCATAAGTTATTCTTTGTCTAATCTCGACTTATTTTTACACGAATTTAGACATACCCACATGCTAGAATTCATAAATAATCAATACTTAACATCTATGGAGTGATTTTCACCCATTAAACACATAATCACAGAATTAAAGTATGCAAATTGGATTGTTCTTGAAGTTCTTGAACAAAAACATGGATTTTAATGCTACGGATTCGTTATAAAGCCAAATCCAACCATTCAAGTTTCATTTTGTTCATTTTAACATGCATAATCATATCAATGTGTGAATTTTGCAAAATAAATTATATTTGACATATAAAATTACGTATAAGGCCATATGACCATATAACATACTCACGAAATCTTTTCTTTGTATAATTTCATGAAATCAAGATATGGAAACCCATATAATATATATAAAACATACTATGATGTTATATATTAACACATAATCACATAATTGTTACCCTTTCCAACTACGTAAACTTTACGTAAAAAACTTAGGCCATAATCATGAAAACTTAAAAGAGACGTAAAATAGGAATTTGGGTTGGAGAGAATTACCCAAAGCGTAAAAGCGTAGATTAGTGTGTGAATGAATTCCTTCTAAACTCTTCTTCAATCTCAATTCTCCTCAACACTTCTCAATCTCTCTCTAAAACTCTCTCTGCTTCTATTTTTTCTAGACTTAGGAAAAATGAAGAAGAAAAGCGTAATAAAGAAAATCAATCGACGTTGTGGTGGTCGCTACCCGATCATGGGTAACTTCCTCAACTCCCATTAAGGCCATGTTTGGCTAGCATACTAGGTTTCAAAACCCATTATTTTAATAAAACCTTATCATATAGTTTAAAAAAATGTCACATCTATTATAAAATAAATCAAATACTAGTTTAATTTACTTTAAATAAAATATAATAATTTCTCATTAATACACATAGTCACATAATTCAAATCCTCTTTGATTAATAATGTCAAATTATTAAATCTCTAATTAATAATTAAATTAATTAAAATAACATAGGCTTATTAAATATGTTTCTTTTAATTCAATAAGCTCACATAATCACATACTTCGAATAATAAAAATTCTCCACATTAAATTAATAAATGTAACACATATAATTAAATTACTCTATCACAACTTCATCAATTAATTATTTAATCTAATAATTAATTCATCGAAAAATATTTATTCAATCAAATAAATATTAAAATTAAATTATAAAATTACGGTTGTCACATTACTAATCATATCAGAGGCAGAAATCGTAATATGTTCTCGGAGTCGTAGTGTCTGCAGAACCAAAGCTAGATCGTAGTCTGTAGAACAAAGTCTTCAACAAAGTCTATCAATTCTCACAAAGCCAAGGAAGAATTGTAGTGAGAACATGACTCTCAACACATAAGCACTTCCAAAAGCATCCAAAGAATGTAGCCTCTGGACAGAACTATAAAGATGCAATCTACCTGAAGAAAGCCAGAGAGCACTCACCAAATGGCTTGCAAGCAAACAAAAGATTGAAGAACTAATTCAATCAGCATCCTGATTGAGAAGTGAAGTCATTCAGGGAAGTCTTCCACAAGCAACAGTAAAAAGACTTCAGATAATATGACTGATAAAAGGAAGTCAGCAATGCAATAGCTTTCAAGATAAACAAAAGATGACGATCGTGGGAGTGACTAAGATCGTAGTGCTTGCCAGATGAGGAGCAGAAACTGATGCGGTTTATATAGAGATATTGGCCAACCTATAAAGAATAGATAAGGAAGATTAAGCATGGGTTAGAGAATTGATGATATGTGAATGAGAGATCATAAGGAGAAAGAGAACTAAGCATGGCCAATCAGATGAGTCTTGAAATTTAAGAGGGCCAGAGCATTTAAACAAGTTGTCAGTGTCTATTGCAAGTCAAAGACAAGCAGAAGTGTTAAAGCACTATATGAGTGAAGGAAGAGAGGTTTTACATTGCAAATCCAAAGAACACTCTCAGAATCGTAGTTTTGTCTCAATCAGTTAACGAGCAATATTTAAAAGACTAACTACGATCAAGTTCAAGGTTATCTGCATCAGAATCATAGAGTTCGGTCATCTGAGTATTGAAGCCTTGGCAACATCTCAATACAAATACTGACATTTGAACGTTATTGATTGAAAGTTATCGATGCAGAAGACAACTCCTTGTTTTGATTAAGGAGTCGAAAAGAAGAAATAAAGGTGACTACTAGCTTGACACGTTAAAGTGACATCTCTAATGTGGTAGGTGAAATAGTAGACTATAGTGTCGAGGAAAAGTGAAGAAGGGTTTGTGGCGCCACATTAGTAGTCTATACCAAATAACTCGAGATATGCGAATTAATTCAAATAGCTTCCAACGGCTATAGTCCAATGGGAAGCTTATGGAAGGATATTCAGCAGATGAAATATGAATACAGAAGAGTTGTTGGTTTTGATAAGTTGTTGACTCTACGAGTTCTACAGAATAATAGCAGAATACGTCTCAGTGGCAGTAAGACTATGAAAGTAGAAGTGAAGCAAGATAAGAGAAGAGCTTTAATAGAAAAAGGCTTCACTTAACAACAACGAGAATGCCATTAAGAATGTCAGCTAAGCTGAGAGCTGAGAAGGCCAAGAAGATAGCATTCAGAAGATTGACATATAAGAGAGAAGATTCAAAGAGCCATTCTACAAATCACCATGAACCACCAAAAGCTGAAGAAGAATAGATACAGAACCAAATTTTTACACAAGTCAACAAAGGTTCGGGGGATGCTAAATGACAGACGGAGTCTACCAAAAGTGCAAAGACCTAGCAAACCTTAAGTGGTGAAGGTGTGCAAGCTGAGATAAGATAAAGATAAGAACCAACCACAAGATCAGCTGTGTGAGACCCCAAATTTTATGAATAAAGATTTAAATTTCTCAAAATATTTTTTTTGAATATTATGGTGTGGATTTGATATAATGTTATAGTTGTGGCTAATATTTATAAATTTTGCAAAGTACACAAGTTGTTATATAATATTCGATTGGTCGGGGAATATTCGTATAACGACACAATCATTGGTGGACCCCACAACGAAATTATTGTCGAATTCAGAAAATGACAAAAATATTTTATGGAAATAAAGGCTGAAGTTTTACCGTTAACTGTTGAAACACCTGATGTTAAAAGTACAGCAATACGCGTGGTTGCATAGTAACACACAGTATTGATTATTGATGCTTATGTGAGAAGTCATTCAGGTTAACACACAGTATTGATTATAGAGTAAAATTTTATTATAGTTAAACAACTTTTTGAAGTATAATTGCAGGTTTGATACTTACATGTTGATGTTGATGTTGATGTTGATGTTGATGTTGATGTTGATGATGATCATGAAATAGCTACCTCTTTCAATATTGCATTGCATGTTTTAAATGATGAATTTCTGTGTTACGTTTATGGAAGACAAGGGACGAAATTATGAAGTGTACTCTCTCTATATATGTAGATATATACTTTGATTGAAGAACTGTGGTAGATTTAGATGGTTAATTGTAAAGATAATGAATGATTATGTAGTGGATGATTTTATTAAGTTAATAATATTTTAGTTTTTTGTATTTTTGTCATTATTTGCTACGGGGACATTGAGTCAGCTAGGTACACAAAAAGAATGTCAAATTTTGATTTGGCAACAATATAATTCGTTATCAAAGCATTGAACAAGTTTTAATATAGCAACAATTTTTTATACACTTAGCAACAAATTTTCATTGCTAATGGCATTAAAAATATAATATTTGGAAACGAAAAATTAACCTAATAACAACGAAGAGGATATTGTTATTAATACTAAAATAAAAGACAATATTTTTTATCGTTGTAAATCATATCAACTTTTGTTGCACATATAAATAAACGATAACATATAATGTCGTTGCTAATCGACGACTTTCGTTGCTATTGAAAAATAACCAGCAACAAACATTTTCGCTCTTGATTCAAAGATAATGTCGTTGCCAAATAATATAATCAGCAACGAAAATCGTTGCTAAAAAGTTTACATTTCGCAACGAAAGCAAGCTTAGGCAACAATTCTCATAATTTACTTCAACGAAAAATGTCGTTGCAAAATGGTGTCAATTGCAACGAAAATGCATGGTCGTTGCAAAATAAAGAGTTCATTTCGTTGTCAATTAGCAGGCTTTTGCAACGAAATGGGATTTTTAGCAATAAAATTTTAATTATTCTACAGCAATACATTTTGTTGCTAAAGGATCGATGTCTTTGTACGAAAGCCAAATTTCGTTGCAAAATGTATTACTTTTGGCAATGAAAAAAATACGTTCATTGTGGAACAATTAACAACGCTCATTGCGTAACGAAAGACGCAACGACAGTAAAGTCGTTGTCAAAACCCTTTTGTAACGAAATTTTCCACCTTTAGCAATGAAAATCGGTTGTTGCTGAAGCCCCATTTTTTTGTAGTGATCACATGATGCAATGCAATTTAATGCAGCTAACTATATGCATATGAATCAAGCAGTAAGACAGAACACAATCTAATCACACGGCCTCAAAGAAATCAAGTAAACACGATATTATATCATATCATGGCAAATCAATAACTTCCCAGAAATCATCAAATCTTAAACAGTTCTAACTGATATAGTGCGCGTGTGCTCAACAACCAAGCTAATTGATATAAAGTCAAATATAACACATAATAAGCTTCTTTAAAGGCATCATATAGTGTCAACTCAAGAAATCTAAAAACAAGCTCGATCTGACTAAAGTTAAATAGTTACCAATTCAAGGGTCAAAATGGGATACTTATGCTATATTTTTTCATTCACGAGGCTTTTTGCTCTTTTTCCTCGTTTTTCACTTCGTCTTTTTTCTTATGGCAGTGCAATGTATAGTGTTAGGAATAAGCATGAGAATGCTATTCCTATTTATATAAGATTTGATTATGATCTTAATGAATGAATATGCAAATATGTCTCCATTGAAATAAGCTGTATAGTCCTTGAATAGATAATAGGAATATATGTACAAGGATTTAGGTAGAGATGATCAAATCGTTAGGTTGATACTACATGAACAAAATAGCATTGTAAAGTCCTTCAAAAGAACATGATGTACAAGGACTAAATATAGAAAAGATCAAGCTTGTTAAGTTGATCATATATGATGTAATAGATAGAATGTCTTATTGTCGAAAGCTTTCGCACCAACCTTCAAAGTCTGCCAGGAGAGACAAGGAACTCGGAGACTATCAAGACAGAATCGTAGTCTAGTGAGCCAGTCGAGGGACTGCAGAAGCCAAGGTAGAATCGTAGAGTATCGAGAAAGTTACTATAGAATCGTAGTCTGCTTCGGAGGGTCTCATTCAGAATCGTAGAGTTGGTCTAAGTACCTGCCGAGCCAAGTTAAGAATCATAGACCACAATTGAAGTCGTGGAGTCTACTTGTGACACCCCCAAATCCGGTACTTCCATTTCCACAGGATTTGCTGTCACTGTACAAACATCATCTATCTATCTACCCATAAATAAATGCAACCATGCAATAGATAGAAATAAATAATAAAATCTCTCCCCTTAGGGGGTTACACAACTACATAATAAATAAATCCCAGGTTACTCTAACCTTAAATCATCTGTGCGGAAAACATAAACAAATAAGTCTTAGTAACATCAATTCTAATTACATCACATAACCACAATAATAAAACAGTCTTCATTACTTGCTAAGCTTGCCCTTGCCCTTACTAGTGGAAGGTTAAATGCGCTCTTTTTTCGTTTCTTAAGCGCAATGTTATTATTACGCAAGAGTGAGCACGATTGCCCACAAGTATAACAATATAACAATGAATAATAACATGCGAGAGAAATAACAACTTCTGATATAAAGCTCAACTTTTGAATCAAGAATGAATAACAAGAATCAAAAGGAATTCTGAGGGTCATAAGACCTTGAACTATGTCCTAGGTTGTCAAGTGTTTATACTTGAAACCTTTAACCGTCATAAGACTATGGACTCTTTTTCTCGTACTTAGGGGGATCAACCCTTAGTACCATACTGTGCACAATATCTTAACGCTAAAGCATAATAATCCCCTATACAGGGTTGTTCATCTCAGTATTGACATTTGAGTCCGTACCAAAGGAAGTTTGGTTTGGATAATTCACCAAGGGGTTATGAAATTTAGAACGCTCATCAACTATGGACTAGTCAAATCAATAAGGGTTCGCTAGTCTAACAAGGTTTAACAATAACAGATAATTTAACTTGGATAAAATCTCAAAAGTATACAATAGAATAATTATTGTATAACAACATCATGCTTGAAGATTTATAAACTTTAATATACAAGACAGGCTTGATCAATAATAATGAGAATTTGCTCAATATCGAAAGATGAATTAATCAACTTATATAACGATAACAAGTAGGGTTAGGAAACTTGCTCAATGAAATTTTAGGGTAAGAAACTTGCTAAACGTAAATGTAGAGTTAGAAAACTTGCTCAATGTAACAAGATAAGGTTTAGAAACTTGCCTCGTGCGTAGATTACACGTTAATAAAACTCATTCTTTGATTTAAATCATACATATCATTCATGTTCACAACACCAATCAATTATCACGTAATAAACATCACAAGTTTATTCTTTGTCAAACTCGAGTTCATGACTATACTTAGTCAATTATTACACTTAGTGTAAAATTAAGACTTCACGAAAAATAAACTAATTATGCATTCGATCATTCAATCCACACGTAATTGTGTTATGGACATGTTAAGAATTTATTTTAACATCTCATTATAGGTCTAACAAGTCTTTATAATCATTACACTAGGTTACTAACTCATTTCAATACTTGAACATTAAAAATTTGCATTTTCTGGACAATCTGCTAAGTGGTATTTCTTATTTCACTTTTATCTTAACTCTTAGCTTTCATGGTCTTTGTGGTATTGGGTTTGGACACTTGGCGGCTATGACGACGGTGGCGTTGCGACATGGGAAAAGAAGCGAGTTGAAAGCGCACATGAGACTCTCGATTCAGGTTCTAATTCACAAAAATTGCAGAACACGACTTAAAATTTCCAATCAACTTATTTTTACACGGATTTAGACATATCCACATGCTAGAATTCATAAATAATCAATACTTAACATCGATGGAGTGATTTTCACCCATTAAAACACATAATCACAGAATTAAAGAATGCAAATTGGACTGTTGATGAGTGAGTTTTATACACATGAATTGGATACATTTGGGCTTAATTTATTATTGTTCTCAAGTCTTTTAGGATGTTTTTATGTGTTTGTGTCTATTCATGCATGTTTTATATTGTTTTGTAGGAATTGGGACAAAAGTTACATGGATCGACGTTTGGGCTGGCTAGATTCGCGTTTTCGGCTTGCCATTTACGCAGCAGTCACTTCAGAGCCAATTTGACTATAGCTCCGGACCTTATTTCGAAAAACTCAAAGAATGAAAGTTGTAGATTTACTTTTCCTCTTTCCGGAACATCTTGAATCATAAAAATCGGAGTTCGGACGAAGAGGTTATGGCCATTTTCCCAAAGGACGTCGAAGCAGAAAATGTTGGAAAAAGGGGACAGCGCCGGGGTGCTAAGGAGCAATGTGTGAGCGTCAAGCCCAGCGCTGGGGCACTGGGGGAAGAGGTTGGTTGGGCCTGGACGCGTTTTGGGCTAATTTTGACACCTTTTAGACTCCAAATTGGATTGGGTTTGTTCCTAAGCTCAAAATTAGACTTGTAATCTATAAATACATGATGTAAGACATAAAATAGGAGGAGATTACATAGTTTAGCCTAGATTAAACACTCCTTTAGATTAGAACATAACCCTAGTTCTTATTACTTTTGGAGATTGAAGCAACTTGAAGACGATTGAAGATCAAAAGCAGGAGCAAGAGGGGAGCATCAAATTTGCTGACAACAGATTCTATTCTCTTCTCTCATCTTACTTTTATCTTTTTAATGTCTATTCAATTGTGGATTCTTGGTTTTAATTCATTAATTATGAACTAACTCTTTTATTAAGATTCCAATTGAACTTTTTATGATTATGAATTGATTATTTGATTTATTCTAATTATTTATGTTGAAGTGAATTGTTCATCTTGCTTTGAGCTTATTGATTAGTTATCTGATCAGTAATTACCTTGTTACTCTAGTAGGAATTGAGAAAGGAATTCTAGGGTTAGAACTGGGCATGGTGACATGTGACTTAGTTATTTGCACAAAGTGAATAATTAGGTTTGTGAATAGAATGAGAATATCTATTTGCCGCATGTAACACATAAGGAATTGGGATTATAATTTAGTTTAATTCAATTATTTTGCATAGAGATATAGCAAAATTAATCTGGGTTAAATAGAAGGCAATTGATCACTCGAGAGAGGGCTTTTGGCACTTGAGAATTTCTGTTAACAATTTAGTAGACATAATAATTGGAATAGTTGAATAATTGATTTATAATTCATAATTGGGGATATTGAAGTCTTAATCCTTATTTATCTGAATTCATTCAAATTTTAGTTGTTTATTTGCTTTCTTTTAGAATAATCTCTTTTAATTGTTTTAATTTAGTTTTCTTAATTAGAAAAATCACAATTATTGGTTGTTTAAATAAAATTAATTTGGTTAAGAGTTAGTACTTGGTAATTTTTATTAAATAATTCTTCGTGGGAACGATACTCTACTTTCACTTTATTACTTGTTGACCGTGTATACTTGCACGTATTCATTGATTGAGAAATCGATCAACAACTGTTCTTGATGTTCTTGAACAAAAACATGGATCTTAATGCTACGGATTCGTTATAAAGCCAAATCCAACCATTCAAGTTTCATTTTGTTCATTTTAACATGCATAATCATATCAATGTGTGAATTTTGCAAAATAAATTATATTTGACATATAAAAATCACGTATAAGGCCATATAGCCATATCACATACTCTAAAATCTTTTACTGTATAATTTCATGAAACTGAAGATATGGAAACGCATATAATATATATGAAAACATGCTATGATTTTATATTAACACATAATCACATAATTCCTACTCTTTCCAACTACAGAAACTTAACAGAAAACTTAAGCCATATTCATGAAAACTTTAAAAGACGTAAAAATAATAATTGGGTTGAAGAGATTACCCAAGCGTAGATAAAATAATAGGAGATGAATTAAAGCCTTCCTCAATAATTATCAAACACCAAGCAATCTCTCTCAACAATTTTCTCAAACTCTCTCTCTGTGATGTTTTTATCAGACTTAGAAGAATAATAGAAAAGAAGAAGACGTATGATAAATAGAAAAGGAACTGATACATTGGTGGTCAGTTACCCATTATGGGTTAACTGCCCATAACCTCCCTTAGTGCCATGTTTGGCTAGATATAAAATAATTCAAAAACCATTTAATTTAATAAAACATTATCATATAGTTTAAATAATGTCACACTCCTTTATAAAATAAATCAATATCTTATTTAATTTACTTAAATAAAATATAATAATTTCTCAATAATGCACATAGTCACATAATTAAATTAATTAAAAAAAATAACATTAAGCTTATTAAATATTTCTTTTAATATAATAAGCTCACATAATCACATACTTTGAATAATAAAATTCTCCACATTATTTTAATAAATATAACACATATAATTAAATTAATCTACCACAACTTCATCAATTAATTATTTAATCTAATAATTAATTCATCGAAAAATATTTATTCAATCCAATAAATATTAAAATTAATTTACAAAATTACGGTTGTCACATCTTTCCCCTCTTAAAAGGATTCTGTCCCCAGAATCATAACTCAATAATTTGTCCTGCTACATTCTCCCCCCTACAAAGATTCTGTCCCCAGAACCGCATATAACAATCTAAGTAAACAATTGAGGATAATTCTTCATCATATTCTCTTGAGTTCCCATGTAAACTTCTTGCCATTGTGGTTCCTCCAAATTACCTTAATGTAGGTATTACTTTATTTCTCGAAACTCGTTCTTTTCGGTTAACAATTTGAGCGAAATTTCTTCGTAAGATAAGTCTTTGTCGAAATGTAGGGGTTCATATTCAATCACGTGCTTGTAATTGGGTTTATAGGGTCGTAGGACTGAGACATGGAAAACATTGTGGACATTCTCTAGAGCTGGAGGTAAGGCTACCTCATAAGCAACTTCTCCGACCATTCGTAGAACTTCAAAGGGTCCAATGAATCTTGGGCTCAATTTCCCTTTCTTTCCGAATCTGATCTTTCCCTTCCAAGGAGAGACCTTTAAGAACACATAACTACCTGGTTTGAACTCAATATTCTTACGGTGTGTATCGGCGTATTTCTTCTGTCTGTCTTGGGCTGCTATCAATCTCGCTCGAATCACTTTGACTATCTCTGCTGTTTGTTATACCAATTCTGGTCCTAATAATTGTCTTTCGCCAACTTCATCCCAATATAGTGGAGTTCTACACTTTCTACCGTATAACGCTTCATAAGGCGGCATTCCAATACTAGCGTGCTAACTGTTGTTGTAACCGAACTCTACAAGCGGTAAATGGTCATCCCAATTTCCTTTAAAATCCATTATACAAGCTCTTAACATATCTTATAATGTCTAAATTGTTCTTTCACTCTGTCCATTTGTCTGAGGGTGATATGTTGTGCTCATTCGCAACTGTGTACCCATGCATTCCTGTAGACGTTTCCAGAAGTTCGACCTAAAATGCGGATCTCTATCAGAAACAATTGACACCGGAACTCCGTGCCTTGAAACAATCTCTTTCACATATAATCTTGCCAACTGATTTAGGTTGAATTTGATTCTGATCGGAAGGAAGTGTGCAGATTTCGTCAATCGGTAAACAATAACCCATACTGCGTCGTAACCTTTCTGAGTCATCGGTAGGCCAACCACGAAATTAACGAATTTGACACGAAAAGCGGTGAAATTTGTTCGGACGGAGAAGTGTGAGGAAAGCTTTCAGGAATTGAAGAAAAGGTTGAGTACAACACCTGTGTTATCTCTTCCAGATGATACAAGAAATTTTGTGGTTTATAGTGATGCATCGCATAAAGGACTTGGTTGTGTGCTTATGCAAAACGACAGAGTCATTGCGTATGCGTCATGACAATTGAAGGATTATGAGAAGGGGTATCTGACCCATGACTTGGAGTTAGCTGCGGTGGTATTCGCTTTGAAGATCTAGAGACACTATCTCTATAGGGAGAAGTGTGAAATATATACAGACCACATGAGTTTGAAATATATTTTTACATAGAAGGACTTGAATATGCGCCAAAGAAGGTTGTTGAAGTTAATTAAGGACTATGATTGTAAGTTTCTATACCATCCGGGTAAGGCAAATGTGGTTGCTGACGCCTTAAGTAGAAAGGGTCGGGAGAAATTGATGATGTTGACCGCTTAGGAGGAGCTAATTTCAGCAATGGAAAAGCTGGAATTGGAAGTGAAGTATCCTATGGAAATTGATGAGAAGCTATTTAAGATGCAAGCTGGTACAACTTTATTGGATAAAGTTAAGGAGGCTCAACTTCAGGATGAAGAATGTAAAAAGGTGAAAAAGAAGATATCCGAAGGAACCGAACTGAGATTCAAGATGGACAAGGAAGGAATACAAAGATTTGAAAGCAGAATTTGGGTACCGCCAGTACCAGAGATTAAGGACGACATTTTGAGCGAGCCTCATAGCTCACGATATTCAATTCACCCTGGTAGTACCAAGATGTACCAAGATCTTCGACAACATTTCTAGTGGCCAAACTTGAAACGAGATGTTGCAGTGTGTGTTGCCAAATGTCTGACATGTCAAAAAGTGAAAGCAGAACATCAGAGGCCGAGTGGGTTGCTACAACCATTGGAGATTCCAGAATGGAAATGGGAACACATTACGATAGATTTAGTTGTTGGCCTTCCGACAACTCAGAAAGGCTACGACACAGTATGGGTTATCGTTGACCGATTGACAAAATCTGTACACTTCCTTCCGATCAGAATAAAATTTAACTTAGACCAGTTGGCAAAATTATATGTAAAAGAGATTGTTTCGAGACACAGAGTTCTGGTGTCAATTGTTTCCGATAGGGATCCGCGCTTTACATTGAACTTCTGGAATGACTACAGGAATGCATGGGTACGCAGTTGAGAATGAGTACGACATATCATCCTCAAACAGATGGACATAGTGAAAGAACGATTCAGACATTAGGAGATATGTTAAGAGCTTGTATAATGGACTTTAAAGGAAATTGGGATGATCACCTACCACTCGTAGAGTTCGACTACAACAACAGTTACCACGCTAGTATTGGTATGCCGCCTTATGAAGCGTTATACGATAAAAAGTGCATAAATCTGCTATACTGGGATGAAGTTGGCAAGAGATAATTACTAGGCCCATAATTGGTACAGCAGATAGCAGAAATAGTCAAAGTGATCCGAACAAAACTGGTAGCAACTCAAGATAGGCAGAAGAAATACGCTGATCCACACTGTAAAAATGTTGAGTTTGAATCGGGTAGTTATGTGTTCTTAAAGGTTTCTCCCTGGAAGGGAAAGATCAGATTCGGAAAGAAAGGGAAATTAAGCCCAAGATTCATTGGACCCTTTGAGGTACTGCGAAGGATCGGAGAGGTTGCTTGTGAAGTAGCCTTACCTCCAGCACTCGAGAATGTCCACAACGTTTTCCATGTTTCAGTTTTACGACCCTACAAGCCCGATTACAAGCACATGATTGAATACAAACCCATACATTTTGAGAAAGATTTATCTTATGAAGAAATTCCTGTTCAGATTGTTGATCGAAAAGAACAAGTTCTCAGAAATAAAGTAATACATTCTGTTAAGGTAATTTGGAGGAACCACAATGTTGAAGAAGCTATGTGGGAACTCGAAGAGCATATGATGACGAATTACCCTCATTTATTTAATTAATCTATTGTAAGCGATTCTGGGGACAGAATCTTTGTAAGGGGGGAGAATGTAATTGGACGAATTGATTGAGCCGTGCTTCTGAGGACAAAATCCTTTTAAGGGGGGAAAGATGTGACAAATGAGATTTTGTAATTTAATTTTAAATATTTATTGGATTAAATAAATATTTTTTGATGATTTAATTATTAGATTAAATAATTAATTGATGAAGTTGTGGTAGATTAATTTAATTATATGTGTTATATTTATTAAATTAATGTGGAGAATTTTTATTATTCAAAGTATGTATTTATGTGAGCTTATTGAATTAAATGAAACATTTAATAAGCATAATGTTCTTTTAATTAATGTAATAATTAATTAAAAATTTTATAATTTGACATAATTAATAAATGAGAAAATTAATTATGTAACTATGTGAATTAATGAGAAATTATTATATTTTATTTAAATTAAATTAAATAAGATATTTGATCTATTGTGTAATTGGGTGTGACACGATTAAACTATATTATAAAGGATTAATTAAATTAAGTGGGATTGAGTCTTTAAGAATAACCAAATAGAGCTTTAAGGGAAGTTGAGAGCAGTTAATCATGTATGGGTTAACTGACCTCAACGTTACTAGAGTTATATGTGCGCCTTGTTAGTTTTTCCATTTTACGTATTTACAATTAAGAGTTAACTTGAGAGTCAGAGAGAAATTGAGAACTTTTGAGGGAAATTGTGAATGAGTGATTGAAGAAGCATCTGAGAAAGGTTTTCCCTACTAAATCTACACTACACTTTGGGTAATCTCTTCAACCCAGTTTTTATTTACGTCATTTAAAGTTTCATGAAAATGGCTTTCAAGTTCTGTTAAAATCTCTGTAATTAGATATGGTTGTGATTATGTGGATATATATGTGATAATATGTTAGCATAACATGTTTTTACTATATATTGTAGATTTCCATATTATCAGTTTCATAAAAATATGTCGTATATTGTTGCTTCAAAAATTACAGAGTATAGAAATATGGCCATATGGCCCTTACTCACAAATTTAATACGTCAATCATATATTCTCTCATAAATTTTATACTTGTATATAATTATGCATGTTAAAACAAAGAAAACAAACTTGGAATGGACTGATTTAGTGTTATAACGAACCCATAGTGCCAATCTTCATGTTTTATCTAAAAAAAAACTTTCAAAATCACCAAGAACATAAAATTGCATGTTTTGATTCTGGAAATTGTATGTTTTAAATTGTTAAAATCATGCTAGGAAGGTTGAGTAATGATTATGTGTATAAAATAATGTTTGGGAATGTCTAATTTCATGTTGGCTAAAGAAATTGGTAGAAATTGGCATGTTCTGCATTTTTTGCGAACTGCAGTTTCTGATTCTGGTATGCCACACCGTAGCCCCTAAGAATAAAGCTTGAGACCAGCCTTGGCCATTATTGTCCAGTCAGAATTTGGTGTCGTGCTAAGTAAGCGCCACTAATATACTTGATGGTGGCGCCGCAGCGCCACTCTGCAGTCTGTCCAAGAATGAACATTTTAATGGTTCTATTTTAGGGACTGTAATAGTAACCTAATCTAATGAACATAAAAATGTGTTAGTCACATAATGTGATGTTAAAATTAGACTCTTAACATGTTAACTAAATATTTACGTGTTTAAATGTATTGTTGAACGCGTAGTTAGCTTGTTTTTTGTGTAGTGTAATATTACGTGAAAATAAGCGTGATAATTTGACTAAGTATAGTCATAACTAGAGTTTAGACCAAAGAATAAACTTGTGATGACTAGTTACGTTATAATTGACTGGTATTGTGAATGTAAATGGTATATAGGATTAAATCAAGGAACGTGTATAAATTAACGTGTAACCTACGCACGAGGTAAGTTTTCTAACCCTACTTGTTATTATTAATCAAGTTTATGAAAGTACATCGAATAAATTCTCGTTACTATTGATCAAGCTTAATTTGTTATATTTAAATTTTTTAATCTTTTCAAAGTATGATTCTGCTATACAATACTTATTCTATTGTATACCTCTTGAAATTGTTATTCGATTTAAATATCAGTTAATGTTGAACTTTGTTAGACTACCGAACCCTTTTTGATTCGACTAGTCCATAGTTAATGAACGTTCTAAATTTTAGAAACCTTGTTGAATTATCCAAACCAAACTTCCTTTGGTGCGGACTCTAATGTCAAATTGAGATGAACAACCCTGTTATAGGGGATTATTTACGCTTTAGCGTAAAGATATTGTGCACAGTATGGTACTGAGGGCTGATCCCCCTAGGTATGAGTAGAAGAGTCCATAGTCTTATGACTGTTAAAGGTTTCAAGTGTAACCCTTGATAACCTAGGGCATAGTTCATGGTCTTATGACCCTCAGAAGTTCTTTTGACTCTTGTTATTCATTCTTGATTCAAAAGTTGAGTTTTATTCCAGAAGTCTTTGATTCTCTCACATGTTATTATATTGTTGTTTCATTATTATATTTGTGGGCAATCGTGTTCACTCTTACGTAATAATAACATTGCAGTTAAGAATGAAAGGTCTGATTAGCCTTCTACTAGCAAAGGGAAGGGCAACATTAGCAAATGATGAAGACTTGTTGTTTATGTGATTGTGTAGTCATGTTCCAGACTTATGTTAATGTTATGTAAGACTTATTATTTGTTTATGTTCCACACAGATGTTAAAGGTTAGTTAGACTTGGGATTGAAATTTTTATTCTGATGTTGTAACCCCTTAAGGGGAGGATTTATTCTATCTATTGCATGGTTTGCATTTGTTATGGGTAGATAGATAGATGATATTTTTACAGTGAACACCAAATCCCGTGGAATAGAAGTACCCAGATTTGGGGGTGTCACAAAACCCTAAGGGTTAGGGTTTGAATAACCTAAGCCTTTTCGAGAGTTCGGTATGTCAAAATGATATTCCGTCAAAAGATTTGATGATAATATATCGTGAAAAGTTAAGGAAGCCGATAAAAGTTTTTCTCAAAAAACGTGCAGAAATCAGACAAAATAAAAATGATGGAAAGTATTGTTATGTACTTTTCATTCGTTTAACTACGTTAGGGGAAAACGTGAAGGAAAACGCTTAACGTCATTCAGTTTTTCGGAGATCCGAAGAATACGTAAAAGTTAATCGGTAAAGGAAAGACGAAATATCCAAATTTGGATTCTGAGAATCGCAGTTTTTAAAACTGTCAGACAAATTTCGCAAGACGGAAGCATGAAGCTTCCAAGGGAAGCTTCATAAATAGTAAGGAGATGGAGTAAGGAGGTGGGAATAGTAATTTAGGGGCAAAATGATTTGAGAGAGAGAGAGAGAGAGTTCGGATGAGGGAGAAGAGGAAAAGGAAGAGGAAAAGTTGGTTCGTGAGCAAACTTTGTCCGACGGAAGGAGATTAAAGAAGAAAGGTAATCTGAAACCTAACTTTTATATACTTTTCTTTAAGTTTTATATATTAAAAATATAACTTAATGAGAATAAGAAGTAAAAGATGTTAGGAATGATTTCATATGGTTGAAATCATGAGAAAATGAAGAAATAAGAATTTAAAGTTTACGTTATAAATTTCTTAAGGAATTATAAGATTCGTAATGAATTTGAGCGATCTGAATGAATCATATGAACAATTCAGTGACATAAGTAAGGAATGGTGTTTTATAACATCAAATTCCAAGAAAAAGTAAAATCGTAATCAAAATATCGATTAAAAATGAAGAACGAACGAAGAATGTGAAGAACACGCAAAGAACACGAAGAACGTTGTTTATGGACAAATTTAAAACAATCGTAGTATAATTATTATTGATGGACAAGTTTAAAACCATCACGTATAAGTTCGATGCTTATTTCTTAGTTAGGAACGGCAGAAACATTCATGAAGAACGGATTAAACTTAGCTATAACGAAGTTATGGTCAAAATTTTATAAAAGACGAACGAGAATTAGAATGTGTGTTAATGAACCCAAAAGTATAGGGTTTCATAATAATGTAAGAGAACGTAGAAAATGTGAGTCGTGGACTCAAGAACGAACGAGTTTTGAGTTTGGATAACCGAATTACGGACGAACGAATGAAGAACGTTAATAACGTAAAATAAACAAAAAATGAAGGATGAAGATTAAGCCAATCGAATTGCATGTTAACGGATTCAGAACGAAGTTCTGTCTAAGGGGGATTGAAGTATGTAAGATAAGGAAGAGAATGTCTTTGGAACGACCTCGTTCCGAGTTATAATGAATAAGTTATGAGATCGAGAAGTAAGCATCTCAAAACGATTAAACACTTAGAAATTTTTTTCAAGAATTAAGGCTTGGCGCCACAGCGCTAGCCATGCTTTGTAAGGTGGCGCCACAGCGCCTGACCGGGGAGTTGAGCACTACAAACTCGCGCCGCAGCGTGAGCAATTGCAAGGAGGGTGGCGCCGCAGTGCGAGCAATAACAAGGAGGGTGGCGACGAATGCTTTGAGTGGTAATGGCACATGAGAAAGATTATGAAGGAACCGTGGCAGCATGATCGGCAAGTGTAAGGCAAAACCCAGTGATGAGCTTTTAACTGCTCAAATCCTAGGGGAAGTGTAACGAAAGCTAATGAACATATAGTTCATTGAATCTAACACCTGATCAAGCGATTTAAACCTTAAATGAAGGTTGAACTGAAAGATTAAACGAGATTAAAAGACAAAGAATGTAACTGTAACGTCCGAGAAAAATCGAATTTTTATCAGAATTAAAATTTTATTTTATTATGTGGATTAAATGAATTTAATTGATTATTTATTTGAGTAAGCTATTTGAAGGTCGTTCTATGACCTAGAATGTGCGGATGTGTCTAGGATTCTAGCTATGTGGTAGAATTAAAGTGTTTGAATTTCTAAGACAAAAAAAATTCGAGAAATTTCCGTAAATTAAATAGACAATATGTATATGTATTGAGCAATGATAATGGACTTGGAAGATTGGTTAGAAGTTGTACAAGCCCAAGTGAATTAAATGGTGAGGCCCAACTATTGATTAATAAACAAGTTAGTGTTTGTTAATGCAAAGCCCAAAGGTTAAGTAAATCTAAGCCCAAGCTAGGATCCAATAAGTTGATTGACCCATGGGGCAAACCATATTAATAAGGTTAATGTGTGGTGACAAAGTTTATTGTGGTGACCAAGTTTAATGTGTAATGACCAAGTGTTAGGAGTAATGACCAAGCAAAGGATAAGATTTGTGATTAGCAAGTAATGAATAGTAAGGAGGTGGCTTAAGGAGGTGGGTTGGTATAATGACTAAACTACCCTAGCTTTGTAAGTTCTATAAATAGAGGAAGCTTGCTAGCCATTTATTACTTGTTCAAACAATCTAATATATTACAAAGTGCTTAAGTGTTAGAGAGAATAAGCCACAATAAGTTACTTTCATTTGCAAGAAGAAGAAGGCTACTTTACAAAGACTTCAAAGAGTAAGACTTCTTCTCCAATTATCTTCTATCTCTACTATGATAGATTGATAAGAAAAGTATGAATTAAGGAACATGGATGTTAAGAAGCAAGAAGAATGAGTAATCAATGAACTTAAGCCGTATAAGTAGGAAATAAGTCATTTACACTTGTATAAGTTATGAATTTATGAAAAAGTTATATGAACTTAATATGAGTTTATCTTAAGAAGTAGTATGAAAGTGAAGAACTTGTATGAATATGTATCATGTATACATGAATGATATTATATGTTGAGAACATATAAGTATGGGGATTAAAAAGACCTTAACTTTCATAAGTTATGAACAATGAAGCTATAAGTAGTTTATACTTTAATAAGTTATATGTTCATGAAAGGATAAGCCAAAATCCAACATGAAAATAAATTGTTGTAGTAAGTATGTTGAGATGTTCATATGATAAATTGAATTCATTTTAAGTAATGAACAAATCATAAGTAATGAGGATTTTAGAAAATTGCACGATTAGATTTAAATCGTCAATTAAGTGAAATTCTCGGAATAGAAGTCAAATTTTGTGTTTGAACTCGAAAACATTGGTTTTTAATGGAGACAAGTCATATTTGGCATTCTAGAGTTGCGAACTCAAAAATGATCGAATTTCGACTTAGAAGGAAGAAACGAGCGTTGAACATTCACGAACGTTTATCGTTTTGGTTAAAATTGAACCAATAGGTGAATTTTTAGCAAACGTAGTCAAATAGATAAAATTCTTGCATGAACGCTTAGAGTAGGTAATTTGTGAATCGTAGGCTTTTGAACGAACCAATTCGGACTTATAACGAAGAAGTTATGAGCCCGGGAAATTCGCAAAGTTAAAAAACTGTCCAAACTATCTGGTGCACAGAGCTGGCGCCGCGGCGCTAGCCCTAGGCCATTTTGTCACATCGCAGCGCGAGACTAAAATCGAGCATATCGAAAGTGGCGCTGCAGCATGCCCATCGAAAGTAAGGACTCAGCGTCGTAAGCATGCCAAGTCCGAGCATCCCCATCGTTAACTCATTTGACCGTAACATGAGATGTAGATATGATTTGGCGCAGCACACATTTCTAGAATAAAGATAGTGATGAATGTTTACAAACACAAGGCAAGGAATGTAATTGATTTAAAAGTAAACACATCTTAAGGAACTTGAAGTAACATTTTTAAAACTTTGTTAAACCTTAAGGATAGTGCATAAATGTTGAGATAACCTATTCAGATATGAATGCAAGTATAATGATAAACCAGAATTAATATTAAATAAATCTAATACATAATTAGATTGAGATGAAGGGTAAGATATATTCATATACATACTTGATTATGTATGACCTAATATGAGGCATTATGTGATCATGTGTTGTAGAGACTTGAAAGACTCAAACATAAAGTAATTATCTTTGTGAGTACGCTAAAGGCAAGTATTCTAACTCTTGTCTCGGTTCAATCAACAAGTTTTGAAGTTCATGTATCCTTACGCATGAATTGATGTATGATAAAGTTAAAGCCAATCCTTTCTACCAAATATTGATATATTGGTTGGATTATTGATAATCTATCCATCATTTATTAAATATTGTTATCTTTTGTCAACTACTTGATATGGTTTTCAAAAGAAGACCGAGTATGTTAAATAAATGTTTTGTTGTCATCTGACAGGAGAGCACGTGAGGTTGCCACAAATTAAACGTATATATGTTTAATGAATGTAGTGTTGATCAACATAGAGTACAATAGTCGATCACCTAGAAGTGCTCGTAAGTAATAATACAGACTTCTCGACTTAGTTCCGGTTGACCTTTTCAAAGAAGAATGAAATGCTCAAGGTCTTGAACCGGAGTTAATGTTTTACAGAATATTGTTATTATTGTAAAAAATTTTGAAAGAAAAATGAAGTGCTATTTTGAATCATCAATAGTACTTCATAACTATTGTTCAGTTATTGAAGATATACAATTCTTATATGTCAAGTACGTTGTTTATTGAAATTGCCATACTTGGTGAGCTAGTTATGCTCACTCTTTCTTGAACCATATGAATGCAGCTAAGACTGAACGTCCCAAAGGATCGAATAAGGATAAAGGAAAAGCTAAGGCAGATCGTTAAGCTGTCTATGTAATAGTATAGGTTTAATGTTGTAATGTAATTGATATTATGACAAAGAACTTGTGTAATGGGTTAGAACTTGGGAAAAATGTAAATATTATTTTGATTATATAGAAGAGATATTCATTCTCTTGAGGCTGTTCAATTGGATGAATGTATGAATGTTAGTACAATATAGCACCATCTGTCGGGTTGGAAGATACCCGGATTTGGGGGTACTACAGGTTGGTATCAAAGCCTAGGTTATAAAACTTAAGGGGGAAACTAGAACCTTAAGTCATAACCTTAAGAAAGAATAAAGAAGTAAAAGATGGAAAATAACCCTATAAAAATGCATTATATTATATTATGTATTTTTATTATTCTACTGGCGTGTACTAATCAAACTATATTGTTTTATTGTAGATGTTAGGAGAAAATGATATGTATAGAGACATACATGTAGTAAGCGAGGATTCGATAAATCGAGTAGAGATACTACCAAATCCCATAGCAGTAGAACCAAAAGTGGTGACAATCGAGTCTGGAGACTCGGACAATTTAGACTACATGTCTGTGTTTGATGGCATGCTGGAGGAAGAGGTGGACGTGATGTCCTTTGACCAGGTTGCACCTACAGAAGAGTTGACTACGGGGGAGTCAATGAAGGCACTATTCATGTCAGTATTGGATAGAAACGTCTAGTATTGTCAAGAGGTTAAGGAGTTAAAAGAGGAACTCCAAGCTGTCCGTGAGGACAAGACTAGTATGGAAGGGATGTGGGAAGAGGAGCATGATGATTGAGTTTTGGCCAAGGACAAGGTTTATGAAATTGAAACACGAAGTCTTTGAGCTCAGCGAGAGCTAAAGACTAAGAAATGTAAGGTAAAGAGGATGTCCTATATATAGGAGTTCTCATGTGGATTTCAATGACAAAGTAGTCAGTATCCGATAGAAGAAGGGCAGACTCGACATACTATCAGTCGGGATGTCGTTGTCGGTCTGGCCACGAAAGAGTTTGAGAATGCCATTCGGCAGATGTAATCTAGTAATAGCTGGAATAGTTTAGATATGTAAATATTATGTATCTAGTAGTGACGTAAAACCCTCTTTTGTATATCAAGGGTAGTCTTTTGTAAATCCCAATTTTTAGAAAATAATTACGGGATGGTAATGTAATCAGCTTAGGTTGTGTAATGTAAACAATGTAGTGTTATACTACAAGTTATGAATCAATATAAGTCTTTTTATGGAATATATTGAGTAATGAGTATGATTTATTATTTCATCACAAATAATAACTAACCAACAAGAAGAAAGTAATAATAACGTGTTGTTTTCTTAACAGCAAAATGCCGCCAAGAATGAGACAAAGAAATCACGATTCTAATGCTAACTAATCGGAGGGAGGTCCGGTTAATCCAATGCAAGAGTTCGTTAATCTTTTAACGGCCGCGCTTAATAGGACTGGGGCTAATGTACCCATAAATCCTGGGGTAGTACGAGCTACTACTTTTAAGGATTTCAAAAGTGTCGGTCCGCCGGAGTTCAAAGGAACTACGGACCCTATAGAAGCCTAAACTTGGGTAAAAGAGATTGAGAAAGAATTTGTAATAGCAAATGTTGATCAAGGTTAAAAGGTTGCCTTTGCAACCTATATAATGAAAGGAGAGGCCAATTTCTAGTGGGAGGCAAACAAGGCTAAGGCCGGTATAGAAAATCTAATGTGGGTGAGGTTCAAGGAGATTTTCTTCAAGAACTATTTTCCCACGAGCATGCCGGGAAGAATGGAGATGTGGTTTCTTGATTTGAAACAAGGGGATATGACGGTTCCCCAGTATGATGCCAAGTTTAATGAATTGGCAAGATTTGCTCCACATCAAGTGGACACTAAAGTGAGAAAGACTAGACGATTCGAGCAGGGCTTGAAACCCTGGCTCTATAGCTGAATTTCTGTGTTCCAAAGTACTTCCTTTGGAACCATATTAGAGAAGGAAATAATTGCCGAAGGTGGGAATGAGGCTCTCAGCCAGTACCACAAGGATAAGAAAAACAAGAGTAAAGTTGATGGGGGAATAAAGACCGAGGGAGCCAGTGGTAGTGGTGACGGTCAAAAGAGGAAGGGTTTTAACTCTGGGAATACCGGAGTAAAGCAAGGGGATTCTAAGAGGAGGATGGAGGCTTGTAAAACCTGTGGGAAGACTCATTTAGGAGTCTGTCTCAAGGGAAAGGCAGTATGTTATAATTGTGGACAGGAAGGGCATATTTCTCCTAACTGTCCAAATCCGAAGAAAAATCACGGATGTTTTGTATGTGGATCAACTAACCACATTGCAAAGAACTACCCAAAGAAGGGGACAGATGGAAATAAGGGCACTAATAGCGGTAAGTTGGCTATTAGTGGTCCAGCTCAGCCGGGTAGACCAATGACCCATACTTTTAATATGACGGTCCCAGATGCGGTGGCATCAGGGGATGTAGTTGCAGGTATTATCCCAATTAATAACATAAATGCTTGCGTGCTATTTGATTCGGGTGCTACTTGTTCGTTTATAGCATGTGATTTTGCTAGACGATTAGAATTACTTTCCAAAAAGTTGTTTATACCTTTGATTATTAAGGCAGCAAACGAAGAGATAATTCCTGTCAAAGATATTCATAGGAATTGTTGTTTAGATATACGTGGTTGTAAGTTATCGATAGATTTAATACCGATAAAGTTAGGAGAATTCGACGTAATTCTCAGAATGGATTGGTTGATTAACCATGGTGCAATTATAGATTTCCAAAAGAAATGTGTGAGCATTAAGACGTTGAAACAACCTCCTGTAATATTATATGGTAATAAATCGTCGGGACGCTCGTGTTGTCTTACGATGACACAAACAAGAAAACTCTTAAGTAAGGGATGTGTAGGTTATCTGTGCCATGTTGTTGACACCCAGGGAGTGGGAGCAACCATGGAACAAATACCCATAGTGAACGAATTCATGGATGTGTTTCCAAGTGAATTACTGGGTTTACCGCCAGATGGGGAGATCAAATTTGTAATAGACATTGTGCCAGGAGCAGCACCAGTCTCAAAGGCACCATACCATATGGCGCCTATGGAAATGAAAGAGCTAATGGTTCAGTTACAGGAACTATTGGATAAGAAGTACATTCAACCAAGTGTTTCCCCGTGGGGGGCACCGATATTGTTTGTCAAGAAGAAAGACGGATCGTTAAGGCTTTGTATCGACTATCGAGAGTTAAACAAGTTAACGATAAAGAATAAATACCCATTGCCCAGGATCGATGATCTTTTTGATCAATTGAAAGGGGTAAAGTATTTTTCTAAGATAGATTTGCGGATGGGGTATCACCAATTGAAGGTTAGGAAGGAGGACATACCAAAGACAACATTCAGGACTCGTTATGGTAATTACGAGTTTCTGGTAATGTCATTTGGGTTGATGAATGCACCAGCTGCATTTATGGATATGATGAACAGAGTGTTCAAACCATATTTGGACAAGTTCATCGTTGTGTTTATCGATGATATTCTAGTCTATTCTAAGACGCCAGAAGATCATGTTGAACACCTAAGATTAGTGTTGGAGACACTACAAAAGGAGGAGTTATATGCGAAATTTACTAAGTGTGAATTTTGGCTGGAGAAGGTACAGTTTTTAGGTCATGTCATTGACCAAGAAGGGATTTCAGTGGATCCAGCGAAGGTAGAAGCAGTGATGAGCTGGGAACAATCAAAAACGACGACTGAGGTGCGGAGTTTCCTAGGGTTAGGGGGATACTATCGAAGATTTATCCACGATTTTTCGAAGATAGCTACCCCGTTGACTAACTTGACAAGGAAAACGGTGAAAAACGTGTGGATGGATAAATGTGAAGATAGTTTTCAAGAACTGAAGAAAAGATTAAGTGAAGCGCCTGTTTTGTCATTACCCGATGACACATGAAATTTTGTAGTTTATAGCGATGCTTCAGATAGAGGACTTAGTTGCGCGTGCTCATGCAAAGATGGCAAGGTCATTATAGATGCATCACGACGATTGAAGGATTATGAGAAAGTTTATCCTACTCATAATCTGAACTGGCATGCAGAGTATTTTGCCTTAAAGATATGGAGACATTATCTTTATGGGGAAAAATGTGAGATATACACCGACCATAAAAGTCTAAAATATATCTTCACTCAAAAGGGGTTGAATATGAGACAGAGAAGATGGCTGGAGTTGATAAAGGATTACGATTGTGAAATCCTGTATCACCCTGGGCAAGCCAATGTAGTTGCCGACGCCTTAAGTAGGAAGGGTCGGGAAAGGTTATCTATGTTAACGACTCAAGATGAGTTAATAACAGAGATGGCTCGGATGGAAATAGAAGTGAAGATTCCAAGTGACTCGAGGCAGATACTTTTTACGACGGAGATGAAATCTACTATCGTAAAGAGAGACAAGGAGGTACAACTCAAGACTGATAAGTGTAACCAAGTGAAGAAGCGGTTAACCGATAAAGAAGATACTAAGTATAGTCTTGATAATGAGGGATTATTAAGATTTGAAGGAAGAATTTGGGTTCGGAATGAGACGGAATTAAAGGAGCAAGTGTTATAAGAAGCTCATAGTTCAAGGTACTCCATACATCCTGGTAGCACTAAAATGTATCAAGACCTTCGACAGAGTTTTTGGTGGCCGAATATGAAGAGAGAAATAGCTGAATACATGAGTAAATGCTTAACTTGTCAAAAAGTTAAAGCTGAACATCAACGACCAAGTGGCTTGTTACAGTCATTGGAGATTCCAAAATGGAAATGGGAGCATATCACGATGGACTTCGTGGTGGGACTTTCGACAACGACAAAAGGGTATGATTTGATTTGGGTAATAGTGGACGGGTTAACCAAATCGTCTCACTTTTTACCAATTAGGGCCAAGTATAACTTAGACCAGTTAGCTAAACTTTATGTTAAGGAAATTATTTCCAAACATGGCGTACCAGTATCGATTATGTCAGATCGTGATCCACGATTCACATCGAACTTTTGGAGAAGTTTGCAAGAACAGTTGGGAACACAGTTGAAGTTTAGTACAGCGTATCATCCATAAATTGATGGGCAGAGCGAGAGGACAATTCAGACGTTAGAAGACATGTTGAGGTCTTGCGTCATGGATTTTAAGGGTAGTTGGGATGATCAACTACCACTTGTAGAGTTTGCGTATAACAACGGTTATCATGCAAGCATAGGCATGCCGCCTTATGAAGCTTTGTATGGAAGAAGGTGCAGAACACCATTGTATTGGGATGAAGTGGGAGAACACTGGATGCTAGGACCAGAATTGGTGCAGCAGATAGTGGATATAATAAAGTTAATTTGGATGCATCTTGTTACAGCTCAGGATAGACAGAAGAAGTATGCAGACTTGCATAGATTAAATCGAGAGTTTGAAGTAGGCTCATATGTGTTTCTAAAGGTATCTCCCTAGAAAGGAAAGATACACTTTGGAAAGAAAGGAAAGTTAAGTCCAGGGTTTATAGGACCTTTTGAGGTATTAAAAAGGGTGGGAGAGGTAGCTTATGTGATAGCATTACCTCCAGATCTAGAAAGAATACATAATGTGTTCCACGTATCTGTATTACGTCCTTATAAGCCGATTATAAGCACGTAATTGAATATGAGCCGATTCATATTGAGAAGGACTTAACGTATGAAGAATTGCCGATTTAAATTATCGATAGAAAGGAGCAAGTTCTGCGGAACAAAGTAATACCTCCGGTAAAGGTATTATGGAAGAACCACGATGCCGAAGAAGCAACGTGGGAATTAGAAGAAAAGATGAAGAAAAATTTTCCTCATCTATTTAATTAAAGTAAGACGAGATTCTGGGGACATAATCCTTATAAGGGGGGAATGATGTAACGACCGAAAAATTCAGATTTTATTGTCAAATAATTTTATTGAATTAAATAATAATAACATTATATTTTATGTGATATCAATATGGTTGTCTTTCTATAACCTAATAATGTTGGAATGTCGTAGTATTTTAGCTACGTGAAGGAATTAAAGTGTTTGAATTTCTAAGACAAAAATAAAAGTTTTCCGTGAAATTTTCCAAAAAACACTATTCATCGGTATTTGCTCCGGAATTATTTTTGAATTTTCGAGAAATACGAAATGATAGAATATCAAGGTAAGATGGATTATGTAATAATAATCTAGTTATGGAAAATGTAATATTTCGCTTGCAGACTTAATTTATGAATATTAAGGAAAGCGAAGTATTAATAAGTAATTAATAATTGTATGATACTTAGGTATTGTACAAGGTAATGAAAATGAGTATAATACCCAGTATTATACAAGTTTGTATGAAGGATGGTATATCGTATATAATAAATTTCTATACGAGTTAGAATACAAAAATGATACATAGACAATATGTATATGTATTGAGTAATGATAATGGACTTGGAAGATTGGTTAGAATTTGTACAAGCCCAAGTGAATTAAATGGTGAGGCCCAACTATTGATTTATAAACAAGTTAGTGTTTGTTAATGCAAAGCCCAAAGGTTAAGTAAATCTAAACCCAAGCTAGGATCCAATAAGTTGATTGACCCATGGGGAAAACCATATTAATAAGGTTAATGTGTGGTGACCAAGTTTAATGTGTAATGACCAAGTGTTAGGAGTAATGACCAAGCAAAGGATAAGATTTGTGAATAGTAAGTAATGAATAGTAAGGAGGTGGCTTAAGGAGGTGGGTTGGTATAATGACTAAACTACACTAGCTTTGTAAGTTCTATAAAGAGAGGAAGCTTGCTAGCCATTTATTACTTGTTCAAACAATCTAATATATTACTTAGTGCTTAAGTGTTAGAGAGAATAAGCCACAATAAGTTACTTTCATTTGTAAGAAGAAGAAGAAGGCTACTTTACAAAGACTTCAAAGAGTAAGACTTCTTCTCCAATTATCTTCTATCTCTACCATGATAGGTTGATAAGAAAAGTATGAATTAAGGAACATGGATGTTAAGAAGCAAGAAGAATGAGTAATCAATGAACTTAAGCCGTATAAGTAGGAAATAAGTCATTTACACTTGTATAAGTTATAAATTTATGAAAAAGTTATATGAACTTAATATGAGTTTATCTTAAGAAGTAGTATGCAAGTGAAGAACTTGTATGAATATGTATCATGTATACATGAATGATATTATATGTTGAGAACATATAAGTATGGGGATTAAAAAGACCTTAACTTTCATAAGTTATGAACAATGAAGCTATAAGTAGTTTATACTTTAATAAGTTATAAGCTCATGAAAGGATAAGCCAAAATCCAACATGAAAATAAATTGTTGTAGTAAGTATGTTGAGATGTTCATATGATAAATTGAATTCATTTTAAGTAATGAACAAATCATAAGTAATGAGGATTTGCCGAAAATTACACGATTAGACGATAATCGTCGAATTCGTGAAATTCTCGGAATAGAAGTCAAATTTTGTGTTTGAACTCGAAAACATTGGTTTTTAATGGAGACAAGTCATATTTGGCATTCTAGAGTTGCGAACTCGAAAATGATCGAATTCCGACTTAGAACGAAGAAACGAGCGTTGAACATTCACGAACGTTTATCGTTTTCGTTAAAAATGAACCAATAGATGATTTTTTAGCAAACGAAGTCAAATAGATAAAATTCTTGCATGAACGTGTAGAGTAGGTAATTTGTGAATCGTAGGTTTTGAACGACCTAATTCGGACTTATAACGAAGAAGTTATGAGCCCGAGAAATTCGCAAAGTTGAAAAATTGTCCAAACTATCTGGTACACAAAGTCGGCCATTTTGCAAATGAGACTAAAACCGAAAGATATCGAAAGTGGCGCACAGTAGCTTCCAATCGAAAGTAAGGACTCAACGCCATTGTACCAAGTCCGGCATCCCCATCATTAACATCATAAAATACAGCACGAGATGTAGATATGATCAGCCATAGCAATACCAACCCTAGAATAAAGATAGTGATGAATGTTTACAAACACAAGGCAAGGAATGTAATTGATTTAAAAGTAAACACATCTTAAGGAACTTGAAGTAACATTGTTAAAACTTTGTTAAACCTTAAGGATAGTGCATAAAGGTTGAGATAACCTATTCAGATATGAATGCAAGTATAATGATAAACCGGAATTGATAGTAAATAAATCTAATACATAATTAGATTGAGATGAAGGGTAAGATATAGTCATATACATACTTGATTATGTATGATCTAATATGAGGCATTATGTGATCATTTGTTGTAGAGACTTGAAAGACTCGAACATAAAGTAATTATACCGTAGCAGGCGCTAAAGGCAAGTATTCTAACTCTTGTCTCAGTTCAATCTGAACAAGTTTTGAAGTTCATGTATCCTTACGCATGAATTGATGTATGATGAATTTAAAGCCAATCCTTTCGGCTAGAATTGATATATTTTTTGGATTATTGATAATCTATCCATCTGTTATTAAATATTGTTATCTTTTGTCAACTACTTGATATGGTTTTCAAAAGAAGACTTAGTACATTAAACAAATGTTTTTGTCGTCATACGACAAGCACGTGAGGTTGCCACAAATTAAACGTATATACGTTTAATGAATGTAGTGTTGATCAACATAGAGTACAATAGGCTGATCATCTAGAAGTGCTCGTAAGTAATACCGGACTTACGGACTTAGTTCTGGGTTGTCCTTTTTCAAAGAAGAATGAAATGCTCAAGGTCTTGGACCGGAGTTAATGTTTTACGGAATATTGTTATTATTGTAAAAAAAATTTAAAGAAAGATGAAGTGCTAATTTGAATCATCAATAGTACTTCATAACTATTGTTCAGTTATTGAAGATCTACGATTCTTATGTGTCAAGCACGTTGTTTATTGAAATTATCATACTTGCTGAGCTAGTTATGCTCACTCTTGCTTGAACCATATGAATGCAGCTAAGACTGAACGTCCCGAATGATCGAATAAGGATAAAGGAAAAGCTAAGGCAGATTGTTAAGTTGTCTATGTAATAGTATAGGTTTAATGTTGTAATGTAATTGATATTATGACAAAGAACTTGTGTAATGGGTTAGAACTTGGGAAAATGTAAATATTATTTTGATTATAAAGAAGAGATATTCATTCTTTTGAGGCTGTTCAATTGGATGAATATATGAATGTTAGTACAGTATAGCACCATCTATCGGGTTGGAAGATATCCGGATTTGGGGGAGCTACAAGATACATGGATTTGGGGGCATCACAGGTTAGTATCAGAGCATTAGGTTATAAAACTTTAGGGGGGAAGAACCTTAGGCTAATAACCTCATTAGAAAAGGAGAAATCCAAAGGAAGTAAACTCGAGTCGAAGGAGTTAATAAGGTATTGAGAAAACTCAGTACCGAAAGATTTAAAAGATGGAAATTAACCTTAAATAAATTAAATGTGATTTGTGCTTATACTATTTTGTATTATGTACTAATCAACAAATTATGTGTTATTGTAGATGTCCATCGATAACTTCATGTATAGGGATATGTTGGTCGATGTGGATGGGGAGATGGAGGTAGTATCGTTTAATACGGTGGTACCTGCACTAGAGCCAACACCTCCAGAGGCAATGAGGGCATTATGTCTGGCAAAGGCTTGACCGAATGTGCAACCAGCACTATTGTGCAGAACCAGAGGAAGGAGATTAGTGATCTCCATGAAGCTGAGGTGTCTGCAGAAGCAGATTTTGAGATTGAGCATGACGAGAAGTTGCTCATGAAGAATAAGGCGACGGATTGTAAGAATGAGGTCGATAAGCTTCGTAAAGAACTGGGGGAGAAGGACCAGGATGACTACCTATAGTAGAGCACCGATAGTCCCTAGGGTAGCCAGGATGACAACTTTTAAGGAATTTAAAAGCGTAGGTCTGCCGGAGTTCAAAGGAATTACGGACCCAATTGAGGCCCAGACATGGGTAAAGGAAATAGAGAAGGCGTTTGTTATTACAAACGTAGGGGAGGCGTAAAAGACTTCTTTTGCGACCTATATGATGAAGGGAGAAGCCAACTTTTGGTGGGAGGCTCACCAGGGTGGGGCTAGAATAGATGAGGTAATGTGGGAACAGTTCAAGAAGGTTTTCTTCGAGAATTATTTCCCTACAAGCATGTAGGGGAGGATGGAGATTAAGTTCTTAGAACTTAAGAAAGGGGACATGATGGTTCCCTAATACGCAGCCAAATTCAATGAATTGACAAGGTTTGCTCCACACCAAGTGGACACTGAGGAGAGGAAGGCTCGTAGGTTTGAGCAAGGCCTAAAAACCTGGCTCTATAGTAGGATTTCTATTTTCCAGAGTGCCTCATATGAGACCATTTTGGAGAAATCAATCATCGCGGAGGGTGGTATTGAGGCTTTGAGCCAATACCACAAAGAGAGAAAGAATAAGAGTAAAGGAAATGGAGGACCCAAGGTCGAAGGAGCTAGTGGTAGTGGCAGCCAAGAGGAAGAGTTTTAACTCTGGGAATACTAAAGTGGAACAAAGGGATCCTAAGCGTAGGATCGAAACATGTAAGACATATGGAAAGGCTCATCTAGGAGTCTGTCTGAAGGGGAAATTAATTTCTTATAACTGTGGACAGGAGGGTCATATATCACCCAATTATCCTAATCCTAAGAAAAACCATGGCTGTTTTGTTTGTGGGTCAATGAACCACATTGCAAGAAATTGCCCAAAGAAGGGGTCGGAGGAAAGTAAGGGTGGTAGTAGTGGTAAGTTAACCATTACTGGACCACCATCATCAGGTAGACCTATGGCCCGTAATTTTAATATGACTGTCCAAGATGCGATTGCATCAACGGATGTAGTAACAGGTATCATTCCAGATAATAAAATGAATGCTTATGTTTGATTCAGATGCTACTTGTTCTTTTATAGCATGTGAATTTGCTAAGTGATTAGGTTCATTCCCAAAAGGATTATAAATACCCTTAAATGTTAAGGTAGAGAATGAGGAAATAACTCCCGATGAACATATTCATGGGAATTATTTCATGGATAATAGAGGTAAGTAAGTATTGGTAGATAAGTACCGATAAGGTTGAAAGAATTTGAAATAATTCTTGGTATAAATGGGTTGATTAACCATAGAACTTTAATAGATTGTCATAGGAAAAGTGTTCACCTTCGGATTTCTAAGGAACCCAAGGCAGTGTTCTACGGTAATAAATCATCAGGATGGTCTTGTTGTCTAACCATGACGCAAGCTAGGAAGATGTTGAGGAAGAGGTGTATAGAATACTTGTGCCAGGTTGTGGTCACCCAGAGAGTGGGAGCACCGGTATTGTTTGTAAAAAAAAGGATGAGTCGTTACGATGGTATATCGACTAGCATAAGTGAACAAGTTAATAATTAAGAATAAATACCCAATGCCCAGGATCGATGATCTAATTGATTAGTTGAAAGGGGCAAAGTATTTTTCTAAGATAAATTTGTGTACGGGGTATTGTCAGTTGGAAGTAAGGAAGGAGGACATACCTGAGACGACGTTTAGAACTCGTTATGGTCATTACGAGTTTTTGTTATGTCGTTTGGGTTGACTAATGCATTGAAGTTAGACTTTTCGTAAGGGGCGCCAAGCAAGTCGGTGGCAAATTGATATGTACTCTTGTGAAGTGCTATGGTTGAAAGTACCATTAGCGTCACAGAGTGTTCAAAATAATATTTGGGCAAGTTTGTCGTAACGAGCTTTGAACGCTCAAAAATGTATAACGAATGCGTTATTAGAACGTTAATAATGAATTCATCGTTAACAGATTTGAAAACTAGTTTTTCCCGGATGAAATCGTAGTATATGTTACATGTAAGAAAATGGCTTTTGAACGAGCCAATTCCGACTTATAATGATCAAGTTACGAGTCCTGAAAGAATTGAGTAGGAAAATTTTGCAATTTCTTAAGGATTAAAGGTTTGCATTGCCAGTATTTGCCCCCTAAACACATTACACCCGCATGAATACGGGTAGAGTGAACAACGTATGATCGGCGCCACAATGCAACTCGTAAGCGAGAATCTCAACATTTGTGCCAAGACCGAGAATTAGGTATCAAGTGTGAAATATGCAATACCAAAAGGTATCTAGAGGACAAATACACAACAATGAGTAAGGAAAAATGTTGGACTAATTTAATTGTGAACCCAATTGTTGCAAGACAAGTATGGGGCATGTATGAACTTAATATACATAGTAAAACCATTACTATATCATGTATATAGTGATGATTCTAGGAATGAAACAATTGTTTAACTAGTAATTAAATGAAGAACGTAAAATGTAAGAAAGTGAATAGTATTCAATTTCGAGGATACTTAACCATGGTTTATAAGTATTGGTTTAGTGACATAAGATCAATAATAAGCCGTAAAGAAGGATAAGTAACTGTAAATGAGTTTTATTAATGAAATAAATTCGATTAAGTTATAGAAGAGAAAGAAGTTGGTAAAAACAATGTGATTAGATTATTTGGTAACTAATTTCAGTGTGCTATGTGAATATATCATATAGAGACTGTAAAACTCAAGAATTATTGAATATTTATTTGAAGACGCTTGAAGGCAAGTTTTCTTAATGCTTGTCTAACCTTTGTGTTAGCCAGGTTTTCTGTGATTCGTGTTATGAGATGCATGAATTGTTTTACGAAAGGGTCGATGCCAGTTTTAACTCAGCTAGACTAATCTTAAAATATTGATTTATTTATTTACATGTCTTTCAATATAGAATTGATAACGCTATCCTACACCAATTATTTGGTACGAATTCAAGGTAAGGCTGAGTATGAATAAACAAATGTACTTTACATCGATTATTCGATGGGTACGCGAGGTTGCCAAAACTTAAATGTAAATACGTTTAACGGATGAATGTTGATCAACATAGAGTACTATAAGTTGATCACCTAGAAGTGCTTGTAAGAAATATCGGACTTACGGTCTTAGTACCGGATTGTCCTTTTTCATGAATAAAAAAAACTAAAGAGAATGTTCATGGTCTTTTACCCTACTCAGAATTCCTAAGTTACTATATGTACTTCGGAAATATTTTATGAGAATTAAAAGTGCTATTCAATGTTTCATAGTACTTCATAACTACTTGTTCAATTATTGAAGAATAATCATATGATTCTCGAAGTGGTATTTATATAATATATTGTTAGACTTGTTGAGCTAGTTATGCTCACTTCTTGCTTGAATTATATGATTGCAGCTAAGGTCAAACGAACCGAGAGTTCTAATAAAGATAAAGGCAAGGTGAAGATGAATAATTAGTTCATCCTGTAATAGACTAGTATGTTGTATGAATCATATTATAATGAACAAAGAATGTAACAGTTTCTGAACCTGGGGAATGGATTTATTATTATTATTGTAATAAGAATGTAGTTAATACTCTCATTTTGATGTTGTTTCAATGGAATGAATGTGTAGTTATGAGTACCATGTAGCACCATCTTCTGGGTTGGAAGATACCCAGATTTGGGGGCATCACAGTAACGCGGGTTACGGAACCGATATTCGGGGACCGTAGTTGCAATAAACAAACGTGAAGGAATTACTATGATTGTGATTCCTTAGACGTTGAGTGACGAGGGTAATGAATAACATTTCGATGTTATGTTGTGGTAATGAGAGATAAGTGTGAAGTGTATAGACGCTGTAAATGCAATGTTATTGTGATGAACGATCGGTCTTAGCATTTAACGAACGGTATGGCTTCGACATTACGAACGAGTAATGAACGTAGGGTTCATGTAATGAATAACGAAGGAAGTAAATAAGATATGAATTATCAAGAAAGTCGTAATGAACTGTAATAAGATTAATGAAAGCCGAATGTGAGTCGGATAAAGAATTAATCCCGAGGTATGGCATTTAGTTGCCAGAAAGCCATAAGGAATAAGAAATTGACTTAACGAACATTAGAGTTTTAATGGTTCGGATAAGTTAAGATAAGTTTAGGTTGTGGTACAATCGTAACCTTTGATGGTTGACATATGGGAGCTGGGCTAAACAATTCCTTTAGAGAGCGAAGGAATATACGAAACTGGCAACCGATCTAACTCACTGTAAAGGCAGTGTAGATGAGACGGGAACTTATTTGTTGGTTGTTTGTGGGAAACCACTCAGAGTACCATATGGACTACTAGCAGAGACACGATGTGTGCTGAGTCCTAGAAGAGTATAAGAAGAAGATAAGAATGCAAATCATCAAAGATGATGAACGTATGAGTAAGACATCTCTGTATGTCATGAAGTCGTAAATCGATAAAGAAAGTTAGTCGTGTAAACTTAAATTACAAGAACGCGAACCCTAAGAAGTAAAGTTAAGTAAACCAATGTGTAAGTCAAGTATATGACTAATTGGTGTATGTGTTATTTCCTTATGTGTTTTATAGGGATTGGAATGAGCAGTTCAGCGTAAGTTGTAGCTGTGCGTAAGGCAAGTTTCCTAACTTCATTCATATTTTAAATGAATGTTAGTTTCTTAAATTTCTCAGATGTTGAACTTGAGAAGTTCTGTCTATGTACGAATGTGCGATATTTGTACAAGGTGGTAGAATATATGAGACCTTGTACCACAATTTGAACACTTCGGTGTTTCTATGAGATGAATTGTTCTGTGATTGAACTGTTCAATAAGAGAATGTTATGTTTATACATGAACCGTTATTGTTAAGTCTGTGCTATTGATTCTAGACAGACATGATGTGTATGGAAAAGGTAGAAGAATGAAAGTATTTCAAAGTGAATTTGACTAATGTTTTAAATGATAGGAATCAAGATTATTCCTATTATTCAAGCTACTTCATAACCTTTGTTCGGTTATCGAAGTTCTAAAGGAATGTTTAAACTATTGAAGTTATTTGTTCAACTGCTATGACTTGCTGGACAATTGAATGCTCACACTTTCTTTAAATGAAAAACATTTTCAGCGTACAAGTAGAAGAACATAAGGATCCCGTAAAGATCAAGCTGATCGGTATTCAGAAGAAGTGCTCTTTATTAGATGAATGAGCGTAAAGATCAAGCGAAGACTTGTAATGTTGAATAATGAAATTAAACTATAGACTAGTTTAATGAACTGTTATGTATCATTGGTGGCGGATGAAAGTCACTCGTGTAAGATTGTAAAGAATAATGTAATTATCATTATTTGTAATGAATTAGGTTATAAGGTATTAGAAGCTAGGAATTGAGAATGTATGTTGTTATATTTTAGTATATAATGATGTATGTTTGGAAAGAAGTGACTGTGACGTATGGAATCTGGGTATGAAGATAGACCAGACTTCGAGGCGTTACAAAGTGGTATCAAAGCTGATAGGTTATAAATCTTAGGTATGAGTACCTAAGACTATAATCGTAAAGAGAAGGATAAGAAGATCGTTGAGTTAAACGATTAAGGAAGAAGATCACCACGTGATCGTAGTGAATCGTAGTAACAGATGATTTATTAAATGATGAATGATTTATAGCTAATGCTATGAATGAATGGTACTACAAAGTAGTACGGGAAGAAGATCTCAGATTGAGTTTTGAAGGATAGCATACGAAATAAAGAAAATTCGTATTAAGTGAAGAGAAAGTTAGAAGTTGCAAATTTTCAATTGAGGACTCATGTGATAGCTGAGTTGTGTGAACCTTTGTTATGGGCAGAGGTTTGTGCTTTGGTGTAACAACTGCTTAGTTTATTACAGTGATAATCATTGGAATATGTCACGCTATCAATATGTGTATGACGAGAAGGTGAATCTTTTCTCATGTATATACTTGATAGGTAGAGAACGATATGGTAGGTACGAATTCTTGAAACTCATACTTATGGTAAGTTCGTGACTCATAATAATATGGTATGTTTTTGACCTTCTCAGCGAATGGACGCCTATGGTCTGACTGGGATAAGTTCTTAAACTCATATTATTGTGGAAAGTTCTTGAACTCATAATGTGTGGTAAGTTGATGGACTGTACTAAGGTATAGGGATGTTTAGACTGAAAGTGTGTCTTTTTAGTAGTCTTAACATTGAAGGTGCTAGAGAAGATTAAGTATTGTTGCAAGTAAGACAATGAAGGAAGATGGAGAAATAGGATATTCCAAGTCATCTAGCTATGCTAGATTTCAAAGTTTCTTGAAATCGTACTTATGTGCGCACGTTTTGAAAATGAAAGAATTGGTTCAACTTTTGCAACCAATGGATTTTAAAAGAACTATTCTTGGTATGTCTATGCTAATTATTTCGAATAGACAGAAATTGATTTGAAATATCAAAATGTATTTTATATCATCAGTGAATTTGATGCAAAGATGGTAAAAGGATGAAGTTGTTAATGCAATTGAACCTAGTTATAAACTGACGAAGTCCTCAACGTACAGTGAAAAGTACAGTATCATGACGTCATAAAACGTTTTGATGTATTGCGAAGGAATTTAAAGAAGTAGTCGATGTCAATTAATTTGACTAGACGAATGTTTCAAGTTGATATCCAATTTATTGGTATGGTCTAAGCTATTTGATTTGGCTAGACAAATGGTATGTCATGTTGAAAAGAAAATCAAGCTTTCTTTGAGAAGTCGTGCCAAGCCAAATTGTTTTGGTGCGGAATCTAATGATTAAGTTTGAGGTGAACACACCCCAAAATGGGGTTATACAATGAGTTGATCACCTACGTATGAAAGAGGTACTTTACCTTCTGTGATGAAAGAAAGGTTACGGCGTCATGCTGTTAAACTTAATAAGAGTTCATGGTCAATTTGACCCCTCAGCAAAAGTATGAAATGTTTTAAAGGAATTATTATATTCCTCGTTGTTCATTCTACTTTATAATTCTTGATAAGTTATGAAGGTGAGGGAATGTTTGAAAGATAAGAACTTCTTTGAAGAGAAGTTGAAAAGAAGGGTAGGTTAAAATTTCGAGGACAAAATTTTGTGAAGAAGGGGTGAATGTGATGACTCAGAATGGGTGTGGTTTTAGAAATTCTGAGGATTGAATTTTTATAATAGAGGAAGAATGTGTTAACCTGGAAAATCGGATTGTCCAGAATTTATGATTTAAAGAATTAGTTATTAATAAAATGAATTTTTATTAATATATTTTATGCTGTGTGTTTATTAATCGTTCTAGATCCTAGGATGAGTATAATATGGGAGGATTCTGGCTACGAGCTGGACTGAACGAGTAAGAATTTTCAAGACAAAAATAAAAAAATTTTGAGAACAAAAATATTTCTAGGAAAAAAGACGAAATAGGTACTATTCACCCGACGAAACCCTAAAGGTTAGAGTTTGAATAACCTAAGCCTTTCCGAGAGTTCGGTATGTCGAAATGACATTCTGTCGAAAGATTTGACGATAATATAACGTGAAAAGTTAAGTAAGCCGATAAAAGTTTTTCTCGAAAAACGTGTAGAAATCGAACGAAATAAAAATAACGAAAAGTATTATTATGTACTTTTCATTTATTTAACTACGTTAGGGGAAAATGTGAAGGAAAATGCTTAACGTCAAAAAGGGTTTTTCAGTTTTTTAGAGATCCAAAGAATATGTAAAAGTTAATCGGAAAAGGAAAGACGAAATATTCAAAAATATTTGGATTTCGAGAATCATAGTTTTTAAAACTGTCAGACGAATTCTTCAGACGGAAGCACGAAGCTTCCAAGGGAAGCTTCATGAATAGTAAGGAGGTGGAGTAAGGAGGTGGGAATAGTAATTTAACGATGAAATGACTATTTTGCCCCTAGCTTGGAAAATCTATAAAAGGAAGCTTAATTTCATTTGTTGGTGATTTTAAAAATCACCAACATTTGAGAGAGAGAGAGTTTGGATGAGGGAGAAGAGGAAAAGGAAGAGGAAAAGTTGGTTTATGAGCAAACTTTGTCCGACAGAAGGAGATTAAAGAAGAAAGGTAATCTTAAACCTAACTTCTATATAATTTTCTTTAAGTTTTATATGTTAAAAACATAACTTAATGAGAATAAGAATTAAAAGATGTTAGGAATGATTTCATACGGTTGAAATCATGAGAAAATGAAGAAATAAGATTTTGAAGTTTACGTTATAAATGTCTTAAGGAAGTATAAGATTCGTAATGAATTTGAGCGATCCGAATGAATCATATGAATGATTCGGTGAAATAAGTAGCGAATGGTGTTTTATAACATCAAATTACAAGAAAAAGTAAAATCGTAATCAAAATATCGATTAAAAATAAAGAACGAATGAAGAACGCGAAGATCGCGCGAAGAACACGAAGAACGTTGTTGATGGACAAGTTTAAAACCATCGCGTATAAGTTAGATGCTTATTGCTTGGTTAAGAATGGTAGAAACATTCATAAAGAAAGGATTAAACTTAGCTATAACGAAGTTATAGCAAAAATTTCATAAAAGACGAACGAGAGTTAGAAAGTGTGTAAATGAACCTGAACGTGTAGGTTTTCATAAGAATGTAAGAGAACATAGAAAACTTGAGTTATAGACTCAAGAATGAATGGGTTCTGTGTTCGGATAACCGAATTACGGACGAACGAATGAAGAATGTTAATAACGTAAAATGAACGAATGACAAAGATTAAGCCAATTGAACGGCATGTTAACGGATTTAGAATGAAGTTAAGCCTGAGGGGGATTGAAGTACATAAGATAAGAACGAGAATGGCTTTGGAACAACCTCGTTCCGAGTTATAACGAATAAGTTATGAGATCGGGAAGTAAGCGTCTCAAAACGATTAAACACTTAGAAATATTTTTCAAGAATTAGGGCTTGGCACCGCAGCACCATCAATGCTTTGTAAGGTGGCGCTGCAGTGCTAGACCGGGGAGTTGAGCACTGCAAACTCGTGCCACAGCGCGAGCAATAGATTTAAGAGATTTAAACCTGCTCAAATCTTGGGGGAAGTGTAACGAAAGCTAATGTACATATAGTTCATTGAATGTAACACTTAATCAAGAGATTTAAACCTTAGATGAAGGTTGAATAGAAAGATTAAACGAGATTAAAAGACAAAGAATGTAACGCGGGTTACGGAATCGATATCCGGGGACTGTAGTTACGATAAACGAATGTGGGGGAATTACTATAATTGTGATTCGTTAGATGTTGAGTGATGAGGGTAATGAATAAAATTTTGATGTTATGTTGTGGTAACGAGTGATAAGTGTAAAGCGTATAGACGCTGTAAACGTAACGTTGTTGCGATGAACAATCGGTCTTAGCATACAACGAACGGTATGTCTTCAACATTACGAATGAGTAATGTATGTAGGGTTCATGTAATGAATAACGAAGGAAGTAAGTAAGATATGAATTATCAAGAAAGCCGTAATGAACGGTAATAAGATTAATGGAAGCCGAATATGAGTCGGATAAAGAATGAATCCTGAGGTATGGCATTTAGTTGCCAAAAAGCCATAAGGAATAAGAAATTGACTTAACTAACATTATAGTTTTAATGGTTCGGATAAGTTAAGATAAGTTTAGGTTGTGGTACAATCGTAACCTTTGATGGTTGACATATGGGAGCTGGGCTACACAATTCCTTCAGAGAGCGAAGGTATATACGAAACTGGCAACCGATCTAACTCACTGTAAAGGCAGTGTAGATGAGATGGGAACTTGTTTGTTGGTTGTTTATGGGAAACCACTCAGAGTACCATATGGACTACTAGTAGAGACACGATGTGTGCTGAGTCCTAAAAGAGTATAAGAAGAAGATAAGAATGCAAATCATAAAAGATGATGAACGTATGAGTAAGATATCTCCGTATGTCATGAAGCCATAAACCGGTAAAGAAAGTTAGTAACATAAACTTAGATTACAAAAACATGAACCCTAAGAAGTAAAGTTAAGTAAACCAATGCGTAAGTCTAGTATATGACTAATTGGTGTATGTGTTATTTCCTTATGTGTTTTATAGCGATTGGAATGAATGAGCTCGTCAAATAGTAAAGCTATAGTAAATATGTAAAAGGCAAGTTTCCTAACTTCATTCATATTTTAAATGAATGTTAGTTTCTTAAACTTCTCAGATGTTAAACTTGAGAAGTTCTGTCTATATGCGAATGTGCGATATTTGAACAAGGTGGTAGAATGTATGAGGTCTTGTGCCACAATTTGAACACTTCAGTGTTTCTATGAGATGAACTGTTCTGTGATTGAACTGTTCAATAAGAGAATGTTATGTTTATACATGAACCGTTATTGTTAAGTCTGTGCTATTGATTCTAGACAGACATGATGTGTATGGAAAAGGTAAAAGAATGAAAGTATTTCAAAGTGAATATGACTAATGTTTTAAAATGATAGGAATCGAGATTATTCCTATTATTCCAGTTGTTTCATAACCTTTGTTTGGTTATCGAAGTTCTAAAGGAATGTTTAAACTATTGAAGTTGTTTGTTCAACTACTATGACTTGCTGGGAAATTGAATGCTCACACTTGCTTTAAATGAAAAACATTTTTAGCGTACGAGTAGAAAAACATAAGGATCCCTTAAAGATCAAGCTGATCGATATTCAGAAGAAGTGAACTTCATTAGATAAATGAGCGTGAAGATCAAGCGAAGGCTTGTAATGTAGAATAATGAAATTAAACTATAGACTAGTTTAATGAACTATTATGTATCCTTGGTGGCAGATGAAAGTCAGTCGTGTAAGATTGTAAAGAATAATGTAATTATCATTATTTGTAATAAATAAGGTTATAAGATATTAGAACCTGGGAATTGAGAATGTATGTTATTTTATTTCAGTATATAATTATGTATGTTTGGAAAGAAGTGGGACCGTGACGTACGGAATCCAGGTATGAAAATAAACCGGGTTTCGGGGCGTTACAATGGAAGTATCAAAGGCCTCAATTACTATTGAGCATAAGGGTTTGAAAACCTATTTTTTAAAACATCACTGCTATACCTTGCCTAAAACTGAACTTTTATACATATCAAACCCTTTTTATATAGTACAAACGAGACATAGCACTACTTCCAGATAACTGCACATAAGCCCAATAAACACACACACATATGTAGATAAATTAAGGAAATTGAAAAGTTACGGTAATCGTGTTTTCACAAAAGTTGGGGGGGGTGCCTAACACCTTCCCCCCGCTTATTCAAGCCCTCGAACTCTATGAATCTCAGTTTCCAAGGCCTATTAAACAGAGTCTAACCATTGGGCATTTGTGTAAACCTTTTAAAATTTGATTAAGTTGGTACAACTGTAGACACTCAAAATTATGTATTCCTATTACTAACCTTGCAGGAGGGTAGAATCATCTTTCAGAGATAACCCTGGAGGACAAAGCAGTTACAGTTCTGGAAATCCCACCAGAGAAGCCTTTTCAAATCTCGGAGAGAACCCTGAGATACTCAGTTTCATCTCGAAAATAACACCGAAAGTTTCAATTTTAACCTCAGAAATAACACCGAGGAGTGCAGTTGTAGTTCTGGAGATAACCCCGGAATGGCTCCTTTCAACCTTTGCAGATAGCTTTAACCTTGGAGATAACCCTGAGGCACTCAGTCCAAACCCGGAGATAACCCCGGGGGGTCAGCCACACCTCAGAGATAACCTTGAGGACATTCAACACTTGCAGCACCCCAATCTCAGAGATAATCCTGAGCAACAACAGCTATATATGCCCAAACCGGAGATAACCCCCGGTGAGGGGCAAAATCAACACTTTGCCACCTCGATCCTACATGCACCATCTCAACACATGTCGGCATACATTCCTCATAGAAATGTCCTACAAGAACTAAATAGCTGCAATCTCGAGTGACTACTACACAGGACAGCACACCAGATAGAATTTGAAGACTTGAAGACCAAGGGCATGGTCCCATCTTCCTTACTTCGTACAACCTCTAATCCCATGTCATTTGTGTAGCTCTCGACAACAGCACTCCATAAAAGGTCTTATACACCTCAATCGGAGGCCCGGTTTGAAGTTCTGAAAGTTTGAGCGGACAACACATTGCACGAGTGCACGTACTTTGAGATGGCAGGACCCGCGGAGCCCGGGGCACCCCGTGCAGCCGCAGGTGCACTTGTGGCTCCCCCCTCTATAAATAGAGGGCTTGGGGTGGCCATTTTGAAAGAGAAAATGGCGAGGAAGCCCTATCCAATTTGCTCTGTACACACTATAAACTGAGTGCTTTCTCATTTTAAACACTTGTGAGCTCATATATTTCTATTTTTTACCGGTGGGAACCGAGTGTTCATCCATTTAAAGCGATTGAAGTCTTCTTTGGCCATCCACTGTAAGCCTTCTTACACCTTTCAACCTTTTCTCCACATTTTGCACACACCGTTCTTCACGTTGAGAGTCGTGTTGTGTGTGTATGCCCGAACTTCGGTCCGTGGCTTTTTATTTTGTTTTGTATATATATTTATATTTATATATATGGACTAACATTATCGAGTCATGCCTCGATTGAGCCTGGTCTCACGTACAGAACGTTTATTGCTTTTATATACATATACTTATATATAAATTATTGTCGAACTCTGTTCGATGAGCACAGATTTACATCCGAGGCGTTTCTGACTTATATATATATATATATATATATATATATATATATATATATATATATATATATATATATATATATCATTAAATGATAAACCGAAATTTGGATCAATATATATACGAATGCGTTTAAGCTTATATATATATATATATATTTAAATTTATGTCAGGCCTGTAGTTTAATTTGTGGCATGTTATTGCTTTCTTTAAATTTCGTCCCGTCTGGAGTTTACTTCATGGCGGTTGATCGTCTTTACTGTTTTATTTACATTTTTGATCCCCCATGGAGGTGCTTTATGGTGGTTGATCGTGTCTCTATATATATCTATATCTATATCTATATCTATATATATATATATATCGCTTTTATATATTTACATTTTTAGTCCCCCATGAAGTTCGCTTCGTGGTGGTTGACAGTCTGTATATATATATTTTCAGCTTTTATATATAACTGCTTACAGCTTTCATATAAATTGCTACATCATGTGAGCCTAGGAATCATGTGATCACTAATTCAAACTCCTGAATCTAGATTCGGTTCCCGTGATGGACATTTTCGGCTATAATCAGCTTGTACATTATTCACAGTGTTTGAATTTCCTTAAACGGCTCTCATACCCACAAGGAGTTCGGCACTGCTATGTATATTATTTTCTCGAAGATGCTTCGCATCTCGAAAATAAAAGCAATCAAGCCGAACATATAATAAAATAGAAGTATCAAAGGCCTCAATTACTATTGAACATAAGGGTTTGAAAAAACCTCTTTTACAAAACATCACTACTATATCTTGTTAAAACTGAATTTTTACACAAATTCAAACCCTTTGTTTATAGGTGCGAATGTAGAGTCCCCGAATCCGGATACTTGAAACCCAAACTCGGTACTTTACGATACCATTTCTATGAGCGGAATAATACTAAAAATAATAACAATAATATAAATTATAAACTTAACTTACATTTATCGTAGTCTAATCCCAAGTACGCAACCTTTACTACATTCTTTACATGATATATAATACATATCAATATCTTAATACAATCTATCTATTACAAATGATACCAATAACATATTCTGCTTGTTTTTCCTTTTCACTTGTTCTGGCCGAGCCTTCTAGCTTTTCATACTTAGTCGAAAACATTTAAATTAAGCAAGGATGAGCATTTGAGTGCCCAAAGAAGTATTATATATATATAAGTCGAAAGAATTTAAATGTTTTCTTTATAATATTCTTCTACAACCAACAAGAGTTGTGAAGTAATCTGTACCAATAATAATAGCATAACAACCCTCGCTCAAGTTTTTGAAACTGTATTGTCTATTTATAAGGTTTATGTGACATATCATGAACATTGTTTTCATTTTCGAAAAGGTTAAATGAAATTCATCTCAGAACCTAATTGCTTACGCCTTCGAGGGTGTATACAAATCCATGGGCCCTCAGACGATCAATACTACATTGCTAGAACGATATTATCGTTCATCCTTTATCCGTAGTAAGCGCGCAAAAAAATTTTTCCCATTATCGGGATGTTCATTTCATGGGTTTTCATAACAAAGGTCTTATATAATTCAAATATATATGTATATCAAAGGTGTATCAACATGCGATTAAATATAATGATTATCCAAGTGGGGACACTTGTATAATCATTTATAGAAATTAACGAACATAATATATTTATCCTAATTATCATATACTAACATGTTGATAATCAATGGGCTTATATAATATAGCTTTAAAATCAATCATTAATAATAATAATAATATAATTTTGAAACATTCTTACACTTGTCCATCAGATAAAGAAAATGCAAAGTTAGGATACTTGCATCGATGCTACCGCTTACACTTACGCAACTTAGATTTATCATTTCTATCACGACCTATCATTAATCAAATCATTTTACCGATTAGTATATCATAACGTAACACATAACACCGCTTATTGCAACAAAGACATAACCTAATCACCTTATCACATAATTTTAACACCATCAATCACAAATAATTCACTTATCAAGTCAATCTATCTAAATCCGTAACAATTTAAAATATGTCTGGCTCACCGACAACTTTATCAGTAATCATCGAGTCTATGACTCTATACAATGAATTACATATCCGATTAGATAACTTACACATCAACAAGACTATCTTTCACGGCCTTGTAATAATTTTTAAACAATTATTACCATTTATCATAATTTTGAAATATCGTAATCATTATTAAATGATTAAAATAATAAATAATTCTATTATCATTAATATTTAATCAATATTAAATTATTAATGAAACCATTGCCAAAATATTCAAATTATTTATAATAACTCAAAATATTTTTAAAGTATTTATATTACCCTTAAATGATTTTTAAAACATTTAAAATCATTATTAAATAATTACCATTAATATTTAAATATTAATGAACTATTTATCCAAATATTAAAAGTCATTAATTATAACTTAAAATATTTTTAATTCATTTTTATCCCTTTTAAATGATTTTTAAATTAATAAAACTATTTTAAAACTATTTATTTAATATAATTATTAAATAAATTTAATATCATTAATCATTAAATAAATATCATTAATATTAATTTATTAATGAAATTATCCTTTAAATATTAAAAGTTATATTTTATAACTTAAAATATCTTTAAACATTTTATCTTCATTTAAAATGATTATTAAAATATTAAAAACATTTTAAACTAAATTATTTAATACAAATATTAAATAACTTTAATATCATTATTAATCATTAATTAATAAAATTAACCATTAAATATTAAAAGTTATATTTATAACTTAAAATATTTTTAAATACTTTATTTTCATTTAAAATGATTTTTAAATCATTAAAATCATTTTTATCTTATTTATTTAATTTAATAATCAAATAAATCTAATATCATTAATATTAATTTATTAATGAAAATTATCACAAAATATTAAAAGTTACCAAAAATAACTCAAAATATTTTCTAACACAATAATATAATTTTTCATGATTTTTCATGAATTAAAACTATTTTTAAATAATTTATCCAATATTGTAATTAAATAAATTAAATACTTCTTACATTCCAAAAATATTAAATATTTTCGAAATATGCCCAAAATAATTAAAAACTATTTTTCAGACTTTAAAATAATTTTTCAGAATTTATTTCGTATTTATAATAATTAAAATCTAATTTTTCTAATTTTTAATCATTTTCGGAAAATACAGAAATTAAAAATAATACAAAACCGTCATTATAGGGGTTTAGGCGACAGAAACCGTCGCTAATGGTGTTCTTCACCAACCCAGATTTCATAAGGTAGTGATCGAGAGGGCTACTTTGACCGAGTATAACTCTCTCATCCGAACGAATTTGGACAATCTATAAATTGAGTCTTGTAGTGCTCATGTAAGACTATAATTACCAACAACAATCATGGCTTAATAACATCAGATCTGGGAGATACTAGCCATCAAAATAGCTGTCAGAGCTGTTCTTCACAAAGAACAGTTCGAGGTGCCTACTTTGGACCTCTATAACTTGCAATCCATGTAATGTTTGTGTGATCTATCAATTCCAGTGTGTAGAACTCATGTAGGACTACAACTATAATACATAATATACATATAAAAAACAACATATCTAATCGGAAATATCCCATCAAAGTTCACCACTAAAATTGTTCATAAAATTCGGGTTCGTGTTCTTGAGCGCTTTGACCAACTAAGTTTTGACCATGAATAACTCTTGATATATAATGAGATATGAACTTGATTATTTTGTACCTTAAAGAGCATATTACATAATACATATAACAACTTACAAACACCAAAAAGACTAAATAATCACGAGAGATATAAGGCCCCGACATTTGCCTAAAAATAACAGATTTCGTTTTTTTTTAAAAGTTGGAAAAACTTTGATTTTGAGCACTTTGATGTTATGGGTCATGAATCTAACAACCCAGAACATTAATACACTCCTTATTACACATATTTAACAAATCAATTTCAACAATTAACATCAAATCAAAGGATTTCAAAAATTAGGGTTTTTATACCTTTATGCCTTGATTTTTGATTTTTGCTCTCCAAGTTGTTTGTGATTGGATTATGGAGGATGTGGGGCTTGATAAAGGGACTGATTTAGCAACAAATTTCTTTGGTTTGAGAGAAAATGAGAGTTGGTTGAGTATTGAATAAAATTGGCTAACAAAATCACTTTTTCTCTCTCTCAATCCTTATATAGACAACATGGATGCATGTATTGGCTGAGATTAGTAGCTTGTTGCTGTCATTAGAAGTCAAGAGAGTTGTTGGAGTTAGTATGAGTTGGTTAACAACTCAACCTAAATGTCAAAACCTAATATTTAGCCTAAATAATACAACTAGGGGTATAATGGTCATTTAGTTTGTAATTTTAAGGGCAACCATGTAATCCTTGTAAACCCTTAGGGTTTAGGGTTTGAGCCAAGTTAGCAAAATTCTAGGATTTCCAAAATTAGGATTTAGCAACTAGGGTTTATAAAGAAAATAAAATTATTTTAGTTTCTAAAATTTTGAAAATAATAACTTTGTTAATTAAAGTAAGTTTGTAATGACCTTATACATGGATATTAGGGGTTTATTACCCTTAATCATAATTAACTTTGCTAATAAAGCAATTAGGGTTTATAATACCAAAAATTAGGGTTTCCATAATATAATTAGGGTTTCTAGAAATTAATTTAGGGTTCTAGGTTTTAGGGTTTTAATTTATTAATTAGATTTATTTTAATTAGCAATTAAAGTCTATCACACGTGTTATTAATCATAGTAACACAATTCTTGTGATGATCAAACCTCCTAGCTTTAGGTTTCCTGATTAGGGTTTTCATTCATAGTTTAGGGTTTTCTAATATCTAGAAAATACAAATATAAACTAGGGTTTTAAATTTAATAATTAGGGTTTCCTAATTAGCATACCATGAAGTAACACACAACATATATCATATATCTTAATTTTTATAAAATCTTAAATTCCCATTTAATTTGAAAAAAAGATTAAATCAATTTATGCTAGGGTTTTTAAATCTTCGCACCATTATTCATCATAATCGACCAACCATCAATTGACCATTATATATATATATATACATATATATATATATATATATATGCACTAAAAATTCAAAATATTATAATATAATAATATTATTATCATTATTCCTTATCTCGTAACCAAAATTAGGGTTTATTAGACTAGTATTTAGGGTTTATAAAAAATATTATTAGGGTTTAGTTGTAATATAATAAAACTGCTTCCACACACATAACATTACACGCATAACCATACTTATCTATAACATCGACAAATAATAATATAATATTATTATTCTCATTCCTTGATCAAAACCCAAATTAGGGTTTTGGATTCCATATCCGATTTATCTTTCATATATAACCTTAATAATTAAGTTAAAATAATTAAATTAACTATTCTCAAATAATTTCATATAATAAAATAAGTATTATAAAAATTCTATAATCATATCATATAAAATAATATAATTATCCTATTTCCTTGGAAAATAAACATTAAAAACATTTTTACTATAAAATTAATTAGTATAAAAATATAATTGATAATTATCAATAAATTCTAAAATAAATTTATTTGCAATACTTAATGTAATAAATAAATTTTATTTATCACACATATAATAATAATTACACATTACCTTGACACATATCATTCATATTTATTTTAATAAAAAAAAAAAAAAATTTATACTGCTAAATTTATGATTTATTTATATAGAAAATATCGGTTGTTACATTCACCTCCCTTATAAGGATTCCATCCCCCTAATCACCTTTTAAAACCTATACTTACCAGGGTACATAACCTATACAATCATTGCAAATAGATCTCGATCATAATTGATCGATCCGATCTTTAACTATTCAGCAAAAAGCTTATGTATCTTCTTAAACAGAAATTTGATTTCTAAGAGAACTCAAATTCCTCCTTCAAAATAATTTATAAAAATAATTTACTATATATAAGAAAATAATATATTAGAAAATAAAATTAGTTTGAGTAATACCGGAGTTGCATCCCTACCGCCACGATATCTTGAATCTGGCCAAATATGAAGACGCTTGTGGTTGATTCTATTGATTTATTTGTTGATGTTGGTCCCGATGTCGCCAATGCCCTGCTGCCTTTTTCGCATTTTCGCATTCCTTGTCTCCATTGCTTTTCTTGGACAGTCTTTCACCTTATGCTCCATTGATTCGCACATAACACACCTAATATACATTCTTGGATTGGGACATTTAGGAAAGATATATATCCCTCCAAATTTTACTTTCCATACACAACTTTTCCTTTTAATCACATTCCCGGCTTATCTCCGGTATTATCAAAATTATTTTCTTTTATCTTATAGGCGGCAAAAGTTGTCTCTTTCCCCGCCGTTATTCTAGCTATAACATACGCTGCTACCGGGTCAGTTGAGATTCTAAATCCTGGCAATAGAACCGCTTTGAAGTCTTTAACGTTCGATGTTCGATTATCTGGTTGATTTTATTTTTTTTTGCGGCTGGTAATCCGTTCTGCATAGCTTGAGCGTCCGTATTCGCAAAAATTTCGATGTCGGGTCTAGTTGTCCTCCAGCTTTGTTCACAAGTCCTTCTATCCTTTGGTTTCGTTTTCGTCTTGACGGCATTATTATAAATTATTCTTACATTCTAAGCCTTATCGTAAACGCTTAACATATAACGCAAAACTTTCTATTCAACTAATCATGTATTCAAAATATTAGATTTTGAAAACTCGGTTTGCTGTATAACCAATATTCAGATAAATATCTATTATCTTTATACCAACTTATCCCATTAATCCAACATAAACCCATATTCATAGCACTTGCCATACCATAGCACATATTGCTTTAAACATTCGCTATCCCTTTGTGACTCAAGAGTCGAATAAACGCCATAACTTATACAAAATATTACATTACACCAATCATACCTATCATATATACCACCTAAAATTATACATATTCAACTAATACTAACACTACCTATTCCTTACACCTTCACTAACGATCAATTACTTAGTAACCTATCTATTCCTATTATCCTCAATATCCATTCATACATAACTATATCCAGTTTATCACAACTTTCAACACCTTATGAGTTTAAGAACTCAACATTGACCACTTATAATCCTTTAGCTATACTTTACCTATCTGTCATACTTATCGTTTCTTGATCCAGTACTATACTTTCCAAAATAACCACCTCTTTGAGGTAGCTTTCAATGTGAGCCTCTATTGCAGCTATTGGCTTTGTTATTGGCTCGGTCATGGATGTTGACTTATTCTTTACAACTTAAGAGTATCCTAATTCTGTTCCTTTCTAACACCTACACACAAAATTATCTTGACTAGCAAATAATAAATACACACAGCACATAATAGTTTTATAAGTTATCTTTTATTTTGTTTGATAATGAATTTATTCAATTCATCTCCTTTTTAAACTCTATATGAGTTATTTATATTTTCAACGCTTCCTTACGTTTCTAAGGTTATAGCCTAAGGTCTAACCCACCTAAGGTTTCTAACCCTATAGCTCGATACTGATGATGTAGAGTCCCCGAATCCGGATACTTGAAACCCAAACTCTGTGATTTCTTACGATACCATTTCTATGAGCGGAATAATACTAATAATAATAACAATAATATAAATTATAAACTTAACTTACATTTATCGTAGTCTAATCCCAAGTACGCAACCTTTACTACATTCTTTACATGATATATAATACATATCAATATCTTAATACAATCTATCTATTACAAATGATACCAATAACATATTCTGTTTGCTTTCCTTTTCACTTGTTCCTGGCCGAGCCTTCTAGCTTTTCATACTTAGCTGAAAATATTTAAATTAAGCAAGGATGAGCATTTGAGTGCCCAACAAGTATTATATATATATAAGCTGAAAGAATTTAAATGTTTTCTTTATAATATTCTTCTACAACCAACAAGAGTTGTGAAGTAATCATACTAATAATAATAGCATAACAACCCTCGCTCAAGTTTTTGAAACTGTGTATTGTCTATTTATAAGGTTTCGTGACATATCATGAACATTGTTTTCATTTTCGAAAAGGTTAAATGTAAATTCATCCGTAAACCTATTGCTTACGCCTCGAGGGTGTATACAATTCCATGGGCCCTCAGATTGATCAATACTATATTGCTAGAACGATATTATCGTTCATCCTTTATCCGCCAGAATAAGCATAAAAATTTTCCCATTATCGGGATGTTCATTTCGTAGGGTTTTCATAACAAAGGTCTTATATAATTCAACATATATGTATATCAAAGGTGTATCAACATGCGATTAATATAATGATTATCCAAGTGGGGACACTTGTATAATCATTTATAGAAATTAACTAATGTAATATATTTATCCAATTATCATATACTAACATGTTGATAATCAATGGGCTTATATAATATAGCTTTAACAATGCATACATTAATAATAATATAATTTTGAAACATTCTTACACTTGTCCATTGCATAAAGAAAATGCAAAGTTATGATATCATACTTGCACGTTACGTTTACACACTTACGCAACTTAGATTTATCATTTCTATCACGACCTATCATTAATCAAATCATTTTACCGATTAGTATATCATAACGTAATACATAACACCGCCTATCGCAACAAAGACATAACCTAATCACCTTATCACATAATTTTAACACCATCAATCACAAATAATTCACTTATCAAGTCAATCTATCTAAATCCGTAACAATTTCTCTCGAATATGTCGGTCTCACCGACAACTTTATCGAGTAATCATCGAGTCTACGACTCTATACAAGAATTACATATCCGATTAGATAACTTACACATCAATGCACTATCTTTCAATCATGGCCTTGTAATAATTTTTTAAACAATTATTACCATTTATCATAATTTTGAAATATCGTAATCATTATTAAATGATTAAAATAATAAACAATTCTATTATCATTAATATTTAATCAATATTAAATTATTAATGAAACCATTGCCAAAATATTCAAATTATTTATAATAACCTAAAAATATTTTAAAGTATTTATATTACCCTTAAATTATTTTTAAAACATTTAAAATCATTATTAAATAATTACCATTAATATTTAAATATTAATGAACTATTTATCCAAATATTAAAAGTCATTAATTATAACTTAAAATATTTTTAATTCATTTTTATCCCTTTTAAATGATTTTTAAATTAATAAAACTATTTTAAAACTATTTATTTAATATAATTATTAAATAAATTTAATATCATTAATCATTAAATAAATATCAATAATATTAATTTATTAATGAAATTATCCTTTAAATATTAAAAGTTATATTTTATAACTTAAAATATCTTTAAACATTTTATCTTCATTTAAAATGATTATTAAAATATTAAAATCATTTTTAAACTAAATTATTTAATACAAATATTAAATAACTTTAATATCATTATTAATCATTAATTAATGAAATTAACCATTAAATATTAAAAGTTATATTTATAACTTAAAATATTTTTAAATACTTTATTTTCATTTAAAAATGATTTTTAAATCATTAAAATCATTTTATCTTATTTATTTAATTTAATAATCAAATAAATCTAATATCATTAATATTAATTTATTAATGAAAATTATCACAAAATATTAAAAGTTACCAAAAATAACTCAAAATATTTTCTAACACAATAATATAATTTTTCATGATTTTTCATGAATTAAAACTATTTTTAAATAATTTATCCAATATTGTAATTAAATAAATTAAATACTTCTTACATTCCAAAAATATTAAATATTTTCGAAATATTCCCAAAATAATTAAAAACTATTTTTCAGACTTTAAAAATAATTTTTCAGAATTTATTTCGTATTTATAATAATTAAAATCTAATTTTTTCTAATTTTTAATCATTTTCGGAAAATACAGAAATTAAAAATAATACAAAACCGTCGCTATAGGGTTTAGGCGACAGAAACCGTCGCTAATGGTGTTCTTCACCAACCCAGATTTCATAAGGCAGTGATCGAGAGGGCTACTTTGACCGAGTATAACTCTCTCATCCGAACGAATTTGGACAATCTATAAATTGAGTCTTGTAGTGCTCATGTAAGACTATAATTACCAACAACAATCATGGCTTAATAACATCAGATCTGGGAGATATTAGCCATCAAAATAGCTGTCAGAGCTGTTCTTCACAAAGAACAGTTCGAGGTGCCTACTTTGGACCTCTAAAACTTGCAATCCATGTAATGTTTGTGTGATCTATCAATTCCAATGTGTAGAACTCATGTAGGACTACAACTATAATACATAATATACATATAAAAACAACATATCTAACTGGAAATATCCGGTCAAAGTTCACCACGGAAATTGTTCATAAAATTCGGGTTCGTGTTCTTGAAAGCGCTTTGGCCAACGGGTTTTGACCATGAATAACTCTTGATATATAATGATATGAACTTGATTATTTTGTACCTTAAAGAGCATATTACATACTACATATAACAACTTACAAACACCAAAAAGACTAAATAATCACAGAGATATAAGGCCCCGACATTTGCTTAAAAAAATAATTTCGTTTTTTTTTAAAAGTTGGAAAACTTTGATTTTGAGCACTTTGATGTTATGGGTCATGAATCTAACAACCCGAACATTAATACACTCCTTATTACACATATTTAACAAATCAATTTCAACAATTAACATCAAATCAAAGGATTTCAAAATTAGGGTTTTTATACCTTTATGCCTTGATTTTTGATTTTTGCTCTCAAGTTGTTTGTGATTGGATTATGGAGGATGTGGGGCTTGATAAAGGGACTGATTTAGCAATAAATTTCTTTGGTTTGAGAGAAAATGAGAGTTGGTTGAGTATTGAATAAAATTGGCTAACAAAATCACTTTTTCTCTCTCTCAATCCTTATATAGACAACATGGATGCATGTATTGGCTGAGATTAGTAGCTTATTCTTTGTCATTAGAAGTCAAGAGAGTTGTTGGAGTTAGTATGAGTTGGTTAACAACTCAACCTAAATGTCAAAACCTAATATTTAGCCTAAATAATACAACTAGGGGTATAATGGTCATTTAGTTTGTAATTTTAAGGGCAACCATGTAATCCTTTGTAAACCCTTAGGGTTTAGGGTTTGAGCCAAGTTAGCAAAATTCTAGGATTTCCAAAATTAGGATTTAGCAACTAGGGTTTATAAAGAAAATAAAATTATTTTAGTTTCTAAAATTTTGAAAATAATAACTTTGTTAATTAAAGTAAGTTTGTAATGACCTTATACATGGATATTAGGGTTTATTACCCTTAATCATAATTAACTTTGCTAATAAAGCAATTAGGGTTTATAATACCAAAATTAGGGTTTCCATAATATAATTAGGGTTTCTAGAAATTAATTTAGGGTTCTAGGTTTTAGGGTTTTAATTTATTAATTAGATTTATTTTAATTAGCAATTAAAGTCTATCACACGTGTTATTAATCATAGTAACACAATTCTTGATGATCAAACCTCCTGTTTAGGTTTTCCTGATTAGGGTTTTCATTCATAGTTTAGGGTTTTCTAATATCTAGAAAATACAAATATAAACTAGGGTTTTAAATTTAATAATTAGGGTTTCCTAATTAGCATACCATGAAGTAACACACAACATATATCATATATCTTAATTTTTATAAAAATCTTAAATTCCCATTTAATTTGAAAAATGAGATTAAATCAATTTATGCTAGGGTTTTAAATATCGCACATTCATTATTCATCATAATTGACCAACCATTGTCAAATCCACATACAAAGACATATATATATATATATATATATATATATATATATATACTAAAATTCAAAATTCAAAATATTATAATATAATATTATTATCATTATTCCTTATCTCGTAACCAAAATTAGGGTTTATTAGACTAGTATTTAGGGTTTATAAAAATATTATTAGGGTTTAGTTGTAATATAATAAAACTGCTCCACACATTAACATTACACGATAACCATACTTATCTATAACAATCGACAAATAATAATATAATATTATTATTCTCATTCCTTGATCAAACCCCAAATTAGGGTTTGGATTCCATATCCGATTTATCTTTCATATATAACCTTAATAATTAAGTTAAAATAATTAACTTAACTATTCGAAATAATTTCATATAATAAAATAAGTATTATAAAATTCTATAATCATATCATATAAAATAATATAATTATCCTATTTCCTTGGAAAATAAACATTAAAAACATTTTTACTATAAAATTAATTAGTATAAAAATATAATTGATAATTATCAATAAATTCTAAAATAAATTTATTTGCAATACTTAATGTAATAAATAAATTTTATTTATCACACATATAATAATAATTACACATTACCTTGACACATATCATTCATATTTATTTTAATAATAAAAAAAAAATTTATACGCAAAATTTATGATTTATTTATATAGAAAATATCGGGTTGTCACAGCGAACGAGGCATAGTACTACTTCCAAATACTTGCACGTTGACCCACACATACACATTCATATAACAATTTAATTGAAAAGTGGCGGTTACCGTGGTAACACGAATGTCGAGGGGTGCCTAACACCTTTCCTCCGCATAAGCAAGTCCCCGGACCCTAATGAATCTTGGTTTCACAAACCAGTTTAACAGCATTACATCGTGTGGTCAATGTGCAAACCTTTTCCTGGTTGAGTTGGTGCAACCATTTAAAAATACCAACTAGCGACTCTTACAGTCCAATCGTCAACATATAAATGTCGGACCTTTTCACAACTTGTTTTTTCAAATAAATCTCACCTAACATTAGAACACCAAAAGATAAGAACAAAAAAGGGATAGTAAAAATCCCGACGTCGACCGATGGTGACTCCGTTGGGGACACTTCCAGTAAGAGGACTTAAGTCTCTACAACAAAACTTTTCAAAATTGTTATTTGTTTGCGTGTGGATGTTGTATTTACATTTTGATGAATGTGTATGAATGCATTTACTTACTGAACTTAATGCTTTACACTATATTTGCATATAATATTAGTGCTTTGCATATGTCATCATTCCCATAATGGTGAGACACGTTGCATGTGAATGTATGTTGTGTGGTTCCTCCACCAAGAGGCTATCCTGTCGGTGTTTGATTACTGGTCTCGTAGGGAGACTAATTCCAACGAGGCTTAGGAAAGGCACCACCCAGATTCGCTTCAGTTGAAAGACCGGATTAACTTCCTATCAAGTAAATTGCGATGATCTGGGAACCTTCATGCCAAAAAGCCGCGAGAGTAACCTAAGATAGGTCAGCCTCTGATAAATCAAATGAGGGAAGTCTCTTCATACTTTCCCATTTCAAATTACTTGTAATTATATTCCATGTCAATCTCATTGTAATGGAAAGTATAAAGGAAAATGTGTACATGTATTTCTTTTTTACCATGATATCTTACAAACAGCTAACATCCGTTTTGCAAGATAATACTCCTAAAATGGACACATTATGATAGCATGTAAACATTTATACATTCCCTAAGACTAAACTACATAAGTTTTTTGTAGGGAAGCAGTTGGGCTTGTTACCGGCTCAAAGTCCAAAAAGGCAACGAGCCTACAGCCAATTATGTCTTCATCTGACCAAACTGATCCTACTCTTGTCTCTCGTAAGGAGTTTAAAGTATTAAGCAAACAAAATACAGATTTGGTTGTTCTGCTTAAAGAACTACACCAGTCTACTCAGGGTCTACGAATACCCATACATACAGAATCCTCTGCACAAGGAGGAGCACAAGGTGCGGATCAAGCAAATCCAATACATGAGCTTCAGTTGGATAAGTCCAACAAAACCCTTGAAATTATCAATCTCAAAGAAGATCCAGACACCGATGATATCAGGAAGAAAGTCCCTAAAATGGAAGAGACCATTCGGTCTATAAAAGGGATTGGAGCACACGGGAGTGTCTCATATGCCAACCTCTGTATATTCCCTAGTGTTCATATCCAGAGAAGTTCAAGACTCCTGACTTTGAAAAGTATGATGGGTTGGGAGATCCTTACACACATTTGAAGGTGTTCATTGGAGAACTCAAATCTTATGCCGAAGATGAGAAGCTCAGAATGCATCTATTTTAAAAGAGTTTGACTGGAGAAGCCCGATCGTGGTATACCAGATTAGAAAACTCCAAGATTCATAGTTGGGAAGAGCTGGCTCATGCCTTCCTCAGTCAGTACAGCTTCCAGTCTCAGATGGCTCCTGACCGGTACCAAATTACTAAGGTCAAAAAATAGTCTAACGAGTCTTTCAGAGAGTATGTTCAAAGGTGGAGGCGCCTTGCTACTCAAGTTATTCCCTCTATGACTGAGTCGGAAATAGTTATAACCTTCATAGACATACAATAAGCTCCCTTCTATGAGAGAGTCTTAGCTGGCATTGGCAGGCCATTTTCTGAAATGATCAAACATGGAGAGATGGCTAAGATGGGATTAAAGTCAGGAAAGATCCAAGACCTAGCCGCTCTGAAAGCTGTTGCTGAGCACATCCAGTCTGAAACTTATGGAAACAACCCCCAAAGGGTCCATAAAAAGAAAGAGGAGGATGTTTCCTTAATACTACAAGATCAGAAAGGTAATCAAAACATGCATATATAGAGGAGAAACTACTCCCCTTTTCAAGCACAATCTTCAAACCCTCCACTGCCAAAAAGTTGAGAAGTCCGATGCAATCGAGTGTTCACACCCCTAGGGGACTCACTCGAGAATATTCTCAATCTTCTAACTACTCAAAAGAAAATTACTCATCTTTTTCCATCAGCTAACCCGAATGGGAAGGGTTTCAATGTTACCCAAAAGTGTGCCTATCATGCTGGAGTGCCAGGACATGATACTCAGGATTACTGGGCCTTGAAACACAAGATCCAGGATTTGATTGATAATGGTGAGATCGTGGTGACTAAACCCGATCAACCTCATGTGCAAGACAACCCTCTTCCTCAACACAAAGAAGAAGAGGTTAATATGATTAATTGGAGCAATGGATAGAGTTCCAATTACGGTGGTGAATCCTCTCAAGCCAGCAAAGATGGTGCTGACAAATGGGATTACGCACAGTTCTAGTTTATGATGGAAAGAAAGATGAAAGCTCTTTGTAAACAAGCAGAGTAATTGGCAGAACTAGTGATCCATCAGCACCAAGTCACACACAAATTAGTCAGCCAGGAGCATTCTAGTCTCCAACCTTTTGTTATGAATACTCCATCATCGCCTTCAGAAAGTGAAACTCTGGAGGATAAAGTTGCAAAAAGAGCAAGTGCCAAAGCCCGTCGGGATTTTTCCAATAAGAGGGAATTTACATACCTGGGCCAACCTATGGAGGAGATATTTTAGATGTTGATCAATGAAGGAAGAATTACATCCCTTATACCTCCAATCAATCCATGTTCAAGACAGTTCAATTCTAATGGAGTATGCCAGTATCACTTCAACTCTCGCGGACACAGCACAGAAGAATGTTGGGCACTTCGCCACATCATTCAGAATTTAATTGACAGCGGTGTCCTGCAGATGACAGATGATGACACTTTGTTACTTGAGAGTGGGAACACATGTCCTACAAAATGGAAGTACGTTGTAGTAGCTATATCCGCTGAGGATGATTTGGCTGCCAGACCACCCACAATACAAGCAATTCAACTCAAAGGTGTTGATAATCCTTTGAAAGTGGTTGTGCCAAAGCCAATTACGTTGCCATCTAGGCCACAATATCCTGTTGTCAGCCTAAAAAAGTTCCATGGAATTATGGAGAGGCTGAAGGATCCACATCCCACATATCTGCTGCAGTGTTGAAAGAGAAGCCACTATATCTTCCCCATCGGATGATGAAGCCAACCATCAAATCAAAGGGAAAAGTTCCCATTGAGACGATTGAAGAATTCCTCCATACTATGGGCCATAATGAAGCCAAGGTTGTTTTAAGCTTAAGAGAAGCTCCATAACAAATTTCCATTCTAGACTTGGTTTTCTTTTCTAAAGATCACAGGAAGGTCTTGCTAAAGGTTTTAGAAGAAGCCCATTTGTCAAAATCAGTGGATGCAGAAAAATTTCGGCATCTAGTTGATCATATTTTTAACAATAATGTGATATCTTTCACTGATCATGACATACCTCCCGAAGGGACTGGTCATTGCAAACCGTTGCACATAGCGGTTCTATCATCTAGATACATGGTAGGAGGAGTTCTGGTAGATGGTGGATCATCTTTGAATATCTGTCCTTATGCCACTTTGGAAAAGATGAATATCAATCTCAAGAGAATCAAAAGCAGCCATATAGTTATCAAAGCTTTTGATGGGTCCCGACGAAATGTTATTGGGGAGATCGAATTACCTGTGGAGATTTGACCACATACATTTAATGTATCCTTTCATGTGCTCAAAATAGCCACAGGATACAACCTTCTTTTGGGAAGACCATAGATTCATATGGCTAGAGATGTCCCTTCCACCCTTCATCAGCAACTCAAGTACATTATCAACAATAGCCTAATCACTGTCAATGGTGAGACGAAATGTCCTGAATAAGGTAATATACCACTCATCACCTTCAATGCAGAAGTTGAGTTAGTCAGTTTCCATGCCCTAGAGGTGAGCAACACTCACTACCATCCCATTGGGGAGCCACCCCTCACACCCAAGATTTTTGTCGAGGTAATGTCGGCCACTCAAGAGATGATGTCATTGGGTTATCAACCTAGATAAGGGTTGGGCAAAGATCATCAGGGCATCAAGCGCCCAATTCAAGTTCGCAGTCAAACAGGGACATCTGGATTAGGCTATTCTGCTAACTCCAGTCACAGGAATCCTCACAAGCATAAACAGATTCCTTCATCTTCAGCCACACGGCGATTATCTCAACCTACAGATCCTAAGCCTGTACAGTCTCCGGTAAAGGTTCCAGCCCATGTAATGGCTATGTTATTTACCAAACTGATACCGGTTAAAGCAAAAGAGGTCGTGATTCCTGATCCCGAAGTGGAAGAAAGGGAGCGGAGATGTAAACAAGACATTTCCAGGAGATTTTCTCACCTACACATCATTTTCCATGATGAGCACACAAATAGATACACTCTAGACGATGATTATCCCGACATTATGGTCATTATTCGGGAGAAGGAGGATGATGACAGCCTCTTCATCACTACCGTCCAGCAAGATTTCACCCTTGACAATTGGAATAGCGCTTCTTGCATTTGTCGACAAGGGTAAAAAGGGCAAAAACTCCCTCTGCCCTGTAAATAGCAATAACTATTTACTTTTATGCACATTATTAGCAGTTGTTTTGTCTGTACATGCTAACACTTTGTATGTTTGAACAGTTTTATATATTAAGTGAAAGCATATTTTGTTTCAGGACTTTGAATTTAGATGTGCCTATACTTACTGATGAGGTGTCGTTTCTCCGCAAGGACTGTAACTTTGATGAAAAGTTGAACCCAAACTTGATGGAAATACAAGAGGACACTGAGATACCTCAGAAGATCAAGGAATAGTTCGAGGATAAACCCAAAATCTTGATCAAACCACCTCATTCAATCTCGAAACATTAGAAAACCCTAAGCTAATCCAGATCAGTACTGACCTCACTCCAAACCAAAGGAATGACATGGTTACGTTATTAACCCAATTCCAGGATGTGTTTGCATGGTCTCACAAAGACATGGTCGGTTTGTCCATTGACATCGTCATCCATCGCCTTCCCATTAAAGAGGGATTCAAGCCAGTCAGGCAGAAGCTCAGGCGATTAAAACCTAAGTGGAGTTTAAAGGTTAAGGAAGAAATTGTGAAATAATTTCAAGCGGGCATCATCATGGTGTCAACCTGCCCTGAATGGCTATCTAACATAGTCCCCATGCCTAAACCGGGAGGAAAGGTGCGAGTTTGCGTGGATTACGGGGATCTAAATAAAGCTTGCCTTAAAGATAGCTTTTATGTGCCATTTATCCACATACTCATTGACAATACTGCTCAATACGATATGTACTCCTTTGCTGATTGTTTTGCGGGGTACCATCAAATTATGGTTGCTGAAGAGGATCATGAGAAAACTGCATTCATCATGCCTTGGGGAACCTTTTTCTATAGATGATTGTCATTCGGCCTCATTAATGCCGGAGCAACCTACCAGCGAGCTATGATGGCTCTTTTCCATGACTTAATGCACAAAGAGATAAAGATCTACGTGGATGACATCATTATTAAATCCCAAATGGAGGAAGACCAGTTAAACCATCTCAAAAAGCTCTTCAACAGGTTGTGTAAGTACAACTTAAAGTTGAATGCAGTCAAGTGCGCCTTTGGCATTAAATTAGGCAAGTTACTAGGATTCCTAGTCACCCACAAAGGGATTGAGCTGGATCCCACCAAAATCTAGGCCATCACGAAAATGTCAATTCCTCAGACAGAGAAGGAAATACGAGGATTTTTGGGAAGGATTAACTTCATCAGCAGGTTCATTTCCCAACTCACAGCAACCTGTGAGCCTATCTTCAAACTGTTAAGGAAGAACTCCTCCGTGAAATGGAACGATGAGTGTCAAAAAGCCTTCCTTACAATCAAAGAGCAGCTGGTCAACGCTCCTATCTTGGTACCACCCAGGGATGATGTTCCTTTGTTCATGTACCTGTCCATTAATGACAATGCAATGGGCTGCATGCTGGGATAAAAAGACGATAGAGGCCAAGAGTGAGCTATCTACTACCTCAGCAAATGATTCAGCATCAGTAAACACAAGTACACTCTGATTGAGAAGACTTGTTGTGCTTTAGCATGGGCTTCCATGAGGTTACAACATTACCTCCATGGTCACACGACACATCTTATATCCCGCGTGGATCCTCTCAAGTACGTGTTTAGTAAACCCATATTAAATTATCGGCTGTCCCGATGGCAGTTGATCTTACAGCAATTTGACATCGTCTACATGACATAAAAGTCTATTAAGGGTCAAGGAATTGCGGATCAACTGGCCGTCGCACCTGCAGGGGATTTCAAACCCTTAGAAACATACTTCCCCAATGAAGGGGTAATGACAGTGCATCAACACCATCAGTTCGATACACACCAATTATGGAAAATATATTTTGATGGAGCTGTTAATATGGAAGGTTCCGAGTCGAGCGAGTTCTAGTATCCCATGCGGGGAGCGATATCCCGTCATCAAAATTGCGCTTGTTATTAGCACCAACAACATAGCTAAATATGAAGGTTGTATCATGGGACTCAAACTTGCCTAATCAATCGGTATCAGGCGGTTAACTATCTTTGGAGATTCCGAATTGGTAATCAGACAAACCACTGGAATCTATTGCACCAAAGATCTACATTTGCTGCCTTACCATCGACAAGTTTTATAGATGGCTGGGGAGTTTGAAGAAATAACCTTCCTACACATTCCTCAGAATAGGAATGATTTTACGAATGCACTAGCAACTTTGGCCTCCTTGATCAACATACCTGACAAGGAAAACATGCCAAGCATCCCTGTTGCCCTACAAAAGGCTCCAGCCTATAGGAATTACATTGGAGAAGTATCGGATGAGCTACCTTCCATCCAACACCCTTAGTATCAGGGCATCAAGGATTACTTGAGAGATGGATCTACACCCACTGAGGCGAGCCCGACTGAAAGAAGGCGGATCCATCGACTATCTATAAAATTCTACCTGAGCGGAGATGCAATCTACAAACGAGATACAGGACTAGGTCTCCTTAGATGTCTAGACAAGGACCAAGCTCAGAGGCTCATGGATGAAATCCATGGTGGAGTATGTGGCCCACACATGAGCGGCTCTTTACTTGTTAAAAAGATCCTCAGAATAGGGCATTACTGGCTCTCCCTTAAGGCTGACTGTGATGATCACGTCAATAGGTGCTACCAATGCCAGATTCATGGGAATGCTATCCACGCCCCTCCAAGGGAACTCCACAATATGAGTTTACCTTGGCCCTTCTCAATGTGGGGAATGGACGTGATCGGGCCCATTGAGCCCAAAGCCAGTAATGGGCTTCTTTTTATCTTCACCATGATCAACTACTTCACCAAATGGGTAGAAGCAACCTCCTTCCCCAAGGTTACCAAAGAAGTCATCATTGTTTTCATCAGAAATAATGTCATTTGTCGATATGGACAACCAGAGGTGATTATATTAAACAATGCTAAGAACCTCAACAAAAAAATGATGGAGGAGTTATGCAGTAAATTCCACATCAAACACCTTAACTCCATCATCTACCGTCTAAAGATGAATGGTACTATTGAAGCGGCTAATAAGAACATTAAAAAGATCATGCAAAAGATGTCTGCCAATCACAAAGGATGGCCTGACCTCTTGCCTCTGACTCTATTAGCCTATTGAACTTTAATGTGTACTTCCACTAGGGCAACCCCCTACTCATTACCCTATGGGATGGAAGCAGTGTTCCCCATAGAAGTGGAAATAGAATCCCTCAAAGTGTTGATAGACGCTCAGCTGGATGAAGACCAATGGTTGTAAGATAGGTATCACTAATTGTCTCTAATAGACGAAAGGCGAAGTGATGCTATCTTCTATGGGAAATTATACCAACAGAGGATCGCCAGATCCTATAACAGGAAAGTCTGGCTACGACAGTTTAAACAACATGACTTGATTTTGAAGAAGATCATTGACAACCAAGATCAGTCAAAGGGAAAATTTTCTCCAAACTAGGAAGGCTCGTTTATTGTCAATGAGGTATTAACAGGAAGTGCTCTTAGATTATAGGAAATGGACGGCGATTAATTTCTACAACTCATCAACCTAGACACCGTGAAATGGTACTATGTCTGAAGTTACTGTGACGCCCCCAAAATAGGTCCATTCCATCCAACCCATTTTGAGTAGCCAAATACATGGTACAGAAACAACTACAACTTTATTAATACATTTGTCGTGCAAAATACGACAACATATATACTGTGAGTTTAAATACAAATATTATCTTCTAGACAATATCCATACCCAAATAAAGTCTTCATTACAATTATTGATACACTATTCTATAGAATAGTGAGGACTACAAAAATAACTATCTTGAACCATCACTCCACACCCCGACTAGTTCCCGCTATATTCTCGTCTCCTGAGAAGAAAAATGGAACAAAAAGGAAAAGGGTGAGCTCAACTAGCCCAGTAAAGAATATTATGACTAAGATAATGTACAACAAATTATTGTTGGTCTTCAACAGGGAAAAATATGATAGAATACAACAGAAAACAAGTTTTAGATCAACAACTGCAGCGGAAACAACAATTCATTAGAAGAGTTAAGTAGAGAATGAAATCTACTATCATCTATGAATTTAAAAATCCATCATCAATATTTTATCCCTGTAACATCAATCAATATTCATCTTTACACTACAGGCCAAAGATATTCATCAGTCGGTCATATTTATCTCAACACCTGTACATCTTTGCACTATAGGCCAAAGATATTCATCGATCCAAATCATGTGTTCATCTCAAACACATACATCTTTGCACTACGGGCCAAAGATATTCATAATAAAATCAACCATCTTTGCATTACAGGCCAAAGATATTCAACAACATGTCATCATTTAGGACTGAGGATGATGAAAAATGTTTTACAGAAAATGAATCCAGTGAAACAAAAGAACAAATATTAAGGATTCGTATTTTAACCAAACCGAGTTCAAAAATACTTCATAAATAATCATAGTGAAGTAAAATTCAAGAATGATCAAAATATGGATACAATCAAAGCTAGTATTCATAATAGATATCTTGGACAAAAAAAGAAATTTTAATTTTTCTGTGAATAGTGTCGTATACGTGAATAGTAACCCCGACACTAAAAGATAAGAATTTTACAAGAAAAATTATCATGCCTCGTGAATAGTACTCGTGAATAGTAACTCATGAATAGTAACTCGTGAATAGTAACTCATGAATAGTAACTCGTGAATAGTAACTCTGACATAAAAAGATCAGAATTTCACAAGAAAAATTTTACCAATATTCCGGTATAATGATATTGAAAAAAATAATATCATTTTAAAAAAAATAATATCCCTTACCTCGAAAAGACGGTACTCCTGACGGGAATACTCATCAATAGTGCTGAAGGGAACTTTCACCATATATCAACACTCAAGGTATCAAAATACTCACAAGAATACGCTCACTATATCGAGAGAGAAAGAGAGAGAAGATTTCAGTTTCTGGTGTGATTTTCAATTCTAACCTAAACACCCTATTTATAGGAAATTGCTTAGAACACCAAAGCAGAAAATTTAATAAAATAATAATATATTTATACAAATTTCCTTAGCACACCAAGAATCTGAATTCAACAACTTATCACATGTTTAATGAGGCCACAAAATGTAAAAAACGTTTTTCTTTAAAAAAATAATTAAAACTTCCAAAAATCAATTATTTCGGAACTTCGGAACTTCAATAATTCATAATAAATAGCCCTTTTGTTAGAAAAATTCAAACCACATGTCCTTTCTATAGGAAATTTCATTCTCTACAACTTTACAGAAGAAAGTTTTTCCAAATTCCAAACAAAAATTGACCGAAATCCATAATCGGGCGATTTTACAGGCTATAATCAAATTTCAGTCAAGAAATGGGGTCCACCGACACACAAAACATGTGTTAATCATTTAATGCCACAAAAATACTCTTCCTCCTCATATACTCATATATCCCACATTCATTGTAAAAATATCACCATTATTATATTATTAAAATAATATATTTAAATGAATTATTTTATCAGAAAAAGATAAAATATTAATTTTCAACAATTGTCACATTAAAAATTTTCTCCATCTATATTCACATAAAATTAATATTTTTCTCATCATATAAATCAATAATTAATTATTCACAAATAATATTACAGAATCATAATATCGTGAACCAGTGCGGTTCGGAAAAGAGGGGCTTCGAATAAGGATTTCTCCTTACCGGCCATGATTAGATGACCAAACCTCTCCTTGAGTGTAACTTTTTAGACATTGCCAATAATGTTATCTAATAATATTATTCAGATAATATGAATTATTGCTCCAATAATGGAAAATATTGTGTACTGACAATTATTGAAACAACAGTAATATAAAATATCAACGCAACAATTATTGAATCAATAAAATAAAATCTTTGATAAAGAATTACTGTAACAATTATTGAGTAGTGCCTTCTTATGTAAGAATCAATAATTAGTGCAATACTGGTAAGCTACCTTGTTTTTTAACCACCGGATATTCCAACAATATTATAGCGGTAACAACTACTGTGCAGTTATTTATAAACAACTTATTCTTGTCGTTTTCTTCCTCCAATCGCTTTCCGTTATGGGGCCCACACAAGGCTGCGCCGTCGTACGAATATTCCCCGACATTAAGAATATTCCACGACCAAACGAATATTTTCGATAAAATGAATATTTTAAAACAACTTGCTTGGTTGAAATAATTGCGCATTTTACCCATAACTCACCACATTAATCAAATCAACCCTTACTATTTCAACATAATAAATAGAGGAAATTAAATTTCATTAATAATAATTTGGGGTCTTACAGTTACCATCAATCAAACACCCTGGTTTTGGATCACCAGATCCCCAGTCATTTCAGGTTTTCTAACCCTTACTACATACAACCTTTCTTCATACCCATTTGCCCCATCAGGGAAACACACTCTTCAAACCAGCAGCCTGGTTTTCAGATCTTTCACTCCACTTCATTTCAAACCTTTCAGGTTATCCCACCAGGGATTGAACCTTTCACACCCGCAATTTTGTCCCATTACGGATAAGACTTTTCACACCTGCAGTTTGTCTTGAACATGGGATTAAACTTTTTCCCCGCAGTTTGTCCTGAACATGGGATCAAACTTTTTCGGTGGCAAATCATCCTGAACATGGGGTGAACGACGTCGACCTGATCTCCCCGATACCTAGGAGTACGTAGGCAACCATTTTATATGGCCCGATCGCAATAAAAAAACAACAAAAATAACAAAAACATTTCTACACCCTTTTATACAAACAAAAATCACAAAAACACTTCCACACCCTTCTACACCCTTTTTACAAACAGTGTTGAACCTCTTACACCAGGTTCGAACTACGCAAACCTAATCTCCTCTTCAATAGGAGTACGTAGGCAGCCATTTATGGTTCGGTCTTACCCCTACCAAAACAATTACTTGTCAACGGTACTGGGATCAAACTTAATCCACCACATTTCATCAGCTTCAAACCAAAGGGATGGAACTACTCGGCCTCCCCATAAATGGGAGAGTTGGCGACCATCTAAGCTGCGGTTGAGTCCTCAAAGAGCAACACCAATCCATAAGAGATGGAACTATTTGGGATCTCCCCTGCAATAGGAGTACCGACAACCATCTGTGGTGCGGTGAATCTCAAAGAGGAAAAGTCACACTCCTCTCCATATCTATATACAGAAACTAGTCCCAAGACACTAAAGAAGGTAGGGATACACATAGATCAACGATCTATTCTAAAAGATCCTAAGACATCTCAATGTCCACCCATCAAGGATGAGCTCAAAATACATCAAGATCATAAGTCTTGAAGAAACAGGAAAATATCAAGCAAGTAGCAAGGCACAACTAAAAGGGAAGTGAATCAAAATATATTTCCCTGCCATATATATATAATGTTGTTTGATATACAATATGTACTGTGCATGAAAAAATGGCTAAGCTAGTCTGTGTAGGAACATACAAGCATATCTACAATCCTGTGGATATACGAGCTATCAAGTCCAACATGGCATCTCTCTCCAAAGAAGAGGTAACGCTGCGGTCTCCTGCCCAAGGGTATCTACACGAGCCAACAAATCCACAGCCAACTGCATGGTGACATGATGCTCATCAATATATGCACTCATCTCGGCAATCATGCCAGTAGTAAGGGATCTCACTATAGTACTATCTATAATGGAAATGTCCCGGGCAGATATGGCAGCATCCCGCTCAATAATCAAAGTATCTCTGGATGATCTAGCCTCATTCTGCTCAGCTATAGCGGTGTCTCTATGAGCTAAGGCATCCTCTCTCTCTAATAGAGCGGCATCTCTCCCAACAAGAGCTGTCAACATCAAGGCCCTATCCTGATTTCTCTCAAAAGTCATCAAATGCAGACTCCGCTCTAAATACTCTACTGAATACGGGGTCATAGTTGTGGTCACACTGGGAGAATCCATAACAGCTGCTGTTAAACCAGCAAACATGTGAGACCCCGAATTTTATGAAATAAAAGTATTCAATTTTTATATTTTGGTAAATAGTTAAATTGATAAAAGTTTAAAGTTAAGGGTCATATTTGAAAATTTTTCAAAGTAAGCAAGTTGTCATAAAATAACCGGTAGTGAAAGTACAGTAATACGCGTGGTTGTATAGTAGCACACGGTATTAATTATGGATGCTTACGTGAGAAGTCACCCAATTATTGCTATAGTAATTGTTGTATCATATCTCTCATATTATTATTGTCACAGTATCATCTGCATAATATGTTATATTATTAAATTAATAATTGAGACGACAAAGTTATTCATATTATTATTTGCAATATTGATAATGTCTAGAAGTTCTGTCAAGGAGAGGTTTGGTCACCTAATTGCATGCCAATAAGGAGAAATCCTTATCGGAAAGCCCCCTCTTTCATGGGAACGACCTGGTTGTTAAATATTTTGAATTATAATATTAATGATGAATAAGTTCGTGTTGATTAAAGATGAAATTGATAATTCCATTGTGTTGGAATTATTAGTGTTAGTGGAAATCGACATTTATTTCGATAATAATTGATGTCTGGAGGTTATATTGACCAATCGGGTAATTAATCGAATAAATGAGCAATTAATTGTTATTAATTCACATGATTATAACTATTTTTTCACATGTGTGTACTATTGATTCACATTCATGTACTATTAGGGGAGGTGGTGCAAGATTGATAATACTTGCATGACTAAGTTAAAAATAGAGGTATAGATGGAGGTACTATACTGTAATTCGTATTTTCACATGATTATAACTATTAAGTCACATGAATGAACTATTAATTCACATGATTTACTATTAGGGGAGGTGGTGCAAGTTTGATAATACTTGCAGGACTAAATTAAAAATGAAATAAAAGTTAAAGGTATTGTAATGTAGTATTTCGAGCCCCAAAACGTGCAATTATCGAAACTATATTTTCCTATAAATAGAAGCTCATTCTTCCTTCATTTCTCACCAATTCATTAAAGTTATAGAGCAATTATTATAGAGAAAAATTATAGAGAGAAAGAAGAAGAGAAATCTGCTACCTCACTATTCCAGTATCCAGTTTTCTTCTAAGGTAAGGGGTATTATTTCTTTCGTATTCATGAAGAGAGCTTCTGTTAATCCATTCTTTATAATTATGTTGGAATAACCTGTCTATGCAAAGTACCGCATACATGGTGAAATTATTCTGTTATTCCATTCTTTATTATTATGTTGGAATATCCTGTCTGTGCGGATTACGCATGACCTGGTTCCATTCTTTATTATTTTGTTGGAATATCATGTCTGTGCGTATTACGCCTGACCTGGTTCCATTAATTATTATTCTGTTGGAATAACCTATCTGTGCGGTTTATCGCATGCATGATGATTTCTGTTGTTATTCCATTCTTTATTATTCTGTTGGAATATCCTGTCGGTGCGTATTACGCCTGACCTGGTTCTATTATTTATTATTCTATTGGAATAACCTGTCTATGTAGATTACCACATGCATGGTGAATGATCCTTTGTATTCATTCCTTATTAAATTGTGAAAATGATCTGTTTACGTGGATTACCGCATGGCGGGTTAAAATCCATTTGCAGTTTCGTAATTTTACAGAAATTTAAAAATTCTGGAAAAATTTGGGAGGATATTATGATAAGTTTTCTAACATCTCCAAGTGGAATCATTGAAAGAGGAGTTGTAGATTTTTGTATGGACTATTTTTAACAAAGCACGAAAAAGTGAAAAAGGAGAAAAAGCTACTGCCCATAATTTTGTAAGGGTTGTTTTGGCCACTTAATTAGTGAGAAAAATTCTGGCCTTTTGGGACACGGAAATATATGGTATAAAGTACCTCCTGTCCAAAAATGAGCTCATTCCGACTTAAAATGAGCAAGTTATGACTATTTCAATATTTAGGTTTTTCCGATGAAAAACGCTATACCGGAGTTCTATAACTCCGATGACCATGAAATTTAAACTAGAAGCTCACGTTAACATGTGTAAGATCCTGCCAAGATTTGGGAATTTCTGGAGTTAAACTTGAGGTAGCTAATTTCTTAAGGAATTAATTAGAAATTGATTTTTGAAAAATACTTAAGAGAGTTGAAAAATTATAAAAAAAATATTTGTTGTGTATGAAATATATGTATATATGTTTGGATAAAGGATAGAAAAATAATAAGTTGATTTTGTAATTTTTCATGAAAATGGTTTAGTTACGAACATATTAGTTAAATATGTTATGTGAAGTTGAAAAATTAGTAAATAGGATTTTATGGCTTGAAAATCCTATATAAGGTATATGCAGATTTTTGATGAGGGATTTGATCATTGGTGATGAAATCTTATGAGTATGGCATTTTTGAATGATTAAATGCATTATTTGGTAAAGTGTAAACAATTAAAATAAATTGTTTATAAGTTTAAGAAATGATTAAAATATTGTTATAATATTAATGATATTAGATTATGAGATTATTAAGTGATTGATAACATTGAGATATTCTTGAACCCTGGATAAATTATATTATAAATGTTTAATATTTATCCTTTATCTAATTTGATTGATTCTTTATATCATTGTCATGATCCTCATGTTTATATTGTGTTTAAAGTCATGTATGGCTTACGTGCATATATAGATGGACTTGGTATGATTATGACTGTAGCGCCCCCAAATTCGGGTTTCTTCCAACCCGATAGATGGTTCTATACTGTACTAACATTCATACATTCATCCAATTGAAAAGCCTTAAAAGAACGAATATCTCTTCTATATAATCAAAATAATATTTACATTTCCCCAAGTTCTAAACCCATTACAAAAGTTCTTTGTCATAATATTAACTACATTACAACATTAAACCTATACTATTACATAGACAGCTTAACAATCTGCCTTAGCTTTTCCTTTATCCTTATTCGATCCTTCGGGACGTTCAGTCTTAGCTGCATTCATATGGTTCAAGCAAGAGTGAGCATAACTAGCTCAGCAAGTATGACAATTTCAATAAACAATGTGTTTGACACATAAGAATCGTATATCTTCAATAACTGAACAATAGTTATGAAGTACTATTGATGATTCAAAATAGCACTTCATCTTTCTTTCAAAATGTTTTACAATAATAACAATATTCCGTAAAACATTAACTCCGGTCCAAGACCTTGAGCATTTCATTCTTCTTTGAAAAAGGACAACCTGGAACTAAGTCCGTAAGCCCGGTATTACTTACGAGCACTTCTAGATGATCAGCCTATTGTACTCTATGTTGATCAACACGACATTCATTAAATGTATGTACGTTTAATTTGTGGCAACCTCACGTGCCTGTCGTATGACGACAAAAATATTTGTTTAACATACTCAGTCTTCTTTTGAAAACCATATCAAGTAGTTGACAAAAGATAACAATATTTAATAGCAGATGGATAGATTATCAATAATCCAACCAATATATAAAGTCTAGCCGAAAGGATTGGCTTTAACTTCATCATACATCAATTCATGCGTAAGGATACATGAACTTCGAAACTTGTTCAGATTGAATTGAGACAAGAGTTAGAATACTTGCCTTTAGCGTCTGCTACGGTATAATTACTTTATGTTTGAGTCTTTCAAGTCTCTACAACACATGATCACATAATGCCTCATATTAGGTCATACATAATCAAGTATGTATATAACTATATCTTACCCTTCATCTCAATATAATTATGTATTAGATTTATTTACTGTCAATTCTGGTTTACCATTATACTTACATTCATATTTGAATAGGTTATCTCAACCTTTATGCACTATCCTTAAGATTTAACAAAGTTTTAACAATGTTACTTCAAGTTCCTTAAGGTGTGTTTACTTTTAAACTAATCACATTCCTTTCTTTATACTCATAAACATTCTTTACTATCATTGTTCTTGAAATATTGCAGCTGGCTGATATATCTACATCTCGTATTTATGACGCGAGTTATCGATCAGGATGCTGCACACATTGCCTGCTGCATGGCGAAGTTCTTACTCAGTGGGCCACGCTGCGGTGCCACTATCCGAATGCTCGGCTTTTAGTCTCAAGTCATGGCTGCGTGACAAAATGGCCTAGAAATTTGGCGCCAGTGGTGCCAGCTTTGTGCACTAGATAGTTTGGACAGTTTTTTCAACTTTGCGAATTTCCCGGGCTCATAACTTCTTCGTTATAAGTCTGAATTGGCTCATTCAAGAGCCTACGGTTCATAAATTACATACTCTATGTGTTCATGCAAGAATTTTATCTATTTGACTTCGTTTGCTAAAAATTCACCTATTGGTTCATTTTTAACAAAAATGATAAACTTTCGTGAATGTTCAACGCTCGTTTCTTCGTTCTAAGTCAGAATTCGATCATTTTCGAGTCCATAACTCTAGAATACCAAATATGACTAGTCTCTATTGAAAACCAACGTTTCCGAATTCAAACACAAAATTTGACTTCATCATACATCAATTCATGCGTAAGGATACATGAACTTCGAAACTTGTTCAGATTGAGTTTAGACAAGAGTTAGAATACTTGCCTTTAGCGTCTTCTACGGTATAATTAATTTATGTTTGAGTCTTTCAAGTCTCTACAACACATGATCACATAATGCCTCATATTAGGTCATACATAATCAAGTATGTATGTGACTATAGCTTTCCCTTCATCTCAATCTAATTATGTATTAGATTTATTTACTATCAATTCCGGTTTACCATTATACTTCCATTCATATTTGAATAGGTTATCTCAACCTTTATGCACTATCCTTAAGATTTAACAAAGTTTTAACAATGTTACTTCAAGTTTGCGAGTTAACAGTGGGGATGCCCCGAATAATAGCCTGCTGCATGAAGTTCTTACTCAATGGGGCCTTTGCATCTACTATCCAAGATGCTTTGGTTTTAGTCTAGCTGTCATGCATGACAAAATGGCTTAGAAATCAAGGCGCCATGCAAGTGCGACTCATGCACTAGATAGTTTGGACAATTTTTTCAACTTTGCGAATTTCCCGGGCTCATAACTTCTTCGTTATAAGTCTGAATTGGCTCATTCAAGAGCCTATGGTTCACAAATTACATACTCTATGTGTTCATGCAAGAATTTTATCTATTTGACTTCGTTTGCTAAAAATTCACCTATTGGTTCATTTTTAACAAAAATGATAAACTTTCGTGAATGTTCAACGCTCGTTTTTTCGTTCTAAGTCAGAATTCGATCATTTTCGAGTCCACAACTCTAGAATACCAAATATGACTAGTCTCTATTGAAAACCAACGTTTCCGAATTCAAACACAAAATTTGACTTCTATTTCGAGAATTTCACGAATTCGACGATTATCGTCTAATCAAGCAATTTTCGACAAATCCTCATTACTTATAATTTGTTCATAACTTCAAATAAATTCAATTTATCATATGAACATCTCAACATACTTACTACAATAATTTATTTCCATGTTGGATTTTAACTTAACCTTTCATGAGCTTATAACTTATTAAAGTATAAACTACTTATAGCTTCATTGTTCATAACTTATGAAAGTTAAGGTCTTTTTAATCGCCATACTTATATGTTTTCAACATATAATATCATTCATGTATACATGATACAAATTCATATAAACTCTTAGTTTTCATACTAACATTCAAGGTTAACTTATAATAAGTTCATAACTTTTATAAGTTCAAATAACTTATTTCCAACTTATGTGGTCTAAGTTCATTGAATACTCATTCTTCTTACGTCTTAACATTCATGTTCCTTAATCCATACTTTTCTTATCAACCTATCATGGTAGAGATAGAAGATAAATGGAGAAGAAGTCTTACTCTTTGAAGTCTTTGCAAAGTAGCCTTCTTCTTCTTCTTACAAGTGAAAGTAACTTATTTTGGCTTATTCTCCCTAACACTTAAGCACTTTGTAATATATTGAATTGTTTGAACAAGTAATAAATGGCTAGCAAGCTTCCTCTATTTATAGAACTTATAAAGCTAGGGTAGTTTAGTCATTATACCAACCCACCTCCTTAAGCCACCTCCTTACTATTCATTACTTGCTAATCACAAATCTTATCATTTGCTTGGTCATTACTCCTAACACTTGGTCATTACACATTGAACTTGGTCACCACATTAAACTTGGTCACCACACAATAACCTTATTAATATGGTTTGCCCCATGGGTCAATCAACCCCTCTGATTCTAGCTTGGGCTTAAATTAACTTAACCTTTGGGCTTTGCATTAACAAACACTAACTTGTTTATTAATCAATAGTTTGGCCTCACCATTTAATTCACTTGGGCTTGTACAAATTCTAACCAATCTTCCAAGTCCATTATCATTACTCAATACATATACATATTGTCTATGTATCATTTTTGTATTCTAACTCGTATAGAAATTTATTATATACGATATTCCATCCTTCATACAAACTTGTATAATACTTCGTATTATACTCATTTTCATTACCTTGTACAATACCTAAGTATCATACAATTATTAATTACTTACTAATACTTTGCTTTACTTAATGTTCATAAATTAAGTTCGCAAGCGAAATATTACATTTTCCATAACTAGATTATTATTACATAACCCATCTTACCTTGATATTCTATCATTTCGTATTTCTCGGAAATTCAAAAATAATTCCCGAGCAAATACCGATGAATAGTGTTTTTCAGAATATTTCACGGAAAACTTTTATTTTCGTCTAGGAAATTCAAACACTTTAATTCCTTCTCGTAGCTAAAATACTATGACATTCCAACATTATTAGGTTATAGAATAACAACCATCTTGATATCACATAAAATATAATGTTATTATTATTTAATTTAATAAAATTATTTTACAATAAAATCCTAATTTCTCGGTCGTTACAATGACCAGGGATTATTCGGTATAATCATGATCATAATATTACAAATAATGTGCTAAAAGTCATCTTTGGCCCGTAGTGCATAGATGGACTTGGTATGATTATGACCAGGGATTATTCGGTATAATCATGACCGTAATTGAAAACACGAATATCCTTGGCCCGTAGTGCATGGATAATTCGTGGTCGTAATACTAATGAATATCCTTTGCTATAGTACAGGGATGATTCGATGATGTGGATTATTTATTAAGCTGAGTCTCAGCGATAAAATATTGATTATACACTTTTAGTTTGTAAAAGATAGTAGATATCATGCTCTACTTGACTCTTCTAAAATACAGTTGTATGTCTTTGGCCTGAAGTGCAAAGATGAATTATTAATGAATATCTTTGGCCGTAGTGCAAAGATGAATTTATTAGTATGATTATGAGCAGGAATTGTGATTTGGTATAACCATGATTTTTAATGTTTCAGAAGATAGGTGATGAAAATTATCTTAAATCACAGGTGCGAAGAGGAATTTAGAATCACAATTATGATTATGAGTTATTCATATGATTGTGGACAGGAATTGTTGATTGATGTTACAGGGATAAAATATTATTGGTAGACTTTTAACATTGAGAAGATAATAGATCTGATGGTCTATTTGACTCTTTCTAATGGATTGCTCGTTCCGCTGCAACTATGGTTGAAAAGTTTTATCATCTACTATATGTTCCAAATCTCTAATTTATTACTGATAAAGGCTATTGATGATGTAAATTATCTTTAGTCATGGTATTCTCTACTGGGCTAGTTGTGCTCACCCTTTTTGCTTCACAATTCCTTTCAGGTAATAAGAGTGTAGCTGGGTCGAGCGGGGATAACAGGGAAATAGTGTGATGGTCCGAGACTGTCAAAGTTTCTCAATACATTATAAAATGGCACGACATGCAAAAGATAATTGTATTGAGGACCTAAGATGTGTGTGTCATATTTTATACGTCACTTAATAATTGATTTTGGCGAACAACAATAGGGTGATGAGAACCCGACTTTGAAAGTGTTAAAAGTGCACGTCATTAGAATGAATATGATAGTAATCTTCTCGTTCTTCTTTGGGGTCTTAAAATATTTGTTGCTGTATTTTATATGGCATTGTAACAATTTGAGTTTGGATACTATCTACGAGATAGTATTGTATTAAAACTCACAGCTTATGTGTTGTCGTACTCTGCACGACATTTCAACAGTTGTATAAATGAAGTTTGTATTTCATTTTTATAGAGTGATATCTGGCGACTCAGAGTGGGTCGGTGGGACCTATTTTAAAAAGGCCACAAATGGTATCGATTTAGGGATATAGTCATTTGGCGAGAGATATGAGTCTAGAACTAGGAGGGGAGACACGAGTAATATACTTTGCTAGTGTGTGATTTACCTAAGCTAAAATTGTTTACTTGATAAGTTGACAAATTGTGATATGTCAATTAACCTTTGCATTGAAGGTATATTCTAGAATGATATCTGAAATATAGGAGATGAGCAATAGGAAAATCATGATACAGAGGAAATAATCGGGAAGGTATAATCCAAAAAGAAAACAAGGTATTCTCATCTCTTCGAACTACCAGGTACATAAATTTTGAGGGCGAAATTTCATAAGGAGGAGAGATTGTGAGACCCCAAAATTTATGAAATAAAAGTATTCAATTTTTATATTTTGGTAAATAGTTAAATTGATAAAAGTTTAAAGTTAAGGGTCATATTTGAAAAATTTTCAAAGTAAACAAGTTGTCATAAAATAACTGGTAGTAAAAGTACAGTAATACACGTGGTTGCATAGTAGTACACGGTATTAATTATTGATGCTTACGTGAGAAGTCACCCAATTATTGCTATAGTAATTATTGCATCATATCTGTCATATTATTATTGTCACAGTATCATCTGCATAATATGTTATATTATTAAATCAATAATTGAGACAACAAAGTTATTCATATTATTATTTGCAATATTGACAATGTCTAGAAGTTCTGTCAATGAGAGGTTTGGTTACCTAATTGCACGCCAATAAGGAGAAATCCTTATCGGAAAGCCCCTCTTTCACGGGAGCGACACAGTTGTTAAATATTGTGAATTATAATATTAATTATGAATAAGTTCGTGTTGATTAAAGATGAACTTGATAGTTCCATTGTGTTGGAATTATTAGTGTTAGTGGAAATCGATATTTATTTCGATAATAATTGATGTCTGGAGGTTATATTGACCAATCGGGTAATTAATCGAATAAATGAGCAATTAATTGCTATTAATTTACATGATTATAACTATTTGTTCACATGTGTGTACTATTGATTCACATTCATGTACTATTAGGGGAGGTGGTGCAAGATTGATAATACTTGCATGACTAAGTTAAAAATGGAGGTGTAGATGGAGGTACTATACTGTAATTCGTATTTTCACATGATTATAACTATTAAGTCACATGAATGAACTATTAATTCACATGATTTACTATTAGGGGAGGTGGTGCAAGTTTGATAAAACTTGCAGGACTAAATTAAAAATGAAATAAAAGTTGAAGGTATTGTAATGAAATATTTTGAGCCCCAAAACGTGCAATTATCGAAACTATATTTTCCTATAAATAGAAGCTCATTCTTCCTTCATTTCTCACCAATTCACTAAAGCTATAGAGCAATTATTATAGAGAAAAATTATAGAGAGAAAGAAGAAGAAAAATGCGCTACCTCACTATTCCAAATCCGGTTTTCTTAAAGTAAAGGGGTATTAGTTCTTTCAGTATTCATGAAGAGAGCTTACATTATTCCATTCTTTATTATTATGTTGGAATAACTTTGCCTATGCAAAGTACCTCATACATGGTGAAATTATTCTGTTATTCCATTCTTTATTATTCTGTTGGAATATCCTGTCTGTGCGGATTATGCATGACTTGGTTCCATTCTTTATTATTCTGTTGGAATATCCTGTATGTGCGTATTACGCCTGACTTGGTTCCATTAATTATTATTATGTTGGAATAACCTGTCTTTGTGGTCTATCGCATGCATGGTGATTTCTGTTGTTATTCCATTCTTTATTATTCTATTGGAATATCCTGTCGGTGCGTATTACGCCTAACCGGGTTCCATTATTTATTATTCTGTTAGAATAACATGTCTGTACGGTCTATCGCATGCATGGTTATTTCTGTTGTTATTCCATTCTTTATTATTCTGTTGGAATATCCTATCGATGCATATTACGCCTGACCTGGTTCTATTATTTATTATTCTATTGAAATAACATGTCTATGTGGATTACCACATGTATGGTGAATGATCCTTTGTATTCATTTCTTATTAAATTATGGAAATGATCTGTTTACGTGGATTACCGCATGGCGGGTTAAAATCCATTTGCATTTTTCGTAATTTTTCGGACATTCAAAAATTCTAGAAAAATTTGGGAGAATATTATGATAATTTTTCTAACATCTCCAAGTGGAATCACTGAAAGAGGAGTTGTAGATTTTTGTATGGACTATTTTTAACAAAGCACGAAAAAGTGAAAAAGGAGAAAAAGCTACTGCCCATAATTTTGTAAGGGCTATTTCGGCAACTTAATTTGTGAGAAAAATTCCGGCCTTTTGGGACATGGAAATATATGCTATAAAGTACCTCCTGTCCAAAAATGAGCTCATTCCGACTTAAAATGTAAAGCCCCGGAAAATTTGGATTTTTGAGAATTAAATTTTTATTTTTATTTTTATTTTAATTATGTGGATTAAATGAAAATTTAATTGATTATTTATGGAGTAAGCTAATTAAGGGTCGTTCTATGACCTAGATATATCGGAACGTCGTAGTATTTTGGCTGCGTGATAGAATTAAAGTGTTTGAAATTCCAAGACGAACATAAAAACTTTCTGAGAAATTTTTCAAAAAACACTATTCACGCATTTCTACTCGGGAATTATTTTTGAACTTCCGAGAAATACGTAATGATAGAATTCTAAGACAAGATGGAATATCCAATAATATTTCAGTTATGGCAAATGCAGTTTTTCGCGTGTGGACTTAAAACCTAACGGTTAGGGAAAGTGAATTCCGAGAAGGAATTTAAATACGATTAAAGAATTAAAGTAATGATTGTATTATATGTAAGTATTGTACGAGTTAATGAATACGAGTATAATATGAGGTATTATACGAGCAAGTATGAATGATGGAATGTCGTATATTAAATAAGTATACGAGTTAGAATACAAGATTAGTACGTAAATTATACGTTATAAGGCTTTAAGTTAAATGAATTTAATTTATAGGATTGTGTAGAACATTGTAAAGTCCAATGAGAATTGGTAAGGCCCAACTATAAGAATGGATAAGTCCAATAAGAATAAAGGTGTAAGCCCAAGTGGTTGATTAATGAGAAGCCCAAAGTAACTTAATGCAAGCCCAAAATGAATAAGCTAAGTTAATTAGACTCAAGCCCAATGTAATAATCCAATGGATTAGGAGGATCCATGGGGCAACCCATAATCACATGTATAACCCAAAGTAGTGGCCAAGTAAAGTACTTGGTGGCTAAGTAAAAGTAATGAGCAAGTAAACGTAATGATTAAGCAATAGATAAGTCAAGTGGTGGCCAAGTAAAGTGCTTACACTTGGTGGCTAAGCAAGAGATAAGTTATGTGATGACCAAGTAACTTAAAAGCTAAGTAAAGGATAAGTTTTGTGGTGAGCAAGCAAGAGATAAAAGTTGTGGAGGCCAAGTAAACTTCGTGAGCAAATAAGGAATAGTAAGGAGGTGGAGTTAAGGAGGTGGAATGGCTTATTGACCATTAAGCCCTCATTTAGGATTTCCTATAAAGAGCAAGCTTAGGATTTTATTTGTTGCTTGTTAAAAATTTCTCCCAACTCCTCTCAAGTTAAGCAACTTATTGGATAGAAAGAATAAGCACTTATAAGTCAAACTTCCATTATGAGATTTTTAAGAAGCAAGAAGGAGATTAAAGCTTAGTCAAGTGATATTCAAGGGCAAGAACTTAAACCATGAATCGTTTTCTCTTCCATTGGTAGGGAGATGGGTAGTGGTAGAACATGTATGCTAAGGAATGATAGGAATGAGTAATCAAAGAGCTTAAGTCTTAATAAGCCGTATAAGTCATGAATAAGCTATTCATAATCATATAAGTTATGAAACAATGAAGAACTTTTAGGAACTTGTTTATGTTGAAATAATACGGTTGTTTGATAATAAGAAGCAGGAATGATGGTTAAAAGGATTTAGACCATGTTAAGTCATGTCAAGTAAAATTATAAGTAGTTATACTTTTATAAGTTATAGACTAATGAAGAACAAGTAAGAACTTATCATGTAAATAAGTTAATGAGGTATGTATTCCAAGATGCTAATATGATGGATTGAATCCATTTGAAACGATGAACAAATCATAAGAAATGAAGTTAAGGCGGAATTCACGAGTTTGGACGATAATCATCGAATTCGTAAAATTCTCGAAATGGAAGTTGAATTTTGATATTGAGCTTGGAAACATTGGTTTTCAATGGAGACAAGTCATATTTGGCATTATAGAGTTGCGGACTCGAAAATGACCAGATTCCGACTTAGAACGAAGAAACGAGCGTTGAACGTTCACGAACGTTTATCGTTTCGTTAAAAATGAACTAATAGATGAATTTTTAGCAAACGAAGTCAAATAGATAAAATTCTTGCATGAACATGTAGAGTATGTAATTTGTGAACTGTAGGCTTTTGAACGATCCAATTCAGACTTATAACGAATAAGTTATGCGTCCGGGAAGTTCACAAAATTTAAAATCTACAAAATTTTTCTAAGGCACAGTTGGTTGCCATGGCTGCCAAACCAAGGCCAAATGGTGGTGCCATGCAATGCCATAAAGGTCAAGGCATACTGCTAACTCGCATCGCGGTGTGAGATGAAGAGCTTGGTGTGGCGCCGCAGCGCTAGTCCCAAAGTTTTGACAGACAAGAATGTTTACAAGTATAGAATGAAAGATAACTCATTAGTAATAAACTAAGGTGTTAATATAACATTGTTAAAGCATTGTTAGACACTTAATGTATAATGATTAAAGGTTAATAATCAATTGAAGATGAATGTAATGAGAACAACGTAATGTGCTAAGCCGACTATAGAAATTTGTTGGTCAAGTTGATTATGAATCCAATGGTTTGCAATACCAGTATGGGTTATGTAATTACTTAATGAACATAATAAGACCTTTCCTAAATCACTGTTATAGTGATGACTTTAGGAATTTAATGTTGTTTAATGACTAGTTAAATGACGAACGTAAAGTATAAGGAACGTGAACTGTATTCAATAATGATAATGACTATAACATTAAGAGTTATAACTAAAAGTTGTTAAGTAATTCGTGAACGTAAACGGTATGCAATAAAGTGTACTTAACAAATGACGATCGAGTTTCGATTAATAATGTAAGAATGTTAGTAAGCCGTTAGGAAGGATGACTAACTCAAAACGAGTTCCATTAATGAAGTAAATCCACGTAAGACATAGAAGAGAAAGAAGTTGGTAAGGATGATATAAAGATAATGGCAAGCCGGAACCAATAGTAACAAATCTAATATATGATTAGATTGAGATGAAGGGTAAGATTCGTTAGGAACCATGTATGTTCATTCATGATCCAATGTGGTATGTTATGTGGTTATGTGTTGTAGAGACCGTAAAACTGAAAGGAAAAGTTATTATACTCGTAGCGATTATCAAAGGTAAGTTTTTTTTAAAACGCTTATAACCTTTTTTGTGTTAGCCAAGTTTTCTGTGATTCATGTTATGAGAAGCATGAAGTGTTTTACTAAAGGGTCGATGCCAGTTTTATCTCGGCTAGACTAATCTTGAAGAGTTGATTAATTTATTTACAAGTCTTTCAATATAGAATTGTTAACGCTATCCTACGCCCATTTGTTTGGTACGGATTCAAGGTAAGCCTGAGTATGAATAAACAAATGTATTTTCATCGATTATTCGATGGGCACGCGAGGTTACCAAAAACTTAAACGTACACACCTTTAATGGATGTAGTGTTGATCAACATAGAGTACTATGGGCTGATCACCCAGAAGTGCTCGTAAGATATGCTGGACTTACAGACTTAGTGTTGGGTTGTCCTTTTTAAAGAAATTATGAAATGCTCATGGTCTTGAGCTAGAATTGATGTTTTACTGAATATTGTTATTGTAAAACGTTTTGAAGGAAAAGAATACTATTTTGAATTATTGATAGTACTTTATAACTATTATCCAGTTATTGAAGATATACGATTCCTATGTTTCAAGGATGTTATTTAAAAGAAATTGTTGTACTTGCTGAGCTTGTTATGCTCACTCTTGCTTGAACCATATGAATGCAGCTAGGACCGAACGAACCGAGGGATCTGACAAGGATAGAGGCAAGACGAAGCTGAACGATTAGTTTACCTTGTAATAAACTAGTAAGTTGTATATATTATAGAATGATGAACAAAGAATGTAATGGTTTTAGAACCTGGGAACGGGATGTAATATTATTAATGTAATAATAATGTCGTTGATACACACATTTTGATGTCATTTCAATAGAATGAATGTACAGTTATGAGTATCGTGTAGCACCATCTGTCGGGTTGGAAGATACCCGGATTTAGGAGCATCACAGGTTGGTATCAAAGCATTAGGTTATAAAACTTAAGCGGGGAAGAATCTTAGGCTAATAACCTCGTTAAGGAAGAAAAGTTTGAAGGAAGTAAACTCAAGCTTTACTTCAGTTGAATGAGTTAATAAGGTATTGAGGAAACTCAGTACCGAAAGATTTAAAAGATGGAAAGTAACCCTAAATAAATTAAATGTGATTTGTGCTTATACAATTGTGTGTTATGTACTAATCAACATATGTGTTATTGTAGGATGTCAATCAATAGCTTGATGTATAGAGATATACATGCGGTGAGCGAAGAAGTTGTGAACAGAGTAGAGCCTGTACCTATGCCGGTGGTGGAGGTACCATTAGTGATTCTAGAGGAGTCAGAAACAGTGGAGTACTTTTCTGAGGAGAACTACTCTGAGGGAGATATGGATATAACATCATATCTTAATATAATGAGCAATGAGGAGGAAGTAATGGAGATAAGGTCGGTTGGTACGGTGGTACCTACACTAGAGTCATCACCTCCAGATGCAATGAGATCATTGTATCTGGCAGTGCTTGACAGGAATGTGCAACTGAGTATAGTTGTGCAGAATTAGAATGAAGAGATTAGTGCTCTTTATGTAGCGAAGGAGTCTGCAGAAGCAGATTTTGAGTCCGAGCATGATGAGAAGGTGCTCATGATAAATAAGGCTTGGGATTTTAAGAAGGAGGCCGATGAGCTTCGTAAAGAATTGGAGGAGAAGGACCGGAAGATAGCGCGGATGTCTTACATCCATGAGAGTGCTCATAAGGATTTCAAACTGAAAGTTGCTTGTTATTCCACTAAGTTGGGGCAGACTCGACATACTATTAGTCGGGATACTGTAGCGAAGATTGCGAATGAGAAACACAAGGACGCTATTATGCATTATTAGAAATCTAGAGTTATAAATATGTGTGTAGTGATGTAAAACCCTCTTTTGTATAAAAGGGTAGTCTTTTTGTAAATCCCAACTTTTGAGAAGTTCAATTACGGGATAGAATTGTAATAGCTTCCGGCTATGGGAGCAGAGTGTAAATAGTTTCAAACTATGAAGAAGCATATGAATATAATGAAGTTTTCATTTAATAAGCTTTGTTATGGTATGAGTTGTTATATGGTGAATAATAAAGAAATAAGTAAATAGATAATAATGAAATTCTATTTAATCAGAAAATGACGTCAAGGAGAAGAAAATGTAATCTGGATGCGAAATGAAGTAATGATAATCAAGGGGGGTTAAATTAAGCCTATGCAAGAGTTCATTAATTTATTAACGGTTGCATTTAACTAAACTGGGGGTAGAGTACCTGCGGAACCTAGGTTAGCCAGAAGGACTACCTTTAATGAATTTAAAAGCATAGGTCCGCTGGAGTTCAAAGGAACGACGGACCCATTAAAACCCCAGACATGGGTAAAGGAAATAGAGAAGGCGTTTGTTATTACAAACGTAGGTGAGGCACAATAGATTTCTTTTGCGACGTACATGATGAAAGCGGAAGACAACTTTTGGTGGGAGGCTCACCAGGGTGGGGCTAGAACAGATGCAGTAACGTGGGAACAATTCAAGAAAGTTTTCTTCGAGAATTATTTCCCTACAAGTATGCAGGGGAGGAAGGAGATTAATTTCTTAGAACTTAATCAAAGGGACATAACGGTTTCCCAATACGCGGCCAGATTCAATGAATTGGCAAGGTTTGCTCCACACCAAGTGGACATTGAGGAGAGGAAGGCTCGTAGGTTTGAGCAGGGCCTAAAACGCTGGCTCTATAGTAGGATTTTTGTGTTCCAGAGTGTTTCCTGTGGGACCATTTTGGAAAAGGTAATTATAGCCGAGGGTGGTAGTGAGGTGTTGACTCAATACCACAAAGAGAGAAAGAATAAGAGCAAGGGAGAGGGAGGAACCAAGGCAGAGGGTTCCAGTGGTAGTGATAGTAAGCCAAAAAGAAAGAATTTTAACTCCGAGAATACTGGAGTGGGACAAGGGGATCCTAAGCGTAAGATCGAAGTGTGTAAGACATGTGGAAAGACTCATCTAGGAGTCTGTCTGAAAGGGATTATAAGTACCTTTATACATTAAGGTAGAGAATCGAGAAATAACTTTCGTTAATTATATTCGTTGAAAAAGTTTCATGAATAAGGAATGTAAGCAAGTCATCGGAGATAAATACCGAATAAAAGTTGAGAGAATTTGAAGTAATTCTCGGTATGAATGAGTTGATTAACCATAGAACTTTAATAAATTATTAGAATAAAAGTATGAATCTTCAGTTTTCTAAAGTAACCCAAGGTAGTATTTTACGGTAATCAAATACCGCGACGCTCTTGTTGTCTAATGGTGACGCAAGTTAGGAGGATGTTAAGGAATAGGTCGTTACGGTTGCATATCCACTATTGTAATAGGAGTAAGTTAGCAATTAAGAATAAATATCCATGGCCCAGGATCGATGATCTATTTAATCAGTTGAAAAGGGCAAAGAATTTTTCTAAGATAGATTTGCGTACAGGGTATAGTCGGTTGAAAGTAAGGAAGAATGAGGAGGAACCTAAGATGACATTCAGACCTCGTTATAGTTATGACAAGTTTCTGGTTATGTCGTTTGGGTTAACTAATGTGCGGAAGTTAGACTTTTCGTAATGGGTGCCAAGCAAGTCGGTGGCAAATTGATAGGTACTCTTGAGATGCTATGGTTGAAAGTACCATTAGCCTCACAGGGTGTTCAAATAATATTTGGATGAAGGTGTCGTAATGATCATTGGTGGTATTCTAGTCTAATTTAAGACGTCAGAAGAACACGTTGAACATTTGAAGATAGTGTGAGAAACACTACGGAGGGAGAAGTTGGATACGAAATTCACTACGTGTGAATTGTAGCTTAAAGAGATAGACAAAATTTGTTATTGAGAAGTGTGTTGGGTATGAGAAGTGAGAAAATAGTTTTTAAGAGCTAAAAGGAAGATTAAGTGAGACATCTGTATTGTCTTTATCAGGTGGTACGGTGGATTTTATAGTATATCTCGATGTTTCGCATAGAAGATGGGGTTGCGTGCTTATATAGCATGGCAAATTCATTGGGTATGCATCACGCCAATTAATGGATTATGAGAAGGTCTATCCTACTTATGATCTATAATTGGCAGCTGTAGTTTTTGATTTAAAAATTTGAAGATAGTATTTATACGGTGAGAAGTGTGAGATATACACGGACTCTAGGAGTCTGAAATATATCTTCACACAAAAGGAGTTGAATATGAGGTGGAGAAGGTAATTAGAATGGATAAGAGGTTTCGACGTTGATATGTTATATCAATCCGGGAAAGTTAACATAGAAGCTGACGCGTTAAGTAGGAAGGGTAGGGAAAAGATATCGATGTTAACAACTCAGGATGAGTTAATAACGGAAATGGCAAAAACAGAGTTAGAGGTTAAATTGTGGAATGAAGTGGTAGAAATGTTATTCACAGCATAGACTCAATCCACGATACTTGAACGAGTTAAGTAACTACAACTAGGTAATGAGGAATGTACGCGGATGAATAAGAGGATGCATGATGAAGGGAAGATCAAGTATAATCTTGTTTTGAAGGAGAAATTTGAGTTCCAAATAATTCTAAGTTAAAAGCTAATGAAAGGGTAATAACGTAATGTGTCAATAAGTATTTAAACTTCCAGCTCAGATTATTGATAAGAAGTGTCAAGTCATGCGAGTTAAGATAACACCTTCGTTGAAGGTGAAATGAAAGAACCACAATGTCGAAGAAGCATTGTGGGAACTTGAGATTAAAATAAAGGAAAGTGTTTCCTCAAATGGTGTATGTATTATTAGCGTGATTCTGGGGACAGAATCCTTATAAGGGGGGAAGAGTGTAACGCCCCAGAAAATTTGGATTTTTGAGAATTAAATTTTTATTTTTATTATGTGGATTAAATGAAAATTTAATTGATTATTTATGGAGTAAGCTAATTGAGGGCCGTTCTATGACAAAGATATGTCGGAACGTCGTAGTATTTTGGCTACGTGATAGAATTAAAGTGTAAGAATTTTCAAGACGAAAATAAAAAAATTTCAAGAAATTTTTCGAAAAACACTATTCACGCATTTCTGCTCGGGAATTATTTTTGAACTTCCGAGAAATACGTAATGATAGAATTCTAAGACAAGATGGAATATCTAATAATATTTCAGTTATGGCAAACGCAATTTTTCACCTGCGGACTTAAAACCTAACGGTTAGGGAAAGTGAATTCCGAGAAGGAATTTAAATACGATTAATGAATTAAAGTAATGATTGTATTATATGTAAGTATTGTACGAGTTAATAAATACGAGTATAATAAGAGGTGTTATACAAGCAAGTATGAATGATGGAATTGCGTATATTAAATATGTATACGAGTTAGAATACAAGATTAATACGTAAATTATACGTTATAAGGCTTTAAGTTAAATGAATTTAATTTATAGGATTGTGTAGAACATTGTAAAGTCCAATGAGAATTGGTAAGGCCCAAATGTAAGAATGGATAAGTCCAATAAGAATTAAGGTGTAAGCCCAAGTGGTTGATTAATGAGAAGCCCAAAGTAACTTAATGCAAGCCCAAAATGAATAAGCTAAGTTAATTAGACTTAAGCCCAATGTAATAATCCAATGGATTAGGAGGATCCATGGGGCAACCCATGATCACATGTATAACCCAAAGTAGTGGCCAAGTAAAGTACTTGGTGGCTAAGTAAAAGTAATGAGCAAGTAAACTTAATGATTAAGCAATGGATAAGTCAAGTGGTGGCCAAGTAAAGTGCTTATGCTTGGTGGCTAAGCAAGAGATAAGTTATGTGATGACCAAGTAACTTAAAAGCTAAATAAAGGATAAGTTTTATGGTGAGCAAGCAAGGGATAAAAGTTGTGGAGGCCAAGTAAACTTCGTGAGCAAATAAGGAATAGTAAGGAGGTGGAGTTAAGGAGGTGGAATGGCTTATTGACCATTAAGCCCTCATTTAGGATTTCCTATAAATAGCAAGCTTAGGATTTCATTTGTTGATTGTTAAAAATTTCTCCCAACTCCTCTCAAGTTAAGCAACTTATTGGTTAAAGAGAATAAGCACTTATAAGTTAAACTTCCATTAGGAGATTTTCAAGAAGCAAGAAGGAGATTAAAGCTTAGTCAAGTGATATTCAAGGGCAAGAACTTAAACCATGAATCTCTTTCTCTTCCATTGGTAGGTAGATGGGTAGTGGTAGAACATTTATGCTAAGGAATGATAGGAATGAGTAATCAAAGAGCTTAAGTCTTAATAAGCCGTATAAGTCATGAAAAAGCTATTCATAATCATATAAGTTATGAAACAAGGAAGAACTCTTAGGAACTTGTTTATGTTAAAATAATATGGTTGTTTGATAATAAGAAGCAAGAATGATGGTTAAAAGGATTTAGACCATGTTAAGTCATGTGAAGTAAAATCATAAGTAGTTATACTTTTATAAGTTATAGACTAATGAAGAACAAGTAAGAACTTATCATGTAAATAAGTTAATGAGGTATGTATGCCAAGATGCTAATATGATGGATTGAATCCATTTGAAACGATGAACAAATCATAAGAAATGAAGTTAAGGCGGCGGAATTCACGAGTTTGGACGATAATCGTCGAATTCGTAAAATTCTCGAAATGGAAGTTGAATTTTGATATTGAGCTTGGAAACATTGGTTTTCAATGGAGACAAGTCATATTTGGCATTATAGAGTTGCGGACTCGAAAATGACCAGATTCCGACTTAGAACGAAGAAACGAGCGTTGAACGTTCACGAACGTTTATCGTTTTCGTTAAAAAGAACTAATAGGTGAATTTTTAGCAAACAAAGTCAAATAGATAAAATTCTTGCATGAACATGTAGAGTATGTAATTTGTGAACCGTAGGCTTTTGAACGAGCCTATTCGGACTTATAACGAAGAAGTTATGCGTCCGGGAAGTTCACAAATTTTAAAATCTGCAAAATTTTTCTAAGGCACAGAGTTGGCGCCACGGCGCCAACCCAAGGCCAAATGGTGGTGCCGCAGTGCCGTAACAGTGTCAAGGCATACTACTAACTCGCGTCGCGGCGCAAGATGAATAGCTTAGTGTCGCGTATCGGCGCCAGTCCCAGAGTTTTGACAGACAAGAATGTTTACAAGTATAGAATAAAAGATAACTCATTAGTAATAAACTAAGGTGTTAATTTAACATTGTTAAAGCATTGTTAGACACTTAATGTATGATGATTAAAGGTTAATAATCAATTGAAGATGAATGTAATGAGAACAACGTAATGTGCTAAGCCGGCTATAGAAATTTGTTGGTCAAGTTGATTATGAATCCAATGGTTTGCAATACCAGTATGGGTTATGTAATTACTTAATGAACATGATAAGACCTTTCCTAAATCACTGTTATAGTGATGACTTTAGGAATTTAATGTTGTTTAATGAGTAGTTAAACGATGAACGTAAAGTATAAAGAACGTGAACTGTGTTTAATAATGATAATGACTATTACGTTAAGAGTTATAACTAAAAGTTGTTAAGTAATACGTGAACGTAAACGGTATGCAATAAAGTGTACTTAACAAATGACGATCGAGTTTTGATTAATAATGTAAGAGTGTTAGTAAGCCGTTAGGAAGGATGATTAACTCGAAACAAGTTCCATTAATGAAGTAAATCCACGTAAGACATAGAAGAGAAAGAAGTTGGTAAGGATGATGTAAAGATAATGGCTAGCCGGAACCAATAGTAAAAAATCTAATATATGATTAGATTGAGATGAAGGATAAGATTCGTTAGGAACCATGTATGTTCATTCATGACCTAATGTGGTATGTTATGTGGTTATGTGTTGTAGAGACCGTAAAGACTAAAAGGAAAAAGTTATTATACTTTAGCAGACGCTGAAGGCATGTTTTTCTTAAAACGCTTGTCTAATCTTCGTGTTATCCAAGTTTTCTGTGATTCATGTTATGAGAAGCATGAAGTGTTTTACTAAAGGGTCGATGCCAGTTTTATCTCGGCTAGACTAATCTTGAAGAGTTGATTGATTTATTTACAAGTCTTTCAATATAGAATTGTTAACGCTATCCTACACCCATTTGTTTGGTACGGATTCAAGGTAAGCCTGAGTATGAATAAACAAATGTATTTTCATTGATTATTCGATGGGCACGTGAGGTTGCCAAAAACTTAAACGTACACACATTTAATGGATGTAGTGTTGCTCAACATAGAGTACTATGGGCTGATCACCTAGAAGTGATCGTAAGATATGCCGGACTTACGGACTTAGTGTCGGGTTGTCCTTTTCAAAGAAATTATGAAATGCTCATGGTCTTGAGCTAGAATTGATGTTTTACTGAATATTGTTATTGTAAAACGTTTTGAAGGAAAAGAATGCTATTTTGAATTATTGATAGTACTTCATAACTATTATCCGGTTATTGAAGATATACGATTCCTATGTTTCAAGCATGTTATTTAAAAGAAATTGTTGTACTTACTGAGCTTGTTATGCTCACTCTTGCTTGAACCATATGAATGCAAATAGGGCCTAACGAACCGAGGGATCGACAAGGATAGAGGCAAGACGAAGTCGAACGATTAGTTTACCTTATAATAAACTAGTAAGTTGTATATATTATAGAATGATGAACAAAGAATGTAATGGTTTTAGAACCTGGGAACGGGATGTAATATTATTAATGTAATAATAATGTCGTTGATACACACATTTTGATGTCGTTTCAATAGAATGAATGTACAGTTATGAGTACCGTGTAGCACCATCTGTCGAGTTGGAAGATACCCAAATTTGGGGGCGTCACATAAAATGAGCAAGTTATGACTATTTCAATATTTAGGTTTTTCCGACGAAAAACGCTATAACCGAAGTTCTATAACTCCGATGACCATGAAATTTAAACTAGAAGCTCACGTTAACATGTGTAAAATCTTGCCAAGATTTGGGAATTTTTGGAGTTAAACTTGTGGTAGCTAATTTCTTAAGGAATTAATTAGAAATTGATTTTTGAAAAATACTTAAGAGAGTTGAAAAATTATAAAAAAAAAAAAACTTGTTGTGTATGAAATATATGTCTATATGTTTGGACAAAGGATAGAAAAATAATAAGTTGATTTGGTAATTTTTCATGAAAATGGTTTAGTTACGAACATATGAGTTAAATATGTTATGTGAAGTTGAAAAATTGGTAAATAGGATTTTATGGCTTGAAAATCCTATATAAAGTATATGCAGATTTTTGATGAGGGATTTGATCATTGGTAATAAAATCTTATGAGTATGGTATTTTTGAATGATTAAATGCATTATTTGGTAAAGTGTAAACAATTAAAATAAATTTTTTATAAGTTTAAGAAATGATTAAAATATTGTTATAATATTAATGATATTAGATTATGAGATTATTAAGTGATTGATAACATTGGGATATTCTTGAACCCTGAATAAATTATATTATAAATGTTTAATATTTATCCTTTATCTCATTTGATTGATTCTTTATATCATTGTCATGATCCTCATGCTTATATTGTGTTGAAAGTTATCTATGGCTTACATGCATAGATGGACTTGGTATGATTATGACAAGGGATTATTCGGTATAATCATGATCATAATGTTACAAATGATGTGATAAAAGTCATCTTTGGCCCGTAGTGAATTGATGGACTTGGTATGATTATGATCAGGGATTATTCGGTATAATCATGACTGTAATTGAAAACATGAATATCCTTGGCCCGTAGTGCATGGATAATTCGTAGTCGTAATACTAATGAATATCCTTGGCTGTAGTACAGGGATGATTCGATGATGTGGATTATTTATTAAGCTGAGTCTCAGCGATAAAATATTGATTATACACTTTTAATTCGTAAAAGATAGTAGATATCATGCTCTACTTGACTCTTCTAAAATACAGTTGTATGTCTTTGGTCTGTAGTGTAAAGATGAATTGTTAATGAATATCTTTGGTCGTAGTGCAAAGATGAATTTATTAGTATGATTATGAGCAGGAATTATGATTTGGTATAACAATGATTTTTGATGTTTTAGGTGAAGATAGGTGATGAAAATTATCTTCGTCCTGGGTGCGAAGAGGAATTTAGAATCACAATTATGATTATGAGTTATTCATATGATTGTGGACATGAATTGTTGATTGATGTTACAGGGATAAAATATTATTGGTGGACTTTTAACATTGAGAAGATAATAGATCTGATGGTCTATTTGACTCTTCTAATGGATTGCTCGTTCCGCTGCAACTATGGTTGAAAAGTTTTATCATCTACCATATGTTCCAAATCTCTGATTTATTACTGATAAAGGCTATTGATGATGTAAATTATCTTTAATCATGGTATTCTCTACTGGGCTAGTTGTGCTCACCCTTTTTGCTTCACAATTCCTTTCAGGTAATAAGAGTGTAGCTGGGTTGAGTGGGGATAACAGGGAAATAGTGTGATGGTCCGAGACTGTTGAAGTTTCTCAATACATTATAAAACGGCATGACATGCAACAGATAATTGTATTGAGGACCTACGATGTGTGTTTCGTATTTTATACATCACTTAATAATTAATTTTGGCGAACAACAATAAGTTGATGAGAACCCAGCTTTGAAAGCATCAAAAGTGCACCTCATTAGAATGAATATGATAGTACTCTTCTCGTTCTTCTTTGGGGTCTTAAAATATTTGTTGCTTGATTTTATATGGCATTGTAAAAATTTGAGTTTCGATACTGTCTACGAGACAATATTGTATTAAAACTCACAGCTTATGTGTTGTCGTACTCTGCACGACATTTCAACAGTTGTATAAATGAAGTTTGTATTTAATTTTTATAGAGTAATATCTAGCGACTCAAAATGGGTCGGGTGGACCTATTTTGGGTGCGTCACAAAATAGCTCCTCCTCGATAGGAGAATCAATGTCCTCTATGAACTCTCCACCATCAGAATTAATCCCCGGCACTGTGGATTCTTCCGTAGCCGATGTGGTCTCTGTCTCCATCCATGCATAATACTTTGTCGAATAGCCCGGATGGCTAATCGAAAACTCAGCTAGCTCACGCTGATCCCAACAGGCATACACCCTGGATCTGTCCTCTGCTAATAAGTGGCAGGAAGCCAAACGTTGACTCAATGCCCCCTCAAAAGGATGGAAATCCTAAAATTTGTTGAACTACGACATCACGACTAGTGGGTGGTAAGTGGTCATGCCCCTCAAACCAGCCAGAGGAAGATAATCCATGCCTGGAGCATGAGTAATGAAGCTATAGGGTGAACTGAGCCCTGTACATGGCAAGATGTTAAATGGATCTCCGATCCCTGCCAAGAATACCAACCAAGACATAGCGTCTGTACACTCCGATGGCTGAAAGGAGTAAGACATGGCTATCTCATGGGTAAAATAATATCCATGTCGTAGGAGAGTGCCAATCGATCTCAGGTGTGATATAAACCACACGTACAATATGATCGAGTTGCATGTGAATACCCTTGCAGGGTACGTGCTACAATATGTGGCTGATCTCAACATCTCTGCTACAATCATTGGCACAATGGTATGACCCTCCCTAAGAGCTCTCACTGCTATAATGATGCTAATGTCCAGCTCATCAATATATCGTGGCATATACACGTATGAAAATACACACATCAACAATACGTCTACTCTGGCTAGGCTCCACTGATCCTCCGGCATGGTAAAATCCCTGGAGTGTCGTGTATAACTGTCCTCTGAGCCAAATATGTCTATCATAAAATGTTGGGATATCACATGGCTGGATGTAATCACATCATGTACTACTCTACGCCTTAGCCCGGTGAGGGTCATAAACTGCCGGCTCATGTCGTCGATAGTCATCCGGGCGTAAGGTTTGTCTAATGGCAGCACCATCAACCGTGCATACTCCTCTAAGGTAGGAGTTAACTCATGGATGCCAAACCGGAAAACCTGTCCCTCCGGTATCCAATGCTCCAGTATACCCTCTATAAAGCTTGCGAGAACCTGAAACATCAGGAGGGTCATAGAATGATGTAATAACTGATCTACGGTCACCCTGTCTGGAGGTGACATACTATCATACCACGGCCTCAAACGGGAAGCTACCAATACTGGTGGGGTGTGATCAATGCGGCTAACTGTCGAAGAAGACATCTATGTGGGCCGTATCATAAGACCATCCAGGGGTCAATGATGAATATCTCTGAACATACATACATATGCATAATATGATAAATGCATGATAACCAATAGATGGAAATATGATGTAAGGAATAACAGTATAAACATTCCTAAGTACATCATCATCTAATACATCTTTATACAGCTAAAAATACAGGGAAATGGGGCACAAACGCCCAACAACTAACAAAGGCATATCAAAAGATATAGCGAGAATGGGGCACAGCCACCCAATATCTAATAGAGGCCTATCAAAAGATATGATGAGAATATACATCAGAAGAAGACAATGGTATCAATGTCTACATCATCAATCATGTCCACTTGATATAACTCCTCCTGAGTCACTAGATCTCCATCAACGGGGATAATAGGCCTATACAATGGATGATCTGCACCGGTAAAGCCATATGGGTCACCTGAGGGGCCAGCGCCTGAGCTGGAAGGATCAAATGTATCTGCCTCTGAAGGATCTTTGCCCAAATATTGGATAAAGAAATGTGCCCGGTCCAACTGTCGGGTCAAACTGTCAATCTATGTAAAATGAGTTGGATCTTTGACACAGGCCATCCAATCTATCATCATCACAGATCTAAGAATCATATCCCCCATAAACTGCATGGCGCAGGTCTAGGCTCTGATGGTACGAGGGGACCACCAACGCTTGAACATCTCCTGAGTATAAGGACCCTCTGACAGTGTAAAACTGTCAACACCCATCAATGGGATATTAATGACGGGTGACTGGAAAATAGGTCAATAACGCCTGGAAGGAGGCAAGATCGGTACATGAATCTCCCCTGTGGTGCTCCTAATAGCACGCTCTCCTAAATATAGCTCCCATCCTCCATCAGTGAAAAGAGGAATCCTACGGGTGGATATCACGTACTCAACACCAGTCGGGTACCCGTCCTCAAACCTAAAGATCAAATGTTCCTCAGAATAGGGAATCCATATGATAACATCAGCTGTCAACAACTCCAACTGTAGACGACAATGGGTGAAACACTTAGCTACAGGAACCTCCGTTAATATGGAGTGATGCCATCTCTGTCCTTGTGGATAGGTCTCCAAACCTAGCACATTCACAGGACACAAACATGGGAGGCTCTCGTAGGCCCAAAACTGCCAACATAAAGGCAAACATATGTTGTCAATTAACACTCTTAACCTGTACATGGGAAATCAAAAGATAAATACTCACCAGCAGAAATGGGAAGAATCCTAGCCAAGCCTCTGTCAAGCCATACGAACGCATACGCATACCCTTGAGGAAATAGGCGAAGGTGTAGGAGCCCCAATCATACTCTCCGATACGATCCATATCTCGTGTGGCGCTCACTAAGTCAAATGATACCGTGGAAGAGTTATCCGCTATGAAGCAGTCCCTAACCATTATCAGAAATAATCACCAAAAAATGTGATCCCTGAGTCTCACATCATCGGGTACGGGCTCACTCAATAGCCCGCTCATAGCATCTATGTTCAAAGGACCTGTACAGACTGTCCTGCCCTTGAGCGCCTCACCCGGGACTCCTAGCAAGGATCTGATGGCAGTCGGGGTAATATTCATCGTACATGGCACAGGCGCCCCTCCAAACTCCATACCTATGATAAATCGCCAATCCATCAGTGGCATCATCACCTCACAATCTAACAAATGGAGAGACTGAGTCTGGTAAAACCAGCGCTCAGACAATGCCCTGAGGTAACCCCAGGGTCAATGATGGGGAAGAATGGAAAAGAATACCTCGAAGCCCCAGCCATGCACAATCGCTCAATAATCGGGATGCAGAGCCTGATACAGAGAGTGAATGCTAAACCAGTTCCCTCGAGGCTGCGTAAAGCTGGGAACCTACATCACAAAGCAGATCAACATCAGAACCTTTACTCATCATCAATAGGAAAGAAGGGAAGATCAAAATCTAGCTTGTACCTTATTTTCATGAAAATAACTAAGGGGTGTCGACTCAAATCACCCAGAAGCTCTGGGATCATCACTTGAATGCCTAAAAGATCCCTACGGGGAACATGAGCAGCAGGAGCGGGGTCCGCAACCAAAATATCCTCCTCCTCATCCTCAATATCTGGTACCTCAACCCGGATAGGACTTATCACCGCCTCCGCCAGACGATGAGTCTGTCTAACTGAACGGGGTCAAGGTACATCAGAAGCCCTCCTCCGCACACCTGAAGTGGTCCTGCGGGAACTACACGGCTGATCCGAATCCATATATATCTGGATACAAGTCTTCAAATCACCTCAGAAAAGGTGTGGTAAACTCTAACCTGGAGCTTTTTCAAATGTATTGTATGACTACATGTATGCATGCATTACTTTAACATACGTCTATAGTAGAGTTAAAAATGCATGACTACCCAATGCCTACATTTTGAAAAATTTTGCCATAGTCTTCTTTGTAAACAGGATTATCCACATGCACATAGGCATGACTAGGTGGTCATTCAGTAGCACACATACCCACAGTTATAAACATCCTATATTTATATATATATATATAAATATATATATATATATATATATATATCAAAGTCACAATCCGTAAGGGTAGCCTAATTACCGGGATTACTTTGTTTTTTCACCTTAGCTCATTTGTCCTTAAATAGGATAAGAAATAGCAGAAAAAAGGTGCCAATTTAACTGTTTCAAAAGTCAAATTTTTTCACATCATTATGTTCAGCATGGTTAAATACTAACATTTACAGTGTTGATTATTTTTTATTAAGTCATATAAGCATGCATATTCACTACTATGTGTTTAGAAGCATTTTATGTGATAACTCATTTTTCAATAGATAAAAACTAGAAAAGAAGACATGCATACATTACCAGGGCAGTGTAGAACACTTGTATGGTGACAGAATTTGCAGAAAGATGCCCGAACTCAGCAGATCTGAAGAAGAGCTCTCCAATTTCCTATGCAGTGCAACTTGAAAATGACTTGTGAAAGCCACATGTGCCTTAAAGGCCATCCACGGTTGGCCGCAGGTGTACATGTGGCTGCCATAGGTGTACCTGCGGCTCCTCTGGGTGGGGCCCACCCCTCCAGTTTGGTCTAATTTGAGTTACAAAGGAGATCTCATAAGTTGAAAAGGCCAAATCAGGAAAAAAGATGTTACGCGATTGAGTGTAAGAGCCTGAAATCCTGATTTTCAGATACCAAATTGTGGGTCTACATGTCACTCATTGGTATTGTAATACCGAGAATTTTCACGTACTATTAAATGAATATATTAATGAAAATAAAATTTTTGTGAATATAAATGTTATTATTTTGAAAGTCGATTAATTCAATTGATTCGTGTGTATTAAGATGTGTGAAGTGACAATGAGGATTGTGAAATGCCTTCTGTGGCATAATGTGAAACGAAGAAATCCGTTAAGCAAATTAAAACGAGAGTTAAGAAGATTAATCGTGTTGATCAGGTGATTTCAAATAAGTAATCAATACACTCGTAGACTCGTAGTAACACTCTTGTGGACATTAATTCATGTCTTATAAGAAGAGTATGGCGATATGGGTTGACACTGGCTTAAGCTAAACTAGTCTTGGCATTTGTGAGAATGGCAAATTGCTACCGTAGTCCAAAGAAGATAAATCATGCGCAATTGCGCCAAAGGGTCGATTGGAGAAAAATTAATTCTTCTACCATGGAAAATTAAATGAACAATTATGTGGTGTGTGTGACATTAATAAACCATGAAATAAAGTGTGCAATTAAGTAATATTAATTGTTAATTGTTATATTAATTAATTGTTAATGGTTGTGGTAGAATATTAAATTCATAGTAATTAACTAATAATGTGTGATTACTATTATTTGCAATATAACTATAAAAGTATAATAAGAATCATATGGATAAATAATGATTATGGAAATTCGTAAAATACATGATGATTGGATTAATTAATGTTGAGGTTAATTAATCAAGGAAGTGAATAAATTATTTACTTGACAAAAATAAGTAAGTTAGTAATATAATAATATTATATGACAGTTATGTGCATAGTAGCAATAATACAACTATACTATATAGTGTATTATGGCATTTATGTGACTATATATTAAGTTGTATGAAACTATATTGTAAGAAGCAAGGTAATTAAATATATTGAAACTATATGGTATAAATATATCATGAAATGTGTATGTAACAATATGAATGTGAGTAGACATTTAAAATATGGTTATATGAGTGGTAGAAATAATTATGGAACTACCCGGAAAATAATATCTGACTTCACTATTTTATTGCGTATATTTAATGTACATGGACTATATGATGTGAGTGTATAATTTATCCCTAACATTCCTAATATGGTAACAATTGTACATTAAGATTTCATTGTGGGAAATTAAGTAAAACAAACCAAGCCTAAATATCAAGAATGCTGGGATTTTCTCTCTTGTCCCATAATAAGTGTCACCAAGTACAATGAATACACTTGAAGCTATATTACGTAAACTTTCTAGCTGCTAGACCATAGGAGATCATTGCTAAGCTAAGTGGCTGGTAAGGGTTGTTAAACTACTCTTCATGAACCTATGTGTCTTGCCATTGCACCATGGGCTCCAAAATTGTGTAAAGCCAATGACTAGTCCATGCTTTCTCTATAAATTAAGCTTGAAGTTCATATTTTTGTGTTGCTAAGAGTTGTCTAAGTGACGCATTCAAGTGGCTGAGCAATTGTAGAAGCTTATTCAGTGTATGGGAAATTCAATTTAAGCTTAAGAAGGTATAATTTTTATCTATGTTCTTGAGATGGGTTTGTTTGATTCTTGAAATTTCTTGAATTCATTTGTTAATTGATATGAGTAAACATGTTATAAGGTGTTTAGGAAGTTTACTAACATGTATGAACACTTTAGTAATAGTTTGGAATATGTTTGATGTCAAGGAAATCAAGTTGGTTAAGACTCAGAAATGCAGTGCCTTCACTGACTGGACCGCACGGTACAGCACAATTGCCGCATTATTATTAGATTAAAGGCGCAGCAATAGTCTACTGCTTAGTTCTTAATTCGGGCTGAGCTTACATTTTGCAATCTGTTATAGTACTATGACTTATAATAGCATGCAAGCATGTGTAATGTGTATGTGTAAGTATATTATGCTAAGTGGAGCATGTTTTAATAGATTTGCATGATTAACGAAAGCATATGGTTTAGATGGAGATTCAGACTTTAAGTTTTGAAAACAAACTATGTTAGAGATCATGTTCTGCAAATTTTAAACCTAGTAAGCTATACATGATAGATTTTACACGTAGATGAGCATGTGATAGTGTACGTAGTTCCTTTGAGCATGATCAAACTTATTAAGCTTTGTGTTAGAAATATTTTCAAGAAAAAGCTTAGCCTAGTGAGCTAACATGCATGATTTCTACATAGTATATGTTCTGACTTTGCAAGCATGTTAACATAACTTGACTACATATGCTTAGAGTTTTGAAGTTGTCTTATATGTGATAGATTGCGTAGTTCAAGCCTAAGATGGTTTCAAAAGCAAACTTGAACATATTTTTGAAATCTAGTTGCATCACATGCATATCTAGATGCTAATGAGATAAGATGTCATGTTATGTCTATAATATCTTTAGGTATGATTTATATGTATGGAATTTGATGATTTCAAAATAAACATGAATTTAAAAGCATGATTTGAAGCTTTAAACAATAATAGCTACGAACAAGCAATATGAATGCTACAAGTATATGTATTAACAGAATTTGAAATCTCTATGTGGGTATATAGCCAACTAACGAGTCATGGTAACCGTTTGATAATGTTTTGCTTGAATGCCATGTAAGACGTAAGTTCAAACTTATACAAATGAACTCAAGAACGGTTATGTGATTATGTGAACACCTCTAACATGTACATATGATAAAGTACTAGTACATAGATGTGAAAGGTTTGGGCGTAAATGTAAAGGCGTGACTCAACCTCAGTCTAGCCGAGGGACAAATAGCAATGCGCCATCCCTAAGCCCTCGACGGTAGCACTGCGCTATCTGGAACCTTGAGTTCTGCATTCTGATCTTGAACTGATGTTTGAAGCATGCCTATAGGATTACTTTAACTTATCTTGCATGACCAATATGTTATGTAATGTGTTAAGAAGCATACTATGTGATAGAGACAAATGTTGATCATAAATTCCAAATGTTAAGTCCAAAGGATGTCTTCAAGAAATTAAGCAATCAAGACGTCGTTGTATTTGTGATGACTTATAAACTGATTTTGTACCATATCTATATACTCGAATCGTGTCAAGCTTGTTTAAAGACTGTGTTAGCTAATGAATACCTTGATCATATAATACGCTATAAATAGGATTCGAAAGTGTTGAGTTATTAACGTGGATAAACTACGCTTAAGGAAAGTATCCGAACCCTACTCTTATTGTGCATGTATCTTTGCATTCTTTATTCGACAAATACTGTAAGCTTACCTCTTTGAATACAAGTTATATTACTTTCTCATTCAAATGAACTAGTATGTTTAAACCCTTGTGGAAATTATTATTCATATTGAACTTGGTATTGTTCTTGAAATATTGTGAAAGAGTTAATGCCATTTGATTCGGCTAGACTATATGCATAACGTAAAGTATTGTAGACTATATTATTGGGTTATCAGTTTAATATTAGTAACTCTAGTGGAAGTTCAATAGTCCTTAGTGACTACTCAGTATAAATTGTTTATCCAGTTGGATACATTGATAGTCGTTAAATTCATATATATATCTGTTGATTTATATTGAAATATCGTTCTTATTCCAAGAATTGTTGATATTCACTATTCATGATATTATTCTAAAACTCTGAACTATCTTAGAGATGATACTTTGATATTTCAAACTCGTGATATGAAACTCTTTACCCTTGTTGTATATTTTACTTGTTGGGCAATTTGTGCTCATCCTTGCTTATTTAAAACCTTTCAGTTAAGGAGGAATAGGGTGGTGTATCTAGAATAGACAAAGGCAAGGGCAAGGCTACTGACTAGCTTGTCCCTTTTATGTTTAAAATCTATTACGTTGTATTAAGACTATGTTTAAGCTTAAGTAAGGTTATGTAATAAGACTTTATTCGATATTATTATGTAGTCTATTAAGCACTGTAGGTTACGAGACTTGGGGGAATAATTATAATAAATCATTGTATATTATTCTAATTTAGATCTTCCGTTGTGAATGTGTTATTTTAGTTATTATGGTTTTACCATGAGAATGTGATGAACCAAATTCGAGTGACTAAGTGGAGGTCTGAATTTGGGGGCGTCACAGGTATTCGCCCAGACATAGGGTTCACTATACCGATGATCACAATAGTTGCAAACTACACTCGACAATACCTCACGAAGGTCCGAATGCCATTTGTTCGGGGTCGGAACCCCAAAACCTTTCTCCCCAGTGGAAACTCTATCCAAATCAGTCGTTGATGAACACGTTAACAAAGGTCAAGCAACCTTGACGGTATTCAGCCGCTGGCAAGTAAATCCAGCGAAGCGTCAGAAACCATCTGATGATCTCATCCGTTGCTGCACACGTCAACGAAGGGCAAGCAACCTTGACATCATCCACAGCAGGGATCTCATCCATTGATGTACATTTTAGCGAGGGTCAGGCAGCCCTGAAAACACAGACTATTGGTAATAACTCTAATAGAGCGTTAGAAGGACTTGGCGACACAAACTAGGAAGGACCATCCTCATCGGGGAGGACCAATGATGGAATATGTTATAAACATCCTCCTCAGACAAAACACATCCCCACAAAGTCTCTTGTACATGAGAGATACATCTTCGGTGGAAAGTATGTGCCCAGGAGTACGAACTTTGATGATAACCTCAACGTTAACATCCTAGAAGTTCCTGATAGATTTGGATCACACGTCCAAGCAGGTCATCAGAGTCGTCAGTGATAACTCCATCCCTATCAGAAAGTGTGGGACCAAAAGTTAGTCACATTATGTTGGAGAACAGTCCAACAAACCACATACATCATTCATTTGCATCATGCTGCTGTACATTGCATCATGATTATCTTGTCACATTTCAAGTGTCTAGTATTCTTTATCTTATCCATGCCATTGCATTGCATGAATATGATAAAGAGGGGCATCTGTAGATACTCAAAATTTTGCATTCCTGTTACTAACCTAGCAGGAGGGCAGAATCAACTTTTAGAGATATCCCTGGAGGACAAAGCAGTTACAGTTCTGGAAATCCCACCGGAGATGCCTTTTCAAATCTCGGAGACAACTCCGAGATACTCAGTTTCATCCCGGAAACAACACTAGAAGTTTTAATTTTAATCTCAGAAATAACACCGAGGAGTACAGTTGAAGTTCCGGAGATAACCCCAGAATGGCTCCTTTCAACCTTTGCAGTCAACTTCAACCTCAGAGATAACCCCGAGGCACTCAGTCCAAACCCGGAGTTAACCTCGGGGGGTCAGGCACACCTTAGAGACAACCATGAGGACATTCAGCACTTACAGCAGCCCAATCTCAGAGATAACCCTGAGCAACGATTGCTATATCAGCCCAAACCTGAGATAACCCCCGGTGAGGGGCAAAATCATCATTTTGCCACCTCGATCCTACATTATGCCATCTCAACACATGTTGATATATATTCCTCACAGCAATGTCCTACAAGAACCAAATAGCTGCAATCCCTAGTGACTACTACACAGGACAACACACCGGATAGAATTTGAAGACTTGAAGACCAAGGGCATGGTCCCATCTTCCTGACTTCGTACAACCTCTAATCCCATGTCATTTGTGTAGATCTCAATAATAGCAATCCATAAAAGGACTTATACATCTCAATCGAAGGCCCGAATTTAAGTTCTGAAAGTTCGAGTGGACAACACATTGCATGCGTGCACGTACTTTGAGATAGCAGGACCCGCGGAGCCCGGGGAACCCCAGGCAGCCACAGGTGCATCTGCGGCTACCACAGGTGCACCTGTGGCTCCCCCCTCTATAAATAGAGGGCTTGGGGTGGCCATTTTGAAAGAGAAAATGGCAAAGAAGCCCTGTCCAATTTGCTCTATACACACAATAAACTGAGTGCTTTCTCATTTTAAACACTTGTGAGCTCATATATTGCTATTTTTTTACCGGTGGGAACCAAGTGTTCATCCATTTAAAGCTATTGAAGTCTTCTTTGGCCATCCACTGTAAGCCTTCATACACCTTTCAAAGCCTTTTCTCCATATTTTGCACATACTGTTCTTCACGTTGAGAGTCGTGTTGTGTGTGTATGCCCAGACTTTGATTCATGGCTTTTTATTTTGTTTTGTATATATATTTATATATATGGACTAACATTATCGAGTTATGTCTTGATTGAGTCTGGTCTCACGTCCGGAGCGTTTATTACTTTTATATATATATATATATATATATATATATATATATATATATATATATATAAATTGTTGTCGAACTCTGTTAGATAAGCTGGACTTACGCCTAGAGCGTTTATTGCTTTTATGTATATATTTATATATAAAATGTTGTCAAACTCTATTCGATGAGCCTAGATTTACATCCGGAGTGTTTACTCTTTATATATATATATATATCGCTGAAATGATAAACCGAGCCTGGATCGATATATATCTGGTGCATTTACCGCTTTCTTTACATTTTCGTCCCGCCTGGAGTTTACTTCGTGGCGATTGATTGTCTTTACTGTTTTATTTATATTTCCGATCCCTCATGGAGGTGTTTCGTGGTGGTTGATCGTGTCTATATATATATATATATATATATATATATATATATATATATATATATATATATATATATATATAAGCTTTATATATTTACATTTCCAAATTCCCCATGAAGTTTACTTACGTGGTGGTTAACCTCAGATATATATATTTTTAGCTTTTATATATATAATCGCTATGACTTTCATATAAATTGCTACATCATGTGAGCCTGGGAATCATGTGATCACAGATTCAGACTCCTGAATCTAGATTCGGTTCATCGTGATGGGAATTTTCGGCTGTAATCAGCTTGTACATTATTCACAGTGTTTGAATTTCCTTAGACGACTCTCATACCCACAAGGAGTTAGGCACTACTATGTATATTATTTTCTAGAAGATGCTTCGCAACTCGGAAATAAAAGCAATCAAGCTGAACATATAATAAAATAGAAGTATCAAAGGCCTCAATTACTATTGAGCATAAGGGTTTGAAAAAACCTCTTTTACAACACATCACTGCTATATCTTGTTAAAACTGAATTTTTACAAAAATTCAAACTCTTTGTATATAGGTTCGACGAGGCATAGCATTACTTCCAAATAATTACACATTGACCCACACACACACATTCATATAATAATTTAATTGAAAAGTGGCGATCACCGTGGTAACACGGATGTCTGGGGATGCCTAACACCTTCCCTCCGCATAAGCAAGTACCCGAACCCTAATGAATCTCAGTTTCAAAGACCAGTTTAACAGTGTTACATCGCGTGGTTAATGTGCAAACCTTTTCTCGGTTGAGTTGGTGTAACCATTTAAAAATACCAACGGGCGACTCTTACAGTCCAATCGTCGACATAAAAATCTCGAACCTTTTCACAACTTGTTTTTTCAAACAAATCTCACCTAACATAAGAACACCAAAAGACAAGAACAGAAAAGGGACAGTAAAAATCCCGACGTCGACAACAACCATTTCAAATCTACCAACTAGTGACTTTGATTTTTAAATCGTCGACATTTATATGTCGGACCTTTTTCAAACTCACCTTTTTAGACAAAACTCAACCAATAGAGAACAAAAAAAGGGGTAAATTTTCCCGACGTCGACACACCTTATTCCTCTAAGATCCACCATAAAAATAACAACAACCACCATTAAACTTAATAGAAAAACTTAAAAAGATGAAGAATGGTTAAGGTTTATGGCTTACCTCTTGAAGATTTTCTTCTTCTTCCTCCTTACTTGTTAATGGTGATCAAAGCTTAATTGATCTTCCTCTTCTTCTTCCTTGATCCGCCCAAGCTCTCTCTCTAAAGTTCTCTTGCTTTCTCTCTCAATTTACTTAATTGAAATGAAATAAAATGAAATAGATAATGGAATTGGTGGGTATATAAAACCTACTTTCCATTCCTTACAAGATGATCATCTAACTTAAGGAATCTAGGGTCAATCCCCTTTAGTTTTCAATCTTACGAATTAATGCCTAGGTTAACCTAACCATAGTTCAAGTTAACCTTACCAAAGCTGTGACGCCCCCCAAATAGGTATACATCACCCATTCTGAGTCGCCAAATACATGGTACAGAAACAACTACAACTTTATTAATACAATTGTCGTGCAAAATACGACAACACATAAATTGTGAGTTTAAATACAAATATTGTCTTCTAGACAATATCCACACTCAAATAAGTCCTCATTAAAATTATTGATACACTATTTTACAAAAATAGTGAGGACCACTAAAACAACGTGCTAGAACCATCATTCCATACCCCGACTAGTACTCGCTACATTCTCGCCTCCTGAGAAGAAAAATGGAACAAAAAGAAAAAGGGTGAGCTCAACTAGCCCAGTAAAGAATATTATGACTAAGATAATATAGAACAAATTATCGTTAGTCCTCAACATGGAAAAATCTGATAGAATATAATAGACAACAAGTTTCAGATCAATATTCGCAGCGGAAATAACAATTTATTAGAAGAGTTAAGTAGAGAATGAAGTCTACTATCTTCTATGATTTAAAAGTCCATCATCAATATTTTGTCCCTATAACATCAATCAATATATATATCTTGAATCAAATATTCATCTTTGCACTACAGGCCAAAGATATTCATCAGTTGGTCATGTTCATCTCAACACATGTTCATCTTTGCACTACGGGCCAAAGATATTCATCAGAAAATTATTCATCTTTGCACTACAGGCCAAAGATATTCAGTTATATCATCATTTAGGACTAAGGATGATGAAAAATATTTTAAAGAAAACGAATCTAGTGAGACAAAAGAACAAATATTAGGATTCGTACTTCGGTTTATCCATGTTCAAAAACACCCCATAATATACCATGGTGGAGTGAAATTCAAGAATAATGATCAAAACATGGATACAATCAAAGATAGTAACAAAAATAGACATCCGGGACAAAAAAGCGAAAATTTAATTTTTTGTGAATAAAGGTCGATTCGTGAATAATAGTCGTGATATCGTGAATAATTGCCATATACATGAATAGTAACCCCAACATAAAAACACAAGAATTTCACAAGAAAAATCTTACCAATATTCCGGCATAATGATATTTAAAGAAATAATATTTTTTATAAAAAAAAATAACATCCCTTACCTCAAAAAGACAAGATTGACTTTAGAATATCGGATATAGTGCTGAAGGAACTTGCACCATATAGAAACACTCAAAGTATCAAAATACTCACAAGAATACGCTCGATAATATAAAGAGAGAAAACTTTAGTTTCTGGTGTGCTTTTCAATTCTAACCTAAGCACCATATTTATAGAAAAATGCTTAGAACACCAAAGTAGAAAATTTAATAAAATATTATTATTATTTTTAAAATTTCTACGCCCACTTTGAAATTCTGAATTCAGCATGCTTAACAACAAGTGGGGCCCACCAATCATAACAAAAACATTTTTCATAAAAAAAATAATTAAAACTTCAAAAATCAATTATTCTAGAACTTCAATAATTCATAATAAATAGCCCTTTTATCGGAAAAATTTGACTCTTATGTCCATTCCATAGGAAATTCAATTCTCTACAACTTTGTAAGTTTAAGTTTTTCCAAATTCCAAGCAAAAATTGACCGAAATCCACATACAGACGATTTTATTTATGGCTATAATCAATTTAGTCACAAAATGGGGTCCAATTGAACATGTTTAACATATTTTTAACATTTATTGTAACAAAATATTCTTCCTCCTCATTTATTCATATATCACACATTCATTGTAAAAATATCACCATTATTATATTAATAAAATATAATAATATATTTAAATGAATTATTTTATCAAAAAGATAAAATATCAATTTTCAACAATTGTCACTTTTCTAAAAATTCCTCCATTTATATCTACATAAATAAATATTTTCCTTATCATATAAATCAATAATTAATTATTCACAAATAATATTACAGAATCACAATAATGACAACCAGGTCGTTCCCAGGAAAGAGGGGGCTTTTCAATAAGGAATTCTCCTTACTGGCACGCAATTAGGTGACCAAATCTCTCCTTAGACAGAACTTCCTTAGACATTGCCAATAATGTTATCTAATAATATTATTCAAATAATATAAATTATTGATCTGATAATGGAAAATATCGCGTGTTGAAAATTATCAAAACAACAATAATATAAAATATCAACGTAGCAATTATTGAATCAATAAAATATTGAATAAGAATTACCGTAACAATTATTGAGTAATTGCCTTCTTACGTAAGAATCAATAATTGGTGCAATCTTGCGTCTGCTTCGCAACAACAACGCAGCGTATTACTATGTTTTAACCATTGGTATTCCAACAATGTTAATTTGTAAATAACTACGCCTTATTTATAAAAAACTTATACTTGTGCTTTTCATCATCCAATCGCTTTCCGTTATGAGGCTCCACACAAGGTCAAGCGCTGTCGGCAGGTATTTAATATTCCCCAACAAAGAAGAATATTCCACAACCAAACGAATATTCCCCGACAACAATGAATATTTTATAACCACTTTCTTATTTAAGATATTTGCGCATTTTACCCATAACTAACCAAATTAATCAAATCAACCCTTACTATTTCAAAATAATAAATAGAGAAAATTCAATTTCATTTAATAATAAGTTGGGGTCTTACAACCTCCCCTCCTTATGAAATTTCGTTCTCGAAATTGACGTACGTACTTGGTGTTTCTAAAAGGTGAGGATACCTCGCTTTCATTTCCGTTTCGAACTCCTAGGTCATTTCCTCAATAACATGGTTCCTCCATAAAACTTTGACTTGTGGTATGACCTTTGTGCATAGGACATGCTCCTTCCTATCTAAGATCTTGATAGGTACCTCCTTGTACGTTAAATCTTCGGCTATTTCATCTGGTACTAACTCAATAATGTGGTTCAGCTCTTTCACATATTTACAAAGCACGGATATATGAAAAACATTATGAACACGAGACATACTTGGACGTAACGCGGGTCTATAGGCGACATTTCCTACTCGGTCAAGAATCTGAAATGGACCAATAAATCATGGATTGGGCTTTCTTCTTTTCCTAAATCATATAACTCCCTTCCATAGAGTAACACGCAACAATACATGATCCTTAATACTAAATTCCACGTCCTTTCGATGAAGATCTGCATAACTCTTTTGTCGATCATGTGCCGTTTGTATACGTTGTCGAATCATTTAGATCTTTTCTATAGTAATACATGCCAACTCTGGTCCCAACAATGTTACTTCACCCACCTCATCCCAACATACTGGAGAGCGACACTTTCGTCCATACAATGCTTCGAATGGAGCCACACCTATACTTGCCTAATAACTATTGTTGTAGGAGACATCCACCAATGGTAAATACTTATCCCAACTCCCTTTGAAGTCTAGGACACAGAGTCTTAATAGATCTTCAAGAGTTTGAATAGTCCTCTCTGATTTTCTGTCCGTTTGAGGATGGTATGCCGAACTGAATCATAAATCCGTGCCCATAGCTTTCTGTAAGCTAACCCAAAATTGTGAAGTGAATCTTGGGTCACGATCTGAAACTATGGATACTGGCATACCATGAAATCTCACAATCTCATTTACATACATATGAGAAAGACGTTCAAGGGAATAAGTCTCCCGCATTGGCAAGAAATGAGCAGACTTAGTTAATCTATCAACAATAACCCAAATAGCATCTATGCCTTGAGAAACCATGGGAAAACCCATAACGAAATCCATGGAAATATGTTCCCACTTCCATTTCAGAATCTCAAGTAGTTTTAATGGGCCCATAGGCACTTGATGCTCCGCCTTTACACGTTGACAAGTTAAACACCTCGAGATAAACTTTGCGTTCTCTCTCTTCATATTGTTCCACCAAAATGTATGTCAAAGATCACGATACATTTTGGTACTTCTAGGATGGATTGCAAACGGCATATTGTGTGCCTCCATCATGATCTTGTACTTCAAATCAGAGTCGTTAGGAACACAAAGTCTGGAGTTGACTCGAAGTATTCCTTCTTCATCGATTCTTGCTTTTGGGATAACACCTTCTTGTACTTTTTTCTTCATAGGCATCATCTTCGGGTCTGTGGCTTGAGCAACTTTAACTTTATCGATTAAAGTTGGTTTTATGCGTATACTTGACATCATTGCATGGGTACCCAGAGTCTTGAATTCTATCTTCATCTTTTGTAAATCACACAAAATGGGCCTTTGTGTTAACAACATCGCACTCGTTCCCGCATATGATCTTCTACTTAATGCGTCAGCTACCACGTTCATTTTTCTAGGATGGTATTGAATGGTGTGGTCATAATCTTTCAACAACTCAAGCCAACGTCGTTGCCGCATGTTGAATTCCTTTTGGGTGAAGAAATATTTGAGACTTTTATGGTCTGAATATATCTCTACTTTCTCCCCATATAGATAGTGCCTCCAAATCTTTAGCGCGAAAATGACTGCTGCCAACTCTAGATCATGAGTAGGATAATTCCTCTCCTATTCTTTAAGTTATCGCGAGGCATAGGCTATGACTTTCCCATTGTGCATGAGAACACATCCTAACCCTTTGCCTAAAGCATCGCTGTAGATAACAAATCCATCCGAACCAGATGGTATTATCAAAACAGGTGCCAAAATAAGTCTCCTCTTAAGCTCTTAAAAACTCTTCTCACAATCCTCGCTCCATACGAATTTTGTATCTTTTCGAGTAAGTTGAGTTAATGGAGTAGCGATTCGAGAAAATCCTTCCACGAATCTCCTCGATAATAACCAAATGCTAAGCCCGAAGCTACGTCTTCTGGCCACCGACTTTCGTTGCTCCCAACTTTGTATTGCTTCAGTCTTCGTCGGGTCAACAGATATTCCATGTTTTGACACCACGTGCCCAAGGAATGCTACTTCCTCAAGCCAGAAATCACATTTTTTCAACTTGGCATATAGCTTGTTCTCACGAAGCCTTTGGAGTACCAGCTTCAAATGGTTCTCATGATCTTCATGACTTTTGGAATATATGAGGATGTCATCAATAAAGACAACAACGAACTGATCCAAATATTCCTTGAATACTCGGTTCATCATATCCATGAAAGCTGTAGGAGCATTAGTCAATCCAAAAGACATGGCTAAGAATTTATAATTCCCGTACCGAGTTCTCAAGGTAGTCTTCGGAATATCCTCAGTTCTAATCTTCAATTGATGATATCCAGAATGAAGATCGATCTTTGAAAAGAATTATGTTCTTTCCAACTGGTCAAATAGGTCATTAATACGAGGTAGTGGATACCTATTCTTGATGGTGACATAGTTCAATTCTCGATAGTCAATACAAAGTCGCATACTCCTGTCTTTCTTCTTTACAAATAAAACAGGAGCACCCCAAGGAGATGTACTAGGATGAATGAAACCGATGTCCAACAACTCCTGTAGTTAGACCTTTAAATCCTAAAGTTCAATAGAGCCATTCGATATTGGGTTTTAGAAATGGGCTGTGGTACCGTGTTTAAGGTCAATAAAGAATTCAACTTCACGTTATAGGGGTAGACTGGGAAGTTCTTCAGGAAATACATCAGGAAATTCACTAATAACGGAAATATTATTCAAATCGAACGTGTCTTTATTCAAATCCATAACATGGGCTAAGAAAGTCGACATCCGTTTTTCAATAAACGAATGGCTTTATGGCTTGATATGACAGTGATTGATTTTAGTGGTTTAGTTGCTTGAATTCGCATAACAGGTTGGTTAGGAATATGAAAACTAACAATCTTACGAAAACAATCAATTTTAGCATGATGAGTAGTTAACCAATCAATCCCTAAAATCATGTCAAATGCAAGTATCTTTAAAGAGATAAGATCAACAGGTAATGTGATGGTTCCAACTTGGATCAAACAAGATTTATAAATAGTGGATGTAATGAAAGTTTCTCCTAACGGAGTCTTCACAGATAAGTCAAAGTCTAATTTCTCCGGAGTTAAGTTTAAACGTTGAACACAAGCAGAAGAGATAAATGAATGGGTATAACCGGTATCTAGTGAGATATAAACTTCACAAGAGTTTATGATTAGCTTACCCGTGATCACCTCATTCGGGTTCTTCGTATTTTGGACAGTCACGACAAACGCTCTTCCAAGAAACGCTGACTTACTTTTCTGGGACAACCTTTTGAGTCACCATCCCCGCTGGACTTGGTTTCACTACCGTATAATCTCGAGCGATATGTCCTTCCTTTCCACAATTATAACATACCTTGAACTATTATGGACAGTTTGGGCTAATGTGTCCCTCTTTTCCACATTTATAGCATACGATCGGTGGTCGTTCTCCTCCCTTAGAAATAGTTGATGCTGGAGCTGACGTCTTCACATCTTCATTGTTGAATCTCCTCTTTTTGAAATTTCCACTTGACTCGCCTCTCTTATTATCATGGCCACGATTACCACCAGAGTGGTTACCGCTTTTGTCTGAATTTTTCCCTCCTCGCTGGTTATCATTGCTCTGATGACTGCTATCACCGGTATGACCCTAGTTGTGGTCCCTCGGTTGAACATACTCATTATCTCGCTCTAATAATTGAACTCTGTTAACAACATCTGAATATATAGAAAATTTGTGAGAAATGAGATATTGACGTATGTCGGGTTTCAAACCTCTCAGAAACATCCGCGTCATACGTTCCTCATTCTCCACCAAATGAGGTGCAAACCTGGATAACTCCGCGAACTTTGTCTCATATTGGGACACAGTCATGTTGTTCTGTTTCAGTCTAATAAACTCCACCTCCTTCGTATGACGAATCCTTTCAAGAAAGTACTTATCATTGAATAGGTTTACGAAATGTCTCCCCGACATGCCGAAAAGGACAGACGCGCTTCACATATTCCAACCAAGAATGTCGCCTCACTACTTTTAACATAAAAAGTGGCGAATGGAACCTTCTGTTCCTCCGTGCATCCCAAGACATTGAATATCTTGGTAATTTTCTTGACCCACGTTTCTGCCTTAATCGGATCCGGCTTTCCCCAGAATTCTGGTGGTCCCAACTCTTTGAACTGTTTGGTTGTGACCAGCTGTGCGTTGCCATTATTTCTACCTGTATTTTGAACAGGAGTCTCCCTCGTCTGGTTTTGCATGAACCGCAAAAAGCTTTTAAACATCTCATCGTTCATCGTCTGCTCAGTGGTGATGTTTACAGGAGGAACATTGCCGGCCTGTTGCATGTTCTCGTCGTTGGTGATTAATGGTGTCTCTATGATCTCATTTACTCCATCGTAAATATTTTTAACTGCCATTCTTAAATACTGCCGCAAAACAAGGGTTAATTAAAAAAATTGACATGCAACATAATAACCCTATACTCTGACCAACAAACAAATAAGCTTAGGTAGGACATACTAGCGAAGGATTTATTTGTCTCTCCCCTCCTAGTTCTATTCCCCAATCTCCACCAGAGACCATATCCCTAAGCTCTGATACCAACTGTGACGCTCCCAAAATAGGTATACATCACCCATTCTGAGTCGCCAAATACATGGTACAGAAACAACTATAACTTTATTAATACAATTGTCGTGGAAAATACGACAACACATAAACTGTGAGTTTAAATACAAATATTATCTTCTAGACAATATCCACACTCAAATAAGTTCTCATTACAATTATTGATACACTATTTTACAAAAATAGTGAGGACCACTAAAACAACGTGCTAGAACCATCATTCCATACCCCAGACTAGTACTCATTTACATTCTCGCCTCCGAGAAAAAAAAATGGAACAAAAGGAAAAAGGGTGAGCTCAACTAGTCCAGTAAAGAATATTATGACTAAGATAATATAGAACAAATTATCGTTAGTCCTCAATAGGGAAAAATCTGATAGAATATAAAAGACAACAAGTTTCAGATCAATATTCACAGCGGAAATAACAATTCATTAGATGAGTTAAGTAGAGAATGAAGTCTACTATCTTCTATGATTTAAAAGTCCATCATTAATATTTTGTCCCTATAACATCAATCAATATATATCTTGAATCAAATATTCATCTTTGCACTACAGGCCAAAGATATTCATCAGTTGGTCATGTTCATCTCAACACCTGTTCATCTTTGCACTACGGGCCAAAGATATTCATCAGAAAATCTTTCATCTTTGCACTACAGGCCAAAGATATTCAGTTATATCATGATTTAGGACTGAGGATGATAAAAAATATTTTAAGGAAAATGAATCCAGTGAGACAAAAGAACAAATATTAGGATTCGTACTTCGGTTTATCCATGTTCAAAAACACCCCATAATATACCATGGTGGAGTAAAATTCAAGAATAACGATCAAAACATGGATACAATCAAAGATAGTAACAAAAATAGACATCTGGGACAAAGAACAAAAAAATTTAATTTTTTACTCGTGAATAGTCGCCGTGATTCGTGAATAAGTATCGATACGTGAATAGTGCCATATACATGAATAGTAACCCCAACATAAAAAGACAAGAATTTCACAAGAAAAATCTTACCAATATTCCGGCATAATGATATTTAAAGAAATAATATTTTTTATAAAAAAAAAATAACATCCCTTACCTCAAAAAGACAGTACTTCTGACTAGAATACTGGATATAGTGTTGAAGGAACTTGCACCGTATAGCAACACTCAAAGTATCAAAATACTCACAAGAATATGCTCGATAATATAGAGAGAGAAAACTTTAGTTTCTGGTGTGATTTTCAATTCTAACATAAGCACCCTATTTATAGGAAAATGCTTAGAACACCAAAGCAGAAAATTTAATAAAATATTATTATTATTTTTAAAATTCCTACGTCCACTTTGAAATTCTGAATTCAGCATACTTAACAACAAGTGGGGCCCACCAATCATAACAAAAACATTTTTCATAAAAAAATAATTAAAACTTCAAAAATCAATTATTCTGGAATTTCAATAATTCATAATAAATAGCCATTTTATCAGAAAAATTTGAATCTTATGTCCATCCCATAGGAAATTCAATTCTCTACAACTTTGTAAGTTTAAGTTTTTCCAAATTCCAAGCAGAAATTGACCGAAATCCACATACGGACGATTTTACGGGCTATAATCAAATTTTAGTCACAAAATGGGGTCCACCGACATGTTTAACATGTTTTTAACATTTATTGTAACAAAAATACTCTTTTCTCATTTATTCATATATCACACATTCATTGTAAAAATATCACCATTATTATATTATTAAAATATAATAATATATTTAAATGAATTATTTTATCAGAAAATATAAAATATCAATTTTCAACAATTGTCACTTTTCTAAAAATTCCTCCATTTATATCCGCATAAATAAATATTTTCCTTATCATATAAATCAATAATTAATTGTTTACAAATAATATTACAAAATCACAATAATGACAACCAGGTCGTTCCCAGGAAAGAGGGGGCTTTCCAATAAGGATTTCTCCTTACTGTCGCGCAATTAGGTGACCAAACTTCTCCTTAGACAGAACTTCCTTAGACGTTGCCAATAATGTTATCTAATAATATTATTCAAATAATATGAATTATTGATCTGATAATGGGATATACTGTGCAGTGACAATAATTTTAACAATAATAATATAAAATATCAACGTAGCAATTATTGAATCAATAAAATATTAAATAGTAATTACTGTAACAATTATTGAGTAGTGCCTTCTTACGTAAGAATCAATAATTGGTGCAATACCCTGTGCTACTATGCAACAATGTGTATTACTGTGTTTTAACCACCAGGTATTCCAACAGTGTTAACGGTAACAACTACGTCGTTATTTATAAAAAAAACTTATACTTGTCATTTTCTTCATCCAATCGATTTCTGTTAAGGGGCACACACAAGGCTGCACCGTCGTACGAATATTCCCCGACAGTAAGAATATTCCATGACTAAATGAATATTCCCCGACAACAATGAATATTTTATAACCACTTGCTTATTTAAGATATTTGCACATTTTATCCATAACTAACAACATTAATCAAATCAACCCTTACTATTTCAAAATAATAAATAGAGGAAATTCAATTTCATTTAATAATAAGTTGGGGTCTAACAACCTCCCCTCCTTATAAAATTTCGTTCTCGAAATTGACGTACGTACCTGGTGTTTCAAAAATGTGGGGATACCTCGCTTTTATTTTCGTTTCCAACTCCTAAGTCATTTCCTTAATAGCATGGTTCCTCCACAAAACTTTGACTTGTGGTATGACCTTTGTGCGTAGGACATGCTCCTTCCTATCCAAGATCTTGACAGGTACCTTCTCGTACGTTAAATCTTCGGCTATTTTTTCTGGTTCTAACTCAATAACGTGGTTCGGGTCTTTCACATATTTACGAAGCACAGATATGTGAAAAATATTATGAACATGAGACATAATTGGAGGTAACGTGAGTCTATAGGCCACATTTCCTACTCGGTTAAGAATCTAAAATGGACCAATAAATCATGGATTGAGCTTTCCTCTTTTCCCAAATCGTGTAACTCCCTTCCATGGAGCAACACGCAATACATGATCCCCAATACTAAATTCCACGTCCTTTCGATGAAGATCCGCATAACTCTTTTGTCGATCCTATGCCGTTTGTATACGTTATCGAATCATTTGGATCTTTTCTGTAGTAATACGTACCAACTTTGGTCCCAACAATGTTGCTTCACCCACCTCACCCCAACATACTGGAGAGCGACACTTTCGTCCAAACAATGCTTCGAATGGAGCCACACCTATACTTGTCTGATAACTATTGTTGTAAGAGTTCGAATAGTCCTCTCTGATTATCTGTCCGTTTGAGGATGGTATGTCGAACTAAATCGTAAATCCGTGCCCATAGCTTTCTGCAAGCTAACCCAAAATCGTGAAGTGAATCTTGGGTCACGATCCGAAACTATAGATACTGGCATACCATGCAATCTCACAATCAAATTTACATACATATGAGCAAGACTTTCAAGGGAATAAGTCTCCCGTATCGGCAAGAAATGAGCAGACTTGGTTAATCTATCAATAATAACCCAAATAGCATCTATGCCTTGAGAAATCATGGGAAGACCCATAACAAAATCCATGGTAATATGTTCCTACTTCCATTTCGGAATCTCAAGTGGTTGCAAGGGCCCTTAGGCACTTGATGTTCCGCCTTTACACGTTGACAAGTTAAACACCTCGAGATAAACTTCACGATCTCTCTCTTCATATTGTTCCACAAAAATGTATGTCGAAGATCACGATACATTTTGGTACTTCCAGGATGGATTGCAAACGGCGTATTGTGTGCCTCTATCATGATCTTGTACTTCAAATTAGAGTCTTTAGGAACACAAAGTCTGGAGTGGACTCGAAGTATTCCTTCTTCATCGATTCGTTCTTCTGGGATAACACCTTCTTGAACTTTCTTCTTCATACGCATCAGCTCCGGGTCTGTGGCTTGAGAAACTTTAACTTTATCGATTAAAGTTGGTTCTATGCGTATACTTGACATCAATGCATGGGTCCCCGGAGTCTTGAATTCTATCTTCATCTTTTGTAAATCACACAAAATGGGCCTTTGTGTTGACAACATCGCAACTGCTCCTCGTGATATGATCTTCTTCTACTTAATGCGTCGCTACCACGCTCGCTTTTCGGTGATGGTATCAATGGTGTGGTCATAATCTTTCAACAACTCGAGCCAACATCGTTGCCGCATGTTGAGTTCCTTTTGAGTGAAGAAATATTTGAGACTTTTATGGTCTGAATATATCACCACTTTCTCCCCATATAGATAGTGCCTCTAGATCTTTAGCGCAAAAACGACTGCTGCCAACTCTAGATCATGAGTAGGATAATTCCTCTCATATTCTTTAAGTTATCGCGAGGCATAAGCTATGACTTTCCCATGTTGCATGAGAACACATCCTAACCCTTTGCCTGAAGCATCGTTGTAGATAACAAATGCATCCAAACCAAATAGAATTATCAAAATAGGTGCCGAAATAAGTCTCATCTTAAGCTCTTAAAAACTCTTCTCACATTCCTCGCTCCATACGAATTTTGTATCTTTCCGAGTCAGTTGAGTTAATGGAGTAGTAATTCGAGAAAATCCTTCCACGAATCTCCGATAATTAACAGTTAAGCCCAAAAAGCTACGTACTTTGGTCACCGACTTCGGTTGCTCCCAACTTTGTATTGCTTCAATCTTCGTCGGGTCAACAGATACTCCATGTTTTGACACCACATGCCCAAGGAATGCTACTTCCTCGCTTCGAACTCACATTTCTTCAACTTGGCATATATCTTGTTTTCACGAAGCCTATGGTGTACCAGCTTCAAATGGTGCTCATGATCTTCACGACTTTTGGAATGTATGAGGATGTCATCAATAAAGACAATGATGAACCATCCAAATATTCCTTGAATACTCTGTTCATCATATCCATGAAAGCAGGGATCATTAGTCAATCCAAAAGACATGACTAAGAATTCATAATGCCAAGCATTTCAAGTTCTATAAAGGCGCTTGAATATCGTCAATTCTAATCTTCAATTGATGATATCCAGAACGAAGATCGATCTTTGAAAAGAATTGTGCTCCTTGCAACTGGTCAAACAGGTCATCAATATGAGGTAGCGGATACCTATTCTTGATGGTGACATGGTTCAATTCTCGATAGTCAATATAAAGTCCATACTCCCGTCTTTCTTCTTTACAAATAAAACAGGAGCACCCCAAGGAGATGTACTAGGATGAATGAAACCGATGTCCAACAACTCCTGTAGTTAGACCTTTAAATCCTAAAGTTCAATAGGAGCCATTCGATATTGGGTTTTAGAAATGGGCTGTGTACCAGGTTTAAGGTCAATAAAGAATTCAACTTCACGTTATAGGGGTAGACTGGGAAGTTCTTCAGGAAATACATCAGGAAATTCACTAATAACGGAAATATTATTCAAATCTGACGTGTCTTTATTCAAATCCATAACATGGGCTAAGAAAGCTTGACATCCGTTTTTCAATAAACGAATGGCTTTATGGCTTGATATGACAGTGATTGATTTTAGTGGTTTAGTTGCTTGAATTCGCATAACAGGTTGGTTAGGAATATGAAAACTAACAATCTTACGAAAACAATCAATTTTAGCATGATGAGTAGTTAACCAATCAATCCCTAAAATCATGTCAAATGCAAGTATCTTTAAAGAGATAAGATCAACAGGTAATGTGATGGTTCCAACTTGGATCAAACAAGATTTATAAATAGTGGATGTAATGAAAGTTTCTCCTAACGGAGTCTCCACAAATATGTCAAAGTCTAATTTCTCCGAAGTCAAGTTTAAACGTTGAGCACAAGTAGGAGAGATAAATGAATGGGTAGAACCGGTATCTAGTAAGGTATAAACTTCACAAGAGTTTTTGATTAGCTTACCCGTGATCACCTCTTTCGGGTTCCTCGTATTTTGGCCGGTCACGACAAGCGCTCTTCCAGGAACCATTGACTTTGACTTTTCTAGGACAGCCTTTTGAGTCACCATCTCGCTGGACATGGTTTTGCTACCATAAAATCTCGAGCGATATGTTCTTCCTTTCCACAATTATAACATACCTTGAACTGTTGTGGACAGTTTGGGTTAATGTGTCCCTCTTTTCCACATTTACAACATACGACCAGTGGTCGTTCTCCTCCCTTAGAAACAGTTGATGCTGGTGCTGACGTCTTCACATCGTCATTATTGAATCTCCTCTTTTTGAAATTTCCACTTGACTCGCCTCTCCTATTATCATGGCCATGATTACCACCAGAGTGGTTACCGCTTTTATCCTAATTTTCCCTCCTCACGTTGGTTATCATTGCTCAAGGATCGCTGAACATCGCCAGTATGATGACCTCGTCAGTGGTCCCTCGATTGAACGTACTCATTATCTCGCTCTAATAATTGAGCCCTGTTAACAACATCTGAATATAAAGAAAATTTGTAAGAAATGAGATATTGACGTATGTCGAGTTTCTAACCTCTCAGAAACATTCGCGTCATACATTCCTCATTCTCCACCAAATGAGGTGCAAACCTGGATAACTCCATGAACTTCGCCTCGTACTGGGACACAGTCATGTTGTTCTATTCCAGTCTAATAAACTCCACCTCCTTCATATGACGAATACTTTTAGGAAAGTACTTGTCATTGAACAGTTTCTAAAATGTCTCCCAAGACATGTTGAGTGCGACTGGATGGGTATGCTTCACAAATTCTCACTAGTAATATGCCTCAATATGGAACATAAAAGTAGCAAATGGAACCTTTTGTTCCTCCGTGCATCACAAGACATTGAAAATCTTGGTAATTTGCTTGACCCACGTTTCTGCCTTAATTGGACCCGGCTTTCCCCAGAATTCTGGTGGTCCCAACTCTTTGAACTGCTTATCTGTGACCAGCTGCGTTGCCATTATTTCTACCTATATTTTGAACAGGAGTCTCCCTTGTCTGGTTTTGCATGAACCACAAAAATCTTCTAAACATCTTATCGTTCATTGTTTGCTCAGTGGTGTTGTTTACAGGCGGAACATTGCCGGCCTGTTGCACGTTCTCCTCGTTGGTGATTAATGGTCTCTCCACAGTCTCATTTACTCCATCATAAATATTTTCAGCTGTCATTCTTAAATACTTCCACAAAACAATGGTTAATTAAAGAAATTGACATGCAACATAATAACCCTATACCCTGACCAACCAACAAATAAGCTTATCTAGAACATACTAGCAAAGGATTTACTCGTCTCTCCCCTCCTAGTTCTGTTCCCCAATCTCCGCCAGAGACCATATCCCTAAGCTCGATACTTAATTGTGACACCCCCCAAAATAGGTATACATCACCCATTCGAGTCACAAATACATGGTATGTGCAAACAACTACAACTTTATTAATATAATTGTCGAAAAAATACGACAACACATAAACTGTGAGTTTAAATACAAATATTGTCTTCTAGACAATATCCATACTCAAATAAGTCCTCATTACAATTATTGATACACTATTTTACAAAAATAGTGAGGACCACTAAAACAACTTGCTAGAACCATCATTCCATACCCCGACTAGTACTACATATAATCTAGCCTCTAAGAAGAAAAAAATGGAACAAAAAGGAAAAGCTACAAGCTCAACTAGCCCAGTAAAGAATATTATGACTAAGATAATATAGAACAAATTATCGCTAGTCCTCAACATGGAAAAATCTGATAGAATATAATAGACAACAAGTTTCAGATCAATATTCGCAGCGAAAATAACAATTCATTAGAAGAGTTAAGTAGAGAATGAAGTCTACTATCTTCTATGATTTAAAAGTCCATCATCAATATTTTGTCCCTGTAACATCAATCAAGTTACATCTTGAATCAAATATTCATCTTTGCACTACAGGCCAAAGATATTCATCAATTGGTCATGTTCATCTCAACACTTGTTCATCTTTGCACTACGGGCCAAAGATATTCATCAGAAAATCATTCATCTTTGCACTACAGGCCAAAGATATTAAGTTATATCATCATTTAGGACTGAGGATGATAAAAAATATTTTTAAGAAAACGAATACAGTGAGATAAAAGAACAAATATTAGGATTCGTACTTCGGTTTATCCATGTTCAAAAACACCCCATAATATACCATGGTGGAGTAAAATTCAAGAATAATGATCAAAACATGGATACAATCAAAGATAATAACAAAAATAGACATCTGGAACAAAGAACGAAAATTTAATTTTTCTGTGAATAGTGTCGTATTCGTGAATAGTGTCGTATACGTGAATGGTGCCATATACGTGAATAGTAACCCCGACATAAAAAGATAAGAATTTCACAAGAAAAATCTTACCAATATTCCAGCATAATGATATTGAAAGAAATAATATCATTTATAAAAAAAATAACATCCCTTACCTCAAAAAGACAGTATTTCTGACTGGAATACTGGATATAGTGCTAAAGGAACTTGCACCGTATAGCAACACTCAAAGTATCAAAATACTCACAAGAATATGCTCGATAATATAGAGAGAGAAAACTTTAGTTTCTGGTGTGATTTTCAATTCTAACCTAAGCACCCTATTTATAGGAGAATGCTTAGAACACCAAAGCAGAAAATTTAATAAAATATTATTGTTATTTTTAAAATTCCTACGCCCACTTTGAAATTCTGAATTCAGCATGCTTAACAACAAGTGGGGCCCACCAATCATACCAAAAACGTTTTTCATAAAAAAAATAATTAAAACTTTAAAAATCAATTATTCTGGAACTTCAATAATACATAATAAATAGCCATTTTATCAAAAAAATCGAATCTTAGTTCCATTCCATAGGAAATTCAATTCTCTACAACTTTGTAAGTTTAAGTTTTTCCAAATTCCAAGCAGAAATTGACCGAAATCCACATACGGACAATTTTACGGGCTATAATTTTATTTTAGTCACAAAATGGGGTCCACCGACATGTTTAACATGTTTTTAATATTTATTGTAACAAAAATACTCTTCCTCCTCATTTATTCATATATCACACATTCATTGTAAAAATATCACCATTATTATATTATTCTCCTTACTGGCGTGCAATTAGGTGACCAAACCTCTCCTTAGACAGAACTTCCTTAGACATTGCCAATAATGTTATCTAATAATATTATTCAAATAATATGAATTATTGATCTGATAATGAAAAATATTATGCAAAGAATAATTATCAAACAACAATAATATAAAATATCGGTAGAAGAATTATGTGAATCCATAAAATATTGAACAGTAATTACTGTAACAATTATTGAGTAGTGCCTTCTTACGTAAGAATCAATAATTGGTGCAATACTACTGTGCAACAATGCGTATTAATGTGTTTTAACCACCGGGTATCCCAACAAAGGTTAATTCTTAATAACTACGCCTGCTATTTATAAAAAAACTTATACTTGTCGCTTTCTTCATCCAATCGCTTTCAGTTATGGGGCCCATACAGGTCAGTTATGCAATGCATTTAATATTCCCAATTGTAAGAATATTCCACGACCAAACGAATATTTCCCGATAATAATGAATATTTTATAACCACTTGCTTATTTAAGATATTTACGCATTTTACCCATAACTAACCACATTAATCAAATTAACCCTTACTATTTCAAAATAATAAATAGAGGAAACTCAATTTTATTTAATAATAAGTTGGGGTCTTACAAAAGCTAACCACCATGGTTAGTTCGTGGGCAATTTAAAGCCAAATGACAAAAGTTAGGGAAATTTGTCCTTAGACCATTAATTTTTCTTTGGCTCCAAGACTTCTAATCTTTGTCTCCAAGTTCAAGCCATGGCTTCCCGCTTTAGCTCCAAGAAACTAAATTTTAACCCTAGGTTCAACCCTAGTCAAACCATTCAAAATTGTAGGCTCAACCCTAGCCTAGCCTTTCTAAACCCTTGACTTAACCCTAGACAAGCCCTTTTCAAATCTTAATCAAGTCATTTAAACCTTGGGCTTGGTTAGTGATAAGTGGGCTGTATACCCGCGAATCGGTTCCTAATTCAAGCTTAATCGGTGTTAATTCCTTGCGTTTATGTCTTATTTTACTTGTTTATTGTTATTTGATGTGTAGGTTTGGTGGTGTGGCATTTGAGCATAAAAGGAGTGCATTTGTGGCTAGAATGTGGCAAGCAAAGAAGTAAAACTAACCAACTAGCAGAACACTAGCCCGTCAAAAGGTGCATGTTTAAACTTAACACCCCGTAGGCTGGGGGTCCGTAATTTAGTTAGCGGAATACTAGTTCACAAAAATTCTTGGGGTACTGTAAAGAGGCGATATCCTATTGCTTTTGGACTGCTGATGCAACAAAAAGACTAGTATTTGGCTTGGAGTAGAGTTCATTTTGGACGGGGAATGAGAGTCAGATTACATGTTGTGGCTAGATATATTATAACGAACAAGAAAAAGATAAGAGGATTAATAGAGAACAAATATACAGATTTTTTAGAGCAAGCATTGGATAGAAGATTTGAAGGATTTTTCGTATCAATTGCAACTAAGCTAAAGAAACGGGTGGTTCTGGATTTATTCTTTTCTTTTAGTTTATTTGTAATTGAAAGGATGCTATCTTTAATTTATTCAATGTTTATTTCATTTATGATGAGCTAAATTACTTTTTAGGCTTATGATGGATCTTTAAGTGGAACGATGGTTATGTATCTTTGAATTTTAGTTTAATAAGCTATTATCCAGTTTATCTATATTAATTTGTGTTTGAATTTATGAATTGCCTGATCAACAATTCTTTGTGGACTTGTATGGATTTGAGAGAGAAAATATGAGTCTAGACTTAGTTAATAGAGCATGTGTTCTTGAATTCTGTGAATGAATAGAATCTTGATGAATGTTAGGGTAGAGATATGCTTAACATCGCATGTAATCGGGTAGAGAACTTGAACTTAAACCTTCTTTAATTGTAATTCACATAGAGATATAGTGAGTTAGTTAATTAAGGTGTTTAACTTAATTCTATCTTAATTGTGGATTTAAGTTAATATGGTGTTAGTGCATCGAGAGGTGGCTAATTCTACTTTAGTGTTCTTGATTAATAAACTAAGATAGTAAATTAAACTGGAACAAAGGATAATAACCAGAGTGAAGCTTGGGGTGAAGTTTTAAGCCTAATTCTCCGATAATTGTTTAGAAATTCAGTTTTTATGATTTGTGATTGTTTTGCATTTTTAGTATTTTTAATAATTGAGACTTTATAATTTTAATCATTAATTTGGATAGTTTAATAAAATTAGGATTAATAGGAACTGGTAATTGTGAGGGTTAAATTCTTACTAAATTTCTCTGTGGGAACGATACTCTACTTACTATTATATTACTTGTTGACCACGTATACTTGCATGTTGTGCGTAACTAGATTTTAACCAACAAGTTTTTGGCGCCGTTGTCGGGGAACTATTAGTATAGATTTTAATATTTTACGATATCAGTTTAATTACTCAAGTTTTACTTAAACATTTTTTATTTTTGTTTTGTTCGTCTTATTTTAGGTTTTTGAAGTTGGTTTATGCAAACGCGGTCCAAAAATCCAGACTTGCTTTCTTTTGAGGACGAAATTGAGAAACGGTTTCAAAGGCTAAGTAAGTGGATCAAGGAAACAAGAAAAGACTTCAAAAACTCTGAAAAAGAAGAAGCAATGGATGCCGAAGATCAGAAAGCATTGAAGGACTTTGCTAAACCCAAGGTGACCGAGTTGCAATCGAGTATCACCAGGCCTGCTATAGCCGCGAACACATTTGAAATCAAGCCTGAGACTATTCAGATGATTCAAAATTCGGTGCAGTTTGGGGGTTTGGAAAATGATGATCCGAACAAACATTTAGTCAGCTTTCTGGAGATTTATGACACTTTCAGGTATAATGGGGTGTCGGATGACGTAGTTAGGCTTTACTTGTTCCCATTCACTTTACGGGACAAAGCGAAGGTTGGTTACACTCTCTACCACCGGGATCAATAACTACATGGGAAGACCTCGCTCAGAAATTTCTTGCAAAAATTTTCCCACCAGCAAAAACTGCAAAAATGAGGAATGAGATAACTATGTTTGAACAGCAGCATGGGGAATCACTGTATGAGGCATGGGACAGATACAAGGAATTGCTCAGAAAGTGCCTGCATCATGGATTGCCTAAGTGGGTGCAGATGAACACATTCTACAATGGGTTGAACGAAAATCTCAGGACTAGTATTGATGCAGCTTTGGGTGGGGCATTTATGGAAAAATGTTATGAAGAGGCATATCAGTTGATAGAGATAATGGCAGCTAACAACTACCAGTGATCTACAGCAAGAATGACACAGGCAAAGGCAGCTGGAGTGTTAAAGTTAGATGGAGTGACGGCGATAACAGTGCAGATTTCAGCACTCTATAAGAAGTTGGATGTTTTATCAGGGGTACAGACACCGCAAGTTGCAGTTATTTATGAATTATGTGTGGGTGAACATCCTACAGATCAATGTGCAATCAACCCAGCGTCAGTGCAATTTATAGGTAGCTACAATAGGATTCCACAGAAAATGTACCAAAATACATACAATCCGAGGAATAGGAATCACCCAAATTTTTTGTGGAGTAATAATCAGCATCAACAAGTTCCACGACCATCTTATCCCCAGGATTTCAGAATCAACAACAACCAGCTCAACATCAAGAGAGGAAATTAGATTTAAAGGAGTTGTTGTCAAAGTATATAACAAGCAACGATGCAGCTATAAAAAACCAAGCAATGGCCATGAAATCGCAAGAAATAGCCATCAAGAATTTAGAAAATCAGATGGGACAAATTGCCTTAGGATTGAACAATAGACCACAAGGGACTCTACCGAGTGACAGCGAAAGAAATTCGAAGGGAAATCACGAACAATGTCAGGCAATCACGTTAAGAAGTGGAAAACATGTAGATGGGAAAAGTGCAAAAAAATCAGTTAAACCAGATGACAACGTGGTTGAGGAAAAACAAGGTGAGGAAAAGCAAATCGAGCAAACAAAGTTAGATGACAAGCCAGTTGTGTATCCTCCACCGTCATTTTAGTAGAGAGTCCAAAAGCAGAAATTAGATAAGCAGTTTGCAAAATTTTTGGAAGTGTTTAAGAAACTTCAGATTAACATCCCTTTTGCAGAAGCCCTAGAGCAGATGCCAAGTTATGCGAAATTTATGAAAGGTATTCTGTTTAGGAAAAAGAAGTTGGAAGATTTCAAAACAGTGGCATTAACAGAGGAGTGTAGTGCAGTCTTACAGCGAAAATTGCCACCAAAGTTGAAAGATCCAGGGAGTTTTACCATTCCATGCACAATTGGGAACACGGTGTTCAACAAGTGTTTATGTGATTTGGGAGCAAGTGTAAACCTTATGCCATTATCAATGTATACAGAATTAGGTCTACCTTCTCCAAAGCCTACGAACATCTCATTGTAGTTAGCAGATAGGTCAGTCACATACCCGAGATGCATTGTGGATGACATATTGGTCAAAGTTAACAAATTTATATTCCCTGCAGATTTCATAATTCTGGATTTTGAGGAAGATAAGAACATCCCAATTATCCTAGGGAGACCGTTTTTAGCTACGGGTAGGACACTCATCGATGTACAAAAAGGTGAACTAACTATGAGGGTCCAAGATTAAGAAGTAAAGTTCAATGTTTTCAAGGCCATAAAATTCCCTATGGATGAAGAAGAGTGTTTTAGGATGGATATCATTGACCAGATAATCAGCGAAGACATGGGTAAAAGTTTGGCTAATGATCCATTAGAAACAACATTATTGGGAGATGAAGAGTTGGATGATCCAGAATTTGTGGATTACTTGCAGATGTTAGACTCCCTGCCATGAATTAGCAGATTTAAAACACCATTAGAACAATTGCACATGGAGGAAAGAGCCGCAACAAGAATGAAACCATCATTGGAGGAGCCACCTGCCCTTGAGCTAAAACCACTACCTAAACACCTTAGGTATGCGTATTTAGGCAATTCTAATACGTTACCTGTTATTATTTCTAATGTGCTTAATGAATTACAGGAAAGTAAGTTATTGAGGGTGCTTAGAGAAAATAAATCGGTGATAGGATGGACAATCGCGGATATCAAGGGAATCAGCCCATCCTTTTGCATGCATAAAATTCTGATGGAAGAGGATGCAAAGCCAACGGTGGAGCAACAGAGACGACTCAACCCAATTATGAAGGAAGTTGTGAAGAAAGAAATACTGAAATGGTTGGATGCTGGTATCATCTACCCAATTTCTAACAGTAAGTGGGTCAGTCCAGTGCAGTGTGTGCCAAAGAAAGGAGGAATGACTGTGGTACAAAATGATGATAACGAGCTAATTCTGAAGAGGACAGTGACTAGTTGGAAGGTTTGCATGGATTACAGGAAATTGAATAAGGCAACCCGAAAAGACCATTTCCCTTTGCCTTTTATCGATCAGATGTTGCATAGATTGGCGGGCCACAAATTTTACTGCTTATTGGATGATTATCCAGGGTATAATCAGATAGTCATTGCTCCTGAAAATCAAGAGAAGACAACTTTCACATGCCCGTACTGCACATTCGCATTTAGGAGAATGTCCTTCGACTTATGCAATGCACCCGCTACCTTCCAATGGTGTATGATGGCCATCTTCTCGGACATGGTGGAGAAAAACATGGAAATCTTCATGGATGACTTTTCTGTCTATGGAGACAATTTTGATGCATGTTTGGAGAACTTGGTGATGGTGTTAAAGAGATGCACAGAAACGAATTTTGTACTTAACTGGGAAAAGTGCCACTTCATGGTTGAGGAAGGAATAATTTTGGGTCAGAAGGTTTCAGCAAAAGGACTAGAGGTTGATAAAGAAAATATGGAAACGATTGAAAAGCTTCCCCCACCGACTTCAGTAAAAGGAATCCGAAGCTTTTTGGGACATGTCAGGTTCTACAGGAGATTTATAAAAGACTTCTCTAAGATTGCAAAACCACTGTGCAGTCTTTAGAGAAGGATTCAGTTTTTAAGTTTGATGAGGGTTGTAAGTTAGCATTCGAGCTATTGAAGAAGAAATTGACTACAGCTCCAGTTATCATCGCACCGGATTGGACAATGTCATTTGAGTTAATGTGTGACGCAAGTGACTATGCGGTTAAAATTTTTTTTGAAGTAACGATTTAGAAAAGGTATTTCATGCTATATACTATGCAAGTAAGACACTCATGGAGACCCAAATGAATTACACAACTACGGAAAAGGAATTGCTTGCAGTAGTTTATGCCTTCGATAAATTTTGGGCATATTTGATCGGAATAAAGGTTGTAGTTTATACGGATCACTCAGCCATTCGATACCTAATCTCAAAGAAAGATGTTAAGCCACGCCTTATCAGATGGATTCTCCTTCTACAGGAATTTGACTTGGAGATAAAAGATAGAAAGGGGACAGAGAATCAAGTTGCAGATCATTTATCAAGGCTAGAAAATCAGGGTAAAAATGAAGAGGATAAATGTGTAATTAATGAATCATTTCCAAATGAGCAGCTGTTTAGAGTCAATGTGGAATTCCCATGGTACGCGGACTTCGCCAACTATCTAGTGAGCAATATACTTCCCCCTGATCTTACACGTCAACAGAAAAAGAAATTCCTACATGACGTCAAGTGGTATATGTGGGATGAGATATACCAATTTAAACAGTGTGCCGATAAGATGATTAGAAGGTGTGTGCCCTATAGCAAGGTGAATAATATATTGCATGAATGTCATTTGTCTACATACGGGGGACATTACGAGAGTGAGAGAACAGCAGCAAAAGTTCTTCAAGCCGGGTTTTATGGCCTACATTATTTAAGGACACCCACTAATTTGTTAAAAGTTGTGATAGATGTCAAAAGGTGGGCAACATATCGAAAAGGAATGAGATGCCACTACAAACAATCTTAGAAGTTGAGATTTTCGATGTATGGGGCATGGATTTCATGAGACCATTCCCTTCCTCATTCAACAATCAGTACATATTGCTTGCGGTTGATTATGTATCTAAATGGGTTGAAGTCGTTGCACTCCCAACTAACGATGCCAAAGTGGTTCTCAAATTCTTGCAAAAGAATATTTTACGAGATTTGGCACGCCAAGAGCTATTATAAGTGATGAAGGTAGTCACTTTTGCAACAGATCATTTACAGCTCTCTTGGCAAAGTATGGGGTCAACCATAAGGTGGGGACAGCATATCATCCCCAAACAAGTGGGTAAGCTGAAGTTTCAAACAGGGAGGTGAAGAGAAGCTTAGAAAAGGTGGTGAACCCGAATATAAAGGACTGGTCTCTCAGGTTGGACGATGCACTATGGGTCTACCGAACTGCATACAAAACACCAATTGGTATGTCACCATATCAATTGGTTTATGGGAAAGCATGTCACCTTCCTATGGAGTTACAACACGGTGAAGACTAAGAATTAGGCAAAAACCTAAGTTTGGGGGGATAAATATGGGGTACATAAGCTTTATCTAAAATATATATATATATATATATATATATATATATTCGTGGCTAGTCTTATTTCGGGGCCTTTGTTACCTGAGCAAGTACGCCCGAGGGGATTGTCTCTACACCTAGCGCCCTAAGTTCTTATATGGTCTGGGAGTCATTGGTCGAAAGCTCACTAAGGGGTAGCAATGTTAACCTAATGGAATGAGACATTGCACAGTCATGGATATTAAAAAAAGAAAAAAATATAATAAAACGGGAAATAAGTGCAAAAAGCCCCCATGAATATTTATATGAATACAAATAAAGAGTAAGTACCCTATGTGAGCCCTTGAGAGGGGTGATTGCTTAGTTTTAGTTGGAACTCATCTGTGTTTGCACTTTTTAAGTTTACTCTGTATGATTCCTTATAAGAAATTTGTTATGTATTGAATTTGATTATGTATTAGTTAGCACGGATGTTGATCACACACGCACTATACCAGTGATAATGGCTTAAGATTCGAGGATTAACAAGGAATTATCGATGGGTTTTGATATGAAGTGTTGTAGCGTTTGCTTGATTTCTTTGAGGCCGGAGGAATAATTTGATTATATGACACTGTTGGATTTATAAGCATTTTAGATTAGATGCATTACACGTCATTGCATTTCATTGTATAGCATGTTTGTGTTGTTTTGTGCTCGAGGACTAGCACAGTTTAAGTTTGGAGGATTTTGATAAGTGGGTTTTATACTCGCGAATCGGTTCCTAATTCAAGCTTAATCGGTGTTAATTCCTTGCGTTTATGTCTTATTTTACTTGTTTATTGTTATTTGATGTGTAGGTTTGGTGGTGTGGCATTTGAGCATAAAAGGAGTGCATTTGTGGCTAGAATGTGGCAAGAAAAGAAGTAAAACTAACCAACTAGCAAAACACTAGCCACCCAAGGCGCATGTTTAAGTTTAACACCCTTTTCCAAAGCGGGGTCTGAAAAGAGGCAAAAGAGATCCTATTGCTTTTGAATCATTGATGCAACAAAAAGACTAGTATTTGGCTTGGAGTAGAGTTCATTTTGGACGGGGAATGACAGTCAGATTACATGTTGTGGCTAGATATATTACAACAAACAAGAAAAAGACAAGAGGATTAACAGAGAACAAATATATAGATTTTTCAGAGCAAGCATTGGAGAAAAGATTTGAAGGATTTTTTGTATTAATTGCAACTAAGCTGAAGAAAAGGGTGGTTCTGGATTTATTCTATTCCTTTAGTTTATTTGTAATTGAAAAGATGATATCTTTAATTTATTCAGTGTTTATTTCATTTATGATGAGCTAAATTACTTTTTAGGCTTATGATAGATCTTTAAGTGGAACGATGGTTATGTATCTTTGAATTTCAGTTTAATAAGCTATTATCCAGTTTATCTATATTAATTTGTGTTTGAATTTATGAATTGCCTGATCAACAATTCTTTGTGGACTTGTATGGATTCGAGAGAGGAAATACGAGTCTAGACTTAGTTAATATAGCATGTGTTCTTGAATTCTGTGAATGAATAGAATCTTGATGAATGTTAAGGTAGAGATATACTTAACATCGCATGTAATCGGGTAGAGAACTTGAACTTAAACCTTCTTTAATTGTAATTCACATAGAGATATTCTGTGGGAACGATACTCTACTTGATATTATATTACTTGTTGACCACGTATACTTGTGTGTTGTGCATAACTAGATTTTAACCAACAGTTAGGCCAAAAATTAATTTGGTTTTTAATTTTCTTTTTTGTTAGATTTTCTAATTTTTTTCGTTTACGTTTTCGTAACACTCTCGGTTAGCTAAAAAATTGACTTTCGATTTTTGAAAATTTGATTTCGCTACTGATCCCCATTTCCCGAATAAAAGTTATGTCGTTCTTCGAAAAGTCAAAAAAATAAAAAGATGTTTTTTGCGTGAATAGAGTTTTTACGACTTTTTCCCCCAAAAAAACTTTTATTAGAGATTTCATCTCTCCTTTTCAAATAAACGTTATGACGTAATTCAAAATTCTCAAAAAAACATTTATTAGCGTTTTCTGCTTTTTATGAATAGTATTTTTAGCGTTTTTCTCAGAAAAATTATTTTCTCTCAAAAACTCCCAACACTTGTACATAATCACATAACACGTAAACTAAATCATTAATCGACCTAAATCCCATAACACATAATAATAGCAATAAATCTTATTCATTAGATATTTGCATCGAAAAACTTTATTTCATGGCTATCCAAATTCTCAAGTCGTCACATGCTTAAAAGACTTGTTTCCCTTTGTTGATTGTACATGCCTTATGAGGCTTACCAATTTTGTACTTTTAGTGGTAATAAATGGCTTTTAATTCTTCATAGTTGTCTCATTTTGGTTGTTGTAAATGCCATATGAGGCTTAACAATTTGGAATGAATGAAAATTTGACTTACAATATTTGGTTGCCTTCATCATTATGTTTGGTTGTCTTCTTCAGTATGGTTGGTTGTTTGGTTGACTTCTTCATTTCATGGTTAAGTGGAGATGGATGATGTAAGACCCCGAAATTTTTTTAAATATAAAGGAATTTCCTTTATTTATTATTTTGAAATAGTAAGGGTGGATTTGATTAATGTGGTTAGTTATGGGTAAAATGCGCAAATATTTTAAATAAGCAAGTGGTGATATAATATTCATTATTGTTTGAGAATATTCGTTTGGTCGTGGAATATTCAGATGCTTTGTCGAAATATTCGATGCACGGCCAGCGACCATGTGTATTGGGCCCCATAACTGAAAGCGATTGGAGGAAGAAAACGACAAAAAAATAAGTTGTTTAAAATAACAGGCGTAGTTATTACTGCTTTTACCTGTTGGAATACCCGTGGTTAAAACACGAATACGCCGTTATTGCACAAAAGAAGACACCTGCGGTATTGCACCAATTATTGATTCTTACGTAAGAAGGCACTACTCAATAATGGTTACTGATAATTCTTTATTCAAAGATTTTATTTTATTGATTCAATAATTCTTTGTGTTGATATTTTATATTGTTGTTGTTTCAATAATTGTCATTACGATATTTTTTCATTATCGAAGCAATAATTCATATTATCTGAATAATATTATTAGATAACATTATTGGCAATGTCTAGAAAGTTCATCTAAGGAGAGGTTTGGTCACCTAATTGCGCCGCCAAGAGAGAGAAATTCTTATTGAAAGCCCTCTCTCCTCGAACCTACCTGGTTGTCAATATTGTGATTCTGTAATATTATTTGTGAATAATTAATTATTGATTCATATGATGAGGAAAATATTGATTTTATGTGGATATACATGGAGAAAATTTTAATGTGACAATTGTTTGAAAATTAATATTTTATCTTTTTCGATAAAATAATTCATTTAAATATATATTATTATATTTTAATAATATAATAATGGTGATATTTTACAAAGAATGTGGGATATATGAGTATACGAGGGGAAGAGTATTTTGTTGCAATAAATGTTTAAAACATGTTAAACATGTCGGTGGACCCCATTTATTGACTGAAATTTGATTATAGCCTCTAAAATCACCCGTTTGTGGATTTCGGTCAATTTCTGTTTGGAATTTTGAAAAACTTTCTTCTGTAAAGTTGTAGAGAATTGAATTTCCTATAAAACTCATGAGATTTGAATTTTCTGGAAAAAGGGCTATTTATTGTGAATTATTGAAGTTCCGAAGCTCCGAAATAATTGATTTTTGGAAGTTTAAAATATTTTTATTTACAAAAACGTTTTTTTCATTTGGTTCCCTCATTTAACACATGACAAGTTGCTGAAATTCAGATTCAAGGTGTGCGTAGGAATTATTATTATAAATAATAATATTATATTAAATTTTCTACTTTGGTGTTCTAAGCAATTTCTATAAATAGGTGCTTAGGTTAGAATTGAAAATCACACCGAAACTCCAAGTTTTCTCTCTATATTATCGAGCGTATTCTTGTGAGTATACTTTGAGTATTGCTATACTAAGGTGCAAGTTCAAGTCATAGCCTATATCCAAAGGTTTCAACTAGAAGTCTTGCCTTTCGAGGTAAGGGATGTTATTTTCTTCTCAAATGATATTATTTCTTCAATATCATTATCTTTGAAATATTGGTTGAAACTTTTATCAAATTTGAAACTTTTTCATGTCTGGGGTTACTTATTCATGAGTTACTATTCACGAGTTACTATTCATGAGTTACTATTCACGAGTACTATTCACGCAAGCGTGAAGATGTTTTTTTGTGAAATTTCTATCTTTTGGTGTTTGAGTTACTATTCATGTATACTGGCACTATTCACGATACTGACACTATTCACGAATACTAAGACTATTCACCAAAAATGAAATTTCTTCTTTTTGTCCAAAATATCTATTATGGATACTAGCTTTGATTGTATCCATGTTTTGATCATTCTCAATTTTACACCACTATGATTATTTTTGAGGTATTTTTGGACGTGGATAAAACAAAGTACTAATCCTTAATCCTTAATCCTTGTCATTTTGTTTCACTGGATTCGTTTCTATAAAAAAATATTTTTCATCATCCTCAGTCTTAAAAGATGAATGATTTCTGATGAATATCTTTGGCACGTAGAAAGCAAAGATGAATGATTTCGATGAATATCTTTGGCCTCAGAAGTGCAAAGATGAATGATTTACGATGAATATCTTTGGCTAGTAGTGCAAAGATGAACAGGTGTTTAGATGAACATGACCAACTGGTGAATGTCCTTGGCCTGTAGTGCAAGGATGAATATTTGATCTCATATATATATTGATTGATGTTACAGGGATAAAAATAGACGATGAACTTTAAAATTCATACATAGAAGATAGTAGTTTGCATTCTCTACTTAACTCTTCTAATGAATTATTATTTCCGCTGCGAATATTGATTTAAAACTTGTTGTCTATTGTATTCTATTATATTTTTCCTCATTGAAGACTAACGATAATTTTGTTGTATATTATCTTAGTCATAATATTCTTTATCGGGCTAGTCGAGCTCACCCTTTTCCTTTTGTTCCATTTTTCTTCTCGGGAGGCGAGAATATAACGAGTACAAGTCGGGTATGGAATGAAAGTTCTAGGAGAGTTGTTTACTAGTCCTCACCATTTTTGTAAAATGATGTATCAATAATTATGATGGGGATTTATTTGGGTATGTATATTGTCTGTAAGACAATAATTGTATTTAAACTCACAAGATATATATGTTGTCGTATTTTGCACGACAAATGTATTAATAAAGTTGTAGTTATTTCTGTACCATGTATTTGGCGACTCGGAATGGGTTGGGTGGAATGGACCTATTTTGGGGCGCCACAACTGGTATCGAGCTTAGGGATATGATATCCAATGAGATCGGGGAATAGAACTAGGAGGAGAGAGAGTAAAATCCTTCAGCAAGTGTGTCCTACCTAAGCTTATTTGTTAGTTGGTCAGTATATAGGGATATTATGTGATATATTGATTTCCTTAATTAACCCTTGTTTTATGACAGTATTTGAGAATGTCGACTGAGAATATTAACAGTGAAAATGAGACCGTGGAGATGCCTGTACTTACCAACGAGGAGAACGTGCAACAGGCTGGCAATGTACCTCCTGTAAACAACCCACCGAAAGTAGTATTTATAAACGACGGGATGTTTAGAAGCTTTTTGCAGTTTATGCAAAATCAGACGAGGGAGACACGTGCACAAAATACAGGTGGAAATGATAACAACGCACGATTTGTCACGGCCAAGCAGTTCAAAGAGTTAGGACCACCAGAATTTAAGGGAAAGCCAGATCCGATCATGGCGGAAACGTGGGTCAAGCAAATCACCAAGATATTCGATGTCTTGGGATGCACGGAGGAACAGAAGGTTCCATTCGCCACCTTTATGTTCCGCATGGCGGCAGACTCACCGGTGGAGTCTGTGAAGCGTACCATCCACCGCGCCAAGATGTCTTGGGAGACGTTTGAAACTATTTAATGACCAATACTTTCTCGAAAGTGTTAAGTCATATGAAGGAAGTGGAGTTTATTAGGCTCGAGCGAGAACAACATGACGGTGTCTCAAAGATGAGGCGAAGTTTGCGAGTTGTCCAGTTTGCACCTCATTTGGTGGAAAATGAGGAAACCGAATAACGCATGTTTCTTCGAGGGTCTAAAACCCGAGATTCGACAATATCTTATCTCTCATAAATTTTCTTTATATTCAGATGTTGTAAATGTGGCTCAATTATTAGAGCGTGATAACGAGTATGTTCAACCGAGGGACCACAACCGTGGTCATATTTGCGATGTAGCCATCAAAACGATGATAACCAATGGGGAGGAAAGAATACTTGGACAAAGGCTGTAACCACTCGGGTGGTAATCGTGGCCATGATAATAGGAGAGGTGACTCAAGTGGACATTTCAAGAAGAGAAGGTTCAACAATAACCATGTGAAGACGCGTAATGGCCAAAGAAAGAATCGGTTCCAAGGGAGGAGAAAGACCACCTATCAGATAAGTTACAAATGCGGAAAGAGGGACATATCATTGCCCACAACAGCTTTAAGGTATGCTATAATTGTGGAAAAGAAGGACATATCGCTCTCGAGATTGCACTATAAGCGAAACCCACCCAAATGGGAATGGTGACTCAAAAGGATGTCCCGTAAAAGTCAAAGTCAACGATTCTCGAAGAGCGTTTGTCGCGACCCCAATAAAATGCGAGGAACCCAACGAGTTTAGCACGGTTAGTTAATTATAAATTCTTAAGTTTATACCTTACTAGATAATGGGTTCTACCCATTCTTTATCTCTCTTGCTTAAGCCAACGCTTGAACTTGACTACGGAGAAATTAGACTTTGACCTATCTGTGGAGACTCCGCTAAGAGAAACTTTTATTACATCCGTTGTTTAGAAATCTTGCTTGATTCATGTTGGCACTATCACATTACCTCGTTAACCTTATTTCTATAGAGATATTTGTTTTGATGTGATTTTAAGGTTAACTACTCATCATGCCAAAATTGATTGCTTTCGTAAGGTTGTTAGTTTTCATATTCTTAAGCAACTTTGTTATTCAATTCAAGCAACCAAATCATTGAAGTCAAACTCTTTCATATTAAATTATAAAGCCATTTGTTTATTGAAAAAGCGAATGTCAAGCTTTCTTAGTCCATGTTATGGATTTGAATAAAGACACGCCGATTTGAATAATATTCTGTTGTTATTGATTTTTCCCGACGTATTTCAAGAATTTCTTGGCCTACTCCCGGAGCGTGATATTGAATTTGTATCGACTTTAAATCCCAGACAAAAACCCATTTCTAAAATCTCATATCGAATGGCTCCTATTGAACTTCGAGTTAAAAACCCAATCAGAGAAGTTGATACACGAGCCTCTATCCGGTGACTTCCTTTGTGGAATGCACCGAAGCGATTCTCCGTAGGGGACACCATATTCGTACGATAGTAAACTGATAGGTGTCATTGTAACGTGTTATCCAAGATTGGGATGTGAGTCACAATTGAGAACAACCTAAATCAGTAATCGAAATATGTAGCTTTCTGGCTTAGTTGGTTATTATCGGAGATTCGTTGAAGGATATTCTCGAATCGCTATTCCATTAACGCAAAATTGACTCGTAGAGATACAAAATTCGAATGGAGCAAGGAATGTGGGAAGAGCTTCGAAGAACTCAAGAGGAGACTCATTTCAGCACATGTTCTGACCATGCCATCCTGGAAAAGCGAACGTGGTAGCTGACGTGTTGAGTAGAAGATCGTATACAAGTACGAGTACAATATTGTCAAAAACTAATTTCGTATAATTTACAAATAATAGATATAGAGATGAAAACTCTAGGTACCCACGTGATGATATACGAGTATAATCGACTTTAATCGATAAAGTTAAAGTTGTTCAAGCTACACACCGGAGCTGATGAATTTGAAGAATGAGGTACAAGAAGTTGTTATTTCAAAAGCGAGAATCGGTGAAGTGAGGAAAGCTCAAACCTTCGATTTATTAATCAATTTGAAATTCTCGATCGAATAGGAAATCCGTGGCCTATAGACTCGCTTTTACCGCCAAGTATGACGCGTGTTCATAACATTTTTCACGTGTCGATGTTACGTAAATATGTGGACGACCGAACCACGTCATTGAAAGTTAGAAACCGGACGAGATAGCCAAGACTTAACGTATGAGGAGGTACTGCCAAGATCTTGGATAGGAAAGAGCATGTCCTACGACTACGAAGGTTATACCACAAGTTAAAGTTTTGTGGAGAAACCATGCTATTAAGGAAATGACGTGGGAGTTGGAAACGAAAATAAAAGCGACGATTTTCATCTTTTCAAAACACTGTATCGTCGTCAATTTCGAGGACGAAATTTCATAAGGAGGGAGGTTGTAAGACCCTCAAATTTTTTAAATAAAAAGGAATTTCCTTTATTTATTATTTTGAAATAGTAAGGTGGATTTGATTAATGTGGTTAGTTATGGGTAAAATGCGCAAATATTTTAAATAAGCAAGTGGTGATATAATATTCATTATTGTCGAGAGAATATTCGTTTTGGTCGTGGAATATTCAGATCGCTTTCGAGAATATTCGTATGACTAATATTACGTACCATGTGTGGCCCCATAACGAAAGCGATTGGAGGAAGAAAACGACAAAATAAGTTGTTTAAAATAACTACAGTAGTTGTTACCGCTTACAATCGTTGGAATACCCTATGGTTAAAACACGATGTCTACGCTATTATCGCACAAGAAGATTACTCAGATTGCACCAATTATTGATTCTTACGTGAGAAGGCACTACTCAATAATGGTTACGATGAATTCTTCGCTCGATATTTTATTTTATTGATTCAATAATTGCCGTGTTGATATTTTATATTGTTGTTGTTTCAATAATTGTCATTACACGATTTTTCATTATCGAAGCAATAATTCATATTATCTCAATAATATTATTAGATAACATTATTGGCAATGTCTAGAAAATTCTCATCTAAGGAGAGGTTTGGTCACCTAATTGCTACCAAATGGGAGAAATTCTTATTGAAAGCCCTCTTTCTCTGAACCGCTGGTCATCAATATTGTGATTCTCGTAATATTATTTGTGAATAATTAATTATTGATTCATATGATGAGGAAAATATTGATTTTATGTGGATATACATGGAGAAAATTTTTAATGTGACAATTGTTGAAAATTAATATTTTATCTTTTTCCGATAAAATAATTCATTTAAATATATATTATTATATTTTAATAATATAATAATGGTGATATTTTTACAACGAATGTGGGATATATGAGTATACGAGGGGAAGAGTATTTTGTTGCAATAAATGTTTAAAACATGTTAAACATGTCGGTGGACCCCATTTATCGATTTGAAATTTGATTATAGCCTCTAAAATCACCCGCTTGTGGATTTCGGTCAATTTCGCTTGGAATTTTGAAAAACTTTCTTACAGTAAAGTTGTAGAGAATTGAATTTCCTATAAAAACTCATGAGATTTGAATTTTCTGGAAAAAGGGCTATTTATTGTGAATTATTGAAGTTCAAAGTCCAAATAATTGATTTTTGGAAGTTTAAAATATTTTTATTTACAAAACGTTTTTTTTCATTTGGTTCCCTCATTTAACACATGACAAGTTGCTGAAATTCAGATTCAAGGTGTGCGTAGGAATTATTATTATAAATAATAATATTATATTAAATTTTCTACTTTGGTGTTCTAAGCAATTTCCTATAAATAGGTGCTTAGGTTAGAATTGAAAATCACACCAGAAACTGAAGTTTTCTCTCTCTATATTATCGAGCGTATTCTTGTGAGTATACTTTGAGTATTGCTATACGGTGCAAGTTCAAGTCATAGCCTATATCCAGTGTTTCAACTAGAAGTACTGTCTTTCGAGGTAAGGGATGTTATTTTCTTCTCAAATGATATTATTTCTTCAATATCATTATCTTTGAAATATTGGTTGAAACTTTTTATCAAATTTGAAACTTTTTCATGCTAAGGGTTACTATTCATGAGTTACTATTCACGAGTTACTATTCATGAGTTACTATTCACGAAGTACTATTCACGGCGTGAAGATGTTTTTTTTGAAATTTCTATCTTTTGCGTTTGAGAGTTACTATTCAGCGTGATCTAAGACTATTCACGATATCTGACACTATTCACGAATCATACTGCACTATTCACCAAAAAATGAAATTTCTTCTTTTGTCCAAAATATCTATTATGGATACTAGCTTTGATTGTATCCATGTTTTGATCATTCTTGAATTTTACACCACTATGATTATTTTTGAGGTATTTTTGACGTGGATAAAACAAAAGTACTAATCCTTAATCCTTAATCCTTGTCATTTTGTTTCACCGGATTCGCTTTATAAAAAATATTTTCATCATCCTCGGTCTTAAAAGATGAATGATTTCTCGATGAATATCTTTGGCTTTGTGAGTGGCAAAGATGAATGATTTCGATGAATATCTTTGGCTCAGTAGTGCAAAGATGAATGATTTCGATGAATATCTTTGCCGTAGTCTTGCAAAGATGAACAGTGTTTAGATGAACATGACTAATCGTGAATGTCCTTGGCACAGTAGTGCAAGGATGAATATTTGATCTCATATATATATTGATTGATGTTACTGAGGATAAAATAGACGATGAACTTTAAAATTCATACATAGAAGATAGTAGTTTGCATTCTCTACTTAACTCTTCTAATGAATTATTATTTCATTGCGAATATTGATTTAAAACTTGTTGTCTATTGTATTCTATTATATTTTTCCCTGTTGAAGACTAACGATAATTTTGTTGTATATTATCTTAGTCATAATATTCTTTACTGGGCTAGTCGAGCTCACCCTTTTCCTTTTTGTTCCATTTTTCTTCTCAGGAGGCGAGAATATAACGAGTACAAGTCGGGGTATGGAATGAAAGTTCTAGGGAGAGTTGTTTACTAGTCCTCACCATTTTTGTAAAATGATGTATCAATAATTATGATGGGGATTTATTTGGGTATGTATATTGTCTAGAAGACAATAATTGTATTTAAACTCACAGTATATATGTTGTCGTATTTTGCACGACAAATGTATTAATAAAGTTGTAGTTATTTCTGTACCATGTATTTGGCGACTCAGAATGGGTTGGGTGGAATGGACCTATTTTGGGGGCGTCACGGATGAATTGGCCATAAATTTGGTACCAATTGTAGATACAAATATGCTCATCATAAATTTGAGTCAATATAATATAAGGGCTACCATTGAATCCATAAGGTCTTTACAAAATTTCCACAATACAATAAGGGTTTTTGTAACATCCCCAAATCCGGGTCCCAAATCACCACGGATCTGGTATACTAATTCTATAACTATTGCGAAAGATATAAACATAAATTATTTATACATTAAACTTTACACACTATTTCCCAAGGTCGAGTAACCTTAACTTATACACAATTCATAACTTGTCTAACATATAACATTATTATCATACAATACTATTACAAATCTAGCTGCTCACATTAACTTAAAGCTGGAACTGTCTTTAACCTTTCCTTGTATCCGACATATTCGCCTTAATCTGCAATGTTTATCATGATATAGCAAGGGTGAGCATAAGTTTGCCTAGCAAGTATAATTTATTTGAGGATATATCATGATTGAAAGAGTTTGAATAATAAGCTGGCTATAATTCTTCAATATAGTTGAGAACTAGCACGAACAAACTTTTAACTGAACAAGTATCAACATGAACAAATATATCTTAGATAGAATGGTAATGAAGGTGATCAGCCTTTCATACCTGACTTATACATGCAATATGTACAGAGTACAATTCTACAATTCTTAGACATGGAAATCAGCAATGATTAACCATAAGCATATCTGAATGAAACAACTCTAAGTAGAGTTAAGAAAAACTTGTCTGTTTGGTCGATTACTGTTACGCAATTTATTAAGCTTTGTCTGAAGACCTAATATATAAATAATATCGATATACAAATTAGAATAATATCATCACAATATTGTCGACATCGAGATTTTTGAGTGTCCCTTTTCGTTACTTGTTCTTTGATGTTCTCATGTTAATGTGAGATTTGTTTGAAAAAATAAATGAAAAAGGTCCGATATGTATAATGTCGACGATTTGACTTTAAGAGTCGAGTTGGTGTATTTAATCGTCAGCACTAATGCAACCGAAAAGGTTAGTACATTGACCCAAAGAGTTTTGACATTTTGCTAGATCGGTCTGTAGAAACCGAGATTCATTTTGGGTCCGGGGCTTGATTATGCGGAAGGAATGTGTTAGGCACTTCAACATCCGTGTTACCACTATGACCGCCACTTTTCAAAGAAATTATTATATGAATGTGTGTGTGTGTGTGTGGATCAATGTGCAATTATTTGAAAGTAGTGTGAGGCCTCGTTCGCACCTACATACACAAGGTTTGATTGTTATAGAAAAATTCAGTTTTAACCAAGATGTAGCAATGACATTTTGTAAAAAGAGGTTTTTCAAACCCTGTGCTCAATAGGAATTGAGACCTTTTCATACTTCCATTTTATTATTAAACATTCGACTTGTTTGCTTTTATTTTCGAGATGCGAAGCATTCTCGAGAAAATAATATACTGCGATCTTCAACTCCTCATTGGCATGATAATCATCCAAGAAAATTCGTGACATCAGTAAAATAATGTACGAAATCACATTATACAGTTGAAAAATGTCCATCATGGAAACCTAATCTAGATTCAAGAACTCAACCTCGTGATCACATGATTCCTAGGCTCACATGATCTCGCAATTTGTATGGAAAGCGATAGCGCTTATATATATATAAAAGTCAGAATATATATATATGGAGACATGGTCAACCACCACGAAAGCAACTCCATGGGGATCGGAAATGTAAATATATAAAAGCGGTAAATATATATATATATATATATATATATATATATATATGGACATAATCAACCACCACGAAGTAAACTCCAGGTGGAACGAAATGTAAATAAAGTTGTAAAAAGCAACCAACCGCCACAAGTAAACTCAGCGAGATGAAATGTAAATAAAAGTCGTAAAAGGCCAATGGGTAAACTCCGTGTCTAACAGAATGTAAATATATATATATATATATATATATATATATATATGTACAAATATATATATATATATATATATAAGCAGTAAACGCACTGGATGTGAATCCAAGCTCATCGGATATGTCCGACAACAATTATATATATATATAAGCAATTAAATGCACTGGATATAAAATCCAGGCTCATCAGACAAAGTCTGACCACAGTTTATATATATAAGTATATATATATATATAAGCAATTAAACGCTTCAGACCGAAGTTTAGGCTCAATCGAGGCATAACTCGATAATGTTAGTCCATATATGAAATATATATACATATATATAAGTATATATATACGATGAAATAAAAATCACTTTTAATCAAGTCCTGCAAACACACTCACACGACTCTCAACGTGTACAACCGTGTGTGTTAATATGAGAAGAAGGCTTTATAGAATATAAGAAGGCTTACTTACAAGTACGCCAAAGTGTAGACTTCTATGACTTTAAATGGATAAACACTCAATCTCACTCGGATAAAAGATAGCTATATGTGAGCTAACTAGTGTTTAGAAGTGAGGAAACACTCAAAGATGTATATGCAGTAAAATGGATGTGGCTTCCTCGCTTTTTCTCCCCCTCTTCTTCTCAAATGGTCAATTCCCAAGGCTTGTATATATAGATGGATGGCCGCAGTACACCTGCGGTTTGGTCGTCGATGCATCCGAGCCTCGCGGGTCCCGTCGTTTAAGTAGACGTGCACTCATGCACTATAATATCCGCTCGAACTTGCGTAACATCAATCGAGCATCCGAACGAGGTATATCCGACCTTCTTCTGATAGGCGCAGTGTCGAGAGTTACGCAATGACATGGATTAGAGGTTGTACGGGTCGAAGAGGGTTCTATGCCCATGGTCTTCAAGCTTCAAATTCTATCCAAAGTATCGCCATCGTAATAGTCACTCGGGATTGTCAATCCTCGGCTCTTGTGAGACATTGTTGGATGTATGTATGTATGAAGTGTTAAGACGACGCTGCAGTATCAAAGAACAAGATGACGTTTGACTCTCACCGGGGTTATCGTACGGCTTAAGCGGAAAGTAGACGCCGGTCGTGGTTACAAATTGAGATTGACTACTTGTTGGTATGCCGTGATATCATCTTATTGATATGGTAAGATGACTTTGTGACTCCTCACCGGTTATCGCCGCTTAAGCGAAAGCGACGTTGCTCGTGGTTACATCCGAGATTGATCGCCGCTTGTTTGTATGTATCACCGCTATTTGTGGATGTTCCTATCTCGCCAGCTTGTCAACTCCGGTCCGAGGTGTGTTTGCCTCGGCAGATGTCCGAGGTTGAAGCCGATTGCATATGTTTGAAAAACAAGTATTTTCGAGGTTCTCACCGAATCGCAATGGCATCTCTTGGGGCTATCACCAAGGATGGGGTTACTACTCCCAAAGTTGTCTCGGGATCGGAACCGAAAGGCCGCAAGATTATCACCGAGACAAAACCGTCCTCTCTCCGTGTTGTTGTTTGGCTTTTGATCCGTGCATATCTCGGGGTTATTCCGAGATTGGAAATGACATTCCTGTGTGTGTTACGGGTTTGAGATGATGTTCCGGCTTGTGTTCGGTTGAGCTAAACTTCCGATAATATCCTAATGGATGTAATCTGCCTTTCGTATTATCTCCAAAAGACGAATCTACCCTCCCCGCAATGTTAGTAATAGGAGTGCAAAAAATTTCGAGTGTCTATAGATGCCCTCTTTATCATATTCATGCAATGCAAGTCATGGATAGGATAAAGAATACTAAACACTTGAAATGCAAGCAAGATAAACATGATGCTATATGCAAAGAACATGATGCAAATGCATGTAGAATGCATGAATGATTGTCGGAGTAATCCCGCTTGGGATGACAATCGCGATGGCTTGGACATGCGATCCAAGTTCCCAAGGATGTCAAGCTGGGGCTATAACCAAAGTCTTGAATCCTGCAGACAATCGCTTATATTCCATAGAGGTACCTCTTGTGTGTAAGAGATCCGTGGGGATAAAGCTTTGTCCGCTTGAGGATGTGTATAACATATTCCCTCATTCTCGCCGAATTCACGCCAACAGCTTTGTTATTATCGTGGTCACTCGATCTTCACGATGTTTGTATCACCAGATAAATCCTTGTTGGATGCATTGTCAAGGTCGCTGATCATTATCGATGTATGTGTCAATGGTAACATTGCCACTACTACAAAACAAATAAATAGACAACGCAGAAAAAAGCGCTGTGGTTTTCAAATGAAAACGTTGTCGGGTTAAGGGTGTCATCTATTTGACACCTTTTACACAACGCTTTTAAAACGCGTTAGAAGTTAAGCACATTCCATAACATTTTTTAAGAAAAAAAACATTGTAGATTTATTTTTCATAAATTAACAGATGCTTAAAAACGTTGTAGAATGTATGATTCCACAACGTTTTCTGAATAAAAACATTGTAGTTTAATATATCAGACAACGTTTAGACACTTTCACACAACGTTTTTAAAATGTTGTAGATTAAAAAAAAGAAAAAAAATTATATTTTCACCTATATTACCAATGCACCTGCAATATGCTAATACCATGATATATAGCTAAAATTACAAAGAATATTAATACCTACAATACGTTTACATCCCAATAATTCTTTGTAATGCCAATTACAAAGAATATTAATACCATACAATACGTCTACATCTCAATAATGCCAACTATCCATACACTTTTCTACACGCTAAAGGTACAATCAGCCTCAAGAAAACACACCCCTACAATTATTAGTTTCTGATTCTGACTTAAACAATTGCATAAAGAAACAGTAAATTAACTTGAAAGAAGAGGACAAAGCAAAAGGAACTTAAATCCAAAACCTCTAACTCGTCCTGTGAACCAACTTCAAAGATCTGGCCATCTGTTGCACACCCATCATTCATAAGCAACTCTGAATCTGCTTCACAAGTTCAACTCTGAACTTGAACTTCTACGTTTTTAAATGTTGTTAGTGCAGAACAAACCCGTACCTTTTGTTTAAGCTCCATCATAAGTTTTTCTTCCAATTTTTCTTGGAGTGACTTGAGAGCAGCAGCTGCTTTCACTTTTTCTTTATTTAATTCCTGAAAATGGTTCAGGAATTTTGATATTAGTGACAAGTTTATAAACACAGATTAAGGTCAAACAAATAAATGCTTCACAAATAAATGAAGCAACGAACTAGTACAAAACCTGGACAACAAGGAGGACCATAAGAAATGGGAAAGCACAATCAAAAAGCAAGTTTAAAGAATCACAATGCAGATAATATAACCAATATAATGTGCTAAGCATTCCTCCAACTAACTGACCAAGGGAAAATATTTTTGAAAATCAAGCGACCAAATCAACACGCAGCATTTCTAAATAAAAATAGAATGCCAAAAATGCTAGGTTATGCAATTCAGCCAAACATCTAGTGTAAACAATAATAATTACATAACTTTGTGCTAAATGTTGGGTATTACATAACTAGTATATACCTTTATTTCAGAGAAGCACTACCTGGGCAGATTTAGAAGTGTAACTGTGCTAAACCCGAGCATCAAGGGAAGCCCCGCTGTGATCTTTATTCCATGACATCTTTGGCTTCTCCTTGGGTAGTCTAGTCGTAACTCATTGTTGGTATTTCCATCCCCTAAGATAGTCTACCACTGCAGCCCAAAAACACAGTTTATAGGATATATTGACTGCCTAGCTAGCTCTGCAGCACAGCGCAGCACCACGCTAGGCGCTGGCTGCAGCAGCTTCGGCAGTCCCCAGCTCCTTTATGACTTGATCATGATGCAAGTCTAGTGACCTTTGAATCATGGTTTGTTCATACCCACTTTTCGTTTACATAATACATTGCATATAGGGGTAATTTTGAATAAATAAAACCTTCATTTTAGTTCCAAGACACTGCCCAAAACAGTGGGTAAAATAGCTTGACACAATGAATTCAACCCATGGTTTTGGCTTGAAATTGCATCTTCTTGTAGTCTAGTAAGTTTAAACTTTCTAATTGTCATTATATGTGGTGTAAGTATCTAGCCCAAGCTTTAATTTCTATCAATTAACCAACAGTTAAGCAAAACAGTCCTTTAAGGACTTTTATCAAACTACTAATGTGCATAGTTTAGAATTACTTGTGTCATAGATATTTGCTTATGTAAGAAAGCCAATTTTATCCTCCTTATTACTCCTCAGCCCATCCTATCTCCTCTACTTAAATTCAGTACATAATAATATCACAATAGCATAACAGTCAATTAAATACTACAACAGTTAGTAAAGCAACACATAACAGCGTGCATATAATGCAATAACATTTAGTATAGCAACTACAGTCCTTTTAACAGTCATTTATTCTCATTCCAGCCACAAGCATACTGTCCCAGTCCATAACAGTTCTAGGCAACCTCTAGAAAGATATTGGTATAAGTTGGAAAAGTTAGTTCCAATATTATGCAGTCTATTTTAATGTCTTGTATGAGCAAAAAACTGAAATAAGACTATCAAAAAGCTAGCTAGGCCAGACTACAATGACTTCCAAAAGTAGCAATAAGACTTACCTGAGGATAAACAGCAGAATTTTTTAGGAGAACAGTAACTTTTGTTGTTGTTGAAGCTGTTGTCTCAACTGCAGCTGCTGTTGCTGCAACAAATGGGCTCGCTGCACTGGTGGCATAGATTGCAACAATTGTTGCTGTTGTTGCCTCTTACATAAACTATCCCAATGTGAAAAAAGGAAGTCAAAATCATAAACTGTACCAAATGGATGTGTACAACATTGCAGCAAAAACATACCAGTTCTTTCACAGCAATAAACTGTTCCTCAGTCAATTGACAGAGCCATCCCTGATAATACAAGTATAGTTTAACGACCCATGGTGATACATGCCTCATTTAAATGGACTAAAAAGTAGCACCATGCAAATTAAGGACAGAGCTGAAATGAGAGCTAGGAAAGACATAACATAACCAGAAACCCATGTTAGCCACATAATTCCTAATCAAAACTAGTACATGTTTACAAGAAAATTACTTCTGCATTCCAGATCATTCCATTTACCAGCCACATCATTCCATTTACTTCTGCAATATTCCAGATTGGACCATGTTTCAAATTCCAAGAAAATTTTATTAGATCAAGACAGATAATGTAGTACATGAAGCAAATAATCTAAACCAATACAACTTGTTGGACTGCATTACAAATATTAAAATACAACTGATACTGTTTATTTCATTTTTTTCTTCTTCTTCTTCTGCAATTTAAGCAACTGAAAGTATGGGGGATGAAAACACTCACTTTGACGTGCAGTTGAAGAACATAACCAAGCACAACTCCGATGGGAATCCCTACCAACCAGCCCCAATGGCAACACCTATAAAACAAATAATAGCGTCTTATGTTCATCAATATATGGAACTAATTATTCTATACAAAGAGCTATGAGATGATTAATGATCTTACTCCAAACTACTAAAAACTAACAGAAAATAATTACATAAAATTTACCTAAAAGAACTGGCTGAATGCTGTTCAGTAGTATGGAACATGCCAATAGAGGTGATAAATCAGCTACTGCAGCGGCAGCTTCACTACTTTCGGTGAATATGTAAGCTAGCCGCCCCCGAAAAAACAGGAAAAATAAGAATAGCACAAATCCTATAGCAAATGATATAGATACCATCAACCCGATTGCGGCAGCTTTGGAGCTTCCCCTTCCAAGCTCATTTGAGACTCGTACACTAGAAGTTTTAAACATATAAATTTGCAGAGTCAGTACAATCTAACATCTAGGGACATTGGACGATTCTCTTTTAAAGGGAAGTGAAGGAAAAGGCTATAGGGACCCTCTGCCTGATCTATCAAACTCTTTATTTTTGTGTGTTTTATATTAAGCCTAAAAAGAAAACTCAAAAGGAAATGAGGTTGGGCTCAACAACAAAGGCAATACCTTGCTGCAGCCAAGAAACCAAGGGATATCATCATTTCCCAACCATTGATATTAAGGCTACCAAAAGAAGAAAAATCTCATTAGTTGGGTGACTATAAAACCATATATATAAAAATAAATTGGGAACTAGAGGATAGAAGTGAGTTACCAGATAGAAAGAGCGTCAATGGCAACCTCAGCATTCTTCATGTTTCCAGTTAAAAGTAGTAGTATAGTGTTGTACCATAGTTCAAGACTGGCAAGGAAATCCCAGTTTAAAATGTTAATGTGCAGATTTGTAAGAACAATTGGTATGGTCTGTTAATATCCCTATACAGTACGTACAATATCATCTTTCTTTTGGAATGGTCCAAATTGGTAAGACCATAAAACAAGGGACATCAACCCATTTCAGGTGGGGACCACTGTCCCTGGCTTGCCAATATATGTGGCTTGGAGCCCGGAGGTGGTTGCATGCCTCCAGAATGAGTATATTAACCGAGAGTTTAAACAACCCGAAAATTGGTTAATTGTCCTTTCCAAGAGAAACGCTTTCAACCATTTTATGTAGTTAGGATACATAGACTTTTTATACGCCACCACGAAAATTTGATAAGGATGATCTTTTTTATATTTGTTAGTATATTTATCTAACAAAATCCATAACGTAGTAAAGTGATCTCAGTAGAAAAAATTCAACATGAACTGCGAATCATTGCAAAGTTACGTAGCTACAAAAGTGCCAGAGTGCACCAATTTTGTTCCTACAACAGCATTACCTGGCCTGCTTGAAATCCAGTATCAAATTCCCTAACATAATAAACGGTTAGACACAACACAACTGACATAACTTGCAAAAGATTTGAAAAGGCCTTACCAGAGCATAGCACCAGATGACAGCGAGAGCTTGATGATTGGCCATAGATCCTTGAAAGCCAACAATGAAAAACCTGTCCATGTCTCTGGGCACCATCCACCAAAAAGATAAACAAGTTGACCTATATTTGGAATCCAAAATGCCAATATTGTAGATACCATAGCCCCAGAAAGTCCAAACTTGTATTTCACTGTCAAAAGCCACGAGAGAAAAACATGGCCAAACTTGTATTTCACTGTCATTTAAGAGTTTTTCTTTCTCGAAAGAAAATGCATATTCAACAAAAAAGAAGTCCAAATTAAGCTCTTTTAACAATGACCCAACTGTTTTAAGCAAAACAAATGCATTGATAATTGAGAAACGATAACAGAAAACAATTGTACTGGTTAATTTCAGAAACATTTGGCAAACACTCGTGCCCAAATTTTCTAACCCCAATTCAATATATCAACACCAGAGCTTAATTATGATAACATATCCATTTAGACAAGTGTCAAATTATGGAATGCCTTTATTATGGCTTGTAATTTGATATGAAAAGTACTCCTATTATTACATTACATCGAACCAGGGAAAAAAAATGAAGGCAAATAAAAGAATACCTTCACAGCAGCCTCTGCTTTGAAAGGCCTAGATGCTCCCCATATGATCAGGCAAAGCACAGTAAACAGAAGAACAAAACTAAGCAGAACAATCAAAGCCTGAAAGCGGCGGCTAAACCCACTTTCATCATCAGTCACCCTCCTCTACAATTACATTACATTCGGGCCACCCCTTATCATTCCTTTTTCTGCCCCCTTTCCTTCCGGAAGAGGACCTAAATATCCCCGAGAGTCGACTAGAGGATGAATTCCTAGAGTGGCGGCCAAAGGAACAACAAACAACCCAAAAACCACAAATGAAAGTGCGTCCATAACTTCCTACAGAGGAACAACAAACAACCCAAAAACCACAAATTACAGAATCGGAATTACAGAAGTTCGAAAAATATAATGAATCATACCTGGTCCAGTACTGAGATGAAACCCCCAAATCGGCATCCAATTTTTCTGATTTCATCTTTTTTGTAGTTCCCTTGTAAAGTTAATCCAGGCTACAAGGCAACGTATCGATTCTCTCTCCATATCCCTTATCCCTTATCTCTCCAAACCTCTCAATCGCCCTTGCCAGCTTCTTCATCCCCTCCACTTGCCCCTCCTTCTGTCCTCCAGCTCCACCGCTCTCCTCACTCGTCCCCAAATCCTCCTCTTCCTCCTCCGATCCCCCTTCATCCTCAGCCGCGGCAGCTGCTGCAGAAACCTAGCGAGAAGGAATATATGTGTTTTATAATTTTAAGTGTTTCAGTAGCTCCGTGTTTTGTTTGATACACAACTTTTTTTAAAAAAAACGTTATCTAATTAAAACTAAAAAAATGCCCTTTTAAATAGATAACGTTTTTACATATATATCTACAATATTTTTTTAAAAAATATTATAAAAAAAAATACCACAACATTTTTTTATAAAAACGTTGTGATTTAAATGTTGTTTATTTAGTATTTTGTAGTAGTGTGCGTTGTAGTCCCCGCCGGGGAAGATTGCTTCGATGGATTTACTTGTCATCGGCTGACATAACGTCAAGGCTGCTTGACCTTCATTGATGTGTGTATCAATGGTTGCATTGCATTGTAACTCCCGCCGGAGATACGTAGATGCTTGATAACTTCGGCATTGTAACCCCCGTCGGGGAGGTTTGATATTTTGTGGTTTTGCGTTGTAATCTCCGTCGGGGATGTTTAGGATTGTGACCCTGCAAATGACGACATCGGACCTTTGTGGGGTATTGTCGAGCATGATCTGTGAAAGCTGAGCTAATTGGTATAGTATACTCTGCATTTAGGCGAATACCTTTGAGACGACGGAAGTTTAACTCTGACCGACGAGAAACTATAATTTCAGGCTATTCCGCTCAATCACGTAGCACTTTTATTCCTGATTTGACCTTTTTAGCTTGTGAGACCTCCTTTGCCACTCTAACTGGAGCAAGCCGAAGGTGTGGGACCCATGTAGAGTGCCATGTGTGTACTGCAGGGAGTCAGTAAAGTTAGCTCATGCACCAACCGTGCCTATGTATAGGCGACTGGTTGCTTTCATAAGTCATTTTCAAATTGTGCAGTGAAGAAAATCCGAGAGCTTTTCTTCAGATTTGCTGAGTTTGGGCAACTTTCTTCATATTCTGCCACCGTACAAGTGTTCTTCACTGTCCTGGTAACACATGCATTTATTTTTTTCCAATTTTTGTCCGTTAGAAAATGACTTATCGCATGAAATGCATTTAGACACATAGTAGTGAATATGCATGCTGATATGACTTGATAAAAAATATTCAACATAGCAAATGTTAGTATTAAACCATGCTGAACATATTGATGTGAAAAAATTTGACTTTTGAAACAGTCAAATTGGCACCCTTTTACTGTCATTTTTTATCCTATATGAGGAGGACAAATGAGTAAAGGTAGACAAGTAAAATAATCCTGGTAATTAGACTACACTTATGGATTTTTTACTGCAATGTATTGATGCATACAGGATGTATATGACTGTGTCTAGGTATGTTACTGAATGGCCACCTAGTCATGCCTATGTGCATGTGACTAGTCCCATTTACAAAGGGACTATGGCAAAATTTTCCCAAAATATAGGTATTGGGTAGTCATGCATTTTTAACTACTGTAGATGTATGTTAAAGCAATGCATGCATGCATGTAATCATAGAATGCATTTTGAAAAGACTCCAGGTAAGAAATTACCATACCCTTTCTGAGGTGATTTGGAGACTTGTTGTCCAGATATCATGGATCAGGATCAGCCGAGTAGTTCCCGCAGGACCACTTCTGGTGTACGGTGGAGGGCTTTTGAAGAGCCTCGGCTGGCGTTTCATAGGGACCTAAATCGCCGCTTAGCGGAGGCGGTGATACGTCCTATTCGGGTTGAAGTGCTGAATGTCGAGGACGGGGAGGAGGATGCACCAATCGAGGTTCCTGCTCCTGCTGTACGTGTTCCCCGTAGGGAATTGCCAGGTATTCAAGTGGCGAACCCAGATCTTCTAGGTGACTTGAGTAGGCATCCTTCAAAGATACCTTACTTAAACGAGGTATGAGTTAGATCTTTAATCTTCCTTATTTCCTATCATGAGGAGTCAAGGAGTCTAATGTTGATCTGCATTTGATGTAGGTTCCGTGCTTCACACAAACCTTGAGGGAACTGGATTTAGCATCCACTCTGTGTATCGGGCCTTGTATGATGACTCTGAGCGCGATCGTCCATGGTCGGGATTCGGAGGTTCTTCTCCATTCTACCCCATCATTTGTCCTCGGGTTACCTCGGGGCATTGTTCGAAAGCAGATGGTTTCACCAAACTCGGTCACTCCATTTGGCGGGATCGTGAGGTGATGATGACGTCGATGGATCGCGGTTTATCACGGTGTATGGAGTTTGGAGGGAGTCGGTGCCTTGCGGCGGATATCACCCCTACCGCCGGATCCTTGTTGGGAGTTTTGCAGAGGCGCCAATGGCGGGGATCTGTTCAGTATAGGTCCTTTGAGCGTAGATGCTATGAATGGTCATTGAGTGAGCCCATACCCGATGATGTGAGAGTCGGGGATCGCATTCTCCTGATTGTTCTGATGATCATTGGGGTCGCTTCATAGCGAAAAATTTCCTCTCACGGTGTCCTTCGCTTTGATCAACGCCCACTCGACACGTGGGACCGTATAGGAGAGTATGATTGGGGTTCCTACACCTTTGCCTACTTCCTCGTGGGGAATCTGCATGCGATCGCAGGCTCGAACCGGGCGTGGTTAGGATTCTACCTATTTCTGCTTTGGTGAGTGTTTCTCTTGTCTTTTCCCATGTATGGGTTAAGAGTGTTAATCGGCGCCAGATGTTTGTCTTTGTGTTGGCGCTTTGGGCCTATGAGAGGCTTCCTTGTTTGTGTCCCATGAGCGTGTTAGGTTTAGATACCTATCCACGAGGGACGGAGATGGCATCATTTCATCTTGGCGGAGGTCCCTCATTGTTGAGGTTTCACTCATTGTCGCCACAGCTTGGAGTTATTGACACCGAGATGTCATCACATGGATTTCTACTCTAGAGAGCATTTGGGAGTTGGTTTTGAGGATGGGTACCGATTTGAGTTGAGTCGTCATTTCCACTGCAGGATTCCTCTCTTTACAGATGGAGGATGGGAGCTCTATTTAAGAGAGCGTGCTATCAGGAGCACTACATGAGAGATTCGTATACCGATCTTGCCTCCTGTCAGGCGTTATTAGCCTGTTTCGTAGTCACCCGTCATTGACATCCCATTGATGGGGATTAATGATTTTACATTGTTAGAGGGCCCCTGTTCTCAGGAGATGTTCCAGCATTGGTGGATCCCTCGTACGATTGGAGCTCAGACCCGTGCCACACAGTTTATGGGGGATAAGGTTCCAGGATCCGTGATGATGATGGATTTGCTAGCACGTGTCGAGATCCTCATGTGACATGAGACACAGATTGACTTCGGCACCGGATCGGTCACATCTTTTCATTCAGCATTTGGGCAAAGATCCTGCAGAGGTAGATACTTTTGATCCTTCCATCTCTGGCGCTGGTCCCTCAGGTGACCCATATGGTTTTGCCTGCGCAGATCCTCCTTTGTATTGGCCTGACATCCCTGTAGATAGAGATCTAGTAACTCAGGAGGAGTTACATCAGGTGGATAGGATCGATGATGTAGACATCGACACTCTTGACTTTTTCTGATGTATTTCTCGCTATCTCTTTTGATAGGCCTCTCATTGTATGTTGGGTAGCTTCACCCCATTTCCTATATTTTTAGTTTGTCATGAGATGTATTAGATGATGATATACTTAGGAATGTATGTACAGTCTTCCATTCCCTATGTCATATTGCCATCTATTGTATCATGCATGTTATTATGTTATGCATATGTATGTCTAGAGATATTCAGCATTGACCCCTGGATGGTCTTATGACATAGCCCGTACAGATGTCTTCTTCGATAGTTAGCCGTATTGATCATACCCCACCATTTATGGTGGTAGCTGGTATGCGCTCATGGTATGATAGTATATCACCATCACACATGGTGATCGTAGATGATTTGTTGCAGCATACTATGACCTTGTTGATGTTTCAGGTTCCCACAGGATTTGTAAAGGGTATGCTAGAGCACTGGGTATCGAAGAAACAGGTTTTCCGATTTGGGACCCAGGAGTTGACTCCTACTTTGGAAGAGTATGCACGGTTGACGATGCTGCCACTGGACAGACCTTGCGTGCATATGGCTATTGAAGACATGAGCAGACAGTTCATGACCCTCACCGGATTGAGACGTAGAGTGGTCCAGGACGAGATTACATCCGGCCACGTGATATCCCAGTGTTTCCTGTTTGACAGGTTTGGCTCTGAGGATAGCTATGGACGGCATTCTGGGGATTTCACCACACCGGAGGATCATTGGCTTTCAGCCAGAGTAGATGTACTGCTTCTATGCGTATTGTCATACGTCTTCATGTCGCAGTACATGGATGAGCTGGATATCGGCGTCATTATGGTAGTGAGAGCTCTCAGGGAGGGTCATACCATTGTACCGATGATCATTGTAGAGATTCCGAGGTCAGCTACATATTGCTGTACTTATCCGGCAGGAGTGTTTATAGGTAGCTCGGTCATGCTGTATGTGTGGTTTATGTCACACTTGAGACCGATTGGCACATTTAGACGGTAGGGGTTTTGTTTCACCCAGGAAATAGCCATGTCATACTCCTTTCAGCCTGCAGAGTGCATAGATGCTGCATCGTGGTCAGTTTTTTTTGGCAGGGATTAGGGATCCGTTTGCCATATTGTCGTGTTCAGGGCTTAGTTCACCCTACAGCTTCATTACTCATGCTCTGGGCATGGATTATCTCCCTCTAGCTGGATTGAGGGGCATGATTACTTACCACCCACTGGCCGTGATGTGTCAGTGTGACCAGTTCCAGGATTTTCATCCGTATGAGGGGGCAGTGAGTCAACGCTTCGCGTCGCACCTTTGTCAACGAAAAGATGATCCAGTTGTATGCTGTTAGATCGCGAGAGGTAGTTGAGTTTTCATCACTCATCCAAGTTGTTCTGCAGAGTATTCCGCATGGATGGAGATAGAGACTGCATCGGCTGCGGTAGTATCCACAGTGCAGGGGATTGATTCTGACGATGAGGAGCCTATAGAGGAGGCTGTTATTCCCACCGATGATTTGATTATTGGGTCGCCAAAGATTTTTGTGATGGATTCTCCCACCTCGAAAAGCCATCATTACTCAAGATTCTAAGACAACATTTGGAGCAGAGCTTACATCTGATGACCTATGATAGAGATCAGGCTAGGACCGCGATGTTGACAGCTCTTGATGAGAGAGATACCGCTCTGTTAGAGAGGGATGAGGCTAGACCAGCTAGGGATGCATTGATAGTGGAGCGGGATGCCGCCTTATCTGCTAGGGATGTGGCCATCGCAGATAGTACTTCAGTTAGATCCCGATGATCGCTGTCTTGCCGACATGAGTGCTTACATTGATGAGCACTATGCCACCATGCAGTTAACCTCTGATCTGCTAGCTCGTGTAGATACCCTTGGGCAGGAGCTTGCAGTTCTTCCTCCGTCTTCAGAGAGGGATGCTATGTTAGATCTGATAGTTCGCATACACACAGATCTGTAGATAGCTTTGTATTTTTCTGCACAGACTAGCTTAGCCATTTTGTCATGTACATCACAGATGTATATATCAAACAGTATTATATATGGCAGGGAAATATATTTTGATTCACTTCCCTTTTAGTTATGCCTCGATACTTGCTTGATGTTTGCCTGTTTCTTCAGGGCCTTATGATCTTGATGCATTCTGAACTTATCCTTGATAGATGGACATTGAGACGTTGCAAGATCTCTTAGAATGGATCATTGATTTCTGTAAATCCCTACCATATTTGGTGTCTTGGGACTGGTATCTGTATGGAAAAGTGGAGAGGAGGATGGTTTTTCCTCTCTGAGATTGACCGCACCACAGATGGTCGCCAGTACTTCTATTTGTGAGAAGCCTAGTTAATTCCATCTCTTATAGGTTGGTATTGCTCTTTGAGGCACGATCACAGCTTAGATGGTCACCGAATCTTCTATTTGTGAGAAGAGATTGGGTAATTCCATCCCTTTGATCTGAAACCGATGAAATGGGGCTAATTGAAGATTGATCCCAGTAACGTGTGACAAGTATGTTGTTCTGGTAGGGGTTAGACTGCACCATGAATGGCTGCTTACGTACTCCTATTGAAGAGGAGATCAAGTCTGCGTAGTTCAAACCTAGTGTAGGAGGTTCAACGCTGAATGCGGAAGGCAGATGGGTGTAGAAGTATTTTTGTTGTTTTTGTTGTTTTGTAGAGAAAGGGTAGAAATGTTTTTGTTGTTTTTTCTTTATTACGACCGGGCCATAGAGAATATGGTTGCCTACGTACCCCCGGGTATCAGGGAGATCATGTCGACGTAGTTCACCCCTCAGGACGAATTGAAGGCGAAGAAAAGCGTAAATCCCATGTACAGGCTATACTGCGGGGAGAGGAAAGTTTGATCCCATAATGGGGACAAACTGCAAGTGTGTAAAAAGTTTGATCCCATCCTCAGGACAAACTGCAGGCGTAGAAAAGTTTAATCATGTCTTCAAGATAAACTGCAGGAGTAGAAAAGTTTAATCCCGTCTTCAGGATAAACTGCAAGTGTGAAAGGTTCAATCCCGTCTTCAGGATAAACTGCAAGCGTAGAAAAGTTTAATCCCGTCTTTAGGATAAACTAAAAGTGTGAAAGGTTCAATCCCGTCTTCAGGATAACCAAAATTGTGAAAGGTTAAATCCCATCTTCAGGATAACCGAGGTTGTGAAAGGTTTGAATTGAGGTAAAACCTGGCTGCTGGCTTGAAGTGTATGTTTCCCTGAGGGGCAGAAGAGTATTCAAAAGAAAGGGTTCAAAACCGGAATGACTGGTGATTTGATGATCAAAACTAGGATGTTTGTTTGATGGTAACTTCAGACATAGTACCGTTTCACGGTGTCCGAGTTGATAAGCTGTGGAAATTCATCGCCATCCATTTCCTGTAATCTGAGAGCACCTCTTGTCAATACTTCCTTGACAACAAACGGGCCTTCCCAGTTAGGAGCGAATTTTCCCTTAGTTTGATCTTGGTTGTTAATGATCTTCTTCAAAACCAAGTCATATTGTTTGAATTGCCGTAGTCGGACTTTTCTGTTGTAGGATTGTGCAATCCTTTGCTGATATAACTGACCATGGAAGATAGTCGCGGTTCGCCTTTCGTCTATTAGAGATAATTGGTGATACCTGTCTTGTACCAACTGGTCTTCATCCAACTGAGCATCCATCAATACTCTGAGGGATTCCATTTCCACTTCTATAGGGAGCACTGTTTCCATCCCATAGACTAGTGAGTAGGGGGTTGCCCTAGTGGAAGTTTGCATGGAAGTTCTGTAGGCTAATAAAGTCAGAGGCAAGAGGTCAGGCCATCCTTTATGATTGGCGGACATTTTCTGCATGATCTTTTTGATGTTTTTATTAGCCGCTTCTCTGAAAGACCATTCATCTTTGACCAGAGATGATTTGAGTTGAGATGTTTGATGTGGAATTTTCGCATAACTCCTCCATCATTTTGTTGTTGAGGTTCTTAGCATTGTCTGACACAATGACTTCTGGTTGTCCATATCGACAGGTGACATTGTTTCTGATGAAAGCAATGATAACTTCTTTAGTGACCTTGGGGAAGGATGCTGCTTATACCCATTTGGTGAAGTAGTCGATCATGGTGAATATGAATCGATTACCATTACTGGCTTTGGGCTCGATGGGCCCGATCACATCCATTCCCCACATTGAGAAGGGCCATGGCGAACTTATATTGTGGAGTTCCCTTGGAGGGGCGTGGATAGCATTCCCATGAATCTGGCATTGATAGCACCTCTTGACGTGATCATCACAGTCAACCTTGAGTGTAAGCCAATAATGTCCCGTTCTGAGAATTTTCTTGACAAGTAAGGGGCCGCTCATGTGTGGGCCACATACTCCACCATGGATCTCATCCATGAGTCTTTGAGCTTGGTCTTTGTCCAGACATCTGAAGAGACCTAATCCAGCATCTCTTTTGTAGAGTGTATCTTCGCTCAGGTAGAATTTCATAGCAAGTCGATGAATCCGCCTCTTCTCAGTTAGGCTCGCCTCAGCGGGTGTAGATCCATCTCGTAGATACTCCTTGATGTGCTGATACCAAGGGTTGTGGATGGGAAGTAGCTCATCCGATACTTCTCCAACGTAATTCCCATAAGCTGGGGCTTTTTGCAGAGTAAACGTGATACTTGACATGTTTTCCTTGTCAGGTATGTAAACCAAGGAGGCCAACGTTGCTAATGCATTTGCAAAATCATTCCTATTACGAGGAATGTGTAGAAAGGAGATTTCTTCGAACTCCAAAGCCATCTGTAGAACTTGCCGATGGTAAGGCAGCAAATGTAATTCTTTGGTTTGATAGATTCCTGTGGATTACTTGATTACCAATTCGGAATCTCCAAAGACAGTTAACCGCCTGATGCCCATTGAACGGGCAAGTTTTAGCCCAATGATACAGCCTTTATACTCAGTTGTGTTGTTGGTGCTGACAAACTGCAATTTGACGACGACGGATATCGCTCCCGTCATCGATATTAAAAGCGCCTCCACTCAGAGCCTTACAATTAATGACTCCATCAAAATACATTCTCCATTTATGGCATGTATCGTACTGATGTATCGGGAAAGTATGTTTCTAAGAGTTTGTAATCCCCTGCAGGTACGGCAGCCAGTTGATCCGCAATTTCTTGACCTTTGACAGACTTTTGCGTCACATAGATGATGTCAAATTACTGTAGGATCAACTGCCATCTGGATAGTCGACAATTCAGTATGGGCTTACTGATTGAGAGGATCCATTCGGGATATGAGATGGGTTGTGTGGCCATAGAGGTAATGTTGTAACCTCATGGAAGCCCATGCTAAAGCACAACAAGTCTTCTCAATCAGAGTGTACTTGTGTTCACTGACGCTGAATCTTTTGCTGAGGTAATAGATAGCTCGTTCTTGGCCTCTATTGTCTTTCTCTCGCTTCAAAGATACAACCCTATGGCATTGTCATTTATGGACGTACATGAACAGGGGAACATCATCCACGGGAGGTACCAAAAGGAGAGCGTTAATCAGTTGCTTTTTAATGGTAAGGAAGGCTTTCTGACACTCATCGTTCCATTTCATGGAGGAGTTCTTCCTTAATAGCTTGAAGATAGTTCACAGGTTGCTATGAGTTGAGAAATGAATCTGCTAATGAAATTGATTCTTCCCAAAATCCTCGTATTTCCTTCTCTCATCGAGGAATGGGCATTTCTTTGATGGCTCGGATTTGGTAGGATCCAGTTCAATCCTTTGTGGTCGACTAGAAACCTAGCAACTTCCCCGACTTAACACCAAAGGCGCACTTGGCGGGATTCAACTTCAAGTTTTACTTACGCAACCTGTTGAAAAGTTTTGTGAGATGGTCTAAGTGGTCATCCTCCTTCCGGGATTTGACGATGATGTCATCCACGTAGATCCCTATCTCTTTGTGCATTAAATCGTGGAAAAGAGCCATCATAGCTCTCTGATAGGTTACCCCGGTGTTAATGAGGCCGAATGACAACCGTCTGTAGCAAAAGGTTCCCAAGGCGTGATGAAAGCAGTTTTCTCACGATTTTCCTCAGCGACCATAATTTGATGGTACCCCGCAAAGCAATCAGCAAAGGAGTACATGCCGTATTGAGCAGTATTGTCAATAAGAATGTGGATAAAGGGCACGGGAAAGCTATCTTTAAGGCAAACTTTGTTCAAATCCCGATAATCCACGCAAACTCGCACCTTTCCCCCTGGTTTAGGCATGGGAACAATGTTGGATATCCACTCCGGATATGTAGACACCATGATGATGCCAGCTTGAAATTGTTTCACAATTTCCTCTTTGACTTTTAAACTCCATTCAGGTTTCAATCGCTTGAGCTTTTGCCTAACTGGCTTGAATCCTTCTTTGATGGGAAGGCGATGAAGAACAATGTCAGTGGACAAACCCACCATGTCTTCATGAGACCATGCAAACATATCCTGGAATTGGGTTAATAGTGCAACCATGTCATTCCGTTGATTTGTGGTAAGGTCTGAACTAATCTGGATTAGCTTAGGGTTGTCTAAGGTTCCGAGATTGAAAGGAGTGGTTTGATCAAGATTGGATTTGGGTTTGTCTGAGACCCATTCCTTAATCTCCTGAGGTGTCTCAATGTCCTCTTGGATGTCCATCAAGTCTGAGTTCAACTTTGCATCAAAGTTATAGCCCTTGTGGAGAGATGACATGTCATCAGCAAGGACAGGCACATCTAAATTCAAAGTCCTGCAACAAAAGATACTTTCACTTAATATATGCAACTATTCGATCATACAAAAGTGTTAGCATGTACTTGATAAAATAACTGCTAGTGTTGTAAAGGAAAGCAAGCAATTAAAGTTATCTACAGGCGGAGGAGGGATTTTTCACCCATTTTACCTCGTCGACCAATGCATGGAGTCTTTGCTCCAATTGTCGAGGCAAAGTCCCGATGGATTGCAGTGATGGAAGGATCGTTATTGTCCTTCTTCTCCCGAATGATAACCATGACATCTGGGCAATCATCGTCTGGGTGTATCTGTTTGTATGTTCATCATGAACAATGACGCGAATGCCTGCCATTATCAAGGCAAGGTCATGTTTATGTTTCTGTTCCTTTCCTTCCACTTCGGGATCAGGAATCAGCACCTCTTTAACTTTGATTGGCACTGGTTTTGGAAACAGCATAGCCACAACATGGGCTGGAACCTTTACTGGAGATTGCATCAACTAATGGGGTAAAGGTATAGAAAATCGCCATAAGCATTGAAGCGAGGAACCTCGCTTGTGCTTAGGAGGATTCCCGTGATCGAAAATGGCGTAATAGCCTAGTCCGATTGCTCCAATTTGATCGGACATTTGAATAGGGTGCTTAATATCCTCGCTTATCTTTACCAAGCCCTTGTCGGTTGATGACCCAATAACATCATTTTTGAGTGGTAAACATAACCTCGGCAGAAATCTTGGATCTTTGAAAGTGGCGCTCCAATAGAATGGTATTGCGTGTTACTCATTTCCAAAGTATGGAAACTGGTCGGTTCAACTTCTGAATTGAAGCTGATGATTGGTAGAGTTCCTTGTTCAGGATAATCCGGCTCAGCGTTGACAGTGACTAGACTGTTGTTGATAATGTATTTGAGTTATTGATGTAGCGTGGAGGGAACAACTCCAGCCATGTGTATCCATGGTCTCCCCAATAACAGGTTATATCCTGAGTCTATCTTGAGGAAGTGGAAAGATACATTGAATGTATTTGGACTAATCCCAATTGGCAATTCAATCTTTTCGACGGCATTTTGCCGGGATCCATCAAAAGCTCTAATGATCGTATGGCTGCTTTGGATCCGCTTGAGATTGATATTCATCTTTACCAAGGTGGCATAAGGATATATATTTAGAGATGAGCCTCCATCTATCAATACTCCTACTAGCATGTACCCGGAAGATAAAACTACAATATGCAAAGGCTTGCAATGACCGGTCCCTTCGGGAGGTATGTCGTCATCAGTGAAGGATATCACATTGTTGTTGAAAATGTGATCAACCAAATGTTGAAATTTTTCTACATCTACTGATTTTGGCAAATAAGCTTCTTCTAAAACCTTCAACAAGATCTTCTGATGATCCTCGGAAGAGAAAACCAAGTCCAGTATTGAAATCTGGTGTGGAGCTTCTCGCAAGCTTAAAACCACTTTGGCTTCATTGTGGCCCATAGTGCGGAGGAATTTTTCAATCTTCTCCACGGGCAATTTCCCCTTTGCTTCCCAAGTAGGTTTAATAACCCGTTGAGGAAGATACAGTGGATTTTCCTTCGACACTGTAGCAGTAGTATGAGACATGGATCCTTTAGCTTCTCCATAATTCCATGGAACGTTGTGTAAGCTGACAACATGATATTGTGGTCTGCAAGATAATGAAATTGGCTCTGGTGCGGCCACTTTCAAAGGATTATCAGCTCCTTTGAGTTGAATTGGTTATATGGGAAATACTTTGACAGTCTCATCATCTACTATGGATATAACTGCTACTGATCCCTTCCATTTGGTAGGACATGCATTCCCACCCTTGAGTTGTACAGTGTAATCATCTGCTATTTGCAGGACACCGCTATCAATAAGATTACAATAAGATGGCGAGTGCCCAAAGATTCTTTGTCTGTCATGACCGCGAGAATGTGAATGATATTGACACATTTCATCGAGATTGAACCGCCTACGAAGGGATTGATGGGAGGGAGAAGGAATGTAATTCTTCCTTTTTTTGTCAACATCTGTAGTATCTCCTCCATAGATTGGCCCAAATAGGTGAATTCCCTCTAATTGGCAAAATCTCGACGGGCTTTAGCATTTGCTCGCTTCACAACCTTATCCTCCATAGCTTCGCTTTCTGAAGGTGGTGAGGAGGCATTCATAACAAAAGGAAGAAGATAGGCATGCTTCTGCCTGATTAATTGGCGTGTGACTTGATCTTTGGTGGGTCACCGATTACGCCAATTGTTCAATTTGTTTGGAAAGAGCTTTCATCTTTCGTTCCATGGTAAACTGGAACTTTGCATAATCCCATTTGTCAACACCGTCTTTGATTGGTTGGGATGACTCGCCGTTAGAATTGGAACCTTATACAGTGCTCCAACTGATCACGTTGACCTCTTCTTCTTTGTGTTGAGGAAGAGGGTTGTCTTGCACATGAGGTTGATCTGGTTTAGTGACCACAATCTCACCGTTGTCTATTAGATCTTGAATCTTATGTTTCAAGGCCCAACAATCTTGAGTATCATGTCCAGGTGCCCCGGCATGATAAGCACACTTCCGAGTAGCTTTAAAACCCCTCCCATTAGGGTTGGATGGTGGAAGAAGATGTGTAATTTTCTTCTGAGCAGTCAGAAGAGCAAGAATATTCTCGAGCAAGTCCCCTAAGCCTTGTTTGATCATTTCAGAAAATTGTTTGCCAATACCAGCTAGAACTCTTTCATAGAAAGGAGCTTCCTATACATCTATGAAAGTTATGACCATTTCTGATTCTGTCATGGAAGGAATAACTTGAGCAGCAAGGCGCCTCCACCTTTGAGCATACTTTCTAAATAACTCATTAGACTGTTTCTTGACCTTGGTAATTTGGTACTGGTCAGGAGCCATCTGAGATTAAAAACTGTATTGAGTAAGGAAGGCATGAGCCAGCTCTTCCCAGCTATGGATCTTAGAGTTGTCTAATCTGGTATACCATGAACGGGCTTCTCCAGTCAGACTTTTTTGAAACAGCTGCATTCAGAGCTTTTCATTTTCTGCGTAAGACCCAAGTTCTCCTATGAACACCTTTAAATGTGTATAAGGATCCCCTAATCCGTCATATTTCTCAAAATTAGGGGTCTTGAATTTCTCTGGATATTGAACACCAGGAAATATGCAAAGGTCTGTATATGAAACACTGCCATGTGTTCCAATCCCTTTGAGAACGCGGATAGTTTCCTCCATTTGGAGGACCTTCTTCCTGATATCACCGGTGTCTGGATCTCCTTTGAGATGGGTGTTTTTAGGGTCTTTGTTGGTTGTATCCAACTGATGTTCTGGAACTGTTTTTTCCAGACCTTGAACTCCTTCTTGTGTAGAGGATTCTGTATGTGTAGGTATCTTCGTACCCTGAGTAGACCGGTGTAATTCTTTTAGTAGGACAACAAAGTCTGTGATTTGTTTACTCAATCCGTCAAATTCTTCTCGGGAAACAGCATTAGACTGATCAAAAGAAGACATGATTGGTTGTAGGCCTGTGGCCTTTTTGGACTTTGAACGGGTAACAGGCCCAATTGCTTCCCCACAAAAGACTTACGTAGTTTAGTCTTAGGGTAATATAAATGTTATCATAACATGTCCGTTTAGGAATTTTGTCCTGCAAAATCGGTTGTTAATTGATAACATGTCATGCATGCACATATATTCTTTATATTTTCCATTACATATGAATGAACATGGAATAGAATTACAAGTAAATGTTTTTACATGTAATTTAAAATAGAAAGTATGAAGAGACTTCCCTCCGCATTTGGTTTATTAGAGGCTGACCTATCTTAGGGTTACTCTCGCGGCTTTTCGGCATGAAGGTTCCCAGATCATCGCAATCTACCTGACGGGAAGTTAATTCGGTCGTTCAATTGGAGCAAATCTGAGTGGTGCCTTTCCTGAGCCCCGGGCAATCATTTTTCCTACAAGTCTAGTAATCAAACACCGACAGGATAGCCTCCTGGTGGAGGGGCCACACAACATACATTCACATACAACGTGTCTCATCGTTTATGCAAAATGATGACATGTACGAAGCACTAATATCACAGATAGATATTTAGCAGTGCAATAATTAAGATGCATTCGTACACATTCATCAGAAATGTAAATGTAACATTCACACACAAGCATATAACAATTTTGAAAAGCTTGTAATGGCGGCTTAAGCCCTCTTACTGGAGTCCCCAGTAAAGTCGCCACCTGTCGACGTCAGAATTTTTGAGTGTCCCTTTTCGTTACTTGTTCTTTGATGTTCTCATGTTAATGTGAGATTTGTTTGAAAAAATAAGTGAAAAAGGTCCGACATGTATAATGTCGACGATTTGACTTTAAGAGTCGCCAGTTGGTGTATTTAATTGGTTGCACCAACGCAACCGAAAAGGTTTGCACATTGACCCATTGTTTTGACACTGCTAGATGGGTCTGTGAAACCGAGATTCATTTTGGGTCCAGGGGCTTGATTATGCGGAGGGAAGGTGTTAGGCACCTCCCGACATTCGTGTTACACTTTTCAAAGAAATTAGTATATGAATGTGTGTGTGTGTATGTGTGGATCAATGTGCAATTATTTGAAAGTAGTGCGAGGCCTCATTCGCACCTATATACACAAGGTTTGAATTTTATAGAAAAATTCAGTTTTAACCAAGATGTAGCAATGACGTTTTGTAAAAGAGGTTTTTCAAACCCTGCTCAATAGGAATTGAGACCTTTTCATACTTCCATTTTTTATTAAATGTTCTACTTGTTTGCTTTTATTTTCGAGATGCAAACATTCTCGAGAAAATAATATCTGAGCTGTTTAACTCCTCATGGGCATGACAAACCATCCAAGAAAATTCGAGACATTATAAAATAATGTACATGTCACATAAATTGAAAAATGTCCCTCATGAGAACTAAAATCTAGATTCAAAAGAACTGAACTCAGGATCACATGATTCCTAGCTCTCACATGATACCGCAATTTGTATGGAAAGCAAGTGGCGATTATATATATATAAAAAAGTCAGTATATATATATATATATATACAGACATAATCAACCACCACGAAGAAACTCCATGGGGATCGAAAATGTAAATATATAAAAGCGGTAAATATATATATATATATATATATATATATATATATATATATATATATATATATATATATATATATATATATATGGATATGATCAACCACCAATGTAAACTCTAGTGGGACAAAAGGTAAATAAGGTTGTAAAACAATCAACTACCACGTAAGTAAACTCCAGCAGATGAAATGTAAATAAAAAAAGTAAAAGGCCAATGTAAGTAAACTCCAGTAGGACAGAATGTAAATATATATATATATATATATATATATATATGTACAAATATATATATATATAAGCAGTAAACGCACCAGAAGTGAATCCAGGCTCATCGGATATGTCCGACAACAATTATATATATAAGTATATATATATATATAAAAGCAATTAAACGCACCGAATATATATCCAGGCTCATCAGACAAAGTCTGACCACAGTTTTTATATATAAGTATATATATATATATAAAAGCAATTAAACGCTCCAGACCGAAGTCTAGGCTCAATCGAGGCATAACTCAATAATGTTAGTCCATATATGAAATATATACATATATATAAGTATATATATACGATGTAAATGAAAACCACAGATCAAGTCCGTGCAAACACACTCACACGACTCTCAACGTGTACAACAAAGGTGTGCTAATATGAGAAGAGGGCTTTATAGAATATAAGAAGGCTTACAAGCAATGCCAAAGTAGACTTCTATAACTTTAAATGGATAAACACTCGACTCCACGGATAAAAGATAGCTATATGTGAGCTAACTAGTGTTTAGAAGTGAGAAAACACTCAAAAGATGTGTATGCAGAGTAAAATGGACAGGGCTTCCTCACCTTTTTCCCTCCCTCTTCTTCTTAAATGGCTGACCCCAAGGCTTGTATATATAGACGGATGGCCGCAGGTACACCTGCGGCAACCGTAGTTGTACATGCTGGTGGTCGTGATGCATCTGAGCCTCGCGGGCCCTGTCGTCTCATAGTACGTGCACTCATACACTGTAATGTCCGCTCGAACTTGCAAAACTTCAATCCAAGTATCCGAAAGAGGTATATCTGACCTTCTTCGGACCGCTTGTGTCGAGAGTTACGCAATGACATGGATTAGAGGTTGTACGAAGTCAGGAAGAGGGGTCTATGCCCATGGTCTTCAAGCTTCAAATTCTATCCAAAGTACTGCCACGCGTAATAGTCACTCGGGATTGTCAATCCTCGGCTCTTGTTGGACATTGTTGGTGTATGTATGTATGAAGTGTTGAGACGACGCGCAGGTGTTGAAAGAACAAGATGACGTTTGACTCCTCACCGGGGTTATCGCCGGTTTAAGTGGAAAGTAGATGTTGCTCAGGGTTACAGCTGAGATTGGACTACTTGTTGGTATGTCGTGATATCATCTTGTTGATATGGTAAGATGACGTAGTGACTCCTCACCGGTTATCGCGGCTTAAGTTTAAAAGCGAGATGTCGCTCGAGGTTACATCCGAGATTGAATCTACGCTTGCTTGTTTGTATGTATCACTGTCATTTGTGGATGTTCCTATCTGCCCGTTGTCAACTCCGGGTCTGAGGTGTGTTTGCCTCGACAAGATGTCTGAGGTTGAAGCTGATTGCATATTTTTGAAACAAGCATTTTCGGGATTATCGTCGGAACTGGAATGACATCTCTTGGGGCTATCACCAAGGATGGGGTTGCTACTCCCAGTGTTGTCTCTAGGACTGGAACTGAGCGTCGCGGTGTTATCGCCGAGACAGAATTGTCCTCTCCGGTGTTGTTGTCGGTCTTTTGATCTGCATATCTCGGGGTTATCTCCGAGATTGTTAATGACATTCCCGGTGTGTGTTCCGTGTTGGAGCTGAACTTCCGGTAGTATCCGGAATGGATGTAATCTGTCTTTCAGGGTTATCTCCAAAAGACGAATCTACCCTCCTGCAATGTTAGTAATAGGAGTGCAGAAAATTTCGAGTGTCTATAAATATAATACTATTATATATATAATCATAGAATAACCTAAACACATAACACATAACCCTATTAGTCTACAACACACATAAGACTTAGTATCAGGTCAAACTATTTCAGTCTGACTTGAACCCGACAAAATTCTAACATCCCGACGGTCTAGTCGGACAAATCTCAAGTCTAAAATCACTAAGACTCGGTCTAAACTAGTTCACAGATATCTTAGATATTTTATTATCAGTCAAAATAATTTTCATAGGCTTGTAATAATTTTCAGATAATTATTACCATTTATCATGATTTTTCAATCATTTATATCGTATTTATATAATATAAATACCACATTATTCTATTATCATTAATATTTATTTAATATTAAATATTAATGGAAATCATAGCATAATATTATAATATATTTACAATATTACAAAGTATTTTAATACTTTAAAATCATATTTATATAATTTTAAACAATTAAATTTATTATCCAATAATTGCCATTAATATTAAAATATTAATATTTTCATGGCAAAATATCAAAAGCTATATTTTATAACTCAAAATATTTTCTAACCCTTAAATCCTTTTTATATGATTTTTAAAGCATTAATTCTAATTTTCCATAATTTATTTAATATATTCATTAAATAAATTAATCACCATTAATATAAATTTATTAATGAAATTCATCACAAAATATCAAAAGTTATTAAAATAACTTAAAATATTTTCTTATACCATAATATGATTTTTCATGATTTTTATGTATTAAAATTATTTTTAAATAATTTATTTAATAATATAATTAAATAAATTAAATACCTTTTATATTCCAAAATATTAAATATTTATGAAATATACTCAAAATAATTAAAAACTAATTTCCGGACTTTAAAATAATTTTTAGGAATTTATTTTGTATTTTGAATAATTAAAAATTAATTTTTATCTATTTATTAATTAAAATAATAAATTTCTGAATTTAAGTGTCGCTAAAGGTGGCTTTAGTGACAAAACCGTCGCTGATTGTGTTCTTCGTGTTCTTGAGTCCAAACCCAGAATTCATGTCAGACATCAAGGGGCTTGGTTTGACCATCATTTGATCTTAGCTCTTAGTGTTTTCTGGGCAGTCTATGGCATCAAATATATAGTACATATGTAATACTACTACTACAAACTGATTGCATAACCAAACAATAACTTAACTGAGAGATTAAAGCCTCACAAATCCTGTCAGACACTATTCTTCAATTTCTGGGTTTTCTAGAAATTGAAGAACAGTCGAGGTGCTACATTTGAGCCTTTGAATCCTTGATGTCCAGGCTTGCTAAGTATGTTTTATTGGTTCAGTCATGAAGTAGGGATGTCAATGTACATGTATACGACCTTAAACCAGTTTATCATCAACACATTAAAGAGATCTAGGCGGTCAAACTCGATGTAAAATGTGTTCTTAAGAAACTGGGTTTTCAGATTTCTACATTAAAAGTCGTGGTCAACGCAGGTTTGACCCACAATAACTTGAATCCTATACATGATCTGGGTATTCTAAGGACTTGTATGTGTAGTTCACATACCAGTCTACAATTCCATTACACAAACATGGCCAAATAACCTGTCAGTAGCAAGATCAGACGCCATCAAAAGGTTGTCAACGCTCGGGAAATTTGGGTGCCCATATTTCGATTTTTCAATTCAGCGCCTTTTGACCGCTTGTAACTTTTAATCTACACTTGATCTAGACTTGATTCAAGTTCTAGATCAAAGTCCTTACAACATACTACAAGTACAAACTCTTAAAACACATAAACAATTAACAGAAAAGGATCTATGAGCCCTGACATTCGGCTGTCAGACCATGTTTTAGGGTTCATAGATCAGTTCTAAAAATTTTAATTTCGAGCATCAAAATGATATGGATCTAAGTTTTAGCAACCCAGATCATCAAATGACACCCTCTAACATAACTTATAACAACAAATTACAACATCTAACATAGAACACATGGATTTCAAATTTAGGGTTTTTATACCTTTAAAACTTCGATTTTGATTTCTGATTCTTAGTTGCTGATCAAGGCTTGCTAAGACATGATATTAGCTTTGGTTCACTCTCTCTCTCACTCTAAAATTTTGGATTTTTAGAGAGAGAAGGGTCTTGGTTGCTTTGCTAAATAAAGTAAGAGATTTTCTTACTTTTTAATTTCTAAGCTTTGATGCAATGTATAAGGATGATATATGGGCTGATTGCTGAGATTTTTAGCACATGCTAGGGCTAGGGTTGGTGAGCAACTCACCTAAGGTCAAAACCTACACACCAACTCATTAAAAAAATTATAAAAAGGGCATTATAGTCATTTTGTCCAATATTTTAATGGCAAATTTGTAACATGTGCAAACCCTTAGGGTTTGACCCTTAGGGTTAAAACCTAAGGTCTTAAAAATTAATTTTTTAAAATTTTCTAATTAGATTTTAAATTAGAAAATTATGATCTCTAAATTATAATTAGGGTTTTCTAATTATATTATAATTTCCAAATCACACTAGGACTAAAAAAAAATTAGGATTAATATTTCCTAATTACAATTTGCTAATTTAGCAATTTAAGTCATAATTGTACCTTAGGGTTTATAACCCAAGAATTAGGGTTTTAAATAGAAAAATAATCTTTCTAATTTAGAAATTAGGTTTCCTAATTAGATTAGGATTTTTTAATTACTTATAACTTGAAAATTAGGATTAATGTTTCCTAATTAATATTAAAATTATTACACTAACAATCGTGTTTTCCTAATTATAAATTAGGTTTCTAAACCGTAAATTAGGTTTTCTAAATCAATTAGGGTTATCCCTAATTAGGTTATCATTAATAACATTTAAACCTTATACCAGCATTTGCATTCCTAAACTAGGATTTTCAATTTCTGAATTAGGGTTTTGAATTCCCGAAACCGAAATTAGGGTTTTAAAATCAGTTTCTAGGGTTTCTTATCCATTGCTAGGGTTTTCTAACTGAACGTTGACGTTCTTAATATATGATTAGGGTTTGTCACAGATATAGACTATCTGGTCAACCCTTGACCCTTAACCACATTCTGAATACATAAATGACCATATACACAGAACATATTCACGTATACACTTAATCCTGAATAATTTACCTAAATCCTTCACAGAATTTTGAAATCCTCAAAATTCCTTCCCAAAAATATCAAACGCATACACTTATTTTCTGTCTAGGTCTATTATTTGACCTTAAATCCATCATTTAAGATTTTGATAAATTGTCTAATTTCTCGGGTTGTCACAGTTTTACATTACACATTACAACCCAAACATAATCAACCAAAGTATCATCCTAGCTACAACTGCCATGTTAGGTAAAGAAGAGAAGCCAAGAACAGACCCAATAAATCCAAACCCACATTGCCCTAGATTTTATCTTCTTCAACTCATCCATAAGTTCTTCACGTTAGCATCCATATATGCTCTCCATTTGGCCCTGTTCGGGAACAATTTAAACCAACTTATAAGTTATTTTTTACTATTAAGATATTTGGCAACCACTTATTTTTTGACTTATAAGTTGAGTTTTAAGTCAAAAAAAATAAGTTACTATTTGTGACTTATTTTAAAATGACTTATAAGTCAGTTAGTTAGACCAAATGTAATTTCTATTTTGTCACTCTTTTATTTTTATTTTGTCTCTCTTTTTATTAATGTCATTTTTAGTAATCTTTACATTTATATTTATTTTAAATTATAAGTCATTATGAGCCGAACAAAATTTATTTTAACTTAATTTCTAACTTATAAATCAAATTGATGCCGACCACTTTTACTTATAAGTCTAACTTAAACGAACTTATAAGTCAATTTATAATTTAACTAATAAGTCATTTCCGAACAAGCCCTAATCCATAAATAACAACCATTGCTCGCTCATACAGTGGTGGATCAACCCAAACAAAAAATTACACCCACCTTGATCACAATCGGACCAGTTTGCACATCCTAAAAACCTTCTTCCAACGTTCATTTTGCTTTTTGTAAGTTTTTTTGTAATAGCAATATTCTGGCAGTGGCATAGTCGATCCATTTGTTTTTCTCCAAAAAATTTCCTTTCTTCTCCAACTGATTACACTCTCAATCGATTTTCAATGTTTAGGAATTGAATTTTAGAAGATTTAGGACTTCTTAACATGTATGGCTGTGGGAGAGAAAGGAATTTACTCAGTTGCCCCTAAAAAACTTGCACATGTGGGACTCCTAGTCACTTTTGACTGGTAAAATGCTCAGAGGGTGCACTTTAACACGTAAACAAAAATGTAGGGATGCAAGGATACACCTTTTAAAATTTAGAGGTGCATTAGATGTTTGACATGTAAACTCTGGAGTACAAAGTGTACTTTAGTTATTAATTTTTAATCTTTTAAAAAAATCCAATATACATCTCTATCTAACCCCCGCACTAGTTATAATGAACTATTCAAGGAAAATACTATCGTTTGTGAGATTTATTATTATTTATAATTTTAAATATTTATGTGCAAAAAATCGATATTAATCTTATATTTTGATATTGAGAGAGCATGTATTTGCTCATTCTCTTTGTTTTCTTTGCAATTGAAAGAAAAATATGAAACATATTCTCAAACACTAGTTACTTCCAATTTTCTGAATCGTAATCAAGTTCAAAGGTAAGTTTGCAAATTTGATGGATAAAATACGACTTTATACTAATTTAATACTAGTATCCCATAAGTAGTCCATTTTTAATCCCATAGAAATTGATTATGATCCCAAATGAAGTAGTATTACAAATTTAAGTTTTGAAGTATCAAATGACTTTAAAAATAATAACAAATAATACATGAAATTAAATAACAAACTAATGAGATAAAATACTCTTTCCGTTCATAAAAGATTGTCGTTTTAAAAAGTAAAATTTATTCTAAAAACTTTTTCATTTATAACTTTCAAAGAGAATAAATTATTTACTTTCTTATATTACCCATACCCTCTCTCATTGTTTTAATAAATTCTCTCCCTTGACAATCTTTTAAGAACGGAGATAATATTTCTTAATAGTACTAAATAATCTCGTCGCATACATCATTTCTACAAACAAACATAACCCCCCATCATTTCTACAAACAAACATAACCCCCGAGGTTTTTCCTTCGTGCATCTTTCAGCATCTCACCTTTTGTTCGAGGGAAGTATTAGAAAAATCAAAATAAGTGTTAAAATACGCACGGGCAAATCATCACTTTGAAAAGCAACACAAAGCAACAATTCATATAAGAAAAAAAATGGAAACAAAAAATTGTCTCAAAATATGGTCAGCTAATGCACACAATAAATCTAAGCCTCTGATCTGGTTAAAGAAGTACATGAAAGTAAGAGTTTTCATAGTTGATTATTTAATTCTTGTAATAATGCTAATAATATACCTAATGGATTACAGCTGCCTAGTAACCATAATTGGTGCCATAGACCGAGCCATATCCACCAGTTTGGCCGGAATCGTAGCCTCCAGTTTGGACCTCACCATAACCTCCGGTTTGGCTCACACCATAGCCTCCGGTTTGGCTTGCATTATAACTTCCTGTTTGGCCAGCATTATAACTTCCGGTTTGACCTGCACCATAGCCTCCGGTTTGTCCCGCACCATAGCCTCCGGTTTGGCCAGTGTATCCTATGTTTGAAGGGGAAGATCCATAGACTGAACCATGAACAGCATAAGAATTATATCCTTGATCAGTGGAACCACCTGGCTGGGTCTGTGATTGGGCTCCAGCCTCGGCCATGAAATTCTGTAAGCCAGGGTCATGAGGTGGTTATACATTAGTAAGAAATTTAGTTTCTAGTTAAAGAAAAGTTCATCCAGTGAAAGCAGAACAGAGTGTCAAGACAAGAAAATTAAATTTTATTATGTCAATGTAAAAGTTAGTTGCAAGCGTGTAGTGGTGTAGGATAAGAATGTACAAGATAAAGGTCAGGGTGTTTGATAAATCTAATTTAAATACCTTACTAATTTCATTTGTATGTTTTCGTATATTGACAAATCAGACTTGAGAGTCTTTATCACTTCTTCACTATTTTCTGCCCCTATCTTCCTGCCCATTCTTCCTCTCTCAAGTTCTCTGTCTATTTCTGTTGTGAATGATGCCTCATTAGAGCCTTGGAGGTCCTAACATGGTGTGCCTCAATACTAGCAAATCCAAAACCTACAAGACAATTTTTCTTCAAATAAAAATTAAATATTCTGTTGTGTATGATGCCTACTTAGAGCCTTAAGAGGTCCTAACACTGTGACTCAATACTAGCAAAATCCAAAACCTATACGACAATTTTTCTTCAAACAAAAATAAATAAAACCAACACGCCAATATTTTTAACTTTTTCATTTGATAAGTAAAACCTCCGCAGCTCTTCATAGGTGTATGAATAAAAACATTAATCTTAAAGTTCCACAATTTCTAATGATCTAATCCAACAAAAAGTTGTGCAAAATACAAGTCCTACAAAAAATTTCCAATAGTGCAAGTATAGAAAATTTACAACAGGAAAACATTTGACCTGGATTAAATAGTGAGAACAATAAAATTAATTAAAGCGCTTGTAGTACATAAATCAGAAATGTGAAGACATAAATCTTATTCAGAAGCCATAGGTAAGAAGATTGCCTGAATCAACTGCTGAGCCGTTTGGACTTGGGAAGCAGTTCCATTGATCTCCACAGTCATCTCTCCAGGAACACCTCTTGTTTCCTGTATTGTAACAGTTGATCCACTAGCACGCCTTATGTAGCTGATATTTGAACCAGCTGTACCAATCACAGCATCCGCATAAGAGAGTGGAATTTGCATTTGCTGTGTAACCTGCAAAATCACAGCGATCCAGTTGTAGGTAAAACACTTTGAATATGCTCACACGCCATTTTAAATTTGTATGGGATGCAAAATGCTAGTCAATTGGGAAAACTAATGATTTCCCCACTATACTTGAAACGTTTTACTTATTGCACCATTGAACTTTTAAGTTATGCAATTATCTAACTAAACTAGTTAAAATAGTGAAATTGGACCATTCTGTTAAATTGAATAAACATCTGTCAAATTATGTCTTGTTTTTTCCTACGTGGCTGCTACAAAGAAAAGGAAAAACAACATAAAATGACATGGCCCTAGTCTTACATGGTTTAGCAGCAAAATCTTCCATACCCCAAGCTCGTCACGTCAACGGCCATGGCCTACCAAATCAATCTCTGTTCTAAGCTTCACTAAGAACTACGGCTGTGAAGATCTGTTAGGAGTTAAGTAAGAAGAAAGGAAATTCAATTTCATTAGACCCATCTCAATCTCTCCCTCTTCACGGTACTCCTCATCCCAATTGATTAGATCCACATCTCAATTAATTCGATCCCCTTCAAAACCTCTTTCCACCACACATTCAAAATCAAGCCCCAACTCACAATTTGTATCAAAATGTAAACATAAATAGGTGAATTCTAACTTGCACTTTTGGACTTGCTTACATCGAATTTATGGGCCTTGCTAGAGAGAGGTGAGTTTTTTTGGTGTATGTGGTGGTTGTTATGGAGGTATGGGCGGAGAAGGACCACCATTACGCTGCCTTCATCTACGAAGCATGTCGCTATGCCTTTCGCCAACTATTTGGTATGGCTATTCTGTATAACTCAATTTCCTTTATATATATTCGTCATCTATTCCGTGCTTCTAACTTCTAATATAAATTGCAGAACTTCCAATTACAGGCAAGATGAAACACTTAAGAAAACCCCCAAATTCTTTTCACTAAATTACCTTTAAATTTGAAAGGATGGAGGTCAGAAGTGTCCTAATAATTAAATTTGGTATCAAAAGTAAAGTTATATAATTTTTGGTGATGGCGGTAGATGATGGAGCCTGGAGGTGATCGGAGGTGATGGTGAAGGTAGGCGGATGAGGAGGAGAAGCCCGAAGAGATAAATATTTATGTTTTTTTTGGCCCAGTCAGATTTGTCACACCTTTATTTCATTGTTTTTCTTTTTCTTTCTCATGCCACGTATGAAAAAATTGAATCAATTTAACAGCGGTTTGATTTTTTTAACAGAATGGCACAATTTTAATTAGTTTAGTTAGGTAATTGCATAAATTAAAAGTTCAATGGTGTAATAAGTAAAACGTGACAACTATAGTGGGAAAATCATTAGTTTTTCCCTAGTCAATTTGTGCAAGTTAAAGTAGGACTTCTATGGCTAAACTGAGTTCATACCAATGTTCTAAAAGGCGCTAGGCGGGAGGCGGGCGGTCAGGAGGGCCTAGCGCCTAGCGGGCCTAGGCGAGGCCTGGGCGGGATTTTTTATTTTAAGTCAATTTTAATATTTTATCTTATATTTATCCAAACAAAACAATAATATAAAGCAAAACAATTTATAATAAAGATAATAAAGGTCTTTACTTAAAGTTCAAACACATCCATATTGCTAATGTCAAAGTTCAAACACAAACATGCAATTGTTCAAAGTTCAAACATATTTTTAACGTATTAGTTTTATTCATAAACAAAATTGCTATTAAATAATAAAATTTAAAATTTCAAGAATTTAATTCAATATTAAAACTTAAGAAACTAAACATAAATTTAAGAATTATATTGAATTAAACTAAATATTACAAATGTATCATCATTTATATAATTTGAAGTTGTTACAAGTTCAAAAAATTACAACTATAATAAAATTATCCATTTTGACTTGATATTGTTCACTTCTTGTTGTGATTTGATATGATACAACATGTATTATAAATATAGTAGATCATTAGAAAAATAAATATATCAAGATTTGATTTGGGTAGTTATTAAAATAAAAAAAACTTCTCCGTCTAGACCCCACCTAAGCACCGCCTAATTTCCTTGAGGGATTTTTTTGCTGCCTTGGACCTAAGTGAGACGCCAGGGGGCTCAGCGCCTAGGCGGGGCGCCAAGGGGGCCTAGCGCCTAGGCGGGGATCCAGGGGGGCCTAGGCGGACTTAGGCGGAGATTTTTAGAACACTGGTTCATACACAAGTTTCAAGACCAAACTTTAAAAAGATCAAACTGTCAATATCTTATTTAAAAACCACACCAAGATAAAGATAGCTCTTACAATTATGACAGGATAAAAACTGTTAAGCCAGGCCCAATATCCCAAACAGTTCCTATAATAGGTTGAGCGCCTTTTTCGGAAATATAGAATAGTAGGAAAATTTCAAAACTTAGATTCACTATCAGATCAGTAAAACTTGATGATCTCTAGCTTATTTTCGGGAGCGAACATCAATTGCAACGATTCAGTAGACAGCTCATGGAGGATAAGATGCAAGCAAATGAACAAGACCGCCTAGAAATGTATAGGAAGTTTTCTCCTCGTACGTACAGCTCAAGAAAAAATGATACGAGGTTCAGGGCCCTGATTATAATGTACATGAATCAAAATTACTGTTTCACAACATTGCATATCCTGAAAGTGCCACTATAAAGGGAATAGGGAAACTGAGGTTTTTCATCTATTTTTTTTTATTAAGAAAAGAAAAGAAAAGAAAAGCAGTGCAGCTCTGGAGTCTGGTTTATGATTTCCTTTTTGTTGGCCGGCTGCAAGCATTCATACTTATATTTGGTGTCCACTATGTAGCAGGTTTTCAATCTGTGATTCCAAGATAGACTGCTTAAGCAACAAACTCAATTTTCACGCAAAATCAGACGCTATGCAGTGTAGCGGCTGCCACGGATGTTATAGAATTGTAGCTTCCAAGCCTTTTCAGATGCTTTTTCTTAACCTTTTAAACTTTTTCTGTACCTTGAAACTTCCTCCTGCTATTCTGATGCATTTCATGGGTCATATTATCCAATTCTGTTTTCAGTTTTTGTACTTCTTTTCTTAAAATTATGTTCTGATATTCTTTCAAATTTTCGTTTAATTCTGTTTTGTTTCCTGGATCAAATTTTCTGTTTGACACTCTGCTTTATTTTATTTTCAATATTATAATTTAGAAATTTATTTACTCTGTTGCTTTTAATTCTTGTAGCTTACTTTCAAATTTGGTAAATCCTGCAGCCATTAGTATAATTGTAACATCCCCATTCTCTGAGTTAAGGATAAAAGACTAGTTCAATTGAAATGTCATGAATTAAGATAGATCCTTCTAACAGAAAGATGAAAGTTCAGAAGCATGCGGCCTTTGGTTCAGTAAGTCGAATGGAACTTGTATAGAAAACTGAGGCCAGACTGGCCCCAACATGGCAAAATCATGTTACCGATATTTGACTGACTTGTTTTCCACAGGTGAGTGATATTAATCAAGACTGGTCAACCAACTCGGTCCAGGAATTTAGGTTCAAAATACTTGCTGTTGACACCTATGCTGATTAGGTCCACAAATAAATAACCATGACAGCTGTCCTATGTCCAACCCAAACCAGATTCTTAACATCCTTGGCACTGAAATTGACTCCTATATTCAGTTAAATGCCCAGGTTCATTTATCTCCACTTAAAAAAATGAAAAAAATGATTAAAAAAAAAAAAGGAAAACTAAAATTAAAATTAAAAGCATTTGCTGATCGAAACCAAATGGGAAACAGGAGTAACCTGTGTGATAACTGCTGGCATGGCCTGTGTGTTGGATGATGTATGTGAAATCATTGGTGCTTCTCTTCCATAAGCAGATATACCCTGATGAGGCTGTTTTTCTAGTGGAGGTGGCATGTCAGCTTGTGGATAATAGTTGTCCAGTTGCCTAGGCAGCGGCATGAAATGAGGATTAGCTCCATAACCTGGACCTCCAGTAGCATTTGGAGCAAAAGCTTGAGGCGGCGGACCCCATGATTAGGGAGGCGGCATGTGCTCCATCTGAGGATTTGGCATTTGCATCTAAAGAGGAATTTTCCGGTAAGTCCAGAAAATTACAAAAATAATAAGTGAAATCATTGAATTGCTGATAAATAAATAGATAAAAAAAATATATTTAAAAAAAACAACACTCACATTCATTTCAATTACTGGAATTATACTGCGATCAACTAAAAATTTCCTCAGATGGGAAGCAATTAATTCAATAGCTTTGTGTATGCCTACAGGCTCCCCTACTACTTCAACAATCCGATCATCTTGTAGAGCAAAAATTGGTAGGTCTTCTGCAATAATTTGATTCAACAATTAGACAGATTAAGACGCGGTAATGTGGACACTTAAGGAAAGTATTTAAAGAACCTATGCGATAAAAATCACAACATAAGTCTTTATGGGCAAGTGCGTAAATTCCAAATAAGTATAAAAACTATTAAAGAAAGAATTGCTTCACAGATTATTACGTGCATTTTGTAGTTGGAGAATATATTAAAAAGATTGGATTGATTAAACGACATCTAAAGCCCATTGTCTGCTTGCTCAAGATCAATGATTAATGAAACACATATAGTGCCATCCAGAACTATGACAATGCAGAATATGATTTACAATTTCTCTGCAGTTTCAGGGAAGATTGAACTTGGGAGGGAGGGTGGAGGAAAAAAAAAGGACTGTGTAAGATGATAAAACTCCAAAGGTGGGAGTTTTGTCCAAAATTCTGCAACTTACTGCTCCTTCTCCCCGAGGTAAAGCTTACACGTCATACAGATATTTACATGAATTGGTCGTTCCAAAGCTTAGGTTATACTTCTATTTCTCCAGTAAGCAAATCCAGGAAGAAACAATATAAATCAAGACAGTATGTTTTATATCATACTTGAGATGTATCACCACGGAATAACAAAAAGAAGTGAAATATGACTGCACGTGATACAAATTAGTAACCTAGTGAAGATTTTTCAAACCATTTAAAACAGTCTCCAAAAGATTAAAAATTGGTGGACAAGTAATTTTACACAGTAAAAAACTGATCAAACAACAACAATTCTTGCAAACGGAAAAATAACCTGCTCCAAGAACTCTGACAATACAATTCGATGTTTCTTGAATAGATTTTACTGTTGTTCCTAGTTTTCCAATCAAGCTTCCTGCCTGTGTGGCTGCTACAAGCAGCCTTGTTGAGACTTTACCTCCCATGCCTGGTGGAGCATGAAAAGTATCACCCTCCGATCCATCCAAAACACGTTTATGGACCCTGAGAAGGCCATCTATTGCAGGGGGAAGACAATTATCAGGCTCTTCCTTCGCAGATACCATAACCTTCAGGGGGAAATAAAAAAAACATCAGCACACTCATCATGCAACTAGATATTGTGGATCTAGTTTGTATTTCATAGTACACTACATGAACATTTTTCATCGAAAACAAAAGACCAAGAACGGCAAAGGGAAAGCATATTCATTTTTACACCAATACAAATGGATTTCAGAAAAACTTACATCATCTATTGACTTTCACACGCTTATATATCCAAGAAATACTTTGCAACAGTGAAGTTCAGGCTAGGCTGAGTTGATGAAAATGCACATGACAAGGTTCAAAGTCTGACCCATTTGAAACAAATTACTTGGAGGTCATTGGATCAAAGATAGATTAATTGACCAGTCAGTTCCCATATATCTTTATAACCTAGGAAGGCTAGGGATTTTTAAATTTCAAGAAAAATAAGTACGGTAAGGATGTAGCTTCATCATACATAATTTGTTTTATTGGTGACCTAAGCCGGATTTAAAGGAAATAGAAGATGCGTTAACATGCTTATAACCATGAGATTGCAGATTCCAATATGGGCAACCACTTCAGCAACAATCAGTTTTTAAAAGCAATAGGCGGATCCAGGCGAAGGAGGGAGTTTCGAGTGCCTAGGCCTTGTAGGCGGGACCTAGGCGTTTTGCGGCTAGGCATTTTCCTAGGCGATGTAGTTTTATTACTCCCTCCGTCTCCAAAAGGATGAGCAAAGTACAATTTACACACATATTAAGAAAAGCTAAAGTAGAAGAAAGAGAATAAAAAAATTCCAAATTTATCCTTTGTGGCCCCACAAGATTATATAAAGTGATGAGTATTTTTATTTTTTTATACTAATGGACCCCACTAAATAACTTAGTTACTCTTCACTTTAGTACTTTATCCCATCTTTTTGGGGACAAAAATTTGTACATTTAGTCATCCTTTTGGGGATGGAAGGAATATAAATAGAGTATAAATAGATTAGGACTATCATCCTAAACTTTGTTAAATGTTATCCAAAAGGTTCCGCTACTAATTTGGTTTGCCACTATACCTTTTGGGGGTGATTAATCGTATGAAGACAATATACTTCTAATACACTGCACTAGATCAGAATTCAGATATAATATTAAGATAGGAGAATAAAAAACAACACTTATTTGCTAAGAAAGGTGAAAAATATATAGAAGAAAAAAGGAAAGTCTTTTTTTCCTCAAGTAACTCCATCTTTTTTAATTTGCAAAACACTAAAATAGTAAAGCAAGTCAAAGGAATATTGCAAAAAATACTATGAAACAATGTTTTTATTTGAATGATTAATTTACTTCAATTAAAGTGTGCTTGAAGTTGCAATACTTTTTTTTCAAAATTCATCTTACTCAATGAACTGTTTGAACTCGAATTTAGTGCACATATCAAGACTATTATTCCAGTAGTAGTAAAGTTCTTTGGCAACGTTCCTTGCTTACTTCATTCTCTCTGCATGTAGAATTTGTACTTCTCTTTCCCTGTTGTTTAGTTTACGCATATGCTTACTAATTGTTTAGTATAGCATATCTTTACTTACCCAGGAGTTATTTTTTCAGATAGAATATTTACGACGAAGGAGTTCTCCGAAGCTCTAACTCATCTAAAGCCAGCACCATTGTATTTATTTTTCTAAGTCGAACAATTTGGAAATTAATCCATGGCTAGAGACATTATCATTACAATTACTTGTTTCATTTAAACAACAACAAAATATTAAGTAATACACACAGTGTATTACCATACAACTTTTTTTCTATTGTTAAAAATATATAGAGATATACTATTAATGCATACACAAAGTATTTCCATGAAATCGAAGTATAATAAAAAAGAGTTGTACATTGATAATTAATAAATATGTTGTACTTCAATTACGTATTATATATTATACATAAGATGAAAACATTTGTATTTTATCATGTCATTTAGATCTATACAATGATATTGGACTACATACTGTAGCCACCAACAGCAATGTTAAAAAATGTCAAATTTGGTGATTATCCCTTTGATAAACACTGGATTCATAAAGGCCGTGAAAAGATTGAAAATTTATTTTTTTTGTCTGCTTTCTTGTAAGCTTCATTAGTCGACACCGGGAGATTTCTAGTTCCTAAAATAAAATCTATAAACATTAATGAGGATTCCTGTACTACCCCTGTAATGTTGATTGTCCTAGTGGTGTTAGAAATGAGCGGCGAGTAATCGGTTGGCCAGGTTTTGACATTACCAGATAGAACTCACAGCTTCTTGGCATAAATGTTCAGGTAACGTATGTCTGTGTTTATCCAGAGGAACAACGCCAATGCTGATTCCTGCTATCCGGGTCTTTGACTCTTCATATTTGAGAAGATATTGATGATTCATTTGTTGCTTAAGTTTTCTGATAGAACCTGCAAAGATTTAGGTGTATTATTGCAGGAGGAGTTGTATCTAAACAACATTTGTTGTATGTTTCAGTACATCCCTCTTGATCCACTGGTACCAATAACCTAATCCATTGAAAGTGTTACTTTCTGTTCATAGTATTTGTCAAACTATAACATGGCCTTCAATTTAATCTTAAGCTAAAATTATAAATACTTGCCTGCCATGAAACTTTGGGATTTTGATCTTAGCATTATACCACCATATTGAAATCTATTGAAATTCTCTTCCAAAATAATAATTAAAAAAAAACTACACAAAACAGAAAGTTCACTTGCCAGCATTGAAAGTAATCTTTCCTCATTCACTATAACTACGCTTTAACTAGATTCCTTGCACATTGGCACGGACTATTCTTTTCTTTGTTTTCCCTTATATTTGATAAGTACATGCTACGAACTGAGATTTTATCCTTACAAAACACAAGAGAATGGGCTTCTCAGAATGTTAACTTATAAAAATCACTGGCCACCAGCTGAACTTTTTGGAATATAACCCTCTGAAAAAAAAAAATTGTAGTTGCTGCTAGTCCAGAACTACAGATATTATAGAATATGCACAGTTAAGGACAATGAACAATACTCTTATTAGATGAAATAACAGTACTTGACATATACTGAGTGAGCAATGAGAGACTAGTTTAAAAGCTTTCTGTCCATAAATTACCTTCAGATGTAAAAGCTTGATTTGGGGATTTCAACTTACAGCTCTTTCTGCTGTTGCTGGAGGACCATCAAGAATTTTAATACGTGCTCTTGTCTCCTCGCACATTTTCTTAATGAACTCCCCTCTGCGTCCAATAATACTGCCAACCTTGTGTCCAGGAACTAAAATCCGAAAAACACTTTCCCCAGGCCACCCAGGCCATCTTTTTTCAACGACTCCACTGACTAAATCATCCTCACGGTCTTCTTTTAGTTCAGGAGGTGAGTTCTCAGGTATTCCGTCAAGATCATGTTCACCGGCACTTTGATCAAGTTCAGCCATTAGCTCCACTCTGAAAGACATAAGTTGAATATTTGAATGCTTATATGGTACAGAGATTCCAAAAAATAATGCTACTTTTTGGGAACATCTCAATACATTTTCTTTATTATAAGTGTATAAATAGTGAATGTGATTTTAGAGCAAGAATTGAGTGAGGGGAAGAGGGGAGGGGGATGAAATAAAGTCAATTCCCCTAAAAATTAGACTATTAGTAAAATGGCTTCATAGCCGATTCTGAAAATTAGTTACATTACATGTTTAATTCAAAGAGTTTTAAGTGTAATTTCTCAATAAAGTTAACAACCATAGACCAGAAATTTGAAAGTACAAAAATTTCTTTACTTTTTTTTTTCTTTTTCCCTTTCGTTTTTAATTCATTTCGTAGGAAAATCCTATAAATAGTTCCTACCAACATCTGGAAACTCGATCAGGTTTTTCATGAAAAAATTCAAACTACTAATAACTCAACTAAATAAAAAAATAAGTAAGAAGAGAAAAGAAGAAGATATTTTTTACTTTCTCCCCTGCGACTTTGTTAACGTATCCTACAATTAAAATATATTTTCTTCTTTTTGAGATAGAAAGGTCATTAAACTCGCTCTTCCATGGAAGCAAAAGTCTTCTGAAAACATCTATGAATGTCATCAATCTCAAAAACTACTTGTGACATGACAAAATATACAGATGTTATGCTCGTTTCTTTGAGATTTCACCTCTAAACCACATTACCAAGAAAAACACCACACCAGTATCCTTCGGCTTAACTTATTTCATATTTTGATCTTTACGTCATCTACAACACTGAGAGAAAAAGAAAAGGATAGATTGACAAATAGAAATATACATATATAGGATGAGAAGAGAAAGAGGAGTTGACCGGACTAACATCTCTGCACCAAATACCGTATATTTTAACCCAATCACCCATTTGTCGAGCCCCCCACCCAAAGAAATAAACCACCCCAGTCCCGTTTTATAACAATTTGCAAGGGAAATCACAGAGGGACAAAAACAGATGACACTCCTAACTTGTAAGAGGATCAAAATTTTAAATTTTTTTTTTCTTTTTTTTTTTTTAAAAATAACTTGTTTTTCAGTAAAGATCATTGTTATTAAAGGCAGAAGGCGCACCGAGGCGCAAAGGTTTCCAACGTGCCTAGGCGCAAGTCAAGGTGCACGCCTTATCAAAATAAGGCACACATACTCAAAAAATACAAATATATATATATATATATATATATATATATATATATATATATATATATATATATATCAAGTAATAATTAAAAATACTAAACAAGTTCATAAACAATGCTGAAATTAAATTAACATCAAAACAGTGTACAAATAAATAAACAATGAATGGTTCAAAGTCGCGGTAGCAGCCTATATTTCAGAATGTCGAATCGACTTCAGGTGATACACACCGTAGCTAGGAGCTTCAAAAAAAATTACAAAAAATAAAATCTAAATAATAACAAGAAGATGGATCAAATAAGTTCATAAAAAATACTATCTAGTGCACATAGGATTGTCTAAATAATAAAACAGACATATCTATCTTTATACTTTTTTGCTAAGTAGTTTAATTATATTTTTAAAAATTTTAGTTAACTTAATTATATTTATACCTAAACAAAATAGAAATATAATTCAGTGTTCTAAAAGTCGCTAGTCGGTCCCAAGTCGGTTGGCTACTGACTAGAGACTAGGGGAAGGGGATTAATCATTTAGTCGGATTTTCAATTTTTTTTTAAATATATATTCTCATTCATCCTTCATAAGTTTTGAGTAAGTAGAATAACATAAATAACACAAATCATCAAATAAAAACATGAAAACTAAGTAAAACCAAATAGTTCGACGCTCTAAGTTCAAAATCAATTAACCAAATGAAACTAAGTAGCACAAAATCAATAGTCAATCACTCCTCTTCTCCATATCCCTCCAAGACTTTATCTCCATCGGACTCAAACTCATAATCATCATCTTCCTCTTCGTTGTCATCATCTTCCGACACAAACTCGTCTTCATCTAGTTCTTGCACATTTTTACTTCTTCTAGGTAAAAGGACCTCATTCGCTCCCATTTTTTTCGATTTTTCCCGACTTGTTCCGATTTTCCCCGACTTGTTCCGATTTTTTGATTTACTCTGATTGGGCAACTTTCCCGACTGGGCGACTTTACCGACTAGTCGCCGACTGGAGCCCGACTAAGTCGGCCAGTGACTAAATCAAAGGACTAGGACCTAGTCGACTCGCTGAGACTCCGACCCCGACCTAGTCGCCGACTAGCGGCCGACTAGGCTGACTTTTCAAACACTGATATAATTTAATTATATTTGTACACAAAATATACCAAAAGGCCAAATCCAATTTAGTAACATAATTATATTATATATATGGCCCAAAGCCCAAATTCAATCTACTCAATAACATGACATAAGTATAATTTACACGCCCAAAGCCAAAGCCAAAGCCAAAGCTAAAACCAATTTCAATTCAGTTAGTTATTGAAGTTTAAGACAGAGAGACCGGGAGTACGGAGAGAGAATTTGACGATCAAAGGAGGAGGTCAGAGGGAGTTTGCACAGACTACAGAGAGAGACAAACCTACATTAAATTGCAAAGAAACGCTCGTTCTTTTTAATCGTCTCCCTTTTACAGCTTTCAACATGTTCATTTTTTTGTGACGTTTTTTTTCTTCACGCTGAGATTTCTCTTATATTTGGTCCGAAACCATTCCATTACGCCAAATTACCCTTTACGTGAACAATTACTAATTTTGCAATTTGTGTCAAGGTCGGCACCGACCAATACCTATGTGATACGCTGATATTTCAGCATAACGAACAATACTTTTAACAACCACAAATATATTAGACCATTAATTGTTTATAAGCTATAAACAGTTATAAACATATATTTGCTATTAAAATAAAAACTAAAATATTAAAAATGAAATAATACATAAAATATTAATTTTCTAATAGAATAGCTGAATAAGTCCTTGGAAGAAATTTCAGCCAAATCGTCGCCCATTGTAGCTCAAAATGAAGTACTGAAAATAAAAATGGAGGCCAGCTTTCTCCCATATTATGCTACGTGCTAAAGTGACATGCTACTGTGATACTGTATACAAAACTGTCACATAAATAAACTGCTCCCCAGGTGTAACTCCAGCCTAAGCTACTAAAACACACAGGTTCATTAACCACATAATTAACCTAACACAAGCAGCTAGAGTAAAAAGGAGAGAGCCATGCTCCATCTACCTCATACCTCAGTCACATCCAATACCTAAACCGGGCACACTTGAATCTACAAAACAACAAAGGCAACAATGCATATCACACAAACTTGCTGGAATATGCTTAGCCAATCATTGAGGTTGAAGTGCATATCTCCTTCCCTTCTCTTCCTTTTCTTTGTTCCTTAGCTGAAGATGAATTCTAGGTTTTAAAACTTATGGTCGGTGAACACTTTTGAAGAGGCGATAGCCTCATGTCCCTCACACCTCAACAGGCGAGGTGCACGCCTCATTGAAGCCGGCAGGCAAGGCCCAAACCCCAGTCCTCGCGGGGCCTCACGTCCAGCCTTTAACAACACTACTTAAACTAGTTCGTTTTACAATTTAAATACATAACTTGTTATGAGATTCAAATGTTCAATTATCTTTCCAAGCATCTATTACGAAGCCAATTACTATATTCCAACATTACTCTGACAAAACATATTAAGAATAACATAGAACATGACACCAATTCACAATTATATAATCCAATAAGTTATGTTGCAATGTTAAGAGAGTTGTGGATAACACAATCTAATATTAGACCATTACTAGCCTTCTTGCAATGTTTTCAACTGACTGCAAAGAAAAATAACAAGTAACATACTTTTTCTTATGTCTTTACTTTCAAAGATTTAAAAGAAAAAAGATTATTTCAAAACCCATGATATAAACTAAACTAAGACAAACTAATTTGTTGGCAAAATAATTATCTTAGTTTCATGCATGAAGCATAGTATTACGAACTGGCAGGAACTAATGCAACTATAAGTCTATAAGATACTCGCACACATTATACAGAAACATGCAAAACATGAAGCAATCAAAACACATGCTAACATGCTGTAATAATTTAATAACGCTATCCAAGTCTTGTAATTGGATCTGAAGAATAATCAGCTAATTATTATCACTAGCATTCCCCAAACAACAATTCAAAGGCATGCATTCCATGTAACCAAATGTAGTTTTATACTATATGTGGTAGTCATATGAAACAATAATTCTCCTTCATTTGAGTTTTTCACTCATGTACTGAGCCAACACTTGGAATAATTTTTCATTTTCCAACTAAATTTCAAATTAAAATTCTGGTTGGAAAATAATATTTTAAACATGTTCAAAGAAAAGGTCAAACAGACTCTTTCCTAATCGAAAAATAGGGAAAAACTCATAGGAACTAAATTTCAAGAACTTGATATTACTGCTTGTTCCCAAAATGAGAGTTCCCATTCGGGAAAATCACAAAATTCAATAGAAACGGTCGTTTTCCAAAATTAACCTCAGATATAACATCAAATATATATCATAAACATTTAATTTAATTTTTAATTAAGGGTTAAATGGAACATCATGTCATCTTTTAGTCAATTTTAGTTATGAGACTATCATTTTATAAGACACAAACAATGAAAATAGAACTCTCATATTGGAAAAGAGTGAGTAGTAGCGAACCAACGGAATTAATTTAATCAATTGTGGTGCACTAACAACAAGATCTAAGTCTAATTTTATAGGCTATAACTGTGTATATCCAGGCGAAGGCAGCAACTTTTTAACATATAATACAACAGATTCAATTTAAGGCTTCTATTATTATTTCTAATTCAATCAAGAATAAATTGCTTAAATATAAACCACCCACAACCACAAAATCCAAATAATTGAGCAATACAGTCTAAATTCAATCTGATATTCAAAATAAATACAAAAATTGCTTTTTTAGGGCAACAGAATATTGTAGGTCAATAATACTTCAAGCGCAACTTTCAGCAAACATTGTTTAGCGAATTGTAACTACAGACAGCATTACAAAGAGAACCAACATGATTATATAAAAGCTAAATTTATGAAAAATCTGCAAAATTGAAGATACGAGCGCAAAAGAGCGAGGGAAAAAGAAGAGCGCAAAAATATACATATAGATATAGCGATGTACAGAGAGAAAGAGAGTGGATTCACCTGATTAGTAGCGAAATCGAAGTTCAAACTCCTCCCTGTTGAAGTTCATAGGAGATTTGAGAATTGGGATTTATTTCAACCCTGTTCGGCAGTGTGCTTGGTCAAACTAACTTTTAAGTTCTTGTTAAAAGGTTTATAAGTACTTGTTAAAAGGTTTTTTAATTTATAAATTATTTTCTAAGTCAAAAAAAAAATAAGTAATTATTTTTAATTTATTTAAAAATAACTTATAAATTATTCTTAATAAGTTAATTTGATCAACGTAATGTCTATCTTACCCCTTACATATCTTGATAAATTACAATTTTATCCTATTTAACTTAAAAAGCATGAATCTTTTCTCTTCTAACATAAATATTGTAACGACCCCAAAATTAGGACTATTTCTCTTCCATATCTTGTGGGTCTTGTTCTAACTTTAAAACATTATTTAATATTAGAATAGCTAAAAATGCAGAATAATTTTTTTTATCTTTCTGGCATTCATTCATTCTCTGAATCTCAATCTTTACGATTCTTCTTTATACTAAAATTATATTCATTTTATGATTTATTCTTTTAGGGTTATATACATATATATATATATATACGCAACTCAATATGAATTTTTTCTTATATAGTAACTACTAATTGCTCGTGCCTGAAGGCACGACGTAACGAAAAATTAAATTAAAATTTAAAAAGTGCTACATTACCTAAATATTTTTTAGAACCTAAAATAACTTACAATCACACGTAACAATCATCATAATTCACCACACCACTATAATAATTAATTTTTCTTTAAAAATAGATATCCAGAAAAATCTAAACCTGTCTACAAAACTTACAAATCATCAATAACAATTTTCATAATTCATCAAACTACCACAAGAATAATAACAAGAATAATAACAATAATAACAAGAATAATAATAATAATAATAATAATAATAATAATAATAATAATAATAATAATAATAATAATAATAATAATAATAACAAGAATAACAAGAATAACAATAATAATAATAATAATAATAATAATAATAATAATAATAATAATAATAATAATAATAATAATAATAATAATAATAATAATAATAATAATAATATGACTAAGTTAGACGTTATTGTGTGCGTTTAAACTTACATATGTGAGCTTATGTAAGTAATGAATATCCTATACGCGTAACTATATTATGTTAGGATTTGAAAGAGTGTTGATAAGCTATACTTTGGTAGACTACGCTTGAGGCAAGTACTCGAACTTTATTCTTTATTGAGCATTACTTGAACTTGTTCTATTATTGATCGTACAAGTAGAACTTTGAAAGTATAATACTTCGTAATCTAGAAATGAAATGGTTTACAAACTATGATTCGAACAAAATTTGTTCATATATATCTCGTGTGAAAGAAAATCGTACAAGCCGTTGCTTTCTGGCCAGACTATTGATATTTGATCGAAAGCTATCCAAACCAAATTAACTTGAAAAGGACTCTTATAATCGAGTTGAACCACCCTCTTGGGTAGGGGAATTATATATTGTCGGGAACCGACGTATGCATACGTGAGAAAAGACTAAATGTTATGCATGACATAGGGTACTTTAGGCTGATCACCTATTGTACTCGTTTTGGTAGAATTATCAGTTTATTACTGTTAATTCTAGGAGAAGTACATAGTCCTTAGTGACTACTCAGAATTCATTACTTTGAAATCTTGAATTGATTAATCGTTGAATATTATTGATATTTTTTTGTCCATAGCGACTATTGTTGATAATTATCGATACTTCTAGCTATCTTGAACTATCATTATTAATTTACCCTTGAGAAATCTAAAACTACATTGATTTCCCTTTTGCTATATTACTTGCTGGGCAAAATTGTTGCTAATCTTTGTTTTCCTTAAAACTTTCAGTTAAGGCAGAACGTGGTGAACCCTTTGGTAAGGACAAGGGTAAAGAGAAGGCTTTGGAGTAGTTATTTCTATAATGCTAGGAATGTACTATTATTTGGTTGTAGAAGAACTTATTATATTAAGCTATGTTTAATTTAAGTTGTATTGTATTATGTATTAGTTATGTCCAAACGCTGTTTAATTATGATTAAGATATGTAAGCGATGTTTAAGTTACGAACCCTTGGGACAAGAATAATTATGTTATAACAATGTAATTTATTCTATTATTCCGTTGTGTGAGATGTTGATTTATTATTAGAGTTAGTATGTGAAAACCAAATTTGAGACAAGTGTGGTCTGAATTTGGGGGCGTCACATACGTAGCCCAGAGGGAACTAGTTCAACATACATTCTCTGTACTAGACTCTTCATCCAGAGTACCGAGAGATGGTGCATGCTTGGGGCTTCGAGGCTTTCTTTTCCATCCTCCCCCATCGTTGTCCCTGGGGTTATCCTAGGGCTTTTTCTGAGCGCTGGTTTCACCAGACTCAGTCTCTCTATTTGCTGGATTGTGAGATGATGATGACACCGATGGATTGGTGGTTCATCACTGGAATGGAGTTTTCTGGGCACCAGCCTTTTTGTGGTCGACATTTCCCATTGCTGGCCGATCCTTGTTGGGAGTCCCGCTCACGCAGATTTCGAGGCGTGACAATTCGTACTTGTCCTTTGAGTATAGATGTCGTGAGTGGGGCTTTGACTGAGCCATTATCCGATGATCGAAGGGTTAGAGATCGCATCCTTCGGTGATTGTTCCTGATCATCCTTAGGGGTTGTTTCCTAGCTGATAACTCTTTGACGGTGTCATTCTCTTTAGTCAACACCACTCGGGAGGTGGACCATATTAGAGAGTTTGATTGGGGCTCCTACACCTTTGCCTACTTCCTCAGGGGGATGCACCTACGCTCGGAGGGCGTGACAAAGTCTTGGTTAGGGTTTTACCCATTCCTGCTGGTGAGTATTTTCTCTTTTGATTTCCCTTGTTCGGGTTAAGAATTTGACTGACCACAGATGTTTGATCTTGTATTGGCAGTTTTGGGTCTACGAGAGGCTCCCATGTCTTCGTCCCGTTATCCTGTTAGGTTTAGACACCTATCCACGAGGATGGCGATGGAATCACTCCACTTTAGTGGAGGTTCCTATATCTGAGGGTTTCACCCATTCACGCTTACAGTTGGAGTTGTTAATAGTTGATGTCATTACATAGGTTCCTTACTATGAGGACCACTTGACAGTTGGCTTCGAGGGTGGTTTCCCGACTGGTGTCGAGTATGTATTGTCCACCCGTCGGATTCCTCTCTTTACAAAAGGAAGTTGGGAGCTCTATTTAGGAGAGCGTGCTATTAGGAGAGATTCGTATTCCGATCTTTCCTCCTGCCAGACGTCATTGGCCTTTGTTGCAGTCGATCATTGAGGTCCCATTGATGGGTGTTGATGGCTTTACTTTGTCAGAGGGACCTTTCACTTAGGAGGCTTTTTACCGCTGGTGGTTCCCTCGCACCATTGGAGCCTAGACCCGCGCAACACAGTTTATAGGGGATATGGTTTCTGGCTTCATCATGATGACATATTGGATTACTTGCATTCGAGAGCCTACTCATCTGACGCAGATTGATAGTTTGACCCAACAGTTGGACCGGGCACATTTCTTTATCCGGCATTTGGGAAGAGATCCTTCCGAGGCAAATACTTTTGATCCTTCCAGCTCTGGGGCTGGCCCTTCAGGTGGCCCATATTCAGATGGTTTTGTCGGCACAGATCCTTTGTTGTATCAGTCTGATATCCCTACTGGCAGAGATTTAGTGACTCAGGAGGAGTTACATCAGATGGATAGGTTGGATGATGTGGACTTTTGATGCATTTCTCGCTATATCTTTTGATAGGCCTCTGTTAGATATTGGGCGGTTATGCCCCAGTTCTCGTTATATCTTTTGATAGGCCTCTGTTAGTTGTCCCCATTTCCCTGTATTTTTCAGTTGTATATAGAGATGATGTATTTAGATGATGATGTACTTAGGAATGTATGTATATTATTTTTCATTCCCTACATCACATTGTCATTTGTTGTTTATCATGCATGTATTATGTTATGGATTTGCATTTCCAGAGATGAGTTTAGCATTGACCCTTGGATGGTCTTATGACACAGCTCCACAAATGTCTTCATCCACTGTTAGCCGGATTGAGCATACCCCACCAGTATTGGTGGCATCTTCCTTGAGATTGTGGTATGATGGTTTGTCCTCCCTAGATCGGGTGACAGTTGATTAGTTACTGCGTCACTCTATGACCCTCCTGACATTTCAGGTTCCACCGGGCTTTGTAAAGGGCATGCTAGAGCATTGGGTACCAGATAGGCAGGTATTCAGATTTGATACCCAGGAGTTGACTCCTACATTGGAGGAGTATGAGCGTCTTACAAATTTGACATTGGATAAGACTTGCGCTTGGATGGCTGTCGGTGACATGAGTCGCCAGTTTATGACCTTGACAGGCTTGAGGCTCAGAGTTGCCCTAGATGAGATTTCCTCGGGGCACGTAATGTCCATGAGTTTCTTGATTGATAGATTTGGGTCATTGGACAGCTATCTGTGATACTTTGGATACTTCACCATTTCTGAGGGTGCTTGGCATGTCGCCCGTGTAGACATACTCTTGATGTGTATAGTGGCTTATATGTACATGTCGTTGTACATGGACCACCTGGATATCGGCGTGATCATGGTAGTCTGTGCTCTCCAGGAAGGACATACCATCTTACCGATGATTCTGGAAGAGACCTTGAGGTCGGCCACGTATTGCCATACCCATTATATGGGGATATTTATAGGCAGTTCGGTCTTGTTGTTTGTGTGGTTTATGAAACACTTGAGACCAATTGACACTTTCAGATGCCATGGGTACTGTTTTTCCCACGAGATAGCCATGTCATACTCCTTTCAATCGATTGAGTGTATAGACGCAGCTTCTTGGTTGGCTTTCTTGTCAGGGATCGAGGACCCATTTGATATTTTACCATGTTCAGGGCTCAGCTCTCCCTATAGCTTCATCACTCATGCAGCTGGCATTGACTATCTTCCCCTGGCCGGTTTGAGGGGTGTGACCACATATCATCCACTAGCTGGCTGTTATGGCATAGTTTGACTAGTTTCAGGATATTCATCCCTTTGACGGGGTAGTGGGCCAGTGTTTGTCATCTCGACTTCTGTCAGTAGAAGATTTGTCCAGGATTTATGCCTGTTGGACCCGATGTGAGAGGGATGACTTTTCGACTAACCATCCGGGTCATTCTCTAGTGTATTCTGCATGGTTGGAGGCAGAGATTGCATCGACTAGGGTTGTATCCTCAGAGCCGGGTATTGATTCTGATGATGGGGAGCCTATGGAGTACCCTGATTCTCCCATCAAGGATGAGCTATTTACTGGTTCGTTAGTAGCTCTGGTTGATTCCCCCAATATTCCAGCTATTGTGACTCCACATTCTACAGAGTATTTAGAGCAGAGTTTACATCTGATGACGTTTGAGAGGGATCAGGCTAGGGCCTTGATGTTGACAGCTCTTTCTGATAGAGATGTCGTTTTGATTAAGAGAGATGATGCTCTAGCTCACAAGGATATCGTTGTTGTTTAGTGGGATGAGGCTCGATCATCTAGGGATGCAGCTGTTGTTGAGCGGGATGATGCTCTAGCTACTCGAGATGCTTCCACTACAGATAGTACTGCTTTGAGATCTCATGTTGTTGGCATTGTGGTAAAGATGAGTGCATTCATTGATGAGCACGGTAGCGCCATGCATATGTCCATAGATCTCCTAGCTCAAGTGGATACCCTAGGGTAGAGCTCATAGATTTACCTTTATCTACTGAGAGGGATGCCATGTTAGACTTGATGGCTCGCTTATCCACTAGTTTGTAGATTAGCTTTGATTTTTCTGCATAGACTAAGTTAGCCATTTTTGTTATGTATAAGATACATTATATATATCAAATAGTATTATATGGAAAGGAAATATGTTTTGATTCACTTCCCTTTTAGACATGCCTTGTTACTTGCATGATAGTTGCCTGTTATCCAGGACTTGTGATCTTGATGTATTCTGAACTCCTCCTTGATGGACGGACATTGAGATGTCTCAGGATCTTTCAGAATGGATCGTCAATCTTTGTATTCCCCTACCGTTTGGTGTCTTGGGAATGGTTTTTGAATGTGGTTATGGAGAGGATTTTGGCTTTCCTCTCTGAGGTTAACCGCACAACAGATGGTCGTCGGTACTCCTTTGTATTGGGGAGACCAGGTAGTTCCATCTCTTATGGATTGGTGTCTCTCTTTGAGGATTAAACCGTAGCTTAAATGGTCATCAATTTTTTCTCCCATTTATGTGGGGAGGCTAGGTAGTTCCATCCCTGTGGTCTAAGCCGATGATGTTACACCCCCAAATCCAGGTACTTCATTCCCACAGGATTTGGTGCTCACTATCCAAAACTAATATTACATCTAACTACCCGTAATAAATGATAAAGACATAATTTAAATAACTTAAACAATAATCTTCCCCATTAAAGTGTTACATCAACTTTAAACAATCCCAGGTAATCTAACCTTAAATTATTACATAAGTCTGTGGAATACATCACAAAATAAATTAAGTCTTATAACATAATTCATTCAAATAAATTCTCATAGATCTTCAACACTTGGACATCTTGCCCTTTCCTTTGCTGGAAGATGGCTCATCGACTTTCTCGATTTTAGCTGCAGTGTTAATTGCAAGAGTGAGCAAACAATTGCCCACTGATATAAAGAATAATAACAATAACAACATGAGTTTGAACAATGAATGCTGAATAATAGTGAACTTGTTCTACGAATCCAATAATAGAAAATAAGTTCGAGTTTAGTATCCGAGGGTCTTAAGACCACGAACTATGTCCCCGGTAATTAGGTATTATTACCTCAACCTTAACAGCCATTTAGACTATACAAACCCTTCTTTACGTACTTAGGGGGATCAGCCCTTTGTACCATGTATTGTGCACAAACATCTAAACGTTACACGTACATAATCCCCTATGTTAGGGTTGTTCATCTCAGTTTGACTTTAGGATTTTCGCACTAAAGAAAATTTAGCTCGAAACTAGCTTATCAGTGGTTCTAGAATTTTAGAACACCGTTCAATTATAGATTAGTTCAATCAATAAGAGTTTGCTTGCTATTGGAAGGTTCAACACAATAATATAGAATTAAACAAGGTCACTTAAATCAAAGATTGAATAACAATAATAGACATTTGAATAGACATGGTATATATGCAAAGTACTACATCCAAAAGAGTTAGGAAAACCCCATTTAAAACAATATGTTAAATCAGTATATGCTTTGAATATCAATAACAAGAATAATAAAAGTGAAAATCGCTCGATGTAACGAATTAGGTTACAAGAGCTTATATAACCATACACAAAATAGAATCAATAGGCTTGCTCAACTATAATACAAGATTTGTGTAACAATCCAAAAAATTAAATTGTAATTTTAAATATTTATTAAATTATATAAATATTTAATTAATGTGTTTATTGTTGAATAAATATTTGTTTAAGTTGATTTTATTGATTATTTATTTGTTAAATAAATAATTAATGAGTGAAGGAAATTAATGATTATGAGATAATATTCTAATTTAATTTAATAATTACGTTAGAGAGTTGACAGGGATTAAATAAATTATTATAATATTTTTAATTTAATTTGGTGATAAAAGTGTGATAATAAACTATGCTATAAATGGGGTATTAAAATAAATTAAAGGAGTTTAATTTAGTTTTGCCAAATAAGGCTTAAAGATATTAAGTATTTAATTTTTAAAGAGTTTTTGCCAAACAAAGCCTTATGGCTTTTGAATTTTGAATTTTAATTAAAATAAATAAAATAAAAATAATATGTATTAAATTTTGGCAACCGATAACTTATTGATATATTTATTATAACATCGGTTTTAGACATTTGGGTGTGTGCGTTGAGTTGAGTTTTATTTTACGTAAAAAGTATTTGGCCTAAGCCTAAGAAGAAAGGAAGAAAGAAAGAATACAGAGAATTTGAGAGAGACTAGAGAGAGTTGAGAGGAGAGAAAGGTTCTGTGAATTACAAGTTGTCTTCTAACAAGGGTTAACCAAGCAAGAGAATGTATTTTTACATAACCTTAATATTATATATATATATATATATATATATACGTATATATGTTTTACGGAATGAATTTTCAAGCTCTGTGAATTTAAATTATTTTTTTTATTGTTGATATACAACTGATAACTTGTGATTATATGTATTGGTGGTGTTAGAGTTGTATTTAGACAAGGAATTGTATGCTAATTTACGTTCAAAAAGAAAGAAAATGGTTTTACAGTGAATATGTGTATGAACATGGCTTGTAGGATTATCAAAATTAATAGTTGATTGTAAGCTAATAGATAAATTGAGCCTTAAATATGTTAATTCGGTAAGAACCGAAAAGAATGTAGTTTGAATGAATTAATTTGATGTATAATGGTGATTACAGTGTTAGTTTTGTCAAATAATGTCAAAAATAGAGTTTTTGGTTTAAAACATGGCATTCAAGGATTTAATTTTTTTGAAGTTGTTGTTTAGTTGTTTTAAATCAGTATATATATATATATATATATGATGGGTAACGTTTATGTGTAATTTATGTAAATTATACGTGTTAAATTGGGTGCTAGAAATTAAGATACAGTCAAAAATAGCTTTATTTCTGTTCTTCGTGTCAAAATCAGAATTCAATTGGTCATGCCAAGCCTCGCCCTTGAAGACTCGTCTTGCGATTAAACAAACTTCAACAGAGCGCCAAACTCTCGCCAAGAAGATCAATCCTCGACCTATGACTCAAGCCATACAAGACCACGCCAAAGATTGTTGTCCCCAAGATAAATTGTGGGCAACAGTCACTTGCTAAGCGAATGGCGAAAGTGTATTTTAATTACACAAAGTCTGTAATTGTTGATACGATGCAAGATTATTATATTTGTTAGAATGTAATTTTTGTTAATTGTGGTATTATAGTGCTAAGAATGAGAATGTTATTAACAATTAAGGAGTTTTATTATTACATTACTAGTGTAACTTGACTATGTGATTAAAACCAATCCATACATGAAATAGATACTTATTTGTATAAAGTGTAGTAACTAATTGTGTCATAATGATATGTGTTTAGGATATTGTGAATCAAATTATTACGGTTTAGCTTACACGCAAAGCAAGTTTTCTAACCCTAAACTTTCTTTGTGCAAGTTTTTTAACTCTACTTATATTGTGCAAGCTCCTAAACCTTACCTCTTGATATTGAGCAAGTTTTTCTAATCTTTAACTTGTTATTTAGCATGCAAGTTTCTAAATTCTGATACACTAATGTTGAACAAGTCTTATTGTTCAATTTACTATTTGTTATACATGCTCAAAACTCAATTCTAAACAAAATTCTAACCTTAGCTTAATATTGTACAAGCAAGGTATGTTATGTTATTCAACGTTTATGCTTTTAGTTCATTCCCAAAGCATGACCTTACTATACAATGTTCATTCATTTTTGACTTATTCCATAGCGCATTGTTTCTACATTTTATTCAACTAATCCTTAGTTGATGTTCGTTAAACTCTAAATTACCTTGAAACTTATCCAAACCAAACTTACTTTGGTGCGGACTTGTATTCTAAATACTGAGATGAATAACCCTATTACGGGGGATAATTTACGCATAGCGTTTAAATATTTGTGCACAATACATTGTACGAAGGGCTGATCCCCCTAAGTACGAGGAGTCCCTATAGTCTTATGACTGTTAAAGTTTAAGTTGAAAGAATACTTATAACTATGGATATAGTTCGTGGTCTTTTGACCCTCAAATATTTATTTCAAATTTTGTTCCTGATTATTATTGATAAAGCACATTATTCAGTTCTATAGAGCCTAATCGTTTGGTAGTTGATATAGTGTTTATTCATTGTCATTTCAAGTGAGCATTGTTTGTTCACTCTTGTTTATATAAATATTATAGCTAAAGTTGAGAAGGTTGATGAACCTACAACCAGTAAAGGGAAAGGGAAGATGAACAAGTATTGAAGACTTGTAAACCTATTGACTTTTATATTGTCAGACTTTATTTTAAATCTTGTGATGTAGTTATTTAATTTTCCGCACATGATGTTTGTATTTAAAGGTTAGATAACCTGGGAGATTTTATTGAACTTATTGATGTAATCCTTTAATGGGAAGGTTTATTATTAAATTTATTATGTTTGGGTAGTTAGACATGAATGTTTTATCAAGTGAACACCAAATCTTGTGGGGATGAAGTACCCGGATTTGGGGGTGTCACAAGTTGGTATCAAAGCCTTAGGTTATGAACCTTAGGTGGGGAAAAGCCTTAAGAAATAACCTTTGAAAAGATAGTGGTGATAAACTCTTATCGAGTTTTAAGGAAGAAGTAATAAAACATTTAAGTGCTTATGTGAATACAACCTATGTGCTCATGAGTGTTGAGTAGTAATAAATAGTGATTTAAACTTAAAATTTTGGTTGTCAGGATGGCTAATGTAGGAGAATCCAATCAGGCTGGAGAGGAAAGATCCCTGATGCCTAGGGAGGAGGAGCCTCGAGATATTCAGGTGGTTTACGAACAACTACTGCCACGGGAATCATCTCCGTTGGTCACAGTGGTTGAGCAGGAGGGTTTACCTGATGAGGATGATGAGATAGAGACGGATGATGAGATAGAGACGGACGAGGAGGACCCCGTTGGTCACAGTGGTCACGCGTACGAAGAAGCTTCTAAACGAGCCGGAGTAGCAGAGAGAGATATTTATGTGAAGAAGATCAAGATGGAAAATATGAATAGTGTTTTCAACACTGTGATCAATCGAGCTCAAGATTAGGTCATGGGTTATCCAATTCAGTTTGAGACGCTGCCATCGTACATATTAGATCGCCGAACAATGTTCCGTATTATGGAAGAAGAGCGTCGTAAGGCTATGCATTATTTTAGTAGGTCGTCATAAATGTACTTGATATGTGATTAATGATATGATAAATAAGATGTAAATCCCAAGTGTTATGTAACCTATAGGATATGATGATGATGTTATCCTAAAACTTTAGTAGTTCGGGAAAGTAATGTAAATAGCAGTGATGCTATTGTTCTTATGTTTTCTAAAAGATGATGAATAAATTAAAGTTATTATTTTATTCAAGGTGTTATGTGTTGTGTGATGATCTTTTATGGTGTGCAAGTTAAGTAGAAAATACTTAAAGGAATTGAGTAATAATCTAATGAGTGTATTTTAACAGAAAATGCCTCCAAGAAGACATCAGCCACGACAAAGAACCCCTGAGGGATCTACCAACAATAACAACGTGGAAGCTAACTCTGTTCAGCAGTTAGTGACGTTACTGACGAGTGCATTACATAATCAACCGCAGAATCAAGCTGTGACATTTAAGGACTTCAAGGCGGTTAGACCACCAGAATTCCATGGGTCCATGAATCCAGTTGAGGCACAGACCTTGATCATGGAGATAGAGAAAGTGTTTGATGTAGCTAGAGTAGGTGATAATCAGAAGACTACTTTTGCAACATTCATGTTGAAAGCATAGGCTAGTTATTGGTGGCAAGCCAGTAAAACTCGAGGAGGACAAGGGGTGATGACTTGGGGTAGGTTTAAAAAGATATTCTTTGAGACTTATTTCCTAGAGAGTTCGAAGAATCAGATGGAGGTACAGTTTCTAGAACTGAAGCAGGGATCAATTGTGACGCCCCCAAAATAGGTCCACACGATCCATTCTGAGTCGCCAGATATCATACTATAAAAATCAATTACAAACTTCATTTATACAACTGTTGAACTGTCGTGCAGAATACGACCATAGTTAAACTGTGAGTTTTAATACAAATGTATGTAACTCTCATGGTGCCTCGACCACAACCTTACAAAGACACTTTACATAAAAATAAAGTCAAAAACTGTTTTAGAAATTAAATTCTTTAGGAAGTGCTCAAGGAAACCTTCGTACATGGGAGGCCATGCGTCTAGGTTATGATAGATATCATATGTCCACAGAATTATCCTTGGTTGACCCAATAGACCCCAAAGAAAAACAAAAAGATTACTGTGACGCCCCCAAAATAGGTATACATCACCCATTCTGAGTCACCAGATATTATACTATAAAAATCAAATATAAACTTCATTTATACAACTGTTGAACTGTCGTGCAGAATACGACCACAGTTAAACTGTGAGTTTTAATACAAATGTATGTAACTCTCATGGCGCCTCGACCACAACCTTACAATGGTACTTTACATAAAAGTACAGTCAAAAACTGTTTTAGAAATTAAAATCTGTGGGAAGTGCTTAAAGAAACCTTCGTACATGGGAGGCCATGCGTCTAGGTTATGATAGATATCATATGTCCATAGAATTATCTTTGGTTGACCCAATAGTCCCCCCCCCAAAATAAGAAGATTGTTATTATCTTCTTTCCAATGGTGAGTCTTCTATTGACATATAATTATCTCTGTTTTCTCCAATTGAAAATTATATTTCAAATAAACTCCAAGATCATATAGGTAATGCTCATAGATATACTCAGCAAGTGGATGTGCACAACCCTGTCTTATGATAACACGAGGTTGTATGTCATTAGACATCTTGTATGATAGTGGCAAAACACCCTTCCAAAGTTGGGTTCACCTCACCCTATTCGGTTCACCAAAATTAAATATCAAATGATGTATACAATACGACACACTTATCTAAAGTTCTCAACAAAATTATTTCCATACTATTTAGGGAACCTCAACAGCTATAGACCAATCGCTTACATTCCCCGGTTATCCCTCTAAACCCAAATTTACACTCTTATTACCTGAAAGGAATTGTGAAGCAAAAGGGTGAGCACAACTAGCCCAATAAAGAATATCATGAATAAAGATAATTAAATTATCAATAGTTTTCATCAATAATAAATCAGAGATTTAGAATATATGGTAGATGATAAAACTTTTCAACCATAGTTGCAGCAGAACGAGCAATCCATTAAAAGAGTCAAATAGACTATAAGGTCTATTATCTTCTCCATGTTAAAAGTCCACCAACAATGTTTTATCCCTATAACATCAATCAACAGTTCCTGTCCACAATCATATGAATAACTCATAATCATAATTGTGGTTCTAAATTCCTCTTCTGACCCGGAGATCGAAGATAATTTTCATCACCTATCTTCACACAAAACATCAAAATCATGGTTATACCAAATCACAATTCCTGCTCATAATCATACTAATAAATTCATCTTTGCACTACGACCAAGATATTCATTAACAATTCATCTTTGCACTACAGGCCAAAGACATACAACTGTATTTTAAAAGAGTCAAGTAGAGCATGATATCTACTATCTTTTACGAATTAAAAGTGTATAATCAATATTGCTTATTTATCCGGTTAATTACCCGATTGGTCAATATAACTTCCAGACGTCAATTAATATCGAAATAAATGTCGATTTCCACTAACACTAATAATCTCAATACAATGGAACTATTTTTATAAAAAAAATATATTTTTGAAATTTCGAAGTTTGACTTTTTACGAAAAAGTCAACTATTGACTTTTTGACAAAAAAGTCAACCCCAAAAAATTTTGTGTTTATAGTCTATTTTTACTAATTTCATCGTTCTAGACTCAAATATCACGTCCGCGTCTCAAAATTCAACTCCGAACTCAAATTTGATTTTTTAATAACATTTATTCATTATTATTATAATTCGTAATATTTAACAACTAGATCGTTCCCAGGAAAGAAGGGGCTTTCCGATAAGGATTTCTCCTTATTGGCTCGCAATTAGGTGACCAAACCTCTCATTGACAGAACTTCTAGACATTGTCAATATTGCAAATAATAATATGAATAACTTTGTCGTCTCAATTATTGATTTAATAATATAAGATATTGTGACAACAATTGAATAAAACTGAGTGACTTCTCACATAAGCATCAATAATCAAAGATACTGTACAATACCGTGTGCTACTATGCAATCACGCGTATTACTATACTTTTATCACCAATTATTTTATAACAACTTGTTTACTTTGAAAAAATTTCACATATCACCCTTAACTTTAACCTTTAATCAATTTAACCATTTACTAAATAGAATAATTATAAAAAAATTGAATACTTTCATTTAAAAAATTCGGGGTCCACAATTACTATCATGTTCTTTCCAATGCTGAGTCTTCTCTTGACATATAACTATCTCCACTGTCTGCAATTGAGAATTATATTTCAACCAAACTCCAAGATCATATAGGTAGTGCTTGTAGATATACTCAATAAGTGGATGTGCACAACCCTGTCTTATGATAACACGATGTTGTATGTCATTAGACATCTTGTATGATAGTGGCAAAACACCCTTCCAAAGTTGGGTTCACCTCACCCTATTCGGTTCACCAAAATTAAATATCAAATGACGTATATAATACGACACACTTATCTAAAGTTCTCAACAAAATTATTTCCATACTATTTAGGGAGAACCTCAACAGCTATAGACCACCGTTCTATTCTCCTCATACCCACTCGACCCACCTACACACTCTTATTACCTGAAAGGAATTGTGAAGCAAAAAGGGTGAGCACAATTAGCCCAGTAAAGAATATAATGACTAAAGATAATTTACATCATCAGTAATAAATCAGAGATTTAGAATATATGGTAGATGATAAAACTTTTCAACCATAGTTGCAGCGGAACGAGTAATCCATTAGAAGAGTCAAATAGACCATCAGATCTATTATCTTCTCCATGTTAAAAGTCCACCAATAATGTTTTATCCCTGTAACATTAATCAACAATTCCTGTCCACAATCATATGAATAACTCATAATCATAATTGTGGTTCTAAATTCCTCTTCGGACCCAGGACGAAGATAATTTTCATCACCTATCTTCACCCGAAACATAAAAAATCATGGTTATACCAAATCATAATTCCTGCTCATAATTATACTAATAAATTCATCTTTACACTACGGCCAAAGATATTCATTAATAATTCATCTTTGCACTACAGGCCAAAGACATACAACTGTATTTTAGAAGAGCTAAGTAGAGCATGATATCTATAATCTTTTACGAATTAAAAGTGTATAATCAATATTTTATCGAGACTCGCTTAATAAATAATCCACATCATCAAATCATCCCCGCTTTTCTGACGAGGATATTCATGTAATCATCAATGGTCATGATTATACCGAATAATCCTGGTTATAATCATACCAATAATCATCCATCAATGCACTACGGGCGATGAGGACTTTTACCACATCATCTATAACATTACGGGTCATGATTATCTTTGAATGATCCACGGTCATAATCATACCAATAAATAGTTCATCTATGCACATAAGCCAAAGATACTCATCAATCAATAGTTCATCTTTGCACGTAAAGCGAAAGATATACAACTCAGAAAACCAATAATCAACGATCCATCTTTGGACGTAAGCGAAAGATATACAATTGTAAAACCAATAATCAACGATCCATCTTTGCAAGTAAGCCAAAGATATACAACTCATAAAACTAATAATCAACGATCCATCTTTGCAGACGTAAGCGAAAGATGACTTTCATCATAATATAAGCATGGGGATGATGACAATGATATAAGCATTAATCAAAGCGAAATCAAGGATAAATATTAAAGACTTTAAATTTATCCAGTTTTAAAATATCAAATTGTCAACATGATCTTTGTTTGTGGAGTAAAATTCAAGAATAATATTCGTACCAAAATAATTTGGATGAGAAAAGAAATATATTTTTCGGATAAATAATACCCGTGAATAGTACCACAGCAATAGTACTTGAGAATAGTACCTCGTGAATAGTACCCCAGACATGAAAAGTACCCCAAATACCGGAGTGAATAATATTGGGTGAATAGTAACTCGTGAATAAGTACTCAAACCGAAAAGTGTCCCGAATACCCAAGTGAATAATACTAGAGTGAATAATAAATCGGATGAATAGTAACTTTTGAATAGTAACTTGTAAAAAGAAAAAATACCAAAGAAAATGATATTCCATGGCGAGTACAAAAGAAATGATATCTCATACGAGTATAATAGAATATACTGAAATCTATGAATGGATTTTCACCCGCCATGCGATAATTCACGTAGAGAGATCATTTCCACAATTTAATAAAGAATGAATACAAAGGATCATTCACCATGTATGCGGTAATCCACATAGACAGGTTATTCCAACAGAATAATAAAGAATGGAATAACAACAGAATTCACCAGGCATGCGATAGAATACATGTGCAGCGGAGTTATTCCCAACAGAATAATAAAGAATGGAACCGGGTCATGCGTAATCACTTGCATACATGATATTCCAACAGAATAATAAAGAATTGAACTAGGTCATACGTAATCCGCACGGACAGGATATTCCAACAGAATAGTAAAGAATGGAATAACAACAGAATTCACCGGGCATGCGATAGAATCCAGCAGACGGGTTATTCAATGAGAATAATAAAGAATGGAATAACAAAAGAATTTCACCATGTATGCGGTATCTTATAGACAAAAGTTATTCAATATAATAATAAAGAATGGAATAACAACCCTTATGAGTATTGAAAGAAAATAACTCTCTTCATGAATGAAAGAAATAATACCCCTTACTATAATAAGGATATCCCTTACCTTAGAAAAAAGCGGATCTTTGGAATAGTGAGGTAGCAGACTTCTCTTCTTCTTTCTCTCTATAATAACTGCTCTATAGCTTTAGTGAATTGGTGAAAAATAATGAAGGAATGAGCTTCTATTTATAGGAAAATATAGTTTCCATAATTGCACATTTTGGGGCTCAAAATATTACAGTATAATACCTTCATCTTTTCCTTCATTTTTAATTTAGTCATGCAAGTATTATCAAACTTGCACCACCTTCCCTAATAGTAAATCATGTGAATCAATAGTAAATCATGTGAATCAATAGTTCTAGACATGTAAAAATACGAATTACAGTATAGTACCTCCATCTATACCTCCATTTTAACTTAGTCATGCAAGTATTATCAATCTTGCACCAACTCCCCTAATAGTACAAGAATGTGAATCAATAGTACACACATGTGAACAAATAGTTATAATCATGTGAATTAATAGCAATTAATTGCTCATTTATCTGGTGAATTACCCGATTGGTCAATATAACCTCCAGACATCAATTATTATCGAAATAAGTGTCGAGTTCCACTAACACTAATAATTCCCACATAATAAAACTATCAATTTCATCTTTAATCAACACAAACTTATTCATCATTAATATTATAATACACAATATTTAACAATCAGGTCGTTCCTAGGAAAGAGGGGGCTTTCCGATAAGGATTTCTCCTTATTGACGCGCAATTAGGTGATCAAACCTCTCCTTGACAGAACTTCTAGACATTGTCAATAATAAAAATAATAATATGAATAACTTTGCCGTCTCAATTATTGATTTAATAATATATATTATGCAGATGATACGGTGACAATAATTGAATCAATAATATGAGAGATATGATGCAGCAATTAACCCTTTCTCAATTTAACCATTTACTAAATAAAATAATAATTATAAGAAAATTGAATACTTTCATTTCATAAAATTTGGGATCTCACAATCTCCCCTCCTTATAAAATTTCGCCCTCAAAATTTACGTACCTGGTAGTTTGAAGAGATGAGAGTACCTTGCTTCCTTTTCGGATTGTACCTTCCCGGTTATTTCCTTTGTATCATGATTTTCCCATTGTTCATCTCCTGTATTTCAGATATCATTCTAGAATATATCTTCAAAACAAAGGTTAATTGACATATCACAATGTGTCAACTTATCAAGTAAACAATTTCAGCTTAGGTAAGTCACACACGATGCGAAGTATATTACTCTCTCCCTCCTAGTTCTAGACTCATATCTCATGAACGACCATATCCCTAAGCTTTGATACCATTTGTGACTCCCCAAAATCGGTCCACACGACCCATTCTCGAGTCGCCAGAGATATCATCTTATAAAAATCAATTACAAACTTCATTTATACAATCTGTTGAACTATAAATGCGAGAATCGACCACACGCTTAAACTGTGAGTTTTAATACAAATGTATGTAACTCTCATGGTGCCTCGACCACAACCTTACAAAGGTACTTTACATAAAAGTACAGTCAAAAACTGTTTTAGAAATTAGAATCTTTGGAAAGTGCTCAAGGAAACCTTCGTACATGGGAGGCCATGCATCTAGGTTATGATAGATATCATATGTCCATAGAATTATCCTTGGTTGACCCAATAGACCCCAAAGAAAAACGAGAAGATTATTGATAAGTGTATTTTATATACGCATTTTAATATCCAATTCATGCTTATTTGTTGCTACAATCTTGTGATTATGTTCAATTTCACTTGTTTTATGTTAATTCATGTGTAGATTGGTGGTTGTGGCATTCAACGTATAATTGGTGATATTGGGTGTGATTGGAATTGAATGGAGCATATTTGGAAGCAATTGAAATATGCGAAAAGTTAGATAACGAAGGTACCCCATTGGCGAGCATTATGATTATATACCCCGTAAGGCGGGGGTCTTCAATCGATTAGCGAGAAAAAGCCCGCAAAGCGTGGTCTTCATTCGAGCAAAAGCGAAGGCAAACAAGCATGCAAGTGGCGTCCATAATATCTAAACCCATTTGAAGTAGAGGGTGGAAAATGTTGAGTGTCCTGTTTCGGTTATAATTCCTCTTGGGTACGAATTTTAGTTTTTTGAATGTCAGCATAACTCTAATTAATAGAGATTTCGGTTGGGGTTTTATGCTAGATATCTAGGACTCTATTAAGGACAACAAGGAAGATTACAGAGGACATATTACAGAGATCTAAGTTAAGTTTTTGATAGCAAGTGTGGAGGAGTATTTCGAGGAGTTTTTCAAGACGGTTGCAATCTTAGTCTTCGTGAAGGGTGTTTTCTAATATTCTTTGTGTTAGATTATTTATTATAATTGGAAGAATGATTTCTATGATTTATTCAAATGTTTATTTAGTTTATTATGAAATTTAATTCACTTTTTAGGCTTGTGATGGATCCTTAAGTGAATCGATGATTTTGTAAACTTTGATTTCCAATTTAATAAGCTATCTCCAGTTTATCTATATTAATTTGTGCTTGAATCTATGAATTGCCTGATCAACAATTCTTTGTGGAGTTGGATGGAATCGAGAGAGGATATTCAAATCTAGACCTAGTTGATATAGCATGTGTTCAGGATTTTGTTAGTAGCTTAAACTTGATGAGTGTTAAGGTAGAGATATGCTTGACGCCGCATGTAATTGGATAGAGAACTTTTTCTTCAACCTTCTTCAATTGTAATTCACATAGAGATATAGTGGGTTAGTTGATTAAGGTGTTTAACGGATTTCTATCTTAATTGTGGATTGAAGTTAATATGGTATTAGTGCATCGAGAGGTGGTTAATACTACGTTCGTGTTCTTGATTAATAAACTGGGATAGTGCGTTAAATTTGGATAAAGGTGTTAAAATCAAAGTGAAGCTTAGGGTGAAATCATAAGTCTAATTCTCCATTAATTGTTTGAAATTCAGATTTTGATATTCGTGGTTGTTTTGAGTTAATTTAATTATTCTAAATTTTAGTTTTTCTAATTTAAATTATTGATTTGATTTGTTTAATAAAATTAGGGTTAATAAAAGATTGGTAATTGTAAGTTAAGGTATCTGCTAATTTATCTCTGTGGGAACGATACTCAACTTATCACTTTATTACTTGTTGACCACGTATACTTGCGTGTTGTGCGTAATTAGATTTTACCTAACAAGTTTTTGGCGCCGTTGCCGGGGATAATTTTTAGTATAATTCTTAATATTTTTACAATATTAGTTTAATTAATCCAGTTTTACTTAGACATTTTTATTTTTGCATTGTGCTTCTTATTTCGTGTTGGGCGTAGTTTATGCGAACTCGGTCCCAAAATCCGCACTTCTTGCCTTTTGAGGACGACATTGAGAAAAGGTTTCAGAGGTTGAGTAAGTGGATTAAGGAAACGAGGCAAGAATTCGAATTACCTGAAAAGGAAGAGGAAATAGTAATGGCAGCCGAAGATCGGAAAGCATTGAGGGACTTCGCAACACCCAAGGTGACTGAATTGCAGTCAAGCATCACCAGGCCAGCAATAGCAGCGAATACATTCGAGATTAAGCCTGGGATGATACAAATGATTCAGAATTCAGTTCAGTTTGGGGGATTTGTAAATGACGATCCGAATGAGCATCTAGTCAGCTTTCTGGAAATGTACGACACTTTTAGGTTTAATGGAGTTTCGGATGAGGCGGTGAAACTTCGATTGTTCCCATTCTCTTTACGGGACAAGACGAAGAGTTGGTTGCATTCCCTACCATCCGGTTCGATAACAACATGGGAGGATTTAGCTCAGAAATTCCTCGTAAATTCTTCTTCCTACCGTAGCTGCGAAGATGAGGAATGAGATTACAATGTTTGAACAAAGACATGGGAGTCGTTATATGAGGCATGGGAGAGATACAAAGAAGAACTGGAAAATGCCCACATCATGGATTGCCCGGTGGCTACAAATGAACACCTTCTACAACGGACTACATGGGAATCTCAGGATAAGTATCGATGCAGCATCGGGCGGAGCGTTCATGGCTAAGAGTTACGAGGAAGCCTACGAGTTGATCGAAACCATGTCAGCTAATAATTATCAGTGGCCCACAACAAGAATGACACAAGCAAAGGCAGCTGGGGTATTAGAAGTAGATAGCATGACATCGATGCAAGCACAGATTTCTACAATGTCAAAGAAGTTGGAGCAAGTGGCGACCTGAAAACACAATAAACACGGCCAAGACCACCATGAAGTGGCAATAGTATGTGAGTTGTGCGCAGGAGAACACCCAACGGAGCAATGTGCAATTAATCCAGCAACTGTGCAGTTCATCGATAATTACAACAGAATTCCTCAAAACACATATCAAAACACATATAATCAAGGAAATAGGAATTATCCAAATTTCTCATGGAGAAACAACCAGCAAAATCAAGCTTCACGACAAACATACCCTCCAGGCTTCCAGAATCAGCAACAACCAGTTCAATATCAAGAAAGGAAACCTGATCTGGAGGAAAAGTTGGAAAAATTCATAGCTACCACCGAGTCGGCTATAAAAAATCACACCTTGATTTTGAAAGCACAAGAGATGTCGATCAAGAATCTAGAGAATCAGATGGGTCAGATAGCGTTGGCATTAAATAGTAGAACACAAGGGACATTACGAAGTGACATCGAGAAAAATTCGAAGGGTAATCACGAGCAGTGTCAAGCCATTATGCTAAGAAGTGGAAAATAACTTGTTGGTCAAGAGCCAGAAATTTCGGTTACAAAGGAGAATGAACCAGAGACAGAAAATACAGTTGGGTGAGGTAAAGCAAGGGAATGAAAAACAAATGGAAAAGAACAAACCAGTCAACGAACCAGCTGTTTATCCCCCCCACCATTCCAACAAAGAATTCAAAAACAAAAGTTAGACAAGCAATTTTCAAAATCTTTGAAAGTTTTCAAGAAACTTCAAATTAACATACCATTTGCAGAGGCCCTAGAACAAACGTCGAGTTACGCAAAATTTATGAAAGGGATTCTATCAAGGAAAAAGAAATGGGAACATTTTGAGACTGTGGCATTAACCGAGGAGTGTAGTGCGGTATTACAGCAGAAATTACCACCAAAACTCAAGGACCCAGGGAGCTTTACTATTCCATGTGCGATCGGGGAGATGCATTTCAGCAAGTGTTTATGTGATTTGGGGGCGAGTGTAAACCTTATGCCGTTGTCAGTGTACTTAGAATTGGGTTTGCCCGAGCAAGGCCCTACTAACATCTCCCTACAAATTGGCGGATAGTCGATCCACGTGTCCGAGAGGCATAGTAGAGGACATCTTAGTGAAAGTGGATAAGTTTATATTCCCCGCGGACTTTATCATTCTGGATTTTGAAGAGGACAATAACATCCCAATTATCTTAGGGAGACCATTTTTGGCTACAGGGAAAACACTCATTGATGTACAAAACGGAGAACTCACTATGAGGGTACAAGATCAAGAAGTGAAATTCAGTGTGTTTAAGGCCATGAAATTCCCTACGGATGAGGAAGAATGTTTTCGAGTGGATCTAATTGAGAAAATCATTAGTGATGACATGAGCAAAAATTTGGTGAACGATCCGTTAGAAACAAAATTATTGGGAGATGAAGAGATCGATGATCCAGAATTGGTGAATTACCTTCAATTGCTAGACTCATTGCCACGAGTACCAAGATTCAGAACACCGTTTGAACCACTGCACACAGAGGAGGTAACCGCAGAAAAACTGAAACCGTCATTGGAAGAGCCACCAAAGCTGGAACTTAAGCCACTTCCTAAGCACCTCAGGTATGCGTGTTTAGGCAATTTAAATTCTTTACCTATTATTATTTCAGCTGCACTTAACGAATTGCAGGAAGAAAAGTTGCTGAGGGTGCTTCGGGAACACAAATCAGCTATTGGATGGACAATTACCGACATAAAGGGAATCAACCCTTCATTTTCTATGCATAAAATTTTGATGGAAGATGAGGCAAAACCAACAGTGGAACAACAGCGGCGGCTCAATCCAATTATGAAGGAAGTGGTAAAGAAGGAAATTTTAAAATGGTTAGACGCTGACATCATTTATCCGATTTCCGACAGCAAATGGGTTAGTCCAGTCCAGTGCGTACCAAAAAAAGGAGGAATAACGGTGGTGCAGAATGACGACAACGAGTTAATCCCAACCAGAATAGTGACGGGTTGGCGGGTTTGCATGGATTACAGAAAATTGAACAAGGCAACCCGAAAAGACCATTTTCCGCTGCCCTTTATTGACCAAATGTTAGATAGATTGGCGGGACATCAGTATTATTGTTTGTTAGATGGGTATTCGGGCTACAACCAAATAGTCATTGCTCCGGAGGATCAAGAAAAGACCACATTTACGTGCCCTTATGGCACATTTGCATTCAGGAGGATGTTATTCGGGCTATGCAATGCACCGACAACTTTCCAAAGGTGTATGATGGCAATTTTTTCGGACATGGTGGAGAAAAACGTTGAGGTCTTCATGGATGACTTTTCAGTTTATGGGGACAACTTTGATAATTGCTTGAAGAATCTGGTCATGGTTTTTCAAAGATGTAAGGACACGAATCTCGTACTAAATTGGGAGAAATTCCACTTCATGGTTGAAGATGGCATAATTTTAGGCCATAAGGTATCGGCTCAAGGGCTGGAAGTCGATAAAGCAAAGCTGGAAACGATTGAAAAATTGCCTCCACCGACCTCAGTGAAGGGTATTAGGAGTTTCTTGGGACACGCTGGGTTCTACAGGAGGTTTATAAAGGATTTCTCTAAAATTGCGAAACCCTTATGCAGTCTTTTAGAGAAGGATGCGACATTCAGCTTTGATGAAGAATGCAAGACATCGTTTGATTTATTAAAAAGGAAATTGACTCACATTTCTTATAGTTGCCTTACGGATTGGGCAGCCATTCGAGCTTATGTGTGATGCAAGCGACTTCGCGGTTGGGGATGTTTTGGGTCAGCGGAGAGACAAGATGTTTCATGCTATATACTACGCAAGTAAAACACTTACAGAAACTCAATTGAACTATACAACCACAGAAAAGGAATTGCTTGTAGTGGTATATGCATTCGACAAATTTCGAGCTTACTTGATCGGGACTAAGGTGATAGTCTATACAGACCATGCAGCGATTCGGTACTTGATAGCGAAAAAGGATGCTAAGCCACGTATTATCCGGTGGATTCTCCTACTGCAAGAATTCGATAAAATAAAGGATAGGAAGGGGATGAAGAACCAAGTAGCTGACCACTTGTCGAGGTTGGAAAATAACGGGAAAGAAAAAGACGACAAAAGTGAAATCAACAAATCATTCCCAGATGAGCAACTGTTTGGGATGTCAACGGAGATTCCGTGGTATGGCGACTATGCAAATTTCGTTGTGAGCAACATTCTACCACCTGACCTCACAAGGCAACAGAAAAAGAAATTTCTTCACGACGTGAAATGGTTCATGTGGGATGATCCATATTTGTTCAAGCAATGCGCCGACAAGGTGATTCGACGGTGCGTCCCATATAGCAAAGTGAAGAATATTCTATATGAGTGTCACTCATCGGCATATGGCGGGCATTATGGGAGTGAGAGGACAGTGGCGAAGGTACTACAATGTGGTTTTTATTGGCCCACATTATTCAAAGATGCCCACCAGTTTGTCAAACAATGCGATAGATGTCAAAGGGTGGGCAACATTTCGAAATGTAATGAGATGTCCTTACAAACGATTTTTGGAAGTGGAAATTTTTGACGTATGGGGTATCGATTTCATGGGACCATTTCCCTCGTCCTTGAACAATCAATAAATTTTACTCGCAGTGGACTACGTGTCAAAGTGGGTTGAAGCTGCAGCTCTACCAACAAACGATGCCAAGGTGGTCCTCAAATTCCTTCAAAAGAACATCTTCACGAGGTTTGGCACACCAAGAGCAATTATAAGTGACGAAGGTAGTCACTTTTGCAATAAACTGTTTACTGCTCTTTTGGCCAAGTATGGGGTGAACCACAAGATAGCTACAACATATCACCCTCAAACCCGGTGGCTTGTTGAGGTATCAAACAGAGAAGTCAAAAAGATATTGGAGAAAGTGGTGAATCCGAGTCGGAAAGATTGGTCACTTAGATTGGACGATGCTCTATGGGCTTACCGGACTGCATACAAGACGCCACTCGAGATGTCACCATATCAACTGTTGTATGGGAAGGCATGTCATTTACCGGTGGAACTACATCATAGGGCATACTGAGCAGTGTAAAAACTCAATTTTGATCAAAAAGTTGTAGGAGAAAAGAGATTACTTCAGCTGAATGAATTAGATGAGTTTCGCCTTCATGCCTATTTCCTCACGGCTGTGTTTGTTCCCCGGAAAGTTTAAATCAAGATGGTTGGGAGCATTCACAGTCAAGTAAGTATTCCCTCACGGTGCAGTTGAAATTTATAGTCGCAATCCACTCGAAACATTCAAAGTCAACGGACACCGTCTAAAGCATTAATGGGGTGGAGAAGCTAACACTGACGTGATCTCCATCACATTGGCCGACACAACTTAAGCAGGAAGTAGTCAGGCTGAATGACTTAAAATCAAGTGCTCATTGGGAGGCAACCCAATTTTTAGCTCTTTATTGTATTTTTCATTCATATTTGCTTAATCATAGTTTTAGTAAGTTACTAGGTAGAAGAATAAAATAAAATTCTCGTTAATTTCTCCACAACATAACATGATATCATCGACTCACTAATTTTCAGGTTTTATGTTATGTAGGATGGAAAAAGGATCATCAAGCGAATATATTGTAGCAAAGTGAGCTACATTGAAGCAAAACATGAAAGCCAGATAGTGACCAAGCCCGCTTGAGGTGGGGTCCTTAACATCGAATCGAGGCCTAACCAGCAAAATGAATGATTCTGGTTCATTACCCCGTAGGAAGTGGGTCCCGAATTTTGACAGACGTGGGCAGTTGGTTGGTCTTCTATTCTTCCTAATAACCCCCCACTTTCACACTTTCCGACTACCTCATTACTCCATAACCACCACCCACTTTCCCCACATTCTCAACATTCCATTACTCTTCTCCACCTCCCCACCTCCTCGCTACACCAATGCTAGCCTTCCCTCTCCATCTATAAATATCACAACAACTCTTCCAAACTCCTCCACCACACTTCATAAAAGGCAAAAAGAGAGCATAATTGTGAGCTAGAGAGATACTATTAAAAAGTTTGGGGGAGAGTTAGGGCAAAACCAGTAATAGGGAGAAATGGCTTCACCATCCTCGTCTAAACGCCAACGGGGGGAGAGTTCACGACCATCCCAACCTATCTGCACCTTCGTTCGTCGAAAATTTGCAAGTGCCACCGCCGCCGACTGGTATGACTACATGCTCACCAAAGCCCTTACACCGGAGCGGGAGTTGGCACCGGATCCTAATGATGGGGAGCTCAATTCGCAAATTTACCAAAAGGGATGGGTAAATTCACCGAGGAGCCGGAACTAGCAGTTGTCAACATTGTCAAGGAGTTTTACGCAAATGCGGTGGACAAGGAACCATTTCAAGCATTTGTGCGAGGATGGTTGGTTCCGTTTAGTGCCGACGCCATCAACACATACTACCAACTACGGGTTCCTCGCCATTGCCAGTATGCGTACCTTCGTGATTCTGATCCTGACTGGGATGCCATAATCATGGAGATGACAAAGCCGGGAACATCATGGACAAAAGGGCGGAAGGCCGGCACCGTGTTCCCCAGCAAGACTCTTAGCAGGTATGGAAAAATCTGGTATGCCTTTCTCTGCGCGAAATTACTTCCGTCCCAACATACCTCGGACGTCACCAAAGAGAAGGCGTTGCTGTTGTACGCCATCGTGAAAGATTTTATAATTGATGTTGGGGCTATCATTTGCTTCTCCATCCGCCGATGCCTACGTGGGAATTTTTCTGGAGACTTGCCACACCCATCACTCATATGTGAGTTGTGCCGTCAAGTAGGAGTTAGATGGTCTGATGACGAGCCCACTCAAATGCCGCTCACACTGCTGGATTCAAGAATGATAGTGCGTTACTCTGTATGGACAGAAGGTGAGTCACACCCGCGTGGAGTGGGGTTCATTTTTTCGTCATCATTGGAAGACGATGTGGATGCTATAGAGGCATCGGGGGACGATGATGATGCAATGGGTGATCAAGGAGACGAAGAGATACCGCAGGCTGCGGCTATATCCCGATCTCAATTCCTTGAATTACAAAATCAAATGAGTGCACACACCAAGGCAACTCGTCGGGAGATGCGCCGATTGGCAATGAGGCAAGAGCACATGTTCGACGCTATGCACACATCATTTGCCTCATTGAACACAACTCTTCAAAGTTTCAACCCGGCGGCACAATTTTTATATCAACAGCCCGGTCCAATGCCAAGGTTCCCACCGAGTGATTCTGATGAAGAAGAAAAACAACCACCTCCTCCAGCTTAAGCATTGACAGGGAAGTCCTCGCGTACTTATTTTGATCAATTATCCAATGAGGACATTGTATTGTTTAAGTTAGGGGGATTCTAAATTTATGTTTGCTTGCATTTTAGTTTTTAGGGTTCATTTTTAATTTTGGTCACTTAAATTTCTGTATTGCATTTTATTTTCAGTATTGCATGATAGCTTAGGGAATTTATAGTAGTTCAGGTTTTGCATAGTAGATAATAGTGTAATGCATTTTGTTATTTGCATTTTGTTATTCACATCTAATAAAAAAATATATATGTTAATTAGTAATTATTGTGTTGTTTTAAGTTCATCAATGTTGTGTTTCATGTTATTGTGGGCCTATGATGTGATTGTCAAATAAGTAGAAAATAAAATATTGAGTATTAGAACTATGACACAATGATCGTTTATGAATCGAATCTTGAGTTTATTTGAAACTGGTATAAAAGGATAGTATGTTTAACAAACATCTGTGTTAATTGGTTAAGTTCAAGCCGGTACCTAAATGGTCTCTAAAGGATAATGCTAGAGTGAATGATAAAATGACAAGGATGGCTGGTAAAGGCTAAAGTTAGGCAAGAACTTAAGTTGGGGGATGTTATGTGGGGTATATAAGCTTATATATATATATATATATATATATATATATATATAAAAGTATTAATAAACACTGTAGCGTGCTTGTCTAGTTTTGTGGCCTTTGTTACTTAAGCAAGTAAGCCCGAAGGGATTGTCTTTACACCTAGCGCCCTAAGCTCTTAATGGTCTGGGAGTCGTTGGTCGAAAGCTCGTTAAGGTAGCATTGAAAAGCCTAAGGGAATAAGACATTGCATAGCTATGTGATCTAAAAAATAAAAAAATAAAAATGAATAAGACGGGAAATAAGAGCAAAAAGCCCCCGTAGATGAAAATAAAGCATAAGTACCCCGCGTGAACCCTTGAGATTTGTGATTGCTTGATTTTAGTTGGAACTATCTATTTTTGAAGTTTTTAAGTTTGTGCTGCATGATTCCTTCTAAGAGACTAGTTATGTATTGAATTTGAGTCGGAATCAGTTATCATGGATGTTACACACACACACACACACACACTATACCAGTGATTATGGCTTGAGATTCGAGGATTAAAGCGTATTTGTATATTGGTTTTTGATGGTTGATATTGTATAGTTGCTTATTTTCGCTGAGGCCGTTAAGATAATTTTGATTCTGCGATATTGTTGGATTTGATAGCATATAAGTAAATTTGTATTCATATCATTACATTGCATGTAGTTGATTTGTGCTCAAGGACTAGCACGGTTTAAGTTTGGGGGATTTTGATAAGTGTATTTTATATACGCATTTTAATATCCAATTCATGCTTATTTGTTGCTACAATCTTGTGATTATGTTCAATTTCACTTATTTTATGTTAATTCATGTGTAGATTGGTGGTTGTGGCATTCAACGTACAATTGGTGATATTCGGTGTGATTGAAATTGAATGGAGCATATTTGGAAGCAATTGAAGATAGCAAAGAAAGTCGATATGATTACCCCGTAGAAGTATGAACATTGTGATTTTATACCCTATTTGGGTCTTCTTCAATTCGATTAGCGAAACAAAGCCTGTCGGCGGGGCATTTTAGGTTACACACCCCCGTAAAATGGGGTCTTCATCATCGAAACAAAATAGAAAGGCAAACTTGCGTGGCGCGGCGTCCATAATATCTAAACTTGATTAGGCGGGGGTGGAAAATGTTGAGTGTCCTGTTTGGTTTATAATTCTCTTGGGTGCAATTTTAGTTTTTGCATGTCGAGATAACTCTAATTAATAGAGATTTAATTTGGGTTTTATGCTAGATATCTAGGACTCTGTTAAGGATAACAAGGAAGATTACAGAGGACATATTACAGAGATCTAAGTTAAGTTTTTGATAGCAAGTGTGGAGGAGTATTTCGAGGAGTTTTCAAGACGGTTGCAATCTTAGTCTTCGTGAAGGGTGTTTTCTAATATTCTTTGTGTTAGATTATTTATTGTAATTAGAAGAATGATTTCTATGATTTATTCAGTGTTTATTTCGTTTATTATGAACTAATTCACTTTTTAGGCTTGTGATGGATCCTTAAGTGAATCGATGATTTTGTAAACAAGATTAGAGGGCCTTGCTTTTGCGTGCTGAGAGGTAATGGTCGACGGTGTAGAACCTTTCTGAAGTCGTGCGCATGCCGCCGAAATACACTTGAGGGGCACGCTAGTGCTGCGTGATAGCTGAGGCTCATTGATGTGTTTTATTTTAATTTTTTAATTAAAATGATTGTAATTTGTTTTAAATGATATCTGACTGGTGTCAGACGTATCTTTCATAACTTTTATCATATTTTCATCATAGAAACTAGGGTTTACAAGGTGAGAGAGATTCCAACGAAGAACGAAGCCAAAACTCCATCTTCTCTAATTCTTATTGGGATTCTCCATCATTGTGGATTGATAATATTGTTTTCTGGATTTATATGAGGATTTGAACGTTGATATTGGTTTACAATCTACAATTGGGTTTGATCGTTCTATCCCTCATCTCTCAATTGTTTACTTGATAATCATGCTTAGCGTTGACCCTATAATGACTTTTGGTTCAGTCATGAACTAAACTCAATTATGGGATTCTAACGGATTTTAATATGTAGTTTGGTTACATGCTTGATTGCTAGGGCTGTTTTACATATCATATGGGAATTCTATTATGGTTGTTTTACACGTATGAATGCTTGATCACCATTTGTTTCAGTATTTGCATGGAATTGACAATGAACATGCGAGTATGGATTGTCGTCATAATTGCATACGTATATGGGGCTGTTGTATATGGCTTGCGTATTTCGTGAATGAGATAGACATATACTTATTCACCGTTTGAGTTAAAATAAGGGCTTGTGCTTAAATTCAGTATGATTGCAATTTCACATAGACATATAGTGATTTTGGTTATATTGTTGATTATATAGAATCTATCATCTATGGATGCTGTGTAAGTAGGCCATAGTGCATTAAAAAATGGCTATGACTCTATTAGTGCTCTTGACTATTTTCCTGTGATATGTGAACAAGTCTTGCATGATTGTGGTAGCTAGATGAAATATTAAATGAAGTTAGGATCCCATTATTTCCAGATTTGATTTATTCCATTAATATTCTTATTTTAGTTGTTATTTGCAATTAGTTTAATTCGCCAATTATAATCGTTAGTCTAAGCATATGAATATAGTGATTTAATTGATGCATAGTAGTTTGAATTTGACAACTTTCTCTATGGGATTGATACTTTACTTACTCTGTATTACTTATTGACGCATGTATGCTTGCATGAGTTAGAACTCTTTTGTCATAACTGAAAAAGAGGCAACAGGGGGTCCACCAATGATTATGCCGTCGAACGAATATTCTCTGTGAAAACGAATATTCTCCGACACAACGAATAACAACTTACTTACTTTGTAAAATTTTCAAATATCACCCTTAACTTTAACCTTTTCTCAATTTAACCTTTTACTAAATAAAATAATAATTATAAGAAAATTGAATACTTTCATTTCATAAAATTTGGGATCTCACATTAATGATGGTATCGGAGTATGCCACAAAATTTAACGAATTGGCTAGGTTTGCGCCATATCAAGTTAATGCAGATGAGCGCAAGGCGAGGAGATTTGAACAGGGACTGAAACCTTGGTTGTACAGTAGGGTCTCCCTGTTCCAGCTGAAGACATTCGCAGTGGTGCTTGAGAAGGCAATTCTCGCTGAGGGTGGAGGTAAGGCTGTGATAAAGTACAATCAAGAACAAAGAAAGAAGAAGAATGAGGGTGAAGGTAATAACGGTGGTAGTGGTGGTCGAAATGGTAACAATAACCTAAAGAGAAAATGGAATGGAAATGTGGGTGCTGGAAACCAGCAGGGTAATCAGCATAAGAAGAAGTTTGAAGCATGTGCTACATGTAGGGAGTTTCACGCGGGTGTGCGCTTAAGGGGGAAGCGTGTATGCTTTAACTGTGGCCAAGATGGTCACATTGCCCCAAATTGCAATCAACCCAAGAAGAATGTTTGCTACACATGCGGGTCAAAGGATCATTTAGCTCGTGAGTGCCCTAAGAAGAAAGCTGAAGAGACAACAGGAAACAAGGGAGGTAGCAGTGGAGGCACATTGACCATTGCTGGACCAACGTCATCAAACAGACCCACAACCAGAACCTTCAACATGACTGTGCAGGATGCTGTAAAAATCAAAAGATGTGGTGTCAGGTATTATCCCAATTAATGATATAGATGCTTATGTATTATTTGATTCGGGTGCTACTTGCTCATTTATATTTGATGAATTTGCTAAGAGGTTAGGATTGCCTAGTGAAGAATTGAATTTCCCTTTAATCATAGAAATTGTGAATAGGGAGGTGATTCTTGTTAGGTTCATATACAAGAATTGTAGGGTGAATATTAAGGGAAATGTCATGATGGTAGATTTAATCAAGATTAAACTTGGAGAGTTTGATGTTATTTTGGGAATGGATTAGTTGTTCAATTATGGAGCGATAATTGATTGCCAAAAGAAGTGTGTAAACTTTATGACTCCATCAAAGGTAGTTTTATATGGTAGCAGATTGCCTAGACATGCGAGATGACTGACGATTATGCAGGCCAAGAAGTTGTTGAGTCAAGGCTGTGTGGGTTATTTAGCTTACATAGTCGATACTCAGAGTAAGGGGTTGAAATTGGATGAGATACCAGTGGTTAAGAAATTTGTAGATATGTTTTTGGAGGATTTTCCAGGACTTTCGTCTGACTGAGAGATTGAGTTCGTGATCGACTTAGCGCCAGGAACCCCTCCGATATCTAAGACCCCGTACAGGATGGCTCTGGTAGAAATGAAAGAACTAATTGTACAATTGCAAGAGTTGTTGGACAAGAAGTACATTCAGCCGAGTGTGTCACCGTGGGGAGCACCGATGTTATTTGTGAAGAAGAAGGATGTGTTAATGCATCTTTGCATTGATTATAGGGAATTAAACAAAGTCACTATTAAGAATAAATATCTATTGCTAAGAATAGATGACTTGTTTGATCAATTGAAGGGTGCTAGATACTTCTCAAAAATAGATTTGAGAAGTGGGTATCACCAATTGAAAGTAAGAAAGGAGGATGTACCAAAGAAGACATTCAAAACTCGGTATGGACATTACGAGTTTCTGGTGATGTCTTTTGGTTTGATAGATACCCTTGCAGCATTCATGGATTTGATGAACAGGGTGTTTAAACCATTCTTAGATAAGTTTGTGGTGGTATTCATTGATGACATTATGGTTTACTCCAAATCTTAAGAAGAACACGTGGAACATTTACGTTTGATGTTGGAGACACTAAGAAAGGAAAAACTGTACGCGAAATTCTCTAAGTGTGAATTTTGGCTAGAATGTGTACAATTTCTTGGACATGTGATTGACAAAGATGGGATTTCAGTGGATCCATCAAAAGTTAAAGCCGTAATTAATTGGGAACAACCAAGAACACCCTCGGAGGTGAGGAGTTTTTTGGGACTGGCTAGCTATTATAGACGGTATATTCAGGACTTTTCCAAGATTGCCACTCCGTTAACAAATTTAAAAAGGAAAGCTGTAAAATTTGTTTAGACAGAGAAGTGTGAAGAGAGTTTTCAAGACTTGAAAAAGAAGTTAAGTGTGGCACCTGTGTTGTCATTACCAGATAATACAGGAAACTTTGTGGTGTATAGTGATGCCTCACATAAAGGATTGGGTTGTGTTCTTATGCAGAACGACAAAGTTATTGCATATGCATTAAGATGACTGAAGGACTATGAGAAAGGATATTCGACTCATGATTTAGAGTTGTCTGCGGTGGTATTTGCTCTAAAGATATGGAGACACTATCTCTATGGAGAAAAATATGAGATCTACATAGACCATAAGAGTCTGAAGTATTTTTTCATACAAAAGGACCTGAACATGCGTCAAAAGAGATGGATTGAATTAATAAAAGATTATGATTGTGAGATCTTTTATCATCCGGACAAGGAAAATGTGGTTGCAGATGCTTTAAGCAGGAAAGGTCGGGAAAAGTTGATGCTGATAACCACTCAGGAGGAGCTTATTTCAGCAATGACAAAGCTAGAGTTGGAAATAAAATTTCCCAAAGAATCCGATGAATGACTATTCCAGATAGAAGATAGTCCAAATTTGGTGGACAAGGTAAAGAATGCTCAACTACAAGATGAAGAATGTGTAAAAATCAAAGAGAAAGTGGTTGAGGGTAGTGAAGTGAAATACAAGATCGATACTGAAGGGTTGCTAAGATTCGAGGGAAGAACTTGGGTTCCAGCAGTACCAGATATTAAAGATGAAATCTTGACCGAAGCTCATAACTCAAGATATTCGATTCACCCAGGAAGTACGAAGATGTATCAAGATTTACGATGACATTTTTGGTGGCGAAACATGAAAAGAGATGTCGCAGAATGTGTTGCGAGATGTTTAACATGTCAAAGAGTAAAGGCAGAACACCAGAGGCTAAGCGGATTACTTCAACCGTTGGAAATACCAGAATGGAAGTGGGAACACATCACAATGGATTTTGTGGTGGGTCTTCCAACTACTCAGAGAGGATACGATGCGATTTGGGTGATAGTGGACAGACTGACAAAATCAGCACACTTTTTTCCAATAAAGATTAGATTCAATCTTGATCAGTTGGCAAAGTTGTATGTTAAATAAATCGTTTTGAGACATGGAGTTCCAGTGTCAATTGTGTCAGATAGAGATCCGCGATTCACATCAAATGTTTGGAAGAGACTATAATAATGCATGGGAACACAGTTGAGAATGAGTACAACATACCATCCACAAACAGATGGCCAAAGCGAACGAATAATCCAGATGTTGGAAGATATGCTTAGAGCATGCATCATGGATTTCAAAGGGAGCTAGGATGAACATTTACCATTGACAGAATTCACCTACAACAACAGTTACCACGCAAGCATCGACATGCCACCTTACGAAGCATTGTATGACAGGAAGTGCAGAACTCCACTGTGCTGGGATGAAGTCGGTGAACGTCAACTATTAGGACCGAAACTGGCACAACAAACTGCTGAGATTGTTAAACTCATCAGTATAAGATTAGTAGTTGCTCAAGACAGACAGAAGAAGTATGCTGATCAACACAGACAATATCGTGAATTCGATGTAGGAAATTTCGTGTTCTTAAAAGTTTCTCCTTGGAAGAGGAAAATTCGTTTTGGTAAAAAGGGGAAGCTAAGCTCGAGGTTTATTGGACCCTTTGAGGTGCTACGAAGAGTAGAAGGGGTGTTTTATGAGGTAGCTCTACCTCCAGAGTTGGAACACGTTCATAATGCTTTTCATGTTTCGATGTTACGACCGTATAAACTTGATTACAAGCATGTGATCGAGTACAAACCATTACAGTTCAATAAAGACTTGTCTTATGAAGAGGTTTCTATCCAGATAGTTGACAGGAAAGAACAAGTGCTCAGGAATAAAGTAATACCTTCCGTGAAGGTAATATGGAGGAACCACAATGTCGAAGAGGCTACGTGAGAACTCGAAGCTAAAATAATGAAGAATTACCCTGAGCTATTTGTTTGATCTATGTCTACGATTTTGGGGACAGAATCTTTTTAAGGAGGGAAGAATGTGACGAATGATTTATTTGAGTTGTGATTCTGAGGACAGAATTCTTGTAAGGAGGGAAGAATGTAACAATCCGGAAAATTAAATTATAATTTTAAATATTTATTGAATTATATAAATATTTAATTGATGTATTTATTGTTGAATAAATATCTGTTTAAGTTGATTTGATTGATTATTTATTTGTTAAATAAATAATTAATGAGTGAAGGAAATTAATGATTATGAGATAATATTCTAATTTAATTTAATAATTAACTTAGAGAGTTGATAGGGATTAAATAAATTATTATAATATTTTTAATTTAATTTGGTGATAAAATTGTGATAATAAACTATGCTATAAATGGGTTATTAAAATAAATTAAAGGAGTTTAATTTAGTTTTGCCAAACATGACTTAAAGATATTAAGTCTTTAATTTTTAAAGAGTTTTTGCCAAACAAAGCCTTATGGTTTTTGAATTTTGAATTTTAATTAAAATAAATAAAATATAAATAATATGTATTAAATTTTGGTAACTGATAACTTATTGGTATATTTATTATAACGTCGGTTTTAGACGTTTGGGTGTGTGCGTTGAGTTGAGTTTTATTTTACGTAAAAAGTATTTGGCCTAAGCCTAAGAAGAAATGAAGAAAGAAAGAATACAGAGAATTTGAGAGAGACTAGAGAGAGTTGAGAGGAGAGAAAGGTTCTGTGAATTGCAAGTTGTCTTCTAACAAGGGTTAACCAAGAAAGAGAAGGTATTTTTACATAACCTTAATATTATATATATATGTACGTATATATGTTTTACGGCATGAATTTTCAAGCTCTGTGAATTCAAATTATTATTTTTATTGTTGATATACAACTGATAACTTGTGATTATATGTATTGGTGGTGTTAGAGTTGTATTTAGACAAGGAATTGTATGCTAATTTATGTTCAAAAAGAAAGAAAATGATTTTATAGTGAATATGTGTATGAACATGGCTTGTAGGAGTATCAAAATTGATAGTTGATTGTAAGCTAATAGATAAATTGAGCCTTGAATATGTTAATTCGGTAAGAACCGAAGAGAACGTAGTTCGGATGAATTACTTTGGTGTATAATTGTGATTACAGTGTTAGTTTTGTCAAACAATGTCAAAAAATAGAGTTTTTGGTTTAAAACATGGCATTCAAGGATTTAATTTTTTTGAAGTTGTTGTTTAGTTGTTTTAAATCAAGATATATATATATATATATATATATATATATATATATATATATATATATATATATATATATATATGATGGGTAACGCTTATATGTAATTTATGTAAATTATACGTGTTAAATTGGGCGCTAGAAATTAAGATACAGATCAAAAGTAGCTTTATTTACATTCTTCGTGCTCAAACCCGTATTCGACGCCTCAAATACTAAGACTCAAGCAACAGTAATGAATCGAGAAATTCAGAACCTTTGTAAAATAATTTTATTTAATAAAATAATGAATAAAATTATATTATTTGTTATTATTATGTGTTAGTAAGAAGAATGTCATTCTATAACCTAGAAACGTCGGAACGTCGTAGTATTTTAACTACGTGAAGGAATTAAAGTGTTTGAATTTCCAAAACAAAAATAAAAGTTTTCCAAGAAATTTTTTGAAAAATACTATTCATCGATTTTCGCTCGGGAATTATTTTTGAACTTCTGAGAAATACGTAATGATAGAATATCAACGTAAGTTGGATTATGTAATAATAATTCAAGTATGAAAAACGCAATATTTCGCATGCGGACTTAATTTTAGAATGTTAATTATTAAAGTCTAATGAAATATAATGGTGGATCTTGTAGGAAGTACAAGTCCAATAAACATTAAGGAGCAAGCCCAAGATGTAATAATTTAAGCCAAAGTAAATTAATACAAGCCCAAAGGAATAAGCTAATCTAAGTGGACCTAAGCCCAATTAATGATCCAATGGGTAAAGCATGATCCATGGGGCAATCCATGGGTGAATTTGGTGACCAAGAACTTTAAGTAATGACCAAGATATTAATGTGGTGGCCAAGTAATATGAGTGGTTAGCAAGTTTACTTAAGGATTAAGTATGGAATAGTAAAGAGGTTTGTAAAGGAGGTGGATGTTCTAATGACCAATATGCCCTAAATTTAGAAAGTCTATAAATAGCAAGTTGGATTTCATTATTTGGTTGTTCAAATTATCCAAACACTTTCCTTTATAAAGCAACTTAAGTGTTAGAGAGAATAAGCACTTTTAAGTCAAACTTTCATTGTTAGATTTCCAAGAAGAAGAAAACTAGTCATCAAAGGTAAATGATGCTATGCCATTAGTCTTCTATCTCTACCATAATAGCTTGATAGAGAAGTGATGGTCATGTATGCTAAGCAATCATAAGAAGTGAATAAGTAATGGACTTAAACCGAATACGTCATGAATAAGTACGTTAAACCTAAATAAGTTATGAACTTATGCTGAACATATATGGACTTGTCATATGTTTACCTTAAGGAGATAGTATGATTGATAAGATGTAAGAATATTGCTTAAAAGACTTAAACCAATAAGGGTTCAGCATTGTCATGACGGGTCAAGCATGGTACATCTAATTAGGCATACACAAATGACCATAACAAAGGAGACTCAGCGCAATGATGCCGAGTCAGGTCATCTACTACTACTAAGAAAACTATGTATTTCACTACTATACTTGACAAGTTTTATTTAATACACTACTGAACTTTTAATTTTTCGAATTACATCACTGAACTAATTATTATTTTATAATTAAGTCATTCCGACAAAAAAGTTGACAGACGTTAAAATATTGCTTATGTGGCGCTGACGTGGCAAAAAAATAAAAAATATTGCTTATGTGGCAAAAAACTGAATTTTTAAAAAAAACAAAATTCTATTTTAAAAAAAAAACGGAATTTTAAAAAAAACAGAATTCTATTTAAAAAAAATTCTATTTTTTAAAAAAATTCTATTTTTTAAAAAAATCTATTTTTTTAAAAAAGTATTTTTTAAAAAATTCTGTTTTTAAAAAAATTCTATTTTTTTAAAAATCGGTTTTTAAAAAAATTTCTGTTTTTAAAAAAATTCCCTTTTTTTAAAAAGTCTATTTTTTTTTAAAAAAATCTATTTTTTAAAAAATTATATATTTTTAAAAAACTCTGTTTTATTTTATTATGTTTTTGTTGTTTTTAAAACGGCAAAATGAGTATTTTTTTATTTTTAAAATCTGTTTTTGATTTTTTTTGCCACATAAGCAATATTTTTTTATTTTTTTGCCACGTCAGCGCCACATAAGCAATATTTTAGCGTCTGTCAACTTTTTTTAACGGAATGACTTAATTGTAAAATAATAATTAGTTCAGTGATGTAATTCGAAAAATTAAAAGTTCAGTAGTGTATTAAATAAAACTTGTCAAGTATAGTGGTGAAATACATAGTTTTGTCCTCTGCTAACTCACACCGTGGCGTGACACAGAGAAGAAATGTCGGCGCCGCAGCGCCAGCCTTAGGGTTTAGACAATGAAGAAAGTTTATAAGTATAGCATGAATGGTAATTTATTTACAATGAACTAAGAAACTTAATGAAATATTGTTAAGACATGTTTAAACCTTAAGTATGATCACTTAGGGTTGAAGTAAGTCAATTGCATGTGAATGTAAGAACGACGTAACAGAAAGCTAGAGCCAATAAATAACAAATCTAAATCATGTTTAGATTAAGAAGAAGGGTAAGATTCGTTAAGAATCATGTATGTTCATTCATAACCTAATGTGTTATGTGATGTGATTATCTACTGTAGAGACTTAAAGATTTAAAGTGCACGTGTTATAACTGTAGTAGACGTTGAAGGCAAGTATTCTAACCCTTGTTTCAGTTCAATCTGGATAAGCTTCGTGGTTCATGTATTTTTACGCATGAATTATTGTATGATAAAGTCAAAGCCAATTCTTTTGGCTAGACTTATGATAGGTTGGATTTTTTTTTTTCAATCTATCAAAGCATGGTCAATGTTGTACCAAGTTATATTGGTGTGGTTTTCAAATGAAGACTGAGTATGCTAAAAATATTTTGTCGTCAAACGACAGGCACATGAGGTTGTCACAACTTAAACGTATATACGTTTAATGAATGTAGTGTTGATCAACATAGAGTACTATAGGTTGATCACCTAGACGTGCTCGTAAGAAATGTCGGACTTACGGACTTAGTGTCGGGATGTCCTTTTCAAATAAAGTATGAAATGCTCAAGGTCTTGGACTAGAATTGATGTTTTACTAAATATTGTTATTGTAAAACGTTTTAAAGAAAAGAGAAGTGTTATTTTGAATTATTGATAGTACTTCATAACTATTATTCAGTTATTGAATATATATGATTCCTATGTTTCAAGCATGTTGTTTATTAGAATTGTCATACTTGCTGAGCTAGTCATGCTCACTCTTGCTTGAACCATATGAACGCAGCTAAGATCGAACGAACCGAATGATTCGACAAGGATAAGGGCAAGGCGAAGACAAACCCATAGAGTACTTACGTAATAGTATAGGTTTAATGTTGTATTATATTTGATAATATGACAAGAACAAATGTAATGGTTATAAAGAACCTGGGGAACGTTAATATTATTCTGAATATATATAGAAGACATATTCGTTCTTTTAAGACTTTTTCAATTGAATGTATGTATGAATGGTAGTACCGTGTAGCACCATCTGTTGGGTTAGAAGATACCCAGATTTGGGGGCGTCACAGGTTGGTATCAAAGCATTAGGTTATAAAACTTAAGGGGGCGTCACAGGTTATTAAAAACCTTAAGTCATAACCTTAAGAGAAGTTAAAGAAGCAAAAGAAGAAAATAACCTTATAAAAATGCATTATGAATATGTTATGTGTTTTTATTATTCTACTGATGTGTACTAATCAACTTAATTGTTTTGTGTAGATGTCAGGTGTAAATGGAATGCAGTTAAATGTAAAGGCAGTTAATGAAGAATCGGTTAATCAGATAGAGATTATACCGAACCCCATAGCGGCAGCGCCCGAAGTTTTAGTGGTTGAGTCTGGAGACTCAGAGGACCCTGATCTCATGTCTGTGTTTGACGGCATGATTGAAGAAGAGTAGTAGGTAGTGTCCTTCAACACAGTAGCAGTAGCAGCAGAAATGGCTCTGGGGGAGTCAATGATGTCACTTTTTATGTCAGTGTTGGATAGAAACATCCATTACTGTCAGGAGGTTAAGGAGCTAAAAGCAGAGCTCCAGGCTGTTATAGAGGATAAGACGGACGTGTAGTCCATGTGGGAGCAGGAGCACGATGAGAGAGTTTTGGCTAAGGACAAGGTCCATAAGCTGAAACAGGAGGTCTTTGAGCTCAGTGGCGAGCTAAAGACCAAAAAGCAGAAGATAGGAAGAATGTCCTATATTCATAGGAGTTCTCATGCGAACTTCCAGCAGCAGGTAGCTGGTTATCCCATTGAGGCAGGGCAGACGCGGCATATTATCAGCCGTGATATTATTAACGGTCTTTTGCCAAGGTAGATTTTGATAATGGCTTAAGGCAGATGTAATCTAATAGTAGCTAGAGTAGTTTAGATATGTAAATATTTTGTATCTAGTAGTGACGTAAAACCCTCTTTTGTATAGGAAAGGGTAGACTTTTGTAAATCCTAATTTTTGGAAAGCAATTGCGGGAAAGTAATGTAATCAGCTTAGGCTGTGTAATGTAATCGATGTAGTATTATACTACAATGAAGAAATCAATATAAGCCTTTTTTGAAAAAAAAATATTGAGTAATGAATGTTGAAGTTATTGTTTAATCTTGAATAATAACTAACTAATAAGAAAGGAATAATAACACGATGTGTTATTTATTGTATCAGCAAAATGCCACCAAGAAGAGTACAATGAAACCAAGGCGCTAATGTAAATCAATAGGAGGGAGGTCCAGTTAACCCTATGTACGAGTTTGTTAATCTTTTAACAGCCGCATTTAATAGAACTGGGGCTAATATCCCCGTAAATTCGGGAGTGGCACGATCTACTACCTTCAAGGATTTTAAAAGTGTGGGTCCGCCGGAGTTCAAAGGAACTACGGACCCTATCGAAGCCCAAATGTGGGTGAAAGAAATTGAGAAGGAATTTGTGATAGCAAATGTTAACAAGGGCCAGAAGGTTGCCTTTGCAACCTACATGATGAAGGGAGAGGCCAACTTTTGGTGGGAGGCCAATCAGGCTAGGGCTGGGATCGAGAATCTAACGTGGGTGAGGTTCAAGGAGATATTCTTCGAGAACTACTTTCCCACGAGTATGCAGGCGAGAATGGAGATGCGGTTTTTAGATTTGAAACAAGGGGACATGATGGTTCCCCAATACACCGCCAAGTTTAATGAACTGACGAGGTTTGCTCCACACCAAGAGGACATTGAGGTTAGAAAGGCGTGATGGTTCAAGCAGAGCTTGAAACCCTGGCTCTATAACCATATATCTGTGTTCTAGAGTACTACTTTTGGGACCATTTTAGAGAAGGCGATAATCGCCGAAGGTGGTAGCGAGGCGTTGAGCCAGTACCACAAAGACAAGAAGAATAAAGGGAAAGTGGATGGGGGAGTGAAGGTCGAGGGAGCCAGCGGGAGTGGCGAAGGGTATAAACGAAAGATGGTTAACTCTGGAAATACTTAAGTGAAGCAAGGAGACCCGAAGAGGAGGATGGAGGCCTGCAAGACTTGTGGGAAGACTCACTTAGGAGTCTGTCTCAAGGGGAAGGCCATATGCTACAACTGTGGACAGGAGGGGCACATTTCGCCTAACTGTCCAAGTCCGAAAAAGAACCACAGATGCTTTGTGTGTTGGTCAACTGACCACATGGCAAAGAACTACCCGAAGAAAGGAACGGACGGGAATCGGGGCCCTAATAGCGGTAAGTTAGCTATTAGTGGTCCAGCGCAGCCAAGTAGGCCGATGGGCCGTACCTTTAACATAACAGTCCAAGATGCGGTTGCATCAGGGGACGTAGTCGCATGTATTATTCCGATCAACGACCTAAATTCTTACGTGTGACGCCCCCAAAACAGGTATACATCACCCATCTTGAGTCGCCAGATACATGGTACAGAACTCAACTACAAACTTAATTATATAACTATTGTGCAAAATACGACAAAACATAGCTGAGAGTTTAAACACGAATATTCCCTTCTAGACAATATCCACACTCAATGGAGTCCTCATTACAATTATTATCACACTATTTTATAAAAATAGTGAGGACTACTATAGCCACTATCTTGGACCATCACTCCATTTCCCGACTAGTCCCAGCTATATTCTCATTTCCTGAAAAGAACAGTGAAAGAAAAGGGTGAGCTCAACTAGCCCAGTAAGAAATATTATGACTAAGATAATGCAGAATAAATTATCCTTAGCCTTAAACAGTATAACAACTGATAGAATATAATAGACAACAAGTTTTAGATCAACAACTGCAGCGAAATAAACAATCCATTAGAAGAGTCAAGTAGACATAATGTCTACTATCTCCTCTAGATTAAAAGTCCATCATTAATATTTTATTCCTGTAATACTTATCAACAGTTCTTTGTTATACTCAAGACAAAAAGAACTCTCATCACCTGTCTTCACCCGAACCACCAAATATTATAGTTAAATCCATAATTTATATTTATAATCATATAACTCAACAGTTCCTCCTTGCCACAAAGGCTTAATAGAATGTTTACTCAAAATCCTTACCTCAAAGGCTAAAGATATTCAAATGTAATAACAATGATCATACCAATCAGTTGTATATCTTTGCACTACGGGCCAAAGATATTCAACTATAAAACCAATGGTCATGATCAGACCAATCAATTGTCTGTCAGTGCACTACGGCCAAAGACATTCAACTGTTAACTAATGGTCATGATCCTTCCAATCACATCATCGACTTATCCCTACACTACGGCCAATGATAGTTGTTAGTATCACCAGTGGTCATGATCATGTCATACACATGTATATATTTGCACTACGGGCCAAAGCTATCAATCAACAGTTCATCTTTGCACTATGACCGAAAATATCAATCAACAGTTTTTTTTTCACTACAGGCCAAAGACATACAACTATAAAACCAATAACCAACAGTCCATCTATGCACTACGGGCCAAAGATGACTTTTAACGCAATATAAGCATGAGGATCATGACAATAATATAAAGAATCAGTCAAATGAGATAAAAGGATAAATATTAAACATTTATGATACAATTTATCTAGAGTTCAAGAATATCTAAATTGTCAACATGATCACCAATTGTGGAGTAAAATTCAAGAATAATATTCATGTATTAAAAATTAATTTGGACAGAAAAGAATCAATTTTTCATCGTGAATAGTATCCTGTGAATAGTACTTAGTAAATAGTAACCCGTGAATAGTAATTCGTGAATAGTACTCCGGCACGAAAAAGTGCCTCAAATACCCGAGTGAATAATACTAGAGTGAATAGTAACTTCGACAAAAAGGTAGAAATTCCACAATAAAATTCATATTAATATTTCGGCATAATGATATTGAAAGAAATAATATCATTTATGAAGAAAATAACATTCCTTACAATTGTGGAACGAAAATAATATTCCAACAAATATTGAACGAGGATAATATAACTACGAATATTGAACGAAGATAATATTCTTTATGAATATTGAACGAAAATAATATTCATACGAATACGAAAAATAATATCTTTTCAGAATATTAAATAAATAATACCCCTTACCTCGTAAGAAGACCGATATCGTGAAGTAGTGAAGTAGCAGACTACTCTTCTTCTTTCTCTCTATAGTTTCTCTCTCTATAATTGCTCTTGTGAGTCTTAGTGAATTGGTGAGAATGAAGGAAGAATGAGCTTCTATTTATAGGAAAATATAGTTTCGATAATTGCACGTTTTGGGGCTCAAAATATTACAGCATAATACCTTCATCTTTTCCTTCATTTTTAATTTAGTCATGCAAGTATTATCAAACTTGCACCATCTCCCCTAATAGTATATAATGTGAATCAATAGTACAATCATGTGACTCAATAGTTCTATACATGTGAAAAAAATAATTACAGTATAGTACCATCATCTATACCTCCATTTTTAATTTAGTCATGCAAGTATTATCAATCTTGCATCACCTCCACTAATAGTACATACATGTGAATCAATAGTACACACATGTGATCACATAGTTATAAGCATGTGAATTAATAGCAATTAATTACTCATTTATCCGATTAATTACCCGATTGGTCAATATAACCTCCAAATATCAATTATTATCAAAATAAATGTCGATTTCCACTAACACTAACAATCCCAACATAATGGAAATATTTTTATCAACAATTTCATTTTTGAAATTTCAAAGTTTGACTTTTTCCAAAAAAGTCAACTGTTGACTTTTTTAAACCAAAAAGTCAACCCTGGTAAATTTTGTGTTTATAGTCTATTTCTACTAATTTCATCATTCCGAACTCAAATATCACGTCCGCGTCTCCAAATTCAACTCCGAACTCAAATTTGATTTTTAATAACATTCATCATTAATATTATAACTCACAATATTAACTATCAGATCGTTCCCAAGAAAGAGGGGGCTTTCCGATAAGGATTTCTCCTTATTGGCGCGAAATTAGATGACCTAACCTCTCCTTGACAGAACTTCTAGACATCGCAATATTGCAAATAATAATATGAATAACTTTTGTCGCCTCAATTATTGATTTAATAATATAAAATATTGTGACAATAATTGAATAAAATCGAAAGTGACTTCTCACGTAAGCATCAATAATCAAAGATATTGTGCAAGATCAGCAGCTACTATGCAACCAATGCAGTATTACTATACTATCACTGATTATTTTATGACAACTTGCTTACTTTGAAATTTTTTCACATATCACCCTTAACTTTAACCTTTTATCAATTTAACCATTTACTAAATAGAATAATTATAAGAAAATTGAATACTTTTATTTCATAAAATTCGTGGTCTCACATTATGTGCTGTTTGACTCGGGTGCTACTTGTTCGTATATAGCATGTGATTTTTCTAGACGATTAGGATTACTTCCCGAAAAGCTGCCCGTACCTTTAAATATTAAGGTAGCAAATGAAGAAATAATTCATGTTGAAGATGTTCATAGGAGTTGTTGCGTAGATATACGGGGTTGTAAATTATCAGTAGATTTGATACCGATAAAGTTAGGGGAATTAGATGTAATTCTCAGAATGGATTGGTTAGTTAACCATGGGGCAATTATAGATTGTCAGAAGAAAAGTGTAAATATTAAAATGTTAAGACAACCTAATGTAATATTTTACGATGATAGATCTCCGGGACGTTCGTGTTGTCTAACCATGACACAAACTAGGAAATTATTAAGGAAGGGATGTGTAGGTTACCTGTGTCATGTTGTTGATACCCAGAGAGTAGTAGTAACCATGGAACAAATACCTATAGTTAAAGAATTCACGGACGTATTTTCGAGTGAATTGTCGGGTCTTCCACTGGATAGGGAGACCGAGTTTGTAATAGACATTGTGCCAGGAGCGGCACCAGTTTCTAGGGCACCGTATCGTATGCCGCTAGTGGAAATGAAGGAGTTAATGGTACAGTTGCAAGAACTGTTAGATAGAAAGTACATACAACCGAGTGTTTCACCATGGGGAGCACCGATACTATTTGTCAAGAAGAAGGACGGATCGTTGAGACTTTGTATCGACTACAGAGAGTTGAACAAGTTGACGATAAAGAATAAATACCCATTACCCAGGATCGATGATCTCTTTGATCAGTTGGAAGGGGCTAAGTATTTCTAAAATAGATTTAAGAACGGGGTATCACCAGTTGAAGGTTAGGAAGGAGGATGTACCATAGACAACATTCAGGACTTGTTATGGTCATTATGAGTTTCTGGTAATGTCATTTGGATTGACTAATGCACCAGCTGCATTTATGGATATGATGAACAGAGTGTTCAAACAATATTTGGACAAGTTCGTCGTGGTGTTTATCGATGATATTCTAGTCTATTCTAAGACGCTAGAAGATCATGTTGAACACCTAAAATTAGTGTTGGAGACACTAAGGAAGGAAAAGTTGTATGCGAAGTTCACTAAGTGTGAATTTTGGTTAGAAAAGGTACAGTTTTTAGGTCATGTCATTTACCATGAAGGGATTTTAGTAGATCCAATGAAGGTGGACGCTGTGATGAATTGGGAACAACCAAAAATGCCGACTGAGGTGTGGAGTTTCTTAGGGTTAGCGGGATACTATCGGAGATTCATTCAGGATTTTTTGAAGATAGATACTCCGTTGACTAACTTAACAAGGAAGACGGTGAAATACGTGTGGACCGATAAATGTGAAGACAGTTTTCAAGAACTGAAGAAAAGGTTGAGTGAAGCACCTGTTTTGTCATTACCCGATGACACAGGAAATTTCGTAGTTTATAGTGATGCTTCGCATAAAGGACTGGATTGCGTGCTCATGCAGCATGGCAAGGTCATTACGTATGCATCATGGCAGTTGAAGGATTATGAGAAAGTTTACCCTGCTCATGATCTGGAACTGGCCGTAGTAGTTTTTTCCTTAAAGATATGGAGACATTATCTTTACGGAGAAAAATGTGACATATACACGGACCATAAGAGTCTAAAATATATCTTCACACAAAAGGAGTTGAATATGAGACAAAGGAGATGGATAGAGTTGATAAAGATTACGATTGTGAAATCCTGTATCACCCTAGAAAAGCCAATGTAGTTGCCGATGCCTTCAGTAGAAAGGGTCGGGAGAAGTTATCTATGTTAACGGCTCAAGCTGAGTTAATAACAGAGATGGCTAGGATGGAAATAGAAGTGAAGTTACCAAGAGAATTGGAACAAATATTGTTTATGATAGAGATTCAACCAACTATCGTAGGAAGAGTCAAAGGGGTGCAGCTCAAAACTGTTGAGTGTGCCCGGGTAAAGGAGCGACTAACCAATGAAAAAGATACTAAGTACAGTCTTGATAATGAGGGATTATTAAGATTTGAAGGAAGAATTTGGGTTCCAAATGAGACGGAATTAAAGGAGAAGGTATTACAAGAGGCTCATAGTTCGAGGTTTTTGATTCATCCTGATAGTACTAAGATGTATTAAGACCTTCGACAGAGTTTTTGGTGGCCGAACATGAAGAGGGAAATAGCTGAGTATGTGAGTAGGTGCTTGACTTGCCAGAAAGTTAAGGCCGAACATCAACGACCAAGTGGCTTGTTACAGTTATTGGAAATTCCAGAGTGGAAGTGGGAGAATATCACGATGGATTTTGTGGTGGGACTTCTGACTACAACGAAAGTGTATGATGCGATTTGGGTGATAGTGGACCGATTGACGAAGTCGGCTCACTTTTTGCCAATTAGGATTAAGTATAACTTAGACCAGTTAGCTAAACTTTATGTTAAGAAAATAATTTCTAGACATGGAGTACCAGTTTCGATTGTGTCAGATCGTGATCCACGATTTACATCGAACTTCTGGAGGAGTCTACAAGAGCAGTTGGGAATGCAGTTAAAACTGAGTACGGCATATCATCCACAAACTGATGGACAAAGTGAGAGAACAATTCAGACGTTAGAAGATATGTTAAGATCTTGCATCATGGATTTCAAGGGTAGTTGGGATGATCATCTACCGTTAGTAGAATTTGAGTATAACAATAGTTATCATGCAAGCATAGGTATGCCGTCTTACGAAGCTTTGTATGGAAGGAAGTGCAGAACACCATTGTATTGGGATGAAGTGGGAGAACGCTGAATGCTAGGGCCAGAATTGGTGCAGCAAACCGCAGACATGGTAAAGTTAATACGAATATGTCTCATAGTAGCTCAAGACAGACAAAAGAAGTATGCGAACTTGCATCGAGAAAATAGAAAATTTGAAGTAGGCTCCTACGTATTTCTAAAGGTATCTCCCTGGAAAGGAAAGATACGCTTTGGAAAGAAAGGAAAGTTAAGTCCAAGGTTTATAGGACCTTTTGAAGTGTTAAAACGAGTAGGTGAGGTAGCTTATATGGTAGCGTTACTTCCAGACCTAGAACGATTACATAACATATTTCATGTATCGGTATTGCGTCCTTATAAGTTGGATTATAAGCACATAATAGAGTATGAGCCTATTCATGTTGAGAAGGATTTAACGTACGAAGAGACGCCAATTCAAATTGTCGATAGAAAAGAACAAGTTCTGCGGAACAAAGTTATACCTTCCGTGAAGGTGCTATGGAAGAACCACGATGTAGAAGAAGCAACGTGGGAATCGGAAGAAAAGATAAGGAAGGATTACCCTTAGTTGTTTGCGTAATGTGATATGAGATTCTGGGGACAAAATCTTTATAAGGGGGAAGAATGTAACGACCGAGAAATTCAGATCCTTTGTAAAATAATTTTATTTAATAAAATAATGAATAAAATTATATTATTTGTTATTATTATGTGTTAGTAAGAAGAATGTCGTTCTATAACCTAGAAATGTCGGAACGTCGTAGTATTTTAACCACGTGAAGGAATTAAAGTGTTTGAATTTCCAAAACGAAAATAAAAGTTTTTTGAGAATTTTTTTGAAAAACACTATTCATCGATTTTCACTCAGAAATTATTTTTGAACTTCCGAGAAATATGTAATGATAGAATATCAACGTAAGTTGGATTATGTAATAATAATTCATGTATGGAAAACGCAATATTTTGCATGCGGACTTAATTTGAGAACGTTAAGTATTAAAGTCTAATGAAATGTAATGGTGGATCTTGTAGGAAGTACAAGTCCAATAAACATTAAGGGGCAAGCCCAAGATGTAATAATTTAAGCCAAAGTAAATTAATACAAGCCCAAAGGAATAATCTAATCTAAGTGGACCTAAGCCCAATTAATGATCCAATGGGTAAAGCATGATCTATGGGGAAATCCATGGGTGAACTTGGTGACCAAGAACTTTAAGTAATGACCAAGATATTAATGTGGTGGCCAAGTAATATGAGTGGTTAGCAAGTTTACTTAAGGATTAAGTATGGAATAGTAAGGAGGTTTGTAAAGGAGGTGGATGTTCTAATGACCAATATGCCCTAACTTTAAAAAGTCTATAAATAGCAAGTTGGATTTCATTATTTGGTTGTTCAAATTATCCAACAACTTTCCTTTATAAAGCAACGTAAGTGTTAAAGAGAATAAGCACTTTTAAGTTAAACTTCCATTATTAGATTTTTAAGAAGAAGAAAGCTAGTCATCAAAGGTAAATGATCCTATGCCATTAGTCTTCTATCTCTACCATAATAGCATGATAGAGAAGTGATGGTCATGTATGCTAAGCAATCATAAGAAGTGAATAAGCAATGGACTTAAACCGAATAAGTCATGAATAAGTAAGTTAAACCTAAATAAGTTATGAACTTATGACGAACATATATGAACTTGTCATATGTTTACCTTAAGGAGATAGTATGATTGATAAGATGTAAGAATATTGCTTAAAGGACTTAAACCAATAATAAGTCATAAGGAATGAAATCTTGTAGTTTATAATTTGTTAAGTTATGAACCTATGAGGAATAAGTCATAACCTAACTTAAAAATAAGTTATTGTAATGTGTAAGTTAAAATGTCTATAGTATGAATTGAATCCATTTGGAATGATGAATAAATCACTAGTAACGAAGTTTTGCCGGAATTCACATGATTGGACGATAACTGTCGAATTCGTGAAATTCTCGGAATGGAAGTCGAATTTTATGTTTGAACTCGAAAATAATGTTTTTCGATGGAGATAAGTCATAATTGGTATTATAGAGTTGCGGACTCGAAAATGACCGAATTCTGACTTAGAATAAAGAAACGAGCGTTGAATGTTCACGAACGTTTATCGTTTTTGTTAAAAATGAACCAATAGATGAATTTTGAGTAAACAAAGTCAAATAAATAAAATTCTTGCATGAACACGTAGAGTATATAATTTGTGAACCGTAGGCTTTTGAACAAGCCAATTCGGACTTATAACGAAGAAGTTATGAGACTGGAAATCTCACAAAGTCAAAAATTTGCCAAATTTTTCTGAGGCACAGAGTCCGCGCCGCAACGCGACTCAAGGTATAAGGGCCCACGTCACAGCGCGAGGCCGAAGCATGGTACACTGCTAATTGGCACTGCAACGCGGCCATAACAAAGGAGACTTCATACTGCAGTCACGAGTTCAGGGCTACACTCTCTGCTAACTCACGCCGCCGTAGCGACACAAGAGAAGAAATGTCATACATAGTGACTCCAAATTTTTAGGGTTTAGACAATGAAGAAAGTTAATAAGTATAGCATGAATGGTAATTTATTTACAATGAACTAAGAAACTTAATGAAACATTATTAAGACATGTTGAAACCTTAAGTATGATCACTTAGGGTTGAAGTAAGTCAATTACATGTGAACATAAGAACGACGTAACAGAAAGCTGGAACCAATAAATAACAAATCTAAATCATGTTTAGATTGAGAAGAAGGGTAAGATTCATTAGGAATCATGTATGTTCATTCATAACTTAATGTGTTATATGATGTGATTATCTACTTTAGAGACTTAAGGATTTAAAGTGCACGTGTTATAACTGTAGCAGACGCTGAAGGAAAGTATTCTAACCCTTGTTTCAGTTCAATCTGGACAAGCTTTGTGGTTCATGTATTCTTACGCATAAATTGTTGTATGATAAAGTCAAAGCCAATTCTTTCGGCTAGACTTATGATATGTTGGATTTTTTTTCAATCTATCAAAGCATGGTCAATGTTGTACCAAGTTATATTGGTGTGGTTTTCAAATGAAGATTGAGTATGCTAAAAATGTTTTGTCATCAAACGACAGGCACGTGAGGTTGTCACAACTTAAACGTACATACGTTTAATGAATATAGTGTTGATCAACATAGAGTACTATAAGCTGATCACCTAGACGTGCTCGTAAGAAATGTCGGACTTACGGACTTAGTGTCGGGATGTCCTTTTCAAATAAAGTATGAAATGCTCAAGGTTTTGGACCGGAATTGATGTTTTACTGAATATTGTTATTGTAAAACGTTTTAAAAAAAAGAGAAGTGCTATTTTGAATTATTGATAGTACTTCATAACAATTGTTCAGTTATTAAAGATATATGATTCCTATGTTTCAAGCATGTTGTTTATTAGAATTGTCATACTTGCTGAGCTAGTCATGATCACTCTTGCTTGAACCATATAAACGCAGCTAAGATCAAACGGACCAAAGGATTCAGCAAGGATAAGGGCAAGGCGAAGACAAACCCGTAGAGTACTTATGTAATAGTATAGGTTTAATGTTGTATTATATTTGATAATATGACAAGAACAAATGTAATGGTTATAAAGAACCTGGGGAACGCTAATATTATTCTGAATATATAGAAGACATATTCGATCTTTTGAGGCTTTTCAATTGAATGTATGTGTGAATTGTATTACCGTGTAGTACCATCTGTCGGGTTGGAAGATACCCGAATTTGGGGGTGTCACACGCGTCGCAGTGCCAAACTCAGCGCCGTAGCTCCAAACTCTCGTCGCAGTGTCAACCCCAGACCTATGACTCACGTCGCAGCACCAGTACCGCCATCCCTAGTATAAATTGTGCCGTCGCAGCACCGGTTAGCAGAATGGCCAGAAAGTGTATTTTAATTACACAAAGTCTGTAATTGTTGATACGAACTTACCTGAGGGGTTCAAAATATACCATATTATTATGAGTCACGAACTTACCATATGCATTAGTTTTAAGAACCGCACCTAATCCTAATAATATCTGACTAATCTTAATAGTTTCTAACTATCGAATATACACATGAGAAAAGAATCACCTTTTCACCACACATACATTGATAGCGTGACACCGACATTCCAATGATTATCAATGTGATAAACTGAGTGCAAGCACAAAACCCTTGCCCATACAAAGGTTTGTACAACTCAACCATCACATGAGTCCTCAATTGAAATCCCGCCTAAATCTATCTTACTCATAACTTACTCTTAACTTGCTCAATACGAACTCCTCGCATCACATTATTTATAACTCCTCGCGAGTTTATCTCGTATTGTATCATAGTACATTACCTTCATAGCATCAAGCTATAATTATTAAAACATTACAAACCATCTTTCTCTTATAACTTAAACAGATCACGTCGTGATCTTATTCTATAATCATCTCCCTTAAAATTCTTTTCTTAACTCGTGATCGTTTTGTTTTACGATCCTCTTTCTTTCCTTTTCCATCATTTACGATTTTATTTATGCTTTTAATCTTACAGGCTTTGTCTATTCATCATTATTCGTTATCTTGGCTATTGGAGTTAGGTAACTCCCATTTCTTATCTTTATATCTCTTCAAGATACTTCTTTGAATATTTTTGTTTATTTAACAATTCTTCCTTTAAAAATTTTTAACTTCATTTACATTGCTCAACATTTCATTCAAGTTCCACATTTTCATCATACATATCCAATTTCTATACTTGGTACACATCGAGTCTCTAATAGTTTTAATATGGTACGCCGAGTGGTTTTCCACAAACAACCAACAAGCTAGGTTCTGAGTTGCTAGTTCGTATATACCTCCGCTCTATGAAGGAATTGTTTAGCCCAGATATCATACATAAACTATTAAAGAGTACGATTGTACCATACTTAAATATAACTTTTTTATTCTTAACTTCTCTTTATCATTCTCTTCTTATAGACATTGTCTATTTATTATCACCTTACATACTTATTATTGGAGTTGGGTAACCCCACATTTATTTTCCTTATAACTATGCGAGATTCTTCTTTGAATCCTCTCATGTATGTTTTAATCCCTTCTTTATAAATTTCTTAAATTACTTCTTATTGTTCAAACTCTATTTGAGTTTATTCATTCATTATCTTCACCTCTCCTCTCTAAGGTTATAGCCTAAGGTACTCTTACCTAAGGTTTCTAACCTATCAGCTTTGATACCAACTGTAACGACCCCAAAATTCATACAATTTAATTCTCGACTTCGGTCATTAACAATACATTCAACCTCTAATTTTACATCATTAAACGATATTACAACCATTGAAATTTTGGGAATAATTAAAATTTTCTATTACAATTAAAATTTTATATTACAAACTATTCTCGTTCCCAAAACTTTCAACCTTTACATCTAAATATCTCAGAATCATTTAAATACTACAAGAGTTTTCATCGCAAAACGATATTAATACATTATTCGGAACCTTAAACATGGTTCAAATAATAATAACTCAACCAAAGTGTATAAATCTTCAAGTATCACATCTGATTCATATCTTTCAAGTAGCATATAACTTTACCTTAAATATTTAACCTGCAAAAGTGGTTATTTGCAAGGTTGAGCTCGACAGCCCAACAAATTTAACAGTCTATCATGTTTCACATAGCACACAATTCCATATGCACTATATTTCCTTTACTATGCAAATCCGCATGCAACATATATTCTTTATTATGCATATCCTACATGTAATAATAATTCCTTACAAAGCATACATTTATGCATTATAAATTTCTAATTTATCGAGTTACATTATACAACATGCATGTGCTATCACATATCACATATAAATTGAGTTCCATAACCCAATTAACTTAGTCATATTTTGACTTTAACAATTCATAAAGCATGGTATATAACTCACCACATAATCACATTTAATCCAAAAACATAATAAAACTGAAAAACTTGCATTTGATGTTGTTTAATGTTTATAACTTATCTGCTCTGTGATGATCCTACACAAATTGAGGATACATACATATCCATATTAGTTTCACATACAAAATTCACATACTCAATGTAAACTAATTTTATTTAACTATAATATTTTGTTCTTATCTTAAAACCATTCCATGTTTCTTTAGAAACTTTTGTCCGTTATAATCTTTTTTTTATGCCCAAAAAGGTTCTCTCATGGATTTAGTATGTAAATACTTAACGTATCAAAATATAAACCATTTATATCCCCTTTTTTGAAATATTTTTTTGCCTCTATTTATAAACCAGGGATCATAGGGGTTTAGGAATAGCTTTTATTGCTTAAATATAGTTCACATCATCATTTCTTTAATTTACACAATTTTTTATGCTTTTGCGATAATTCATGTGTTAAACCACACTATTATCATGTATATGAATGATTTATTTCGTTAGTAACTTAGCTTCGCATTTATTCTCGCGAATAATTTACATTCGTACTTCTCATATGGCTTAAATTCATACATATGTCATTACGTAATTCTGTGTTCAAAATCTTTGTTTCAAACTCAGGAAACCCCTTTGCTTTACATTACTAGGTTCAATATAATTTTAAACGGGTTTGCGCATTTCATTATGCTACATATACATTTTACATATCATTTTTCGAATTACGCTCGCATAGTTGGGAAAACTTACGTTTACATTACATTTCTATCGTTTTCTTTACATTTAAAGTGAGTTTTCACGATATATAAGCATTATATAATATCTATACATTTCTCTCGGTGTTTTGTTACATGTTAAATAGCCACAAAATCACCCAAAAGTGTTGTGGAAAATCGCATCATTGACGACCACGGTCACGCCACACAGGCAAAGAAATTTCTCACCTTCGACACCTACTTCGCGACTTAATAGCTTGCAATCTACTTATTCAATCGTAAGACATTTTTAGTATGTTTTTCATGGCATACAAGACTATTTTTAAGAAATACTAACCTCTTATTTCAGGTTTTGTTAAGTAGTTCTAATAAATGATGCCAAAATTGACGTTCATAGCAGTCTTCAATTTTTTTCCAGCTTTACCCTCTCTCAATAAAACAGTTATAACTAATTCATTTCAAAAGATTTTTGAGCGATTCTTGAGCCCACGCGAAGCTAACTTCCGAGGCTACAACTTTTATTCTTTGACCATTTCTAAATTCAAAACGCATAATTACAGAAAATTCGTTCAAGGTGACTGCCCCGAGTTGGTTAGACAGTTTTGACGTGACTACTTTGAATGGTCATAACTCTTTACTCCGAAGTCGGAATTAGTCCGTTCCAGAGTCTATGGAAAGCTTATTCAGTGTACTATAACATACCAAAAGCCCATAATTTTCTAAACTATCTAACTAACCCCGAATTTTTGTTTTTGGATTAGCAGTCCACTAGTTTTTCGGACTTCTCGTTTTGGCATCCAAAACTCGCCTCGACTCGTTCCAACCCAACTTTCTTTATAAATAAGTCTTATTTAACATAATCAGACTCGTCTAAGGTCTCGGCTCCATATCTCTAATTATAATCATTAGAACTCATTTACATAATCAATTCCATGCCAAAATAAACATAGTAAACTAACTAGTTTACTAACAAAACTAACTAAACTTCCAAAATTCAAACATTAACTAACAAACTAAATACAATATTTAAAATAATAACATTACCAAAAATTAAATAAGAAACATACCCAAAAATACGAGTTCCACAAACTGAATACGTACTTGACCAAGATTTAACTAAGGAGATCTTTATAAAAAGTCCTCCCACAACAAAGCCTTTCTCAAAATTAGAGGTCTTATTGTTGGTGAATGAAACAAAGGGTCAAGCCCTTCTATTTATAGGTTTAGAAAAGGGGTAAAGTTCTCAATTTAGTCGATGTGGGACTTGGTTTATACTAATTCTAATTGGTTTATACTAATTTTTCATATTTTTAACATGATAAGTGTATTCATTCATCACGAATTCGTTTCTTAACCAATTCGATCCGTTCAAGTTGCGTTGTTTTTGGTTTATAGAGGAGAACAACAATCATCCATCAATTTAAAGTTTCAATCACGAATTCATTATCAATTTTAGTCTCAAAGTACACCAAAACACACATTACCATCAAAACCCAAATTTCTCTTCTTTAGCATAAATACATGAATTTGATTTATGAAAAATCGTTTTTAGATGACCATTATGAAATTATAAAATCTAATAACATATATAACATCATAACCCACAAATTCATTAACAAAACCCCAATTTTAAATGAAACTCGAGAGCACATAAACTAGAAATATAAACTAGATTATGTACCTTTAATTCCTTAAGAAATAAAATTAACCTTATCAAGTAAATATATAATTTCTATTCAACCATTATAATCATAACATTATTTAACAAATTCTCACTCCTCTAATTTAATTATTTAATTAAATTAAAATATCACCATTATACTCGCGTAATAAAATACGTATAGATCTCATCTATTTTATCACACTTAAATAAACTATCCCATAACAATTTTCATCAAATATTTATTTAATACCATAAATATTCATTTTATTCCATAAAGTTTCCAACTAAAATATTTAATGTACTTAATAAATATTTTACTCGCATTATACTAACATTTACATTTTCATGCAATATATTACCTTCTCACTTTATTAAATCAATTATACTTGTATTAATTCACTATTTTAATTAAGTGAATTATTCACACTATTTATGAAACTTAACTCATAATAATTTCCATTGTCCACAAGACATAACAATTAAAATTTTATTATCTCATAACATAATTTCAACTTAATTCAATTAACTAATATTATTTAATTTTTTTAATAGTTTAATTAACTATTAAATCTCACATTCTCCAACATATGAATATATAATTCTCTTTACAAGAAATCACATAATTCAAAATATATACACCTCATAATAAGAATTTTAATTATTAAATTCTTATTTTAATAACTTATGAAAATTCGGGTTGTCACATCCTTCCCTCTTTATAAGGATTCCGTCCTCAGAATCAAAGAAACTCCCTTACTCGGTTTTCACCAAATCTCTTTTCAAAATTTATCGTTGAATATCTTCAACACATTACCTTAATATAGGTTTTATATTTCCTACTACATTCATTACTTCAATAAATTCTAGGTTTTATTTCATAACTTTCTCTTGAACTCAATTATATTTTGAGTATTATATATTCTTTAACCCATTCATTTCCTTTTCTAAGGATCGTTATCATAAACACTCAGGATATTACATTCACCCTTTCTTCTAAGAATTTCGTCCTCAAAATTTTATCTATTAATCTTTATTCATTCAATCTATCAAAATAGATTTTACGTTAATACTTTATTCATTCATTTTTCTACTTTCTTTCCACAAAGATCTTTCTACAATTATTAACTTTTCTATTTAAAGTTTTACATTATTCTTTGATAACTCATCTCCTTCTCATTTCAAAATTTCTTTTCTCACTTATTCAATATATTCATCATTCAGTGTCGCATTCTACGACTTAATTCTTTCTAAGGAATATCATCCTTACTGTAGACACTCGAAATTTTCTGCACTCCTATTACAAACATTGCAGGAGGGTAGATTTGTCTTTGAGATAACCTCGAAAAGACAACTTACATCCATGCCGGATACTACCGAAAGTTCAAATCCAACCCTAACACAAACCGAACGCTATCTCAACCCTAACACACACCGAATGTCATTTTCGATCTCGAGATAACCCCAGATATGCGCAGATCAAAAGACCGACAACAACACCGAGAGAGGACAAATTCTGTCTCTCGCGATAACACTGCGCGACGTTTCAGGCCCAAATCCCAGAGACAACACTGGAGTAAGAACCCCATCCTTGGTGATAGCCCCAAGGATGCCATTGCGCTCCATGATAACCCCTAAATGCTTTGTTTCAAACATGTGCGGCTTTCAATCCAGATGACAGTGAGGCATACAAACAAGTAGCCCAATCTCAGATGTAACCCTGAGAAACGTCTACTTTTTGCTTAAACCGGCGATAACCCTGGTGAGGAGTCAACACGTCATCTTACTATCTCAACAAGATGATATCGCAACATACCAACAAGTGGTCCAATCTCAGCTGTAACCCTGAGCAACGTCTACTTTCAACTCAAACCGATGATAACCCTGGCAAGGAGTCACACATCATCTTGTTCATTCAAATGGCACGTCGTCTCAGCACTTCATACATACATATATCCAACAATGTCCCACAAGAGCCGAGGATTGACAATCCCGAGTGACTATTACGTGTGGCAGTACTTTGGATAGAATTTGAAGCTTGAAGACCATGGGCATAAACCCCTCTTTCTGACTTCGTACAACCTCTAATCCATGTCATTACATAACTCTCGACACAAGCGGTTCGAAGAAGGTCAGATATACCTCGTTCGGATGCTCAGATTGAAGTTCTGCAAGTTCGAGTGGACATTACAGTGCATGAGTGCACGTATTATGAGATGATTTTGCCCACGAGGCTCGGATCACACCGACAACCAAGCAGTATAAATTTGCTGGCTACCGCAATGTACCTATGGCCATCAGTCTATATATATAAGGCTTGGGTCAGCCATTTGAGAGGAGAGAGAGAAAGAAAAAGGCGAGGAAGCCCTGTCCATTTTACTTTGCATACACATCTTTTGAGTGTTTCCTCTTCTTTAAACACTAGTTATCTCACATATATCTACTTTTTATTCTGCGGGAGCTGAGTGTTTATCCATTTAAAGTATAAGAAGTCTACTTTGGCAGCCCACTGTAAGCCTTCTTACATTCTATAAAGCCTCTTTCTCATATATCACACACTGTTGTACACGTTGATAGTCGTGTGAGTGTGTTTGCCCGGACTTCGATCCGTGGTTTTCATTTCTGTCTGTATATATATACTTATATATATGTATATATTTCGTATATATGGACTAACATTATCGAGTTATGCCTCGATTGAGCCTAGACTTCGGTCTGGAGCGTTTATCTGCTTATATATATATACTTATATATATAAACTGTGGTCAGACTCTGTTTGATGAGCCTGGATTTTACATCCAGAGCATTTAATTGCTTTTGTATATATATATTTATATATATAATTGCTGTCAGACATATCTGATGAGCCTGGATTTTACATCCAGTGCGTTTACTCGCTTTTATATATATATATATAAACATATATATAATTGCTGTCGGACATATCCGATGATCCCGGATTTACATCCGGTGCGTTTACTGCTTATATATATATATGTATATATATCTGTACACACACACACACACACACATATATATATATATATATATATATATATATTTACATTCTGTCCTCGCTTGGAGTTTACTTAAGTGGCGCTTGATCGCTTTTACAGCTTTATTTACATTTCGTCTCGCCTGGAGTTTACTTCGTGGCGGTTGATCATGTTCATATATATATATATTTACCGCTTTTATATATTTACATTTTTATCCCCATGGAGTTGCTTCGTGGTGGTTGATCCATCATATATATATATATATATATATATATATATATATATATATATATATATTTACAACTTTATATATATAATCGCCATCGCTACAAATTGCGCAGATCATGTGAGCCTAGGAATCATGTGATCACAGTGTTCGGGTCATCTGAACCTAGATTCGATTCAATAATGGACATTTTTAGTTAGAAGCGACTTGTACATTATTTTATAATGTCTCGAGTTTCCTTGGATGGTTGTCATGCCCATAAGGAGTTCTAAGATCGCAGATATTATTTTTTCGAGGATGCTTCATCTCAAAAATAAAAGCAAATGTTTAGAACATTTAATAAAATGGAAGTATGAAAAGGTCTCAATTCCTATTGAGCACAAGGTTTGAAAAACCTCTTTTTCAAAATGTCATTGCTATATTGTGGTTAAAACTGAATTTTCTAATAAAATTCAAACCCTTGTATATAGGTACGAACGAGGCCTCGCACTACTTTCAAATAAATTGCACATTGATCCACACACACACACACATTCATATAACAATTTCTTTGAAGAGTGGCGGTCACCGTGGTAACACGGATGTCGAGGGGTGCCTAACACCTTCCCTCCGCATAATCAAGCCCCCGAACCCTTAATGAATCTCAATTTCACAGACCGTTTAGCAGTGTCAAATCATTGGGTCAATGTGCTAACCTTTTCAGTTGCGTTGGTGCAACCAGTTAAATACAACAACTGGCGACTCTTAAAGTCAATCGTCAACATTATACATGTCAGACCTTTTTCACTTGTTTTTTCAAACAAATCTCACATTAACATGAGAACACCAAAGAACAAGTAACAAAAAGGGACACTAAAAATCTCGACGTCGAAAGGTGGCGACTCTGCTGGGGACTCCAGTAAGAGGGCTTAAGCCGCTATTACAAGCTTTTCAAAATTGTTATATGCTTGTGTGTGATTGTTGCATTTACATTTCTGATGAATGTGTACGAATGCATCTTACTTATTGCACTGCTAAATATCTATCTATGATATTAGTGCTTCATACATGTCATCATTTTGCATAAACGGTGAGACACGTTGTATGTGAATGTATGTTGTGTGGTCCTCCACCAGAGGCTATCCTGCGGTGTTTGATTACTTTGGACCCGTGGGAAGAATAATTCCCTAGGGCTCGTGAAAGGCACCACTCGATTCGCCTCCAGCTTGAAAGACCGGATTAACTTCCGTCGAGTAGATTGCGATGATCTCGGAACCTTCATGCCGAAAAAGCATGCGAGAGTAACCCTAAGATAGGTCAACCTCGATAAACCAAACGCGGAGGAAAGTCTCTTCATGCTTTCCATTTTCAATTACTTGTAAAAGCATTTACTTGTAATTTTATTCCATTTTCATCCATATGTAATGGAAAATATGAAGAATATCTGTGCATGACATGTTATCAATTAACAAACCGGTTTTGTAGGACAAATTCCTAAAATGGACATGTTATGATAACATTTACATTACCCTAAGACTAAACTACGTATGTCTTTTGTAGGGAAGCAATTGGGCCTGTTACCCACTCAAAATCCAAAAAGGCCACAAGCCTACAACCAATCATGTCTTCTTCCGAATAGTCTAATCCTGTTTCCCGAGAAGAATTTGACGGATTGAGTAAACAAATCATAGACTTGGCTGTTCTACTGAAAGAATTACACTAGTCTACTCAGGGTACGAAGATACCTACACATATAGAGCCCTCTACACAAGGAGTTCAAGGTGTGGAAAAAACAATTTCAGAACATCAGTTGGATACAACCAACAAAGACCCTGAAGGCACCCATCTCCAAGGAGATCCGCATAACGCGTGACATCGTGAAGAAAGTCATTCAAATGGAGGAAACCATTCGTGTTCTCAAAGGGATTGGAACTCATGGCAGTGTTTCAAATACAGACCTTTGCATATTCCCTGGTGTTCATTATCCGGAGAAATTTAAAGCCCCTGATTTTGAGAAATATGATGGATTAGGGGATCCTTATACACATTTAAAAGTGTTCATTGGAGAACTCGGATCTTATGCTGAGAATGAAAAGCTCCGAATGCAGCTGTTTCAGAAAAGTCTGATTGGAGAAGCCCGTTCAGGGTATACCAGATTAGACAACTCTAAGATCCATAGTTGGGAAGAGCTGACCCACGCCTTCCTCACTCAATAAAGTTTTCAATCTCAGATGGCTCCTGACCGGTACCAAATTACCAAGGTCAAGAAACAGTCTAGTGAGTCATTCAGAGAATATGCTCAAAGGTGGAGGCGCCTTGCTGCTCAAGTTATTCCTTCCATGACAGAATCAGAAATGGTCATGAATTTCATAGATATACAGGAAGCTCCTTTCTATGAAAGAGTTCTAGTTGGTATTAGCAAACCATTTTCTGAAATGATCAAACACGGTGAAATGGCTGAAATAGGATTGAAGTCCCAGAAAATTCAAGACCTAGCAGCTCTTAAAGTCATTCTTGAGCACATCTAGTCCTGATCTTATGAAAACAACCTTCTGAGGGTCCATAAAAAGAAAGAGGAGGATGTTTCCTTGATACTACAAGGACAAAAAGGCAATCCAAGCATGCCTATGCAGAGGAGAAACTACTCCCCTTTTCTAACACAATCTTCAAACCCTCCATTACCTAAAAGTGGAGAAGTGAAGCGGCCTCGAACGTTCACACCCTTAGGGGACTCGCTCGAGAATATTCTTGCTCTTCTGATTGCTCAGAAGAAAATTACACATCTTCTTCCACCATCCAACCCTAATGGGAAGGGTTTTAATGCTACTCGAAAGTGTTCTTACCATGTCGGGGCACCCGGATATGATACTCAAGATTGTTGGGCCTTGAAGCATAAGATTCAAGATCTAATAGACAATGGTGAGATTGTGGTCACTAAACCCGATCAACCTCACGTGCAAGACAACCCTCTTCCTCAACACAAAGAAGAAGAGGTCAACATGATCAGTTGGAGCACTGGACATGGTTCCAATTCTACTGATAAATCATCCCAACCCATCAAAGACGATGTTGACAAATGGGATTATGCAAAGTTCCAGTTTACTATGGAACGAAAGATGAAAGCTCTTTGCCAACAAATTGAGCAATTGGCAGAACTAGTGACCCACCATCATCAAGTCACACGCCAATTAATTAGGCAGGAGCATGCCTATCTCCTTCCATTAGTTATGAATGCTTCATCAACACCTTAAAAAAGCGAAGCTATGGAGGATAAGGCTGCAAAGCGAGCAAGTGCTAAAGCCTGTCGGGATTTTGCCAATAAAAGGGAATTCACCTATTTGGGCCAATCTATGGAGGAGATACTTCAAATGTTGATCAACGAAGGAAGAATCACATTCCTTCTACCTCCAATCAATCCCCGCTCAGGGCGGTTCAATCCTGATGAAATGTGTCAATATCATTCACATTCTCGCGGTCACAGCACAGAAGAATGCTGGGCACTCCACCATCTCATTCAGAATCTTATTGATAGCGGTGTCCTGCAAATAGCGGATGATTACACTGTGCAACTTAAGGGTGGAAATGCATGCCCTACCCAATGGAAGGGATCAATAGCAGTTATATCCGAAGTGGATGATGAGACTGTCAAAGTATTTCCCATACAACCAATTCATCTCAAAGGAGCTGACAATCCTTTGAAAGTGGCCGCACTGAGTGGCCATTTCCTTTACCTTGCGTACTCACAACATCCTCGTTGTCACTTTATACAAAGTTCCATGGAGTTATGGAGAAGTCAAGGATCCACGCCTCATACTATCTTTACAATGATCGAAAGAAAATCCACCGTACCTTCCTCAACCAAGTTATCGCCTTACTTGCAAGGGTTAAATGGAAGTTGCCCATGGAGAAGATTGAAAAATTCCTCCGTACTATGGGCCATAATGAAGCCAAAGTGGTTTTAAGCTTGCGAGAAGCTCCACACCAGATTTCAATTCTTGACCTGATTTTCTCGTCCGAGGAGCATCGGAAGGTCTTGCTAAGGTTTTGGAAGAAGCCTACCTGCCAAAATTAATGAATGTGGAAAAATTTCAACATTTGATTGATTACATTTTCAACAATAATGTGATATCCTTCACTGATGACGACATACCTCCCGGCGGACCTATTATTGCAAAACCAACGCACATCGCAAAGGTAGTCTTCCCGTACATGCTAGCCGAGTATTGATAGATGGAGGTTCATCTCTAAATATCTCATCCTTATGCCACCTTGGTAAAGATGAATATCAATCTCAAGCGGATCCAAAGTAGCCATACGATCATCCGAGCTTTTGATGGATCCCGACGAAATGCCGTTGGAAAGATTAAATTGCCAATTGAGATTGGTCCTAATACATTTAACGTATCCTTCCACGCCCTCAAGATAGATTCAGATACAACCCGCTATCGGGGAGACCATGGATACACACGGCCGGAGTCGTTCTCCACCTTACATCAACAACTCAAATACATCATCAACAATAGTCTAGTCAATCGCAATGCCGAAATAAATGTCCTGCACGTGAACTCTACCAATTATCGCCTTCAATTCAAGTTGAGCCGACCGGTTCCTATACTACGAAATGAGTAACATGCAATACCATTCTATTGGGCGCCACTTCCCGTACCCAAGATTTCTGACGAGGTTATGTCAGTCACTCAAGAAATGATGTTATTGGGTTATCAACCTGGACAAGGGCTTGGTAAGGATCAACAGGGTATTAAGCACCTTATCCAAATTTCCAAATGATTGGGGACAATGATCGGGGCAGTTATTCTACTAATTCCTCTCATAGGAATCCTCATAAGCATAAGCAGGTTCCTCAAACTTCCGCCGTATGACGATTTTCTATACCTTTACCACATGAGTTGATACAGTCTCCAGTAAAGGTACCAGCCCATATGGTGGCTATGTTGTTTCCAAAGCCAATGCCAATCAAAGCTAAAGAGGTGCTGATTCCTGATCCCGATGCGGAAGAAAAGGAACAAAAACATAAACATGACCTTGCCTTGATGATGGCGGGCAATATTCACGCCATTGTTCATGATGAACACACAAATGTGATACACCCTGCATTTATGATTGCCAGATGTCATGGTTATCATTCGGGAAAAGGAGGACACTGACGATTCTTTTATCACTGTAGTCCATCAGAACTTTTCCCTCGACAATTGGAGCAGCACTCCATGCATTGGTTGACGAGGGTAAAATGGGCAGAAAATCCCTCTACCCTGTAGATAACTTTAATTGCTCGCTTTCCTTTACAAAGACTAGCAGCTTATTTTATCACGCACATGCTAACACTTTTGTATGATCGAACAACAGATATATTAAGTGAAAGCATATTTTGTTTCAAGACTCAAATTTAGATGTGCTGCATTTGCCGATGAGGTGCCTTCTCTCCACAAGGGTCAGAACTTTGATGCAAAGTTGACCTGACTTGATGGACATCCAAGAGGACATTGAGACACCTCAAGAGATTAAGGAATGGGTCACAGACAAACCCAAACCCAATCTTGATCAAACCACTCCTTTTAATCTCAGAACCTTAGACAACCCTAAGCTAATCCAAATTGGTTCAGACCTTACCATAAATCAACGGAATGACATGGTTGTACTATTAACCCAATTCCAGGATGTGTTTGCATGGTCTCATGAAGACATGGTGGGATTGTCCACTGACATTGTTCTTCATTGCCTTCCCATTAAAGAAGGATTCAAGCCAGTTAGGCAAAAGCTCAGGCGATTGAAACCTGAATGGAGTTTAAAAGTCAAAGAAGAAATTGTGAAATAATTTCAAGTTGGCATCATCATGGTGTCTATATATCCAGAGTGGATATCCAACATTATTCTCGTGCCTAAACCTGGAGGAAAGGTGTGAGTTTATGTGGATTATCGGGATTTGAACAAAGCTTTCCTTGAAGATAGCTTTCCCGTGCCATTTATCCACATTCTCATTGACAATACTGCTCAATATGGCATGTACTCCTTTGCTGATTGCTTTGCAGGGTACCATTAAATTATGGTCACTAAGGAAGATCGTGAGAAAACTACTTTCATCATGCCTTGGGGAACCTTTTGCTACAAACGGTTGTCATTCGGCTTCATCAATGCCAGGGCAACCTACCAGCGAGCTATGATGGCTCTTTTCCATGATTTAATGCACAAGGAGATAGAAATCTATGTGGATGACATCATTGTCAAGTCCCGGAAGGAGGATGACCATTTAGACCATCTCAAAAAGCTTTTCAACAGGTTACATAAGTACAACTTGAAGTTGAATCCCGCCAAGTGCGCCTTTGGTGTTAAGTCAGGCAAATTGCTTGGCTTCCTAGTCAGCCACAAAGGGATTGAATTGGATCCTACCAAAATCCAGGCCATCAAGGAAATGCCCATTCCTCAGACAGAGAAGGAAATACGGGGATTTTTGGGAATGATCAACTTCATTAGCCGATTCATTTCTCAACTCACGGCAACCTGTGAGTTAATCTTCAAATTGTTAAGGAAGAACTCCTCCATGAAATGGAATGACGAGTGTCAGAAAGCCTTCCTCACAATCAAAGAGCAACTGATTAAGGCTTCTGTTTTGGTACCTCCCAGGGATGATGTTCCCCATTCATGTACCGTCCATAAGTGACAATGCTATGGGTGCATGTCAGCAAAAAGACAATAGAGGCCAAGAACGAGCTATCTATTACCTCAGCAAAAGATTCAACGATCGGTGAAAAACAAGTACACTCGATCGAGAAGACTTGTTGTGCTTTAGCATGGGCTTCCATGAGATTACAGCATTATCTCCACGGCCACACAACCCATCTCATATCCCGCATTGATCCTCTTAAGTATGTGTTCAAAGAAACCCATAATCAATTGTCGATCGTCTCCGGATAGCAGCTTGATCCTACAACAATTTGACATCGCTCACGCGACTCAAAAGTCTGGCACAAAGGTCAAGGAATTATGGATCAATTGGTCACGCACCGCAGGGATTACAAACCCTTAGAAACATACTTTCCTCGACGAAGAGAGTAATGACAATTCAAATTTATCACATTAGTACGATACATGCCGCTCGTGGAAAATGTATTTTGATGGAGTCATAACACGTATGGCTCTAGAGTCGAGCGCTTTTAATATCCAAGACGGGAGCAAGATCCCGTCATTGCATTTATTGCAATTTGTCGCCACCAACAACACAACCGAGTATGAAGGCTATATCATGGGCTAAAACTTGCCCGCTTAATGGATATCGCAGGTGGTTAACTCGCCTTTGAGATTCCGAATTGGTAATCAAGCAATCCACGTAAATCTATCAAACCAAAGAATTACATTTATCGCCTTACCATCGACAAGTTCTACAGATGGCTTTGAGTTTGAAGAAATCTCCTTTCTACACATTCCTCGTAATAGAATGAATTTGCGTATGCATTAGCAACGTTGGCCTCCTCGGTTTATATACCGACAAGGAAAACATGCCAAGCATCATGATTGCTATGCAGAAGCCCCGCCTATGGGAATTACATTGAGAAGTATCGATGAGTTGCCTCCCATCCACAACCCTTGGTATCAACATATCAAGGAGTACCTACTTAGATGGATCTACACCCACCGAGGCGCAGCCTAATTGAGAAGAGGCGGATTCATCGACTTTTGCATGAAATTCTACTCGAAAGAGATGCACTCTACAAAAGAGATGCAGGATTAGGTCTCCTTAGATGTCCGGACAAAGACCAAGCTCAATTGACTCATGGATGAGATCCATGGTGGAGTATCGCAATTTCACAATGAGCGGACCCTACTTGTCAAGAAAATTCTCGAACGGGACATTATCGGCTTACACTCAAAGTCGATCGATGATCACGCCAAGAGGTGCTATCAATGTCGATCCATGGGAATGCTATCCACGCCCCTCCAAGGGAACTCCACAATATGAGTTCGCCATGACCCTTCTCAATGTGGGGAATGGAAGTGATCGGGCCCATTGAGCCCAAAGCCAGTAATGGACATCAATTCATATTCACCATGATCAACTACTTCACCAAATGGGTTGAAGCAGCTTCCTTCCCCAGGGTTACTAAAGAAGTCATCATTGCTTTTATTAGAAACAATGTTGTTTGTCGATATGGACAACCGAGGTCATCAGGTCGACAATGCTAAAAACTTCAACAACAACACGATGGAGGAATTATGCAGAAAATTCTACATCAAACATCTCAACTCGCATTCTACCGACCAAAGATGAATGGTGCCGCTGAGTTTACTAATAAAAACATCAAGAAGATCATGCACAAAATGTCCGCCAATCACAAAGGATGGCCCCGACCTCTTCCCCTAACTTTATTAGCCCTACGTAACTTCAATGCGTGCTTCCACCGGGACAACCCCTACTCGTTAGTCTATGGATGGAAGCGGTGATCCCCATAGAAGTGGAAATGAAATCCTCGTAGTATTGATGGATGCTCGCTTGGATGAAGACCAATGGGTACAAGATGTATCACCAATTGTCTCTCGATAGATGAAAGGCGAATCAGAAGCTATCTTCCATGGTCATTATGTCGAAGAAAGGATCGCATCGATCCTACAAATGTAAAAGTCCGACTACGACAATTCAAATAACATGACTTGGTTTTGAAGAAGATCATTGACAACCAAGATCAATCTAAGGGAAAATTCGCTTCTAATCTGGAAGACCCATTTATTGTCAAAGAAGTATCGACAGAGGTGCTCTCAAAGTTGCGAAAATGGATGGTGATGAATTTCCATGACTTATCAACTCTGGACACCGTGAAACCAGTACTATGCTCGGTTACCATCAAACAAACATCCTGGTTTTGATCATCCAATCACCAGTCATTCCGGTTTTGAACCCTCTCTCCTTTTTACAAACTCTTCTGCCCCTCAGGGAAACATACACTTCAAGCCAGCAGCCTGGTTTTACTTCATTTCAAACTTTACACCTGCTTCTCCTGAAGATGAGATTAAACTTTTCACACCTGCTTCTCCTGAAGACTAGATTAAACTTTTCACACCTACTTCTCCTGAAGACGAGATTAAACTTTTCACCCTTGCAGTTTATCCTCAAGATGGGATTAAACTTTTTCCACACTTGCAGTTTATCCCCTATATGGGATTAAACTTTCTTCTCCCCGCAGTATAGCCTACACATGGGATTTATGTTTTTCTTCAGCTGCGATTCGTCCTGAGGGGCGAACTACGTCGACTTGATCTCCTTGATACCCGGGGGTACGTAGGCAACCATATTCTATATGGCCCGGTCGCAATAAAGAAAACTAACAAAAACATTTCTACCCTTTCTTTACAAAAACAATAAAAACAACAAAAATACTTCTACACCCATCTGCCTTCCGCATTTAGCGTTGAACCTCTTACACCAGGTTCAAACTACGCAGACTTGATCTCCTCTTCAACAGGAGTACGTAGGTAGCCATTCATGGTTCAGTCTAACCCCTACCAGAACAAACATACTTGTCACACCTGCATCGGGATCAACCTTCAAATTGCCCCACTTCACCTGGTTTTGCGGATCAAAGGGATAGAATTATCCAACCTCTTCTCACCAATAGAAGATTCGGTGACCATCTAAGTTCATGATCGTGCCTTAAAGAGCAATACCAACCCATAAGAGATGGAATTAATCGGGCTTCTCACAAATAGAAATCTTCAAGACCATCCGTAAGTGCGGCGATCTCGAGAGGAAGAGACCACCCTCCTCTTCATTTTTTCCATACAGATACCACCCCAAGACACCAAAGATGGTAGGGATTTTCAAGAATCAATGATCTGCTTACGAGAGACCTCATGACGCCTCTCAATGTCCATCTATCAAGGATAAGTTCATAATGCATCAAGATCAAAGGCCCTAGAGAAACAGGCAAATATCAAGCAAGTATCAAGGCATAACTAAAAGGGAAGTGAATCAAAATATATTTCCCTGCCATATATAATACTATTTGATATATACATCTCATGTGTTGTACATGACAAAATAGCTAAGCTTAGTCACATGCGGTGAAAATACAAAGCTATCTACAGATCCAGTATGTATGCGAACTATCGATCTAACATAGCATCCTCTCTCTCGAAGACGGAGGTAACGCTGCGAGCTCCTGCCCAAGGGTATCTACACGAGCTAGCAGATTAGAGGCTAACTGCATGGTGGCATAATGCTCATCAATGTAAGCACTCATGTCGGCCAGACCGATTGCTTATCTCGGGATCTCATCAAGTGTTGTCTCAGCAATGGCCACATCCCTAGCGTATAAGGAGGCATCCCGCTCAACTATCAATGCATCCTCGGGTCGATCTAGCCTCATCCTCTCTAACAGAAGCGGTATCTCTCTCATCAAGAGTCACAACATCATGGCCCTAGCCCACGATCTCTCATATAGGTCATTAGATGTAAGCTCTGCTCCAAATGTTGTGCCAAATCATCGAGTAATGTGAGGGCACTTGGGGTGGGAGAATCTATCATAAATGTCATGCACCAAAGATCCAAGTCATCGGTGGGAATGATGACCTCCTCTATAGATCCTCATCGTCGAATCGCCTCCTACACTATGGATATCGTCATGCAACCAAATGTAGTCTCTGTCTCCATCCATGCGAATACTTACTGTAACAACTTTGGATGACCGATAGAAAACTCACCAACTCTCTCTGATCCCAAAGCAGGCATATAACTTTGGATCTCCATCTCCGTGACAAACGGTGTGGACGTGAAGTGACCACTCACTTTGCCCCTCATACGGATAAAAGTCCTCGAACCGTCAAACCCGACACATCACGGCCAAGGGGTGGTAAGTAATCATGCCCTCAAACCAACCAGTAGATAATCCAAGCCCTAAAGTATGAGTAATGAAGTCAGTAGGTGAGCTAATCTTCCTAACACTGCAGAATATATCAAACGGATCTCCAATCTCTCGCCAAGAAAGCGGACTCAAGATACAAGATCTCATACACCCTGCAGGTGAAAGGAGTACTGACATGGCTATCTCATGGGTGAAACAAAATCCATGATGTCTAAATGTGCCAATCGGGCCTCAAGTGTGACATGAACCACATATACGACATGATCGAGCTACACCTGTGAACACTCCCCGCTTGGATAAGTGCAAGAAAGATGTAGCCGACCTCAAGGTCTCTGCGATGATCATTGGTACAATAGTACAACCCTCCCCGAGAGCTCTCCTTTGCCATAATGACGCTCGATATCTAGCTCATCCATATACCGTGGCATGTATACGTATAACAATAACACGCATAGCAAGCGATACATCTACTCCGTCAACACCAATGATCCTTCTGTGGTAAAATCCACGGAATGCTATGCATAGTCGCCCTCGTGAGCCAAACTCACAAAGCAGAAATGCTGGGATATAACATGGTAGGATGTAATCTCATCCTCGCACTACTCTTCGCCTCCAATCTCGTGAGAGTCATGAAATGTCTACTCATGTCTCCTGTCACCATGTGTGCACGTAAGGTCCGTCCAGAGGCAGCATCATCAATCGTGCATACTCCTCCAAAGTAGGAGTCAACTCACGGGTCCCAAAGCGGAATACATGTCTGTCTGGTACCCAGTGCTCTAGTATGCCCTCTACAAATCCTGGAGGAACCCGAAACATCAGTAAGGTCATAGTATGCTGCAGTAAATCATCTACTATCATACCATGATCGCATACCAGCTACCACCGTAAATGGTGGGGTATGATCAATACGACTTAACCGTCAAGAAGACATCTGACGCCGTAATTAAGACCATCCAGGTCAATGTCAATATCTCTGGACATACATACATATGCATAACAATAATATGCATGATACAATAGATGGCAATATGATATAGGGAATGGAAAACTGTGCATATATTCCTAAGTATATCATCATCTAATACATCTCTGTGACTAAAATATCACGAGGAAATGGGGGCTACCCAACATCTAACAGAGGCCTATCAAAAGATATAGCGAGAATGGGGTGAAGCTACCCAAATAGCCTAATAGAGGCCTATCAAAAGAAATACATTAGAAAAAAGTCAATGGTGTTGATGTCCACATCATCGATCATCGCCCACCTGGTGTAACTCCTCCTGAGTCACTGGATCTCTATCTCTGTGGATGTCGGGCCTATAAAAAAGGAGGATCTACGCCAAAAACCATATGGGTCATCCGAGGGACCAAAGCCAGAGTTGGAAGGATCAAAAGTATCTATCTCTCGCAGGATCTCTCGCCAAAATGTCAATGAAAAGATGTGACCTATCCAATTGTCACGTTAATCATTAACTGTGTCACATGAGTCGGATCTCGATACATGTGCTAGCTAATCCGTCATCATCATGGATCCGGAACCATATCCCACATAAACCGTGGTGGCGCGGGTCCGAGCTCCAATCGCATAAGGATCCACCACCTGAACATCTCCACGAGAACAGGGGCCCTCTGACAATGTAAAGCCGTCAATCCCCATCAATGGGATGTTAATGACGGGTGATTGCAAAACAGGCCAATAACGCCTAGCAGGAGGCAAGATCGGCATACGAATCTCTCCTGTAGTGCTCCTGATAACACGCTCTCCTAAATAGAGCTCCCATCCTCCATCTGTGAAGAGAGGAATCCTGCGGGTGGAAATGACATACTCTACTCCAGTCGGGTACCCATCCTCAAAGCCAACTCCCAAATGCTCTCCAGAGTAGGGAATCCATGTGATGACATCAGTTGTCAATAGCTCCAGCTGTAGGCGACAATGAGTGAAACCCTCAGCAACAGGGACCTCCGCCAGTGTAGAATGATGCCATCTCCGTCCTCATGGATAGGTGTCTAAACCTTAACACGCTCACAGGACGCAAACAAGGAAGCCTCTCATAGGCCCAAAACTGCCAATACAAAGGCAAACATCTGCTGTCAGTTAACACTCTTAACCCATACATGCGAAAAGACAAGAGAAACACTCACCAGCAGAAATGGGTAGAATCCTAACCACATGCGATCGCATGCGCATTCCCCTGAGGAAGTAGGCAAAGGTGTAGGAACCCCAATCATACTCTCCTATACGGTCCACGTGTCAAGTGGCGCTGATCAAAGCGAAGGACACTATAGAGGAATTATCTGCTATGAAGCATCCCCTAATGATCATTAGGAACAATCGCCGTGGAATGCGATCCCTGACTCTCACATCATCGGGTATGGGCTCACTCAACAACCCGCTCATAGCATCTACGCTCAAAGGACTGTATCGAACGGTCCCCGCTTGAGCCCCAAGAACTCCCAACAAGGATCTGACGGCAGTAGGGGTGATATCCGACGTGCAAGGCACCGACTCCCCTCCAAACTCTATACCTGTTATAAATTGCCAATCCATCGGCGTCATCATCACCTCGCTAGCCGGCAAATGGAGTAGTTGATGAAGTCCGTGGAACCACCGGCTGCGAATGCCCTCGAGGTAACCCTGTGGACAAATGATGGGGTAGAATGGAAAAGAACCTCCCCAATCCCCAGCCATGGACAATCGCTCTATAGTCATCATGCAAGGCCTGATACATAGCGTGGATGCTAAACCGCCCTCGAGGTCATGTGAAGCCGGAACCTACATCAAATGCCAATCAACATCAGACTCCTTGACTCCTCATCAATAGGAAATAAGGAAGATTAAAGATCTAACTTCATAACTCGTTTGCGTGCAGGTATACTGAAGGATGCCTACTCAAGTCACCTAGAAGATATGGGTTCGCCACTTGAATACCTGGCAATTCCCTACGGGGAACAGGGAATGGTACATCCTCCTCCTCGTCTTCGACATTCGACACTTCAACCCGAATAGGACGTACCACCGCCTCCGCCAAACGACGAGGCCGTCTCATAGAATCTGCAACCGAGGCTCTTCAAAAGCCCTCCTCCGTCACGCCGAAATGGTCCTCATGGAACCGCTTTCTACCGATCTGGATCCATAATATCTGGACAACAAGTCTCCAAATCACCTCAGAAAGGGTGTGGTAATTTTGTACCTGGAGTCTTTTTCAAAATGCATTCTATGATTACATGCATACATGCATTGCTTTAACATACATCTACATTAGAGTTAAAAATGCATAACTACTCAATGCCTACATTTTGGGAAAATTTTGCCATAGCCCCCTTTGTAAATGGGAATATCCACATGCACATAGGCATGACTAGGTGGCCATTCAGTAGCACACCTATACATAGTCATATACATTCTGTATGCATTCATCACATCACAGTAAAAATTCGTAAGTGTAGTCTAATTACCAGGATTATTTTACTATTCTACCTTTACTCATTTGTCCTCAGATAGGATAAGAAATGACAGTAAAAGGTGCCAATTTGACTACTTCAAAAGTCAAATTTTTTCACATCATTATGTTCAGCATGGTTTAATACTAACATTTACTATGTTGATTATTTTTTATCAAGTCATATTAGCATGCATATTCACTACTATGTGTCTAAATGCATTTCATGCGATAAGTCATTTTCCAACGGATAGAAATTGGAAAAAAATACATGCATGTGTTACCAGGACAGTGAAGAACGCTTGTACGGTGATAGAATATGCAGAAAGTTGCCTGAACTCAGCAGATTTGAAGAAGAGCTCTCAGATTTCCTTCGCTGCGCAACTTGAAAATGATTTATGAAAGTGACCAGCCACCTATTCATAGGCACGGCTAGCCGCAGGTACACCTGTGGCACCCCTATATGGGTCCCACACCTCCGGCTGACTCCAGTTAGAGTTGCAAAGGAGGTCTCACAAGCTGAAAAGGCCAAATCAGGAATAAAAATGCTACGCGATGGAGCGGAACAACCTGAAATCCTGGTTTCTTTTCGGTCAGAGTTAAACTCTCGTCGTCTCAATGGTATTCAGCTGGATGCAGGGTATACTATACTAATGAGCTCAGCTTTCATAAACCATGCTCGGCAATACCCCACAAAGGTCCGATGCCGTCATTTGCAGGGTTTCAACCCTAAACAATCCCCGACGGGGGTTACAACGTGAAACCATGAAATATCAAACCTCCCCGGCGGGGGTTACAATGCCGAAGTTATCAAACAACTACGCCTCCCCGGCGGGGGTCACAACGCACATCCTTCAAACATCTATGTCTCCCCAGCGGGGGTTACAATGCAATGCAACCATTGAAACATACATCAATGAAGGTCAAGTAGCCTTGACAATTTACCCAGTAGGGATTCATCCGGTGATACACACATCAACGAAGATCAGGCAACCCTAATAACAACAAACTATTGGCAAAGAATTACTTCTGAAGATGAGGGAACATGTTATACACATCCTCAAAATGATGACTTTATTCCCACAGATCTCTTCCACACAAGAGGTACCTCTATGGAGTATAAGCCAGTGTCTAGGATTCAAGACTTTGGTGGTAGTCCCAATGTTAACATCCTTGAAGACTTGGATCGAATGTCCAAGCCATCACTGATTGTCATCCCAGCAGGATTACATGGCAATCATGCATCATGCATTTGCATCATGTTGCTGCATATAGCATCATGTTTATCTTGCTTGCATTTCAAGTGTCTAGGATTCTTTATCCTATCCATGCCTTGCATTGCATGAATATGATAAAGAGGGGCATCTATAGACACTCAAAATTTTCTGCACTCCTATTACTAACATTGCAGGAGGGTAGATTTGTCTTTTGGAGATAACCCTGAAAGACAACTTACATCCATGCCGGATACTACCGAAAGTTCAGCTCCAACCCGGAACATAAATCGGGAACGTTGTCTCAACCCGGAACACACACCGGGAATGTCATTTCCGATCTCGGAGATAACCCCGAGATATGCAGATCAAAAGACCGACAACAACACCGGAGAGGACACTCCTATCTTGGAGATAACACCGCGACGTTCAGTTCCAGTCCTAGAGACAACACTGGGAGTAGCAACCCCATCCTTGGTGATAGCCCCGAGGGATGCCATTGCAGTTCTGGCGATAACCCCGAAAATGCTTGTTTCAAAGATGTGCGATCAGCTTCAATCCAGATGACAGTGAGGCATACAAACAAGTAGCCTAATCTCAGATGTAACCCTGAGCAATGTTTACTTTCTGCTTAAACCGGCGATAACCCCGGTGAGGAGTCAACACGTCATCTTACTATCTCAATAAGATGATATCGCATCATACCAACAAGTGGTCCAATCTCAGCTGTAACCCTGAGCAACATCTACTTTCAATTCAAATCGGCGATAACCCCGACAAGGAGTCACACATCATCTTGTTCATTCAAATAGCACGTCGTCTTAACACTTCATACATACATACATCCAACAATGTCCCACAAGAGCCGAGGATTGACAATCCTAAGTGACTATTATGTGTGGCAGTACTTTGGATAGAATTTGAAGCTTGAAGACCATGGGCATAAACCCCTCTTCCTGACTTCGTACAACCTCTAATCCATGTCATTACGTAACTCTCGACACAAGCGATCCGAAGAAGTACAGATATACTTCGTTCGGATGCTCAGATTGAAGTTCTGCAAGTTCGAGCAGACATTACAGTGCATGAGTGCATGTACTACGAGATAGCGGGACCATGAGGCTCCTGGATCCACCACGACCGATACGTGTACAATCATGCGGCTACCACAGGTGTACCTGCGACCATTAATATATATATACAAGGCTTGGGTCAGCCATTTGAGAAGAGAGAGAGAAGGAAAAAGGCTAGGAAGCCCTGTCCATTTTACTCTGCATACACATCTTTTGAGTGTTTCCTCTTCTTTAAACATTAGTTAGCTCACATATAGCTACTTTTTATCCGGTGGAAATGGAAATGGACTCAACCAAAACTCACATGGTCTCCTATGATTCAAAAGCAATGAACACACTCCTTAGTGGATTGGTGTAATCCGAAAGTGACAAAGTTTCATCATGCAACACGGCTAAGGAGATTTGGGATACTTTAAAACTAAGCCATGAAGGTACATCGAAAGTAAGAGAAGTCAAGCTTAGTATGCTCATGCACGATTATGAAATGTTCAAGCTTGAGAAAGATGAAACTATCAACGAGGCACAAGAAAGGTTCCTAGTACTAATGAATTCCATGAAGCTTCTTGATAAATCAATTCCACAAAGTGAGATAAACTGTAAGTTACATGGGGCTACGCCCAAGAGGTTTGCTTCTAAAGTTACAACTCTTAAAGATTCTCCTAATATTTCTTCTATGAATACATTAACTCTATTTGGTGAGTTAGAAGAATTTGAGCATCAATTAAGGAGATATGATGATGAGGAGGATACTACTCGAAAAAAGGTTCTAGCTCTTATTACAGGTGATGAAGAGGAGCTAGAGGACGATTCAGATGAGGAAATTGCAACACTTTCAAAAAAGCTCAAAGGGTTGTTACAAAGAAAGATTAAGATAAAGAATGCAATCACTTCAAACAAATTCAAGGGAAAGCAAAATGAAGACACTTGCTTTGAATGTGAACTCCCGGGCCATTTCAAAAAGGATTGCTTCAAAATAAGTAAATAACAAACAAAGGAAAACTAAGCTACAAGGATAACAAAAGGAACAAAGCATTTATTACTTGGAGTGATGATGAGTCTGAAGTAGAAGTTGATGCAAACAAAGAAATAGCCCAAGTATGCTTCATGGGAATCGACAATGAATCAAATGATGAATCGAGCGAGGTAACCATTTCTGATTATAATCTCTTGAAACAAGAAAATGAAAAATTAAGAGAAATGAATGTATACTTAAAAGACTTAGTAAATACTTTAATGAATGAGGTTGATATATTAATTGATGAAAAGAAAGAAGTTGAACAAGATACTGTTAGGTTTGTAATATTCATGAACGCAATCAAATTGCATAAAATAAGTGAAAACGTGGAAAATTAAAGTTTTAAAAATTTTACAAACCATATACCCGGATCATCCTTTATGCACAATTATTAATTAAGCGAAAAGATAAAGAACAAGAATCATACCCTTGAAGAATCGAGCTTTGTGACCCCCCCAAAATAGGTATACAACACCCATTCTGAGTCGCCAAATACATGGTACAGAAAGTAAACTACAACTTCAATAATACAATTGTCGTGCAAAATACGACAACACATATTGTGAGTTTAAATACAAATATTGTCTTCTAGACAATATCAACACTCAAATAAGTTCTCATTATAATTATTCATACACTATTTTATAGAAATAGTGAGGACTGCTAAAACATCTTTCTATAACCATCACTCCATACCCCGACTCGATCCTGCTATGTTCTCACCTCCTTAGAAGAAAAATGGAACAAAAAGGAAAAGGGTGAGCTCAACTAGCCCAGTAAAGAATATTATAACTAAGATAATATACAACAAATTATCATTAGTCTTCAACAGGGAAAAATCTGATAAAATATAATAGACAACAAGTTTTAGATCAACAAATGCAGCGGAAACAGCATTCCATTAAAAGAGTCACGTAGAGAAGGAATTCTACTATCTTCTAAGATTTAAAAGTCCATCATCAATATTTTATCCCTGTAACATCAATCAATATACATCTTTAATCAAATATTCATCTTTGCACTACATGCCAAAGATATTCATTTATATCACCAAATTGGTCATGTTCATCTCAACACATGTTCATCTTTGCACTACGGCCAAAGATATTCATCAGTTAATCATTCATCTTTGCACTACAGGCCAAAGATATTCAGTAATATCATCATTTAGGACTGAGGATGATGAAAAATATCTTAAAGAAAACGAATCCAATGAGACAGAAGGTCAAATTTTAGGGATTCATATAACAGTTTATCCAAGTGCAAAAATACTCCATAATAACCGATTGTGAAGTAGAATTCAAAAATAAAGATCAAAATATGGATACAATCAAAGATAGTAACCATAATAGACATCTTGGACAAAAAAGAAAATTTTTATTTTTCGGTGAATAGTGTCGTATTCGTGAATAGTGCCGTATATGTGAATAGTGTCGTATATGTGAATAGTAACTCCGACACAAAAAGTTTCAAATTTAATTAAAAAGTTTAAACCAATATTTCGGCATAATGATATTGAAGAAAATAATATCATTTAAGAAGAAAATAACATCCTTACCTCAAAGAAACAAAGATTTCCGAATGAAAGGTCGAAAGTGATCTTTGAATGAAACTTGTATCGAACAAAGAACTCTCAAAGTATCTAAATACTCATAAAATACGCCGATAATATAGAGAGAAAGAGAGAATGCTTATGTTTCGTGTGATTTTTAATTCTAACTTAGCCCTCTATTTATAGAAAATGTTAAGACGCAAGGCGACTTGACCTTCTACTTGATGGCTTTACTCGCTACTATTGCCACCCACCACATTTGAAATAAAATTCAAGACATTTCTTCACCAACCACAAGTGGGGCCCCACTTAATTCTAGAATTTTCCACCAAAATTATTTATAAACCTAATTTTCGAATCACCACCTCTTAAAATTTATAACAAATCATACGCTCATTTTTAACGGTTCAAAATTTGTGGACATATACTCAACTTATACATGTATAACATATCCAAAAATCACAACGATCCAACTATTTGATTAAAAAATTATAACTCATGCAATATATCGTAAAAATACTGATTTGATTTTTAATACCTCAATTCCGACAAAAATACTGATAAAACACCTCAAAATTAATTCCTTCAATTATAACCACATAAAATAAATAAATCCATCATTTATATCCGCATCAAATAAATATTTTCTTATCAATAATTAATTATTCACAAATAATATTACAAAATCACAATAATGACAACCAGGAAGTTCCCAGGAAAGAGGGGGCTTTCCAATAAGGATTTCTCCTTACTAGCGCGCATTTAGGTGATCAAACCTCTACTTAGACAGAACTTTCTAAACATTGCCAATAATGCTATCTAATAATATTATTCAAATAATATGAATTATTGATATGATAATGAGAAATACTATGCAATGACAATTATTGAAACAACAATAATATAAAATATCAGTGCAACAATTATTGAATCAATAAAATAAAATATTAAACAAAGAATTATCGTGAATAATTATTGAGTAGTGGCCTTCACGTAAGGATCAATAATTCAAAATATTGTGCAATAACGCAAATATCTCTTAACCAACCTCGCATATTATTGTATTTTTAACCACCGGGTATTCCAACAGTGTTAACGGTAACAACTACGCCGTTATTTATAAAAACTCATACTTTGTCATTTTCCTTCATCCAACTGTTTTCCGTTATGGGGCCCACAAATGGATGCGCCATCGTACGAATATTCCCCGAGAACAAGAATATTCCACGATCAAATGAATATTCCCCGACAGAAATGAATATTCTATAACCACTTGCTTATTTTGCAAAATTTGCACATTTCACCCATAACCAAATCATTATATCAAATTAACACCTTATTAATTTAGAATAATGAATAGAAAAAATTTAATTTTATTTATAATAAGTTGGGGTCTTACAACCTCTCCTCCTTATAAAATATCGTCCTCGAAATTGACGTACGTACCTAGTGTTTAGAAAAAGGTGAGGTTACCTCGCTTTCATTTCCGATTCCAACTCCCATGTCATTTCTTCAATAGCATGGTTCCTCCACAAAACCTTAACTTGTGGTATAACCTTGGTGCATAGGACATATTCTTTCCTATCCAAGACTTTAACAGGTACCTCCCCATACGTTAAATCTTTGTCTATCTCGTCTGGTTCTAACTCAATAATATGGTTAGGGTCTTTCACATATTTACGAAGCATAGATATGTGGAAAACATTGTGAACACAAGATATACTTGGAGGTAATGCGAGTCTATAGGCCACATTTACTATTTGGTCAAGAATCTCAAATGGACCAACAAACCTTGGATTGAGCTTTCCTCTCTTTCCAAATCTTATAACTCCCTTCCATGGAGCAATACGTAACAGTACATGATCCCCAATATTAAATTCCACGTCCTTTCGATGAAGATCAGCATAACTCTTTTGTCGATCTTGTGAGGTTTGAATACGTTGTCGAATCATTTGAATCTTTTCTGTAGTCATGCATACTAATTTTGGTCCCAACAACGTTGTTTCTCCCACCTCGTCCCAGCATACTGGAGAATGACACTTTCGTCCATACAACGCCTCGAATGGAGCCATGCCTATACTTGCTTGATAACTGTTATTGTAGGAGAATTCCACCAATGGTAAATACTTATCCTAACTCCCTTTAAAGTCTAGGACACAGAGTCTTAATAGATCTTCAAGAGTTTGAATAGTCCTCTTTGATTGTCCGTCCATTTAAGGATGGTATGCTGAACTGAATCATAAATCCGTTCCCATAGCTTTCTACAAGCTAACCCAAAATCGTGAACTGAATCTTGGGTCACGATCTGAAACTATGGATACTGGCATGCCATACAATCTCACAATCTCATTCAAGTATATACGAGAAAGAAGTTCAAGGGAATAAGTCTCACGTATAGGCAAGAAATGAGCAAACTTGGTTAATCTATCAATAATAACCCAAATCGTATCTATGTTTTGAGAAACTTTGGAAAGACCTGTAACGAAATCCATGGTAATGTGTTCCCACTTCTATTTTGGAATCTCAAGTGGTTGCAATGGACCCTTTGGAACTTGATGCTCCGCCTTTACACGTTGACATGTTAAACACCTCGAGATAAACTCTGCGATCTCTCTTTTCATATTGTTCCACCAAAATGTATGTTGAATATCATGATACATTTTGGTACTCCCAGGATGGATTGCAAATGGGGTGTTGTGTGCCTCCACCATGATTCTATGCTTCAAGTCAGAATCGTTAGGAACGCAAAGTCTAGAGTTGACTCGAAGTATTCCTTCTTCATCGATTCTTGCTTCTGGAATAGCACTTTCTTGCACTTTCTTCTTCATACGCATTATCCCTAGGTCCGTAACTTGAGCAGCTTTAACTTTATCGATTAAAGTCGGTTCTACTCGTATATTCGCCATCATCACGTGGGTCCCTGGAGTCTTTAATTCTATCTCCATCCTTTGCAAGTCATACAAAATGGGCCTTTGCATTGACAATATCGCACTCGTACTCGCATATGATCCCCTACTCAATGCGTCAGCTACTACGTTCACTTTTCCAGGATGGTATTGAATAGTGTGATCGTAATCTTTCAACTGCTCAAGCCAACGTCGTTGCTGCATGTTGAGTTCTTTTTGGGTGAAGAAATATTTGAGGCTTTTATGATCCGTATAGATCTCCACTTTCTCCCTATACAAGTAGTGTCTCCATATCTTCAACGCGAAAATGACTGCTGCCAACTCTAGATCATGAGTAGGATAATTCCTCTCATATTCTTTGAGTTGTCGCGAGGCATAGGCTATGACTTTCCCATGTTGCATGAGAACACATCCTAACCCTTTGCCTGAAGCATCGATGTAGATAACAAATCCATCTGAATAAGATGGTATTGCCAGAACAGGTGCCGAAATGAGTCTCCTCTTGAGCTCTTGGAAACTCTTCTCGCATTCCTCGCTCCATACGAATTTTGTATCTTTCCGAGTCAGCTGAGTTAATGGAGTAGTGATTCGAGAAAATCCTTCCACGAATCTCCGATAATAACCAGTTAAGCCCAGAAAGCTACGTACTTCTGTCACCGACTTCCGTTGCTCCCAACTTTGTATTGCTTCAATCTTCGTCGGGTCAATAGATACTCCATGTTTTGACACCACGTGCCCAAGGAATGAAACTTCCTCAAGCCAGAACTCGCATTTATTTAGCTTGGCATATAGCTTGTTTTCATGAAGCCTTTCAAGTATCAGCTTCAAATGGTGCTCATGATCTTCACGACTTTTGGAATAAATGAGGATGTCATCAATAAAGATAACAACAAACTTATCCAAATATTCCTTGAATACTCGGTTCATCATATCTATGAAAGTAGCAGGAGCATTAGTTAATCCAAAAGGCATGACTAAGAATTCATAATGCCCGTACCGAGTTCTGAAGGCAGTCTTTGGAATATCCTCAGTTTTAATCTTCAGCTGATGATATCCAGAACGAAGATCGATCTTTGAAAATAATTTTGCTCCTTGTAATTGGTCAAACAGGTCATCAATGCGAGGTAACAGATACCTATTCTTGATGGTGACATGGTTCAATTCTCGGTAGTCAATACAAAGTCACATACTCCCGTCTTTTTTCTTCTTTACTTAATAAAAACAAGAGCACCCCAAGGAGATGTACTAGGACGAATGAAACCGATGTCTAATAACTCCTGTAGTTGGACTTTTAACTCCTGAAGTTCAATAGGAGCCATTTGATATGGGGTTTTAGAAATGGGCTTTGTACCCGGTTCAAGGTCAATAAAGAATTCAACTTCTCGTTCTGGGGGTAGACCATGAAGTTCTTCAGGAAATACATCAGGAAATTCTCTAACAACAGAAATATTATCCAAATATGACTTGCCTTTGTTCAAATCCATAACATGGGCTAAGAAAGCTTGACATCCGTTTTTTAATAAACGAATAGCTTTATGGCTTGATATGACAGTGACTAATTTTAGTGGTTTAGTTATTTGAATTCATATGATAGGTTGGTTAGGAATATGAAAACTAACAACCTTACGAAAACAATCAATTTTGGCATGATGAGTAGTTAACCAATCAATCCCTAAAATCACATCAAATGCAAGTATCTTTAAAGAAATAAGATCAACAGGTAATGTGATTGTGCCAACTTGGATCAAGCAAGATTTATAAACTGTAGATGTAACGAAGGTTTCACCTAACGGAGTTTCAACAGATAAGTCAAAGTCTAATTTCTCCGGAGTCAAGTTTAAATGTTGAGCACAAGCAGGAGAGATAAAAGAATGGGTAGAACCGGTATCTAGCAAGGTATAAACTTCGCAAAAAAAATTATGATTAACTAACCCGTGATAACTTCATTTGGGTTCCTCACTTGTTGGGAAGTCATGACAACCGCTCTCCCTTGAACTACTCGGCTTTGACTTGTCTGGGGCAGCATTTGGTGTCATCACTACCGTTGAAATTGAATTTTCTATAGGGCATATTCCACCCTCAACTGATTCATTGTACTCCTATTTCATCATCTGAATCATTAATCTTCGATCCATATCGAATTGGGGTTGACCGCAATGTACATGGTAATTCAAAACTCGATGTTGGGTTTTCTCAATTCTTTGTCAAAAGAGAAATACATATCATCTATTTTAGCCTTCTTAGATCGGACATCTCTTTCCACAATATCAACGCGTCGTGCGGCTTTTACCCATGCATCACTCATTCTCACTCGTTCAGTTGTTTCTTCTTTCAGCTTAGATTCCAGCTTATCGCCTTATACTCTGCCAAGGAGTGCTTCTGTTCAAGCATCACACATCGGGTAACACAAGCTTGAATTGTTGCATCCTTTTGCTCCACGACCGCTTGCCGTTCTTCAGCCTGCTCTTATAACTCATGAATTTGATTTTACAATTCTAAATTTCGATCATAAAATTCTTCTAATAAATTCTCCTCAGGTACCTCTTCTTCCTCTTCTTCCTCACTCTCAGCTGTTACCTCTGCGACTATCTCGGGTGCAACTATCAATTCTTCACTCACAACATGGATATCTGTAATTCCTTCTTCGCATGACATCACATTATCCTGGTTGGTGATTAGAGGTGTCTCCTCGATCTCATTCACTCCATTGTTAACTTTCTCAGTTTTCATTCTTAAATACTGCCATAAAACAAGGGTTAATTAAGCAGATTAACATATCACATAATATCCCTATATTATGACCGACCAACAAATAAGCTTAGATAGGACACACTAACGAAGGATTTACTCATCTCTCCCCTCCTAGTTCTATTCCCCGATCTCCGCCAGAGACCATATCCCTAAGCTTTGATACCAACTATGACGCCCCCAAAATAGGTATACAACACCCATTCTGAGTCGCCAAATACATGGTACAGAAAGTAAACTACAACTTCAATAATACAATTGTTGTGCAAAATACGACAACACATACTGTGAGTTTAAATACAAATATTATCTTCTAGACAATATCAACACTCAAATAAGTCCTCATTATAATTATTCATACACTATTTTATAGAAATAGTGAGGACTGCTAAAACATCTTTCTATAACCATCACTCCATACCCCGACTCGATCCTGCTATGTTCTCACCTCCTGAGAAGAAAAATGGAACAAAAAGAAAAAGGGTGAGCTCAACTAGCCCAGTAAAGAATATTATGACTAAGATAATATACAACAAATTATCATTAGTCTTCAATAGGGAAAAATCTGATAAAATATAATAGACAACAAGTTTTAGATCAACAAATGCAGTGGAAACAACAATCCATTAAAAGAGTCACGTAGAGAAGGAATTCTACTATCTTCTAAGATTTAAAAGTCCATCATCAATATTTTATCCCTGTAACATCAATCAATAGACATCTTTAATCAAATATTCATCTTTGCACTACAGGCCAAAGATATTCATTTATATCACCAGTTGATCATGTTCATCTCAACACCTGTTCATCTTTTCACTATGGCCAAAGATATTCATCAGTTAATCATTCATCTTTGCACTACAGGCCAAAGATATTCAGTAATATCATCATTTAGGACTGAGGATGATGAAAAATATCTTAAAGAAAACGAATCCAATGAGACGTAAGGACAAATATTAGGGATTCGTATATATGCTTATCCAAGTGCAAAATACTCCATAATAACCAATTGTGAAGTAGAATTCAAAATAAAAGATCAAAATATGGATACAATCAAAGATAGTAACCATAATAGACATCTTGGACAAAAAGGAAAATTTTTATTTTTCTAAATGAATAGTCGTATTCGTGAATAGTGTCGATATACGTGAATAATGTCGTATACGTGAATAGTAACCCCGACACAAAAAGTTCTAAATTTGATTAAAAAGTTCAAACCAATATTTCGGCATAATGATATTGAAGAAAATAATATCATTTAAGAAGAAAATAACATCCCTTACCTCAAAGAAACAAAGATTTTAATGAAAGGCTCAAGTGATCTTTGAATGAAACTTGTCTTTGAATAAAGAACTCTCAAAGTATCTAAATACTCACAAAATACGCCGATAATATAGAGAGAAAGAGAGAATGCTTATGTTTCGGTGTGATTTTCAATTCTAACTTAGCTCTCTATTTATAGAAAAGTGTTAAGACGCCGGGCAAAGGCATCTTGACCACAATTGCGATGACTTTACCTGCTACTATTGCCACCCACCACATTTGAAATAAAATTCAGCATATTTCTTCACCAAACATAAGTGGGGCCCACTCAATTCTAGAATTTTCCACCAAAATTATTTATAAACCTAATTTCCAAATCAGTCACCTCTTAAAATTCATAACAAATCATACGTTCATTTTTAACGGTTCAAAATTTGTGGACATATACTCAACTTATATATGTATAACAAATCCAAAAATCACAACGATCCAACGGTCGGATTAAAAATTATAACTCACGCAATATATCGTAAAAATACTGATTTGATTTTTAATACCTCCATTCCGACAAAAATACTGATAAAATACCTCAACATTAATTCTTTCAATTATAACCACATAAAATAAATAAATCCATCATTTATATCCGCATCAAATAAATATTTCCTTATCAATAATTAATTATTCACAAATAATATTACAGAATCACAATAATGACAACCAAGCAGTTCCCAGGAAAGAGGGGCTTTCCAATAAGGATTTTCTCCTTACTGGCGTGCAATTAGGTGACCAAACCTCTCCTTAGACAGAACTTTCTAGACATTGTCAATAATGCTATCTAATAATATTATTCAAATAATATGAATTATTGATATGATAATGAAAAATATTATGCAATGACAATTATTGAAACAACAATAATATAAAATCTTAACGCAGCAATTATTGAATCAATAAAATAAAATATTGAATAAGAATTATCGTAATAATTATTGAGTAGTTCCTTCTTACGTAAGGATCAATAATTCAAAAATACTTTGTCTTGTAATGTCTTCTGCTAATGCAAGTGCAACCATGCATTTTACTGTATTTTTAACCAACGGGTATTCCAACAGTGTTAACGATAACAACTACTCCGTTATTTATAAAAACTCATACTTTGTCGTTTTCCTTCATCCAACCATTTTCTGTAATGGGGCCCACAAATGGCTGCCCCGTCATACGAATATTCCCCGATAACAAGAATATTTCACTACCAAACGAATATTCCCCGACAGAAATGAATATTCTATAACCATTTGCTTATTTTGCAAAATTTGCATATTTCACTCATAACCAAAGCATTATATCAAATTAACACCTTATTAATTTAGAATAATGAATAGAAAAAATTCAATTTTATTTATAATAAGTTGGGGTCTTACAAGCTTCCTCAGGTACAAGTTTACCTCCAAATCCTTTCGCGTTCAACTTGAATCCACCGGGTTTGATTCCTTCCTTTGATCAACGTTAGCCACCCAAATGTTTGGCCTCTAGAGGTGATCCACCAAGGAAGAAAAAAGATTCAAGAAGATGGGTGTTTGGCAAAACCCTAGTTTTTATATCTCTCATAGAAAAGGAGAGTACTCTCCAACAATTGGAATCACGTATGTTGTAAAAAGTCAACAACCACATCACCCATAATAAGACTCCTCTTATTTATAGATGTGGGCAACCCTCCGTAACAATTAAGGAATTGAGTTTTATTTTAATTAACTAAACTCCTTTAATTAATTATGCTCCCAATCTTATTATGAATAATTAATTAAAATCTTTTAATTAATTAGCCTCCTAATCTTATTAGGAATATATGAGAGTAATTTTATTAATTAATTCCCAAACTCCTTTAAGAATTAAATAATAATACTAATACTAATAATAATAATAAGACTCCTCTTATTAATTTATATTTAATATTTCTAAAATATTAAATAATAAATATTAAGCTATTTAATTTATTCTATCACCATAGATTAAATTAAATATACTTAACTTATTATTACGATTATACCATTCACTTCTTAAATAATTATTCTTCCTTTTATGGTGTGACCCTTTAGGTTCTCCATATTAATTCGGTTGTGAATAAATCAATTAGAACAATTCTAATCTTATTTAAATAAATAAATTAAAATATTAATTTATTTAAATAAATAATATTTATTCTACAATAGGGATAAGCCTCCCTAGCGATTAACGACTTTTCAAATAATATAGATTTCAACATTAATCATAAAAGAACCTTTGAGTAAATAGTTATCATACAATTCAATCCTTCCACCATACAATGTCCCAATTAAATATAAGACATGGAATTACTGTCAAGTCTTATTTTATTTAATTATATGTATTTCGACTCTTAAATGCACAACTCCAAATAATGCAAATTAAAAATTCCTTTCTAATTTCATTCTGCCTTGGCCAAGGATTACTGGTTTTCATTTATCGAATCACATAGGATATTTTTCTTCTTTTACTAGAAGTGGTAGATTCTTTTTTGATCATACATTATCTCCATATACAACTTATTATACCCAAGCATACCCTTTGATATACCCTAAGGGTCTTAAGGAATAAGTCAAAGTATAACTCATCATACACAAGATACTATGATGATCTCAAGTCCAAGGATCACTTGTACTACTATCACTACAGGAATTCCTATTGACAGGCAAGTAAAACTACATTTGTTATTCCTTAGCGAGCTACGTTCAGTGAACTTATTATCTAATAAGCACCTATATACTTGCTTTAGTGTCTCCACACAAATGATCATGAGATCAATCATCCTCATCCAATGAGCAAGCAACGTATGTACCAATCTATGCGGATTTACTAATCCCCAATTTAGTAATCCAACGATTGGGAACTATTTTAATTTTAAGCTTTCCAAGAATTTAGATCTCATTAGAATGATCATCATCATTATTCTAAAAGCATTGCTTAAAACTATGGGTTTATTACATATTATAAAACAGTATCATGTAGATAATTAAAAGCCTTTAATAAATTAATACTTTTTTATTAATAAATGAATAAGATTGTTACAAAGTATATGCTTTATCATAAAACATGATTGGCTTGTGTGCATACTACTTTCAATCTCCCACTTGCACTAAAGTCAATCGTCATGGTATCTCATACTCTTCTTCTCTAAGTGACGATTATCCTGCTGTTGGATAAGCTTCAGTAAATGGATATGTAATGTTGTTCTTGAGAGTCCACTATCTTTATAGTGATTTCCCATCTTTTAATGATTCTTTAATCAAATAAAAGTGTTGCAACAAATGTTTAGATCCAAGATGAGACTTAGGAACTATTCCTAGTTCTGTAATGAACTTTTCATCCAAATAATCAAATTGTAGCTTCATTTATAGCTATATACTTTGTCTTTATCACTAAACCAGTAACTCTTTGCTGTTTGAAACCTTTCCAATTCACTGTACCACCGTTCAAGGTAACGCTTTACCTTAAAGTGGATTTTCTGTCGTCTTGATCTGTCTGAAAAAACTTGAGTCTATTAAGCCCTCTAGTTTTAATTCAGAAGCACCATGAATATGATCACATCCTTAGTGTCGATACAGTACTTTAAGATGTTTTTCACTATCTTACAGTGATCTTCTCCAGAATATGACTGATCAACAATAGGTCTCGTACATTTCATTTCATACATGATAGTTACTCATGCGATCTCTCTTTTATGAGTCTATGGGGACTATTAAGAGAGATACACTCAAGGGCTCATCAACATGAGACATCCCATGGATTTTGCCATGCTAATCGACTTTAGCATCAAATGAATATACATTTCTTGGGTTAAGTCGAGCATCCTCTTAAATCTAGCTATATAGATTTGTATCCCCAATTAAGATACTCTTCCCAAATCATTCATGGAGGAATGTTTAGACAATTTTATCTTTACTGATTATAGCATTGGTATGTCATTCCTTATCCGTAGTATATCAAAATATAATATTAGAAATGTCACGACGCTCCCACTGACCCTTTTGTATACACTAGGTTCATTCTTGTTTTTGATAAAATTAAACTCTTTTGATTTGTTTCATCAAAATGAATGTTCCATATTTGAGAAGCTTGCTTCAATCTATTTCTCTGAGTGTCTACAACTCTTACCTCATCGTATGTAACTTGATCATCATCTTCTATGATGTGTACCTCATCATCACCATCCATGATGAATCCATACCTCCCAGGTATCTTCGGTACTATTCCAGATTTACAATTCGGTTGTGGTACAATATGTCTATCTAAATGTTCCTCTTATTTGACTTATAGTGTTTTGTGGTTCTTGAACTCTTTAAGATGTATTATCCTCCCACTAGCCCCTTCAATGATAAACATCTTTATCTTAGAAGGAAACATGTTTCACAACAAACACCTTTTGCTAAGTAGGATTATAGAATATTTATCCTAAACTTACTTTAGGATGTCCAACAAATCGACACTTGTCAAATCTTGTCCCAAGCTTATCCATTGAAACCTTTTCACATAAGTTGGACAACCCCTTATCTTAACATACTTCAGATTAGAAATCCTCCCTGTCCATAACTTTTATGGAGTCTTGGAGCCAGATTTTGAGGTTACCTTTTTCGTAGATATGCAGCCATTTCTAGGGCATGACCCCCGAAGGATACTGGAATGTCGGTAAAATCATTATGGATCGTACCATTTCTAACAAGGTACAATTTTTCCTTTCAAATACATCAATCAATTAGTGTATATCAGGAGGCGTCTATTATGAGAAAATCATTTGAGATGATCTAGAAACTTATTGCACAAGTATTTATTCCTTGATCTAATCAAAGAATCTTAATACTTTGCCAATTTGTTTCACTTCTGAATTCTTTGAACCTTTCAAATAATTCACACTTATAATTTATCAAATACAAACATTCAACTCTTTGAATGATCATCTCCTTTTCTTATACTAGTTTGTTCAATTTGAAAAATAATTTTTCACGTAAGTCAAGTATACAAAATCTAGTAAGTAATATTCCAGTTCTATACAAAATATTATTATTATAAATAGAACAACAATTGTTCTTAAATATAATACAAAATTTCATTGTCCAACAACAAAATGAAAATAATGTTTCTAACGAGAACTGAAATACAATAACAACTTATTGACTTAATAGACTTTCCCGTAGGTTGTGCTAAACTATAAGTTCCTATGGCTGATACAGCAACCTTTTCTTCATTTCCCACACATATGATTACTTATCTTTGTTTAGCTTTCTACTTCTGCTTGGTCCCTTCATAAATCTATATTTATGATAAAGCTAGTATCCAATACCCAAGTAGAACCTTGACTTAAAGAAAAATTTATTTCAATCATGAACAAAAGCTATATTTGTAACCTAAACTTCACTAAACTTCTTCTGGTTAGCCTCTAGAAGATACTTATTGTAGTTTTCTTTCCAGAGTCCAGGCTTATTGCAGTGGAAGCAAACTCCTTTGTTATCCGTATCAGTTTTGTTCTTATTATCCTTTGTTTTTGCCTTTTCATTTACCTTCTTTGAATCTTTCTTCTTTTTAGAAGATCCTTTGGCCCCTACCAGTAAGACATGGTCTTTCTTGGTTAGAAAGTGACTCTCAACATTTTTCAACATGTTAAGCAAATCAGAGAGGCTGATATCTAGCTTATATATATGAAAAATTCACAACAATTGTGAAAGGAGTCCGGGAGAGAGTGCAAGATCAAATCTTGGCTCAACTCTCCAGCCATTACAAAACCAGTTATCCTAACTATTCAATCAAATTGATCATCTTTAGGACATGTGTATGTACTGTAGTGCCTTCGGTCATTCTAGATCGGAAGAGCTCCTTAGATATCTGATATCTATCAGGTCAACTTTCCTCACCATCAACTACTTGATGTGCAAGAATATAGTAGGAGCATCCATAATTTCATACTGACGCTGAAGCTCGTTACTCATGGATACGAGCATGATGCATTGAGCCAACTGTGCATCATCTTGCCACTTTCTAAAAGTAGCAATCTCTTCCTCAGAGGCATTGTCTGCAACAATTACAGGATAGAAGTATTAAGGACATAAGATAACTTTTCAGCCGTGAGAACTATTCTCAAATTCCTTAACCAGTCCGTTTAATACGGTCCGGTTAAATAGCATCTAATATGCTTCACAGTGATAGTAATATAGACATTATAAAATTCTGTAAATGAATTTGTAATTAACAACATTTTAGCATACATTCTTTTATTAATTACCAAAATAAATTAGGTCTTGTTTTAAATTGGTATTTTCCACTATTTTCAACAAACTATATTACCCTCACTTATATAGTTCGGCAAAATCTAATTAAAGATTTGCTAGTGAGAATAAGGATCCCATTTCAAATGTATATAGCCTTGTGGTGACACAACAAACTATATATAAATAAATATGTAGACAACTCTTGTCAATTACATCATCATGTAACTCATTTTATTTTGCCTCTTAGATTATTTTGATCAAGTGGTGGCACATCCGAATCAAAATTATCCAAGTTAAGTCCAACCTAGCACTCCATATATTCAAAAAAGAAAAATATTATCCTTGTGGTGACACAACAAAACAATATTGTTCAATTTTCTTTATAAGCATCAAATGTGATAAAATTAACATTTCAAAGAATTAAAATAAGCCTTGTGGTGACACAACAAACTTATAATAATTAATTGATACTCTATTATTTTTATAATGCTAGAAGGCGACGTTCGATATTCCAAATATCTTTGAACGCTTAGGACTTAATATAAAAAATTTCAGGGGTTTGTTATTAATTTGTCTCATCTTGTTTAGCGCGCATGCACATATATATATATATATATAATACGCGTCATATTAATTAACATGCGAAGCACGTTTGCATAATATATATATATATATATATATATATATATATATATATATATATATATATATATAGGCATGCACATATAGAATACTATATTCTACCCTCGATTGATTATGGACTTTTATTCTAGTTTAGTTCACTAGAGCCACCAAGTGAACCAAAAGGTCAAACCCTAGGAGTGCAAGAATTAAATTTAAATATAACTATTACATTTAAACCCGGGCTCCATTACAAACGGGTCTTCAAGCGCTCCTTGCTCATTGATCTCCAATTCTTCAAAATTAATTCTTACTATTCCTATTACAAAACTATTTAAAATAAATTGAAACCTTGATCAGCAGTCAATGGGAAGTACATAGGAGGGAGATAGAATTTACATTAAGAAAAATTAGAGAATACGAGGTACGCAGAATTCCATTTAATAAAACTCATACATTCATCCATCCAACTAAAATAAAATCCAATCACATTTGTCAATAATAATCCATAATCAATTCCATTTATTATCATACACATCACCATATGCATCAATAAATAAATTCATCTCATGAATAATAAATATTTAATATATATATATATATATATATATATATATATATATATATATGATATCATTTAATGGACAAATTTAGTTAGCATAAAATCTAATTTTGAATCAAAATAAACTCTTTTATTTTAATCCAAATTTAAATCAAAATAAATCTCTTTTATTTTAATTTATCCAATTTTGAATAAAATAAACTATTTTATTTTAATCAAAATAAACTCATTTATTTTAATTAATTATGGAATCCAATTCTAAGTAAAAAAAATATTTATTAAAGAAAACACGGATTCTCTTTTCTATTCACAAATAAACTCTTTTATTTTGAATAATATGAAATCATATTCCATATTTAAATAAACTCTTTTATTTAAGGAAATACGGATTCTCTTTCCTATTCACAAATAAAATCTTTTATTTTGAATAATATGAAATCTTATTTCATATCTAAATAAACTCCTTTATTTTAAAAAACATGAAATACAATTTCAACTCCAATTAGTTATCATGAAATCCAATTCCAATTCTAATTAGTTAGCATGAAATTCAATTTTAAGATTAAAATAAACTCTTTTATTTTAATTATAAAATAATTAAAAATATTATAATATATATATATATATATATATATTATAATATAATAATAGTCACGATAATCAAGTTGGATCCTGTTAAGGAATTCGCCTGCAAAATCGCCGCATGTTAAGTGATATATATATATATATATATATATAAACGGTTAAGGAATTCGCCTGACAAATGATAACAAAAAAACAAAAACAATCCAGATTTCCAACAGATTTTCAGAAATCTATTACCGTTTTTTTTAAAATAAATTTTATACAACAAAATTATGCCCAATTAAATTTTTTTTAAACACATATCAACATACACATCAAATTAAAATAATTAATAATTTGCATAAAGGTTTGACTCTGATGCCACTGTTAGGTTTGCATAAAATAAGCGAAAACGTGGAAAATCAGAGTTTTAAAAATTTTACAAACCATATACCCGGATCATCCTTTATGCACAATTATTAATTAAACGAAAAATATAAAGAACAAGAATCATACCCTTAAAGAATCGAGCTTCCTTAGGTACAAGTTTACCTCCAAATCCTTTCGCGTTCAACTTAAATTCACCGGGTTTGGTTCCTTCCTTTGATCAACGTTAGTCACCCAAATGTTTGGCCTCTAGAGGTGATCCACCAAGGAAGTAGAAAGATTCAAGAAGATGGGTGTTTGGCAAAACTCTAATTTTTCTATCTCTCATAAAAAATGAGCGTACAATTGGAATCACGTATGTTGTGAAAAGTCAACAACCACATCACCCATAATAAGACTCCTCTTATTTATAGATGTGGGCAACCCTCCTTAACATTTAAGGAATTGAGTTTTATTTTAATTAATTAAACTCCTTTAATTAATTATGCTCCCAATCTTATTAGCAATAATTAATTAAAATCTTTTAATTAATTAGCCTCCCAATCTTATTAGGAATATATGAGAGTACTTTTATTAATTAATTCACAAACTCCTTTAGGAATTAAATAATAATAATAATAATAATAATAATAATAATATGACTCCTCTTATTAATATTTTTAAAATATTAAATAATAAATATTAAGCTATTTAATTTATTCTATCACCATAGATTAAATTAAATATATTTAACTTATTATTACGATTACGCTATTAACTTCTTAAATAATTATTCTTCCTTTTATGGTGTGACCCTTTAGGTTCTCCATATTAAACCGATTGTGAATAAATTAATTAGAACAATTCTAATCTTATTTAAATAAATAAATTAAAATATTAATTTATTTAAATAAATAATATTTATTCTACAATAGGGATAAGCCTCCCTACTGATTAACGACTTTTCAGATAATATAGATTTCAACATTAATCATAAAAGAACCTTTGAGTAAATAGTTACCGTACAATTCAATCCTTCCACCATACAATGTCCCAATTAAATATAAGACATGAAATTACTGTCAAGTCTTATTTTATTTAATTATATGTATTTCGACTCTTAAATGCACAACTCCAAATAATGCAAATTAAAAACTCATTTCTAATTTTATTTTGCCTTGGCCAAGGACTATTGGGTTGTCATTTATCGAATCACATAGGATATTTCTCTTCTTTTACTAGAAGTGGTAGATTCTTTATTGATCATACATTATCTCCATGTACAACTTATTATACCCAAGCATACCCTTTGATATACCCTAGAGGTCTTAAGGAATAAGTCAAAGTATAACTCATCATACACAAGATACTATGATGATCTCAAGTCCAAGGATTACTTGTACTACTATCACTACAGGAATTTCTATTGACCGGCAAGTAAAACTCCATTAGGTATTCCATAGCGAGCCACATTCAGTGAACTTATTATCTAATAAGCACCTACATACTTGCTTTAGTGTCTCCACACAAATGATCATGAGATCAATCATCCTCATCCAATGAGCAAGCAACGTATGTACCAATCTATCCGAATTTACTAATCTCCAATTTAGTAATCCAACGATTGGGAACTATTTTAGTTTTAAGCTTTCTAAGAATTTAGATCTCATTAAAATGATCATCATCATTATTCTAAAAGCATTGCTTAAAACTATGAGTTTATTACATATTATAAAATAGTATCATGTAGATAATTAAAAGCCATTAATAAATTAATACTTTTTTATTAATAAATGAATAAGATTGTTACAAAGTATATGCGTATATGCTTTATCTTCAAACATGATTGACTTGTGTGCATACTACTTTCAGATACATCATCACAAGAAGAAAATATTTTAATTGCTAAAAATGATTTTATTGAAAATCATAACAAATTTCTTTCCAACAAGGTTAATGATTTAAATAAAGAAGTTGAAAAATTAAACAAAGAAATAGCAATGAGAGATGTTTGTATTGATGCTTTTAATGATGATTCTCATATTAAAAATCCTTCAACGAATGAACTACAAAAAGAAATAGACTCACTAAAATTATCATTGGCTAAATTTGTCCAAGGGGAAGAAAATTTATCTGTTATGTTGGGTAAACAAAGACCTACCTTTGAAAAACAAGGAATTGGCTATAATCCAACACGTAAAAAGAGTGATGTAAAAATTTTAAAATCTAAATCACATTTAAAATTAAATTATTGCTCTCCTTTCACTAATTGTAAAACATGTGGCTTAAAGGGACATTTAGATTGTTCATCAAATAAAAGGAATATGAAAGTTAAAAGTGTATGGATTAAGAAAAGTGATTTGTATGTGACTAACCCAAAAGGACCCAAAAAGATATGGGTACCAAAAGGATGAATTTTTTTTATAGGTACATCTCAAAGCTAAAGGTCCTTCTCAAAATAAACTGATTGAGTAAACCAAAGGAGAAAATTGAATTCGTCAGTAAGAAGAAACAACAAACCATATTCTTAGAAAGAAAGTTGAAATGCCGAAAGCAGCAAAGTATCTTAAATGTCATCCACCCGAGAATATTATTGAATATATTACTCCCAGATTTGAGTATGAGAACTATCCAAATCATGACAAGTTCAAACAAGTTCCAAGGGCTTGATACAAGAGGTTAAGTAAGTATCTCATCTCAAATGGTTTCACTCAAGGTAAAATCGATTCTATATTATTTAAGCATAAAAAGAAAGATTCTATCATTATGCCAATATATGTAGACAATATAATATTTGGTGCTACTAATGAGTTTCTTTGTGAGTTATTTTCAAAGTGTATGCAGAAGGAGTTCGACATGAGCTTAATGAGAGAACTTAACTATTTTTGTTTGGGACTCTAGATAAAGAAAATAAAGGATGGAATATATACATCAAACCAAATACACAAATGAGTATGTCAATTAAATTCACATCATATGATAAAGGTATTGACGTAGAGGTAACTAAATATGAAGGTATGATTGCTTACTTGAATCTATGTGGTTAGCTTACTTTATGAAGAAAATATTTAAACTTTTAATCACTTGGGTTAATAGAAAAGATTCTTACACTCATATTTTCCAACCATTTCCAGTCCTTAAAAGCAACCATGATTCTTTCTACGGGTATACATCATTTTTCAATGTCCTTCCTTTCTTTTTGATTAATGACTAAGGGGGAGAAAAATCATATGTTATTCTTTTTGATTGATGACAAAAGGGGAGAGAAATTATGATATGTGTTGTCTAATCATGTTGAAATAGATTGAGGTACAAGATGAGTTCATATTCAATATCTCTTGTCTAACTTTATGTTCTTATTCTATCTTGTCAAGAATATTTTAATATATGCATGGTTTTAGGGGGAGCCATAATTATTATATTGTCATCATCAAAAAGGGGAAGAATGTTGACTTGGTCATATTCCAACCTTAGGTTTTGATGATGACTTTCCTATTGTACTAAAATGTTTACTCATACATTTACATGATATTAAAAAACTTCTTGAAGCTTTAATTTATTAAAGGATTGAAGACATGAAGGCTTGAAGAATTGCTCGAGTCATTAGGAAATAAATGTACGATCCTAGCTTTAATTATTTCTCAATCAAGGCTCTAGGATTTGCATTGCATTGCATCATTAATTAATTGTGGAATAAATTAAAATGATTAATTAATTAAAGATTAATTATGAAAATATTTAATTAAGCTTTCCAAATTAATAAGGATCAAATATTAATTAAATTGGAGTAATTTTTGAAAAGATAATTTTGAAGCCTTCCCATAATTAAAGGATTTAATAAATCTATACCACATATCTTGAGATTGAGTTATTCATTATGTTTTCCATGATTTATTAATTGATTGAACTTTCCTTAAAATTGATTAAGAAAATCAAATTTTCATATCTTCAGAATCAATTATCATGGATCAATAATTGGAGTAATATTTGAAAAGCTAATTTTGAAACATTCCCATAATTAAAGGAATTAATTTAAAATAGATTTTGATTCTTTATATAAATTTATACCATATATCTTGGGATTGAGTTATTCATTGTTTTTTCCATGATTTATTAATTGATCGAACTTTCCTTAAAATTGATTAAGCAAATAAATATTCATATCTTTAGAATCAATTAGCATGGATCAATTAATTGGAGTAATTTTTTGAAAGCTAATTAGTGAGGGCAAATCTAAATAAATTGGGATTTCAAAATAAATACGAAAATATTTTTTAAATATTGATACTTCCCATAATTGATGGAGTTGGTTAGTAAATGAGTTTTAAAAAGATCATTATCTTTCATATCTCTAACCAAGATTGTTTCCATAAATATTAGGATATGGGGTTTTCCATAATCATGGAAGTAATATATAAATAGATTGGGATTTCAAAATAAATATGGAAATGTTTTTTAAATATTGATACTTCCCATAATTGATGAAGTTTATTAGTAAATGAGTTTTAAAAAAAAGATCATTATCTTTCATATCTCTAACCAATATTGTCTCCATAAATTTTGGGATATGGTCTTTCATTATTGGGTTTGCCATAATCATGAAAATAATTAATTATGGAACAAATTAATTGGAGTTTCAAAATGAATATGGAAATATTTTTGAATTGCATGAAATTAATATGGAAGTATTTTTAAATGATGAAATCTTAATTGCTATCCATTTAGTAAATGAAAACAGGTAATTAAAGAGAAAATAATTTAGTTGGTGTTTTTGAATTATCCGGAAGATGGGCATATATTTCATGGACATATCTTTTAGTTTCCATAAAGAATAAAGTAACAGATCACTTAAATAGAATTAATATCTTGCCACATGATTTTACATAATGGGAGTCTAGAAATATGTGATTTGATCTCAATAAATGCATAAAAAAATATCCAACCTGCGTGTCCGTCTATTAGTGACATATATATATATATATATATTGATTGTTAAAACCAACAATGCACATGCCTTATAGGATAAATCATATCAACGACACAAAGATATGATTGGCAAAGGATATGTAATTGAAATAATTTAGCAATGGGCAAATGGTCTTTATATCTATAAAAGGATGGGTTGGTTCAATAGAAAGAGAGCAGTGTAGAAAATCAATACATAATATAAACAGTAAACTGCTAGTACTGTATTTCTGAATTATTCTTCATACGTCATTCAAAGAATTATATCTATTATGAAGAAATAAGCTGATGGTGAAAGTGTAATTCAAATTAGTTCTCAGCTTTCATTCTTGGAGCTTTACTGGTAATATCTTTTCATTGATCATTGCATAAATAGTTGAGCCTTGAATTGCTGATATAATTATTGCTTTGATCATAGTTTATTTTGTTTGATCAATTCTTTAAACATTTGGTAGACTAAGTTGTTAGTCTAAGGTTTCTAATCCGGGTTGGATTAGGAGTTTTGCAAGCAAGTTCATGGAAGCATAGGTGCTTAAGGGTGCATAAGTGCACGAGGAGCAAAGGTACTCGGGGAGTATAAGTACTCAAAGGTTGTGAAACTTGTCTTGTAAAGGGGTTTAATTGTAAACAAAGTTAATTAATAAAGAGAGTCTCCAATACTAGTCGGTATTGGACGTGGATTAGGCCACTAGAATAGAGGATAGGGGCTGAACCACGTAAAATTCCTTGTGTTCATGTGATTGCTTATTGTGCTAAATTATCTCATCATTCGGCTATCTATCCAGCAGGCTGCATTCTATATCTATAAATTTACAAAAACTAATTTAGCAAATTGTTTTCACATAATCATATTCTAAAAAAGGCTAAGTCTCTAAATTAAGCATTTTAGAAGGTCTTACATCAACTCAACATCTTGTCTTAACTTTTTAATCTATAAGGATTTAGTATCCAACCTCCTGCATTGAATATCTAAAAGAATTTTTATTGAATCAAAAGTTTGACACCGTTTGTTCCCACACTTATTCAACCCCCCCCCCCCCTTCTAAGTGTGCCTACTTAAATTTCATGATAGTTCCTTCTGACTCTACAAAAGCTATGACGTGTCAAAAAGCCATTAGTTGTACGATGCCCAATAAGAAATTATAACTCCCCATAAACTGATCAGTTTTTTCAGTTTTGATTTTTCTTTCCAGAAAATAAGCATTACTAAAGTTGGTTGACCGTTGACTTCTTCAGTGCGTAGAGTAGCTTGATGAGATAGCTATAGGCTCTACGTTTTTCTTTGTCAATGTAACGACCGAGAAATTTGGATTTATTGTAAAATAATTTTATTTAATTATATAATGAATAAAATTATATTTTATGTTATTATTATGTGTTAGTAAGATAAATGTCATTCTATAACCTAATAGTGTTAGAATGTCGTAGTATTATGGCTACGTGGTAGAATTAAAGTGTTTGAATTTCCAAGACGAAAATAAAAGTTTTCCCACAAATTTTCCAAAAACACTATTCACTAATTTCTGCTCAGGAATTATTTTTGAACTTCTGAGAAATACGTAACAATAGAATATCAAGGTAAGATGGATTATGTAATAATAATTCATGTATGGAAAATGCAGTTTTTCGCCTATGGACTAAATTTGAGAACGTTAGGGAAAGTAAAGCGTTAATGAGTTAATCGATGATCGTATGATACGTAAGTATTGTACGAGATAACGAATACGAGTATGATACGAGGTATTATACGAGTATGTATGAATGATGGTATGTCGTAGATGATGAATAAGTATATGAGTTAGTATACGAGAATAATATGTAGATTATACGTTATAAGGTATTAAGCAAGTGTATTGGACTTGTAGGATTGTGTAGAAGTTGTACAAGCCCAAGTACTTTAAGGTTAAGCCTAATGTTTATTAATGGAAGCCCAAAGGTTAAGTTAAGGTTATTAAAAACCTAAAGCCCAAAGTAAAAACCGAATCTGTGGATCGAACCGGTAGGAAAGAATGATCCATGGGGCAACCCATGTGGGCCCCATGATCACATGGCATCATCTTGGTGACCAAGTAAAGTGGTTTTACTTGGTGACCTAGAGATGAATAGTAAGGAGGTGACTAAGGAGGTGGATTAAGGAGGTGGGGTGGTTTATTGTCTAGAATACCCTCACTTTTAATCTCTATATATAGAAGAGTTGTTAGTTCATTTCTTACTTGTTAATTTTCACCAGAAACTTATAACTTATTTAGTAGAGAGAAAAAGTAAGAAAAGCTAGACTTGTTATTTCATGTAGAAAAGAAGAAGAACCAAGTGATCATCAAGGGTAAGAATCCTAGATTATTAATCTTCCATCCCTTCAATTATAGGTTGATAGAGAAGTGTTGATTGGTCGAACTTGTATGATAAGAAGTGATAAGTATGGCTAATCAATGGACCTAAACCTTAATAAGCCATGTATAAGAAATTCATACTTATTTAACTTATTGACTAATGATGAACATATAAGAATTTGTCATGTGTATACATTAATGAAACATGTTTGGTTAGGATGTTAGTATGATGGAATGAATCCATTTGAAATGATGTAAAAATCTTAAGTAACGAAGTTATGGCAGAATTTACGAGATAAGACGATAATCGTCGAAATCGTGAAATTCTCAGAATGGAAGTCAAAAGTTGACATTGAACTCAGAAACATTGGTTTTCAATGGAGAATAGTCTAAGTTTGCATTTTAGAGTTGCGGACTCGAAAATAGTCAAATTTCGACTTAGAACGAAGAAATGAACTATGAACGTTCACGAACGTTTATCATTTTCGTTAAAATGAACTAAAAGGTGAATTCTGTGTTAACGGATTTGAAAATGTAAAATTCTTACATGAACACGTAGTTCATGTGATTTGTGAGCTAATGGATTTTGAACGAGCCAATTCGGACTTAAAATGAATAATTTATGAGCCCAGGAAGTTCATCAAATAAAAAGTCTGCAAAATTTTATGAGGCTCTGGCTAAGACCTTAGTGTGCGCCAAGGCATTGTCCTTGGCGCGCAATTTCGGACTTGACCATCAAGAATCAAGAGTGGCACCACAAATAATATTAATTAAAAAAGGGACTCGCACCGCAAGACCGAGTCCTACCATAAGCTTCGAAACCCGTGGGCCGTGACGAAGTTGTATAAGGGAAAGTCAGGCAGCAATACCAAAGACTAGGAAGAAACATATAGAAGAAAGTTTTTGAATGTAAAATGAAAGATAGTTGATTGAAGGTGAATTAAATCCTTAATAAACCTAAAGTAACATCCTTAAGAGATGTTAAAGACCTTAAGTAATACAACTAAAGGTCAAATAAAGATTACTTGAACCAATGTTAAACAATCTAAGGAATGATTAGATTGAGAAGAAGGGAAAGATATAGTAGTAAACATACTTGATTATATATGTCCTAATATGGTATGTTATGTGATTATGTATTGTAAAATCCTTAAAGACTCAAAGGAAAAGTATTTAAACAGTAGCAGATGCTAAAGGCAAGTGTTTTAACCCTTGTCTATGTTCATTCTGGACAAGCTTTGTGATTCATGTATCTTACGCATGAATTGATGTATGATGAAGTCGAAGCCAATTCCTTCTGCTAGACCTAAGATGTTTTGGATTTCTTATAATCTATCGAATTGTTGTCATGTTTTGCCAAACTATGTTGGTATGGTTTTGAAAAGAAGACTGAGTATGCTAAACAAATGTTTTGTCGTCAAACAACAGGCACGTGAGGTTGCCAAAACTTAAACGTATATACGTTTAAAGAAAGTAGTGTTGTACAACATAGTGTAATATATGTTGATCACCTAGACGTGCTCGTAAGATATGTCGGACTTACGGACTTAGTGTCGGGTTGTCCTTTTCAAAGAAAGTATGAAATGCTCAAGGTCTTGGACCGGGATTAATGTTTTACTGAATGTTGTACATTGTGAAATATTTTAAGAAAAGAGAAGTGCTATTTTGAATTATCGATAGTACTTCATAACTATTGTTCAGTTATTGAAGATATACGATTTGTATGTTTCAATCATGTTGTTTAAATGGAATTGCCATACTTGCTGAGCTAGTTATGCTCACTCTTGCTTGAACCATATGAATGCATTTAAGGCCAGACGTCTCAAGGATCCTAAGAAAGATAAAGGTAAGGCTAAGGCGAACCTATAGATTACCTTTGTAATAGTATAGGTTGAATGTTGCTATTATTTGATATTATAACAAGAACACAGTAATGGTTATAAAGAACCTGAGGAATGGTAATATTGTTTTGGAATATATAGAAGATATATTCGTTCTTTTGAGACATTCCAATTGAATGTATGTGTGAACTGTAGCACCGTGTAGCACCATATGTTGGGTTGGAAGATACCTGGATTTGGGGGCGTCACAGTCAACTCAACGATCAGCTTCGGTGACTATGCTTCAATGAATGATTCGTCACTAATCCCCAACTAGAAGTTGTATGATTCATCAATCAGGCTTGATCTCTATTTAGGAATTTTCTATACATGTACTCTGTATGAGTCTTTGTGATACATTCTATTTCAGCTCTTCTTTTAGGTTAAGGAAGCTTAGAAAGGGCTGGCCTCTTAGTATAAAACTTAGGGCTAGGGTTGTCTTTGAGGCGCTTATCAGAAGAAAGACTGTATACTTGGTGGTAAGAATGTCATCACGATAGGCCTTTTTGCCAGAGTTTGTTCATCATCATTGGATATACTTGATATTGGCATTTGTATGGTCAGGAGAGTGCATCAAGAAGTGCTACAATCGTAGAGTTAGTACTTTTATACTCAACGATAAGGATGTTGATCGTGTGGAATCTACGATTGAGATGGTGAGATTAACTTGACTATCAGTCGTAGAGTTTAGGGGCTCTATGACCGTGAATAGAAATTTATTTGGTACATCAGCCACAAAGTTTTGGGACTCTATTACTAGGAGAGGATTTGTTTAGATGAACATGAGTTTTATTTCAAGAATCATTGAAACTTCTTGTAGTCGTCGGGAATTTTATTTGTCCCTTTCTATTCTTGTCTTTTGGTGTTCTCATGTTAGGTGAGATTTGTTTGAAAAAACAAGTTTGAAAAGGTTCGACATGTATATGTCGACGATTAGACTATAAGAGTTGCCAGTTGGTATTTTTAAATGGTTGCACCAACTCAATTGAGAAAAGGTTTGCACATTGACCTAGTGATATAATGTAACGACCCCGAAATAGGTCCATTCAATCCAACCCATTCTGAGTCGCCAAATACATGGTACAGAATACAACTACAACTTTATTACAACACTTATCGTGCAAAATACAACAACACATATACTGTGAGTTTGGATACAAATATATACCAAATGTGACACATGTCCCAACCGTGGACAACACCTCACAGTGACACCTTACATAAAGGTATAGTCAAAGACTGTTTTAGAAACTAAAATCTTTGGGAAGTGCTCAAGGAAACCTTCGTACATGGGAGGCCATGCGTCTAGGTTATGATAGATATCATATGTCCAGAGAATTATCCTTGGTTGACCTAATAGACCCCAAAGAAAAATGAGAAGATTACTATCATATTCTTCCCAATGGTGAGTATTCTCTTGATTTATCATTATCTCCACTATCTCAAATTGAGAATTATACTTCAAACAAACACCAAGATTATGTAGGTAGTGCTCGTATATATACTCAGCAAGTGGATGAGCACATCCCTGTCTTATGATGATACGTGGTTGTATGTCATTAGACATCTTGTATGATAGTGACAAAACACCATTCCAACGTTGGGTTCGCCTGACCCTATATGATTCACCAAATATAACTACCCAGCTACACTCTTATTACCTGAAAGGAATTATGAAACAGAAGGGTGAGCACAACTAGCCCAGTAAAGAATATCATTACTAAAAATAATTAAATTAAATAGCCTTCATCAATAATAAATCAGAGATTTAGAACATATGGTAGATGATAAAACTTTTCAACCATAGTTGCAGCGGAATGAGCAATCCATTAGAAGAGTCAAATAGACTATAAAGTCTATTATCTTCTTCATGTTAAAAGTCCACCAACAATGTTTTATTCTCCTAACATCAATCAACAATTCTCATCCCACAATCATATGAATAACTCATAATTGTAATTGTTGTTCTAAATTCCTTTTCTCATCTAGGACAAAGATAATTTTCATCACCTGAAACATCAAAGATCATGGTTATACCAAATCACAGTTCATGTTCATAATCAAACTAATAAATTCATCTTTGCACTACGGGCCAAAGATATTCATCAACAGTTCATCTTTTGCACTACAAAGCCAAAGATATTCATCAACAGTTCATCTTTTGCACTACATGCCAAAGATATTCAACAACAAGTCATCTTTGCATTACAGGCCAAATATATTAATATCTCAAAGAAATATATAATCATTTCAGAATTTATATAAACAATAATTATAACCATGTTGATTAATTCACCTTTGCACTTAAGCTAAAGATATTCAATTATAAATTCAATGGTCATGATCATACCACCACAATTCAACTTTTCACTCTCGACCAAAGAGAACCCTAGTCATGATCATACCAATAATCTATCCATCTTTACACTCCAGTGAAAGAGAATTTCAACATCAGGGTTATAAAAATGTTATATATGATAATAAAATCAATATAATCAATATATAGTTTTAATCTCCGAGAGTAATATTCATAAATCAACTATAATTTGGTTAGAAAAAGAAACCAATTTTGTCATGAATAGTAACTCATGAATAGTAACCGTGAATAGTAACTCATGAATAGTAACTCGTGAATAGTATCTCATGAATAGTAAACCCGACTCAAAAAAGATAGAAATTCCACAATAAAATCCATACCAATATTTCGGATAATGATATTGAAAGAATAATATTTTTTTAAGCTTATAAACAATTTATTTTAATTGTTTACACTTTACTAAATAATGCATTTAATCATTCTAAAATGCCAAACTCATAAGATTTCATCACCAATAACCAAAACCCTCATCAAAAATCAGCATATACCTCATATATAGGATTCTCAAGCCATAAAATCTTATTTTCCAATTTTCTTACTTCACACGACATATTTAATTCATTTACTCATAACTAGTCCATTTTCATGAAAAATACCAAATCAGTTCCAAAAATATTTCTTTTAAAGATTTAGCGAATATAGTCTCATATTGAACATATATTTTTCTCGAATTTTTAAAATTCATTTACTATTTTTCATATAGCCAAAACCGTGAATATTAAAACATTTATCATAAATTGTACTTTTATCCAAAAAATTCTGAAATTTATAGAATATACCCATGTTATATATATGTACTCCCAATAAAAATTTCATCACTTTTGGAGTTAACCACAAGGAGTTATAAGCGGTTACTTTTAAAATAGTCTTTTCCCGTAAAATTCATAACTCTTAATCTATACATCCAAAATCGCCATTTTTTGACACAATCAACAAAACTCATCAAATTATCATTTCAAATTTTTCCGAATTTTTGAAGGTCTGCAAGATTCTGAAACATGAAAAATATAACAACCCTTAAAATCCCTTACCTCAAAAGAGCAGTATTTCTAACTGGAATAACGCTGAACGAACTTGCACCGTATAGCAATACTCAAGATACAAGAATACACTTGATAATATAGAGAGAGAAAACTTCAGTTTCTGGTGTGATTTTCAATTCTAACTTAAGCTTCTATTTATAGGAAAATGCTAGAACGCCAAAGTAGACTAAAATAATAAAATATTATTTTTCTTTTCTACACACCAACCATCCAAGACCAGCCATCCAAGCATGCCAATTCTAAAAAAATATAGCAGCCCACATGTTATTAACACCAACCAAAGTGGGTCCCACCATATAATTTAATAAAACTTCAATAATTCATAGAAAATAGCCCGTTTATCAGAAAAATTCGAAACTCGCGACTTTCCATGGGAAAATCCATTCTCTACAACTTTAGTAGAAAATGTTTCCAAATTCCAAATGTAAATTGGCCAAAATCAACAAACGAAGCGATTTTACGATTATAATCAATTTTCTATTAAGAATTGTGTCCACGACACCCAAAACATATGTTAAATATTTAATGCCACAAAATACTCTTCCTCCTCATATACTCATATATCCCACATTAATTGTAAAAAATATTACTGTTAATATATTATTAAAATAATATATTTAAATGAATTATTTTATCGTAAAAAGATAAAATATTAATTTTCAATAGTTGTCACATTAAAATTTTCTCCATCTATATCCACAATAAATATTTTCTTTATCATAATAATCAATAATTAATTATTCACAAATAATATTACAGACTCACAAAGATCGACAACCGTGGTAGTTCGAGATAGAGGGGGCTTTCGAATAAGGATTTCTCCTTCTTTGGTGCCAATTAGGTGACCAAACCTCTCCTTAGACGTAACTTTCTAGACATTGCCAATAATGTTATCTCGATAATATTATTCAAATAATTTGAATTATTGATCGATAATAGAAAATCTTGTGCGATGACAATTATTGAAACAATAATAATATATAATATCAACGCAGCAATTATTGAATCAATAAAATAAAATATTGAGCGATGAATTCTTTGTAACAATTATTGAGTAGTGCCTTCTTACGTAAGAATCAATAATTCAAAATCTACCGTGTAATCTGGTAATGCTACTTTACATGCAACAACGCGTATTATTGTATTTTAACCACCGAGTATTCCAACAATGTTAACGGTAAAACTTAAACTTGTCGTTTTCTTCATCAAGCGGTTATTAAGTTATGGGCCCCATAAATGACTGCTACCGGTCGTAAATGCGGATATTCCCGACAAAAAGAATATTCCACGACCAAACGAATATTCTCCGACAACAATGAATATTTTATAGCCACTTGTGTGTTTTGTAAAATTTGCATATTTCACCCATAACTTTAAACTTTTATCAATTTTAACATTTACTGAATAATAATTATAAGAAAAATTGAATAATTTTATTTCATAAAATTCGGGGTCTTACATATAATACTGATTATTTGATTTGTGAAACCGAGATTCGTTAGTGTTCGGGGGCTTGATTAATCAGAGGAAAGAAGTTAGGCACCCCCGACTTCCGTGGTGACACGGTTACCGCCACTTTTCAATTTAAACTTCTATCTGAATGTGTATGTGTTTGTAGGTCAATGTGCAATTATCTGGAAGTAGTGTTATGCCTTGTTTGCAACTATATACAAAGGGTTTGAATTTTTTATAGAAGTTCAATTTTAATGAGATATGGCAGTGATGTTTTGTAAAGTAGGTTTTTCAAACCCTTATGCTCAATAGTAATTGAGGCCTTTGATACTTCCATTTTATTATATGTTCGTCTTGATTGCTTTTATTTTTGAGATGCGAAGAATCTTCGAGAAAATAAGATACATAACAGTGCCGAACTCCTTGTGGGCATTAAAGCCATTTAAGGAAATTCAAACACTGTGAATAATTTACAAGCTGGTCATAACTAAAATTGTCTATCACGGGAACCGAATCTAGTTTCAGGAACTGAATGTATGATCACATGATTCCTAGGCTCACATGATATTGCAGTATGTATGAAAGCTGTAAACAGTTATATATATATATATATATATATATATAAGTTGTAAATATAGATATATATGAACAATCAACTGCCACGAAGTAAACTCCAGGCAGGACAGGAAATGTAAATATATATATATATATATATATATCAGAATTGATCAGGTCCGAGAGTTCTAATTTTGTTAAAATCCAGAATTTTTTTTAGTTTTTTTTTAAAAAATAACTAAAAAAAATTAATATTTTATGGAACTGGAATTTTTCCATAATACAATATTTTGGATGTGATTTGGATACATATAACAAAATAGGTATTTACAGTCTGTACAGACCTGTTTTGTTATATGTATCCAAATCACACGCAAAACACTGTATTATGGAAAAATTTCAGTTCCATAAAATATTAAACTTTTTTTTAGTTGTTTTAAAAAAAACAAAAAAGGTCCGGATTTTACTCCCATCCGGGTGTCCGGACCTGATCCTGACCCATATATATATATATAAAAGCATAAAAAGCCACGGACCGACGGTCCGGGCATATGCACACAACACGACTCTCAACGTGAATAACTGTGTGTGAATGAAAAATGTGTACAAAGAAAAATGGGCTTCCTCGCCTTTTCTCTCTTAAAAATGGCCACCCTAAGCCCTATATTTATAGAGGGGGGAGCCGCAGATGTACATGTGGTAGCCGCAGGTCCACCTACGGCTACCCGGGGTGCCCCAGGCTCTTTGGGCCCTGCCGTCTCGAAGTACGTGCACTCGTGCAACGCGTTGTCCACTCAAACCTTCATAACTTTCAATTTGGACATCCGATTGAGGCGTATAATACCTTTTCAGAATGCTTTTGTTGAGAGCTACACAATGATATAGGATAAGAGGTTGTACGAAGCCAGGAATATGGGTCCGTGACCATATCTTCAGGTCTTCAAATTATATCTGGTGTGCTGTCTTGTGTAGTAGTCACTCGGGATTTGAGTTATGGTTCTTGTAGGACACTTCTGTGTAGAATGTGGGTTAAAATGTTATTGAGACAGCGTGAATCTGGGATCGATGGGGGAAAATGATGATTTTGCCCCTCACCGGGCTTATCTCCGGTTCTGGGCTGATTTAGCTGTCGTTGCTGAGGGTTATCTCTGAGATTGGGATGTTGGGAGTACTGAATGTCCTCAGGGTTGTGTTAGGTTTGTAATATTCATGAACGCAATAAAATTGCACAAATAAGCAGAAACATGTAAAAATCAGAGTTTAAAATTTTACAAACCATATACCTGGATCATCCTTTATGCATAATTATTAATTAAACGAAAAGATATGAAGAACAAGAATCGTACCCTTGAAGATTCGAGCTTCCTCAGGTACAAGTTCACCTCCAATCCTTTTCGCGTTCAACTTGAATCCACCGGGTTTGGTTCCTTTTTTTGATCAACGTTAGCCACCCAAGTATTTGGCCTCTAGAGGTGATCCACCAAGAAAGAATAAAGATTCAAGAAGAAGGGTGGTTGGCTAAACCCTAGTTTTCTATCTCTATAGAAAAAAAAACGTACTCTCCAACTCTTGGAATTGCGTATGTTGTTAAAAAATCAACAATCACTCTCACTCATAATAAGACTCCTCTTATTTATAGATGTGGGCAACCCTCCTTAACAATTAAGGAATTGAGTTTTATTTTAATTAATTAAATTCTTTTAATTAATTAGGCTCCCAATCATATTAGGAATAAATGAGAGTACTTTTATTAATTAATTCCCAAACTCCTTTAAGAATTAAATAATAATAATAGTAATAATAATAATAATAATAATAAGACTCTTCTTATTAATTTATATTTAATATTTCTAGAATATTAAATAATAAATATTAAGCTATTTAATTTATTCTATCACCATAGATTAAATTAAATATACTTAACTTATTATTACGATTATGCCATTAACTTCTTAAATAATTATTCTTCCTTTTATGGTGTGACCCTTTAGGTTCTCCATATTAAACCGGTTGTGAATAAATCAATTAGAATAATTCTAATCTTATTTAAATAAATAAATTAAACTATTAATTTATTTAACTAAATAATATTTATTCTATAATAGGGATAAGCCTCCCTAGCGATTAACGACTTTCTAGATAATATAGATTTCAACATTAATCATAAAAGAACCTTTGAGTAAATAGTTACCGTACAATTCAATCCTTCCATCATACAATGTCCTAATTAAATATAAGACATGGAATTACTGTCAAGTCTTATTTTATTTAATTATATATATATTCCAATTCTTAAATGCACAACTCCAAATAATGAAAATTAAAAACTCCTTTCTAATTTCATTCTGCCTTGGCCAAGGACTACTGGGTTGTCATTTAGCGAATCACATAGGACATTTCTCTACTTTTACTAGAAGCGGTAGATTCTTTATTTATCATACATTATCTTCATGTACAACTTATTATACCCAAGCATACCCTTTGATATACCCTAAGGGTCTTAAGGAATAAGTCAAAGTATAACTCATCATACACAAGATACTATGATGATCTCAAGTCCAAGGATCACTTGTACTACTATCACTACAGGAATTCCTATTGAGAGGCAAGTAAAACTCCATTAGGTATTCCTTAGCGAGCCACGTTCAGTAAACTTATTCTCTAATAAGAACCTACATACTTGCTTTAGTGTCTCCACACAAATGATCATGAGATCAATCATCCTCATCCAATGAGCAAGCAACGTATGTACCAATCTATCCGGATTCACTAACCCCCAATTTAGAAATCCAACGATTGGGAACTATTTTAGTTTTAAGCTTTCTAAGAATTTAGATCTCATTAGAATGATCATCATCATTATTCTAAAAGCATTGCTTAAAACTAAGGGTTTATTACATATTATAAAACAACATCATGTAGATAATTAAAAGCCTTTAATAAATTAATACTTTTTTATTAATAAATGAATAAGATTGTTACAACGTATATGCATTATCATCAAACATGATTGGCTTGTGTGCATACTACTTCCAGGTTGTCTCTGAGGTGTGCCTATCCTCCCAAGGTTGTCTCTGGGGTTGGGACTGAGTGCCTTGGGGTTATCTCCGAGGTTGAAGCTGACTTCTGGGGGTTGAAATAAGCTTTTTCGGGGTTATCTCCGGAACTACAACTGCATTCCTCGGGGTTGTCTCCGAGGTTGAAACTAAAACTCTCGGGGTTATCTTCGGGACTGGAATTGAGTATCTCGGGGTTGTCTCCGAGATGAAAAGACTGAGTATCCCGGGGTTATCTCCGAGATTGAGTTGATTTAACCTTCAGGGTTATCTCTGGAAGACGATTCTGCCCTCATGAAAGCTTAGTAACAAGAATGCAAAAATTTCAAGTGTCTATAGATGCCCCTCTTTATCATATTCATGCAATATAATGGCATGGATAGGATAAAGAATACTAGACACTTGAAATGTGACAAGATAGTCATGATGCAGTGTAATGCAGCATGATGTAAATGATAAATATAGTTTGTTGGACCATTTTCCAACAGGATGTGATGACTGTTTGCTCCCACACCTTCTGATGGGGACTAGAGTTATCACTGATGATCTTGATGAACTGCTTAGATGTGTACTCCAATGCTCTCAAGAACTTCCAAGATGTTGACGTTGGGGTTATAACCAAATTCCTCAATCTTTGGTACAAATTTCCCACTAAGGATGAACCTTTCATGTACGAGAGACTCGTGGGGATTTGTGCTCTGTCTGATTAAGATTGTTATAACATATTCCATCATCGGTCCTTTGATAAGTAGGTTTTATACCTACTTATCCGGTATTTTTTACTTGAATTAGTTGCTTATATTCATGTTTCTTAGTTACTTTTCATGCATTTTGTGTTCATTTCGTAGATTTTATGCTTGGGAGCTGTGTGAGCGACTATTGGTATAAAAATGCAAGGAAAACAATTCGGATATCATTTGGGCTTTCATGTTCATTTCATGTTCTTGGCTTGGAACTTAGATTATGTTGTAGAGCTTCTTCTTAGCTTTCCAGAACATCTTGAATCATTCCAATCGGAGTTCGGATGCAAGAGTTATGACATTTGTACCAACGGACGTTGTTGAACTTCATTATTTTGGGTGGCCATTTGCATAACAGTCACTTCTAGTCCTATTTCGACCTTCATCCGCTCATTATTTCTCAAAACAGAAAGAATGAAAGTTGTAGAGATCGTCGAGAGCTTCGATTGGATAGGTGGTAAGTCCCGTAACACCTCCCGGATCAAAAGTTATGACCGTTTACCAGAGGACACTATAGTAGAAAATTTCCAGAAACAGCAGCATAGAAAGCCGAGACTTGCTCCTTTATGCCTAATACCCAAGCCGGAGCTTGGGGTACTAAAGTTAACTAACAGAACATACCCAAGCAGGGGCTTGCCATTTTATGCCTAATACACAAGCCAGGGCTTGGGTACGCGCGGAAAAAGTAGTTTTTGGCAGAATTTGAGTTCAAGAAGGATAGGTTCGAGCTGATTCACTCAAGGACTTCTAAGAGGACTTAAAGATATATAAAGAGGCATATAAAAGGAGGAGAATCACAAGGATTAAAAGATGAATACAGGAGAATTTCCATTAGATTAGATTAAAGTAGATTAGGATCAAAACCCTAGTTCTTATTAGTTTTGGAGATTGAAACAACTTGGAGACCATTGAAGATCAAGAACAGGAGCTTGAGGAGGATGGAGATTTGCTGACAATAGATTCAATTCTTTTCCTTAATCTTATTCTTATCTTTTAATGATTATTCAAGTGTGGATTCTTAGTTTTAATTCATTAATCTTGAACTAATTCTTTGCTTGAGGTTACAATGGATCTTATTGTTTAGTTTATTTTAATATGCTTCGCTACCAATTATTATGTTCTATTGTGAGAATTGTCTATTGTGATTTAGACTTAATTGCTTAATTGCCTAGCTAACAATTACCATGATAATCTATATGAACTCGAGAGATGAAGTATAGATTTAGATATGATCATGATAGCATGTGTTTGTGATTTCTGCATAAATGGAATTCATGATTCGTGTTTAGGATAGAGATATGCCTATACGCCATATGTAATCTTATAGAGAACTTGTGCGTTAAATCCTTTTTAATTGTAATTCATATAGAGATATAGTGGATTAGTTAATTAGGGTGTCTTGCTTAATTCTGTCATCTGTGGATTTAAGTGAGTATGGGTATTATGCATTGAGAGGTGGTTTTATCTGCTTTAGTGTTCTTGATTAACAATTCAGGATAGAAAATAATTGATGAGAAGTGTGTTAACTTAAATGAAGCAATAAGTGAAGTTGTGAACTTAAATCTCCATAATTTGATCTGTAATTAGTGGTAATTAGAATTAGTTTAATTAAATAATTTAATTCATAACATTAAATTGATTGTTTAAATAAAATTAGTTTGGTTAAGAGTTAGTATTTCGTAATTTGTATTAATAATTCCTTGTGGGAACGATACTCTACTTTCACTGTATTACTTGTTGACAATGTATACTTGTGTGTTGTGCGTAACTAGATTTTACCCAACATCCTCCCCGATGAGGATGGCTTTGCCTGGTTTATATCTCCAGGTCCTTCCACTGCTCTGTCAGAGTTACTGCCAATAGTTTATTCCTCTCAGGGCTGCCTGACCTTCGTTAAAATGTGCATCAACGGATGAGATCATCAGATGACTTTCAACGCTTCACTGGATTTACTTGTCAATGGCTGAATGATATAAAGGTTGCTTGACCTTCGTTGAAATGTGCATCAACGGATGAGATCATCGGATGACTTCTGACACTTAACTGGATTTACTTGCCAATGGCTGAATGATGTCAAGGTTGCTTGACCTTCATTGAATTGTACTTCAACGGCTAAAGTTGTATGAAATATCCGCTGGGGATAGGTTTTTGGAGTTATGACCCCGAACTGATGGCATCTAACCTTTGTAAGGTATTGTCGAGTGTAGTTTGCAACAACTGTGATCATAGCGTCTTTTTCCTTGATTTAACTTTTTCAGCTTATGAGACCTCCGTTGCAACTCAAATTGGACCAAACCGGAGGGGTGGGACCCATATAGGGAGGCCACAGGTACACATGCAGCCATCCGTGGGGGTACTTATAGGTTGTTTTCCTTTCACAAGTCATTTTCAAGTTACGCCGCAGAGAATTCAAGAGTTCTTCTTTAGATCTGCTGAGTTCGGGCTGTTTCCTGCAAAATCTATCACTGTACAAGTGTTCTACACTATCCTGGAAACGTATGCATGTATTCTTTTCCAGTTTTTATCGTTAGAAAATGAGTTATCACATGAAATGCTTATAAACACATAGTAGTGAATATGCATGCTCATATGACTTGATAAAAAATATTCAACATAGTAAATGCTAGTATTTAACCATGCTGAACATAATGATGTGAAAAAATTTGACTTTTTAAATAGTCGAATTGGCACATTTTTCTACTATTTCTTATCCTATTTGAGGACAAATGAGCAAGGGTTGTAAAGCAAAGTAATCCTGGTAATTAGGCTACCCTTACGAATTATGACTTTGATATTTTTATGCATATAGGATGTTTATGACTGTGGGTAGGTGTGCTATTAAATGGCCACCTAGTGATGCCTATGTGCATGTGGGTAGTCCTTTTTACAAAAGAGACATGCATTTTTAACTATACTATAGGCATATGTTAAAGTATTACATGCATACATATAGTCATAAAATGCATTTGAAAAGCTCCAGGTTGGAATTTACCACACCCTTTCTGAGGTGATTTGGAGACTTGTGTCCAGATATATGGATCCAGATTAGCCGAGTAGTTCCCGCAGGACCACTTCAGGTGTGCGGAGGAGGGCTTCTGATGTGCCTCGACCCCGTTCAGTCAGACAACCTCGTCATTTGGTGGAGGCGATGATCCGTCCTATTCGGGTTGAGGTACTAGATGTTGAGGATGAGGAGGAGGATGTACCGGTTGCGGCTCCCGTTCCTGCTGCTCATGCCCCCCACAAGGATTTCCCAGGCATTAATGTATTCCAGAGCTTTCGGATGATTTGAGTCACCACCCTTCGGTTTACTTGCATGCAAACGAGGTAAAAGCTAGATTTGATCTTCTTTTTTCTTATTGACGAGGAGCAAGGATTTTGATGTTGATTTGCTTTTGTGATGTAGGTTCCCGGCTTTATGTAACCTCGAGGGAACTGGTTCACCATACACTCTGTATATCAGGCTCTTCATCCTGATTAATGAGAGATTGTGCATGGCTGGGGCTTTGAGGCGTTCTTTTCCATCCTCCCCCGTCTTTGTCCCTGGGTTTATCTCAGGGTGCTGTCCACCAGACTCAATCTCTTCATTTGTTGGACTGTGAGGTAATGATGACTGATTGGATGGCCTGCGTTCGAGATCCTACTTATTTGACGCAGATTGACAACTTTACCCAGCAGTTGGACTGGGCACATTTTTTCATCCAGCATTTTGGTCGAGATCCTTCCAAGGCGGATACTTTTGATCCTTCTAGCTAAGGGGCTGGCCCTTAAGGTGACCCGTATGGATTTTCTGGTACAAGTCCTCTGTATAGACCTGACATCCCTCTTGACAGAGATCCAGTTACTTAGGAGGAGTTACATCAGGTGGACAGGATTGATGATGTAGACATCAACACCATTGACTTCTTCTGATCTATTTATTTCTATATCTTTTGATAAGCCTCTGTTAGATACTAGGTGGTTGTGCCCCATTCTCGTTATTGCTTTTGATAGGCCTCTTTTAGTTGTTGGGCAGTTGTGCCCTATTTCCCTGTATTTTTTAGTTGTACAGAGATGATGTATTAGATGATAATGTACTTAGGAATGTATTTATGTTGTTTTCCATTCCCTACATCATATTGCCATCTATTATTTATCATGCATGTATTATGTTAAGCATATGTATATCCAGAGATATTCAGCATTGACCCCAGGATGGTCTTATGATACGGCCTACACAGATGTCTTCCTTGACAGTTAGTCGCATTGATCACACCCCACCAATATTGGTAGCCTTATGGTTGAGGTCCTGGTATGATAGTTTGTCACCTCCAGATAGGGTGACTATAGATCAACTGTTACAACACTCTATGACCCTCCTGATGTTCCAGGTTCCTATAGGTTTTGTAGAGGGTATGCTAGAGCATTGGCTACCGTATAGACAGGTATTCCGGTTCAAGACCCAGGAGTTGACTCCCACCTTATAGGAGTATGAGCGGTTGACGGCTTTGCCACTGGACAGGCCTTGTGCTCGGATGGCTATCGGCGATATGAGCCGGTAATTCATGACCCTCACCGGGTTAAGGCGTAGAGTAGCACGGGATTATATTACATCCCGGCATATAGTGTCCCAACATTTTCTAATAGACAGATTTGGCTCATTGGGCAGTTATGCAGAGCACTCCGGGGATTTCACTACATCGGAGGATCAGTGGCATGTTGCTATAGTAGATATTCTCGTGATGTGTGTAGTGGCTTATTTATACATGCCACTGTATATGGATCATCTAGACATCGGTGTTGTTATGGCACTGAGAGCTCTCAGGGAGGGTCATACCATTGTACCAATGATTGTGGCAGAGACATTGAGGTCAGCCACGTATTGCCACACCCATTCTGCAGGGGTCTTTATAGGCAGCTCAGTCTTGTTGTATGTGTGGTTCATGTCACACCTGAGACTGATTGGCACCTTTCGACGGCATGGGTACTACTTTTCCCAATAGGTAGCCATGTCTTACTCCTTTCAGCTAACAGAGTGTATAGACGCTGCATCCTGGTCGGTGTTCTTGACAGGGATCGAGGATCCATTTTACATTTTGTTGTGTACAAAGCTTAGTTCTCCCTACAGCTTCATTACTCATGCACCTGGCATGGATTATCTCCCTCTGGCTAGTTTGAGGGGCATGACCACGTTTCGCCCACTAGCTGTGGTGGCACAGTTAGACAAGTTTTAGGATATTCATCCTTTTGAGGGGGCATTAAGTCAGCATTTGCCTTCTCGACATTTGTTAGCAGAGGATAGATCTAGGGTGTATGCCTGTTGGGATCAGCATGAAAGAGCTGAGTTTTCCATTAGCCATCCGGGTCGTTCTATAAAGTATTCTGCATGGATGGAGGCAGAGATTACATCGGCTACGGTTGTATCCACAGAGTTGGGGATTGATTCTGATGGTGGAGAGCCCATGAAGGACACTGATTCTCCCTCCAAGGAGGAGCTATTTGCTGGGTTGACAACAACTCTTGTTGATTCTCCTAGTATGACTGCTACTGTGACCCCACATTCGGCAGAGTATTTTGAGTAGAGCATGCATTTGATGACATTTGAGAAGGATCAGGCTAGGGCCTTGATGCTGACAGCTCTTCATGGGAGAGATGTCGCTCTATTGGAGAGAGATGATTTCTTAGCTCATAGAGACACCGCTATTGCTGAGAGGAATGAGGCTATATCATTCAAAGATGCATTGACTATTGAGCGGGATGATGATATATCTGCCCGGGATGTAGCCGTTATAGATAGTACTACAGTGAGGTCTCATACTACTGATATCATTGCAGCGATAAGCACATATATTGATGAGCATAGTGTCACCATGCAGTTGGCTATGGATCTATTGGCTCATGTAGATACCCTTGGGCAGGAGCTCATAGAGTTACCCCCTTCTTCTAAGAGGGATGCTTGTTGGACTTGATAGCGCGTATATACACTGATTTGTAGATGGGCTTGGATTTTCCTGCACAGACTAGCTTAGCCACTTTGTCATGTACAAACACATTGTATATATCAAACAAAATTATATATGGCATGGAAATATATTTTGATTCACTTCCCTTTTAGTTGTTCCTTGTTACTTGCTTGCCATTTACCTGTTTCTCCAGGACTTGTGATCTTGACGTATTCTGAGCTCCCCCTTGATGGATGTACATTGAGATGTCTCAGGATCTTTCAGAATGGATCTTTGATCTGTGTGTATTTCCTACCCTTTGGTGTCTTGGGACTGGTTTCTGTATGTGGTTGTGGAGAGGAGTGTGCCTTTCCTCTCTAAGGTTGACCGCACCACAGATGGTCATTGGTACTCCTTTGTATGGGGGAGCCCAGGTAGTTCCATCTCTTATGGATTGGTGTTTCTCTTTGAGGACTCAATCGTAGCTTAGATGGTCACCGGTTCTCCCATTAGTGTGGGGAAACCAAGTAGTTCCATCCCTTTGGTCTAAGCCGATGAAGTGTGGTGGATTGAAGATGATCCCAGTATCGTTTGACAAGTTTTTGTGTTTTGGTAGGGGGGTAAGACAGAACCATGAATGAATGCCTACGTACTCCTAATGAAGAGGAGATCAGGTCTCCATAGTTCGAACCTATCATGAAAAGGTTCAAAGTTATATGTGAAAAGGGTGTAGAAATGTTTTTTGCTTTGTTTTTTTGTTTTTTCTGTGGTGAGACCGGACCATAAAAATGGCTGCCTACGTACTCCCGTGTATTGGGGAGATCAGGTCAACGTAGTTCTCCCCTTGTACAAGACGGATTGCAGATGCAAAGTTTGATCCCATGTACATGACAAAATAAAGGTGTGACAAGTTTTTATCCCTGGTGGGACAAAACTGAAGGTGTGAAATATTTATCCCGAGTGGGACAAACTGAAGGTGTGAAAGGTTTTTGGAACCTGAGTTGAGTGAAAGATCTGATGATCCGAAACCAGGCTGCTGGTTGGAAGGTATGTCTGTCCCTGATGGGGAAAACGGATGTGAAGAAAGGTTGTATGTAGTGAAGGGTTTTGAAAACCTAAATTGATTGGGGATCTAGTGATCCATAACCAGGATGTTAGCTTGCTGGTAACTTCAGACATAGTACCGTTTCACAGTGTCCGAGTTAATGAGTTATGGAAATTCATCGCCATCCATTTCCTATAATCTGAGAGCTCCTTCTATCAGTACCTCCTTGACAATAAATGGACCTTCCTAGTTTAGGGTGAATTTTCCTTTGGATTGATCTTGGTTGTCAAGAATTTTCTTCAAGACCAAGCCATGCTCTTTGAATTGCCGTAGTCTGACTTTTCTATTATAGGATCTGGCGATCCTCTGTTGGTATAACTGACCATGGAAGATGGCAGCGACTCACCTTTTATCTGTTAGAGATAATTGGTGATACCTATCTTGTAACCATTGGTCTTCATCCAGCTGAGCATCTATCAACACTCTAAGGGATTCCATTTCCACTTCTATGGGGAGCACAGCTTCCATCCCATAGGTTAATGAGTAGGGGGTTGCCCTAGTGGTAGTGTGCATTGTCGTTCTGTAGGCTAATAGAGTCAGAGGGAATGAGTTAGGCCATCCTTTGTGATTGGCGAATATCTTTTGCATGATCTTTTTGATATTCTTATCAGTCGCTTCAACAACACCATTCATCTTTGGATGATAGAAGACGGAGTTGAGATGTTTGATGTGGAATTTACTACATAACTCCTCCATCATTTGGTTGTTGAGGTTTTTAGCATTGTCTAACATAATCACCTCTGGTTGTCCATATCGATAAATGGCATTATTTCTGATGAAACCAATGATAACTTCTTTGGTAACCATGGTGAATGAGGCTGCTTCTACCTACTTGGTGAAGTAGTCGATCATGGTGAAAATAAACTGATGTCCATTGTTGGCTTTGGGCTCGATGGGCCCGATCACGTCCATTCCCCACATTGAGAAGGGCCAGGGAGAACTCATATCTTGGAAGGGCGTGGATAACATTCCCATGAATTTGGCATTGGTAACATCTCTTGACATGATAATCATAGTCAGCCTTGAGAGAGAGCCAATAATGCCCTGTTCTGAGGATTTTCTTGACAAGTAGAGGGTCGCTCATGTGTGGGCCACATACTCCACCATGGATTTCATCCATGAGCCTCTGAGCTTGGTCCTTGTCTAGACATCTAAAGAGACCTAGTCCTGCATCTCTTTAGTAGAGTATGTCTTCGCTCAGGTAGAATTTCATAGCCATTCGATGGATCCACTTTCTTTCAGCCTGACTCACCTTAGCGGGTGTAGATCCATCTCGCAAATACTCCTTGATATGCTGATACCAAGGGTGTTGGATGGGAGGTAGCTCATCCGATACTTCTCCAATGTAATTCTCGTAGGTTGGAGCCTTTTGCAGGGCAAATGTGATGTTTGGCATTTCTTCCTTGTCAGGTATGTTGATCAAGGAGGCCAAAGTTACTAGCGGATCCGTAAAGTCATTCCTATTCCGAGGAATGTGGAGGAAGGATATTTCTTTAAACTTCAAAGCCATATATATAACCTATCTGCCGATGGTAAGGCAGCAAATGTAGCTCTTTTGGTGTGATAGATCATAGTGGTTTGTCTGATTACCAATTCAGAATCTCCGAAGACAGTTAACCATCTGATGCCCATTGATTGGGCAAGTTTCAACCCCATGATACAGCCTTCATACTCAACTGTGTTGTTGGTGCTGAAAACTGCAATTTGATTACGAAGGGATACTGCTCCCCCGTAATGGATACTAGAACTGCTCCAGCTCCCGAACCTTCCATGTTTATGGCTCCATCAAAATACATCTTCCATGATTGGTTTGTATCGTTCTAATGGTGTTGCTGAATTATCATTACCCCTTCATCGGGGAAGTATGTTTCCAAGGGTTTGAAATCCCCTGAAGGTGCGGCGGCCAGTTGATCCGTAATTCCTTGACCTTTGATAGACTTTTGTGTCATGCAGACGATGTCAAATTGTTATAAGATCAACTGCCATTTGGACAGTCGATAATTCAATATGGGTTTACTGAATACGTACTTGAGAGGATCCGCACGGGATATGAGATGGGTTGTGTGACCATAGAGATAGTGTTGTAATCTAATGGAAGCCCATGTTAAAGCACAAAAAGTTTTCTCAATCAGAGTGTACGTATGTTCACTACTGTTGAATCTTTTATTGAGCTAATAGATGGCTCGTTCTTGGCCTTTATCATCTTTCTGTCCCAACATTCAGCCCATGGCATTGTCATTGATGGACAGGTACATGAACAGGGGAACACCATCCCTGGGAGGTACCAAAATAAGAGCTTTAACTAGCTGCTCTTTGATTGTAAGGAAGGATTTCTGTCACTCATCATTCCATTTCATGGAGGAGTTCTTCCTTAACAACTTGAAGATAGGCTCACAGGTTGCTGTGAGTTGGGAGATGAATCGGATGATGAAGTTAATTCTTCCCAAAAATCCCTGTATTTCCTTCTCTGTCTGAGGTATGGGCATTTCTGTGATCCAGCTCAATCCCTTTATGGCTGACTAGGAATCCTAGCAACTTGCCTGATTTAATACCAAATGCGCATTTGGCATGTTTTAACTTCAAGTTATACTTACACAACCTGCTGAAGAGCTTTTTGGTATGATTTAGGTGGTCTTCCTCCCTTCGGGACTTGACAATAATGTCATCCACATAGATTTCTATCTCTTTGTGCATTAGATTGTGGAAAAGAGCCATCAAGGCTCGCTGATAGGTAGCTCTAGCATTGATGACGCTAAAAAAAAATCAGTCATTTTCGACGGGCAATGTCGTCGCCTATGACTATAGTGCCGTCGGCATTGAGGTCATTAACGATGACAGTTGCCATCGGTGAGCCCGTCGCCCCACAGGTCGTCGCTTGTGGTCCCCGTTGTCAGCCGTCGGAATCATTATCATTGGCGACGGTACTCATTGGCGATGACACAAGGTCACTACCGATGGCCCGAGCGACGGCAAGCCCGTCGATAAAGACTTAATAATTTTTTTTTGAAATAACTTATTCACGACGGTGAGCCCGCGTACCATGATGTGTAGTCATTTCAGAATGACTTTGTTCCCATATCATTTGCTATATGTCATTGGCGGCGACAGACAACTGTCGTCGCCTTACCCCGCTTAAGAATGACTATATATACATATTAAATTTTTTTATATATAATTTCAAATTTTCCCTGTTCATTTACAAATATAAACATATACCTGTTATAAACTAATAAAAACCCTAAAATAACAAGAAAATATCATACAATTCACCATTCAAATAGTAATCCAAATCAAATATATAGTTCAAAAATGGTCGTCGGTATAACTCAAAAACTGTACAACTACATACATTAAACTCATAATGTAACATAAACTAACTACAACTCGTCGCCTGTCTCATCGTCATCGACTCGGCGGTCATCACTCTATACTAGAGGAGGCTGCTCGTCATCAACTCGACGGTCATCAACCTGTACTGGACGACGCTGCTCGTCATCAACTCAGCGATCATCACCAGTGCCTCCACCTCCACCTCCACGAGTCTCGTCAACAAGACCCTACAAAATTTAAATATTAATAACAAAGTTGAAATATAACATATTTACATTATTTTAGTTTGTGTTCTTTAAGTTAGGCGAACGAGGCTTGAACTCGGACTCCGCATATCGGAATCGAGTCCCGTCAGTTGTAACGCGTGTGTATTGCCTATGCAGTACTATTGTTTGTGTTTGCATGTCGTTTGGATGATCGGGGAGGGTTTTGGTCTCTTTTTCGACTATTTTCCAAAGTTTTTGTAAGTTAGGTGGATGGGGCTCAAACTTGGGCTCCGTATATTGGAATCCAGTCCCGTCAGTTGTAACACGTGTGTATTACCTATGCGGTGCTTTTTTCTGTGTTTACGTGTCGTTTAGACGACCGGGGAGGGTTTTGGTCTCTTTTTTGACTATTTTTCTAAGTTTTTGTAAGTTAGGCGGACGGGGCTCGAACTAGAGCTCCGCATATCAGAATCGAGTCCAGTCAGTTGTAACGCTAGTGTATTATCTATGTGGTGCTATTGTCTATGTTTGCGTGTCGTTTGGACGACCGGGGAAGGTTTTGGTCTCTTTTTCGACTATTTTTCTAAGTTTTCGTAAATTAGGCGGACGGGGCTCGAACTCAGGCTCCGTATATCAAAATCGAGTCCCGTCAGTTGTAACGCATGTGTATTTCCTATGCGGTGCTATTGTTTGTGTTTGCATGTCGTTTGGATGACTGGGGAGGGTTTTGGTTTCTTTTTTGATTATTTTTTTATGTTTTTGTAAGTTAAGCGGACGGGGCTCAAACTTGGGTTCCGTATATCGAAATCGAGTCCCGTCAGTTGTAATGCATGTGTATTGCCTATGCGGTGCTATTTTCTGTGTTTACGTGTCGTTTGGACGACCAGAGAGGGTTTTAGTCTCTTTTTTGACTATTTGTCTAAGTTTTTGTAAGTTAGGCGGACAAGGCTCGAACTCGGGCTCCGTAAATCTTAATTGAACCCCGTTAGTTGTAACGCGTGTGTATTGCCTATGCGGTGCTATTGTTTGTGTTTGCATGTCATTTGGACGACCGGGGAGGGTTTTGGTCTCTTTTTTGACTATTTTTCTATATTTTTGTAAGTTAGGCGGACGGGGCTCGAACTCGGGCCTTGTATATCGAAATCGAGTCCTGTTAGTTGTAACGCATGTGTATTGCCTATGCAGTGCTATTTTATGTGTTTTCTTGTTGTTTGGATGACTAGGACGGGTTTTGGTCTCTTTTTTGACTATTTTTCTATGTTTTCGTAAGTTCGGCGGACGGGGATCGAACTCGGGCTCCGTATATTAGAATCGAGTCACGTCAGTTGTGACGCGTGTGTATTGCCTATGTGGTGTTATTGTCTATGTTTGCGTGTCATTTTGACGACTGGGGAGGGTTTTGTTCTCTTTTTTGACTATTTTTCTATGTTTTTGTAAGTTAGGCGGATGGGGCTCGAACTCGGGCTCCGTATATAGGAATTGAGTCCCGTCAGTTGTAATGCGTGTGTATTGCCTATACGGTGCTATTTTCTGTGTTTGCGTGTTAACTATTTATTTGATAGTTTATATAAGCAATATAATTACAAATAAGAAAATACATCAATAATAAGTTTTACCTGACGAATATGTGGAGGAAAGATGTTGGCCAAGACAACTGCACATACACAGATGGCCTCCTCCTATACTACACCCATGAGGTCGTCAGTGGCAGTTGTAGGATCTATGGTGCCGTGGATAACCTCCTGCGCAAGCTTGTTGATCTGCTCGGGTGATGGTGTGCCTGACTGCACGACACTACTCCCCATGCACCCCTCTATGATCCGCCTAAAGAAGTCGTTAGATAATGAAGGGCCGGCGCCTGATCCACTTGGACCACTACCTCCGGTGGGTGGGCGATGTCGAGATCTCGTAGTAGGGACTATAGTGTAGGCTGGGACACGGGAAATGCCCACAACTCTACCCTTCTTCGGCCCCCCTATAGCCTGCAGCCAGTCCTCCATCTCCTCGTCCTCACGCTCATCATCAGCAACTGGAGTGTCACCTCTCTGGCTGCTCTGGACCACAGAAAGGTCCTCGAACTGTGTCTGAAAAAACGCAAAAATAATCGAAAAGCAAGTATTACACAAAAAAATACAGAAGAATTTGAAAGCCATCAAATGCATACTAAATAAAATAATTAAATTACTTATCGCAATGCGCTCCGCCTCAGGTGAGATATAACAAATGTCACATTTCTTCTGGTGAGCGTGCCACCAAAACTCGATGCAGGAAAGTCGGTGCTTTAGACTCACCTCGAGTCTCTCCCTGTAGAGGTCGTACGACTGACTCCCAGTGCAAAGGTGGGAGACGATCATGCTGTCGGGAAAGTCAGACACGTTGTCTTGACATCTTATTGAACATCTCTCCCTCCCAAATAAGGCACATCTGCTCCCACACCGCAACACCAATGAAATCTGGCCGGACATCTCTAAGTGTCTGTCCATCAGCCATCTTGGTCTGGGCCTTCATCTTACAGTCGTAGACCCACTTGTGCCAATTCATCTCGAGATACTTCCCAAGAACAAGGTCTTTGGGCTTCTTCGCCTCATTCCTCAAGCGATAATATATCTCTCAAGAAGACAACATATGAATATCAGCAGTTACTTAGTAGAAAATATAAAGCAAAGCGGTAAATAAATATTCAAAGCACAAATTAAAACTACATGTGAATGAATGACTTCTTACCCTAAACTCAAAGAATAATCAAATTTAATGTGCGGTTATCCACATCCGCCACCTCATCCACGAAATTTGGAGAATCGATTCTAAACGATCCCAAGCAACGTGTTCCTTGGCGTCGCGTCAAGGATACTAAAATTGAAATTATTAAATTTGCAAATTACAAAGAATATATAAGAACTAAATAATTAAAACAAACATAATGTTAAATATGAAATTACCTAGTAGTCCCGACACGGCATATAATCGGCGCCTAGGTGGGATTCCCTAGCAATCCACGTGTTAGTCCCTGCGAAGGCCTACGTCGATCACCTATGTAGTGAAATACAACAATATTTATATAAACGAATATAATGTTAATATTATATAAAATTAAAAACAATAAGATGTATACAAAAAAACAAGTAATTATACCTGATGATCCGGCCTGATCATTAACAGCACTACCTCCACGACCCCCACGGTCTGAACTACCAACACGCCCACCACGATCGTCGTGTGGTGTACGCGCCATATCTGTATATATATTGTCAAATCATCATCAAGAGGATAACATGTGGATACAACTAAAAGGATACAACATCAATATCAGAATCGTCATGCACATACAACTAAAAGGATATAACATGCAAATATAACTAAAAGGAGACAACTATTACATTTGAATACAGCTAAAAGGACATAAAGAGTATATACTCCTAATCATTTATATCATCAAAGCCATCAATATCATAATCGTCATCTTCGAGCAGTAGATCTTCACTATCGTTGTCATCACCATCTTCGTCATCCTCAACGATTTCTTCAATTATATCTACCTCCTCAACAACATCGTCTTCACTTTTGACAGCGACAACATCATCCTCTTCTTCACTAGACTCACTAATAATTATCACATCAGCGGTGTGACACTAGTAGACTCGATTTGTAAAGGTTCATCGTCTAGACGAGGAGTTGTGCCTTGAAAACCACGGGCTTTGGTGGTTATAACAACATGTCATGGGCTTGCAGGAGTCTTAACACTTGCGCGTAGTACACCTGTGATGCATGACTTGCTAAAATAAAAGGCTTGTCCATACCAGTCATCAGTCTTAGTTTTGACTTAACGTTAAAAGTCACCCGTCCTGATTTTTTATCTACTTTAACTCCATTCTCAACATCAAACTAATGAGAATTGAACCAAACTAATTCTTTATGACCCCAATATTTGAGAACAAAAACTTCTAGCAATCATCCATACCAGTCATCCCAAATGTTATCGCAGCAGCTACCTTTCACCACAACACCGTTATTGAGCGACTTTTCCCAATATCACAACACTTAAATCAGAATCATTGACAATGCAAAGATGTATAAGTATCTACAGATCTTTCAGGGTCGTTGGCTATAAGCTTTTGCCAATTTTCAGCTAACTCATCTATGAGGACCTAATGTACATTAACACAACATATTCTAAAGTTAATTATGCCATAAGAATAAATCTATGATGGTAGATTCATTGAACTTGTAAAGGTTAGACTTACATGATCTTTAAACCATTGCATAAATTATCCATTTCTCATATTTTGCAAATCCTCGTCCGATATACTCGGATTCACTTCACGTACTTCAGCATCATATTGAATGCAACACAGTTATATACTTAATGTGTTTGTAAAGGAACTTCTCCCAGTTACACCAGACATATATAGTTATGACTACTTACTTAATGTATGGCGCTACTTCATTCATGTTGACAAGTGCATACAATGTGGCAGCTGCGTACTCACTATCGTCAAGAATCGCCGTCTTTTACCGCCGAATGGGTGTACAGGATGACTAAAGGCCGTTAATTCTCCATTTTCCTCATGCGCAATAGCCTCATTCCAACATAAGTAAATATGCTTTGCCTGAACATTCGACTCAAAGTACAATGAGCAGAAATTAACAAGTTCCTCCATAACATAACTTTCAGTAATTAAACCCTCTACACGGGCTCTATTCTTCACCTTTTGCTTTAGACGTCGCATATACCTATGTGATATATAGATTAGCAAAAAAGAATGAACATTTTATCGTATTAAAAACATTAATGTCATTACCTCTCGAATGGATACATCCATCTATATTGCACGGGACCGCCAAACTTAGCTTCGTATGGCAAGTGAATAGGCAAATGCTCCATTGAATCAAAAAACGATGGAGGGAAGATCATTTCTAATTTGCACATTATTCCCACTATCTGCATCTCCATTTTATCTATGTCTTTGAGCTGAAGCTCCATCAAACATAGATCTCTAAAGAAATTAGAAAGCTCATCGATTACTTTAACCACACGCTTTGCAGAACAAGTCGATAAATGCCATAGGATCAACTTCCGCATTTAATACGTGACAATCATGACTTTTGAGACCCCAAAACTTCAAATTTCTCTCTGACTTTTACAACACCTTTCTATATTCAAGAATATCCATCCGGGAGCTTCAAATTTAATCAAATTATATATCAATATCAACTGTTCCCTGGTCAAAGTATATTCAGCTTTAGGTGTTACCGTCTTACTACCCCCCTGATACAGCCACAGATCTTCCCTAATGTTCATTTCTACCAAATCAAGCCTCGAATTATTGTTGTCCTTTATTCTACCACTGGCATCTAGGACTGTATAAAAAATGTTATCAAATACGTTCTTCCTAGTATGCATCGAATCTAAATAATGATGAATGCAGAGTGTAGCCTAATAAGGCAGGTCAAAGAATATGGATTTATGTGTTCAGTTGTGAACCTTTCCGTAACCATAAGCTCGCTCTAATCTGTGACTCTTCCCTGGAGGTGGAAACTTCAAATGACTAATCCAACTCAACACTGCTGACCCAGAAAGACGGCCAGGTACTTGACATTTCTCTATTTTTCGATTGAATTGTCTACTCATCTGTCAATAACGATGTTCAATTGGCAAAAATTTTCTGGATGTTGCAAAGAAACTCATTTTCCCCCCATGTTTGAGCCGCATAGCTTTAACTAACCCCATGCACATGGGACATGACAAGCCCCCGTGAGTCGACCATCCACTGATCATTCCTTTCGCCGGGAAGTCATCTATTGTCCACAATAAAGCTGCCCTCATGTCAAAGTTCTGCTTAAGAGATACATCATAAGTTTAAACCCCTTTTCCCACAACATCTTCAACTCATCAACTAACGGCCTAAGGTATACATTGATGTCTTTACTTGGACTCTTATCACCTGAAATCAGTGAAGGCATGAACATGTAGGGATCTTTCGTGCACATCAAAGGCGGGAGGTTATACACAACAATAATCACTGGCCAAGTTGAGTAAGGCTTTGTGTAAGGCAGATTAAGCGGATTAAACCAATCAGTAGCAAGTCCAAGCCTAACATTGCGAACCTCTTGACCAAAACGAGGGTGCTTGTTATCAAAATTTTCCACTCAAGCCCATCTCGCCGGTCGTCGGTTGACCTTCGACTATGTCCCGTGTAGTGCCACCTCATATCCTCGGCGGTATGTGTTGACATGAACAACCAATGAAGCCTCGGGCAATGGAAAAGTAATGTAAGATCTTTCTTGTACGTCTTTTCCCTTTTTTCTTGTGTTGTTCACAATGATTCTACTTGTACCACAAATATCACATGACCTCTTATCTTTATTGACATCAACATAATACAACATACGATTATTTCTCACAAGCATCAATCTTCTCATACCCTAGATTGAGCCTTTTGACCATTTTCTTCACATCATAATACGACTCCAGTAACTTATTGGCTGTAGGTAAGCACTCCTTCACAATTCTTAACAAAACATTAAAACCTCTCTTGCTACAGTCAAGCTCGTTCTTGAAGTGTAAAAACTTAGTCACGACAGATAAGACGGTGTGCTTTTCGTGCCCGTCAATGCTTCATGCAATAACTCATAGAAACCCTTAGCCCCGTCAGTCGGCTCTTGCTCGACGCCATCATGTCATCCCCTCTTCAGTATTCCACTTGAAGTATGAACCAAATAGACTTCAACTATCATGTTAGTACAGTCAAAGGTTTCGTCACCTCTGGATTCCTGTTCTGATTTATGTTCATCCAACCAGGTTTCCCCATGACTTGAACCTATACGCTAATAAGTCACACATGACATCACTCCTTTCCTTCCACACTTCATTCACACACCTCTTACAAGGACATCTGATCTCATCGTCGCTGACTTACTCAAACGCGAAGTTAAGAAACTGTTCAACCCCACTATGATACTTAGAGCTAAGCCAACTCTTATCAGTGGCTACCCTACATTCCATCCAACTTTCTATATATATGGAAAGTTAGACAAACACAATAAAGTCTCCAAGTTAATGTATATGCAAGCTTATTAGTTTCCTAACTTCATCTCCCACTCTAATGGGTCAGGCTTCTATCCCATTCCCGAATGTGTCGCCTCACTGATGCCAACAACTTGAACACATCTTTAAATTTTACAGAAATTTTGTCAGCACTTCCCCATGGTCATCAAGTACACGAAATAGACTAACACATCGTAGTCTAAATATGCACCCGAAGAACATCAAGAGATATAAACTGACCAAAAATTCAAAAAATATAAAGAGGTGCTTAAGTCGTTAACACCGACCTAAGTGAGATTGAAACATACAAGAACAGTCCCAAAACGGGGACTATTTGAGATCCACTCCTACTAAGTGAATCTCAAACGGGTTTCTAAGCCTCCTAAACTATATGAAAATATGCACGTATGAAATTGAACTCTTTACTTGAACAAAAGGAATACTATCTTGAAAATGAATTATGAACCACAATAAAAGAAATTAATTCATCGATTCTCATGAGTATACAAAATAAAAGACTACATATTAAATAATCCTCTAGAACATATTTAGAATAACACAATGCTACCATTTTAATTAAGCAACAAAATGGAAACAAAGACATGGTAATTTATATTAAGAAACCATTATATTCGTTTCAAATAGGTGTCTTCCTCTTCTCTCTTTCCAAAGTGCAGTGCTAACAAAAATGGCAAAAAGGGATAATAACAATTGTGTTTGTCCACTTTTTAGGATTATCTTTCAAAACTTTTAATACCCACGAATATTGCAATACCCATGAAACTTTGATTAATAACTATTGCAATACCCATGAATATCTCTCCTTCTTCCTCTTCCTTAGATCAATAACTAGCTCAAAATCTTGTAAAATCGCCCTAAAATACACGTGTTTGCCTATTTTGAAATTTGTCACATAATGTAACACTTCCGATATATACTATATAGTGAATTACAGTATGGTCTTGGAATTTAAGTCTATAGGATTTTTAGAAGTATATATAGAGATCTTCTAGTACAAAATAGTATAGCTATTTATCCTAATGAGCTTTGGAAATTAAGGAGAGGATAACCACATGAAAGTGATATTTTAGAACTCAACCAAATAACATTTGACATGCTGCTAATATTTGACCCCTTAATCAGATTAGATAGCTTGTCAAATTAATGAATGAACAGAGCTAAGTAATATTTGTACCAAACAAACAAACAAATTAACCAACCAAACCAGTTAAAGACATTATGGCTTCCAAAAATTAAAATCACATCAGATAATGCTGCTACACTGCTACATGTCATCGATTTATAACAGTTATACGTAGACTAAAGCTATTTCTACCCTTATATGAATAGTAGAGACCCCAAAAAATAGCAGAGACCCCCAAAAATATTCAAAACAAGCAGACATATATAAAGAGAGGAGATTCGAACTAAAAATCTTACATGGTTATGAGAGTACAAAACTAGCCCCTGTGACACCCCCAAATCCGAGTACTTCATTCTCTCAAGATTTGGTGTTCACTTAATAAAAACATTCATATCTAATTACCCAATCGAAATAAAATTGAATAATAAACCTTCCCATAAAGGATTACATAAATAAAAATTTTCCCAAGTTGTCTAACCTTTAAATACAATCATTCAAATGCGAAAAATAAATAAACTTCATTACAATCATTCAAACTAAAGTCTGATTATAAAATATCAACATGATTACAAGTCTTCAATCCTTGTTCATCTTTCCTTTTCCCTTACTGGTGCTAGGTACATCGACCTTCTCAACTTTAGCTGTAAGGTTTATATAAGCAAGAGTGAGCAAACAAAGCTCACTTGAAATAATAAGGAATAAACTTTACAACAATTGCCAAATAATAGACTCAATAGAACTGAACAATATGTTCTATCAACATTCTGAAAAATATAACTGAGGGTCCTAAGACCACGAACCATGTCCATAGTTATAAGTAATATTTCAACTTAAACTTTAACAGTCATAAGACTATAGGGACTTCTCGTACTTAGGGGGATCATCCCTTCGTACAATGTATTGTGCACAAACATTTCAACGCTAAGTGTAAATTATCCCCTAATATTAGGGTTGTTCATCTCAGTATTTAGAGTACAAGTCCGCACCAAAGTAAGTTTGGTTTGGATACATTTCAAGGTAATTTGGAATGTAACAAACATCAACTAAGGATTAGTTGAATAAAATTAATAACGTTATGCTATGGAATAATCATAACTGAATTGACATTGTAAATTAAGGTCATGCTTTAGGAATAATCTAATAGCCTACATACTGAATAATATAACCTACCTTGCTTGAACAACGTTAAGCTAAGGTTAAGATCTTATTTAGAATTGAACATTGAGCATGCATACTAAATAGTAATTTGAACGATAAATTTGCTTAACGAAACAAGTTAAAAACAAGAATAACTTGCTCAATATAATTGAAATAGGATAAGTAAACTTGCACAATGTAATAAACAACTAGCTCAACAAAAGTGTAGAGTTAGCAAACTTGTGTAATGTAATCGAATTAGAAATAATAATTTGTTCAACGAAACAATAGATTTAGAGAACTTGCCTTGCTTGTAGGCTAAAAAAGTAACAACTCGAATCACAATACCCTATATATATATATATATATATATATATATATATATATATATATATATATATATATATATATCATCATGACATAATTAGTGACTACCAACATTCTATATACAAATAAGTATATACTTACATGTAAGGTTTGATTTTTAATCACGTAATCAAATTACATTAGTAATAAAACTAGTTAATCGTTAATAACATATTCATTCTTGGTATAAAAATACTGAAATCATAATTTAACAATCCTGCTATTAACATATAACAACTTTTTCAGACTTTGTGTAAATAAATCACACTGTCTGATCATTCTGCTAACTCATACTGCTTATTTCATAGTTTACACTTTGGGTCATTATTTGCTTGTGGCGTATTGTAAGCGCGATCACACAGCCACTAAGTGGTGCTACTGATTGTGGCATCGCAATCTGCTGACATGAGAACTATATCATGTGAGGTAGTGGCTGCGACTTCTAAATTGCATATCCTCGGTGACCAACTTCGGCAATCACATGAACAAAGCCAATTTTGGCCTACAAGCTACTTTCTAACAATAGAATTAACACATAAAACATACATAAACTTCATACAAACACAATTTGAGGTCTCTTAACATAATTTTACCCATATAACCACATAAACATCGAATTTAAAACATCTAATTTCACTATTTTTGATAAAACTTCACTTTTTGACATTTTCAGTAAAAATCAACACTGTGATTTTGTTTTTCAACCAAAATAGTTAATTCAAAATACCTTATGTTTATTCATCCTCTGTCAAATTCAATAGTCAATTTATATATTATACAGAGAATTAAACCTCAATTTTATGTTAAACTAAGCCATATTCGTATATATATTCATATAAACTCATTGTAATATGGTTTTCTTCACAAATTATATACATAACATGAATTCATTGACTATACTCATAAATAAACTTATTAAAATTGTTTCACAACAACTAATTTATCATATAAAACTATATATAACAAATAATTCAACTTCTACAAAGATTTTACAGAGAATTTTGGAAGATAAGACAACTATAACTTTTGAAAAATAAATGAGTTTAGATGATACCATAGTTTTAGAAGATGATGGCTATTCTTTTGATTATCAAGCTTCTTTTCCCCCAATTTCTCTCTCTAAATTTCTCCCAATTCTCTCTTATTTTTATCTGTAAGTTTTCTTTTTCTCTTCTTTTTCTTCTTCTGAGTCTTTCTTCTTTATCCTAATATACGTACTAGAATATAACGTATAGATAATAATATATTAATTATATAATATAAATATAGGTATAACTGATATCAGTTATTATATTTTTGAAAATCAAAAGCCACAAGGCTTGTTTGGCTACCCACTTAAAATATAATCATTTAATCCTTATGCCTTGTTTGGTAAAACACAATTAGATTAAAGACTTAATATGCATTAAGCCTTGTTTGGGCAAAAGCCCAATTAAACTCATTTAATTTATTTTAATAACTCCTTTATAAGTAAGGTTATTTGTCACACTTTTATTTAATTAAATTTTTCAATAATCAATTTAATTAACTCTAATAATAATTTATTAAATTACTTTAACACATAAATCAATAGCACATAATTATAATTTTCTTTATAATTATAACTTTATTTAATCAACTAACACATCCTTTTAATTAATTACAAATTCAAATTAAAATATAATAATTCATTTAATCATTATAAACTCTCTAATTTAATTATTAAATTAAATTAGTATATTATCTCATAACAATTAATTTTCTTAACTCCTTAATTATTTACTTAACAAATAATTAACCAATTAAGTCAAATCAAATTAAATATATATTCAACACTAACCTCATCCATTAAATATTTATATAATTCAATAAATATTTAAAATTATAATTTAATTAATTACAAATTCAAATTCAAATTAAATATAATAATTCATTTAATCATTATAAACTCTCTAATTTAATTATTAAATTAAATTAATATATTATCTCATAACAATTAATTTTCTTAACTCCTTAATTATTTACTTAACAAATAATTAACCAATTAAGTCAAATCAAATTAAATATTTATTCAACACTAACCTCATCCATTAAATATTTATATAATTCAATAAATATTTAAAATTATAATTTAAAATTTTGGATTGTTACATCCTTTCACTCCTTATAAGGATTTTGTCCCGAATCACAACTCAAACAAATCATTCGTTACATTCTTCCCATAAAAGAGCTTCTAACTCATGCAAGCATACATGTGTCAACAAGTAATATATAGTAAATTCCACCAATAAATGTTCATAGAGTATCGATCCCACATAGAAAGTTGTCAAATTTAAACTACTATTCATCAATTAAATCACTATACTTTATATGCTTAAACTAATGACTATAAATTTAAACTGAATTAATCTAATTGCAAATAATAACTAAAACAAGAATAATAACTGAAATAAACCAAGTCTGGAAATAATGGGATCCTAACTTCATTTAATACTTCATCTAATTACCACTATCATGCAAGAATTGTTCACATATCACAGAAAAGTAGCCAAGAGCACTAATAGAGTCATAGCCATTTTTCAATGTACTAAGACCTACTTACACAAAGATCCACAAATGATAGACTCCATGTAATCATCAATATAACCAAAATCACTATATGTCTATGTGAAATTGCAATCATACCGAATTTAAGCACAAGCCCTTATTTTAACTCATACTATGAAACAAAGATATGTCTATCCGTTCACGAAATACACAAGCCATATAAAAAAATCCATATATATACGTATGCTATCATGATTACAATCCATACTTGCATGTTCATTGTCAATTCCATACAAGTACTGAAACGAATGGTGATCAAGCATTCATACATGCAAAACAATCATGATAGAAATTCCATATGATATGTAAAACAGCCCCAGCAATCAAGCATGCAACTAAACTACATATTAAAAATCTCATAGAATCCCATAATGGAGTTTAGTTCATGATCGAACCAAAAGCCATTATGGGATCAAAGCTAAACATGGTTAATAAGCAAACAATTGAAAGATGAAGGATAGAAACGATCAAACCCAATTGTCGATTATAGACCAAAGTTAACGCTCAAATCCTCATATAAATCCAAAGAAAATAATAATGATAATCCACAATGATAGAAAATCCCAAGAAGAATTGGAGAAATAGGCGCTTTTAGCTTCGCTTCTACGTTGAATCTCCTCAAGGTGTAAAACCCTAGTTCCTACTATGAAAATACGTGAAAAGTTATCAAAGATATGTCTCGACACCAAATGATATCATTTTAATCAAATTACAACCCTTTAATTAAAAAATTAAAATAAAACAAATCAAATTTCAAATTTCATCGCATGATGCACACAAGGCTTCCCTCCAAGTAGTAATCCTCACGCTGGCGCGAGACTTGCAATATGTAGAGTTGTTCACCGGCGGTGTGTCGACGGGCCAAGATCCCTCAAGCTGTTCTCACGCTCACAAGCCATGCCATAAGGTGCAAATACCGTGGATTCGGTTCTCACACGAATCGATCTGCTTCGCATTCCTTCCTTTCTCCATCCATGCTTAGTCTTCTGCTCCACTTGATCCTCATGCCATGCATATCCCAGCTTGTGCCTCGCTTCATGCGCCCATTAGCCTCGTGCCATCTAATACCACCAAATTAGGCCATTTTCTGCACTTTTTCACCAAAAGGAGTTTTAAGTAAATGCAATGCAAAATAACATAAAATGCAACTAAAAACACACTAAAATGTACTTGAGATGGGCATAGTTCGCGTGAATTGGTATTTAATAAGTAGGTATAAATCCTACTTATCAAATACCCCCAAACTTGAACTGTTGTTTGCCCTCAAGCAATGCATACTAATGAAAAATGAAAAATGTAGCTACATTACTATGCAACTAAACTATGATGCAAACTAGTCTCACATAGTTCCAAATTCTAATGTAATTTCAAATTCAAATTGCCTTAAAGAAGTATCCAGATTCAAGATTACCATTTTAAACCAAACTATAGGCATAATATCATACACCTCGATAATTCATATATGCTATAGAGATGTTATGTGTGTGTGTGTGTTCACTCACCAAAACTTGACTTAAGCAAAGAATACACATGTTACATCGCTTCAAAATAGAAAATTATAGTCTAAATCAAGACTCATGTATACTCATGCAACACAAACCGCTTCAACATATCAACACAAACTAAGGTTCAACAATGGGTTTAATCGCTTTATTGCTACTCACGAGGGCGATTTTTTTCTCTTTTTCCCATGGTGTTTATTGCTATTTTTTTTTTTCTTTTTCTTTTTTTTTTTTCACACATGACTGCAATGTCTTATTCCATTAGGCAACACTGCTACCCCTTAGCGAAGCTTTCAACCAACGACTCCTGCACTATGAAAGACCTTAGGCGCTTAGTGTAGAGACAATCCCCTCATATTTCTACTCAAGTAGCTGTATTCCCAAATAAGACTAGCCATGCTATCGCTATTTGATTTTTTTTTTTTTTTTTTTTTACATAGCATACCCATGTTTTCCACAAAGTTTGAATATCAATGTTTCATACAGCCTAAGATCACTTTCAACATATTTCTTTTTTAAAACTACATTTTCTATCAAGCAATGCAACACATACTTTTTATACCTACAAGTGATTGTGAACACATTCATGCAAACCGAAAGCATTTAAACAAAGAATATGAATTTCATCAGTGAAACATTATATCTCAAATTTCATGTTATCCACAATACTCAAGAATCTTTCAAAATTCACTATCATCATTGGCTAGACAAAATTTCCATAAAGCTAAACATTGTGAGACATGCAAACTAAAACATACTAGCACAAGCAATAATAACTAAGAATTAAAAAATTTCTGCAAAATTTTATCTAACACATGAACATGAAAAATTAAAACTAAAAATGCAAAAACTAAATGAAACTATATGCAACTATACTACTACCCCAATACCCCCAAACTTATAATATTCAATGCCCCATTGAATGAAGGTAAAGGGTACAGAAAACTCCCCTAATGATCGGCTGTACCACCCTCCTCGGGTGGTGAATCTGGTGGTGGATATGGCACTGTTGTCCCGAACTGAGGCCACTCGAGCATTGTTCCCTGATGTGCAAAAGCCTCGGCCAAGGCCCTCGTGAGACCCATAGCAAACGCTCCAAAATTATCATATATGGCATCAACCCTTCGCTCCAACCTTCGGAGCTGGCGATCACAATGAGGAGCATGTGGTTGTGTCGACGGGCCCGCCTCATCTGTCTGAGAGGGCTCTTGGGATGGCTCTGGGAATGTGGGTAGAATAAAAATCTCGTCCCGCCATGGTGTGGTTCACCACCGCCCAAATCCCTCAAATTTTGCAATGGTGGCATGAGTTATGTCTTGGCTCGGTATTGCATTTGTTCGTTGCCCAAATGAATCCCTGATGAACACATAGCATGGCTACCACTGATACATGTGGAATGCTCCCCGTGGTACTTCCCCTCAGATACTTCAAAATATTTTGATAAATCAAATGACCCACGTCAATATACTTGCTCGTAATTATACCCCACAAAATTATGGCCCTTTCCGCCGTGATCTCATGCTGATGAGATGAGGGCAATAGCTTGGCACATATGAACAAATTTCATGCCTTGGCATATCGATTCAGTGCGGCTGCTGGGAATATGCGAGGCTGGTTTATGCCGACTTTGTAAGTCCACTTCGTGCCTGGCAAGCACAATTCAGCAATAACAAGTTCAAAATCTGTTGTCATATGTGCCCCTGTGATCCAATTGGTAGCCCCTGTTGGTGGTGTCTCGGTGAGTCTGAAAATGGTTCTAATGGCGGTGGGTCTATAGTCTATCTCGACACCTCAAACCATAGCGATATCGTTCATGGTGACTTTGGCATTGGCGTAAAACTCTCGGACTATGCTAATCGGAATGGGCGTGGGAGTGGCAAAGAATCCAACCCATCCCCGTTCGCGAATCATGGCACATAACTGACCATCTTGCCCCTCCGGTTTGAAATCGCACTCCTTGACAAACGCTTTCGCCATAATTCGTAATATTCTCATTGGGCTACCAAATTCGTAAATTTGGTATGATCGATGATATCCTCCCTCGATCGCCAGAGGAAGATGATGAGAAGAAGAAGAAGATCGCGAGCTTCTTTTGGACCCATTTGCGCTTGATAGAGATAATGCGATGAATTTGCTTGAGAATGAATGAGAGCTTATGATGATAATGTTCCAAACTCATTTTTGCCCACCCAAATCAAACCCTAGCTTTATACTAGTGGATGAAGATGTGGGTAGATTTAGAGCGTGAAATCATGGATGATCACGTGGTGGAAGATTAATGGCTTTGAAGTTTGTAAATCGATAGAGAGGAAGATGAAGAAACGTGTTTGGGAGAGAGACTAAGGTGATTGTGCTTCATTATTATTTCAAATGAGAGTCCAAATGGTCTCCAACTCATTTTTAAAGTTTTCAAAAATTCTTCGTTCAATGTCGCATCGCGCACGCCATGCGAGGAGTTTTTAATGGGTTGGGCGGCATGGCGCTGCTGTGGCTTTTTCTGTCCGGCTGGAGATGTTTGGCATGCGCACGCTGCGCGATCTTGGTCATCGCAGTCATTGCGATCCGCGATACCGATCATGCTTCCTTTTTTTTTTAGAATCTACAAGATGTAAATGTGATGCTTCCAATACACCTACGCAATAACATCAATGCACTTTATCAAAGCATGAATTACTAAATAAAATGAACTCTAGCCTATTCTGGTCATCACCCTAATTTCAATGCAATGCATAATCTTCCCACGCACTGAATAATGCAAAAAGATACTCAAACTATCAATAATGAATGAAAATAAGCTAACCCAAAAACAATCTAAACTCGGATAAATAAAGAAGATAGAGATAGAAACAATGGGTTGCCTCCCATCAAGCGCTAAGTTATAGTCAATTAGCTTGACTGCCTCTCGAATCTCATGGCGAAGATAGAATTGAGGTGACTTCTTCTTCTACCACCTCACCCCAAAATTTAATGACTTCACTTTTTGTTAATGGCTTTACCTTATCAACTGATTTTCACCAAGTACACAAATCCATGGTTCATAGTTCTACCAAATGTTGAACTTCATCATTTAGACCTCGATCCACCAAATCAACTAGGAAACACTCTTTTCATCCACTGGGAGCTTCATTGCTTTTTGAAGACGTTAAAGGTAACCTCTTGATCATGTACACGCATAGTGAGTTCCCCTTTTTGCACATCTATCAAAGTCCTTCCTGTGGCTAAGAATGGTCTCCCCAGTATGATCAGTATACTTTTTTCTTCCTCATAATCCAAGATGATAAAGTCAGCTAAAAAGATAAATTTGTCCACCTTTACCAACACGTCTTTAACAATTCCCTGTGGATATGTGATGGATCTGTCAGCTTGCTGTAATGAAATGTTTGTCGTCCTTGGAGCCGGCAATCCCAACTGATTAAACTCTAACAAGGGCATCATATTAATACTTGCCCCAAGATCACATAAACACTTTTTGAAGTTTATCTTTCTGATCGTGCATGGAACTGTGAAACTGCCCAGATCTTTCAGCTTTGGAGGTAGTTTACGTCAAGCACCGCACCGCATTCCTCCGTCAAAGGCCACCGCCTCAAACTCATCTAGTCTTCTCTTCCTTGACAATATACCCTTCATAAACTTTGCATAGCTTGGCATTTGTTCCAATGCCTCAAATAATCTGTATATGTTGATCTCGCAGCTTTTTGAATACCTCCAAGAACTTGCTAAACTGCTTATCTTCCTCTCTACTTATTTAATCTCTCATGATACGGTATTTGAGGGTGAATTGGTGGCATTGAACTCTTGAGCTTCTCCTCCTAACTCGCTTTATCTTTCTTTTCCGCATGAACCTTAATCGATTTTTCAGCTTTTTTCTCAACATTCACTCTGATATTCGCCGCTGCCACTCCTTAGTATAATCAGGCGGTGCCACGCGCATTTGCAAAAGGTTCCGCAATGTTTTTCCCAGATCTCAATGTGATCGCTTGACACTGTTCCTTCCCGTCTCTTCTCGGATTTGTCTTTGTATTACTTGGCAAAGAACCTTGGGGCATGTTGTTAAGCATGCTCGCCATCTACCCCATTTGAGTCTCCAGATTCTTGATAGCCACTGCTTGGCTTTTGATCATAACTTCTATGTTTTCCATGTATTTCAACATCATCTCCTCCATTTCTGATTTCTTTTCTAGCTGTGGTGCAGCTAGAGTGTGATGTTGTTGTTGTTGAGAAAATCCTGTGGAAACGGTGGTTTTGATGAAAACTATGTATTTGAGATGACCGTATCGAAATTGTTGGTTTCTACCGAAACCGATTCTCATTGATGTCCTTGGTTATTTGATCAACTAAAGTTTGATGATTTCGCTTGTTGGGGTGGTATGTGTTCTAAAACCGCCCTGATCTTTCCTCAGAATTGCCCATATGCATCGACTCGAAATGATAAAGACATTGATCCGTCGAGTGTGACCCCAAGACAAATCTCACATACGAAAGCAACTATTTTCACTTTGCTCTCGCCAAGCAGTATCTATCTTCTTTGCCATCACCGCCATCCGTGGCCGCTACAACCGGGTAATAAAGATCAACCTCCAACACACCGCAACTCTGGGTCAGGCATCCGAGATGTAGGATTCTCGTAATCATTAGCAGCCCATAGTCTCGATAAGTGTATAGGCCTCGTCATAGCTTTTTTGCCCATAATGCCCCTCCGCAGCTGCAGATCCACAATAGGTCTCGACCGCCATCCCAATCCATTATAAAATGAGTTGATCACCATCCAATCTGCATACCGTGATGCGACACTTCCTCAAAGATCTCTTTATATCTCTCCCATGCTTCATATAAGGACTCACCTCTGTTGTTGCTCAAACCGAGAGATAGTCGCCCTCATCTTTGCGCCTTTTAGCCATTGGGAAGAACTTGGCTAAGAATTTCGTGCTAAGTCCTCCCATGTAGTGATTGACCGACGACGACAAAGAATGTAGCCAACTTCTAGCCTTATCCCTCAATGAGAATGGGAATAGCCTTAGTCCGATAAAGATCCTCCATCACACCGCTGTATCTCGAATGTATCAAAATCTCGATGAAACTCAACAGTGTTCATTCGGATCATCCGTAGAAAAGACCCCCAAATCAGACCAAATTATGCACCATCTGAATAGTGCCCGGTTAATCTCAAAAGTATTGGCCGCTATCGCCGGTCTGACTATGCTAGACTATAGTCCGTTTATATTTGGCATGGAATAATCCCTTAGAGCCCGGTGCTCTTCTATTTGCTTAATTCTCTATTCTTCTGCCATACTAACTATTGTACTTTATAAGTGAGCTTGCAAATTTCTCCGCACACTTGCTTTCCAACCTTTTCCATTAATGTTATCCTGCGCTGGTGTTAATTCTGAGTTAGATGATCTCATGTGCATAAAAATCTATAAGTACCTAAAACCAAAAATAAAACAAAAATAGAAATGAGAAACGATCAGAATTGTCTAAGTCATACAATATAACTTGAAACTGATGATAATTATTTAAATTAACGCATTTCCCCGGCAACGGCGCCAAAAACTTGTTGCCTCCTTTTCAGTTCTGATAAAAGAGCTCTAACTCATACAAGCATACATGTGTCAACAAGTAATACAGAGTAAGTAGAGTATCGATCCCACAGAGAAAGTTGTCAAATTTAAACTACTATGCATCAATTAAATCACTATATTTATATGCTTAAACTAATAACTATATTGGTGAATTAATCTAATTGCAAATAACAACTAAAACAAGAATAACAACGGAATAAACCAAATCTGGAAATAATGGGATCCTAACTTCATTTAACACTTCATCTAATTACCACTATCATGCAAGAATTGTTAACATATCACAGGAAAGTAACCAAGAGCACTAATAGAGTCATAGCCATTTTTCAATGTACTAGGACCTACTTACACAGCATCCACAAATGATAGACTCCATGTAATCATCAATATAACCAAAATCACTATATGTCTATGTGAAATTGCAATCATACTGAATTTAAGCACAAGCCCTTATTTTAACTCATACTATGAAAACAAAGATATGTCTATCCGGTTCACGAAATACACAAGCCATATAAAATGTTCCCTATATACATATGCTATCATGATTACAATCCATACTTGCATATTCATTGTCAATTCCATACAAGTACTGAAACGAATGGTGATCAAGCATTCATACATGCAAAACAATCATGATAGAAATTCCATATGATATGTAAAACAGCCCTAACAATCAAGCATGCAACTAAACTACATATTAAAATCCGTTAGAATCCCATAATTGAGTTTAGTTCATGACTGAACCAAAAGCCATTATGGGATCAAAGCTAAACATGGTTAATAAGAAAACAATTGAAAGATGAAGGATAGAAACGATCAACCCAATTGCTGATTATAGACCAAAGTTAACGTTCAAATCCTCATATAAATCCAGCAAAATAATAATGATAATCCACAATGATAGAAAATCCCAAGAAGAATTGGAGAAATAGGCGTTTTAGCTTCGTTCTACGTTGGAATCTCCCTCAAGGTGTAAACCCTAGTTCCTACTACAAAATACGTGAAAAATTATCAAAGATACATCTGACACCAGTCAGATATCGTTTAATAAAATTACAACCCTTTTAATTAAAAATTAAAATAAAATAAATCAGCAACTTCAACCATCGAGCGCGGCCGCGCGCTCCCCCAGTATAATCCTCGTGCGGGCACGAGACTTGCAATATGTAGAGTTGTCTGGCCGGGTGCTCGCGCGCAAGGCCCTCAAGCGTGTTCACGGCAAGCACACATGGCGAGCATGATCTGTGGTATTCGGTTCTGCTGCTTTACAATCGATCTGTTCGCCTTCGCCTTCCTTTGTCCATCCATGCTTAGTCTTCTGCTAAACTTGATCCTCATGTCATGTATATCCCAACTTGTGCCTCGCTTCATGCGCCCATTAGCCTCGTGCCCTCTAATACCACCAAATTAGGCCATTTTCTGCACTTTTTCACCAAAAGGAGTTTTAAGTAAATGCAATGCAAAATAACATAAAATGCAACTAAAAACACACTAAAATATACTTGAGATGGGCATAGTTCGCATGAATTGGTATTCAATAAGTAGGTATAAATCCTACTTATCACTCATTCGCAACTTTGTTCCCATACATTTTTGTAGTCTCTTCCAGAAGTTTGATGTTAACCTTGGATCTCTATCTGACACAATTGACACTGGCACTCCATGTCTCGAAATGATTTCTCTAACGTACAACTTTGCTAACTGATCAAGATTGAATCTAATCTTTATTGGAAAAAAGTGTGTTGGTTTCGTCAGTCTAGCCACTATCACCCAAATCGCATTGTATCCTCTTTGAGTAGTTGGAAGACCCACCACAAAATCCATTGTGACGTGTTTCCACTTCCATTCTTGTATTTCCAATGGTTGAAGTAATCCACTTTCTCGTTGATGCTCGGCCTTGACTCTCTGACATGTCAAGCATTTTGCAACACATTCTGTAACATCTCTTTTCATGTTTGGCCACCAAAAGTGTCATCGTAAATCTTGATACATCTTCGTACTTCCTGGGTGTATCGAATATCTTGAGTTATGCGCTTCGGTCAAGATTTCTTCTTTAATCTCTGGTACTTCTGGAACCCAAATTCTTCCCTCGATTCTTAGCATTCCTTTAGTATCAATCTTGTATTTCACCTCTTTACCTTCATTCACATCTTCCTTTATTTTTCTGCATTCTTCATCCTGTTGTTGAGCATTCTTCACCTTGTCCACTAAAGTTGGACCAGCTTCTATCTGGAACAATCTTTCATCGGATTCTTCTAGAAATTTTATTTCCAACACTAGTTTTGTCATTACTGATATAAGCTCCTCCTGAGTGGTTATCAGCATCAACTTTTCCCGACCTTTCCTGCTTAAAGCATCTACAACCATATTTGCTTTATCCGGATGATAAAAGATCTCACAATTATAATCTTTTATCAATTCCATCCATCTTCTTTAACGCATGTTCAGGTCCTTCTGAGTGAAAATATACTTCAGACTCTTATGATCTGTGTATATCTCACATTTTTCTCCATAGAGATAATGTCTCCATATCTTCAGATCAAATACCATTGCAGCCAACTCAAATTATGAGTCAGATATCCTTTCTCATAGTCCTTCAATTGTCTTGATGCATAAGCAATAACTTTTTCGGTTTGCATAAGAACACAACCCAATCCTTTGTGTGAGGCATCACTATACACCACAAAGTTTCCTAAATTATCTGGTAATGACAACACAGGTGTCACACTTAACTTCTTTTTCAATTCTTGAAAACTTTCCTCACACTTCTCCATCCAAACAAATTTTACAGCTTTCCTTGTCAAATTTATTAACGGAGTGGCAATCTTGGAAAAGTCCTGAATAAACTGTCTATAATAACCGGCTAGCCCCAAGAAACTCCTCACCTCCGAAGGTGTTCTTGGTTGTTCCTAGTTAATTACAACTTCAACCTTTGATGGATCCACTGAAATCCCTTCTTTGTCAATCACATGCCCAAGAAATTGTACACGTTCTAGCCAAAATTCACACTTAGAGAATTTCACGTACAACTTTTCATTTCTTAGTGTCTCCAGCGTTAGTCGTAAGTGTTCCACGTGTTCTTCTTGAGTTTTGGAATACACCAGAATGTCGTCGATAAATACCACAATAAATTTGTCTAAAAATGGTTTAAACACCCTGTTCATCAAATCCATGAACGCTGCAGGGGCGTTTGTTAAACCAAAAGACATCACCAAAAATTCATAATGTCCATACCGAGTTTGAAATGTCGTCTTGGGTATATCCTCTTTCCTTACTTTCAGTTGATGATACCCACTTCTCAAATCTATTTTTGAGAAATATCTATCACCCTTCAACTGATCAAACAAGTCATCTATTCTTGGTAATGGATATTTATTCTTAATAGTGACTTTGTTTAACTCCCTATAATCAATGCAAAGACACATTGACCCATCCTTCTTCTTCACAAATAACACTGGTGCTCCCCATGGTGACACACTCGGCTGAATTTACTTCTTTTCTAACAACTCCTGCAACTGTACCATCAGTTCCTTCATCTCTACCGGAGCCATCCTGTACGAGGCCTTCGATATTGGAGCGGTACCTGGCGCTAAGTCGATCACGAATTCAATCTCTCGATCAGGCGAAAGTCCTAGTGAATCCTCCGAAAACACGTCTACAAATTCCCTAACCACTAGTATCTCTTCCAGTTTCACACCCTTCTTCTGAGTATCGACTATGTAAGCTAAATAACCCACACAGCCTTGACTCAACAACTTCTTGGCCTACATAATCGTCAGACATTTCATTTGTATAGGAGATTTACTACTAAAGAAAACTACCTTTGACGGAGTCATAAAGTTTACACGCTTCTTTTGGCAATCAATTATTGCTCCATAATTGAACCACTACAACAAAAAGGCTTATCAGCGACCGCATATCAGCGATCGCATACGTCATAGAGATAAGTATCAAAGAATCGTGATACGGTCGTCACGATAATCGTCGAGATAATCCGTCGCTAAGGACATCGACGACCAACAATAGCGACCGAATTATTAGCGATCGCAATCAGCGACCGATACCATCACTATTCTGACTTATGCTGAGTCATTTGTCAGGCGTGACGTGGCACACATGGTAGCGACCGAGAATAGTGATCGCAGCGGTCGCTAGATTCCAAAAAGGTGACGCGGTCGTTGATGATTGATTTTTTTTTAAAAAAAATGCATGTTTTATTGATTTCCCAAAAATAACCTGTTATATACCTGCTTTCAATCCCACATAATATATATATATATATATATATATATATATATATATATATATATATATATATATATACAAGCATCCATATTAACATCCATCCATGATATAACTACTATATAATAAACATTGATCATCCATGAATAAACATTCATCCAATACAATACAAAACATTCATCCAACACAATACAATCGATACCATAAACATCCATATAAACCAATACAATTGTCCAAAGAATGAATCTAAAAGTGTAGAAGGCTTTAAAAATCTAAAAAAATAAGTCTAGGCGCTCTTCATGGATCATCCAAATTAAGATCCTGTAATTAACAAAGTAATAAAACATATATGTTACATATAAATAAGACAGTGACTCGGACACTATAAACATATAAGACAATGTAGCTAAACAAAAAATGATATATATATACCTACTCCTGATGTTGTGCCGCCCTCCTGCTCCCGCCGCTTCTGCCTCGCCTCGCTCCTCGCCGCTGCCATTGCCGCCATCGCCTCTGCCAACTCATCAGGACTCAAAGACTGCAGATGCCCGCCCGCCCAAGATATCTGAAGAAGATCACGATCTGACAGATCGCTCTCACACACACCGCCAAGGGGAGTATGATAGGTCGATAACTTTGATGATGTGTAGATCTGGTGGCAGAGTTACCTGTGCCATCGATGGTCAAGCGCCGTCTTTGTCCTTGGCCTTTGACATAATTTTTCTTCACAATGGACTGCCTCTCCCATAATTCTTGATCAATCGACGGACGCGGGGTGCCTTCAAGATAGCGCTCGTTCATTAAGCCCTTATAAGTGTCCTGTTAGAAGATGAACAATTAAATAGTTAAAAATAAATAAAAACATACTAAAAAAGGTCGTCATAATTTATAAATAATATATTAGGATAAAGTGAACTTATTACCGCTTATCCTAATGTCGAGGCGGAGTACATTCGTGTGGCCACATACACATCCAACCAATTGATAGGTTGACCTTGAGATTGAGACTCTGGCGCTCATTTTCTCATATTATTATGTAAACATATGATATTTTAGCTACAAAAGATGATCATAAACATAACATACGTGCTGGCAAAGAATGTGATGCGGTACGTGATATACTGTCGCCTCGACACGTGCCTTTTGCCTTCTCGCCATCTCGATACACTGAGGATTTGTTCGAGACGGCAATCTTGCGCTTTCTTGACCCAAATTCTCGCCTCTCCATCGGTCACACATTTGCACCCATATAGGTCATACACCACTGTGGGCTATGCTCATGCATATACTACTTCACCCCTCGCCCCGGATGGTCAATCTCAACATTGTGCGGGGCTTTTTGTCGCTCCTTGTTCAAATTATCTTTAGTTCGAATGACGACAGACTTCGCGAATAGTGTCGAATAATCGATGTCTCGTGCATCGTCCCATCTATACCGTTTCTGTAAATAAAACAACAATAATAATATTAAAACTGTTATATTACTAAACAATATTATTTGATTAACTATGTATTATCTATCAGAGTGATAAAAAATATACCTGAAATTCAGCCCAAACTACATCCTTATAGGCGAGAGGTGTGCTCGCCCATGTAATCACTAACGTAGGCCAGTTCTGTGAGCATAATTGTGAAATGCACTTCACAATTTTACTATCTTGAAAATCACTACAATATACAATAATTTACATTAAAACCCTTACATTTAAATCACTACTATATCTATAACAATGGAAATATTAAACCCTTATATATACATGATGTTTAACTTACGTGCTTTTTTGGAGGAGCACGGATCTGTATAAAAATGCGATCATTCGGATTAGCCGAGGCCTTCAACATGATTAGGGCCCCGACCCAACCCGCGCTTTCGTGCTGCAGGTTCAGAAGACATCTATAAATAAAAAATTTAGGATGTTAGTATGAGTTATAAATGAAAGGTACATAAACATGTTAATGATATAGAGAACATCAGGATATGTAATTGTATGTAATACAATTAAAACTAAACATACATTTTATAGAAAAGGACAATAATGACAATTAATGAAATGTACATGAACATAACTGGAAATTAATTAACTACGACAACTATAAATGAATATCTACATGAAAATCGTATAGAGAAAGGTACTATAGAGAAATGAAAGGTACTATAGAGAAAGGTACATGAAAATTATATAGAAAATAATTAAATACGACAACTATAAATGAAAGGTACTATAGAGAACATTCCTATATGTAATTCATTGTAATACAATTAAAACTAAACATACATTTTAATGAAAATCGTTATTCCGAGTCGTAATCATTTTGTACAAGTATCTAGAGATTCATAACCATCTTCTTCTTCTTCAGATTCGTGTCGTGTCAAATCCATAACTCTTCCTCAAATTATCACCGTCATCCGCACAATAACTGTCTCGGGATCTAATTCATCAGGTTCATCTCCACCCTCTAACTCGATTACATCATCGTTGTCCTCTATATTTATTATAGGAGGTTTATGAAGCATCTCCTCTTGGTAGAAATCCCCGTCCATTACTTGGACACGACTGCGCGCGGGAGTATGAATTTCAACTTTCCAATCTGTAGGCGGTCTATCCCTTTTCCTAACAGGACTAGGAGTATAGTATACTTGTACTATTTGTGTTGGTAAAACAAACGGTTCGTTGGAGTACGCTAACCTGTGGAGGTCAATATCGACAATTCCATGTCTGTCAACACGTATCCCTTTTTCTGAATCAAACCAACGACACTTGAACAAGTTAATATGACCCCCGTACGTGCCCTTATACGACAACTCTACAATTTCCTCCAACTCCCCATAAAAGGCACGACCAAGCTCATTGTAACAATCTCCTTGAACACACACTCCAAAGATTAGTTGTTCTTTTTTCATGAAAGCATATGTCTTTGTATGAAATTCACATCCATTTATTTTGTAACCATTGCAAATGACTTGGTCCCTGTCTGGACTCATAGCTAGGACTTGTATATTTGGAGGAATCATTCCCTCATTAAGAGCCTACAAAAATTCTATTGAAATAATTACATTCATAAATTAATACGATATATGTCATTCTTAATTAACTTAACTTACTTTGTCCTTTAGCCAAAGAGCAAATTTTTATCACGACTAACTTGAATATCTATATCAGTGATGCCGGGCTGATTTGCTTTTAACTCGTCATCATATGTTCTATACAATTTTATAAACATTAACATATATTAATATGAGACTGCAGGTTAAGATATAGGTCTAATACATATGAATTTTACATGTATACCTCACAAATTCATCAATCTCCTCGCAATTGAGAAGAATGTAAGTATGCACAGCATATAAATCTTGCTCAGAAAGGAATATGCGCTTTTCTTTTCCATACGCGCGACCCGATAAACTAATTACAGAAAGCCGACCATTTAGTTCAACATTGCCCCCATCATCATGTCTCGGGACTCGATTGGCCTTTGTCAAGACTTCGTCGGGAAAATAGTCTAAGACAAACGTAGATATCTCATCGAAACTGTATGTCTCACATATCGACCCCTCGACATAAGCTCTATTCTTCACCTTCCTCTTAAGGTTTCCCATGACCCTCTTGAAAGGGTACATCCATCTATATTGAACTGGGCCACCAACACGAGCTTCATAGGGTAGATGGATTTGCAAATGCTCCATAGAGTCGAAAAAAAACAGAGGGAATATTTTTCAAGCTTACACGTGATCTCAATGATGTTCTTCTCAAGTATAGACATGTCCTTTTCATTTAACATTTTTGAACATATGTCTCAAGAAGAAACGACTAAGATCACCAAAGCATCACATATTGGTTTATCAAGCAAGTCCCGAATGCTATAGGCATGAGTCTCTCCATGAACACATGATACCATGACTTTTCATCCCTTACAATTTCCCACCAGAATAACACACCTTGCAATGTTTGACGATATCCATCCGGGTAGTTTCGAGACTTTATCCATGTGCACACATCTTCAACTCGCTTTTTGGACAATGTGTACCTTGTGCATGCGGTTTGACCATCTTACCATTAGTAGTTTCATAAAGTTCTAATCCAGACGCTTAAAAATATCTTTCATGTCCAACCATGCCTTATCATTATCTTTCGTCTCTTGCCCATGAACACCCATCACGGTGTTAAACACATTGTCAAACACATTCTTCTCAATATGCATCACGCCTAGATTATGATTTAATCAAATTTGTAGACCAATAAGGCAGTTCCCAAAAGATGCTTCTCTGAACCCAATTATGAGAAACGCCAAACCCATCGATGATGTTAGAGGCAATCTTACCGAATGGGATGATCGGCAATCTCATCACACGGTCACGTATCTCTATCCTCGACAGTCGCGGTGCTGGCATATCATGATCTACTTTCTCTTTCCTGAAGCGTTCTCTGTTTCTTCGAAACGGGTGATCTACCGGCAAGAAACGACGATGACAATCAAACCAGCATGGCTTTCGACCATTTGATAGATTGAAAGACTTTGTATGACCCATACAATATGGACAAGCCAACTTCCCGTGTGTACTCCATCCAGATAACATACCATAAGCAGGAAAGTCACTTATGGTCCACATAACCGCTGCCCTAAGGTTGAAATTTGTTTTTGTGGAAACATCCCAAGTCTATACTCCATCCTCCCACAATACCTTCAACTCGTCTATAAGAGGTCTCAAGTAAACATCTAGGTTCTTTCCAGGACTCTTGGGACTAGGAATCACGAGTGAAAGAAACAAGCACGGCTGTTTCATACACATCCAAGGAGGCAAGTTATACGGAGTAACAATCACAGCCGCCAGAGAGTACGGAGCAGGTTGAGTGGCCGAACCAAGTTGAAACCATCGCGGACAATCCAAGCCTCACATTTCTAGGTTCCAATGCAAACCCCTGGATGTGCTAAGTTGAAATCTTTCCAAGCCCCGCCCATCTCATGGATGGTTCAGTTCTCCATCTTTTGTTGGAGATTTCGCATGCCAAGTCATATGTTCAGTTGTTCTTGAAGACATGTACAATCTTTTGAGCCGAGATGTAATTGGAAAATACCTTAAAATCTTAAAAGGTATATTCGTATTTATTAGGCTTAAATTGATCATGACTTCAAAACGTACACTTTGTTTTCTGTTCATTTTCCTTATAAAACAACATGCAATCGTTCGGACATGCATCGATTTTTTGATATCCAAGACCCAACTTCTTCACCATTTTTTTATAATAGTAGTAGTTATCGGGCAATTTTTCACTGATAGGCAACATACTCTTAATGGCCCTCAAGAGTGACTCAAAACACTCATGGCTCATGTTGTGATCAGCCTTGATGTTAAGTAATGTCGCCACTGCAGACAATGTAGTGTGCTTCGTGCAACCATGCCACAACGGTTCGCTACCCTCGTCTAACAACTTAAAGAATGCTTTGGCATCAGAATTCATAGGTTGCTCTCTACCTTGTTCCCAATCAAAATCCGGCCCTGCAATATCATGACCCATGTCATTCATACGATGGGTATTGTTGCCTGGATTGTGTACCTGTGCATTGCCACTATCTCTTCTCTGCCTATGTGCCTACCAACATTCTTCGTAATTGTTCATGAACCCAGAAATAAGTAAATGATAGTTTACTATATCTCTGTCCATATAATTTACATTCTTACACTTCAAACAAGGACATCTTATCTTGTTCTGACCATTAAAACATTCTGGGTGACTATACGCATAATCTAGAAATACTTGGCAACCAGCTCTAAATTCTGCTATAGCACCTATCTGGGCACTTGACTTTCATCGTCTCATCCAACTATGATCTGAATAGAGGTCCATGATACCACGGTACCTACTACAGACAACATGAGCTTATTAATTATATGACTTGAGCATACTTGTAACCATATGACTTGAGCATACTTGTCAGCATATGACTTTAGCAAGCATGCATATGATTAACATTTGAGCATACTTGTAAGCATATGAGTTGAGCATACTTGTAACCATATGACTTGAGTATACAAGTACTTTAAAGAGCTCGTTAATCTCCCACAACATAATGAGCTCGTTAATATTATAAATGTTCGCAACTACCCGACAAATAAAAATTTTTTGCCATAGTCTCCCCTACAATATGGACTAACCACATGCACGACGGCATGCATATATGGTCATTTCTAAGCACCCAAGACACAAACCAAGAGAAATATACAAAATACCAAAATATATATTTCCTCAGAATCAGACACAGCCATATAAATCTGGAATGAAGCCAAAATCACAAAATATATATTTCCCCCATTTGTAATGGAAAACTTAAAGTACCTATTTAAGTTTTATGTATTTGAACTCATGTTATAGCAATTATGAGTTTTTAGTTACTTATAACCGATGTTTGATGTGTTAATCGATGTTAATCAATTACTAGTTCCTTCTTTCTTTTTAGTTTTTGAAGTATTCTTGATAGTGATTATACATTGCCTGAATAAATTTAGGGAGGTCGATGTGGTAGGCATGTTCCTCTACAAGAACACATGGCCTCTGTGCCTCGAGTTTCTCACAAGTGGTAAGATTGACGTGAAGCCTCTAATAACCCATAGATTTGGATTCTCCCAGAAGGAGGTCGAATAAGCCTTTGAAAGTAGTGCTCCTGGTGGTACTGCTATTAAGGTCATGTTCAATCTGTAGATATAGGTCCTATCATCTGTCTTGTGTTGGATTGAACTTCTAAAGAAGTCTAAAGTCAGTAATCCTTATTGTGCTTAGAGATAAGACCTCTGAAGAAGTTGTAATAAAACATGAAAAAAGAAAATGAAATCTAGCTTACAAATATAAGTGTCCTAGTTTCCAACAACTTTCAGACAATTTTTGTGTGTATAAATATGGGCTCTTTTTTTCTTTTTCTTTAGAACGATAAATATAGGCATTAGTTTTATGTTCATTTGATTTCTGTGCAAGGCCCAGTTTGTTACAAGAATGCATTCTTCCCAACCTGCCCAAAATCCAAGTATACTTGACAGCCAAAAAAGTAAGAGAAATGGAGGAAAATTAACAGCCCCTCTTCTTCCAACAATTTCAACAGACTAAACTCAAGCAATAGACTAAACTCAAGCAATTTCTTCCAACAATTATCACACACCCAAAAAAAATAAAATTTGCCTCCATTATTATCAGACCCAGTTTGCAAATTTTCTTCAATAAATCGAACAAATTCGTAGCAAATAATAACATACTGATTTAAGCATGCTAGCCATATTCATTCATTCAACTCTTTGCAATAAATTAACTCTTAAAACACAAATTCGTAGCAAACATACTGATTTGGATAAGAACGAACAAACATAACAAACAACCAAAAAAATTAAAGAAGAAGAACTTAAAAAGTAGCTCTTACCTCTAAAATTAGTCTCTAATTTGAAGAAGAATGAACACAGACAGAACCAATAGGCCTCCCTCTTCTCTTCTCCCCCTTCTCCCTATTCTCCCTCTTCTCTGTCGCCCTCTTTCTTTCTCTTCTGCTGAATCGAGCGAACTGAAAGCCTGAGTCTATAAATGTTTAAGAGAATTAGCGACCGCAATCAGCGACGTCCTGCGGTCGCTGATTTTTAATGACGTTGACGTGTTAGCGACCGCCAGGTGGTCGCTGATAGAGATTAGTCGCAAAAGAAAACGCGCCAGGGTTTCGCACCAATTTTTTGGGGGGAAATTTATACCAGCGACCGATCAGCGATCGCATACGGTCGCTGAAATTAGATAGCCACTAGAATCCACAGCGGTCGTAGATAGCGGTCGCTATTACTGTTATCAGCGACCGGATAAGTCAGTCGCTGATATTGAACAGCCAATCCATTCCCAAAATAACATCAAACTCTCCAAGTCTAATTGGAATTAAATCTACCATCATGACATTCCCCTTAATGTTCACCCTACAGTTCTTGTATACGAACCTAACATGAATTACTTCCTTATTCGCAATACCTCTTAGCAAATTCATCAGATATAGACGAGCAAGTAGCACCCGAATCAAATAATACATAAGCATCAATATCATTGATTGGGATAATACCCGACACCATATCTTTTGATTGCACAGCATCTTGCACAGACATGTTGAAGGTTCGGGCTGTGGGTTTGTTTGATGTCGTTGGTCCAGTAATGGCCCATGTACCTCCACTGGTACCTCCCTTGCTTCCTGTTATCTCTCCAGCCTTCTTCTTAGGGCACTCACGAGCAAAGTGATCATTGGATCCGCATGTGAAGCAAACGTTCTTCTTGGGTTAATTGCACTTTAGGGCAATGTGACCCTCCTGGCCACAATTAAAGCATACTCGTTTCCCCATTAAGCATACACCCTTGTGAAACTTCCCGCATGTAGCACATGCTTCGAACATCTTATTCTGCTAGTTACCCTACTGATTTCCAGCACCCACATTTTCCATTCCATTTTCTTTTTAGATTATTGTTACCATTTCCACTACCACCACCTCCATTCTTAACATCCACTTCAATCTTCTTCTTTTTTTGTTCTTGATTGAACTTTGTTACCGCCTCGCCTCAACCTTCAGCGAGAATTGCCTTCCCCATTACCGCTGCAAATGTCTTCAGCTGGAACAGGAAGACCCTACTGTATAATCAGGGTTTCAGTCCTTGCTCAAATCTCTTAGCCTTACGTTCATCAGTGCTGACTTGATATGGCGCAAACCTCGCCAACTCATTGAATTTTACGACATAATCTGATACCGTCATCGTTCCCTGCTTCAGCTCCAAAAATTGCACCTCTAGCTGACTCTTCGAACTCTCTGGGAAATAAGTCTTGAAGAATATCACCTTAAACCTATCCCAAGTAATAACCCCTTGTCCTCCTCGAGTTTTATTGGCCTGCCACCAATAACTAGCCTCTACTTTCAACATGAATGTTACAAAAGTAGTCTTCTGATCATCCCCTACTCTCGCAACATCGAACACTTTATCTAACTCCATGATCCAGGTCTGTGCCTCAACTGGATTCATGGACCCACAAAATTCTGGTGGTCCAATCGGCTTGAAGTCCTTAAACGTTGTAGCTTGATTTTGCGGTTGATTCTGCAAAGCACCTGTCAGCAATGCCACTAGCTGCTGAAGTGGGTTAGCATCAACATTGTCGTTATTGTTGGTTCCCTCAGTGGTTCTTTGTCGGGGTGGTTAACGTCTTGGAGGCATTTTCTATTCAAAATACCCTCATTAGATTATTACTCAACTCTTTTAAGTAATTTCTACTTAATTTGCACATCATAAAATTATCACATAACACATCACACTTTGAATAAAATAATAACTTTTATTCATTCATAATTTCGTTGAAAACATCATAACAATAGCATCACTGCTATTTACATCATAACACTTGGGATTTACATATTATTTAACATTTTATTAATCACATAACAGGTACATTCCCTACGATGTCCTACTAAGATACTATGTAGCCTTACGACGCTCTTCCTCCATAATTCGAATCATTGTCCGGCAATCTAAGATGTATGATGCCAGCGTCTCGAACTGAATCAGATAACCATGACCCAATCTTAAGCTCGATTAATCATGGTGTTGAATACGTTATTCATCTCTTCCATCTTGATCCACTTTACTTGTGCCTCTCTCTCTGCTCTCTCGGCTCGTTGATAAGCTTCTTCATACGCGTCTTTGGCTCTTGCCCTCTTAGTAGATTCTTCCTGCAGCTTGCTCTTCAGTTCTGCAATCTCCTCGGTCAGTTGTTCATTCACCCCTTCAGTGTGGACCAGCTTCTCTTCGACATTAGTCAGACGTTCGTCTCGATCTTGGATCTCATCATCCTTTTGTGCCGTCGAATTCTGTTGTTCAGTTACTATCTCTTGTAACTCCTCGACTGTATCTTGAAGTTCCATATTGCGGTCGTATACTTCATCGTACATACGGGCAGCTATCGAATTAAGTGGAAGCTCTTCCTTCTTGTCCTCCTCATCCGATTGTGGCAGCTCAACAAGGTTGTAAGACTCCGAATTTTATGAAATAAAAGTATTCAATTTTATTACAATTATTATTTTATTTCGTAAATAGTTAAATTGATAAAAGGTTAAAGTTAAGGGTGATATGTGAAAATTTTTTGCAAAGTAAGTTGTTATAAAATATTCGTTTGGTCAGGGAATATTCTTTTTGTCTGGGAATATTCGTACGACGAAACAATCATTGGTGGACTCCACAACGAAAGTATTGTCATAGTAAGAAAACGACAGAATTATCTTTTTGTAAAAAAATAACGGCAAAAGTGTTACCGTTAAAATTGTTGAACTACCGGGTAGTAAAAGTATAGTAATACGCGTGGTTGCATAGTAGCACACGATATTGATTATTGATGCTTACGTAAAAAGTCACTCAGTTATACTCAATTATTGCTACAGTAATTGTTGCATCATATCTCTCATATTATTGATTCAATTATTGTCACAGTATCATCTGTATAATATGTTATATTATTAAATTAATAATTGGGACGATAAAGTTATTCATATTATTAATTGCAATATTGACAATGTCTAGAAGTTCTGTCAAGGAGAGGTTTGGTCACCTAATTGCGAGCCAATAAGGAGAAATCTTTATCGAAAGTCCCCCTTTTTCCTGGGAACGACCTGGTTGTTAAGTATTATGAGTTATAATATTAATGATGAATAAGTTCGTGTTGATTAAGGATGAAATTGATAGTTCCATTGTGCAGAAATTATTAGTGTTAGTGGAAATCGACATTTATTTCGATAATAATTGATGTCTGGAGGTTATATTGACCAATCGGGTAATTACCGAATAAATGAGCAATTAATTGCTATTAATTCACATGCGTATAACTATGTGTTCACATGTGTGTACTATTGATTCACATTATTTACTATTAGAGGAGTTGGTGCAAGATTGATAATACTTGCATGACTAAATTAAAAATAGAGGTATAGTTGAAGGTACTATACTATAATTAATTTTTTTTCACATGTTTAGAACTATTGATTCACATGATTTACTATTGATTCACATGATTTACTATTAGGAGAGGTGGTGCAAGTTTGATAATACTTGCAGGACTAAATTAAAAATGAGGAAAAAGAGGAAGGTATTATATTGTAATATTTTGAGTCCCAAAACGTGCAATTATCAAAACTATATTTTCCTATAAATAGAAGCTCATTCTTCCTTCATTTCTCACCAATTCACTAAAGCTATAGATCAATTATTATAGAGAGAAAGAAGAAGAGAAGTCTGTTACCTCACTATTCTAGTATCCAGTTTTCTTCTAAGGTAAAGGGTATTATTTCTTTCGTATTCATGAAGAGAGTTATTTTCTTTCAATACTCGTAAGGGTTGTTATTCCATTCTTTATTATTCTATTGGAATAACCTGTCTGTGCGGTCTATCACATGCCTAGTGAATTCTTCTGTTATTCCATTCTTTATTATCTCATTGGAATAACCTATATCATATGGCTCTATCGCATGCATGGTGAATTCTTACATTATTCCATTCTTTATTATTCATTGGAATAACTTTTGTTTATGTGGATTATCGCATGCATGGTGAATGATCCTTCGTATTCATTCCTTATTAAATTATGGAAATGATCTGTCTACGTGGATTACCGTATGGCGGGAAAAATCCATTTGTAGTTTCATATAATTTATTATACTCAGTTGGTTAAAGTTTTGGTTTCTATACTCCATGAAATTAGTAGAATATCCTAAATATTTGCGCTTCATCCAGTATCTTTTCATGGAAATATTCTTCTGAGCATTCTTGAATTTTACTCTACAACGCAGTTTTATGTTGACAATTTGGATGTTATTGATTTCTGGATAAATTAAATTATAAATCTTTATAATTTATCCTCGAACTTGTTTTATTGAATTATTATGTCATTGTCATCATCCTCATGCTTATATTGTGATGAAAGTCATCTTTGGCTTACGTGCATAGATGGACTTGATATGATTATGACCAAGGATTTTTTGGTATAATCATGATCGTAATGTGACGAATGATATGGTGAAAGTCCTCATTGGCCTGTAGTTCATTGATGGACAGTTGTGGTATGATTATGACCAGGGATTATTCGGTATAATCATGACCATTGATGATTACATGAATATCTTTGGCCATGATGCAGGGATGATTCGATTTTATTTGTTAAGCTGAGTCTCAGCAATAAAGTTGATGAAAAACTTTTTAAATCATAGAAGATAGTAGATTTTATGCTCTAATTGACTCTTCTAATGGATTGCTTATTTCGCTGCAGTTGTTGATCTAAAATTTGTTGTCTATTGTATTCTATCAGTTGTTATACTGTTGAAGGCTAAGGATAATTTATTCTGCATTATCTTAGTCATAATATTTCTTACTGGGCTAGTTGAGCTCACCCTTTCTTTCACTGTTCTCTTCAGGAAATTAGAATATAGCTGGGACGAGTCGGGGAACGGATTGATGGTCCAGATGGTTGTTTTAGTAGTCCTCACTATTTTATAAAATAGTGTGACAATAAATGTAATGAGGACTCCATTGAGTGTGGATATTGTCTAGATGACAATATTCTATTCAAAACTCTTAGATTATGATATGTTGTATTTTACACGATTGTTGTATAATTAAGTTGTATTTGTATTCAGTACCATGTATCTGGCGACCCAAGATGGGTGATGTATACCTATTCTGGGGGCATCACAGTTGGTATCAAAGCTTAGGGATATGATCCCTGGCTGAGATGTGAGACAAGAACTAGGAGGGGAGAGACGGAGAATTCCTTCGCTAGTATGACCTACCTAAGTTTATTTGGTATTTAATTGGTCGGTCAGAGTATAGGGATAATATGTGATATGTTAATTAACCCTTGTTTTGTCACAGTGTTTGAAAATGGCATCTGAAAATGTTGAGATTAGCAATGAAGCACATGAGACCGTTGAGTCACCAACGATCAATACCCAGGATAATGTGCAACAGGAAGACAATAATCCTGGTGTAATCAACAACGACGCTGACCAAATGACAAACGATGGTATGTTTAGGAACATTTTAGAATTCATGCAACACCAAAGGAGAGAGACTCCTGTTCAAAATGCAGGTGGAGTCAATGGTAACCCATTTACCGGTCATCGCTAAGCGCCTCAAGGAGCTGGGACCGCCGGAGTTTTTGGGAAAGCCAGAACCACTTAAGGCGGAGACGTGGTTAAAGCAGATCACCAAGATATTTGATGTCTTGGGATGCTCCGAGGAGCAAAATCTTCCCTTCACCACCTTTATGTTGCGTGAAGAGACAAATTACTGGTGGGAATCAGAAACGCGTGCTCACTGACGCGACTCAAGATCTCTTGGGAGAAGTTCCAAGAGTCGCTTCAACGACAAGTACTTTCCGAAAGTATTCGTCACATGAAGGAGGTGGAGTTTATCAAGTTGGAGCAAAAAATATGATCAAGGCCGCAATACAAGGCTAAATTTGCGGAGTTATCCCGGTTTGCATCCCATTTGGTCGATAATGAGGAGCGAATGACGCGAATGTTTCTAAGAGATTTGAAACCCGATATACGTCAATACCTCATTTCTCACAAACTTTGTTTATATTCAGATGTTGTGAATAGGGCTCAGTTATTGGAGCACGATAATGAGTCAGCACAACCAAAAGGCAATGACTAACAACACGATAATAATCGTATACCCGAGGGCAACGACCATCGAACAATGATAACCATCGTGTGGGGGAAATTATTATGCGAATGGTAACCACTTCAATGTGGTAATCATGGCCAAGATAATAGGAGTGGAAATTTCAAGAAGAGAGGTTCAACAACGATGGAAAGACAAAGAAAGACCAACACCCGTTTTCAAGGAAGGAGAACGACCACCAATTGTATGCTTCAAATGCGAAGGGGAGGGACATATCACTCCAAACTGCGTAATGTGGTCCAAAGCATGTTACAATTGTGGAAAAGAAGGTCACCTAGCCCGATTTTGTCATGAACCAAAATTAAGTCCAACTGGGACGGTGGCACCTAAGGCGGATACAGACAAAACAAAGTCGGTGGTTTCAGAAAGAGCGTTTTTCGTGACTTCTCAAAAAACGAGTAAACCGAACGAAGTTAGCACGGGTTAGTTAATTATAAATTCTTGCGAAGTCTATACCTTATTAGATACCAGTTCTACCCATTCTTTTATCTCTCTTACTTGTGCCCAACGTTTAAATTTAACCCAGGTGAAATTAGACTTTGACTTATCAGTTGAAACTTTGTTAGGAGAAACCTTCGTTACCTCCACTGTTTATAAATCTTGTTGATTCAAATCGACACTTTCACGCTACCTGTCGATCTTATCTCCTTAAAAATACTTGCCTTTGATGTGATTTTAGAAATTGACTAGTTAACTACTCATCATACTTTTCGTAAGGTTGTTAGCTTTCATATTCCTAACGAACCTGTTATGCGAATTCAAGCAACCAAACCACTAAAGTCAATCATTGTCATATCAAGCTATAAGTAAAGAACCTCGATCCTTTCGTTGTTGACTTCCTTGTGTGAAATGCACCGAAGCCATACTTTCTGTAGGCGACGTCGTGAATAACGGTGGCAAGTTGATAGGTATCAATGTGACGTGTTATCCGAGTTTTGGATGAGAGTCACAGTTTTGAATGATATTTCTGTTTGTTAATAAATTTCCTGACGTATTCTTGAAGACATCCTAGACTACCCCAGAGCGTGAAATCGAATTTTGTATTGACCCCAATACAAAACCCAATTCTGAAACCCTTAAATATTTCTTCAACCAATACGAACGTATAATGTGCCAAAGACGTTGGCTCGAGCTGTTGAAGATTACGACTATACCATTCAATATCATCGTGGAAGAGGGAATGTGGTAGCTAACGCGTTGAGTAGAAGATCGTATGCGTTTACGAGTGCGATGTTGTTAACACAAAAACCCATTTCATATAACTTACAAATGATGAAGATAGAGTTAAAGACTCAAGGGACCCACGTGAAGATAACGAAAATAATATTAGAATCGACTTTAATCGATAAGTTAAAGCCGCTCAAACTACACACCTGGAGCTAATGAATATGAAGAAGAAGGTTCAAGAGGGCATTATTCTAGAAGCAAGACTCGATGAAGAGAGGAAATCTCAACCCTTGAATTTATTGGTCTATTTGAAATCCCCGATCGAGTAGGAACTGTGGCCTATAGACTCGTTTACCTCCAAGTATGTCGCATGTTCATAATGTTTTTCACGTATCGATGTTACATAATCATGTGGACGACCCGAACCACATTATTGAATTAGAACTAGACGAGATAGCAGAAGATTTAACGTATGAGGAGATACGTGTTAAAATCTTGGATAGGAAGGATCATATTCTACACTCAAAGGTTATACCTCAAGAGTTAGAATATAAGCAAGGTCTCCTCACCTCTTCAGCATACCAGGTACGTGCATAAATTTTGAGGGCAAAATTTCATAAGGAGGAGAGATTGTAAGACCCCGAATTTTATGAAATGAAAGTATTCAATTTTATTACAATTATTATTTTATTTTGTAAATGGTTAAATTGATAAAAGGTTAAAGCTAAGGGTGATATGCGAAAATTTTTTGCAAAGTAAGCAAGTTTTTATAAAATATTCGTTTGATCGGGGAATATTCTTTTTATCGGGGAATATTCGTACGACGGCACAATCATTGGTGGACCCCACAACGGAAGTATTGTCATAATAAGAAAACGACAGAATTATCTTTTTGTAACTAATAACGGCAAAAGTGTTACCGGTAAAACTGTTGAACTACCCGGTAGTAAAAGTACAGTAATACACGTGGTTGCATAGTAGCACACGGTATTGATTATCGATGCTTACGTAAAAAGTCACTCGGTTATACTCAATTATTACTATTGTAATTGCTCTATCATATCTCTCATATTATTGATTCAAATTGTCACAGTATCATCTGTATAACATGTTATATTATTAAATCAATAATTGAGACGACAAAGTTATTCATATTATTATTTGCAATATTGACAATGTCTAGAAGTTCTGTTAAGGAGAGGTTTGGTCACCTAATTGTGCGCCAATAAGGAGAAAATCCTTATCTGAAAGCCCCTCTTTCTCGAAAGCGACACGTTTGTTAAATATTGTGAGTTAAAATATTAATGATGAATAAGTTCGTGTTAATTAAAGATGAAATTGATAGTTCTATTGTGTGGAAATTATTAGTGTTAGTGGAAATTGACATTTATTTCGATAATAATTGATGTCTGGAGGTTATATTAACCAATCAGGTAATTAACCGGATAAATGAGCAATTAATTGCTATTAATTCACATGCTTATATAACTATTTGTTCACATGTGTGTACTATTGAGTCACATTCACTTACTATTAGGGGAGTTGGTGCAAGATTGATAATACTTGCATGACTAAATTAAAAATAGAGGTATAGTTGAAGGTACTATACTATAATTAATTTTTTTCACATGTTTAGAACTATTGAGTCACATGATTTACTATTGATTCACATGATTTACTATTAGGAGAGGTGGTGCAAGTTTGATAATACTTGCAGGACTAAATTAAAAATAAAGAAAAAGAGGAAGGTATTATACTGTAATATTTTGAGCCCCAAAATGTGCAATTATCAAAACTATATTTTTCTATAAATAGAAGCTCATCTTCTTCATTTCTCACCAATTAACTAAAGCTATAGAGCAGTTATTATAGAGAGAAATTATAGAGAGAAAGAAGAAGAGAAGTCTGCTACCCCACTATTCCAGTATCCAGTTTTCTTCTAAGGTAAGGGGTATTATTTCTTTCGTATTCATGAAGAGATTATTTTCTTTCAATACTGTAATGTGGTTGTTATTCTATTCTTTATTATTCTGTTGGAATAACACATACATGCGGTCTATCGCATGCTGGTGAATTCTTCATTATTCTATTCTTTATTATTCTGTTGAATAACTCGTCTGCATGCGATTACGCATCACTTGGTGAATTCTTCTCATTATTCCATTCTTTATTATTCTGTTGAATAACTTTTGTCTATCACGGATTACGCACGCTGGTGAATTCTTCTATTATTCCATTCTTTATTATTACATTAGAATAACTTTATGCTGCAATGCGATCTATCGCATGCCCGGTGAATTCTTCTTCATTATTCCATTCTTTATTAATCTGTTAGAATAACCTTTATCATGCATGCGATATATATCGCATGCTCGTGAATTCTTATGTTATTCCATTCTTTATTATTCTATTGGAATAACATGTCTGTGCGGTCTATCGCATGCCTGGTGAATTCTTCTGTTATTCCATTCTTTATTATTCTGTTGGAATAACCTGTTTATGTGGATTATCGCATGCATGGTGAATGATCCTTTGTATTCATTCCTTATTAAATTGTGGAAACGATCTGTCTACGTGGATTACCGTATGGCGGGCCAAAATCCATTTGCAGTTTCATATATTCTATTATACTCAATTGGTTAAAGTTTTGGTTTTTATACTCCATGAAATTAGTAGAATATCCTGGATATTTGCGCTTCATCCAGTATCTTTTCATGGAAATATTCTTCTGAGCATTCTTGAATTTTACTCTACAAAGCAGTATCATGTTGACAATTTGGACATTATTGATTTTTGGATAAATTAAATTATAAATCTTTAAAATTTATCCTTGAACTTGTTTTATTGAATTATTATGTCATTGTCATCATCATCATGCTTATATTGTGATGAAAGTCATCTTTGGCTTACGTACATAGATGAACTTGGTATGATTATGACCAGGGATTATTCGGTATAATCATGACCATTGATGATTACATGAATATCCTTGGTCGTGATGCAGGGATGATTCGATTTTATTTGTTAAGTCGAGTCTCAAATGATAAAGTTGATGAAAACTTTTTAAATCATAGAAGATAGTAGATTTTATGCTCTACTTGACTCTTCTAATGGATTGCTTATTCACTGCAGATTGTTGATCTAAAATTTGTTGTTCATTGTATTCTATCAGTTGTTATATTTGTTGAAGGCTAAGGATAATTTATCCTGCATTATCTTAGTCATAATATTTCTTCTTTGGGCTAGTTGAGCTCACCCTTCTTTCTTAGACCGCTCTCTTGAGAAAATGAGAATATAAGTTGGGACGAGTCTGGGAGCAGTTATCGACTATCCAGATGGTTGTTTTAGTAGTCCTCACTATTCTATAAAATAGTGTGACAATAAATGTAATGAGGACTCCATTGATTATGGATATTGTCTAGATGACAATATTCTATTTAAAACTCTTAGATTATAATATGTCGTATTTTACACGACTGTTGTATAATTAAGTTGTATTTGTATTCAGTACCATGTATCTGGCGACCCAAGATGGGTGATGTATACCTATTTTGGGGGCGTCACAAGGGTCCTCATCCATCTCTATCTCATCGTCCTCATCAGGTGTTCTCTCCTGCTCAACTACTGTGACCAACGGGGCTGACTCCCATGGAAGTAGTTGTTCCCAAACCACCTGAATGTCACGAGACTCCTCCTCTCTAGGCATCTGAGGTCCTTCCTCCGTAGCCTGACTGAATTCCCCGACATTAGTCATCCTGATAATAAAAATTTTAAGGTTTAATTATTAATCATCATTACTCGACACTCATGAGCACATAAGTTGTAATCATATAAGCACATAAGTATTTATTACTTCTTCCTTAAAACTCGATAAGAGTTTATCACCACTATCTTTTCAAAGGTTACTTCCTAAGGCTTTTCCCCCACCTAAGGTTCATAACCTAAGGCTTTTGATACCAACTTGTGACACCCCCCCAAATCCGAGTACTTCATTCTCTCAAGATTTGGTGTTCACTTAATCAAAACATTCATATCTAATTACACAATCAGAATAAAATTGAATAATAAACCTTCCCATAAAGGATTACATAAATAAAAATTTTCCCAGGTTCTCTAACCTTTAAATACAATCATTCAAATGCGGAAAATAAATAAACTTCATTACAATCATTCAAACTAAAGTCTGATTATAAAATATCAACATAATTACAAGTCTTCAACCCTTGTTCATCTTTCTTTTTCCCTTACTAGTGATAGGTACATCGACCTTCTCAACTTTAGCTGTAAGGTTTATATAAGCAAGAGTGAGCAAACAAAGCTCACTTGAAATAATAAGGAATAAACTTTACAACAATTGCCAAATAATAGACTAAATAGAACTGAACAATATGTTCTATCAACATTCTGAAATATATAACTGAGGGTCCTAAGACCACGAACCATGTCCAAAGTTATAGGTAATCTTTCAACTTAAACTTTAACAGTCATAAGACTATAGGGACTCCTCGTACTTAGGGGGATCAGGCCTTCGTACAATGTATTGTGCATAAACATTTCAACGCTAAGCGTAAATTATCCCCTAATATTAGGGTTGTTCATCTCAGTATTTAGAGTACAAGTCCGCACCAAAGTAAGTTTGGTTTGGATACATTTTAAGGTAATTTGGAATTCAACGAACATCAACTAAGGATTAGTTGAATAAAATTAATAACGTTATGCTATGGAATAATCATAACTGAATCGACATTGTAAATTAAGGTCATGCTTTAGGAATAATCTAATAGCATACATATTGAAAAATATAACCTACCTTGCTTGAACAACATTAAGCTAAGGTTAATATCTTATTTAGAATGGAGCATTGAGCATGCATACTAAATAGTAATTTGAACGATAAATTTGCTAAACGAAACAAGTTAAAAATAAGAATAACTTGCTCAATATAATTGAAAAAGGATAAGTAAACTTGCACAATGTAATAAACAACTAGCTCAACAAAAGTGTAGAGTTAGAAAACTTGTGTAATGTAATCGAATTAGAAACAATAATTTGCTCAATGAAACAATAGATTTAGAGAACTTGTCTTGCTTGTAGGCTAAATCGTAACAACTCGAATCACAATACCCTATATATATATATATATATATATATATATATATATATATATATATATATATAATCATGACATAATTAGTGAATACCAGCATTCTATATACAAATAAGTATATACATCATGTAAGGTTTGATTTTTAATCACATAATCAAATTACATTAATAATAAAACTAGTTAATCGTTGATAACATGTTCATTCTTGGTATAGAAATACTGAAATCATAATTTAACAGTCCTACTATTAACACATAACAATTTTTTCAAACATTGTGTAAATAAATCACATTGTTTGATCATACTACTAACTTCATATTTATGCAGTACCACGCTTTACATCATGGGTTTATTATTCTGACCAGATCTTTGGTATTTAACGCCAGTCATGAGTCACAAAGTACTAAGTGATGATTGGCAAGGCAAGACACAGAATCATTTTCGAGTCAGATCAACGGCACTAAATTCTAGATCCTCGGCGACCAACTTCAGCAATAACATGAACAAAGCTAATTTTGGCCTACAAGCTACTTTCTAACAACAGAATTAACACATAATACATACATAAACTTCATACAAACACAATTTGAAGTCTCTTAACATAATTTTACCCATATAACCACATAAACATCAAATTTAAAACATCTAATTTCACTATTTTTGATAAAACTTCACTTTTTGACATTTTCAGTGAAAATCAACACTGTAATTTTGTTTTTCAACCAAAACAGTTAATTCAAAATACCTTGTTTATGTTTATTCATCCTCTTTCATATTCAATAGTCAATTTATATATTATACAGATAATTAAACCTCAATTTTATTTTAAACTAAGTCATATTCGTGTATATATATATATATATATATATATATATATATATATATATATATATATATATTCATATAAACTCACTAAAATATGGTTTTCTTCAAAAATTACATACATAACATGAATTCATTGACTATACTCATAAATAAACTTATGAAAATTGTTTCACAACAACTAATTTATCATATAAAACTATATATAACAAATAATTCAACTTCTACAAAGATTTTACAGAGAATTTTGAAAGATAAGACAACTATAACTTTTGAAAAATAAATGAGTTTAGATGATACCTTCGTTTTAGAAGATGATGGCTATTCTTTTGATTATCAAGCTTCTTTTTCCCCAATTTCTCTCTCTAAATTTCTCCCAATTATCTCTTATTCTTATCTGGAAGTTTTCTTCTTCTCTTCTTTTTCTTCTTCTGAATCTTTCTTCTCTATTCTAACATACGTACTAGAATATAACGTATAGATAATAATATATTAATTATATAATATAAATATAGGTATAACTGATATCAGTTATTATATTTTTGAAAATCAAAAGCTATAAGGCTTGTTTGGCTACCCACTTAAAATATAATCATTTAATCCTTATGCCTTGTTTGGTAAAACACAATTAGATTAAAGACTTAATATGCATTAAGCCTTGTTTGGGCAAAACCGAATTAAACTCATTTAATTTATTTTAATAACTCCTTTATAGTAAGGTTATTTGTCACACTTTTATTTAATTAAATTTTTTAATAATCAATTTAATTAACTCTAATAATAATTTATTAAATTACTTTAACACATAAATCAATACCACATAATTATAAATTTCTTTATAATTATAAGTTTATTTAATCAACTAACACATCCATTTAATTAATTACAAATTCAAATTAAAATATAATAATTCATTTAATCATTATAAACTCTCTAATTTAATTATTAAATTAAATTAGTATATTATCACATAACAATTAATTTTCTTAACTCCTTAATTATTTACTTAACAACTAATTAACCAATTAAGTCAAATCAAATTAAATATTTATTCAACACTAATCTCATCCATTAAATATTTATATAATTCAATAAATATTTAAAATTATAATTTAATTAATTATAAATTCAAATTAAAATATAATAATTCATTTAATCATTATAAACTCTCTAATTTAATTATAAAATTAAATTAGTATATTATCTCATAACAATTAATTTTCCTAACTCCTTAACTATTTACTTAACAAATAATTAACCAATTAAGTCAAATCAAATTAAATATTTATTCAACACTAACCTCATCCATTAAATATTTATATAATTCAATAAATATTTAAAATTATAATTTAAAATTCTGGATTGTTACAACCCCGATCCTTTTACAAGTACAGATATGACCTCTGGAGTTTTAACGGCGAAATGGGCGGAGGCACGACCGGCGAAGTTGCAGCGGCCAACTGAAAAATGAAGGTGCTTACAGCGAGGATGAGGGAAATGGGTGAACTGGGCAAGATGAGGGAAATGAGTGAATTCAATTTACCAAATAAGAGAATCAATATCGCAAATTTGAGAATTAAGTGGGAAAATCATATAGTAATGGGCAAATTTGAGAGGGAAAGAGAAATATGAGAGAGGGAAAACTGAGTCGTTTCCATCGCGAACCGGGGTTTTAATTAATAGAACTCATTTTCGACGGCACACCCGTCGATAATGACCCCGTCGAGATTGAGTTATTATCGACGGTGTTGCTGTTACATAAAATTTAATTACGCACAACATGAAAGTATACGTGGTCAACAAGTAATAAAGTGAAAGTAGAGTATTGTTCCCACGAGGAATTATTAATACAAATTACCAAATACTAACTCTTAATCAAACTAATTTTATTTAAATAAACAATTTAGGATTATAAATTAAATTATCTAATTACACTAATTCTAATTACCACTAATTAAAAATTAGATTATGGAGATTTAAGATCACAACTTCACTTATTGCTTCATTTAAATTAATACATTTCTTATCAATTATTTTCTATCCTGAATTGTTAATCAAGAACACTAAAGCAGATAAAACAACCTCTCGATGCATAATACACATACTCACTTAAATCCACAGATGACAGAATTAAGCAAGACACTCTAATTAACTAATCCACTATTTCTCTATATAAATTACAATTAAAAAGGATTTAAAGCACAAGTTATCTATAAGATTACATATGGTGTAAAGGAATATCTTTATCCTAAACATGAATCATGAATTCAATCTATACAGAAATCATAAACACATGCTATCATGGTCAGATCTAAATCTAAATTTCATCTCTTGAGTTCATATAGATTATCACGGTAATTGATGGCCAATCAATTAAATAATTAAGACCAAATCACAATAGACAATTCTCACAATAGAACATAATAATTGATAGCGAAGCATATAAAAATAAACTACACAATAAGATCCATTGTAATCTCAAACAAAGAATTAGTTCATTGAATTAAAATTAAGAATCCACACTTGAATACACATTAAAAGATAAGAATAAAAGAAGATGAGAAGATAGAATCTATTGTCTGTAGATTTGATGCTTTCTCCTTACTCCTACTTTGAATCTTCAATGGTCTCCAAGTCGCTTCAATCTCCAAATCTCATAAAAACTAATGTTTTCTCCTATTCTACTCTAATATAATCTAATGTAATCCTCTCTCCCTTCTCTAATCTATGTGATTCTCCTCCTTTTATCAGTCTCTTTATCTATCTTTAAGTCATCTTCGAAGTCCTTGAGTTAATCAGATCGAAATAATCCTTCTCCAACTAAAATTCGGATAAAAAAGGACTTTCTGTTGCGTACTCACTTTTGCGAGGTTATAAAGGCTAAAGGGCCGCCCCTGGTGGGGGTCCTTACTATTTACAACCGGTATGACATTTTGCCGGCATGGCATTTTGTGAAGGGAAAGCCCGCCCTGGCGAGGGTCACTTTTCTGCTGCAGTGTCCTCTGGTAAAACGGCCATAACCTTTTATTCGGAAGGCGTTATGGGGCCTGCCACCTATCAAATTGAAGATATCGACGAGATCTACAACTTTCATTCTTTGAGAATTGAGAAATTCTATCCGGAACAAGACTGAAATCGATCTTGAAGTAGATGATGTGTAAATTGCAAGCATGAGAACTCTTAGCTTTGATCTCCGTTGATAAAAAGGCCATAACTCTCACATCCGAACTCCGATTAGGATGATTCAAGATGTTCCAAAAAGCTAAGAAGAAGCTCTACAGTATAATCCAAGTTCCAAGCTAAGAACATGCATCTAACTTGGTGTTAAAAGCATTGTAATCCCCCCTTCTTGTATTTGCTTGCATATTTTAGTCCAAAAGATGTCTGAATTGCTTTTCTTTGCTTCTTCATACCAATGTTATGTCACATCCTACAAAATAACATAAAATGTATGAAAAGTAACTAAGAAACATAGGTTTAAACAACTAATTCAAGTAATAGATACCGGATAAGTAGGTATAAAACCTACTTATTAGTTGTCGTCACCTTTGATTTATGTGTCCGTCGCCAATGAGTTTTCCCTCGACCGCCAAATTTTTGCACCAAATTATCCCATGGGAAATGGCATTATCGACGACACCCATTCTCAATCTCAATGTCTTACCAGTCGGCAATAAGATCATTCTCAATGGGAAGTTGGTCGTCGCCAATAAGCCCGTCGCCAATGACCCTTTTTCTTGTAGTGTAAGGTTGAATGACAACCGTCTGTAGTAAAAGGTTCCCCAAGAAGTTATGAATGCAGTTTTCTCATGATCCTCCTCAGCAACCATGATTTGATGGTACCCCACAAAATAATAAGCAAAGGAGTACATGTCATACTGAGCTGTATTGTCAATGAGTATATGGATGAATGGCACGGGAAAGCTATCTTTGAGATAAGCTTTATTCAGATTCTTGTAATCCACGTAAACTCGCACCTTTACTTCAGGTTTTGGCACTGGGACTAAGTTTCATAGCCACTCAGGGTACGTTGACACCATGATGATGCCGGCTTGAAATTATTTCACAATTTCTTCCTTAACTTTTAAACTCCACTCAGGTTTTAATCGCCTGAGCTTTTGCCTGACTAGCTTGAATTCCTCTTTGATGGGAAGGCGATGAATGACAATGTCAGTAAACAAACTGACTATGTATTCATGAGACCATGCAAACACATCCTGGAATTGGGTCAATAGAGTAACCATGTAATTCCTTTGGTTTGGAGTGAGGTTTGTACTAATCTGAATTTGTTTGGGGTTTTCTAAGGTTCCGAGGTTAAAAGAGGTGGTTTAATAAAGATTTGGCTTGGGTTTGTCTTCGACCCATTCTTTGATCTCCTGAGGTATCTCATAGTCCTCTTGTATTTCCATCAGGTCTGAGTCCAACTTTACATCAAAGTTATAGTCCTTGTGGAGAATAGGCACCTCATCAGCAAGTTTAGGAACATCTAACTTTAGAGTCCTAAAACAAAAAAATTATTTCACTTAATATATGAAACTATTCAATCATACAAAGTGTTAGCATGTAATGACAAAAATAACTACTAATACTGTACAGAAAAAGTAAGCAGTTATTGCTATCTTTAGGGCAGAGGGAGTTTTTACCCTTTTTACCCTCGTCGACAAATGCAAGGAGTGCTACTCCAATTGCCCAGGGTGAAGTCCTGATGTACAGCAGTGATGAAGGGGTTGTTGTCATCCTCCTTCTCTTGAAAAATGACCATGATGTCTGGACAATCATCATCTGGAATGTCTCTATTCATACCCTCCGTATGGACTATGATGCGCATGTTTGATAACCGCCTTGCAATGTCTTGTTTACGTCTTCGTTCCTTTTCCTCCACCTCGAGATCTGGAATCAGGACTTCCTTTCCTTTGACCGATATCGACTTAGGAAACAGCATAGCTACCACGTGGGTAGGAACTTTTAATGAAGGTCGTACAGGTTCAGCCTCTGTAGGTTTAGGTAATCACCGTGTGGCTGAAGATGAAGGAACCTGTTTGTGTTTTTGTGGGTTCTTGTGAGTAGACCCAGAAGAGTAGCCTATTCTAGTTGTCCCTGTCTGATTGGGAACTTGAATTATGTGCTTAATGCCCTGATTATCCTTTCCTAACCCCTGTCCAAGCTTATAACCCAAGGATATCATCTCTTGACTTGCTGACATTACCTCAGCATAAAGGGTATAAGAGGTGGCACCCCAATGGGTTGATAGTGAGTGTTGCTCACCTCAAGGGCTTGGAAGATGATAGGCTCAACTTCTTCATTCAAACTGATGACTGGTATGTCACCTTGTTCAGGACATTATGGCTCAGCATTAACAGTAACTAGACTACTATTAATAATGTATTTAAGCTGTTGATTAAGGGTGGAAGGGATGGCTCTAGCCATATAAATCCACGATCTTCCCAAAAGTAGATTGTATCATGTAGCTATTTTGAGCACATGAAAGGATACGCAGAATGTATGTGGACCAATCTCCACGGGTAGTTCAATCTCTCTGACAGCATTTCGTTGGGATCCATCAAAAGCTTTGATAATTATATGGCTGCTTCAGATCCTTTTGAGATTGATATTCATTTTCTCCAAGGTGGCGTAAAGGCAGAAGTTTAAGGATGATCCTCTATCTATAAGAACTCCTCCCACCATATATCCAGAGGACATAACCGCTATGTGTAACAGTTTGTAATGACCCGTCCCTTCGGGAGGTATGTCATCATCAGTGAAGGATATCACATTGCTGTTGAAGATGTGATCAACCAGATGATGGAACATTTTAACATCCACTGATTTTGGTAAGTGGGCTTCTTCTAAAACCCTTAGTAAGACCTTCTTGTGATCTTTTGAAGAGAAAGTCAAGTCCAATATGGAAATCTGTTGTGGAGCTTCCTTCAAGCTTAAAACCACCTTGGCTTTATTTTGTCCCATAGTACGGAGGAATTCTTCAATCTTCTCCATGGGAACTTTCCACTTTGATCTGATGGTAGGCTTCATTACCCGTTGGGGAAGATACAGTGAATTTTCCTTCAACACTGCAGTAGTTATATTAGATGTGGGTCCTTCAGCCTCTCTATAATTCCATGGCACTTTTTGTAGACTAACAAAAGGATACTGTGGTCTGAATGGCAACATGATTGGCTTCGGCGCAGCCACTTTCAAAGGATTTTCAACACCTTTGAGTTGAATTGGTTGTATTGTAAGTGGTAAGGCAGCCAAATCATCCCCAAAGGATATAACTTCTACGACTTCCTTCCATTTTATAGGAAATGGGTCCCCACTCTCCAGTAATACGACGTCATTGTCTGCCATCTGCAGGACACCACTGTCAATCAAGTTTTGAATGAGATGGCAGAGCGCCCAGCATTTTTCAGTGTTGTGACTGCAAGATTGGGATTGTTATTAACATACTCCATTAAAATCAAACCATCTTGAGCGTGGACTGATTGGAGGTAGCAGAGCTGTGACTCTTCCCTCATTGATCAACATCTGTAATATTTCTTCCATCAGTTGGCCTAGATATGTGAATTCCCTTTTGTTAGCTAAATCCCAATGGGCTTTGGCTTTTGCTCTTTTTGCAATTTTATCCTCCACTGTTTTGCCTTCTGGAATAAGTGGTGGAGTACTTGTAATAAGTGGAAGGAGGCCAGCATGCTCCCGACTGAATAATTGATGTGTGACTTATTTTTGATGGACCACCAATTCTGCCAATTGGTTGACTTGCTCGCGAAGAGCCTTTATTTTTTATTCCATCATAAACTGGAACTGTGTATAATCCCATTTGTCAACACCATCCTTGCTGGTTTGGGAGGATCCACCACTATAATGGGAACTCTGTCCACTACTCCAATTATTCATATTAACTTACTCTTCCTTGTGTTGAGGGAGATGGTTGTCTTGCACATGGGGTAGGTCGGGTTTAGTCACCACGATCTCACCATTGTCAACTAAATCCTGGATCTTATGCTTTAGGGCCCAGCAATCCTGAGTGTCATGGCCTGGAGCTCCAGCATGATAAGCACACTTTCTGTTAGCATTGAAACCCTTTCCACTCGGGTTGGCTAGTGGAAGAAGATGGGTAATTTTCTTCTGAGCTATCAGAAGATTGAGAATGTTCTCGAGTGAGTCCACAAAGGGTGTGAACACTCGAGTACGTCTAACTTCTCCACTTTTTTGCAAGGGAGGGTTTGAAGACTGTGCTTGGAAAGGGGAATAGTTTCTCCTCTAAATAGGCATGTTCTGACTGCCTTTTTGTCCTTGTAGTATCAAGTAAACATCCTCCTCTTTCTTCTTATGGACCCTCCATGTGACGCCCCCAAAATAGGTCCACACGACCCATTCTGAGTCGCCAGATATCACACTACAAAAATCAAATACAAACTTCATTTATACAACTATTGAACTGTTGTATAGAATACGACCACAGTTATACTGTGAGTTTTAATACAATATTGTCACATAGACAATATCCAAACTCAAATTATTACAATGCCATATAAAATACAACAGCAAATATTTCAAGACCACAAAGAAGAACGAGAAGATTTCTATCATGTTCATTCTAATGAGGTGCACTTTTGACGCTTTCAAAGTCGGGTTCTCATCACCCTATTGTTGTTCACCAAAATCAATTATTAAGTGACGTATAAAATACGACACACACATCTTAGGTCCTCAATACAATTATATATTGCATGTCATGCCATTTTATAATGTATTGAGAAACTTCGTCAGTCTCGGACCATTACACTAGTCCCATATTATCCCCGCTCGACCCAGCTACACTCTTATTACCTGAAAGGAATTGTGAAGCAAAAGGGTGAGCACAAATAGCCCAGTAAAGAATATCATGGCTAAGATAATTAATTTATCAATAGCCTTCATCAGAATAAATCAGAGATTTAGAACGTATGGTAGATAATAAAAGTTTTTAACCATAATTGCAGCGGAATCAACAATCCATTAGAAGAGTCAAGTAGAACATAATGTCTACTATATCCTTCAAATTAAAAGTCCATCGTTAATATTTCATTCCTGTAATACTCATCAACAGTTCTTTGTTGTACCCAAGACAAAGAGAACTTTCATCACCTGTCTTCACCTGAACCACTAAAGATTATAGTTAAATTCACAATTCATATATATAATCATGTAAATCAATAGTTTCTCCTTGCCACAAAGGCTTAATAGAACATTTACTCAATGTCCTTACCCCAAAGGCTAAAGATATTCAAATGTACTAACAATGATCATACCAATCAATTGTCTATCTTTGCACTACGGGCCGAAGATATTCAACTATAAAACTAATGGTCATGATCATACCAATCAATTATCTGTCAGTGCACTATGGCCAAGGACATACAACTGTTAACTAATGGTCATGATCCTGCCAATTACATCATCGAATTATCCATGCACTACGGGCCAAGGATATTCGTTAGTATCACCAGTGGTCATGATCATGTCATACACCTGTCCATCTTTGCACTACGGGCCAAAGCTATCAATCAACAGTTCGTCTTTGCATGTAAGCTAAAGATATACAATTGTAAAATCAATAATCAACAGTCCATCTTTGCACGTAAGCCAAATATATACAATCGTAAAACCAATAATCAACAGTCCATCTTTGCACCCTTGGCCGGAGATGACTTTCATCACAATATAACCATGATGATGATGACAATGATATAAGCATTAATCAAACGAAATCAAGGATAATTATTAAAGACTTTAAATTTATCCAAAGTTTAAAAATATCCAAATTGTCAACATGATACTACTTTGTGGAGTAAAATTCAAGAATAATATTCATGTATCAAAATAATTTGGACAGAAAATAAATAATTTTTTTAGTTGAATAGTACCCCGTGAATAGTACTTTGGGAATAGTACCCCGTGAATAGTAATCCCGACATTAAAAGTGCCCCAAATACCCGAGTCAATAATACTAAAGTGAATAGTAATCACGTGAATAGTAACTTATGAATAGTACCTCGGGTTAAAATATTGATATTTAATAAGAAAGTTTAGATCAATATTCCAATAAAACGATACTGGATGAAGCGCAAAACTCAAGGATATTCCACTAATTTCAAGGATTATAGAAGCAATACTTACCATAGTAAGTTTATATTTAAGAATATGAAAAGAAATAACATACGAAACTGCAAATGGATTTTCACCTATCATAAGATACGTAATCTGCGTAGACAGGTTATTCCGATATATTAAAGGATGAATATGAAAAGTAGTATTCCTTATGAATATGAAAGAAATAATAAACCTTACGAATACAACAAATAATATCCCTTACCAAACGAAAATAACATCCCTTACGAACACAACAAATAATATCCCTTAGGAATACAACAAATAATATCCCTTACCTAATGAAAATAGCATCCCTTACCTTAGTAGAAGACTGGATACTGCAATAGTGAAGTAGCAGAATATTCTTCTTCTTTCTCTCTATAGCTTCTCTTGTGAGTCTTGGTGAATTGGTGAGAATGAAAGAAGAATTAAGCATCTATTTATAAGAGAATGGACTAAATAGTAACTAATTCATGAACGGTCCAGTTTGATTTACTATTAAAACGAACGCTCCAGATTGATTACTATTAAAACTACAACCGACGGTACAGATTGATTTACTTTTAAAAGTGATAAGTAGGTTTTATACATACTTATCTGGTACCTATTACTTGAATTAGTTGTTTATACTCATGTTTCTTAGTTACTTTTAATGCATTTTGTGTTCATTTTGTAGGTTATATGTTTGGGAGCGGTGTGCGCGACTATTGGTATGAAAAAGCAAGGAAAACGCAAAGAAAAGCAATCCGGATATCGTTTGTGCTTTCATGTTCATTTAATGTTCTTGGCTTGAAACTTGGACTATATTGAAGAGCTTCTCCTTATCTTTCCAGAACATCTTGAATCATTCCAATCGGAGTTCGGATGCAAGAGTTATGACATTTGTACCAAAGGACGTTGAATTTCGTTGTTTTGGGTGGCCATTTGCATAGCCGCCACTTCCAGTCTAATTTAGACCTTCATCCTTTCCTTATTTCTCAAATCATAAAGAATGAAAGTTGTAGAGATCGTCGATAGCTTCGATTCGATAGGTGGAAGATCCCGTAACTCTTCCCGGATCAAAGGTTATGACCATTTTACCAGAGAACGCTGCAAAAGAAAAATAATTGGCAGCTTACTAGCAAGCCGGGGCTTGCCCTTTTGTGCTTTGATAGCAAGCCAGGGCTTGGGGTCAAGAATCAATAGCAGGCCACTAGCAAGCCGGGGCTTTCTATTTACAAGGCAAATAGCAAGCCGGGGCTTGGGTATGCGCGGAAAGAGGAGATTTTGTCCAAATTTAAGTCCGACAAGGATTGTTTCGAGCTGTTTGATTTAAGGACTTCCAAGAGGACTTAAAGACATATAAAGAGGCTTATAAAAGGAGGAGATTTAGAAGGATTAGGTGAAGTTTTTGGAAGAATTCCATTAGATTATATTAGAGTAAATTAGATCAAAACCCTAGTTCTAATGAGTTTTGGAGATTGAAGCAACTTGGAGACCATTGAAGATTCAAAGTAGGAACAAGGAGGGAGCGTCAAATCTATAGACAATAGATTCTATCTTCTTATCTTTTTCGATCTTTGTCTTTTAATGTGTATTCATTGTGGATTCTTAGTTTTAATTCAATAATCATGAACTAATTCTTTGTTTGAGATTAAAATGGATCTTATTGTGTAGTTTATTTTAATATGCTTCATTATCAATTGTTATGTTCTATCGTGAGGATTGTCTATTGTGATTTGGACTTAATTATTTAATTGATTGGCCATCAATTACCGTGATAATCTATATGAACTTGACAGATGAAGTATAGATTTAGATCTGATCATGATAGCATGTGTTCAGGATTTTGTTAGTAGCTTAAACTTGATGAGTGTTAAGGTAGAGATATGCTTGACACCGCATGTAATCGGATAGAGAACTTATTCTTCAACCTTCTTCAATTGTAATTCACATAGAGATATAGTGGGTTAGTTGATTAAGGTGTTTAACGAATTTCTATCTTAATTGTGGATTGACGTTAATATGGTATTAGTGCATCGAGAGGTGGTTAATACTACTTTAGTGTTCTTGATTAACAATTCGGGATAGAGAATAATTGATGAGAAGTGTGTTAACTTAAATGAAGCAATAAGTGAAGTTGTGATCTTAAATCTCCATAGTCTTAATTTAATTAGTGGAATTTAATAGTAGTTTAATTTATATAATTTGAAATTCATTCGTTTAAATAAGATTGAGTTGGTTACGGGTTAGTACTTGGTGATTTTTATTAAATAATTCTCTGTGGGAACGATACTCAACTTATCACTTTATTACTTGTTGACCACGTATACTTGCGTGTTGTGCGTAATTAGATTTTACCCAACAAAAAGCACCACCGACAGTCCAGATTGATTACTTTTAAAACCACCACTAACGGTCCAGATTGATTTACTTTTAAAACCACCACCGACAGTCCAAATTGATTTACTATTAAAACCACCACCGACTGTGAGATCCCGAATTTTATGAAATAAGAGTATCCAATTTTTCTATTTTGGTAAATAGTTAAATTGATAAAAGTTTAAAATTAAGGGTCATTTTTGAAAAAATTTCAAAGTAAGCAAGTTGTCATAAAATAACCGATAGTAAAAGAACAGTAATACGCGTGGTTACATAGTAGCACACGGTATTGATCATTGATGCTTATGTGAGAAGCCACTCAGTTATACTCAATTATTGCTACAATAATTGCTGCATCATATCTCTCATATTATCGATTCAATTATTGTCACGATGATCATCTGCATAATATGTTATATATTATTAAATCAATAATTGAGACGACAAAGTTATTCATATTATTATTTGTAATATTGACAATGTCTAGAAGTTCATCGAGGAGAGGTTTGGTCACCTAATTAAGGCTATGATAAGGAGAAATCCTTATCGAAAAGCCCCTCTTTCACGGAACGACACAGTTGTTAAATATTGTGAGTTATAATATTAATGAATGTTATTAAAAATCGAATTTGAGTTCGGAGTTGAATTTGGAGACGCGGACGTGATATTTGAGTCCGGAACGATGAAATTAGTAGAAATAGACTATAAACACAAAATTTATTGGGGTTGACTTTTTGGTCAAAAAAAGTCAACAGTTGACTTTTTTGGAAAAGACAAACTTTGAAATTTTAAAAATGAAATTTTTGAGAAAAATATTTCCATTGTGTTGGGATTGTTAGTGTTAGTGGAAATAGACATTTATTTCGATAATAATTGATGTCTGGAGGTTATATTGACCAATCGGGTAATTAATCGAATAAATGAGCAATTAATTGCTATTAATTCACATTATTATAACTATTTGTTCACATGTGTGTACTATTAATTCACATTCATTTACTATTAGGGGAGGTGGTGCAAGATTGATAATACTTGCATGAGTAAGTTAAAAATGGAGGTATAGATGGAGGTACTATACTGTAATTCGTATTTTCACATGATTATAACTATTGAGTCACATGAATAAACTATTAATTCACATGATTTACTATTAGGGGAGGTGGTTCAAGTTTAATAATACTTGCAGGACTAAATTAAAAATGAAAGAAAAGTTGAAGGTATTGTACAGTAATATTTCGAGCCCAAAAACGTGAAATTATCGAAACTATATTTTCCTATAAATAGAAGTTCATTCCTTCATTATTTTTCACCAATTCACTAAAGCTATAGAGCAATTATTATAGAGAGAAATTATAGAGAGAAAGAAGAAAAGAAGTCTGCTACCTCACTATTCCAGTATCCAATTTTCTTCTAAGGTAAGAGATATAATTATTATAGTAAAGGGTATTATTTCTTTCGTATTCATGAAGAGAGTTATTGTTATTCAATTCCTTATTATTATGTTGGAATAACCTGTCTATGTGAAGTACTCCATAAATGGTGAAATTCTTCTATTATTGCATTCTTTATTATTCTGTTGGAATATCCTATCTCGTATGGATTACGCATTTAATTCGTTCCATTCTTTATTATTCATTGGAATAACTCCGTCTGCATACTTGGTTTATTGCATGCCCGGTGAATTCTGTTGTTATTCCATTCTTTATTATTTTGTTGGAATATCTTGTCTGTTCGGATTACGCATGACCTGGTTCCATTATTATTCTGTTGGGAATAACCTGTCTGTGCGGACTACCGCATCCATGGTGAATTCTTCTGTTATTCCATTCTTTATTATTTTGTTGGAATAACCTGTCTATATGGATTACCACATGCATGGTGAATGATCCTTCGTATTTATTCCTTATTAAATTATGGAAATGATCTGTCTACGTGTATTACCGCATGGCGGGTGAAAATCTATTTGTAGTTTCGTAAATTTTCTGACACTGAAAATTCTGAAAAAATTTGAAATGATAATTTGATGAGTTTTCTATATTGTGTCTAAAGATGACGATTTTTGGATGTATAGATTAAGAGTTATGGATTTTATGGGAAAAGACTATTTTAAAAGTAAACCCTTATAACTCCTTGTGGTTAACTCTAAAATTGGTGAAATTTTTATTGGGAGTACATGTATATACGTATATACCTGTAAATTTGAATTTTTGGACAAAAGTACAATTTATGATAAATGTCTATATATTCTGCGCTTTTAGCCATATGAAAAATAGTAAATGAATTTTAAAAATTCGAGAAAATATATGTTCAATATGGGACTATATTCTCGTTAAATCCCGCAAAAAGAAATATTTTGGGACCGATTTGATATTTTCATGAAAATGAACTAGTTACGAGTAATTGAATTAAATATGTTATATGAAGTAACAAAATTGGAAAATAGGATTTTATGGCTTGGGAATCCTATATAGGTATATGCAGATTTTTGATGAGGATTTGATCATCGGTGATGAAATCTTATGAGTATAGCATTTTGAATGATTAAATGTATTATTTGGTAAAGTATAAACAATTGAAATAAATTGTTTATAAGTTTAAGAAAGTGATTAAAATATTGTTATAATATTAATAATATTAGATTATGAGTTTATTAAGTGATTGATAATATTTGGATAAATTTAAAGTCTTTAATATTTATCCTTATTTTTGTTTGATTAATGCTTATATCATTGTCATCATCCTCATGCTTATATTGTGATGAAAGTCATCTTTGGCTTACGTGCAAAGATGGATTGTTGATTATGGATTTTACAATTGTATATCTTTGGCTTACATACAAAGATGGACTGTTACTTATTGGTTTTATAGTTGTATATCTTTGGCTTACTTGCAAAGATGGACTGTTGATTATTTGTTTTATAGTTGTATATCTTTGGCTTACGTGCAAAGATGGACTGATGATTATTGGTTTTATAGTTGTATATCTTTGCTTACGTGCATTGATGGGCGGATTGTTGGTATGATTATAACCGTGATTTTTTCGTATAATCATGACCATTATTGAAAACACGAATATCCTTGGCCCGTAGTGCATGGATAATTCGTGGTCGTAATACTAATGAATATCCTTGGCCGTAGAGCAGGGATGACTCGATGATGTGGTTTATTTATTAAGCTGAGTCTCAACGATAAAAATTGATGAAAACATTTTAATTCGTAGAAGATAGTAGATATCATGCTCTACTTGAATCTTTTATAATACAGTTGTATGTCTTTGGCCTGTAGAGCAAAGATGAATTGTTAATGAATATCTTTGGCCCGTAGTGCAAAGATGAATTTATTTGTATGATTATGAACAAGAATTGTGATTTGGTATAACCATGATTTTTAATGTTTCAGGTAAAAACAAGTGATGAAAATTATCTTCGTCCTGGGTGCGAAGAGGAATTTAGAATCACAATTATGATTATGAGTTATTCACATGATTGTGGACAGGAATTGTTGATTGATGTTACAGGGATAAAACATTGTTAGTGGACTTTTAACATGGAGAAGATAATAGACCCTATGGTCTATTTGACTCTTTTAATGGATTGCTTGTTCCGCTGCAACTATGGCTGAAAAGTTTTATCATTTACCATATGTTCTGAATCTCTGATTTATTATTGACGAAGGCTATTGATAATTTAATTATCTTTAGTCATGATATTCTTTACTAGGCTATTTGTGCTCACCCTTTGATTCACAATTCCTTTCGTAATAAGAGTGTAGTTGGGTCGAAATGGATAATAGGGGAAATAGTGTGACGGTCCAGAGATCGTCAAGTTTTTCAATACATTATAAAACAAAGCATGACATACAATGATAATTATATTGAGGACCTAAGATGTGTGTGTAAATGCGTTATCGTCACTTAATAATTGATTTTGGCGAAAACAATAGGGGTGATGAGAACCCACTTTGAAAGCGTCCAAAGTGCACCTCATTAGAATGAATATGATAGTAATCTTCTCGTTCTTCTTTGGGGTCTTAAAATATTTGTTGTTGTATTTTATATGGCATTGTAACAATTTAAGTTTGATATCGTATACGAGCGAGACAATATTGTATTAAAACTCACGACTTATGTGTTTGTCGTATTTCCTGCATTTACAAAGACGATTTGTTATATAATTAAGTTGTATTTGAATTTTGTACCATGTATTTGGCGACTCAGAATAGGTCGGGTGGTCCTATTTTGGGGGCGTCACACCGACGGTCCAGATTAATTTAACTTATTACACTTTAGTACCCTAAAGTTTTCCAAGTTTGCATTATTCCCCTCTAACTTTTGTAATTCACTTATCTTCAATAAACACATTTTTAATACTTCAATAATTATTCATCATTAATATTATAACTTACAATATCGACAACCAGATCATTCCCAAGTTAGAGGGGGCTTTCCGATAAAGATTTTTCCTTATTGGCGTGCAATTAGGTGACCAATCCTCTTTCCTCGACAGAACTTTCTAGACATTGTCAATAATGTAAATAATAATATGAATAAATGTATTGTCTTAATTATTTAATAATAAAAAATATTATGCAGATGATACTGTGACAATATTTGAATCAAATAATGTGAGATACTATGCAACAATTACTGTAGTAATAATTGAGTAAACTGAGTGGATTCTTACGTAAGTATCAATAATCAATACCGTGTGTTAGTATGCAACCACGCGTAGTACTGTATTTTTACCACTGGGTATCTCAACAGTTTAACGGTAAAACTTTCATAGTTATTTTTATAAAAGATATTTTTGTCGCTTTAAACTCTGACGATAATACTTAGATTGTCTGATCCACCAATGATTGTGTGCGCCATACCGAATATTCCCCTCGTTAAAATGAATATTCCTCGACCAATCGAATATTCCCTGACACAACGAATATTTTATATCAACTTTCTTACTTTGCAAAATTTTCAAATATCACCCTTAACTTTAACCTTTTATCAATTTAACCATTTACTAAATAGAATAATAATTATAAGAAAATTGAATACTTTTATTTCATAAAATTTGGGGTCTCACACTCCGGGGGTTGTTTTCATAACTTCCAAACTGGATGTGCTCAACTACAGCTTTTAAAGCGGCAAGGTCTTGCATCTTCCCTGACTTCAATCCCATCTCGGCAATTTCTCCATGTTTGATCATTTTAGAGAATGGCTTGCCTATGCCAGCTAAGACCCTCTCATAAAGGGAGCTTCTTGAATGTCTATAAAGGTCAACACCATTTCAAACTCAGTCATAGAGGAAATAACTTGAGCAGTCAGACGCCCCCATCTTTGGGCATACTCTCTAAAAGACTCATTGGCTTGTTTCTTGACCTTTGTAATTTGGTACCGGTCAAGAGCCATCTGAGATTGGAAACTATACTGACTGAGGAAAGCATTAGCTAGCTCCCCCCAGCTATGAATCTTGGAGTTGTCTAATCTGGTGTACCATGATCTGGCTTCTCCAGTCATACTTTTTTGAAATAGCTTCATTTTGAGCTTTTCATCCTCGGCATAAGATCTGAGTTCTCCAATGAATACTTTCAAATGTGTGTCAGGATCTCCCAATCCATCATACTTTTCAAAATTGGGAGTCTTAAATTTTTCTGGGTAATGAACCCCAGGGAAGATGCAATGGTCTGAATATGAAACACTCTCATGTTCTCCAATCCCTTTGAAAGACCGAATGGTCTCTTCCATTTGTAGGACTTTCTTCCTGATATCACCAGTGTCTGGATCTTCTTTGAGATGGGTGATTTCAGGGGTTTTGTTGGTTTTGTCCAACTGAGACTCAGGTACTTGAGCTTCTTTGTCCGGAACCTGGGTTCCTCCATGTGTAGAGGATTCTATATGTATTGGTATTTGTGGACCCTGAGTGGACTTGTGTAGTTCTTTGAGCAGAACAACCAACTCTGTGATTTGATTGCTTAATCCTTCAAACTCCTTGCGAGAGACAGGAGTAGGATTAGACTAGCCGGATGTAGCCATGATTGGCTATAGGCTTCCTGTCTTTTTGGACTTTGAATGGGTAATAGGACCAATTGTTTCCCTACAAAAAGACTTATGTAGTTTAGTCTTAGGGAATGTAGAAATGTTACATGCTATATGAGGTGTCCATTTTAGGAGTATTATCCTACAAAACGGATGTCAATTTAACAAGATAGCATGACAGGTTTTGATATAAAATGGAATGCATGTACACATATTCCTTTATACTTTCCATTACATTAAGATTGACATGAAAATGAAATTACAAGTAATTGAAATTATAAGTAATTGAATGGAAAGGTATGAAGAGACTTTCCTCCGTGTTTGGTTTATCAGAGGCTAACCTATCTTAGGCTACTATCATGGCTTTTTGGCATGAAGGTCCCCAAATCATCGCAATTTACTCGACGGGAAGTTAATACGGTCTTTCAACTAAAGCGAATCTTGGTGTTGCGTTTCCTGAGCCTCATTGGAATTAGTCTCCCTACGAGTCCAGTAATCAAACACCGACATGATAGCCTCCTGGTGGATGGACCACACAACATACATTAAACGTGTCTCACCGTATGGAAATGATGACATGTGTAAAGTACTAATATCATAGGCAGATATAGTGCGAAGCACTAAGTGCAATAAGTAAATGCATTAGTACACATTCATTCAAATGTAAATGCAACATCCATACACAAGTAGATAAAAGTTTTAAAAATCTTGTAATAGCGGCTTAAGCCCTCTTACTGGATGTCCCCAGCAGAGTCTCCACCTGTCAACGTTGGGATTTTTATTTGTCACTTTATGTTCTTGTCTTTTGGTATTCTCATGTTAGGTGAGATTTGTTTGAAAAAATAAGTTTGAAGAGGTCCGACATGTATATGTCGACGATTGGACTATAAGAGTCGTCAGTTGGTATTTTTAAATGGTTGCAACAACTCAACCCAGAAAAGGTTTTCACATTGACCTAGTGATGTAACACTGCTTAATTTGTGTGTCAAACAAAGATTCATTAGGGTTTAGGGGCTTGATTAAGCGGAGGGAAGGTGTTAGGCACCCCTCGACTTCCGTGGTGACACGGTTACCGCCATTTTTCAATTTAAACTTCTATCTGAATGTGTGTGTGTGTTGGTCAATGTGCAATTATCTGGAAGTAGTGTTATGCCTTGTTTGCACCTATATACAAAGTGTTTGAATTTTGTATAAAAGTTCAATTTTAACGAGATATGGCAGTGATGTTTTGTAAAACAGGTTTTTCAAACGCTTATGCTCAATAGTAATTGAGGCCTTTGATACTTCCATTTTATTATATGTTCAGCTTGATTGCTTTTATTTTCAAGATGCGAAGCATCTTCGAGAAAATAAGATACACAACAGTGCTAAACTCTTTGTGGGCATGAAAGCCATCTAATGAAATTCAAACACCGTAAATAATTTACAAGTTGGTTACAGCTTAAAATGTCAATCACGGGAACCGAATCTAGATTCAGGAACTAAATCTGTGATCACATGATTCCTAGGCTCGCATGATATTGCAGTATGTATGAAAGCTGTAAACAGTTATATATAAATAAAAGTTGTAAAAAATAATTATATATATATGAACAATCAACTACCACTAAGTAAACTCCAGATAGGACGGGAAACGTAAATATATATATATATATATATATATGTGTGTGTGTGTGTGTGTGTGTGTGTGTGTGTATAAAGCGGTAAATGGCCACGAAGTGATCTCCAGGCCTGACAGAAATGTGTGTGTATATATATATATATACAAAGCGAACGCATTATAATATGTATCGATCCGTGCTTAATCGATGATTCGAGGATATATATATATATATATATATATATATATATATATATATATATATATATATATATATATATATATATATATATATATATATATATATATATATATATATAAAGTAAATGCACCAGATATAATCTTTGGCTCAATCGAGGCATAACTCGATAATATATATATATAAGCAATAAAAGCCACGGACCGACGGCCCGGGCATACGCACATAACATGACTCTCAACGTGAACAACTGTGTGTGAATGAAAGTGGAAAAACGCTTAAAAAATGTGAGATGTCTTACAGTGGGCTACCAAGAAGACTTCAGATAGCTTTAAATGAATGAATACTCAATTTCCACCGGTAAAATGTAGCAAAGCACAAGCTCACAAGTATTTGTAAAAAGAAAGCACTCAGTTTAAAGTGCGTACAAAGCAAAATAGACAGGGCTTCCTTGTCTTTTCTCTCTTGAAAATGGCCACCCCAAGCCCTCTATTTATAGAGAAGGGGAGCCACAGGTCCACCTGTGGCTACCCGGGGAGCCCCGGGCTCCGTGGACCCCACCGTCTTGAAGTACGTGCACTCATGCAACGCGTTGTCTGCTCGAACCTTCATAACTTTCAATCCGGGCATCCGATTGAGGCGTATAATACCTTTCCGGAATGTTGTTGTCGAGAGCTACATAATGACATAGGATAAGAGGTTGTACAAAGCCGGGAAGATGGGTCCGTGACTAGATCTTCAGGTCTTCAAATTCTATCCGGTGTGCTGTCTTGTGTAGTAGTCACTCGAGATTTGAGCTATGGTTCTTATAGGACACTTCTATGTAGAATGTGGGTTGAAATGTTGTTAAGACGGTATAAATGTGGGATCGAGGTGGCAAAATGATGATTTTTTCCCTCACCGGCGTTATCTCCGATTCTGAGCTGATTTAGCAGTCGTTGCTCAGGGTTATCTATAAGATTGCGCTGCTGTGAGCACTGAATATCCTCAGGGTTATCTCTGAGGTATGCCTATCCTCCCGGGGTTATCTTCGGGGTTGGGACTGAGTGCCTCGGGGTTATCTCCGAGGTTGAGGCTGACTTCTGGGGGTTGAAACGAGCTTTTCTAGGGTTATCTCCGGAACTGCAACTGCATTCCTCGGGGTTATCTCCAAGGTTGGAACTGAAACTCTCGGGGTTATCTCCAGGACTGGAATTGAGTATCTCGAGGTTGTCTCTGAGATGGAAAGACTGAGTATCACGGGGTTGTCTCTAGGATTGAGCTGATTTGACCTCTAGGGTTATCTCTGGAAGACGATTCTGCCCTCCTGCAAGGTTAGTAACAGAAATGTAGAAATTTTGAGTGTCTAAACTTCTCTTAATACCTTAAGAATTGTAGGTGGATAGTTCATTATGTATCATTGTCTGGTGAAGCACCTTTCGTTTTAAAAAAAACTTAAGATGAGCAACTAATGGTCAGCTTCTGGAGAATTCATGGTTCAATACTTTTGAATGTTCATTGCTGATTCAAAAGGCTTTATAGTAGAGGACTGGTGCTTTGTGATGGTTATCAGAGATGTATGGAAGGTTGATCTTTCATCTGAGCTCATCTTTGAGTATAGCAATGAGTTCCACTTATGCTTTTCCTTAAGTTTCTTCATCGTGATCTTCATCTCCTCAGTTATTATTGCTTTTACCTTTCTTCAGCTTCATCCTTGATAGTTTGTTCAGGCTAAGAGGTATCCTCGGGACTGATCACCCCACGATTGTTGGCAAAACTACGAACGTAGTCTTTCTCATTCAGGCTTCAGTGTCTTCTGCACTCCTGAAGTTATGCTTCAATGGTGCATTCTTCATCATCAATGCTTGATGATCATTTGATATGAACTTCCTGGATGTTCCCTTTGGAATGATAAGCTTTGCATGGATACGACCAGTAGATCTTTTTTGTCTTGACATGAATAGCCTTGCAGCTGGTTGAATCCTTGTGACTGAAGTTATTTGCTTCATTATTCCTTGTGTGGTCAAATAGACCAAGGGCCTATAGGTTAGGTAAATTTCTATTTTAGGTACCCATGATTATTTGGGTCCTGCTAAATCAATTTTATCAAGATCCCAATCCCTCATATTCTTGAATTTATATCACATTGGCATCACCAATCATATTTACGCATATATCAGATTTAGATATGACATTTATGATGCATGATGATGAGTGTGTGAATGATTAAGTATTTTGATAGGACATTCTTTTTCTTTGATAGTTTCACCTTTGTTTGGTTATGTTCACAGATTTTGAATGTTCTCATAGTAGGAATCAACTCTATTGCTTATTTGCATCCAGTTGATTCATGGTGATGATCAGTTTCTAAGAATCTTCAAGATACTCCTCTAGTGTTGATCATACTCTATATTTTATCAAGAACACAGAACATTAGTTTTTTATATATTTGCATACATACCAATCCTTCAACAAGAGTTAATCCACTTAAGCTTCATAGGATTTAGATTAACTTACGACATACTTCAAACTTCTTACAAGATGTTATCGTCAACCTGAACTTAAGTGGAGAGAAAGTTTGTTGACAATTAAGTTTCCAACCTTAATGTACTTTTTCTCTTCCCATTTTTAGGAAGAATATGGTCTCTTGAAAGAATATTGTTGTAGTACATAAGGTGATGCAACATAATGTCCATGTAAGTGTTAATAAGGAACCGTACCTTTACACTGTCCGTTTCCTCACAGTTATTTGTCTTGCTATAATGATGTTAGGCATTGATGTGCAAATCTTTACATTCATTTCTGAGAGCTTGTTGCTCCATTTGACCTTAGATCAATCAGGCATCAACTTGGAGTTGAAAACATAGGAAAGTCTTGGCAGCTTTAGTTCTTTGATAATCTTGAGTCTCAAGGATCAGATCCAATTGATTAGCCAAGTACATATTGAAAGAAATTTTCTTTCTTCTATGGATAGACATTTCTTTGCATGTATAAGCCTTTCATCTTTCAGAATAGAGGATGACAGACTCTTTTCTTTTAATGCCCTTTTTGACTTCCCATTATAGGTCTACAAACTGTTGATTTACTTTGGACACAGATTGGTCTTGTTGCTACATTAATTTAGAACAGGGACCAATCTGAGCAGCTTCTGGTGAATATGCACATTTACCAATACGCATAATTTCCAACGTGTGAGCTCATCTGTAATCACAAGTAACTTACTACAAAACTAAGTTTAGAACATGGTTTGTGCCTAGGATCAGACTCAAAACGTTATCTTTAGAATATAGTATGAGAACCTGCTCTGATACCAATTGTTAGTTCCCAGAGGGTACACAATAGATCTAGAAGGGGGGTTGAATAGATCTTTTTTATTTTAAAAAAGCTTTTCCATTTTAGTTTATATTGCTAAGTAATTAGCAAATGACAAACTTAAGAATTATATTGAACACAGCGGAATAAGTTAAGGTTCCCCTTCATAGATATTTTGTTGACCATTTTTCTAGAGTTAATTTAGATGTGAGTGGTTATTATATTCATAGCAGTTATAGAAATTATAGTAGTTATAGCAGTTATAATGTAAATTATAGTATGTAAAAGACATAAGCGTTTTTACGTGGTTCAGAGACTCAAGCTCCTAATCCACTCTTCTGCTTCAATAAGTAGGGATTCCACTAAGGAGGTCTTTACATCTTTGAATCACTAAGATTCTTTCAACGCAAAAAGCCTGGGATCTTTAGTTCCATAAGAACTCTTCAAGTCCAGCAGACTTGAAACTTTAGTTCACTAAGAACTCATCAAGTCCAGGAGACTTGGAACTCAGTTTAGTCCCTAGGATAAAGACCCCTCAGGCCCTGGCTTCTTGTTTATGTTGTTGTTGGTGCTGAGCTGCTAAGATGACTTTAAGCTTGTTCATTCTTTGATATTTAGCAGCTTGATGTGATCTTCTTTGGATTCTGCATCGATATTGGATCACTATTGGACAGACTGCTAAGTTGTTCATGAAACTAGTTCTCTTTGAGTACTTAGCAATTTGTCACTTCTTCTTTAGTGCAGCTTATGACACCCCCAAAATAGGTATACATCACCCATCTTGAGTCGCCAAATACATGGTACAGAATACAAATACAACTTAATAATACAGCTGTCGTGTAAAATACGACAAAACATAAATTGAGAGTTTTAATAAGAATATTGTCATCTAGACAATATCCACACTCAAAGGAGTCCTCATTACATTTATTGTCACACTATTTAACAGAATAGTGAGGACTACTAATACTATCATCTGGATCGTCACTCCGTTCCCCTACTAGTCCCGGCTACGTTCTCATTTCCTGATGAGAACAGTGAAAGAAAGGGGTGAGCTGAACTAGCCCAGTAAGAAATATTATGACTAAGATAATTTAGAATAAATTATCATTAGTCTTCAACAATGTTAAACTGATAAAATATAACAAACATCAAATTTAACTGCAGTGAAACAAGCAATCCATGTATTTGGCGACTCAAGATGGGTGATGTATACCTATTTTGTCGTTTTCTCAATCCGACAATAATTCCGTTGTCGGGTCCACCAATGATTGTGCCGTTGTACGAATATTTTCTGTTAAAACGAATATTCCCCGACCAATCGAATATTATATAACAACTTGCGTACTTTGCAAAATTTATAAATATTAGCCACAACTATAACATTATATCAAATCCACACCATAATATTCAAAAAAAATATTTTGAGAAATTTAAATCTTTATTCATAAAATTTGGGGTCTCACAATCTCCCCTCCTTATGAAATTTTGCCCTCGAAATTTACGTCGACGCTTGGTATCTTAGAAGAGATGAGGATACCTTGACTTCATTTCAGATTCTAACTCTTGAGGTATAACCTTTGAGTGTTGAATACGATCCTTCTTATCCAAGATTTTAACACGTATCTCCTCTCATCGTTAAATCTTCCTCGCTATCTCGCCTAGTTCTAATTTAATAATGTAGTTGAATTCGTCCCACATATTTACGTAACATCGATACGTGAAAAACGTTATGAACACGCAACATACTTGGCGGTAAAACGAGTCTATAGGCCACAGTTCCTACTAGATCGAGGATTTCAAATGGGCCAATTAAATCGAGGGTTGATATTTCCTCTCTTCGTCGATTCTTGCTTCTAGAATAACGCCCTCTTGAACCTTCTTCTTCACATTCATCAGCTCTGAGTGTGTAGCTTGAGCGGCTTTAACTTTATCGATTAAAATCGATTCTAATCGTATATTCGTTTTCTTCACGTGGGACTCTAGAGTCTTTAACTCTATCTTCATCATTTGTAAGTTATACAAAATGGGTTTTTGTGTTAACAACATCGCACTCGTAAACGCATACGATCTTCTACTCAACGTGTCAGCTACCACATTCGCTCTTCCACGATGATATTGAATGGTATAATCGTAATCTTCAACAGCTCGAGCCAACTTCTTTGGCGCATAATACGTTTGTTTTAGGTGAAGAAATACTTGAGGGATTTAGAAATGAGTTTTGTACTGGGGTCAATACAAATTTGATTTCACGCTCTAGGGTAGGCCAAGTAGTCTTTAGAAATACGTCAAAAAATTTATTAACGATAGAAATATCATTCAAAACGGTGACCCTCATCCAAGACTTGGATAGCACGTCACATTGATACCTATCAACTTGCCACCGTTATTCACGATGTCCCCTATAGAAAGTCTGGCTTCAGTGCATTCCATACAACGAAGTCACCAGATAAAGGCTCGGGGCTCTTTACTTATGGCTTGATATGACAATGATTAACTTTTAGTGGTTTGGTTGCTTGAATTCGTATAACAGGTTGGTTAGGAATATGAAAGCTAACAACCTTACGAAAATAATCAATTTTAGCATGATGAGTAGTTAACCAATCAATTCCTAAAATCACATCAAGGGCAAGTATTTTCAAAGAGATAAGATCGACAGGTAACGTGAAAGTGTCGATTTGAATCAACAAGATTTATAAACAGTGAATGTAACGAAGGTTTCTACTAACGAAGTTTCAATCGATAAGTCAAAGTTTAATCTCTCCGGAGTCAAATTTAAACGTTGAGCGCAAGCAAGAGAGATAAAAAAATTGGGTAGAATCGGTATCTAATAAGGTATAGACTTCGCAAAAATTTATAATTAACTAACCCGTGCTAACTTTGTTCGGGTTACTCGCTTTTTGAGAAGTCGTGAAAAACGCTCTTCCTGAAACCACCGACTTTGTTTTTTCCATATCCGCCTTTGGTGCCACCGTCCCAGCTGGACTTGACTTCACTATAAGACAAAATTGAGCTAAATGACCTTCTCTTCTTTAAATTTCCACTTCTATTATCTTAGCCATGATTACCACCGAAGTGGTTACCATTCTTGGCATGATAATTTCCCCCACGATGGTCATCATTGTTCCGATGGCCGTTGCCACCGATACGATTATTATCGTGTTGTTGGTCATTACCTTTTGGTTGTGCTAACTCATTATCGCGCTCCAATAACTGAGCCCTATTCACAACATCTAAATATAAACAAAGTTTATGACAAATGAGGTATTGACGTATATCGGGTTTCAAACCTATTAGAAACATTCGCGTCATTCGCTCCTCATTATCAACCAAATACGATGCAAACCGGGATAACTCTGCAAACTGAGCCTCGTACTGCGATACAGTCATATTATTTTGCTTCATTGCTTATCTCAACATTTTCAGATGCCATTTTCAAACACTGTCACAAAAAAAGGGTTAATTGACATATCACATATTATCCCTATACTCTACGTGAACCAATTAAATACCAACTAAACTTAGGTAGGTCATACTAGCGAAGGAATTCCTGTCTCTCCCTCCTAGTTCTTATCTCACATCTCGGCCAGGATCATATCCTAAGCTTTGATATCAACTGTGGCGCCCCAAAATAGGTATACATCACCCATCTTGAGTCGCCAAATACATGGTGCGAGTAATACAAATACAACTTAATAATACAAATTGTCGTGTAAAATACGACAAAACATAAATTGAGAGTTTTAATAAGAATATTGTCATCTAGACAATATCCACACTCAAAGGAGTCCTCATTACATTTATTGTCACACTATTTAATGAATAGTGAGGACTACTAATACTATCATCTGGACCGTCACTCCGCTCCCCTACTTAGTCCCGACTCGTTCTCATTTCACAGAAGAAACAGTGAAAGAAAGGGGTGAAATTTGAACTAGCCCGATGAAATATTATGACTAAGATAATTTAGAATAAATCATCATTAGTCTTCAACAATGTTAAACCGATAAAATATAACAAACATCAAATTTAATCTGCGGTAAACAAGCAATCCATTAAAAGAGTCAAGTAGAGAATAAAATCTACTATCTTTTATGATTTAAAAGGTTTTCATCACTTTTATCGGCCGAGACTCGACAATAAATAATCCACAACATCCATGCACTACTTCTGACAAGGATATTCATTAGTATCACAACCACAAATTATCCATGCACTACGGGCGAGGATATTCGTGTATTCATCAATGGTCATGATCATGCCATAAAATAATTCATCAATACATAGCCATAATAATACCAAAAACTGTCCATCAATGCACAACGGGCCAATGAGGACTTTTTTCACATCATTTGTAACATTACGGTTATGATTATCTTACCGAATAATCCACAGTCATAATCATACCAAGTCCATCTATGCACTACAGGCCACAGATGACTTTCAACATAATATAAGCATGAGGATGATGACAATTCAATAAAACATGTTCAAGAATAAATTTATCCAGAATTCAATAACGTCCAAATTGTCAACATGATACTGCTTTGTAGAGTAAAATTCAAGAATGCTCAGAAGAATATTTCCATGAAAAATCTTTGGATGAAGCGCAAATATCAAGGATATTCCACTAATTTCATGGAGTATAGAAGTTAAAACTTTAACCAACTGAGTATAATAGAATATATGAAACTGCAAATGGATTTTCGCCCGCCATGCGGTAATCCACGATATCTGATTATTTCTACAATTTAATAAGGAATGAATACAAAAGGATCATTCACCATGCATGTGGTGATCCACATAGGCAAAGTTATTCCAACGAAATAATAAAGAATGGAATAACGAAGGATTCACCATGCGTGCGATAGACTGCGCATGCAGACGAGTTATTCCCAGCGAATAATAAAGAATGGAACCGGGTAATGCATAAGCGCACGGATAGGATATTAAGACAAAATAATAATGAATCGGAACCATGTCGGTGAAATTACATGCGAAGCGGGATATTCCACATGAATAATAAAGAATGGAATAACAACAGAAATCACCATTCATGCGATAGGCCGCGCAGAATGAGTTATTCAAATCGAATAATAATTAATGGAACCAGGTCGGGCGTAATACACACCAAGCGAGGATATTCCAACGAATAATAAAGAATGGAATAACGAAGAATTTCACCATGTATGTGGTACTTAGCGTATATAGTTATTCCAACATAATAATAAAGAATGGAATAACGAAAGAATTTCACCATGTATGCGGTGCTTGCGTAGACAAGTTATTCAACATAATAATAAAGAATGGAATAACGAAGTTCTCTTCATGAATCTGAAAGAAATAATACCCTTACCTTAGAAGAAAAGCTGGATATAGGAGTAGTGAAGTAGCGAGAATACTTTTCTTCTTTCTCTCTCTCTGAAGTTTTAGTGAATTAAAAGAAATAATGAAGGAATGAGCTTCTATTTATAGGAGAATGGACTAAATAGTAACTAATTCATGAAACGGTCCAGATTGATTTATTTTTAAGCAGACGGTCCATATTGATTTACTATATCGATTTTAATAAAATATTCTAATAAAACAAAATCTTTTAAATAAAATATAATATATTCTATTTATAGTCTAATAAAACAAATAACTTTATAAAAGTATTCTATTTTATATAAAAAGATTTTACTATGCAAAATACTATCACGGCACTATGCAAACACTATGCATAATAAAATATAATATATTCTAATTATTGTCTAATAAAACAAATAATTTTATAAAAGTATTCTGTTTTATATAAAAAGATTTTACTATGAAAATACTATGCGTACACTATATGCAAACACTATGCATAATAAAATATAATATATTATATTTATAGTCTAATAAAACAAATAACTTTATAAAAGTATTACATTTTATATAAAAAGATTTTACTATGCAAAATACTATGCATAATAGAATATAATATATTCTATTTATAGTCTAATAAAACAAATAACTTTATAAAATTATTCTATTTTATATAAAAGCTTTTCCATTTTATTACATTAATAATACTAATAAAACAAAATATATATATATATATGATATATATATATATATAAACTTTAAATGACTTCATAAAAGACACATCAATATATTTAACAACATTTATCATCATTATTATAATTCACAATATTAATCGGCCGAATGTCGTTCCACGGAAAGAGAGGGCTTTCAATAAGGATTTCTCCTATTGGTAGCAATTAGGTGACCAAACCTCTCCTTGGCGAGAACTTTTAGACATCGTTAATATTGCAAATAATAATATTATTAACTCTGTCATCTCAATTATTGATTTAATAATATATAAAATATAAACAATAATTGAATCAAATAACGTGAGATCTTGTGCAACAATTCTTTGTGTAATAATTGAACAAAAGCTGAATGACTTCTCACGTAAGCATCAATAATCAATCTTTGTATTTACTTATGCAACCACGCGTATTCTTTGTACTTTTAACATCGTGTGTTTCAGCAGGTTAACGGTAAAACTTGACCTTTATTTCCATAAAATATTTTTGTCGTTTTACGAATTCGATGATAATTTCGGTTTAATAGGGTCCACTGAATGATTGTGTCAGTTATCTGAATATTCCCCACCAATCGAATATTATATAACAACTTGTGTACTTTTGCAAAATTTATAAATATTAGCCACAACTATAACATTATATCAAATCCACACCATAATATTCAAAAAAATATTTTTGAGAAATTTAAATCTTTATTCATAAAATTTGGGGTCTCACACATTTTGATCTTATGGTTGGTTCTTATCTTTATCTGATCTCAACTTGCACCTTCACCACTTAAGGTTTGCTAGGTCTTTTACACTTTTGGTAGACTCAAAATGCCATCATTTAGCATCCCAGAACCTTTGTTGACTTGTGTAAAAATTTGGTTACTCATCTTCATTCTTCTTCACTTTTGGTGGTTCATGGTGATTTGTAGAATGGCTCTTTGAATCTTCTCTCTTATATGTCAATCTTCTGAATGCTATCTTCTTGGCCTTCTCAGCTCTCAGCTTAGCTGACATTCTTAATGGCATTCTCGTTGTTGTTAAGTGAAGCCTTTTTCTATTAAAGCTCTTCTCTTATCTTGCTTCACTTCTACTTTCATAGTCTTACCGCTTAATCGAGGCGTATTCTCGCTTATTATTACAGAGAACTCCGTGAAGTCAACAACTTATCAAAACCAACAACTCTTCTGTATTCATATTTCATCTGCTGAATATCCTTCCATAAGCTTCCCATTGGACTATAGCCGTTGGAAGCTATTTGAATTAATTCGCATATCTCGAGTTATTTGGTATAGACTACTAATGTGGCGTCACAACCCCTTCTTCACTTTTCTGACACTATAGTCTACTATTTCACCTACCACATTAGAGATGTCACTTTAACGTGTCAAGCTAGTAGTCACCTTTATTTCTTCTTTCTGACTCCTTAATCAAAACAACAGGAGTTGTCCTTCTGCATCGATAACTTTCAATCAATAACGTTCAAATGTCAGTATTTGTATTGAGATGTTGCCAAGGCTTCAATACTCAGATGACCGAACTCTATGATTCTGATGCAGATAACCTTGAACTTGATCGTAGTTAGTCTTTTAAATATTGCTCGTTAACTGATTGAGACAAAACTACGATTCTGAGAGTGTTCTTTGGATTTGCAATGTAAAACCTCTCTTCCTTCACTCATATAGTGCTTTAACACTTCTGCTTGTCTTTGACTTGCAATAGACACTGACAACTTGTTTAAATGCTCTGGCCCTCTTAAATTTCAAGACTCATCTGATTGGCTATGCTTAGTTCTCTTTCTCCTTATGATCTCTCATTCACATATCATCAATTCTCTAACCCATGCTTAATCTTCCTTATCTATTCTTTATAGGTTGGCCAATATCTCTATATAAACCGCATCAGTTTCTGCTCCTCATCTGGCAAGCACTACGATCTTAGTCACTCCCACGATCGTCATCTTTTGTTTATCTTGAAAGCTATTGCATTGCTGACTTCCTTTTATCAGTCATATTATCTGAAGTCTTTTTACTGTTGCTTGTGGAAGACTTCCCTGAATGACTTCACTTCTCAATCAGGATGCTGATTGAATTAGTTCTTCAATCTTTTGTTTGCTTGCAAGCCATTTGGTGAGTGCTCTCTGGCTTTCTTCAGGTAGATTGCATCTTTATAGTTCTGTCCAGAGGCTACATTCTTTGGATGCTTTTGGAAGTGCTTATGTGTTGAGAGTCATGTTCTCACTGGTTCTTCCTTGGCTTTGTGAGAATTGATAGACTTTGTTGAAGACTTTGTTCTACAGACTACGATCTAGCTTTGGTTACTGCGGACACTACGACTCAGGAGAACATACTACGATTTACGCCTCGATATATGATTAGTAATGTGACAAAGTAATTTTATAATTTAATTTTAATATTTATTTGATTGAATAAATATTTTCGATGAATTAATTATTAGATTAAATAATTAATTGATGAAGTTGTGATAGAGTAATTTAATTATATGTGTTACATTTATTAATTTAATGTGGAGAATTTTTATTATTCAAGTATGTGATTATGTGAGCTTATTGAATTAAAAGAAAAATATTTAATAAGCTTTATGTTATTTTAATTAATTTAATTATTAATTAGAGATTTAATAATTTGACATTATTAATCAAAGAGGATTTGAATTATGTGACTATGTGTATTAATGAGAAATTATTATATTTTATTTAAAGTAAATTAAACTAGATATTTGATTTATTTTATAATAGATGTGACATTTTTTTTAAACTATATGATAAGGTTTTATTAAAATAATGGGTTTTGAAACCTAGTATGCTAGCCAAACATGGCCTTAATGGGAGTTGAGGGAAGTTACCCATGGTAGAGTAATCCGACCTATGTGTCGATTGATTTTCTTTATTACGCCTTCTTCTTCATTTTTCCTAAGTCTAGAAAAAATAGAAAGCAGAGAGAGTTTTAGAGAGAGATTGAGAAGTGTTGAGGAGAATTGAGATTGAAGAAGAGTTTAGAAGAATTCATTCACACACTAATCTACGCTTTCGCTTTTGGTAATTCTCTCGACCCAAATTCTATTTTACGTCTTTTTAAGTTTTCATGATTATGGCCTAAGTTTTCTGTAAAGTTTCTGTAGTTGGAAAGGGTAACAATTATGTGATTATGTGTTAATATATAACATCATAGTATGTTTTATATATATTATATGGGTTTCCATATCTTCAGTTTCATGAAATTATACAGTAAAAGATTTCAGAGTATGTTATATGGTCATATGGCCTTATACGTAATTTTTATATGTCAAATATAATTTATTTTGCAAAATTCACACATTGATATGATTATGCATGTTAAAATGAACAAAATGAAACTTGAATGGTTGGATTTGGCTTTATAACGAATCCGTAGCATTAAAATCCATGTTTTTGTTCAAGAACTTCAAGAACATCAAGAACAATCCAATTTGCATACTTTAATTCTGTGATTATGTGTTTAATGGGTGAAAATCACTCCATAGATGTTAAGTATTGATTATTTATGAATTCTAGCATGTGGGTATGTCTAAATTCGTGTAAAAATAAGTCGAGATTAGACAAAGAATAACTTATGATGTTTAGTACGTTATTATTGACTGGTATTGTGAACGTAATTGATATGTAGGATTTAATTCAAAGAACGAGTTTGTTTAAGTGTAATCTACGCATTTGAGGAAAGTTTCTAAATCTTATCTTGTTACATTGAGCAAGTTTTCTAACTCTACATTTATTTGAACAAGTTTCTTACCCTAAACTTTTCGTTGAAGCAAGTTTCTAACCCTACTTGTTATTGTTATATAAGTTGATTAATTCATCTTTCGATATTGAGCAAGTTCTCATTAATATTGATCAAGTCATCTTATATATTAAAGTTATCAATCTTGAAGCATGATGTTGTTATACAATAATTATTCTATTGTATACCTTTTTAGATGTTATTCAAGTTAAATATTCATTTCTTTGTTAAACCTTGTTAGACTAGCGAACCCTTATTGATTCGACTAGTCCATAGTTGATAAGCGTTCTAAATTTGGAACCCTTGATGAATTATACAAACCAAACTTCCTTTGAGTGCGGACTCGAATGTCAAATGAGATGAACAACCCCAGATAGGGGATTATTTACGCTTTAGCGTTAAGATATTAATGCCGCAGATGGTACTAAGGGTTGATCCCCTAAGTACGAGAAGAAGAGTCCATAGTCTTATGGATGTTAAAGGTTTCAAGTAAAAACATTTGACAACTTAGGACATAGTTCAAGGTCTTATGACCCTCAAAATTTCTTTTGATTCTCATTATCCATTCTTGATTCAAAAGTTGAGCTTTATATCGAAGTTATTATTTCTCTCGCATGTTATTATTCATTTGTTATATTGTTATACTTGTGGGCAATCGTGCTCACTCTTGCGTAATAATAACATTGCGCTTAAAACGAAAGAGTGACGAACCTTCCACTAGTAAGGGCAAGGCGCAAGCTTAGCAAGTAATGAAGACCTTTTATTATTGTGGTTATGTGATGTAATTAGAATTGATGTTACTAAGACTTATTTGTTTATGTTTTCCGCGAGATGATTTAAGGTTAGAGTAACTCGGGATTTATTTATTATGTAGTTGTGTAACCCCCTAAGGGGAGAGATTTTATTATTTATTTCTATCTATTGCATGGTTGCATTTATTTATGGGTAGATAGATAGATGATGTTTGTCTGATGAAGGACAAAAACTCCTGTGGAAATGGAAGTACCGGATTTGGGGGTGTCACAAGTAGACTCCACGACTTCAATTGTGGTCTATGATTCTTAACTTGGCTCGGCAGGTACTTAGACCAACTCTACGATTCTGAATGAGACCCTCCGAAGCAGACTACGATTCTATAGTAACTTTCTCGATACTCTACGATTCTACCTTGGCTTCTGCAGTCCCTCGACTGGCTCACTAGACTACGATTCTGTCTTGATAGTCTCCGAGTTCCTTGTCTCTCCTGGCAGACTTTGAAGGTTGGTGCAGTGCTCGACAATAAGACATTCCTATCTATTACATCATATATGATCAACTTAACAAGCTTGATCTTTCTATATTTAGTCCTTGTACATCATGTTCTTTTGAAGGACTTTACAATGCTATTTTGTTCATGTAGTATCAACCTAACGTATTTGATCATCTCAGTCTAAATCCTTGTACATATATTCCTATTATCTATTCAAGGACTATACAGCTTATTTCAATGGAGACATATTTGCATATTCATTCATTAAGATCATAATCAAATCTTATATAAATAGGAATAGCATTCTCATGCTTATTCCTAACACTATACATTGCACTGCCATAAGAAAAAAGACGAAGTGAAAAACGAGGAAAAAGAGCAAAAAGCCTCGTGAATGAAAAAATATAGCATAAGTATCCCATTTTGACCCTTGAATTGGTAACTATTTAACTTTAGTCAGATCGAGCTTGTTTTTAGATTTCTTGAGTTGACACTATATGATGCCTTTAAAGAAGCTTATTATGTGTTATATTTGACTTTATATCAATTAGCTTGGTTGTTGAGCACCACGCGCATTATATCGATTAGAATGCTTAAGATTTGATGATTTACGGGAAGTTATTGATTTGCCGTGATATGATATAATATCGTGTTTACTTGATTTCTTTGGTAGTGTGATTAGGCGTGTTACGTCTTCTTGCTTGATTCATATGCATATAGTTAATTTGCATTAAATTGCATTGCATCATGTGATCACTACAAAAAAATGGGGCTTCAGCAACAACCGATTTTCATTGCTAAAGGTGGCAAATTTCGTTACAAAAGGGTTTTGACGACGACTTTACTGTCGTTGCGTCTTTCGTTACGCAATGAGCGTTGTTAATTGTTCCACAATGAACGTATTTTTTTCATTGCCAAAAGTAATACATTTTGCAATGAAATTTGGCTTTCGTACAAAGACATCGATCCTTTAGCAACAAAATGTATTGTTGTAGAATAATTAAAATTTTATTGCTAAAAATCCCATTTCGTTGCAAAAGCCTGCTAATTGACAACGAAATGAACTCTTTATTTTGCAACGACCATGCATTTTCGTTGCAATTGACACCATTTTGCAAACGACATTTTTTCGTTGAAGTAAATTATGAAAATTGTTGCTAAGCTTGCTTTCGTTCAATAAATGTAAACTTTTTAGCAACGATTTTCGTTGCTGATTATATTATTTGGCAACGACATTATGCTGAATCAGCAACGAAAATGTTTGTTGCTGGTTATTTTTCAATAGCAACGAAAGTCGTCGATTAGCAACGACATTATATGTTATCGTTTATTTATATGTGCAACAAAAGTTGATATGATTTACAACGATAAAAAATATTGTCTTTTATTTTAGTATTAATAACAATATCCTCTTCGTTGTTATTAGGTTAATTTTTCGTTGCCAAATATTATATTTTTAATGCCATTAGCAATGAAAATTTGTTGCTAAGTGTATAAAAAATTGTTGCTATATTAAAACTTGTTCAATGCTTTGATAACGAATTATATTGTTGCCAAATCAAAATTTGACATTCTTTTTGTGTACCTAGCTGACTCAATGTCCCCGTAGCAAATAATGACAAAAATACAAAAAACTAAAATATTATTAACTTAATAAAATCATCCACTACATAATCATTCATTATCTTTACAATTAACCATCTAAATCTACCACAGTTCTTCAATCAAAGTATATATCTACATATATAGAGAGAGTACACTTCATAATTTCGTCCCTTGTCTTCCATAAACGTAACACAGAAATTCATCATTTAAAACATGCAATGCAGTATTGAAAGAGGTAGCTATTTCATGATCATCATCAACATCAACATCAACATCAACATCAACATCAACATGTAAGTATCAAACCTGCAATTATACTTCAAAAAGTTGTTTAACTATAATAAAATTTTACTCTAGATATTTGAGTGCTAAACTTTGAAATCTTTTACTTTGACTCAACTCCAACTTACGGGGAAAAAGGGCGGGAGAGTGAAAGCATTAAAATAGAAGTTATAAGGTTTTAGAATTTCTTGGGCTAAAATGAGTCTTTAGTTGTGCCTTCCAATTGTTCATAGGGGACATAAATGTTGAATATAGCAAAATATCAGATAAACATTTGTTTAATTTGATATTCAATAAAGCTACGCTATTTTGTTTAACAAAAAAGATTTACATTTTATCCGCATAGAATACCACAATGTGAACCATGTAATATGATCTGTATGGATTGGCATACGAGATAAACAGAAGACAGCAATGAAGTGAAGAAACAAGGGGTAAAAGTACCTTCTATTATGGAGAACATGGGGGAGCTGGTTGTGTCCTCTTTTGAATTGGAGTTAACCACATCATATGAGCTTAGTTCTAAATTTGCAGGTCTTGTTGTAGGTTCAAGTTCAAGTTCACGTTGACGGTGAGAAGTACTTTCGCCTGTTGTCAAATTGTCTGAATCACTTGGAGTCTCACTATGTTCTACCAAATTTTTTAGAGCACGACTTTCTGCCTGAGCATCTAATAGTTTAGTTCCATCCATCTTTGCTATGACAAGTGAGTTAATGCCTCTCAAATACTTGCCAAGCTTGTTATATATTGGCTCCGGTGCTTGGCAATGGCCACACCAAGGATCGTATATCTGATTTAAAATCAAATTGAAGTAAGAACTAGCATCATTATCAACTTCATTAAAATGGTAAGCTTGGCGATGATTTTTTTCACTGATGAGCAAGATTGTACCTCAAGAAGAACATCCTTTGACTCGTCCAAAACAATCTCGTCAAAGTTATTTCCGACAACTATTTTCACATCTCCGTCATTCTGCACCAATTGGCAAGTCAAAAGAAGTTAGAAAAGAAGCTTGATTTTTTCACAATCCCAGTCTAATGAAGAGCAAATACTTACCGTCTCTGGAAGAGGATCCGACTTATAGAAAGGCTTAAGATTGTCTTCAAGAAAATTCTCCTCAAATGACTACCCAAAAAAAGAGGCTAGTATATTAACTAGAGAAACTTTTGAGCATACTCGACTGTCAAAGGCTCAAAGCTCAAGAAAGTGAAGAAAATTGGTGACATTGTACCACTCCCTATGTGCTTGCAAAGATAAAGCATACAGAAAAAAAAAACACTGATAAATAGAATACAAACTTGAACACTGCTCAAGGTCAATTCTCCTTCTAGTACAAATTTTTTGTCATCTTCATTTCCTGTGAATGCAATAACCTACACGGTGAAGAAAACCAACCCAGTCATTACCTTTATTTTTTGTTTCAGCTCAAGAAAACCAACCCAGTCCTTCAGTTTATTAGAGCATTGTCCGTTAATTAATGTTTTGATATTCATATTCTCAGGAGAATATAGCATATATCACTTTTTGGATAGGATTGTACGATCTTTTACATCTGTGTAGTATGTATACTTCGGTTCTCTCAACTTGGTAGTTCAACTTCAGGGGGCAATCTCGATGTGAGTATGTAGTGATCTAAGTTGGTATCACTCTTTTCAGGTGTTTAGGAAGAGCACCTTTATTGGTTTGGGCATAACCTTCTTTGCCGGAGTTTGTTTTTCTCTTTTTTCGCCAGCATTCAAACTGGCAACAAATGATCAATGGGACACTTTGAAAGATGGTGTCCCTCACTTAAGTGTCTACACCGCATTTTTCTGGTTTTCAGTCTCTTGTTTTGTGATCGCCATCATTCTGAACATCAGCTTCTTGTACTACCCTGTTCTGAACTTACCCAAATCATCATTTAAGACTTATTTGACAGACTGGAATGGCAGAGGTTGGGCCTTATTGGCAGGATTCTTATGTGGCTTTGGAAATGGTCTCCAATTCATGGGAGGTCAAGCTACAGGATATGCAGCAGCAGATGTCGTCCAGGTATACTTGCAAGCAATCAAAAAAGCACACGAGCATCACAAAGCATGCGCACACATGCACATATACTCGGTCTAATATCTACATAGTACTTCATTCCTGCGTTGGTGATTTGAATATATAGAATCTTCACAGTAGATTTTCCGACATATGCTATGACATGTATGCTCCAAATAATATATAGGTGCTAACTGACTACAGGCACTTCCACTTGTGAGCACATTTTGGGGAATATTTCTGTTTGGAGAGTACCGAAGATCATCAAAAAGAACGTATATATTGCTCACAAGCATGCTGTTTATGTTCATTGTGGCTGTTGGAGTTCTAATGGCATCATCTGGGCATCGGAAATGATTATGATGCTGAAAATTGAAGTCATTCTGTATCAGGCTTGATAAGTCAAATCTGTCGATACCTTAGTCAGGAACAAAGCAGTTGCCAAAGGGAAGCTAGTTGGAGTAAATGCAACTGCACACAAATTGATCAAGTTAGTTGAAGCTTCTTGATATTCTGATACCATTTCATTCTCAGTTGTACTGAAAAGAAAGGGAAACAAATAAGTAGAGGAAAAGTGGTGGTATAAAATATGGGGGAATTCTTTTTGTAAGTATCAATTGGCTTGTATATATGTAATTCCACCAATCTTAAAATGTTGAAGAAAATCTGAAACTGATTTCCCAACATCTTCATTGTCCAAATCCACATAAACAAAGATAATCTAGAAGGATCCAAAAAGAAAGAGAAGCGTTTTAGGAGTAGATAATACTTAAATTCTAATTATCATTAATAATAATTCAATATTTTACGACCTAGCTACCACCACTCGACGATGACTTAATTCTCCGATTGATCTCCTTCTCTAACGCTTCATGGCCTCCCACTTGTTCAACTTCCTGCAATCCACAAAAAATAAAATATACAACTTGTAAAATAAATATTAAGAGAAGAAGGAGCTAGAACAGAGGAGAAGCTGGACCACAGACCTTTGGACCTAAAAACAGCCCATATGGGACTCCATTGAACTTTTCCATGTGGTGCAACTATATACAAACAATCCCAAACATGTATTATTATTAGTATCAAAATAGCACGTACATGCATGAATAATTTTTATTAACAATCATATGAATTAATTAGAATCATCATTAAGTAGTAATAGTAATGTACTTGATGAGCAGCAGCAACTTTTCTGAAATAGGGGACATCTGCAATGGCACCTACGGGAAATAGTTTGTGAACAAGACCGTCGTGGACAAACATGTACGCCATTCCAAATACAGTGATTCCCAGTCCCTATTATTATTATTATTATTATTGTTAGTCTGGGTATGTATTGTTTTGGAACTTTATAATCAATCAATCAATTAATACAACCCTACTAGTAGTTGTCAATAGTGATATAGAAATTAAGTGTCAATTCTGTTCTATCTTAGTATTATTATTATTATTAGTGAAAAAGAAAAGATCCAAGTACAAGTAATGAACACAAGAAAGAGAGACTGACTTACTGCACCAAAATAGAGACCAGGAAAGAGACCTTTGTGGAACAAACCATAAGCCATGAGGGCTATGGCCGGAACAGCGTTTATTATCGCAAATACATCATTAAGCTCAAATGCTCCTTCTCTTGGTTTATGATGCAACTATTACCACATACAAAACAAACACTGGTTAAATACCAAAACTATACATATATTTGGCAATTGGCACCCATAGTCAAATTAGGTTACTAAACAGCCAATCCATGAAGAGTACACGCAATTTTAGAAAAAGACATTGTAGTTGGAATTTTTGTTACTACTATTATGGTGTGTGTATGGACAGTTCTCGTACGCAACTGTATTGTATTATGACGTATACGAAAACAATTAAAATTCTCCTTATATACTCAACATAATTATTGTATTATGGCTTATACGATAAGTCTTAAAATTGTACTTACAAGGATTTTAATTGTTCTAAAAAACAGAGGATTTTTTTTATTAAATTGGATAATCATTTTCATGTCATAGGCTCGCCAACAGTTATATTCTTAGACGCATATTTCTTGTTTGGTGAACTGATTACAAGTAGGCAAACACTATACACCTACCTCGTGCATGTGCCACAACAAAGCATGCCACAGCGCTTTGTGTGCCCATCTCGCCCAAAATTCCATTCCCACCTGAAATTAAGATGCGTCACATCCCAATTTTTAAACAAAATACACAAGATCTCCTCCATATATTTGTATATTCGGTGCAGAGAATTAAGAAGTAGGGGATTTATATATACATAGTATATGGAACTTACAGCGGCACCGAATGAGAGTGCGAATGTACCAAACATCTCCGAATACGGAATTTCTCCACCCTAAACCACCAAAACAATTAACCCTATCCATGCCCAGAAGAGATTACAAATGAACTAAATTCAGTGTGTATATACAGATAGAGAGAAATAGATATATATTAAACAGCATTATTATATTACCTCCATTTGCCAAGCGAATCTATAGTACACTGCCAAGATGGCCATGAACGTAATACCAACACTAGACATGACAAAATATTGAATTATTATTATTATTATTATTATTATTAATAGTTGGTGTAAATGCAAATGCACACAAATTGATCAAGTTAGTTGAAGCTTCTTGATATTCTGATACCATTTCATTCTCAGTTGTACTGAAAAGAAAGGGAAACAAATAAGTATAGGAAAGGTGGTGGTATAAAATATGGGGGAATTCTTTTTGTCAGTATCAATTGGCTTGTATATATGTAATTCCACCAATCTTAAAACGTTGAAGAAAATCTGAAACTGATTTCCCAACATCTTCATTGTCCAAATCCACATAAACAAAGATAATCTAGAAGGATCCAAAAAGAAAGAGAAGCGTTTTAGTGTGCCGCTTTCTCGAGTAAAATTAGTCACCAAAGGCAGCTTGTTCTTAAATATAAATTCAGCTATTCCTTGCCTAGAGTGACATTAGCATCTAATAGTTTTTGGCAAGTATTTGAGAGGCATTATATAACTAATGTCCTAGACTACTGTGCAGGTTGTTCTAACCACAAATGGTTGCCTTTCTCGCAAAAACAGAGAAAAAGTATCCCAGAAATCACAAAAGTAGAACAAATCTCCACAACATTTTGAAATTATATATGTAATGATTGAAATAATTAACGAATTAACAATACAATCATTCCAATTGCAACAGAAATTGACTCTAAATAACAAAAATTAGCAGGAAAAATTAAAACCTAAGTTTTAGGAGAAATTAACAAGGGAGGAAATTAAAACCTTCAATTGGACAATAATGAAAAAATTAAAGGAAAAGGAGAAGGAGAAGGAGAAGAGAGAGCAGGTCGCCATAACAATACCGCCAATATTTATGCCGCCATGGCGCCACCACTATGCCGCCATTACTGCTGGGTTAGAGGGAGTTGAGAGATAGGGGAAAAAGGCGTGAGAGGGCTTATCTGGGTGAGGGGAAAGAGTGGCGCAGCCGACTTTGAGATGCATGCCGCCGACTTAGGGGTACCGCGATCGATCTAGTAGTACGGTGCAAATTTTGAGGGCCTAAATTGGCGGAAGGAAAATAAAGTTGAAGTCTTGAGGAGAGAGAAAAAGAGTAGTAGTAGTATAGGCGTAGTCGCCCACCCTCCTTACCCTCTATCACTAGGCAGTAGGCTCCTTTCAAAGAATTTATTCTTTACTCTTCTTCTTTTTTTAACAAAATAATATTAATTGGTAGTAGTATAAAATAATAGTAATACTAGAGCAAATTAAAAATTGATTAAAAACATAAGGATATTAATATATTTTCTTTTGATTTATAGATGTCAAATAATTGTGTTAATTTTTAAAAAAAATTAAATATTTTCATGTATAAATATCAATTTTTGTGTTTTATTTTGAGACTATAAACAAACATTGTTGTCCCAACAAAAAACAGTTTCCATCAAAATAAAAACTTACAGTGCAAGGAATTTTTAATTATCTTGTAAATAAACTTTTTTTTTTCTCGTGACTCCCAAAAAATGTATACTATATAATCTCATAGTCTTCGGACCAAAAAAAACATTTTATTCCCTGTTTGACAAGAATCACATTTGTAAAAAAAAAAATCCTCTTTTCATTAATAAAATACACACTTAATATTTGCAAAATTTGTAAAAAAAAATAATCCTCTTTTCATTAATAAAATACACACTTAATATTTGCAAAATTTGTAAAATGAATTATACTTGTGAAACGGTCGCGTCTTATTTTTTATTAGCATAGTCCCAATTGAATTGGGGGAGGACCGGTACAATATGTACCGATCATTAATACGGTTCTTGTAAGACCCATATTTTAAATAACAAAAATATTGGTATGCACTTTTAATACCAGTAAGTAGTTTTTCTTATTCAAAATAAAACACAAAAATTGATATTTATGCATGAAAATATTAAATTTTTTAAAAAAATAACACAATTATTTGACATCTATAAATCAAAAGAAAATATATTAATATCCTTATGTTTTTAATCAATTTTTAATTTGCTCTAGTATTACTATTATTTTATACTACTACCAATTAATATTATTTTGGTAAAAAAAGAAGATGCGAAAAGAATAAATTTTTTGAAAGGAGCCTACTGCCTAGTGATAGAAGGTGAGGAGAGAGGGCGGCTACGCCTATACTACTACTACTCTTTTTCTCTCTCCTCAAGACTTCAACTTTATTTTCCTTCCCCCAATTTACACCCTCAAAAATTGCACCGTACTAATAGCCGGAACATATTGTACCGGTTCTCCCCCCAATCGGGGAAAGAACGATCAAGAATGTCATTTTTTTCTTTTTTTTTTTCTCCGCGGCTGGTGAAATAAGAGTGAAAGAGCTAGGCCACAACGCTCCTGATTAAATTATTTATTTATTCAGACTCAACCGACGTTCATGTAGCTTTCTGATTAAAACATCTGTACATGAATTTTGACTCCTAAATTAAGGACTTGTTTCAAAACAGAGAGTTTCATTTTAACGTATAAAAAAAATTAATAATATAAACTCTTTAAAAAGTAATATTATAAATAAAATTATTATTTCAAAAAATTTAAATGATTTAAATTTTAATTTTAGGATGTTATAAATTAGTTAATAACAAACTGAAATATAACTTTTTTGTAAAACAAAATAATAATAATTTAACGATTTGTGATTTGTTCTACAAAAAGAGTCTTAATTATTATAATTTTTTATTATCAATTTAAATTATTGTAACATAATATTTTAATAAATAAAACATTTAATATTATAAATTATTTAAAAAATATTATTAAGAATAAAATCATATTTTAAAATTTTAATTACATTACAATTTGAGTTGTATGACATAACGCCCACAAAATAGGTATACATCACTCGTTCTTCGAGTTGTCAATACATGGTGCATGTAAGCAACTACAACTTTATTATTACAACAAGAAATCTGTGAGTTTGACTACAAATATTATCTTTTAGACAATATCTATACTCAAATAAATTCTCATCACATTTATTGATCACATTATTTTACAAAAATGGTGAGGACTACTAAACAACTCTCTCTAGAACCTTCATTCCATACCCACTTGCATCTTCGTATATATTCTCGCCTCCCGAGAAGAAAAAATGGAACAAAAAGGAAAAGGGTGAAATTTCAACTAGCCCAAGAAAGAATATTATAACTAAGATAATATACAACAAATTATCATTAGTCTTCAACAGGAAAAAATCTAATAGAATACAATAGACAACAAGTTTTAAATCAATATCGCTGATGGAATAATAATTCATTAGAAGAGTTAAGTAGAGAATGCAAACTACTATCTTCTATGTATGAATTTAAAAGTTCATCGCTCTATCTTTTATCCCCACAACATCAATCAATATATATCCGAATCAAATATTCATCTTTTGCACTACAGTGCCAAAGATATTCATCACCGGTCATGTTCATCTAAACACTGCTCATCTTTAGACTACGGGCCAAAGATATTCATCGAAATCATTCATCTTTGCACTACGGTAAAGATATTCAATAATATCATCATTTAAGACTGAGGATGATGAAAAATATTTTTAAAGAAACGAATCCAGTGAAACAAAATGACAAGAATTAAGGATTAAGGATTCATACTTTGTTTTATCCATGTCCAAAAATATCTCAAAAATAATCATAGTGGTGTAAAATTCAAGAATGATCAAAACATGGATACAATCAAAGTTAGTATCCACAATAGATATTTTAGACGAAAAGGAAAATTTTTATTTTTTTCATGAATAATGTAAATATTCGTGAATAAGTGTATGATCGTGATATAGTGCCGTATACGTGAATAGTAACTCCAGACACCAAAAGTTCCAAATTTGATAAAAACTTGGATCAATATTTCAGCATAATGATATTGAAGAAATAATATCATTACGAAAAAAAAATAATATCCCTTACCTCGAAAGATCGAGACTTCTAAATTGAAACACCGGATATAGGCTATGATTTGAACTTGCACCATAAAGCAATACTCAAAATATACTCAAAATACTCACAAGAATACGCTCGATAATATAGAGAGAGAAAACTTCAGTTTCTGGTGTGATTTTCAATTCTAACTTAAGCACCCTCTTTATAGGAAAATGCTTAGAACACCAAAGCAGAAAATTTAATATAATATTAATATATAAATTAAATTTTCCTACGCCTTCAACCTTCCAAGAACTGAATTCACTCATTCAAACACATGTAACACACCATAATGAAAAAACGCTTTTTGTTATTTAAAATATTTTAAACTTCTAAAAATTAATTATTTCGAAGCTTCGGAACTTCAATAATTCATAATAAATAGCCCTTTTGTCAAACAAATTCAAAACTTGCGAGTTTCAATAGGAAATTCCATTATCTACAACTTTGCAGAAGGAAGTTTTTCCAAATTCCAAACAAAAATTGACCAAAATCCACAAACGGGCGATTTTACAGCTATAATCAAATTTCAGTCAAGAAATTGGGTCCACCGACACATAAAACATGCTTTAAATATTTTTGGTAACAAAAATACTCCTCCTCCACATATACTCATATATCCCACATTTATCGTAAAATATCACCATTATTATATTATTAAAATATAATAATATATTTAAATGAATTAAAGACCCCAAATTTTTATAAATAAAATCAAATTTCCTTTAATTATTATTCTTGATTAATAAGGTGGTAATTTGATTAATGTGGTTAGTTATGGGTAAAATGCGCAATTTTTTAAAAAATAAGCAAGTGGTTATAAAATATTCATTGTTGTCGGGAATATTCGTTTTTTGTCGTGGAATATTCGCATCGTCGTGGAATATTCGTATTTACGACCAAGCAAGCCATTTTATAAATATAATCAAATTTCCCCATAACGATTAAAAGGTGGTATTGGATGAAGAAAACGACAAATATAAGTTGTTTAAAAATAATCTACAGAATATTACGCTTTGTCATACCAAGTAACACCGTTGAATTACCCGTGGTTAAAATACAAGAATACGCGCGTGGTCAGCACAAGAAGACACCAGATTGCACAAATTGTTGAATTATTGATCCTTACGTAAGAAGGCACTACTCAATAATTGTTACAGTAGTTACCGCTCAATATTATATTGATTCAATAATTGTCATAGTTGATATTTTATATTATTATTGTTTCAATAATTGTCATTACACAAGATTTTCCATTATCAAATCAATAATTCATATTATTTGAATAATATTATCGATAACATTATTGGCAATGTCTAGAAAGTTCGTTCTAAGGAGAGGTTTGGTCACCTAATCATACCGCCAAGAAGTGAGAAATCCTTATCGAAAGCCCCTCTTTCCTCGAACTACTCGTTGTCAAGATCATGATTCTCATAATATTATTTTTAAATAATTAATTATTGATTATTATGATAAAGAAAATATTTATTTTATGTGGATATAGATGGAGAAAATTTTTAATGTGACAATTGTTGAAAATTAATATTTTATCTTTTTCTCGATAAAATAATTCATTTAAATATATTATTTTAATAATATATTAACTATGATATTTTTATAATGAATGTGGGATATATGAGTATATGAGGAGGTAGAGTATTTTGTGGCATTAAATGTTTAATATATGTTTTGTGTGTTTGCGACACAATTCTTGAACCAAAAAATTGATTATGATCAGAAAAATCGCTTTCATTTATGGATTTCTGATAATTTCTGCTTGGAATTTGGAAAACTTCCTTCTCAAAGTTGTAGAGAATTGAATTTCCTATAAAAAGTCGCGAGATTCAAATTTTCCGACAAAAGGGCTATTTATCATGAATTATTGAAGTTCCTGAGTTCAAATAATTGATTTTTGGAAGTTTTAATTATTTTATATAAGAAAACGTTTTTGTGGTTGTTGGCACATGGGTGGCTGATGTTTTTGACCAAAGAAGGCATGCTAGAGTTTTCAAAACATGTGGGTAGGAATTTTGAATAAATAATAATATATTTTATTAATTTAGTCTCCTTTCATGCTCTAACATTTTCCTATAAATAGAGGGCTAAGTTAGAATTGAAAATCACACCGTAAACTAAGTTTTCTCTTTCTCTCTCTATATTATCGAGCGTATTCTTGTGAGTATACTTTGAGTGTTGCTATACTATATGAAGTTTCACAAGACTATACCGAAAATTCAAATGTAAGTACTAAGTATTTTGAGGTAAGGATGTTATTTCTTTCGCAAATGATATTATTTTCTTCAATATCATTATGCCAAAATATTGGTTGAACTTTTTATCAAATTTGGAACTTTTTCATGCTCTGGGTTACTATTCATGAGTTACTATTCACGAAGTTACTATTCACGAGTTACTATTCACGAGTTACTATTCACGAGTTTATTCACTATTCACGTGATGTTTTTTTGTGAAATTTCTATCTTTTGTGTCTGGGTTACTATTCACGATATAATGCACTATTCACGATACTATCTATTCACAAATACGGCACTATTCAATCGAAAAATGAAAATTTTTCTTTTGTCCAAGATGTCTATTTTGGCTACTATCTTTGATTGTATCCATGTTTTGATCGTTATTTTTGAGTTCTCGCTTCAAAATCGCTTATTATGAAGTATTATCGATCTTGGATAAACCGCTGTACGAATCCCTAATATTTGTCCTTCTATCTCACCGATTCGCTTCTAAAAATATTTTTCATCATCCTCATTCCTTAATGGTGATATTTGATGAATATCTTTGGCCCAGAAGTGCAAAGATGAACGATTAATCGATGAATATCTTTGGCCTCAGAGTAGCAAAGATGAACAGTGTTGAGATGAACATGACCAACCGGTGATTTAAATGAATATCTTTGGCCCAGAGTGCAAAGATGAATATTGATTGTTGTTACAGTGATAAAATATTGATGATGGACTTTTAAACCTTGTAAAGACAAGAGAATTCTTTCTCTACGGACTCTTCTAATGGATTGTCAAGCTCACCGCCGATTTGTTGATCTAAAACTTGTTGTCTATTGTATTCTATTAGATTTTTCCCTCGTTGAAGACTAACGATAATTTGTTGTATATTATCTTAGTCATAATATTCTTTACCGGGCTAGTTGAGCTCACCCTTTTCCTTTGTTGTTCCATTTTCTTCTCGTGAGGTGAGAACATAGCAGGATCGAGCCTGGGGTATGGAATGAAGGTTCTAGAGAGAGTTGTTTAGTAGTCCTCACCATTTTTGTAAAATAATGTATCAATAATTATGATGGGGATTTATTTATGCGGTGGATATTGTCTAGACTATAAATATCTCGTATTTAAACTCATTAAGATGTATTGTCGTATTTCACACGACATTTGTATTATTAAAGTTGTAGTTATTTCGCATCTATGTATTTGGCGACTCGTAATGGGTTGGGTGGAATGGACCTATTTTGGGGGCGCCACAAATGGTATCGTAGCTAGGATATGATCTCCGCGAGATCGGGAATGTAACTAGAGGGGAGAGACGAAAATCCTTCGCTAAAGGTGTCCTACCTAAGCTTATTTGTTGGTCGTCATAATATATAGGGATATTATGTGACATGTTAATTTGTTTAATTAACCCTTGTTTTATGACAAGATTTGAGAATGTCGAATCGAGAATATTAACAAAGGAGTAAATGAGACCGTGGAGACGCCTTACTTCACCAACGAGGAGAACGCGGCAACAGTCGGGCAATGTTCCTCCCGTGAACAACGCCAATCGAAAGCGTATGATGAACGACGGATGTTTAGAAGCTTTTTGCGCTCATGCAAAATCGATTTAGGAGACTCGTGTACAAAATACGGTGGAAATGATAGTAACGCGCGGGCTTGTCACTACCAAACAATTCAAAGAGTCGGGACCACCAGATTTCCATGGAAAGTCGGATCCGATCAAGGCGTAAACGTGGGTCAAGCAAATTACCAAGATATTTGATGTCTTGGGATGCACGAGGAATGTATGTTCCATTCGCCACCTTTATGTTTCGTGGGTGAAGCAGACATCGTGGGAATCAGGAAGCGCACTCCACCAGATGCACTCAACATGTCTTGGGAAAGATTTCAGAAACTGCTCAATGACAAGTACTTCCCGAAAAGTATTCGGCTATATGAAGGAAGTGGAGTTTATTAGACTCGAGCAGTAAACATGACGGTGTCTCAAAGACGAGGCGAAGTTCATGAGTTGTCTGTGTTCGCACCTCATTTGGTGGAAAATGAGGAACGATGACGCCAGATGTTTCGAGGGGTCTAAAACTCAAATTGGCCAATACCTCATTTCTCATAAATTTTCTCTATATTCGATGTTGTAAATGTGGCTCAATTATTAGAGCGAGATAGTGAGTATACTCAACCGAGGGACCACAACTGTGGTAGTCATCGTAACGATGATAACCAATGAGGAGGAAAGAATACGATTAAAGGCGGTAACCACTGTGGTAATCGTGGCCATGAAAATAGAAGAAGCGAGCCAAGAGGAGATTTTAAAAGAGGAGATTCAACAACGACTATGTGAAGACGCCACCAAGAGTAACCGGTTCCAAGGGAGAGAAAGACCACCGCTCAGATGTTACAAAAATGCGGAAGGAGGGACATATCACCAAATCTGCCCACAACATTCCAAGGTATGTTACAACTGTGGAAAGGAAGGCCACATCGCCGAGATTGTACTATAGCGAAACCAAGTTTAGCGGAAGTGGTGATTCCAAGGGTCATGTCCTTGATAAGTCAAAATCAACGGTTCTCGAAGAGCGCTTTGTCGTGACCTGTCAAAAAATGCGAGGAACCCGAACGGTTAGCACGAAGTTAGTTAATTATAAATTCTTATGAAGTTTATACCTTACTAGATACCCTGCTCTACCCATTCTTTTATCTCTTTGCTTATACCAACGCTTGAACTTGACTACGAGAAATTAGACTTTGACCTATTTATGGAGACTCCGTTAGAGAAACTTTCATTACATCCGTTGTTTAGAAATCTTGCTTGATTCAGTTGGCACCATCACATTACCCGTCGATCTTTATTTCTTTAAAGATACTTGCTTTTGATGTGATTTTAGGGATTGATTGGTTAACTACTCATCATGCCAAATTGATTGCTTTTGTAAGGTTGTTAGTTTTCATATTCCTAAGCAAACTCGTTATTCAAATTTAAGCAACCAAACCATTGAAGTCAAACATTTTCATATCAAACCACAAAGCTATTTGTTTATTGAAAACTAATGTCAAGCTTTTCTTAGCCATGTTATGGACTTGAACAATAATACGCCGATTTGAATGATATTTTTGTTGTTAGTGAATTTCCCCGACGATTTCCGAGGAATTTCTTGCTTACTCCCAAAGTGTGTGATATTGAATTTTGTATCGACTTTGAACCCTAGACAAAACCCATTTCTAAAATCTCATATCGAATGGCTCCTATTGAACTTCGTGAGTTAAAACCCAACTATAGAAGTTGATACTCAAGCCTCTATCTTATGACTTCCTTTGTGGAATACACCGCCGCATTCCGTAGGGGACGCCATATTCGCAAGCAAGAGTAAACCGATAGGTGTCATTGTGACGCATATCCAAGATTGGGATATGAGTTACAGCTGAGAGCAACCTAAGTCAAGAATCGAAATACGTAGCTTTCTAGGCTTAGTTGGTTATTATCGAGATTCGTGGAAAGATTTTCTCAAATCGCTAGTCCATTAACTCAAATTGACTCAGAGAGACACAAAATTCGAATGGAGCACTGAATGTGGGAAGAGCTTCAAGAACTTAAGAAGAGACTCATTTCGCACATGTTCACCATACCATCCTCGAAAAGCTTAACGTGGTAGCCGACGTGTTGAGTAAAAGATCGATACGAAGCACGAGTACGATATTGTCAAAGACTCATCTCAGATAACTTACAAATGATGAAGATAGAGTTAAAGACTCTAGTGGACTCACGGATGATATATAGTATAATCGACTTTTAATCGATAATGTTAAAGCCGCCAAGCTACACACCGTCGATGAATATAAAGAAGAAGGTGCAAGAAGGCGTTATTCTAGAAGTAAGAGTCAATGAAGAGAAGAAAGCTCAAACCTTCGATTTATTAATTCATTCTCGATCGAGTAGAAAAATCAGGGCCTATAGACTCGCTTTTACTACCAAGTATGTCGCGTGTTTATAACATTTTTTTTACGCATCGATGTTACGTAAATATGTGGACGAATTCAATAACATCATTGAGTTAGAACCTGCATTTAGATAGTCAAGACTTAACGCACGAAAGAGTACCACAAGATATTAGATACGAAGGAAGTATGTCCTACGCACGAAGGTCATACCACAAGTTAAAGTTTTGTGGAGAAACCATGCTATCAAGGAAATGACCTCGAGAGTTGGAAACGGAAATGAAAGCGAGGTATCTTCATCTTTTCAAACACTGTGTATCGTGACGCCAATTTCGAGGACGAAATTTCATAAGGAGGGAGGTCAGAAGACCCCAAATTTTTTTTTTTATAAATAAAATCAAATTTCCTCTAATTATTATTCTTGATTAATAAGGTGGTAATTTGATTAATGTGGTTAGTTATGGGTAAAATGCAAAATTTTACAAAATAAGCAAATGGTTATAAAATATTCATTGTTGTTTGGGAATATTCGTTTGGTCGTGGAATATTCAGATCGTTTGGGAATATTCGTATTTACGGCGCAAGCAGCCATGTGGGGGCCCCATAACGAAAAAACGATTGATGAAAGAAAAACGACAAATATAAGTTGTTTAAATAATAACGTAAGTTGTTACCGCTAACACCGTTGAATTACCCGTGGTTAAAATACAATAATACGCGCTGGTCAGACAAAGAAGACACCAGATTGCACAAGATTGTTGAATTATTGATTCTTACGTAAGAAGGCACTACTCAATAATTGTTACAAAGAGTTACCGCTCAATATTTTATTGATTCAATAATTGTCATATTGATATTTGTTTATATTATTATTGTTTCAATAATTGTCATTACACAAGATTTTCCATTATCAAATCAATAATTCATATTATTTGAATAATATTATCGATAACATTATTGGCAATGTCTAGAAAGTTCTCGCTTCAAGGAGAGGTTTGGTCACCTAATCAAGCCGCCAAGAAGGAGAAATCCTTATCGAAAGCCCCTTTCCCTCGAACTACCGGTCACAAGATCGTGATTCTCAGAATATTATTTTTAAATAATTAATTATTGATTATTATGATAAAGAAAATATTTATTTTATGTGGATATAGATGGAGAAAATTTTAATGTGACAATTGTTGAAAATTAATATTTTATCTTTTTCTCGATAAAATAATTCATTTAAATATATTATTTTAATAATATATTAACTATGATATTTTTACAATGAATGTGGGATATATGAGTATATGAGGAGGTAGAGTATTTTGTGGCATTAAATGTTTAATATATGTTTTGTGTGTTTGCGACACAATTCTTGACCAAAAATTGATTATGAATCGTAAAATCGCCATTTATGGATTTCTGATAATTTCGCTTGGAATTTGGAAAATCTTCCTTCCGTAAAGTTGTAGAGAATTGAATTTCCTATAAAAAAGTCGCGAGATTCAAATTTTCTCGACAAAAGGGCTATTTATCATGAATTATTGAAGTTCTTGAGTTCAAATAATTGATTTTTGGAAGTTTTAATTATTTTATATAAGAAAACGTTTTTGTGGTTGTTGGCACATGGGTGGTGATGTTTTGACCAAAGAAGGCATGCTAGAGTTTTCAAAACATGTGGGTAGGAATTTTGAATAAATAATAATATATTTTATTAATTTAGTCTCCTTCATGCTCTAACATTTTCCTATAAATAGAGGGCTGTTAGAATTGAAAATCACACCGTAAACTAAGTTTTCTCTTTCTCTATATTATCGAAATATTCTTGTGAGTATACTTTGAGTGTTGCTATACTATATAAAGTCACAAAGACTATACCGAAATTCAAATGTAAGTATACGGTATTTTGAGGTAAGGATGTTATTTCTTTCGCAAATGATATTATTTTCTTCAATATCATTATGCCAAAATATTGGTTGAACTTTTTATCAAATTTGGAACTTTTTCATGCTCTGGGTTACTATTCATGAGTTACTATTCACGAAGTTACTATTCATGAGTTACTATTCACGAGTTACTATTCACGAGTACTATTCACGAAGCGTGAAGATGTTTTTTGTGAAATTTCTATCTTTTGTGTGGGGTTACTATTCACGATACTACACTATTCACGATACTAAGACTATTCACTATCATTTAAGACTATTCAATCAAAAAATGAAAATTTTTCTTTTGTCCAAGATGTCTATTTTGGCTACTATCTTTGATTGTATCCATGTTTTGATCGTTATTTTTGAGTTCTCGCTTCAAAATCGCTTATTATGAAGTATTATCGATCTTGGATAAACTGCTGTACTAATCCCTAATATTTGTCCTTCTATCTCACCGGATTCGCTTTAAAAATATTTTTCATCATCCTCATTCCTTAATGGTGATATTTGATGAATATCTTTGGCCAGAAAGTGTAAAGATGAACGATTAATCGATGAATATCTTTGGCCTCAGAGTAAAGATGAACAGTGTTGAGATGAACATGACCAACCGGGTGATTTAAATGAATATCTTTGGCCTCAGAGTAAAGATGAATATTGATTGTTGTTACAGTGGATAAAATATTGATGATGGACTTTAAACCTTAGAAGACAAGAGAATTCTTTCTCTACGTGACTCTTCTAATGGATTGTCGCTTCATTGCATTTGTTGATCTAAAACTTGTTGTCTATTGTATTCTATTAGATTTTTCCCTGTTGAAGACTAACGATAATTTGTTGTATATTATCTTAGTCATAATATTCTTTATCGGGCTAGTTGAGCTCACCCTTTCCTTTGTTGTTCCATTTTCTTCTCGTGAGGTGAGAACATAAAGCAGATCGAGCCTGGGTATGGAATGAAGGTTCTAGAGAGAGTTGTTTAGTAGTCCTCACCATTTTTGTAAAATAATGTATCAATAATTATGATGGGGATTTATTTATGTGTGGATATTGTCTAGACGGCAATATCTCGTATTTAAACTCACAAGATGTATTGTCGTATTTCACACGACATTTGTATTATTGAAGTTGTAGTTATTTCGTACTCATGTATTTGGCACTCGTAATGGGTTGGGTGGAATGGACCTATTTTGGGGCGCCACAAATAAATAGAAAAATTAAATTTCATTAATAATAAGTTGGTGTCTTTAACCTCCACTCCTTATGAAATTTCGTCCTCGAAATTGACGTACGCACTGTGTTTCAAAAGGTGAGGATACCTCGCTTTCATTTCCGCTTTTCAATTCCCGTGTCATCTCCTCTATAAAGCATGATTCCTCCACAAAATTTTAACTTGTGGTATGACCTTTGTGTGTGTAGGACATGCTCCTTCCTATCCAAGATCTTGACAAACCTCTTCAATGACGTTAAGTCTTCTATTATCTCGTCCTGTTCTAACTCTATAACGTGGTTCGGTCTTTCACATATTTACTGAAGTATAGATATGTGAAACACATTATGAACACGAGACATACTCGAGAGGTAACGCGAGTCTATAGGCTACATTTCCTACTTCCACAAGAATTTGAAATGGACCAATAAATCGGATTGAGCTTTCTCTCTTCCCAAATCTTGTAACTCCCTTCCATGGAGCAACTCGCAACAATACATGATCCCCTATACTAAATTCCACGTCCTTTCGATGAAGATCCGCATAACTCTTTTGTCGATCTTGTGCCGCTTTGTATACGCTTGTCAATTATTTGGATCTTTTCTAGAGTCATACATACTAACTCGGGTCCCAACAATGTTGCTTCACCCACCTCATCCCAACATATTGGAGAGCGACACTTTCGTCCATATAATGCTTCAAATGGAGCCACACCTATACTTGCTCTCGATAACCGTTGTTGTAGGAGAATTCCACCAATGGTAAATACTTATCCCAACTACCCTTGAAGTCTAGGACACGAGTCTTAATAGATCTTCAAGAGTTTGAATAGTCCTCTCTCGATTGTCCGTCTGCTTTGAGGATGGTATGCTTAACTAAATCGTAAATTCGCGCCTATAGCTTTTTGCAAAGCTAACCCAAAATCTTGAAGTGAATCTTGGGTCACGATCCAAACTATGGATACTTGGCATGCCATGCAACCTCACAATCTCATTTACATATATACTAGCAAGACGCTCAAGGAATAAGTCTCCGTGACGGAAAGAAATGAGCGCGGACTTGGTTAATCTATCAACAATAACCCAAATAAAGCATTGATGCCTTGAGAAACCGTAGGAAGACCCGTAACGAAATCCATGGTAATGTGTTCCCACTTCCATTTCGGAATCTCAAGTGGTTGCAACGGACCCTTAGGTACTAGATGCTCCGCCTTTACACGTTGACAAGTTAAACACATCTAGATAAACTTTGCAATCTCTTTCTTCATATTGTTCCACCAAAATGTATGTCGAAGATCACGATACATTTTAGTACTTCCAGGATGGATTGCAAATGGTGTATTGTGTGCCTCCATCATAATCTTGTACTTCAAATCAGAGTCGTTAGGAACACAAAGTCTAGAGTGGACTCGAAGTATTCCTTCTTCATCAATTCTCTCTTCCAGAATAGCTCCTTCTTGTACTTTCTTCTTCATACGCATCAGCTCCGGGTCAGTGGCTTGAGCAACCTTAACTTTTTCTATTAAAGTTGGCTCTATGCATATACTTGACATCATCGCACTCATTCCTGCATATGATCTTCTACTCAACACGTCAGCTACCACGTTCGCTTTTCCAGGATGGTATTGAATAGTGTGTTCGTAGTCTTTTAATTGCTCGAGCCAATGTCGCTGCCGCATGTTGAGTTCTTTTTGAGTGAAGAAATATTTAAGGCTTTTATGGTCTGAATATATCTCCACTTTCTCCCCATATAGATAGTGCCTCCATATCTTTAGCTTGAAACGATCACCGCTAACTCTAGATCATGAGTAGGATAATTCCTCTCATATTCTTTAAGTTGTCGCGAGGCATAAAGCTATGACTTTCCCCACGCTGCATGAGAACACATCCTAACCCTTTGCCTGAAGCATCGTTGTAGATAAAAAATTCATCCGTACTAGGTGGTATTGTTAGAACAGGTGCCGAAATAAGTCTCTTCTTAAGCTCTTGGAAACTCTTCTCGCATTCCTCGCTCCAAACAAATTTTGTATCCTTCCGAGTTAGCTGAGTTAATGGAGTAGCAATTCGAGAAAACCCTTCCACGAATCTCCGATAATAACCAAATTAGACCCGTAAAAGCTACGTATTTTCCACCGTGTTTTCGTTGTTCCCAACTTTGTATTGCTTCAATCTTCACCGATCAACAGATATCTACATGTTTTGACACCACATGCCCAAGGAATGCTACTTCTCGCCGAACTCGCATTTTTTAACTTGGCATAAATCTTGTTTTCACGAAGCCTCCGAGTACCAAATTTCAAATGGTGCTCATGATCTTCACGACTTTTGGAATATATATATGAGGATGTCAACAATAAAGACAACAACGAACTGATCCAAATATTCCTTGAATACTCGGTTCATCATATCCATGAAAGCCAGCAGAGCATTAGTCAATCCGAAAGACATGACTAAGAATTCATAATGCCTGCATTCGAGTTCAAGGCGCTTTGGAATATCCTTAGTTCTAATCTTCAAATTGATGATATCCGTAACGAAGATCGATCTTTGAAAAGAATTGTGCTCCTTGCAACCGGTCAAACAAGTCATCAATACGAAGTAGTGGATACCTATTCTTGATGGTGACATGGTTCAATTCCCGATAGTCAATACAAAAGTCGCATACTCCCGCCTTCTTTCTTTTCTTAATAAAACAGAGCACCCCAAGGAGATGTACTAGGATTATAATGAAATCGATGTCCAACAACTCTCAGAGTTGGACCTTTAACTCTGAAGTTCAATAGAGCAATTCGATATGGGGTTTTAGAAATGGGCTTTGTACGTGTTCAAGATCAATAAAGAATTCAACTTCACGCTCGGGGTAGACCCGAAGTTCTTCAGAAATACATCGAAAGTCAATAACAACAGAATATTATTCAAATTTGACGTGTCTTTATTCAAGTCCATAACATGGGCTAAGAAAGCTTGACATCCATTTTTCAATAAACGAATAGCTTTATGATTAGATATGACAAAGATTGATTTTAATGGTTTAGTTGCTTGAATTGCATAACAAAGTTGGTTAGGAATATGAAAACTAACAACCTTACGAAAATAATCAATTTTGGCATGATGAGTAGTTAACCAATCAATCCTTAAAATCACATCAAAAGCAAGTATCTTTAAAGAGATAAGGTCAATGTGTAAGGTGATGGTGCCAACTTGAATCAAACAAGATTTATAAATAGTGGATGTGATGAAAGTTTCTCCTAACGGAGTTTCCACAGATAGGTCAAAGTTTAATTTTTCCGGAGTCAAATTTAAACATTGAGCACAAGTAGGAGAGATAAATGAATGGGTAGCACCGGTATCAAGTAAGGTATAAACTTCAAAGAATTTATAAATAGCTTACACCGCGATCACCTCGTTTGGGTTCCTCGCATTTTGACCAGTCAACAAACGCTTCTTCCGTGAACCGCTTGACTTTGACTTTTTTTGGGACAATCTTTTGAGTCACCGTCTCCCTCACCGAACTAGGTTTCGCCACTGCATAATCTCGAAAGATATGTCCTTCCTTTCCACAATTATAGCATACTCTTGAACTGCTAGGGCGCTTGACCGATATGTCCCTCTTTCCCACATTTATAGCATATGACCGGTGGTCGCTTCTCTCCTTAGAACCGCTTCTTGTACTGCACCGCTCCTTTCACATGGTCGTTGTTAAATCTCCTCTTTTTAAAATCTCCTCCTGACTCGCTTCTTCTATTTTCATGGCCATGATTACCACCAGAGTGGTTACCATTTTTGTCCGTCTTTTTCTTTCTCCGTTGGTTATCGTTGTTTTGTTGACTGCTATCTCCGGTATGATCCTGATTGTGGTCCCTCGGTTGACCGTACTCGTTATCTCGCTCTAATAATTGAGCCCTGTTTACAACATCTGAATAGAGAGAAAATTTATGAGAAATGAGATATTGTCGTATGCCGGGTTTCAAACCTCTCAGAAACATCCGCGTCATACGTTCCTCATTCTCCACCAAATGAGGTGCAAACCTGGATAACTCTGCAAACTTTGCCTCATAATTGGGACACCGCCATGTTATTCTACTCCAAATTAATAAACTCCACTTCCTTCATATGACGAACACTTTCGTGAAAGTATTTGTCATTAAATAGTTTCTGAAATGTCTCCCAAGACATGCCGAAAAGTACCGGATGGGTACGCTTCACGAGACTCCCACCAAAGAGTCCGCTTCGCCACGGAACATAAAGGTGGCGAATGGAACCTTCTGTTCCTCCGCATCCCAAGACATCAAATATCTTGGTAATTTTCTTGACCCATGTTTCCGCCGTATGATCGGATCTGGCTTTCCTTAAATTCGTGTGGTCCCAACTCTTTGAACCGCTTGCATGTGACAACCCGTGAATTGCTATCATTTCTCCTCAGTATTTTGAACACGAGTCTCCTCAAATCCGATTTTGCATGAATCGCAAAAAGCTTCTAAACATCCCTCGCTTCATCATCTCGCCAGGGGTGTTGTTCATAGGAGGAACATTTCCATCCTGTGCATCGCTTCTCCTCGTTGGTGAGTACAAAGCGTTTCCACTTGGTCTCATTTTCACTTTGTTAATATTCTCAATCGACATTCTCAAATCATCACCATAAAACAAGGGTTAATTAAGGAAATCAATATTTCACATAATATCCCTATATAATCGACCAACTAACAAATAAGCTTAGGTAGGACACACTAGCGAAGGATTTACTCGCCTCCCCTCCTAGTTCTATTCCCCATCTCCACCGAGATCATATCCCTAAGCTCGATACCAACCGTGACGCCCCAAAAATAGGTATACATCACCCAATCTGAGTGGTCAATACATGGTACGTAAACAACTACAACTTTATTATTACAACAAAGAAATCATGAGTTTGAATACAAATATTATCTTTTAGACAATATCTATACTCAAATAAATCCTCATCACATTTATTGATACATTATTTTACAAAATGGTGAGGACTACTAAACAACTCTCTCTAACCTTCATTCCATACCCCACTCGTACTCGCTATATTCTCGCCTCCGAGAAGAAAAATGGAACAAAAAGGAAAAGGGTGAGCTCAACTAGCCCAAGAAAAGAATATTATAACTAAGATAATATACAACAAATTATCATTAGTCTTCAATGGGAAAAAATCTAATAGAATACAATAGACAAAGAGTTTTAAATCAATATACGCAGCAATGAATAATAATTCATTAGAAGAGTTAAGTAGAAATGCAAACTACTATCTTCTATGTATGAATTTAAAAGTTCATCGCTCTATCTTTTATCCTCGTAACATCAATCAATATATATCTCGAATCAAATATTCATCTTTTGCACTACAAAGCAAAGATATTCATCACCGGTCATGTTCATCTAAACACATGTTCATCTTTGCACTACGGGCCAAAGATATTCATCAGAAATCATTCATCTTTGCACTACAGGCCAAAGATATTCAATAATATCATCATTTAAGACTGAGGATGATGAAAAATATATTTAAAGAAACGAATCCAGTGAAACAAAATGACAAGAATTAAGGATTAAGGATTCATACTTTGTTTTATCCATGTCCAAAAATATCTCAAAAATAATCATAGTGGTGTAAAATTCAAGAATGATCAAAATATGGATACAATCAAAGCTAGTATCCACAATAGATATTTTAGATGAAAAGGGAAAATTTTCATTTTTCGATGAATAGTGTCGTGATTCGTGAATAAAGGTCGATAATGTGGATAGTGCCAGATACGTGAATAGTAACTCTTACATCAAAAGTTCCAAATTTGATAAAAACTTCAGATCAATATTTCAATATAATGATATTGAAGAAATAATATCATTATTCTGAAAAAAATAATATCCCTTACCTCGAAAGATCAAGATTTCTAAATTAAAACACGTGATATAAAGCTATGATTTGAACTTGCACCGTATAGCAATACTCAAAATATACTCAAAATACTCACAAGAATACGCTTCGATAATATAGAGAGAAAACTTCGATTTAAAGTGTGATTTTCAATTCTAACCTAAGCACCCTCTTTATAGAAAATACTTAGAACACCAAAGCAGAAAATTTAATATAATATTAATATATAAATTAAATTTTCCTACGCCAACCTTCCAAGAACTGAATTCAGCTCATTCAACACACATGTGTAACACACCATAATGAAAAAAACGTTTTTGTTATTTAAAATATTTTAAACTTCCAAAAATTAATTATTTCGAAGCTTCGGAACTTCAATAATTCATAATAAATTGCCCTTTTGTCAAAAAAATTCGAAACTCGCGAGTTTCCATAGAAAATTCCATTATTTACAACTTTACAGAAGGAAGTTTTTCCAAATTCCAAACAAAAATTGACCAAAATCCACAAACGGACAATTTTACAGGCTATAATCAAATTTCAGTCAAGAAATTGGGTCCACCGACACATAAAACATGCTTTAAATATTTTTGGTAACAAAAATACTCCTCCTCCACATATACTCATATATCCCACATTTATCGTAAAATATCATCATTATTATATTATTAAAATATAATAATATATTTAAATGAATTATTTTATCGTAAAAGATAAAATTTCAATTTTCAACAATTGTCACATTAAAAATTTTCTCCATATATATCCACATAAAATCAATATTTTTCTCATCATATGAATCAATAATTAATTATTCACAAATAATATTACGTAATCACAATATCGACAACCGTGCGCCTTCCTGTGAAAGAGGGGCTTTTCCAATAAGAATTTCTCCTTATCATGCGCAATTAGGTGACCAAACCTCTCCTTAGATAGAACTTTCTAGACATTGCCAATAATGTTATCTAATAATATTATTCAGATAATATGAATTATTGCTTCGATAATGAAAAATACTGTGTAATGACAATTATTGAAACAACAACAATATAAAATATCAACGCAACAATTATTAAATCAATAAAATAATCAATAAGAATTATTCAGTAACCATTATTGAGTAGTGTCTTCTTCACGTAAGAATCAATAATTGGTGCAATACCACGTGCTCTTGTGTTTTAACCACCGAGTATTTTAACAAGATTAATCTGTAATAACTACGCCTGTTATTTTTAAACAACTTATATTTGTCGCTTTCTTCATCCAATCGCTTTCAGTTATGGGGCTCCACACGGCTCACTCACTGCAGCCAGCATTTAATATTCCCCAACAATACGAATATTCCACGACCAAACGAATATTCCCCGACAACAATGAATATTTTATAACCACTTGCTTATTTCGAAATATTTGCGTATTTTACCCATAACTATCCACATTAATCAAATCAACCCTTACTATTTCAAAATAATAAATAGAGAAAATTAAATTTCATTAATAATAAGTTGGGGTCTTACATCATATACCATAAATTAACAAAAAAAAAAACTCAAAGTTAACTCTTTCTGTAGAATAGATGAGTTTAACATTTGTGGTCTACTCCACAAAAGAGCCTAATCTTTTTTTTCATGGTCAATGTATGAAATTTTAAAGTTTAATTATTGTAAATTTATTTACTTTGATTAAAGAAATAGTCGATATTGTAAGTTACTTAAAAATTAGAATTTTTTTTTTATAAAATTGATATGGTGTTGAATCAAAGTTTGCACTATAGAGTTATCAAGAATAAGTTCTTTAGATAAAGTCAATATATAGATAGAACCCAATATAATAATTCGATGGATCAATCCTTTGTGTGTTAAAAAGATTGTATTTTAAAACGAATATTTTTTTAAAAAATAAAAACTTCAACGATTGTCGTTAGGAGTAAAGACTCTCACATCTAATTTGGGAAAAACTACTAAATGCCATTTGAAATTGCGTTGAATTTTTGGATTTTTTTTGGCTAAAAATCAGAAAGGCAACCAACGTCACTTTAAAAAATATTTTTTTAAAAAAATAAATTTTTTTAAAAAAATTATCTTAATTTTTTTAAAAATAATTTTATTTTTTTAGAGAAATTTGAAAAAAAATAAAAATGTGATCCAATGCCAAACTAACCGGCATTGTAACTTTTTTAAATTTTTTTATAAAGCAAATTTGTAAAAAAAAAAGAGTAAGATGTAACATCACTTTAACTGATGTTGGAATCTCTTTTTTTTATTTCTTTGATCTCTTGTAGTTGTTTACAAACATCAATATTTTTATGTTTATTCTTTGTCATCGGCGTTGAAAATGAAGGAGTATATAAGACTTCAACTATAAAAAAATAAAAATAAAAATTCTAACGCCAATTAAAGTGACGTTGCATCTTACTTTTTTTTTATATATAAATTCATTTTTTAAAAAAATTTAAATAAAATAGGGATAAAATTGATATTACATTAATTAGTATTTTTTTAAATGATGAATTTTAGTATTTTTTTAATTTGATTTTTTAATTAGTATTTTAGTATTTTTTTTAATTAGTATTTTAGTATTTTTTTTAATTAGTATTTTTAGTATTTGTGGTTCCCGAAACTTTTTTTGTTACAATCGAATAACTGTACTCTCAAAAATTACAAAATGGTCATTATTTTTAATTTTCGTCCGAAAAAACGGACGGAATCTTAATGTCGACTGCGTATTTTTGCCGACGTGGAGTCGGGCTTGCCATGCTTAAAAAATTATCAGTATATTTTTTCTCGACGTGAGCTGGGCTTGCCATGCTTAAAAATTATTTAAAGAAAATGTTGCTCATAAGTGTTAAACTCCAGACCTCTCCACACAAGAAACCTTATATTCCAACAAAAGTCACTAAACCAACTACCTATCATGCTAAAATTTATGTAACACTAATATTTAAACCACCTAGTATCGTTTCTATGCATGTGAAAATGAGATAATACACTTTTTGGCCACTGTACTAGGAAATGTAATAATAATAATAATTGTAATAATTATTATTGTATTAATAATAAATTTTAAATACTTAAAATAATAATAATAATAATTAAAATAATAATAATAATTAAAATATCCTAAAATAATATAAAGCAGTTACAAATTAAATACCCTAAATATAAAATTACATTCAAAGTTTTTTTAACCACTGAATCAAAATTTATTTTGTTTTTTTTTGTACTAGTCACGTGGGTATCAATGTTTTTCGAATAAAATTTAATATTTTGATAGATTTTTCTTTTTATTGTTATAGGACTCGATCAAATTAAATTTAAATTTAAAAAACCCATGGGTAAGTATAAGAATCGATTTAATAAATTACAAAGACGAGTACATTAGCAAATAACAAATATTTATAATAGAAAGATTTGCCAGAGTTCAATGATTAAAAATAGTCACTACAATTATAATTAGTGTTTTTTTTTGAAAAACAATATATTTATCATTAAAATTCATAATAAAGCATATTATAACTAAACTCTAATGGATAAGATAGAATAATGATTTGTGAGTCCTTTTAATTTTTTTCAATTCATATATTCATATACATTGACATTTAATATGCATAATTTGTTTGGGATCACTCTTATTTTAATTTTAATTATTATTATTATTATTATTATTATTTTAATTATAATAATAATTATTATTATTATTATTATTACAATTATTATTATTACAATTATAATAATAATAATAATAATTATAATTATAATTATAATAATAATAATTAAAATAATAATAACAATAATAATAATAATTAAATAATAATAAAAATTAAAATAATAATAATTATTATTTTTTTATTTTATTATTATTTAAAATTTTAATTATCGCATTGGTAAACACTTTTGTCTTGTGAACACTTTTTAGTTTCTAACATTGGTAAATGCAAATTATGTACGCATGCAAAGTATTTACTTATTTCATGGGCCGACAAATCTATGTTGAAATTTATATCTCAATATATCATCTTTTATATTTTGTTCCATCTTAATAATGACCAGATTTTGCGGGATTAGTACCATAATAATAATAATAATAATAATAATAATAATAATAATAATAATAATTTTATTATTATTTAAAATTTTAATTATTATTATTATTTTATTTATTTAAAATTTATTATTATTATTACAATAATAATTATTATAATTATTATTATTACAATTCCTAGTATAGTGACAAAAAAGTGTATTATCTCATCTTCATGTGCATAGAAACGATGTTAGGTGGTTTAAATATTAGTGTTACATAAATTTTAGCATAATAGGTAGTTGGTCTAGTGGCTTTTGTTTGAATATAAGGTTTCTAGTTTGGAAAGGTCTGGAGTTCGATACTTGTGAGCAGCATTTTCTTTAAGGAAATTTTTAAGCCAGGCATTTCTGTCCTCCACGTCAGCAATAATGGGCCATGTCAGCAAAAATAATGGGCCAATATGCATAGTCAGCATTCCGTCCGTTTATTATTTTGTTGGTCGGATGCTCTACAGTGTTCTTGAAGTCCAATGCAGTGCTTATTTGATCTGTTTTAGCCTTATGCTCTTGTATTGTCTTATAATCTGATTTTCGCTGTTTGTCATGTTGAGTTCCCTTTCTTGACATTTTGTATCGATCTGGGGAATGCCCTTAAGTATATGTATTTCTTTTCTTTTATATACATTTAAATTTAGCAAAAAATAAATTAAATAATATGGAACAACTTATAAGTACAATTTATACAGCTTATATGTACAATTTATATTAGTAAATTTTAATTGATTTTTATGATCAATTATGAATGATGATGTATTTGATATGTCTCCCATTTATGATATGTATTTTAACAACTTTAAATGGTTGTGATTTCTTAGTAACTGGTCAATATTTTTTTATTTTTACTTTTTATAAATAAATAGAATAAATTATTTATTAGGTGATTGACATTCGAATTCGGATATTTAAATAATTTTTTTATTCGAATAAAAAATGGAAACGAATATGTTCCACATTTGGACATAATTTTTAAATACTAAATACGAATATTTTTTGACAATTCTCCGAATACCGAATATGGTCTTACAAAACATGCTTATTGGGATTATCTTAATTTAAGGCAACATTTTAATAGTCGTTGCAAAAAGTTGTATAAAATATGCAACGAAAATAAAAATTGTTGCCAATGAATGTGATCCATATTAGGCAACGAAATATAGCAACAAAAAACTTTAGTTGCCCACGATGAGGAGAAATCAAGTGGTTAGAAATTTTTCAACGAATTTCTAACGAATTTTGTTTCTAAATTTTGCAACGACTTATGAATTTCGTTGCAAAAAGTGAATGACTCAACACAATCTTGAACGGCGACGAGTTTAGTTGCTAAACATACATTTTAGCAACGACTTATAAAGTCGTTGCTCGAAAAATCGCTACTTAAAGCCCCATTTTTAGCAACAAAAAAGCTTTGCCTACCACGATGACGGAAATCAAGTGGGCGAAAATTTTACAAACTAATTTTTAACGAATTTTTTCCCTTGAATGAATTAGCAACAAAAGTTTGCAACGACTTATGAATTTCGTTGCAAAAAGTGAAAGCCTGACACAATCTGCAACGAAGGACAAATTTTGTTGCTAAACATATACTTTTAGCAACGACTTATAAAGTCGTTGCCCGAAAAATCATTGCTAAAGGCCCATTTTTTGTAGTGGATTATGCTCGAGGACTAGAACGGTTTAAGTTTGGGGGAATTTGATGAGTAGGTTTTATACCTACGAATCAGGTTCCTATTTAGACTTAAACGGTGTTTGTTCTATCTATTTTTGTACAGTTTTACTTGTTTTGTGTTGTTTTATGTTTAGGTTGCATTACGTGTCATTGGGGGTGTAATGGTGGCGTTGTGGCGAGAAAGCAGCATAAAAAGGGTAAACATTAACAACTGTAGAAGTTAAGACCCCCGTCGGGGTGGGGGTGTACGTGACAAACATGATTAAAACCCCTACCGGGGCGAGCATCAACAAGCATAAACCCCCTTTATTGGTTGTGAATGAAGAAGTTGGTTGTGATTCTAACTCTGCAGCGACGTGGATAGAAGACTTTGGCATGGATTAAGAATGTTATTGGGCGTCTTTTATGAGATATTACTTGACTTATACATCAGTTAATATAGGATTGAAGATTTTGGAATTTCACAACAATTAATTAGCAATTTGGAGCCCTAATTTCAGAGAAGACATTGGAGGAGAAGAGTTGAAGGTCAAGATCACGAAGATTACTAATTTGAGTGAGGATAAGGGTGGTGTATTACTGTTCTTAGTCTTTCAACTCAAATTTGTAATTGGAATGATGAATTCTTTACTTTATTCAGTTTTTAATTTATCCATGATGAACTAAATTACTAATTAGGCTTGCAATGGATCTTTTATGTTAAACGATGATTGTTATGCTTTAATTTCAGTTTAATATTACTATAAATTTAGTTCATCTATTTGAATTTACACTTAATTTATGAATTACTTGATCACTAATTTTATGTGAATTTGTATGGACTCGAGAGATAATGTATGAATCTAGACCTAATCATAATAGCATGTGTTCTTCAATTCTACGTTTTGATTGAATCTTGATGAATGTTTAGGATAGAGATATACCTAACATCGCATATAATTGGGTAAAGAACTTGGAATTTAAACCTTATTTGATTTTAATTCACATAGAGATATAGTGAATTAGTTAATTAGGGTGTTTGGCTTAATTCTATCAAATTGTGGATTTAAGTTAATACAGTATTAATGGATCGAGAGATGACTAATTCTACTTTAGTGTTCTTGATTAATGAACTGAGATAGTAAATTAAATTTGAAAGAAATGTGATAATCAGAGTGAAACTTAAAGTTAAGTTGTAAGCCTAATTCTCCATTATCTGCTTGAAATTTACAGTTATTAGTTGTGTTGATTGGTTTTAATTTTTAGTTTCTTAGTTTTTATTAATTAGAATCATTAATTCAAATAATTTAATAAAATTAAAACAATATAAAACCGATAATTGTTAGATTAAAATTCATACTAGTCTCTATGGGAACAGTACTCTATTTATCATTATATTACTTGTTGACCACGTATAATTGCATGTTGAGCGTATTTAGATTTTACCCAACACTAACTTTGCAAGTTTCTCTTTACCCTGAAAACACTTCGGCAACTCTACGATTCTGAAGATAGATCTACGAACTGACTAAAAACTTCACTATCTCTTAGCACCTTTACGGTCAGTCAATTGATGCTCTATGAACACTTAGATTACTGCAATTCTAGAGCCGACTCTACGAAATAGTCTTCACAGAACGATCCTTGAGTCACATTATGATTTGAACTTTACTAACCGACTTAAAAGTATACTTTACGTTGAGTCTTCACAATACGATCTTTACTTAGCTTTATGATTCTATGTTCACTTTACGAGAAAATTAATACTTTACGACTTGAAGCAAACTTTACGATGAATGTAAGAGCTCTACGACCGAACATCTGATGTACTACAAAGGATAAGTTAACTTTGCAATCCATGATGACACTACGGACAGGTAGAGCAACTATACGATCAATTTAGACCTATTAACTATTCATCAGATCAACTCAATAAGATCAACCTAACAAATTAGATCTTTTTAGTCCTTGTACATCATATCATCATTAAGGACTTTACAAAACTAACTGGTACAAATATACATTGATCATAACATTCATCATCAAATTAAATATGCATATGTCAGGAATAAACATGTGAATGATATTCCTGTTTACATATGATTTGATTATGACATATATATATTAATGAATATGCAAGTATGTTTGCATTAAGAAAAGCTGTAAAGTCCTTTGATAGATAATAGAAACATATGTACAAGGACTTAGAATGAATTGATCAAATGTGTTAGGTTGATCCTACATAAGCAAAATAGCTTTGTAAAGTCCTTTAAAAGAAATGATGTACAAGGACTATAAATATAGAAAGATCAAGCATGTTAGGTTGATCTTATGATGTAACAGATAGGCTTGTCTGATCGTCGAGCACTGCACCAAAAATCGTAGTCTACCAGGAGAGTCAAATAAAACTAGAGAGCTATCGAGGCAGAATCGTAGTCTGCAAGATAGTAGATCTCGGAGTTCGTAGACTTCCAGGAGAGACGAGGAAGGATCGTAGTGTGTCGAGGAGAACTTCCTCAGAGCCGTAGTCTGCTGAGGAAGTCATGTTCAGAATCGTAGAGACAGCCTGCCTACGAGCCGACCGAGCATCTGCCAAAGTCAAGTGAAGAATCGTAGACTACACTTGGAGTCGTAGAGTCTACTAACGGCCAAATCAAGGATCGTAGATCGCACTCGTAATCGTGAGTCTCTCGATCGTATCAAAGGCGTAAATCGTAGTCGAGCAAGATCGATGAAAACAAAGCACAACAATAGAAATCGTAGAGTGTCAAGATCTCGATCTTGAGTCATAGTGTCTCGCACAACCGAAGCGTAATCAGAGTCTTGAGAACTAAGATGTAAAAGATGTGCTCACAATGCCAAGTCGAATCGTGGAGCAAACATGATTCTCAACAATTGAGCACTCCTAGAATATCCAAAGGAATGAAACCTCTGGTTGGCACTGCATAGATACGTCCCATCTAAAGGAAACCAAAGAGCACTCAACGAATGGCATGCAAGCTAATAGAAGATCTAAGCACCAAGCCAATCAGCATCAAGATTGAGTTGTGAATCCATTCAAGACGAAGTCTTCCACAAGGAAATCAGAAGAAGACTTCTGTAACTGACTAAGGAAAGTCAACAAGTGCAATGAGTCATCAAGCAAAAGCAAGACAACGATCTTGGAAGCAACCAGGATCGTAGTGTTTGCCAAATAAAGAAAGAACTGATGGAGTGTACACGGAGATACTGGTCAGTCTCTCAAGAACAAGGCTAAAATGATTAAGCATGGGTCAGTCCATTAATGATAGGTGAGCGGGAGATCACAAGGAGAAAACAAATTGAGCATGATATAAATCTGAGATGTCTTGCTATTCAGAAGGGACCATAACAAAGAGTCAAGTCATCAGTATCTGAGAACAGTCGAGGCAAACAGAAGTATCAAAGCACTGCACAAGAGAAGGAAGAGGTGTTTCACATGGAGATCCAATCAACACTCTTTAAAATTATAGTGTTGTCTCTACCAGTCAACAAGACACTACGATCAAGTCCATGAATACATGCATCAGAATCATAGAGTTCGAATAACTAAAGACTGAAGTATTGGCAACGGTTCAATCTGAAGGGTAATATTCGAACAAGAGCTTATTGAGAGCATCGATGCAAGGACAACCTCTGATCGAGAAATTAGAAGGGTGAAATAAAGTCGTTGACCTGCCCAAGATATCAAAGTGACATATCCGATAATTAGGTGAAACAAAGAGACTGCGATGTCGTGAAGTCGAAAAAAGATGTCATGTCACATCTGCAGTCTGCACCAAATAACTCGAGATCTGCAAAAAAATTTGAATAGCTTTCAACGGCTACTTTCCAACGGGATGATTGGGAAGCAGTATAAATCAACAGAGCTTCAAAGATCAAGAGTTGCTGATGATTGTGAAGTTGCAGAATCGTTGAGTTGGTGAATGCTATTGTTGACTCTACGAGTTCCACCAAAGATCAATAGAACAAGTCTCAAAGGATGGTGAGACTATCAAGGTGGAAGTGAAGTAGCTTTGAAGAAGGAATCAAACAGATCGAAGCTTCACTCAACAAAGATGAGAATGCCACTGAAGATGGCAGCCAAGCTGAGAGCCGAGAAGGCCAAGAAGATAGCATTCAGGAAAGTGGCTAAGTACAAAGAAGATCAAGAGAGCCACTCTACGAATCACTATGAACCGAAAGCTGAAAATAAATAAGTGCAGAACCATGTCTACAAATTATTCAAGAAGGGTTCAGGGATTGCTAAGTGCCAGAAAAAGTCTACTAAAAGCACAAAGACTTAGCAAACCGATGGTGATGGTGCACAACTGATACCAGATGAAGATGAGCAAAAAAGAGTGAAGATCAGCTGCACCAAAGAAGATGTGGTCCAGACCCGAAGTAGAATGCAAAGAGGACCACACCAAGCTGCTAAGTACAAAAGATGTTCAGAGCTTAATGACATCTTAGCAGCTAAGCACCACCACCAACAACAAGAAGCCAGGGCCTGAGGGGTCCTTGTCCGGAGGGACTAAATAAAGTTCCAAGCCTGCTAGGCTTGAAGAGTTCCTAGGGAACTAGAGAAGTTCCAAGGCTGCTGGCCTTGAAGAGTTCTTAGTGAACTGAGGTCCCAAGGCTGCTGGCCTTGAAGGAATCTTAGTGATTCAGGGTGTTGCCCTTCCTTAGTGGAAATCCTGCTAGTTGAAAGCAGAAGAGTGGATTAGGAGCTTGAGTCTCTGAACCACTTAAAACCCCTTGTGTCTCTTACTTTATGCCATTTACATTATGTACATTAACTGCTATAACTACTATGTATGTTATAACTGCTTATCACTGAACTAACTCTATGAACAATGTATGTATGATTATTAATATATCAATGAAGGGGATCTTTTACTTATTCTGCTGTGCTTGAAAAGATTCTTATGTTTGTCACATGCTAAATTATTAGCAATACAAAATAAATCAGAAAAGTATTGAAATTAAAAAGGATCTATTCAACCCCCCCCCCTTCTAGATCTATTGTGCCTACTGGGAACTAACAACATACTCTAACAATCTCCCGGTAGTTAATGCTAAAAAAACCAATAATTTTATAACATTCATCAATTCTAAAAAATGCAATTTCTTGGAATTTAAATATGACTTAAAATACAGCAAGTCACTGTATTACTAGAGCAAAAAGATGAATTTATTGATGTTGAAAGTCAAATGCCCTCAAGCTAATCACATTGGATGTGATGAGCATTTACTTTGTAATCTTTTTCATTTATTAGTAAAAGAATTTATTTAATATAAAAGACATTCTTTATCCATGTTAATTAGTTGAATTAATAAATGTGATAATCCAATAATTTTGGAGCAATGCTTTTAGAATCATGATGATGATCATGCTAATGAGATCTAAATTCTAAATAGCTCAAAACTAAAATGTTCCTAATCGTTGGATCACTAATGTGGGGTTACTGATTTCGGATAGAGTAGTACATACTATGCTTGCTCTATTGAACATGATGATTGATCTTATAATTATTTGTGTGGAGGCACTAAAACAAGTATGTATGTTGTTATTGGAGAATAAGTTCACTGAACGTTACTTGCTTAAAGGAACCTTAGTGGAGTTTTACTTTGTCTGTCAATAGGTGTTCCTATTGTGATAGTAGTACAAGTGATCCTTGGACTTGAGATCATTATAATATCTTGTATATAATGAGATATATCTTGTCATATTCCTTAATAATTTAGGGTATATCATAGGGTGTGTTCAGATATAATAAAGTGTATATGGAGATAAATGAATGATCAACAAAGGATCTACCACTTCAATTAAAAGGAGAGAATGTCCTACGTTACTCAATAAGTGATAATTAAGAAATCTCTGGCCAGGGTTAAATGGAAACTAGAAAAAAGTTTCTAATTTACATTAACTAGAGTTGTACATTTTAGAATCAAAATACATATAATCAAATAAATAAAACTTGACAGTAATTCCATGTTTTATATTTGATTGGAACATTGTATGGTAGAAGGATTAAATTGTACAGTAACTATTCACATAATATGTTCTTTGTGATTAAACGTTGAATTCATATTACCCAGATAGTTATGATACACTACCATAACATGTTACTTTTGATGTAGAATAAATATTATTTATTATATTTGAATTATAAGAGTTTAATTCATTATAAATAATATTAGAAAGGTTCTAAATTATTTATTATACTTACCGACTTAATATTAAACCTAGAGGGTCACACCATAAAAAGAATAATATAATTAAAGAAGTGATTGGCTGAATAATAAAAATTAAGTGTGTTTAATTTATTAGTGGAATAAATTAAATAGCTTAATATTTATAATTAATTATTTAGAGAAATACTAAATTATAAATTAATAAGAGAAATCTTATTATTATTATTATTATTATTATTATTATAAATAAATTAAATTAATAATAATAATTTAGTATTTTGAAAAATGCTAATATTTATAATTAAGTATTTAGAGAAATACTAGATTTTAAATAATTAAGATTATTATTATTATTAATTTAGTTTATAATTAGATTGAGAATTAAATTTAAACCATATCTCGTAAAAGGTTTAGGAGAAAAGGGTTAGTTTATAAATAGGAGGAGTCTTATTGTGAGATAAACTGATTGCTTATGCAACTCTTGTAAGTATTCTCAAAACCCTAAAGAGTTAGGAGAGAAAAAATTACGGCAAGCCACCTAAGGTCTAGTAGAACCTAAATTCACTTTTTCAATCAATATTCTCTTGGTGGATCACCTGTTGGGCTTTGCATACTTGGGTAGCGACGTTTGATCCAAGGAATTGGAGAAACGTGAAGAATGATAAGATTAGACTTGAAGATCACATCAAGGAATTGAGCATCTTCTTAATGTGTATCTTTTATCTTTCCTCAAATAATAATATTACATAAGGTGATTCTTGGGATTGTAGAAATTTTTTAAATTCTTATCATGCCATGGTTCCATTTCTTTACAATATGATTGTATACTTTAATCTTGTTTCTGCAAACCAAGAGTTGTATTAGAGCCATCCTTATGCGAATCATTAATTGTTTTGATTCAATATGTAGGATTGCGAAAACAAGATCAAAACATATAATCTAATTGTAAACGAAATGGAAGCATGCAAAATAACACTTTAAAATTTTTGCAATCTCAATGTATAATCTTATGAAACATCATTAATTAAGGAATGATAAAGATATACCTTTGAAGAGAATCAACGCTTTGATGTAGACTTCAAATTTCAATCATTCCTCCTTCGCGATCTCTCTAATCCACGGATCACACTTTCGTTACAAAAGTATGCAAAGCCCAAGAGGTATTCACTAAGAGTAATAGATTGAAGATGTTATTTTAGACTCAACTAGGTCTTGGAAGGATAGTCCTACTTCTCTCTATCCTAACACCTTAGGGTTTTGAGAATGTTTGCAAGAGAGATGCAAGTTGCAAGAGTTGCATTAGTCTATCTCATAATAAGACTCTTCTTATTTATAGATTAACCCTAATTCTAAACCCTTTAGAAATTAGGGTTTAAATTTAATTCGCAATCTTATTAGGAACTAAATAAACTAATAATAATAATAATAATAATAATAATAATAAGACTCCTCTTATTTGTTTATAATCTAGTATTTGAAAGTAGTATGCACACAAGTCAATCATATTTGGTATGATGAAGTATATACTTTGTAACAATCTTATTCATTTATTAATAAAAGAATTCATTTATTAAAGGCTTTTACTTTATCTACATGGTTCTGTTATATAATATGTGATAAAACCATAGTTTTAAGAATTGGTTTTAGAATCACGATGATGATCATGCTAATGAGATCTAAATTTGTAGATAGCTTAAATCTAAAATTGTTCCAAATATTTGGATTACTAAATAAGGGATTAGTGAATCTAGATAGATTGATACATACGTTGTTTGCTTTTAGGAAGAGGATGATTGATCTCATAATCATTTGTGCAGAGACACTAAAACAAGTATGTAGGTGCTTATTGGAGAATAATTTCACTGAATATGGCTCGTTAAGGAATACTTAATGGAGTTTTACTTGACTGCCAATAGAAATTCCTCTAGTAATAGTAGTACAAATGATCCTTAAACTTGAGATCACTAGTACAAAGTAGTAAATAGACAACACTTAAACCACAACGTTTTAATAAAAAATGTTGTGATATTTTTTTTCACAATATTTTTGACAAAATCTTGTAGATATATATGAAAAACGTTATCTATTTAAAAGGTCATTTTTTAATTTTAATTAAATAACATGTTTTTTTTAAAAATGTTATCTATATAAAAAACACGGAGCAAAAAACGCGCCAAGTAAAAACTTAAAATAAAAAAAAAAGGTGAGTGGGAGTGCATCCTCAAGGGTTTAGAGAGACGTGCTCCTCATTCTCTCTATAATTTTCCCTCTCCATCTGCCATCACCTCCTCCTCCACTTACTCATCCGGCACCTCCACCACAGAACTCTCTTTACTGTAACTTTTTCGTCTACGGCAACAACTTCCCTAACAAACTCCACTACCACAACCATAAATACACCGCCCATGCCTCTTTTTCTTCCTCAATTGCTAACGACACTACTTCTGAACGATACTCCCCAAAACCCTAAACTTCACCACGATTATAGTGCTAGTTTTAGTAGCTTCGCCCGTCGTTTCAATACTCGAGTCGAGTCCAACAATGGCGCCGAGCCTCGCTAGTATGATTTTGACCTCTTCACAATCGGTGCTGGCAGCGACGGTGTTAGGGCTTCCCGTTTTGCGGCCAATTTTGGCGCTTCGGTCGTAGTGATGGCTCGGACCCTGGTGAGCCCGTCGGCAGTGATGGCGTACGGCCTGAAAGACGCTGCTAATTGGTGGGACCTCGTAAACGAGTCTCAAGAATTTCACGTTTTCGCGGCTCTTTACAGCATCATAGCGGGTGTTGCTCTGGTAATTCTGTTTCCTGGTAGTTTACTTTGTTATTTTTGAGTAATTGATGAGTGTTGGGGATTCACATTGCTTCGTTAATCTTAATGTTTTAGGTAGGAAAGTTTAATGAATATATGTTGTTATGCTTGTTATATATGTTGGCAAATCAAATTGCATGACTTTTACCATTAAATACGAATGGATTTGAGCCTATTCTTGAGTTACCAACGGAGGAAGCAGGATATAATCATAGTTTCGTCAGCCACCAAAAGTAAATTTGAAGTCTTGATACCTTTTTTCCTTGTTTGAAACAACAATCTCAATAATGGTGATTGGTTAAGGAACAAAATAAGAACTAGCCCTTAAGTTGATGTCAGTTACACACACACACACACACACACACACACACATATATATATATATATTAATTATCACGGTATTAAGATGTATATTGAGGAGGTATCCTTGTGCCAATTATTGTGAATAATAATAACTGGAATAGTAGATATTTCTCTCGCATTTCTATGGACAAAGAAGCAGAAACTTGGAGCCGGTATTTGACTAAGTTTAAAGCCTGGAATAGTACTAAATTAGCTAAATCTTGATGTTCAGGTACAATTAGTTCGGATACAATTGAGAGTTCCCGAGTATGGATGGACCACTCAAAAGGTTTTCCATTTTCTCAATTTCTTGGTCAATGGAGGTATGTATTTTTGTGTCTACTGTACTTCATAATGCAACTCTCTCTCTCTCTCTCATTTGATCTTAAATTTGCCCTGGTTTTAAGTATGTTGGTTACTATTTTGCAGTTCGATCTGTAGTTTTTGTTTTCCGGCAAGATGTTCAGGCCTTGCAACCAGAGGTTAAGATGATCTTGAATTCGTATCTGAACAACTGCTTATATCCCAGAATTATATCTAATCATAGCTTTCTATGAGATGTTTGCCAGATTGTACGACATATATTGCTTGATGTGCCGAGTCTTGCATTTTTCTCAACATATGCCCTGTTGGTTTTATTTTGGGCAGAAATATACTATCAGGTAGGTTTTTGACAGGGTTAACTTCTACTGCTGTTTGGTTGTGTCAGTTATACTGATGTTGACGAGGGCTCTATCATTTCACAGGCACGTGTTGTATCTACTGATGGGCTCAGACCAAGTTTCTTGACAATCAATGGGGTGGTTTATGCCATTCAGGTTTACCTTTTTAAAATCTTTATACCAGCTCGCCTAGGTTTTTCTAAAAGAATATAACTTATTATATCATATCCTTTTCTTAATCTTTTTTCTTTTGCTTCCTTTCTTAATCATGTTTACCATTTTGTCTCATCCTGCTTTAGAAATAATAGTGTAAAGCAGTTTTCAAGTTCATTTGGTGGAGCGGTGCGATGAGACTCCACACTTTTACTTGTAGAGCTATAAAAAGAAGTGGTTTTGATTTTTGTTATGTTACCAAATCTCTGAAATACAATTTTTTGGATAAATTGTGCTTTTTAAGTTTTTAACACACCACCCGCACCACTCCATCAACTGGGCAGCTAGTGCAACTCAAGTACTCAACTGCACAGTGAGGCAATTAATGCACATTCTTTATGTAGTCCATTCTAGCTAAGCACTATGGCTGACCTGAACCATTGCACTACATTTTAATACAAATTAGTGATATAAAACATTGACCTGCAAGTCTTATTTTTTTTGTTTGTGAGGATGCATTGATTGTTTGATTAAACCTTTTTCTTTGAATATCTTCCAGATTGTCTTGTGGTTGGTTATATGGTGGAATCCTATCCCAGTTTTGGTCATCCTGTCGAAGATGTTCTTTGTTGGTTCGTGTTTAGATAGTATATTATATTTTATTGTTGTTTTGGTAAATTATGCTATAAAACTGAAACTTTTTTAAGCTTCTCCTTATCTACATGCTTTGGCAGGTGTATCTTTGTTTGCAGCCTTAGGATTTCTCCTTTATGGTGGAAGGTAATGCCCATTTCTTTTCTTAATTTATATATTCTTCTTATGCTCCTACAATAATTTTCTATTGGATCGTTTATTTTTGCACTTCTAAGAATGTTGCTTATTAATATCTGATGGAACTTTACATCTATTTAGTGATTATGTTAAATAAAGTTTCCAAGTCAAATAATAATAATAATTGTTATTACATAAAAGTCTATTTAGTGATTATTTTTACTCCGTTATGAGTTTGGCCTGGTTTTCTTATTTCGAACATCCATTAATTTTTGATCATTCAGAGTTTTGCAGTCTTGATGAATGTAAACCTTGTTTACAGGTTAATCTTGTAAACCTTGTTTACAGGCCGTAATAGTGCGCAGAAATGCCAGATTTCTATGCAGAAATCTATGCAGAAATTTTATTGTTCAATCAATGCTTTTTTATTTGTGCTTATACCCTTGTACTCCTCTATAGGTTTTGGCAATAACTGAAGATCTACATGATGTTCACAGCTTGGGGAAAGAGGCTACTGCTATGTTCACAGGTTCTAGCAATAACTAAAGACATTGCTTTTCATTTGGCATTAAATAGTCAGGTCTGATGAGAATTTGTATTCCTAATATAATGTTTTTATGCAGCTGAAGTTGTTTTGTATGGACATTTTAGTCTTGACTAATCATGAGAATGCCCCCAATACATACTATAAGAATATAATGCGCTTGTTTGGTTAGAGGGCGTTATTTTCTTATAAACTCTTGGTTATTTATTTTTTTGTTTATTTTCTGTTTTGGTGTTGTGATTCAGCGTATAAGAATTGTATTGTAAGAGGCTGCATTTGAGATTGAAATCCATAGGGTTTGCCTTGTTGCACCAGGGAAGTGGATGTTGTGCACTTCATTTATTCTCCATGTGAGAGTTGCATGCGCAAAAGAAATATAAACATGGTAAGTCAGTTTGAATGAAAGATGGTGAATGGATTTTAGGCTCAATTTTTGTATATATATCATTGAGTCTATAATTTATAAACCATATTCTTCTCTGAAACATGTCTGCTTATTTCTAAAAATAACTATTTAGTAGTTACCATGTAATTTTTCTGCAGAAAAAAATGGAGCCCTATTTTATGATCTTTAAGAGGAGGGCCAAGTGGAAGAATTTTGGTAGATGGTTTACTTTTCCTGTTTTTTATTTTATCATGTACTATTCTGTAATGAATAAAAGGATCTAGATTTGACCGGTCTGTTGTCAGCTTTTGGTATCGTGTCTAGTCAAAATTAGAAGACAATTAGCAAAATTTTAAAAAAAAATGGAAAGTGCTATTAACAACATGAACACAAAGTCACGGAAACATCGTTTGTTTTTTTATTAAACCCCCAATACATACTAAGGTTATTCATATATTCTTGAACAGTATTAACAATCGTCACGAGCTCACTTGGCAATATATGTCAATCAAGAAGCCATTGAGAAGGCAATACATGCATCTAAGCTTGTGCTAACAGATTGCACTTTGAAATGCAACTGTTTGAATGACAGGCACACAAGTAAATGCTAATATAAAGACTCAGTAGATACTAGACAGTTACCATTTTTCACTAATTTGTTATATGCTTTGTACAAATATACTCCTACAAATTGCATCCAGTTATATAATATGAGTGATAATTCATTAAAATTTAGGTTGTTTATTTTGTAAGGTCAACAAATAGTTATTTTATCCTGAAAAAATTACTGGTTGGACTAACTCTGTTGATAAATTTTGACATGCTTCTACAGGTGGATGTGTTGGCCCTACGAGTGTCTGCAATTGAAATGGCAGAGGTATATCTACATTTTTATTTCTAATTTTTTGGCTAGAAATTAGCTCATTTGATCCACCTAAGAAATATTAGTTTGATATTTTTTCTTCAGGTAATTCACTATTATCCCTCCCCATGATTTGGAGAAGTAAAATGGACTTTGGTAAACCCTTTTTTCACTGAAAACTTGGCAAGTTCCCTTTCTCTCTCTCTAGCACAGATTAGATTAAGATCAGATATTCAACAATGGCGAAAGAACCAGCTCGAGTTCTTGTTACTGGTGCTGCAGGTAAAATACATACATACGCACATAAATCGTTAAGGATATGCTCTATGATCATTTTCAGATCTGTTATTATATTCACCGATTATATTTAAAGGTTGATCAAATATGTAGGAATCGTCAATTAATATAGTTTTTTTATATATATATATATTCTGCCGTTTATCCTTTTCTATTTTAGATTTATGGATGAACTGAAATTTTAGTGATCTAATGAGTCTTATTATTTACTGGTTCGGTTAGATTAGATGTTAGATTAGTCTTTTGATCAAGTTTAGTTTTTGTTTAGATTGAATTAGATTTGTAAGGGTTTTAAGTAATCTTTTTTTAACATTTTGTCTGCTTGCTAGTTGTAGTGAATGATATGAGCAGGGTTGCTGTGTACATCTATATCATATATATGTGATAAACATGGATTCTTTCACTGTGGAGTCTAAAAGTTTAGTTACTTCATAGTTTATGTTAGGTACTTCCTTGTAATTGTATGCTATTTTGAGACTTTTCAATTCAAGTGTGCAACCAGTAATATGTAAGTTCGAGAAGAGCAATAGAATCATGTAGAATGCTGTGACAGTGACATCGCAAGGCCATGGATGATTTGTACAACCTCGCCCCTCTTCATATTGTCCATTTGGGATTCTCAGCGGCAGAGTGGTCCACTATTAAACTGGCCACAAGCTTATAGTAGTCTGTTTAAACCCATCTTTTTTAGTTTTTTATTTTGTTGATAGGAAGATTGGCCACAAGCATTATGTTATTTTCAGTTTTTTGAAAGTTCAATTGAGTCACCAGAATTTGTACGTGTGCACTCATCTAAGATAATGAATTTATATCATTGCAGTATGGTGGCAGCTTTTGGTTCTGGAGCCATGTTTTCATTGGTGAGTGGATTTGGTGGTCCTAATCAGGCTGCGAATGTAGTTACATCTGCCCTGTAACTATGCTTATGAGTTCATATCATGTGACACAATCACCATTCTTTAAGCACTCGTTTGTAGTCATACGTTTGGATGTAATCAAATTCACAATTCAATATAGTAATAATTTATATTGAAAAGTGAATTTGAGATGTATATATGGATAGTTTGGTATATATTTTGTGGATGTAGTAATTTGAAACTGTAAACGAATGATATTATTGAGATGTATTTTAAATGGTTGATACATTTTGGCTTTAAATTTAAATGAGAATGTAGACCTTTTTAGCTATATATTATGGCATTAGCAGATTGCAGGTGCACTGGTAATATAGGTAAATCACACCTTTTTATTCCTTTTTTAAAAAAAAAATTAATCTACAACATTTTATAAATGTTGTCTATTGTTGCTTTCTATGGTCGATATTTAAAAATAAATGTTACATGCATGTATTACAATATTTTTAAGTCACATTACAACGTTTTAAAAATGTTATATAAATTTGTCTAAATAGATGACACATTATAAATGTTGTGTGAATGTGCTTAAACGTTGTCTGATATATTAAATTATAACATTTTTAGTCAAAAAACGTTGTGGAATCATACCTTCTACAACGTTTTCAAGCATCTACTAATTTATGGGAAACAAATCTACAACGTTTTTTTTTTCTTAAAAAACGTTGTATAATGTGTCTAACTACAACGTTTTAAAAACGTTGTGTAAGGGTGTCAAATAGATGACACCCTTAACCACGACGTTTTTTTGATTGAAACAACGTTTTTTTCACGTTATTTATTTACTGTTTTGTAGTAGTGGATCATCATAGTATCTTGTGTATGATGAGTTATATTTTGATATGTCCTTTACGACTCTTAAGGTATATCAAAGGGTAATCTTGTATATAATAAGTTATACATGAAGATAATAAATGATCAACAAAAAATCTATCTCTTCTAGTAAAAAAAGAGAATGTCCTATGTGATTCGATAAATGACAAACTCGGGAATACTTAGCCGAGGTACATTGAAATTAGAAAGGAGTTTTTAATTTACATTATTTGAAGTTGTGCATTTGAGAATCGAAATACATATAATTAAATAAAATAAGACATGACATAAATTTTTATCTTATATTTAATTGGGACATTATATGGTAGAATGATTGAATTATACAGTAACTATTCACTCAAAGGTTTTTTTTATGATTAATGTTAAAATCTATATTATCTGAAAAGTCGTTTATCGCTAAAAGGGCTTACCCTTATTGTAGAATAAATGTTATTTATTTAAATAAATTAAATAATTTAATTTATTTATTTAAATAAGATTAGAATTATTTTAATTTATTTATTCATAACTGGGTTTAATATGGAGAACCTAAAGAGTCACAAAGATAAAATAAAAAATATTTATTTAAGAAGTAAATGACATAATTATAATAATAAGTTAAGTGTATTTAATTTAATTTATGGTGATAGAATAAATTAAATAACTTAATACTTATTATTTAATATTTTAGAATTATTAAATATAAATTAATAAGCGAGTCTTATTATTATTACTACTACTATTATTAGTTTAATTCCTAAAAGAGTTTAGGAATTGATTAATTAAAGTACTCTCATAATTCACGTAATTAACGAGAATTTTCTAATTAATTTTAAATGTTTATTGAATCAAATAAATATTTAAGTTAGTTTATTTATTAAGTTAAATAAATATTCAATGAAATTGTTGTGTAATAATTTAGTTAAGTGTGTATATTAACTAAATTAATGTATGGTAATTTTATGGATTGAAGATTTAATTTAATGAAATAATTAAAATAAATTAATTATTAAATAATTATAATATTGTGTAATGGTGTTATTTTAATTTAATTGATTAATGGAATTAAGGAATGATTAATTTAAAAGGTTAATATTTATTAAATAAATATTAAGAATTATGTTGGCTAAGTAAATATTATGTGAATAATTAAAGATTATGATTTAAATTTAATAAGTGTGACATTTGTATACTATATAATAAGGAAAACATGAAAATAAATTAAAAGGAAGTTTGAGAGGGTTGCCAAACATGGTCTTAAGACCTTTGATATTTTTATCAGTTAAAAACCTTTTGTTCTATAACTGATATATGTTAAGTCTGCGTAGTATGTATATGGTCAGGTTAGTTTACGTGTTCTTATAATACAAAGTTGAGAAGAGAGGAGAGTTAGAGAGCTTTGAGGTGTATTGAGAGTATTCTCTGTAAATTGATAAGGGTTAGAAAAGAAAGAAGGTGTTGTCAAGCTATTTTATCATCTTGCTATGTCTTAACAGGGAATTCAAGGTATAATTTAATTTATATTCTTAATTGTATGTTCTTGACTTTTTTTTAAAATTCGATTCTTAATGTATGATTTGTGAGGAATTAGATTCTATGTATTGGTTAGTATATATATAATTTGTTGGTTATCATTTAGAAACAATTTTTAGAGGATAAATTCATGAAGTTGTGTTCCTGGAGTTTTCTTTTGAAACTTAGATTTTATGGGATGATTTAATAAAAATAGATGTTATATATATGTTGGTAGATGATTATAATATGTATATGTTGTCTAGAAATGATTTTTCAGAAATCAAAATCTATAAAAACATGTTTAGGATGAAGAACTTGGTTATGTGATAATATATATATTTTGGCTTACTTTGAGACCAAAATTAATGGTTGAATCGTGTGTTAATATGTAAATTGGCATTGGTTTGTGTTAATACATTCAAAAACAAAAATAACGCAAGTTGAATGAATCAATTTGGTTAAGAAATGAATTCGTAGTGAATAAATTCGCTAAACATGTTAAAACATGAAAATTTAGTATACATGAGTTTTGGGTCCAGATTTTGGTTAGTTATGTTTTTGTCAATTGTTTATTCTTTGGTATGTTTTAGTTCTATGAATTACGAATCCACAGAATCAAAAACGGACTAATATGGATGTGTATAGCTTGCGTTATGAAGATTAGTAGGACAAAAAGGGTCAAAAATCACAAGAACAGTAAACTGCTAATTTTGGTTCTGCTATTAGGTGCAGTTGTGCTATGTCCTAAGTATATTGGGGTGCAGCTGCTCTCTAGGGTATAGATGCACTGTTCCCAAGGCTTATTTGGGCACAGCTACCCTCATGGAGTGTCTTATGTGACTTTTTGACATCGTTTGGTAAAACAACCATAATATTTTCATACAAACTCCAATTGAGGCGATTCAAGATGATTCAAAAAGATAAAGAGTATACCTACAACTTTCATTCTTTAAGGTTTTTGATTTGAGGTTGGTAACAACGGTAGAAATGACCATCTTTAGGACTGATATGTATTCAGAGGCAATCGGAGGGCGTCGGGCATGCACGTATGCAAGTGTAGTGCTTCTAACGATAAAAAATGTTGTTATAAGTTATAAAACATGAATATTAGTAAATATAATGATACTTAACAATAATAATTGATGTATTAGATAAGTTGTATAAGCATACTAAGCGTACGCAAGCGAGACGAATCGGGTGTGCGACGAATGAACGTCGAAACGTCGTGACAAGTGTTAATGAACTTAATAACTGTTTTAATTAAAATGAAATGTACATTATAAGATATGGAATGTGATTAATATAAAACCAATAAGGAGTCCTAGGAAGACTTAAACACTTGAATGAATTTTGAGTTTGACTAAGAAGAAATATAGTATTGATTAATAAGTTATATTAGATTGAAACTCAATGTTGTAAGAGTTAAGAATGTGATTTGGATGCTAAAAGTCTTATGTTATATGTTAGTGAGTTTTTAGATTCGTGTTATGTGGTTGATTAATATGGTTAAACCTTAAGCTAAAGATTATAACTTAACTAAGATAAGAATTGAATCTATGAGGATAATGTGTATGTATCTAATTGATGTGATAATCCTAATGCTGTGTGTAGGATAATGGAGTACGTGAGTTGTAATTGTATAGCTTACGCAAGAGGCAAGTTCCCTAACCTTTGCTACTTTATTATTCAGCAAGGTTTACTTTTCGCTGTCATGTTATACTTGTGCAAGTTCTCTATCTCTAATCTCTTATTGAGCAGTTAAGTTATTATTGTTATACAAGTCTCCTAACCTTACTTTACGTTATGCAAGTTTCTTGAAGTTATTATTCAATTGATCGAGTTTTCTAACTTTAATCTTTCATTATGCAAGTTCTTGTTCCTAACTTGTTATTGTTATGCATATTCTTTAACTCTGAATTATCGTTGAACAAGTTCTTAAACTATACTTTTCATTGAGCTAGTTAATTAATCTTTACTCCTTCATTATAAACAAGTTTGTTTTGCTTATTCAAAATCTGTACTGTTGTTGAAAGCTTGATCTTGTTGCAAAATATTTGTTTAGCTATGAATAACTATTATTCAATCTCTGATCACCAATGTCATTGTACAGTCTTACATTATAGTACTGAACTCTTAGTTGACTAGCAATCCTTTATTGATTCAACTAATCCTTAGTTGATGAATGTTCTATAAACTAAATTACCCTTGAAGTCAATTCAAACCAAACTTCATTTGGTTTGCTTATGTGTACTCACACAGTTTTGAAAGCATGTAGTCGATGATTAACACTTGTTCAATTTAGAAATCGTTGATACTCTATCTCTTATTGATTCATCGATAAACCTTATTCATGAAGATATTGTAATCAAACTCTTGAATAGTTATTGATCCTTATTTGATTTAACCAGTACTTAGTTGATGGTGTCCTAAAGATCTAGAATTCCTTTGAAGTTTATTCCAAACCAAACTTCCTTTAGTACGGAACCTGATAATCTAAGTTGAGATGAACAACCCTATATCAGGGGATTATTTTAGAGCTATGCAATGGCGTTAAAATATTTGCGCATTACATAGTACAAATGGCTGATCACCTGGAGTACGAGATGATGGTCCCTATAGTCCTTTAGATCGTTAAAGGTTATAGTAGAAACACTTGTTAACCTAGGACATAGAAGATGATTATGGTCTTTTAGACTGTTAAAGGTTAAAGTAGAAATACTTGACAACCTAGAACATAGTTCGTGGTCTTATGAACCTTAGTGTATTCTTTTGATGATTGATATCTGTTGTTAACATAAAATTCATTCTTCCTTTGAACTAATAGCTTTTGAATTAAATTTTATTGTTCGGGTAAGAGTACTTTACCATTGAAAGTTCAGTTAATTGTCATTCATAGAATGTTATTATATAATATCCTTCTTGTGGGAAATTGTTTGCTCACTCTTGCACAAAACAATGCAGATGAAGTTAAGAAGTTTGAAGAGCTTTCTACAAGAAATGGCAAGGGCAAAGTGCTTGATTAGAAGACTTTTAATTTATCATTTATTTATGAAACTTATGTAATAGATTTGATTATGATTATGCTTTAATATTTCGCTGATGATTGTAATAATAAAGGATAGATGACCTGAGATTTATTTGAGATTATGTAACCCTATAATGGGAGATTTATTGTTTAAACTTTTGAGTTTAATTATATCTTTTGTTTATGGGTAGTTAGTTATGATTTAATTGGACAGTGAACACCAAATCTGTGGGATTGAAGTACCCAGATTTAGGGGTGTCACAATTCCTAATTGGATTAGGAATACAATTAATTAAAATAAAACACTATTACAAAATTGTTTAGGATGGTTGCCTACATCTATAAATAAGAGAAATCTTATTATAGATTAAGGATACATAATTAATTTTAAAAGTTGGTAGAGTACGTATAATTCTATAGAGATAGAATCTAGGATTTTTCAAAACACTTATCTTCCTGAATACCTATTCTTCCTTGGTGGATCACCTCTAGATGCCAAATACTTGGGTGGCTAACGTTGATTAAAGAAAGAAATCCAAACCGATGAATTCAAGGAGAACGTGAAAGTAATTGGAGGTGAACTCATACACGAGGAAGCTAGTTTCTACAAAGGTATGAATATGATCTCCATCTCTTTTCTATTGATTAATAATTGAGCACAAAGTATGATCATAGTGATGGTTTGTATTAAAATTTTAAATTATATTTTATTGAACTTTCGTTACTTTTATGTGATTTCATTGCATGATCGCGCTATATACAAACCTAAAAGTGGTATCAGAGCTTAACTTTGTGTTATTTATTAATTTTGATTATTTCATGTATGTATAGTATGCGATTGGATAAAATTGTTTGGGCAAAGAAAAAATTTTCTGGTCAATTCATTTTGGAGTGCGGCCGCACCTGTCTCCAAAAAAATGGTTCTTGACTTGCAGCGCGGCCACGATGCTTCCCAGTTCATTCTGGGCGTGTTCGCGCCACTCTCCAGAATCTAAATTTTTTTCGTGCGTTCAATTGAAATAAATGGTTTATTTAAGTGATAAAAGTTTAAAATAAAGATGTTTATTTTATCTGGAATATGATTTCAGATTGCTAAAATTTAAAGGAGTTTAATTTTTATTTGGTTTTTGATTAAAATAAAAGAGTTTATTGTGTTTCAAAACTAAATTTTAGCAAACTTTTTCCCATTAAATGATATCGATGCATATATGGAATGAATTTATTATTCATGAGATGAATGTTATTTATTGATGCATACAGAGATATGTGTAATAATAAATGAGATTAAATATTGACTATTGACCAATGTAATTGAATTTTATTTTAGTTGGATGCATGAAAGATTGACTTTTATAAATGGGGTCTGCGTACCCCGTCTTCTCTAATTTTTCTTAATCTAATTTTTATCTCTCCCCTATGTACTTCCCCTTGAATGTCGATCAAGATTTCTATTTATTATAAATAGTTTATGTAATAGGATTAGTTAGAATTACTTGAAGAATTAGAGACCAATGAGTAAGGAGCGCTGGAAGACCCGTTTGGAATTGAGTTCGGGTTTAAATGTAATAGTTATATTTAAATTCAGTTCTTGCACCCTAAGTTTGCCCTTGTTGGTTCTGTTGGTGGCTCTAGTGAACCAAACTAGAATAAAAGTTCATAATCAATCCAGGTAGAATATAGTATTCTATATGTGCATGCTTACTATATATGTATTATATATTATACAGCACGCTTCGCATATTAATTAATATGACATGTGTATTATATATATATATATATATATATATATATATATATATATATATGTGTGTGTGTGTGTGTGTGTGTGTGTGTGTGTGTGTGTGTGTGTGTGTGTGTGTGTGTGTGTGCTAATGCATGCTAAACAAGATGAGACAAATTAATAACAAACCCCTCGAAGAAATTATATTAGTTCTTAAACGTTCAAAGATATTTGTAATATCGAACGTCGCCATCTAGCATAATAAAACGAAAAAAGTATTAGTTAATCATTAAAAGTTTGTTATGTCACACAAGGCTTATTTTAATTTTTTGAGATATTGTTTAATCACATTTGATGCTTATTAAGGAATTGAATAATGTTGTTTTGTTGTGTCACACGAAGGTGTTTTTTTTCTTCACATATATGGAAGTGCTAAGTTGAACTTAACTTGGATATTTTTTATTCGGATGTGTCACACTTGATCAAAATAATCTAAGAGACAAAATAAAAAGGAGTTACATGATGATCTAAATAACAAGAGTTGTCTACCTATTTATTTATATATAGTTTGTTGTGTCACACAAGACTATATACATTTGAAATGGGATCCTTATTCTCACTAATAAATTTTTAATTAAATTTGTCGAACTATATAAGTGAGGGTAATATAATTTGAAAAAAATAGTGGGAGATACCAATTTAAACAAGACCTAATTTATTTTGGTAATTAACTAAATGAATGTTTGCAAAAATGTTATTTTTTTCACATCCAGAATTTGAAAATGTCAAACTCACTAATATCACTGCGTAGCATACTTGATGCTAACAAATTGATCGGACCAAATTTCAAGGATTGGTTAAGGAATCTGAGAATTATTCTCACTGCTGAAAAGATTTCTTATGTCCTAAATTCGCCCGTACCTACAAATGTTGCAAATTCAAACTTTGAGGAAGAGATTGCTACTTTTAGAAAGTGACAAGATAATGCAACCATGGCTCAATGCATCATGCTAGCATCCATGAGTAACGAGCTTCAACGTCAACATTAAACTATAGATGTGATGAGTGAGTTTTATACCTATGAATTGGATACATTCGGGCTTAATTTATTGTTGTTCTTAAGTCTTTTAGGATGTTTTATGTGTTTGTGTCTATTCATGCATATTTTATGTTATTTTATAGGAATTGGGACAAAAGTTACATGGATCGATGTTTGGGGTGGCTAGATTCGCATTTTCGGCTTGCCATTTACACAGCAGCCACTTCAGAGCCAATTTGACTATAGCTCCTGACATTATTTCGACAAACTTCAAGAATAAAAGTTGTAGATCTACTTCTCTTCTTTCCGGAACATCTTGAATCATCAAAATCGGAGTTCGGACGAAGAAGTTATGTCCATTTTCCCAAAGGACGCTTGAGAGAAGAAAATGTCGAGAAAAGTTGCAGTGAAAGGCGCCCATTTTAGGCCTATACTATATGTGGCAAAAGGCCTGGGAGAAGCAGTTTGAGCGCCATGCCCCATTGGTAACTGAGGAAAAAGAGACTGGAAGGTTTGGACGCGCGTTTTTAGGTGAATTTTGACACCTTTTGACTCCAAATAGGATTGGGTTTGTTCCTAAGCTAAAAATTGGACTTGTAACCTATAAATACATGATGTAAGGCATAAAATAAGAGGAGATTACATAGCTTAGCCTAGATTAAACACTCCTTTAGATTAGAAAATAACCCTAGTTCTTATTAGTTTTGGAGATTGAAGCAACTTGGAGACCATTGAAGATCAAGAGCAAGAGCAAGCGAGGGAGCATCAGATTCTTGACAACGATTCTATTCTCTTCTGTCATCTTACTTTTATCTTTTGATGTCTATTCATTTGTGGATTCTTGGTTTTAATTCATTAATTATGAACTAACTATTTTTGAGATTTCAATTGAACTTTTATGGCTATGAATTAGTTATTCATTATATTCTAATTATTTATGTTAAAGTGAGTTGTTTATCTTGCCTTATGCTTATTGATTAATTATCGATCAAGAATTACTTTGTTACTCTAAAAGGAATTGGAAGAGGATTTCTAGGGTTAGAATCGGGCATGATATCATGTGACTTAGTTATTTGCACAAAGAATAATTAGGTTTGTGAATAGAATGGAAATATCTTTTATGCGCATGTAACACGTAAGGAATTGGGATTGGAAAGAGTTTAATTCAATTGTTTTGCATAGGAATATAGCAAAATTAATCTGGATTAAATAGAAGGCAATTGATCACTTGGAAAAGGGCTCTTGCAATTGAGAATTCCTCATTAACAATTCAAAGAGGCATAATAATTGGGATAATTGGATAATTGATTTATAGTTCATAATTGGGGATATTGAAGTCTTAATCTTTATTTATTTGAATTCATTCGTTAAAATCTTAGTTTTAATTAGTTAATTTAGTTTTCTTAATTAGAAAAAATACGATTTGAGATTGTTTAAATAAAATTAGTTTGGTTAAGAATTAGTACTTGGTGATTTTTATTAAATAAATCCTCGTGGGAACGATACTCTACTTTCACTTTATTACTTGTTGACCGTGTATACTTGCACGTATTCATTGATTGCGAAATCGATCAACAAGTTTTTGGCGCCGCTGCCGGGGACTTAATTTAATAATTATTTACCAATATTAATTTCAATCAAATTAGTCTTAATTTAAACATTTTTATTTTTATTTTTAATTCTCTTTCTATATTTCTCTCTTTTCAGGTACCATGGATGACTTTGTGTATCAATGGCCATACACAACAACATGACTCAACCAAGGGGGAGTGGAGATTGAAAGACTCGAGAAACTTTCTCATTGTCGTACATTGATTGAGACACTTTCGAGGATGTTTGAAGCTTTTTGAAGCTCGGCGTCGTCAAAGTATGGTGGTTACTTGTGATTATTGTCTTGGAAATCATATGAGTCATCAATGCACCATCGGTTTAAGTAAGATGCAAGAGATAGTGGTGATTACCCCAATAATTATGTCTATCCCAACAACTATCATCGAGTTGGGGTATCACCCTTGATTTTCATGGAGTAACAATCAAGATCAATTTTATGCTCCAAGTCCAACATACCCACGAGGATTTCTTGTGTCCACCTCCACTACAACAGGAAGAACATTCAAATTGGGAGGAAGCCTTGGAAAATTTTATTAAAGCTTCACGCAAAAGGAATGAGGAACAAGACAAGAAAATGAATCAAGTAGAAATTTGAATTTGCAAAGCCAGGCGTTGATCAAGAATTTGGAAAATCAAGTGGAACAGATAGCACATCGTTGAACAACCGAATCCTCAATACACTGCCCTATGACATGGATTCCGAGCCCGGTGGTGAGCCCGAGCCAAATCTACAACTTGGATGAGCCACGAGATGAAAAAGAGGAGACAAGTGGGGATAATGACAACAAGGTTTGGTGAAGAACTAATTGTGAGAACCAATGATGATGAGCCAATGTTATTTATGCCTCAAGTGCCTTCTCCTCCACGATTCAAGAGTCCAAGTTAGATTTGCAAAACCTTGTCCGATTGGTAGTCATGTAAATCGGCAATACTCTCTGTGATGTAAAAGCAAGTACACCTTGAAACCATGGTGCGATGAGCTAGAGAAGATAGAAGAAGAAATTGTTGTGTCCGACAAGCCTCATGCGTAATATATTCGCAGACACAATGGAGAAACCACCTAGATCTTTGACGTTCTTGAATGTGATATTATCTCAAGAAAGCATTCTAGGTGACTTTAATACAATGGCTATTACAAATGGGAACCTACCAAAAGCTATATTATTTCCGATGGATGGAGGGTTCCTCAACTTTCGTAGGGGAATTGGAAGAGGAATTCTAGGGTTAGAACTGGGCATGATATCATGTGACTTAGTTATTTTGCATGATGAATAATTAGGTTTGTGAATTGAATGGAAATATCTGTTCGCCGCATGTAACACGTAAGGAATTGGGATTGGAAAGAGTTTAATTCAATTGTTTTGCATAGGAATATAGCAAGATTAATCTGGATTAAATAGAAGGCAATTGATCACTTGGAAAAGGACTTTTGGCATTTGAGAATTCTCATTAACAATTCAGAGAGGCATAATAATTGGGATAATTGGATAATTGATTTATAATTCATAATTGGGGATATTGAAGTCTTAATCTTTATTTATTTGAATTCATTCGTTAAAATCTTAGTTTTAATTAGTTAATTTAGTTTTCTTAATTAGAAAAAACACGATTTGAGATTGTTTAAATAAAATTAGTTTGGTTAAGAATTAGTACTTGGTGATTTTTATTAAATAATTCCTCGTGGGAACGATACTCTACTTTCACTTTATTATTTGTTGACCGTGTATACTTGCACGTATTCATTGATTGCGAAATCGATCAACAAGATGCTTCTACTATATTGTTGCACCTCAAAGAGTTGTATGGTGAGCAAAGTATGACTACTAGATATCAGATATCTAAGAAGTTGTTCCGATCTCGTATGACTGAGGCAACTACTATTTAGGCTCGTGTCCTCAAGATGATTAATTTGATTGAACAACTTGGACAACTAGGGTTCCTTATGGATGGAGTCAAGATTTGATCTTGCAGTCACACCCAGACACCTTCTCACAATTTGTTGTGAATTTTCACATGAACAAGTTAGATGTCAGTTCGCCTGAATTACTTAACATGTTGAAAAATGATGAAGGTCACTTCCCATCCAAGAAGGACTAAGTCTTGTTGGTGGATGATTCTTCTAAGAAACGGAAAAGACCCAAGGTATCTTTTGAAAAGAAAAAAAACAAGAAGCCGAAAGTGAAGGATAATAAGAAACTTGATCCAAAAAGTAAAGAAATATGTTTTCATTGCAATAAGCTGAGTCACTGGAAGAGGAACTGTGAGAAGTTTCTCGCGAAACAAAAGAAGAAGATGTTTGGAGTAGTTGTAAGAACCGAGAATTTTAGGAATAAATAATTATTTCAATATAATAAGAAAATGAGTATTTATTTGAATATAAATATTGATCTGTAGTAAGACGAGTAGTTCAATTAATTCAAATTGAATTTATAAGTGTGGAGTTGTGATGAGAATTGAGAAATGCCTTGTGTGGCCTGGGAGTGGAAATTTAAGTGGAAAGAATAATTAGTTAATTTACATTGTAATAATATTAATGAAGTAATTTACATAATTATCTAGAATGGCAAGATAATAAATGAGGGTATTGTTTATTAAAGGTATTAATTAATAGAAATTTTTGTAACAGTAACTAAGTTATAAAAATTCCAGAGTGGTAAGAATTGCGCCACTCTTATCTTATCGAAAACTCAATAGCAATTATACAGTATGTAAGACTTAAAATAATAATTCCAGAGTGCATGGGTGGTGTATTGACATCAATGGGAAGAATAATGGATCAGTTACCATTAATATTAATGTGAACATTATCTCATGTTACTATGTGTAATATGGAAAAATGTGGATAATAGTAATATATAACTATCTATTTCTTAAGACTAAATGGAGTGTGACATTTAATTGGGATTAATGATATTCAAAAATCATATGGTAAAAGTAATTAAAACATAAGGTTGATTTAAATAAGTTTTGTTATCTAATTCTATGTGACGAGACAATTAAATGAGTACTATAAAGTCTGGGAGTAAATAAAGGTGTATTATTAAAATATTATTTTTATACTAATGGGTGATTAATAGTAAAAAGGAGATTAAATTATTAGTGATCAATTGAATTAAGTCCACACATGTTTTTAATATTAAATTATGTGGACTAATGTACATATATTATATGATGTGAGCACAAAAATAATCCCTAATTTTCCTAATATAGTAATAATTGTACATTAAAATGCATTTTTGGGAAGTAAAGTAACTGGTTAATCACTTGGCTGAGAAATAAAAATTATCAGTTGAACAAAACGTGCTCAAACTCTAATTATGTAACCTTCAAGAAGTGTACAGTAGGTATGGACATAGGTGATCATTGCTATGGAGATGGCTGAGAAGTGGTAGTTAAACAACTTTTAATTAACCATTGTTTCCTTCTTATGCACCATGGGTTCCAACCTCAGTGTAAAATGAATTCCCAGTCTACCATTTCTTTATACATAGCAGTTCATGTTCAGTTTTTACGTTGCTTGTTTTGCTCTGTTGAAACTCTGATAATTTGAGATTGAGTGGTTGTTGTCCAAAGAAGAGGCTAGCAATCTCAGAAGGAAGAAACTAAGTTTATTAAGCTTCAAGAGGTATAAAAATCTTAACTTTTGTACTTAGTTGGGTTTTGCCAAGTTCTTGAAATTTCTTAGAATTCTCTGTCAATTGATGTGAATTAGCATGCCATCATGTGTTTAGAAAGTATGTTTACATATATGAAACCTTTAATGATGGATTTGAACATGTTTAAATCGAAAAGAATCAAGTTAAGTGAGGCTCTACAAAAGCAGTCTCATTCATTGCTTTGTGGTTCTGTGCATATGGCAAATTGCTTCCAGATTTATACTAAGGTGCAATATAATTGCTATTGCATTCTAAAAAATCGATTCTTGATTTTTGTTATGTTATGTGTTGTGAACTTGGTATTATGACTTAAATATATACCTGAAAAGGGGTATAACATGAGATATATAACTTTCTTATGTAGTATGAAGTGATCAACATGATTTAGTGAGAGATTTGTATTAAAAGCTTAAAGTGTTAAAAACAAACTTTGAAGTAATACATGGCCTACAAGTTCTGAACTTAGTATTTTATACATATGATTGATTTTAGATATAAATAAGCATGATATAGTGTTTATAGTGTCTTTGTTCATGATCAAAGTTGTTAGACCTTGTGTTAGAGAAGTTTTTAAGAAAAACTTGGTATAATAAAACTAAGGTGCATGAATGCTACATGAGGTAGGTTCTGATCTTAAAAGATGTTAACATGACTTAGTTACATATGATAAAAGTTTTAAAGTTATCTTGTATGTGTTATATTGCATCATTCATGTTAAAGTGATTTCAAATATAACCTTAAACATGTTTTCAAAATGTAGTTGTATTATATGAGTATTTAGATTCTAAAGATTTAAGATGTCATGTTTATGTTTATTATGTCCCTAAACATGATTCGTATGTATTGGACATGATGATAACTTAATCAAACATGAGTTTAAAACATATTTCAAAGTGCTAAACAATGCTAGTTATGAATAAATGGTATGAACACCATGAGCATGTGTATTAACAGATTGTGTGACCTCTCTCTATAGACATATGGCCAAATTTATAAAGCATGATGATTACATAACCTTTTTATGCTTTGCTTCTATAGAAATCGTAAACTAAAACCATGTAAAAGTGAACTCAAGATGATTATACACTTATATAAAGTACTTTAGCATGTATGCATGTTAAGTGTGATTATTTGAGTATACTAAAGGATGAGACAGAAACAGGAAATGCAAGGCTCAACCTTGGTCTGGCCAGGGGACAACGCAGTTGCGTCGTCCCTAAGCCTAGCCAGGGCGCAGCTGCGCCATCCTGCAGTCAATTCTAGATTCTATTTCTAATCTGATGTTCAAAGTATGCTTGTAGGGATAAGTTAACTTACATTATGTGACCAGTGTGCTAACCAATGTGTTAAGAAACATGCTAGATGCTAGAGTTAGATATTTATCGAATGATTATAAAATTCAAAAATGAAGTTCAAAAAGGTATTTGCAATCGATGATTTGAATAGGTGTTGTTAGACTTTGTGGTGTCATAAAATCTGATTTGTGCTACGAGGATGTAGGATATGTGATGTGGTATATATGAGGTTATAACTTAGTTAGACATTTATGTGTACGTTTGAACTTACATATATGAGTTTATGTACCTAATGAAAATCCTATACATGTAAATATATTATGTTAGGATTCAAAAGAGGGTATTAAGCTTTACTTTGGTAAACTATGCTTGAGGCAAGTACTCGAACCTTATTCGTTATTGAGCATTATTGAACTTGTGCAATTATTGATCGTATAAGTAGAACTTTTAAGGAACAATACTTTGTAATGAAATTTCAAACTTTGATTCGAATGATAACTGTTTATATATATATTTTGAAAGAAACTGTCTAAGCCATTGATTCGGCTAGACTATTGATATTTGATCGAAAGATATCCAAACCAAATTAACTTGGTGCAGACTCTTATAACTGAGAAGAACAACTCTCTTAGTAGGGGGGAATTATATATTGTCGGGGAACTGACGTGCGCATATGAGAAAGACTAAATGTTATGCATGACATAGGGTACTTTAGGCTAATCACATGTTGTACTCGTTTTGTAGAATTATCAGTCTATTACTGTTAATTCTAGGAGAAGTTCATAGTCCTTAGTGACTGCTCAGTATTTATTGCTTTGAAATCTTGAATTGATTTAATCATTGAATATTATTGTCTATAGTGATTATTATTGATAATCATCGATACTTCTTGCTATCTTGAGCTATCATTATGAGAAATTTAAAACATATTGATTACCCTTTTGCTATATTATTTGCTGGGTAAAATTATTGCTCATCCTTGCTTTCCATAAAACTTTCAATGAAGGCAGAACGTGGTGAACCCTCTGGAAAAGACAAGGGTAAAGAGAAAGCTTTGGAATAGTTATTTTTGTAATACTAGGAATGTAATATTATGTGGTAGTAGAAGAACTTATTTGTATTAAGTTATGTTTAGTTTAAGATGTATTGTATTAGTCATGGTTGCGAGACTTTGGGACAAGAATTATTATATTCTATCAATGTAATTTATTCTATTATTCCGCTACGTGAGATGTTGATTTATTATTAGAGTTAGTACGTGTAACAATCTGGAATTTCAAATTATAATTTTAAATATTTATTGAATTATATAAATATTTATTTGAGGTGTTTATTGTTGATTAAATATTTATTGATGTGATGGTTGTTAATAAATATTTATGAATCTAAATTTATTAGATAGTGTTCTAAATTAAATTAATTTATATTTTAGTGAGTTGTAATATAACATGAGATGTTATATTGTTGTGTTGATTTAATAATTTAAATGGTATATTAAATTATTAAATAAAATTATAATAAAATTATAATTTTGTGTTAATTATTTAAATGGTATATTTATTTAAAATATAGTGTGTATAATTAATCTATTTGATTAATGTTGGATATAGAAATCCAAATAAATAAGATGTAATTATAAATTATAAACTAAATTGTTTATAAAAAAATAAATTAAAGGAGTTTAATTTAGTTTTGCCAAACAAGGCTTAAAATATTAAGTCTTTAAATTTTAAAGGGTTTTGCCAAACAAAGCCTTATGACTTTTGGATTTTAATTTTTTAAATTTAAATAATATAAATAAAATAATAAATTTAATATATTTATAATATATATGTTTGTTTTGTAACTGACATTTTATTAAGTTTGGTGTATTAAGGTTTAGCGATTTTATTTTTACGCATTGGTTATTAGTTGGTCTTACGCCTTATTTGCTAAGCCTAGAGAATATAGAGATTTAAGAGAGAACTTGAGGGAGAGCTTGAGAGAATTGAGAAGAAGTTTGAGTTTTCAAAGCAAATTCAGTGGTGTTAGCAAGGATTTTAAAGCAACAAAAGGTATTTTCCATAATCTCCCTATTATATATATGTATATGCATATATGAGTTAACGACAAAAATGTTATATATTTTGTGAGTTTTAAATTTGTTGAATTGTTGTTATACAATGGATAATTGTGATTATACGTGTTGTGATGGTTGAGTTTGTATGTAAACAAGAGTTTGCTATGCTAATTACAGTTTAGAAGTAGAAGAAAATAATGACAATATATATTTTCTTATGTAGCTTATGTAAGTACAATTTTTAGTGGTTAGTTTGTATGTTAAACTGCAAATTGAAGCTTGTTTATGCTAGTTCATTAAGAAACAAAGATAACATAATTTGAACGAAGCAATTTGGACAAGAATTGTGTTTGCAATGTTGATTTTTGTTTAAGGAACTCAAAAATGAAGTTTTATATGAAAATATGGAATTTGATGAAATTAAACTAGTATAATTGTTGTTGATTTATTCTATGTTGAGGAATATATTGGCAAACATGTTTATGATAGTTTTATATCAATTGTTTGTGCTAATATTATTATATAGTGGGTGAAATTCATGTTTATTGGGCTAATGTTGACTCTTTGTTCATAGCCGTACATGCCTCTCATGCATGCACCCGGCCAAGTTCTTGGCTTGATGCCTAGGTAAAAAAGCTAGAAGTCGCTACGGCCTCCAGTCGAACACGTGTGTATGGCGCATCTCACGTATACCCTGATTTGGACACAATGACTTGTTGTTCTGCTGCAGTTATGGGATAACAACATACCTTGGTCTAATGATGTGTTAGTGTGATAAACACGTAACAACAAGGTTAAAACAGAGTTGTGTTATGTGGTTAGTAAATTTAAAGTTTCAAATGATTAGTAAGTAATGAACATGGCATATTAGACTTAGTGAGCATGATGAATAGTAAAAAGGTGTTGTGAAGGTTAACACTTGAAATTTGTGATATTTGTATCGTAACATAAGACTTGTGCTAAAATGATAATTTTAGCTAGAAATGTACATGTTATGGTATGTTAGCATATCTAATAGGTATTTTGGTTCTAAACCTATGAGTAGGTGAACGTGAGTTTAATATTATAGCTTATGCTCGAGGCAAGTTTTCTAACTCTACTTTTATAATTGTGCAAGTTTCTAAACTTATCTTTTTACATTGAGCAAGTTCTTTTTCTAAGCATGGATTAAGTAAATTCTTTTATTCTTAATCTTTATTTGAGCAAGCTCTAATTCTAATGTTATCCAAGCAAGTTTTATATTCTAATCATGATTACGTTATTCTAACTTGTTTATAACTAAGCAAGTTTCTTAATTTCTATTTCCTTATAATGGATATAACTCCTTGAACTCCTGTCCCTAATATTGAGTTGTTTATTTTAAAATTTCTATGCACAAGTTATTAACATGTTGAGCAAGTTTTAGTTTTAAGCTTGCTATCAGTTATTGTATGTTCATTAATTTCATTTCTAATTTTATAAGACCATAGCCTTAGCTTAATATTGTTTAAGCAAGGTACGTTATGATTACTCGATGCTTGTGCTATTAGTTTATTCCTAAAGCATGGTCTTAATTTACAATGTCGATTCAGCTTTGATTATTCCATAGCGTGACGATATCAATATTGTATTCAACTAATCCTTAGTTGATGACCGTTGAATTCTAAATTACCTTGAAGTGTATCCAAACCAAACTTACTTTGGTGCGGACTTGTACTTTAAATACTGAGATGAACAACCCTATTATTAGGGGATAACTTACGCTTAACGTTGAAATGTTTATGCATAATACATTTTACAAAGGGCTGATCCCCCTAAGTACGAGGACTCCTTATAGTCTTATGTCTGTTAAAGTTGAAGTTGAAAGATTACTTGCAATTGTGAACATAGTTCGTGGTCTTATGACCCTCAGATATATATTCCATATTTTGATTCCAGTCTTTGGTTATCATTGATAGAGTACTATTCAGTTTTGATGAGCCTATTCATTGGTAGTTATTATATTCTTGTTGATTTATTGCTATATCTAGTGAGCAATTGTTTTGCTCACTCTTGCATAAATATTATTATTGCAGCTAAAGTTGGGAATGTAGATGAACCTACAACTAGCAAAGGAAAGGGAAAAATGTACAAGTGATGAAGACTTGTAATTTTCATTTATTGTTATGATGATAGACTTTTATTTAATGATGTGATGTAATAATCTTATTTCCGCACTTATATGATGTTAAGGTTAGACAACCTGGGATATTTTTGGATTCACTGATGTAACCCTATTTAAAGGGAGGATTTATGATTTAATTTTATTATTATTTGGGTAGATAGTATGAATGAATGGATTGTGAACACCAAGTCTTGTGGGAATGAAGTACCTAGATTTGGGGGTGTCACAGGTTGGTATCAAAGCTTTAGGTTATGAACCTTTAGGTGGGAAAAAGCCTTAGGAAGTAACCTTTGAAAAGATAGTGTTGATAAACTCTTATCGAGTTTTAAGGAAGATGTAATAAAACACTTATGTGCTTATGTTATTATAACTTATGTGCTCGTGAGTGTCGAGTAGTAATGATTAGTAATTAAAACTTAAAATTTGGTTGACAGGATGGCTAATTTAGGAGGATCCAGTCAGGCTAGGGAGGAAGGATCCCAGATGCCTAGAGAGGAGGAGCCTCGAGATATTCAAGTGATTTGGGAACAACTACTGCCACGGGAAACAATTCCTGTTTGTCACAGTGGTTGAACAAGAAGGATTGCGTGATGAGGATGATGAGATAGAGACGGATGAGGAGGACCTCATTGAGCTACCACAGTCGGAGGATGTGGAGAACGAGGAGGAAGAGATTCCACTTAACTCAATTGCCGCCCGTATGTACGACGAGGTGTATGACCGCAGTGTGGAACTTCAAGATACCGTCGAGGAGTTATAAGAGATAGTAGCTGAACAACAGACCTCGATGGTGCAGAAAGACGACGAGATCTAGGATCGAGAGGAATGTCTGAATAATGTTGAAGAGAAGCTGGTCCACACTGAAGGAGAGAACGAGCAAATGATAGCAGAGATTGCAGAGTTGAAGAATAAATTGAAAGAGGAATCTACAAAGAGCGCAATAGCTGAAGACACGTACAATGAAGCTTATCAACGAGCCGGAATAGCAGAGAGAGACGCAAAAGTAAAGAATATAAAGATGGAGGAGATGAATAACGTATTCAACACCGTGATCAATCGAGCTCTGGATCGGGTCATGTGTTATCCAATTCAGTTCGAGACACTGCCATCATACATATTAGATCGCCGAACAATGACTCGAATTATGGAGGAAGCGTCCTAAGGCTACGCAGTATCTTAGTAGGACATTGTAGGGAATGTACCTGATATGCGTTTAATGATATGATAAAGAAAATGTAAATCCCGGGTATTATTTAACCAATGGGATAGATGATGATGATGTAGTTATTCTGTAACTTTTGTAGTTAAGGAAAGTAATGTAAATAGCAGTGATGCTATTGTTTTGATGTTTTTAAAAGATTATGAATGAATAAAAGTTATTGTTTTATTCAAAGTGTTATGTGTTACGTGATAATCTTTTATGATGTGCAACTTAAGTACGTAATACTTACAAGGTTGAATAGAATCTAATGGATGTAATTTAACAGAAAATGCCTCCAAGACGCCAACCACGACAAAGGAACCCTGAGAATAACAACAATGCTGAGGATAATCCAGTTCAGCAATTTGTAATGCTACTGACGGGAGCTACCACTTTTAAGGATTTCAAGGCGGTTGGGCCACCAGAATTTCATGGGTCCATGAATCCGGTTGAGGCACAGACCTGGATCATGGAAATAGAGAAGGTTTTCGATGTTGCTAGGGTAGAGGATAACCAGAAGACTGCTTTTGCAACATTCATGTTGAAAGTAGAGGCAAGTTATTGGTGGCAAGCCAATAAAACCCAAGGAGGTCAAGGGGTAATATCGTGGGAAAGGTTCAAGGAAATATTCTTTGAGACCTATTTCCTAGAAAGTTCAAAGAATCAGATGGAAGTGCAGTTTCTAGAGCTGAAGTAGGGCACCATGTCAGTGTTAGAATATGCAGCAAGGTTCAACGAGTTAGCAAGGTTTGCACCATATCAAGTGAATACGGATGAGTGCAAAGCAAGGAGATTCGAGCAGGGACTAAAGCCCTGGTTGTACAGTAGGGTTTCCCTATTCCAGTTAAAGACAATTGCAGCAGTACATGAAAAGGCGATTCTCGTTGAAAGTGGAGGCAAGGCTGTAACAAAGCACAACCAAGAGTAGAGGAAGAAGAAGAATGAAGGTGAAGCTAAAAATGGTGGAGGTAGTAACAGTGGAAGTGGCAACAACAATTTGAAGAGGAAATGGAATGCAAATGTGGGAGCTAGAAATTAGCAAGGTAACTAGCAAAGGAAGAAGATTGACACATGTGCTACATGCAGAAAGTTTCGCACGGGTATGTGCTTAAGGGGGAAGCGGGCATGGTTTAACTATGGCCAAGAGGGTCACATTTCCCCAAACTGCACTCAACCTAAGAAGAATGTTTGCTACACCTGCGGGTCGAAGGATCACTTTGCTCGCGAGTGTCCAACGAAGAAATTCGGTGAGACAAATGGAAGCAAGGGAAATGCTAGTGGAGGTACACTGACTATTGTTAGACCAACGTCAACAAATAAGCCCACAGCAAGAACCTTCAACATGACGGTGTAGGACACGGTGCAATCAAAAGAAGTCATGTCAGGTATTATCCCAATCAATGATATAAATGCATATGTATTATTTGATTCGGGTGCTACTTGCTCGTTTATATCTGATGAATTTGCTAAGAGGTTAAAAATACCTAGTGAAGAGCTGAATTTCCCTTTAAACATAGAAATTGCGAATAGGGAAGTGATTCCTGTTAGATTCGTATACAAGAACTGTAGGGTGAATATTAAGGGGAATGTCATGAAAGTAGATTTAATCCCGATAAAACTTGGAGAATTTGACGTAATATTAGAAATGGATTGGTTATTCAATTATAGAGCGATAATTGATTGCCAAAAGAAGTGTGTAAACCTTATGACTCCGTCAAAGGTAGTTTTTCATGGTAGCAAATCGCTTTAGACAAATGAAGTGTCCGACGCGATTATGCAAAGCCAAGAAATTGTTGAGTCGGTACGTGTAGGGTACTTAGCCTTACATAGTCGATACTCAAAAGGAGAAGGGTGTGAAATTGGAGGAAATACCAGTGGTTAGGGAATTCGTGGATGTGTTTTCAGAAGATTTTCCAGGACTTCTGCCCGACCAAGAGATTGAATTTGTGATTGACTTAGCGCCAGGAACCGCTCCGATATCGAAGGCCCCGTACAGAATGGCTCCGGTAGAGATGAAAGAACTAATGGTGCAATTGCAAAAACTGTTAGATAAGAAGTACATTTAGTCAAGTGTGTCACCATGGGGAGCGTCGGTGTTATTCGTGAAGAAGAAGGATGGGTCAATGCGTCTTTACATTAATTATAGGGAATTAAACAAAGTCACTATTAAAAATAAATATCCATTGCCGAGAATAGATGACTTGTTTGATCAATTGAAGGGTGCTAGATATTTCTCAAAAATAGATTTGAGAAGTGGGTATCATCAACTGAAAGTAAGGAAGGAGGATGTACCGAAGACGGCATTCTGAACTCGCTATGGACATTACGAATTTTTGATGATGTCTTTTTGTTTGACAAATGCCCCTGTAGCGTTCATGGATTTGATGAACAGGGTGTTTCAATCATTTTTAGACAAGTTTGTGGTGATATTTATCGATGATATTTTGGTGTACTCTAAAACTCAAGAAGAACATGTGGAACACTTACGTCTAACACTGGAGACACTAAGAAAAGAAAAGTTGTATGCAAAATTCTCTAAATGTGAATTTTGGATGGAACGTGTACAATTTCTTGGGCATGTAATTGACAAGGATGGAATTTCTGTAGATCCATCAAAAATCGAAGCTGTGATAAATTGGGAACAACCAAGAACTCCATCAGAAGTAAGAAGTTTCTTGGGATTGGCAAGTTATTATCGACGATTTATTCAGGATTTCTCCAAGATTGCCACTCCGTTAACAAATTTGACAAGGAAAGCTGTAAAATTTGTTTGGACGGAGAAATGTGAAGAAAGTTTTCAAGAATTGAAAAATAAATTAAGTGTGGCACCTATGTTGTCATTACCAGATAATACAAGAAATTTTGTGGTGTATAGTGATGCGTCACACAAGGGATTGAGTTGTGTCCGTATGCAAAACGACAAGGTCATTGCGTATGCATCAAGGCAATTGAAAGACTATGAGAAACGGTATCCGACTTATGATTTAGAGTTGGCGGCAGTGGTGTTTGCGCTGAAAATATGGAGACATTATCTCTATGGAGAGAAATGTGAGATCTACACAGACCATAAGAGTCTAAAGTATATTTTCACATAGAAGGACTTGAACATGCATCAAAGGAGATGGATGGAACTGATAAAGGATTACGATTGTGAGATCTTTTATCATCTAGGCAAAGCAAACGTGGTTGCAGATGCCTTGAGTAGGAAAGGCCGAGAGAAGTTGATGTTGTTAACCGATAAGGAGGAGCTCATTTCAGTAATGGAAAGGCTAGAGTTGGAAATTAAATTTCCAAAAGAAACTGACGAAAGATTGTACCAGATAGAAACTAGTCCAACTTTGGTGGACAAAGTGAAGAATGCTCAACTATAAGATGTAGAATACAGAAAAATAAAGGAAAGTGTGGTCGAGGGTAAAGAAGTGAAGTACAAGGTCGATACTGCAGGAATGCTAAGATTCGAGGGACGAATTTGGGTTCCAGCAGTACAAGATATTAAAGAAGACATCTTGACAGAAGCTCATAGCTCAAGATATTTGATTCATTCGGGAAGTAAGAAGATGTATCAAGATTTGTGGCGACATTTTTAGTGGCCAAATATGAAAAGAGATGTTGCAGAATGCGTTGCAAAATGCTTGACGTGTCAGAGAGTGAAGGCAGAACATCAGAGGCCAAGCGGATTACTCCAACCGTTAGAAATACCAGAATGGAAGTGGGAACATATCACAATGGATTTTGTGGTAGGTATTCCAACGACTCAGAAAGGATACGATGCAATATGGGTGATAGTGGATAGACTGACAAAATCTGCAAACTTTTTACCAATAAAGATTAGATTTAATCTTGATCAGCTGGCAAAACTATACATGAAAGAGATCGTGACGAGACATGGAGTTCCAATATCAATAGCGTCAGATCGAAACCCGAGGTTCACATCAAATTTCTGGAAGAAACTATAAGAATGCATGGGAACACAACTGAAGATGAGCACAACATATCATCCGCAAACTGATGGGCAAAGAGACGACAAATTTAGACGCTAGAAGATATGCTTAGAGCATGCATCATGGATTTCAAAGAAAACTAGGATGACATCTACCGTAGGTGGAATTTGCATACAACAACAATTACCATGCAAGCATTGGCATGCCGCCATACGAGGCGTTATATGGCAGGAAATGCAGAACTCCACTATGTTGGGATGAAGTTAGTGAACATCAACTGCTAGGATCGAAATGGCAATTGGCATCACCAAAATTATCAAACTCATCAAAGCAAGATTGGTGGTACTCAAGATCAATGTAAAAAGTATCTTTGATCAACACAGAGCGTAATCGTGAATTTAAAGCAGGAAATTTCGTGTTCCTGAAAGTTTCTCCTTGGAAGGGGAAAATTCGTTTCGGCAAGAAGGGAAAGCTAAGCCCAAGGTTTATTAGACCTTTCAAGATTCTACGAAAAATGGGAGAAGTGGCTTACGAGGTAGCTTTACCTCTAGAATTAGAACATGTGCACAACATATTTCATGTATCAGTATTGTGACCGTATAAACCCGATTACAAGCATGTGATCGAGTATGAATAGTTGTAGTTCAGTAAAGATTTGTCTTATGAAGAGATTCCTATCCAGATAGTTGACAGGAAAGAACAAGTGCTCAGGAATAAAGTGATAGCTTCTGTGAAGGTGATATGGAGGAACCACAATGTCGAAGAGGCTACGTGGGAACTTGAAGCTGATATGATGAAGAATTATCATGAGTTATTTGTTTAGTCTATGTCTTCGATTCTGGGGACAGAATCTTTGTAAGGAGGGGAGAATGTGACGATTTGATTGTTTGAGTTGTGATTCTGGGGACAGAATCCTTGTAAGGAGGGAAGGATGTAACAATCCAGAATTTTAAATATTTATTGAATTATATAAATATTTATTTGAGGTGTTTATTGTTGTTTAAATATTTATTGATGTGATGGTTGTTAATAAATATTTATGAATCTAAATTTATTAGATAGTGTTCTAAATTAAATTAATTTATAATTTAGAGAGTTGTAATATAACGTGAGATGTTATATTGTTGTGTTGATTTAATAATTTAAATGGTATATTAAATTATTAAATAAAATTATAATGAAATTATAATTTTGTGTTAATTATTTAAATGGTATATTTATTTAAAATATAGTGTGTATAATTAATCTATTTGATTAATGTTGGATATAGAAATCCAAATAAATAAGATGTAATTATAAATTATAAACTAAATTGTTTATACAAATAAAATAAATTAAAGGAGTTTAATTTAGTTTTGCCAAACAAGGCTTAAAATATTAAGTCTTCAAATTTTAAAGGATTTTACCAAACAAAGCCTTATGGCTTTTGGATTTTAATTTTTTAAATTTAAATAATATAAATTAAATAAATAAAATAAATAAAATAAATAAAATAAATAAAATAATAAATATAATATATGTATAATATATACGTTTATTTTGTAACTGACATTTTATTAAGTTTGGTGTATTAAGGTTTAACAGTTTTATTTTTACACATTGGTTATCAGTTGGTCTTACGCCTTATTTGCTAAGCCTAGAGAATACAGAGATTTGAGAGAGAACTTGAGGGAGAGCTTGAGAGAATTGAAAGGAATTTTGAGTTTGCAAAGCAAATTCAGTGGTGTTAGCAAGGATTTTAAAGCAACAAAAGGTATTTTCCATAATCTCCTTATTATATATATGTATATGCATATATGAGTTTATGGAAAAAAAATGTTATATATTCTTTGAGTTTTAAATTTGTTAAATTGTTGCTATACAATGGATAATTGTGATTATACGTGTTGTGATGGTTGAGTTTGTATGTAAACAAGGGTTTGCTATGCTAATTACAGTTTAGAAGTAGAAGAAAATAATTACAGTATATATTTTCTTATGTGGCTTATGTAAGTACAATTTTTAGTGGTTAGTTTGTATATTAAACTGCAAATTGAAGCTTGTTTATGCTAGTTCATTTAGAAACAAAGATAACGTAATTTGAACAAAGCAATTTGGACAAGAATTGTGTTTACAATGTTGATTTTTGTCTAAGGAACTCAAAAATGAAGTTTTATATGAAAAATATGAAATTTGAGGAAATTAAAATAGTATAATTGTTGTTAAATTGTTCTATGTTGAGGAATATGTTGGCAAACATGTTTATGATAGTTTTATATAAATTATTTGTGCTAATATTACTGTCTAGTGGGTGAAATTCATGTTTGTTGGGCTAAAGTCGGCTACTGTTCATAGCCGTCTCTGCCTCTATCTGTGCTAATATGAAATTTGAGGAAATTATAATAGTATAATTGTTTGTACCCTTGTTTGGGACAGTGACTTCTGCTGCTGCTGCAGTTATGGGATAGCAACATACCTTGGTCCAATGATGTGTTAGTGTGATAAACACGTAACAACAAGGTTAAAACAGAGGTTTGTTATGTGGTTAGTAAATTTAAAGTTTCAAATGATTAGTAAGTAATGAACGTGGCATATTAGACTTAGTGAGCATGATGAATAGTAAACAGGTGTTGTGAAGGTTAACACTTGAAATTTCTGATATTTGTATAGTAACATAAGACTTGTGCTAAAATAATAAGTTTAGCTAGAAATGTACATGTTATGGTATGTTAGCATATCTAATGGGTATTGTGGTTCTAAACCTATGTGTAGGTGAACGTGAGTTTAATACTATAGCTTACGCTCGAGGCAAGTTTTCTAACTCTACGTTTATAATTGTGCAAGTTTCTAAACTTATCTTTTTACATTGAGCAAGTTCTTTTTCTAAGCATGGATTAAGTAAATTTTTTTATTCTTAATCTTTATTATCCAAGCTCTAATTCTAATGTTATCCAAGCAAGTTTTATATTCTAATCATGATTGCGTTATTCTAACTTGTTTATAACTAATCAAGTTTCTTAAGTTCTACTTCCTTAGAATGGATATAACTCCTTGAACTCTTGTCCCTAATATTGAGCTGTTTATTTTTAAATATCTATGCACAAGTTATTATCCTGTTGAGCAAGTTTTAGTTTTAAGCTTGTTATCAGTTATTATTTTAAAATTTGCTCACGGTTGAAAATGTCCATCACGAATCAATCTAGATTCGATGACCTAATCAGCGATCACATGATTCCTAGGCTCACATGATGCCATGCGGTTTATATGAAAAGTAGTAAGCGTGATTATATATATAAAAACAGAAATATATATATATATATATATATATATATATATATATATATATATATATATAGACATGATCAACCACCACGAAGCATCTCCATGGGGATCGAAATGTAAATATATAAAAGTCAGAAAATATATATATATAGAGACATGATCAACCACCACGAAGCACCTCCATGGGGGATCAGAAATGTAAATAAAGTAGTAAATGCAATCAACCGCCATGAAGTAAACTCCAGGCGGGACTAAATGTAAAGAAAGCAGTAAAAATGATCAACCGCCATGAAGTAAACTCCAGGCGGGACTAAATGTAAATAAAGCAGTAAAAGGCCACGAAGTAAACTCCAGGACTGACAGTAATGTAAATATATATATGTATATATATATATAAGCGGTAAACGCGCAGGATATATATCGATCCCGGCTCGGTTTATCATTTCGACGATTTGTCGCTATATATATATATATATATATATATATATATATATAAGAAAGTAAACGCTCTAGACATAAGTCTAGGCTCAATCAAGGCATAACTCGATAATGTTAGTCCATATATATATGTATATATATATATATATAAGTATATATATACAGACAGAAATGAAAACCATGGACCGAAGTCCAGGCATACACACACAACACGACTCTCAATGTGAAGAAGAGTGTGTGCAAAGATAAAGAGAAAGGTTTTATAATGTGTAAGAAGGCTTACAGTGGGCTGCCAAAGAAGACTTCTATGACTTTAAGTGGATGAACACTCGGCTCCCGCCGGTAAAAATATAGCTATATGTGAGCTAACAAGTGTTTAAAATGAGAAAGCACTCTATTTATAGAGCAAATTTGACAGGGCTTCATAGCCTTTTCCTCTTATAAAATGGCCACCCCAAGCCCTCTATTTATAAAGGGGGGAGCCGCAAGTGTACCTGCGGTAGCCGCAGATGTACCTGCAGCTGCCTGGGGTGTCCCGGGCTCTGTGGGTCCTTTCGTCTCGAAGTACGTGCACGCGTGCAACGTGATGTCTGGTCAAACTTGTAGAACTTCAATCCGAGCATCCGATTGAGGTGTATAAGACCTGTTTTGGACTACTGTTGTCTAGAGCTACGCAATGACATGGGATTAGAGGTTATACAAAGTCAGGAAGATGGAAATGTCCTATCTTTTCAGGCTTCAAATTCTATCCGGTATGCTACCTTGCGTAGTAGTCACTCGGGATTGCAACTCCTTAATTCTTATGGGACATTGTTGTGTATGTATGTATGTTGATATGTTGTTTGTTGAGATGGCACAATGTGGGGTCGAGTTGGCAAAATGACAATTTTTCCCCTCACCGGGGTTATCTCCGATTTGGGCTGATAAAGCAGACGTTGCTCAAGGTTATCTCTGAGATTGGACTGCTGCAAGTGCTGAAGGTCCTCAGGGTCATCTCTGAGGTGTGCCTGTCTTCCCGGGGTTATCTCCTGGTCTTGTATTGAGTGCCTCGGTGTGAGTTCCGAGGTTGAAGCTGCATAAATTTGAAATAAGCATTTCCGGGGTTATCGCCGGAACTGCAACTACACTCCTTGGGGTTATCTCCAAGGTTGACATTGTCTTTCCTGTGTTGTTTCGGATCGAGACCCCGAATATCTCGGGTTGTCTCAAAGAGATGGATCGGCCTTCTCCGATGGAATTTTTGATATTTGAACTGCATGCCTCGGGGTTATCTTTGAGGTTGGAAATGCTACTCCCGGTGTATTTTTTGAGATGGACTGAACCTCTAGTGGTATTTCCGGGATGAATATGAGCTGTCTTTCAAGGTTATCTCTGAAAGACGATTCTGCCTTCCTGAAATGTTAGTAACAGGTGTACAGAAAATTTCGAGTGTCTACACATTTCATGCTAAACAATAATTCAATGATGAAAGAGTAAAATGCTTTCGAAGTTTCAATAATGTTCAATTGATTATCAATAGATGATACTACACAATAACAAAGTGGATAATTTCCAGATTTTATATTGAGCGATCCCAATGGATCATGAACCGATCGAGTAATTATCAAAGGTTCAACTTTGAAATACCCAAGTGTATCAGATAACCATAAAGATTAAATTATACCCCTCCACAAGTACACAAAGTGATTAGCTTCGTTGTACCCAATATTATGCATAATACTTACACGCGCGCAATGGCCGTATATCCGCCCACAAGGTACCCTTTTATAAAGGTTGTTCATCTAAGTCTTACAACAAGAATTTGCATCGCAAAAATATAGTTTGGATTTAAAGAATATGATTTCAACATCTAATATCTATCTCGATCTAGCCAAAATAATTGGCATTGATCTTTCAATAACAATTGAGTTAGAACTTATCAAGTTTCAACAAACATTCGTCTAGCCAAAACAATTAGCTAAGATAAAGCTAAAAAATTGTTCAATAATAGACAGAAATCAACTACACTATTTGTAATCAACAATAATACCTACAGATGTGAATAACCAAGAATAGTTATTCACAAGTCACACTTTTGAAATGTAAAACTCAGTTTAAATTAGTGAACTTGCAGTAACTGGGAATAAACAATAATAAATCTCAGATGTGTTATAATCAACAATAATTACCCACTACTATATTTGAAAAGTAATAACTCGAGATTGAGTCAAAGAAACTTGCCTTGGCTATTGACTACTGCTACACAATATAATTTAGCTGCGTTTGAAAGACCTATAATCAATAATATCGATCTCGCAATTAGCATAACATATCACAACACATAACACTATCATTTAAAGTCACTATACCACTTAGACACGTAATCACACAGTCACAACAATGTTTATAACCTATACAAACACTTAACAGGTCTAACTAGTTCAGTCTGGTTGGACTTATGTATCAATTCTAGGTCATGATTACCCTATCAAATAATAAACGAGTTTATTTTCAATAAAACTCTATCTCAAAGCTTCATTATTAATTTAGATAATTAAAATATTATTCATTATATTTTTTGGAAGCTTAAAATAATTTTCCAATAATTATTATCTTTTATAATAATTTTTCAAACACTAAAATTATTTTTAAATAATTTAAATATTGAATAATCTCATTATCGTTAATATTTAAATAATATTAAAATATTAATTAAATAATTATCAAAATATTAAAGTTATTTATAATAGCTTAAAATATCATTTAAAACACTAATATTTCCCTTAAATGATTTTTAAAACATTTAAAATCATTTTAACTAATTACCATTAATATTTAAATATTAATGTATTTTTCATCAAAATATTAAAAGTTATTTATTATAACTTAAAATACTTTTAAATCATTTATATCATTTTTACATCATAAAAACCATTTTAAACCCTTTATTTAATATAATTATTAAATAAATCTAATATCATTAATATTAAATTATTAATGAAATTTACCTCAAAATATTAAAAGTCATCTTTTATAACTTTAAATATTTTTAAACACTTTATTATCATTTAAAATGATTTTATATTATTAAAATTATTTTAACTAATTTATTTAATACATTTATTAAATAAATTTAATATCATTAATATTCAAATAAATAAAAATATTAATGAAAAATATGTAAAATTATCAAAAGTTAATTTTTATAACTTAAAATAATTTTAAAACTCATTTTGGAATTTTTAGAAATTAGTTTCTATTTTTAATAATTTTTGGAAATTAAATATAACTAATTTTAATAAAACTGTCGCTAAAGCCTTTAGCGACAAAAACTTTCACTATAGGTGTTCTTGAGCCTCAAGAACACTCAAAGTCCGTCTCAAGGTGCTATGTTTGACCACTTTCAATTCACTGCTTATGATGTTTCTGGGCTTGCTAAGGTAATGATCATGTAGTATTGATGTAATATTATATATATCAACAACATCAGGGTCATACTACATCACACCATGAAGATCTAAGCCTCTAAAGTGACTGTCAGATGTTTTCTGGGTTTTCTGGGTTACCCAGAAACCTAGTCAGTGCCAAGTAGGTACTTTGCAACTTGATTATATATCTTGGTTTCTGGAAATAGATTTGGTGTTTAAATGGTACAAACTGGTAGTCCTCATGTCAAAGAACAAATATACAACACTAGGTTAGTCCAACTACATCACAATCACAAGATCTGAGTCGGTCAAACCTTGTCAGAAACTGTGTTCATACGTTTTCTGGAATTTCCAGAAAAATCAATTCGTGTTTATATCTTTGAATCTGTTTGTTATATATGTGATCTAAGGCCATGAATCTATAGTTCATATAATAGAGTATAACATTGATACACCTACAGAAGCTAAATACATAACACATGAAAGATCTGGGCTCAGCAAAAGGTTGTCAGACCAACTTGGGAATTTTCTAGGTTGCCCAGAAACTCAAAGTCATGGTCGGTCAACCCACTTTAACCATCAATATCTTAGAATCTGGACATGCTATGAACATGATTCCAGTTCCAGATTACTCCCCATATAGCACACTACAACTCTATTACATCAAACAAGACAAATCATAAACAGATCTAGATCTATGGCCTCTGACATTAGATTGTCAGGCCATAGAACTTAGGTTCTGGACAGTTTTAAAAACTTGATTTTTGAGCACTTTGATGTTATGGATCTATGATAAAACATCATGGGTCACTAAATAAATCTTAACACACATATTTAAACACAAAAACACAACTGTTATCCTAGCATACAAGATTAAACATAGGTTAGGGTTTATACCTCTCTTGAGCAAGCTTTGATCTAAGCTTTCCTCAACTGATCTTTGGGTGCTATGAACTTTGTTAGGGACTGAATCACTAGTCTATTTCATGGCTTTAGAGAGAAAAGAACTTGGCTATGTGTATGGATACAAATGAAGCTTGTTTTTAGATTTTCTCTCTCTTTAATCTTTGATGCAATGAATCTATAAGTTGCTAGGTGTCATTTAAGATCAGATCTTGTATAGATTTAGAGCACATGGTGATATCCAACATTGGTGAGTCACTAGATTTGAAATATCTCTTAACTTAAAACTTAAGTAAAGGGTATTTTGGTCATTTCACCTCCAAAAGGGTATTTTGGTAATTTCTCTCATGATTTTAAGGGTATATTAGTCAAGTGACAAAATTCCTTTTAATATTAACCCTTAGGGTTTGATGATCATAATTAGGATTTTCTTATTAGGGTTTAGGGTTCCCGAATCAGAAATTAGGGTTCCTAACTATTTGTTAGGGTTTCTTAATTGTAGATTAGGGTTTATAATCCACCGCTAGGGTTTACTAAGGTTATACCTTATATGACCAACACTTGATCATCAATCTTATACTGTACTAACACTTACTCACAGATACAATTATTATAGCTGTATTAACTATCGAATCCCTGTCCGTAACTAGGGTTAGGGTTTTCATTAGCTATTAAACATAACTTAACTCTTATTACTCAGTCAATACATAGTTTGACCATCATCCTAAGCTCATATCACATATACTCAGCACAATATTGATAATCAATACCAATATTACATATTAAAAAAATATTCATAAAAATTGAATTATTTAAAATTTTGAGTCCTTACAGATTTTGGGACAAAACTCCTTAACACTCTACATTTGCAAAATGGCTACTAGCTTATTTAAGTTTTAATTCCTTTTGGGTATACAAAACAATTTTAATGAGGTAATATTATTACATTGTGATAGGTTTCGGATATATAAATATTTTTTCATATAATTCATGTACATTGGGTTAGTCCCAATAATATTTATAATCGGTCTAAATATAATTCAGTTGGGTACTAGCAACCCATTATTTCCATAAAACTTTATTATTTTAAATCCACATAAATGTTAAAATAAATATTTAATAATAATATTTATTTACTAAAATTTATTTTCTCCCATATATTTAAAATACACATTTAATTAACCCAACGCACATCATGTTGTCACATAAGCTCAATTATGTAACTTAGTAAAATTATATGAATCATTTAATTTTATCATATAGTTTTATATATCATGTAATCACACTGTAATGTCACCCTTATTTTATATTAAATGGATGTAGCAACTATATGACATATGGTCACACATTACTTATTATTGCACATAGCAAATACTTTAATAATAAAAATTATTAGTCTAATCATACCATTTAAATTATTAATTCAATATAATAATATTAATCAATCTTAGGATTAAATCATTCCTTCTTTAATTTACTTAATGAATTTCTTAATCTTTCATCATGCTACACTAGGCAATTCACATAAGCTTTAAATTAAGCTTTTCATTAATTCCACCATATTACTATACTCGTCATATAGTTCTCAAATACTTAACTTAATTTAATAGAATTTTTATATCCCATATCACAATAATATTTATTTATATTCAACTTTTATTAACATAATTATTAATATTATTCATAAAATTCTCGGGTATTACATCCTCCCCATTTATAAAAATTTCGTCCTCGGAATTGATACAACGTTACACAAAGAGATGGGAATAGTCCCTCCTCAGTTTATCCTCTAACTCCCACGTAGCCTCCTCGGTGTTGTGGTTCCGCCAAATAACCTTTACAAAAGATATAACTTTATTTCTCAAAGTTTGTTCTTTCATATCTACTATTTTGACAGGAATTTCCTTTTAAGTTAGATTTTTCTCTACTTAGACTCATAGGATATCACATGCTTATAGTTATGCTTGTATGGAAGCAACACATAAATGTGAAACACGTTGTGAATGTGTTCCAGCTCGGGTGATATGGCTACTTTGTACGCCACTTCACCTACTCGCTTCAATACCTCAAATGCTCCTATGAACCTCGGCCTGAATTTTCCTTTCTTACAGAATCCTATTTTCCCTTTCCAAGGAGATACTTTCAAAAATATGAAACTTCCGACTTCAAAGTCTCAGTCCCGATGATGCAAATTTGCGTATTTCTTCTGGCGATCTTGTGCTACTACCAGTCTGGCTCTTATCGTTGTCACTACATCAACTATTTGTTGAACTAATTCTGGTCTTAAAATTCATCATTGTCCAACTTCATCCCAACACAACGGTGTTTTGCACTTTCTCCCATAAAGAGTTTCGTACGGTGGCATACCGATACTCGCATGATAACTATTGTTGTAAGTATATTCTACCAAGGGTAAGTGGTTGTTCCAGTTTCCCTTGAAGTCCATCATTCAAGCTCTAAGCATGTCTTCTAACGTTTGTATGGTTCGATCACTCTGCCAGTCGATTTATGGTTGATAAGCAGGACTCAATCTTAATTGGGTTCCTATCCTCTCTTGTAAACTTTTCCAAAAATTTAATGTGAAGTGTGGATCTTGATCAGAGACAATTGATACCGTCACTCCATATCGTGAACTGATTTCCTTTACGTACAACTTTGCCAACTAATTTAAATCAAAACGGATCTTTATTTGTAGAAAATGAGTTATCTTTATTAGTCGATCCATGATAACCCAAATGACATCATAACCTTTCTACGTGACTAGAAGTCCTACCATGAAATCCATCGTAATGTGCTCCCATTTCCACTCTGGTATTTTTAATGGTTGAAGTAGACCACTCGACTACTGATGATCAGCTTTGACTCATTGACAAGTAAGACATCTATTGACGCGCTCTGCAACCTCTCGTTTCATATTGGGCCACCAAAAGTGTTGTCTAAGATCTCGTTACATTTTCGTGCCTCCTGGATGAACAAAATAAGTCGTACGATGTGCTTCATGCAAGATTTTTTCTCTCAGTTCAGTTATTGCTGGCACTCATACTTGACCTTCAAATCTCAATATACCGTCCTTATCTACCTTGAACTTTTTTTCTTCATTTTCTACTATTTTCTTCCTTATCTTCTTGCATTCTTCATCTTTCTCTTGCGATTCATTTACTCTATCCAATAATGTTAGATGAGCTTCCATGACAAATAATTTTTCTTCAGACCTTCCAGGTCCCATCACTTCTATTTCCAATTTCTCCATTTCTCTTATTAACTCCTCCTAAGTAGTTAACTTGAACAATTTTTCCATTCCCTTTCTACTCAATGCATTGACAATTACGTTCACCTTTCCCGGGTGATAAAGAATCTCACAATCATAGTGCTTCATTAATTTCAGCCACCTCCTTTGCCACATGTTCAACTCCTTCTGTGTGAAGATATGTTTCAGACTTGTGTGGTCTGTGTATATCTCACATTTTTCTCCGTACAAATAGTGTCTCCAAATCTTTAAAGCAAAAGCTACAACCACTAACTCCAAGTCTTAGGTAGGGTATCGTTTTTCGTAATCCTTCAACTGTTGTGATGCATATGTAATGACCTTTCCATGTTGCATTAGCACATAGCCAAGTCCCTTGTGCGATGCATCACTATACACCATGAAGCCTCCTGCATCATCCGACAATGATAATACAAACACCTCGCTCAATCTCTTCTTCAACTCTTGAAAACTTTCTTCGCATTTTTTCGTCCAAACAAACTTCACTGTCTTCCTCGTTAGATTGGTCAACAGGGTTGCTATCTTGGAAAAATCTTGGATAAATCTTCAATAGTACCTAGCTAACCCTAAGAAACTTCTTACCTCCGTTGGGGTCTTCAGCTGTTCCAAATTACTCATTGCCTCCACCTTCACAGAGTCCACTGAAATTCTATCCTTGTTTATTGTGTGTCCTAGAAACTGGACTTTCTCCAACCAAAATTCACACTTCAAAAACTTCTCATACATCTTCTCCCTTCTCAATACTTCCAATACCATCTTCAGATGTTCAGCGTGCTTTTCTTTTGTCTTTGAGTAAATTAAGATGTCGTCGATGAAAACTACTATGAATTTATCGAAGTATGGCTTGAAAACTCAGTTCATCAAGTTCATGAATGTTACTGGAGTATTAGTCAATTTAAACGACATCACCGAAAACTCGTAGTGTCCATATCTAGTCCGAAATGCAAGTTTTTGTATGTCTTCCTCCCGTACCTTCAACTGATGATATCCCGTTCGCAGATTTATCTTCGAATTTTTTTTCTCCCATCAACTAATCAAAAAGGTCATCTATCCTCCATAACGGATATCTATTCTTGATCGTCACTCTGTTAAATTCTCGATAATCTATACAGAGCCTCATCAATCCATCTTTCTTCTTAACAAAAAACATGTGTGCTCTCCAAGGAGACACATTCAGCCGAATATAACCCTTATCTAGTAACTCTTGCAATTATATCATCAATTTCTTCATTTCTACTGATGCCATACGGTATGGGGCTTTTAAAATTGGTGCAGTTCCCGCTGCTTAGTCTATTACAAATTCAATTTCTCTGTATAGCGGAAGACCAGGAAGATCATCTGGAAATACGTCTTGAAAATCTCTGACTACCGATATATATTTCATTTCTACTACCTTCTTCTGAGTATCCACTATATAGGATAGGTAACCTATGCATTTTTTTCTTTAATAATTTCTTGGTCTGCATCATCGTATGACAACACGATTGCCTAAATGATAAGCTACCAGAAAACACTACCTTAGACAAATTTGGAGTTTGAAGGCTCACACTTTTCTTTTGACAATCGATTATCGCAGCATGGATGGATAACCAATCCATTCCCAGTATCACGTCAAATTCCCCCAATCTAATCGGAATTAAATCTATGCTTAGTTTGTGTCCTCTAAGGTTTGCACAACAATTTTGGTAAACGAATTCTACGGGGATTACTTCCTTATTTGTAACTTCTATGTTCAACGGGTTTTTTAAGCATTCTTGGGGTATGTTTAGTCGACTTGCAAATTCTTCAGACATAAATAAACATGTAGCACCTGAATTAAATAATATATAAGCATTTATATTATTGATTGGGATAATACCTGATACCACATCTTTTGTAACTACTACGCCCTGGACATTCATGTTAAAGGTTCTGGTAGATGGTCAGTTGGATTATGGTGGTTCATCGATCATAAGCTTGCTGCTTCCTCCCTGACGGCCGCTTCCTCCACTGCTCCCCTTCTTTGGACAGTCTTTGATCTGGTGCTCAGTTGAGCCACAAGCGAAATATCCCTCGATCATTTTTGGCTTTGGGCAGTTTGATGAAATGTGCCCCTCCTAGCCACAATTGTAACAAACAATGAGCCCTTTCCAGCATTCTCCTTGGTGGTTCTTTCCACATTTTGCACAAGCTTCACTCCTTTTCTTAAATCCTCCTTGATGACTTCTTGCTTTATGGTTGTTTCGGTTGTTGTTGTTATCCCACTTCATCTTTCCTAAATTACTTCCTCCATTATTACTTCCACCACGGCTCTCTCCCCCAGAATTCTTACTCTTCTTTTCCTTGTTATATTGACTCAAGGCCTCACTACCTCCTTCCATAATGATGGTCTTTTCCAACAGCATGGAAAACGAGTCGATTTGGAGAACTGACACCTTGTTGAACAACTAAGGTTTCAATCTTAGTTCGAAGCGTCTAGCTTTCCTCTCTTCAGTATCTACTTGATGCGTTGCAAATCATGCGAGCTCATTGAACTTGGCCGCATACTGCACCACCGTTATGTCCCCTTGTTTTAGTTCTAGAAACTTCACCTCCATCCTATTCTTCATGCTCTTCGAGAAGTAATTCTCAAAAAATAAGGTCTTAAACTTTTCCCAGGTTATAGTCCCTTCTCCCGCTCTCTGTTGATTGGCCTGCCACCAATAATTTGCTTCACCCCTCATCATGTACGTAGAGAACACAGTCTTCTAATCTTCACCCACACGAGCAATGGTGAAGGCTTTCTCCATTTCTTTGATCCAGTTCTACGTGTCGATAGGGTCAGTAGTACCCCCAAATTCTGGAGGGCCTATGCTCCTAAGGTCTTTAAAGTTTGTAGCTGGAGCCGTTTGGGGAATGGGTTGTACCGGTTCGTTGTTTCTTCCCCGTAGGGCTTCTCCTAGCAAGTCTACTAGTCGTTAGATAGGGTCTACTTGTTCCCTCTCGTTATTGACTGATTCTTTTGGTGCTGTTAGTCTACGTCTGGGCGGCATTTTCTGCATCACAAAATTTTATTCTTATTATCTAATTATATTACTTAAGTATTTCTTCAATGCAAAAAGGAAAAAAAATTATGACATGTTTTTTGAAATAAGAACATTTATATTCATATGCCCAATCATTACATTGATATGATCATTCCTAGTGTACTTCTATAAATGTCAACATCTATCCCCTAATATCACAAAAGATGGGAAAACACTAGCATACTACCCCTCTAACATTAACCTACTCGGGGTTTACATAACTATCCCATATCTCACACAAAAGATTGGGATTACACATTAAATATACACAAGATGGATATACTACTGGACACCTAACCAACAAGTTATCCCAACATCCCGCGCTTCACTGGGCTCTTGTACTCAATCTATGTCATGTGAGCCATCATATCTCTACTCAATGTTGAATGGGTTTGCCCTTGTTCTGCCGGATAATGGTACATGCCATCGATCAACCTCTCCATAGTTGTGCGAAAAGCATAGCCCATTCGGTTCATCTCCCTCTTCTTACATCTTGTCGTATCCTCTAAGTACTTAGTTTTTTCGTTGGCTTCCTCCCACTTCTCCTCGAAGTGAATCCTCTCCATGACCTCCATCTCCAGTTGTGTGCGAAGAGCCTCCTTCTTGGTTTTCTCACATAACTCCCTCTGCTTGGGCTCCTCTAGCTTACCCGCCAATTCTATATTCTTGGCTATCGAACGGTGAAAAAGGGTTCCAATCTATATACCTGCTTCCTTGCGATATGCAAGTTCTACCTCCATCTCCAGCTTCCTCTTATGGTCTTCATCCCTCAACTTCTGAATCTCTGTTTCTCTCTCCTGAGCCTGAGTCTCTAGTTCCTCAACTCATCATTCAAATTCCAAAATCCGCTCCTCATAATACCCCAACATCTGGTCCTTGAATATAGCCTCGTTGGAATCTTCTACGGGCTCATCCTTTATGGGTTCTTCCTCGGGATCCGAATCTGCGAGATATGGCTCCATCTCTTCCTCCTCATCCTCATCATCTATAGGGGCTACTGCCAAAATGGGCTCCACTATCAAAGGTGCCTCATACACCACGTGTATGTCATGTGGCTCGTCCTCTACCTCTTTACTTGGTCCTCCCAAGTTCAACATCCTACAACCACAAACACATGACAACAAACAACAAACTCCATTAGAATGTCAAAATTCATTGTATGGAATGAAAATATATTTCATAACGCCACTAAATCTCTAGGAAAACTTTACATGAGTTTTATCTCCTTCTATCCTCTAAGTTCTACTAAGGTTATAGTCTAAGGATTCTCGCTCCTAAGGTTTACAACCTAATGCTTTGATACCAACCTCTAACGCCCCCAAATTCAAACACTCACATCTCGAATTTGATGCAACATATACTAATTCTAATAACATATTAAAATCATCAACAACGGAATAATAAAATAATTTACATTGTTGTAACATAAATATTCTTATCCCAAGGTCTCATGACCATTAATACAACATTCGAATAATTAAACTTAACACAACTTACACATAAATTAATCATTCCTAATACGCCATCATCCTAATAATAGTAGTTTTAGAATCATAAGGGCTAAAAGTTATTCTGTAGCCTTGCCCTTTCCCTTGTCCTTTTTGGAGGTACTGCCTTGCTCTACCTTAAATGTAATGTTTTTAGGAAAGAAAGAATGAGCAAGAAATTTGCCCAGCAAGCAATATAGAAATAAGGGTGAACAGTTATAAAGTTCAAATCTCAAGGGTATAAGAGTGAATGATAGTTCAAGGATAACAGGAAGTATCAATAATTCTAAATAATTGTTGCTATGGACTAAAAGGTATCAACAAGATTCAAAGATTTAATCATTTCAAGATTCAAGAATAATGAACACTGAGCAGTCACTAGGGACTGAGAACTCCTGCTAGAAGTAACATCATTATACTAAAAATCAAATAAAAATCAAGTACAACAGGTGATCAGCCTAAAGTACCCTACGTTATGCATAACATTTAAACATGTTAGTATGTGCACGCGTTGGTTCCCTGACAATTATATAATTTCCCCTTCAATGAGGGTTGTTCATCTTAGTAGATTTATAAGAGTCCACACCAAGACAATTGGTTTAGATAGCTTTCTACCACATGATATTAGTCCAGCCGAATCAAATAGCTTAGACAACTTTAGGAATAATAAGTTCAATACTCACAACATGTGTCAAGATATAAAATAAAATAATATAACTTTATTCATTAATAGTCACAACATGTGTCAATACTCACAACATTTATTCATCAATAATATAACTTGCAATATTAACAACCAGATCATTCCCAAGAAAGAAGGGGCTTTCCGATAAAGATTTCTCCCTATTGGCGCGCAATTAGGTGACCAAACCCCTTTCCTCGACAGAACTTTCTAGACATTGTCAATAATACAAATAATAATATGAATAACTTGTCATCTCAATTATTGATTAAATAAAATAAAATATTGTGCAGATGATACTGTGATAATAATAGAATCAATAATGTGAGATACTATGCATCAATTCTCGTGTAATAATTGAGTATAACCGAGTGACTTCTCACGTAGCATCGATAATAATCAATACCGCAGCTACTATGCAACCACGCGTATTCATCAGCTTTTATCAACGGGTATTTCAACAGTTAATGGTAAAACTTTCGTCGTTATTTTTATAAAAAGATATTTCTGTTGTTTTCTAACTCCGACAGTAATTCCATTGTGGGGTCCACGAATGATTGTGCCGTCGTACGAAAATTTCCTGATAAAACAAATATTCCCCGACCAATCGAATATTTTATAACAACTTGCTTACTTTGCAAAATTTATAAATATTACCCACAACTATAACATTATAATAAATTCACATCTTAATATTCAAAAATGATATTTAGAGAAAAATTCATCTTTATTCATAAAAATTGGGGTCTTACAGGGAACTTGCCTCAAGTGAAGTTTACCAATTTATAGCTTATCAACACTTTAAAAATCCTATTATAACGTAGTTACACATATATGTATATTCATTAGTTACATAAGTCGAATTCATATACTTGATACGTACGTTAAGCACATATATCAGGTTCTAACTTAGTTACATAATCAGATTATACGTTACTAAATAACCAACTACTTAGTTTTGTTGTCCCGTTAACTTAGCTTTTGAAAGATTTTAGAAACACTTATCAAACATATAGTCAACACATATTGTATACTTAAAACATCACTTGAGCCATATACTATAGCTTAAAATATCCATAGACACATGCATCAAGTTTCAGATCACAAGCAGAATAAGTCAGACAAGAATATAGCAGGGTGCAGCTGAGCCCTAGTTAGGCTTAGGGACGGTGCAGCTACGCTATCCCCTGGCCAGACCAGAGTTGAGTTTTGCTCTCCTGGTTTTATCTCATTCTTTTAGTATTCTTGGCTATTAACACATATTAAAGAGTCTACCATGCTTTTAAGGTCCATCCAAGTTTAGCTTTACATGTTATAGTTTTAGTTTAGTATTTTTAATGAATTAAGGCCAAATAAGGTCATGAAATCATAAAGGCTACTATGTTCGGCATGTATCAACATGAGGTGGTCATATAATAGGTAATATGCATGCTTGCATGCATTCTATTCACTTACGCATAGTTAGTATCGTTTATTACTTTAAAACATGTCTAAACTCATGATTAAATAGTTTGTAACATACCCGACTAGGCGAGTACACATGTAGGTCTTGTTTAGTGACATAGGGTACTAGCACGCATGCCCAAAAATTTAGAATGTAAACCATAACATGCTCGTAAACATTAGTTTTCCAAAACTTTCAAGGCTTTTTATAAAAGTCATTTTGAACTAGGCTAACGCAACTTAGCGCATATAAACAGATTTTGAATCATGTTTCATGCATACCCAAACCATATACACATGCTCATATAGTCAGAACTTAAATATCATAAGTTTCGTCAAAGTCCATTTTCAAAACTATAATTTCCTTTAGTAAATGTATACTAACGCAATCCAGAAAATTCATGTTATGTCAAGGAGCCTATATTCACACGTTAAACCTATTTGTATGCATGTTCAAATCATATAATCATGTTAGAATTCACCAGATTTGAAAACAAAAGTTATAATCATTTCCTGGGGTCCAGCGCAGCTGCGTTGTTCTGAATTGTGGGAGTGGCGCTGCTCCAGAACCAATTCAGAAATAGTAGATGGCGCAGTTGCGTTGGTCTATACTACAGGAAGGGCCCAGCTGCGCCCTACCTGGACAGAACCAGGAATGGTTCTGCTTCTGCAGAAACCAAAACCCATACACAAAATTCTTCACATAAAATGCTCAATTCCAATCATATTATATTTTAACATGCATATAAGCTTAGATAACCCGTATATGTCAACTTATAATTCAATTAACAAGTGATTTCAAGAAATTCTAGATTTCATCAATATCAAAGTAAGAACACTGATATGTTACCTTTGTAATATGAAAATGCTAACTTTTGCTTCCAATCTCAAATAGCTCACTAGTTCAGCACCCTCACACTCTATAAGAACTTATCCGAAGATTTTTAGCAATGAATTGATATGGAAGGAGCTCCAATTTATAGAAAATAGATTACACACACAATGGTTTTTTCTACCATTTCAAACCAACGAGAAGGAGATGAAGATGATGGTTAATGTAGGTTTGGTAGCACATTTGCATATCACTATGAAGACCATTGCCCTTTTCATCATTTGCTATCTTGCTGAGTATTGAGATTGCAAGGAATAGGCTTAGGCCAGTGGGCTATACACGTGAGGAAGGAAAAGTGACAGTGATTTTGGGACAAAACTCCCTAACACTCAACATTTGCAAAATGGCTACTAGCTTATTTAAGTTTTAATTCCTTTTGGGTATACAAAATAATTTTAATGAGGTAATATTATTACATTGTGATAGGTTGGGATATATATATATATATATATATATATATATATATATATATATATATATATATATAATTCATGTATATTGGGTTAGTCCCAATAATATTTACAATCGGTCTGAATATAATTCAGTTGGATACTAGCAACCCATTATTTCCATAAAACTTTATTATTTTAAATCCACATAAATGTTGAAGTAAATATTTAATAATAAATATTTATTAACTAAAATTTATTTTCTCCCATATATTTAAAATATACATTTAATTGACCCACCACACATCATATTTGTCACATAAGCTCATTTATGCAACTTAGTAAAATTATATGATTCATTTAATTTTATCATATATGTTTATATATCCTGTAATCACCTTGTAATGTCACCCTTATTTTATATTAAATGGATGTAGCAACTATATAAACATATGGTCACACATTATTTTTTTAATATGCATATCAAATAATTTAATAATATTAAATATTAGTCTAATCATACCATTTAAATTATTGATTCAATATAATAATATTAATCAATCTCACGATTAAATCATTCCTTCATTAATTTACTTAATGAATTTCTTAATCTTTCATTATACTACACTAGTTAATTCACATAAGCTTTAAATTAAGCTTTTCATTAATTCCATCTATACTCGTCATATAGTTCTCAAATTAAGAAATTAATTTTATAGAAATTCTATATCCCATATCACAACAATATTTATTTATATTCAAATAAATATTCAACTTTTATTAACATAATTATTAATATTATTCAGAAAATTCTCGAGTATTACAACGGCAAGTTGGAGACCTATAAGACCCGACTAGTTACAAAAAGGTTTCAAACAAAGACAATGTATTGACTATGATGAAACCTTATAACCAGTAGCTATGCTCAAGTCCAATCGAATTTTGCTTGCAATTAAAGCTTATTATGACTATAAAATTTTGTAGATAGACGTGAAAACAACCTTCCTCAATGGGAAACTTCAGGAGGATGTGTATATGATACATTAAGATGGTTTTGTTTTAACGGTTGGAAGAAATCATGTTTGTAAGCTACAACGATCCATTTATGGATTGAATCAAGCTTCTCGAAGGTGGAACATCTGTTTTGATGAGACAATCAAAGAGTTTGATTTTATAAAAAATAAGGATGAACCATATATGTATAAGAAGGTTAGTGGGAGCAATGTTTCATTTATATGTTGACAATATATTACTGATAGGGAATAATATTCCTATGCTACAATAGATCAAAATCGTGTTATCTAAACACTTTTCCATGAAGGACTTGGTTGAGACATCCTATATTTTGGGGATAAAGATCTATAGAGATAGATCTAAAAGGATGCTTGGCTTGTCCCAAAGAACGTACATTGATTCGATGTTAAAAAAGTTTAGCATGGAAGATTCCAACAGAGGTCATGTGCCGATGAGCTATGGAATACATCTCTCCAAGAAACAGGCCCTAAAAACACCTGAGGATAGAGACCGTATGAGTAAGATTCCTTATAATTCAACAATAGGATCTATCATGTATAGTATGATATATACTAGACCAGATGTCGCTCATGTTCTTAGTGTGACGCCCCCAGAATAGGTCCACACAACCCATTCTGAGTCGCCAGATACACACTACAGAATTCAAATACAAACTTCGTTTATCAAACACATATTCTGTGAGTTTTAATACAAATAATAGTGCTCACACTCCAAACCAATGATGCTTTACATAAAAGTACAGTCAATAACTATTTTAGGAATTAAAATATTTAGAAAATGCTCAAGGAATCCTTTATACATGGGAGGCTATGCATCTAAGTTATAATAGATATCATAGGACTTGAGCATTAACCTTGGTTGACCCATTAGACCCCAAAGAAGAACGAGAAGATTACTATCCTGTTCATTCCAATGGTGTGTATCTTCTTGCCATATAATTATCTCCTTTGTCTCAAATTGGGGATTATATTCCAACCATACTCCAAGATTATATAGATAATGCTCATAGATATAGTCAGCAAGTGGATGTGCACAACCATATCTTATGATAACATGAGTTTGTATGTGGTTAGACATAATGTATGATAGTGGAAACACACCCTTAAAGCTCTTAGTACAATTATGTCCTCCTCATTCTAATCGGGTGCATTTTTGACGCTTTCACAGTCGGGTTCTCCTCACCCTATTATTGTTCACCAAAATCAATTACTAAATGACGTATAAAATATGATACACACATTTTAAGTTCTCGATACAATTATATATTGTCATGCTATTTTATAATGTATTGAGAAACTTCAACAGCCACAAACCATCACTCTATTCCCCTCTTATCCTCGCTCGACCCAGCTACACTCTTATTACCTGAAAGGAATTGTGAAGCAAAAGGGTGAGCACAAATAGCCTAGTAAAGAATATTATAACTAAGATAATGTAGAACAAATTATCCTTAGTCCTCAACAGGGATAAATCTGATAGAATACAGTAGACAACAATTTTTAGATCAACAATTGCAGCGGAAACAACAATCCATTGGAAGAGTCAAGTAGAACATAATGTCTACTATCTCCTCTAAATTAAAATTCCATCATTAATATTTCATCCCTGTAATACCCTTCAACCGTTCTTTGTTGTACTCAAGACAAAGAGAACTTTCATCACCTGTCTTCACCTGAACCACCAAAGATTATAGTTAAATTCACAATTCATGTTTATAATAATGTAAATCAACAGTTTTTCCTTGCCACAAAGGCTTAATAGATCTTTTACTTTTTGCCACAAAGACTAAAGACACTCAATAATCTTATCATCTTCTCAAATCAATGAACTATCCATGCACTACGGGCCAAAGAGGACTTTCACCATATCATTTGTCTGTAACATTACAGGTCATGATTATACCAATACACAATTCCTGGTCATAATCATGCCAATCAACAGTCCATCTATGCACTATGGGCCAAAGATGACTTTCACCACAATATAAGCATGAGGATGATGACAATGATATAAGGAATCAATCAAGTGAGATCAAGGATAAATATTAGAGATTAGTAATTCAATTCAGCTAGAGTTCAAGAATGTCCAAATGGTCAACATGATGATCAAAACGTGGATTCAAATTTAAGAATAAGATTTATATATCAAAGATAATTTGGTCAGAAAAGAAATCAATTTTATCGTGAATAGTATCCCGTGAATAGTACCTAAATGAATAGTACCAAATGAATAGTACCCCGTCATGCAAAGTACCCCGAGTAAATAGTACCTGAATGAATAGTACCCCGTCATGCAAAGTACCCCAAGTGAATAGTAACCCATGAATAGTACCCGAATAAAAATATTAAAATTTAATAACAAAGTTCAGACTAATATTCTAATGAAACGATACTGGATGAAGCACAAAACTCAAGGATATTCTACTAATTTCAGGGATTATAGAAGCAATACTTACCATAGTAAGTTTATATTTAATAATATGAAAAGAAATAATATACGAAACTGTAAATGGATTTTCACCCGTCATGCGGTAATCCATGTAGACAGATCTTTTCCACAAATAAAGAATGAGTACGAAGGGTTATTCAACATGTATGCGGTAATCCATGTAGACAGGTTATTCCCATAGATTAATAAAGAATGAATACGAAAAATAATATCCCTTACAATACGAAAGAAATAATACGCCTTACTTTAGTATGAGATTGGATACTGCAATAGTGAAGTAGCAAAATACTCTTCTTCTTTCTCTCTATAGTTTCTCTTGTGAGTCTTAGTGAATTGGTGAGAATGAAAGAAGAAATAAGCTTCTATTTATAGGAAAACATAGTTTCAATATTTGCACTTAGGGGCACGACTTATTACAGTTTAGTACCTCATTAATTGCACCTTAGTCTGGGTGACATCATCATGACATCATGATGATGACATCATCTTAGTGTTTCTTTAAGGATGATGTCATGCTTACATCATGCTTGCATCATCTCTTCTCTGATTGGTTGATTCAAGTTCACATGGATTGGTTAACTTATTACACTTTGGTAACCCTAAAGTTTTCCAAGTTTGTATTATTCTCCTTTAACTTTTGTAATTCACTTATCTTTAATAAACACATTTTTAATATTTCAACAATTATTCATTATTAATATTATAACTCACAAAGTTGACAACCAGATCATTCCCAGGAAAGAGGGGGATTTTCGATAAAGATTTCTCCTTATTGGTGCGCAATTAAATAACCTAATCCCTTTCCTTGACAAAACTTTTCAGACATTGTCAATAATGCAAATAATAATATGAATAACTGTGTCATCTCAATTATTGATTTAATAATATAAAATATTGTAAAGATCATATTGTGACAATAATTGAATCAATAATATGAGATACTATGTAGCAACTACTGTTGCAATAATTGAATAAAATTGAGTGACTTCTTACGTAAGCATCAATAATCGTGAGATACTTTGTAATACCGTAAAGCTTCTTGCATGCAACAACGCCAGACATCTTGTACTTTTATCACTAGATATTTCAACAGTTTAACGGTAAAAGTTTTACCTTTATTTTTATATAAAGGTTATTTATGTCGCTTTCTATATCCGACAGTTATTCTGTTGTGGGGTCCACCAATGATTGTTTCGTTGTACGGATATTCCCTAACAAAAAGAATATTTCCTGACCAAATGAATATTCCCTAACACAATGAATATTTTATGACAACTTGCTTTACTTTGTAAAATTTTCACATATCACCCTTAACTTTAACCTTTTATCAATTTAACCATTTACTTAATAGAATAATAATTATAAGAAAAACTAAATACTTTTATTTCATAAAATTTGGGGTTTTACACTTAGTGTAACAAGAAGATTTTAGTCGAATCCAGGAGAAGAGTACTGGAAGGTATTGAAAAACATCATAAAGTACTTAAGAAGAACTAAGGATGTATTTATTATCTACGATGGGTCTGAATTGAAACTAAAGGGCTATACAAACTCAAGTTTTGAAACGGATCAAGGTGACAGTAAATATGTTTTAGAGTATATGTTTACCTTAAACAGTTGCGTAGTGAGTTGGAAGAGTTCCAAGCAGCAAACAATTGCTGATTCATCGACAGAGGTAGAGTACATACTGCAAGTGAAGCTGCAAAGGAGGTTGTTTGGATGAAGAAGTTCAAAACTAAACTTGGTGTGGTTCCTAGCATTACAGGAGTAGTACCTTTATTCTGTGACAACACCGGAGCTATTTCATAGGTTAAGGAACCTAGGTCTCATAAAAATCCAAACATGTGTTGTGGTGGTTTCATTTGATTAGAGAGAACATTGAAGGAGGATATGTCACCCTGGAGCGTGTGGACTCTCAAGACAACATTGCAGATCCATTTACTAAATCTTTAACACAACAACAGTTTGATCGTCACTTAGAGAAGATGGGTATGAAATACCATGGCGATTGACTTTAGTGAAAGTATGATATTAAAAGTACTATGAACATAAGCCAATCATATTTGATATGATGAAGCATATAATTTATAAAAATCTTATTCATTTATTAATAAAATAATTTTTTATTTAAAGGTATTTAATTTATCTACATGGTGCTGTTATATTATATATGATAAACTCATAGTTTTAAGCTGTTAACGCCAAGATCCATCCACGAGCTCTAATCACCAAAGTGCGTCTAATCCTACACAGAAACGAGTAAACACCAAAAGCTTGACGGCCTGGGCAGCCAGGGGATATCTCCGGTGTGAGAATAAGTAAAGGTTGATATAAGGTTTACAATGGAGGCTTAATGCTCTAGTTTTGAAAAGTAATAATTTGGATGTACCTTAGAATCAGAGGAAAGCCTTGCATTTATAATGCTTTCACCACCTTCATGAAATCCTTTTCTAGGTCAGATTAAGGTTCTCACCCAAACAATAATTCCTTAATAGGATTGTACCAAATCTCCTAGAATTAAGGAAGTTGGTTTATAACCCAATACTTCTTTCCATATCCAGAGACCACGTATAATTAGGAACCTTAATCCACAAGTCCCCCGTCTACCAAAACAACCCCCCTAGGCCTAAATATCCTTGGCTCAACATTGCCACCAGTTTTCCATCAAATAGAATATTTGATGGAAGAGTATTTATAACATGGCCCAACGAGCAACAATAACCCAAAACAAGGCCCAATATCCAAAAAATCCAAATATCAGATAGTAATCCAACCTTTCAAATCCACCATCCAAACGCCATCATAACACCTATTAATGAGCCGCCCTCGATATACGGGAGCAGTTGAAAAGACAAAACTTATAAAACCCTTTTTCTCCCAATTCAAACAGTTTCACCAGACCATTTCAAAATTAAAGATAATCTTCTTCTCCCCATCTTCCCGACTATCTTCCTTCAAAACTATAATAATGACCTCCTCCAAAAACCCAGACAACATCTCACTAGAAAACTCCACCCCTATTTTTGTGAACCCTCTGCCAAGCATTCTCGCTCCCCCTACAACCGCTTCCAACCCCACTATGGTCACTCCAAACCCTAACACCAACACCACGCCTAACGCATCCACCAGTGCAGCCACCACCTCCACCTAGAACCCCCAGAGATCGATTTACAGAAATGATGCCAGAATGCCCCAACTAGAAACCATTTCCACAAACCAACACCCCTTCCCAACTCACTGATACAGATCTCCTCACAATCTGACAACATTACCAAATCCCCGAAACCCACCATCTCAAAGCTCTAAAACTCACAGATTGAATGTACCACCAATCCAATGGCTAGACCGCCATGCTTCTTACTCTGCTAGAAAAGGGAGTATGATTGCCCCTTCATGCATTCATCATCACCCTTCTAGGGTTTATTGGCATCGTCTTTGCCCAGTTGGTGCCGAACTCCTACATCAACATCATCGCCTTCATTGCCTTCTTCCACGAGATCAGTATTCCACCTTCAATCGATTTCTTCTTCACCTTTTACCAACTTGCAAATTCCCGCGAACTAAGTTTCAAGGTAATGAGTAAATAACCCCCAAAACCCAACTCCAAGTTCGACAAATGCCCACTGATGGATATCCCTTCAAGAAATAGAGGGTGGCACAAAGATTGGTTCTTCGTCAAAGGACCAGAAACACCCAAACTTCCGAACTAAGCTTCCTACAAACGCCCGAACGTAGTCTTCGGTGACACCCCTCCAAAACGAGTGAAAGAAATGGTAAAATTACTCGAGAAAATACCCCTAAAAGAATGGAGCTTCAGCCTCTTAACCAAACAAGCGTAGCTATACGAGCACCAATATAAGTTCTGAGTTTTCTACTTATATGATCTTTAAATTTTCTTCTGTCATTATTATGAGAAATCCCCTTTATTTTCTACAACATCCATCATCAAACCAACTTTTGCAGAGAGAAAAGACCTTGAAGAATTCCTCTCCGATGACACAACTGAAAGACCTGTTCAACCCTAAAACACCAAAGCCAAAGCTGCCACGAACACCACCGAAGATACAACCAATCCTCGACTGAAAAGAAGAGCAGTCAAAAAACCAAAAAACATCACAGGCCCTATTCTCATAGAAAGTCTTCTTGACATGCTGATCTACGAAAGAACACAGATTCTTTGGACTAAAAAGAAACGTGCGAAGATCACCCCCCTCACAACCAAAGAACTAAGGGATCCCTTGACGAAATCCAGCCACCCAACCCCAAAGCATACCCATCAAGCCTGACGAACACTCTGACCCCATCCCCCAACTAATCAGAAAACAAAAAAACACCGCTGACAGCCAACTGGGACCTTCAAAAAAGGCCCTCACCCCAACTGCAACCGATCACCCAACATCACCTCCCCAACAACCATCCTCTACACACTTACCCAAAGTCGTTCGATCCCCAACCTTATGGCCAGAGGATATTGAAAAATTTCCTCTAGACCTGTTTAATCACTTTGTCCTCCCAACCGACGACCACCGCTTGGGGACATATCCACCGTCGAACTCATCTGTGCAGGCATGATTCATCAGGCCCGCGTAATTCACTTTCAATTAAAAATTATAGTAATCATCTTCTTTTCTGAATCAACTCACCATAATGACCACTAAACACCTGCAGGTTGCTAGAGTCTCCGTAAGGCTTTCTAAAAGATATAAAGATATCGAAGCCGAAGAGAAAGACGCCTGTATAAAAAACGAGTTCATGAAAGTTGCCCTAACAAAGGAGAAGAACCTGCACGATAACGCCTCTTTCTTCTACGAAGGTCTCAAAACAGACAACGCCAAATTGAAAGAACAATTGGCAGCGTCTGAAGCACTTCAAAAAACTACCTCCAAAAAATATGACGAGATCATAAAAGAAAATGAAGTGCTAAGACAAACAACCAAATACTCACCCGCCAATCCATATACGTAATGAAGACAGAACAAGCACAACTTCAAATCCGGGTTGCTCTGGAAAAAGAACTCCAAGACCTCAAAGCCCTTGTCCCGCCCTTAACCGAAGAACAAAAAAACCAAATCCAAAGTGAATACCGAAGATCTCCTGAACTCATCAACGAGATTGTACAAATGTACACCGAAGGTTATGAAGCAACCCGAAGTAAAGGAAAAACTAAACTTTTCATTGCTGCTCTAAACCCTTTATTGCTCGATTCTTCCAACGACGAGGACGAGGACAGTTTTGAAGACAACCCAACAAACGACCCTCCACCAACATAGTTTTAAATTTCAAACTTGTAAACCTGAAACTTGTAACTTTTTCTACGCTTCAATTAATACATTTTTTTTATTTCTCCTAAAAATATTTTCCATAGCTGCTTTGCAAGACATCTAACATCAATAAACAAACACTCACTTAAAATGACTAAAAAATAACCGCCTTAAAAATTAAACTCAACACCTTTTAACTATTAAACCGATATTATCAAACAATCATGTCCACCTCCTATAGGGCAAAGAGATCCCACTAAACACCAAACAATCATGTTCACCTCCGAAGGGTTGAACAGATCCCACTAAACACCAAGCAACCATGTTCACCTCCTAAGGGTCGAACAGGTCCCACCAAACAATCCTGTTCACCTCCTAAGGGTCGAACATATTCCACCAGACAATCATGTTCACCTCTTAAAGGTCGAATAGATTTCACTAAACCCCCAAACAATCATGTTCACTTCCTAAGGGTCGAACAGATTCCATCAAAAACTAAATAATTATATTCACCTCCGAAGGGTCGAATAGATTCCACCGAACCCCCAAAACCCCGTGTTCACTCCTAGGAGTCAAACAAATTCCAACAGATTAACAATCACATAAAATAACACTAGTGAGAAAAAAATGCTTCTTTTCTCGATAATCATTGGAAGAATTATGGACTCAAAACTCTAACTCCAACCCTACTAAAAATACTTCTGAAGTCTTCTCGCTTGCCATGTGTTCTTGATCTCAGATCCATCCATCGCTCGTAGTCGATAGGTTCTCGATTTTGGCACTTCAATGATTTCATAAGGACCTTCCCAATTCGGCATCAACTTTCCTAAATTCTGAGGCATAGAAAATTTAACCTCACGAAGAACCAAATCCCCTACCTTGAATCTTTGAATCTTCACCCCTTGTTATAATATCTGGCCACTCGACGCTGATATATCGTAAGATTCACCAAGGCCATTTCTCTAACTTCCTATAATAAATCCAAATTGGCCCAAAGTCCATCCTCATTGTACACTTCCTAAGACCGACTGACCCGAAGAGACGGGGAACCAACCTCCACTGGAAGCAAAGCATCTGAACCATAATCCAATCTAAAGGGTGAGTCTTCCGTAGTAGACCTTGGCGCGGGCCGATAAGCCCACAACACACTGAGAAACTCTTTAGACCACCTTCCTTTCACCTCATCAAGTCTTCTTTTTATACCATTTAGCAGGGTCCTATTGGTTACCTCAACCTACCTATTCGACTGTGGATGAGCAACCGAAGTCTTCCGATGCTGAATACCCAACTCCTTCAGGAATGCCTCAAATTTCAAACCCACGAATTGCCGTCCATTATCCAAAACCACTACCATAGGAATGCAAACTAGAACACGACACACTCCTTCAGAAACTTCAAACATTCTTGCTTCGTGATCATCCGAAAGATGCTTGGCCTCCACCCATTTATTCATATAATCAATTACTACTGTGACAAAACTAACCTGCCCCTTAGATTTTGGTAACGGACCCAAGATATCCATTCCCCAAACAAAGAAATGAATAGGGGATAAAACTGAATATAACTCTTTTGGTGGCTGATGAGGAACCGAGCTATTTAGCTGGCACTTTGGACACTTCTTCATATACTCGATTGCTTCTTTGAAGATTATCAGCCTATAGTACCCCTGTTGAAGCACCTTATATGCTAACGACTTCGCTGCCCTATGATCACCATAAATCCGCTCATAAATGTCTTGAAGAATATACTCTACTTCGGACTGAACCAAACACTTCGGGAAAGGGGAAGAATAGGCCCGTCAATAAAGATCCTTGTTTATAAGCACAAAGTTTGAGATTTTGAGCTTAAATTTCTTGGCTAATAACTTGTCTGAAGGCAGAATGTCGTCTACCAAATAGTGGAAGTAAGGAGACATCTAACAATTCGATCGTTCCACATGCATTACCTCCATACGCTGAACACTCGGCTGATTCAAAATCTTCAAATAAACTGATCCACCAAATATACTCGCTTCGGTCATTGCCAACTTCTCTAGTGCATCAACTATTGCATTATCAAACCTATCTATCCCTTGAAAAGCATAAGAATCAAAATATTATAGCCGATCTTTTACCTCTACCAGATACTTTACTATTCTCGTACCTCGACCATCTAAGAGTCACTAAAAATAACTAACTTCTGTACCTCAAGACTCTTCGCCAGCCATAACCCTGCCAATACCGCTTCGTAATTGACCTCATTATTCGTTGCCTTAAACCCGAACCTGATTGCTTGTTGAACCTTAAACCTTTTCGGACTAGTCAAAATTATCTCGGCACCACTAACATCTGAAGTAGCTAACCCATCTACGTATAATGCCCACGAGTTATATATCGACTGAACTACTACAACCGACTATTTGGTCAATCTAACCTGATCCAAACTCCTATCTGCCTCAAAAAATGAACACTGCTATAAAATCAGCCAACGCCTGCCCCTTAATGGTCGTCTGATAGTGATAATCCAATATAAACTGTGATAATTCCATAGTCCATGCAATAAGTCTTCCCGAAACCTCTGGTCTTCCCAATACCTTCTTCAAAGGCTGATCAGTATACACCGCTATTAACCGACCTTGGAAGTATTGCCGAAGTTTTCTACTAGCTATTATAAGAGAAAAAGTGAACTTCTCAAGGTTCAGATACCTTGTCTCTGCATCCCTTAGGGAATGGTTCATATAGTAAACCGGGTATTGCTTACCCCCAATTTGTTGCACCAAAACTGCTCCCACATCCAACGAACTTGCCGCTAGATATAAATATAGAGGTTCAGCAAGAACTGGCTTCACCAACAAAGGAGCTGAAGACAAACAGCTCTTTATCCGCTGAAAGGCGTCTTCATAATCCAAAGTCCATTGAAAACTCTTCGTATTCTTTGGCCCCTTCAACGTATAAAAGAACGACAAACATTTTTCTGTCGACTTAAACATGAACCTCCTCAAAGCTGTAATTTGACCCGTCAAACACTGAATATCCTTGTACAACTTTGGAGACTTCATGTCCAGAATAGCTTGAATCTTCTCAGGATTTGCCTCAATCCCCCTCTTGCTGACTAGATAACCCAAAAACTTCCACGCACCTAGTCTGAAGGTACACTTAGTTGGATTCAACCTCAGATTGTAGTGTCGAAGAGTTTAAAAACAATCCTCTAGATCATCTAGATCACCCCGAACTGTCATGCCTTTAATGATCATGTCATCCACATAAACTTCCATGTTTCGCCCCAACTGCTTCGTGAACACATTATTCATCATCCTTTGATATGTGGCCCCCGTCTTCAATATGCCAAAGGTCATCTTCTTATATACATATACCGAATGAAGAGTGATTAAGGCTATTTTTGGGATGTCCTCCTTGCACATTGAAATCTGATGATATTCTGAAAAAATATCCATAATGCTAAGTAAAGAATACCCTGAAGTCACATCGATAAGTTAGTCGATGTGTGGCAAGGGATAGAAGTCCTTTGGGCATGCTTTTTCAGATCTGTGTAATCTATAAAAAACCGCCACTTCCCATTCTACTTCTGCACCAACATAACATTCTCCATCAAATCCAGATAGTCAATCTCAAATATGAATTCTGCAGCCAAGAGCTTTATAATCTCCTAATCGATTATCTTCTGCCTTTTCAGGGCAAAAATCCACCTCTTCTGCCGAATCGATTTCTTCATCCGGTCCATATGCAATCTGTGTTCAGCAACCTTCTGATCCACCCCAGGTATGTCACTGAGAACCCATGCGAAGATATCTTGATAGCACTGTAGTAATTCCACCAAACTTGTCTGAAAAGGCTCTGGCAATCCTGACCCGATCCTTAATGTCTTATCCTTCTTCCCTGGGATTAATTCAACCTCTTCAGTCTCTCCGGCAGGCATGACCAAGGGCTAAGTACTGCTTACGGTTTGATCTCTATCGCCATATCTTGCTTCTGCTTGCTGACCCCTACTCCCGAAGTGATCAGTGCGTTTTGATAGCATCTCCTTGCCAAATAAGGATCCCCAACGACCTCCCCAACTCCATGTGGCATAGGGAACTTAATTTTAAAGTGAGGGATCGACGTCACCTCTTGGAGGGCTATCAAAGTGGGCCTTCCCATAATCACATTATACGACGAATCCACATGCACCACGAAGAATTTGTACATGATTTCTACCTGCTGTGGAGCCATTCCAAAGATAACTGGTAACTTAATCATCCCTGCAACTCTGACTAGCTCGTTATTGAACCCATCCAATAAAGACTCTTGGTTGATCTCCATCTTTCTCCGGTCCATATTCATCCTCTGGTAAACGTGTGCATACATGATATCCACCAAAGACCCATTGTGTATCATCATTCGCTTCATATCCACCGAACCCACCTGTGCAGTAATTACCAATGTTCCCTCATGTGGTTCAATCAGTTCTGCAGGGAAATCGTTATCAGTGAATTAGATCACCAAACCAGGGTATGATCTTTTACACCATACAGGTTGGTCCACCACTGACAATACCTAAAAGTAGTATTCATACAAGCCAATCATGTTTGATGATCAAGCATATACTTTGTAACAATCTTATTCATTTATTAATAAAAAGTATTAATTTATTAAAGGCTTTTAATTATCTACATGATGTTATTTTATAATATGTGATAAACACATAGTTTTAAGCAATACTTTTAGAATAATGATGATGATCATTCTAATGAGATCTAAATTCTTAGAAAGCTTAAAACTAAAATAGTTCCCAATTGTTGGATTACTAAATTGGGGATTAGTGAATCCAGATAGATTGGTACATAAGTTGCTCGTTCATTGGATGAGGATGATTGATCTCATGATCATTTGTGTGGAGACACTAAAACAAGTATGTAGGTGCTTATTAGAGAAAAAGTTCATTGAACATGGCTCGCTAAGGATTACCTAATGGAGTTTTACTTGCCTATCAATAGGAATTCCTGTAGTAGTAGTAGTACAAGTGATCCTTGGACTTGAGATCATTATAGTATCTTGTGTATGATGAGTTATACTTTGACTTATTCCTTAAGATCCTTAGGGTATATCAAAGAGTATGCTTGGGTATAATAAGTTATACATGGAAATAATGTATGATCAATAAAGAATCTACCACTTCTAGTAAAAGAAGAGAAATATCCGATGTGATTCGATAAATGACAACCCAGTAGTCCTTGGCCAAGGCTGGAAGAAATTAGAAAGGAGTTTCTAATTTGCATTATATGTTGTTGTGCATTTAAGAGTCGAAATACATATAATTAAATAAAATAAGACTTGACAGTAATTCCATGTCTTATATTTAATTGGGACATCAGATGTATGGTGGAAGGATTGAATTATACGAAGAACTATTTACTCAAATGTTCTTTTATGATTAATGTTGAAATCTTTATTATCCGGAAAGTCGCTTGATCGCTAGGGAGGCTTATCCCTATTGAGAATAAATATTATTTATTTAAATAAATTAATAGTTTAATTTATTTATTTAAATAATATTAGAATTATTCTAATTGATTTATTCACAAACCTTTTAATATGGAGAACCTAAAGAGTCACACCATAAAAGAAAGAATAATTATTTAAGAAGTTAATGGCATAATCGTAATAATATGTTAAGTATATTTAATTTAATCTATGGTGATAGAATAAATTAAATAGCTTAATATTTATTATTTAATGTTTTGGAAATATTAAATATATAAATTAATAAGAGGAGTCTTATTAATATTATTACAATTATTATTATTTTAATTTCTAAAGAGTTGGAAATTAATTTAATATTAGTATTCTCATTTATTCCTAATAAGATTAGGAGGCTAATTAATTAAAAGATTTTAATTAATTATTCCTAATAAGATTGGAAGCATAATTAATTAAAGGAGTTTAATTAATTAAAATAAAACTCAAATCCTTAATTGTTAAGGAGGGTTGCCCACATCTATAAATAAAAGTCTTATTGTGGGTGAGAGTAGTTGACGCTTTCATAACATACGTGATTCCAATTGTTGGAGAGTACAAATTTTTTCTATAGAGATAGAAAACTAGGGTTTTGCCAAATACCCATCTTCTTGAATCATTCTTCTTCCTTTGTGGATCACCTCTAGAGGCCAACACACTTGGGTGGATAACATTGATCAAAGGATGGAACCAAACCCGGTGGATTCAAGTTGAACGCGAAAGAATTTGGAGGTGAACATGTACCTGAGGAAGCTCGAATCTTCAAGGGTATGATTCTTGTTCTTTATCTTTTCATATAATTAATAATTGTGCATAAAGGATGATTCGGGTATATGGTTTGTAAAATTTTAAAACTCTAATTTTTCATGCTTTCATTTGTTTTGTGCAATTTGATTGCGTTCATGAATATTACAAACCTAACAGTGGCATTAGAGCCAAACCTTTATGCGAATTATTAATTGTTTTAATTTGATATGTGTTTAGAATAATTTAATTGGGCATAATTTTGTTGTATAAAATTTAAAATATATATATATATATATATATAATAATCTTAATTATTTTATTATTAAAATAAAACGTTTATTTTAATTTTAAAATTGGATTTCATGCTAACTAATTAGAGTTGGAATTAGATTCCATGATAACTAATTGGAGTTAAAATTGAATTCCATGTTTCCTTAAATAAAAGAGTTTATTTAGATATGAAATAAGATTTCATATTATTCAAAATAAAAGAGTTTATTTGTGAATAGGAAAGAGAATTCGTATTTCCTTAAATAAAAGAGTTTATTTAGATATGGAATAAGATTTCATATTTTTCAAAATAAAAGAGTTTATTTGTGAATAGGAAAGAGAATCCGTATTTCCTTAAATAAAAGAGTTTATTTAGATATGGAATAAGATTTCATATTATTCAAAATAAAGGAGTTTATTTGTGAATAGGAAAGAGAATCCGTATTTCCTTAAATAAAGGAGTTTATTTAGATATGGAATAAGATTTCATATTATTCAAAATAAAGGAGTTTATTTGTGAATAGGAAAGAGAATCTGTGTTTCCTTTAATAAATGAGTTTTTTTTTACTTGAAATTGGATTCCATAATTAATTAAAATAAATGAGTTTATTTTGATGAAAGAATTTGATTAAAATAAAAGAGTTTATTTTGATTCAAAATTAGATTTTATGCTAACTAAATTTGCCCATTAAATGATATCAATATATATATTGAATGTTTATTATTCATGACATGAATGTTATTTATTGATGCATATGTAGATGTGTATGATAATAAATGGGATTGATTATAGACTATTGACCAATGTGATTGGATTTTATTTTAGTTGGATGCATGAATTTATGGGTTTTATTAAATAGGGTCTGCGTACCTCGTCTTCTCTAATTTTTCTTAATGTAAATTATAAGACCCCGAATTTTATAAAATAAAAGTATTCAATTTTTCTTATAATTATTATTCAATAAATGGTTAAATTGATAGAAAGTAAAGTTAAGGGTGGCATATGAATTTTTTTTTTCAAAATAAGCAAGTGGTTATAAAATATTTATTGTTATCGGGGAATATTCGTACGGCGGCGCAGCCATTTGTGGGTCCCATAATAGAATAACTGTCGGATGAAGAAAACGACAAATTTGAGTTTTTATAAATAACGACGTAGTTGTTTCCATTAACATTGTTGGAATACCTGATGGTTAAAATACAGTAATACGCGTGGTTGCACAGTAGTACATGGTATTGCACAATATTGTTGAATTATTGATTCTTACGTAAGAAGGCACTACTCAATAATTATTACAGTAATTACTGTTCAATATTTTATTTTATTGATTCAATAATTGCTGTGTTGATATTCTATATTATTGTGGTTTCAATAATTGTCAACGCATAATATTTCCCATTATCGCATCAATAATTCATATTATTTGAATAATATTATTAGATAACATTATTGATAATGTCTAGAAAGTTCACAAGGAGAGGTTTGGTCACCTAATTACTTGCCGCTAGTAAGGAGAAATTCTTATTGAAAGCCCCCTTTCCTCGAGAACCTGTTGTCATTATTGTGATTCTGTAATATTATTTGTGAATAATTAATTATTGATTTATATGATAAGGAAATATTTATTTGATGTGGATATAAATGATGGATTTATTTATGTGGCTATAAATGAATGAATTAATATTGAGGTATTTTATTAGTATTTTGTCGGATTGAAGGTATTAAAAGATCAAATCGGTGTTCTTAAAGCTCTATTGCGTGTCGTTGTTATTTTTTGATATGTTATACATATATAAGTTGAGTATATGTCCACAAATTTTGAACCGTTAAAAATTAACGTATGATTTGTTATGAATTTTAAAAGGTGTTGAAAATTGTCCGTTTATGGATTTCAGATATTTTCTGTCTGGAATTTGGAAAAACTTAAAGCTACAAAGTTGTAGAGAATTCGATTTCGTGTAGAACGGACATAAAATTCATATTTTTCTCGATAAACTACCTATTTTCTATGAATTCTTCAAGTTTCGTAAAATAAAATAATTTTATTAAAATATGGGTGGGACCCACTTTTGTTTGTTTTGAAAACATGTGCTGAATTTGTTTTCAATGAGGGTCGCTCATCTTGTTCAACAAAGTAGAGGTGAGAAGAAGGAGAAATAAATAATATTATTTTATTATTTAGTCTCCTTTGACGTTCTAGTAATTTCCTATAAATAGGTGCTTATGTTAGAATTGAAAATCACACCAGAAACATAAATTTTCTCTCTCTATATTATCGAGCGTATTTTTGTGAGTATTTATATATTTTGAGAGTTTTTTTTCAGTTCAAGTTTCCTTCGGCTTTACATCCGATATTCCGGTCAGAAGTACTGCAATTTTGAGGTAAGGGATTGTAAGGGTTATTATGTTTTTCAGTTTCTTAATTTTTTCGACCTTCAAAAATTTTAGAAAAATTTGAAATGATAATTTGATGAGTTTTCTCGATTGTGTCCAAAAATGGCGATTTTTGGATGTATAGATTAAGAGTTATGAATTTTATGAGAAAAGACTATTTTAAAAGTAAACCCTTATAACTCCTTGTGGTTAACTCTAAAATTGATGAAATATTTATTGGGAGTACATCTATATAATATCTGTATACCCTGTAAATTTCAGAATTTTTGGACAAGAGTACAATTTATGATAAATTTCTAAATATTCGGTAGTTTTGGCTATATAAAAAATAGTAAATGAATTTTAAAAATTTCGAGAAAAATATATGTTCAATATGGGACTAAATTCTGCTAAATCCCAGAAAAGAAAATTTGTTTGTACTGATTTGGTATTTTTCGTGAAAATAGACTAGTTATGAGTAAATGAATTAAATATGTTATGTGAAGTAAGAAAATTGGAAAATATGATTTTATGGCTTGGGAATCCTATATAAGGTATATGCAGATTTTTGATGAGAGTTTTGGTTATTGGTGATGAAATTTTATGAGTTTAACATTTTAGGATGATTAAATGCATTAATTAGTAAAGTGTAAACAATTAAAATAAATTATTTATAAGTTTAAGAAATGATTAAAATATTATGGTAATATTAATAATATTAGATTATGAGATTATTAAGTGATTTATAACATTTGTATTAAGGTGTTATGAAATCATTGATTTATGAATCTTACTCTTGAAATTAAATGCAGTTGTTGATCATATTATTTTTATTATCATATATAACATTTTTATAATTCCGATGATGAAATTTCTCTTTGACTTAAGTGTAAAGATGTGTAGATTATTGGTGTGATCGTGACTATGGGTTCTCTTTGGCCAGTAGTGCAAAGATGAATTGTTGAATGGTATGATTATGACCATTGAATTTATAATTGAATATTTTTAGCTTAAGTGCAAAGGTGAATTGATCAACATGATTATAATTATGGTTTATATAAATTCTGAAATGATTATGTATTTGTTTAAGATATGAATATCTTTGGCCCGTAGTGCAAAGATGACCTGTTGTTGAATATCTTTGGCATGTTGTGCAAAGATGAACTGTTAATGAATATCTTTGGCCCGTAGTGCAAAGATAAACTGTTAATGAATATCTTTGTCCCGTAGTGCAAAGATGAATTTATTAGTATGATTATGAACAGGAATTGTTATTTGGTATAACCTTGATCTCTGATATTTCAGGTAAAGACAGGTGATAAAAATTATCTTCGTCCTGGATGAGAAAAGGAATTTGGAACCACAAATATGATTATGAGTTATTCATATGATTGTGGACAGGAACTGTTGATTGATGTTACAGGGATAAAACATTGTTGGTGGACTTTTAACATAGAGAAGATAATATACATTATGATCTATTTGACTCTTCTAATGGATTGCTCGTTCCGCTGCGACTATGGTTGAAAAGTCTTATCATCTACCATATGTTCTAAATCTCTGATTTATTACTGACGAAGGCTATTGATAATTTAATTATCTTTAGTCATGATATTCTTTACTGAGCTAGTTTATATTATATTCATACTCAAATATATAAATTCAATCTTATGTATAAGGATAATTACTGATTATCATCTTATGATTTTTAATTATAAATAGAATATAGTGATTGAATTTATATTATATTCCTACTCAAATATATAAACCCAATCATTATTTCCTATTTATAATTAAAAATCATAAAATAATAATCAAAGAATTATTCTTATACATACTTATTTTGTTAATAAGTATAAGGATATGTATAAAGATAATTACTGATTATCCTTATAATTATTTATTATTTTATTTTATTTTACGAGAATAATTAGGATAATCAGTAATTAAGCCAACTTCTTTTATGCTGGCTGGCCACTACTCCCTCTAGCGGCCAGTCAAAACACGTCGTTTATTTGTCATTAGAGGGAGTAAATGACAAAGATAAAAGAAATTTGCTGGTCGCTACTCCCTCTAGCGGTTGGGCGCTCATCTCAGCCATTAACTCAAATTTTAGATGGGTGGATGAGCGTTAGTTGAAACATGGTTAATAGCTAACGTATTCCACGGATCATTTCCTATATATATATATATATATATATATATATATTTCGATTGATGTCTTAATTTAGCTAGACAATTATTGAAAGATGTTCATGAAATTCAAGCGTTTCTTGAGAAGTTTTGCCAAACCAAATTGTTTTGGTGCGGATTCAGATGTTGAAATGCGGAGATGAACAACCCTTTTATAGGGGATTACGCGGAAGCGTTTAGATGTTTGTGCACAATACATGGTACGAAGGACTGATCACCCTAAGCACGGAGTCCCTACAAGATTCTTGTAAGGTTAAAGTTGAAAGATTACTTGTAACCATGGACATAGTCACGCGATGTGTTTAGATGTCTGTACACAATACATCGTATGAAGGGCTTAACACCCTAAGTACGGGAGTCTCTATAGTCTAATGATTGTTAAGGTTTAAGTTGAAAGAGTACTTATAACCGTGGACGTAGTTCAAGGTCTTATGACCCTCAGTATGATTTAGAATCTTTTAAATTCTTGTTATTCATATCGCTTCCCAATTATTGAGCAATTGTGGAAGACTCTTATTATTCTGAAAGGTGAAAGTGGAAAGGATGAGAAAATTAAGCAAAACATAATAATTTCAAGAAAGAATTGAAACTCCAAAAAGAAGAGAAATGTAAAACTCTTAGAAGAGGAAGATGTGATGAATATGATGATCTTAGAAAGATTCTTAGAGAAAGAATTTGGTTGTAGAACCCAATGAATGAATAAAGTATTAACATAAAATCTATTTTGATAGATTGAATGAATAAAGATTAATAGATAAAATTTCGAGGATGAAATTCTTAGAAGAATGGGTGAATGTAATATCCCGAGTGTTTATGATAACGATCCTTAGCAAAGGAAATGAATAGGTTAAAGAGTATATAATACTCAAAATATAATTGAGTTCAAGTGAAAGTTATGAAATAAAACCTAGAATTTGTTGAAGTAATGAATGTAGTAGGAAATATAAAATCTATATTAAGGTAATGTGTTGAAGATATTCAATGATAAATTTTTGAAAAAAAAAGACTTGGTGAAAATCGAGTAAAGGAGGTTTCTTTGATTCCGAGGATGAAATCCTTATAAGGAGGGAATGATGTGACAACTCGAACGTTCATAAGTTATTAAAATAAAAATTTAATAATTGAAATTCTTATTACGATGTGATTAATGTAACAATCCAGAATTTTACTTGTAATTATAAATATTTATTGAATTATATAAATATTTAATGGATGTGTTTATTGTTGAATAAATATTTGTTTAATTTGATTTGAGTTGATTTGGTTAATTATTTGTTTAATAAATAATTAGTGGGTTAAGGAAATTAATTGTTATGAGATAATATTCTAATTTAATTTAATAATTAAGTTAGAGAGTTTATAATGTTTAAATGATTTATTCAATAAATTGTTATTAGAATTAAGTATGACAAATAACTATATTATAAAGGAGTTAATAAAATAAAGTAAAGGACTTTAATTTAGTTTCCCAAACAAGGCTTAAAAATATAAGTGTTTAATTTTAAAAGGGTTTTGCCAAACGGAGCCTTATGGCTTCTGGATTTCTTTTGAATTTTGAATTATAATAATATAAATTAAATAAATAAAAAATATATATTAATTTGGTAACTGATAAATTGAATAGGGGTAATTAGTAGGCGTCATTTTTTTAAAATTGGCGTGCATTGGTTTTATTTTGTTTTTACATATAGAGTATTGGCTTTCTGATAACTAACAAAAGAAAAGAGTTCTCAGAAGGTTACAGAGAGTTTTGAGAGAGACTTGTCAGAGTTTGAGAAAGACTGGTGAGAGAATTGTCTGCAATTAATAGGGATTTCTTAAGCAACAAAAGGTATGATTATAACCTTATTATATATATATATATGTGTGTGTGTGTGTGTGTGTGTGTGTGTGTGTGTGTGTGTGTTTTACGACGTGAGTTTTAGCGTCTATGTTCACGAGTTTTATACTTGCTGTGAATTCCAAATTTTTGTAATTGCTGTTATATAATTAAATTATAATGATTGTATGTGGTTATGAGGATTAGAACTAGTGTTAGATAAAGAATTGCATGATAACTACGTCTGCAAGAAAGAATTGGTTTCTTTCACTGAACATATATGTATGAATATGGTGAATATGGGTATGAAAATATATATGATTGTATGCTAATAGATAAATTGAACTTTGAATATATTAACTTGGTAAGAAACGAATACAACATAGTTAGAATAAATCAATTTGGGTTATAATTATGACTACAGTGTTCACTGTGTCAAGAAATATCAAAAATGGAGTTTTATTGGTTTAAAAACAGTGTTTCAAGGATTTAACTTCTCTAAAATTATTGTTTAAGTTGTGTTAAATTAGTATATGTATGTTTGTTAATGATTTACATAAATTATATATGTTAATTTAACTGCTAGAAGCCATTAAACTGTTAAGAATTGTTGTGTTCTGTTCTTTGTGTGTGGTTTCTGTAAGTTTCGGCAGGTCAACAAGAAAAAATCGAGCCCTGCATCGTAATCTTCATAGGCATAGTCAATAAATCAGCCGCCACAACGCCAATTTAAATGTCAGAAGTGCCGCTCGACTTAGTTCTCACAATGGTAGCGCTAGAATAGTAGTCTAAGTCAGACAGTTTTGACCTCCTGTAGTAAAATAGCCATAAATTTTTCATACGAACTGTGACGCCCCCAAAATAGGTCCAATCCATCCAACCTATTCTGAGTCGTGAAATACATGGTACATAAAATAACTACAATTTTATTACTACAATTGTCATGCAAAATACAACAACACATATGTTGTAAGTTTTGATACAAATATATACCAACTGTGACTCTCATCCCAACCTTGGATAGCACGTCACAATGGCACCTTACATAAAGGTATGTGGGCCAATAACCGCTTTTAGAAATTAAAATCTTTGGAAAGTGCTCAAGAAAACCTTCGTATATGGGAGGCCACGCGTCCTAGGTTATGATAGATATCATATGCCCATGTAATTATCCTTGGTTGACCCAATAGACCCCAAAGAAAAATGAGAAGATTACTATCATGTTCTTTTCAATGGTGAGTCTTCTCTTGACATATAACTATCTCCACTGTCTGCAATTGAAAATTATATTTCAACTAAACTCCAAGATTACATAGGTAGTGCTCGTAGATATACTCAGCAAGTGGATGTGCACAACCCTGTCTTATAATAACACGAGGTTGTAGATCATTAAACATGTTGTATGATAGTGGCAAAACACCCTTTCAAAGTTGGGTTCACCTCACCCTATTCGGTTCACCAAAATTAAATATCAAATGACGTATACAATACGACACACTTATCTAATGTTCTCAATAAAATTATTTCCATACTATTTAGAGAACCCCAACAAATATATAGACCACCGCTTCTATTCCCTCATTACCCCCTTCGAATTCCATTTACACTCTTGTTACTCGAAAGGAATTGTGAAGCAAAAGGGTGAGCACAACTAGCCCAGTAAAGAATATCATGACTAAGATAAATAATTTATCAATAGCCTTCATCAATAATGAATCAAAGATTTATAACATATGGTAGATGATAAAAATTTTCAACCATAGTTGCAGTGGAACGAGTAATCCATTAGAAGAGTCAAATAGACAATAAAGTCTATTATCTTCTCCATGTTAAAATTCCACCAACAATGTTTTATCCATGTAACATCAATCAACAGTTCCTGTCCACAATCATGTGAATAACTCATAATCATATTTTTGGTTCTAAATTCTTCTTCTCATCCAGGACGAAGATAATTTTCATCACCTGTCTTTACCTGAAACATCAAAGATTATGGTTATACCAAATCACAGTTCCTGTTCATAATCATACTAATAAATTCATCTTTGCACTATGGGCCAAAGATATTCATCAACAGTTCATCTTTTCACTACGGGCCAAACATATTCAACAACAGGGAATCTTTGCACTACGGGCCAAAGATTTTAATATCTCAAAGAAATATATAATTATTTCAGAATTTATATAAACAATAATTATAACCATGTTGATCAATTCACCTTTGCACTTAAGCTAAAGATATTCAATTATAAATTCAATGGTTATGATCATACTAGTTAACAATTCAACTTTGAACTACTGGCCAAAGAGAACCCATAGTCACGATCATACCAATAATCTACCCATCTTTACACTTAAGTCAAAGAGAAATTTCATCACCGGGATTATAAAAATGTTATATATGATAATAAAAACAATATGATCAATACCTGCATTTAATTTCAAGAGTAAGATTCATAAATCAACGATAATTTGGTCAGAAAAAGAAACCAATTTTGTCATGAATAGTACCTGTGAATAGTAACTCATGAATAGTAACTCGTGAATAGTAACTCATGAATAGTAACTCATATTCGTAAATGGTACTGTATACGTAAATAATATCGTATACGTAAATAGTGCCATATATATGAATAGTGCTGTATACGTGAATTGTACCGTATACGTGAATAGTAACCCCGACATGAAAAAGTAAAAATTCCACAATCAAACTCATATCAATGTTTCGGAATAATGATATTGAAGAAAATAATTACATTTAAGAAGAAAATAACATCCCTTACCATCCCTTCCAATCCCTTACCAATATAATGACAATATCCCTTACCTCAAAAGAGCAGTACTTCTGACTGGAATATCGGATATGACGCTGAAAGAAACTTGCACTGATTAGAAACTCTCAAAGTATCAAAATACTCACAAAATACGCTCAATAATATAGGGAGAGAAAACTTATGTTTCTGGTGTGATTTTCAATTCTAACTCAGCACCCTATTTATAGAAAAATGCTAGAACACCGAAGCAGACTTGACCTGCTACCTGATGGCTTTACCTGTTACTATTCCCACCCACCACTTTAGAAATAGAATTTTAGCACATTTTCACCAACCAAATGTGGGGCCCACCAATTCTAGAAATTTTCAAAATTATTTATTAATTTAGAAACTTCAACAAATTCTGAATCAGTCACCTCTTAAAATTCATAACAAATCATACGTTAATTTTTAACGGTTCAAAATTTGTGGACATATACTCAACTTATATATGTATAACATATCCAAAAAATACAACGATCCAACGGTAAGATTAAAAATTATAACTCACGCAATATATCTCAAGAACACTGATTTTTCGGATTATGAGTTCTTTGGACCAGTTTCATTCAAACAGTCACTACGAAAAATCCATAATGAATTTTTGGGTGATTCAAATTTCTACGGTTAGCTTACTACCGGGGCTTTCTTTTGATATATGGCTCATCTCCTAACTCATTATACACAAAGAGTTATAGATTTTACAAAATCAAGTAATAAACTAATTTTCTGAAAATTTCTAAATTTCGTTCTTCATTTCGACAAAATACTAATAAAACACCTCAGCAATTAATTCCTTCATTTATATCTATATAAAATATATATTTCCTTATCATATAAATTAATAATTAATTATTCACAAATAATATTACGTAATCACAATAATGATAACCAGTGTCGCTTCCAAGGAAAGAGGGGCTTTCCGATAAGAATTTCTCTCATCAAGCCCAAGTAATTAGGTGACCAAACCTCTCATCGATGTAACTTTCTAGACATTGCCAATAATGCTATCTAATAATATTATTCAAATAATATGAATTATTGATCCGATAATGGGAAAAAGCATGCGGTGATAATAATTATTGAAAACAATAATATAAAATATCAACGCAGCAATTATTGAACCAATAAAATAAAATATTGAACAGTAATTACTGTAACAATTATTGAGTAGTGCCTTCTTACGTAAGAATCAATAATTTGAAAATTACGTCGTTAACGGTAACAATTACGTCGGGTATTCTAACAGTGTTAACGGTAACAATTACGCCGTTATTTATAAATACTCAAACTTGTCATTTTTTCATCCGACGCTTATTCTCATTATGGGCCCACAATGGCTACGATTGTCGCATTTAATATTCTCCGACAAAGAAGAATATTCCACGACCAAATGAATATTCCCCGACAACATTGAGTATTTTATAGCCACTTGCATATTTTGAAACAAATTCATATATCACCCTTAACTTTAACTTTTTATCAATTTAACCATTTACTAAATAAAAAAATTGAATACTTTTATTTCATAAAATTCGGGGTCTTACACGAACTCCGATTGAGGTGATTCAAGATGATCCGGAACGAGGACGAAAAGACCTATAACTTTTATTTTTTAAGTCTTTCAATTTGAGGTCAGGAATAGGGGTCAAAATTGTCATTTGTGGGACTGATATGTTTTAGGAGGAAATAAAAGGGCGTCGGGAATGCACATATATAAATGTAGTGCTCCTGATGATAAAAGATGTTGTCCTAAGTTATAAAACATGAATATTAGGTCATATAATGATGCTTAACATTAATAAATGATGTATTAGATAAGTTGTATAAGCATACTAAGTACACACAAGAGAGACGAATCGGGCGTGTGAGGAATGAACGTCGAAACGCCGTGCCAAGTGTTAATGAACTTAAAAAGTGTTTCAATTCAATTGAAATGAATATTATAAGATATGGAATGGATTTAATATAAAACCAATAAGTACTCCTAGCAAGACTTAAGCACTTGAATGAACTTCGAGTTTGACTAAGAAGAAATATAATGAGTTATAAGTCTAAAGTTAACACAATCTAATTGAACATTGTGTATTAATTAATAGGAAGAGTTATATGATGTAGATTAAAGTTTACATTACAACTACTATGCGTTGCTATGTGACTAATAGTTGATGTGAATGGTTATATAATTGTGTAGGGCACGTGAAGTACAGATAACTGTAAGCTGTTAAACTATTATTGGTAAACAACGATCAAGGCAAGTCTTTCAGTTCCTATTTGCTATGTGAATTTGATGATGAACTATTTGAAATCTTTATTGCAAATAGCATGGTGTGTTATATTAATGTTGAAAGTATGAAATGTTAAAATCAATTTATGACTACGTTGATTGAGTAATGAATGTTGACTGAGTAAGGAACTCAATCTTTATACTTGTTATATGAACTACAACATGTATGTTATGTTAGTCCAATGTTTATGAGATGTATATCGAGCATGTGATTATGTGCTATATGGTGCATGAAAACTGTTAGATTTTGCTAAACTGTCGAGCTCAACCTTGCAAATAACCACTTTTGCAGGTTAAAGATTTAAGGTAAAGTATGTGCTACTTGAAAGATATGAATCAGATGTGATACTTGAAGATTTATATACTTTGGCTGAGTTATTATTATTTGAACCATGTTTAAGGATGTATTAATGTTGAATAGTAATATTGTTTTGCGATGTAAACTCTTGTAGTATTAAAATGATTCTGAGATATTTAGATGTAAAGGTAGAAAGTTCTGGGAACGAGAATAGTTTGTGATAGAAAATTTTAATTATTCCGCAAATTTCAATGGTTGTATTATCGTTTAATGATGTAAAATTAGAGGTTGAATGTATTGTTAATGACCGAAGTCGAGAATTAAATTGTATGAATTTTGGGGTCATTACAGATACCGACTTTGGTTATAATAAATATAGATTTATGAAGGGACCAAGCAGAAGTAGAAAGCTGAACAAAGATAAGTAATCCTATGTGTGAGAAATGAAGCAAAGGTTGCTACATTAGCCATAGAAACTTATAGTTTAGCAATGCCTATGGGTAAATCTATTAAGTCAATAAGTTGTTATTGTATTCCAGTTCTTGTTAGTAATATTATTTCCATTTTGTTGTTGGACTATGAAATCTTTGGTATTATATTTTAGAACAATTGTTATTTTATTTATAATAATAATGTTTTGTATAGAACTGGAATATTACTTAATGGATTTTGTGTACTTGACTTACATGAAAAATTATTTTGTAAATTGAACAAACTAGTATAAGAAAATGAGAAGATCATTCAAAGAGTTGAATGTGTGTATTTACCTAAATTCAATTGTTAATTATTTGAAAGGTTCAAAGAAATCAGAAATGAAACAAATTGGTAATTGAAAGGTTCAAAGAATTCAGAAATGAAACAAATTGGTAAAGTATTAGGATTCTTTGATAGGATCAAGGAAGGAATACTTGTGCAATGAGTTTCTAGATCATCTCAAATGGTTTTCTCATAATGGACGCCTCCTGATAAGCAATAATTGATTAATGTATCTGAAAGGAAAAATTGTACCTTTTTGGACATGGTGCAGTCCATAATGATTTTACTGACATTCCAGTATCCTTCTGGGGTCATGCCCTAGAAATGGTCGCATATCTACAAAAGGTAACCTCAAAATCTGACCCAAGACTCCATAAGAGTTATGGACATGGAGGATTCCTAATCTTAAGTATGTTAAGATAAAGTGTAAGACCCCGAATTTTATGAAATAAAAGTATTCAATTTTTCTTATAATTACAATTCAGTAAATGGTTAAATTGATAAAAAGTTAAAGTTAAGGGTGATATATGAATTTTTTTTCAAAAATACGCAAGTGGTTATAAAATATTCATTGTTGTTTGAGAATATTCGCTTGGTCGTGGAATATTTGTACCGCTCGGGAATATTCGTATGCACGCACGCGCAGCCTTTGTGTGGCCCCATAACTAAAAGCGATTGGAGGAAGAAAACGACAAGAATAAGTTGTTTATAAATAATCTACAGTAGTTGTTATCGTCAATATCATGTTGGAATACCCGGTGGGTAAAATAAAATAATACGCGTTGTTGCACAAGAGGATTACGCAGATTGCACCAATTATTGATTCTTATGTAAGAAGGCACTACTTATTAATTGTTACAAGAAATATCGCTCAATATTTTATTTTGATTCAATAATTGCCAAGGTTGATATTTTATAATCATCACTACATAGTATTTTTCATTAATTATCGATCAATAATTTATATTATTTGAATAATATTATTAGATAACATTATTGGCAATGTCTAGAAAGTTCGCTCTAAGGAGAGGTTTGAGTCATCTAATTGCGGCGACCAAGAAGGAGAAATTCTTATTGAAAGCCCCCTCTTTCCCGGAACCTACTGTTGTTGTCAATAATGTGTTTCGTAATATTATTTGTGAATAATTAATTATTGATTTATATGATGAGGAAAATATTGATTTTATGAGGATATAGATGGAGAAATTTTTTTAATGTGACAAATTAATATTTTATCTTTTTCTAATAAAATAATTCAATTAAATATATTATTTTAATAATATATTAATGATGATATTTTTACGATGAATGTGGGATATATGAGTATATGTGGAGGAGGAGTATTTTGTTACCAAAAATATTTAAAGCATGTTTTATGTGTTTGGGACCCCATTTCTCGATCGAAATTTGATTATAAATTGTAAAATCGTCTGCTTTGTGGATTTCTTGGCCAATTTTTGTTTGGAATTTGGAAAACTTTCTTCTCGCAAAGTTGTAGAAAATTGAATTTCCTATAAAAACTAGCGTGATTTGAATTTTTTGGCAAAAGGGCTATTTATTATGAATTATTGAAGTTCCGAAGTTCAAAATAATTGATTTTGGAAGTTTAAAATAATTTAAATAACAAAACATTTTTTACATTTTGTTTCCCTCATTTAACATGTGTTAGGGGTTGAGTTCGATGTTGAGAGCATACGTGTGAAGTCTTGGAAAAAAATATAATATTATTATTTTAATAAATTTTCGCTTTGGTGTTCTAAGCAATTTCCTATAAATAGGGTGCTTAGGTTATAATTGAAAATCACACCGAAATTGAAGTTTTCTCTCTATATTATCGAGTTTATTCTTGTGAGTATTTTGAGTATACTTTGAGTATTGCTATACTCAAGTTCGTTCATTCGGCGTTATTCCAAATGTAAGTACCGCTTTTTGAGGTAAGGGATAATAAGGGATTTTAAGGGTTATTATTTCAAATTTTTCTCAACCTTCAAAAATTCTCGAAAACATTTGAAATGATAATTTGATGAGCTTTGTTGATTGTGTCCAAAATGGCGATTTTTGGATTTATAGATTACGAAGTTATGAATTTTATGAGGAAAGACTATTTTAAAAGAAAACCCTTATAACTCCTTCGGTTAATTCCAAAATTGATGAAATTTTTATTGGGAGTACATCTATATAATATCAAGATATCGTAAATTTCAAATTTTTGGATAAAAGTACAATTTATGATAAATGTTTAAATATTCGGTGGTTTTGGCCATGTGAAAAATAGTAAATGACTTTTAAAAATTTTGAGAAAATATATATTTTCAATATAGGACTATATTCTCGCTAAATTCCGGAAAAGAAATATTTTTGGAATTGATTTGTTATTTTTCATGAAAATGGACTAGTTATGAGTAAATGAATTAAATATGTTATGTGAAGTAAGAAAATTAGAAAATAGGATTTTATGGCTTGAGAATCCTACATGAGGTATATGCAGATTTTTGATGAGGATTTTGGTTATTGGTGATGAAATCTTATGAGTTTGGCATTTTAGAATGATTAAATGCATTATTTAGTAAAGTGTAAACAATTAAAATAAATTGTTTATAAGCTTAAAAAAATATTATTCTTTCAATATCATTATACCGAAATATTGGTATGAATTTTATTGTGGAATTTTTACCTTTTTGAGTCGGGTTTACTATTCATGAGATACTACTCACGAGTTAATATTCATGATTTACTATTCACGAAGTTACTATTCATGAGTTACTATTCATGACAAAATTGTTTTTTTTTCTAACCAAATTATAGTTGATTTATGAATATTACTCTGGAGATTAAAACTATATATTGATTATATTGATTTTATTATCATATATAACATTTTTATAACCCTGATGTTGAAATTCTCTTTCACTGGAGTGTAAAGATGGGTAGATTATTGGTATGATCATGACTAGGGTTCTCTTTGGCTAGTAGTGAAAAGTTGAATTGTGGACCGGTATGATAATGACCATTGAATTTATAATTGAATATCTTTAGCTTAAGTGCAAAGGTGAATTGATCAACATGGTTATAATTATTGTTTATATAAATTCAAAATGATTATATATTTCTTTCGAGATATTAATATATTTGGCCTCAGTAATGCAAATATGAATCGTTGAGGAATATCTTTGGCTCAGTAGTGCAAAGATGAATTATGGATGAATATCTTTGGGTCGTAGTGCAAAGATGACTGTTGTTGAATATCTTTGGCCAGTAAAAGATGAATCGTTGATGAATATCTTTGGCCAGTAAAGTAAAAAGATAAATTTATTAGTATGATTATGAACAAGAACTGTGATTTGGTATAACCATGATCTTTGATGTTTCGTAAAGACAAGTGATGAAAATTATATTCGCCCCGAATGAGAAAAGGAATTTAGAACAACAATTACGATTATGAGTTATACATGTGATTGTGGACAAGAATTGTTGATTGATGTTACAGGATAAAACATTATTGGTGGACTTTTTAACATGGAGAAGATAATAGACTTTTACGGTCTATTCGACTCTTCTAATGGAGTTGTTGATCAATTTCGCAAATCAATGAATACGCAAGTATACACTTCACAACAAGTAATAAAGTGAAAGTAGAGTATCGCTCCCACGAGGAATTATTTAATAAAATCACCAAGTACTAATTCTTAACCAAACTAATTTTATTTAAACAATCTCAAATCGTGTTTTTTCTAATTAAGAAAACTAAATTAACTAATTAAAACTAAGATTTTAACGAATGAATTCAAATAAATAAAGATTAAGACTTCAATATCCCCAATTATGAATTATAAATCAATTATCCAATTATCCCAATTATTATGTCTACTGAATTGTTAACAGGAATTCTCAATTGCCAAGAGCCCTTTTCCAAGTGATCAATTGCCTTCTATTTAATCCAGATTAATTTTGCTATATTCCTATGCAAAACAATTGAATTAAACTCACATAAATCCCAATTCCTTATGTGTTACATGCCATGAAAAAGATATTTCCATTCTATTCACAAACCTAATTATTCACTCAGGTAAATAACTAAGTCACATGATATCATGCCCAGCCTAACCCTAGAATTCCTCTTCCAATTCCTTCTAGAGTAACAAAATAATTACTGATCAAATAATTAAGTAATAAGCACAAGACAAGATAAACAACTCACTTTAACATAAATAATTAGAATATAATGAATAACTAATTCATAGCCATAAAAAGTTCAATTAAAATCTCAAAAATAGTTAGTTCATAATTAATGAATTAAAACCAAGAATCCACAACTGAATAGACATCAAAAGATAAAAGTAAGATGAGAGAAGAGAATAGAATCTGTTGTCAGCAAATCTGATGCTCTCCTCTTGCTCTTGCTCTTGATCTTCAATGGTCTCCAAGTTGCTTCAATCTTCAAAACTAATAAGAACTAGGGTTATTTTCTAATCTAAAGGAGTGTTTAATCTAGGCTAAGCTATGTAATCCCCAAGCTAAGCTATGTAATCCCCCTTTATTTTATGCCTTACATCATGTATTTATAGGTTACAAGTCCAATTTTTAGTTTAGGAACAAACCCAATCCTATTTGGAGTCAAAAGGTGTCAAAATTAACCAAAACGCCCGTCCGTGCCATCGCCATAACTTCTTTGTCCTAACTCCGATTTCGATGATTCAAGATGTTCAAAAGAGAGAAGTAGATCTACAACTTTCATTCTTTATGTTTTTCGAAATAATGTTAGAGCTATAGTCAAATTGGCTCAAGTGATCATTGTAAATGGCAAGTTTAAAACGCGAATCTAGCCACCCCAAACATCGATCCATGTAACTTTTGCCCCAATTCCTATAAAATAACATAAAACATGCATGAATAGACACAAACACATAAAAACATCCTAAAAGACTTAAGAACAACAATAAATTAAGCCCTAATGTATCCAATTCATGGGTATAAAACTCACTCATCAAATACCCCCTAAACTTAAATCTTTGCTTGTCCTCAAGCAAAAACACAAAAATGTTATGCAATGCAATGTAATGAAACTAATCTATATGCCTCACTTAATCCAACAAAGAATGACGTAAACAAGTCTATTCAACCTACTTAAAGAAATCAAGTAAACATGATAATACATCATATTAAAACAAATCGAATTTCCCAATCAATCATCAAATCTTAGATCGTTATCACCGATATAGTGCGTGTGTGCTCCACAACAATGTTAACTCGATATAAAATCAAATTTAAGACATAATAGATATCTTTGAAGGCATCATACAAAGGCAAATTCACAAAATTCACTTAACAAGCTATATCCAACTAAAGTCAAACATCCACCAAGTTCAAGAGTCCAATCTGGATACTTATGCTTTTTACTTTTCATTACGGGGCTTTTTGCTCTTTTCCGCTTTTATTGTTTTTTTTTAACCATAATCGTAATGTCTCATTCCATTAGGCTAATAAAGGTCACCCCTTAGCGAGCTTTTCGACCAACGACTCCCTGCACTATATAAGACCTTAGGGCGCTTAGGTTTTAAGAGATACTTCTAAGCGCATTTACTCAAGTAACAAAGGCCCCAAACAAAACTAGCTACTATAAATTTTTTTTTTTTTTTTTTTTTTTATAGATGGTTGGTGAGTGCGTTTTTACGCCCCATCTCACGCTTGTGTTTATGGGGAGTGTTTCTCCTCAACCCACCACAAGACTCAACATGTTTTTTTTTTAAGCTTATATACCCCAAAATTTCCCCCAAACTTAAGTTTTTATCAAAATTTAGCCATCTCCGCCTATTCATGTCTTTCATTCCTTCACACTAGTATTATACTTAAGAAATCCATTATGTATCAATTTAAACTTAATCGCTTAACATAGGCATTTTTAACGTATAACCTTGATTATACCAAGCCAAAACAGAAAAGATTCAATTCATAACAAGAAATCACATCAAAGCCCTAATATTCAATACTATACTTATCTACTTAACTCCAGCCTCATCATTGGCAAAATAGACTTTTACTATCTAACAGCTTGGAATCATGCAAATATAAACTAATCAAGCAACAAACATAGTAAATAAACTACTATTTTTGCAATTTTTAATTTTTTTTTTTTTAAACAAAAAATCTAAATGCAAAACTAAATGTAAATAACCCAAAACATAACTAACTACAATGTAAATAACTAACTATATGCAATACGACACTAAAATGCCCCAAACTTAAACTAGACATTGTCCTCAATGACCAAATAGAAAAATTTAAAGCAGAGGACTTCCCGAAAATATAGCAATCTTCCTCCTCGCTCTCGCTTGCTTGGAGAATAAAGCAAGACATGGAACAAATTGGGCACCACACTTGAATTTGACTTGAATAACTCAGAAACCATGATAGAAGCAATTTTATTAAATCCTAAATAAATGCAAATTCAAAACTACTAATATAAAACTTAATAAAACTAAAAATAAAACTTAAACTTGGGTTGCCTCCCAATAAGCGCTTGTTTTATAGTTTCAAATGACTTCTTCAATTCTCTATCCAATTCCCTCACGAAAGTTGAGGAACCCTCCATCCATCTGGAAATAATATAGCTTTTGGTAGGTTCCCATTTACGATAGCCATCAGATTAAAGTCACCTAGAATTCTTTCTTGAGATAAGATCACATTCAAGAACGCCCGTGATCTAGTGGTTTCTCCATCAGGTTCCGCGAATATATTCTCGCATGTAGGCTTGTCGACACAACAATTTCTTCTTCTATCTTCTCTAGCTCATCGCACCATGGTTTCAAGGTGTACTTGCTTTTACATCACAGTAGAGTATTGCCGCATTTACATGACTACTAATCTGGACAAGGTTTTGCAAATCTAACCGGACTTTGAACTGTGGAGAGAAGGCACTTGAGGCATAAATAACATTGGCTCATCATCACCGGTTCTCACAATTAGTTCTTCACCGACCTTGTTGTCATTATCCCCACTTGTCTCCTCTTTTTCATCTCGTGGCTCATCCAACAGATTTGGCTCTTGCTCACCACCTGCCTCTAATCCATGTCATAGGGCTGTGTGTATTGAGGATTCGTTGTTCAACGATGTGCTATCTGTTCCACTTGATTTTCCAAATTCTTGATCAACGCCTCTGCTTTGCAAATTCAAATTTACTTGATTCATTTTCTTGTCTTGTTCTCATTCCTTTTGCGTAAGCTTTACTAAATTTTTCCAAGGCTTCCTCCCAATTTGAATGTTCTTCCCGTTGTAGTGAAGGTGGACACAAGAAATCTCGTGGGTATGTTGACTTGGAGCATAAAATTGATCTTGATTGTTACCCATGAAAATCCGTGATTCCCCAACTCGATGATAGTTGTTGGATAGACATAATTATTGGGGTAATCACCACTATAATCTGCATCATACCGAACCGATGGTGCATTGATGACTCATATGATTTCCAAAGACAATAATCACAAGTAACCACCATACTTTGACGACGCCGAGCTTCAAAAGCTTCAAACATCCTCGAAAGTGTCTCAATCAGTACGACAATGCAGTAAAGTTTCTAGTCTTTCAATCTCCACTCCCCTCGTCGAGTCATGTTCGTATGGCCATTGATACACAAAGTCATCCATGGTACCGAAAAGAGAGAAATATAGAAAGAGAATTAAAATAAAAATAAAATGTTTAAATTAAGACTAATTTGATTGAAATTAATATCGGTAAATAATTATTAAATTAATTTCCAAGAATTCGCCAAAAAAAACTTATCGATCGATTTCAAGAATCAATGAATACGCAAGTATACACTAATCAACAAGTAATAAAGTGAAAGTAGAGTATCGCTCCCACGAGGAATTATTTAATAAAAATCACCAAGTACTAATTTTAACCAAACTAATTTTATTTAAACAATCTCAAATCGTGTTTTTCTAATTAAGAAAACTAAATTAACTAATTAAAACTAAGATTTTAACGAATGAATTCAAATAAATAAAGATTAAGACTTCAATATCCCCAATTATGAATTATAAATCAATTATCCAATTATCCCAATTATTATGTTCATCAATTGTTAATGTGAATTCTCAATCGCCAAGAGCCCTTTTCCAAGTGATCAATTGCCTTCTATTTAATCCAGATTAATTTTGCTATATTCCTATGCAAAACAATTGAATTAAACTCATTATAATCCCAATTCCTTATGTGTTACATGTGGCAAAAAGATATTTCCATTCTATTCACAAACCTAATTATTCACGCGCAAATAACTAAGTCACATGATATCATGCCCAGCTTCTAACCCTAGAATTCCTCTTCCAATTCCTTCTAGAGTAACAAAATAATTATCGATCAAATAATTAAGCAATAAGCACAAGACAAGATAAACAACTCACTTTAACATAAATAATTAGAATATAATGAATAACTAATTCATAGCCATAAAAGTTCAATTGAAATCTCAAAAATAGTTAGTTCATAATTAATGAATTAAAACCAAGAATCCACAAATCAATAGACATCAAAAGATAAAAGTAAGATGAGAGAAGAGAATAGAATCTGTTGTCAAGAAATCTAATGCTCCCTCTTGCTTTGCTTTCTTGATCTTCAATGGTCTCCAAGTCGCTTCAATCTTCAAAACTAATAAGAACTAGGGTTATTTTCTAATCTAAAGGAGTGTTTAATCTAGGCTAAGCTATGTAATCCCCAAGCTAAGCTATGTAATCCCCCTTTATTTTATGCCTTACAACATCATGTATTTATAGGTTACAAGTCCAATTTTTAGTTTAGAACAAACCCAATCCTATTTGAGTCAAAAAGGTGTCAAAATTACCCCAAAACGCTGCCCAGTGCCATCACTAAGTTCTTTCTCAGCACTTCAAATACTGGGTACCAAGGCTCAGTCTTCGCTTTCCCTGAGTTGCTCCTGCTATAAGCATAGGCCTGTAAAATGGCGCCCCATGTCGCCCAAAATCCGACATTTTCTCGTCCGACGCCCTTTGGGAAAATGGCCATAACTTCTTTGTCCGAACTCCGATTTCGATGATTCAAGATGTTCCGGAAAGAGAAGAAGTAGATCTACAACTTTCATTCTTTGTGTTTTCCGAAATAATGTTATGAGCTATAGTCAAATTGGCTCTGAAGTGACTGTTGTGTAAATGGCAAGCCAAAAACGTGAATCTAGCCACCCCAAACATCGATCCATGTAACTTTTGCCCCAATTCCTATAAAATAACATAAAACATGCATGAATAGACACAAACACATAAAAACATCCTAAAAGACTTAAGAACAACAATAAATTAAGCCCGAATGTATCCAATTCATGGGTATAAAACTCACTCATCAGGAGTGCTCGTTCCGCTGCAACTATGGTTGAAACTTTTTTTATCATCTACCATGTGTTCTAAATCTCTGATTTATTATTGATGAAGGCTATTGATAATTTAATTATCTTTAGTCATGATATTTTTTTTTATCGAAGTTAGTTGTGCTTCACCCTTTTTTTGCTTCACAATTCTTTTCGTGTAATAAAAGTGTAGTGGGTCTAGCTGGGAATAACAAGGAATAGAATCTATGGTCTATAGATGTTGAGGGTGAGGTGAATTTAACTTGAAGGGTGTTTTGCCACTATCATACAAGATGTCTAATGACATACAACCTCATGTCATCATAAGACAGGTTGTGCTCATCCACTCTGTCGAGTATATCTACCAAAGACTACCTTTATGATCTTGGAGTCTATTTGAAATTTAACTCTCAATTAGAGACAAGAGAGATAATGATATGTCAAGAGAAAACTCACCATCAAAAGAATATGATAGTAATCTTCTCATTTTTCTTTGGGGTTTATTGGGTCAACCAAGGATAATTCGTGGCCTATATGATATCTATCATAACCTGTAAGCATGGCCTCCCATGCAATAAGGTTTCTTGAGCACTTCCCAAAGATTCTAATTTCTAAAATAGTTTTCACTATACCTTTATGTAAGGTGTCATTACGAGGTGTCATTCCACTATTGGGACATGAGTCACATGATTGATATATATTTGTATCCAAATTCACAAAGATATGTGTTATTGTATTTTGCACGACAATTGTTGTAATAAAGTTGTAGTTGTTTTCATGCATCATGTATTTGGCGACTCGTAATGGGCCTGATGGAATGGACCTATTTTGGGGTCGCCACATTTGGTATCGAGCTTAGGATATGATCTCCCCAGCGAGATCGGATTAGAACTAAGAGGGAGAGATGAGTAAATCCTTCGCTAGTGTGTCCTACCTAAGCTTAATTGTTGGCTGGCCATAATATACTATATATGTGATATGTTAATTTGCTTAATTAACCCTTGTTTTATGGCAAGATTTGAGAATGACAAATTTGAGAGTGCTAACAATGGAGTGAATGAGACTGTGGGGATACCTCTAATCGCCAACCGTGATAATGTGATGTCAAAGTAAGAAGGAATTAGAGATATCCATGTGGTGAGTGAATAATTGATAGTTGCACCCTTAGATAGTCGCAAAGACCCAGTCAATTTTATGAAATAAAAGTATTCAATTTTTCTTATAATTACAATTCAAGAAAATGGTTAAATTGATAAAAAGTTAAAGTTAAGGGTGATATATGAAATTTTTTTCAAAAAATACGCAAGTTTTGGTTATAAAATATTCATTGTTGTTTGAGAATATTCGTTTCGTCGTGGAATATTCAGACGGTTCGAGGAATATTCGACATTTACGAACCCAAATGCACGGGAGATGAGCAATTTTGATGTGGGCCCCATAACTAAAAGCGATCGAGGAAGAAAACGACATAATAATAAGTTGTTTATAAATAATTTTTTTCAAAATACAGAATTGTTATTATCGCTAATATCGTTGGAATACTCCCTATGGTAAAGTAAAGTAATACGCTATTGTCAGATAAGAGAGTTACCAGTTGATTGCACCAATTATTGATTCTTACGTAAGTAAGAAGGCACTACTCAATAATTGTTACAAAGAATTACGCTCAATATTTTATTTTTGATTCAATAATTGTCAAGGCTGATATTTTATAATTGTCAATACTACATAAAGATTTTTCATTAATTATCGATCAATAATTTATATTATTTGAATAATATTATTAGATAAAGATTATTGGCAATGTCTAGAAAGTTCTCGCTCTAAGGAGAGGTTTGTCACCTAATCAAGGCCACCAAGAAGGAGAAATTTTATCGAAAGCCCCTCTTCCCTGAAACCGCCTCGTCACAATAATGTGTTTCTCGTAATATTATTTGTGAATAATTAATTATTGATTTATATGATGAGGAAAATATTGATTTTATGAGGATATAGATGGAGAAAATTTTTAATGTGACAATTGTTGAAAATTAATATTTTATCTTTTTCTCGATAAAATAATTCAATTAAATATATTATTTTAATAATATATTAATGATGATATTTTTACGATGAATGTGGGATATATGAGTATATGTGGAGGAGGAGTATTTTGTTACCAAAAATATTTAAAGCATGTTTTATGTGTTTGCGGACCCCATTTCTCGACCGAAATTTGATTATAAATTTTGTAAAATCGTCTGCTTGTGGATTTCTTGGCCAATTTTTGTTTGAATTTGGAAAAACTTTCTTCTTTGCAAAGTTGTAGAAAATTGAATTTCCTATAAAAACTCAAGCGATTCAATTTTTCCGCAAAAGGGCTATTTATTATGAATTATTGAAGTTCAAGTTCAAATAATTGATTTTTGAAGTTTAAAATAATTTAAATAACAAAACGTTTTTTACATTTTGTTTCCCTCATTTAACATGTGTTAGGGCTGAGTTCTGATGTTGAGAGCATACGATGAAGTCTTGGAAAAAATATATATATATTATTTTTAATAAATTTTCTGCTTGTGTTTCTAAGCAATTTCCTATAAATAGGTGCTTAGGTTATAATTGAAAATCACACCGTAAATCAAGTTTTCTCTCTATATTATCGAGCGATTCTTGTGAGTATTTTTTGAGTATACTTTGAGTATTGCTATACTAAGCAAGTTCGCTCAACGTTATTCCAAATGTAAGTATCGCTTTTTTTGAGGTAAGTGGATAATAAGGATTTTAAGGGTTATTATTTCAAATTTTCCTGAACCTTCAAAAATTCTGAAAAATTTTGAAATGATAATTTGATGAGTTTTGTTGATTGTGTCCAAAATGGCGATTTTTGGATGTATAGATTAAGAGTTATGAATTTTATGAGGAAAGACTATTTTAAAAGAAAACCCTTATAACTCCTTGTGGTTAATTCCAAAATTGATGAAATTTTTATTGGGAGTACATCTATATAATATCAAGATATCGTAAATTTCAGAATTTTTGGATAAAAGTACAATTTATGATAAATGTTTAAATATTCGGTGGTTTTGGCCATGTGAAAATAGTAAATGACTTTTAAAAATTCTCGAGAAAATATATGTTCAATATAGGACTATATTCTCGCTAAATTCCAAAAAAGAAATATTTTTGAACTGATTTGTTATTTTTCATGAAAATGGACTAGTTATGAGTAAATGAATTAAATATGTTATGTGAAGTAAGAAAATTAGAAAATAGGATTTTATGGCTTGAGAATCCTACATGAGGTATATGCAGATTTTTGATGAGGATTTTGGTTATTGGTGATGAAATCTTATGAGTTTGGCATTTTAGAATGATTAAATGCATTATTTAGTAAAGTGTAAACAATTAAAATAAATTGTTTATAAGCTTAAAAAAATATTATTCTTCAATATCATTATACCAAATATTGGTATGGATTTTATCAGGAATTTCTACCTTTTTGAGTCTAAGTTTACTATTCATGAGATACTATTCACGAAAGTTACTATTCATGAGTTACTATTCACGGTTACTATTCATGAGTTACTATTCATGACAAAAATTGTTTTTTTTTCTAACCAAATTATAGTTGATTTATGAATATTACTCGAGATTAAAACTATATATTGATTATATTGATTTTATTATCATATATAACATTTTTATAACCCCGATGTTGAAATTCTCTTTCACCGAGTGTAAAGATGGGTAGATTATCGGTACGATCATGACTAGGTTCTCTTTGGCCAAGAGTGAAAAGTTGAATTGTGACCGGTATGATCATGACCATTGAATTTATAATCAATATCTTTAGCTTAAGTGCAAAAGGTGAATCGATCAACATGGTTATAATTATTGTTTATATAAATTCAAATGATTATATATTTCTTTTCGAGATATTAATATATTTGGCCTCAGAATGCAAATATGAATCGTTGAGGAATATCTTTGGCCTTCAGAGTGCAAAAGATGAATTGTGGATGAATATCTTTGGGTCGAAAGTGCAAAGATGACTTTGTTGTTGAATATCTTTGGCCCAGAAAAAGATGAATCGTTGATGAATATCTTTGCCCGTAGTGCAAAAAGATAAATTTATTAGTATGATTATGAATGTGAACTGTGATTTGGTATAACCATGATCTTTGATGTTTCGTAAAGACAAGTGATGAAAATTATCTTCGCCCGAAATGAGAAAAGGAATTTAGAACAACAATTACGATTATGAAGTTATACATGTGATTGTGGATGAATTGTTGATTGATGTTACAGGATAAAACATTGTTGGTGGATTTTTTAACATGGAGAAGATAATAGACTTTTATGGTCTATTCGACTCTTCTAATGGAGTGCTCGTTCTACCGCAACTATGGTTGAAATTTTTTTATCATCTACCATATGTTCTAAATCTCCCATTTATTATCGATGAAGGCTATTGATAATTTAATTATCTTTAGTCATGATATTTTTTTTATCGAAGTTAGTCAGGTTTCACCCTTTTGCTTCACAATTCCTTTCGTGTAATAAAAGTGTAGCCGGGTCGAAAGCTGGGAATAACAAGGAATAGAATCTGGTCTATAGATGTTGAGGGTGAGGTGAATTTAACTTGAAGGGTGTTTTGCCACTATCATACAAGATGTCTAATGACATACAACCTCGTGTCATCATAAGATGTGGTCAGGTTTCATCCACTTGCCGAGTATATCTACCAAAGACTACCTATATGATCTTGGAGTCTATTTGAAATTTAACTCTCAATTAGAGACAAGAGAGATAATGATATGTCAAGAGAAAACTCACCATCGGGAAGAATATGATAGTAATCTTCTCATTTTCTTTGGGGTCTATTGGGTCAACCAAGGATAATTCTCGTGGCCATATGATATCTATCATAACCTGTAGCACGGCCTCCCATGTACGGGTTGGTTTCTCGAGCACTTCCCAAAGATTCTAATTTCTAAAATAGCTTTTCTACTATACCTTTATGTAAGGTGTCATTATGAGGTGTCATCCACTATTGGGACATGAGTCACAATTGATATATATTTGTATCCAAATTCACAAAGATATGTGTTGTTGTATTTTGCACGACAATTGTTGTAATAAAGTTGTAGTTGTTTTCTCAGACTATGTATTTGGCGCACTCGTAATGGGTCTGATGGAATGGACCTATTTTGGGGTCGTCACATAAAGGGTTGTCCAACTTATGTGAAAAGGTTTCAAAAGGATAATCTTGGGACAAAATTTGACAAGTACAGATTTGTGGGACATCCTAAAGTAAGTTTAGGATATATGTTCTATAATTTTAATTAGCAAAAGGTGTTTGTTGCGAAACACGCTACCTTCTAAGATAAAGGTGTTTATCATTAAGGTTGCTAGTGGGAGGATAATAGATCTTGAAGAGTTCAAGAACCACAAAACACTATAAGTCAAATAAGAGGAACTCGTAGATAGACCTATTATTCCACAACCGAATCGTAAATCTGGAATAGTACCGAAGATTCCTAGGAGGTATAGATTCATCATAGATTAAGATGATGAGGTACGCATCATAAAAGATGATGATCCAGTTACATAAGATGAGGTAAGAGTCGTAGACACTCTGAGAAATGGATTAAAGCAAGCTTCTCAAAAATAGAACATTCGTTTTGATGAGATAATCAAAAGAGTTTGATTTTATCTCAAATAAGAATGAACCTAGTGTGTACAAAAAGATCAGTGGGAGTGCCATGACATTTCTAATATTATATGTTGATATACTATGGATAAGGAATGACATACTAATGCTACATTTCATAAAGATAAAGTTGTCTAAACATTCCTCCATGAATGATTTGGAAAGGGTATCTTAATTGAGGATAAGATCTATATAGATAGATTCAAGAGGATGCTCCACTTAACCCAAGGAATGTATATTCATTTGATGCTAAAGTCGTTTAGCATGACAGCTAAAGTCATTTAGCATAAAAAACTCCAAGAGTTGTCTCATGTTGATGAGCCATGGAGTGTATCTCTCTTAATAGTCCCCATAGACTCATAAAAGAGAGATCGCATGAGTAACTATCATGCATGCAATGAAATATACGAGACCTGATGTTGATCAGTCATATTCTATAGAAGTTCACTACGAGTCAGTGAAAAACATCTTAAAGTACTTAATCGACACTAAGGATGTGATCATATTCATGGCGGGTCTAAATTAAAATTAGAGGGCTTATCAGACTCAAGTTTTTCAGACAGACCAAGACGACATAAAATCCACTTTAAGGTAAAGCGTTACCTTGAACGGTGGTGCAGTGAATTGGAAAGGTTCCAAACAGCAAAGAGCTGCTGGTTTAGTGATAAAGACAAAGTATATAGTTGTAAATGAAGCTGCAAGTTGATTGTTTAGATGAAAAGTCTAGTACAGAACTAGGAATAGTTCCTAAGTCTCATCTTGGATCTAAACATGTGTAGTGGCACTTCATTGATTATAGGAATCATTGAAAGATGGAAAATCACTATAGAGATAGTGGACTCTCAAGAATAACATTACATATCCATTAACTAAAGCTTATCCAACAACAGGATAATCATCACTTAGAGAAGAAGGGTATGAGATACCATGGCGATTGGCTTTAGTGCAAGTGGGAGATTGAAAGTAATATGCATACAAGCCAATCATGTTTAATGATAAAGCATATACTTTGTAACAATCTTATTCATTTATTAATAAAAATTATTAATTTATTAAAGGTTTTTAATTATCTACATGATTCTGTTTTATAATATGTGATAAACCCATAATTTTAAGCAATGCTTTTAGAATAATGATGATGATCGTTCTAATGAGATCTAAATTCTTAGAAAGCTTAAAACTAAAATAGTTCTCAATCGTTGGATTACTAAATTGAGGATTAGTGAATCCAGATAGATTGGTACATACGTTGATTTCTCATTGGATGAGGATGATTGATTTCACGATCATTTGTGTGGAGACACTAAAGCAAGTATGTAGGTGCTTATTAGAGAATAAGTTCACTGAACGTGGCTCGCTAAGGAATACCTAATGGAGTTTTACTTGCCTGTCAATAGGAATTCCTGTAGTAATAGTAGTACAAGTGATCCTTGGACTTGAGATCATTATAGTATCTTGTGTATGATGAGTTATACTTTGAATTATTCCTTAAGACCCTTAGGGTATATCAAAGGGTATGCTTGGGTGTAATAAGTTGTATATGGAGATAATGTATGATCAATAAAGAATTTACCACTTCTAGTAAAAGAAGAGAAATTTCCTATGTGATTCGATAAATGACAACCCAGTAGTCCTTGGCCAAGGCTGGTTGAAATTAGAAAGGAGTTTCTAATTTGCATTATATGTTGTTGTGCATTTAAGAGTCGAAATACATATAATTAAATAAAATAAGACTTGACAGTAATTCCATTTCTTATATTTAATTGGGACATTGTATGGTGAAAGGATTGAATTGTATGGTAACTATTTACTCAAAGGTTCTTTTATGATTAATGTTGAAATCTATATTATCTGGAAAGTCGTTGATCGCTAGGGAGGCTTATTCCTATTGTAGAATAAATATTATTTATTTAAATAAATTAATAGTTTAATTTATTTATTTAAATAAGATTAGAATTGTTGTAATTGATTTATTCACAACCGATTTTATATGGAGAACCTAAAGGGTCACACCATAAAAGGAAGAATAATTATTTAAGAAGTTAATGGCATAATCCTAATAATATGTTAAGTGTATTTAATATAATCTATGGTGATAGAATAAATTAAATAGCTTAATATTTATTATTTAATGTTTTGGAAATATTAAATATATAAATTAATAAGAGGAGTCTTATTAATATTATTACAATTATTATTATTTTAATTTTTAAAGAGTTGGAAATTAATTTAATATTAGTACTCTCATTTATTCCTAATAAGATTAGGAGGCTAATTAATTAAAAGATTTTAATTAATTATTCCTAATAAGATTGAGAGCATAATTAATTAAAGGAGTTTAATTAATTAATATAAAACCCAAATCCTTAATTGTTAAGGAGGGTTTCCCACATCTATAAATAAGAGGAGTCTTATTGTGGGTGAGAGTAGTTGACGCTTTCACAACATACGTGATTCCAATTGTTGGAGAGTATACCTTTTTTCTATAGAGATAGAAAACTAGGGTTTTGCCAAATACCCATCTTCTTGAATCTTTATTCTTCCTTGGTGGATCACCTCTAGAGGCAAAACACTTGGGTGGCTAACATTGATCAAAGGATGGAACCAAACCCGGTGGATTCAAGTTGAACGCGAAAGGATTTGGAGGTGAACTTGTACCTGAGGAAGCTCGAATCTTCAATGGTATGATTCTTGTTCTTTATCTTTTCGTTTAATTAATAATTGTGTATAAAGGATGATCCGGGTATATGGTTTGTAAAATTTTAAAACTCTAGTTTTTTATGCTTCCGCTTATTTTGTTCAATTTGATTGCGTTCATGAATATTACAAACCTAACAATACCGTATCCAAGTATCCACGTCGCTTTCTTCCGGAAACTCTCCCCATAGTTCCGCCTGTGATTATAGCCACAACCTGACGTGTTACCTAAGTCTGATTTAGCTGTATGGGCTGACTGATCTTGATAGGTGCACTATTCCTTTGTTGTGTCCTCGGGGCTTCTCATCCCACCACATACTGAACCAAAGCCCCATTCTAAATTTTCTTTTCTATTAGGTCCATCAGGCCCCAGCAGACCTTCATAGCTATCCTTCTACCTGATGGTAGTCACAATACTTGCTCGGATTCCCTGTACCAGGCTTTATGTTATCTCTAGGTAATTCGAAGCAAGGTTGCCCTCTCATCTGTTCTAGTATGGTGGCCCGATCAGTATTGAGCTTCGTGTATACCCTGTTGACTTTCTGACTCGAGAAAGGTGGGTGACCTCCCCCCCCCCCCAACCCCCGTTGTTACTGTACCTCCTTTGATACCCATCTGACTGATTGTTATTAACAATGTACCTCCTCTAATTTCCATCCAATTTGTTCTTATCTTTATCCCTCAACTTTTTTTGATAAGCCCTGCTTCAAACTGCTCATGGCTTCCTCCACCACTATGAAGCCTTCGACTTTTTCAAACGCTTCGGTCAAGCTCTTCGGGTGATTAAACATCAGCTTCTTCACCAATTTCTCTAACTTTATCAAATCCAACCCATTCTAAAAGATCCCTACTGCTTGGAGGTCATTGAGATCCATCACCTGACCTACCGCTTCCCTGAATCTTTTCACATACTGGCCCAGAGTCTCATTAGAATGTTGTCTGATCTCTGATCTGTGACAACGATCCTGTGGGCTTTCCCCTTCTCTTGTTACTCCAGAACATGGCATGGAACTTGTCGCATAGCTCTTCCTATGATGAGACTGAGTTCAGGGCCAAGGTCATCACCCACTGCCTGGCATCTGTCCTCAAAGTCTTTATAAAGGTATGACACTTGGCCACATCTGAGTAATTGTAGTAATCCATTAATCTATCATAAGCCCAACAATGTTCGTACGGCTCTCCTGAGCCATCATAACTTTCCATATAAGGGAGCTTTTTGAAGGGGTATGTGTAATACCTGAGAATTTTTGAATATTATTAATAATAAAAGTCGAATATTTATTTGAATATAATTAAATATTGTTGTGGCATGAGTTATAGAAACTCGATTCAATTAAGCTAAGTATTGAGAACTATATGACATTAAGGTAATGTGGTGAGATTGGTGAAGAGCTTAACGTAAAGCTTATACTAATTTCCTAGTGTGTCATAATGAAAGACTAAGAAATTCACTAAATGAATTAATAAAGAAACGGTTTAATAAGAGAAATATTAATTAATATTTATTATGAGTAGTTGTATATAATTAAATGATAAAGTAACTTCATGCATGAAAAATGAATAGGATGTTTAATTAGTAGTATTATTAATTTGGGATTTAATCATGCTATATGAAACTGGTATGGTGGTAGAGGTTGGAACTGGCATGAAGCTAAACCTGTTTGGCACTGCCAGGGACCGACGCAGATGTGCCCTTCTTGCAGTACAAACTGGCACAACTGAGCCAATGGCCTTATTTTGAAAGTTGGTTATTACTGTGGATATGGTATGGAACATTATTGTAATGTGTGGCATTATTGAAATCATATGATAAGAGTAAATTTAATGGTATGAAGTACTAATTAGCAAAATAGAATCAAGTATGACATTTTAATACAGAAAGAATTAATTAACTGTGCATCTCAGAAATTCAGAAAGAAATTGAATGTAGAAAAATAGACATTTAAATATTGAATATTGTTATAATATTGATGTGTGAGTACTAATAATATTTATGGAGAATACCCGGTTAATAATACCTAATTGCATTATTTTATCTTCATTAAATATTAAATTATATATACCCAATGTACATGGATTATATGATATTGGTACATATATAATCCCTAACTTTTCACTCTGTAATAGCATTAATACACTAAAATCACATAAGGGAACCAAAGAGGAATTAAACTAACTATATTACAAAACCAAATGCTGAGATTTAGAGACTTGTTCCTAAATCAGTTGGCCAAATAATACCCTATATCTCCTTTACGTGAACTACCGAGCTTGGAATAGTGACTACAAGCTAGGTGATGATGGCTATGAAAATGGCTGAGGGAGAGTGGTTGGCCAACTCTTCCTTAACCATTGTCTTCTACTTCAACCCCATGGATTCAAACCTTAGTGTAAAGCAATTAACTGGTCTTGTATTCTACTATAAAAAGGCAGCTAACTTCTTCACTCTTTTTATTTCTGTGAATTGTCTGTTAAATTCTAAGTTGAGAGTATGAGTAACTTTGTTGATTAAAAGGGAGTCTAGCATTTCAGAGGGAAGAAACTAACCTTCTTAGAAGGTAAATTCTTGTTTTAAGTTCTTAATTCCAAACTTGGCAAATTATAGAAATTCTCCTCAATTTCGTGAACCTGATTTGGAAATTGCTACCAATATGTTTATGAAGTTTATAAGCATTTATGGGACCTCAGAGAATAGGTTTAAACATGTTAGAATGAAGAAAAACTGATAATTGTTTGCTGTCTGCCGAAGTAGAGGCTTGTCTGAACTAGCCAGGATAGGGCGCAGTTGCGCGCTCCCTGCAGTTCAACACGTCGTAGCTGCGCCGTGCACCAGTCCTGAGTTTTAGACTTCTGATGATATGTGGTAGTTCTATCATGCTAATATAACTTAGACATGCATGAAAATAGACCTGACCTATGACCTTAAGTTCCTTTATATAACATGATTTCCTTAACTTGCTTTAATGTGTGTTTGCTAAAGAAGACTTTGAGCTTTAGAAATAGACCTTGACAAAACTTATGTACTTTAAGTCCTAATTTCTGTGAGCATGCACATATGACCTAACTACACATGAGATGTTATTCAAATTGATATGCATGTACTATGATGTACTTTTGCTTGGGTTAAAATAATTTTAAAAATAAACTTGGATGTGTTGTAAACTAATATTACGAACATGATTTTGTGTACTATCTAAAGTTAAAGCATGTATGACTAATACCCCTATGTGATCACACATGACTCGGATGTACGTCCATTTTGGTTAGACACAATGAAAAATTAATCAAGCATGAGTTACAGATGTTTTAAAGCAATAAAAGATGTTAGTCATGTGTATATGATTAAAACCTTAGTGAGCATGCATACTAATTGATTTCATGACTACCTCGTATGGATACATGGTAAACATAGTAGTATTTATGATTTCATGTGGGTAATTGGCCTGAACTTATTTGAAATCTCAAATCTATAACCCTACATTGCAAAGGATAACCTTAAGAGCATGCAAGAGTCTTTAATAAGTATCTAAGTATATGTTAAATGCATACTAAAGAATGGGACAGGACCAGGAAGTACAAAGCTCAACTCTGGTAAGACCAGAGACAGCAAGTAGCCACGCTGCCTCTAAGCTTAACTACATGTCTTGAATTAGGCCTCAGCAGCCTTTTGTCTCGACTTATTTTTTGTAATCTATAAACAGGTATCATGTGTGTTATACTATTTTTCGTCATAGTATATGATTACCATGATGTTTAAAACCAAGATCTCAAGATGAATTTAAGTTTAACAAACTTAGTTATTAATAAAATAAATTTTTATTAATAATATTTTGTCTAAGATGATATGTGTTTATTAATCAAACATTATAGAACCTAGGATGATTATAAAATATGTTGGAGGATTTACATTAGCTTTCAAAGTGTTGATAAGCTATAAGTTGAAACGAGTAAGGCAATTTTCAAGACGAAAACTATAAATATTTAAACCTTATCTCAAATAAAAAATATTTCCGTAAGGGAAAAAAATTAGTTAAATAAAATAAATTTTTATTAATAATATTTTGTGTTATGTGAAATCGCCTAAGGATGATTATTAATCTGGAGTTTGAATAACCTAAGCCTTTTAAGAGTTTTTTTCAAGAACAAAAATATGTCGAAATGACATTAAGGCATTATTCAAAAGATTTAAAGATAATATATTTGAAAAGTTAAGTAAAATGACATTCCGTCGAAAGTTTTGATAATATGTCGTGAAAAGCGTGCAAAATCGATAACAAAATAAAAATGCAGCGAAAAGTAAATGACGAAAAGTTATATGTACTTTCACTCATTTAACTACGTTAGGGGAAAATGTGAATGAAAACGCTTGACACCAAAAAGTATTTTTCAGTTTTTTGGAAATCCGAAGAATACGTAAAAGTTAATCGGTAAAGGAAAGATGAAATATCCAAAAATATTTGGATTCCGAGAATCGCAGTTTTTAAAACTGTCGGAAGAAACCCAAAAGACGGAACCACGAAACTTACAGGCTAAGTTTCATGAATAGTAAGGAGGTTAACTAAGGAGGTGGAAATAGTAAACTTAAGGGCTAAGTAAACTTAAGGGGTAAGTAAACTTAAGGAGTAAGTAAACTTAGTGCTTAAGTCATGAATAGTAAGGAGGTTTGGGGGGAAAAATAACTAAAATACCCCCAACCTTGGTTTTCTATAAATAGGAAGCTTATTTCATTATTTTGGGATTTTGAAAATACAACACTTTGAGAGAGAGAGAGAGAGAGAGTTCGGATAGGATGAATAAGAGGAATAGGAAGCGGAAAAGCTTGCTCGTGAGCAACCTTTGTCCGACGAAGGATGATTAAAGAAGAGAGGTAATCTGAAAACTGAACTTTTAATGAATTTTTCTATGTTAAAACATATTTTAATGAGAATATGAAGTAAAAGATGTAAGAATGATTTCATATGGTTGAAATCATGAGAAAATGAAGAAATAAGAATTTAAAGTTTAGTTTATAAATTTCTTAAGGAAGTATACGATTCATAATGAATTAGAATGATCCGAGTGGATTATATAAATAAGTAGGTAAAATAAGTAAGGAATGGTGTTCTATAAAATTAAATTCCAAGAAAAAGTGAAATCGTAATCCAAAATATCGATTAAAAATGAAGAACGAACGAAGAACATGCGAAGAACACGAAGAACGTTATTGATGGACAAATTTAAAACCATCGTAGGATAATTGTTGTTGATGGACAAGTTTAAAACCATCGTGTATAAGTTAGATTCTTATTACTTGGTTAGGAACGGTAGAAACGTTCATGAAGAATGGATTAAAACTGAGTTATAACGAAGTTATGGCAAAAATTTCGTAAAAGACGAACGAGAATTAGAAAGTTAGTAAATGAACCCGAATGTGTAGGGTTTCATAATAATATAAGAGAACATATGAAATGTGAGTAGTGGACTCAAGAACGAATGAATTCCGAGTTTGGATGACCGAATTACGGACGAATAAACAAAGAGCGTTAAAAACATAAAATGAACAAAGGGTGAAGATTAAGCCAATTGAATGGCATGTTAATGGATTAAGAATGAAGTTCTGTCAGAGGGGGATTGATGTACATAATATAAGGAAGAGAATGGCTTTGGAATGATCTCGTTCCGAGTTATAACGAATAAGTTATGAAAGCGGGAAGTAAGCGTCTCAAATTGGATTTAACACTTAGAAATTTTCTAGGGTTAGGGCTTGGCGCCATGGCTGACCATGCCTTATAAGGTGGTCTTTGTGGTGCGGATCGAGGAGCCGGTCTTTGCAAACTCACATGCCATGGCAGTGAGAGATAAAAAGAAGAGAGTGGCCCTTGACGCCGAGTGTAGGAAAAAAGCCGGAGAAGAGCTTTTAACTACTCAACTCTTGGGGGAAACGTAAGGAAAGATAAAGAACATAATGTTCAACTAATGTAACCCTTAATCAAGTGTTTTAAACCTTTAATGAAGGTTGAACGAAAAGATTAAATGAGAGTAAAAGATAAAGAATGTAAATGCGGGTTACGAAACCGAAATCCAGGGACCGTAGTCGCGATAGGCGAACGTGAGGGATTGTTATGATGGTGATTCCTTAGACGTTGATTGGCGAGGGTAATGAATAACATTTTGATATTATGTTGTGGTAATGAGAGATAAGTGTAAAGAGTATAGACGATGTGAATGCAACGCAGTTCCGATGAACGATCGGTCTTAGCATACAACGGACAATATGGCTTCGACATTAAGAAAGAATAATGAACATGGGGTTCATGGGATTGATAACGATTAAAAATGATTAAAACCTTGAGTAAAGGTTGAATGAGAGATTAAGAGGAGAGTAGCGTTAACGTTGAATACGTAAATGATCCTCGTGAATCGTATTCGCTTCAGACGAACGTTCTAAGTATATCCTGGTTGTATGACGTAGACGTTGACGAAGGTAGTAAGTAAGATATAAATTATCGAGAAAGCCGTAACGAACGGTAACAAGATTAATGAAAGTTGAATGTGAGTCGTATAAGAATGAATCCTGAGGTATGGCATTTAGTTATAAAAAATCCATAAGAAATAAGAAATTGACTTAACAAACATTATAGTTAATAGTTCGGATAAGTTAAGATAAGTTAGGTTTTGGTGTAATCGTAACCTTTGATGGTTGACATATGGGAGCTGGGCTAAACAATTCCTTGAGAGAGTAAAGGTATATATAAAACTGGAAACCGATCTAACTCACTATTATGGGCAGTGTAGATGAGATGAGAACTTGTTTGTTGGTTGTTTGTGGGAAACCACTCAGTACCATATGGACTACTAGCGGAGAAGCGATGTGTCTTTGAGTCTAGAAAGTATATAAGAAGAAGATAAGAATGTAAAACATCAAAGATGATGAGCGTATAAATAAGACATCTCAAGTATGTCATGAAGCCGTAGAAACGATAGTGAAAGTGGTCGTAAGAAACTTAGGTTGCAAAAACGCGAACCCTAAGAAGTAAAGTTAAGCAAACCAATGCATAAGTCAAATATACATGACTAATTGGTGTATGTGTTGTTTTTCTTATATCTACATAGGAATTGAAATGAGCAAGCGATTCGGCGTAAAAGTACATAAGCTAGGCGTAAAACAAGTTTCTAACTTCATTCATATTCTAAATGAATGCTAGTTTCTTAAACTTCTCGGATGTTGAACTTGAGAAGTTACGTACATATCTGCTGTGTGTGATATTTGTACAAGGTGGTAGAACGTATGAGGCCTTGTGCCACAATGTGAACACTTTGGTGTTTCTATGAGATGAACTGTTCTGTGATTTAACTGTTTAATAAGAGAATGCTCTGTTTATTCATGATCCGTTATTATTAAGTTTGTGCTAATGATTCTAGCCAGACAAAATGTGTATGAAAAAGGTAGAAGAATGAAAGTATTTTCAAATGAAAGTGAATATTATTTAAAAATGATAGGAATCGAGATTATTCCTATTATTGAAGCTACTTCATAACCTTTGTTCAGTTATTAAAGTTCTAAAGGAATGTTTAAACTTTTAAAGTTGTTTGTTCAACTGCTATGACTTGCTAAGAAATTGAATGCTCACACGTGCTTTAAATGAAAAACATTTTCAGTAAACGATGTTAGAATGACTTAAGAATCCCGTAAAGATCAAGTTGACTGGGATCCGGATGCAGTGCCATTCAGTATGTGAATGAGCGTGAAGATCAAGCGAAGACTTGTAATATAAAATAAGTTAAATGAACTTTAGATTAGTTTAATGAACTATTATGTATCCTTAATGGCGAATGAAAGTCACTCGTGTAAGATATAAAGAATAATGTAATTATCATTATTTGTAATGAAACGAATTATAAGGTTTTAGAACCTGGGAATTTAGAATATATGTTGTTATATTTTAGTATATAATGATGTATGTTTGGATGAATGATGTACTAAATGATGTATCTGAAATCCGGGTGTGAAGATAGAAATGGATTTTGGGGTTATTATAAGTTGGTATCGAGGCGATAGGTTATAAATCTTTAGGTAAGAGTACCTAAGACTATAATCATAGAGAGAGGGGATAAGAAGATCACCACGTGATCATAGTGAATCGTAATAATGTGATGAGTTGTTAAGCGATGAATGATTTATAGTACTACTATGAAGTAGTATGGGGAAGAACTTCAGATTGAGTTGTAAAGGATAGCATCTGAATTAAAGAAAATTAAGTATTAAGTAAAGAAAAATTTAGAAGTTGTAAAATTTCAATTGAGGACTCATGTGATAGCTAAGTTGTATGAACCTTTGTGTTATGGGCGGGAGGTTTGTGCTTGGTGTAATAACTACTTATTACATTGATAATCATTAGAATTGAATTACGTATTTGTCAAGATGTATATGAGAGAAGGTGAATCTTTTCTCATGTATATACTTGATAGGTAGAAACGATAAGGTAGGTGCGAGTTCTTGAAACTCATACTTATGAATGCGTTAAGTGACTCATAATGATATGGTAGGTTTTGAACTTCTCGTGAATGGACATTTATAGTGCATGCAGGATAGTTCTTAAACTCATATTATTGTGGAAAGTTTTTGAACTCATAATATGTGGTAAGTTGATGAGCTGTACTAAGGTATATGGATGTTTAGACTGAAAACAAGTTATTTTTAGTAGGCTTAGTATTGAAGGTGCTAGAGAAGATTAAGTATTGTCGCAAGTAAGACAATGAAGGAAGATGGAGAATAGGATATTCCAAGTCATCTAGCTATGCTAGATTTTGAAGTTTATTAAAATCGTGCTTATGTGTTCGCATTTTGGAAATGAAAGAATTGGTTCAACTTTGGAACCAATGGATTTTAAAAGAACTATTCTTGGTATGTCTATACTAATTGTTTTGGCTAGACAGAAATTAATTTGAAATATCAAAATGAATTTTATATCATCCAAATGCATTCGATGCGAGGATGGTAAAAGAGATTGAGTTATTAATGCAATTGAACACTAGTGTTGGATGTGATCTTAGGATCAACAACCCGCTATGGTATGATGTATAATGGCGAAGAAGTCACAAATTGACGAAGTCCTCAACGTCTTTGAAAAAAATGCGGTATCATGACGTCATAAAACGTTTTGATGAATTGAAAAAGAATTTAAAGAAGTAGTCAATGTTAATTGAGTTGACTAGAAGAATGTTTCAAGTTGATATCCAATTTATTGGTATGGTCTAAGCTATTTGATTCGGCTAGACAAATGGTATGTCATGTTTAAAAGAAAATCGAGCTTTCTTTGAAGAGTTGTGCCAAACCAAATTGTTTTGGTGCAGAATCTAATGATTAAGTCTAAGGTGAACACACCCCGAAATGGGGTTATACAATGGGTTGATCGCCTATATATGGAAGAGGTAGTTTTCTTTCTTTGTGATTGTAAAGCGTAGTGGAAGAAAGAAAGTTCTGACGTCGTGCCGTTAAACATAGTTAGAGTTCATGGTCAATTTGACCCCACAGCAAAAGTATGATATGTTTTAAAGGAATTTTATATTCCTCGTTGTTCATTCTACTTCATAATTCTTGCTAAAGTTATGGAGGTGATGGAATGTTTGAAGGATTAGGACTCCTTTGAAGGGAAGTTGAGAAGAAGAGTAAGCTAAAATTTTGAGGACAAAATTCTGTGAAGAAGGGGTGAGTGTGATGACCCGGGTAAGGGTGTGGTTTTAAGAAATTCCGAGGACGGAATTTTTATAAGGGGGGAAGAGTGTAACAACCTGGAAATTCGGATTGTCCATAATTTAAGTTTAAAAAATTAGTTATTAATAAAATAAATTTTTATTAATAATATTTTGTGATATGTGTTTATTAATCGTTCTAGAACCTAGGATGATTATTAATCGGGAGGATTACAGCTCTGAGCTAGGCGAGCAGTAAAAATTTTCAAGACAAAAATAAAAAAAAATTTAGGAACAAAAATATTTACGGGGAAAAAGGCGAAATAGACACTATTCACTAAAAAACCTAAGGGTTAGGGTTTGAATAACCTAAGCCTTTCCGAGAGTTCGGTATCTCGAAATGACATTCAGTCACAAGATTTAATGATAATATGTCGTGAAAAGTTAAGTAAGCCGATAAAAGTTTTTCTTTAAAAACGTACAAAAAGTGAACAAAGTAAAAAACAACAAAAAGTATTGTTATGTACTTTTCACTCGTTTAACTACGTTAGGGGAAAACATGAAGGAAAACACTTGACACCAAAAAGTGTTTTTTAGTTTTTCGGAAATCCGAAGAAGACGTAAAAGTTAATCGGTAAAGGAAAGTCGAAATATCCAAAAATATTTGGATTCCGAGAATTGCAATTTTTAAAATTGTCAGACGAAACCCGAAAGACGGAACCACAAAACTTACAGGCTAAGTTTCGTGAATAGTAAGGAGGTTAACTAAGGAGGTGGAAATATTAAACTTAAGGGCTAAGTAAACTTAAGGGCTAAGTAAACTTAGTGCTTAAGTCATGAATAGTAAGGAGGTTTAAGGGGCAAAATGACTAAAATACCCCTAGCCTTGGTTTTCTATAAATAGGAAGCTTATTTTATTATTTTGGGATTTTGAAAATCCTACACTTTGAGAGAGAGAGAGAGAGAGATGGGAGAAAGAAGAGGAAAAGGAAGCGAAAAAGCTTTCTCGTGAGCAACCTTTGTCCGATGGAGGAAGATTAAAGAAGAGAGGTAATCCAAAAACTGAACTTTTAATGAATTTTTCTATGTTAAAATATAGTTTAATGAGAATATGAAGTAAAAGATGTAAGAATTATTTCATATGGTTGAAATCATGAGAAAATGAAGAAATGAGAATTTAAAGTTTAGTTTATAAATATCTTAAGGAAGTATATGATTCATAATGAATTATAACGATCCGAGTGGATTATATGAATGAGTAGGTTAAAAAAGTAAGGAATGGTGTTCTATAACATTAAATTCCAACAAAAAGTGAAATTGTAATCCAAAATATCGATTAAAAATGAAGAACGAATGAAGAACACGAAGAACACGCAAAGAACACGAAGAACGTTGTTGATGGACAAATTTAAAACCATCATAGGATAATTGTTGTTGATGGACAAGTTTAAAACCATCATGTATAAGTTATATGCTTATTGCTTGGTTAGGAACGGTAGACACATTCATGAAGAACGGATTAAAACTGAGCTATAACGAAGTTACGGTGAAAATTTTGTAAAAGACGAACGAGAATTAAAAAGTTAGTAAATGAACTCGAACGTGTAGGGTTTCATAATATTGTAAGAGAACATAGGAAACGTGACTCGTGAACTCAAGAACGAACAAATTTCGAGTTCTGATGACCGAATTATGGACGAACAAACAAAGAGCGTTAAAAACGTAAAGTGAACGAAGGGTGAAGATTAAGCCAATTGAATGGCATGTTAATGGATTCAGAATGAAGTTCTATCTAAGGGGGATTGAATTACGTAAGATAAGGAAGAGAATGGCTTTAGAACGACCCCGTTCTGAGTTATAATGAATAAGTTATGAAACCGGGAAGTAAGCGTCTCAAATTGGATTTAACACTTAGAGAAAATTTCTAGGGTTAGGGCTTGGCGCCATGGCTGTGCCATATGCTATATGAGTGGCTGACTGCATTGCGAGATCGAAAAAGTCGAGGTACTACAAACTCACATGGCATGAGAGATAAAGAAAGAGAGATATAGAAGAGAAAAAGCGGTGATGAGAGCTTTTAGCCTTTTCGATTCTTTGGGATAAAGCCAAAGAAGAGCTTTTAACTACTAATGTAACCCTTAATCAAGTGTTTTAAACCTTTAATGATGGTTGAACAAAAAGATTAAATGAGAGTAAGAGATAAAGAATGTAAACACGGGTTATGGAACCAAAATTCGGGGACCGTAGTCACGATAGGCAAATGCGAGGGATTGCTATGATGGTGATTCCTTAGACGTTGATTGACGAAGGTAATGAATAACATTTTGATATTATGTTGTTGTAATGAGAGATAAGTGTAAAGCGTATAGACGCTGTGAATGCAACGCAGTTTCGATGAACGATCGGTCTTAGCATACAACAAACAGTATGGCTTCGACATTAAGAAAGAATAATGAACATGGGGTTAATGGGATGGATAACGATTGAAAATAATTAAAACCTTGAGTAAAGGTTGAATGAGTGATTAAGAGACGAGTAATGTTAACGTTGAATACGTAAGCGATCCTTGTGAATCGTATTAGCGTCAGACAAACGTTCTAAGTATACCCTGGTTGTATGATGTAGACGTTGACGAAGGTAGTAAGTAAGATATGAATTATCGAGAAAACCGTAACGAACGGTAACAAGATTAATGAAAGCTGAATGTGAGTTGTATAAGAATGAATCCTGAGGTATGGCATTTAGTTATAAAAAAATCCATAGAAATAAGAAATTGACTTAACAAACATTATAGTTAATAGTTCGGATAAGTTAAGATAAGTTAGGTTGTGGTGTAATCGTAACCTTTGATGGTTGACATATGGGAGCTGGGCTAAACAATTCCTTGAGAGAGCGAAAGTATATACAAAAGCTGCTTGTAGATCTAACTCAACTTTGTGATATGGGTAGTGTAGATGAGGCGGGAACTTATTTGTTGGTTGTTTGTGGGGAAACCACTCGAGTACCATATGGACTACTAGCGAGAGAAATGATGTGTCTTTGAGTCTAGAAAGTTATAAGAAGAAGATAAGAATGTAAAACATCAAAGATGATGAACGTATAAGTAAGACATCTCCGTATGACATGAAGCTGTAGAACGGTAGTGAAAGTGGTCGCATAAACTTAGGTTGCAAGAACGCGAACCCTATGAAGTAAATTTAAGCAAACCAATGCATAAGTCAAATATACATAAATAATTGGTGTATGTGTTGTTATTCTTATGTGCTACATAGGAATTGAAATGAGCAGTTCAGCGTAAGCTGTAGCTGGGCGTAAGGCAAGTTTCCTAACTTCATTCATATTCTAAATGAATGTTAGTTTCTTAAAATTCTCAGATGTTGAACTTGAGAAGTTTTGTCTATGTGCTAATATGTGATATTTGTACAAGGTGGTAGAACGTATGAGGCCTTGTGCCATAATATGAACACTTCAGTGTTTCTATGAGATGAACTATTCTATGATTTAACTATTCAATAAGAGAATGCTCTATTTATACATGATCCGTTATTGTTAAGTTTGTGCTAATAATTCTAGCCAGACAAAATGTGTATGAAAAAAGGTAGAAGAATAAAAGTATTTTCAAATGAAAGTGAATAATGTTTAAAAATGATAGGAATCAAGATTATTCTTATTATTGAAGCTACTTCATAACCTTTGTTCGGTTATTGAAGTTCTAAAGGAATGTTTAAACTCTTGAAGTTATTTGTTCAATTGCTATGACTTGCGGAGCAATTGAATGCTCACACTTGCTTTAAATGAAAAATATTTTCAACAAACGATGTTAGAAGGACTTAAGAATCCCGTAAAGATCAAGTTGACTGGTATCCAGATGCAGTGCCATTCAGTATGTGAATGAGCGTGAAGATCAAGCGAAGACTTTTAATATAAAATAAGTTAAATGAACTTTAGCTTAGTTTAATGAATTGTTATGTATCCTTAGCGGCGGATGAAAGTCACTCATGTAAGATCTAAAGAATAATATAATTTTCATTATTTGTAATGAAAGGAATTATAAGGTTTTAGAACCTGGGAATTTAGAATGTATGTTGTTCTATTTTAGTATATAATGATGTATGTTTGGATGAATGATGTACTCGTGACGTATAGAATCCGGGTGTGAAGATAAACCGGATTTCGGGGAGTTACATTATCTTTTGTGCAAGTTCTCTAACATCATTTGATTTTCATATTAAATGCAAGTTCGCAAAATTCTTTATATTGTATATATTGTATAATCCGAATTGTTGCCATGTCAACCATATTTATCTTGAGGAAATATCTATTACTATTCGACAATCATTCGTATATATGGATGTTATTGCAAACATTGAACTTATCATTCTTAAATGTATTATAAAAGTTGTCTAAGCCATTGATTCGGCTAGACTATTATCGTGTGTTAGAAAGTTATCCAAACCAAATTGACTTGGTGCAGACTCTTAAATCTGTTGAGATGAACAACCCTCAATGAAGGGGAAATTATATAATTGTCAGGGAACCGACGTACGCACATACTATCATGTTTAAATGTTATGCATAACATAGGGTACTTAAGCTGATCACCTGTTGTACTCATTTTATTTAATTTTTAGTGTAATACTATTAATTCTAGCAGAAGTTCTTATTCTTTAGTGACTGCTCAGTATTCATTATTCTTGAACTTTAACATGATTAACTCTTTGAATCTTGTTGATATCTTTCAGTCCATAGCGACCTTTATTGAGAATTGTTAATAATTCCTGAACTATTATTCATCGTCATACCCTTGAGAATTGAACTTTATAATTGCTCACCTTTATCGCGATATTACTTGCCGGGCAAATTTATTGCTCATCCTTGCTTTCCTTAAAACTTTCAGTTAAGGCAAAACGGGGTGAACCCTCGGGCAAGGACAAGGGTAAAGAGAATGCTTCAGAATTTCTTTGTTTCTTAGTATTAGGAATTTACTATTATTATGTTGTATGAAGACTTAGTTATTATGATGTAATAAGTTATGTTTAAATTAAGATGTTATAGTAACGGTTGTGAGACCTTGGGACGAGAATAATTATGTTATGACAATAGAAATTATTCTATTTTTCCTTGTGTGATATTTTGATTTATTATTAGAATTAGCACATGACAAACCAAATTCAAGATATGATAGTCTGAATTTGGGGGCGTCACAGGTTGGTATCAAAGCATTAGGTTATAAACCTTAGGAGCGAGAATCCTTAGACTATAACCTTAAGACGAACTTAGAGGATAGAAAGAGATAAAACTTATATAGAGTTTCTCTAAAGATTTAGTGACATTATGAAATATATTTTCATTCCATACAATGAATTTATGTTTGATTTTGGCGTTCTAACAGAGTTTGTTGTTTGTTGTCTTATGTTTGTGGTTGTGGTTGCAGGATGTCAGACTTGGGAGGACCCAAAAGAGTGGTAGAGGAGGAGCCACGTGACATACACGTAGTGTATGAGGCACCTCTGATAGCGGAGCCCATTTCGGCAGTAGCCCCTATAGATGACAAGAATGAGTAGAAGGAGATGGACTCAATCTCCGTAGAGTCAGATTCCGAGGAAGATCCCATAGAGGATGAGCCCGTGGAAGATTTTGACGAGGTGACATTCGAGGATCGGATGTTGGGGGAATACGAGGAACGGATTTTTGAATTTAAATGCCGAGTTAAGGAACTAGAAACTCAGGCTCAGGAGAGAGAAATTGAGATGCAGAAACTGAGGGATAAAGACCATAAGAGGAAGCAAGCTGGAGATGCAGGAGTTAGAGGTAGAACTTGCATATCGCAAGGATCCAAGAGTACAAATGGGAACCCTTTTCTATCGATCGATATCCAGGAATATTGAGTTAGCAGGTAAGCTAAAGGAGTCTGAGCAGAGGGAGCTAAGCGAGAAAGCTAAGAAGGTGGTTCTTCGCGCACAGCTAGAGATGGAGGTTATGGATAGGATCCACTTCAAGGAGAAGTGGGAAGAAGTAAATGATAGGGTAAGTGACCTGAAAGATGAGGTCAGATGTAAGAGGATAAAGATGAACCAAATGAGCTACGCTTTTTGCACAACTATGGAGAGGTTAATTGATGGTATGTACCATTATCCGATGGAACAAGGGCAGGCCCGTCACACTTTGAGTAGAGAAATGATGGCTCACATGACACAGGTCGAGTACAAGAGCGCAGTAGAGCGCGGGATGTTGGGATAGTTGTTGGCTAGGTGTCCAGTAGTATTGACTTATTGTGTATATTATGTAATCCCAATCTTTTGTGTTAAATTTGGGACAATTATGTAAACCCCGAGTAGGTTCTTGTTAGAAGGTGTAGTATATTAGTGTTTCCCCATCTTTTGTTATATTAAGGGATAGAGGTTAAAATTTATATAAGTATGCTAGGAATAATCATGTCTAGCATAATCATGTCAATGTAATGATTTGGCAGATGAATATAAATGTTCTTATTTCAGAGAATGTGTTACAAAACTTTGTTTCCTTTTCACATCAAAGAAATACTTAAGTAATATAATTAAATAATAAGAATGAAATTTTGGGATGCATAAAATGCCACCCAAACGTAGACTAACAACACCGGAAGAATCAGTAAATAACGAGAGAGAGCAAGTAGACCCTATCCAAAGGCTAATAGATTTGCTAGGAGAGGCCTTGCGGGGAAGAAATAACGAACCAGTACCACCCAACCCTCAAGTGGTTCCAATTATGAAATTTAAATACTTTAGGAGTGTAGGGCCTCCGGAATTCGTGGGTACTAGCGATCCTATTGTGGCACGGACATGGATCAAGGAGATGGAGAATGCCTTCACCAGTGCTCATTTGGTGAAGAGCAGAAAACCATGTTCGCGACGTACATGATGAGGTGTGAAGCAAACTACTGGTGGGAAGCCAATCAACAGAGAGCAGGAGAGGGGATTATAAACTAGGAAAGGTTTAAGGCTTTGTTTTTTGAGAATTACTTTCCTAAAACCATGAAGGATAGGATGGAGGTGAAGTTTTTAGAACTAAATCAAGGAGAGATGACGGTAGCGCAGTATGCGACCAAGTTTAACGAGCTTGTGCATTTTGCGATACATCAAGTAGACACTAAAGAGTGGAAAGCTAGATGCTTCGAACTAGGACTAAAACCTTGGTTTTTCAACAAGGTGTCAGTCCTTCAAATCGACTCATTCGCCACATTGTTAGAGAAGGTGATCATTGCTAAAGGAGGTAGTGAGGCATTAAGCCAATACAATAAGGAAAAGAAGAATAAGAATGTTGGGGGAGAAACTCGTGGAGGAAATAGTAGCAGTGGAGGAAACAATCTACGGAAAAGAAAATAGGATAACAACAACAGAAACAACAATCAGGCAGGAAGTTTTCATGGAGGGTTTAGGAAGAGAGCGGAGGGATGCTCAAAATGTGGAAAGAACCACCAAGGAGAGTGCTGGAAGGGGCATAATGTTTGTTATAACTGCAACTAAGAAGGGCACATTTCACCAAATTGCCAAAGCTGAAGAAGACTAAGGAATGTTTCTCTTGTGGCTCCACCGAGCACCAGATCAAAGACTATCCAAAGAAGGGGAGTAGCAGAGGAAGCGGCCATTAGGGAGGAGGCAAGAAGCTTATGATCGGCGAACCGACACAATTCAATCGACCAACTGCTAGAACATTTAATATAACTGTCCAAGATGCAGTAGCTGCGAAGGACGTGGTGTCAGGTACTATCCCAATCAATAATATAAATGCCTATGTATTATTTGATTCGGGTGCTACCTGCTCATTTGTGTCCGGATAATTTACTAGTTGATTAAGCATACCCCAAGAACGCTTAGAGAATCCTTTGAACATAGAATTTGTGAATAAGGAAGTAATCCCTGTAGAAATCATTTACTGAAACTATTATGCAAACTTTAGAGGTCACGAACTAATCATAGACTTGATTCCGATTAGATTGGGAGAATTTGACGTGATACTAGGAATGGATTGGTTATCTAGCCACGCTACGATAATCAATTGTCAAAAGAAAAGTGTGAACCTTCAGACTCCAAATTGGTCTAAGGTAGTGTTTTATGGTAGCTCATCGCTTAAGCAATCATGTTTTCTTACGATGATGCAGGCCAAGAAATTGTTAAAGAAAGGATGTGTAGGTTATTTAGCCTATATAGTGGATACTCAAAAGAAGGGAGTAGAAATGAAAAATATAGCAGTGGTCAAAGATTTCTAAGACGTATTTTTAGATGATCTGCCTGGTCTTCCACCAGATAGAGAAATCAAATTCGTAATAGACTTAGCACCGGGAACTGCATCAATTTCGAAAGCCTCATATTGTATGGCACCGGTGGAAATGAAGGAATTGATGATACAATTACAAGAGTTACTAGATAAGGGTTATATTCGACCAAGTGTGTCTCCTTGGGGAGAACCAGTGTTGTTTGTAAAGAAGAAGGATGGATCGATGAGGCTTTATATTGACTATCGAGAGTTGAATCGAGTAACGATTAAGAATAGATATTCGTTGCCTAGGATAGACGACCTTTTCGATCAAATGAAGGGACCGAAGTGTTTTTCCAAGATAGATTTACGAATGGGATATCACCAGTTGAAGGTACGAGAGGAGGACATACCAAAGACGACATTCCAAACTTGCTACGGACATTTTGAATTTCTAGTAATGTCATTCAAGTTGACAAATTCTTCGACAGCATTCATGGACTTGATGAACCGAGTCTTCAAGCCATACTTAGTTAAGTTCGTAGTAGTATTTATCGACAATGTTTTAATTTATTCAAAAAGCAAGGAAGAACACACCGAATATCTGAAGATGATATTAGAAGCATTGAGAAGGAAGAAGATGTACGCGAAGTTTCAAAGTGTAAATTTTGGATGAATAAGGTCCAATTCTTAGGGCACGTAATCGACAAGAGAAGAATTTCAGTAGATCTTGCAAAAGTAGAGGCGGTAAGCAACTGTGAACAACCAAAGACGCCAACAGAAGTAAGAAGTTTCTTAGGGTTAGCTGGGTACTATCGAAGATTTTTCCAAGATATTTCTAAGATAGCGACCCTGTTAACTAATCTAACGAGGAAGACAGTAAAGTTTGTTTGGACGGAGAAATACGAAGAGAGTTTCCAAGAGTTGAAGAGGAGGTTAAGCGAGGCGCCTGTATTATCGTTACAAGATGATACGAGTGGATTTGTGGTGTATAGTGATGCATCACACAAAGGACTTGGTTGTGTGCTAATACAACATGACAAGGTCATTACGTATGCATCACGGTAATTGAAGGATTGCGAAAAATGATACCCTACTCATGACTTGGAGTTAGCGACAATAGTTTTTGCGTTAAAGATTTGGAGACACTATTTGTACAGAGAAAAATGTGGGATATACACGGACCACAAGAGTCTAAAATATATTTTCACACAGAAGGAGTTAAATATGAGACAAAGGAGGTGCTTGGAATTAATCAAGGACTATAACTGCGAGATTCTTTATCACCTGGGAAAGGCTAACGTAGTAGCCGACATTTTAAGTAGAAAAGGAAAAGAGAAATTTATCAAATTAACAACTCAGGGGGGAGTTAATAAGAGAAATGGAGAAATTGGAAATAGAAGTAAAGGAACGAGGAAAATCAGAGGGAAAATTATTTATGATCGAAGCTCGTCCAACATTGTTGGATAGAGTAAAGGAATCACAAGAAAAAGATGAAGAATGCGATAAGATAAGAAAGAGAATAGTAGAAAATGAAGAAGAGAAATTCAAGGTAGATAAGGATGGTATATTGTGATTTGAGGGTCAAGTATGGGTGTTTGTTGTAACTGAACTAAGAGAGGAAATCTTGCACGAAGCATACAATACGACTTATTTTGTTCATCCAGGAGCCACGAAGATGTACCGAGATCTTCGACAACACTTTTGGTGGCCCAATCTGAAATGAGAGGTTCTAGAGTGCGTTAGTAGATGTCTTACTTGTCAATAAGTCAAAGAAGAGCACCAGCGGCTGAGTGGTTTACTTCAACCGTTAGAAATACTAGAGTGGAAATGGGAGCACATTATGATGGACTTCGTAGTATGACTTCCAGTCACGTAAAAAGGGTATGATGTCATTTGGGTTATCGTGGATCGACTAACGAAAATAGCTCATTTCCTACCGATAAAAATGTGTTTCGATTTGAATCAATTAGCAAATTTGTATGTAAAGGAAATCGTTTCGTGACATGGAGTGCCGATTGTCTCCGATCTAGATCTGCGCTTCACGTTAAATTTCTAGAAAAAGCTTGTAAGAGAGAATGGGGACACAATTAAGATTGAGTACCGCTTATCATCCACAAACCGATGGGCAGAGTGAGCGAACCATACAAACGTTAGAAGACATGCTTAGAGCTTGCGTGATGGACTTCAAGGGGAGCTGGGACGACCACTTGCCCTTAGTTGAATTTGCTTACAAAAATAGTTATCATGCGAGTATCGACATGCCAACGTACGAAGCTCTTTATAGGAGAAAGTGCAGAACACCACTATGTTGGGATGAAGTCAGAGAACAAAGAATATTAGGACTGAAATTAGTTCAACAAACAACCGATGTAGTAACAATGATAAGAGCCAGACTAGTAGCTGCACAAGATCGCCAGAAGAAATACGCGGATTTGTATCATCAAGACCAAGACTTCGAAGTTGGAAGTTTTGTATTTTTGAAAGTATCTCCCTGGAAAGGGAAAATTAGATTTGATAAGAAAGAAAAATTGAGTCTGAGGTTCATAGGCTCATTCGAGGTATTAGAGCGAGTAGGCGAGGTGGCATACAAAGTAGCCTTACCACCCGAGCTGGAACATATTCATAATATGTTTCACATTTTTGTGTTGCATCCGTACAAGCCTGACTATAAGCACGTGATGTCTTATGAGCCAATTCAAGTAGAGAAGAATCTAACTTACGAGGAAATTCATGTCCAAGTAATAGATAGGGAAGAGCAAACTTTGAGAAATAAAATCATAGTTTTTGTAAAAGTTATTTGGCAAAACCACAATGCTGAGGAGGCTACATGGAAATTAGAGGATAAAATGAGGAGGGACTATCCCCATCTATTCGTGTAACCTCATACAAATTCTGAGGACAAAATTTTTATAAGGGGGAAGATGTAATACCCGAGAATTTTTGAATATTATTAATAATAATAGTCGAATATTTATTTGAATATAATTAAATATTGTTGTGGCATGAGTTATAGAAACTCGATTCAATTAAGTTAAGTATTGAGAACTATATGACAGTAAGGTAATGTGGTGAGATTGGTGAAGAGCTTAATGTAAAGCTTATAAGAATTGCCTAGTGTGGCATAATGAAAGACTAAAAAATTCACTAAGTGAATTAATAAAGGAACGATTTAATAAGAGAAATATTAATTAATATTTATTATGAGTAGTTTTATATAATTGAATGATAAAGTAACTCTATGCATGAAAAACGAATAGGATGTTTAACTAGTAGTATTATTAATTTGGGATTTAATTCATGTTATGTGAAACTGGTATGGTGGTAGAGGTTAGAACTGGCATGAAGCTAAACACATTTAGCCTTGCCAGGACCCAAGGCGATTGTTGCCCTTCCTCAAGAAGATAAAATCAGGCGCAATTTACATGATGGCCATATTTTGAAAGTTGGTTATTACTGTGGATATGGTATGGAACATTATTGTAATATGTGACATTATTGAAATCATATGATAAGAGTAAATTTAATGGTATGAATTACTAAGTAGCAAAATAGAATCATTTGTGACATTTTAATACAGAAAAAATTAATTAATTGTGTATCTCAAAAATTCGGAAAGAAATTGAATGTAGAATAATAGACATTTAAATATTGAATATTGTTACAATATTGATGTGTGAGTACTAAAAATATTTATGGAGAATACCCGGTTAATAATACATAACTGCATTATTTTATCTGCATTAAATATTAAATTATGTGTACCCAATGTACATGGATTATAAGATATGGGTACATATATAATCCCTAACTTTTCATTCTCTAATAGCATTAATACACTAAAATCACATAAGGGAACTAAAGAGGAATTAATCTAACTATATTAGAAAACCAAATGCTGAGATTTAGAGACTTGTTCCCAAATAAGTTGGCCAAACAGTACCCTATATCTACTTTGCGTGAACTGTCGAGCTTGGAACAGTGACTACAAGCTAGGTGATGATGGCTATGAAAATGTCTGTGGGAGAGTGGTTGGTCAACTCTTCCTTAACCATTGTATTCCCGTGGATTCAAACCTTAGAGTAAAGAAATTAACTAGTCTTGTATTATTCTATAAAAAGGCAGCTATCTTCTTCACTCTTTTTTGTTGCTGTGAATTGTCTGTTGAATTCTAAGTTAAGAGTGTGAGTTGCTTTGTTGATTAAAAGGGAGTCTAGAATTGCAGAGTGAAGAAACTAAGCTTCTTATAAGGTAAATTCTTGTTTTATGTTCTTAATTCCAAACTTGGTAAATTATAGAAATTCTCCTCAATTTTTGTGAACTTGATTTGGAAATTGTTACTAATTTGTTTATGAAGTTTATATGCATGTATGGGACCTCAGAGAATAGGTTTAAGCATGTTAGAATGAAGAAAAACTGATAATTATTTCATCTCTGCTGAAGTAGAGGCTTGTCTGAACTAGCCAGGGTAGGGCGCAGCTGCGCGCTCCCTGCAGTTCAACACAATGCAGCTGTGTCGTGCACCAGTCTTGAGTTTTGGACTTCTGATGATATGCGGTAGCTCTATAATGCTAATATAACTTAGACATGTATAAAAATAGACCTGACCTATGACCTTAAGTTCCTTTGTATAACATGATTACCTTAACTTACTTTAGTGTGTGTTTGCTAAAGAAGACTTTGAGCTTTAGAAATAGACCTTGACGAAACTTATGTACTTTAAGTCCTTATTTCTGTGAGCATGCACATATGAACTAACTACACATGAGATGTGATTCAAAGTGATATGCATGTAGTATGATGTACTTTCGCTTGGGTTAAAATAACTTGTAAAAATAAGCATGGATGTGTTGTAAACTAATATTATGAACATGATTTTGTGTACTATCTAAAGTTAAAGCATGTATGACTAATACCCCTATGTGATCACACATGACTCGTATGTACGTCCATTTTGGTTAGACACAATGAAAAATTAATCAAGCATGAGTTAGAGATGTTTTAAAGCAATAAAAGATGCTAGTCATGCGTATATGATGAAAACCTCGGTGAGCATGCATACTAACTGATTTCATGACTATCTCGTATGGATACATCATAAACATAGTGGTCCTTATGATTTCATGAGCGTAATTGGACTTAACTTATTTGAAATCTCAAAATTAGAACCCTACATTTCAAAGATGAACGTAGGATAACTTTAAGAGCATGTAAGAGTCTTTAATAAGTATCTAAGTATATGTTAAATGAATGCTAAAGAATGGGACAGGACCAGGAAGTGCACATCTCAACTCTGGTCAGGCCAGGAGACAGCGCAGCTGCTCCGTCCCTAAGCTTAATCGTGGTGTAGTTGCGCCCCCTGTAGTGTTGTCTGACTTATTTTGTTTGTAATCTGTAAACTAGTATCATGTTTGTTATACTATTTTCCGTTATAGTGCATGATTACCATGATGTTTAAAGAGTTCTAATACATAATGGCAATGTGCAACTAAGAGTCTAAAGATGTATACAAGCTTTCGTATTTCTTTTATACAAACTAAATAGATGATGGTTATATAGCTACATGGTGTGATAGCATATTAATATGATTTTTCATTTACGTTGCTAAGATGATAATGAATGTGTATCATTGACTTATGTGATCAAACATGTATAAGATTATTAACTTATAGACTTAAGTAACTAATAAAATATGTTGTATACATAACTACGTTACAATAGGATTTCAAAGTGTTGATAAGCTATAAGTTGGTAAATTACGCTTAAGGCAAGTTTCCTAACTTACACAACTTTGGATATTGTGCAAGTATCTAAACCTTATCTTTTTTTCAAGTTCTCTAACTTCATTTGATTTCATATTAAATGCAAGTTCCCAAAATTCTTTACACTGTATATATTATATAATCCGAATTGTTGCCATGTCAACCATATTTATCTCGAGCAAATATCTATTACTATTCGAAAATCATTCGTATATCTGGATGATGTTACAAGCATTGAACTTATCATTCTTAAATGCATTATAAAAGTTGTCTAAGCCATTGATTCGGCTAGACTATTATCGTGTGTTAGAAAGTTATCCAAATCAAATTGACTTGGTGCGGACTCTTAAATCTACTGAGATGAACAACCCTCATTGAAGGGGAAATTATATAATTTTTGGGGAACCGACATGCGCACATACTAGCATGTTTAAATCTTATGCATAACGTAGGGTACTTAGGTTGATCACCTGTTGTACTCGTTTTATTGAATTTTCAGTGTAATACTGTTAATTCTAGCAGAAATTCTTAGTCCTTAGTGACTGCTCAGTGTTCATTATTCTTGATTTTGACATGATTAACTCTTTGAATCTTGTTGATATCTTTCAGTTTATAGCAACCTTTATTGAGAATTGTTGATAATTCTTGAACTATTATTCATTGTCATACCCTTGAGAATTGAACTTTATAATTGCTCACCTTTATCGCGATATTACTTGTTGGGCAAATTTGTTCCTCATCCTTGCTTTCCTTAAAACTTTCAGTTAAGGCAGAACATAGTGAACCCTCGGGCAAAGACAATGGTAAAGAGAAGGCTTTGAAATAGCTTTGTTTCTTAGTACTAGGAATTTACTATTATTATGTTGTATGAAGACTTAGTTATTATGATGTAATAAGTTATGTTTAAATTAAGATGTTGTAGTAACGGTTGCGAGATCTTGGGATGAGAATAATTATGTTATGATAATATAAATATTTCTATTTTCTGTTGTGTGAGATTTTGATTTATTATTACAATTAGCACGTGACGAACCAAATTCGAGATATGAGGGTCTAAATTTGGGGGCGTCACAGTCTACCTTTTCTCTAACGATCTCAGGAGAAAAAGGGGACACCTTTTTACCTGAACTCACCTTCCCCTGTTTGACTTCGGCCAATTCTTTTTAAAGCTCCTCCAATTTTCTGGCCAACAGTTCCATCCCATCCAGATTTGTGGACCCTTCTTTCTTGGGAGAATCCTTCTTACCATGGTCAGTTGGAGCCTTTCCATCAGAACTATCCGCCCTGGAAGGGCTTTGTCTGCTGCTCTTGCTGTGCTGGGAACCCACAGGGCGGTGTGCCCTCTTTTGATCCCCAGATGTGTGACCATCCAATCTTCTTCGATCACGAGAGCGGCTCCAAAGCCTACTCTCGTATCACCTTATACCTTCAACCCTCAATGCCCTGGATTGTCTGTCTGGTGACCTACCCCGCCTTTTGATTTGGATGTGGTTGGAGGCCTCATTTTCCTATTCGGCCACAAGGACCATCTGCTTGTAATCTCTTTCTCAAATTTCGGCAAAGAAGACTTCCCAATACTTCCTCTATCTCGTGCGCCTTTTTTGGCCTGAATGAATTTTTTATCCTCCTAATCGTCTCGGTGTCGGGTTCAAGGTGGTGTGCCTCCTACCCTCCTCCGATCATTCTTAGTCCCCCCACTGGCTGTCGAGAATAGCCTCCTCCTGACCTCTTCGCAATCTCCACTTTTGGATCCTACCGAAGTGCTCTGTGGACCAAGCCGCTCATGGATGCTCTTTGATGACCCCAGTCTATCTTTAACAAACCCTCTCTGTTGAGAAGAACCTCTTGCCATTGATTGTCCCACAACTGAAACCGTCCTACTGTTCACTATGATTTCAGTCACAGGAAGTTGATGATTGTGATTGAAAATTCAACAACACTAGAAAATGCCTTCCTTCTAGCGCCAATGTTAATGCCAAGATCCGGCCACGCGCTCCAATCACCAAAGCGCATCCAATCCTGCACAGAAATGAGTAAACATCGAAAGCTTGATGGCCTGGGCCGCCGGGGGATGGCTCCGGTGTGAGAATAAGTACAGTCTGATATAAGGTTAACAATGGAGGCTTAACGCTCTAGTGCTAGAAAGTAATAATTTGCATATACCTTAGAATCAGAGGAAAGCCTTATATTTATAATGTTCTCACCACCTTCATGAAATGCTTCTCAAGATCAGATTAAGGTTCTCACCCAACCAATAATTCCTTAATAGGATTGTACCAAATCTCCTAGAATTAAGGAAGTTGGGTTATAACCAATTCTTCTTTCCATATCCAAAAGACCAAGTATAATTATAAATCTTAATCCACAAGTCCCCCGTCTACTAAAACAACCCCTTTTCCAAGCCCATATAATACCATATGGTTAACAGCCCACTGTATTTCATAGGCCCAAATATCCTTGGCTTAGCATAAGCAATGCTTTTAGAATCATCATGATGATCATGCTAATGAGATGTAAATTCTTAGATAGCTTAAAACTAAAATAATTCTCAATTGTTAGATTACTAAATAGGTGATTAGTGAATTCGGATAGATTGGTACATACGTTGCTTCCTCTTAGGAAGAAGATGATTGATCTCATAATCATTTGTGTGGAGACACTAAATCAAGTATGTAAGTTCTTATTGGAGAATAAGTTCACTGAACATGACTCTCTAAGGAATACCTAATGGAGTTTTGCGTGCCTATCAATACGAATTCCTCTACTAATACTAGTACAAGTGATCCTTAGACTTGAGATCAACATAATATCTTGTGTATGATGAGATGCTTTGACATGTCCCTTAAGACCCTTAGGGGTATATCAAAGATTATGCTTGGGAATAATAAGTTTTACATGGAGATAATGAATGATGAACAAAGAATATATCGCTTCTTGTAAAAGAGAATATCCTATGTAATTCAATAAATGACAAATCAGAAATCCTTGCCTAAGGTAAAATGAAATTAGAAAGCAGTTTCTAATTTGCATTATTTATAGTTGTGCATTTGAGAATTAAAATATATATAATTAAATAAAATAAGATTACATGTCTTCTATTTAATTGGGACATTGTATGGTAGAAGGATTGAATTTTACGGTAACTATTCACTCAAAGGTTTTTTTATGATTAATGTTGAAATCTATATTATCTAAAAAGTCGTTAATCGCTAAGGAGGCTTATCCTTATTGTAGAATAAATGTTATTTATTTAAATAAATTAAATAGTTTAATTTATTTATTTAAATAAGATTAGAATTGTTCTAATTGATTTATTCACAACCGGTTTAATATGGAGAACCTAAAGGGTCCCACAATAAAAAAAATTTATTTATGAAGTAAATGACATAATCGTAATAATAATTTAAGTTTTTTTAATTTAATCTTTGGTGATAGAATAGATTAAATAGATTAATATTTATTATTTATTATTTTAAAAATATTAAATATAAATTAATAAGAGGAGTTTTATTATTATTATTATTATTTTAATTCCTAAAGGAGTTTGAGAATTAATTAATAAAATTACTCTCATATATTCCTAATTAAATTAGGAACCTAATTAATTAAAGGGGTTTAATTAATTAAAATAAAACTCTATTCCTAAATTGTTTAGAAAGGTTGCCTACATCTATAAATAAGAGGAGTCTTATTATGATTTAGGATTACTGACAATTCCAAAAGTTGGGATAGTACGTATATTCTATATAGATAGAATCCAGGGTTTGGCCAAATACCCATCTTCTTGAATACTTATTCTTCCTTGGTGGATCACCTCTAGAGGCTAAATACTTGGGTGGCTAACGTTGATCAAAGGAATGAATCAAACCCGATCAATTCAAGGAGAAGCACGAACGATTTGGAGTAGAACTCGTATCTGAGAAAGATCGTTTCTACAAGGGTATGAATCTAATTCTCCATCTCTTTCTTATTGATTGATAATTGAATAGAAAGTATAATCATGGTGATAGTTTGTATGAAAATTTTAAATTCCTATTTTATCGTGCTTCCGCTACTTTTGTGTGATTTGATTGCATGATCACATTATATACAAACCTAACAACTTATACACACTCTTTGCTGGTTGTATAAGTGTTCAACTATGCTATAATGCATCAAATGTTTAATGTTTTGTTATAACACGTGAATTGCTTAAGTTTCCAAGATCTGATATGCATGAATTGTTTAAGAATTATGTCAATGAAATTTGTATAGGCTAGACACATGTTAAAACCTTTCAGTGATCTAGATACGATCTTTTGAATTGTTATTGAGCTTAAATTAAGATTTCAAACCAATTTCTACTTGGTACGAATTCAGACTGAGAATGAACAACCCTAATATCGGGGGGAAATGTTTTATGTTATCAACAAATAATGTCGAGCCATGTGATAACCCGGGATTTCAAATAATCCGAATTTTATGAATAAATTTTTTTTAATTTTTTTTAATTAATATTGATATTGATTATCAATATTGTGTGGAGTATCTGTGATACGAGTCTTGAGAAGTAGTCGATTTATGTATTGACTGAGAAATAAGAGTAGAGTTGTGCTTAACCGAGAATTAAAACCCTAACCCTAAGTTCAGATAGGGATTCGATAGAAATCGCAGTTATAATAAAAGTATCTGTGAGTATGTGTTTGTGCTATATAGAATTTATGAATTAATGATTGACCGGATAGTTTATAAATTTAGTAAACCCTAATAAGGGATTAGAAACCCTAATCTCAGGTTTAGAAACCCTAATGCACAGTTAGGAACACTAAATGAATGTCGGGGAACCTTAATTTTTAATTCGGGAACCCTAAACCCTAATCTTAATTAGTAAGCCCTAAAGTGATTAGTAAACTTTGATATAATTAGAAAACACGAATTATATTTCAGTTATCTTAATTTTCTATTTAAAAAACCCTAATTAAAAATTCTTAGAAACTAAAGTTGTAAAACCTAAGGGTTAGAACCTTAGGGTTAAACACTAAGGGTTTGGACAAAAGTCAAGAATGCCATTAAAATTACAAGGAGAATGACCAAAATGCCCTTTTTACATTCTTTATTATGTAACTTGTAAAATTTGCCAACAACTTTAGTTGTTCACCAACTAATATTGACTTTGTGACTTAAAAACTCCAGCAAATCAGTCCAATTCTTCAGCCATATACAATATATCATAATATATGTAGATTAAGAAAGAGAAAGTGTACAAAATTGGCTCATTTGCACCCAAGCTCTCAACTTACTCTCTCTCTCTCTCCGAACCTCCAAAAACTTTAAGTGATTCAGTTACTAACCAAGCCCCTAGATCATCAAGATCATTAGAAGAGATCAAGGATTAAAGATTGGACTAGAAAGGTATAAACCTAAACTCACCTTTGATCTTGTATGCTTAAGCCAAATTCTTGTTTATGTGTTTAGAATCATGCTAGAATATGTTTTGAGATGATCTATGATGATCCATTATAGATATATAGCATCAAATGGCTTTAAAAGTGAAGTTTTTCAAAACTGCTCAAGAACACTAAAAGTGGACTGATAACCATATGTTAGCGGCCACAGATCTTTCCCTATTAATGTTTGGTGCCATTCTATCAAAATAGATAGTCTGTTATTCTTGATTCTTATACATTCATTGTATGTCTTAACTTGCGAGGCAAATTTGTTGCTCACCCTTGCTAAATAAAACATTTCTGTTAGGGACGAAGTGGCCGGAGGTGCTGTGAAGAACAAGGGCAAAGGTGTTATGCTAGAATAGTTATGAATAACATTATTATTATGTTATGTTTGTAAACCCTTTTTTGTATATCTAAAGGGTATGTTTGTAATATAAAGGTTAGATAACCTGGGACGAATATATTAACAATATTTGTTAATGGGTTATGTATTGCTATTTATAAATAAATGGGTAGTTAGATGTTATTTATATTGTGGATCGTGAGCACCAAACTCGAAAATTCGTGAGTAACCCTTGATTTGGGGCGCCACGAGTTAATATCGAGTTGTAGGTTATAAACCTTAAATGGGGGGGGGGGGAAACCCTAGGATTATAACCATAAGCGAGATAGAGAATACTCATTTAGAGTACTAAGTGAGGGACTACCGAAGCGTATCGATAGTGAGATAGGTTGACACATAGTGTAAGAATTTTGTACTGGTGAAGTACTTATCAAGTTGTTTAACTGACTGTAGGATGTCAGGAGAAGATGAAATGAGTATGGAGATGCCATCGGCAGTTGCACCAGTGCCAGTAGCCGAGGTGCCAGCACAAAGCGAGTCAGTTGAAGAGGTGGGGAAAGATGAACCTATGGTTAATCTGGGGAGTGATCATGATGATTATCCCGAGATATATCTGAGTGGTGATGAGGAGAAAGAGTCTGAAGAAGCTAAGGTGGAGAAAGAGAATAAGATTAAAGTTGGAGAAAAAGATCAAGTATCTGCAGAAGTACAAGAACTCCGGAATAAAGTGTTTCTCTTGGAGGAGTTTTGGAAGACGAAAGGCGTTACACAAGATGACCGAAGAGTGAAACGATTTGAAGGCACATGTGGAAAGGATGAAGACTGAAGGTGGTGGATCGTCGGAGGGAATAGTCAAGCAAAAGGGCAAGAATAAGAGAAAGAGGGATCACGACAGTGATAATTCTGAAAATTCAAACCCGAAGAGGAAGCAAGCTTGTAGCAAGTGTGGAAAGACTCACGTGGGAGAATGCATGATGTGGAAGAATGTGTGCTTCAATTATAAACAGGAAGGACATATTTCCTTCATTGTCCTAAGCCGAATACGAGGAAGTGTTTTTCACGTGGGAGAACGGGTCACGAATTCAACAAGTGTCCCAACAAAAAGAATACGGGTGAAGGGAGTGGACGGTAGACAACCTAGATATAAGCGATAGTATCTTTTGGTAGTAGGATGTGATATTAACGGTTGTAATATCGAGAACGATGTATGAACATATGTAAATATATATTTGTATGAATGAAAACTTTATTTTCTATATGAATATAAGATTAATTTGCGAGTTCTTAAAACTCATACTTATGGTAAGTTCATGACTCATAATTATATGAAATGTTTTGAACCCCTCAGCGAATGGACGCCAATGGTCTGACTAGGATAATTTCATACACTCGTATAATTGTGGCATGTTCCTAGACTCATAAGTATGGTAAGTTTGACGAACTGGGAATAGCTATGTGTGAATAGAGAATTGCAACTTTTTGTGTAAAGTTGGAGAATTGTAACTTTTTGTGTAAAGTTGTGTGGGATAATCCAAAAATTTATTTAAAATGGGAAAGTAGTATGTGTTAAGTACTAAATGTACTATGTGCTATTTGAATAAATATGCGATTATATGAGAACATGTGTTGAATTCTTATTGTGTTGTTAATAAGAATTTATGTAGAGAAAGAGAATTAATGTAAGATTTTTATTTAAATTAGATCATGCCGCCTAGACGACAAAATTGAAATCAAAGAAGAGAGCAGACAGTGAATAATGAAGGAGGTTATGTGGACCCGATGCAGAATTTTGTGGACATGTTAGCCCAAGCTATAGGAAATAGAGCTCCAGCAGAAAGAGCAAGAGCGAGAAATCAGCCATCTGATTGATTGGCGAATTTAAGGACTTTAAAGTGGTAGGATCGCCAGAATTCAAGGGAACCACGGATCTAATTGAAGCCCAAACTTGGGTGAAGGAGATGGAGAAAGCATTCATTATTGCGCGAGTGGTAGAAGAGCAAAAGATATCTTTTCTAACATAGTTGATGAAGGGAGAAGCCAATTACTGGTGGGAGACTAATCAGATGAGAGCTGGTATAGCTGTGGTGACTTGGACAAGATTCAAGGAATTGTTCTTTGAGAATTAATTTTCGCCAAGTATGCAAGCTCGGATGGAGGTTAAGTTTTTAGAACTGAAACAGGAAAATATGTCGGTATCAGAATACGCTGCCAAATTCAACGAATTAGCGAGATTTGCACCTCATCAAGTGGATACGGAGCTACGGAAGGCGAGAAGGTTTGAGAATGGATTGAAGCCAGGTATATACGACAAAGTAGCCATATTGTAGATTAATAAATTCATGACTTTGTTGGAGAAAGCGATAATTGCTGAAGGGGGAAGCGAAGCTGCATCCCGTTATAATCAAGAGAAGAAAAAGAAGACTACTAAAGGAGGTAGTAATGCTGGTAGTAATCCGAACAAAAGAAAGTGGAGCGAGAATACCCAATCGGGTAACAAGACAGAAGGAAATAAGAAAAGGAGGGAGCCATGTGCGACTTGTGGAAAGAACCATTCGGGAGTTTGTCTAAAGAAGAAAGGAGTCTGTAACAAGAAGGACACATGTCACCCAATTATCCCAGTCCGAAGAAGATACAAGGTTGTTTTGCGTGCGGATAGACTGATCATCTGGTTCGGAACTGTCCAAAGAGGAATGTGGAGAAGGAAAGTGTCAACAAGGGACCAGGTAGCGGAACCATAGCAATTAAAGGACATGCACAACCAGGAAGACCAACGGCTCGTACATTCAACAAGACGGTGCAAGATACAGTGGCTGCCCAGGAGGTGGTGACAGGTAACGATTTCGCTTAATACTTAAATTACGCGAGTCATATTGGTTAAATATCACTGTGAATTGTTTTCTTTTATAAATTCAAATCACAGGTTAGTATATGAGACACAAATTAATATTGTGTTGATAAAATGAATTGATGATACAACTTTAAAAGATTGTAGGGAATAAGAAAGCGGTGATTCCGAGGACGGAATCCTTATAAGGAGGTGAGAATGTGATAACCCGGGATTTCGAATAATTCGAATTTTACGAATAAATTTTTATTTATTTATTTTAATTAATATTGATATTGATTATAAATATTGTGCGGAGTATCTGTGATACGAGTCTTGAGAAGTAGTCAATTTGTGTATTGACTGAGAAATAAGAGTAGAGTTGTGCTTAACCGAGAATTAAAACCCTAACCCTAAGTTCGGATAGGGATTCGATAGAAATCGAAGTTATAATAAAAGTATCTGTGAGTATATGTTTGTGCTATATAGAATTTGTGAATTAATGATTGACTGGATAGTGTATAAATTTAGTAAACCCTAATAAGGGATTAGAAACCCTAATCTCAAGATTAGAAACTCTAATCTCATGTTTAGAAACCCTAACGCATAGTTAGGAACACTAAACGAATGTCGGGGAACCCTAATTTTTAATTCAGGAACCCTAAACCCTAATTAGAAAACCCTAATCCTAATTAGTAAGCCCTAAAGTGATTAGTAAACTTTAATATAATTAGAAAACACTAATTATATTTTAGTTATCTTATTTTTCTATTTTAAAAGCCCTAATTAGAAAATCTTAGAAACTAAAGTTGTAAAACCTAAGGGATAGAACCTTAGGGCTAAACCCTATGGGTTTGGACAAAAGTCAAGAATACCATTAAAATTATAAGGAAAATGACCAAAATGCCCTTTTCACATTCTTTATTATGTAACTTGTAAAATTTGCCAACAACTTTAATTGTTCACCAACTAATATTGACTTTGTGACTTAAAAACTCCAGCAAATCAGTCCAATTCATCAGCCATATACAATATATCATAATATATGTAGATTAAGAAAGAGAAAGTGTACAAAATTGGCTCATTTGCACCCAAGCTCTCAACTTAATTACTCTCTCTCTCTCTCTCCAAACCTCTGAAAAATTTAAGTGATTCAGTCACTAACCAATCCCCTAGATCATCAAGATTAGTAGAAGAGATCAAGGATTAAAGATTGGACTAGAAATGTATAAACCTAAGCTCACCTTTGATCTTGTATGCTTAAGCCAAATTCTTGTTTATGTGTTTACAATCATGCTAGAATATGTTTTGAGATGATCTATGATGATCCATCATAGATCTATAACATCAAATGGCTTTAAAAGTATAGTTTTTCAAAACTGCTCAAGAACACTAAATGTGGTCTGACAACCATATGTCAGTGGCCACAGATCATTCCCTGTTAATGTTTTCTATTATTTTATGGTTTAGATCCATAGTCTGACATAAGGACTGTAATCTGGAAGTGGAATCAAAGCTATTACATGTCCAGAATACAAGATATAGTTGGTCAAACCCCGTTGACCGAGCATAACCGGAAGATTTCTGGGTAACCCAGAAATCATATAACAAGGTCTGACAAGCTTTTCAAACGCCTTGATCTGTCAGGTGTTATGTGATATGTTGATGTTATTGCATCTAGATTGTAGTATGTTATATGGACTTTAGATCCATGGCTTTAGATCCCACAAACAGTCAATAAATCGAGTGTAATGGATGGTCAAACTAGACCATTCGATCACGGTTAGCGTTTCTAGAAAACCCAGAAACCGTATGAACTAGCTCTCTGACAAGGTTTGACTGAGCTGAATCTGGAACATGTGATGTACTCGGATTGATCTGTTAATGTAAATATGTTCTATGACATGAGTACTATATGTATGGACCAAGAAAACACTTAACTAATGAACAGAACCTAAATTAAATTGAGCTAGAAAGTGTCTACTCGAACTGCCTGGGTTTCTGGGTTACCCAAAAACCCAGAAATGTTCTGACAATGACTTTGGGGGCTTGGATCTTCAAAGTGTGTTGTTGTATGGCACAGATTGTTGGTGATAATTGTAGTGTTGCATAAACACTACAAGATCAAAGTCTAAGTTGACCCAGAAACATGATAATCAGAGAATTAATCGTGGTCAAACCTGACATGTTGGTAACTGACTGACAGTGTTCTTGAAGCTCAAGAACACCAACAGCGACGGTTACTGTCGCTATAACCTATAGCATCGATTTTAATTTTTTTATTTTTTGAATATCCGGAAAATGATTAAAAATAGAAAATAAATTCTAAAAATTACAAAAATGGTTTTAAAAATTATTTTAAATTATGAAAAATAACTTTTGATAATTTGGGATATTTTTCATTAATATTTATAATTATTTAAATATTAATTGTATTTAATTTATTTAATTAGTATATTAAATAAATTAGAAAAAAATGATTTTAATATTATAAAATCATTTTAAATAAGAATAAAGTGTTTAAAAATATTTTGAGTTATAAAATGTAACTTTTAATATTTTTGGAGAATTTTCATTAATAATTTAATATTAATGATATTAGATTTATTTAATTATTAAATTAAATAAATGATGGAAAAATATTTTATTGATTTAAAAATCATTTAAAAATGAGAAAAATGATTTAAAAATATTTTAAGTTATAATTAATGACTTTTAATATTTTGATGACAAATTCATTAATATTTAAATATTAATGGTGATGGTTTAAAAATGATTTTAATTATTTTAAAAATCATTTAAGTAGAATATTGGTGATTTAAAAATATTTTAAGTTATTATTAATAACTTTAATATTTTGACAAGTATGTCATTAATATTTTAATATTATTAAATATTAATGATGATGGGTTTATCGATATTTAAATCATTTAAAAATGATTCCGATGTTTGAAAAATTATTATAAATTATAATAATTGTTAGAAAATTATTAAAAGCTTCAAAAAAATATTATAAATGATATTTGACTTATCTAATATAATATTGAAGCTTTGAGACCAAGTTTAATTGACAATAAAAGTGTTAATTATCGGATAGGGTGACCAACACACGAGAATAGTGAAAGTCAAACGGATCGAACTAGTTAGACTTGATGAGTGTTTATATAGGTTATAAACAACGATGTGACTATATGGTAATGTGTAATTCTAGGAAAGTATTGATTTGTAAATTACGGTGTTATGTGTTATAAATTATTGTGCTAATTGTGAGTCCGATATTGTGATTATAGGTCTTTGAAATGCATGAGATAAGTATATTTGTGTAGCGATAATCAACGCAGAAAGAAGTTTCCTTAACTTTCGACCTTGAGTTAATACTTTTTAAATATTATGGTGGTTAATTATTGTTGATTAGACCACGTCTGAGAATTATTGTTGATTATTCGCAGTTAGTGCATGTTTATTAATTCAAACTGAATTAGTGATTCTGAAAATATACTTAGAGAATAACTGTTGTTGGATACTTACATCCGTAGAAGCTATTATTGATAGTATAGATAATTCATGTTTATTGTCAAATTGTGTTGAGTAATGTCTTAGCTAATTATTCTTGCTAGACGAACATTTGTTAGAACTTGATAGGTTCGAGAAGAGAATTCAATTATTATTGACAGATTAATGCCAATTATTTTGGCTAGATCGAGAAAGTGATTAGATATTGAAATCATTGTATTTCATTGTTTTTGTAAATCAAACTCGATTATAAAATTTGAGAGAAAAACAACCTTTTATATAAAAGGAACATTTTGGTGGTATATTAGGCCTTTCTTGGCGTATAAGTATTATGCATAATATAGGTTACAAGGAATTGGCGCTCTAAGTACTTGCTTTGGGGGTATGATTTAATCTTTATGGTTATCGATACACAGGGTATATCAAAGTAAATCTTTGATAGTTACTAGAAGAGAAGTTCAAGATCCTTAGGGATCACTTTCGGCATAAACTACGAAAAATATTTCCATCTTGTTATTCAATTGAATATCGTAGAAACTTTGAAAGCGTTGTACTCTTTCATTATCAAATTATTGTGTTGCATAGAATGCGAGAAGACTTGTTAGTGATTAACAATTTGTTCGACTATTTCAAAGTTCCACGAAACTTTGGTGTCATTCTATCAAAATAGATAGTCTGTTATTCTTGATTCTTATACATTCATTGTATGTCTTAACTTGCGGGGCAAATTTGTTGCTCACCCTTGCTAAATAAAACATTTCAGCTAGGGACGAAGTGGCAGGAGGTGCTGTGAAGAACAAAGGCAAAGGTGTAGTCTTTGGAATAGTTATAATAACATTATTATTATGTTATGTTTGTAAACCCTTTTGTATATCTAAAGGGTATGTTTGTAATATTAAGGTTAGATAACACAGGGATGAATGTATTAACAATATCTCGTTAATGGGTTATGTATTTCTATTTATAAATAAATGGGTAGTTAGATGTTATTTATATTGTGGATCGTGAGCACCAAACTAAAATTCGGGTAACCTTGATTTGGGGCGTCACGAGTTGGTATCAAAGTTGTGGGTTATAAACCTTAAGTGGGGTGGGAAAACCCTAGGATTATAACCATAAGCGAGATAGAAAATACTCATTTAGAGTACTAAGTGAGGATTGATAAAGCGTATCGATAGTGAGATATGTGGACACATAGTGTGAGAATTTTGTCTTGGTGAAGTACTAATCAAGTTGTTTAAAAATGATTGTAGGATGTCGGGAGAAGATGAAATGAGTATGGAGATGCCAGCGGTTGTTGCACCGATGCCGATGGCCAGAGGTGCCGGCCTGAGCCGAGTCGATTGAAGAAGTGGGGAAAAGATGAACCTATGGTTAATCTGGGGGAGTGATCATGATGATTATCCGAGATGTATCTAAGTGGTGATGAGGAGACAGTGAGTCAGAAGAAGCTAAGGTGGAGAAAGAGAATAAGACTAAAGTTGGAGAAAAAGATCAAGTATGTCTGCGGAAAGTTCAAGAACTTCGGAGTAAAGTATTTCTCTTGGAGGAGTTGTGGAAGATGAAAAAGAGGCGTTCTACGAAGATAACCAGAAGAAACGAAATGAGTTGAAGGCACATGGAAAGAATGAAAAGGCGAAGGTGGTGGATCGTCGAGAGGAATAGTCAAGAAAAGAAGAGGAAAGAATAAGAGAAAGAGGGATCACGACGGTGATAATAATTCGAAAATTCAAACTTGAGAAGAAGAAGCAAGTCTGTAGCAAGTGTGGAAAGACTCACGTGGGAGAATGCATGATGTGGAAGAGCGTGTGCTTCAATTATAAGCAGGAAGGACATATTTCCTACATTGTCCTAAAATAGAAATATGAGGAAGTGTTTTTCATGTGGGAGAACAGGTCACGGATTCAACAAGTGTCCCAACAAAAAGAATCTTTGTGAAGGGGAGTGGACGGTGAACAACTTAGATATAAGCGATAGTATCTTTTGGTAGTAGGATGTGATATTAAAGGTTGTAATATCGAGAATGATGTATGAACATATGTAAATATATATATATATTTGTATGAATGAAATCTTTATTTTCTATATGAATATAAGATTAAGATTAATGTGTGTTCTTAAAACTCATACTTATGGTAAGTTCATGACTCATAATTATATGAAATGTTTTGAACCCCTCGTGAATGGGCGCTTGATGGTGCGACTAGGATAAGTTCATACACTCATATAATTGTGGCAAGTTCTGAACTCATAAGTGTGGTAAGTTTGATGAAGCTGGGAATAGCTATGTGTGAATGGAGAATTGCAACTTTTTGTGTAAAGTTGGAGAATTGTAACTTTTGTGTAAAGTTGTGTGGGTTAATCCTAAAATTTATTTAAAATGGGATAGTAATATGTGTTAAGTACTAAAATGTACTATGTGTGTTATTTGAATAAATATGCGATTATATGAGAACATGTGTTAAATTCTTATTGTGTTGTTAATAAGAATTTGTGTAGAAAAGAGAATTAATGTAAGATTTTTTATTTAAATCGGATCATGCCGCTTAGGCGACAAAATTGAAATCAAAGAGAAGAAGCGATCGATGAATAATGAAGGAGGTCATGTGGACCCGATGCAAAATTTTGTGGATATGTTAGCCCAAGCTATGGGAAATAGAGCTCCATGAGAAAGAAGAGAGCGAGAAATCGACCGGTGATAGATTGGCTAATTTTAAAGACTTTAAAGCGGTAGGATCGCGAAAATTTAAGGGAACCACGGATCTAATTGAAGCCCAAACTTGGGTGAAGGAGATGGAGAAAGCATTCATTATTACGCGAGTGGTAGAAGAGCAAAAGATATCTTTTTAACAACATACTTGATGAAGGAGAAGCCAATTCTTGGTGGGGAGACTAATCGGTGAGAAATTTGATACAATTTGTGTGACTTGGACAAGATTCAAGGAGTTGTTCTTTGAGAACTACTTTTCATCAAAGTATCTGAGCTTCGGATGGAGGTTAAGTTTTAGAACTGAAGCGGGAGAATATATGTCGATTATCGAATATCTTTGCCAAATTCAACGAGTTAGCGAGATTTGCACCTCATCGGTGGATCTGAGACTCTGAAAAGGCGAGAAGGTTTGAGAATGGATTGAAGCCGGGTATATTCAACAAAGTAGCCATATTGTAGATTAATAAGTTCGCGACTTTGTTGGAGAAAGCGATAATTCTTTGAAGGGGAAGCGAAGCGCATCCGATTATCATCGAGAGAAGAAGAAGAAGAAGACAAATGAAGGAGGTAGTAATGGTGGTGTAGTAATCCGAACAAAAGAAAGTGGGCGAGAATACCCGATCGGGTAATAAGTTAAAGAGAAGAATAAGAAAGGGAGGGAGCCATATGCGACTTGTGGAAAGAACCATTCGGGAGTTTATGTCGAAGAAGAAAGGAGTTTATATAAGCTGTGGTCAAGAGGGACACATGTCACCCAATTGTCCCGGTCAAAGAAGATACAAGGTTGTTTTGCGTGTGGATCGATGATCATCTGGTTGAGCCTGTCCAAAAAGAAAATGTGGAGAAAGAAAGTGTCAACAAGGGACCGATGGCGGAACCTTGGCGATTAAAGGACATGCACAAAGCGACCGGGGAAGACCAACGGCCCGTACATTCAACAAAATGGTTACAAGATCGATTAGCTGCTTTGCCGGGAGGTGGCGACAGATGTTGATTTGATTCGCTTAAAATTTTATTAAATTACGTAATATTGAGTTAAATATTAATGTGAATTGTTTTCTTTTATAGATCCAAATCACGAGGTTAGAATATGAGACACAAATTAATATTGTGTTGATAAAATGAATTGATGATACAACTTTAAAAGATTGTAGAGAATAAGAAAGCGGTGATTTTTTAGAGGATGGAATCCTTATAAGGAGGAGAGAATGTGATAACTTAAGGATTTGAATAATTGAATTTTACGAATAAATTTTTTTTTATTTAATTTAATTAATATTGATTATTGATTATAAATATATGAAATATCTGTGATCTGAGTCTTGAGAAGTAGTCAATTTGTGTATTGGTTGAGAAAAATAAGAGTAGAGTTGTGCTTAACAAGAGAATAAAAACCCTAACCCTAAGTTTGGATAGGGATTCGATAGAAATATAATTATAATAAAAGTATTGATGAGTATGTTTTTGTCTTATATAGAATTTGTGATCAATGATTGATCGGATAGGGTATAAATTTAGTAAACCTAATAAGGGATTAGAAACCTAATCTCAAGATTAGAAACCTAAATCTAGTTAGGAACCCTAATGCATAATTAAGAACACTAATTTAAATGTCGAGGAACCCTAATTTTAAATTAGGAACCCTAAACCCTAATTAGAAAACCCTAATCCTAATTAGTAAGCCCTAAAGTGATTAGTAAACTTTAATATAATTAGAAAACACTAATTATATTTTAAATCTTATTTTTCTATTTTAAAAGTCCTAATTAGAAAATCTTAGAAACTAAAGTTGAAAAACCTAAGGGATAGAACCTTTTAAACCTAAAAACCTAAGGTTTTGGACAAAAATGTCAAGAATGCCATTAAAATTATAAGGAAATGACCAAAATACCCTTTTCACATTCTTTATTATGTAACTTGTAAATTTTGCCAACAACTTTAATTGTTCACCATTAATATTGACTTTGTGACTTAAAAACTCCAACCGTCGACCTCAATTCATCACAACATTATATAGATACATTGTATCATAATATATATAGATTAAGAGAGAGAAAGTCTTAAAATTTGGCTCATTTTTCTCTATCCAAGCTCTCAACTCAACTCTCTCTCTCTCTCCTCCAAAATCTGAAAATCCTTTATTGATCCAATCACTAACCAAGCTCTAGATCATCAAGATTAGTAGAAGAGATCAAGGATCAAAGATTGGACTAGAAAAGGTATAAACCTAAGCTCACCTTTGATCTTGTATGCTTAAGATAAAATTCTTGTTTATGTGTTTATATTCATGCTAGAAGATGTTTTATGATGATCTATGATGATCCATCATAGATCTATAACATCAAATGGCCTTAAAAAGTAAAGTTTTTCAAAAGCTGCTCAAGAAACTCTAAAATGTGGTCGACAACCATATGTCGGTGGCCACAGATCTTCTCCTGTTTATGATTTTTATTGTTTTATGTTTTAGATCCATAGTTTGACATGAGGTTGTGATCTGGAAGTGGAATCACAGCCATTCCATGTCCAGATTACAAGATATTCATGGTCAAAACCCGTTGATTGAGAGCATGGCCGGGATGATTTCTAGGTAACCCGAAAATCATATAACGTCTGACAAGCTTTTTCAAATGCCGGATCATCGGTGTTATGTGATTTGTTGATGTTATGTAACTCTAGATTTGTAGCACATGTTATATGGACTTTAGATCCATGGCTTTAGATCCTTAAAATCAGCAATAGATCGAAGTGTAATGGATGGTCAAACTAGACCATTCGATCACGAAGTAGCGTTTTCTGGAAAACCTAGAAATCGTTTATGAACTAGCTTTACGACGAGGTTTGATCAGAATAAATCTGGAACATTGATGTATGTATTGGTTGATCTGTTGATGTAATATGTGTTGTTCCTTGACATGAGTATTACATGTATGGACCATAAAAACACTTAACTAATGATGACGAACATTAGATTAAATTGAGCTTGAAAGTGGCACTTTATGAATCTTTGGGTTTCAGGTTACCGGAAAACCCAGAGCGCTCTACAATGACTTTGAAGGCTCGGATCTTCAAATGTGTTGTTGTATGACCCGAACTAATGGTTGATAATTGTAGTGTTACATTAACACTTCTACCGATCGAAATCTTAAGTTTGACCCGAAACATGATAAATCGGAGAATTAATCGTGGTGTCGAACCAAGCATGTTGATAAGCGATCGTCGGTGTTCTTGAAGCTCAAGAACACCAACAATGACGATTCTTCTTCGCTATAGCCTATATATGACGGTTTTAATTATTTTATTTTCTAAATTTTCGAAAAATGATTAAAAATAGAAATAAATTCTAAAAATTACAAAAATGGTTTTAAAATTATTTTAAATTATGAAAAATAACTTTTGATAATTTGGGATATTTTTCATTAATATTTATAATTATTTGAATATTAATGATATTTAATTTATTTAATTAGTATATTAAATAAATTAGAAAAAATGATTTTAATATTATAAAAATCATTTTAAATAAGAATAAAGTGTTTAAAAATATTTTGAGTTATAAAATATAACTTTTAATATTTTTGGAGAATTTTCATTAATAATTTAATATTAATGATATTAGATTTATTTAATTATTAAATTAAATAAATGATGAAAAAATGATTTTATTGATTTAAAAATTATTTAAAAATGAGAAAAATAATTTAAAAATATTTTAAATTATAATTAATGACTTTTAATATTTTGATGAAAATTCATTAATATTTAAATATTAATGGTGATGGTTTAAAAATGATTTTAATTATTTTAAAAATCATTTAAGTAGAATATTGATGATTTAAAAATATTTTAAGTTATTATTAATAACTTTAATATTTTGACAAGTATGTCATTAATATTTTAATATTATTAAATATTAATGATGATGGGATTATTTGATATTTAAATCATTTAAAAATGATTACGGTGTTTGAAAAATTATTATAAATTATAATAATTGTTTTAGAAAATTATTAAAAGCTTAGAAAAATATTATAAATGATATTTGACTTATCTAATATAATATTGAAGCTTTGAGACCAAGTTTAATTGATAATATAAGTGTTAATTGTGGATAGGGTGACCATTACACAGAGAATAGTAGAAAGTCAACCAGATCGAACTAGTTAGACTTGATGAGTGTTTATATAGGTTATAAACAACGATGTGACTATGTGGTAATGTGTCTAGGAGAAAGTATTATTTGTAAATTATAGTGTTATGTGTTATAAATTATTGTGCTAATTGTAAGGCCCGATATTATTGATTATAGGTCTTTCAAGCTTGAGATAAGTATATTGTGTAGCGATAATCAGCGACGAAAGGCAAGTTTCCTTAACTCTACCTTGAGTTAATATTTTTTAAATAATATGGTGGTTAATTATTGTTGATTAGACCATGTTTGAGAATTATTGTTGATTATTCACAGTTAGTGCATGTTTATTAATTCAAACTGAATTAATGATTCTGAAAATATACTTGGAGAATAACTGTTATTAGATACTTACATCCGTAGAAGCTATTATTTACAGTACAGATAATTCATGTTTATTTTCAAATTGTGTTGAGTAATGTCTTAGCTAATTATTCTGGCTAGACAAACATTTGTTAAAACTTGATAGATTCGAGAAGAGAATTCAATTATTATTGACAGATCAATGCCAATTATTTCTGCTAGATCGAGAAAGTGATTAGATATTGAAATCATTGTATTTCGTTGTTATAGATCAAACTCTGATTATAAGACTGAGAAGAACAACCTTTTATATAAAGGGAACATTTTTGGTCGTATATTCGGCCTTTGCACACGTGTAAGTATTATGCATAATATAGGGTACAAGGAATTGGCCGCTCTAAGTACTTGTAGAGGGGTATGACTTAATCTTTATATTTATCTGATACACCTAGGTATATCAAAGTAAATCTTTGATAGTTACTCGAGAAGAGAAGTTCAAGATCCTTAGGGATCACTCAGTATAAACTCTGAAGAATATTTCCATCTTGTTATTCAATTGAATATCGTAGAAACTTTGAAAGTGTTATACTTTTTCATTATCAAATTATAGTGTTGTATAGACTGCGACAAGACTTGTTAGTAATTAACGATTTGTTTAGCTAATTCAAAGTTTCCCAAACTTTGGTGCCATTCTATCAAAATAGATAGTCTGTTATTTTTGATTCTTATACATTCATTGTATGTCTTAACTTGCGAGGCAAATTTGTTGCTCACCCTTGCTAAATAAAACATTTCAGCTAGGGACGAAGTGGCAGGAGGTGATGTGAAGAACAAGGGCAAAGGTGTTATGCTGGAATAGTTATGAATAACATTATTATTATGTTATGTTTGTAAACCCTTTTGTATATTTAAAGGGTATGTTTGTAATATAAAGGTTAGATAACTTTTAGATAATGTATTAACAATATTGGGATGAATTGTATTTATAAATAAATGGGTAGTTAGATGTTATTTATATTGTGGATCATATGTATGTAACTAATTTATAATCATATGGGTAAGTTAGATGTTATTTAATATAGTTGTGGTTGATCACCCAATGTACTCGTAAGTCATGGCTTTTTACAGCGAAATAGCTATTTAAACCTTTTCTAAAATGAAAATGAAAGTTCGAGGTCTTATGACCACTCAGCTAAAGTAACTACATTATTTCAAAAAAAATGTGTTTTAAAATCAAAGGAAGTAATTTCCAATCATTTGAGATCTCTTCACAACATTTGTTTAGTTGTTGAATGTTTAGAAGTATAGAAGTATGATTATTGATTTGTTGTTTTATATGCAAATGTTATACTTGTTGGGCATGTAAATGCTCATTCTTGCTTAAAATTAAATGTTTTCAACGAAAACTAAGCATATGAAAGGTTCAGAAAAAGACAAGGGTAAAGGAAAGATAAATGAATAAGAGGATTATGGAACCTATTGTAATAGATAGGTTGATTGTAAATAATAACTGTTTAATTATCATGTTAAGAAGATTTAAAGGTCATAGAACCTAGGTATGTAATAATAGACTTGTAATAATTAGTAATTACCTTCCTATTAGTGTGAATGCATGGTTAGATGTATATTAGTATTAGTACCATAAAGCACTAGAATCAGAGTTTAAAGATACTCAAATTTGGGGCGTCAAAGGTTGGTATTAAAGCTGTAGGTTAGAAACCTTAGGCAAGGGCACCTTAGGCTATAACCTAGAGAAGTTTGAGAAGTTAGAAAGTAAAAGAAACTCAGATAGAGTTTGCTAAGAGGTTAATTAAGGAAATTCATCAGCAAAAGTCTAAAGAAATAAAAATAACATAAACTGAAGTGTTATTTGTAATATCAAATGTGATTTGATAAAATGTACTAATAGGATAAATTATTTAAATGTAGATGTCAAGACACACAATGAATCACAATATTTATGTCTTGGTCGAGCAGTTGTTTGCTCCACCTGTACCCGCAATTAAGTCGGTGTTGATAATTATTTTTTATAGTAAGGATGACGAGGAGGTGGAATCTTCCAGAGAATATGGTTTTCCATCCAGGATTACGGGTGGTATCACGCATCAGCCTTTACCACACGGGGTAGAGACTGAGGAGGGTTAGGGGGTGCTAATAGCAACATAGGAATTCGAGGAGGATCCTAAGAAGATAGAGGAGGAGGAAACAGACCCTGAGGTTGGGGAAGCTATGGTACAGTTGGGTGCATTAGTGCACCATTTGATCAATCAGAACTCGTAGCTAAGTACCCAGCTCCATGAGGCCAATAACTTGCCCCATCTGTATGAGACGAAGGTAAATGACCTTCAAATGGAGAAATAGGCGATAAATTCCTAGTGGGTGGAAGAAATCCTTGAGAGGATGAGGTGTCAGGTGTTAGGTATATAGAGCGATGATACAATCAATTTACATAAATAGTGTGGAAGCGCGATAAAATCAATTTTTAAAATTTATACAAACCAGCACCATGGTCATCCTTATGCACAATTATCAATTAAACGAAAGAGACGGAGATGTAGGATTATACCCTCGTAAATCAAGGCTTCTTCATGTACAAGTTTACCTCCAATTCCTTCGCGTTCTCCTTGAATCCCCCCGATTAGATTGCTTCTTTTGATTAATGCAAGCCGCCCAAATGTTTGGCCTCTAGAGGTGATCCACTAAGGAATAATACGTATTCAAGAAGATTGGTTTTGCAAAACCATAGTTTTCTCTCTATAGAATATGTCAAGATTTCTCTCAACTATTGGAAGTATGAGTAACTCATCTAACCTTAACTCATAATAAAACTTCTCTTATTTATAGTTGTAGGCAACCCTCCTACTACTACTAGAAAATCGAATTTATAACGATAATCATTGGCCGTCGATATAGGTCAAAAGACCGTCGCCATCGAAGCCATCGGTAAATCCTATAGTGAAGGTTTATGACCGTCGCTATAGGTCATGCCAAACCGTGTATTAGGTCTTTACCAACGGTCACTGAAAGTTATTGCTATGGTCATGACTGTAGCTATAGATGTCTATAGCGATGCTCGACTACTGTCGCTATAGGCTTGTGTTTTCTAGAACACTATAGCTACGGTCGATGATTGTCGCTATAGCCTTTTTAAATTTCAAAAAAAATTAATTAATAATGCACATTTATTCACCAAACACAAATAGAATATAAAATAAAACATAAAAAATATTATATACATCATTTAAAATCATTCACATTACAACATTACAATACAATAGTTGAATATTTTACAGTAAATATTACTATTCTTGATTCGATTTTTTTAATACTTATTCTTTTAAGAAGACAATACAAGAGCAGAAGATGGCAAAAACCAACCATCAATCCTAGCAAAATCTCTTAAGGTAAAACGTTTCAATAATATAGATGCTCCTTCACAAATATTCTGAATTTCATATATAGTGGGGAAAAGGTTCAGAAATGCCCTGGACATTTACCCCGAAATCTCACGTATACTCTGAACTATTTTTTTTTCAAAAGTACCCTTGAGAGGATGAGGTGTCAGGTGTTAGGTATATAGAGCGATGATACAATCAATTTACATAAATAGTGTGGAAGCGCGATAAAATCAATTTTTAAAATTTATACAAACCAGCACCATGGTCATCCTTATGCACAATTATCAATTAAACGAAAGAGACGGAGATGTAGGATTATACCCTCGTAAATCAAGGCTTCTTCATGTACAAGTTCACCTCCAATTTCTTCGCGTTCTCCTTGAATCCCCCCGATTAGATTGCTTCTTTTGATCAATGCAAGCCGCCCAAATGTTTGGCCTCTAGAGGTGATCCACTAAGGAATAATACGTATTCAAGAAGATTGGTTTTTGCAAAACCCTAGTTTTCTCTCTCTATAGAATATGTCAATACTCTCCCAACTATTAGAAGTATGAGTAACTGTCTAACCCTAACTCATAAAAAAACCTTCTCTTATTTATAGATGTAGAAGCAACCCTCTCTACTACTAGAAAATCGACCTATAACGATAGTCACGATCGTCGATATAGTCAAAAAACCGTCGCCATCGAAGCCATCGATAAATCTATATAGTCTTTGGTTTATGGCCGTCGCTATAGGTCATATAAACCGTGTATTATTAGGTCTTTACCAATCTGGCTTTGAAAGCTATTACTCACTACTTTGTATTTGTAGCTATAGATGTCTATATACTGACGCTCATTCACCATCGCTTAAGTTTGTGTTTTTCTAGAACACTATAGCTACGATACGATGATCGTCATTATAACCTTTTAAATTTAAAAAAAATTAATTAATAATGCACATTTATTCAAAGAAACACAAATCGAATATAAAATAAAACATAAAAATATTATATACATCATTTCAAATCATTCAAATTACAATATTACAATACAATAGTTTAATATTTTCTTTGTAAATATTACAATTCTTGATTCGATTTTTTTAATACTTATTCTTTTAAGAAGACAATACAAGAGCGAAAGATGGCAAAACCAACCATCAATCTGGCAAAATCTCTTAAGGTAAAATGTGTCAATAATATAGATGTCCTTCACAAATATTCGAATTTCATATATAGAAGCAAAGGTTCGAAAATGCCTCGACATTTACCCCAAATCCCACTTATACTCTGAACTATTTTTTTTTCAAAGTACCCTTGAGAGAGGATGAGGTGTCGTGTGTTAGGTATATAGAGCGATGATACAATCAATTTACATAAATAGTGTGGAATCATGATAAAATCAATTTTAAAATTTATACAAACCAAAGACCATGGTCATCCTTATACAATTATCAATTAAACGAAAGAGGCGGAGATGTAGGATTATACCTCGTAAATCAAGGCTTCTTCATGTACAAGTTCACCTCCATTCCTTTGCGTTCTCCTTGAATCCCCCAATTAGATTGCTTCTTTTGATCAATGTAAGCCCGCCTAAATGTTTGGCCTCAAGAGGTGATCCACTAAGGAATAATCGTATTCAAGAAGATTGGTTTTGCAAAACCCTAGTTTTCTCTCTCTATAGAATATGTCAAGATACTCTCCCAACTATTGGAAGTATGAGTAATCGCTCAACCTTAACTCATAATAAAACTTCTCTTATTTATAGATGTAGGCAACCCTCCTACTACTAGAAAATTGACCTATAAAGATAGTCACGTGAATTATCCGATATAGGTCAAAAAGACCGTCATAATCGGGCCATCAGTAAATCCTATAGTGAAGGTTTATGACATCATTATAGGTCATACCAAACCGTGTATTAGGTCTTTACCAATCAGGTCATCAAGGCTATTACTACGATCATGATCAGTAGCTATAGATGTCTATATACGCCGACACTGCCATTTATGAAGCTTGTGTTTTTAGAACACTATAGCTACGATCGATGATAAATGCTATAGCCTTTTTTTAATTTTAAAAAATTAATTAATAATGCACATTTATTCACCAAACACAAATAGAATATAAAATAAAACATAAAAATATTATATACATCATTTCAAATCATTCACATTACAACATTACACTATAATAGTTGAATATTTTACAGTAAATATTACTATTCTTGATTCGATTTTTTTAATACTTATTCTTTGAAGAAGACAATACAAGAGCGGTAAGATGGCGAAAACCAACCATCAATCCTAGCAAAATCTCTTAAGGTAAAAACGTTTCAATAATATAGATGCTCCTTCACAAATATTCGAATTTCATATATAGAAGCGAAGGTTCGGAAATGCCTTGGACATTTACCTCAAATCCCACTTATACTCTGAACTATTTTTTTTTCAAAAGTACCCTTGAGAGGATGAGGTGTCAAGTGTTAGGTATATAGAGCGATGATACAATCAATTTACATAAATAGTGTGGAAGCGCGATAAAATCAATTTTTAAAATTTATACAAACCAGACCATGGTCATCCTTATGCACAATTATCAATTAAACAAAAGAGACGGAGATGTAAGATTATACCCTCGTAAATCAAGGCTTCTTCATGTACAAGTTCACCTCCAATTCCTTCGCGTTCTCCTTGAATCCCCCCGATTAGATTGCTTCTTTTGATCAATGCAAGCCGTCCAAATGTTTGGCCTCTGAGGTGATCCACTAAGGAATAATCGTATTCAAGAAGATTGGTTTTGCAACCCTAGTTTTCTCTCTCTATAGAATATGTCAAGATTTCTCTCCCAACTATTGGAAGTATGAGTAACTGTCTAACCTTAACTCATAATAAAACTTCTCTTATTTATAGATGTAGGCAACCCCTCCTACTACTAGAAAATCGACCTATAACGATAGTCGCTGACCGTCGATATAGGTCAAAAGACCGTCGCCATCGAAGCCATCGGTAAATCCTATAGTGACGGTTTATGACCGTCGCTATAGGTCATGCCAAACCGTGTATTAGGTCTTTACCAACGGTCACTGAAAGCTATTGCTACGGTCATGACTGTAGCTATAGATGTCTATAGCGACGCTCGACTACCGTCGCTATAGGCTTGTGTTTTCTAGAACACTATAGCTACGGTCGATGATCGTCGCTATAGCCTTTTTAAATTTCAAAAAAAATTAATTAATAATGCACATTTATTCACCAAACACAAATAGAATATAAAATAAAACATAAAAAATATTATATACATCATTTCAAATCATTCACATTACAACATTACACTATAATAGTTGAATATTTTACAGTAAATATTACTATTCTTGATTCGATTTTTTTAATACTTATTCTTTGAAGAAGACAATATGAGAGAGCGGAAGATGGCGAAAACCAACCATCAATCCTAGCAAAATCTCTTAAGGTAAAACGTTTCAATAATATAGATGCTCCTTCACAAATATTCTGAATTTCATATATAGGGGGGCAAAGGTTCAGAAATGCCCGGACATTTACCCCTATCCCACTTATACTACGAACTATTTTTTTTCAAAAGTACCCTTGAGAGGATGAGGTGTCGGTGTTAGGTATATAGAAGCGATGATACAATCAATTTACATAAATAGTGTGAAGCCGATAAAATCAATTTTTAAAATTTATACAAACCAGACCATGGTCATCCTTATGCACAATTATCAATTAAACAAAAGAGACGGAGATGTAAGATTATACCCTCGTAAATCAAGGCTTCTTCATGTACAAGTTCACCTCCAATTCCTTCGCGTTCCTTTGAATCCCCCAAGATTAGATTGGTTCTTTTGATCAATGCAAGTTAGCCAAATGTTTGGCCTCTGGAGGTGATCCACTAAGGAATAATACGTATTCAAGAAGATTGGTTTTTGCAAAACCCTAGTTTTCTCTCTCTATAGAATATGTCAGTACTCTCCCAACTATTGGAAGTATGAGTAACTGTCTAACCTTAACTCATAATAAAACTTCTCTTATTTATAGATGTAGGCAACCCCTCCTACTACTAGAAAATTGACCTATAACGATAGTCATCACCGATCGATATAGGTCAAAAGACCGTCGCCATCGGGCCATACCTGTAAAATCCTATAGTGACGGTTTATGCGACCATCACAATATATAGTCATACCAAACCGTATTATTAGGTCTTTACCAATTGAGAATCGAAAGCTATTGCTACAGGCCATGATGTAGCTATAGATGTCTATAGCGATTTCACTACCGTCATTATAGAACTATGTTTTCTAGAACACTATAGCTACTACCGATGATCGTCGCTTATAGCCTTTTTAAATTTCAAAAAAAAAATTAATTAATAATGCACATTTATTCACCAAACACAAATAGAATATAAAATAAAACATAAAAATATTATATACATCATTTCAAATCATTCACATTACAACATTACACTATAATAGTTGAATATTTTACGATAAATATTACTATTCTTGATTCGATTTTTTAATACTTATTCTTTGAAGAAGACAATACAAAGAAGCGGAAGATGGCGAAAACCAACCATCAATCCTAGAAAAATCTCTTAAGGTAAAACGTTTCAATAATATAGATGCTCCTTCACAAATATTCTGAATTTCATATATAGGGGGCAAAGGTTCGAAAATGCCCGGACATTTACCCCAAATCCCACTTATACTCAACTATTTTTTTTTCAAAAGTACCTTGAGAGGATGAGGTGTCGGTGTTAGGTATATAGAGCGTATGATACAATCAATTTACATAAATAGTGTGGAAGCCTTGATAAAATCAATTTTAAAATTTATACAAACCAAAGACCATGGTCATCCTTATGCACAATTATCAATTAAACAAAAGAGACGGAGATGTAAGATTATACCCTCGTAAATCAAGGCTTCTTCATGTACATGTTCACCTCCAATTCCTTCGCGTTCTCCTTGAATCCCCCGATTAGATTGCTTCTTTGATCAATGCAAGCCTTGAATGTTTGGCCTCTGGGGTGATCCACTAAGGAATAATACGTATTCAAGAAGATTGGTTTTTGCAAAACCCTAGTTTTCTCTCTCTATAGAATATGTCAGTACTCTCCCAACTATTGGAAGTATGAGTAACTGTCTAACCTTAACTCATAATAAAACTTCTCTTATTTATAGATGTAGGCAACCCCTCCTACTACTAGAAAATCGACTCTATAACGATAGTCGCCGGATCACGATATAAATCAAAAGACCGCCATCGGGCCATTGATAAATCTATAGTGACGGTTTATGACCATCACGCTATAGGTCATGCCAAACCGTGTATTAGGTCTTTACCAACGGTCACTGAAAGCTATTGCTACGGTCATGACTGTAGCTATAGATGTCTATAGCGACGCTCGACTACCGTCGCTATAGGCTTGTGTTTTCTAGAACACTATAGCTACGGTCGATGATCGTCGCTATAGCCTTTTTAAATTTCAAAAAAAATTAATTAATAATGCACATTTATTCACCAAACACAAATAGAATATAAAATAAAACATAAAAAATATTATATACATCATTTCAAATCATTCACATTACAACATTACACTATAATAGTTGAATATTTTACAGTAAATATTACTATTCTTGATTCGATTTTTTTTAATACTTATTCTTTGAAGAAGACAATACAAGAGCAGAAGATGGCGAAAACCAACCATCAATCCTAGCAAAATCTCTTAAGGTAAAACGTTTCAATAATATAGATGCTCCTTCACAAATATTCTGAATTTCATATATAGGGGGGCAAAGGTTCAGAAATGCCCTGGACATTTACCCCGAAATCCCACTTATACTCTGAACTATTTTTTTTCCAAAGTACCCTTGAGAGGATGAGGTGTCAGGTGTTAGGTATATAGAGCGATGATACAATCAATTTACATAAATAGTGTGGAAGCGCGATAAAATCAATTTTTAAAATTTATACAAACCAGCCCCATGGTCATCCTTATGCACAATTATCAATTAAACAAAAGAGACGGAGATGTAAGATTATACCCTCGTAAATCAAGGCTTCTTCATGTACAAGTTCACCTCCAATTCCTTCGCGTTCTCCTTGAATCCCCCCGATTAGATTGCTTCTTTTGATCAATGCAAGCCGTCCAAATGTTTGGCCTCTAGAGGTGATCCACTAAGGAATAATACGTATTCAAGAAGATTGGTTTTTGCAAAACCCTAGTTTTCTCTCTCTATAGAATATGTCAGTACTCTCCCAACTATTGGAAGTATGAGTAACTGTCTAACCTTAACTCATAATAAAACTTCTCTTATTTATAGATGTAGGCAACCCCTCCTACTTATTAGAAAATTGACTATATAACGATAGTCACGGATCCGTCGATATAGGTCAAAAGACCGTCGCCATCGGGCCATCGGTAGAATCCTATAGTGACGGTTTATGGCCATCGTCCGCTATAGGTCATGCCAAACTGTATTAGGTCTTTACTAACTGATGGCTGAAAGCTATTACTACTGGTCATGATCAGAGCTATAGATGTCTATAATGACGACTCACCGTCGCTTTATAGGCTTGTGTTTTTCTAGAACACTATAGCTACTACTAGATGATCGTCGCTTATAGCCTTTTTAATTTCAAAAAATTAATTAATAATGCACATTTATTCACCAAACACAAATAGAATATAAAATAAAACATAAAAATATTATATACATCATTTCAAATCATTCACATTACAACATTACACTATAATAGTTGAATATTTTACAATAAATATTACTATTCTTGATTCGATTTTTAATACTTATTCTTTGAAGAAGACAATAAGAGCGTAAGAAGATGGCGAAAACCAACCATCAATCCTAGAAAATCTCTTAAGGTAAAACGTTTCAATAATATAGATGCTCCTTCACAAATATTCTCAATTTCATATATAGGGGGCAAAGGTTCTGTAAATACCCGGACATTTACCCCCTAAATCCCACTTATACTCTGAACTATTTTTTTTTCAAAAGTACCCTTGAGAGGATGAGGTGTCAGGTGTTAGGTATATAGAGCGATGATACAATCAATTTACATAAATAGTGTGGAAGCGCGATAAAATCAATTTTTAAAATTTATACAAACCAGCCCCATGGTCATCCTTATGCACAATTATTAATTAAACGAAAGAGACGGAGATGTAAGATTATACCCTCGTAAATAAAGGCTTCTTCATGTACAAGTTCACCTCCAATTACTTCGCGTTCTCCTTGAATCCCCCCGATTAGATTGGTTCTTTTGATCAATGCAAGCCGCCCAAATGTTTGGCCTCTAGAGGTGATCCACTAAGGAATAATACGTATTCAAGAAGATTGGTTTTTGCAAAACCCTAGTTTTCTCTCTCTATAGAATATGTCAAGATTTCTCCCAACTATTGGAAGTATGAGTAATCTATTTCTAACCTTAACTCATAATAAAACTTCTCTTATTTATAGATGTAGGCAACCCTCCTACTACTAGAAAATTGACCTATAACGATATAGTCACGATCCAGTCGATATAGGTTCAAAAGACCGTCATCATCGCCATTTACCAAATCCTATAGTGACGGTTTATGACCGTCGCTATAGGTCATGCCAAACTGTATTAGGTCTTTACCAATCTGAGAATCGAAAGCTATTCTTACTGGCCATGATCAGTAGCTATAGATGTCTATAGCGACGCTCGACTACCGTCGCTATAGGCTTGTGTTTTCTAGAACACTATAGCTACGGTCGATGATCGTCGCTATAGCCTTTTTTAATTTTAAAAAAAATTAATTAATAATGCACATTTATTCACCAAACACAAATATAATATAAAATAAAACATAAAAATTATTATATACATCATTTCAAATCATTCACATTACAACATTACACTACAATAGTTGAATATTTTACAGTAAATATTATTATTCTTGATTCGATTTTTTTTAATACTTATTCTTTGAAGAAGACAATATCTGAAGCGTAAGATGGCAAAACCAACCATCAATCCTAGCAAAATCTCTTAAGGTAAAACGTTTCAATAATATAGATGCTCCTTCACAAATATTCTGAATTTCATATATAGGGGCAAAGGTTCAAAATGCCACTGGACATTTACCCCAAATCCCACTTATACTCAACTATTTTTTTTTTCCAAAGTACCTTTCGAGAGGATGAGGTGTCGGGTGTTAGGTATATAGAGCGATGATACAATCAATTTACATAAATAGTGTGGAAGCGCCGATAAAATCAATTTTAAAATTTATACAAACCAAATTTCATGGTCATCCTTATGCACAATTATCAATTAAACAAAAGAGACGGAGATGTAAGATTATACCCTCAGAAATCAAGGCTTCTTCATGTACAAGTTCACCTCCAATTCCTTCGCGTTCTCCTTGAATCCCCACGATTAGATTGCTTCTTTTGATCAATGCAAGTCACCCCAAATGTTTGGCCTCTAGAGGTTATCCACTAAGGAATAATACGATTCAAGAAGATTGGTTTTTGCAAAACCCTAGTTTTCTCTCTCTATAGAATATGTCAAGACTCTCCCAACTATTGGAAGTATGAGTAACTCATCTAACCTTAACTCATAATAAAACTTCTCTTATTTATAGATGTAGGCAACCCTCTACTTAGAAAATCGACTATAACGATATAGTAGCTAACTGATATAGGTCAAAAGACCGTCGCCATCGAAGCCATCAGTAAATCCTATAGTGACGGTTTATGGCCACCGTCGTATAGGTCATGCCAAACCGTATTAGGTCTTTACAAGCAACCTTCGAAAGCTATTGCTACTTTCGGTCATGATCGTAGCTATAGATGCCTATAGCGACTCCGACTACGCCCGTCATTATAAGCTTGTGTTTTAGAACACTATAGCTACGGTTGATGATGATCGTTTATAGCCTTTTAAATTTTAAAAAAATTAATTAATAATGCACATTTATTCACCAAACACAAATAGAATATAAAATAAAACATAAAAATATTATATACATCATTTCAAATCATTCACATTACAACATTACACTACAATAGTTGAATATTTTATAGTAAATATTACTATTCTTGATTCGATTTTTTTAATACTTATTCTTTGAAGAAGACAATACAAGAGCGTAAGATGGCAAAACCAACCATCAATCCTAGCAAAATCTCTTAAGGTAAAAAGCGTTTCAATAATATAGATGCTCCTTCACAAATATTACTGAATTTCATATATAGGGGGCAAAGGTTCAGAAATGCCCTGGACATTTACCCCGAAATCCCACTTATACTCTGAACTATTTTTTTTCCAAAGTACCCTTGAGAGGATGAGGTGTCAGGTGTTAGGTATATAGAGCGATGATACAATCAATTTACATAAATAATAGTGTGGAAGCGATAAAATCAATTTTAAAATTTATACAAACCAAATTTCTATGGTCATCCTTATGCCACAATTATCAATTAAACGAAAGAGACGGAGATGTAAGATTATACCCTCGTAAATCAAGGCTTCTTCATGTACAAGTTCACCTCCAATTCCTTCGCGTTCTCTTGAATCCCCGATTAGATTGGTTCTTTTTATCAATGCAAGCCATTGAAATGTTTGGCCTCTGGGAGGTGATCCACTAAGGAATAATACGTATTCAAGAAGATTGGTTTTTGCAAACCCTAGTTTTCTCTCTCTCTATAGAATATGTCAATTTCTCCCAACTATTGGAAGTATGAGTAACTGTCTAACCTTAACTCATAATAAAACTTCTCTTATTTATAGATGTAGGCAACCCCTCCTACTACTAGAAAATCGACCTATAACGATAGTCGCTAACCGTCGATATAGGTCAAAAGACCGTCATCATCATCGGCCATGGGTAAAATCCTATAGTGACGGTTTATGACCGTCGCTATAGGTCATGCCAAACCGCGTATTAGGTCTTTACCAATTGGCCATCGAAAGCTATTACTACATGGTGATCAGTAGCTATAGATGTCTATAAATGACGCTCGACTACCGTCATTATAAACTTGTGTTTTCTAGAACACTATAGCTACGGTCGATGATCGTCTATATAGCCTTTTTAATTTTAAAAAAAAAATTAATTAATAATGCACATTTATTCACCAAACACAAATAGAATATAAAATAAAACATAAAAAATATTATATACATCATTTCAAATCATTCACATTACAACATTACACTATAATAGTTGAATATTTTACAGTAAATATTACTATTCTTGATTCGATTTTTTTAATACTTATTCTTTGAAGAAGACAATACAAGAGCAGAAGATGGCGAAAACCAACCATCAATCCTAGGAAAAATCTCTTAAGGTAAAACGTTTCAATAATATAGATGCTCCTTCACAAATATTCTGAATTTCATATATAGGGGCAAAGGTTCTAAATGCCCGACATTTATTTACAAAAATCCCACTTATACTCTCCAACTATTTTTTTCAAAAGTACCCTTGAGAGGATGAGGTGTCAGGTGTTAGGTATATAGAGCGATGATACAATCAATTTACATAAATAGTGTGGAAGCGCGATAAAATCAATTTTTAAAATTTATACAAACCAGCACCATGGTCATCCTTATGCACAATTATCAATTAAACAAAAGAGACGGAGATGTAAGATTATACCCTCGTAAATCAAGGCTTCTTCATGTACAAGTTCACCTCCAATTCCTTCGCGTTCTCCTTGAATCCCCCCGATTAGATTGCTTCTTTTGATCAATGCAAGCCGTCCAAATGTTTGGCCTCTAGAGGTGATCCACTAAGGAATAATACGTATTCAAGAAGATTGGTTTTGCAAAACCCTAGTTTTCTCTCTATATAGAATATGTCAAGATTTCTCCCAACTATTGGAAGTATGAGTAACCTGCCTAACCTTAACTCATAATAAAACTTCTCTTATTTATAGATGTAGGCAACCCTCCTACTACTAGAAAATTGACTATAACGATAGTCGCCGATAATCGATATAGGTCAAAAGACCGTCGCCATCGGGCCACTCCAGAAATCCTATAGTGACGGTTTATGACCGTAAATCGCTATAGGTCATGCCAAACCGTATTAGGTCTTTACCAATCTGTGAATCGAAAGCTATTGCTTACTATCATGATCAGAAGCTATAGATGTCTATAAGCGACGCTCACCGTCGCTTATAGTTTGTGTTTTCTAGAACACTATAGCTACTATGAGATGATCGTCGCTATAGCCTTTTTAAATTTCAAAAAAAATTAATTAATAATGCACATTTATTCACCAAACACAAATAGAATATAAAATAAAACATAAAAAATATTATATACATCATTTGAAATCATTCACATTACAACATTACACTATAATAGTTGAATATTTTACAGTAAATATTACTATTCTTGATTCGATTTTTTTAATACTTATTCTTTGAAGAAGACAATACAAGAGCAGAAGATGGCGAAAACCAACCATCAATCCTAGAAAAATCTCTTAAGGTAAAACGTTTCAATAATATAGATGCTCCTTCACAAATATTCTGAATTTCATATATAGGGGGCAAAGGTTCAGAAATGCCCTGGACATTTACCCCGAAATCCCACTTATACTCTGAACTATTTTTTTTTCAAAAGTACCCTTGAGAGGATGAGGTGTCAGGTGTTAGGTATATAGAGCGATGATACAATCAATTTACATAAATAGTGTGGAAGCGCGATAAAATCAATTTTTAAAATTTATACAAACCAGCACCATGGTCATCCTTATGCACAATTATCAATTAAACAAAAGAGACGGAGATGTAAGATTATACCCTCGTAAATCAAGGCTTCTTCATGTACATGTTCACCTCCAATTCCTTCGCGTTCTCCTTGAATCCCCCCGATTAGATTGCTTCTTTTGATCAATGCAAGCCGCCCAAATGTTTGGCCTCTAGAGGTGATCCACTAAGGAATAATACGTATTCAAGAAGATTGGTTTTTGCAAAACCCTAGTTTTCTCTCTATAGAATATGTCAAGATTCTCCCAACTATTGAAAGTATGAGTAACCGCTTAACCTTAACTCATAATAAAACTTCTCTTATTTATAGATGTAGGCAACCCCTCCTACTACTAGAAAATCGACCTATAACGATATAGTCACCGATCATCGATATAGGTCAAAAGACCGTCGCCATCGGCTTTACTGGTAAATCCTATAGTGACGGTTTATGACCCATCGCTATAGGTCATGCCAAACCGTATTAGGTCTTTACCAATCGTGGCCATCGAAAGCTATTACTACTATTCCACGATCAGTGCTATAGATGTCTATAGGCGACGCCGACTCACCGTCATTTATAGGCTTGTGTTTTCTAGAACACTATAGCTACTGGCCGATGATCGTCAATATAGCCTTTTTTTAATTTTAAAAAAATTAATTAATAATGCACATTTATTCACCAAACACAAATATAATATAAAATAAAACATAAAAAATATTATATACATCATTTCAAATCATTCACATTACAACATTACACTACAATAGTTGAATATTTTACAAGAAATATTACTATTCTTGATTCGATTTTTTTAATACTTATTCTTTGAAGAAGACAATACAAGAGCGTAAGATGGCAAAAAACCAACCATCAATCCTAGCAAAATCTCTTAAGGTAAAACGCTTCAATAATATAGATGCTCCTTCACAAATATTCTCAATTTCATATATAGGGGCAAAGGTTCGTAAATGCCCGGACATTTACCCCAAATCCCACTTATACTACGAACTATTTTTTTTCCAAAGTACCTTGAGAGGATGAGGTGTCGGTGTTAGGTATATAGAGCGATGATACAATCAATTTACATAAATAGTGTGGAAGCCTTGATAAAATCAATTTTAAAATTTATACAAACCAAATTTCATGGTCATCCTTATGCACAATTATTAATTAAACGAAAGAGACGGAGATGTAAGATTATACCCTCGTAAATAAAGGCTTCTTCATGTACAAGTTCACCTCCAATTACTTCGCGTTCTCCTTGAATCCCCAGGATTAGATTGGTTCTTTTGATCAATGCAAGTCACCAAATGTTTGGCCTCTGAGGTGATCCACTAAGGAATAATACGTATTCAAGAAGATTGGTTTTGCAAAACCCTAGTTTTCTCTCTCTATAGAATATGTCGGTTCTCTCCCAACTATTGGAAGTATGAGTAACCTGCAACCTTAACTCATAATAAAACTTCTCTTATTTATAGATGTAGGCAACCTCTCCTACTACTAGAAAATCGACCTATAACGATAGTCATTAACAAATCGATATAGGTCAAAAGATCGTCGCCATCGAAGCCGTTACCCAAATCCTATAATGGTTTATGACCGTCACGCTATAGGTCATGCCAAACCGTGTATTAGGTCTTTACCAATCAGTCATCGAAAGCTATTGCTACGGTCATGATCAGTGGCTATAGATGTCTATATGACGCTTTCGACTCACCGTCATTATAGAAACATGTTTTTCTAGAACACTATAGCTACTATTCGATGATCGTCGCTATAGCCTTTTAAATTTTAAAAAAATTAATTAATAATGCACATTTATTCACCAAACACAAATAGAATATAAAATAAAACATAAAAAATATTATATACATCATTTCAAATCATTCACATTACAACATTACACTACAATAGTTGAATATTTTATAGTAAATATTACTATTCTTGATTCGATTTTTTTTAATACTTATTCTTTGAAGAAGACAATACAAGAGCAGAAGATGGCAAAAACCAACCATCAATCCTAGCAAAATCTCTTAAGGTAAAACGCGTTTAATAATATAGATGCTCCTTCACAAATATTCGAATTTCATATATAGGGGTAAAGGTTCGAAATGCCTGGACATTTACCCCGAATCCCACTTATACTCGAACTATTTTTTTCCAAAGTACCCTTGAGAGGATGAGGTGTCGTGGGTGTTAGGTATATAGAGCGATGATACAATCAATTTACATAAATAGTGTGGAAGCTTGATAAAATCAATTTTTAAAATTTATACAAACCAAATTTCTTACGGTCATCCTTATGCACAATTATCAATTAAACGAAAGAGACGGAGATGTAAGATTATACCCTCGTAAATCAAGGCTTCTTCATGTACAAGTTCACCTCCAATTCCTTCGCGTTCTCCTTGAATCCCCCCGATTAGATTGGTTCTTTTTATCAATGCAAGCCGCCCAAATGTTTGGCCTCTAGAGGTGATCCACTAAGGAATAATACGTATTCAAGAAGATTGGTTTTTGCAAAACCCTAGTTTTCTCTCTCTATAGAATATGTCAGTACTCTCCCAACTATTGGAAGTATGAGTAACTGTCTAACCTTAACTCATAATAAAACTTCTCTTATTTATAGATGTAGGCAACCCCTCCTACTACTAGAAAATCGACCTATAACGATAGTCGCTAACCGTCGATATAGGTCAAAAGACCGTCGCCATCGAAGCCATCGGTAAATCGTATAGTGACGGTTTATGACCATCGCTATAGGTCATGCCAAACCGTGTATTAGGTCTTTACCAACGGTCACTGAAAGCTATTGCTACGGTCATGACTGTAGCTATAGATGTCTATAGCGACGCTCGACTACCGTCGCTATAGGCTTGTGTTTTCTAGAACACTATAGCTACTACGTCGATGATCGTCATATAGCCTTTTTAATTTTAAAAAAATTAATTAATAATGCACATTTATTCACCAAACACAAATAGAATATAAAATAAAACATAAAAAATATTATATACATCATTTCAAATCATTCACATTACAACATTACACTACAATAGTTGAATATTTTACAGTAAATATTACTATTCTTGATTCGATTTTTTTAATACTTATTCTTTGAAGAAGACAATACAAGAGCAGAAGATGGCGAAAACCAACCATCAATCCTAGCAAAATCTCTTAAGGTAAAACGTTTCAATAATATAGATGCTCCTTCACAAATATTCAATTTCATATATAGGGGGCAAAAGGTTCGAAATGCCCGGACATTTACCCCAAATCCCACTTATACTCAAACTATTTTTTTTTCAAAAGTACCCTTGAGAGGATGAGGTGTCGGTGTTAGGTATATAGAAAGCGATGATACAATCAATTTACATAAATAGTGTGGAAGCCTTGATAAAATCAATTTTAAAATTTATACAAACCAAAGACATGGTCATCCTTATGCACAATTATCAATTAAACAAAAGAGACGGAGATGTAAGATTATACCTCGTAAATCAAGGCTTCTTCATGTACAAGTTCACCTCCAATTCCTTCGCGTTCTCCTTGAATCCCCCCGATTAGATTGCTTCTTTTGATCAATGCAAGCCGTCCAAATGTTTGGCCTCTAGAGGTGATCCACTAAGGAATAATACGTATTCAAGAAGATTGGTTTTTGCAAAACCCTAGTTTTCTCTCTCTATAGAATATGTCAGTACTCTCCCAACTATTGGAAGTATGAGTAACTGTCTAACCTCAACTCATAATAAAACTTCTCTTATTTATAGATGTAGGCAACCCCTCCTACTACTAGAAAATCGACCTATAACGATAGTCGCTGACCGTCGATATAGGTCAAAAGACCGTCGCCATCGAAGCCATCGGTAAATCCTATAGTGACGGTTTATGACCGTCGCTATAGGTCATGCCAAACCGTGTATTAGGTCTTTACCAACGGTCACTGAAAGCTATTGCTACGGTCATGACTGTAGCTATAGATGTCTATAGCGACGCTCGACTACCGTCGCTATAGGCTTGTGTTTTCTAGAACACTATAGCTACGGTCGATGATCGTCGCTATAGCCTTTTTTAATTTTAAAAAAAATTAATTAATAATGCACATTTATTCACCAAACACAAATAGAATATAAAATAAAACATAAAAAATATTATATACATCATTTCAAATCATTCACATTACAACATTACACTACAATAGTTGAATATTTTACAGTAAATATTACTATTCTTGATTCGATTTTTTTAATACTTATTCTTTGAAGAAGACAATACAAGAGCAGAAGATGGCGAAAACCAACCATCAATCCTAGCAAAATCTCTTAAGGTAAAACGTTTCAATAATATAGATGCTCCTTCACAAATATTCTGAATTTCATATATAGGGGGCAAAGGTTCGAAATGCCCCGGACATTTACCCAAATCCCACTTATACTCTGAACTATTTTTTTTTTCAAGTACCCTTGAGAGGATGAGGTGTCGGTGTTAGGTATATAGAAGCGATGATACAATCAATTTACATAAATAGTGTGGAGCCTTGATAAAATCAATTTTAAAATTTATACAAACCAAATTTCATGGTCATCTTTATGCACAATTATCAATTAAATGAAAGAGATGGAGATGTAAGATTATACCTCGTAAATCAAGGCTTCTTTACATATACAAGTTCACCTCCAATCCTTTCGCGTTCTCCTTGAATCCCCGATTAGATTGGTTCTTTTGATCAATGCAAGTCGCCCAAATGTTTGGCCTCTGGGGTGATCCACTAAGGAATAATAACGTATTCAAGAAGATTGGTTTTTGCAAAACCTAGTTTTCTTTCTCTATAGAATATGTCAAGATTTCTCCCACTATTGGAAGTATGAGTAACCATGTAACCTTAACTCATAATAAAACTTCTCTTATTTATAGATGTAGGCAACCCCTCCTACTACTAGAAAATCGACCTATAACGATAGTATTAACAAAGTCGATATAGGTCAAAAGACCGTCGCCATCGGCGAAGCCATCGTAAATCCTATAGTGACGGTTTATGATGGTATTATAGGTCATGCCAAACCGTGTATTAGGTCTTTACAAATCAATTAACGAAAGCTATTGCTACGGTCATGACTGTAGCTATAGATGTCTATAGCGACGCTCGACTACCGTCGCTATAGGCTTGTGTTTTCTAGAACACTATAGCTACTGATCGATGATCGTCGCTTATAGCCTTTTAAATTTTAAAAAAATTAATTAATAATGCACATTTATTCACCAAACACAAATAGAATATAAAATAAAACATAAAATATATTATATACATCATTTCAAATCATTCACATTACAACATTACACTCTGAATAGTTGAATATTTTACGATAAATATTACTATTCTTGATTCGATTTTTTTAATACTTATTCTTTGAAGAAAGACAATCTGAAGCGCGAAAGATGGCAAAACCCAACCATCAATCCTAGCAAAATCTCTTAAGGTAAAACGTTTCAATAATATAGATGCTCCTTCACATATATTACGAATTTCATATATAGGGGGCAAAGGTTCGAAAATGCCACGACATTTACCCCGAAATCCCACTTATACTACGAACTATTTTTTTTTTCCCAAAGTACCCTTGAGAGGATGAGGTGTCGGTGTTAGGTATATAGAAGCGATGATACTGATTAATTTACATAAATAGTGTGGGCCAGCGATAAAATCAATTTTTAAAATTTATACAAACCAGCCCCATGGTCATCCTTATGCACAATTATCAATTAAACGAAAGAGACGGAGATGTAAGATTATACCCTCGTAAATCAAGGCTTCTTCATGTACATGTTCACCTCCAATTCCTTCGCGTTCTCCTTGAATCCCCCCGATTAGATTGCTTCTTTTGATCAATGCAAGCCGCCCAAATGTTTGGCCTCTAGAGGTGATCCACTAAGGAATAATACGTATTCAAGAAGATTGGTTTTTGCAAAACCCTAGTTTTCTCTCTCTATAGAATATGTCAAGATTTCTCTCCCAACTATTGGAAGTATGAGTAACATCTAACCTTAACTCATAATAAAACTTCTCTTATTTATAGATGTAGGAAACCCTCCTACTACTTAGAAAATCGACCTATAACGATAGTCATTGACTAGTCAATATAGGTCAAAAGACCGTCGCCGTCGGGCCCATTGATGAAATCCTATAGTGACGGTTTATGACCGTCATCCTATATAGGTCATGCCAAACCGTATATTAGGTCTTTACCAATTCATCATTTGAAAGCTATTGCTACGGTCACGATCAGTAGCTATAGATGTCTATAAGCGACGCTAAACTACAATCATTTATAGGCTTGTGTTTTTCTAGAACAACTTATAGCTTCTGATCGATGATCGTCATCGCTATAGCCTTTTTTTAATTTTAAAAAAATTAATTAATAATGCACATTTATTCACCAAACACAAATATAATATAAAATAAAACATAAAAAATATTATATACATCATTTCAAATCATTCACATTACAACATTACACTACAATAGTTGAATATTTTACGGTAAATATTACTATTCTTGATTCGATTTTTTAATACTTATTCTTTGAAGAAGACAATATAAGAAAGCGAGAAGATGGCAAAACCAACCATCAATCCTAGCAAAATCTCTTAAGGTAAAACGTTTCAATAATATAGATGCTCCTTCACAAATATTACGAATTTCATATATAGGGGGGCAAAGGTTCAGAAATGCCTACGGACATTTACCCCGAAATCCCACTTATACTCTGAACTATTTTTTTTCCAAAGTACCCTTGAGAGGATGAGGTGTCAGGTGTTAGGTATATAGAGCGATGATACAATCAATTTACATAAATAGTGTGGAAGCGCGATAAAATCAATTTTTAAAATTTATACAAACCAGCCCCATGGTCATCCTTATGCACAATTATCAATTAAACAAAAGAGACGGAGATGTAAGATTATACCCTCGTAAATCAAGGCTTCTTCATGTACAAGTTCACCTCCAATTCCTTCGCGTTCTCCTTGAATCCCCCTGATTAGATTGCTTCTTTTGATCAATGCAATCCGCCCAAATGTTTGGCCTCTAGAGGTTATCCACTAAGGAATAATACGTATTCAAGAAGATTGGTTTTTGCAAAACCCTAGTTTTCTCTCTATAGAATATGTCGATATTCTCCCAACTATTGGAAGTATGAGTAACCTGCTTTAACCTTAACTCATAATAAAACTTCTCTTATTTATAGATGTAGGCAACCCTCCTACTACTAGAAAATCGACCTATAACGATAGTCGCTGGACGTCGATATAGGTCAAAAGACCGTCGCCATCGAAGCCATCGGTAAATCCTATAGTGACGGTTTATGACCGTCGCTATAGGTCATGCCAAACCGTGTATTAGGTCTTTACCAACGGTCACTGAAAGCTATTGCTACGGTCATGACTGTAGCTATAGATGTCTATAGCGACGCTCGACTACCGTCGCTATAGGCTTGTGTTTTCTAGAACACTATAGCTACGGTCGATGATCGTCGCTATAGCCTTTTTTAATTTCAAAAAAAATTAATTAATAATGCACATTTATTCACCAAACACAAATAGAATATAAAATAAAACATAAAAAATATTATATACATCATTTCAAATCATTCACATTACAACATTACACTATAATAGTTGAATATTTTACAGTAAATATTACTATTCTTGATTCGATTTTTTTAATACTTATTCTTTGAAGAAGACAATACAAGAGCGGAAGATGGCAAAACCAACCATCAATCCTAGCAAAATCTCTTAAGGTAAAAGCGTTTCAATAATATAGATGCTCTTTCACAAATATTACGAATTTCATATATAGGTGGGCAAAGGTTCGAAATGCCACGGACATTTACCCAAAATCCCACTTATACTCTGAACTATTTTTTTTTTTCAAAAGTACCCTTGAGAGGATGAGGTGTCGGGTGTTAGGTATATAGAGCGATGATCTGATCAATTTACATAAATAATAGTGTGGAAGCGCCTTGATAAAATCAATTTTTAAAATTTATACAAACCAGCACCATGGTCATCCTTATGCACAATTATCAATTAAACAAAAGAGAGCGGAGATGTAAGATTATACCTCGTAAATCAAGGCTTCTTCATGCTGAAGTTCACCTCCAATTCCTTCGCGTTCTCCTTGAATCCCCACGATTAGATTGGTTCTTTTGATCAATGCAAGCCGCCCAAATGTTTGGCCTCTAGAGGTGATCCACTAAGGAATAATACGTATTCAAGAAGATTGGTTTTTGCAAAACCCTAGTTTTCTCTCTCTATAGAATATGTCAAGATTCTCCCAACTATTGGAAGTATGAGTAATCGCTATAACCTTAACTCATAATAAAACTTCTCTTATTTATAGATGTAGGCAACCCTCCTACTACTAGAAAATCGACTATAACGATAGTCATTGATCGTCGATATAGGTTAAAAAGACCGTCGCCATCGGCCATTTCCAGAATCCTATAGTGACGGTTTATGATGGTCGTATAGGTCATGCCGAACCGTGTATTAGGTCTTTACCAACGGTCACTGAAAGCTATTGCTACGGTCATGACTGTAGCTATAGATGTCTATAGCGACGCTCGACTACCGTCGCTATAGGCTTGTGTTTTCTAGAACACTATAGCTATGATCGATGATCGTCGCTATAGCCTTTTTAAATTTCAAAAAAAATTAATTAATAATGCACATTTATTCACCAAACACAAATAGAATATAAAATAAAACATAAAAAATATTATATACATCATTTTAAATCACTCACATTACAACATTACACTACAATAGTTGAATATTTTACAGTAAATATTACTATTCTTGATTCGATTTTTTTTAATACTTATTCTTTGAAGAAGACAATCTGAAGCGTAAGATGGCAAAAACCAACCATCAATCCTAGCAAAATCTCTTAAGGTAAAACGTTTCAATAATATAGATGCTCTTTCACAAATATTCTGAATTTCATATATAGGTGGGCAAAGGTTCAGAAATGCCCTGGACATTTACCCCGAAATCCCACTTATACTCTGAACTATTTTTTTTTCAAAAGTACCCTTGAGAGGATGAGGTGTCAGGTGTTAGGTATATAGAGCGATGATACAATCAATTTACATAAATAGTGTGGAAGCGCGATAAAATCAATTTTTAAAATTTATACAAACCAGCACCATGGTCATCCTTATGCACAATTATCAATTAAACAAAAGAGACGGAGATGTAAGATTATACCCTCGTAAATCAAGGCTTCTTCATGTACAAGTTCACCTCCAATTCCTTCGCGTTCTCCTTGAATCCCCCCGATTAGATTGGTTCTTTTGATCAATGCAAGCCGCCCAAATGTTTGGCCTCTAGAGGTGATCCACTAAGGAATAATACGTATTCAAGAAGATTGGTTTTTGCAAAACCCTAGTTTTCTCTCTCTATAGAATATGTCGATTACTCTCCAACTATTGGAAGTATGAGTAAATCTGTCTAACCTTAACTCATAATAAAACTTCTCTTATTTATAGATGTAGGCAACCCCTCCTACTACTAGAAAATCGACCTATAACGATAGTCGTTGATCAAGTCGATATAGGTTAAAAAGTCGTCATTTAAGCCATCCAGAAATCCTATAGTGACGGTTTATGGCCAATCGCTTATAGGTCATGCCGAAATGCATGTATTAGGTCTTTACTAACGATCACATCGAAAGCTATTACTACGGTTATGATCAGTAGCTATAGATGTCTATAGCGACATTTCGACTCACCGTCATTTATAAGCTTGTGTTTTCTAGAACACTATAGCTACGATCGATGATCGTCGCTATATAACTTTTTTATTTCAAAAAAATTAATTAATAATGCACATTTATTCACCAAACACAAATAGAATATAAAATAAAACATAAAAAATATTATATACATCATTTTAAATCACTCACATTACAACATTACACTACAATAGTTGAATATTTTACAGTAAATATTACTATTCTTGATTCGATTTTTTTTAATACTTATTCTTTGAAGAAGACAATACAAGAGCAGAAGATGGCAAAAACCAACCATCAATCCTAGCAAAATCTCTTAAGGTAAAACGTTTCAATAATATAGATGCTCCTTCACAAATATTCTGAATTTCATATATAGGGGGGGGCAAAGGTTCAGAAATGCCCTGGACATTTACCCCGAAATCCCACTTATACTCTGAACTATTTTTTTTTCAAAAGTACCCTTAACGTTACAAATTTCAGTTCAACTATACCCCTCCCGTTAAAAAAATTCAGCTAGACAAACAGACGTGCTAAGCGACTGCCACGTGACAAAAATAAAATTTAATAAAAAAAAAATTTCATTTCTCTTTTTCTCCAGCTTCTCTCTCTTTCTCTCTCTTTCTTCCCCTCTTCCTCCTCTTTGTCTCCTTGAACTCGGTCAAACAGATGGAGCAGCCAATCGTGTGCGTCGCGTGTGCACTATAAGCAATGAGCGACAGTGATTCGACGGTGGAGGGGTCGAGACCACGACCTTTGGAGGGACGGAACCTTAAGGAAGAGGAAGAGGAAGGCGGGTTATGGTGTTGGCCGCGACGGTGGAGGTCGGCGGCGTCGTCGGATAAGAGACAGATGTAGACGGAGAAGAAGACCATGAAGAAGAGGGAGGTGAGGAGGACTATGATAGTGAGGGCCATGGAGGATTTGAAAGGTTAATTTTTGGATTTATTAGTTAATTTAGTTAATTCAGGTGAATTTTGGGGTTTATTACCTAGCTAGATACAATCTGTCTCTATATATATCTTGGGTTTGTGGATGATGGTGATTGGGATTTTCTTGCGTGATGAAGGTGATGAAGAAGACAGACAAAGGAGAGAGCTTTTTTCTGGGTTTAATACAGATCAAATATGGTGATGGAATGATTTTTGGGTTTGATTTTTATGTGTATGTTTCACGTTTTTGTCCTTCGACGTGAGAGATTACGACGAGAGCTTTAGGGAGAGCTTTTGAGAGAAAATGGATCTGGGTCTAGATTATAACTTTTTACAAACAGGGTTCTCCTTAATCCTCACTTTCCTTCTCCCTATCAATTCGTCGTGTGTTGGAGCGAGCATTTAGTAGATTGTGTTAGTACTTCATACAAGTGGGTGAAGTTAGTACTCCATTAATTAGCAGATTGTGTTGTTGAATCCATTCGTTGGAGTATAAAATTTAGGAAGCAAATGGATTTGGGTTTAGCATATTGTGTTGTTGAATCGACACTGGGTTTAGAGAGAAAATAGATTAGAATTTAGCAAGAAAATTAAGCTTTAGAGAGAGAAAATGGATCTGAGTTCTTCATGGATTTCGTATGCTTGGTAAAATCAAGTTCAGTGGCTTCAAATAAAATTAAGTTGTTTAATTTGTTTTAATTAGGAGCTAAATTTCTCTTTTCATGCCTTGTCATCAAAATTTGCCCAGCCCTGTCAACACTGTTTGTCTAGGTGGCAGGGTTGTTAACGATAGGGGTAGATTTGAGCTAAAATTTATAACGTCAAGGGTATTTTTAAAAAAAAAAATTTAGAGTGTAAGTGAGATTTCAAGATAAACGTCCGGGGCATTTTTGGATATTTGCCCCATACATAGGGAATCAAGGTGTGATAAGCATTCTTCAAAGCGTGCAAGATAAAAAACTTGACATTCTTCAAAGCGTGCAAGATAAAAAACTTGTCAAGCATGAATAAGAAAAACAATAGCACTCCATTGTCTCCGCACCATCTATATGAAATAGCTATAGAGCTAGCTAGTACGCAAGTAGGTCAAAACTGCTTATTGGATATATGCTTATAAGCAGGACCACCAAATTGATGCTTATGTTTATTTCCATAAAAAGCGCTTACAAATAGTTTTCAAAAAGTAATTTACCAAACATTTTTTGCTTTTTAAAACGGCTTATAAGCAAGTTTGATTGCGATCCTAAACCTCCTCTAAGATTTAACTGTATCAGCATAAACAAAGGAAAAACTATCATCCCAAAAAAAAAAGAAACACACATTTTACCTTCGCATTAGCAAGATCATCTGCCTGTGCAAAAAAGTTGGACATGAGCTCATCATGATTGTTCACTACTTCTCCTGTAAAATAAATTTTCAATGTCAAAATGAAATAAACCATCCTCCACCCCCCAAAAAAAAAAAAAAAAAAAAAAAACAGAGCAACAAAAAAAGAAGAGCAAAAGAAATAGTAAAAAAAAGAACTTGGCACCTTTGAGATACACATGCTGCTTACTCTTCATAACCCCAATAAAATCAAAAGGAATAATACGACCCTAGAAGTTCCAAGCAGATGATAATAAAGATATAGCTTTCAAAAACTATGGGCAACTTAAATGGAACAATTACGGGGTGCCATGAATATTCTTTTATATAAAATCACTGTTTTCAAGCAAATTCCAAGGAAAATACTTATAAAATTGTCAAACAGTTTTCCAGACAAGACTATTTTTCAACATTTACCACCCTTAGACAAAGTGGTGTTTCTGAACCTCAAAGAAGCACCAGATTGCTGAAACTAAAAAGGAGATTTCACTACCCATCTCTTTTCCTATATAAATAAAATATAAGAAAGATTTTGAAATAATAAACAAGTGACAAGATTCCATAAAACATTGCATCCAGCTGCATATAATTTAATTGAACTTTAAACATATTTACGAGAATAAAAAATTACTAATACCAAATATAGATTACCTGATGAATTAATTGGTAAAAGTTGTGCTGACCATTAGTTCCTGGTTCTCCAAAATCAATTTCTGAGGGAATGCCAAATTTGAGAACACTAAAAACTTTAAAGAGATAAGTACCTTCAGATTACAACAGGCCAAATTCCAAAAGTATCAAGAAGAACAAGATGTGCAATAACATTTCTTAAAGAATTGGGCATATAGGAATCCTAGTAGCTGGCCAAGAGCAATATGTAGAGAGAGGACTGGAGTGTAGCAAGTGTCAAAAAAGGCAGAGGAAAAAAGAAGACCCTTGGCCACTTCACAATACAATAACAGATCAAAGCATACTCATTCTCGGCTCAGTCAAGTAAGAAAAAAACTACATCAGGCTATAACACTAAGCGTCACAATCACCTATTCTTTCTCTTTTTTTGGCCATACAAAGAACCTAGACAACAATTAGGAAAAAAGTGAATGACTAAGAAATCTTTCTATATCGATGTGCATCATAATCTCCGACCCTACTGAAAAGCATTGAAATATACCTTCAACACAAAGTATGTGATTTCCTTTACAGCCCTGTAATCACCTTTTGATGCTGAAATGACAAAAAACAAATGCTAGCTAAAAACAAAGAATACTAGCTCTTTCGATAATCATTTCATTACAAAATGGATACCACATTATACTGATTACTTTCCAAATTTTACATGAATTGACTAAAAAACAGAATATTATGGAGTGACCAGTAAGAGTCAAACTACACCTATTGAGCTACCACGACATCTCGTGGATTATCAGGTTCAGGAGAAGAAAGTAATGCCTGTATTAAAAGGAGAGATGTCTTAATGGTGAGTGTGGGGCTCCATCGATGCTTCAGGATATCTAGGCATATAGCTCCACTTTGACTACTGATATTAGGGTGCCTTCAACAAGGAAAACATAGACAAATCACAAATATATTCAAGGAATAATTATCCGGGATCTCAATTGGCCAAATTTCAATTACTATAATAAAATCGATCGTGTTTAGTATGAAATTTTCAAAAGCAACATATTGTAAATGACTAATATTTTAAATGGAACACATAAAAGTAATATAATCTTGTACATAATTGAGAATTTGATACATTAGTTACATTTCATTTTCTTAATTTGACTTTTAAGTTTTTAATAACAATGCATACAAAAATCTACTGAATGTCAACAAAATAATAGAACTAATTAGAAACCTCAAAATCTATACCAATTTCTAACTACAGTAGTAATTAACCTGTATTGTCATCAGCATAAATCAAAGCATAAGCCAATATTGATGTCTAACAATTTTAGTAGACATAAATCCTAAAAGACATGGTTGTCAGAAAGTTAAGGAACACAATAATACACTAATCATAGGAATAGAGACTTCCCATATTAACGTTCCTTTTCTTTTTCTCCCTGACAAGTAAGACTTTAACGTTGTCAGCAAACACATTCTGTCGATAAATTTATATGGAAGTTAGTCACATCAAATAGTTTCAAAGTATATGATTTCTTGTTATATAAAGGTTTATTTTCTAAGCATTACCATTATACTCCAAGAGAAAATTCATGGATGGCCGCAATGGATTTTTCTATAGGTTTTCCAAAACAAAAAAAAAAACACATAAACTAGAACACGTTCAGAAGAAGAATCTAAATGGGATTGAGAAATTTTAGACAATTCACTATTTTGCCTAATGTTATATTTGTTAAAAGATATTTATTCATGTATATTTATGCTTATTCTAAATCAACAAAAAATAATTTATTAGAAATAGAGAGAAGATACATAAGATGAGACTAGCCCTCCTGCATAACATCATACAGGAATGCCCTCCAATCTTTATATACATCTGATCTGGCACACAAGGAAGAAAAAAAAAGTGACTTATCCCAAAATAGATAAAGCATAAATAACTGCTTGAAAAAGTTAGATTCATTGGGCACCAAACAGGGAAATAGTCTATATCAAAATCTTAAAATTAAATCTAGTGTCGAGAGAATTCAGATGTTCAGTAATATATACACAAACGCACACACACACAAACTATATGAATGTGCAGCAGTAACATTATGTTGCAAAACCATGGATTGTGAGTTACATAAAAGTGTCATTTAAGTTTAACAGAAACATAAATTACAAACAAGGTCAAAGACAACGTCGAATGTTCCCTGGTGTGATATGTTATCTTCTCATTCTAGTACAAACAGAAGTTTTCCTTCAGAAGATAACTTAATCTCTCTTGACGAATGTTTGATTGCCTCTTTTTCAGCAACTTCTATTTCATTTTATATAATGCTAGGAAACTTAAATTTGAAAGTTAGAGCAGCATATGAGCAAGATTTCATACAAGGATTAAAACTAAAGTAAAAATTGTCTGCTATATGACAAAAGTTGAGACAATTGTTACATAATTTGAACATATTTATTTACACTGACATACATAAGATGACAGGACATAGCTGTGTAGAGTAGTCATCATTGAAATCCTATACATCCACAAAATATAGAACAATAATATATATAAAGTAAGTGAACTTAACATAATAGTAAGGATAAGCCAAGTGACCCTCAAACTCTCAATGACCCTAAGACCCTTAGAAAATATTATTATAGAAGCAAAAAGATACAAATACCACATTTAATGCTCTTGTTAAAATCATAAAAGAAGTCAAGTAATATTCAATGTTAAATTTAACACACTAAATTATTGGGTATGTTTAAAGAAAATGAAAACTATGAAGCTAAGCAACATTGCGAATGTAACTCCCCGAAATCTGGTCTATCTTCATATCCGAATTCCGTACGTCACGGTCCCACTTCTTTCCAAACATACATCATTATATACTGAAATATAACAACATACATTCTCAATTCCCAGGTTTTAATACCTTATAACTTCGTTCATTACAAATAATGATAATTATATTATTCTTTACATCTTACATGAGTGACTTTCATCCGCCACCAAGGATACATAACAGTTCATTAAACTAGTCTATAGTTTAATTCAACTATTCTACATTACAATTCTTCACTTGATCTTCACGGTCATTCATCTAATGAATGACACTTCTTCTGGACACCGATCAGCTTGATCTTTACGGGATCCTTAAGTTCTTCTACTCGTATGCTGAAAATGTTTTTCATTTAAAGCAAGTGTGAGCATTCAATTTCCCAACAAGTCATAACAGTTGAGCAAACAACTTTAAGAATTCAAACATTCTTTTAAGACTTCAATAACCGAACAAAAGTTATGAAGTAGCTTGAATAATAGGAATAATTCTGATTCCTATCATTTTAAAACATTAGTCACATTCTCTTTGAAATACTTTCATTCTCTACTCTCTTTCATACACATTTTGTCTAGCTAGAATTTTTAGCACAGACTTAACAATAACGGTTCATGTATAAACAGATTATTCTCTTATTGAACAGTTCATCTCATAGAAACACCGAAGTGTTCACATTGTGGCACAAGGCCTCATACGTTCTACCACCTTGTACAAATATCGCACATTCAAGATATATGACAAAACTTCTCAAATTCAACATCCGAGAAGTTTTAGAAACTAACATTCATTTAGAATATGAATGAAGTTAGAAACTTGCCTTACATGACATTTCTACGACTTCTGTTTGAACCTGCTCATTCCAATCCCTATAACACATACACCAATTAGTCATGTATATTTGACTTATGCATTGATTTACTTAACTTTACTTCTTAGGGTTTGTGTTCTTTCAACCCAAGTTTACGCGACAACTTCCTTTACCGCTTTACGGCTTCATGACATACAGAGATATCTTATTCCATACGTTCATCATCTTTGATGATTTGCATTCTTATCTTCTTTTTATAACTTCTCTAGGACTCAGCACACATCGCGTCTCTGCTAGTAGTTCATATGCTACTCTGAGTGGTTTTCCACAAATAACCAACAAACAAGTTCCCGTCTTATCTACACTGCTATTACAGTGAGTTAGATCGGTTGCCAGTTTCGTATATACCTTCGCTCTCTGAAGGATTTGTTTAGCCCAACTCCCATATGTCAACCATCAATGGTTATGATTGTACCACAACCTAAACTTATCTTAACTTATCCAAACCATTAACTCTAATGTTCGTTAAGTCAATTTCTTATTCCTTATGGCTTTCTGACAACTAAATGCCATACCTCAAGATTCATTCTTATCGTCTAAGTCATACAGTCTTTTGTATACTCAGAACGATCATTGAAGTTAAGCATTATCTCGGCTTCTTTACGTTAAACATCATTATCTTTAATTCAGTTCTTCACCGTTCATGGTTTAATCATTGGTCTTCATTATCTTACGGTCAAACCATACACGGGGTGTAGGTTCTATCCGTTTAGTATTTGCGTCACTCAACCTTCACGTCGGTTAAAGTGTTTAACGCTTACATTTCATTCTATCATTCTCCCTCCGAATCACGATCGGCTTCCATTAATCTTATTACCATTTGTTACGGCTTTCTTGATAATGTATATCTTACTTAATACTTTCATTATCCATTACATGAACCCCATGTTCATTACTCTTCCTTAATGTCGAAGCCATATGGTTTGCTGTATGCTAAGACCGATCGTTCATCGCAATAGCGTTGTGTTCACAGCGTCTATACACTTAGCACTTATCTCTCATTACCACAATATAACATCGAAATGTTATTCGTTACCCTCGTCACTCAACGTCCAAGGAATCACAATCATAGCAATCCCCCACGTTCGTTTATCGCGACTATGGTCCCCGGATATCGGTTCCGTAACCCGCATTCACATTCTTTATCTTTTAATCTCGTTTAAATCATTTCATTCAACCTTCGTTAAAGGTTTAATTCACTTGTTTAAGTGTTACATTCGATGAACTACACGTTCATTAGCTTTCGTTACACTTCCCCTAGGATTTGAGCAGTTAAAGCTCATTCTTTGGCTTTGCCTGCCTGCCGTATTGTGGTGCTTGGTTTCCTTCCTTTTCTCATACTGCCGGTTGCTAACGACACCGACATCACCCTCTGTGCTTTTGCTCGTGCTGCGACGTGAGTTTAAAGTATCGAACTCCCCGATCTGGCGCTGCAGTGCCACCCTACAAGGCATGGCTGGCGCTGCAGCGCCAAGCCCTAAATTTTGAAAAATTTTCTAAGTGTTTAATTATTTTGGGATGCTTACTTTCCGATTCCATAACTTCTTCGTTATAACTCGGAACGAGGTCGTTCCAAAGCCATTTTCTTCCTTATCTTACGTACTTTAATCCCCCTCAAACAGAACTTCGTTCTGAATTCGTTAACATGCCATTCAATTGGCTTAATCTTTTTCCTTCGTTCGTTTTACGTTTTTAACGTTCTTCGTTCGTTCGTCCGTAATTCGGTCATCCAAACTCAGAATTCATTCGTTCTTGAGTCCACGACTCACTTTTTCTATGTTTTCTTACATTCTTATGAAACCCTACATGTTCGGGTTCATTTACTAACTTTATAATTCTCGTTCGTCTTTTATGAAATTTTCGCCATAACTTCGTTATAGCTACGTTTTAATCCATTCTTCATGAACGTTTCTACCATTCCTAACCAAACAATAAGCATCTAACTTATACGCGATGGTTTTAAACTTGTCCATCAACAACAATTAGACTACGATGGTTTTAAATTTGTCGATCAATAACGTTCTTCGCGTTCTTCGTTCGTTCTTCATTTTTAATCGATATTTTGATTACGATTTCACTTTTTCTTAGAATTCAATATTATAAAACACCATTCCTTACTTATTTCACCGAATCGTTCATATGATTCATTCGAATTGTTCAAATTCATTACGAATCTTATATTTTCTTAAGAAATTTTTAACATAAACTTCAAATTCTTATTTTCTTCATTTTCTTACGATTTCAACCATATGAAAGCATTCCTAACATCCTTTACTCTTATTCTCAATAAGTTATGTTTTGAACATATAAAACTTAAAGAAAAACTATATAGAAGTTAGGTTTCGGATTACCTTCCTTCTTTAATCTCCTTCCATCGGACAAAGTTTGCTTGCAAGCAAGCTTTTCCTCCTCCTTTTCCTCTTCTTCCTCATCTGAAATCTCTCTCTCTCTCTCTCAAATGTTGGAGGATTTTTAAAATCCTAAACAAATGAAATTAAGCTTCCTTTTTATAGATTTTCAAAGCTCGGGGTAAAATAGTCATTTCACCCCTAAATCACTATTCGCACCTCCTTACTCAACCTCCTTACTATTGGAAGCTTCGTGCTTCCGTCTTGCGGAATTCGTCCGATAATTTGAAAACTGCGATTCTCGGAATCCAAATATTTTTGGATATTTCATCTTTCTTTTATCGATAAAATTTTACGTATTCTTCGGATCTCCGAAAAATTGAAAAACACTTTTCAACATTAAGCGTTTTCCGTCACGTTTTCCCCTAACGTAGTTAAACGAATGAAAAGTACATAACGATACTTTTCATCGTTTTTATTTTGTTCGATTTCTGCACGTTTTTCGAAAAAAACTTTTATTGGCTTACTTAACTTTTCATGATATATTATCGTCAAATCTTTCGACGAAATGTCATTTTGACATACCGAACTCTCAGAAAGGCTTAGGTTTTTCAAACCCTAACCTTTAGGGTTTTGTCGGGTGAATAATGCATATTTCGTCTTTTTCCCTAGAAATATTTTGTTCTCGAAAATATTTTTTTTTTATTTTAAAAATTCTTACTCATTCAGTCTAGGTCGTAGCCAGAATCCTCCCGTTTTATAATCATCCTAGGTTCTAGAACGATTAATAAACACATAGTAGAGAATATTATTAATAAAAATAGATTTTATTAATAACTAATTCTTTAAATCTTAAATTCTGGACAATCCAATTTTCTGGGTTGTCACAGCGACTCTTGAATCTTTTTTCTATTTGGCATTTTATCAAAAATTTAACTTACTTATGGTAGATTCATAGATTTATATCTATAGAAGTGGCACAAATCATTGAGCAAATTTTTATATACAAAAGTAAATTTAGATTTGGAGAGAGAAATAGAGTAATTAGAAAGGGTTAATCTTTATGTACTTGAAATCTCTAGATAAACGAATAGAATTGTCTAATTCTTCGATTTTTTTTTATTTTGTGAGTAGAAACAGTCAAAAAACTGTAGCTGCATGATTTTCCTATTAAGCGATTTTTCAAGACCAAGAAATGTTATGTTTTTCTGTTTCTTGCATCTGTTGACATAATTATAAAAAAAGCAGTGAATAAAGAAATTGGTGATTTCAGATTGATGAGACAAATCATAATCACAGAACCTAACAAGAAAGATACCTACCAGACAAAGCATACATGTAAGACCACAACTTTTATGAATAAAGATTAATTTTCTCGAAATATATTTTTGAATATTAAAGTGTGGATTTGATATAATGTTATAGTTGTGGGTAATATCTATAAATTTTGCAAAGTAAGAAAGTTGGTATAAAATATTCGATTGGTCGGGGAATATTCATTTTATCAAGGAATATTCATACGACCACACAATCATTGGTGGACCCCACAATGAAATTATTGTCGGAGTTAGAAAACGATAGAAATAACTTTTTTATAAAAATAACGGAAAATTTTTTATCGTTAACTGTTGAAATACCCGGTGGTAAAAGTACAGTAATACGCGTGGTTGCATAATAGCACACGATATTGATTATTGATGCTTACATGAGAAGTCACTCAGTTTTATTCAATTATTTCCACAATAATTACTGCATTGTATCTAACGTTATTAATTCAATTATTGCACAACATTTTATATTATTTGAGAAGACAAAGTTATTCATATTATTATTTGCATTATTGACGATGTCTAGAAAGTTCTGTCGAGAAAAGGGCACCTAATTGCGTGCCAATAAGGAGAAATCCTTATCGGAAAGCCCCCTCTTTCCTGGGAATGATCTGGTTGTTAATATTGTGAGTTATAATATTAATGATAAATGTTATTAAAAATGTGTTTTGAGAAACCAAGTGAATTGAGATAAATAGAGGGGATTTTTATGATGTATTTGTTGTAAATTTGACTTATTATATGGACCCCCACTTACCCATTTTTCAAAATAGTCGGGAGAAAGTTATCTCAATTTTGTTATATATATATATAAGTTTTGTTTTTTTATGAAAAATAGAATATATTATATTTTATTATGCATAGTGTTTACATAGTGTCTGCATAGTATTTGCATAGTGAAATCAAATTTTTTTTTCATCCGATTGAATTGCGCTCGTGAACTTCTACTGTAGTTCGTGATTTTATTGTCTAAATAATATCCATCCATTCTCCTATAAAGAGGATGCTTAGTTTAGAATTGAAAATCACACCAGAATCAAATAAATCTTCTTCTATAATATTGAGCGTATTTCTTTTGAGTTTAAAAAAGCTTTGAGTGTAGAAAACAGTGCAAGTTTTCTTAAAGAATATATCCACTATACCAGTCCATAACAGTCAGAAATACTCTCCTTTTAAGGTAAGGGGTATTATTTATTTCATATTCGCTTACGATATTATTTTTCGTATTCGTAAGAAATTTTATTTTCGTTCAATATTCGTAAGGAATATTATTTTCGTTTAATATTCATAAGGAATATTATCTTCATTCAATATTCGTAGAAATATTATTTTCATTCAGCAGTAGTAAGGGGTATTAGTTTTTTCAATATTTGTAAGAAATAATATTTTCTTCCATACTCTGTAGTATGTAAGTAATATTATTTCATTTCAGATTCTGAATTCTACACTCATTTTGTTAAAGTATTACTTCTATACTCATTGAAATTTATAGAATATCTATAAAATTTGCGTTTCATCTAGTATCTTTTAACATAAATATTATTCTGAACATTTTTGATAATTTTTAATCTTTTCATGCCGGGGTACTACTAACGGGGTACTATTCTTGAAGTACTATTCACGGGGCACTATTCACTCATGTACTATTCACCCGGGGTACTATTTATGACAAAAATTTATTTTTTTTCGGTCCAAATCATTTTTGATACAATATTATTCTTGAATTTTACTCCATAAAGCAGTATCATGTTAACAATTTTGATAATTATTGAATTCTGGATAAATTGAATTATAAATCTTTAAAATTTATCCTTACTCTCATTTAATTGAATTCTTATATCACTATCATCATTCTCATGCTTATATTGTGATGAAAGTCATTTTTGGCACGTAGTGCATAGATGGACTGTCGATTGGTATGATTATGACCAGGGATTATTCGGTATAATCATTAATTGTAATGTTACAAATAATGTGGTAAAAGTCCTCATTGGCCCGTAGTGCATTGATGGATACTTGCTGGCATGATCATGACCATTGGTGATAACACGAATATCCTTGGCCTGTAATGCATGGATAATTCGTGGATGTGATACTAATGAATATCCTTGGCTCATAGTGCATGGATAATTCAGTGATGTGGATTATTTATTGAGCTGTGTTACAGTGATAAAATATTGATGATGAACTTTTAAATCATAGAAGATTGTAGATATCATGCTTTACTTGACTCTTCTAATGGATTGCTTGTTCCACTGTAGTTAAACTTGTAGTTTATTGTATTCTATCAGTTTAACACTGTTGAAGGCTAACGATAATTTATTCTGCATTATCTTAGTCATAATATTTGTTACTGGGCTAGTTGAGGTCACCCTTTGCTTTCATTATTCTCTTCAGGAAATGAAAACATAACCGGGACTAGTCGGGGAATGGAGTGACGATCCGAGATGGTGGCTGTAGTAGTCCTCACTATTCTATAAAATAGTGTGATAATAATTGTAATGAGGACTCTATTTGAGTTTAGATATTGTGTATGAGACAATATTCGTGTTAAAACTCTCAGCTTATGTAACACGACAGTTGTATAATTAAGTCTATTTTTGTATTCGGTACCATGTTTTTGGCGACTCAGAATGGGTTATCTATACCTATTTTGGGGGCGTCACAGTTGGTATCAAAGCTTAGGGATATGATCCCTGGCTGAGATTTGAGACTAGAGCTAGGAGGGGAGAGATGGGTAAATCTTTCGCAAGTATGACTTACCTAAACTTATTTGTTATTTAATTGGTCGGTTAGAATATATGGATAATATGTGACATGTTAATTAACTCTTGTTTTATGGCAATATTTGAAAATAACATCTGAAAATCAAGAGATGAACTCATATAGAGTTTTAAGTAATGAATCGAGGAGATTCATTTAAAGAATAAATATTGGAGTATAATATTTTGTTATAACAAAGATTTTATTTGGGAGTACTAATTAAGTTATTAAACTTGATTGTAGGATATCAGGCGAAGAATAAATTAGAGCTATCCATGTGGTGAGTGAAGAATTAATAGTTTCACCCGAGCTAGTCTCAAAGGTAGCAGCTGAGAGTGAGGAAGAAAAGGAACTTAAGGAGGATTTATTAGGAGAACTTTATGATCGAAATGTAGAACCACAAAATTATATTCATGAGTTAGAAGAGCAGGCTGAAGAACGGCAGGCGGTCGCGGAGCAAAGGGATGCAAATATTCAAGATTGTGGTACCCGATATGTGATGCTTGAACAGAAGCACTCTTTGGCAGAGTATAAGATGATAAAGCTAGAATCTGAGACTTCAAATGTCAAGGATCAGCTGAAAGAAGAAATAACTGAACGAGTGAGAATGAAGGATGCATGGGTAAAAGCCGCATGATGCGTTGATATTGTGGTAAGAGAAGTTCGATCCAAGAAGGCTAAAATAGATGATATGTATTTCTCTTTTTGGACAGCAATTGGGAGAACCTAACATCGAGTTTTGAATTACCCTGTACATTGCGGTTAACCCCAATTCGATATGGATCAAAGATTAATGATTCAGATCATGGATCAGAAGTACGATGAAGCAGTTGAGGGTGGAATATGCCCTATAGTGAAAGTCAATTCCAGCGGTAATGTTGACACCAAAGGCTAAAGTCAAAGTCGGTGGTTCAAGTGAGAGGGCTTTTCGTAACATCCCAAAAAGCGAGGAACCCGAACGAAGTTATCATGGGTAAGCTAATCATAAACTCTTGCGAAGTCTATACCTTATTTGATACCGGTTCTACCAATTCTTTTATTTCTCCTACTTGCGCTCAACGTTTAAATTTAACTCTGGAAAAATCAAACTTTGACTTATCTGTTGAAACTCCATTGGGAGAAATCTTCATTACATCAACTGTTTATAAATCTGGTTTGATTCAAATCGGCACCCTCACGTTACCTGTCGATCTTATTTCTTTGAAAATACTTGCATTTGATGTAATTCTAGGGATTGATTGGTTAACTACTCATCATGCTAAAATTGATTATTTTTGTAAGGTTGTTAGCTTTCATATTCCTAACTAACCTATTATGTGAATTCAAGCAACCAAACCACTAAAGTCAATCATTGTCATATTAAGCCATAAAGCTATTTGTTTATTGAAAAACAGATGTCAAGATTTCTTAGCCCATGTCACGGATTTAAACAAAATACGTCAGATTTGAATGATATTCCTATTGTTAATAAATTTCCTAACGTATTCCCTGAAGAACTTCTTGGCCTACCCCCAGAGTGTGAAATCGAGTTTTGTATTGACCTTGAACCCGGTACAAAACCAATTTCTAAAGCCTCATATCGAATGGCTCCTATGGAACTTCATGAGTTAAAACCTAAACTACTTGGGAGTTGTTGAACATCGGTTACATTTGTCTGAAATCGTCTCCTTGGGGTGCTCCTGTTCTATTCGTAAAGAAGAAAGATGAAAGTGTGCGACTTTGTATTGACTATCGGGAGTTGAAATGTCACCATCAAAAATAGGTATCCGTTACCTCGCATTGATGACCTATTTGACCAGTTATAAGGCTCCAAATTCTTTTAAAAGATCTATCTTCATTCTGGATATCACCAGTTAAAGATTAAAACTGATGACATTTCAAAGACTATTTTCAGAACTCGGTACGGGCATTAGAATTCCTAGTCATGTCTTTTGGATTTACTAATGCTCCTACTGCCATCATGGATATGATGAACCGAGCATTCACGGAATATTTGAATCATTTTGTTGTTATCTTTATTGATGACATCCTCATATACTCCAAAAGTCGTGAAGATCATGAGCATCACTTAAGGATGATACTCCAAAAGCTTCGTGAAAACAAGTAATATGTCAAGTTGAAGAAATGTGAGTTCTGGCCTAAGGAAGTAGCATTCCTTGGACACATCATTTCAAATCGCAAAATATCTATTGACCCAACGAAGATTGAAGCAATATAAAGCTGGGAGCAACCTAAGTCAGTGGCCGAAGTACGTAGCTTTTTGGGCTTAGCTGGTTATTATCGGAGATTCGTGGAAGGGTTTTCTTGAATAGCCACTCCATTAACTCAGCTAACTTGAAAAGATACAAAATTCGATTGGAGCGAGAAATGTGAGAAGAGTATTCAAGAACTCAAGAGAAGACTCATTTCAGCACCTGTTCTGACAATACCATCTGGTTCGGAGGGATTTGTCATCTACAACGATGTTTTAGGCAGAGGGTTAAGATGTGTTCTCATGCAACATGGAAAAATCATAGCCTATGCCTCACGACAACTCAAAGAATATGAGAGGAATTATCCTACTCATGATCTAGAGTTGGCAGTAGTCGTTTTTGCGCTTAAAATCTGGATGCATTACCTATATGGGGAGAAGGTGGAGATCTATATGGATCATAAAAGCCTCAAATATTTCTTCACCCAAAAAGAACTCAACATGCGGCAACGACATTGGCTCGAGCTATTGAAAGATTACGATCATACCATTCAATACCATCCTAGAAAAGTGAATGTTTTAGCTGATGCGTTGAGTAGAAGATCATATGTGGGTACGAGTGCGATATTATCAATGCAAATGCCCATTTTGTATGACTTACAAAGGATGAAGATAGAGTTAAAGACTCCAGGGACCCACGTAATGATGTCAAATATACGAGTAGAACCGACTTTAATCGATAAAGTTAAAGATGCTCAAGCTACAGACTTGGAGCTGAAGCGTATGAGGAAGAAAATACAAGAAGGTGCTATTTTGAAATCAAGAATAGATGAAGAAGGAATACTTCGAGTCAAATCCAGACTTTGTGTTCCTAACGACTCTGACTTGAAGTGTAAAATCATGATGGAGGCGCACAACACACCATTTTTAATCCATCATGGGAGTACCAAACTATATCATGATCTTTGACATATATTTTGGTGGAGCAATATGAAGAGAGAGATAGCGGAGTTTATCTCAAGGTGTCTAACTTGTCAACGAGTCAAGGCGAAACATCAAGTGCCAAAAGGTCCATTGCAACCACTTAAAATTCCAGAATGGAAGTGGGAGCACATTACCATGGATTTCGTTACTGGTCTTCCCAAGGTTTCTCAAGGCATAGATGCAATTTGGGTCATTGTTGATAGATTTACCAAGTTTGCTCATTTCTTACCTATATTAGAAACTTATTTACTTGAACGTCTTGCTCGTATATACATAAATGAGATTGTAAGACTTCATGGTATGCCAGTATCCATAGTTTTTGATCGAGACCCGAGATTCACTTCATGATTTTAGGTTAGTTTGCAAAAAGCTATGGGCATGAATTTATGATTCAGTTCTGCATATCATCTTCAAACGGACGGAAAGTCGGAGAGAACTATTCAAACTCTTGAAGATCTATTAAGACTCTGTGTTCTTAACTTCAAAGGAAGTTGGGACAAGTTCTTGCCATTGGTTGAATTCTACTACAACAACAGTTATCAAGCAAGTATCGACATGGCTCCATTCGAGGCGTTATATAGACGCAAGTGTCGTTCTCCAGTTTGCTAGGACGAGGTGGATGAAGCAACATTATTGGGACCAGAATTGGTATGCATGACTATAGAAAAGATTCAAATGATCCAACAATGTATAAAAACCTTACAAGATCGACAAAAGAGTTATGATGATCTTCATCGAAGGGACGTGGAATTCAAAGTCGGAGATCATTTGTTGTTACGTGTTGCTCTATGGAAAGGAGTTACAATATTTGGAAAGAGAGGAAAGCTCAATCCTTGATTTATTTGGCCATTCAAAATCCTCAATCGAGTAGGAACGGTGGCCTATAGACTCGCCTTACCGCCAAGTATGTCTTGTGTTCATAAAGTTTTTCATATATCTATGTTACGTAAATATATGGAAGACTCGAACCACATTATTGAATTAGAACCACATGAGATAACGAGAGATTTAATGTACGAAGAGGTACCTGTTAAAATCTTGGATAAGAAGGAACATATTCTACGCTTCAAGGTTAAACCTCAAGTCAAAGTTTTGTGGAGAAACCACGATATTGAAGAAATGACCTGGGAGTTAGAATCTGAAATGAAATCAAGGTATCCTCACCTCTTTGACATACCAAGTATGTACACCAATTTCGAGGATGAAATTTCATAAGAAGGGGAGGTTGTAAGGCCCCAACTTTTATGAATAAAGATTAATTTTCTCGGAATATATTTTTGAATATTAAGGTGTGGATTTGATATAATGTTATAGTTGTGGGTAATATTTATAAATTTTTCAAAGTAAGCAAGTTGGTATAAAATATTCAATTGGTCGGGGAATATTCGTTTTGTCAGAGAATATTCGTACAATGACACCATCATTGGTGGACCACACAACGAAATTATTATCGGAGTTAGAAAACGACAAAAATAACTTTTTTATGAAAATAACGGCAAAAGTTTTACCGTTAACTATGTAAATACCCGGTGGTAAAAGTACAGTAATATGTGTGGTTGTATAGTAGCATACGGTATTGATTATTGATGCTTACGTGAGAAGTCACTCAGTTTTATTCAATTATTGCCACAATAATTACTACATTGTATCTCACGTTATTAATTCAATTATTGCACAATATTTTATATTATTTGAGACGACAAAGTTATTCATATTATTATTTGCACTATTGATAATGTCTAGAAAGTTCTGTCGAGAAAAGGGGTTTGGTCACCTAATTGCGCGCCAATAAGGAGAAATTCTTATCGGAAAGCCCCATCTTTTCTAGGAATGATCTGGTTCTTAATATTTTGAGTTATAATATTAATGATGAATGTTATTAAAAATATGTTTTGAGAAGCCAGGTGAATTGAGATAAATAGAGGGGATTTTTATGATTTATTTGTTGTAAATTTGGCTTATTATATGGACCCCCACTTACCCATTTTTCAAAATAGTCGGGAGAAAGTTATCTCAGTTTTGTTATATATATATATTATAATAAGTTATGTTTTTTTATGAAAAATAGAATATATTATATTTTATTATGCATAGTGTTTGCATAATATCTACATAGTGTTTGCATAGTGAAATCATAAATTTTTTCAGCCGATTGAATTGCGCCCGTGAACTTCTACTGTGCAGTTCGTGATTTTATTTTTTAAATAGTATCTAGCCATTCTCCTATAAATAGGATGCTTAGTTTAGAATTAAAAATCACACCAGAATCAGAGAATTCTTCTTCTATAATATTGAGCGTATTTCTTTTGAGTTTAAGAAAGATTTGAGTGTAGAAAACAGTGCAAGTTTTTTTCAAGAATATATCCGCAATAACAGTGTATACCAGTCAAAAATACTCTCCTTTTAAGGTAAGGGGTATTATTTATTTCATATTCGCTTGCGATATTATTTTTCATATTCGTAAGAAATTTTATTTTCGTTCAATATTCGTAGGAATATTATTTTCATTCAGCAGTAGTAAGGGATATTATTTTTGTTCAATATTCGTAAAAAATAATATTTTCTTCCATACTCTGTAGTATATAAGTAATATTATTTCGTTTCAGATTCTAAATTCTACACTCATTTTATTAAAGTATTGCTTCTATACTCCTTGAAATTAGTAGAATATCCTTAAAATTTGCGTTTCATCTAGTATGTTTTCACAAAAATATTATTCTGAACATTCTTGATAATTTTTAATCTTTTCATGCCGGGGTACTATTCACGGGGTACTATTCCCGAAGTACTATTCACCTAGGGTACTATTCATGACAAAAATTGATTTCTTTTCGGTCCAAATCAGTTTTGATACAATATTATTCTTGAATTTTACTCCACAAAGCAGTATCATGTTGATAATTTGGACAATTATTGAATTCTGGATAAATTGATTATAAATCTGTAAAATTTATCCTTGCTCTCATTTAATTGAATTCTTATATCAATGTCATCATCCTCATGATTATATTGTGATGAAAGTCATCTTTAGCACGTAGTGCATAGATGGATTGTCGATTGGTATGATTATGACCAAACATTATTTGGTATAATCATGACTTGTAATGTTACAAATGATGTGGTAAAAGTTCTCATTAACCCGTAGTGCATTGATGGACAGTTGCTGGCATGATCATGACAATTGGTGATAACACGAATATCCTTGGCCCGTAGTACATGGATAATTCGTGGATGTGATACTAATGAATATCCTTGGCCCGTAGTTCATGAATAATTCAGTGATGAGGATTATTTATTGAGCTGAGTCTCAACGATAAAATTGATGATAAACTTTTTAAATCATAGAAGATAGTAGATATCATGATCTACTTGACTCTTATAATGGATTGCTTGTTTCGGTGCAGTTAAACTTGTTGTTTATTGTATTCTATCAGTTTAACACTTTTGAAGTCTAATGATAATTTATTCTGCATTATCTTAGTCATAATATTTCTTACTGGGCTAGTTGAGCTAACCCTTTTGCTTTAATTGTTCTCTTTAGGAAATGAGAACGTAGCCGAGACTAGTCGGGAAATGGAGTGACGATCCGAGATGGTGGCTGTAGTAGTCCTCACTATTTTATAAAATAGTGTGATAATAATTGTAATGAGGACTCCATTCGAGTTTGAATATTGTCTAGAAGATAATATTTGTGTTAAAACTCTCAGTTTATGTTACACGATAGTTGTATAATTAAGTTTGTTTTTGTATTCGGTACCATGTATTTGGCGACTCAGAATGGGTTATGTATACCTATTTTGGGGGCGTCACAATACCTGCGAAACAGATTCAATGACACAAGAAGAACAAAGCAAAGTGAATGTTCCTATGTGTGATTAGGGCAGACTCGGTATTAGAGATTTAGGCTTTAATATAAGAGATTGGGGGTGGATATGAGAGATTTAGGCCTGGGTATGAGAGATTAGGGCTTGAATTACAGCGGTATGAGAGATTAGTGCGTGAATTACAACAGTGAAGAGCTGGAATTTCAGTCGTGAGGGGCAACTGAGTTGACAGATTTTAGGGAGATAGATATGGTTGGGAATGAGATTTAGGGAGTTAGATATGGATGGGTATGAGATTTAGATGAGTAGACTGGGAGAGTTTTTGGAGCATGAAAATAATAGAGGGAGATTTTGGCAAATAATTTTATTTAGGAGGGAGAAGTTCATTACCTACAACCAAAGGCCTCGGTATAGGTTCATTTTTCTCCTCAATTGTGCCGGTCAAGGGTTGACCGTCGGAATAGAGTCATTTTCTCGCTCTATATCGACAATCATCTCATGACCGTCGGTATATTATCCTATAGCTATGGTTCCGCCCCTACCGTCGCTATATCTCGTCGCTATAGGTCAATTTTCTAGTAGTGTCCTGAATATTTTATTATAATTAATTACACTCTTTTAATTAATTAGATTCCTAATCCAATTAAGAACTTATGAGAGTACTTTTATTGACTAATTCCTAAACCGTTTAGAAATTAAATAATAGTAATAATAGTAATAATATTAATAAGACTCCTCTTATTAATTTATATTTATATTTCTAAAATATTAAATAATAAATATTAAGCTATTCAATTTTTTCTATCATCATAATATAAATTAAATATACTTAACATATTAGTACGATTATGCTATTTACTTCTTCAATAAATATTTTTCTTTTGAGGTGTGACCCTTTAGGTTCTTCATATTAAACCGGTTGTGAATAAATCAATTAGAACAATTATATCTTATTTAAATAAATAAATTAAACTATTTAATTCATTTAAATAAATAATATTTATTCTATAATAAGGGCAAATCCTCTCAGCGATCAACGACTTTTCAGATAATAAAGATTTCAACATTAATCATAAAAGAACCTTTTAGTGAATAGTTACCGTACAATTGAATCCTTTTACCAAACAATGTACCAATTAAATATAAGATATGGAATTACTATCAAATCTTATTTTATTTAATTATATGTATTTCGATTCTCAAATGCATAACTCTGATTAATCCAAATTAAAAACACCTTTCTAATTTCATTTTGTTTTGGCCAAAGACTACTGAGTTGTCATTTATCGAATCACATATGACATTCTCTCCTTTTACTAGAGGCGGTAGATTCTTTGTTGATCATTCATTATCTCCACGTACAACTTATTATACTCAAGAATACCCTTTGATATACCATAAGGGTCTTAAGGACTATGTCGAGGCATAACTCATTATACATAAGATACTATGATGATCTCAAGTTTAAGGATCATTTGTACTACTATCACAATAGGAATTCCTATTGGCAGACGAATAAAACTTCATTAGGTATTCCTTTAGCGAGCCACGTTCAGTGAACTTATTCTCCAATAGGCACCTACATATTTGCTTTAATGTCTCTGTGATATCTCGAATATTAGCAATATTTCTTTTAAGGGAAATATTAAAATATTAAATTAGGGTTTAACCTAGTTTGTTATAGAAAATGTGTAAAAAGAGGATTAATATTTTTTTTATTTTTATCTATGTGCTATACAGAGCCCATTGGGTATAAAATGATTTTGAAGAGAAACTTTTAAGATAAAAGGCGCTAACTAAGAATGTTACGAGACATTATAAATATTACTCACTCATAATGAAAAAAAAGTAATATGTGGAGTGTCGACACCGGAAATTTTTTATCCTTCTTCTTATGTGTTTCTTACCATTTATGTTTTCTATGTGAATTTGTTTGATCTGAAGGGTGAGATTTTTAGGAAAAATGCCGACATATAACGTCGACGATTTGAAAAGATTTGATTTTTTATTGGTCTGAATTAGATAGAGCCTCCAGTTGATATGAGTTAAATGGTTGTATCAACTCAACCGAGTTTTGAAAGGTTTTGCAATATGACCCAATATTGGACTCTATTTAATTGGTCTTGGAAATCGAGATTTATAGAGTTCGATGACTTGATTAAACAGTGGGAAGGTGTTAGGCACCCCCTCGACTTTCGTGAAACACAGTTACCACACTTTTTGTTCCCTAGTTTGTGTGTATATGTGTGTGTATTGCAGTTAATTGGGCCTAAGTGCTTTATTTGAAAGTAGTGCTATGCATCTTTTATGCCTATATACAAAGGGTTTGACTTGTATAAAAGTTCAATTCTAATACAAGGCATATAAAGTGATGTTTTGAAAATAGGTTTTTAAACCCTTATGCTCACATAAGAATTGAGGCCTTTGATACTTCTATTTTATTCCGTATTTGGCTTATTTTTATTCTCGAGATACGAAGCATCTTCGAAAAAATAATATATGTATATATGTGTGTATATATATATATATATGTGTGTGTGTGTGTGTATATATATATATATATATATATATATATATATATATATATATATATATATATATATAAGTGTCGAGCTCCTTATGGGCATGAAAGCCATCAAAGTATGCCCGAGTACCACACATAAGATTTTCATTATCACAGGGACCTTAAATCCGTATAACTGTTTTAAGGTCCTATATTTACAAGTACAAATTTTGCAAGCTAGCTGTACAACTGAAAAGGGTCCATCATGGGAACCAGATCTGGATCCGTTAACTAGATCTTAGACAATGTGACTCCTTGTGTAAGAACCATGAATTTCATGAATAAATATTATTTTGATTTAATGAGAAAAAGGAATATTTATGTGAAAATAAATATTGATGTGTTGTGAAACGAATAATTCAATTAATTTAAATTGAATTTATAAGAATGTGGATTATGATGAGAATTGTGAAAATGCCTTGTGTAGCATGAGAATGGAGATTTAAGGAATTAATTTAATTAAGAAGTGAAGGATTAATTAATATTATATTATTAATTAATTGTTATTGTGAGCAAAGTAAATTAGATAATTATAATTATATCATTTAGTTGATGTGTGTAAGATATGTGTTAGCATATGGTTCCTACATTAAAAAGAAAGTGTAGTGTGACACTTTAGTGTAACTATATTATGTATAGAAACTATATATTAAAGTGAAAATAATTATAGGTAACATAAATAATTGCTTATGTGACAATAAATACGTGTGGAACATTAAAGATGTACTCTATCAAAGAATTATAAATTATTTCAGTAAGTGAGTCTAATTGGAATAATAAGGTTTTAAGGAGATATTAAATTACTAGTGGTCAATTAAATGGAGTCCATACATGTTATAAATATTAATTAGGCTGGATTAATGTACATGAAATATATGATGAGAGTACATAAATAATCCCTAACTTTCCATTATGTAGTAGTATTAACACATTAAAATTATATCTTGGGAGTTCAAGTAATCAAATTAAACATTTTAATCACGTTGCCGAGTTTTAAAACTCCTCAGTGCTCCAACAGTGACCAAACAGTATCATACGTCTTCATTGTGTAAATTCCAGCTTCCTAGCATTGTGCTGTGATGATGGCTACAAGTTTGGCAGTTGGCCAACTCCTTTATACCCAACATCTTCTCCCAATTTCCATTGAATCAATCCATAGTGTAAGAACAATGATTGGGCAACAAATTCTCTATATAAATCACCCTCTTCTTCTCATTTCTCAATATTTGAAAATTTGTCTGTTAAGTATACTTTTAGAGTGTGAGTTGCTGAGAATTAAGGAAGTATAAACAGAGGAGTGAGGGAGTTCAATTCAAGCTTCAAGGAGGTATAATATTTGTTTTTGTTCTTAATTTGAGTTTTGTAAAATTCTTGCAATACTCATGAAATCTCCGTTAAGTAGTATGAATTAGCATGTCTCTGTGTTGTTTGAGTTAGTATGTATGCTTTGAAGTGCTGCAGTGAGTCTGGTTTGAAAATTAGCAATACTGTCTAAGGCTCTCTGCAAAGAGTGTGAGCCATCTATTTTACCTCGTAATTAATCGGCTGCATAGTGTAGGACTTTCTCTCGAGATCTTCATTGTAGTGATTCAAAGGTTATGCTAACCAGGTTAGGATGGTTTGAACATGCCTATAGATGACCCTAACATATTTAATAATGTTCCTTAATATATAGTAAGACTTGGTAACTTGGTTTGGTGTGCGTATTCAAAGAAGTATAAGAGTTGGAAACTAGTTTTGATAAACCTTTTGCAAAACATGTTCTAACTTTGGTTGTGAGTGTATCAGGTTCTGATATGCATTAAAATATGACCAATATGTTAATTTACATTGTTGGAGATGGTATAGTGTATTCAAGCATGATTTAAAATGAAAATGCAAGTAAAAGACCATAATAGCTATGGGTAAATGAACTAAGTGTACACTAAGTTTTAAACTTCAAAACATGCTTATGTGATCTATGATGTGATTATGAACGCATGATTTAGTATATGTGAACTCATCTTGTATGCTTAAAGGAGTCTTATTAGTTGGTGTAATGATTTTGCAAAGGAAGTTTTGCAAAAACAAAGCATTATGCTCATTGTGCCTTTAAGTTCTGATCTTGAGTATATTCACAAATGATTATATAGCATGGTCTAAAGTTGCCTTGTATGTAATAGGTTGCATAGCTTGGTTTATATATGTGTTCTTAAAGGAACTTAAGAGATTGGGGAAAACTGATTTGTGATGACAAACCTTGCATGTATTTCTGAAATTGAAACTACCATGTTAAAATATAAATATGCATAAAAACATGATTGACATGTAGGCTAGTTAGTCATGTGCCTCGTAAACTAGTTAAGTATGGTTTAGAGTAAGCATAAATGAAGTAGGACTCCACAACTTGACATACATGACCAAGATAATGTAAGCATGTTCAATTGGGACTTATCGATCTCATCGAATGAATATAACGACTAACATGAAGGACTTTGTTAATTCAACATGTGAAGTATTGATTTTGTGAAACTTGGCAAATCATGTTATAAAAGAGACCAAACCTATTCATAAATATCACGTCATGTATGTTTATGCAAGTGTTATCCTAATTGTGATTGGTGCTTCATGAGTCGGCTGGCTTACGTAGTAGCAGCCTTGGTTTGCACCGAGCGCGGTACGGTAGTACCACTCCTAGTATTAAAACAAAGCGCCCATTTACACGCCACCGCAATAGGATAAGATTTCTGTTGTTGATTTGAGGGTTGATGCATATCTGTATTATTACTTTAATCAGTAATACATGTCCAGTATAGTATACATGTGTGAATAAGTATGATAATAGAAGAATACTATAACTATACCCTTAAGTCAAAGTATGAAGGCAAGCTATGGTGACATAGTGTATTAGAAACTAATTTTCGTGTTATGTGATGACATACGTATGGGAGCATGCGACTAAGAGGAAACTAACAATATATGTTTAGTATTGATGAGTTACACTGGTGTATTATGGTAAATTAAGATAATAGGTGTACATGTTGAACTTGTATAACTAATGTGATTATACATGAATATGATATTGTGATGCCCCCAAAATAGGTATACAACACCCATTCTGAGTTGCCAAATACATGGTACAAAAACAACTACAACATTATTAATACAATTGTCGTGCAAAATACGACAACACATAAACTGAGAGTTTAAAAACAAATATTGTCTTCTAGACAATATTAACACTCAAATAAGTCCTCATTACAATTATTGATACACTATTTTACAAAATAGTGAGGACTACTAAAATGACATTCTAGAACCTTCATTCCATACCCCGACTAGTAGTCGCTACATTCTCGCCTCCTGAGAAAAAAAATGGAACAAAAAGGAAAAGGGTGAGCTCAACTAGCCCAGTAAAGAATATTATGACTAAGATAACATAGAACAAATTATCGTTAGTCCTCAACAGGGAAAAAAATCTGATAGAATACAATAGACAACAAGTTTTAAATCAATATTCGCAGTGGAAATAATAATTCATTAGAAGAGTTACGTAGAGAATGAAATCTACTTTTTTCTATGAATTTAAAAGTTTTTCATCAATAATTTATCCCTGTAACATTAATCAATAAACATCTTGCATCAAATATTCATCTTTGCACTACAGGCCAAAGATTTTCATCAGTTGGTTATGTTCATCTCAACACTTGTACATCTTTGCACTACGGGCCAAAGATATTCATAAGAAAATCAACCATCTTTGCACTACATGGCAAAGATATTCAGTAATATCATCATTTAGGACTGAGGATGATGAAAAATATTTTAAAGAAAACGAATCCAGTGAAATAAAAGAACAAATAATAAGGATTCATACTTTAAACACTCCAAGTTTAAAAATACTTCATAAATAACCATAGTGAAGTAAAATTCAAGAATGATCAAAACATGGATACAATCAAAGCTAGTATCCATAATAGATATTTTGATAAAAAACGAAAATTTAATTTTTCCGTGAATAAAGGTCTATTCGTGAATAAGTGTCGATGATACGTGAATAAAGTGTCGTATACGTGAATAGTAACCCCACACTAAAAGACAAGAATTTTACAAGAAAAATCTTACTAATATTCCTAAGATAATGATATTAGAAGAAATAATATCATTTAAAAAAAAATAACATCCCTTACCTCGAAAAAGACAAGATTTGATTGAATAATCGATATAGTGTCAAGGAACTTGCACTTCAGATAAAAACACTCAAAGTCTCAAAATACTCACAAGAATAAGCTCGATAATATAGAGAGAGAGAAGAGAGAAAAACTTGTTTCGTCGTGTGATTTTCAATTCTAACCTAAGCACCCTATTTATTAGAAAATGCTTAATACACCAAAGCGTAAAATTTAATAAAATATTAATGTCTTATTAAATTTCCTACGCACACAAACTTGGTCCAAAATCACCACACACCTCACCAAAAGTCTCAAAATGTTTTCATGTAAAATCAAATCAATTAAAACTCCATAAAAAATTAATAATCAATTAATCCTAACATCAATAATTCATAATAAATAGCCCTTTTATCGTAAAAAAAATTCAATCTTATGTCCATTCCATAGGAAATTCAATTCTCTACAACTTTGTAGTTTTAAGTTTTTCCAAATTCCAAATGTAAATTGACCAAACCCATATAATGGACGATTTTTACAAAGCTATAATCAAATTTCAATCAAGAAATAGGGCCCACAAACATGTTTAACATGTTTTAAATATTTTTTTGTAATAAAAATACTCTTCCTCCTCATTTATTCATATATCACACATTCATTGTAAAAATATCACCATTATTATATTATTATAATATAATAATATATTTAAATGAATTATTTTATCAAAAAGATAAAATATCAATTTTTCAACAATTGTCACTTTAAAATTTTCTCCATCTATATCCACATAAAATGAATATTTTCCTTATCATATAAATCAATAATTAATTATTCACAAATAATATTACGTAATCACAATATCGACAACCAAAAGCCGCTCCAAGAAAGAGGGGGCTTTCCAATAAGGATTTCTCCTTCATCAAGCCGCAATTAGGTGACCAAACCTCTCCTTAGATGTAACTTTCTAGACATTACCAATAATGCTATCTAATAATATTATTCAAATAATATGAATTATTGTCTCGATAATGGAAAATATCAGTATAAGGACAATTATTGAAACAACAATAATATAAAATATCAACGTAGCAATTATCAATCAATAAAATAAAATATTGAATAAGAATTATCGTAACAATTATCGAGTAGTGCCTTCACGTACGTAAGAATCAATAATTGTGCAATACCGCAAAGCATGTGTTTTAACCAATTTAGTATTTCAACAAGATTAATCAGAATAACTACGCCAAGTTATTTATAAACAACTTATACTTGTCGCTTTCTTCATCCAATCGCTTTCCGTTATGGAGCCCACATAAGGTCATCGCCATCATATTTAATATTCCCCGACAAGAAGAATATTCCACTTACCAAACGAATATTCCCCGACAACAATGAATATTTTATAACCACTTGCTTATTTGAAATATTTATGATTTTTCCCATAACTAACCACATTAATCAAATCAACCTTACTATTTCAAAATAATAAATAGAGGAAATTTAATTTCATTTATAATAAGTTGGGGTCTTACAACCTCCCTCCTTATGAAATTTCGTCCTCAAATTGACGTGACGATCTCGTGTTTCAAAAGGTGAGGATACCTCGCTTTCATTTCCGCTTCCAACTCCCAGTCATTTCCTCTATAAAGATGGTTCCTCCACAAAACTTTGACTTGTGGTATGACCTTCAGCGTAGGACATGCTCCTTCCTATCCAAGATCTTGACAGTACCTCTTCATACGTTAAGTCTTCTTGCTATCTCGTCCGGTTCTAACTCAATAACGTGGTTCGGGTCTTTCACATATTTACGAAGCACGAGATATGAAAAAACATTATGAACACGAGACATACTTGAGGTAACGCGAGTCTATAGCCCACATTTCCTACTCGGCCAAGAATCAAATGGACCAATAAATCGTGGATTGAGCTTTCCTCTTCTCCCAAATCTTGTAACTCCCTTCCATGGAGCAACACACAAACAATACATGATCCCCAATACTAAATTCCACGCCCTTTCGGCGAAGATCCGCATAACTCTTTTGTCGATCATGTGCCATTTGTATACGCTTGTCAATCATTTGGATCTTTTCTGTAGTAATACGTACCAACTATGGTCCCAACAATGTTGCTTCACCCACCTCATCCCAACATACTGGAGAGTGACACTTTCATCCATATAATGCTTCAAATGGAGCCACACCTATAATTGCCTGATAACTGTTGTTGTAGGATAATTCCACCAATGGTAAATACTTATCCCAACTCCCTTTGAAGTCTAGGACACAGAGTCTTAATAGATCTTCAAGAGTTTGAATAGTCCTCTCGGATTGTCCATCCGTTTAAGGATGGTATGCCAATCAATCATAAATCTGCGCCCATAGCTTTTTGCAAGCTAACCCAAAATCGTGAAGTAAATCTTGGGTCACGATCCAAACTATGGATACCGGCATGCCATGCAATCTCACAATCTCATTTACGCATATACGAGCAAGACGCTCAAGGAATAAGTCTCCCGACGGCAAGAAATGAGCAGACTTGGTTAATCTATCAACAATAACCCAAATAGCATTTATGCCTTGAGAAACCGTGGAAGACCCGTAAATCTAAATCCATGGTAATGTGTTCCCACTTCCATTTTGAATCTCAAGTGGTTGCAATGGACCCTTAGGCACTTGATGCTCCGCTTTACACGCTGACAAGTTAAACACCTCGAGATAAACTTTGCAATCTCTCTCTTCATATTGTTCCACCAAAATGTATGTCAAGATCACGATACATTTTGGTACTTCCAGATGGATTGCAAATGGTGTATTGTGTGCCTCCATCATGATCTTGTACTTCAAATCGTAGTCGTTAGAACACAAAGTCCGGAGTGGACTCAAGTATTCCTTCTTCATCGATTCTTGCTTCTCGAATAACACCTTCTTGTACTTTCTTTCTTCATACGCATCACCCGGTCTGGCTTGAGCAACTTTAACTTTTTCGATTAAAGTCGGTTCTATATGCGATACTTGACATCATCGCATGGGTCCCCTGAGTCTTGAATTCTATCTTCATCTTTTGTAAATCACACAAAATGGGCCTTTGTGTTGACAACATCGCACTCGCTCCCCGTGACATATGATCTTCTACTCAACGCGTCACCACCACGCTCGCTTTTCCAAGATGGTATTGAATGGTGTGGTCGTAATCTTTCAATGTACCGAGCCAACGCTGTTGCCGCATGTTGAGTTCCTTTTGGGTGAAGAAATATTTGAGGCTTTTATGGTCCTAATATATCTCCACTTTCTCCCCATATAGATAGTGCCTCCATCTTTAGCGCGAAAAACGATCACCGCTAACTCTAGATCATGAGTAGGATAATTCCTCTCATATTCTTTTAAGTTGTCGCGAGGCATAAAGCTATGACTTTCCCATGTTGCATGAGAACACATCCTAACCCTTTGCCCAAGCATCATCAGAGATAACAAATCCATCCGAACCAGATGGTATTGTCGTAACAAAATAAAATGAGTCTCCTCTCGAGCTCTTGAAAACTCTTCTCGCATTCCTCGCCCCATACGAATTTTGTATCCTTCCGAGTCAATCGAAGTTAATCTGAGTAGCGATTCGAGAAAAATCCTTCCACTAATCTCCGATAATAACTAACTAAGCCCGTAAAGCTACGACTTTCGGCACCCGACTTTGCTTGTTCCCAAACTTTGTATTGCTTCAATCTTCGCCGTCAGTCAATGATACTCCATGTTTTGACACCACGCGCTCAAGGAATGCTACTTCCTCAAGCCGTAACTCGCATTTCTTCAACTTGGCATATAACTTGTTTTCACGGGCCTTTGGAGTACCAAATTTCAAATGGTGCTCATGATCTTCACGACTTTTGAATATATAAGGATGTCATCAATAAAGACAACAACGACGAATCGATCCAAATATTCCTTGAATACTTGGCTCATCATATCCATGAAAGCCGCAGAGCATTAGTCAATCCAAAAGACATGACTAAGAATTCATAATGCCCGCATCGAAGTTCTCAAGGCGCTCTTTTGAATATCCTCGCCTAATCTTCAAATTGATGATATCCGTAATCTAAGATCGATCTTTGAAAAGAATTTGTGCTCTTGCAGAATCGGTCAAACAGTCATCAATGCGAGGTAATGGATACCTATTCTTGATGGTGACATGGTTCAATTCCTAGTCAATACAAAGTCGCATACTCCCGCTTTTTCTTCTTTACAAAATAAAACAGAGCACCCCAAGGAGATGTACTAGATCTAATGAAACCGATGTCCAACAACTCCTCGTAGTTGGACCTTTAACTCCCAAGTTCAATAGAGCCATTCGATATGGGGTTTTAGAAATGGGCTTTGTACTGTGTTCAAGATCAATAAAGAATTCAACTTCACGCTCGGGGTAGACCGGAAGTTCTTCAGAAATACGTCAGAAATTCACTAACAATGTAAATATTATTCAAATCGACGCGTCTTTATTCAAATCCATAACATGGGCTAAGAAAGCTTGACATCCATTTTTTCAATAAACGAATAGCTTTTTATGACTTGATATGACAAAGTTGATTGATTTTAGTGGTTTAGTTACTTGAATTGCATAACAAAGTTGGTTAGGAATATGAAAACTAACAACCTTACGAAAAATAATCAATTTTGGCATGATGAGTAGTTAACCAATCAATCCCTAAAATCACATCAAAAGCAAGTATCTTTAAAGAGATAAGGTCAACAGTAATGTGATGGTGCCAACTTGGATCAAACAAGATTTATAAACAAAGGATGTAATGAAAGTTTCTCCCAATCTGAGTCTCCACAGATAAGTCAAAGTCTAATTTCTCCTGAGTCAAGTTTAAACGCTGAGCACAAGCAGTGAGAGATAAATGAATGGGTAGCACCCCAGATCTAGTAAGGTATAAACTTCGCAAGAATTTATGATTAGCTTACCCGTGATCACCTCGCTTGGGTTCCTCGTATTTTGACCACCACGACAAACGCCTTCCAGAACCGCTGACTTTGACTTTTCTCGGGATAAATTTTTCGAGTCACCATCCCCACCGGACTTGGTTTCGCTATCGCATAATCTCGAGCGATATGTCCTTCCTTTCCACAATTATAACATACCTTGAACTGCTAGGATAGTTTCATGATATATCCTCTTTTCCTCAATTTATAAGATACGACCGGTGGTCGTTCTCCTCCCTTAGAACCAGTTGCTGCTGGTGCTGACATCTTCACATTGTCATTGTTGAATCTCCTTTTTTTAAAATCTCCCCCTGACTCGCTTCTTCTATTTTCATGGCCATGATTACCACCAGAGTGGTTACCGCTTTTGTCCGTATTTTTCTTTCCTCATTGGGTATCATTATTCCGATGATCGCCGCCACCGGATGACCCGGGTCAGGGTCCCTCATTGAACGTACTCATTATCTCGCCTAATAATTGAGCCCCTTGTTGACAACATCCTAATATAGAGAAAATTTATGAGAAATGAGATATCGACGTATGTTGGGTTTCAAACCTCTCGTAAACATCCGCCATATACGCTCCTCATTCTCCACCAAATGAGGTGAAAACTCGATAACTCCGCTAACTTCGCCTCGCATCGGGACACCATCATGTTGTTCTTGCTCCAGCCTAATAAACTCTACCTCCTTCATATGACAAATACTTTTAGAAAGTACTTGTCATTGAACAGCTTCAAATGTTTCCCAAGACATGCTAAAAAGCTACCGGATGGGTACGCTTCACGATTCCCACCAAGAATCGCCTCATTACTTTTAACATAAAGGTGGCGAATGGAACCTTCGTTCCTCCGCATCCCAAGACGTCGAATATCTTGGTAATTTGTTTGACCCACGCCTCCGCCTTTAATCGGATCCGCTTCCCTGCACTTCGTGGTCCCAACTCTTTGAACTGCTTGGTCAGGATAAACCGTATGTGCGCTATCATCATTTCCACCGTATTTTGTACACGAAGTCTCCTTCGCTCTCGATTTTTCATGAACTGCAAAAAGCTTCTAAACATTCCATCGCTCATCGTCTCGATCAAGGTGGTGTTGTTTATAGGAGGAACATTGTCTACTGTTGCACGCTTTTCCTCATCAGGGGGTAAAGGTGTTCCACGGTCCTCATTTACTCCAATCATTAACATTCTCTGCTTTCCATTCTCAAATACTTCCATAAAACAAGGGTTAATTAAAGAAATTAACATATCACATAATATCCCTATATTCTCGACCAACCAACAAATAAGCTTAGTAGGACACACTAGCTTAAGGATTTACTCGCCTCCCCTCCTAGTTCTATTCCCCGATCTCCGCCAGTAGATCATATCCCTAAGCTCTAATACTAACCGTGATGCCCCCAAAATAGGTATACAACACCCATTCTGAGTCGCCAAATACACGGTACAGAAACAACTACAACTTTATTAAAACAATTGTCATACAAAATACGATAACACATAAATTGAGAGTTTAAAAACAAATATTGTCTTCTAGACAATATCAACACTCAAATAAGTCCTCATTACAATTATTGATACACTATTTTACAAAATAGTGAGGACTACTAAAACGACATTCTAGAACCTTCATTCCATACCCCGACTACTAGTACTCGCTACATTCTCGCCTCCCGAGAAGAAAATGGAACAAAAAGGAAAAGGGTGAGCTCAACTAGCCCAATAAAGAATATTATGACTAAGATAATATAGAACAAATTATCGTTAGTCCTCAACAGGAAAAAAATCTGATAATAATACAATAGATAAACAAGTTTTAAATCAATATTCAAGAATGGAAATAATAATTCATTAGAAGAGTTACGTAGAGAATGAAATCTACTTTCTTCTATGAATTTAAAAGTTTTCATCAATATTTTATCCTCTCGAACATCAATCAATATACATCTTGAATCAAATATTCATCTTTGCACTATGTGCCAAAGATATTCATCACCGGTCATGTTCATCTCAACACTGTACATCTTTGCACTACGGCCAAAGATATTCATAAGAAAATCAACCATCTTTGCACTACATGCCAAAGATATTCAAGAATATCATCATTTAGGACCGAGGATGATGAAAAATATTTTAAAGAAAATGAATCCAAAGGAAACAAAAGAACAAATAATAAGGATTCATACTTTAAATAAATCCAAGTTCAAAAATACTTCATAAATAACCATAGTGAAGTAAAATTCAAGAATGATCAAAACATGGATACAATCAAAGCTAGTATCCATAATAGATATTTTGGACAAAAATAAAAATTTAATTTTTCTCGTGAATAAAGGTCGTATACGTGAATAAAGTCAGATACGTGAATAAGAACTAGTAACCGGATAATTAAAAGACAAGAATTTCACAAGAAAAATCTTACCAATATTCCTAAGATAATGATATTAAAGAAATAATATCATTTTTTTTAAAAATAACATCCCTTACCTCGAAAAAAGACAAGATTTCCGATCGGAATAATCGATATAGTGTCAAAGGAACTTTGCACCAGATAAAGCAACACTTAAAGTCTCAAAATACTCACAAGAATACGCCGATAATATAGAGAGAGAGAAGAGAGAAAACTTATTTCGTGTGATTTTCAATTCTAACCTAAGCACCCTATTTATAGAAAAAATGCTTAGAACACTTAAGTAGAAAATTTAATAAAATATTAATATATTTTATTAAATTTCCTACGCATACAAACTTTTGTCCAAAATCAGCAAATTTACACACACCTCACTAAAAGTCACAAAAACGTTTTTCATGTAAAAAAAACTTAAAACTCCAAAAAAAAATAATCAATTAATCCAACTTCAATAATTCATAATAAATAGCCCTTTATCGAAAAAATTTGAATCTTATGTCCATTCCATAGGAAATTCAATTCTCTCTACAACTTTGTAGTTTTAAGTTTTTCTAAATTCCAAGTAAATTGACCAAAAACCATATACTTGACGATTTTACAAAGCTATAATCAAATTTCAATCAAGAAATGGGGCCCACAAACATGTTTAACATGTTTTAAATATTTTTTGTAACAAAAATAATCTTCCTCCTCATTTATTCATATATCACACATTCATTGTAAAATATCACCATTATTATATTATTATAATATAATAATATATTTAAATGAATTATTTTATCAAAAAGATAAAATATCAATTTTCAACAATTGTCACTTTAAAATTTTCTCCATCTATATCCACATAAAATGAATATTTTCCTTATCATATAAATCAATAATTAATTATTCACAAATAATATTACGTAATCACAATATCGACAAACCGTGCCGCTCCTCAGAGAAAGAGGGGCTTTCCAATAAGGATTTCTCCTCATCGCGCAATTAGTGACCAAACCTCCTTAGATGTAACTTTCTAGACATTGCCAATAATGCTATCTAATAATATTATTCAAATAATATGAATTATTGATCCGATAATGGAAAATAGTGTAAGTGACAATTATTGAAATAACAATAATATAAAATATCAACGAGCAAATTATTGAATCAATAAAATAAAATATTGAATAAAGAATTATCGTAATAATTATCGAGTAATGCCTTCACGTAAGAATCAATAATTGGTGCAATACCGTGGCTGCCACAAAGGTCGCTACTTTTTAACCATAGTAAGAATATTCCAGTATTTCAACAATGAATATTTTATAACTCGTTGAATAACTACGCCATATTTTCCGTTATTTATAAACAACTTATACTTGTCGCTTTTCATTCATCCAATCGCTTTTAAGCTTTATGGGGCCCATACAAGGTTATTTGCTACCGTCAAGCTAGAACCTCAAGAAATAATTTAAATATTCCCTCAATCGATAATTGTCATAAGAATATTCCACGACCAAACTAATATTCCCTCGAGAACAACAATTTCGAATATTTTATAACCACTTACTTGCTTATTTGAAATATTTTTATGATTTTACCCATAACTAACCACATTAATCAAATCAACCCTTACTATTTCAAAAATAATAAATAGAGGAAATTATAATTTCATTTATAATAAGTTGGGATTGTATTATGTATTAGGTTATGTCCAAAAGGACAAGGTAAAGTTTAATTATGATTTAAGTTATGTAAACGAGTCATGTTTAATTTAAGTTCATGTATTAACCCTTGGGATAAGAATAATTATGTTATAATAACAATGTAATTTATTCTATTATTTCGCTGAGTGAGATGTTGATTTATTATTAGAGTTAGTACGTGATAACCAAATTTGAGGTAAGCGTGGTCTGAATTTGGGGGTGTCACACCTAGGATCACATAAATAGCCTGCATAGCCAATATACTAAAATAAAACAGACATATTTAATCTAAACGTCGCAAAACAAAGGATTCATCAGTCAAATCATTGCATGCTCGTAGCCAAAGCTTCTAGCATCCTTTATATATAGATTTAGGGCTGCGTGGTTGCTGCATAGTTATAAAAACTAGAAAAAAACTAGATTTGTACAGATCTTAGCCATTCTAGCTTCCAAATTCAGGTTTCAAAACTTTTGAACCAGTTAAAAGCTAGATATGGCTAGATCCAGTACAGATCTAGTCAATAAAGCTCAAATATGGACTATTTACAAGAAATAAACGGTTAAAACTTCAGATCTAACAAATATTAACCATTAAAAAGTTTTATCAAACACTTATATACGTATTAGAGTAAGCGAATAAGCCAAATCTGGCAAAATCTTACAGTGTTTCGCTAGAGTGGCTATCGAACGGCTTCTGGCACCTTTAGGAACGATTTTCACAGGTTAAAACTTGATATGTTATAGTATATAAGTATAAGAATTTTTACAAAGAAGTTTTACAAGAATTAGAGCAAGATTCGAGCTCCGTTTAGCTATTCTAACCTCTATTTCTCTCGCATGGGCCCTCTTCTTTCCTAATCTTTTCTTTATATGAGCTAATGAGGGGCTGTATTTATAGACCTGATCAGCCGCGGGTCTACCTACAATTGATCCTGGTGGGCCCCGTTATCTCAAAGTACGTGCACTCCGACCAACGCACAGTCTGCTTGAACCTTCATAATTTATAATCTGGGAATCCGATGGAGGCCTGCCATACCTTTCTGAAAAGCTCTTTTCGAGAGCTAGGTAATGACATGGGGCTTGAACCTTTTTAAATCTAGGTAGATGGGTCCATGAACAAATTGGCATCTTCGGGACTTCGCAGGAAGTCCGTTGAGCTATTTTACATAGTTTGTGCTTGGAAGTGTTGCAATGGTTCTTTGTGACCCCATTTGCAGCTATACTGTGGTTGTTGATGTTATTTTGTCAAAATGACCTTTTTTCCCTCTTAGGGTTGTCTCTAGGGTTGAAGTGGCTTTTGGCTGTCCCTCGGGGCTGTATTCGGGGTTGGACTGCTATTGATTCTTTCTTTCCTCGGGGTTGTCTCCAAGGTTGATTTGATGTCCCACATTACTATCTTCGGGGTTTGATTTGATGTTGTAGTCCTCCAAGGTTATCTCTGGAGAGTTAAAAAGACATTTTTGCCCTCCTACATAGTTAGTACTAGGAAATCAAAATTTCGAGTGTCTACAGATGTCCCTCTTTGTCATGTTTATGCAACACAATGAAATGAACATAATAACAAAGATTACTAGACACTTGAAATATGACCAGGTATATTTAATGATGCAAATAGCAATATAATGAATGTTATGATGAATGCTAAAATGCTTTTGCAAATCGCACTTCACAAATCGCACTTCGCACTTTGCATTTGGCCAATCGCAGTTTGCAATTCGCACATCGTACTTCAGACATCGCAAATCACACTTCGAATATCGCAAATCACACATCCCAAATTGATTTACCATTACTGGTGTTGATAAAAGACAACTGTTAGAATCAACCGTTAGAATCGCAAATCGCACTTCATATTTGACTCTACTAGGGATGCATGCAAAACTCTTTAATGGAGATGTGCGCTGATATAGCGTAGTTGCATATGTGCAGACCATGCTTGATGTCATGATCTAAATTTATCCTTAGGAGTCTATTGTCCTAGGTTGATGCACATGCTTAATTGACTTGACTAGATGTAGAAACATACCTGACCTTTTCAAAGGCGATTTGGAGTTTCTTTTAGCTATTGGGCTCTTGTGCCCCACTTCCCATCTAGTAAATTGCGATGATCTGGGGACCTTCATGCCAAAAAGCCACGAGAGTAGCCTAAGATCGGTCAGCCTCTGATAAACCAAACGTGAAGGGAAGTCTCTTCATGCCTTTCCTTTTCAATTCCATGTAAATTTTGATTCAATGTAAATTATGATTCCTTGTAAATATAAAAGAAATAAAATGTGAATATACATTCCTTTCCCTATCAAAAAGCTATCATGTTATCCTATCATCAAAACAACTGACAACTGTTTTGCAGGAAAACATTAAAAAAACTCCTAAAATAGACACATTGCATAGCATGCAGACTATTAATGTTTATCGAGACTAAACTACAGTCTTTTTATAGGGAAACAATTGATCATGTTACTCATTCAAAGTCCAAAATGGCACTAAGCCCACCTTCAGACATGACTACAAGCTCCCAACCTGAATCTACTCCTATTTCTCGATAGGAGTTTGAGGGACTAAGAAATAAGATAGCAGAATTAGCCGTCTTTTTGAAAGAACATAAAAAAGGACTCAGGGTCAATAAATACCCACTTAGACAGAATCCTCTACACAGGGAGGAAGCCAGGGTACTGAAAAAAAAGAAAAGGAAGTACAGATACCTGAATCTCAAACCATGAAAAATCCAACAAAACCCTTGAAATCACCGATCTTAAAAAAGATCAAGAAACTGGTGATATCCGAAAGAAAGTCCACCAAATGGAAGAAACCATCTGGTCAATCAAAAGGACTGGAGCGTATGGAAACATGCCTTATTCAGACATTTGCATATTTCCTGGGGTTCATTATCCAGACAAGTTCAAAACTCCTGATTTTGAAAAATATGACGAATTGGGAGATCCTTACACTCATCTAAAAAGTGTTCATTGGAGAACTTTTATCCTATGTCGAGGATGAAAAACTGAGAATGCAGTTATTTCAGAAGAGTTTAACTGGATATGCCAGAGCATGGTATGCCAGATTGGACAATTCCAAAATCCATAGCTGGGAAGAACTAGTCCATGCATTTCTACACCAATACAATTTCCAAACACAAATAGCTCCAAATAAATATCAAATTACCATAGTCAAAAAGCAGAATACTAAGTCATTCAGATAGTTTACCTAAAGATGGAGATGTCTGGCTGATCAAGTAATCCCACCAATGATAGAAACTGAGATGGTAATGAACTTTATTGACATACAAGAAGCTCCATTTTATGAGATGGTACTAGCAGGCATAGGAAAACCATTCTTAGAAATGATTAAACATGGAGAAATGGCTGAGATCTGGAAAGATTAAAGACCTCACTTCTTTAGAAGTTGTGGCTGAGCACGTTCAAGTTGGAAATTATGTGAATAACCCTCGGAGGGTTCATAAAAAGAAAGAAGAGGATATATCCTTGGTGCTGCAAGGACAAACTCAAAGAGGCAATCAAAACTTGCCCATCCAAAGGAAAAATTATTCTCCTTTTCATGCATCTACATAATCCTCAAATCCTCCATTGCAAAAAGTTGGAGAGGTCAGACGTTAGAGATTTTTCACACCCTTAGGGGATTCATCGGAAATTATATTCAAGCTTCTGACTGCACAAAAGAAAATTGTTCAACTCCTTCCTCCAACCAATCCAAGTGGAAGGAATTTTGATATAATCAAGAAATGTTATTATCATTCTGGAGCTCCGGGGCATGACACCCAAGATTGTTGGTCTCTCAAACATAAAATCCAGGATCTAATAGACAGTGGTGAGATCGTGATAACAAAACCAGAATAAACACATGTGCAAGATAACCCTCTCCCTCAACACAAGGAAGAATATGTCAATAAGATCAGCAGATGGAATAGAGAAAGTTCCAGTTACCTCATATATGTGGGTGATTCTTCCCAAACAAGTAAAGATACTTCTGATAAGTGGGATTATTAAGAATTTCGGTTTATGATAGAGCGAGAATTAAAGTTTATCAAAGAACGGGTTGATCAACTAGCAGAACTGGTGATACATCAGCATCATGTAACTCGGCAGCTGATCAGTCATGGGCATACAAGTCTCCTCTCCCTTATCACTAGGAATCAACAACAAGTCCAAGAGAATGAAACATTAGAAGAAAAACTTGCAAGGAAAGGAATATCTCAGGCTCGTCGGAACTATGCAGACTAAAGAAAGTTTACTCCTTTGGGTCAACTACTGGAAGAAATCCTGTAGATGTTGATCAATGAAAGGAAGATCACAACACTGTTCCCTCTAATCAATCCACGTTCTAAGAGATTTAACGCTACCGGGGTTTGTCAATACCACTCCAATACTAGGGGTCATAACACTGAAAGTTGTTGGGCACTTCGTCATCTAATCCAGAATATGATTGACAGCGGTGACCTATAAATGGCAAATAATAATACTGTGCCGCATGAGGAAGAGAAGATATTTCCTCCCAGAACACAGATATGAAGGGAAGTTATAACAGTCATATCCTCTAAAGGAGATTTATCTACAACACCTCTTGCAATCCAAGGAATGAAGTTCTGTAAAGCCCCCAAATTCAGGTACTTGAAACCCGAACTCGGTGCTTCACGATACCATTTCTATGAGCAGAATAATACTAATATTAATAACAATAATAAAAAGATCAACTTAATTTACATAATTATCAAAGTCTAGCTTCCCAGGTACGAGACCTTTAAACATTCCTTACAATACATGATAATAAATAGATATCATACTTATCTTAATAAAGTTAACTATTGCATAAAATAGCATTGTACTCATTCAACAACCTTTCTTTTCCCTTTATTCTTAACCGAGCCTTCTGCTTGCTCACACTTAGCTGAAAACATTTAAATTAAGCAAGGATGAGCATTTGAGTACCCAGCAAGTATTAACAATTATATATATATATATATATATATATATATATATATATATAAGTTTCTAAAGAATTTAAATGTTTTCTTTATACTATCCTTCTACAACAAATCAATAGTTGTGAAGTAATCAACCATAATAATAATATGAACATTATTTTCATTTTCTAAAAGGTTAAATGTAACTTCATCTCAGAAACCGTCATAACTTATGGGGCACGCAAGGTGATCAAATCTCGCTGTAATTCAGATTGATCAATACTACATGCAAGAACGATGTTATCGTTCACTTTGTCCACCTTGGGTGCATAAATTTTTTTTAAAGTGTAAGGATGTTCATATTTGCTCGGGTTCCAAACCAAAGCAATTCTATTGGATAATAATAAGGTTTTATCTTGTTCAACAATAATCTATAATTCAATATATATATATATATATATATATATATATATATATATATATATATATATATATATATATATATGGTAATTAACAAAGGTGTATCAACATGTGATTAAATATAATGATTATCCAAGTGGGACACTTGTATAACCATTTATAGAAATTAATCTAATGTAATATATATCCGAATTACCATATACTAACATGTTGATAATCAATGAGCGTATATAATATATATAACAATAAGGTTAATAACTGCATGCATTAATAATATAATTCTCAAACATTCTTACTCATGTCCATTGCATAAAGAAAATGCAAAGGTAAGATATCATTCGGGTCTCACCGCTTACAAAATGCAACTTAGTTTTATCTTTTATATCACGACCTATCATTAATCGATCATTCGCTCGATTAGAACAATATACTATAACACATAAGATCAAGATTTCGCACAAAGACATAACCTAATCACATTATCACACATGTTCAACAAATATCGGATCACAAACAAACATTAACACAATCAAAATATCTAAGTCCGTGATCAATTTCAAATATGCTCGCAAAAATCGGTGTACTGACAGTTTTATCGGGTAATTATCGAGTCTAAGACTCTACTCTAAAGTTCAATATCCGTAAGTATCAGTCATATTATCTTAAATGACTTAATAATAATTTTAAAACATTTATTATGATTTATCATGAATTTTCAAACACCGGAATCATTATTAAATTATTTAAATATTAAGCAATTCTATTATCATTAACATTTAATTAATATTAAACAATTAATGAAACCATTGCCAAAATATTAAAGTTATTTATAATAACCTAATATACTTTTAAAGTATTAATATTACCCTTAAATGATTTTTAAAATATTTAAAATCATTTATAAATAATTACCATTAATATTTAAATATTAATGTACTATTTATCCAAAATATTAAAAGTTATTAAGTATAACTTAAAATATTTTTAATTCATTTATATCCTTTTTAAATAATTTTAAATTAATAAAACCATTTTAATATAATTATTAAATAAATTTAATATCATTAATATTAAATTATTAATGAAATTATCCTTTAAATATTAAAAGTTATATTTTATAACTTAAAATATCTTTAAACACTTTATTTTCATTTAAAATGATTTTTATAATATATTAAAATCATTTTTAAACTAAATTATTTAATATAATTATTAAATGACTTTAATATCATTAATAATAATTAATTAATGAAATTAACTTTTAAATATTGAAAGTTATATTTTATAACTTCAAATATTTTCAAATACCTTATTATTATTTAAAATGATTTTTAATATAATAAAATCATTTTTAATTTATTTATTTAATTCATTTATTAAATAACTTAATTATCATTAATATTAATTAATTAATGAAATTCATCATAAAATATTAAAAGTCATTAAAATAACTTAAAATATTTTCTTATACCATAATATAATTTTAAATGATTTTTCAAATATTAAAATCATTTTTAAATAATTTATGTAATATAATAATTAAATAAATTAAATACCTTTAATATTTCAAAAATATTAAATATTTATGAAATATACTTAAAATAATTAAAAACTATTTTTTTAGAATTTAAAATAATTTTTAATAATTTATTTTGTATTTTTAATAATTAAAAACTAATTTTCTATAATTATTTAATAAAAATATAATTTTTATAAATAATTTATCGCTAAAGACCACCTATAGCGACAGAACCATCGCTATAGGTGTTCTTCATGTTCTTCATGCAAACCCAGATCTTAATACACAGTTTCGAGGGACCATGTTTGACCATCAATCATTCTTCACACAAAGTGTTTCTGGACTTGTTGATCAGATCATGTAGTACAAATGCACCACTACAAGACCCAACAACAAACATGATCAAAACATACACCAATTGAAAGATCTAAGAGCCTAAAGTAGTTGTCAGAGATGTTCTTCATTTCTGGGTTTGCCCAGAAATGAAGAACAGTACGACATGCCTACTTTGGGCTGCCACTACATTCTGATCGTTTAATGTTTTTGTGATATAATGCTTTCATGTTGTTGACAACATGTAACTTAAGAGATCTATCACCAAACATCATCAAAACATCAACACAAACGCGAGATCTAGTCTGGTCAAACTATGCCAGTCGTCATGTTCTTATGTTTTCTGGGTTACCCAGAAAACAGAAAACATGTTCGACTTGACTAGTTTGACCGGCTATAAATTTCAACCTGTTTATTATTTATGTGATCTTAAGGCATGAGGATGTAGTCCAAGCAACATAGTATAACTTAGATGCAACAACAAACATAAATCAACAATAAACTGAAAGATCTAGCCAGTTTAAAACATTGTCAACGGCTTACGGCGCTTTAGGTTACCCGAAACGCCTCCGATACGGCTTCTTCAACTGCCACCTCGATTATCTTGAAATCTGTTTATGATATAAACTTAATTCAAGTTCTAGCTTAAAGATCTCATACCAGACTACATAACAAAAACATAAAACGACCAAAAACATAAACCAAGAAAGATCTACAGCCTCTGACATTCATTGTCAGAACATAAAATAAAATTTTTCCAGATTTGCAAAAACACTAGATTTGAGCTTATAGATGTTATGGATCTAACATCTATCAACCCAGATCATCATTATACACTACTTATAACATATTTTAACACTTAAACACAACATTAAACATAGGATCAAAGGTCAGTTCACAAATTGTAATTAGGGTTTCTAATCACATTATGCATGAACATTAGGGTTTATAAAAATTAATATATCTAAATGTTAATTAGGGTTGACCTAATTAATCATAAAATCATATAACAGAGTTATATAATAGTCTTAAACTCACAATTGAGTTTTAAATTAGGGTTTACCGTAGTAAAACTAGGGTTTTCAAATACTGCACCATAATTGACCAATCATTGTCAGTTCACATACATACAGTACATATTTATAGCACTGAAAAATCAAAATATAATTAATATTATATTATTATTCTCATGCCTTGATAAAAATCCAAAATTAGGGTTTGGATTCCATATCTGATTTATCCGCCATACTTAACATTATTAATTAAGTTAAAATAATTAACTTAATAATCTATATTAAAATTCATATAATAAAATAATTATTATAATTATTCTAAAAATCATTTCATATATTATTTAAATAATATATAATTATATTTTCCTGGAAAATAATTAATAAAAACATTTCTACTGTAAAATTAATTATTATAAGAATATAGTTTATAATAACCAATAATTCTAAAATAAAATTATTTGCAATAATTAATGTAATAAATAAATTTTTATTTATCACTTAGATTTATATACACATTGTCTTGGCACATATTCCCCATATTTATTTTAATAAATAAAGAAAAATATACGCAAAATTTCTAATTTATTTATATAGAAAATATCGGGTTGTTACAAGTTCAAAGGAGTAAATAACACTTTGAAGATGGTTGTAGCAGAACCATTGATGTTGCCATTTATGCTGCAGTATCCCATTATCAGCCTGAAAAGAGTCCCACGGAACTATGGGGAGGATGAGGGATCAACTTCAAATCAAACTGCTGCTATATTAAAGGAAAACCCGTTTTATCTACCTCAGCGAGTAATGAAGCCAGTCATCAAATCCAAGGGGAAAGGGCCCAAGGAGAAAATTGAAAAATTTCTCCACAAAATGGGGCATAGTGAAGACAAAGTGGTGCAAAGCTTGAAACAATCTCCTCAACAGATATCCATTATGGACTTGGTATTATCCTCTAAAGATCATCGCAAGGTCTTAATTAAAGTACTGGAAGAGGCTCACCTGCTAAAGTCAGTGGACACTGAAAAGTTTCATCATTTGGTAGATGGCATTTTCAATAATAATGTGATATCTTTCACTGATGATGACATACCATCCGAAGGGACAGGTCATTGCAAGTCATTGCACATAGCAGTGATGTCTTCAGGATATGTGGTCTGAGGTGCGTTAATAGAATGAAGATCTTCTTTGAACATCAGTCCCTATGCCACATTGGAAAGAATGAAGATTAATCCCAATCGAATCCGAAGCAGCCACATAGTCATAAGAGCCTTTGATGGATCTCGACAAAATGCACTAGGAGAAATTAAACTACCAGTGGAGATCGGTCCACATACCTTTTACATATCCTTTCAAGTGTTAAACATCACCACAAGATATAATTTATTGTTGGGAAGGCCATGGATCCATATGACAGGAATAGTTCCATCTACCATTCATCAACAGGTCAAATACATCATGAACGGTAATCTGGTAACTGTCAATGTTGAACCAGAATATCCTATTCATGCGTAAAGTGATGTGCCTTTAATCAGTTTAAATGAATGAGTTGAGTCTGTCAGTTTTCAAGCCCTCAAGGTGAGCAACACTCAATATTAACCTATCGGGGCCCTAGCTTTGAAGCCCAGAATTTCCACCGAAGTTGTGACGCCCCCAAAATAGGTATACATCACCCATCTTGGGTCGCCAGATACATGGTACAGAATACAAATACAATCTTAAATATACAACAAAAGCTGTGAGTTTTAATACAAATATTGTCTTCTAGACAATATCCACTCTCGTAATAAGTCCTCATTACAATTATTATCACAATATTTCATGTAATAGTGAGGACTACTAATGCTATCATCTCGACCATCACTCCGGCCCCGACTAGTCTCTCGCTACGCTCTCATTTCCTCAAGAGAATAGTGAAAGAAAGGGTGAGCTCAACTAGCCCAAGAAGAAATATTATGACTAAGATAATGCAGATGAATTATCATTAGCCTTCAACAATGTTAAACCGATAAAATACAATGTAGACAACAAGTTTAATCTGCGGTGGAATAAGCAATCCATTAAAAGAGTCAAGTAGAGAATAAAATCTACTATCTTTTATGATTTAAAAAGTTTTCATCACTTTTATCGCCGAGACTCACTTTTAATAAATAATCCACATCATCCCCCGCACTACTGCCAAGGATATTCATTAGGGTCACGACCACAAATTATCCATGCACTACGGGCCAAGGATATTCGTAAGACCTCAAATTTTTTTTTATAAATAAAATGGAATTTCCTTTATTTATTATTTTGAAATAGTAAGGGTTGATTTGATTAATGTGGTTAGTTATGGGTAAAATGCAAGAAATTTTACAAAATAACCAAGTGGTTATAAAATATTCATTGTTGTCGGGGAATATTCGTTTGGTCGTGGAATATTCGCATCGCTTCAGCAATATTCGTATTTACTGCGCAGCCGTAGCCATGTGTGGGCCCCATAACGGAAAGCGATTGGAGGAAGAAAACGACAAATATAAGTTGTTTAAAAATAATCGCCAGTAGTTGTTACCGCTATTAATCGTTGGAATACCCGTGGGTTAAAATATAAAGAATATGCGGTTGCACAAAGAGCACACCAGTATTGCACAAGATTGTTGAATTATTGATCCTTACGTAAGAAGGCACTACTCAATAATTGTTACGTAGTTACCGCTCAATATTATATTGATTCAATAATTGTCATATTGATATTTGGTATCACCGTTGTTTCAATAATTGTCATTACACAAGATTTTCCATTATCAAATCAATAATTCATATTATTTGAATAATATTATCGAGATAACATTATTGGCAATGTCTAGAAAGTTCTCGCTCTAAGGAGAGGTTTGGTCACCTAATTGCCAAAGCCAAGAAGGAAAATCCTTATCGAAAGCCCCTCTTTCCGAACCGCACGGTTGTTAGTAATGTGATTCTATAATATTATTTGTGAATAATTAATTATTGATTTATATGATATTGATTTTATGTGGATATAGATGGAGAAAATTTTTAATGTAACAATTGTTGAAAATTAATATTTTATCTTTTTCTGATAAAATAATTCATTTAAATATATTATTTTAATAATATATTAACGGTGATATTTTTTATAATGAATGTGGGATATATGAGTATATGAGGAGGTAGAGTATTTTGTGGCATTAAATGTTTAATATATGTTTTGTGTGTTCGGTGGACACAATTCTTGACCAAAAAATTGATTATGTATCAGAAAATCGTTCATTTATGGATTTCGGATAATTTTTGTTTAGAATTTGGAAAATATTCCTTCTGTAAAGTTGTAGAGAATTGAATTTCCTATAAAAAAATCGCGAGATTCGAATTTTCTGACAAAAGGGCTATTTATCATGAATTATTGAAGTTCCGGAGTTCCGAAATAATTGATTTTTGGAAGTTTTAATTATTTTATATAAGAAAAACGTTTTTGTGGTTGTTGGCACATGGGTGGCTGATGTTTTTGACCAAAGAAGGCATGCTAGAGTTTTCAAAACATGTGGGTAGGAATTTTGAATAAATAATAATATATTTTATTAATTTAGTCTCCTTTATGCTTCTAACATTTTCCTATAAATAGAGGGCTAAGTTAGAATTGAAAATCACACCAGAACTAAGTTTTCTCTTTTCTCTATATTATCGAGCGTATTCTTGTGAGTATACTTTGAGTGTTGCTATATCTGATGTAGTTTCACAAAGACTATACCGAAATTCAGTCAGAAGTACGGTTATTTTGAGGTAAGGGATGTTGTTTCTTCTTAAATGATATTATCTTCTTCAATATCATTATGCCGAAATATTGTTCTGAACTTTTTATCAATTTGGAACTTTTTCATGTCGGAGTTACTATTCATGAGTTACTATTCACGAGTTACTATTCATGAGTTACTATTCACGAGTTACTATTCACGAGTACTATTCACGAAGCGTGAAGATGTTTTTTTGTGAAATTTCTATCTTTTTGTGTCGGGGTTACTATTCACGATAATTTACACTATTCACGTATCTGACACTTATTCACAACATACTGTATATTCACCGAAAAATGAAATTTTCTCTTTTTCTTCCAGATGTCTTTTATGGTTACTATCTTTGATTGTATCCATGTTTTGATCGTTATTTTTGAGTTCTGCTTCAAAATTGTTTATTATGAAGTATTATCGATCTTGGATAAACTGTTAAACGAATCCTTAATATTTGTCCTTCTATCTCACTCGATTCGTTCTTAAAAATGTTTTTCATCATCCTCGGTCCTTAATGGTGATATTTGATGAATATCTTTGGCCCAGTAGTGCAAAAGATAAACGATTAATCGATGAATATCTTTGGCCCGTAGTGCAAAGATGAACAAAATTGAGATGAACATGACCAATCGGTGATTTAAATGAATATCTTTGGCACAACAGAGTGCAAAGATGAATATTGATTGTTGTTACAGGGGGATAAAATATTGATGATGGACTTTTAAACCTTAGAAGACATGAGAATTCTTTCTCTACGACTTTCTAATGGATTCTTTCAAGCTTCATTTGCATTTGTTGATCTAAAACTTGTTGTCTATTGTATTCTATTAGATTTTTCCTTGTTGAAGACTAACGATAATTTGTTGTATATTATCTTAGTCATAATATTCTTTACTGGGCTAGTTGAGCTCACCCTTTTCCTTGTTGTTCCATTTTTCTTCTCAGGAGGTGAGAACATAGCAGGATCGAGTCGGGGTATGGAATGAAGGTTCTAGAGAGAGTTGTTTAGCAGTCCTCACCATTTTTGTAAAATAATGTATCAATAATTATGATGGGGATTTATTTGCGTGTGGATATTATCTAGACGGCAATATCTATATTTAAACTCACAGTATGTATTGTCGTATTTCACACGACATTTGTATTATTGAAGTTGTAGTTATTTCTGTACCATGTATTTGACGACTCAGAATGGGTTGGGTGGAATGGACCTATTTTGGGGGCGTCATAATTCGTGTATTGATTAATGGTCATGATCATGCCAACAACTGTTCATCAATGCACTACGGGCCAATGAGGACTTTTATCACATCATTTGTAACATTACGGTCATGATTATACTGAATAATCCCTGGTCATAATCATACCAAGTCCATCTATGCACTACAGGCCACAAATGACTTTCAAAAATATAAACACGAGGATGATGACAATTATATAAGAATTCAATAAAACAAGTTCACGAATTAATTTATCCAGGAACTAATAACGTCCAAATTGTCAACATGATACTTCTTTGTAGAGTAAAATTCAAGAATGCTTAGAAGAATATTTCCATGAAAAGATACTAGATGAAGTGCAAATATCAAGGATATTCCACTAATTTCATGGAGTATAGAAGTCAAAACATTAACCAACTGAGTATAATAAAGAATGGAATAACAAATGAAATCACCATGCATGCGGTACTTCGCATAGACTGGATATTCCAACAGAATAATAAGTAACGAAACTAGGTCCTATAAAACACACGCATATGATATTCCAATGTAATAATAAAGACGGAACCGGTGTCCTGTAAAATACACGCGGGATATTCCAATGTAATAATAAAGATGGAACCAGTCCGGTGTAAAACACACGACATGTGATATTCCAACCTAATAATAATAAAGAATGGAATAACATAAGGATTTCATCAAGTATATGGTATGTCATGTATACAAGTTGTGTATAGGGTATGTCACAGACATGTGTTATTCCAATGTAATAATAAAGAATGGAATAACATAAGATTTCACCAAGTATAGGTATTATGCCAGTGTATACAAAGTTATGTATAGGGTATGCCACATATACAAAAGTTATTCCAATGTAATAATAAAAATGGAATAATGTAAGTTCTCTTCATGAATAAGAAAGAATAACACCCTTACCGTAAAAAGAAACCTGGATATAGAAGTAGTAAAAGTAGCGAATACTCTTCTTCTTTCTCTCTATAATTTCTCTCTCTAGAGTTTCAGTGAATTCGTAAAAAATAATGAAGGAATGAGCTTCTATTTATAGAAAAACTGAGAGTGGCTCTTGGTCTTAACGAAGGGTCAAAATAACTCTTGGTAATATTGAAGAGACAACTACTATTTGTGAAGGGGTAATTAACTCTTGGAACACCGAAGAGATAAATAACTCTTGGTAATATTGAAGAGACAACTACTATTTACGAAGGGGCAATTAACTCTTGGTAATATTGAAGGGACAAGTTACTATTAAGACTTTAAATCAACGATCCATATTGATTTACTATTATAATTTCAACCAACGGTCTGAAAAATTAGCACATCTCCTCATGGAATAATATTGTACCCAAATACCCGAGTGAACAATACTAGAGTGAATAGTAATCGGGTGAATAGTAACTCATGAATAGTAACTCGTGAATAGTAACTCATGAATAGTACTCCAATATGAAAAGTGCCCCGAATACCCGATTAAACAATATAACCTCCAGACATCAATTATTATCGAAATAAATGTCGATTCTCACTAACACAAATAATTTCAACACAATGGAACTATCAAATTCATCTTTAATCAACACAAACTTATCCATCATTAATATCATAACTCACAATATTTAACAACCAGGTTGTTCCCAGGAAAGAGGGGATTTTCCAATAAAGATTTCTCCCTATTGGCGCGCAATTAGGTGACCAAACCTCTCATGGACAGAACTTCTAGACATTGTAAATATTGTAATTTAATAATATAAATAACTTTGTCGTCTCAATTATTGATTTAATAATATAACATATAATGCGATATGATCTTCGTGACAATAATCGAATCAATAATACGAGAGATATGATCAAAGAATTATCGTAGCAATAATTGAGTATAACTGAGTGACTTCTCACGTAAGCATCAATAATCAATACTGTACTTTTACTACTGCGTAGTTCAACAGTTTTAACAATAACACCTCCGCCGTTATTTATAAAATATTTTTGTCGTTTTCTCACTCCGACAATAATTCCGTTGTGGGGTCCACCAATGATTGTGTCGTTGTACGAATATTCCCGACAAAAAGAATATTCCCCGACCAATCGAATATTTTATAACAACTTGCATACTTAGCAAAATTTATAAATATTACCCACAACTATAACATTATATCAAATTCATTCCATAATATTCAAAAAATGATATTTATAGAAAAATCATCTTTATTAAAAAAAGTTGGGGTCTTACAACCTCCCCTTCTTATGAAATTTTGCCCTCTAAATTAGGGTACGTACCTGGTATGTCGAAGAGGTAAGGATACCTTGATTTCATTTCAGATTCTAACTCCCAGGTCATTTCCTCAACATCGTGGTTTCTCCATAAAACTTTGACTTGAGGTATAACCTTGGAGCGTAAAATATGTTCCTTCCTATCCAAGATTTGAACAGGTACCTCTTCATACGCTAAGTCTTCCGCTATTTCGTCCGGTTCTAACTCAATAATGTGGTTCGGATCTTTCACATATTTACGTAACATGGATATGTTAAAAATATTATGAACACGAGACATACTTGGCGGTAAGGCGAGTCTATAGGCTACAGTTCCTACTCGATCGAGGTTGAAAATGGGCCAATGAATCGAGGATTGAGCTTTCCTCTCTTTCTGAATCTCATAACTCCTTTCCATGGAGCAACACGTAACAACACATGATCTCCAATATCGAATTTCACGTCCTTTTGATGAAGATCAGCATAACTCTTTTGTCGATCTTGTGAGGTTTTTATACATTGTTGGATCGTTTGAATCTTTTCTGTAGTCATACGTACCAACTCTGGTCCCAACAACGTTGTTTCACCCACCTTATCCCAGCATACTGGAGAATGACACTTTCTTCCATACAACGCTTCGAATGGAGCCATGCCAATGCTTGCTTGATAATTGTTGTTGTAGGAAAACTCCACCAATGGTAAGAACTTGTCCCAACTTCCCTTGAAGTCAAGGACATAGAGTCTTAATAAATCTTCAAGAGTTTGAATAGTCCTCTCTGATTGTCCGTCCGTCTGAGGATGATATGCTGAACTAAATCGTAAATCTGTGCCCATAGCTTTTTGCAAACTAACCCAAAATCTTGAAGTGAATCTTGGGTCTCGATCAGAAACTATGGATACTGGCATACCATGCAATCTTACAATCTCGTTTATATACATACTAGCAAGACGTTCAAGTGTATAAGTTTCTCGTATTGGTAAGAAATGAGCAGACTTGGTCAATCTATCAACAATGACCCAAATCGTATTTATGCCTTGAGAAACCTTGGGAAGACCAGTAACAAAATCCATGGTAATGTGCTCCCACTTCCATTCTAGAATTTCAAGTGGTTGCAATGGACCTTTTGGCACTTGATGCTCCGCCTTGACTTGTTGACAAGTTAGACACCTTGAGATAAACAATGCTATCGCTCTCTTCATATTGCTCCACCTAAATGTATGACGAAGATCATGATACAATTTGGTACTCCCAGGATGGATTGCAAACGGTGTGTTGTGCGCCTCCATCACGATTCTATACTTTAAATCAGGGTCGTTAGGAACACAAAGTCTGGAGTTGACTTGAACTATTCCTTCTTCATCGATTCTTGCTTCCGGCATAGCACATTCTTGCACTTTCTTCCTCATACGCATCAGCTCCAGGTCTGTAGCTTGAGCAACTTTAACTTTATCAATTAAAATCGGTTCTACTCGTATATTCGCTATCATCACATGGGTCCCTGGAGTCTTTAACTATATCTCTATCCTTTGCAAGTCACATAAAATGGGCCTTTGCGTTGTCAATATCACACTTGTACCCGCATATGATCTTCTACTCAATGCGTCAGCTACCACGTTCACTTTTCCAGGATGGTATTGGATGGTATGATCATAATCTTTCAATAGTTCAAGCCAACGTCGTTGTCGCATGTTGAGTTCCTTTTGAGTAATGAAATATTTGAGGCTTTTATGATCTGTAAAAATCTCTACTTTCTCCCCATACAAGTAATGCCTCCAAATCTTTAGTGCAAAAACGACTGCTGCCAACTCTAAATCATGAGTAGGATAATTCCTCTCATATTCTTTGAGTTGTCGAGAGGCATAGGCTATGACTTTCCCATGTTGTATGAGAACACATCCTAAACCTTTTCCTGAAGCATCACCAGAGATGACAAATCCTCTCGAGCTAGATGGTATTGTCGTAGCAGTCTTGAAATGAGTCTCCTCTTGAGTTCTTGAAAACTCTTCTCACATTCCTTGTTCCAACCGAATTTTGTATCTTTTCGAGTCAGCTGAGTTAGTGGAGTAGCGATTCGAGAAAACCCTTCTATGAATCTCCGATAATAACCAGCTAAGCCGAGAAAGCTACGTACTTCTATTCCATCGATTTAGGTTGCTCCCAGCTTTGAATAGCTTCAATCTTTCTTTGGGTCAATGATATTCTATGACTTGATACTACGTGCCCAAGGAATGCTACTTCCTCAAGCCAGAACTCGCATTTCTTCAACTTGGCATAAAGCTTATATTCACGAAGCTTTTGGAGTATCAGCCTCAAGTGTTGCTCATGATCTTCACGGCTTTTGGAATAAATAAGGATGTCATCAATGAAGACGACCACAAAGTGATCCAAATAATCCTTGAATACTCGGTTAATCATATCCATGAAGGCAGCAGGAGCATTAGTCAATGCAAAAGACATGACTAGGAATTTATAATGCCCGTACCGAGTTCTAAAAGCCGTTTTTGGAATGTCATCGGTTCTAATCTTCAATTGGTGATATCCGGAACGAAGATCAATCTTTGAAAAGAATTTGGCGCCTTACAACCGGGTCAAACAGTCATCAATCAATACGCGGCAATGGGTACCTATTTTTGATGGTGACATGGTTCAACTCCGATAATCAATACAAAGTCGCATACTCCCATGTTTCTTTTTTTCACGAATAGAACATGAGTACCCCAAGGAGAAATACTAGGACTTAATAAAGCCAATGTCTAACAATTCCTGCGGTTGGGTCTTTAACTCCTCGAAGTTCAATAGGAGCTTATTCGATATGGGGCTTTAGAAATAGGTTTTGTAATCGGGTTCAAGGTCGATACAAAATTCAATTTCACGCTATGGGGTAGGCGGGAAGTTCTTCGAGGGAATACATCAGGAAATTCATTAACAATAGAAATATCATTTAAAACTGACGTATTTTTGTTTAGATCCGTGACATGAGCTAAGAAAGCTTGACATCCATTTTTCAATAAACGAATAGCTTTATGGCTTGAGATAACAGTGATTGATTTTAATGGTTTGGTTGCTTGAATTCGCATAATAGGTTGGTTAGGAATATGAAAGCTAACAACCTTACGAAAATAATCAATTTTTGCATGATGAGTAGTTAACCAATCAATCCCTAGAATTACGTCAAATGCAAGTATTTTCAATGAAATAAGATCGACACGTAATGTGAGGATACCGATTTGAACCAAACAAGACTTATAAACAGTAGATGTAATGAATGTTTCTCCCAACGGAGTTTCAACAGCTAAGTCAAAGTCTAATTTCTCCGTAGTCAATTTTAAACGTTGAGCGCAAGTAAGAGAAATAAAAGAATGGGTAGAACTGGTATTAAATAAGGTATATACTTCGCTAGAGTTTATGATAAGCTTACCCGTGATGACCTCATTCGGGTTCCTTGCTTTCTAGGAGGTCACAACAAACGCTCTTCCTTGCACTACTGACTTTGACTTTTCTGGGATGACCTTTGGTGCCTCCTTCCCAGCTGGACTTGTCTTCGGTGAATGACAAAATCGGGCTAGGTGTCCTTATCTTCCATAATTGTAACATGCTTTGGATGGCATCACGCAGTTTGGACTGATATGTCCCTCCCCTCCGCATTTGAAGCATATAATAGGTGGTCGTTCTCCTTCCTTAACAACGGGTGATCGTGCTGACGTCTTTCCATCATTGTTGAATCTCCTCTTCTTGAAATGTCCATTCTTATTATTTTGGCCATGATTACCACCAAAGTGGTTACCATTTTGGCATGTTGATTCCCTCCACGCTTATTATCACCGCCGATGATTGCTATCACCGGGTATTATCATTTTACCTACCGCTTTCTTTTGGTTGGGTTGACTCATTATCGCGCGTTCAATAATCGAGCCCTATTAACAACATCCTAATACAAACACAGCTTTATGAGAGATAAGGTATTGGCGTATCTCGTGTTTCAAACCTCTTAGAAACATTCGCGTCATTCTCTCATCATTATCAACCAAATGGGACGCAAACTGGGACAACTCGGAAAACTTGGCTTCGTACTGTGACATGGTCATGTTGTTTTGCTCCAACTTGATGAACTCTACCTCTTTCATGTGATGAATTTCGGGAAAGTACTTGTCGTTGAACAGGTTCTTGAAACTTCTCCCAAGACATCTTTAGTCTGGGCGGGTTGAGTACGCTTTACGATTCCCACCAAGAATCCTCCGCCTGCAACATGAAGTCATGGCAAAGGGAACCTTTTGCTCCTGAGCATCCCAAGACATCAAATATCTTGTTGATCTACTTAATCCACATCTCCGCCTTAAGTGGTTTTGGCTCTCCAAAAAACTCCGGTGGTCCCAGTTCCTTAAACTGCTTGGCGATGACCATCCGAGAGTTGACATTGTTTCCACCTGCATTTTGGACAGGAGCCGCTCTCGCCTGATGTTGCATGAATTGCATGAAGCCTCGGAACATTCCATCGTTCATCATTTGGTTAATGTTGTTGTTTGCCTGAGGATTGTCGCCTTCCTGATGCACATTATCCTGATTATTGATCTATTGAGACTCAACGGTCTCCTGTGCTCCATTGATGTTCTCAAAATTCTCGGATGCCATTTTCAAACACTGCCACAAAACAAGGGTTAATTATCATATCACATATTATCCCTATACTCTGACCGACCAATTAAATATCAAATAAACTTAGGTAGGTCATACTAGCGAAGGAATTCCCCGTCTCTCGCCTCCTAGTTCTTGTCTCACACCTTAGCCAGGGATCATATCCCTAAGCTCTGATACCAACTGTGACGCCCCCAAAATAGGTATACATCACCCATCTTGGGTCGCCAGATACATGGTACAGAATACAAATACAATCTTAAATATACAACAAAAGCTGTGAGTTTTAATATAAATATTGTCTTCTAGACAATATCCACTCTCAGAATAAGTCATCATTACAATTATTATCACACTATTTCATAGAATTGTGAGGACTACTAATGCTATCATCTGGACCATCACTCCGTCCCCCGACTAGTCCCTACTACATTTTCATTTCCTAAAGAGAACATTGAAAGAAAGGGTGAGCTCAACTAGCCCAGTAAGAAATATTATGACTAAGATAATGCAGGATAAATCATCATTAGCCTTCAACAATGTTAAACTGATAAAATACAATAGACAACAAGTTTAACTGCAGCAGAATAAGCAATCCATTAAAAGAGTCAAGTAGAGAATAAAATCTACTATCTTTTATGATTTAAAAAGTTTTTCATTACTTTTATCACGAGACTCGACAATAAATAATCCACATCATCCCTGAACTACGGCCAATGATATTCATTAGGGTCACGACCACAAATTATCCATGCACTACGGGCCAAGGATATTTGTGTATTCATTAATGGTCATGATCATGCCAACAACTGTCCATCAATGCACCCAATGAGGACTTTTATCACATCATTTGTAACATTACGATCATGATTATACCGAATAATCTCTGGTCATAATCATACCAAGTCCATCTATGCACTACAGGCCACAGATGACTTTCAAAAATATAAACACGAGGATGATGACAATGATATAAGAATTCAATAAAACAAGTTCTCGAATTAATTTATCCAGAAACTAATAACGTCCAAATTGTCAACATGATACTTCTTTGTAGAGTAAAATTCAAGAATGCTTAGAAGAATATTTCCATGAAAAGATACTGGATGAACCGCAAATATCAAGGATATTCCACTAATTCCATGGAGTATAGAAGTCAAAACTTTAACCAACTGAGTATAATAAAAAATGGAATAACAAAAGAAATCACCATGCATGCGGTACTTGGCATGAGCAGGGATATTCCAACGTAATAATAAGTAATCGGAACCAGTCCGATGTAAAACACATGCATGGGATATTCCAATGGAGATAATAAAGATTTTAACAAGGTCCGGTGTAAAACACACAGACAGGATATTCCAACGGAATAATAAAGAATGGAATAACATAAGGATTTCACCAAGTATAGGGTATGCCATGTATACAGGTTATGTGTAGGGTATGCCGCGTATATAGGTTATTCCAACAGAATAATAAAGAATGGAATAACATAAGGATTTCACCAAGTATAGGGTATGTCGCGTATACAGGTTATGTATAGGGTATGCCACATATACAGGTTATTCCAACATAATAATAAAGAATGGAATAACAGAAGTTCTCTTCATGAATAAGAAAGAATAACACCCCTTATCGTAAAAGAAACTGGATATAGAAGTAGTAAAGTAGCAGAATACCCTTCTTCTTTCTCTTTATAATTTCTCTCTCTAGAGTTTCAATAATGAAGGAATGAGCTTCTATTTATAGAAAAACTGAGAGTGGCTCTTGGTCTTAACGAAGGGTCAAAATGACTCTTGGTAATATTGAAGAGACAACTACTATTTGCGAAGGGTAATTAACTCTTGGAACAATCTAACGCAGCAAATAACTCTTGGTAATATTGAAGAGACAACTACTATTTACGAAGGGCAATTAACTCCCCGGTAATATTGAAGGGACAAGTTACTATTAAGACTTTAAATCAACGATCCATATTGATTTACTATTATAATTTCAACCAACGGTCTGAAAAATTAGCACATCTCCTCATGGAATAATATTGTACCCAAATCCCGAGTGAACAATACTAGAGTGAATAGTAATCGGGTGAATAGTAACTCGTGAATAGTAACTTGTGAATAGTAACTCATGAATAGTAACTCGTGAATAGTAACTTGTGAATAGTACTCCGACACGAAAAGTGCCCCGAATACCCGATTGAACAATATAACCTCCAGACATCAATTATTATCGAAATAAATGTCGATTCTCACTAACACAAATAATTTCAACACAATGGAACTATCAAATTCATCTTTAATCAACACGAACTTATCCATCATTAATATCACAACTCATAATATTTAACAACCAGGTTGTTCCCAGAAAAGAGGGGGCTTTCCAATAAGGATTTCTCCCTATTGGCACGTAATTAGGTGTCCAAACCTCTCCTTGACAGAACATCTAGACATTGTAAATATTATAATTTAATAATATGAATAACTTTGTCGTCTCAATTATTGATTTAATAATATAACATATAATGCAGATGATACTGTAACAATAATCGAATCAATAATATGAGAGATATGATGCAACAATTCTCAGAGTAATAATTGAGTATAACCGAGTGAATTCTCACGTAAGCATCAATAATCAATCTCGTGCTGCTACTTATGCAACCACGCGTATTCAGTACTTTTACTACCGGGTAGTTCAATGGGTTTAACAATAACACCTCCGTAGTTATTTATAAAATATTTTTGTCGTTTTCTCACTCGACAATAATTACATTTGTAGGGTCCACCAATGATTGTGCCGTTGTACGAATATTCCCGATAAAAAGAATATTCCCCGACCAATCGAATATTTTATAACAACTTGCATACTTAGCAAAATTTATAAATATTACCCACAACTATAACATTATATCAAATTCATTCCATAATATTCAAAAATGATATTTATAGAAAAATCATCTTTATAAAAAAAAAGTTGGGGCCTTACAGAAGTAATATCGGCAAGTTAGGAAATGATATCATTGGGTTTCCAGCCTGGACAAGTGTTAGGAAAAACTTAGCAAGGAATCATAAGTCTAGTTCAAATTCCAAGCCAGACAGGGAAGGCTGGATTAGGCTATTCCTCTGGATCATATAATCGGAACCCACACAAGCATCCATCGGTTCCTTCCACTACCATTTTGCTACCTAATCTTACAGAAGCAGGATTAGTAAAGCCTCTAAGGAAAAATCTTATTTCCGTGGCAGGTATGCTGATTCCTAAGCCCAAGCTAGATAGTTGAAAAGAAGTCCTAATTTCGGATCAAGAAAGCGAGGAAAGGAATCAAAGACTCAAGCAAGAAGTGAAAAATTGATTATCCAAGATGTACTTTCTGGTAAATACTGAGGGTACGAACAAGGACATCCCAGATGATGACTATTCAGAAGAACAAATCATGACCCCTCGCATCAATAGGGATAAGGAGAACGACTTAAAAGAAAATACTGACCTTAATATGAATTCATTTATGGTCATCATCAAAGAGGAAGAGGACATCAACCATCCCTTCATCATGGCTGTCCACAAAGATTTGATCCTGGACAACTGGAGCAGCACTCCTTGCATTCGCTGAAAAGGGTAAAAAGGGCAGAAAGTCCATCTACTCTAAAGTGTAGATATTATTAACTGCTTTCTTTTGTTACACAGTACTAGCAATTACTTTTATCATGCTTTTGCTAACACTTTGTATTATCAAACAATCTCATATATTAAGTGAAAGCATTTTGTTTTTAGGACTCCAGAGTTTGGTTTGTCTAGCCTTGCTAATGGAATGTCAAATCTCCACAATGACTACAACTTTGATGTAGAGTTGGACTTTGACTTGGTGGGCATTGTGTAAGAAGAGATAAAGAACTATGAGGTGTTTGAGGAGATCAAAGAATGGGTCAAAGATAAACCTAAACCAAACCTTGATTAAACTACCTCTGTCAATATCAGAACCTCAGAAAACCCTAAAAAAATATAGATAGGCATGGACCTTACCTTAAGCCAAAGAAAAGACATGATTGCTATACTAACCCAGTTCCAGGATGTGTTTACATGGTCACATGAGGACAAGCTCGGTTTGTCTACTGATATTGTCATTCATCGCCTGCCCATTAAAGAAGGATTCAAGCCAGTAAAGCAGATGCTCAGGCAATTGAAACCTGAATGGAGTCTTAAAGTCAAGGAAGAAATTGTTAAACAATTCAAAGCCGACATCACTATGGTATCAACCTACCCTAAGTGCATGTTCAATATAGTTCCTGTGCCTAAGCACGGAGGGAAGGTACGAGTATGCGTGGATTACCGAGATTTGAGCAAAGCTTGTATCAAACACAATTTTCCAATACCTTTTATTCACATACTAATAGCCAACACAGCTCTATATGGCATGTATTCTTTTGTTGATTTCTTCCCTGGGTACCATCACATCATGGTTTACTGAAGAGGACAGGGAGAAAATTGCCTTCATCACTCCCTAGGGAACCTTCTATTATAGACGTTTATCTTTCGGCCTTATCAATACAGGTGCCACCTATCATCGAGCCATGATGGCCCTTTTTCATGATTTGATGCACAAAGAAATAAAGGTTTATATAGATGACATCATCGTCAAACCCAAGAATGAAGATGACCATATCGACCATCTCAAAAAGCTTTTCAAGCGATTGCGCAAATACAACTTGAGGCTGAACCCGGCTAAGTGTGCCTTTGGTGTCAAATTAAGCAAGTTGCTGGGATTTCTAGTAAGCCACAAAGGCATTAAAATGGATCCTGCCAAAATTAAAGCCATCACTGAGATGCCCGTGCCCTGGACAGAAAAGGAAATTCGGGGATTTCTAGGGAGAATCAATTTCATCATTTATGGTCATCATCAAAGAGGAGGAGGACATTAACCATCCCTTCATCACGGCTGTCCACAAAGATTTGATCTTGGACAACTGGAGCAGCACTCCTTGCATTTGCTGAAAAGGGTAAAAAGGGGAGAAAGTCCATCTGCTCTAAAGGGGTAAAATGCAAAGTCAACCACTGAACTTTAGGGATTTTTAGGTATTGAGCCCTTTTCTTTTGGTCAACACAAATTGAGCCCCTTTCTATTAAAAAATTTGGACTTCGAGCCCCAGGTGCTACATGTGCGTTGACCTGCTCACGTGGCGCCTACGTGGCATATGACGTGGACATTTTTTATTTTATTTTACACGTGGACGGGCTGACGTGGCTATTTTTAAAATTTTTTCCAAAAATATGTTGTTATAATGATTCGAACTTAAAACCTCTGATATAAATTTTGATTCAATGACCACCCAAACACCACAGGCCAATCAATTATTATTTTGCAAAGATTAATCCTTATAACTTAACAATTCATTTCCCCCAAATTAATTGAAAGACAAAACAGATCCCCAAATTAGATCGGCACTAAGTTTAAGTTTCATTTCCTTCTTTCGTTCTTCATCTGTGGCTTTTTCTAAATAGAGAAAACCTAGGGTTTCTAACTTTCTCCTTCTCCTCCACCTACCCCACCGCCTCAACCGGTGAATGATGTCTCGCTTTCTGATGAGACTAGCTTCCATAGAGAAGACAAGCCCGTCCGATGAAATAGAGAGGGAAAAGTTTGGTAACCTTATGGATATGGTTGAAGGCTTGAAATGGGTCAATTTCTTGGGATTTTATCACCGGTAAATGACTCTACCACCGATCCAACTCGGGTTTTTCTCTTTAGGATTTGATCTTTCTCTCTTGAATTATCTGAGTCCGGTTCTCTAAACAACATGTTCACTCCAAGTCCCAAATCTTTGTTCTAAGCTCCGATGGTATCTCCATCTCCTTCATCTTTTGATCTGCTCAGTCAATTCTTTAACTTTTAGCTGACTTTTAGAGAGAGTTTTAGAGAGAGAAAATGGAGTGAGTAAATTCATTTGCACTAACAAAATTTTATTTAGATTTTTGTTTTTATTTTTTTTACAAGGAGAGAGAAAGTCCAATGAAATAGTGGCTTGCTTATCTTCTTCCAATTGTGAAAATCATATGTTGGGTAGTTGTTATTAATATTTAATGGACTCAGTAGTATAATTTACTTTCCCACCTATTTTTTTTGTTTTGTATTATTTGGACGAGAAAAGGTTGTGTATAAAATGTACACTGCATTTTTTTGAAGTTTAAGATTAAATATATTTGATTATTTTTTGAGTTCACGGGATCTCAACAGTTCTTTATAAACTTATTTTTGTAATTAGACTTTATAAAGTTGTATGTCGTGTATATATTATATAAATCGTCACCATTTTCTTCAATCTTTTTAGTGACCAATGAATGTGCTTGATTGTGTTAATTTTTGATGTAAGTTGATAAAATGTCAAAATTGCTGGTTCGATCTTTTTAGTCATTGAAACGGGTTTTGAAGACTGGCATAATGGTGGTTAACGACCGATTGATCTGGTCCACTATGATAATCCCAGCTCATGAGTTTGAGATACTGTCAATTGATTGTAACAAGTTGTATGATGAATGTATTTTGTAAATTGGGTCGAATGTATGCGGGATGCGAGGAAATAGGAATTACATAATGTTATTACAGGGGAAGGGAATAGGAACAAAAGGAGAGAAGAGCACACAGGTTTTTTTTATTTTTTTAATTTTGTTTTTTCTTTCTTTTTAAATAAAATGATCATTTCTTTTATTTATAAAATTTAAATTTTGTCACAAATTTATATATAATGTTTTTTAAAAATTAATTAGTAAAATTAAAATAACATTAACTAAAATTAATTTACATTATCAAATTTTGATTTCCGTTAATTTGTTTAAATAAATTATTAGTTTTTCTAAGTGTAATTTTTTAATATGTCTAAATAATTTTATTAGTTTTTCTAAGTGTATTTTTTTAATTTGTTTAAATAATTTTATTAGTTTTGCTAATATTTTTTTTTGAATTTGTTTAAATAATCTTATTAGTTTTTATAAGTGTAATTATTTAATTTGTAATAATATTTATACTTGTTTTTAAATTTTTTAATTTGTGTAAATAATTTTTATTAGTTTTTCTCTAATTGTAACTTTGTAATTTTTATTATATTCTTAATTTGTAATTGATCTTAAGATTAAAATTTTCTCCCTTTTTTCTAGTGGAAGAATTGATTGATTAAGTATATAACTTATTTATTGGGTAAACTAAACTTATTTAATTAGTTAATTAAGTAATTTATTTAACATAGTTTACTTTTGTTAATTATTTTATTTAGATTACTTAGTATGTTAATTATTTTATTTTGTGTTAATTATTTGAGTTAATTATTTTACTTGGTTAGTTAAGAATTAATTATGTATGAATTTTTTTACACCTTTAATATATAATCAATTTTTTTCTTTTATGTGTTTTTACTATTTTAATAAGTCAATTACTCTATTTAAATATTATTTGGGGGAAATGAATTGATTTGGTATAAATATTAATTCTTTTGATAAAATAATTATAAGTTTTATTTAGCTTAGTTGGTTTGATGACCAAAATTTTAAAGTTGAGGTTTTGGGTTCGATTCCTGGGGAAACAAGTTTTTTAACAATTATTGGAAAATGCACATGTAAGCAGTTCCACATGGCAAAAATGTCTACGTCAGCGTTGCCACGTGTGCCACGTAGGTAGGTCAACGCTCATGTGGCAAATGAGGGTTCAATATCCAAATTTTTGAATAGAAAGGGCTCGATTTACATTGACCAAAAGAAATGGGCTCAATACCCAAAAATACCTAAAGTTCAGTGGTCACATTTGCATTTTACCCTGCTCTAAAGTGTAGATATTATGAACTGCTTCCTTTTGTTGCACAGTACTAGCAATTACTTTTATCATGCTTTTGCTAACACTTTGTATTATCAAACAATCTCATATATTAAGTGAAAGCATTTTCTTTTACAACTTTGATGTAGAGTTGGACTTTGACTTGATGGGGATTGTGCAAGAAGAGATAGAGAACTATACGGTGTCTGAGGAGATCAAAGAATGGGTCAAAGATAAACCTAAACCTAAACCAAACGTTGATCAAACTACCTCTGTCAATATCAGAACCTCAGAAAATCCTAAAGAAATCCAGATAGGCATGGACCTTACCCCAAGCCAAAGAAAAAAAATGATTGCTATACTAACCCAGTTCCATGATGTGTTTACATGGTCACATGAGGACATGATCGATTTATCTACTGATATTGTCATTCATCGCCTGCCCATTAAAGAAGGATTCAAGCCAGTCAAGCAGATGCTCAGGCGATTGAAACCTAAATGGAGTCTTAAAGTCAAGAAAGAAATTGTTAAATAATTCAAAGCCGACATCATCATGGTATTAACCTACCCTGAGTGCCTGTTCAATATAGTTTATGTGCCTAAGCCCAGAGGGAAGGTACGAGTATGCGTGGATTACTGGGATTTGAGCAAAGCTTGTCTCAAACACAATTTTCTAGTACCTTTTATCCACATGCTAATAGACAACATGGCTCTGTATGGCATGTATTCTTTTGTTGATTGCTTCGCTAAGTACCATCAGATCATGGTTTACTAAAGAGGACAGGGAGAAAATAGCCCTCATCACTCCCTGGGGAACCTTCTATTATAGACGTTTATCTTTCGGCCTTATCAATGCAGGTGCCACCTATCATCGAGCCATGATGGCCCTTTTCCATGATTTGATGCACAAAGAAATAGAGGTTTATATGGATGACATCATCGTCAAACCCCAGAAAGAAGATGACCATATCGACCATCTCAAAAAGCTTTTCAAGCGATTGCGCAAATACAACTTGAGGCTGAACCCGGCCAAGTGTGCCTTCGGTGTCAAATTAAGCAAGTTGCTGGGATTTCTAGTAAGCCACAAAGGCATTGGAATGGATCCCGCCAAAATTAAAGCCATCACTGAGATGCCCGTGCCCTGGACAGAAAAGGAAATACAGGGATTTCTAGGGAGAATCAATTTCATCAATTATGGTCATCATCAAAGAGGAGGAGGACATCAACCATCCCTTCATCACGGATGTCCACATAGATTTGATCCTGGACAACTGGAGCAGCACTCCTTGCATCTGCTGAATTGGGTAAAAAGGGTAGAAAGTCCATCTGCTCTAAAGTGTAGATATTATGAACTGCTTACTTTTGTTGCACAGTACTAGCAATTACTTTTATCATGCTTTTGCTAACACTTTGTATTATCAAACAATCTCATATATTAAGTGAAAGCATTTTGTTTTACAACATTGATGTAGAGTTTGACTTTGACTAGATGGGGATTGTGCAAGAAGAGATAGAGAACTATGAGGTGTCTGAGGAGATCAAAGAATGGGTCAAAGATAAACCTAAACCAAAACTTAATCAAACTACCTCTGTCAATATCAGAACCTCAGAAAACCCTAAAGAAATCCAGATACACATGGACCTTACCCCAAGCCAAAGAAAAGACATGATTGCTATACTAACCTAGTTCCATGATGTGTTTACATGGTCACATGAGGACATGATCGGTTTGTCTACTGATATTGTCATTCATCGCCTGCCCATTAAAGAAGGATTCAAGCCAGTCAAGCAGATGCTCAGGCGATTGAAACCTAAATGGAGTCTTAAAGTCAAGGAAGAAATTGTTAAATAATTCAAAGCCGACATCATTATGGTATTAACCTACCCTGAGTGCCTGTTCAATAAAGTTTCTGTGCCTAAGCCCAGAGGGAAGGTACGAGTATGCGTGGATTACTGGGATTTGAGCAAAGCTTGTCTCAAACAAAATTTTCCAGTACCTTTTATCAACTTACTAATAGACAACATGGCTCTGTATGACATGTATTCTTTTGTTGATTGCTTCATTGGGTACCATCAGATCATGGTTTACTGAAGAGGACATGGAGAAAATAGCCTTCATCACTCCCTAGGGAACCTTCTATTATAGACGTTTATCTTTCGGCCTTATCAATGTCGGTGCCACCTATCAGCGAGCCATGATGGCCCTTTTTCATGATTTAATGCACAAAGAAATAGAGGTCTATATGGATGATAACATCGTCAAATCCCAGAAAGAAGATGACCATATCGACCATCTCAAAAAGTTTTTCAACCAATTATGCAAATACAATTTGAGGCTGAACCCAGCCAAGTGTGCTTTCGGTGTCAAATTAAGCAAGTTGCTAGGATTTCTAGTAAGCCATAAAGGCATTGAAATGAATCCTACCAAAATTAAAGCCATCACTGAGATGCCTGTGCCCTGGACAAAAAAGGAAATATGAGGATTTCTGGGGAGAATCAATTTCATTGGCAGATTCATCTCTCAGCTCATAGCAACGTGTGAGCCCATCTTCAAGCTGTTAAGGAAAATTCCTCCATGAAGTGGAATGAGGAGTTTCAAAAAGCCTTCCTTTCTATCAAAATGCAATTGGTAAAAGCTCCTGTCTTGGTACATCCAAGGGACAATATTCCCATGTTTATGTACCTGTCAGTCAATGACAATGCTATGGGCTGCATGCTAGGACAAAAAGACAATAGAGGCAAGGAAAGAGCTATTTATTACCTCAGCAAAAGATTCAGCAGCGATGAGCAGAAGTATATTTAGATTGAAAAGACCTGTTGTGCATTAGCATGGGCCGCCATGAGGTTACAACATATCCCGTATGGATCATCTAAAGTACGTATTCAACAAACCCATGTTGAATTATCGAATGTCCAAATGGCAGTTGATCCTCCAATAATTCAACATCACATCACCTACGTGACTCAAAAGTCCATCAAAAGTCAAAGAATTGCGGATTAATTGGCCGAAGCACCATTAGGGAATTTTGAACCCTTGAAAATATATTTCCCGGATGAAGGAATAATGACAATTCAACAAATTCATCAGGAAAATACAATCGAATCTTGGAAATTATATTTTGATGGAGCCGTAAACAAGGAAGGTGCCGGAGCAGGGGCAATTCTGGTATCAATTTTGGGAGAACAGTATCTTGTGGCTATCAAGTTGCAGTTTGTCAACACTAACAACACAACTGAGTACGAAGGCTATATAATGGGATTGAAACTAGCCCAATCCATGGACATCAAACGGTTAGCTGTCTTTGGCGATTCTGAGCTAGTCATAAAGCAAACCGCTGGGGCATATCACACCAAAGAATTGCATTTGCTGCCTTACCATCGGTAAGTTATCAAGATGGCTATGAAATTCAAAGAAATATCCTTCATCAACATCCCTCGGAACAGGAATGATTTTGCAGATGCACTAGAAACCTTGGCTTCCTTGATCAACATATCTGAAAGGGGATGAATCCCAAATATCATATTTACAAGCTAGAAGGAACAAGCCTATGGAAATTACGTTGGAAAAGTATCAGATGAACTGCCTCCCATCAAACAGCCCTAGTATCATGACATTAAAAACTATCTTTGAGATGGATCTACGCCCGCTGGGGTAAGTCAAGCTGAAAGAATGTAGATCCATAAAATGGCCATGAAATTCTACTTAAGCGGAGACGCACTTCACAAAAGGGATGTGGGAATAGGTCTTCGAAGATGCCTAGACAAAAACTAAGCCCAAAGACTCATGGATGAAGTCCATGGTGGAGTATGTGGTCCACACATAAGCTACCATTTGCTTGCCATGAAGATATTAAGAACGGGGCATTATTGGGTCTCTCTCAAAGCTGACTATGATGATCAAATCAAGAGATGCTATCAATGCCAAATTCAAGGAAATGCCATCAACGCTCCTCCAAATGAACTACACAATGTGAGTTCACCATAGCCCTTTTCAATGTGGGGGGGAATGGACGTGATTGGGCCAATCGAGCCCAAAGCCAGCAATGGTCATCGATTTCTCTTCACTATGATCGATTACTTCACCAAATGGGTAGAAGCGACCTCTTTTCTCAAAGTCACCAAAGAGGTAATCATTAGTTTCATTAGAAACAATGCCATCTGTCGATATGGACAACCGAAGGTGATCGTATTGGACAATGCCAAGAACCTAAACAACCAGATGATGGAGGAATTATGCAGAAAATTAAACATTAAACATCTTAACTCAGTCATTTATCGTCCCAAGATGAATGGTTCTGTTGAAGCAGCCATTAAGAACATCAATAAGATTATGCAAAAGATGTCTGCTAATCACAAGGGATGGCCTGACTTATTGCCTCTAACTTTGCTAGCCTACAGAACATCAATGCTCACTTCTACTGGGGCTACCCACTACTCATTGGTCTATGGCATGGACGCAGTGCTCCCCATAGAGGTAGAAATGGAGTCCTTAAGAGTGTTGATAGATGCTCAAATGGAGGAAAACCAGTGGTTGCAAGATCGGTACCACCAATTTTCTCTAATAGATGAGAGGAGGACCAAAACCATCTTTTATGGTCAATTATATCAACAAAGGATTGCTGGATCATACAATAAGAAAGTCCGGCAACAACAATTTAATGAAAATGACTTGGTATTAAAGAAAGTTCTTTCTAATCAAGATTAATCTAAAGGAAAGTTTGCCCCGAACTGGGAAAACCCATTCATTGTCAAAGAGTGTTGACGAGAGGAGCCCTCAAACTACAAGAAATGGATGGCGAAGAATTTACCCAACTTATTAATTCAGACACTGTGAAAAGGTATTTTATCTGAAATCACTTGCAAGACAACATCCTGGTTTTATAAAAAAAATCATCAAAAATTAAATCAATCAAGTCAATTCAGGTTTTCACTAGAAAGCAGGAACTATGAAGACCTGATTTCCCCTCATTAATAAGAGTATGTAGGCAGCCAACTATGGTGCGGTCTAACCCCTACAAAAATCACAAAACCCTTCAATGATTCAGCAATCACAAGATACAACTCTTCAACAGCTTAAACCAAAGCAGGAACTATGTAGACCTGATCTCCCCTCATCAATGGGAGTACGTAGGTAGCCAATTATGGTGCGGTCTAACCTCTACAAAAATCCAAAAAAAACCCCTTCAACCAAGCTTAAACTCCAATAGATACTTTTAACCTTTCAAGATAAACTAAAGTAGGAACTACGAAAGACCTGACCTCCCCTCATCAATAAGAGTACGTATGCAACCATTTATGGTGCGATCAAACCTAAAAAGAAACCCAAAAACCCAAACAAACACTTCTTAAACTGTTCAGCTCAAGCTAGAGCAGGAACTACATAGACCTGATCTCCCCTCGTCAATGGGAGGACATAAGCAACCATCTATGGTGCGGTCGAACTCTCAAAGAGGAAAGTTAAACCCTTTGTTTAAACTTAACCACATCAAAAGACCGATCCCAAGACACTAAAAAGATGGTACACCTAAAAAACCCAAAGATTAACGACCCAATCTGAATGATCCTAGGACATCTCAATGTCAATCCATCAAGGAGAAGTTCGGGACACATCAAAATAGTAAGTCATAAAGAAAATGACAACTATCAAGCAAGTGACAAGGCATGTCTAAAAGGGAAGTGAATCAAAATAAATTTCCTTGCCATATAATATTGTTTGGTATATACAATGTATCATATGCTTGAAAAATATGGCTAACCTAGTTTATACAGGATAATGAAAGTTAGTCTATAAACCCGTAGATAAACGGCCCAACAAGTCCAACATGACATCCCTCTCAAAAGATGGAGGCGAATCTATAAGCTCCTACCCTAAGGTATCCATGCGAGCCAGAAGATCCACGACCATTTGAATAGTGTTACCATGATCATTTATGAATGCACTCATATCCGTAATAATGCTAGTCGTGTGAGATCTAAGTGCAGTACTGTCAGCAGTGGAAGTGTCTCGGGTAGCTCGAGCCTTATCCCGCACAACAAAAGCGGCATCCCGGGTAGCTTGGGTGTCATCCCTCTCAATAAAAGTAGCATCTCTACCAGAAAGAGATGTCAACATCAGAGCCCTAGCCTAATCCCTCTAAAATATCATCAAATGTAACCTCTGCTCCAAATACTCTATAGATGCTTGAGCCATAGCAGTGAAAATTCTAGGGGAATCATAGACCAGAGCTGCTGTGAAACCAGCAAATAGCTCATCCTCGGTAGGAGAATCAGGGTCCTCTATAGGCTCCTCATCATCAGAATAAATACTCGGCTCTGAGTGAACAACCATAGCCGATGAAATATCTACCTTCAGCCATGCAGAATACTCTGAAGAATGACCCGAATGACTAGTTGAAAAATCAGCCCTCTCTCGACGAGTCCAACAATCATAAATCCTGGTCAAGTCCTCTCCTGACAAAAGCTGAGCTGACAGTCGCTAATCCAATGCCCCTTTAAATGGGTGAATATCATAAAACTGATTAAATTGTCCCATGACAGCCAGTGGATGATACATGGCCACCCCTCTCAAACCAGCCAGGGGAAGATATTCCATGCTAACTACATGAGTAATAAAGCTATAGGGAGAGCTGAGTCCTGAATAATGAAAGATAGCAAATGGATCCTCAATCCCTGTCAAAAAAACTAACCAAGATACTGCATATGTACACTCAGCCAACTGAAATGAATAAGACATAGCTATCTCATGAGTAAAGCAGTACCCATGACGTCTAAAGGTGCCAATCGTTCTCAAATGTGTCAGAAACCACACATACAACAAAACAACACTGCCTCTGAAAAACCCCACATGATAGGTATGGAAAAATATGGCCGACCACAAGGTCTCTGCCAATATCATGGGTAAGATGGTGTAACCCTCCCTGAGAGCATGTACTACCGTAATTAGGCCAATATCCAGAAGATCCATATATAGTGGCATATACAAATAGGCCACGATGCACATCAATAGGATATCTACCCGGGAAACATGCCACTCACCCTTAGTAATGGTGAAATCCCCAGAATGTCGCAGATATATGTCCAGTGGCCCAAATCTATCAATCAAGAAATCCATCGACACCACATGCCTTGAGGTAATCTCTTCCAGGGCAACTCTGCGCCGTAAGCACGTCAAGGTCATAAACTGTCAGCTCATATTGCCGGCAACCACCCTAGCGCAAAGCTGGTCCAGGGGAAAATCAGTGAGACGCTTATACTCCTCCAATGTAGGAGTCAGATCATGGATATCAAATCTAAAGACATGTCTTTGTGGTATCCAACAAGATATCATGTCGTCTACAAAGCCCAACGGTACCCGGAACGTCAAGAGGGTCATAGAATGCCTCAATAATTGATCAACTATCACCCGATATGTTGGAGACAAACTGCCATACCAGGATCTCAAAGAAGAGGCTAGCAATATGGGTGGGGTATGCTCAATCCGGCTAACCATAGATGAAGACATCTGTTGGCCGTATCATAAGACCATCCAGGGGTCAATGCTAAACTCACCTATGTGAATGCATATCCATGACATAATGCATGTATCATGATAAATGACAAATGATAAATGATAATATGATGTAAAGAATAGAAAGCATTATACATACATTCCTAAATACATCATCATCTAATACATCATCTCTGTATACAACTGGAAATAAAAAGTACAGGGAAATGGGGCACAACCGCTCAATATCTAATAGAGGCTTATCAAAAGATATAACGAGAAATGGGGCACAACTGCCCAATATCTAACAGAGGCCAATCAAAAGAAATAACGAGAAATCTATCAAAAGAAATCAATGATGTCCATATCATCCAATCGATCCATCTGATTTAACTCATCCTAAGTCACTGAATCTCTACCAAAAGTGAAGTCAGGTCGATACAACGGGGGATCTGCATCGGTAAAGATATCAGATTATAGGCCACCTGAAGGGCCAGTGTCAAAGCTGGATGGATAAAAAGAATCTGCCTATGATAGATCTCTGCCCAAATACTGGATGAAAAAATGTACCCGGTCTAACCTCTGGGTCAAACTGTTAATCTGTACCAAATGAGTAGACTCTCGGGCACAGGCAATCCAGTCAGTCATCATAACAGACCCAGGGACTATATCCCCCATAAACTATGTGGCAAAGGTTTGAGCTCCTATGGTGCGAGGGAACCCCCAGCGGTAGAAAGCCTCCTGAGTAAAAGGTCCCTCTAACAAAGTGAAACCATCTAAACCCATTAGGGGAATCTCGTTGATTGACTGAGATAAAGGCCAATATCGCATAGCAGAAGGAAAAAATAGAATGCGAATCTCCCATGCGGTGCTCCTGATACCACGCTCTCCTAAATAGAGCTCCCAACTTTTGTCAGTCAGAAGGGGAATCCGACGGGTGGATAATACATACTCGACTCTAGCCAGAAAGCCACCCTCAAAGCCTAATATCAAATGGTCCTCGGAGTAGGGAACATGTATGATGACATCGGCTGTCAATAACTCTAACTGTAAATGAGAATGGGTAATCCCCTTGGCTACAGGAACCTCTAAAAGAGTGGAGTAATGTCATCGATGTCCCCGTGGATAGGTCTCCAGACCTAATGTAGTAATGGGACGGAGACTGATCGCTCGAGCGAGGGAAAATGAAAGATAAAGAGAAATACTCACCACCAAAATGGGTAAAAGCCTAGCCAAGCCTCCGTCATGCCCTCTAAGCGTAGGCGCATACCTATAAGGAAGTAGACAAAAGTGTATGTGTAACAACTCGAGAATTTAGACGATTATTAAAATCTTAAATGATTAAATAAAGGTTCAATAATAAGAACTAGTCTGTAAATAGAGTATGGAATTAAGAATTCTGTGAAGGACTAGTATCGATTTAAAAGTTTTGTGAAGAACTTATAGGGTTAAGTATATATGATTTTGGGTATAGTAATTATGTGTGTATAGTATATGGTTAAGGGTCAATTGTTGATCTGATAAGTGTATCATTGACAAACCCTAATGTTATGCTAAGAACTTCGATGTTCAGTGAGAAAACTCTTACGATAGGTTAGAAACCCTAATTCTAGTTTTTGAAACCCTAATTTCATTTTTGGAAACCCTAACCCCTAAATGGGAATTTTAAACCCTAATTTGGGAACCCTAATGCTAAGTATAAAGACTTAAAGGTTATAAGTTATGTGTTATATGTGAAAAGACCAAATTACCCTTCAAATTATAGGAGAAATTCCCAAAATACCCTTAGTAGGTGCGAAATGACTAAAATGCCCTTTTACTTAACTTTTAAGTAAAAGATATTACAAAATCTTGGTGAGTCACCAAGTTAAGTTATCCCATGTGGTTAAAAATCTCACCAAATCAGATTATGTGCCACCTTGCAACATTAAGATTCAATGAATCAAAAGATTAAAGATTAAAGATTAAAGTAAAGAAAACCTTTACTTTACTTCTCATTCTAACCAAGACCTTCTCTATCTCTAATTTTTGAAATGGGAAAGGAACTAAGTCATAAAGTTAAGCCATGATAACTTCATAGCAAGCCAAGATCAGATCATGAGATCAGAAATTAAAGTGTTGAGCTTTAAAGGTATAAACCCTAACTTAAGCTAGATCCTTAAGCTTTTATGTGATTATGTGTTTTGATGTTTAGAGTACTATTTTATGATGTTATTTAGTGATCTATGATGTTATATCATGGATCCATAACATCTAAGTGCATGAAAATAGGTTTTTAAAAGTTGACTAAGAACCCTAATTTTGTGGCCTGACAACCATATGTTAAGGCCCATAGATCTTTGTGTGTTAGATGTTAGGTTGGATAGATTTATTCTTCTTGTTCTATGTCACGAGGAGAGTAGATTGGAAATGGAATCAAGTCCATACCATGTCTAGATCTCAAGTTATTAATGGTCAAACATGGTTGACCAGTCATGAAAACTAATTTTTGGAAAACCCAAATTTTTCCAGAATGTCTGACAGTGACTTTGTAGGCCCTAGATCTTGCTATTGTTAAGTAGTTAGGCTATGTATGTGTATGAGTTTTGTAGACTGACATATAGACTAAAAAACCATGCCATTAGAACAACAAAATCATGATCAGAATCAAAGTTATTGTTGGTCAAAATAGGGTTGACCAACTGCCTTATAAAGATTTCTAGAATTTTCAGATTTCTCAAGAACAGCTTCTGACAGCAGTTTGATCGGCCTAGATCTTTCTGTTGTGATGTTGTTAAGCTTCAAAAGTGTATTACTTTTGTACCTTGACATACATACTACATAGTTGTGACACTTAAACACATTGAGTAAACCCAATATCCAAGATACACAGCTCCAAAATAGGACCCTTGCACTGTTCTTCATTTCCGGGTAACCCAGAAAATGAAGAACATGTCTGACAACCATTTTGATTGATTATATCTTCTAGTTGTGATGTAGTTTGGCCCTGCAATTGGTTTGTGTATGTAGTATTATATCAATACTACATCCTTAACACCTTTACATGCCCAGAAACATCAAGATCTAAGAATTACATGTGGTTAAACTAGGCACCCTGTTAACTGTGTTTGAATGTTGTTGAGGCTCAAGAACACCTATAACGACAGTTTTGTCGCTATAGACCACTTTAGTGACAGTTTTAATATAAATTAATTATTTAATTTAAATAATTAGAGTAAAATGATTAATAATTATGAAAAACTCATAATTAATTTGTAAAAATTATTTTAAGGTATAAAAATTATGTTTTGACAATTTAGAATATATTTCATTAATATTTTAATATTTTCAAATATTTATGATATTTAAATTATTTAATTATTATATTAAATAAATTACTTAAAATGATTTTAATACTTTAAAAATCATTTGAAATTATATTAAAGTGTTAGAAAATATTTTAAGTTATTTTGAATGACTTTTAATATTTTAGGATGAATTTCATTAATAATTTAATATTAATTATAATTAAGTTATTTAATAAATGTATTAAATAAATTATGTAAAAATAGTTTTAATGTTTTAAAAATGATTTTTAAAGGTTTTAACAATGTTTTAAGTTATAAAACATAACTCTTAATATTTTTCATGAAACACATTAATATTTAATATTAATGGCGAGTTATTTAATAATTATTTTAAATATTTTAAAGTAATTTAAATGTGATATTAAGGTATTAAAATACTTTGAGATATTATAATAATTTATAATTTTATGACATGGATTTCATTAATATTTGAAATTAATTAAATATTAATGATAATAAAATTAAGTGGTATTTAAATCATATAAAATGATATTAATGATTGAAAAATCTTTATAAATGATAATAATTATTTGAAAATTATTATGAGCCATTGAAAAATGATTTGATTAAATAATAAATTATCTAAGATAATATTAAAGCGTTAGATAAAGTCTTATTGATAATAGGCTTGATAATTATCCGATTAGGCAATCAAGATGTCGAAATAGTACTCAACTCAACTCAAACTGAAATAGTTTGACTTGATACCGGGTCTTATGTATTTTATTAATTGTTAGGATTATGTGATAATGTGTTTAGATTATTTTATAACTATAATTAACAATAATTAATGTGATGATATTCTTCTAATTGGGAGATCGATATTATCAATATTAGTTCTCCAGACGAAGCTAAATAGATTGCGTAGCAGTAGTTGACGTTACATGCAAGTTCTCTAACTCAAATCCGAGTTATTATTTTTCAAGCGCAGTAGTGGATAATTATTGATGATTATACCACGTCTATGATTTATTGATTCGCACTTTGTGCATGTTGCATATGTTCATCAGGTATGAAAGGCTGATCACCTTCATTACCATTTGGTCCAATTGATTTGTTAATGTTCATTATTGACTATTCAGTTTATTGTCTCGGTCGTTCAGTAATGAAAATTTATTCATGTTGTTTCATAATGATTATATTGTTGAATGTTTTGTCAGCTTATTATTCGTTCTTTCAATCATGATATATCTTTTCTTGAACTTAAACTTGCTGGGCAAACTTGTTGCTCACCCTTGCTATATCATGATAAACATTGCAGATTAGGACGAATACTTCGGATACAGGCAAAGGCAAATGACATTGTATGTCGAGCAGGATATTGAATTTAGGTAATAAGTTAAGATTATCAACTTTGGGAGTTATGTGTATATGTCAATGTATAAACAATTTATGTTTATATCTTCTGCAATAGTTATAGAATTAGTGTACCAGGTTCATGGTGATTAGTACCCGGATTTAGGGATGCTACAGCTAGTATCAAAGTTGTAGGTTATAAACCTAAGGTAGGGTGACCTTAGGCTAATAACTGCAGGGATAAGGATAAGGACTAACTCAAATAGAGTTAGTGCGTTGATAAGATTCAAAGAAGAATCTCGATAAGTAATAAAGATATGGAGTTACCTAATACTGATAATAAAGATGAATATTAGTAATGAATAGATAGAGTGTAAAAGACTAAAAGTATACGGGGAAAGGAGATCTTAAAACAAAATGATCATAACATAAAAATGAATCGTAATATAATACGATGAGATCACACCATGATCTGATAAGGTGATCAATCTAATGATTAAAAATTTATAGCAAAATTGTTGTGTGTCAATTGTACTATGAATTGGTACTGTGCCAACTCAGAAAAATGGTTGGGGTGATGCAATACAGATTTAAAAAAATTTATATGGAGTAAGTATGGAGCTAGGATTATGTGGGATTTCAATTCAGGACTCATGTCAGCAGCTAAGTTGTATGATTCCTTGTATGGGCGGGGAATTTGTACTTGGTTTTAGAATCACTTAGCTTCCTATATCGATATAGTGGTTGAGTTGAACAATTCTCTGTATGGGTGGAGAATTGTCCTTGGTGTAACAACAACTTAGCTTCCTATATTGATTAGTGGCCGAGTTGACCAATTCTTTGTATGGGCAGAGGATTGTGTTTGGTTCGACAACCACTTAGCTTCTGACATTGAAAATCATTGAAATGTTTGTGTCGCGCTATTTTCTTTATACATGTTGAGAATGTGATTCTTTTCTCATGTGTATAATAGATAAGTAGAGAATAGGTAGAGGATATGAGATTAAGTACGAGTTCTTAAAACTCATACTTATGGTAAGTTCGTGACTCATAATTGTACGGTATGTTTTTGAACCCCTAAGCGTATGGACAATTCCTGATTGGTTCTTGAACTACGTATTGCTAGGATAAGTTCCGAAGCTCATATTATTGTGAAAAGTTCCTGAACTCATAACGTGTGGTGAGTTTGATGAACTGGGGTATAACTAAGTTGTGAATGAATTATTGAGGATGATAGGAATAGATAGAATTATTAAGCAATGGATCCTTATAGAAAGTGGAGTTGATGGTGGAAGCATAGGTTTTCCAAATATTCTAGCTATGCTAGACTTCAAAATTTTCGACATCAAGCTAAATACGCACTATGTGCCTTTAAAAAAATGAATTTTTGCTCTCAACACATAGTGATAATTGTGTATGTGTGGACTTCGGGACACTGACACATCGTTACCTATTGAGATATGATATCACTAAAATGATTTGCAAAGGTTTTTGAACTGTTTTAAGAATAGTCTATGCTAATTGTTTCGTTTAGATGAAAATAATTTGAAAATATCAAAATATATTTTATATCATTAATGCATCATGTAACATGGTGCAAAGATGATAAAAATTGATGGAGTTATAAATGCAGAAGTACTTACTGTTGAATGTGATCTACAAATCGTTATTCCGCTATAGTATGATGTGTTATGACAAAGTCACACAATGACAGCATCCTCAAATGGGATGTAAACACAGTACGATATCATGACGTCATAAAATATTTTAGAATTTTAAAGATAAATTGTTACCAACGGGGTTTGGCCATACATACATGTTTGGATTGAAATTGAATTATTGGTATGAGTCTAAGCTATTTGATTCAGCTAAAACAACGTTTATGAAAATTCTAAGTATTCTTTGAAATTTTTCCCGAACCAAATTGTTTTGGTGCGGAATCCTATGATAAGACTGAGGTGAACATCCCAAAATTGGGAAACTTTTATGTGCCCAAGGCAGTTATGATGAACAGGAAAAATCATTCTAACAAGTAGTACTTGATCAGTACAGGGCATAATGGGCTAATCACCCTTTGTGTCCGTAAGTCATGACGGTTTGCGGATAAATTTCTGTATAACCTTTTCGAAAATCAAAAATGAAAGTTCATGGTCTATATGACTCCTCATCATGATTTAAAAATTTTAACTCTTGGGAGTGATGTTTCTGGTAGTATGGGATGATGTGTATGAAAGGAGTAGAGTGTTGTAGGGTGTAATTTTGGGGATGAAATTCTTAGAAGGAGGGGTGAATGTGACAACCCAAAAATTTAGACGATTATTAAAATCTTAAATGATTAAATAAAGGTTCAATAATAATACCTAGTATGTAAATAGAGTATGGAATTAAGAATTCTATGAAGGATTAGTATGGATTTAAAAGTTTTGTGAAGAACTTATAGGGTTAAGTATATGCGTATATGTGATTTTTGGTATAGTAATTATGTGTGTACAGTATGTGGTTCAGGGTCAATTATTGGTCAGATAAGTGTATCGTTGACAAACCTTAATGTTATGTTAAATATTATTCAAATCTGATGTGTATTTTTTCAAGTCCATAACATGGGCTAAGAAAGTTTGACATCCATTTTTTAATAAATGAATAGCTTTATGGCTTGATATGATAGTGACTGATTTTAGTGGTTTAGTTGCTTGAATTCGTATTACAGGTTGGTTAGCAATATAAAAACTAACAACCTTACGAAAATAATCAATTTTGGCATGATGAGTAGTTAACCAATCAATCCCTAAAATCACATCAAATGCAAGTATCTTTAAAGAGATAAGATCAATAGGTAGTGTGATGGTGCCAACTTGGATCAAGCAAGAGTTATACACAGTGGATGTAATAAACGTTTCTCCTAACGGAGTCTCCACAGATAAGTCAAAGTCTAATTTCTCTGGAGTCAAGTTTAAACGTTGAGCACAAGCAAGAGAGATAAAAGAATGGGTAGAACCAGTATCTAGTAAGGTATAAACTTCGCAAGAGTTCAAGATTAGCTTACTCGTGATCACCTCGTTCGGGTTTCTCGCGTTTTGTCCAGTCACGACAAACGCCCTCCCTTAAACCACCGACTTTGTTTTGTCCGTAGTCGCCTTTGGTGTCACCGTCCTGCTTTGGACTTGACTTATTCTTTGGATAAAATCGGACTATATGACCGTCTTTTCCTGGCTGAAAACACACCTTGGAAGGTCATGAACAATTTGGACTTATGTGTCCCTCCTCTCGCATGATTGTAGCATCTAACTAGCGGTCGTTCTCCTCCCTAGAATTTGTTCTTTGTCTTCGGTGCGATGTCTTACCATCATTGTTGAATCTCCTCTTTTTGAAATTTCAATTGACCCACCTCTCCTATTATCATGGCTACCGATTACCACCCTAGTGGTTACCGCTTTTATCCAGTATTTTTCCCTCTTCATTTGGTTATCATCGCTCATTTGTTGTCACATAGGGTATGACCACAGTCATGGTCCCTCAGTTGAACATACTCATTATCTCGCTCTAATAATTGAGCCCTGTTTACAACATCTGAATATAAAGAAAACTTATGAGAGAAGATATTGCCGAATCTCAGGTTTTAGACCTCTTAGAAACATCCGCGTTATTCGTTCCTCATTCTCCACCAAATGAGGTGCAAACCTGGATAACTCCACGAACTTTGCCTCGTACTGGGACACCGTCATGTTGTTTTGTTCCAGTCTAATAAACTCTACCTCCTTCGTATAGCCCGAATACTTTCGAAATTACTTGTCATTGAGCAGTTTAAAATCTTTCCCAAGATATCTTGAGTGCGGTACATTGGTGCAGTGCGCTTCATGATTTCCACCAGTAATCTACCTCACCACGGAACATAAAGGTGGCGAACCTTCTGTTCTTCCGTGCAACCCAAGACATCAAATATCTTGGTAATTTTCTTGACGCACGTTTCTACCTTAATCGGATCCGGCTTTCCCCAGAAATCTGGTGGTCCCAACTCCTTGAACTGATTGGCTGTGACAAACCGTGCGTTGCTATTATTTCCACCCGTATTTTGTACACGAGTCTCCCTCGTCTGATTTTGCATGAACTGCAAAAAGCTTCTAAACATCTCATCATTCATTGTTTGGTCGGTAGTATTATTTATAGGAGGAATATTGCCTTCCTGTTGCACGTTCTCCTGGTTGGTGATTGAAGGTTGTTCCACTATCTCATACACTTCATTGTTAACGTTCTCAGCTGCCATTCTTAAAAACTACCATAAAACAGGGGTTAATTAAATAAATTAACATATCACATAATATCCCTATATTATGACCGACCAATAAATAAGCTTAGGTAGGACACACTAGCGAATGATTTACTCGTCTCTCCCCTCCTAGTTCTATTCCTCAATCTCTGCCAGAGACCATATCCCTAAGCTCTGATACCAACTGTGACGCCCCCAAAATAGGTATACATCACCCATTCTGAGTCACCAAATACATGGTACAGAAATAACTACAACATCACTATTACAATTGTTGTGCAAAATACGACAACACACATGCTGTGAGTTTAAATACAAATATTGTCTTCTAGACAATATCCACACTCAAATTAGTCCTCATTACTTTTATTGATACACTAATTTACAAAAATAGTGAGGACTGCTAAAACAACTATCTAGGACCATCACTCTATACCCCGACTGGTTCCTGCTACATTCTCACCTCCTGAGAAGAAAAATGAAAAAAAAGGAAAAGGGTGAGCTCAACTAGCCTAGTAAAGAATATTATGACTAAGATAAAGAACAACAATTTATCGTTAGCCTTCAATAAATCAGATAAAATAATAATGGACAACCAGTTTTAGATCAATATTCGTAGCAGAAATAATAATTCATTAGAAGAGTTAAGTAGAGAATGAAATCTACTATCATCTATGAATTTAAAAGTCCATCGTCAATATTTTATCCCTGTAACATCAATCAATATACATCTTGCATCAATTATTCATCTTTGCACTACGGGCCAAAGATATTCATTTATATCACCAGGTTGGTCATGTTCATCTCAACACACTGTTCATCTTTTACTCTGGGCCAAAGATATTCATCAGTAATCATTCATCTTTGCACTACAGGCCAAAGATATTCATCAAGTATCACCATTAAAGACTGAGGATGATAAAAAACATTTTAGAGAACAAATCCAGTGAGACAAAAGGACAAAGATTAGAGATTCGTACTTTAGATAATTCAAGTTTAAAAATGCTCCATCATGGAGTAAAATTCAAGAATGAAGATCAAAACATAGATTCATTTCAAGAATAAGGGTCACAACGAATAACTTGAATTTTTTTTCTTTTGTGAAACGATGCAGAATGAAGATTGCTGTGAACGATGAATGAGCGATAACCATGAAACGATGCAAGTGAGCGATGAATCAGTGAATAATACCCATGAGCAAAGAATCGTGAGCGGTACCCATCATTAAAAGTTCCAAATTTGATTAAAAAGTTCAGACCAATATTCCTATGAAATGATATTAGATAAAGCGAAATTTCTAATCATTTCAGGAATTATAGAAGCAATATTTACTATAATAAGTTCAAACTTAGGAATACGAGATGAAATAATATTGCTTACGTAATATGGAGTATGAAAGAAAATAATATTTCTCATGAGTATTGCAATAAAATAATATCCTTTACCTTAGTAGAATCTGGATTTGACTGGAATATCGGATATTATTATGAGAAAATCTTGTAGAAAACTACGCTCAAAGAATTCTTATACTCAAGAAAAATACTCACAATACTATAGAATAAGAATTTCTGATTATGAATTGGTGTGTTGAGGAAGGAGGGATTACCCCCTATTTATAGCAACAGAAGGAAAGGAAAAAAAATAAGGCATTCTGCCTAACATTCCCCTTTTTTTCTTCTTCAGGCCTAACTTGCCTAACCTTTTACTTTTCTTCTTCTGCCAACCTTTTCCTGCACCATTCTTGCCTAACCATCAACTTCTTAAGGCCCACAAAATGTTGAAACAAGAATTGGTTTGCAGGAGAAGCATCCATCATCAATTACTCTTAAAAGAAATATAAGGCATTCAAATAATATTTTCGTCCCTTTTATCACATGCATATATATATATATATATATATATATATATTATAATAATATTATTATTTAAACAATTATAATATATTATAATAATATATTTGAATGAATATTTTATCAGAGAAAATAATTGTAATTCCACAGAAAATATGTCAAACTTTCAACAATTATTTCATGCTAAAATTCCTTCATTTATACCCACATAAAATAAATATATCATTCATTTATATCCACATAAAATAAATATTTTCTTATCATATAAATCAATAATTAATTATTCATAAATAATATTACAGAATCACAATAAAGGCAACCAGGCCATTCCCAGGAAAGAGGGGGCTTTCCGATAAGGATTTCTCCTTACTGGCGCACAATTAGGTGACCAAACCTCTCCTTGACAGAACTTTCTAGACATTGCCAATAATGCTATCTACTAATATTATTCAAATAATATGAATTTGATTTGATAATGGGAAATACTGTGCCGTGACAATTATTGAAACAACAATAATATAAAATATCAACGCAGCAATTATTGAATCAATAAAATAAAATATTGAACAGTAATTATTGTAACAATTATTGAGTAGTGCCTTTTTACGTAAAATTAATAATTCAAAATACATGCAATAATAGTGTACTCTTTGTGCACCCACGCCAGTATTACTATATTTTAACCACCGGGTAATCCAACGATTAATAATTGGTAACAATTACATGTTATTTATAAAAACTCAAATTTGTCGTTTTCTTCATCCGACCGTTATTCTATTATGGGGCCCACAAATGACTGCGCCGTCGTATGAATATTCCCGACAAAAAGAATATTCCATGACCAAACGAATATTCCCCGACAACAATGAATATTTTATAACCACTTGCATATTTTGCAAAATTTGCACATTTCACCAATAACCAAAGTATTATATCAAATTAGCTCCTTATTATTTCAAGATAATGAATAGAGGAAATTTAATTTTATTTATAATAAGTTGGGGTCTTACATAATGTGCCCAAGAAACCGCACACGTTCTAACCAAAACTCATATTTCGAGAATTTAGCATACAACATGTTCAACATGTTCTTCCTTAAATGTCTCCAACGTTATCCTTAAATGTTCAACATGTTCTTCCTTGGTCTTGGAATACACCGATATATTATCAATAAACACCACTAAAATTTATCTAAGAATGGTTTAAATACCCTGTTCATCAAATCCTTGAACGCTGCATGTGCATTGGTTAAACCAAATGACATAACTAGAAACTCGTAATGACCATACCGAGTTCTAAATGCTGTTTTCGGTACATCCACTGGCCTCACCTTCAACTGATGATAACCACTCCTCAAGTTTATCTTTGAGAAATATCTTGCTCCCTTCAGTTGATCGAACAAGTCATCGATTCTCGATAATGGATACTTATTTTTAATTATGACATTATTCAATTCTCTATAATCAATGTAGAGTCGCATTGATCCATCTTTCTTCTTAACGAATAACACCGACGCTCCCCATGGCGATACGCTCGATTGTATATACTTCTTATCCAGTAATTCTTGTAACTATACCATCAACTCCTTCATCTCTACTGGGGCCATTCTGTATAGGGCTTTAGATATCGGGGCCGTTCCTGGCACTAAATCAATCACGAACTCAATTTCTCGATCTGGCAAAAGTCCAGGCAAATCGTCTAGAAATATGTCTGCCAAATCTCTAATGACCGGTATCTCCTCTAACTTCGCACTCTTTTTTTGTGTATCGACTATGTAGGCTAAGTATCCTACACATCCTTGTCTCAGTAACTTCTTGGTTTACATCACCGTCAGATAACTTGCTTATCGAGGTGACTTGCTGCCATAAAACACCACATTTGACGGAGTCATAAGGTTAACACATTTCTTTTGGCAATTAATTAAGGTCTCGTAATTGAATAAACAATCCATTTCAAGTATAATATCAAACTCCCCAAGTTTAATTGGTATTAAATCTACCATCATCTCGTGACCCTTTATAACCACTCTACATTTCTTGTATATAAACCTAACAGGAATCACTTCCCTATTCACAATTTCTATGCTTAAAGGAAAATCTAATTCTTCTTGAGGCAAATCTAAGTTCTGAGCAAATTCATCGGATATAAATGAACAAGTAGCACCCGAGTTAAATAACATATATGCATTAATACCATTAATTAGAATGATACCTGACACCACATCCTTTGACTGCATAGCATCTTGCAAGATCATATTGAAAATCCTAGCAGTGGGTCAGCTCGATTGCAGTGGCCCTATGATAGTCAATGTACCACCACTGTTGTTTCCCTTACCTCCGCTTGCAATTCCCGCTATCTTTTTAGAGAAATCACGAGCCATATGATCCTTTTGACCCGCAAGTGAAATAAGCTCCCTTCTTTGGGCTAAAACAGTTTGGTACAATGTGACCCTCCTGTCCACAATTCAAACACACCTGCTTTCCCTTCAAACAAACACCAGTGTTATTCTTTCCACAAGTAGCACAAGCTTCAAACTTCTTCTTTTGTTGACTTCCTTGTTGTCCTCCCACACTCAAATTTTCATTCCATTTCCTCTTCTGGTTGTTACTTCCACCATTGCTTCCACTAACCTTTTTTTATTCTCATTCTTTCTCTTCTTCTGTTCTTGATTATATTTGGTTAAGGCATCGCTTCCACCTTCTGCGATAATTGCTTTTTCCAATACTATCGCAAACGTGTTTAACTGAAACATTGAGACCTTGCTATACAACCAGGGCTTCAACTCTTGTTTGAACCTTCTAGACTTACGCTCATCGGTATTAACTTGATAAGTAGCAAACCTTTCCAGCTCATTAAACTTCGTAACATACTCTAGCACAGACATGGTTCCTTTCTTTAGCTCGAAAAATTGAATTTCCAACTGGTTCCGAGAACTCGCTAGAAAGTACATCTCGAAAAACATTTCTTTAAATCTATCCCATGCTATTATTCTCTGTCCCCCACGAACCTTATTCGCCTACCACCAATAGCTAGCTTCAGACTTCAACATAAATGTCGTGAAAGCTGTCTTCTAATCCTCGTTGACTCTGGCAATGTCGAACACCTTCTCAATTTCCATGATCCAGTTTTGGGATTCAACTGGATTCATAGAACCTTGAAACTCTGGCGGTCCAACCGCTTTGAAGTCCTTGAAAGTTGTGACTTGAGCTTGCGGCTGATTCGCAAGTGCTCCCATTAACAAAGTCACCAACTGTTGAACCGGGTTAACGTTAGCCTTATTATTGTTATTGTTAGTAGACCCCTCAGGAGGTGGTTGTTGGCGTGGTTGTCTTCTTCCAGAAGGCATTTTCTGTTAAAATATATGCTTATTAGATCATTACTCAATTTCTTGAATATTTTAGAGTTTAACTTAAAAATTCTAAGATTAATGCTTTAACACATAACATTCCAATAAACTTTGATATTTTTATTCATTCATAACTTTTCATAACATAGTAAAGATAGCAATATCTGCTATTAACATCATCTTTCCTGAACTAGACAAGTTTTAGGATTACATACTCATCCTACCCCTTTATTTCTCTCAAAATAAGGTATTTACAATTTATTTAATCACATATTTAGTCACACATCTTATTACTCTTCCTATCTTGGCATGTTAAGACGTCGAGAGGCTTCTCTATGCTCCTCTTCCATAATAAGATACGCCGTCCTACGATCCATCATGTATCATGGCAAGTCTTCAAATAGAGGTGGATAATAAAAGACTCGATCCTGGGCCCTATCAATAACAGAATGAAAGGCATAATCCATTTCATTCATCTTAGCCATCTTCGTTTGAACCTTAGCTTCAGCACGATCTTCACGCTGAGTAGCCTTCATCCATACATCCTCTGATCTCGCACGCTTAGCTAACTCCTCCTTCAAGTCATCTTGTAGGTTTCCCACTTCAGTCTTCATCTTCTCATTCTCAGCCAATAGCTCCTCTTCATGTCCTTCTGTGTGAACCAAGTTCCATTCTGTGTTCCCAAGTCGTGAGTCAAGTTCTTGAATCTCTACATCTTTCTGCTCTATAGTAGCCTAACGCATCTCAGCTAACTCCTTCAGCTCCTCAATCTTATCCTTTAATTCTATATTATGGTCGTATAGCTTGTCATACATCTCGACTAATATGGAGTTTGGTGGAAACTCCACAATATCCTCTTCCTCATCCTCCACCTCTATCTCCTCAGAGTGCTCCTCCTCCTCAGGATCAGACACGGGCTCATCCTCTTGTTCTTCCTCAGCGACCAACAGAGAAGGCTCCCTCTGAATCAACTGCTCCCGAACCACATGAACATCTCAGGGCTCCTCATCTCTAGGTACTTGAGGTATATCTTCCCCAGCTTGACTAGATCCTTCAACATTAGACATCCTGACAACAAAATACTTTTATGTTTTATTTATTACGTGATACTTTTCGATATTCGTGAGCACATAAGTTATTAACACATAGCATATAAAGTCTTTTATTGTTTATCTTTAATGAATTTCCTCAATTCATTCCTTAGAACTCGATAAAAGTTTGTCACCACTATGTTTTTTGTCTTCTTAAAGGTTACTTCCTAAGGTTTCCCCCACCTAAGGTTCATAACCTGGCTCTAATACCAACCTATGACACCCCCAAATTCTGGTACTCCATTCCCACAGGATTTGGTGCTCACTATCCTAAACAATTACATCTAACCACCTATAATAAAGGATAAAGACATAACTTAAATAACTTAAACAATAGTCTTCCCCATTAAAGGGTTACATCAACTTAAAACAATCCCAGGTAATCTAACCTTAAACTATTACATAAGTCTGTGAAATACATCACAAAATAACATAAGTTTTATAACATAAATTCATTTAAGTACATTTAAATAGGTCTTCATCACTTGGACATCTTGCCCTTTCCTTTGCTAGAAGACAGCTTATCGACTTTCTCAACTTTAGCTGTAGTGTTATTTGTAAAAGTGAGCAAACAATTGCTCACTAATATAAAGAATAATAATAGCAACAATATAAGATTAAACAATGAATACTGAATAGTAGAGAACTCGTTCTATGAATCAAGAATAGAAAACAAGTTCAAGATTTGAATCTGTGGGTCTTAAGACCTGAACTATGTCCCCGGTAATTTTGTATTTTTTCCTCAACCTTAATAGTCGTTTAGACTATACAGACCCTGTAATACCCGTAAATTTTATGATTTAATATTATTATTAAATAGAGCCGGCGAATTATTTATTTTACAAATGCTTACGTGGCATGAGGAGAGTAACTCAATTGAATTAAAATTGAAATTTTGATGATGATCGATAAGATAGGTTCATGAAATGTCTTGTGTGACACAATGATGGACTTAGTGAAGGATGAGTAAGCAATTGCATGTTTAAGGTCCAAATAATAAATTGGGAGTCTAGCCCATTAAGTTAATTGATGGACTTTTGAGTTAGCCCAATAAACTTGGGATATTTAGAATCCAATCGGAATCCAACAAAATAGTTAGCGAGAGTACAAGTATTGGTTAAATTAAAATATGGCGTGGGGCGATGGGCACAACCCTGGCTAGCCCTTGTCCATGTCTCGAGATCTACTCTCTTGTCCCCAAATTAGGGTCACCAAGTACAAAAAAACGATAGCTAAACTCTCTTTCTACATAAATTTCAAGTTTGCTAATCCTAGGCATGCATGGCTAGCTAAGTGGCCAAGGTATGGAGTGATTGAACAACTCCTTAAATAACCATTGTTCATTTCTATTGCACCATGAATCCCAATATTTGGTAAAGCAAGTGTAAGCCCATGTTTTCTCTTTAAATACAAGCCACTAGGGCGCGATCTGTTTTAGTGATAAGAGTGTTGGAGAAATCGAGTAAAGAATTCTTAGTTGCTAAGCATTACCAAATGAAGTGTGTGAGATATCAAGGTTAAAGCTCGAGAAGGTATAATTTCTACTCAGTTCTTAACTTGAGTCTTGTTGATTCTCGTTTTTGATTATTAGGTCAAGTATGATGAATTAGCGGGATAAAGGGTGTTTAGAAAGTTTACCTTCGCATGAATCGTTAAAAATTGTCTGGAATCAAGTTGTGGCTACTCTGCAAAATAGAGCATGTTCACCGCTTTTGAAATCCATGGGGTGCAGCTGCACCATGCTTAGGAACCATGCTGATGGGTTCGGTCTTGTCAGACCTTGTATTAAGAAATTCCCTTAGGTTGTATGCATATAGTAAAGTCTTAAATTAACCCGACGAACTTAAACCTTGTCGAAGTAGTGTAGACCGAAGTCTCTGAAGTAGCTGCTTCGGACAAAGCGTGATGTCTTCGGACAAAGTGTGATGTCTTCGGACAGAGCGTGATGTCTTCGGACAAAGCGTGATGTCTTCAGACAGAGCGTAATGTCTTCGGACAAAGCGTGATGTCTTCGGACAGAGCGTAATGTCTTCGGACAGAGCGTGATGTCTTCGGACGAAGCGCGATGTCTTCGGACGAAACATGTTGTCTTCGAACAAGCCTTAATATCTCCGGACATGGCGAGATGTCCCGGAACTCGGAGACAGCATCGTAACTTGATATAAGGATGGATTAATAAATACTCCTATACTGTCGTAAACTATTAGTATACGAATGAGTTCTAAGTAGAGAATTTTACCAACTTCGGGAAAATAAATCTAATACTTGTAAACATGCGTAGAAAAAGGTCGGTGGGATTAATAGACTTTATGGTCTACTTAAAGCAATGAACCTCTTAGAACTTAGAGGAAGAAAGATTATGAATAAGCTAGCAGTGGTCAATAGTATGAGCATGTTAGTGTACCATTATGAGTTTTGATGGGTACAGCAGATAGAAAGAAAAATGTGTTATGTGTACATGTTGTTGATATATATCAAGTGTGTTTGACTAATGAATACCTATACTTACATGAATAAGACAGACATAGTTCGTTGAGGTGATTTTCGCTATTAGTAGTAATCAACGCTAAAGGCAAGTTTCTTACTCTACCTTGATTTCAAGTATGCAAGTTTTCTATCCCTAACTTATTGTTATTATTGGGCAACCTCACTCAAATTTACAATGAGCAAGTATCCGAACACTATTATTACTGTGTTGCAAGTTCCTTAATTCACACACTTCATCGTTGAATTGTTGTCATATCAATCATATTTTATCAAGGAAATATACGCTTCTATTCGAAAATCACTTGTATACCTTGGACGTTGTTGTAAGCATTGGACTTATCATTCCTCAATGCATGATGAAAAAGCTATAAGCCCTTGATTTGGCTAGACTATTATTATGAGTTAAAGAGCTATCCAAACCAAGAATGATTTGGTGCGGACTATCATAAATCTCTTGAGATGAACAACCCTCATAGAAGGGAAATTATATATTGTCGGGAACCGGCGTGCGCACATGAGTATGATTAAATGTTATGCATAACATAGGGTACCTTAAGTGATCACACGATGTACTCGTGGATGTTGGATTACGAGTGTAATCGTTAATTCTAGTAAGAGTTCTTGGTCCTTAGTAGACCGCTCGGTATTCAATTATGTTGAACCTCGAAATGAATAAATCACGAGATTTTGTTGATATCCTTCTGGCCTATAGCGACACCGTTGAATACTCTTGGTATTCTTGATATCCTTGAACTATCAATTATTATTATACCTTTGAAAGATTCAAATGCTATAACTGCTTGTTCTTCTAGCTATATTGTTTGCTGGGCAAACTTGTTGCTCATTCTTGCTTCCTAAAACATTACAGTTAAGGCGAGCAAGGCGGTACTTGAGAAAGGACAAGGGAAAGGGCAAGCGGCATGTAATAATTTAGCCCTTAAGACTAGAAGTATTATTATTATTGTTATTATGATGTATTCAAGAATGATTAAGCTATGTTAAGCTAATCACGAGAATGGTTGTAGTAATGGTTCTGCGGTACCTTGGGACGTGAATATTTATATTTCATCAATGTAAATTATCCTATTATTTCTATTGTTAATGATTTTGTAAGATATTCGTAGTAGTAGCGTGATGCAATCAAAATTCGAGATATGAGTGTCTAAAATTTTGGGGCGCCCACAGGTTGGTATCAAAGCCATAGTTATAAACCTTGGGAGCGAGAGCCCTTAGATTATAAGCGAGGAGAACTCGAGAAGATAGAAAGGGATGAAACTCATATAGAGTTTTCATAGAGATGGACTTAGCGTATTCTGAATATAACTTCATTCTATCTGATGAACTTATGATTCTAATGGAGTTGTTGGTTGTTTGTTTGTCTTGTGTCGGTGATTGTGGGATGGTGACATGGGAGGACCTAATGAGTAGTAGAGCGAGGAGCAGTGTGACATACACGTGGTATATGAGGCACCATTGATAGCATACCTATATCAACAGTAGTTCTATCGATGATGATGACGAGGAAGAGGAGATAGAGCCAATACCAAGAGTCTTATCCGGAGGAGGAGGCGTATGGTGGATGAGCCCATGGGGGACTCCATGAGGCTACTTTGAGGATAGGATGTTGGGGGAGTATGAGGAGCGATTTTGGAATTAGGGTGCAAAGTTGAGAAGTTAGAGGTTTGAGGCCAAAGACGAGAGTCCGAATTCCAAAAGTTGAAGGATGAAGACCACCGAGAAAGTTAATGTCACGAGGAGATGGAAGTAGAGATTGTTCACCGTAAGGAGGCGGGGAATCCGGATGGGGCTTTGTTTCACAAGGCGGTGGCTAGGAATGTAGAACCTGGCGGGGAAGTTGGAAGTGATGGAGCGGAGGGGTTGAAGCGAGGGGACGAGAAGAAGCTATCCGTACTCGATTAAGGATGGAAGTAATGGATAGGATCCATTTCAAGAAAAGTGGAAAGGGGCCAATGATAGGGCTAACGATCTAGAAGATGAAGTGAGGTGCAAAAGGAGGAAGATGGATAGGATGAGCTATGCATTGCATTTGCCATGGAGGGAGGTGATTGGTGGGGTAAATCACTGCAGATGAGAGTAAAGACAGACTGCACACCATAAGTCGAGATGTGGTGGTGCACATTACTCGGAGGAGTACCAGTCTTTGTGGAGCGCGGAATGATAGATTAATTCTAGGCGCTAAAAGTTATTAGTTATAGTTAGTTGTGTAATGTATTATCTACATTGTGGTAATCCTTATGTAGAATGTGAGATGTTGTAAACCCCAAACTTTTGAGTTATGTTAGAGGGGTAGTATGTTAATGGTTGTCCCCATCTTTTGTGATATTAGGGGATAAGTTGTGTCATTTATAGAAGTATGCTGGAGATAATCATGTAAGGTAACAATTTGGCATATGAATATAAATGATCTTGTTCTGAAATGTATTCCGAAATCTTATTCCTTTTATGGAGAATTGTTTAAGTAATATAATTAGATAATAAAAATGGGAGTGTCCTGATGTAGGAAAATGCCACCCAGACGTAGATTAACTTCTCCAGAAGAGTCGATCAATGATGAGAGAGGACAAGTAGATCCCATTCGAGGGCTTGTAGATTTGTTAGGGAGGCTCTTAGGGAAGAAATGGACAAGTACCACCCGTTCCCCAAGTAGCTCGATTACAAACTTCAAGGACTTTAAGAGCGTGGGACCTCCTAATTCATGGGTACTACTGAAGCCTATCGTAGCACAAGCGTGGATCAAGGAAATGGAGAAAGCCTTCGCCATTGCTCGTGTGGGTGAAGACCGAAAACCGTGTTAAGCTACATATATGATGAGGGGTGAAGCAAACTACAATGGGGAAGCAAATCAGCAGAGGCGGGAGAAGGCACTATAACTTTGGGAAAGGTTTAAGACTTTGTTCTTCGAGAATTACTTCGAAGAGGCGTGAAGAATAGGATGGAGGTAAAGTTTCTAGAACTAAAACAAGGGGAGATGACAATGGCACGATGTGCGGCCAAGTTCAATGAACTCAGCGATTCCGCAACACATCAAGTGAACCTTTGAAGAAAGGAAAGCTCGGCACGCTTGAACTTGGACTAAAACCTTGGTTGTTCAACAAGGTGTCGATCCTTCAAATTGACTCTTCTTCGCCACCTTATTGGAGAAGGCGATAATTCTTTGAGGGAGGTAGCGAGGCATTGAGCCAATACAACAAGGAGAAGAAGAAGCGAAGAATCTTTGGATGAGAGACTTCGTGGAGGGAGTAGCAGTGGTGGAAGTTATTTGGGAAAGAGGAAATGGGATAACCGCAACAACGACAACAACACCAACCACCGAAGCATCAACCAGTCAGAAAATTATCAAGGAGGATTCAAGAAAAGAAGTGAAGCTTGCTCGAAATGTGGGAAAAACCATCAAGGGAATGCTGGAAGGCGCAACATCTGCTACAACTGCGGCCAAGAAGGGCACATTTCACCTAACGCAGCCGAAGAGGAGCAAGGGATATTTTGCGTGTGGCTCAACTCGAGCATCAAATCAAGGATTGCCCAAAGAAAGGGACAACGGAGGAAGCGCCAACAGGAGGGGAAGCGTGGCGATGATCGGCGGACCAACGCAATCCAACCGAAGCCATTGCCGAACAACTTTAACATGATGCCGAGAGCCGATGAATGAAAGGGACGTGGTGTCGGTATTCTCCCAATCAATAATATAAACGCCTATGTATTATTTGATTAAAATGCTACCTATTCCTTTATGTAATACGAAGAATTTGCTAATCGACTAAACATACCTCTTGAACATTTAGAAAACTCATTGAACGTAGAGATTGTGAATAAGGAGGTAATTCCCATAGAGTTTATTTACCGAAACTGTTGTGCAAACATTAGAGGTCACGGCGAACGTGAGACTTAATTCCGATTAAAGCGGGGGAGAGTTTGATGTGATATTAGGAATGGATTGGTTATCCGCCACGCTGCGATAATCGATTATCGGAAGAAGAGTGTGAACCTTCGGACCTCAAATCGGTCCTAAGTTAGTGTTTTACTGGTAGCTCATCACTCAAGCAATCGTGTTGCCTTACGATGATCTGGGCCAAGAAATTGTTAAAGAAAGGATGTGTGGGTTATTTAGCTTATATAGTGGACATTCATCAAAAGAGGATAGAAATGAAAGATATATTAGTGGTAAAAGATTTTCAAGACGTGTTTCCAAGCGAATCGCCTGGCCTTCCGCCGCATGAAGAAGCCGAATTCATAATAGACTTAGCACCGGAACCACACCAATTTCGAAAAGCCCCATATCATATGGCGCCAATGAGAAATGAAGGAATTGATGATTCAATTGCAAGAGTTGCTAGATAAGGTTACATTCGACCAAGTGTGTCTCCTTGGGGAGCACCAAAGTTGTTTGTAAAGAAAAGGATGGATCGATGAGACTCAGTATCGATTATCGGAGTTGAACCGAGTGATTAAGAATAAATATCCATTGCCAAGGATAGAGCGACCTCTTGATCAACCCAAGGGAGCGAAGTGTTTTTCCAAAATAGATTCTGAATCCAGGTTATCATCAGTTGAAAGTGCGAGAGGAGGACATACAAAAGACGGCATTTCGAACTCGCTTACGGACATTACAATTTTTAGTGATGTCATTTGGGTTAACTAACGCTCGGCGACGTTCATGGACTTGATGAACCGAGTTTTCAAGCCATACTTAGATAAGTTCATAGTAGTATTTATCGATGACATTTTGATTTATTCAAAGACAAAAGAAGAGCACCTTAGAACACACGAAGATGGTATTGGAAGCATTGAGAAGGGAGAAGATGTATGCAAAATTTTCAAAATATGAATTTTGGATGGAAAGGGTCCAGTTTCTAGGACACGTGATAGATCAAAATGGAATTTTCATGGATCCTGCAAAGGTGGAAGCGGTGAGTAACTGGGAATAGCCGAAGACTCCAACAGAAGTTAGGAGTTTCTTAGGTTTAGCCGGGTACTATCGAAGATTTATCCAAGATTTTTCTAAGATAGCAACCCCGTTAACCAATCTAACGAAGAAGACAGAGAAGTTTGTATGGACGGAGAAATGCGAGGAGAGTTTCCAAGAATTAAAGAGGAGGCTGAGTGAGGCGCCTGTATTATCATTACCAGATGATACGGGAGGACTTGTGGTGTATAGTGATGCATCGCATAAAGGACTTGGTTGTGTGCTAATGCAACATGGCAAGGTCATTGCATATGCCTCATGACAGTTAAAAGATTTTGAAAAATGATACCTTACCCATGACTTGGAGTTAGCGGCGGTAGTCTTTGCATTAAAGATTTGGAGGCACTATTTGTATGGAGAAAAATATGAGATATATACGGATCACAAGAGTCCAAATATATCTTCACACAAAAGAGTTGAACATGCGACAAAGAAGATGGTTGGGCGCTCAAGGATTACGTTGTGAAATTCTTTATCACCGGGAAAAGCAAACGTTGTGGCCGAGCGCTTTGAGTAGAAAAGGAAGGGAGAAGTTATTCAAACCGACAACTCAAGAGGATTTAATAAGAGAAATGGAAAGGTTGGAAATAGAGGTGGAGGAACCAAGAGAAGCGGAAGGAAGATTTCTCATGATGAGAGCTCACCCGAAGCGTTATTGGATAGAATGAAGGAAGCACAAGAGAAAGATGAAGAATGTGAGAAGATAAAGAAGAAATAGTAGAAGATAAGGAAGAAAGGTTCAAAGTAGATAAGGATGGTATATTGAGATTCAAGGGTTGAAGTATGGGTGCCACCAGAATTGAACCGAGAGAGAAATCCTACGAAAGCACACAATCTGACGTATTCCAGACATCCGGGAGGCACAAAATGTACGGGATCTTGACACCATTTTGGTGGCCTAATTTGAAAAGAGAGGTTGCGCTGCGTGTGTTAGCGGATGTCTTACTTGTCAAAGAGTCAAAGCGTAACACGAGAGGCCAAGTGGACTACTTCAACCATTGGAAATACCGAATGGAAATGGGAGCACATTACGATGGATTTCTTGGTTGGACTTACGGTTACACGTAAAGAGTTACGATGCCATTTGGGTCATTGTGGACCACTAACAAAGACGACTCATTTTCTACCCATCAAGATTCGATTCAATTTGAACCAATTAGCAAACTTGTATGTAAAGGAAATCGTGTCGCGACATGGAGTGCCGGTGTCGATTGTCTCCGTCGAGATCCGCGTTTCACATCAAAATTTCGGAAAAGTTTGCGAGAACGAATGGGAACTCAATTGAGATTGAGTATCGCTATCACCCTCAAACCGACGGCGGAGTGAGCGAACCATACAAGCGTTGGAGGACATCTTTGAGAGCTTGCGTGATGGACTTCAAGGGAATTGGGACGACCATTTACCATTAGTATAATTAACCACAATAATAGCTATCATGCGAGTATCGGTATGCCGCCATATGAAGCTCTTTACGGGAGAAAATGCAGGACGCCATTTTGTTGGGATGAAGTCGGAGAACGACGACTTTTGGGACCAGAATTAGTCTAGCAAACGGCCGACGTGGTAGCAACAATAAGGGGCAAATTGGTAGCAGCTCAAGATCGCCAAAAGAAGTACGCCGACTTGCATCGTCAGAACCAAGACTTTGAAGTCGGTAGTTATGTGTTTTTGAAGGTATCTCCGTGGAAGGGAAAGATCAGATTCAGAAAGAAAGGAAAATTGAGTCCGAGGTTCATAGGGCCATTCGAGATATTGAAGCGAGTGGGCGAAGTGGCATACAAAGTTGCTTTGCCACCCGAACTGGAACACATCCACAACGTGTTTCATATTTTCGTACTACGACCGTACAAGTCTGACTATAAGCACGTAATTTCCTATGAGCCCATTCAAGTAGAGAAGAATCTGGCATATGAAGAAATTCCTGTTCAGATAATAGATAAGAAAGAGCAAATGCTAAGAAACAAAGTTATATCTTCTGTTAAGGTTGTTTGGCGAAACCATGATGTCGAAGAGGCCACGTGGGAATTAGAAGATAGGATGAGGAGAGACTATCCCCATCTTTTCGTATAACCCTGTATCAATTCCGAGGACGGAATTTTTATAAGGGGGAGAGGATGTAATACCCGTAAATTTTATGATTTAATATTATTATTAAATAGAGCCGGCGAATTATTTATTTTACAAATGCTTACATGGCATGAGAAGAGTAACTCAATTGAATTAAAATTGAGCTGTTTATGATCGATAAGATAGGTTTATGAAATGTCTTGTGTGACACAATGATGGACTTAGTGAAGGTTGAGTAAGCAATTGCATGTTTAAGGTCCAAATAATAAATTGGGAGTCTAGCCCAATAAGTTAATTGATGGACTTTTGAGTTAGCCCAATAAACTTGGGATATTTAGAATCCAATCGAAATCCAACAAAATAGTTAATCGAGAGTACAAGTATTGGTTAAATTAAAATGTGGCGTGAGACGATGGGGCTGGCCAAAGCTAGCCCTTGTCCATGTCTCGAGATCTACTCTCTTGTCCCCAAATTAGGGTCACCAAGTACAAAGAACGATAGCTAAACTCTCTTTACGCAAATTTCAAGTTTGCTAATCCTAGGCATGCATGACTAGCTAAGTGGCCAGGTATGGAGTGATTGAACAACTCCTTAAATAACCATTGTTCATTTCTATTGCACCATGAATCCCAATATTGGGTAAAAGCAAGTGTCCGCCCATGTTTTCTCTTTAAATACAAGCCACTAGGGCGATCTGTTTTAGTGATAAGAGTGTTGGAGAAATCGAGTAAAGAATTCTTAGTTCTTAAGCATTACCAAATCGATTGTGTGAGATATCAAGGTTAAAGCTCGAGAAGGTATAATTTCTACTCCGTTCTTAACTTGAGTCTTGTTGATTCTCGTTTTTTTCAGATTATTAGGTCAAGTATGATGAATTAGCGGGATAAAGGGTGTTTAGAAAGTTTACCTTCGTTGCATGAATACGTTAAAATTGTCTGCGGAATCAAGTTGTGGCTACTCGCAAAAGCAGAGCATGTTCACCGCTTTTGAAATCCATGGGGTGCAAATGCACCATGCTTAGGAACCATCTTTGATGGGTTCTTGGTGTGTCGAGACCTTGTATTAAGAAATTCCCTTAGGTTGTATGCATATAGTAAAGTCTTAAATTAACCCGACGAAGTTAAACCTTGTTGAAGTAGTGTAGACCGAAGTCTCTGAAGGAGCTACTTCGGACAAAGCGTGATGTCTTCGGACAAAGCGTGATGTCTTCGGACAAAGCGTGATGTCTTCGGACAGAGCGTAATGTCTTCGGACAAAGCGTGATGTCTTCGGACAAAGCGTAATGTCTTCGGACAGAGCGTGATGTCTTCGGACAAAGCGCGATGTCTTCGGACGAAGCATGTTGTCTTCGAACAAGCCATAATATCTCCGGACATGGCGAGATGTCCCGGAACTCAGAGACAGCATCGTAACTTGATATAAGGATGGATTAATAAATACTCCTATACTGTCGTAAACTATTAGTATACGAATGAGTTCTAAGTAGAAATTTTACCAACTTCGGAAAATAAATCTAATACTTGCAAACATGCGTAGAAAAAGGTCGGTGGGATTAATAGACGTTATGGTCTACTTAGAGCAATGAACCTCTTAGAACTTCAAGGAAGAAAGATTATGAATAAGCTAGCAGTGGTCAATAGTATGAGCATGTTAGTGTACCATTATGAGTTTTGATGGAGTGCAATGAGATAGAAAGAAAAATGTGTTATGTGTACATGTTGTTGATATATATCAAGTGTGTTTGACTAATGAATACCTATACTTACATGAATAGGATGGGACATAGTTCGTTGAGGTGATTTTAAGCTATTAGTAGTAATCAACGCTAAAAGGCAAGTTTCTTACTCTACCTTGATTTCAAGTATGCAAGTTTTCTATCCCTAACTTATTGTTATTATTGGGCAACCTCACTCAAATTTACAATGAGCAAGTATCCGAACACTATTATTACTGTGTTGCAAGTTCCTTAATTCACACACTTCATACGTTGAATTGTTGTCATATCAATCATATTTTATCAAGGAAATATCTGCTTCTATTCGAAAATCACTTGTATACCTTGACGTTGTTGTAAGCATTGGACTAATCATTCCTCAATGCATGATGAAAAAACTCTCTCTAAGCCCTTGATTCGACTAGACTATTATTATGAGTTAAAAGAGCTATCCAAATCGATTGATTTGGTGTGGACTATCGTAAATCTCTTGAGATGAACAACCCTCATAGAAGGAAATTATATATTGTCGAGACCAAGCGTGCATATGAGTATGATTAAATGTTATGCATAACATAGGGTACCTTAATTTGATCACGATGTACTCGTGGATGTTGGATTCTGATGTATCTCTTGTTAATTCTAGTAAGAGTTCTTGGTCCTTAGTAGTTGCTTTCGATTATTCAATTATGTTGAACCTCGAAATGAATAAATCCTAAGATTTTGTTGATATCCTTCGGTCCATAGCGACACACGTTGAATACTCTTGGTATTCTTGATATCCTTGAACTATCAATTATTATTATACCTTTGAAAGATTCAAATGCTATAAGCGCTTGTTCTTCTAGCTATATTGCTTCTTTGGGCAAACTTGTTGCTCATTCTTGCTTCCTAAAACATTACGAGTTAAAAGCGAGAGCAAGGCGGTACTTGAGGAAAGGACAAGGGAAAGGGCAAGCGAAAGAATAATTTAGCCCTTAAGACTCAAGTATTATTATTATTGTTATTATGATGTATTCAAGAATGATTAAGCTATGTTAAGCTAATCACAGAATGGTTGTAGTAATGGTTACGGTACCTTGGGGCGTGAATATTTATATTTCATCAATGTAAATTATCCTATTATTTCCATTGTTAATGATTTTGTAAGATATTAAGTAGTAGTAGTAGCGTGATGCAATCAAAATTGAGATATGAGTGTCTCGAAATTTTGGGGCGCCCACGCACACTTCCTTACGTGCTTAGGGGATCAACCCTTTGTACCATGTATTGTGCACAAACATCTTAATGTTATACGTACGTAATAATCTCTATATTAGGGTTGTTCATCTCAGTTTGACTTTAGGATTTCCGCACTAAAGAAAGTTTAGTTTGGAACTAGCTTATCAGGGGTTCTAAAATTTTAGAACACTCATCAATTATAGATTAATCCAATCAATAGAGGTTTATTTGCTATTCAAAGGTTCAACAAAATAATATAAGATTGAGCAACGATACTTAAGTCAAAGATTGAATAATAATAATATACAATTGAATAGACATGGTATAAACAAAGTATTACACCAAAAAGAGTTAGAAAACTCATTTGGGACAATGAACTTAAACAGATTATGCTTTAAATAGCAAGAACAAGAGTTAGGAATGTGAAACTCGCTCAATTTAAAGAATTAGAATACAAGAGCTTGCATAATCATACACAAGATGGAATCAATAAACTTGCATAAAGAAATATTTGAGTTAGAGAACTTGCTTGACAACCAAAAGGTAAATATAGTTATGAAACTTGCATTCATTATGAAGAGAATGAAGTTAGGAAACTTACCTCGTACGTAAGCTACACCAGTTTAATAAACGTTCGCCAAACACCCTACATATACCATTAGAGTTACATCGTTGATAAGTTATACTATCATTAACCTTGTAGGTTCAATTCTCATAACCTTTAACTTAAGGTCTAACCGTATTGGTTAATCACACAACACAAATCTAAAAAGTCACTATTATATAACATAAAGCTTTAGCATTCAATTCTCCTCTCTACATTTTACAAACATCGAATTTCAATCATTACATAATTTGTTAAGTAATTACTTACAAATCTTTATTTTTGGTATTACACTATATTAAAATATGTTATTATATATGATAATATGATTAACATCTTATCATGAATACTAGGCTAGATTGAGTCAACATGTAATAGACTGCAATTAACAAAACATATCATGATTCTCGCAGAGTGTGCAAGACGTTTAAGCTCACCAAGCCATAGCCTTTGGTGTGTGTAGCCGCTAGCAATGCACTACCTCAGAAACCCAACAGGCACAACTGCGCCATTTTTGCCTTTGAATACCGCTAAGCGTGAAGCTAGGCCAAAGATGCTGTGAGGCGAAACTACTTGAAACTTGACCTGTTACAACGTAAACTCTAATTTTTTCCAATTTCTATAGCAATTCACCAAACCCAAAAGCTATAAACTTACTAAAACATTTCTAAGCATAGATATAACACTTTCAACAACAAAACAACCAAATTTTAAAGGATTAAAACCATATTTTTGTTGTTTTCTCAATTTTCAACACATTTAGCGAATTCAATCACTAAATCTCCAATTCTTAACCAAATTAAGCCATTTCAGTTGCATTGTTTTTGTTTCTTGACATACTAAAACAATCTACAACAAGTTTATAGATTATACTAAAAATTAAACACCAATTTTGGCCTAAAATAAGCCACTGTTGTACACATAAAACTCTGTTATAAAAATTTTCTTCTTCAAACCAATTTCCATGAATTTGAATACCAAAATCTATCCACAGATGATAATTATCAGATTACACATGCATATGATTAACACTTTAACCCTAATACAACAAAATTTCAAATCATAGAGAATAGATATTGAAAAGAAAAATTTGGAATTAGGATAGATTATACCTTAATCCTTTGTTAGTAAGATGATATAATAATTTGCCCAAAGCCTTCTTTCTCCTCCAACCCTTATCAATTTGCAGAAAATACACTCAATTTCCTCTCTCTAGCCTACTCTCTATTCCTTTGTATTTCTCTGTGTTTCTTCCTTTCTACCTTTTATGTTCTTTCTTAGCTTAGGATATAATACGCAAAGGAATAAACTGATATAGGCCTCTTTCCCACGTACACTTCAGTTAAGAAAAACAAAGAGCCTATATCAGTTATATTATGCCAAAGGTCACAAGGCCATGTTTGGCTACAACTTAGATTATGTTTCTAATTTATTTTTATATTACTTATATTATATAGTTCCATTTGTCACACATTTTTTTTAATTAGTTTTAATAACTTACAATTACAATTATAATAATTATAATTTTTATTATAATTATACTTATGTTTCACAAATTATTACATATCTAATTTAATTATTAAATTAAACTAGAACATCATTTTATTTAATTTAATTATTTCCTTAAATATTAAATAATTTATTTAATTTAATTATTTTATTAAATTAAATCTTCAAATAATAAAATTACCATTCATTACTTTAGTTAACATACACACTTAACTAAATTATTACACCATAATTTCATCAATTATTTATTTATCTCAATAAATAAATTAATTAAAATGTTTATTTAATTCAATAAATATTTAAAATTAATTAAAAAATTCTCGTTCGTTACATCAATCTTGTTTAAAGACTATTTGTGCTATTAGATTGGATTATTTTATCCAATCGCTATATCCCCCTTTTTCGGGGTTGTTCACCTCAAACTTATCATAAGATTCCGCACCAAAATAATTTAGTTCAGGATAAATTCTCAAAGAAGTACTTGAATTTTCATAAACATTTGTCTAGCTGAATCAAATAGCTTAGACATATACCAATAATTTGAATATCAATCGAAACTTTTTTCTGGCTAATTCAATTGGCAATAAATCATTTTATGACGTCATGATACCGCACTGTATTTATAGACCGTTTGAGGATTTTTTTTTTCATTTTGTGACTTTGTCATATTACATCGTACCATAGTGGGCTGACAATCCTTAGATCTCATCCAACACTAGGTAATTCTGCATTGATAACTCCATCTTTTTTATCATATCTGCACCAGGTTCAATGATGCATTAATGGTATATAAAATACATTTTGATATATTACAAATCATTTTTGTCTAGGCAAAACAATTAGCTTAGACACGTCAATAATAAAACTTTTTCAAACTCATTGGTTCAGTAATCTAACCCAATATTTTTCTAATATGCTTTTATCAACACGAAGCTAATAATTTTGAAGTTTGGCATAGCTAGAAGATTTTGAATACTTATGCTTCATCCATTAATCTCCAATTTTCTCCCAAGCTTCATTGCCACCCCCGGAGATAACCCCAGGAGATCAATTCCAACCCCTAGAGATAACCCCGGAAGTTTAGTTCCAATCCCAGAGACAATCCCAGGAGATCAAATCAAACCCCTGAGACAACACCGAAAGATCAATTCCAATCTTGGAGACAACCCTGAGAGATCAAATCAAAAGCCCAGAGACAATCGCGAGGGATCAAATCCAAGCCCCAAAGACAATCCCAAAAGATGAAGTCCAGTCCCGCTGACAACCCCGGGAGATCAAGCCAAACCCCGAAAACAACCTCAAAAGATCAAACCAACTTCAGAGACAACCCTGAGGAATGTCAGAAGTCAACAGCTGTCCAATCTCGGATACAACCTTGATAAAAGACAGCTACAACTGCATCAAGCCCGGAACCAACCCGGGAGGTGCAAAATTGTAATTTTTCCAAACTCAACATCAATTCAATCTAAATCAATGCAAAAGAAGTCATGTCGAACCATAACATCAATCCCGAGTGAAAATAGCATAAGATAACTAAACGGATAGACTGCGAAGACTTGAAGATCTGGCCGTGGACCCATCTTCTCAGATTTAGAAAATGTCAAATCCCATGTCATTCTGTAGCTCTCGTCAAGGGCTTTCTGAAAAGGTACTGCACACCTCCATCGCATTTTTGGATTGAAAGTTATGAAGGTTCGAGCAGAGAATGTATTGGACCGAGTGCACGTACTTCAAGACAACATGACCCACGGGGCAAGTTTCCCGAAAGGCGACCACGCGAAATAAACTCATGGCTACCATACTTTAGTCTATAAATAGACCCCCCCCCCCCATCAACCAAAAAAAGAAAAAAAGAAAAAGAGAGAAAACTCTGTCCATTTCAGCTCTTAACCCTTCTATAGTGTTCCAAAATTTATTATTTTTCTTTCTAAACACTTGTATACATATATTTTACGACATATCAAATTTTAACCGGTGGAAATCGAGTTTTCAAGCTCCAAAAGGAGTCTGAAGCCTTCTTTACAGCACAATGTAAGATTTTTTCATATTTGAAGCTTTCTACTACTTTAATATATATATATATATACATATATATATATATATATATATTACCAGTTTGGCCTGGATTCTAAATTTGTGGCCTTTTATTGCTTATATATATATATTAACTATTTACTGTGTTTAAATATCTATTTTAACTGCTCATTCAATGTAAATCTATAATATGTAAATCTGTGGACTATATTTATCTAAATCTAGCCATATCTAACTTTTAACCAGTTCAAAAGTTGTAAAACTGGAACTGTTAAGCTAGAATGGCTAAGATTTATTTAAATCTAGTTTTCTTTCTAGTTTTTGTAAATATTAAGCAATGGTGAGCCTAGGAGCCATGGGATCTAAGATCTAGCTGAGGGATCTAGATCTGGTTCCCATGATGGACCTTTATCAGCTGTACAGCCAGCTTGTAAATCATATTTGCATTATTTGGACATCCTTAAATGGCTTTCATGCCCACAAGGAGCCTGACACTTATATGTATATTATTTTTTCAAAGATGTTTCGCATCTCGAGAATAAAATCAAATCAAGTCGAATACGGAATAAAATGAAAGTATCAAAGGCCTTAATTACTATGTGAGCATAAGGGTTTGAAAAACTATTTTCAAAACATCATCTTTGTACATATTGCTTAAAATTGAACTTTTATACAAATCAAACCCTTTTTATATAGGTGCAAATGAGACATATTACTACTTCCAAATAAATGTACTTAGGCCCAATTAACACACACACACTTCAAATAAATCTGGGAATTGAAAAGACGTGGTAACCGTGTTTTCACGGAAGTTGGGGGTGCCTAACACCTTCCCCCCGCTTAATCAAGCCCCCAAACTCTATGAATCTCGGTTTCTAAGGCCTGTTAAATACAGTCTAATAATTGGGCCTTTATGTAAACCGTTTCAAAATCGGTTGAGTCAGTACAACCATTTTAAAACTACCAACTAGCGACTCTGAATTTTCAAATCGTCGACATTTTGTGTCAGACTCTTTTCAAATTCTCCCTTTCAAACAAAACCTAACACAAAAAGAACATAAAGGGTAAAAAAAAGGAATTTCAAAGAAAAGAGGGAAAATTTTCCCGAAGTCAACAGGTGGCGACTCCACTGGGGATAGTAGAGGGCTTAAACTGGATTTCAAACTTTCAAAAATCCCTTCTGCTTATATATGAATGTTGCCTTTACATTGAATGGATGTAAATGAATGCTTTATTTACTGCACTTTAGTGCCTCGAACAATCTATGCATATTGTATTAGTGCATCGCACAATTTCATCATTTCATATGGTGAGAAACGATGTATGTAATTGTATTATGTGTGATTCCTCCACAGGAGGCAAACCCGTCGGTGTTTGATTACTGGACTCAACAGAGAATAATCTCGCAAGGCTCAGGAAAGGCACCACTCAGATCTGCTCCAATTGAAAGATCGGATTAACTTCCCATCTAGTAAATTGCAATGATCTGGGGACCTTCATGCCGAAAAGCCACGAGAGTAGCCTAAGATAGGTCAGCCTCTGATAAACCAAACACGAAGGGAAGTCTCTTCATGCCTTTCCTTTTTAATTCCATGTAAATTCTGATTCAATGTAAATTATGATTCTATGTAAATATAAAAGAAAAAAAATGTGAATATACATTCCTTTCCCTATCAAAAAACAGTCACGCTATCCTATCATCAAAACAAATGACATCTGTTTTGTAGGAAAACATTAAAAAAAACTCCTAAAATAGACACATTGCATAACATACAGACTATTAATGTTTATCGAGACTAAACTACATAGTCTTTTTGTAGGGAAGCAATTGGTCCCGTTACTCGTTCAAAGTCCAAAATGGCACTAAGTCCACCTTTAGACATGGTTGCAAGTTCCCAACCTGAATCTACTCCTATTTCTCGAGAGGAGTTTTAGGGACTAAGAAATCAGATAGCAGAATTAGCTGTCTCTTTGAAAGAACATAAAAAAATGACTCAGGGTCAATAAATACCCACTCGAATGACGAATCCTCTCTTGCATGGGGAGGAAGTCTGAAATCGACAAGAAAAGAAAAAAAAAGTAGATACACGAATCTCAAATCCATGAGAAATCCAACAAAACCCTTGAAATCACTGATCTTAAAAAAGATCAAGAAACTAGTGATATCTGAAAGAAAGTCCAACAAATGGAAGAAACCATCTGGTCAATCAAAGGGACTAGAACGTATGGAAAGGTGCCTTATTCAGACCTTTACATCTTTCCTGGGGTTCATTATCCAGACAAGTTCAAAACTCCTAATTTTGAAAAATATGACGAATTGAGAGACCCTTACACTCATCTAGAAAGTGTTCATTGGATAACTTGGATCCTATGCCGAGGATGAAAAATTGAGAATGAAGTTATTTCAGAAGAGTCTAACAGGATATTCCACAGCATGGTATGCCAGATTGGACAATTCTAAAATCCATAGCTAGGAAGAACTAGCCCATTCTTTTCTAAACCAATACAATTTCCAATCACAAATGGCTCCAAATAGATATCAAATTATCAAAGATAAAAAGCAGAATACTGAGTCATTCAGATAGTATACCTAAAGATGGAGATGTCTGGCTACTCAAGTAATCCCACCAATGATAGAAACTGAGATGGTAATGAACTTTATTGACATACAAGAAGGTCCATTTTATGAGAGGGTCCTAGCAGGCATAGGAAAACCATTCTCAGAAATGATTAAACACGGAGAAATGGCTAAGATCTGGAAAGATTAAAGACCTCACTGCTTTAGAAGCCGTGGCTGAGCACATTCAAGCTGAAAATTATGTGAATAACCCTCGGAGAGTTCATAAAAAGAAAGAAGAGGATGTATCCTTGGTGCTGCAAGGACAAACTCAGAGAGGCAATCAAAACTTGCCCATCCAAAGGAAAAATTATTCTCCTTTTCAAGCATCTACACAATCCTCAAATCCTCCATTGCAAAAAGTTGGAGAGGTCGGATGTTAAAGATTTTTCACACCCTTAGGGGACTCATTGAAAAATATATTCAAGCTTCTGACAACATAAAAAAAATTGTCCAGCTCCTTCCTCCAGCCAATCCAAGTGGAAGGAATTTTGATATAATTAGGAAATGTGCTTATCATTCTGGAGCTCCGGGGCATGACACCCAAGATTGCTGGTCTCTCAAACACAAAATCCAGGATGTAATAGACAGTGTGAGATCGTGGTAACAAAACCAAAACAAACACATGTGCAAGATAACCCTCTCCCTCAACACAAGGAAGAGAATGTTAATAAGATCAGCAGATAGAGTGGAGAAAGTTCCAGTTACCTCATATATGTAGGTGATTGTCCCTAAACCAGTAAATATACTTCTGATAAGTGGGATTATTCAGTATTCTGGTTTATGATAGAGCGAGAATTAAAGTTTATCAAAGAACGGGTTGATCAACTGGCAGAACTAGTGATACATCAGCATCAAGTAACTCAGCAGCTGATCAGTCAGGGGTATACAAGTCTCCTCTCCCTTATCACTATGAATAAACAACAAGTCCAAGAGAATGAAACATTAGAAGAAAAACTTGCAATGAAAGGAATATCCCAGGATCTTCAGAACTATGCAGACCAAAGAAAGTTTACTCCTTTGGGTCAACCAATGGAAGAAATCTTGTAGATGTTGATTAATGAAAGGAAGATCACAACACTGTTCCCCCTAATCAATCCACGTTCCAAGAGATTTAATGTTACTGGGGTTTGTCAATACCACTCTAATACTATGGGTCATAGCACTAAAAGTTGCTGGGCACTTCGTCATCTAATCCAAAATATGATTGACAGCGGTGACCTACAAATGGCAAATAATGATACTGTGCCACCTGAGGAAGAGATGATATTTCCCCCCAGAACACATATATGGAGGGAAGTTATAGTAGTCATATCCTCTGAAGGAGACTTATCTGCAACACCTCTTGCAATCCAAGGAATGAAGCACAAAGGAGTAAAGAACACTTTGAAGGTGAATGTACCTGAACCATTGATGTTGCCATTTAGGCTGCAGTATCCCATTATCAGCCTGAAGAGAGTCTCATAGAGCTATGGGGAGGATGAGGGATCAACTTCAAATCAAACTACTGCTATATTAAAGGAAAACCCATTGTATCTACATCAGCGAGTAATGAAGCCAGACATCAAATCCAAGGAGAAAGTGCCCGATGAGAAAATTGAAAAATTCCTCCACAAAATGGGGCATAGTGAAGCCAAAGTGATGCAAAGCTTGTAACAAGCACCTCAACAGATATCCATTCTGGACTTGGTATTATCCTATGAAGATCATCGCAAGGTCTTAATTAAAGTACTGGAAGAGGTTCACCTGCCAAAGTCGGTGGACGCTGAAAAGTTTCATCATTTGGTAGATGATATTTTCAACAGTAATGTGATATCTTTCACCGATGATGACATACCACTCAAAGGGACGGTTTATTCTAAGTCATTGCACATAGTAGTGATGTCTTCAGGATATGTGGTCGGAGGTGCTTTAATAGATGGAGGATCTTCCTTGAATATCAGTCCCTATGCCACATTGGAAAAAATGAAGATCAATCCCAATTGAATTCGAAGTAGCCACATAGTCATAAGAGTCTTTGATGGATCTCGATGAAATGCTCTAGGAGAAATTGAACTACCAGTGGAGATCGGTCCACATACCTTTTACATATCCTTTCAAATGTTAAACATCACCACATGATATAATTTGTTGTTAGGAAGGCCATGGATCAATATGGCAAGAGCAGTTCCATCTACCATTCATCAACAGGTCAAATACATCATCAACGGTAATCTGGTAACTGTTAATGTTGAACCAGAATATCATGTTCATACGTAAAGTGATGTGCCTTTAATCAGTTTCAATGAATGAGTTGAGTTTGTTAGTTTTCAAGCCCTCAAGGTGAGCAACACTCAATAACAACCTATCGGGGCCCTAGCTTTGAAGCCCAGAATTTCTACCGAAGTAATATTGGCAAGTCAGGAAATGATATCCTTGGGTTTCCAGCCTGGACAAGTGTTAAGAAAAACTCAGCAAGGAATCAGAAGTCAGTTCAAATTCCTATCCAGACAGGGAAGGATGGATTAGGCTATTCCTCTAGATTATATCATCGGAACCCGCACAAGCATCCATCGGTTCCTTCCACTACCATTCTGCTACCTAATCTTATAAAAGTAGGATTTGTAAAGCCTCTAAGGAAATTTCTTTTTTTCATGGTGGGTATGCTGATTCTTAGGCCCAAGCTGGATAGTGGAAAAGAAGTCCTAATTTTGGATCAAGAAAGCGAGGAAAGGAATCAAAGACTCAAGCAAGAAGTGAAAAACCGGTTATCCAAGATGTACTTTCTGGTGCATACTGAGGCTATGAACAAGGACATCCCAGATGATGACTATTCAGAAGAACAAATCATGACCCCTCGCATCAATAGGGATAAGGAGAACGGCTTAAAAGAAAATACTGACCTTAATATGAATTCATTTATGGTCATCATCAAAGAGGAAGAGGACATCAACCATCCCTTCATCATGGCTGTCCACAAAGATTTGATCTTGGACAACTGGTGCAGCACTCCTTGCATCTGCTGAAAAGGGTAAAAAGGGCAGAAAAACCATCTACTCTAAAGTGTAGATATTATGAACTTCTTACTTTTGTTGCACAGTACTAGCAATTACTTTTATCATGCTTTTGCTAACACTTTGTATTATCAAACAATCTCAAATATTAAGTGAATGCATTTTGTTTTACAACTTTGATGTAGAGTTAGACTTTGACTTGATGGGGATTGTGCAAGAAAAGATAAAGAACTATGAGGTGTCTGAGGAGATCAAAGAATGGGTCAAAGATAAACCTAAACCAAACCTTGATCAAACTACCTCTGTCAATATCAGAACCTCAGAAAACCCTAAAGAAATCCAGATAGGCATGGACCTTACCCCAAGCCAAAGAAAAGACATGATTGCTATACTAACCCAGTTCCATGATGTGTTTACATGGTCATATGAGGACATGATCGGTTTGTCTACTGATATTGTCATTCATCGCTTGACCATTAAAGAAGGATTCAAGCTAGTCAAGCAGATGCTTAGGCGATTAAAACCTGAATGGAGTAAAGCTTGTCTCAAACATAATTTTCCAGTAACTTTTATCCACATACTAATAGACAACATGGCTCTGTATGGCATGTATTCTTTTGTTGATTGCTTCGTTGGGTACCATCAGATCATGGTTTACTGAAGAGGACAGGGAGAAAATAGCCTTCATCACTCCCTAGGGAACCTTCTATTATAGATGTTTATCTTTTGGCCTTATCAATGCAGGTGCCACCTATCATCGAGCCATGATGGCCCTTTTCCATGATTTGATGCACAAAGAAATAGAGGTTTATATGGATGACATCATCGTCAAACCCCAGAAAGAAGATGACCATATCAACCATCTCAAAAAGCTTTTTAAGTGATTGCGCAAATACAACTTGAGGCTGAACCCGACCAAGTTTGCCTTCGGTGTCAAATTAAGCAAGTTGTTGGGATTTCTAGTAAGCCACAAAGGCATTGAAATGGATCCCGCCAAAATTAAAGCCATCACTGAGATGCCCGTGCCCTTGACAGAAAAGGAAATACAGGGATTTCTAGGGAGAATCAATTTCATCGGCAGATTCATCTCTCAACTTATAGCAACGTGTGAGCCCATCTTCAAGCTGTTAAGGATAAATTCCTCAATGAAGTGGAATGAGGAGTTTCAAAAAGCCTTCCTTTCTATCAAAAAGCAATTGGTCAAAGCTCCTGTCATGGTACCTCCAAGGGATAATATTCCCATGTTTATGTACCTGTCAGTCAATGAAAATGCTATGGACTGCATATTGGGACAAAAAGACAATAGAGGCAAGGAAAGAGCTATTTATTACCTCAGCAAAATATTCAGCAGCGATGAGCATAAGTATATTTTGATTGAAAAGACATGTTGTGCATTAGCATGGGCCGCCATGAGGTTACAACATTATCTCCATGTTCACACAACCTATCTCATATCCCGTATGGACCCTCTAAAGTACATATTCAACAAACCCATGTTGAATTACCGACTGTCCAAATGGCAGTTGATCCTTCAACAATTCGACATCACATCACCTACGTGACTCAAAAGTCCATCAAAAGTCAAAGAATTGAGAATTAATTGGCCGAAGAACCATCAAAGAATTTCGAACCCTTGAAAATGTATTTCTTGGATGAGGGAATAATGATAATTCAACAAATCCATCAGGAAAATACAATCCGATCTTGGAAATTATATTTTGATGGAGCTGTAAACATGAAAGGTGTCGGAGCAGGAGCAGTTTTGGTATCAATTTTGGGAGAACAGTATCTCATGGCTATCAAGTTGTAGTTTGTCAACACTAACAACATAACTGCGTATGAAGGCTGTATAATGGGATTGAAATTAGCCCAATCCATGGATATCAAATGGTTAGCTGTCTTTGGCAATTTTGAGCTGGTCATAAAGCAAACTGTTGGGGCATATCACACCAAAGAATTGCATTTGCTACCTCATCATTGGAAAGTTATCAAGATGGCTATGGAATTCAAAGAAATATCCTTCATCCACATCCCTCGGAACAAGAATGATTTCGCAGATGCACTAGCAACCTTAGCTTCCTTGATCAACATATCTGAAAGGGGACGAACCCCAGATATCAAATTTGCAAGCCAGAAGGCACCAGCCTATGGAAATTACATTAGAGAAGTATCAGATGAACTGCCTCTCATCAAACAGCCCTAGTATCATGACATCAAAGAATATCTTCGAGATGGATCTACGCCCACTGGGGTAAGTCAAGCTGAAAGAAAGTAGATCCATAAAATGGCCATGAAATTCTACCTAAGCGGAGATGCACTTCACAAAAGGGATGTGGGAATAGGCCTTCTAAGATGCCTAGACAAAAACCAAGCCCAAAGACTTATGGATGAAGTCCATGGTGGAGTATATGGTCCACACATGAGCGACCATTTGTTTGCCAAGAAGATATTAAGAATGGGGCATTATTAGGTCTCTCTCAAAGCTAACTGTGATGATCAAATCAAGAGATTCTATCAATGCCAAATTCATGGAAATGCCATCCACGCTCCTCCAAATGAACTACACAATATGAGTTCACCATGACCCTTTTCAATGTGGGGAATGGACGTGATTGGGCTAATCGAGCCCAAAGCCATCAATGGTCATCGGTTTATCTTCACCATGACCGATTACTTCACCAAATGGGTAGGAGTTATGACACCCCCAAAATAGGTATACATCACCCATCTTGGGTTGCCAGATATATGGTACTGAATACAAATACAAACTTCTTTTATACAATACGACAAAAGTGTAGCTGAGAGTTTTTACACGAATATTGTCTCCTAGACAATATTCAAACTCAAATGGAGTCCTCATTACAAATATTATCACACTATTTTATAGAATAGTGAGGACTACTAAAGCAACCATCTGGACCGTCACTCCATTCCCCGACTAGTCCTAGCTATATTCTCATTTCCTGAAGAGAACAATGAAAGCAAAAGGGAGAGCTCAACTAGCCCAGTAAGAAATATTATGACTAAGATAATGCAGAATAAATTATCCTTAGCCTTCAACAGTATAACAACTGATAGAATACAATAGACAACAAGTTTTAGATCAACAACTGTAACGGAATAAGCAATCCATTAGAAGAGTCAAGTAGAACATAATGTCTACTATCTCCTCTAAATTAAAAGTCCATCGTTAATATTTTATTCCTGTAATACTCATCAACAGTTCTTTGTTATACCCAAGACAAAAAGAACTCTCATCACCTGTCTTCACCTGAACCACCAAATATTATAGTTAAATCCACAATTCATATTTATAATCATATAACTCAACAGTTTCTCCTTGCCACAAAGGCTTAATAGAACGTTTACTCAATATCCTTACCCCAAAGGCTAAAGATATTCAAATATAATAAAAATGATCATACCAATCAGTTGTCAACCTTTGCACTACGGGCCAAAGATATTCAATTGTAAAAACCAATAGTCATGAGCATACCAACCAATTGTCTGTCGATTGCACTACTACTACCAAAGACATTCAACTGTTAACTAATGGTCATGATCCTGCCAATCACATCATCGAAATATCCATGCACTACGGGCCAAGGATATTCGTTATTATCAACAGTGGTCATGATCATGTCAAACACTTGTCCATCTTTGCACTACGGGCCAAAGCTATCAATCAATAGTTCATCTTTGCACGTAAGCCAAAGATATACAACTATAAAACCAATAATCAACAGTCCATCTTTGCACGTAAGCCAAAGATGACTTTCATCACAATATAAGCATGAGGATGATGACAATGATATAAGCATTAATCAAACGAAATCAAGGATAAATATTAAAGACTTTAAAATTATCGAGAGTTTAAAAATATCCAAATTGTCAACATGATATTGCTTTGTGGAGTAAAATTCAAGAATAATATTCATGTATCAAAAATAATTTGGACGGCAATGAAATAAATTTTTCGGGTGAATAGTACCCCATGAATAGTACCTCGCGAACAGTACCCAAGCATGAAAAGTGCATCGAATACCCGAGTGAATATTATTTGAGTGAATAGTAACCAGATGAATAGTAACCCATGAATAGTAACTCGTGAATAGTAACTTATGAATAATATTCCAGCATGAAAAGATCAATAATTATCAAGAATGCTCAGAATAATATTTTCATGAAAAGATACTGGATGAAGCGCAAATATCAAGGTTATTATACCAATTTCATGGAATATAGAAGCAATACTTCAACAAAATGAGTACAAAACTAGGGATACAAAACGAAATAATATTACTTACATACTACATAGTATGGAAGAAAATATTATTTCATACGAATATTGAACAAAAATAATATCCCTTACGAATACGAAAGAAATAATACCCCTTACCTCAGAAAAAGACTAGATACTAGAGTAGTGAAGTAGCAGACTACTCTTCTTCTTTCTCTCTATAGATTCTCTCTCTATAATTTCTCTTGTGAGTCTTAGTGAATTTGTAAAAATGAAGAAATAATGAGCTTCTATTTATAGGAAAATATAGTTTCAATAATTGCACGTTTTGGGGTTCGAAATATTACAGTATAATACCTTCATATTTTCTTTCATTTTTAATTTAGTCTTGCAAGTATTATCAAACTTGCACCACCTCCCCTAATAGTATATTATATGAATCAATAGTACAATCATGTGACTCAATAGTTCTATATATGTGAAAAAAATAATTACAGTATAGTACCTTCATCTATACCTTCATTTTTAATTTAGTCATGCAAGTATTATCAATCTTGCACCACCTTCCCTAATAGTACATACATGTGAATCAATAGTACACACATGTGAATAAATAGTTATAAGCATGTGAATTAATAGCAATTACTTGCTCATTTATTCGATTAATTACCCGATTGGTCAATTTAACCTCCAGAAATCAATTATTATCGAAATAATTGTCGATTTCCAACAACACTAATAATCCCAACACAATGAAAATATTTTTATCAACAATTTCATTTTTGAATTTTCAAAGTTTGACTTTTTCCAAAAAAGGTCAACTGTTGACTTTTTGACCAAAAAGTCAACCCTGGTAAATTTTTTGTTTATAGTCTATTTTTACTAATTTCATCGTTCTGGACTCAAATATCACGTTCGCGTCTCCAAATTCAACTCCGAGCTCAAATTTGATTTTTAATAACATTCATCATTAATATTATAACTCACAATATTAACAACCAGATCGTTCTCAGGAAAAAGGGGGCTTTCCGATAAGGATTTCTCCCTATTGGGGCACAATTAGGTGACCAAACCTCTCCTCGACAGAACTTTCTAGACATCGTCAATATTGCAAATAATAATATGAATAACTTTGTCGTCTCAATTATTGATTTAATAATAATAAATATTATGCAGATGATACTGTGACAATAATTGAAGCAATAATATGAGAGATATTATGCAGTAATTATTGTAGCAATAATTGAGTATAACTGAGTGACTTCTTACGTAAGCATCAATAATTAATAGTGTGTGCTACTATGCAGCCACGCGTATTACTATACTTTTACTACCGGGTAGTTCAACAGTTTAACGGTAACACTTTCGCTGTTATTTTTATAAAAAGATAATTTTCTCGTTTTCTAACTACGATAATACTTCCGTTGTGGGGTCCACCAATGATTATGTCATCGTACGAATATTCCCTATTAAAATGAATATTCCCCGACCAATCGAATATTCCCCGACACAACGAATATTTTATATCAACTTGCTTACTTTGCAAAATTTTCACATATCACCCTTAACTTTAACCTTTTCTCAATTTAACCATTTACTAAATAATAATTATAAGAAAATTAAATACTTTCATTTCATAAAATTCAGGGTCATACAGAAGCGGACTCTTTTCTCAAAGTCACCAAAGAGGTAATCATTGGTTTCATCAGAAGCAATGTCATCTGTTGATATGGACAACCGGAGGTGATCATAATGGACAATGCCAAAAACCTAAACAACCAGATGATTGAGGAATTATGCAACAAATTCAACATCAAACATCTTAAATCCGTCATTTATCATCCCAAGATGAATGGTGCTGTTGAAGCAGCCAGTAAGAACATCAATAAGATTATGCAAAAGATGTTCGCTAATCACAAGGGATGGCCAGACTTATTGCCTCTGACTTTTCTAGCCTACAGAACGTCAATGGTCACTTCTACTAGGGCTACCCGCTACTCATTGATCTATGGCATGGTTGCAGTGCTCCCCATAGAGGTAGAAATGGAGTTTTTAAGAGTGTTGATAGATGCTCAAATGGAGGAAAACCAGTGGTTGCAAGACCGGTACCACCAATTATCTCTGATAGATGAGAGGAGGACCACAACCATCTTTCATAGTCAATTATATCAACAAAGGATTGCTCGATCATAAAATAAGAAAGTCTGGCTACAACAATTCAATGAAAATGACTTGGTATTAAAGAAAGTCCTTGCTAATCAAGATCAATCTAAAGGAAAGTTCGCCCCGAACTGGGAAGGCCCTTTCATTGTCAAAGAGTGTTGACGGGAGTAGCCCTCAGACTACAAGAAATGGATGGCGAAGAATTTTCCCAGCTTATCAATTCAAACACTGTGAAAAGGTATTATGTCTAAAATCACTTGCAAGCCAACATCCTGGTTTTGTAAAAAAAATCATCAAAAATTAAATCAATCAAGTCAATTCAGGTTTTCACTAGAAAGCCGAAACTACGAAGACCTAATTTCCCCTCATCAACGGGAGTACATAGGCAGCCAACTATGGTGTGGTCTAACCCCTACAAAAATCACAAAACCCTTCAATGATTCAGCAATCAAAAGATACAACTCTTCAACAGATTAAACCAAAGCCGGAACTACGTAGACCTGATCTCCCCTCATCAATAGGAGTACTTAGGTCGCCAATTATGGTGTGGTCTAACCTCTACAAAAATCCAAAAAAAACCCCTTCAACCAAGCTTAAACTCCAATAGATACTTTTCAACCTTTAAAGATAAACCGAAGAAGGAACTACGGAAGACCTGACCTCCACTCATCAATTGGAGTATGTATGCAGCCATCTATGGTGCGGTCAAACCAAGAAAGAAACCCAAAAACCCAAACAAACACTTCTCAAACTGTTCAGCTCAAGCTAGAGCAGGAACTACATAGACTTGATCTCCCCTTGTCAATGGAAGGACATAAGCATCCATCTATGGTGTGGTCGAACTCTCAAAGAGGAAAGTCAAACCCTTTGTTTAAACCTTAACCAAATCAAAAGACCTATCCCAAGACACTAAAAAGTTGGTACACCTGAAAAACCCAAAGATTAACGACCCAATCTGAATGATCCTAGGACATCTCAATGTCAATCCATCAAGGAGAAGTTTGGGACACATCAAAATAGCAAGTCATAAAGAAAATGACAACTATCAAGCAAGTGACAAGGCATGTCTAAAAGGGAAGTGAATCAAAATAAATTTCCTTGCCATATAATACTGTTTGGTATATACAATGTATCCTGTTCATGACAAAAATGGCTAACCTAGTCTGTGCAAGAAAATGAAAGCTAGTCTATAAACCCGTAGATAAAAGGGCCAGCAAGTCCAACATGATGTCCCTCTCAGAAGATGGAGGCGAATCTATAAGCTCCTACCCTAAGGTATCCATGCGAGCTAGAAGATCCACGGCCATCTAAATAGTGCTACCATGATCATTTATGAATGCACTCATATCCGTAATAATGCTAGTCGTGTGAGATCTAAGTGCAGTACTATCAGCAGTGGAAGCGTCTCGGATAGCTCGAGCCTCATCTCGCTCAATAAAAGCAGCATCTTGAGCCGCCCGAGCCTCATCCCACTTAACAAAAGTGGCATCCCGGGTATCTCGGGTGTCATCCCACTTAATAAAAGTAGCATCTCTACCAGAATAAGAAGTCAACATTAGAGCCCTAGCTTAATCCCTCTCAACTGTCATCAAATGTAACCTCTGCTCCAAATATTCTACAAAAGATGGAGCCATAGCAGTGAAAATGCTAGGGGAATCATAGACCAGAGCTGTTGTCAAACCAACAAATAACTCATCCTTGGTAGGAGAACCAGGGTCCTCTATAGGCTCCTCATCATCAGGATCAATACTCGGCTCAGAGTGAACAACTATAGCCGATGCAATATCTGCCTCTAACCATGTAGAATACTCTGAAGAATGACCCGGATGACTAGTTGAAAAATTAGCCCTCTCTCGACGAGTCCAACAATCATAAATCCTGGGCAAGTCCTCTCTTGACAAAAGGCGAGCTGACAGTCGCTAACCCAATGCCCCGTCAAAGGGGTGAATATCCTGAAACTGATTAAACTGTCCCATGATAGCCAGTGGATGATACGTGGTCACCCCTCTCAAACCAGCTAGGGGTAGATATTCCATGCTAACTACATGAGTAATAAAGCTATAGGGAGAACTGAGTCCTGAACAAGAAAAGATAGAAAATGGATCCTCAATCCCTGTTAAAAAAACTAACCAAGATACTACATCTGTACACTCAGTCAACTGAAAGGAATAAGACATGGCTATCTCATGAGTAAAGCAGTACCCATGATGTCTAAAGGGGCCAATCGGTCTCAAGTGTGTCAGAAACCACACATACAACAAAAAAACACTGCCTCTTAATAACCCCACATGATAGGTATGGAAAAATATGGCCGACCACAAGGTCTCTACCAATATCATGGGTAAGATGGTGTAACCCTCCCTGAGAGCATGGACTACCGTAATCAGGCCAATATCCAGAAGATCCATATATAATGTCATGTACAAATAGGCCACAATGCACATCAATAGGATATCTATGCGGGTAACATGCCACTCACCCCCAGTAATGGTGAAATCCCAGAATGTCGCAGATAACTGTCCAGTGGCCCAAATCGATTAATCAAGAAATCCATCGACACCACATGCCTTGAGGTAATCTCTTCCAGGGCAACTCTGCGTCGTAAGCTCGTCAAGGTCATAAACTGTCAGCTCATATCACCAACACCCATCTTAGCGCAAGGCCGGTCCAAGGGCAAATTTGTGAGACGCTCATATTCCTCTAATGTAGGAGTAAGCTCACGGATATCAAATCTAAAGACATGTCTTTGTGGTATCCAACAAGATATCATGTCGTCTACTAAGACCAACAGTACTTGGAACATCAGGAGGGTCATAGAATGCCTCAATAATTGATCAACTGTCACCCGATATGTGGGAGATAAACTGTCATACCAGGATCTCAAAGAAGAGGCTACCAATATGGGTGGGGTATGTTCAATCCGGCTAACCATAGATGAAGACATCTGTAGGTCGTATCATAAGACCATCCAGGGGTCAATGCTAAACTCACCTATGTGAATGCATATCCATGACATAATTCATGTGTCATGATAAATGAAAAATAAAAAATGATAATATGATGTAATGAATAGAAAGCATTATACATACATTCCTAAATACATCATTATTTAATACATCATCTCTGTATACAACTGAAAATAAAAAGTACAGGAAAATGGGGCGCAACCGCCCAATATGTAACAAAGGCTTATCAAAAGATATAACGATAAATGGGGCACAGCTGCCCAATATCTAACAAAGGCTAATCAAAAGAAATAACGAGAAATCTATAAAAAGAAATCAATGATGTCCACATCATCCAATCGATCCATCTGATTTAACTCCTCTTAAGTCAATGAATCTTTACTAAAAGGGATGTTAGGTCGATACAAAGGGAGATCTGCACCGGTAAAGATATCAGGGAACCCACAGCGGTAGAAAGCCTCCTTAGTAAAAGGGCCCTTTGACAAAGTGAAACCATCTAAACCCATCAGGGGAATCTCAGTGATCGACTGAGATAATGGACAATGTCGCATAGCAGAAGGAAAGAATGAAATGTGAATCTCCCATGTGGTGCTCCTGATAGCACACTCTCCTAAATAGAGCTCCCAACTTTCGTCAGTTAAGAGGGGAATCCGACGGGTGGATAATATATACTCGACTCTAGCCGGAAATCCACCCTCAAAGCCTACTGTCAAATGGTCCTCGGAGTAGGGAACCCATATTATGACATTGGCTGTCAACAGCTCCATTTGTAAATGAGAATGGGTAAACCCCTCGGCTACAAGAACTTGTACAAGAGTGGAGTAATGTCATCGATGTCCCCGTGGATAGGTCTCCAGACATAATGTAGTAATGGGATGAAGACTGATCGCTCGAGCGAGGGAAAATGAAAGATAAAGTGAAAATACTCACCATCAAAAATGGGTAAAAGCCTAGCCAAGCCTCCGTCACGCCCTCTGAGCGTAGGCGCATCCCTCTAAGGAAGTAGACAAAGGTGTATGTGTGACAACCCGAGAATTTAGATGATTGTTAAAATCTTAAATGATTGAATAAAGGTTCAATAATAAGACCTAGTCTATAAATAGAGTATGGAATAAAGAATTCTGTGAAGGATTAGTATGGATTTGAAAGTTGTTGATGAACTTATAGGGTTAAGTATATGTGTATATGTGATTTTGGGAATAGTAATTATGTGTATACAGTATATGTGGTTAAGGGTCAATTGTTGATTAGATAAGTGTATCATTGACAAACCCTAATGTTATGTTAAGAACTTCGATGTTTAGTGAGAAAACCCTAATGATTCGTTAGAAACCCTAATTTCATTTTTGGAAACCCTAACTAGGAATTTTAAAACCATAATTTGGGAACCCTAATGCTAAGTATAAAGACTTAAGGGATATAAGTTATGTGTTATATGTGAAAAGACGAAATTACCCTTCAAGTTATAGGAGAAATTAATAAAATACCCTTAGTAGGTGCGAAATGACTAAAATGCCCTTTTACTTAACTTTTAAGTAAAAGATATTACAAAATCTTGGTGAGTCACCAAGCTAAGTTATCCCATGTGCTTAAAAATCTCAGCAAATTAGATTATGTGCCACCTTGCAAAATTAAGATTAAATGAATCAAAAGATTAAAGTAAAGAAAACCTTTACTTTACTTCTCATTCTAACCAAGACCTTCTCTTTCTAATTTTCGAAATTGGAAAGGAACTAAGTCATAAAGTTAAGCCATGATAACTTCATAGCAAGCCAACATCAGAAATCAAAGTGTTGAGCTTTAAAGGTATAAACCCTAACTTAAGCTAGATCCTTAAGCTTTTATGTGATTATGTGTTTTGATGTTTAGAGTACTATTTTAAGATGCTATTTCGTGATCTTTGATGTTATGTCATGGATCCATAACATCTAAGTGCATGAAAATAGGTTTTTAAAAACTGACTAAGAACCCTAATTTTATGGCCTAACAGCCATATGTCAGGGCCCATAGATCTTTGTGTGTTAGATGTTAGGTTGGATAGATGTATTCTTCTTATTCTATGCCATAAGGAGAGTAGACTGGAAGTGGAATCAAGTCCATACCATGTCTAGATCTCAAGTTATTAATGGTCAAACATGGTTGACCAGTCATGAAAACTAATTTCTGGAAAACCCAAATTTTTCCAGAATGTCTGACAGTGACTTTGCAGGCCTTAGATCTTGCTATTGTTAAGTAGTTAGGCCATGTAAGTGTATGGGTTTTGTAAACTGACATATAGACTAAACAACCATGCCATTAGAACACCAAAATCATGATCAGAATCAAAGTTATTGTGGGTCAAAATAGGGTTGACCACCTGCCTTATGAAGGTTTTTGGAATTTCGTGATTTTCAAGAACGACTTCGACAATTAATTTGACCAAATTTCAGATCTTTACATTTGTGATCTTTTGTTAAGCTACAAAAGCTTATTACTTTTGTACCTTGACATACATACTACATAGTTGTGACACTTAAACACACTGAGTAAACCCAATATCCAATATACAAAGCTCTAAAATAGGACCCTTGCAGTGTTCTTCATTTCTGGGTAACCTAGAAAATGAAGAACATGTCTGACAACCATTTTGATTGATTATATCTTCTAGTTGTGATGTAGTATGGCCCTGCAATTGGTTTGTGTATGTAGAATTACATCAATACTACATCTTTAACATCTTTACATGCCCAGAAACATCAATATCTAAGAATTACATGTGGTCAAACTAGGCACCCTATTAACTGTGTTTGAATGTTCTTGAGGCTCAAGAATATCAATAGCGACAGTTTTGTCACTATAGACCCCTTTAGTGACAGTTTTAATATAAATTAATTATTTAATTTAAATAATTAGAAAAAAAATGATTAATAATTATGAAAAATTCATAATTAATTTGTAAAAAAATTTTTAAGGTATAAAAATTGATTTTTGACAATTTAGAATATAATTCATTAATATTTTAATTTTTTTAAATATTAAAGATATTTAAATTATTTAATTATTATATTAAATAAATTACTTAAAAATGATTTTAATACTTTAAAATCATTTGAAATTATTTTAAAGTGTTAGAAAATATTTTAAGTTATTTTGAATAACTTTTAATATTTTAGGATGAATTTCATTAATAATTTAATATTAATGATAATTAATTAATTTAATAGATATATTAAATAAATTATGGAAAAATTGTTTTAATGTTTTAAAAATAATTTAAAAAATGATTTAAAGGTTTTAAAAATGTTTTAAGTTATAAAACATAACTTTAATATTTTTTCATGAAATACATTAATATTTAATATTAATGGCAACTATTTAATAATGGTTTTAAATATTTTAAATCATTTAAATGTGATATTAAGGTATTAAAATAATTTGAGATATTATAAATAATTTATAATATTATGATATGGATTTCATTAATATGTTAAATTAATTAAATATTAATGATAATGGAATTATGTGATATTTAAATCATATAAAAATTATATTAATGATTGAAAAATCTTTATAAATGATAATAATTATTTGAAAATTATTATGAGCTATTGAAAAATATTTTGATTAAATAATAAATTACCTAAGATAATATTAAAGCGTTTAGATAGAGTCTTATTGATAATAGGCTCAATAATTTTCCGATTAGGCAATCGAAATGTTGAAATAGTACCGAACTCAACTTAGACTGAAATAGTTTGACTTGATACTGGGTCTTATGTGTTTTATTAACTGTTAGGATTATGTGGTAATGTGTTTAGGTTATTTTATAACTATAATTAACAATAGTTAATGTGATGATATTATTCTAATTGGGAGATCGATATTATCAATATTAGGTCTTCAGATGAAGCTAAATAGATTGCGTAGCAGTAGTCGATGTTACAGCCATGTTCTCTAACTCAAATTCGAGTTATTATTTTTCAAGCACAGTAGTGGATAATTATTGATGATTATACCACGTCTATGATTTATTGATTCACACTTTGTACATATTGCATATGTTCATCAAATATGAAAGGCTGATCACCTTCATTACCATTTGGTCCATTTGATTTGTTAATGTTCATTATTGACAATTCAGTTTATTATTTCGGTCGTTTAGTTATGAAAAAGTATTCATGTTGTTTCACAATGATTATATTGTTAAATTTTTTGTCAACTTATTATTTATTCTTTCAATCATGATATATCTTTTCTTGAACTTAAACTTGCTGGGCAAACTTGTTGGTCACCCTTGCTATATCATGATAAACATTGCAGATTAAGACGAATACTTTGGATATTGGAAAAGGAAAATGACATTGTATGTCGAGTAAGATATTGAATTCAGGTAATAAGTTAAGGTTATCGACTTTGGGAGTTATGTGTAAATGTCAATGTATAAACAATATATATTTATATCTTCTGCAATAGTTATAGAATTAGTGTACCAGGTTTGTGGTGATTAGTACCCGAATTTGGGGATGCTACAGTATGAGCCCCAGTTAAAGTCTCTGATATGATCCAGATCACGAGTGGCGCTGACTAAAGCGAAAGAAACCGTCGAGGAGTTGTCCGCTAGGAAACAACCCCTATGATGATCAGGAATAATCACCGAAGAATGCGATCTCTAACCCTCGGATCATCAGGAAAAGGCTCAGTCAAAGCCCCACTCACGGCATCTACACTTAAGGGCCCGGAATGAATGGTCCAACCCTTGAGGGTCATGGCCAGAACTACCAAAAGGGATCGAACAACGGTCGGGGAAATGTCAGCCACCAAAGGCACTGGCTCCCCTTTAAACTCTAACCCAGTGATGAATCGCCAATCTATCAGTGTTATCATCACCTAACAATCCAGCAAATTGAGAGACTAGGTTTGGTGGAACTAGCGCTCAGATAAAGCCCTCAGATAACACCATGGGCAGTGACAGGGAGGGAAAGAAATGAAAGCCTTAAAGCCCCATAAATGGACGATCTCCCAGTACTTTGAATGGAGGGTCTGGTACAAAGAGTGAATGTTAAACCAGTTACCCCTAGGCTGAGTAATGCCGAGAACCTACATTAAATTGCAAATCAAAATCAAAACCCTTTCCCCAAAAGTGGGAAAAAAGGATAAAAACGGCTATTATCTCATTTGCATGAAGATAGATCGAGGGGTGACGACTCAAATTATCCAGAAGATCTAGAATCATCACGTTAATAGTTAGAAGCTCCCAGCATGGAACGAACAAATAATGAGCAGGATCCACAATAGGAACATCTTCCTCCTCATCCACGACATCCGGCCTCTTAATTCGGATAGGGGGAATAATTGACTTAGTTAACCGGCGAGGCTGCCGAGCTAGACGAGGCTGAGGAACATCAGAAGCTCTCCTCCTCACACCTGCAGAGGCCCTACAAGAGCTACTCGGCTAGTCTGGATCCATAATCTGGACAAAAGTCTCCAAATCACCTCAGAAAGGGTGAGGTAAGTTCTAAACTTAAAGCTCATTAAATTCAAATAATTGCTTCATGCATAATCTAATTCCTGATACATGCATTATGTTAACATACATCCACAGTAGAGTTAAAATTGGATGTTCATTAAATGCCCAAACTTGTGAATTTTTTTTTGCCAGTCTCCTTTGTAAAATTAACTGTCCACATGCACATAGGCATGACTAGGTGGCCATTCAGTCGCACACCAGCCCAAAATCATGAACATCTCATATGCATGAAAAAATATCAAAATTAAATCCACCATGGCAACCAAATTACCATGTGTGCTTTATTTGAAAACTTGTGCTCATTTGTCCTCAAATAGGATGAATAAACTAGCAAAAATGGGTGCCAAATGACTGTCTCAAAAGTCAGTTTATTTCACATCAATACGTTCAGCATGGTAAAATATGACCATTTACTAAGTTGATTAATTTTTATCAAGTCATATGAGCATGCATATTCCCTACATTGTGTTTAAAAGCATTCTATATGAAATCTAACGTTCTAACGGTCAAAACTTGAAAAGAAAACATGTAACTTTACCAGAATAGTGCAGAACATTTGTATGGTTACGAATTTTGAAAAAAATAACCCAAACTCAATAGTTCTGAAGAGAAAATTTTGGATTTTCTATTGTGTTCAACTTGAAAATAACTTGTGAAAGAGAAGGGAGGGAGTAAATATACCCACGGGGAACCGCGAGTCAACTAGCAGCAGTCACAGGTCTACCTTTAGCCACCCAGGGTGGTCCCCACCCCGTCCGGCTCGATCAAATTTGAGTTGCAATGGAGTTCCCAGAAGATGAAATGTCAAATTAGGGAAGAAGGTGCTACATGATTAAGCGAAAAGGGCCTAAAATCCTTAATTCAGATACCAAACTTCTGATATACATGTAAGTCATTGGTATTAACCTAGACATGGGGTTCAAAAAGCCGATGATAGAGGTTATTAAAAGCATCCTTTGTCAAAACATCGGGAAGGTCCGGTGTCATGAATCGTGGGTATTGAATTTTTAAAAATGTTTAGATTTGTTTAGGGATATAACTCATCAAAAAGATATCCCCATCAATGATATCAGACATGTATTGTAATTCAAACCATTGGCGATAACTCCAACATAACATTAAGAATGGTCCGATGATGTAAGACTTTGAAAGCTACTTCAACGAAGCTCAGAATGTTTGTCAATGCAAATCGTTGGCTACAACTCCAGCGTAACATCGGGAATGGTCCAGTGATGTAAGTTGTTGAAAACTACTTCAACGAAGGTCATAATGATTGACAGTGTAAACCATTATCGACAACTCTAGTGTAGCATCGAGAAAGATCCAGTGATGTAAGCCATTGAAAAATATTTCAACCAAGGGCAAAGTATCTGATCTTGCAAACCGTTGGTGACTTGCAAACAGTTGGTGACAACTTTTGCGTAGCATCAGGAAAGATCTGATGATGAAAATTGTGAAAAATAATCTTCATCGGGGAGGACCAATAATGGAATCAGTTATATAAATCCCCAACCAAGGCACCGCGAAGGTTCGGTGATTTCTATACCGTTGTAAACTACTATAAAAGTAGGCACCGAGGAAAGCTGGTGATGGTCTACCTTTAAAAAACTGCCATTCGAGTAAGTATGGAATTAAGAATTCTGTGAAGGATTAGTATGGATTTGAAAGTTTTGCGAAGAACTTATAGGGTTAAGTATATGTGTATATGTGATTTTGGGTATAGTAATTATGTGTGTACAGTATGTGGTTAAGGGTCAATTGTTGATCAGATAAGTGTATCATTGACAAACCCTAATGTTATGTTAAGAACTTTGATGTTCAGTGAGAAAACCCTAACGATTGGTTAAAAACCCTAATTCTAGTTTTTGAAACCTTAATTTCATTTTTAAAAACCCTAAACCCTAATTGGGAATTTCAAAATCCTAATTTGGAACCTAATGCTAAGTATAAAGACTTAAGGGTTATAGGTTATGTGTTATATGTGAAAAGACCAAATTACCCTTCAAATTATAGGAAAAATTACCAAAATACCTTTAGTAGGTGGAAAATAACTAAAATGCCCTTTTACTTAACTTTTAAGTAAAAGATATTACAAAATCTTGGTGAGTCACCAAGCTAAGTTATCTCATTGCTTAAAAATCTCACTAAATCAGATTATGTGCCACCTTGCAAGATTAAGATTCAATGAATCAAAAGATTAAAGATTAAAGTAAAGAAAACCTTTACTTTACTTCTCATTCTAACCAAGACCTTCTCTGTCTCTAATTTTCAAAATGGGAAAGGAATAAGTTATAAAGTTAAGCCATGATAACTTCATAGCAAGCCAAGATCAGATCATGAGATCAAAAATTAAAGTGTTGAGCTTTAAAGGTATAAACCCTAACTTAAGCTAGATCCTTAAGCTTTTATGTGATTATGTGATTATGTGTTTTGATGTTTAGAATACTGTTTTAAGATGTTATTTAGTGATCTATGATGTTATATCATGGATCCATAACATCTAAGTGCATTAAAATAGGTTTTTAAAAACTGACTAAGAAACCTAGTTTTGTGGCCTGACAGCCATATGTCAGGGCCCATAGATCTTTGTGTGTTAGATGTTAGGTTGGATAGATGTATTCTTCTTGTTCTATGCCATGAGGAGAGTAGATGTGACATTCCCAAATCCGGGTCCCAAATCACCACGGATCTTGGTATACTAATTCTATAACAATTGCAAAAGATATAAACATAAATTATTTATACATTAAACATACACATTATTCCCCAAGGTCGAGAACCTTCACTTAATACATGAATTAATATCCTCTCTATCATACAATATTATTATCATACAATACTGTTACAATTTGGCTGCACATGTAAACTAAAGCTGGATCTGTCTTTAACTTTTCCTTGTATCCGATGCATTCGTCTTAATCTGCAATATTTATCATGTTATAGCAAGGGTGAGCATAAGTTTTCCCAACAAGTATAAGTTTATTTAAAGATATGTCATGATGGAAAGAATTGAACAAAAGCTGGCTACAGTTCTACAATATAATCGCGAACTTGCATGAACAAATTTTACATAGTTGAACGAACATTAAACATGAACATATCAATTATATCTGGACCGAATGGTAATGAAGGTGATCAGCCTTTCATACCTGATGAATACATGCAGTATGCACAGAGTGCGATTTAATAATTCTTAGACATGGCAATTAGCAATGATTATCCACAAGTTATATTTGCATAAACAACTCGAAATTGAGTTGAGAAAAACTTGCCTGATCCGTTGATTATCGTTACGCATTTTAATAAGCTTTGTCTGAAGACCTAATATAAATTATATCGATCTAAAAATTATAATAATATCATCACAATATTTAAAATAACCTAAACACATTATCACATAATCCTATCAGTTTATAAAACACATAAAACCTAACCTCAAGTAAAAATTTTTACAATCTGAGTCGAGTTCGGTACAATTCTGACTTCCCGGCAGTCTAGTTGGATAATCATCGAGTTTAAGTTCAATTAAACTCTGCCTAAACACTTAACAATTATCTTAGATAATTTTCTTATCAGTCAAAATAATTTCATAAGCTCGTAATAATTTTCAGATAATTATTATCATTTATCATGAATTTTTAATCATTAATATCGTATTTATAAGATTTAAATACCACATAATTCCTTCATCATTAATATTTATTTAATACCAAATATTAATGAAATACATATCATAATATTATAATATATTTATAATATATCAAAGTATTTTTAATACCTTAAAATCACGTTTATATGATTTTTTAAATCTTTAATTTCATTATCGATAATTGCTTTTAATATTAAAAATATTAATATTTTCATAAAAAATATCAAAAGTTATATTTTATAACTTAAAATATTTTTATAACACTTAAATCATTTCTATATGATTTTTAAATTATTAATTCTATTTTTCCATAATTAATTTAATATATTTATTAAATAAATTAATTGTCATTAATATTAATTAATTAATGAAATTCATCACAAAATATTAAAAGTCATTAAAATAACTTCAAATATTTTCTTATACCATAATATAATTTTTCATGATTTTTCATGTATAAAAATTATTTTTAAATAATTTATTTAATATTATAATTACATAAATTAAATACCATTATTATTCCAAAAATATTAAATATTTATGAAATATATTCAGAATAATTAAAATCTAATTTTCAAGCTTTAAAATAATTTTTAGGAATTTATTTTGAATTTTTAATAATTAAAAACTATTTTTATCTATTTATTAATTAAAATAATTTATTTCCGAATTTAAGTGTCGCTAAAGGTGCATTAGGTGACAAAACCGTGGCTAAAGGTGTTCTTGGGCTGTTCTTCATCAAACCCAGATCTTCATGTTCGGTATATAGGGTACCTACTTTGACCGGTTGTAATACTTTGATCCTTAAGTTTCTGGGCAGTCTAATGTGTTATGATTGTAGTACTTATGTATTACTACAACGAAAAACAACATTCATGGCCATCCTGCATCTTAACAATAAATTATAAGCCATCAAAGTCCTTGTCAGACATGTTCTTCAATTTCTGGGTTACCTAGAAAATGAAGAATAGTCAAGGTACCTATATTGCAGCTTTGAATCTTAGCATTCTAGGCTCGGTTTGTGTGATCTAGTGGTTCATACATGTAGTCGAGACGTCAAGGTACAATTCCATATCATCAGATCATAACAACAACATCACCTATATGATGATATAAAGGCTAATAGTCGACCCTTGTCGAAAGTTAACTTGTTGAAGGTTCTAGGTTTTCCAGAATTTCAACAAAACAGACGGTCAACCAAGGTTTGACCAAGATTAATTTTTCGTTCTAGTCATTATCTAAGTAATATAAAAGCATAGACGTGTAGTCCTCATGTCCATCTACAAATATAATACAACAACATGGTCTAAATCACAAACATAAGCAAGATCAAGGCCCTGCAAAACGCTGTCAGTCAAGAACTGGTTTTCTGGGTTGCCCAGAAAACCGTTTCCGTGATCGGTCAACGTAGTTTGACTGCTTATAACTTGAAATCTAGACACGATCCAACCCTGATTCAAGTTGCAGAACAAAGACCACATAACATACTACAAGTTCAAACATTTAAAATACTAAACACCTTAACAGGGACAGATCTAGGAGACCTGACATGTGACTGTCAGACATAATTTTTCCAGTTTTCTAGATTTCTAAAAACTTCAAAATCGTGCATCTAGATGTTATGGATCCATGATCCAACAACCCAGATCATTAAAAGACACCCTATAATCAAATCATATGATTTCTATGTTTAGGGTTTTTTATACCTTTTCTAAGCTTTGATCTTAAAATTTGACTTTTGATTCCTGATCTTGGCCTGCTAATACATGATCCTGGCTTAGTTTGTCACTCCCTCTCACTCCAAGTCCCAAAATTGAAGAGAGAGAAGGGACTTGGAACAAATGAAAAGTAAAGTAAGCTTTTTCTTACTTTTAATCTTCTAATTTTAGATTCAATGTATACAAGCTATGCAAGGTGGCAAGGAAATCTGATATCGAAAGATTTTAAGACACATGGGACAAACATAGAGTGATGACTCACAAGATTTCACAAATCTTTTACTTAATGTATAAGAAAAGGGTAAATGGGTCATTTTTCTTGTAAATTTAATGGCACTTTAGACATTTGCTACAACCATTAGGGTTTAACATTAGGGCTTGACACTTAGGGTTAAAACCTAAGGTTTCAAAGTTAAATCTAGGATTTCCAAATTAAGATATTAAAAATGGAAAATTAAGCTTTCAAAATTATAATTAGTATTTTCCAATTATATTAAAGTTTACTAATCATTCTCAAGCTTGCTAATTAGGATTAATGATTCCTAATTAAAATTAAAATTACCTAATTACCAATTAGGGTTTTAAATTTACAAATTAGGGTTCATATTCTTGAAACTGAAATTGGGGTTTCCAAAATCGGTTTCTAGGGTTTCTTATAAATCGTAATAATTTTCGAACTGAACGCTGACGTTCCTAATATAATATTAGTGTTTGCCACCGATATAGGTTATCTGGTCAACCCTTGACCCTTAACCACATACTGTACACATATACAACCATATACACAGAACATATACACTTAAACCCTTAAACCTGAATAATTAACCACAATTTTTTTTTATATTCATAAAATTCCTTCCCAAAAATGTCAAATACATTCACTTATTTTCTGTCTAGGTTTATTATTTAACCTTAAATTAATATTTTAAGATTTTAATAAATATCCAAATTCTCAGGTTGTCACAGTAGACTGGAAGTGGAATCAAGCCCATACCATGTCTAGAGCTCAAGTTATTAATGGTCAAACATGGTTGACCAGTCATAAAAACTGATTTCTAGAAAACCCAGGTTTTTCCAGAATGTCTGACAGTGACTTTGAAGGCCTTAGATCTTGCTATTGTTAAGTAGTTAGGCCATGTAAGTGTATGGGTTTTGTAGACTGACATATAGACTACACAACCATGCCATTAGAACACCAAAATCATGATCAGAATCAAAGTTATTGTTGGTCAAAATAGGGTCGACCAGCTGCCTTATGAAGATTTCTAGAATTTCCAGATTTCTCAAGAACAGCTTCTGACAGCAGTTTGACTGGCCTAGATCTTCTGTTGTGATGTTGTTAAGCTAAAAAAGTGTACTACTTTTGTACCTTATCATACATATTACATAGTTGTGACACTTAAACACACTTAGTAAACCCAGAATCAAAGATACAAAGATCCAAAATAGGACCCTTGCAGTGTTCTTCATTTCTGGGTAACCCAAAAAATGAAGAACATGTCTGATAACCATTTTGATTGATTATATCTACTAGTTGTGATGTAGTTTGGCCCTGCAATTGGTTTGTGTGTGTAGTATTACATCAATACTACATCCTTAATACCTTTACATGCCCAAAAACATCAAGATCTAAGAATTACATGTGGTCAAACTAAGCACCCTGTTAACTGTGTTTGAATGTTCTTGAGGCTCAAGAACACCTATAGCGACAATTTTTTCGCTATAGACCCCTTTAGTGACAGTTTAAATATAAATTAATTATTTAATTGAAATAATTAAAATAAAATGATTAATAATTATGATAAATTGGTTTTGATAATTTAGAATATATTTCATTAATATTTTAATATTTTAAATATTTATGATATTTAAATTATTGAATTATTATATTAAATAAATTACTTAAAAATGATTTTAATACTTTAAAAATCATTTGAAATTATATTATAGTTTTAGAAAATATTTTAAGTTATTTTGAATGACTTTTTAATATTTTGGGATGAATTTCATTAATAATTTAATATTAATGATAATTAATTAATTTAATAAATGTATTAAATAAATTATAAAAATAGTTTTAATGTTTGAAAAATCATTTAAAAATGATTTAAAGGTTTTAAAATGTTTTAAGTTATAAAACATAACTTTTAATATTTTGTCATGAAATCCATTAATATTTAATATTAATGGCGGTTATTTAATAATGGTTTTAAATGTTTTAAAATCATTTAAATGTGATATTAAGGTATTAAAATAATTTGAGATATTATAAATAATTTATAATATTATGACATAGATTTCATTAATATTGTAAATTAATTAAATATTAATGGTAATGGAATTAAGTGGTATTTAAATCATATAAAAATGATATTAATGATTGAAAAATCTTTATAAATGATAATAATTATATGAAAATTATTATGAGCTATTGTAAAATGTTTTGATTAAATAATAAATTATCAAAGATAATATTAAAGCATTTAGATAGAGACTTATTGATAATAGGCTCGATAATTATCCGATTAGGCAATCAGGATGTCGAAATAGTATCGAACTCAACTCAGACTGAAATAGTTTGACTTGATACCAAGTCTTATGTGTTTTATTGACTGTTAGGATTATGTGTTAATGTGTTTAACTTATTTTATAACTGTAAGTAACAATAGTTAATGTGATGATATTATTCTAATTGGGAGATCGATATTATCACTATTAGGTCTTCAGACGAAGCTAAATAGATTGCATAGCCGTAGTCGACGTTATAGGCAAGTTCTCTAACTTAAATTCGAGTTATTATTTTTCAAGCATAGTAGTGGATAATTATTGATGATTATACCACATCTATGATTTATTGGTTTGCAATTCATGCATGTTGCATATGTTCATCAGGTATAAAAGGCTGATCTCCTTCATTATAATTTGGTCCAGTTGATTTGTTCATGTTCATTATTGAGCATTAAGTTTATTGTCACGGTCGTTCAGTTATGAAAATTTATTCATGTTGTTTCACAATGATTATATTGTTAAAAGTTTTGTCAGCTTATTATTCATTCTTTCGATCATGATATTTCTTTTCTTGAACTTAAACTTGTTGGGCAAACTTGTTGCTCACCCTTACTATATCATGATAAACATTATAGATTAGGACGAATACTTCAGATACAGGCAAAGGCAAATGACATTGTATGTTGAGTAAGATATTGAATTCAGGTAATAAGTTGATGTTATCGACTTTGGGAGTTATGTGTATATGTCAGTTAATAGCATACGTTTATGAGGCTGAGATGTTTAGCTTTGTACTTTATGAACCAGATAGAAATATAATGTTTCACCGTATGTAGTAATGTAAGTGCTTGTGCTTTAATTCATTATTGCTGCAATTTCACATAGACATATAGTAATTTTGGTAATAGTGTTGATTACATGATTTCTATCATATGTGGAGGTTATGTAAATAGGTCATAAGTCATTGAAAAATGGTTATGTCTACCTTTGTGCTCTTGACTAATTTTCCATGATGAATATATAAGCTTTACATGATGGTAATAGTTAGAATCCCATTCTTTCCAAATTTGATTGATTATTGTAGTATTATATTGTTATTCATCAGTTGAGTTTAGTTTAACTTAAAATTGTGAGTATTCATTAAAGCATATGAAAATAGTGACATGTTTGATGTATGATAATTAGATTTAAAACCTTTCTCTGTGGATCAATACTTTTCTTACTCTGTACTACTTGTTGACCCATGTATGCTTGCATGAGTTAGAGTCTAAAAAGGAGGCAACAAGTTTTTGGCACCGTTGCCGGGGACATGCATTTAATTTTATTATTATTATCATCAATTTTAAGCTAAATTTGTATGACTTAGAAATTTCTAATCTTATCTTATTTCTATTTTTGTTTTTGTTTATGTTTCAGGTACTTGTATATATTTTATGCACACGCGGTCATCCAATTCCGAGTTGACACTTGCTCAGGATAACATTAACAGAAGAGGTTGCAAAACGAGAGTGCATAGAAATTTACAAGTAGCTTTAGAGACCACAACATCTAACATGGCAACAAAAGAGCAAAGAGATGAGCACAGGGCATTGAGAGATTATTCGATGCCGAACATCAATGGATTATAGTCAAGTATAATCAGGCCAGCTTATAGCAGCCAACACTTTCGAGATAAAGCCGGACACTATTCAAATGGTGCAGAATTTGGTACAGTTTGGGGTTGCTGGTACAGATGATCCAAATGAGCATCTATTGAGTTTCATTGAAATATGTGACACCTTCAGATACAACGGGGTGACAGAGGATGCAATCAAACTTAGACTATTTCCATTCTCGTTACGAGATAAAGCAAGAAGTTGGCTTCACTCTTTACCTTCAGGATCTATCACAACATGGGAGGACCTAGCACAGAAATTCTTAGCCAATTTTTTTCTAATAGCTAAGACTGCGAAAATGAGGACATCAATTTCCCAGTTTAAGCAGCAACAGGGTGAATCTCTATATGAAGCCTGGGAAAGATACAAGGAGATGCTAAGGAAGTGTCCACACCATGGTATGCCAGATTGGATGGTGATTAATATGTTCTATAATGGATTAGGATGGCAGTCAAGGCCTATTGTAGATGTAGCTGCAGGAGGAGCTTTACGAGCAAAGAGCTATGAAGAGGCCTATAGTCTTATTGAGACGATGACAACAAATGATTTCCAAAATCCTACAGCTAGGATGCCACAGCCCAAAGTTGCATGTTATTTTGCCAATGATAAACTAAGTAATTAGTACTCAGTTTATGAGAATTGTTATTTGAAATTTATAAATACTACTGTTCGACATTCACTCCTACTTAGTTTATTATTATATTTTCTTTTATTTTAATTTGTAGTATATTATATTATATTATATAATTGGTTTATTTATTTATTAAATTTAATTTATTAAATTAAATTAAATTAAATCATTTTATTTTATTTTATTTATTTTATTAAATCAAATTAAATTTATTATTTTTTATTTTATTACAGATTATATTATATAAGTTAAAATTTAATTTAATTTAATTTACGTTATTATTTTAATTTAATTTAATTTATTATGTTATTTTATATTGTATAATATTAAGTTAATTTTTAAATTAAATTAAGTTAAATTTAATTTATTTTCAATTTAATTTAATTTAAATTATTTTAATTTAATTTAAAATATTTTAATTTAATTAAATTAAATTAAATTTCAATTATTTGATTCTATTTTATTTTATTCTTTATTTAATTATATTTTATTTGTATTATATTATATTTTTTAAAATATTTTTATTAAATTTAATTTATTTATTAAATTAATTCTAATTTGTATTATTTTATTCAAATTAATTTAACTAATTATTTTATTTTATTTTACTTTATTTAGTATTATATTATATTATCTAATTTTAAAATTTATTTTATTTAATAAACTAAATTAAATTAAATTTATTTTATTTTATTTTAGTAGTAAGAAACTAAGTAAATGCTACTTAGTTTATATTTTAATATCGGGAAACTAATTATTAATACAATACATACAGGGCCCACAAATCTTATAAATGAATAATTCTGACAGAATTTTTTTAAGAAATTCCGTCAGAGATAGCAAATATATCAAAATTAAAAACAGAGCATTTCCAAATATATACTGCAGAATACATAAAGAATGCAAATAATATATCACTACAAAAAAATGGGGCTTCAGCAACAACCGATTTTCATTGTTGAAGGTGCCAAATTTCGTTGCAAAAGGGTTTTGGCAACGAATTTACTGTCGTTGCGTCTTTCGTTGTGCAATGAGCATTGCTAATTGTTTCGCAACGAATGTATTTTTTTCATTGCCAAAAGTAATACAGTTTGCAATGAAATTTGGCTTTCGTACAGAGACATCGATCCTTTAGCAACAAAATGTATTGTTGCAGCATAATTAAAATTTCGTTGCTAAAAACCCCATTTCATTGCAAAAGCTTGCTAATTGGCAACAAAATGAACTCTCTTTTTTTTTCGACGACCATGCATTTTCGTTGCAATTGACACCATTTTGCAACGACATTTTTCGTTGCAGTAAATTATGAAAATTATTGCCAAAGCTTGCTTTCGTTGCGGAATGTAAACTTTTTAGCAACGATTTTCGTTGCTGATTATTATTTGGCAACGACATTATGCTGAATCAACAACGAAAATATTTGTTGCTGGTTATTTTTCAATAGCAATGAAAGTCATCGATTAACAACGACATTATATGTTGTCGTTTCTTTATATATGCAACGAAAGTTGATATGATTTGCAACGATAAAAAATATTGCCTTTTATTTTAGTATTAACACCAATATCCTCTCTGTTGTTATTAGGTTAATTTTTTGTTGCCAAATACTATATTTTTAATGCCATTAGCAACGAAAATTTGTTGCTAAATGTATAAAAAATTGTTGCTATATTAAAACTTGTTCAATGCTTTGGTAACGAATTATCTTGTTGCCAAATCAAAATTTGACATTATTTTTGTGTATCTGGCTGGCTCAATGTCCCCATAGCAAATAATGACAAAAATACAAAAAACTAAAATATTATTAACTTAATAAAATCATCCATTACATAATCATTCATTATCTTTAAAATTAACCATCTAAAGCTACTACAGTTCTTCAATCAAAGTATATATCTACATATATAGAGAGAGTACACTTGATACTTTCGTCCCTTATCTTCCGTAAACACAGCACGGAAATTCATCATTTAAAAGATGCAATGTAGTATTGAAGGAGGTAGCTATTTAATGATCATCATCAACATCAACATGTAAGTATCAAACCTGCAATTATGCTTCAAAAAGTTGTTTAACTATAATAAAATTTTACTCTAGATATTTGAGTGCTAAACTTTGAAATCTATTACTTTGACTCAACTCCAACTTACGGGAAAAAGGGGTGGGGGAGAGAAAGAATTAAAATAGAAGTTATAAGGTTTTAGAATTTCTTGGGCTAGAAGGAGTCTTTAGTTGTGCCTTCCAATTGTTCATAGGGGACATAAATGTTGAATATAGTAAAATCTCAAATATACATTTTTTAATTTGATATTCAATAAAGCTATGCTATTTTGTTTAACACAAAGATTTTCATTTTATCCCCATAGAATACCACAATGTGAACCGTGTAATATGATCTCATGGATTGACATACGAGATAAATGTAAGACAATAATGAAGTGAAGAAACAAGGGGTAAAAGTACCTTCATTATGGAGAACATGGGGAGCTGGTTGTGTCCTCTTTTGAATTGGAGTTAACCACATCATATGAGCTTGGTTCTAAATTTGCAGGTCTTGTTGTAGGTTCAAGTTCACGTTGACAATGAGAAGTACTTTCGCCTGCTGTCAAATTATCTGAATCACTTGGAGTCTCACTATGTTCTACCAAATTTTCTAGAGCACGACTTTCTGCCTGAGCATCTAATAGTTTAGTCTCATCCATCTTTGCTATGACAAGTGAGTTAATGCCTCTCAAATACTTGCCAAGCTTGTTATATATTGGCTCCAGTGCTTGGCAATGACCACACCAAGGATCGTATATCTGATTTAAATTCAAATTGAAGTCATAACTAGCATCATTAACAACTTCATTACAATGGTAAGCTTGGCGATGATTTTTTTCACCGATGAGCAAGATTGTACCTCAAGAAGAACATCCTTTGACTCGTCCAAAACAATCTCGTCAAAGTTATTTCTGACAACTATTTTTACATCCCTGTCATTCTGCAACAATTGGCAAGTCAAAAGAGGTTAGAAAAGAAGCTTGATTTTTTCACAATCCCAGTCTAATGAAGAGCAAATACTTACCGTCTCTAGAAGAAGATCCGACTTATAGAAAGGCTTAAGATTGTCTTCAAGGAAATTCTCCCCAAATGACTACCCAAAAAAAGAAGCTAGTATATTAACTAGAGAAACTTTTGAGCATACTCGACTGTCAAAGGCTCAAAGCTCAAGAAAGTGAAGAAAATTGGTGACATTGTACCACTCCCTATGTGCTTGCAAAGATAAAGCATACAGAAAAAAAACACTGATAAATAGAATACAAACTTGAACACTTTGCTCAAGGTCAATTCTCCTTCCAAAGACAAATTTTTGTCATCTTCATTTCCTGTGAATGCAATAACCTACACGTTGAAGAAAACCAACCCAGTCATTACCTTTATTTTTTGTTTCAGCTTTCTCATAACATTATATCAAATCCACACCATAATATTAAAAAAAAAAAATCGAGAAATTTAAATCTTTATTCATAAAATTTGGGGTCTCACAATCTCCCCTCCTTATGAAATTTTAAACTTCGAATTTACGTCGTGCTTTGGTATGTCAAGAGATGAGGATACCTTGACTTCATTTCAGATTCTAACTCTTGACGTATAACCTTTGAGTGTTGAATACGATTCTTCTTATCCAAGATTTTAACACGTATCTCCTCATACGTTAAATCTTCTGCTATCTCGTCTAGTTCTAATTTAATAATGTAGTTCGGGTCGTCCACATATTTATGTAACATCGATACGTGAAAAAAGTTATGAACACGCAACATACTTGGCGGTAAAACGAGTATATAGGCCACAGTTCCTACTAGATCGAGGATTTCAAATGGGCCAATTAAATCGAGGGTTTATATTTCCTCTCTTCGTCGATTCTTGCTTCTAGAATAACGCCCTCTTGAAACTTCTTCTTCAAATTCATCAGCTCTGAGTATGTAGCTTGAGCGGCTTTAACTTTATCGATTAAAGTCGATTCTAATCGTATATTCGTTATCTTCACGTGGGTCTCTAGAGTCTTTAACTCTATCTTCATCATTTGTAAGTTATATAAAATGGGTTTTTGTGTTAACAACATTGCACTCGTAAACTCATACGATCTTCTACTCAATGTGTCAGCTACCATATTCGCTCTTCCACGATGATATTGAATGGTATAATCATAATCTTCAACAGCTCGAGCCAACTTCTTTGGCGCATAATACGTTTGTTTTAGGTGAAGAAATACTTGAGAGATTTATAAATGAGTTTTGTACTGGGGTCAATACAAATTTTGATTTCACGCTCTGGGATAGGCCAATAAGTCTTTAGAAATACGTCAAGAAATTTATTAACGATAGAAATATCATTCAAAACTGTGACCCTCGTCCAAGAATTGGATAGCACGTCACATTGATACCTATCAACTTGCCACCGTTATTCACGATGTCCCCTATAGAAAGTTTGGCTTCAGTGCATTCCACACAAGGAAGTCACCAGATAAAGGCTCGGGGATCTTTACTTATAGCTTGATATGATAATGATTGACTTTTAGTGGTTTGGTTGCTTGAATTCGTATAACAGGTTGGTTAGGAATATGAAAGCTAACAACCTTACGAAAATAATCAATTTTGGCATGATGAGTAGTTAACCAATCAATTCCTAAAATCACATCAAGGGCAAGTATTTTCAAAGAGATAAGATCGACAGGTAACGTGAAAGTGTCGATTTGAATCAACAAGATTTATAAACAGTGGATGTAACGAAGGTTTCTACTAACGAAGTTTCAATCGATAAGTCAAAGTCTAATATCTCTGGAGTCAAATTTAAACGTTAAGCGCAAGCAAGAGAGATAAAAGAATGGGTAGAACCAGTATCTAATAAGGTATAGACTTCGCAAAAATTTATAATTAACTAACCCGTGCTAACTTCGTTTGGGTTACTCGCTTTTTGAGAAGTCACGAAAAATGCTCTTCCTGAAACCACCGACTTTGTTTTATCCGTATCCGCCTTTGGTGCCACCGTCCCAGCTGGACTTGACTTCACTATACGACAAAATTGAGCTAAATGACCTTCTCTTCTTTAAATTTTCACTTCTATTATCTTGGCCATGATTACCACCGAAGTGGTTACCATTCTTGGCATGATAATTTCCCCCACGATGGTCATCATTGTTCCAATGGCCGTTGCCACCGATACGATTATTATCGGGTTGTTGGTCGTTACCTTTTGGTTGTTCTAACTCATTATCGTGCTCCAATAACTGAGCTCTATTCACAACATCTAAATATAAGCAAAGTTTATGAGAAATGAGGTATTGACGTATATCGGGTTTCAAACCTCTTAGAAACATTCGCATCATTCGCTCCTCATTATCGACCAAATGGGATGCAAATCGGGATAACTCAAAATGGCGAGCCTCAGATCTTTAGCGATACGATCATATTATTTTGCTCCATTGCTTATCTCAACATTTTTCGATGCCATTTTCAAACACTGTCACAAAAAAAGGGTTAATTGACATATCACATATTATCCCTATACTCTGACCGACCAATTAAATACCAACTAAACTTAGGTAGGTTATACTAGCGAAGGAATTCCATGTCTCTCCCCTCCTAGTTCTTGTCTCACATCTCGAAGAAGGATCATATCCTAAGCTTTGATACCAACTGTGACGCCCCCAAAATAGGTATGCATCACCCATCTTGAGTCTCCAAATACATAGTACAGAATACAAATACAACTTAATAATACAGCTGTCGTGTAAAATATGACAAAACATAAATTGAGAGTTTTAATAAGAATATTGTCATCTAGACAATATCCACACTTAAAGGAGTCCTCATTACATTTATTGTCACACTATTTAATAGAATAGTGAGGACTACTAATACTATCATCTGGAATCACGCTCCCTCTACTTCCCTACTAGTCATTTCGTTCTCATTTCCTAAAGAGAACAAAGAAAAGAAAAGGGTGAGTGAACTAGCCCATGAAATATTATGACTAAGATAATTTAGAATAAATTATCATTAGTCTTCAACAATGTTAAACTGATAAAATATAACAAACATCAAATTTAACTGCAGCGGAACAAGCAATCCATTAAAAGAGTCAAGTAGAGAATAAAATCTACTATCTTTTATGATTTAAAAAGGTTTCTCATCACTTTTATCGTTGAGACTCAACTTAATAAATAATCCACATCATCCATGCACTACGGCCAAGGATATTCATTAGTATCACAACCACAAATTATCCATGCACTACGGGCCAAGGATATTCGTGTATTCATCAATGGTCATGATCATGCCATAAAATAATTCATCAATCCATAGCCATAATAATACCAAAAACTGTCCATCAATGCACTACGGGCCAATGAGGACTTTTTCCACATCATTTGTAATATTACGGTTATGATTATATCGAATAATCCCTGGTCATAATCATATCAAGTCCATCTATGCACTACAGGCCACAGATGACTTTCAACATAATATAAGCATGAGGATGATGACAATTCAATAAAACAAGTTCAAGAATAAATTTATCTAAAATTCAATAACGTGCAAATTGTCAACATGATACTGCTTTGTAGAGTAAAATTCAAGAATGCTCAGAAGAATATTTCCATGAAAAGATACTGGATGAAGCGCAAATATCAAGGATATTCCACTAATTTCATGGAGTATAGAAGTCAAAACTTTAACTAACTGAGTATAATAGAATATATGAAACTGCAAATGGATTTTCGCCCGCCATGCGGTAATCCACGTATACAGATTATTTCCACAATTTAATAAGGAATGAATACAAAGGATCATTCACCGTGCATGTGGTGATCCATATAGACAAGTTATTCCAACAGAATAATAAAGAATGGAATAATAGAAGGATTCACCATGCGTACGATATAGACTACGACGCATGGTTATTCCCAATGTAATAATAAAGAATGGAACGAGTCATGCGAACGCGCAAATAGGATATTACGAAGAATAATAAAGAAACGAGAACCGAATCGTGTGAAAATTAAGACCGACATGATATTCCAACGAATAATAAAGAATGGAATAACAACGAAATCACCATGCATGCGATAGAATCGCACAAACAAAAGTTATTCTAACGAGAATAATAATTAATGGAACTGTGTCAGCGTAATACGCTTGACCGGCGAGATATTCCAACGGAATAATAAAGAATGGAATAACAGAAGAATTTCACCATGTATGCGGTACTTCGCATATACAGATTATTCCAACATAATAATAAAGAATGGAATAACAAAAGAATTTCACCATGTATGTGGTACGTCGCATAGACAGGTTATTCCAACATAATAATAAAGAATGGAATAACATAAGTTTTCTTCATGAATACGAAAGAAATAATACCCTTTACCTTAGAAGAAACTGGATATATGAGTAGTGAAGAAGCAGAATACTTTTCTTCTTTCTCTCTATAAATTCTCTCTCTAGAGTTTCAGTGAATTCGTAAGAAATAATGAAAGAATGAGCTTCTATTTATAGGAGAATGGACTGAATAGTAACTAATTCATGAACGGTCCAGATTGATTTACTTTTAAACCGGACGGTCCATATTGATTTACTATGCAGTTTTAATAAAATATTCTAATAAAACAAAATCTTTTAAATAAAATATAATATATTCTATTTATAGTCTAATAAAATAAATAACTTTATAAAAGTATTGTGTTTTATATAAAAAAGATTTTACTATGCAAAAACACTATGCAAGCACTATGCAAAACACTATGCATAATAAAATATAATATATTTTAATTATTGTCTAATTTTATAAAAGTATTTTGTTTTATATAAAAAGATTTTTACTATACAAAATACTATGCGAACACTATGCATAATAAAATATAATATATTCTATTATAGTCTAATAAAACAAATAACTTTATAAAAGTATTTTATTTTATATAAAAAGATTTTACTATGCAAAACACTATGCATAATAGAATATAATATATTCTATTTATAGTCTAATAAAACAAATAACTTTATAAAAGTATTCATTTTATATAAAAAGCTTTTCCGTTTTATTACATTAATAATACTAATAAAACAAAATATATATATATAAACTTCCGTGACTTCATAAAAAGACACCTCAATATATTTAACAACATTTATCATCATTATTATAATTCACAATATTAATCGACCAGTGTTATTCCTGTGAAAGAGGGCTTTCAATAAGGATTTCTCCCTATTGGCGCGCAAATTAGGTGACCAAATCTTCATTGGCAGAACTTCTAGACATCGTTAATATTGCAAATAATAATATTAATAACTCTGTCATCTCAATTATTGATTTAATAATATATAAAATATCGACAATAATTGAATTAAATAACGTGAGATACTATGCAACAATTATTGTAGCAATAATTGAACAAAACTGAATGACTTCTCACGTAAGAATCAATAATCAATACTGTGTGCTACTATGCAACCACGCGTATTACAGTACTTTTAACACCGGGTGTTTCAACAGTTAATGGTAAAATTTCCGCCTTTATTTCCATAAAATATTTTCGTCGTTTTCTGAATCCGACAATAATTCCGTTGTGGGGTCCACCAATGATTGTGTCATTGTACGAATATTCCCTGACCAATCGAATATTATATAACAACTTGCGTACTTTGCAAAATTTATAAATATTAGCCACAACTATAACATTATATCAAATCCACACCATAATATTCAAAAAAAATATTTCGAGAAATTTAAATCTTTATTCATAAAATTTGGGGTCTCACACAGCTGATCTTGTGGTTGGTTCTTATCTTTATTTGATCTCAGCTTGCACACCTTCACCACTTGAGGTTTGCTAAGTCTTTGCACTTTTGGTAGACTCCGTCTGTCATTTAGCATCCCCCGAACCTTTGTTGACTTGTGTAAAAATTTGGTTATGTATCTATTCTTCTTCAGCTCTTGGTGGTTCATGGTGATTTATAGAATAGCTCTTTGAATCTTCTCTCTGATATGTCAATCTTCTGAATGCTATCTTCTTGGCCTTCTCAGCTCTCAGCTTAGCTGACATTCTTAATGGCATTCTCATTGTTGTAAAGTGAATCCTTTTTCTATTAAAGCTCTTCTCTTATCTTGTTTCACTTCTACTTTCATAGTCTCACTGCCACTGAGACGTATTCTGTTATTATTCTATAGAACTCGTAGAGTCAACAACTTATCAAAACCAACAACTCTTCTGCATTCAAGTTTCATCTGCTGAATATCCTTCCATAAGCTTCCCATTGGACTATAGCCGTTGGAAGCTATTTGAATTAATTCGCATATCTCGAGTTATTTGGTATAGACTACTAATGTGGCGTCACAACCCCTTCTTCACTTTTCTGACACTATAGTCTACTATTTCACCTACCACATTAGAGATGTCACTTTAACGTGTCAAGCTAGTAGTCACCTTTATTTCTTCTTTGACTCCTCAATCAGAACAATAGGAGTTGTCCTTCTGCATCGACAACTTTTAATCAACAACGTTCAAATGTCAATATTTGTATTGAGATGTTGCCAAGGCTTCAATACTCAGATGACTGAACTCTATGATTCTGATGCAAATAACCTTGAACTTGATCGTAGTTAGTCTTTTAAATATTGCTCGTTAACTGATTGAGACAAAACTACGATTCTGAGAGTGTTCTTTGGATTTGTAATGTAAAACCTCTCTTCCTTCACTCATACAGTGCTTCAACACTTCTGCTTGTCTTTGACTTACAATAGACACTGACAACTTGTTTAAATGTTCTGGCCCTCTTGAATTTCAAGACTCATCTGATTGGTCATGCTTAGTTATCTTTCTCCTTATGATCTCTCGTTCACATATCATCAATTCTCTAACCCATGCTTAATCTTCTTTATCTATTCTTTATAGGTTGGCCAATATCTCTATATAAACCGCATCAGTTCCTGCTCCTCATCTGGCAAGCACTATGATCTTAGTCACTCCCACGATCGTCATCTTTTGTTTATCTTGAAAGCTATTGCATTACTGACTTCCTTTTATCAGTCATATTATCTGAAGTCTTTTTACTGTTGCTTGTGGAAGACTTCCCTGAATGACTTCACTTCTCAATCAGGATGCTGATTGAATTGGTTCTTTGATCTTTTGTTTGCTGCAAGCCATTTGGTGAGTGCTCTCTGGCTTTCTTCAGGTAGATTGCATCTTTATAGTTCTGTCCAGAGGCTACATTCTTTGGATGCTTTTGGAAGTGCTTATGTGTTGAGAGTCATGTTCTCACTACAATTCTTCCTTGGCTTTGTGAGAATTGATAGACTTTGTTGAAGACTTTGTTCTACAGACTACGATCTAGCTTTGGTTCTGCAGACACTACGATTCCGAGAACATACTATGATTTCTGCCTCTGATATGATCAGTAGACTCCACGACTTCAATTGTGGTCTATGATTCTTAACTTGGCTCGGCAGGTACTTAGACCAACTCTACGATTCTGAATGAGACCCTCTGAAGTAGACTACGATTCTGTAGTAACTTTCTCGATACTCTACGATTCTACCTTGGCTTCTGCAGTCCCTCGACTGGCTCACTAGACTACGATTCTGTCTTGATAGTCTCCGAGTTCCTTGTCTCTCCTGGCAGACTTTAAGGTTGGTGTAGTGCTCGACAATAAGACATGCATATCTATTACATCATATATGATCAACTTAACAAGCTTGATCTTTCTATATTTAGTCCTTGTACATCATGTTCTTTTGAAGGACTTTACAATGCTATTTTGTTCATGTAGTAACCTAACGTATTTGATCATCTCAGTCTAAATCCTTGTACATATATTCCTATTATCTATTCAAGGACTATACAGCTTATTTCAATGGGGACATATTTGCATATTCATTCATTAAGATCATAATCAAATCTTATATAAATTGGAATAACATTCTCATGCTTATTCCTAACACTATACATTGCACTGCCATAAGAAAAAAGACAAAGTAAAAAACGAGGAAAAAGAGCAAAAAGCCCCCGTGAATGAAAAAATATAGCATAAGTATCCCATTTTGACCCTTGAATTGGTAACTATTTAACTTTAGTCAGACCGAGCTTGTTTTTAGATTTCTTGAGTTTACACTATATGATGCCTTTAAAGAAGCTTATTATGTGTTGTATTTGACTTTATATTAGTTAGCTTGGTTGTTGAGCACACGCGCACTATATCAGTTAGAACTGTTTAAGATTTGATGATTTCTGGGAAGTTATTGATTTGCCATGATATGATATAATATCGTGTTTACTTGATTTCTTTGAGGTCGTGTGATTAGACTGTGTTCTGTCTTACTTCTTGATTCATATGCATATAGTTAGCTGCATTAAATTGCATTACATCATGTGATCACTACAAAAAAATGGGGCTTCAGCAACAACCGATTTTCGTTGCTAAAGGTGCCAAATTTCGTTGGAAAAGGGTTTTGGCAACGACTTTACTGTCGTTGCGTCTTTCGTTACGCAATGAGCGTTGCTAATTGTTCCGCAATGAACGTATTTTTTTCATTGCCAAAAGTAATACATTTTGCAACGAAATTTGGCTTTCGTAGAAAGACATCGATCCTTTAGCAACAAAATGTATTGTTGTAGAATAATTAAACTTTTGTTGCTAAAAATCCCATTTCGTTGCAAAAGCCTGCTAATTGACAACGAAATGAACTCTTTTTTTTTTGCAACGACCATGCATTTTCGTTGCAATTGACACCATTTTGCAACGACATTTTTCGTTGCAGTAAATTGTGAGAATTGTTGCCTAAGCTTGCTTTCGTTGCGAAATGTAAACTTTTTAGCAATGATTTTCATTGCTGAATATTATTTGGCAATGACATTATCCTGAATCAAATGATCGAAAATGTTTGTTCTTTGGTTATTTTCAATAAAGCAACGAAAGTCATCGATTAGCAACGACATTATATGTTGTCGTTTCTTTATATGTGCAACAAAAGTTGATATGATTTACAATGATAAAAAATGTTTCCTTTTATTTTAGTATTAACAACAATATCCTCTTCGTTGTTATTAGGTTAATTTTTCGTTGCCAAATATTATATTTTTAATGCCATTAGCGATGAAAATTTGTTGCTAAATGTATAAAAAATTGTTGTTATATTAAAACTTGTTCAATGCTTTGATAACGAATTATATTGTTGCCAAATCAAAATTTGACATTCTTTTTGTGTACCTGGCTGACTAAATGTCCCCATAGCAAATAATGGTAAAAATACAAAAAACTAAAATATTATTAACTTAATAAAATCATCCACTACATAATCATTCATTATGTACATATATAGAGAGAGTACACTTCATAATTTCGTCCCTTGTCTTCCATAAACGTAGCACGGAAATTCATCATTTAAAACATGCAATGCAGTATTGAAGGAGATAGCTATTTCATGATCATCATCAACATCAACATGTAAGTATCAAACCTGCAATTATACTTCAAAAAGTTGTTTAACTATAATAAAATTTTACTCTAGATATTTGAGTGCTAAACTTTGAAATCTTTTACTTTGACTCAACTCCAACTTACGGGGAAAAAAGGCGGGGGAGTGAAAGCATTAAAATAGAAGTTATAAGGTTTTAGAATTAGAATTTCTTGGGCTAGAATGAGTCTTTAGTTGTGCCTTCACATTGTTCATAGGGGACATAAATGTTGAATATAGCAAAATATCAGATAAACATTTTTTTTAATTTGATATTCAATAAAGCTATGCTATTTTGTTTAACAAAAAGATTTAAATTTTATCCGCATAGAATACCACAATGTGAACCGTGTAATATGATCTGTATGGATTGGCATACGAGATAAACAGAAGACAACAATGAAGTGAAGAAACAAGGGGTAAAAGTTCCTTCTGTCCAAGGCTTAAGATTGTCTTCAAGGAAATTCTCCCCAAATGACTACCCAAAAAAAGAGGCTAGTATATTAACTAGAGAAACTTTTAAGCATACTCGACTGTCAAAGGCTCAAAGCTCAAGAAAGTGAAGAAAATTGGTGACATTGTACCACTCCCTATGTGCTTGCAAAGATAAAGCATACAGAAAAAATACACTGATAAATAGAATACAAACTTGAATACTGCTCAAGGTCAATTCTCTTTCCAAAGATAAAATTTTTGTCATCTTCATTTCACGAATGCAATAACTCGCACGTTGAAGAAAACCAACCCAGTCATTACCTTTATTTTTGTTTCAGCTTTCTCAATATGCTTTTAAATGCGTGAGTCCAAGATCAAAACCAAAGAAGGAAACATCTGCTTCGCAAATTACTCACTCTTGCTGCATCTCCAGTAACCCCAAAAAAATCTGAAACTGATTTTCCAACATCTTCATTGTCCAAATCCACATAAACAAAGATAATCTACAAGGATCCAAAAAGAAAGAGAAGCGTTTTAGGAGTAGATAATACTTAAATGAGCAAACATCTAGAGGTGGCAAAGTCATGGTATAAAGGAGTCCAAACTAGTGACTGCCTTCTTTATGTGTGTAATTTAATTATTTAAACTTGCACATGGCAAAGTCTAGTTCAGGTTGTGTCAATATTAAGTCAGTCTCTTTCTCTCTTTGTTAAATCTCAATTGAAAGACGAAGAAGAAATTTATCTAAATATCTAATTTAGAAACTATTAAACAAGATAGAAAATCTTTTCACGGGTAAGTGAGTAATAAAAGTTAACATTATTGTTCAATTTATAAAAGCTCATAATGTAGTGGAAATCATAAGAATTAAGCTGTAATGAATCACCTTTCCCCTGAAAGCTTTTGCTGCCTCTTGGAATTCAGGTATTAACTTCTGATAATCATTGGAAGTAGCGAAAAGTATCAACTGCAGTGGAACATATATAACAACATAAAGCAAATATCAACATGCAGAAATCAACAAAATAGGTAATTCCTTCATATGCCTAGAGTGACATTAGCATAATGTATCACCTGTTTCTTAATGGGATTCTTGAATATTAGTGTGCCACTTTCTCGAGTAAAATTAGTCACCAAAGGTAGCTTGTTCTTAAATATAAATTCAGCTATTGCTGATTTGATGAACTGACCACCTATAAAATTGAGTTAGTTAAAGTCAGTGAAATGTAAATTGAAGTGCCCGAAATATGGAGCTAAGAAAATTAACCAAAGTGGTTAATTTTTTCAGACTCCTCCTTTATCATGACCAGAGCTGGACGTTTCCCTTGGGTATCCATGTGGAAGAGTTAAGTCACTTCTATTAGTAATGTAAGAATATTGATTACAGTGTAACGACTCCTAATCACAAAATTCATCTTACCTCGACACCACATAATAGCATACCAGGGAAAACACCAAATATGATTTGAGCTCTTGGTAATTCGTCTGCTTCATGACACTATATCCACAGGGATTGTAGAATTGTAAACTCTATCCTTAGCCTTTTTGCCTAAACAAGAAAAACAGATGATTGTAATTAATCAGATATGGTCAAGGGCAATTTTTTAAAGGATAAATCAAAACATGTTGAGAGGATGTTACCTCTTCTTTCCATTCAATGAGTATGGTAACAATAAGAAGGAAGAACACTTACACCACAAGTGCACATAGAATCCCAAACCAGAAGCCCTAAATGAAAGAATTTTAACAGGATTACATGAAATGATTTGTGATGAAAATAAGATGAAAAGGTAAAGAAAATGATAAAAGGATTGTATACTAATTTACCTTTCCTCCTATATGTAAAGTGAAAGCAAGCAAAACTACACAAAGAAGACCCACAAGGTAATATGATCCGAGATTGATATATGCACCGATTTTTTACCAACCGCATCCTCTAACAACACCTAAATGAAAACAAAGGAAGTAATAAATTACCATTTAGCAGACATGTTTACCTTATATATTTTTTATTTATCAAAAGATTCTTGAAATATAATTGAATGAATTATAGATAAGACCTAAAAGAACACACTGGAGACCATAGACGAAGTTTGATGTTGCAAGAATGGGCATTATTGTTTCTATATATTTAAAAACTTCAACTTTATTAACTATAATATAACATAATCATGTAATTTTAAAAGCAATGGAACACGCCAAGTGTTGGAGACATCATAGAGCTTTATGATGTTTTCTGCCTAAAAAAGGAAAATAAATCATAATTACTTTTCGACAAATAGGTCATGTACATCTATATAATGAGACATGGGACCGTTGTGTTGTGGCAAGCTAGATTATATGGCATCAATCCCAGGCTTCTTAGTCCCCTTACACTGTGTTGGGTTGACTTTGTTTTTTGAACATGCAATTAAAATTAGTTTAGCTATTCCAATGACAATCTAGCTCTCCTTATAAGTGATAAAAGACATTATAATTTGCTACAACATTTTCAGTGTTGTATTCACCTGTTCACCAACAACATTCAAAACAGGCACAAGGCTGCTATGTATCAAGCAAAAGTTATCAGCACCTGAAATGCGGGATTTTGACAAAAAGTTTATTGCATAGTGAGAGTACTTTAGCTTTCTTTTAATTTAAAAAATTAAATAAGCTTATATAAAGTCTCATGCATAATTTACCAACATGATATGAGAACTGTCCTAAAGCCTTAATAAATGGCATTGATTTAGTGTCCCCTTCATGCTTAAACTCTAATAAATCACAAACAAAACTGGAAAAGCAACAAATCCTACCAACATCATGCCAATGTTGTTAACAAACCTATTGTACAACCCAATTTTGACACAAACATCAGCTGGACCATCTTCTCCATCAACTAGTACATCTACTACACGTTTGATCCACTCTTGAATGGCATCTATGATATGAGGGATAACGTGATTGAGGGATATTAATATTAAAAAATTCACACCAGATATGTTACAAAATAATAGAATTCTGTTCAAAATAGTGGAAGACCTGAATAATTTTCCCTAGATAGTCACTCCTTCTCTCCTTGTCAATGCTAGACTATAACAAATTAGGAAGAAAATATAATTAATCCATTAAGTCAATTAAAGCAAGCCATACTATCACATAATAAGACGAGCATAAGTAGGTGTTCAAGATAATTACAAACCAGGTAAATCTTTCCAGTGGTGATATTGTTATCACGCGCCAACTTGATATCTAGAAACCGCTTATAGTTTCTGAGGTCCAAGTCCACCTTCAAACATGAAATTAATAATTGCATGTCTACTTCTAGATGCAAGACAAGATAAATAAAAGGGAGGAAACATATATGCTAAATTACTATATGTTCTAAAGTGAAAACTCCATAGAATTTGAGAAACTCATTTGTTCTGGCTCACTATGAAAGACTGATGGGAAAATAAACTATCTTAGCTATAGCAATTTTGGTAATAAGCCCCCTTTCCCATTCTACAAAAACTTTATAGTTTTACACGATAATGATTTATACTATCTTGATAATGATTCACACTATTCTTGTTACTAGCGGTGTGCATTGGGGGTGTAGTTAGTTTAACTTTGATAGTGTGGGTTCAAGATAATAAAGGATGGGACTAGGGATTTGCTCTTTCAACCATTGCCATGTTTGTGGTTTAATTATTTTTGGTGGTGGATTGCCTCAATACAGAATACATGTTCATTAGTTTACATTTGCAGTCAAGTTTATCTATCTCATGCACATAACGACCCTTTTGATAAAGCAAGAGCCAAAAATTATACACCCTGCATCCCAAAATGACAGTCTTGATTGACTTTCAAAGCATTTTAAATCAAAAATTTCAACTTGTTATTTCTAAAAAATAATCTCAAAGAGTGTGTGTGCAAGACAAGCCTTAAAATGCATAGGATAAAAATAGGTCCAAAATTCTAATTAATGGGACTCATTTTCAGAGTATATATAAATAACATTGATATATTGGCGATAAGACATAGATTTATTTTACAACTAGCTTCAAGTCTATTAAAGAATTTGTTAGACTAATTCAGATACTCCGCTAAAGAAAAGAAAGTTACATGACAAAAATACAGAAGGGGGAGGAGATGAAGGTGCAAGCGGGTATAGCAATATCCCAGCAATCTCCTAGATACAAAGCATCAGTAAAGTTTGAACTCTCTTGACTAGTAGTATTTTTTCATATTAGTAAATAAGGATCTACTTTTTGTCCTCCTTCGCATCGACTTAAGTTTGTTTGTCAAACTTAATAGGAATTAGTAAATAAGGAATTAAGAAGTATGACTAGAATCCCTGGAAACTCAAATACCTGGGAAAGTTAGCCCCCGAGAGCCTAAACATTATGAAACTCAAAAACAGAATAGGACTCTCAACAATATCAACCTTCAATTAATGCAGCCTTGACATAAAAAAAAAGATGATAACTCTTCCTATGGAAGATGTTAATAAATTGTTTGACTAAATGATAATTACTTCTCTTCTTTCTATTTTACTCCCTCTGTTCCAAATGGGGGGTTTTCACCTTCACTCAATAAACAACTGGCTTAGCTATCACCTAAATGTGAACGTCGGGATTTTTTAGTGTCCCTTTTCGTTACTTGTTCTTTGGTGTTCTCATGTTAATGTGAGATTTGTTTGAAAAAACAAGTGAGAAAGGTCTGACATGTATAATGTTGATGATTTGACTTTAAGAGTCACTAGTTGGTGTATTTTACTGGTTGCACCAACGTAACCGAAAAGGTTTGCACATTGACCCAATGATGTGACACTGCTAAACGGGTCTGTGAAACCGAGATTCATTTGAGTTTGGGGGCTTGATTATGCGAAGGGATGGTGTTAGGCACCCCTCGACATCTGTGTTGCCACGGTGACCGCCACTTTTCAAAGAAACTGTTATATGAATGTGTATGTGTGTGTGTGTGTGGATCAATGTCCAATTATTTGGAAGTAGTGTTGTACCTCATTCGCACCTATATAAAAAGGGTTTGAATCTATAGAAAAATTCAGTTTTGTAAAAAGAGGTTTTTTCAAACCCTGTGCTCAATAGTAATTGAGGTCTTTGATACTTCCATTTTATTATTAAATGTTCGGCTTGTTTGCTTTTATTTTCAAGATGTGAGGCATCTTCGAGAAAATAATATACAACAGTGCCAGACTCCTCATGGGCATGACAGCCATCCATGGAACTTCAGACATTGTAAATAATGTACAAGCTGCTTACAGCTGAAAAATGTCCATCACGGGAACCGAATCTAGATTCAATGGGCTGAATTTGTGATCACATGATTCCTAGGCTCACATGATACTGCAGTTTTTATTGAAAGCAGTAAGTAGTTATATATATAAAAACTGTATATATATATATATATATATATATATATATATATATGCAGACATGATCAACCACCACGAAGCAACTCCATGGGGGATCAAAAATGTAAATATATAAAAGCGGTAAATATATATATATATATATATATATGGACACGATCAATCACCACGAAGTAAACTCCAGGTGGGACAAAATGTAAATAAAGTCATAAGCGATCAACCGCCACTTAATTAAACTCAGGCGGAATGAAATATAAATAAAGTTGTAAGCAATCAACTCGCCACGAAAGTAAACTCGAGGCGAGGATGAAATATAAATAAAGCTGTAAAAGCAATCAACTGCCACGAAGTAAACTCCAGGCAAGACAAAATATAAATATATATATATGTATATATATAAAAGCAATAAACGCACCAGATGTAAATCCAGACTCATCGGATATGTCCGACAACAATTATATATATAAGTATATATATATAAAAGTAGGTAAATGCTTCGGATATATGCAATTGTTTGATTGGATAAACCCACCATGTCTTCGTGAGACTATACAACCACATCCTAGAATTGGGTTAATAGTGCAACCATGTCATTCCGTTAGTTTGGGGTGAGGTCTGAACCAATTTGGATTAGCTTAGGGTTGCCTAAGGTTCCAAGATTGAAAGAAGTGGTTTGGTCAAGGTTGGGTTTAGGTTTGTCTATGACCCATTCCTTAATCTCCTGAGGTGTCTCAATGTCCTCTTGCATATCCATCAAGTCTGAGTCCAACTTTGCATCAAAGTTACAGCCCTTATGGAGAGAAGGCACTTCATCAGCAAGTACATGCACATCTAAATTCAGAGTCCTGAAACAGAATATGCTTGCACTTAATATATGCAACTATTTGATCATACAAAGTGTTAGTATGTACTTGATAAAGTTGTAAAAGCGATCAACTGCCATGAATTAAACTCCAGGCAGGACGAAATGTATATAAAACTGTAAAAGCAATCAACCGCCACAAAGTAAACTCCAGGCATGATGAAATGTAAATAAAGCTGTAAAAGCAATCAACTGCCACAAAGTAAACTCCAGGTAGGACAAAATGTAAATATATATATATATATATATATGTACATATATATATAAAAGCAGTAAAGGCACCGGATGTAAATCTAGGCTCATCGGATATGTCCGACAACAATTATATATATATATATATATATATATATATATATATATATATATATATATATATACTATATATATAAGCAAATAAATGCTCTGTACATAAGTCTAGGCTCAATCGAGGTATAACTCAATAATGTTAGTCCATATATAAAATATATACATATATATAAGTATATATATATAGACAGAAATGAAAACCACGGACCGAATTCTGAGAAAACAAACACAACACGACTCTTAATGTGTATAACAGTGTGTGTTAATATGAAAAGAAAGGCTTTATAGAATGTACAAAGGCTTATAGTGGGCTGCCAATGTAGACTTCTCGGACTCTATGTGGATAAACACTCTGCTCTCACTGAATAAAAGTATAGCTATATGTGAGCTAATAGATGTTTAAAGTGAGGAAACACTCAATATGGGTGTGTACAGAGTAAATCGGACAGGGCTTCCTCGCCTTTTCTCTCTCTTCTCTCTCCCAAATGGCTGACCCCAAGGTCTATATTTATAGGCCGATGGCATGCAGTGTACCCAAGACCGCAGATTACATACTTGGTGGTCGAGGTGTCCCCGGGCTTCGTTGGTCCCATCATCTCGAAGTACGTGCACTCGTGCACTATAATGTCCGCTCGAACTTGCAGAACTTCAATCCGAGCATCCGAACGAGGTATATGTGACCTTCTTCAGACCGCTTGTGTCGAGAGTTACGCAATGACATGGATTAGAGGTTGTATGAAGTCAGGAAGAGGGGACCATGCCCATAGTCTTCAAGCTTCAAATTCTATCCGGTGTACTGCCACACGTAATAGTCACTCGGGATTGTAACTCCTCAGTTCTTGTGGGACATTGTTGTATGTATGTATGTATGTATGAAGTGTTGAGACGACGCGCAGGTGTTGATGTGGCAAGATGACGTTTGGCTCTTCGCCGGGGTTATCGCCGGTTTGAGTTGAAAGCAGACGTTGCTCAGGGTTACATCTGAGATTGGACTGCTGTAAGTGTTTGAATGCCGCAAGGTCATCTTGTGAGTGTGCATGTCTACCCGTTGTTAGCTCCGGGTCTGAGGGATGTGTGCCTCGGAAGGAGGTTTGAGCTTGAAGCTGATAGCATGTGTTTGAAATAAGCATTTCTGGAGTTATCGCCAGAACTGCAACAGCATTCCTTGGGGTTATCGCCAAGGACGAAACTCGGGGTTATCTCCGAGGTTGGAAATGATCCTTCCGGTGTGTGTTCTGGGTTAGGAAATGATGTTCCCGGTGTGTGTCCCAGGATTTGAACTTGAACTTCCAGTAGTATCCGAAATGGATGTAAGCTGTCTTTTAGGGTTATCTCCGAAAGACGAATCTGCCCTCCTGCAATGTTAGTAACAGGTGTACAGAAAATTTCGAGTGTCTACACTAAATAGAAACAACAAAAATTATTTCCAAAATTTATGTAACAAATAGGGTTGAGACAAGATTAGTGCAATTAGAACATTGTCCACTTAGAAGAAGATAATTCCCAAAATTAGAAGACATTGCAAACACAAAGAATGTAACAAAGCATTCACCTAAATGGAATAGTCCATCGAAATTGAGTATTTTACTTGTAGTGTGGATCCATGAATTTTGTATCTACCATTTATACTTTGATTTTACTTTGGTTTGATGAACATTTTAAAAAACTTTTGTAGGATAAATATGTAACAAAGCCCAACAACACTATCTCTTCAAAAAACTAAAAGGAAGCAATATAATCACTAAGGTTGCGGGATGCGTTTTATATATCCCGGTTTTCTATCTAATCACTAAGGTTGCGGAGTTATGTTTTAGAAAGCAATATTTGAAAGGCTTACGATTTAGATCTGATTTTGTTATAAAATTTTGACAAACCGTAGTTTCATCATTTTACTTTTGATTTGATGAAGTTATTTGTGTTAAGTTGGTGTTCTTCAGATGAGGATTAAGAATATCTAAGTTTCTTAAGTTATTTGAAGTCCTATGATTTAAGAATTATAATAGCAAACAATAATGCAAGGTAAAAAAATAATATGTCTTATGACACTTGAAAATTGACTTCAAGTTAAAGTTTTGAGTTTAATTAATTAATTTCAAATACAACTTCCCAACACAACATAAGGCAATGTGACCTGAAATAAGTGGGTAAATAATTAATTAATTAAAGTAAGGAAATATAAGAGATTTTGTAAATATGCATCACATTTGTTTTAAGGTTGTTCAAAGTATATATAGTTGGATATACAGGTAGACGTTTTACCAACTATTGAAACTGAAACTCACCCACATAACCCTTTTACGCATCTACTACTTTCAATAATTTATCATTTCGCAAGATACAAATCGAGATACAAATTAAGAATAAGCTGAATAATTCATCTAATTTTGGAATGAAGTTTTGTTTTATGCAGATACCCAACAGTTACTGAATTGAAAAAGAAACCTACCAATGATATTAGGGATTTAAAGATACACAGTTATTGTCCTCGGCCTCGATTTGTTCGCCATTGCCAAAACTTTCTACTACAAATCAAGATTTCATACAACAGAATTCCACTTTCAAATCAAGCAATTTTTTTTTTGCCCAGATACAACAATTTTTTCTATTTTAATGAAAATACATACATATAAAGACAGAATCACTAACAAATCAAAATGGCCTAAAGGGCGAAATCCAACCAAAAAAACAGACCAAATTCAGTTTAAAGTGAATAATCGACCGAAAAAGAAGCGCACCTTCTTTAAATTTGTGCAAAGTATATGCAAAGTCGAAACCCTCGATAATTTTTGTGAGTTCGAGATCTGGATTCTGGGTTTGGGATGAGAGATTCAGATTGAGACTTCAAACTTGAGAATTCGACTTCAGAGTTCAGAGTCTGGGCTAGGGCTAGTAATGCGCTGAGTATTAAGTAGTGAGTGTTGAGTCAATTAGTATGAACCGATTACTATGAAGTTTATTATGGGGTAAGTTTATCAATTAACCAATAGAACAATGACACGTAGGCGAGGTTGTATGTGTGTTAGTATTCTATTGGCCAATTGACCAACTTATCAAAAAAATAACTTCATGCCAACCTACTTTGTTCGGTTATTCGGTTAAACTGAATAACAAAAGTGAAACCCGTATAAACTAACCGAAACCCGTATATAATTTCGGATATAACCGAAATGTTAAAAATAACCAAATTATCAAAAAAAAATCGGTTAAATTATTTCGGTTCGGTTCGACAATTCGGTTATATCCATTTTTTGCTCAGACCTAACTGATGGTATTATAATTTAATTTTATAACATATTTGGAAAAAAGGTAAAAGGAGAACTAGGAATAGCTAGGGGTATACCATTACTATACTTTTTTTTATGTTTTATTTTTGGACTTAAAAATATGTTCATGATTTAAGTTAATCCCTCCGTTCTAAGAATAAAAGTTCTTATTATTTTATGTAATCTCAAGTTAAATATTTACTTATATTAAATAATCTATTTTTTTACAATAATTTGTACGTAATATCCTTAGTATTAAATGACATATTTTTATTAATTATAAATATTTATATAATATCACTAGTCATGTATAGAAAAATATGCAATTAGATGAGAATTTAATTATGAATAATTTTATCATTTGAAATTTTTTTTTAAATTCCCATAAAATCAATCATCACTTTCATTCTCGGAGTGAGGGAGTACTTGTAAGTATATCCTACTTCTATCTAGAAATAGGAAACATTGGGAAGCATAGATATAATAATCAGGTTTGATGAGGTTGGGTTTATTTTGGTCGGAGGCCCGGAACTAACATGTTTGGCAATCGGTTGTCACGGGTACTATTTCAACAACTAAAATATATACTGTTGATCGCAACATTGGATGACACGGATTGAAATTGATTTCCCCGTGCCGCTACAGGTTGTAGCGACATGAGAAATTACTCATTTGCTCATGTGCTACACTGTCTACCGCTACAAGTTATGGCGGTAGTTTAGTTAACTAATAAATTAGAATGGCTCAGTGGTAGCTTAATGGCCCAATAACCCATATGTCTTAGGTTCAAAACCTAGCTGTGTAATATTTATATAACGTAACTATGAATATTTATATATGTATATATATATATATAAATTTATCTCTAAATATTCATATAAATATTTATAAATAAATATTCATATAAATTTATCTTTAAAATTTATAAACAAATATTTATTTATAAATATTTATATGAATATTTGTTTACAAATTACATGCGACTTGAGATTGTTGTAAATAGCCACGGTCCTATTTTATTTTTATTTTATTATTGTTATTTATTATTATTATTATTATTATTATTATTATTATTATTATTATTATTATTATTATTATTATTATTATTATTATTATTATTATTATTATTATTATTATTATTATTATTATTGTTATTATTATTTTTATTATTATTATTGTTATTAGTACTATTATTATTTTTATTTTTATTATTATTTTATTTTATTTTTATTTTTATTTTGTTATTATTATTATTATTATTATTACTATTATTTTTATTATTATTATTTTTTCTTTTCTTTTTATTTTTATTATTATTATTATTATTATTATTATTATTATTATTATTATTATTATTAAGTACTACAACTATTAATGTTAGGCAAGAGATGAGGATATGTGTAGTATTTTAATTTTTTGGGGAAAATGAAATGTTTTGATATAAAGATTAATTTTTGCAAGATATTAACAGTTGACTTGTGTTTCTCCAGTGGTTATATGACCAAAGTTCCAAATGTGAGAATGCGAGTTCAAATCCGTGCAAAGGCAATTTTTTGGAAAAAATTCAAAAGAAGCCAAGTCAGCAATGCTTGTGACGCCCCCAAAACAGCACCCATCTTGAGTCGCCAAATACATGGTACAAAATTCAAATATAACTTAATTATACAACAGTCGTGCAAAATACGACAAAACATAATCTAAGAGTTTTAATAAGAATATTGTCATCTAGACAATATCCACACTCAATGGAGTTCTCATTACATTTATTGTCACACTATTTAACAGAATAGTGAGGACTACTAATGCTATCATCTGGACCGTCACTCCGTTCCCCGACTAGTTCCAGCTATATTCTCATTTCCTGAAGAGAACAATGAAAGCAAAGGGTGAGCTCAACTAGCCCAGTAAAAAATATTATGACTAAGATAATGCAGAATAAATTATCCTTAGCCTTCAACAGTATAACAACTGATAGAATACAATAGACAACAAGTTTTAGATCAACAACTACAGCAGAATAAGCAATCCATTAGAAGAGTCAAGTAGAGCATAAAATCTACTATCTTCTATGATTTAAAATGTTTTTCATCAACTTTATCATTTGAGACTCACGACAATAAATAAAATCGAATCATCCCCGCATCTACGGCAAGGATATTCATGTAATCATCAATGGTCATGATTATACCGAATAATCCCTAATCATAATCATACCAACAACTGTCCATCAATGAACTACAGGCCAATGAGGACTTTTACTACATCATTCGTTACATTACGGTCATGATAATACCAAATAATCCCTGGTCATAATCATACCAAGTCCATCTATGCACGTAAGCCAAAGATGACTTTCATCACAATATAAGCATGAGGATGATGACAATGACATAATAATTCAATAAAACAAGTTCAAGGATAAATTTTAAAGATTTATAATTTAATTTATTCGAAATCAATAACGTCCCAAATTGTCAACATGATACTGCTTTGTGGAGTAAAATTCAAGAATGATCAGAAGAATATTTCCATGAAAAGATACTGGATGAAGCGCAAATATCAAGGATATTCTACTAATTTCATGGAGTATAGAAGCCAAAACTTTAACCAACAGAGTATAATAGAATATATGAAACTGCAAATGGATTTTCACCCGTCATGCGATAATCCACGTGAGATGCATCATTTCCACAATTTAATAAGGAATGAATACGAAGGGTCATTCACCATGCATGCGTAGTCCACGTGAGGCAAAAGTTATTCCAATGAATAATAAAGAATGGAATAACAAAAGAATTCACCATGCATGCGGTAATCCGCGTAGACAGGTTATTCCAACAGAATAATAAAGAATGGAATAACAGAAGAATTCACCATGCATGCGGTAGTCCGCGTAGACATGTTATTCCAACAGAATAATAAAGAATGAAATAATAGAAGAATTCACCATGCATGCGGTAGTTCGCATAGACAGGTTATTCCAACAGAATAATAAAGAATGGAATAACAGAAGAATTCACCATGCATGCGGTAATCCGCGTAGACAGGTTATTCTAACAAAATAATAAAGAATTGAATAACAGAAGAATTCATCATGCACGCGGTAATCCACGTAGACAGGTTATTCCAACAGAATAATAAAGAATGTAATAACAACCCTTACGAGTATTGAAAGAAAATAACTATCTTCATGAATGCGAAAGAAATAATACCCCTTACCTTAGAAGAAAATTGGATACTGGAATAGTGAGGTAGCAAACTTCTTTTCTTCTTTTTGTCTATAATTTCTCTATAATAATTGCTCTTATGAGACTTAGTGAATTGGTGAGAATGAAAGAAGAATGAGCTTCTATTTATAGGAAAATATAGTTTTGATAATTGCACATTTTGGGGCTCAAAATATTATAGTATAATACATTCCTCTTTTTCTTCAATTTTAATTTAGTCCTGCAAGTATTATCAAACTTGCACCACCTCCCCTAATAGTAAATCATGTGAATTAATAGTTCATTCATGTGACTCAATAGTATAATCATGTGAAAAAACTAATTATAGTATAGTACCTTCATCTATACCTCCATTTTTAATTTAGTCATGCAAGTATTATCAATCTTGCACCAACTCCCCTAATAGTAAATCATGTGAATCAATAGTACACACATATGAACACATAGTTATAAGCATGTGAATTAATAGCAATTAATTGCTCATTTATCTGGTGAATTACCCGATTGGTCAATATAACCTCCAGACATCAACTATTATGGAAATAAATGTGGATTTCCACTAACGCTAATAATTCTCACACAAAGAAACTATCAATTTCATCTTTAATCAACACGAACTTATTCATCATTAATATTATAATTCATAATATTTAACAACCAGGTCATTCCCAGGAAAGAGGGGGCTTTCCGATAAGGATTTTTCCCTATTGGCGCGCAATTAGATTATCTAACTTCTCCTTGACATAATTTCTAGACATTGTCAATATTGCAAATAATAATATGAATATCTTTGTTGTCTCAATTATTTAAAATATTATGACAATAATTGAATAAAACTGAGTGACTTCTCATGTAAGCATCAATAATCAAAGATACTGTACAATACTGTGTGCTACTATGCAACCACGCGTATTACTATACTTTTATCACCGATTATTTTATGACAACTTATTTACTTTGAAAATTTTTAACATATCATCCTTAACTTTAACCTTTTATCAATTTAATCATTTACTAAATAGAATAATTATAAGAAAATTGAATACTTTTATTTCATAAAATTCGGTATCTTACAATGCTCATATATAAAATTACAATATAAAATACCATGTCAGATCTGCCACGTAGGCGCCACATATGACACGTCATCAGGTCAACGCACATGTGGCGCCTAGGGGTTCAAAGTCCAAATTTTTTAATAGAAAGGGGCTCAGTTTGCGTTGACCGAAAGAAAGGGGCTCAATACCCAAAAACCAATAAAGTTCAGTGGCCAACTTTGCATTAAACCCTCCAATTAACTACAAACTTTAATTATTGTAAATTAGAAAATATATCTATATGATGAATATTTTAATTTCAAAAATTATAAATTAAAAAAATAATAAAACTGGGCATTTATTTTGAGACGGACGGAGTGAAACATTTCACTATATAAAATTGTGTCCAAATAAATAAAAAAATTTAAATGAAAAATGATGCATTTTTGGGGGGGAAAGGAGGCATGTTTATTGGGTTTGTCTTAATTTTGGGCAACAATTTACTCGTCGTTGCAAAAAAAATGTATTAAATGCGCAACGAAAATAAATTGTTGCCAATGAATGTGGCCTATATTAGGCAACGAAATATAGCAACAAAAAAGTTTTCGTTGCCGACGATGAGGAGAAATCTCATCGACAACAAAAATTTAAATAGACGGTGTGTTTTTTTTTCCGCCAACGATTTGGCAACGAATTTTTGCAACGACTTATGAATTTCGTTACGAAAAATGAAAGCATTTCATAAACAACAATGAATGACAAATTTCGTTGCTAAACATGCATTTTTGGCAAAGACTTTATAAGTCGTTACCCGAAAAATTGTTGCCAAATGTCTATTTTTTTGTAGTGCTGCAAAAATTATCCATTCTCAATCAAAATGAATTTCACTTTCCAAATATATACCAATTTTTAGCCCCAAATTTCAGCCTCAAATCCAATTTTCAGTCAAATATATAACAAATTTTTAGCCCTACCAATTTTCAGCCTCAAATGCAATTGACAAAGCCTAATTGATGCACACACAGAGTAACCAATTAAGGAATTTAAACATTATCAATTTCCAATTTCAATTAACAATAACAAACTAAACCAATACCAAATCAAAAATTAAACTCTACCAATTTTCAGCCTCAAATCAATATATACATATAATATAAAAATTATTCAATCTATTGATTGTGTACATCATCATCAAATTGAAACAATATTAGAACTCATTCCTTCTTTTGGAGCTAATAAACTGTTAGAATCAGAGGAAGAAATCTGTCACAGTGCTGGCCGGCGTGTGGAAACTGGTGGAGCTTTCCTCGGTGGTGGTGGGTTAGTGACGGGATATGGGTGGTTGGTTAGTGGTGGGGCAGGGGAGAGAGGAAGAGAGAGGACTGAAATGGTGGTACCCAGGTGGTGGTTAATAATGGCGTGGTGGTGGTGGTGGTGGTGGCCATTGGTGGTGGTGAAAGTTGTGGTGGAGTGGCGGTGGCCTTAGGAAATGAGATTGAGAGAGGAGAGAGTGAGCTGAAGCTGAGAGATCGAGTGAGATGAGAGAGAGATGAGCTGATGAGATTAATAAGAGGAGATATGAGAGGCGCCTGAATAAGAATACGAATCGTTTAGGTTTTATAAGATATTTCTGACGTAATGTTTGACGAAAATAAGTCCCTCAAAAATATGTTATTTTTGACGACTAGTCCCTCGGAAATAACCTTAGTTTCGTCGAACTTAAGTTTCATATTTGGCGAAACTTGGTGCCGACGAGCCTTATAATTCAAGCAGATTTCCTAAAAAATAAACTATATCTGATGGAATTATGTTCGACGTATTATTTCATCGAACATAACTTATTTCCGACTGACTAGAGTCCGTCGAACCTAATTCCGTTAGAATTAGCCAATTTTCTTGTAGTGAATTACCTCCAAAGCTAAAGGATTCGAGTAGTTTCACAATACCATGTATAATTGGAAAGATGAGTTTCAACAAATGCTTGTGTGATCTTGGGGCAAGTATCAATTTAATGTCGTTTTCAGTGTTCAATCAGTTGGGATTGCCGACTCCAAGGCCGACGAATATTTCTTTACAGCTAGCTAATAAGTCTATCACTTATCCACGGGGGATTGTGGAAGATGTACTAGTTAAAGTGGATAAGATCATTTTTCCGGCTAATTTCATAATATTAGATTATGAAGAAGACAGAAGTATACCGATCATCCTTGGAAGACCATTCCTAGCTATAGTAAGAACCTTGATAGACGTTTAGAAAGGGGAACTAACAATGCGAGTACATGATCAAGAAGTCACTTTCAATGTATTCAAGGCAATGAAATTTTCGACAGATGATGAGGAATGCTTAAGGGTTGATTTGGTGGAAAAGGTTATAAATGATGAAGTAGATAGCTTGGTAAATCAAGAACCTTTGAGAAATGCTATTGTGGGAAATTAAAAAATAGATGATGAGGAGATTGAAGAACTTGTTCATATACTGGACACAACTCCACAGTTCAGGAAATTCAAGACTCCTGTTGAGCCATTAAAGAAAGCTGAAGAGTTATCAGTGAAATTGAAGCCATCTCTTGAGACACCTCCAGAACTTGAGTTGAAACCACTTCTAGATCATTTGAGGTATGCATTTTTAAATGAAAATTCAAAATTACCTGTGATTATTTCTTCTGCACTAACATCTTTTCAGGAAGAAAAACTGCTAAGAGTTCTCAGAGAGTTCAAGTCAGCTATTGGATGGACTATAGCAGATATAAAAGGGATCAACCCATCTTTCTGTATGCACAAGATCCTACTGGAAGATGGTAGCAAGCCTTCAGTGGAACAGCAAAGAAGACTTAATCCAATCATGAAGGAAGTGGTCAAGAAAGAAGTGTTAAAATGGCTAGATGCAATTTCAGATAGTTCATGGGTGAGCCCGGTACAATGTGTACCGAAAAAGGGTGGTATGGCTGTAGTCTCTAATGAGAACAATGAGTTGATTCCGACAAGAATGGTGACAGGGTGGAGAGTCTACATGGATTAATGCAGACTTAACAAATCTACAAGGAAAGATCACTTCCCACTGCCATTTATCGATCAGATGTTTGATAGACTAGCGGGTTATGAGTTTTATTGCCTTCTAGACGGGTATTCAGGATACAATCAGATTTTTATATTTTTATAGCTCTAGAAGACCAAGAAAAGACAACCTTTACATGTCTATATGGTACTTTTGCTTTCAGAAGGATGTCTTTTGGTATGTGTAATGCCCCAACCACTTTTCAGAGATGTATGATGGCTATCTTTTCGGATATGGTGGAGCATAATGTAGAGGTATTTATGGATGCTTTTTCAGTATTTGGGGATTCTTTTGATTTGTGTCTTGAAAATTTAGTGATGGTTTTGAGAAGATGTGTTGAGACAAACTTGGTGTTGAATTAGGAAAAGTGCCATTTTATGGTACAAGAAGGCATAATTCTGGGACATAAGGTGTCGAAGAAGGGACTTCAGGTGGACAGAGCCAAATTAGAGACTATTAAGAATTTGATGCCACCAACTTCAGTAAAAGGTGTTCGAAGTTTTCTAGGACATGCAGGCTTTTACCGCAGATTCATTAAGGACTTCTCCAAGATAACAAAGCCACTTTGTAGCTTATTAGAGAAGGATGCACAGTTCAAGTTTGATGAGGATTGCGTGTCTGCATTTGAGCATTTGAAGAGGAAGTTAACTTCAGCACCAATAATTACAGCACCAGATTGGGACCTACCATTCGAGTTGATGTGTGACGCCAGTGATTATGCTGTGGGGGCTATTTTGGGTCAGAGAAAGGAAAAGATTTTTCATGTGATATACTATGCAAGAAAGACCCTTACTGATGCGTAGTTGAACTACACCACCACAAAGAAGGTATTACTAGCAATTGTGTATGCTTTCGACAAGTTTCGAGCATATCTGATTGGTACAAGGGTGATAGTGTACACGAATCATACGACAATTTGACATTTAGTGGCAAAGAAGGATGCACAACCTCGTTTGATCAGGTGGATACTTCTGTTGCAAGAATTTGAGTTAGAGATTAAGGACAGAAAGGGAACTGAGAATCAAGTGGCGGACCACTTATCTTGATTGGAAAATACGGGAAAAGAGGTAGATGACAAGACTGTGATTGATGAGTCCTTTCCAGATGAATAGTTGTTTATGGTGAAAGGGGAAGTGCCATGGTTTGCAGACTATGCGAACTACTTAGTGAGTAGGATGGTCCCTTCTGACTTAGTTGGTCATCAAAAGAAGAAATTTTTGCATGACGTGAAGTGGTTTATATGGGATGAACCATATTTGGTCAAATAATGTGCTGATCAGATGATAAAGAGATGTATACCATATAGTGAGACAGAGGGGATTTTGCAGGATTGCCACGCTTCATTATATGGCAGTCACTACGGTGGAGGGAGGACAGCGACTAGAGTGTTATAAACAAGATTCTACTGGCCAACGATTTTCAAGGATGCTTACAATTTTGTCCAGAGATGTGACAAATGTTAAAGAGTTGGGAATATTTTGAAAAGGAATGAAATGCCATTAAGCACGATCCTCGAGGTGGAAATTTTTGATTTTTTGGGGATAGATTTCATGGGCCCTTTCATTTCTTCATGTGGAAATTTATACATCTTGTTAGCAGTCGACTATATTTCGAAGTTGGTGGAAGTGGCAGCTCTTCCAACAAATGATGCCAAAGTGGTCCTAAGATTTTTACGAAGGAGTATTTTTACAAGGTTTGGGACTCCAAGGGATATCATTAGTGATGAAGGCAGTCATTTTTGTAATAGGCAGTCAGAGATAGTCAAGGTAATTAACTATAACTTAGCGCTTGATGGGAGGCACTCCATTATTTCTATCTTTATCTCTTGTTAATTTCGTTTTAGATAGTAGTTGATATTTTCTTTTCATGATTAGTTTTTTTAGCCTATTTAGTGTGATATAAGTATTATTGGAGCTGAATTTACATATGATGATGTTTGAGCATAGCATAAAAAGTATGGTTATAAGTTAGTCATGTATGCTTCGTCAGTAGATCATGCTTTGATACTGATAATTGTTGTTTGTGCAAGTGTATTGAAGATGATTCGTCACTGTTTTGGTATATTTGAGATGCAGAATGGTATTGCAGGATGCAGAGCCACGCGACCATGCCATGAAAGCTATACAAAATCGCGCGCCCGCGCTATAAGTCTGTGCATCAAGGTCAATCGCGCGCCCGCGCCATGTTCCCGTTCAAGACACGCGCGGTTGTGCCCGAGACCGAGTTTTAAAAAAAAAAATTAAGTGTTTAAAGACGTGACCTGCCCCATCTCTCATATCAGTTGAAGTAGAAGTGTGTGTCTCTCCCTCCTCTCCTTGGAGTGCACGACTCTTCACTCCAAACCATTCCATTTCAAAAGTTGTAACTCCTCATCCCACTACGCGTATCTCGCATCCGTTTCCTACCCAAGTTCAAATTCTTTGACTGATAAAGTTAGGGTTTTTGGTGGGTGTGTTGAAATACAAGTTTGGGGGTGTCAGTATTTGTCAGTAAATACAACTGCTATTTCATCAATCAAGTTCCTCTTCTTCTTCATCAGTACAAATGGGACCAAAGCGTGCGCGCTCTCGCACTCCCGAGTTATCTTCTGACAGTATCCAAAGTGGTGATAATGTGGACTTCTCTAAGTTTGTCAGCTTGGATGCACAGATAGAATATTATCGCATTGTGGTGAAATCATTTGTTCGAGAGCGAGGGTTCAAGCCAGATGCACAAGATGGGCAATTGGTGCAGATGATCAAGGAAAAGTATTGGCATGGAGTTTCCTCTACTCCAATGGTTGCACCTATGGCCATCGTGAGGGAATTTCATGCGAATGCCAGGGAGACAATGAGTGGTTTTTCGTTCGTCCGAGGGGTTCAAGTGGACTACCGACCCTGAGCAATTCGTGGCGTATTCAATTTACCCGACCCTCCAGCTAGACGTACGAATTGGGTTGAGGCAGAGCACATGGAGACAGACCTCGACGTAGTGGTTACTGATTTATGTATCCCAAGGACACAATGGACTTGCACGCCCAACACTAATCAACCCAAGACATTCCCTCCTTCAGCTCTCAACCGTTATGCCAATGCTAGGAATCTTTTTGTTTGTGTAAAACTCATGCCATCATCTCATCAACATGACATTACAACTGAGCGAGCAATCATTCTTTGGGGGATTATTATGGGAAAATATATCGATGTTGGTCACCTTCATAATCATAATATGATGCGATACATGTAGGGAAACACTACGGGAAGTATACCACATGCCTCAATCGTGGCTCAATTGTGTGCTAGAGCAGGAGTTAGGTGGTTGGATTAACAGTTACAGTACCCAAGCTAGGATATTACTCATGCCACAATAGCAAGATTTGAAGATTGGGCAGGGGGTACCCCGTACCCAAGGGGGAAGGGTTTCATCCTTCTTCACGCATCATCTACGCCATCATCGCAGCCCTCAAAGACGAATGAAGCAGGAACGTCAACTCAAGCCACTGTTGCTACTGATGATCGACAGCTCCGAAGGTTGGAGCAGAAGGTCGATGTTATGTACGATAATTTTTCAGCGTTTGCTACGGGTTTGACGAGGTCGCTAGCAGAGGCATTTGCGTAGCAGGGTACTATGCTCGAGTGGCCACAATTTGGGATAGCCGTGCCATTTCCACCACCAGATTCACCACCCAAAGAGGGTGGTGCAACTGATCAGTAGGGACGTTCTTCTAACCCTATACCTTCATTCATTGGGACAATGAATATATTAAGTTTGGGAGTATTGGGTAGTAGGGTAGTTGCATGTAATTTTTATATGTTTAGTTTAAATTTTGCATGTTTATGTGTTAGTTAATAATTGCAGAAATTTTTTTTGTTTTTAATCGTTATTATATGTTTAGTTGCATGTCCCGAATTTCTAGCTTTGTGGAGTTTAAGTCTAGCCAATGATGAAATTGAATTTTGAAGGATTGTTGAATTTAATGGATAACATGAGCTTAGCTATTATGTTTTACATGATGTAATCCATAGATGTTGTTTTGATGCTTTCAGTTCGCACATACGTGTTCACAAATGCTTATTGGTATAAGAGTAACGTGTTTTTATTGCTTAATAAGAAATGTGGTTTTTAAAAATAGAATTGTGTGGAAAATGGACTTAGGCTATGAAAACATTGATAATCAAGCTTTGGGAACACATGGGTATGCTTATTGTATATATATAAAAAAGGAAAATCTATCTTGAAACCTTCTTGAGCTAAATTATTAAATCTTTGGAAGGGGCGAGATGGAGCGTAAAACACACTCGTTTTATTAAAAAATAGCAATAAACACCGCGGGAAAGAGCGAAAATCGCCCTCATGAGTAAAAATAAAGAAGTTTAAACCCATTGTTGAACCTTAGTTTGTATTAATGTGTTAGAGTAGTTTTTGTTGCATTAGTATACATGGATCTTGATTTAGACTGCAATTTTCTGTTTTGAGCAGTTTAACATGTGTATTCTTTGCGTTTGTCAAGTTTTTGGTGAACACAACATACACACAGCATCTTTATAGTAAATATGGGTTATTTGATTGTGTGATATTATGTTTGTAGCTAGTTTGAAATTTTATTCTTGAATTTAGATAATTTGCTGAGGCACATTGGATTAGAATTCCAATTTAGCTGGAAAAACTTGGGACTCATTTGCATCGTAATTTAGTTGCATAGCATGTAGTTGCATTTCGTTGTTTAATGTCGTATGCATTGCTTGAGGGCAAGCAATAGTTCAAGTTTCAGGGTATTTAATAAGTAGGTTTTATACCTACTTATTGGATATCAATTCATGAGAATTATGTTCATCTCATGTAGATTTTACTATGTTTTGTGCATTTTATGTTTGTTTAGCATTTCTTGTAGTTGAACTCCTAAAGCAAGGAAAGACGTGGATGAGCATGGTGACACGAGCTAACAAGGACCATAAATGATGGACATGGGTAGATAAGGAACTAAAGAAATGGATGAGCGTTATGCAGAAAAGGAAAGATGAAGGACAAACAACAGAAAAAAAAAAAGAAGAAACAATAAAGCATTAGAGGATGGAGAAATGAAGCGGTGCGGTCTGCGTTTCTAAATAAGCGGATCTCATACCGCACTATTTGCCTTACTGTGAAGCTAAAATTGCACTCATGCGGCCACGCCTAAATCAAGAAGAAAACTCGCACGCCCGTGCCAAAGCTTCGGCAGACATACTCATCGCGCGCCCGCGTCCGTTTTATACTAGGATCACGCGCGTCCACGCGAGTCCTCTGCAGTCTGTTTGTTGACTTATTTTTAATTTGAATTTTGAGTGCTTGATCTTATTTAAACAATACTGGTAGGTACCAGACGTATGTTATTGGGTCTTTTATCAGTTTTTCATCTATATAATTAGGGTTCTGAGTTTTGAACCAATTTGAGAGAGGTTTTGATAAAAGTTGGAGACATTCTATATCCTCTTTTGAATTTAGTTATTGAATAATTAGCAATTTCATTTCCTGGAGATTATTGGTGATTTGGAACAACACATTGGAATAGATTCTGCAGTTGGGTTTAATCATTTCTTCTTTATCTCTCATTTGTATTATTTAATTCCATATGCTACTTCAATCCCATAATGGCTTTTGGTTCAGAAATGAGCTAAACTCCATTATGGGATTCTAATGGATTTTTATATGTAGTCTATACTTACATGCCTGATTGTTTGATTGTATGTTTATCATTAGATTATCTATTATGATTGAGTGTAATGAATGAATGTTTGATCACCATTCATCTGATATACTCTTATGGATTTAAAAAATGAAATATGAGTATGGATATAATCATAATAGCATACGTTTATGAGGCTGAGATGTTTAGCTTTGTACTTTGTGAACCAGATAGAAATATATTGTTTCACCGTATGTAGTAATGTAAGAGCTTGTGCTTTAATTCATTATTGCTGCAATTTCACATAGACATATAGTGATTTTGGTAATAGTGTTGATTACATGATTTCTATCATATGTGGAGGTTATGTAAATAGGTCATAAGTCATTGAAAAATGGTCATGTCTACCTTTGTGCTCTTGGATAATTTTCCATGATGAATATATAAGCTTTACATGATGGTAACAGTTAGATGAAGTATGAAATGAAGTTAGAATCCCATTCTTTCCAAATTTGATTGATTATTATAGTATTATATTGTTATTCATCAGTTGAGTTTAGTTTAACTTAAAATTGTGAGTATTCGTTAAAGCATATGAAAATAGTGACATGATTGATGTATGATAATTAGATTTAAAACCTTTCTCTATGGATCGATACTTTTCTTACTTTGTACTACTTGTTGACCCTTGTATGCTTGCATGAGTTTGAGTCCTTTTGTTAAGACTAAAAAGGAGGCAACAAAATCCATGGTGGAGTATGTGGCCCGCACATAAGCTGTCCTTTACTTGTCAAGAAGATATTAAGAACAGGGCATTACTGGATCTCTCTCAAAGTTGATTGTGATGATCACGTCAGGAGATGTTATCAATGCCAAATTCATGGAAATGTTATCCACGCTCCTCCAAGTGAACTCCACAATATGAGCTCACTATGGCCTATTTTAATGTGGGGGATGGACGTGATCGGGCTAATCGAGCCCAAAGCCAGAAATGGTCATCAGTTTATCTTTACTATGATCGAATACTTCACCAAGTGGGTGGAAGCGTCCTCTTTTCCCAAAGTCACCAAAGAGGTAATCATTCGTTTCATCAGAAACAGTGTCATCTATCGATATGTACAACCTGAGGTGATCGTATCAAACAATGCCAAAAATCTAAACAACCAGATGATGGAGGAATTATGCAGCAAATTCCACATCAAGCTTCTCAACTCCGTCATTTATTGTCCAAAGATGAATAGGGATGTTGAAGCGGCTAATAAGAACATCAAGAAGATCATGCAAAAGATGTCCGCCAATCACAAAGGTTAGCCTGACTTGTTGTCTCTAACTCTGTTAGCCTACAAAATGTCAATGCGCACTTCTACTGGGGCTACCCCCTACTCATTGGTCTATGGCATGGAAATAGTGCTCCCCATAGAGGTAGAAATGGAGTCCTTGAGAGTATTAATAGATGCTAAAATAGAGGAAGACCAATGGTTGTAACACCGGTACCACCAATTATCTTTGATAGATGAGAGGAGAGCCACAACAATCTTTCATGGTCAATTATATCAACAGAGGATTTCTCAGTCCTACAACAAGAAAGTTTGGCTATGACAATTCAAAGAAAATGACTTGGTCTTGAAGAAAGTCCTTGCCAATCAAGATCAATCCAAAGGAAAGTTCACCTCGAATTGGGAAGGCCCTTTCATTGTGAAAGAGGTGTGAATGGGAGGAGCCCTCAGATTGAAAGAAATAGACGGAGAAGAATTTCCCCAACTTATCAACTCAGACACCATGAAAAGGTATTATGTCTAAAGTTACATACAAGCCAGTATCCTGGTTCTGGAGAATCAGTCATCATCAATCAAGTTAATTCAGGTTTTCAAATTGCACCAACCCTTTCATGCAAGACCATGAACTACAAAAGACATGATCTCCCCCAGACACGGGAGTACGTAGGCAGCCAACTATGGTGCAGTCAAACCAAACAAAATTTTTAAAAACCTTTTCAAACTCTTCCAATTCATGCCAAGCCATGAACTACGAAAGACCTGATCTTCCCCAGACATGAGAGTACATAGGCAACCAACTATGGTGTGGTCTAACCTAGAAAAGAAAATTCAAACCCTTTCAACTTTTTAACATCTCAAATCCCAAACAAACACTTATCAACCTTTCAAGACCAAGAACTACGAAAGACCTTATCTCCCCTAATTAATGGGAGTATGTAGGCAGTCGTCTATTGTGAGATCCCAAATTTTATAAAATCAAAGTATTCAATTTTTCTATTTTGGTAAATAGTTAAATTGATAAAAGTTTAAAGTTAAGGGTGATATTTGAAAAATTTTCAAAGTAAGAAAGTTTTCATAAAATAATCGGTGATAAAAGTACAGTAATACGCTTGGTTGCATAGTAGCACACTGTATTGATTATTGATACTTACGTAAGAAAGTCACTCAGTTATACTTAATTATTGCTACAGTAATTGTTGCATCATATCTATCATATTATTGATTCAATTATTGTCACGGTATCATTTGTATAATATGTTATATTATTAAATCAATAATTGAGACGACAAAGTTATTCATATTATTATTTGCAATATTCACAATGTCTAGAAGTTCTATCAAGGAGAGGTTTGGTCACCTAATTGCGCGCCAATAAGGAGAAATTCTTATCAGAAAGCCCCCTCTTTCCTGGGAATGACCAGTTGTTAAATATTGTGAATTATAATATTAATGATGAATAAGTTCGTGTTGATTAAAGATGAAATTAATAGTTCAATTGTGTTAGAATTATTAGTGTTAGTGAAAATCGACATTTATTTCGAAAATAATTGATGTCTGGAGGTTATATTGACCAATCGGGTAATTAACCGGATAAATGAGCAATTAATTGCTATAGATTCACATGATTATAACTATTTTTTCACATGTGTGTACTATTGATTAACATTCATTTACTATTAGGGGAGTTGGTGCAAGATTGATAATACTTGCATGACTAAGTTAAAAATGGAGGTATAGATGGAGGTACTATACTATAATTCGTATTTTCACATGTCTAGAACTATTGATTCACATGATTTACTATTGATTCACATGATTTACTATTAGGGGAGGTGGTGAAAGTTTGATAATACTTGCAGGACTAAATTAAAAATGAAGAAAAAGAGGAAGGTATTATACTGTAATATTTCTAGCCCCAAAATGTGCAATTATCCAAACTATATTTTCCTATAAATAGAAGCTCATTCCTTCATTATTTTTCACCAATTCACTAAAGCTATAGAGAAATTATAGAGAGAAAGAAGAAGAGAAGTCTGCTACCTCACTATTCTAGTATCTAGTCTTCTTTTGAGGTAAGGGGTATTATTTATTTCATATTCTGAAGAGATATTATTTTTTGTATTCGTATGAATATTATTTTCGTTCAATATTCATAAAGAATATTATCTTCGTTCAATATACGTAGGAATATTATCTTCGTTAAATATTCGTTGGAATATTATTTTCGTTCAAGGGATGTTATTTTTGTTCAATATTCGCTTGAAATAATATTTTCTTTCATACTATGTAGTATATAAGTAATATTATTTTGTTTCAGATTTTGAAATCTATACTCATTTTGTTGAAGTTTTGCTTCTATACTCCATGAAATTAGTAGACTATCCTTGATATTTGCGCTTCATCCAGTATCTTTTCATTGAAATATTATTCTGAGCTTTCTTGATAATTATTGATCTTTTCATGACAGAATACTATTCATGAGTTACTATTTACGAGTTACTATTCACCCGATTACTATTCACTCAAATATTATTTACTCGGGTATTCGGGGCACTTTTCATGCCAGAGTACTATTCACGAGTTACTATTCACCCAATTACTATTCACCTGAATATTATTCACTCGGGTACTTGGGGTACTTTTCATGTCGGGTACTATTCACGATGTACTATTCCCGAAGTACTATTCACATGGTACTATTCACGGGGTACTATTTACCCAAAAATATATTTCTTTTCTGTCCAAATTATTTTTGGTACATGAATATTATTCTTGAATTTTACTCCACAAAGCAATATCATGTTGACAATTTGGACGTTATTGATTTTTGGATAAATTAAATTATAAATCTTTAAAATTTATCCTTGAACTTGTTTTATTGAATTATTATGTCATTGTCATCATCCTCATGCTTATATTATGATGAAAGTCATCTTTGGCTTACGTGCATAGAGGGACTGTTGATTATTGGTTTTACAGTTGTATATCTTTGGCTTACGTGCAAAGATGGACTATTGATTATTGGTTTTATAGTTGTATATCTTTGGCTCATGTGCAAAGATGGACAACTGTATGACATGATCATAACCACTGGTGATAATAACGAATATCCTTGGCCTGTAGTGCATGGATAATTCGATGATATGATTGGCAGGATCATAACCATTAGTTAACAGTTGAATGTCTTTGGCCGTAGTGCACTGACAGACAATTGATTGGTATGATCATGACCATTGGTTTTATAGTTGAATATCTTTGGCCCGTAGAGCAAAGGTAAACAACTGATTGGTATGATCATTGTTATTACATTTGAATATCTTTAGCCTTTGGGGTAAGGATATTGAGTAAACGTTCTATTAAGCCTTTATGGCAAGGAGAAACTATTGATTTACATGATTATAAAAATGAATTGTGGATTTAAGTCTTTGGTGGTTCTATTAAGTCTTTGGTGGTTCAGGTGAAGACAGGTGATGATAGTTCTTTTTGCCTTGGGTAAAACAAAGAACTGTTGATGAGTATTACATGAATGAAATATTAACGATGGACTTTTAATCTAGAGGAGATAGTAGACATTATGTTCTACTTGACTCTTCTAATGGATTGCTTATTCCGCTGCAGTTAAACTTATTGTCTATTGTATTCTATCAGTTGTTATACTGTTGAAGGCTAATGATAATTTATTCGACATTATCTTAGTCATAATATTTCTTACTAGGCTAGTTGAGCTCACCCTTTTCTTTCACTGTTCTCTTCAGGAAATGAGAACATAAATAGACGGGAATTAGTCGGGGAATGGAGTGACGGTCCGGGATAAATGGCTTTATAAGACCCCAACTTATTATAAATAAAATTGAATTTTCCTTTATTCATTATTCTAAATTAATAAGGGTTAATTTGATATAATTCTTTGTTATGGGTGAAATGTGCAAAGTTTACAAAATAAGCAAGTGGTTATAAAATATTCATTATTGCTCTGGGAATATTCGCTTGGTCGTGGAATATTCTTTTTGTTTCGGGAATCTCCGTATTTACGACCAAGCAGTATCATCATGGGGCCCATAACGGAAAAAAATGCTGGATGAAGGAAAACGACAAAGATCGAGTTTTATAAATAACGACGAAAATTGTTACCAAGTACACCGCTGGGTTACCTCGTGGTTAAAATACAAAGAATACGCTGTGGTCGCACAAAGAAGACACCAGTATTGCATGAAGATTATTGAATTATTGATCCTTACGTAAGAAGGCACTACTCAATAATTGTTACAAAGAGTTACCGCTCAATATTATATTTTATTGATTCAATAATTGTCATATTGATATTTTGTATTGTCGTTGTTTCAATAATTGTCATTACACAAGATTTTCCATTATCAAATCAATAATTCATATTATTTGAATAATATTATCGATAACATTATTGGCAATGTCTAGAAAGTTCTCGCTTCAAGGAGAGGTTTGGTCACCTAATCATGCTACCAAGAAGGAGAAATCCTTATCGAAAGCCCCTCTTTCCGGAACTACCGTCACAAGATCGTGATTCTCAGAATATTATTTTTTTTAAATAATTAATTATTGATTATTATGATAAAGAAAATATTTATTTTATGTGGATATAGATGGAGAAAATTTTTAATGTGACAATTGTTGAAAATTAATATTTTATCTTTTTCTGATAAAATAATTCATTTAAATATATTATTTTAATAATATATTAACGGTGATATTTTTATAATGAATGTGGGATATATGAGTATATGAGGAGGTAGAGTATTTTGTGGCATTAAATGTTTAATATATGTTTTGTGTGTCTGCGATTGGACACAATTCTTGACCGAAAATTGATTATGAGATCGTAAAATCGCCTGCTTGTGGATTTTGGATAATTTCTGCTTGGAATTTGGAAAACTTTTCTTCTCGCAAAGTTGTAGAGAATGAAATTTCCTATAAAAAAAAGTCGCGAGATTTGAATTTTCCGATAAAAGGGATATTTATTGTGAATTATTGATGTTTTGAGTTCAAATAATTGATTTTTGGAAATTTTAATTATTATTTTCAAGAAAAACGTTTTTCAAAGGTTGGTGAGCATCTTTAACATGTGGTTGGTGGCTAAAATCGATTCCTTGGTGGTGGGCTTGAATATTTGGTAAATAATAATAATTTATTAATTTAGTCTCCTTTCATGCTCTAACATTTTCCTATAAATAGAGGGCTAAGTTAGAATTGAAAATCACACCGTAAACTAAGTTTTCTCTTCTCTCTCTAAATTATCGAAATTTATTCTTGTGAGTATACTTTGAGTGTTGCTATACTATATGGGTTTCACAAGACTATACCGAAAATTCAAATGTAAGTACTTGCTTATTTTGAGGTAAGGGTATTATTTTCTTCTTAAATGATATTTTTTCTTCAATATCATTATGTCAAGTATTGGTGAACTTTTTTATCAAATTTGGAACTTGTTGTGTCTGGGTTACTATTCACGATACTAAGACTATTCACGATACTGACACTATTCACGAATACGACGGCACTATTCACCTAAAAATAAAAAATTTTTCTTTTGTCCAAAATATCTATTCGGATACTAGCTTTGATTGTATCCATGTTTTGATCATTCTTGAATTTTACACCAATATGATTATTTTCAAGTATTTTTGGACATGGGTAAAACAAAGTACTAATCCTTAATCCTTAATCCTCACATTTTGTTTCACCGATTCGCTTTTTAAAAATGTTTTTCATCATCCTCACCCTAAATGGTGATATAAATGAATATCTTTGGCCCAGTAAAAAAAAGATGAACGATTAATCGATGAATATCTTTGGCCCAGAAAAGCAAAGATGAACAAAAGTGTTGAGATGAATACACCAACTCGGTGATATAAAATGAATATCTTCGGCCTCAGTAAAAAGATGATTAAAGATGTATATTGATTGTTATTACAGTGGATAAACTATTGATGATGGACTTTTAAACCTTAGAAGATGTAGAATTCTTTCTCTACGCGACTCTTCTAATGGATTGTCAAGCTTCACCGTGATTTGTTGATCTAAAACTTGTTGTCTATTGTATTCTCATTAGATTTTTCCCCTCGTCAAGACTAACGATAATTTGTTGTATATTATCTTAGTCATAATATTCTTTATCGGGCTAGTTGAGCTCACCCTTTTCCTTTTTTTGTTCCATTTTTCTTCTCGTGAGGTGAGAACATAAAGCAGATCGAGCCTGGGTAATGGAGTGATGGTTCTAGGAAGATGTTTTAGTTGCCCTCACTATTTCTCAGAAAATAGTGTATGAATAATTAATGAGGACTTATTTGGGTGTGTATATTGTCTGTAAGACAATATTTGTATTCAAACTCACAAATTGTATTGTCGTATTCTACACTACATCCGTATTGTCAAAGTTGTAGTTTGCTTTCTATACCATGTATTTTGGCGCACTCGTAATGGGTGTCAGATACCTATTTTGGGGGCGCCACAAATGGTATCGTAGCTTAGGATATGATCTCCAAGTGAGATCGGGAATAGAACTAGAGAGGGAGAGACGAGTAAATCCTTCGCTAAGGTGTCCTACCTAAGCTTATTTGTTGGCTCATTATAATATAGATATTATGTGATATGTTAATTTGTTTAATTAACCCTTGTTTTATGGCGCAAGATTTAAGAATGGTCACGAGAACATTAACAATGGAGTTTATGAGACCGTGGAGACGCCAGACACACCAACGAGGAGAACGTGTAACAGTCGGCAATGTTCCTCCCGTGAACAACGCCAATCGAGCAAAATGATGAACGACGGATGTTTAGAAGCTTTTTGCGCTCATGCAAAATCGCATTTAGGGAGACTCGTGTAAAAATACGGAGGAAATGATAGAATGCAAGCGCTTTGTCACTACCAAACAATTCAAAGAGTCGGACCACCAGATTTCCATGGAAAGCCGGATCCGATCAAGGCGTAAACGTGGGTCAAGCAAATTACCAAGATATTCGATGTCTTGGGGTGCACGGAGGAATGTAAGGTTCCATTCGCCACCTTTATGTTTCGTGGTGAAGCAGACATCGGTGGGAATCAGTGAAGCGCACTCAACCAGATGCACTTAACATGTCTTGGGAAAGATTTCAGAATCGCTCAATGACAAGTACTTTCCGTAAAGTATTCATCATATACGAAGGAAGTAGAGTTTATTAGACTCGAATGTAACAACATGACGGTGTCTCAAAGACGAGGCAAGGTTCGCAGAATTATCCAGTGCTCAGACCTCATTTGGTGGAGAATGAGGAACGAATGACGCCAGATATGTTTCGAGAGGTCTAAAACCGTAGATTCACAATACCTTATCTCTCATAAATTTTCTCTCAGATTCAGATGTTGTCAATGTGGCTCAGCTTATTAGAGCGAGATAGTGAGTATACTCAACCGAGGGACCACAATCGTGGTAGTCATCGTAACGATGATAACCAAATGAGGAGGAAAGAATACTTTACAAAGGCAGAACCACTGTGTGGTAATCGTGGACATGATAATAGAGAGGTGACTCAAGTGGAAATTTCAAAAAGAGAAGATTCAACAATGACGGAAGATATCAACAAAGAAGACCAAAGACCAACAACAAATGCTAGGGGAGGAGAACGACCGCCAGCTAGATGTTACAAATGCGGAAGGAGGGACATATCACCAAACCGTCCACAACAATCCAAGGTATGTTACAAACCGTGGAAAGGAAGGCCACATCGCCGAGATTGTACTATCGCGAAACCAAGTTCAAAGCAGAGTGGTGATTCCAAGGGTCGTTCCGATAAGTCGAAATCACGGCTCGAAGAAGAGCTTTGTCGCGATCGACAAAACGTGAGGAACCCAAACGAGGTGATCACGGTAAGCTAATCTTGAATTCTCATGTAAGTTTATACCTTACTAGATACCGTGCTTCTACCCATTCTTTATCTCTCCCGCTTGTGCTCAACGCTTAAACTTGACCGAGAAATTAGATTTTGATTTATCTGCTGAAACTCCGCTGGGTGAAACCTTCACATCTACAGCTTATAAATCTTGCATGATCCAAGTTGGCACTATCACATTACCTCGCTGATCTTATCTCTTTAAAGATACTTGCTTTTGATGTGATTTTAGGAATTGATTGGTTAACCACCATCATGCCAAAATTGATTGTTTTCGTAAGGTCATTAGTTTTCATATTCCTAACCAACTCGCTATACGAATTCAAACCACTAAACCACTAAAATCACCATCGCTATATCAAGCCACAAAGCTATTCGCTTATTGAAAAACTGGATGTCAAGCTTTCTTAGCCCATGTTATGGATTTGAATAAAGACAAGTCGATTTGAATAATATTTCGTGGTTAGAGAATTCCCCGATGTATTTCCTCAAGAGCTTCCCGGTTTACCCCGTAACGTGATGTTGAATTCTTTATCGACCTTGAACCGCACAAAACCCATTTCTAAAACCCCATATCGAATGGCTCCTATTGAACTTCGTGAGTTAAAAGTCCAACTACAGAGTTATTAGACATCGGCTTCATTCGGCCCCAAGACGCCTCCTCGGGGTGCTCCTCTGCTTTATCAGAAAAAAGAAAGACGGAGTATGCGATTTTGTATCGACTATCGAGAATTGAACCATGTCACCATCAAGAATAGGTATCCGCTACCTCGCATTGATGACCTGCTCGACCAGCCATAAGGAGCGCAATTTTTTTCAAAGATCGATCTTCGCTCGATATCATCACCAAGATTAAAACCGAGGATATTCCAAAGACTTTATTCGTGACTCGACACGGCATTATGAATTCTTGGTCATGTCTTTTGATCGACTAATGCTCCGCCGCTTTCATGGATATGATGAACCGTGTATTTAAGGAATATTTGATCGGGCTCGTTGTTGTTTTTATTGATGACATCCTCATCTATTCCAAAAGCCGTGAAGATCATGAGCACCATTTGAAGTCGGTACTACAAAGACTTCGTGAACACAAGCTTTATGCCAAGTCAAGAAATGCGAAGTTCGCTTGAGGAAGTAGCATTCCTTGGGCACGTGGTGTCAAAACAAGGAGTATCTGCTGACCCTTGCCAAGATCAAGCAAATACAAAGTTGGGAGCAACCAAGTTTGCGATCAAGTACGCAGCTTTCTCTCGGGCTTAATGGTTATTATCGAGATTCGTGGAAGGATTTTCTCGAATCGCTACTCCGCTAACTCAAATTGACTTTTAAAGATACAAAATTCATATGGAGCGAGAATGTGAGAAGAGTTTCCAAGAGCTCAAGAGGAGACTCATTTCGCACTGCTCGAACAATACCATCCGTTTCGATGGATTTGTTATCTACAAATGATGCTTCCGCAAGGGGTTAGGATGTGTTCTCATGCAACATGGGAAAGTCATAGCCTATGCCTCACGACAACTCAAAGAATATGAGAGGAATTATCCTACTCATGATCTAGAGTCATGCAATGTGTTTCATGCTTGAAGATATGGAGACACTACTTGTAATGGAGAGAAAGTGGAGATTTATACGGACCATAAAAGCCTCAAATATTTCTTCACCCAAAAGAACTCAACATGCGGCAGAACGACGCTATCGAGTCATTAAAAGATTACGATCACACTATTCAATATCATCCCGAAAAGCGAACGAAGTAGTCGACGATTTATTAAGTAGAAGATCATATGCAAGTACGAAAAGCGATATTGTCAACGCAAAGGCCCATTTTGTATGACTTGCAAAAGGATGGAGGTAGAATTAAAGACCTGTGGACCCACATAATGATGGCGAATATACAAGTAGAACCGACTTTAATCGATAAAGTTAAAGTCGCTTGCAAGCTACTTGACCAATGGCGATATGAAGAGAAGAAAGTGCAAGAAGGAGCTATTCCTAAGCAAGAATTGATGAGGAAGGAATACTTCGAGTCAATTCTAGACTTTATGCTCCTAACGATTCTCGACTGAAGCATAAAATCATGATGGAGGCACACAACACCCCGCTTGCAATCCATCTCGGGAGTACCAAAATGTATCATGATATTCGACATACATTTTGGTGGAACAATATGAAGAGAGAGATTGCGAGTTTATCTCAAGATGTTTAACCTGTCAACGTAAAAGGCGAGCATCAAGTGCCAAAAGGTCCATTGCAACCACTTGAGATTCCTAATGGAAATGGGAACACATTACTATGGATTTTGTTACGTGTCTTCCCAAAGTTTCTCAAGGCGAGATGCAATTTGGGTTATTGTTGATAGATTAACCAAGTCTCCGCCCATTTCTTACCGATACGCTTAGACTTATCCCCTCGAACGCCTTGCTCAGATGTGACGCGAATGAGATTGTACGATCAGCATGGCATGCCAAGATCCATAGTTTCGATCGTGACCCGAGATTCACTTCAAGATTTTGGGTTAGCTTCAGCGTAAAGCTATGGGCACGGATTTATTTATCTGGCCTTCAAAGATACCATCCTCAAACCAGACGGACAATCGAGAGGACTATTCAAACCCTCAAGATCTATTAAGACTCGTGGTCCTAGATTTCAAAGGAAGTTGATAAGTACCTACCACCGTGGAATTCTCCTACAACAACAAATTATCAAGCAAAGTATAGGCATGGCTCCATTCGAGGCGCTAGATGGATTTAAAATGTCGCTTCTCCAAAGATGTCGGGACGAGGTGGGAGAAGCAACATTGTTGGGACCGTAATTAGTACGCATGACTACGTAAAAGATCCAAATGATTCGACAACGATTCAAACTTCACAAGATCGACAAAAGAGTTATGCCGATCTTCATGAAAGGACGGAGTTTAATATCGAGATCATGTATTGTTACGTATTGCTCCATGGAAAGGAGTTACAAGATTTGGGAAAAGAGGAAAGCTCAATCCAAGGTTTGTTGGTCCATTTGAGATTCTTGACCGAATAGGAAACGAGCCTATAGACTCGCTAAGCATACTCCAAAGTATGTCTCGTGTTCACAATGTATTCCACATATCTATGCTTCAGAATATGTGAAAGACCCGAACCACATTATTGCATTAGAACCGCATTTAGATAGTCAAGATTTAACCTACGAGGAGATACCTGCTGAGATTTTGGATAGAAAGAGCATGTCTTACGCATCGGTTATTATACCACAAGTTAAGGTTTTGTGGAGAAACCATGCAATCGAGGAAATGACATGGAGTTGAATCGAGATGAAAGCGAGGTACCTCACCTTTTCGATATACCAGTATCGTACGCCAATTTCGAGGACTAAATTTCATAAGGAGGGAGGTTGTAAGACCCCAACTTATTATAAATAAAATTGAATTTTCCTTTATTCATTATTCTAAATTAATAAGGGTTAATTTGATATAATTCTTTGGTTATGGGTGAAATGTGCAAAGTTTACAAAATAAGCAAGTGGTTATAAAATATTCATTATTGTTTGGGAATATTCGCTTGGTCGTGGAATATTCTTTTTTTCGGAAATCTCCGTATTTACGGCCGCAGCTATTGGTGGGCCCTATAACGGAAAAACTATTGGATGAAGGAAAACGACAAAGATCGAGTTTTATAAATAACGACGAAATTGTTACCGCTAACACCGCTGGGTTACCCGGTGGTTAAAATACAAAGAATACGCTGTGGTCGCACAAAGAAGACACTACCAGATTGCATAAAGATTATTGAATTATTGATCCTTACGTAAGAAGGCACTACTCAATAATTGTTACAAAGAGTTACCGCTCAATATTATATTTTATTGATTCAATAATTGTCATATTGATATTTTGTATTGTCATTGTTTCAATAATTGTCATTACACAAGATTTTCCATTATCAAATCAATAATTCATATTATTTGAATAATATTATCGATAACATTATTGGCAATGTCTAGAAAGTTCTCGCTCTAAGGAGAGGTTTGGTCACCTAATCAAGCGCCAAAGAAGTGAGAAAATCCTTATCGAAAGCCCCTTTCCCTCGAACTACCGTCACAAGATCGTGATTCTCAGTATATTATTTTTAAATAATTAATTATTGATTATTATGATAAAGAAAATATTTATTTTATGTGGATATATATGGAGAAAATTTTTAATGTGACAATTGTTGAAAATTAATATTTTATCTTTTTCTCGATAAAATAATTCATTTAAATATATTATTTTAATAATATATTAACTATGATATTTTTATAATGAATGTGGGATATATGAGTATATGAGGAGGTAGAGTATTTTGTGGCATTAAATGTTTAATATATGTTTTGTGTGTTTGCGACACAATTCTCGACCGAAAATTGATTATAGATCGTAAAATCGCCTGCTTGTGGATTTTGGATAATTTCTGCTTGAATTTGGAAAATTTTCTTCTCGCAAAGTTGTAGAGAATTGAAATTCCTATAAAAAGTCGCGAGATTTGAATTTTCTGATAAAAGTGATATTTATTGTGAATTATTGATGTTTCGGAGTTCCGAAATAATTGATTTTTGGAAATTTTAATTATTATTTTCAAGAAAAACGTTTTTCAAAGGTTGGTGAGCATCTTTAACATGTGGTTGGTGGCTAAAATCAGATTCCTTGGTGGTGGGCTTGAATATTTGGTAAATAATAATAATTTATTAATTTAGTCTCCTTTCATGCTCTAACATTTTCCTATAAATAGAGGGCTGTTAGAATTGAAAATCACACCGTAAACTAAGTTTTCTCTTTCTCTCTCTAAATTATCGAGCGATTCTTGTGAGTATACTTTGAGTGTTGCTATACTATATGGTTTCACAAGACTATACCGAAATTCAAATGTAAGACGCTATTTTTGAGGTAAGGGGTATTATTTTCTTCTTAAATGATATTTTTCTTCAATATCATTATGCCAAAGTATTGGTGAACTTTTTTATCAAATTTGGAACTTGTTGTGTCTGGGTTACTATTCACGTATACGGCACTATTCACGATAATACGCATAATTATTCACTTAATACTTAAGACTATTCAATCAAAAATAAAAAAATTTTCTTTTCATCCAAAATATCTATTCTCGGATACTAGCTTTGATTGTATCCATGTTTTGATCATTCTTGAATTTTACACCAATATGATTATTTTCAAGTATTTTTGGACATGGGTAAAACAAAGTACTAATCCTTAATCCTTAATCCTTGTCATTTTGTTTCACCGGATTCGCTTTTTTAAAAATGTTTTTCATCATCCTCACCCTAAATGGTGATATAAATGAATATCTTTGGCCTCAGAAGTGCAAAAGATGAACGATTAATCGATGAATATCTTTGGCCCAGAGTGCAAAAGATGAACAGTGTTGAGATGAATATGACCAACCGGTGATATAAAATGAATATCTTTGGCCTCAGAAGTGCAAAGATGATTAAAGATGTATATTGATTGTTATTACAGTGGATAAACTATTGATGATGGACTTTTAAACCTTAGAAGACAAGAGAATTCTTTCTCTACGTGACTCTTCTAATGGATTGTTGCTTTCACGCATTTGTTGATCTAAAACTTGTTGTCTATTGTATTCTCGTTAGATTTTTCCTCGTTGAAGACTAACGATAATTTGTTGTATATTATCTTAGTCATAATATTCTTTATCGGGCTAGTTGAGCTCACCCTTTTCCTTTTTTGTTCCATTTTTTCTTCTCGTGAGGTGAAACATAGCAGATCGAGCCTGGGTAATGGAGTGATGGTTCTAGGAAGATGTTTTAGTCGTCACTACTATTTCGTAAAATAGTGTATGAATAATTAATGAGGACTTATTTGGGTGTGTATATTGTCTAGAAGACAATATTTGTATTCAAACTCACAAATTGTATTGTCGTATTCTACACTTACATCCGTATTGTCAAAGTTGTAGTTTGCTTTCTATACCATGTATTTTGGCTTACTTTAATAATGGGTGTTGTATACCTATTTTGTATAATATTCGATTGGTCGGGAATATTCTTTTTGTCGTGGAATATCCGTAGAGACTGAGACAATCATTGGTGGACCCCACAATGTAAGTATTGTCGTAGTTGTTAGAAAACGACACAATTATCTTTTATAAAAATAACGGCGAAAGTGTTACCAAGTTAAAGCCGTTGAACTACCCGATAGTAAAATACGATGAATACGCTTGGTTGCATAAGAGCACACCGGTATTGATTATTGATGCTTACGTAATAAGTCACTCAATTATACTCAATTATTACTACAAAGAATTCTATTGATATCATATCTCTCATATTATTCATTAAATTATTGTCACAATATCATCTGTATAATATGTTATATTATTAAATCAATAATTGAGACGACAAAGTTATTCATATTATTATTTTCAATATTGATAATGTCTAGAAGTTCTGTCAAGGAGAGGTTTGGTCACCAAATTGCGCGCCAATAAGGAGAAATCCTTATCAGAAAGCCCCATCTTTCCTGGGAACGACCTGGTTGTTAAATAATGTGAGTTATAATATTAAGGATGAATAAGTTCGTGTTGATTAAAGATGAAATTGATAGTTCCATTGTGTTGGAATTATTAGTGTTAGTGGAAATAGACATTTATTTCGATAATAATTGATGTCTGGAGGTTATATTGATCAATCGGGTAATTAACCAGATAAATGAGCAATTAATTGCTATTAATTCACATGCTTATAACTATGTGTTCACATGTGTGTACTATTGATTCACATGATTTACTATTAGGGGAGTTGGTGCAAGATTGATAATACTTGCATGACTAAATTAAAAATTGAGGTATAGTTGAAGGTACTATACTATAATTAATTTTTTCACATGTTTAGAACTATTAAGTCACATGATTTACTATTGATTCACATGATTTACTATTAGGGGAGGTGGTGTAAGTTTGATAATACTTGCAGGACTAAATTAAAAATGAAGGAAAAGATGAAGGTATTATACTGTAATATTTCGAGCCCCAAAACGTCCTGTGATGACCCGAGAATTTAGAAAATTATTTAAATCATAATAATTGAATTTAAGGTTAAATAATAAACCTAGACAGAAAATAAGTGAATGGATTCGATATTTTCAAGAAGGAATTTTGTGAATTTAAAATTTTTGTGGTGAATTATTCAGGATTAAGGGTATATGTTTATATGTTCTGTGAATATGGTATTATATGTGTACAACATGTGGTTAAGGGTCAAGGGTTGACCAGATAAATTTTATCAGTGTCCAAACCCTATGTATATATTTAGAACGTCCACGTTCAGTTAGAAAATTCTTACAATTTATAAGAAAACCCTAGAAACCGGTTCCAAAACCCTAAATTCAGTTTCGGGAATCTGAAACCCTAATTTGGAATATGAAACCCTAATTTGAGAATTCAAAGGCTAAATTTAATGGTATAAGTAATTTTAATTACAAACCTAATTAGGGATAACCCTATTTATTAAATTAGATTTTCTAATAATTTAAAAACCCTAATTTTAAAGTTTAAAACTCTAATTGTTCCATTTGAAAACCCTAATAGACCAAATTGCTAAATTAGCAATTTTAATTAGGAATTATTAATCCTAATTATCAAGATTGGTTTATGATTGGGAAATTAGAATATAATTAGAAATCCTAATTATAATTTAGAGATATTAATTTTTCTATTTAGAAAACCTAAATTGAAAATATTAGAGAATTGATTTTTGGGAACCTTAGATTTTAACCCTAAGGGTTTGCACAAATTACTAAAATGCCCTTAAAAATGTATGCAAAAAGTCTAAAATGCCCCTTTGTGCATTATTGATGGTAGCTTTCAATTATTGTCCTATTTATATTTGGAGGCTAGCTAAGATACACCCATGTGCCTTAAAAATTAGAAGATCAGCCCCTAATGCCAACCATTTATATTGCATACAATTACATAAATAATTGAAGAGAGAGAAAGTCAACAAATCTTGCTCATTTGCTATCTTGCACTCAACAAAATTTTCTCTCTCTTTAACCACGAAATCCATAAGTGGATCAGTCCCTAGAATGATCCTAAGAAAGCTAAGAACAGATCATGATGATCAGATTCAAGATCAAGGCTCAAAAAGGTATAAAAACCCTAAATCTTAAAAATCAGTGATCTTATGTTATATGTTATAATTTGTTGGTTAAATTTGTGTATTAGAGTGTCTTTTAGTGATCTGGGTTGTTAAATCCCAGATCCATAACATCAAAGTACACGAAATAGCATTTTTTGAAATCTAGAAAATTTTGTAAAAGTCGTCTGACAGCCTTATGCCAGAGGCCTTAGATCCTTCACTATTGTTTTTTTATTGTGTTTTATGTTATGGATATGTTCTATGCCATGTAGGCTTTCTTCTGAAACTTGAATCAGGGTTGGATCGTGTTTAGATTTGAAGATATAGTCAGTCAAACACGGTTGACCGACCATGTCAGACTGTTTCTGGAGAACCCAGAAAATTCCAAGATTTCCAGTTTAGCTCTGACAAGGTTTTCATGGCTTCTGATCTTGCTAGTGTTTTATGTTTTTGGTCGTGTTGTTGGTCGGATGTTTTAGGCTGGTACATGAACTACTAATCCATGCCATCAGATCACCTTTATTAACAACAGAATCGTAGATAATTGTGGTCAAACCTACGTTGACCAACTCACCGGAAGGAGATTCTGGGTAACCCAGATCTTAAAAGGGTGTTTTTTATCTAGTACTTTGACTGACATAGATCTATTATGTTTGATGTTTGTATTATGATCTGATGTTATATAATTGTTCATTGACAGATATACTACCTTTTTGAACCACTAGATCACACCAAATGAGCCCAAAATGCTAAGAATCAAGGATGCAAAGTAGGGACCCTCACACTTCTCGAATTTTTGAGTTTCTGGAAAACCCAGAAACTCAAGAACAGTGTTGTCAGAAAGTTTAAAGGCACGGATCTCTTTGATGAAGTGTTGTTTGAACGACATAAAAATTTATAACTGTAGTATTGCATGTCAGCTACACAATAAACGTCTTAGATTGCCCAGAAACATTATGATCAAGGAATTATTTGTGGTCAAAGTACCCACCTTGTTAAATGACATGAATTTCTGGAAACAGTCAAGAACATCCCAAGAACACATTTAGCGACAGATTTGTCGCCTAAAGACCCTTTAGTGACAGTTTATTTAAGAAATTAATTAATTTAATTAAATAATTAGAGAAAAATGGTTATTAATTATTAAAAATACAAAATAAATTTCTAAAAATTATTCTAAAGCCTGAAAATTAGTTTTTAATTATTTTGAGTATATTTCAAAAATATTTAATTTTTTGGAATATAAAAGGTATTTATTTATTTAATTAGAATATTAATAAATTATTTAAAAATGGTTTTAATTCATGAAAAATTATATTATGGTATAAGAAAATGTTTTAAGTTATTTTTAATAACTTTTGATATTTTGTGATGAATTTCATTAATTAATTAATATTAATGGTAATTAGTTTATTTAATAAATATATTAAATAAATTATGGAAAAATGGAATTAATATTTTAAAAATCATATAAAAATTATTGAAGTGTTATAAAAATATTTTGAGTTATAAAATATAACTTTTGATATTTTGCCAAGAAAATATTATTATTTTAATATTAAAAGAAATTATCAAATAATGGATTTAAGTGTTCAAAAATCATATAAATATGATTTTAAGGTATTAAAAATACTTTGATATATTATAATATTATGTTATGATTTCTATTAATATTTAGAATTAAATAAATAATAATGATAAAGGAATTATGTGGTATTTAATTCATTTAAATACGATATTAATGATTGAAAAATTATGATAAATGGTAATAATTATTTGAAAATTATTTCAAGTCTTTGAAAATTATTTTGACTAATAATATGATTATCTAAGATATTTGTTAAGTGTTTAGGCAGAGTTTAATTGAACTTAAACTCGATAATTGTCCGACTAGACCGTCGGGATGTTGGAATTTTGTCGGATTCAACTTGTACTTAAATAGTCTGACTTGATGCTAAGTTTTATGTGTTGAATAGACTAATAGGGTTATGTGTTATGTGTTTAGGTTATTCTATGTATATAAATATATCAGTATTATATTGTGATGATATTATTATAATATTGGAGATCTATATTACTAATATTAGGTCTTTGGATAAAGCGATATAGAATGCGTAACGGTAATCAAAGGTACAGGCAAGTTTTACTTAACTCTACTAAGAGTTGTTTCTTTCAGATATGCTTATGGTTAATCATTGCTGATTGCCATGTAGAATTGTACTCTGTACATATTGCATGTATAAGTCAGGTATGAAAGGCTGATCACCTTCATTACTGGTTGGTCCATATATATTTGTTCATGTTCAATACTTGTTCAGTCAAAATTTTGTTCGTGCTAATTCACAACTATATTGATGAATTATAGCCAGCTTATTATTCAGACTCTTTAAATCATGATATATCTTAATAAATTTAAACTTGCTGGGCAACTTTCATGCTCACCATTGCTATATCATGATAAATATTGCAGATAAGGCGAATGTGCTCGGATACAGGAAAAGGATAATGCCAAGTTCAGCTTGGGATAAAATGTTCAGCTAATTTGTAATAGTATAGTTTGATAAATATGTTATATGTTAGATAGTTTATCAATTGTGTATAAGTTAAGGTTACTCGATTTTGGAGAAATTATGTGTATGTTTATTGTATAAAGAATTTTTGTTTATATCTTCCACAATAGTAATAGAATGATTATACCGGATCCGCGGTGATTCGGGACCCGGATTTGGGGCTTTCACATGTGCAATTATCGAAACTATATTTTCCTATAAATAGAAGCTCATTCCTTCATTATTTTTCACCAATTCACTAAAGCTATAGAGCAATTATTATAGAGAGAAATTATAGAGAGAGAAAGAAGAAAAGAAGTCTGCTACCTCACTATTCCAGTATCCAGTTTTTTCTAAGGTAAGGGGTATTATTCTTTCGTATTCATGAAGAGAGTTATTTTCTTTCAATTCTCGTAAGGGTTATTATTCCATTCTTTATTATTATGTTAGAATAACTTGTCTATCAAATCCGCATACATAGTGAAATTCTTCATTATTCCATTCTTTATTATTCTGCATTGGAATAACTTTTCATGCATGCGATCTATCGCGTGCTTCGATAAATTCTGTTGTTATTCCATTCTTTATTATTACATTGGAATATCCCATGCTGCGGATTACGCATGACCGGTTCCATTCTTTATTATTACATTGGAATATCACATGCATGCGGATTACGACGATGACTGGTTCCATTCTTTATTATTCTATTGGGAATAACTCACATGCATGCGGCCTATCGCATGCCCGGTGAATTCTTCATTATTCAATTCTTTATTATTCGCTTGGAATAACTTTGTCTATGTGGATTACCGCATGCATGGTGAATGGTCCTTCAGATTCATTCCTTATTAAATTGTGGAAATGATCTATCTACGTGGATTACTGCATGGCGGTTGAAAATCCATTGCATAGCTTTCAGATATTCTATTATACTAAATCGAGATATCATTTCTTTTGTACTCGTCATGGAATATCATTTTCTTTGGTATTTTTTTTATGAGTTAGTATTCACGAGTTACTATTCTCCCTGGTATTATTCACTCGGGTATTTGGGGTACTTTTCGTGCTGGAGTACTATTCACGAGTTACTATTCATGGGTTACTATTCACCCAATTACTATTCACTCTAGTATCATTCACTCGGGTATTCGGGACACTTTTTGTGTCGGGGTACTATTCACGGGATACTATTCCCAAAGTACTATTCACGGGGTACTATTCACCCAAAAATATATTTCTTTTCTGTCTAACTTATTTTTGGTACATGAATATTATTCTTTAATTTTACTCTATAAAGCAGTATCATGTTGACAATTTGGAAGTTATTGATTTCTGGATAAATTAAATTATAAATCTTTAAAATTTATCCTTGAACTTGTTTTATTGAATTATTATGTCATTGTCATCATCCTCATGCTTATATTGTGATTAAAGTCATCTTTGGCTGATGTGCATAGATGGACTTGGTATGATTATGACCGAGGATTATTCGGTATAATCATGATCGTAATGTGACGAATGATGTGGTAAAAGTCCTCATTGACACATAGTTCATTGATGGATGCTTGTTGGTATGATTATGATCGAGGATTATTCGGTATAATCATGACCATTGATGAATACATGAATATCCTTGGTAGTGGTGCAGGATGATTTGATTTTATTTATTAAGTTGAGTCTCAAATGATAAAGTTGATGAAAAACTTTTTAAATCATAGAAGATAGTAGATTTTATGCTCTACTTGACTCTTCTAATGGATTGCTTATTTCACAGCTGCGGTTGTTGATCTAAAACTTGTTGTCTATTGTATTCTATCGGTTGTTATCTTTGTTGAAGGCTAAGGATAATTTATTCTGCATTATCTTAGTCATAATATTTCTTACTAGACTAGTTGAGCTCACCCTTTCTTTCATTGTTCTCTTCAGGAAATGAGAATAATGCTGGGACGAGTTGGGGAACGGATTGACGGTCCAGATGGTTGTTTTAGTAGTCCTCACTATTCTATAAAATAGTGTGATAATAAATATAATGAGGACTCCATTGAGTGTGGATATTGTCTAGATGACAATATTCTTATTGAAACTCTTAGATTATATTTTATGTATTTTACACGACTGTTGTATAAATAAGTTGTATTTGAATTTTGTACCATGTATTTGGCGACTCAAGATGGGTGATGTATACCTATTTTGGGGGCGTCACAGTTGGTATCAAAGCTTTGGGATATGATCTCTGGCTAAGATGTGAGACAAGAACTAGGAGGGGAGAGACGGGGAATTCCTTCGCTAGTATGACCTTCCTAAGTTTATTTGGTATTTAATTGGTCAGTCAGAGTATAGGGATAATATGTGATATGTCAATGAACCCTTGTTTTGTGATAGTGTTTGAAAATGGAATCTGAAAATGTTGAGATCGGCAATGAAGCACACGAGACTGTTGAGTCACCAACGATCAATACCCAGGATAATGTGCATCAGGAAGGCAATAATCCTCGTGTAAACAACAACACTGACCAAATGACGAACAATGGTATGTTTAGGAACTTTTTAGAATTCATACAACATCAGGTAAGAGAGACTCCTGTTCAAAATATAGGTGGAAATAATGGCAACCCACGGTCGGTCATTGCTAAGCAGTTGAAGGAGCTGGGACCACCGGAGTTTTTGGGAAAGCAGGAACCACTTAAGGCGGAGACGTAGATAAAGCAGATCACCAAGATATTTGATGTCTTAGAATGCTAAAAGGAGCAAAAGGTTCCCTTTGACACCTTTATGTTGCGTGAAAAGGCAGATTACTGGTGGGAATCTGTAAAACGTACCCAGCCTGACGCACTCAAGATGTCTTGGGAGAAGTTCCAAGAGCTGTCCAACGACAAGTACTTTCTCGAAAGTATTCGTCACATGAAGGAGGTGGAGTTTATCAAATTGGAGCAAAACAATATGACTGTGTCACAGTACGAAGCTAAATTTACGAAGTTATCCCGGTTTGCATCCCATTTGGTCGATAATGAGGAGTGAATGACATGAATGTTTCTAAGAGGTTTGAAACTCGATATACGTCAATACCTCATTTCTCACAAACTTTGTTTATATTCAGATATTGTGAATAGGGCTCAGTTATTAGAGCGCAATAATGAGTCAGCACAACCAAAAGGCAACGACCAACAACACGATAATAATCGTATCGGTGGCAATGGCCATCGGAACAATGATAACCATCGTGGGGGAAATTATCATGCCAAGAATGGTAACCACTTCGGTGGTAATCATGGCCAAGATAATAGAAGTGGAAATTTCAAGAATAGAAGGTTCAATAATGATGGAAAGACAGCAGCACCAACACCCATTTTCAAGGAAGGAGAACGACCACCAATTGTATGCTTCAAATACGGAGGGGAGGGACATATCAGTCCAAGCTGCACGATGCAGTTCAAAGCATGTTACAATTGTCGAAAAGAAGGTCACCTAGCCCAATTTTGTCGCGCACCAAAGTCAAGTCCAGCTGGGACGGTGGCACCAAAGGCGGATACGGACAAAACAAAGTCGGTGGTTTCAGGGAGAGCATTTTTTGTGACTTCTCAAAAAGCGAGTAACACGAACGAAGTTAGCACGGGTTAGTTAATTATAAATTCTTGCGAAGTCTATACCTTATTAGATACCGATTCTATCCATTCTTTTATCTCTATTGCTTGCACTCAATGTTTAAATTTAACCCCAGAGAAGTTAGACTTTGAATTATTGGTTGAAACTTCGTTAGTAGAAGCCTTCGTTACCTCCACTATTTATAAATCTTGTTGATTCAAATCGACACTTTCACGTTACCTGTCGATCTTATATCTTTGAAAATACTTGCCTTTGACGTGTGATTTTAGGAATCGATTGGTTAACTACTCATCATGCTTTTCGTAAGGTTGTTAGCTTTCATATTCCTAACCAACCTGTTATGAGAATTCAAGCAACCAAACCACTAAAGTCAATCATTGTCATATCAAGCCATAAGTAAAGACCACCGATCCTTTCGTTGTTGACTTCCTTGTGTGGAATACAATCGCCGGACTTTCACGTAGGTGACGCGTAAATGAATGACGATGGCAAGTTGATAGTATCAATGTGACGTACTATCCAAGTCTTGGATGAGAGTCACAGTTTTGAATGATATTTCTATTGTTAATAAATTTCTTGGCGTATTCTTGAAGACTTCTTAGCCTACCCCTAGAGCGTGAAATTGAATTTTGTATTGACCCCAGTACAAAACCCATTTCTAAAACCCTTAAATATTTTTTCAACCAAAACGAACATATAATGTGCCAAAGATGTTGGCTCGAGTGATTGAAGATTACGACTATATCATTCAATATCATCGTGGGAGAGCGAACGTGGTAGCTGACGCGTTGAGTAGAAGATCATATGCGTTTACGAGTGTGATGTTGTTAACACAAAAACCCATTTCGTATAACTTACAAATGATGAAGATAGAGTTAAAGACTCTAGAGACCCATGTGAAGATAACGAATATACGAGTAGAATCGACTTTAATTGATAAAGTTAAAGCCGCTCAAGCTACATACTCAGAGTTGATGAATGTGAAGAAGAAGGTTCAAGAGGGTGTTATTCTAGAAGCAAGAATCAACGAAGAGAGGAAATCTCAACCCTCGATTTAATTGGCTCATTTGAAATCCTCGATCGAGTAGGAACTATGGCCTATAGACTCGTTTTACCACCAAGTATGTCGCATGTTCATAATGTTTTTCACGTATCGATGTTACATATATAGGACGACCCAAACCACATTATTGAATTAGAACTAGATGAGATAGCAGAAGATTTAACGTATGAGGAGATACATGTTAAAATCTTGGATAAGAAGGATCATATTCTACACTCAAAGGTTATACCTCAAGGGTTAGAATCTAAGCAAGGTATCCTCACCTCTTCGTCATACCAGTTACGTACGTAAATTTCGAGGGCAAAATTTCATAAGGAGGGGATATTGTCAGACCCCAAATTTTATGAATAAAGATTTCAATTTCTCAATATATTTTTTTTGAATATTATGGTGTGGATTTGATATAATGTTATAGTTGTGGGTAATATTTATAAATTTTGCAAAGTATGCAAGTTGTTATATAATATTCGATTGGTGGGGAATATTTTTTTTTGTTTGGGAATATCCGTGATGCGATGGCACAATCATTGGTGGACCCCACAAATGAAGTATTGTAAGTAGTTAAAAATCGACATAATTATCTTTTAATAAAAATAACGACAAAAGTGTTACCGTTAAAAGCGTTGAACTACCCTTAGTAAAAGTACGATGTCTGGCGTGGTTGCATAGTAGCAATACGGTATTGATTATTGATGCTTACGTAAGAAGTCACTCGGGTTATACTCAATTATTACTTTCACGATAATTATCGCATCACATCTCTCATATTATTAATTCAATTATTGTCACAGTATTATCTGTATAATATGTTATATTATTAAATCAATAATTGAGACGACAAAGTTATTCATATTATTATTTGTAATATTAACAATGTCTAGAAGTTCTGTCAAGGAGAGGTTTAGTCACCTAATTGCGCGCCAATAAAGAGAAATCCTTATCGGAAAGCCCCATCTTTCCTGGGAATGACCTAGTTGTTAAATATTGTGAGTTATAATATTAATGATGAATAAGTTCGTGTTGATTAAAGATGAAATTGATAGTTCCATTGTGTTGGAATTATTAGTGTTAGTGGAAATAGACATTTATTTCGATAATAATTGATGTGTGGAGGTTATATTGATCAATCAGGTAATTAACCAGATAAATGAGCAATTAATTGTTATTAATTCACATGCTTATAACTATGTGTTCACATGTGTGTACTATTGATTCACATGATTTACTATTAAGGGAGTTAGTGCAAGATTAATAATACTTGCATGACTAAATTAAAAATGGAGATATAGTTGAAGGTATTATACTATAATTAATTTTTTCACATGTTTAGAACTATTGAGTCACATGATTTACTATTAGGGGAGGTGGTGCAAGTTTGATAATACTTGCAGGACTAAATTAAAAATGAAGGAAAAGATGAAGGTATTATACTGTAATATTTCGAGCCCCAAAATGTGTAATTATCGAAACTATATTTTCCTATAAATAGAAGCTCATTCCTTCATTATTTTTCACCAATTCACTAAAGCTACAGAGCAATTATTATAGAGAGAAATTATAGAGAGAGAGAGAGAAGAAGAGAAGTCTGCTACCTCACTATTCCAGTATCCAGTTTTTTTCTAAGGTAAGGGGTATTATTCTTTCGTATTCATGAAGAGTGTTATTTTCTTTCAATACTCGTAAGGGTTGTTATTCCTTTCTTTATTATTATGTTAGAATAACTTGTCTATGCGAAGTACCGTATACATGGTAAAATTCTTCTGTTATTCCATTCTTTATTATTCTGTTAGAATAACTTTTATGCTTGATGCATCGCATGCACGGTGAATTCTCGTTGTTATTCCATTCTTTATTATTACATTTGGAATATCACATGCATGTGGATTACGCATGACCTGGTTCCATTCTTTATTATTCTGTTGGAATATCCTATCTATGCAGATTACGCATGACCTGGTTCCATTCTTTATTATTTTGTTGGGAATAACCTATCTATGTGGTCTATCGCATGCCTGGTAAATTCTTCTGGTATTCCATTCTTTATTATTTTGTTGGAATAACCTGTCTATGTGGATTACCGCATGCATGGTGAATGATCTTTCGTATTCATTCTTTATTAAATTGTGGAAATGATCTGTCTACGTGGATTACCGCATGGTGGGCGAAAATCCATTTGCATTTTCATACTCTATTATACTCGTCTGAGATATCATTTCTTTTGTACTCGTCATGGAATATCATTTTCTTTGGTATTTTTTTACGAGTTACTATTCACGGGTTACTATTCACCCGGTTACTATTCACTCTAGTATTATTCACTTGGGTATTCGGGGTACTTTTCATGCCAGATTACTATTCACGAGTTACTATTCACGGGTTACTATTCACCCAATTACTATTCACTCTAGTATCATTCACTCGGGTATTCGGGACACTTTTCGTGCCTGGGTACTATTCATGGGGTACTATTCTCGAAGTACTATTCACAGGGTACTATTCACCCGAAAACAATATTTCTTTTATGTCCAAATTATTTTTGGTACATGAATATTATTCTTTAATTTTACTCTACAAAGCAGTATCATGTTGACAATTTGGACGTTATTGATTTCTGGATAAATTAAATTATAAATCTTTAAAATTTATGCTTGAACTAGTTTTATTGAATTATTATGTCATTGTCATCATCCTCATGCTTATATTGTGATTAAAGTCATCTTTGGCTTACGTGCATAGATGGGCTTGGTATGATTATGACCAGGGATTATTCGGTATAATCATGACCATAATGTGACGAATGATGTGGTAAAAGTCCTCATTGGCCTGTAGTTCATTGATGGATAGTTGTTGGTATGATTATGACCAGGGATTATTCGGTATAATCATGACCATTGATGATTACATGAATATCCTTGGCCGTGGTGTAGGGATGATTCAATTTTATTTATTAAGCTGAGTCTCAGTGATAAAGTTGATGAAACACTTTTTAAATCATAGAAGATAGTAGATTTTATGCTCTACTTGACTCTTCTAATGGATTGCTTATTTCTGCTGCAGTTGTTGATCTAAAACTTGTTGTCTATTGTATTCTATCTGTTGTTATACTGTTGAAGGCTAAGGATAATTTATTCTGCATTATCTTAGTCATAATATTTCTTACTGGGCTAGTTGAGCTCACCCTTTCTTTCACTGTTCTCTTTAGGAAATGAGAATATAGCTGGGACGAGTCAAGGAACGGATTGACGGTCCAGATGGTTGTTTTAATAGTCCTCACTTTTCTATAAAATAGTGTGACAATAAATGTAATGAGGACTCCATTGAGTGTGTATATTGTCTAGATGACAATATTCTTATTGAAACTCTTAGATTATGTTTTGTCGTATTTTACACGACTGTTGTATAATTAAGTTGTATTTGAATTTTGTACCATGTATTTGGCGACTCAAGATGGGTGATGTATACCTATTTTGGGGGCGTCACAACAGTTATTCATATTATTATTTACATTATTCACAATGTCTAGAAAGTTCTTTCAAGGAAAGGGGTTAGGTTATTTAATTACGCTCCAATAAGGAGAAATCCTTATGGGAAAGACCCCTCTTTCCTAGGAAGGATCTGGTTGTCAATATTATGAGGAATAATTGTTGATTAAAATATATCCATTGTGTTGGGAATATTAGTGTAAGTAGAAATCGACATTTATTTTGATAATAGTTGATTTCTGGATGTTAAATTGACCAAACGGGTAATTAATCGAATAAATGAGTAATTAATTGGTATTAGTTCACTTGCAAGGAACTATTGATTCACATGTAAGGAACTATTGGTTTACATTCAAGTACTATTAGGGGAGTTTGTGAAAGATTGATAATACTTGAGGGACTAAATTAAAAATAGATACAAAGATGAAGGTACTAAGTATAATTATCCTTGTAATTTACCACCCTTTCCTAGCCTATAAATACTCCTTCATCAATTCATTATTTCCTGACAATTTGAAGAGCAAAGTTATAATCACAAGTTATAGTGAGAGAAACTATAGAGAGAAAGAATAAGAGTATTCTGCTGCTTCACTATTGCAATATCCAATCTCCAACTAAGGTAAGGGATATTATTTTTTGTATTCATTCCTTATTAATCTGCGGGAGTAACCTGTCTACACGGATTACCGCATGCATGGTGAATAACCCTTCATATTCATTATTTATTAATCTGCGGGAATAACCTATCTATGCGAATTACCGCATGCATGGTGAATGACCCTTCGTATTCATTTTTTATTAATCTGCGGGAGTAACCTATCTACGCGGATTACCTGCATGCATGGTGAATAACCCTTCGTATTCATTCTTTATTAATCTGTGGGAGTAACCTGTCTACGCGGATTACCGCATGCATAGTGAATAACCCTTTTTATTCCTTCTTTATTAATCTGTGGGAATAACCTGTCTACGCGGTCTACAGCATGCCTGGTGAATAACCTTTCGTATTCATTCCTTATTAATCTTTGGGAATAAACTGTCTACGCAGATTACCGCATGATGGGTAAAAATCCATTTGCAGTTTCTTGTATTATTTCATTTCATATTCCCAAATTTAAATGTACTATTGCTTCTATAAATCCTGAAATGATTAGAAATTCCTTGATATTTGCGCTTCATCTAATATCATTTCATTGAAAAAGAATTGGTTTGAACTCTCTTATTGAAACTTTAATCTTTTCATGTTGGGGTACTATTCATCTAGGGTACTGTTCATACGGCACTATTCATAGGTAGTATTCATAAGGTACTATTTATGGGTATTATTCATACGGTACTATTCACGAGTACTATTCATAACAGAATTTAATTTCTTTTTTGTCCAAATTATTTTTGATACATGAATATCATTCTTGAATTTTACTCCACAATTGGTGATCATGTTGACAATTTGGACATTCTTAAACTCTGGATAAATTAAATTATAAATCTCTAATATTTATCCTTGATCTCACTTGATTGATTCTTTATATCATTGTCATCATCCTCATGATTATGATGTGGTGAAAGTCGTCTTTGGCTCGTAGTGCCTAAATGGACTGTGGATTGGTATGATTATGACCAGAAATTTTGTATTGGTATAATCATGACCCGCAATGTTACAGACAAATGATTTGGTAAAATGACCCATAATGTTACAGACAAATAATGTGGTGAAAGTCCTCTTTGGCCCGTAGTGCATAGATGGACAGTTGTTTGGCATGATCATGACCACTGGTGATAATAACGAATATCATTTACCCGTAGTGCATAAATAATTTAATGATGTGAAATATTTATTGAGTTGTGTTACAGAGATAAAATATTGATGATGAACTTTTAAATCATAGAAGATAGTAGACATCATGCTCTACTTGACTCTTCTAATGGATTGCTTGTTCCGCTGCAGTTGTTGATCTACACTTGTTGTCTATTGTATTCTATCAGTTTTTACATTGTTGAGGACTGAGGATAATTTATTCTACATTATCTTAGTCATAATATTCTTTACTGGGCTAGTTGAGCTCACCCTTTTCTTTCATTGTTCTCTTCAGAAAATGAGAATATAGCTGGGACTAGTCGAGGAATGGAGTGATGGTCCAAGATGGTGGCTATAGTAGTCCTCACTATTCTATAAAATAGTGTGATAATAATTATAATGAGGACTTATTTTGAGTTTGGATATTGTCTACGAGACAATATTTGTATTAAAACTCACATTTATGTTTTGTCGTATTTTGCACGACAGTTAATAAGTATATAATTGAAGTTGTATTTAAATTATGTACCATGTATTTGGTGACTCAGAATGAGTTGTGTAGACCTATTTTGGGGGCATCACAGGCAGTGTCCCGGGTAGCAAGAGCCTCTTCCTGCTCAGCAAAAACTGCATCCTGAGTCGATCGAGCCTCATCCCGCTCAACAAAAGAGGTATCCCTGCTAGCTCGGGCATTATCCCTCTCAACAAAAGCGGCATCTCTACCAGAAAGAGCTGTCAACATCAAGGCCCTAGCCTAATCCCTCTCAACTGTCATCAGATGCAACCTCTGCTCCAAATACTCAATAGAAGGTGGAGCCATAGAAGTGAAAATACTGGGGAAATCAACCAGAGTTGTTGTCAAACCAGCAAAATAGCTCATCCTCGGTGGGAGAACCAAGGTCCTCAATAGGCTCCTTATCATCAGACTCAATACTCGGCTCTGAGGAAATAACCCTAGCCAATGCAATATCTGCCTCTAGCCATGAAAAATACTCTGAAGAGCAACCTGGATGACTAGTCAAAAAGTCAGGCCTCTCTCGACGAGTCCAACAATCATAAATCCTGGTCAAATCCTCTGCTGACAAAAGTTGAGATAATAGTCTCTAACCTAGTGCCCCGTCAAAGGGATGAATATCCTGAAACTGATCAAACTGTCCCATGACAGCCAATGGATGATATGTGGTTACCCCTCTCAAACTAGCCAGGGGAAGATAGTACATGCCTACTTCATGAGTAATAAAGCTGTAGGGAGAGCTGAGTCTTGAACAAGGCAGAATAGCAAAAGGATCCTCAATCCCTGATAAAAAAGCCAACCAGGATGATGCATCCGTACACTCAATCAGCTGAAAGGAATAAGACATGGCTATCTCATGAGTAAAGCAATACCCATGATGTCTAAATGTGTCAATCGGTCTCAAGTGTGTCATGAACCACACGTACAACAAGACGACACTTCCTCTAAAAAACCCCACAGAATGGGTATGGAAAAATGTGGTCGACCTCAAGGTCTCTGCTAATATCATTTGTAAGATGGTATAACCATCCCTGAGATTACGGACTACCATAATCACGCTGATATCTAGATGGTCCATGTACAACGACATATACAGATAGGCCACAATGCACATCGAGAAAATATCTACGCAGGCAATATGCCACTCACCCTCAGTAATGGCGAAGTCCCCGGAATATCGTAGATAGCTGTCCAATGACCCAAATTAATAAATCAAGAAATCCATGGACACCACATGCCCCTAGGTAATCTCTTCTAGGGAAACTCTATGCCGCAAGCCTGTTAAGGTCATAAACTGTCGGCTCATATCACCGACAGCCATCTATACGCAAAGCCGATCCAAAGGCAAATATGTAAGACACTCAAACTCCTCCAATGTAGGAGTCAACTCATGGATATCAAATCTGAACACCTGTCTCTCTAGTATCCAATGATCTATCATGCCCTCTACAAAGCCCAACGGTACTTAAAACATCAGAAGGGTCATGGAGTGCCTCAACAACTGATCGACTATCACCCAATCTGGGGAATACAAACTGTCATACTAAGATCTCAAAGAAGAGACCACCAACATAGGTGGGGTATGCTCAATCTAGCTAACAATGGATGAAGACATATGTAGAGCCATATCGTAAGACTATCCAAGGGTCAATACTAAACTCACCTTTGGGAATGCATATCCATGACATAATGCATGCATAATGATAAATGATAATGATAGATGATAATATGATGTAGGGAATAGAAAGCATTATATATACATTCCTAAATACATCATCATCTAATACATCATCTCTGTATACAACTAAAAATAAAATTACAGGGAAATAGGGCACAACCTCCCAATATCTAACAGAGGCCTATCAAAAGAAATAGCGAGAAATGCATCAGAAGAAATCAATGATGTCCACATCATCCGATCTATCCATCTGATGTAACTCTTCCTGAGTCACTGAGTCTCTGTCAGAAGGAATATCAGGCCGATACAATAGAGGATTTGCACCAGTAAAGCCATCAGAATATGGGCCACCTGAAGGGACAACGCCAGAGATGGAAGGATCAAAATTATCCGCCTCTGATGGATCTCTACCCAAATGCCAGATGAAAAAATGTTTTCGGTCTAACTACGGGGTCAAACCCTCAATCTACGTCAAATGAGTGGGCTATTGGACGCAAGCAGTCCAATCTGTCATCATGACGGAGCCAAGAACTATATCCCCCATAAAACTGTGTGGCATGGGTCTAAGCTCCAATGCTGCAAGGGAACCACCAGCGGTAAAAAATCTCCTAAGTGACAAAGTAAAGTTATCTATGCCCATCAAGGAGATATCAGTGATCGGTTGAGATAAAGGCCAATGACGCCTGGCAGGAGGAAAGAACGGAATAAGTATCTCCCTTGTGGTGCTCCTGATAGGACGCTCTGCTAAATAGAGCTCCCAACCTACGTCAATCAGGAGAGGAATATGACGGGTAGACAATACATACTCGACACCAGTCGAGAAGCCACCCTCAAAGCCTACTGTCAAGTGGTTCTCGAAATAGGGAACCCATGTAATGACATCGGCTATCAACAACTCCAACTGTAAGAGAGAATGGGTAAAACCCTCAGCTACAAAAAATTTCGCCAAAGTTGAATAATGCCATCATCGTCCTCGTGGATAGGACTCTGTTAGGTTTGCTAGAAATCAGAGTATGCAATCAAATCACATAAATAAAGCGGAAGCAAAGTAAAAACGGATTTTAAAATTTTCTTACAAACGATAAACCAAAATCATTCTTGTGCTTGATTATCAATTTATAAAAGAGTAGGTGAATCATAATCATACCCTTGAAGAAACGAGCTTTCTCAAGTACAAGTTCAACTCCTAATCCTTCGTGATCTCCTTGAATACGCGAGTTTGATTCCTTCCTTTGATCAACGTTAGCCACCCAAGTGTTTGGCCTCTAAAGGTGATCCACCAAGGAAGAACAAGAACCAAGAAGAAGGGTGTTTTGGCTCAAACCCTAGTTTTTTTATCTTTGTAGAAAAAGGACGTACTCTCCAACTATTAGAATTACGTATATCTTAATATTTGATATAAGAATTCTCTTATATAAGATATCAGTTAACCCTTTTTAACATAATTAAAATAGGGAATTATTTAATTAATTAAACTCATTTAATTAATTAGGCTCCCTAATCTTATTAGGAATAATTAATTAAACTCTTTTAATTAATTAGCTTCCTAATTTTATTAGGAATAATTGAGAGTATATATATTAAATTAATTCACAAACTCCTTTAGAAATTAAAATAATAATAATTGTAATAATATTAATAAGACTCCTCTTATTAATTTATATTTAATATTCAAAATATTAAATAACAAATATTAAGATATTTAATTTACTCTATCACCATAGATTAAAGTAAATACAATTAATATATTATTATGATTATGCCATTAACTTCTTAAATAATTATTCTTCCTTTTATGGTGTGACCCTTTAGGTTCTCCATATTAAACTGATTGTGAATAAATCAATTAGAACAATTCTAATCTCATTTAAATTAATAAATTAAACTATTAATTTATTTAAATAAATAATATTTATTCTACAATAAGGATAAGCCTCCTTAGCGATCAATGACTTTCTAGATAATATAGATTTCAACATTAATCATACAAGAACCTTTGAGTAAATAGTTATCGTACAATTCAATCCTTCCACCATACAATGTCCTAATTAAATATAAGACATGGAATTACTGTCAAGTCTTATTTTATTTATCTATATGTGTTTCGATTCCCAAATGCACAACTCCGAATGAATGCAAATTAGAAACACCTTTTTATTTCATTCCACCTTGGTCAAGGATTCCTAGGTTGTCATTTATCGAATCATATAGGACATATCTCTTCTTTTACTAGAAGTGGTAGATTCTTTATTGATCATTCATTATCTCCATATATAACCCATTATACCCAAGCATACCCTTTGATATACTCTAAGGGTCTTAAGGAATAAGTCAAAGTATAAATCATTACATACAAGATACTATAATAATCTCAAGTCTAAGTATCACTTATACTACTATCACTTTAGAAATTCCTATTGACAGGCAAGTAAAACTCCATTAGGTATTCCTTAGTGAGTCACGTTCAGTGAACTTATTCTCCAATAAGCACCTACATACTTATTTTAGTATCTCCACATAAATGATCATGAGATCAATCATCCTCATTTAATGAGCAAGCAACGTATGTACCAATCTTCCCGGATTCACTAATTCCCTTTTTAGTAATACATTGATAGGGAAAATTTTAGTTTTAAAGCTATCTAAGAATTTAGATCTCATTAGCATGATCTCATTAGCATGATCTCATCATGATTTTAAAAGCATTGCTTAAAACTATGGGTTTATCACATATTATTAAAACAACACCATGTAGATAATTAAATGCCTTTAATAAATAACACTTTTATTAATAAATGAATAAGATTGTTTACAAAGTATATGTTTTATCATCATACATGATTGGCTTGTTTGCATACTACTTTCAATCTCTCACTTGCACTAAAGCCAATCGCCATGGTATCTCATACACATCTTCTCTAAGTGACGATCGAACTGATGTTATGTTAATGCTTTAGTAAATGGATCTGCAATGTTTTCTTGAGAGTCAACACGCTCCATGGTGACATCTCCTCTTTCAATGATCTCTCTGATCAAATAAAACTGCCGTAACACGTGTTTAGATTTCTAATGAGACCTGGGTTCCTTAGCCTGCGTGTGACGCCTCCAAAATAGGTATGCATCACCCATTCTGAGTCACCAAATACATGGTACAGGAATCAAATACAAACTTTATTTATACAATACGACAAAACGTAGCTAAGAGTTTTTACACGAATATTGTCTTCTAGACAATATCCAAACTCAAATGGAGTCCTCATTACATTTATTATCACACTATTTCATAGAATAGTGAGGACTACTATAGCCACCATCTCGGACCATCACTCCGTTCCCCGACTAGTCTCGGCTACATTCTCATTTCCTGAAGAGAACAATAAAAGCAAAAGGGTGAGCTCAACTAGCCCAGTAAGAAATATTATGACTAAGATAATACAAAATAAATTATCGTTATCCTTCAACAGTGTTAAACTAATAAACAACAAGTTTAACTGTCGACGTCGAGTTTTTTACTGTCCCTTTTCTATTCTTGTCTTTTGGTGTTCTCATGTTAGGTGAGATTTGTCTGAAAAAACAAGTTGTGAAAAGGTCAGACATGTATATGTCGACGATTGGACTGTAAGAGTCGCCGGTTTGTATTTTTAAATGGTTGCACCAACTCAACCGAGAAAATATTTGTACATTGACCAAGTGATCTAACACTGCTAAACTGGTCTGTGAAACCGAGATTCGTTAGGGTCCGGGGGCTTGATTATGCAGAGGGAATGTGTTAGGCACCCCCCGACATCCGTGTTACCACGGTGACCGCCACTTTTTAATTAAACTGTTATATGAATATGTGTGGGGGTCAATGTGCAATTATTTGGAAGTAGTGCTATGCCTCGTTCGCACCATATACAAAGGGTTTGAATTTTGTATAAAAGTTCAATTTTAACAAGATATAGCAGTGATTTTTTGTAAAAGAGGTTTTTCAAACCCTTCTGTGCAATAGTAATTGAGGCCTTTGATACTTCCATTTTATTATATGTTCGGCTTGATTGCTTTTATTTTCGAGATGCGAGGTATCTTCGAGAAAATAATATACATAGCAATGTCGAACTCCTTGTGGGCATGAGAGCCATCTAAGGAAATTCGAACACCGTAAATAATGTACAAGCTGATTATAACCAAAAATGTCTATCACGGGAACCGAATCTAGATTTAGGAGACTGAACTTGTGATCACATGATTCCTAGGCTCACATGATGTAGCAGTTTATATAAAAGCTGTAAACAGTTATATATATAAAAGTTGTAAATATATATATATAGACTGTCAACCACCATGAAGCGAACTTCATGGGGGACTGGAAATGTAAATATATAAAAGTAGTAAATATATATACAAGCAACTTCATGGGGGATTGGAAAAGTAAATAAAGCAGTAAAGACAATCAACCGCCATGAAGTAAACTCCAGGCGGGACTAAATGTAAAGAAAGCAGTAAAAGGCTACGAAGTAAACTCCAGGCCTGATAGAAATGTAAATATATATATATATGTATGTATGTATGTATATATAAGCGGTATATCCAGGCTCAATCAAACAGAGTTTGATGGCAATAATATATATATAAGTATTTATATATATATATAAGCAGTAAACGCTCCGGATATAAAATCCATGCTCATAGAACAGAGTTCTATAATAATTTATGTGTGTGTGTATATATATATATATAAAAGAAATAAATACTCCAGACTCATCGAACAGAGTTCGACCACAATTTATATATATATATAAAAGTAATAAACACTCCGAACGTGAGTCCAGGCTCAATCGAGGCATAACTCGATAATGTTAGTCCATATATATACATATATATATATATATACAAAAAAGTAATAAAAAGCCACGAACCAAAGTCTGGGCATACACACGCAACACAACTCTCAACGTGAAGAACGGTGTGTGTACAGTAGTGGAGAAAGGCTTTAAGAAGTGTAAGAAGGCTTACAGTGGACTGCCAAAGAAGACTTCAATATCTTTAAATGGATGAACACTCAGTTCCCACCGGTAAAATATAGCAATATATAAGCTCACAAGTGTTTAAAATGAGAAAGCACTCAGTTTATAATGTGTACAGAGCAAATTGGACTAGGCTTCCTCGCCCTTTTTCTTGCTAAAGTGACCACCCCAAGCCCTCTATTTATAGAGGGGGGACCCACAGGTGTACCTGCGGCAGCAGCAGGTGTACCTGCAATAGCAGTAGGTGTTCTTGCGGCAGTAGCAGGTGTACCTGTGGCTGCCCGGGGTCCCCCAAGCAATGTGGTTCCCGCCGTTTCGAAGTACGTGCACTCGGATAACACGTTCGCTCGAACCTTCATAACTTTCAATTTGGGAGTCCGATGTAAGCGTTCCATACCATTCCGGAAAGCTCTTTCTGAGAGCTATGCAATGACAACATAAGATTTTCCCTTTTTGATTCTAGGAAGATGGGTCCATGATCGAAATAGCATTTCTGGGTCTCCATTAAGCAGTTTATTGAGCTATTTTGCGTAGTTTGCGCTCAAAAGTTAAGATATAATTCTCGTGGGACTTGTTTTGAAGAAATTTGAGTTGAAATGATTGTATTTGATTTAGGTTGAAGTTAAGTTAGCAAAATGACCATTTTGCCCCTATCGGGGTTATCTCCGGTTTTTACACAGTTGTAACAGTCTTTTCTCAGGGTTATCTCTGAGATTGCTATGCTGTTGACTCTGAATGTCCTCAGGGTTATCTCTGAGGTTGACTTAACCTCCCGAGGTTATCTCCAGGCTTTGAACTTCATCCCCTAGGGTTATTTCTAGGGTTGGCACTGCTTTTCCCAAGGTTATCTCCGGGGTTGGAAACTGATTTCCTGGGTTTATCTCGGGGGTTTGGAAAATGGATCTCCTGGGGCTATCTCTGGGGTTGGAATTGATGTTATGGTCCTCTAGGGTTATCTCTGGAGTCTAAAAAAGACACTTTTATCCTCCTACATAGTTAGTAACAAGAAAACAAAATTTCAAGTGTCTACAGATGCCCCTCTTTATCATGTTCATGCAATGCAATGGAATGGACATGATAAAGATTACTAGACACTTAAAATATGACAAGGTATTTTTAATGATGGAAATTTCAATGTAATGAATGTTATGATGAATGTTAAGATGTTTTCACAAATTGCAGTTTAGAAATCGCACATCACATTTTGCACTTTGTACTTCACTTTTGGCCAATTGCACTTCGCAACTCGCACATCGCATTTTGTATATCGCAAATCGCATATCGCCAATTGCAAATCGCACTTCGCACATTGCAAATAGATTTACCTTTACCGGTTATTACTGATGCCTATACTGGTGTTGACTACAACAGTTTGGCTTTTGTCGGTGTTGCTGATGCCTGTTTGATGAAGAGAAATTGAGATGTTTTCTACATCTCTCTCGGTGATGACGCTTACGAAATCAACGAACCTTCCGATGCATCATTGTTGGTAGTTTATAATGGTGCATACCCTGATGGTAGTTTGACAACGGATCCTACCCTGCTGGTAGTTGAATACGCTGACATCGCCCAACTATTGCGATTCCCACTCGAATGGTGGTTTAAAAAGCTTTCATCGCTGAACTGTCTTAATGTTGCGCTGAATTGATGCCAATGGTTTAGAATATCGGATCTTCCGATACCTTTGCTGAAGTAATATTCAATGACTTAATTCACCAGACTCCGCCTAATGCATGGTACGATGGATTGATGACAAATACCAGATGTCTATCATGAAATTTTTCTCTAATCTAGGCATTTAACTTGCGCGCATATGTAATTTTACTGGAGATGCATGTTAAACCTTGATAGAGATGTACGTTGATGTAGCGCATTTGCACATGTGCAGATCATGCATGATGTGATGGTCTAGATTTATCCTTAGGAGTCTATTATCCTAGGTTGATGCATATTATAAATTATCTGGAGTAGAATTTTACCTCACCCTTTTTGAGGTGATTTGGCTTTCCTTTCGCTGTTGGGTGCTTGTGCCCCATTTCCTGGAGCTAATGATTTGTAACCCGGCTGAACTGATGACCTGAATGCCGCTGACATCCCTTGAGGGGGTAGCTCGTTCTTTCGCTTCCCCGATTTAAACTTTGGTGTAGAGGCCTCAACTTGTGAGGACTTGACGCAGGTTAACATGTTTGATGGTGTAGATTTCATTTGCTAAACATTTCGTCGATGGCCTTCTGCTCCTGAGTTAAGAACTTTTTTTGAGAATTTTCCTTTTCTTTCATAGGGGCACGCTTATGTCGCCATGATTTCTTTTATGAGTTCTCCCCTTTCTTTTGATGAGAGGCTTGATCCTGCCTTAAACTCTTTCCCTTTCCTGGAATCAGAAAAATGCCCCAGTCCTTTCATATGAGAAACTCTCTTTGTTGACGAAGTCGCAAGTGAATAATATCCTCACATGTGAATTATTCATTCTGAGAATAGTATGATTGGAGAAGACCAAATGATCATACCGAATCGCAAGTATGATGATGTGAGGGAAGCTCTGATGATGATGTACCATGATGATGGTGCTGACTGGTACATTTTCCACTTTAGGATGGTTGATAAATGCCCCAATGTTGAGTTGTTGTTGTTTTCGAGATTGTCCCAGTCTTGTTGTAAAGGTCCCAATATCAGGTTGTCGTCGATTTTGAAATTACCATAACCTTGTTTGTAGTCTGGGATAGTTGCTTTGACAGATGGGTTGATAAGATGCCGAGATAGCAAGAGGCTTTTATCTCCGTACCAGGTGGTGAGCAGGTAGTGGATTTGGGCTTTGATGCCTTCAATCAGTGTTCCTGACTTGTTCGCATTATCTACTTTGATGGTTTTCTTCTGATTTGATGAAGACTTGTGATTGAGGGGCGTTGGCTCTCTGAAGGTCCTGGCTACTAGTTGTCTTAGTGTATCACTGTTTCTTCCTTTCTGGGATTTTTACCAAAATTGATGGAATGACATTAAAGTGTTGTTGGGTCTTCTCGACATGGGTCGCTGACTTGGAGGGTTATTCTTTGGCATCTTGGGATTAATGTTTAGGCTTGGATGTTGCTTTTGAGGGTTAGACTGTACCACTAATGGCTGCCTACGTACTTCTGTGTATGTGGGAGATTAGGTCTACGTAGTTCCTACATGATGAGATAAAATGGTTTGAGGAATGTTTGTTTGGGTTTTCATTTAGTTTGACCACAGCATAAATGGCTGCCTACGTACTCCCATTGATGAGGGGAGATCAGGTCTTTCGTAGTTCAGGCTTGATGAGCTAAAACCTGACTAACCCGGTTAACCATTTTTCGACCCATATTTTATTCCAAATCTAAATCAAAAGTTCTTTCCACCCATATTTACATATTCAAGAAGTTCAACCACCCACGCACCCACCCACCCCATCCCACCCCTACCCACCTACCCCCACCCAGCCACCCCACTCCCCACCCTAACCCATCCCACCCCCACACTCCACCCCCCCCAACCCCCACTAAAAAAAAAATATTATGTGATTATATATATACCCTTACCCCCCACCCCACCCCACCCCCACTAAAAAAATAATATTATGTGATTATGTATATACCTCTTACCCCCCACCCCACCCCACCCCAACCAAAAATAATAATATTATGTGATTATGTATACACCCCTTACCCCCCACCCCACCCAAAAAAAATAATGTGTACACCACCCCATATTATTTTTTTTGAGAGGGAGTGTTGGGTGGGGGGTGGGGGGTGACTGGGTGGGGGTAAGTGGGTAGGGGTGGGTGGGGTATACATAATCACTTAATATTATTTTTTTTGGGAGGGAGTTTTGGGTGGGTGGGTAGGTAGGTAGGTGGGGTGGAGTGGGGTGGGGTGTGGTAAGGGTGGGTGGTGTATACATAATCGCTTAATATTAATTTTTTTTGGGAGAGAGTGGTGGGGAGTGAGTGGGGTGGGGGTGGGGTGGGGTGGGGTAAGGGGTGTATACATAATCACATAATATTATTATTTTTGGTTAGGTTGGGGTGGGGTGGGGTGGGGGGTAAGGGGTATATACATAATCACATAATATTAGTGTCAAATCAGGCCTTCATGGAACCCATAACCCATAACAATATTAAAATGGTTAATATGATTTTTAACCATAACCATATGGTTCCAACCCACATTATCCATATTAAAAATGGTTAATATGGTTTTAGTTCTTAAATGGAACCATAACCATATTTTGAAAACCAAAACCAACCCATAATCATATTTTGCCAGGTACTCTGGATCTGCACCTTCTTGGCTAGCTGAGGCTTGATAGTCCAGTTGTCAGTGGTTATGTTGCCTTCAAGGCTCGTGATAGAGGTTACCTCTTGATTCTAAATATCTTCACTTATAGCCATAACTTGATCGCTTCCTGATTCAATACATTCCTCATGGACCCTTGAACTGGACCCATCATAAAAAGGTATGAACTCCTGATTCTTTGATGGGTTGGTTTTCCCGATAACCTCACCACCTTTTCCTTCATCTGTTCCTTCACCTTTTCCTTGGCCTTGAAAGGATTCGACCTTGAAATCTCTCTTGAACTGTTGTCACATTTCTTGCAAGAAACTTTCCTTTTTGGCTTTTTCTTCCTTAGAAAGGATTAGTATTTCCTCCGCATTATCCAAGGTTATAAAATAAGGAACGTGGTTGCTATCTTTGGACCACAGGATGTTTGATGTTGGCGGAGGAATCTCCCTTGGGGATTCCCTTGTTTCCTCTGTTATTCCCTGTGTTAGGATTAGTCCATCTTGTATTCTGCCAGGATTGGTGCTCGTAGCCTTCACCTCCTTTGAACTATATGTCTTGAGTGGACATCTTAAGTTTTTTGTTTCCTCTTCGCTTTTTTTGGTTATGAGGAATTCTATCTTCAGCTCTTTCTTTTCAACGAGATCCTGGATTTTATGTCGCAAAGACCAGCATTCCTCAGTCGCATGTCCAAGTGAGTTAGAATGATAGAGACACATCTTGGTGGAATCATAACTCTTTATCTTGGGATTTATAGGAGGCAGCAACTCAGTAATCCTTCCTTCGCTTATCAAAAAGTGTAGCATTTCTTCATTTGATTTGTTCAGAGGGGTGAATTTTTGGACTCTTATGGAGGTTGTTTGATCTTTCTTCTTTGAGAATTCGAATTCCCCTGAGCGATTTTTCTGTTGGCGAGATCTTCTAGCAATTTTATCATCCCCCTTTTCTTTTCCTTTCAGCCTGCTTTGATCTTCTTCATTTAGCTGGCTCATCATGGAGAGATATGGGTTTGCATTATGGTTAACCTCTTTTTTCTCTTGGCTTTCTGATAGTTAAGTGAAAAACTGCCTTGTTTCCTGATGTTGGCACACTATCAGCTTAGCTAGCAGATTTATTTGATTCTGGATTGTCTCTAATTTGTGTTTTACTATCATACTCTCCTCCAAGTTTTCGCATTCTAGGACATTTGTTTTGTGCCTTTGGGGGTATTCCTCCATCCTTCGTATGTACTTACGATTTGGATACATTTCAGCGCTTCCTGACCCGATCATGTTTACTTCCTCTCATGTCATGTTGCAAGCGGAAGGTTGGTGTTGACATTTTGTTGATCGAGTTCTTTGGACCACAATCTTCGCCACTTTCGATCGATTTTTTAATCTTATGCTTTAAGGACCAACAATCTTGTGTATTGTGTCCCGGAGACCACTGAATAGTAAACCACATCTAAAACTTGGATTGTATCTTTTGCTCTCTAGTTCCAGAGGTGGAGCCAGTTCGGTAATTTTCTTGTGATCCATTAATATCGCCAATACATTTTCAAGGGAATCGCCTAGTAGAGTGAACACTCGATTTTTCGTTCTTTCAAATTTTCTCTTTCTGTCTTGGCATTGGTTGAATGCAGCCTTTTGTTGAAATGGCAGATTGTCCTACTTTTTCCAAATAGGGGGACTGTAGGTTGGTCTCCTAGCTTGCCCCTGTACAACAAGGGATACATCTTCATTGCCTTTATCGGTTACCCCCTTGGGATCACTCGCATACTTTCTAGTCTGTATATGCTTGGCGACTGCTTCCAAGGCAGTGAGGTCTTTAATCTTGCCTGTCTTCAGACCTATCTCTGCCATTTTGTCGTGTTTGATCATTTCTGAGAATAGCTTTCCTATGCTTGCTAGGATCCTTTCATAGTAAGGAGCCTCTTGGATATCAATAAACGGCATTACCATCTCAGTTTCTGTCATTGATGGAATGACTTGCACTGCTAGATGTCTCCACCTCTGGGCATATTCTTAGAAAGATTTAGTACTTTGCTTTTTGACTTTAGTCACTTGGTATCTATCCAATGCCATTTATGACTGAAAACTATACTGATTTAGAAAGGCATAGGCCAATTCTTCCCAGTTGTGGATTTTGGCATTGTCAAGTCGGGCATACCAGGCTTTAGCCTCTCCAGTGAGACTCTTGTAGAAAAGTTTCATTCTGAGGCTTTCATGTTCAGCATAAGACCCCAGCTCGCCAATATATACGTTTAGGTGCGTATAGGGATTGCCTGCCCCATTGTACTTTTTAAACTCTGGGACTTTGAATTTGTCAGGATATCGAGCCCCTAGGAATATGCAGAGATCTGAATAGGTGACACTACCATAGTTTCCAGTCCCTTTGATTGACCGGATGGTTTCCTCCATTTGTTAGACTTTCTTTCTTATATCCCCAGTTTCTCGATCATCCCTGAGTTTTGTGATTTCAGGGGTTTTGTTGGTTCCTCTATTGGAATGAGGTTCAGGTTTCTGGGTTTCCATCTTTTTGCCAATACCCTGACTGCCCCATGGTGTGAATGACTCTGGTTGAGTAGGCATTGTCTGAACCTGAGTGTTTTTACTTTGTTCTTTTATAAAGATAGCTAATTCTTCTATCTGATTCCTTAATCCTTCAAACTCCTCTCGAGAGACAGGAGTAGGATCAGGTGGATTGTAGCCATGTCAGACTGTGGGCTTAATGCCTTTCTGGACTTTGAACGGCAAACGAGACCAATTGCTTCCCTACAAAAAGACTTACGTAGTTTAGTCTTAGGGAATGTATAAATGTTACATGCTATATGATGTATCCGTTTTAGGAATATTATCCTGCAAAATGGATGTTAGTTGTTTATAAGAAAAGATAGCATGTCAGGTTTTAATATGCATGTACACATATTCCTTCATATTTTCCATTACATTGACATTGACATGGAATCAAATTATAAGTAATTGAAATGGGAAAGTATGAAGAGATTTCCCTCCGCGTTTGGTTTATCAGAGGATGACCTATCTTAGGTTACTCTCGCGACTTTTTGGCATGAAGGTTCCCAGATCATCGCAATTTACTTGACAAGAATTTAATCCGGTCTTTCAACTGGAGCAAATCTGGGTGGTGCATTTCCTCGTGTCTCACCGTATGGAAATGATGATATGTGCGAAGCACTATATTGTAAAGCATTAAGTGCAGTAAGTAAATGCACTCGTACACATTCATTCAAATGTAAATGCAACATCCACACACAAGCATATAACAGTTTTGAAAAACCTGTAATAACGGCTTAAGCCCTCTTACTGGTGTCCCCAGCAGAGTCGCCACCTGTCGACGTCGGGATTTTTACTGTCCCTTTTTTGTTCTTGTCTTTTGGTGTTCTCATGTTAGGTGAGATTTGTTTGAAAAAACAAGTTGTGAAAAGGTCCGACATGTATATGTCGATGATTGGACAGTAAGAGTCGTCAGTTGGTATTTTTAAATGGTTACACCAACTCAACCGGAAAAAGGTTTGCACATTGACCAAGTGATATAACACTGCTAAACTGGTCTGTGAAACCGAGATTCGTTAGGGTTCGGGGGCTTGATTATGCAGAGGGAAAGTGTTAGGTACCCCTCGACATCCATGTTACCACGGTGACCGCCACTTTTCAATTAAACTGTTATATGAATATGTGTGGGGGAAGTCGATGTGCAATTATTTGGAAGTAGTGCTATGCCTCGTTCGCACCTATATACAAAGGGTTTGAATTTTGTATAAAAGTTCACTTTTAACAAGATATAACAGTGATGTTTTGTAAAAGAGGTTTTTCAAACCCTTATGCTCAATAGTAATTGAGGCCTTTGATACTTCCATTTTATTATATGTTTGGCTTGAGTGCTTTTATTTTCGAGATGCGAGGCATCTTCAAGAAAATAATATACATAGCAATGCCGAACTCTTTGTGGGCATGAGAGCCATCTAAGAAAATTTGAATACCGTAAATAATGTACAAGCTGATTACAGCCAAAAATGTCCATCACGGGAATCGAATCTAGATTCAGGAGACTGAATCTGTGATCACATGATTCCTAGACTCACATGATGTAGCAGTTTGTATGAAAGCTGTAAACAAGTATATATATAAAAGCTTTAATATATATATATATATATATATATATATATATATATATATATATATGTTGTTAACTAATACACAATGTTCAAGTTTGATTGTGTTAACTTTCGACTTATATCTCACTATATTTCTTCTTAGTCAAACTCGAAGTTCATTCAAGTGTTTAAGACTTCGTAGGACTCCTTATTGGTTTTATATTAACCACATTCCATATCTTATAATTTTTATTTCATTTTAATTAAAACACTTTTTAAGTTCATTAACACTTGACACGACGTTTCGACATTCATTCGTCGCACGCTCGATTTGTCTCTCTTTCGTACGCTTAGTATGCTTATAAAACTTATCTACTTCATCATTTATTAATGTTAAGCATCATTATATTAACTAATATTCATGTCTTATAACTTAGAACAACATATTTTATCGTCAGAAGCACTACACTTGCATACGTGCATGCCCGACGCCCTCCGATTGCCTCCGAATACACATTAATCCCAATGATGACCATTTTGACCCCTGATAATGACCTCAAATTGAAAATCTTAAAAATAAAAGTTGTAGGTCTATTCGTCCTCGTTCCGGATCATCTTGAATAACCTCAATCGGAGTTCGTATAAAAATTTTATGGTTGTTTTACTAAAGAAGGTCAAAATAGTCCAGCCCTGACTACTATTCCAGTGGTGCAGTGCCCCAAATAGCCTTGGGGGCAGCGCTGCAGCACCCCCTAGCAAAAAGGTGCGTGATTTTTTTTCCAATTTTGTTGTTCTTGCGAATTTTTAACCCTTTCTTCTTCCAACCTTCATAACTCGAGTTATACACATCCAATTGAATCTGTTTTCGACTCTATGGACTCGTAATTCATAAAACTACAACATACCAGAAAATTAACATCTTCTAAGAACACTAGAAACTATTAAAATAACCCAACTTCAAAGTACATGTTAAATTTTAATGTTTTCAACATATTTAACGTAATCGTTCACCACGGATTCGATTCTTAACCAAATCAATCTTTTTAACCTTCGTTGTTTTCGCTTTTCAATGTATTAACATCTACTATCAATTCAGAGAATCCAACATGAATTCCTAACAAATTTTAGCCTCAAAATAGACCAAAATACATATAAACTACAAAACTCTAAATTCTTCAATTAAAAACATATTTTTATGGATTTGATTACTCAAAATCGTTTATAAACAACATAAAACGAATTCTACAAACTCAATAACATATAAAACCAATTTCTTAACAATCTAACCATAGAAATCTAACTTTTCAAAGAAAACTCAAGAAGTATAATACTAAAAACTCAAAGCTGGATTATTACCTTTGATTAGCTATAAAATTTTGAACAATCTTCTTGTTTCTTCCTTCCATAATTCTCACAAAGTCCTTCTCTCAATTTACATATAACATCTTCTCTTTCTCTCCCAATTTCTCTCATTCCCTAACTTCTCAACCTTTCTCTGTTTTCTCTCTCAACCTTAGGAAAAGAACGTAAAACCAAATAACTGATAGACACGCTTTAACGTGGGTTGCCAGTTACAAAAATAAAGGGTTCTCAACTGTTACAAATACACAAGGTCACAAAGGCTTGTTTGGCTAGCTCCAAATAACTTCTTTTTCAATTTATTTTAATAATCCTTCTTATCATATGATACCCTTGTCACACCCATTAACTAATTGAATTGAATTAATCGCAATTCATTAATAAATCCAATTAAACCTTACTAATAAAATTATAACTTCTATTTAGCCAATATAATTATAATTTTATTTAATAACCATTAATCCTCTAATTTAATTACTTAATTAATTTACACTATTTTCATTCCCTCGATATTATCACACTTTAAACAAAGCATTCCATAATAATTTCCAACTAAAATATTCATTTTAAATTTTATAAATATTTATTTTATTCGATAAATATTTTAACTATTTACAAGATTCACAATCATTACATTAACATATTACATTTATATGTAATATATATTTCCTTCTCATCTTATTAAAATAAATATATTTACTTTAACTCACTATTTTAATTAAGTGAATTAGTTGCCTTATTAATAAAATTTAATTCATTACGATTCAATTGCCAATCAAGGCATGTTAATTAAATTATATTATTTCATATTATAATTCCCAACTCTTTTTAAATTAACCGATATTTATTCAGTTAATTCCTTTTTCCACCATATTCCTTTACATAACTAATTCTCTTCACTTCCTTTAATAGTTTATCCAACTATTAAATCTCATATATATTTAATTTCTTATAGTTTAACCCATCCATTTTTTTTTTGCAAGGATCATTGCCATATACTCTACTCATCGAAATCATATACTTCATAATTCACTAACATGTAAATATTCGAGATACCACAAATTTGATATTGGAAATTGGACTTTAATACTTGATAACACATGTTATGAAGCATTCCTAATGGATTAAAAGCATATCTTGCATAATAGAATAGGAATATATCTATTTGCCTTATGTAACTTGTGAGAATTAAAGCTTAATAACTCCTAGTATAACTTATTTCACCATAGGAATATAGTGATTTATTTAGTTAGGGGATATTAATATAACCATCGAAGATGTTTTTGTATGCATAGAATTCTCGGTTGGCCATTCTAGTAATTTCTTAGATAAAATGGAGAGTTATAAGATTAAGCAAAGCATTAGGGGAGTTGTAATCTTATAGCTTGTCTTATTTTATATTCATCACTGCTCATTGCTTTACTTTGTTAATTATAGTAAGATAGAAAAACCATCTTTTTACCAATTGTTTAAATAAGATTGCATTGTTATAATTTTAATACTTGAATAGCTTAGATACTATTTCCTCATGGTTTCGACACTCAACTTATCATATATTACTTGTTTGACCGCGTATACTTGCTCGTGTTTTATTGATTGCAAAATCAATCAACATGTGTTCGCACCCAGAATGAATTGGTATGCTTTTTGATTACTATTATCACATTCCTCATTCCTTTCCTTTTCCTCTTCTTATCTGAAGCCTCAAATAGTCTACTACTTTTAGCTCTCATTCTAGCAACTTGTGCTTTAATTCATCATAATTTTCCATCATTTTTACTAACGTTAAAGTTCACTGACTAGTTAATGCTTTCTCTTCCTTCCACCTCTTCTCTAGGATGAACATCTTGTTGTTCAGAGCCTGTACTTCTTCTAATGTCTGACCCTCTTTGGTCTTTGTCATTCCTTTTTTTTACCTTCTTTCTCTACCTCTGACTCTATATGAGCCTCTTTGACATCTATTTCTTCTTTACTCACTTTCATCTTAGGGTGATCTTCATGATTACCACCCAAATTTATCATATGTTCCTTATAATTTTTTTTCCAGATGATACAGTCGTCAGACAACGTAGCCTTCAGACAGTACAATCCAAACTACTGCACCATCAAAAACTGCAACTAACACATCCAAGTTCTTTTCAAAATACTTCTCCATAGACCTCTTCTAATCATTCTAAGTTAACACCTCGGCAAAAAACTCTAGTGCAACTACTAACATTTTAGTATCCAAATGAATATCTCTAACCTCATCATCCTACAATCAATTTTACATCTTGATTAACATATAACAATAGTTTATGTATATAAACACAAATAACAATTTTATTTTATGTTATTTTTAGTTTTTTAAAACTTCCTAATGAATTTCCTTAATTCACCTCCTACTAACTCTTCTTGAGTTTAACTACCTACTAACCTTACTATCTTCTCCTAAGTTATAGCCTCAAGTACCCATACTTAAGGTTGCTAACCTATCATCTCTGATACCAACCTGTGACACCTCCAAATCCAAATATCTTCAAACCCAAATCCGGTGCTATACGGAGCTACAATATTCACATAAATCCAACCCTAAAAGCTTAATGACACAAATGTAATCTCTATATTATTACATCATATTCGCTTATTCCCAGTTTCTACAACTATTACATGTTCTTACATCATAATAATTCACATTACATAGTAATATTAATTTATTACAAGATCTTTTATCCATCTTCATCTTCCTTCTTTTATCATTAATAAATTCTTCAATATATTTGTCCTTAACTAAAATCATATAGTTTAAGCAGGGATGAGCATTAAATTGCCTAGTAAGTATAGCATTTCAACAACAAAATCAAGAATCATATGATTTCATTCATCAACTGAATAATAGTTGTGAACTACTTCGAATAAGCTAGAATAATACACAGAATAAACCAGAATAAAACTTTTATCACTCTAAAAACCTTTTTGAAATGACATAGTGGTCATTTTCATAAGAATGGTTGTCATACCAAATACTTTCTTTATTTCTTTATTTCATTAAAAAGGATAACATAGTCGTTAAGACCATAAATCCGATATCACTTGCGAGTACATCTAGGGGATCAACCAATAGTACCCTATGTTGTACAACACTTCTCCATTAAACGTATTTATATTTAAATTTTGACACTATACATGTCAGTCAAAAACTTGACTAAATACATTTGTTTGGTTAAGTTCAAACCTACCTTTGAATCAATATCAAAGCAACAGGCGTTAGATATCTTAGCTTTTCATAATTAACATTTGTTTGTTTAACTTCAAACCTACCTTTGAATCAGTACCAAAGCAATTGGCGTTAGATAGCTTAACTTTTCACAAATAACATTTTAAAAGATTTACTAACAAATCTATAAAACGTTTTAGCAGTTGACTAACCGAACAATGGCACCGACATTTTCTTAAAGAGTTTATCATAACATCGTTTGAATACTTATACAAATATTAAAAGATTTGCATAAGTATGGAATTCACACAATCATAAAAGAGTTGTGTTCATTTTATTTTAAAACATCACATAGGCTTCATAAGAACAGACCAATTTAAGAAACACTTTCTCAAATAAATCAAAGTAAGTTTAGGAGACTTTCCATAAGTGTTCTTTTATAAGTTTACGCTAATTTCTCTAGTCAAACAGTCTACACAATTATGAATTCCTACACATACCAGTTAAGCACATACTTGATGTCAAATATTAGTTTATATTAACCTTATTTCTTACTTTACATGTCCGCATTATTAAACTTGGAATACTTTTTAAGTTTATTATTACTCGTTATAACGTTTTGGCGTTCATCTGCCATACGTCATTAACAACCTTCGTAAACGCTCAAGCCATATGCCCTTGCATATGCTCAACATATTCCCGCAATCTTTTATAACACTTGTTGATTCAGGTAAGTGTTTTACTTTAACTTTAATTACTATCGTATTCATTCATTTTATTAGACTCAAGTTATACTTCGAGTTTATTATCCTTCGTTAGTTATGATCTTATTATTAAAATCAAACTTTATTCTGTTCATTCCATTCGTTATAGTTTTCTAACGTTTATACATTGTACTCCCATCTTCGTTCTGCAAACATTCAAGCCTTACACTCACGTACATCAAACATGTATGTTCTATTATGTATATAGTAAACGTTTACATCATTTTCAGTAATTTATGTTTACTATCGTTTGTCTTTTCTATTAAAGTTCAACTTCTAGTTAAGGTTTTAATCACTTATTATGGTGATACATTAGTTGAACATTTATGGTCTTAATCATTCCTTAAAATTCCTTTCTTTCTGTGTTTTAAAACAAAATTTTCTGCGCAATGACCCACCCTGGTGCTGCGGTGCCTATTTTTGCCTTCCAACCGGCACTGCGACGCTGGCCTTGTCCAGGCATCCTGCTAACTGGCGTTGCGGCACTAGTTTTGAACTAGGAAGCCGAAGCTATGGTGCCGGTTCTGGGAAAAAATTGCCCAAGTTTAATTTCTGTGCAATTAATCCTGGAACTCATTTCGTAAACCCGTAACTTCATCATCCTGTATCGGAATGAGTCCGTTCCTGAAACTGATCCTAGATTTCATTGCATACTTCAAATTCATCCGAGCAAAACTAATTTATGAATTCATTAACTAGCCTATTCATTGGCTTAAAAATCCTTTGACGCTTACTTTTTTAACTTAGCGTTCTTGACATTTGTTCATCCATTCTTCGTAATTTACTTATCCTAACTAGATTGAGTTCTTTCTTGATTCCACGGCTCATATTTTTCATGTTCTACAAAATTTTTATGAAACCTCAATTGATCAAATTCATTATCTTATATCATAACTGTGATGCCCCCAAAATAGGTATACATCACCCATTCTGAGTCGCCAAACACATGGTACAGAAACAACTACAAGTTTATTAATACAATTGTCGTGCAAAATACGACAACACATAAACTATGAGTTTAAATACAAATATTGTCTTCTAGATAATATCCACACTCAAATAAGTTCTCATTACAAATATTGATACAATATTTTACAAAAATAGTGAAGAATACTAAAACAACTTTCTAGAACCATCATTTCATGCCCCGACTAGTACTCGTTACATTCTCGCCTCCTGAGAAGAAAAATAGAACAAAAAGGAAAAGGGTGAGCTCAACTAGCCCATTAAAGAACATTATGACTAAGATAATATAGAACAAATTATCGTTAGTCCTCAACAGGGAAAAATCTGATAGAATATAATAGACAACAAGTTTCAAATCAATATTTGCAGCAGAAATAATAATTCATTAGAAGAGTTAAATAGAGAATAAAATATACTATCAACTATGAATTTAAAAGTCCATCATCAATATTTTATCCCTGTAACATCAATCAATATTCATCTTTGCACTATAGGCCAAAGATATTCATCAGTTGGTCATGTTCATCTCAACACACATCATCTTTACACTACTGCCAAAGATGTTCATCGAGAAAATCATTCATCTTTTGCACTACTGTGCCAAATATATTCAAGCATATCATCATTTAAGATTGAGGATGATGAAAAATATTTTAAAGAAAAGCGAATCCAAATTGAGACAAAAAGAACAAATATTAGGGATTCAGATTTTGTTTATCCATGTTCAAAAATACTCCATAATAAACCATTGTGGAGCAAAATTCAAGAATGAAGTTCAAAACATGGATGCAATCAAAGCTAGTAATCATAATAAACAACTTAAACGAAGAAAAGAAAATTTTAATTTTTACGTGAATAAGGTCGATCACGTAAATAGTCAGATATGTGAATAGTGCCATATACATGAATAGTAAACCCGACCCAAAAGGATAATAATTTTACAAGAAAAATCTTACCAATATTCCGGCATAATGATATTGAAAGAAATAATATCATTTTTTAAAAAAATAACATCCCTTACCTCAAAAAGATAGTACTTACGATCGAATACCGGATATATAATCTTGAAGAAACTTGCAATCAGAGTAGCAACACTCAAAGTATCAAAATACTCACAAGAATACGCTCGATAATATAGAGAGAGAAAACTTCAGTTTTTGGTGTCATTTTCAATTCTAACCTAAGCACCCCTATTTATAGGAAAATGCTTAGAACACCAAAGCAGAAAATTTAATAAAATATTATTATTTTTTAAAATATCCTATGCCCACTTTGAAAATCTGCATTCAGCTCATTTTACACACTAGTGGGGCCCACCAACATAATAAAAATGTTTTTCTTAAAAAAAAATTTAAAACTCCAAAAATCAATTATTCCGGAACTTCAATACCTCATAATAAATAGACCTTTTATCAGAAAAATTTAAATCTTATGTCCATTCCATAGGAAATTCAATTCTCTACAACTTTGTAAGTTTAAGTTTTTCTAAATTCTAAGAAGAAATTGACCGAAATCCACATACGGACGATTTTACAGGCTATAATCAAGTTTCAGTCAAAAAATAGGGTCCACAAACATGAAAAACATGTTTTAAATATTTTTTGTAACAAAAATACTCTTCCTCGATATTTATTCATATATCCCACATTCATTGTAAAAATATCACCATTATTATATTATTATAATATAATAATGTATTTAAATGAATTATTTTATCAGAAAAGATAAAATATCAATTTTCAACAATTGTCATTTTTCTAAAAATTTCTCCATTTCTATCCACATAAATAAATATTTTTCTTATCATATAAATCAATAATTAATTATTCAAAAATAATATTACAGAACCACAATAATGACAACCAGGTCATTCCCAGGAAAGAGGGGGCTTTCCAATAAGGATTTCTCCTTACTGGCGCCCAATTAGGTGACCAAACCTCTCCTTAGACAGAACTTCCTTAGACATTACCAATAATGTTATCTAATAATATTATTCAAATAATATGAATTATTGATCTGAAATGGGAAATACTGTGCAGTGACAATTATTGAATCAACAATAATATAAAATATCAACGCAGCAATTATTGAATCAATAAAATATTCAACAGTAATTACTGTATCAGTTATTGAGTAGTGCCTTCTTACGTAAGAATCAATAATTGGTGCAATACCGTGTGCTACTATACAACAATGCATATTACTGTGTTTTAACCACCGGGTATTCCAATAGTGTTAACGGTAACAACTACGCCGTTATTTATAAAAAAAACTTATACTTATCATTTTTTCATTCAATCGCTTTCCGTTATGGGGCCCACACAAGGTTGCGCCGTCGTACAAATATTCTCCGGCAGTAAGAATATTCCACGACCAAACGATTATTCCCCGACAATAATGAATATTTTATAACCACTTGCTTATTTAAGATATTTGCGCATTTTACCCATAATTAACCACATTAATCAAATCAACCCTTACTATTTCAAAATAATAAATAGAGGAAATTCAATTTCATTTATAATAAGTTGGGGTCTTACAATAACTTCGTTTGGAAGTCATAACAAACCATATTAAAGTCTTTTACTCAGATTTTCACCATAACTTCGTTATAGCTTGTTCTTAATCCATTCCATACGAAACTTTTAAATCTAACTACGAATGATGGTTTTAAAATTGTCCATCAATTGTGACGCCCCAAAATTCGGTCTATCTACACACCCGAATTCCGTACATCACGAGTACTTCTCATTCCATACATGCATCATTATATCATAAAGAATATCAATGTATCTATTCAAATCCCAGGTTCTATTACCTTCAAACCACATTCATTACAAATAATGATAAATATATTATTCTTTACATCTTACAAGAGTGACTTTAATTCGCCACCAAAGATACATCATATATCATTAAACTAATCTAAAGCTTAATTAAACTATTCTACATTAAAAGTCTTGGCTTGATCTTCACACTCATTCAGATAATGAATGACACTTCATCAGGATACCGGCCAACTTGATCTTTACGGGATCCTTTAATACATTCTATCGTTGTTCACTGAAAATGTTCTTTTAAAGCAAATGTGAGCATTCAATTGCTCAGCAAGTCATAGCAGTTGAAAAAAAATAACAACTCAAGAATCACATATTCTTTTAAAAATTCCAATAACTGAACAAAAGGTATAGAGCAGCTCAAATAATAGGAATAAATCTGATTCCTATCATTTTAAAATATTAGTCACATTTACTTTCGTATACTTTCATTCTTCTACCTTTTTCATACACGTTTTGTCTAGCTAGAATCATTAGCGCATACTTAAGAATAATGGTTCATGTATAAACAGAACTTCTTCACATTGAATAGTTCGACAAAAACACCAAAGTGTTAAAAATTGTGGCACAAGGTAGCATACATTCTACCACCTTGTACAAATATAACACATTTGCACATAGGTAAAACTTTCTCAAGTTCAACATCTGAGAAAGTTTAAGAAACTAACATTCATATTAAAAATGAATGAAATTAGGAAACTTGCCTTAAGCACAGCTACAACTTATAGTTTACGCTGGACTATTTACTGTAATCCCTATATCACATAAGGAATAGCATATACAAATTAGTCATATAGTTGACTTACACATTGGTGTAAACTTAACCTTACTCCTTATTGTTCGTGTTTATAACGTAAGTTCACGTAACCATTTTTCTTACCGTTGTACGACGTTACGACATTTGTAGATGTCTTACTTCTTTCAATAATCGTTTACAGTATATTTACATTATCATTTCTTTCTTCTTAGCTCAACTTGTCCGAAGAATTACAACTATAATGTTTGTTAAGTCAATTATCGCTCCTTATGGCTTTTTGACAACTAAATGTCATACCTCATGATTATTTATTAACATCTAAGTCATACAATCTTTTGTATACTCAAAACGATCATTCAATGTTAATATTATGCGTTCATAGCGTTACATTATCTTATTTATATTTTACAATGTCCGTTTTACTTGTCTTAGAATGTTCCCCAAGTTATAATCATTAACTTAATTTCTTAACGTTATACTTTATTCCTTGATCTTCATTACCTTACGGTCAACCCATACACGGTGGGTAGGTTGAGTATGTTTATTCTACGCGTACACTCAACACCTTCACATAGGTTTAAGTATTTTACGTTTACGTTTCATTCTATCATTCTCTATCTGATTCACACACTCGGACCCTTCACTAGCTTCATTACCGTTTAAGTCATACAACCAATGTAAGCTTAGAATGTTCGTTTAACGTTTATATGTTTTATGAATATTGTTTACATACTTTACTTACATCCTACTTACATTCATCAATGTTTAATTGATTTATTGATAATCTAACATCCTACTTTACTTACATTCATCAATGTTTAAGTCATACAACTAATGTAAGCTTAGAACGTTCGTTCGACGCGAATACGATTTATGAATATCATTTAAGTACTTTGTGTTTACGTTATTCATCTTTTAATCTTTCATTCACCCTTTACTTAAGGTTCTAATCACTTTTCATAGCGATTCATTACATGAACATCATGTTCATCATCATCTCTTAATGTCTAAGCCATACGGCTCGTGGTATGTGAGTTTCAATACAAATATTGTAACGTATATAAAATGACAATATTCATAATCAAATTATTACAATGCCATATAAAATACAGCAGCAAATATTTCAAGTCCCCAAAGGAACACGAGAAGATTTATGTCCTCCTCATTCTAATGCAGTGTATTTTTTACACTTTCAAGGTGGGGTCCTCATCACCCTATTATTGTTCACCAAAATCAATTATTAAATAACGTATAAAATATGACACACACATTTTAAGTCCTCGGTACAATTATGATTCCCCACCGTTCTATAACTTCATGAGGATTGTGACTAATTTGAAACCACTTTATACCCATGTTCTCTCTACTAGTCCCAGCTACACTTTTATTACCTAAAAGGAATTGTGAAGTAAAAGGGTGAGCACAAATAGCCTAGTAAATAATATCATGACTTACGATAATTAAATTATCAATAGCCTTCATCAGTAATAAATCAGATATTTCGAACATATGGTAGATGATAAAAGTTTTCAACCATAATTGTAGCGGAATTAACAATCCATTAGAAGAGTCAAGTAGAACATAATGTCTACTATCTTCTCTAAATTAAAAGTCCATCATCAATATTTTATTCCTGTAACACCAATCAACAGTTCTTCGTTGTACCCAAGACAAAGAGAACTTTCACCACCTATTTGTACCGAAAATACAAAACACATGGTTATACCAATTCACAGTTTATGTTTATAATTATGCCATTATATTCATCTTTGCACTACGACCAAATACATACAACTATAAAACCAATAATCAATAGTCCATCTTTGCACTACGGGCCAAAGACATACAACTGTAAAACCAATATTCAACAGTCCATCTTTGCACTACGGGCCAAAGATATACAACTGTAAAACTAATAATCAATAGTCCATCTTTGCACTATGGGCCAAAGATATACAACAGTAAAACCAATAATCAACAGTTCATCTTTACACTACGGGCCAAAGAGGACTTTCACCACATTATTCGTCTGTAATATTACATGTCATGATTATACCAATACACAATTCCTGGTCATAATCATACCCATCAACAGTCCATCTATGCACTACGGGCCAAAGATTACTTTCACCATAGTATAAGCATGAGGATGATGACAATGATATATATAATGAATGGACAGAAATAATCAGAATAATAAGATCAAATAAATCTTAGTGATTTTTAACTTAATTATCCAGAGTCCAAATTGCCAACATCATATCCAGAAAATCGATTAGAATTCTTGATAGGATATATAAAGTTCAAGTAATGTACAGTTCCTGACTCAAAAATAATAACTTAAGACTGAATAGAAAGATCCAGGTCAAGATATTAGATTAAGCACAAACTATTAAGGATATTCTAATCATTTCAAGACTTTTCACCATTTAATGATAAGTTGAAGAAATGAATAATAATATCTTACCATAATATGAAGTATGAAAGAAAATGATATCCATTTACTATAAAAATAATGATACCCCTAACCTTAACATGTGACTTGATTTTGATATCTGTGAAATTGAACAACTTAAACAATGCTTGCATTCCTTATCTACGCTTGTATGTAGTAATGGTGTGTGTTTAGTTGCTCAACCTAGCAACCTATTTATACTAAAAATTGAGGAAACAATTAGCATACACGCTTTGACAAAATAACCAAATGAGCTGCATAAAATAATGGTAGTGGAATTTATGGTCCCATAGAGAAAATTAAATTAATTTGTACACGTTTTAATAAAATTTGTTCAATAATAGAGTTGTGGTTCATACTACTTTAGGAAAATTAGAGTGTCGGCAAGTCCTGCCAAATTTACTTTTGCAAAAAGAAAATAATTGAACAAACATCTACATATCATACTTATCTTTAATCAACACACTTTTCAATCTTTGAACCATTATTCATAATTACTAACATAGACTCACAATATTTTAAACTAGTTTAATTATATCATATCATATCAAATAATATGAGTTAATGTGCAATAACTACTGTGACAATTATTGAATAAAAAACCGAGACTTCTTACGTAAGAATCAATAATATGAATCATTGTGCAATACCATGTACTATTGCGGAATATCGTGTACTATTGTAGAATCATGTGTATTACTGTATTTTTATCATCAGGTATTTCAACAGTTTAACGGTAAAAGCTTTGCCGTTATTTTTTATAAAAAGATTATTTCTGTCGCTTTTTATATCCAACAGTTATTTCGTTATGTGGTCCACGAATGATTGCGTCATCGTACGAATATTTCCCGATAAAAAGAATATTCCCCGACCAAACGAATATCTCCTGACAACTATTCACTTCATATATATTTCACATTTTTTCGAATTATCCAACAATTTTCTATAATTATTTCTAGTTATAAAAATTATCATTTAATAGCTTCAAAATAGAAATACTAACTCCACATACTTTTATATCTTTAAAACATCATCAATATTAATCTTATATTATTGTAAAAAAAATTTCAAATTTTATAATTTTCCACCATTCATAGAATTTTCTATGAATTTCCTCTATTTTTAAACCAACTATAAATAGCTTAAAAAATACAATAGTTACTTCTGTTATTCAATAATTTTTCAAAAATGTCCAAAAGTTATAAAATAATATTATAAGATTTTTCACCAAGTTTCATAATTTTTTCATCATTCATAAAATTTTCTATGAATTTCTTTTATTTTCAAACTAACTATAAATAGTTTTAAAATACAATAATTACTTCTGCTTTTCAATAAGTCATCAAAAAATTACAGAAATTTCAAGTTGATATTATAAGAATCTTGTAAAAATATTTCAGCCCAAATAATTTTTTTGATAATTTAATTATAAATTCCTATAATCAGAACCTTCAATAATTCATAATAATTAACCCTTTTATCAGAAAATTACGGATCTTATGTCCTTTCCATGTGAAATTTAATTCTCTTCAACTTTGTAGAAGAAAGATTTTTCCAAATTCCGCATCTAACATAGAGAAACAGACTTATTAAAAAATTCTGCTACAAAAATTCTGAATCAATCACCTCTTAAAATTCATAACAAATCATACGTTAATCTTTAACGATTCAAATTTTGTGGACATATACTCAACTTATATATGTATAACATATCCAAAACTTTCAATGATCTAACTGTCGGATTAAAAATTATAACTCACGCAATAGAGCTTAAGAACACTGATTTTTCGGACTGTAAGTCCTACGGACCAGTTTTATTCAAACAGTCACCACAAAAAATCCATTTGGTGATTCCAATTTTTGTGTTTAGCTTACTTCCAGGACTTTCTTTTGATATAAGACACATCTCCTAACTCATTATACACAAAGAGTTATGGATTTTACAAAATCAAGTAGTAAACTAATTTTTCTGAAAATTTCTAGATTTCATTTTTCATTTGATTTCTTGATTTCTCTTAGTTGAGTCATGTTTATGTAAGTTTAAATCATTCAATACATACATAAATATGTACTCATAAAATCCATAAATCTAAGAATAAATCAAATATTTTAAAAATACCTTTTTAATTCCTCTTCATTTCTCATTTTTCTTCATCTTCTTCTTCCTTCTCTTCTTCTTTCTCTTCATATTCTCTCTCTTCTTTCTTTTCTCTTTTCTCTCATCTCTTCCTCTGAAGTTGGCGTAGAAAAACGGAGGTGGGAGTATACTGATTACTTCATTTTCTTTTCATTCATTTTCTCTTCCTTTTCTTTTTTTTTTCTCCTTTTTCTTCCTTCCTTTCCTCTTTTTTCTTCCTTCCTTTTCTTTTCCTTCCCCACATGTTCCCCCACCACTTTGTCTCTCTTTCCCCAAATAATTAGTTGCACGTGGCTACGGTTAACGTCTTCTCTTCTTTTATGAGTTCATTTATCCAATTAATTGTTCATTTGACCATTTATCAATTTAACATTTTACAGTTTTAGAATAACAATCATAAATTAACTTAGACTTTTATTTCATAAAAGTCGGGATCTTACAATCACCCCTACTTATGAAATTTCATCCTCGAAATTTACGTACGTACCTGGAATTCCGAAGAGATAATGATTTCAAATTCTAACTTCCAGGTTATTTCCTCTGTATCCTGGTTCATCCGTTGCTCATCTCTTGGATTTTAGATATCATTATAGAATACAGCTTCAAAACAAAGGCTAATTGACATATCACAATTTGTCAACTAATTAAGTAACAAAAATTCAGCTTAGGTAGGACACACACTAGTGAAGAATTTTACTCGTCTCTCCCCTCCTAGTTCTAATCTCAGATCTCCGCCAGAGATCATATCCCTAAGCTTTAATACCAAATGTGACTCCCCCAAAATAAGTCCACACAACACATTCTGAGTCACCAAATAAAACACTACCTACGCGAACTTTTCTATTACAACTATTGAACTGTCGTGCAAAATACGACGACACGTATACTGTGAGTTTCAATACAAATATTGTAACGTATATAATACGACAATATTCATACTCAAATTATTACAGTGCCATAAAAATACAGCAGAAAATATTTCAAGTCCCCAAAGGAACACGAGAAGATTTATGTCCTCATTCTAATATAGTGTATTTCTGACGCTTTCAAGGTCGGGTCCACATCACCCTATTATTGTTCACCAAAATCAATTATTAAATGACATATAAAATATGACACACACATTTTAAGTCCACAGTACAATTATGATTCCCCACCATTCTATAACTTGATGAGGATTGTGACTAATTTGAAACCACTTTATACCCATGTTCTCTCTACTAGTCTCAACTACACTTTTATTACCTGAAAGGAATTGTGAAGCAAAAGGGTGAGCACAAATAGCCCAGTAAAGAATATCATGACTTAAGATAATTAAATTATCAATAGCCTCCATCAGTAATAAATCAGATATTTCTAACATATGGTAGATGGTAAAAGTTTTCAACCATAATTGTAGCGGAATCAACAATCCATTAGAAGAGTCAAGTAGAACATAATGTCTATTATCTTCTCCAAATTAAAAGTCCATCATCAATATTTTATTCCTGTAACACTAATCAACAGTTCTTCATTGTACGTAAGATAAAAAGAACTTTCACCACCTATTTTTACCTAAAACATAAAGCTCATGGTTATATCAATTCACAGTTTGTGTTTATAATTATGTCATTAAATTCATCTTTGCACTATGGCCAAAGACATACAACTGTAAAACCAATAATCAACTGTCCATCTTTGCACTACGGGCCAAAGACATACAACTGTAAAACTAATAATCAATAGTCCATCTTTGCACTACGGGCCAAAGATATACAACTGTAAAATAATTAATCAATAACACATCTTTACACTACGAGCCAAAGATATACAACTGTAAAAAAAATAATCAACTGTCCATCTTTGCACTACGGACCAAAGATATACAATTGTAAAACCAATAATCAACAGTCCAACTTTTCACTATGGGTGTCGACGTTGGGATTTTTATTTGTCCCTTTCTATTCTTGTCTTTTGGTGTTCTCATGTTAGGTGAAATTTGTTTGAAAAAACAAGTTTGAAAAGGTCCGACATGTATATGTCGACGATTTGACTGTAAGAGTTTCCAGTTGTTATTTTTAAATGGTTGAACCAACTCAACCGAAAAAAGATTTGCACAAAGACCTAGTGATGTGACACTACTAACTGGTCTGCAAAACCTAAAATTCTTTAGGGTCTGGGGCTTGATTAAACGGAGGAAAGGTGTTAGGCACCCCCTGACTTACGTGATAACACGGTTACTGCCACTTTTCAATTTAAACTTTTATCTGAATGTGTGTGTGTGTGTGTGTGTGTAGGTCAATGTGCAATTATCTGGAAGTAGTGTTATGCCTCGTTCTCACCTATATACAAAGGGTTTAACTTTTGTATAAAAGTTTAATTTTAACGAGATATGGCAATGATGTTTTGTAAAATAGGTTTTTCAAACCCTTGTTGTAAGACCCCGAAATTTATGAAATGAAAGTATTCAATTTTCTTATAATTATTATTTTATTTCGTAAATGGTTAAATTGATAAAAGGTTAAAGTTAAGGGTGACATGTGAAAATTTTTGCAAAGTATGCAAGTTGTTATAAAATATTTGTTTGGTCAGTGAATATTCTTTTTGTCGGGGAATATCCGTACGATGGTACAATCATTGGTGGACCCCACATTGGAAGTATTGTCGTAGTAAGAAAATGACAGAATTATCTTTTTATAAAAATAATGGCGAAAGTGTTACCGTTAAAAACTGTTGAACTACCCGGTAGTAAAAGTACAGTGATACGCGTGGTTGCATAGTAGCACACGGTATTAATTATTGATGCTTACGTAAGAAGTCACTCAGTTATACTCAATTATTGCTACAGTAATTGTTGCATCATATTTCTCATGTTATTGATTCAATTATTGTCACAGTATCATCTGTATAATATGATATATTATTAAATCAATAATTGAGACGACAAAGTTATTTATATTGTTAAATTATAATATTTATAATGTCTAGAATTTCTGTCAAGGAGAGGTTTGGTCATCTAATTGCGCGCCAATAAGGAGAAATCCTTATCGGAAAGCCCCCTCTTTCTTGAGAACGACACGGTTTGTTAAATATTGTGAGTTATAATATTAATGATGAATAAGTTCGTGTTGATTAAAGATGAATTTGATAGTTCCATTATGTTGGAATTATTAATGTTAGTGAAAATCGACATTTATTTCGATAATAATTGATGTCTGGAAGTTATCGGATAAATGAGGAATTAATTGCTATTAATTCACACGATTATAACTATTTATTCACATGTGTGTACTATTGATTCACATTCTTGTACTATTAGGGGAGTTGGTGCAAGATTGATAATATTTGCATGACTAAGTTAAAGATGGAGGTATAGATGGAGGTACTATATTGTTATTCGTATTTTCACATGATTATAACTATTGAATCACATGATTGAACTATTGATTCACATTATTTACTATTAGGGGAGGTGGTGCAAGTTTGATAATACTTGCAGGACTAAATTAAAACTGAAAGAAAAGTTGGAGGTATTGTATCAGTAATTTTTGAGCCCCAAAACGTGTGCAATTATCGAAATTATATTTTTTATAAATAAAGCTCATTCTTCCTTCATTTCTCACCAATTCACTAAAGCTATAGAAGCAATTATTATAGAGAGAAATTATAGAGAGAAAGAAGAAGAGAAGTCTGCTACCTCTCTATTCCAATATCCAGCTTTATTCTAAGGTAAGAGGTATTATTTATTTCATTTTCATGAAGAGAGCTATTATTATTCCATTCCTTATTATTATGTTGGAATAACCTGTCTATGTGAAGTACCGCATACATGGTGAAATTCTTCTGTTATTCCATTCTTTATTATTCTATTGGAATATCATGTCTGTGCGTATTACGCATGACTTGGTTCCACTATTTATTATTCTGTTGGAATAACTCGCTCTACGCTAAGATACCACATACATGGTGAAATTCTTACATTATTCCATTCTTTATTATTACATTGAATATCTTGTTTGTGCGTATTACACGCATGACCTCGTTCCATTATTTATTATTCTCGTTGGAATAACTCGCTCGTGCATGCTATTATCGCATGCCCAGTGAATTCGTTGTTATTCCATTCTTTATTATTCTCATTGGAATATCATATGCGTTGTTTCGATTTCGCATGACTGGTTCCATTCTTTATTATTCTCATTGAATAACCTATCTCAGCGGTCTATCGCATGCATGGTGAATTCTTCTATTATTCCATTATTTATTATTCTGTTGGAATAACCTGTCTATGTGGATTACCAAGTGCATGGTGAATGATCCTTTGTATTCATTCCATGTTAAATTGTGGAAATGATCTGTCTACGTGGATTACGGCATGGCGGACGAAAATTCATTTGCAGTTTCATATATTCTAATATACTCAGTTGGTTAAAGTTTTGGCTTCTATACTCCATGAAATTAGTAGAATATCCTGGATAATTGTGATTCGTCCAGTATCTTTTCATGGAAATATTCTTCTGAGCATTCTTGAATTTTACTCCACAACGCAGTGTCATGTTGACAATTTGGACATTTTTGAGTTCAGGATAAATTAACTTATAAATCTTTAAAATTTATTCTTGAACTTGTTTTATTGAATTATTATGTCATTGTCATCATCCTCATGTTTATATTATGTTGAAAGTCATCTGTGGCATGTAGTGCATAGATGGACTTGTTATGATTATGACCAGGGATTATTCGGTATAGTCATAACCGTAATGTTACAAACGATGTGGTAAAAGTTCTCATTGGCTCGTAGTGCATTGATGGACAGTTGTTGGCATGATCATGACTATTGATGAAAACACATCTAATATCATTGGCCCATAGTGCATGGATAATTTGTGGTCGTGATACTAATGAATATCCTCGTCAGAAAAGTGCGTGGATGACGTGGTTTATTTAATAAGTTGAGTCTCAAATGATAAAAGTAATGAAAACCTTTTAAATCATAGAAGATAGTAGATTTTATTCTCTACTTGACTCTTCTAATGGATTGTTTGTTCCATCGCAGCTTAAACTTGATGTTTGTTATATTGTATCGCTTTAACCATCATTTGAAGGCTAACGATAATTTATTCTCGCATTATCTTAGCCATAATATTTCTTACTGGGCTAGTTGAGCTCACCCTTTTGCTTTTATTGTTCTCTTCAGGAAATGAGAACGTAGCAGGGACTAGTCGGGGAACGAGGTGACGGTCTAGATGATAGCATTAGTAGTCCTCACTATTCTATGAAATAGTGTGATAGTATATGTATTGAGGACTTATTTTGAGTTTGAATACTGTCTAGAAGACAATATTTGTATTAAAACTCACAAACTTCATGTCAGATATTTAAGATTGTATTTGTATTCTCATACCATGTATTTGGCGACTCGTAATAGGTTATGTATACCTATTTTGGGGGCGCCATAGATTAGTATCAACGCTTAGGGATATGATCCCTGGTTGAGATGTGAGACAAGAACTAGGAGGGGAGAGACGGGGAATTCCTTCGCTAGTATGACCTACCTAAGTTTATTTGGTATATAATTGGTCGGTCAGAGTATAGGGATAATATGTGATACGTCAATTAACCCTTATTTTGTGACAGTGTTTGAAAATGGCATCTGAAAATGTTGAGATCAGTAATGAAGCACATGAAACAGTTGTGTCACCAACGATCAATACCCAGGATAATGTGCAACAGAAAGACAATAATCTTCAGGTAAATAACAACACTGATTAAATGATGAACGATGGGATGTTCAGAGGCTTTATGCAATTCATGCAACATCAGGTAAGAGAGACTCATGTTCAAAATATAGGTGGAAATAATGGCAACCCACGGTCGGTCACTGCTAAGCACTTCAAGGAGCTGGGACCACCGGAGTTTTTGGGAAAGCTAGAACCACTTAAGGCGGAGACGTGGTTAAAGCAAATCATCAAGATATTTGATGCTTGGGATGCTCCGAGGAGCAAAAGGTTCCCTTTGCCACCTTTATGTTGCGTGAAGAGGCGATTCATCGGTGGAATCAGAAAAGCGTACTCAACCTCGACGCACTCAAGATGTCTTGGGAGAAGTTCCAAGAGCTGTTCAACGACAAGTACTTTTTCGAAAGTATTCGTCACATGAAGGAGGTGGAGTTTATCAAGTTGGAGCAAAACAATATGACCGTGTCGCAATACGAGGCTAAATTTGCAAAGTTATCACGGTTTTCATCCCATTTGGTCGATAATGAGGAGCGAATAACGCGAATGTTTCTAAGAGGTTTGAAACCCAAAATACGTCAATACCTCATTTCTCACAAATTGTGTTTGTATTCAGATGTAGTGAATAGGGCTCGCTTATTGAGCGCGATAATGAGCCAATGAACCAAAGGATAACGAGCAACAACACGATAATAATCGTCTTGGCAAGTAACCGGAATCTAACAATGATAACCATCGTGGGGAAATTATCATGCCAAGAATGGTAACCACTTTTGGTGGTAATCATGGCCAAAATAATAGGAGTGGAAATTTCAAGAAGAGAAGGTTCAACAACGATGAAAAGATAGCAGCACCAACACCCGTTTTCAAGGAAGGAGAACGACCACCAATTATATGCTTTAAATGTGGAGGGGAGGGACATATCAGTCCAAGCTGCACGATGCAGTCCAAAGCATGTTACAATTGTGGAAGAGAAGGTCACCTAGCCCAATTTTTTCGTGCACCAAAGTCAAGTCCAGCTGGGACGGTGGCACCAAAGGCGGATACAGACAAAACAAAGTCGGTGGTTCCAGAAAGAGCGTTTTTCATGACTTCTCAAAAAGCGAGTAACCCAAACGAAGTTAGCACGGGTTAGTTAATTAGAAATTCTTGCGAAGTCTATACCTTATTAGATACCGGTTTTACCCATTCTTTTATCTCTCTTGCTTGCGCTCAACATTTAAATTTGACCCCAGAGAAGTTAGACTTTGACTTATCGATTGAAACTTCATTAGTAGAAACCTTCGTTACCTCTATTGTTTATAAATCTTGTTGATTCAAATCGACACTTTCACATTACCTGTCGATCTTATCTTTCTGAAAATACTTGCCTTTGATGCGATTTTAGGAATCGATTGGTTAACTACTCATCATGTTTTTCGTAAGGTTGTTAGCTTTTATATTCCTAACCAACCTATTATGCGAATTCAAGCAACCAAACCACTAAAGTTAATCACTGTCATAGCAAGCCATAAGTAAAGAGCCCCGAGCCTCTCGCTGGTGACTTCCTTATGTAGAATGCACTGAAGCCAGACTTTCTGTAGGGGAAGCCGTGAATGACGATGGAAAGTTCATAGGTATCAATGTGACGTACTATCCAAGTCTTGGATGAGAGTCACAGTTTTGAATGATAGTTCTATTGTTAATAAATTTCCTGACATATTCTTGAAGACTTCCTAGCCTACCCCAGAGCGTGAAATCGAATTTTTTATTGACCCCAGTACAAAACCCATTTCTAAAACCCTTAAATATTTTTTCAACCAAAACGAACGTAACATGTGCCAAAGACGTTGGCTCGAGCTGTTGAAGATTACGACTATACCATTCAATATCATTATGGAAGAGCGAATGTGGTAGCTGATGCGTTGAGTAGAAGATTGTATGCGTTTAAGAATGCGATGTTGTCAACACAAAAACCCATTTCGTATAACTTACAAATGATGAAGATAGAGTTAAAGACTCTAGGGACCCACGTGAAGATAACGAATATACGATTATAATCGACTTTAATCGATAGAGTTAAAGCCGCTCAAACTACACACCTGAGGCTGATGAATATGAAGAAGAAGGTTCAAGAAGGCGTTATTCTAAAATCAAGAGTCAATGAATAGACAAAAATCTCAACCCTTGATTTTATTAGTCTATTTGAAATCCTCGATCGAGTAGGAACTGTGGCCTATAGACTCATTTTACCGCCAAGTATGTCGCATGTTCATAACGTTTTTTTTACGTATCGATGTTACATAAATATGTGGATGACCCGAACCACGTTATTAAATTAGAACTAGACGAGATAGCAGATGATTTAACGTATGAGGAGATACGTGTTAAAATCTTGGATAAGAAGGATCATATTCAACACTCAAAGGTTATACCTCAAGAGTTAGAATCAGAAATGAAGTCAAGGTATCCTCATCATACCAGGTACGTACGTAAATTTCGAGGGGGAAATTTCATAAGGAGGGGAGATTGTAAGACCCCGAATTTTATGAAATGAAAGTATTCAATTTTCTTATAATTATTATTTTATTTCAGAAATGGTTAAATTGATAAAGGGTTAAAGTTAAGGGGTGATATGTGAAAATTTTTGCAAAAGTATGTAAGTTGTTATAAAATATTCGTTTGGCCTGGGGGAATATTCTTTTTTGTTGGGGAATATCCGCATTTACAAGACAATCATTGGGACCCCACAACGGAAGTATTGTCGTAGTAAAAAAAACGTAATTATCTTTTTATAAAAATAACTAAAGTGTTACCGTTAAAAACCGTTGAACTACCCTAAGTAAAAAAGTACAAAGATACGCGTGGTTGCATAAGTAGCACGGTATTGATTATTGATGCTTACGTAAGAAGTCACTCAGTTATACTCAATTATTGCTACAGTAATTGTTGCATCATATTTCTCATGTTATTGATTCGATTATTGTCACAATACCATCTGTATAATATGATATATTATTAAATCAATAATTGAGACGACAAGGTTATTTATATTATGAAATTGCAATATTTACAATGTCTAGAAGTTCTGTCAAGGAGAGGTTTGGTCATCTAATTGCGCGCCAATAAGGAGAAATCCTTATCGGAAAGCCCCCTCTTTCCTGGGAACGACTTGGTTGTTAAATATTGTGAGTTATAATATTAATGATGAATAAATTCGTGTTGATTAAAGATGAATTTGATAGTTCCATTGTGTTGGAGTTATTAGTGTTAGTGAAAATTGACATTTATTATTATCGGGTAATTAATTGGATAAATGAGCAATTAATTGCTATTAATTCACATGATTATAACTATTTGTTCACATGTGTGTACTATTGATTCACATTCTTGTACTATTAGGGGAGTTGGTGCAAGATTGATAATACTTGCACGACTAAGTTAAAGATGGAGGTATAGATGGAGGTACTATACCTTATTATTCAGATTTTCACATGATTATAACTATTGAATCACATGATTGAACTATTGATTCACATTATTTACTATTAGGGGAGGTGGTGCAAGTTTGATAATACTTGTAGGACTAAATTAAAAATGAAAAAAAAGTTGGAGGTATTGTACTGTAATTTTTTGAGCCCCAAAACGTGCAATTATCGAAACTATATTTTTCTATAAATAGAAGCTCATTCTTCCTTCATTTCTCACCAATTCACTAAAGCTATAGAGCAATTATTATAGAGAGAAATTATAGAGAGAAAGAAGAAGAGAAGTCTGCTACCTCTCTATTCCAATATCCAGCTTTATTCTAAGGTAAGAGGTATTATTTATTTCATTTTCATGAAGAGAGCTATTATTATTCCATTCCTTATTATTATGTTGGAATAACCTATCTATGCGAAGTACTGCATACATGGTGAAATTCTTCTGTTATTCCATTCTTTATTATTCTGTTGGAATATCATGTCTGTGCGTATTACGCATGACCTGGTTCCACTATTTATTATTCTGTTGGAATAACCTCGCTCATGCACAATCGCATATATAGTGAAATTCTTCATTATTCCATTCTTCATTATTCTGTTGGAATAACATGTCTGTGCGTAGTACGCATGACCTAGTTCCATTATTTATTATTCAGTTGGAATAATCTGTCTGTGCGGTCTATCGCATGCCTGGTGAATTTTGTTGTTATTCCATTCTTTATTATTCTGTTGGAATATCCTGTCTATGCTGATTTCGCATGACCTGGTTCCATTCTTTATTATTCTGTTGGTAATAACCTGTCTGTGCGTCCTATCGCATGCATGGTGAATTCTTCTGTTATTCTATTCTTTATTATTTTGTTGGAATAACCTGTCTATGTTGATTACCACATGCATGGTGAATGATCCTTTGTATTCATTCCTTATTAAATTGTGGAAATGATTTGTCTACGTGGATTACCGCATGGCGGACGAAAATCCATTTGCAGTTTCATATATTCTATTATACTCAGTTGGTTAAAGTTTTGGTTTCTATACTCCTTGAAATTAGTAGAATATCCTGGATATTTGCGCTTCATCCAGTATCTTTTCATTGAAATATTCTTCTGAGCATTCTTGAATTTTACTCCACAAAGAAGTATCATGTTGACAATTTGGACGTTTTTGAGTTCAGGATAAATTAACTTATAAATCTTTAAAATTTATTCTTGAACTTGTTTTATTGAATTATTATGTCATTGTCATCATCCTCATGTTTATATTATGTTGAAAGTCATCTGTGCCCTGTAGTGCATAGATGGACTTGGTATGATTATGACCAGGGATTATTCGGTATAGTCATGACCATAATGTTACAAACGATGTGGTAAAAGTCGTCATTGGCCCGTAGTACATTGATGGACAGTTGTTGGCATGATCATGACCATTGATGAAAACACGAATATCCTTGGCCCGTAGTGCATGGATAATTTATGGTCGTGATACTAATGAATATCCTTGGCCGTAGTGCAGGGATGACGTGGTTTATTTAATAAGCTGAGTCTCAGTGATAAAAGTGATGAAAAACCTTTTAAATCATAGAAGATAGTAGATTTTATTCTCTACTTGACTCTTCTAATGGATTGCTTATTCCGCTGTAGTTAAACTTGATGTTTGTTATATTATATCAGTTTAACACTGTTAAAGGCTAATGATAATTTATTCTGCATTATCTTAGCCATAATATTTCTTACTGGGCTAGTTGAGCTCACCCTTTTACTTTCATTGTTCTCTTCAGGAAATGAAAACGTAGGAGGGACTAGTCGGGGAACGGAGTGACGGTCCAGAAAATAGCATTAGTAGTCCTCACTATTCTATGAAATAGTGTGATAATATATGTATTGAGGACTTATTTTGAGTTTGAATACTGTCTAAAAGAAAATATTTGTATTAAAACTCACAGCTCATGTTGTATATTTAATATTGTATTTGTATTCTGTACCATGTATTTGGCGACTCAGAATAGGTGATGTATACCTATTTTGGGGGCGTCACACTTGTGCTCAATAGCAATTGAGGCCTTTGATACTTCCATTTTATTATGTGTTCAACTTGTTTTCTTTTATTATTTTTGAGATGCGAAGCATCTTCGAGAAATTAAGATACATAGCAATGCCGAACTCCGTGTGGGCATGAGAGCCATCTAAGGAAATTCAGACACCATGAATAATTTACAAGCTGGTGGTGGCTGAAAATGTCCATCACGGGAACCAAATCTAGATTCAGGAACTGAATCTGTGATCACATGATTCCTAGGCTCACATGATAAAGCAATATATACAAAATCTAAAACAATAACTAGATTTGGAGAAATTTAAACTATTTCAGCTTCATCGATTCCAGTTTAGTCACCATGAACCGGTTAAAGTGTGAAATAGCCAGATTGAAACAAATCTAGCCCATAGCAAATGCTAGAAAACGAATTAGATTTAAGTAAATCTAAGCATTCCAGCTTCAACGGTTCCAATTTAGTCACCATGAACCGATTAAACTGAGAAATAGCCAGATTTAGGCAAATCTAACCCGCAGGCTGATAAATAGTCATATATATATATATATATATAAACTGCATATATATATATATATATATATATATATATATATATGAACAATCAACTGCCATGAAATGAACTCCAAGCAGGAATTGAAATTGAAATATATATATATAAGCTGTAAAAGGCCACGAAGTGAACTCCAGGCCAGACAGAAATGTAAATATATATATATATATAGGGGAAAATGGGTATGCACAGCAGTGCAAAATTTCTTTTACACAGTCTGTCCAAAACTACGTCGTTTTGGACAGACTTGTTTAAAAAAACAGAAACACCCCACCTCCCACATCTTCTCTCCTCCCAAATCGCGCATAAGGTCTTGGCTCCTCCCAAACCAGAAATGCCATCGTTTCTCTCCTCACATGTTTTCAGCCCCGTCCATTTCTCTCCAAAAATCGAGCATCATCTCATCCCTTATCTCCAAAACACTCTCCAATCTAGCTCGAAAAATTGCAGTAGAGAGGTCGAATCAGAGGAATCTCAACTTCGAATCGGTAAACACCCTATTATTTTCCCTATTACAACTGTATTTTTTGATTTTATGGTGCGATTTCTTGCGATTACCCCTACTTTTTCGATTTCTAGGTATTATCGAACTATGCTTCGATTGAGCCCGAATATAATATTCAAGCTGCGTTTATTTTATATATATATATATATATATATATATATATATATATACTGTTATTCGATTGAGCCTAGGTGTGATATCCGGTGCATTTATAGCTTTTATATATATACATATATATATATATATATATATATATATATGTGGGAAAAATGAGTATGCACAACGGTGCAAATTTTTTTTTACACAATCTGCCCAAAACTACGTCGTTTTGGGCAGTTGTTTAAAAAAATAAGAAACACGTTTCCACCTCCCACATCTTCACTCCTCCCAAATCGCGCATAAGGTCTTGGCTCCTCCCAAACCAGAAATCCCATCGTTTCTCTACTCACATGTTTTCAGCCCCGTCCATTTCTCTTCAAAAATCGAGCATCATCTCATCCCTTATCTCCAAAACAGTCTCCAATCTAGCTCAAAAAATTACAGTGGAGAGGTCGAATCAGAGGAATCTCGACTTCGAATCAGTAAACTCCTTATTATTTTCCCTATTACAACTATATTTTTTTATTTTACGATGCGATTTCCCCTACTTTTTTGATTTCTAGGTTTTATGTGGCCCTTATTATCTCTTTGCTATTTAGGTATTTTTATGCGGGTTTATTTTTTTAGAGGAATCTAAGTTCTGGTCTCATGCTCTGGTTATAATTATAGTACTTTGATTCAAGTATTTAGTTCGATTTAGAGGTTTATATTCACTCTTCTTGAAGCTTATGAAGGTGCGAAGAACACTCCATCAGGGGAGAAATGAAGTGGGAATAACAGAGTAGAAGATAGAAAGTGAATTTTCTTTCTGATGTTTGAATGTTTCATTAGGGGAGAACAGAGCGAGAGAACAAGGAAAGGAAAAAAGTGAGTTCTATTTTTTTCTCCAAAAAGTTTTCTCCATATTTAAAATTGACCGAGGGAAGAGAAAATTCTATAATCTAAACCAAAAAAAATAAAAATTAAAGGGTGAGGTAAAAGTGAATGTTGTGATGCTAAAAGATTGGATTTTAATTTGTTCTTTTATACGGTTATTGAATCTTTGAATTAATTTGGACTGATTTGGATTTTGGGCATTATGGGTTTGTTACAATTTTCAATTTTGTGGGGTGGGGGGTGTTTGCGATGTATTGGGAATGGTTGGTTTATTGTGATTAAATTTTGATTTGTTATCTTTTTTTAGTGTTATATTTCATTGCAAAAGTTTGATGACAGGGGTTCGTGTTGAAACCTGTAAGTTAGTTATGAAAAAATTGCTAATTAGTTGAATTAAGTAAATTCGTTGTTAGTTTGTTGGCCTAATTGGCAAGGTGAGTGCATTGATTTCATACAAGTTAATTTATCCAATACATGTAGACTGCTGCCCATTGTCCTTCCTGAATGCATCATAAGTACCAACTAGATTGTTATAGACCTCAAGTTTGTCCTTGTGATATGGTTCATATTTTGCTCCAAATGTAGACCCGTAAAAATTCCTACCATGTTCTATTATCAAGTAATCATCAGTACATATGCCTCCCAGCAAGGAGCTCTTTAGAAACCAATATGGAACACCAAAAGAATATGCGATTGAATAGTGTATTTCTACTACCACACAATATACCAAACCAATTGATGTCTCAAGTTGGGAATATGACAAATTTCCAGCGAGCAATATAACTAGGCTGATTGACCACTATTCAGAACAACCCATAACTTCAGCTTGTACCTATAACTACTTGAGTCAATTTATAAGTTATAAAATAAGTCACAGGAACACTTGGAACAATAAAAAACTACTTAAAAGTTGGTTTGATCAACTTATAAGTATCTGTCAAGCAGGTTAAATATTAATATTTAGCTCGAGTCCTCTTATTACTTCATTTCTTTTTTCTATTATTTTGTTGTAATTTTTTATTTATTTTATTTTATTTTTTTGGTACCAAGTCCTTACTTCCTTTTACTTTCAAAATGTTTTTTTTGTTATACTGATTTCTTATTTTTAGGAATCAGGGGAAATTATGGATGACAAGAGCTTTTAGAGTTCGATCTTCCGTTTGGAAAGTTAGCAATAAACGCCCAGGTAATCCCGATATCTGCCTATGAATCTGTGAAATTTCATTCTATTGTGTGTGGTTATTATTTTTCTTTTGTTAATATTTTCAGCTACATTGGTTAAACTTTGTCAGGATACAATGCAAGTGATTAAATTTTGGGTGGGGGGTGTTTACGATGTATTGGGAATGGTTGATTAAAGTTACTCTAACAGGCTAAGCATGCTATGTGAGCTTTAGTTTACATCAATCTTTTATTTTGCAAAATCGATGTTGAAAAGTAAGGGAACCAACAGAGCGAGCACTCATACATATAATGATAGATAGATATGCAAAGATTTGAACGAAGATGTCAAGCTTTTTCCTTTTGCATTATTTCTTGTATAGATGTACATCCTGTACACATTTACATGGAAAAGTTTGTGCAACTCTAGCAATTAGCTTTATTTCAATGTGATATAGATTATTTTGTCTACTTACCTCAGGAAACTTACTTTTTATCAACAAAAGAATATACTAAACTTGTGCTAATAATTTTAGCTTTTGACCTGTGTTTTAGCTCTAATGAGAATGTTGACAGTTCGGCCACATCTTATCACTGATAAAGGCTATTTGGGGCACTCCATCAAGTACGCCATTGATTATGGAGTAACAGACCAGTGGCTTCAGGCACGGACTTGTGGCTTCCAACCTAAACAAGGGATGGAAGGAAATGTGGTTCCAGAATCAAATGGCATAATGTCTATAACAGAAAGGGAATACAGCAAATTAGTCAGTTAGTTGAACAAGTTGATGCTCCTACACCTTGCTAGTTTTCTTATATGTCTTTGTTTGGTTGGATTTGTTCTTTCCCCTGTAATGAAATTTGAGTGCATCATTTCCCATCTTTCCTGTGCAAGGGTGGCTAATTGGCTACAGATGTACTTATATAAAAACAATTTTGAAAAGGATTGCATTCAATGTTGTATCTTAGTAGTAAAATTCATGGGTTCAATGAGGAAGATTATTATTTTTTTCCCTACCTTTCAATTTCTCATTAGACAGATGTTTTTTCTTTTAATCTTTTTTCTATTATTAAATATGCGAGTTTTTTCTTTTTACAGATGAATTATGTTTTGCTCCAAGCTTCCAAGTGAACTCCAGTTGTAAGATTCTCTTTTTACCTAAATAGTTTTATTTCAAAATATACTAGAATTAAATATTGCCAATCCAATAAAAAAACATCCCCACTGGCACTGGATTTTGACTATTTCACATGGTAAAAGATTTTAGCAACAATTCACAGGAAAGAATTCAGTCGATATTAACTAACGAGAGAAACAATTTGACAACAGAATCAGCTAACTTTCCCAAAATTAGATTATCCCTTGGTACCAAAATTGGATTATCAAACCTTGACAACAATCCTCTACAAAACAGAGGAATAAAGGCCAAAAAAGGCGGGAGTTGATCCAACGCTAAAACAAAAAATTAACTACAAAGATGGGATTATAACACTTCTCCAACGATAACTCCCTACAAGAGAGAAGGGTAAAGGCCAAACATGGGAGATATTAACCAGGCACTAAAATTAAAAGAGAACTATAAAGGAAGACGAGAATCGATAGACAGACTTGGATTCTTCCACTAATACACACTTCAGTGACAAGAGAATTGCTCTATTCAAAAAATTGAGCACCCCCATCAAGCTTTGATGCAACCAGCTTGTCCAAAACCAAAGCCAACTTCTCATTAGTTGGCTGGACCATCTTTGCAAGCAATGATGGACCTTCAACATTATTGATTGCCCTGTGTACCACCTCAGCTTTGCTACTCCCTGTTATAATCACGCCCACATTGGTCGAGGAGTTGATTACTAGTTGTCTAATGATAAACTCGTACTCTGCAGCAACAGCTTCCTCTGCTGACAATGAATCATTTATAGAATATACATGAGTCGGAGCAATAGGCACCTGAAAATAAAAAACATATATAATTACGAGGGCATTTGAGTAAAAGTAACAGTTTCAGAGTAACTCAGAAATCGACGTAGAATACTGCTCCTCTATGGTTGAGAATTTGGAAGAACAATAAATGACAAACCTAAAAAAATAAATATAAAAAAAGTTCATAGGTTATAAAATCATTGAAGATTTTTTAAACAATCGAAAAAGTTGGATACACTTTCAATTGATACACTCTCAATCATTTCACCACATCCCTAACTAAACCATTTACCCATTTCTATCACAGAAAAGTTTTTCATCATTTTAATTTTCCCGGTAATATTTTGATGTTGGCACTCATTTAATTTGTCACTTGAAATTCCTAACAGTATTTGGCACCTCTGCTATATATAAAATATACCTTCTCCTAATACTAATACTAGTAGTGAGAGCCTTCAAATTAAAAAACCAATTAATCTCGTGTGTTTTTTCCTCCTCCAAACATAACCCAATGCTAATCCCTTCTCCTTCGCACAGCCAATAAAAATTGTTCAGGAAAACAGCAAGCACATGTTAGCAATAGGACAGTACTGTCTTCATCATCTACTCATCTCAAGGAAATTCTATACAATCTCATTTAATTTCCAGCATTGAACAAGGAATATTTCATATCCTAGTCAAGTAATTAAGAGATACCATATCACATATATACATAAAGCACATTTTTTTAACTTAATTTAAATTAGATGATTTAAGAAGAGATACAGAAGAATTTACCAATGCCAGGATCAGTATTAATAATGATCTTTTCAGCTTTAACAGGGGGTAAGAGTGGTCTAATACTCCATCGGCAACATCAACATGATGATTCGACATCAAAGTTGAAGACTTCATCTTTTTCTGGACTAAAATCAAACACAGAGAGAGGGATAAATAAAGTTAAAAAGAGAAGTAGGGTTGGAAAATAGTACGAGGGTTGAGAAAGCGAAATTGGAATCGAAAAGGAGGAAAGTAGCTATATATGTATAACCCAGAATCCCAGAATCCAGAATGCCCAAAATCCAAATCCAAATCACTCCAAAACCCAGAATGCCCAAAATCCAAATCGCTCCAAATTAATTCAAAGATTCAATAACCGTATAAAAGAACAAACCAAAATCCAATCTTTTAGCATCACAACATTCACTTTTGCCACACCCTTTAATTTTTATTTTTATTTTTATTTTGTTTAGATTATAGAATTTTCTCTGCCCTCGGTCAATTTTAAATATGGAGAAAATTTTTTGGAGAAAAAAACAGAACTCACTTTTTTCCTTTCCTTGTTCTCTCGTTCTGTTCTCCCCTAATGAAACATTCAAACATCAGAAAGAAAATTCACTTTCTATCTTCTACTCTATTATTCCCACTTCATTTCTCCCCTGATGGACTGTTCTTCGCACCTTCATAAGCTTCAAGAAGAGTGAATATAAGCCTCTAAATCGAACTAAATACTTGAATCAAAGTACTATAATTATAACCAGAGCATGAGAACAGAACTTAGATTCCTCTAAAAAAATAAACCCGTAGAAAAATACACAAATAGCAAAGAGATAATAAGGGCCACATAAAACCTAGAAATCAAAAAAGTAGGGGAAATCGCACCGTAAAATCAAAAAATACAGTTGTAATAGGGAAAATAATAGGGGGTTTACTGATTCGAAGTCGAGATTCCTCTGCTTCAACCTCTCCTTTGTAATTTTTCGAGCTAGATTGGAAACTGTTTTGGAGATAAGGGATGAGATGATGCTCAATTTTTGAAGAGAAATGAACGGGGCTAAAATCATGTGAGGAGAGAAATGATGGGATTTCTGGTTTGGGAGGAGCCAAGACCTTATGCGCGATTTGGGAGGAGAGAAGATGTTGGAGCTGGAAACGTGTTTCTATTTTTTTTAAAGAACTCTATCCAAAACGACGTAGTTTTAAGCAGATCGTAAAAAAAAATTGCATCACTACAAGATACCCATTTTCCTCACATATATATGTATATATATATATATATAAGTTGTAAACGCACCGGATATCACACCTAGGCTCAATCGAATAACAGTATATATATATATATATATATATATATAAGCCAAGGATTGATGATCCGGGATTACCCACATTACAAGACTCTCAAAGTGAATATATATGTAGGTATAGAAGTGAGAAAAAACTTAAAAATCTGAAATGTCTTATAGTAGGCTGCCAAAGAAGACTTCAGATAGTTTTTGATGAATGAATACTCGATTTCCACCGGTTAAATTTCACTATATGGTAAAACATGAGCTTACAATTGTTTAGGAAAAAGAAGTACTCGGTTTGGAGCACTATAGAGGGGTGTACAGAGTGAGATGGACAGGGTTTCCTCGCTTTTTCTCAACTTAAAATGGCCACCCAAAGCCTTCTATTTATAGTAAGGAGTCATGGGTCTAACCACTAGAGAAATGAGTCCACTTACTTGTTGTTTCGGGGTGCCCAGTTCTCAAGTGGGCCCTGTCGTCTCAAAGTACATGCACTCATGCAACGCGCTATCCACTCGAACCTTCATAACTTTCAATCTGGGCATCCGATTGAGGTGTGCTATACCTTTCCAGAATGTTGTTTTTTAGAGCTACACAATGACATGGGATAAGAGGTTGTACAAAGCCAGGAAGACGGGTCCATGACCAGATCTTCAAGTCTTCAAATTCTATCTGGTGTGCTGTCTTACGTAATAGTCACTCAGAATTTTGAGCTATGGATCTTGTGCGACACTTCGTATGAAATGTGGGTTAAAATGATGTTGAGATGGCGCAAATGTAGTATGAGGTGTCAAAATGATGATTTCCCCCCTTAGCAGGGTTATCTCTGGCACGATGCAGATGTAGCACTCGTTGCTCAAGGTTATCTCTGAGATTGGACTGCTGTGAGCGCTGAATGTCCTCAGGGTTATCTCTGAGGTGTGCCTGACCTCCCAGGGTTATCTCCGGGGTTAAAATGGTGTGACTCGAGGTTATCTCTGAGGTTAGAACGGACTCTTGGGGGTTAAAACAGACTTTTTCGGGGTTATCTCCGAAACTGGAGCTGCATCCCTCGGGGTTATCTCCGACGTTGGAACTGAGTCTCCTGGGTTTGTCTCCGGGATTGAAACTGAGTATCTCAGTTTTGTCTCTGAGATTGAAAACTAAGGATCATGGGGTTGTCTCCGGGATTGAACTGATTTAACTTCTAGGATTATCTCTGGAAGACGATTTTGCCCTCCTGCAAGGTTAGTAACAGGAATGCAAAAATTTTAAGTATCTACAGATGCCCCTCTTTATCATATTCATGCGATGTAATGGCATGGATAGGATAAAGAATACTAAACACTTGAAATGTGACAAGATAGTCGTGATGCAATGTAATGCAACATGATGCAAATATATGAATGTGATTTGTTGGACAGTTTTCCAACGAGATGTGATGATTGTCTGCTTTCACGACTTCTATTAAGGAATGGAGCTATCACTGATGATCTTGATGAACTGCTTGGATGTCTACTTCAAAGCTCATAGGAACCTCCATGATGTTGACATTGGGGTTATCACCAAAGTCCTTAATCATGAGTACAGACTTCCCACTGAATATGTACTTCTCCTGTATGAGAAACTCTTGGGTAATTGTGCTTTGTATGATGTAGACTTGTATAACAGATTCCATAATAGTTCCTCCCCAATGAGGATGGTTTCCCTGGCTTGAATCGCCAGGTCTTTCCAGTGTTCTGTTGGAGTTACTGCCAACAGTTGGTGTCGTCAGGCTTCCTGACCTTCATTGAAATGTCCTTCAACGGCTACTGTCATCAGACTACCTTCGATGCTTCGCTTGGTTTAATTGCCAATAGTTAATGATGTCAGGACCATTTGACCTTCGTTGAAATGTGCTCCAACGGATGACATCATCGGACCACCACTGATGCTTCGTTGGGTTTACATGCCAATGGCTGAATAACGTCAAGGTTGTTTGACCTTCGTTAAAATGTACTTCAACGGCTGAAATCATCGGGCCATCACTGATGCTTCATTGGATTTACTTGCCAACGGCTGAATAACATCAAGGTTGCTTGACCTTTGATGAAATATACTTCAACGACTGAAATTGTCGGACCATCACCGATGCTTCACTGGATTTACTTGCCAACGACTGAATAATGTTAAGGTTGTTTGACCTTCGTTAAAATGTACTTCAACGGCTGAATTCATCGGACCATCACCGATGCTTCGCTAGATTTACTTTCTAATGACTAAATAACGTCAAGGTTACTTGACCTTCGTTGAAATGTGCTTCAATGGCTGAAGTTGTATGAAGAATCCACTAGGGAGAGGTTTTTTGATGAATGGGATGGTTACAATTGGAATCACAACCTTAAATTGATGGTATTGGACCTTTGTGAGGTATTGTCATATGTAGTTTGCAACAGCTGTGATTATTGGCTTTGTGAACCCTGTGTTTGGGAGAATACCAATGAGTGATATGTAGACCCGCAGTTTGGTCTCTAAAAATCAAGATTTCAGGCTTTTCCTCTTAATCGTGTAACGTCTTTTTTCCTGATTTGACTTTTCAGCTTATAGGAGCTCCTTTGCAACTCAAATTGGATTGAGCCAGAGGGGTGGGACCCACCTAAGACAGTTGCAGGAAGACCTGCGGTAGCTGCAGATACACTTGCGCCCATCCGTGGGTGGTATTTGATGGTCATTTCCCTTTCACAAGTCATTTTCAAGTTGAGCCACATAGAGAATCCAAGAGTTCTTCATATCTACTGAGTTCGGGTCATTTTCTATAAAATCTGTCATCGTATAAGTGTTCTGCACTATCCTGGTAACGTATGCATGTCTTATATTCCAATTTTGTCCATTGGAAAGTAAGTTATCACATGAAATGCTTCTAAACACATAGTAGTGAATATGTATGCTTGTATGACTTGATAAAATTATTTAACACAGTAAATGTTAGTATTTAACCATGCTTAATGTATTGATATGAAAATTTTTGACTTTTGAAGCAGTCAAATTGGCACCTTTTTCTGCTATTTCTTATCTTATTTGAGGACAAATGAGCAAAGGTTGTAAAACAAAGTAATCCTAGGAATTAAACTACCCTTACGAATTATGACTTCGATGTTTTTCATGTATATAGGATGTTTATGACTGTGGATTGGAGTGCTACTGAATGGCCACCTAGTCATGCCTACGTGCATGTGGATAGTCCTTTTTACAAATGAGACTAGCGAAATTTTTTTCCATAAGTCTAGGCATTGAATGAACATGCATTTTTAACTCTACTGTAGGCGTATGTTAAAGTAATGCATGCATGCATATAGACATAAAATGCATTTAAAAAGCTCCAGGTTTGAAGTTACCACACCCTTTCTAAGGTGATTTAGAGACTTGTGTCTAGATATATGGATCCAAATCAGCTGAGTAGCTCCTGCAAGACCTCTTCAGGTATGAGGAGGAGAGCTTCTAATGTGCCTCAGCATCGTCTAGCCCGATAGCCTCGTAGGTTAACTGAGTCCGTGATTTGTCCTATCCAAGTTAAGGTACCAGATGTTGAGGACGAGGAAGAGGATGTACTAGTTGCGGCTTCTACTCCTACTACTTTTATTACCCATAGGGAGTTACCAGCCATAATGTGACTAATACAGAGCTTCTGGAGGATTTGAGTCGCCACCCCTTGGTCTACTTGCATGCGAACGAGGTAAAGATGCGTTTGATCTTCCTTTTTCCTGTTGATGAGGAGCAAGGGTTCTGATGTTGGTTTGCATTTATGATGCAGGTTCCCAACTTTACGCAGCCTCGAGGGAACTGGTTTAGTATACAATCTTTGTACCAGACTCTTCACCTAGAGTACCGAGAGATTATGCATTCTTATGGTTTCGAGGCGTTCTTTTCCATCCTCCCCCGTCGTTGTCCCTGGGGTTACCTCAGGGCATTGTCCTAGTGCTAGTTTTACTAGACTCAGTCTCTCCATTTGCTGGACTATAAGGTGATGATGACGCCGATGGATTGGCAGTTTATCACCGGTATGGAGTTCTCAGGGGCACAAGTGCCTTGTGTGGCTAATATTTCCCCTACTGCCGTCAGATCTTTGCTATTAGTCCAGGCTGAGGCGCTCAAAGGCAGGATAGTTCATGCTGGTCCTTAAAGTATAGACGCCATGAGTGGGGGGTTGAGTGAGCCATTGCCCGATGATAGGAGAGTCAGGGACCGCATTCTTTGGCGATTGTTCCTGGTCATCCTTCAGGGTTGTTTCATAGCAGATAACTCTTCCACAGTATCATTCGTTTTAGTTAGCGCCACACGTGAGGTGGACCGTATTGAAGAGTATGATTAGGGCTCGTATACCTTTGCCTATTTCTTCAGGGGAATGCGCATGCGCTAGCAGGGCTTGACAGAGGCGTGGCTAGGATTTTACCCATTTCTGCTGGTGAGTATTTCTCATTTGTTTTCCTTTGTACGGGTTAAGAGTGTTGATTGACCGTAGATGTTTGCTCTTGTGTTGGCAGTTTTGGGCCTATAAGAGGCTTCCATGTCTGCGTCCCATTAGCCTATTAGGTTTGGATAGCTATCCACAGGGACGATGATGGCATCACTCCACGCTGGTGGAGGTTCCTGTAGCTAAGGGTTTCACCCATTCTCACCTACAGTTGGAGTTATTGACAGCCGATGTCATTACATGGGTTTCCTATTCTGAGGACCATTTGACAGTTGGCTTTGAGGGTGGTTTCCCGATTGTCATCGAGCATGTGATGTCCACCCGTCGGGTTCCTCTCTTTATAGATGGAGGATGCGATTTCTATTTAGGAGAGCGTGCTATCAAGAGCACCACAAAAGAGATCCGTATCCCAATCTGTCCTCCTGCTAGGCGTTATTGGCCTGTGTCACAGCTTCCGATCAGTGATATCCCATTGGTGGGATTTGATGGCTTTGATTTGTTAGAGGGACTGTTCACTCAGGAGGTATTCTACTGCTGGTGGTCTCCTCGTACCATCGAAGCTCAGACCCGCGCCACACAGTTCATGTGGGATATGGTTCTTGGCTTTGTCATGATGTCGGATTGGATTGCCTACATCCGAGAGCCTACTCATTTGACGCAGATTGATAGCTTGACCCAGCAGTTGGATCAGGTGCATTTTTTGATCCAGTATTTGGGTAGAGATCCTTCCGAGGTGGATACATTTGATCCTTCCATCTCAGTGGCTGGCCCTTCAGGTGGCCCATATTCAGATGGTTTTGCTGGTGCAGATCCTCCATTGTATAGGCCTGATATCCCTCTTGGATGGATGATAGGTTGGATGATATCGACATCAACACTATCTATTTCTTCTGATGTATTTTCTCGCTATATCTTTTGATAAGCCTCTGTTAGATACTGGGTGGCTGTGCCCCATTCTCGTTATATCCTTTGATAGGCCTCTGTTAGTTATTGGGCTGCTGTGCCCCATTTCCCTGTATTTTCCAACTGTATACAGAGATGATGTATTTAGATGCTGATGTACTTAGGAATGCATATATATTATTTTCCATTCCCTATATCATATTGCCATTTATTATTTATCATGCATGTATTATGTTATGCACATGTATGTCTAGAGATGTTTAGCATTGACCCCTAGATGGTCTTATGGCATAGCCCTACAGATGTCTTCCTCGACAGTTAGCCGCATTGATCACACCCCACCAGTATTGGTGGCCTCCTATTTGAGATCGTGGTATGATAGTTTGTCATCCCCAGATCGAGTGACTGTAGACCAGCTGTTCTGGCACTCCATGACTCTCCTGATGTTCTAGGTTTTGTTAGGTTTTGTAGAGGGCATGCTGGAGTAATGGGTACAGGATAGGCAGGTGTTCCAGTTTGAGACCTAGGAGCTGACTCCCACCTTAGAGGAGTATGAGCGACTGACAGATTTGCCATTGGACAGACCTTGAGCTCAGATGGCTGTAAGAGATATGAGCCGATAGTTTATGACCTTCACCGGCTGGAGGCGCAGAGTAGCCCAAGATGAGATCTCCTCCGGGCATGTGGTGTCCATGCGTTTTCTGATAGACAGATTTGGCTCTTTGGACAATTATGTACAGCACTCTGGGGATTTCACCACGTCGGATGATGATTGGCATATTGCCAGAGTAGATGAACTCCTGATGTGTGTAGTGGCCTATTTGTACATGCCACTGTACATGGATCATTTAGACATTGGCGTGATTATGGCAGTGCGAGCTCTCCGGGAGGGACATACCATTTTGCTGATGATTATGGCAGAGACCTTGAGGTCGACCATATATTGCTATACCCATCCCGCAGGGGTATTTTCAGGCATCTCGTTCTAGCTGTATGTGTGGTTCATGTCACATCTGAGACCGATTGGCATATTCCGACGCCATGGGTATTATTTTTCCCATGATATAGATATGTCTTACTCCTTTCAGTCGGCAAAGTGTATAGACGCTGCTTTGTGGTCGATTTTCTTGGCAGGGATCAAGGATTCATTTGATATTTTGCCGTGTTCAGGGCTTAATTCTCCCTACAGCTTCATTGCTCATGCATCTGGCATGGATTATCTCCATCTGGCTGGTTTGAGGGGTATGACCACTTATCACCCACTGGCTATGATGGCACAGTTTGACCAGTTTCAGGATGTTCATCCATTTGAGGGGGCATTGGGTCAGCGTATGTCATCTCAACTTTTATCAGGAGAGGATTTGTCCAGGGTGTATGCCTGTTGGGCCCAGCGTGAGAGGGCTGATTTTACTACTAGCCATTCAGGCCATTCCACAGAGTATTCTGCATGGGTGGAAGCAAAGATTACATTGGCTGAGGTTGTATCCACGGAGCCGAAGATTAGTTCTGACAGTGGGGAGCCCATGGACACTGATTTTCCCACTGAGGATGAGCTATTTGCTGGGTTTCCAGCAGCTCTTGTTGATTCTCCCAGTATTTCTGCTACTGTGACCCCACATTCTATAGAGTATTTAGAGCAGAGTCTGGATCTGATGACAGTTAAGAGAGATCAGGCTAGAGACTTGATGTTGAAAGCTCTTGATGGTAGAGATGTCGCTCTAGTCGAGAGAGATGATGCTTTAGCTCTGAGAGACACTGCTGCTGCTGAGCAGGATGAGGCTAGATCATCTAGATATGCCGCTATTATTGAGCAAGATGGTGCTCTATCTACCCGAGATGCCGCTATTATAGATAGTACTGCATTGCGATCCCATACTGCTGACATCATTGCATAGATGAGCACTTTTATTGATGAGCATATTGTCACTATACATATGGCTGTAGATCTCTTGGCTCGCGTTAATACCCTTAGGAAGGATCTCACAGAGTTAACCCCTTTTTCGGAGAGGGATGCCATGTTGGATTTGATAGCACGTATATCCACTAGATTGTAGATTAGCTTGTATTTTCCTGCAAAGATTAGCTTAGCCATTTTTGTCATGTATAGTACACATTGTATATATCAAACAGTATTATATATGGCGAGGAAATATATTTTGATTCATTTCCCTTTTATTTATGCCTTGTTACTTGCTTAATAGTTGCCTGTGTCTCCAGGGCTTGTGATCTTAATGTATTCTGAACTCCCCCTTGATGGATGGACATTGAGATGTCTTAGGATCTTTTAGAATGGATCGTTGATCTGTGTATTCCCCTACCCTTTGGTGTCGTGGGACTGGTTTTTGTATGTAGTTATGGAGAGAAGTGTGGCTTTCCTCTCTGAGGTTGACCGCCCCATAGATGGTCGTCGGTACTCCTTTGTATTGGGGAGCCCAAGTAGTTCCATCTCTTATGGATTGGTGTTTCTCTTTAAGGATTCAACCGCAGCTTATATGGTCGCCGATTCTCTCATTTATGTGGGGAGACCAGGTAATTTCATCCCTTTCGTCTAAGCCAATGATGTGTGGTTTGAAAGGTTTGAAGGATGATCCCAGTACCGTTGACAAGTTTTTGTATTTTGGTAGGGGGTGAGACCGAACCATGAATGGCTGCCAACGTACTCCCATTAAGAAGGGGGAGATCAGGTCTGCGTAGTTCGAACCTAGCATAAAAATGTTCAAAGTTATAAGTGGTGAAAAGGGTGTAGAGAGATTTTTTTGCTTTTTACAGAAGTTAGACCCACCATGAAAATGGTCGCCATGTACTCCGTGTATTGGGAGATTAGGATCAGATAGTTAGCCTCGATGGGACAGATCACAGATGAAAAGTTTTATCCCTAGTGGGACAAACTGAAGGTGTGAAATGTTTGATCCCAAGTGGGACAAACTGAAAGTATGAAAGGTTTGATCCCTGGTGGGACAAACTGAAAGGTGTGAAATGTTTATCCCGAGTGGGACAAACTGAAGGTGTGAAAGGTTTGATCCCTGGTGGGACAAACTGAAGGTGAAATGTTTATCCCGAGTGGGACAAACTAAAGTAGTGAGGATTATATGTAGTGAGAACAGTTTTGAAAAGGTTTCATGGTGTCCGAGTTAATGAGTTAGGGAAATTCATCGCCATCCATCTCTTATAATCTAAGGGCTCCTCTGTCAATACCTCCTTGACAACAAACGGAGCTTCCCAGTTTGGGGTGAATTTTCTTTTGGATTGATCTTGGTTGTCAAGAACCTTTTTCAAGACCAAGTCATGTTCCTTGAACAGCCATAGCCAGACTTTTCTGTTGTAGGATCTAGCAATCCTTTGTTGGTATAACTGATCATGGAAGATGGATGAGGCCTGCTTTTCATCTATTAGAGATAATTGGTGATACCGATCTTGTAATCATTGGTCTTCATCCAGCTGAGCGCCTATCAACACTTTGAGGGATTCCATTTCCACTTCTATAGGGAGCACTACTTCCATGCCATAGGTTAATGAGTAGGGGGTTACTTTAGTGGAAGTGTGCATTGACATTCTGTAGGCTAATAGAGTTAGAGGCAACAAGTCAGGCCATCCTTTGTGATTGGCGAACATCTTTTACATGATCTTTTTGATATTCTTATTAGCCGCTTCAATAGCACCATTAATCTTTGGACGATAGATGACGGAGTTGATATGTTTGCTGTGGAATTTACTACATAACTCCTTCATCATTTGGTTGTTGAGGTTTTTAGCATTATCTGACACAATCACCTCTGGTTGTCCATAACGACAAATGACATTGTTTCTGATGAAACCAATGATAATTTCTTTAGTAACCTTGGGCGAGGAGGCTGCTTCTTCCCACTTGGTGAAGTAGTTGATCACGGTGAAGATAAATCGATGACCATTGCTGGCTTTGAGCTCGATGGGCCCGATCACGTCCATTCCCCACATTGAGAAGGGCCAGGGCAAACACATATTGTGGAGCTTCCTTGCAGGGGCGTGGATAGCATTCCCATAAATTTGGCATTGGTAACATCTCTTAACGTGATCATCACAGTCAGCCTTGAGAGAGAGCCAAAAATGCCATGTTCTTAGGATTTTCTTCACAAGTAGAGGGCCGCTCATGTGTGGGCCGCATACTCCACCATGGATTTCATCCATGAGCCTCTGAGCTTGGTCTTTGTCTAGACATCTAAGAAGACCTAATCATGTATCTCTTTTGTAGAGTGCGTCTCCGCTCAGGTAGAATTTCATGGCCATTCTATGGATCCACTTTCTTTTAGCCGGACTCACCTCAGCGGGTGTAGATCCATCTCACAGATACTCCTTTATATCCTAATACCAAGGGTCTTGGATGGGAGATAGCTCATCCGATACTTCTCCAATGTAGTTCCCATAGGCTGGAGCCTTTTGCACGGCAAATGTAATATTTGGCATGTCTTCCTTATCAAGTATGTTGATCAAGGAGGCCAAAGTTGCTAGTGCATCCGCAAAGTCATTCCAATTCTGAGGAATATGAAGGAAGGATATTTCTTCAAACTCTGAAGCCATCTGGATAACTTGTCAATGGTAAGGCAGCAAATGTAGCTCTTTGGTGTGATAGATCCCAGTGGTTTGTCTGATTACCAATTCAGAATCTCCAAAGACAGTTAACCATTTGATGCCCATGGCCTAGGCTAGTTTCAACCCCATGATACAACCTTCATACTCAGTTGTGTTATTGGTCTTTGTGGCAAAGCTGTAACCCAGCTGACGAAGATCTGCTCCCCACCCTAAAATGGATACTTAGACACTCTGCTCCAGAACCTTCCATGTTTACAGCTCCATCAAAATACATCTTCCATGATTGGTGTGTATCGTTCTGATGGTGTTGTTGAACTGTCATTACCAATTCATTGGGGAAATATGTTTCCAAAGGTTTGAAATCCCTTGCAGGTGCGAAGGCCATTTGATCCGTAATTCCTTGACCTTTGATAGACTTTTGAGTTATATAAATGATGTCAAATTGTTGTAGGATCAACTGCCATCTGGACATGCGACAATTCAACATAGGTTTGCTGAAAATGTACTTGAGAGGATCCACGCGGGATATGAGATGGTTTGTATAACCATGAAGATAATGATGTAATCTATTGGAAGCCCATGCTAAAGCACAACAAGTTTTCTCAATCAAAGTGTACTTGTGTTCACTGCTGCTGAATCTTTTGTTAAGATAATAGATAGCTCTTTCTTGGCCTCTATCAACTTTCTGTCCCAGCATGAAGCCCATGGCATTGTCATTAATGGACAGGTACATAAACAGGGGAACGCCATCCCTGGGTGGTACCAAAATAAGAGATTTGATTGGCTATGTGACACCCCCAAATCCAGTACTTCCATTTCCACAGGATTTGGTGTTCACTGTACAAACATCATCTATCTATCTACCCATAAATAAATGCAAACCATGCAATAGATAGAAATAAATAATAAATCTCTCCCCTTATGGGGTTACATCAACTGCATAATAAATAAATCATAGGTTACTCTAACCTTAAATAATCAGTACATAAGTCTTAAATAACATCAATTCTAAATATCATTACATAACCACATAAAAATATCAGTCTTCATTACTTGCTAAGCTTGCCCTTGCCCTTACTAGTGGAAGGTTAAATGCTGCTCTTTCGTTCTTTAACTTTGCAATGTTATTATTTGCAAGAGTGAGTACGATTTCCCACAAGTATAACAATATAACAATGAATAATAACATGCAGAAAATAATAACTTCGAATATAAAAGCTCGACTTTTGAATCAAGAATGAATAACAAGAATCAAAAAAGAATTTACGAGGGTCATAAGACCTTGAACTATGTCCTAGGTTGTCAAGTGTTTATACTTGAAACCCTTAATGAACATAAGACTATGGACTCTTCTTCTACGTGCTTAGGGGATCAGCCCTTAGTACCATCTTGTGCACAATATCTTAATGCTAAAGCGTAAATAATCCCCTATACAGGGTTGTTCATCTCAGTTTGACATTCGAGTCCGCACCAAAGGAAGTTTGGTTTGGATAATTCATCGAGGGATTCTAAAATTTAGAACGCTCATCAACTATGGACTAGTAAATGAATATTTAACTTGAATAACATCTCAAAAGGTATACAATAGAATAATTATTGTATAACAACATCATGCTTGAAGATTAATAAACTTTAATATACAAGACCAGGTTTGATCAATAATAATGAGAACTTGCTCAATATCAAAGATGAATTAATCAACTTATATAACGATAACAAGTAGGGTTAGGAAACTTGCTCAACGAAAGTTTAGGGTAAGAAACTTGCTCAACGTAAATGTAGAGTTAGAAAACTTGCTCAATGTAACAAGATAAGGTTTAGAAACTTGCCTCGTGCGTAGATTACACATTAATAAAACTCGTTCTTTGAATTAAATCCTACATATCAACTACGTTCATAATACCAGTCAATAATAACGTACTAACATCATAACTTTACTCTTTGTTTAACTCGAATTCTTGACTATACTTAGTCAATTATTACACTTAGTGTAAAATTAAGACTTCACGAAAAATAAACTAATTATGCATTCGATCATTCAATCCACATGTAATTGTGTTATGGACATGTTAATAATTCATTTTAACACCTCATTATATATCTAACAAGTTTTTATACTCATTAGATTAAGTTAATAGCACATTGCCACACTTAAACATTTTTAAAACTCATTTAAACCATTACGCTAAGTGGCTATTTGCTATTTCACTTTTATCTTAGTATTATTGGCGGGCGCAGAAGTAGCCTTCTTGGTTTGAAGACATGGTGACTGTGGCGATAATAGGTCTTTGCGGTGCGAGTTTTACGATGCGGGTTGGCGCCATGCATGACGAAACTCCGATTTTGATTCTCGATTCGCGAAGAACCTTACGAGTTCGGTGAATTCATCACATCTTTAACACTAATTCCACCAAATTAAACATACCCACATGTTATAATTCATATATAATCATTATCCAACATATATAGAGTGATTTTAATCCATAAAACCATATAATTCTGAAATTAAAGCATGAAAATTGGATATTTCTTGATGTTCTTGAAGTTTTGAACACAATTTCCTAAAATTCAACGCCACTTGAATTAGTTATACAACCAAATCCAACCATTCAAACTTCATTTTGTTCATTTTAGCATGCATAATCATATACCATTGTGAATTTTGTAGAAAATTTATGGTTAACATATTAAAAAAATACGTATATAAGGCCGTATAGCCGTATAACATACTACTGAAATCTTTTACTATATAATTTCATGAAATCGAAGATATGGAAACCCATATAATATATATTAAAACATGCTATACTACTCGAATCATTACATATATTCTTATATCAACTTTCCAATTCTGAGAGATTCACGAGAAGACTTAAGCCGTATTCATGAAAACTTAAAGGGCGTAAAAATAATAATTGGGTTGAAGAGATTACCCAAGCGTAGATAAAATAATAGGAGATGAATTAAAGCCTTCCTCAATAATTCTCAAACACCAAGCAATCTCTCTCAACAATTTTCTCAAACTCTCTCTCTGTGATGTTTTTATCAGACTTAGAAGAATAATAGAAAAGAAGAAGGCGTATGATAAATAGAAAAGGCCGGGCATTGGTGGTGATTACCCGATCATGGAGTTAACTTGCCCATAACCTCCCTTAGTGCCATGTTTGGCTAGCAAGAAAATAATTTAAAAACCATTTAATTTAATAGAGCTTTATTATATAGTTTAAATAATGTCACCCTCCTTTATAAATAAAACCAATATCTAATTTAATAAAATATAATAATTTCTCAATAATGCACATAGTCACATAATTAAATTTCTCATTTAATAATAATATCAAATTATTACATTCTCTTATTAATAATTAAATTAATTAATTAAGCTTATTAAATATTTCTTTTAATACAATAAGCTCACATAATCACATACTTGAATAATAAAATTCTCCACATTAATTTAATAAATATAACACATATAATTAAATTAATCTATCACAACTTCATCAATTAATTAATTAATCTAATAATTAATTCATCGAAAATATTTATTCAATCCAATAAATATTTAAATTAAATTACAAAATCTCGGTTGTCACATCTTTCCCTCTTAAAAGGATTACATCCTCGAGAATCACAACTTAATAATTAATCCCGTTACATTCTCCCCCCCTCTTACAAAGATTACGTCCCCGAATCGCATATAACAATCTAAGTAAATAAATGAGGATAATTCTTCATCATATTCTCTTGAGTTCCCACGTAGCTTCTTGACGTTGTGGTTCCTCCAAATTACCTTAACAAAAGGTATTACTTTATTTCTCAGAACTTGTTCTTTTCGGTCGACAATTTGATTAGGAATTTCTTCGTAAGACAAGTCTTTGTCGAAATGTAAGGGTTCATATTCAATCACGTGCTTGTAATCGGGTTTGTAGGGTCATAGGACTGAGACATAGAAAACATTGTGGACATTCTCTAGAGATGAAGGTAAGGCTACCTCATAAGCAACTTCTCCGACCCTTCTCAAAATTTCAAAGGGTCCAATGAATCTTGGGCTCAATTTCCCTTTCTTTCCGAATCGATCTTTCCCTTCAAGGAGAGACCTTTAAGAACACATAACTTCACTGGTTCGAACTCAACATTCTTCTGGTGTGGATCGGCGTATTTCTTCCATCTGTCTTGAAATTTCTTGTCAATCTTGCTCGGATCACTTTGACTATTTCTGCTTGTTTGTTGTACCAATTAAGGGCCTAGTAATTTGTCTTTCACCAACTTCATCCCAATATAATGGAGTTACGCACTTTCTGCTAGTATAACAGCTTCATAAGGTGGCATGCCAATACTAAGCGTGGTAACTATTGTATGTTAGAACTCTACAAGCGGTAAATGGTCATCCCAATTTCCTTTAAAATCCATTATACAAGCTCTTAACATATCTTCCAATGTCTGAATTGTTCTTTCACTCTGTCCATCTGTCTGAGGGTGATATGCTGTGCTCATTCGTAACTGTGTACCCATGCATTCCTGTAGACGTTTCCAGAAGTTCGACGTAAAACGCGGATCTCTATCAGAAACAACTGACACCGGAACTCCGTGCCTTGAAACAATCTCTTTCACATATAACCTTGCCAACTGATCTAGGTTGAATTTGATTCTGATCGGAAGGAAGTGTGCGGATTTCGTCAATCGGTCAACAATAACTCATACTACGTCGTAGCCTTTCTGAGTCGTCGGTAGGCTAACCACGAAATCCATCATAATATGTTCCCATTTCCATTTTGGAATCTCTAAAGGTTGTAGCAATCCACTCGGTCTCTGATGTTCTGCTTTCACTTTCTAACATGTCAGGCACTTGGCAACACATTCTGCAACCTCTCGTTTCAAATTTGGCCACCAAAAGTGTTATCGAAGATCTTGGTACATCTTGGTGCTACCAGGGTGAATCGAATATCTTGAGTTGTGAGCTTCGCTCAAAATTTCTTCTTTAATCTCTGGTACTGGCGGTACCCAAATTCTGCTCTCAAATCTTAGTAGTCCTCAACATCTATTTTGAATCTCGGTTCGGTCCCTTGGATATCTTCTTCTTCACTTTCTCACATTCTTACGTCACGAAGTTGAACCTCCTTAACTTTATCCGATAAAGTTGTACCGACTTGCATCTGGAGCGACTTCTCGTCAATTTCCATAGGATACTTCACTTCCAATTCTAGCTTTTCCATTGCTAAAATTATCTCCTCTGAGCAGATTGTCACATCATCAATTTCTCCCACCTTTTTTACTTAGGGTGTCGGCCACCACATTTGCCTTACGGGATGGTATAGAATATCACAATCGTAGTCCTTAATGAACTCCAACCACTTTCTTTGGCGCATGTTCAAGTCTTTTTTGTGTAAAATATATTTGAGACTCTTATGATGCATATATATTTCACACACTTCTCCCCATAGAGATAGTGCCTCCAATTTTCAAAGCAAAAACTCTGCATAGCTAACTCCAAGTTATGGGTGGATACCCTTCTCATAATCTTTAAGTTGTCGCGGCCTTGTCTGTAATGACTCTCCATTCTGCGTAAGCACACGGCCAAGTCCTTTATCGATGCATCACTATATAAACCACAAAATTTCACGTGTCATCAGGAAGAGATAACACGGTCTTGCACTCAACCTCTTCTTTAATTCTTGAAAACTTTCCTCACACTTCTCAAATCGAAACAAATTTCACCGATTTCTAGTCAAATTAAATCGGTGAGTTGCGATCTTGGAAAAATCCTAAATAAATCTTACCATAATAACACGCCAATCCAAGAAAACTTCTTACTTCCGACGGCGTCTTCGGCTGATCCCAATTAATCACAGCTTCGACTTTGGAGGAATCCACTGAAATTCCGTCTCTATCAATCACATGTCCAAGAAATTGTACTCTTTCAATCCAGAATGCACATTTCGAAAACTTAGCATACAACTTCTCTCTTCTCAATGTCTCTAATGTCAACCTCAAATGCTCTTTGTGTTCTTCCTTGGTTTTTGAATATACCAAAATGTCATCTATAAATACCACTACGAATTTGTCCAAAAGCGGCTTGAACACTCCATTTATTAAGCCCATAAATCTTTGCGAGGAGCATTCGTTAGACCAAATGACATTACCAAAATTTAGTAGTAGTAGTATCGTGTTCTAAATTTGTCTTGATACATCCTCTGGTCTCACCTTCATTTGATGATAACCACTTCTCAAATCTATCTTTGAAAATATTTTGCTCCCTTTAAGCGATCGAACAAGTCGTTGATTCGCGGTAATGGATACCTATTCTTAATCGTGACCTTATTGATTCTCATAGTTGATGCGAGAAACGCGTCGTTCCATCCTTCTTTTTCACAAATAAAATCATTGCGCTCCCCAAGGTGATACGCTTGGTTGAATATACTTTTTGTCCATTAATTCTTTAGTTGGACCATCAGTTCTTTCATCTCTATCAGTGTGCCATTGATGCGGTGCCTTCGATATTGGGGCGTTCTTGGAGCCAAATCGATAACAAATTCAACTGCTCTGTCTGGAGAAAGTCCAGCAAATCATCTGAAAATCGTTTGCGAAATCTCTCCTCTTGGAATCTCATCAATTTTGGGATTCTCTTTACGACTATCGACTATGTAAGCTAGATATCCTACACGGACTTGTCTTAAAAATCTCCGGCTGTGTCATCGTCGTGGACAACTTCGCTTGTCTAGGCGACTTACTACCATAAAACACAACCTTTGGCGGAGTCATAAGGTTAATACGCTTTTCTTCGCGATCGATACCGCCCCATAATTGGATAACCAATCCATACCCAAAATAACATCAAATTCTCCAAGTCGAATAGGGATAAGATCTCGTTCATGATATTACCCTTAATATCTACTCTCTGAGTTCTTGTGCACATACTTAATGAGGATAATTTCTCTGTTACTAATTTCTATGTTCATGGGGTATTCTAACTTTCGTCCTTAAGCAATTCTAAGTTCTTAGTAAAGTCATGGATATAAATGAGCAAGTAGCTTTTGAATCAAATAATACATAAGCGTTAACTTTATTGATCGAGATGATACGACACCACATCGCGAGGCTGCTAGCGTCTTACCTTTGTCATGTTGAATGTTACATTTGTTGGTCTAGTTGGTTGCGGTTGGTCTTGCAATGGTTAGAGTGCTTCCACCGATATTTCCTCTATTTCCTCCACGAACTTCGTCCCTCCTCGATCCTTCTTAGGACAATCTCTTGCAAGATGGTCCTTTGATCCACATGTAAAGCATGCACCCTTCTTTGAGTTCGGACAATTTGGTGCTATGTGGCCTTCGACCACAATTGTAGCACACTTTTCGCTTCCCTTTTACAAACTCCCAAATGCGTTTTTTTTACGCGGTTGGGCGCAGTTCAATTTTCTTCTTACATCCTCCTGTTGACTTCGGTAGGCGAATTTTCGGACCACTTCCTCTTGATTGTGATTACCCCGATGCTTACTCCCACCAATCTTGTTATTACCTTCCTTTTCACTCTTCTTCTTCTTTTTACTCTCTGATTATACTTAATTCTTGCATCACTTCCACCCTTGGCAAGTATGGCCTTCTCTAACACTCCGCATAAAGTGTTGATTGGAACATTGACACTTTGGTATACAACCGGCTTGATCCTGCTCAAATCGTCTTGCCTTCCTCTCGTCGGTATGTACTTGGTATGTGGCGAACCTAGCCAACTCATTAAACCTTGCCGCATAATTAATTCTTGACATATTCCTTGTTTTAACTCTAAAAGGCGGACTTCCATCGATTTTGTGAACTAGTTTGGAAAATACATCTCGAAGAACATCTCTTTGAATCTTTCCCGAGGATATTACACCTTCACCTCCTCTCACTTTGTTTGCACGCCACCAATAGGCGGCTTTGGACTTGACATAAACGTTGCATATGTAGTTTCTTGATCTTCCCTTACTTTAGCAACATCGAACACCTTCTCCATCTCCATTACCCGTTTGAGCTTCGATTGGGTTTATGGAACCCTTAAACTCTGGCGGTCCCACCGCCTTGAAGTCCTTAAGCGAGGTGTTTGGTGGAGCTTAGGGTTGATTATTAAGTGCTCGATTAAAGGTTTACCAATTCTTTGAGCGGAGTTAGCATTAGCATCGTTGTTATTGTTTGTTGACCCTTCACGGGCTTCTTGCGATGATTTTGTCTTCTAGGCGGCATATTTACATTAAGAATATACGCTTATTAGGTCTTTAGACTCAATCTCTAAAAAATTTAAGACTTAACTAAACATTTAATCATAACTCACTTAACACATTACTTCAAATAAACTTTGACATTTCATTTAATTCAAAAGTCTTTAAATCATAAGATAGCATCAACTCTTATTTACATCAACTATCCACGAGTTAAAAGAATCTACGAGTTTAAAACATCAAAATATTCCTTTGTTTATGAACATATCGAATTTACATCATTAACTATCAAATAGTTTTCACATATTTACACTAATACTATCAACTTTATGCATTAAAAAGTATTTGGATAGCCTTATACGATCCTCCTCCATGATGCGGCACATCGTTACTCTATCTAACATATATGATGGTAGATCCTCAAACTGGATTGGATACTTCCTAACTTTCGTTCTTGGACCGCATCCATTGCATTTTGTAGTGTAAGTACGTCTCCTCAAGTTTAGCCTTCTTCTTGGCGATCATCTTACCGACGATCGGCGCGACGTGACTCTCATACCCGACCCTCCTCTTTTATGGCAAAGCCTCTCTCGAGCTCTCCTTGAGATCCTTCTTTAACTTCTTTATTTACTGCGGACTTATCCTCGGTCTGACCCTTCTCATGAACGAGATCCCACTCCACGTTTCCTAAACATGTGTGAAGAGTCACAATCTCTCTATCTCTCTTCTCAATAGTAATCTGCTAACTAACACTTTGTTTCGATCGGATCCGAGCATATCCTGCAACTCTACATTATGATCATAGAGTGCATCATACATCTCTGCATCAATGGAGTTCGGTGGGAACTCCTCTTCTTCCTCTTCTTCTTCCTCCTTCCTCGGGATCCTCCTCTGGATGGGTCTCGGCTCATGCTCTGACCCGGCAATGTGATCAGCGGAGATGGCTCTCTCTGTGTTGGTTCCACGGATGACATGATGTCTCGGGGCTCCTCCTCTATAGGTAATCGGGGTTCCTCCTCCCCGACTTCGACTAGCTCCTCCAACATCAGACATCCACGACAACAAAATTTTAAGTTTTAGTTACTAATCCGTACTTTAGCGAACACATAGATTAACACATAAGCACATAAAGTCTTTTATTATCTTTAATGAATTTAGAAATTCATTTCTTAGAACTTCGATAAGAGTTTACCACTACAATGTTCTCGATCTCCTACAAGGCTACTACCTAAGGTTGTTCCCCCACCTAAGGTTCATAACCTTGACTTTGATACCAACTTTGTGACACCCCCAATCCAGTACTTCCATTTCCACGAGTTTGGTGTTCCTTCATACAAACATCATCAATCTATCTCCCCATAAATAAATGCAAACCATGCAATAGATAGAAATAAATAATAAATCTCTCCCCTTATGGGGTTACATCAATTGCATAATAAATAAATCCCAGGTTACTCTAACCTTAAATCATCTGTGCGGAAACATAAATAAATAAGTCTTAAATAACATTAATTCTAAATATTATTATATAACCACATAAATAATCAGTCTTCATTACTTGCTAAGCTTGCCCTTGCCCTTACTAGTGGAAGGTTAAATACACTTCTTTAGTTCTTAAGCGCAATGTTATTATTACATGAGAGTGAGCACGATTGCCCTGAAGTATAACAATATAACAATGAATAATAACATGCGAGAAAAATAATAACCCGAATATAAAGCTCAACTTTTGAATCAAGAATGAATGACAAGAATCAAAAGAATTTACGAGGGGTCATAAGACCTTGAACTATGTCCTAGGTTGTCAAGTGTTTATACTTGAAACCTTTAATGATCGTAAGACTATGGACTCTTCTTATCGTACTTAGGGGATCAGCCCTTAGTACCATCTTTATGCACAATATCTTAATGCTAAAGCGTAAATAATCCCTATCTGAGGGTTGTTCATCTCGATTTGACATTCGAGTCGCACCAAAGGAAGTTTGGTTTGGATAATTCATCGAGGGATTACGAAATTTAGAGCGCTCATCAACTATGGACTAGTCGAATCAATAAGGGTTCACTAGTCTAACAAGGTTTAACGATAAATGAATATTTAACTTGAATAACATCTCAAAAGGTATCTGATAGAATAATTTTGTATAACAACATCATGCTTGAAGATTAATAAACTTTAATATACAAGACATGCTTGATCGATAATAATGAGAACTTGCTCAATATCGAAGATGAATTAATCAACTTATATAATGATAACAAGTAGGGTTAGAAACTTGCTCAACAAAAGTTTAGGGTAAGAAAACTTGCTCAACGTAATCAGTAGAGTTAGAAAACTTGCTCAATGTAACAAGATAAGGTTTAGAAACTTGCCTCGTGCGTAGATTACACTTTAATAAAACTTCGTTCTTTGAATTAAATCCTACATATCAATTATTTCACAATACCAATCAATAATAACGTACTAACATCATAACATTACTCTTTGTTTAACTTCGAATTCATGACTATATACTTAGTCGATTATTACACTTAGTGTAAAATTAAGACTTCACAAAAAATAACTAATTATGCATTCGATCATTCAATCCACATGTAATTGTGTTATGGACATGTTAATAATTCATTTTAACACCTCATTATATGTCTAACAAGTTTTTATACTCATTAGATTAAGTTAATAGCACATTGCCACACTTAAACATTTTAAAAACTTATTTTGGCCGTTCTGCTAAGTGGCGACTTTGACCCACTTTTATCTTTGGTATTGGCGCTTATGGCGATTTGAAGTACGTGGTGAATGAAGATATATATGCGGCTTGGTGGCGTTGCGCTATGGGCGCGAGAGTTTCTGATACGGGTTGTACGCATGTGGCAAAAACTCCAGATTTTGATTCTCGATTCGCGAAGAACACATGAGTTCAAATGAATTCATCACATCTTTAACACTAATTCCACCAAATTAAACATACCCACATGTTATAATTCATACATAATCATTACCCAACATATATAGAGTGATTTTAATCCATAAAACATATAATTCTGAAATTAAAGCATGCAAATTGGACTATTCTTGATGTTCTTGAAGTTTTGAACACAATTTCCTAAAATTCAACGTCACGGATTAGTTATACAACCAAATCCAACCATTCAAACTTTGTTTTGTTCATTTTAACATGCATAATCATATACCATTGTGAATTTTGTAGAAAAATTTATGGTTAACATATTAAAAAAATACGTTATAAAGGGCCATATGGCCATATAACATACTCTGAAATCTTTTACTATATAATTTCATGAAACTGAAGATATGGAAACCCATATAATATATATTAAAACATGCTTATACTACTCGAATCATTACATATATTCTTATATCAACTTTCCAATTTACAGAGATTCACGAAGACTTAAGCCATATTCATGAAACTTAAAGGGCGTAAAAATAATAATTGGGTTGAAGAGATTACCCAGCGTAGATAAAATAATAGGAGATGAATTAAAGCCTTCCTCAATAATTCTCAAACACCAAGCAATCTCTCTCAACAATTTTCTCTCAAACTCTCTCTATGTGATGTTTTTATCGAACTTAGAAGAATAATAGAAAAGAAGAAGGCGTTATGATAAATAGAAAAGGAATCGGCGCATTGGTGGTGCATTACCCGGTCGTGGAGTTAACCGCCCATAACCTCCCTTAGTGCCATGTTTGGCTAACAAGAAAATAATTCAAAAACCATTTAATTTAATAAAGCTTTATTATATAGTTTAAATAATGTCACCTCCTTTATAAAATAAATCAATATCTTATTTATCTTAATTTAATAAAATATAATAATTTCTCAATAATGCACATAGTCACATAATTAAAATTTTCATTTAATAATAATATCAATAATATCAATTATTATTATCTCTAATTAATAATTAAATTAATTAAAATAATAACATATAATTAAATTATTAAATATTTTAATTTTAATTGATAAAAAATATTCAATCTCACATAAATTACATACTTGAATAATAAAATTCTCTCACATTAATTTAATAAATATAACACATATAATTAAATTAATCTAAAATTCTCATTTTCAACTTCATCAATTATTTTGCATTAATTAATCTAATAATTAATTCATCGAAAATATTTATTCTAGGTGGTCTTCCTCCTTTTCGGATAAATATTTAAATTAAATTACAAAATCTCCATCGTGTCTCGGCTCACCGATAGGGTGGCTCTGGCATTAATGAAACAACAACCGCCTATAAAGAAAAGGTTCCCCAAGGATGGGGATCCTCTTCAATAAACGATGATACTGGTGATGTTAGGAGTAATGTCATATGAGTTGTATTATTAATGAGTATATGGATAAATGGCACGAAGACCAAGCTTTGTTCGCATCCTATAATCACATCCTCCTCCGGTTTAGGCACGGGGACTTGGGCTGATCGGTATAGGTATGTTGTAATGTCATTCACTTTTTCTTTGGAGTAAGGTCCGTAATCCCTCTTTCATCTTGATGTTTAACAAACCCACCATTTTCATGGGACCATTTCCTATGAGAGTAATGTTCCAAGGTTAAATCTTGATTTATTTGGGTTTTATGGTTTCCAAGGTTAAAAGAGGTGGTTTGATCAAGATTTGGCTTGGGTTTGTCTTCGACCCATTCTTTGATCTCCTAAGGTATCTCATAGTCCTTTTGTTCAATCTCCATTATGTTTGAGTCCAACTTTACATCAAAGTTACAGTCCTTGTGAAGAATAAGCACCTCATCCGCAAGTTTAGGCACATCTAACTTTAGAGTCCTGAAACAAAATGCTTTCATTTAATATATGAAACTGTTTAATCATACAAAGTGTTAGCATGAAATGACAAAAATAACTGTTAATACTGTACAACAAAAGTAAGCAGTTATAGTTATCTACAGGGAAGAGGAAGTTTCTGCCCGTTTTACCTTTGTCAGCAAATGCAAGAAGTGTTGCTCCAATTGTCAAGGGTCAAGTCCTGGTGGACAGTTGTGATGAAGGGGCGGTTATCGTCCTCCTTCTCTTGAATGATGACCATGATGTCTGGACAATCATCATCTGGGATGTCTATGTTAATACCCTCCGTATGGACCAGGACGCACATGTTTGATAAATGTCTCTTTATCTCTTGTTTGCGCCTTTTATTCTTTTCCTCTGCCTCTAGGTCTAGAATCAAGATTTCTTTTCCTTTGACTGGTATCAGCCTAGGAAACATCATAGCTACCGCAGGGGCAGGAACCTTTAGTAAAGGCCGCATATGATTATCACATGTAGGTTTAGGCAACCTCCTTGTAGATGAAGGAATCGGTTTATGCTTGTGCGGGTTCCTAGGATTAGACCCAGAGGAGTAGCCTAGTCCGGCTGTCCCTGTCTGGCTGGGAACTTGAATTGGGCATTTGATTCCCTAATGATCCTTTCCTAACCCTTGTCAAGGTTGAAAACCCAAGAATATCATTTTTTACCTCGGCAGAAACTTTGGGTTTCAAAGGTGGCGCCCCAATGGGTTGATAGTGAGTGTTGCTCACCTCATGGGCTTGGAAGCTGACAGGCTCAACTTCTATATTGAAACTGATGAGTGGTATATCACCTTGAACAGGACATTCTAGTTCAGCACTGACAGTGACCAGACTATTGTTGATGATATACTTGAGTTGTTGGTGAAGAGTGGATGGGACGGCTCCTGCCATATGAATCCAAGGTCTTCCCAATAGTAAGTTGTATCCTGTAGTGATCTTAAGCAATTGGAAGGATATGTAGAATGTATGTGGACCAATTTCCACTGGCAATTCAATCTCTCCGACAGCATTTCTTCGGGATCCATCAAAAGCTTTGATGATTATATGGCCATTTCGAATCCTGTTGAGATTGATGTTCATTTTCTCCAATGTGGCATAGGGGTAGATGTTTAGGGATGATCCTCCATCTATTAGCACTCCTCCAACCACATATCCGGAAGACATAACCACTATGTGCTACGGTTTGTAGTGACCCGTCCCTTTGCGAGGTATGTCATCATCGGTGAAGGATATCACATTACTGTTGAAGATATGATCTACCAGATGATGGATTTTCTCAACATCCACTATTTTTGGTAAGTGGGCTTTTTCTAACACTTTCAGTAAGACCCTCCGGTGATCTTCTGAAGAGAAAACCAAGTTTAGAATAGAGATTTGTTGTGGAGCTTCTTTCAAGCTTTGAACCACCTTGGCTTCATTGTTTCCCATCTTATGGAGGAATTCTTTAATCTTCTCCCTATACACTTTCCACTTTGACCTAATGATAGGCTTCATCACCCGTTGAGGAAGTTATAGTGGATTTTCTTTAGATACTGCAGCAGTTGTGTTGGATGTATATCCTTCAGCCTCTCCATAGTTCCATGGCACTTTCTTGAGGTTGACAAAAGAATACTATGGCCTGAAAAACAATATGATTGGCTTTAGTGCAGCCATTTTCAAAGGGTTTTCAACACCTTTGAGTTGAATTGGTTAGATAGTAAGTGGGGTGGTAGCCACATCTTCCTCAGAGGATACCACTGCTATGATTCCCTTCCATTCTGGAGGAAATGTGTCCCCACTCTCAGATAATATAGCGTTGTTAACTGCCATCTGCAGGTTATCGCTATCAATCATGTTTTGAATAAGATGGCGGAGTGCCCAGCATTCCTCAGTGCTGTGACCGTGAGAGTAGGAGTGGTATTGGCATACTCCATTAGCATCAAACTGCTTTGAGTGTGGGTTGACTGGAGGTAGCAGTGCTATGATTTTTCCCTCATTAATCAGCATCTGCAATATTTCTTCCATCGGTTGGCCTAAATAGGTAAATTCCCTTTGATTGGCGAAGTCCCGACGGGCTTTAGCTTTTTCTTTTCTGGCAAACTTTTCCTCCATGTTTCAATTTCTTGAGTAAGTGGTGGAGTACTTGTAATAAGAGAAAGGAGGCTAGCATGCTCCTGACTGAATAATTGACGTGTGACTTGGTGTTGATGATTCACTAGTTCTGGCAATGATTGACTTGTTCGCCAAGAGACTTTACTTCCCGTTCCACCATGAACTGGAATTGTGAATAATCCCATCTGTCAGAATTATCCTTGCTGATGTGGGATGAACCACCCACATTTTTGAAGTATTTGGAGCCTTCATTGCCCCAGTTGATCGTGTTAACCTCCTCTTCCTTGTGTTGAGGGAGAGGGTTATCTTGGACATGGGGTTGGTCGAGCTTGGTTACCACTATCTCACCGTTGTCAATTAAATCTTGAATTTTATGCTTCAGGGCCCAACAATCTTGAGTGTCATAGCCTGGAGCTCCAACATGATAAGCACACTTCTTGCTTGCATTAAAGCCTTTTCCACTCGGGTTGGCTGCTGGAAGAAGATGAGTAATTTTCTTCTGGGCTATCAAAAGTTTAAGAATGTTTTCGAGTGAGTCCCCTAAGGGTGTAAACACTCTTGTACGACTGACCTCTCCACTTTTTGGCAATGGAGAATTTGAAGACTGAGCTTGAAAATGGGAATAGTTTCTCCTTTGAATAGGCAAGTTTTGATTGCCTTTTTGTCCTTGTAGTATCAAAGAAACATCCTCCTCTTTCTTCTTATGGACCCTCCGGGTGTTGTTTCCATAACTTTCAGATTGGATGTGTTCAGCTATAGCTTTTAGAGCGACGATGTCTTGAATCTTCCCAGACTTCAATCCCATTTCAGCCATTTCTCCATGTTTGATCATTTCTGAGAATGGCTTGCCTATTCCAGCAAGGACCCTCTCATAGAATTGAGCCTCTTGAATATTTATGAAGGTTATCACCATTTCAAACTCTATCATAGACGGGGTAACTTGAGCAGCCATACGCCTCCATCTCTGGGCATACTCTCTAAATGACTCATTGACTTATTTCTTGACCTTGGTAATTTGATACCGGTCTGGAGCCATTTGAGTTTGGAAGCTTTATTGACTGAGGAAAGCATGGGCTAACTCCTCCTAGCTATAAATTTTGGAGTTATCCAATCTGGTATACCATGCCCTGGCTTCTCCAGTCAAACTTTTCTGAAATAGTTGCATTCTGAGCTTTTCATTCTCGGCATAAGATCTGAGCTCCCAAATGAATATCTTTAAGTGGGTGTAAGGATCTCCCAATCCATCATATTTCTCAAAATTGGGAGTCTTGAATTTTTCTAGATAATGAACCCCGGGGGAGATACAAAGGTCTGAATATGAAACACTTCCATGTGTCCTAATCCCTTTGATGGACCGAATGGTCTCTTCCATTTATAGAACTTTCTTCTGAATATCACGGATGTCTTGATCTTCTTTGAGATGGGTGATTTCAGGGGTTTTTTTGGTCTTATCAGACTGAGACTCAGGTGCTAGAACTTCTTCGTCCAGACCCTGGATTCCTCCATGTGCAGAGGGTTCTGTATGTATGGGTATTTGTGGACCCTGAGTTGACTTATGTAATTCTTTGAGCAGAACAGCCAACTCTGTTATTTGATTGCTTAATCCATCGAACTCCTCGCGAGAGACAAGAGTAAGATTAGGCTGGCCAGATGTAGCCATGCTTGGCTGTAGGCTTAATGCCTTCTTGGACTTTGAATGGGTAACGGGACCATTCGTCTCCCTACAAAAAGACTTATGTAGTTTAGTCATAGGGAAACGTGGAAATGTTATATACTATGTAATGTGTCCGTTTTAGGGGTATTATCCTGCAAAACGGATGTCAATTTGTTTTAATGATATGATAGCATGACAGGTTTTGAGATAAAAGGGAAATGCATGTTCACATATTCTTTTACATTTTCCATTACATTGAGATGGAAATAAAATTACAAGTAATTGAAATTATAAGTAATTGAAATGGGAAGGTATTAAGAGACTTCCCTCCGCCTTTGGTTTATCAGAGGCTGACCTACCTTAGGCTACTCTCGCAGCTTTTTGGCATGAAGGTTCCCAGATCATCGCAATTTACTCGATGGGAAGTTAATCCGATCTTTCAACTAGAGTGAATCTGGGTGGTGCCTTTCCTGAGCCTCGTTAGAATTAGTACGAGTCCAATAATTAAACACCGACAGGATTGCCTCCTGTTGGAGGGAACACACAACATACATTCACATACATCGCGACTCACCGTATAGAAATGATGGCGTGTGCGAAGCACTAATATCACAGGCAGATATGGTGCGAAGCACTAAGTGCAGAAAATAAAGCATTAGTACACATTCATTCAAAATGTAAATGCAACATCCACACACAAGAAGATAAAAGTTTTGAAAAGTTTTTAAATAGCGGCTTACATATATATATATATATATATATATATATATATATGAAAAATGTATGTACATAGTCATGTATTACATAGTAGGCTATGGCGATAGCTTTTTATTATAGCAGACGGTTTCACCCGTCATTATAGTTTCTTTCAGGATATGGCGACGATTTCATCTGCTATAGCCCAAAAATCATCACCATAACCCCTACTGTGTAATACATACTGTCTATATACATATAGCCCTATATATATATAAGCGGTAAATGGCCACGAAGTGATCTCCAGTCCTGACCAAAATGTATATATATATATATAACAATTTTATTGATAACTAAAAATATTTATAAAACTGAAAATTAAAATGACTTACAAATTTACTTAGAACATTGAGAAGAGTAGGAGAAGGGGTTAAGAGAGGTTAACAGCAGTAGACGCTAAAGATTCATCTGAGAAGGAGCTCAGAGTCTTTCAAAGTCTGCCTCACTAACTAAGTTTAACTTCCTTTTATAGAATAAGGAAAGAACTATTACAAATTCACTATTACATAAAATAAATGATTACATTATATATTAAACAGTTCATTCTAATGTCTGATTGGGGAAAACATCCTTCTGATCTTATGCAGTTTTCTAATCAAAATAACTCTTATTGTTATTATGATTATATGGAAGCCTGGTATAGAGTTTTCCTTTTCCAAAATGAGTCAAACAGTCATTCATGGTTTTTTCAGTTCGATCATAAGTTCAGAAGCCAGTTCCCTTATTGGTTCTCTCACCGGTGGACAAGGTTTGGTTCCACTTATGACCTCCTTCCTGAACCTTTGAAAGTTCAACTTAGTCATTTTTGCAACCACAGTAAACACAATCCAAAGTATGATGGCGTCCCTGTCATTCTTCAGTTTGTTAGTAAATATAAGATTCCTTGGATTCTTAAATGGCAGTATGACATTAAAACCCCAACTAAAGTGACTGATCCTCATGGTCAAGAATTCAATTTTGTGGTAGCTTGTACCACAGTTGATCCATTTCACCTTCTCTCCTGTCAATTCTTCATCAAATGGTGGGATAAATTTGATGTTAATAGGATTGTTGGTAAAGTTCAGTTAGAATTTCCCACTATTCCTCTTAAGGTTCTTTTAGTTTCATCCAAAGAGCCTTCCAGTCAAACAAAAGAGTCAAAACCCATAGAGTCTAGAGTCAGTCCTACTGGTTCGTCTTGTTCTCGTGATATTTCTGATTTCAAGAACTGTTCCAGTAAAAAATTAAAATTAATTGCTCAAGCATTAAATAAAAGAATTGATGAATTGCATGAAGAAGCCTCTGCAGGGTCTTCATCTTCTTCCAAAAATGCTTCTATCAGTCACTATGATGATGATGATCCGTATAGCACCATCAACTTGCAAGATGCTCAGGACCCATTTGCCTGACATCTCAGTCACATTCCAGCCACTTGTACTGCTTCTTCTTACAAATACCAAAAAATTTCTAAAGATGCCCTTGACCGAAAAGCGCTTTCTACCACTTGAGTATGTTCCTACTTTTCCACCGAAAGCATCCTCTAAGTCAAAAGTTTTGGCCACTTCGTCAAAAGTTGCCAAACGCATCCATGAATAGTAAAAAAGTCAGCACTGTTTTACTGTTCATCAATAGTAAATCTTGTCTGTAATCATTTATTTTATGTAATAGTGAATTTGTAATAGTTCTTTCCTTATTCTATAAAAGGAAGTTAAACTTAGTTAGTGAGGCAGACTTTGAAAGACTCTGAGCTCCTTCTCAGACGAATCTTTAGCCTCTACCGCTGTTAACCTCTCTTAACCCCTTCTCCTACTCTTCTCAATGTTCTAAGTAAATTTGTAAGTCATTTTAATTTCCATTTTTGTAAATATTTTCAATTATCAATAAAATTGTTTATGTTTAGTAATATAATTGTGTTATCACTTATGCACCACTCTCATCTCTCTCAATCTTTCCTTCCGCCCCAAATGTATATATATAGCAAGGATCAAGAGCATTCCCCTTAAATTTCATTCCTCTTTAAATAGCACTTCTTTATTAAAACTACGTCGTTTTGGAGTCTTTTAAAAGAGAGTGGTCCCACTTACTTTTCTTTTATTTACAAAAATGCCACCCACGACCCCACTTGTTTTTTAAAAAAGACTCCAAAATGATGTAGTTTTAATAAAAGAGTGTTATTTAAGGAGGAATGTTATTTAAGGGGAATGCTCTTGATCCTTGCATATATATATATATATATATATATATATATATGAAAGGAATAAAAGCCACGGATCGATGATTCGGGCATACCCACACAACACGACTCTCAACGTGTATATATATGTAGGTATAGAAGTGAGAAAAAGTTTAAAAATCTAAAATGTCTTACAGTGGGCTGCCATAGAAGACTTCAGATAGCTTTTGATGAATGAATACTTGGTTTTCACTGGTTATATTTCAAAATATGGTAAAACACGAGCTCACAAGTGTTTAGGAAAAAGAAGTACTCAGTTTGGAGCACTATAGAGGGGTGTACAGAGTGAAATGGACAGGGTTTCATCGCTCTTTCTCTCCTTAAAATGACCACCCCAAGCCTTATATTTATAGAAGGAGGAGCCACAGGTCTAACCGCGGCAGTCGCGGGTCCACTTGCGTGGACCGTCTCGAAGTACGTGCACTCATGCAATGTGCTGTCGTTCGAACCTTCATAACTTTCAATTCGGGTATCCGATTGAGGTATATTATACCTTTTCGGAATGTTGTTGTCAAGATCTACACAATAACATGGGATAAGAGGTTGTATGAAGCCGGGAAGATGGGTCCATGACCAGATCTTCAAGTCTTCAAATTCTATCTGGTGTGCTATCTTGCATAGTAGTCACTTGGGATTTTGAGATATGGTTCTTGTGGGACAATTCATATGAAATTGGGTTAAATGATGTTGAGACGACGCGAATGTAGTATCGAGGTGGCAAAATGATGATTTTTCCCCTCACCGGTTATCTCCGGCTCTATGCGAGATGTAGCGATGCTTTCTTTCGTGGTTATCTATGACATTGGTATCATTCATGAGCACCTGAATGTCCTTAGGGTTGTCTCTGAGGTATGCCTGACCTCTCGGGGTTATCTTCAGGGTTAAAACTAAGTACCTCGGGGTTATCTCCGAGGTTTGAATGGACTCTTGGGGGTTAGAACGGACTTTTCCATGGTTATCTCCGGAACTGGAACTGTATCCCTCAGGGTTATCTCCGAGGTTGAAACTGAATCTCCTGGGGTTGTCTCCGGGATTTAAACTGAGTATCTCGGGGTTGTCTCCGAGATTTAAAACTGAGGATTCCGAGGTTGTCTCCGGGATTGAACTGATTTGACTTTCAGGGTTATCTCTGGAAGACGATTTTGCCCTCCTACAAGGTTAGTAACAGGAATGCAAAAATTTCGAGTGTCTATAATGGGCCAAAGAGGACTTTCACCACATCATTCGTCTGTAACATTATAGGTCATGATTATACCAATACATAATTCCTAGTCATAATCATACCCATCAACAGTCCATCTATGCACTACGGGCCAAAGATGACTTTCACCATAATATAAGCATGAAGATGATGACAATGATATATATAATGAATGGACAGAAATAATCAGAATAATAAGATAAAATAAATCTTAGTTATTTTTAACTTAATTATCCAAAGTCCAAATTGCCAACATGATATCCAGAAAATCATTTAGAATTCTTGATATAATATAAAGTTCAATTAATGTACAGTTTCTGACTCAAAAATAATAACTTAAGACTGAATAGAAAGATCTGGGTCAAGATATTAGATTAAGCACAAACTATTAAGGATATTCTAACCATTTCAGGACTTTTCACCATTTAATGATAAGATGAAGAAACGAATAATAATATCTTACCATAATATGGAGTATGAAAGAAAATGATATCCCTTTATCATAAAAATAATGATACCCCTTTATCATAAAAATAATGATACCCCTTACCTTAACATGTGACATGATTCTGCTTTCTGTGAAATTGACCAACTTAAACAATGCTTGCATTCCTTATCTACAGTTGGAGTAACCTTACACTCTACATAAATACTCACAATATTGTAGTAAACAAATTTTATATTTTTAGTGTAGTGATGTTGTGTGTTTAGTTGCTCAACCTAGCAACCTATTTATACTAAAAATTGAGGAAACAATTAGCACACACGCTTTAACAAAATAACCAAATGAGCTGCATAAAATAATGGTAGTGGAATTTATGGTCCCATAGAGAAAATTAAACCCACTTGTACACGTTTTAACAAAATTTGTTCAATAATAGAGTTGTGGTCCATACTACTTTAGGTAAAGTAGAGTGTCGGCAAGTCCTACCAAATTTACTTTTGTAAAAAGAAAATAATTGAATAAATATCTGCATATCATACTTATCTTTAATCAACACCCTTTTCAATCTTTGAACCATTATTCATAATTATTAACATAGACTCACAATACTGCCAACTGGTTTAATTATATCATATCAAATAATACGAGGTACTGTGCAATAACTATTGTGACAATTATTGAATAAAATACCGAGACTTCTTACGTAAGAATTAATAATATAAATCACTATGCAATACCGTGTGCTACAGTGGAATACCGTGTACTACTATGGAATACCGTGTACTACTGTAGAATCACACATATTACTGTATTTTTATCATCGGGTATTTCAACAGTTTAAAGGTAAAAGCTTTGCCGTTATTTTTTATAAAAAGGTTATTTCTGTCGCTTTCTATATCCGACAGTTATTCTGTTATGTGTTCCATGAATGATTGCACCATCGTATGAATATTCCCCGACAAAAAGAATATTCTCCGACCAAATGAATATTTCCTGACAACTGTTCACTTCATATTTTTTTCACATTTTTCGAATTATTCGACAATTTTCTATAATTATTTCTAGTTGTAAAAATTATCATTTAATAGATTTAAAATAGAAATACTAACTCCACATACTTTTATATCTTTAAAATATCATCAATATTAATTTTATATTATTATAATATTTTTCAGCAAATTTCATAATTTTTTACCATTCATAGAATTTTCTATGAATTTCCTCTATTTTTAAACTAACTATAAATAGCTTAAAAAATACAATAGTTACTTCTGTTATTCAATAATTTTTCAAAACTATCCAAAAGTTATAAAATAATATTATAAGATTTTTCACCAAGTTTTGTCGACGTCAGGATTTTTATTGTCCATTTTCTGTTCTTGTCTTTTGGTGTTCTCATGTTATGTGAGATTTGTTTGAAAAAACAAATTGTGAAAAGGTCCGACATGTATATGTCGACGATTGGACTGTAAGAGTCGCCAGTTGGTATTTTTAAATGGTTGCACCACCTCAACCGAGAAAAAGTTTGCACATTGACCCAGTGATGTGACACTATTTAACAAATCTGTGAAATCGAGATTCGTTAGGGTACAAGGACTTGATGTCAGGTTTGTAATATTTATGAACGCAATCAAATTGCATAAAATAAGCGAAAACGTGTAAAAATCAAAGTTTAAAATTTTACAAACCATATACCCGGATCATCCTTTATGCACAATTATTAATTAAACGAAAAGATATGAAGAACAAGAATCATACCCTTGAATATTCGAGCTTTCTCAGGTACAAGTTCACCTCCAATTCTTTTCGCGTTCAACTTGAATCCACCGAGTTTGGTTCCTTCCTTTGATCAACGTTAGCCACCCAAGTGTTTGGCCTCTAGAGGTGATCCACCAAGAAAGAATAAAGATTCAAGAAGATAGGTGTTTGGCAAAACCCTAGTTTTCTATCTCTCATAGAAAAAGTGTGTACTCTCCAACAATTAGAATAACGTATATTGATATTTGATATAAGACTCCTCTTATATAGATATTAGTTAACCTTTCTAATCTAATTAGAAAATAGGGTATTATTTAATTAATTAAGTTCCTTTAATTAATTAAGCTCCCTAATCTTATTAGGAATAATTAATTAAACTCTTTTAATTAATTTAACCTCCTTATCTTATTAGGAATATACTGAGAGTACTTTTATTAATTAATTCTCAAACTCCTTTAGAAATTAAATAATAATAATAGTAATAATAATAATAAGACTCCTCTTATTAATTTATATTTAATATTTCTAAAATATTAAATAATAAATATTAAGCTATTTAATTTATTCTATCACCATAGATTAAATTAAATATACTTAACTTATTATTACGATTATGCCATTAACTTCTTAAATAATTATTCTTCCTTATATGGTGTGACCCTTTAGGTTCTACATATTAAAAGGTTGTGAATAAATCAATTAGAACAATTCTAATCTTATATTTAAATAAATAAATTAGACTATTAATTTATTTAAATAAATAATATTTATTCTACAATAGGATTAGCCTCCTAACAATCAACGACTTTCAGGATAATATAGATTTTAACATTAATCATAAAAGAACCTTTGAGTAAATAGTTACCGTACAATTCAATCCTTCTACCATACAATGTCCCAATTAAATATAAGACATAGAATTACTGGCAAGTCTTATTTTATCTAATTATATGTATTTTGACTCTTAAATGCACAACTCCAAATAATGCAAATTAGAAACTCCTTTCTAATTTTATTCTGCCTTGGCCAAGGACTACTGGGTTGTCATTTATCGAATCACATAGGACATTTCTCTTTTTTCACTAGAAGTGGTAGATTCTTTATTGATCATACATTATCTCCATGTATAACTTATTATACCCAAGCATACCCTTTGATATACCCTAAGGGTCTTAAGGAATAAGTCAAAGTATAACTCATCATACACAAGATACTATGATGATCTCAAGTCCAAGGATCACTTGTACTACTATCACTACAAGAATTCCTATTGACAGGCAAGTAAAACTCCATTAGGTATTCCTTAGCGAGCCACATTCAGTGAACTTATTCTTTAATAAGCACCTACATACTTGCTTTAGTGTCTCCACACAAATGATCATGAGATCAATCATCCTCATCCAATGAACAAACAACGTATGTACCAATCTATCCGGATTTACTAATCCCCAATTTAGTAATCCAACGATTGGGAACTATTTTAGTTTTAAGCTTTCTAAGAATTTAGATCTATGATTATCATCATTATTCTAAAAGCATTGCTTAAAACTATGGGTTTATCACATATTATAAAACATAATTATTTAGATAATTAAAAGCCTTTAATAAATTAATACTTTTTATTAATAAATGAATAAGATTGTTACAAAGTATATACTTTATCATCAAACATGATTGGCTTGTGTGCATACTACTTTCAATCTCCCACTTGCACTAAAGCGAATAGCCATTGTATCTCATACCCTTCTTCTCTAAGTGACGATTATCCTGCTATTGGATAAGCTTTAGTTAATGGATATGTAATGTTGTTCTTGAGAGTCCACTATCTCTATAGTGATTTCCCATCTTTCAATGATTTCTTTAATCAAATGAAAGTGCCACAACACATGTTTAGATCCAAGATGAGACTTAGGAACTATTCTGAGTTACTCAGAATGAACTTTTCATCCAAACAATCAACTTGCAGCTTCATTTAAAACTATATACTTTATCTTTATCACTAAACTAGCAACTCTTTGCTGTTTGAAACCTTTCCAATTTATTGCACCACCGTTCAAGGTAACGCTTTACCTTAAAGTGGGTTTTCTGTCGTCTTGGTCTGTCTAAAAAAAAACTTGAGTCTGTTAAGTCCTCTAATTTTAATTTAGACCCATTATGAATATGGTCACATCCTTAGTGACGGTTAAGTACTTTAAGATGTTTTTCACTAACTCATAGTGAACTTCTCCAGAATATGACCGATCAACATCAGGTCTCTTATATTTTATTACATACATGATTGTCACTCATGCGATCTCTCTTTTCAGGGGTCTATGGGGACTATTAAGAGAGATACACTCCATGGCTCATCAACATGAGACATCTCTTGGAGTTTGCCATGCTAAACCACTTTAGCATCAAATCAATATACGTTCCTTGGGTTAAGTCGAGTATCCTATTAAATCTATCTATATAGATTTGTATCCCCAATTAAGATACTCTTTCAAATCATTCATGAAGGAATGTTTAGACAACTTTATCTTTACTGATTGTAGCATTAGTATGTCATTTCTTATCCGTAATATATCAACATATAATACTAGAAATGTCACGACGCTCCCACTGACCCTTTTGTACACACTAGGTTCATTCTTGTTTTTGATAAAATCAAACTCTTTTGATTGTCTCATCAAAACGAATGTTCCATATTTGAGAAGCTTGTTTCAATCCATTTCTCTGATTGTCTACAACTCTTACCTCATCGTATGTAACTAGATCATTATCTTCTATGATGCGTACCTCATCATCATCATCCATGATGAATCCATACCTCCCAGGTATCTTTGGTACTATTCCAGATTTACGATTCGATTGTGGTACAATAGGTCTATCTACAGGTTCCTCTTATTTGACTTATAGTGTTTTGTGGTTCTTGAACTCTTAAAGATCTATTATCCTCCCACTAGCCCCTTTAATGATAAACACATTTATCTTAACAGGTTGCGTGTTTCGAAACAAACACCTTTTGGTAAGTAGGATTATAGAATATTTACCCTAAACTTACTTTAGGATGTCCAACAAATCTTTACTTGTGAAATCTTTTCCCAAGCTTATCCTTTGAAACCTTTTCACATAAGTTGGACAACCCCTTATCTTAACATACTTAAGATTAGGAATCCTCCCTGTCCATAACTTTTATGGAGTCTTGGGGCTGGATTTTGAGGTTACCCTTTTGTAGATATGCAGCCATTTCTAGGGCATGACCCTAGAGGGATATTGGAATATCGGTAAAAGCATTATGGATCGTACCATGTCCAATAAGGTACGATATTTCCTTTCAGATACATCAATCAATTATTGCGTATCAGGAGGCGTCCATTGTGAGAAAACCATTTGAGATGATCTAAAAAATCATTGCACAAGTATTCCTTCCTTGATCCGATCAAAGAATCCTAATACTTTGCTAATTTGTTTCATTTTTGAATTCTTTGAATCTTTCAAATAATTCACACTTGTATTTCAGCAAATACACACATTTAACTCTTTGAATGATCATCTCCTTTTCTTATATTAATTTTTTCAATATTCAAAATTATTTTTACGTAAGTCAGGTATACAAAATCCATTAAGTAATATTCTAGTTCTGTACAAAACATTATTATTAGAAATAGAACAATAATTGTTCTTAAATATAATATCAAAAATTTTATTGTGCAACAATAAAATGGAAATAATGTTTCTAACAAGAACTGGAATACAATAACAACTTATTGACTTATTAGATTTGCCCGTAGGAATTGCTAAACTATAAGTTTCTATGACTAATGTGGCAACCTTTGCTTCATTACCAGGCATAAGATTACTTATCCTTTGTTTAGCTTTCTACTTCTGCTTGGTCCCTTCATAAATCTATATTTATGATAACTAAAGTCGGTATGCAATACCAAAGTAGAACCTTGACTTAAAGAAAAATTTATTTTAAATCATGAACAAAATTATAATTGTAACCAAAACTTCACTAAGCTTCTTTTGGTTAGCCTCTGCAAGATGCTTCTTGCAGTTTCTTTCCGTTGTCCGTGCTTATTGCAAAAGTGGAAGCAAACTCTTTTGCTATCCGTGACGATTTTGTTCTTATTATCCTTTGTTTTTACCTTTCTATTTACCTTCTTTGAATCGTTCTTCTTTTTAAAAGATCCTTTGGCTCCTACCAATAAGACATGGTCTTTCTTGGTTGGAAAGTGACTCTCAACATTTTTCAACATGTTAAGAAAATCAGCGAGGCTGATATCTAGCTTGTTCATATGAAAAATTTATAACAATTGTGAAAGGAGTCCAGGAGTGAGGGCAAGATCAAATCTTAGCTCAACTCTCCATCCATGACAAAACCTGTTGTCCTAATTGATCAATCAAATTGATAATGTTAAGGACTATTATCTGTACTGTAGTGTCATTGGTTATTCTAGATCGGAAGAACTCCTTAGATATCTAATATCTATCAGTCTTACTTTCCTCACCATCAACTACTTGATGTGCAGGAATATAGTAAGAGCATCCATAGGTTCATGCTGACGCTGAAGCTCGTTACCCATGGATGCGAGCATGATGAATTGAGCCAACTGTGCATCATCTTGCCACTTTCTAAAAGTAGCAATCTCTTCCTCAGAGGCATTGTCTACAACCATTGCAGGGATAGGCGTATTAAGGACATAAGATAACTTTTCAGCCGTGAGAACTATTCTCAAATTCCTTAACCAATCCGAATAATTTGGTCCGATTAATTAACATCTAATATGTTTCGCAGTGATAGTAATTTACACATTGTAAAATTCTGTAAATGAATTTGTAATTAACAACATTTTTGCATACATTCTTTTATTAATTACCAAATAATTTAGGTCTTGTTTTAAATTGGTATCTCCCACTATTTTCTTCAAACTATATTACCCTCACTTATATAGTTCGGCAAAATCTAATTAAAGATTTACTAGTGAGAATAAGGATCCCATTTCAAATGTATATAGCCTTGTGTGTGCACAACAAACTATATATAAATAAATAGGTAGACAACTCTTGTCAATTACATCACTATGTAACTCCTTGTATTTTGCCTCTTAAATCATAATGGTCAAGTGTGTGCACATCCAAACTAAAATGATTTAAGTTAAGTCAGACCCAACATTTCCATATAAGTGAAGAGAAAACTACAACCCTTGTGTGTGCACAACAAAGCAGTAATGTTCAATTCCTTATAAACATCATATGTTATAAAAACAACATCTTAAATATTTAATATTTGCCTTGTGTGTACACAACAAACTCATATTAAATATTCAATACTCTATTGTTTCTATCATGCTAGAAGGCGACGTTAGATATTCCAAATATCTTTGAACATTACAACTTAATAAAAAATATTTGAGGGTTTTTTTTATTAATTTTTCTCATCTTGTTTAGCACGCATGCACATATATATATAAAATACGCGTCATATTAATTAACATGCGAAGCATGTTTGCATAATATATAATATATATAGTATAAGCATGCACATATAGAATACTATATTCTACATGGATTAATTATGGACTTTTATTCTAGTTTGGTTCACTAGAGCCACCAAGTGAACCAAAAGGTCAAACCCTAGGGGTGCAAGAATTAATACTTAAATATAACTATTACATTTAAACCCGGGCTCCATTACAAACGGGTCCTCAAGCGCTTCTTGCTCCTTGATCTCCAATTATTCAAAATTAATTCTAATTATTCCTATTACAAAACTATTTAAAATAAATAGAAACCTTGATCAGCAGTCAATGGGAAGTACATAGGAGGGAGTTAGAATTTATATTAACAAAAAATTAGAGAAGACGAGGTAGACCCCATTTAATAAAACACATACATTCATGCATCCAACTAAAATAAAATCCAATCACATTGATCAATAGTCCATAATCAATCCCATTTATTATCATACATATCACTATATGCATCAATAAATAACATTCATCTCATGAATAATAAACATTCAATATATATATTGATATCATTTAATGGGCAAATTTAGTTAGCATAAAATCTAATTTTGAATCAAAATAAACTCCTTTATTTTAATCCGAATTTAAATCAAAATAAACCTCTTTTATTTTAATTTATCCTATTTTGAATAAAATAAACTATTTTATTTTAATCAAAATCTTTAATTAAAATAAACTCATTTATTTTAATTAATTATGGAATCCAATTCCAAGTAAAAAAAATTCCTTTATTAAAGGAAACACAAATTCTCTTTCCTATTCACAAATAAACTCCTTTATTTTGAATAATATGAAATCTTATTCCATATCTAAATAAAGTCCTTTATTAAAGGAAATACGGATTCTCTTTCTTATTCACAAATAAACTCCTTTATTTTGAATAATATGAAATCTTATTTCATATCTAAATAAACTCCTTTATTTAAGGAAACATGAAATCCCTTTTCAACTCCAATTAGTTATCATGGAATCCAATTCCAACTCTAATTAGTTATGATGAAATCTAATTTTAAGATTAAAATAAACTCTTTATTTTAATTATAAAATTATTAAGAATATTATAATATATATATATATAATATTATAATAGTGTACCTAAAGTGATTCACGCCTCCAGATAATTTACTGATTATATATATATATATATATATATATATATATATCCTATTAAAATCTTTAATTAAAATAAACTCATTTATTTTAATTAATTATGGAATTCGATTCCAAGTAAAAAAAAATTCCTTTATTAATAAAGGAAACACAGATTCTCTTTCCTATTCACAAATAAACTCCTTTATTTTGAATAATATGAAATCTTATTTCATATCTAAATAAACTCCTTTATTAAAGGAAATACGGATTCTCTTTCCTATTCACAAATAAACTCTTTTATTTTGAATAATATGAAATCTTATTTCATATCTAAATAAACTCCTTTATTTAAGGAAACATGAAATCCTTTTCAACTCCAATTAGTTATCATGGAATCCAATTCTAACTCTAATTAGTTATGATGAAATCTAATTTTAAAATTAAAATAAACTCTTTATTTTAATTATAAAATTATTAAGAATATTATAATATATATATAATATTATAATAGTAACCGAAAGTGATTCACGCCTCCAGATAATTTATGGTTATATATATATATATATATATATATAGTAATCATATATATATAAGAATAATATATCATATATAGTAATCATATATCATGTATATATAAAAGTTATCCTGACTTAGATTACACTCAATGATTACTACGGTTATTATAATATGTATATAACTATTATATCATATGATAATAACACAAGAACCTTACGCGTGAAAATTTGCAGAAAGTTTCATGTTTTTTTTATACAATAAAATTATGCCCAATATTTATGAGCCAATCAAATTGCATAAAATAAGCGAAAACGTGTTAAAATCAGAGTTTAAAATTTTACAAACCATATACCCAGATCATCTTTTATGCACAATTATTAATTAAACGAAAAGATATGAAGAACAAGAATCATACCCTTGAAGATTCGAGCTTCCTCAGGTACAAGTTCACCTCCAATCCTTTTCGCGTTCAACTTGAATCCACCGAGTTTGGTTCCTTCCTTTGATCAACGTTAGCCACCCAAGTGTTTGGCCTCTAGAGGTGATCCACCAAGAAAGAATAAAGATTCAAGAAGATGGGTGTTTGACAAAACCCTAGTTTTCTATCTCTCATAAAAAAAGTGCGTACTCTCCAACAATTGGAATAACGTATATTGATATTTGATATAAGACTCCTCTTATATAGATATTAGTTAACCCTTCTAATCTAATTAGAAAATATGGTATTATTTAATTAATTAAATTTCTTTAATTAATTAAGCTCCCTAATCTTATTAGGAATAATTAATTAAACTCTTTTAATTAATTTAACCTCCTAATCTTATTAGAAATATATGAGAGTACTTTTATTAATTAATTACCAAACTTCTTTAGGAATTAAATAATAATAATAGTAATAATAATAATAAGACTCCTCTTATTAATTTATATTTAATATTTTCAAAATATTAAATAATAAATATTAAGCTATTTAATTTATTCTATCACCATAGATTAAATTAAATATACTTAACTTATTATTACGATTATGTCATTAACTTCTTAAATAATTATTCTTCCTTATATGGTGTGACCCTTTAGGGTTCTCCATATTAAACCTATTATGAATAAATCAATTAGAACAATTCTAATATTATTTAAATAAATAAATTAAACTATTAATTTATTTAAATAAATAATATTTATTCTACAATAAGGGATAAGCCTCCCTAGCGATGATCAATCGACTTTCCAGATAATATAGATTTCAACATTAATCATAAAGAACCTTTGAGTAAATAGTTATCAATCTCGACAATTCAATCTTTCATACCATACAATGTCCCAATTAAATATAAGACATAGAATTACATCACAAGTCTTATTTTATTTAATTATATGTATTTCAACTCTTAAATGCACAACTCAAATAATGCAAATTAAAAACTCTTTTCTAATTTTATTCTTTTAGGTTAGAAATTGATTTTATTGTAAAATAATTTTATTGAATTAAATAATAATAAAATTATATTTTATGTGATATTAAGATGGTTGTCAATCTATAACCTAATGATGTTGGAATGTCGTAGTATTTTAGCTACGTGAAGGAATTAAAGTGTTTGAATTTCTAAGGCTTAAAGTGTTTGAATAAATTTTCAGAAATTTTTGAAAACACTATTCATCGATATTTTCTCGGATTTATTTTTGAATTTAGAAATACAAAATGATAGAATATTAAGGTAAGATGGATTATGTAATAATAATCTAAGTATGGAAAATGTAATATTTCTTCATGGACTTAATTTGAGAACGTTAAGGAAAGCGAAGTATTAGTAAGTAAGTAATAATAATATGATACTTAGGTATTGTACAAGGTAATGAAAATGAGTATAATACGGCAGTATTATACAAGTTTGTATGAGGGATGGAATATTGTATATAATAAATTTCTATACGAGTTAGAATACGAAAATGATTCATAGACAATATGTATATGTATTGAGTAATGATAATGGACTTGGAAGATTGGTTAGAATTTGTACAAGCCCAAGTGAATTAATGATGAGGCCCAAACTATTAATTAATAAACAAGTTAGTGTTTGTTAATGCAAAGCCCAAAGGTTAAGTTAATTTAAGCCCAAACTAGAATTCAATGGGTTGATTGACCCATGGGGCAAACCATGTTAATGTGGTTAATCTTGGAGATCAAACATTATGAGTGATGACCAAGTGTTAGAAGTAATGACCAAGACTTAGGAGTAATAGCCAAGCAAAGGATAAGAGTTGTGCTAATCAAGTAATGAATAGTAAGGAGGTGGGATTGGTTTATTGTCCAAACTACCCTAACCTTGTGAACTCTATAAATAGAGGAAGTTTGCTAGTCATTTAACACTTGTTCAAACAATCCAACATATTCAAAGTGCTTAAGTGTTAGGGAGAATAAGCCATAAATAAGTTACTTTCATTTTCAAGAAGAAAAAGAAGACTACTTTGCAAAGACTTCAAAGAGTAAGACCTCTTCTCCAATTATCTTCTATCTCTACCATGATAGGTTGATAAGAAAAGTATGGATTAAGGAACATGAATGTTAAGAAATAAGAAGAATGTGTAATCAATGAACTTAAGCCACATAAGTTAGAAATAAGTCATTTGAACTTATAAAAGTTATGAACTTATTATAAGTTAACCTTGAATATTAGTATGAAAACTAAGAGTTTATATGAATTTGAATCATGTATACATGAATGATATTATATGTTAAGAACATATAAGTATAGTGATTAAAAGACCTTAACTTTCATTAGTTATGAACAATGAAGCTATAAGTAGTTTATACTTTAATAAGTTATAAACTCATGAAAGAATAAGTCAAAATCCAACATGAAAATAAATTGTTGTATTAGGTATGTTGAGATGTTCATATGATGATTTGAATTCATTTGAAGTAATGAATAAATCATAAGTAATAAAGATTTACCGAAAAATTGCTCGATTGGACGATAAGCGTCGAATTCGTGAAATTCTCGGATTAAAAGTCAAATTTTGTGTTTGAACTCGAAAACGTTGATTTTTGATGGAGACAAGTCATATTTGGTATTCTAGAGTTACGGACTCAAAAATGACCGAATTCTGACTTAGAACGAAGAAACGAGCATTGAACGTTCATGAACGTTTATCGTTTTCGTTAAAAATGAACTAATAGGTGAATTTTTAGTAAACGAAGTCAAATAGATAAAATTCTTGCATGATCGCGTAGAGTATGTAATTTGTGAATCATAGGCTTTTGAACGAGCCAATCGGACTTATAACCAAGAAGTTATGAGCCCGGGAAATTTGCAAAGTTGAAAAACTGTCCAAACTATCTGGTGCATGAAGCTATAAGCTGCCACTTTAAAGGCCATTTTGTCATGCCCACAACATGAGACTAAAATTGAGCATACTGGAAACTCGCGTCGCAGTGCGAACCATAGAGTAAATGATGAAATGCCCAGCCATGTCTGTGACATCACCTCTCTGGAGTAAGCACAATACGCCACTACTAAGTAAGGACTTCGCCACATTGCCAAGTCAAGTCCGGCATCCCCATCTGCTAACTCAAGATGTGCAACGCGAGATGTAAGCTTATGACTGGTGCCACAGTGCCAGTCCTTGATCAAAGATAGTAAAGAATGAAAATGAGTACAAAGAAAGTAATGGGATTAATTCGAATCAAACTTACCTTAATGAAACTTGAAGTAACATTGTTAAAACTTTGTTAAATTGTAAGGATAGTGTATGAAGGTTGAGATAACCTATTCAAATATGAATGCAAGTAAAATGGTAAGCCGAAATTAATATTAAATAAATCTAATACATAATTAGATTGAGATGAAGGGTAAGATATAGTCATATACATACTTGATTATATATGACCTAATATGAGGCATTATGTGATCATGTGTTGTAGAGACTTGAAAGACTCGAACATAAAGTAATTATACTATAGAAGACGCTAGAGGCAAGTATTCTAACTCTTGTCTCAGTTCAATCTGAACAAGTTTTGAAGTTCATGTATCCTTACGCATGAATTGATGTATGTTGAAATTAAAGCCAATCGTTTTGGCTAGACTTGATATATTGGTTGGATTATTGATAATCTATCCATCTGTTATTAAATATTGTTATCTTTTGTCAACTACTTGATATAGTTTTCAAAAGAAGATTGAGTATGTTAAACAAATGTTTTTGTCGTCATATGAGAGGCACATGAGGTTGCCACAAATTAAACATACATACGTTTGATGAATGTAGTGTTGATCAACATAGAGTATAATAGGCTGATCACCTAGAAGTGCTCATAAGTAATACCGAGCTTACAGACTTAGTTTCGGGTTGTCCTTTTCAAAGAAGAATGAAATGCTCAAGGTCTTGGACCAGAGTTAATGTTTTACTATATATTGTTTTTATTGTAAAACATTTTGAAAGAAAGATGAAGTGTTATTTTGAATCATCAATAGTAATTCATAACTATTGTTCAGTTATTGAAGATATACGATTCTTATGTGTCAAGCATGTTGTTTATTGAATTTGTCATACTTGCTGAGCTAGTTATTCTCACTCTTGCTTCAACCATATGAATGCAGCTAAGACTGAACGTCCCGAAGGATCGAATAAGGATAATGGAAAAGCTAAGGCATATCATTAAGCTGTCTATGTAATAATATAGGTTTAATATTGTAATGTAATTGATATTATGACAAAGAACTTGTGTAATGGGTTAGAACTTGGGGAAATATAAATATTATTTTGAATATATAGAAGTCATGTTCGTTCTTTTGAAGCTTTTCAATTGAATGAATGTATGAATGGTAGTACCGTATTGCACCATATGTCGGGTTGGAAGATACCCGAATTTGGGGGTGTTACAGGTTGGTATCAGAGCCTAGGTTATAAAACTTAAGGGGGAAACTAGAACCTTAAGTCATAACCTTAAGAAAGAATAAAGAAGTAAAAGATAAAAAATAACCATATAAAAATGCATTATATTATGTTATGTGTTTTATTATTCTACTGGCGTATACTAATCAAACTATATTGTTTTATTGTAGATGTCAGGAGAAAATGATATGTATAGAGACATACATGTAGTAAGCGAGGATTCGGTGAATCGAGTAGAAATACTACTAAATCCCATAGCAGTAGAACCAGAAGTGGTGGCAATCGAGCCTGGAGACTCGGACAACTTAGACTACATGTCTGTGTTTGATGGCATGCTAGAGGAAGAGGTGGATGTGATGTCCTTTGACTAGGTTGCACCTGTAGAAGAGTTGACTATGGGGGAGTCAATGAAGGCACTATTCATGATAGTATTGGATAGAAATGTCCAGTATTGTCAAGAGGTTAGGGAGTTGAAAGAGGAACTCCAAGCTGTCCGGGAGGACAAAATGAGTATGGAGGGTATGTGGGAAGAGGAACACGACGATCGTGTTTTGGCCAAGGACAAGGTCCATGAGCTGAAACACGAAGTCTTTGAGCTCAAACAGGAGCTAAAGACTACGAAACGGAAGGTAGAGAGGATGTCCTATATATATAGGAGTTCTCATGTGTTTCAAAGCACAAGTAAATTTGGTATCCGATAGAAAAAGGGCAGACTCGACATACTATCAGTCGGGATGTCATTGCCGGTCTGGACATGAAAGACTTTGAGAATGCCATTCAGCAGATGTAATCTAGTAATAGCTGGAATATTTTAGATATGTAAATATTATGTATCTAGTAGTGACGTAAAACCCTCTTTTGTATATCAAGGGTAGTCTTTTGTAAATCCCAATTTTTGGAAAGCAATTGCGGGATGGTAATGTAATCAACTTAGGCTGTACAAATGTAAGCAATGTAGTATTATACTACAAGTAATGAATCAATATAAGTCTTTTTAGGGAAATATATTGAGTAATGAGTATGAGTTATTGTTTCATCACAAATAATAACTAACCAACAAGAAGAAAGTAATAATGACATGTTGTTTTCTTAACAACAAAATGCCGCCAAAAAGGAGACAACGAAATCAAGATTCTAATGTTAACCAACCGGAGGGAGGTCCGGTTAATCCAATGCAAGAGTTCGTTAATCTTTTAACAACCGATTTAATAGAATCAGGGGCTAATGTACCCATAAATTATGGGGTAAGTCTGAGCTACTACTTTTAAGGATTTTAAAAGTGTCATTCATGGGAGTTCAAAGGAACTACGGACCTATAAAGCCCAAACTTGGGTGTGAAAGAGATTGAGAAAGCATTTGTTATAGCAAATGTTGATGAAGATCAGAAGGTTGCCTTTGCAACCTATATGATGAAAGGAGAGGCTAATTTCTGGTGGGAGGCAAACCAGGCTAGGGCCGAGATAGAAAATCTAACGTGGATGTGGTTCAAGGAGATTTTCTTTGAGAACTATTTTCCCACAAGTATGCTGGGAAGAATGGTGATGCGGTTTCTTGATTTGAAACAAGGGGATATGACGGTTCCCCAGTATGCTGCCAAGTTTAATGAACTGGCAAGATTTTCTCCACATCAAGTGGACACTGAAGTGAGAAAGGCTAGACGATTCGAGCAGGGCTTGAAACCCTGGCTCTATAGCCAAATTTCTGTGTTCCAAAGTACTTCCTTTGGAACCATATTAGAAAAGGCAATAATTGTCGAGGGTGGGAATGAGGCTTTCAGCCAGTACCACAAAGATAAGAAAAGCAAGGGTAAAGTTGAGGGAGGAATGAAGACCGAGGGAGCCAGCGGTAGTGGCGACGGTCAAAAGAGGAAGGGATTTAACTATGGGAATACCGGAGTAGAAAAAGGGGATTCTAAGAGGAGGATGGAGGCTTGTAAAACTTGTGGGAAGACTCATTTAGGAGTCTGTCTCAAGGGAAAGGCAGTATGTTATAATTGTGGATAGGAAGGGCATATTTTGCCTAACTGTCCAAATTCGAAGAAATATCATGGATGTTTTGTATGTGGATCAACTGACCACATAGCAAAGAACTGCCCAAAGAAGGGGACAGATAGAAATAAGGGCACTAATAGCGATAAGTTGGCTATTAGTGGTCCAGCTCAGCCGGGTAGACCAATGGCCCACACTTTTAATATGACGGTCCAAGATGCGGTGGCGTCAGGGGATGTAGTTGCAGGTATTATCCCAATCAATAACATAAATGCTTACGTGCTATTTGATTCGGGTGCTACTTGTTCGTTTATAACATGTGATTTTGCTAGACGATTAGAATTACTTTCCAATAAGTTGCTTATACCTTTGATTATTAAGGTAGCAAATGGAGAGATAATTCCTGTTGAAGATATTCATAGGAATTGTTGCGTAGATATACGGGGTTGTAAATTATCGGTAGATTTAATACCGTTAAAGTTGGGAGAATTCGATGTAATTCTCGGAATGGATTGGTTGATTAACCATGGAGCAATTATAGATTGCCAGAAGAAATGTGTGAGCATTAGGACGTTGAAACAACCTCCTGTAGTGTTTTACGGTAATAAATCGTCGGGACGCTCGTGTTGTCTTACGATGACACAAACTAGAAAACTTTTAAGGAAAGGTTGTGTAGGTTATTTGTGTCATGTTGTTGACACCTAGCAAGTGGGAGCAACCATGGAACAAATACCCATAGTGAACGAATTCATGGATGTATTTCCAAGTGAATTACCGGGTTTACCACCGGATAGAGAGATCAAATTCGTAATAGACATTATGCCAGGAGTGGCACCAGTCTCAAGGGCACCGTATCGTATGGCGCCTGTGGAAATGAAAGAGCTAATGGTGCAGTTACAGGAACTATTGGATAGGAAGTACATTCAACCGAGTGTTTCCACCCTGGGGCAATTCTGTTGTTTCAAGAAGAAGAAAGATGGATCGTTAAGGCTTTGTATCGACTATCGAGAGTTGAATAAGTTAACGATAAAGAATAAATACCCATTGCCCAGGATCGATGATCTTTTTGATCAGTTGAAAGGGGAAAAGTATTTTTCTAAGATAGATTTGTGGATGGGGTATCACCGATTGAAGGTTAAAAAGGAGGACATACTAAAGACAACATTCAGGACTCGTTATGGTCATTACAAGTTTTTAGTAATGTCATTTGGGTTGACGAATGCACCAGCTGTATTTATAGATATGATGAATAGAGTGTTCAAACAATATTTGGACAAGTTCGTTGTTGTGTTTATGGATGATATTCTAGTCTATTCTAAGACGCCAGAAGATCATACTGAACACTTAAGATTAGTGTTGGAGACACTAAGAAAGGAGAAGTTATATGCAAAATTCACTAAGTGTGAATTTTGGCTGGAGAAGGTACAGTTTTTAGGTCATGTCATTGACCAAGAAGGGATTTTAGTGGATCCAGCGAAGGTAGAAGCAGTGATGAGCTGGGAACAACCGAAAACGCCGACTGAGGTGCGGAGTTTCCTAGGGTTAGTGGGATATTATCGAAGATTTATCCAAGATTTTTCGAAGATAGCTACTCCGTTGACTAACCTGACAAGGAAGACGGTGAAATACGTGTGGGACGGATAAATGTGAAGACAGTTTTCAAGAACTGAAGAAAAGATTAAGTGAAGCACCTATTTTGTCATTACCCGATGACACAGGAAATTTTGTAGTTTATAGCGATGCTTCGCATAGAGGACTTGGTTGCGTGCTCATGCATCATGGCAAGGTCATTACAGATACATCACTAAGCGATTGAAGGATTATGAGAAAGTTAATCCTACTCATGATCCGGAATCGCCATGCAGTGTGTTTTGCTTAAAGATATGGAGACATTATCTTTATGGGGAGAAATGTGAGATATATACTGCACCATAAGAGTCTTAAATATATCTTCACAATGTATGGAGTTGAATATGAGACAGAGAAGATGGTTGGAGTTGATAAAGGATTATGATTGTGAAATCTCAGATCACCTCAGGAAAGCTTGATGTAGTTGCTTAACGCATTAAGTAGGAAGGGTCGGGAAAGGTTATCTAGGTTAACGACTCAAGATGAGTTAATAACAGAGATGGCTAGGATGGAAATAGAAGTTAAGATGCCAAGTGACTTGAGGCAGATACTTTTTATGACGGAGATGCAATCTACCATCGTAGAAAGAGTCAAGGAGGTACAACTCAAGATTGATGAGTGTAACCAAGTGAAGAAGCGGTTAACCGATAAAGAAGATACTAAGTATAGTCTTGATGATGAGGGATTATTAAGATTTGAAGGAAGAATTTGGGTTCCGAATGAGACGGAATTAAAGGAACAATTGTTACAAGAGGCTCATAGTTCAAGGTACTTGATACATCCTGGTAGCACTAAGATGTATCAAGACCTTCGACATAGTTTTTGGTGGCCAAACATGAAGAGAGAAATAGCTGAGTACGTGAGTAGATGCTTAACTTGTCAAAAAGTTAAAGCTGAACATCAATAACCAAGTGGCTTGTTACAGTCATTGGAGATTCTAGAATGGAAGTGGGAGCATATCACGATGGACTTCGTGATGGGACTTCCGATAACAACCAAAGGGTACGATTTGATTTGTGGTAATAGTAGACCGGTTGACAAAATCGGCTCACTTTTTACCAATTAGGGTCAAGTATAACTTAGACCAGTTAGCTAAACTTTATGTTAAGGAAATTATTTCCAGTCATGGAGTACCAGTATCGATTGTGTCAGATCGTGATCCACGATTCACATCGAACTTTTGGAGAAGTTTGAAAGAACAGTTGGGAACACAGTTGAAGTTAAGTACAGTGTATCATCCACAAACTGATGGGCAGAGCGAGAGGACAATTCAAACGTTAGAAGACATGTTGAGGTCTTGCGTCATGGATTTCAAGAGTAGTTGGGATGATCACCTACCACTTGTAGAGTTTGCGTATAACAACAGTTATCATGCAAGCATAGGCATGCCGCCTTATGAAGCTTTGTACGGAAAAAGGTGCAGAACACCATTGTATTGGGATGAAGTGGGAGAACGCTGGATGCTAGGACCAGAATTGGTGCAGCAGACAGCGGATGTAATAAAGTTAATTCAGATGCGTCTTGTTACAGCTCAGGACATACAGAAGAAATATATGGACTCGCATAGATTAAATTGAGAGTTTGAAGTAGGCTCATATGTGTTTCTAAAGGTATCTCTCTGGAAAGGAAAGATACACTTTGGAAAGAAAGGAATGTTAAGTCTAAGGTTTATAGGACCTTTTGAGGTATTAAAAAGGGTGGGAGAGGTAGCTTATGTAATAGCATTACCTCCAGATCTAGAAAGAATACATAACGTGTTCCACGTATCTGTATTACGTCCTTTTAGGCCGGATTATAAGCACGTAATCGAATATGAGCCGATTCATATTGAAAAGGACTTAACCTATGAAGAATCGCCGATTCAAATCATTGATAGAAAGGAATAAGTTCTGCAGAATAAAGTTATACCGTCGGTAAAGGTATTATGGAAGAACCACAATGCCGAAGAAGCAACGTGGGAATTAGAAGAAAAGATGAAGAAAAATTGTCCTCAGTTATTTGATTAAAGTAAGACGAGATTCTGGGGACAGAATCCTTATAAGGGGGGAAGGATGTAACGACCGAGAAATTCGGATTTTATTGTAAAATAATTTTATTGAATTAAATAATAATAAAATTATATTTTATGTGATATTAAGATGGTTGTCAATCTATAACCTAATGATGTTGGAATGTCGTAGTATTTTAGCTACGTGAGGGAATTAAACTGTTGAATTTCTAAGACGAAAATAAAAGTTTTTCGAGAAATTTTCCAAAAAACACTATTCATCAATATTTGCTCGGGATTTATTTTTAAATTTCCGAGATATACGAAATGATATAATATTAAGGTAAGATGGATTATGTAATAATAATCTAAGTATGAAAAACGTAATATTTCGCTTGCGGACTTAATTTGAGAACGTTAAGGAAGGCGAAGTATTAACGAGTAGGTAATAATTGTATGATATTTAGGTATTGTACAAGGTAATAAAAATGAGTATAATACGATGTATTATACAAGTTTGTATGAGGGATGGAATATCGTATATAATAAATTTCTATACGAGTTAGAATATGAAAAATGATACATAGACAATATGTATATGTATTGAGTAATGATAATGGACTTGGAAGATTGGTTAGAATTTGTACAAGCCCAAGTGAATTAATGATGAGGCCCAAACTATTGATTAATAAACAAGTTAGTGTTTGTTAATGCAAAGCCCAAAGATTAAGTTAATTTAAGCCCAAACTAGAATTCAATGGGTTGATTGACCCATGGAGCAAACCATGTTAATGTGGTTAATCTTGGTGATCAAACATTATGAGAGATGACCAAGTGTTAGGAGTAATGACCAAGACTTAGGAGTAATAGCCAAGCAAAGGATAAGAGTTGTGCTAATCAAGTAATGAATAGTAAGGAGGTGGCTTAAGGAGGTGGGATTGGTTTATTGTCTAAACTACCCTAACCTTGTGAACTCTATAAATAGAGGAAGTTTGCTAGTCATTTAACACTTGTTCAAATAATCCAACATATTCAAAGTGCTTAAGTGTTAGGGAGAATAAGCCATAAATAAGTTACTTTCATTTTCAAGAAGAAGAAGAAGACTACTTTGCAAAGACTTCAAAGAGTAAGACCTCTTCTCCAATTATCTTTTATCTCTACCATGATAGGTTGATAAGAAAAGTATGGATTAAGGAACATGAATGTTAAGAAATAAGAAGAATGTGTAATCAATGAACTTAAGACACATAAGTTAGAAATAAGTCATTTGAACTTATAAAAGTTATGAACTTATTTAAGTTAACCTTGAATGTTATGAACTTACCTTAATGAAACTTGAAGTAACATTGTTAAAACTTTGTTAAATCGTAAGGATAGTGTATGAAGGTTGAGATAACCTATTCAAATATGAATGCAAGTAGAATGGTAAGCCAAAATTGATATTAAATAAATCTAATACATAATTAGATTGAGATGAAGGGTAAGATATAGTCATATACATACTTGATTATATATGACCTAATATGAGGCATTATGTGATCATGTGTTGTAGAGACTTGAAAGACTCGAACATAAAGTAATTATATTGTAGAAGACGCTAGAGGCAAGTATTCTAACTCTTGTCTTAGTTCAATCTGAACAAATTTTGAAGTTCATGTATCCTTACGCATGAATTGATGTATGTTGAAATTAAAGCCAATCATTTCGGCTAGACTTGATATATTAGTTGGATTATTGATAATCTATCCATCTGTTATTAAATATTGTTATCTTTTGTCAACTACTTGATATGGTTTTCAAAAGAAGACTGAGTATGTTAAACAAATGTTTTTGTCGTTATACGATAACCACGTGAGGTTGCCACAAATTAAACGTACATACGTTTGATGAATATAGTGTTGATCAACATAGAGTATAATAGGCTAATCACCTAGAAGTGCTCGTAAGTAATACCAGGCTTACGGACTTAGTTCCAGGTTGTCCTTTTCAAAGAAGAATTAAATGCTTAAGGTCTTGGACCGGAGTTAATGTTTTACTATATATTGTTTTTATTATAAAACATTTTGAAAGAAAGATGAAGTGCTATTTTGAATCATCAATAGTACTTCATAACTATTGTTCAGTTATTGAAGATATACGATTCTTATGTGTCAAGCATGTTGTTTATTGAATTTGTCATACTTGCTGAGCTAGTTATGCTCACTCTTGCTTGAACCATATGAATGCAGCTAAGACTGAACGTCCCGAAGGATCGAATAAGGATAAAGGAAAAGCTAAGGCAGATCGTTAAGTTGTTTATGTAATAGTATAGGTTTAATGTTGTAATGTAATTGATATTATGACAAAGAACTTGTGTAATGGGTTAGAACTTGGGGAAATATAAATATTATTTTGAATATATAGAAGTCATGTTCGTTCTTTTGAAGCTTTTCAATTGAATGAATGTATGAATGGTAGTACCGTATTGCACCATATGTCAGGTTGGAAGATACCCGGATTTGGGGGTGTTACATGTTTTGTAAAAGAGGTTTTTAAACCCTTATTCTCAATAGTAATTGAGGCCTTTGATACTTCCCTTTTATAATATGTTCGGCTTGATTGCTTTTATTTTCGAGATGCGAAGCATCTTCGAGAAAATAATATACATAGCAATGTCGAACTCCTTGTGGGCATGAGAGCCGTCTAAGGAAATTCAAACACCGTGAATAATGTACAAGCTGATTACAACCAAAAATGTCCAGCATAGAAACTGAATCTAGATTCAGGACACTGAATCTGTGATAACATGATTCCTAAACACACATGATGTAGCAATTTATGTGAAAGCTGTAAGCAGTTATATATATAAAAGCTGTAAATATATATACAGACTGTCAACCACCACGAAGCACCTCCACGGGGGACTGAAAATGTAAATATATAAAAGCGATAAATATATATATATATATAGAGACACGATGAACAACCAGGAAACACCTCCATGGGGGATCAGAAATGTAAATAAAGCAATAAGATGATCAACCGCCACGCAAGTAAACTCCAAAGTGACGAAAATGTAAATAAAGTAGTAAAAGCGATAAACCGCCACGAAGTAAACTCCAAAGTGACGAAATATAAATATAAGCGGTAAAAGGCCACGAAGTAAACTCAGTTTGATAAAATGTAAATATATATATATATATATATATATATATATATATATATATATATATATATATATATATGTAAATATACTTTGGATATTATATCCGGGCTCAATCAAATAGAGTTTGATGATATATATATATATATATATATATATATATATATATATATATATATATATATATATATATATATATATAAAAGTAAAAATGCACTTGGGATGTAAATCCAAGCTCATCGAACGAGTTCGACAACAGTTTATATATAAGTATATATATATATATATATATATATATATATATATATATAATAAATGCTCAGGATGTGAGTCCAGGCTCAATCGAGGCATAACTCGATAATGTTAATCCATATATATATAAATATATATATACAAAAGAAATAAAAGCCACGAACCGAAGTTTGGGCATACGCACACAACATGACTCTCAACGTGAATAATTGTGTGTGCATAGTAGTGGAGAAAGGCTTTAAAAGATGTAAGAAGACTTAAAGTGGACTGCCAAAGAAGACTTCTATAGCTTTAAATAGATGAACACTAGGTTCCCACTGGTAAAAAAATAGCAATATATGAGCTCACAACTGTTTAAAATGAGAAAACACTCAGTTTATAGTGTGTATAGAGCAAATTGGATAGGGCTTCCTTGCCTTTTTCTCTTTCAAAATGGCCTTTTTCTAATTTTTCCCGGGGTGCTCCGACCTTCGCGGGTCCTGTAGTCTCAAAGTACGTACACGCATGCAACGTGATGTCCACTCGAACTTTTAGAACTTCAATCTGGGCATCCGATCGAGGTGTATAAGACCTTTTTCGGCATGCTGTTATCGAGAGCTACAGAATGACATGAGATTAGAGGTTGCACGAAGTCAGGAAGATAGGACCATGCCCTTGATCTTCAAGTCTTCAAATTCTATCCAGTGTGTTGTCCTGTGTAGTAGTCACTCGAGATTGGAGCTATTTGGTTCTTGTAGGACACTGCTGTGTAGAATGTATGTTGAAATGTGTTAAGACAGCGCAAATGTAGGATCAAGGTGGCAAAATGATGATTTTGCCCCTCACTGGGGTTATCTCCGGTTTGGGCTGATATAGCAGTCGTTGCTTAGGGTTATCTCTGAGATTGGGCTGCTGCAAGTGCTGAATATGCTCAGGGTTATCTCTGAGGTGTGCCTGACCTCCCGGGGTTATCTCCGAGACTAGAACTGAGTGCCTCGGGGTTATCTCCGGAACTGTAATTGCACTTCTCGATGTTGTTTCCGAGGTTGGAATTGAAACTCCCGGTGTTTGTTCCAGGATGAAAATGATTATCTCAAGGTTATCTCCGAGATGAAAGAGCTTTCTCCGCTGTTATTTCTGGAACTTGAACTACATCCCTCAGGGTTATCTCCGAGGTTGAAATTGGAACTTTCGGGGTTATCTCCAGAATAAGACTGATTATCTCGGGGTTATCTCCGAGATGGTAAGAACTGAGTATCCCAAGGTTATCTCTGGGATTGAGTTGAGCTGTCCTCTATGGTTATCTCTGAAAGACGATTCTGTCCTCCTGCAATGTTAATAACAAGAGTGCAAAAAATTTTGAGTGTCTATAGATGCCCCTCTTTATCATTTTCATGCAATGCAATGGCATGGATAGGATAAAGAATACTAGACACTTGAAATGTGATATGATAATCATGATGCAATATACTGCAGCATGATATATATGCATAATGCATGTGATTTGTTTGATTGTTCTCCAACATGATGTGATGACTATTTGCTCCCATGACTTCTGACGGAGTTTGAAGTTATCACTGGAAACCATGATGAACTATCTTGGATGTGCGATCCAAAGTTCTCAGGAACTTCCAGGATGTTGACGTTGGGGTTATCACCAAAGTGCTTAATCCTTAGTACAGACTTTACACTGAGGATGTATCTCTCATGTACAAGAGACTCTGTGGGGATGTGTTTTGTCTGAGGAGACCTTGAATAATATATACCATCATCGGTCCTCCCCGATGAGGATGGTCCTTCTTGGTTTGTGTTGCCAGGTTCTTCTAATGCTCTACTGGAGTTATTGCCAACAGTCTGTGTTGTAAAGCCTGTTTGACCCTCGCTAAAATGTGCATCAACGGATGAGATCCCTGCTATGGATGATGTCAAGGATGCTTACCCTTCGTTGATGTGTGCATCAATAGATGAGATTATCGGATGGTTTTTGAAGCTTCGCTGGATTTACTTGCCAACAACTGAATACCGTCAAGGTTGCTTGACCTTCATTGACGTGTTCATCAACGACTGACAGAGTTTCCGCTAGGGAGAAAGGTTTTGGGTTTCTGACCCCGTACAGATGGCATTCAAACCTTTGTGAGGCATTACCGAGTGTAGTTTACAACTGTTGTGATCATCAGTATAGTGAACCCTGTGTCTGGGTGAATACCAATGAGTGACATGTAGACCCATAGTTCGGTCTCTGAAAACCAGGATTTCAAGCTCTTCCGCTCAATCGCGTAGAATCTTTTTTCATAATTTGGCTTTTTCAACTTGTGAGACCTCCTTTGCAACTCAAATTAGACCGAGACGGAGGGGTGGGCCCCACCTAGGGGAGCTGCAGGTACACCTGCGACCAGCCGTGGGGGGCCTTAAATGGATTGGTGCTTTTACAAGTTATTTTCATATCGCGCCACACAAGAAATCCAAGAGCTCTTCTTCAGATCTATTGAGTTCGGGCGTCTTTCTGCAAATTCTGTCACCGTACAAGTGTTCTACACTGCCATGGTAATGTATGCATGTCTTCTTTTCCAGTTTTTATCCATTGGAAAATGAGTTATCATATGAAATGCTTCTAAACGCATAATAGTGAATATGCATTCTCATATGACTTGATAAAAAATATTCAACATAGTAAATGTTAGTATTTAACCATGTTGAACATAATGATGTGAAAAAATTTAACTTTTGAAACAGTCAAATTGGCACCTTTTTTATACTATTGCTTATCCTATTTGAGGACAAATGAGCAAAGGTGGTAAAGCAAAGTAATCCTGGTATTTATGCTACCCTTACGGATTTTGAGTTTAATGCATATAGGATGTTTATGACTATGCATAGGTGTGCTACTGAATGGCCACCTAGCCATGCCTATGTGCATGTGCATAGTCCTATTTACAAAGGAGACTATGGCAAAATTTTCCAAAATATAGGCATTGGGTAGTCATGAATTTTTAACTCTACTATAGACATATGTTAAAATAATGCATGCATGCATGTAGTCATAGAATACATTTGAAAAAGCTCTAGGTTAGAGTTTACGACACCCTTTCTGAGGGGATTTGGAGACTTGTGTCCAGATATATGGATCCGGATCAGCCGAGTAGTTCCCTCAGGACCACTTCAGATGTGCCGAGGAGGGCTGTTACCTTTTTTTCAGTTCTGACAATAGAGCTCTAACTCATGCAAGCATACATGTGTCAACAAGTAATACAGAGTAAGTAGAGTATCGATCCCACAGAGAAAGTTATCAAATTTAAACTACTATGCATTAATTAAATCACTATACTTATATGCTTAAACTAATGACTATAATTGGTGAATTAATCTAATTACAGATAACAATTAAAACAAAAATAACAATGAAATAAACCAAGTCTGGAAATAATGGGATCCTAACTTCATTTAATATTTCATCCAATTACCACTATCATGCAAGAATTGTTCACATATCACAGGAAAGTAGCCAAGAGCACTAATAGAGTCATAGCCATTTTTCAATGCACCATGACCTACTTACACAGCATCCACAAATGATAGACTCCATGTAATCATCAATATAACCAAAATCACTATATGTCTATGTGAAATTGCAATCATATTGAATTTAAGCACAAGCCCTTATTTTAACTCATACGGTGAATAAGTATATGTCTATCTCATTCACGAAATACACAAGCCATATAAAACAACCCCATATACGTATGCTATCATGATTACAGTCCATACTTGCGTGTTCATTGTCAATTCCATGCAAGTACTGAAACGAATGGTGATCAAGCATTCATACAAAATAATCATAATATAAATCCCATATGATATGTAAAATAGCCTCAGCAATCAAGCATGCAACTAAACTACATATTAAAATCCGTTAGAATCCCATAATGGAGTTTAGTTCATGACTGAACCAAAAGCCATTATGGGATCAAAGCTAAACATGATTCATAAGTAAACAATTGAAAGATAAAGGATAGAAATGATCAAATCGAATTGCAGATTGTAAACCAAAGTTAACATTCAACTCCTCATAAAAATTCCAGCAAAACAATAATAATAATAATCCACACCGACAGAGAATCCCAAGAAGAATTAGAAAAGATGGAGTTTTGGCTTCGTTCTTCGTTGGAATCTCTCCCAATGTGTAAACCCTAGTTACGATATGAAAAATACATCAAAAGTAATCAATGATATGTCTGACACCAGCCAGATATCGTTTTTAATCAATTACAACCATTTAAAATTAGAAATTAAAATAAAACAAATCAGTAGTTTAAGCCATCGCGTGCGGCCGCGCGCTTCCCTAGTATATTCTCGCTACATGAGACTTGAAAATAAGAGAGTTGTTTGGTAGGGTGCTCAGCGTGGTATAGCGTCCTCAAGCATGTTTTTTCACTTGCTGTAGCGTAGCTTCTGCAGATTTGTACCCTAGTTACGGTTACATATGTCACTATTTATTCATCGCTACTTGTTCATTCTTTTCTTTCTTCCTTCATTATCGATCCCTTTGCTTCACTACATTCTCATGCCGTGCATCCGTAAGCCTCGAGCCATGCATCCAATAGCCTCTTGCCATCCAACACCACCAAAGTACGCCATTTCCTGCACTTTTATGCTAAAAGGAGTTCTCAGTACATGCAATGCAAAATAATCATGAAATGAAACTAAAACAGACTAAAATGTACTTGAGATGGGCATAATTCACGTAAATTGATATCCAATAAGTAGGTATAAAACCCATTTATCAAATACCCCCAAACTTGAACTATTGATTGCCCTCAAGCAATGCATGCTAAATAATAATGATAATGCAAAAGTAATACTATGCAGCTAAATTACTATGCAGACTTCCAACTGAAACAGAATTTCAGCCCAAAATGCCTCAGCGAATTATCCAGATTCAAGAATACAAGTTCAAACTAAACTATGGTCATAACATCATACACTTAGATAATCCATACATGCTATAGAGATGATGATGTGTGTGTATAGTGTTCACCAAAACTTGATTCAAGCAAAGAATACACATGCTAAACTTTTAAAACAGAAAATTATAATCTAAATTAAGAATCATGTATACTCATGCAACGAAGACTGTTCCAACATATCCACACAAACTAAGGTTTAACGATGGGCTTAACTGCTTTATTGATACTCACAAGGGCGATTTTTCGCTCTTTCCTGCGGTGTTTATTGCTATTTTTCTTTTCTTTTTCTCTTTTTTTTTCACATGACTGTGCAATGTCTTATTCCATTAGGCAACACTGCTACCCCTTAGTGAGCTTTCAACCAACGACTCCCAGACCATGAAAGACCTTAGGGCGCTAGGTGTAGAAACAATCCCCTCGGGCGTACTTACTCAAGTATCCAGGGCCTCGAAATAAGACTAGCCACGTTACTGCTATTTTATTTATTTATTTTTTTTATACATAGCATACCCATGTTTTCCTAAAGTTTGAATGTCAATGTTTCATACAGTCTACATGCATGTTCCACATATTTCTCTTTTTAAAACTACATTTTCTAACAAGCAATGCAACACATAATTCTTATACCTGCAAGTGATTGTGAACACATTCGTGCATACCGAAAGCATTTAAACAGCAACATGAATTCCATCGTGTAAAATATTATAACTACATTCATGTTATTCCATATATTCAAAAATCCTTCACAATTCACTAACATCATTGGCTGGGCAAGAATTTCTATAAAGCAAGAATTTTTGTGAGACATGCAAACTAACTAAAACAAAAAAAATTCTACCACATAAAACAAATAAACTTAAAATGCAGATTTTTAAACTGATCATGCAAAAACTAAACTACATGCTACTATACTACTTCCCAATACCCCCAAACTTAAAGTATTCAATGCCCCATTGAATGAAGATAAAGGGTACAAGAGAACTCCCCTAATGATCGGCTGTACCACCCTCCTCGGGTGGTGAATCTGGTGGTGGATAAGGCACTGCGTGTAAGACCCCGAATTTTATGAAATAAAAGTATTCAATTTTCCTATTTAGTAAATGGTTAAATTGATAAAAAGTAAAGTTAAAGGTGATATATGTAAATATTTTAAATACGCAAATGGTTATAAAATACTCATTGTTGTTTGGGGAATATTAGTTTGGTGGTGGAATATTCTTTAACATGAGGAGAATATTAAATGCGACCACAAGAAATGACCATTGTGGTCCCCATAATGTAATAAATCATCGGATGAAGAAAACAACAAGTTTGAGTTTTTATAAATAACGGCGTAGTTATTACCATTAACATTTATTTGGAATACACGGTGGTTAAAATACGTGATGTCTGCGTGTCGCACAAGCAACATGCGCAGGTATCGCATGATTTTTGAATTATTGATTCTTACGTAAGAAGACACTACTCAATAATTGTTACAGTAATTACTTTTCAATATTCTATTTTATTGATTCAATAATTGTCACTGCACAATATTCCCATTATCAGATCAATAATTCATATTATTTAGATAATATTATTAGCTAGCATTATTGGCAATGTCTAGAAAGTTCTGTCAAGGAGAGGTTTGGTCACCTAATTGCGCGCCAGTAAGGAGAAATCCTTATCGGAAAGCCCCCTCTGACCAAATTATCGTTGATTTATGAATCTTACTCTTAAAATTAAATCCATGTTTTGATAATATTGTTTTTATTATCACATATAACATTTTTATAATCCTGGTGAAGAAATTTCTCTTTGACTTGAGTGTAAAGATGGGTAGATTGTTGGTATGATCGTGACTATGGGTTCTCTTTGGCCAGTAGTGCAAAGTTGAATCGTTGACTGGTATGATCATGACCGTTGAATTTATAATTGAATATTTTTAGCTTAAGTGCAAAGGTAAATTGATCAACATGGTTATAATTATGGTTTATATAAATTCTGAAATAATTATGTATTTCTTTGAGATATTAATATCTTTGGCCTGTAGTGCAAAGATGAATTATTGATGAATATCTTTGGTCCGTAATGCAAGGATGACCTATTGTTGAATATCTTTGGCATGTAGTGCAAAGATGACCTGTTGTTTAATATCTTTGGCCCGTAGTGCAAAGATGACCTGTTGTTGAATATCTTTGGCCTGTAGTGCAAAGATGAACTGTTGATGAGTATCTTTGGGCCGTAGTGCAAAGATGAATCTATTAGTATGATTATGAACAGGAACTGTGATTTGGTATAACCATGATCTTAGATATTTCAGGTAAAGACATGTGATGAAAATTATTTTCGTCTTGGATGAGAAGAGGAATTTAGAACTACAATTATGATTATGAGTTATTGTTGATCGATTTCGCAATCAATGAATACGTGCAAGTATACACGGTCAACAAGTAATAAAGTGAAAGTAGAGTATCGTTCCCACGAGGAATTATTTAATAAAAATTACCAAATACTAACTCTTAACCAAATCAATTTTATTTAAACAATTGCAAATTGTGAATTTTCTAATTAAGAAAACTAAATTAAACAATTAAAAGAGATTAGTCTAAAAGAAAGCAAATAAACAAAACTAAGATTTGATTGAATTCAGGTAAATAAGGATTAAGACTCCAATATCCCCAATTATGAACTATAAATCAATTACCCAATTATCCCAATTATTATGTCTACTAAATTGTTAACAGGAATTCTCAAATGCCAAAAGCCCTTTTCCAAGTGATCAATTGCTTTCTATTTAATCCAGATTAATTTTGCTATATTCCTATGCAAAACAATTGAATTATACTCGTTACAATCCCAATTCCTTATGTGTTACATGCGACGAACAAATATTTCCATTCTATTCACAAACCTAATTATTCACTGTGCAAATAACTAAGTCACATGATATCATGCCCAGTTCTAACCCTAGAATTCCTCTTCCAATTCCTTCTAGAGTAACAAAGTAATTACTGATCAGATAATTAATCAATAAGCATAAGGCAAGATAAACAACTCACTTTGACATAAATAATTGGAATAAATTAAATAACTAATTTATAGTCATAAAAGGTTCAATTGAAATCTTAATAAAAGAGTTAGTTCATAATTAATGAATTAAAACCAAGAATCCACAACTGAATAGACATTAAAAGATAAAAGGATGATAAGAGAAGAGAATAGAATCTGTTGTCAGCAAATCTGATGCTCCCCTCTTGCTCTTGCTCTTGATCTTCAGTGTTCTTCAATTTGCTTCAATCTCCAATGGCTAATTAAGAACTAGGGTTTTTATTCTAATCTAATGGAGTGTTTAATCTAGTCTAATCTATGTAAATCTCCCTTTATTTTATGCCTTACATCATGTATTTATAGGTTACAAGTCCAATTTTTAGCTTAGGAACAAACCCAATCCAATTTGGAGTCAAAAAGGTGTCAAAATTCGCTCAAAAACGCATCCAGGCCATTACCAAGCCCTTCCACAGCGCCCCAGCGCTGGGCTTGACGCTCAACATCGCTTCCTCCCGCTTTGCTGGCGCTGGGCATACGCTTATTTTAGGCCCCGCCACGCCACCATGTTCTGACATTTTCTACTCCAACGTCCTTTGGGAAAATGGCCATAACTTCTTCGTCCAAACTCCAATTTCGATGATTCAGGATGATCCGGAAAGAGGAGACGTAGATCTACAACTTTTATTCTTTAAGGTTTTTGAAATAAGGTCCGGAGAAATACTCAAATTGGCTCTAAAGTTACTGCTGTGTAAATGGCAATCCGAAAGCGCAAATCTAGCCACCCCAAACGTCGATCCAAGAAACTTTTGTCCCAATTCCTATAAAATAACATAAAAAATGCATGAATAGACACAAACACTTAAAAACTATACTAAAAGACTTGATAACAATAATAAATTAAGCCCGAATGTATCCAATTCATGGGTATATTACCCATTCATCAGTTATTCACATGATTATGGACATGAACTGTTGATTGATGTTACAGGGATAAAACATTGTTGGTGGACTTTTAACATGGAGAAGATAATAGACGTTATGGTCTATTTGACTCTTCTAATGGATTGCTCGTTCCGCTGCAACTATGGTTGAAAAGTTTTATCATCTACCATATGTTCTAAATCTCTTATTTATTACTGACGAAGGCTATTGATAATTTAATTATCTTTAGTCATGATATTCTTTACTTAGTTAGTTGTGCTCACCCTTTTGCTTCACAATTCCTTTAAGGTAATAAGAGTGTATTTTGGGTCAAGCCGGGATAACGAGGAATAGAACGATTGGTCTATAGGCACAGGTTCTCCCAAATAATATGAAAATAATTTTATTGAGAACTTTAGATAAGTGTGTCGTATTGTATACGTCATTTGATATTTAATTTTTGGTGAACCGAATAGGGTGAGGCGAACCCAACTTTGGAAGGGTATTTTGTCACTATCATACAAGATGTCTAATGACATACAACCTCGTGTTATCATAAGACGGGGTTGTGCACATCCACTTGCTGAGTATATCTACGAGCACTACCTATATGATCTTAGAGTTTGGTTGAAACATAATGTTCAATCGCAGACGGTGGAGATAGTTATATGTCAAGAGAAGACTCACCATTGGAAGGAACATAATAAATAATCTTCTCGTTTTTCTTTGGGGTCTATTAGATCAACCAAGGATAATTCTTTGGACATATGATATCTATCATAACTTAGATTCATGGCCTCCTATGTACGAAGGTTTCCTTGAGCACTTCCCAAAGATTTTAATTTCTAAAATAGTTATTGACTGTACGTTTATGTAATGTATCCATGTGAGGTGTTATCCATAGTTGGGACATGAGTCATAGTTGGTATTAAAACTCACAGTATATGTGTTGTTGTATTTTGCATGACAATTGTTGTAATAAAGTTGTAGTTATTTTCTGTACCATGTATTAGGCGACTCAGAATAGGTTGGATGGATTGGACCTATTTTGGGGGTGTCACATTTGGTATTAGAGCTTAGGGATATGGTCTCTGGCGGAGATCTGGGATTAGAACTAGGAGGGGAGAGACGAGTAATATCCTTCGGTAGTGTGTGTCCTACCTAAGCTGAATTTTCTTACTTAAGTTGACAAATTGTGATATGTCAATTAACCTTTGTTTTGAAGCTGTATTCTAGAGTGATATCTGAAATACAGGAGATGAGCAATGGAGAAATCCTGAGGACATGGAAGATGGAATCTGAGATGAAAGCAAGGTATTCTCAACTCTTTGAAATACTAGGTACGTAAATTTCGGGGATGAAATTTCATAAGGAGGGGGGATTGTAAGACCCCGAATTTTATGAAATAAAATTATTCAATTTTCCTATTTAGTAAATGGTTAAATTGATAAAAAGTAAAGTTAAGGGTGATATATGTAAATATTTTAAATACGCAAATGGTTATAAAATACTCATTGTTGTATTGGAAATATTCGTTTGGTGCGTGGAATATTCTTCATTGCTCGGAGAGAATATTAAATGACGATTTGCAAATGACATTTGTGGTCCCCATAATGTAATAACCATTTGGATGAAGAAAATGACAAGTTTGAGTTTTTATAAATAACGACGTAGTTATTACAATTAACATCGTTTGGAATACATGGTGGTTAAAATACGATGTCTACGCGTGGTTGTCATGCGAGAAGCACACGATATTGCACAGTATCTTTGAATTATTGATTCTTACGTAAGAAGGCACTACTCAATAATTTTTACAGTAATTACTTTTCAATATTCTATTTTATTGATTCAATAATTGTTGCGTTGATATTTTATATTATTTTTGTTTAAATAATTGTCACTGCACAGTATTCCCATTATCATATCAATAATTTATATTATTTGGATAATATTATTAGATAGCATTATTGATAATGTCTAGAAAGTTCTGTTAAGGAGAGGTTTGGTCACCTAATTGCGCGCCAGTAAGGAGAAATCCTTACCGGAAAGCCCCCTCTTTCCTAGGAACCACCTGGTTGTCATAATTGTGATTCTGTAATATTATTTGTGAATAATAAATTATTGATTTATATGATAAGGAAATATTTATTTAATGCGGATATAAATGATGGATTTATTTATGTGGTTATAAATGAAGGAATTAATGTTGAGGTGTTTTATCAGTATTTTTGTCGGAATGGAGGTATTAAAAATTAAATCAGTATTTTTTATGATATATTGCGTGAGTTATAATTTTTAATCCGATCGTTGGATCTTTATGATTTTTGGATATGTTATACATATATAAGTTGAGTATATGTCCACAAATTTTGAACCGTTAAAAATGAACGTATAAATTGTTATGAATTTTAAGAGGTGACTGATTCAAAAATTAGGGTTATAATTGATTTTGGTGGAAAATTCTAGAATTGAGTGGGCCCCACCTATGGTTGGTGAAGAAATGTGTTGAATTCTAATTCAAATGTGGTGGGTGGCAATAGTAGCAGGTAAAGCCATCAGGTAGCATGTCAAGTCTGCTTCGGCGTGCTAATATTTTCCTATAAATAGAGGGCTAAGTTAGAATTGAAAATCACACCAGAAACATAAGCTTTCTCTCTTTCTCTCTCTATATTATCGAGCGTATTTTTGTGAGTATTTAGATACTTTGAGAATTGCTATTCAGTGCAAGGTTCCTCCGGCTTTACATTCCAGTCAGAAATACTGCTCTTTTGAGGTAAGGGATTTTAAGGGTTATTATATTTTTCAGTTTCATAATTTTTTCGACCCTTAAAAATTCTGGAAAAATTTGAAATGATAATTTGATGAGTTTTCTTGATTGTGTCCAAAAATGGCGATTTTTGGATGTATAGATTAGGAGTTATGGATTTTATGAGAAAATACTATTTTAAAAGTAAACCCTTATAACTCCTTGTGGTTAACTCCAAAATTGGTGAAATATTTATTGGGAGTACATCTATATAATATCAGTATATCCTGTAAATTTTGAAATTTTTGGACAAAAGTACAATTTATGATAAATGTCTAAATATTCGGCAGTTTTGGTTATATGAAAAATAGTAAATGAATTTTAAAAATTCTGAGAAAAATATATGTTCAATATGGGACTATATTTTGCTAAATCCTAGAAAAGAAATATTTTTGGGACTGATTTGGTATTTTTCATGAAAATGGACTAGTTATGAGTAAATGAATGAAATATGTTATGTGAAGTAACAAAATTGGAAAATAGGATTTTATGGCTTGGGAATCCTATATAAGGTATATGCAGATTTTTGATAAGGGTTTTGGTTGTTGGTGATGAAATTTTATGAGTTTGGCATTTTAGTATGATTAAATGCATTAATTAGTAAAGTATAAATAATTAAAATAAATTGTTTATAAGTTTAGGAAATGATTAAAATATTTTGGTAATATTAATAATATTAGATAATGAGATTATTAAGTGATTTATAACATTTGGATTAAGGTGTTATAAATATTGATATGGATTTTATTGTGAAACTTTATCTTTTTGTGTCGGGGTTACTATTCACATATACGATACTATTCATGTATATGGTACTATTTAGGTATACGATACTATTTACGTATACGGTACTATGTACGAATACGAGATACTATTCACGACAAAATTGGTTTCTCTTTCTGACCAAATTATCGTTGATTTATGAATCTTACTCTTGATATTAAATCTATGTTTTGATAATATTGTTTTTACTATCATATCTAACATTTTTATAATCCTGGTGAAGAAATTTCTCTTTGACTTGAGTGTAAAGATGGGTAGATTATTGGTATGATCGTGACTATGGGTTCTCTTTGGCCAGTAGTGCAAAGTTGAATCGTTGACTGGTATGATCATGACCATTGAATTTACAATTGAATATTTTTAGCTTAAGTGCAAAGGTGAATTGATCAACATGGTTATAATTATGGTTTATATAAATTCTGAAATAATTATGTATTTCTTTGAGATATTAATATCTTTGGCCTGTAGTGCAAAGATGAATTATTGATGAATATCTTTGGCCCGTAGTGCAAGGATGACCTGTTGTTTAATATCTTTGGCTCGTAGTGCAAAGATGACCTATTGTTGAATATCTTTGGCCTGTAGTGCAAAGATGGACTGTTGATGAGTATCTTTGGGCCGTAGTGCAAAGATGAACCTATTAGTATGATTATGAACAGGAACTGTGATTTGGTATAACCATGATCTTAGATGTTTCAGGTAAAGACATGTGATGAAAATTATCTTCGTCTTGGATGAGAAGAGGAATTTAGAACTACAATTATGATTATGAGTTATTCACATGATTATGGACAGGAACTGTTGATTGATGTTACAGGGATAAAACATTGTTGGTGGTCTTTTAACATGGAGAAGATAATAGACGTTATGGTCTCTTTGACTCTTCTAATGGATTGCTCGTTCCGCTGCAACTATGGTTGAAAAGTTTTATCATCTACCATGTGTTCTAAATCTCTTATTTATTACTGACAAAGGCTATTGATAATTTCATTATCTTTAGTCATGATATTCTTTACTTAGCTAGTTGTGCTCACTCTTTTGCTTCACAATTCCTTTCAGGTAATAAGAGTGTAATTTGGGTGAGCGGGGATAATAGGGGAATAGAATAATTGGTCTATAGTCGCTGAGGTTCTCCCACATAAATAGTATGGAAATAATTTTATTGAGAACTTTAGATAAGTGTGTCGTATTGTATACGTCATTTGATATTTAATTTTTGGTGAACCGAATAGGGTGAGGCAAACCCAACTTTGGAAGGGTGTTTTGTCACTATCATACAAGATGTCTAATGATATACAACCTCGTGTTATCATAAGACAGGGTTGTGCACATCCACTTGCTGAGTATATCTACAAGCACTACCTATATGATCTTGGAGTTTGGTTGAAACATAATGTTCAATCGCAGACGGTGGAGATAGTTATATGTCAAGAGAAGACTCACCATTGGAAGGAAAATGATAGTAATCTTCTCGTTTTTCTTTGGGGTCTATTAGATCAACCAAGGATAATTCTCTGGACATATGATATCTATTATAACTTAGATTCATGGCCTCCTATGTACGAAGGTTTCCTTGAGCACTTCCCAAAGATTTTAATTTCTAAAATAGTTATTGACTGTACATTTATGTAATGTATCAATGTGAGGTGTTATCCATAGTAGGGACATGAGTCACAGTTGGTATTAAAACTCACAGTATATGTGTTGTTGTATTTTGCACGACAATTGTAGTAATAAAGTTGTAGTTATTTTCTGTACCATGTATTTGGCGACTCAGAATAAGTTGGATGGATTGGACCTATTTTGGGGGTGTCACATTGCGGTCCCGAACTGAGGCCACTCTAGCATTGTTCCTTGCTGTGCAAAGGCCTCGTCAAGTGATCGCGTGAGACCAGTGGAAAAAGCTCCAAAATTATCATACATGGCTTCGACTTTTCGCTCCAACCTTCGAAGCTGACGATCACCATGAACAGTGTGTTCTTGGGTGGATGGACTTGCTTCGTCTGTCCTAGGGGGCTGCTGTTCTGGTTCTGTAAATGTGGGTCGGAGAATAAATCCTTTACCACCCGGATGCGGTTCACCACCTGCCCAATCTTCGAATTTCGCAATGGTGGCATGAGTGATGTCTTGGCTCAGGTTTTGCATCTGTTTATTGTCCCAAGTGCATCCCTGCTAAACATATAGCATAGCTACAACGGATGCGTGTGGAATGCTCCCTGTAATGCTGCCCCACAGATACCGCAATATGTTTTGGTGGATGAGATGGCCCACATCGATATAGTTTTTGGTGATTATGCCCCACAGAATTATGGCCCTCTCCGCTGTAATCTCATGTTGATGCGACGATGGTAATAGTTTGGCACAAATAATCAAATTCCACTCCTTTGCATATCGATTCAGGGCTGCGGCTGGGAATATACGAGGCTGATTCGTGCCGACTTTGTATGTCCATTTTGTGCCTGGCACGCACAACTCCGCAATAACCAATTCCAAGTCCATTTGCAAATGTGCCCCTATGATCCAATTATCAGCCCCTCTTAGTGGTGTAATGGTGATTCAGAAAATGGCTCTGATGGCAGGTGGTCGATAATCTATTTCAGAACCGCGGACCAGAGATATACCGCTCATAGTGCCTTTCACATTAGCATAAAATTCCCGGACTATGCCCATCAGAATTGGCATAGGAGTCGCAGCCAAGCCAGTCCATCCTCGTTCGGGAATCATGGCACACAACTGACCATCTTGATCCTCAGGTTTGAACCCTCTTTCTTTCACAAAGGTTTTGGTAACGATTATGTAGTACTCCTGTTGGGCTTCCAAATCTAGAAACTTGGTGTGATCAACCACATCCTCCCCTTGACTGCCAGAGGAAGATGAAGAAGAGGATGAAGTTGAGCGAGCTCTTTTCGGACCCATTTGTAAATAATTGAGCGAGAATGCAGATGAAATTACTGAGAGTGAATGAGAACTTGTGATGTGATAACCTTCAAACTTATTTCTGCCAACCAAATAAGAACCCTAGCTTTATAGCAGTGGATGAGAGCGTGGGTATGGGCCTTGAACGTGGAGATGATCGTGGAAATGTAATGGAGAGATGTACGGCTTCAATTTGTAACTGATAGAGAGAAGGAGACGTGCGTTATGGAGACTGAGAGAATTTCTCTTTTGTTATGATATCAAATAAGAGTCCAAATGGTCCCCAACACGTTTTAAAAAATTTTAAAACTACTTGAGTCCAGTATCATGCGCGGCCGCGCGAGAATTCAATGTGGTTCATGAGCGGGTGCGCGAGTGGTATTCTTGGTCTGATATGTGTAGCGCGCGGGCGTGCGGTCTTGTTTGTGTTCATCGCGCGGTCGCGCAACCCTACTTCCTGCACTACCGTGTTTATTTTTAGACTCTACAAGACAGAAATGCGTGCTCTCCAATACACCTGCAATACATCAATAGACCTTATCAGATCATGGTTTAATAAATAAAAATGAATGCTTATTCTGTCACCCTAATTTCAATGCAATGCACGAACATACTCTTTGCGATTTGACTACGATGAATAAGCATATAAAGGTACTCACACTATCCTAACAAGTAATGAAAATAAGCTAAACCAAATAACTTGAACTAAATAAATACTAAGTAGAGCTGGAAATAATGGGTTGCCTCCCATCAAGCGCTAAGTTATAGTCAATTAGCTTGACTGTCTCTGAATATCAATCGAAGGAAGAATTGAGGTGACTTCTTGCTTGTCCACCTCACCCCAAAATTTAATGACTTCAGCTTTCGTCAATGGCTCTACCTTCAACTCTGAATTTTTACCCGTTACACACCTCAACGGTCCATAATTCCCCAATTTTTGTACCTCATCATTTAGGCCTCGATCCACTAAATCAATCCGAAAACACTCTTCTTCATCTATTGGGAACTTCATGGCTTTGAAGACATTGAAGGTGACCTCTTGATCATGAACACACATTGTGAGTTCCCCTTTTTGCACGTCTATTGAAGCTCTACTTGTGGCTATGAATGGTCTCCCTAGTATGATTGGTATGCTTTTGTCTTCCTCGTAGTCTAAAATGATGAAGTCAGCCAAAAAGATAAACTTGTCCACCTTTACCAACACATTTTCAACAATTCCCCGTGGAGACGTGATGGATCTGTCAGCTAGCTGTAATGATATGTTTGTCAGCCTTGGAGCCGGCAATCCCAACTGATTGAATACTGACAAGGGCATCAAATTTATACTTGCCCCAAGATCACATAAACACTTACTAAAGCTCATCTTCCTGATTGTGCAAGGAATTGTGAAGCTTCCCGAATCCTTCAGCTTTGGAGGTAATTTCTGCTGAAGCATTGCACTGCATTCCTCTGTCAAGGCTACTGTTTCAAACTCACCTAGTCTTCTCTTCCTTGATAATATACCCTTCGTAAAATTTACATAGCTCGGCATTTGTTCTAATGCCTCGGCGAAAGGTATATTGATCTGCAACTTTTTGAATACCTCCAAGAACATGCTAAACTATTTATCTTCCCTCTACTTATTCAATCTCTGCAGATACGGTACTTGAGGTTGAATTGGTGGTACTGAACTCTTGAGATTCTCCTCTGAACCTGCTTTATCTTTCTCTTCCCGCGGAACCTCAGAATATTCCAAATTTTCCTGCTCTTTAGTCAACTGTTCTGCCTCGCGCGAACACGCGGCTTCCTTAGTACAATTGGGCACGGTTGCGCGACTTGTAGTACCTGCCAGATCTTTCCTAGATCTTAATGTGATTTCTTGACACTGTTCCTTCCCGTCTCTTCTTGGATTTGTCTCAGTGTTACTTAGCAATGAACCCTGGGGCCTGTTGTTAAGCATGCTCTCCATTTGCCCCATCTGAGTCTCCAAATTCTTGATATCCACTCCTTGGCTTTTAATCATAACTTTCGTGTTTGCCATGTACTTCAATATCATCTCCTCCATTTCTGATTTCTTTTCTAGCTGTGGTGCAGCTGGAGTGTGATGTTGTTGTTGTTGAGAAAATCCCGGTGGAAACGGTGGTTTTGATGAAAACCGTAATGAGATGATCGTGGGTCAAACCTGCTGGTTCTACTTTGGCCGATTTTAGTGATGTCCTTGGTTATTTGACCAACTAAAGTTTGGATGATTTCGGTTATTGGGGTGGTATGTGTTCTGAATTTGACCTTAGTCTTTCCTTTAGTTGCTCACATATCTTGCATCTGACCTCAAATGATAGCACATTGATCCGTGGAGTGTGACCTCGCACAAATCTCACATACGAAGGCAACCGCGTCTTTACTTTGCTTTCACGCCAAAGGTATCTATTTTCTTTGCAATCGCTGCCATCTGTGCCGACAACTGGGTAATAGCATCAACCTCCAACACACCTGAAACCTTGGGCTGTGGCATTCGAGCTTTAGGATTCTGGTAGTCATTTGCAGGCATAGTCTCGATAAGTGTATAGGCCTCGTCATAGCTCTTTGCCCATAATGCCCCTCCTGCAGCTGCATCCACAATAGGTCTCGACTGTCATCCCAATCCATTATAAAATGAGTTGATTACCATCCAATCTGGCATACCGTGATGCGGACACTTCCTCAACATCTCTTTATATCCCTCCCATGCTTCATATAAGGACTCGCCCTGTTGTTACTCAAACTGAGAGATAGTTGTTCTCATTTTTGCCGTCTTAGCCATTGGAAAGAACTTGGCTAAAAATTTCTGTGCTAAATCCTCCCATGTAGTGATTGACCCTGACGGCAAAGAATGAAGCCAACTCCTCGCCTTATCCCTCAATGAGAATGGGAACAACCTCAGTCTAATAGCATCCTCCATCACACCATTGTATCTGAATGTATCACAAATCTCAATAAAGCTCAATAAGTGTTCGTTTCGGATCATCCGTAATGACACCCTAAATCGAATCAATTTCACATCCATCCCGAATAGTGCGGTTTAATCTCAAAAGTATTCGCTATTATTGCCTATTCGACTATGCTAGGCCAGAGTCCATTTATATTTGGCATGGAATAATCTCTTAGAGCAGGTGCTCTTTCTTCTCTTTGCTTCTTCTCGTTCTTCGCCATATTAATTAACATTGTACTTTCTAATCGAGCTTGCAAATTTCTCCATTTACTTTCTTTCCAACCTTTTCCGTTGATGTTATCCTCTTGACCGTGTTAATTACGAGTTGGATGATCTCGTGTGCAAAAAATCTACAAGTACCAAAACCAAAAACAAAACAAAAATAGAAATGAGAAACGATCAGAATTGTCTAAGTCATACAATATAGCTTGAAACTGATGATAATTATTTAAATTAACGCCTCTCCCCGGTAACGACACCAAAAACTTGTTGCCTCTTTTTCAGTTATGACAAAAGAGCTCAAACTCATGCAAGCATACATGTCTCAACAAGTAATACAGAGTAAGTAGAGTATCGATCCCACAGAGAAAGTTGTCAAATTTAAACTATTAAGCATCAATTAAATCACTATACTTATATGCTTAAACTAATGACTATAATTGGTGAATTAATCTAATTGCAGATAACAATTAAAACAAAAATAACAATGAAATAAACCAAGTCTGGAAATAATGGGATCCTAACTTCATTTAATATTTCATCCAATTACCACTATCATGCAAGAATTGTTCACATATCACAGGAAAGTAGCCAAGAGCACTAATAGAGTCATAGCCATTTTTCAATGCACCATGACCTACTTACAGAGCATCCACAAATGATAGACTCCATGTAATCATCAATATAACCAAAATCACTATATGTCTATGTGAAATTGCAATCATATTGAATTTAAGCACAAGCCCTTATTTTAACTCATACGGTGAATAAGTATATGTCTATCTCATTCACGAAATACACAAGCCATATAAAACAGCCCCATATACGTATGCTATCATGATTACAGTCCATACTTGCATGTTCATTGTCAATTCCAGGCAAGTACTGAAACGAATGGTGATCAAGCATTCATACATGCAAAATAATCATAATAGAAATCCCATATGATATGTAAAATAGCCTCAGCAATCAAGCATGCAACTAAACTACATATTAAAATCCGTTAGAATCCCATAATGGAGTTTAGTTCATGACTGAACCAAAAGCCATTATGGGATCAAAGCTAAACATGATTCACAAGTAAACAATTGAAAGATGAAGGATAGAAATGATCAAATCGAATTGCAGATTATAAACCAAAGTTAACATTCAACTCCTCATAAAAATTCCAGCAAAACAATAATAATAATCCACACCGACAGAGAATCCCAAGAAGAATTAGAAAAGATAGAGTTTTGGCTTCGTTCTTCGTTGGAATCTCTCCCAATGTGTAAACCCTAGTTACGATATGAAAAATACGTCAAAATTAATCAATGATATGTCTGACACCAGTCAGATATCATTTTAATCAATTACAACCCTTTAAAATTGGAAATTAAAATTAAACAAATCAGCAGTTTCAGCCATCGCGCGTAACCGCACGCTTCCCCAGTATATTCCTCGTGCGGGCGCGAGACTTAAAGTATGTAGATTTGTCTGGCCGGGTGCTCGAGTGGGCGCGCATCCTCAAGCATACGCTCTGCCACAAGGCCATGCTCGCTGCAATTGCATCTCTAGTTACGGTTACGTCATGTCATTGCTAATGCTACTTGTTCATTCTTTTCCTTCATTCCTTCATTATCAGTCCCTTTGCTTCACTACATTCTCATGTCATGCATCCGTAAGCCTCGAGCCATGCATCCAATTGCCTCTTGCCATCCAACGCCACCAAAGTACGCCATTTCCTGCACTTTTATGCCAAAAGGAGTTCTCAGTACATGCAATGAAAAATAATCGTGAAATGTAACTAAAACAGACTAAAATGTACTTGAGATGGTCATAATTCGCGTAAATTAATATCCAATAAGTAGGTATAAAACCCACTTATCAAGGGCCTCTGATGTGCCTTGTCCTCGTTCAGTTAGACAGCCTCGTCGTCTGGCGGAGGCGGTGATACGTCCTATCTGGGTTGAAGTACCGGATGTTGAGGATGAGGAGGAGGATATTCTGGTTGTGGACCCCGTTCCTACTGCTCATGTTCCCCATAGGGATCTTCCAGGCATTCAGGTGATGATCCCAGAGCTTGTGGGTAACTTGAGTCGACACCCATCAGTTTACTTGCATGCAAACGAGGAAAAAGCTGGATTTTGATCTTCATTTTTTCCTATTAATGAGGAGTAAGGATTCTGATGTTAATCTACTTTATGATGCAGGTTCCCGGCTTTACACAACCTCGAGGGAACTGGTTCAACATTCACTCTACATATTAGGCTCTACATCCCGATTATCGAGAGATTGGGCATGGCTGGGGCATTGAGGCATTCTTTTCCATCCTCCCCCCATCGTTGTCCCTGGGGTTATCTCAGGGCGTTGTCTGAGCGCTGGTTTCACCAGACTCAGTCTCTCCATTTGTTAGACTGTGAGGTGATGATGACGCCGATGGATTGGCGATTTATCACCAGTATGGAGTTTGGAGGGCCGTCAGTGCCATGTACGGCGGATATTACCCCAACTGCCATTAGATACTTGTTAGAAGTCCCGGCTGAGGTGCTCAAGGGCAAGATAGTTCGTATAGGTCCTTTGAGCATAGATGCTATGAGCGGGCTGTTGAGTGAGCCCATACCCGATGATGTGAGAGTCAGGGATCGCATTCTTCAGCAATTTTTTTTGATAATCATTAGGGGCTGCTTCATAGAAGATAACTCTTCCACGGTATCATTCGCTTTACTGAGTGCCACACAAGATGTGGACTGTATTGGAGAGTATGATTGGGGTTCCTACACCTTCGCATATTTCCTCAGGGGCATGCGCATGCGTTCGTAGGGCTTGACGGAGGCTTGGCTAGGATTTTACCCATTTTTGCTGGTGAGTGTTTCTCTTGTGATTTCCCATGTACAGGTTAAGAGTGTTGACTGAAAGCAGATGTTTGCCTTTGTGTTGACAGTTCTGGGCCTATGAGAGGCTCCCATGTTTGCGTCTTGTGAGTGTGTTAGGTCTAGATACCTATCCACGAGGACGGCGATGGCATCACCCCATACTGGCAGAGGTTCCTGTAGCTGAGGGACATTTCACCCACTGTCGTCTACAGTTAAAGTTGTTGACAACTGATGTTATCACTTGGATTCCCTATTCAGGGGAGCATTTGATCGTTGGGTTTAAGGACGGGTACCCAACTAGTGTCGTGTACGTGATATCCACCCGTAGGATTCCTCTCTTCACAGATTGAGGATGGGAGCTCTATTTAGGAGAGAGTGCTATTAGGAGCACTACAGGAGAGATTCGTGTACCGATCTTGCCTCCTGCCAGACGTTATTGGCCTGTATCACAGTTGTCCATCATTGATATTCCAGCGTTGGTGGACCCCTCGTACCATCGGAGCCCAGACCCGTGCCACACAGTTTATGGGGGATATGGTTCCTGGATCCATGATGATGGCGGATTGGATGGCCTGTGTCAGAGATCCAACTCATTTGACACAGATTGACAGTTTAACCCGGCAATTGGGTCGGGCACATTTCTTTATCCGGCATTTGGGTAGAGATCCTTCAGAGGTAGATACCTTTGATCCTTCCAGCTTTGGAGCTGGCCCCTTAGATGACCTATATGGCTTTGCTGGTGCAGATCCTCCGTTGTATAGGCCTGACATCCCTGTTGATGGACATCTAGTGACTCAAAAGGATTTACATCAGGTGGACAGTATTGATGATGTAGACATTGACACCATTGTCTTCTTCTGATGTGTATTCTTGCTATATCTTTTGATAGGCCTCTATTAGATACTAGGTGGCTGTGCCCCATTCTCGCTATATCTTTTGATAGGCCTCTGTTAGTTGTTGGGCGTCTGTGCCCTATTTCCCTGTATTTTTAGTTGTATAGAGATGTATTAGATGATGATATACTTAGAAATGTATATATTGTTACTCCCTACATCATATTGCCATCTATTGTTTATCATGCATGTATTATGTTATGTATATGTATGTATGTCCAGAGATATTCAGTATTGACCCCTAGATTGTCTTATGATACAGCCCACACAGATGTCTTCCTCGACAATCAGCCGCATTGATCACACCCCACCAGTATTGGTAGCCTCCCGTGTGACGCCCCCAAAATAGGTCCACACGACCCATTCTGAGTCGCCAGATATCACTCTATAAAAATCAAATAAAAACTTCATTTATACAACTGTTGAACTGTCGTGCAGAGTACAACAATAGATAAGCTGTGAGTTTTAATAAAATATTATCTCGTAGACAGTATCCAAACTCAAATTGTTACAATGCCATATAAAATACATCAGCAAATATTTTAAGACCCCAAAGAAGAACGAGAAGATTACTATCATATTCATTCTAATGAGGTGCACTTTTGACGCTTTCAAAGTCGGGTTCTCATCACCCTATATGTTGTTCACCAAAATCAATTATTAAGTGACATATAAAATACGACACACACATCTTAGGTCCTCAATACAATTATCTGTTGTATGTCATGCCGTTTTATAATGTATTGAGAAACTTGACAGCCCTCGGACCATCACACTATTTCCTCATTATCCCCAGCTTTCGAAATGACTACACTCTTATTACACGAAAGGAATTGTGAAGCAAAGGGTGAGCACAAATAGCTTAATAAAGAATATCATGACTAAAGATAATTAAATTATCAATAGCCTTCGTCAGTAATAAATCAGAGCTTTAGAACATATGGTAGATGATAAAACTTTTCAACCATAGTTCCAGCGGAACGAGCAATTCATTAGAAGAGTCAAATAGACCATAAGGTCTATTATTTTCTCTATGTTAAAAGTCCACCAATAATGTTTTATCCCTGTAACATCAATTAACAATTCTTGTCCACAATCATATGAATAACTCATAATCATAATTGTAATTCTAAATTCCTCTTCGCACCCAGGACGAAGATAATTTTCATCACCTATCTTTACCTGAAACATCAAAAATCATGGTTATACCAAATCACAATTCCTGCTCATAATCATACTAATAAATTCATCTTTGCACTATGGCCAAAGATATTTATTAACAATTTATTCTTTGCACTACAAGCCAAAGACATACAACTGTATTTTAGAAGAGTCAAGTAGAGCATGATATCTACTATCTTTTACGAATTAAAAGTGCATAATCAATATTTTATCGCTGAGACTCAGCTTAATAAATAATCCACATCATCGAATCATCCATGCACTACGGCCAAGGATATTTATGTAATCATCAATGGTCATGATTATACCGAATAATCCCTGGTTATAATCATACCAATAACTGTCCATCAATGCACTACGGGCCAATGAGGACTTTTACCACATCATCTATAACATTACGGGTCATGATTATACCGAATGATTCCTGGTCATAATCATACCAATAAACAGTTCATCTATGCATATAAGCCAAAGATACTCATCAATTAATAGTTCATCTTTGCACGTAAGCCAAAGATATACAACTGTAAAACCAATAATCAACAGTTCATCCTTGCACGTAAGCCAAAGATATACAAATGTAAAACCAATAATCAACAGTCCATCTTTACACGTAAGACAACGATATACAATTGTAAAATCAATAATCAACAGTCCATCTTTACACGTAAGCTAAAGATGACTTTCATCACAATATAAGCATGAGGATGATGACAGTGATATAAGCATTAATTAAATGAAAACAAGGATAAATATTAAAGACTTTAGATTTATCCAAATATTATCAATCACTTAATAAACTCATAATCTAATATTATTAATATTATAACAATATTTTAATCACTTCTTAAATTTATAAACAATTTATTTCAATTGTTTACACTTTACCAAACAATGCATTTAATCATTCAAAAATGCCATACTCATAAGATTTTATTACCAATGATCAAAAACCTCGTCAAAAATCTGTATATACCCTATATAGGATTTCCAAGCCATAAAATCCTATTTTCCAATTTTTCAACTTCACATAACATATTTAATTCATTTACTCATAACTAGTTCATTTTCATGAAAATACCAAATCAAATCCCAAAAATATTTCTTTTTTTATGATTTAGCATAATATAATCCCATATTGAACATATATTTTTCTCGAAATTTTAAAATTCATTTACTATTTTTCATATGGCCAAAATCTATAGAATATTTAGACATTTATCATAAATTGTACTTTTGTCCAAAAATTTCGAAATTGACAGGGTATACTCCTGTTAAATATATGTACTTCCAATAAAAAGTTCACCAATTTTGGAGTTAACCACAAGGAGTTATAAGGGTTTATTTTTAAAATAGTCTTTTCCCATAAAATTCATAACTCCTAATCTATACATCCAAAAATCGTCATTTTTGGACACAATCTAAAAAACTCAACAAACTATCATTTCAAATTTTTCTAGAATTTTTGAGGGTCAGAAAAATTACGAAACTGCAAATGGATTTTCGCCCGCCATGCGATAATCCACATAGACAGATCATTTCCACAATTTAATTAAGAATGAATACAAAGGATCATTCACCATGCATGCGAAAATACACATAGACATGTTATTCCAACAAAATAATAAAGAATGGAATAATAAAAGAATTCACCATGCATGCGATATACCGCACAGACAGGTTATTCCAAATAGAATAATAAAGAATGGAACCAGGTCATGCGTAATCCGCACAGACAGGATATTCCAACAGAATAATAAAGAATGGAATAACAACATAATTCACCAGACATGCGATAGACCACACAGATAGGTTATTCCAATAGAATAATAACTAATTGAACCAGGTCATGCGTAATCCGCATACGAACATGTGATATTCGGCGATAATAATAAAGAATGGAATAATAGAAGAATTTCACCATGTATACTAGTAGTCGTGACAAGTTATTCCAACAGAATAATAAGGAATGGAATAACAATAGCTCTCTTGATGAATACGAAAAAAATAATACCCTTTACTATAATAACAATATCCCTTACCTTAGAAAAAAACTGGATACTGGAATAATGAGGTAACAGACTTCTCTTATTCTTTCTCTTTATAATTTCTCTCTATAATAATTGCTCTATAGCTTTAGTGAATTGGTGAGCAATAAAGGAAGAATGAGCTTCTATTTATAGGAAAATATAGCTTCGATAATTGCACGTTTTGGGGCTCAAAATATTACAGCACAATACCTTCAACTTTTCTTTCATTTTTAATTTAGTCCTGCAAGTATTATCAAACTTGCACCACCTCCCCTAATAGTAAATAATGTGAATCAATAGTTCAATCACGTGAATCAATAGTTATAATCATGTGAAAATACGAATTACAGTATAGTACCTCCATCTATACCTCCATTTTTAACTTAGTCATGCAAGTATTATCAATCTTGGACCAACTCCCCTAATAGTACAAGAATGTGAATCAATAGTACACACATGTGAACAAATAGTTATAATCATGTGAATTAATAACAATTAATTGCTCATTTACCCGATTAATTATCCGGTTGGTCAATATAACTTCCAGACATCAATTACTATCGAAATAAATGTCAATTTCCACTAACACTGATAATCCCAACACAATGGAAATATTTTTCTCAACAATTTCATTTTTTGAAATTTCAAAGTTGACTTTTTTTGAAAAAGTCAACCCCGACAAATTTTGTGTTTATAGTCTATTTCTACTAATTTCATCGTTCCGGACTCAAATATCATGTCCGCATCTCCAAATTCAACTTCGAACTCGAATTTGATTTTTTAATAACATTCATCATTAATATTATAACGCACAATATTTAACAACCAGGTCATTCCCAAGAAAAAAGGGGCTTTCCGATAAGGATTTCTCCTTATTGGCGCCCAATTAGGTGACCAAACCTCTCCTTGACAGAACTTCTAGACATTGTCAATATTGCAAATAATAATATGAATAACTTTGTCGTCTCAATTATTAATTTAATAATATAAAATATTATGCAGATGATACTGTGACAATAATTGAATCAATAATATGAGAGATATGATGCAGCAATTACTGTAGTAATAATTGAATATATCCGAGTGACTTCTCACATAAGCATCAATAATCAATACCGTGTGCTACTATGCAACCACGCCAGACATTCTTGTACTTTACTACTGGGTTATTTTATGACAACTTGCTTACTTTGAAAAATTTTCACATATCACCCTTAACTTTAAACTTTTATCAATTTAACTATTTACCAAAATAGAAAAATTGAATACTTTTATTTCATAAAATTTGGGATCTCACAATCTCCCCTCCTTATGAAATTTCGCCCTCGAAATTTACGTACCTGGTAGTTTGAAGAGATGAGAATACCTTGTTTTTTTTCGGATTGTACCTTTCTGGTTATTTCCTCTTTATCATGATTTTTCCATTGCTCATTTCTTGTATTTCAGATATCATTCTAGAATATCTTCAAAACAAAGGTTAATTGACATATCACAATTTGTCAACTTATCAAGTAAACAATTTCAGCTTAGGTAAGTCACACACTATTGAAGTATATATAACTCGTTTCTCCCCTCCTAGTTCTAGACTCTTATCTCCGCCAGCGACCATATCCCTAAGCTTTGATACCATTTTTGATGCCCCCAAAATAGGTCCACACGACCTATTCTGAGTCGCCAGATATCACTCTATAAAAATCAAATACAAACTTCATTTATACAACTGTTGAACTATCATGCAGAGTACGACAACAGATAAGCTGTGAGTTTTAATAAAATATTGTCTCGTAGACAATATCCAAACTCAAATTGTTACAATGCCATATAATATACATCAACAAATATTTTAAGACCCCAAAGAAGAATGAGAAGATTACTATCATATTCATTCTAATGAGGTGCACTTTTGACGCTTTCAAAGTCGGGTTCTCATCACCCTATTGTTGTTCGCCAAAATTAATTATTAAGTGATGTATAAAATACGACACACACATCTTAGGTCCTCAATACAATTATCTGTTGCATGTCATCCCGTTTTATAATGTATTGAGAAACTTCGACAGTCTCGGACCATCACACTATTTCCCTGTTATTGGTTGGAGCGAGGAATGTGAGAAGAGTTTTTAAGAACTCAAGAGAAGACTCATTTCAAACTTGCTACGACAATACCATCCGGTTGGAGGATTTCTATACTTGGCGACATCGCATACTTTTTACTACCGAGTAGTTCAACAGTACTAACGGTAAAACTTCTGCCGTTATTTTTGTCATAAAAAGGATGTTCTGTTGAAACATCTTGTCTGTGTGTTTTACATCGGACCTGGTTCCGTCTTTATTATTTTGTTGGAACATCCTGTCTGTGTGTTTTTACACCCACATGGTTCCGCCTCTTTATCATTCTATTGGAATATCCTATCTCATGTGTTTTACACCGATCCGGGTTCCGCTCTTATTATTCTCATGGAACATCCCGCTTGTGTGAATTTCACGACTGGTTCCGTTATTATTATTCTATTGAATAACTTTGTCTTTCTGCAATCTACCGCATGCATGGTGATTTCTTTTGTTATTCCATTCTTTATTATACTCAAATTGGTTAAAGTTTTGACTTCTATACTCCATGAAATTAGTAGAATATCCTTGATATTTGCGCTTCATCCAAATATTTTCATGGAAATATTCTTCTGAGCATTCTTGAATTTTACTCTACACAGAAGTATCATGTTGACAATTTGGACTTATTGGTTCCTGGACAAATTAATTCTTGAACTTGTTTTATTGAATTCTTATATCATTGTCATCATCCTCATGTTTATATTTTTTTGAAAGTCATCTCGTGGCACAGTAGTGCATAGATGGACTTGGTATGATTATGACCGAGGATTATTCGGTTGTAATCATGGTAGTAATGTTACAAATGATGTGGTAAAGTCCTCATTGGCTGTAGTGCATTGATGGACAAATTGTTGGCATGATCATGACCATTGATGAATACACAAATATCCTTGGCTCAGTAGTGCATGGAATTTGTGGTCGTGACCCTAATGAATATCCTTGGTAGTAGTGCGGGGATGATGTGGATTATTTATTTAAATGAGTCTCGGCCGATAAAAGTGATGAAAACCTTTTAAATCATAAAATATAGTAGATTTTATTCTCTACATGACTCTTTTAATGGATTGCTTGTTCATTGCAGCTTAAACTTGATGTCTATTGTATTTTATCGCTTTAACATTGTTGAAGACTAACGATAATTTATTCTGCATTATCTTTGTCATAATATTTCCCTCTTGGGCTAGTTGAGCTCACCTTTTTTCTTTCACCGTTTCTTTAGGAAATGAGAAACGTGGTGGATTTAGACAGTCGGGGAATGGAGTGATGGTCCTGGATGATAGTATTAGCTAGTATTCCTCACTATTACGTTAAATAGTGTGACAATAAATGTAATGAGGACTTATTCTGATAGTGGATATTGTCTAGAAGACAATATTTGTATTTAAACTCACAACATATGTTTTGTCGTATTTTACACGACTGCTGTATTATTAGTTTATATTTGAATTTTGTACCATGTATTTGGCGACTCAAGATGGGTGATGTATACCTATTTTGGGGGCGTCACAGTTGGTATCAAAGCTTAGGGATATGATCCCTGGCTAAGATGTGAGACAAGAACTAGGAGGGGAGAGACGGGGAATTCTTTCTCTAGTATTACCTAACTAAGTTTATTTGGTATTTAATTGGTCGGTCAAAGTATAAGGATAATATGTGATATGTTTTAACTCTTGTTTTGTGGCAGTATTTGAAAATGACATCCGAGAATGTTGAAAACATCAATGCAGCACAGGAGACCGTTGAGTCTTCACAGATCAATAGTCAAGATAATGTGCATCAGGAAGGCGAATAAATATTTACTCGAAATATTTTTTTGAAAGTCATCTGTGGCCTGTAGTGCATAGATGGACTTGGTATGATTATGACCAGGGATTATTCGGTGTAATCATGACCGTAATGTTATAAATGATGTGATAAAAGTCCTCATTGGCCCGTAGTGCATTGATGGACAGTTGTTGGCATGATCATGACCATTGATGAATACACAAATATCCTTGGCCGTAGTGCATAGAATTTGTGGTCGTGACCCTAATGAATATCCTTGACCGTAGTGCAGGGATGATGTGGATTATTTATTAAGCTGAGTCCCAGTGATAAAAGTGATGAAAAACCTTTTAAAACATAAAAGATAGTAGATTTTATTCTCTACATGACTCTTTTAATGGATTGCTTGTTCCACTGCAGTTAAACTTGATGTCTATTGTATTTTATTAGTTTAACATTGTTGAGGACTAATGATAATTTATTCTGCATTATCTTAGTCATAATATTTCTTGCTGGGTTAGTTGAGCTCACCCTTTCTTTCACTGTTCTCTTCAAGAAATGAGAACGTAGCAGGGACTAGTCGGGGAACGGAGTGATGTTCTGGATGATAGTGTTAGCTAGTAGTCCTCACTATTCTGTTAAATAGTGTGACAATAAATGTATTGAGGAATTATTCTGAGAGTGGATATTGTCTAGAAGGCAATATTTGTATTAAAACTCACAGCATGTATTTTGTCGTACTTTACACGACTGTTGTATAATTAAGTTGTATTTGAATTTTGTACCATGTATTAGCGACTCAAGATGGGTGATGTATACCTATTTTGGGGCCGTCACAACCTTGATGTTGACAGCTCTTGCTGGGAGAGATGTCGCTCTATTAGAGAGAGAGGATGCCTTAACTCATAGAGACACCGCTATTATTGAGCGGGATGAGGCTAGATCATCCAAAGATGCTTTAATTGTGGAGTGGGATGCTGCCATATCTGCCCGGGACATAGCCATTACAGATAGTACTACAAAGATATCCCTTACTACTGGCATGATTGTCGTAATGAGTGCATACATTGATGAGCATCATGTCACCATGCAGTTGGTTGTGGATCTGTTGGCACGTATAGAGACCCTTGGGCAGGAGACCGCAGTGTTACCTCCTTCTTCGGAGAGAGATGCCATGTTGGACTTAATAGCTCATATATCCACGGGATTGTAGATAGGCTTGTATTTTCCTGCACAGACTAGCTCAGCCATTTTATCATGTACAATATATATTGTATATATCAAACAACATTATATGTGGCAGGGAAATATATTTTGATTCACTTCCCTTTTAGTTGTGCCTTGCTACTTGCTTGATATTTGCATTTTTCTTCAGGGCTTGCTATCTTGATGTATTCTGAACTCATCCTTGATTGGTGGACATTGAGATGTCTTAGGATCTTTCAGAATGGATCATTAATCTGTGTGTATCCCTACCCTTTTTGGTGTCTTGGGGCTGGTTTCTCTATGTGGATGTGGAGAGGAATATGGCTTTCCTCTCTGAGATTGACTGCACCACAGATGGTCGCCGGTACTCCTATTGAAGAGGAGATCCCAGTTAGTTCCATCTCTTATGGATTGGTGTTGCTCTTTAAGGACTAAACCGCAGATTAGATGGTCGCCAATTCTCCCATTTGTGTGGGGAGATCAGGTAGTTCTATCCCTTTGGTCTGAAGTCGATGAAATGTGGTGGATATAAGGATGATCCCAGTACCATGTGACAAGTTTTTATTTTTTAGTAGGGGTAAGACCGAACCATAAATGGCTGCCTACGTAATCCTATTGAAGAGGATATCAGGTCTGCATAGTTCGAACCTGGTGTAAGAGGTTCAACGCTGTATGAGAAATGGTATAGAAAGATGTGGAAGTGTAAAAGGGTGTAGAAGTATTTTTTTTATTGCAACCGGACCATTAGAAAATGGTTGCCTATGTACTCCCAGATATCGAGGAGATCAAATCGAACTAGTTCCCCCCATGTGCAGGATGAGATGCAGCCAAAAAGTTTGATCCCATGTTCAGGACAAACTGCAGGGGAGACAGTTTGATCCCATGTACAGGACAAACTGCAGGTGTGAAAAGTCTTATCCGTAGTGGGACAAAATTGTAGGTATGAAAGGTTCAATCCCTGGTGGGATAACCGAAAAGGTTTGAAATGAAGTGGAGTAAAAGATCTGATTATCTGAAAACTAGACTGCTAGTTTGAAGAGTCTGTTCCCTGATGGGGCAGATGGGTATGAAGAAAGGTTGTATGTAGTAAGGGTTAGAAAACCTGAAATGATTGGGGATCTGGTGATCCAAAACCAGGATGTTTGTTTGATGGTACCCTCAGACATAGTACCGTTTCACGTTGTCTAAGTTGATAAGTTGTGGAAATTCATCACCGTCCATTTCCTGTAATCTGAGAGCACCTCCTGTCAATACTTCTTTGACAACAAATGGGCCTTCCCAATTTGGAGCGAATTTTCCCTTTGACTGATCTTGGTTGTCAATGATCTTCTTCAAAACCAAGTCATGTTTTTTAAATTGCCGTAGTCGGGACTTTTCTGTTGTAGGATCTGGCGATCCTTTGTTGGTATAATTGCCCATGGAAGATAGCATCACTTCGCCTTTCGTCTATTAGAGACAATTGGTGATACCTGTCTTGCAACCATTGGTCTTCATCAAGCTAAGCGTCTATCAACACTTTGAGAGATTCCATTTCCACTTCTATGGGGAGCACTGCTTCCATCCCATAGGTCAATGAGTAGGGGGTTGCCCTAGTGGAAGTACGCATTGAAGTTCTGTAGGCTAATAGAGTCAGAGGCAACAAGTCAGGCCATCCTTTATGATTAGCGGACATCGTTTGCATGATCTTCTTGATGTTCTTATTAGCTGCTTCAACAGCACCATTCATCTTTGGACGGAATATAACGGAGTTAAGGTGTTTGATGTGGAATTTACTGCCCAACTCCTCCATCATTTTGTTGTTGAAGTTCTTAGAATTATTTGAAACAATAACCTCTGGTTATCCATATTGACAAATGACATTATTTCTGATGAAACCAATGATGACTTCTTTGGTAACCTTGGGGAAGGAGGCTGCTTCTACCCATTTCGTGAAGTAGTCGATCATGGTGAAGATAAATCGATGCCCATTATTGGCTTTGGGCTCAATGGGCCCGATCACGTCTATTCCCCATATTGAGAAGGGCTAGGGTGAACTCATATTGTTGAGTTCCCTTGGAGGGGCGTGGATGGCATTCCCATGAATTTGGCATTAAAAACATCTCTTGACGTGATTATCACAGTCAACTTTGAGAGATAGCCAGTAATGCCCTGTTCTGAGGATCTTTTTAACAAGTAGAGGGCCGCTCATGTATGGGCCACATACTCCACCATGGATTTCTTCCATGAGTCTCTAAGCTTAGTCCTTTTCCAGACATCTAAGGAGACCTAATCTTGCATCTCGTTTGTAGAGTGCATCTCCGCTCAGGTAAAATTTCATAGCTAGTCAATCGATTAGCTTTTTCTCAGCAGAACTCGCCTCAGCGGGTGTAGATCCATCTCGTAGATACTCCTTGATATGCTGATACCAAGGGTGCTGGATGGGAGGTAGCTAATCCGATACTTCTCAAATGTAATTCCCATAGGTTGGAGCCTTTTGTAGGGAAAATGGGATGCTTGGCATGTTTTCCTTATCAAATATGTTGATCAAGGAGGCTAAAGTTGCTAGCACATTCGCAAAATCATTCCTATTCCGAGGAATGTGGAGGAAGTTTATTTCTTCAAACTCTGAAGCCATCTGGATAACATGTCGATGGTAAGGCAGCAAATGTAGTTCTTTGGTGTGATAGATTCTGGTGGTTTGTCTGATTACCAATTCGGAATCACCAAAGACAGTTAACCTCCTGATACCCATTGATTAGGCAAGTTTGAGTCCCATGATACAGCCTTCATACTCAGTTGTGTTGTTGGTCCTGATAAACTATAATTTGAAGGTGACGAGATACTGCTCCCCCGTAATGGCTACTAGAACTGCTCCAGCTCCAGAACTTTCCATATTAACAGCTCCATCAAAATAAATTTCCCATAATTGGTGTGTATTATACTGATGGTGTTGCTGCACTGTTATTACCCCTTCTTCGGAGAAGTATGTTTCCAAGGGTTTGAAATCCCCTGAAGGTGCGGCGGCCAGTTGATCCGCAATTCCTTGACCTTTGATAGACTATTGCGTCACGTAGATGATGTCAAATTGCTGTAGGATGAACTTCCATCTAGACAGCTGACAATTTAACTTGGGTTTACTGAACACGTATTTGAGAGGATCCACACGGGATATGAGATGGGTTGTGTGACCATGGAGGTAATGTTGTAACCTCATGGAAGCCCATGCTAAAGCACAACAAGTCTTCTCAATCAGAGTGTACTTGTGTTCACTACTGCTAAATCTTTTGTCGAGGTAGTAGATAGCTCCCTCTTGGCCTCTATCGTCTTTTTCTCCCAACATACAGCCCATGGCATTGTCATTAATGGATAGGTACATGAACAGGGGAACACCATCCCTGGGCGGTACCAAAATAGGAGCTTTGACTAGTTGCTCTTTGATTGTAAGGAAGGCCTTCTGACACTCATCATTCCATTTCATGGAGGAGTTCTTCTTAACAGCTTAAAGATAGGCTCACAGGTTGCTGTGAGTTAGGAAATGAACCTGCTAATGAAGTTGATTCTTCCCAAAAATCCCCGTATTTCCTTCTCTGACTGAGGAATGGGCATTTTCGTGATGGCTTGGATTTTGGTGGGATCCAGCTCAATCTCTTTGTGGCTGACTAAGAAACCTAGCAACTTGCCTGATTTAACACCAAAGGCGCACTTGGCTAGATTCAACTTCAAGTTGTACTTACGCAACCTGTTGAAGAGCTTCTTGAGATGGTCTAAGTGGTCTTCTTCCCTTCGAGATTTGACAATGATGTCATCCATATAGATCTCTATCTCTTTGTGCATTAAGTTATGAAAAAGAGACATCATAGCTCGCTGGTATGTAGCTCCGGCATTAATGAGGCCAAATGACAACCGCCTATAGCAAAAGGTTCCCCAAGGCGTGATGAATGCAGGTTTTTCACGATCCTCTTCAGTAACCATGATTTGATGGTACCCCGCAAAACAATTAGCAAATGAGTACATGACGTATTGAGCAGTATTATCAATGAGAATGTGGATAAATGGCATGGGAAAGCTATCTTTAAGGAAAACTTTATTCAAATCCTGGTAATCCACGCAAACTCGCACCTTTCCTCCCGGTTTAGGTACGGGGACTATGTTGGATAGCCATTCAGGGTATGTAGACACCATGATGATGCCTGCTCGAAATTGTTTCATAATTTCTTCTTTAACCTTTAAACTCCACTCAGGTTTTAATCGCCTAAGCTTATGCCTGAGTGGCTAGAATCCCTCTTTAATGGGAAGACGATATCAGTGGACAAACCAACCATGTCTTCGTAAGACCATGCAAACACATCTTGGAATTGGGTTAATAGCATAACCATGTCATTCCTTTGGTTTGGAGTGAGGTTTGTACCAATCTAGATTAGTCTAGGGTTTGCTAAGGTTCCAAGATTGAATGAGGTGGTTTGATCAAGATTAGGTTTGGATTTATCCTCGACCCATTCTTTGATCTCCTGAAGTATCTCAGTGTCCTCTTATATTTCCATCAAGTCTGAGTCCAACTTTTCATCAAAGTTACAGTCCTTGTGGAGAAAAGGTACCTCATCAGCAAGTATAGGCATATCTAAATTCAGAGTCCTGAAACAAAATATGTTATCACTTAATATATGAAATTGTTCAATCATACAAAGTGTTAACCTGTAATGACAAAACAACTGCTAATATTGTACAGAAAAGTAAGCAGTTATAGCTATCTATATGACAGAGGGAGTTTTTGGCCTTTTTATCCTTGTCGATAAATGCAAGGAGTGTTGCTCCAATTGTCAAGGGTGAAGTCCTGTTGTACTACAGTGATAAAGGGGTTGTTATCGTCCTCCTTTTCCCGAATGATGACCATAATATCTGGACAATCATCATCAGGGGTGTATCTATTTATGTGCTCATCATGGAAAATGATGCGTATGCGAGACAATCTCCTGGCGATGTCTTGTTTACGTCTCCATTCCCTTTCTTCCACTTCAGGATTAGGAGTTAAGATCTCTTTTGCTTTAACTGGTATTGGTTTGGGAAATAGCATAGCCATTACATGGGCAGGCACCTTTATTGGAGATCGTACATGCTCAGGATCTGTAGGTTGAGATAATCGTCATGTGGCTGAAGCTGAAGGAATCTGTTTGTGCTTATGAGGATTCCTATGACTAAAACTGGCAGAATAGCCTAGTCCGGCTGTCCCGATTTGACTGGGAACTTGAATTGGGTGCTTAATGCCCTGATGATCTTTGCCCAACCCTTGTCCAGGTTGATGACCCAATGACATCATCTCTTGAGTTGTTGCCATTACCTCGACAGAAATCTTGGGTATGAGAGGTGACGCCCCAATAGGACGGTTGTAAGTGTCGCTCACCTCCAGGGCATGAAAACTGACCGGTTCAACTTCTGCATTGAAGCTGATTAATGGTATATCACTTTGTTCAGGACATTCTGGCTCAGCATTAACAGTGATTAGGCTATTGTTGATAATGTATTTAAGTTACTGGTGAAGGGTGGAAGGGACGACTCTAGTCATGTGAATTAATGGTCTTCCCAAGAGTAGGTTGTATCTTGTGGCTATTTTGAGCACGTGTAAGGATACGCAGAAAGTATATGGACCAATCTCCACAGACAATTCAATTTCTCCGACAGCATTACGTCGGGATCCATCAAAAGCTTTGATAACCGTATGGCTGCTTTTGATCCTCTTGTGATTGATGTTCAGCTTCTCCAAAGTGGCATAAGGACAGATATTTAAAGATGAACCTCCATCTATCAGAACTCCTCCCACCATGTATCCAGAGGATAGAACCGCTATGTGCAACGGTTTGCAATGACTATTCCCTTCGGGAGGAATGTCGTCATCAGTGAAAGATATCACATTGTTGTTAAAAATGAGATCAACCAGATGTTGGAACTTTTCAACATCCACTGATTTCGGCAAATGGGCTTCTTCCAAAACATTTAGCAAGACCTTCTTGTGATCTTCAGAAGAGAAAACCAAGTCCAGTATAGAAATTTGTTGTGGATCTTCTTTCAAGCTTAGAACCACCTTGACTTCGTTATGGCCCATAGTACGGAGGAACTCTTCAATTTTCTCCATGGAAATTTTCCCCTTTGATTTGATGGTAGGCTTCATCACCCGGTGGGGAAGAAACAATGGATTCTCCTTCAACACTGTAGCAGTTATGTGGGATGTGGATCCTTCAGCCTCTCCATAATTCCATGGAACTTTTTTCAGGCTGACAACAAGATACTGTGGCCTAGATGGCAATGTAATCGACTTTGGCGCAGCCACTTTCAAAGGATTGTCAACACCTTTGAGTTGAATTGCTTGTATTGTAAGTGGTCTGGCAACTAAATCATCTTCAGCGGATATAACTGCTATGACCTCCTTCCATCTTGTAGGAATTGTGTTCCCACTCTCAAGAAGCACAGTGTCATCGTCTGCCAACTGTAGGACATCGCTGATAATTAAATTCTGAATAAGGTGGCGGAGTGCCCAACATTCTTCTGTGTTGTGTCCGCGAGAGTGGGAATGATACTAACATACTCCATTAGAATTGAACCGTTTTGAATGAGGATTAATTGGAGGTAACAGAGTTATGATTCTTCCATCATTGATCAACATCTATAATATCTCCTCCATCGGTTGGCCAAGGTATATAAATTCCCTCTTATTGGCAAAATCCCGACGAGCCTTAGCATTTGCTCTTTTTACAATTTTATCCTCCAGTATTTCACTTTCTGGAGTTAATGATGGAGTATTTGTAACCATAGGAAGGAGACTAGCATGCTCCCGGCTAACTAATTGGCGTGTGATTTGATGCTGTTGGATCACCAGTTCTGCCAATTGGTCAACTTGCTCACACAGAGCCTTCATTTTTCGTTTCATCATAAACTGGAACTACGCATAATCCCATCTATCAGCACCGTCCTTGCTGGTTTAGGAGGCTTCACTGCCATAATTGGAACTCTGTCCATTGCTCCAATTAATCATATTAACCTCTTCTTCTTTGTGTTGAGGAAGAGGGTTGTCTTGCACATGAGGTTGGTCGGGATTAGTCACCACGATCTCACCATTATCAATCAAATCCTAGATCTTGTGTTTCAAGGCCCAACAATCTCGAAAAGTAGTATGCACACAAATTAGTATGCCAATCATGTTTGATGATAAAGCATATACTTTGTAACAATCTTATTCATTTATTAATAAAAAGTATTAATTTATTAAAGGCTTTTAATTATCTACATGATGTTGTTTTATAATATGTGATAAACCCATAGTTTTAAGCAATGCTTTTAGAATAATGATGATGATCATTCTAATGAGATCTAAATTCTTAGAAAGCTTAAAACTAAAATAGTTCCCAATCGTTGGATTACTAAATTGGGGATTAGTGAATCCGGATAGATTGGTACATCGTTGCTTGCTCATTGGATGAGGATGATTGATCTCATGATCATTTGTGTGGAACACTAAAGCAAGTATGTAGGTGCTTATTAGAGAATAAGTTCACTTGAGCGTGGCTCGCTAAGGAATACCTAATGGAGTTTTACTTGCATGTCGATAGGAATTCTTGTAGTGATAGTAGTACAAGTGATCCTTGGACTTGAGATCATCATAGTATCTTGTGTATGATGAGTTATACTTTGACTTATTCCTTAAGACCCTTAGGGTATATCAAAGGGTATGCTTGGGTATAATAAGTTGTACATGGAGATAATGTATGATCAATAAAGAATCTACCACTTCTAGTAAAGAAGAAAATGTCCTATGTGATTAGATAAATGACAACCCGATAGTCCTTGGCGAAAGCGAGAATGAAATTAGAAAGGAGTTTCTAATTTGCATTATTTGGAGTTGTGCATTTAAGAGTCGAAATACATATAATTAAATAAAATAAGACTTGTGATAATTCCATGTCTTATATTTAATTGGGACATTGTATGGTGGAAGGATTGAATTATCACGGTAACTATTTACTCAAAAGTTCTTTTATGATTAATGTTGAAATCTATATTATCTGGAAAGTGAATTTGATCGCTAGGGAGGCTTATCCTATTGTAGAATAAATATTATTTATTTAAATAAATTAATAGTTTAATTTATTTATTTAAATAAGATTAAATTATTCTAATTGATTTATTCTGTAGGTTTAATATGGAGAACCTAAAAGGTCACACCATAAAAGGAAGAATAATTATTTAAGAAGTTAATGGCATAATCGTAATAATAAGTTAAGTATATTTAATTTAATCTATGGTGATAGAATAAATTAAATAGCTTAATATTATTATTTAATATTTTGGAAATATTAAATATAAATTAATAAGAGAGTCTTATTATTATTATTATTATTATTATTATTATTTAATTCCTAAAGGAGTTTGAGAATTAATTAATAAAAGTACTCTCATTTATTCCTAATAAGATTAGGAGGCTAATTAATTAAAAGTTTAATTAATTATTCCTAATAAGATTAGGAGCCTAATTAATTAAAGGAGTTTAATTAATTAAAATAATGCCCAATTCCTTAATTGTTAAGGAGGGTTGCCTACATCTATAAATAAGAGGAGTCTTATTATGGGGTGTAGAGAGTTGTTGTTGACTTTTTGACAACATACGTAATTCCAATAGTTGGAGAGTACGCTCTTTTTCTATAGAGATAGAAAAACTAGGGTTTAGTCAACCACCCTTCTTCTTGAATATTTCTTCTTCCTTGGTGGATCACCTCTAGAGGCCAAACACTTGGGAGGCTAACATTGATCGAAGGAAGGAACCAAACCGGTGGATTCAAGTTGAGCGAAAAAAGATTTGGAGGTGAACTTGTACACGAGGAAGCTTCGAATCTTCAAGGGTATGATTCTTGTTCTTTATCTTTTTCGTTTAATTAATAATTGTGCATAAAGGATGATCAAATTATATGGTTTGTAAAATTTTAAAACTACGATTTTCCACGTTTTTAAAGCTTATTTTGTGCAATTTGATTGCGTTCATGAATATTACAAACCTAACGGTGGTATCAAGCCAAACCTTTATCACGAATTATTAATTATTTTAATTTGATATGTATATTGATATGTGTTTAGAACAATTTAATTGGGCATAATTTTTGTTGTATAAAATTTATTTAAAAAAAAAAAAAAAAAAAAAATTTTTTTTTTTTTTTTGTATTTGATTACTTATAATCGATATGTTATATTTTTTATGTTAATGAGATTATCTTAGTGATATATATATTTATATATATATATATATATATATATATATATATATATATATATATATATATATATATCTATATATATATATATATATATATATATATATATATATATATATATATATATTCTTTATAATCATATGATATATATATATATATATATATATATATATATATATATTATATATATATTATATATATATATATATAATATATATATTATTATATATTATATAAAATTAAATATTTTTTTTTAATTTTAAAATTTAATTTAATTTTAATTTAATTAATTAAGTTTTAATTGGATTCCATGATAACTAATTGGAGTTGAAATTGGATTTCATGTTTCCTAAAATAAAAGAGTTTTGGATTTGTGAAATTAGGTTGAAATTGAATTCCATGTTTCCTTAAATAAAAGAGTTTATTTAGATATGAAATAAGATTTCATATTATTCAAAATAAAAGAGTTTATTTGTGAATAGGAAAGAAATCCATATTTCCTTAAATAAAGGAGTTTATTTAGATATGAAATAAGATTTCATATTATTCAAAATAAAAGTTTTATTTGTGAATAGGAAATTGAATCAAGTGTTTCCTTTAATAAAAGAGTTTTTTTTTTTTACTTGGAATTGGATTCCATAATTAATTAAAATAAATGAGTTTATTTTGATTAAAAATTTTGATTAAAATAAAATAGTTTATTTTATTCAAAATTGGATAAATTAAAATAAAAGAGTTTTATTTTGATTTAAATTTGGATTAAAATAAAGGAGTTTATTTTGATTCAAAATTAGATTTTATACTAACTAAATTTGCCCATTAAATGATATCAATATATATATTGAATGTTTATTATTCATGAGATGAATGTTATTTATTGATGCATATGGTGATGTGTATGATAATAAATGGGATTGATTATGGACTATTGACCAATGTGATTGGATTTTATTTTAGTTGGATGCATGAATGTATGGGTTTTATTAAATGGGGTCTGCGTACCTCGTCTTCTCTAATTTTTTCTTAATGTAAATTCTATCTCCTCTCTATGTACTTCCCTTGGCTATTTGATCAAGGTTTCTATTTATTTTAAATAGTTTTGTAATAGGAATAGTTAGAATTAATTTTGAAAAATTGGAGATCAAGGAGCAAGGAGGCTTGAAGACCCGTTTGTAATGGAGCTTTGAGTTTTAAATGTAATAGTTATATTTAAATATTAATTCTTGCACCCCTAGGGTTTGACCTTTTGGTTCACTTGGTGGCTCTAGTGAACAAAACTAGAATAAAAGTCCATAATCAATCCGGGGTAGAATATAGTATTCTATATGTGCATGCTTATACTATATATATATATTATATATATATATATACATATATATATATGTTATATTAATATATATATATATATATATATATATATATATATATATATATATATATATATGTGTGTGTGTGTGTGTGTGTGTGTGTGTGTGTGTGTGTGTGTGTGCATGCTAAACAAGATGAGACAAATTAATAACAAACCCCTCAAATTTTTTTTATATAAGTCCTAAGCGTTCAAAGATATTTGGAATATCGAGCGTTAAGCCTTCTAGCATGATAAAAATAATAGAGTATCAATTAATTATTATAAGTTTGTTGTGTCACCACAAGGCTTATCTTAATTCTTTGAGATGTTAATTTTATCACATTTGATGCTTATAAAAAAATTGAACAATATTGTTTTGTTGTGTCACCACAAGGACAATATTTTTCTTTTTTTTGAATATATGGAGTGCTAGGTTGGACTTAACTTAAATCATTTTGATTCGGATGTGCACACACTTGATCATTATGATCTAAGAGGCAAAATACAAGGAGTTGCATAGTTGATGTAATTGACAAGAGTTGTCTACCTATTTATTTATATATAGTTTGTTGTGTCACCACAAGGCTATATACATTTGAAATGGGATCCTTATTCTCACTAGCAAATCTTTAATTAGATTTTGCTTAGAACTATATATAGTGAGGTAATATAGTTTGAAAAAAAAATAGTGGGAGATACCAATTTAAAACAAGACCTAATTTATTTTGGTAATTAATAAAAAGAATGTATGCTAAAATGTTGTTAATTACAAATTCATTTATACAAATTTTACAATGTCTAAATTACTATCAACTGCGAAGCATATTAGATGCTATTTAATTGGGACCAAGATTTAAGCGGATTGGTTAAGGAATTTGAGAATAGTTCTCACGGTGAAAAAGCTATCTTATGTCCTTAATATGCCTATCCTGCAATGGTTGCGAGACAATGCCTCTGAGGAAGAGATTGCTACTTTTAGAAAGTGGCAAGATGATGCCTGATTAGCTCGATGCATCATGCTCGCATCCATGAGTAACGAGCTTGACGTCGACATGAAACTATGGATGCTCTTACTATATTCACTGCACATCAAGTAGTTGATGGTGAGGAAAGTAGGACTAATAGATATCGAGATATCTAAGGAGCTCTTAGATCTAGAATGACCAGATGACACTACTGATGCAGATAAAAGTCCTTAACATTATCAATTTGATTGATCAATTAGGACAACGGGTTTTGTCATGGATGGAGAGTTGAGCCAAGATTTGATCTTGCACTCACTCCTGGACTCCTTTCACAATTGTTGTGAATTTTTCATATGAACAAGCTAGATATCGACCTCGTTGATTTGCTTAACATGTTGAAAAAAATTGAGAGTCACTTTCAACCAAAAAAGACCATGTCTTCTTGGTAGGGGCCAAAGGATCTTACGAAAAGAAGAACGATTCAAAGAAGGTAAATAGAAAGGCAAAAACAAAGGATAATAAGAACAAAAGCGTCACGGATAGCAAAGGTTTGCTTCCCTTTACAATAAGCTTTGGACCTTTGGAAAGAAAGCTGCGAGAAGCATCTTGCGAGGCTAACGAAAGAAGCTTAGTGAAGTTTGATTTACAAATATAATTTTGTTCATGATTTAAAATAAATTTTTCTTTAAGTCGAGGTTCTACTTGGGTATTGGATCTGACTTTGGTTATCATAAATATAGATTTATGAAGGGACCAAGCGAAGTAAAAGCTAAACAAAGATAAGTAATCCTATGTGTGGGAAATGAAGCAAAAGGTTGCTTGCATTAGCCATAGAAACTTATAGTTTAGCATTGCCTACGGGCAAATCTATTAAGTCGATAAGTTGTTATTGTATTCCAATTCTCGTTAGAAACATTATTTCCATTTTGTTGTTGGACAATGAAATCTTTGGTATTATATTTAAGAACAATTGTTGTTCTATTTATAATAATAATGTTTTGTATAGAACTGAAATATTACTTAATGGATTTTGTATACTTGACTTACGTGAAAATAATTTTGCAAATTGAACAAACTAGTATAAGAAAAGGAGATGATCATTCAAAGAGTTGAATGTGTGTATTTGCTGAAATCAAAGTCTGAATTATTTGAAAGGTTCAAAGAATTCAGAAGTGAAATAAATTGGCAAAGTATTAAGATTCTTTGATTAGATCAAGGAATAAATACTTGTGCAATAAGTTTCTAGATCATCTCAAATGGTTTTCTCATAATGGATGCCTCCTCGATACTGATAATAATTGATTGATGTATACGAAAGGAAAAATCATACCTTGTTGGACATGAGTGCGGTCCATAATGATTTTACTGACATTCCGGTATCCTTACAGGGTAATGTCCTAGAAATGGCTACATATCTCTGAAAAAGGTAACCTCAAAATCCATTTAAGACTCCATAAAAGTTATGGACGGGGAGGATTCTAATCTTAAGTATGTTAAGATAAGGGTTGTCCAACTTATGTGAAAAAAAGTTTCAAAGGATAAGCTTGGGACAAGATTTGACAAGTGTAGATTTGTGGGACATCCTAAAAGTAAGTTTAGGGTATATGTTCTATAATCCTACTTAGCAAAAAAGGTGTTTGTTGCGAAACACGCTACCTTCTAAGATAAAGGTGTTTATCATTGAAGGGGCTAGTGGGAGGATAATAGATCTTGAAGAGTTCAAGAACCACAAAACACTATAAGTCAAATAAGAGGAACCTGTAGATAGACCTATTGTACCACAACCGAATCGTAAATCTAGAATAGTACCGAAGATACCTAGGAGGTATGGATTCATCATAGATGATGATGATGATGAGGTACACATCATAGAAGATGATGATCCAGTTACATACGATGAGGTAAGAGTTGTAGACACTCAGAGAAATGGATTGAAGCAAGCTTCTCAAAAATGGAACATTCGTTTTGATGAAACAATCAAAAGAGTTTGATTTTATCAAAAATAAGAATGAACCTAGTGTGTACAAAAGGGTCAGTGGGAGCGTCGTGACATTCCTAGTATTATATGTTGATATACTACGGATAAGGAATGACATACCAATGCTACAATCAGTAAAGATAAAGTTGTCTAAACATTCCTCCATGAATGATTTGGGAAGAGTATCTTAATTGGGGATAAAAATCTATATAGATAGATTTAATAGGATGCTCGACTTAACCCGAGAACATATATTCATTTGATGCTAAAGTTGTTTAGCATGGCAAACTCAATGAGATGTCTCATGTTGATGAGCCATGGGTGTATCTCTCTTAATAGTCCCCATAGACTCATAAAAGAGAGATCGCATGAGTAACTATCATGTATGCAATGAAATATCTGAGACACGATGTTGATCAGTCATATTCTGGAGAAGTTCACTATGAGTCAGTGAAAAACATCTTAAAGTACTTAACTGACACTAAGGATGTGATCATATTCATGGTGGGTCTAAATTAAAACTAGAGGCTTAACAGACTCAAGTTTTTAGAGACGAGACCAAGACGACGATGAAAAATCACTTTAAGGTAAAGCGTTACCTTGAGCGGTGGTGCGATGAATTGGAAAGGTTTCAAACGACAAAAGAGTTGTTGGTTTAGTGATAAAGACAAAGTATATAGCTATAAATGAAGGCTATGAAGTTGATTGTTTGGATGAAAAGTTCATTCTGAGAACTAGGAATAGTTCTAAGTCTCATCTTGGATCTAAACATGTGTTGTGGCACTTTCATTTGATTATAGGAATCATTGAAAGATGGGAAATCACTATAGAGATAGTGGACTCTCAAGAACAACATTACATATCCATTAACTAAAACTTATCCAACAATGGGGATAATCGTCACTTAGAGAAGAAGGGTATGAGATACCATGGCGATTGGCTTTAGTGCAAGTGGGAGATTGAAAGTAGTATGCACACAAGCCAATCATGTTTGATGATAAAGCATATACTTTGTAACAATCTTATTCATTTATTAATAAAAAGTATTAATTTATTAAAGGCTTTTAATTATCTACATGATGTTTGTTTTATAATATGTGATAAACCCATAGTTTTAAGCAATGCTTTTAGAATAATGATGATGATCATTCTAATGAGATCTAAATTCTTAGAAAGCTTAAAACTAAAATAGTTCCCAATCGTTGGATTACTAAATTGGGGATTAGTGAATCCGGATAGATTGGTACATCGTTGCTTGCTCATTGGATGAGGATGATTGATCTCATGATCATTTGTGTGGAACACTAAAGCAAGTATGTAGGTGCTTATTAGAGAATAAGTTCAACTGAGCATTGGCTCGCTAAGGAATACCTAATGGAGTTTTACTTGCTGTCGATAGGAATTCTGTAGTGATAGTAGTACAAGTGATCCTTGGACTTGAGATCATCATAGTATCTTGTGTATGATGAGTTATACTTTGACTTATTCCTTAAGACCCTTAGGGTATATCAAAGGGTATGCTTGGGTATAATAAGTTGTACATGGAGATAATGTATGATCAATAAAGAATCTACCACTTCTAGTAAAGAAGAGAAATGTCTATATGTGATTAGATAAATGACAACCCGATGATCCTTGGCCAAGCGAATGAAATTAGAAAGGAGTTTCTAATTTGCATTATTTGGAGTTATGCATTTAAGAGTCGAAATACATATAATTAAATAAAATAAGACTTGACGATAATTCCATGTCTTATATTTAATTGGGACATTGTATGGTGGAAGGATTGAATTATGCGGTAACTATTTACTCAAAAGGTTCTTTTATGATTAATGTTGAAATCTATATTATACGGAAAATGTCGTTGATGATTTAGGGAGGCTTATCCTATTGTAGAATAAATATTATTTATTTAAATAAATTAATAGTTTAATTTATTTATTTAAATAAGATTAGAATTATTCTAATTGATTTATTCTGGCCGGTTTAATATGGAGAACCTAAAGGGTCACACCATAAAAGGAAGAATAATTATTTAAGAAGTTAATGGCATAATCGTAATAATAATAAGTTAAGTATATTTAATTTAATCTATGGTGATAGAATAAATTAAATAGCTTAATATTATTATTTAATATTTTGGAAATATTAAATATAAATTAATAAGAGGAATCTTATTATTATTATTACTATTATTATTTATTTATTCTAAAAGGAGTTTGGAAATTAATTAATAAAAAGTACTCTCATTATTCCTAATAAGATTAGGAGGCTAATTAATTAAAAGTTTAATTAATTATTCCTAATAAGATTAGGAGCCTAAATTAATTAAAGGAGTTTAATTAATTAAAATAAAACCAATTCCTTAATTGTTAAGGAGGGTTGCCTACATCTATAAATAAGAGAGTCTTATTATGGGTGTGGGGAGGTTGTTGACTTTTTTTGACAACATCGTGATTCCAATAGTTGGAGAGTACACTTTTTTTACATGAGAGATAGAAAAACTAGGGTTTTGCCAAATACCCATCTTCTTGAATCTTTCTTCTTCCTTGGTGGATCACCTCTAGAGGCCAAACACTTGGGTGGCTAACGTTGATCGAAGGAAGGAACCAAACCGGTGGATTCAAGTTGAGCGAAAAAGATTGGAGGTGAACTTGTACACGAGGAAGCTTCGAATCTTCAAGGGTATGATTCTTGTTCTTTATCTTTTCGTTTAATTAATAATTTCCCAGATCATCACAATTTACTTGACGAGAAGTTAATCTGGTCTTTCAACTGGAGCGAATCTGGGTGGTGCCTTTCCTAAGCTTCGTTGGAATTAGTCTTCCTACAAGTCCAGTAATCAAACACTGATAGGATAGCCTCCTAGTGGAGGGACCACACAACATGCATTCACATACAATGTGTCTTACCGTATGGAAATGATATGTGCAAAGCACTTTAATACCACAAGTAGATACAGTGCGAAGCACTAAGTGCAGTAGGTAAATGCATTCGTACACATTTTAAATGTAAATACAACATCCACACACAAGCAGATAACATTTATGAAAAGTTTTCAGTAGCGGCTTAAGTCCTCTTATGGATGTCCCCAGCAGAGTCGCCACCTGTCGATGTCGGGATTTATATTCTTCCTTTTCTGTTCTTGTCTTTTGGTGTTCTCATGTTATGTGAGATTTGTTTAAAAAAACAAGTTGTGAAAAGGTCCGACATATATATGTTGACGATTGGTATTTTGTAAAGTTAGCCATTGGTATTTTAAATGGTTGCACCGACTTAGCAGAAAAAAGTTTGCACATTGACCTAGTGATGTTACACTGTTTAACAAATCTGTGAAACCGAGATTCGTTAGGGTCCGGGGACTTGATTATACGGAGGGAATGTGTTAGTCACCCCCTGACATTCGTGTTACCATGATGACCGCCACTTTTCAATTAAACTATTATATGAATGTGTGTGTGTGTGGATCAATGTGTAATTATTTGGAAGTAGTGTTATGCCTCATTCGCACCTATATACAAAGGGTTTGAATTTTTGTATAAAAATTCAGTTTTAACAAGATATAGCAGTGATGTTTTATAAAAGAGGTTTTTCAAACCCTTATGCTCAATAGTAATTGAGGCCTTTGATACTTCCATTTTATAATATGTTCGGCTTGATTGCTTTTATTTTTGAGATGCAAAGCATCTTCGAGAAAATAATATACATAGCAATCTTAGAACTCCTTATGAAGCATGAGAGTCGTTTAAGGAAATTCAAACTCAGTGAATAATGTACAAAGTGATTCTGATACCAAAATGTCCATCACGAACCAGAATCTAGATTTAGGAGATCGAATCAGTGATCACATGATTCCTAGGCTCACATGATGTAGCAATTTATATGAAAATGTATGGCGATTATATATACAAAAAGTCAGTATATATATATATATATATATATATATATATATATATATATATATATGAATATCACAACCACCACGAAACACCTCCATGGGGAATGAAATGTAAATATATAAAAGCGGTATATATATATAGACATGATGAACCACCACAAAGCACCTCCATGGGGGATTGAAAATGTAAATAAAAGCGGTAAAAGACGATCAACCGCTTTGAAGTAAACTCAAAGCGGGACGAAATATAAATAAAGCAAAAAAGCGATCAACCACCATGTAGTAAACTCCAAGTAGGATATAAATATATATATATATTTATATATATATATATATATATATATATATATATATATATATATATATATATATATATATATATATAACAAATAAATTCTTGAGATATAAATCCGGGCTCATCGAGCGAGTAGTCCTGACGGTTTATATATAAGTATATATATATGTAAGCAATAAACACTTCGAACGTGAGTCCAGGCTCAATCGAGGCATAACTCGATAATGTTATTTCATATATATATATATATATATAATATATATACAAAAGAAATTAAAGCCACGGACCGAAGTCCGGACATATGCACACAACACGACTCTCAACGTGAATAATTATGTGTGCACAGTAGTGGAGAAAGGCTTTAAAAGATGTAAGAAGGCTTACAGTGGACTGCCAAAGAAGACTTCTATAGCTTTAAATGGATGATCTCAGTTCCCACCGGTAAAAAATAGCAATATATGATCTCATAAGTGATTAAAATGAGAAAGCACTCAGTTTATAGTGTGTCCAGAGAAAATTGGACAGGGCTTCCCCGCCTCTTTCTCTTTCAAAATGGCCACCCCAAGCCCTCTATTTATAAAGGGGGGAGCCGCAGGTGTGTACTGCGGCGGCCAGCAGTGCACTACTTGCTGCCCGGAAAATATCCCCAGGATCTGCAGGTCCCATTGTCTCGAGAAATGTCGTGCGCATGCTGACATGATGTCCACTCGAACTTTTAGAACTTCAATCCGGGCATCCAATCGAGGTGTATAAGACCTTTTTTGGCATGTTGTTGTCGAGAGCTACAGAATGACATGAGATTAGAGGTTGTACGAAGTCAGGAAGATGGGACCATGCCCTTGGTCTTCAAGTCTTCAAATTCTATCTGGTGTACTGTCCTGTGTAGTAGTCACTCGGGATTGGAGCTATTTGGTTCTTGTAGGATACTGATGTGTAGAATGTATGTTGAAATATGTTGAGATGGCTCGAATATTGGATTGAGGTGACAAAATGATGATTTTACCCCTCACCGGGGTTATCTCCAATGTGGGCTGATATAACAGTTGTTGCTCAGGGTTATCTTTGAGATTGGGCTGTTGCAAGTGCTAAATGTCCTCAGGGTTATCTCTGAGGTGTGCCTGACCTCCCGGGGTTATCTCCGGGACTAGAACTGAGTGTCTCGGGGTTATCTCTGAGGTTGAAGCTAATTGCAAGGGTTGGAAGGAGCTTTTTCGGGGTTATCTCCAGAACTGCAGCTGCACTCCTCGGTGTTGTTTCTGAGGTTGAAACCGAAACTCCCGGTGTTGGTTCCGGGATGAAACTGATTATCTCGGGGTTATCTCCGAGATGGAAGAGCTTTCTCCAGTGTTATTTCCGAAACTTGAACTGCATCCCTCGGGGTTATCTTCGAGGTTGAAATTGAAACTCCCGGGGTTATCTCTGAAATGAGATTGATTATCTCGGGGTTATATCTGAGAAGGTAGGCCGAGTATCGGGGTTATCTCGGGATTGAGTTGAAATTGTCCTCCGGGTTTATCTACGAAAGACGATTACGCCTCTCTGCAATGTTAATAACAAGAGTGCAAAAAATTTCAAGTGTCTACAAGTTTCATAATTTTTTTCATCTTTCATAAAATTTTCTACGAATTTCTTCTATTTTCAAACTAACTATAAATAGTTTAAAAATACAATAATTACTTTTGCTTTTTAATAATTCATTAAAAATTTACAGAAATTCTAAGCTGATATTATAAGAATCCTGTAAAAATATTTTAATCCAAATAATTTTTCTGATAATTTAATTATAAATTCCAATAATTAGAAACTTCAATAATTCATAATAATTAACCATTTTATCAGAAAATTACGGATCTTATGTCTTTTACTTATAAAATTTAATTTTTTACAACTTTTTAGAAGAAAGTTTTTTCCAAATTCCGCATCTAACATAGAAAAACATGCTTACCGAAAAATTCTGCTATAAAAATTCAGAATCAGTCACCTCTTAAAATTCATAACAAATCATACATTAATCTTTAATGGTTCAAATTTTGTGGACATATACTCAACTTATATGTATAACATATCCAAAAATTTCAACGATCCAACGGTCGGATTAAAAATTATAACTCACGCAATAGAGCTTAAGAACACTGATTTTTTGGACTATGAGTTCTTCAGACCAGTTTCATTCAAATAGTCACCACGAAAAATCCACAAGGAATTTTTAAGTGATTCCAATTTTTATGTTTATCTTACTTCCAGGGATTTCTGTTGACATAAGACTCATCTCCTAACTCATTATACACAAAGAGTTATGGATTTTACAAAATCAAGTAGTAAATTAATTTTTCTGAAAATTTCCAGATTTTGTTTTTCATTTGATTTGTTGATTTCTCTCATTTGATTCCTATTTATGTAGGTTTAAATCATTCAATACATACATAAATATGTACTCATAAAATCCATAAATCTAAGAATAAATCAAAGATTTTAAAAAATACCTTTTTAATTTCCTCTTTATTTCTCATTTTTCTTCATCTTCTTCTTCCTTCTCTTCTTCTTTCTCTTCATAATCTATCTCTTCTTTCTTTTCTCTTTTCTCTCTTCTCTTCCTCTGAAGTTGTCATAGGAAAACTGGAGGAGGGAGTATACTGATTGCTTCATTTTCTTTTCATTCTTTTTCTCTTCATTTTCTTTCTTTCTCCTTTTTCTTCCTTCATTTCCTCTTTTTTCTTCCTTCCTTTTCTTTTCATTCCCCACATGTTCCCCCACCATTATCTCTCTCTTTCCCTAAATAATTAGTCGCACATGGCTACGATTAATGTTTTCTCCTCTTTTATTAGTTCATGATCATTTTTCCATTTATCAATTTAATATTTTGCAGTTTTAGAATATTAATCATAAATTAACTTACACTTTTATTTTATAAAAGTCAGGATCTTACACGGTATGCTAAGACTGATAGTCCATCGCAATAATTTTGCGTTTACGGCGTTTATACACTTTAAACTTAACTTTCATTACGACCTTATAACATTGAAATGTTATAAGTCACCATTTTCATTCAACGTCCAAGGAATTACAATCATAGAAATCCCACACGTATGTTTTAAAGCGAATACGGTCTCCGGGTATCGGTTATGTGTTTTGCGTTCGTTGTTTTCTAACCTTTATTCGACGTTTATTTACTAAACTCGAGATTTTACTCATTATTCAAGATGTTTTATTTTATAATAATTACTTCCATACTTACCCCTAATTACCACCCAAAAAGTTGGATAATAAAAATCTCAAGTCGTAAATTTTTGGGTTAAGGGCGTTGCGGCGCCATTCTCCCCTTTAATCCAAGTGATGCGGCGCCTCTAGGCAGTACCCGAGCCCTGGACTAGGCATTGTGGCACCCAGTTCTGTGACACTCCCAAAATAGGTCCATACAACCCATTTTGAGTCGCCAAATACATGGTACATAATTCAAATACAAACTTAATTTACATAATACGACAAACGTAAGCTGAGAGTTTTAACATGAATATTATCTCGTAGACAATAACCAAACTCAAATGAAGTCCTCATTACAATTATTATCACACTATTTTATAGAATAGTGAGGACTACTATAGCCACCATCTTGGACCATCACTCCATTCCCCGATTAGTCCCAGCTATATTCTCATTTCCTGAAGAGAACATTGAAAGATAAAAGTGAGCTCAACTATCCCAGTAAAGAATATTATGACTATGATAATGTAGAATAAATTATCCTTAGTCTTCAACAGTATAAAAACCGATAAAATACAATAGACAATAAGTTTATCTGCAGCGGAATAAGCAATCCATTAGAAGAGTCAAGTAGAGTATGATGTCTACTATCTTCTATGATTTAAAAGTTCATCATCAATATTTTATCTCTGTAACACATCTCAATAAATAATCCATATCACCAAATTATCCATACACTAAGGGCCAAGGATATTCGTTAGTATCACATCCACGAATTATCCATGCACTACGGGCCAAGGATATTCGTTATTATCACCAGTGGTCCTGATCATGCCAAACAACTGTCTATTAATGCATTATGGGCCAATGAGGAATTTTACCACATCATTTGTAACATTACAGGTCATGATTATACCGATACATAATTCCTGGTCATAATCATATCAATCAACAGTTCATCTATGCATTACGGGCCAAAGATGACTTTCATCATAATATAAGCATGAGGATGATGAGAATGATATAAGAATTCAATTAAGTGAGATCAAGGATAAATATTAAAGATTTATAATTCAATTTATCTAGAGTTTAAGAATGTCCAAATTGTCAACATGATAACTACTTTGTGGAGTAAAATTCAAGAATAATATTCATGTATCAAAAAAATTTGGACAGTAAAGGAATCAATTTTTGTCGTGAATAGTACCCCAGGTTAATAGTACCCGAGTGAATAGTACCCCTGCATGAAAAGATTAAAATTTAACAAGAATGTTCAGCAAAATATTTCAATGAAACGATACTAGATGAAGCGCATATTTCAAGGATATTCTACTAATTTCAAGGAGTATAGAGGCAATACTTATCAACATAAGTGTAGAATTAGGAATATGAAATGAAATAATATTACTTACATATTATAGAGTATGAAAGAAAATATTATTTCATACAAATATTGAATGAAAATAATATCCCTTACCTTAGTGGGAGAGTAACTCCGACTGGTATAACAGAGATATTCTTGAAGAAAACTTGTATTGTTTTCTACACTCAAAGCTTCCTTAAACTCAAAAGAAATACGCTCAATATTATAGAATAAGAATTCTCTGATTCTGGTGTGATTTTCATTTCTAAACTAAGCATCCTATTTATAGGAGAATGGCAGGATACTATTTAAGAAAAAAAAAATCATGGACCAACAATAAAAAAATCACAGTTTACAATTCATCAGCATGCCATTTGAACAACCAATAAGGGAGTACGCTCCTGTGAAGGTAACTAGAAATTTAGAGATATAGACCAATGAGGGAACACCCTCATTGTTGGTCGGAAAATCGATCACTAAACACGCACAAGTATACGCGGTCTAACAAGTAATACAGTGATAAAGAAAGTGTCGAACCCGCAAGGAACTATCACTAATATTTACCAAGTACCGACTATGTATCTCTAAAGTCTTATTCAAACAACAATTAATTGAAGTGTGATTAATCTAAGTATAACTAATTATCAAAGCAAGTAAATGGATAACGAATGGTAACCGAAGGAATTTCAAGCTAAGGTTACAACTTCACCCCACACAGGCATTCTGTCGAACACCTGGCGTGCTATGCTTCATCAAACTTCCTACCCTTCTCTCTTTGGTCTTAATGGTCATGAGAATTTGTCGATCGAGAACACACAGGTGCTCAAACACCTCTGTCGAGGTATACACAAACATATCCTTTCCAGATCCACCCGATAGGGAATATAACAGAAAAGAACGTCCAAGCTAGATACAATCCTACACATGTCTGTGCGAATTAATCATAACAAGGAATTAAGCATAAGTTCTCAAATAGGTCGCACGTGTTGTACAGATATATGTCTATTCTATGCACAACTTATGTAGTCAAAACCCATAATCACATGCCAATATATTATTGTGTAAATCTATAATCCTTCTTTCAATATCATGTAAATTACCAAAATCATCACTAATGTCTTAGCGAGAATCATTAAGCATAAATATATTGAACCAAATCATATGTTGCCAACCAAAGAGATAAGATAGTCAATTTAAATAACAAAGGGTTCCATTATAACCTTAGAGCAAATACTCAGTTCATAGCTATTGAACAAAATATAAGTAGCAATAAAGACAACATTTATGGATTACAAAATCAGAGAAAATAAATGGATAAGAGGAAACTCTATCAAAGCCCTTCAATCTCCAAGCATTCAAATCAAGCTTTCCAATCTGTGTAGCTCACTGCTCGTGTTGCTCCAAGGAAAACCCAAACTTCTCCCTAATATATCTTTACAGACATTTACTAAGAACTAGAGAGAGAAATACAAAAGAAAAGGAAAAACTAAACTAAACTAAGCTATGCCATTTTTCTGATCTTAGATATCAGATATCAGATTTTTCTATGCAGAGGCTCTCTTTCCTTTTATATCAGTATCCTCCTGAGTTAGGTCAAACCAATGCCTTCTCTTCACAGGCACTTAGGAGGTGGTGCTGTGGCCTTGGACAATATGCCTAAGGGTGGCGGCCCAGGCGCCAATCGACATCATGAAACACACGAGAGCTTTCATGTTGCAGCCAGAGTCCAAGAAAAGTCGATGGCAAGCTACTTATTTCGTGGTGACGATCAAAATTTGGACCGAGGCGACGTCGCAGAGCGAGAATAACACTGGGCATTGGCACTGCGGCGCCAGTGTATTTGAAATGTTCGATTTATCCCCTGAAAGCTTGGAAAAGACCTAATAAGCCCTTCATTGCATCAGTTAAGCGCAATAACACTATAATCATATAAAACTATATAAAATCTACGAATTCAGGCAATTATTTAAGTCATAAAGTATCTGATTCATGGGTATAAATTCCACTCATCACTCATTCATAAGTTAGTGAATAGTATCCTAGAAAATTTGGCCAATAAGGTTCATTCCTTGAAATAATGTCTGCCAAATCAAAATAAAATAGATACCTCATCTGAAGGTAATTGAGGCCACCCCTTGGTAAATCAATTCGCATCCTCTAAAATTAAATAGAAAAAATACCAATTAAAATTGAACAAATATCTTTCACTCATCAATTATTATTCTTATTTTAATCAACACGAACTTTCAACAATTTTTCTTTATTAATATTATAACTCGCAATATTGACAACCGAATCGTTCCCAGGAAATAGGGGGTTTTTCGATAAGGACTTCTCCTTATTGGCGCGCAATTAGATGACCTAACCCCTTTCCTCAACAGAACTTTCTAGACATTGTCAATAATACAAATAATAATATGAATAATTGTGTCGTCTCAATTATTAATTTAATAATATAAAATATTATTCAGATGATACTGTGACAATAATTAAATCAATAATATGAGATACTATGCAACAATTACTACAATAATAATTGAATAAAACGGAGTGACTTCTTACATAAGCATCAATAATCAGAGATATTGTGCAATACTGGTATCTTCTTGTGCAACCACGCAGCATTATTCTTTACTTTTATCAATAGGGTATTTCAATAGTTTAACGGTAAAAGTTTTGTCGTTATTTTTATAAAAAGGTTATTTCTATCGCTTTCTATATTTGACAGTAATTCCATTATGGGGTCTACCAATGATTGTGCCGTTGTACGAATATTCCCCGACAAAAAGAATATTCTCCGACCAAACGAATATTTTATGATAACTTGCTTACTTTGCAAAATTTGTAAATATTACCCACAACTATAACATTAAATCAAATCCACACCTTATTATTCAAAATGATATTTAGAGAAAAATAAATCTTTATTCATAAAAGTTGGGGTCTTACAACCTCCCCTTCTTATGAAATTTCATCCTCAAAATTGGTGTGCGTACCTGTTATGTCGAAGAGGTGAGGATACCTTGTTTTTATTTCCGATTCTAACTCCCGGGTCATTTCCTCAATATCGTGGTTTCTCCATAAAACTTTGACTTGAGGTATAACCTTTAAGCGTAGAATATGCTCCTTCTTATCCAAGATTTTTATAGGTTGTCGTTTGGTTCTATTTCAATAATGTGGGTTGGGTTTTCCACATATTTACATAACATAGATATTTGAAAAACGTTATGAACACGAGACATACTTAGCGGTAAGGCGAGTCTATAGGCCACAGTTCCTACTCGATTGAGGATTTTAAATGGACAAATGAATTGAGGATTGAGCTTTCCTCTCTTTCTAAATCTCGTAACTCCTTTTCATGGAGCAACACGTAACAACACATGATCACCAACATTGAATTCCACGTCCTTTCGATGAAGATCAACATAACTCTTTTATCGATTTTGTGAGGTTTTTATACGTTGTCGGATCATTTGAATTTTCTCCATAGTCATACATACCAATTCTGGTCCCAACAATGTTACTTCACCCACCTCATCCCAGTATACTGGAGAACGACACTTGCGTCCATACAATGCCTCGAATGGAGCCATGTCGATGCTTGCTTGATAACTATTATTGTAGGAGAATTCTACTAATGGCAAGAACGTGTCCCAACTTCCTTTGAAGTTAAGGACAAAGAGTCTTAATAGATCTTCAAGAGTTTGAATAGTCCTCTCCAACTGCCCGTCCGTCTGAGGATGATATGCAGAATTGAATCATAAATCCGTGCCCATAGCTTTCTGCAAACTGACCCAAAACCGTGAAGTGAATCTTGGGTCTCGATCAGAAACTATGGATACTGGCATACCATGCAGTCTTACAATCTCATTTATATATATATGAGAGAGACGTTCAAGTGAATAAGTTTCTTATATAGGTAAGAAATGAGCAGACTTGGTCAATCTATCGACAATGCCTCAAATTACATCTATGCCTTGAGAAACCTTGGGAAGACCAGTAACAAAATCCATGTTAATGTGCTCCCACTTCCATTCTGGAATTTTAAGTGGTTGCAATAAACCTTTTGGTACTTGATGCTCCGCCTTGACATGTTGACAAGATAAACACCTTGAGATAAACTCTTCTATCTCTCTCTTCATATTGCTCCACCAGAATGTATGTCAAAGATACGATACATTTTGATACTTCCAGGATGGATTGTAAACGGTGTGTTATGTGCCTCCATCATGATTTTAGACATCAAATCAGAGTCGTTAGGAACACAAAGTCTGGAGTTGACTCGAAGTATTCCTTCTTCATCAATTCTTGATTTTGGAATAGCACCTTCTTGCACTTTCTTCTTCATATGAATCAGCTCTGGGTTTATAGCTTGAGTAGCTTTAACTTTATCAATTAAAGTCGGTTCTACTCGTATATTTGACATCATCATGTGGGTCCCTAAAGTCTTTAACTCTATCTCCATTCTTTTATAAGTCATATAAAATGGGCCTTTGCGTTGATAATATTGCACTCATACCCACATATGATCTTTTACTCAACGCGTCAGCTACCACGTTCGTTTTTCTAGGATGGTATTGAATGGTATGATCGTCATCTTTCAACACCTCGAGCCAACGTCGTTGCCGCGTGTTTAGTTCCTTTTGGGTGAAGAAATATTTGAGGCTTTTATGATCTGTATAGATCTCCACTTTCTCCCCATACAGGTAATGTCTCCAGATCTTTAGTGCAAAAATGATGGCTGCAAACTCTAGATCATGAGTAGGATAATTTCTCTCATATTCTTTAAGTTGTCGTGAGGCATAGGCTATGACTTTCCCATGTTGCATGAGAACACATCCTAAACCTTTTCCTAAAGCATCACTGTAGATGACAAATTCCTCCAAACCAGATGGTATTGTCAGAATAGGTACTAAAATAAGTCTCCTCTTGAGTTCTTGAAAACTCCTCATACAATCCTTGCTCCATCCAAATTTTGTATCTTTTTGAGTCAGCTGAGTTAACGGAGTGGTAATTCGAGAAAATCCTTCCACGAATCTTCGATAATAACTAGCTAAGCCCAAAAAGTTACGTACTTCGCTTACTAACTTAGGTTGCTCCCAACTTTGTATTGCTTCAACCTTCACCAAATCAACTGATATTCCATGATTCGATATCACGTGCCCAAGGAATGCTACTTCCTCAAGCCAGAACTTGCATTTCTTCAACTTGGCGTATAACTTATTTTCACGAAGCTTTTGGAGTATCATCCTCAAGTGTTGCTCATAATCTTTACGACTTTTAGAATATATGAGGATGTCATCAATAAAGACAACCACAAAATGATCCAAATATTCTTTGAATACTTGGTTCATCATATCTATGAAGGCAGCATGAGCATTAGTCAATCCAAAAGACATGACTAGGAATTCGTAATGCACGTACCGAGTTCTAAAAGCAGTCTTTGGAATGTCATCAGTTTTAATCTTTAACTGATGATATCTGGAACGAAGATCGATCTTTGAAAAGAATTTAGCACCTTGCAATTGGTCAAACAGGTAATCAATGCGAGGCAACGGGTACCTATTTTAATGGTGACATGATTCAACTCCCGATAGTCAATGCAAAGTTACATACTCCAATCTTTCTTCTTTACGAGTAGAACAAGAGCACCCCAAGGAGACGTATTAGGACGAATGAAATCGATATCTAGCAGTTCTTGTAGTTGGGTTTTAAACTCCTGAAGTTCAATAGGAGCCATTCGATATGGGGTTTTGGAAATGGGTTTTGTACTGGGTTCAAGATCAATACAAAAATCGATTTCACGCTCTGGGGTAGGCCAGGAAGTTCTTCAGGGAATACGTCAAGAAATTTATTAATAATAGAAATATTATTCAAATCTGACGTATTTTTGTTTAAATCCGTGACATGGGCTAAGAAAGCTTAACGTCTGTTTTTCAATAAAAAATGGCTTTATGGCTTGATATGACAGTGATTGACTTTAGTTGTGATGCCCCCAAAAATAGGTATTTATCACCCATCTTGAGTCGCCAGATACATGGTACATAAATTCAAATACAACTTAATTATACAACAGTCGTGTAAAATACGACGAAACATAATCTAAGAGTTTTAATACGTATATTGTCATCTGAGCGATTATACAAACTCAATGGAGTCCTCATTACATTTATTTTCACACTATTTAACAGAATAGTGAGGACTACTAATGCTATCATCTAGACCGTCACTCCCTTCCCCGACTCGTCCCAGCTATATTCTCATTTCACAGAGAGAGCGATAAAAAGAAAGGTGAGCTCAACTAGCCCAAAGAAGAAATATTATGACTAAGATAATGCAGAATAAATTATCGTTAGTCTTCAACAATGTTAAACTGATAAAATACAATAGACATCAAGTTTAACTGCAGCGGAACAAATAATCCATTAGAAAAATCAAGTAGAGAATAAAATCTACTATCTTCTATGATTTAAAAAGGTTTTTCATCTATTTTTATCGCTGAGACTCAGCTTAATAAATAAACCACATCTTCGAATCATTCCTGTACCACGGGCCAAGGATATTCATTAAATCATCAATGGTCCTGACTATACTGAATAATCCCTAGTCATAATCATACAAAGTCCATCTCTGCATGTAAGCCAAAGATATACAACTATAAAACACACAACCAACAGTCCATCTTTGCACGTAAGCCAAAGATATACAATTCAATAATCCACAGTCCATCTTTGCATTTAAGCAAAGATAACTTTTATCACCATATAAGCATGAGGATGATGACAATGATATAAACATTAATCAACTGAAAACAAGGATAAATATTAAAGACTTTAAATTTATCCAAATATTATCAATCACATAATAAATTCATAATCTAATATTATTAATATCATAACAATATTTTAATCACGTCTTAAACTTATAAACAATTTATTTCAATTGTTTATACTTTACCAAATAATGCATTTAATCATTCAAAAATGTCATACTAATAAGATTTCATCACCAATGATCAAATCCCTTATCAAAAATCTACATATACCTTATATAGGATTTCTAAGCCATAAAATCCTATTTTCCAACTTTATTACTTCACATAACATATTTAACTCATATATTCGTAACTAAATAATTTTTATACAAAATACCAAATCAGTCTCAAAAATATTTCTTATCTAGAATTTAGCAGAATATAGTCCCATAATGAACATATATTTTTCTCGGAATTTTTAAAATTCATTTATTATTTTTCAAAAAACAATTTCTAATTAATTCCTTAAGAAATTAGCTACCTCAAGTTTAATTCCAAAAATTCCCAAATCTTGGCAGGATCTTACACATGTTAACGTGATCTTCCAATTTAAATTTTGTAAGACCCCAAATTTTTATAAATAAAAATTGAATTTCCTCTAATTATTATTCTTGATTAATAAGGTGGTAATTTGATATAATGCTTTGGTTATGGGTGAAATGTGCAATTTTTGCAAAATAAACAAGTGGTTATTAAAATATTTATTTTTGTCGGGGAATATTCGTTTGGTCGTGGAATATTTGTACTGTCGGGGAATATTAAATGCGGACGGTATGACCATGTGTGGCCCACAATCTGAAAAAGCGATTGGAGGAAGAAAAGCGACAAATATAAGTTGTTTAAAAATAACAGTAGTTATTCTGAATTACACTTTGTTGAATTACACGTGGTTAAAATACGATGTCTGGCGTGGTTGTCTGATGTAGCACACCAGTATTACACCAGTGTTGTTGAATTATTGATTAAATGCGTAAGAAGGCACTACTCGATAATTATTACGGTGAATTCTTTATTCAATATTTTATTGATTCAATAATTGTTGCGTTGCTAGTTTATATTATTACTTTTTAATAATTGTCAACAACACAATATTTTCCATTATCGGATCAATAATTCATATTATTTGAATAATATTATCGAGATAACATTATTGGCAATGTCTAGAAAGTTACATCTAAGGAGAGGTTTGGTCACCTAATTGCGCGCCATGATGAGGAGAAATCCTTATTGAAAGCCCCTCTTTCTGAGGAGCGGCACGGTTATCGATCTTGTGATTCGATAATATTATTTTAAAATAATTAATTATTGATTATTATGATAAATAAAATATTTATTTTATGTGGATATAGATGGAGAAATTTTTTTAATGTGACAATTGTTGAAAATTAATATTTTATCTTTTTACGATAAAATAATTCATTTAAATATATTATTTTAATAATATATTAACGGTGATATTTTATAATGAATGTGGGATATATGAGTATATGAGGAGGTAGAGTATTTTGTGGCATTAAATGTTTAACACATGTTTTGTGTGTCGGTGGACACAATTCTTATTGAAAATTGATTATAGGCGTAAAATCGCTCGTTTATGGATTTGGGATAATTTACATTTGGAATTTGGAAAATCTTCCTACGCAAAGTTGTAGAGAATTGAATTTCCTATAAAAAGTCATGAATTTCTAATTTTCTGACAAAAGGGTTATTTATCATGAATTATTGAAGTTTTGAGTTAGAAATAATTGATTTTTGGAAGTTTTAATTATTTTATATAAGAAAAACGTTTTTTGTGGTTGTTGGCACATGGGTGGTGATGTTTTTGACCAAAGAAGGCATGTTAGAGTTTTCAAAACATGTGGGTAGGAATTTTGAATAAATAATAATATATTTTATTAATTTAGTCTCCTTTTGGCGTTAACATTTTCCTATAAATAGAGGCTAAGTTAGAATTGAAAATCACACCGAAACTAAGTTTTCTCTCTTCTCTCTCTATATTATCGGCGTATTCTTGTGAGTATACTTTGAGTGTTCTTATACTCTGGTGCGAGTTTACATCGACTATATCTTAGAAATTGATCGGAAATACGGTTATTTTGAGGTAAGGATGTTATTTCTTTACATGAAATGATATTATTTTCTTCAATATCATTATGCCAAAATATTTGTTGAAATTTTTATCAAATTTGGAACTTTTTCATGTCGGGGTTACTATTCATGAGTTACTATTCACGAGTTACTATTCACGAGTTACTATTCACGAGTACTATTCACGAAAGCGTGAAGATGTTTTTTTGAAATTTCTATCTTTTTTTGTGTGTGAGTTCTTTATTCACGTATACGGCACTATTCACGTATCTGACACTATTCACGAATCTGCACTTATTCATGAAAAATAAAAATTTTTCTTTTTGTCCAAGATGTCTATTTTGGCTACTATCTTTGATTGTATCCATGTTTTGATCGTATTTTTGAGTTACTGCTTCAAAATCGTTTATTATGAAGTATTATTGATCTTGGATAAACCGTTGTGCAATCCTAATATTTGTCCTTCTATATCATTTGGATTCGTTTCTTAAAAATGTTTTTCATCATCCTCGGTCCTTAATGGTGATACTTGATGAATATCTTTGGCTGTGGTGCAAAGATGAATGATTAAATTGATGAATATCTTTGGCTCAGTAGTGCAAAGATGAATGATTAAATCGATGAATCTCTTTGGCCGTGGCCTTGAAGATGAGCAGTGTTGAGATGAACATGACCAATTTGGTGATACAAATGAATATCTTTGGCACATGGTGCAAAGATGATTAAAGATGTATATTGATTGTTGTTACGAGGATGAAATATTGATGATGGACTTTTAAATCTTAGAAGAGCGGTAGAATTCATTCTCTACACGACTCTTCTAATGGATTCTTTGTTTCCACTTTGCATTTGTTGATCTAAAACTTGTTGTCTATTGTATTCTATTAGATTTTTCCTGTTGAAGACTAACGATAATTTGTTGTATATTATCTTAGTCATAATATTCTTTTTTCAGGCTAGTTGAGCTCACCCTTTTCCTTGTTGTTCCATTTTCTTCTCGGGAGGTGAGAACATAGGAGGATCGAGTCGGGGTATGGAATGAAGGTTCTAGAGAGTTGTTTAGTAGTCCTCACCATTTTTGTAAAATAATGTATCAATAATTATGATGGGGATTTATTTGCGTGTGGATATTGTCTGAAGCGACAATATCTCGTATTTAAACTCACAGGATGTATTGTCGTATTTCACACGACATTTGTATTATTGAAGTTGTAGTTATTTCTGTACCATGTATTTGGCAACTCAGAATGGGTTGGGTGGAATGGACCTATTTTGAGGGCGTCACAAATTTCATGGTCATCGGAGTTATAGAACTCCGGTTATAGCATTTTTCATCGAAAAAACCTAAATATTGAAATGGTCATAACATGCTCATTTTAAGTCAGAATGAGCTCATTTTTGGACAGGATGTTCTTTAAAACATATACTTTCATGTCCCAAAAGGCCGGAATTTTTCTCACAAATTAAGTGTCCGAAACTGCCCTTTTAAAACTCTAGGCAGTAGCGTTTTCGGTATTTGCAACTTTTGACTCCTTTTCTAAAATCAGTCCACACGAAAATCTACAACATCTTTTATAGTGATTCCACTTGGAGATGCTACAAAACTCATAGATCTAACTCTAGAACTTGACCACACTCAAAAATTCAAAATATAATAGGAGATATGGTCAATTGAATTTCATGTTCCATTTTCACCAAAATCTGATTTTTCAACCCTTTGTGATTTCTAAGAAACTTTCATGTTTTGACATAATAACAAACATAACTCATCATAACACTTACTAATACTTCATATACCCATGATTTTCATTAGTCAAATGCTTTTATTATGACTCTCATCATAATCAACGTAACCAGATTATTTCCATAATTTAATAAGTAATGAATACGAAGGATCATTCACCATGCATGTGGTAATCCACTTATACAGGTTATTCCAACAAAATAATAAAGAATGGAATAATAGAAGGATTCACCATGCATGCGATAGAAACCTTACGCATGGAGTTATTCTAACATAATAATAAAAAGTGAACCCGTGTCGGCGTAAAAACGCATGAGACAGGATATTCTAACAGAATAATAAAGAATGGAATAACAACAGAAATCACCATGCATGCGGTACGTCGCATAGACAGGTTATTCCAACATAATAATAAATAATGAAACCAGGTTAGGCGAAATTCGCACCGACAGGATATTCCAACAGAATAATAAAGAATTGAATAATAGAAGAATTTCACCATGTATGCGGTACTTCGCATAAATAGGTTATTCCAACATAATAATAAAGAATGTAATAATAGAAGAATTTCACCATGTATGTGGTATTTCGCATAAACATGTTATTCCAACATAATAATGAAGAATGGAATAACAACTCTTACGAGTATTGAAAGAAAGTAATTCTCTTCATGAATACGAAAGACTAATACCCCTTACAAGTACAACAAATAATATCCCTTACCTTAGAATAAAGTTGGATACTGGAATAGAAATGTAGCAGACTTCTCTTCTTCTTTCTCTCTATAATAATTGCTCTATAGCTTTTGTGAATTGGTGAGAAATGAAGAAAGAATGAGCTTCTATTTATAGGAAAATATAGTTTCGATAATTGCACGTTTTGGGGCTCAAAATATTACAATCTGATACCTCTAACTTTTCCTTCATTTTAATTCACCATCCAAGTATTATTAAACTTGCACCACCTCCCCTAATAGTAAATCATGTGAATCAATAGTAAATCATGTGACTCAATAGTTCTAAACATGTGAAAAAATTAATTACAGTATAGTACCTCCATCTATACCTCCATTTTTAACTTAGTCATGCAAGTATCATCAATCTTGCACCAACTCCCCTAATAGTATAAGAATGTGATTCAATAGTACACACATGTGAACAAATAGTTATATGAGCATGTGAATTAGTAGCAATTAATTGCTCATTTACCCGATTAATTACTCGGTTGGTCAATATAACTTCCAGACATCAATTACTATCGAAATAAATATCGATTTCCACTAACACTAACAATCCCAACACAATGGAAATATTTTTCTCAAAAATTTCATTTTTGAAATTTCAAAGTTCGATTTTTTCCAAAAAAGTCAACTGTTGACTTTTTTTGACCAAAAAGTTAACCTTGGAAAATTTTGTGTTTATAGTCTATTTCTATTAATTTCATCGTTCTTGACTCAAATATCACGTCCGCGTCTCCAAATTCAACTCCAAACTCAAATTCGATTATAATAACAGTCATCATTAATATCATAACTCACAATATTTAACAACCAGTGTCGTTCCTGGAAGAGGGGGCTTTCCAATAAGGATTTCTCCTATTGGCGCAATTAGGTGACCAAACCTCTCCTTGTGAACTTCTAGACAATCGTAAATATTGCAATTTAATAATATGAATAACTTTATCGTCTCAATTATTGATTTAATAATATAACATATAATACGAGATGATCTTTGTGACAATAATCGAATCAATAATATAAGAGATATGATGCAACAATTCTTTGTAACAATAATTGAGTATAAGCGGGTGACTTATTACGTAAGCATCAATAACCAATACCGTGTGCTACTACGCAACCACGTGTATTACTGTACTTTTACTACCGAGTAGTTCAATAGTTTTAACGGTAAAACTTTCACGGTTATTTTCATAAAAATAATTCTGTCGTTTTATTACTACGACAATACTTCCGTTGTGGTTAACCAATGATTGTGCCATCGTACGAATATTCCCCGACCAATCGAATACTATATAACAACTTGCGTACTTTGTAAAATTTATAAATATTACCCACAACTATAATGCTATCTCAAATCCACACCAAAATTTTGAAAAAAAATATTTCAAAAAAATTAAATCTTTATTCATAAAATCTGGGGTCTCACATTAGTGGTTTGGTTACTTGAATTCGCATAATAGGTTGATTAGAAATATGAAAGCTAACAACCTTACGAAAATAATTAATTTTAGAATGATGAGTAGTGAACTAATCAATCCCTAAAATCACATTAAATGCAAGTATTTTCAAAGAGATGAGATCAACAAGTAATGTTAGGGTGCCGATTTGAATCATATAAAATTTATAAATAGTGGATGTAATGAAGGTTTCTTCCAACAGAGTTTCAACAGAGAAGTCAAAGTCTAATTTCTCTAGAGTCAAATTTAAATGTTGAGCGCAAGTAGGTGAAACAAAAGAATGGGTAGAACCGGTATCAAATAAGGTATAAACTTCACAAGAGTTTAGGATTAGCTTACCCATGATAACTTCTTTTGGGCTCCTCACTTTTTTGGGAGGTCATGACAAACGCTCTCCCTTGAACTAATGACTTTGACTTGTCTGGGACAACCTTTGGTGTCTCTATTCCAGCTGGACTTAACTTCACTACATGAAAAAATTAAGCTAGGTGACCTTCTCTTCTGTAATTGAAACACGCTTTAGGTTACTATTTACAGTTCAGACGAATGTGTCCCTCCTCTCCACATTTATAGCATACGACCGGTGGTCGTTCTCCTTCCTTAAAAATGGATGTTGGTCATGCTATCTTTCCATCATTATTAAATCTCCTCTTTTTGAAATTTCCACTTCTATTATCTTAGCCAGGATTACCACCGAAGTGGTTACCATTTCTGGCATGATGATTTCCTCCACGTTTGTTGTTACCGCTTCGATGACCGCTACCACTGGTATGACTATTATCATTTTGTCAGCTGCTATCTTTTGGTTAGGCTGACTCATTATCGCGTTCCAATAACTGAGCCCTATTCACAACATCTGAATACAAGCAAAGTTTGTGAGAAATGAGATATTGACGTATTTTAGGTTTCAGACCTCGCAGAAATATTTGCGTCATTTGCTCCTCATTATCAACCAAATGGGATGCAAACCAGGATAACTCAGTAAACTTAGCCTCGTATTGCGATACGATCATTATTTTGCTTCAGCTTAATAAATTCTACCTCTTTCATGTGACGAATACTTTCAGGAAAGTACTTGTCGGTTAAAAATTCTTGGAACTTCTCCCAAGACATCTTTAGTGTGGAAGGTTGAGTAGGTTTTATAAATTCTCACCAATAATCTGCCTCTCCTCGTAACATGAAGGTGGCAAAGGGAACCTTTTGCTCCTCGGAGCATCCCAAGACATCAAATATCTTGGTGATCTGCTTAATCCACGTCTCTACCTTAAGTGGTTCTGGCTTTCCCAAAAACTCCGGTGGTCCCATTTCCTTGCCTTCTTGATGCACATTATCCTGATTATTGATCGGTGGTGACTCAACGGTCTCATGTGCTCCATTGCTTATATCAAAATTTTCATAATCCATTCTCAAATACTGCCACAAAACAAGGGTTAATTAACATGCCATATATTATCCCTATATTCGGACCGACCAATTAAATAACAAATAAGCTTAAGTAGGTCATACTAGCGAAGGATTTACCCGTCTCTCCCATCCTAGTTCTACCCTCAAATCTCAGCCAGGGATCATATCCCTAAGCTTTGGTACCAACTGTGACGCCCCCAAAATAGGTCTATACAACCCATTATGAGTCGCCAAATACATGGTACATAATTCAAATACAAACTTAATTTACACAATACGATAAACGTGAGCTGAGAGTTTTAACGCGAATATTGTCTCGTAGACAATATCCAAACTCAAATGAAGTCCTCATTACAATTATTATCACTTTATCTCGTAGAATAGTGAGGACTACTATAGCCACCATCTTGGACCATCACTCCATTCCCCGACTAGTCCCATCTATATTCTCATTTTCTGAAGATAACAATGAAAGAAAACGGTGAGCTCAACTAGCCTAGTAAAGAATATTATGACTAAGATAATGTAGAATAAATTATCCTTAGTTTTTAACAGTATAAAAATTGATAGAATACAATAGATGTAAGACCCCAACTTTTATGAATAAAGATTAATTTTTCTTGATTTTTTTTTGAATAATAAGTTGTGGATTTGATATAATGTTATAATTATGCGTAATATTTACAAATTTTACAAAGTAAGCAAATTGTCATAAAATATTCAATTGGTCGGGGAATATTCGTTTTATCAGAGAATATTTGTACGACGGCACAATCATTAGTGGACCCCACAACAAAATTACTGTCGGAGTTAGAAAACGACAGAAATATCTTTTTATAAAAATAACGGCGAAAATTTTATCGTTAACTATTGAAATATCCGGTGATAAAAGTACAGTAATATGTGTGGTTGCATAATAGCACATGGTATTGATTATTGATGCTTACGTGAGAAGTTACTCAGCTTTATTCAATTATTGCCATAATAATTGCTGCATAGTATCTCACGTTATTGATTCAATTATTGTACAATATTTTATATTATTAAATTAATAATTAAGACAACAAAGTTATTTATATTATTATTTGTATTATTGATGATGTCTGGAAAGTTCTGTCAAGGAAAGGGGCTTGGTCACCTAATTACGCCCCAATAGGGAGAAATCCTTATCGAAAAGCCCCCTCTTTCCTGAGAATAATCTGGTTGTTAAATATTGCGAGTTATAATAATGATGAATAAATATTGTTAAAAATGTGTTTTGAGAAGTCAAGTGAGTTGAGATAAATAGATGGGATTTTTCTGAAGTATTTCTTATAAATTTGGCTTATTATATGGAACCCCACTTACCCATTTTTCAAAATAGTCGGGAGAATTCCATGTCACGGGGGGAGTAAGTTTTATTATTATTATTATTATTATTATTATTATTATTATTATTATTATTATTATTATTATTATTATTATTATTATTATTATAAGTTTTGTTTTTTATGTAAAATAAAATATATTATATTTTATTATGCATAGTATTTGCATAGTGTCTGCATAGTAAAAATTAGAAAAAAATTTACAAATTTTTTGCTCCCGTGAAGTTGCCAATGTGCAGTCTGTGATTATTTTCCTAAATAGTATCCTATCATTCTTCTATAAATAGGATGCTTAGTTTAGAAATAAAAATCACGCCAGAATCAGAGAATTCTTCTTCTATAATATTGAGCGTATTTCTTTTAATTTTAAGGAAGCTTTGAGTGTATAAAACAGTACAAGTTTTCTTCAAGAATATCTCCGCTATACAAGTCGGAATTACTCTCCCACTAAAGTAAGCGATATTATTGTCATTCAATATTCGTAAGAAATAATATTTTCTTTCATACTCTATAGTATGTAAGTAATATTATTTCATTTCGTATTCCTAATTCTACACTTATGTTGATAAGTATTGCCTCTATACTCCTTGAAATTAGTAGAATATCCTTGAAATTTGCGCTTCATCTAGTATCGTTTTACAAAGATATTTTTTTGAACATTCTTGTTAAATTTTAAGCTTTTTATGTCGGAGTACTATTCATAGGCACTATTCATACATATGACACTATTTATACATATGGTACTATTCATGAAGTACTATTCACGGGATACTATTCTTGAAGTACTATTAACGGGGTACTATTCACTAGGGTACTATTCACCCGGGGTACTATTCATGATAAAAATTGATTTCTTTTCTGTCTAAATCATTTTTGATACAATATTTTTCTTGAATTCTACTCCACAAAGCAGTATCAGGTTGACAACTTCGACATTATTGAATTTTGGATAAATTAAATTATAAATTTGTAAAATTTATCCTTAATTTCGTTTGATTGAATTCTTATATCATTGCCATCATTCTCGTGTTTATATTGTGATGAAAGTCATCTTTGGCCCGTAATGCATAGATGGATTGTTGATTGGTATGATTATGACCAGGGATTATTCGGTATAATCATAACCTGTAATGTTACAAATGATGTGGTAAAAGTCCCATTGGCCCGTAGTGCATTGATGGATAGTTCTTGGTATGATCATGACCATGGGTTCTCTTTGGCCAAGGGTGCAAAGATGAATTATTGATTGGCATGATCATGACCATTGGTGATAACACGAATATCCTTAGCCCGTAGTGCATGGATAATTCGTGGATGTGATATTAATAAATATCCTTGGCCCATACTGCATGGATAATTCAGTGATGTGGATTATTTATTGAGCTGAGTCTCAGCGATAAAATTGATGATAAACTTTTTAAATCATAAAAGATACTAGATATCATGCTCTACTTGACTCTTCTAATGGATTGCTTGTTCCACTGCAGTTAAACTTGTTGTTTATTGTATTCTATCAGTTTAACACTGTTGAAGGCTAACAATAATTTATTCTGCATTATCTTAGTCATAATATTCTTTACTTGGCTAGTTCAGCTCACCCTTTTCTTTCACTGTTCTCTTCAAGAAATTAGAATATAGCTGGGACTAGTCAGGAAACGGAGTGATGGTCCGAGATGGTTGCCATAGTAGTCCTCACTATTCTATGAAATAGTGTGATAATAATTGTAATGAGGACTTTGTCTGAGTTTGGATATTGTCTACGAGAAAATATTCGTATTGAAACTCAACTATTGTATTGTCGTATTTTGCAAGACAGTTGTATAAATTAAGTTTGAATCTAAATTATGTACCATGTATTTGGCGACCAAAGATGGGTGATGTATACCTATTTTGGGGGCATCATAATTAGTATCAAAGCTTAGGGATATGATCCCTGGCTAAGATGTGAGGCTAGAACTAGGAGGGGTTAGGCGGGTAAATCCTTCTCTAGTATGACCTACCTAAGCTTACTTATTATTTAATTTGTGTGACGCCCCCAAATCCGGGTACTTTTTACCTCAGATCTGGTACATCATTTCTAGAACTATTACGGAAGATATAAACTTAAATTATTTATACATTAAACTTTTACACATCATTCCCAAGGTCTACAACCTTAACTAAATACATACCTTTAATATCTAAAAAGGTTTACAATGCTATTTTCGTCAGAAAATTTAATAGATCTAGCTGCACCATAATTTAATCTTGTACTTTGCCTTTGCTTCTGTCCTTATTCAATCTTTCATCTTAATCTGAAAATTTTATCATGATATAGCAAGGGTGAGCAACAAGTTTGCCCAGCAAGTTTAAATTTAATTGAGGATATATCATGATTGAAAAGAATGACTAAACTTTCAAGTTTTCAACAATATAATAATTGTGAAATAACATGAATCATGTTTCAATAATTGCATGACTAAATCAATAATGTTTGAAGGTTAACAATGACCATGAACAATTTAACTGAACCTTATGGTAATGAAGGTGATCAGCCTTTCATACCTGATGTACATATACAACATGCACTAAGTACGAATCAATAATCTGTATAGATGTCAATAATCAATAATAATTATTCACCAACATGCTTTAAACATACAACTCAAGTTTGAGTTAAGGAAACTTGCATGCATAGTCGATTATCGCTACGTAATTTAATTTATTCTCTTTATTGAAAAGACCTATCAGCTATAAGATTGATCTTTAAATTAGCATATCATACCTTATTCCATAATACTATCTAGCCCTTAATCACATAATCACATATTAGATAATCTTACCACCATATTCATTTACTTACTTATAATCTCATCATCTTATATTAATTTGTCTAACCTTCACTCACAAAGTTAAGTATTAGACATTACACCTTAGTCTTAGTAGTATCATTATACTTTGATAATCTTTTCATTACTTATAACTTATACTTATAAGTTTTCCCTTTATATGTTATCTTAGCAAGCTAGATAACCTTTCAGTAAACTGAAATATCATTTAAGTAAACCGAATTACATTTCAGCATCCTGAAATTACTATTTCAGCAGACCACAAAATATTTCAGTAGAATGAAACCATTTCAGCAATCCAAAATCCAATTCAGCACCCTGAATTCTCATTTTAGTCTATTACAAGCATAACATAGTTCATAGAATACCAAATTCAACAATTACATTGAAAATATCATAAATCTCTTATTTTAATCTCCCGTCAAATATTATTAATTATGTAATAATATTTTACGCTAAGGTTATTAACCTTTTAATAACATTCCAATCAAATACTACTAATAATATCTTAATCCAATATTATTAGTCATATAAAAATAATTGAAGTCATTAATCACATTAATAAACAATTGTTTTCAATTATTTCCTTTTATTAATCAACTTGTTTAAGCATTCTAAAATGCCATAAATTTCATAACACCTCAGACCCGACCCAAAACCTTCGTCACAAATCTGCATAAATCATGCTTAAGGGTCTCAAGTCATAAATCATATTTTTCATATTTTTGGACATCATATATTTAATTAAATCCATTTATCCATTTATCATCATTTAGATTAAAAATACCAAATCAGTCCCAACAAATTTTCTTTTCTGGTATTTAGCAGAATATAGCCTCATATTGAACATATATTTTTCTCGGAATTTTTAAAATTGATTTACTATATTTAAATAATCCATAATAGCCAAATATTCTCAAATTTTTCATAAATCGAGATTAACTCCAAGAATTCTAAAATTTTTACAGTATGTTCCTGTTATACACATGTACTTCCAGTAAATATTTTTTAATATTTGGACTTATACACAGAGAGTTATTCAGGTGGCTTCATAAAATTAGCCCTTCACCGTAAAATCTATATCTCTCAAACCGTATGGCCAAAAATTCTCAAATTTTTATACAATCTTCATATCTTCTGATATTATCACTCCAAATTTTTCTCGGATTTTTAAAACATAAAAAGTGGACGAAAATACCCCCGCTGCTGACTGGTCCAAAATAGTTTTAAGAAAACGGAACAGTTTTCACCAAAATCAACACCACGACTTTTAGAAACGTGATTTTAGAACAGTTTTCTTTTCTTTTGATTCCCCTAACCAAATCAACACCCAATATGGGTAAATCCATACTTGAATCCATGAAAAACACATAGATTATAGGGGTTTGAACTTTCAAATCAAAAACCCCCTTCCATCAAATTACAAAAAAAAAAGAATAAAGCTTAGAAGAAAAAAATTATTTTATACCTTTGTTTCTTCTTCTTCTTCTACCATGGAGGATCTTTCTCCTCCTTCCTTCTTCCATGGCTTCGGCCACTCTTCTCTTTCTCTCCCTCTTTCTTCTTTTTCCCGTTCTTCTCTCTTTCTCTTTCTTCTTTCTTTTCATCTTTTTCTTTTTATCTTCTCTTTCCTTCTTATCTATTTTTCTTTTATCCTTTTTATCTTCTTATCCTCTTTCTTCTCCTCTTATCCGTTCCTTTCTCCTTTCATTTTTTTTAATGCTTCAAGTGTCCAACATGCCCTCATTAATTGGGTTTAAAAATTGGGTCACTCTCTTTAATCTTTTGGGCTTTCAATTAATCCTTTGGGCTATGTAGTATTAACATAATTCAATTATTTCCATCTTTAACCACCCTAAATATTTAATTAGGGTATTCATTCCAAATATTTAGAATTTAAACCATTACTCTTGTACATTAAATTCTATAACCCAAATAAACTTGTTTTAATTAAATTATAAAATTAATAACTTGAGATAATAAAAAATATATCTCTTAACTTAATATAATTTTTAATATTATTAGTCTCCCACAAGTGGGCTTAGTTTGGGTCCCTTAATTAATTCCATTGAGCTAGCAATTTTACTTGTTTTACTTACTAACAAAATTAACTTGGGCTTTCAACCCTAATTAAATTGGGTCATTATAATACTTGTCCCATACATAATATATTGGGCTAGATTAAATAATTTAATTTAATGGACTTATTTAAGTTATATAAGTTATATAGGCCATTTAAATCTCATACCATATTTAAGTAACTTATTTAAGTTATATAATTTATATTGTATAATTAAATTTAATTTTCTCTTCATCTTCATAAATTGTTTTCAAACAATTTATTTATATATTAAATATATAAATTTAATATATTCAATTATTTATTCAAATATGAATTTAATTTACTAACTAGTTGATACCAATATACATATTCACATATTGGATCTCATCTCATATTTTTTACTTTACCTCCTTTGGTATAATATTAAATATTATACCATTATCCATATAACATACTTCACTTGTCACACTAATTTTGACTTTTCTCCATAAAAAGTCAATTGTTAACTTTGACCAAAAGTCAACATTTACACATTTTATGTTTACTGTTCATTCTGACTAAACTTGACGTTCCGGACGCAACCGAGCAGTCCATGCTTCAAAAATTTATCTCTAACTCAAATTTTGAGTTTTAAATTACTCTCTTCTTATTACTAATCGTATTAACTAACGACTTTATACTTATTCAAATTCTTATTTGCCAGTCAAGGCCAACGTTCAAACCATGTTAATTACTAACATAGTTCTATCTTGATCCTTATATCATTAACTTAATTCATCATTCCTCTTGCTAAAATATATATAACATCTTACTAAGTATATATATTTCTATACATATACTCATCTTCGTTTAACCTCATAGCATCTCTTCATGTGAAATCTTATCTCCTTAATAAAATTTCCATATGTACTTATATAACATTTCTTAGACTATTCAGTTCACATCGAATTTACAGGTATCGTAATACCTTATTCTTGATTTTCCTTCAAGTACATATTAATTTATTTTTAGGGTTTGGGAATTTTTGTAACCCATACTTTCTCTAATTTAATTCGAATAGCAAACCATATAGGTTTTACTTGAAAATTTTAAATAAATCCTCAAATTCTCATCTAGGTTTTATTCTTTAACCTTTATTCTAATCATTCGCGATTTTATGAATTTTTGGGTTATTACATTCACCCCTTCTTCTAAGAATTTCGTCCTCGAAATTAAAGCATACTAATCTCTGCTTATTCTCTTGATCTAAACTAGGTTTTTAACTTAACCTTTACAATTTCCTCATTTGAGGATTTCTCATCTATTATCACATTTCACCATAACTACTCACTAGAAGTTTACATCTTTTAAACATTGATCAAAACTAGGTTGTCATAATAATCTTTATTCAATCATCTCAGATTCTACTCGTACACAACGAGTTCACACTATTTCATATCCATCCTCACATACTACCACAACATTACTCTGAAGAGTTTAAAAATATTTTCATGTGTCTGAGGGATCATAAAAACTATGAACTTTGAGGTTTAAGGGTATTTCTACCAGCTACCTCTTTCAATTACAAAAGAAAGGTACTCTACATATGAAACATTTCTTTAATAGGTATGTTTACAATCACGAAGAAGGTAAACTACCGATGTGGGTACTTTAGATGATCAGTCTATTATACCTTACTAATCAGAACGACTATATGCGTTCTTAGATTGGAAAATTTTATCCAATTAGTATATCCCCATTTTCAGGGTTATTCACCTCAAACTCATCATAAGATTCCGCCCCAAAACAATTTGGTTTGGCATAAGCTTTCAAAGAATACTTTGAATTTCATAAACATTTGTCTAGCTGAATCAAATAGCTTAGACGTATATCAATAATTCGAATTTCAATCGAAACATTTCTGGCCAAATTCAGTTGGCAATAAATTATCTTTAAAATTCTTAAAATCATTTTGACGTCATGATACCATCATTTGGTGATTTTATCATACTACATCATACCATAGTGGGCTGGCGATCCTTAGATCACATCCAACACTAAGTAATACTCCATTGATGACTCCATCATTTTTATCATCTCTGCACCAGGTTCCATGATGCATTGATGATATATAAAATACATTTTGATCATTCAAATCATTTTTGTCTAGCTGAATCAATTAGCATAGACTCTTTTTTAAACTGTTCAAAACCATTGAAAATCATCTTTGGAGTCATCATACCACAACAGGTAACGATGTGTTAGTGGCTCGAAGTCCACACCTACACACTTGTCACCATGTGTTGAGGATAACAAAAATTCATTTTTAAAGGCGCATCAGTGCGAATTTAGCTTGATGTCATTCGAAGTCTAGTGTCAACATCGGGATTTTTATTTGTCCATTTTCGTTACTTGTTCTTTGGTGTTCTCATGTTAGGTGAGATTTGTTTGAAAAAACAAGTGAAAAAGGTCCGATATGTGTAATGTCGACGATTTGACTGTAAGAGTTGCTAGTTGGTGTTTTTAACTGGTTGCACCAACACAATCGAGAAAAGGTTTGCACATTGACCCAATGATGTAACACTGCTAAACGGTTCGGTGAAACCGAGATTCATTTGGGTTCGAGGGCTTGATTATGTGGAGGGAAGGTGTTAGGCACCCCCCGACATCCGTGTTGCCACGGTGACTGACACTTTTCAAGAAACTATTATATGAATGTGTGTGTGTGTGTGTGGAGCAATGTGCAATTTATTTAGAAGTAGTGCGAGGCCTCGTTCGCACCTATATACAAAGGATTTGAATTTATATAAAAATTCAGTTTTAGCAAGATATAGCAATGAAATTTTGTAAAAGAGGTTTTTCAAACCCTATGCTCAATAGGAATTGAGACCTTTTCATACTTCTATTTTATTATTAAATGTTCGGCTTGTTTGCTTTTATTTTTGAGATGCGAGGTATCTTCGAGAAAATAATATACAACGATCTTAACTCTCCTCATCAAACATGATGACCATCCAAGAAATTCAAACACCGTAAATAATGTACAAGCTGCTTACAGCTGAAAATGTCCATCACTGAAACCGAATCTAGATTCAGTAGAATGAATTTGTGATCACATGATTTCTAAGCTCACATGATGTCATGATTTATATGAAAAGCGATGGCGAGTTATATATAAAAAAGATATATATATATATATATATATATATATATAAACATGATCAACCACCATGAAGCACCTCCATGGGGATCAAAAATGTAAATATATAAAAGCGGTATATATATATATATATATATATATATATATATATATATATATATATATATATATATATATGGACATGATCAACCACCACGAAGCACCTCCATGGGGATCGAAATATAAATAAAAGTCGTAAAAGGCGATCAACATGAAGTAAACTCCATGCGAGACTAAATGTAAATAAAGTAGTAAAATGCCTCAAAGTAAACTTCAGGCCTGACAAAAATGTAAATATATATATATATAAGCAGTAAACGCACTGGATATAAAATTCACTCATCGAACAAAGTTCAACAACAATTCATATATATATATATATATATATATATATATATATAAAAGCAATAAACGCTCCGGATGTAAAATTTAGGCTCATCAGACAGAGTTTGACAACAATTTATATATATAAGGGAAGTTCAAAAGCATAAATGTTAAATAGCATAATTCCTTAAAGAGCATAACTATTTAAAAACAAAAAAGTCAAGCCTTCCTTGTCCGTGTCTGCGATTCCAAAAACTCAGCCCTAGCTTCTCTCCTCTATTCTCTCCAAATTCCTAGCTTTTCTCCTCTATTCTCTCTAAATCGGACGCAAGCAAAGCTAAATCCCTAGCATCTCTCTTTTCGCTTCTCTCCAAATCAGGTATGTGAATGTTAGTTCCTCTATTTTTGCGATAAGTACTATTTTCATATAAAATAGTTATGTTTTTGCGATTTTGGGATATTGGGATTTTGGAAAAGACGCGTTATGTAGCCAAGTTCAAAAGCATAAGGTTTATTAGTTCTTTTCCACTCTTTGTAAGTCTTTAATATTCTAATTTTATTAGTGCTTCTTCACAGTTCTTGTTCATCTTTTAGTAAGCTCAATTTGATTTGTAATTATGTTTTTTTTTTCAGGGTTCTTTTTAATTTCACTACTTTTACTGTTCTGTTTTGTTTCTTGTATTTTCTTGATTAATCTCAAAAAAATGGAGGCTCAATACTGAATTTGGTCTGGATGTGTTGTTTGAGTTGACGGGTTAGTGGTAATTAAGGAGATTTTGATCTAGATTTGAGGCCCTACTTTTCAATTTCAGTGGTACATTATGCACTTCCAAATTTGCAAGCATTACGTTCTCTTAAATGTTAATGTTTCTCTTCTTCTTTTTTCTGTTTTTTTTCCTACAGCCTTTACTACTGAATTTGCCTAATCAGAGAAAAATGCATAATTTTTTATTGTTAGGACTTTTTTCAGTAATTTTTTTTATTATCACCGGGATGTACTTATTTTTCACTATAATGTCTTCATTAGAAAGGTGTTATTTTAGTGATATTTTTTTAAAAGAATTTTGTGTTAAGCATGAGTAGAGTTTGTTGTCTGCCACTTATTTGATTGGAGAGCCACAGGAAACAATGGTTTGTAGTTATTTTTTTGGTTTTTTTTATATATTGGGATGCACCATGTGTTTTAGGCGTTGAGATCAGATAAGCCCCTCTTACTCTGTGGTGCTCAACAACATAAATATCACATATCGGGCAAATTAAATCTAGAATCCTTAATATAAACCTGTTCATTTGTTTGCAATTTGTTAGGTTCTGAGTTGGATGCTTCAATAATTGTATATTTATGACACTTTTTGAGGTTAGTTCATTTAAAGATTTTTGTAATCCTACTTTGACATGCTCGATTCATTTATTGTTTCCATGTTGTAGTAGCAGCCTGTGGTTTAATATGCTTATATGCTCCTAAATCCTAATATTCATATCTGACTAGTTTCAAGCATTCATTTAGTGTTTGGTCGAGTGCATATGGTAAGCCTTAGGTTTTTTGGACACCAAGATATAAGCATTCTTAGGTTAACTGCATCCTACTTGAAGCTATATATTTATCAATACAACATCTAACAGCTAACCAAGCGAATAGCCTAGGTTGTTTATGTACTTGCTTGACCTAAATGAAATTGCTCCTAGTTATAATTTAGCTTCCTCCGACGGTTAAGTAGGTTGTGGGAGTGATGAAGTTACAATATAAGCTCAAGGTAGTTACTTCAATATTTCTATGTATGCCATTGGACTCTAGTCTCAAACATGCTTAACTACTTTCTTTTACTATGCACACAGTTTCAGTAAGTTACCAGTGTAATCAACTTATCAAAAGATTTGGTGGAAAAGAAAAGAAAAATCAAGAGTTGGTGGAAAATATTGAAGAGATGAAATTGAAGAATGAAAGACTGAAGAAAAAAGTGGTGTACTCGGTTTTTCTTTTTTCTTTCATGTTGTGGTTTTTGTTGTTTGTAATGTAGTTGTAGTTGTGTTGTAATGAAATTATTTTATGTAATGAAGTTACAAGTTGTAGTTGCTTTGTAATGAAAGCTGTTGTTTGTACTATAATGAGTTAAAAAGGCTAGAAGCAACCACAAGAGTATTGTCAAATTAGATGGACAACTTTTTTACTATTATCATGTGGCATTACTCTAAGAGTAGGTTTTTGATTTCACTTTTCTAAATTTCTAAAATACAGAATACGCTAGTGTCTTTGTTGCTTTCTTGTCCAGGTCTTTCTGGTGCATCAACAAAAAATTAAATGCCAATCAAATAGATTTGTCAAACTCGGCATTCAGAAAGTGTTCCCATCTCGGGTCTCAAAGTTTGATGTATGCTCTTATGCAACATTTTTTTTAACAGACCATTATAATTGCATGAACTTTCATGTCCCAAAACAAAGAAGAAAATTTGAGGTAATTCTAATAATGCATGCAGCAACTATTGTACTTATCTCCCCACCCACCATACAGAATAAACGCAATAATTCAAATTGAGAGTGATTAATCATTCTCCTTAAACTATGCCGCTAATTTCAAATTTAACTTAATTTATAAGAGTTCCTATCTTAGTTGAGAAGCTTTCATAATTAAGCCAAACCCCTAAGTAATATATGTACTATATGAGTATGTAAAATTTCATCATTTACATATGTAGCTACCATAGGCTTTTTCCATCAAAAGGGAATGGAAAAGGAGGAGTCTATTAGAAACTCTAGTAACTTTGGTCATAAAACTTTGTAATGTAATGTAATGAAAATTTTTAAGTGAGGAGCAATAATGGAAAAAATGGTGAATTACAATGTGCTTCTGGTATATCTTGCAAAAGTATCTTTTTAGTTTTGTGGATTATAGAGAAGTGCTATTGATTTGCTGCAAAGCTGTACATAAAGGTCTCTAATACCATTAGCATATATTTATTGTACTAATATACAAAGCATTATCCTTTCACTGGAGTAAATCCAACAAAAATAATTGAATCATAATTTATTGATACAGCTCCAAATGCATAATTTAACAAAGACTGAACCAAAATTGCTTGTAAATACCCTAAATATAAACCTTAAGTATCCATATGCAACCGGAAGTACCCTTTATTGAACTTAAGAAAGTCATAATACCCAAAATAACAATTGAGATGAATACAAATAAATAATAGTATTGAGGTGGAATGAAGCCTTAATAGCCATTGCTATCTTATTCAACAAACGGTTACAACAAAAATGTAAGTAGTATAATTAAGGTTTTGGTTCGAGTGGTATTACTCAATTTATGATTATGATCACTTATCTCGATTCTCGAAATTAAAATATTAGAATATCGTCTAAAAAAATACTGGCAATGTCTAATTACAAAAAAAGTCATATTATACAATATATGAAAATATAATTATATATTCATTATTTATATGACTTATAAAATAAACAATAATAATAATTTGCATGAATTACTATGAACCCATTTTTCTCTCAAATTTCAAGTTTCAAATACATATGTTAGTATTACATTGATTCTTTAGCATCATGGTAAATTTTTAGCATTCATTACGTATCATTTTGTTTGACATATATATTTGAAATCTCAATTTTTTTTTAATTTACATAGATTAAACTCTTGAGATTAATCAAGAAAATACAAGAAACAAAACAGAACAGTAAAAGTAGTGAAATTAAAAAGAACCCTGAAAACAAAATATAATTACAAATCAAATTGAGCTTACTAAAAGATGAACAAGAACTGTGAGGAAGCACTAATAAAATTAGAATATTAAAGACTTACAAAGAGTGAAAAAGTACTCAGCTTTGGATCTCTGAGACTTACCTAGCTTTGATTTGGAGAGAAGAGAGAAGCTTTTTGCCGATTTAGAGAGAAGATTGGGTTAAGATTCGGAAAGAAGCGATGGAGAGAAGAGAGAAGCTAGGGCACGAAGCGATGGAGAGAAGAGAGACGCTATGGAGAGAGAAAGAAGCTAAGGCACGGTTTTGGGTTTCTGATAAAACACGGAACAATGTTTTGGGTTTTTAGAAAAACACACGGAAGGTTTAAATACTTATGTTTTTTAAGGAATTATGTTGTTTAAGCATTATGCTTTTGAACTTGGCTGTATATATATATATATATATATATATATATATATATATATATATATATATAGCAAGTAAACGCTCCAGACATAAGTCTAGGCTCAATCGAGGCATAACTCGATAATGTTAGTCCATATATAAATATATACATATATAAGTATATATATACAGACATAAATGAAAACCACGGACCGAAGTCCGGGCATACACACACAACACGACTCTCAACGTGAAGAATAATGTGTGCAAAGATGAAGAGAAAGGCTTTATATAGTGTGAGAAGGCTTATAGTGGGCTGCCAAAGCAGGCCTCTATGACTCTAGATGGATAAACACTCAGCTCCCGCCGATAAAATATAGCTATATGTGAGCTAACAGGTGTTTAAAATGAGAAAGCACTCAATATGGGGTGTGTACAAAGCAAATTGGACAGGGCTTCCTCGCCTTTTCTTTTTTTAATATGGCCACCCCAAGCCCTCTATTTATAGAGGGGGGAGCCGCAGTGCACTGCTGGTGCCGAAGAATGCCCCGGATCCGTGGGTCCCTACTATCTCAATCACGTGCACTCGTGCCTTTGTGATGTCCGTCAACTTGCGAACTTCAATCCGAGCATCCGAACGAGGTGTATAAGACCTTCTTCGGACCGCTTTTGTCGAGAGTTATGCAATGACATGGGATTAGAGGTTGTACAAGGTCAGGAAGAGGGGACCATGCCTTTGGTATTCAAGCTTCAAATTCTATCCGGTGTGCTACCACGCGTAATAGTCACTCGGGATTGGAACTCCTTGGCTCTTGTGGGACATTGTTGTGTAGAAATGTATGTATAAAATGTTGAGACGGCGCGCTGGGGTTGAGGTGGCAAGATGACAATTTTCATCCTCACCGGGGTTATCTCTGGTTTAGGATGATAACAGACGTTGCTCATGGTTACATCTGATATTGGACTGCTGCAAGTGTTTGAATTCCGCAAGGTCATCTGTAAGTGTGCCTGTCTTCCCGGTGTTATCTTCGGGTCTTTGGTATGAGTGCCTCGGTAGGAGGTCTGAGATTGAAGCTGATCGCATGCATTTGAAACAAGTATTTCCGGAGTTATCGCCAGAACTGCAACAGCATTCCTTGGGGTTATCTCCAAGGACGAAACTCGGGGTTATCTCCGAGGTTGGAATGGATACTCCCGGTGTGTGTTCTGGGGTTGATACTGAACTTCCGGTAGTATCCGGAATGGATGTGAGCTATCTTCCATGGTTATCTCTGAAAGACGAATTTGCCCTCCTACAATGTTAGTAACAGGTGTGCAACAAATTTCGAGTGTCTACAGATGCCCATCTTTATCATATTCATACAATGCAAGGCATGGATAGGATAAATAATGCTAGACACTTGAAATGCAACAAGATAAACATGATGCCATGTGCAGCAATATGATGCAAATGTATGATGCATAAATGAATGATTGCTGGTTCCTTGTTAATTCTGCCGGGGATGACAATCAGTAATGTCTTGGACATGCGATCCAAGTTTTTAAGGATGTTGATGTTGGGGCTATCACCAAAGTCATGGATCCTTGATACAGACTTCTACTCCATAGAGGTGCCTCTCGTGTGCAAGAAATCTGTGGGGGTAAAGCTTTGTCTGTTTTGAGGATGTGTATAACATATTCCATCATCGATCCTCTCCGATGAGGATGGTCTTCTTTGGTTTGTGTCACCAACATATACCACGATTTTGTTGGAGTTACTGCCAATAGTGTGTAGTGTCAGGGCTGCCTGACCTTCGCTGATGTGATTATCACCGGATAGATCCCTGTTAGGCAAATTGTCAAGGCTGATTGATGTTCATTGATGTGTGTATCAATGGTTGCATTGCGTTGTGACCCTTGCTGGGGAGTATGTCAAGGCTGCTTGACCTTCATTGACGCGTATATCAATGGTTGAATTATGTTGTGACCCCCGCCAAGGATACTTTATCAATGTCTAACTTCGGCATTGTAACCCCCTCCGGGGATACGTAGACATGGATACGTTGCTTCGATGGGTTTACTTGCCATCGGCTGAGATAACGTCAAGGTTGTTTGACCTTCATTGATGTGTGTATCAATGGTTGAGAATGCGTTGTAACCCCCTCCGGGGATATATTATCAATGAAATCCTGCGTTGTGACCCTCGTCGGGGATACTTAGATGTTTGAAATTCTGCATTGTGACCCTGTCGGGGATATGTCTTTTAGGGTTACGTCCCTGTGTTTGGCAGCATCGGACCTGTGTGAGGTATTGCCGAGCATAATTTACAAAAGCTGAGCTCATCGGTATAGTGTACCTTGTTTTCAGGTAAATACCAATGAGTGATATGCAGAGCCAAAGTTTGGTCCGTGAAAACAAGGATTTCAGGCTATTCCGCTCAATCGCGTAGCATTTTTATTCTTGATTTGACCTTTTCAGCTTATGAGACCTCCTTTGCAACTTGAACTAGACCGAACCAGAGGTGTGGGCCCCATGTAAGGGTGCCACAGGTACACCTACGGCCATCCATGGGTATGAAAGGCCTGCGGGTTTCTTTCATAAATCACTTTCAAGTTACACCGCGAAGGAAATCCGAGAGCTCTTCTTGGACACTCACTGAGTTCGGGGTGACTTTACTTGCACATTTGCCACCGTACAAGTGTTCTTCACTGTCCTGGTAACATATGCATGTATTTTTTTTCCAGTTTATATCCGTTGGAAAATGATTTATCACATGAAATGCACTTAGACACATAGTAGTGAATATGTATGATGATATAACTTTATAAAAAAATATTCAACACACAGTAAATGTTAGTTTTAAACCATGTTGAACATAATGATGTGAAAAAATTTGACTTTTAAAACAGTCAAATTGGCACCTTTTACTGTCATTTCTTATCCTATTTGAGGACAAATGAGTAAAGGTAAAAAAGTAAAATAATCCTGGTAATTAGACTACACTTATAGATTTTTTTACTGTAATGTATTAATGCATGTAGGATGTATATGATTGTGGGTAGGTGTGCTACTGAATGGCCACCTAGTCATGCCTATGTGAATGCGGATAGTCCCATTTACAAAGGGGGCTATGGCAAAAATTTTCCAAAATGTAGGCATTGGGTAGTCATGCATTTTTAACTCTACTGTAGATGTATGTTAAAATAATGCATGCATGCATATAGTCATAAAAATGCATTTTAAACAAAACGCTAGGTAAGAATTTACAACACCCTTTTTGAGGTGATTTGGAGATTTGTTGTCCAGATATTATGGATCCGGATCAGCCGAGTAGTTCTCGCAGGACCACTTCTTGTGTACAAAGAAGGGATTCTGAAGTGCCTCGACCCCGTTCTGTTTGACAGCCTCGTTGCTTGGTGGAGGCGGTGATACGTCCTATCCAGGTTGAAGTGCCGGATGTCGAGGACGAGGAGGAGGATGTACTGGTTGAGGTTCCTGCTCCCGCTGCACATGTTCCCCATAGGGATTTGCAAGGTATTCAAGTGGCGAACCCAGAGCTTCTGGGCGACTTGAGTTGATATCCTTCAGTCTACCTGCATGCAAACGAGGTATAAAGTTAGATCTTAATCTTCCTTGTTTCCTATTGATGAGGAGTAAAGGGTTCTAATGTTAATCTGCATTTGATGTAGGTTCCCGTCTTTACACAACCTCGAGGGAATTGGTTCAGCATCCACTCTATGTATCAGGCTTTGCATGATGACTATAGAGCGATTGTACATGGCGTGGGATTCGGGATGTTCTTTTCCATTCTTCCCCGTCGTTGTCCCTGGGGTTACCTCAGGGCATTGTCTAAGCGCTGGTTTCACCAGACTCTGTCACTCCATTTGTTGGACTGTGAGGTGATGATGACGCCGATGGATTGGCGGTTTATCACATGTATGGAGTTTGGAGGGGATCTAGTGCCTTGTACGGTGGATATTGCCCCTACTATCGTAGATCCTTACTAGGAGTTCAAGCGAAGGCGCTCAAGGGTAGGACTTTACGTACAGGTCCTTTGAGCGTAGATACTATGAGCGGGCTGTTGAGTGAGACCATACCCAATGATGTGAGAGTCAGGGATTGCATTCTTCGGCGATTATTCCTGATGATCATTAAGGGTTGCTTCATAGCAGATAACTTTTCTACGGTGTCCTTCACTTTGATCAGTGCCACTCGACACGTGGACCATATAGGAGATTATGATTGGGGTTCCTACACCTTCTTCTACTTCCTCAGGGGAGTGCGCATGCAATCGCAGGGCTTGACCGAGGCTTGGTTAGGATTCTACCCGTTTCAGCTGGTGAGTATATCTCTTGTCTTTTCCCACATATAGGTTCAGAGTGTTGACTGACAGCAGATGTTTGCCTTCGTGTTGGCAGTTTTGGGCCTATGAGAGGCTTCCATGTCTACGTCCTGTGAGCGTGTTAGGTTTAGACACCTATCCACAAGGACGGAGATGGCATCATTCCATACTGGCAGAGGTCCCTGTTGCTGAGGGTTTCACTCATTGTCACCTACAGCTGGAGTTATTGACAGCGGATGTCATCATATATGTTCCCTACTCTGGGGAGCATTTGAGAATTGGATTTGAAGATAGGTACCCGACTGGTGTCGAGCACGTGATTTCCACCCATAGGATTCCTCTCTTCATAGATGGAGGATGGGAGCTCTATTTAGGAGAGCGTGCTATCAGGAGCACTATAGGAGAGATTCGCATGCCGATCTTGCCTCCTGCTAGGCGTTATTAGCCTGTTTCGCAGTCAACCGTTATTGATATCCCATTGTTGGGGATTGATGGTTTTATATTATCAGAGGGTCCCTGCACTCAGGAGATGTTCCAGCATTGGTGGTTCCCTCGTACCATTGGAACCCAGACCCGCACCACTCAGTTCATGGGGGATATGGTTCCAGGATCCGTGATGATGACGGATTAGCTAGCATGTGTCAGAGATCCGACTCATGTGACACAGATTGACAGTTTGACCCGGCAGTTGGACTGGGCACATTTCTTTATCCGGCACTTGGGTAGAGATCCTTTAGAGGCAGATACTTTTGATCCATCCACTTCGCACTGCCCCTCGGTGACTCATATAAGGCTTTGCACGGCAGATCCTCCTCAGATAGGCTCGACATCCTGTATATAGAGATCTAGTGACTCAGGAGGAGTTACATCAGGTGGACAGGATTGATGATGTAGATATTGACACCATTGACTTCTTCTGATGTATATTCTCGTTATCTCTTTTGATAAGCCTATGTTTAGACATTGGGTAGCTTCGCCCCATTCTCGCAATATCTTTTGATAGGCCTCTGTTAGATGTAGGGCAGTTTTGCCCCATTTCCCTGTATTTTAGTTGTACAAAGATGTATTAGATGATGATATACTTAGGAATGTATGTACAGATTTCCATTCCCTATATCATATTGCCATCTATTGTATCATGCATGTTATTATGTTATGCATATATATGTATGTCCAGAGATATTCAGCATTGACCCTTAGATGGTCTTATGACACGGCCCGTACAGATGTCTTCTTCGACAATTAGCCGTATTGATCATACCCCACCATTTTTGGTGCCATTGGGTATGCGATCGTGGTATGATAGTATGTCACCATTAGACAAGGTGACTGCAGATCATTTGTTGCAGTATACTATGACCTTGCTGATGTTTCAGGTTCCCACAAGATTCATGGAGAGCATGCTAGAGCACTGGGTATCGGAGAGGCAGGTTTTCCAATTTGGGACCCAGGAGTTGACTCCTACTTTGGAGGAGTATGCACGTTTGACGATGCTGCCACTGGACAGACCTTGCGTGTATATGGAGATTGGAGACATGAGTAGGCAGTTCATGACCCTCATTGGCTTGAGGCGTAGAGTGGTGCAGGAAGAGATCACATCTGGCCACGTTATCTCCCAACGTTTCCTGTTTAACAGATTTGGCCCAGAGGATAGTTATGCATGACATTCTAGGGATTTCACCACACCAGAGGATCATTGGCATTTAGCCAGAGTAGATGTACTGCTATTGTGCATACTATCATATGTTTACATGCCACGATACATGGATGAGTTGGTTATTGGCGTCATTATGGCAGTGAGAGCTCTCAAGGAGGGTCATACCATTATACTAATGATCATCGTAGAGACTCGAGGTCGACTACATCTCACGCACTTATCCGGCAGAGTGTTTATAATAGCGACTTCGGTTATCTTTATCACGTGTGGTTTATGTCACACTTAAGACCGATTGTCACTTTCAGATGGCATGGGTATTGTTTCACCCATGATATAGCCATGTCATACTCCTTTCAGCCTGCGGAGTGTACAGATGCTGCATCTTGGTCAGCTTTCCTGGCAGGGATTGGAGATCCGTTCGCTATATTCCCGTGTACAGGGCTTAGTTCACCCTACAGCTTCATTACTCATGCTCCAAGCATGGATTATCTTCCTCTAGCTGGTTTGAGAGGCATGATTACTTACCACCCACTGGACGTGATGTGTCAGTTTGACCAGTTCTAGGACTTCCATCCTTTTGAGGGCATCGGTCGGTAACCCGCTTCGCCATTTATCAACAGAGGACAGATCCAGGTTGTATGCCTGTTTGGATCAGCGAGAGCTAGCTGAGTTTTCCATCAGCCATCCAAATTATTCTGCAGAGTATTCCGTATGGATGGAGACAGAGACTGCATCAACTGCGGTAGTATCCACAGTGCAGGGGACTGATTCCGACGATGAGGAACCCATGGAGGAGGCTGATATTCCCATCGAGGAGGACTTGATTTGTGACACCCCCAAAATAGGTATACATGACCCATCTTGAGTCACCAAATACATGGTACAAAATTCAAATACAACTTAATTATACAACAGTCGTGTGAAATATGACAAAATATAATCTAAGAGTTTTAATAAGAATATTGTTATCTAGACAATATCCACACTCAATGGAGTCCTCATTATATTTTTTTGTCACACTATTTAATAGAATAGTGAGGACTACTAATGCTATCATTTGGACCGTCACTCCGTTCCCCGACTAGTCCCGGCTACGTTCTCATTTCCTGAAGAAAACAATGAAAGAAAGGGTGAGCTCAACTAGCCCAGTAAGAAATATTATGACTAAGATAATGCAGGATAAATTATCATTAGTCTTCAACAATGTTAAACTGATAAAATACAATAGACATCAAGTTTAACTACAGCGGAACAAGCAACCCATTAAAAGAGTCAAGTAGAAAATAAAATCTACTAACTTCTATGATTTAAAAGGTTTTTCATCACTTTTATCGTTGGGACTTAGCTTAATATATAATCCACATCATCCCTGCACTACGGCCAATAATATTCATTAGTATCACAACCACAAATTATCCATGCACTACGGGCCAAGGATATTCGTGTATTCATCAATGGTCATGATCATGCCAACAACTGTCCATCAATGCACTACGGGCCAATGAGGACTTTTACCACATCATTTGTAATATTACGGTCATGATTATACCGAATAATCCCTGGTCATAATCATACCAAGTCCATCTATGCACTACAAGCCACATATGACTTTCAACATAATATAAACATGAGGATGATGACAATGATATAAGAATTCAGTAAAATAAGTTCAAGAATTAATTTATCCAGGAACCAATAACGTCTAAATTGTCAACATAATACTGCTTTGTGGGGTAAAACTCAAGAATGCTCAGAAGAATATTTCCATGAAAAGATACTGGATGAAGTGCAAATATCAAGGATATTCCGGTGTCATGCGGAACGCATACAACATGATATTCCAAATGTAATAAATAATGGAATCAAGGTCATGCGTAAACGCATAGACAAGATATTCCAACAGAATAATAAATAATGGAACCAGGTCATGCGTAAACGCACATACAGGATATTCCAACAGAATAATAAATAATGGAACCAGGTTATGCGTAAATGCACAGACAGGATGTTCCAACAAAATAATAAAGAATGGAATAACAGAAGAATTTCACCATATATGTGGTACTTCGCATAGACAGGTTATTCCAACATAATGATAAAGAATGGAATAATAGAAGAATTTCACCATGTATGCGTTACTTCGCATAGATAGGTTATTCCAACATAATGATAAAGAATGGAATAACAGAAGAATTTCACCATGTATGCGGTGCTTGCGCATGATGCAGTTATTCCAACACAATGATAAAGAATGAAATAATGTAAGAATTTCACCAACTATAGGGTAGCTCATGTCTGAGTTATTCCAACAGAAATTATAAAGAATGGAATAATGAAGTTCTCTTCATGAATATGAAAGAAATAATACCCTACCTTAGAAGAAACCTGGATATAGGAGTAGTGAAGTAGCGAGAATACTTTTCTTCTTTCTCTCTATAGTTTCTCTCTCTAGAGTTTTCAATGAATTCGTAAGAAATAATGAAGGAATGAGCTTCTATTTATAGGAGAATGGACCTGAATAGTAACTAATTCATGAACTATTCGATTGATTTACTTTTAAACGGATGGTCCATATTGATTTACTATGTAGTATTAATAAAATATTCTAATAAAACAAATTTTTTTTAATAAAATATAATATATTCTATTTATAATCTAATAAAATGAATAACTTTATAAAAGTATTCTGTTTTATATAAAAAGATTTTACTATGCAAACACTATGTAGGCACTATGCAAACACTATGCATAATAGAATATTATATATTTTATTTATAATCAAATAAAACAAAACTTTATAAAAAGTTTTCTATTTTATTACATTTATAATAATAATAAAACAAAACTTATCACCTTTATTATAATTCACAATATTAATCGACCAGGTCGTTCCCAGGAAAGATGGGGCTTTCCAATAAGGATTTCTCCCTATTGGCGCGCAATTAGGTGACCAAACATCTCCTCGGCGTAACTTCTGACATCGTTAATATTGCAAATAATAATATTAATAACTTTGTTATCTCAATTATTGATTTAATAATATATAAAATATCGACAATAATTGAATCAAATAACGTGAGATACTATGCAACAATTCTTCGTAGCAATAATTGAATAAAAGCGAGTGACTTCTCACGTAAGTATCAATAATCAATACCGGTATTAACTACTATGCAACCACGCCATTCATCGCATTCTTTAACACACCGTGTTTCAACAGTTAACGGTAAAACTTTCACCGTTATTTTCATAAAAATATTTTGTCATTTTCTCAATCGATAATAATTTCATTATGGGGTCCACTAATGATTGTGTCGTAAATCTTTAATATTCCCTCTTTAAAATGAATATTCCCCACCAATCGAATATTATATAACAACTTACGTCACTTTGCAAAATTTATAAATATTACCCACAACTATAACATTATATCAAGTTCACTCCATAATATTAAAAAATGATATTTATAGAAAATTCATTTTTATTCCTAAAAGTTGGGGTCTTACAACCTCCCCTGCTTATGAAATTTCGCCCTCAAAATTAGGGTACGTACCTGGTATGTCGAAGAGGTAAGGATACCTTGATTTTATTTCAGATTCTAACTCCCAGGTCATTTCCTCAACATCGTGGTTTCTCCACAAAACTTTGACTTGAGGTATAACCTTAGAGCGTAGAATATGTTCCTTCTTATCCAAGATTTTAATAGGAACCTCTTCATACGTTAAATCTTCCGCTATTTCATCTGGTTCTAACTTAATAATGTGGTTCGGGTCTTCCACATATTTACGAAACATGGATATGTGAAAAACATTATGAACACGAGACATACTTTGAGGTAAAGCGAGTCTATAGGCCACAGTTCCTACCCGATCGAGGATTAAAAATGGGCCAATGAATCGAGGATTGAGCTTTCCTCTCTTTCCAAATCTTGTAACTCCTTTCCATGGAGCAACACGTAACAACACATGATCTCCAATATCGAATTCCACGTCCTTTCGATGAAGATTAACATAACTCTTTTGTCGATCTTGTGAGATTTTTATACGTTATCGGATCATTTGAATCTTTTCCATAGTCATATGTACCAACTTCGGTCTCAACAATGTTTCTTCACCCACGTCATCCCAGCATACTGGAGAACGACACTTTCTTCCATGCAACGCCTCAAATGGAGCCATGTTAATACTTGCTTGATAACTGTTGTTGTAGGAAAACTCCACTAATGGTAAGAACCTATCCCAACTTCCCTTGAAGTCAAGGACACAGAGTCTTAAAAAATCTTCCAGAGTTTGAATAGTCCTCTCTGATTGTCCGTCCGTCTGAGGATGATATGCCTAACTAAATCGTAAATTCGTACCCATAGCTTTTTGCAAACTAACCCAAAATCGTGAAGTGAATCTTGGGTCTCGATCAGAAACTATGGATACTGGCATACCATGCAGTCTTACAATCTTGTTTATGTACATACGAGCAAGACGTTCAAGTGTATAAGTTTCTCGTATTGGTAAGAAATGAGCAGACTTGTTCAATCTATCAACAATGACCCAAATTGCATCTATGCCTTGAGAAACCTTGGGAAGACCAGTAACAAAATCCATGGTAATGTGCTCCCACTTCCATTCTGGAATTTCAAGTGGTTGCAATGGACCTTTTGGTACTTGATGCTCCGCCTTGACTCGTTGACAAGTTAGACACCTTAAGATAAACAACGCTATCTCTCTCTTCATATTGCTCCACCAAAATGTATGACGAAGATCATGATACATTTTGGTACTCCCGAGATGGATTACAAAATCGGTGTGTTGTGCGCCTCCATCATGATTTTATACTTTAAATCAGGGTCGTTAGGAACACAAAGTCTGGAGTTGACTCAAAGTATTCCTTCTTCATCAATTCTTGCTTCCGACATAGCACCTTCTTGCACTTTCTTCCTTATACGCATCAGCTCCAGGTCTGTAATTTGAGCAGCTTTAACTTTATCAATTAAAGTCGGTTCTACTCGTATGTTCGCCATCATCATATGGGTCCCTCAAGTCTTTAACTCTATCTCCATCCTTTGCAAGTCACACAAAATGGACCTTTGCATTGACAATATCGCACTTGTACCCGCATATGATCTTCTACTAAATGCGTCAGCTACCACGTTCGCTTTTCCAGGATGGTATTGGATGGTATGAACATAATCTTTCAAAAGTTTAAGCCATCGTCGTTGTCGCATGTTGAGTTCCTTTTGAGTGAAGTAATATTTGAGGCTTTTATGATCCGTAAAGATCTCCACTTTCTCCCCATACAAGTAATGCCTCCAAATTTTAAGTGCAAAAGATAATAAATTGCTAACTCAGGATCATGAGTAGGATAATTCCTCTCATATTCTTTTGAGTTGTCGAGAGGCATATGCTATGACTTTCCCATGTTGCATAAGAACACATCCTAACCCTTTGCCCGAAACATCACTGTAGATGACAAATCCCTCCGAGAAAGATGGTATTGTCAGAACAGGTGCTGAAATGAGTCTCCTCTTGAGTTCTTGAAAACTCTTCTCAGATTCCTCGCTCCAACCTAATTTTGTATCTTTTCAAGTCAGCTGGGTTAGTGGAGTAGCGATTCGAGAAAATCCTTCCACGAATCTCCGATTATAACCAGCTAAACTTAGAAAGCTACGTACTTCGGTCACTGATTTAGGTTGCTCCCAGCTTTTAATTACTTCAATTTTTGCCGAGTCAACATGTAAGACCCCAACTTTTATAAATAAAGATGAATTTTCTATAATTATCATTTTTGAATATTATAGAATAAATTTGATATAATGTTATAGTTGTGGGTAGTATTTATAAATTCTGCAAAGTATGCAAGTTGTTATATTATATTCGATTGGTCAGGAAATATTCGTTTTAGCAGGGAATATTCGTACGACGGCACAATCATTGGTGGACCCCATAACGGAATTATTGTCGGATTGAGAAAATGACAAAAATATTTTTATGAAAATAACGGCGGAAGTTTTACCGTTAACTGTTGAAACACCCGGTGTTAAAAGTACAGTAATACGCGTGGTTGCATAGTAGCACACGGTATTGATTATTGATGCTTACGTGAGAAGTCTTTCAGTTTTGTTCAATTATTGCTATAGTAATTGTTGCATAGTATCTCACGTTATTTGATTCAATTATTGTTGATATTTTATATATTATTAAATCAATAATTGAGACAACAAAGTTATTAATACTATTATTTGCAATATTAACGATGTCTAGAAATTCTGTCAAGGAGAGGTTAGATAATTTAATTGCGCGCCAATAGGGAGAAATCCTTATTGGAAAGCCCCCTCTTTCTTGGGAACGACCTGGTCGATTAATATTGTGAATTATAATAAAGGTGATAAATGTTGTTAAAATTATTAAGGTGATTTTTATAAAGTTTTGCTTATTTTATGGACCCCTATTTACCCATTTTTCAAAATAATCGGTAGAAAAATTTTTTAAGGTGTGGCCCACATGTGGGGCCCATATGTGTTGAAATTTTTTTTTGAAATGGGGTGAGAGGGAGTTACGTATAGGGGAAGAAATTGATGTATATGTATATGTGTGTATATATATTATATGTGTGAGTGGTGGGGGGAAAAGAAAAAGTGATAGTGATGTGTGTGAGTGGAAAGTGGTGGGTAGAGTGAAAGTGATTTTGGGGGGGTGGGGGATTGATGTTGGTTATGGGGAGAAAAATCAAGTGGTGTATATATAATAATGATATATATATATATTGAAAACATGTGTTTATATATATGTATTATATTTTAATTTTTGTTGTGATTTTATTGGTTAGTTGATTGACTTAATTGTAGTTGATTGAAGAAAGTAATTCTGCAAAATAATTTTGTTCATGAACAGTGCACTTCCATTCTCCTATAAATAGAAGCTCATTCATTCATTATTTCTTACGAATTCACTGAAAATTCAGAGAGAAAAATTATAGAGAAACTATAGAAAAGTATTCTGCTACTTCCCTACTCTTATATCCAGTTTCTTTTACGGTAAGGGGTATTATTTTTTTCATATTCATGAAGAGAACTTCTATTATTCCATTCTTTATTATTCTGTTGGAATAACCTGTATACGCGGTCTACCCTATACTTGGTGATTTCTGTTGTTATTCTATTCGTTATTATTACATTGGAACATCACATGCATGCGTTATATACGGCAGGACAATTTCCGCTTTTATTATTACTCGTTGGAATATCCATGCATGACGTTTTATGCTTTAACTGGTTCCGTCTTTATTATTCTGGGAATATCCTCGCTGTATGCGTTTCTGCCTTACTGATTTCGTTATTTATTATTACGTTGGAATAACTTTGCCTCACGCGGATACCGCATACATGGTGATTTTTGTTGTTATTCCTTTCTTTATTATTACTGTTGGAACATCACAGCTTGCGCGTAATTTACTTTGACTTGGTTCCGTTATTTATTATTCTGTTGAATAACTTTGTCTTTCAAGTACCGCATGCATGGTGATTTCTTTTGTTATTCCATTCTTTAATATACTCAGTTGGTTAAAGTTTTGACTTCTATACTCCATGAAATTAGTGGAATATCCTTGATATTTGCGCTTCATCCAGTATCTTTTCATGAAAATATTTTTCTGAACATTCTTGAATTTTACTCTACAAAGCAGTATAATGTTGACAATTTGGACGTTATTGGTTCCTAGACAAATTAATTCGTGAACTTGTTTTATTGAATTCTTATATAATTGTCATCATCTTCATGTTTATATTATGTTGAAAGTCATCTGTGGCTTGTAGTGCATAGATGGACTTGGTATGATTATGACCAGGGATTATTCGGTATAATCATGACCGTAATGTTGCAAATGATGTGATAAAAGTCCTCATTGGCCCGTAGTACATTGATGGACAGTTGTTGGCATGATCATGACCATTGATGAATACATGAATGTCCTTGGCCGTAGTGCATGGATAATTTGTGGTCGTGATACTAAAGAATATCCTTGGCCGTACTGCAGGGGTGATTCGATGATGTGGATTATTTATTAAGCCGAGTCTCAGCGATAAAAGTGATGAAAAACCTTTTAAATCATAAAAGATAGTAGATTTTATTCTCTGCTTGACTCTTTTAATGGATTGCTTGTTCCGCTGCAGTTAAACTTGATGTCTGTTGTATATTATCAGTTTAACATTGTTAAAGACTATTGATAATTTATTCTGCATTATCTTAGTCATAATATTTCTTACTGGGCTAGTTGAGCTCACCCTTTCTTTCACTGTTCTCTTTAGGAAATGAGAATATAGCTGGGATAAGTTGGGGAACGGAGTGATGAACCAGATGATAGTATTAGTAGTCCTCACTATTCTGTTAAATAGTGTGATAATAAATGTAATGAGGACTTATTCTGAGAGTGGATATTGTCTAGAAGACAATATTTGTATTAAAACTCATAGCGTTCTAGTTGTATATTAAAGATTGTATTTGTATTCTGTACCATGTATTTGGCGACTCAGAATAGGTGATGTATACCTATTTTGGGGGCATCACAGTTGGTATCAAAGCTTAGGGATATGATCCCTGGCTAAGATGTGAGAGAAGAACTAGGAGGGGAGAGACGGGGAATTCTTTCGCTAGTATGACCTACCTAAGTTTATTTGGTATTTAATTGGTCGGTCAGAGTATAAGGATAATATGTGATATGTTATTTAACTCTTATTTTGTGGCAGTATTTGAAAATGGCATCCAAGAATGTTGAGAACATCAATGGAGCACAGGAGACCGTTGAGTCTCCACAGATCAATAGTCAGGATAATGTGCATCAGGAAGGTGACAATCCTCAGGCAAACAACAACACTGACCAAATGATGAATGATGGAATGTTCTGAGGCTTCATGCAATTCATGCAACATCAAGTGAGAGCGGCTCCTGTCCAAAATGCAGGTGGAAATACTGGCAACTCTCGGACGGTCACCGCCAAGCAGTTTAAGGAACTGGGACCACCAGAGTTTTTGGAGAGCCAAAACCACTTAAGGCAGAGACGTGGATTAAGCAGATCAACAAGATATTTGATGTCTTGGGATGCTCCGAGGAGCCAAAGGTTCCCTTTGCCACCTTCATGTTGAGGGCGAGGCGATTCTTGGTGGGAATCAGAAGCGTACTCAACTTCTTTGCCTTCAAGATGTCTTGGGAGAAGTTCCAATAATTGTTTAACGATAAGTACTTTCCCAAAAGTATTCATCACATGAAAGAGGTAGAGTTCATCAAGCTGGAACAAAACAACATGACCGTATCGCAGTACGAAGCCAAGTTTGTCGAGTTGTCCCGTTTTGCGTCCCATTTGGTTGATAATGAGGAGAGAATGACACGAATGTTTTTAAGAGGTTTGAAACGTGAGATACGTCAATATCTTATCTCTCATAAACAGTGTTTGTATTCAGATGTTGTTAATAGGGCTCAGTAATTGGAGCATGATAATGAGTCAACCTAACCAAAAGAGAGCAGCCAGCAAAATGATAATACCAGTGAGAACAGTTATCGAAACGGTGACAACAAGCGTGGAGGGAATCAACACGCCAGAAATGGTAACCACTTCGGTGGTAATCAGGGCCAAAATAGTAAGAATGGACATTTCAAGAAGAGGAGATTCAACAATGATAGAAAGATGTCAGCACCAGCACCCGTTGTTAAAGAAGGAGAACAACCACCTATCATATGCTTCAAATGTGGAGGGGAGGGACATATTAGTCCAAACTGCGCGATGCCGTCCAAAGCATGTTATAATTGTGGAAGAGAAGGTCACCTAGCCCAATTTTGTTGTTCACCGAAGATAAGTTCAGCTAGGATGGAGGCACCAAAGGCCGTCCCAGAAAAGTCAAAACCGGTAGTGCAAGGGAGAGCGTTTTTTTGTGACCTCCCATAAAGCAAGGAACCCGAACGAGGTCATCACGGGTAAGCTAATCACAAACTCTAGCGAAGTTTATACTTTATTTGATACTAGTTCTACCCACTCTTTTATTTCTCCTACTTGCGCTCAACGTCTAGATTTGACTCCAGAGAGATTAGACTTTGACTTATCTGTTGAAACTCCGTTGGGAGAAACCTTCATTACATCCACGGTTTATAAGTCTTGTTTGATTCAAATTGGTAACCGCACGTTACCTGTTGATTTTATTTCTTTGAAAATACTTGCATTTGATATGATTCTAGGGATTGATTGGTTAACTACTCATCATGCAAAAATTGATTGTTTTCGTAAGGTTATTAGCTTTTATATTCCTAACCAACCTTTTATGCGAATTCAAGCAACCAAACCATTAAAATCAATCACTGTCATCTCAAGCCATAAAGCTATTCGTTTATTGAAAAATGGATGTCAAGCTTTCTTAGCTCATGTCACGGATCTAAACAAAAATACGTCAGTTTTGAATGATATTTTTATTGTTAATGAATTTTCTGACGTATTCCCTGAAGAACTTCCTGGCCTACCCCCAGAGCGTGAAATTGAATTTTGTATCGACCTTGAACCAGGTACAAAACCCATTTTCAAAGCCCCATATCGAATGGCTCCTATTGAACTTCAGGAGTTAAAGACCCAACTGCAGGAATTGTTACACATTGGCTTTATTCGTCCTAGTACTTCTCCTTGGGGTGCTCCTGTTCTATTCGTGAAGAAGAAAGATGAGAGTATGCGACTTTGTATTGATTATCGGGAGTTGAATCATGTCACCATCAAAAATAGGTACCCATTGCCACGTATTGATGACCTGTTTGACCAGTTGCAAGGAGCCAAATTCTTTTCAAAGATTGATCTTCATTCCAGATATCACCAGTTGAAGAGTAGAACCGATGACATTCCAAAGACGGCTTTCAGAACTTGGTACGGGCATTATAAATTCCTAGTCATGTCTTTTGGATTGACTAATGCACCTACTACCTTCATGGATATGATGAACCGAGTATTCAAGGAATATTTGGATCACTTTGTGGTTGTCTTTATTGATGACATCCTCATATATTCCAAAACCCGTGAAGATCATGAGCAACACTTGAGGCTGATAATCCAAAAGCTTCGTGAATATAAGCTTTATTCCAAGTTGAAGAAATGCGAGTTCTGGCTTGAGGAAGTAGCATTCATTGGGCACGTGGTATCAAGTCATGGAATATCTGTTGACCCAGCAAAGATTGAAGCTATTCAAAGCTAAGAGCAACCTAAATCAGTGACCGAAGTACGTAGCTTTCTCGGTTTAGCTGGTTATTATCGGAGATTCGTGGAAGGATTTTCTCGAATCGCTACTCCACTAACTCAGCTGACTCGGAAAGATACAAAGTTCGGTTGGAGCGAGGAATGTGAGAAGAGTTTTCAAGAACTCAAGAGAAGACTCATTTCAGTACCTGTTCTAACAATACCATCTTGCTCGGAGGGATTTGTCATCTACAGTGATGCTTCGGGCAAAGGGTTAGGATGTGTTCTCATGCAACATGGGAAAGTCATAGCCTATGCCTCACGACAACTCAAAGAATATGAGAAGAATTATCCTACTCATGATCTAGAGTTGGCAGCTGTTGTATTCGCACTAAAGATTTGGAGGCATTACTTGTATGGGGAGAAAGTGGAGATCTTTACGGATCATAAAAGCCTCAAATATTTCTTCATTCAAAAGGAACTCAACATGTGACAATGATGTTGGCTTGAACTGATGAAAGATTATGATCATACCATCCAATACCATCATGGAAAAGCAAACGTGGTAGCTGATGTATTGAGTAGAAGATCATATGCGGGTACGAGTGCGATATTGTCAACGCAAAGGCCCATTTTGTGTGACTTGCAAAGGATGGAGATAGAGTTAAAGACTCCAAGGACCCATGTGATGATGGCGAACATACAAGTAGAACCGACTTTAATTGATAAAGTTAAAGCTACTCAAACTACAGACCTGGAGCTGATGCATATGAGGAAGAAAGTGTAAGAAGGTGCTATGCCGGAAGCAAGAATTGATGAAGAAGGAATACTTCGAGTCAACTCTAGACTTTGTGTTCCTAACGACCCTGATTTAATGTATAAAATCATGATGGAGGTGCACAACACACTGTTTGCAATCCATCTTGGGAGTACCAAAATGTATCGTGATCTTCGTCATACATTTTGGTGGAGCAATATGAAGAGAGAGATAGCGTTGTTTATCTCAAGGTGTCTAATTTGTCAACGAGTCAAGGCGGAGCATCAAGTACCAAAAGGTCCATTGCAACCACTTGAAATTCCAGAATGGAAGTGGGAACACATTACCATGGATTTTGTTACTGGTCTTCCCAAGGTTTCTCTAGGCATTGATACAATTTGGGTCATTGTTGATAGATTGACCAAGTCTGCTCACTTCTTACCAATACGAGAAACTTATACACTTGAACGTCTTGCTCGTATGTACATAAACGAAATTGTAAGACTGCATGGTATGCCAGTATCCATAGTTTCTGATCGTGACCCAAGATTCACTTCACGATTTTGGGTTAGTTTGCAAAAAGGTATGGGCACCAGGATTCTGATTTAGTTCGGCATATCATCCTCGATTTTTAGACGGATAATCAGAGAGGACTATTCAAACTCTGGAAGTTTTATTAAGACTCTGTGTCCTTGACTTCAAGGGAAGTTGTGACAAGTTCTTACCGTTGGTGGAGTTTTCCTACAACAACAGTTATCAAGCAAGCATTGGCATGGCTCCATTCGAGGCGTTGTATGGAAGAAAGTGTCGTTCTCCAGTATGTTGGGATGAAGTGGGTGAAGCAATGTTGTTGGGACCGGAGTTGGTACGTATGACTACGAAAAAGATTCAAACGATCCGACAACGTATAAAAACCTCACAAGATCGACAAAAGAGTTATGCTGATCTTCATCGAAAGGACGTGGAATTCGATATAGGAGATCATGTGTTGTTACGTGTTGCTCCATGGAAAGGAGTTACAAGATTTGGAAAGTGAGGAAAGCTCAATCCTCGATTCATTGGCCCATTTTTAATCCTCGATCGAGTAAGAACTGTGGCCTATAGACTCGCTTTACCGCCAAGTATGTCTCGTGTTCATAATGTTTTTTACATATCCATGTTACGTAAATATATCGAAGACCCGAACCATATTATTGAGTTAGAACCGGACGAAATAGCAAAAGATTTAACGTATGAAGAGGTTCCTATTCAAATCTTGGATAAGAAAGAACATATTCTACGCTCCAAGGTTATACCTTAAGTTAAAGTTTTGTGGAGAAACCACGATGTTGAGGAAATGACCTAGGAGTTGGAATCTAAAATGAAGTCAAGGTATCCTTACCTCTTTGACATACCAGGTACATACCCTAATTTCGAGGGCAAAATTTCTTAAGAAGGGGAGGTTGTAAGACCTCAACTTTTATAAATAAAGATGAATTTTCTATAATTATCAATTTTGAATGTTATGGAATAACTTTGATATAATGTTATAGTTGTGGGTAGTATTTATAAATTTTTCAAAGTATTAGAGAGAGACGAGGCTAGATCAGCCAGAGAAACCACCCGGGATGTGGCCATCGCAGACAGTACTTCAGTGAGATCCCATACGACTGGCATCCTTGCCGACATGAGTGCATATATTGATGAGCATCATGCCACCATGCAGTTAGCCTCGGATTTGCTAGCTCGTGTAGATACCATTGGGCAGGAGCTTGCAGCGTTACCTCCTTCTTCAGAGAGGGATGCTATGTTAGATCTGATAGTCCGCATACACACAGATCCGTAGATAGACTTGTATTTCCCTGCACAGACTAGCTTAGCCATTTTGTCATGTACAACACATATTGTATATATCAAACAATATTATATATGGCAGAGAAATATATTTTGATTTACTTCTGTGACGCCCCCAAAATAGGTATACATCACCCATCTTGAGTCGCCAAATACATGGTTCAGAATACAAATACAAACTTAATTATAAAACCATCGTGTAATATACGACAAAACATAGCTGAGAGTTTAAACAGGAATATTGCCTTCTAAACAATATCCACTCTCAAATAGAGTCCTCATTACATTTATTGTCACACTATTTTATAGAATAGTGAGGACTACTAATACACCATCTTGGACCATCACTCCGTTCCCCGACTAGTCTCGGCTACGTTCTCATTTCCTGAAGAGAACAATGAAGGCAAAAGGGTGAGCTCAACTAGCCCAGGAAGAAATATTATGACTAAGATAAGGCAGAATAAATTATCATTAGTCTTCAACAATGTTACACTGATAAAATACAATAGACATTAAGTTTAACTGCAACGGAATAAGCAATCCATTAGAAGAGTCAAGTAGAGCATGGTATCTACTATCTTCTATGATTTAAAATGTTTTCATCAATTTTTATCGTTGAGACTCAGCTTAATAAATAAACCACATCATCGACTCATCCCTGCACTACGGGCCAAGGATATTCATTAAATCATTAATGGTCATGACTATACCGAATAATTCCTGGTCATAATCATACCAAAAAACTGTCCATCAATGCACTACAGGCCACTGAGGACTTTTACCACATCATTTATAACATTACAGGTCATGATTATACCGAATGATCCCTGGTCATAATCATATCAAGTCCATCTATGAACGTAAACCGAAGATGACTTCCATCACAATATAAGCATGAGGATGATGACAATGACATAATAATTCAATAAAATAAGTTCAAGAATAATTTTTAAAGATTTATAAGTAATTTATCCTGAAATTAATTACGTCCAAATTATTAATATGATACTGCTTTGTGGAGTAAAATTCAAGAATGCTCAAAAGAATATTTCCATGAAAAGATACTGGATGAAGCGCAAATATCCAGGATATTTTACTAATTTCATGGAGTATAGAAGATAAAACTTTAACCAACTAAGTATAATAGAATATATGAAACTGCAAATAGATTTTAAATGCCCCGCCATGCGGTAATCCACGTGAGCATGCATCATTTCCACAATTTAATAAGGAATGAATACGAAGGATCATTCACCATGCATCGCGGTAATCCATATAGGCGAAGTTATTATTCCAATGAAATAATAAAGAATGGAATAACGTAAGAATTCACCGGGCATCACGATAGACCGCATGCATAAAAGTTATTCCCAACATAATAATAAAGAATGGAACCAGGTCATGCGTAATCCGTATAGACAGGATATTCCAATAGAATAATAAAAAATGGAACCAGGTCATGCGTAATCCACACAGACAGAATATTCCAACAGAATAATAAAAAATAGAACCAGGTCATGCGTAATCCGCACTGACATGATGTTCCAATAGAATAATAAAGAATAGAACCAGGTCAGGCGTAATCCACATAGACATGATATTCCAACAGAATAATAAAGAATGGAATAATAGAATTCACCAGACATGTGATAGACCGCACAGACAGGTTATTCCAACAGAATAATAAAGAATGGAATAATAGAAGAATTTCACCATGTATGCGGTACTTCGCATATACAGGTTATTCCAACATAATAATAAAGAATTGAATAACAACTCTTACGAGTATTGAAAGAAAATAACTCTCTTCATGAATACGAAAGAATAATACCCCTTACCTTAGAAGAGACTGGATACTGGAATAGTGAGGTAGCAGACTTTTCTTCTTCTTTCTCTCTATAATTTCTTTCTATAATAATTGCTCTATAGCTTTAGTGAATTGGTGAATTGGTGAGAAATGAAGGAAGAATGAGCTTCTATTTATAGGAAAATATAGTTTCGATAATTGCACGTTTTGGGTCTCGAAATATTATCTTCCTCTTTTCCTTTATTTTTAATTTAGTCCTGTAAGTATTATCAAACTTGCACCACCTCCCCTAATAGTAAATAATGTGAATTAATAGTAAATCATGTGAATCAATAGTTCTAGACATGTGAAAATATGAATTACAGTATAGTACCTCCATCTATACCTCCATTTTTAACTTAGTCATGCAAGTATTATCAATCTTGCACCACCTCCCCTAATAGTACAAGAATGTGAATCAATAGTACACACATTTGAACAAATAGTTTAATCATGTGAATTAATAGCAATTAATTGCTCATTTATCTGATTAATTACCCGACTGGTCAGTAAAACTTCCAGACATCAATTAATATCGAAATAAATGTCGATTTCCACGAACACTAATAATTCCAACACAATGGAACCATCAATTTCATCTTTAATCAACACAAACTTATTCATCATTAATATTATAACTCACAATATTTAACAACTCGTGTCGTTCCGTGAATGAGGGGGCTTTTGATAAGGATTTCTCTCTTATTGGCACGCATTGATTAGATGACCAAACCTCTCCTTGACAAACTTCTAGACATTGTAAATATTGCAATTTAATAATATGAATAACTTTGTCATCTCAATTATTGATTTAATAATATAACATATTATGCGATGATATCTTGTGACAATAATTGAATCAATAATATGAGAGATATGATGCAACAATTCATGTAGCCATAATTGAGTATAATCGGTGACTTCTCACGTAAGCATCAATAATCAATACCGTGTGCTACTTATGCAACCATGCGTATTCTTCAGTACTTTTACTACTACGGGTAGTTCAGCGGTTTAACGGTAAAAATTTCTCTAGCTTATTTTTATAAAAGATAATTATGTCATTTTCTAACTACGACATTACTTCCATTGTGGGGTCCACCAATGATTGTCTTAGTCGTCTGAATATTCCTGTTAAAAGAATATTCCCCGACCAATTGAATATTATATAACCACTTGCTTACTTTGCCAAATTTGTAAATATTACCCACAACTATAATATTATATTATATCCACACCATAATATTCAAAAATATATTTCGAGAGAAATTAATCTTTATTCATAAAAGTTGGGGTCTTACAACTTCCTTTTCAGTTAGTCCTTGATACTTGCTTGATATTTGCCTGTTTCTTCAGGGCTTGTGATCTTGATGCATTTTGAACTCATCCTTGATGCGTAGACATTGAGACGTCGCAGGATTTCTCAGAACTGATCATTGACCTGTGTGTATCCCTACCATCTTTGGTGTCTTGGGACTGGTTTCTGTATGGAAATGTGGAAAGGAGTGTGGCTGTGAGACCCCAAATTTTAAGAATAAAGATTTAATTTTCTCAAAATATTTTTTTAAAATTATGGTGTGGATTTGATATAATGTTATAGTTATGGGTAATATTTATAAATTTTGCAAAGTACGCAAATTGTTATATAATATTCGATCGTCGTGAATATTCGCTTTAGAGGAATATTCGTACGACGACACAATCATTGGTGGACCCCACAATGGAATTATTATCGGATTGAGAAAATGACAAAAATATTTTTATGAAAATAATGGCGGAAGTTTTACCGTTAAGTGTTGAAATACCCGGTGTTAAAAGCATGTCTGGCGCGTGTAGTTGATAATAGTAGCACATGGTATTGATTATTGATACTTACGTGAGAAGTCACTCAGTTTTGTTCAATTATTGCTACAATAATTGTTGCATAATATCTCACGTTATTTGATTTAATTATTGTCGATATTTTATATATTATTAAATCAATAATTGAGATGACAGAGTTATTAATATTATTATTTGCAATATTAACGATGTCTAGAAGTTCTACCCAATGAGAGGTTTGGTCACCTAATCATGGCCAAATAGAAGAAATCCTTATTGAAAGCTCCCTCTTTCCTAGGAACGACCTGGTCGATTAATATTGTTAATTATAATAATGATGATAAATGTTGTTAAATATATTGAGGTGTCTTTTTATGAAGTCACTAAGTTTATATATATATTAAATATAAATTTTGTTTTATTAGTATTATTAATGTAATAAAACGTAAAAGCTTTTATATAAAATAGAATACTTTTATAAAGTTATTTGTTTTATTAGACAATAATTAGAATATATTATATTTTATTATTTGTGCCTGCATAGTGTTTTTCATAGTAAAATCTTTTTATATAAAACATAATACTTTTATAAAGTTATTTATTTTATTAGACTATAAATAGAATATATTATATTTTATTTAAAATATTTTGTTTTATTAGAATATTTTATTAATCTTTGCATAGTAAATCAATATGGACCGTCCGCTTAAAAGTAAATCAATCCTATAGCTTCATGAATTAGTTATTATTCACCCATTCTCCTATAAATAGAAGCCCATTCCTTCATTATTTCTTACGAATTCACTGAAACTATAGAGAGAAAGAAGAAAAGTATTCTGCTACTTCACTACTCCTATATCCAGTTTATTCTAAGGTAAGGGTATTATTTCTTCGTATTCATGAAAAGAACTTCATTATTCTATTCTTTATTATTCTCATTGAATAACTCAGTATACGCTGAGCTACCCTATACTTAGTGAAATTTTTCTCATTATTCCATTCTTTATTATTCTCATTGGAATATCATGTGGGTCGTATTACACACCGAACTCGGTTCCATTAATTATTATTCTCTTGGAATAACTTTATGTCTGTATGGTCTATCGCAGTATGGTGATTTCTGTTGTTATTCCATTCTTTATTATTCTGTTGGAATATCCATCGGGTCTTAATTTACTTTGACACCGTTTCGCTTCTTTATTATTCTGTCGTAATATCCCGCCTATGCGTTCGCATGACCATTCCATTCTTTATTATTCTCGCTGGGAATAACATGTGCATGCGAGCAAATATTGCACGCATGGTGAATCCTTCATTATTCCATTCTTTATTATTCTGTTGGAATAACCTGTCTATGTGGATTACCACATGCATGGTGAATGATCCTTTGTATTCATTCCTTATTAAATTATGGAAATTGTGGATTACGGCATGGTGGGCGAAAATCCATTTGCGCTTCATATATTTTATTATACTCGATTGGTTAAAGTTTTGACTTCTATAGTCCATGAAATTAGTGGAATATCCTTGATATTTGCGCTTCATCCAAAGATCTTTTCATGGAAATATTCTTCCGAGCATTCTTGAATTTTACTCTACAAAGCGAAGATCATGTCGACAATTTGGACGTTATTGAATTACGGATAAATTAATTCTTGAACTTGTTTTATTGGATTCTTATATCATTGTCATCATCCTCATACTTATATTATGTTGAAAGTCATCATGGCACAGCATAGATGGACTTGGTATGATTATGACCGAGGATTATTCTAGATAATCATGGTAGTAATGTTACAAATGATGTGGTAAAAGTCCTCATTGGCCCGTAGTGCATTGATGGACGGATGTTGGCATGATCATGACCATTGATGAATACACGAATATCCTTGGTCCGTAGTGCATGGATAATTTGTGGTTGTGATACTAATGAATATCCTTGGCGTAGTAATGTGGGGATGATGTGGATTATTTATTGTCGATTTGAGTCCAATGATAAAAGTGATGGAAAAACCTTTTAAATCATAAAAGATAGTAGATTTTATTCTTTACTTGACTCTTTTAATGGATTGCTTGTTCCGCTGTAGTTAAACTTGATGTTTGTTATATTGTATCAGTTTAACATTGTTGAAGGCTAATGATAATTTATTCCGCATTATCTTTGTCATAATATTTCTTACTGGGCTAGTTGCTCTCACCCTTTCTTTCAATGTTCTATTCAGGAAATGAGAACGTAGCTGGGACTAGTCGGGGAACGGAGTGACGGTCCAGATGATAGAATTAGTAGTCCTCACTATTCTGTTAAATAGTTGACAACAAATGTAATGAGGACTCCATTGAGTGTGAATATTGTCTAGATGACAATATTCTTATTAAAACTCTTAGATTATGTTATGTCGTATTTTACACGACTGTTGTATAATTAGTTTGTATTTGAATTATGTACCATGTATCTGGCGACTCAAGATGGGTGATGTGTACCTATTTTGGGGCCATCATAGTTGGTATCAAAGCTTAGGGATATGATCCCTGGCTGAGATGTGAGATAAGAACTAGGAGGGGAGAGACGGGGAATTCCTTCGCTAGTATGACCTACCTAAGTTTACTTGTTATTTAATTGGTCGGTAAGAGTATAGGGATAATATGTGACATGCCAATTAACCCTTGTTTTGTGACAGTGTTTAAAAATGGCATCTGAAAATGTTGAGATCAGCAATAAAGCACATGAGATCGTTGAGTCACCAACGATCAATACCCAGGATAATGTGCAACAAGAAGACAATAATCCTCAGGTAAATAACAACACCGATCAGATGATGAACGATGGGATGTTCAGAGGCTTTATGCAATTCATACAACATCAGGTAAGAGAGACTCCTGTTTAAAATATAGGTGGAAATAATGACAACCCACGGTCGGTCACCGCTAAGCAGTTCAAGGAGCTTGGACCACCGGAGTTTTTGGGAAAGCCAGAACCACTTAAGGCGGAGACGTGGTTAAAGCAGATCACCAAGATAATTGATGTCTTGGGATGCTCTGAGGAGCAAAAGGTTCCCTTTGCCACCTTTATGTTGTGTGAAGAGGCAGATTATTGGTGGAAATCTGTAAAACGTACCCAGCCTGACGCACTCAAGATGTCTTGGGAGAAGTTTTAAGAATTGTTCAACGACAAGTACTTTCCTGAAAGTATTTGTCACATGAAGGAGATGGAATTCATCAAGCTAGAGCAAAACAAAATGACCGTGTCGCAATACGAGGCTAAGTTTGCGGAGTTATCCCAGTTTGCATCCCATTTGGTAGATAATGAGGGGAGAATGACGTGAATGTTTTTGCGAGGTTTGAAACCCGAAATACGTCAATACCTCATTTCTCACAAACTTTGTTTGTATTCAGATGTTATTAATAGGGCTCAATTATTGGAGCGCGATAATGAGTCAGCACAACCAAAAGGCAACGACCAACAACACGATAATAATCGTACCGGTGGCAACGACCATTGGAACAATGATAACAATCGTGGGGGGAAATTATCATGCCAAGAATGGTAACCACTTCGGTGGTAATCATGGCCAAGATAATAGGAGTGGAAATTTTAAGAAGAGAAGATTTAACAATGATGGAAAGACGTCAGCACCAGCACTTGTTGTTAAGGAAGGAGAATGACCACCGGTCGTATGTTTCAAATGTGGACAGGAGGTACACATCCATCCAAACTATACGCAGCAATCCAAAGCGTGTTTCAATTATGGAAGAGAAGGTCACCTAGCTCGATTTTGTCATGTAGTGAAGTCAAGTCCAGCTGGGATAGTGATGCCAAAGGATGTCTCAGACAAGTCAAAGTCGGTAGTTTAAGTAAGAGCGTTTGTCGAGGAACCCGAACGAAGTCATCACGAGTAAGTTAATCATAAATGCTTACGAAGTCTATACCTTATTCGATACCAGTGCTACCTATTCTTTTATCTCTCTTGCTTGCACTCAACGTTTAAATTTGACTTCGAAGAAATTAGACTTTGACTTATCTGTTGAAGCTCCGTTAGGAGAAACCTTTGTTACCTCCACTATTTATAAATCTTATTTGATTTAAATCGACACTTTCACGTTTCCTGTCGATCTTATCTCTTTGAAAATAATTGCCTTTGATGTGATTTTAGGAATCGACTGGTTAACTACTCATCATGGTAAAATTAATTATTTTTGTAAGGTTGTTAGCTTTCATATTCCTAACCAACCTGTTATGCAAATTCAAGCAATCAAACCACTGAAGTCAATCACCGTTATATCAAGCCATAAGTAAAGAGCCCCGAGCCTTTATCTGGTGACTTCACTTGTGGAATGCACCGCCCGGACTTTCCGTAGGGACGTCGTGAATAACGGTGGCAAGTTGATAGGTATCAATGTGACGTGCTATCCAAGTCTTGGATGAGGGTCATAGTTTTGAATGATATTTCTATCGTTAATAAATTTCTTGACGTATTTCTAAAAACTTCTTGGCCTACCCCAGAGCGTGAAATCAAATTTTGTATTGACCCCAGTACAAAACCCATTTCTAAAACCCTCAAGTATTTCTTCACCCAAAATGAACGTATAATGCGCCAAAGACATTGGCTCGAGCTGTTGAAGATTACGATTATACCATTCAATATCATTGTGAAAGAGAGAACATGGTAGCTAACGCGTTGAGTAGAAGATCGTATGCGTTTACGAGTGCGATGTTGTTAACACAAAAACCTATTTCGTATAACTTACAAATGATGAAGATAGAGTTAAAGACTCTAGAGACCCACGTGAAGATAGAGAATATACGAGTAGAATCGACTTTAATCGATAAAGTTAAAGCCGCTCAAGCTACATACTCAGAACTAATGAATGTGTAGAAGAAGGTTCAAGAGGGCGTTATTCTAGAAGAAAGAATCGATGAAGAGAGGAAATCTCAACCTCGATTTAATTGGCCCATTTGAAATCCTCGATTAAGTAGGAACTGTGGCCTATAGACTCGTTTTACCGCCAAGTATGTCGCATGTTCATAACGTTTTTTTTACGTATCGATGTTACATAAATATGTGGATGACCAAAACCACATTATTGAATTGGAACTAGACGAGATAGCAGAAGATTTAACGTATGAGGAGATACGTGTTAAAATCTTGGATAAGAAGGATTGTATTCAACACTCAAAGGTTATACCTCAAGAGTTAGAATCTGAAATAAAGTTAAGGTATCCTCATCTCTTCGGCATACTAGGTACGTACGTAAATTTCGACGATGAAATTTAATAAGGAGGGGTGATTGTGAGACCCCAAATTTTATGAATAAAGATTTAATTTTCTCAAAATATTTTTTTAAAATTATGGTGTGGATTTGATATAATGTTATAGTTGTGGGTAATATTTATAAATTTTGCAAAGTACGCAAGTTGTTATATAATATTCGATTGGTCGAGGAATATTCATTTTAACAGGGAATATTCGTACGACGGCACAATCATTGGTGGACCCCATAATGGAATTATTGTAGGATTGAGAAAACGACAAAAATATTTTTATGAAAATAACGACGGAAGTTTTACCATTAACTGTTGAAACACCCGGTGTTAAAAGTATAGTAATACGCATGGTTGCATAGTAGCACACGGTATTGATTATTGATGCTTACGTGAGAAGTCACTCAGTTTTGTTCAATTATTGCTACAGTAATTGTTGCATAGTATCTCACGTTATCTCATTTAATTATTGTCGATATTTTATATATTATTAAATCAATAATTGAGATGACAGAGTTATTAATATTATTATTTGCAATATTAACGATGTCTAGAAGTTCTACCAATGAGAGGTTTGGTTACCTAATTGCGCGTCAATAGGGAGAAATCCTTATTGGAAAGCCCCCTTTTTTCCTGGGAACTACCTGATCGATTAATATTTTGAATTATAATAATGATGATAAATGTTGTTAAATATATTGAGGTGTCTTTTTATGAAGTCACGGAAGTTTATATATATATATAAATTTTGTTTTATTAGTATTATTAATGTAATAAAATGTAAAAGCTTTTTATATAAAAATGTAATACTTTTATAAAGTTATTTATTTTATTAGACATTAATTAGAATATAATATATTTTATTATGCGTAGTGTTTTGCATAGTAAAATCTTTTTATATAAAATAGAATACTTTTATAAAGTTATTTGTTTTATTAGACAATAATTAGAATATATTATATTTTATTATGCATAGTGCTTGCATAGTGTTTTGCATAGTAAAATCTTTTTATATAAAACAGAATACTTTTATAAAGTTATTTATTTTATTAGACTATAAATAGAATATATTATATTTTATTTAAAAGATTTTATTTTATTAGAATATTTTATTAATACTGCATAGTAAATCAATATGGACCGTCCGTTTAAAAGTAAATCAATCTGGACCATTCATGAATTAGTTACTATTCAGTCCATTCTCCTATAAATAGAAGCCCATTCCTTCATTATTTCTTACGAATTCACTGAAACTCTAGAGAGAGAAACTATAGAGAGAAAGAAGAAAAGTATTCTGCTACTTCACTACTCCTATATCCAGTTTATTCTAAGGTAAGGGGTATTATTTCTTTCGTATTCATGAAAAGAACTTCTGTTATTCCATTCTTTATTATTCTGTTGGAATAACCTGTATACGCGGGTTACCCTATACTTGGTGAAAATTTTCTTTTATTCCATTCTTTATTATTCTGTTGGAATATCATGTCGGTGAGTATTACGCCTGACCTGGTTCCATTAATTATTATTCTCTTGGAATAACCTGTCTGTGTGGTCTATCACATGCATGGTGATTTCTGTTGTTATTCCATTCTTTATTATTACATTGGAATATCCTCGCATGCGGTCTTAATTTACTTTGACTCGGTTTAGATTCTTTATTATTCCTTCCGGAATATCCTATCTATATGTTTTACGCATAACTTTGGTTCAATTCTTTATTATTACATTGGGAATAACATGTACATGCGATTTATATCGCATCGCATGGTGAATCATTCATTATTCCATTCTTTATTATTTTGTTGGAATAACCTGTCTATGTGGATTACCACATGCATGGTGAATGATCCTTTGTATTCATTCCTTATTATTGTGGAAATTGTGGATTACGGCATGGCGGGCGAAAATCCATTTACATTTTCATATATTTTATTATACTTAGTTGGTTAAAGTTTTGACTTCTATAGTCCATGAAATTAGTGGAATATCCTTGATATTTGCACTTCATCCAGTATCTTTTCATGGAAATATTCTTCTGAGCATTCTTGAATTTTACTCTACAAAGCAGTATCATGTTGACAATTTGGACGTTATTGAATTCTGGATAAATTAATTCTTGAACTTGTTTTATTGGATTCTTATATCATTGTCATCATCCTCATGCTTATATTATGTTGAAAGTCATATGTGGCATGTTGTGCTTAGATGGACTTGGTATGATTATGACTATGGATTATTCGGTATAATCATGACCGTAATGTTACAAATGATGTGGTAAAAGTCCTCATTGGCCCGTAGTACATTGATGGACAGTTGTTGGCATGATAATGACCATTGATGAATACACGAATATCCTTGGCCCGTAGTGCATGGATAATTTGTGGTTGTGATACTAATGAATATCATTGGTCGTAGTGCATGGATGATGTGGATTATTTATTAAGCTGAGTCCCAGCGATAAAAGTGATGAAAAACCTTTTAAATCATAAAAGATAGTAGATTTTATTCTCTACTTAACTCTTTTAATGGATTGCTTGTTCCGCTGTTGTTAAACTTGATGTTTGTTATATTTTATCAGTTTAACACTATTGAAGGCTAACGATAATTTATTCTGCATTATCTTAGTCATAATATTTCTTACTGGGCTAGTTGAGCTCACCCTTTCTTTCACTTTTTTCTTCAGGAAATGAGAACGTAGCTGGGACTAGTTGGGGAATGAAGTGACGGTCCAGATGATAGCATTAGTAGTCCTCACTATTCTGTTAAATAGTTGACAACAAATGTAATGAGAACTCCATTGAGTGTGAATATTGTCTAGATGACAATATTCTTATTAAAACTCTTAGATTATGTTATGTCGTATTTTACACGACTGTTGTATAATTAGTTTGTATTTGAATTATGTACCATGCATCTGGTGACTCAAGATGTAATAACCCGAGATTTCCTAAATAAAATAAATAAGAAAATTTGCGTATAATTTTTTTTTTATTTAATGACGAGAATAAGTGTCTAGTAATGTGAACGATAAATACGAATATATTTATTTCTTTAAAAATTAGAAATAATTTTGGAATTATTAATTACTACAAATTATATTTTATGGTAATTAATTTACATAAGCGAAATATTTTTATTAATTATTTTCCATGATAACATGATTGGAAATAATATATGAAGTGATAATTAGAATTATATAATAAATATTTTATTATATGAATTGTTCGAATATTTAAATCAAGTATTTTAACTTGATATGCGAAAGAGAAGTCGATATGAGATCCAAACCTGAATTGGGATTGTGATCAAGAGATGAGAATAATAATATTATATTATTGTTATAATGATTTTACAAATTACAATAATTATATGTCTTGTGTATGTCTTGAGACCGGATAATATTGAAAGCGATGACGGTTGATTAGGTCATAGCATATTACCGTCTTGTGAAACCCTAATTATTAAACTTAGTTATGAGAAATGACTGAGTAGTGACTGTGTATATGAAGTTTCTTGGTGTATATGAAGGTTACTGTGTATAAGATGTCGGTAATTAGAAGAAAATCCTAATTACTGTTGTTTATCGATAATTAGGACAAACCCTAATTATTACAACCCTAATCGGTTGAAGTTAGAGATCGTAATGACTGTGTTAGAACATACACAGATAATTAGAGAACCCTAATGGTCAATTAGAAACCCTAATTGATGGCGTTAAGAAACCCTAATTTTAGAACCCTAATTTTTCAATCAAAAACCCTAATTTAAAATTATTGGGTTTAATTACGATGTTAATGTATAAATGTTTTAATTTACCAAAGGATGAAAAGTAATTGGTAAATGATAAGAATTACCATCTAGTGATTAAATATTACATTTAATTGCTATGTACAAGAATGCCCATGAAATTATATGAAATTACCAAAATACCCTTTTGTCCATTTTAGTGTATTATTAGTAGCATTGTTGCTAGAATCTTTGCAAAAGCTAGCCAACCACCACCTTCTAGAATTCCCTCATGCTACTATACCATTACACCTCAATTATACAACCAAATTGAGCATCCAAAGCATTAGAATTGGCCTATAAATAGAGATCAAAGAGAGTTAATGCAAAATGCACACTTGAATTTTCCTAACTCTCATCCTTAAGCTTCTCTCTCTAAAACCTACGAATTATTGTAGCATATCAGTCCCTAAACAAAGCCCAACCATCACAAACAACAAATCAGAAGCATCAAGAAGCCAGAAATCAAAAATCAAGCTTGAAAAGGTAGGAAATCCTAAATTCTAGAAATCCTTCGATTCGATGTTAATTAATGCAATTGATTGTTTAAAGTAGTGTAATAGAGAGTCTATTAATGTTACGGGTTGTAAAATCATGAACCCATAACATCAAAGTGCAAATTTAAAGATTTAAACAAGTTGGAAAAAGCAAATTACATATTTTTTTCACCAAATGTCACAGGTATAAATCTTTGGTCGATCTCGAGTTTTGTTTTTAAAAGTTGTTATAGGTAGCTTTGATATGTGGTCTTTAATCTCCAAAAGGAATCAAGTTCATATCTATTGTAGATCGGGATTTATAAACGGTCAAAGTGGGTTGGCCAAGGCATTGACCATTACTGTTCTTCAAACCAGAGAAAATATTCTAAGTGTCGAGAAAATATTATTTTGGAAAATGTCGGGCCTTATATCTAGGTTATCTTTAATATGTTTTGTGTTATAAAGGTTTATATGTGTAGCTTGTTATGTGGTATTTAACCTCCAAAAGAATCAGGTCCATATATATTACGGATTAAGAGTTATTTAAGGTCAAAGTGGGTTGACCAAGGCATTGTGGGGAAAATTAAAAATGACCGAATTTTCTAAGTGTTGATTTTTCGACAAGGTTTGACCATACTTTAGATGCTTGATTTCTTGTTTTATGATGATGTTAAGTGTTAGCGTTGTAGTCCTACATGTTTTATACACCTTTGGAATTGATAGATCACATAAACATTACACGATCATCAAGTTATAGAGGTCCAAAGTAGGCACCTCGAATCTGTTCTTCGTGAAGAAACGACTTTGGTAACTACTTTGATGGTGATTTATCCTGGATCGATGTTTTTTTAGAGGTTATGATTGTTGTATCTTGTAGTCTTGTATTTCCTCTACAAGACTCAATTTATAGATTGTCCAAATTAAGTTAAGATGAGAGAGTTATTCACGGTCAAAGTAGGCCACTCGGTTCGCCTTATGAAGATCCAGGTAGGCTCAAGAACACCTATATGACAGTTACATCACTATAGGGCCTTTAGCAACAGCTTTTAATTATTTTAATTTCGATTTTCCGAAAAATGATTTAAAATTAGAAAAATTAGATTTTAATTATTAAAATACCAAATAAATTATGAAAAATTATTTTAAAGTCTGAAAAATAGTTTTTAATTATTTTGAGTATATTTCATAAATATTTAATATTTTTGAAATATAAAAGGTATTTATTTATTTAATTATAATATTAAATAAATGATTTAAAAATAGTTTTAATTCATGAAAATCATGAAAAATTATTTTATGGTATAAGAAAATATTTTGAGTTATTTTCCATGACTTTTAATATTTTGTGATGAATTTCATTAATTAATTAATATTAATGATATTAAAGTTATTTATTGATTATATTAAATAATTAGTTTTAAAATGATTTTAATATTTTAAAAGCATTTTAAATGAAAATAAAGTATTTAAAGATATTTTGAGTTATAAAATATAACTTTTAATATTTAGAAGATAATTTCATTAATAATTATATATTAATGATATTTAGTTAATGATTTGTGATATTAAGTTTATTTAATATTTATATTAAATAAATAGTTTAAAAATGGTTTTATTTATTTAAAAATCATTTAAAGTGGATATTAAGGATTTAAAATATTTTAAGTTATAATTAATGACTTTTAATATTTGGATAAATAGTACATTAATATTTAAATATTAATGATAATTATTTAAAATAATTTTAATTATTTAAAAAATCATTTAAAGGTATTATAAATGTTTTAAAATAGTTTGAGTTATTATAAATAACTTTTATATTTTAGCAATGGTTTCATTAATAATTTAATATTAATTAATTATTAATGATAATAGAATTGTTTGATGTTTAAATCATTTAATTATGATTCCGATGTTTTGAAAGTTATAAATTTTACCAAACTAAACTAGTGACTTGAGAACCAGGTTATGAAGTCCAGAGATTTGATGAAGAGCACCCATAAGTAGCAGCTATATCACTATAAGCCCTTGAGTGATGATTTGATTTATTTTAAATTTTCAATTTCTCGGAAAATTCAAAAATGATTAAAAGTAAAATGTCCGATATTTACAGATGTTGAGGTATAGAATAAGAGTCTTAGACTAAGATTATTTACCCGATAAAGGCAAGCTTTAACGCAGCAAACAATTGTCGGAACCTATAATAGAAAAGAAAAGACTTACAGTAAGAGCATGAGTGAGATATTTGAAAAATGTATAAAAGTATAGAATAGAAAGTATGATCACTGCGATTATGTGATGGCGTGATTAGACTATGTCTTTGTTGTAATAAACGATCTTATGTGTTATGATATATTGTTTTAATCGAATCGAATGATCGATTATTATTGATAGGTTGTGATAAAGAGATAAAACCTAAGTTGAGATTTGTAATCAGTAGAATCGAGGCAAGTATCCTACCTTTTCATTTTCTTTATGCAATGGACATGAAAGTAAGAAGTTTCGAAATTATTCTATTTCACATCACATTATATACGCTTTGATTATCAACATGTTAGCTTTCGGATATATATTACATTAAGTTGATTTCTAAATGGTTATACAAGTGTCCCCAGTTGGATAATCATGGCATTTATTCACATGTTGATATACCTTTGTCAATTACCCGTATACATATATGTTGAATTACATATTATTGTTGAAAGCAAGATTAAAAACCTTGGGTTTGGAACCGTGCATGTATGAACATCCCGATAATGGGAAAATTTTTATGCGCTTGGCGGACAAAGGGTGAAAGCGATGAATTTCGTTCAAGTTATGTAGTATTGATCAATATAGAGTACAATGAGGTGATCACCCTCCGTGCTAGTAAGTTATATTCTGGTTTCATGGATGAATTTACGCTAAACCTTTTGAAAATGAAAACCATGTTCATAGTATGTTTCTTAAACCCTATTCATGGGTGGAGCCTAATTTCAAGAAATTGAAAGAGAATTGTTATGTGAATTTTTATCGAGACATATTACTTCACAACTTTTCGATTAGATTTGTAGAAGTGTTATGGAAAGAGAATACTTATATTCTTTCGACTTATATATAATTGTTATTACTTCTTTGGGCACTCAAATGCTCATCCTTGCTTAAATTAAATGTTTTCGATTCACGTGCGATCGATCACGAAGGCTCGAGCACGAAACAAAGGAAAAGAAAAGTCGCTTAGAATGAGATTTAGTATGAGTTAATGGTTATAGTTAGTAAGACAATGGAATCTATTGTCGGGGTATTGTAAGGAATGTATTTGAAGGTCACGTGCACGAGGAAGTAAACTTTGATGTATGTAAATTAAGTTCGAATGTATTATTATTTAGTATTATTCAAAGCAAAGAAATGGTATCGTGGAGAACCGGAAGTTCGGGTTTCAAGTACTGGATTTGGGGTCGCCATACAGTTGGTATCAAAGGCATGAGGTTATAAACGTTAGAATGCGAAACCTAAGGTTATAACCTTAGTAGAATAAAGGACGAAAGTTAAGATAGATATCCGATGAACTAGGAGACGAAGTACTGCTGGTGAGAAGTTATAGGATATGATGAGTTGAAGAGATCCATCAAGTTTTAGTTGTACTAAATAAAATATTCCTTCATTTTACCGATGAATATATTTTATTTGATGCTGATGTTGTCTCGTTTATTGTAGTCATAGGATGGATGACGAAAAGTCAAAATAGTAATTCCTTGACCTAAGAGGCGATGGACTCTAGCGAGGAGTACCGCAGACGGATGAGATGATAAGAGATTTGATAGTTAGGAACGACGACTTAAAGGTTAGAGGTGAAGGGTGGAGGCACGAATCGTACTCTCCATTTGAGCAATGATACAGATAAGGACGCCTGCTCACCGAACATGATGGAGTTAGCCGAGATTACGAGGGAGGTTGGAAGCGAGAGAGATATCTGATAGAGACGTTGAAGGTTGAGATAGAAGCTAAAGACACCGTGGATATATACCTTGGAAGCGAGCTTTGAACATCGCCTTTATGCGATTCGACCACGAAGTGGATGGAGCGCCTTTCGGCAGAGAGAGATAAGCGTTGATGTGTTTATAGAGATGGATTGAATAAATTCATCGTCAAAAAATAAGAGACAACGATATAGAACTCTTGATTGCTGTGTATATATACTACATGCTAATCAGGGTAACTTATGTATGTAGATGTCTGGTGGAAAAGATATGTGGAATAAGAAGGATCATATCCATACCCCTGAGCTAATATCAAGGCCAACAGCTGAAATAGAAGCTTACCAAGAACCCAAATCGGACGAAGGTGGCTATAGTGGAAAACGTGAGTATCGGATCCGAAATGGTGGATTTGACAGATAGTGATTCAGACACTAAAGTTGAAGCTGCTCAAGCATCAACGAAAGTGCAGGATCTGGAGAACAAGGTTTCTTCACTAGAAAGGTTGTGGGAGATAGAAAAGTTGCTTAATATTCAACTGCGAAAAGCATTAAAAGAAACAATGGAAGAGCAAGATAAGCTCAAAATCCAAATTGACGGGATGGGAGCCTCAAAGCAACACATCGGTATGCGACTCAGGAGGTAAGGAAAAAGAAAGATAGAAGATCCTGACTTAGGAAAACCTGATAAGAAGAAAGGAAAGAAGATATGTTATGTTTGAGGACGTGAGGGACATACCTCTCATTATTGTCCTTATTTAGAACCAGGTTCATGTTTTGTTTGTAGGAGGAAAGGCCATCAAGCGAAAAGATGTCCAAGAAAAAGATTTAGGTTATGTTGAGTAGATGTAATGTGTGATAAGTAATGAACTATATTTCAACCTTTGTGTTGATCAAGTTTATAAATCCCGACTTTTGAGTCACAAAGGGATAGCTGATGTTTAAAGCAATATGTGCTATGGTATGTTAAGTTCTATTAATATGAGGTGCTATGGTTGGAAGTACCATGAGTGTCACAAGTTGGATTAATGAAGTAAGTTGTTATAAAGGTAGCAGATATTTATCTGAATATTGGTTAATATAGTAAACCAAGTTTTAAAATTTAATATTTTGGAATACATGATTATTTGAGTAGAAAATTTTGTGTTATATGTCGAACGTATACGATGAGGCTTAGAATGTAAGGAAATGAAGAATAATTTATGATTATGTCACCGAGAAGGCGAAAACGAAAACCACCAGCGGAAGATCAACCGGATAATCGAACGTCGAGCGCCAAAGACTTTAAGGCAATCCTATTGCTAGGGTATAGAGGATTAAGTGACTCGAAGAGAAGCGTTTATGATAGTTAGGATAACGGAAAGGGCAAAAAGACAAATTTTATCACCTATCGATAAAAGGAAAATGAGATAAAGAAAAAGTTTGTGTGCTTTGTGTGAGGCGGAAAGAGACATATCTCTTCTAATTGTCTCAATTCAATGATGTATAGCAAATGTTTTATTTATGAATCAATGGAGTATAAGATGAAAGAGTATAAGGTGAAAGAAGAAGAAATGAGATAAGGAATGTGAATACGAGAAATGACGACAAGATATAAAGCGACAACGAAATAAACCGTAAAGTGTCTTCATTATGGTCGTTCAAGATATCGTAGCAGTTGAGGATACGATGGCGGTTGGAAATAGAACTCAAAGCTATTTGAATAACTTATGTGTCTTATATGATTTTCCTGTATATATACATATAGTAAATTACTTTATTAAAGAAATTTTGAGGAAGGAATTTGAGTTCTTTTAGAAATCAAATTTACATTTATCGAATAGACAAGCGTTATGGAGAATAGTTAAAGATCGATTCGATCAAGTATTGATCGAGGTCTATGCAAGGATTATATGCGTTATGTACTCTTACTGTATGAGTTTTAAAGCGGTGATTCCGGGCCGGAATCCTTATAAGGGAGGTGAATGTAATAACTTGAGATTTCCTAAATAAAATAAATAAGAAAATTTATGTATAATTTTTTTTTTTTAATGCGAGAATAAGTGTCTAGTAATGTGAGCGATAAATATGAATATATTTATTTCTTTAAAAATTAGAAATAATTTTGGAATTATTAATTACTACAAATTATATTTTATGGTAATTAATTTACGTAGCGAAATATTTTTATTAATTATTTTCCATGATAACATGATTGGAAATAATATATGAAGTGATAATTAGAATTATATAATAAATATTTTATTATATGAATTGTTCGTAATATTTAAATCAAGTATTTTAACTTGATATGCGAAAGAGAAGTCGATATGAGATCCAAACCTCGAATTGGGATTGTGATCAAGAGATGAGAATAATAATATTATATTATTGTTATAATGATTTTACTGATTACAATAATTATGTCTCGTGTATGCTGAGACGACAGATAATATTGAAGCGATGACGGTCAATTAGGTCATAAAGATATTACCGTGTTGTGAAACCCCTAATTATTAAACTTAGTTATGAGAAATGGTGAGTAGTAGTATGTATATGAAGTTTACATGTATATGAAGGTTCTTGTGTATAAGATGCTCGGTAATTAGAAGAAAACCCTAATTATCGTTGTTTATCGATAATTAGGACAAACCCTAATTATTACAACCCTAATCGGTTGAAGTTAGAGATCGTAATGAGCGTGTTAGAACATACACGAGATAATTAGAGAACCCTAATGGTCAATTAGAAACCCTAATTGATGGCGTTAAGAAACCCTAATTTTAGAACCCTAATTTTTCAATCAAAAAACCCTAATTTAAAATTATTGGGTTTAATTACGATGTTAATGTATAAATGTTTTAATTTACCAAAGGATGAAAAGTAATTGGTAAATGATAAAATTACCATCTAGTGATTAAATATTACATTTAATTGCTATGTACAAGAATGCCCATGAAATTATATGGGAAATTACCAAAATACCCTTTTTGTCCATTTTAGTGTATTATTAGTAGCATTGTTGCTAGAATCTTTGCAAAAGCTAGCCAACCACCACCTTCTAGAATTCCCTCATGCTACTATACCATTACACCTCAATTATACAACCAAATTGAGCATCCAAAGCATTAGAATTGGCTTATAAATAGAGATCGAAAGAGAGTTAATGCAAAATGCACACTTGAATTTTCCTAACTCTCATCCTTAAGCTTCTCTCTCTAAAACCTACGAATTATTGTAGCATATCGGTCCTAAACAAAGCCCAACCATCACAAACAACAAATCGGAAGCATCGAAGCCGAAAATCAAAAATCAAGCTTGAAAAGGTAGAAATCCTAAATTCTAGAAATCCTTCGATTCGATGTTAATTCATGCAATTGATTGTTTAAAGTAGTGTAATAGAGAGTCTATTAATGTTACGGGTTATAAAATCATGAACCCGTAACATCAAAGTGCACAATTTGAAGATTTAAACAAGTTGGAAAAAACCGATTTACATTATTTTCACCAAATGTCACAATTTATAAATCTTTGAGTCGATCTCGAGTTTTGTTTTTTAAAAGTTGTTATAGGTAGCCCGATATGTGGTCTTTAATCTCCAAAAGGAATCAAGTTCATATCTATTGTAGATCGGGATTTATAAGCGGTCAAAGTGGGTTGGCCAAGGCATTGACCATTTGTTCTTCAAACCAGAAAATATTCTAAGTGTCGAAAAATATTATTTTGGAAAATGTCGGGCCTTATATCTAAGTTATCTTTAATATGTTTTGTGTTATAAAGGTTTATATGTGTAGCTTGTTATGTGGTATTTAACCTCCAAAAAGAATCGAGTCCATATATATTACGGATTAAGAGTTATTTAAGGTCAAAGTGGGTTGTTGGCGTTGGCCGAGGAAAAATTCTGGGCGACTTAAAATTTTCTAAGTGTTGATTTTTCTGACAAGGTTTGACCATACTTTAGATGCTTGATTTCTTGTTTTTATGATGATGTTAAGTGTTAGCGTTGTAGTCCTACATGTTTTATACACACTGGAATTGATAGATCACATAAACATTACACGATCATCAAGTTATAGAGGTCCAAAGTAGGCACCTCGAACCTGTTTCTTCGTGAAGAAATGTACTTTGGTAGCTACTTTGATGGTGATTTATCCCCAGATCGATGTTTTTTAGAGGTTATGATTGTTGTATCTTGTAGTCTTGTATTTCCTCTACAAGACTCAATTTATAGATTGTCCAAATTCGTTAAGATGAGAGAGTTATTCACGGTCAAAGTAGGCCCTTTCGCTCTACGCCTTATGAAGATCTGGGTAGGCTCAAGAACACCTATAATGACAGTTACTGTCACTATAGGGGCCTTTAGCAACGAGCTTTAATTATTTTAATTTCTCGATTTTCAAAAATGATTTAAAAATTAGAAAAATTAGATTTTAATTATTAAAATACCAAATAAATTATGAAAAATTATTTTAAAGTCCTAAAAATAGTTTTTAATTATTTTGAGTATATTTCATAAATATTTAATATTTTTGAAATATAAAAGGTATTTATTTATTTAATTATAATATTAAATAAATGATTTAAAATAGTTTTAATTCATGAAAAATCATGAAAAATTATTTTATGGTATAAGAAAATATTTTGAGTTATTTTCCATGACTTTTAATATTTTGTGATGAATTTCATTAATTAATTAATATTAATGATATTAAAGTTATTTATTGATTATATTAAATAATTAGTTTAAAAATGATTTTAATATTTTAAAAATCATTTTAAATGAAAATAAAGTATTTAAAGATATTTTGAGTTATAAAATATAACATTTAATATTTAGAAGATAATTTCATTAATAATTATATATTAATGATATTTAGTTAATGATTTGTGATATTAAGTTTATTTAATATTTATATTAAATAAATAGTTTAAAATGGTTTTATTTATTTAAAAATCATTTAAAGTGGATATTAAGGATTTAAAAATATTTTAAGTTATAATTAATGACTTTTAATATTTGGATAAATAGTACATTAATATTTAAATATTAATGATAATTATTTAAAATGATTTTAATTATTTTAAAAATCATTTAAGGGTATTATAAATGTTTTAAAAATAGTTTGAGTTATTATAAATAACTTTTATATTTTAGCAATGGTTTCATTAATAATTTAATATTAATTAATTATTAATGATAATAGAATTGTTTGATGTTTAAATCATTTAATTATGATTCCGATGTTTGAAAGTTATAATGGCCAAACTAGTGACTTGATAAGGTTATGAAGTCCGTGATTTGATGAAGAGCACCCATAGTAATGTTATATCACTATAAGCCCTTGAGTGATGATTTGATTTATTTTAAATTTTTCAATTTACGGAAAATTCAAAAATGATTAAAAGTAAAATGTCCGATATTCTGAGATGTTGAGGTATAGAATAAGAGTCTTAGACTCGAGATTTACTCGATAAAAGGCTGTCGGCATGCGACAAACATTGTCGATCCCTATAATAGAAAGAAAAGACTTACGTAAGAGCATGTGTGAGATATTTGAAAAATGTATAAAAGTATAGAATAGAAAGTATGATCACCTGCGATTATGTGATGACGTGATTAGACTATGTCTTGTTGTAATAATGTATTAAGACTATGTGTTATGATATATTGTTCTAATCGAACGAATGATCGATTATTGATAGGTTGTGATAAAGAGATAAAACCTAAGTTGAGATTTGTAATCGGTGAATCAAAAAGTATCCTACCTTTGCATTTTCTTTATGTAATGGACATGAGTAAGAAGTTTGAAATTATTCTATTTACATGCTGATTATATACGCTTTGATTATCAACATGTTAGCTAAGATATATATTACATTAAGTTGATTTCTAAATGGTTATACAAGTGTCCCCACTTGGATAATCATAGCATTTATTCACATGTTGATATACCTTTGTCAATTACCCGTATACATATATGTTAAATTACATATTATTGTTGAAGCAAGATTAAAACCTTGGGTTTGGAACCGAGCATGTATGAACATCCAGATAATTGGAAAATTTTTATGCGCTTGGCCGGACAAAGGGTGAGCGATGAATTTCGTTCAAGTTATGTAGTATTGATCAATACGAGAATGCAATGAGTCGATCACCCTCCGTGCAAGTAAGTTATGATGGTTTCTGGATGAATTTACGCTAAACCTTTTCGAAAATGAAAAACCATGTTCATAGTATGTTTCTTAAACCCTATTCATGGGTGGAGCCTAATTTCAAGAAATTGAAAGAGAATTGTTATGTGAATTTTTATCAGTACATATTACTTCACAACTTTCGATTCGTTGTAGAAGTGTTATGGAAAGAGAATACTTATATTCTTTCAAAACTTATATATATAATTGCTATTACTTATTTGGGCACTCAAATGCTCATCCTTGCTTAAATTAAATGTTTCGATTAAATGATCGACACGAAGGCTCGAGCACGAACAAGGGAAAAGAAAAGCTGTTCGAATGAGATTTAGTATGAGTTAATGGTTATAGTTAGTAAGACAATGGAATCTATTGTCAGGTATTGTAAGGAATGTATTTGAAGGTCACGTACCTGAGGAAGTAAACTTTGATGTATGTAAATTAAGTTCGAATGTATTATTATTTAGTATTATTCAGCTTAAAGAAATGGTATCGTGGAGAACCGAGTTCGGGTTTCAAGTACCTGGATTTGGGGTCGCCACACAAGATGGGTGATGTGTACCTATTTTGGGGCCATCCCAGTTGGTATCAAAGCTTAGGGATATGATCCCTGGCTGAGATGTGAGATAAGAACTAGGAGGGGAGAGACGGGAATTCCTTCTCTAGTATGACCTACCTAAGTTTACTTGTTATTTACTTGGTCGGTAAGAGTATAGGGATAATATGTGACATGCCAATTAACCCTTGTTTTGTGACAGTGTTTGAAAATGGCATCTGAAAATGTTGAGATCAGCAATGAAGCACATGAGATCGTTGAGTCACCAACGATCAATACCCAGGATAATGTGCAAGGACAAAACTCGGGGTTATCTCCGAGGTTGGAATGGATACTCCCGGTGTGTGTTCTGGGGTTGAGACTGAACTTCCGGTAGTATCCGGAATGGATATGAGCTGTCTTCCATGGTTATCTCTGAAAGATGAATTTGCCCTCCTGCAATGTTAGTAGCAGGTGTGCAGTAAATTTCGAGTGTCTACAGATGCCCATCTTTATCATATTCATACAATGCAATGCATGGATAGGATAAATAATCCTAGACACTTGAAATGCAACAAGATAAACATGATGCCATGTGCAGTAACATGATGCAAATGTATGATGCATAAATGAATGATCCTTGGTTCCCTGTTAATTCTACCGGGGATGACAATCAGTAATGTCTTGGACATGCGATCCAAGTTTTCAAGGATGTTGACGTTGGGGCTATCACCAAAGTCATGGATCCTTGATACAGACTTCTACTCCATAGAGGTGCCTCTCCTGTGCAAGAGATCTGTGGGGGTAAAGCTTTATCTGTTTTGAGGATGTGTATAACATATTCCATCATCGGTCCTCTCCGATGAGGATGGCCTTCTCTAGTTTGTTTCACCAACATATACCACGATTTTGTTGGAGTTACTACCAATAGTGTGTAGTGTCAGGGTTGCCTGACCTTCGCTAATGTGTGTATCACCGGATAGATCCCTGTCAGGAAAACTGTCAAGGCTGATTGACGTTCATTGATGTGTGTATCAATGGTTGCATTGCGTTGTGACCCTTGCTTGGGAGTATGTCAAGGCTGCTTGACCTTCATTGATGCGTATATCAATGGTTGAATTATGAGGTTATCTCTGAGGTTGGAATGTATACTCCCATTGTGTGTTCTGGGGTTGAGATTGAACTTCCGGTAGTATCTGGAATGGATGTGAGCTGTCTTTTAAGGTTATCTCCGAAAGACGAATCTTCCCTCCTGCAATGTTAGTAACAGGTGTGCAGAAAATTTCGAGTGTCTGCATCTAGCATAGCTAGAAAATTTGGAATACCTATGCTTCCATCATCAACTTTACTTTCTCTAATGATCATTTGCTTAATCATTCTATCTATTAAAAATCCTTAATTCTTAATCCATAACTTTTCTATACCCCGGTATAGTTCATCAAACTTACCACACGTTAGGAGTTCATGAACTTACCATAATCATATGGGTTTAAGAACTTATCCTAGTTTGACCATAGGCGTCCATTCACTAAGGGTTCAAAACATACCATATGATTATGAGTCATAAACTTACCATAAGTATGAGTTTTAAGAGCTCGTAACTAACCTTATATTCTTTACCTATTCGTTATACACATGAGAAAAGAATCACCTTATCAACATACATATAGTAAATAGCGCGACATCAGGTTCCAATGATTATCAATGTAAAAAACTAAGTGGTGGTCAAACCAAACTCGGCCACTAATCAATATAGGAAGCTAAGCGATTGTTAAACCAAGGACAATTCTCTGCCCATACAAAGAATTGTTCAACTTAACCACTACATCAAGTAAGAAGCTAAGTGTTTCTAAAACCAAGTACAAATTCCCCGCCCTACAAGGAATCATACAACTCAGCTGCTTACATGAGTCCTCAATTGAAATCCCACATAATCTTAACTTTCTCTTTTCTTAATACGAATTTTTTTAATCCGTATCTTAATATTTACCACTCTTTTCTGAGTTTACACCGTACCATTTCATAGTACCTTCTCTTTATAGGCTCAAGCTATATCATTCCAATCACTTAACATATCATATGTTATTCAATAATTTAATTTGATCACGTTGTGATCTTATTTCGTAATCATTTCTCCTTATACTTACGATCGTTTTATATTACGATCTTCTTATTCTTCTCTTTAATCATATTATATTATGATTTTATTTTCACTTTTCATCTTATAGACATCGTCTATTTAGTATCACTTTTCATCTCTATTACTGGAGTCAGGTAACTCTGGATTCTTATCCTTATATCTCTTCAAGATTCTTCTTTGAATCTTATTTATCTTTCTCTTTACTTTACTGATGAATTTCTTAAATTCATCTCTTATCCCTTTAACTCGATCTGAGTTTATTCCTTATCATCATCTCCGCGGTTATAGCCTAAGGTACACCTACCTAAGGTTTATAACATATGGCTCTGATACCAACTGTGACGCCCCCAAATCCGGGTACTTTTTACCTCAGATCTGGTACATCATTTCTAGAACTATTGCGGAAGATATAAACATAAATTGTTTATACATTAAATTTCTACACATCATTCCCAAGGTCTACAACCTTAACTAAATACATACCTTTAATATCTAAAAAGGTTTACAATGTTATTTTCGTTAGAAAATTTAATAGATCTAACTGCACCATAATTTAATCTTGCACTTTGCCTTTGCCTCTGTCCTTATTCAAGCTTTCATCTTAATCTGAAAATTTTATCATGATATAGCACGGGTGAGCAACAAGTTTGCCCAACAAGTTCAAATTTAATTGAGGATATATCATGATTGAAAAGAATGAATAGGCTTTCAAGTTTTCAACAATAAAATAATTATGAAATAACATGAATCAAGTTTCAATAATTGCATGACTGAATCAATAATTTTTGAAGGTCAACAATGACCATGAACAATTTAACTGAACCTTATGGTAATGAAGGTGATCAGCCTTTCATACCTGATGAACATATACAACATGCACTAAGTGCGAATCAATAATCAGTATAGATGTGAATAATCAACAATAATTATTCACCAACATGCTTTAAACAGACAACTCAAGTTTGAGTTAAGGAAACTTTCCTGCATAGTCGATTACCGCTATGCAATTTAATTTATTCTCTTTATTGAAAACACCTATCAGGTATAAGATTGATCTTTCAATTAGCATATCATACCTTATTCTATAATACTATCTAACACTTAATCACATAGTCACATATTAGATAATCTTACCACCATATTCATTTACTTACTTATAATCTCATCATCTTATATTAATTTGTCTAACCTTCACTCACAAAGTTAAGTATTAGACATTACACCTTAGTCTTAGTATTATCATTATACTTTGATAATCTTTTCATCACTTATAACTTATACTTATAAGTTTTCCCTTTATATGTTATCTTAGCAAGCTAGATAACCTTTCAGTAAACTGAAATATCATTTCAGTAAACCGGATTACATTTCAACATCCTGAAATTACTATTTCAAATAGACATAACAAAATATTTGATGAGATGAAACCATTTCAAAGAATCAAAATCCAATTCAGCACCCTAAATTCTCATTTTAGTCTATTACAAGCATAACATAGTTCATTGAATACCAAATTCAACAATTACATTGAAAAATATCATAAATCTCTTATTTTAATCTCCCGTCGAATATTATTAATTATGTAATAATATTTTAAGCTAAGGTTATTAACCTTTTAATAACATTCCAGTCAAATACTACTAATAATATCTTAATCCAATATTATTAGTCATATAAAAATAATTTAAGTCATTAATCACATTAATAAATAATTGTTTTCAATTGTTTTCCTTTTATTAATTAACGTGTTTAAGCATTCTAAAATGCCATAAACTTCATAACACCTCAGACCCGACCCAAAACCTTCGTCACAAATCTGCATAAATCATGCTTAAGGGTCTCAAGTCATAAATCATATTTTTCATATTTTTGGACATCATATATTTAATTAAATCCATTTATCATCATTTAGATGAAAAATACCAAATCAGTCCCAAAATTTTTTCTTTTTTGGTATTTAACAGAATATAGCCCCATATTGAACATATATTTTTCTCAAAATTTTTAAAATTGATTTACTATATTTAAATAATCCATAATAGCCAAATATTCTCTGATTTTTCATAAATCGAGATTAACTCCAAAAATTCTAAAATTTTTACAGTATTTTCCTGTTATACACATGTACTTCCAGTAAATATTTTGTAACTTTTGGACTTATACACAGAGAATTCTTCGGGTGGCTTCATAAATGTAGCCCTTCACCGTAAAATCTATATCTCTCAAACCGTATGGCCAAAAATTCTCAAATTTTTACACAACCTTCATATCTTCTGATATTATCACTCCAAATATTTCCAGACTTTTTAAAACATAAAAAGTGGACAAAAATTCCCCCGCTACTGACTGGTCCAAAATAATTTTAAGAAAACGGGACAGTTTTTACCAAAATCAACACCACGACTTTTAGAAACCTGATTTTTGAGTTCTACCACTTGGATTTACCAATCAACAATTATATCTAGCACCTCTCTTCGACGGATCGAGAAAAGAATGCATAGATCAAAAAACGGTGGATATTCAAAGCACCTAAAAGTTAGGGTTTTCAAAACTAGAAAAAATAAATTTCTTTTCTTTTGATTCCCCTAACCAAATCAACACCCAATATGGGTAAATCCATACTTGAATCCATGAAAAACACATAAATTATAGGGGTTTTAATTTCTAAATTAAAAACCTCCTTCCATCAAATTACAAAAAAAAATGAATAAAGCTTAGGAGAAAAAAATTATTTTTATACATTTGCTTCTTATTCTTCTTCTTCTACCATGGAGGATCTTTCTCCTCCTTCTTCCATGGCTTCGACCACTCTTCTCTTTCTCTCCCTCTTTCTTCTTTTTCCCGTTCTTCTCTCTTTCTCTTTCTTCTTTCTTTTCATCTTTTTCTTTTTATCTTCTCTTTCCTTCTTATCTCTTTTTCTTTTATCCTTTTTATCTTTTTATCCTTTTTCTTCTCCTCTTATCCGTTCCTTTCTCCTTTCTTTTTTTTAATGCTTCAACTGTCCAACATGCCCTCATTAATTGGGTTTTAAAATTGGGCCACTCTCTTTAATCTTTTGGGTCTTCAATTAATCCTTTGGGCTATGTAGTATTAACATAATTCAATTCTTTCCATCTTTACCCACCCTAAATATTTAATTAGGGTATCCATTCCAAATATTTAGAATTTAAATCATTACTCTTGTACATTAAATTCTATAACCCAATTAAATTTGTTTTAATTAAATTATAAAATTAATAACTTGAGATAATAAAAAATATATCTTCAAACTTAATATAATTTTTAATATTATTAGTCTCTCACAAGTAGGCTTAGTTTGGGCCCCTTAATTAATTCTATTGAGCTAACAATTTTACTTGTTTTACTTACTAACAAAACTAACTTGGGCTTTCAACCCTAATTAAATTGGGTCATTATAATACTTATCCCATACATAATATATTGGGCTAGATTAAATAATTTAATTGCCCTTAATCACTTTATCTACAAGTCACATGCTTAATTAATTAATTGGGCTTATTTAAATAATATAACTTCCTTAGTGCATTAAGTTTTAATTCACTTGAATTAATTCTATGACCACTAAATAAAAATAATCCTTTAGGTTATTTAAATCTCATACCACATTTAAATAACTTATTTAAGTTATACAATTTATATTGTATAATTAAATTTAATTTCCTCTTATAAATTGTTTTCAAAAAATTTATTTATATATTAAATATATAAATTTAATATATTCAATCATTTATTCAAATATAAATTTAATTTACTAACTAGTTGATACTAATATACATATTTACATATTGGATCTCATCTCATATTTTTTACTTTACCTTCTTTGGTATAATATTAAATCTTATACCATTATCCATATAACATACTTCACTTCTCACACTAATTTTGACTTTTCTCCATAAAAAGTCAACTGTTAACTTTGACCAAAAGTCAACCTTTACACATTTTGTGTTTACTGTCAATTCTGACTAAACTTGACGTTCCGGACGCAACCGAGCAGTCTATGCTTCAAAATTTTATCTCTAACTCAAATTTTTAGTTTTAAATTACTCTCTTCTAATTGCTAATCGTATTAACTAACGACTTTATACTTATTCAAATTCTTATTTGCCAGTCAAGGCCAACGTTCAAGCCATGTTAATTACTAACATAGTTTTATCTTAATCCTTATATCATTAACTTAATTCATCACTCCTCTTGCTAAAATATATATAACACCTTACTAAGTATATATATATTTTTATACATATACTCATCTTCGTTTAACCTCATAGCATCTCTTCATGTGAAATCTTATCTCCTTTGTAAGACCCCAACTTATTATAAATAAAATTAAAATTTTCCTCTATTTATTATTCTAAATTAATAAGGTGTTAATTTGATATATTACTTTGGTTATGGGTGAAATGTGCAAATTTTATAAAATAAGCAAGTGGTTATAAAATATTCCTTTTGTCGGAGAATATTTGTTTGGTCGTGGAATATTCTTTTTGTCGAGGAATATCCGTCATGCGGCCGATCGCGATCAATTAATGGGCCTCATTGTGGCGACCCAAATCCAGTACTTGAAACCCGAACTTCGGTTCTCCACGATACCATTTCTTTAAGTCAATAATACTAAAATAATAATACATTCAACTTAATTTACATACATCAAAGTTTACTTCCCAGTCGTGACCTTCAAATACATTCCTTATAATACTTGAATAGATACCAATACAACTATAACCATTAACTCATAATACACACTTATTCGATCATTTTTCCTTTTCCTTTGTTCGTGTTCTGAGCCTTGAGTTTGCTCATATACATAACTTGAAAACATTTAATTTAAGCAAGGATGAGCATTTGAGTGCCCAAAGAAGTAATAGCAATTATATATATAAGTTTGAAGAATATAAGTATTCTCTTTACATAACACTTCTACAATAGATCGAAAGTTGTGAAGTAATGATCTTGATAAAAATTCACACATAACAAATCTCTTCCAAATTATTTAAATTTGGCTCTTGGCTCTACCCATGAATAGGGTTTAAGAATCATACTATGAACATTCTTTTCATTTTCGAAAGGTTTGGCGAAATCCATCCATAAAACCGCTCTAGCTTACAGACGCGGAGGGTGATCGACCAGATTGTACCTGTATTGATCAATACTACATAACTTGAGCAAATTCATCGCTCACTCTATCCGCCTTGGCAAAAAAATCTTCCCATATAGGGATGTTCATACATACCCGGTTCCAACCTCAAGGTTTTAATCTTGCTCAACAATAATATGTAATTCAACATATATGTATACGGGTAATTGACGGTATATCAACATGTTAATAAATGCCATGGTTATCCAAGTGGGGACACTTGTATAACCATTTAGAAATCAACTTAACAGAATATATATCGAGCTAACATGTTGATAATCAAAGCGTACATAATCATATGCGAGAATAGAATAATTAAAACTTCTTCTTACTCATGTCCATTGCATAAAGAAAATGCAAAGGTAGGATACTTTTTTGATTACGGCGATTACAAATCTCAACTTAGGTTTTATCTCTTTATCACAACCTATCAATAATCGGATCATTACGTTCGATTAGAACAATATATCTTAACACATAAGTCTGCTCTATTACAATTGACACATGTTTAATCACATAATCACAGTGATCATACTTTTAGTTCCTATTCTATACTTGGAAATATTTTTATACATTTTTCAAATATCTCATCCATGCTCTTACAGTAGCCTTTTCTTTCTATTATAGAGATTACGACATTTGTTTCGTCTAAACAACTTTATCGGATAAATCTTGAGTCTAAGACTCTTATTTTATACCTCAACATCTGTAAATATCGAGACATCTTAATTTTTAATCATTTTCAAAATTTCCGAATTTGAAAAATTTAAAATAATTCAAATCATCACTAAAGGGCCTATAGTGATATAATCATTATTACTATAGGTGTTCTTCTTCAAATTTAGAACTTCATAATCGGTTCTCAAGTCAATTTAGTTTGGTAATTATAACTTTCAATTATCGGAATCATAATTAAATGATTTAAACATTAAACAATTCCATTATCATTAATAGTTTAATTAATACTAAACTATTAATGAAACCATTGCTAAAATATAAAAAGTTATTTATAATAACTCAAACTATTTTTTAAAACATTTATATTACCCTTAAATGATTTTTAAAACAATAAAAATCATTTTAAATAATTACCATTAATATTTAAATATTAATGTACTATTTATCAAATATTAAAAGTCATTAATTATAACTTAAAATATTTTTAAATCCTTAATATCCTCTTTAAATGGTTTTAAATAAGTAAAACCATTTTAAACTATTTATTTAATAATAATTATTAAATAAACTAAATATCATTAATATTATCTTAATATCATTAATATTTAATTATTAATGAAATTATCATTTAAATATTAAAAGTTATATTTTATAACTTAAAATATTTTTAAATACCTTATTTTCATTTAAAATGATTTTTATAATATTAAAATCATTTTTAAACTAAATTATTTAATATAATCATTAAATAACTTTAATATCATTAATAATAATTAATTAATGAAATTCATCACAAAATATTAAAAGTCATCACAAATAACTCATTTACATAACCAATTCTAAGCCAAAATAAACATAGTAAACTAACTAGTTTATTTAACAACACTAACTAAACTTCAAAAATTCAAACTTTAACTAACAATTAAAAATAATAATATTACAAAAATTAAATAAGAAACATACTAGAAATATCTGAATTTCACAATTGAATCGCCTTCCATGCCAAAAATTTAACTAAGGAGATCTTTATAAAAGTTCTCCCACAACAAAGCCTTTCTCAAAAAAAATTGGAGGCCTTATTGTTGGTGAATGAAACAAAAGGCCAAGCCCTTTCTATTTATAGGTTTAGAAAATGGTGAAGTTCTCAACTTAGTCGATGTGAGACTTGGTTTATACTAATTTTTCAATAGCTCACTTTGCGATTTTCTAACGCATTGCTCATAACTCTGATTAATCTGATTTTTGGATATGTTATACATGGTATGTAAGACTATTTTTAAAAAATACGAATTACCCAATTCGGGTTCATTAGGTAGCCCAAACAGTCGTCAAAAGTGGGCGTTCATAACCAGTTTTCAATCTCGTTTCAGCTTTACCCTCTTCCGCTAAAACAGTCATAACTCTTTCATTTTAAAACATTTTTGAGCGATTCTTGAGCCCACATGAAGCTAACTTCTGGGGCTACAACTTTTATTCTTTGACCATTTCCAAATTCCGAACACATCAGCCCAGAAATTCCGTTCAAATGGACTGCACCGCACTTGTTGGGAAGTTTTGACACTACTACTTTGAAATGTCATAACTCTCTCCTCCGATATGCTCGATTTAGTCCGTTTGAGTCTATGGAAACTTATTCGGTTATACTATAACATACCAAAAGCCCAGAAGGTTTTGAAAACATTAACTGATCGAAACAGTGTCCCGAATAGCACATCCAACTGCTGACTTTCGGTTTGACACATTTCCTTCCAATCACATAATTCCCTCATCCGAGGTTGAATGAGGTCATTCCAAAACCTATGGCTTCCTAACTCAGTGCACTACAAAATATCAAAAGTCCAGACCTTTTAAAGCACAAAAGTGGACGAGAATGCCCCCATTACAGACTGCCCAAAAACAGTTTATCATGATCGGTCAAACCAAGTTTGACCATCTATAACTTCTAATCTATACATGATATTGACTTGATTCTTTTTGCAGTTAAAGACCACATATCGGGCTACACACATAACAACTTTTGAAGAACAAAACTCATGATCGAGCAAAGAGTTATGGCCTCGACATTTGGTGAAAAAATAATGAATTCGGTTTTCCAACTTGCTTAAATCTTCAAATTAAAATGCACTTTGATGTTATGGGTCTTTGATTTATCAACCCATATCATCAATTAACATTCTATTACACAACTTTAAACAATCAATTGTATCAAATAACATCGAATCAAAGGATTTCTAGGTTTAGTGTTCTTATACCCTTTTGCCAAAAATTCTTGATTCTTGCTTACGATTTGTTATGGGTGATGGTTGGGCTTTGTTTAAGAGTGTATGGGCAATCTTGTATAAGGCAATTAAATGTAATATTTCATCACTAGATTTAATTCTTATAATTTACCAATTAACTTCTATCATTTGGTAAATTAAAACACTTATCTGATAACATCGAAATTAAACACATTAATTAAAATTAGGGTTTCTAATTGACCATTAGTGGTTCTTTAATTATACATGTATGTTACTAACACGATTAAATTCACGTTTCTAATTTCAGCCGGTTAGGGTTTATAATAATTAGGGTTTGTCTAATTATCGATGTACTGACGATAATTAGGGTTTCTTCTAATTCTGCAGATATTCTTATTCACGATAACTTCATATACAGGACACTACTCGATACCCCATAACCGAGGTTTAATAATTAGGGTTTCACTGACGGCGGTAATATGTTATGACCTAATTGACCGTCATTGCTCAATATTATCTGTCCGCACATACCCAGTACATAATTATGGTACTGTAAAATAATATAATATTATTATTCTCATCTCTTGATCACAATCCCAATCCAGGGTTTGGATCTCATGTCTGACTTATTCTTCGTACACAACATTAATAATCAAGTTAAAATAATTAACTTAAATATTACGAACAATTCATATAATAAAATATTTATTATATAAATCTAATTATCACTTCATATATTATTTCCAATCATGTTTTCATGGAAAATAATTAATAAAAATATTTGACTTCTGAAAATTTATTACCATATAATTTGTAGTAATTAATAATTCAAAATTATTTCTAATTTTTCAAGTAATAAATGTATTACATTTATCGTTCACTTTACTTGACACTTAGTCTAAATCATTAAAAAAAAAAATTTATCATAAAATTTCTTATTTATTTTATATAGAAAATCTCGGGTTATTACATTCACCTTCCTTATAAGGATTAGTCCCCGGAATCACTAGCTTTAAAAACTCATATGCGGAAGGGTACATAGCATACAATCATTGTCACGTAGATCTCGATCATACTTGATCGAACCGATCTTTAATTATTCATCATAACACTTGTCTATCCGATTAAGCGAAATATAAGATATATAAGTTATTCAAATAGCACCCTGGAGTTCCTGTTTCCGGTTCCCACCGTATCTGGACCGTCATGTTGTAAACCCTCGGAGTTGCTTTACGTTGGAGTTCTTGGTTGAGTTTAGTCTGAAATTGCTAACGTCCCCACTTCTTCTCCCGTGGTTCGTTCCTGCCTCCATTCCCCTCTTGTGGGGAGTTCCTTACCTTATGCTCAGTCGATCCACATATAAAACATCCACTGATAATCCTTGAGTTGGGGCAGTTGGGAGAGATATGACCCTCTTGCCCGCACTTGTAGCATACAAACTTGCCCTTGAGACACTTTCGCCAGAGTGATTCTTCCATAATTCTTGCCTTTTTCTTTACACCTTCTTTATACCAACACCTTTACTTGCATTTTCTCGAGAAAAAAGTCCTCATTCTTTTCTCACCCTATTCCCACTACTACTTTCTATCTTTATTGTTCCTTGACTTGCTTTTATTCTTCTTCTCCTTATGGTAGAGGCTCATGGCCTCACTTCCTGATCAATGAATGATAGCCTTCTCCATGAGTCTTTGCCAAAAGTATTGATTTGCGATCTTGACACCTTATTATAGAGCCGGGTTTTAAGCCCAGCTCAAATCTCCTTGCCTTCCTAGCCTCTGTATCCACTTGATGTGGAGCAAACCTAGCCAACTCATTAAATTTTACGGCATACTCTGTATGCATCATGTTATCTGCTTTAACTCCGAGAATCTCACCTCCATTCTAGGCTAGCATCTAACAGAGAGATAGTTTTTGAAAAATAAATCCTTAAACCTATCCCAAGTAATTTCTTCTTTTCTGCTTGAGTCTTATTTGCCTCCCACCAAAGTTAGCTTCCCTTTCATCATATAAGTGGCAAAGCGGTCTTTTGCCCTCATCTACTTTAGCGATTCTGAAACGCCTTCTCTATCTCGTTCACCCAAGTCTGGGCTTCTATAGGGTCGGTGATCCTCTGGTCTGGTGGTCCTCTGGCTTTGAAGTCTTTGAATTTTGCTGAGCGATTGTCATTTGGTTCCTGCAATTTGGTATTCCACGATCATAGCTTTGAGCTACCATGTTTGCAAAATTTTGTATCGATTCTGGTATGTCGTTCTCGACATTAGTAGATTCTTCTACCCTTTGGTTTCGAGTTTGACGTCTTGGTGGCATTATCTGGTTAAATAAAACCATAAATTATACCCTTACATTTTAAACCTTATTGCATAAGATTAATGTATTAAACTTCGTTTCATTTCTCAAACTTAGATTCATATTCATTTATCGAATATTTACGACACATCATCCTGCTTTAATCAACGGTATCCCTTTGTGACTACGAAAGTCGGGTTTAAAATCTTGACCAACATAAAAGTTGAAAATAGTTCATTACTTATCACACACATTACATAAACACAACACCAACCCATACTACTTATTTACCAAACCTTTTCTCGGACATTCATTTTGCTCGATGTCCTTCCATTCCACAATTAAAACATCCACCTTGCTTATAGTTGGGGCAGCGGGGAGAGGTATGTCCTCACGACCACAAATATAACATATGTTTTCCCTTTCTTCTTATCGGAGTTTCCTAAGTCGGGATCTTCTACCTTTCTTTTCCCTTACCTCTCGGGTTTGCACAGAGGTGTTGCTTGAGGCTCCCCATCCGGTCAATTCGATTTTTGAGCTTATCCTGCTTTCTTCCATTGTTGCTAGCAATGCTTGGCCTTGTTGGATATTAAGCAACGTCTCAATCTCCCACGACCTTTCCAGTAGTAGAAACCTTGTTCTCCGGATCCTATATCTCCATTGATGCTTGCGGCTTCAACTTTAGTGTCTAAACCACTATCTGTCAAATCCACCATTTACGGATCTGGCGATGCTTTCGTTTTCCCTTTATAGCCACCTAAATCGATTTGGGTTCTGGTGAGCTTCTATTTCATTTGTTGGCCTTGATATTAGCTCGGGGTATAGATCGATCCTTTTTATTCCACATATCTTTCCCACAGGACATCTACATACATAAGTTACCCTAATTAACATATAGTATATATACCACGGACAATCAAGAGTTCTATATATCTTATTTTGATTGATGATAAATTTATTCAATTCTCATCAACACCTATCTCTGTAGAAAATACTCCATCCACTCTGCATCGAATCGCATGAAGGTGATGACTAAAGCACAGTCTAAGGTATGTATCTGGTGTCTTTGGCTTCTATTTCAACCTTCAATTGTCTTGTCTGAATATCTCCCTCTGCTCCAACCTCCCTCATAACTTTCATTTAACGCTATACGTACTTACAACATTCACACATATCATCACATGCTTGCCAATACACCTCTCACAAGAGTAAAAAGTTTTCAAATTGTCTTTGAGGGTCATATAGACCATGAACACATAGTTTTAACAGTATTCATACATAAAACATTACAAGGTATGTTTACAATCACAAAGAAGGTAAACTACCATTAATAGTAACGATAATAATCATACTTAAGCGAATATTTACGCTATTAGATTGGATTATTTTATCCAAACAACATCATTCACCTCGGTCTTATCATAGGATTCGCACCAAAACAATTTGGTTAGGAAATTTCTTCAATGAACACTTAGAGTTTTCATAAACATTAGTCTAGTGATTCAAATAGCATAGACTCATATTAATAATTCAATTTAATCGAATTATTTAGATGTAGCCAAACCCGTTTAGCAAATTAAACTTTTGAAAACATTTTGAGAATGACATCATGATGCGTCTTTAGACATTAACAATCCGTTGAGGATCTTGTCATTGTATGACTTTGTCATAACACATCATACAATAATGGAACGACGACTTGGTCAAATTCACACTAAGTATTCTGTATTTACAACTCCATCACATTTTATCATCTACTTTTGAGTTACATGGTACATGAGTGATAATTAAAAACAATTTGATATTTCAAATCATTTGCGTCTAAGCCAAATAAGTAGCATAGACCCAGTACTTTAAACCGTTTCAAAAATGATTCACGAGTCTACATTTTTGTTTTCAAAAGCTTACATAGTGCGTATTTAACTTGATGTCAAAAATTTTGAAGTTTAGCATAGCTAGGAGTTTAGGAAAACCTAACACCTTCACTAAAATCATTTACTTAACAATCTATACATTCACCTGTAATCCATAACACTCCATTCACACAAAAACTATACCCGATTCATCAAACCACACTTATGAGTTCATAAATTGCCACAATCATATGAGTTTAAGAACTTATCCTAGTGGGACCTTTGGCGTCCATTATTTGAGGGTTCATAAACATTTCATATAATTATGAGTCAAGAATATCTCATAGGTATGAGTTTTAAGAACTTCGAACTTAATCTTATATTCTCTGTCTATGACCTATCTACTGTTATACACACGAGAATGGAGTCATCCTCTTAATGTGCATATAAAAAATAGCGCGACGAGACATTTCAATGATTATCGATTGCGAAACTAAGTGGTTTTACACCAAGTACAATTCGGCTCCCATCTGAAGAATCATACAACTCAAATTTGCCGACATGAGTCCTCAATTGAATCCCCATCTAACACTAACCCCATTCTCCATACGAATTTATTACGTATTTATAATTCTCTTACGGATCATACCCGATTGATAGTCTGATTCATACCACGGCCAATCTTAACGTAAACTTTCCAATCATCGAGTTGATTCCTTCCGCATTTATCGTAGCCTTATCGGATCATGGGGTGATCTCATCATATATATTACGATTTAGTTCTATATCTTGATCGTTTTATTTTACGATCTCTCATAATTTGCACTTTTCGATCTTTTTAGACTCAATCTATTCCCCACTCTTTGTTTAACTTTATAATCGAGTTAGGAACTACGTGTCTTTACACTTTCGCCAGAGATTCATCTTTGAATCTTATCGACCAACTAACTCTAGATGAGTTAATACTTATCCTAATCATTGCGGTTATTAGTCTGGTATTTCTACCTAAGCTTCGTAACCAACCCGACTCGATACCAACTTTGTGACGACCCCAAATCCGGTACTTGAAACCCGAACTTCGGTTCTCCACGATACCATTTCTTTAAGTTTGAATAATACTAAAATAATAATACATTCGAACTTAATTTACATACATCAAAGTTTACTTCCCCGGTCGTGACCTTCAAATACATTCCTTATAATACTTGAATAGATACCAATCTGACTATAACCATTAACTCATAATACACACTTATTCGATCGACTTTCCTTTTCCTTTGTTAGTGCACAGAGCCTTGATTTGCTCATACATAACTGAAAACATTTAATTTAAGCAAGGATGAGCATTTGAGTGCCCGGCAGAAGTAATAGCAATTATATATATAAAATTTGAAAGAATATAAGTATTCTCTTTACATAACACTTCTACAATGAATCGAAAGTTGTGAAGTAATCATCTTGATAAAAATTCACATAACAAATCTCTTCCAAATTATTTAAATTTGGCTCTGGCTCTACCATGAATAGGGTTTAAGAATCATACTATGAACATTCTTTTCATTTTCGAAAAGGTTTGGCGGAAATCCATCCATGAACCGCTTTCAAGCTTACGAACACGGAGGGTGATCGGCCCAGATTGTACCTGTATTGATCAATACTACATAACTTGAGCGAAATTCATCGCTCACTCTGCTCCAGCCTTGAAACAAAAAATCTTCCCATATAGGGATGTTCATACATGCACAGTTCCAAACAGAAGGTTTTAATCTTGCTCAACAATAATATGTAATTCAACATATATATATACGGGTAATTAAGAGGTATATCAACATGTGAATAAATGCCATGGTTATCAAGTGGGGACACTTGTATAACCATTTAGAAATCAACTTAACGAGAATATATATCGAGCTAACATGTTGATAATCAAAGCGTACATAATCTGTCATGCAAGAATAGAATAATTAAAACTTCTTACTCATGTCCATTGCATAAAGAAAATGCAAAGGTAGGATACTTTTTGATTCAACGATTACAAATCTCAACTTATGTTTTATCTCTTTATCACAACCTATCAATAATCGGATCATTCGTTCGATTAGAACAATATATCTTAACACATAATGCACATACATTACGATTGAAAGACATAGTTTAATCACGTAATCACGGTGATCATACTTTTAGTTCTATTATATACTTGAAATATTTTTTACATTTTTCAAATATCTCATCCATGCTCTTACAGGTAGCCTTTTCTTTCTATTATAGAGATTACGACATTTGTCGTCGTGTGCAAACAACTTTATCGGGTAAATCTTGAGTCTAAGACTCTTATTTTATACCTCAACATCTGTAAATATCGAGACATCTTAATTTTAATCATTTTGAAATTTCGGAAATTGAAAATTTAAAATAATTCAAATCATGTCACTAAAGGGCCTATAGTGATATAAGCTTTTCTACTATAGGTGTTCTTCTTCAAATTTAGAACTTCATAATCGGTTCTCAAGTCGGCTAGTTTGGTAATTTATAACTTTCAATTATCGGAATTATAATTAAATGATTTAAACATTAAACAATTCCATTATCATTAATAGTTTAATTAATACTAAACTATTAATGAAACCATTATAAAAATATAAAAGTTATTTATAATAACTCAAACTATTTTTAAAACATTTATATTACCCTTAAATGATTTTTTAAAACAATAAAATTATTTTAAATAATTACCATTAATATTTAAATATTAATGTACTATTTATCAAATATTAAAAGTCATTAATTATAACTTAAAATATTTTTAAATCCTTAATATCCTCTTTAAATGGTTTTTAAATAAGTAAAACCATTTTTAAACTATTTATTTAATAATAATTATTAAATAAACTAAATATCATTAATATTATCTTAATATCATTAATATTTAATTATTAATGAAATTATCATTTAAATATTAAAAGTTATATTTTATAACTTAAAATATTTTAAATACCTTATTTTCATTTAAAATGATTTTTATAATATTAAAATCATTTTTTAAACTAAATTATTTAATATAATCATTAAATAACTTTAATATCATTAATAATAATTAATTAATGAAATTCATCACAAAATATTAAAAGTCATCACAAATAACTCATTTACATAACCAATTCTAAGCCAAAATAAACATAGTAAACTAACTAGTTTATTAACAACATTAACTAAACTTCAAAAATTCAAACTTTAACTAACAATTAAAAATAATAACATTACAAAAATTAAATAAGAAACATACAGGAAATACAATTCCTGAATGAATCGCACTTCCACTTGGCAAAATTTAACTAAGGAGATCTTTATAAAAAGTTCTCCCACAACAAAGCCTTTCTAAAAAAAAATTGGAGGCCTTATTGTTGGTAGATGAAACAAAGGCCAAGCCCTTCTATTTATAGGTTTAGAAAATGGTGAAGTTATAACTTAGTCGATGTGGGACTTGGTTTATACTAATTTTCAATAGCTCACTTTGCGATTTTCTAACGCATTGCTCATAACTCCGATTAATCTGATTTTTGGATATATTATACATGGTATGTAAGACTATTTTTAAAAATACGAATTACCCAATTCGGGTTCATTAGGTAGCCCAAGCGTCGTCAAAAGTGGGCGTTCATAACAGTTTTCAATCTCATTTCAGCTTTACCCTCTTCCGCTAAAACAGTCATAACTCTTTCATTTTAAAACATTTTTTGAGCGATTCTTGAGCCCACGAAGCTAACTTCTGGGGCTACAACTTTTATTCTTTGACCATTTCAAATTCCGAACACATCAGCCCAGAAATTCCGTTCAAATGGACTGCACCGCACTTGTTGGGAAGTTTTGACACTACTACTTTGAAATGTCATAACTCTCTCCTCCGATATCGGATTTAGTCTGTTTGAGTCTATGGAAAGCTTATTCGGTGTACTATAACATACCAAAAGCCCAGAAGGTTTTGAAAACATTAACTAATCGAAACAGTATCCCGAATAGCACATCCCTTCTTGACTTTCGGTTTTGACACATTTTCTTCCAATCACCGTAATTCCCTCATCCGAGGTTGGAATGAGGTCATTCCAAAACCTATGGCTTCCTAACTCAAATGCACTACAACATATCAAAAGTCAGACCTTTTAAAGCACAAAAGTGGGCGAGAATGCCCCCATTACAGACCGCCCAAAAGCAGTTTATCATGATCGATTGACCATGTTTGACCATCTATATAACTTCTAATCTATACATGATATTGACTTGATTCTTTTTGCATTAAAGACCACATATCGGGCTACACATAACAACTTTTGAAGAACAAAACTCATGATCGAGCAAAAGAGTTATGGCCTCGACATTTGGTGGAAAAATAACGTAATTCGGTTTTTCAACTTGCTTAAATCTTCAAATTAGTGCACTTTGATGTTATGGGTCTTTGATTTATCAACCCATATCATCAATTAACATTCTATTACACAACTTTAAACAATCAATTGTATCAAATAACATCAAATCAAAGTTTCTAGGTTTAGTGTTCTTATACCCTTTTGCCAAAATTCTTGATTCTTGCTTACGATTTGTTATGGGTGATGGTTGGGCTTTGTTTAAGAGTGTATGGGCAATCTTGTACAAAGGCAATTAAATGTAATATTTCATCACTAGATTTAATTCTTATAATTTACCAATTAACTTCTATCCTTTGGTAAATTAAAACACTTATATTAATAACATCGAAATTAAACCTGTAATTAAAATTAGGGTTTCTAATTGACCATTAGTGGTTCTTTAATTATCCTGTGTATGTTACTAACACGATCGTTACGGTTTCTAATTTCAACAGGTTAGGGTTATAATAATTAGGGTTTGTCCTAATTATCGATGTACTGTGATAATTAGGGTTTCTTCTAATTATTCAGATATTCTTATTCACGATAACTTCATATACGGTCACTACTCGAAATACCCCATAAATCGAGTTTAATAATTAGGGTTTCCATGACACGGTAATATGTTATGACCTAATTGGTAGTCGTTTTACTCAATATTATCTCACTTTTATACCCGATTACATAATTATGGTCTTTGTAAAATAATATAATATTATTATTCTCATCTCTTGATCACAATCCCAATCCAGGGTTTGGATCTCATGTTTGACTTATTCTTCGTACACAACATTAATAATCAAGTTAAAATAATTAACTTAAATATTCTGAACAATTCACATAATAAAATATTTATTATATAAATCTAATTATCACTTCATATATTATTTCCAATCATGTTTTCATGGAAAATAATTAATAAAAATATTTCGACTTACAGAAATTTATTACCATATAATTTGTGGTAATTAATAATTCCAAAATTATTTCTAAATTTTCAAGTAATAAATGTATTCGCATTTATCGTTCACTTTACTTGACACTTAGTCTCGTCATTAAAAAAAAAAATTTATCATAAAATTTCTTATTTATTTTATATAGAAAATCTCGGGTTATTACACTTTCATAGCGGAATAAGCTGCGGATGAAGAAAAGCGACAAAGTTTGAGTTTTATAAATATGGTAAATAATTATTCTGAATTAACTGCTTGTTGGATTATATGGTGGTTAAAATCTGATGTCTGGCATGGTTGCACGATGAGCACATGTATATTGCGGTATTGTTGAATTATTGATTAAATGCGTGAAGGCACTTACTCAATAATTATTCACGATGAATTCTTTATTCAATATTTTATGTTATTGATTCAATAATTGATGCATTGTTAGTTTATATTATTATTGTTTCAATAATTGTCACTGCATAGTATTTCCCATTATCAGATCAATAATTCATATTATTTGAATAATATTATTAGATAGCATTATTGGCAATGTCTAGAAAGTTCTGTCAATGAGAGGTTTGGTCACCTAATTGCACGCCAATAAGGAGAAATCCTTATTGGAAAGCCCCCTCTTTCCTGGGAACGGCCTGGTTGTCATAATTAAGATTCTGTAATATTATTTGTGAATAATTAATTATTGATTTATATGATAATGAAATATTTATGATATAAATGATGGATTTATTTATTTGATGTGGCTATTAATGAAGGAATTTAATGCTGAGGTGTTTTATCAGTATTTTGTCGAAATAGAGGTATTAAAAATCACCCGTTTGTGGATTTCGGATATTTTCTGTTTGGAATTTGGAAAAACTCAAAGCTACAAACTTGTAGAGAATTCGATTTGAGAGGAATGGACAACAAATTATTATTTTTTTGATAAGCGGGATATTTTCTATAAATTATTGAAGTTTGGAAAATAAAATAATTTTTATTAAATTATGGGTGGGACCCACTTTAGTTGGTGTTAATAACATATGAAATTTTTCTTTGAAAAAATTCGAAATTGGCATGCTAGGCTTTCAACAAAGTGGGCATGCGTGGAAGGAATATGAAGATAATAATATTTTATTATTTTAGTCTCCTATGGCGTTCTAGCATTTTCCTATAAATAGACGCTTAGGTTAGAATTGAAAATCACACCAGAAACAAGTTTTCTTTGTCTCTAGATTATCGAGCGTATTTTTATGAGTATTTAGATACTTTGAGAGTTGTTGTTCGGTACAAGTTTCCTTCGACTTTCTATCCGATATTCCGATCAAAAGTACCGTAATTTTGAGGTAAGGGATGTTATTTTCTTCTTAAATGATATTATTTTCTTCAATATCATTATGCCGAAATATTGATGAACTTTTTAATCAAATTTAGAACTTTTTGTGTCGGGGTTCCTATTCACGTATACGGCACTATTTACGAATACGATACTATTCACAGAAAAATAAAATTTTCTTCTTTTTGTCCAAGATGTCTATTATGGTTACTATATTTAATTGTATCCATATTTTGATCTTTATTTTGAATTCTGTTTCACAATTGGTTATTATGAAGTATTATTGATCTTGGATAAACTGTTATACGAATCCCTAATATTTGTTCTTCTGTCTCACTGAATTCGTTTTCTTTTAAATATTTTTCATCATCCTCAGTCCTAAATGATGATATTACTGAATATCATTGGCCTATAGTGCAAAGATGAATGGTTAACTGATGAATATCTTTGGCCCGTAGTGCAAAGATGAACAGGTGTTGAGATGAACATGACCAACTGGTGAAATATATGAATATCTTTGGCCTGTAGTGCAAAGATGAATATTTGATTAAAAGATGTATATTGATTGATGTTACATGGATAAAATATTGATGATGGACTCTTAAATCTTAGAAGATAGTAGAATTCATTCTCTACGTGACTCTTCTAATGGATTGCTTTATTTTATTTGTGTTTGTTGATCTAAAACTTGTTGTCTATTATATTCTATCGATTTTTCCTGTTGAAGACTAATGATAATTTGTTGTATATTATCTTAGTCATAATATTCTTCTTGGGCTAGTTGAGCTCGCCCTTTTCCTTTTTGTTCCATTTTTCTTCTCAAGAGGTGAGAACATAGCAGGATCGAGTCGGGGTATGGAGTGATGGTTCTAGAAAGATGTTTTAGTTGTCCTCACTATTTCTGTAAAATAGTGTATGAATAATTGTAATGAGAACTTATTTGGGTGTGGATATTGTCTAGAAGACAATATTTGTATTTAAACTCACAGTATGTGTTGTCGTATTTTGTACGACAATTGTATTATTGAAGTTGTAGTTTACTTTCTGTACCATGTATTTGGCGACTCAAAATGGGTGTTGTATACCTATTTTGGGGGCGTCACATCCTTAATAAAATTTCCATATGTACTTATATAACATTTCTTAAACTATTCAGTTCACATTGAATTTACAGGTATCGTAATACCTTATTCTTGATTTTCCTTCAAGTACATATTAATTCATTTCTAGGGTTTTGGAATTTTTCTAACCCATAATTTCTCTATTCTCATTCGTATAGCAAACCATATAGGTTTTACTTGAAAATTTTAAATAAATCCTCAAATTCTCATCTAGGTTTTATTCTTTTACTTTTATTCTAATCATTCAAGATTTTATAAATTTTTGGGTTATCACAATTGGTCGGTCGAAATATAAGGATAATATATGGCATGTCAATTAACCATTGTTTTGTGGCAATATTTGAAAATGGCATCTGAAAATGTTGAGATAAACAATGGAGCACATGAGACCGTTGAGTCATCGATGATCAATAACCAGGATAATGTGCATCAGGAAGGCAATAATCCTCATGTAAACAACAACACCGACCAAATAACGAATGATGGTATGTTTAGGAACTTTTTAGAATTCATGCAACACCAAACGAGAGAGACTCTTGTTCATAATGCAGGTGGAGTCAATGGAAACTCACGGCTGGTCACTGCTAAGAAATTCACGGAGCTAGAACCACCGGAATTTTTAGGAAAGCCAGAGCCACTTAAGGCAGAGACGTGGATTAACCAGATCACCAAGATATTTGATGTCTTGGAATGCTCAGAGGAGCAAAAGGTTCCCTTTGCCACCTTCATGTTGCAAGGAGGGAGCAGATTACTGGTGGGAATCTATAAAATGTACTCAACCTACCACATTAAATATATCTTGGGAGAAGTTTCAAGAATTGTTCAACGACAAGTACTTTCCCGAAAGTATTCGTCACATGAAGGAGGTGGAATTCATCAAGCTGGAATAGGACAACATGACAGTATCGCAATACGAGGCAAAGTTTGCCGAGTTATCCCGGTTTGTATCCCATTTGGTAGATAATGAGGAGCATATGACGCGAATGTTTCTAAGAGGTTTGAAACTTGAAATATGTCAATACCTTATTTCTCACAAACTTTATTTATATTCAGATGTTGTGAATAGGGCTCAGTTATTAGAACGCGATTATGATTCAGCTCAACCAAAAGGCAACGACCCACAACCTGATAATAATCATACCGGTGGCAATGACCATCAGAACAATGATAACCATCGTGGAGGAAATTATCATGCCAGAAATAGTAACCACTTCGGTGGTAATCATGGCCAAGATAATAGGAAAGGTGAACTAAGTGGGAACAACTTTAAGAAGAGAAGATTCAATAATGACGAAAAGACATCGACAGCAACACCGGCTTCCATTTCCAAGGAAGGAGAACGACCACCGGTCGTATGTTACAAATGCAGACAGGAGGGACACATCCGTCCAAAATGTACACAGCAACCCAAAGCGTGTTTCAATTACGGAAGAGAAGGTCACCAAGCTTAATTTTTTCGTGTAGAGAAGTCAAGTTCAGCTGGGATAGCGACACAAAAGGATGTCCCAGACAAGTCAAAGTCGGTAGTTTAAGTGAGAGCATTTTTCGAGGAACCCAAACGAAGTTATCATGGATAAGCTAATCAGAAACTCTTGCGAAGTCTATACCTTATTCGATGCCAGTTCTACCCACTCTTTTATTTCACCTACTTGCGCTCAATGTTTAAATTTGACTCCAGAGAAATTAGACTTTAACTTATATGTTGAAACTCTATTTTGAGAAACCTTCATTACCTCTATTGTTTATAAATCTTGTTTGATTCAATCGGCACCCTCACGTTACCTGTCGATATTATCTCTTTGAAAATACTTGTCTTCGATGTGATTTTAGGAATCAACTGGTTAACTACTCATCATGCTAAAATTGATTATTTTTGTAAGGTTGTTAGTTTTCATATTTCTAACCAACCTGTTATGCGAATTCAAGAAAACCAACCACTAAAGTCAATAACTATCATATACAGCCATACGTAAAGAGCCCCGAACCTTTCGCTAGTGACTTCCAAGTCTTGGAATGCACCAAAGCCAGACTCTCCATAGGGGACACTGTGAATAACGGTGGTAAGTTGATAGGTATCAATGTGAGGTGTTATCCAAGTCTTGGATGAGAGTCACAGTTTTGAATGATATTTCTATCGTTAATAAATTTCCTAACGTATTCCCTAAAGACTTCTTGTCCAACTCCTAGAGCGTGAAATGGAATTATGTATCGACCTTGAACCCGATACAAAACCCTCAAATATTTCTTCACCCAAAATGAACGTAACATGCGCCAAAGACGTTGGCTCGAGCTGTTGAAAGATTACAACTATACCATTCAATACCATCTTGGAAAAGCGAATGTGGTAGTTGACGCATTGAATAGAAGATCATATGCGGTTACGAGTGCGACGTTGTTAACACAAAGACCCATTTCGTACGACTTATAAAAGATGGAGATAGAGTTAAAGACTCTAGGGACCCACGTGATGATGTCATATATACGAGTAGAATCAACTTTAATCGATAAAGTTAAAGTCGCTCAAGCTACACACCCAGAGCTGATGAATATGAAGAAGAAGGTGCAAGAAGGTGTTATTCTAGAAGCAAGAATGGACGAAGAGAGGAAATCTCAACCCTCAATTTTATTAGTCTATTTGAAATCCTCGATTGAGTAGGAACTGTGGCCTATAGACTCGCTTTACCGCTAAGTATGTCACGTGTTCATAATGTTTTTCATATATCGATGTTACGTAAATATGTGGATGACCTGAACCACATTATTGAATTAGAACTAGACGAGATAGCAGAAGATTTAATGTATTAGCATATACCTGTTAAAATCTTGGATAAGAAGAAACATATTCTACGCTCAAAGGTTATACCTCAAGAGTTAGAATCTGAAATGAAAATAAGGTATCCTTATCTCTTCGACATGCCAAGTACGTACACCAATTTCAAGGACAAAATTTCATAAGAAGGGGAGGTTGTAAGACCCCAACTTTTATGAATAAAGATTAATTTTTCTTGAAATATTTTTTTTTGAATAATAAGGTGTGGATTTGATATAATGTTATAGTTGTGGGTAATATTTATAAATTTTGCAAAGTAAGAAAGTTTTCATAAAATATATTCTATTGGTCGAGAAATATTCGTTTTATCAGGGAATATTCGTATGACAGCACAATCATTGATGGATCCCACAACAGAATTACTGTCGGAGTTAGAAAACGATAAAAATATCTTTTTATAAAAATAATGGCGAAAGTTTTACCGTAACTATTGAAAGTTTTAGCGTAGCACACGGTATTGATTATTGATGCTTACGTGAGAAGTCACTCAGTTTTATTCAATTATTATCACGGTAATTCTTTGCATAGTATCTCCGTTATTGATTGATTATTGTACAATATTTTATATTATTAAATCAATAATTGAGGCGACAAAGTTATATATATATATATATATATATATATATATATATATATATATTATTTGCATTATTGATGATGTACAGAAAGTTACATCGAGGAAAGGGTTTGGTCACTAATTGCGGCATGATATGGAGAAATTCTTATCGAAAAGCCCCTCTTTCCTGGGAATGATCTAGTTTTTAAATATTGTGAGTTATAACAATGATGAATAAATGTTATTAAAAATATATTTTGAGAAGTCAAGTGAGTTGAGATAAATAGATGGGATTTTTATGAAGTATTTTTTATAAATTTGGCTTATTATATGGACCCCCACTTACCCATTTTTTAAAATAACCGGAAGAAAATTATCTCAGTTTTGTTATATATATATATATATATTTTTTAAAACATGTCTTGGGGGGGGGGGGGGGGTTCCATGTCACGGGGGGTAAGTGTTTTTATTATTATTATTATGATTATTATTATTATTATTATTATTATTATTATTATTATTATTATTATTATTATTATATATTATAATAATTTTTGTTTTTTTATGTAAAATAGAATATATTATATTTTATTTGCATAGTGTCTGCATAGTATTTGCATAGTAAAAATCAAAAAAAAAAATCTGCAGAATTTTCTACGCTCGTGAAGTTGCCACTGTGCAGTCCGTGCCATGCCATTCTCTTATAAATAGGATGCTTAGTTTAGAAATGAAAATCACACCAGAATCAGAGATTTCTTCTTCTATAATATTGAGCGTATTTCTTTTGAGTTTAAAGAAGCTTTGAGTGTAGAAAATAGTGAAAGTTTTTTTCAAGAATATATTAAGCTATACTAGTAGAAATACTCTTCTTTTGAGGTAAGGAGTATTATTTATTTCATATTAAACTTACGATATTATTTTTAATATTAAGTAAGAATTTTATTACGTTCAATATTAAGTAAGGAATATTATTTTAGATTCAATATTAGGAGGAATATTATCTTAGTTCAATATTAAGTAAGGAATATTATTTTCATTCAACAATCGTAAGGGATATTATTTTTGTTCAATATTAAGTAAGAAATAATATTTTCTTTCATACTACGTAGTATGTAAGTAATATTATTTAGATTTGATCAATTCTACACTCATTTTGTTAAAGTATTGCTTCTATACTCCTTGAAATTAGTAGAATATCCTTGAAATTTGCTCTTCATCTAGTATCGTTTTACAAGGATATTTTTCTGAACATTATTGTTAAATTTTAAGCTTTTCATGTCGGAGTACTATTCATGGGCACTACTTATACATACGGCACTATTCATATGTACGGTTGATAAGTAGGTTTTATACCTACTTATTGGTTACTAACTTACGAAATTATGCTTAACTTACGTAGTTTTATTTGCATTTTATGTTTGTTTTGCAGTAAATGTAGTTGGAACCCCTCTTAGCAACATAAGGAATGAATTGGCATGGAAAAGCATGGTTTGGCATGGTGGCATGAAGCTAACAAAATCAGAGCAAGGTGAACATAAGTAGATAAGGAACTGAAGCAGTGGAGGAATGACGTGCAGAACAGAAGGAATGAAGAACAAGCAATCACACAAACAAAAAGCAGCAATAGTCAAATAGCAGAAGACATGAAGCAGTAGAAGTGCGGCCGCGCTGCCTCAAAGACAAAACATGGCGCGCCCGCGCTTAAAGCAAAACAGAGACAAATTATGTAGGCTGCACGATGCGTGCTCCATCAACAAAGGTTGTACGCTTTGCACATTTTTCTATTATAATCTCGGCGGTAGGCGAGTCTTCTCGATCGATTTCTTGACTTTTGTAATTTGAAATTTGAGCGCTTTTGGCTCAACTGAACGATATGGTTGGCACCAGACGTGTTTTATCATCAGTCTTTTATCAATTTTACTATTATTAGGAGGGTTCTTAAGTTTTAACTACGTTAGAGAGGTTTTGATCATTGGATGATACATTTTAACTCCTCTCTTTATCTACATTATTGAATAATTATTAGTTGGTAATTCTGGATATTTTTGGTGCATTGGAACAAGCGTGGAAGAAATTCTGCAACAGGATTAACAGATTTGCTCTACCATTTCTATTACTTCTTTTGTTTGCAGTATTTAATTCCATGTGTGATGCAATCCCATAATGGCTTTTGGTTCAGAAATGAACTAAACTCCATTATGGGATTCTAATGGATTTTGATATGTAGTCAAAATTTATATATCTGATTGTATTGTTTTATACTTATCATTGGATTCCCATTATGATTGAGCTTAATGAATGAATGTTTGATCACCATTCACACTATGTGCTTGTATGGAATTGAAAAATAAAATATGAGTATGGATTAAATCATAATGGCATATACTCATGAGGCTGATTTGTTTAAGCTTTGTGATTCGTGGACCGGATAGACATATACCGTTTTATCATGTGTAGTCATTAAAAGAGCTTGCATTTAAATCATATTTGCTTTAAACTAACATAGAAATATAGTGATTTTGGTAAATGTGATGCTTACATGATTTCTATCAAATATGGAGGTTATGTGAATTGGTCATAGTTCATTGAAAATGGTTATGACCACTTTAGTGCTCTTGACTAGTTTTTCATGATAAATATTTAAATTTTACATGAGGATTGTAGTTTAGATGAAACATTAAATGAAATTAGAATCCCATTTTTCTCCAATTTAATTAAATCACTTAGTTATTATAATTTTTATTTCATGAACTAATTTAGAATCAAAAGTTAATTGTGAGTTGATCATCTAAGCATACAAAAATAGTGATAGAGTTGTTCCATGATAATTTAGATTTAACACCTTTCTCCGTGGATCGATACTTTTCTTACTTTGTACTACTTGATGACCCATGTATACTTGCATGAGTTAGAGTCCTTTTTGTTAGACTAGAAAGGAGGCAACAAATTTTTGGCACCGTTGCCAGGATAAAGAGTTCTGTTGTTTAATTCAAGACTTAAACTTTTTCCTGGGAAGCTCAAGTCAAGGTGGTCAGGGCCATTTACTGTGAAGACAGTTTATCCACATAGTGCGATGAGGTATTCGACAAATTCCAGATAAAATTTGTTCAAAGTGAATGGGCATGACTTAAGCACTACTATGGTGGTGAGGTTTTACATTGGTTTCCAGTATGGGATGCTCAGTCTTGGCGCTGCGATGCCACTCTCTCTTCTCTGTGTAACCATGCATTTCCTCTCTCCGAGTGTCTATGGTCCGGACTTCAAACGCTATGGCGCGAGTCTTAGTGTTATATGTTGTCTTTTGTGGTATGAGATTTGATGAGTTTTTGGCCATGCACGCAACTGCGCCACCACCATTAATGCCTTGGTTTGGCGTTAAGGCCTGTCAACTCTATGCACCAGATAGTGATGATAGATTTTCTACTTTGTGAACTTCCTGGACTCCTAAATTGCTCATTTTAAGTCCGAATTGGCTCGTTCAAAAGCTATTAGCTCACAAATCACATACTCTAAGTGTTCATGTAAAAATTTTACATTTTTAAATCTTTTAACTCAGAATTCACCTGTTAGTTCAATTTAACAAAAATGATAAATGTTCGTGAACGTTCAACGCTCGTTTCTTCGTTCTAAGTCAGAATTTGTTCATTTTTTTAGTCTGCAACTCTAGAATGCCAATTGAGACTCATCCTTATCAAAAACCAATGTTTTCGAGTTCAATGTCAAAATTTGACTTCCATTCCGAGAATTTCACGATTTCGACGATTATCGTCTAATCTCGTGAATTCTGCCATAACCTCGTTACTTAAGATTTTCACACCATTTCAAATGGATTCATTCCATCATACTAACATCCTAACCAAGCATATTTCATTAACTTATACACATTATAAGTTCTTACATGTTCTTCATGAGTTCATAACTTCCATTATTGTGCTTATCTTACAACATGACTTATTAAGGCTTAAGTCCTTTGATTAGTCATTCTCATCACTTCTTAGCATACATGTTATATCAATCCACACTTCTCTATCAAACTATAATTGAAGAGATGGAAGATTAATAGTCTAGGATCATTACCTTTGAAGTTCAAAACTTTGTTCTTCCTTAAATTATGAAAGACTAACTTTTCTTATTTTTTTCTCTCTAACAAATAAGCACTTAAGTTGTTGGATGAAAATTTAACAAGTGAAAATGATGTAGCACATCTTTTATATATAGAAAATCCTAGATTAGGGTATATTGGTCATTAAGCAATCCATCTCCTTAATAAACCTCCTTACTCTTCATCTCTTGGCCATCAAGTTTACTTGGTCACCAAGATCATCCATGTGCTCATGGGGCCCACATGGGTTTTCCCATGGATCATCTTTACCCATTGGATTGATCCACGGATCCAATTCTTGATTTGGGCTTTAAGTTTAGTTAGTCCTTACTTAATCTTTGGGCTGGCATTTAGCAAACATTAGGCTTTACCTTTAATTCCCTTGGGCTTGTACAACTCCTAACAAATCCTACAAGTCCAATATACTTGGCTTAAAGCCTTATAACGTATAATCTATGTATTATTCTCGTATACTTATTCATCATATACGACATACCATCATTCATATATACTCGTATTCATTACCTCGTACAATACTTACGTATCATACGATATCATCGTTTAATTCATTAACGCTTTACTTTCCTTAACATTCTCAAATTTAGTCCACAGGCAAAAAACTGTGTTTGCCATATGTGAATTATTATTACATAATCCATCTTCCCTTGATATTCTATCGTTACATATTTCTCGGAAGTTCAAAAATAATTCTCGAGCAGAAATTAGTGAATAGTGTTTTTCGGAAAATTTTTCGAAAAACCTTTATTTTCATCTTGAAAATTCAAACACTTTAATTCCTTCACGTAGTCAAAATACTACGACATTCCGACATCTCTAGGTTATAGAATGACATTCATCTTATTAACACATAATAATAACATATAATATAATTTTATTCATTATTTAATTAAATAAAATTATTTTACAATAAATCTGAATTTCTCGGTCGTTACATTCTCCCCCTTTATAAAGATTTTGTTCCTAGAATCTCGTCTTACATTAAATAAATAATTGAGGGTAATCCTTCCTCATCTTTTTTTCAAGTTCCCACGTTGCTTCTTCGGCATTGTGGTTCTTTCATAACACCTTTACTGAAGGTATAACTTTGTTCGGCAGAACTTGCTCTTTTCTATCGATGATTTGAATTGGCATCACTTCATACGTTAAGTCCTTCTCGATATGAATTGGCTCATACTCTATTACGTGCTTATAATCCGGCTCTAAGTCCAGAGGTAATGCTATCATATAAGCTACCTCTCCTACTCTTTTCAATACCTCAAAAGGTCCTATAAACCTTGGACTTAACTTTCCCTTCTTTCCAAAGCATATCTTTCCTTTCCAGGGAGATACCTTTAGAAATACATACGAGCCTACTTTAAACTCCCTATTTACTCGATGCGAGTCCATATACTTTTTCTGTCTGTCTTGAGCTGCTACGAGACGCATCCGTATCAACTTCACTACATCCGCTGTCTGCTACACCAATCCTGACCCTAGCATTCGGCGTTCTCCCACTTCATCCCAACACAATGGTGTTCTGCACTTCCTTCCGTATAGAGCTTCATAAGGTGGCATGCCTATGTTTTCATGATAACTATTGTTATACGCAAATTCCACTAATGGTAGATGATCATCCCAACTACCCTTAAAATCCATTACGCAAGATCTCAGCATATCTTCTAACGTCTGAATTGTTCTCTCGCTCTGGCCATCAGTTTATCGATGATAAGCCATACTCAACTTCAACTGCACCCCCATCTGTTCTTGCAGACTCCTCCAAAAGTTCTATGTGAATCGTGGATCACGATCTGACACTATTGAAACTGGTACTCCATGTCTGGAAATAACTTCCTTAACATAAAGTTTAGTTAACTAGTCTAAGTTATACTTAACCCGTATTGGCAAAAAGTGAGCTGACTTCGACAACCGGTCCACTATTACCCAAATCGCATCATACCCCTTCTGAGTAATTGATGAGTGGAATTTATACTCGCGAATCGGATACTTTATGACTTAAATACTTGCCTGAATTCGTAGTTTTTAAACAGTTTTTATATATTTAGTGTTATTGCGCTTAACATATATATTGCAGAGCTTTACAGGTGTTTTCTAGCATCTGAGGCAAAAAAGCAGTTAAATCCTACATACACATGCATGGCTAAAGCAAAGCTTTGGTCTCGCGCTTGCTCCTTTGTCCCTGCTGACGTCATCATCGCTGTTTGCCTTGAGACCATCATGTCCATGGTACTAAAGTGGCTGACTGCGATGCCATCTAAAAGCACAGTGGCCCACCCACGCCACCTCCTCCGGTTCGAGCGAAGAAGACTTGCTTTTGACCTAGCAAAAGCTTAGGGATTTATTTCTTTTGTAATTTCTCTTCTTTTCTTCTGATAAATGTTTGTAAATATAGATTAGCTAGATTAGGGAGAAGTTTAGGTTTCTTTGGAGCATCAAGAGCAATGAGCTACACAGACTGGAGAGCTTGATTCGAGCAGAATGCTTAGAGATTGAAGGGCATCGATAGAGTTTCTTCTTATCTATTTATTTTTTCTGATTTTGTAATCCATAAATGTTGTCTTTATTACTACTTGTATTTTATTCAATAGCTATGAACTAAATATTTGCTCGAAGGTTATAATGGAACCATTTGTTATTTAAATTGACTGTCTTATCTCTTTGGTTGGCACCATATGATTTGATTTGATATATTTATGCTTAATGATTCTCGCTAAGATATTAGCGATGATTTTGGTAATTTACATGATATCGATAGAAGAATTGTAGATTTACACCTGAATATATTGTCATGTGATTTTGGTTTTTGACTGCATAAGTTGTGCGTAGAATAGACATATATATGTGCACCGCGTGCGACCTAATTGAGAGCTTAAGCTTAAATCCTTATAATGATCAATTCGCATAGACATATGTAGGATTGTATCTAGCTTGGGCATTCTTTTCTGTTCTATTCCCTATCGGGTGCATCTGGAAAGGATATGTTCGTACATACCTCGACAGAGGTGTATGAGCACTTGTGTGTTCTCGGTCGATAAATTATCATGACCATTAAGACCAGAGAGATAAGGGTAGCTAGTTTGATGAAACATAGCACGCCAGGTGTTCGACAGAATGCCTGAGTGGGGTAAAGTTGTAACCTTAACTTGTTATTCCTTAGATTATTATTCGTTATCCATTTACTTGCTTTGATAATTAGTTATTCTTAGATTAATCACTCTTTCATTTATTGTTGTTCAAATAAGACTTTAGCGATATAAAGTTGGTATTTGGTAAATATTAGTGATAGTTCCTCGTGGGTACGACACTATACTTATCACTGTATTACTTGATAGACCGCGTATACTTGCGCGTGTTTAGTGATCGGTTATCCGACCAACAGTAATTAGAAGTCCCACCACAAAGTCCATCGTGATATGCTCTCGCTTCCACTCTAGAATCTCTAATGATTGTAATAAGCCACTTGGTCGTTGATGTTCAGCCTTAACTTTTTGACAAGTCAAGCACCTACTCACATACTCAGCTATCTCTCTCTTCATGTTCAGCCACCAAAAAATCTATTGAAGGTCTTGATACATCTTAGTACTACCATAATGAATCGAGTACCTCGAACTATGAGCTTCTTGTAACACTTTCTCCTTTACTTCCATCTCATTTGGAACCCAAATTATTCCTTCAAATCTTAATAACCCCTCATTATCAAGACTATACTTTAAATCTTTTTCATGTGCTATTCGCTTCTTCATCTGGTCACACTCATCATTTTTGAGTTGTACCTCCTTGACTCTCTCTACAATGGTAGATTGAATCTCCTTCATTAATAGTCTATGTTCTGATTCACTCGGTAACTTCACCTCTATCTCCATCCTAGCCATCTCTGTTATTAACTCAGTTTGAGCCGTTAACATAAACAACTTTTCCCGACCCTTCCTACTTAAGGCATCGACAACTACATTGGCTTTCCCCAGATGATACAGGATTTCACAATCATAATCCTTTATCAACTCTAGCCATCTCCTTTGTCTCATATTCAACTCCTTCTGTGTGAAGATATATTTTAGACTCTTATGGTTCGTGTATATCTCACATTTCTCTCCGTAAAGATAATGTCTCCATATCTTTAAAAACAAACACTCTCTCATGCGAGTTCAGGATCATGAGTAGGGTAAACTTTCTTATAATCCTTCAACTACTGTGATGCATACGCAATGACCTTGCCATACTGCATGAGCACGCAACCAAGTCCCCTATGCGAAGCATCGCTATAAACTACGAAATTTCCTATATCATTGGGCAATGACAATATAGTTGCTTCACTTAATCTCTTCTTCAGTTCTTGAAAAATGTCTTCACATTTCTCAGTCCATATGTATTTCACCATCTTTCTTGTCAAGTTAGTCAATGGAGTAGCTATCTTAGAAAATCTTGGATGAATCTTCGATAGTATCCCGCTAACCCTAGGAAACTCCGCACCTCAGTTAGCATTTTCGGTTGTTCCTAATTCATCACGGCTTCCACCTTCGCTGGATCTACTGAAATCCCCTCACGGTCAAGGACATGACCTAAAAATTGTACCCTTTCCAACCAAAATTCATACTTAGTGAACTTCGCATATAACTTCTCATTCCTCAGTGTCTCCAACACTATTCTTAAGTGTTCAGCATGATCTTCTGGCGTCTTAGAATAGACTAGAATATCATCGATAAACACTACGATGAATTTGTCCAAATATTATTTGAACACTCTGTTCATTATATCCATAAATGCAGCTGGTGCATTAGTCAACCCAAATGACATCACCAGAAACTCGTAATGACCATAACGAGTCCTGAATGTCGTCTTTGGTACATCCTCCTTCCTAACCTTCAATTGGTGATACCCCATCCGCAAATTTATTTTAGAAAAATACTTTACCCCTTTCAACTGATCAAAAAGATCATCGATCCTGGGCAATGGGTATTTATTCTTTATCGTTAACTTGTTTAACTCTCGGTAGTCAATACAAAGTCTTAACGATCCATCCTTCTTCTTGACAAATAGTATCGATGCTTCCCACGATGAAACACTCGGTTGAATGTACTTTCTGTCCAATAGTTCTTGTAACTGAACCATTAGCTCCTTCATCTCCACTGGTGCCATACGATATGGTGCCCTGAAAACTGGTGCAGCTCCTGGCACAATGTCTATTACAAATTTGGTCACCCTATCCGGTGGAAGACCCGGCAATTAACATGGAAATACATCCATGAATTATTTAACTATAAGTAATTGTTCCATGGTTTCTTTCACTCTATGGATATCAACAACATGGCACAAATACCCTACACATCCCTTCCTCAATAGTTTCCTAGTTTGTGTCATAGTAAGATAACACGAACGCCCCGGCGATCTATTACCGTAAAATACTACATTAGGCTGTCTTAACGTCCTAATGTTTACACATTTCTTTTGACAATCTATAATTGCTCCATGGTTAAACAACCAATCCATCCCGAGAATTACATTGAATTCTCCCAACTTTATCGGTATCAAATCTACCGATAATTTATAACCTCGTATATCTACACAACAACTCCTATGAATATCTTCAACAGGAATTATTTCTTCATTTGCTACCTTGATATTCAAAGGTATAGGTAATCTTTCGAGAAATAATCCTAATCGTCTAGCAAAATCACATGCTATAAACGAACAAGTAGCACCCAAATCAAACAGCACATAAGCATTTATATCATTAATCAGGATAATACTTGCAACTACATCCTCGGATGCAACTGCATCTTGCACCATCATATTAAAGGTGCGGGCCATCGTCCTACCCGGCTGCGTTGGACCACCAATAGCTAACTTATAGCTATTAGCGCCCATATTCCCGTCCGTCCCCTTTTTCGGGCAGTTCTTCGCTATGTGATCAGTTGATCCACATACAAAGCATTCATGATTTTTCTTCGGACTTGGACAATTAGGCGAAATGTGCCCCTCTTGTCCACAGTTGTAACATACGGCTTTCCCTTTGAGACAGACTCCTAAATGAGTCTTCTCACTGGTCTTGCATGCCTCCATCCTCCTCTTAAGATCCCCTTGCTTCACTCTGGTATTCCTAGAGTTAAACCCCTTCCTCTTTTAACCTTCGCCACTCCCGCTGGCTCCCTTGATCTTCACTCCCCCATCCACTTTATTCTTGTTCTTCTTATCTTTGTGGTACTGGCTTAGAGCCTGATTCCCACCTTTGGTAATTATTGCCTTTTCTAGTATAGTCCCAAAAGAAGTACTTTGGAAAACCGATATCCGGCTATAGAGCCAGGGTTTCAAGCCTTGCTCGAACCTTCTAGCCTTCCTAACCTCCGTGTCCACTTGGTGTGGAGCAAATCTCGCCAGTTCATTGAACTTGGCAGCGTATTGGGGAACATTCATTTCCCCTTGTTTCAATTCTAGAAACAACATTTCCATCCTCCTCTGCATACTTTTGGGAAAGTAGTTCTCGAAGAAGATCACCTTGAACCGCACCCACGTAAGGTTCTCTATACCAGCCCTAGCCTGGTTTGGCTCCCACCAAAAGTTGGCCTCACCCTTCATCATGTAGGTTACAAAAGCAACCTTCTGCACCTCGTCGACATTTGCAATGACAAATGCCTTCTCTATTTCTTTTACCCACGTTTGGGCTTCTATTGGGTCCGTAGTTCCTTTGAACTCCAGCGAACTGACACTCTTAAAATCCTTAAAAGTAGTAGCTCGTACTACTGCAGGATTTACAGGGATATTAGCCCCATTTCTATTAAAAGAGGTCGTTAATAAGTTAACAAACTCTTGCATCGGGTTAACCAGACCTCCATCCGGTTGATTAACGTTAGTATCTTGATTTCGTTATCTCCTTCTTGGCGGCATTTTGCTGTTAAGATAAACAACACATCATTATTACCTTCTTCTTGTTACTTAGTTATTATTCATGTTTAAACAATAACTTTAACTCATTACATAATATGTTCCATAAAAAGTCTTATATTGATTTGCTTCTTGTAATATAATACTGCATCATTCACATTACACAGCCTAAGCTGATTACATTACTATCCCACAATTGATTTCCAAAAATTGGGATTTACAAAAGACTACCCTTTGATACACAAAAGAGGGTTTTACGTCACTAGTAGATACATAATATTTATATATCTAACTCTACTCTAGCTAATACTAGGTTACATCTACCGTATGGCATTCTTAAAATCCGCATTGGCAAGACTGGCTATAACATCTCGGCTGATAGTATGCTGAGTCTGCCCTGCTTCTATCGGATACCCAGCTACTTGCTGCTGAAAATCCGCATGAGAACTCCTATGTATATAGGACATCCTCCCAATCTTATGCTTCTTGGTCTTTAGCTCCTGCCTGAGCTCAAAGACCTCTTGTTTCAGCTCGTGGACCTTGTCCTTTGCCAAAACTCGTTTATCATGCTCCTCATCCCACATAGTCTCCATACTTGTCTTATCTTCCAAGACAGCATGGAGCTCATCTTTCAGCTCCTTAACCTCCTTATAATACTGGATATTCCTATCCAATACTGTCATAAACAATGCCTTCATTGACTCCCCCGGAGTCATCTCTTCTTCAGGTGCTATGGCGTTAAATGACGGCACCTCCACCTCTTCCTCAGACATGTCATCGAACATAGACATGAGGTATAAGTTCTTCGAGTCTCCGAACTCAATAACTACCACTTCAGGCTCTTCTGCTATAGGGTTCGGTAGGATCTCTATTTGATTCACCGACTCCTCACTCACTACATGTATATCCCTATATATTTAGTTTTCTCCTGACATCTACAACAAAACAATTTAGTTTGATTAGTACATGTCAGTAGAATAATAAAAACACATATCATATATAATGCAGTTTTAGGGTTTATTTCATCTTTTACTTCTTTAAGTCTTCTTAAGGTTATGACTTAAGGTTCTAATTCCCCCCTTAAGTTTTATAACCTATTGCTTTGATACCAACCTATGATGCCCCCAAATCTGGGTATCTTCCAACCCGACATATGGTGCTACACGGTGCTACAGTTCACATATACATTCAATTGAAATGCCTCAAAAGAATGAATATGTCTTATATATATATTCGAAATAATATTACCATTACCCAGGTTCTTAATAACCATTACATTTGTTCTTGTCATAATATCAAATAATAACAACATTCACCTCCTCTATTACAAAGGTAATTTATAGGTTCGCCCTAGCCTTCCCTTTATCTTTTCCGGATCCTTCTGTTCGTTTGGTCTTAGCTGCATTCATATGGTTCAAGCAAAAGTGAGCATAACTAGCTCAGCAAGTATGATAATTCTATTTAAACAACATGCTTAAAACATACAAATCGTATATCTTCAATAACTGAACAATAGTTATGAAGTACTATCGATAATTCAAAATAGCACTTCTCTTTTCTTAAAATGTTTTACAATGAACAACATTCAGTAAAACATCAATTTCGGTCCAAGACCTTGAGCATTTCATACTTTCTTTGAAAAGGACAACCCGGCACTAAGTTCGTAAGTGCGACATTACTTACGAGCACATCTAGGTGATCAGCCTAGAGTACTCTATGTTGTTTAACACTACTTTCTTTAAACGTATGTACGTTTAAGTTTTGGCAACCTCACATGCCTGTCGTTTGACGACAAAACATTTTTTTAGCATACTCAGTCTTCATTTGAAAACCATACCAACATAGTTTGGCAAAACTTGAAAACATTGACAATAGTTCGATAGATTATAAGAAATCCATAAAACATCTTAAGTCTAGCCAAAGAAATTGGCTTCGACTTCATCATACATCAATTCATGTGTAAGAAACATGAATCACAAAGCTCGTCCAGATTGAACATAGACAAGGGTTAGAACACTTGCCTTTAGCGTCTGCTACGGTGTTTATACTTTTCCTTTGAGTCTTTAAGGTCTCTACAATACATAACCACATAACATACCACATTAGGTCATGAACAACCATGTATGGTTCCTAATGTATCTTACCCTTCTTCACAATCCAATTATTTATTAGATTGTTTAACATTGGTTCAATTCTACCTTATTATTTTACATTCACGTTTGAGTAATTTATCTTCAACCTTTAGTTGTTAACTTAAGGTTTATAACATCTTAAACAATGTTACTTTAGGTTTATTAGTATGTTAGTTCCTTACTAATCAACCACTTTTCGTCCTATCTTTATAAGCATTCTTCTCTATGCATGACATAGTGTTGGCGCTGTGGTACCAGCTTTTGTTCTCTAACTCACACTGTGGCGCGGGTTTCCAGTATGGGATGCTCATTGGTATTCATTGTCACCACTTTCTCCTCTCTCTTGTGCGCTGCTGCTCTCCGATGTCTATGGTCCGGACTCGTGATTCATGTGGCTGAGTCTTAGTGTTATATGTCGTGACTGGCCATGAGACTTCGATGAGTTTTGGCCATGCACGCATCTGCGGCGCCACCATTAATCCCTTGGTTGGCGTTGCGGCGTCGACTCTATGCACCAGATATTGATGACAGATTTTCTACTTTGCGAACTTCCCGAACTCCTAAATTGCTCATTTTAAGTCAGAATTGGCTCGTTCAAAACCAATTAGCTCACAAATCACATACTCTAAGTTTTCATGTAAAAATTTTACATTTTCAAATCTTTTAACTCGGAATTCACCTTTTAGTTCAATTTAACAAAAATGATAAATGTTCGTGAACGTTCAACGCTCGTTTCTTCGTTCTAAGTCAGAATTTGGTCATTTTCGAGTCCACAACTCTAGAATGCCAATTGAGACTCATCCCCATTGAAAACCAATGTTTCCGAGTTCAATGTCAAAATTTGATTTCAATTCTGAGAATTTCACGATTTCGACGATTATCGCCTAATCTCGTGAATTCCGCCATAACCTCGTTACTTAAGATTTTTACACCGTTTTAAATGGATTCATTTCATCATACTAACATCCTAACCAAGCATATTTTATTAACTTATACACATGATAAGTTCTTACATGTTCTTCATGAGTTCATAACTTCCATTATTGTATTTATCTTACAACATGACTTATTAAGGCTTAAGTTCTTTGATTAGTCATTCTCATCACTTCTTAGTATACATGTTCTACCAATCTGCACTTCTCTATCAAACTATAATTGAATAGATGGAAGATTAATAGTCTAGGATCATTACCTTTGAAGTTCAAACTTTGTTCTTCCTTGTTCTTTCTTGAATTATGAAAGACTAACTTTTCTTATTTTTTCTCTTTGACAAATAAGCACTTAAGTTGTTGGATGAAAATTTAACAAGTGAAAATGATCTAGCACATCTTCGATATATAGAAAATCTTAGATTAGGGTATATTGGTCATTAAGCAATCCACCTCCTTAATAAACCTCCTTACTATTCATCTCTTAGCCATCAAGTTTATTTGGTCACCAAGATCATCCATGTGCTCATGGGGCCCACATGGGTTGCCCCATGGGTCATCCTTACCCATTGGATCGATCCACGAATCTGGTTCTTGATTTGGGCTTTAAGTTTAATTAATCCTTACTTACTCTTTGGGCTTGCATGTAGCAAACATTGGGCTTTACCTTTAATTCCCTTGGGCTTGTACAACTCTTAACAAATCCTACAAATCCAATACACTTGGCTTAAAGGCTTATAATGTATAATCTACGTATTATACACTAACTCGTATAATTATTCATCATATACGACATACCATCATTCATACATACTCATATAATACCTCATATCATACTCGTATTCATTATCTCGTACAATACTTACGTATCATACGATATCATCGTTTAATTCATTAACGCTTTACTTTCCTTAATGTTCTCAAATTTAGTCCGCAAGCAAAAAACTGCGTTTTCCATATGTGAATTATTATTACATAATCCATCTTCCCTTGATATTCTATCGTTGCGTATTTCTCGAAAGTTCAAAAATAATTCTCGAGCAGAAATCAGTGAATAGAGTTTTTCGAAAAATTTCTCAAAAAACCTTTATTTTCGTCTTGGAAATTCAAACACTTTAATTCATTCACGCAGTCAAAATACTACGACATTCCGACATCTCTAGGTTATAGAATGACATTTATCTTATTAACACATAATAATTCATATAATATAATTTTATTCATTATTTAATTAAATAAAATTATTTTATAATAAATTCGAATTTCTCGGTCGTTACATATGTGCTCGAGCGGTAGTTAGGTGGGCTAATGAACAGATGCAATACCCAAGTCAGGATATCACTCACGCCACGATAGCAAAATTCGAAGATTGGGCAGGAGGTACCCCGCACCCAAGGGGTAAGGATTTCATCCTTCGACCTGCATCATCTATGCCATCACCACAACCCTCGCTGACAAATGAAGTAGGCACTTCAACTTAAGCTACTGCTGCTACTAATGATCGACATCTTCGAAGGTTGGAGAGGAAGTTTGATGCCATGTACGACAATTTTGCAGTATTTGCTACTTGTTTGACAAGGTCTTTAGCCGAAGATTTTGCACAGTAGGGAACCATGCTTGAATGGCCACAATTTGGGACAGTCGTGCCATTTCCACCGCCGAATTCACCACCCGAAGAGGGTGGTACAGCTGATAACTAGGGGAGTTCCTTTAAACCCTTTACCTTCATTCATTGGGGCAATGAATATTTTGAGTTTGGCGGTATTGGGTGTTTAGTAGGGTAGTATAGTTGCATATAGTTAAGTTGCATTATTTTTGCATGTTTAGTTTAATTTTTTCATGATTATTTGTTTAGTATGTGTTTAGTTAATAATTGCAGAAATTTTTTGCTTTTTAGTAGTTTCTATATGTTTTAATTATGTGTTTAGTTGCATATCCCAAGTATCTAGCTTTATGGAATTTTAATTTAGCCAATGATGAATATGAATTTGATGGATTTTTGAATTTAGTGGATAACATGATCTTAGTTATAATGTTTTACATGATGTGAACCATGCTTGTTGTTTAGATGCTTTCGGTTAGCACATAGTTATTCATATATGCTTGTTGGTATAAGAATAACGTGTTTTTATTGCTTAGTAGAAAATGTTGTTTGTAAAAATAGAATTGTGTAGAAAGTGGACTTAAACTGTGAAAACACTGATAATCAAACTTTGGGAACACATGGGTATGCTTACTATATAAAAAAAGAAAGAGAAAAATATGATTGAAACCTTCCCAAGTTGAATTATTAAAGCTTTTAGTTGGGCGGGATGGAGCGTAAATGTGACGCCCCCAAATCCGGGTACTTGAAACCCGTACTTGGTGATCCACGATAACATTCATTCAACTACTTAATGTATTAATTAAACAAAATTATTATATCAAAGTTATCTACCTTCCCAGTCTCGAGAACCTTAAGTCTTACATTACATGATAAATATTATATTATCTTACTACAAACAGTCATAACAACATAATTTAACTTACTCCTTCAGCTTCCCCTTCCCTTTGTCCTTGCTGGAACCTTCAGGTCGTGCTAGCTTAGCTAAAAACATTTAAATTTAAAGAAAGAATGAGCATTTGAGTGCCCAACAAGTAATAACAATGAATAAAGATTATCTGAAAGATTTAAATGTTTTCTTTGGACGACACTTCTACAATGAAAAAATAGTTATGAAGTAAGCTGAATTAATACTGAACGATATATTAATTCTATTTCATTTTTGAAACTACGTACTAACTATAAATTTGGAAATAATTTAACAAATTATAAAATTTTATTTTTAATTTTCGAAAAGGTTAAACAAAACTTCATCTGAAAACCATCATGTCTTACAGAGACCTGGAGGCGTCGGCTGTTATGCCCTATGATTGATCAACACTACTTGTTTGAGCGATAAGTTAGTTTCAAATTGGTCTTTAGGCGCATAAAAGTTTTCCTTGTTCTGGATGTTCATAATTAATCTAAGATCTGAATTAGAATAATTCAACTGAGTAACAATAATATTCTATTTTGGTCAACGATATTTTTAAATAACATATACATATCCGAAAACTAGTAGGTATGTGTCAACATGTGATTAAATACAATCAATATCCAAGTGAGGGAACTTGAATAATCTAACTTAACTATCTATCAACGGAGTATATATTGATCATACATTATTATGGTAATGGTAAACGAATAGGGTTTGATAACTGGCATGAATACTAATGTTGAAATACATGACCGATAACTGTAGAGTTTAATAACTTATATAACAGGAGTATAATTCGATAACTTATTTACACAGGATTATTGTATAAGTAGATACAAAGAGTAAAGATACTTGTCTGATCTGCTACTCCACAACTTAGTTTTATCTTTTATACTGAAACCTATCATTCATAAGATTATTCTTTTGATCAGAATAATATATCATAACACATAACACTACTATTTGCAGTCATCATATAGCTTAAACACATTGTTACATAGTTATAGAAGTCATTCTAACACAAATAATTACTTATTAGGTCAATCCATATAAGTCTGGGTCAACTTTGGATTCATTTCGGTGTACCAACGACTTTATCGGACAATAATCGAGTTTATATTTACTTAAACTCTAATTTGTAACTTCAATACTATAGTAGATAATTCAAATATTAATCATATTATCTTTTTAAGGTATTATAATAATTTTTAAATAATTATTATAATTTATCATGATTTTTAAACACTTGAAATCATTTTTAAATAATTTAAATACGAGATTAATTCCATTATCATTAATATTTAATAATATTAAAATATTAATGAAATACTTGAAAAAATATTAAAGTTATTTATAATAACTTAAAATATTTTAAAAATACTAATTTTCCCTTAAATGACTTTTAAAATATTTAAAATTATTTTAAATAATTACCATTAATATTTAAATATTAATGTATTATTCATGAAAATATTAAAAGTCATTTATTATAACTTCAAATCATTTATATCATTTTAAATGATTTTTAAATCATTAAAACCATTTTAAACTATTTATTTAATATATTAAATAAATCTATAATCATTAATATTAAATTAGTAATGAAAATTACCTTAAAATATTAAAAGTCATAATTTATTACTTAAAATATTTTTTAAACACCTTATTATCATTTAAAATAATTTTTATAATATAAAAATCATTTTTAACTCATTTATTTAATACATTTATTAAATAAATTTAATATCATTAATATTCAAATAAATAGTAATATTAATGAAAAATATGTTAATTTATCAAAAGTTATTTTTCATAATTTAAAATAATTTTTAAAACTGATTTTGTAATTTTTTGAAATTTATTTCTATTTTTAAAGAATTTTTCAGAAATTAGAAAACAAAATTAATTAAATCTGTCGCTAAAGGCTTTAGCGACGCTTTATCTGTCACAGAATTGTTCTTGAGAGCTTAAGAACAACGGCGATCGAAGTTGTTCATGGTGCCTACTTTGACCGTCTGTAACTTGTTGGTCGGGTTGTTTCAGGGCAGGTTCTTGTAATGACTGTGTAGTACTAATGTAATACTACATGAATCATCAACTAACAGGGTCATATGACAACATACTAGCAAGATCTAGAGGTTCAAAGTAGTCATCAGAGCCCTTCACCAGGTTTACGGGTAACCCAAAGGTGTTTGATAACTACTTTGTGCCTTAATTTCATCAAGTTCTGTGTGATGTTATGGTGTTCTAACAGTACAAGATTATAGTCCACGTGTCAAGGTATAATTATCAATCATCAGGTCAACCTAAATACATCAAAATCATCAAATATCATCCGGTCAAACATTGTCAGAAATAATGTTCTTGAGTTTTCTGGGTTTTCCAGAAAACTGCCATCGTGATCGAGTTAGCTAGTTTGACCTTACATAATTTTCATTCTGTTGGTTAACTAAGTTATATAGGAGCATGAATATGTAGTATACATACAAGAGTACAACCTTAAATCATTAACACAAGTAAAACATCAAACACATGTAAGATCTGGGACCTTGAACATCTTGTCAGACACTGAAGAACAGATTCTGGGTTACCCAGAAATTTGAAAGTCAATGTCGAGCGACCTACTTTGACCATCCACTACTTACAATCTGTTGATTGTTTGAGTGATTTAAAAGCATAGATCTAGAGTCTATTTAACAGGCTACAAACTAGATACAATAACATCAACAAAACACTTAACACCTGACAGATCAAGGCTTGACAAAACCTTGTCAAACATCGATTTTTGAGTTTACGAGTGCGCCAGAAACTCTTAACATCTTAATCAACTGAGTTTGACCATGAATATCTTTCATTCTGGACATGATCTAAGCATGATTTCAAGTCCAGATAAAAGTCCATACAGCAAACTACAAGTATAAAGCATCAAACATACAAAATCATTAACAGGCAAGAATCTACAGCCTCTGACTTATGCTTGTCAGACACAAAATTAGGGTTCGTGATAGTTTTGAAAAGTTAATTTTTGAGCATTTTGATGCTATAGATCTATGATGTAACATCATAGATCATCATATAACATCTTCTAACACTTCAATAAACACATAAACAAGAAATCTAACATGGCTTTAAGAATCAAATGTGGGTTTTAGGGTTATACCTCTTTCTTGGAATTGCTTTGAATCCTTGCCTCCTAATCTGTTTGTGATGTTCTAGAGGGTTGTTTAGGGACTGATTTTACTAAGAAATTTTGTGGCTTAGAGAGAGAAAAGAGTTGGTTGTGATAGATAGCAAATGAGCAATTTCTGTAGACATTCTCTTTCTTTAATCCTTTATATTTTGATTCAATGAATCCTAATCTTGCAAGGTGTCAAAAGAGATAAGATTTGGCTGAGATTTTACACACATGGGAGATCTTAACTTGGTGAGTCATGCCTTCTAGAAAATCTTTTTGCTTACAAGTTAAGTAAAAGGGTAATTTGGTCATTTTACACACTAAAGGGTATTTTGGTCTTTTCCACTCAAATTTTAAGGGTAGTTTGGTAATTTCATATATTTTCCATAAATTTTAATCTTAAGACTTGCTAATTACCATTAGAGCTTGCTAATCACCAATTAGGGTTTTAAAATTAGGTTTAGAGTTTCCCGGTAATAGAATTAGGGTTTCTAACTCACTAATTAGGGTTTTTAAATAATCGTTAGGGTTTCCCTAATTATATTCATAATCACTAACATATTTCCTTGATTACATAAACCTGATTAATAATCAATCTTAGTTTCCCATTTAGGGTTTATCGGTTTAAACTTAGGGTTTTCTAATACTATGCTATTTCTGATCAACATTAAACCATACACACATATAGTACATACATATCACATTGAAAGATAATTATTATATATTAATATTCTCATTCCTTGTTCATAATCCGACTTAACTTTCATTATCAGTCTACTCAAAAATTTAAATTGACTATTCTGCTAAATCCATATCGTATATATTCAAAATATTATTACTGATAACGATAATCATAATAATTTATAAATTAAAAAAAAAATTATTCGTAAAAATACAAATATAATTATTCGAAAATTTCTTGGTCTTTATAGTAAAACGCACTCGCTAAAAAAATATAAATAAACACCGCAGGAAAGTGCGAGAATCGCCCTCGTGAGTAAAAATAAAGCAGATTAAACTCATTGTTGAACCTTAGTTTGTATTGATGTGTTGGAGTAGTTTTCGTTGCATTAGTATACATGGTTTTTGACTTGGACTTCAATTTTTTGTCTTTAGCAGTATAACATGTATAGTCTTTGCCTTAGTCAAGCGTATTTGTGAACACAACACACACACACAACATCATTATAGTGAGTATGGATTATTTGATTGTATGATATTATGTATGGAGTTTGGGTTAAAACTTTATTCTTGAATCCAGATAATTCTCTAAGGCATACTTGATTGGAATTTCATTTTGGCTGGAAAACTTGGGACTCATTTGCATCATAGTATAGTTTGCATAGCATGCAGTTTCATTGCATTTTTTATTTTAGTATGCATTGCTTGAGGGCAAGCAATAATTCAAGTTTGGGGGTATTTGATAAGTAGGTTTTATACCTACTTATTGGTTACTAACTTACGAGAATTATGCTCAACTTAAGTAGTTTTATTATGTTTTATTTGCATTTTATGTTTGTTTTGTAGTAAATGTAGTTGGAACCCCTCTTAGCAACATAAGGAATGAATTGACATGGAAAAGCATGGTGGCATGAAGCTACCAAAAGTATGGCAAGGTGAACATAAGTAGATGAGGAACTAAAGCAGTGGAGGAATGACGTGCAGAACAGAAGGAATGAAGAACAAGCAAGCACACAAACAAAGAGCAGTAATAGTCAGACAGCAGAAGACAGGAAGTAGTATAAGCACGGTCGCGCTGCCTCAAAGACAAAACATGGCGCGCCCGCGCTTAAAGAAAAATAAAGACAAATTATGTTGCTGCACGGCCACGCTCCATCAACAAAAAGATTTGTCGCGCCCGCGCCATACACTCGACAAACACTTCCATAGCGCGTCCACGCCCGTTTTCTATTATAATCTCGCCATGCGCATGTGAGTCTTCTCTGATTAATTTTCTTCGACTTTTGTAATTTGAAATTTGAGCGCTTTTGGCTCAACTGAACGATATGGTTGGCACCAGACATGTTTTATCATCAGTCTTTTATCAGTTTTATTATTATTAGGAGAGTTTTTAAGTTTTAACTACGCTAGAGAGGTTTTGATCATTGGATGATACATTTTAACTCCTCTCTTTATCTAGATTATTGAATAATTATTAGTTGGTAATTCTGGAGATTTTTGGTGCATTGGAACAAGTGTGGAACAGATTCTGCAACAGGATTAACATATTTGCTCTACCATTTATATTACTTCTTTTGTTTACAGTATTTAATTCCATGTGTTGCTTCAATCCCATAATGGCTTTTGGTTCAAAAATGAACTAAACTCCATTATGGGATTCTAATGGATTTTGATATGTAGTCTAAAGTTATATATCTGATTGTATTGTTGTATATTTATCATTGGATTCCCATTATGATTGAGCTTAATGAATGAATGTTTGATCACCATTCACACTATGTGCTTGTATGGAATTGAAAAATGAAATACGAGTATGGATTAAATCATAATGGCATATGTTTATGAGGCTAATTTGTTTAAGATTTGTGATTCGTGGACCGGATAGACATATACTGTTTCATCAGGTGTAGTCATTAAAAGAGCTTGCATTTAAATCATATTTGCTATAAACTCACATAGAAATATAGTGATATTGGTAATTATGATGCTTACATGTTTTCTATCAAATGTGGAGGTTATGTGAATTGGTCATAGTTTATTGAAAAATGGTCATTGAAAAATGGTTATGTCCACTTTAGTGCTCTTGACTAGTTTTCGATGATAAATATTTAAATTTTACATGAGGATTGCAGTTTAGATGAAACATTAAATGAAATTAGAATCCCATTATTCTCCAATTTGACTACATCACTTAGTTATTATAATTTTTATTTCATAAACTAATTTAGAATCAAAAGTTAATTGTGAGTTGATCGTCTAAGCATAATAATTATTGCATAATAATTTAGATTTAACACATTTCTCCGTGGATCGATACTTTTCTTACTCTGTACTACTTGTTGACCCATGTATACTTGTATGAATTAGAGTCCTTTTTGTTAGACTAGAAAGGAGGCAACAACGGTACTATTCACAAATTACTATTCATGGGGTACTATTCCTGACTATTCACGGGGTTCTATCCACTCGGGTACTATTCACCTGGGATACTATTCATGACAAAAATTGATTTCTTTTCTGTCCAAATCATTTTTGATATAATATTATTTTTGAATTTTACTCCACAAAGCAGTATCATGTTGACAATTTGGACATTATTGAATTCTGGATAAATTGAATTATAAACCTATAAAATTTATCCTTGATTTCGTTTGAATGAATTCTTATATCATTGTCATTATCCTCATGTTTATATTGTGATGAAAGTCATCTTTAGCCCATAGTGCACAGATGGACTGTTGATTGGTATGATTATGACCAGGGATTATTCGGTATAATCATGACTTGTAATGTTACAAATGATGTGGTAAAAGTCCTCATTGGCCCGTAGTGCATTGATGAACAGTTGTTGGTATGATTATGAACATGGGTTCTCTTCAGCCAAGGGTGCAAAGATGAATTATTAATTGGCATGATCATGACCATTGGTGATAACACGAATATCATTGGCCCGTAGTGCATGGATAATTTGTGGATGTGATACTAATGAATATCCTTGGCCCGTAGTGCATGGATAATTCAGTGATGTGGATTATTTATTGAGCTGAGTCTCAGCGATAAAATTGATGATAAAATTTTTACATCATTAAAGATAGTAGATATCATGCTCTACTTTACTCTTCTAATGGATTGCTTGTTCCGCTGCAGTTAAACTTGTTGTTTATTGTATTCTATCAGTTTAACACTGTTGAAGGCTAACGATAATTTATTCTGCATTACCTTAGTCATAATATTCTTTACTTGGCTAGTTGAGATCACCCTTTTCTTTCACTGTTCTCTTCAGGAAATGAGAATATAGCTGCGACTAGTCGGAATAAGACCCCAACTTTTATGAATAAAGATGAATTTTCTATAATTATCATTTTTAAATATTATGGAATGAATTTTGATATAATGTTATAGTTGTGGGTAATATTTAGAAATTTTGTAAAGTACGCAAGTTGTTTATAATATTCGATTGGCTCTGGGAATATTCGCTTTAACAGGAATATTCGTATTTACTAAGACAATCATCATTGTGGACCCCACAACGTAATTATTGTCTGATCGAGAAAACGACAAAAAAATTTTTATGAAAATAACTATAAGTTTTACCGTTAACTGCTGAAACACCCAAAGGTTAAAAGTACAGAATACGCTGTGGTCGTGCATAAGAGCACACCAGATTGATTATCGATGCTTACGTGAGAAGTCACTCGCTTTTGTTCAATTATTGCTTCAAAGAATTGTCGTGATAAGATCTCACGTTATTTGATTCAATTATTGTCAATATTTTATATATTATTAAATCAATAATTGAGATAACAAAGTTGTTAATATTATTATTTGCATTATTAACGATGTCTGTAAGTTCTCGCCAAGGAGAGGTTTGGTCACCTAATCGCTACCAATAAGGAGAAATCCTTATCGAAAGCCCTCTTTCCTCGAAACGACCGGGTCGATTAATAGTGTGAATTATGATAATGATGATGAAGTTTTGTTTTATTAGTATTATTAATGTAATAAAATGTAAAAAGCTTTTTATATAAAAATGTAATACTTTTTATAAAGTTATTCGCTTTATTAGGCTAATAGTAAAATTTTTTATATAAAATGTAATACTTTTATAAAGTTATCTCGCTTTATTAGACAATAATTAGAATATATTATATTTTATTATGCATAGTATTTGCATATAAGTGCCTCATAGTAGATAGTAAAATCTTTTTATATAAAATGTAATACTTTATAAAGTTATTCGCTTTATTAGATTATAAATAGAATATATTATATTTTATTGTAAACCAATCTGACCGTCTGCTTAAAAGTAAATCAATCTGACCGCTCATGGATTGGTTACTATTCACCCATTCTTCTATAAATATAAGCTCATTCCTTCATTATTTCTTACGAATTCACCGAAACTCTAGAGAGAGAAACCGAGAGAGAATTCTTCTTCTATAATCTTGAGCGATTTCTTTAGCGCTTAAGAAAGCTTTGAGCGAGTGCAAGTTTCTTCAAGTATATCCCCGCCTCTACCGCTTCTGAGTACTCTTCTTTATAAGGTAAGGGTATTATTTTTTTTTCATATTCATGAAGAGAACTTCATTATTCCATTCTTTATTATTCTGTTTGAATAACTCAGATACGCTGGCCTACCCTATACTTGGTGAAATTCTTCTATTATTCCATTATTTATTATTCTCATTGAATAACTCGCTCTATGCGGCGTACCGCATACATGGTGAAATTCTCGTTGTTATTCCATTCTTTATTATTCTGCTGAATATCCTCGTTGGAATTTTACGCCTCCCCGGTTCCGCTTTTATTATTATTTCGCTGAATATCCTGTCTCGCTGCTTTTACGCCGACCGGTTCCGTTATTTATTATTCTCGTTGAATAACTCGCCTATGCGGCAAGTACCGCATGCATGGTGATTTCGTTGTTATTCCATTCTTTATTATTCTGTTGAATATCCTCGCTTGCAAGTATTTACGCCTACCGTTCCGTTATTTATTATTCTCGTTGAATAACCTCGCTCTATGCGGTACCGCATGCATGGTGATTTCTTTTGTTATTCCATTCTTATTATTATACTCAATTGGTTAAAGTTTTGACTTCTATACTCCATGAAATTAGTGGAATATCCTTGATATTTGCGCTTCATCCAAAGATCTTTTCATGGAAATATTCTTCCGAGCATTCTTAAATTTTACTCTACAAAGAAGTATCATGTTGACAATTTGACGTTATTAGTTCCTCGGATAAATTAATTCTTGAACTTGTTTTATTGAATTCTTATATCATTGTCATCATCCTCATGTTTATATTTTTTTGAAAGTCATCTCGTGGCCTCAGTAGTGCATGATGGACTTTGTATGATTACGACCGTGGATTATTCTAAGTAATCATGACCGTAATGTTACAAATGATGTGGTAAAAGTCCTCATTGGCCCGTAGTGCATCGATGGACAATTGTTGGCATGATCATGACCATCGATGAATACACGAATATCCTCGCCCGTAGTGCATGGATAATTTGTGGTTGTGATACTAATGAATATCCTCGGTCAGAAAAGTGGATGATGTGGTTTATTTATTGTCGAGTCCCAAATGATAAAAGTGATGAAAACCTTTTAAATCATAAAAGATAGTAGATTTTATTCTCTACTTGACTCTTTTAATGGATCAGATTGTTCCACCACCGCAGCTTAAACTTGATGTCTATTATATTTTATCGCTTTAATATTGTTGAAGACTAATGATAATTTATTCTCGCATTATCTTAGTCATAATATTTCTTACGGGCTAGTTGAGCTCACCCTTTCTTTCATCACCGTTTCTCTTCAGAAAATGAGAACGTAGCCGACTAGCCTGGGAAACTGAGTGACTATCCAGATGATAGTATTAGTAGTCCCTCACTATTCTCGTTAAATAGTGTGACAATAAATGTAATGAGGACTTATTCTCGAGAGTGGATATTGTCTAGAAGACAATATTTGTATTAAAACTCACAAATTCTTGTGTGTATATTAAAGATTGTATTTGTATTCTGTACCATGTATTTGGCGACTCGTAATAGTGTGATGTATACCTATTTTGGGGGCGCCACAACAGTATCAAAGCTTAGGATATGATCCCCGGCCGAGATGTGAGACAAGAACTAGGAGGGAGAGACGGGAAATTCTTCGCTAGTATGACCTACCTAAGTTTATTTGGTATTTAATTGGTCTCACGTAGTATAGGGATAATATGTGATATGTTAATTAACCCTTGTTTTGTGGCAAGATTTGAAAATGGCATCCGAGAATGTTGAGAACATCAATGGAGCACAGGAGACCGTTGAGTCTCCACAGATCAATAATCAGGACAATGTGCATCAGGAATGCGACAATCCTCATGCAAACAACAACACTGACCAAATGATGAACGATGGAATGTTCAGAGGCTTTCTGCAATTCATGCAAAGATCGTGCAAGAGAGACTCCTCGTCCAAAATGCAGGGAAACACCGGCAACTCTTGACGGGTCACCGCTAAGCAAATTTCAAGGAACTGGACCACCGAGTTTTTTTGGAGAGCCAAACCACTTAAGGCGAGACGTGGATAAAGCAGATCCGCAAGATATTTGATGTCTTGGGATGCTCCGAGGAGCAAAAGGTTCCTTTTTGCCACCTTCATGTTATGCGCAGCAGAGGCAGACATCGGTGGGAATCAGAAACGACTCAACCTCGCCGACCAAGATGACTTGGGAGAAGTTCCAAGAATTGTTCAACGACAAGTACTTTCCCGAAAGTATTCGGCCACATGAAAGAGGTAGAGTTCATTAAGTCGAGCAAAACAACATGACCGTGTGTCGCAAAGACGAAGCCAAGTTTGCCGAGTTGTCCCTGGCTTATATCCCCATTTGGTTGATAATGAGGAGAGAATGACGCTAATGTTTCTAAGAGGTTTGAAACCCGAGATACGCCAATATCTTATCTCTCATAAACCGTGTTTGTATTCGATGTTGTTAATAGGGCTCAGCTTATTGAGCGCCGATAATGAGTCAACCCAACCAAAAGAGAGCAAATTGAAAAAAATGATAATACCAAAGGATAACAACCATCGGGCTTGACAATAAGCGTGAGGGAATCAACATGCCGTAAATGGTAACCACTTCGGTGGTAATCATGGCCAAAACAATAAGAATGGACATTTCAAGAAGAGGAGATTCAACAATGATGGAAAGACGCCAAAGACCAAAGACCCGTGGTTAAGGAAGGAGAACGACCACCTATCATATGCTTCAAATGCGAGGGGAAGGACACATCACCCAAACTCACGATGCCATCCCAAAGCATGTTATAATTGTGGAAGAGAAGGTCACCTAGCCCGATTTTGTCGCTCACCAAAGACAAGTTCAAATTTAGGATGGAGGCACCAAAGGACGCCCCGTAAAAGTCAAAGCCAAGAGTGGTAAGGGAGAGCGCTTGTCGTGACCTCCCGTAAAGCAAGGAACCCGAACGAGGTCATCACGGTAAGCTTATCATAAACTCTAGCTAAGTATATACCTTATTTGATACCGGTTCTACCCATTCTTTTATTTCTCCTACTTGGCGCCAACGCTTAAATTTGACTCCTGAGAAATTAGACTTCGACTTATCTCGTTGAAACTCCGCTGGGAGAAACCTTCATTACATCCACTCGCTTATAAGTCTTGTTTGGTTCAAATCGGCACCCTCACATTACCCGTCGATCTTATTTCATTGAAAATACTTGCATTTGACGTAATTTAGGGATTGATTGGTTAACCACTCATCATGCAAAAATTGATTATTTTCGTAAGGTTGTTAGCTTTCATATTCCTAACCAACCTATTATGCTAATTCAAGCAACCAAACCATTAAAATCAATCACCGCTCATCTCAAGCCATAAAGCTATTCGCTTATTGAAAAACTGGATGTCAAGCTTTCTTAGCTCATGTCACGATCTAAACAAAAATACGCCGCTTTTGAATGATATTTCTATTGTTAATGAATTTCCGACGATTCCCTCAAGAACTTCCCCGCCTACCCCGTGAGCGTGAAATTGAATTTTGTATCGACCTTGAACCCGCAGACAAAACCCATTTCCAAAGCCCCATATCGAATGGCTCCTATTGAACTTCGTGAGTTAAAGACCCAACCGCAGAAATTGTTAGACATCGGCTTTATTCGGCCCTAGTACTTCTCCTCGGGGTGCTCCTGCTCTATTCGTGAAGAAGAAAGATGGGAGTATGCGACTTTTGTATTGATTATCTGGAGTCAATCATGTCACCATCAAAAATAGGTACCCATTGCCACGTATTGATGACCTCGCTTTGACCAAATTGTAAGGAGCCAAATTCTTTTCAAAGATTGATCTTCGCTCCTGATATCACCAATTGAAGATTAGAACCGATGACATTCCAAAGACGGCTTTCGTAACTCCTAAGACGCATTATGAATTCCTAGTCATGTCTTTTGATTAACTAATGCTCCCGCCGCCTTCATGGATATGATGAACCGAGTATTCAAGGAATATTTGATCACTTTGTGGTCGCTTTTTATTGATGACATCCTTATTTATTCCAAAAGCCGTGAAGATCATGAGCAACACTTGAGGTCGATACTCCAAAAGCTTCGTGAATATAAGCTTTATGCCAAGTTAAAGAAATGCGAGTTCGCTTGAGGAAGTAGCATTCCTTGGGCACGTGTAGTATCAAGTCATGGAATATCTGCTGACCCAAAGAAAGATCAAGCTATTCAAAGTCGGGAGCAACCTAAATCAAGGATCAAGTACGTAGCTTTCTGCTTAGTCGGTTATTATCTGAGATTCAGAGAAGGGTTTTCTCAAATCGCTACTCCCTTAACTCAAATTGACTTTGAAAGATACAAAATTCATTGAACGAGGAATGTGAGAAGAGTTTTCAAGAACTCAAGAGAAGACTCATTTCAAAGACTGCTCGACAATACCATCCGCCTCGAGAGGATTTGTCATCTACAAAGGATGCTTCGTGCAAAGGGTTAGGATGTGTTCTCATGCAACATGGGAAAGTCATAGCCTATGCCTCTCGACAACTCAAAGAATATGAGAGGAATTATCCTACTCATGATCTAGAGTTGGCAAATGTTGTTTTTCGCACTTAAAATTTGGAGGCATTACTTGTATGGGGAGAAAGTGGAGATCTTTACTTGATCATAAAAGCCTCAAATATTTCTTCACTCAAAAGGAACTCAACATGCGACAAATGACGCTGGCTTTGAACTGCTTGAAAGATTATGATCATACCATCCAATACCATCCTCGAAAAGTAACGTAGTAGCCGACGATCGAAAGTAGAAGATCATATGCGGGTACGAAAAGCGATATTGTCAACGCAAAGGCCCATTTTGTATGACTTGCAAAAGGATGGAGATAGAGATAAAGACTCTGTGGACCCAAGTGATGATGGCGAATATACGAGTGGAACCGACTTTAATCGATAAAGTTAAAGTCGCTTGCCTACGCACTGGAGCCGATGCGATATGAGGAGGAAGAAAGTACAAGAAGGTGCTATGCCGAAGCAAGAATCGATGAAGAAGGAATACTTCGAGTCAACTCCACTTTGTGTTCCTAACGACCCGATTTAAAGTATAAAATCATGATGGAGGCGCACAACACACCGCTTGCAAATCCATCTCGGGAGTACCAAAATGTATCATGATCTTCGACATACATTTTGGTGGGGCAATATGAAGAGAGAGATAGCGTTTATCTCAAGGTGTATAACTTGTCAACGAGTCAAGGCGAAACATCAAGTACCAAAAGGTCCATCAGCAACCACTTGAAATTCCGTAATGGAAGTGGGAGCACATTACCATGGATTTCAAGCATCGGTCTTCCCAAGGTTTCTCAAGGCATAGATGCAATTTGGGTCATTGTTGATAGATCGACCAAGTCCGCTTTCATTTCTTACCAATACGAGAAACTTATACACTTGAACGCCTTGCTCAGATGTATATAAACGAGGTTGTAAGATTGCATGGTATGCCAAGATCCATAGTTTCCGATCGAGACCCAAGATTCACTTCAAGATTTTGGGTTAGTTTGCAAAAAAGCTATGGGCACGGATTTATAATTTAGTTCGCATATCATCCTCGCATTTTGACGGACAATCGTAGAGGACTATTCAAACTCTTGAAGATTTATTAAGACTCGTGTCCTCGACTTCAAGGGAAGTTGGGACAAGTTCTTACCATCGGTGGAGTTTTCCTACAACAACAACAGCTTATCAAGCAAGTATCGGCATGGCTCCATTCGAGGCGCTAGATGGAAGAAAGTGTCGCTTCCAAAGATGCCGGGATGAGGTGGGTGAAACAACGTTGTTGGGACCGAGTTGGTACGTATGACTACGAAAAAGATTCAAACGATCCGACAACGATAAAAACCTCACAAGACCGATAAAAGAGTTATGCCGATCTTCATCGAAAGGACGGGAATTCGATATCGAGATCATGTGTTATTACGTGTTGCTCCATGGAAAGGAGTTACGAGATTTGGAAAGAGAGGAAAGCTCAATCCTCGATTCATCGGCCCATTTTTAATCCTCGATCGAGTAGGGATCTGTAGCCTATAGACTCGCTTTTACCGCCAAGTATGTCTCGTGTTCATAACGCTTTTTCATATATCCATGTTACGTAAATATGTGAAAGACCCAACCACATTATCGAAGTTAGAACCGATTTTAAATAGCGGAAGATTTAACGTATGAAGAGGTTCCTGCTCAAATCTTGATAAGAAGGAACATATTCTACGCCCAAGGTTATACCTCAAGTCAAAGTTTTATGGAGGAACCACGATGTTGAGGAAATGACCGGGAGTTAGAATCAAATGAAATCAAGGTATCCTTACCTCTTCGACATACCAGTAATGCACTTCTAATTTCGAGGGCAAAATTTCATAAGAAGGGAGATTGTAAGACCCCAACTTTTATGAATAAAGATGAATTTTCTATAATTATCATTTTTAAATATTATGGAATGAATTTGATATAATGTTATAGTTGTGGGTAATATTTAGAAATTTTGTAAAGTACGCAAGTTGTTTATAATATTCGATTGGTCGGGGAATATTCGTTTTAACAGGAATATTCAGACGACACTAACAAATCATCAGTGGACCCTACAAATGGAATTATTGTTGATCGAGAAAACGACAAAAAAATATTTTTTATGAAAATAACTACGAAAAGTTTTACCGTTAACTCGCTGAAACACCCAAAGTTAAAAGTACAGAATACGCGCGTGGTCGCATAAGAAGCACACTCAGATTTGATTATCGATGCTTACGTGAGAAGTCACTCAGCTTTTGTTCAATTATTGCTTCAAAGAATTGTCGATAAGATCTCACGTTATTTGATTCAATTATTGTCAATATTTTATATATTATTAAATCAATAATTGAGATAACAAAGTTGTTAATATTATTATTTGCATTATTAACGATGTCTAGAAGTTCTCGCCAAGGAGAGGTTTGTCACCTAATCATGCGCCAATAGGAGAAATCCTTATCGAAAGCCCCTCTTCCTCGGGAACGACCGGTCGATTATTAATAGTGTGAATTATGATAATGATGATGAAGTTTTGTTTTATTAGTATTATTAATGTAATAAAATGTAAAAGCTTTTTATATAAAAATGTAATACTTTTATAAAGTTATTCGCTTTATTAGGCTAATAGTAAAATCTTTTTTATATAAAATGTAATACTTTTTTATAAAGTTATCTGCTTTATTAGACAATAATTAGAATATATTATATTTTATTATGCATAGTGTTTGCATAAGGCTCGTGATAAGTGTTTGATAAGTAAAATCTTTTTATATATAAAATGTAATACTTTTATAAAGTTATTCGCTTTTATTAGATTATAAATAGAATATATTATATTTTATTGTAAACCAATCTGACCGTCTGCTTAAAAGTAAATCAATCTGACCGCTCATGGATTGGTTACTATTCACCCATTCTTCTTCTATAAATAAGCTCATTCCTTCATTATTTCTTACGAATTCACCGAAACTCTAGAGAGAGAAACCGTAGAGAGAATTCTTCTTCTATAATCTTGAGCGTATTTCTTTAGCGCTTAAGAAAGCTTTGAGCGAGTGCAAGTTTCTTCAAGTATATCCCCGCCTCTACCGCTTGAGTACTCTTCTTTATAAGGTAAGGGGTATTATTTTTTTCATATTCATGAAGAGAACTTCATTATTCCATTCTTTATTATTCTGTTGAATAACTCAGATACGCTGCCTACCCTATACTTGGTGAAATTCTTCTCGTTATTCCATTATTTATTATTCTCATTGAATAACTCGCCTATGCGGCACCGCATACATGGTGAAATTCTCGTTGTTATTCCATTCTTTATTATTCTCGTTGAATATCCTGTCAGGCTGCTTTTTACGCCGACCGGTTCCGCCTTTTATTATTCTTCGCTTGAATATCCTCGTCTTGCAAGCTTTTACGCCGACCGGTTCCGTTATTTATTATTCTGTTGAATAACTCGCCTATGCGGTACCGCATGCATGGTGATTTCGTTGTTATTCCATTCTTTATTATTCTGCTTGAATATCCTCGCTTGCAAGCGTATTACGCCCGACCGTTTCCGTTATTTATTATTCTCGTTGAATAACCTGCCTATGCGGTACCGCATGCATGGTGATTTCTTTTGTTATTCCATTCTTTATTATACTCAAATTATACTCATTGGTTAAAGTTTTGACTTCTATACTCCATGAAATTAGTGGAATATCCTCGATATTTGCGCTTCATCCAAAGATCTTTTTCATGGAAATATTCTTCCGAGCATTCTTAAATTTTACTCTACAAAGAAGTATCATGTCGACAATTTGATGTTATTAGTTCCTCGGATAAATTAATTTTGAACTTGTTTTATTGAATTCTTATATCATTGTCATCATCCTCATGTTTATATTTTTTTTTTTGAAGTCATCTGTGGGCCTCAGAGTGCATGATGGACTTGGTATGATTATGACCAGTGATTATTCTAAGTAATCATGACCGTAATGTTACAAATGATGTGGTAAAAGTCCTCATCGGCCCGTAGTGCATCGATGGACAATGTTGGCATGATCATGACCATCGATGAATACACTAAATATCCTCGGCCCGTAGTGCATGGATAATTTGTGGTTGTGATACTAATGAATATCCTCGGTCAGAAGCAGGTGGATGATGTGGTTTATTTATTGTCGAGTCCCAAATGATAAAAGTGATGAAAACCTTTTAAATCATAAAAGATAGTAGATTTTATTCTCTACTTGACTTTTTAATGGATCAGATGTTCACGCAGCTTAAACTTGATGTCTATTATATTTTATCGCTTAACATTGTTGAAGACTAATGATAATTTATTCTCGCATTATCTTAGTCATAATATTTCACCGGGCTAGTTGAGCTCACCCTTTTTTTTCACTGTTCTCTTCTTCAGAAATGAGAACGTAGGACTGGACTAGTCTGGAACCAAGAGTGACTCGGCCCAGATGATAGTATTAGTAGTCCTCACTATTCTCGTTAAATAGTGTGACAATAAATGTAATGAGGACTTATTCTCGAGAGTGGATATTGTCTAGAGACAATATTTGTATTAAAACTCACAAATTTCTCAGATTGTATATTAAAGATTGTATTTGTATTCTGTACCATGTATTTGGCGCACTCGTAATAGTGTGATGTATATCATCTCAACACCGTCCATCTTTGCACTACGGGCCAAAGATATTCATCGGAAATCTTTCATCTTTGCACTTTCTGTGCCTAAGATATTCATCAAGTATCACCATTTAAGACCGAGGATGATGAAAATATTTTAAAGAACGAATCCAGTGAGATAAAGGACACGATTAGGGATTCATAATTTAGTTTATCCAAGTTCAAGAATACTCCAAAATAATCAATTGTGGAGCAAAATTCAAGAATAAAGTTCAAAACATAGATCCAATCAAAGATAGGAACCATAACAGACATCTTAAACAAAGAAAAGAAAATTTAATTTTTCTGTGAATAGTGTTGTATACGTGAATAGTGTCGTATACATAAATAATAATCCCGACACAAAAAGGTAAAAATTTCACAATAAAAATCAAACTCCGTGAATAGTACTCTTGAATAGTACCGTATTCATGAATAGTGTCGTATACGTGAATAGTGTCGTATATGTGAATAGTAACCTCGACATAAAAAGGTAAAAATTTTATAATAAAATTCATACCAATATTTTGGTGTAATGATATTGAAATAAATAATATCATTTACGAAAAAAATAACATCCCTTACCTCAAAAGAATAGTACTTCTGACTGGAATATCGGATATATTGCTAAAGGAAACGTGCACCGTATAGCAACACTCAAAGTATCTAAATACTCACAAAAATACGCTCAATATTATAGAGAGAGAAAATTTTAGATTCTGGTGTGATTTTCAATTCTAACATAAGCACCATATTTATAGAAAAATGCTTAGAACGCCAAAGCATAAAATTTAATAAAATAATAATATTTAAAAAAAAAAAATCATGCCCACTTTGAAATCTGATTTTAGCACATTTATAACATAAGTGTGGCCCACCAACTCACAAAAAATATTTTTCTTAAAAAATATATTTAAAATTCCAAAAATCAATAATTCCGAAACTTCAATAATTCATAATAAATAGCCCTTTTATCAGAAAAATTCAAATCTTATGTCTATTTCATAGGAAATTTAATTCTCTACAACTTTACAGAAGAAAATTTTTCCAAATTCCAAATAGAAAATGACCAAAATCCACATACGGATGATTTTGTAGGCTATAATCAAATTTTAGTCAAAAATGGGGCCCACCAACATGTTTAACATGTTTTTAGCATTTATTGTAACAAAAATACTCTTCCTCCTCATTTATTCATATATCGCACATTCATTGTAAAAATATCACCGTTATTATATTATTATATTATCACATTATATATTTATAATAATAAAATAGATAAAATATCAATTTTCAACAATTGTCACTTTTCTAAAAATTCCTCCATTCTGACAAAATACCGATAAAACACCTCAGCATTAATTTCTTCATTTATATCCACATAAAATAAATATTTCCTTATCATTTTTATCAATAATTAATTATTCACAAATAATATTACAGAATCACAATAATGACATTCAGGTCGTTCCCAGGAAAGAGGGAGCATTCCGATAAGGATTTCTCCTTACAGGCGCGCAATTAGGTGACCAAACCCCTTTTCTAAACAGAAATTCCTTAGACATTGTCAATAATTCTATCTAATAATATTATTCAAATAATATAAATTATTGATCTGATAATGCGAAATATTGTCCAATGATAATTATTGAATCAATAAAATAAAATATCAATGTAACAATTATTGAATCAATAAAATAAAATATTGAACAGTAATTACTGTAACAATTAATGAGTAGTGACTTCCTTACGTAAAAATCAATAATTGGTGCAATACTGGTAAAGCTTCGTAAACACCGCCGACATTATATATTTAACCATTTGGGTATTCCAACAAAGAAGGTTAATTAGAATAACAACTACTGCAGTTATTTATAAAAACTCATACTTGTCATTTTCTTCATCCGACAATTTTCCGTTACGGGGCCCACAAATGGTTGCGCCGTCGTACGAATATTCCCCGACAAAAAGAATATTCCACGACCAAACGAATATTTCCCAACAACAATGAATATTTTATAACCACTTGCTTATTTTGAAAATTTTACATATATCACCCAAAACTTTAACTTTTTATCAATTTAGCCATTTACTGAATAATAATTATAAGAAAAAATTGAATACTTTTATTTCTTAAAATTCGGGGTCTTACATAATGTCTGCCAAATCAAAATAAAACAGATACCTCATCTGAAGGTAATTAAGGCCACCCCTCCGTAAATCAATTTGCATCCTCCAAAATCAAATAGAACAAATACCAATTAAAATTGAACAAACATCTTCCACTCATTAATTATTATTCTTATTTTAATCAACACGATCTTTCAACAATTATTCTTCATTAATATTATAACTCACAATATTGATTACCACATCGTTCTCAAGAAAGAAGGGGCTTTCCGATAAGGACTTCTCCTTATTGGCGCGCAATTAGATGACCTAACCCCTTTTCTCGACAAAACTTTCTAGACATTGTCAATAATGCAAATAATAATATGAATAATTGTGTCGTCTCAATTATTGATTTAATAATATAAAATATTATGCAGATGATACTGTGACAATATATAATTGAATCAATAATATAAGATACTATGCAATAATTACTACAACAATAATTGAATAAAACTGAGTGACTTCTTACGTAAGCATCAATAATCAGAGATACTGTGCAATACCGTGTACTACTGTGCAACCACGCGTATTATTGTACTTTTATCACTAGATATTTTAATAGTTTAACGGTAAAAGTTTTACCGTTATTTTTATAAAAAGGTTATTTATGTCGTTTTCCATATCCGACAGTAATTCCGTTGTAGGGTCCACCAATGATTGTGGCATCGTACGGATATTTTTCGACAAAAAGAATATTCCCCGATCAAACGAATATTTTATGACAACTTACTTACTTTCCAAAATTTATAAATATTACCCACAACTATACCATTAAATCAAATTCACAGCTTATTATTCAAAATGATATTTAGAGAAAATTAAATCTTTATTCATAAAAGTTGGGGTCTTACAATTTTCCTTCACTAGGCGGTATTGCGGCGCTTCCTTTAAAACTCAGAAAATTTTCTAAGTCTTTGAACATGTTTGAGACGCCTATTTTGAAATCTCATAACTTCGTCGTTCTAACTCAGAATTAATTTGTTCTTAAGGCGTTGTAAAGCTTGCAACACCCTCTAAAATTTCCACAAGATAGAATTTTATTACGTATCCATTAACGAGCCTTAATCTTAGCCTAAAAGTCCCCCCTCGCGTAGTTTTTCAACTTAAAGTTAAATTTTTGTTCGTCCGTAATTCGTTCATTCAAACTCGGAATTCATTCGTTCTTAAGTCCATGACTCACGTTTTCTATGTTTTTCAACATTCTTATAAATCCTCAATAATTAGGGATCATTAACTTACTTTCTACTTTTCATTCGTCTTTTACGAAATTTCGTCATAACTTCGTTATAGCTAAGTTCAATCCGTTGTTCATGAACGTTTCTCTAAATTCTAACCGAACAATAAGAAACTAACTTATACGCGATAGTTTTAAACTTGTCCATCAACAAGTAGTAATTACGTTGGTTTTCAATTTGTTCATCAACAACGTTCTTCGGGTTCTTCGGGTTCTTCGGGTGTTCTTCATGTTCTTCGTTCGTTCTTCGTTTTTAATCGATATTTTGATTATGATTTCACTTTTTCTTGGAATTTGGTGTTATAACTCATCAATCTTTAATTATTTCTCCGAATCGTTCATATGATTCATTCGGATCGTTCAAATTCATTAAGCAAATCATAGTTCCTATGAAAGCTTTTAAGAAATTTTTATAACTAAACTTCAAATTTTTATTTCTTCAATTTCTTATGATTTCAACCATATGAAAATTATTCTTAACATCTTTTACTTCTATTTTCATTAAGCTACATGATTTACATATAAAACCTTAAAAAATGGATTAGGGTTAGGTTTTAGATTACCTTTCTTCTTTAATCTTCTTCTGTTAGACAAAGCTTTCAAGATTGCTAGCTTTTCCTCTTCATTTTCCTTTCTCTTCCTCATCCGAATTTCTCTCTCTTTCTGTAACAACCCGATATTTTCTATACAAATAAATTAGAAATTTTGCGTATAAATTTTTATTTATTTATTTATTAAAATAAATATGGGGAATATGTGCCAAGACAATGTGTATATGTATTTATGTGATAAATAAAAATATATTTATTACATGAATAATTGCAAATGACTTTATTTTATAATTATTGATCATTATAAATTATATTCTATTAAAATTAATTTTATAGTAGAAATATTTTTTATTAATTATTTTCCATGAAAATATAATTATATATTGTCTAAATAATATATGAAATGATTTTTAGAATAATTATAATAATTATTTTATTATATTAATTTTAGTATGATTATTAAGTTAATTATTTTAATTTAATTAATAATGTTAAGTATGGCAGATAAATCAGATATGGAATCCAAACCCTAATTTTGGATTTTGATCAATGAATAAGAATAATAATATTATATTATTATTTGTCAGTATTATAGATAAGTATGTTATGTGTGTAATGTTAATGTGTGGAATAGTTTTAATGTATTATGACCAAACCCTAGTAATACTTTTTTTATAAACCCTAGTATTGTTGTGAAACCCTAATTTCAAAGTCAAATGAGATTTTAAAATCTGTCTAGTAATTTTGTTATGTGATTAATGGCATTTATTATAATAGTAATTATATTTTAATTTTTCAGTGCTATAGATATGTACTGAATGTATAGACTGACAATGGTTGGTCAATTATGATGTATTATGTCAAACCCTGGTTTTACTGTGCTAAACCCTAATTTGAAATTCAAATTAGAGTTCAAGATTGTATATAAATGTGTTAATGTTATTAATTAGCAAGTGTTAGAATTATATTTGATAATTAAGGAAAACCTAAGTAGTAATTTAAAACCCTAATGACTAGAACCCTAATTATAAACCCTAATTGTGATTTGGTAACCCTAATTACCAAAATTGTAAACCCTAATTGCTAAATTAGCAAGGTTAATTATAATTAGTATATAATACCCTAATGTTCATGTATAATTAGAACCCTAATCAAATTAAGAAAAACCCTAATTACAAATTTTAGAAACTAATTTTTTTTATTTTGTGCAAACCCTAATTGCTAAATCCTACAAATGCTATATGTTAAACCTTAGGGTTAAACCCTAAGGGTCAAACCCTAAGGGTTTGACAAGATTACATTTTGGCCATTAAAATTACAAGCACAATGACTAAATTTCCCTTATGCACATGTTTATTAGATTGCTTGCCAATTTAGACAACACTTTAGTGGTTCAACCACTCTTGACTTTGCACATGATTAATAAATTCTAGCAAATCAGCTAGTTTAGCCAATACATTGCATCTAAGTCTTGTATTTAAAGATTAAGAGAGAGAAAAGTCACTTGCTAGCTCATTTTGTGCACAACACTTAACCTAACTCTCCCAAGCTCCGCACCTCCGAAAAGTTTTGCTAGATCAGTCACAAACCAAGCCCCACGAACACCTTTATCAAATTAGAGAGCTAGAATCAAAAATTGTTCTTGGAAAGGTATAAAAACCCTAGCTATAATCTGATCTTGATCTGCATGTTAAATGTAATGATTAAGTGTTAAAATGTGTTGTTTATAGTATATAGTGATGATCTGGGTTGATAGATGTTAGATCCATAACATCTATAAGCTCAGATCTAGTGTTTTTGCAAATCTGGAAAAAATTAATTTTTTTGTTCTGACAATGAATGTCAGAGGCTGTAGATTTTTCTTGGTTTATGATTTTGGTTGTTTAGATGTTTTCACTTATAGTCTGCTATGCTATCTTTGATCTGGAACTGAAATCATGTTTTTATCATGTATATATTGCAAGTTATTAACGGTCAAAGTATGTTGACCGAGCACGAAATCTGTTTCTAGGTTACCCAGATTTTTCCAGAAAGTCTGACATGCATTTTGATGGCCTCTGATCTTGCTCCTTGTAATGATTCAGGCCATGTTGTTGTAATAGACTTGTAGTTTGACATAAATACTACGCCTTAAAACCCATAGAACAACCAGATCTTATACATGATCAAAGTTATGGGTGGTCAAACTAGGGTTGACCACCAACCTTAAGAGTTTCTGGGAAAAACCCAGAATCGTGAAGAACATCCTTTCTGACATGGGTTGACCGGCCTTAATCTCTCACATGTGATGTTGTTAATATGATATAATGCTTGATAATTGTACTCTAACATCTCTGCTACATGCCTGAACTTTTACATGGTATTAAGTAAGCTCAGAATCAAAGATCCAAAGCCTCAAAATAGGACCCTTGCTACTGATTGAGTCAACCCAGAAACTCAAGAAGATATCTGACATCAACTTCTGTAGATTAGATCTTGCTACTATATGATGATTTGGTCATGAAATCTGTTTATAGTTGTAGTACTACATGAGTACTACAACATTAGCTAAATTTATAGTCCAGAAACATCATGATTTGATCAGAAATCTTGGTCAAAATGGGCCACTTGATAACTGACTTGATTTTTGGGTTTTGCATAATGAACATGAAGAACACCTATAGCGATTAGTTACATCAAGCTATAGGTGATCTTTATGACAATTAATTATAAAAATTATATTTTTATTAAATAATTATAGAAAATTAGTTTTTAATTATTAAAAATACAAAATAAATTATTAGAAATTATTTAAAATTCTGAAAAATAGTTTTTACTTATTTTAAGTATATTTCATAAATATTTAATATTTTTGAAATATTAAAGGTATTTAATTTATTTAATTATTATATTAAATAAATTATTTAAAAATAATTTTAATATTTAAAAATCATTTAAAATTATATATAATGGTATAAGAAAATATTTTAAATTATTTTAAATGACTTTTAATATTTTGTGATGAAATTCATTAATAAATTAATATTAATGATAATTTAGGTTATTTGATAAATGAATTAAATCAATAATTAAAAATGATTTTATTATATTAAAAATCATTTTAAATGATAATAAGATATTTAAAAATATTTTAATTTATAAAATATAACTTTCAATATTTAAAGGTAAATTTCATTAATTAATTATTATTAATGATATTAAAGTTATTTAATAATTATATTAAATAATTTAGTTTAAAAATGATTTAATTATTATAATAATCATTTTAAATGAAAATAAAGTATTTTAAGTTATAAAATATAACTTTTAATATTTAAAGGATAATTTCATTAATAATTGAATATTAATGATATTTATTTAACATTAATGATATTCAATTTATTTAATAATTATATTAAATAAATGGTTTTAAAATAGTTTTATTAATTTAAAATCATTTAAAAGGATATAAATGAATTAAAATATTTTAAGTTATACTTAATGACTTTTAATATTTTGATAATGAATACATTAATATTTAAATATTAATGGTAATTATTTATAAATGATTTTAAATGTTTTAAAAATCATTTAAGGGTAATATTAATACTTTAAAAGTATATTGGGTTATTATAAATAACCTTAATATTTTGGCAATGGTTTCATTAATGCTTTAATATTAATTAAATGTTAATGATAATAGAATTGTTTAATATTTAAATCATTTAATAATGATTCCAGTGTTTGAAAATTCATGATAAATTATAATAAATGATTATTAAGTCATTTAAAATAATATGACTGATACTTACGGATATTGAACTTTAGAATAGAGACTTAGACTCGATAATTACCCGATAAAGTTATTGGTACATCGATACGTTTCAGAAATTGATCTGGACTTAGATATTTTGATTGTGTTAATGTTTGTTTATGATTCAATGGTTGTTGAATATATAAGACAATGTGATTAGGTTATGTGCTGACTGCGAAATGTAGTACTATGTGTTATAGTATATTGTTCTAATCGAATGAATGATTGTAGACACTAGAAATTTTCTGCATGCCTATTACTGACATTGCAGGAGGGCAGATTCATCTTTTGGAGATAACCCTGGAAGACAGCTTACATCCATTCTGGATACTACCGGAAGTTCAGTTCCAACCGGAAACACAAACTGGGAATTTCATCTCAAACACGGAACACACACCGGGAATGTCATTTCCAATCTCGGAGATAACCCCGACGTACGCGGATCAAAATACCAAAGAATAACACCGGAGAGGATACTGTCTCTACGATAACACAATGACGCTTTCGGTTTCTAGTCCCAGAAACAACACTGGGAGTAGCGACTCCATCCTTGGTGATAGCCCCAAGGGATGCCATTGCAGTTCCGGCGATAACTTCGGAAATGCTTGTTTTAAATACATGCGATCAGCTTCAAGCTCAGACCTCCTGCCGAGGCACTCATACCTCAAACCCGGAGCTAACAACGGACAGACAAGCACACCCATAGATGATAGTGAGGCATACAAACAAGCAGTCCACTCTCAGATATAACCCTGAGCAACGTCTGCTTTCAGCTCAAACCGGTGATGACCCCGGTGAAGAGTCGAAACGTCATCTTATCACCTCAATATTTTCTCTCACAAGATGATATCGCGGCATACAAATAAGTAGTCCAATCTCAGATGTAACCCTGAGCAACGTCTACTTTCAACTCAAACCGACGATAACCCCGGCGAAGAGTCAAACGTCATCTTGCCCCTTTAACACTTGCGCGTCGTCTCAACACTTCATACATACATACATCCAACAATGTCCCATAAGAACCGAGGAGTAACAATCCTTGAGTGATCAAGTATGCATGACAATACTTTGGATAGAATTTGAAGCTTGAAGACCATGGGCATGGACCCTCTTCCCCGACTTCAGTACAACCTCTAATCCATGTCATTGCGAACTCTCGACCTGGCCAGTCAGAAAGAAGGTCGAGATATACCTCGTTCGGATGCTCGGATTGAATTTCTGTAAGTTCGAGCGGACATTACAGTGCATGAGTACACGTACTTCTAGACGACGGGACCCACGAGGCCCGGATGCACCACGACCAAATAGAGGTATAATCTGGCTATTGCCAGCAGTGTACCTGCGACCATCGATCTATAAATATGAGCCTTGGGGTCAGCCATTTGGGAGAGAGAATGAGAGAAAAAGGTGAGGAAGCCCTGTCCATTTTACTCTGTATACACCCCTATTGAGTGTTTCCTCTTCTATAAACATCTGTTAGCTCACATATAGTTATCTTCTTATCCGGCGGGAGCTGAGTGTTTATCCATATAAAGTCACTTTGGCAGCCCACTGTAAGCCTTCTCACATTTTATAAAGTCTTCTTCTTATATTAGCACACACTATTATACACATTGAGAGTCATGTTGTATGCGTTTGCCCAAACTTCGGTCCGTGGTTTTCATTTATGTCTGTATATATATACGTATATATGTATATATTTCATATATGGACTAAAATTATCGAGTTATGCCTCGATTGAGCCTGAACTTGATGCGAGCGTTTATACTCTTTTATATATATATATATATATATATATATATATATATATATATATATATATATATATATAAAAAGCTATATATATATATATACAAAGCAGATAAAGCATTTCGATGTGAATCCAGGCTCATCGGATATGTCTCGATAACAATTTTATATATAAGTATATATATATATATATATTGTTGTCGATATATCCGATAAGCTGAATTTTACATCCGAGTGCATTTACTCGCTTATATATATATATATATATATATATATATATATATATATATATATATTTCATAGGGCTGGAGTTTCCTCCGTGGCCTTTTATGATTTACATTTACATTTCATTTCGCCTGAGTTTATTTCGTGGCGATTGATCGCTTTTATAGCTTTATTTACATTTTGTCTCGCCTTTGAGTTTACTTACGTGGCGAGTTGATTGCTTTTACAGCTTTATTTACATTTCGTCCCACCTAGAGTTTACTTCGTGGTGGTTGATTATGTCCATATATATATATATATATATTTATCGCTTTTATATATTTACATTTCCGATCCCCCATGGAGTTGCTTCGTGTTGGTTGATCAAGTCTGTATATATATATTTATAGCTTTTATATATATAACTGCTTACTGCTTTCCATACAAACTGCAGTATCATGTGAGCCTAAGAATCATGTGATCACAAATTCAGTCTACTGAATCTAGATTCGGTTCCCATGATGGACATTTTTCAGCTGTGAGCAGCATGTACATTACTTTTCAGTGTTTGAATTTCCTTGGATGGTTGTCATGCTCGTGAGGAGTTTGGCAATGTTGTATATTATTTTCTCGAGAATGCTTCGCATCTCGAAAATAAAAGAAAACAAGTCGAACATTTAATAATAAAATGGAAGTATCAAAGGCCTCAATTATTATTGAGCACAGGGTTTGAAAAACCTCTTTTTACAAAACTTCATTGCTACATCTAGTTTAAAACTGAATTTTTCTATAAATTCAAACCCTATGTATATAGGTGCGAACGAGGTACAGCACTACTTCTAAATAATTGCACATTGATCCACACACACACACATTCATATAATAGTTTCTTTAAAAAGCGGCGATCACCGTGGTAACACGGATGTCGGGGGGTGCCTAACACCTTCCCTCCGCATAATCAAGCCCCCGGACCCAAAATGAATCTCAGTTTCACAGACCCGTTTAGCAGTGTCAAATCACTGGGTCAATGTGCAAACCTTTTTCGGTTGCATTGGTGCAACCAGTTAAATACACCAACTGGCGATTCTTAAAGTCAAATCATCGACATTATACATGTCGGACCTTTTTCACTTGTTTTATCAAACAAATCACACATTAACATGAGAACACCAAAGAACAAGTAACGAAAAGGGACACTCAAAAATCCCGACGTCGACAGGTGGCGACTACGCTGGGGACTCCAGTAAGAGGGCTTAAGCCGCTATTACAAGCTTTTTAAAAATGTTATATGCTTGTGTGTGAATGTTGCATTTACATTTCTGATGAATGTGTATGAATGCATTTTTACTTACTTCACTATGTCATCATTTTTAAAAATGTTAGTGCTTCGCACATGTCATCATTTTCATAAACGGTGAGACACGTTGTATGTGAATGTATGTTTTGTGGTTCCTCCATCAGGAGACTATCCTGTCGGTGTTTGACTAATGGACTCGCAGGAAGAATAATTCCAGCGAGGCTCAGGAAAGGCACCACCCAGATTCGCTCCAGTTGAAAGACCGGATTAACTTCCCGTCAAGTAAATTGCGATGATCTGGGAACCTTCATGCCAAAAAGCTGCGAGAGTAACCCTAAGATAGGTCAACCTCTGATAAACCAAACGCGGAGGGAAATCTCTTCATACTTTCCATTTTTAATTACTTGTAAAAGCATTTACTTGTAATTTTATTCCATGTTCATCCATATGTAATGGAAAATATGAAGAATATATGTGCATGCATGACATGTTATCAATTAACACCCGGTTTTACAGGACAAAATTCCTAAAACGGACATGTTATGATAACATTTACATTACCCTAAGACTAAACTACGTAAGTCTTTTGTAGGGAAGCAATTGGGCCTGTTACCCGCTCAAAATTCAAAAAGGCCACGAGCCTACAGCCACTCATGTCTTCTTCTAACCAATCTAATGTTGTTTCCCGAGAAGAATTTAATGGATTGAGTAAACAAATTACAGACTTGGTTGTTCTACTGAAAGAATTGCACCAGTCCACTCAAGGTACGAAGATACCTGCACATACAGAATCCTCTACACAAGGAGGAGTTCAAGGTTTGGAAAAAACAATTCCAGAACCTCAGTTGGATACGACCAATAAAGACCCTGGAAACACCCATCTCAGAGGAGATCCAGACACCGGTGATATCAGGAAGAAGGTCCTTCAAATGGAGGAAACTATCCGTGTTCTTTAAGGGAATGGAACACATGGCAGTGTTTCATATGCAGACCTTTGCATATTTCCTGGTTTTCATTATCCAGATAAATTTAAAACCCCTGATTTTGAAAAGTATGACGGATTAGGGGATCCTTATACACATTTAAAAGTGTTCATTGGAAAACTTGGATCTTATGCGAGAAAATGAAAAGCTCGAGAATGCAAATTGCTTTTAAAAAATCCATTTGAGAAGCCTGCTCATGGTATACCGAGTTAGACAACTCAAAGATCCATAGGCGGGAAGAGTCGCTCACGCCTTCCTCACTCAATAAAGTTTTCAATCTCGGATGGCTCTGACCTGCACTCAAATTACCAAGGTCAAGAAATAGTCTAATGAGTCTTTCAGAGAGTACGCTCAAAGGTGGAGGCGCCTTGCTGCTCAAGTTATTCCTTCCATAACGGAATCAGAAATGGTCATGACATTCATAGATGTACAAGAAGCTCCTTTCTATGAAAGAGTCTTAGCTAGTATTGGCAAACCATTCTCTGAAATGATTAAGCACGGAGAAATGGCTGAAATGGGATTGAAGTCCCAGAAAAATTCAAGACCTAGTCCGCTGCTCTTAAAGTTGTTGGCGAGCACATCCAAATTCAATCTTATGGAAACAACCGAGGGTCCATAAAAGAAAGAGGAGGATGTTTCCTTGATACTACAAGGTCAAAAAGGCAATCAAAGCATGTATGCAAAGGAGAAACTACTCCCCTTTTCAATCACAATCTTCAAATCCTCCATTACCTAAAGGTGGAGATGCAAAGCATCCTCAAACGTTCACACCCTTAGGGGACTCGCTCGAGAATATTGTTGCTCTTTCGATCGCCGTAAGAAAATTACACATCTTCTTCCACCACCCAACCCTAATGGAGAGGGTTTTAATGCTACTCGAAAGTGTGCTTATCATGCCGAAAGCACCGGACATGATACTCAAGATTGTTGGGCCTTGAAACACAAGATCCAAGATTTAATAGACAACAGTGAGATCGTGGTCACAAAACCAGATCAACCTCATATGCAAGAAAACCCTCTTCCTCAACACAAAGAAGAAGAGGTCAACATGATTAGTTGGAGCACTGGACAGGGTTCCAATTCTAACGGCGAGTCATCCCAAACCATCAAAGACGGTGTTGACAGATGGGATTATGCAAAGTTCCAATTTACAATGGAACGAAAGATGAAAGCTCTTTGCAAATAAATTGAATAACTGGCAGAACTGGTGACCCACCATCATCAAGTCACACGCCAATTAATCAGGCAGGAGCATGCCTATCTCCTTCCTTTTGTTATGAATGCCTCTTCACCACCTTCAGAAAGCGAAGCTATGGAGGATAAGGTTGCAAAGAGAGCCAATGTTAAAGCCCGTCAGGATTTTGCCAATCAGAGGGAATTTACCTATTTGGGCCAATCTATGGAGGAGATACTGCAGATGTTGATCAACGAAGGAAGAATTACTTTCCTTCTCCCTCCAATCAATCCCTCTCGTGACGCTTTCAATTCTGATGAAGTATGTCAATATCATTCACATTTTTGCGATCACAGCACAGACGAATGTTGGGCACTCCGCCATCTCATTCAGAATATTATTGATAGCGGTGTCCTGCAAATAGCAGTTGATTACACCGTGCAACTTAAGGGTGGGAATGCATGTCCTACCAAATGGAAGGGATCAGTAGCAGTTATATCTGAAGTGGATGATGAGACTGTCAAAGTATTTCCCATACAACTAATTCAACTCAAAGGAGCTAACAATCCTTTGAAAGTGGCCGCACTAGAGCCAATTTCTTTACCTTTCGACCCTGATATCCATTGTTGTCACCATATAAAGTTCCATGGAGTTATGGAGAAGTCAAGGATCCACGTCTCATACTACTGCAATAAAGTCGGAGAAAATCCACCGTATCTTCCTCAACGGGTTATGAAACCTACTTGCGAAGCAAAGGAAAGATTCCCATAGAGAATATTGAAAAATTCCTCCGCACTATGGGCCATAATGAAGCCAAAGTGGTTTTAAGCTTGCGAGAAGCTCCACACCAGATATCTATACTGGACTTGGTTTTCTCTTCCGGGATCATCTAAAGATCTTCTTCAAGGTTTTGGAAGAAGCCTACTTTCCAAAATCGATGGATGTGGAAAAATTTCAACATTTGGTTGACCACATTTTCAACAACAATGTGATATCCTTCAATCGATGATGACATACTTGCCCGGAAGGACCGGTCGTTAAAGCCATTGCACATTGCGCTTTTGTCTTCCCGTACATGCTAGCTAGAGTTTTGATAGATGGAGCTCATCTCTAAATATCTGTCTTTATGCCACCTTGGTAAAGATGAATGTCAATCTCAAGCGGATCCAAAGCAGCCATACGGTTATCAGAGCTTTTGATGGATCCCAACGAAATGCCGTCGGAAAGATTAAGTTGCCAATTGAGATTGGTCAAAATACATTCAATGTATCTTTCCACGTCCTCAAGATAGATTCAGGATACAACCTGTTATTGGGGAGACCATGGATACACATGGTTGGAGCCGTTCCCTCCACGCTACATCAATAGCTAAAATAAATTATCAACAACAGTCTAGTCACTGTCAACGCTGAGCCAGAATGTCCTGAACAAGGAGATCTGTCAATCATTGATTTCAACTCTGAAGTTGAGCCGGCCAGTTTTCATATTCTGGAAGTGAGTACCACGCAATACCATTCTATTGGAGCGCCACTTCCCATATCCAAGATTTCTGCCGAGGTTATGTCGGCCACTCAAGAAATGATGTCATTGGGTTATCAACCTGGACAAGGGCTTGGTAAAGATAAGCAGGGTATTAAGCACCCTATCCAAGTGTTCAACCAAATTGGAGCAAATTTTGGACTAGGCTATTCTCGCGATTCCAAATCACAGAATCCTCATAAGCACAAGCGGAGTTCCTCGAGCTTAAGCACTACGATTTTCTATACCTTTACCTCATGAGTTGATACAGTCTCTAGTAAAGATTCTAGCTCATGTTATGGCCATGCTGTTTCCTAAACCAGTACCAATTAAAGCTAAAGAGGTGTTGATTCCTGATCCCGAAGTGGAAGAAAAGGAACAGAAACGAAAACATGACATTGCCTTGATGATGGCAGGCATACGCGTCATTGTTCATGATGAACATATAAACACATACACCCCAGACGATGATTGCCCAGATGTCATGGTTATCATTCGGGAGAAGGAGAACAATGACAATCCTTCCATCACTGCAGTCCATCAGGACTTTGCCCTCAACAATTGGAGCAGCACTCCATGCATTGGTCGACGAGGTAAAATGGGTAGAAAAATCCTCTCGCCTCAGAGATAACTTTAATTGCTTGCTTTCCTTTATAGTACTAGAAGTTATTTTATCAAGTACATGCTAACACTTTTGTATGATCGAACAGGTTGCATATATTAAGTGAAAGCATATTCATTTTGTGACTCGAATTTAGATGTGAATGTACGTCTTGATGAGGTGCCTTCTCTCCACAAGGGTCAGAACTTTGATGCAAAGTTGGACTCGAGACTTGATGGACATCCAAGAGGACATTGAGACACCTCAGGAGATTAAGGAATGACATGGTTGCATTATTAACCCAATTCCAGGATGTGTTTGCATGGTCTCATGAAGACATGGTGGGTTTGTCGACTGACATTGTTTTTCATCGCCTTCCCATCAAAGAAGGATTCAAGCCAGTTAGGCAAAAACTCAGGCGATTGAAACCTGGATGGAGTTTAAAAGTTAAAGAAGAAATTGTAAAACAATTTCAAGCTGGCATCATCATGGTGTCTACATATCCGGAGTGGATATCCAACATTGTTCCCGTGCCTAAACCAGGAGGAAATGTGCGAGTCTACGTGGATTACCGGGATTTGAACAAAGCTTGCCTTAAAGATAGCTTTCTTGTGCCATTTATCCACATTCTTATTGACAATACTGCTCAATACGGCATGTACTCCTTTGCTGATTGCTTTACGGGGTACCATCAAATTATGGTCACTGAGGAAGATCGTGAGAAAATTGCTTTCATCACGCCTTGGGGAACCTTTTGCTACAGACGGTTGTCATTCGACCTCATCAATGCCGAGGCAACCTATCAGCGAGCTATGATGGCTCTTTTCCATGATTTAATTCACAAAGAGATAGAGATCTACGTGGATGACATCATCGTCAAATCCCGGAAGGAGGATGACCACTTAGACCATCTCAGAAAACTTTTCAACAGGTTGCGTAAGTACAACTTGAAGTTGAATCCAGCCAAGTGCGCCTTTGGTGTTAAATCAGGCAAGTTGCTAGGTTTCCTAGTCAGCCACAAAGGGATTGAACTGGATCCTACCAAAATCCAGGCCATCAAGGAAATGCCCATTCCTCAAACAGAGAAGGAAATACGGGGATTTTTGGGAAGAATCAACTTCATTAAGAAAGTTCATTTCTCAACTCACAAAGAACTCATGCGAGCCTATCTTCAAGTCATGATGAAGAACTCCTCCATGAAATGCAACGATGAGTGCCGAAAAGCCTTCCTTACCATTAAAGAGCAGCAATCGATTAACGCCTCCTGCTACGGTACCTCTATATACGCCTTAAAAATCGAACATTTTGTAATTACTTTTAATAATGAATAAAATAATATTATTTATTATTATTACGTGTTGAGAAGATGAAGGTCGTTCTATAACCTAGAAACATCGGAACGTCGTAGTATTTTAACTACGTGGGAGAATTAAAGTGTTTGAATTTCTAAAACGAAAATAAAGTATTCCGAGAAATTTTTTGAAAAACACTATTCATCAATTTCTTCTCGGGAACTATTTTTGAACTTCCGAGAAATACGTAACGTTATAATATCGAGGTGAGATCGATTATGTAATAATAACCTAAGTATGAAAAACATAATATTTCGCATGCCAACTTAATTTTGGAACGTTAGGTTATTAAGCGTTAAAGGAAGAGAGTTGTGATTATATAATGTGTATACATTATATGAAAGTAAAGAATGTAAGTATAATATTATGTATTGTACTATTATGTATGAAGAATGAGGTAACGTATATTACGAATTAATATACAAGTAAGTATATGAAGATTATGCATGGGGTATAAAGGTTAAGTTATATAATTTAAGGTCATGGACTTGTAGGATTGATAGTCTAATATAGAAGTCCAAGGTATGTGATCATCAAGCCCAAGTGTTTGATTATCATAAGCCCAAACTGTTGTAGCATGAACCCATTAAGAGAGAAGCTAGATTAATTATCAAAGCCCAATGATTTAGCCATGATCCATGGAGCGATCCAAGTGTAAGTGGGTAGACTTGATGGGTAAGGTTAATGTGTGGTGACCAAGTGATGTGATGAGCAAGTTTTGTGGCTAGAAAGTTTACTTAGTGGCTAGATAATGAATAGTAAGGAGGTGGAGTATGAGGAGGTGGAAATAAGGAGGTGGGATGTGTCAATGACCATTCTACCGTAGCTTTTGATAGCTGATAAATACCAAGCTCATTTCAATTTTGTTGGTTGTTATTTCATCCAACTTTCCTCTCAATATAAAGCTACTTATGTGGTAGAGAGAATAAGTCACTTAAGACTAATAAGCCACTTCAACCTTTGCTAAGTTTTCCAAAGCAAATAAAAGTCTTCAAGGGTAAGACTCATCTCTTTTACCTACATCTCTTCTATGATAGGATTGATAGAGAAGGGGGATGGTTTGAGGATAACATGTAATAAGTTATAAGGAATGAATGTAAGCCAAATAAGTTGAATAAGCAACTTGAACATTAATAAGTTGTTAAAATCATAAAGAACTTATCATAAAGTTGTCATATGATGATTAGTATGATGATTATAGCATGAGAACTTTGATTAAAGGACTTAAGTTATTAATAAGTCATGAGCATGAAGATTATTAGTTCATAAGTTGAATAAATCAATGACTTATGAGAATAACTCAAAACCTATTTTGATTATAAGTTGGTATAGTAAATAACTTGTAATTATCATATGTTGATTAAAATCCATTAAGAACGCTTAGTAATATAGCTTTGCCGGAATTCACACGATTGGACGATTATCGTCGAATTCGTGAAATTCTCGGAATGGAAGTCGTATTTTGTGTTTGAAGTCGAAAATGTTGGTTTTTGATGGAGACAAGTCATATTGGTCATTATAGAGTTGTGAACTCGAAAATGACCGAATTCCGACTTAGAACGAAGAAACGAGCGTTGAACGTTCACGAACGTTTATCGTTTTCGATAAAAATGAACTCATAGGTGAAATTTTAGCAAACAAAGTCAAATAGATAAAATTCTTACATGAACGCATAGATTATAAAATTTGTGAACCGTAGGCTTTTGAACGGACCAATTCAGACTTAAAACGAAGAAGTTATGCGTCCGGGAACTTCGTAAAAATTTTCAAAACTGCAAAATTTTCTAAGGCATAGAGTCCACGCCACGGCACGACTCTAAGCCTGGAATGGCCGCCGCCACGATGCCAGGTGGAGGTCAGTGCATCGCTAACTCAAGTGTGACACAAGTCATAAGCAGCAATACTTGGTATGCCAGCACTGGTCAAGAAAATGATGGTGAAGAATGACTTCAAGTGTAGAAAGAAAGGGAACTTATTAGTAATGAATTAAGATGTAATCATAACATGGTTAAGATATTGTAAGGTACTTGTAAGACACTAATGCATGTTGATTAAGAGTTAATAATCAATCAAAGATTAGCGGAATGTGAATGACGTAATGAAAACCGAAAACCCTAAATAACGAATCTAAGTTAGGATTTACATTGAGATGAAGGGTAAGATATAATAGTATACATACTTGTTTGTGTAATACCTAATGTGGTACGTTATATGATTATGTATTGTAGAATCATAGAGACTTAAAGTGTACGTGTGTTAATCAGTAAGCAGACGCTAAAGGCAAGTATTCTAACCCTTGTTCCAGCCTCGACCTGGACAAGCCGTAATTCACGTATTCTTTCGCATGAAGTTTTTAACGATGAAGTCTAAAGCCAATTCTTTTGGCTAGACTTATATTATGAATCTATCAAGCATGATTAATGTTACCAAGTTATATTGGCATGGTTTTCAATCGAAGACCAATTATGCTAAAATGTTTTTGTCGTTTAACGACAGGCACGTGAGGTTGCCACAACTTAAACGTACACACGTTTAATGAATGTAGTGTTGATCAACATAGAGTACTATGAGCTGATCACTCAGAAGTGCTCGTAAGCTTTGATTTTTACTTACTTAGTCTTAGGGTTGTCCTTTTCAAAAGAACTTATGATATGCTCATAGACATGAGCCATAATTGTTATTCTACTGAGTATGGTTGTGTAAAACGTTTTGAAGGAAAAGAAGTGCTATTTTGAATTATCGATAGTACTTCGTAACTATTGTTCAGTTATTGAAGCTATATGAGTTCTATGTTTCAAGCATGTTGTTTATTAGAATTGTAGTACTTGCTGAGCTAGCCATGCTCACTCTTGCTTGAACCATATGAACACGTAATTAAGATCGAGCGGACCGAAGGCTCGGACAAGAATAAGGGCAAGGCGAAGACGAACCCTTAGATACTTATGTAATAGTATAGGTGAACGATTGTAATATATTTGATATTATGACAAGAATAATTGAAAGGGTTACAAAGAACCTGGGGAATGTAATATTATTTTGGATATATATAGAGGTTATATTAGTCCTTTTGAGACTATTCAATGGAATGTGTAAATGAATGGTAGTACCGTGTAGCACCATCTGTCGGGTTGGAAGAGACCCAGATTTGGGGGCATCACAGGTTGGTATCAAGGCATTAGGTTATAAAACTTAAGGGAGGGAATTAAAAACCTTAAGTCATAACCTTAAGAGGAGTCAAAGAAGTACAAGAAGAAAATAACCTTATAAAAATGCATTATGATTATGTTATGTGTTTTATTATTCTCTTGACGATGTGTAATCAACTTAATTGTGTTGTGTAGATGTCAGGAGTAAACGAGATGTTTGTGAGTGATCAAGCCATTAGTGAAGAATTGGTGAACCAAATAGAGGTTTTACCGAACCCTATAGTAGCAGAGCCAGATGTAGTGATTATTGAGTCTGGAGACTCAGAGGAAGCTGACTATATGTCAGTGTTTAACGGGATGATAGAGGAGGAGGTAGAGACAGTCTCCTTTAACCCAGTGGCTATAGCAGCTGAGATAGCTCCTGGGGGGGTCGATGATGTCTCTGTTCATGTCAGTGTTGGATAGAAATATCCATTACTATCAGGAGGTTAAGGAGCTTAACGCAAAGCTCCAAATTATTTGAGAGGACAAGACTGATGTCGAGTCCATGTGGGAGCAGGAACACGACGAGAGGATTTTGGCTAAGGATAAAGTTCATGATTTAAAGCACGAGGTCTTTGAGCTCAAGGAGGAGCTAAAGACTAAGGTGCAGAAGATAGGGAGAATGTCCTATATCTATAGGAGTTCTCATACAGATTTTCAGCAGTAGGTAGCTGGATATCCTGTAGAGGTGGGGCAATCACGGCATACTATTAGCCGTGATATCATTGTCGGTCTTGCCAAGGCAGATTTCGATAATGCCTTGAGGCAAATGTAGATTAGTGGTATTTAAGGTAGTATATAAATATTTTGTAAGTAGTAGTGACGTAAAGCCCTTTTTGTATAGTAAAGGGTAGTCTTTTGTAAATCCCAATTTTTGGAAAGTGATAGCGGGAAAGTAATGTAAGCAGCTTAGGCTGTGTATGTAACCGATGTAGTATTATACTATGAAGAATGAATATAAGTCCTTTTTATGGAAAGCAATGTGTTATGGATGTGGACTTTATTGTTTAATATTAAATGATAACTAATAAAGAAAGGAACAATAACGTAATGTGTTTATTGTATCAGCAAAATGCCGCCGAGAAGAGTGCAACGTAACCAAGAAACAAACGTAAATCAACCAGAGGGAGGTCCGATTAATCCGATGCAGGAGTTTGTTAACTTAATAACCGCCGCATTTAATAGAACAGTGGCTAATATCCCTGTAAATCCGGGAGTAGCACGAGCTACGACCTTTAAGGATTTCAAAAGCGTGGGTCCGTCGGAGTTCAAAGGAACTACGGACCCGATCGAAGCCCAAACTTGGGTTAAGGAAATAGAGAAGGCATTTGTAATTGCAAATGTTGACGAGGGCCAGAAGGTTGCCTTTGCGACCTATATAATGAAGGGAGAGGCCAATTTTTGGTGGGAAGCCAATCGGTCTAGGGTTGGGATAGCGAATTTGGCGTGGGATAGGTTAAAGGAGATATTCTTCGAGAACTACTTTCCCACGGGCATGCAGGGAAGGATGGAAATGAGGTTTCTCGAGTTAAAACAAGGGGACATGACGGTTCCCCAATATGCTGCCAAGGTCAATGAACTGGCGAGGTTCGCTTCACACCAAGTGGATACCGAGGTGAGGAAGGCGCGATGGTTCGAGCAGGGCTTGAAACCCTGGCTCTATAACCGTATATCAGTGTTCCAAAGTACTTCTTTTGGAACCGTTTTAGAGAAGGCGATAATCGTCGAAGGTGGTAGTGAGGCGTTGAGCCAAAACCACAAAGAAAAGAAGAATAACGAAAAGGTTGACGGGAGAGTCAAGATTGAGGGAGCCAGTGGAAGTGACGAGGGTCAGAAGAGGAAGGTATTTAGCTCTGGGAATACCGAAGTGAAGCAAGGAGACCCGAAGAGAAGAATGGAGGCCTGCAAGACCTGTGGGAAGACTCACTTAGGAGTCTGTCTCAAGTGGAAGGACGTCTGTTACAATTGCGGACAGGAGGGGCACATTGCGCCAAATTATCCAAGTCCGAAGAAGAGCCATGGATACTTTGTGTGTGAATCAACTGACCACATGGCGAAGAACTGCCCGAAGAAGGGGACGGATGGGAACCGGGGCGCTAATAGCGGTAAGTTAGCTATTAGTGGTCCAGCGCAGCCAGGTAGGCCGATGGGTCATACCTTTAACATGACAATCCAAGATGCGGTTGCATCAGGGGACGTCGACGCAGGTATTATTCCGATCAACAATATCAATGCGTACGTGCTGTTTGATTCGGGTGCTACTTGTTCGTTTATAGCATGCGATTTTGCTAGACGATTAGGATTACTTCCCGAAAAGTAGCCTATACCTTTAAATATTAAGGTAGCAAACGAAGAGATAATTCCTGTTGAAAATGTTCATAGGAGTTGTTGCGTAGATATACAGGGTTATAAATTATCGGTAGATTTATTACCAATAAAGTTAGGAGAATTTGATGTGATTCTCGGAATGGATTGGTTAGTAAACCATGGGGCAATTATAGATTGTCAAAAGAAATGTGTGAACATTAAGACGTTAGAACAACCTCGGGTAGTATTTTACGGGAATAGATCACCGGGACGTTCGTGTTGTTTAACCATGACACAAACTAGGAAATTATTGAGGAAGTGGTGCGTAGGTTATCTGTGCTATGTTGTTGATTACCAGAGAGTGGTAGCAACCATGGAACAAATACCTATAGTGAGAGAATTCGCCGATGTATTTCTGAGTGAATTGCCTGGTCTTCCGCCGGATAGGGAGACAGAATTCGTGATAGATATTGTGCCAGGAGCGACACCAGTTTCTAGGGCACTGTATCATATGGCGCCAGTGGAAATGAAGGAGTTGATGGTGCAGTTGCAAGAACTGTTGGATTGGAAGTACATTCAGCCGAGTGTGTCGCCGTGGGGAGCACCGATACTGTTTGTCAAGAAAAAGGACGGATCGTTAAGACTTTGTATCGACTATAGAGAGTTGAACAAGTTAACAATAAAGAATAAATACCCATTGCCCAGGATCGATGATCACTTTGATCAGTTGAAAGGGGCTAAGTATTTTTCTAAAATAGATTTAAGAACGGGGTATCATCAGTTGAAGGTTAGGAAGGAGGATGTGCCAAAGATAGCATTTAGGACTCGTTATGGTCATTACGAGTTTTTAGTGATGTCGTTTGGGTTGACAAATGCACCAGCTGCATTCATGGATATGATGAACAGAGTGTTCAAACAATATTTGGAAAAGTTCATCGTGGTGTTTATAGATGATATTCTAGTCTACTCTAAGACGACAGAAGATCATGCTGAACACCTAAGGTTAGTGTTAGAGACATTAAGGAAGGAGAAGTTGTACGCGAAATTCACGAAGTGTGAATTTTGGTTAGAGAAGGTGCAGTTTTTAGGTCATGTCATTGACCATGAGGGGATTCGATGGATCCAAAGGAAGGTGGAAGCCGTGATGAATTGGGAACAACTAAAAATGCCGACTGAGGTGTGGAGTTTCCTAGGGTTAGCGGGTTACTATCGAAGATTTCTCCAGGATTTTTCGAAGATAGCTACTCCATTGACTAACTTGACGAGGAAGACGGTGAAGTACACATGGACGGAGAAATGTGAGGACAATTTTTAAGAATTGAAGAAAAGATTGAGTGAAGCGCCTGTTTTGTCACTATCCGATGACACAGGAAATTTTGTAGTTTATAGCGATGCTTCGCATAGAGGACTTGGTTGTGTGCTCATGCAGCATGGCAAGGTCATTACGTATGCATCTAGGCAGTTGAAGGATTATGAGAAAGTTTATCCTACTCATGATCTCGAACTGGCCGCAGTAGTTTTTGCTCTAAAGATATGGAGACATTATCTTTATGGAGAAAAATGTGAGGTCTAAAATATATCTTCATACAGAAGGAGTTGAATATGAGGCAGAGGAGATGGCTGGAGTTGATAAAGGATTACGACTGTGAAATCTCAGCTTGGAAAAGCCAATGTAGTTCTTGGATGCCTTAAAATAGGAAGGGCTCGGAAAAGTTGTCTTTGTTAACTCCAAACCGAGTTAATAACAGAGATGGCTAGGATGGAGTTAGAAGTGAAGCTGCCAAGTGAAACGGGACAAATGTTGTTTGCAACGGAGATGCAATCTACCATCGTAGAAAGAGTCAAGGAGGTGCAACTCAAAATTGATGAGTGTGACCGTATAAAGGAGCGGCTGACCAATGAAAAGGATAGTAAATACAGTCTTGCTAACGAGGGGTTATTGAGATTTGAAGGAAGAATTTGGGTTCCAAATGAGACAGAATTAAAGGAGCAGGTTCTATAAGAGGCTCATAGTTCAAGGTTTTTGATTCATCCTGGTAGCACTAAGATGTATCAAGATCTTCGATAGAGTTTCTGGTGGCCGAACATGAAGAGAGAGATAGCCAAATACGTTAGTAGGTGCTTAACTTGTTAGAGAGTTAAGGCCTAACATCAACGACCTAGTGGCTTGTTACAATCATTAGAAATTTTGGAGTGGAAATGGGAGAATATCACGATGGATTTTGTGGTAGGACTTCCGACTACTCAGAAGGGGTATGATGCGATTTGGGTAATAGTGGACCGGTTGACGAAGTCGGCTCACTTTTTGCCAATTAGGGTTAAGTATAACTTAGACCAATTAACTAGACTTTATATTAAGGAAATAATCTCTGAACATGGAGTGCCGATGATCGATTGTGTCGGATCGTGATCCACGATTCACGTCGAACTTTTGGAGAAGTCTACAAGCGATTGGGAGCGCAGATTGAAGGGTGAAGTATGGTATCATCCATGAGCGGATGGACAAAGCGAGAGGACAATTCAGACGTTAGAAGATACGCTAAGATCTTGCGTCATGGATTTCAAGGGTAGTTGGGATGATCATCTACCGTTAGTGGAGTTTCATGTATAACAATAGTTATCATGCAAGCATGGTATGCCACCTTACGAAAGTTTTGTATGGGAGAAAATGCAGAACGCCACTATATTGGGATGAGGTAGGAGAACGCCGAATGTTGGGACCAGAATTGGTGCAACAGAATGGCAGATATTGTCGAAGATTCGATTAGGATCGTCTTCTAGCATTTCAAGGCAGAATGTAAGAAGTTTACGGATCCGCATAGAGAGAATCGAGAGTTTAAAGTAGGTTCGTACGTATTTCTAAAAGTATCTCCCTGGAAAGGAAAGATACGTTTTGAAAAAAAAGGGAAGTTAAGTCCAAGGTTTATAGGACCTTTTGAAGTATTAAAACGGGTGGGTGAGGTAGCTTATATGATAGCGTTACCTCCAGACCTAGAACGAATACATAATGTATTTCATGTGTCGGTATTGCATCCTTATAAGCCAGATTATAAACACGTGATAGAATATGAGCCTATCCATGTTGAGAAGGACTTAACGTACGAGGAAACGTCGATTCAAATTATCGATAGAAAAGAACAAGTTCTGCGGAATAAAGTCATACCTTCCGTGAAGGTGATATGGAAGAACCACGATGCAGAAGAAGCAACGTGGGAGTTAGAAGAAATGATGAAAAAGAATTACCCTCAATTATTTGTGTAATTTTTTTTAGCGAGATTCTGGGGACAGAATCCTTATAAGGGGGAGAGAGTGTAACGCCCCGAAAAATCGAACATTTTGTAATTACTTTTAATAATGAATAAAATAATATTATTTATTATTATTATGTGTTGAGAAGATGAAGGTCGTTCTATAACCTAGAAACGTCGGAACGTCATAGTATTTTAACTACGTGGGAGAATTAAAGTGTTTGAATTTCTGAAACGAAAATAAAAGTTTTCTGAGAAATTTTCCGAAAAACACTATTCATCGATTTCTGCTCGGGAACTATTTTTGAACTTCCGAGAAATACGTAACGTTATAATATCGAGGTGAGATCGATTATGTAATAATAACCTAAGTATGGAAAACATAATATTTCGCATGCGGACTTAATTTGGGAACGTTAGGTTATTAAGCGTTAAAGGAAGAGATTTGTGATTATATAATGTGTATACATTATATGAAAGTAAAGAATGTAAGTATAATACTATGTATTGTACTATTATGTATGAAGAATGAGGTAACGTATATTACAAATTAATATACGAGTAAGTATATGAAGATTATGCATGGGGTATAAAGGTTAAGTTATATAATTTAAGGTAATGGACTTGTAGGATTGATAGTCTAATATAGAAGTCCAAGGTATGTGATCATCAAGCCCAAGTGTTTGATTATAATAAGCCCAAACTATTGTAGCATGAGCCCATTAAGAGAGAAGCTAGATTAATTATCAAAGCCCAATGATTTAGCCATGATCCATGGAGCGATCCAAGTGTAAGTGGGTAGACTTGATGGGTAAGGTTAATGTGTGGTGACCAAGTGATGTGATGAGCAAGTTTTGTGGCTAGAAAGTTTACTTAGTGGCTAGATAATGAATAGTAAGGAGGTGGAGTATGAGGAGGTGGAATGAGGAGGTGGAAATAAGGAGGTGGGATGTGTCAATGACCATTCTACCCTAGCTTTTGATAGCCTATAAATACCAAGCTCATTTCAATTTTGTTGGTTGTTATTTCATCCAACTTTCCTCTCAATATAAAGCTACTTATGTGGTAGAGAGAATAAGTCACTTAAGACTAATAAGCCACTTCAACCTTTGCTAAGTTTTCCAAAGCAAATAAAAGTCTTCAAGGGTAAGACTCATCTCTTTTACCTACATCTCTTCTATGATAGGATTGATAGAGAAGGGGGATGGTTTGAGGATAACATGTAATAAGTTATAAGGAATGAATGTAAGCCAAATAAGTTGAATAAGCAACTTGAACATTAATAAGTTGTTAAAATCATAAAGAACTTATCATAAAGTTGTCATATGATGATTAGTATGATGATTATAGCATGAGAACTTTGATTAAAGGACTTAAGTTATTAATAAGTCATGAGCATGAAGATTATTAGTTCATAAGTTGAATAAATCAATGACTTATGAGAATAAGTCAAAACCTATTTTGATTATAAGTTGGTATAGTAAATAACTTGTAATGATCATATGTTGATTAAAATCCATTAAGAACGCTTAGTAATGTAGCTTTGCCGGAATTCACACGATTGGACGATTATCGTCGAATTCGTGAAATTCTCGGAATGGAAGTCGTATTTTGTGTTTGAAGTCGAAAATGTTGGTTTTTGATGGAGACAAGTCATATTGGTCATTATAGAGTTGTGAACTCGAAAATGACCGAATTCCGACTTAGAACGAAGAAACGAGCGTTGAACGTTCACGAAGTTGAAAGGGGTTTTAATGCTACTCGAAAGTGTGCTTATCATGCCGGAGCACCTGGACATGATACTCAAGATTGTTGGGCCTTGAAACACAAGATCCAAGATTTAATAGACAACAGTGAGATCGTGGTCACAAAACCAGATCAACCTCACATGCAAGACAACCCTCTTCCTCAACACAAAGAAGAAGAGGTCAACATGATTAGTTGGAGCACTGGACAGGGTTCCAATTCTAATGGCGAGTCATCCCAAACCATCAAAGACGGTGTTGACAGATGGGATTATGCAAAGTTCCAATTTACAATGGAACGAAAGATGAAAGCTCTTTGCAAATAAATTGAATAATCGGCGAATCGGTGACCCACCATCATCAAGTCACACGCCAATTAATCGGCGCGGGAGCATGCCTATCTCCTTCCTTTTTGTTTATGAATGCCTCTTCACCACCTTGAAGCGAAGCTATGGAGGATAAGGTTGCAAAGAGAGCTAATGTTAAAGCCCGTCAGGATTTTGCCAATCAGAGGGAATTTACCTATTTGGGCCAATCTATGGAGGAGATACTGCAGATGTTGATCAACGAAGGAAGAATTACTTTCCTTCTCCCTCCAATCAATCCCCTCTCAGGACGTTTCAATTCTGATGAAGTATGTCAATATCATTCACATTTTTGCGATCACAGCACAGACGAATGTTGGGCACTCCGCCATCTCATTCAGAATATTATTGATAGCGGTGTCCTGCAAATAGCAGTTGATTACACCGTGCAACTTAAGGGTGGGAATGCATGTCCTACCAAATGGAAGGGATCAGTAGCAGTTATATCTGAAGTGGATGATGAGACTGTCAAAGTATTTCCCATACAACTAATTCAACTCAAAGGAGCTAACAATCCTTTGAAAGTGGCCGCACCAGAGCCAATTTCTTTACCTTTCAGACCACAATATCCTGTTGTCAGCTTACATAAAGTTCCATGGAGTTATGGAGAAGCTGAAGGATCCACGTCTCATACTACTGCAACAGTGTCGAAGGAAAATCCACTGTATCTTCCTCAACGGGTTATGAAACCTACTTGCGAAGCAAAGGGAAAGATTCCCATAGAGAATATTGAAAAATTCCTCCGCACTATGGGCCATAATGAAGCCAAAGTGGTTTTAAGCTTGCGAGAAGCTCCACACCAGATATCTATACTGGACTTGGTTTTCTCTTCCGAGGATCATCGGAAGATCTTACTGAAGGTTTTGGAAGAAGCCTACTTTCCAAAATCAGTGGATGTGGAAAAATTTCAACATTTGGTTGACCACATTTTCAACAACAATGTGATATCCTTCACTGATGATGACATACTGCCCGAAGGGACCGGTCATTGCAAGCCATTGCACATTGCAGTTTTGTCTTCCGGGTACATGCTAGCTAGAGTTTTGATAGATGGAGGCTCATCTCTAAATATCTGTCTTTATGCCACCTTGGTAAAGATGAATGTCAATCTCAAGCGGATCCAAAGCAGCCATACGGTTATCAGAGCTTTTGATGGATCCCAACGAAATGCCGTCGGAAAGATTAAGTTGCCAATTGAGATTGGTCAAAATACATTCAATGTATCTTTCCACGTCCTCAAGATAGATTCAGGATACAACCTGTTATTGGGGAGACCATGGATACACATGGTTGGAGCCGTTCCCTCCACGCTACATCAATAGCTAAAATAAATTATCAACAACAGTCTAGTCACTTTATCGGCCGAGCCGAATGTCACGAACAAGGAGATCACATCATCATTGATTTCAACTCACGAAGTTGGTAGGCCAGCTTTTCATATTCTGGAAGTGAGTACCACGCAATACCATTCTATTGGAGCGCCACTTCCCATATCCAAGATTTCTGCCGAGGTTATGTCGGCCACTCAAGAAATGATGTCATTGGGTTATCAACCTGGACAAGGGCTTGGTAAAGATAAGGCGAGGTATTAAGCACCCCTATCCAAGTGTTCAACCAAATTGGAGCAATGGGACTAGGCTATTCTCGCGATTCGATCCACAGAATCCTCATAATACAAGCGTGTTCCTCAAGCTTACACGCAGACTTGGCGATTTTCTATACCTTTACCTCATGAGTTGATACAGTCTCTAGTAAAGATTCTAGCTCATGTTATGGCCATGCTGTTTCCTAAACCAGTACCAATTAAAGCTAAAGAGGTGTTGATTCCTGATCCCGAAGTGGAAGAAAAGGAATGAAAACGAAAAAACATGACATTGCCTTGATGATGGCGGTGCATACAACGTCATTGTTCATGATGAACATATAAACACATACACCCCAGACGATGATTGCCCAGATGTCATGGTTATCATTCGGGAGAAGGAGAACAATGACAATCCTTCCATCACTGCAGTCCATCAGGACTTTGCCCTCAACAATTGGAGCAGCACTCCATGCATTGGTCGACGAGGGTAAAATGGGTAGAAAAATCCCTCTGCCCTGTAGATAACTTTAATTGCTTGCTTTCCTTTATAGTACTAGAAGTTATTTTATCAAGTACATGCTAACACTTTTGTATGATCGAACAGTTGCATATATTAAGTGAAAGCATATTCTGTTTCAGGACTCTGAATTTAGATGTGAATGTACGTGCTGATGAGGTGCCTTCTCTCCACAAGGGCTGTAACTTTGATGCAAAGTTGGACTCAGACTTGATGGACATCCAAGAGGACATTGAGACACCTCAGGAGATTAAGGAATGACATGGTTGCATTATTAACCCAATTCCAGGATGTGTTTGCATGGTCTCATGAAGACATGGTGGGTTTGTCGACTGACATTGTTTTTCATCGCCTTCCCATCAAAGAAGGATTCAAGCCAGTTAGGCAAAAACTCAGGCGATTGAAACCTGGATGGAGTTTAAAAGTTAAAGAAGAAATTGTAAAACAATTTCAAGCTGGCATCATCATGGAAAAATCGCCTTTGGTGTTAACATTTTGTAATTACTTTTAATAATGAATAAAATAATATTATTTATTATTATTACGTCATGAGTTGATCTTCAAGATGAAGGTCGTTTATAACCTTAGAAACGCCTCTATAGCATACGAACGTCGAACAGTATTTTTTACTACGTAAAATAATATTATTTATTATTATTACGTGTTGAGAATTAAAGTGTTTGAATTTCTAAAAATTTCGAAAAAATAAAAGTTTTCCGAGAAATTTTTCAAAAACACTATTCATCGATTTCTTCTAGGGAACTATTTTTGAACTTCCGAGAAATACGAACGTTATAATATCGAGGTGAGATCGATTATGTAATAATAACCTAAGTATGGAAAACATAATATTTCGCATGCCACTTAATTTGGGAACGTTAGGTTATTAAGCGCTAAAGGAAGAGAGTTGTGATTATATAATGTGTATACATTATATGAAAGTAAAGAATGTAAGTATAATACTATGTATTGTACTATTATGTATGAATGAAGAATGAGGTAACGATATTACTTAATTAATATACGAGTAAGTATACGAAGATTATGCGTGGGGTATAAAGGTTAAGTTATATAATTTAAGGTAATGGACTTGTAGGATTGATAGTCCAATATAGAAGTCCAAGGTATGTGATCATCAAGCCCAAGTGTTTGATTATCATAAGCCAAAACTGTGTTGTAGCATGAGCCCATTAAGAGAGAAGCTAGATTAATTATCAAAGCCCAATGATTTAGCCATGATCCATGGAGCTATCCAAGTGTAAGTGGGTAGACTTGATGGGCAAGGTTAATGTGTGGTGACCAAGTGATGTGATGAGCAAGTAAGTTTTGGTTAGCAAGTTTACTTAGTGGCTAGATAATGAATGAATAGTAAGGAGGTGGAGTATGAGGAGGTGGAAATAAGGAGGTGGGATGTGTTAAATGACCATTCTACCCTAGCTTTTTTGATAGCCTATAAATACCAAGCTCATTTCAATTTTGTTGGTTGTTATTTCATCCAACTTTCCTCTCAATATAAAGCTACTTATCGGTAGAGAAGAATAAGTCACTTAAGCACTTATAAGCCACTTCAACCTTTGCTAGTTTTCCAAAGTGAATTGAAGTCTTAGTCTTCAAGGGTAAGACTCATCTCTTTTATCTACATCTCTTCTATGATAGGATTGATAGAGAAGGGGGATGGTTTGATAATAACATGTAATAAGTTATTAAGGAATGAACTTAAGCCAATAAGTTGAATAAGTAAACTTGAACATTAATAAGTTGCTAGAATCCATGAAGAACTTATCATAAAGTTGTCATATGATGATTAGTATGTTGATTATAGCATGAGAACATTTGATTAAAGGACTTAAGTTATTAATAAGTCATGAGCATGAAGATTTCTAGTTCATAAGTTAAATAAGTTAATGACTTATGAGAATAAGTCAAAACCTATTTTGATTATAAGTTGGTATAGTAAATAACTTGTAATGATCATATGTTGATTAAAATCCATTAAGAACGCTTAGTAATGAAGCTTTTAATTAATTCACACGATTGATTTATTATCGTCAATTCGTGAAATTCTCTGGAATGGAAGTCGATTTTGTGTTTGAAGTCGAAAATGTTGGTTTTTGATGGAGACAAGTCATATTGGTCATTATAGAGTCATGAACTCAAAAATGACCGGATTCTCGACTTAGAACGAAGAACGAAAGTTGAACGCTCACTTAACGCTTATCGCTTTCGATAAAAATGAACTCATAGGTGAAATTTTAGCAAACAAAGTCAAATAGATAAAATTTTTGTATGAACGCATAGATTATGAAATTTGTGAACCGTAGGCTTTTGAACGGACCAATTCGGACTTAAAACGAAGAAGTTATGCGTCCTCAAGAAGTTCGTAAAAATTTTCAAATCGCAAAATTTTCTAAGGCATAGAGTCCGCGCCACACACGACTCTAAGCCTAAATGCCAGGCCACAAAGTACGCGAGGTCGAGGTTGGTAGATCGCTAACTCATGCCGCAAAGACGTGAGTCACAGGTAATACTTAGCCATGCAAGCACCAAAGTCAAGAAAATGATGGTGAAGAATGACTTCAAGTGTAGAAAGAAAGGAACTTATTAGTAATGAATTAAGATGTAATCATAACATGGTTAAGACATTGTAGGTACTTGTAAGACACTAATGCATGTTGATTAAGAGTTAATAATCAATCAAGATTAGCGGAATGTGAATGACGAATGAAAGCCGAAACCCTAAATAACTAATCTAAGTTAGGATTTACATCGAGATGAAGGGTAAGATATAATAGTATACATACTTGATTGTATAATACCTAATGTGGTACGTTATATGATTATGTATTGTAGAATCATAGAGACTTAAAGTGTATCGTGTGTTAATAATCAAGAAGCGACGCTAAAGGCAAGTATTCTAACCCTTGTTCCAGCTTCACCGACAAGTCGTGTGTAATTCATGTATTCTTTCGCATGAAGTTTTTAACGATGAAGTCTAAAGCCAATTCTTTTGGCTAGACTTATATTATGAATCTATCAAGCATGATTAATGTTTATCCAAGTTATATTGGTATGGTTTTCAATCAAGACCAAGTATGCTAAAATGTTTTTGTCGCTTAACGACAGCACGTGAGGTTGCTACAACTTAAACGTATACACGCTTAATGAATGTAGTGTCGATCAACATAGAGTACTATGAAATGATCACCGTAAGTGCTCGTAAGCTATGCTTATTTTGACTTACGGACTTAGTGCCAGGTTGTCCTTTTCAAAAGAACTTATGATATGCTCATAGATTTGAGCCATAATTGTTATTCTACCGAGTATGGTTGTGTAAAAACGCTTTTGAAGGAAAAGAAGTGCTATTTTGAATTATCGATAGTACTTTCGTGAACTATTGTTCAGCTTATCAAGATATATGAGTTCTATGTTTCAAGCATGTTGTTTATTAGAATTGTAGTACTTGTTTAGCTAGCCATGCTCACTCTTGCTTGAACCATATGAACACGCCAAGATCGAGCGGATCAAGGCTCCTGACAAGAATAAGGGCAAGGCGAAGACGAACCCTTAGATTTTATGTAATAGTATAGGTGAACGATTGTAATATATTTGATATTATGACAAGAATAAACGAAAGGGTTACAAAGAACCCGGGAAATGTAATATTATTTTGGATATATATAGAAGTTATATTAGTCCTTTTGAGACTATTCAATGGAATGAATGAATGAATGGTAGTACTGCAGTAAGCACCATCTGTCAAGTTGAAGAGACCCGAATTTGGGGGCCACACAGTTTGGTATCAAAGCATTAGGTTATAAAACTTAAGGGGGAATTAAAACCTTAAGTCATAACCTTAAGAGGAGTCAAAGAAGTACAAGAAGAAAATAACCTTATAAAAATGCATTATGATTATGTTATGTGTTTTTATTATTCTACCCGACGTGTACTAATCAACTTAATTGTGTTGTGTAGATGTCGAGTAAACGAGATGTTTGTTAGTGATCGCTTTATTAGTGAAGAATTGGTGAACCAAATAGAGGTTTTACCGAACCCTATAGCAAGCAGAGCCAGATGTAGTGATTATTGAGTCCTGAGACTCGAGAGGAAAGTCGATATATGTCGTTGTTTAACGGGATGATAGAGGAGGAGGTAGAGATGCTTCCTTTAACCCAAGGGCTATAGCAAATGAGATAGCTCCCTGGGGGTCGATGATGTCTCTGTTCATGTCGCTGTTGGATAGAAATATCCATTACCGCTGTGAGGTTAAGGAGCTTAAGGCAGAGCTCCAAATTATTTGAGAGGACAAGACTGATGTCGAGTCCATGTGGGAGCAGAACACGACGAGAGGATTTTGGCTAAGGACAAAGTTCATGATTTAAAGCACGAGGTCTTTGAGCTCAAGGAGGAGCTAAAGACTAAGGTGTAAGATATAGAGAGAATGTCCTATATCTATAGGAGTTCTCATACGGATTTTCAAAGTGAGTAAATGGATATCCCGTAGAGGTGGGGCAATCACGGCATACTATTAGCCGTGATATCATCATTTATCTTGCCAAGGCATTTCGATAATGCCTTGAGGCGTATGTAGATTAGTGGTATTTAAGGTAGTATATAAATATTTTGTAAGTAGTAGTGACGTAAAGCCCTTTTTGTATAGTAAAGGGTAGTCTTTTGTAAATCCCAATTTTTGGAAAGCGATAATGGAAAGTAATGTAAGCAAATTTAGGTCAGTATGTAAACCATGTAGTATTATACTACGAAGAATGAATATAAGTCCTTTTTATGGAAAGCAATGTGTTATGGATGTGGACGTTATTGTTTAATATTAAATGATAACTAATAAAGAAAGGAATAATAATGTAATGTGTTTATTGTATCAACAAAATGCCGCCGAGAAGAGTGCAACGTAACCAAGAAACGAACGTAAATCAACCAGAGGGAGGTCCGGTTAATCCGATGCAGGAGTTTGTTAACTTAATAACCGCCGCATTTAATAGAACAGGGGCTAATATCCCCGTAAATCCGGGAGTAGCACGAGCTACGACCTTTAAGGATTTCAAAAGCGTGGGTCCGCCGGAGTTCAAAGGAACTACGGACCCGATCGAAGCCCAAACGTGGGTTAAGGAAATAGAGAAGGCATTTGTAATTGCAAATGTCGACGAGGCCCGTAAGGTTGCCTTTATGCACCTATATGATGAAGGGAGAGGCCAATTTTTGGTGGAAGCCAATCTGCCAGGGTCGATAAGCGAATTTGACGTGGGATAGGTTCAAGGAGATATTCTTCGAGAACTACTTTCCCACGAAAGATGCAAGGAAGGATGGAGATGCGGTTTCTCGAGTTAAAACAAGGGGACATGACTATTCCCTAATACGCCGCCAAGTTCAATGAATCAAGCGAGGTTCGCCCACACCAAGTGGATACCGAGGTGAGGAAGGCGCGATGGTTCGAAAGCAGGCTTGAAACCCCGCTCTATAATCAGATATCGTTGTTCCAAAGTACTTTTTTTGGAACCGCTTTTAGAGAAGGCGATAATCGCCGAGGGTGGTAAATGAGGCGCTGAGCCAATACCACAAAAGAAAAGAAGAATAAGGAAAAGTTGACGGAGAGTCAAGATCGAGGGAGCCAAAGGAAGTGGCGAGGGTCAAGAGGAAGGTATTTAGCTCGGGAATACCGAGAGTGAAGCAAGGAGACCAAGAGAAGAATGGAGGCCTCGCAAGACTGTGGGAAGACTCACTTAGAGTCTCTGCTCTCAAGGGAAGGCCGCTCATTATAATTACGTGATGTGAGGGGCACATTGCGCCAAATTATCCAAGTCCAAGAAGAACCATGGATGCTTTGTGTGTGGATCAACCACCACATGGCAAAGAACCGCCAAGAAGGGACGGACGGAACCGGGCGCTAATAACGGTAAGTTAGCTATTAGTGGTCCAAATACAATGGTAGGGTAGATGGGTCATACTTTTAACATGATAATCCAAGATGCGGTTGCATCGGGGGACGCTCATCGCAGTATTATTCCGATCAACGATATCAATGCGTATGTCGCTGCTTTGATTCGGGTGCTACTTGTTCGCTTATAGCATGCGATTTTGCTAGACGATTAGGATTACTTCCCAAAAGTTGCCTATACCTTTAAATATTAAGGTAGCAAACGAAGAGATAATTCCTGCTGAAAATGTTCATAGAGTTGTTGCAGTAGATATACTGGGTTGTAAATTATCGGAGATTTATTACCAATAAAGTTAGGAGAATTTGATGTAATTCTAATGGATTGGTTAGTAAACCATGGGGCAATTATAGATTGTCAAAAGAAATGTGTGAACATTAAGACGTTAGAACAACCTCTCGTAGTATTTTACGAATAGATCACCGGACGCTCGTGTTGTTTAACCATGACACAAACTAGGAAATTATTGAGGAAGGGGTGCATAGGTTATCTCGTGCTATGTTGTTGATACCCGCAGAGTGGTAGCAACCATGGAACAAATACCTATAGTGAGAGAATTCACGATGTATTTCCGAGTGAATTGCCCGGTCTTCCACGGACAGGGAGACAGAATTCGTGATAGATATTGTGCCAGGAGCGACACCAGTTTCTAGGGCACTGTATCATATGGCGCCAGTGGAAATGAAGGAGTTGATGGTGCAGTTGCAAGAACTGTTGGATCAGAAGTACATTCAACCGAGTGTGTCTCCGTGGGGAGCACCGGTACTTTTTTTCAAGAAAAAGGACGGATCGTTAAGACTTTGTATCGACTATAGAGAGTTGAACAAGTTAACAATAAAGAATAAATACCCATTGCCCAGATCGATGATCTCTTTGATCAACTTGAAAGGGCTAAGTATTTTCTAAAATAGATTTAAGAACGGGGTATCATCAACTGAAGGTTAGAAGGAGGATGTGCCAAAGATAAGATTTAGGACTCAAGTATGGTCATTACGAAGTTTTTAGTGATGTCGTTTGGGTCGACAAATGCACCAAATTTGATTCATGGATATGATGAATGAGTGTTCAAACAATATTTGGACAAGTTCGTCGTGGTGTTTATAGATGATATTCTAGTCTACTCTAAGACGACGTAAGATCATGCCGAACACCTAAGGATTAGTGTTGTAGACATTAAGGAAGGAGAAGTTGTACGCGAAATTCACGGGTGTGAATTTTGGTTAGAGAAGGTGCGCTTTTAGGTCATGTCATCGACCATGAGGGGATTTCAGTGGATCCAAATAAGGTGGAAGCCGTGATGAATTGGGAACAACCAAAAATGCCGATCGAGGTGCGGAGTTTCCTAGGGTTACGGTTACTATCAAGATTTATCCAGATTTTTCAAGATAGCTACTCCGCTTGACTAACTTGACGAGGAAGACGGTGAAGTACGCGTGGATGAGAAATGTGAGGACAATTTTCAAGAATCAAGAAAAGATCGAGTGAAGCGCTGCTTTTGTCATTATCCGATGACACAGAAAATTTTGTAGTTTATAGCGATGCTTCAGATAGAGGACTTGGTTGTGTGCTCATGCAAAGATGGCAAGGTCATTACAGATGCATCTAGGCGCAAATAAGGATTATGAGAAAGTTTATCCTACTCATGATCTCGAATCGGCATAGAGTTTTTTTTTGCTCTAAAGATATGGAGACATTATCTTTATGGAGAAAAATGTGAGATATACACGACCACAAAAGTCTAAAATATATCTTCACACGTAAGGAGTTGAATATGAGGCGTAGGAGATGGTCGGAGTTGATAAAGGATTACGACCGTGAAATCTCAGATCACCCCGAAAAAGCCAATGTAGTTGCTGGCGCCTTAAGTAGGAAGGGTCGGGAAAAGTTGTCTTTGTTAACGGCTACAAACCGAAAGTTAATAATGAGAGATGGCTAGGATGGAGTTGAAGTGAAGCCGCCAAGTGAAATGGGACAAATGTTGTTTGCAATGAGATGCAATCTACCATCGTAGAAAGAGTCAAGGAGGTGCAACTCAAAATCGATGAGTGTGACCGTATAAAGGAGCCACCGACCAATGAAAAGGATAGTAAATATGCCTTGATAACGAGGGGTTATTGAGATTTGAAGGAAGAATTTGGGTTCCAAATGAGACGGAATTAAAGGAGCAGGTTCTACAAGAGGCTCATAGTTCAAGGTTTTCGATTCATCCTGGTAGCACTAAGATGTATCAAGATCTTCGATGAGTTTCGTACGAAACATGAAGAGAGAGATAGCCAAATACGCTAGAGTAGGTGCTTAACTTGTCAGAGAGTTAAGGCCTAACATCAACGACCTAGTGGCTTGTTACAATCATTAGAAATTTTGGAGTGGAAATGGGAGAATATCACGATGGATTTTGTGGTAGGACTTCCGACTACTCAGAAGGGGTATGATGCGATTTGGGTAATAGTGGACCCATTGACGGTCGGGCCACTTTTTTGCCAATTAGGGTTAAGTATAACTTAGACCAATTAGCTAGACTTTATATTAAGGAAATAATCTCTAGACATGGAGTGCCAGTATCGATTGTGTCGATCGTGATCCACGATTCACGTCGAACTTTTGGAGAAGTCTACAAGAGCAGCTTGGGAACGCAGCTTGAAGTCGAGTATGTCGTATCATCCATGTATGGATGGACAGAGCGAGAGGACAATTCAGACGTTAGAAGATACGCTAAGATCTTGCGGCCATGGATTTCAAGGGTAGTTGGGATGATCATCTACCATTAGTGGAGTTTATGATAACAATAATAGTTATCATGCAAGCATAGGTATGCCACCTTACGAAGCTTTGTATGGGAGAAAATGCGTAACGCCACTATATTGGGATGAGGTAGGAGAACGCCAATGTTGGGACCGTAATTGGTGCAACAGATATAGCTATATTTGTCAAGAAGATTCGTATGCGCTTCTAGCAGCTTCAAGATGCATGTAAGAAGTTTACTGATCCGCATAGAGAGAATCGAGAGTTTGAAGTAGGTTCAGACGATTTCTAAAAGTATCTCCCTCGAAAGGAAAGATACGCTTTTGAAAAAAGGGAAGTTAAGTCCGAGGTTTATAGGACCTTTCAAGTATTAAAACGGGTGGGTGAGGTAGCTTATATGATAGCGTTACCTCCGCACTCTAGAACGAATACATAATGTATTTCACGTGCCTGTGATTACGCATCCTTATAAGCCGATTATAAACACACGTGATAGAATATGAGCCTATCCATGTTAGAGAAGGACTTAACGATTTGAGGAAACGCCGATTCAAATTATCGATAGAAAAGAACAAGTTCTCATGAATAAAGTCATACCTTCCGTGAAGGTGATATGGAAGAACCACGATGCGTAAGAAGCAACGTGGGGAGTTAGAAGAAATGATGAAAAGAATTACCCTCAATTATTTGTGTAATTTTTTTTAGCGAGATTCGGGGACAAATCCTTATAAGGGGAGAGAGTGTAACGCCTAAAATCTAACATTTTGTAATTACTTTTAATAATGAATAAAATAATATTATTTATTATTATTACGTGTTGAGAAGATGAAGGTCGTTCTATAACCTAGAAACGCTTTAACGTCGTAGTATTTTAACTACGTGGGAGAATTAAAGTGTTTGAATTTCTAAAACGAAAAATAAAAGTTTTCCGAGAAATTTTCCTAAAAACACTATTCATCGATTTCTTCGAACTATTTTTGAACTTCCGAGAAATACGTAACGCTATAATATCGAGGTGAGATCGATTATGTAATAATAACCTAAGTATGGAAAACATAATATTTCGTGATGCGACTTAATTTGGGAACGTTAGGTTATTAAGCGCTAAAGGAAGAGAGTTGTGATTATATAATGTGTATACATTATATGAAAGTAAAGAATGTAAGTATAATACTATGTATTGTACTATTATGTATGAAGAATGAGGTAACGATATTACAAATTAATATACGAGTAAGTATACGAAGATTATGCGCGGGGTATAAAGGTTAAGTTATATAATTTAAGGTAATGGACTCAGTAGGATTGATAGTCTAATATAGAAGTCCAAGGTATGTGATCATCAAGCCCAAGTGTTTGATTATCATAAGCCCAAACTGTTGTAGCATGAGCCCATTAAGAGAGAAGCTAGATTAATTATCAAAGCCCAATGATTTAGCCATGATCCATGGAGCGATCCAAGTGTAAGTGGGTAGACTTGATGGGCAAGGTTAATGTGTGGTGACCAAGTGATGTGATGAGCAAGTTTTGTGGCTAGAAAGTTTACTTAGTGGCTAGAATAATAGAAGGAGGTGGAGTAAGGAGGAGGAGTGAGGAGGTGGAAATAAGGAGGTGGGATGTGTTAATGACCATTCTACCCTAGCTTTTGATAGCCTATAAATACCAAGCTCATTTCAATTTTGTTGGTTGTTATTTCATCCAACTTTCCTCTCAATATAAAGCTACTTATCGTTAGAGAGAATAAGTCACTTAAGACTTATAAGCCACTTCAACCTTTGCTAGTTTTCCAAAGTGAATAGAAGTCTTAGTCTTCAAGGGTAAGACTCATCTCTTTTATCTACATCTCTTCTATGATAGGATTGATAGAGAAGGGGATGGTTTGATAATAACATGTAATAAGTTAATAAGGAATGAACTTGAAGCTTTAATAAGTTGAATAAGCAACTTGAACATTAATAAGTTGTTAGAATCATAAAGAACTTATCATAAGTTGTCATATGATAATTAGTATGATGATTATAGCATGAGAACTTTGATTGAAGGACTTAAGTTATTAATAAGTCATGAGCATGAAGATTATTAGTTCATAAGTTGAATAAATCAATGACTTATGAGAATAAGTCAAAACCTATTTTGATTATAAGTTGATGTAGTAAATAACTTGTAATGATCATATGTTGATTAAAATCCATTAAGAACGCTTAGTAATGTAGCTTTCTTTTAATTCACACGATCGATTTATTATCGTCAATTCGTGAAATTCTCTGAATGGAAGTCGATTTTGTGTTTGAAGTCAAAAACGTTGGTTTTCGATGGAGACAAGTCATATTGGTCATTATAGAGTTGCAGACTCAAAAATGACCGAATTCCGACTTAGAAACGAAGAACGAAAGCCGAACGCTCACGAACGCTTATCGCTTTCGATAAAAAATGAACTCATAGGTGAAATTTTAGCAAACGAAGTCAAATAGATAAAATTCTTACATGAACGCAGAGATTATGAAATTTGTGAATCCGTAGGCTTTTGAACGGACCAATTTGGACTTAAAACGTAAGAAGTTATTATCGTCCTGAAGTTCGTAAAAATTTTCAAAATCACAAAATTTTCTAAGGCACAGAGTCCGCACTTGCACACGACTCTAAGCCCGAATGGCCAAAGGCAACACAGAAGGTCGAAGGTCAAGCATCGCTAACTCACTACCAAGCAAAGTATCACATATAATACTTAGCCATACAAGGCCAAGTCAAGAAAATGATGGTGAAGAATGACTTCAAAGTGTAGAAGAAAAGGGAACTTATTAGTAATGAATTAAGATGTAATCATAACATGGTTAAGATATTGTAAGGTACTTGTAAGACACTAATGCATGTTGATTAAGAGTTAATAATCAATCGAAGATTAGCGGAATGTGAATGACGTAATGAAAGCCGAAAACCCTAAATAACGAATCTAAGTTAGGATTTACATTGAGATGAAGGGTAAGATATAATAGTATACATACTTGATTGTATAATACCTAATGTGGTACGTTATATGATTATGTATTGTAGAATCATAGAGACTTAAAGTGTACGTGTGTTAATCAGTAAGCAGACGCTAAAGGCAAGTATTCTAACCCTTGTTCCAGTTCAGCCTGGACAAGCTGTGTAATTCATGTATTCTTTCGCATGAAGTTTTTAACGATGAAGTCTAAAGCCAATTCTTTCGGCTAGACTTATATTATGAATCTATCAAGCATGATTAATGTTACCAAGTTATATTGGCATGGTTTTCAATCGAAGACCAAGTATGCTAAAATGTTTTTGTCGCTTAACGACAGCACGCACGTGAGGTTGCCACAACTTAAACGTATACACGCTTAATGAATGTAGTGTCGATCAACATAGAGTACTATGAGCTGATCACTCGTAAGTGCTCGTAAGCTATAATTTTACTTACGGACTTAGTGTCGGGTTGTCCTTTTCAAAAGAACTTATGATATGCTCATAGACTTGAGCCATAATTGTTATTCTACTATTTTGAGTATGGTTGTGTAAAACGCTTTTTCAGTAGGAAAAGAAGTGCTATTTTGAATTATCGATAGTACTCGTAATTATTGTTCGCTTATCTGAAGCTATATGAGTTCTATGTTTCAAGCATGTTGTTTATTAGAATTATATAGTATATTAGTCCTTTTGAGCTAGCCATGCTCACTCTTAAGCTTGAACCATATGAACACACCGCCACAGATCGAGCGGATCAAGGCTCTCTGGGGCAAAAAGACGAAGAGGCAAGGCTATCTATTACCTCAAAGAAAGATTCAAGACGAACCAAGTACTTTGAGATACTTATGTAATAGACATTAGGTGATACAATATAATATATTTGATATTAATGACAAGAACAAACGAATCGTCTACGGTTAAAAGAACCCGGGAATGTAATATTATTTTGATGATATATAGAGGTTATATTAGTCCTTTTGAAAATGACTATTCAATGAATGAATGAATGAATGGTAGCAGATACCGTTAAATTGCGTAGCACACCAACTTTGGGGATTCCGAATTGGTAATCAGACAATCCACAGGAATCTATCAAACCAAAGAATTACATTTGCTGCCTTACCATCGGCAAGTTTTACAGATGGCTTTGGAGTTCGAAGAAATCTCTTTTTATATACATTCCTCATAATAGGAATGATTTTGCAGATACATTAGCAACGTTGGCCTCCTTGGTTTACATACCTGACAAGGAAAACATGCCAAGCATCACGTTTGCTCTGAAAAAGCCCCAGTCTATGGGAATTATGTCGGAGAAGTATTGGATGAACTACCTCCCATCCATAACCCTTGGTATCAATGCATCAAAGAGTATCTACGAGATGGATCTACACCCGTTGAGGTGAGCCTAACTGAGAAGAGGTGGATTCATCGACTTGATATGAAATTCTACCTGAGCGGAGATGCACTCTACAAAAGAGATGCTAGATTAGGTCTCCTCAGATGTCTAGATAAATACCAAGCTCAGAGACTCATGGATGAGATCCATGGTGGAGTATGTGGCCCTCACATGAGCGGACCCCTACTTGTCAAGAAGATCCTCAGGACAGGGCATTATTGGCTTACACTCAAGGCTGACTATGATGATCACGTCAAGAGGTGCTATCAATGTCAGATTCATGGGAATGCTATCCACGCCCCTCCAAGGGAACTCCACAATATGAGTTCGCCATGGCCCTTCTCAATGTGGGGAATGGACGTGATCGGGCCTATCGAGCCCAAAGCCAGTAATGGACATCGATTCATATTCACCATGATCGACTACTTCACCAAATGGGTAGAAGCAGCCTCCTTCCCTAGGGTTACTAAAGAAGTTATCATTGCTTTCATAAGAAACAATGTCATCTGTCGATATGGACAACCAGAGGTCATTGTGTCAGACAATGCTAAGAATCTCAACAACAAAATGATGGAGTTATGCAGAAAATTCCACATCAAACACCTCAACTCCGTCATCTACCATCCAAAGATGAATGGTGTTGTTAAAGCGGCTAATAAAAACATCAAAAAGATAATGCAGAAAATGTTCGCCAATCACAAAGGATGGCCTGACCTCTTGCCTCTGACTTTATTAGCCTACAGAACTTCCATGCGAACTTCCACTGGGGCAACCCCCTACTCATTAGCCTATGGGATGGAAGCAGTGATCCCCATAGAGGTGGAAATGGAATCCCTCGGAATATTGATGGATGCTCAGTTGAGTGAAGACCAGTGGGTACAAGACAGGTATCACCAGTTGTCTCTAATAGACTAAAGGCGAACCGCGATGATCTTCTATGGTCAGTTATATCAGCAAAGGATCGCACGATCCTGCAACAAAAAAGTCCGACTGCTGCAGTTCAAACAACATGACTTGGTTTTAAAGAAGATCATTGACAACCAAGATCAATCTAACGGAAAATTTTCTCCTAACTGGGAAGGCCCATTTGTTGTCAAGGAGGTATTGACAGGAGGTGCTCTCAGATTGCAGGAAATGGATGGCGATGAATTTCCACAACTTATCAACTCGGACACCGTGAAATCAGTTCTATGTCCGGTTACCATCAAACAAACATCCCGGTTTTGATCATCAAATCACCACCATTCCGGTTTTGAACCCTCTCTTTTTTATACTCTTCAGCCCCTCAGGGAAACATACACTTCAAGCCAGTAGCCTGGTTTTACCTCAGTTCAAACCTTTCACAATTTCGGTTATCCTGAAGATGGGATTGAACCTTTCACATCTGCAGTTTATCCTGAAGACGGGATTAAACTTTTTCACCTGCAGCTTATCCTAAAAACGGGATCAAACTTTTATACGCTTGCAATTTGTCCTGGAGACGGGATCAAACTTTTTACACACCTGCAGTTTGTCCCCATTATGGGATCAAACTTTCTTCTCCCCGCAGTATAGCCTGCACATGGGATTCACATTTCTCTTCATCTACGATTCGTCTTGTGGGACGAACTACGTCGACCTGATCTCCTCTTCAATAGGAGTACATAGGCAACCATATGCTATAAGGCCCGGTCGCAAAAAAAAAAAAAAACAATAACAAAAACAAAAACATTTCTGCCCTTTCTTCACAAAAAACAACAAAAACATTTCTACACCTATCTGCCTTTAACATTCATCATTGAACCTCTTACACCAGGTTCGAACTACGCAGACTTGATCTCCTCTTCAATAGGAGTACGTAGGCAGCCATTTATGGTTCAATCTAACCCCTACCATAACAAAAATTCTTGTCACACGGTACTGGGATCAACCTTTAATTCGGTGACCATCTAAGCTGCGATCGCGCCTCAAAGAGCAATACCAACCCATAAGAGATGGAATTAACTAGGCTTCTCATAAATAGAAATCTCACGACCATCGTGCAAGTGCAGTCAATCTCGAGAGGAAGAAACCACCTCCTCTCCACTTTTCCATACGAGATACCACCCCAAGACACCAAAGATGGTAGGGACATACAGAAATCAATGATCCATTCTGAGAGATCTTGCGATGTCTCAATGTCCACCTATCAAGGATAAGTTCAAAATGCATCAAGATCACAAGGCCTCAAGAAAGCAGCAAATATCAAGCAAGTATCAAGGCATAACTAAAAGGGAAGTGAATAAAAATATATTTCCCTGCCATACATAATACTGTTTGATATATACATATATGTTGTACATGACAAAATAGCTAAGCTAGTCTGTGCAGGAAAATACAAAGCTATTTATAGATCTGTGTGTATGAGGACTATCAGATCTAACATGGCATCCCTCTCTGAAGATAGAGGTGGCACTGCAAGCTCCTGCCCAAGGGTATCTACACGAGCTAGCAGATCAGAGGCTAACTGCATGGTGGCATAATGCTCATCAATGTAAGCAATCATGTCGGCAAGACTGACAGTCATCTGGGATCTAACTAAAGTACTATCTGCAATGGCCACATCCCTAGCAGATAGTGCGGCATCCCGCTCCACAATCAATGCATCCCTGACTGATCTAGCCTCATCCCTCTCTAACAGAGCGGCGTCTCTCCCATCAAGAGCTGTCAACATCGCGGCCCTAGCCTGATCTCTCTCATAGGTCATCAGATGTAAGCTCTGCTCCAAATACTATGTCGGATATTGGGTAATAGCGGCACTCGGGGTGGGAGAATCCATCACAAATGCTGGCAGCCCAGTAGTCAAACCATCAGTGGGAATGTTAGCCTCCTCTATAGGCTCCTCATCGTCAGAATCGACATCCTGCACTGTGGATACTACCGCAGTCGATTCAGTCTCTGTCTCCATCCATGCGGAATACTCTGCAGAACAACCCGGATGACTGACAGAAAACTCAGCCAACTCTCGCTGATCCCAACAGGCATACAACCTGGATCTGTCCTCTGCTGATAAACGGTGTGAAGCGAAGCACTGACTCACTGCCCCCTCATAAGGATGAAAATCCTGAAACTGGTCAAACTTACACATCACGGCCAGTGGGTGGTAAGTAATCATGCCCTTCAATCCAGCCAGAGGGAGATAATCTATGCCTGGAGCATGAGTAATGAAGCTGTAGGGTGAGCTAATCCCTAAACACGGCAATATGGAAAACGGATCTCTAATCCCTGCCAAAAAAGCTGACCACAATGCAGTATTTGTACACTCTGTAGGCTGAAAGGAGTACGACATGGCTATATCATGGGTGAAACAAGACCCCTGCCGTCTAAATGTGCCAATCGGTCTCAAGTGTGATATAAACCACACATACAGCATGACCGAGCTACCTGTGAACACTCCTGCCGGATAAGTGCAGCATTATGTAGCTGACCTTAGAGTCTCTGCAATGATCATCGGTATAATGGTATGACCCTCCCTGAGAGCTCTCACTGCCATAATGACGCTGATATCAAGCTCATCCATGTACCGTGGCATGAAGACGTATGACAATACGCACAAAATCAGTACATCCACTCTGGCTGAACCCCAATGATCCTCCAGTGTGGTGAAATCCCTAGAATGTCGTGCATAACTATCCTCAGAGCCAAATCTGTCAAACAGAAAATGATGGGATATCACGTGGCCGGATGTAATCTCGTCCTGGATCACTCTACGCCTCAATCCGATGAGGGTCATGAACTGTCTGCTCATGTCTCCGATAGCCATAGGCATGCAAGGTCTATCTAGCAGCAGCATCATCAACCGTGCATACTCCTCCAAAGTAGGAGTTAACTCATGGGTCCCAAATCGGAATACCTATCTATCCGGCACCTAATGCTTTAGCATACCCTCTACAAATCCTGTGGGAACCTGAAACATCAACAGGTTCATAGTATGTTGCAGCAAATCATCTACGATCACCATGTCTGATGGTAATATACTATCATACCATGAGCACATACCAGATACCACCAAAAATGGCGGGGTATGATCAATACGGCTAATTATCGAAGAAGACATCTGTACGGGCCGTGTCATAAGACCATCCAGGGGTCAGTGCTGAATATCTCTGGACATACATACATATGCATAACATAATAACATGCATGATACAATAGATGGCAATATGATATAGGGAATGGAAAATTGTACATACATTCCTAAGTATATCATCATCTAATACATCTCTATACATCTAAAATACGGGGAAATGGGGCGGTTACCCAACATCTAACAGAGAGGCCTATCAAAAGATATAATGAGAATGGGGCGGAGCTACCCAAAGAATGCTAACAAGAGGCCTATCAAAAGAGATAACGAGAAATACATCAAAAAAGTCAATGGTGTGGATGTTCACATCATCGATCATCGTCCACTGATGTAACTCCTCCCGAGTCACCGAATCTCTATCTACTGGGATGTCGGTACGATACAAGGGAGGATCTCGCACCAAAGAAAGCCATATGGGTCACCGAGGGCCGCCATGAGCCGGAAGGATAAAAAGTATCTACCTCAAGGATCTCTACCCAAATGCCGAATGAAAAGATGTGTCCCATCCAAACCGCCAGTCAATCACAATCTATGTCACATGAGTCGGATCTCACACGTGCTAGCCAATCCATCATCATCACGGATCATGGAACCATATCCCCCATGAACTGTGTGGCGCGGGTCTGAGCTCCAATATTACGAGGGATCCACCAATGCTGGAACATCTCCTGAGACCAGGGGCCCTCTGACAATGTAAAACCGTTAATCCTCATCAATGGGATGTCAATGATGGGTGACTGCGAAACAGGCCAATAACGTCTGGCAGGAGGCAAGATCGGCATACGGGTCTCTCCTGTAGTGCTCCTAATAGTACGCTCTCCTAAATAGAGCTCCCATCCTCCATCTGTAAAGAGAGGAATCTTGCGGGTGGAAATGACGTACTCTACTCCAGTCGGGTACCCATCCTCAAATCCAACTCCCAAATGCTCTCCAGAGTAGGGAATCCATATAATGACATCCGTTGTCAATAACTCCAGCTTTAGGCGACAATGAGTGAAACCCTCAGCAACAGGGACCTCCGCCAGTATGGAATGATGCCATCTCCGTCCTCGTGGATAGGTGTCCAAACCTAACACGCTCATAGGACGCAAACATGAAAGCCTCTCATAGGCCCAAAACTGCCAACACAAAGGCAACATCTGTTGTCAGTTAACACTCTTAACCTATACATGGGAAAAGATAAGAGAAACACTCACCAGCAGAAACGGGTAGAATCATAACCATGCCTCGGTCAAGCCCTGCAATCGCATGCGTATTCCCCTGAGGAAGTAGGCAAAGGTGTAGGAACCCCAATCATACTCTCCTATACGGTCCACGTGTCGAGTGGCGCTGATCAAAGTGAAGGACACCGTAGAGGAATTATCTACTATGAAGCAGCCCTTAATGATTATCAGGAACAATCGCCGAAGAATGCGATCCCTGACTCTCACATCATCGGGTATGTGCTCACTCAACAGCCCGCTCATAGCATCTACGCTCAGAGGACCCGTACGAATAGTCCTACCCTTGAGCGCCTCCGCCGAAACTCCCAACAAGGATCTGACGGCAGTAGGGGTGATATCCGCCGTGCAAGCCACCGGCGCCCCTCCAAACTCCATACTTGTGATAAACCGCCAATCCATCGGCGTCATCATAACCTTACAGTCCAGCAAATGGAGTGACTGAGTCTAGTGAAACCACCACTCAGACAATGCCCTTAGGTAACCCCAGGGACAGCAACGGGGTAGAATGGAGAAAAACATCCCAAATCCCCAGCCATGGACGATCGCTCTGTAGTCATCATGCAAAGCCTGATACATAGAGTGGATGCTAAACCAGTTCCCTCGAGGCTGTGTGAAGCCGGGAACCTACATCAAATGCAAATCAACATCAAAATCCTTGACTCCTCATCAATTGGAAATAAGGAAATTAAAGATCTAACTTCATACCTCGTTTGCGTGCAGGTATACTAAAGGATGCCTACTTAAGTCACCCAGAAGATATGGGTTCACCACTTGAATACCTGGCAATTCCCTACGGGGAACACGTACAGCAGGAGCAGGAACCTCGATCGGTACATCCTCCTCCTCGTCCTCAACATTCGGCACTTTAACCCAAATAGGACGTATCACCGCCTCCACTAAACGCAGCGAGGTTATGCGGCGAGCAGCGTTGAGGCTCTTCGAAGCTCTCCTCCGTACACCGTAAGTGGTCCTGAACCGCTTTTCGGTGATCCGGATCCATAATATCTGGACAACAAGTCTCCAAATCACCTCAGAAAGGGTGTGGTAAATTCTTACCTGGAGCTTTTCAAAATGCATTGTTTTAAAATACATCCACAGTAGAGTTAAAAATGCATGACTACCCAATACCTACATTTTGGGAAAATTTTGCCATAGCCCCCTTTGTAAATGGGACTATCCACATGCACATAGGCATGACTAGGTGGCCATTTAGTAGCACACCTATAAACAGTCATATACATCCTACATGTATTAATCACATCACAGTAAAAAATCCGTAAGTGTAGTCTAATTACCAGGATTATTTTGCTTTTCTACCTTTACTCATTTGTCCTCAGAAATGACAGTAAAAGGTGCCAATTTGACTATTTTAAAAGTTAAATTTTTTCACATCATTATGTTCAGCATGGTTTAATACTAACATTTTCTATGTTGAATATTTTTTATCAAGTCATATCAGCATGCATATTCACTACTATGTGTCTAAATGCATTTCATGTGATAAGTCATTTTCCAACGGATAGAAATTGGAAAAAATACATGCATACGTTACCAGGACAGTGAAGAACGCTTGTACGGTGGTAGAATATGCAGAAAGTTGCCCGAACTCAGCAGATCTGAAGAAGAGCTCTCAGATTTCCTTCGCTGTGCAACTTGAAAATGACTTATGAAAGCAACCATTCGCCTATACATAGGCACGGTTGGTCGTAGGCTCACCTGCGGCTCCTGCAAGTGTACCTGTGGCACTTCTACATGGGTCTCATACCTCTGGTTCACTCCAGTTAGAGTTGCAAAGGAGGTCGCATAAGCTGAAAAGGCCAAATCAGGAATAAAAGTGCTACGCGATTGAGCGGAATAGCCGGAAATCCTGGTTTCTTGTCGGTCAGAGTTAAACTCCCGTCGTCTCAATGGTATTCACCTGAATGCAGGGTATACTATACCAATAAGCTCAGATTTCACAGATCATACTCGAAAATACCCCACAAAGGTCTGATGCCGTCATTTGCAGGGTCACAACCCTAAACATCCTCAGCGGGGGTTACATCGTAAAACCACGAAATATCAAACCTCCCCGGCGGGGGTTACAACGCTGAAGTTATCAACTGATGAAATATCCCCGGCGGGGGTCACAACGCACATCTTTCAAGTATCCAATTATCCTCGGCGGGGGTTATAATGCAATGCAACCATTGATACACACATCAATGAAGGTCAAGCAACCTTGATGTCATGTCAGCCGATGACAAGTAAACCCATCGAAGCAACTCATCCACGTATCCCCAGTAGGGGTTACAATGCAATGAGACCATTGACACATACATCAATGAAGGTCAAGCAACCTTGAAAATGCACCCAACAAGGATCTATCCGGTGATACACACATCAACAAAGGTCGGGCAACCCTGACATCAACAAAACTGTTGGCAGTAACTCCGACAGAATGAGGGAATATGTTAAACACATCCTCAAATAGACAAAGCTTTATCCCCACAGATCTCTTACACACAAGAGGTACCTCTATGGAATATAAGCCAATGTCTAGGATTCAAGACTTTGGTGATAGCCCCAACGTCAACATCCTTTAAAACTTGGATCGCATGTCCAAGCCATCACTGATTGTCATCCCAACAGGATTACCTGGCAGTAATGCTACATACATTTGCATCATGTTGCTGCATATAGCATCATGTTTATCTTGCTTGCATTTCAAGTGTCTAGGATTCTTTATCCTATCCATGCCTTGCATTGCATGAATATGATAAAGAGGGGCATCCGTGAGACACTCGAAATTTTCTCGCACGCTTTACTATTAACATTGCGGGAGGGTAGATTAAGTCTTTTTGAGATAACCCTAGAAGGCGACTTACATCCATTCCGGATACTACTTTGAAGTTCGGTTCAACCTGAATACAAGCTGGAATTTCATCTCAAACCCGGAACACACACCGGGAATGTCATTTCCAATCTCGGAGATAACCCTGAGGTACGTAGATCAAAAGACCAGCAACAACACCAGAGAGGAAAGTTATGTCTCGGCGATAACACCACGATGCTCAGTTCCAGTCCCAGAAACAACAATGGGAGTAGCGACTCCATCCTTGGTGATAGCCTCAAGGGATGCCATTGCAGTTCCGGTGATAACTCTGGAAATGCTTGTTTCAAATACATGCGATCAGCTTCAAGCTCAGACCTCCTACCGAGGCACTCATACCTCAGACCCGGAGCTAACAACGGGCAGACAAGCACACCCACAGATGACAGTGAGGCATACAAACAAGCAGTCCACTCTCAGATATAACCCTGAGCAACGTCTGCTTTCAGCTCAAACTGGCGATGACCCCGGTGAAGAGTCGAAACGTCATCTTACCGCCTCAACGTTTTCTCTCACAAGATGATATCGCGGCATACAAACAAGTAGTCCAATCTCAGATGTAACCCTGAGCAACGTCTACTTTCAACTAAAACCGGCGATAACCCCGACGAAGAGTCAAACGTCATCTTGCCCCTTCAACACTTGCGCATCTTCTCAACACTTCATACATATATACATCCAACGATGTCCCACAAGAACCGAGAAGTAACAATCCCGAGTGACTATTACGTATGACAGTACTTTGGATAGAATTTGAAGCTTGAAGACCATGGGCATGGACCCCTCTTCCTGACATCGTACAACCTCTAATCCATGTCATTGCGTAACTCTCGACACAAGCGGTCCGAAGAAGGTCAGATATACCTCATTCGGATGCTCGGATTGAAGTTCTGTAAGTTCGAGCGGACATTACAGTGCACGAGTGCACGTACTTCGAGACGATGGGACCCGTGAGGCCCAGATGCACCACGACCAGCCGTAGGTACAACCGCGGCTGCCGCAGGTGTACCTACGGCCATCAGCCTATAAATATAAGCCTTGGGGTCAGCCATTTAAGAGAGAGAAGGAGAGAAAAAGGTGAGGAAGCCCTGTCCATTTTACTCTGTATACACCCCTATTGAGTGTTTCCTCTTCTATAAACATCTCATTAGCTCACATATAGCTATCTTTTTATCTGTGGGGGCCGAGTGTTTATCCATATAAAATCATAGAAGTCTACTTTGTCAAATTAACGTAAGCCTTCTCACATTTTATAAAGTCTTCTTCTCATATTAGCACACATTGTTATACACATTACATTGAGTAGTCGTGTTGTGTGCGTTTGCCGCATTTCGGTCAAGTGGTTTTCATTTACATCATATATATATACTTATATATGTATATATTTCATATATGGACTAACATTATCGAGTTATGCCTCGATTGAGCCTGAACTTGATGCAGAGCGTTTATACTGCTTTTATATATATATATATATATATATATATATATATATATATATATATATATATATATATATATATATATATAATTATTATGGACATATCGATGAGCTGGATTTTACATCCTTGCATTTACTACGCTTTTAATATATATATATATATATATATATATATATATATATATATATATATATATATATATATATATATATATAATTGTTGTCGGATTATATCTCGATGAGCACGGATTTTACATCCGGTTCATTTACTAAACTTTTATATATATACTTATATATATAATTGTTGTCGGACATATCCGATGAGCACAGATTCACATCCAATCGTTCTCGCTTTTATATATATATATATATATATATATATATATATATATATATATATAGGCTTTGAGTTTCCTCCGTGGCCTTTTTACAACTTTATTTACATTTCAGTCTGCCTTTGGAGTTTACTTACGTGGCGATTGATCTCTTCTGACTTTATTTACATTTAAATCACTTTTGAGTTTGCTTTGTGGCAATTGATTGCTTTTCTGACTTTATTTACATTTCGTCCCACCTAGAGTTTACTTCGTGGTGGTTGATTATGTCCATATATATATATATATATATATATATATATATATATATATATATACCGCTTTTATATATTTACATTTCCGATCCCCATGGAGTTTGCTTTGTGGTGGTTGATCAAGTCTCAGATATATATATTTACGACTTTTATATATATAATCGCTTATTGCTTTCCATACTAACCGCAGATATCATGTGAGCCTAGGAATCATGTGATCATAGATTCAGTCTCTTGAATCTAGATTCGATTCCATGATGGACATTTTTTCACCGTGAAGCACTTGTACATTACTTTTCGATTAATACAATTTCCTTGGATGGTGTCATGCTAAGTGAAGAGTTTGGCATCGCTGTATATTATTTTCTAGAGATGCTTCGCATCTCGAAAATAAAAAACAAACAAAATGAACATTTAATAATAAAATGGAAGTATCAAAGGCCTTAATTACTATTTGAGCATAGGGTTTGAAAAACCTCTTTTTAAAAACTTCATTGCTATATATCTTGTTTAAAAGCGAATTTTTCTATAAATTCAAACCCTATGTATATAGGTGCGATCGAGTCTGACCTACTTCCAAATAATTACACATTGATCCACACACACACACACACACACACACATATTCATATAATAGTTTCTTTAAAAAGTGGCGGTCACCATGGTAACACGGATGTCGGGGGATGCCTAACACCTTCCCTTCGCATAATCAAGCCCCTGGACCCAAAATGAATCTCGGTTTCACAGACCCGTTTAGCAGTGTCAAATCACTGGGTCAATGTGCAAACCTTTTTCTATTATGTTGGTGCAACCGATTAAATCCACCAATGGCGACTCTTAAAGTCAAATCGTCGACATTATATATGTCGAACCTTTTTCACTTATTTTTTCAAACAAATCTCACATTAACATGAGAACACCGAAGAAGAAGTAACGAAAAGGGACACTCAAAAATCCTGATGTTAACAATGATCTGATTAATGATAGGTCGTGATATAAAAGTTAAAACTAAGTTGCATTTTGTAAGCAGCGCATCAGGCAAGTATCCTACCTTTGCATTTTCTTTATGCAATGGACATGAGTAAGAATATTTCAGAATTATATTATTACTGTACAGATTATTAACCCTATATTATATACGGCTCATTTATTATCAACATGTTAGTATATGGTAATTAGGATATATATTATGTTCGTTAATTTCTATAAATGGTTATCTGAGTGTCCCCACTTGGATAATCATTATGTTAATCACATGTTGATACACCTTTGTTAATTACCCGTATATATATATATATATATATATATATATATATATATATATATATATATATATATATATTTGAATTATAGATTATTGTTGAACAAGATAAAACCTTACCATTATCCAATAGAATTGCTTTGGTTTGGAACCTGAACAAAGTATGAACATCCCAAACATGGGAAAAATTTTATGTGCCCAAAGGCGACGAGTGAACGATAATATCGTTCTTATAACGTAGTATTAATCAATCTGAGGGTACAACGAAATGATCACCCTCCCGTGCTAAGTAAGTTATGACGGTTTGCGGATGAAGTTCTGCTAAACCTTTTCGAAAATGAAAACAATGTTCATAGTATGTCACCTTAACCCTATTTATAGTCGGTATGTAGTTTCAAAAATTTGAAAGAGGGTTGTTATGTTATTATTATCGGTTCAGATTACTTCACAACTATTGATTTGTTGTAGAAGGGTAGTATAAAGAAAATATTTAAATTCTTTTTCGACTTATATATATATATATATAATTGTTAATACTTGTTGGGCACTCAAATGCTCATCTTTGCTTAATTTAAATGTTTTTTGAGTGTGTGAACAAGCGAAGGCTCGACTAAGAATAAAGGAAAGGAAAGGTTCTTTGAATGAGTGCAATGCTATTTTTATGTAATAGTTAACTTTAGAGTTTATGCCTAGAGGCCAATTATTTGATATAATTGCTTAACGTTTTGATATTATATTTGATTGAATAAATATATGATTTTATTATGGTTTTATTCTTTGCGTAATATAATTGTTAACATAATAAAATTCCTTAGAATAGTGATACAAATTATATAGTTTCAAGTATGTGACTTGAACATGAGATTATATATTACCATTAGTATCGGTGTTCTTAAATGTCCCTAGTCGAGTATCATTGTTGATGGGACAACAATGATGCATTGAAGACTAATATGTGGATTATTGATGACCAAATCTCATTGGTCATAAATATATGAGATATTAAGTCGATGCATAGGTACATGTTGAAAAAGCGATGTCTTTGGACGGACCCACCATGAGAATTCTATATGGAGCATTATGCGAAGTGTCATTAGCAATTCTCATAGTGACAATGATGTAATGGTCCTCCGGAGCACGAAATCATTATATTACTACTACGAGAATTTATGTACTTTGATATCATCAAATGTCACCTTTAATAGGGTGGACTATAAAGGTGATTATTGGGTTCATCATTAATCGTGTGAGAAATATGAGTGATCTAGATGGAATTTAACCATCCTATATATTATGGGTGATATCCATAGGCCTCTTGATTGAGTAGGACTATGAAATGCATGGCCATGCTCAAATAGTGATTTGTTTCATATAGTCTACTCATTGATCAAAAAACTTCAGATTAAATTATGAAGAGTATGACACATTCCATGACTCGAGTTTAATCTAGGATATTAAGGTTAAAAGGATTAAATTACATTGAAACATTGGTCACGAAAAGGTTGCATCGAATCATCGATCTTATTATTACTTGGGTAGCGATGATGCATTACTAGATGCAGCTCACTTTTTTATAATTTTATAATATGATTTTAAAATTATTGCCAGCGTAATAATAACCTATAAGTCACACACATAGAGCGTTATTTAAAAGGGAATTAATTTAAATTTTAAGGATTTAAATATATTAATATGATTAATAGTATTTAAATCACAATTTAAAATTAAAAGGATAATTGTATATATATATATTAATTAAGTAAGACTTAATTAAGAGATATATATATATATATATTTATTTTATTTTATAAAATTAGGTTTTGATTTGATTAATTCCTTTTAACTACTATATATATGATATATAGCGACTACTTAGGGTAAGATATCATAATTGAAAAACCTAGCCATTCTTAGAGAGAGACTAGAGAAAAGCAGTTTCAAAAAATCCATTCCTTTTGGTGGCTAATCTGTGAAGTCCTTCTTATTGCGAGAATCGTTCGACGGTTAAATGCGGCGTTAAATGTGAATCTGGTAGAGCGCCATCGGTTTGTATTGCGTTGGAGATTGAAGCCTGATCGGTTTGATTCTCGTTTTTGTTTATATACGGTATAATCTCTAAACCTCTGAATTAATTGATTTTCGCATGGATCTGTTTTAGGGTTTGAAAATTGCTTTAAAATTTTAATTTCATTTGTGTGCGTTTTTATCTGCAAAGCCCAACGGTGGTATCGAGCTACTTGCGAAAAAGATTAATTGATTCGTGTTTTAATTGTATTCGATATATATGATATATGATGATGCATGTTTAGATATAAAATTGAATATATGATATTAGTTGTATGTGTATTACGGTAATATATATGATAATCTTTTTAATCGTATCTTTAATCGGTGGAATAACAATATAACTATTCTAATCGGATTAGAAGCATGAAGAATCGTTTTAATATGATTAATCAAAGCTGAAATATATGATAAATTACGGGTGTCTTGTTATTAGTTTTAATATGATTAAATCGGCTGGACATATATGATTTGTTATTATGGGTGTTTTGGTGGATTAAAATGTATGATTAAAAGCTGTTTTGAGAGATTAGTATGGAAAAAAAATACTGCAATCTGAGAATGTAGTTAAAATTTTTTTTTTCGGTATTTGCCCAAACCACTTCATTGGCCGGTCGTGAGAGACCACCCATGTGATCGGTCGGTGGGACCACTTGCTTGAGAGAGACCCCCCTTGGACCCCAGTCGTGGCGCTTGCGATGGTCGTGTCCCCTATATTTTATATATAGTTTTCTTTAATTATATATAAATTGTTATGTGCTTATTGTGATATGCATGGTGCCTGATTATGGCCTTTTGACCCATAGGTTAGTGGTTTTGGTTTTGAAATACGGCTTGCATGTAGTGCCTTTCTATAAATTCTAATGTAATATTCTCTTCTCATCTAAATCCCCTCGAATGTAACTTTCGAGGTTTCTTTATGTCATGTAATAATCATAATTGATGAAGATGTCAAGATGGAGAACACAATGGAAAGATGATGATGGAGAGGAGGCGCGTCTTGAGGAAGATCGAAGGAAGTTATTTATTTTAAGATCTTTTACCACCTTAGATTGACCTTGATCTTTCATTAACTTGAAAAAGATTGACGATGGATTGGGCCATAAGCGTGACACATTTAATTTTGCACTTTATTTATGCTTGTATGTGATATGATATGATTAATAATGTGCATGCTTAACAAGATTAAAATTGGTGAGATCTAAATTAATAAAATCCCTCATTAAATTATTAAGTCTAAATCGGATGCCTTCCATGAATAACACTCATCAAGACCTTGATCGATAGATGTAGGTTTGCCAAAGCAAAGTACCCTATTTATCTAGGTAAGATCGATAGGATAATTGTGATATCAAACTATTAAAATCATTGGGCTGACTTAACTAAGTTATCTCAATAGGATTGTGGACTTAGAGGCATAGAGTTTGGTTGGTACCATTAGATGGACTAGAAACAAATGTTGTTTACCAAACTATCCGGGAGTTATATATGATATAATTGACAAAGGGTTGTCTACCTAAATAATTATGTTTTGAGAGAATAGCCAAAGCTAACTTAAGGCATAATGAAATATGGATCTTGGCTCACTAGAAAGATTTAATAGAAAATGCTTTAGAATTAATGGTGAGGGCTATTAATTTGAATAAAATAGTGGGAGGTATATTTTGAATGTACTATTATCAATTATATAATATCAACTCGTAATTTGACTTATTATTGTTGCACTTATAAATTGTAGATATCAAATGGCAAACAACAACAACACAAATAGTCTTTCATTACGATCGGTCCTTGAAAAGGACAAGCTAAGTGGAATTAATTTCCTTGGTTGGCATAGGAACTTGAGGATTGTCCTCAAACAAGGCGTAAGCTATATGTCCTTGATGGGCCCATTCTGCGGCACCGGTATCCTTTGCACCACGTCACGAGCATAATGCTTACAAAGAAGCATCAAGATGATGCTCTGGATGTGAGTTGTGTCATGCTAGCTTAACCATGAGCGGCTGAGCTTGAAGCAACATGAGTTGATGGATGCTTATGAGATGATCGAGCATCTCGAGAAATTGTTGAAAGGCATGCTCGGCGGAGAGGTATGATACAAGCAAGGCGTTGTATCAACGCAAAATGGGTGAGCGTGATCCGGTTGGTCCACATGTCTTTGAAAATGATTGGGTATATTGAGTACCTTGATAGGTTGGGTTTTCCAATCACTCAGGAAGCCCAATGACCTTGTTTTGCAATCTTTGAGCAATGACTACTCTCGATTTGTTATGAACTATCTTATGAATGAAATTGAAACCCCTTCTTGAGTTGTTGAGCATGTTAAGAAGCTGCAGAACAACATGAAAAAGCGAGGACCGCTCCCATAATGATGGTGCAAAGGGGGAATGCTAAGGGAAATGGAAAGGCGAAGAAGATAGGATCTAAATCTTTTGCCAAACCCGATTCCAAAACCAAAGCGAGCTTTAAAACCTAAAGGTGGGGTGGCTAAAGAAGGTGAATGTCACTTACATGGAAAACACAGACCTTTGGAAAAGGAATTGTCATGCTTATCTGGAAGAAGTGAAGAAAAGAAAAGGAAATCGACTTGATTCGGTATATATGTTATAGAAGTCAACTTATCTACTTCTACATCATGGGTATTGGATCTTTGGATGTGGTTCTCACATTTGTGTTAATGTGCGGGGGACTCAGAAGGAGTAGAACTTTAAGCGAAAGGAGAGGTTGACCTCTGAGTTGGAAATAGAGCAAAAGTTCTTTGCCTTTGGTAGTAGGAACTTATCATTTATCTTTGCCCTTGGGGCTAGTTTTAGAATTAGAAGATTGTTATTTTGTACTGCTATAAGCAAAAACATTATTTACATTTCTTGTTTGGACAAGAAAGGTTTTTCATTATAATAAAGAACAATCGTTGTTTGTTTTACTTAAATGATATTTGTTATGGTGTTGCACAATTGTTTAACGGTCTCTATATTCTTGATTTAGAAATGCCTATCTATAACATAAATACAAAGCGATTTAAATCAAATGATTCAAATCAGACATATCTACTGCTTGCTTTGTCGTTTAGGCCATATAAATGAAAGCATATCAAACTCCATAAAGATGGGTTCTTGGATTCATTTGATTTTGAATCATATGAAAAATCTGAGTCTTGTTTATTAGGCAAGATGACTAAAGCCCTTTCACTTTGGACACGATGAGCAGACTAGCGATGTATTGGGACTTATACATAGTGATGTATGTGGACCCATGAGTTAGTTAGCAAGAGGTAGGTTTTATTACTTCATTACATTCTTGATGACTTTAGTAGATATGGATATGTGTATCTTATGAGACACAAATCCGAATCCTTTGAAAAGTTCAAGGAATTCAAGAATGAAGTTCAAAACCAATTTGGCAAAAGCATAAAAGCCCTTGATCCGTCGAGGAGGTGAATACTTAAGCCAAGACTTTGATGACCTTCTAAAGGAGTGTGGTATTATATCACGACTCACTCCACACGGAACACCATGATGGAATGGTGTATCGAGAGGAGAATCGAACCTTGTTGGACATGAATACGATCAATGATGAGTCATCTGCGATCTTCGATAAGCTTACGGGGTCATGCCTAGAGGCAATTTGCATTCACATAGCAGTGTTCCTACAAAGGCGGTTGAAGACACCATATGAAATGTGGTGGGAAGCGTCCTAGTATATAGTTCATGAAGATTTGGGGTTGCGAGGCGTTAAGTAAAAGCGTCTGAATTACGACAAGCTCGGACCCAAATCGACAAATGTAATTTTGTGGGATACCCAAAGGAAACAAAAGGGTATTATTTCTACAAACCTTACGAGAACAAAGTGGTTGTTGCTCGGTGGTATTTTTTCTAGAAAGAGAATTTGTCTCTAAAGGAAGCGATTGGGAGGAAAGTAGAACTTCGAAGAAATTAGAGAACCACAAAATATCATTGAACACGAGTTGGAACATGGCGGGAACCACAAGAAATTGTGGAAAGTGAACTGCTCAAATTACACAAGTCATTAAATAGATCTGGTAGGACACGCCCGAGCACGAGAGATATTATGGATATCTTGTGACTCAAAAGCGGCGATGTGATGCTCATAGATCAAGATGAGCACACTTCTACCAAGAAGCTATGAATGGACGGATTACGAAATGGCTTGAAGCCATGAAATGCGAGATGGACTCCATGTATACTAACCAAGTATGGACTACGGTTGATCCACAGAAGAAAATAAAACCAATCGGGTGCAAGTGGGTTTTCAAGAAGAAAACCGACATGGATGGTAATGTACAAACCTATAAAGGCCATTTGGTAGCAAAAGGTTTCAAACAAATTCAAGGTGTTGACTATGATGAAACCTTCTCTCCGGTGGCAATGGTTAAATCCATCGAGGATCTTACTTGCTTTATTACGACTTTTTATGATTACAAATCTGGCGGATGGATGTCAAAAGCTGCTTTCCTTAGCGGAAATCTCCTTGAGGATGTGTATATGACACAACTTTGAGGTTTTGTCACTCAAAGGATCTTTGGAAAGGTATGTAAGCTGCGGCGATCCATTTATGGATTGAAGCAAGCCTCTCGGAGTTGGAATCTTGATTTGATGAAGCGATCGAAAATTTGGCTTTATTAAAAATGAAGATGAACCTTGTGTATATAAGAAGGTTAGTGGGAGTCACATTGTATTCCTAGTATTATATGTTGATGACATATTAATTATTAGAATGACATTCCTTCCTTCTGATTTTGTAAAAACATGGTTAGGAAAATGTTTCTCCATGAAAGATTTGGGCGATCTTTTACATTTTAGGTATCAAGATCTATAGAGATAGATCAAGAAAAATGCTAAACTAAGTCAAAGTACATATATTGATAAAGTGTTGAAGCAGTTCGACATGCAAGAAGCGAAAAGAAAACTTACCGTGACTCATGGTGTAAAGATCTCTAAGGCCCAATGTCCTAAATCACAAGATGATGAGGAGGCGTATGAGAAAGATCCCTTATGCTTGACAATTGGATCTATCATGTATGCAATGATATGTACTCGTCCGGATGTCTCGTATGCTTTGAGCATGACGACGAGATACCGATCGAATCGGTGAAGGTCATTTGGCCGACGATCGAGAATATCCTCAAGTACACGAAAGGACTAAGGATTCATTCTTGGTATATGGAGGTGAAGGCGAACTAGCGATAAAGGGTTACCACGGATGCTAGTTTCGGGCCCGACAATGATGACTATAAGTCTCGATCGGGTTTTGTGTTTTACCTTAATGGTGGTCTTTGTTAGGTGGAAAAGTTGAAGCGAGAGGCGATGGTGATTCTACAGCAAGGTGAGTATATTCTTGCTTCTAGTGCGACCCGAGGAGGTTGTATGGATTAAAAAGTTCATCAACTGAACTTGGTGTTGTTCCAACCATTGTTGATCAGGTTGCTCTATCTTTGTGATAATAATGGAGCCATTACACGAGCTAAGGAACCCGGATCTCACCAACGATCAAAGCATATACTTAGGCGGTACCATCTCATCAGTGAAATCATTGATAGAGAGAGATGTACATATAGGAAGAGTGCTGACAGATGATAATGTTGCGAGATCCACTAACCAAGGCTTTGTCGCGGCGAAGCCACGACGGTCACACTAGTTCCATGGGTATTAGATACATGAGTGATTGGCTCTAGTGCAAGTGGGAGGCTGTTAGAGTTTATGCCCTAGAGGCCAATTATTTGATATAATTGCTTAACGTTTTGATATTATATTTGATTGAATAAATATATGATTTTATTATGGTTTTATTCTTTGCGTAATATAATTGTTAACATAATAAAATTCCTTAGAATAGTGATACAAATTATATAGTTTCAAGTATGTGACTTGAACATGAGATTATATATTACCATTAGTATCGGTGTTCTTAAATGTCCTACTGATCGAGTATCATTGTTGATGGGACAACAATGATGCATTGAGACTAATATGTGGATTATTGATGACCAAATCTCATTGGTCATAAATATATGAGATATTAAGTCGATGCATAGGTACATGTTGAAAAGCGATGTCTTGGACGGACCCACCATGAGAATTCTATATGGAGCATTATCACGAAGTGTCATTAGCAATTCTCATAGTGACAATGATGTAATGGTCCTCGGAGCACGAAAATCGCTATATTACTACGAGAATTTATGTACTTTGATATCATCAAATGTCACCTTTAATAGGGTGGACTATAAAGGTGATTATTGGGTTCATCATTAATCGTGTGAGAAATATGAGTGATCTAGATGGAATTTAACCATCCTATATATTATGGGTGATATCCATAGGCCTCTTGATTGAGTAGGACTATGAAATGCATAGCCATGCTCAAATAGTGATTTGTTTCATATAGTCTACTCATTGATCAAAAAAACTTCAGATTAAATTATGAAGAGTATGACACATTCCATGACTCGAGTTTAATCTAGGATATTAAGGTTAAAAGGATTAAATTACATTGAAACATTGGTCACGAAAAGGTTGCATCGAATCATCGATCTTATTATTACTTGGGTAGCGATGATGCATTACTAGATGCATTTCTCACTTTGTTTATAATTTTATAATATGATTTTAAAATTATTGCCCGCGTAATAATAACCTATAGGGTCACACACATAGAGCGTTATTTAAAGGGAATTAATTTAAATTTTAAGGATTTAAATATATTAATATGATTAATAGTATTTAAATCACAATTTAAATTAAAAGGATAATTATATATATATATATTAAATTAAGTAAGACTTAATTAAGAGATATATATATATATATAATATTTGGATTTTATAAAATTAGGTTTTGATTTGATTAATTCCTTTTAACTACTATATATATGATATATAGCGACTACTTAGGGTAAATATATCATAATTGAAAAACCTAGCCAGCTCTTAGAGAGAGACTAGAGAAAAAAGCATTTCAAAAATCCATTCCTTTTGGTGGCTAATCTGTGAAGTCCTTCTTATTGCGAGAATCGTTCGACGGTTAGATGCGGCGTTAAATGTGAATCTGTAGTAGGCGCTGATCGGTTTGTATATTACGTTGGAGATTGGCCTGATCGGTTTGATTCTCGTTTTTGTTTATATCTGGTATAATCTCTAAACCTCTGAATTAATTGATTTTCGCATGGATCTGTTTTAGGGTTTGAAATTGCTTTAAAATTTTAATTTCAACACTTTTAGTTATTAGTCTAAGCATATAAATTTGGTGAGTTAATTGATGCATGATAGTTTAAATTTAACAACTTTCTCTGTGGGATCGATACTCTACTTACTCTGTATTACTTGTTGACACATGTATGCTTGCATGAGTTAGAGCTCTTTTATTAGAACTATAAAAGAGGCAACAAGTTTTTGGCGCCGTTGCCGGGGAAAGGCATTAATTTAGATAATTATCATCAGTTTAAAGCTAAATTATATGACTTAGACAATTTTGATCGTTTCTCATTTCGTTTTTTGTTTCGTTTTTTGTTTCAGGTACTTGTGAATTTTTATGCACACACGATCATCCAACTCGGAACTAACACCAGTACAGGATAACATAAACGGAAGAGGTTGGAAAGCGAGCGTGCGAAGAAATTTGCAAGCACAGTTAGACAGTACAACATCCAGAATGGCTAAGGAACAGAGACTTGAGCAAAGGAAAGAGCATCGGGATCTACGAGATTATTCCATGCCAAACATAAATGGACTACAGTCGAGCATAGTCAGACCGGCGATAGCAGCCAATACCTTTGAAATTAAACCAGGCACTATTCAAATGGTTCAGAACTCGGTTCAGTTTGGGGGTGTTGTTACAGATGATCCGAATGAGCGCCTATTGAGTTTTATTGAAATATGTGATACATTTAGGTACAATGGTGTGACGGAGGATGCCATTAGACTACGGTTATTTCCATTTTCATTGAGAGATAAGGCTAGGAGTTGGCTACATTCTTTGCCTCCAGGGTCAATAACCACATGGGAGGACTTAGCACAGAAATTCTTAGCCAAGTTCTTTCCAATGGCGAAGACTGCAAAGATGAGGACGGCTATCTCTCAGTTCGAGCAACAACAGGGCGAGTCCTTATATGAAGCATGGGAGCGATACAAAGAGATGCTCAGAAAATGTCCGCATCATGGTATGCGAGACTGGATGGTGATAAATTCCTTTTACAATGGGTTAAGATGGCAGTCGAGACTGATTGTGGATGCAGCCGCAGGAGGGGCATTATGGGCAAAGAGCTATGACGAGGCCTATACGCTTATCGAGACTATGGATGTGAATGATTATCAGAATCCTATAGCTCGGATGCCACAGCCCAAGGTTGCAGGTGTGTTGGAGGTTGATGTCATTACTCGGTTGTTAAAGACGCGGATAATGCCTATGGCTAAGAAGATAGATACTTTGGCGAGAGCAAAATAAAAATAGTTGCCTTCGTTTGTGAGATTTATGTGGGGTCACACTCCACGATCGATGTGCCATCATTTCGTAGTCGATGACAAGATGTGAGCAACTACGAAAAAGACCAAGGTCAATTCGAACACATACCACCCCAACAACCACAATCATCCGAACTTTAGTTGGTCAAATAACCAAGGACAACAATAACATCAATTTCAGCAGAACCAACAGTTTCAACCACAGTCATCTCAGCCACAGTTTACACCAAAACCACCATTTCCACCAGGATTCTCCCAATAACAACAACATCACACTCTAGCTACACCACAGCCAGAAAAGAAATCAAAGATGGAGGAGATGATGTTGAAATACATGGCAAACACTGAAGTCATGATCAAAAGCCAAGCAGTGGCTATCAAGAATCTTGAGACTCAGATGGGGCAGATGGTGAGCATGTTTAACAATAGGCCCCAAGGTTCATTGCCAAGTAACACTGAGACAAATCCAAGAAGCGACGGGAAGGAGCAGTGTCAAGCAATCACATTGAGATCAGGGAAAGATTTGACAAGTTCTGCAAGTCGCGCGCCCACGCCTGATTATACTAAGGAAGCCGCGCGGCCGCGCGAGGCAGAGCAGATGGCTGACAAGGAAGAAAATCTAGAAAATTCTGAGGCTCAACAGGAAGAGAAAGACAAGGCAAATTCAGAAAAGAAGGTCCAAAGTCCAGTACAACCAATGCACCCTCAAGTACCATATCCGTAGAGGTTAGTTAAGCAGAAGGAAGACAAACAGTTCAGTAAGTTTCTGGAGGTGTTCAAAAAGCTGCATATCAACATACCATTCGCCGAGGCATTGGAACAAATGCCAAGCTATGTAAAGTTCATGAAAGGTATTTTGTCAAGGAAGAGGAGATTAAATGAGTTTGAAATGGTAGCCGTAATAGAGGAATGCAGTGCAGTGCTCCAACAGAAATTACCTCCAAAGCTGAAAGATCCGGGTAGCTTCACAATTCTGTGAACCATTGGGAAGATGAACTTTATCAAGTGTTTATGTGATCTGGGGGCAAGTATAAATTTGATGCCATTGTTAGTGTTCAATCAGTTGGGATTGCCGGCTCCAAGGCCGACAAATATATCATTACAGCTAGTTGACAGATCCATCACGTACCCACGTGGAATTGTGGAAGATGTGTTGGTAAAGGTGGACAAGTTCATTTTCTCTAAATGACTTCATCATTCTAGACTATGAGGAGGACGAAAAGCATACCAATAATACTTTGGGAGACCATTCTTAGCCACGGGGAAGGACTTCAATCGATGTGCAAAAGGGGGAGCTAACGATGCGTGTACATGATCAAGAGGTCACATTTAATGTCTTTAAGGCGATAAAGTTCCCATCAGATAAAGAAGAATGCTTCTTGGTTAACTTGGTGGATTGGGGTCCAAAGGATGAAGTACAGAAACCGAAAAATTATGGACCGTTGAACTATACAACGTGCAAAAGTTCAAAGTCGAAGGTAGAACCGTTGATAAAAGATGAAGTCATTAAATTTTGGGGTGCAATGGACAGTAAGGAAGGCACCTCAATTCTTGATGTGACGTTTTCAGAGACAGTCAAGCTAATTGACTATAACTTAGCGCTGGATGGGAGGCAACCCATCATTTCTATCTCCGTTAACTTTTAGTTGTTCATTTTGGATTATTTTAGTTAGTTCTATTAAATTTAATTTTACTAGGATATTGGATTTTCAAGATTAAGTATGTAGCAAGAATTGCTTTGCGAATATTCGCAAGATGATTAGCACTATATGGCCACTAATTTATGTTTTAACAAGGAGCATTAATGTCTATGCAGGAACTGTGAGAGCCCCGAATTTGGGTCCCAAATCACCGCGGATTTGGTTCAATCATTCTATAACTATTTGCGGAAGATATAAACATAAATTGTTTATACAATACACTTTACACACATTTCCCCAAAATCGAGTAACCTTAACTTATACACAAATCATAAACTATCTAACACATGACATTATTATCAAACTATACTATTACAATATAGCTGCACATTTTATCCCAAGTAGAACTTGGAATTATCCTTTTCTTATATCCGAACGCATTCGCCTTATCTGCAATGTTTATCATGATATAGCAAGGGTGAGCATGAAAGTTGCCCAGCAAGTTTAAATATAATTTAAGGATATATCATGATTGAAAGAGTCTGAATAATAGGCTAGCTATAATTCATCAATATAATTAAGAACTGGCACGAACAAACTTTTGACTGAACAAGTATTGAATATGAACAAATATATCTGGACCAACTGGTAATGAAGGTGATCGACCTTTTCATACCGACTTTATACATGCAATATGTATGAGTACAATTATCCATGGCAATCAAGAATGATTAACCATAAGCATATCTGAATGAAACAACTATTAGTAGAGTTAAGTAAAACTTATGCGAACTCTGATTGATTCTGCATGCAATTTATAACGCTTTATCTCAAGACCTAATATTAGTAATATAGATCTCCAATATTAGAATAATATCATCACAATTATAATACTATTATATATATATACATAGAATAACCTAAACACATTATCACATAATCCTATCGATCCATAATACATATAAGACTTAGTATCGAATTCAAACTATTTCAGTCTGACTTGAAACTGACACAATTCTATCATCCCGACAGTCTAGTCGGATAAATATCGAGTTTAAGTTTAATTAAACTCTTCCTAAACACTTAACAATTATCACAGATAAATTTCTTAGCAGTCAAAACAAATTTTCATAGGCTTGTAATAATTTTCAGATAATTATTATCATTTATCATGATTTTCCAATCACTTATAACGTATTTAAATGAATTAAATACCATATAATTCCTTAATCATTAATATTGAATATTAATAAAAATCATAACATAATATTATAATATAATTATAATATATCAAAGTATTTTTAATACCTTAAAATCATAATTATATGATTTTAAACACTTAAATCCATTATCCGATAATTGCTTTTAATATTAAAATATTAATATTTTCATGACTAAATATCAAAAGTTATATTTTATAACTTAAAATATTTTATAACACATAAATCATTTTATATGATTTTTAAATCATTAATCCTATTTTTCCATAATTTAGTTAATATATTTATTAAATAAATTAATTACCATTAATAATAAATTATTAATGAAATTCATCACAAAATATTAAAAGTCATCAAAATAACTTAAAATATTTTCTAACAACATAATATAATTTTTCATGATTTATCATGAATTAAAATCATTTTTAAATAATTTATTTAATATTATAATTAAATAAATAAATATATTTTATATTCCAAAAATATTAAATATTTTTGAAATAAATAATTAAAAACAATTTTTCGGACCTTAATATAATTTTTCATAATTTATTATGTATTTTTAATAATTAAAAACTATTTTTCTCTATTTATTTAATTAATTAATCTATTTTCTGAAATTAAGTGTCACTAAAGGGCCCTATAGCGACAGAACCGTCGCTATAGGTGTTCTTGGGCCTGATCTTGAGATGCCCAGATCTTCATGTCAGTGCACAAGGGGGGTAGTTTGACTGGCTCTAGATTCTAAGTTATCAAGCTTCTGAGTTTGTAATTTTGTTAGAATTGTAGTATTCATGCAACAATACAATCTAGATTCAATTTCCATGCCCAAACAACAACAGATCTATGAGATAAAGGCCTTACAAAATCATGTCAAATCTGTTCTTGAGTTTCTGGGCTGCCCATAAACTCGAACAGTGTGAAGATCACTACTTTGAGGCTTCCTATTTTGCAGTTTGTGACTCGTTTATGTGATCTAAAGGCTCGGTCTTGTAGAGGAGATGTCCGGCTACAATAAAATATCAACAGATCGATCTAACAACAATATATAAAATAAATCATGGCTGGTCAAAGTACATGTCAGGTACATGCTCAAGAACAAATCTGGGTTTTCCAGATTGTTCATCAAGCAGTTCTGTCAACGGTGGTTTGACCATTAATTTCTACGATCCTGTTACAGATCTGGGTGATCTAAAGACATTAGTGGGTAGCCTACATACCAGTCTACAATATTTCACTAACAACAAGGCCAAAACACATAAACATTGCAAGATCAAGCGCCTGCAAAGTGGTGTCAGACGACTGCTAGGAAATCTGGGTTACCCAGATTCACATTTCGTGCTTGGTCAAAGGACTTTGACCGATCCTATCTTGCAATTTAAACATGATATGGACTTGCTTTAAGTTCTAGATTAAAGACCTTATTACAAAGAACAGATCTATAACAACAAACACACTAAAAATTTAACACACACAGATCTATGATGTCTAAACATATACGGTCACAGCGAAAGCAACTTTTCAAAGTTTTTCCAGATTTCAAGAAATGCTAATTTTGAGCACTTTGATGTTATGGATCTGGGATTTGACAACCCAGATCACTAAATGACACCATCTAACACATACTTAACCAACAAATCATAACATTAACATAAGATCACGAGATTTTGAAGATTTAGGGTTTATACCACTTTGATGCCCATTTTTGAATCTGATCTTGTACTGCTAACACCTGATCATGGCTTATCTAATCACTCACTCTCACTCTATATTTCGAAATTTTGGACAGAGAGTCTTGGGAGAAAATGAGAGTAAAGTGGCCCTTTTTCTCTCTCTTTAATCAATTTAAAAGATATGATATAATGTATCTAGTTGCTAGGTAGTACACATATATAATATAAAATAGATATAGAGCACATGGGATAAACATTAAGGTGATGACTCACAAGATTTACAAAATCTTTTGCTCAAGTTTAAGAAAAGGGCATTTTAGTCTTTTCCATACCTTTTTATTTCTAGAATTGTCATTTGTTGCAAACCCTTAGGGTTTAAACCTTAGGGTTAAAACCTAAGCTTTCCATAATTCACCTTTTAGGATTTCTAAATTAGGGTTTTCATAAATGGAAATTAACATCTTTAAATTATAATTAGAGTTTCCTAATTACAAAATACTTTCCTAATCACATAAGGACTAACACAAATTAGGATTAATATTTCCTAATTAAGATTGCTAAATTAGCAATTAAATCCATAATTGTACATTAGGGTTCCTTGTGACGCCCCCAAAATAGGTCCATTCCACCCAACCCATTCTGAGTCGCCAAATACATGGTACAGAAATAACTACAACTTCAATAATACAAATGTCGTGTGAAATACGACAATACATACTGTGAGTTTAAATACGAGATATTGCCGCCTGCACAATATCCACACGCAAAATAAATCCCCATCATAATTATTGATACATTATTTTACAAAAATAGTGAGGACTACTAAACAACTCTCTCTAGAACCTTCATTCCATACCCCGACTCGATCCTGCTATGTTCTCACCTCCTGAGAAGAAAATGGAACAACAAGGAAAAGGGTGAGCTCAACTAGCCCAGTAAAAAATATTATGACTAAGATAATATACAACAAATTATCGTTAGTCTTCAACAGGGAAAAATCTAATAGAATACAATAGACAACAAGTTTTAGATCAACAAATGCAATGAGCTTGACAATCCATTAGAAGAGTCACGTAGAGAAAGAATTCTACTGTCTTCTAAGGTTTAAAAGTCCATCATCAATATTTTATTCCTGTAACATCAATCAACAATTCTTGTCCACAATCATATGAATAACTCATAATTGTAATTGTTGTTCTAAATTCCTTTTCTCATCCAGGACAAAGATAATTTTCATCACCTGAAACATCAAAGATCATGGTTATACCAAATCACAGTTCATGTTCATAATCAAACTAATAAATTCATCTTTTTGCACTACTGAGCCAAATATATTCATCAACAGTTCATCTTTTTGCACTACTGAGCCAAAGATATTCATCAACAGTTCATCTTTGCACTACATGCCAAAGATATTCAACAACAAGTCATCTTTGCATTACATAAAAGCCAAATATATTAATATCTCAAAGAAATATATAATCATTTCGAATTTATATAAACAATAATTATAACCATGTTGATTAATTCACCTTTGCACTTAAGCTAAAGATATTCAATTATAAATTCAATGGTCGTGATCATACCAAATCACAATTCAACTTTTCACTTCTCGGCCAAAGAGAACCCTAGTCATGATCATACCAATAATCTATCCATCTTTACACTCCAAAGAAAAGAGAATTTCAACATCGTAGTTATAAAATGTTATATATGATAATAAAATCAATATAATCAATATATAGTTTTAATCTCCGAGTAATATTCATAAATCAACTATAATTTGGTTAGAAAAAAGAAACCAATTTTGTCATGAATAGTAACTCATGAATAAGAACTTCGTGAATAGTAACTCATGAATAGTAACTCGTGAATAGTATCTCATGAATAGTAAACCCGACTCAAAAAAGGTAGAAATTCCACAATAAAATCCATACCAATATTTCTAATAATGATATTGAAAGAATAATATTTTTTTAAGCTTATAAACAATTTATTTTAATTGTTTACACTTTACTAAATAATGCATTTAATCATTCTAAAATGCCAAACTCATAAGATTTCATCACCAATAACCAAAATCCTCATCAAAAATCTGATATACCTCATGTAGGATTCTCAAGCTATAAAATCCTATTTTCTAATTTTCTTACCTCACATAACATATTTAATTCATTTACTCATAACTAGTCCATTTTCATGAAAAATAACAAATCAGTTCCAAAAATATTTCTTTTAAGGGATTTAGCGAGAATATAGTCCTATATTGAACATATATTTTTATCGAAATTTTTAAAAGTCATTTGCTATTTTTCATACGGCCAAAACCACCGAATATTTAAACATTTATCATAAATTGTACTTTTATCCAAAAATTCCGAAATTTATAGAATATACCCATGTTATATATATGTACTCCCAATAAAAATTTTATCAATTTTGGAGTTAACCACAAGGAGTTATAAGCGGTTACTTTTAAAATAGTCTTTTCATTAAAATTCATAACTCTTAATCTATACATCCAAAAATCGCCATTTTGGACACAATCAACAAAACTCATCAAATTATCATTTCAAATTTTTCCAGAATTTTTGAAGGTCTGAAAAGTTACGAAACCTGAAAACACAACAACCCTTAAAATCCCTTACCTCGAAAGAGCAGTATTTCTGACTGGAATAACGCTAAACGAACTTGCACCGTATAGCAACACTCAAGATACAAGAATATACTTGATAATATAGAGAGACAAATAGAGAGAAAACTTCAGTTTCTGGTGTGTTTTTCAATTCTAACTTAGCCCTCTATTTATAAGAAAATGCTAGAACGCCAAAGGAGACTAAAATAATAAAATATATTATTTATTTTTCTTATTCCACACCAACCTTCACCAACCAATTTTGAAGGCCATCAGCCATCTTTGAACAAAAAAACATCAGCCACCCATGTGCCAACAACCACAAAAACGTTTTTCTTAAATAAAATAATTAAAACTTTCAAAAATTAATTATTTCGGAACTCCGGAACTTCAATAATTCACAATAAATAGGTCTTTTATCAGAAAATTCGAATCTCGCGACTTTTTATAGGAATTTCAATTCTCTACAACTTTGCAGAAGAAAAGTTTTCCAAATTCCAAACAGAAATTATCCGAAATCCACAAAAGGATGATTTTAAACACCGTTTCAACACCTTTTAAAATTCATAACAAATTATACGTTCGATTTTAACGGTTCAAAATTTGTGGACATATACTCTACTTATATATGTATAACATATCCAAAAATCACAACGATCCAACTATTGGGATTAAAATTATAACTCACACAAGAAAGCTTTAAGAACACCGATTTGAGTTTTAATACCTCCAATCCGACAAAATAATCGATAAAACACTTCAACAAAGAATTCCACATAAATAAATCCATCATCTATATCCACATCAAATAAATATTTTCTTATCACATAAATCAATAACTAATTATTCATAAATAATATTACGTAATCGCAATAATGACAACCAGTGATTCCCGTGAAAGAGGGCTTTCAATAAGGATTTCTCCTCATCTTGGCGCCGCAATTAGATGACCAAACCTCTCCTTGATAGAACTTTCTAGACATTGTCAATAATGCTATCTAATAATATTATTCAAATAATATGAATTATTGATTTGATAATAGAAAATACTGTGCAATGACAATTATTGAAACAATAATAATATATAATATCAACGCAAACAATTATTGAATCAATAAAATAAAATATTGAGCGATGAAATTATCGTAACAATTATTGAGTAGTGCCTTCTTACGTAAGAATCAATAATTCAAAAATCTTGTGTATCTGGTAGCTCTTGCAACAACGCGCGATTCATCGTATTTTAACCACCGTAATCCAATCCAGTTATTAATAGCAGTAACAATTACGTCGTTATTTATAAAAATACATACTTGTCGCTTTTCTTATCCGATAATTATTACATTATGGGGCCCACAAATGATCATACTGGCCGTCATTTTATATTTCTTTAACAAAAAGAATATTCCACGACCAAACGAATATTCTCCCACAACAATGAATATTTTATAGCCACTTGTGTGTTTTGTAAAATTTGCATATTTCACCCATAACTTTAAACTTTTATCAATTTTAACATTTACTGAATAATAATTATAAGAAAAATTGAATAATTTTATTTCATAAAATTCGGGGTCTTACAATCTCCCCTCCTTATGAAATTTCGTCCTCGAAATTTACATACCTGGTATTTCAAAGAGTTGAGAATACATTGCTTTCATTTCAGATTCCATCTTCCCTGTCATCATAATTTCTCCAATGCTCAACTCCTGTATTTCAGATATCATTCTAGAATACCGCTTCAAAACAAGGGTTAATTGAACAAATTAACATATCACATAATATCCATATATTATGACCAACCAAAAATTTAAGCTTAGGTAGGACACACTAGTGAAAGATTTACTCATCTCTCCCCTCCTAGTCCTATTCCCTGATCTCCGCCAGAAATCATATCCCTAAGCTCTGATACCAAATGTAACTTTAGACACCAACTTGTGTCAGCACCTCACATTGATACCTGTCGGGTTTGCCACAGAATCAAGTCCCCTACGGAGAGTCTGGCTTCGGTGCATTCCCCATCAACAGGAAGTCACCAGCGAGAGGCTCGGGGCTCTTTACTTATAGCTCTGATACCAACTGTGACGCCCCCAAATAGGTCCACTCCACACCCAACCCATTCTCGAGTCGCCAAATACATGGTACGTAAATAACTACAACTTCAATAATACAAATGTCGTGGTGAAAAATCGACAATACATCTGTGAGTTTAAATACGAGATATTGTCGTCTAGACAATATCCACACGCAAATAAATCGCCATCATAATTATTGATACATTATTTTACAAAAATGGTGAGGAATACTAAACAACTCTCTCTAGAACCTTCATTCCATACCCCGACTCGATCCTGCTATGTTCTCACCTCTTGAGAAGAAAATGGAACAACAAGGAAAAGGGTGAGCTCAACTAGCCCAGTAAAAAATATTATGACTAAGATAATATACAACAAATTATCGTTAGTCTTCAACAGGGAAAAATCTAATAGAATACAATAGACAACAAGTTTTAGATCAACAAATGCAATGAAATAAAGAATCCATTAGAAGAGTCACGTAGAAGAATTCTCACCGTCTTCTAAGGTTTAAAAGTCCATCATCAATATTTTATTCATGTAACATCAATCAACAATTCACATCCCACAATCATATGAATAACTCATAATTGTAATTGTTGTTCTAAATTCCTTTTCTCATCCAGGACAAAGATAATTTTCATCACCGAAACATCAAAGATCATGGTTATACCAAATCACGCTTCATGTTCATAATCAAACTAATAAATTCATCTTTGCACTACGGGCCAAATATATTCATCAACAGCTCATCTTTTTGCACTACGAGCCAAAGATATTCATCAACAGTTCATCTTTGCACTACATGCCAAAGATATTCAACAACAAGTCATCTTTGCATTCATGTGCCAAATATATTAATATCTCAAAGAAATATATAATCATTTCGAATTTATATAAACAATAATTATAACCATGTTGATTAATTCACCTTTGCACTTAAGCTAAAGATATTCAATTATAAATTCAATGGTCGTGATCATACCAAATACAATTCAACTTTTCACTTTCTTGGCCAAAGAGAACCCTAGTCATGATCATACCAATAATCTATCCATCTTTACACTCCAAAGAAAAGAGAATTTCAACATCGTGGTTATAAAAATGTTATATATGATAATAAAATCAATATAATCAATATATAGTTTTAATCTCCAGAGTAATATTCATAAATCAACTATAATTTGGTTAGAAAAAGAAACCAATTTTGTCATGAATAGTAACTTCGTGAATAGTAACTCATGAATAGTAACTCGTGAATAGTATCTCATGAATAGTAAACCCGACTCAAAAAGGTAGAAATTCCACAATAAAATCCATACCAATATTTCGGTATAATGATATTGAAAGAATAATATTTTTTAAGCTTATAAACAATTTATTTTAATTGTTTACACTTTACTAAATAATGCATTTAATCATTCTAAAATGCCAAACTCATAAGATTTCATCACCAATAACCAAAATCCTCATCAAAAATCTGCATATACCTCATGTAGGATTCTCAAGCTATAAAATCCTATTTTCTAATTTTCTTACCTCACATAACATATTTAATTCATTTACTCATAACTAGTCCATTTTCATGAAAAATAACAAATCAGTTCCAAAAATATTTCTTTTCTGGGATTTAGCAGAATATAGTCCTATATTGAACATATATTTTTATCAGAATTTTTAAAAGTCATTTGCTATTTTTCACATGGCCAAAACCACCGAATATTTAAACATTTATCATAAATTGTACTTTTATCCAAAAATTCCGAAATTTATAGAATATACCCATGTTATATATATGTACTCCCAATAAAAATTTTATCAATTTTGGAGTTAACCACAAGGAGTTATAAGCGGTTACTTTTAAAATAGTCTTTTCCCGTAAAATTCATAACTCTTAATCTATACATCCAAAAATCGCCATTTTTGGACACAATCAACAAAACTCATCAAATTATCATTTCAAATTTTTCCAGAATTTTTGAAGGTCTGAAAAGTTACGAAACCTGAAAACACAACAACCCTTAAAATCCCTTACCTCGAAAGAGCAGTATTTCTGACTGGAATAACGCTAAACGAACTTGCACCGTATAGCAACACTCAAGATACAAGAATATACTTGATAATATAGAGAGACAAATAGAGAGAAAACTTCAGTTTCTGGTGTGTTTTTCAATTCTAACTTAGCCCTCTATTTATAAGAAAATGCTAGAACGCCAAAGGAGACTAAAATAATAAAATATATTATTTATTTTTCTTATTCCACACCAACCTTCACCAACCAATTTTGAAGGCCATCAGCCATCTTTGAACAAAAAACATCAGCCACCCATGTGCCAACAACCACAAAAACGTTTTTCTTAAATAAAATAATTAAAACTTTCAAAAATTAATTATTTCGGAACTCCGGAACTTCAATAATTCACAATAAATAGCCCTTTTATCAGAAAATTCGAATCTCGCGACTTTTTATAGGAATTTCAATTCTCTACAACTTTGCAGAAGAAAAGTTTTCCAAATTCCAAACAGAAATTATCCGAAATCCAATAAAGGATGATTTTAAACACCGTTTCAACACCTTTTAAAATTCATAACAAATTATACGTTCGATTTTAACGGTTCAAAATTTGTGGACATATACTCTACTTATATATGTATAACATATCCAAAAAATCACAACGATCCAACGGTCGGGATTAAAATTATAACTCACACAAGAAAGCTTTAAGAACACCGATTTGAGTTTTAATACCTCCAATCCGGCAAAAATACCGATAAAACACTTCAACAAAGAATTCCACATAAATAAATCCATCATCTATATCCACATCAAATAAATATTTTCTTATCACATAAATAATATTACGTAATCGCAATAATGACAACCAACCAGTGTGATTCCTGTGGAAAGAGGGGCTTTCGAATAAGGATTTCTCCTTACTTGGTAAATTAATTAGATGACCAAACCTCTCCTCGATGTAACTTTCTAGACATTGTCAATAATGCTATCTAATAATATTATTCAAATAATATGAATTATTGATTTGATAATAGAAAATATTGTCTGCGATGACAATTATTGAAACAATAATAATATATAATATCAACGCAAAGAATTATTGAATCAATAAAATAAAATATTGAACAAGAATTACATAACAATTATTGAGTAGTGCCTTCTTACGTAAGAATCAATAATTCAAAAATATGCATGCAATACCGCAGTGTCTTCTTTGTGCAACAACGCCATTCTTCGTATTTTAACCACCGTGTAATCCAACAATGTTAATTGGTAATAATTACTGTAGTTATTTATAAAAATACATACTTGTCGTTTTCCTTATCCGATAATTATTATTCATTATGGGGCCCACAAATGATCTGTTTACATCGTCGATTTGGATATTCCGACAAAAAAGAATATTCCACGACCAAACGAATATTCTCCTAAACAACAATGAATATTTTATAGCCACTTGTGTGTTTTGTAAAATTTGCATATTTCACCCATAACTTTAAACTTTTATCAATTTTAACATTTACTGAATAATAATTATAAGAAAAATTGAATAATTTTATTTCATAAAATTCGGGGTCTTACATTCCTGACAGAATAATTAAGGTTTAAAAATCTGAAATTAGGGTTTGCTAATTAATTAAGTTTTACCCTAATTAATATTATAATTAATAACACTTAAGCAATATAATCATCCTTTAAGTTCCCAGATTAGGGTTTCAAATACCCGAAATTTGAAATTAGAGTTCCCAGATTTGATATTAAGGTTTTCTAATAATCAATTAGGGTTTCAAGTAATTCATTAGGGTTTTCCCTTAATAAATTATAATCAATGACGTTTAAACCTTATACACAGCATTTAAATTATAGAATTAGGGTTTTAAATTTTTGAATTAGGGCTTCGGATTTCCGGAACTGAAATTAGGGTTTCAGAACTGATTTCTAGGGTTTCTTATTAGACGTTAGGGTTCTCTAACTGAACGTTGATGTTCTTAATAATATTAGGGTTTGACACTGATAAAATTTATCTGGTCAACCCTTGACCCTTAACCGCATACTCGCATTACATATAATACCATATTCACGTAACATAAACACATATACACTAATCTCAATAATTCACCTAAATCCTTCATGTAATTTTGAAATCCTCAAAATTCCATCCCAAAAATATCAAACGATACACTTATTTTCTCATTCAGGTCTATTATTTGACCTTAAATCAATCATTTAAGATTTTAATAATTTGTCTAATTTCTCAAGTTGTCACAGGAACAAGCAGTGGAAAGTATTATTGAGAAGCAGAGAAAAATTGAACTTGAGCATTGCAGACATGAGGAGCGCGCGGCCGCGAGGTCTATGCAGTACAAACCCGTGCGTCCGCGCATCAAGCCACTCAGAACAAACATGCATTCTGCAAGTCTCATACCATGGCCAAATTTCATACATACTACTATATTAAGATTAAGGCGTGCATCCGAATCAAGTCAGATCTGAACATTTAAAAAAAAGAGTTTTGGACCATTTAGACTCTCAATTGCGATAATAACAGACGCGAAACTCTCTCCCTCTCCATAACTCACGTCCCTATCTCTCTATCAGTTACAGATTGAAGCTGTATATCTCTCCATCAAATCTCCACAACTCTCTCCACGATCAAAGCTCAACCACCTCTCATCCTTTCGATAAAGCTAGGGTTCCTAATTGGGTCGACATACACAAGCTTGAAGGCTATCCATTCTCAAATTTTCATTCTCTTTCAGTAAGTTCATCTGCACTTTCAATCAACTATCTGCAAATAGGTCCGAAGAGAGCACAACCATCTTCATCTTCCTCATCCTCCTCCGGCATTCACGAGGAGGACATTGTCGACCACACCAAGTTCTTATGTTTAGAAGCCCAGCAGGAGTAATACCGTATTGTAGCAAAGACATTTATCAAGGGAAGAGGATTCAGACCCGAAGGCCAGGACGGACAACTCTGCGCCATGATTCAGTAACAAGGCTGGGGTGGACTGACTGCATCTCCCACGCCCATTCCGATGAGCATAGTCCGAGAGTTCTATGCCAATGCCAAAGTCACCATGAATGATACCTCTATGGTTCGTGGTGTCGAGATAGCCTACAGACCCTCCGCCATCCAAAACGTTCTGAGAATTATCGCAAGACCACCAACAGGGGCGGCCAATTGGATCATAGGGGCACATCTGGAAACAGACATGGAGCTTGTTATCGCTGAATTGTGTGTGCCAGGCACGAAGTGTACTTACAAAGTTGGCACGACCCAACCTCAAATATTTCTAGCAGCCGCACTGAATCGATACGCCAAGGCGTGGAATCTGTTCATTTGTGCCAAGTAATTGCCTTCATCACATCAGCACGAGATCACAGCGGAAAGGGCTATAATACTGTGGGGCATAATTACTGGCAAGTACATTGATGTGGGGTATTTGATTCATCAAAACATTGTGAAGTATCTGAAGGGAACTACCACTGGAAGCATTCCACATGCTTCAGTGGTAGCCATGTTATGTGCGCATTAGGGGTGAAATTGGGGCAACGAACAAATGCAATATCCAAGCCTATCACCCATGCCACCATTGCTAAATTTGAGGACTGGGCAGCTGGTGAGCCACACCCGCGCGGACGAGGATTTATTCTCCAGCCCACATTCCCAGAGCCATCTCAAGAAATTTCCCCCTCAAAATTTCCGATGAGGCAAGCCCATCCACCCGAGCACACACCTTCCTTCCTAAGCGACGACAACTTGAAGGTTGGAGCGCAAAGTCGACGCCATGTATAACAATTTTGGGACGTTTGCTACAGGACTCACTCGGGCCTTGGCAGAAGCCTTCGCACAGCAAGGAACAATGCTAGAGTGGCCTCAGTTTAGAACCGCAGTGCCATATCCACCACCAGATTCACCACCCAAGGAGGGTGGTCAAGCCGATCATTAGGGGAGTTTTCTGTACCCTTTACCTTCATTCAATGGGGACATTGAATATTTTAAGTTTGGGGGTATTGGGGGTCATAGTAGTTTAATTTTATTTAATTGTTGCATGTTTAGTTAATTTTTCATGTTTATGTGTTTAGTTAAATTTTTGCAGAAAATTTATTCATTATTGATTGTGTTAGTATGTTTTAGTTGCATGTCTCACACATATTTTTGCTTAATAGAAATTCTTGCCTAGCCAATGATGATAGTGAATTGTGAAGGATTTTAGAACATGTTGGATAACACAACTTAGATATAATAATTTACACGATGAGATTCATGTTGCTGTTCAAATGCTTTCGGTATGCACAAACGTGTTCATAATCACTTGTAGGTTTAAGAAGTGTGTGTTGCATTGCTTGATAGAACATGTAGTTTTAAAAAGAGAAACATGTGGAAAGTGTTGTAGACTGTATGAGCCATTGACGTGCAAATTTTGGTAGAACATGGGTATGCTATGTATAAAAAAAATTGAATAGTAATAACGTGGCTAGTCTTAATTCGGGGCCCTGGCTACTTGAGTAAGTACGTCCGAGGGGATTGTCTCTACACCTAGCGCCCTAAGGTCTTTTATGGTCTGGGAGTCATTAGTTGAAAGCTCGCTAAGGGGTAGCAGTGTGCCTAATGGATTGAGATATTGCACAGTCGTATAAAAAAAATAGCAATAAACACCGCGGGAAAGTGCGTAAATCGCCCTCGTGTGTAGCAATAAAGCAATAAACCCATTGTTAAACCTTAGTTTGTGTTGATATGTTGAAATAGTCTGCGTTACATGAATATACATGAGTCTTGCTTTAGACTATAATTTTCTGTTTGGAGCAGTGTAGCATATGTATTCTTTGCTTAGATCAAGTTTTGGTGAACATCACACACACACACACACACACACAGCATCTCTATAGCATATATGAAATTATCTAAGTGTATGATGTTATGTCTATAGTTTGGTTTGAAATTATATTCTTGGATCTCGATGATTCACTGAGGTAATTTGGGCTGAAATTCTGTTATGGCAGGGATTATGTGAGACTAACTTGCATCATAGAGTAGTTGTATAGTTTTGTAGTTACATTTTCATTATTCATTAGTATGCATTGCTTGAGGGCAAGCAACAGTTCAAGTTTGGGGGTATTTGATAAGTGGTATTTTTACCTACTTATTGAATACCAATTCATGCGAATTGTGCCCATCTCAAGTACATTTTATTGTGTTTTAGTTGCATTTCACGTTATTTTGCATTGCATTTACTTAAAACTCCTTTTGGTGAATAAGTGCAGGAATCGGCTTAATTTTGGTGGTATTAGAAGGCACGTGGCTAATAGATGCGTGAAGGCGAGGCACAAACGAGGATGTGCATGGCATGGAGGTACAATGAAGCATGGAGACCAAGCATGGAGCAAGAGGATCAAGCATGAAAGAACAAATAGCACCAGCAGCATGACAAAAGCCAAAAACCAGAACCTGCAGAGTGCAAGCCGCCGCATGCTGAGCTGCAGTGAGATACTGAGGGAGCGCGCCCATGAAAGTGCCCGACCGAAAAATGATGACCCATCGCAGTTACGCTACCATGAAAGGTGACAAGTCACGAGGGACAGCTACCATGACGAGAGGCCTACCGGGCAGGCACACATTCTATAAGTCTCGCGACCGCCACGAGACGATATCTTTGAGAGAAGCGCATACCCGCGCGATGTCGATGCTACGATGATGTTGTTTTAATTTTAATTTTTAATTAAATGATTTGTAATTAGTTTTAAAAATGATTCTGGCTGGTGTCAGACAGACACTTGATAACTTTGAGCGTATTTTCATCGTAGAAACTAGGTTTTACACCTTGGGAGAGATTCCAACGTAGAACGAAGCCAAAACGTCTACTTCTCCAATTTTTCTTGGGATTCTCTACCATTGTGGATTTCTATTATTATTTACTGGATTTCTATGAGGATTTAAAACGTTGATCATTGGTTTTTATTCAGCGATTGGGTTTGATCGTTCTATCTTTCTTCTTTTAATTGCTTGTTTATTGATCATGTTTAGCGTTGATCCCATAATGGCTTTTGGTTCAGTCATGAACTAAACTCCATTATGGGATTCTAACGAATTTTATTATGTAGTTTGGTTGCACGCTTAAATGCTAGGGTTGTTTTGCATATCATATGGGATATTTATCATGATTGTTTTACATGTAAAAATGCTTGATCACCATTCGTCTCAGTATTTGTATGGAATTGACAATGAACATGCAAGTATGGATTGTAATCATGATAACATGCGAATATGGGGTTGTTGTATATGGCTTGCGTATTTTGTGAACCAGATAGACATAAATACTGTTTCACCATATGAGCTAGAATAAGGGTTTGTGCTTAAAATCAATATAATTGCAATTTCACATAGACATATAGTGATTTTGGTTTTATTGGTGATTACATAGAGTCTAACATCTGTAGATACTGTGTAAGTAGGTTATAGTGCATTGAAAAATGGTTATAACTCTATTTGTGCTCTTGGCTATTTTCCTATGATATGTGAACATTTCTTGCATGATAGTGGCGATTAGATGAAATATTAAATGAAGTTAGGGTCCCATTATTTCCAGACTATATTTATTCTATTTATACTCTTATTTTTAGTTGTTATTCACAATTATTTTAATTCAACACGTTTCGTTATTAGTCTAAGCATATAAATTCGGTGAGTTAATTGATGCATGATAGTTTAAATTTAACAACTTTCTCTGTGGGATCGATACTCTACTTACTCTGTATTACTTGTTGACACATGTATGTTTGCATGAGTTAGAGCTCTTTTATTAGAACTATAAAAGAGGCAAAAATAGACCTTAGGCTATAACCTTAGAACAGAGGGAAACCTTGAAAATACAAATAACTCATATAGAGTTTAAAAATGAGATGAATTGAATAAGTTCATCGTCAAATCAAATTAAAGATAACTTATATAAAACTATTATTTGCTATGTGTATATATTCTTTGTTAATCAAGATAGTTTGTGTGTAGATGTTATATGGGATAAGGATTAGGATACCCTCAGGTCGTAAAGAAAGAGTCAACCTCTATACACCCGAGCTAATATCGCAGCCAATAGTTGAAATAAAGGCTCACATTGAAAGCAGCCCTGATAAGGTGGTTAGTATGGAAAAGTATAGTACCGGACCCAGAAAAAATGATATAACTGATAGGTAGAATAAAGTTAAAGAATATGTGGTCAATGTCGAGTTCTTAAACTCATATGTTTGTGGTGAGTTCTTAAACTCATAATGTGTTGTAAGTTGGACGAACTAGGTATATTTTGGTGTGAATGGATTATTGAGGATGATGGTAATAGATAGATTACTAGGCAATTGATCTTTAGTGAAGGCGTAAGAAATAAGTAGTATTAGTATTACTTGAATATGTATGATTTTATGATGCGTATACGATAAGTATGTCTATGTAATGTAATATTTTGTATGAGTTATGACATCGATTCCCGACTTTTAAGTCACAAAGGGATAGTGGATGTTTAAAGCAGTATGTGTTATGGTATGTCAAGTGCTATGAATATGAATCTATGAAAGAGTAATGAAATAAGTTGGTATAAAGATAGTAATCAATTATCTGAGCACTGGTTAATACAGTAAAACAAAGTTTTCGAAATTTAATATTTTGAATACATGATTATTTTAGTAGAAATTTTTGCGTTATGTATATACCCTAAGGCATAGAGGGTAAGTTGATGAAAGATAAATTATGATTAATCAGATAATGCCGCCAAGATGAAAACGAAATCAATGGACAGAAGAACCTGTCGATAAAGATGGAGGACAACCAGACCCGATACAGAATTTTGCGAATATGGTCGCTCAAGATATGCAGAATGGAATACTAGCTGTGGGAAATCAGATAGAAAATCGATTAATGAACTTCAAAGACTTCAAGGCGGTGAACGCTTGATTTAGAGGATCAATGACCTGTGGAAGCATTTGTGATAGTTGGGGTAATGTGGAGGACAAAAGACAACTTTTGCCACCTATACAATGAAAGGGGGGACGAATTTTTGGTGGGAGGCAAATCAAGCTAGAGCCGGAAAAGGGAGTAGTGGTAGTAGGACTGGAAAAAGGAAAGGAGATAATTTTGGGAATACCGAAATTAGGCTAGGAGGTGAAAAGAAACAGGTTATACAGTGTAGAAATTGCGGAAAGAATTACTCGGGAAAGTGTCTTAAAGGAAAGTTTGCATGTTATAAGTGTGGGCAGAAGGGACCTATCTCTCCCAACTGCCCCAATCCGAGAATGTATAGTGGATGTTTTATTTGTGAATCAATGGAGCATAAGGTGAAAGACTGTCCAAGAAGGATAAGGGAGGCAAGAAATGTGAATAAGGGAAAAGGCAGCAGGACATTGGCAACAACGGGACCAACATCAACAAACAAAACAATAGAACCAACCACAGGAGTCTTCAGTATGACATATCAAGATACGGTGGCAGCGAAGGATGCAACTCCAGGTATTATTCTAATCAAATTTTATTTTCTTATATATGATTTTCTTATATATATAATAAATTATTTTATAAAGAAATTTTGAAGGAGAAATTTGAGTTCTATTACAAATCAAATTTCTATTTAATCAGATAGATAAGCTTTACGTGATTAGTTAAATATCAGTACGATCATTTATGATCAAGATCTATTTGCCATGAGTGTGTAGGCTATGTACCCTTGTATGTATAGGTTTTAAAACGGTGATTCCGGGGACGGAATCTTTATAAGGGAGGGTGAATGTAACAACCCGATATTTTCTATACAAATAAATCAGAAATTTTGCATATAAATTTTTATTTATTTATTTATTAAAATAAATATGGGGAATATGTGGCAAGACAATGTGTATATGTATTTATGTGATAAATAAAAATATATCTATTACATGAATAATTGCAAATGATTTTATTTTCGAATTATTGATCATTATAAATTATATTCTATTAAAAATTAATTTTATAGTAGAAATATTTTTATTAATTATTTTCCATGAAAATATAATTATATTATCTAAATAATATATGAAATTATTTTTAGAATAATTATAATAATTATTTTATTATATGAATTTTAGTACAGATTATTAAGTTAATTATTTTAACTTAATTAATAATGTTAAGTATGGCAGATAAATCAGATATGGAATCCAAACCCTAATTTTGGATTTTGATCAACGAATGAGAATAATAATATTATATTATTATTTGTCAGTATTATAGATAAGTATGTTATGTGTGTAATGTTAATGTGTGGAATAGTTTTAATGTATTATGACCAAACCCTAGTAATATTTTTTTTATAAACCCTAGTATTGTTGTGAAACCCTAATTTCAAAGTCAAATGAGACTTTAAAATCTGTCTAGTAATTTTGTTATGTGATTAATGGCATTTATTATAATATTAATTATATTTTGATTTTTCAGTGCTATAGATATGTACTGAATGTATAGACTGACAATGGTTGGTCAATTATGAGGTATTATGTCAAACCCTGGTTTTACTGTGCTAAACCCTAATTTGAGATCCAAATTAGAGTTCAAGATTGTATGTAAATGTGTTAATGTTATTAATTAGCAAGTGTTAGAATTATATTTGATAATTAAGGAAAACCTAAGTAGTAATTTAAAACCCTAATGACTAGAACCCAAATTATAAACCCTAATTGTGATTCGGTAACCCTAATTACCAAAATTATAAACCCTAATTGCTAAATTAGCAAGGTTAATTATAATTAGTATATAATACCCTAATGTTCATGTATAATTAGAATCCTAATCAAATTAAGAAAAACCCTAATTACAAATTTTAGAAACTAAATTTTTTTATTTTGTGCAAACCTTAATTGCTAAATCCTATAAATGCTATATATTAAACCTAAGGGTTAAACCCTAAGAGTTAAACCCTAAGATCAAACCCTAAGGGTTTAACAAGATTACATTTTGGCCATTAAAATTACAAGCAAAATGACCAAATTGCCCTTATGCACATGTTTATTAGATTGCTTGCCAATTTAGACAACACTTTAGTGGTTCAACCACTCTTGACTTTTCACATGATTAATAAAGTCTAGCAAATCAGCTAGTTTAGCCAATACATTGCATCTAAGTCTTGTATTTAAAGATTGAGAGAGAGAAAAGTCACTTGCTAGCTCATTTTGTGAACAACACTTAACCTAACTCTCCCAAGCTCCACACCTCCGAAAATTTTTGCTAGATCAGTCACAAACCAAGCCCCACGAACACCTTTATCAAATCAGAGAGCTAGAATCAAAAATTGTTCTTGGAAAGGTATAAAAACCCTAGCTATAATCTGATCTTGATCTGCATGTTAAATATAATGATTAAGTGTTAAAATGTGTTGTTTATAGTATATAGTGATGATCTGGGTTGATAGATGTTAGATCCATAACATCTATAAGCTCAGATCTAGTGTTTTTGCAAATCTGGAAAAATTTTATTTTTTTGTTCTGACAATGAATGTCAAAGGCTGTAGATTTTTCTTGGTTTATGATTTTGGTTGTTTAGATGTTTTCACTTGTAGTCTGTTATGCTATCTTCGATCTGGAACTGAAATCATGTTTTTATCATGTATATATTGCAAGTTATTAACGGTTAAAGTACGTTGACCGAGCACAAAATCTGTTTCTGGGTTACCCAGATTTTTCCAGAAAGTCTGACATGCATTTTGATGGCCTCTGATCTTGCTCCTTGTAATGATTTAGGCCATGTTGTTGTAATAGACTTGTAGTTTGACATAAATACTACACCTTAAAACCCATAGAACAACCAGATCTTATACATGATCAAAGTTATGGGTGGTCAAACTAGGGTTGACCACCAGCCTTAAGAGTTTCGAAAACTCGAATCGTGAAGAAATGTAATTTCCGATATGGGTCGACTCTACTTTAATCTCTCACATGTGATATTGTTAATATGATATAATGCTTGATAATTGTACTCTAACATCTCTGCTACATGCCTGAACTTTTACATGAAATTAAGTAAGCTCAAAATCAAAGATCCAAAGCCTCAAAATAGGACCCTTGCTACTGATTGAGTTTCTGGGTAACCCAGAAACTCAAGAACAAATCTGACATCAACTTCTGTAGATTAGATCTTGATATTATGTGATGATTTGGTCATGAAATCTGTTTATAGTTGTAGTACTACATGAGTACTACAACATTAGCTAAATTTATAGTCCAGAAACATCATGATTTGATCAGAAATCTTGGCCAAAATGGGCCACTTGATCACTGACTTGATTTCTAGGTTTCGCATAATGAACATGAAGAACACCTATAGCGACGGTTCTGTCGCTATAAGTGGTCTTTAGCAACAGATTAATTATAAAAATTATGTTTTTATTAAATAATTATAAAAAATTAGTTTTAAATTATTAAAAATACAAAATAAATTATTAGAAATTATTTTAAATTCAAAAAAATAGTTTTTACTTATTTTAAGTATATTTCATAAATATTTAATATTTTTGAAATATTAAAGGTATTTAATTTATTTAATTATTATATTAAATAAATTATTTAAAATGATTTTAATATTTGAAAAATCATTTAAAATTATATAATGGAATAAAAAAATATTTTAAGTTATTTTTAATGACTTTTAATATTTTGTGATGAAATTCATTAATAAATTAATATTAATGATAATTTAGGTTATTTAATAAATGAATTAAATAAATAATTAAAAATCATTTTATTATATTAAAAATCATTTTAAATGATAATAAGGTATTTAAAAATATTTTAAGTTAAAAATATAACTTTTAATATTTAAAGGTAAATTTCATTAATTATTTATTATTAATGATATTAAAGTTATTTAATAATTATATTAAATAATTTAGTTTAAAATCATTTTATTATTATAAAATCATTTTAAATGAAAATAAAGTGTTTTAAGTTATAAAATATAAATTTTAATATTTAAAGGATAATTTCATTAATAATTGAATATTAACGATATTAAATTTATTTTATAATTATATTAAATAAATAGTTTTATTAATTTAAAAATCATTTAAAAAGGATATAAATGAATTAAAAATATTTTAAGTTATACTTAATGACTTTTATATTTTGATAATCTGGTACATTAGTATTTAAATATTAATGATAATTATTTATAAATAATTTTAAATGTTTTAAAAATCATTTAAGGGTAATATTAATACTTTAAAAGTATATTGGGTTGTTATAAATAACCTTAATATTTTGGCAATGGTTTCATTAATAGTTTAATATTAATTAAATGTTAATGATAATAGAATTGTTTAATATTTAAATCATTTAATAATGATTCCTGTGTTTGAAAATTCATGATAAATTATAATAAATGGTTATTAAGTGTAAGACCTTTAATTTTATGAAATAAAATTATTCAATTTTTCTTATAATTATTATTCAAGAAATGTTAAAATTGATAAAAGTTTAAAGTTATGGGTGAAATATGCAAATTTTACAAAACACACAAGTGGCTATAAAATATTTATTGTTGTTTTAGAATATTCGTCAATCGTGGAATATTCTTTTTGTTTGGAATATCCGTATTTAACGCTATGAGTCATTTGTGGGCCCATAATGTAATAATTATCGGATAAAGAAAACGACAAGTATGTATTTTTATAAATAACTACAGAATTAATTATTCAAGTAATAATCGCTGATTATTCACAGTGGTTAAAATACAAGAATAATGGCGTTGTTGCACAAGAAAGACACCAGATATTGCATGATTTTTGAATTATTGATTCTTACGTAAGAAGGCACAATAGTTACTTTTCAATATTTTATTTTATTGATTCAATAATTGCTGCGTTGATATTTTATATTATTGTTGTTTCAATAATTATCACTGCACAATATTTCTCATTATCAGATCAATAATTCGTATTATTTGAATAATATTATTAGATAGCATTATTGGCAATGTCTAGAAAGTGCTGTCAAGGAGAGGTTTGGTCATCTAATTGCGCGCCAGTAAGGAGAAATCCTTATTGGAAAGCCCCCTCTTTCCTAATCACCTGGTTGTCATTATTACGATTCTGTAATATTATTTGTGAATAATTAGTTATTGATTTATGTGATAAAAAAATATTTATTTGATGTGGATATAGATGATGGATTTATTTATGTGGAATTACTGTTGAAGTGTTTTATCAGTATTTTGTCGGATTGGAGGTATTAAAAACTCAAATCGGTGTTCTTAAAGCTTTACTGTGTGAGTTATAATTTTAATCCGACCGTTGGATCGTTGTGATTTTTGGATATGTTATACATATATAAGTAGAGTATATGTCCACAAATTTTGAACCGTTAAAATCGAACGATAATTTGTTATGAATTTTAAAAGGTGTTGAAATCTGTGTTAAAATCATCCTTTGTGGATTTCTGATAATTTCGCTTGGAATTTGGAAACATTTTCTTCTCGAAAGTTGTAGAGAATTGAAATTCCTATAAAACGTCATGAGATTCAATTTTCTGATAAAAGGGCTATTTATTGTGAATTATTGAAGTTCCAGAGTTCAAATAATTAATTTTTGAAAGTTTTAATTATTTTATTTAAGAAAACGTTTTTGTGGTTGTTGGCACATGGGTGGTCATGTTTTTTGTTCAAAGATGGTTGATGGCCTTCAAAATTGGTTGGTGAAGGTTGGTGTGGAATAAGAAAATAAATAATATATTTTATTATTTTAGTCTCCTTTCATGCTTAAAGATTTTCTTATAAATAGAGGCTAAGTTAGAATTGAAAACACACACGTAAACTCAAGTTTTCTCTATTTGTCTCTATATTATCAAGTATATTCTTGTATCTTGAGTGTTGCTATACTGTGCAAGTTCGCTTAGCGTTATTCCAAATGTAAATACCGCTTTCTTTTTCGAGGTAAGGGATTTTAAGGGGTTGTTGTGTTTTCAGGTTTCGTAACTTTTCAGACCTTCAAAAATTCTGGAAAAATTTGAAATGATAATTTGATGAGTTTTGTTGATTGTGTCCAAAAATGGCGATTTTGGATGTATAGATTAAGAGTTATGAATTTTACGGAAAATACTATTTTAAAAGTAACTCGCTTATAACTCCTTGTGGTTAACTCCAAAATTGATGAAATTTTTATTGGGAGTACATCTATATTATATAAGTATACTCTGTAAATTTCGGAATTTTTGATAAAATTACAATTTATGATAAATGTTTAAATATTCGGTGGTTTTGGCCATGTGAAAAATAGTAAATGACTTTTTAAAAATTCTGATAAAAATATATGTTCAATATAGGACTATATTCTGCTAAATCCCGAAAAGAAATATTTTTGAACTGATTTGTTATTTTTCATGAAAATGGACTAGTTATGAGTAAATGAATTAAATATGTTATGTGAGGTAAGAAAATTAGAAAATAGGATTTTATAGCTTGAGAATCCTACATGAGGTATATGCAGATTTTTGATGAGGATTTTGGTTATTGGTGATGAAATCTTATGAGTTTGGCATTTTAAAATGATTAAATGCATTATTTAGTAAAGTGTAAACAATTAAAATAAATTGTTTATAAGCTAAAAAAAAATATTATCCTTTCAATATCATTATACCGAAATATTGGTATGGATTTTATTGTGGAATTTCTACCTTTTGAGCTCAAGTTTACTATTCATGAGATACTATTCACGAAGTTACTATTCATGAGTTACTATTCACGATAAAATTGGTTTCTTTTTCTAACCAAATTATAGTTGATTTATGAATATTACTCGAGAGATTAAAACTATATATTGATTTTATTATCATATATAACATTTTTATAACCTCGATGTTGAAATTCTCTTTCACCGAGTGTAAAGATGGATAGATTATTGGTATGATCATGACTAGGGTTCTCTTTTGGCAAAGAAAGTGAAAAGTTGAATTGTGATTGGTATGATCATGACCATTGAATTTATAATTGAATATCTTTAGCTTAAGTGCAAAGGTGAATTAATCAACATGGTTATAATTATTGTTTATATAAATTCAAATGATTATATATTTCTTTGGGATATTAATATATTTGGCCTCAGAATGCAAAAATGACTTGTTGTTGAATATCTTTGGCATGTAAAGGCAAAGATGAACTGTTGATGAATATCTTTGGCCCAGAGTGCAAAGATGAATCTGTTGATGAATATCTTTGGCCCAGAAGTGCAAAGATGAATTCATTAGTTTGATTATGAACATGAATCGTGATTTGGTATAACCATGATCTTTGATGTTTCGTGTGATGAAAATTATCTTTGTCCCGGATGAGAAAGGAATTTAGAACAACAATTACAATTATGAGTTATTCATATGATTGTGGATGTGAAATTGTTGATTGATGTTACGGTGAATAAAACATTGTTGGTGGACTTTTAACATGAAGAAGATAATAGACTTTATAGTCTATTTGACTCTTCTAATGGATTGCTTCATTCCACGTAACTATGGTTGAAAAGTTTTATCATCTACCATATGTTCTAAATCTACGATTTATTATCGATGAAGACTATTGATAATTTATTTATCTTTAGTCATAATATTCTTTATCGAGCTAGTTGTGCTCACCCTTTTACTTCATAATTCCTTTTAGGTAATAAAAGTGTAGCTGGGTCGAGTGGGGGATAACAGGGGAATAGAACGGTGGTCTATAGCTATTGAGGGTGAGGCAAACCCAACGTTGGAAGGGTGTTTTGTCACTATCATACAAGATGTCTAATGACATACAACCTCGTATCATCATAAGATGTGGATGTGCTCATCCACTTGCTTTGTATATATATCTGAGCACTACCTATATAATCTTGGTGTTTGTTTGAAGTATAATTCTCAATTAGAGATAGTGGAGATAATGATATGTCAAGAGAAGACTTACCATTAGGAAGAATATGATAGTAATCTTCTCATTTTCTTTGGGGTCTATTGGGTCAACCAAGGATAATTTGCAGTGCCATATGATATCTATCATAACCTGTAGACGCATGGTCTCCCATGTACGAAGGTTTCTTGAGTACTTCCCAAAGATTTTAGTTTCTAAAACAGCTTTTTAACTATACCTTTATGTAATGTGTCATTTGTGAGGTGTCATCCACTATTGGGACATGTGTCACATTTGGTATATATTTGTATCCAAACTCACAGCATATGTGTTGTTGTATTTTGTACGACAATTGTTGTAATATAGTTGTAGTTATTTTCTGTACCATGTATTTGGCGACTCAGAATGGGTTGGATGGAATGGACCTATTTTGGGGTCGTTACATTAAGTCATTTAAAATAATATGACTGATACTTACGAATATTGAACTTTAGAATAGAGTCTTAGACTCGATAATTATCCGATAAAGTTATCGGTACACCGACATGTTTCAGAAATTGATCTGGACTTAGATATTTTGATTGTGTTAATGTTTGTTTGTGATTCAATGGTTGTTGAATATATGTGACAATGTGATTAGGTTATGTGCTAACTGCGAAATGCAGTACTATGTGTTATAGTATATTATTCTAATCGAACGAATGATCTGATTAATGATAGGTCGTGATATAAAAGATAAAACTAAGTTGCATTTTGTAAGCAGCGCATCAGGCAAGTATCCTACCTTTGCATTTTCTTTATGCAATGGACATGAGTAAGAATATTTCAGAATTATATTATTACTGTACAGATTATTAACCCTATATTATATACGCTCATTTATTATCAACATGTTAGTATATGGTAATTCAGATATATATTATGTTCGTTAATTTCTATAAATGGTTATACAAGTGTCCCCACTTGGATAATCATTGTATTTAATCACATGTTGATACACCTTTGTTAATTACCCGTATATATATATATTTATATTTATATATGTTGAATTATAGATTATTGTTGAACAAGATAAAACCTTACCATTATCCAACCGAATTGCTTTGGTTTGGAACCCAGACAAGTATGAACATCCCAAACATGGGAAAAATTTTATGTGCCCAAGGCAGCCAGAGTGAACGATAATATCGTTCTTGTAACGTAGTATTAATCAATATAGGGTACAACGGGCTGATCACCCTCCGTGCCCGTAAGTTATGACGGTTTGCGGATGAAGTTCTGCTAAACCTTTTCGAAAATGAAAACAATGTTCATAGTATGTCACCTTAACCCTATTTATAGTCGGTATGTAGTTTCAAAAATTTGAAAGAGGGTTGTTATGTTATTATTATCGGTTCAGATTACTTCACAACTATTGATTTGTTGTAGAAGGGTAGTATAAAGAAAACATTTAAATTCTTTCAGCTTATATATATATATAATTATTAATACTTGCTGGGCACTCAAATGCTCATCCTTGCTTAATTTAAATGTTTTCAGCTAAGTGTGAACAAGCAGAAGGCTCGACTAAGAATAAAGGGAAAGGAAAGGTTGCTGAATGAGTGCAATGCTATTTTTATGTAATAGTTAACTTTATTAAGACAAGTATGATATCTATTTATTATCATGTATTGTAAGGAATGAACTTAAAGGTCTCGTACCTGGGGAATAGACTCTGATAACTATGTAAGATAAGTTTAATATTTATATTATTGTTATTATTATTAGTATTATTAGTATTATTTCGCTTCATAGAAATGGTATCGTGAAGCACCGAGTTCGAGTTTCAAGTACCTGGATTTGGGAGCTTTACACTCTCTCTCTCTCAAGTGTTGTTTGAAATTTTCTAACCAAACAAATGAGCTTAAGCTTGGTTTATAAAGATTTTCAAGGCTAGGGCATTTTGGTCATTTAGGCTCAAATTTACTATTCCCACCTCCTTTCCCTAACCTTCTTACTATTCACGAAGCTTCTCTTGGAAGCTTCGTGATCCCGTATTTTGGGATTCGTCCGACAGTTTAAAAAACTGCGATTCCCGGAATCCAAATATTTTTGGATATTCCATCTTTCCTATACAAATTAACTTTTACGCATTCTTCAGAAATTCCAAAAACTAAAAAACACTTTTTGATGAATAGTGTTTTCTGTTGCGTTTTCCCAAAACATAGTTAAACGAATGAAAAGTACATAACAGTACTTTTTGTCGTATTTATTTCGTCTGGTTTTTGTACGTTTTTTTAGAAAAATTCTATCGTATAACATAACTTTTCACGACATATTACCGTCGAATCTTCAAACAGAATGTCATTCTGGCATACCGATATATTGGAATGACCTCGGTTATTCAAACCCTAACCCTTAGGTTTCATCAGATGAATAGTACCTATTTCTTCTTTTTCTCAAAAAAAATTTATTTTCGAAAAAAATTTATTTTCGTCTTGAAAATTATTACACGTTCATTCTAGCTCGTAGCAAGAATCCTTCTGTTTTATAGTCATCCTAGGTCATAAAACGAATAATAAACACATAGCACAAAATATAATTAATAAAAATTCATTTTATTAATTAATAATTCTTTAAACTTAATTTATGGACAATCACATTTTTCGGGTTGTCACATCAACAACATCTTATAAATGGTTTTCAATTTGTCCATCAACAACATTCTACGGATGGTTTTTAATTTGTCAATCAACAACTTTTACTACGTTCTTTGTTCATTCCTCGTTCGTTCTTTATTTTAAACCATTATTTTGATTAGATTCACTTTGAACACATAATTTAACGTTTTTAATTATCTAATTCTTCCTTATTTCTACATAACACTCATACGATTCCAATGAATCGTCCAACCACCAACACATCACTTCATAACAAGGCTAGAAAGCGATTAAGAGATAAAAAGTTTTAGTTTTAAGTTTCCTACCATATGATTCTTTGTGTTTCTTCATTAACGAATGACTTGATCTTACGTTTTCTTCCTCCGATGCTTGATAATCTGAGTCTCTCTGTGAGACCCCAGATTTTATGAATAAAGATTTAAATTTTTTGAAATATTTTTTTTTATATTATGGTGTGGATTTGATATAATATTATAGTTGTGGGTAGTATTTATAAATTTTGCAAAGTATGCAAGTTGTTATATTATATTCGTTTGGTCAGGGAATATTCTTTTTATTGGGAATATCCATACGACGGCACAATCATTGGTGAACCCACAATGGAAGTATTGTCGTATTTAGAAAATGATGTAATTATCTTTTTATAAAAATAACTACGGAAGTATTACCGTTAAAACCGTTGAACTACCCTAGTAGTAAAAGTACAAAGATGTCTGGCATTGGTTGCATAAGAGCACACAATATTAGTTATTGATGCTTACGTGAGAAGTCACTCGCTTATACTCAATTATTGCTACATTAATTCTCGCATCATATCTCTCATATTATTGATTCGATTATTGTCACAGTATCATCTGCATTATATGATATATTATTAAATCAATAATTGAGACGACAAAGTTATTCATATTATTAAATTGCAATATTTATAATGTCTAGAAGTTCTGCCAAGGAGAGGTTTGGTCACCTAATTGTGCGCCAATAGGGAGAAATCCTTATTGGAAAGCCCCCTCTTTCCTGGGAACGATCTGGTTGTTAAATATTGTGAGTTATAATATTAATGATGAATAAGTTTATGTTGATTAAAGATGATTTTGTTAGTTCCATTGTGTTGGGATTATTAGTGTTAGTGGTAATCGACATCTATTCCGATGATAATTGATGTCTGGGGGTTATATTGATAAATCAGGAAATTTATCGGATAAATGAGCAATTAATTACTACTAATTCACATGCTTATATAACTATTTGTTCACATGTGTGTACTATTGAATCACATTCTTATACTATTAGGGGAGTTGGTGCAAGATTGATAATACTTGCATGACTAAGTTAAAGATGGAGGTATAGATGGAGTACTTTATACTGTAATTCAGATTTTCACATGATTATAACTATTGAATCACATGATTGAACTATTGATTCATATGATTTACTATTAGGGGAGGTGGTGCAAGTTTGATAATACTTACAGGACTAAATTAAAAATAAAAGAAAAGTTGGAGGTATTGTACTATAATTTTTCGAGCCCCAAAACGTGCAATTATCGAAACTATATTTTTCTATAAATAGAAGCTCATTCTTCCTTCATTTTTCACCAATTCACTAAAGCTTTAGAACCATTATTATAGAGAGAAATTATAGAGAGAAAGAAGAAGAGAAGCCTGCTACGTCACTATTCCAGTATCTAGTTTCTTTCTAAGGTAAGGGGTATTATTTCTTTCGTATTCATGAAGAGAGCTATTGTTATTCCATTCCTTATTATTCTGTTTGAATAACCTGTATACGCGGACTATCATATACATGGTGAAATTCTTCTGTTATTCCATTCTTTATTATTATGTTGGAATAACTTTTATACTACGCCAAGTACCGCATACATGGTGAAATTCTTCTATTATTCCATTCTTTATTATTCTTGTTGAATAACTTTGTTTATCTAAGTATACGCATACATGGTGAAATTCTTCTCATTATTCCATTCTTCATTATTATGTTGAATAACTTGTTTATGCTGATACCGCATACATGGTGAAATTCTTCTATTATTCCATTCTTTATTATTACGCTTTAATATCATGTTTGGTCTGATTTTCACGGACTGGTTCCATCATTTATTATTCGCCGAAATATCATATCCGTATGCGCTACTGGGGGACCGGTTCCATTATTTATTATTACTGTCGAATATCCCACCGATGACGCTTACGCATGACCGGTTCCATTATTTATTATTCTCGTTAGGAATAACCATGCCTACGCATCTATCATCGCATTGGTGAATCATTCCGTATTACATTCTTTATTATTACATTGGAATAACATGTCTATGTGGATTACCACATGCATGGTGAATGATCATTTGTATTCATTCCTTATTAAATTGTGGAAATGATCTCATATCGTGGATTACGCATGTAAGCGGTGAAAATCCATTTGCGCTTTAGTATATTCTATTATACTCAGGTTGGTTAAAGTTTTGACTTCTATACTCCATGAAATTAGTAGAATATCCTCGGATATTTGCGCTTCATCTAGTATCTTTTCATGGAAATATTCTTACGAGCATTCTTGAATTTTACTCCACAAAGCGGATCATGTTGACAATTTGGGCGTTATTGGTTCTTGGATAAATTAATTCTTGAACTTTTTTATTGAATTCTTATATCATTGTCATCATCCTCATGTTTATATTATGTTGAAAGTCATCTCGTGGCTTCTGTGCATGCATAGATGGACTTGGTGTGATTATGACCAGGGATTATTCGGTATAATCATAACCGTAATGTTACAAATAATGTGGTAAAAGTCCTCATTGGCCTTTTAAAAGTGATGAAAAAACCTTTTATATCATAGAAGATAGTAGATTTTATTCTCTACTTGACTCTTTTAATGAATTTCTTATTCCGCTGCAGTTAAACTTGATATTTGTTATATTGTATCAGTTTAACACTGTTGAAAGCTAACGATAATTTATTCTGCATTATCTTAGTCATAATATTTCTTACTGGGCTAGTTGAGCTCACCCTTTTACTTTCATTGTTCTCTTCAGGAAATGAGAACGTAGCAGGGATTAGTCGGGGAACGGAGTGACGGTCCAGATGATAGCATTAGTAGTCATCACTATTCTATGAAATAGTGTGTTAATAAATGTATTGAGGACTTATTTTGAGTTTGAATATTGTCTAGAAGACAATATTTGTATTAAAACTCACAGCTCATGTTGTATATTTAAGATTGTATTTGTATTCTGTACCATGTATTTGGCGACTCGGAATAGGTGATGTATACCTATTTTAGGGGCGTCACATTTAAATATTCAAAATATTTTTATAATAATTGAATAATCACTTATAGTATTCAAAATAATATGTAATACCATGCTAAACAGTTTATATAGCTACCATAAAATTTTAGACAATATATTAACGTATTAATAACAATATGTAAATTTTCATAGATTTTTTTGAATAACACAATTTATAAAATTAAATTGTATAAGCATAATTTGAAAAGAAAAGTAGTTTAGGTCACTAAATAAGATTAAGAGACAATGTGCACCCCAAACTTTACACTCATATTGATTTTTGCACCCTAAACTAAAAAAGGTATCTAAGTACACCCCAAACTTCAATTAAACTTAACAGAAAGTACACTTTCGTCAGTTAACCGGTCAAAAGTGACCGGCTAAGGCACACATGTGGATCTGGAGGGGTGTTTAAGTCTTTTCCTTCTTATCTTCTCCAACATTGACATTGCAAATGAACAAATATATGAATGTTAATACCTAACTATGCAAATCCCAGCTAAGCAATGGACACTGCAATGTTTATTGTTTTGTTTTGTTATTTTGATAAGTAAATGAGCACCACAATGTTATGCCCGGATTCTTATCTATTACTCGAAGAGCAAGTGATTCCCGACATATTCTACAGAAATCCCTATGACTCAAATTAAACACAGAAAACCTTCTCTCCCCTCCGTTCTCTTCAATTCCCACCTCGATTCCATCCCCTCCGAGTCAGAAAAGTGGATCCACCACCCATTCTCCGCTACCCTCTCGCCGAATGGTAAGATTTTTTCCCGTGGAGCTCAAGATGATAAATGAATTGGTGTCCAGTATTTGGAAAGCATTAGGAACCTTCAGGAGAAATATGGCTTTAAACCCGTTAGGACTATTCATATATCTTATGTTCCTGATGAGGAAATTGGTGGGTTTGATGGGATGATGAAGTTTGTGGAGTCAAAAGAGTTTAAGGAATTGAATGTTGGGTTTGTGCTGGATAAGGGTCAAGCGTCCGTTAATGATGAGTATAGAGTGTTTTGTCCGGAAAGGGCGCCTTGGAATTTGGTGATTAAGGTAAATGGGAAGCCGGGTCATGGGTCAAAATTGTTCGATAATAGTGCTATGGAGAATTTGATGAAGAGTGTTGAGGTTATGACCAGGTTTAGGGAATACCAGTTTGATTTGGTTAAGGCTGGATTAAAGGCGAATTCAGAAGTTATTTCGGTTAACCAATATGACATTTTTCTTCTTTTTAGGGTTAGGGTTTAACAGAGAGAAAAGACAAAGGATTCTGTGAAATAAATATAAACTACCAAGTTTACCCATATGTAATAAATATTACAGCCTTAACCGGTCACTTTTGACCGGTTAACTAACGAAAGTGTGTTTTTTGTTACGTTTAATTGAAGTTTGGGGTGTACTGAGACACCTTTTTCGGTTTGGAGTGCAAAAGTCAACATAGGTGTAAATTTTGGGGTGCACATTGTCTTTTAGTCCTCTAAATAATAATGGCCAACACACGCCATAGATGTGAGTGGGGTGTTGCTACTAGATGCGCACATGGCGCGATTGTTGCTCAGCTTGCGACGTGACACTTGCGTAGACGTGTCAACATGTGATTTTCCCACTTGTTAGAGAGTGACTGGTCCAATTGACCATTGATTTTTTGACATTTGGCAGACTCTTATTGGTCCATGTGGTGCTGTCAGCGACACATCGTCATCATCTTCTACCATCAGCTAGGGTTTTTAAATTCAAAATTATAATTTACTACCCTTTTTCAAAATGGTCATAACCAACTCATTTTAAGTCCAAAAAATGCAAATAAGATGTCCACATATTCATATCAAAAAACTCTATACAACCATGTAATCAAAAATTTGATATAAAGTCGAAGGAAAAATAGTTTTGAATTTTTAAAAATCTCCATAACCAACCAGTGTTTAGGTTTCTCTAAAAATAAAAATCAAATGGCACAAAATTTTGTAGGCTATATAAACATCATATAAACTATAAGATACTTTAATTTCTACATCAATATTTATATTCTTCACAACTAATTTTAAAAAAAATTATATTCAACAAAATAGTGAATAATTTATCTCTTGCAAAAGAACCTTTAAACAATAATATATAACTAGTAATAATTCTTCATCAATAGTATTTTCCTTCACACACTGTATTATAAAATTGGCTCCAAATATTCTATTACCATCTCAATTGTGTGAAAGGAAAAAAAATAAATTGTGACTAACTATATTGTAACTGAATTTTTTTCTTTCACTTTTCCCTCGCTAGGAAATTCCTCATATAAAGGAATGCATTCCTTCACAAGTTTTCCTTCACAACATCCCCTTTTCTTATAGTGTGTTTTGGCCATTGACGTGTAATAATTGATCCGAATGAAAGTATTTTTTATAATTTCAATACTAAATATCTTTATTATCATAGAAACTTACAAGTACATGGTTAGTGATGAAAAAATAAAATAGAAAAATTCAAAGATAATATAAACGATATATATCCTTAAAAAACTTAAGTTTACACATCAGTAGAAAATCTTAAATTTCTTTTATGTAGTACATAAAATTGTTGGCATTGATAGACACGTAATTCATACATTTTAATTATCCCTAATTTCGTCATTTTAATTATATTAGTTTATTCAATTAATATGTTTCATTTTATTTTGTAGGATTTAATATTTGTTGCAATAAAGTCAAAATCTTGGTTATCAAGTGATATTTAATGCTCTTATTCATATAAGGAATGTTCAAGAAGAATCCTACAAGGAGAAGGAAAGAGGTGGAACAATCTTAGTGTGCAAGTCAAATCCAACAAGAGAAAGAAAAGTCTATATAGAAGATCTTTTTGAGAAGTTGATTACCACTAGGAAATTGAATCCTACATGAAAAGGGAACCAAAGTGTCCAAGTTCAATGAATCTAAATTAGGGTTCAAAGTTATTTTTTCTATAAATAGGCCTCTGGTTTTAGAGAGAAAGGCACCACTTGTTATTTTCTTTTTCTCAGTTTTTCACTAGTCTAGGGAGGAGTAAGATATTTAGAGTTTGTCCTTTCTCTTATTCTAATCAGTTGTGGTACTACTTTCAGAGAGTATTTGTAACTTTCTTTTATTTATATTATAGAAATTCTCTTTTTAATTATTATTCTTATTTCATGCGAATAGTAGTACTAATATTATTTGTTTTTGTTTTTAATTCCATGGCTAGCTAAATTTCTAATACCTAGGATTATGATGAAACTAAGTATTTCATAATAATATTTTCTTTCTGTTCCAAAATTAATGCCTAATTATTCTCACCTTCATATTTTCCTCCGCATAAATTGCATATGATTTTTATATTGATTGCGAGGTTTTGATAAGTTATAGTTAATCTGTGAATTTTTCATAACTTATGCTTGCCCATATTAATTATATGAATCATTATTTTTAAAGGAAGGGAGAATAATTTGGGAATTGATTTAGGAAATAAGAAATTATTTATTATAATATTTGGTGGATTCTAATTCCTAGGTATCTTTTCTCATTAATAGTTTTCGTCATTAATTAATAGTTTGCATAATTTAGTTAAAAAATCTTCTCCACTATTTTTGTTTCTAATTTTCCTAAAATATTAATTAAGGATATATTAAAGAATTAATCTAGTCTCTGTGGGTTCGACCTGTACTTGCCAGTTCTTCAATTTGACACTGTGCACTTCCAGTTACATATTTTATCACATCAAGTTTTTGGCGCCGTTGCTGGGGACTAGAATTAATTTTATTTATTCCTTAATTTTTATTTATTCAATTAGTTTTAACTCATTTTTTTTCGTGATTATTGAAGCGGGTCAAGAAGCGAAAAGATAAAGATTTTGTTGTCAAGGCTTTCTTGATTGTGTATCTCCATATTTTTTTTTGAAATAAAAAAAATAGTAGTTTAGTTTTTTTTTTATATGTTTTTTTATTTGTCGCATTCATGCATTCACTCACGTAGAGCACATCCTGTTAGGTTTTATTTTTTATTTTTTATTTTTTATTTTTTGTCAAATATAAAATATAAACTGTGGTGATTGCTGGAGGATTGATGTACGTCAAAATTTCTCCTTCTTTCGTAATTCACATAGTTTTAGGACATTTTATTTGTTTATAGTTTTTTTTATTTGTGCATTTTCATCTTTAATCTAATATTAAGGGCACAACCTCTAACAAGATAAGGTGGGGATTTCATCACCATTCCTTGGCCCAAAAACAACCCAATTTGTATTTTGCATAACCATGACCTAATAAAATCAAGTAGACGTTGGCCCCTAGGACTCTCGAGCTCAATTAGGACAAGAAACTCCAAGAGGAGTGTGAATTTTAAATTAATCAAACTACTGGTGTATAGGCAAGTGGTTCAAAAGGTATACGCCTAAAGATTGTGTGGTTATTCAATTAGTCACCGTGATCTCTTGAGAGACTCCCACCTTTCTTACACTTACCTGGCTAGTGGTATGATTAATTTCGAATTTGGTGGACCTTGCGGTGTAACTTGGAACAGTTAGGAGTTGTCTAGATTTTATTTAGGTTAACCTTAAAAGTAAATTTTTTTTTGTTTTTTTGTGCTTATCTGCTTATTTGCTAAGTAGTGTATGCAAAAAGTGTGGATTAGGGACGAAACATCAAGATTAGTGAGAAAACTTGATTTTTCAGATTTCACTTTAAAAGATCTCACTTTAACAAAAATGGAGGGCGCCCAAACTGTTTCTTTAAGGGATCGATGTTATCCTTCCCGCTCTGCCCAACCTTCATGTATTAGTCTACCACCGGTAACTGGTAACAATTTTGAACTTAAGCCACATTTTATAAATATGTTACCTAGGTTTACGGGGATAGAAGATGCATATTTATTTATACAGGAATTTGAGGAAGTTTGTGCCTTAATGAAAATTCAACAATTGTCTGATGACTCAATTAGGCTAAGATTTATAATATTTGCTTTAAAAGATAATGCTAAAAAGTGGTTATATAGCCTACCAAATAATTCCATATCAACCTGGGAGGGATTTGTCGTTACATTTCTAAAAAATATTTTCCAAATCATAAAATCGCTAAAATTAGGGATACGCAATTCATCAATTTTGCCAACTTGAAAAAGAGTCCTTTTGGAAATATTTTGATAGATTTAAAAAAAAATTATCCCAGTGCCCACACCACAGAATTGAGAAATGGAGATTGTGTCAAATTGCTTACAAAGGTTTAGACTATCCCACTAAAACAATGTTAGAGTCAATGTGTCAAGGGATTTTTGAATAATGATGAGGAAAAGGCTTGGGAGTTTTAGAAGACTTAGCAGAAAAAACCATGCAATGGGAAACCACCTGAGAGACAAATAAACCTAGTTCATCTAGGGGTGTTCATACAATTGACAATTCAATTGCTACCGAAGTTAAGTTGGTTGGTGTACTTAAAAGACTTGAAGATTTAAAAACTAGGGGACAATCACACGTGAACCAAGTCTCAACACCAATACCTTTGTGTCTAAGGTGTAATTCACCAAGCCATGTGATTGAGGAATGTCCTAGAGTCGTGCCCCAATTTGAAGAATATGAATAAGTCAATGCAATGTTTCAATAACCTAGGAATGACCCATTTGCACCCACTTATAATCTTGGTTGGAGGAATCATCCTAATTTTGCATGGAACCAAGGACCCAACCCAAATAATTCTTCAAATCAGGTCAATCAGTCTCTAAATCAATCTTTTCAACCTTACCAAAAGCCAAACCTTGGTTCATACCAAAATTCAAGTTCAACAACCCAATATCCACCAGGTTTTTCTAATGAAAGTGAGAAGAGACTTAACGTTTTAGAGAAGAGCATAGAAACTTTAATGAAATCTCATAATAATTTCAATAATTTCATGCAAAGCACTACCCAAGCCATTTCTGGCCTAGAGATCCAAATGAGTCAATTGGCCACTACAGTTAGTGAAAGAGAGAAGGGTAAACTTCCTAGTCAACCAGAGACCAATCCAAAATTCTCAGTCCATACTCAAAAACCTTATCATGTTAATTCACTTGAAAACAACCAAGTCAATCATGTGAATTCTGTAATCTCTTTAAGGTCTGGAAATTATTTTAACGATCATGCTGTCATTGATAATGAAGAAGAGAAAAAATTAAATGTTGAATCTAATGATCCATCTTCAAAGTAAACCCAGCTTGAAAATCCCACGAACTCTGAGTTAGTAGGCCCATCCACTAAGCATGTTTCAAAACATGATCAAACCACACCGTATGAATCAAATGAAAAAGTCTTTAAACCAAAAGCCCCATTCTCTCAAAGACTTATTTCAAACAAGCAGTCATCCCAGTTGGATAAAATTCTAGAAGTGTTCAAACAAGTGAAAATTAACATTCCTCTTCTAGATGCCATTTAACAAATTCCCTCATATGATAAATGTCTAAAAGATTTGTGCACATACAAAAGAACCACTCATATTCCTAAGAAAGCTTTTCTAACAGCCCATGTTAGTTCTATCTTGTCATGTCAAGTCCCTGTGAAGTATAAGGACCCCGATTGTCCTACTATTTCATGCATCATAGGTGACACGTTAATTGAAAAGGCTTTGCTTGATCTAGGAGCTAGTGTGAACCTGTTACCATTTTCTGTGTACCAAACCTTAGGCTTAGGGGAGTTGAAAAAGACAAGTGTCACACTCCAACTAGTTGATCATTCTATTAAAGTGCCAAAGGGAATAGTTGAGGATGTACTCATAAAGATTGGCAATTTTGTATTCCTTGTTGATTTTGTTGTTCTTGAAACCCAACCTGTTGTCAATCCCAAGGGTCACATTCTTGTCATTTTAGGTAGACCATTTCTAGCGACCTCTAATGCGTTAATTAATTGTAGAAATGGACTAATGAAATTGACATTTGGAAACATGACAATTGACTTAAATGTGTTTAATGTGGGAGAGCAACCTAGTGATTTGTTTGACCATTCCGTTGAAGTGAACATGATTTAGAACGGTCCGGATCAAGTGCATACCTTTTATCTTACTCACCCGTGCTCACTCCCTTTTGCGACCGGACTGACGACGAGTTCGGTTAAATACAACCGTCGTCATACTTTTAGCGACGTTATATATGTTGTCCCGTCGCTAAAAGTATAGATGACGGTTGTATGAATGAAATCGTCGCCGGGTCCGTCACTAAAGAGGGGTGAGCACGGGTGAGTAAGATAAGAGGTATGCACTTGATCCTTGCTCTGATTCAGAAAATGTCGGGAAATGAACTTACGGGGGAAGATGAAATTGTTAACTTTTGTCTAAATCATTTTGGTCAAAATTGGGATGAAACTGAATACTTGAATGAGGTTAATGAGATGTTGGACTCCACAACCCAAAAATCTTACTCTAGATTGGAACCTATAATTGAATCAAGTTTGACACATTTTGAGCATTTTCAAGAGAATCAAATTAACCTTAAATCCTCTTATGATCATTTTAAGTCTACCTTGGGTCCATCTGAAGCGCTTTCCAGAAACACTAAATATGATTTAACAAATGAACCAAAGGTTGTGGACAATGATAATCTTCCATGTTTAGATAATGAGATCATATCTCCCATTTCAAATAATGCATGTGTTAATCCAGTGGTGCCTAAAGATGGTATAACAGTTATTCAAAATGATGAAAATGTTTTAGAGCCCCTTGGTAACGAATATGGATGGCAAGTTTGGATAGATTTTATGAAGTTAGAATTTTTCAAAAGGAACTATCATTTTTTGTTATCGTTCCCTGACTCAATTTTAAAAGAATCAGTCGGGTATGCTCACAATTGTTCTTCTGTTGCAAATTCTAACTATTTCCAATTACCCAGACCTCCTGAAAATCATACAAAATCCATTTTAGGTTGTCTGTTTGTATCATTGATCACTTACAGTCGCATAATTTTTAGGATGCATAAAATTTGTAGATATGTACATTTGTTTTCTTTTTCACCACATTTTCTTGAAGAACAAATGTCCCGCATACAAGGTATAATTTTTTTTCACATCTTTGTTCTCTTTTCTTCATTTGCATACATTGAGGAAAATGCATGATTTAGGTATGGGGGGGAGTTTGTTTGTATTATTGTATTAGTTTTTTTTTCTTTTTAGGAAAAATCAGAAAAAAATGAAAAAAATTGAAAAAAATTGAAAAATCAATTTGACTTTTATGAATTGAATTAATTCTAATAAGTGTTTGTGGAGCAAAACTCATGAGTGAGATTGAAAGATTTAGAACTCTTAAATTTTTGATAAGATACGAAATCTTAGTTCGAAACACCATATGGAATAAAATTGATTTCACAAGCATTTTTGCACTTCACATTTGCACTAATTTTTAGTTGTGGGGTATAAACCATGATTCGAGTAATTTCAAAAAAAAAAAAGAATGAATGAAAAAAAATTGAAGTTGAGAAAAGTTGAAAAAAAGAAAAGAAATAAATAACTGCTTCAATGTTCATTAAACGAAATAACTGGGTATCCAAGCCTCGGGAAGCATCGATATTCACGCTGAAAAGTGTGATGGATAAAAGCAGCTTGACTAGTCTAATTTTGTGGCCTTTGTTATTCGAATTAGTAAATCCTTAGGGGTGTCTCTACACCTAGTGCCCTAAAGCCATCCGGTTTGGGGAGTCATTGGTCCAACGCCGCTTTCTACATGGGTAACTCAAAAAGCCTAAGAAAATGAGACATTGCACGAGTCGAGAATCAAAATTGAAAAAATGGAGAAAAGAAAAAAAAAAGAAAGACAAAGAAAAAAGAGTTTGCTTGATTTTCATGGTAAAATCCTACTAAGAGTTACATCACATACACATGCATGCATCACATGAAATTGATTTAATGAAGGATGGTGTCTAAAATGAAGATCGAGTATTTTTGATAAGGTGAAAGTGTGATTTTGAATTTAATCTTTCTTATGTATAATGCCCATAAATATTTAGAAGCTTTCTTTCAATTTCATAATTTGTTGAACCCAAAAATATTTTTGAATTTAATGGGTATATTCACTGCAAACCCTCACGAGACACAACTCGTCCACTTGGGGTAACCTTGGGGTTTAAAGGCTTGTTGCACATGCTAAGTGCAATCGTGTTTCCTACGAAAATGGGGTAGTGTAATTTTTGTTTTATTTTATTTTTATTTTACTCGAGGACGAGCAAAAGCTAGGTATGGGGGTATTTGATAGACACGTAATTCATACATTTTAATTATCCCTAATTTCGTCCTTTTAATTATATTAGTTTATTAAATTAATATGTTTCATTTTATTTTGTAGGATTTAATATTTGTTGCAATAAAGTCAAAATCTTGGTTATCAAGTGATATTTAATGCTCTTATTCATATAAGGAATGTTCAAGAAGAATCCTACAAGGAGAAGGAAAGAGGTGGAACAATCTTAGTGTGCAAGTCAAATCCAACAAGAGAAAGAAAAGTCTATATAGAAGATCTTTTTGAGAAGTTGATTACCACTAGGAAATTGAATCCTACATGAAAAGGGAACCAAAGTGTCCAAGTTCAATGAATCTAAATTAGGGTTCAAAGTTATTTTTTCTATAAATAGGCCTGTTGTTTTAGAGAGAAAGACACCACTTGTTATTTTCTTTTTCTCAGTTTTTCACTAGTCTAGGAAGGAGTAAGATATTTAGAGTTTGTCCTTTCTCTTATTCCAATCAGTTGTGGTACTACTTTCAGAGAGTATTTGTAACTTTCTTTTATTTATATAATAGAAATTCTCTTTTTAATTATTATTCTTATTTCATGCGAATAGTAGTACTAATATTATTTATTTTTGTTTTTAATTCTATGGCTAGATAAATTTCTAATACCTAGGATTATGATGAAACTAAGTATTTCATAATAATATTTTCTTTCCGTTCCAAAATTAATGCCTAATTATTCTCACCTTCGTATTTTTCTCCGCATAAATTGCATATGATTTTTATATTGATTGCGAGGTTTTGATAAGTTATAGTTAATCTGTGAATTTTTCATAACTTATGCTTGCCCATATTAATTATATGAATCATTATTTTTAAAGGGAAGGGAGAATAATTTGGGAATTGATTTAGGAAATAAGAAATTATTTATTATAATATTTGGTGGATTCTAATTCCTAAGTATCTTTTCTCATTAATAGTTTTCGTCATTAATTAATAGTTTGCATAATTTAGTTAAAAAATCTTCTCCATCATTTTTGTTTCTAATTTACCTAAAATATTAATTAAGGATATATTAAAGAATTAATCTAGTCTTTGTGGGTTCGACCTATACTTGTCAGTTCTTCAATTCGACACTGTGCACTTGCAGTTACATATTTTATCACATCAGACATGTGATTAGAGTGTGACTAAAAAGAAAAGGAGGAAAAATTGGAGCCAATTTAAATGATATATACTTTTAAATAGTTAGTTACTTTTTTTATTTTGAGTCACATGATTTATTCCATTAAAAAAAAATATTAATTTCTGTGCCTAAAAATTTTAATTTATAAAAATTTAGAGATGTTAATATTTAATGTCTTAAAGTTAAAACGTTAAAGTTTAACTTGTAAAAAGTGTAAACTTTTATTATTTAAAGTGTTTGCTTAAATGCATTTTAAACCTTAAAGTTTTTATTTTTATTTTTTATACTTTTAATTTTAATGTTTTAACTTTAAGACAAACCTTAATATTTTTAATTTTTTTTTAAAAATTAAACCTTTTAACCACAGACGTATAACAATTGATTCAAAAAAGAGTATTTTGGGTAATTTCACTCTTAAATATCTTTGGAAGAAAATAAAATTGTAAGTACATGATTATTGTATGATGAAGAAATTAAGTAGAAAAAATTAGAGCCAATATAAATGATATATACTCTTAAAAGATATACTTTTCTACATTAAAAAAAATTTAGATATATTTAAAAGCACATAAAATTGTAGGCACCCGATTATTGTATGATAAAAAAGGAAAATATGTAAAAGTTTCAGTTAATATAAATGATATATACATTTAAGATTTAATTGTCAGTGGCCAAAAGGTTTAATTTATAAAAATTTAGAAATATTAAGATTTAATGTCTTAAAATAAAAATATTAAGGTTTAAATTGTAAAAAGCTAAAAGCTTGAAGGTTTTAAGGCTCAAAGTGTATTTAAGACATATAACAAATAATTTGGGGAGTTGCTGTACCGGTTGTTAACCGGTAAGTGTTATTTATTTATTTTATTTTAATTTTTTTTAATAACAATTATTCAAAATAATAAATAAAAAATAATAGAGCAAGTTTGAAAAAAAAAACTTTTTTATTGCAAAAACACTTAAACACTCTGTTTCTGAGTTTGGAACAGAAAAGAAAAGAATAGAAAATTTAAATTAGATCAGAAAAGAAAAGAATAGAAAATTTGAAGTTTTCCTTTGTGTTGTTTCTGAGTTTTTAATGAAAAAGAATAAAAAATTTAAAATTGAGGACATGAGTTGTAATTTAAAATTTATTATATTAAAAGTTGAGGATAATATGAGAATTATAAAAATATTACCTATTCTAATTTGTTTTTCGTCCAAATTAGATCAATTCTGGACCGAAAATTTTGACAAGAAAAGTGGCTAAGTCCGTTTCTTATGTTTAAAAAACACATAAACATAAGAATTGGAAACAATTTTTTTGTTTTGTTTTATGTCCATTTTAAAACTGTCAGAAATTGAAAAAGAACATAACTTGTTGGGAATAGAAATTCATTTTCATTCACCATCAGTTTTGTAGTCTGAATTTTGAAATTCGTCAAGTTTCAAATCAAACGATCATCAAATCAATGATGATAGGCTTCCGTCGGGTGCGCAGGGCTATCAACAGCAGCCGAAGCGTAATCAGGGCCTTAAACTCTTATTCATCTTCTTCTGATTGTTGTGGGAATCGGAATTCGAGAAGATCGTTGGTCACTTCTGGCATTGATGCGGCGTCTTATCACCTGAGCGGCGGGCCTTCTTACATGCGTGGAGCTGTTTTCTGGGAGCCGAATAAGCCTCTCACTTTCGAAGATTTCAATATGCCTCGCCCCAAAGCCGGTGAAATTCTCATCAAAACTAAGGGTAAATTATACTCGATAATATATACATATATTCTTTTTGACCTGAATTGAATTTCAACTATGCCTGTAGTAAATTGAGCAAACTAACTGAGTTGTTTTTAGCATTGCGGTAATGTAAAAATCTAGTAATAAATTTTGTTGATTTCTATAGGAAATTTTGTACCTAGATAACCTGAGTTTTTGTGGCATTGAATTGACCAGCACTTTTTTATAAAATGTTTAATGCTTAAAATAAGGTATATTTTAACCACATAATTTACGTTATGAGTATAACTTGTTATGAGTATAACTTGTGGCTTATACTTTATAGAGAGGATATAGCTCTAGATAGAGGATAGTGGTAAAAGTTGTTAATCTATACCAACTTTTTGTTGATTTTAGTTGCCCATATGGATGTTAGACATGAAGTTCTAGTATGTCGGTTAACTGTGCGTCATGTGCAAGTGGATTCCCATAGTCATTTTTCATGAGTATCTGTAACTAAAGAATTATAAGCGACTTTCTTTTAAATTTAAAAGTATAAGTTATACTGATCCTTTAAAGCACTGACATCCTACACAACGGGATGCACACTCCTCCCTTGGGAGGGGGTGGGGGGCGCTGAAGGGGAGGAGAGAAGAAGAGAGTTATAATTGGTCAGATGGAAAAAACCATCTAATTATCACCAACGTAGAAACAGGTAGGAAATGATACAAAGATGTGGAAACGTCCCTTTCTTAAAAAATGTCTGGAAACGTCAGCCCTGTTCTAACCATCACATCTATAGCTGGCCATTTATATCGTGGATGGTCAAAATTATAGAAAATGGTTTAACAGTTGCCAATATTAATGGCAGACCACCACCACCCTTTCACAGCATTTCCCTTCTTTCATATATTATACAATTCACTACTTTATTGGCAAAATATTCTTTTTTGTAAATTTTATCCCATCCATAGTTCAAAGAACCGGCTCCGTTACCGAAATAGGTAATTCGGTTTGGTTTATTTGGTCACCGCTCCTATAACGATACATGAATTGTAATTTCAAGCATTATCAATGTAAGGTAGTGTATAGGCGAGAATTTGCCGTAACGGGGAGATATAACGGCATAGCAAGGAGCCAGGGAGAAATAAATGGCGAAATAATAGTGTAAAGAGGGAGTTATAAATAATAATAATAATAATAATAATAAATTTTGATATATAAATATGTATATGTTCGTAACTGTACAAATAATAATAATAACTACAACTGAAACACAAGAAGATGATCATGCAAAGGAGAAGTAGAATGAGTATTGATTTATATCTATTTAGTTTCTTTAATTGTGTTTATGTACCTTTTAGAGTGTCATAAAAAACTTCTTGTTCAATTACTATGCGATATAGTATTAGACATATCTGTTTGTTTTGTCATTTAAACAATGCCATGTATATTAGATTAGGTTTTTGTGTTCATCTAATTGATCCATTTTGTTCTTATTATTTAAAATTTTTACATATTTTTTAATTTTTTTTGAAGCTTCTAATTTTATGGTGCGTATCGCTCAATACCTAAACCAAACTGATACTGATATCGAGTCCGAGTCAAGGAAACCCCTTTCCATCCTACTATTCTATCTCATACTCCTCCATTTTATCTCGTCTTTAAGCCAAATTTCAAAGCTTCATATCTACTTTGTGAGAAACCATAGTTGGTCTATTGTCGTCTACTTCGTAAGAAACCATAGTTGGTCTATTGTTGTGAGAAAGGTCTCTAAAAGATCTTCAAAATAATAGGCCATGTTGATATGTTTCCATGTAATTAAAATGGTGACAAATGTTGTCAAAGTTCTTTATTTGAAGTATACTAATGTTGTAAATATGTTTATATAAAATATTTTGATTGTGTTTTTTGTTATATCAACATGAGTCACATGACCTATTGTCTTGAAGATCTTTCCTAAAGCTTTCTTATAGATCGATAATTTATAATTTTTAATGAAAGTGATATGGAGTTTTGATATCTGGATTAAAGAAACGAGACAAAGTAGGACTAGAAGAGTCAACGTGTAGGAAGGAAGAAAAAAATACAAGAAAGAATGCCCTACCAATAATACTGGTGAATTTTGTAATATGGGAGAAAATGGCACTATTGTAAGAAGAGGACACTGCCATTAATATTGGCATAGTCTGTATTAACAAGTTAGTTGACTCCAATTTTGATTTTAAAAAATACATAATTTTGATTAGATCCCAGTCAAGAACCACAACATTTCCGCCATCTTTCTAAGTTATATATTTTTTTATTAATATATATTGTACGCACACTTTAAAACATTTTTTTATAATCCTGGCCAATAATGATCTAAGTGAACGACTATAGATGCTCTAATTGAAATTAGGACTATGACCTAAGAAGCACGAATTCAGTTGCGGGGATATGACGGTTCACCAAATCTTAAAAGATGGAGATTCGGGTGCAGAGGATTCGTGACGTAGTTCACAAGCAAGACTAGATATCATTCTAGTAAACGTACCCTAGAATCCACTAAGAGAAGGAAAAGAGAAAACAAATCCTTGCTTAAACTTTTATTTCAAATCATAGTCTTCCTTACAATTGTTCCAAACAACCTTAATATAGGGTCCACAAGGTAGAAAAAGAAATAACAATAAAAAAGGAAAGTTCTGACCAATTACATCAATTAAGGGAGTGACCTAAAAGTAAGAAAAGGTAAGTAGATAAAAATTTGCAATCAAATATTTTTTCCGATATCAAAGCCTGTCATCCAATATGATCCAAATATGAATCTGGATCATATTCTAGAAGGTGTTTGTTTTGACTTTTGACTATCAAAACGATCCAAAAATTATGCAGGAAATTCCTCTGCTTCATCCACAATTCTTGCAAGTCCTCTTCACCAGTTCGGCACAAATTCTAATTTTAAATGTGTATATGTTTAGGTGAGTAATTATATGTATATAATAAAATATTCAACAAATAGATCAACAAGAGAGAAACAACAAACATCTAACAAACAGTATAAGTTTCATATTACTATAAACATGAAGTCATAAACAAATGTTGGCGATTCATAACCAGGGAGAGAATTGGAATATCCAGTAGGGGCATATTGACAGTTCCCTGAGATAATGAAAAAATCATGCTTCCTAAATTATAACAAAATACTGGCTATGAATCACCAGGGATGGAGCCACACTAGGGCATTGTCAGGGTGGGGGGGTGGGGGGGTGGGTGGGTGCTACTATGAAAATGTTGAATTTTTTTAAGCATATAAAATTTTGATATTTCTTTAGGCCCCCAAGATTTATGAAATAAAAAATAAACTATATATAATACTCGTTGGAAAAATAAAAGAAAATACCTTTTTATTTCAGTATAAGAGTTGTTTTTTAAAGTTAATTTGAAATCTGGGCAAATTCATAAAAAATGTTGAATTTTTTTAAGCATATAAAATTCATAAATAAATCTGGGCAAATTCATAAATAAATCACTCTTCACAGTTTTTGGCTATACTAATATGAATATCAAATTTTATGATCTCTCTTTGCTCCACTTTGCATACATATTGCAATACAAAGAAATGTTATTTTAGTTAAAAAGTATAAAATTATCCACTAAATTTAGCCCGAGGGCCAATGCCCCTGGACTTCACTAAATTATTCATGACCATAATATAGTATGTCAACCATCCCTCCCCTCAAAAAATCTCTGGCTTCATCCCTGTGAATCACCCATATGTATAATTTTGTAAATATATATAAATATATTATGTACATTTTGAAATGAAAAAAAAGGAATTGGAAATTTTTATCATTTATCCCCAACAATTTTATCCACTCTCAACTCTTCCATATTTCCAAGTTGATTGTTGACACCAATTTTGGTTATAAAAATATACATAAAATATTGATTCCTTTGCGTTTTTATGTTTTGATTATATCTTATTTATGAACCCAATACTTCCGCCATGCTTCCAATTTATTATTTTTTTATATAAAAAAGATAAAAGAAATTTAAGATGATTATATCTTAGTTAAGAACCCAACACTTCCGCCATGTTTCCAAGTTATTCTTTTTTATATAAAAAAGATATAATAAGAAATTTAAGATCATGTTTCGTAGAAATTCCCCAAGGTTTTCTAGAATTTTGACTTCCCAAATGTTTCACATGGATATGTGACATAGGGAGAGTTTTTGTGCTTCATAGGAAACCATCGTCCTCAAATAAATTGAATAATTGATCGAAACATTTAGAAATCAAATTTAAATTAATGAACATTTATCTTTTATTTGATTCATTAATCTCTCTCTCTCTCTCTCTCTATATATATATATATATATATATATATATATATATATAGACACGCACGTTTAAAATTTGAATAGAGAAAATAGGGATAAGAGAGAGTAGTAGAGATAAAAGGGGGTGAATTATAATTGTCAGCTATTCTAATTTTGGGTACTATGCTTGGTAATTAATTTTTTTAACCATATTCTATTACACAGCTTACCCAAAACTTAACTGCTCCCCAACCTCTCCTTTGATATTATATATATATATGTGTGTGTGTATGTGTCCTGTCTTTTGTCTTTTTTTTTTTGTTTGTAAGAGAGTTATTTTTTTGTTTGATATTATATATGAATATGTATATGTATATGCTTTATTTAAGATTTCCCTCTTTAAGTTGATTGCAAAGAGAGATACTTATTGACCGAGACATATATACAAGCAAGCTTAGTGCAAAGAGAGATAGTTACCGTCTAACATTATTTCCAAGCAATTGTAGTGCTCTTTTTGTCGTCTTCCACTACTCCAGTGTGAGTGGACTTATTGTTTTCTCTTTTTGTATTAATTAAATTTCTACTTTTATCAAAAGAAAAAAAATCAGCCAATACAGAAAACTTTTCGTACAAGTCCTTTTGGTCTTTGGCCTAGGTTGCTTCTGGCGTGATTGATATATTAAATTATGGAGGGATTGGAGGGCGGTTCATTGTTAGGACTTTGTAGTTTCCTCTTTTCACTTGTTCGGATCATGCCTGGTCCTCCTGCCTATTGTATAATCTTTTCTTCCTAATAAAATCTTTTCTATTACATTATGTTTTTGCACAACTGAACATAATTATACTGGAAATATTAGATTGTTCATAGAAAATTTAAAATATAAAGGTAGGCAAACTATGACTCAATTAGCACTGCGCATTTATTCCCGTGTTCCTTCTTTAACAATATAGGAAAGGGATTTTCGAATTTCGACAGATTTAAGATTTTTCAGAATAGAAAAAAGTGGTCGTGTATCTTTCTAACTTGCCTCGTATCTTATTCATGGTACAATTTATGCTTCTGTTTGTATAATTAATTTCGGTTATGGGTTGTTATTCCTATAGTTTTGATAGTCTTTTATATCTTGAATGTTGCAGCCTGTGGGGTCTGCCACTCTGACCTTCACGTATTGAAAGGTGAACTTCCATTTGCTAGACCTTGTGTCTTGGGGCATGAGATCACCGGTGAGGTGGTTGAACATGGACCACTCACTGATAGTAAAATCACTGAAAGGTTTAAAAACTGACATTCTTTTTGAAATATGTTTTATTTCAGTATTAATATAAACTAAACTTCATCATAAATTACAGCTTGGGTTTTGTATTATTCTTCAGATTTCCTGTCGGAGCTCATGTTATTGGAGCTTTCATAATGCCTTGCGGTAGCTGCTTCTACTGCAGTAAGGTGACTATATTAATGGAGTCGCCATTTTTTTATATCTGTGACACCATCATACTCGAAGAACATGCCTTGCCAATCTGACATTGTTAATGTTTGAGTGAAAACAGGGTCAAGATGACTTATGTGAGGACTTTTTTTCTTATAATCGAGCAAAAGGCACCCTCTATGATGGAGAAACACGTCTGTTTCTCCGTAACAATGGTAATTATTCTTTCTCCTATTAACTTTCTCACAAATTTTGAATCCAAATTTACATTCTCATTAATTTCAGTCTAACCTAGCAATTTGGACTTAAGATGCATTACCCTTATATTTAGAATTAAAGGTTCAAATAGTCATATATCTCTGTGATCCTTATCTTTAGCACGTGAAGCATGGACTTTGGGTTCATGATTCCCATGTAGTGTTTTCCCCTTTGTCTTTATCATGTGAAACTTTGATGAGTCCAAGTATTGTTTTTTAATGACTTTAATAACACATTTCTTCAAACGCTTACTATTAAAGTAGAGAGAAACTATGGTTTTGATATTTTTATTGTAGGAAGAGAATAAAAGAAATGGAGGGTAATTGCAGTAAATGGAATAAATTAATGGAAGTTTGATCCTTGGTTGTGCTGGTGTCATTGTGTTGCAATGGTTAATTGAGGGCTTTGGATATGCATGAAACTGGACAATAAATAATTGAGAAAGGGCATGCATTTTACCTTGATTAAATCAAGTTTTAAGTCGAAGGTTTTTGTTCAAGGGTTTAAATCAAGGGAAATCTTGTAATATATCAAAAAATATCAAGTCGATGATTTTTTGGTTTTGTGCATACATTGTCTTTCTGTTCTACCATCATCATACTACTAACCTGGTGGTAATTCAGCAGCACTCCACACTCTACGGAGTGGCGGATTTGGGTTATAAGGGACGGGCTCAATATGTGATGTACTGATGTTTGTGGGTGAGTTTGATATCCAAAAGATGAAGTTGATGAGGGAGGGAGTTACCTAGTATTGTTGTGTGAGATGCATGTGACCTTTTTGGCCTAGATTTTTAGTAGACTCTAATGAGAGGTCTGATTGTTTATTCGTTTTCCTCTAGCCTCTTATATTTGGAAAGTAAATGTTCCCTCAAAAATTAAGGTTTTTATGTTGCCCTTAACTCTTGGTCAACTTAATATTAATGATATGCGTTAAAGGCATAGGCTTTACAAATCTTTATCCCTAGATGTGTGTATAATGTGTTTGAAGGATAGTGAATCTCATTATCATTTATTTCTTCATTGTTCGATGGTTTGGCGATTGTGGTGCTGTTTGTTTATTGTGATGGGTGAAAGTTGGATGTCCCTCTTCGGTGGAAGATCTTTTACTATGCAAATTCAAGGGTTTTGGTTATACAAGTGATAGGAGGATCCTTCGGAGATGTGTTTGTTTTGCTGTTTTGTGCCTTTGTGGGGATTTGGATTGAGAGGAATGCTAGAATTTTTTGCGATCGAAGTACAAATATTGAGTTACTTTTGGATAAAATATCTTTCTTTGCTTCTCTTTGGGTTCATGCAATGAGAGCTTTTGGAGAAATTTCCTTATCCGATCTTCAAAGAGATTGGCAGACGGTGCTTCATTAATATTAAGTATTTTTTCTTCTCATTTTTGTTTTCTTTAATTTCTGTTGGGAGGACTTCTTGTTCTTGTCATGCGTTGTAATTTTCTCTTCAAATCAATAAAGTATTCTTCTTTTATCAAAAAAATAAAAGTAAAAAGCTACCATAACGTCTAATTATGACAAAAATTTGTTCAGGGAGGGGCAGTTTTTATATAAACATCCTAATATCGTCATGTGAGATGCATGTGACCTTTTTCATCATGTTTCTTCATATAACCTAGGAAGGGTTTAATTGAAAACTAAAAAACTGTATATATAAGGCTTAGTATGACATAAAAAGTCCTTCCATTATCAGTTCTTTTTCATTTAAATATCTGTCATGCTTTACTTTTGGTATTTTGATTGTTTTGCTTCTTTATGGGTCTATGCCATGGGTGCCTTTGGGGCAAATTCTGTTTCTGAACTCTGTAGAGATTGTTAAGCTACTTCATTAGACTATTTTTTTCCACTTGTTATAGGATGGGTGGACTTACTTGTTTTCCATATGCTTGTTGTATTCCGGGTATAAATTGGGGGGTTAATTACCTTAACTAAATAATAATTAGTGATAATTAATTCCTGAATTTATCCGTATCAAGAAATGTGGTCTCCGTCAGAAAATGGCTCCTGGTGGGCCCCACCCGGGAGGCCACCAAGGCCCCCGTATTGCCACTTCAAGTTTGGGGAACTCAACATGCTTCTTAACATCCCTCACCATCTATCGTGAGTGCCCAAGAAGGAGCCAATGCAAGACATTGACTATCTCCATCCAAAAGGGTCAAAATTGGCCGAGTATGGGAAACTGACAAGAAAATGGCCAAGTATGGGACTCCTCACTATGTGAGCTAATATGAAGAGAGGCCTTATGACACCACATGGCACACACCTCACACTCCCACAAACAAGCAAGAAAGAATGAAGAAAAAGAAGATCAAACAAGTATAACATGAAGGCATGCAATCGAGCAACCAAAGAAGCAAAACTAGGCAACCACTGTGAGTTGGGGACACACCCTAGGGTCGGCCCCAATGTTGTCCTGCCCTCATGGTGGGTTGCCCAAGTACTCCTTCATCCCATGTTCCCAACACTTCGTCAAATTCAAGAAGGAATGCAAGAAAGGACCAAGTGGGGAGAAATTGAGGAAGGGAACCACCATGAGGAGGGAGCACCCCATAGGGTAGCCCCCAACCTCCATAGGGTAGGCCCCAACATAGTTCTCCTCATGGTGGAGTTGCTCTAAGGGTCTCTCATCATATCTCACCTCCAATACTTAGTCAAATTCAAGAAAACATGCAAGAAAGGATCAAAATTGGGAAAAACTAAGCACCATGAGGTGGGCGGGTATGCCCTAGGGTTGGCCCCAACCCCTAAGGTCGGCCCCAAGGTATGCACCCCCTCATGGTGGAGGTTGTCTTAGTGTCCTCATGCTTAACACTTTGTCAAAATTAAAGAAAGTTACGCAAAGAAGCATCAAAGCAAGAAGGAACCAAGGACACACCACCATGAGGTGAAGGAGCCGACCCAATGTCGGCCCCAACATGGACCTCCTTCATGGTGAGAGTCCTCACTTGCTCTATCATCACATATCATATCCACACATGGCCAAATGCAAGAAGGTGTGCAAAGAAGAATAAAATGAAGGAAGGCCAAAGAGGGAGCCACCATGGGTTGGAGGGGATACTCTAAAGTCGGCCCCAACCCTTAGGGTGGGCCTCAAGTGGTGCTTCCCCATAGCGGGGGCTGCCCAAATGCTCTCTCCCCACACCTTACTCTCAACACTTGACTAAATTGAAGCAAGAGAAAGGCTACCATGAGGTGGGAGGCCACCCTAAGGTCGGCCCCAAGGGGGTTCCCCCTCATGAGAGGCCTTTTCACTCACCCGATACTTAGCCAATTTCCAACCAAGAGGAAGAAAAGAAAGATGTACCTTCAAAAGTAGGCTCAAAGTACACAAGTAGGCTAAGCCCGAAGTGAGGAAGTCAAGCAACTTAAGCTTTCAAGCAACCAATTGGCACCATGAGCACAAGGTGCATGCCAAAGCTTCAAGGATGAGGTTATTTGTTAGAATGATGATGTCATGAGCGAGCGTGGTGATGTCATAATGAAGAGATAGTTCTTTCCCAACTGTTCCAAATTGACCCAATATGAAGAATAACGGTTAGAGATGGCTATTTCAGGAAAGACGGATTACCTCTCTAGCCTCCAATAGAGGGTCGAAGGGGTTGTCTAGAAGTGAGATTCGGTGAGTGGTTTGGGCTGGCGGATGGAGACGTAGGGCAAAACGGACTCTAAAAAGGTAATATTTGCACTTAGACTGATATTGTAGTTACAATTTATAAGTGACAGTTAGGTCATGTGCACATGGGTGGACCCCTCTCGTGAAGCCTATAAATACCCCTCGATCAACCAAGATCGGTTAGTAAGATCAAGATCAAGAATTTAAGCTAAAAGGTATAAATACCCTACTTCACTTTGATCTTGTATACTTTGTCAAAATTTGTGTTTTTGTGTTTTTTATAAGAGTTAAGTCATGTACTTTGCTGTGATTGGACCCTATGAAGCAGTTAGGTCGTGTGCCTTTAAATGGTGGACTTCTCGTAAACTGTCTCTTGACCAAAATATAAATTTGGGCAACCTGTTGAAAGAGTGTAATCGGCGTCGGCAATTGTTTTTAGGGGAGGCCTTGATTTGTCGAGTGTATGTTGTTTAATGATGCTTTTAGTTAAAAAATCGCACATCGCATACGGTGGACCCTCATGAAGCTCTGAGTAAATACTCTTAAACAATAAACAAATGGGATGTAGTGGATGGTCAAAGTAGACCATCCCAGGTAACATTCATGTTTTCTCGGAAAACCCGAAAAAGTAAGAACAAGCTTTCACATTTGGTAGCTCATAAATCGTGATTATGTTGTTTTTTAAGCGAAATGTTACTTTGTAAATGTTCTATGACGACAACGACTACATAATTGACCATCGAGATCTCATGAAACATAATGCCCCTATAAATAATTGAGCCACAATAAGGCCCCACGAACTGCTTGCTTGACAAATGGTTTTAGATGGCCAAATCTTCTTGTTGGTTTGTAGTATGATCAACTAAGTATTGTGACTTGTGAATTGTAACATAAACACTTCTAAGATCTGGGAGTTTATCGTTGGATGTAGAACCTTTGATGTAACATGGAGAAAATGATTTAATATTATGAAAAAATCATTTTAAATAAGGATTTAAAAATATTTTGAGTTATAAAATGTAACTTTTTTAATATTTTTAGAGAATTTTCCCTTGTATTAAATAAATAAGTTAAAAATGATTTTATTGATTTAAAAATCATTTTAAATGAGAATAAAGTATTATTATAAAATATAATTTTCAATATTTTTGAGAATTTTCATTAATAAATTAATATTAATGATATTAGATTTATTTAATTATTATATTAAATAAATGAATTAAAAAATAGTTTTATTGATTTAAAAATCAATTAAAAATGAGAAAAATGATTTAAAATATTTTAAGTTATAATTAATGACTTTTAATATTTTGATAATAATTTCATTAATATTTAAATATTAATGGTGATGATTTAAAAATGATTTTTATTATAAATACCCCTCCTCTTCATTTGAGAGGAGGTTGAAACTTTGGAGAAACTTGTAAGAGTTTGAGAGCTTCTCTCTCTAGAAACCACTTTCTCTCTCTAGAAGTGATAAGCACCAAGTTGCTATCATCAAGAAGTCTTGCTTGTTGGTCTTGGTGGCTAGGTTCCATACTTGGTCTCCACGGGCCCAAGGAACCTCTCCAAAGGACTTAGTTTCCCAAGGAGCTAAGTCCTAACACACCCAAACCCACAAACACATACACACACAACCCTAACACCAAGGGTTCTGCCCATATTGCCTTGAAGAGTCCGCCTTCGATCTCTCCCCTCGTCTCCAATCTCACATGCCTTTGTGGAATTCTCAGCTCACCCGATCAATCAACGAACCTGAGCGCAACGAGAAGTGTAATGGTATAGGATATCATTGTATTGTACTCAACATTTCTAAAGTTATCAAAAGATAATTGATTAATGGAAACATCATTTTGTTAGTTAATCTTGTTTGAGTAGTCGTTTAATTATACTTTTACATTTCTCGGTCTTACACTTGTATTCTCTCTTTTCATCTAATAAAGTTTCTTCTTTTATCCAAAAATGTTGTATTACTATTACGCTTCTTTTACCACATGAATTTTAAGTATCATTTCTCAATTCTTCTAATCCTATTACTTGCTTGTCTTTCTTTCGTTTCTTTCAGTCGTATGCTTACTCTTTTTCTTTTTTGTTTTTTTTTGGATAAAGTGAAAATAAAATTTAAATTTGGCACCAAGGGGGCACCACTCATGTTGATGCAGTGAAAAATATCAAAGAAGATTTGAATTTCCATTTATTTGAATTTTTATGGAGATTGACATATTGTATGTATATCTATGTATTATTTAGGGGAATCTAGTAGATTAATTTATTTTTGGCTCGTTTATATTTTGGTCTTATTTTTCAAATTTTTATTAGGATTTTATTATTTTCCTTTATTTTGTGTTCCTTTACCGAATAATGTCTTTGTATTCGGCTCAATCCTTTTACTAAAAGATTGGGCCGAGTTTAATTGCAATTCAATTAAGAGCGAAGGGATTCGATTTCACCTATGATCAGATTAGTGGGCAACCATAGTTTACTTGTTTAGTAGTATTGATAAAAACAGATCAGAAGATTTGGAAACTGAATCCACGTAGGAATGATTAAAGGTTCAACCCACGATTTGAAGTAATTGTTGGAAAGTTGTTTAGCACCATAAATATGTTATCTTGGTTTTTGGATTAATCAATCTTTTGAAAATTATTGTCAATTTCTCTTTGAGAGTTTTTATCTTCCTTGCAGATTCAGTTTTATCTTTTTCGTGTTAGTACGATAATCGACCATCAACATTTGTGTTATAGACTTACTGTCTAACCACTATTATGCTACATCAAGTGTCGTAATAGCTTGGATAATTGTATCTGTAAGGGTATGACTGAAATAACAGTTGGAATTTCTAAGTATTTTGGAGAAAAATTGAATTCTAGAGCCGACGATTATGTAACTTGTGATGCTATTCACCTAGACCGAGGTCGAGACTTGAGCATAGTTTCTAACTGTTCTCTGTTCATCTGGTTATCCCCGGCTACAATCATCACGAATTGCAACCCCTTCATCATTGGAAAACTGCCACCACCACCAACTTGACGCCGGGCGGGATAGCGATTATCCTACGGGCTGGTAAACAATTGAATTCACAAATAAAGGAACAAGAGATTCACCAGAAAACACAGAGAAATCTCTCTAATGTGTATAGTGTATTTATCAAAATTCAAGTTATTGAATTCAACCCACAAGTCGGGTTTATATAGATAGCAAACTTTATCCCCAAGTCACTCTAGAATATTCCTAGAGATATGAAATAAAATCTTTCTAGGGATGTGAAAAAGATTCTAACAAACTTCCTAAATTTACGGAAAAATAACAACCTAACAAATAATAAAATTTACTTAACAAAAAATAAAAGAAAACAATTTAAACTATGTGATCAGTCGAGCTTTGAAGTAAAGTCGTCCTTCTTTCTCCCGAAGTCGAAGGTGGAAGTATTCCCGAAGCTGTTGTCCCGAAGCGGAAAGGATTAATGCCGAAGCTCTTGTCCCGAAGCGGAAAGGACTAATGCCGAAGGTGACCTCGTCGTTTGTGACGATCTTCCCGTTCATGATACTCCATGGCAATCATCATATTATCTGATAACTCGACATCTTCAGTCTCAAACCATCCTGCATCAGTCACCCTAGGTTGAGAAGAACTCGTCCTCGAGTCCTCAGTTTGTTTAGCAAACTGCTCGAAATAGGGGCTTAGATGTTTAACGTTGAAAACGTCTGAAGTTCTGAGATGATTTGGAAGGCGTAACCGATAGGCATTATCGTTGATGTGCTGCAGAATTTTGCAAAGGCCAATTTTTCGATCTTTAAGTTTATTATATTCGCCAACAGGAAAACGATCTCGTGTAAGTACAGCCCAAACAAGATCTCCAACTTTAAAAACAACTCTACACTGATGTCTGTCGACCCGAACCTTGTATTTAGCATTGTTGTCCAAGATAGACTTGTACACTTGATCATGAGTAACCTGAAGATGATCTGCCATTTCTTCTACTTTGGGATGTATTCGACCAATCCAAGGAACAGGAACCAAGTCCAAGACTCCATAAGGGTTCTGTCCACAAACTATTCAAATGGACTCATGTTGATGGTTCGATTCTTCGAGCGATTATAAGCAAATTCTGCTTGAGGAAGTGCCAGATCCCATTGCTTTGCCTTATTTCCAGCCAAACACCTTAGAATATTACCCAAGGTTTACCACCGGGTTTGACCATTGATTATTCGAGGATGGTAAACAACTTGTTCAAGTTCATTGCGTTTCGAGCTTTTCCCATAGACTCTTCCAAAAATTACTCATAAATTTAGTATCTCGATCAGAAGTGATAGACTGTGGTATGCCATGTAAGCGTACAATCTCCCGAAAGTAGAGACGGGCGATCCGAGCAGCATCCATGGTCTTCCGACAAGCTACGAAATGAGCCATTTTAGAGAATCGGTCTACGATAACCATAATAGAATCTGAAGCTCTTTGAGTTCGGGGTAGGCCTAAGACAAAATCCATGCTAACATCACACCAAGGCCTTTTAGGAACAGGTAAGGGAGTGTATAATCCTGCATTGGTAAGAACTCCTTTTGACTTCTGACAAGTATAACACCCTCTTACGTAGTGATTCACATCGCTCGAGATCTTTGGCTAGTAATAGTCAGTTGCGATTAAGGCCAAGGTTTTATCTTGTCCGAAGTGTCCTTTGTGAAGTTCACTCATTATTTGTTGCCGAAGCGAACAATCAAGAATGCATAGCTGGAGTCCTCGAAACAAATATCCTTTATGTAAGATAAATCAGATCGTCGACCTTTCCGTATGTCTTGAACTATCTTACCGAAGGAAGGGTCTCCTTCATACATCCCAATGAAGACTGCAAACCCTAAAATCTTGTTTTGCATAGTACTAAGGAGTAATGCTCTTCGGCTTAGTGCATCAGCAACTCGATTCAGACTTCCTGCTTGATGTCAAAGAGTGAAAGTGAACTCTTGCAAGTTTGCTACCCACTTAGCATGTCTTCGACTGAGCTTATGCTGACCATTAATATACTTTAAGGCTTCATGATCGATAAGAGAATGAATTCTTCAGATAAGTAATGACGCCAATGCTTCAGTGTTTGGACTAGGGCATAGAATTCCAGATCATAAGTAGAATAATTCTTTCTTGACCCTGATAATTTTTTACTGAAGAAAGCCACTGGCCGTCCTTCTTGACTAAGAACACCACCAATACCAATTCCTGATGCATCACAGTTTACCTCGAAGACCTTCTCGAAGTCAAGAAGTGCTAGTACGGGTGCTTCGGTCTTTTTCTCTTTGATCAACTGAAAGCTATCCTCGGCTTCCTGGGACTATTGAAATGATTTCTCTTTAAGGCATTCAGTGATAGGCGCGACCAACGTGCTGAAGTCTCAGATGAACCGTCTGTAAAAAGATGCTAATCCATGAAAGCTTCTGACGTCATGTATGCTCTTCGGTGTTGACCATGCTGAGATTGCTTCGATCTTGGTTGGATCGGCGTGAACACCTTCGGTGGAGACAACAAAACCGAAGAAGGTTACCGAAGTTGTGAAATAAGAACTCATCTTCTGATTTATGAACAACCGTTCCTTCCTCAAGGTTTCAAATATAGTTCGGAGGTGCTCATGATGTAATTCTGATGTCTTGCTGTATATAAGGATGCCGTCAAAGTAAACAACCACAAATTTTCCCATGTAAGGTCGTAGCACCTGATGCATAAATCTCATGAAGGTGCTAGGCGCATTGGAAAGTCCGAAGGGTGTAACCAACCACTCATATAAGCCTTGTTGTGTTTTGAAGGCTGTCTTCCATTCATCTCCAGGTCTCACCCGAACATGATGGTATCCACTCTTTAGGTCGATTTTTGAAAAGAATCTGGCCCCGGACAGCTGATCTAACATATCAACGAGGTATTAGAAAAACGATACTTCACTGTAATTTTATTAATTGCTTTACTGTCGATGCACATACTCCATGAGCCGTCCTTCTTCGGACTAATAGAGCTGGTACTGCACAAGGGCTCATACTTTCTCGAATGTACCCTTTCTCCATTAAGTCTATCACCTGCTTTTGTAGTTCTTCGGACTCCTTGGGGCTGAGTCTATAGGCTGGTCTGTTCGGTAGACTTGATCCTGGGATAAGATTTATTTCATGTTGAATATTCCTTAATGGTGGTAATCCTGATGGAAGTTCTTCGGGCATTAAGTCAGTGAACTCTGTTAGCCGTCTCTGTACATCAGTTGACACTTCTGTAGTTCCATTTGCCGAACTATCTTCACAAGGAAGTAATGCATACATAACTCCTTCATGTTCCACTTCTGTTAGGAACCTTGTCATAGATAGTAAGTTCGGATTCCCGACTACTCGAGCCGAACTGTCTTCCTCTCGCCGAGGTACTAGCACAACCTTCTTCCCTTTGATGCTGAGGGAGTAAGTATTCTTCCGACCATCATGGATGACGCTTCGATCATATTGCCATGGTCTGCCCAACAGTATATGGCAAGCATCTATTTTCACCACATCGCACCAAGCGTTATCAAAGTACTTCTTTCCAATTTAAAAGGATACTAGACACCTTCTGTCAACGGTTACTTCACTGCCTTTATTTAACCAAGAAAACTTATATGGATTTGGATGGCTATCCGTCTTTAAGTTCAACTTTCGAACGGTCTCTTCGGACACCACATTCTCATAGCTGCCACTATCAATAATTACCTTGCAGACCTTCTCCGCCACTGTGCAAGTAGTGTGGAAGATATTGGTCCTCAACCAATCCTCTTCGGATTCTTCTTTCAGAGTTAGCAGACTTTTGGGAACGACTAGGGTCTCCTGCCCGTCTCCATACAATACATCTTCGTCCTCGTACTCATCATATAGTCTCTCCGAACTCCTCTGCTTCATCGATCATGCCTTCTTCGAAGGTTTTTACCCTTCTGGTTAGCAGGCTTTCGACACTAGGTTGTTTTGTGTACTGGTTCTCCACATTTGAAGCACTTGATGCTAGAATTAAAGTTATCCTGAGGTTGGGGTATAGTACGGGACTGTGGGGATGGGTTCGGTTTGTTGAGGGGATTGCTCCTTGGCATCAGTCTACTGTTGCTCTGCCTCCCGAGCTCGCTCATATGCTTCAGAAACAGTCCAAAGTGAATGGAGACTGAGGGTGCTTTGCAACGGCTGTGTCAATCCTCCCAGGTACTGTGCCACCATTTGTTCTTCAGTTTCTGATAGATCATTCCTTGTTATCAATTGGTAAAATTCTTCAGTATAATCATCCACAGATCGAGTACCATGTCTTCACAGATGCAATCTCTTAAATAGAGAGTGAGTATATCCAAAAGGAAGGAAGTGACTCTGCATCTTCTTCTTCATCTTTTCCCACTTGGCAATTTTAGTTTTTCCTTGTCTCTCCCGTGAACGCCTCATTTGTTCCCACCAAGCAGATGCTCAGCCTTTTAGTTTGATGGCCACCAGTTTTACTTTAATGTTATCTGGAACCTCCTCATAATCGAATATGCGCTCCACCTCAATCAACCAATCGATGAATCCTTCTGCGTGTAGTGTACCAAAAAATACGGTAGCTCCATTTTGAAACCCAGATCACTACGACGGTCCTCACGGTCACGTCGTTCCCTTAGCTTCCTCCTCTGGTGGTAAGGGTTTTCGTAACTCGATTCAGAATCATAGGATTCTTCATCGTGTTCAAGATGTGGGACTTTCTCCTCCGGAAACTGTCCACAATAGCCTAGGTGTGGGACTTCCTCCTCCGGAATTTGTCCATGACGCCCCAGATTTTGCGCTGCTAGGCGCTAGGTTAACTCTGTAACCTGTCTCTGTAAATCCTCAATCATCACGTCCTGGATGCTACGATCACGGTGTGAGACTTCTTCAGCCAGAATTTGCCCTCTACGACCACGACCACCAGCCATTAAAACCGATGAGTCTACTCCCAAAAAGATGCTTTGAGCTTTGATACCAACTGACGCCGGGCGGGATAGCGATTATCCTGCGGGCTGGTAAACAATTGAATTCACAAATAAAGGAACAAAAGATTCACCAGAAAACACAGAGAAATCTCTCTAATGTGTATAGTGTATTTATCAAAATTCAAGTTATCCAATTCAACCCACAAGCCAGGTTCATATAGATAGCAAACTTTATCCCCAAGTCACTCTAGAATATTCCTAGAGATATGAAATAAAATCTTTCTAGGGATGTGAAAAAGATTCTAACAAACTTTCTAAATTTACGGAAAAATAACAACCTAACAAATAATACAATTTACTTGACAACAAAAAATAAAAGAAAACAATTTAAACTATGTGATCTGTCGAGCTTTGAAGTAAAGTCGCCCTTCTTTCTCCCAAAGTCGAAGGTGGAAGTATTCCCAAAGCTGTTGTCCCGAAGCGGAAAGGATTAATGCCGAAGCTCTTGTCCCGAAGCGGAAAAGATTAATGCTGAAGGTGACCTCGTCGTTTGTGACGATCATCCCGTTCATGATACTCCATGACAATCATCATATTATCTGATAACTCGGCATCTTCGGTCTCAGACCATCCTGCATCACAACTTTAGGCTTCATCAAATCCACAAGCCTTCACCATTGGCAACCAAAGTCACTGGCATCTCAACCTCCTTCAAATTCTCAATCAAATACTTTCCACCAAAATTGCCATCCAAGAGCCATACCCACCAGAATCATCATCTTCACAACTGCCAACAAATTGAATCCCTAGTTGTCGCTGGCAAACAAAATCACTACAGCGGCGCCACCATTCTCTTGCCGCACTGTTAGTCGGGCTTGTAAATCTTGGGGCTGCAATTCCATCTGCCACCACAACTGGAAATCCAAGCCTCATTACCAAAATCCCAAACTCAGCTGTTTGCAAAAATCGAAAAAGTGAAAGCCACTGCTCCCACTTCTTCTTCGCTCTGATTTGGTGGAACAGAATGACCAAGAGCTGTATTTCTCTACATTGAAATTTGCCTACTTTTCGCCCTCTACAACCAGTATTTCTGACCTCAGCCGTTGTGCGTCGAAATTATAAACCCAAAGGCCATTAATAAAGCCACCGCTGTGGTGTTTTTAAACTGAAGCTGTTGTCAGATTTCACAAGCCATTGCTGCGTCAATCATTGTGTTGTCGATCCCTCTTTCTTCTTTGGTGCCGACAAACTACAGAGGTAATAGATCTAGGTTTCAAATAAACTTGGAAAAATACTCTTTAGATCCCTCTTTTTGTTTAGTTGATCCTTTAGGCTTCAAGTTTTGTAAGCTTCAAGTTACACCCTTTTGCTTTTAATATTTTGAGATTCAGGCCTTGAACTTGAGTTTTTGATGGAACTACCCTTGAAATTTTACAGTATGGTCCCTGAAAATATTTTTTGGTTGAAATTATGATTTTATTATCTCATGGATACAAGGAAACCTATTGTGGATTTTATGTGTGCACCCACCTATGATATTTGTCATTTTTGACTTGCTGAATATGACAAATGATTTTGTTCATTGCTTGTTCGACATTGTAAAATACTTTATCATTATGTTTTCATGAACAAGATAAAATCAGATTGGTAACACGTTAACTTTGCTGGTATGCATCAAGATGGTGGTCTAGCATATACTATGCATTCTTGCATAGAGGTATGAGCGAAATTTCTTTTTTGGTCAAGGATGAAATCTCTCATAATTCATGAATTTTATCAACATGACTTCACATATATTACTTCTACGTTGGATAGATTGGTTGCAAATTTTTTGAGATATTATGATGAGTTTTATACTTAGCCATACATTGCTATCCAAAACAAGTGAAAGAAGTTATTATTTCCCAACAAAAGGTTTCAAATATGGTATCAAAAATGTTTAATCGCATGAAAAAGATTGTGAGTCCAAGAAATTCATTGAGACCAAAGATTGTTGAAGAGTCAAAGGCTATCATTTTAGTTCATGCATTTGAGAAGGTCATTGATTCAAAACTGATGTTTAAGGACTCAAAGGGAGAATTCAAAGACGAGTTTCAGATAAGGAGAAGCCAACTTAAGAGATTCAAGCATGTGCTATTTTCGAAGTTTAAGAGATTCAAACATATGATATTTTGGAAAAAATCAGTTTGAGATTGAAGCTAGTAGTGTTTAAGAATCCCCAATTTTTGATGAGTGTCCTATTATTGAGGAGAGCATAGAAGATGTCACAAAACCTAAGGATGAGAATCCTACATCAAACATTATTGCTCATGAGATTGTTCCTATGCAAGATCAAGGACATTGAAATTATTGATTTTATTATTCTTGAAAATGTCATTGTCATGCAGGTAAATTAAATTGGAAGATGTTGGTATTTTCTAACTTAATTTTAGGATTATTCTTTGAGAAGCAAAAGTATGCAGTTGTGATCCAGCAAAGATTGAAGATTCGTTCTTAGTTTGATACTTGTTTGCCTTAAAAATCCAGGACGAATTCTTTCTAAGAAGGGGAGACTGATGAAATGGAAAATATGAATGAAGTCGGATTTCCATTTATTTTAGTATTTTTGGAGATTTAATATATTGTATGTTTTTTACTTCCTCCGACCCATGAAAAGATGACTTAATTACGATTTTCACATAAATTAAGAAAAACTAAAGTGGAGAAAAGAGAATAAACAAGTTCTAATTTTATCCACAATGGACCCCGCATAAGTAAAATATGATTGTTTCCTTTTTCTAAAAATAACGGGCCCTACTTAAGTACTTTTGATGGTAAAATTGTTTTCGTACAATATTTTGAATTTGATTTGTGTACTTTAGACATCTTTTGGAGCAATTTTTTTTGTACTTTAGCAATCTTTTGTTGGACGGAAGGAGTATTATTTATGGTCTAGTGGTTTAATTTACTTTTGGTCTGTTTAAGTTTTGGGCTTATTTTCTAATATTATTAGGATTTTATTGTTTCATTTATTTTAATTTTCCTTTTCCAGGTAGTCGTAGGAAAGTTGTTTAGAACTATAAATATATTATTTTAGGGTTTTTGGAAAAACCAATCTTTGATTTTTTTTAATTATCAATTTCTCGTTGAGAGTTTTTATCTTGTGGATTCTGGTTGTTATCTTGTTCATGTTAGTACGATAACTAGCCATCAATTTTTGTATTAGAGCATTACAGTCTAACCACTATTCGGTTGTGTCACGTACCCGGAGCAAACATATGGTTGTCTTTGAAAAATCAAAATTCTTATATAATAATTGGTTTTGAGTCCTTTTTCAAGCACTTCTAATTGATTTGTTTACCAAGTTTTTCAACATTTCCTTGAATTTATAGCTGTTCTTTTTCATACAAATTGAAGTAGAGATACAAGGTTGTGTCTAATTTGTAATTGTTCTGCACCATTTCAGGAGTTATTATTAATTATTTTTTTTGATATCGTTAATACATGAATGTCAACATTTTTTTACTCATTTCTCAACAATTACTTGAAACATACATTAACAAAGAATTTTAATTTCCTCTAGCTTCTTTGTGTATTCTTGAGTGAGTACAAGAACTGTGAAGCCCCAAAATTCGGGTACCTTTAAACCCTGGATATAGTGTTTGCTTTCTGACAAATATACAAATACATCTAACTATATAATATTAATGACATGGATGTAATTACTATATTATTACATCATATCCGTTCAATCCCAGGTTCTATGACCATTACATGCTCAAAGCATAATAATATTATCTGTAACATAATATTACTATTCTATTACAAGTCTTCTATTCGTTTATCTTCTTCTTTCCCTCGTCCTTACCGGATCTTTCAATAATTTAAGCAAGGATGAGCATTAAATTGTCCAACAAGTATAACAGCTCAATAACAACAAAAGCAAGAATCATATGATCATTATTCAACACCTGAGCAATAGTTGTGAAATATTCCGAATAAATAGGAATAACAAACTTTCTTTCATTTAACACATTTTTGAAACAACATACTGAACATTTATACCGAGAGGTCATACGACCAAGAACTTTCTTTTACTTCCTTTGAAAATGTTTAACAATAATTCAACCGTAAATTGTCATTACTTATGAGTACTTTTAGGTGATCAGCCTATGGTACTCTATGTTGATCAACACTCTTACTTTTAAACGACTATATGCGTTTGTTTTGGACACCTTGTGTGTCAGTCGAAATATTCGACCAAAACTTTGGTTTGTTCATTCTCAGGCGTAACCTTTGAATCCGTACCAAAATAATTTGGTTTAGACAGCTCTACTTAACATCAATAATATTTCAATGATTCAATCTCAAATCGATAAAACATTTTAACATTTGTTTAGCCGAAACAAATGACATCGACACTTCCTTCCTTAAACAGTTCCTGGATATTGAACTTTAAAGCTTTAACAGTTTATGTCATAGCATAGCTTGGATACTTGTACAAATACCAAGAGATTTGCATAGGCATATAATTCACACAATCATACAAGAATTGTGCACATTTGATCTTAAAAACATCACATAACATTCATAAGAACATAATCCTTAGCGTTCTTCTAAACTTCCTTTAACTCCTTTCGAGTCCTACATGATATCATCACATAGACACATCAAATTAGTCACAAATAGACTCCACATATGGTTTTCATTACTCCTATTTCATTTCTTTCCATGTCCATGTTGTTTAGACTTGGAGCAATTTTTTTGTTAGTTTGTTGTAACTTGTTATAGCGTTTCGGCGTTTCGAAAGAATCACCACGCCTTGTGCCTGATTGCACTACAGTCCTAAAAACGCCTAATTTTGACCTTGATCCTGATCTTAACTCCCAATTCTTATTAAATGAAAGTTGTAGGTCTACTTCTTATCTTCCCAGGTCATCTTGAATCACCTCAATCGGAGTTCATACGAAAGAATTATACTCAATTTACTAAAGCACGTCAGAGCTGATTTTGGCCTAACATTTGACCAGCGCATATATGCAAAATTAGCCTTTGGGCAGTGTATATACGCCCAAGTGCAGAAACCCGGCGTATACCCAGCGTATATACGCCCAGCCCTTGATGCTTAAACCCAATTTTTGCAACTTTTGCCGCACCTACTTCGCCGCTCCATTACTTCGTCATTCGATATTTGAATGAGTCCGTTCTTGATCTATTTTCTTGCTCGTAACATCCTCTATCAATCCCCTCGGGTGGAATAATTTTTCTGATTCTATAACAAGCCTAAAATTTGGCTCAAAAATCCTTCGTAGCCTTGTTTTTCAACTTAACAATCTTAACGTCTATTCTTCAATTCTTCGTAACTAACTCACCCGTAGTCAGAATGAGTTCGTTCTTGAGCTTACGACTCATTTTTACTATCTACGCTATTCCCACAAAAAACAGTTTTTCGGATTCGTTAATTAGGCATACAATTCGCCCGGAAATCGTACCAAGGTAGGGTTTTCGATGTTCAACGTCTTTTACTAGAATTTTTGCCATAACTTTGTTATAGTACATTTTTGTCCGTTCCACTTGAAACATTTCCATAACTTACATATGTACATTTCCTTCTTCCCGTATTTTAAGATTTTAATTCTTAGCCTACGAACAATGATTTACACTAGTCGAATAGACACAATCAATACGATTTTCATGCTTTCTTAGCTTGGTTCATTACTTTAACTTTGTTTCCACTTTGTATACATATATTGCCGGTAATTATTAAGTCCTCTAAGTTTATGATCCTTATTTTTTTGGATCCTTCATGATCCACCACCACAACAACAACCACCAACAAAGCATTACAAAAGCTTAAGGAGATGATGAAGAGTTAGGGTTCCTTACCTTTTTTGTAGCTTGACTTTGGTGTAGTTATTTTACTTGCTTGCTCTACTTACTCCTTCATAATTCAAAATTCTCTCTCTCACACAATTTGTGTATAGTTTCTTTTCTTAATTTGAAAGTAGTAAGGATTTGTGAAGGAAAGGCTTGCTATTTATAGGAAATGCAAGAGTTTTGGTATTTAGCTCTTCCAATCTTATTAGTTGATCACCTAGCTTAGGGTCTTGCATAGTCAATCCCCTCAACTTCTAACATCTTATAAACCATCCCCTTATCATTCAACACCAAGGCTAATCATGGTTGAGTTAAAATGATCAAAGGAGACTTTTTGGTTAAGGAAATAATGGCAAGTGGTTGGGGCATTAATGGTTGCTTGTTTAAGCACAAAACATACCATTTATGTAAAGTTTTGGCCAAGCTTCTCCTTGAAGCTTCATGTGGCCGGGTCCCCCCTCCCCTTTGGTTCTCATTCCACATTCATTTCATCTACTATTACAAGCTTGGAGGATACACAAGCTTCTCACCTTTACCAATTTTGACTTTGATCAAATTGGACTTAGTTTTGGGCTTCTATTTGGGCTTCTCTTATACTTTGTTTGGGCATTGATTAAATCATTCTTGGGCCTCCTACATTAACTTTCATTGGGCTTCCAATTGACAATGCCCGAAGGTTTAACAATTAAATTGATTCTCGGTTGACTTTCGTACTTCGTTCGATTAGCCGAAAAATTGTGTTTTTTCGTTTTTGTATTTTATTAGAGATTACGTCTCGTGACATCATATAAACGCTATGGCGTCATTCGAAATATTGAAAAAACGTAAAAGCGTTTTCTGCGTGAATAGTATTTTTACGTCTTTGTTCTGAAAATTTTTATTTTCTTATAAGAAACCTAGTTCATAAATTCTAACACGTAAACATATTCCAGGTCATAAAATCGACTTTTAAAAACATAACACAATAATATTAATAAAATCTCATTTTATTAAATAATATTCTTCAACCTAGTTACAAGGTTAAACACGATTGCTTGATCGTTACACGAACACTAGAAAAAAATAAACAAAATTAATTGCTTGGATATTGACATTCACCAAAAACTGGAGGTACCTCGTGACTCATGCAGTTGACTAGATAACACTATTTCATTTTGGATGGCTGTAGATAGATGATATCTGCTGGCATTTGCAGAGTCTTCTTGGTGTTTTTATGTTATTTAGAATATCATTTTGTTTCAACTTTCATGGGAGTATTTATTATGTATTTTTATTTCGTTTTGGTCCGTGAGAAATGCTAGAATTTTTAGTGATAGTTGTTTCCTCCATATTACAAGATAGTGTTCTTTATTGCTTCCATTTGGGAATTGACTTTTGGGACTCTTAGAGGTGTTTCCCTGTTATCTCCAAAGGGAGACAGGCAGTTCTTTTTTAGAACTTTGTACTCTTTTCCAATAATTGTTCTTATTAGGACTTATTGTCCTAATTTTTTTGTTTCTATCTTCTCTCAAATAAAATTTTGTCCTTTCTTTAACAAAAATATATACCCAGAGAATTGAATTGTGTTTGCTTACTTTTGCAGGGAAACCAGTCTATATGTATAGTATGGGTGGCCTTGCGGAATATTGCGTTGTGCCAGCACATGCATTGTCTATTCTACCCGACTCTTTGCCTTATACAGAATCTGCTATTTTAGGATGTGCAGTTTTTACTGCGTATGGTGCTATGGCTCATGCGGCAGAGGTGCGTCCTGGTGATGCTATTGCTGTGATTGGGATAGGGGGTGTAGGCTCAAGGTAAATATCTAAGGTTGAGAATATTAAAAGGCATGTCTTATCTTGAAAATCGACTGATACAGACAGGGATTCAAATAATATTCCCTCCGTTCCAAAATCAAAAAGCCATGAAATGTTTTCATTCCCATATGATTTGGATCATTTTTTTTTTTACTTTTTAAAGTCAATTTGAGATACTTTCAAATTCAAAATTTATATTAATTTATTTTAAAAAGTTCACTTGTGAAAACTGTTAACTATGTAAAAACTAACTTTTTGCAAGATTTATTGTTTACAAATGTTAAATGAATCACGCCAATTTTGAATTTGAAAATATCTCGGATTGACTTTGGAAAGTTGTATTTGATCCTTATATTTTGGAACAGAGGAGTTTGTGATATGGGTACAATGATAAATGTCATTCAACAATTATTAGAAAATTATACAGATTGAGCTGCATGTTTTAATGGATATATATTTAGTGCTCCCTTATTCTCATTTCAACTTTCATTTTTTGGGATGTCACTTTCAAAATTAATTTGCCAAATCTCGTTATGATATAGACTGCTTTGAACGTGGTGAATTTACTATGTTAAAAGTAGATGTTCCTAAAACTTTTGATTTTAATTAGCGAACTCTCAATTTGTAAATGGAGGTACCCAAAAAAAAACTCATTTACAATTTGAAAGGACGTAGTATAATATGTCTTCCCACACTGGATAAAATAGATTTGGGCTTTTATTAATGCGAACATCTGTAATCCTTCAAATTAAACATACGTGTGAACCAATTGGATGCATTAACAAATTCATACTCCATCCGCCCCATTTTATTTGACGAAAGTTGACTTGTATGGTCAAATTGACCATTTAAATTAGTAAAGCGTACAAATTCTTATCACTGAACTCCCAGATTTACCTATTCTCATGACACCTCTATTTGTAGAGTTTTCTTTTCAACTTAACACTTTAAACACAACAAAGCAACGTGTCATTACAGATCTATTCAAGTTCACTAACAAAGAAAATGAAAGAAAAAAAACAGCTATACAAGTCGGTGGATGAGTGAGATCATAAAATTCATATCCCCTGCCTCGAGTGCCCCACAGTACCATTCTGAACTCAGTTTAGGTAGTCCTTTCTGGATGTATCAAGAGTTAGGTGGTGTTTGTTTGTGTTTGAATACCTCTTAGTTCACCTGCCTCTGAAGAGGAAAATCTTGTTTGGTAAAAATATTTTTGCCTCTTAATCGTTAAAGAACTCAAATCTTAATTATTAAGAGCTGCCTCTTAATAGTTTATTTAAAATTTATGGACAAAAATAGTCTCAATAAATATTGTACTCCTTCAATTTCAAATTTTAAGATCATTCAAATAAATTTTTTAAATAACTTAGAGGGTTAAAATGGTAAAATAGTGTCTCATTCAGATGTTTAACACTTTTTAGTTATCAAACAGTTTTTTAGATTCAGATGTTATTTCATGTAAAGTATCTAATTTATTAAGAAGTATTAACCATTCAGATATTAATTACTTAGTTTTATCAAACACCACATTAGACACCTGACATGATGATGTTCTCATTATGCATGATGTGCTTTATGTTATTCCCTGTACATAGTAAGCAAATACAATTTTCCAGGACCTACAGGTATGTTAGGTATTGTGCCTGACCCAAGGGTGGTTATTTATCTCTCAGTTCAGCTTCTATTCATATGTTACATATGAACATCCTTCTTTCTCATATTTTATTTGTTTATTTATACTCCTTCCGTCAAACTTTACTTGTTCTAGTTTGAAAGTACATGTCTCTGTTAAGAAATTTTTTTGATCTCCAAATTACCCATCTTAATTACTTTATAATCATCTTTTTTATTTTATTTAATCTTCCAAGTCTTTCTTGGAACAATAAATAAGTGGAGAGAGAGAGAGAGGAGGGAAAAAGGGGGGTGATTGTGATTCTAATGTCAAAGTTAATAGTGCTACTTTTTTCAATGTATATCATGTTGTTTTCAATGATTTTTTTAAAGTTAAATAAGGGTATTATTGGAAAAGTAATGTCAAAAATAGCATTAAAAAGAAATAAGACAAATAAATTTGGACAAACCAAAAAGGAAATTAGGACAAGTCAACTTGGACGGAGGGAGTATTTAGCACTTTTAAGGGATTACAATTCTTTTTCGCAAAAACTAAAAGTCTCTTCACTGAGTATATTTATCTCTATGCATGTGTGTGTGTATATTCATACATATGGGGTAGGAGATCTGGTCATGTTTTATCTGAATTTTCTTTTGTTTTTGCAATGTAATTATGATGGGCCTCTCCTGTAATGATCATAACCAGATAATATGGTCCAGTTGCCTGCAGATAGCACAGGCATTTGGTGCTTCTGAGATTATTGCTGTAGATGTACAGGATGAAAAGTTGCAGAATGCTAAAGCGATTGGAGCCACTCACACCATAAATGCACGCCATGATGATGTCGCTGGGAAGATTAGAGTACTTACTCTTCTTCTATAAACTCAATTTACATGTATTATTATTTATTGTTATATTCTAAAGGTACCACACCACAAAAGCAATTGGGCTTTCTCCTCTCTTTTCTATTAATAAAACTTCTTCTTTTATCTAAAAAAAATAGTAACCACTTTAATCACTTTAGATATGGAAGAAACTGAATCATCAGATCTGGCAGTAGTTTTTGTTATCTAGAATAATTTTAGTTAAATTTCAGTCCTGGTATGAGGAGATTTATCCAACTTATATCGGAGCCTGGAGGTCTGGGCTGGTGTTATTTTTCTAAGGGGCACAATACTTGGATACTAAGTTACATGGTCTCGAATGGAGTGTCCGGTCACAATTAGAGTTGTCGGAAACATGTACTGTCTAAGTGTCGAGTATTAGACACGAGTACTTTTGGGTAAATTGAAGGGGATGAACATGGACCATTTGATGTGCATCAGCTAGGATGATTGTCATTGATAGGGAGTGTGAGAAAGATCTTAGGTCTCTAAGGCTGCATAGACACTTCTCGAATGTCGACATATTCGTGTCGGACACAAATACTCCTAGGACACTTCCAGATACGTGTCTGATACTCTTAGATACTACAAATTTATTATTTTTAATCTTTTTAATTTTGGACATTTTCGGATACTTTAGGGATACTTCTAGATAATTTAAGGATACTTACGGATACATAAAAGGCATTCGGATGCTATGTTATAGCTTGTTCAATGATAATACTAGCTTGCTTCATCTTATTTTTAGTTTACTGCTTTGGTGTCTCATGACTTGAAGATGATTATGGTTTTTTGGATGTAATGTTGGACTCCTTTCTTTTACCTATGTAATGATAAATTCAATGCTAGTAATAGTCTTCGGACTAAGAGAAAATGATGATATTTGATGTGAAATGTAAAGTTCCTACCTTTTGGTTAAGTCATACTAGGTGCTATTATTTTAAATGAATTAAACTTTTGAAGTTAACACTTACTTATGGTTAAGTAATATAATTTATTTATTATATAGATATATGTATATCTATAAAGGGGAATGATCCATAGCACGTACGTGCTACGGATCCTTAAATGACATACGTTATCTCTACCTTTTATTTTAAATATCAACGGACGGGATTAAAAAAGCCAAATCAGTCTTCCGCTACTAATGGTACCGGGCGATTAAAAAAACACAATCCATACGCTACTAATACTAGCGGACGCTAATCAAAATTCTTCATCCTTTCCACGCAAGGAAGGGTTATACTTTATTAACCAGGGTTTAAGGTATATTAACGAGGGTTTAAGGTTTATTAACCTGAGTTTAGGGTTTATAAACTAGAGTTTAAGGTTTATTAAATTTATTAACCTCTTTATTAACTAGGCTTTAGGGTTTATTAACCTTATTAACCTCTAGTTAAAAAACTTTGGTTGCTAAACCACGATTTATAAACCTTAAATCCTAGTTAATAAACTCTAGTTAGTTTATAAACTCTTAATAAACCCTAGTTAATAAAGCCAAACCCGTGGAAGCTGATTGGCGTCCGCTACTATTAGTAAATGTGTGGATTGTTTTTTGCCCATTGCTCACTAATAGTAGCGGACGACTAGTTTGACTTTTTAAATCTCGTTCGTTGATGTTTAAAATAGATGTTAGAGATGATGTATGCCCTATAAGGATCCGTAACATGTACGTGCTATGGATCATCCCCATTTATATATATATATATATATATATATTTATATATATATACAATTTATATCGTATCCTACTTATTTTGAAAATGACATATCAAGTTTCACGTTTCATTTTGTTTCCGTATCCGTATCACATCCATATTGGTACTTCATAGGTTTCATGCATAGCTAGGAAGTAGGGGTGCAATACTTAGCACACGAACTGCGCACTCCGTGTGACGAAGGTGCGGGTGCGCAAGGGTGCAACAACTCTCACGAAAAGCTCGAACAACCTTCATATGCCATATCCCTAAATTTTTTACACAAAGAGTTCATCTCCCACCACAATCGAATATAGAAAGGGAAGAGATCTGAAAAGTGGATACTAGAAGAGAGGAGAAGAGTGAAAGAAATAGAGAATAAGAAAATGATAGAAAACCTACTTGCCATTGCGTCGTTGCTCCTCACCCCAAAAAAATCGACGTAGCCTATGTTTCAGACCTGCATATATTCTATTAATATAATGGTCAAATTACATAAAAGTACCACACCGATATTTCATAATTCTAATTGTAGTCTCACCTTTTATAAACTTTTTAATCCCACCCCTAAGGTTCCAAGTTAAATTAAAGTGGTAGATTAAAAATTAAAAAGACTTGCATATTTGTTGGAGTAGCATAAAATATTTTACTTTGTGATGCTTTTATAATATATTTAATTATATACATATATAATAATAACAATTATAATAATAATAATTAAATATGTGCCATATCCTGCCGCACCTATTTTTTAAGATTTGATGAACTCCTATCCCCGTGTCGCGCACCCATATCCTTGCTTCTTCGATGCATAGTTGTCAATGCGTTAAGTCGAGTCGGTGACCAACCACTTACACAACTAGTCGCCCGACTAGTCATCCATAAAGCGATTAAATTATTTATAACCTGCATTTTATATATATATATATATATATATAATATTCAAAATGACACTAAATATAAAGAAACTATTCATAAATATTTTATTATGGAAACAATCAGCATTGTTAAAAACCATTTCTCAACCAAATATTGAAGCATTTGATATTAAAAAGGCTTAAATATAATTTACTATCCTAAACTATAGGTCATATTCCACTTCGGTGATCCACCTTTCAATTTTGTCAATTAGATGATTAAACTATTAATTTTTTCCACTTTCGTTCAATTAAACTCGCAACATCAGAAATTGATGACGTGGATCCCTAAGTAGGCCATCTTCAGTTTATGTGTAATTAAAAAAAAGATATTTTCGAATATCTTTTACACATTTATTATACATTAGAGGGTAAATATGTCCAAAAAAATTATATCCCATTAAAATTAAAAAAAAAATCAGTCCTTAAATCATCAAAAACACATCTCTCTTTAAATAATTTAGATCAAAATCAACACCATCGCAAAAAAATTAATAAATAAAAAAATAATTCAAATAATTTCATCCAAACTCCTCTATCTGCTAAATAAGATCTAAGGAACCCATTGAAATGGATTAATGTCGGAGCTTCATAACTGATATCAAAAAATAAATGAATCATTTTTTATTTAGCTTTTCTAATGATTTGTCCCGAAGCAAAACAGAACTCCTCAAGGAAATCTATCATGACTCTCATTTGATCCTCAATGGCTTCTCCAAAGAGAGTAGGTCATCTCCAAAAAATAAGTAGGATATGTGAGGGAAACAACTAAACCATCCATAAGCAAAATCAATTTCACCATTTCACTCGGATCTAATAACCATCCTAGTCGGAACGAGAGATTGAAGAAGTTAGGGTCTATCGCCACATGAACAAGCCCAGATCTCTCAGATCTCGTCGACTGCGAAACATTTACAAAGCCCAGATCTGTCTCTAGAATAAAAGGAGAAAAATAGAAAATTCGTCAGTTACCGTGATATGTACGGCCGCTGGTTATCATCACTATAGACGTTAGCTCTGCACTCGTATTCTTCTTCATATCTTTCGTTGATGGATGAGTTGTGTAAATCTTTTAATCTAACTTGAGTTGGGGGATCAGCTTTTTATTTTTGGGGTAACAATAGAAGAGCTAAATCAAATACTTGCTTCATCGAACTATCAACACCGTTGAACCATTGATTGTGATTCTCAGTCCTTCGCCGGAATCGCTGAGCAACAAATTCTCAGAGTTGGGGCTTTTTTCGATTAACTTTGGGGTTTGCTTTTGATCTCGGTTGTTATTGTTTTGAAGCTTTTGATTTGTTTAATTTGTCTGAATGTATGGGTTGTGACCATTTTACCCTTTATTATATCATAATTGTTTAATTCATAATTAAAAAACTACTTTTTTACCCACATCAGCTTCCTATGACCCCACCTAGATAGTCACGTCAGCAATTTCTGACGTGGCAAACTCAATTTGTTGAAATTGGAAAAAATTAATAGTTCAATCATCTAATTGACAAAATTGAAAGGTGGATTACTAAAGTGGAATATGCCCTATAGTTTAGAGTAGTAAATTATATTTAAGCCTATTAAAAACAACTTCAAGGGACAGATAGAGAATAAAAGATGCAATAAAGTCATTACACATCACAAGTCAATTAAGTGCAAAATGCTACATATCACCAACAAATAATAAATATATAAAACAGGAAAACACCAACCAATAAAAGAAGAAACAATCCATTTTTTGTACATAAACAATATTGTGATACTAACATTAAAATTTAAAAATAAAAGAAGAAAAAGAAAGAGAATCGGTACTAAGTTGAGCAAGTCATCTGAAAGCTGCCCAAGGCGATGCGTTGAGAATCTGAGCCTGACTTTGTGTCTGGCAGCAAGTCATGCCCATGCCTTGCCTCTTCCCCACCGACTGGACTACTGCAACGACTTGACAACCATGTTTTCATACTAATAGGGTGGTTAATAAGAACATTAACTACCCATTTGGTAGAGCAGTATATTTTAGAAAAGAACTTTCTCTAGTAGAGTTGTAAAAAAATATTTTGTGTGCTGTCATTGATATTGGTTTTGGTAACTATCTTTTTAATAGCACTTTACAAAGATATTTTTTTTGAGTAGTTTAGGTTTTGAGTAGCACCAAATTTGTAGCTTCTCTTCCAAGAGTGCGGTTACATAAAAAAGCTTTATTCCTAAGGACCTAAAAGCATTTTTGTTATGCTACTAAACACTCTTTATGTAATTTTTCTAATTAAATGACTTTTATGCCATCATACCAATTCAATAAAGGAGCTTTACCAACACTTCATTAACTCGGTCTCTAACAAGGGTAATTAATCAAGTTTTGGAACTTTAGGTTCATTAGTTTGGGGGACTATTGTGTACAAATTTAGACGTCCGGGAAAGGTATTGGAGTTGACCCTTTGGCTGATCACAACATCTTTCTACGTGCAAGGCAGGTTTTGGATGCTGCCTTACTTGCAATCAATGTTGTGGATGCTGTTATGAAAATATATTGTCAGGTCTTGATTCATTTAAGTAGATTTTGAGATGGATTTTATAAGGCTAAGTAGAAATTTGTGAACATGATGATAGAGAAGGGTGATAAGTTGAGAAAATGGGCTTTAGGTTTAGGATGCTAACTTACTTGTGAACATTGTGGCGGAGTATGTTAGGAAAGGAGTTTCTCAGGATTTGATCTTTAACTAGATTACCTTCCTTGTAAACAAGGTGGTGGAGTATGTTAGGGAAGGAATTTGTTGGGATTTGATCTTTAACTAGATTTTGACTCGCCTACAATAATGTGAATTGGAGATTTATGGGCGTAGTGATGTTGAGAAAGGGTGATAATTTGAGAAATGTGCTAGGTTTAGGATGCTGCCTTACTTGTGAACAAGATGATGAAGGATGTTAGGAGGAAAGTTTGTCAGGTTTTGATCTTTAAGTATATATTGACTCGTCTAAGATAAGGTGAATTAGAGGTTTGTGGACATGGTGATAGAGAGAAAGGCTGATAGGAAATTAGAGCTGCTTTCTTCATCTCATTTTTTGGTCAGATTCAACGTAATACTAATAATTTGTTCAAGCTTCTTGGTTGTTGAGACCTAGGATTCTTCCCTGTTGCCTTTTCACCTAATAAGTTCTATGGATCCAGTGGAGAGTCCGATCAGACAGAGGTACTTTGAAGAGTTCGATATGGGTACTCCTTAATTTTGCCAATTTTTTACACTAAAATGAACTATGCAACACCCATGTCCTTGTCAGTACTTTAGGGTAAGTGAAGAGTCCATGTAACATAGCTTTTCACTTTTGTTGTGGATGTACTCAGTTGCATCATTAGAAATAGTGAGTAGGCTGATTTCCAACCTGCTTCTTGCAGATGATTCTAATTATATATATTTATGTATATATATAAGGATCAATTGGGCAATTTGTTTTACTTTAAAGCTGTCTCACTTAAAAGACAAGTATCCTATGATGTGAAAAGAAGCCACAACTATTTATAGAAGAAATGCTCAACAGGGGATATAATTTTGAACATATTGAAATATTGTTAATGGTGCCCTCAACTAATCTCATTGACAATGATCTTTAGATTTTGAGTTTACAATTGAATTCAACATATAGGCAGCTCCCTTTTAATCCCTTTAAAAATGTTTAGTGATGAACTGCCACATTTTTATTTTTTAAGTTATTTTGCATTGTTTGACAATGAATGGTTGTACGATTGTTTATTCTTCGCCATCCCCTTTTCTACTGTTTCTCTACTTTCTGCTATCTATAACAATATATAACAAGGCAAATACTAAGTCATTTTGACTCGGTAGCTCAAAAGGCTTTTTTTTATTTTATTTTCATGTCTTCTAGGTCACAAATTTTGGTTTTCCCAAAAGTCAACTCAGAAGCTCAAAAGTTATTTTTTTTCATAAAATTTTATTATACATTTATTATTAAAGATACAATTTATCATTTGTCACTAAGAATTGAGTAAAGATAAAAAAACAAATAAAGAAAAAACTTTTGAGCTATAAGTCAGCAAATTTAGATTGCTTAGTTAGATCAACTAAAATGTCGTTCAAAATGTTATATATAAAATATACTTGATAAGTCACTTTTAAGCTTACCCGTGCTTTGCATGGGTTATTAAGCTTGTGTTCTGAATTTTATATTGCTTGTACCTAGTAAATTGTTTATAAGACAGACAATTATATCAATTTCTGCTGAAATCATTTCCAATCACAAATGAACATATTTTTCTTAAGAGGATCCCAATTATCTGGTATAATTGATCAGGAACTTACTGGAGGAAGAGGTGTAGATATTGCTGTTGAAGCCTTGGGAAGACCGCAGACATTTATGCAGTGCACCCAAAGTGTGCGAGATGGAGGAAAAGCTGTAATGATTGGCCTTGCAGTCTCCGGTGCTAAAGGCGAGGTAGATATTAACCATCTGGTTCGTAGACAGGTGCGTTAACTGTATCTTCCACTGAATTTATTTTTTGTAAGTTTGTTCTAAAACTCAATTTGTAATCCAAAGAGTACAAGGACAAACAGAGAGCTACAGTATCATATTATATTTGTTTTTGATACCCACCTGCTCCTTTTTAGGAAAAATAAATTAGCTTGTATTAAATAACTTTATTTTTTTCCTTTCTATATTGCATTTTTTGGACAATAATCTTTTGTAAAATAGCTTAATTTATAATTTTATATACTTAAACCAGCATTTATCACTCACGTGGTACTCGGCTGCTCCTATTTTTCATATCTTTTTTTTCCTGTTCAGCATTGAATTGCCACCTAATGAGTCCACTTCCAGAATTTACAAAGTGGCTCCTTGATTTGTTTTAAATCGAAAAATTAATTTAATCCATTCCTTTATTAAAAAAATTTAGAGGATTGTTGCTGTAGTTGAACATTAGCAGAATTAAGGGTGAATTTTTAATCAACCCTAGATTTATTTCTTAGTTGTATTGTTAGTCCTAATCAATTCAACTCAACTCAACAATGTCCTCTATTCTAACTAGTTTTTTTTTTTGTTGAAAAGAACTCTATTCTAACTAGTTATTTGTCCTAATAAACATGATTTCTTATTACTCCCCGTCCCACTTTATAAGGCAAAGTTTTAGTTCCACAAAGTTTAATAATATGGTATTTTTCATAATTAATTATAACGTATAGAAAATTTTAATTCCAGTTTTATTAGTGAAGTTTATAGCTTTGCCTGTACAGGTGTGTTTGTGAGTTTTACTTCGTGCGCATGGGGGGTTGGGGTGTAGGGGGTAGGGGGGGTAGGGAAATAAAGTATCCAACTTTCCCTTCCTTTCCCCGAAAAATAAAACTGAGACGCACATAGTACAACTTTGAAAGCTGTGATGATTGGCATTTTTCTCCTCACCACTCCCCACGAAAAGAAACCTATACATAATGGTTTCCAGCACTTTATATACCCTAAGACGGAATCCAAAACAAAGAGACATAATGACCAGACCACCAAATAGACACACACCGAACAAGGAGAGATAGACTCCACGGCACACTTGTGTGAAGTGGTCATCGCCCTGATCGTTTCTAGCAAAGTTATAAGAGTGGAACTCTCTCGACACCTCAACCCAACGTTTATATTGAGAATCTTGGTACAATCGATCAAACAATGAATTCTGCGTTGAATGGAACACCGACGACACCTAAACCCTGTGTTTATATCGAAACAGGAACCTTGGTAAAATCGACGTTTGATGCGGTAGAAGACGCCACTATGTTTTGTTGTATGATAAGTCAAATTGAATCTCAAAGAAAAACTAAGGAATTAACTTAGGAATTCTTTAAAGAACCAAAAGAAGAGAATAATTTCACAAGAATTGATAAATCTGAATATTATTGAATGTTTTTATCAATTACATCAATAAGCCTTTAATAGTAGTAATTGAAACCTTAGAATCCCAATAAGGAATTACAAGTGTTTTGGAATCAAATCTCTACTTTAGCAACCTGACTACATTAGAAATCTAAAGCATGTTGAAAATAAGTAATTTAGAAAGTAAATCCGCGTCCCAATTTGTCAAAATGCGTAAACAATCTAGCTGAAAATAGACGAATTCGCCGGGGCGAATTAAAATGAACTGTGGGAATTCACCGAGGTGAATAGAGCGTCGAGGCGAATTTAAACTGCCTTGCGAATTTTCCGGGGTGAATAAGGACAGAGAGCAATGCGCTGGAGCGGATTCAGAAGTGGTCGAGGCGAGCTGGGACAGAGAGGAACTCATCGGGGTGAGTTTGTTAAGGCTTCTGAATTTGCTTGGGCGAATTCACGGAATTTTCCAACTTCTAAATTTTGTTTTCTTGGCTTGAAACATAGCTTGCATTGAAGTCATTGCTTTGGTCAATCACTTCTATCATAGGCACGAACTTAGACTCTTATCTTCAAAGTTCTCGAACTCGATCCTTTCCCATTCCAAGCTGCTTGAATAAGAACAAGTAATCCCTCCTTGAATCGTTTAGCTCTAACCCTCGTCACTGGTCCAACTGGAATTTGCACTGGATCCGATACATGACCTCCATTTAAATCAAGCTAGACATGTCCTCATCATTCCTCTCCTCTTAAAAAGGATTTTCCCTCAAATTATCACCTACATCAAACGGACTTTTATATTAGACACATTGAGAGTTGCACTAACATTATACTCACTCGGTAAATCCAGTTTGTAGGCATTGTCATTAATGTGCTCGAGAACTTGAAATTGACCATCTCCCCTCGGAAGCAATTTCGACTGTCTTTGAGCTCAGAATCTTTCTTTTCGCATATGTAACTACACCCAATCTCCCGGTTCAAAGATAACTTGACATCGACCCTTGTTGGCCTGCTTAGCATATTGCTTCGTCCTCTTTTCAATGTTAAGCCGTGCGTTTTCATGTATCTGCTTAACAAATTCAGACTTTTTCTTTCCATCCATATTAGTAAATTCAAAAACAGGCAATGATAATAAATCCAATAGAATTAAGGGATTAAAATCATAAAACAATTTCAAATGGTGAAAATTTAGTAGTAGAATGTGTTAGTTCCCAGTAGGCACACAATAGATCTAGAAAGGGGGGGTTGAATAGATCCTTTTTAATTTCAAATACTTTTCCTGTTTATTTTGTATTGCTAATGAATTAGCATATGACAAACATAAGAATCTTTTCAAGCACAGCGGAATAAGTAAAATATCCCCTTCATTGATATATTCATAATCATACATACATTTTTCTTAGAGTTAGTTAAGTGGTAAGCAGTTAATACATACATAACAGTTATAGAAATTAAGTACATAATGTAAATGATATAAAGTAAATGACCTGAGGATTTTAGGTGGTTCGTAGACTCAAGCTCCTAATCCACTCTTCGCTTTCAACTAACAGTTTCCCCAAGGAAGGGCAAAGACCTCAATCACTAAGATTTCTTCAAGGCCAGCAGCCTTGGAACTTCAGTTCACTAAGAACTCTTCAAGCCCAGCAGGCTTGGAACTCCTCTAGTTTCCTAGGAACTCTTCAAGCCCAACAGGCTTTGAACTTCATTTAGTCCCTCCGGACAAGGACTCCTCAGGCCCTGACTTCTTGTTGTTGCAGTTGTTGTTGTTGGTGCCTTGCTGCTAAGATGTCCTTTAAGCTCTTCATCTCTGAATGCTTAGCAGCTTGACGTGATCATCCTTGAGGTGCGGTTGAGTGTTGCATGATGCTCAGCTTCTTCAGATACTCAACCTCTTCTGATGATCCCTTGTTGAACTGCAGTGAAGATTATTCTTCTTGATACTTGATGGCTGCACATGATGAGTTTTTAAGATGACTGTTCTGTTAGGTACTTAGAAACTTTTTCATGCTCGACATCATGATGACGTTGGTGATCTTCTTCCTTGATACTTGATGCCTTCTCATGATGGACTTGCTAAGATGACTGTAAGCTCTTTTCTCTGGTACTTAGAGTCTTCCCATGATAGGCATCAAGATGACATTGATGCTCTTCCTTTTCTTGGCAGTTCAGAACACTCTTTTTTGTAGTAGAACTCTCACTTCTACTTCTTACTCTGTTTATCTCCAAGTGTTCTTGGTGGATCGTAGAGTGAGCTTTTAGACCTTCATTGGTCACTCACTATTTAACGTTATTTTGATCAGTCCACCATCTCTCCAACTTCAGCAACTTTTTCAACATCAGCAACCCTTGATCTTTGAAGCTCTGGCTGATATATACTCCTTCCCAATCTTCCCAACGTTGAAAGTTATTTGAATTGCTTCGCAGATCTCGAGTTATTTGGTGCAGACTGCAGATGTGACATGACATCCCCTTTTTCATCTTTTTGACACTGCAGTCTACTGTTTCACCTACCCCGTCAGAGATATCACTTTGATGCCTCGGGCAGGTAGTCTTCTTTATTTCTTCTTTCTTCTCGATTAGAACATCAGAGATTGTTCTTTTGCATCGATGCTCTCAACTAGCAATGTTCAAATATCAGTCTTCAGATTGAACCGTTGCCAATGCTTCAATCTTCAGATGACAAAACTCTACGATTCTGATGCATATGTTCTTGGACCTGATCGTAGTGTCATGTTTAATGTTGCTCATCTACCGATTGAGACAACACTACGATCCTAAAGAGTGTTCATTGGATCTTCAATGTAGAACACTTCTTTCTTCATTTGTGCAGTGCTTCAATACTTCTATTTGCCTTGATTGATCTCAGGAACTGATAGCTTGACTCCTTGTTCTGGTCTCTTTTGAATAGCAAGACACCTCAGATTTGTGGCATGCCCAGCTCGCTTTCTCCTTGTGATCTCTCGTTCACTTATCATCAATGGACTGATCCATGCTTAATCACTTTAGCCTTGTTCTTCAGAAACCGACCAGTATCTCTGTGTACACTTCATCACATCCTTCTTTGCTTGGCAAACACTACGATCTTGGTTGACCCCAAGATCGTTGTCTTCTGTTCATTTGACAGCAACTGCACTTGCTGACTTTTCTTTAGTCAGTCACTTTTGCTGAAGTTTTCTTTTGATCTACTTGTAGAAGACTTCATCTTGAATGACTTTACAACTCGGTCTAGATGCTGATTGGGTTGGTGCTTAGATTTTCTGTTAGTTTGCTAGCCATTCGTTGAGTGCACTCTGGTTCCCTTCAGGTGAAATATATCTTTGCAGATCTGACCAGAGGCTTCATCCTTTGGATATTCTGGGAGTGCTCATTTGTTGAGAATCGTGTTTACTCTACGATTCTTCCTTGGCGTTAGAGCACTTCATTGAAGCCTTAGTTCTCGCACTTTCTACGATTCGGCTTTGGTTGTCAGCGAACACTACAACTCCGAGATCGAGATCTTGACACTCTACGATTTTGTCTTTATGCTTGTTGTCTTCATCCGATCTTGCTTCGACTCACGATCTCGCCTCGATGTGATTAGTAGACTCTCTACGACTCGAGTGTGGTCTACGATCTTGACTTAACTGCTTCGACAGATGCTTTCATTCGGCTCTTAGGCAGTCAGTTCTCTACGATTCTCGAACACGACATCCTCAAAGGCGGACTACGCTTCGATAATGTTCTTCTCGACACACTTCTGATCCTTCCTCGCGCTCTCCGGCGCTCTACATTTAACTCCGAGATCTACTATCTTGCGGATCTGATTGTGCCTTGATAGCTTTCGAGTTTTCCTTGACTCTCTGGCGGACTACGATTTACAGTGCGGTGCTCGACGATCGTACGCTTTATCTATTACATTATAAGATCAACCTAACAAGCTTGATCTTTCTATATTTATAGTCCTTGTACATCATTTCTTTTTAAGGATTTTACAAAGCTGTTTTGCTTATGTAGGATCAACCTAACATATTTGATCAATTCATTCTAAGTCCTTGTACATATGTTCCTATTATCTATCAAAGGACTTTACAGCTTTTCTTAATGCAAGCATACTTGCATATTCATTCATTTATATCATAATCAAATCATTCATAAGTAGGAATATCATTCACATGCTTATTCCTAACAGAATGAACTGAAGGATTATAAGCAAACTCAACATGCGGTAAACATTCTTCCCAATGACGGACATTCTTTTTAACGATAGCCCTTAACAAAGCAGATAAAGTTCTATTTACTATTTCAGTTTGACCATCGGTTTGTGGATGACAGTTTAGTTCCTAATTTACACCACAAAGTCTTCCAAAAATAGCTTAAGAACTTAACATCTCGATCAGAAACAATTGTTCTAGGCATACCATGTAAATGTACAATTTCTCTAAAGAAGAAGTCAGTTATATGGGATGCATTATCAGTTTTGTGACATGGAATAAAGTGTGACATATTTGAAAACCTGCCAAAACCATAACTATAAAATCATTATCATACTTAGACCTAGGCAAACCTAACACAAAATCCATTGATATATCAATCCAAGGTTCATCATGTATATGCAATGGTGTATAAAGTCCATGGGGTTGAACACGAAATTTAGCTTGTTTACAGGTAATGCATCTATCACAAAATCACTCGACATCTCGTTTCATATGAGGCCAATAAAAATATTCTTTCAAACAAGATAAAGTTTTGTCAATACCAAAATGCCCCATCAAACCACCCTCATGTAATTCCCTAACCAATAACTCGCGTAAAGAACATACAGGTACACATTTTATTTTCACGAAACAAGAATCCATCTAGTGTAAAATATTTACCTACAACATTCTTTTCACAAGTCTTAAATTCTTCTCCAAAATCATTGTCATTAACATATAATTCTTTGATTCGTTCAAAACCAAGTAATTTTATATCTAGAGTATTCAACAACATATACCTACGAGACAATCTGCAACGACATTCTCTTTACCTTGTTTATATCAAATGACATATGGGAATGTCTCGATAAATTCTATCCATCGCACATGCCTCTTATTCAACTTGTGCTGACCCTTCAAATATTTCAATGACTCGTGATCGGTATGGATCACAAACTCCTTGGGCCACAGGTAATGTTGCCACTTCTCCAATGCTCTAACCAATGCGTACAACTCCTTTTCGTAGGTAGGATAGTTCAAGGCTGCGCCACTTAATTTTTCACTGAAATATGCCACCGGTTTAACTTCCTGCATCAAAACAGCCCCTATTCCCAAACGTGAAGCATCACACTCAATCTCAAAAGTTTTAGCAAAGTTAGGCAAAATAAGTAAAGGAGCATTAGGAAATTTATCTTTAATCAATTTAAATGCCTTTTCCTGTTCATCATCCCACTCAAAGCCCACACTTTTCTTGATAACCCCAATTAAGGGTGCTGTAATTTCACTGAAATTCCGAACAAAGCGCCGGTAAAAACTTGCGAGTCCATGAAAGCTTCGTACTTGACTCACATTTGTCAGACTCGGCCAATCTCGGATTGCATGTATTTTCTCCTCATCAACTTGGACTTCTTGTGAACTCACAACAAAGCCAAGAAAAATAATTTTATCCGAACAAAACCTGCATTTTCCCATATTAGCAAACAACTTTTCCTTACCAAGTACACCTAAAACAACTTTTAAATGTAATGCATGTTCTTCCATTTTTTTGCTATATATGAGAATATCATCAAAGTAAACAAAAACGAATTTACCAATGAATGGGCGCAAAACATAATTCATTAGACGCATGAAAGTGCTAGGTGCATTAGTTAAACCAAAAGGTAACTAACCACTCATAAAGACCATATTTAGTTATTAACGTTGTTTTCCATTCATCACCCTCTTGCATTCTTATTTGATGATATCCACTCTTTAAATCAATTTTAGAAAATATACATGACCCATGCAATTCATCTAACATGTCATCTAAAAGAGGGATGAGATGTCGATATTTTACCGTAATATTATATACCGCTCGACAATCAATGCACATCTGCCATTTTCCATCCTTTTTGAGTACTAGTTCATCGGAACTGCACACGAACTCATGCTTTCTCTCACGAACCCTTTTTCCATCAGTTCGTCAACTTGTTTTGTAACTCTTTTGTCTCCTTGGGATTACTCCGATAAGCCGGACAATTTGGAATGAACGCACCGGGAACAAAGTCAATTTGATGTTCGACTCCTCGCATCGGCGGTAATCCTTGTGGAAGCTCCTCGGAAAATACGTCAACAAATTCATGTAAAAGAGATGAAACAACACTTGCAAAGAATCATTAACGTTAGTATTCAAAAGCGCCTCCTTATGCCGATGTATAACCATCAGCTGTTTAGAAACTAAAGCTCGCCTCAAATTAATTTTTTTTTACAGAAATATTTATTTTTCTCTCTTTTTTTTTCTTCTTATTTTTCTTTTCTTCATTCTCTTTTTTTTGAACATTATCTTTTTGCAAATAAATTTGATCCTCATGCACCTGTTGTGGTGATATAGGACATAAAGTAACCTTCCTTCTATGATATGATGTACAAAAGAATATTCATTTGTAAAGCCATCGTGCTTCACACGCCTATCAAATTGCCACGGTCTCCCAAGTAGTAAATGATCTGCCTTCATAGGAACCACATCACACAAAACCTTATCCACATATTTTCTAATAGCAAATAGAACTAGTACCTGCTTTGTCACCCTTCACATCTCCACTATCATTAAGCTATAGCAATCTATACGATTGCGGATGTTTGGTTGTTGACAATCATAATTTCTCTACCATGGTTGTACTTGCCACGTTGGTGCAACTCCCCCCATCAATTACCACACAACAGATTTTCCCTTGAACAAGGCATCTTGTGTGGAAGAAATTCTCCCGCTATTCCAAACTTTCTTCTTTCACTTGCGCACTAAGCGCTCTTCTCGTAACCAATACCTCGCCATGCATAACAACCTCCCTATCATCAACCTCCTCTAATGGTGGCATAGAATCGGTGTCACTTTCTTCACCCTCGATGTCCACCTCCTCATTGTCAAGCAACAACATAGTTCTCTGATTTGGACATTGACTAGAAATATGTCCTCGGCCTTGACATTTAAAACATACGATATCTCAATTTCGACTAGAAGAAGGTTGTTCCAGTTTACCTTGTAATCCTTTGTTATTTGTTCCTAGCTTGAACTTCACTTTGGGTTTGATCACAGCTGGCTTCTCCTCGCTCTTTACAACATTAGATTTCCATGAAGAACCTGTGGTAAAATTTAAACGTTCACCACCTCTCCTCTTAAGCTGCTTCTCAATTTTGATAGCCATGTGTACCATATCCCCCAATTCCACATAATGTTGTCGTTCCACCAAATCAGCTATATCCCAATTTAGCCCTTCTGAAAATTGAGCCATTGTTGCCTCACTATCCTCAGCTCTAGCCATTAACAACTCCATCTCCTTGAAGTAATCCTCTAAGCTCCTACTTCCTTGTTTCAAATTTTGCAAACTTCGGAACAAGTCTTGGTGGTAGTGGCTTGGCACAAATCTCTTTTTCATAACTGCTTTCATCTCTGCCCATGTTTCAATTAGACGTTCACCACACCTCCGGCTGGTCATTAACTGATCTCACCAAGTAAATGCATAGTCTGAGAATTCTGTAGCGGCTAATTTGACTTTCTTGAGATTTGAGTAGTTATGACAATCAAATACCCACTCCATCTTACTCTAAATAAGCCTCAAGATCACTCCTACCTTGGAAAGTTGAAATTTTCATTTTAATGCTATTCAAGTAGTTGTCTTCTCTATTCCGACCTCCTCTTTCTCTAGCACCTCTTTGCCTTAGATGTAAGAAATCAAATTCAAGATCTTCACTGAATCCACTTCCGAAGTAAGTTTCCTCCGTTCTAGATACCCGTTGTTGCGTCCTTCCCTTTTTATGTGCCCCATGAGGAATTTGAAATGATTCTCCTCGGGTCTCACTTAACTGATCAAGACGTTCATTCATCATCTCTCATCTTCTATTCCATTCCTTATCAGGCTTCCAACATAAACTTCATATCGAACGCTGAGGAAGGTTGTTCTTCAAAAGTTCTTTTATCCTTTGAGCCATAAATATTTTCTGCAAAACAAGAGTTATTAGAAAACAGTTTCTCACCACTCCCTTACGTGTTTTGCTCGAACCAATGTTTTCACTCATGTATATGCTCAACTTGGCTTTTACCCTCAATTAATCTAACTACTGAACCTTTTACCTCCAAGTATTCTCTCTAATAGGTTCTTTTTAAACTCACCAAGCAAAATTCATAGTTTTACTAATCAATTCAAAAATAACTTATCACGAAACAATTATAGAAGGTATGAATATCAACGATAACAATCAATCTAATAAAAATTTGAAATATATATATATATATATATATATATATATATATATATATATATTCATGTACTTTTTTTTGCTAAACAATTCAAACAGAAAATTAAAGATAAATAACTTGCTAGGAACTTAGCTTTAATACTAAATGATAGACTCCACAACACGCTTGTGTGAGGTGGTTGTCACCCGGATCATTTCTAGCAAAGCTGTAAGAGTGAACTCTCTCGAAACCTCAACCAAACATATATATTGAGACGAGAACCTTGGTACAATCGATCAAGCAATGAATTCTGCGTTGAATGGAACACCAACGATACCTAAACCCCATGTTTATATTGAAACAAGAACCTCGGCACAATCGAGTAGAAGACGCCACACACAACTATATATTATTGTATGATAAGTCAAATTGAATCTCAAAGAAAAACTAAGGAATTAACTTAAAAATTCTTTAAAAAACCAAAAGTAGAGAATAATCTCACAAGAATTGATAAATCTGAATATTATTGAAAGTTGTTATCAATTACATTAATAAGCCTTTAATAGTAGTAACTGAAACCCTAGAATCCCAAAAAAGAATTACAAGTGTTTTGGAATCAAATCTGTAAACTAGAAGTAAACTGACTACATTAAAAATCTAAAGCATGCTGAAAATAAGTAATTTAGAAAGTAAATCCTCGTCCCAATCTGTGAAAACGCGTAAACAATCTAGCTGAAAATCGACGAATTCATTGGGGCGAATTAAAATGAACTGTGGGAATTCTACGGGGCGAATAGAGCGCCGGGGCGAATTTAAATTGCCTTGCGAATTCGCCGGGCCGAATAAGGACAGAGAGCAATGCACTGGGGCGGATTCAAAAGCGGCCAGGGCGAGCTGGGACAAAGAGGAACTTGTTGGGCGAGTTCGTTAAGGCTTCTGAATTTGTCGGGGCGAATTCACTGAATTTTCCAACTTCTCAATTTTGTTTTCCTGGCTTGAAACATAGCTTGCATTGAAGTCTTTGCTTTGGTCATTCACTTCTATCATAGACACGAACTTAGACTCTATCTCCAAAGCTCTCGAACTCGATCCTTTCCCATTCCAAGCTGCTTGAATAAGAACAAGTAATCCCTCCTTGAATCGATTAGCTCTAGCCCTCGTCACTGGTCTAACTGGAACTTGCACCGGATCCGATACATGACCTCCATTTGAATCCAAGCTAGGTATGTCCTCATCAAGAATCCACCCACTCAAAGCAAAAAATTACCTTTCTAGCAATCTAGTCTCCTAACCACCTGCTCCACCACAGTATGGTAAAAAGATTGAGCCTTCGGATTACCACCTAAGGGAACCCTGAGATAGTTCAATGGCAGGTACACTACTCATAACCAAGCGTGTATCTCAAAGGTTTTTTGTCTGATTTAGATAAACATTGGAGGGCTGTTCTACTGTTCTACAACGAGGGTGATGGTTTATCCTACACTTGTTTGATTGTTACTTCTTGTTTTCCTTTGCATTGTATCCTCTTTCATTGTCTCAATAAAATCTCCTTTCATCTTTTTTTAAAGAAATAGAATTAATATATTTAAATTTCACTTGCCAGTGGAGTGTCTTTATTGGGAAATATGAAAGTAAAATAAAGCATGGTTATCTTGGTCATATCTCCTTAAAAATTAATTGGGTGCAAGTGTGCAACCACTTTATTTGATGTCAAGTACATTTAAAAGAAGGTAATAATTGTAATATGCACATACTAATCATCCACTGTGTAGGTGTAACTTTTTCATCATGTACTAATCCTACATTTGTTTTTTATCTTTTTTTTTCCCTGGTTAGACCTTTGTCTTGTGTCTCCATTGTTCTCTAATGAATTAGCTCATGTATAGTGCAAGGAAACAACGCTATCATTAATTTCTTTCCACAAACCTAAGAATACATAGTTGAAACCAATCAAAGTAGACGAAGGCCAGTTCACACCAGAGTAATCTCTGATTTCGAACTCATATTCTTTAACCCATATTCCATTCACTTCCCGTAAAATCCACACACAATGGCTCACATTGTCCATTTGCATTCCCCAATTTCGCCAGATAATGGGTAGACCTAGATCAATAATGGGTAGACCTCCATGGGGTCCTGGTCAAACTTGGAATTTTTCAGAATTGATGTTGAATGAACCAATAGTAATGCACTTGTCCTCATTTTCGAGTCGAGTATCCAAAATAAAGTTTCATCATATTCCACATATTCTCGATCACGAGGCCGAAATGGAACACTATAAGATTCCTCCAATTGTTAGAACCAAGATTGTATATTCTACCACGGGGTGAAATCTCATGTTGGTGGGACTACATTGGAATACAAAAATGAACAAGTTTATATTCATTGCTAGATAAACAATAACAAAAGCACCAAAAGGCTATCAACAGATTTGAACAATATAAATCAAAAGGACCTTTTGGCACTTTCAGTTTCTCCCCAGTATCTGATTCCAGATGTAAAGCCTTCTCTTTGTGCTGGCGTGATAGTTACGCTACCAAGCCGCATCCTAATTTGAGATTGAGTCGTGTCGTTGCGTCTCACATCTCGCACATCTACAAAGTGGATAATTTCTTTGAATATCGACCACCTTTTAATCGTATAGTTGAGAGTTGTTAGAATTGATCTGAACCTTGAAAACTAAAAACAATTTGAATTTGGCATTCACAATTTAATACTGTGGACGAGACTTATTTACAAACGGCGTCGTTTACCAGTTGACCATAGCTAGCGTCTGCAGTTTAATACTGCGGACGGGGGACATTTACCAGGAGGGGTATTTTAATCATTTGTCCCGTCCGCAGTATTAAACTGCGAAATACTGAAAATTAAATTGTGGACATGAGCCATATTAATCTTCGATATTCGGATAGACGCTTAAGATTTGTTGTAAGGCTAACCTCTTTTTTACAACGTTATCTATGGATCAGTCTCCTATATATATTGGGGAATGATCCATAACAAGTACTTGCTATAGATCAAAGATGGGCAAACACCATCTCTATCGTTCAGGAACCAACGACCAAAATTAGAACTGAAAAATTTACTTCCGCTACTAATAGTAGCAGACGACGGGTGTCATCCGCAGACGACGGTACTATTTTTAGCGGCATCCGCTACTAATAATAGCAGACGACACCCGTCATCCGCTACTATTAGTAGCAGATGTAACTCATCGTCTGTTATTAATAGTAGTGGACGTGAATTTTTCAGTTCTAATGTCGGTCGTTGGTTCTTGTATTGGACGTTAATGATGGTGTTTGCTCATTTTTGATTCATATAAAGTACTTGCTATGAATCATTTTCCTATATATATATTATTCTTCCTACTAGATTACTTGTCCTAGTAGGATTAGGGTTTATTGAGTCCTATATATTGTGAAAGAGAGAATATTTCAGCAAGCTTTTTGCTGATAACTGATGGCATTACTAATTTCTTGCGAGGGGGTGTCTCTTATGATAGAGGTTCCTAGTAACCATTCTTTATTCTCTTTCTTTTGTTGTACTTTTAGTTTATTTATGGACAAGCTTTTGTTCTACCCTTCAACTATTATTTTAACCAAGATTTTAAAACTCGGACCGGACTGTTGGTCAGACCGGTAAAAATCGGAACCGGTCCACCCAACGGTCCAGTTTGAACCATTGAACCAGTTTTGATCAAAAATCGCTAAGAACCGGTGAAGTGACGGTCCAACCAGTTGACCCAATAAATCGGTGATCGGTTCACGTGTTTGATCAGTTTGCTGCTTGAAGCCATTAAAAAAATAGTCCTGTTGGCCTTCTCTTCTCAACATCTTTCCGTCCTTCACCACTGTTACCTTATTCAATATCTCCCAATTCAAACGGTTGCCTCCACAATCTCGACCCATTTGCCGTCAACTTACCTTTCCCGTTGGCTGTCTCGAAGTACGTGACTGCCACGTGCATTCTCCGCAATATTCCGTAGAACTCTTCAACCTCATAATCCTTCGACTCCTCTCCGTTACTCTCAGGCTCCTTCATCTTCTTGCCCGCCCGTTTTGCCATTAGTGTCTATTTGTTTTCTCTTATCTGCTTTCATGACAGAAGTATTAATATGACACGTGGGTGGGTAATGAGTCCATTGATTTGTTATATATAGAGAGATTAATAGAGATACTAACTAGTAAAGAAGAGAGTTTGATGTTTTATTGACTATATTAGTCAAACTCAATTAAGTATTTAAGTGAATGATGTCAGCAGCACGTGATGTGTGAATGGTAGCTAAAAGGCAACAGTTAAAGTCAACAATTTGACTATTTGCATTGTATATCAAGGTGTGTTTAGTGTCCTACTTAAAAAATTTCAGTTACTTTAATACTAATAATTTTGGTTTTGAAAAATAAATAATCCTGTAAGTTTGGACGGAAAGATGTTGAGAAGAGTAAACATTATACAAATAGGTTTAGTTTTTTTTGGTAGATAAATTGATTAATTTTATATATTTACTAAATATTATATATAATATATAATAATAATTAATTTATTTAATTATTTATTATTTATTACATATTAATGACGTCATGGGGTCACTAGTTCGACTACTGGTTGGACCAATGACCCATTCACCTGGTACCTTTTCTGGTTCGATTATCGGTCCGAGTCTGAAAACCTTGATTTTAGCTAAGCATTGATATCTACTTGCAGCTTCAAATTTTGCTTATAATAATTACTTGCTACAGATAAAAGTAATTGGCTCTTATGGGGGTAGGGCCAGGCAGGATCTTCCCAAGATTGTTAAACTAGCAGAGCGAGGTATTTTCAATCTCTCTGCAGCTGTTTCAAGGAAATGCAAGTTTGAGGAAGCAGGAAATGCATATGAAGATCTCAACAAGGGAAAAATTGTAGGCCGTGCGGTAGTTCAGATAATGTAATGTTCGTCTCCCCAACAGGTATCGATGATTTGTTAGATGTTGCATACATAGCTATATGTGGTATCTTCTGTTATAGGACTGATGATAGTGCAATACTTGTATCGCCTGAGAAGTGGGACACACTTTATTTTATTTGCTGAAAACAGACATTTTCAAGCTAATAAATTGTTTGTTAGGTTGCCGCCATGATGCTTGTACTCTGCAAATTATTTAAATAAAATCCTTTTTTTTCCAGTTTGGTTGTCTATATTTTAACCCCTCAATTTTCAAATGGCGAACATATTTACCCTTTTCAAATCCCAAAAATGAGGGATGCCTACTATGGCTGTGCTTGATAAAATAGGGGAAACTTGCTATCAGAAATTGCTCTTTGGACAGTAGTGGGAAACAATGTTTGATCAAATCCCATCTTGCTAGTTTTCAGACAAAAATAAGCTAATTGAAGAGGGATAAAACTAAAAGTTTACCAGCTCTTATATTTTATTGGGAACTGATATTTCCACATGTTCATGTGAGGGAATCATGTGAAAATATCATATTTTTATGTGAAAATATCAGTTTCCTTTTTCTTCAATTGTAACACTAGCGAAAGAGGCTGAAAAATTTGAAACATAAGATTGTTGTTGGTTGTTCAGTAAAGCTCCATATAGCTTAGTAGCACTATTTCGTTTTTTGGGTTACTCCTTGAAACGTTCAACGATTCGATTCTGGTTGAGAAAATTTAATGCCTCTCAAGTTATTTCCAGAAAAAAGTATTGGTTTTAGATACATGAAAATGGGAGATATGCAACATGACTCTGTATGTGGATTATATTGCTAATTTTCAGACGTTTGTAGTTTATATTGACAAGCAATTGAATAAGTAGTGCTATGGCAAATCAAAAAAGTTCAATTAGATGGCAAGGGATATTGCAATAGAAGCAGGATAAAGAAATGATATTGCAGCAAAGCAAAAAGAGGTTATGACAATATCGGCTTGAAAGTTGGTGGAAATAAAGTTTACATGTAGGCAGAGAGGAGATTTGCAGCACAGTTTACAGAGGTTCAGTCTTGTAACACATGAGAACAAAAAATAACATTTAGTAGGTTCAGTGAAGAAGGAAAGAGTATTAGTTTTGCCAAAAAGCATTGGTTGTATTTTAAAAGAATAAATGACAATTTGTATCCCCTATTTTATCAGGTTGTTACTCTTTTGCCTCTTAAAAAAGTTGTGTGCAGCGCATTTCTAACGCTGCGACTCTTTTTGACGAAATTTCACTGGGAGTGTGCAAAGTGTTAAAGTATTTAAAATTGTGGAGTGTTACGTATCAGTTTTAAAACTATAAAATGCAAAGTACAATGGGACAAAATAGAGAATATAGTGTCATGTACTCTCTTAAAAATAGGCTAATAATAGGCTAATAATTTGTGATAAGTATTGTCTCAGGACACTTGTACTTGTATAACAAGAACCAAAGTTTTCTGCATTTTTTTACTTCATATAAATAAAAATCTCGTTATTTTTGCCATTTGCTGGAAAAAAAATTGATAACAATGACTAAAATGCAAAAATGTTCCATGTGTTGTGCTTGTGGGTATTTTTGAGTCTCTTGACCTTGAGTTTGACTAATAACAATCCCCTCTCTCAAGGTTTAATTATTAGTGCAAAAATAAAGATTTTAATTAATAATTAGTAGTGTAAGACTGTAACGCTCTTAAAATTGGGACTAACTTAACTCCGACCTTATACGTTAAATACTATCTTTATTCAGTTTTACATCATACTTGGATGAAATAACAGTTGAAAATATGAATAATTTAAATTTTTTATATTTTTCTTTCCTTTGTTTCATTTCCTGAATCGCAACCTTTAATATTATATATTTTAGGAATCATATTTATTTAATGATTCTTTTATCAGAGTAGTCATTATATAATTCTACATTTCAAAGTAATCAGCACTAAATATTCTTATTTCAGAACAAACATTCCTTATTCATTGAACATTTTAAATTGTACATAATTGTTAGATACACATATTAAAACTATCAACATAGCTCTATACAACTTCTAGTTCACGTTAATGTAATCCATGTCTTCTAATCTTTGTTCAGATGGTAAAAAATATTTTATTGCATCCTTAATCTGCAAAAAAATTATTTTTGCAAGATTGAGCTCGACAACTCAACAAATTTAACGACTTTCATGCTTAATTCACATAGCACATAATTTCATGCTCAGTTCATATCTCATGATTATCATAATACTAACCAATATAATTTATATGCTTAGCATATCACATATCACATATCACATCAAGACTTGAGTTCCAAAACTCAAATCAATTTTAGTCATAAGTTGACTTTCATAATTTAACAAGTATAAAGTATAATTTAGCATACTTGTGAAAATCTCATATAATATCAAGATCACATAACACAAAGGAATTGAAAAACTTATCTCGGTTCGTAGTTCATTATTTACATCATTTGCATATACAATTTTTTGCTTCAATCAATAACCTACATTGTCCATAAGGATTTACTTTAATTACGCTTAAATCATTATCTTTGAATAATAGCCTTGGAAATTATCGTAATCTTACTCAATAATCGTTCTCCTGACTCAATACAAATATAATTGTTCTCTCACATTATACTTATACTATTTTCATAAAAATATATACCTGACAATCAAATAGACTCACATATCACATATGAGCATATTCCAATCGGTATGAATTATTTTGATAATTCCCGACTTTACAGTTTTTAATTGTTTTAATTTCGTTGAAAGTCTAATTCCTCCATTAAGCCTTCTTACCGACTTCATTTCTTTCCTCTTTTGACCACAAAACAAATGTATACATATAATCCATACACAGAATAATTTTATCATAAATTTTCCTTTTCACTATGTATTTTTTAAAAACCCATTTTAGTTTGTAACTTAGCAAAATTAGTTATATCGTGCTTAACTCCAAAAATTCCCAAATCTTAGAAGAATATTATACATATCAAAGTGAACTTCCACTTTAAATTTTATGGTCATCGGAGTTATAGAACTCGAGTTATAGCCATTTTTGCCGGAAAAACCCTAAAATTAAAATGGCCATAACTCCTTCGATTTAAGTCGGAATAAGCTCGTCTTGGGACAGGTGTGACACCCCCAAATTCTCTACATTCCCTGTAGTAGATTTGGTGTTCACGTAAATATTTTATAAGATAATAATTTCTATCAATACAAGATTCACAGTATCCCATAACAGGTATTAGTTCTCGTCAGAACAATTACTGTGTTTTGATACCCCCACATGGATGTATAAATTTATAATCTCATGTATATTTCTTTCATATCGATAATTTCTATTTATCTGACATTCACAATATTAATGATAAGATTGTTTCTGGAACTGAGGGGCGCAACCTTAGTGCTTATAGAACTCCCAAGATCATTCAATACCCTCATTCGGATGTATAGTTCATATAGATACTGTACTTCTTTCTAACTTCTCAAAGAATGTAAAAGCTAAGCAATTGACAAAAGCTAATAATATATTACATATTCTCAAATTTGATTACATAGATCCTAATTAATTTACATTATTATTACATCAGATTCTGCAAATATGTAACCAAATCTAATACAATAAAAGTTGATTTAATAAAGTCTATTTATCTACATGAATGAGTACTGGAACTTCCGAAAATATTAGTCAAAGCTGCAAAGAAAAATAATATTTGCAAGGATGAGCTTCAAAGGGCTCATCAAGTTTTAAACAATTTGTACTTTATACTCACACTGTATCTGAATTGAATGAACATATAGTTCAAAGATTTTTCAACATATATATAGTGAGGTTTGTCTGTCAAACCCCACAACATTCAGATTTTTATAAGTCATAAAGACTTAGCTACCCGAGGTTGATTTATTCAACTGGACATAACAATCACTCCCAGAGGTCATATATGTTAGCATGATATACATTGTTGGGCCCGCGGTGGGGGGCGTGGCATCCGCAACAACAGCGTTAGTGCACTTGACGGTGGCGATTACCCTCCTTGGGCCGGGGCCACGCCTGGCAAGTGGGCAACACCGCCATGCCCATGCAAGCGATCACAAGTGGCGGCGTCAACCAAGACAAGCAGGGGTGCTTGGACCAAGGCCACAACAAGCATATCAAATGTTAGCCGCCCCTCCAAGTGTTGGCTATGCTCCCACGGACATCGATGCCGCAATGCACACTCTCTCTATCTCTCAACCAGATGAACATTGGTACATGGACACCGGTGCTACCTCTCACATGACGGCAAATCAAGGTACTCTCACGTCGTATTTTAATTTGAGCAAAAATCATGGTATTATTGTTGGTAATGTAACAACCCGGAGAATCCGGATTGTTCAGAATTTAAGATTAAAGAATTAATTATTAATAAAATGAAATTTTATTAATATTATTCTGTGCTATGTGTTTATTAATCGTTCTATAACCTAGAATGATTATTAATCGGGAGGATTCTGGCTACGAGCTAGATTGAACGAGTAAGAATTTTCAAGACGAAAATAAAATTTTTCCGAGAACAAAAATATTTCCGGAGAAAAGACGAAATAGACACTATTCACCCGACGAAACCTAAGGGTTAGGGTTGGAATAACCTAAGCCTTTTCGAGAGTTCGGTATGTCAAAATGACATTCCGTCGAAAGATTTGACGATAATATATCGTGAAAAGTTAAGTAAGCCGATAAAAGTTTTTCTCAAAAAACGTGCATAAATCGGACAAAATAAAAATGACGAAAAGTACTGTTATGTACTTTTCACTCGTTTAACTATGTTAGGGGAAAGCGTGAAGGAAAACGCTTGACATCAAAAAGTGTTTTTCAGTTTTTCGGAAATCCGAAGATTACGTAAAAGTTAATCGGTAAAGGAAAGACGAAATATCCAAAAATATTTGGATTCTGAGAATCGCAGTTTTTAAAACTGTCGGACGAAACCCAAAAGACGGAACTACGATATTAAGGGTTAAGCAAACTTGAGGGCTAAGTTAACTTAGTCCTTAAGCCTTCAATAGCAAGGAGGTTAGGGAGGGCGAAATGACTATTTTGCCCCTAGCCTTGAAAATCTATAAATAGGAAGCTGAAGCTCATTTGTTTGGATTCTTGAAAATCCTACACTTGAGAGAGAAAGAGAGAGAGTTCGGATGGGAGAAGAGAAGGAAAAGAAGGAGGAAAAGCTTGCTCGTGAGCAAACTTTGTCCGACGAAAGGAGATCAAAGGAGAAAGGTAATCCGAAACCTAGTCTCTTAGAAATTTTCTTTAAGTTTTATGTTCAAAAACATAACTTAATGAGAATAAGGAGTAAAAGATATTGAGAATGAATTCATATGGTTAAAATAACCCACCATTCCCATGGGTCTCTTTTAAGAAATATCGTCATTCGAAACTTCCAGAAGTTGTAATTTTCAGCTCCATGAAGTAGTGGAGGTCAAACAGTTGATTGACCTTCTTGAATGATGTTTCTAAGTTGTGCCATGCTAGAATCTTTCCATACAAGTCACCTTTAAGACCAAGATAAGTAGAGTCAAGCTCTGATACCAAATGAAATTTAAGTAGGCACACTTAAAAGGGGGGGTTGAATAAGTGTGGGAACAAACGGTGTCAAACTTTTAATTCAATAAAAATTCTTTTGGATATTCAATGCAGGAGGTTGGATTCTAAATCCTTATATATTAAAAAGTTAAGACAAGATGTTGAGTTGATGTAAGACTTTCTAAAATGCTTAATTTAGAGACTTAGCCTTTTTCAGAATATGATTATGTGAAAACAATTTGCTAAATTAGTTTTTGTAAATTTATAGATATAGAATGCAGCCTGCTGATAGATAGCTGAATGATGAGATAATTTAGCACAATAAGCAATCACATGAACACGAGGAATTTTTACGTGGTTCAGCCCCTATCCTCTATTCTAGTGGCCTAATCCACGTCTAATACCAACTACTATTGGAGACTCTCTTTATTAATTAACTATGTTTATAATTAAACCCCTTTACAAGACAAGTTTCACAACCTTTGAGTACTTATACTCCCCGAGCACCTTTGCTCCCCGTGCACCTAAGCACCCTTAAGCACCTATGCTTCCTTGAACTTGCTTGCAAAACCCCTAATCTAACCCGGATTAGAAACCTTAGACTAACAACTTAGTCTACCAAATGTTTAAAGAATTGATCAAACAAAATAAACTATAATCAAAGCAATAATTATATCAACAATTCAAGGCTCAACTATTTATGCAATGATCAATGAAAAGATATTACCAGTAAAGCTCCAAAAATGAAAGCTGAGAACTAATTTGAATTACACTTTCACCATCAGCTTATTTCTTCATAATAGATATAATTCTTTGAACGGCGTATTAAGAATAATTCAGAAATACAGTACTAGCAGTTTACTGTTTATATTATGTATTGATTTTCTACACTGCTCTCTTTCTATTGTACCAACCCATCCTTTTATAGATATGAAGACCATTTGCCCGTTGCTAAATTATTTTAATTACATATCCTTTGCCAATCATATCTTTGTGTCGTTGATATGATTTATCCTATAAGGCATGGGCATTGTTGATTTTAATAATCAATATATATATATATATATATATATATATATATATATATATATATATATATATAATACCACTAATAGCGGGACACGTAGGTTGGATATTTTGTTATGCGTTTATTGAGATCAAATCCCATGATTTGATCAATCACATATTTCTAGACTCCCATTATGTAAAATCACGTAGCAAGATATTAATTATATTTAAGTGATCTGTTACTTTATTCTTTATGGAAACTAAAAGATATGTCCATGATAATATATGCCCATCTTCCGGATAATTCAAAAACACCAACTAAATTACTTTATCTTTAATTACTCACCTGTTTTCATTTACTAAATGGATGGCAATTAAGATTTCATCATTTAAAAATACTTCCATATTAATTTCATGCAATTCAAAAATATTTCCATATTCATTTTGAAACTCCAATTAATTTGTTCCATAATTAATTATTTTCATGATTATGGCAAACCCAATAACGAAAGACCATATCCCAAAATTTATGGAGACAATATTGGTTAGAGATATGAAAGATAATGATCTTTTTTTTAAAACTCATTTACTAATCAACTCCATCAATTATGTGAAGTATCAATATTTAAAAAACATTTCCATATTTATTTTGAAATCCCAATCTATTTATATATTACTTCCATGATTATGGAAAACCCCATATCCTAATATTTATGGAAACAATCTTGGTTAGAGATATGAAAGATAATGATCTTTTTAAAACTCATTTACTAACCAACTCCATCAATTATGGGAAGTATCAATATTTAAAAAATATTTCCATATTTATTTTGAAATCCCAATTTATTTAGATTTGCCCTCACTAATTAGCTTTCCAAAAATTACTCCAATTAATTGATCCATGCTAATTGATTCTAAAGATATGAATATTTATTTGCTTAATCAGTTTTAAGGAAAGTTCAATCAATTAATAAATCATGAAAAAAATAATGAATAACTCAATCCCAAGATATATGGCATAAATTTATATAAAGAATCAAAATCTATTTTAAATTAATTCCTTTAATTATGGAAATGTTTCAAAATTAGCTTTTCAAAAATTACTCCAATTATTGATCCATGATAATTGATTATGAAGATATGAAAATTTGATTTGCTTAATCAATTTTAAGGAAAGTTCAATCAATTAATAAATCATGGAAAACATAATGAATAACTCAATCCCAAGATATGTGGTATAGATTTATTAAATCCTTTAATTATGGGAAGGCTTCAAAATTAGCTTTTCAAAAATTACTCCAATTTAATTAATATTTGATCCTTATTAATTTTGAAAGCTTAATTAAATATTTTCATAATTAATCTTTAATTAATTAATCATTTTAATTTATTCCACAATTAATTAATGATGCAATGCAATGCAAATCCTAGAGCCTTGATTGAGAACTAATTAAAGCTAGGATCTTACATTTATTTCCTAATGACTCGAGCAATTCTTCAAGCCTTCTATCCACAAAGGTCAAAGGAGTAAGTTTGAAGATAAGAGCATTAGACATCAACCAATGCCTAGAGTTTCCTGACCAAGGAATGATGAATCTCGAGGATGTCGATATTGAAGAAGGTAAGAAGTTAATGCGCTACAAAAGAAATGTAAATCTGAAAGACATGAAGAAGAAGGGGTTTCCTGAGGAGTTTGAATTCCTAGCTGAGATTGTTGGAAAATGAATCTTATGCAAAGAAACTGCACACGATTCTGTTAGTGATCTGCAACTGAGAGTCATGACTACAATTCTCATGAAATTGCATATGAGTTTCAGAGCCCTTCTAATAGATTGGTTGTCCAAATGGCTGGAAAAAGCTGAGAAGAAGAAGTCTACAGATAAACCCCTCAAAGGTTTTTCATGGAAGACTCTTGAGCATTATACTAAAGAAGAAACTGATGAGTAAGATAAGGGATAATGAGGGAGAACCCCTAAATGTTCAAAAAGTGATGTCTCCAAAGCTGTTCAAAAGCTGGAAGAAAAATCCCATGGAGATTAAAAGACTAAAGACATCTGGCAGCAGTAGCAAGGTCACTGCAATGAAGAGGAAGGCAAGAGTAATGGAAAGCGAGTCATCTCAATCTGATGACTCTGCACCCCTAGTGGCCACTCCAACAAAGCCAACCAAGAAGAAAGCTAAGGTCGTAAAGAAGTCTACAAAGGTTCCAGCAAGAAGTTTCTCCACTAACAAAAAGAGATATGAATCAGGAAAGGAAAAAGCATCAACTGCTGCACCCCCAAGGAGGAGAAAGAGCAACAGAATACTTCAAAGAACAAACCAGTAGAAATGAGGAGGCTCTGCATCAAAAGTGATTGATCTTAGTAATAGTGATGAAGATGATAAGCTTGGGTCTACAAGAGAAGACATGAAGGGCAAAAAGAAGATGATTTTTGACAGCTCCAGTAGTGAAAGCAAAAGGACTGCAACTACCAATGAACCTAGGTCAGAAGAAGATGTTGAAAGTGAAACAAAAGAATCCTTAAAGTTTTAAGAGCAAGAAATGATTGCTGAGTCAGAAAGTTATGAGAAAGATACTACAGATAAAATAAGTGATGAAAATTAGTTAGAAAGATCCATTGACGAATCAGTTGAAATGACCCTACATGATTCAAGCTCAAAGTCAGGACAGGAAGAAAATGAAGAAGACTCCAGTCCTGAGGATGAGATGCTAGAAGATTTTCATATCCCTTCTCCTGTTCATCGCAAGAAAAGAATAGTGGTGGAAGTTGATGATGAACCACTAGATGTACTTCCAGGAAAATGGGTTAACCTTGTAAATGAAAAGTTGAATGTGGTGAAGATGACCACATCAAATCTGCTCAATAATCTCAAGGCTATGAAGTTAGATACTTCAACTCTGATATATGAGCCTGAAATTAAGGATCATGCAATATGGTTGTTTTGTCCTCATATGCCATGGGCAAAGGCATCCATCACTGGTGATAACAACTACTTCTCATGCTGCTTCTTTCATATTCCTAACTTAAAGCTGGTGTCACAAAACTTCCCAAGGGTAAAGAAATTTGCAACACAGCTGATCAAAGACCAGTCTCACTTCAGGGTCTATTGACATGCTGTCAACTACTATATTCCCTACGATTGTAGAGTAGGTTCTGAGGGCAGAAGGATTATACCAAAGTCTATTCTCATAGAATCGCTTCACTCTACATGTAAAAATGATCAAGCTCAGTTTGAGAAGCTCTACTCTGCCCAAGAAAAATTGTCTGATATTCCTTTGTCTTCTAATAGTAATTAGCACTCAACGATCTATTAGACTCTCACTACATTCGAAAGTCTGTCTAATAATAAGAATTGTGGAGTTCGATCTGATGTTCAGAAGGAGTCTGCTCAACCAAATGACCAAACTCCTCAGGAGCAAGAGTTACTGAAGAACTCCGACGAGTTGGTTGAGAAGATATCCCTCATTGGTGTAGAAGCTAAGATGTTGTCAGAAGAAGGAGATAGTGTGCTTCAAAATAGACTTCAGGCCACAATATCAGATATATCTCTCAAGATCAAAGAGAGAGATCAAATCTATCTTAATTTTATCAATGATCAAAAGGAAGAAGTTATGCAAGCTTAAAAGGATAATGCAGATCAAATCTCGTCCCTCTTTGACAAGATTGACATACTAAAGCAGTCTCTCTCCCTAAAGTTGGAGCTATGCCAACAAGAACTCAAGACTGAGGTTAACAACTCATATTATCTGATAGAGCAGCTTATGACAAATGTCCAACAGCTTTCCCAAGTGATTAATGATAAAAAGGGGGAGAAAAAGAGGCATGCAAGGAAGAGCAAGAGCAGAAAAGCTAAGAAGGAGAAGAAGAAGAAGGTCAAAACAGCAACAACAAGTGTATCATCATCTGAGGGGGAGCCAAAGGATGATGACCCTATGGAAACAAAGTCCGAGGGGGAGCCAGAACAAGAGAAAGACAAAGCAGAAGACAAAGAAGAAGAGTATGCATTTGAGTTAAAGCATCATGAAGATGAAGAAATGGAGCATGCATCTGAGGGGGAGTAAACTGGAGAGGAAAAGTAAATTAAGTAGCTAATCAATAGACATCCTGAAGACATACATGAAGCAAAAAATGAAGCTGAGAAGAGCATCATGAAGATGAAGAAATGGAGCATGCATCTGAGGGGGAGCAGACTGGAGAGGAAAAGAAAATTGAGTAGCTAATCAACAGACATCCTAGTATATGAAGCAGAAAATAAAGCTGAGAAGGTATATTTCTAGCTATATAGGTAGGTTCTGGATCTAAGATGTAGAGTGTCTTATAGTGTGTAAATTTCATATTATCATCAATGACATTCATGATTATCTGTTTTAAGAATACAGCTACTCACTGTATATTATTAATGCATCTCATACATATGCACTTATTGTTTCTGTCGTAATCAAATAGGGGGAGATTGTTAGGAATAATCATGAGAATGCTATTCCTATTTATATAAGATTTGATTATGATCTTAATGAATGAATATACAAATATGTCTGGATTGAAATAAGTTATAAAGTCATTGAATAGATAATAGGAATATATATACAAGGACTTAGACTGAAATAATCAAATACGTTAGGTTGATTCTACATGAACAAAATAGCTTTGTAAAGTCCTTCAAAAGAACATGATATACAAGGACTAAATATAGAAAGATCAAGCTTGTTAGGTTGATCTTATATGATGTAATTGATAGGCCTATCGTATCGACGAGCACTACACCAGCCTTTAAAGTCTGCCAGGAGAGACAAGGAACACAGAGACTATCAAGACAGAATCATAGTCTAGCGAGCCAGCCGAGGGACTATAGAAGTCAAGGCAGAATCGTAGAGTATAGAGAAAGTTGCTACATAATCGTAGTTTGCTTTGGAGGGTCTCACTCAGAATCGTAGAGTTGGTCCAAGCGTCTACAGAGCCAAGTCAAGAATCGTAGACCACAATTAAAGTCATCGAGTCTACTGATCACATCAGAGGCAGAAATCGTAGTCTGTTCTCGGAGTCATAGTGTCTACAGAACCAAAGCTAGATCGTAGTCTACAGAACAAAGTCTTTGACAAAGTCTATCAGTGCTCACAAAGCCAAGGAAGAATTATAGTGATAATACGATTCTCAACACATGTGCACTTCCAAAAGCATCCAAAAAATATAGCCTTTGGACAGAACTATAAAGACGCAATCTAACTGAAGGAAGCCAGAGAGCACTCACCAAATGGCTTCCAAACAAACAGAAGATCGAAGCACTAATTCAATCAGCATCCTTATTAAGAAGTGAAGCCATTCAAGGAAGTCTTCCACAAGCAACAGTAAGAAGACTTAAGTTAATATGAATGACAAAAGGAAGTAAGCAATGCAATAGCTGTCAAGATAAACAAAAGATGACAATCGTGGGAGTGACTAGGTTCGTAGTGCTTTCCAGATGAGGAACAAGAACTGATGCGGTTTATACAGAGATACTGGTCAACTATAAAGAATAGATAAAGAAGATTAAGGATGGGTCAGACCATTTATGATATGTAAATGGGAGATCATAAGGATAAAGAGAGCTGAGCATAACCAATCAGATGAGTCTTGAAATTCAGGAGGGTCAGAGCATTCAAACAAGTTGTCAGTGTCTATTACAAGTCAAAGGAAAGCAAAAGTGTTGAAGTACTACACGAGTGAAGGAAGAGAGGTTCTACATTACAAATCCAAAGAACACTCTTAGAATCGTAGTGTTGTCTCAATCAGTCAAGAAGCAATATTCAAAAGACTAACTACGATCAAGTTAAGGTCATCTGCATCAGAATCGTAGAGTTTGGTCATTTGAGTATTGAAGCCTTGGCAGCGTCTCAATATAAAGACTGACATTCGAACATTATTGTTTGAAAGCATCGATGCAGAAGGATAACTCCTGATGTTCTGATCTAGGAGTCAAAAAGAAGAAATAAAGGTGACTACCAACCTGACACATTAAAGTGACATCTCTGATGTGGTAGGTGAAATAGTAGACTAATGTGTTAGAAAAGTGAAAAAGGGGCTGTCACGCCACATCAGTAGTATGCACCAAATAACTCGAGATCTGCGAATCAATTCAAATAGCTTCAAACGTCTATAGTCCAATGGGAAGCTTATGAAATGATATTTAACAAGTGAAGCTTGAATGCAGAAGAGTTGTTGGTTTTGATAAGTTATTGACTCTACGAGTTCTACAGAAAAAAATAAAATACGTCTTAGTGGCATGAGACTACGAAAGTAGAAGTGAAGCAAGATAAGTGAATAGCTTTAACAGAAAAGGGCTTCACACAACAACAATGAAAATGCCATTAAGAATGTCAGCTAAGCTGAGAGCCAAGAAGATAACATTCAGAGGATTGGCAGATCAGAGAAAAGATTCAAAGAGCCATTCTACAAATCACTATAAACCACCAAGAGCTAAAGAAGAACAGAGACAGAACCAAATTTTTACACAAGTCAACCAAGGTTCGGGGGATGCTAAATGCCAGACGGAGTCTACCAAAAGTGCAAAGACTTAGAAAATCTCATATAGTGAAGGTGTGCAAGCTGAGATCAGATAAAGATAAGAACCAACCACAAGATCAGTTGCACCAAAGAAGAAGTGACAAACTGATAAGTACTCAAAGAGAACGAGCTTCACAAACAACTTAGCAGTCTATCCAATAGTGATCTAATATCAATGCAAAATCCAAAAAGGATCACATCAAGCTACTAAGTATCAAAGGATGAATAAGCTTAAAGTCATCTTAGCAGTTCAGCACCAACAACAACATCAACAAGAAGATAGGGCCTAAGGGGTCCTTGTCCTAGGGACTAAACTGAGTTTCAAGTCTGCTAGACTTGAAGAGTTCTTAGTGAACTAAAGTTCTAAGTCTGGTGGACTTGAAGAGTTTTTAGTGAACTAAATATCCAAGGCTGCTGGCCTTGCAAGAATCTTAGTGATTCAAAGATGTAAAGACCTCCTTAGTGGAATCCCTGCTTGTTGAAGCAGAAGAGTGGATTAGGAGCTTGAGTATCTAAAACACTTAAAAACCCTTACGTCTTTTACATACTATCATTTACATTATAACTACTATAACTGCCATTGTAAGAACCTGAATTTTTAGAAAATATTAAATTAAGAATTTAGTAAATAAAATTTTTAAGGCATGTGAAGGGTTCAAATAAGAATATATATATATATATATATATATATATATATATATGCGTTGTGAGGTATGGTGTTGCATAGGGTAATATAAACTATGCAATAAGTGAATTCTATGTTTAATAAATATATTATTATTAGATATTTATTAATTATGGAAGAGGCGAGTTATTTGAAGTAAATAAGATGGATAGAAATTTATCTATCGATATTAAATAATTTATGTGAAATTATTTTATCATAGTAAATGGGTGACATTAAAATAATCACTAACTTCTTGACTATATGTATGAGTAGCTATCAAGTCTAAGACAGTGTCACCGTACCCTTTAATGGTGGATGTATATGAGCTGGGCTAAATGATTCCTTCAGAGAGCGGAGGTATATACGAATTAGTAACCGATCTAACTCATTATGAAAATAGTGTAGACGAGACGAAAACTAATTTGTTGGTTGTTTGTGGAAAACCACTCAGGGTACTATATTGAATACTATTAAAGACTCGATGTGTGCTAGGTTTGGACTAGTATATATGTACGTTGTTGACGAGAGAAGAAAGTTGATATATATTTAGATAAATATTGGTTAGAGATTTATTGACTAATATTGGGATATGGTTAAATGTATAGATTAAAGAAATAAGAGTTGAACTTGAAGTTTAATCTCTAAATTATTGAAGAATGTAGTCATTGGAGATTCATTTTGCTTAGTATAATGAGATAGCATGTATGGAGCATGTTAAAGGATTTGCGAGTTAAGTTCTGTTTTTGTTGAAGCATAACATGTCTGCGTCTTAACTTAAGGTGTACGATCAAGACCACTCTCTCGAAACTAAGATCGGCCTGGTTATCTTAGGTCTATAGTCAGTTCATGATGAGTTTGTGTAATCTGATGAGTTGTGTAATCTTAACTATAGGAATTGTATATTAGTGACTAATATGGTATCATATGGGTCATATTTGATATAGATAGTGTCCATGAAGGGACGTAGATAGTGACCATGAATTGAATGAGAGTTAGTTATGGAAATTAACTAAACAAGAATAAATATTAATTAACTTAAATTAAGTGGAAAATTATATTATGGAATAATATAATTTGAATATTAAAGCCTTGTGTGACAGTGGCGTGATAGTAAATTGAATGGAAGGGGTAATTCACTCAAGTAAAATGGTGAATTAATATATATGTGTTTTTCATGAAGAAAATGAAATGATTATGTTAATTAATTTTGGTATTTTCATATATTACGTAATATGAAAATATATGAAAGGATTTAATGTTTTAAAGATGATAATGGAAAATAAGTGAAGGATAATAGAAGAAAACCAATATAATTATAAATAGATATTGGTTGGAGATTCGTGCATTAAGTAATATTTAAATTATGGCGAACTGAAAAGTGTTGGGATAATTTGTGGAAGAAAAATAATTGGAGAATTATAATATAATAATTGGTATTGTATTGATAAGTGGATTTTATATACACTTATCTCAACTAAATTATCTTTTGATTGAATTAGTTGCTTATATTTATGTGTCTTAGTTACTTTTCATGCATTTTGTGTTCATTTTGTAGGTTATCGTTTGGGGGCGGTGTGGCGACTATTAGTAAGCCCAAAAGAAAACTTTAGCAAAATGAAAATGCAAAGAATATAAGGATTTTATATACAAATCCAAACACATCATTTGGGCTTTCATGTTTACTTCATGTTCTTGGTTTGGAACTTAGCTTACATTGAAGAGCATCGTCTTAGCTTTTACTTCATGTATTTTGAATCATTCAATCGAGTTCTTAGCTTTGGATGCAAGAGTTATGATCGTTGTACCAATTATGATCGTCGAAGACGTCGTGGTTTTGGGTGGTCATTTACACAACAGTCACTTCAGAGCCAATTTGAGTATAGTTCCAGGACCTTATTTTGAAACACTCAAAAAATGAAAATTATAGATCTACTTCTCCTCTTTCCGGATCATCTTGAATCATCAAAATCGGAGTTCGAGACGAAGAAGTTATGGCCATTTTCCCAAAGGACGTCGGAGTGAAAAATGTCGAGAACATGTGGTAGCGTAAGGCGCCATTTTTAGCCTATGCCCGTGTGCAGAAGTCTTTGGGGAAGCGAGTTTAGTGCCGTGCCCGATCTTTGGGACATTGAGGGAAGAAGCTTAGTGATGGCTTTGGGCGCAGCGTTTTGGCGAATTTTGACACCTTTTGACTCGAAATAGGATTGGGTTTGTTCTAAAGCTAAAAATTGGACTTGTAACCTATAAATACATGATGTAAGGCATAAAATAAGGGGAATACATAGCTTAGCTTAGAGCATAGCTTAGCTTAGATAAAACACTCCATTAGATTAGAATATAAACCCTAGTTCTTATTAGTTTTGGAGATTGAAGCAACTTGAAGATCATTGAAGATCGAAGATCGAGCGAGCGAGAGCGAGAGGGAGCATCAGATTCTTGACAACTGATTCTATTCTTTTCTCTTCTCTTACTTTTATCTTTTAATGTCTATTCAATTGTGGATTCTTGGTTTTAATTTATTAATTATGAACTAACTCTTTTATTAAGATTTCAATTGAACTTTTTATGGCTATGAATTAGTTATTCATTATATTCCAATTATTTATGTTAAAGTGAGTTGTTTATCTTGTCTTGTGCTTATTGTTAATTATTTGATCGATAATTACTTTGTTACTCTATAAGGAATTGGAAGAGGAATTCTAGGGTTAGAAGCTAGGCATGATAACATGTGACTTAGTTATTTGCATGGTGAATAATTAGGTTTGTGAATTGAATGGAAATATCTGTTACATAGCATGTAACACACACAAGGAATTGGGATTGGAAAAGTTTAATTCAATTGTTTTGCATAGGAATATAGCAAGATTAATCTGGATTAAATAGAAGGCAATTGATCACTTGGAAAAGGACTTTTGGCATTTGAGAATTCACATTAACAATTCGATGAGGCATAATAATTGGGATAATTGGATAATTGATTTATAATTCATAATTGGGGATATTGAAGTCTTAATCTTTATTTATTTGAATTCATTTATAAAAAATCTTAGTTTTAATTAGTTAATTTAGTTTTCTTAATTAGAAAAAACACGATTTGAGATTGTTTAAATAAAATTAGTTTGGTTAAAATTAGTACTTGGTGATTTTTATTAAATAATTCCTCGTGGGAGCGATACTTTTCTTTCACTTTATTACTTGTTGGTAGTGTATACTTGCGTATTCATTGATTGCGAAATCGATCAACAAGTTTTTTAGCGCATTTCTTGGGGAATTAATTTAATAATTATTTACCAATATTAATTTCAATCAAATTAGTCTTAATTTAAACATTTTTATTTTTATTTTAATTCTCTTTCTATATTTCTCTCTTTTTAGGTACCATGGATGACTTTGCGTATCAATGGCCATACGAACATGACTTCGACCAAGGGGAGGCGGAGATTGATGGAGACTCGAGAAACTTTACATTATCGGCCTGATTGAGACACTTTCGAGGATGTTTGAAGCTTTTGAAGCTCAACGTCGTCAAAGTATGGCGGTTACTTGTGATTATTGTCTTTGGAAATCATATGAGTCATCAATGCGCCATCGGTTTGGTAGAGTGCATAGTATAGTGGTGATTACCCCAATAATTATGTCTATCCCAACAACTATCATCGAGTTGGGGGTATCACGGATTTTCATGGAGTAACAATCAAGATCAATTTTATGCTCCAAGTCCAACATACCCACAAGGATTTCTTGTGTCCACCTCCACTACTGACGGGAAGAACATTCAAATTGGGAGGAAGCCTTGGAAAAATTTATTAAAGCTTACGAAAAAAGGAATGAGGAACAAGACAAGAAAATGAATCAAGTAAATTTGAATTTGCAAAGCGAGGCGTTGATCAAGAATCTGGAAAATCAAGTGGAGCAGATAGCACATCGTTGAACAACGAATCCTCAATACACAGGCCCTATGACATGGATTAGAGGCGATGGAGGCTAGAACAAAATCTACAACTAGATGAGCCACAAGATGTTGAAAGAGAGGAAACAATTGGGAACCAAGAAAAGGAGATCGGCGAAGATCTAACTTTGATTACCAACGAGGAGGAGCCGATGTTATTAGTGCCCCAAGTTCCTTCTCATGAAAGTTCAAGAATCCGGTTAGATTTGCAAAACCATGTCCATTAGGTAGTCGTCATGTAAATCGGCAATACTCCTTGTGGCGTAAGCGAGTACAACTTGAAGCCATGGTTGATGAGTTGGAGAAGATAGAAGAAGAGATTGTTGTGTCGACAAGCCTCGATGCGAGAATCTATTCACATGAACCTGATGGAAAAAACACCTAGATGTTGGGCGTTCTTTAATGTGATCTTATCTAAACAAAGCATGCTAGGTGACTTTAATACAATGGCTATAAATAAATGGGAACCTACCAAAAGCTATATTATTTCCGATGGATGGAGGGTTCTCGACTTTGAAGAGGAATTGGATAGCATTGACGAAACAAAGTCGGTGAAAGACTATAAATCAATGACGGTGTTGGGAGAGCAACCCGAAATTTTATATTTATATGCTTTACTAGTTTATTTAGTAGATAGGAATTAATTTGCTTAGTAAGTTCTCTTATAATCTAATACATGTTGTCTCTCTTCATTGCGGTATTGGAGTTCAATGGATAGGAAAATGATCGTCATTACCATCACCACCACACCTCTCACGCTTAGGCGATTACTGGGAAGTTCTCTTCTACTTATCGCTATATTCTTACAATGAGGACATTGTAATTGCTAAGTTTAGGGGAGTTTAGTTTAGTTAGATTATTGCATGTTTAGTTTCATGTTTATGTTATGTTATTTTGCATATGTTGTTAATATAGTTTAGGTTCATTATAAAAAAAAATTCAAAAATAATAGTTAGTTACTATGTTCATTTTGCATAAGTCCAGCGGTTTGTTATAGTTAAGTTTATTTTGGCCAATGATGAGATTGGAATTGGGTAGACAAGTATAATACTGACTATTAGAGCTTTGATGTGATTTCTTGTTATGAATTGAATCTTTTTCTGTTTGAAACTAGTATAATAATGATAGCACAGTAAAAACAACTTGTTGATTGATTGAGTTTAAATTGATACATAATGGGACTCTAAAGGATAATGCTAGTTTGAATGAAAGAATGACAAGAATAAGTAGTGATGACTAAAGTTAGACAAGAACCTAAGTTTGGGGAATATATAGGGGTATATAAGCTTTAAAAAAAAAAAAAAAAAAAACATGTTGAGTCTTGTGGTGGGTTGAGGAGAAACACTCCCCATAAACCTGGCGTGAGATGGAGCGTAAAAACGCACTCACTGACCATCTATCAAAAGAAAAAGAAAAGGAAAAAAAAAAGGTATCTGGGGTGACTAGTCTTGTTTGGGGCCTTTGTTACTTGAGCAAAAATGCATTGGGGGATTGTCTTTACACCTAAGCGCCTACTAAGGTCTTTTATGAGTGCAGGAGTCGTTGGTGAAAGCTTCGCTAAGGGGTAACACTTTATTAGCCTAATGGGATGAGACATTACCGCACGATCATTTATGTATATATAAAAAAAAATGAATAATCACGGAAAAGAGCAAAAAGCCCCGTGTAAAAAAAAGAAAGAGAAGGAAGAAAAGAAAATATAAGTATCTGCATGTACCCTTGAATTTGGTTGAGTTTAATTTTAGTTGAATCGTGCATATCTTTGAGATTTCTTGAGTTTACAACTTATGATGCCTTGAAGAGACTTGTTATGTGTTAAATTTGATTTTATATCGATTAGCATGGTTGTTGAGCACACACCGCACTATACCGATAATAACATTTTAAGACTTGATGATTGACTAGGAAATTGTTGATTGGTTTTGATATGAAGTATTGTCGTGTTTGCTTGATTGCTCTAAAGTAGAGTGAATAGATTTGATTCTATCAAATCTTTACTTTGGATTAAATGAGCATATAGATTAGTTGCATTTCATTTCATTGCATTGCATTATGTTGTATTACTTGGGAATGACAACGGTTTAAGTTTGAAATTATTTGATAAGTGGATTTTATATACACTTATCCGGTATCTTCTTGAATTAGTTGCTTATATTTATGTGTCTTAGTTACTTTTCATGCATTTTGTGTTCATTTTGTAGGTTATACGTTTGGGGCGGTGTGTGACTACTATTAGTAAGGAAAAGCAAAGAAAAGCATAAAGAATAATAAGCCGGACATCATTTGGGCTTTCATGTTTACTTCATGTTCTTGGTTTGGAACTTAGCTTACATTGAAGAGCATCGTCTTAGCTTTCGAACATTTTGAATCATTCAATCGAGTTCGGATGCAAGAGTTATGATCGTTGTACAGCGGACGTCGAGCGTCATGGTTTTGGGTGGTCATTTACACAGCAGTCACTTCAGAGCCAATTTGAGTATAGTTCGGACCTTATTTTGAAACACTCAAAAAATAAAGTTGTAGATCTACTTCTCCTCTTTCGGATCATCTTGAATCATCAAAATCGGAGTTGGACGAAGAAGTTATGGCCATTTTCCCAAAGGGCGTCGGAGCGAGAAAATGTCGAGAACATGTGGTAGCGTGTCAAGGCGCCCATTTTAGCCTATGCCCAGTAGCAAAGTCTTTGGGGAGAAGCGAGTTTGAGCGCCGTGCCCAGTCTTTGGGGCAATTTGGGGAAGAAGAACTTAGTGATGGCTTGGGCGCGTTTTTGGCGAATTTTGACACCTTTTGACTCGAATAGGATTGGGTTTGTTCTAAGCTAAAAATTGGACTTGTAACCTATAAATACATGATGTAAGGCATAAAATAAAGGGAGATACATACATAGCTTAGCTTAGATAAAACACTCCATTAGATTAGAATATAAACCCTAGTTCTTATTAGTTTTGGAGATTGAAGCAACTTGAAGATCATTGAAGATCGAAGCGAGAAGCGAGAGCGAGAGAGGGAGCATCAGTTCTTGACAATGATTCTATTCTTTTCTCTTATCATACTTTTATCTTTTAATGTCTATTCAATTGTGGATTCTTGGTTTTAATTTATTAATTATGAACTAACTCTTTCCTTAAGATTTCAATTGAACTTTTTATGGCTATGAATTAGTTATTCATTATATTCCAATTATTTATGTTAAAGTGAGTTGTTTATCTTGTCTTGTGTTTATTGCTTAATTATTTGATCGATAATTACTTTGTTACTCTATAAGGAATTGGAAGAGAGAATTCTAGGGTTAGAAGCTGGGCATGATAACATGTGACTTAGTTATTTGCATGGTGAATAATTAGGTTTGTGAATTGAATGGAAATATCGTATTTATGCATGTAACACATAAGGAATTGGGATTGGAAAGAGTTTAATTCAATTGTTTTGCATAGGAATATAGCAAGATTAATCTGGATTAAATAGAAGGCAATTGATCACTTGGAAAAGGACTTTTGGCATTTGAGAATTCTGTTAACAAATTGATAGGCATAATAATTGGGATAATTGGATAATTGATTTATAGTTCATAATTGGGGATATTGAAGTCTTAATCTTTATTTATTTGAATTCATTTATTAAAATCTTAGTTTAATTGGTTAATTTAGTTTTCTTAATTAGAAAAAACACGATTTGAGATTGTTTAAATAAAATTAGTTTGGTTAAAATTAGTACTTGGTGATTTTTATTAAATAATTCCTCGTGGGAACGATACTTTTCTTTCACTTTATTACTTGTTGGCCGTGTATATGCTTGCGTATTCATTGATTGATTGAAATCGATCAACAATTTTTATTTTATTTTTAATTCTCTTTCTATATTTCTCTCTTTTCAGTACCATGGATGACTTTGCGTATCAATGGCCATACACGAACATGACTCAACCAAGGGGAGAGGAGATTGAGAGACTCGAGAAACTTTCTACATTGTCAGCACAGATTGAGACACTTTCGAGGATGTTTGAAGCTTTTGAAGATCAACGTCGTCAAAGTATGGCGGTCACTTGTGATTATTGTGCTGGAAATCATATGAATTGGGTAAGGCCAAGCGTGGGCGTCTTTGCTTGAGTCTTGAGGGGCATGGGTGAGCCTTTGTCAAATGGCGCGGCGCCTTTGGGACTATGAAGAAAATGGGCGCGGCCGCGCCCAAAGTATGACATGTGTGACTATTTTGACCTATTTTGGTAAAACGACCATAACCTTTTCACATAAACTCCGATTGAGACGATTCAAGATGATCCGAAATGAGGACGAATATACCTACAACTTTTGTTCTTTAAGTGTTTCAATTTGAGGTCGTTAGAAGGGGTCAAAATATTCATCTTTGTGACTGTTACGTATTCAAAGGCAATCAGAGGGCGTCGGACATGCACATACGCAAGTGTAGTGCTCCCGACGATACAATATGTTATTCTAAGTGGTAAAACATAAATATGAATAACAATAGACATGTCATATAACTAAGATTACTTTAGTCATAATGGATTGCTTTAACATGATTTTCTAAGAGAACACTTAAAGTTTTTGAGAAACGGAAGTTAATAAATTTGGTGTCCTTTAGGTTTTGACCTTGGACCCTATGTATGCATATCAACGTGCATTAAATGTTGTTTTAAAGTTACCTTACATATACTAGATTGATATAGCTTGGTTTAAAATGTTTTGAAAGAAAACTCTAAAGTTTTGAGAACTAATAGCTTTAAACATTTTGTAAATGGTATTATGACTTTTCAAAGCCTGTATACTAGGACGCTTTATGCCTCTAGAACGTGTTAAGTGTGTTCACCATCTAGCTAGACATGAATTAGACCTTTCAAGCATGGTTTAAAATAAATTTTCAAGTAAATGAACTATGCTATGTCTATGTAAATGAGATAGATACATGTGAACATGCGTATTAAAGGCTTGTTAGTACCAATATAAGGTTTAAAAGCTTATAAACATTGAACCTTTATTAAAAGAAGTTGTTAAGCCTTGTTGATGTAAATAATTCAATATAGATCTATGTAATTCAAAACTAAATTATTTAAAATGTGAACTTCAAGAAATATCAGAACCTACTTGATGTATGTTTATAATATGTATCAGAATGCATAGTAGGTTAGGACTAAACTGAGCAATGAACAGCTCAAGTCTGGTTTTGGCAAAGAGAAGCGCGGCCACGTAACTCCCAAGCTTATATGAAGTGTGATCGCGACGTTCTGCAGAATGACCAAGAGTAGTTTGTTGACTGCATGGTCTTACGTTATGGTTATATATTGTCCTTAAGGACTACAAGATATGAAACAAGATTATTTAGATAAATATGATAGTAGAATGAGCTAGTCTCATGGTTATCCTAAGTTCAAGTAAAAATGAAACCAAGTTAGGAAACATTAATTGTTCTTATATTAAGAGTGTATAAAATATATGACTGATGAATATGAATCCATGATTATATAACTGTGTAGGAATACACGCAATGCAGATAAGCTTTAAGCAGTTAAGTCGTAGTTGATAAACTACGAATCAGGCAAGTCTTTCAGTTTCTATTTGATATATGAATTCGACAACTATTAGTTGAGCTATATTATGCTATGAGAATGTTGATGTATATATATGAAATGCATATGAGATATGTAGGAAATTTAAAAGTTGATCTTTGATGATATGCTTGTGAAGTAAACATATATGCCTGTTATGTGAGAAATAACATGTGTAGTAAATATTAATGGATTATGAATTGCATGAGTTGAGTATGCTATTATATGCTATGTGCTGCATGAAAACTATTAGAATTGTTGGGCTGTCGAGCTCACCCTTGCAAATAACCACTTTTACAGGTTAAGGACTCACGGTAAAGATTACGTGCTACTTGATTCATAGAGTTTAATAGTATCAAAGGAGATTGATTCATTTATTTAAAAATATACTCTTGAACCATGTTTAGGTTCTAGGAGATGTACATGATAGTTGTTTACGATGTGTAATACATGTTAAGTTATACTATATGATACATAGAGGAATTCAAATCGAGATGTAAAGATTTATCCAGTAATTCGAATAGAATGAATCAGAACTTAATTTGATTCAAGGATATGTTATTGATTCAAGTTAAGACATAAATAAAAAGATTTATTTTTGAAGGAGATTGAAAAAGTTTAAATTATTTCGCATATTTTTATAACATCGAATATGATGTAAGATAGGAATGGTAAATGACCAAGATTTGAAACTTATAAAAGCTTGGGGTCATTATATAGATCCTGGAAATAGAAAGAATTTATATTCTAAATTGTAATAAACAAAGTTAAATTCATTAAGTTATGAATAAAAGATATAAATAGTTTGATGATAGTAGTATCGTGGCGGATCGGATCCAAGGTTCAAAGGGACCCGTATTTGGGGGCGTCACAGGTTGGTATCAGAGCTGTAGGTTATAAACTTTAGGTAAGTATACCTTAGGCTATAACCTGAGAGAGAGAAAGATAATAATAAAAACTTCCAACAAGAGAATGAATAAAATTATTCAAAAGAATATGTAATATTCAGAATATCACCGAATAGAGGAGGTTTCGGTGATTTCGAGGACGAAATCCTTATAAGGGGGAGAGGATGTACGAACTCGAATTTTTAGAAAATATTAAAATAAGAATTTAGTAAATAAAATTCTTAAGGCATGTGAAGGGTTCAAATATATATATATATATATATATATATATATATATATATATATATATATATATACATTGTGAGGTATGGTGTTGCATAAGATAATATAAACTATCTACGATAAGTGAATTACGTGTTTAATAAATATATTATCATTAGATATTTGTTATTTATTGAAGAGTTGAGTTATTTGAAGTAAATAAGATGGATAGAAATTTATCTATCGATATTAAATAATTTATATGAAATTATTTTATCATAGTAAGTGGGAGACATTAAAATAATCATTAACTTCATGAGTATATGTACGAGTAGGTATCAAGTCTAAGGTAGTGCAACCGTACCCTTTAATGGTGGATGTATAGGTGTTGAGCTAAACGATTCCTTCAGAGAGCGGATGTGACAGCCCCAAATCCTGGTCCCAAATCACCACGGATCTGGTACAATCATTCTATAACTATTGCGGAAGTTATAAAAATAAATTGTTTATACAATAAACTTTACACACTAATCCCCAAGGTCGAGTAACCTTAACTTATATACGATTAATTACTTGTCTAACATACAAAGATATTATCATACATTAATGTTACAAATTTAGCTGCACACAAAAACTAACGCTGTAATTGTCTTTAACCTTTCCTTGTATCCGTCGTATTCTCCTTAATCTGTAATATTTATCATGATATAGCAATGGTGAGCATGAAAGTTGCCCAAAAAGTTTAAATTTATTTAAGGATATATCATGATTGAAAGAGTCTGAATAATAAGCTGGCTATAATTCATCAATATAGTTGTGAGTTAACGCGAACAAACTTTTAATAGAACAAGTATTAAACATGAACAAATATATCCTGATCGGATCGAGCGGTAATGAATGTGATTAGCCTTTCATACATGACTTATACATGCAATATATACATAGTACAATTCTCTACAATGGTAATCAATAATTATTAACCATAAGCATATCTAAACAAAACAACTCTAAGTAGAGTTAAGAAAAACTACTTTGTTCAGATTGATTCTTTGCTATGCAATTTATAACGCTTTATCCAAGACCTAATATTAGTAATATAGATCTCCAATATTAGAATAATATCATCACAATATAATACTATTATATATATATATACACACACACATAGAATAACCTAAACACATAACACATAACACTATTAGTCTACAACACATGAGACTCCTGATCAAGTCAAACTATTTCAATTTGAGTCGAATTCGACATAATTCTAACATCCCGGCAGTTACAGTCGGGATAAATATCGAGTTTAAGTTCAATTAAACTCTACCTAAACACTTAACAATTATCTTAGATAATCATATTATTAATCAAAATAATTTTCCAAGTCTCATAATAATTTTCAAATAATTATTATCATTTAAAATAATTTTCCAATCATTAATATCGTATTTATCTAATTTAAATACCATAATATTCTAATATCATTAATATTTATTTAAATTAAATATTAATGAAATGCATGCCAAAATATTATAATATATTTATAATATCTCATAGTATTTTTAATACTTTATTATTTCCTTTAAATGTTTTTAAAGTAATTAAAAATATTATTCAATAAGCATTATTAATATAAATACCACATTATTCACTTTATCATTAATATTTATTTAATATCAAATATTAATGAAAATCATAACATAATATTATAATATTTTTATTATATCAAAGTATTTTTAAACACTTAAATCCATTATCCAGATAATTGCTTTTAATATTAAAATATTAATATTTTCATGACAAAATATCAAAAGTTATATTTTATAACTTCAAATATTTTTCTAACACTTAAATCATTTTTTGTATGATTTTTAAATCATTAATTCCATTTTCCCATAATCTATTTAATATATTTATTAAATAAACTAATTACCATTAATATTAATTTATTAATGAATTTCATCACAAAATATCAAAAGTTATTAAAATAACTTCAAATATTTTCTTATACCACAATATAATTTTTCATGATTTTTCAAGTCATAAAATCATTTTTAACTAATTTATTTAATATTATAATTAAATAAATTAAATACCATTATATTCTAAAAATATTAAATATTTGTGAAATATACTCAAAATAATTAAAAACTAATTTTCGTGGCTTTAAAGTAAATTTTCATAATTTATTATGTATTTTTAATAATTAAAACTATTTATTTTAATTTATTTAATAAAAATAATTATTTTTCTAACAAACTGTCGCTAAAGGGCCCTATAGCGACATAACCGTTGCTATAGGTGTTCTTGAGTGATCTTGAGGATTTTCTAGAAATCCTGTTAGTCGCTAAGGTACATAGTTTGACCACAAATAGATCGGTGTTCTTGTTGCTTTTTCAGTCAAATTTATTTTCAAGTTGTAGTACTTATGCAATACTACTATAGCATACCAAGTTCATGACCATTCTACAACATATCAATAAGATCTGGGCTCCAAAATCATTCTTTAATCGCTCTTCATTTACGGGTTTTCGAAATGAAGATCGGTCGAGTTAACTACTTTATGTCCTTATATCTTTAATTCTAAGTATACTCAGTATATTCTAATGTTTCCTACTTGTAGTATAAATGTCGAAGAACAATTATAAAGCATTATTTCACCAAATATCAACAGATCTAAGAGATCATTGCCCGGTCGAACCTTGCCGAAAAACTCGGCCATGAAGAATTTGGGTTTTCGAAATGGAACCCGATCGGTTGGTCAACGCTAGTTATCTTTGTGATTATTTTTATTCCTAAGTATAAACTAAGTGATGTAATGACTTTACTATGTAGTCTATATCGGACTACAACATAACAACAACAACTTAGCTTAAGTAACAAACAAATGCAAGATCAAAGGCTATGAAAACTTGTCGAGGAGCTATCCTGGGCAAATCTGGGAACCTTGATTCTATCACCTTATCGATCACGAGGTGATCTCATCGTATAAATTACGATTCATTTACATACTATGATCGTTTTATTTTACGATCTCCTATGCTCGCACTTTTAGTCTTTTAGACTCGATCTATTCACCACTCTTTGCTTCACCTTTATTATCGAGTTAGAACTCAAGTATCTTTACAACTCACCGAGATTCGCCTTTGAATCTTCTGACCAACCAACTAACTCTATATGAGTTAGATCTTATCCTAATCAACTGCGGTTATTGGTCTCGGGTATTCTTACCTAAGGTTTATAACCAACAACTTTGATACTAATCATGATGATTTAAATCTGGGTCCCAAATCACCACGGATCGTCTGATCATTCTATAACTATTGCGGAAGATATAAACATAAATTGTTTATACAATAAACTTTACACACTAATACCCAAGGTCGAGTAACCTTAACTTATATACGATTTATTACTTATCTAACATACAAAGATATTATCATGCATTACTGTTACAAATTTAGCCGCACACAAAAACTAACGCTGTAATTGTCTTTAACCTTTCCTTGTATCCATCGTATTTGCCTTAATCTGCAATATTTATCATGATATAGCAAGGGTGAGCATGAAAGTTGCCCAGCAAGTTTAAATTTATTTAAGGATATATCATGATTGAAAGAGTCTGAATAATAATCATGATTGAAAGAGTCTGAATAATAAGCTGGCTAAAATTCATCAATATACTTGTAAATTAGCGCGAACAAACTTTTGACTAAACAAGTATTAAACATGAACAAATATATCTAGACCGAACGGTAATGAAGGTGATCAGCCTTTCATACCTGACTTATACATGCAATATGTACAGAGTACAATTCTACAATGGTAATTAGCAATGATTAACCAGAAGAATATCTGAATGAAACAACTCTAAGTAGAGTTAAGAAAAACTTGCCTGTTCCGTTGATTACTGCTACACAATTTATAACGCTTTATCCGAAGACCTAATATTAGTAATATAGATCTCCAATATTAGAATAATATCATCACAATATAATACAATTATATATATATATATATATATATATATATATACATAGAATAACCTAAACACATAACACATAACCCTATCAGTCTACAACACACATGAGACTCGGTATCAAGTCAAACTATTTCAGTCTGAGTCGAATACGACACAATTTTAACATCCCGACGGTATAGTCGGACAAATATCGAGTTTAAGTTCAATTAAACTCTACCTAAACACTTAACAATTATCTTAGATAATCATATCATTAATCAAAATAATTTTCCAAGTCTCATAATAATTTTCAAATAATTATTATCATTTAAAATGATTTTCCAACCATTAATATCATATTTATCTAATTTAAATGCCACAATATTCTAATATCATTAATATTTATTTAATATTAAATATTAATGAAATACATGCCAAAATATTATAATATATTTATAATATCTAATAGTATTTTTAATACTTTATTATTTCCTTTAAATGTTTTTAAAGTAATTAAAAACATTATTCAATAACTCATTATTAATATAAATACCACACTATTCACTTTATCATTAATATTTATTTAATATCAAATATTAATGAAAATCATAACATAATATTATAATATATTTGTATTATATCAAAGTATTTTTAATACCTTAAAATCATATTTAAATGATTTTTAAACACTTAAATCCATTATATCAAATTACTTGTCTAACATACAAAGATATTATCATACATTAATGTTACAAATTTAGCTGCACACAAAAACTAACGCTGTAATTGTCTTTAACCTTTCCTTGTATCCGTAGTATTCTCCTTAATCTGTAATATTTATCATGATATAGCAATGGTGAGCATGAAAGTTGCCCAAAAGTTTAAATTTATTTAAGGATATATCATGATTGAAAGAGTCCGAATAATAAGCTGGCTATAATTCATCAATATAGTTGTGAGTTAGCGCGAACAAACTTTTGACCGAACAAGTATTAAACATGAACAAATATATCTGGATCGAACGGTAATGAATGTGATTAGCCTTTCATACATGACTTATACATGCAATATGTACATAGTACAATTCTACAATGGTAATCAATAATTATTAACCATAAGCATATCTAAACAAAACAACTCTAAGTAGAGTTAAGAAAAACTACTTTGTTAATTGATTCTTTGCTGTATGCAATTTATAACGCTTTATCCGAAGACCTAATATTAGTAATATAGATCTCCAATATTAGAATAATATCATCACAATATAATACTATTATATATATATATATACACACACACACATAGAATAACCTAAACACATAACACATAACACTATTAGTCTACAACACACATAAGACTCGGTATCAAGTCAAACTATTTCAGTTTGAGTCGAATTCGACATAATTCTAACATCCCGACGGTCTAGTCGGACAAATATCGAGTTTAAGTTCAATTAAACTCTACCTAAACACTTAACAATTATCTTAGATAATCATATTATTAATCAAAATAATTTTCCAAGTCTCATAATAATTTTCAAATAATTATTATCATTTAAAATAATTTTCCAATCATTAATATCGTATTTATCTAATTTAAATACCACAATATTCTAATATCATTAATATTTATTTAAATTAAATATTAATGAAATGCATGCCAAAATATTATAATATATTTATAATATCTCATAGTATTTTTAATACTTTATTATTTCCTTTAAATGTTTTTAAAGTAATTAAAACATTATTCAATAACTCATTATTAATATAAATACCACATTATTCACTTTATCATTAATATTTATTTAATATCAAATATTAATGAAAATCATAACATAATATTATAATATATTTTTATTATATCAAAGTATTTTTAAACACTTAAATCCATTATCCGATAATTGCTTTTAATATTAAAATATTAATATTTTCATGACAAAATATCAAAAGTTATATTTTATAACTTCAAATATTTTTCTAACACTTAAATCATTTTGTATGATTTTTAAATCATTAATTCCATTTTCCCATAATCTATTTAATATATTTATTAAATAAACTAATTACCATTAATATTAATTTATTAATGAATTTCATCACAAAAAATATCAAAAGTTATTAAAAATAACTTCAAATATTTTCTTATACCACAATATAATTTTTCATGATTTTTCAAGTCATAAAATCATTTTTAACTAATTTATTTAATATTATAATTAAATAAATTAAATACCATTTATATTCTAAAAATATTAAATATTTGTGAAATATACTCAAAATAATTAAAAACTAATTTTCAGGCTTTAAAGTAAATTTTCATAATTTATTATGTATTTTTAATAATTAAAAACTATTTATTTTAATTTATTTAATAAAAATAATTATTTTTCTAACAAACTGTCGCTAAAGGGCCCTATAGCGACATAACCGTTGCTATAGGTGTTCTTGAGTGATCTTGAGGATTTTCTAGAAATCTGTTAGTCGCTAAGGTACATAGTTTGACCACAAATAGATCAGTGTTCTTGTTGCTTTCTAGGCTGAAATTTATTTTCAAGTTGTAGTACTTATGCAATACTACTATAGCATACCAAGTTCATGACCATTCTACAACATATCAGCAAGATCTGGGCTCCAAAAATCATTCTTTAGAAAGCGCTCTTCATTTCGGGTTTTCCGAAATGAAGATCGATCGAGTTAACTACTTTATGTCCTTATATCTTTAATTCTAAGTATACTCGATATATTCTAATGTTTCCTACTTGTAGTATAAATGTCAAAGAACAATTATAAAGCATTATTTCGATTGAAATATCAACAGATCTAAGAGATCATTGCGATCGAAACCTTGCTGAAAACTTCGGCTCATGAAGAATTTGGGTTTTCCGAAATGGAACCCCGATCGGTTAATCAACGCTAGTTATCTTTGTGATTATTTTTTATTCCGGTTATAAACTAAGTGATGTAATGACTTTACTATGTAGTCTACATATCAGACTACAACATAACAACAACAACTTAGCTTAAGTAACAAACAAATGCAAGATCAAAGGCTAGCAAAACTTGTCAGGAGCTATCTGGGCAAATCTGGGCTGCCCAGATTCTATCACCTTATCAGATCACGAGGTGATCTCATCGTATAAATTACGATTCATTTCTGTACTATGATCGTTTTATTTTACGATCTCCTATGCCTGCACTTTTAGTCTTTTAGACTCGATCTATTCACCACTACTGTTCACCTTTATTATCAGAGTTAGGGAACTCCGTATCTTTACAACTCGCTGAGATTCGTCTTTTGAATCTTACCGACCAACTAACTCTATGTGAGTTAGATCTTATCCTAATCATCTGCGGTTATTGGTCTCGGTATTCTTACCTAAGGTTTATAACCAACAACTTTGATACTAAATCATGTGCATTTAAATCGGGTCCCAAATCACCACGGATCGATCTGATCATTCTATAACTATTGCGGAAGATATAAACATAAATTGTTTATACAATAAACTTTACACACTAATACCCAAGGTCGAGTAACCTTAACTTATACACGATTTATTACTTGTCTAACATACAAAGATATTATCATGCATTCTGTTACAAATTTAGCCGCACACAAAAACTAACGCTTGTAATTGTCTTTAACCTTTCCTTGTATCCATCGTATTTGCCTTAATCTGCAATATTTATCATGATATAGCAAGGGTGAGCATGAAAGTTGCCCAGCAAGTTTAAATTTATTTAAGGATATATCATGATTGAAAGAGTCTGAATAATAATCATGATTGAAAGAGTCTGAATAATAAGCTGGCTAAAATTCATCAATATACTTGTAAATTAGCGCGAACAAACTTTTGACTAAACAAGTATTAAACATGAACAAATATATCTAGACCGAACGGTAATGAAGGTGATCAGCCTTTCATACCTGACTTATACATGCAATATGTACAGAGTACAATTCTACAATGGTAATTAGCAATGATTAACCAGAAGAATATCTGAATGAAACAACTCTAAGTAGAGTTAAGAAAAACTTGCTGTTCCGTTGATTACTGCTACACAATTTATAACGCTTTATCCGAAGACCTAATATTAGTAATATAGATCTCCAATATTAGAATAATATCATCACAATATAATACAATTATATATATATATATATATATATATATACATAGAATAACCTAAACACATAACACATAACCCTATCAGTCTACAACACACATGAGACTCGGTATCAAGTCAAACTATTTCAGTCTGAGTCGAATACGACACAATTTTAACATCCCGACGGTATAGTCGGACAAATATCGAGTTTAAGTTCAATTAAACTCTACCTAAACACTTAACAATTATCTTAGATAATCATATCATTAATCAAAATAATTTTCCAAGTCTCATAATAATTTTCAAATAATTATTATCATTTAAAATGATTTTCCAACCATTAATATCATATTTATCTAATTTAAATGCCACAATATTCTAATATCATTAATATTTATTTAATATTAAATATTAATGAAATACATGCCAAAATATTATAATATATTTATAATATCTAATAGTATTTTTAATACTTTATTATTTCCTTTAAATGTTTTTAAAGTAATTAAAAACATTATTCAATAAGCTTATTATTAATATAAATACCACACTTATTCACTTTATCATTAATATTTATTTAATATCAAATATTAATGAAAATCATAACATAATATTATAATATATTTGTATTATATCAAAGTATTTTAATACCTTAAAATCATATTTAAATGATTTTTAAACACTTAAATCCATTATATCAAATTACTTGTCTAACATACAAAGATATTATCATACATTAATGTTACAAATTTAGCTGCACACAAAAACTAACGCTGTAATTGTCTTTAACCTTTCCTTGTATCCGTCGTATTCTCCTTAATCTGTAATATTTATCATGATATAGCAATGGTGAGCATGAAAGTTGCCCAAATAGTTTAAATTTATTTAAGGATATATCATGATTGAAAGAGTCTGAATAATAAGCTGGCTATAATTCATCAATATAGTTGTGAGTTAGCGCGAACAAACTTTTGACCGAACAAGTATTAAACATGAACAAATATATCTGGATCGAACGGTAATGAATGTGATTAGCCTTTCATACATGACTTATACATGCAATATGTACATAGTACAATTCTACAATGGTAATCAATAATTATTAACCATAAGCATATCTAAACAAAACAACTCTAAGTAGAGTTAAGAAAAACTACTTTGTTAAGATTGATTCTTTGCTATATGCATTTATAACGCTTTATCCGAAGACCTAATATTAGTAATATAGATCTCCAATATTAGAATAATATCATCACAATATAATACTATTATATATATATATACACACACACACATAGAATAACCTAAACACATAACACATAACACTATTAGTCTACAACACACATAAGACTCGGTATCAAGTCAAACTATTTCAGGTTTAAGTTAATTCGACATAATTCTAACATCCAGGCGATTAATCGGGACAAATATCGAGTTTAAGTTCAATTAAACTCTACCTAAACACTTAACAATTATCTTAGATAATCATATTATTAATCAAAATAATTTTCCAAGTCTCATAATAATTTTCAAATAATTATTATCATTTAAAATAATTTTCCAATCATTAATATCGTATTTATCTAATTTAAATACCACAATATTCTAATATCATTAATATTTATTTAAATTAAATATTAATGAAATGCATGCCAAAATATTATAATATATTTATAATATCTCATAGTATTTTTAATACTTTATTATTTCCTTTAAATGTTTTTAAAGTAATTAAAAACATTATTCAATAATCATTATTAATATAAATACCACATTATTCACTTTATCATTAATATTTATTTAATATCAAATATTAATGAAAATCATAACATAATATTATAATATATTTTTATTATATCAAAGTATTTTTAAACACTTAAATCCATTATCCGATAATTGCTTTTAATATTAAAATATTAATATTTTCATGACAAAATATCAAAAGTTATATTTTATAACTTCAAATATTTTTCTAACACTTAAATCATTTTGTATGATTTTTAAATCATTAATTCCATTTTCCCATAATCTATTTAATATATTTATTAAATAAACTAATTACCATTAATATTAATTTATTAATGAATTTCATCACAAAATATCAAAAGTTATTAAAAATAACTTCAAATATTTTCTTATACCACAATATAATTTTTCATGATTTTTCAAGTCATAAAATCATTTTTAACTAATTTATTTAATATTATAATTAAATAAATTAAATACCATTATATTCTAAAATATTAAATATTTGTGAAATATACTCAAAATAATTAAAAACTAATTTTCGTGGGCTTTAAAGTAAATTTTCATAATTTATTATGTATTTTTAATAATTAAAAACTATTTATTTTAATTTATTTAATAAAAATAATTATTTTCTAACAAACCTGTCGCTAAAAGGGCCCTATAAGCGACATAACCGATGCTATAGGTGTTCTTGAGTGATCTTGAGGATTTTCTAGAAATCTCATTGAGTATTAAAGTACATAGTTTGACCACAAATAGATCGGTGTTCTTGTTGCTTTCAGTTTGAAATTTATTTTCAAGTTGTAGTACTTATGCAATACTACTATAGCATACCAAGTTCATGACCATTCTACAACATATCAGCAAGATCTGGGCTCCAAAAATCATTGCTAGAAACTGTTCTTCATTTCTGGGTTTTCCAGAAATGAAGATCAGTTCGAGTTAGCTACTTTATGTCCTTATATCTTTAATTCTAAGTATACTCAGTATATTCTAATGTTTCCTACTTGTAGTATAAATGTCAAAGAACAATTATAAAGCATTATTTCAATCAAATATCAATGTATCTAAGAGATCATTGCCCGGTCGAAACCTTGCCAGAAAACTCGCTCATGAAGAATTTGGGTTTTCCAGAAATGGAACCCAGTCAGTTGGTCAACGCTAGTTATACTGTGATTATTTTTTATTCCGGTTATAAACTAAGTGATGTAATGACTTTACTATGTAGTCTACATATCAGACTACAACATAACAACAACAACTTAGCTTAAGTAACAAACAAATGCAAGATCAAAGGCTAGCAAAACTTGTCAGGAGCTATCTGGGCAAATCTGGGCTGCCCAGATTCTATCACCTTATCAGATCACGAGGTGATCTCATCGTATAAATTACGATTCATTTCTGTACTATGATCGTTTTATTTTACGATCTCCTATGCCTGCACTTTTAGTCTTTTAGACTCGATCTATTCACCACTACTGTTCACCTTTATTATCAGAGTTAGGGAACTCCGTATCTTTACAACTCGCTGAGATTCGTCTTTGAATCTTACCGACCAACTAACTCTATGTGAGTTAGATCTTATCCTAATCACTGCGGTTATTGGTCTCAGGTATTCTTACCTAAGGTTTATAACCAACAACTTTGATACTAACTGTGACAGCCCCAAATCTGGGTCCCAAATCACCACGGATCTGATACAATCATTCTATAACTATTGCGGAAGATATAAACATAAATTGTTTATACAATAAACTTTACACACTAATACCCAAGGTCGAGTAACCTTAACTTATACACGATTTATTACTTGTCTAACATACAAAGATATTATCATGCATTACTGTTACAAATTTAGCCGCACACAAAAACTAACGCTGTAATTGTCTTTAACCTTTCCTTGTATCCATCGTATTTGCCTTAATCTGCAATATTTATCATGATATAGCAAGGGTGAGCATGAAAGTTGCCCAGCAAGTTTAAATTTATTTAAGGATATATCATGATTGAAAGAGTCTGAATAATAATCATGATTGAAAGAGTCTGAATAATAAGCTGGCTAAAATTCATCAATATACTTGTAAATTAGCGCGAACAAACTTTTGACTAAACAAGTATTAAACATGAACAAATATATCTAGGCCACCAAGCAGTAATGAAAAGGTGATCGACCTTTCATACCGACTTATACATGCAATATATGAAGTACAATTCTACAATGGTAATTAGCAATGATTAACCGTAAGAATATCCGAATGAAACAACTCTAAGTAGAGTTAAGAAAAACTTGCTGTTCATTGATTCTTTGCTACACAATTTATAACGCTTTATCCAAGACCTAATATTAGTAATATAGATCTCCAATATTAGAATAATATCATCACAATATAATACAATTATATATATATATATATATATATATATACATAGAATAACCTAAACACATAACATATAACCCTATCACCTACAACACACATGAGACTCGGTATCAAGTCAAACTATTTCAAATTAAAGTTGAATACGACATTAATTTTAACATCCCGAGCGGTATAATTTGGACAAATATCGAGTTTAAGTTCAATTAAACTCTACCTAAACACTTAACAATTATCTTAGATAATCATATCATTAATCAAAATAATTTTCCAAGTCTCATAATAATTTTCAAATAATTATTATCATTTAAAATGATTTTCCAACCATTAATATCATATTTATCTAATTTAAATGCCATTAATATTCTAATATCATTAATATTTATTTAATATTAAATATTAATGAAATACATGCCAAAATATTATAATATATTTATAATATCTAATAGTATTTTAATACTTTATTATTTCCTTTAAATGTTTTTAAAGTAATTAAAAACATTATTCAATAACTTATTATTAATATAAATACCACTACTTTATTCACTTTATCATTAATATTTATTTAATATCAAATATTAATGAAAATCATAACATAATATTATAATATATTTGTATTATATCAAAGTATTTTAATACCTTAAAATCATATTTAAATGATTTTTAAACACTTAAATCCATTATATCAAATTACTTGTCTAACATACAAAAGATATTATCATACATTAATGTTACAAATTTAGTCACACACAAAAAACTAACGTTTGTAATTGTCTTTAACCTTTCCTTTGTATCCGTCAGTATTCTCCTTAATCTGTAATATTTATCATGATATAGCAATGGTGAGCATGAAAGTTGCCCAAAAAGTTTAAATTTATTTAAGGATATATCATGATTGAAAGAGTCTGAATAATAAGCTGGCTATAATTCATCAATATAGTTGTGAGTTAAGCCTTGAACAAACTTTTAATAGAAACAAGTATTAAACATGAACAAATATATCTGGATCGAACGGTAATGAATGTGATTAGCCTTTCATACATGACTTATACATGCAATATATACATAGTACAATTCTACAATGGTAATCAATAATTATTAACCATAAGCATATCTAAACAAAACAACTCTAAGTAGAGTTAAGAAAAACTCGCCTGTTCCGTTGATTACTGCTATGCAATTTATAACGCTTTATCCGAAGACCTAATATTAGTAATATAGATCTCCAATATTAGAATAATATCATCACAATATAATACTATTATATATATATATACACACACACACATAGAATAACCTAAACACATAACACATAACACTATTAGTCTACAACACACATGAGACTCGGTATCAAGTCAAACTATTTCAATTTGAGTCGAATTCGACATAATTCTAACATCCCGACGGTCTAGTCGGATAAATATCGAGTTTAAGTTCAATTAAACTCTACCTAAACACTTAACAATTATCTTAGATAATCATATTATTAATCAAAATAATTTTCCAAGTCTCATAATAATTTTCAAATAATTATTATCATTTAAAATAATTTTCCAATCATTAATATCGTATTTATCTAATTTAAATACCACAATATTCTAATATCATTAATATTTATTTAAATTAAATATTAATGAAATGCATGCCAAAATATTATAATATATTTATAATATCTCATAGTATTTTTAATACTTTATTATTTCCTTTAAATGTTTTAAAAGTAATTAAAACATTATTCAATAACTTGTTATTAATATAAATACCACATTATTCACTTTATCATTAATATTTATTTAATATCAAATATTAATGAAAATCATAACATAATATTATAATATATTTTTATTATATCAAAGTATTTTTAAACACTTAAATCCATTATCCGATAATTGCTTTTAATATTAAAATATTAATATTTTCATGACAAAAATATCAAAAGTTATATTTTATAACTTCAAATATTTTTCTAACACTTAAATCATTTTTGTATGATTTTTAAATCATTAATTCCATTTTCCCATAATCTATTTAATATATTTATTAAATAAACTAATTACCATTAATATTAATTTATTAATGAATTTCATCACAAAATATCAAAAGTTATTAAAAATAACTTCAAATATTTTCTTATACCACAATATAATTTTTCATGATTTTTCAAGTCATAAAATCATTTTAACTAATTTATTTAATATTATAATTAAATAAATTAAATACCATTTATATTCTAAAAATATTAAATATTTGTGAAATATACTCAAAATAATTAAAACTAATTTTCGGGCTTTAAAGTAAATTTTCATAATTTATTATGTATTTTTAATAATTAAAAACTATTTATTTTAATTTATTTAATAAAATAATTATTTTTCTAACAAACTGTCATAAAGGGCCTATAAGACATAAACTGCTATATAGGTGTTCTTGAGTGATCTTGAGGATTTTCTAGAAATCCTGTTAGTCGCTAAGGTACATAGTTTGACCACAAATAGATCAGTGTTCTTGTTGCTTTCTAGGCTGAAATTTATTTTCAAGTTGTAGTACTTATGCAATACTACTATAGCATACCAAGTTCATGACCATTCTACAACATATCAGCAAGATCTGGGCTCCAAAAATCATTGCTAGAAACTGTTCTTCATTTCTGGGTTTTCCAGAAATGAAGATCAGTTCGAGTTAGCTACTTTATGTCCTTATATCTTTAATTCTAAGTATACTCAGTATATTCTAATGTTTCCTACTTGTAGTATAAATGTCAAAGAACAATTATAAAGCATTATTTCAGTCAAATATCAACAGATCTAAGAGATCATTGCCAGTCAAACCTTGCCAGAAAACTCGCTCATGAAGAATTTGGGTTTTCCAGAAATGGAACCCAGTCAGTTGGTCAACGCTAGTTATACTGTGATTATTTTTTATTCCGGTTATAAACTAAGTGATGTAATGACTTTACTATGTAGTCTACATATCAGACTACAACATAACAACAACAACTTAGCTTAAGTAACAAACAAATGCAAGATCAAAGGCTAGCAAAACTTGTCAGGAGCTATCTGGGCAAATCTGGGCTGCCCAGATTCTATCACCTTATCAGATCACGAGGTGATCTCATCGTATAAATTACGATTCATTTCTGTACTATGATCGTTTTATTTTACGATCTCCTATGCCTGCACTTTTAGTCTTTTAGACTCGATCTATTCACCACTACTGTTCACCTTTATTATCGAGTTAGAACTCAGTATCTTTCTGACTCACGAGATTAGTCTTTGAATCTTACCGACCAACTAACTCTATGTGAGTTAGATCTTATCCTAATCACTGCGGTTATTGGTCTCAGGTATTCTTACCTAAGGTTTATAACCAACAACTTTGATACTAACTGTGACAGCCCCAAATCTGGGTCCCAAATCACCACGGATCTGATACAATCATTCTATAACTATTGCGGAAGATATAAACATAAATTGTTTATACAATAAACTTTACACACTAATACCCAAGGTCGAGTAACCTTAACTTATACACGATTTATTACTTGTCTAACATACAAAGATATTATCATGCATTACTGTTACAAATTTAGCCGCACACAAAAACTAACGCTGTAATTGTCTTTAACCTTTCCTTGTATCCATCGTATTTGCCTTAATCGCAATATTTATCATGATATAGCAAGGGTGAGCATGAAAGTTGCCCAAAGAAGTTTAAATTTATTTAAGGATATATCATGATTGAAAGAGTGCAATAATAATCATGATTGAAAGAGTCTGAATAATAAGCTGGCTAAAATTCATCAATATACTTGTAAATTAGCGCGAACAAACTTTTGACTAAACAAGTATTAAACATGAACAAATATATCTAGACCGAACGGTAATGAAGGTGATCAGCCTTTCATACCTGACTTATACATGCAATATGTATAGAGTACAATTCTACAATGGTAATTAGCAATGATTAACCGTAAGAATATCTCGAATGAAACAACTCTAAGTAGAGTTAAGAAAACTTGCTGTTAGTTGATTCTTCGCTACACAATTTATAACGCTTTTATCCAAGACCTAATATTAGTAATATAGATCTCCAATATTAGAATAATATCATCACAATATAATACAATTATATATATATATATATATATACATAGAATAACCTAAACACATAACACATAACCCTATCGATTCTGACACACATGAGACTCCTAGATCAAGTCAAACTATTTCAAATTTAGAGTCGAATACGACATTAATAATTTTAACATCCCGACGGTATAGTTTGACAAATATCGAGTTTAAGTTCAATTAAACTCTACCTAAACACTTAACAATTATCTTAGATAATCATATCATTAATCAAAATAATTTTCCAAGTCTCATAATAATTTTCAAATAATTATTATCATTTAAAATGATTTTCCAACCATTAATATCATATTTATCTAATTTAAATGCCACAATATTCTAATATCATTAATATTTATTTAATATTAAATATTAATGAAATACATGCCAAAATATTATAATATATTTATAATATCTAATAGTATTTTTAATACTTTATTATTTCCTTTAAATGTTTTTAAAGTAATTAAAACATTATTCAATAACTATTATTAATATAAATACCACACTATTCACTTTATCATTAATATTTATTTAATATCAAATATTAATGAAAATCATAACATAATATTATAATATATTTGTATTATATCAAAGTATTTTTAATACCTTAAAATCATATTTAAATGATTTTTAAACACTTAAATCCATTATATCAAATTACTTGTCTAACATACAAAGATATTATCATACATTAATGTTACAAATTTAGCTGCACACAAAAACTAACGCTGTAATTGTCTTTAACCTTTCCTTGTATCCGTCGTATTCTCCTTAATCTGTAATATTTATCATGATATAGCAATGGTGAGCATGAAAGTTGCCCAAAAAGTTTAAATTTATTTAAGGATATATCATGATTGAAAGAGTCTGAATAATAAGCTGGCTATAATTCATCAATATAGTTGTGAGTTAGCGCGAACAAACTTTTGACCGAACAAGTATTAAACATGAACAAATATATCCTGGATCGAAACGGTAATGAATGATGTGATTAGCCTTTCATACATGACTTATACATGCAATATATACATAGTACAATTCTACAATGGTAATCAATAATTATTAACCATAAGCATATCTAAACAAAACAACTCTAAGTAGAGTTAAGAAAAACTCGCCTGTTCCGTTGATTACTGCTATGCAATTTATAACGCTTTATCCGAAGACCTAATATTAGTAATATAGATCTCCAATATTAGAATAATATCATCACAATATAATACTATTATATATATATACACACACACACATAGAATAACCTAAACACATAACACATAACACTATTAGTCTACAACACACATGAGACTCGGTATCAAGTCAAACTATTTCAATTTGAGTCGAATTCGACATAATTCTAACATCCCGACGGTCTAGTCGGATAAATATCGAGTTTAAGTTCAATTAAACTCTACCTAAACACTTAACAATTATCTTAGATAATCATATTATTAATCAAAATAATTTTCCAAGTCTCATAATAATTTTCAAATAATTATTATCATTTAAAATAATTTTCCAATCATTAATATCGTATTTATCTAATTTAAATACCACAATATTCTAATATCATTAATATTTATTTAAATTAAATATTAATGAAATGCATGCCAAAATATTATAATATATTTATAATATCTCATAGTATTTTAATACTTTATTATTTCCTTTAAATGTTTTTAAAGTAATTAAAAACATTATTCAATAACTTATTAATATAAATACCACATTATTCACTTTATCATTAATATTTATTTAATATCAAATATTAATGAAAATCATAACATAATATTATAATATATTTTATTATATCAAAGTATTTTTAAACACTTAAATCCATTATCCAGATAATTGCTTTTAATATTAAAATATTAATATTTTCATGACAAAATATCAAAAGTTATATTTTATAACTTCAAATATTTTCTAACACTTAAATCATTTTTGTATGATTTTTAAATCATTAATTCCATTTTCCCATAATCTATTTAATATATTTATTAAATAAACTAATTACCATTAATATTAATTTATTAATGAATTTCATCACAAAATATCAAAAGTTATTAAAAATAACTTCAAATATTTTCTTATACCACAATATAATTTTTCATGATTTTTCAAGTCATAAAATCATTTTTAACTAATTTATTTAATATTATAATTAAATAAATTAAATACCATTTATATTCTAAAAATATTAAATATTTGTGAAATATACTCAAAATAATTAAAAACTAATTTTCAGGCTTTAAAGTAAATTTTCATAATTTATTATGTATTTTTAATAATTAAAAACTATTTATTTTAATTTATTTAATAAAAATAATTATTTTTCTAACAAACTGTCGCTAAAGGGCCCTATAGCGACATAACCGTTGCTATAGGTGTTCTTGAGTGATCTTGAGGATTTTCTAGAAATCCTGTTAGTCGCTAAGGTACATAGTTTGACCACAAATAGATCAGTGTTCTTGTTGCTTTCTAGGCTGAAATTTATTTTCAAGTTGTAGTACTTATGCAATACTACTATAGCATACCAAGTTCATGACCATTCTACAACATATCAGCAAGATCTGGGCTCCAAAAATCATTGCTAGAAACTGTTCTTCATTTCTGGGTTTTCCAGAAATGAAGATCAGTTCGAGTTAGCTACTTTATGTCCTTATATCTTTAATTCTAAGTATACTCAGTATATTCTAATGTTTCCTACTTGTAGTATAAATGTCAAAGAACAATTATAAAGCATTATTTCAGTCAAATATCAACAGATCTAAGAGATCATTGCCAGTCAAACCTTGCCAGAAAACTCGCTCATGAAGAATTTGGGTTTTCCAGAAATGGAACCCAGTCAGTTGGTCAACGCTAGTTATCTTGATTATTTTTATTAGGTTATAAACTAAGTGATGTAATGACTTTACTATGTAGTCTACATATCAGACTACAACATAACAACAACAACTTAGCTTAAGTAACAAACAAATGCAAGATCAAAGGCTAGCAAAACTTGTCAGGAGCTATCTGGGCAAATCTGGGCTGCCCAGATTCTATCACCTTATCAGATCACGAGGTGATCTCATCGTATAAATTACGATTCATTTCTGTACTATGATCGTTTTATTTTACGATCTCCTATGCCTGCACTTTTAGTCTTTTAGACTCGATCTATTCACCACTACTGTTCACCTTTATTATCAGAGTTAGGGAACTCCGTATCTTTACAACTCATGAGATTAGTCTTTGAATCTTCTGACCAACTAACTTTCTATGTGAGTTAGATCTTATCCTAATCACTGCGGTTATTGGTCTCAGGTATTCTTACCTAAGGTTTATAACCAACAACTTTGATACTAACTGTGACAGCCCCAAATCTGGGTCCCAAATCACCACGGATCTGATACAATCGTTCTATAACTATTGCGGAAGATATAAACATAAATTGTTTATACAATAAACTTTACACACTAATACCCAAGGTCGAGTAACCTTAACTTATACACGATTCATTACTTGTCTAACATACAAAGATATTATCATGCATTACTGTTACAAATTTAGCCGCACACAAAAACTAACGCTGTAATTGTCTTTAACCTTTTCTTGTATCCATCGTATTTGCCTTAATCTGCAATATTTATCATGATATAGCAAGGGTGAGCATGAAAGTTGCCCGACAAAGATTTAAATTTATTTAAGGATATATCATGATTGAAAGAGTCTGAATAATAATCATGATTGAAAGAGTCTGAATAATAAGCTGGCTAAAATTCATCAATATACTTGTAAATTAGCGCGAACAAATTTTTGACTAAACAAGTATTAAACATGAACAAATATATCTAGGCCAGAATCTTAATGAAGGTGATCGACCTTTCATACGACTTATACATGCAATATGTATACAGTACAATTCTACAATGGTAATTAGCAATGATTAACGTAAGAATATCTCAGATGAAACAACTCTAAGTAGAGTTAAGAAAAACTTGCACATTAAGATTGATTACTACTACACAATTTATAACGCTTTATCCGAAGACCTAATATTAGTAATATAGATCTCCAATATTAGAATAATATCATCACAATATAATATAATTCTATATATATATATATATATATATATATATATATATATAAACATAGAATAACCTAAACACATAACACATAACCCTATCAGTCTACAACACACATGAGACTCGGTATCAAGTCAAACTATTTCAGTCTGAGTCGAATCCGACACAATTTTAACATCCCGACGGTATAGTTGGACAAATATCGAGTTTAAGTTCAATTAAACTCTACCTAAACACTTAACAATTATCTTAGATAATCATATCATTAATCAAAATAATTTTCCAAGTCTCATAATAATTTTCAAATAATTATTATCATTTAAAATGATTTTCCAACCATTAATATCATATTTATCTAATTTAAATGCCACAATATTCTAATATCATTAATATTTATTTAATATTAAATATTAATGAAATACATGCCAAAATATTATAATATATTTATAATATCTAATAGTATTTTAATACTTTATTATTTCCTTTAAATGTTTTTAAAGTAATTAAAAACATTATTCAATAACTTATTATTAATATAAATACCACCTTATTCACTTTATCATTAATATTTATTTAATATCAAATATTAATGAAAATCATAACATAATATTATAATATATTTGTATTATATCAAAGTATTTTAATACCTTAAAATCATATTTAAATGATTTTTAAACACTTAAATCCATTATCCGATAATTTTGTTTAATATTAAAATATTAATATTTTCATGACAAAATATCAAAAGTTATATTTTATAACTTCAAATATTTTTCTAACACTTAAATCATTTTTGTATGATTTTTAAATCATTAATTCCATTTTCCATAATTTATTTAATATATTTATTAAATAAACTAATTACCATTAATATTAATTTATTAATGAATTTCATCACAAAATATCAAAAGTTATTAAAACTAATTACCATTAATATTAATTTATTATGTATTTTTAATAATTAAAAACTATTTATTTCAATTTATTTAATAAAAATAATTATTTTTTTAAGAAACTGTAGATAAAGGGCCCTATAGCGATAGAACCGTCGCTATAGGTGTTCTTGAGCATTTTCCAAAAATCCTGTTAGTCGCTAAGGTACATAGTTTCACCACAAATAGATTAGTGTTTTTGTTGCTTTCTGGGCTGAAATTTGTTTTCAAGTTGTAGTACTTATGTAATACTACCATAGCATACCAAGTTCATGACTATTCTACGACATATCAGCAAGATCTGGGCTCCAGAAATCATTGTCAGAAACTGTTCTTCATTTCTGGATTTTCCAGAAATGAAGATCAGTTCGAGTTAGCTACTTTATGTCCTTATATCTTTAATTCTAAGTATACTCAGTATATTCTAATGGTTCCTACTTGTAGTATAAATGTCAAAGAACAATTATAAAGCATTATTTCAGTCAAACATCAACAGATCTAAGAGATCATTGGCAGTCAAACCTTGCCAGAAAACTCGCTCATGAAGAATCTGAGTTTTCTAGAAATAGAACCAAGTCAGTTGGTCAACGCTAGTTTGACAGTGATTATTTTTCATTCTGGTTATGATCTAAGTGATATAATGACTTTACTATGTAGTCTACATATCAGACTACAACATAACAACAACAACTTGGCTTAAGTAACAAACAACTGCAAGATCAAAGGCTAGCAAAACTTGTCAGGAGCCATCTGGGCAAATCTGGGCTGCCTAGATTCTCTCTTTCGATCGTGATCGGTCAACACTGTTTGACTGATCATAACATGAAATCTAGACACGATCCAATCCTGATTCAAGTTGAAGAACAAAGACCATATAACAAACTACACGTTCATATATTTAAAACACAAAAAACAATTAACAGACACCGATCTATGAGGTCTGACATTAGCTTGTCAGACGATGTTATAAAATTTTTCTAGATTTAAGAAATTTTCAATTTCGTGTATCTTGATGTTATGGATCTAAGATATGACAACCCAGATCACTCAATAACATCTTAATACACAACAATAAACATTTAAACACAAAGTTTAACATGAATCACAAGTTTAGGGTTTTTATACCTTTAAAACTTTGATCTTTGATTTCTGTCCATGGAGTCTGATCTTGGCAAGCAATGAAATGATATTGGTTTATCTTATCTCACTCTCTCACTCTAAATTTTGAAGTTTGAAGAGAGAGAAGGTCTAGCTTGCTTTTCTAAGTAAAGTAAGAAATGTTTCTTATATTTCTAAATTATAAGCTTTGATGCATTATATGTGGCTGAGGTAGCTATCAAATATTGACTGATTGGTGTTGTAATAAGTCACATGGAGTGATTGTAGTTGGTGAACAACTCACATTTGGCAAGATTTGCACTCTAGCTAATAAAAAATGTGACAAAGGGCATAAATGTCATTTGATTTCCAATTTTAATGGCAAAATTGACATTTGATCATACCCGTAGGGTTTAACCCTCAAGGTTTGAACCCTTAGAGTTTAAATCTTACGGTTAAAACCTATGGTTTCAAAAATTTAAATTTTTATAATTTCTAATTTAGGTTTTAACCCTTAGAGTTTTAACTCTTAGGGTTTAAACCTAATATTTTTTAAATTGTAATTAGGATTCTATAATTATAATAAGATTTCCTAATCATGAAATTCAATCTTGCTAATTAGGATTATTATTTCCTAATTAAAATTGCTAATTTAGCAATTAGGGTCAAAATTATACATTAGGGTTTTCTAAGAGAAAGTCGATATTAAATAATAATATTAGGATTTGACACTAATAAAATTTATCTGGTCAACCCTTGACCCTTAACCACATTCTGTACGCATACATACCCATATACACAGAACATATATATATATACACTTAATCCTGAATAATTTACCAAAATCTTTCATAGAATTTTGAAATCCTCAAAATTCCCTCCAAAAAATGTCAAACACATACATTTATTTTTTGTCTAGGTTCTAATATTGAACCTTAAATCAATCAATAATGATTTTAAAAATTTTCTAATTTCTCGGGTTGTCACATAAGAGGTATATACGAATTAGTAATCGATATAACTCACTATAAAAATAGTGTTGACGAGACAAAAACTAATGTGTTGGTTGTTTGTGGGAAACCACTCAGTGTACTATATTGAATACCATTAAAGACTTGATGTGTGCTAGGTTTCGACTTGTATATATGTACGTTGTTGACGAGAGAAGAAAGTCAATATATCTTTAGATAAATATTGGTTAGTGATTTATTAACTAATATTGGGATATGGTTAAATGTATAGATTAAAGAAATAAGAGTTGAACTTGAAGTTTAATCTCTAAATTATTGAAAAATGTAGTCATTGGAGGTTCATTTTGGTTAGTATAATGAGATATCATGTATGGAGCATGTTAAAGGATTTGCGAGTTAAGTTTTGTTTCTGTTGAAGCATAACATGTATGCATCCTAACTTAAGGTGGCACGACCGCGCCACTCTCAAGCCTAAGACAAGCGCGGCCGCGCCGGTCTGTAGTCAGTTCATGATGAGTTTGTGTAATCTGATGAGTTGTGTAATCTGAACTATATGAATTGTATATTAGTGGCTAATATGGTATCACATAGATCATATTTGATATAGATAGTGCCCATGAAGGGATGTAGACAGTGACCATGAATTGAATGAGAGTTAGTTATGGAAATTAACTAATCAAGAATAAATATTAGTTAACTTAAATTAAGTGGAAAATTATATTATGGAATAATATAATTTGAATATTAAAGCCTTGTGTGACAGTGGCATGATAGTAAATTGAATGGAAGGGGTAATTCACTCAAGTAAAATGGTGAATAATATGTGTTTTACATGAAGAAAATGAAATGATTATGCTAATTAATTTTAGTATTTTCATATATTACGTAATATGATAATATATGAAATGATTTAATATTTGAAAGATGATAATGGAAAATAAGTGAAGGATAATAGAAGAAAACAAATAAATTATAAATAGATATTGGTTGGAGATTCGTGCATTAAGTAATAATTAAATTATGGCAAACTGAAAAGTGTTGGGACAATTTGTGGAAGAAAAGGAATTGGAGAATTATAATATAATAATTGGTATTGTACATATTAATTATTTTAAGGAAAATGGTTATCTTAAATAAAGGGGCATTAGTATTAAAGTTAAATCAGACTAAAGGTTTAAGTGGAATTATTAAAAGAAAATTAATGGAAAGATAATAGATGATTGATAATAATCATTGTGATATTAAGGTGTGATAGGAAGTAATGGGTTGAAAGTACTCAACTAAATTATATTTAGCCCGATTTAAATATTACTTGGACTAGCCCAATATACATGGGAAATAGGATTATATTGGTGTATATTTAAAATATAAGTATACTTTCTATATGTAGGTAGGTACATATATGTGTATATATATGTGACCATAACTTAATTTAATGTAGTAATATAAGTCATTATAATTGACTTAATAAGCCCAAAAGGAATTAACTTTAGTAGAATGGTGATCATTTTACTAATAAGTGAGGAAGTAATAATAGTTGTCCCATATTATTAGTCCCAATTATTATACCAGCTGTGTGTAGGCCAATGGCCTATTCCCATCTTGATGAGAAACCAAAAAGGCTAGATCGATGCTGATGATGAAGGAAGATGGAACATGTCACCAATTCTTCACTACCAGTTAGTTTCTTCTTCTTCCTGGTAAATCAATGTAGACACTCGAAATTCTTTGCACACCTGTTACTAACATTGAAGGAGGACAGATTCGTCTTTTAGAGATAACCCTGGAAGACAGCTCATATCCATTCCAGATACCACCGGAAGTTCAATCTCAACCCCGGAACACACACCGGGAGTATCAGTTCTAACCTCGGAGATAACCCCGAGTTTCATCCTTGGAGATAACCCCAAGGAATGCCGTTGCAGTTTTGGCGATAACCCCGGAAATGCTTGTTTCAAATGCATGCAATCAGCTTCAACCTCGGAACTCCCACCGAGGAACTCATTCCAAAGACCCAGAGATAACACCGGGAAGACAAACACACTTAAAGATGACCCTAAGGAATTCAAACACTTGCAGCAGTCCAATCTCAGAGATAACCTTGAGCAACATCTGCTATCAGCCCAAACTGGAGACAACCCCGGTGAGGGGCAAAATCGTCATCTTGCCACCACAACCCCACATCGCGCCGTCTCAAAATCCTATACATACATTTCTACACAACAATGTCCCACAAGAGCCAATGAGTTCCAATCCCGAGTGACTATTACGCATGGAAGCACACCAGATATAATTTGAAGCTTGAAGACCATGGGCATGGTCCCCTCTTCCTGACTTCGTACAATCTCTAATCCCATGTCATGGCGTAGCTCTCGACAACGGCGGTCCGAAAAAGGTCTTATACACCTCAATCGGATGCTCGGATTGAAGTTCTGCAAGTTCGAGCGGACATCACAGTGCACGAGTGCACATACTTCGAGATGGCAGGATCCGCTGAGCCCGGGGCACCCAGGGCAGCTGCAGGTGCATATGCGGCCACCAGATCTATAAATATAGAGCTTGGGGTGGCCATAATAAAAGAGGAAAAGGCGAGGAAGCCCTGTCAAATTTTCTCTGTTCACAATCCATATTGAGTACTTTCTTATTTTAAACACTTGTTAACTCACATATAGCTATATTTTTACCGATGGGAGTCGAGTGTTCATCCACTTAGAGTCATAGAAGTCTTCTTTGGCAGCCCACTGTAAGCCTTCTTACACACTATAAAGCCTTTCACTTCATCTTTGCACACATTATTCTTCACATTGAGAGTCGTTTGTGTGTGTATGCCCGGACTTCGGTCCGTGGTTTTCATTTCTGTCTGTATATATACTTATATATATGTATATATTTATATATGGACTAACATTATCGTGTTATGCCTCGATTGAGCCTAGACTTACGTTTGGAGTGTTTATTTACTTTATATATATATATATATATATATATATATGAACTATTGTTATATTATGTTTGATGAGCCTAGCTTTTATATATATAACTGCTTACTGCTTTTCATATAAACTGCGAAATCATGTGAGCCTAGGAATCATGTGATCACAGATTCAGTATACTGAATCTAGATTCAGTACTGAATCTAGATTCAGTTCCCGTGATGGACATTTTTCAGCTGTATGCAGCTTGTAAATTATTCATGGTGTTTGAATTTTCTTAGATGACTTTCATGCCCATGAGGAGTTTGGCACTGCTATATATTACTCCATCTGTCCCAAATTAATTGCTTAGTTTTGACTTTTTAAAGTCAAATTGACTATTTTTAGAATTAATAATTAATCATATATAAATATATTTCTAAAATTATAAAAATTGGGGTAGTATTAAATTGTATATACTTTCTTTTGGTTATAATTTCTTCACCTATATTTTAGAAAAAATAGTAAAAAGATTAATTTTAAAAATGGTCAATTTGACTTTAAAAAGTTAAAATTGAGCAATTAATTTGGGATGGAGGGAGTATTTTCTTGAAGATGCTTTGCATCTCGAAAATAAAATCAACCAAGTCGAACATTTAATAATAAAAGGAAGTATGAAAAGGTCTCAATTACTATTGAGCACAGGGTTTGAAAAACCACTTTTACAAAACATCACTGCTATATCATTTCTAAAACAGAATTTTTATACAAATTCAAACCCTTTATATATCGGTGCGAACGAGGCCTCGCTCTACTTCCAAATTAATTGCACATTGATCCACACATACACACACATTCAAATAACAGTTTCTTGAAAAGTGATGGTCACCATGGTAACACGGATGTCGGGAGGTGCCGAACACCTTCCCTCCGCATAATCAAGCCCCCGAACCCAAATGAATCTCGGTTTCACAGACCCGTTTAGCAGTGTCACATCACTGGGTCAATTTGCAAACCTTTTCTCAGTTGCGTTGGTACAACCAGTTAAAAACACCAACTAGCGACTCTTACAGTCAAATCGTCGACATGATACATGTCAAACCTTTTTCACTTATTTTTTGAAACAAATCTCATATAACATGAGAACACCAAAGAATAAGAACAGAAAAGGGACAAATAAAAATCCCGACGTCGACAAGTGCCGACTTTGCTGGGGACTCCAGTAAGAGGGCTTAAGCCGCTACTACAAGCTTTTCAAAACTGTTATATGCTTGTGTGTGGATGTTGCATTTACATTTTTTGATGAATGTGTACGAATGCATTTTACTTACTGCACTGTAATATATCTATCTGTGATATTAGTGCTTCACACATGTCATCATTTTCATAAACGGTGAGACACGTTGTATGTGAATGTATGTTGTGTGGTTCCTCCACCAGGAGGCTATCCTATCGCTGTTTGATTACTGGACTCGTAGGAAGACTAATTCCAACGAGGCTCAGGAAAGGCACCACCTAGATTCACTCCAGTTGAAAGACCGGATTAACTTCCCGTCAAGTAGATTGCGATGATCTGGGAACCTTCATGCCAAAAAGCCGCGAGAGTAACCTAAGATAGGTCAGTCTCTGATAAACCAAACGCGGAGGAAAGTCTCTTCATGCTTTCCATTTTCAATTACTTGTAAAGCCAATTACTCGTAATTTTATTCCATTTTCATCTTTATGTAATGGAAAATATGAAGAAATATGTGCCCATGCATATTTAAAATTAGCATGCTATCCTGTATTACAAAACAACTAACATCCGTTTTGCAGGATAATATTCCTAACACGGATACATCACATAGCATGTAAACATTTACATTATCCCTAAAAACTAAACTACATAAGTTTTTTATAGGGAAACAATTGGGCCTATTACCTGCTCAAAATCCAAAAAGGCCACGAGCCTACAACCAATTATGTCTTCTTCTGACCAGTCTAATCCCGTTTCTCGAGAAGAATTTGATGGATTAAGTAAACAAATTATAGATTTGGCTGTTCTGCATAAAGAATTGCATCAGTCTATTCAGGGCCCAAAGATGCCTACACATACAGAATCATCTACACAAGGAGGAACTCAAGGTTTGGATAAAAAAAATCTGGAACCTCAGTTGGATACGACCAACAAAGATCCTGAAAACACCCATCTCAAAGGAGATCCAGACACCGGTGATATCAGGAAAAAAGTCCTACAAATGGAAGAATCCATCCATTCTTTCAAAGGGATTGGAGCACATGGGAGTGTTTCATATGCTGACCTTTGCATATTCCCTGGTGTTCATTATCCAGAGAAATTTAAAACTCCTTACTTTGAAAATTATGACGGGTTAGGAGATCCTTACACATATTTAAAGGTGTTCATTGGAGAACTTGGATCTTATGCAGAAAATGAGAAGCTCAGAATGCAGCTATTCCAGAAGAGTCTGACTGGAGAAGCCCATTCATGGTATACCAGATTAGACAACTCAAAGATCCATAGTTGGGAAGAGCTAGGTCACGCCTTCCTCACTCGATCTGACTTCGGGTCTCGGATGGCTCTGGACCTAGTGATCGGTTACCAAGGTCAAGAGGCAGTCCAATGAGTCTTTCAGAGAGTATGCTCAAAGGTGGAGGCGCCTTGCTGCTCAAGTTATTCCCTCTATGACGGAATCAGAAATGGTCATGAATTTCACAAACATACAAGAAGCTCCTTTCTATGAGATAGTCTTAGCTAGTATTGGCAAACCATTTTTTGAAATGATCAAACACGGAGAGATGGCTGAGATAGGGTTGAAGTCAGGAAAGATTCAAGACCTAGCTGCTCTTAAAGTAGTTGCTGAGCACATCCAGTCCGGAACTTATGGAAAAAACCCCCGGAGGGTCCATAAAAAGAAAAAAGAGGATGTTTCCTTGATACTACAAGGTCAAAAATGCAATCATAATATTCCTATACAGAGGAGAAACTACTCCCCTTTTCAGGCATAGTCTTCAAACCCTCCATTGCCTAAAGGTGGAGAAGCAAACCGCCCTCGAATGTTCACACCCTTAGGGGACTCGCTCGAGAATATTCTTGTTCTTCTGACTACTCAGAAGAAATTCACGCATCTTCTTCCACCAGCCAACCCTAATGGGAGGGGTTTCAATGCTACTCAGAAGCGTGCTTATCATTCTGGGGCACCTGGACATGATACTCAAGATTGTTGGGCCTTGAAACACAAGATCCAAGATTTAATAGACAATGGTGAGATCGTGGTTAGAAAACCAGATCAACCTCATGTGCAAGACAACCCTCTTCCTTAACACAAAGAAGAAGATGTCAATATGATTAGTTGGAGCAGTGGACAGAGTTCCAATTTTAATGATGAATCATCCCAGACCATCAAAGATGGTGTTGACAGATGGGATTATGCAAAGTTCCAATTTGTTATGGAACGTAAGATGAAAGCTCTTTGTAAGCAAGTTGAACAATTGGCAGAACTAATGATCCATCAACATCAAGTCACACGCTAGTTAGTCAGCCAGGAGCATGCCTATCTCCTTCATTTTGTTATGAATTCTCCATCATCTCCTTCAAAAGTGGCGCACTGGAGGACAAGGTTGTGAAGAGAGCAAGTGCTAAAGCCCGTAGGGATTTTGCCAATAGAAGGCAATTTACATACCTGGGCCAACCTATGGAGGAGATATTTCAGATGCTAATAAACAAAGGAAGAATCACCTCCCTTTTACCTCCAATTAATCCCCGTTCAAGACGGTTCAACTCTGATGGAGTATGTCAATATCATTCACATTCTCGCGGTCACATCATAGAAGAATGCTGGGCACTCAGCCACCTTATTAAGAATCTAATTGACAGTGATGTCCTGCAGTTGGCAGACGATGACACTGTGCTACTCAACAGTGGGAATAACTGTCCTACCAAATGGAAGGGGTTAGTAGCAGTTATATCCGCTGAGGTGATGAGACTATCAAACCATTAACAATACAAGCAATTCAACTCAAAGGAGCTGACAATCCTTTGAAAGTGGCTGCATCAGAGCCAATTTCTTTACCCTTCAGACCACAGTATCCTGTTGTCAGCTTACAAAAAGTCCCATGGAATTATGGGGAAGCTGGAGGATCCATGTATCATACTACTGCTACAGTGTAGAAGGAAAATTCACTGTATCTTTCTCAGCGGGTAATGAAGCCCGCCATCAAAACAAAAGGGAAGATTCCCACGGAGAAGATTGAGAAATTCCTCTACACTATGGGCCATAATGAAGCCAAGGTGGTTTTAAGCTTAAGAGAAGTTCTACATCAAATATCAATACTAGAATTGGTTTTCTCTTCCGAGGATCACATGAAGATCTTATTGAAGGTTTTGGAAGAAGCATACTTTCTAAAATCAGTGGATGTGGAAAAATTTCAACATCTGGTTGATCACATTTTTAACAATAATGTGATATCTTTCACTGATGATGACATACCGCCCGAAGGGACCGGTCATTACAAGCCATTGCACATTGCAGTTTTATCCTCCGGGTATATGTTAGCTGGAGTTTTGATAGATGGAGGTTCGTCTCTGAATATCTGTCCTTATGCCACTTTGGTGAATATGAATGTCAATCTCAAACGGATCCAAAGTAGCCATATGGTTATCAAAGCTTTGATGGATCCCGACGAAATTCTGTCAGAGAGATTGAGCTGCCTATTGAGATTGGTCCCCATACATTTTGCGTAAATTTTCACGTCCTCAAGATAGATTCAGGATACAACCTGCTATTGTGGAGACCATGGATCCACATGACTGGATCCGTCCCTTGTACACTTCATCAACAACTTAAATACATTGTCAACAATAGCCTAGTCTCTGTCAATGCTGAGCCGGAATATCCTGAACAAGGAGACATACCACTCATCAACTTCAATTCAGAAGTTGAACCGACCAGTTTTCATACTTTGGAAGTGAGCAACACGCAATACTATCCTATTGGAGCACCACTTCCCGTACCCAAGATTTCTGCCGAAGTGATAGCAGCTACACAAGAAATGATGTTATTGGGTCATCAACCTGGACAAGGACTGGATAAAAACAATCAGGGTATTAAGCACCTAATTCAAATGTCCAGTCAAACCGGGACAGCCGGACTAGGTTATTCTGCAAGTTCCAGTCATAGGAATCCTTGTAAGCACAAGAAAATTCCTTAAGCTTCCGCCACATGGCGATTATCTCCACCTGCAACTCCTGAGCCTATTTATTCTCCGGTAAAGGTGCCAACCCATGTTATGGCTATGCTATTTCCCAAACCAGTACCGGTTAAAGCAAAAGAAGTACTGATTCCTGATCCCGAAGTAGAAGAGAGGGAACGAAAATGTAAACATGACATCACCGTGATGATGTCAGGCATACACATCATTGTCCATGATGAACATACAAACAGATACACCCCAGATGATGATTGCCCAGATGTTATAGTTATCATTCGGGATAAGGAGGACGATGATAGACCCTCCATCACTGAGGTCCATCAGGACTTTACCCTCGATAATTGGAGCAGCACTCCATGCATTGGTCGACGAGGGTAAAATGGTGTAAAATCCCTACGCCACAGAGATAACTTTAATTGCTTACTTTTCTGTACAATATTAGCAGTTATTTTATCAGTACATGCTGACAATTTGTATAATTAAGCAGTTTCATATATTAAGTGAAAGCATATTTTGTTTCAGAACTCTGAATTTAGATGTGCCTGTACTTGCTAATGAGGTGCCTTTTCTCCACAAGGACTATAACTTTGATGAAAAGTTGGACTCAGACTTGATGGAAATACAAGAGGACATTGAGATACCTCAGGAGATCAAAGAATGGGTTGAAGACCAACCTAAACCCAACCTTGATCAAACCTCTTCTTTCAATCTCGGAACCTTAGAAAGCCCTAAGTTAATCCAGATTGGTTCAGACCTCACCCCAAACCAACGGAATGACATGGTTGCACTACTAACTCAATTCTAGGATGTGTTTGCATGGTCTCATGAAGATATGGTGGGTTTGTCCACTGACATTGTCCTTCATTGCCTTCCCATTAAAGAGGGATTTAAGCCAGTCAGGCAAAAACTCAGGCAAAAACTCAGGCGATTGAAATCTGAGTGGAGTTTAAAGGTTAAAGAAGAAATTGTGAAACAATTTCAAGATGGCATTATCATGGTGTCTACATATCCTAAATGGATATCCAACATAGTTCCCGTGCCTAAACCATGAGGAAAGGTACGAGTTTACGTGGATTACCGGGATCTGAACAAAGCTTGCCTTAATGATAGCTTTCCCATGCCCTTTATCTACATTATTATTGATAATACTGCTCAATACGGCATGTACTCCTTTGCTGATTGCTTCACGGGGTATCATCAAATTATGGTCGCTGAGGAGGATCGTGAAAAAACTGCTTTCATCACGCCTTGGGGAACCTTCTACTATAGACGGTTGTCATTTGGCCTCATTAATGCCGGAGCAACCTATCAGCGAGCTATGATGGCTCTTTTTCATGACTTAATGCACAAAGAGATAGAGATCTACGTGGATGACATCATTGTCAAGTCCTGAAGGGAAGAAGACCACCTAGACCATCTCAAAAAGCTTTTCAACAGGTTACGTAAGTACAACTTGAAGTTGAATCCAGCCAAGTGCACCTTTGGTGTTAAATCAGGCAAGTTGCTAGGTTTCCTAGCCAGCCATAAAGGGATTGAGCTAGATCCCAGCAAAATCCAAGCCATCAAGGAAATGCCCATTCCTCAGACAGAGAAGGAAATACGGGGATTTTTGGGAAAAATCAACTTCATTAGTAGGTTTATTTCTTAACTCACAGCAACCTGTGAGCCCATCTTCAAGCTATTAAGGAAGAACTCCTCCATGAAATGTTACGATAAGTGTCAGAAAGCCTTCCTTACAATCAAAGAGCAGTTGGTTAATGCTCTTGTATTGGTACCACCCATGGATGGTGTTCCCTTGTTCATGTACCTATCCATTAATGACAATGCCATGGGTTGCATGTTGGGACAAAAAGATGATAGAGGCCAAGAACGAGCTATCTATTACCTCAGCAAAAGATTCAGCAGCAGTGAATATAAGTACACTCTGATTGAGGAGACTTGTTGTTCTTTAGCACGGGCTTCCATGAGGTTACAGAATTACCTCCATGGTCATACAACCCATCTTATATCCCGTGTGGATCCTCTCAAGTACGTGTTCAAGAAGCCCATCTCGAATTTTCTACCGTCCCGGATGGCGATTGATCCTACAGTAATTTGACATCGTCTACGTGACGTAAAAGTCTATCAAAGGTCAAGGAATTGCGGATCAATTGGCCACCGCACCCACAGGGGATTACAAACCCTTAGAAACATATTTCCCCGATGAAGGGGTCATGACAATTCAGCAACACCATCAATACGATACATGCCGTACGTGGAAAATATATTTTGATGGAGCTGTTAACATAGAAGGTTCTGGAGCTGGAGTAGTTCTAGTATTTGGTACGGGGGAGTAGTATCCCGTCGCCGTCAAATTGTAGTTTGTCAACACTAATAACACAACTGAGTATGAAGGCTATATCATGGGGCTAAAACTTGCCTGTTCAATGGGCATCAGACGGTTAACTGTCTTTGGGGATTCGGAGTTGTTAAACAAATAATCCACAAGAATCTATCAATCTAAAGAGCTACATTTGCTGCTTTACCATCGACAAGTTTTATAGAAGGCTTTGGAGTTCGAAGAAATCTTTTTTCTACACATTCCTCGTAATAGGAATGATTTTGCGGATGCGTTAGAAACATTGGCCTCCTTGATTCACATACTTGACAAGGAAAACATGCCAAATGTCACATTTGCCTTGTAAAAAGCCCCAGTCTATGAGAACTATATTGGAGAAGTATCGGATGAGCTACCTCCCATCCACCACCATTGGTATCAACATATCAAGGAGTATCTGCGAGATGGATCTACACCCGCCTAACTGAAAAGAGACGGATCCATCGAATGGCTATAAAAGTTTACCTGAGCGGAGATGCACTCTACAAAAGAGATGCTGGATTAGGTCTCCTCAGATGTCTGGGCAAAGGCCAAGCTCAGAGGCTCATGGATGAGATCCATGATGCAGTATGTGGCCCACACATGAGCGGACCCCTACTTGTTAAGAAAATCCTCATAACATGGCATTATTAGCTTACGCTCAAAGCTGACTATGATGATCATGTCAAGAGATGCTATCAATGCCAAATTCATGGGAATGCTATCCATGCCCCTCCAAGGGAACTCCACAATATGAGTTCGCCATGGCCCTTCTCAATATGGGGAATGGACGTGATCGGGCCCATCGAGCCCAAAGCCAATAATGGACATCGTTTTATCTTCACCATGATCTATTACTTCACTAAGTGTGTAGAAGCAGCCTCCTTCCCCGGGGTTACCAAAGAAGTCATAATTACTTTCATCAGAAACAATGTCATTTGTCGATATAGATAACCAGAGGTAATTGTATCAGACAATGCTAAGACCCTTAACAACAAAATGATGGAGGAGTTGTGCAGTAAATTCCACATCAAACACCTTAATTCCGTCATCTACCGTCCAAAGATGAATGGTGCTGTTGAAACAGCTAATAAAAGTATCAAGAAGATCATGTAGAAGATGTCCGCCAATCACAAAGGATGGCCTGACCTCTTGCCACTGACTTTATTAGCCTACAGAACTTCAATGCGTACTTCCACTGGGGCAACCTACTACTCATTAGTCTATGGAATGGAAGTAGTACTCCCCATAGAGGCGGAAATGGAATTCCTCAGAGTGTTGATGGACGCTCAGCTGGATAAAGACCAATGAGTACAAGACAGATATCACCAATTGTCTTTAATAAACGAAAGGCGAATCACGACTATATTCCATGGTCAGTTATATCAGCAAAGTATCGCCAGATCCTACAACAAGAAAGTCTGGCTACGGTAGTTTAAACAACATAATTTGGTTTTGAAGAAGATCATTGACAACAAAGATCAATCCAAGGGAAAATTCGCTCCTAATTGGGAAGGCCCATTTGTTGTCAAGGAGGTATTGACAGGAGGCGCTCTCAGATTGCAGGAAATGGACGATAATGAATTTCCACAGCTTATCAACTCTGACACCGTGAAACGGTACTATGTCTGAGATCATCATCAAACGAATATCCTGGTTTTGAATCATCAGATCACTAGTTATTTCAGGTCCTTTAACCCTCATTACACACAACCTTTCCTTCTTACCCATTTGCCCCTCAGGGAAAAACACACTTTTCAAACCAGCAGCCTGGTTTCACTTCATACAACACCGGTTATCCCATCAGGGATTGAACCTTTCATACCTGCAGTTTATCCTGAAGACGGGATTAAACTTTTCATACCTGCAGTTTTTTCCAAGCATGGGATCAAACTTTTTTCCCCACAGTATAGCCTGCACATGGGATTCAGATTTCTCTTCGGTTACAAATCGTCCTGAGGGGCGAACTACATCGACCTAATCTCCCTGATAGCCAGGAGTACGTAGGCAACCATATTCTATATGGCCCGGTCGCAATAAAAAAAACAAAAACATTTCTACCCTTTTTCTACAAAAATAAAAATAACAAAAACACTTCTACACCCTTCTTCATCAATAAGGCTTCTACACCCATTTACACCCCTCACATTCAGCATTGAACCTCTTACACCAGGTTCGAACTACGCAGACCTGATCTCCTCTTCAATAGGAGTACGTAGGCAGCCATTTATGGTTCAGTCTAACCCCCTACCAGAACAAAAATACTTGTCACACAGTACTGGGATCAAATTTCAATCCACCACATTTCATCGACTTCAGACCAAAGGGATGGAACTACCTAACCTCTCCTCACAAACAGGAGATTCGGCGACCATCTAAGCTGCGGTTGTGCCTCAAAGAGAAACACCAATCCATAAGAGATGGAACTAACTGGGCTACTCCTAAATAGGAGTACTGGCGACCATCTATGGTGCGGTCAATCTCAGATAGGAAAAACCACACTCCTCTCCACATCTACATACAGAAACCAGTCCCAAGACACCAAAGATGGTAGGGTACACATAGAACAATGATCCATTCTGGAAGATCCTATGACGTCTCAATGTCCACACATCAAGGATGAATTCAGAATGCATTACGATCACAAGCCCTGAAGAAATAGGTAAATATCAAGCAAGTATCAAGGCACAACTGAAAGGGAAGTAAATCAAAATATATTTCTCTACCATATATAATACTGTTTAATATATACAATATGTGTTGTACATGACAAAATGGCTAAGCTAGTCTGTGCAGGAAAATACAAGTCTATCTACGGATCTGTGTGTATGCGGACTTTCAGATATAACATAGCATCCCTCTCCGAAGAAGGAGGTTACGCTGCAAGCTCCTGCCCAATGGTATCTACACGAGCTAGCAGATTCGAAGCTAACTGCATGGTGGCATGATGCTCATCAATGTATGCACTCATATCGGCAAGGATGCCAGTCGTAATGGATCTCACTAAAGTACTGTCTATGACGACCACATCTCAGGCAGATAGGGCAGCATCCCGCTCTATAATCAATGCATCTCTGGCTGATTTGGCCTCGTCTCTCTCTAATAGAGCTACATCTCTCCCATCAAGAGCTATTAACATCAAGGCCCTAGCCTGATCTCTCTCAAAGGTCATCAGATGTAGACTACGCTCCCGAGATCTGATCTTTGAATCTTTGAATCATAGTAGCACTCGTAGTGGGAGAATCCATCACAAATGTTGGCAACCCAATAGTCAAATCCTCCTCGATGGGAATATCAGTCTCCTCCATAGGCCCTTCATCGTCGGAATCAATCCCTGCACTATGGATACTATCACAACTGATGTAGTCTCTGTCTCCATCCATGCAGAATAGTCTGCGGAACAACCCGGATGGCTGACAAAAAACTCAGCTAGCTCACGTTTATCCCAACAGGCATACAACCTGGATCTATACTCGGCTGATAAGTGGCGAGAAGCGAAGTGCTAACTTAATGCCCCCTCAAAAGGATGAAAATCCAGGAACTAGTCAAACTGACACATCACGGCCAGTGGGTGGTAAGTAATCATGCCTCTTAAACTAGCTAGAGGGAGATAATCCATGCCCGGAGCATGAGTGATGAAGCTGTAGGGTGAGCTGAGCCTTGTACACGGTAATATATCAAACGGATCTTTGATCCCTGCCAGAAAAGCTGACCAAGATGCAGTATCTATGCACTCCACAGGCTGAAAGGAGTAGGACATGGCTATATCATGGGTGAAACAATACACATGCCGTCTGAAAGTGCCAATCGGTCTTAAGTGTGACATACACCACACATACAGCATGACTGAGCTGCCTATGAACACTCCCATTAGATAAGTGTAGCAGTATGTGGCCGACCTTAGATTCTCTACTATGATCATCGGTATGATGGTGTGACCCTCCCTAAGAGCTCTCACTGCCATGATAACTCCTATATCCAACTCATCCATGTACCGTGGCATGTAGACATACGATAGTACGCATAATAGCAGTACATCCACTCTGGCCAAACGCAAATGATCCTCCAGTGTGGTGAAATCCCCGGAATGCCGTGTATAACTATCTTCCGAGCCAAATCTGTCAAATAGAAAACGTTGGGATATCACGTGGTCGGATGTGATCTCTTCCTGCACCACCCTACGCCTCAATCCAGTGAGGGTCATGAGCTGCCGACTCATATCTCCAATCACCATTTGCACACAAGGTCTGTCCAGTGGCAGCATCATCAAACATGCAAACTCCTCCAGAGTAGGAGTCAACTCCTGGGTCCCAAATTGGAAAAACTGCCTCGCCGATACCAAGTGCTCCAGCATGCCCTCCACGAATCTTACGGGAACCTGAAACATCAAGAGGGTCATAGTATGCTACAACAGACGATCTATAGTCACCCTGTTTGATGGTGACATACTATCATACCACGATCACATACCAGATGCCACCAATAATGGTGGGGTATGATCAGTACAGCTAACTGTCGAAGAAGACATCTGTACGGGCCGTGTCATAAGACCATCCAAGGGTCAATGATGAATATCTCTGGATATACATATATATGCATAACATAATAACATGCATGATACAATAGATGGCAATATGATATAGGGAATAGAAAATTGTACATACATTCCTAAGTATATCATCATCTAATACATCTCTATACAGCTAAAATACAGGGAAATGGGGAAAAACTACCCTACAACTAATAGAGGCCTATCAAAAGATATAGCAAGAATGGGGCGAAGCTACCCAATGTCTAACAGAGGCCTGTCAAAAGAGATAACAAGAATATACATCAGAAGAAGACAATGGTGTCAATGTCTACATCATAAATCCTATCCACCTGATGTAACTCTTCCTAAGTCACTAGATATCTATCAACAGGGATGTCATGCCTATACAAGGGAGGATCTGCACCGGCAAAGCCATATGGGTCACCTAAGGGGCCAGCGCCAGAGCTGGAAGGATCAAAAGTATTTGCCTCTGAAGGATCTCTACCCAAGTGCCGGATAAAGAAATGTGCCGGGTCAAACTGTCAATCTATGCCAAATGAGTCGGATCTCGAACACAGGCTAGCCAATCCGTCATCATCACAGATCCTGGAACAATATCCCCCATGAACTGAGTGGTGCGGGTCTGGGCTCTAATGGTACGAGGGAACCACCAATGCTGCAATATCTCCTGAATGCAGGGACCCTCTAACAGTGCAAAATCGTCAATACCCAACAATGGGATATCAATGACGGGTGACTGCGAAACAGGCCAGTAGCGCCTGGCAGGAGGCAAGATCGGCATACAAATCTCTCTTGTGGTGCTCCTGATAGCATGCTCTCCTAAGTAGAGCTCTAATCCTCCACCTATGAAGAGAAGAATCTTACGGGTGGAAATCACGTGCTCGACACCAGTCGGGTACCTGTGACAACCCGAGAATTTTGAAAAATTTTAAAATCATAATTGATTGATTTAAGATTCAATATTAGAACCTAGACAGTAAATAAGTGAATGGATTTGACTTTTCTGGAAAGAAATTTTATGGATTTAAAAATTATTGTGGTGAATTATTTAGGATTAAGTATATAAGTGTATATGTTCTGTGTGTATGGTCATTTATGTGTTCAGAATGTGGTTAAGGATCAAGGGTTGACCAGATAAATTATATCAGTGTCAAACCCTAAGTATATCTTAAGAACATCAACGTTCAGTTATTAAACCATAATCAGAGATTTTATGTGTACAGTTGTGATTTAAGATCAAGGAATTTATTGGATAAGTTATAACTTTAGTAAACCCTAAAGTTGGGTTAAAAACATCATGATTAAGTTAGAAAACTCTAACGAACTATTAGAAACCCTAACGATACGCTCGAAAACCCTAATTTTAGTTCTGGGAATTTAAAACCCTAATTTGAATATTCAAAACCCTAATTTGGAAATTCAAAAGTTAATTATAAATGGCTAAGTGTTAAATGTTATGGGATAAATGGGAAATGTCCAAAATGCACTTCCAGTTATAGGGGAAAAGACCAAAATACCCCTAGTGAATGCGAAATGACCGAAATACCCTTTTTCTAAAACTTTAAGTAAAATATTTGTGAAATCTTGTGAGTCATCACTCAAGTTTATCCCATGTGTGTAAAAATCCTACCAAATCAGATATCTTGGACACTTAGCAACATTTTGATAAGTAGGTTTTATACCTACTTATTCGGCATCTATTACTTGAATTATTTGCTTAATCTCATGTTTTTTAGTTACTTTTCATGCATTTTGTAGATTATATGTTTGGAAGCTGAGTGAGCAACTATTGGTATGAAAAATGCAAGGAAAAGCAATTCCGGATATCATTCGGGCCGTCATGTTCATTTTATGTGTATTTCATGTTCGTGGCGTGGAATTTGGACTATGTTGTAGAACTCATTCTTGGCTTTCCGGAACATCTTGTATCATTCCAATCGGAAGTTCGGATGTGAGATTATTGCATAATTATCAAAGCTAAGAGTTGTTATGTTTGTCATTTACAAAACAGATACTTACAGTCCAATTTCGACCTTCATACGTTCGTTATTTCTGGAAACTCAAGGAATTAAAGTTGTAGATCTCGTCGATATGTTCGATTTGATAGGTGGCGGGTCCCGTAACTCCTCCCGGTTTAAAAGTTATGGCAGTTTTAGTAGAGGACAGTGCAACAGATTTGTAGAAGGTAGGCAAGCTTGGGCTTGCCCTTTTATTCCTTGATAGCAAGCCGGGGCTTGGGTCCTGGGTGGATTAGCAGCAAGGAGGAAAGCCAGGGCTTGCTTTTATAAAGGGAAATAGCAAGCTGGGGCTTGGGTACTCGAATTTGAAGTCTCCTAGTTGGTTTCTAAGGCTTCAAACGTGGAGTTTTAGTGATGGTGATGGTTTGGGATTGGTATTGGCATGGAATTGTGATCAGAATACATGTTGAAGTATATAATTAACAACAAACAATGAGATTAAATATATACAAGGCAAATTACGAAGATTAATCTCAGTTTTTCTAAGCAAGCGTTGGAGGAGTAATTCAAGGAGATTTTCGAGATGATTGCGAGTTTTGGCTACGTGAAGGGTGTTTTTCAATATTCTTCTTCTTAGTCTATTATTTGTAATTGAAAGAATGATTTCCATGATTTATTCAGTGTTTATTTCGTTTATCATGAACTAATTCACTTTTTAGGCTTATGATGGATCTTTGAGTGAATCTATGATTTTGTAAACTTTGATTTCTAATTTAATAAGCTATTTCCAGTTTATCTATATTGATTTGAGCTTGAATCTATGACTTGCCTGATCAACAATTCTTTGTGGAGTTGGATGGAATCGAGAGAGGATATTCAAATTTAGACCTAGTTGATATAGCATGTGTTCAGGATTTTGTTAATAGCTTAAACTTGATGAGTGTTAAGGTATAGATATGCTTGACACCGCATGTAATCGGATAGAGAACTTATTCTTCAACCTTCTTCAATTGTAATTCACATAGAGATATAGTGGATTAGTTGATTAAGGTGTTTAACGGATTTCTATCTTAATTGTGGATTGATGTTAATAGGGTATTAGTGCATCGAGAGGTGGTTAATACTACATTCGTGTTCTTGATTAATAAACTGGGATAGTACATTGAATTGGAATAAAGGTGTTAAAATCAGAGATGAGCTTAGGGTGAAATCATAAGTCTAATTCTCCATTAATTGTTTGAAATTCCAGATTTTGATACTTGTGATTATTTTGTGATAGTTTAATTATTCTTTAATTTAGAGTTTTTAATTTTAATCATTAAGTTGATTTGTTTAATAAAATTAGGATTAATATAAAGTTGGTAATTGTAAGTTAAGATTATTGCTAGTTAGTCTCTATGTGAAGGATACTCTACTTATCACTTTATTACTTGTTGACCATGTATACTTGCGTGTTGTGTGTATATAGATTTTACCGAACAAGTTTTTGGCGCCGTTGCCGGGGACTATTTAGTATAAATCTTAGTAGTTTTACAATAATAGTTTAATTAATCCAGTTTTACTTAGACATTTTTATTTTTGTATTGTTTCTTCTATTTCAGGTGTGGAAGCAGTTTATGGAAATTCGGTCCAAAAATCCAGATTTGTTGCCTTTTGATGACGACATTGAGAAAAGGTTTCAGAGGTTGAGCATGTGAATCAAGGAAACGAGACAATAATTTGAAACATCTAAAAAAGAAGAGGAAATGGCAACCGAAGATCGGAAAGTATTAAGGGCTACGCCACGCCCAAGGTGACTGAACTGCAATCAATCATCACCAGGCCAGTAATAGAAGCGAATACATTTGAAATTAAGCCAGGGATGATACAAATGATTCATAATTTAGTTCAGTTTGGGGGATTGGCAAATGACGATCCGAACGAGCATCTAGTCAATTTTTTGGAACTATGCGACACCTTTAGGTTCAATGGGGTGTCGGATGAAGCGGTAAAACTTCGATTGTTCCCATTCTCTTTACGGGACAAGGCGAAAAGTTGGTTACATTCTTTACCATCTGGTTCAATAACTACATGGGAAGATTTAGCTCAAAAATTCCTCGCAAAATTCTTTCCACCAGCGAAAACTGCAAAGATGAGAAACGAGATAATGATGTTTGAATAACAACATGGGGAGTCGTTATATGAGGCTTGGGAGAGATATAAAGAATTGCTCAGAAAATGCCCACATCATGGATTGCCCAAGTGGCTGCAAATGAACACCTTCTACAACGGGTTACATGTGAATCTTAGGACATGTATTGATTCAGCGTCGGGCGGAGCATTCATGGCTAAGAGTTACGAGGAAGCATATGAGTTGATTGAAACCATGGCGGCTAATAACTACCGAAGGCACACAAAGAAGAATGACAAGTTTAAGGCAAAATGGGTGTTCGAAGTAGATAGTATGACAGCGATGCAAGCACAGATATATGCACTTTCAAAGAAGTTGGAGTCGGTAACAACAACACAAGCACAACAAACACTGCAAGTATAGCAAGCGGCAATAATATGCGAGTTGTGCGCGGGAGAGAACCCAACGGAGCAATGCGCAATTAATCCAGCATCTGTACAGTTCGTCGGCAATTACAATAGAATTTCGCAGAACACATATCAGAACACATACAATCAAGGAAATAGGAATCATCCGAATTTCTCATGGAGCAACAACCAGCAAAATCAAGCTTCACGACAATCATATCCACTAGGATTTCAGAATCAGCAACAACCAGCTCAATATCCAGAAAGGAAATCAGATCTAGAGGAGTTGGTGACAAAATACATGACTATCACCGATTTGGCTATAACAAATCAAGCCATGGCTATGAAATCACAAGAGATGGCTATCAAAAATCTAGAGAATTAGATAGGACAAATTGTGATGGCATTGAATAATAGACCACAAGGGACATTGCCAAGTGACATAGAGAGAAATCCGAAGAGTACCCATGAACAGTGTCAAGTAATTAAATTGCGGAGTGGGAAACAGCTTGAGGGTACTAATGCAAAAAATTCAGTGACTCCGAATGAAAAAGTTGATGATAGCAGAAAAATTGAAGGAAGCAAGGGTGAGGATAAACAGAGTGAGGAAACAAGTATGAACAATAAGCCAATTGTTTATCCACCACCACCATTTCAACAAAGGGTCCAAAAACAGAAATTAGACAAGCAATTTACAAAATTTTTGGAAATATTCATGAAACTTCAAATCATTATACCATTTGTAGAGGCCCTAGAACAAATGCTGAGCTACGCAAAATTTATGAAAGGGATTCTGTCAAGGAAGAAAAAATGGAAACATTTCGAGACAGTTGCATTAACCGAGGAGTGTAGTGCAGTATTACAGCAAAAATTACCACCAAAACTCAAGGACCTGGGGAGCTTCACTATTCCATGCACGATCAGGAATATGCATTTCAACAAGTGTTTATGTGATTTGGGGGCGAGTGTAAACCTTATGCCATTGTCAGTATACTTAGAATTGGGTTTGCCTGCACCAAGGCCTACGAACATTACATTATAGTTGGCGGATAGGTCAGTCACATATCCGAGAGGCATAGTAGAGGACATTCTAGTGAAAGTGGATAAGTTTATATTCCCCGCCGACTTTATCATTCTGGATTTTGAGGAGGACAAGAACATCCCAATTATCCTAGGGAGACCATTTTTGGCTACGGGCAGGACACTCATAGACGTACAAAAGGGAGAACTCACTATGAGGGTCTAAGATCAAAAAGTAAGATTTAATGTGTTTAAGGCCATGAAATTCCCTACGGATGAGGAAGAATATTTTTGAATTGATTTAATTGAGCAAATCATCAGTGATGATATGAGCAAGAGTTTGGTCAACGATCCGTTAGAAACAACGTTATTGGGGGATGAAGAGGTCGACGATCCAGAATTGGTAGAGTACTTACAAATGCTAGACTCATTGCCATGAGTTTCCAAATTTAGAACACCGTTTGAACCACTGCACACGAAGGAGGTAACTGCAGAAAGACTGAAACCATCATTGGAAGAGCCACCAAAGTTGGAACTCAAGCCACTCCCTAAACACCTCAGGTATGCATACTTAGGCAATTCAAATTCTTTACTTGTTATTATTTCTGCTGCACTTAACGAATTGCAGGAAGAAAAACTGCTGAGGGTGCTTAGGGAACATAAATCAGCGATCTGGTGGACAATTGCAGATATAAAGGGAATCAACCCTTCATTTTGCATGCACAAGATCTTAATGGAAGATGAGGCAAAACCGATGGTGGAGCAACAACGACGACTTAACCCGATTATGAAGGAAGTTGTGAAGAAAGAAATCTTGAAGTGGTTAGATGCCGACATCATCTACCCAATTTTCGATAGCAAATGGGTGAGTCCAGTGCAATGCGTGCTGAAAAAAGGAGGAGTGACAATGGTGTAGAATGAGGACAATGAATTAATACCGACTAGAACAGTGACCGGGTGGAGGGTTTGCATGGATTATAGAAAATTGAACAAGGCAACCCGAAAAGTCCATTTCCCTCTGCCCTTTATTGATCAAATATTGGATAGATTGGCGGGACATGAATATTACTGTCTATTGGATGAGTACTCGGGCTATAACCAGATAGTCATCACTCCGAAGGATCAAGAAAAGACGACATTCACATCCACATTTGCATTCAGGAGAATGTCATTCGGGTTATGCAATGCACCTGCAACTTTCCAACGGTGTATGATGGCCATTTTCTCATACATGGTGGAGAAAAATGTTGAGGTCTTCATAGATGACTTTTCTGTCTATGGGGACAACTTTGATACCTGCCAAGGGAATTTGGTAATGGTATTACAAATACATGAGAATCTGAACCTCGTGCTTAACTGGGAAAAATGCCACTTCATGGTTGAGGAGGGCATAATTTTGGGCCACAAGGTATCGGCTCAAGGATTGGAGGTCGACAAAGCGAAGCTGGAAACAATCGAAAAATTGCCTCCACCGAGCTCAGTTAAAGGTATTAGAAGTTTTTTGGGACACGCTGGGTTCTACAGGAGATTCATAAAGGACTTCTCAAAAATTGCCAAGCCTCTATGCCGTCTATTAGAGAAGGATACTATTTTCAGTTTTGACAAAAGTTGCAAGACAGCCTTCGAAGCGTTGAAAAAGAAGTTGACTACAGCCCCCGTAATCGTTGCACCGGATTGGAGTATGCCTTTCGAGCTGATGTGTGATGCAAGCGACTACGCAGTTAGGGCTGTGTTGGGACAACGCCGAGAGAAGGTATTTCACGCTATATATTGTGCAAGCAAAATGCTCACAGAGACTCAAATAAATTATACAACTACGGAGAAGGATTTACTTGCAGTTGTGTATGCGTTTTACAAATTCCGAGCATACTTGATCGTAACTAAGGTGATAGTCTACATGGATCATTCGGCTATTCGGTACCTAATTGCGAAAAAAGATGCTAAGCCACGCCTTATCCGATGGATTCTCCTACTTCAAGAGTTTGATCTGGAAATAAAAGATAGAAAGGGGACGGAGAATCAGGTAGTCGATCACTTGTCTAGGCTGGAAAACCAAGGGAAATTGAAAGAGGACAAATGGTAAATCAATGAATCATTCCTGGATGAACAACTATTTGGAATAAATGCAGAATTTCCTTGGTATGCGGATTATCCGAATTATCTTGTGAGCAACGTACTTCCACCTGATCTCACAAGACAACAGAAGAAGAAGTTTCTTCATAACGTGAAATGGTACATGTGGGATGAGCCTTACTTATTCAAATAGTGCGTCGACAAGATGATTAGATGGTGTGTGCCCTATAGTGAAGTGAAGAACATTCTGCATGAGTGTCACTCATCTGCGTATGGCGGACATTATGGGAGTGAGAGGACATCAGCGAAGGTGTTGCAATCTAGGTTTTATTGGCCTACACTATTCAAGGACGCCCACCATTTTGTGAAAACATGTGATAGATGTCAAAGGGTGGGCAACATTTCAAAACGGAATGAGATGCCTCTATAAACGATTCTTGAAGTTGAAATTTTTGATGTATGGGGCATTGATTTCATGGGGCCATTCCCTTCATCTCTGAACAATCAGTATATTCTACTCGTAGTGGACTACATATCAAAATGGGTTAAAGCTGTAGATTTACCAACAAACGATGCCAAGGTGCTCAAATTCCTACAAAAGAACATTTTCACAAGGTTTGGCACGCCAAGGGCAATTATCAGTGACGAAGGTAGTCACTTTTGCAACAAGTCATTCATAGCTCTATTGGCAAAGTATGGGGTCAACCATAAGGTCGCTACAACATATCATCCCCAAACCAGTGGACAAGCTGAGGTCTAGAATACGGAAGTAAAGACAATCTTGGAAAAAGTGGTGAACTCGAATCAAAAGGATTGGTTGCTCAGGTTGGATGATGCATTATGGGCCTATCGGACTACTTATAAAACACTGACCGGGATGTCACCATATCAACTACTGTACGGAAAGGTTTGTCACTTACCGGTCGAGTTACAACACAAGGCTTATTGGGCTATTCAAAAATTAAACTTCGATCAAGCAGCGGTAGGTGAGAAGAGACTACATCAGCTAAATGAGCTTGACGAATTCCGACTGCAAGCCTATGAGAACTCAAAATTGTACAAGGAAAAGGTCAAGAGATGGCACGACGAGAAATTGATACAAAGAACATTTGAAATGGGACAATCAGTCATATTTTTCACTCAAGATTGCGGTTGTTTCCAAGAAAACTAAAGTAAAGGTGGTCGGGTCCATTTACCATAAAAAAGTTTTCCCACATGGCGTCGTTGAACTATACAGTAGGAACCCATTAGAAACGTTCAAGGTCAACGGTCAGAGATTAAAGCACTATTGGGGTGGCGAGGGTAACACGGACGTCATAGCTATCACACTTGCAGACGCACGATAAATAGGGAGTAGTCAGGCAGAACGACTTAAAATCAAGCGCTCACTAGGAGGCAACCCAATTTTTATTTATTTTTATGCTTTTTCGTCATTTTTCTTTTTTTTAAGTAATTTTATCCATGCTAGTGAAATGGTAGTTTAGAATAATATTTGGTCTAGAATATAGACATGTAGTATTTACAGTATACTTGATAGCTAAATAAGTTTACCCTCCATGCTTGAATTTTCTCAAAGAAGCTATGGGATGCACATGAAGAAAGGCAGAAGAAACCTGTGCATTAACAGATCAAGAAGCAAGGCAGAAGACCCCCAAGCCGGGGCTTGCCTCTCTAAGTGCAAAGAACAAGCTGGGGCTTGCCCCTCATGGTGCATTAGTAGATGGACAACAAGCCGGGGTTTGCCCCTCCAAGAGTAAATAGCAAGTCAGGGCTTGCCCTCATACTACCTTAACAGATTGCTAGCAAGCCGGGGCTTGCCCTGTGAAGAAGAAAATAGCAAGCCGGGGCTTGCCCTCATAGTGCATTAGCAGACCATAGGCAAGCCGGGGCTTGGGTGTCCAATATCTGAACATCAGTTACGGCAGTTAGTGCACGGTAGTTGGTGCATAACAGACATCCAATTCCCTTTCAACTTCAACTTCCTACCATCCCACTCCTTCACAACCTACACCCATGACTGCAATTTACTTCCCATCTCCTCACTACAACAAAACACTTACCCACTAATTCAAGTTAGTCACCCACTATTCCCTACATAACCTCCTCTCTATAAAACCACCCCTTCACCACATAATCCAACAACCTCATTTCACACCAATCTGGAAGTTCAAGGTTAGGGTTTGAGTGAATATCTACAACCAACTTGGGAATATACTGAAAGTAAGAAGTTGGTTTTCTATTTCCTCAATTTCTATCACCATAGTTCAAGCCAAATCACCAAGTTTGAGGGAATTTCAAGTCTCGCACACCAAGTGCTCGACAAATTATTGAAGTGAAGTTTAGGGGAAATTTTTGTTAAAGCTTATCAATTCCAAATCAATAGCACCAAAACCGGCATAAAAAAGGCAATGAGGAGAGAGTTCGGGGGCCACACCACCAATACGAACCTTTGATAAGCAAAAATTCATAAGTCATACACCAATAAATCGTTCACGACTATATGGTGACAAAATCACTCACACTGAAGCGGGGGTTGCACCGAGCACATGGATGGCAAAATGATGCAACAAATATATCAAAAAGGTTGGAATAAATTCACAGTAGAGCCCGAGGCCGCAGTTGTAAGTGTGGTCAAAGAATTCTATGCTAACGCCGAGGATAAGGCCCCCTTCAATGCTTTTGTACGGGGTAGGTTAGTGCCTTTCAGTACCAACTCCATCAACACATACTATCAGTTACGAGTGCCGAGACATTGCCAGTACCAACACTTATGTGATAATGATCCAGATTATGAGGCTATTATGAAGGAGATGACAAAGCCGGGTACCTCATGGACAAAATTAAATCATGGAGGCACTGTCTTTCACAGTAAGGATCTCAATAGGTATGGGAAGATATGGTACGCCTTTCTGTGCGCTAAGTTACTTCCATCTACACACACGTCAGATGTGCCTAAGGATAAGGCAGTACTCTTGTATGCCATGGTACAAGATTTCATCATCGACATAGGGGCTATAATTAACTTTTCAATCCGAAGATGCCTTCGAGGACCATAGCGGATTGCGACACCCATCACTCATTTATGGGTTGTGTATACATGCAGGAGTTCGATGCTCAGATGATGAGATAACCCAGATGTCGTTGCAGACGCTCGACTCAAGAATGATTGCAAGATATGCTGTGTGGCCCGGAGGCGAGTCGCACCTGAGATGAGTAGGATTTGTATTTCCCTCAGCCTCAGAGGATGAGGCTGACGCTGAGGACACCTCGGATGACGATGAGTTTCAGGGGACTGCGACAATGGGGGACCAAGATACAGAGACGTCACCATAGCCCAGAATCATATGTTGCCCTCAGTTCCTAAACCTTCAACGACAGGTGGATGAACACAACAAGGAGGCACGAAGAGAAATGCGGAGACTCGCAGTGAGGAAGGACCACATGTTTGAGGCCATGAATGTATCTTTCACCTCATTGAACACTATGCTCCAAAGCTTCAATCCTACTGCCCAATTCCCATACCAGCAACCAGCCACAATGCCAAGGTTCCCACCCAGCGATTCCGATGAAGAACAACAGCCACCCCCAACCCAAACTTAATCGATTATAGGGAAGTCCTCTCTTATTTATTGCTTTATCTATACAATGAGGACATTGTAATTTTCAAGTTTGGGGGATTTAGTTGCATGTTGCATATTTAATTTCATTAGTTAGGTTTGTATATGTTATTTAATTGTTTATGTTTAGGATTATTAAATGTTACATTCAGGTAATCATGTAGTTGCATAGTAGCTTAGGAATGTAAATAGTTTTTATTTATATGTGCAATCATGTTATGTTTACTACATATTTCCAGTACAAAAAAAATCAAAAATAATACTTAGTTACCATGTTCATCTTGCATGAGTCCAGCTGTTTGATAGTTACAGTCTATTTTGGCCAATGATGAGAATGGGATTGAGTAGACAAATATAGTACTGATTATTAGAACTTTAATATGATTTCTTGTTATGAATTGAATCTTTTCCTGTTTGAAACTGGTATAATCAGGTTAGCACTTTAGAGACAACTTTGTTGACTGATTAAGTTTAAATTGATACATAATTGACTTCTTAAGGATAATATATACAACAAACAATGAGATTAAATATATACAAGGCAAATTACGAAGATTAATCTCAGTTTTTCTAAGCAAGCGTTGGAGGGGTAATTCAAGGAGATTTTCGAGACGATTGCGAGTTTAGGTTACGTGAAGGGTGTTTTTCAATATTCTTTGTCTTAGTCTATTATTTGTAATTGAAAGAATGATTTCCATGATTTATTCAGTGTTTATTTCGTTTATCATGAACTAATTCACTTTTTAGGCTTATGATGGATCTTTGAGTGAATCTATGATTTTGTAAACTTTGGTTTCCAATTTAATAAGCTATTTCAAGTTTATCTATATTGATTTGAGCTTGAATCTATGACTTGCCTGATCAACAATTCTTTGTAGAGTTGGATGGAATCGAGAGACGATATTCAAATCTAGACGTAGTTGATATAGCATGTGTTCAGGATTTTGTTAATAGCTTAAACTTGATGAGTGTTAAGGTAGAGATATGCTTGACACCGCATGTAATCAGATAGAGAACTTATTCATCAACCTTCTTCAATTGTAATTCACATAGAGATATAGTGGGTTAGTTGATTAAGGTGTTTAACGAATTTCTATCTTAATTGTGGATTGATGTTAATAGGGTATTAGTGCATCGAGAGGTGGTTAATACTACGTTCGTATTCTTGATTAATAAACTGGGATAGTACATTGAATTGGAATAAATGTGTTAAAATCAGAGAGGAGCTTAGGGTGAAATCATAAGTCTAATTCTCCGTTAATTTTTTGAAATTCTAGATTTTGATACTTGTGATTATTTTGTGATAGTTTAATTATTCTTTAATTTAGAGTTTTTAATTTTAATCATTAAGTTGATTTGTTTAATAAAATTAGGATTAATATAAAGTTGGTAATTGTAAGTTAAGATTATTGCTAGTTAGTCTCCGTGGGAACGATACTCTACATATCACTTTATTACTTGTTGACCACGTATACTTGCGAGTTGTGCGTATATAGATTTTATCCAACACATTTGTGGCCATGGATTCAAAAATATAAAAGATTAACTTCAAAAAAAAACTTACTTTACTTCTCATTCTATCCAACCCTTTATCTCTCTACAAAATCCAAAATCTAGAGTGAGAGAGAGTGAAAAGTTGAGCATGATCTGTTCATAGCAAGCCAAGAACAGGATTCAAAGATCAGAAATCAAGATCAAAGCATAAAAGGTATAAAAACCCTAAATTTGTAAATCTATGTATTTGATGTTAGATGTTATTGTTAGTTGGTTAAAGTTGTGTTAAGGGATGTGATTGAGTGATCTATGATGTTATATCATAGATCCATAACATCTAGAAGCAAAAAACTAAGTTTTTCAAACAGACTTAGAACCCTAATTTTACGGCCTGACATCCATATGTCAGGGCCTCTAGATCTGTCTATGTTAAGTGTTATGCTAGTTTTAAGTTATAGACTTGTTCTTTGTCATGTGAACTATGATCTGAAACTGGAAATAGGGTTAGATCATGTATAGATTGCAAGATATAAGTGGTCAAACATGGTTGACCGACCATGGGAGACTGTTTCTGGAAAACCCAGAAACCCAGTTTAGGTTTGACATGCTTTTCAAGGCCTCTTATCTTGCTACTGACAAGTGATTTGGCCATGTTTGTGTAATGGACTTGTAGTCTGACATGAGAACTAAATATCCAAACCATTAGATCACTTAGATCTTACGTAGAATCAAAGTTATGCAAGGTCAAAGTAGGGTTGACCACCTGTTTTGTTCAATTTCTGAAAAACCCAGAAAAGTTAAGAACAAGTTTTCTGACAAGGTTTAACCATGCCAAATTTTGTTCATGTGATGTTGTTTGATGGATCTAGTGTTATGATATTGTACCCTGACATGTATACTACATGTTTGAACTTTTAGATCACATATATAATGCTTAGAATCAAAGTTACAGAGCACCAAAGTAGGTACCCTGCAACTGTTCTTCATTTTTGGAAAACCCAGAAATGAAGAACAGCTCTGACAAGAATTTTGGGAGTCTAGATCTTGCTGGTATGTTGTAGTATGGCCATGAAACAAGTTGGTGATTGTAGTATTACATTAGTACTACAATTCTAACCAAATTACGAGCCTAGAAACCTTTTGATCAAAGATCTATCACTGGTCAAACATAGCCCCTTAGTGTCTGACATTGCATGTTCTGGGTTTGTCAAGAATACCTATAAGCGACAGTTACGTCAGCTATAGGCTCCCTTTAGTGACATTTAATTTCGGAAAATGAATTATTTTATTAAATAAATAGAAAAAATAGTTTTAATTATTAAAAATAAATAATAAATTACTAAAAATTATTTTAAAGTCCAAAAATTAGTTTTTCATTATTTTGAGCATATTTCATAAATATTTAATATTTTTGGAATATAAATAGTATTTAATTTATTTAATTATAATATTAAATAAATTATTTAAAAATGATTTTAATATTTGAAAAATCATGAAAAATTATATTAGGGTATAAGAAAATATTTTAAGTTATTTTTATTGAATTTTAATATTATGTAATGAATTTCACTAATTAATTAATAATAATAATGGTAAGTAATTTATTTAATAAATATATTAAATAAATTATAGAAAAATAGAATTAATGATTTAAAAATCATATAAAAATGATTTAAGTATTATAAAAATATTTGAAGTTATAAAATATAACTTTTGATATTTTGCCATGAAAATATTAATATTTTAATATTAATAGCAATTATCGGATAATGGATTTAACTGCTTAAAAATTATATAAATATTATTTTAAAGTATTAAAAATACTTTGTGATATTATAAATATATTATGATTTTCATTAATATTTAATATTAAATAAATTTTAATGATAAAGGAATTATATGGTATTTAAATTATATAAATACGATATTAATGATTGAAAAATCATGATAAATGGTAATAATTATCTGAAAATTATTACGAACTTATGAAAAATATTTTGACTGATAATAAATTATCTGAAATATCTGTGAACCAGTTTAGACCGAGTCTTAGTAATATTAGGCTTGTGAATTATTCGACTAGACCGTCGGGATGTTAGAATTTTGTCGGATTCAACTCAGACTTTAATAGTTTGACTTGATACCGAGTCTTTGTAGTTTGTGGACTGATAGGGTTATGTGTTATGTGTTTAGGTTATTCTATGAATATATATATAATAGTATTATACTATGATAATATTATTCTAATTTGTATATCGATATTATTTATATATTAGGTCTTCAGACAAAGCTTAATAAATTAAATGTAATTGATGTCGTCAATAACATGCAAGTTTTTCTTAACTCGACCTCGAGTTGTTTCATTCAAATATACTTGTGGTTAATCATTACTGATTGCCATATCTATGAATTATTTATTCGCACTCTGTGCATATTTCAAGTATTCATCAAGTATGAAAGGCTGATCACCTTCATTACCATTCGGTCCAGATATAATTGCTATGTTCATGTTCAATGTTCGTTCAGCTATGAAAGTTTGGTCATGCAAGTTCACAATGTATTATGGTTGAATGTTAGCCAGTTTATTATTCAATTCTTTCAATCAAGATATATCCTCAATTAAACTTATACTTGCTGGGCAACCTTATGCTCACCCTTGCTATATATCATAATAAACATTACAGATTAAGACGAATTTTGTCAGATACAAGGAAAGATCAAGACAAGTTCAGCTTGGGATTATATGTGCAATTAGAATTGTAACAGTAATGTATGATAATATCTTTGTATGTCAGATAGGATAATGAATTATGTATAAGTTAAGGTTACTCGACCTTGGGGAATAGTGTGTAATGTTTAATGTATAAATAATTTATGTTTATATCTTTTGCAATAGTTATAGAAATAGTATACCAGATCCCTGGTGATTTGGGACCCGAATTTGGGGCTATTACAGTTGGTATCAAAGCTGTTGGTTATTAACCTTAGGTATGAATACCTGATACCAATAACCGCAGTGATTAGGATAAGATCTAACTCACATAGAGTTAGTTGGTCGGTAAGATTCAAAGACGAATCTTGGCGAGTTGTAAAGATATAGAGTTCGCTAACTCTAACAATAAAGGTGAACAGTAGTGATGAGTAGATCCAGTCTAAAAGACTAAAAGTACAGTGATAGGAGATCGTAAAACAAAACGATCATAACATAGAAATGAATCGTAATATATACGATGAGATCACACCGTGATTTGATAAGGTGATAGTAGGGAAAAGAATCAATCTAATGATTGAAAAGTTTACAATAAAGATTGCTGTGTGACAGTTGTACTATGAATTGGTACATATTCCGGAAAGGATTATGAATTCGAGTTGAATGAAATTCATATTGAGAAGGGAATTAGGATTAAGTGGGGATTATAAAATGTTTGTGTCGCGCTATTTGCTATATACCTGTTGAGAAGGTGATTCTTTTCTCATGTGTATAACAGATAGATAGGTTATAGTTAGAGAATATAAGGTTAAGTACGAGTTATTAAAACTTATACTTATGTTACGTTCGTGACTCATGGTTATGTGAAATGTTTATGAACCCCTCAGCGAATAGACGCCAAAGGTCTGACTAGGACAAGTTCTTAAACTCATATAATTGTGGAAAGTTCTTGAACTCATGAGTATGGTTTGACGAACTGGGAATTGTCATGTGTGAATGAAGAATTGAGGATAATAGGAATAGATAGACTGTTTAAGCAAATGATTATTAGTAGAGACGTAGGTTTTCCAAAACTCCTAGCTATGCTAGACTACAAAATTTTGACATCAAGCTAAATACGCATTCTGTGCTTTTGAAAAAATAATATATATACATATATATATATATATATATTTGTAATGTTTTTTGAACAGTTTAAAGTATAGTCTATGCTACTTGTTTCGGCTAGACGATAATGATTTGAAATATCAAAATATATTTTTTTATTTATCACTTATGTACAATGTAACCTGGTGCAGAGATGATAAAAAGTTGATAGAGTTATAAATACAGGAATACTTAGTGTGAATTCGATCTAAAAATCATTGTTCCACTATTGTATGATGTGTTATGACAAAGTCATACAATGACGACATCCTCAAATAGACTGTTAATACAGTACAACATCATGACGTCATTCTCAAAAAGATTTTCAAAAATTTAATTTGCCAATGGCATTTGGCTATACACATTCGTATATCGATTGAAATTTATTATTGATATGAGTTTACGCTATTCGATTCAGATAGACTAATGTTTATGAAAATTCTAAGTGTTCATTGAAAAAAAAATCCCGAACCAAATTGTTTTTCTGCGGAATCCAATAAGACTGAGGAAAAATTTTTGTGCCTATGGCAGTGACGAGAAACAGATAAAACCAGTATTACTAGGCTAGTACTGGGCATACCGGGCTAATCACCCTCTATGTCTTCAGGGTAAGACGGTTTACGGATGAATTTCCATAAAACCTTTGTGAAAATGAAAAATCATAGTCGATATGACTCCTCAGCACAATTTGAAAATTTTTACTCTTGTGAGTGGTGTATTTGGTAGCATGTGATGATGTGTATGAATGGTTTAAGCAGTATGGTGTAAGGTGAATTTCGGGGACAAAATTCTTAGAAAAAGGGGTGAATGTGACAACCTGAGAATTTAGAAAAATTTTAAAATCATAATTGATTGATTTAAGGTTCAATATTAGAACCTAGACATAAAATAAGTGAATGGATTTGACTTTTCTGGAAAGAAATTTTATGGATTTAAAAATTATTGTGGTGAATTATTCAGAATTAAGTATATAAGTGTATATGTTCTGTGTGTATATCAGTGTCAAACCCTAAGTTTATCTTAAGAACGTCAACGTTCAGTTATTAAACCCCAATTAGAGATTTTATGTGTACAGTTGTGATTTAAGATCAAGGAATTTTATTGGATAAGTTATAACTTTAGTAAACCCTAAAGTTGAGTTAAAAATATCATGATTAAGTTAGAAAACTCTAACGAACTGTTAGAAACCCTAACGATGCGCTCAAAAATCCTAATTTTAGTTCTGGGAATTCTAAACCCTAATTCGAATATTCAAAACCCTAATTTGGGAATTCAAAAGCTAAGTATAAATGGCTAAGTGTTAAATGTTATGGGATAAATGGGAAATGTCCAAAATGCCCTTCAAGTTATAGGGGAAAAGACCAAAATACCCTTAGTGAATGTAAAATGACCGAAATACCCTTTTTCTTAAACTTTTAGTAAAAGATTTGTGAAATCTTGTGAGTCATCACTCAAGTTTATCCCTTGTGTGTAAAAATCCTACCAAATCAGATATCTTGGACACTTAGCAACATTTGTGGCCATGGATTCAAAAATATAAAAGATTAACTTAAAAAAAACTTACTTTACTTCTCATTCTATCCAACCCTTTCTCGCTCTACAAAATCTGAAATCTAGAGTGAGAGAGAGTGAAAAGTTGAGCCATGATTAGTTCATAGCAAGCCAAGAACATGATTCAAAGATCAGAAATCAAGATCAAAGCATAAAAGGTATAAAAATCTTAAATTTGTAAATCTATGTATTTGATGTTAGATGTTTTTGTTAGTTAGTTAAAGTTGTGTTAAGGGATTTTATTGAGTGATCTATGATGTTATATCATAGATCTATAACATCTAGAAGCCAGAAACTAAGTTTTTCAAACTGACTTAGAACCCTAATTTTAAGGTCTGACAACCATATGTCAGGGCCTCTAGATCTGTCTTTGTTAAGTGTTATGATAGTTTTAAGTTATAGACTTGTTCTTTGTCATGTGGACTATGATCTGAAACTGTAAAAAGGGTCAGATCATGTCTAGATTGCAAGATATAAGTGGTCAAACATGGTTGACCGACCATGGGAGACTGTTTCTGGAAAACCCAGAGACCCAGTTTAGGTTTGACAAGCTTTTCAAGGCCTCTGATCTTGATACTGACAAGTGATTTGGCCATGTTTGTGTAATGGACTTGTAGTCTGACATGAGAACTAAACATCCAAACCATTAGATCACTTAGATCTTACATAGAATCAAAGTTATGCAAGGTCAAAGTAGGACTGACCACCTGTTTTGTTCAACCCAGAAAAGTTAAGAACAAGTTTTCTGATATGGTTTGACTATGCCAGATTTTGTTCATGTGATGTTGTTTGATGGATCTAGTGTTATGATATTGTACCCTGACATGTATACTACATGTTTGAACTTTTAGATCACATAAATAATGCTTAGAATCAAAGTTATAGAGCACCAAAGTAGGTACCCTGCAACTGTTCTTCATTTTTGGAAAACCCAGAAATGAAGATCAGCTCTGACAAGAATTTTGGGAGTCTAGATCTTGCTGGTATGTTGTTGTATGGCCATGAAACAAGTTGGTGATTGTAGTATTACATTAGTACTACAATTCTAACCAAATTACGAGCTTAGAAACCTTTTGATCAAAGATCTATCACTGGTCAAACATAGCCCCTTGGTGTCTGACATTGCATGTTCTGGGTTTGTCAAGAACACCTATAGCGACGGTTCTGTCGCTATAGGGCCCTTTAGTGACATTTAATTTCAGAAAATGAATTATTTTATTAAATAAATAGAAAAAATAGTTTTTAATTATTAAAAATACATAATAAATTACTAAAAATTATTTTAAAGTCCAAAAATTAGTTTTTAATTTGTTTGAGTATATTTCATAAATATTTAATAATTTTGGAATATAAATGGTATTTAATTTATTTAATTATAATATTAAATAAATTATTTAAAAATGATTTTAATACTTGAAAAATCATGAAAAATTATATTAGGTATAATAAAATATTTGAAGTTATTTTTAATGACTTTTAATATTATGTGATGAATTTCACTAATTAATTAATAATAATGGTAATTAATTTAATTAATAAATATATTAAATAAATTATGGAAAAATAGAATTAATGATTAAAAATCATACAAAATGATTTAAGTGTTATAAAAATATTTGAAGTTATAAAATATAACTTTTGATATTTTTCCATGAAAATATTAATATTTTAATATTAATAGCAATTATCGGATAATGGATTTAATCGCTTAAAAATCATATAAATATGATTTTAAAGTATTAAAAATACTTTGTGATATTATAAATATATTATAATATTATGTTATAATTTTCATTAATATTTAATATTAAATAAATATTAATGATAAAAAAATTATATGGCATTTAAATTATATAAATACGATATTAATTATTGAAAAATCATGATAAATGGTAATAATTATCTGAAAATTATTACGAGCTTATGAAAAATATTTTAACTGATAATAAATTATCTGAAATATCTGTGAACCAGTTTAGACCAAGTCTTAGTAATATTAGGCTCCTGAATTGTCCGACTAGACCGTCGAGATGTTAGAATTTTGTCGGATTCAACTCAAACTTAAATGGTTTGACTTGATACCGAGTCTTAGTAGTTTGTGGACTGATAGGGTTATGTGTTATGTGTTTAGGTTATTCTATGAATATATATATATATATATATAATAGTATTAGACTGTGATGATATTATTCTAATTTGTGTATCGATATTATTTATATATTAAGTTTTTAGACAAAGCTTAATAAATTGCGTAACAGTAATCGACCGAACAAGCAAGTTTTTCTTAACTCAACCTCGAGTTGTTTCATTCAAATATACTTGTGGTTAATCATTATCGATTGCCATGTGTATGAATTATTTATTCGCACTCTGTGCATATTGCAAGTATTCATCAGGTATGAAAGGCTGATCACCTTCATTACCATTCGGTCCATATATAATTACTATGTTCATGTTCAATGTTCAGTCAGCTATGAAAGTTTGTCCATGCTAGTTCACAATGTATTATTGTTGAACTTTAGCCAACTTATTATTCAATTCTTTCAATCATGATATATCCTCAATTAAACTTATACTTGTTGGGCAACCTTATGTTCATCCTTGCTATATCATGATAAACATTGCAGATTAAGACGAATTTTATCGGATACAAGGAAAGATCAAGACAAGTTCAGCTTGGGATTATATGTGCAATTAGAATTGTAACAGTAATGTATGATAATATCTTTGTATGTTAGATATGATAATGAATTGTGTATAACTTAAGGTTAATTACTCAACCTTGGAGAATAGTGTGTAATGTTTAATGTATAAACAATTTATGTTTATATCTTTCGTAATAGTTACAGAAATAGTATACCGGATCAGCGGTGTTTGAAAGCCAAGTTTTTGGGTTATTATAGTACTCATCCTCAAATCCAATACTCAAATGCTCCCTTGAATAGGGAACCCACGTGATGACATCCGCTGTCAACAACTCCAGCTATAGGCGATAATGAGTGAAACCCTCCGTAACAAGGACCTCTGCCAGTATGGAATGATGCCATCTCCGTCCTCGTGGATAGGTATCTAAGCCTAACACACTCACAGGACGCAAACATGAGAGCTTTTCATAGGCCCATAATTGTCAATGTAAAGACAAACATCTGCTGTCAGCTAACACTCTTAACCTGTACATGGGAGAGGATAAGAGAAATACTAACCAGCAGAAATGGGTAGAATCCTAACCAAGCCTCGGTCAAGCCCTACAAGCGTATGCGCATTCCCTTGAGGAAATAGGCAAAGGTGTAGGAACCCCAATTATACTCTCCAATACGGTCCACCTGTCGAGTGGCGCTGATCAAAGCGAAAGACACCGTAGAAGAGTTATTTGCTATGAAGCAGCCCATAATGATCATCAGGAACAATCGCCGAAGAATGTGATCCCTAACTCTTACATCATCGGGTATGGGCTCACTCAACAGCCCACTCATAGCATTAACGCTCAAAGGACCTGTACGAATAGTCTTGCCCTTGAGCGCCTCCGTCGGAACTCCTAGCAAGAATCTGATGGCAGTAGGGGTAATATCAGTCGTACAAGGCACTGGTGCCCCTCCAAACTCCATACCTGTGATAAACTACCAATCCATCGATGTCATCATCACCTCACAGTCCAGCAAATGGAGTGACTGAGTTTGGTGAAACCAGTGTTTAGACAATGCCCTGAGGTAACCCCAGGGAAAATGGCGGGGAAGAATTGAAAAGAACGTCCTGAATCCCCAACCATGTACAATCGCTCTTTAGTCATCATGCAGAGCCTAATACATAGAGTGGATGCTGAACTAGTTCCCTCGAGGCTGTGTAAAGCCGGGAACCTAAATCAAATATAGATCAACATCATAATACTTTACTCCTCATCAATAGAAAAGAAGGAAGATTAAGATCTAACTTTATACCTCATTTACGTGCAGGTAAACTGAAGGATGTTGACTCAAATCACCCAGAAGCTCTGGGTTCGCCACCTAAATGCCTGGCAAATCCCTACGGGGAATATGTGCAGTAAGAGTGGGGTTCGCAATCGAAATATCCTCCTCCTCGTCCTCGACGTTCGGCACATCAACCTGGATTGGACGTATCACCGCCTCCACCAAACGATGAGGCTATCTAACAAAACAGGGTCGAGGCACTTTAGAAGCCCTTCTCCTTACACCAGAAGTGGTCCTGCGGGAACTACTCGGCTGATCTGGATTTATAGTATCTGGACATTAAGTCTCCAAATCACCTTAGAAGGGGTGTGGTAATGTCTAACCTAGAGCTTTTCAAAATGCATTTTATGACTATATGCATGCATGCATTATTTTAACATACGTCTACAGTAGAGTTAAAAATGCATGACTACCTAATGCCTACATTTTGGAAAATTTTTGCCATAGTCCCCTTTGTAAATAGGACTATCCACATGCACATAGGCATGACTAGGTGGCCATTCAGTAGCACACCTACCTATAGTCATATATATATCCTACATGCATTAATACATCATAGTAAAAAATTCGTAAGTGTAGTCTTATTACCAGGATTATTTTGATTTTGTACCTTTACTCATTTGCCCTCAAATAGGATAAGAAATGACAGTAAAAGGTGCCAATTTGACTGCTTCAAAAGTCAAAAATTTTTTACATCATTATGTTCATCATGGTTTAATACTAACATTTACTATGTTGAATATTTTTTATCAAGTCACATCAGCATGAATATTCACTACTATGTGTTTAGATGCATTTCATGTGATAATTCATTTTCCAACGGATAAAAACTGGAAAAGAATTCATGCATACATTACCAGGACAGTGTAGAACACTTGTACGGTAGCAGAATTTACAAAAAGTCGCCCGAACTCAGCAGATCTGAAGAAGAGCTCTTGAATTTCCTTCGCGGCGCAACTTGAAAATGACTTATGAAAGCAACTTGCAGGCTTTACATACCCATAGTTGGCCGCAGGTCTTCTTGCGGCTACCGTAAGTGTACCTGCAGCACCCGTACATGGGTCCCACCCCTTCGACTCAGTTTAGTTCGAGTTGCAAAGGAGGTCTCACAAGTTGAAAAGGCCAAATCAGGAATAAAAACGCTACGCGACTGAGCAAAATAACTTGGAATCCTGGTTGTCACAAGTCAAATTATTGCTTTGCATGTCACTCATTGGTATTCGCCTAAATACAAGGTACACTATATTGATGATCTTAGCTTTTTCAAATCATACTCGGCAATACCTCACATGGGTCCGATGCAGCCAAATACAGAGTCGTAACCCTAAAACCTTCCCCGGCGGGGGTCACAATGTAGATTTCATTCATTGATAAAGTTTCCCCGGCGGGGGTTACAACTCATTCTTCGTCCATGAACGAATCCCCGACGGGGGTTATAACACAATTCAACCATTGATATGCGCGTCAATGAAGGTCAAGCAACCTTGACATGTTCCCTGGTGGGGGTTACAACGCGTATCTATCCATTGATACACACATCAATGAAGGTTAAGCAGCCTTGACAGTTCACATAACATGGATCTATCCATTGATACACACATCAATGAAGGTTAAGTAGCCTTAATAGTTTGCCCAACAGGTATCTATCCGGTGATACAGACATCAGCGAAGGTCAAACAGCCCTGACAATACATACTGTTGGCAGTAACTCTAACAGGACTGTGGTATATGCTTGTGACACTAACCAGAAAAGACCATCCTCATCGTAGAGGACCGATGATGGAATATCTTATACACATCCTCAAACAGACAAATCTTTATCCCCATAGATCTCTTGCACACGAGAGGCACATCTTCAAGTTAAAGTCTGTATCAAGGATTAAGGACTTTGGTGATAACCCCAACGTCAACATCCCGAAAGACTTGGATTACACGTCCAATACATCACTGATTGTCATCCCCGACAAGATTAACAGGGAACCGATAATCATCCCATCATGTTGGAAAACAATCCAACAAAACATATGCATCATGCATTTGCACCATGTTGCTGCACATGGCATCATGTTTATCTTGTTGCATTTCGAGTGTCTAGGATTCTTTATCCTATCCATGCATTGCATTGCATGAATATGATAAAGAGGGGTATCTGTAGATACTCGAAATTTTTTTGCACACCTGTTCCTAACATTGCAGGAGGGCAGATTCGTCTTTTAGAGATAACCCTGGAAAATAGCTCATATCCATTCCAGATACCATTGGAAGTTCAGTCTCAACCCTGTAACACACACCGGGAGTATCAGTTCCAACCTCGGAGATAAACCCGAGTTTCATCCTTGGAGATAACCCCAAGGAATATCATTGCAGTTCCAGTGATAACCCCAGAAATGTTTGTTTCAAATGCATTTAATCAGCTTCAACCTCGGAACTCCCGCCGAGGCACTCATTCAAAGACCCGGAGATAACACCGGGAAGACAGGCACAATTAAAGATGACCCTGAGGAATTTAAACACTTGCAGCAGTCCAATCTCAGAGATAACCCAGAGCAATGTTTGCTATCAGTCCAAACCAGAGATAACCCTGGTGAGGGGCAAAATCCTCATCTTGCCACCTCAACCCCACATCGTGCCGTCTCAATATCTCATACATACATTTCTACACAATAATGTTCCACAAGAGCCAAGGAGTTCCAATCCCGAGTGACTATTACGCATGGCAGCACACCGGATAGAATTTGAAGCTTGAAGACCATGGGCATGGTCCCCTCTTCCTGACTTCGTATAACCTTTAATCCAATGTCATGGCGTAACTCTCGACAACGGCGGTCTGAAAAAGGTCTTATACACCTCAATTGGATGCTCGAATTGAAGTTCTGCAAGTTCGAGCGGACATCATATTGCACGTACTTTGAGACGGCAGGACCAGAGGAGCCCGGGGCACCCCGGGCAGCTGCAGGTGCATCTGCGGCTACCGCAGGTACACCTGCGACCACAAACTCTATAAATATAGAGCTTGGGGTGGCCATATTATAAAAGGAAAAGGCGAGGAAGCCCTGTCTAATTTGCTCTGTACACACCCCATATTGAGTGCTTTCTCATTTTAAACACTTGTTAGCTCACATATAGCTATATTTTTACCGGCGGGAGTCGAGTGTTCATCCATTTAGAGTCATAGAAGTCTTCTTTGGTAGCCCACTGTAAGCCTTCTTACACACTATAAAGCCTTTCTCTTCATCGTTGCACACATTATTCTTCACATTACGAGTCGTGTTGTGTGTGTATGCCCGGACTTCGATCTGTGGTTTTCATTTCTGTCTTTATATATACTTATATATATGTATATATTCATATATGGACTAACATTATCGAGTTATGCCTCGATTGAGCCTAGACTTATGTTTGGAGCATTTATTTTCTTATATATATATATATATATATATATGAATTGTTGTCGGATTATGTTCGATGAGCCTGGATTTTACATCCGGAGCGTTCTTTATATATATATATTTTTATATATATGAACATTTGTCAAAATTTGTTCGATGAGCCTGGATTCTATATTTGAATGCGTTCTTTCGCTTTTATATATATATATATATATATATATATATATATATATATATATATATATATATATATATATATATATATATTCTGTCAGCACTGAGTTTACTTACGTGGCCTTTTCTTGCTTTATTTCAATTCCATCCCGCTTGAAGTTTACTTCTTGGCGGTTGATTGTTTTTATTTCTTTCTTTACATTTAGTCCCGCCTGGAGTTTACTTCGTGGTAGTTGATCGCATTTATTTCTTTATTTACATTTCTGATCCCCCATGGAGGTGCTTTGTGTTGGTTGATCATGTCTGTATATATATATATATATATATATTTACAGCTTATATATATATATATATATAACTGCTTACTGCTTTTCATATAAACTGCGGCATCATGTGAGCCTAGGAATCATGTGATCACAGATTCAGTATACTGAATCTAGATTCGGTTCCCGTGATGGACATTTTCAGCTGTAAGTAGCTTGTAAATTATTCACGGTATTTGAATTTCCTTAGATGGCTTTAATGCCCATGAGGAGTTTGGCACTTCTATATATTATTTTCTTGAAGAAGCTTTGCATCTCGAAAATAAAAGTAACCAAGCCGAATATTTAATAATAAAATGGAAGTATGAAAAGGTCTCAATTACTATTGAGCAAAGGGTTTGAAAAACCTCTTTTACAAAACATCACTACTATATCATGTTTAAAACTAAATTTTTATAGAAATTCAAATCCTTTGTATATAGGTCTGAACGAGACCTCACACTACTTCCAAATAAATTGCACATTGATCCACACAGACACACACACACATATTCATATAATAGTTTCTTGAAAAGTGGCGGTCACCGTGGTAACACGGATGTCGAGGGGTGCCTAACACCTTCCCTCCGCATAATCAAGCCCCCGAACCCAAATGAATCTCGGTTTCACAGACCGCTTTAGCGATTAATCACGTCCATCGGGTCAATGTGCAAACCTTTTCTCGGCTGCATTGGTACAACCAGTTAAAAACACCAACTGGCAACTCTTACAGTCAAATCGTTGACATGATACATGTCGAACCTTTTTCGCTTATTTTTTCAAACAAATCTCTCATAACATGAGAATAGCAAAGAACAAGAACAAAAAAGGGACAAATAAAAATCCCGATGTCGACATGTGGCGACCCTGTTGGGGACTCCAGTAAGAGGGCTTAAGCCGCTACTACAAGCTTTTCAAAACTGTTATATGCTTGTGTGTGGATGTTGCATTTACATTTTTTGATGAATATGTATGAATGCATTTTACTTACTGCACTGTAATATATCTATCTGTGATATTAATGCTTCGCACATGTCATCATTTTCATAAACGGTGAGACACATTGTATGTGAATGTATGTTGTGTGGTTCCTCCACCAAAGAAGCTATCCTCGCTTGTTTGATTCTTTGGACTCAGAGGGAATACTAATTCCAACGAGGCTCAGGAAAGGCACCACCCAGATTTGCTCCAGTTGAAAGACTAGATTAATTTCCCGTCAAGTAGATTGCGATGATTTGGGAACCTTCATGCCAAAAAGCCATGAGAGTAACCTAAGATAGGTTAGCCTATTATAAACCAAACGCAGAGGAAAGTCTCTTCATGCTTTCCATTTTCAATTACTTGTAAAGACAATTACTTATAATTTTATTCCATGTTCATCTTTATGTAATGGAAAATATAAAGAAATATGTGCCCATGCATATTTAAAATTAGCATGCTATCCTGTATTACAAAATAACTAACATCCATTTTGCAGGATAATATTCCTAACACAAATACATCACATAGCATGTAAACATTTACATTATCCCTAAAGACTAAACTACATAAGTTTTTTGTAGGGAAACAATTAGGCCTATTATCCGCTCAAAATCCAAAAAGGCCACGAGCCTATAACCAGTCATGTCTTCTTCTGACCAGTCTAATCTCATTTCTCGAGAAGAATTTAACGGATTAAGTAAACAAATTACAATTTTGGTTGTTCTGCTTAAAGAATTGCATCAGTCTACTCAGGGCCCAAAGTTGCCTACACATACAGAATCCTCTGCACAAGGAGGAACTCAAGGTTTGGATAAAACAAATTCAGAACCTCAGTTGGATACGACCAACAAAGACCCTGAAAACACCCATCTCAAAGGAGATCTAGACACCGGTGATATCATAAAGAAGGTCCTTCAAATGGAAGAAACCATCCGTTCTCTCAAAGGGATTGGAGCACATGGGAGTGTTTCATATGGTGACCTTTGCATATTCCCTGGTGTTCATTATCCATAGAAATTTAAAACTCCTTACTTTGAAAATTATGACGGGTTAGGAGATCCTTACACACATTTAAAGGTGTTCATTGGAGAACTTGGATCTTATGTAGAAAACGAGAAGCTCAGAATGCAGCTGTTCCAGAAGAGTCTGACCGGAGAAGCCCGTTCATGGTATACCATATTATACAACTCAAAGATCCATAGTTGATAAGTGCTAGCTCACACCTTCCTTACTTAGTACAACTTCCATTCTCAGATGGCTCCTGACCGGTATCAGATTACTAAGGTCAAGAAGCAGTCCAATGAGTCTTTCAGAGAGTATGCTCAAAGGTGGAGGCGCCTTGCTGTTCAAGTTATTCCCTCTATGACAGAATCAGAAATGGTCATAACTTTTATAGACATATAAGAAGCTCTTTTCTATGAGAGAGTCTTAGCTGGTATTAGCAAACCATTTTCTAAAATGATCAAACATAGAGAGATGTCTGAGATGGGGTTGAAGTCAAGAAAGATTCAAGACCTAGCCCCTCTTAAAGCACTTGCTGAGAAAATCCAGTCCGGAACTTATAGAAAATCCAGTCCGGAGGGTCCATAAAAAGAAAGAGGAGGATGTTTCCTTGATACTACAAGGTCAAAAAGGCAATCAGAATATGCCTATACAGAGGAGAAACTACTCCCCTTTTTAAGCACAGTCTTCAAGTCCTCCATTGCCTAAAGGTGGAGAAGCAAAGAGCCCTCGAACGTTCACACCCTTAGGGGACTCGCTCGAGAATATTCTTGCTCTTCTAACTACTCAGAAGAAAATCACGCATCTTCTTCCACCAGCCAACCCTAATAGGAGGGGTTTCAATGCTACTCAAAAGTGTGCTTATCATTCTAAGGCACCTGGACATGATACTCAAGATTGTTGGGCCTTGAAACTCAAGATCCAAGATTTAATAGACAATGTTGAGATCATGGTTACCAAACCAGATCAACCTCATGTACAAAACAACCCTCTTCCTCAACACAAAGAACAAGAGGTCAATATGATTAGTTGGAGTAGTGGACAGAGTTCCAATCATCCCAGACCATCAAAGACGGTGTTAGATTGGATTACGTAAAGTTCCTATTTTCTATGGAACGCAAGATGAAATCTCTTTGTAAACAAGTTGAACAATTGGAAGAACTGGTGATCCATCAATATCAAGTCACACGCCATTTAGTCAGCTAGGAGCATGCCTGTCTCCTTCCTTTTGTTATGAATGCTCCATCATCACATTCAAAAAGTGACACACTGGAGGACAATGTTGTGAAGAAAGCAAGTGCAAAAGCTCGTAGGGATTTTGCCAATAGAAGGGAATTTACATACCCGGGCCAACCTATGGAGGAGATATTTCAGATGCTAATCAACGAATGAAGAATCACCTCCCTTCTACCTCCAATTAATCCCCGTTCAAGATGGTTCAACTCTGATGGAGTATGTCAATATCATTCACATTCTCACGAACACATCACAGAAGAATGTTGGGCACTCCGCCACCTTATTCAGAATCTAATTGACAGCGGTGTCTTGCAGTTGGCAGACGATGGCACTGTGCTACTCGAGAGTGGGAATACATGTCCTACCAAATGGAAGGGGTTAGTAGCAGTTATATCCGTTGAGGCTGATGAGACTATCAAACCATTAACAATACAAGCAATTCAACTCAAAGGAGCTGACAATCTTTTGAAAGTGGTTGTACCAGAGTCAATTTCTTTACCCTTCAGACCACAATATCTTGTTGTCAGCTTACAAAAAGTCCCATGGAATTATGGGGAAGCTGAAGGATCCACGTCTCATACTACTGCTACAGTGTCAAAGGAAAATCCATTGTATCTTCCTCACAGGGTAATGAAGCCCGCTATCAAAGCAAAGGGGAAGATTCCCACGGAGAAGATTGAGAAATTCCTCTACACTATGGGCCATAATGAAGCCAAGGTGGTTTTAAGCTTAAGAGAAGCTCTACATCAAATATCAATACTAGAATTGGTTTTCTCTTCCGAGGATCACATGAAGATCTTATTGAAGGTTTTGGAAGAAGCATACTTTCTAAAATCAGTGGATGTGGAAAAATTTCAACATCTGGTTGATCACATTTTTAACAACAATGTGATATCTGTCACTGATGACGACATACCGCCCAAAGGGACCGGTCATTGCAAGCCATTGCACATTGCAGTTTTATCCTCCAGGTATATGTTAGCTGGAGTTTTGATAGATGGAGGTTCATCTCTAAATATCTATCATTATGCCACTTTGGTGAAGATGAACGTCAATCTCAAATGGATCCGAAGTAGCCATATGGTTATCAAAGCTTGTGATGGATCCCGACAAAATTCTGTCAGAGAGATTGAGTTGCCAATTGAGATTGTTTCCCATACATTTTGCGTATCTTTTCACTTCCTCAAGATAGATTCATGATACAACCTGCTATTGTGGAGACCATGGATCAACATGGCTGGAGCCGTCCCTTTTACACTTCATCAACAACTTAAATACATTGTCAACAATAGCCTAGTCACTGTCAATGTTGAGCTAGAATATCCTGAACAAGGAGATATACCACTCATCAACTTCAATTCAGAAGTTGAACCGGCTAGTTTTCATACTTTGGTAGTGAGCAACACGCAATACCATCCTATTAGAGCACCACTTCCCAATATTTATGCTGAAGTGATGGCAGCTACACAAGAAATGATGTTATTGGGTCATCAACCTGGAGAAGGGCTATATAAAAATAATCAGGGTATTAAGCACCCAATTCAAATGTCCAGTCAAACCGGGACAGCCGGTCTAGGCTATTCTGCCAGTTCTAGTCATAGGAATCCTCATAAGCACAAGCAGATTCCTCAAGCTTCTGCCACACGCCGATTATCTCCACATGCAACTCCTGAGCCTATACAATCTCCGGTAAAGGTGCCAGCCCATGTTATGGCTATGCTATTTCCCAAACCAGTACCGGTTAAAGCAAAAAAAGTATTGATTCCTGATCCCGAAGTGGAAGAGAGGGAACAAAAACGTAAACATGACATCGTCCTGATCATGTCAGGCATACGTATCATTGTCTATGATAAACATACAAACAGATACACCCCAGACGATGATTGCCCAGATGTTATGGTTATCATTAAGGAGAAGGAGGACAATGATATCCCCTACATCACTGCGGTCCATCAGGACTTTACCCTCGACAATTGGAGTAGCACTTCATGCATTGGTCGACGAGGGTAAAATGGGCAGAAAATCCCTCTGCCCTGTAGATAACTTTAATCACTTACTTTTTTGTATTGTATTAGCAGTTATTTTATCAGTACATGCTGACACTTTGTATGATTAAGTAGTTTCATATATTAAGTGAAAGCATATTTTGTTTCAGGACTCTGAATTTAGATGTGCCTGTACTTTCTAATGAGGTGCCTTTTCTCCACAAGGACTGTAACTTTGATGAAAAGTAGGACTCAGACTTGATGGAAATACATGAAGACATTGAGATACCTCAGGAGATCAAAGAATGGGTCGAAGACCAACCTAAACCCAACCTTGTTCAAACCGCTTCTTTCAATCTCGGAACCTTAGAAAGCCCTAAGTTAATCCAGATTGGTTCAGACCTCACCCCAAACCAACGGAATGACATGGTTGCGCTATTAACTCCATTTCAGGATGTGTTTACATGGTCTCATGAAGATGTGGTGGGTTTGTCCACTGACATTGTCCTTCATCGCCTTCCCATTAAAGAGAGATTTAAGCCAGTCAGGCAGAAGCTCAGGCAATTGAAACCTGACTGGAGTTTAAAGGTTAAAGAAGAAATTGTGAAACAATTTCAAGCTGGCATTATCATGGTGTCTACATATCCTGAATGGATATCCAACATAGTTCTCGTTCGTAAACCGGGAAGAAAGGTATGAGTTTACGTGGATTAATGGGATCTGAACAAAGCTTGCCTTAATGATATCTTTCCCGTGCCCTTTATCCATTCTTATTGACAATATTGCTTAATACGGCATGTACTCCTTTGCTGATTGCTTCACGGGGTATCATCAAATTATGGTCGCTGAGGAGAATCATGAGAAAACTTCTTTCATCACGCCTTGGGGAACCTTCTGCTATAGACATTTGTCATTTAGCCTCATTAATGCCAGAGCAACCTATCAGCGAGATATGATGGCTCTTTTTTAATGACTTAATGCACAAAGAGATAGAGATCTACGTGGATGACATCATTGTCAAGTCCCGAAGGGAAGAAGACCACCTAAACCATCTCAAAAAGCTTTTTAACAGGTTATGTAAGTACAACTTGAAGGTTAATCCAGCCAAGTGCGTCTTTGGTGTTAAATCATACAAGTTGCTAGGTTTCCTAGTCAGCCACAAAGGGATTGAGCTGGATCCCACCAAAATCCAAGCCATCAAGGAAATGCCCATTTCTTTGATAGGGAAGGAAATACGGGGATTTTTGGGAAGAATCATCTTCATTAGCAGGTTTATTTCTCAACTCACAGCAACTTGTGAGCCCATCTTCAAGCTGTTAAGGAAGAACTCCTCCATGAAATGGAACGATGAGTGTCAGAAAGCCTTCCTTACAATCAAATAGCAGTTGGTTAATGCTCTTGTATTGGTACCACCCAGGGATGGTGTTCCCTTGTTCATGTACCTGTCCATTAATGACAATGCCATAGGCTGCATGCTGGGACAAAAAGACAATAGAGGCCAAGAACAAGCTATTTATTACCTCAACAAAAGATTCAGAAGTAGTGAACACAAGTACACTCTGATTGAGAAGACTAGTTGTGCTTTAGCATGGGCTTCCATGAGGTTACAACATTACCTCTATGGTCATACAACCCATCTCATATCCCGCATGGATCCTCTCAAGTACGTGTTCAGTAAGCCCATATTGAATTGTCTGCTTTCCAAATGGCAATTGATCCTACAGCAATTTGACATCGTCTACGCGACGTAACAGTCTACCAAAGGTAAAGGAATTGCGGATCAACTGGCCGCCGCACCTGCAGTGGATTACAAACCCTTAGAAACATACTTCCCCAATGAAGGGGTTATGACAATTCAACAACACCATCAGTACGATACATGTTGTACGTGGAAAATGTATTTTGATGGAGCTGTTAACACAGAAGGTTCTGGAACTGAAGCAGTTCTAGTATCTGGTACGGGGGAGCAGTATCCTGTCATCGTTAAGTTGCAGTTTGTCATCACCAATAACATAACTGAGTATGAAGGTTGTATCATGGGGGCTAAAACTTGCATGTTCAATGAGCATCAGACGGTTAAGTGTCTTTGGGGATTCGGAGTTGGTAATCAAACAATCCACGAGAATCCATCAAACCAAACAACTATATTTGCTGCCTTACCATCGGCAAGTTTTACATATGGCTTTGGAGTTCAAAGAAATCTCCTTTCTACACATTCCTCGTAATAGGAATGATTTTGCAGATGCTTTAGCAACATTGGCCTCCTTCATTCACATACCTGACAAGGAAAACATGCCAAATGTCACATTTTCCTTGCAAAAAGCCCCAGTCTATGGGAACTATGTTGGAGAAGTATCAGATGAGCTACCTCCCATCCACCACCCTTGGTATCAACTTATTAAGGAGTATCTATGAGATAGATCTACACCCGTTGAGGCGAGCCTGATTGAAAAGAGATGGATCCATCGAATGGCTATGAAATTTTACCTGAGCGGAGATGCACTCTCCAAAAGAGATGTTGGATTAGGTCTCGTCAGATGTCTGGACAAAGACCAAGCTCAGAGGCTCATGGATTAGATTCATGGTCGAGTATGTGGCCCACACATGAGCAGACCCTTACTTGTTAAGAAAATCCTCAAAATAGGGCATTATTGGCTTACGCTCAAAGCTGACTGTGATGATCACGTCAAGAGGTGCTATCAATGCCAAATTCATGGTAATGCTATCCACGCCCCTCCAAGGGAACTCCACAATATGAGTTCACCATGGCCCTTCTCAATGTGGGGAATGGACGTGATCGGGCCCATCTAGCCCAAAGCCAGTAATGGACATCGGTTTATCTTCACCATAATCGATTACTTCACTAATTGGGCAGAAACAGCCTCCTTCCCCAGGGTTACCAAAGAAATCATCATTGCTTTCATCAGAAACATTATCGTTTGTCGATATGGACAACTAGAGGTAATTGTGTTAGATAATGATAAGAACCTCAACAACATAATGATGGAGGAGTTGTGCAGTAAATTCCACATCAAACACCTTAACTCCGTCATCTACCATCCAAAGATGAATGGTGCTGTTGAAGCGGCTAATAAAAATATAAAGAAGATCATGCAGAAGATGTCCGCCAATCACAAAGGATGGCCTGACCTCTTGCCTCTGACTTTATTAGCCTATAAAACCTCAATGGGTACTTCCACTTGGGCAACCCCCTACTCATTAGCCTATGGGATGGAAGCAGTACTCCCCATAGAGGCGGAAATGGAATCCCTCAGAGTGTTGATGGACGCTCAGCTGGATGAAGACCATTGGATACAAGATAGATATCACCAATTATCTTTAATAGACGAAAGGTGAATCGCGACTATCATCCATGGTCAGTTATATCAGCAAAGGATCGCCATATCCTACAACAAAAAAGTCCGGCTATGGCAGTTTAAATAACATGACTTGGTTTTAAGGAAGATCATTGATGACCAAGATCAATCCAAGGGAAAATTCTTTCCTAACTGGGAAGGCCTGTTTGTTGTCAAGGAGGTATTGACAAGAGGCGCTCTCAGATTGCAGGAAATGGACGGCGATGAATTCCACAGCTTATCAACTCAGACACCGTGAAATGGTACTCTGTTTGAGGTCATCATCAAACGAACATCTTAGTTTTGAATCATCAGATCACTAGTCATTTCAGGGAAAAACACACTTTTCAAACCAGCAGCCTGATTTCACTTCATACAACTCCGGTTATCCCATAAGGGATTGAACCTTTCATACCTGCAGTTTATCCTAAAGACGGAATTAAACTTTTCACACCTGCAGTTTGTCCCAAGCATAGGAGTACGTAGGCAACCATATTCTATATGGCCCAGTCGCAATAAAAAAACAAAAATATTTCTACCCTTTTTCTACAAAAACAAAAACAATAAAAACACTTCTACACCCTTCTTCATCAATAAGGCTTCTAAACACATTTACACCCTTCACATTATGCGTTGAACCTCTTACACCAGGTTTGAACTACGCAGACCTGATCTCCGCTTCAATAGGAGTACGTAGGCATCCATTTATGGTTCGGTCTAATCCCCTACCAGAACAAAAATATATGTCACACGGTACTAGAATCAAATTTCAATCCACCACATTTCATCGGCTTTAGACCAAAGTGATGGAACTACCTAACCTCTCCTCGCAAATAGGAGATTCGACGACCATCTAAGCTGCGGTTGTGCCTCAAAGAGCAACACCAATCCATAAGAGATGGAACTAACTGGGCTCCTCCTAAATAGGAGTACTGACGACCATCTGTGGTGCGGTCAATCTTAGAGAGGAAAAGCCACACTCCTCTCCACATCTACATACAGAAAATAAGTCCCAAGACACCAAAAATGGTAGGGATACACACAGATCAATGATCCATTCTGGAAGATCCTATGATGTTTCAATGTCTACACATCAAGGATGAATTCAGAATGCATCAAGATCACAAGCCCTGAAGAAACAGGCAAATATCAAGCAAGTATCAAGGCACAACTGAAAGGGAAGTAAATCAAAATATATTTTTCTGCCATATATAATATTGTTTGATATATACAATATGTGTTGTACATGACAAAATGACTAAGCTAGTCTGTGCAGGAAAATACAAGTCTATCTACGGATCTGTGTGTATGCAGACTATCAGATCTAACATAGCATCCCTCTCCAAAGAAGGAGGTAACGCTGCAAGCTCCTACCCAATGGTATCTACACGAGCTAGCAGATCCGAGGCTAACTGCATGGTGGCATGATGCTCATCAATGTATGCACTCATATCGTAAAAGGATGTCGGGGCGTAAGGGATCTCATTTGAATTCATTGGCCTGTGATAGCCACATCCCGGGCGGATAGGCGACATCCTCGCTTCTATAATCAATGCATCTCCGGGCCGATCCGCCTCGCTCTCTCTAATAGAGCTATGTCTCTCCTATTAAGAGCTGTCAACATCAAGGCCCTAGCCTGATCTCTCTCAAAGGTCATCAGATGTAGATCACGCTTTCAGAATCTTGTCTTGAATGTTGAATCACAGTAGCACTCGTAGTGGGAGAATCCATCACAAATGCTGGCAACCCAGTAGTCAAATCCTCCTCGATGGGAATATCAGTCTCTTGCATAGGCTCCTCATCGTCAGAATCAATACCCTGCGCTGTGGATACTACTGCAGCCGATGCAGTCTCTGTCTACATCCATGCCGAATACTCTGCAGAACAACCCAGATGGTTGACTGAAAACTCAGCTAGCTCATGCTGATCCCAATAGGCATACAACCTAGATCTATCCTCTGCTGATAAGTGGCAAGAAGCAAAGCGCTGACTCAATGCCCCCTCAAAAGGATTAAAATCCAGGAACTGGTCAAACTGACACATCACGACCAGTGGGTGGTAAGTAATCATGCCTCTCAAACTAGCTAGAGGGAGATAATCCATTCCCGGAGCATGAGTGATGAAGCTATAGGGTGAGCAGAGCCCTGTACACTGCATTTTATCAAACGGATCTCCGATCCCTGCCAGAAAAGCTGTCTAAGATGCAGCATCTATGCACTCCGCAGGGTGAAAGGAGTAGGACATGTCTTTATCATGGGTGGAACAATACACATACCATCTGAAAGTGACAATTGGTCTCAAGTGTGACATAAACCACACATACAGCATGGCCGAGCTGCCTGTGAACACTCCCATCGGATAAGTGCAGCAGTATGTGGCCGACCTCAGAGTCTCTGCTATGATCATCGGTATGATGGTGTGACCCTCCCTAGGAGCTCTCACTACCATGATAACTCATATATCCAACTCATCCATATACCGTGGCATGTAGACATCGACAGTATGCACAATAGCAGTACATCCACTTTGGCCAAACGCCAATGATCCTCCGGTGCGGTGAAATCCCCAAAATTTCGTGTATAACTATCCTCCGAGCCAAATCTGTTAAACAGAAAATGTTGGGATATCATGTGGCCGGATGTGATTTTATCCTGCACCACCCTATACCTCAATCCAGTAAGGGTCATGAACTATCGACTCATGTCTCCAATCACCATATGCACGTAAGGTCTGTCTAGTGGCAACATCGTTAAACGTGCATACTCCTCTAGAGTAGGAGTCAACTCCTAGGTTCCAAATCAAAAAACCTGCCTCGTCGATACCTAGTACTCCAGCATGCCCTCCACGAACTAGTAGAAACGGGTAGAATCCTAACCAAGCCTCGGTCAAGCCCTGTGAGCGCATGCGCATTCCCCTGAGGAAATAGGCAAAGGTGTAAGAACCCCAATCATACTCTCCAATACGGTCCACGTGTCGAGTGGCACTGATCAAAGCAAAAGACACCGTAGAAGAGTTATCTACTATGAAGCAGCCCCTTATGATCATCAGGAACAATCATTGAAGTGCAATCCCTGACTCTTACATCATCGGGTATGGGCTCACTCAACAGCACGCTCATAGCATCTACGCTCAAAGGACATGTACGAACAATCCTTCCCTTGAATGCCTCCGCTGGAACTTTTAGCAAGAATCTGACGGCAGTAAGGGTAATATCAACCGTACAAGGCACTGGTTCCCCTCCAAACTCTATATCTGTGATAAACTTCCAATCCATCGGCGTCATCACCACCTCACATTCCAGCAAATGGAGTGACTGAGTCTGGTGAAACCAACATTCAGATAATGCCCTGAGGTAACCCCAGGGACAACGGCGAGGAAGAATGGAAAAGAACGTCCCGAATATCTAGCCATGTACAATCGCTCTATAGTCATCACGTAGAGCCTAATACATAGAGTGGATCTTGAACCCGGCCTAAAATCGAGGTCGTGTAAAGCCGGAACCTACATCAAATCTGAGATCAACATCGAATCCTTTACTCCTCATCAATAGGAAAGAAGGAAGATTAAGATCTAACTTTATACCTCATTTGCGTGCAGGTAAACTGAAGAGTGTCGACTCAAATCACCCAGAAGCTCTGGGTTTGCCACTTGGATGCCTAACAAATCCCTATGGGGAACACGTATAGCAGGAGTGGGGTCTGCAATCGGAATATCATCCTCCTCGTCCTCGACATCCGACACATCAACCTGGACTGGACGTATCACCGCCTCCACCAAACGACGAGGCTGTCCAATAGAACGGGGTCGAGGCACTTCAGAAGCCCTTCTCCTTACACCAGAAGTGGTCATACGGGAACTACTCGGCTGATCTAGATCCATAATATCTGGACAATAAGTCTCCAAATCACCTCAGAAGAGGTGTGGTAATGTCTAACCTGGAGCTCTTCAAAATGCATTTTATGACTACATGCATGCATTTATTATTTTAACATACGTCTATAGTAGAGTTAAAAATGCATGACTACCCAATGCCTACATTTTGGAAAATTGTTATCATAGTCCCCTTTGTAAATAGGACTATCCACATGCACATAGGCATGACTAGGTGGCCATTCAGTAGCACACCTACCCAGAGTCATATACATCCTACATGCATTAATACATCATAGTAAAAAATACGTAAGTGTAGTCTAATTACCAGGATTATTTTGCTTTTCTACCTTTACTCATTTGTCCTCAAATAGGATAAGAAATGACAGTAAAAGGTGCCAATTTGACTGCTTCAAAAGTTAAATTTTTTTACATCATTATGTTCAACATGGTTTAATACTAACATTAACTATGTTGAATATTTTTTATCAAGTCATATCAACATGCATATTCACTACTATGTGTTTAGATACATTTCATGTGATAATTCATTTTTTAATGGATAAAAACGGGAAAAGAATACATGCATATGTTACCAGGACAGTGTAGAACACTTGTACGGTAGCAGAATTTACATAAAGTCGCCCGAACTTAGCAGATCTGAAGAAGAGCTCTCAGATTTCCTTCACGGTGCAAGTTGAAAATGACTTATGAAAGCAAGCTGCATGCTTTACATACCCACGGTTGGTCATGAAGTCCACTGTGGGGTCTGCCAGAGGTGTGTACCTACGACACCCCTACATGGGTCCCACCCTCCGCTCGATTCAGTTTAAGGTGCAAAAGGAGGTCTCATGGTCGAAAAAGGCCAAATCAGGAATAAAAATGCTACGCGATTGAGCGGATTAGCTTGGAATTCTGGTTGTCATAAGTCAAATTATGGCTTTACATGTCACTCATTGGTATTCGCCTAAATACAAGGTACACTATACCGATGATCTCATCTTTTGCAAATCATACTCGGTAATGCCTCACACAGGTCCGATGCCGCCAAATACAGGGTCGTAACCTAAAACCTTCCCCGGCGGGGGTCACAACGCAGATTTTATTCATTGATAAAGTTTACCCGGCGGGGGTTACAACGCATTCTTTGTCCATAAACGAATCCCCAGTGGGGGTTATAACATAATTCAACCATTGATATACGCATCAATGAAGGTCATGCAGCCTTGACATTTTCCCCGATGGGGGTTATAACGCGTATCTATCCATTGATACACACACATCAATGAAGGTTAAGCAGCCTTGACAGTTCACCCAACATGGATCTATCTGATGATACATACATCAATGAAGGTCAAACAGCCTTGACAGTTTTCCCAGCAGGTATTTATCCGGTGATACACACATCAGCGAAGGTCATGTAGCCCCGATAATACATACTATTGGTAGTAACTCAAACAGGACCGTGGTATATGCTGGTGACACAAACCAGAAAAGACTATACTCATCGGAGAGGACCGATGATGGAATATGTTTTACATATCCTCAAACAGAAAAAGCTTTATCCCCACAGATCTCTTGCACACGAGAGGCACATCTTCAAGGTAAAGTCTATATCAAGGATTCAGGACATTGGTGATAACCCTGACATCAACATCTTGGAAGACTTGGATTACACATCCAATACATCACTGATTGTCATCCTTGGTAGGATTAATAGGGAATCGGCAATCATCCCATCATATTAGAACATAATCCAACAAAACACATGCATCATGCATTTGCATCATGTTACTGCACATGGCATCATGTTTATCTTATTGCATTTCAAGTGTCTAGGATTCTTTATCCCATCCATGCATTGCATTGCATGAATATGATAAAGAGGGGCATCTGTAGACACTCGAAATTCGTCATTGCAGAAGGGCAGATTCGTCTTTCAGAGATAACCCTGGAAGACAGCTCATATCCATTCCGGATACCACCGGAAGGTCAGTCTCAACCCCGAAACACACACCGGGAGTATCAGTTCCAACCTTGGAGATAATCCCGAGTTTCATCCTTAGAGATAACCCCAAGGAATACCTTTGTAGTTACGGCGATAACCCCGAAAATGCTTGTTTCAAATGCATGCAATCAGCTTTAACCTCAGAACTCCCACCGAGGCACTCATTCCAAAGACCTAGAGATAACACTGGGAAGACAGGCACACTTAAAGATGACCCTGAAGCATTCAAACACTTGTAGCAGTCCAATCTCACCCTGAGAAATGTCTGTTATCAGCCCAAATCGGAGATAACCCCGGTGAGGGGAAACATCGTCAACTTGCCACCTCAACCCCACATCGCGCCATTTCAACATCTCATACATACATTTCTACACAACAATGTCCCACAAGAGCCAAGGAGTTCCAATCCCGAGTGACAATTACGTATGGCAGCACACCGGATAGAATTTGAAGCTTGAAGACCATGGGCATGGTCCCCTCTTCCTGACTTCGTACAACCTCTAATCCTATGTTATGGCGTAACTCTCGACAATGGCGGTCCAAAAAAGGTCTTAATAACCTAAATCAGATGCTCAGATTGAAGTTCTGTAAGTTCGAGTGGACATCATAGTGTACGAGTGCACATACTTGAGACAATTGGACCCATGAGTCTGGGGCACCCCGGCACCCAGCAAGTTCATCTAAGCTGTCGTGGAAAGCATCTGCGACTCTACAAGCAGTACACTGCTGACCACCAAATTTTATAAATATAGAGCTTGGGGTGGCCATAATAAAAGAGGAAAAGGAGAAGAAGCCCTGTGAAATTTTCTTTGTACACACACCATATTGAGTGCTTTCTCATTTTAAACACTTGTTAGCTCACATATAGCTATATTTTTACCAATGGGAGTTGAGTGTTCATCCACTTAGAGTTATAGAAGTCTTCTTTGGCAGCCCACTGTAAGCCTTCTTACACACTATAAAGCCTTTCTCTTCATCTTCGCACACATTATTCTTCACATCGAGAGTCGTGTTATGTTTGTATGCCTTTAACTTGATTCTGTGGGTTTTCATTTCACGTGCGTATATATACTTATATATATATATATTTATATATGGATTAAAATTATCGAGGTATGCCTCGATTAAGCTTCTGCACTTATATGCAGGCGTTTATTTGCTTATATATATATATATATATATATATATATATATATATATACGAATCGATCGTGTGAGGGCTCTTTACTTTGTTAAAATGCAGACCTTTTTATTTTTTGCTTTTTTTTTAAAACAACTAATTTTTTTTTTAATATTTTATGGAACTGAAATTTTTTCATTATACAGTGTTTTGGATGTGATTTGGATATGTATAACAAAATAGGTCTGTACAGTCTGTGCAGACTGTACATACATTTTTTAGTATAGGTATCCAAATCACGCCCAAAATATTGTATTATGGAAAAATTCCAGTTCCATAAAATATTAAACTTTTTTTTAGTTGTTTTAAAAAAAAAGCAAAAAAAATCAAAAAAAAAAGTCCGCATTTTAACAAAGTAAGGGCTCCCTTTAGAAACCGGGACCCTATATATATATATATATATATATATATATATATATATATATATATATATATATACTACTTATATATATGAACTGTTAATGTCGAATTATGCGCGATGAGCCTCGGATTTTACATCTCAGAGCGTTTATTGCTATATATATATATGAACTGTTGTCGAACGTTGTGCGATGAGCCTCGGATTTTATATCAGTGCGTTCTTATCGCTTCTATATATATATATATATATATATATATATATATATATATATATATATATATAATATAATGACAAATCATTTAAATGATAAACCTAGCCGGGATTGAGAAACATCCTGTGCGTTAACCGCTTATATATATATATATATCAATTTCTATCAGGCCTGGAGTTTACTTTGTGGCCTTTTACTGCTTTATTTATATTTCGTTTCGCCTAGAGTTTACTTTGTGGTGGTTGATTGTTTTTACTGCTTTCTTTACATTTAGTCCCACCTGGAGTTTACTTCATGGCGGTTGATCGCATTTATTTCTTTATTTACATTTCTGATCCCCCATGGAGGTGCTTCGTGGTGGTTGATCATGTCTATATATATATATTTATCGCTTTTATATATTTACATTTCTGATCTCCCATGGAGGTGCTTCGTGGTGGTTGATTATGTTCAGATATATATATATATATATATATATATATATATATATTACAAACTATATATATAACCTGCCATCGCTTTTTATATAAATTGTAGCATCATGTGAGCCTAGGAATCATGTGATCACGATTCAAGATATCTTGAATCTAGATTAGGTTCCCGTGATGGACATTTTCAGCTATATAAGCGACTTTAGTAAATTATTCACGGTGTTTGAATTTCCTTAGATGGCTTTCATGCTCATGAGGAGTTCGACATTGCTATATATTATTTTCTTAAAGATGCTTCACATCTCGAAAATAAAAGCAACCAAGCTGAACATTTAATAATAAAATGGAAGTATGAAAACGTCTTAATTACTATTGAGCACAGGGTTTGGAAAACCTCTTTTACAAAACATCACTGCTATATCATATTAAAAACTAAATTTTTATACAAACTCAAACTCTTTGTATATAGGTGCGAACGAGGCATCGCACTACTTCCAAATAAATTTCACATCGATCTACACACACACACATATTCATATAACAGTTTGTTGAAAAGTGGCGGCCACCGTGGTAACGTGGATGTCAGGGGGTGCCTAACACCTTCCCTCTGCATAATCAAGCCCCGAACTGAAATGAATCTCAGTTTCATAGACCTGTTTGGCAGTGTCACATCACTAGGTCAATGTGCAAACCTTTTCTCGGTTGCATTGGTACAACCAGTTAAAACCACCAACTGGCGACTCTTACAGTCAAATCGTCGACATGATACATGTCGAACCTTTTTCACCTATTTTTTTAAACAAATCTCACATAACATTAGAACACCAAAGAACAAGAACAGAAAAGGGACAAATAAAAATCCCGACATCGACAATCAAAATAATTGGCAAAGGTATTGTTTGGACAATGAATTCTCTATAAATAGAGACTCCTCCTTCTCAATTCTTGTTGGTTGAAATTTTCTAAGAAGTTGCTATAGAGAGTTAGTAGAATTGGAGATTTGAGGAGCAATTGGAGAATTGAAGAGCTGTAGTTAATAATTGCAAGCATTCAAGAGGTAATAATTCTAACATATATGTTCTTTATTCCTAAGTTTTATAATTCCTTAGAAATGTCAAGAAATGCTCACTTTTGAGTCACAAATTTGATGGCTAAGGGTTGTTGTAATCCATGAATTGTTGCTAGATGTTGTTAATATAGTTAAAAACAAAAACAACGAGAGTTAAACGGACCAATTTTGTTTAGAAACGATTTCGTAGTGAATGAATTTGCCAAATTTGTCAAAACATGAAAATTTAGTATGAACATGAGTTTTAGATTAATATTTGGGTTACTTAATGTTTTTGAAGTATTATAATTAGTCTGTAGATGAGTAGCTAAGAGTTTAACGAGTTCAACGAATCGAAAACCAACTAATTCAGACTTAAAACGAGTAAGTTATGACAAAAAACTGTATGCCGTGCAAGGCTGTTAATCTTGCCATTTCACGATGAATGGGTAGTATACCCATAATTCGGATATATTTAGACTTAAATTATTGCATTCTTAAGTTATTTAGTAGCATTTTTATTGTGTTTATATCTTGTTTGGCAGATTTGGAAGCTGGAAGGGCAATTATGGGAATTTCAAGCATTGAATGGCAATTTGGTAATTTCAATGAAGTCCAAAGACCGGGCGCTGAAATTGTACTACCTCGGCCACGGGCGCCGAGCCTCTACCGGGCGTTGACCGGATTAGCGGCGTTTGACTTCTGGTTGGACTTAATTTGTCTATTAAGGGCTAATAAAAAAACCTAATTGGAGGAGGATTGGGGGAGACTATAAAAAGAAACTAATTGCTGAGTTAAAAGGGGAATTGGATTTATTTTTCGGGGAGTATCGAAGGAGCTTTTCCATTGAAGATTAGAGGAGATTACTTGGAGATTCAAGATTGGCTACAGAGTTTCTTCTTTTTCTCCTTATTTTTAATTTGTAATTCGTTAAGGATGATTTGTCAACAATTAATGATTCTTATTTCCGTGATGAACTAATTCTTTAATTAAGATTTCAATTGAACCTTTTATGATTATAACTTAGTTATTCTGTCATTATAATTACTTATGTTGAAGTGGATTGTTTATCATGTTTTGATTTTAGTGATTAATTATTTGGCCAATAATTAGTGTGTTACTTTAGAAGGAATCGGGAGAGGAATTCTAGGGTTAGAACTAGACATGATAACATGTGACTCGCTTATTTACACTCAGAAATAATTAGGTTTGTGAATTGAATGGAAATATCTCATTCACCGCATGTAACATATAAGAAATTGGGACCGGAAAGAGTTTAATCCAATTGTTTTGCATAGAATATAGCAAGAAGATTAATCTGGGTTAAATAGAAGTCAATTGATCACTTGGAAGAGGGCTTTTGGCATTTGAAAATTCCTGTTAACAATCCATGAGACATAGTAATTGGGATGATTAGATAACTGATTTATAATTCATAATTGGGGATATTGAAGTCTTAATATTTACCTACCGGAAGTCATTCACTCAAGTAATAGCTTAGTTAATTGTTTATCTTAGTACAATATCTTTAATTGTTTAATTTTGAGTTAATAATTCAGAAAATCGCAATTTCTCATTGTTTGAATAAAATTGAATTGATATAGTATTAGTAGTTGGAATTTATTAATTAGAATTCCCCGGGAACGATACTCAACTTATCACTTTATTACTTGTTGACCACGATACTTGCGTCTTTGTGTGTAACTAGATTTTACTCAACAAGTTTTTGGCGCCATTGTTGGGACTTTCTTTTATTAATATTAATTTCATATTAGTTATAATCAATTCGATTTTAATTTGAACACTACTTAATCTTTCTTCTTGATTGGCGGTGAATTCGTATGCACACTAGATCGAAAGCTAGAAAGGAACTTCTTACGATACGCATAACCTTGAGAAGGAGTTCCGAATAAAGGCGAATGAATAGTGAGGTGATACATTTGGAAGAAGAACCGACAACCCAAGAATTACTCGTGAACATGGCGGAGAACTAATGAAATCACTTAGGGATTACGCCCCGCCAAATGTTACGATTTACACAAGTATTATTAAGAGACCCAAGAATCAATGCGCGAGCTTTGAGATAAAACCGGATCAATTCGTATGCTCTCAATACATGCCGCTTTGGGGTAATTCGATGATTTATCCTAATGAACATATCTTGAGTTTCTTGGAAGTTTGCGATACCTTCAAATTTAACAATGTATCGGAAGACGCTTATAAGGTTGAGGATGTTCCTGCTTACTTTAAAAGATAAAGCACGGTCGGCTACACTCCTTGCCTCCTGGTTCAATCACCACATGGGATGACTTAGCTCAAAATTTTTAGCTAAGTTCTTCCCACCAAATAAGTCGGCAAAACTACTTTAACGATATTCATACTTTCGCACAACTTGAGTCGAAATCATTATATGAGGCGTGGGAAAGGTTTAAGGATATGTCTGTAAGTGCCCTCATCATGGAATTCCGCAATGGATGCAATTAGGGATATTTTGTGATGGTTTGCACGCATCCACGAGGTCTAGTATTGATGCAAAGAATGGAGGAGCGATTATGTCCAAAAATTTTGATGAGGCGATCAATTGTTAGAGACAATGGCCACCAACAACTATCGCGGCCCATGGAGGACCAACCATCCAAAAGCATCGTGAAAATATGACGTGGACGCTAATAAAGATTAATAATAGCACAAGTGATCGCAATAGCTAAGCATATAGAAATATGGCATCCACAAGCCACACAACAGCAGTAGCGATGGTTTGTGAGTTGTGTGTCTTTGGGGGTCATGCTACGGATCAATGTGCCATAAATTCGAAATCAAGACAGTCAGAGGAAATTATAATCGCTTCAACTCAACCGTATCCTACCCAAAATGCCTATAATCCAGTTGGAAGAATCATCCGTGGTTCTCATGGAGTAACAATCAAGTCAGCAAATTTCAACCACCTAGACAACAACACACCTCCTGATTCCAAAATCAACCTCAACAACCGTAGAGGGTATCAAGTTGGGAAGCGACCTTGGAAAAATTTATTAGAGCCTCGACAAAAAAGAACGAGGAACAAGACAAGAAATTGAATCAATTAGATATGACGTTGCAAAGCCATGGGGCATCGTTAAAGAATCTGGAAAATCAATTGGGACAAATAGCACATGCATTGAATACCCGGCCCACTAGAACGCCCCGAGTGATACGTAAATAAATCCGGCAGAACGAGCACCGCAGCGAGAATCTTCACGTGGGAAGGAGCCGCAAACAGCTTAAGGATAAGGACAAGGGGATAACGCAACAACCGAAAATGTAAGAAGTTGTGGAAACCGGCGAGATAAAGAGGAAATAGAGAGGAAAATGCACCGGGGTCATCTACAACAATGCCACCCATACCATATCCGCAGAGATTTCGTAAATCCAAGTTAGATAAGCGCTTTTAAGATTTTTGATATTTTAAAAATTGCATATCAACATCCCATTCACCAAGCTTTAGAACAAATGTCGAAAGTTACGCTAAGTTCATGAAGGATGTGCTATCAAAGAAAATGAAATCGGGGATTTTGAAACAAAGGCGCTTAACCAAGAATGTAGCACAATTATTCGTAACAAGTTACCTCCTAAGTTGAAAGATCCGTAGCTTTTCTATTCCATGCGACATTGGTAATCAATTTTAGAAAGCTGCGTGTGATTTGGGGGCCAGATAATTTGATGCCATTATCGCCTCACAATCAATTCGGCTCCAAGCACCAAAATCGGCAAATATCGCCATCATTAGCGATCCGATCGCTACATATCCACGAGGTATCGTTGAAGACGATTAGTAAGGGTGGATAAATTCATCTTTCCAAAGAGACTTCGTTATCTTGGATTGTGAAGCGATATCTTAACTTCCCATCATTCTCTGATGACGACCATTCTTAGCAACGGGGAGAACGTTAATCGACGCGGCAAAAAGGAGAATTGACGATGAGAGTTGATGATCAATGTGTCACTTTCAATGTGTTTAAAGCAATGTCGTATCCAAAGGAAATAGGTGAGTGTTTGCGGGTGGATGTAATGGAGGAGATAGTGAATCACAAGATTTGTTGTAATTACTCAGAGGATCCGATAGAATCCCTGATGGTTAGAACCGACAACGATAGTGCGGATGCAGATAATGAGCAGGTCAAATGGCTAGACGCACCATCATTCTACCGGAAAAATAATCAACCATTCGACACCCTTGAAAGGCCTAAAAAGGAAGGAAAAAAGTGCAAACCCTCGATAGAAGAGCCACCGGTGTTGGAATTAAAGCCACTCCCCTATCATCTTGAATATGCTTACCTAGGGAAAGACTCGACTCTACCAGTTATTGTTTCGACAACGTTAACTGACACCCAAAAAGAAAAATTGCTACGAAGTTCTCATGCGAGTTCAAAAAAATGATTGGGTGGACTATAACGGACATTCGAGGTATTAGCCCCTCTTTCACGTATGCACAAGATTTTAATGGAAGAGGATCAAAACCAACCATTGAGATACAACGAAGGTTAAATCCTATTATGAAAGAGGTGGTGAAGAAGGAAATTATAAAATGGTTGATGCTTGGATATTCACCCAATCTCGCATAGATTCATGGGTAAGTCCCAGATGCGACAGGTGTACCAAAAAAAAGGGGGCATGACTGTGGTAAAAAATGAAGCGCATGAGCTTATCCCGACTAGAATCAAGTATAAAATGAGAGTATGTATGGATTACCGCAGTTGAATAAAGCCACACGCAAGGATCACTTCCCTTGCCGCTCATCGATCGATGTTGACAAAGTTAATGGACATCAATTCTACTCGTCTGTTAGATGGATATTCAGGTACAATCAAATTGCCATAGCACCTAAGATCAAGAAAAGACCACGCTCACATGTCCATATGGTACGCTTGCATTCCGCCAGATGTCCATTGGTTTATGTAATGCGCGGCGACCTTTCAACGTCAGATGATGGCAATCTTTTTCGATATGGTCGGCGTAATTTAGAGGTGTTCATGGATGATTTCTCCGTGTTCGGCGATAGTTTTGACTCATGTTTGAATAATCTGATCTTGGTGTTAAAAAGATGTGTGGAGACTAACCTGGTACTTAATTGGGAAAAATGTCATTTTATGGTACAAGAAGGGGTTATTCTGGGACATAAGGTTTCCGTGCATCCGGATTGGAGGTGGATAGAGCGAAGATTGATACAATTGAGAAACTGCCTCCTCCTTCATCTGTAAAAGGGCATTCGGAGTTTCTTGGGACATGCAGGTTCTATAGACGCTTTATTAAAGATTTTTCAAAAATCTCAAAACCCCTATGCTCACTCTTGGAGAAAGATGTACCGTTTAAGATGGATCATGCATGCATCGAGGCATTTGAGGTATTAAAGAAGAAATTGGTCTCTGCACCAATCATTGTAGCGCCCGATTGGTCTTTACCATTCGAATTGATGTGCGACGCCATGATTACGCTGGTGGGGAGCCGATTGGGACAACGCCATGATAAGATTTTTCATACTATCTACTACTCTAGTAAGACATCGACGGATGCCCAAATTGAACTACACAACAACCGAAAAGGAATTACTTGCAAAGTGGTGTTTGCTTTTGACAAATTCGTAGCTTATCTCCTCGGCACTAAGGTAATTGTTCACACCGATCATTCAAATATTAAATATCCGATTGAGAAGAAAGATGCTAAACCACGATTAATACGGTGGCACCGTTGTTACAACAATTTGATCTCGAGATCCGGACGAAAAAGGTACGTAAAAATCAAGTGGCGGATCATCCGTCTCGGTTGGAAAATAAAAGGAAATGTAAAGAAGACAACTCAATGATTAATGAAGAATTTCCGATGAGCAACCGTCCGTAACTACCATATTGCCTTGGTATGTCGACTATGTCAACTATGTGGTTGCCAAGGTGTTACCGCCAGATTTGACATCACAACAACGGAAGAAGTTTCTCCACGATGCGAAAACAATACTTTTGGGATGAACCATTTCGCTTAAAGCATGTGCGATCAAATGATAAGACATTGTGTACCTCACGAAGAAATGGATAGTATATTAGGCCACTGTCACTTATCAGATTACGGAGGTCATTATTCCAGTGATCGTACAGCAGCCAAAGTACTACAATCGGGATTCTTCTGGCCCTCTTTATTCAAAGATGCTTATCTCTTTGTGCTAAAATGCGATCGATGCCAACGCATAGGTAATATCTCCAAGCGCAATGAAATGCCACTTAACACAATTCTAGAGGTGGAACTATTCGACGTGTGGGGTATCAACTTTATGGGACCATTTCCATCTTCGCTAATAATCGTTATATCTTATTAGCAATGATTATGTTTCCAAATGGGTAGAAGCCGCAGCTACGTTACCCACGAATGATGCCAACGTTGTCACCCGATTTTTAAAGAAGAACATTTTACCGATTTGGGACACCAAGGGCTATAATAAGTGATGAGGGAACATTCAGAATAAGCGCTTCACCAAATTGCTTGTAAAATATGGAGTTCGTCACAAAATTGCAAATGCATGTCACCCACAAACCAATGGCCAAGCAGAGGTATCGAATCGGGAAGTTAAGAGGATCCCGAAAAGGTAGTCAATCCGTCACAAAAGGATTGGGCATTAACGTCTTGACGACGCCTATGGGCTTATCGAACAGTCAGACAAAAACCGATCGGCATGTCCCCATATGTAATGGTATTTGAAAGGCATGTCATCTTCCTACGAGAGCTAGAACACAAGGTACACCGGGCCATTCGAAATTAAACTTTGATCTAGAAGCAAAGAAAAAACTAGTTCTCGCAGCTGAACGAGATGGATGAATTCAAAAGTTCAACGCCACGAAAAACGCTAAGCTATACAAGGAGAAAGTCAAAGCTTGGCACAATAAAAAATTCTCGATAGAACATTCATGACCGCCATCAAGTACTACTATTCAACTCACACTTGCGCTCTATTTCAGGAAAATTGAAATCCGTGGTCCGGACCATTTGTAGTCATATCTCATCCTCCACACTAAAACATTGAGGTTGAGGAACCGAATTCAAAGCGTATATTCAAGGTCAACGGTTAACGCTCAAACACTATTGAGCGGACCAATCGAACGCCAAGCTACGGTCCAAGACTTCTCTCGGACTCCAAGGACAACCGACCAACACCGCAAAGTTCGGGCCGACGATCGTAAACCAAGCGCTTCTTGGGAGGCAACCCATGCAGCCCCATAACTTTTTCGCTTTTATTTGATTTTATGCCTCTTAGAGTTAAACTTTTCTTATTTTCACCGTTATTCCAGTAGTAGTGAAGACTCCAAGTTTACTAAACTAATTCCTACACCGGTCCGTATGCACGCATACAGTGAATTCCCAGCCTACGGCCGCCAAATTACTAAGGATCACAGCGCTTCCTGCCAGGCTCCGTAAAGTGAAAATAAGGCTCAGCCCCCTGGCCACCGATTCTAGTTCAATCTCAGCCTTGGCCAGGCTCCGTAGTGAAAATAAGGCCCAGCCTTGTGGCCGGATTCTAGTTCAATCTCAGCTCAAGAAAGTCCCATCTCACTCGATCTGCTGCTTCAGTACCGCCTTGCATACAAGCTTAAACCCAATACCGACCAATCGTTAGCTCGGTATTTTAAACCCTCGACCGCGCCTTCTAGCCCACTCTCTTCCCCACGCCAAGACAAAGGTCGGTCCACCCTCTCTCCATCTCCATAGCACAAAGTCATTAAACTTTGGATAATTGTCTTCCACCCATCCACCACGCATCAATCCCTTCCTTTCATATTGGTCGCCCGCATCTTGTGTGCCGAATTCTACCCTCCAACTTCTTTAAAAGTAACAAAGGTATGATTTGATGTGTATTTCAATTATTATGAATTAAGATGCTCTTCATTCATTATTCTTGTCATCCGGAAATCTAATGGAGCACATAGATAACGATTCTTTGTTTGACGTCTCGACTCCCCACACACACGAGCCCCCCACCACCTCCACAAAACGCTCCCCCTCCTTACGGCCCCTCGACAACGCTTTCATCGAGGTGTGGTCCCCGGTCGCCCAAATGAGATGACTCACCGGGTTTTACAACATCGAGTCCCGAATGTGCGCTTATCGAACGCCAAGACGTGATTTTCAAGTATTTAATCGACCAATTTGTCGCATAGAATGCATCGACCATCCGCACCCATCCGGCGTTGCCACTTAGCCATTTCCTACGGCCCTGCTCCGCCAAAGATTTCCCCGTCCGATCAAGAGATGAGCGAGGACGATGATGCTCCCCGTAAGAATAAATTCGCCGTGAAGTCCTCTGCTTTTTTGACTTATTTTTTTCGCATGAGGACATTGCTTTCAGCTTAGTTTGGGGGTGGTTACGCTTTTATTTTCACCAATTGTAGTTGTTATTAGTTTGGGGATTGATTATTAGTAAAGTTGCATTTAGGATTGCATGTTAATTCCAGCTTTTGAGAGTGCGTATATCTCTGGGGCCAATGATGAAAGTAGAATTGCATGAACACGCCTAGTAAGGATTGTTGATTCAAAGATATGATTTTCGTGACTTGAATTGGATCTTTATCTGCTTTGACATTGATATTATAAGAAGGCACTTGGAAATAAAACGACCATGTTAGCTATGATAGTTTAAATGGTTAGAGAATAGAGTTCTAAAGGGGATTACTAGTGATATGGAAGAACAATTTGAATAACTAGATGAGACTGAATTCATGCATAAACTCGAGTTTGGGGGGAAACATTTGGAATATATAAAAAAAAAAAAAAAAAAAAATATAAAAAAAAAAACAAATGTTGAGTCTTGTGGTGGGTTGAGGGGAACCACTCCCCATAAACACAAGCGTGAGATGGAGCGTAAAACGCACTCACCAACCATCTATAAAATATATATATATATATATATATATATATATATATATATATATATATATATATATATATATATAAATAATAATGATAATATACAGGGTGACTAGTCTTGTTTCGGGGCCTGTGTTACTTGAGCAAGTACGCCCGAAGGGGTATCTTAAAACCTAGCGCCCTAAGGTCTTAAATGGTCTGGGAGTCGTTGGTCGAAAGCTCGCTAAGGGGTAACAACATCATAGCCTAATGGGATGATGAGACATTGCATACCATTTATGTAGAACTTAAAAAAAAAAAAAAAAACAACAACAAAAAATATATTCTAGTTTGACTGTTGAATTCGGGTAAGTGTTTTGAGTTCAGTTGAAACAAGTTTATTTGATGAGTTCTCAAGTTCACACTGTATGACGCCTACTAAGAAAGTTATTATCTCTCATATTTTTGTCCTTCATGGGTTCGCATGGTCGTGGACACACACGCACAATATCAGTAATAACAGATTTAGATTTGTTGATTGTTGGGATATTGTTGATCTGTTTTTACATGATGAATTAGCATGTTTACGTGATTTTCTGAGGCATATGGATCTACGTGAGCTCTTGGATTGCTGGAATTACGAACATATAAATATAAATAGTTTGCATGTGCATGATGTTTAGTTTTGGTTGGTGATCTTAGGCTTTGTCGCATGAGGACACGCAACGATTTAAGTTTGGGGGTATTTGATGAATGGGTAGTATACCCATAATTCGGATATATTTAGACTTAAATTATTTCATTCTTAAGTTATTTAGTAGCATTTTTATTGTGTTTATATCTTGTTTGGCAGATTTGGAAACTGGAAGGGCAATTATGGGAATTTCAAGCATTGAATGGCAATTTGGTAATTTCAATGAAGTCCAAATATTTGTATACTGAAAATTATACTACCTCTCAATACGGGCGCCGAGCCTCTACCGGCGTTGAATTTGATTAAGCTGCTTTGACTTCCGGGTTGGACTTAATTTGTCTATTAAGGGCTAATAATAAAACCTAATCGGAGGAGGATTGTGGGAGACTATAAAAAAAACTAATCACGAAAGTTAAAAGGGGAATTGGATTTATTTTTCAGGGAGTATTGAAGGAGCTTTTCCATTGAAGATTAGAGGAGATTACTTGGAGATTCAAGATTGGCTACAGAGTTTCTTCTTTTTCTCCTTATTTTTAATTTGTAATTCGTTAAGGATGATTTGTCAACAATTAATGATTCTTATTTCCGTGATGAACTAATTCTTTAATTAAGATTTCAATTGAACCTTTTATGATTATAACTTAGTTATTCTGTCATTATAATTACTTATGTTGAAGTGGATTGTTTATCATGTTTTGATTTTAGTGATTAATTATTTGGCCAATAATTAGTGTGTTACTTTAGAAGGAATTGGGAGAGGAATTCTAGGGTTAGAACTAGACATGATAACATGTGACTCAGTTATTTACACGGTAAATAATTAGGTTTATGAATTGAATGGAAATATTTGTTCACCGCATGTAACATATAAGGAATTGGGACTGGAAAGAGTTTAATCCAATTGTTTTGCATAGAATATAGCAAGGTTAATCTGGGTTTAATAGAAGTCAATTGATCACTGAAGAGGGCTTTTGGCATTTGAAAATTCTCGTTAACAATCCATGAGACATAGTAATTGGGATGATTAGATAACCGATTTATAATTCATAATTGGGGATATTGAAGTCTTAATATTTACCTACCTAAGTCATTCACTCAAGTAATAGCTTAGTTAATTGTTTATCTTAATACAAGATCTTTAAGTGTTTAATTTTGAGTTAATAATTCGTAAAATCGCAATTTCTCATTGTTTGAATAAAATTGAATTGATATAGTATTAGTAGTTGGAATTTATTAATTAGAATTCCCTGTGGGAACGATACTCAACTTATCACTTTATTACTTGTTGACCACGTATACTTGCGTGCTGTGTGTAACTAGATTTTACTCAACAGCTGCCCAGGAATGCGGGGACGCGGCTGAGCACTGCCAAATTGCGCGGGAGTATGACAGGTGTGATTATTTTGATTTGTTTTGGTAAAACAGCCAAAACATTTTTATACGGACTCCGATTGAGGCGATTCAAGATTATCCGGAACAAAGTCGAACATACCTACAACTTTTGTTTTATAAGTTTTTCAATTTGAGGTCATTATAAGGGGTCAAAATAGTCATCTTTGTGATTGTTATGTATTCAAAGGCAATCGGAGGGCGTCGGACATGCACGTACGCAAGTGTAATGCTCCTGACGATAAAATATGTTATTCTAAGTGGTAAAACATAGCTATGCATGATAATAGACATGTCATATAACTAAGATTACTTTACTCATAATGGAATGCTTTAACATGATTTTCTAAGAGAACATTGAAAGTTTTTGAGAAACAGAAGTTAATGTATTTGGTGTCCTTTGGGTTTTGACCTTAGACCCTATGTACGCATATTAACGTGCATGAAATGTAGTTTTAAAGTTAACTTACATATACTAGATTGATATAGTTTGGTTTAAAATGTTTTGAAATAAAACTCTGATGTTCTGAGAACTAATAGCTTCAAACATTTTGTAAATGGTATTATGACTTTTCAAAGCATGTATACTAGGACGCTTTATGCCTCTAGAACGTGTCAAGTGTGTTCACCATCTAGGTAGACATAAATTAGTCCTTTCAAGCATGGTTTAAAATAAATTTTCAAGTAAATAAACTATGCTATGTCTATGTAAATGAGATAGATACATGTGAACATGCGTATTAAAGGCTTGTTAGTACCAATATAAGGTTTAAAAGCTTATAAATATTGTACCTTTGTTAAAAGAAGTTGTTAAGCCTTGTTGATGTAAATAATTCAACATAGAGATATGCAATTCAAAACTAAATGATTTGAAATGTGAACTTGAAGAAATATCAGAACCTATTTGGTGTATGTTTATAATATGTATCAGAATGCATAGTAGGTTAGGACTAAACTGAGCAATGAAAAGCTCAAGTCTGGTTTTGGAAGGGAGTAGTGTGGCCGCGCCACTCCCAAGCTTATATGTAGCACGGTCGAGCCATTCTGCAGAGTGACCAAGATCATTTTGTTAACTGAATGATCTTAAGTTATGGTTATATGTTGTCCTTAAGGACTACAAGATATGAAACAAGATTGTTTAGATAAATATGATAGTAGAATGAGCTAGTCTCATGGTTATCCAAAGTTCAAGTAAAAATAAAACCAAGTTAGGAAACATTAATTGTTCTTATATTAAGAGTGTATGAAATGTATGATTGATGAATATTAATCCATAATTATATATAACTGTGTAGGAATACACACATTGCAGATAAGCTTTAAGCAGTTAAGTCGTAGTTGATAAACTACGAATCAGGCAAGCCTTTCAGTTCCTATTTGATATATGAATTCGATAACTGTTAGTTGAGCTATATTATGCTACGAGAATGTTGATGTATATATGTGACGCCCCCAAAAATAGGTATTCATCACCCATCTTGAGTCGCCAAATACATGGTACAAAATTCAAATACAACTTAGTAATACAACTGTCGTGTAAAATACGACAAAACATAATCCAAGAGTTTTAATACGTATATTGTCATCTAGATAGTATACAAACTCAAAGGAGTCCTCATTACATTTATTGTCACACTATTTAATCAGAATAATGAGGACTACTAATGCTATCATCTGGACTGTCACTCTTTTCCCCGACTCGTCCCAGCTATATTCTCATTTCCTGAAGAGAAGAGTGAAAGAAAGGGTGAGCTCAACTAGCCCAGTAAGAAATATTATGACTAAGATAATGCAGAATACATTATCATTAGTCTTCAACAATGTTAAACTGATAAAATACAATAGACATCAAGTTTAACTGCAGCGGAACAAGCAATCTATTAGAAGAGTCAAGTAGAGAATAAAATCTACTATCTTCTATGATTTAAAATGTTTTCATCAATTTTTATCGCTGAGACTCAGCTTAATAAAAAAACCACATCATCGAATCATCCCTGCTCTACGGGCCAAGGATATTCTTTAAATCATTAATGGTCATGACTATACCGAATAATCCTTGGTCATAATCATACCAAGTCCATCTCTGTACGTAAGCCAAAGATATACAACAATAAAACCAATAATCAACAATCTATCTTTGCACGTAAGCCAAAGATATATAATTCAATAAACAACAGTCCATCTTCGCACGTAAGCCAAAGATAACTTTCATCACCATATAAGCATGAGGATGATGACAATGATATAAGCATTAATCAAACTAAAACAAGGATAAATATTAAAGACTTTAAATTTATCCAAATATTATCAATCACTTAATAAACTCATAATCTAATATTATTAATATTATAACAATATTTTAATCACCTCTAAACTTATAAACAATTTATTTTAATTGTTTACACTTTACCAAATAATACATTTAATCATTCAAAGGATGCCATAATCATAAGATTTCATCACCAATGATCAAATCCCTCATCAAAAATCATCATATACCTTATATAGGATTTCCAAGCCATAAAATCCTATTTTCCAACTTTGTTACTTCACATAACATATTTAACTCATATGTTCTTAACTAAACTATTTTCATGAAAATACCAAATCAGCCCAAAAATATTTCTTTTACGGGATTTAGCGAATATAGTCCCGTAATGAACATATATTTTTTTCTCTCGAAATTTTAAAAATTCATTTACTATTTTCAAAAAACAATTTCTAATTAATTCCTTAAGAAATTAGCTACCTCAAGTTTAACTCCAAAAATTCCCAAATCTTGCTCATTTTAAGTCGGAATGAGCTCATTTTTGGACAGGAGGGACTTTATACCATATATTTTCATGTCCCAAAAGGATAGAACTTTTCTCACAAATTAAGTCGCCGAAACAGCCCTTACAAAATCTAGACAGTAACATTTTGGTAATTTCCAGCTTTTTTATCATTTACTAAAATCAGTTCACACGAAAATTTACAACACCTTTTCCAGTGATTCCACTTGGAGATGCTACAAAACTCATAGATCTAACTCTAGAACTTGACCACACTCAAAAATTGAAAATATAATAGGAGATATGGTCAATTGAATTTCATGTTTCATTTTCACCAAAATCTGATTTTCAACCCTTTGTGATTTCTAAGAAACTTTCATGTTTTCACATAATAACCAACATAACTCATCATGATAATGACACAATAATTCAATAAAACAAGTTCAAGAATAAATTTTAAAGATTTATAAGTTAATTTATCTTGAACTCAATAATGTCCAAATTATCAACATGATACTTATTTGTAGAGTAAAATTCAAGAATGCTCAGAAGAATATTTCCATGAAAAGATACTGGATGAAGCGCAAATATCAAGGATATTCCACTAATTTCATGGAGTATAGAAGTCAAAACTTTAACCAACTGAGTATAATAAAGAATATATGAAACTACAAATGGATTTTCACCCGACATGCTGTAATCCACGTATACAGATCATTTCCACAATTTAATAAGGAATGAATACAAAGGATCATTCACCATGCATGTAGTAATCCACATAGACGAGTTATTCCAATGTAATAATAAAGAATGGAATGATGTAAGGATTCACCATGCATGCGATAGAGACAAAGATGCATACGGGTTATTCCTAACGTAATAATAAAGACGGAACCCAGTCCCAAAGTAGAAACGCATGCATGTGATATTCCAATGTAATAATAAAGAATGGAATAACAACAAAAATCATCATGCATGCGATACTTCACATAGACAGGTTATTCCAACAGAATAATAAATAACGGAACTCGTGTCCCACAGAAAACGCAAAGATGAGCAGGATATTCCAATGAATAATAAAGAATGGAATAACAACAGAAATCACCATGCATGCGGTACTTGGCATGACAAAGTTATTCCAATGAATAATAAATAACGGAACCAGTCCTGTGTAAAACGCATGCATACATGATATTCCAACGTAATAATAAAGAATGGAATAACGTAAGAATTTCACCAAGTATACTACGATACAAAGTTATTCCAATGAGAATAATAAAGAATGGAATAACGTAAGAATTTCACCAAGTATACTACGATACAAAGTTATTCCAATGAATAATAAAGAATGGAATAATGTAAGTTCTCTTCATGAATACGAAAGAAATAATACCCCTTACGAGTACAACAAATAATATCCCTTACCTTATAAAGAAGAGTACTCCGACGGTAGGGCGGGGATATACTTGAAGAAACTTGCACTACGCTCAAAACTTTCTTAAACGCTAAAGAAATACGCTTAAGATTATAGAAGAATAATTCTCTCTACAGTTTCTCTCTCTAGAGTTTTAGTGAATTCGTAAGAAATAATGAAGGAATGATCTTCTATTTATAGAAGAATGAACTGAATAGTAACCGATCCATGAACGGTCCAGATCGATTTACTTTAAACGAACGGTCCAGATTGGTTTACAATAAAATATAATATATTCTATTTATAATCTAATAAAACGAATAACTTTTAAAAAGATTTTACTATGCAAACACTATGTAGGCACTATGCAAATACTATGCATAATAAAATATAATATATTCTAATTATTGTCTAATAAAATGAATAACTTTATAAAAGTATTCTGTTTTATATAAAAAGATTTTCTGTTTTATTACATTAATAATACTAATAAAATAAAACTTCATCATCATTATTATTATTCACACTATTAATTCCACTGTGTCGCTCCCAAGAAAGAGGGGGCTTCCACTAAGGATTTCTCCCTATCATGCCGCAATTAGGTGACCAAACCTCTCCTTGGCGTAACTTCTGAGACATCGGTAATATTGCAAATAATAATATTAATAACTCTGTTATCTCAAATCCACACCAAAATTTTGAAAAAAAATATTTTGAGAAAATTAAATCTTTATTTGTAAAATCTGGGGTCTCACAATATATATGAAATGCATATGAGATATGTATGAAATTTAAAAGTTGATCTTTGATGATATGTTTGTGAAGTAAACCTATATGCCTGTTATGTGAGAAGTAACATGCGTAGTAAATATTAATGGATTATGAATTACATGAGCTGAGTATGCTATTATATGTTATGTGCTGCATGAAAACTATTAGAATCGCTGGGCTGTCGAGCTCACCCTTGTAAATAACCACTTTTGCAGGTTAAGGACTCACGGCGTGCTACTTGATTGATAGAGTTCAATAGTATCAAAGGAGATTGATTCATTTATTTAAAAATATACTCTTGAATCATGTTTAGGTTCTAGGAGATGTACATGATAGTATTTTATGATGTGTAATACATGTTAAGTTGTACTATATGATACATAGAGGAATTTGAATCGAGATGTAAAGATTTATACAGTAATTCGAATAGAATGAATCATAACATAATTTGATTCAAGGATATATAATTGATTCAAGTTAAGACACAAATAAAAGATTTGTTTTTAAGATTAAAAAAGTTTAAATTATTCTATATATTTATATAACATCAAATATGATGTAAGACAGGAATGGTAATTGACCAAGATTTGAAACTTATAAAATTTTGGGGTCATTATATAGATCTTGGAAATAGAAAGAATTTATATTCTAAATTATAATAAACAAAGTTACATTCATTAAGTTATGAATAAAAGATATAAATAGTTTGATGATAGTAGTATCGTGGCAGACCGGATCCGAGGTTCGAAGGGACCCGAATTTGGTGGCGTCAAAGCCATAACTGTTATGAATATTATAACCACTCACATTTAAATTAACTTTAGAAAAATGGCCAACAAAATATCTATGAAGGGGATCCTTAACTTTTTTTTATTGTGTTTAATATAATTCTTAAGTTTATCATTTGCTAAATATTTAGTAATATAAACTAAAATGGAAAAGCTTTTTGAAAATAAAAAGGATCTATTCAACCTCCCTTTTAGATTTATTGTGTGCCCTCTGGGAACTAACATCTAGTTCTCTTAGGCTTTTCAATGCTACCCTTAGTGAGTTTTTAACCAACGACTCCCAAACCGTTAAGGCTTTAGGGCACTAGGTGTAAAGATAATCCCCTCGGGCGTACTTACTCAAGTAACAAAGGTCACAAAACTAGACTAACCACGATTTTTATTCATATTTTTTTTAATAAAAGCTTATATATCCCAAATTTTCTCTCGAACTTAAGTTCTTATCTAATTTTAGCCATCTCTGCTATTCATTCATTTTTTTTTTTCATTTAAACTAGCATTATCATGTAGAATTCCATTATGTATCCATTTAGACTCAATCAGTGAACATAACTATATCTAAGGTGTTAACCTGATTATATCAGTTTCAAATATATAAAATTCAATTAATGACAAGAAATCACCTCGAAGTCTTAACAATCAATACCATACTTGTCTAGCAATTCCAATCTCATCATTAGCCAAAACAGACTTAAACTATCTAATAACTGGAATCATGCAATAAATGACCTAAATGCAATAAAAATAGTAATCTAAACTAATATTTTTGAATATTTTTAATTTTTAATATTTTTTTAAATAATAATAACAAAACAAGAAACTAATTACTTTAAACTACTAAAGTAGACTACTATGCAATTACAACTACATGAATGCAAAAATAAATGATATAAACTAAACATGAAAACAAACTACACTAACATATGCAAACTAAACATACTTATCAAAATAGAAACTAAAACATTAAACATATAACTAAAATCCCCCAAACTTAGCAGTTACAATGTCCCCATTGTAAAAATATAGCAATAAAAGAACAGAGGACTTCCATGTATCCTGCTAAGCCTATGGTGGTGGTGGTGGTGATGGTGGCCGTATAATAAAAAATTTACGCTCCTCCACATCTGAGTCTGATGGAGGGTACTGTGATATAGGATCTGGAACTGGTATCTAAATCTGATTGACTGCGGTAGGGTTTAGACTTTGTAATGCTTCATTCAAGGAGGCAAAGGACCTGTTCATGGTGTTGAACATGTGGTCCTGCCTGGCCGCCAGTCGCGTCATCTTTCTGTTGGCTTCTTTGTCATGATCATCAATATGTCACTGGAGACTGCGAAACTGGGAATTGAACATATATTTGCAGATCGACTGCTCCCCACAGCTTCCTCCTCCCTTGTTACCTCATCAGCCCGAAACTCCTCATCCTCCGAGGTGTCCTCAGCCTCCTTCTCTTTAGGAGCATCTAGAAATACGAATCTGACACCTCGTTGATGTGACTCCCCTCTAGCCCATAATGAATATCTAGCAATCATCCTATGGTCTAGTAGTTAGAGTGGCTACTGCACAGGTTTGTCATCTGACCATCGCACACCAGATTGCCTGCATAACCCATATATGAGAGATGGGTGTGGTAGTCCGCCTGAGAAAGACCCACGCAGACATCATCGTATGAAGAAGTTGATGATTAAGCCAATATTGATGTCGAAGTCCTTCACGATGGCATATAATAGTAGAACTTTTTCCCTTGTCAGCTCACTGGTATGTGTTGAAGGAAACAACTTCACACATAGAAACGTGTACAATATATTACCATATAAACTGAGGTCCTTATTCATGAAAATTGTGCCACCCTTTTTCCCTTTAACCCAAACTGTGCCCGGTTTAGATATCTTTGTCAAAATCTAGTCATAGTTGGGATTGCTATATCTAAGCTAAACATACTAACATACTGCAAGGGCTCGCAGATTGTAGTACTCATTAATTGCCTCAGGACTGAACGAAACTTGCATACCCCGCACGAATGCCATGTAAGGCGCCCTGTCCTCTGCATTAGCATAGAATTCCTTAACCACATTTACTATAGCTGGGTTAGGATTATCTATGAGCATCTCGCAACCCTTCTTATGTATCTGTCTACACATCTGACAGTCAAATAAATTCGGTGCCAAGCCTCGCTTAGGTGTTAGTTCTTTAGGCACTAAGTAGTCTTACTTATCTACTACATTTGCACTAACAAATTTTTGCTTACAAAGGCTCAGACCGGTGGTGAAGAACTTGAACCCTCGCCCCTTTGGCATTTCGATGGAGTTTTAGGTGTAATTGGTCACAAAATAGTCAACAATATCCCCCAAACTTGGCTTTGGCAATACCTCAAACACTTGGTGTGCACACACTCACAATACCTGAAATATGATAACTAAAATCCAACTGTGATGACTAACTGAGAATAATAGCATACCCACAGTGATTTGACTCAATTGAAAGATGAATTTGCAGTGATGGTGCCCCAATTTGAAGTTTCCCTCTTCCTTGTTGCTAGCAAATCCGAACTTGTTGAAACCCTAGCTTTTTATTGACTAAAATTGAATGGAATTGATGTGTAATGGTATGGAATTGTTAGAGTTAGGGTTTGATTTATATAGAGTGGAAGTGGTGAACGGATTTGAAGGAGAATAAGGGAGTATTGGATGAGGTATATTGTGGGTTAGATTCAGCTTTTGGAGAAACAAAGTAGAGAAGTGGTATAAGACCAAGACCAGCAGGGTATAGACAGAGCACCATAAAAGGCCCATCAAGGGTATAGACAGAGCCCCCTACCAAGAAGGGGTCTCTTTTCTTCCAACTTTGAATTTTTAAGCTTCTCTTCCCCGTACACATATCCAACATCATCAATAGTACCTGAAATTCATTAGAAGCAACAATATAAGAGAATATCATGGAGTATGAGCAAGAATGATGAAAATTGCTTAAAATCACTAACTAGCTAACTACAACTTGTACACAATTGAACTAAGCAATATTAAAATTACGAACTAAACTACAAATTGAATAAGATAAAACAAAAATACTGTAATTGATACAAAAATTGGGTTACCTCCCAATGAGCGCTTATTTTTGAGTCTTTCAGCCTGACTACTCCATGTTCATGGTGCATCGGTAAGTGTGATTGCAGTGACTTCATTATCGATGTCACCACCCCAGTAATGCTTTAACCGTTGCCCATTGACTTTGAATGTTTTGAGAGGATTTCTACTGTAGACTTCAACAGCACCATGTGGGAAAATAGTCTTGATTGTAAATGGCTCCAACCATCAGGATTTGAGCTTTCTGGGAAACAATCCCAGTCTTGAGTTGAACAGTAACACAGATTGTCCCATTTCAAACTTTCTTTGCATAATCTTCTAATCATGCCACTTCTTAACCTTTTCTTTATACAGTTTTGAGTTCTCGTAGGCTTATAGTCGAAATTCGTCAAGTTCATTCAATTGTAGTAATCCATTTTCTCTTGCAGCTGTTTAATCAAAGTTTAACTTTTAAATGGCCTAATATGCCTTATATTGAAGTTCCACGGGGAGATGACATGCATTCTTATAAACCAGTTGATACGGAGACATCCCAATGGGTGTCTTGTATGCTGTTCTATAAGCCCATAATGCGTCATCTAACTTTAGCGACCAGTCCTTTCTATTCGGATTCACCACTTTCTCTAAAATTTGCTTCACCTCTCTGTTGGAAACCTCAGCTTGGCCACTTGTTTGGGGATGATAAGTTGTTGTGACCCTGTGATTAACCCCGTACTTTGCCAAAATAGCTGTAAAGGACCTATTGCAGATGTGACTTCCCTCGTCACTTATAATTGCTCTCGGCGTGTAAAACCTTGAAAAAATATTCTTCTGTAGAAACTTTAACACTACCTTGGCATTATTCATATGAAGTGCGACGACTTCTTTTGGGGCGAATTTTGACAATTTTTTGACTCCAAATTGGATTGGGTTTGCTCCTAAGCTAGAAATTGGACTTGTAGCCTATAAATACATGATGGGAGGCATAAAACAAAGGGGGATAAGATAGATTAGATTAGATAAAAATACTCCATTAGATTAGAACATAAACCCTAGTTTATATTAGATTGTTGGAGATTGAAGCAACTTGGAGATCATTGAAGATTAAGAGCAGGAGCAAGATGGGAGCATCAGATTTGTAGATATCAGATTTCATTCTTTCCTCTACTTCCATTTCTTGTCTTTTAATATTGATTCAATTGTGGATTCTAGGTTTTAATTCAATGATTATGAGCTAAATTTTTGTTTAAGATTGCAACATATCTTATTGCGTAGCTTATTTAGTATGCTTCTCTGTTAAGTACTGTGATTTATTATATGGATTGTCTATTATGATTGCGTATAATTGTTTAATTGTGTAGCTAATAATTACCATGATAATCTATATGGATTTGGGAGATGAAGTATAGATTTAGATCTAATCATAATAACATCTGATTGTGTTTTCTACATGGTGTTGGAATTCATGATTTGTGTTTAAGATAGGGATATGCCTTTACGCCGCGTGTAATCTGATAGGGAACATGTGCTTTAAATCCTTTTTAATTGTAATTCACATAGGAATATAGTGAATTAGTTAATTAGGGTGTTTGATTTAATTTTATAAACTGTGGATTTGGATTAATATGTTTTTGATGCATCGGAAGGTGGTTATAAATACTAATAAGTTCCTGATTAACAATCTAGAATAGTGAGCATAATTAATAAGAAGTGTTTTAATATAAGTAAAGCAATAAGTGAAGTTGTGATCTTAAATCTCCATAATATGATTTTTAACTAGTAGTAGTAGTAGTAGTAGTTTAATTACATATTTTAATTCACAACATTAAATCAATTGTTTAAATAAAATTAGTTTGGTTAAAAACTAGTACTTGGTAATTTTTATTAAATAATTCCTCGTGGGAACGATACTTTTCTTATCACTTTATTACTTGTTGACCATGTATACTTCCACGTATGTTTTGATTGTGAAATCGATCAACAAGTTTTTGGCGCCGTTGCCGGGGAATTAGTTTAATAATTTTGCTAATATTAATTTTTATCAAATTAGTTTTAATTTAAACGTTTTTTTTATTTTCTTTAATTATCTTTTTATTTTTTTTCTTTCTTTTTAGGTACCATGGAAGAATTTATTTATCAATGGCAGTATACGAGAATGACTTAGCCAAAGGGAGCGGAGATTGATGGACTCACGACACTTTCTACATTATCAGCACAGATTGAGACACATTCGAGGAGGTTGGACGATTTTGCAGTATAACGTCGTCAAAGTGTGGCGGTTACTTGTGATTATTGTGCTGAAAATCATCTAAGTCATCAATGCACCACCAGTTTCGAGTCGGTACCGTATAGTGGTGATTACCCCAACAATTATGTCTATCCCAACAACTATTATCAGGATTGGGGGTATCACCCAGATTTTTCATGGAGCCAGGCGTACCAAGAACAATTTTATGCTCCAAGTCCAACATACCCACCGGAGTTCTCATGTCCACCTTCACTACAACAGGAAGAACATTTAAATTTGGAGGAAATTTTTTCCAAGTTCATAGCTTCAAGTGAGGAGAGGATGATTAATCAAGAGATGTCGAGTCAAAATTTTGCGAACCAGATAGAACAACTACTTAATGCCTCGAACATATATCCTCAATACACTTGGCCCTTTGACATGGATTTCGAGACTGATGATGAGCCCGAACCAAATCTGCAACCGGATGTGCCAAATGATATAGATGTTGAAAGAGAGGAGACACTTGGCGACCAAGAAAAGGAGATCGGCAAAAATCTAACTTTGAGTACCAATGAAGATGACCTAATTTTGATAGTGACCCATGTACCTTCTCCACCAAAGTTTAAGAATCCGGGCAGTTTTATAAAATCATGCCCAATTGGCAGTCATGTCATCGGCAATTCTCTTTGTGACATGAGAGCTAGCAAACTTTAGAGCCATGGTAGGATGAGAAAGGGAAGATAGAAGAGGAACTTGTTGTGTTTGACAAACATCCATGCCATAATTTGATCACAAACACAATGGGGAAAGTAGTAGTTTGCCGTACTTAATGGGAATCCTATCTAAAAAGATCATGCTAGGTGACTTAAATTCAATGGCCATTACAAATGGGAACATCTCAAAAGAGACATTATTATTGATGGATTGAGGGTTCCTCAATTTTTGTAGGGGAATTGGATAGAGAATTGAAGAAGTTAGGCTGAGACTATAAAACAAGCGCTTATTGGGAGGCAACCCAAGTTTAATTTTTATTTTTTAGTTTTTATTAGGTTTTATATTAGTAGTTTTGAATTTGCATTTATTTAGGATTTAATAAAATTACTTCTATTGTGGGTTTACAGGTTATTCAAGTCAAATTCAAGTGTGCTGCCCAATTTGTTCCATGTGCCTAGCCAATTCTCCAAACTTAGCGAACAAGGAGGAAGATTGCTATATTTTTAGGGAAGTTATCTGCTTTAATTTTTCCTATTTTAGCCATTGAGGACAATGTCTAGTTTAAGTTTGGGGGCATTTTAGTGTCGTACTGCATATAGTTAGTTATCTACATGTTAGTTCGTGGTTTTTTTTATGTGTTAGCATTGTGTATTTTTTTGGTTGCATATAATACATGGTAGTTAATTGCATGTGCATATATGTGGTGCATTAGTATGTGTTCATGTAGTATAATTGCATTTTTTTTTGCATAAATCTAGGCAATGGATTGGTTTGAATTTAGCTCGGCCTATGGTAAGATTGAAATTAATTGTTAACTAGAACAATGTTGATAATTGATGATGAGTTTTAATTTTAATCATGATGATAATCTGAGCCTATTTGAAACTTATGTAACCGGTTAGTACTTAAAGTTTAACTGTTTTCATCCACTTGGTTCAAGGGTTTCATAATTTGTTTTTGAGGAAAAATCTTGGTTAAAATTTAAGGAAATTAGTGAACTGGCGATAAAGGTTGGAATGACATAAAAGCTTGAGTTTAGGGGAATCTATGGGGTATATATGTACAAAATGAAAAAAAAAGAAAAAAATGATAAAAAATATATATAAAGAGAAAATTCAAAAAAAAAGAAAAAAAAAGAGAGAATAAACACCGTGGCATGCTTGTCTAGTTTTGTGGCCTTTATTACTTGAGTAAGTAAGCCCGAGGGTATTGTTTTTACACCTAGCACCCTAAAGTCTTAATGCTCTGGGAGTCGTTGGTCGAAAGCTCGTTAAGGTAGCACTGAAAAGCCTAAGGTAATAACACATTGCGCAGCCATGAGAATTATAAAAAAAACACGAGAAAGAGCAAAAATACCCTCGTGATTGAATAAACTATAAATAAATCCTGTATTTACCCTTAGACTTGGTAATTGCTTAGTTTTAACCAGAGTTGTCATGTTCACAAAAGTAATTGAATTGGAACTGAAATTTTCCTTCTAAGAAGTTTGTTATGTGATTATTTTGAACTGTGGTTGGTTAGAATCGTTAACAAGCACACACGCACAACATGGGTGATGATAGGTTTGGATTGACTAACTGGTTAGAGTTATGCACTTTGATTTGATTGGATAAATTGTTTAAGTATCATTGGTATCTTTGAGGCCTATAGCTATATATTATACTGATTTATTACTGAGTTCGTAAGTATATTAGGAAGTAGATCATGCATATGCAATCATGTAGTTGAGTTAGGTTGTTTATTTTTAGTTCTTTTGTGTTTTTGCTTGAAGACAAACAAATGTTTAAGTTTGGGGATATTTGATGAGTGTTTGTGTCTATTCATGCATGTTTTACGTTGTTTTGTAGGAATTGGGACAAAAGTTACTTAGATCGACATTTGGGGTTGCTAGATTCCCATTTTCGGCTTGCCATTTACATATCAGCCACTTTAGAGACAATTTGAACATTGTTCCGTACCTTATTTTGAAAAACTCAAAGAATGAAAGTTGTAGATCTACGTCTCCTCTTTTCGGAACATCGTGAATCATCAAAATCGGAATTTGGAAGAAGAAGTTATGGCTAGTTTCTCAAAGGATGTCAGAGCAGAAAATTTTTGGAAAAGAGGCCATTCGGGCACCCATTAAGCAATGTTTGTTATGAAAGCATGTTAGGTCTTTGGGCTGCCGGGCCTCTGGTCAAGTTGGGACGCATTTTGGAGCAAATTTTGAGACTTTTTTTACTTCAAATTGGATTGGGTTTGCTCCTAAGCTAGAAATTGGACTTGTAGCCTAGAAATACATGATGGGAGGCATAAAATAAAGGTGGATAAGATAGATTAGATTAGATAAACACTCCATTAGATTAGAACATAAAACCTAGTTTATATTAGATTATTGGAAATTGAAACAACTTGGAGATCATTGAAGGTAAAGAGCTGGAGCAAGAGGGGAGAATCAGATTTGCAGACAATAGATTCCATTCTTTCCTCTACTTGTATTTTTGTCTTTTAATTTTGATTCAATTGTGGATTCTAGATTTTAATTCAATGATTATGAGCTAAATTTTTGTTTAAGATTGCGACGGATCTTATTGCGTAGCTTATTTTAGTATGCTTCTCTGTTAAGTACTGTGATTTTTTTTATGGATTGTCTATGATTGCGTATAATTACTTAATTGTCTAGCTAACAATTACCATGATAATCGATATGGATTTGGGAGATGAAGTATAGATTTAGATCTGATCATAATAGCACGTGATTGTATTTTCTACATGGTGTTGGAATTCATGATTTGTGTTTAGGATATAAATATGCCTTTACGCCGCGTGTAATCTGATAGGGAACATGTTCTTTAAATCTTTTTTAATTGTAATTCACATAGAAATATAGTGAATTAGTTAATTAGGGTATTTGATTCAATTTTATCGACTCTGGATTTGGATTAATATATTTGTGATGCATCGGAAGGTGGTTATAAATACTAATAAGTTCCTGATTAACAATCCAGAATAATGAGCATAATTAATAGGAAGTGTTTTAATATAAGTAAAGCAATAAGTGAAGTTGTGATCTTAAACAAAATTTAGCTCATAATCATTGAATTAAAATCTAGAATCCATAATTGAATCAATATTAAAAGATAAGAAATAGAAGTAGAGGAAAGAATGGAATCTGTTATCTGCAAATCTGATGCTCCCCTCTTGCTCTTGTTCTTGATCTTCAATAATCTCCAAGTTGCTTCAATTTTCAACAATCCAATATAAACTAGGGTTTATGTTCTAATCTGATGGAGTGTTTTTATCTAATATAATCTATCTTATCCCCCTTTATTTTATGCCTCCCATCATTGTATTTATAGGCTACAAGTCTAATTTATAGCTTTGAAGGAAACCCAATCCAATTTGGAGTAAAAAAATTATCAAAATTCACCCCAAAACGCGTCCCAACTTGACCAAGCCCGAGCCCAGCGCTGCTCACGACGCTAGAAAACTATCCCCTACTGCCCCGGCGCTGGAAATAGGCTAGGAATGGGCGCCCCGACGCTGGCCTCTTTTCCAGAAATTTTTTGCTCTGACGTTTTTTGGGAAAATGGCTATAACTTCTTCGTCCAAACTTTGATTTTGATGATTCATGATGTTCCGGAAAGAGGAGACGTAGATCTACAACTTTCATTCTTTGAGTTATTCGAAATAAGGTATGGAGAAATGTTGAAATTTGCCCTGAATTGGCTGTTATGTAAATGGTAAGCTGAAAATGCGAATCTAGCAACCCCAAACGTCGATCCAAGTAACTTTTGTCTCAATTCCTACAAAACAACGTAAAAAATGCATGAATAGACACAAACACTTAAAAACTTCCAAAAGATTAAATTCAAACGCATTCAATTCATGGGTATAAAACTCACTCATCAGCTTCAACCCACTTTGATACGTAATCCACGGCTAGCAGAATGTATAGATTGTTGTATGAAGGCAGAAAAGGTCCCATGAAGTCCATCGCACATACATCAAAAATCTCAAATTCCATGATCGTGTTGAGTGGCATGTAATTCCTTTTTGAAATATTGTCCACCATAAGGCATATTTCATAGTTTTTCACGAACTGATGGGCATCCTTAAACACAGTAGGCCAATAGAATCCTTCTTGAAGAATCTTAGCCGCTATCCACTCACTCCCGTAGTGTCCCCCATATGCAGATGCATGGCATTCATTTAAGATATTCTTCACTTCGATGTAAGGCACACATCTATGGATCATTTTATTTGCACACTGTCTGAAGAGATAGGGCTCATCCCATATGTACCACTAGACATCATGGAGGAACTTCTTTTCCTGTTAACGTGTCAAATCAGGGGTAAGGATCTTGCTCACCAAGTAATTAGCAAAATCCCCATACCATGGAAATTCAATGTTCACTCCAAATAGCTTCTTATCCGGAAAAAGGCTCATTGATTAAGCACTTGTCTGCCTTGTCCTTATCTAAATTTTCCAGTCTCGAAAGATTATCCGCCACTTAATTTTCTATCTCCTTCATGTCCTTTATTTCCAAATCAAATTCCTGGAGGAGTAGAATCCATCTGATAAGCCTAGGCTTAGCATCCTTCTTTGAGATCAGATAATGAATCGACGAGTGATCCATGTATACCACCACCTTTGTTCTTATCAAATAAGCTCTAAATTTGTCAAAGGCGTACACGATTGCAAGTAAATCCTTCTCGGTGGTCGTATAGTTCAATTGAGCATCCGTGAGGATTTTACTTGTATAGTATATGTCCTGAAATATCTTCTCTCAGTATTAACCCAATAAAGCCCCTACTGCATAGTCGCTTGCATCACACATCAATTCAAACGACATTGTCCAATCCGTAGCTATGATCACGGGAGTTGTCATCAATTTCTTTTTCAACTGCTCAAATGCTGTCATACATTCCTCATCAAAATTGAAAACTGCATCTTTCTCTAATAGACTTCATAGTGGTTTAGTAATCTTAGAGAAATCCTTGATGAACTTGTGGTAGAATCCGGCGTGCCCAAGAAAACTGCGGATTCCTTTAACTGACGTCGGTGGTGGAAGGTTTTCAATAGTGTCTAGCTTTGCCCGATCAACTTCCAAACCTTTTCACAGATTTTTTTTGCCCAAGAATAATTCCTTATTCAACCATAAAGTGGCACTTCTCCCAATTCAGCACCAAGTTAGTTTCCACGCGTCATTTTAAAACTATGACCAGGTTTTCAAGAAAAATATCAAAGGTATTCCGATAAACTGAGAAGTCATCCATGAAGACTTCCACATTCCTCTCCACTATGTTTGAAAAGATGGCCACCATACATCTTTAGAAAGTCGCTGGTGCATTACATAACCCAAAGGACATCCTCCTGAAAGCAAAGGTGTCGTATGGGCACGTGAAGGTGGTCTTTTCTTAATCCTTAGGAGGTATGACTATCTAGTTGTACCCAGAATATCCATCCAGTAAGCAGTAATATTCATGCCCAGCCAAACAGTCCAAAATATGATCGATAAAGGGTAAAGGAAAGTGGTCCTTCCTGGTGGCCTTATTAAGCTTCCTGTAATCCATACAAACCCTCCATCTGGTCATTGTCCTCGTCGGTATCAGTTCATTATCGTCATTTATCACAACGGTCATTCCCCTTTTTTTCGAAACAAATTGAACTGAACTTACCCATGTACTGTCTGAAATTGGGTATATTATCCCAGCATCCAACCACTTCAAAATTTCCTTTTTCACCACTTCTTTCATGATTGGATTAAGTCTTCTCTGTTGTTCCACTATTGGCTTGGCATCCTCTTCCAAGAGAATCTTGTGCATGCAAAATGAAGGGCTAATCCACTTTATATCAGTGATTGTCCATCCAATTGCATACTTGTACTCTCTAAGTATCCTCAGCATTTTACTTTCCTACAATTCGTTAAGCGCAGATGCAATAATAATAGGCAAAGTAATAGAATTACCCAAAAACGCATACCTAGGGTATTTAGGAAGAGGCTTAAGCTCAAGAGTGGGTGGCTCCTCAATTGAAGGTTTCACTTATGTCGATGCTTTTTCTTCCGTGTGTAGTGACTCGAATGGTGCCTTAAACCTGCTTACTCTTGGTAAAGAATCCAGCATATGCAAGTAGTCCACAAATTTTGGATCATCCAAGTCCTCATCTCCCAATAGAGTATTTTCCAATGGATCCCTGACCAAACCTTTAACCAAGTCTTCATTTACCATTCTGTCGATCACATCCATTCGGAAACACTCCTCCTCATCTGTAGGGAACCTCATTGCTTTGAACACATTAAATTTTACTTCTTGGTCTTTCACCCTCATTGTTAACTCCCCTTTCTGAACGTCAATGAGAGTCTTCCTCGTAGCTAAAAATGGCCTCCCAAAGATGATTGGGATATTTTTTTTCCTCTTTATAATCCAAAATAATAACATCTACAGGAAAAATGAACTTATCCACCTTAACTAGAATATCTTCAACAATCCCTCTTGGATAAGTCACTGATCTATCTGCTAACTATAGTGATATGTTTGTAGGCTTCAGAGCAGGCAAACCCAACTGATTATATACTGACAAAGGCATGAGGTTCACACTAGCCCCAAATCACATAAACACTTGTTGAAGGCCATGATCTCGATAGTGCAAGGAAAAGTAAAACTCCCCGGATCCTTTAACTTCGGAGGTAATTTTCTCTGTAATATTGCATTGCATTCCTCCATCAATGCCACAGTCTTGTAGTCTTCTAATTTCTTTTTCCTCGGTAGAATACCCTTCATAAATTTAGCGTAGCTAAACATTTGCTCTAGGGCTTCTGCGAATGGAATATTAATTTGAAATTTCTTAAAAACATCCAAAAACTTAGAGAATTGCTTGACTAATTTCTATTTTTGAACTCTCTACTAAAACGGTGGTGGAGGATAAACAACGGGCCCAACATCTATCTGACTCTTGTCTACTTGCTTGACCTCACCCTGTTTCTCTTTAACCACTTTGTCTTCACCATCTTTGACATCTTTCCTTGACATATTTTCTGCATTATATCCCTCAAGGTGTTTTCCACTTCTCAAAGTGATTGCTTGACACTGTTCATGATTTCCCTTTGGATTCTTCTTTGTGTCACTAGGTAGAGTCCCTTGATGCATGTTATTCAATTCTAACGTAAGCTATCCCATATGATTTTCTATGTTCTTGATTGCCACTGTTGTGTTTTTATTGTTGCCTCGTTACCCGATATGTACTTCAATAACAGCTCTGCCAAATCTGACTTTTTCTCATGTTATGGAGCTGCTTGTTGATGCTGATTTTGAAACCCGGGAGGATAAGATGATCTTGGAGCCTGTTGATTTTGGTTGTTACTCCACGAAAAATTTGGAGGATTCATATTCCGTGAATTGTAGGCATTCTGATACTGATTATGCGAAATTCTATTATAGTTGCCCATAAACTGTATCGATGCTGAATTTATGGCACATTATTCTGTAGGATGTTCCCACACACATAATTCATAAACATAAGAAACCTACTAAGTCTGTGCATCTATAAGAGCATTAATCTTCTTCGATAAAGCTAAAATATGTGTCGTTAATGCTGTTACCTCGTCAACCTCTAACACCCCAGCTACCTTAGGCTGTGTCATTCTTGTTATGGGCCATTGGTAGTTGTTAGCCTCTATCGTCTCTATCAGATCATATGTTTCCTCGTAACTCTTAGCCATAAAAGATCCCCCAGAAGCTGCATCAATACTCGTTCAGAGATTACCACTTAACCCGTTGTAAAAAGAGTTCATCTGTAGCCATTTGGGTAGTCCATGATGTGGACACTTCCTAAGTAGTTCCTTGTAACTTTCCCAAACATTATACAACGACTCCCCATGCTGCTGTTCAAACATAGTGATCTCATTCCTTATCTTCCCAGTCTTCGTCGGTGGGAAAATTTTGGCCAAAAATTTCTAAACAAGGTCATCCCAAGTTGTAATCGACCCTGGCGGTAGTGAGTGTAATCAACTTTTTGCCTTGTCCCGCAATGTGAACAGAAATAAGTGACGTCTAACTGTAACGCCACCAGATCTATACTCCTACGGTATCTGATCTAGTGCTTACAACTAATCAATTAATATAACGCATCCAAAACTATACACCCATGGTATCTGTTTTGATGCTTATATCTAATTGAACTACTATACAAATATTATAAGATATAATTCCCATAGATCCAAGGTTCACAATATCCCCTAATAGATAACATTTCTCTGAAGAACTATTGTTATGTTTGGATACCCTCACTTGGATGTATAGACTGTATCTACAAATAGTATATATCTATTCGAAATCAAGAGTACTAGTAATAACATGAACAACCCATATTACCAATACCCTCATTCAGATGTATAGTCTATGTCATACGAATTACACTATCGTATTGATAATACATATCTATCTGAAATCCAGAGTATCAACAATAACATGAACAATCCATATTGTCAATACCCTCACTCAGATGTATAGTTCCCAAGGATCTTAAAAGAAATCAAAAGTTCTAATTACATCTATTTATGTAAAGGAAATACGGTGTGTGAAAATAAAGGATGATATATATATTATTGTTCGGTTACATGATTCTTCATAAAGAATTTCTTATTACAAAAGTATTACATTCAGCTAGATAGTAATTTAAACTAATCTAAGTAGGGACGCTTCCCATTGTTTACTCCAGATGTGCCAAGGTTACCATCTAATATTACAAAGGAAATGATTTGCAAGAGTGAGCTACGACATGCTCAGTAGGTTTTATAATTTATAACAATATAGGATTTGAAAAAGTATAACAGTTCAAAATTTTTCTCAATTGAGTGTTGTTTACCATGTCTGGAATTTTTATATTTCAACCATTTCTGGACTTTTTACTATTTCTGTCAAACACAAAGACTTAGAAATCTTATTCAGATGTGAGACATGGGATCAACCTATTCAACATCCTAGGAGTATGCATGTTATCCTAATCGTGCCCACTTGCACTAAGTGTTAAATTTTATTGACACATATTTATCCCTTTTAGGATATACAACTTAGTATAGGATGTCTTACCAAAGTAATTTGGTTTAACACAATAGTTTATGCTTAATAAACAAAATCATATGAATAAATAATTCATTTCTTAGTTGTGTTGAAGCTATAATGATAACTTTGCAATAATTGGTAATTAAGTTCAGGTTTGGTATAATATATCAAAAGCAACCCAAGATAGGAATCATGTTTAACGAATAAGCAGGGTTCGAGAAACTTGCGTAAGTAATTAAGGTTAAGGAACTTGCTTAAGTAATAAAATAGGGTTTAGTAACTTGCCTGAGCAAAGATCGATTAAGCAACGCTACTCGATTCGTTTATAAACACCTAAGATGTTCATTCATATAAGTCTAACACATTAGTATTGATAACAATACTCAAAAATATAAACTATTTACGTTCAAGTTAAATTTGATATGGTTTCGGTGTCTTAAGACTTTACCGGGTAAATAATAAGTTAAAATCTCGGTTAAACTTTATTTATAAGCTTTATTATATTTTTAGATAATTTGTATATCCTTTATAATAATTTTTTAGAAGCTTATAATAATTTTTAGATATTTATTTATCCATTTATTGATTTTAAATCATTTATTTCTATTTTCAATAATTAATATTTACTTAGAATATTATAAAAATCTTGTTTATTATTTTAAATAATTTATAGTCATTTAATATGATTTTTAAATCATTAATATCATTTTAAATAATTATTTATTAATTATAAATGATTATTCTAATTACTTTATTAATAACCTAATTATTAATCATATCTAAATAAATAAAATATTTATTGGATTTATGTAAAAATATAAAAGTTATATTATAACTTAAAATAAATTTTAAAACTGTTTTTATAATTAGTTATATTTATTTATTAATTATTTCTAATTTTACTAATTTATTTATTAAATAATTATTTACTGTCTATCGCTAAAGCCCTATAGCGACAAAAAGTGTTGCTATAGGTGTTCTTGAGTTTTTGGGAATCAGTTTGGTCATGGCTTAGAGGTCACTTTGACCTTAACTTAATTGTCTACTATTAATGATTCTGGATTTGTAAGTTTATTGGTGTTATAGTACTGATGTAGTAGTACAACAACATACTAATTTCATGCTTCAACATACATATAACAAGAAGTTATAGAGGCTCAAAGTCACTGCCAGAGCTATTCTTGGGTTTCTGGGTAACCCAGAACAGTGGTCAAGGTTGGTCAACAGTTTTGTGGCCTTAATAACTTTCAATCTGTGTGATAAATTTTTGTTTTGATTGTTATAATATGTAGTCTATATACCAAGGTATATATATGTTACACTTGTTTGGACAGAGTAAGATTCTAAGGTCTAGATTTATGTTGGTCAAAGTGCAGCCAAAGGCTATTCTTCGTGTTCTTCAGTTTTCTGGTAACCCAAAAAACGCAGTCATGCTCGGTCAACGTTATTTGACCATTAATTCTAGTAAACCTACGAATTGATTAAACATTTGAGTGTCATAGATATGTAGTATATATATCAGGTTATCAATTCATGACACTTAGACATCGTAACAACAAATAGAAAGCAATTAAATGGTTGGTCAAAGTAACCAACTCAACCCTTTCTTGAGATTTTTAGGTAACTCAGAAATTAGAACTTTGTGATCGGTCAACCACTTTTGACAACTTCTATCTTGTAATATACGATTATAATGAACTGATTTTGTATTCCAGATTAAAGACCTCATGTAATACTACAACTAGCATACAATAACTATTAACATACATGGATCTACAAGCTCTGACATTCTACAGTCAGACCTATTTTTCCAGAATTTCCAGTTTGCTTAAAACATCAATTTGATGCATCTAGATGTTATGAAAACATATTCTATCAACTTAGCATACTTACTAACATGTTAATACATATATCTAAACATCTAAACTACAAATTAAACATAGCATCAAAGATCTAGGTTAAAATTAGGGTTTGCACCTTTTCTTGCTTGATTTTAATTTCTGGCTACTGATTCTATTGTTGCTATCACCAAGGCTTATTTAGGTATGATATATGAGTGTTTAGGCTTAGAAATTTCGTAGGTTTGAACTGAAATAGGGCTGCTATTTATAGAATTGCAAGGCAAGGGTTTTTGTGTCATTTTTCACCTTCTTGCCTTTACTAAGATCTGATGTTTGAGACTTGTTCTACTTGGGGGTTGTTACCTGGTTATGTGCAGCCTTGGAACTTTCATTAGTGAGTAGTAACCTACTTGTGAGCTAGTTCATCCAAATTAGTAGCTTAATTATGCCCTAATCCTCTTTAATCTTGATTAGAGTTTTGGTTTTTATGATTAGGGTTACTTAATGATATTTATTAACACCTAATTAAAGTTTAATAATCATGGTTAGGATTTAAAATAACCTAACTAGGGTTTAGTATAAGCTATTAGGATTAGGGTTTCCTAATTTTGATATTAAGGTTCCTAACTTAGATTTTTTTACAAATCCTAACAAGCACAACAAAGCATTTTGACAGTGTAAGCACGACAAAGCAGCACGTCAAAATATATATACCGAAAGTCTGTTTTAAGAAGAAATATTTAAAGCACGACGTGTCAAGCATGTCAAATTTTGGATGAAAATTTATTTGACTTGATTTTTTAATAGATTATATAATAGCACACGAAACTTTCAGAACGAAGAGATTTTATTAATAATACTGAATTTACATAACCGAGTCTTATTAGAGTTTTTGGGTTTCACATTCACTCCCACTAATAAGAATTTTGTCCTCAAAATTACAGTACAAGTTAGGTAAACAGTTGGGGTTCACATGTTCTATCAGATTCCTCCAAATCACTTTGACCGATGGTATCACTTTATTTCTCAGCACTTCCTCTTTACGGTCGATGATCTGCATAGGTTCTTCTATATAAGAAAGATCTTCTGTGATTTGGATCAGCTCATAGCTTATAACGTGTTTATAATAGGGTTTATATGGTCGTAAAACGGACACATTAAACACATTATGAAAATGGTTTAACTCAGGAGGTAGTGCTATCTCATAAGCAACTTCACCTATCCTCCTCAAAATTTTAAATGGTCCAATGAAACCCGGACTCAATTTTCCTTTCTTTCCAAAACATATCTTGCTCTTCCAAGGGGACACTTTCAAGAATACATGGCTTCCTACGCTAAAGTTTCATTGTTAACGATGTGGATCAACGTATTTCTTCTGTCGATCTTGAGACGCTTGTAATCATTCACGTATAATTCGAATTATCTCAGTACTTTGTTGGGTTATCTCATGTCCTAGGATTTGTCTTTCCCCCAACTCATAACAACATAAAGGTGTTCTACATTTTCTTTTCATATAAGGCTTCATAAGGTGGCATACCTATGCTAGAATGGTAACTGTTGTTGTAGGCGAATTCTACCGAAGGTAACTGATCTTCCCAACTTCCTTTGAAGTCTATGATACAAGTTCTTAATATATCTTCTAATCTTTGAATGGTTCTCTCACTTTGCCCATATGTTTGAGGGTGATATGTTGTACTTAATCTCAATTGTGTTCCTAAGTGTTTTTGAAGGCTTCCCCAAAAATTTGAGGTGAAACGTGGGTCTCGATCTGACACTATAGAAACAAGTACTCCATGCCTAGAGATAATTTTATTAATGTATAACTTGGCAAGTTGATCTAGGTTATGAGTAACCTTAATAGGTAGGAAGTGAGCTGATTTAGTGAGTCAGTAAACTATTACCCAAATGGCATTGTGGCCCTTCTGTGTAGCTGGAAGGCATACTACGAAGTCCATTTTTATGTATTCCCACTTCCACTTAGGAATTTGTAAGGGTTGAAGTAAACCACTCGGCTTTTGATGTTCAGTCTTAACCCTTTGACAGGTGAGACATTTGCTTACCCATTTCGCTATTTCTCTTTTCATATTTAACCACCAAAACTGTCGACTTAAGTCTTTGTACATTTTAGTACTTCCAGGATGTATGGAAAATATAGAATTATGAGCTTCGTTTAAGATTTCATCTTTTAATACTTGATTCGACAGAACCCAAATTCTATCTTCAAATCTTAGTATTCCATCCTTGTCTATTCTGAATTTGGTATTTTTTAATGTGAGTTATATAAGATTTACATATTTAACACTCCTTGTCTTCTCCCCGCATCTCTTTGATTCTATATAGTAGAGTTGAAACTCCCTATAGAATGAATAACTTTTGGGTAGAGTTAGTTGGAAATTTTACCTCAATTTTAAGTCTTTCAAAATCTTTTATTAACTTTTTATTGGTGGTTATTATGCTCAACTTCTCTTGGTTCTTTCTACTTAACACATCAGCCACTACATTTCCTTTTCCTGGATGATATAAGATTTCATAGTCAAAATCCTTTATTAGTTCTAACCATCTTCTTTTCTTACCTTTAATTGATGATAACCTGTCCGTAGGTCAATTTTTGAAAAATGTTCACCCCACTTTAATTGGTCAAACAAATCATCAATTCTTGGTAAAGGATATTTATTCTTTATGGTTAACTTATTTAATTCTCTATAATCGATACATAACCTCATGTTTCCATCCTTCTTCTTTACAAACAATATTGGTGCTCCCTAAGGAGAAACAATAGGTTGTATGTACTTTTTATCTAAGAGTTCTTGTACTTGTACTAATAACTCTTTCAGTTCCACAGGTGCAATTCTGTATGGTGCCTTAGAAACTAGTGTCGTTCCCGGTGCAAGGTCAGTAACAAACTTGATTTCCCTATCTGGAGGAAGACCTGGTAAGTCATCTAGAAATACATCCGAAAATTCTTTAACTATAGATATTTGATCTAGTTTTACTCCTTCCTTTTGAGTATCAACTATATAGGCCAAATAACCTGAATAACCTTTTCTAAGTAATCTTTCTACCTGAATTATGGTCAGATATCGAGATTGCTTACGTGAACAACCTTCGTTGAACACTCACTACCTTTGACTTCGACACAGTCAATAGGTTTATACATTTTTGATGACAATCAATCATCGCATTATGATTAACTAACCAATTTATCCCAAAGATTACATCGAATTCTCCTAACTGTATTCGAATAAGATTCACTAGAAATTTGTGTCCCTTTATATCCATACTACAGTTCATATATATAATCTTAACAGGAATCTTTTCATTATTTACAATTTCTACATAGAGTGGTATGTCTATGTTTTCACATGGTATATTCAAATTTTTAGAAAAATTATTAGACACAAAAGAACAAGTAGCACCAGAATCGAATAACACATATGCATTTAAAGTGTTGATAGGGATGATACCTGTCACAATGTCCTGTGAAGCAATATCATCCCTCATCGACATATTAAATGTTCTGGCGATTGGTCGACTCTGAGCTCCAACTGCAGTTATTGTTGATATATTCTTTGGGACTCTGTTTCCTTTTCCTCCTTGGTTCTTGGGTTTGGGATAGTTCTTTGCTAAATGTTTCGACCAACCACAGTTGAATCATTTATTTTTATTAGGGATAGGACACTGTGGAGAAAAGTGTCCTTCCTGACCACAATTGAAACATTTATTTTTAAGATATTAACATTTATGTCTTCTTCTATATGTAGGACAAAGTTGAATTTTATTTTTGTTAATATTAATGTTATTGTTATTATTACTTACCTTTTTCTTAGAGTTGTTAGAAAAAGTAGTATCCCATTTCCTTTTACTATTAAACCCACCTGAACTGGGTTCTGTCTTAGTTTTCCCTCCCTCATTTTGATTCTTTGTATCCTTGTGAAATTTGATGAGGTTCTCGTTTTCACTCTCAACTATGAAAGCTTTCTCGAGTCTTTCAAAAAAAGTCTTTATTTAGAATATAGACAATTTTCTACGTATCTGAGGTTTCAAACCTTCCTGATACCTCCCTGTCTTCCTAGGTTCGATATTGACTTGATGTGGAGCAAACTTGGAAAGTTCGTTAAACTTGGTTGTATACTAAGATACAACAAGTTCTCCTTGTTTCAATTCTAAGAATCGTACTTCCATACGATCCTTCAGAGATTGGGAAAAATAATTTTCAAATAACAATTCCTTTAATTTATACCATGACACAACTTTTGTTTCTACACGACCCCTAGTAGATTCCCACCAGTAATTTGACTCTCATTTTAAGAAAAATGTTGCAAAAATTGTCTTTTGATTGTCATTGACATTGGTTACTAAGAAAAAATTTTCTATCTCTGTAATCCAAATATGTTAATCAACTGGTTCAGATGTACCTTTAAATTCAGGTGGACCTACTAGTTTAAAATCTTTAAATGGTGTAGTTTGAGTTGTGGGTCTATTCATAGCACCTAACAAAAGTTCCACTAACTGTTGGGTAGGATTAATATCATTATCTAACTCTCGTTGAGGTCTTCTGGTTGGTGGCATGATTCTATATACGACAAATAAAAACATCCACAATAAGAATCTGTGTGAAACAAACATACTTTTTATTTATATATCACAATAATACAAACATAAACAACTAGTAGTTCATAAACACTACTAGCCATATTACAAACGCCAAATGCTCTTTTATTCGTACTAATACAGAGCACTTAGATTTCTATACCACATTTAGAAATCATTAACTTCATCGAAGGAATCCTAGATTATGTGGCATACCACAGATCGATCTATCAGATAGACAATTTTCTTCCCTTTGACTGGATATCGAACTACTCGACGTTGTAAATCACTGAAGACATCTCGAGTTGTTAGAGCAGATTTTAGTAACCTCGACTATATTTCCCTTCTGCCACTCTAAGCATGGTACAGTTTTACTTTTAGTCAATTATTGGTTTCTCTTTCATGCTCTAGCATTCCTTCGGCTAAATGTGCCCTAAACCTCATTTTATCGTTATCATGCTCAGATTTATGAACTAGTGATGCCATCGCCTGCTCATGATCTTATGTCCTCATTAATTGTCTTACTACTGGATATCCTCTTCTTCCTCAGTATCTAACAGTTGTTGATCATGAAGCAATTCTTCATCCTCTGCATCACTATCTATAAATAACTCAATTTGTGGTGGATTATTTAATATCGACATTTCCTCAACATCGGAATTGGTCATCCTATAAAAAGAATGTCTGTATTACTTATATATATAATTTAACACTAAATATAAAGTTTTTAATGTTGTTTTATGTATAATTTAATATTTTAATGGACTCAAAGACTATATACTAAGATACCTCTTCCTTATATCTATAGCCTTAACTGCTCTGATACCATTAAATGTAACGCCCCCAGATCTATACTCCCACGATATCCGATCTGGTGCTTACAACTAATCAATTAATATAACGCATCCAAAACTATACACCCACGTTATCTGTTTTGATGCTTATATCTAATCGAACTACTATATAAATATTACAAGATACAATTCCCATAGATCCAAGGTTCATAGTATCCCATAACAGATAACAATTCTCTAAAGAACTATTGCTGTGTTTGGATACCCTCACTGTAAGGACCCAAAATTTTAACTAATTCGAATTTTATGAATAAATTTTTTATTTTTTATTATTGATATTGATTATTAATATTGTGTTGAGTATCTGTGATACGAGTTTACTAAGATGGTCAAACTGTGTATTGACTGAGAAATATTGTAACGATCTGGAATTTCAAATTATAATATTAAATATTTAATGAATAATATAAATATTTATTTGATGTGTCTATTGTTGAAGTGATGAAATAAATATTTTATTGACGTGATGGTTGTTGAATCTAAATTTATTAGAGAATTTTTCTAAATTAAATTAATATATAATTTAGAAAATTGTAATATGGCATGAAGTGTTATATTGTTAATTAATAATTTAAAATGGTATATTAATTTATTAAATAAAGTTATAATGAAAATTATAATTTTGGTGATATTTTCTAAAATGCTATATTTAATTAAAATATAGTATGTGATTAATTTAATGGGTTAATATTGGATATGGAAATCCAAATAAATAATATATGATTATAAATTATAAACTAAATTGTTTATTAAAATAAATGAGTTTAATTTAGTTTTTGCCAAACAAGGCTTAATTATATTTTTAAGGGTTTTGCCAAACAAAGCCTTATGACGTTTGGAATTTCTAAATTTTGAATTTAAATAAAATAAATAAAAAAATTAAAATAGTAAATATAATATATTTATAATATATACGTTTCTTTTAACTGATGTTAGTTATTAGGATTATTAAGGTTATCAGTTTTTTTTCTTTTGCGCTTAAGTGCTACGTGACTTGATATTTGGCTATATTGAGAAGAGAGTTCAGAGAGTTTGTTAGAACTTGACAGTGAAAGTTGAGAGAGATTGAGAGGAAGCTTAAGGATTTCAAAGCTAATTCAATGGTGTTTGCAAGGAATTATCACGCTAATCGAAGGTATTTTCCCTATATATATATATATATATATATATATATATATATATATATATATATATATATGTGTTCACGACATGGTTTGTTTGTGTTCTGTGAAATAAAAATTGGTGAATTGTGGATATACTTGGTAATTGTGATGATACATGCTTATGATGCTAGAGTTATGTTTAAATCAAGAAATTTGTATGCTAAATGTTGACAGTAGGAAGAAAATAATGTCAGTATATGTATTTTCATATGGTTCATGAAAAATATCAATTGTAGTGGCCAATTAGTATGTGAAATTGTAAATTGAAGCTTGATTATGTTAGTTCATTAAGAAACGAGCATAACGTAATTTGAATGAAGTGATTTGGCCAAGTATTGAAACAACAGTGATGATTTTTGGTATGAGTATCAAAAAGTGAGTTTATGTATGAAAATGAGAAATTTGAGAAATTAAAGTAGTATAATTGTTGTTAAAATTGTTCTATATTGATATATATGTGAGGAAACATGTTGTAATGGTTTTTTTATCAATTGTACGTGTTAATTTTACTGTTTGGTGGGTGTAATTCGTGTTAGTTGGCCTAAGAAAAGTGTCGTAACCATGTTCTCGCAAAATCGAATCACGTATAGCCAGCCTTGACCACGTATCTCTTGGCGCAGCGATCGGCAAGCGTGTTTGCAATCCAATATAAAAGCTGGCGTAAGTCACGCCAATACCTCGTCTCGATAAAGTGAAGTCTCATTAATTAAAAGCGGAGACTTTGGCGCTCAATTTAACTTAGCTTAATGTTAGGTTAATGTGAGAACCATGTAACAACAAGGTTAAATAGAGTCATGTTATGTGGATTATGAATTCAAAGTTGTAAAAGTGATTAGTAAGTTACGAACGCATTATGAGATAACTTAGTTTATACAATGAATGTTAGATAAGTGTTGTGATGTTAACACTTGGGAATTCTGAAATATATATGGTAGCATAAGACTGGTGCTAAAATAACAAGTTTAGCTAGTAATGCGTTTTATATTGAAAAGTAAATATTAGTATGTCTAATAGATGTTGTGGTTTTAATATTGTGTATAGGTGAACGTGAGTTTTAATATTATAGCTTATGCTCGAGGCAAGTTTTCTAACTCTACACTTTTGTTAAGCTAGTTCCACTATTACATTGTGTAACTTTATTCTTTTGATTGAGCAAGTTTCTAAACTTCTCTTTTTACATTCAGCAAGTTTCTTACTTTAAACTTTCATTAAACAAACTTTTGTATTCCTAGTCATTATTTGAGCAAGCTAGCTATGACTTTAAATTTATTCGAACAAGTTTGAATGCCAATATTTATTGATGCATTCTAACTTGTTTATTGTTAGACAAGTTTCTTTATTGTCATTCAGATATTATGAATGCAGTTTTATTGAATTCTACTTTCTAATGTTGAACTATCTTATCTCATTTACTTAACACAAGCTATTCTCATAATGAGAAAGCTTTATTTTCAGCTTGTTATTACTCAAAGTATAATCAATAATTTATAGTTCTAGCTTAATTTTATTCAAGCAAGGTTTATTGTCATTCAATACTTATTCTTTGTAGTTGTTTCTAAGCATGAGTTGAAGATATAGTTAGTTCACTTACACATATTCATTGTTCCATATTATGTTATTATTGATCAACTATTGAGTTATCAAACACTACTGATTCAACTAGTCCTCTAGTTGATGTTTGTTAAATTTCAAATTACCCTTGAAAGCTTATCCAAACCAAACTTTCTTTGGTGCAGAATTGTACTCTAAATACTGAGATGAACAACCCTATTATTATTAGGGGATAATTTACGCTTAGCATTGAAATGTTTATGCACAATACATTGTACGAAGGGCTGATCGCCCTAAGTACGAGGATTATGGTTTAAATATTATTTTATTTGGGTAGATAGTATGAATGTAAGGATAGTAAGCACCAAATCTTGTGGGAATGAAGTACCTAGATTTGGGGGTGTCACAAATATTAGTACAATTTTGAGTAACAACTGATAGAAACCCTAACCCTAATTTCGGATAGGGATTCGATAGATAATATAATTATAATAATTGTATTGATGAATATGTGTTTGTACAGTATAGAATTGATGGTTAAAGTTTGATAAGATAGGGTATAACCTCAGTAAACCCTAATGTGAGATTAGAAATCCTAATTATTTGTGATTAAGAAACCCTAACAAATAGTTAGGAACCCTAATTGAATTCTAAAAAACCCATAATTTTATATTCGGAAAACTTAAACCCTAATTGAGATTATCAAACCCTAAGGGTTAAAATTAAAAGGTTTTATGTCAAATGACTAGAATACCCTTAAAATCATAAGGGAAATTATGAAAATACCCTTTTGGAGGCAAAATAACCAAAATACCCCTTTACTTATGTTTTAATTTAAAAGAGATATGGTTAAAATTATTGACACATCTCTTGAATTAATACCATACACCTTGAATCAGCTAACTTAAGCCACATAACAACAATTCTAACCACAAGAATCAAAAGTGAGAGATAAAGTTCATAAACCAAGCTTATTTTCTCACAAGCACTCAACCAAACTTTTCTCTCTCCATAGCCACGTAAATATTAAGTGATTTAGTCACTAGATAGGTCCCTAAAACACCAAGATCAGTTGAAGAGAAGCCTAGAGTTAAATCTTGATCAAGAGAAGGTATAAATCCTAACTCATATTTAATCTTGTATGCTAAGATAGAGTAGGTGTTTATGTGTTTATTTAAGTGATATAAGATGTTATTTTGTGATCTATGATGTTATATCATAGATCCATAACATCAAAGTATTTAAAAATCAAGTTTTGAAAAACTATCAAGAACCCTAAAATGTTGTATGACAACCAAATATCAGAGGCCATAGATTCATACCTGTTTATGATTTAGCCTGTTATATGTATTAGACTTCTAGTATGTTATGTGGACTGTAATATAAAAGTAGAATCATGGTCATACCATGTCTAGATTACAAGTTATTGATGGTCAAAGTGGGTTGACCGACCATGACCAAGTGTTTATGGGTAACCCGGAAATTACCCAGAACGGTCTGACAAGATTTTCCTGAGCTTGAATCTGTCAGATGTTATGTGATTTGATTGTGTTGTTGTATCTAAGTTGTACTTTTGTATATGGACTATAGATTCATGGCCTTAGATCCCTTAAATAACAAACATGATTAAAGTAGTGGATGGTCAAAGTAGGCTATCTGAGCATGACTTTGAGTTTTTTGGAATTTCCAAAAAACTGATAAACACAGTTTCTGACAAGGTTTGACCAGTTTAAATCTTGTGATTGTGATGTAGATGGATTGACCTAGTGTGGTATAGTTGTTCTTTGATATAAGGACTACATGATTGAGCCATTTAAACACCAAACCATTGACCAGAACCCATAATTAATTTAGCCACAAAGTGACTACTAGAAACTATCTAGGTTTCTGGGTAACCCAGAAAACCCAGAACAGTTCTGACAAGAAGTTCAAAGCCTTATATCTTGCATCTGTGATGTAAAATAACTTGGATTGTTGTTGATACATGTAGTATTACATCAATAATACATGATCAATGTCTTAGCATGCCCAGAAACTTCATGATCTAAGAATTTAAGGTGGTCAAACAAAGCACGTTGAGGCTATTTGCCAGTGTTCTTGAGGCTCAAGAACAACAATAGCGACAGTTAGTGTCGCTAAAGGCTTTAGTGATGATTTTAATAAAATTAATTATATTAATTTCTGGAAAATGATTAAAAATAAAACATAATTTCTAAAAATTACAAAATGACTTTTAAAAATTATTTTAAGTTATGAAAATTAACTTTATAAATTTGACAAATTTTTCATTAACATTTTTATTTATTTGAATATTAATGATATTTAATTTGTTTAATAACTATATTAAATAACTTATTTGAAAATAATTTTAATATTATAAAATAATTTTAAATGAGAATAAAGTGTTTTAAAATATTTTAAGTTATAAAATGAAATTTTAATATTTTGAGGTAAATTTCTTTAATAATTTAATATTAATGATATTAGATTTATTTAATTATTATATTAAATAAATTATTTAAAAATAGTTTTATTGGTTAAAAATCATTTAAAATGATATAAGTGATTTAAAAATATTTGAAGTTATAAAATATGACTTCTAATATTTTGATGAGAAATATATTAATATTTAAATATTAATGGTAATTGTTTAAAAATGATTTTTAATGTTTTAAAAATCATTTAAGAAGAATATTGGTGATTTAAAAATATTTGGAGTTATTATAAATAACTTTAATATTTTTACAAGTATTTCATTAATATTTTAATATTATTTAAATATTAATGATGATGGGATTATTAAGTATTTAAATCAATTAAAAATGATTCTAGTGTTTAAAAAATTATTATAAAATATAATAATTGTTTGAAAATTTTAAAAGCTTCCAAAAATTATTATGAATGATATTTCACTTATCTAAAATAATATTGAAGCTTTGAGGTAGAGTTTAATTGACAATAAATCTGTTAATTATCGAATAGGGTAATCCATACGTAGAATTGAGAACAAAGTCCAACCAAACTGAACTAGTTTGACTTGATAAGTGTTTATATAGGTTATAAACACTATGGTGACTACATGATTATGTATCTAGGAGATATATTGACCGTAAATTACAGTGTTATGTGTTGTGATTTTTTATGCTACTTATGAAACTGATATTATTGATTATAGGTCTTTCAAACACAGCTAAGTATATTGTGTAGCAGTAATCAACTAAGAAGGCAAGTTTCTTTAACTCAATCTTGAGTTATTACTTTTCAAATATAGTGGTGGTTAATTATTGCTGATTATACCACGTCTGAGAATTATTGTTGATTATTCGCAGTTAGTGCAAGTTTATTAATTCAAATTGAATTATTAATTTTCGAAAGTATGACTGGGGAATAACTGTTGTTGGTTATTCACATCCGTAGGTGTTATTGTCGATTGCAAATAGTATAATTGATTTTTGTCTATTGTTAAATAGTGTTGAGCTATGTCTTAGCTAATTGTTTTGGCTAGACGAATATTTGTTGAAACTTGATAGGTTCGAGAATTAAAATCAATTATTATTGAAAGGTCGATGCCAATTATTTCGACTAGATCGAGATAGAGAACTCAATTATTATTTTGGCTAGATCGAGATAGAGATTAGATGTTGAAATCATATTATTTCGTTAAATCCAAACTTTATTGTTGTGATATGAATTCTTGTTGTAAGACTGAGAAGAACAACCTTTTTATATAAAAGGGACTTTGTGGTCATATATTCGATCGTTACGCGCGTGTAACTATTATGTATAATATTGGGTATAAGGGGTTGACCGCTCTAAGTACGTGTGGAGGGGTATAATTTTAATCTTTATGGTTATTTGATACACTTGGGTAAATTTAAGCTTTAAATAACTATTAATTACTCAAGAAGTTCAAGATCTGGTGGGATCGCTTAGTATAAAAACTGGAAAATATTCCACTTTGTTATTGCGTAGAATTGATTCTTGTTATTCAATTGAATATTATAGAAACTTTGAAAGCGTTTTACTCTTTCACTATTAAATAATTGTTTAGCATGAAATGCGAGAAAGTTTTGTTATTGATTAACGATTTGTTCAGTTAATTCAAAGTCCTTTGAACTTTGGTGACATTCTATCGAATCGATAGTCTAATATTCTTGATTCCTATACTTAATTGTATGTTTTAACTTGCGTAGAAAACTAGTTGCTCACCCTTGCTTAAATATAATATTTCAGCTAAGGATGAAGTAGCAGGAGGGTCTGAGAAGGACAAGGGCAAAGGCAAACTGTAGGAGTAGCTAGTTTGAACTTTATTATGTTATTATGTTTAACCCTTTTTGTATACCTAAGGGTATGTTTGTGAAGTTAAGATTAGAAAACTTGGGAATCATGTATTAATTATATTAATTAATGAGATGTATGTTTATATTCATAAATAAATAGGTAGTTAAATGATATTTATATGTTGGATCGTGAGCACCAAACTCGAGGGTCAGGTAACCCGAATTTGGGGGCGTCACAGGTTGGTATTAGAGCTTAGGTTATAAACATTAAGAGGGGGGGAAACCCTAGGATTATAACCATAAGCGAGATAAAGAAAGCTCATTTAGAGTCCTAAGTGAGGGATGGACGATGTACATCAATAGTAAGATGGGTGGACACATAATGTGTATTAATTTCGCACTAGTGAAGTACTAATTAAGGTTGTTTAAAACTGAATGTAGGATGTTAGAAGATGATGAAATGAGTACTGATGTGTTGGCAGATGTTGTACTAATTCTAGTAGCCGAGGTGTCAGCGCAGAGAGAGTCAGTTGAGAAGGTTGGAAAAGACGAACCCATGGTGAATCTGGGGAGTGATCATGATGAGTATCCCGAAATGTATCTGAATGAAGATGAAGAGGTAGATTCCGAAGAAGCTAAGGTAGAGTTAGAAACTAAGACCAAAGTGGGAGAAAAAGGTCAAGTATCTGCAGAAGTTTAGGAGCTCCGGAGTAAAGTGTTTCTCTTGGAGGAGTTGTGAAAGATGGAGAGGGCATTACGCGAGATGACCGAAGAAAGAAATGATTTGAAGGCGTAGGTGGATAGAATGAAGGCTAAAGGTGGTGGATCATCTGAGGGAATAGTCAAGCAGAAGAAGAGTAATAATAAAAGAAAAAGGGATAATGACAGTGATAATAATTTAGGGAATTCAAATCCCAAGAAGAAGCAAGTATGTGCCAAGTGTGGAAAGACTAATTTGGGAGAGTGTATGATGGGGAAGAATGAATGTTTTAATTGTGGACAGGGAGGACATATTTCTCCAAATTGTCCAAAGCCAAATAAGAGGAGGTGTTTTTCATGTCGGGGAATGGGTCACGGATTTAACAAGTGTCCCAGTAAGAAGACATGAGAAGGGAGTGGATTGTAAACAACTTAAGTATAAGAAGTAGTACCTTTTGGTAGTAAGATACAATATTAAAGATTGCAAAATCGAGAACGATGCGTGAGCATATGTAAATATATATATATATATATATATATATATATATATATATATATATATATATATATATATATATGTTTGTAAGAATGTAATCTTTATTTTCAATTATGATTATTAAGATGATTTTGGAGAATTGCAACTTTTTGTGTAAAGTTGTGTTGTTAATCCCGATATTTATCAAAAGGGATAATAACTGATTATAATAGTATGTGTTATGTACTAAAAGTATTTTGTGCTATTTGAATAAATATGTGATTATATGAGAAATTATGTTAAATTCTTATTATGTTACTAATAAGAATTTGTATAGAGATAAAGGATTAATGTAAGATTTTTATTTAAATCAGATAATGCCACCTAGACGACAAAATCGAATCCAGAGAGAGGAGCAATCATTGAATAGTGAAGGAGGTCAAGCAGACCCGATGCAGAATTTTGTAAACATGTTAGCCGAAGCTATGCAAAATAGAGCGCCAGCAGCAAAAGCAAGAGAACAACCAGCTAATAGATTGGCAAATTTTAAAGATTTTAAAGCGATAAGACTGTCAGAATTTAAAGGAACCACGGATCCTATTGAAGCCCAAACTTGGGTAAATGAGATAGAGAAAGCATTTATTATTGTGAGAGTAGTAGAGGAGCAAAAGATAACTTTTGCTACCTATTTGATGAAGGGAAAAGCCAATTATTGGTGGGAAACTAATCAAGCTAGAGATGGAACAACTGTAGTAACATGGATTAGGTTTAAGGAGTTGTTCTTTGAGAACTATTTTTCGACGAGTATGCAAGATAGGATGGAAGTGTAGTTTTTAGAACTGAACTAAGAGAACATGTTGATTTCTGAATATGCCACTAAATTCAATGAGCTAGCGAGATTTTCACCTCCTCAAGTGGATACGGAGGCATGAAAAACGTGGAGGTTTGAGAATGGACTGACACCATGGATATTCAGTAAAGTAGTTGTGTTGCAAATCAATACATTTGCGGCTTTGTTGGAGAAAACAATTATTGCTGAAGGGGGAAGCGAAGCTGCATCCCGATATCATCAAGAGTAGAAGAGCAAGACAAATGAAGGAGGAAGTAGTGGTGGGAGTAATCCTAACAAGAGGAAGTGGAGTGAGAATACCCAATCGGGTAATAAGTCAGAAGAGAATAGAAAATGAGGTGAGCCTTGTGTGATTTATGGGAAGAATCATCCTGGATTTTATCTGAAAAGAAAAGAAGTCTGTTATAACTGTGGTTCAGAGGGACACATGTCTCCCAATTTACCCAGTCCAAAGAAGATATAAGGTTATGTTGGGTGTGGATTAATAGATCATTTAGTTTAGAATTGTCCAAAGAAATTGTGGATAACGGAAGTATCAACAAGGGACCTAACAACGGAACCCTGACGACTAGAGGACATGCTCAGCCAGGAAGACCAATGACCTGTACATTTAACATGATGATGCAAGATGCAGTAGCTGCACAGGAGGTGGAGACAGGTAACGATTTCGTTTAGTAATTGAATTACGCGAGTAATATTGGGTAGATATCACTGTGAATTTTTTTCTTTTACAGATCCAAATCACAGGTTAGTATATGAGACACAAATTAATATTGTGTTGATATAAATGAACTGATGATACAATTTTAAAAGATTATAGAGAGTAAGAAAGTGGTGATTCCGAGGATGGAATCCTTATAAGGAGGAGAGAATGTGAGGACCCGGAATTTTGAGTAATTTAAATTTTATGAATAATTTTTTTTATTTAATATTGATATTGATTGTCAATATTGTACTGAGTATATATGATACGAGATTAGTAAGATGGTCAAACTATGTATTGACTGAGAAATATGAGTATACTTTTGTGTTTGTACATTGTATTAATGAATATGTGTTTGTACATTATAGAATTGATGATCAAAGTTTGATCAGATATGGTATAACCTTAGTAACCCCTAATAAGAGATTAGAAATCCTAATCTATGATTAAGAAACCCTAACAAATAGTTAGGAACCCTAATTAAATTTTGAGAAACCCTAATTTTATATTCGAGAACCCTAAACCCTAATTAGTAAGCCTTAATTGAGATTATCAAACCATAAGGGTTAAAATTAAAAGGAGTTATGTCAAATGACTAGAATGCCTTAAAATCATAAGGGAAATTACAAAAATACCCGTTTAGAGGCGAAATAACCAAAATACCCCTTTACTTATGTTTTAAGTTAAAAGAGATATGGTTAAAATTATTGACACATCTCTTGAATTACTACCATACACCTTGAATTAGCTAACTTAAGCCACATAACAACAATTCTGACCACAAGAATCAAAAGTGAGATATAAAGAGAGAAAAAGTTCATAAACCAAGCTTATTTTCTCAGAAGCACTCAACCAAACTTTTCTCTCTCCATAGCCACGAAAATATCAAGTAATTCAATCACTAGATAGGTCCCTAAAACACTAAGATCAGTTGAGGAAGCCTAGAATCAAAGCTTGATCAAGAGAAGGTATAAACCCTAACTCATATTTAATCTTGTATGCTAAGATAGAGTAGGTGTTTATGTGTTTATTTAGGTTTTATAAGATGTTATTTTGTGATCTATGATGTTATATCATAGATCCATAACATCAAAGTGCTTAAAAATCAAGTTTTGAAAAACTGTCAAGAACCCTAAAATGTTGTCTGACAAGCAAATGTCAGAGGCCATAGATTTATACATGTTCATGATATGGCAAGTTATATGTATTAGACTTGTAGTATGTTATGTGGACTTTAATCTAAAAGTGGAATCATGGTCATACCATGTCCAGATTATAAGTTATTGATGGTCAAAATGGGTTGACCGACCATGACCAAGTGTTTCTAGGTAACCCAAGAATTACCCAGAATGGTCTGGCAAGATTTTCCTGAGCTTGAATCTGTTAGATGTTATGTGATTTGATTGTGTTGTTGTATCTAAGTTGTACTCTTGTATATGGACTATAACGACCGAGAAATTCCGCTTAGTTTAAAATTAAGTTTTGAATATTATTTAAATTATGTGTTTAAATATCGTTTTATGACCTAAGATGGTGATAATATTGAAGTATTTTTGTTGCGTACAAGGATAAATGATTAAGAATTTTGAAGACGAAAATAAATAAAAAATCTAAGAAAGTTTGTGTAACGACCGAGAAAATCGGATTATTTGTAAAATAATTTTATTTGATTAAATAATGAGTAAAATTATACTATAATGAGTAAGCAAGATGAATGTTATTCTATAACCTAAACATGTTGGAATATCGTAGTATATTGGCTACATGGTAGAATTAAAGTGTTTTAATTTCAAAGACGAAAATAAAAGTTTTTCGAGAAATTTTCTGAAAAACACTATTCATCAATATCTGCTCGGGAATTATTTTTGAACTTCCGAGAAATACGTAACGATAGAATAGAAAGGAACGATGGATTATGTAATAATAATTCAAGTATAAGAAACACAGTTTTTCGCCTGCGCTAAATTCGAGAATGTTAGGGAAAGTGAAAATTTAGTCAACGATGATCGTATGATACGTAAGTATTGTACGAGGTAATGAATACGAGTATGATACGAGGTATTATACGAGTATGTATGAATTATGGTATATCGTATATGATTAATGAGTATACAAATTAGCATATGAGAAGAATACGTAGACAATACGTTATAAGTATTAAGCCAATGGTATTGGATTTATAGGATTTGTGTACGAATTGTACAATTCCAAAGGAAATAATGTTAAATCCCAATGTTTGATAATGCAAGCCCAAAGGTTAAGTAAAAGTTATTAAAACTTAAGCCCAAACTAAGAACCGGATCCGTGGATCGAACTGATGGGTAAACGGGTAAGAAAAACCCATGGGGGCCCTATGGATCACATGGCAACCATCTTGGTGACCATGTAAAGTGGTTTTACTTGGTGACCAAGGATGGAATAATAAGGAGGTTGAGAAAAAAGGTGGAAGGGCCTAAATGACTATTCTTCCCTAACCTTGCCAATCCTATAAATAAAGGAGCCTTGGTGGTCATTTGCCTTGTTCATTTTCCATCAAATAGCGCCGGGTTGTCCTTTTCAAAGAAAGAACGATATGCTCAAGGTCTTGGACCTAAATTGATGTTTAATGAACATGGTTCATTGTGAAATGTTTTAAAGGAAAAGAAGTGCTATTTTTTATTTATCTATAATACTTCATAACTATTTCTTCAGTTATAGAAAATATACGATTTTTATGATTCAAGCATGTTGTTAATAAAATTATCATACTTGCTAAGCTAGTTTTGCTCACTCTTGCTTGAACCATATGAATGCAGCTAAGATTGAACGACCTAAAGGATCGAATAAAGATAAAGGAAAGGCTAAGGCAGACCAATGATCTATCTATTTAATAGTATAGGTTTAATCATGTAATTATTTGATATTATGACAAGAAACTTATGTAATGCTTATAAGAACCTGGGAAAGGGAATATTGTTTTATAATATAAATAAGACATATTCACTCTTTTGAGTAATTTCAATTGAATATATGTGTGAATGGTAGTACCATGTAGCACTATCTATCGGGTTGGAAGATACCCGAATTTGGGGGCGTCACAGGTTGGTATCAGAGTGAAAGGACAATTCAGACGCTAGAAGATATGTTGAGATCTTGTGTCATGTATGTCAAGGGTAGTTGGGATGATCACCTACCATTATTAGAGTTTGCATATAACAACAGTTATCATGCGAGCATAGGCATGCCGCCTTACGAAAATTTATATGGAAGGAAGTGCAGAACACCATTGTGTTAGGACAAACTGGGAGAATGCCGAATACTAGGACCTGAATTGGTGCAGCAAATAGCGGATATAATCAAGCTAATACGAATGCGTCTAGTAGCAGCTCAAGACAGACAGAAGAAATTTGCGGATTTGCATCGAATAAACCGAGAGTTTGAAGTAGGCTCGTATGTATTTCTAAAGGTATCTCCCTGGAAAGGAAAGATACGCTTTGGAAAGAAGGGAAAGTCAAGTCCAAGGTTTATAGGACCTTTTGAGATATTAAAAAGGGTAGGAGAGGTAGCTTACATGATAGCATTACCTCCAAATTTAGAATGAATACATAATATATTTCATATATCTGTGTTACGTCCTTATAAGCCAGATTATAAGCACGTAATAGAGTATGAGCCTATTCATATTGAGAAAGACTTAACGTACGAAGAGATGCCAATTCAAATCGTCGATAGAAAAGAGCAAGTTCTGAGGAACAAAGTAATAACTTCAGTAAAGGTGTTATGGAAGAACCACGATGCCGAAAAGCAACGTGGGAACTTGAAGAAAAGATAAGGAAGAATTATCCTCAGTTGTTTATTTAATATTTTAAGTGAGATTCTGGGGACAAAATCCTTATAAGGAGGGGTGAATGTAACGATCGAGACAATCGTATTATTTGTAAAATAATTTTATTTGATTAAATAATGAATAAAATTATATTATAATGAGTAAGCAAGATGAATGTTATTCTATAACCTAAACATATTGGAATATCATAGTATTTTGGCTATGTGGTAGAATTAAAGTGTTTGAATTTCCAAGACGAAAATAAAAGTTTTCTAAGAACATTTCTGAAAAACACTATTCATCAATATGTACTCGGGAATTATTTTTGAACTTCCGAGAAATACGTAACGATAGAATAGCAAGGAAGGATGGATTATGTAATAATATTTCAAGTATGAGAAACACAGTTTTTTGCCTACGTACTAAATTCGAGAATGTTAGGGAAAGTGAAAATTTAGTAAACGATGATTGTATGATACGTTAGTATTGTATGAGGTAATGAATACGAGTATGATACGAGGTACTATATTAGTATGTATGAATGATTGTATATCGTATATGATTAATGAGTATACAAATTAGCATACGAGAAGAATACGTAGACAATACTTTATAAGTATTAAGCCAATTTGTATTGGATTTATAGGATTTGTGTAGGAATTGTACAAGTCCAAAGTAAATAATGTTAAAGCCCAATGTTTGATAATGCAAGCCCAAAGGTTAAGTAAAAGTTATTAAAACTTAAGCCTAAACTAAGAATTGGATCTATGGATCGAACCGATGGATAAACGGGTAAGAAAAACCCATGGAGCAACCCATGTGGGCCCAATGGATCGCATGGCAACCATCTTGGTGACCAAGTAAAGTCGTTTTACTTGGTGACCAAGGATGGAATAGTAAGGAGGTGGAGAAAGGAGGTGGAAGGGCCTAAATGACTATTCTACCCTAACCTTGCTAATCCTATAAATAGACGAGCTTTGTTGGTCATTTCCCTTGTTCATTTTCCACCAACAAACTTAGAGCTTATATATTGAGAGAAGTAAGAGCTAGATTTTCCTAACTCAAAATGAAGAAAATAGAAAGCTTGATCATCAAGGAAATCCTTAAAAACTCAAAAGGAAAAGTATTTAATCTGTAGAAGACGCTGAAGGCAAGTATTCTAATAATTCTCTATATTCATTCTGGATAAGCTTTGTGATTCATGTCTCTTACGCATGAGTTAATGTATGATGAGGTCAAAGCCAATTCTTTCGGCTAGACTTAATGTATTCATTGGATTCCTTATAATCTATCGAAATGTTATCAAAGTTGTTATATTTTGCCAAACTATTTTGGTATAGATTTCAAAGAAAGATTAAGTATGAATAAACAAACGTTTTGTCATCAAACGACAGTCACGTGTGGTTGCCAAAACTTAAACGTAAATACGTTTGCAGAAGAAGTATTGTACAACATAGAGTACTATAGGCTGATCGCCTAAACATGCTCGTAAGTAATACCAGACTTACGAACTTAGTGTAAGGTTGTCCTTTTCAAAGAAAGAATGAAATGCTCAAGGGCTTGGACCTAAATTGATGTTTAATGAACATGGTTTATTGTGAAATGTTTTAAAGGAAAAGAAGTTCTATTTTTATCTATATTACTTCATAACTATTTGAAATTCAGATAAGGCACACTTAAAAGGGGAGGGGGGGTTGAATAAGTTTGGGAGCAATCTATGACTAATTTTTAAACTTTAAACCAAACTATTACACTCAGGCAACTATATTGATTAATTTAGTTTGCTGAATTAATATGGCTTACCGAATTGACTATTTGTTTTTAAGAAAATATTCTACTGAATTTATAACTTAGATAAAATACTTGGTGTAAAAGAATTATCTTAAGATGATGCTATTATTCAAATTTTAATTATTAAGATAATTAAATAGCTTTTGTGAGTAATTAAAATAAAGCAAATAATAAAATCAACACCAAGATTTTTTACGTGGTTCAGCTATTACCCTTTATAATAATAGCCTAGTCCACGTCCAATAACAACTAGTATTGGAGATTCACTTTATTTATTTCTTTATAAATAAACACTGATTACAAAACAGATTCTTACAACAATTAATTTATCTTAAGCACTCTTGCTCCTTGTGCACCTATGCACTCTTCAAGAACCTTTGCTTCCTTGAACATGTTTGTAAACCTTTTCTTTAATCCACTAGGATTAACACCTTTAGACTACACTTAGTCTAAACAAAAAATTAAATACAAATATACAGGTCTATGATCAATGCAAGAATAATCAATTTAACAAATAAAGGCTCAACTAAATGCAATGATCAATTAGCACAGAAAGATAATCAATTAAATCTTACCAATTACCAGCCAAAAAGATATCAGAAATATAATTGCTCAGCTGATCAAAGTTTGCACCAATTAAATCAAGTTGCACGATAATATCAATAATTAATGCAAAGAGTATTTCGTGAGTCGTATTTTATTCCATACAAGAAACATAATTTATATAGCCCATAAAGTTACCGTTAATTCATATGTTCCATTAGTCCATAAAAACCGGCTTGTTAATATATTACAGATAATGAAATAACCCATAACGGTAAGGAATGAAACAACCCTCAACGGTAGGAAAGAAATATTTATCAAGTTAACAACTAAATCCTTTTACTGTTAGGATAAATTCAAATATTCTTTAAAAGATAACTCACTTAGATAACAACTTTGACTTCATCTTTCTTATCACTTAAAGTGACGTTGGCGTGTAGCAGCAAACTTTTAAACATCCTTTATCTTCCAATATTCAAGGTATTAGAGTCCCAAGGTATCTATAATTATTATCACTTAAAGACTGTACACACACCATATCACAATTAAACGTGTAGGCTACCGTCCTTTTAGCTACTGGGCATATATTATCAAGTAAGCACACTTCAGAATATATGTATATATATAACCCAAGAATATAAAGTAATGTTTTTATAAAGTAAAGCTTTTAAACCCTTTTGTACTTGATAACATATATTAAACTAATCTCAAGTAATTTATTTAATATTAAAAAAACCTTTTTCTTTTGTTTTAAATTACTTTTCATTTAAGACATAAAATTTAATGCCAATGATATGTCCTAGAGCCTTTAAATGAAAAATTAATAATTATGCAATTGACCTTACATTTTGTTTCCTAGTAAAGAAAAACTTCTTCAACCACTTGAAAATCCCACCAATGTTCTTTATCATCAGATACCTGAAATGCCATAAAACAATTTAGTATATGAATAATTCATCATCAAAACTCAAGGATGGAATATGACTAAGTCAACATTCTCCCCCTTTTTGATGATGACAAACAAAAAATATAATTCACATTAGCTCCCCCTAAAACTATGCATATAATATAATTAGCTCCCCCTAAATCAATGCGATTCAATATAATCATTTCAGGAATCATAATATTAATCTAACTAAAATCCAATTTTCAGTGTATCTTAAAATTTTATACCAATAACCTGTTACATGTATTCATGTTAGTTCATCAAATATCAAATATGAACTACTAACATATCAAATATATCAATTTTAAACCATTTTTAAAATCCCAAAATAATAAATAAGTCTTGTGAAGCACCAAACCAAAAACCAACATAATAATAAGTCTTTTTAGTCTACCAAAACCCAAAAATAATAATCTTAAACTTCTCCCCCTTTGTCATCAAACAAAAAAGGAAATAATGCCATCAGTCAAGATCTACCATTGCGGCACGCTGAGCAGCCCTCTGTGTGAAGTTAGGTTAGGCGATGATTGGCACGATGAATCCTTTCGGCAAGGGTAAGATCAGCAGCAAATTGAGGAGGATGATAAATGAAAGTTGCAGGTGGCAATGGTACATCAAGGAAATCACCAATATACTCGGCTAGCCAGTTACAATGAACCCATTCAGTAACAGTAGAGTGTTTACGCTGCATATGTAACTTAGAGCCTACGTCGTTAAAATGCATAGCCATGAACTCAGCCAATTCGCCAACCTGATTGCTTAAAAACTTGATTTCCTGACTCAATTGACAAGTATTTTGGTTTAGTTTCCGTTGCATAACCTCTGCCAAAGCAGTGGTTTGCAATTCAAACCCAGCTTGTAAATAAATAAACTCATCCTCAAGGTTCTGATAAAGTTTATTAATCTCAGGTGCACCCAAAGGTAGTTTGCCTTTCTCCAACATAGACATACAATTGTTGAGACTAGACATCTCAAGTTGCAATTTTTTCTTGATTACCAATAATAATTTTCAACATGTCAACAATCTCAAAAGGAGACTGAGTAGGTGGCAGTACAGGGGAAGATGGAATTGATATGAGAGGGATATGATTATCAAAAGTGATACGAACAAACTGACCGTCAGTAAAAGCAATACGAGACAATTTTAGAGTACTAACACTCAGTGAATCAGTCACAGCAATAGAGATTTCATCGTCAAAGGAAATTTTAAAATGATTAAAGAGAGTGGTGAGACTGGCGCTATAAGGCAAACACGTTTTTGTTTTTCGCAAACAACTCGTCATTTGATGTAGCAACATTTGAGATAGATTAAAAGACATACCTTTCAAAATCATAGAAATAATTATCAAATCTTGATAGGTAAAATCAGCACCTCCACCTAAGTGGGGCAAAAAAGTATACCTAATCAGATGATGAAGCACACATACAAGAGGAGAAAAATCTACTGTTTTGGGAGTAAAAACATCATTAATTAGAGGATTATCCATGATAATCTGTAATTGTTCTAAAGGGGTAAAAGGAAAATGGACAGCCCCTTTTCGAGTAAATGGACAGACACCCGTGAATGGAATGTTTAGAATGATACCAAATTCCATGACAATGAAATATAATGATTTTCCTTTAACAAAAGACGTGTAAAAATCTCCATGACACTCCAAATTAGTATAAAACTGCTGAACTAGTCTAGGATATGTAACTGAGGGAGGAAAATCATGGAAGAAATACCATATGATTCAAACAAATTTTCAAAGGAGACTCCTGATAGCATATTTGATCAACAGATTTTTCATAAACAAATTATTTAGGGAAAATAACAGTCTTAAACCGAACCTTATAAGCATTACTACGAAAGAAGTTTTTAGGAAGGTCAGAGGTGAGGATAGGGTTTACCGAAATGGTGGTGGTGTAAACTCGAGCTTACACGATGGAATCGTTAACTTCCGCCGTCGAATGGTCCTGGTGATTTCAACAAGGATGGATTGAAGTTTGATTCGTCAGAAGATGAAGAGTCCAAGGACTCAGTTTCCACAGACACGACCTTTTTCATTTTTCTTTATTTACGCGAAGGTCCGACAGACGATTGAGGAGGTACCGGCGTCTGATCGTCGTCAGAATCGATCATCGAACACTTGTGTGTCTGGGTTCTCATGGTGTTTGAGGTTTGACAATAAGGATAGAGAAGATGAGTATAAAGTGAGAGAGAAAGAAAGTTTAAAAAAAATCTGAGATGTGAATAGAATGGAGAGGGATAAAGAGTTAAATAAAAGAGACGGAAGCATGTACTCTGTACACCCCTACACACTTACGTTTCCAAAGAAACCCCAACCGTCCTATCTTTTCGATTTTCAAAAGCCATTAAGATAGATGCGTAGAATATCACGTCCATAAATTAAGGACATAATGAGCAGCCAAAAAATCATACTATCAATTATCCTAATTTTAAACGTTAATAAGATAAGCATGTAGAATAAGATAAAATAAAGATGATGCAGATCTTAAAATTTTCAAAAAGAGTTATGTGATACACATTCCAAGTTCTCTTCCCAGCATAGAAAATCTGTCTTAACTTAACGGCTTAGTAAAAATATCTGCGATTTAATTTTCAGTCGGAATAAAAAATAATTTAATTAAACCTTTTGACACACTATCTCTTAAAAATGATGTCTTACTTCTATGTGTTTTGTATGTGAGTGTAACACAGGATTTTTAGAAATATCTATAGCACTAGAATTATCACAGTATATGGGCACACATTCATATAATATATCAAAATCACATAGGGTTTGTCTCATCCATAAAATCTGAGAACAACAACTTCCTGCAGCTAGGTATTCACCCTCAGTAGTTGAAAGAGCCACTGAGATTTGCATTTTACTATGCCATGATACGTGACTTTATCCCAAGAAAGTACAAGCACCACTCGTACTTTTTGTATCGATTTGACACCCTGCATAATCAACATCTGAATAACCTATTAGTTCAAAGTGATTGAAAATTGGATAAAATAACCCTAAGTTAATACTACCACTTAAATATTTCAAATTTCTTTTAACAACATTTAAGTGTCTCTTTGGGTTTAGCCTGAAATCTTGCACACAAACAAACACTATATATTATATCGGGTCTAGAAGCAGTTAAGTATAATAAGCATCCAATCATACGTCGATATTTTGTTATATCAACATCAATACCTTTGTCATCAGTGGTAAGATTTATTTAGGTGCTTATTGGTGTACCTTTTGAGTTAGATCCTTCAAAGCCAAATCTCTTGAGTAATTCTTTTTTGTATTTCGTTTGATGGATATAAATTCCTTCCTTCGTTTGCTTGATTTGAAGTCCCAAAAAGTAATTAAGCTCTCCCATTAAGCTCATGTCAAATTCTTTATGCATGCAATTGGAAAACCACTCACAAAGAAGATCATTAGTAGCACCAAATATTATATCATCTACATATATTTGAACAATAATGATATCTAAATTCTTATGCTTAATAAATAATGTAGAATCTATTTTACCTCTAATAAATCTGTTTGACAAGAGATACTTACTTAAACTTTTGTACCAAGCCCTTGGAGCTTGTTTCAAGCCATAAAGAGCTTTCTTTAATTTGTAAACATGATTAGGATATTTTTCATGCTCGAATCTAGGAGGCTGTTTTACATATACCTCTTCATTGATGTATCCATTGAGGAAGGCGCTCTTTATGTGTAATACCCGAGAATTTCCATGTGTTATGAATATATTAATGGGAATAAATATTTATTTGAATATAAATGATTTCGTGTTATGAGACAAGTTAACTCAATTATATTGAAGTGATTAATGTGGAGTTGTAACAAACTCGCTGAAATGCCTTGTGTGACACCGTGATGAGAAATAGTAGTGATTATATTAACTAATGAAAGAATTTTTAAGGCAAAATATTAATTGATAGTTATTAGAGGATATTAATTAATCGCATATAATTATGTGATTCCATATAAGGAAATACACTCTTAAACTAGTAACATCACCAATATGACAGTTAATTCATGTTGTGTAAAAAGATTGTGGAGATGAATGTTCCAACTGGCTTGAAGCTAAGCTAGTTTGGCAATCGCCAGTATATGTACGAGTCTAGCGCCCTCCCAACAATACAAATCGCTAGATTGTGCGATGATCGATTGGAGAAAATTAATTTTCTACTTTAGAGATAAAATGGAACACTCTTGTTATATGTGTGACATTAATAAAACTTAGGATAAAAGTACATTATTTTAATATAAGGTACTTAATAGTAAAGTGAAATCTTATGTAATTGTAATACAAAAATGATTAAATCTCTGTGTATTCTAGAAACTGAGAAAAGAATTAATAAACATTAATATTATTATAATGTGGTTATGTGAGTAGTAAAAAAATAATTATGGAACTACTTGGATAATAATACTAAGCTACGTTATTTTATTGTGTGTATTTAATGTACATGGACTATATGATGTGACTATATGATGTGAGTATATAAACACATTTTTAGTTAACAAAGTAACTAAATTGGACTTAGATAACCTATTGCTGAGATTTATTCTCTTGTCCCAAATTAAGTGGCACTATAGTACATGAACAGTGGCTAAAAGCTAAGTTATGTAACTTTCAAGCTTCTAAATCCTAGGTGATCATGGCTAGTAAGATGGCTGGTATTGAGTTCTTAAATAACTCCTTAATAACCTTTGTTCCCTTTCATTACACCATAGACTCCAACCTTGTGTAATGTAAATGTCTAGTCCATATTTTCTTTATAAATAGAAGCTTGATTTTAAGTTTATATGTTGCTAAAAATTATTTGAGAAGTCTTAGTTGGAGAGTTCTAAGTTACTGAGCATTGTAGAAGCCTATTCAGTGTGTGAGGAGTCCAATTTAAGCTTAAGAAGGTATAATTTCTAATTATGTTCTTGAAATGGGTCTTGTTTGATTCTTGGAATTACTTGAATTTCTATGTTAATCAAGATGAATTAATATGCTATAAGATGTTTAAGAAGTTTACATACACGTATGGACTCTTTAATGATGGTTTAGAACAAGTTTAAATGGATAGAAATCAAGTTGGTTGTTACTCTTGCAAAATAGAGAGTGCTGCATACATTCTGAACGAACTTAAGCACGGTAGCATGACCCTAATTGTACTACTACTGTTGCGGTAGCATTACGTTGGCCTCTTAGTTCAGTTGTGTTTTTTATTTTCAAATATGATTAGTGTTAGTCAATCATCATGGCTTAAACTAGCATGCAAGCATGTGTACTGTGTATATATAAGTATATTAATCTAAGTTGGGCATGTTTTACTAAGATTAGCATGATTAACGAAAGTATGTAATTTAAAATGAATTTAGGAACTTTAGAAACGAACTTGGTGAGGATTAATGACATGTTTATATACTAACTTTCCAAGCATGTTGGTATGATATAGAAATGTATGAATAACCCGTTGACTTGTGTTTATATGATTCATAAGGGAACGTGAACATGTTGAGCTTATTAGTAAGCTTCACTAATGAAAATAAGAATTGTGAACATGAATATTGACATGCTACCTTGAGGGTTAGAATCTGATATTTATGAACATGTTTGCTGATACTCTTAGACTCACTCATGTAGCATATATACCATGCTTAAGTATCATAATTCAAGTGAAACATAAACGAAGAATATTTTCAATCAAAACAATGCTAATTACACATATGTGATATAAATACTCACAAAGTATGCCAAATATGGGTTATATGACTATCTTGTATGTTTAGAAGGCAAGTATGTTAGACTTTGTGGTTACATGACCTTGAATGACTTCAAATTGTTGAAATGTTTAACTTATAACCATGTTATGAAAGAAGGGACCTAGACTGACTTAAGAAGGACCTAGGTAACTAGATACTTGATTTTGTGATAAACATATAGGCTGATGTTGTACCATATGTGCATACTTGAATCATGTCAGACATGAATAAAGAATGTGTTAGCAAATGAGCATCTTGTACTTATAATACGCTATAAATAGGATTCAAAAGTGTTGATTTATTAACGTGGATAAACTATGCTTAAGGCAAGTATCTTAAACCCTTGTATTACTTTATTCAACGGATACCGTAAGCAAGTATCTAAACCTTATTTCTTTGAATGCAAGTTAGCCCACTTATCATTCAATTGAACAAGTATGTTTAAACTCTCGTGAAAACTATTATTCATGTTGAACTTGGTATTGTTCTTAAGTATTGTGAAAGTGTCTATGTAATTGATTCAGCTAGAATATATGCATGTTTATAAAACTGTCCAAAGCAATTGACTAGTGCAAAAATCTTGAAAACTGAGTTGAACAACCCTTATGGTAAGAGGAGTGTATGTTGTTGGAAACCCCAACACATGAGTGGATATTATTGTGGTGTTATGCATAACATAGAGTATTGTAGATTGATCATCTATAGTACTTGATTCTTTTGCGTTATCAGTTTAATATTGGTAATTCTAGTAGATGTTCAATAGTCCTTAGTGACTCCTCAACATAAATTGTTTTATCCAGTTGGACACGTTGCTAGCCTTTGAATTCATATATACATGTTGATCTATATTGAAATATCATTTCATATCCCAAAGATTTGATTCGAGAATTGTTGATACTCATTGTTCATTATATTATTCTCAGACTCTGAGACTATACCTTGATATATATAACTCTTGATTTAATACTTATCACCCTTGTTGTATATTACTTGTTGGGAAATTTGTGCTCATTCTTGCTTATTTAAAACCTTTTAGTTAAGGAAGAACATGTAAGTGTCTCTGGCAAAGACAAGGGTAAGGGCAAGGCTACCGACTAGCTTGTTCCTTTATGAATTAAAATTATTATGTTGTATTAAGACTGTTTTTAGACTATGTTTAAGCTTAAGTAGGATTATGTAATAAGTCTTTATTTGATATTATTATGTAATCTAGTAAGTACTGTAGGTTGCGAGACTTGGGGGAATAATTATAATAAAACATTGTATATTATTCTAAATTAGATATTCAGCTGTGAATGTGTGATTTTAGTTATTATTGTATTACTATGAGCACATGATGAACCAAATTCGAGTGACCAAGTGGCGATCTGAATTTGGGGGAGTCACAGGTTGGTATCAAAGCCATAGTTATAAACCTTAGGAGTGAGTGTCCTTAGATTATAACTCAGGAGAACTTAGAAGTTAAGAAGGAGATAAAACTCATGTAGAGTTTTCCTTGAGAGACTTAGTGCGTTATGAAATGTAACTTCATCCTATACAATGAACTTATGTTTATTGAACATTCTAATGGAGTCGTTGTTTATTTGTCTTGTGTTGGTGATTGTAGGATGACCGGCATGGGAGGACCTAGCTAAGTATTAGAGGAGGATCTGCTTGACATCCACGTGGTATTTGAGACACCCTTGATAGCAGAGCCTATATCAATAGTGGCCCCTATCGATGACGATGACGATGATGATGAGGAGGAGATGGAGTCTGATCCAGAGGAGCCCGAGCCTATGGAGGACTCCGACAAGGCTACGTTTGAGGATCGAATATTACAAGAGTATGAGGAGCAGATTTTAGAGTAAGGGTGTAGAGTGGAGGAGCTGGAGGCTGAGGCTAGGGAGAGGGAGTCTGAGTTCCAGCAGTTGAGAGACGAGGACCATCAGAGGAAATTAGCAATGCTGGAAATGGAGGTTGAAATTGCTCACCGTAAGGAGGCAGGGATCCAGATGGGGACTTTGTTTCACCGAACGGTGGATAGGAACGTTGAATTGGTAGGGAAGCTAGAATAAATGGAGCAGAGGGTTTTGAGTGAGAGGACGGAGAAGGAGTCTCTCCAAACTCTGTTAGAGATGGAAGTAATGGATCGGATTCACTTTGAGGAGAAGTGGGAGGAAGCCATTGATAGGGCGGATGATCTAGAGGATGAGGTGCGATGCAAGAGAAGGAAGATGAACAAGATGGGCTATGCTTTACGCACGGCCATAGAGAGATTGATCGATGGGGTAAATCATTACCCAACTGAGCAAGGACAGGCTCGGTATAGCATAAGTCGAGATATGGTGGTGCACATCACACAGAAGGAATACCAGAGTGCCATGGAGTGTGGGATGTTAGATTGAGTCTAGAGGATGAAGTCTAGTAGTTGTTGTGAGACCCCAAATTTTATGAATAAAGATTTAAATTTCTCAAAATATTTTTTTGAATATTATGGTATGGATTTGATATAATTTTATAGTTGTGGGTAATATTTATAAATTTTGCAAAGTAAGCAAGTTGTTATATAATATTTGATTGGACAGGGAATATTCGTACGACGACGCAATCATTAGTGGACCCCACAACGAATTTATTGTCGTAGTAAGAAAATGACAGAATTATCTTTTTATAACGGCGAAAGTGTTACCATTAAAACTGTTGAACTACACGGTAGTAAAAGTACATTAATACGCATGGTTGTATAGTAGCACACGGTATTGATTATTGATGCTTACGTGAAAAGTCACTCAGTTATTGCTACAATAATTGCTGCATCATATCTCTCATATTATTAATTCAATTATTGTCACAGTATTATCTACATAATATTTATTATTATTAAATCAGTAATTGAGATGGCAAAGTTATTCATATTTTTATTTGCAATATTGACAATGTCTAGAAGTTACATCGAGGAGAGGTTTGGTCACCTAATTGCGGCCTTGATAAGGAGAAATCCTTATCGGAAAGCCCCCTCTTTCCTGGGAACGACCTGGTTGTTAAATATTGTTTATTATAATATTGATGATGAATAAGTTTGTGTTGATTAAAGATGAAATTGATAGTTCCATGGTGTTGGAATTATTAGTGTTAGTGAAAATCGACATTTATTTCTATAATAATTGATGTCTGGAAGTTATATTGACCAATCGGGTAATTAACTGGATAAATGAGCAATTAATTTCTATTGATTCACATGATTATAATTATTTGTTCACATGTGTGTACTATTGATCCACATTCATTTACTATTAGGGGAGTTGGTGCAAAATTGATAATACTTGCATGACTAAGTTAAAAATGGAGGTATAGATGGAGGTACTATACTGTAATTCATATTTTAACATGTCTAGAACTATTGATTCACATGATTTACTATTAGGGGAGATGGGGCAAGTTTGATAATACTTGCAGGAAAAAATTAAAAATGAAGGAAAAGAGGAAGGTATTATATTGTAATATTCCGAGCTCCAAAACGTGCAATTATCGAAACTATATTTTCCTATAAATAAAAGCTCATTCCTTCATTATTTTTCACCAATTTACTAAAGCTATAGAGTAATTATTATAGAGAGAAAGAAGAAGAGAAGTCTGTTACCTCACTATTCCAGTAATTCTAGTCTTCTTTTAAAGTAAGGGGTATTATTCTTTCGTATTCATGAAGAGAGCTTCTGTTATTCACTTCTTTATTATTATGTTGGAATAACCTGTTTATGCGAAGTACCTCATACATGGTGAAATTCTTCTGTTATTCTATTCTTTATTATTATGTTGGAATAACCTGTCTATGCAAAGTACCGCATACATGGTGAAATTCTTACATTATTCCACTCTTTATTATTACATTGGAATATCACATACTATGAGGATTACGCATGACACGGTTCCATTTTTATTATTATTTTGGAATTTCACATGCATGCGTATTACACGCATGACACAGTTCCATTCTTTATTATTCTATTTTGGAATAACCTATACATGCGGTCTATCGCATGCACAGTGAATTCTTACATTATTCTATTCTTTATTATTACATTTGGAATAACATGTCTATATGGATTACCGCATGCATGGTGAATGATCCTTCATATTCATTCTTTATTAAATTGTGGAAATGATGCATCTACATGGATTCTGCATGGCGGTGAAAATCCATTTGCGATTTAAGTATATTCTATTATACTTTCGTATGAGATATCATTTCTTTTGTACTCATCATGGAATATAATTTTCTTTGGTATTTTTTTTACTAGTTACTATTCACGGGTTACTATTCACTCTAGTATTATTCACTCTCGGTATTAGGGGCACTTTTAGGTAATAGAAGTACTATTAATAGTTCTATTCACCCAAATTACTATTCACCCGAATATTATTCACTCGGGTATTTGGGGTACTTTTCATGATGGGGTACTATTCACGAGGTACTATTCCTGAAGTACTATTTACAGGGAACTATTCACGGGATACTATTTACCCAAAAAATATATTTCTTTTCTGTCCAAATTATTTTTGGTTCATGAATATTATTCTTGAATTTTACTCTACAAAGCAATATCATGTTGACAACTTGGATATTTTAAAACTCTGGATAAATTTAAAGTCTTTAATATTTATCCGTGATTTCATTTGATTAATGCTTATATCATTGTCATCATCCTCATGCTTATATTGTGATGAAAGTCATCTTTGGCTTACGTGCATAGATGACTGTTGACTGGTACGATTATGACCATGGATCATTCGGTATAATCGTTACTCGTAATGTTACAAATGATGTGGTAAAAGTCCTCATTGGCTCGTAGTGCATTGATGGACAATTGTTGGTATGATTATGACCAGGGATTATTCGGTATAATCATGACCATTGATGATTACATGAATATCCTTGGCCCATAGTGCAGGGATGATTCGATGATGTGGTTTATTTATTAAGCTGAGTCTTAGCGATAAAATTGATGAAAAACTTTTTAAATCATAGAAGATAGTAGATTTTATGCTCTACTTGACTCTTCTAATGGATTGCTTATTTTCGCTGCAGTTGTTGATCTAAAACTTGTTGTCTATTGTATACTATCAGTTGTTATACTGTTGAAGGCTAAGGATAATTTATTCTGCATTATCTTAGTCATAATATTTCTTACTGGGCTAGTTGAGCTCACCCTTTCTTTCATTGTTCTCTTCAGGAAATGAGAATATAGCTAGGAAGAGTCGGGGAATGGAGTGATGGTCCAGGATAAATGGCTTTAGTTGTCCTCACTATTCTACGAAATAGTGTGATAACAAATGTAATGAGGACTCTATTTGAGAGTGGATATTGTCTAGAAGGCAATATTCTTGTTTAAACTCTCAGCTATATTTTGTCGTATTTTGCACGATAGTTGTATAATTAAGTTTGTATTTGATTTATGTACCATGTATTTGGCGACTCAAGATGGGTGATGTATACTTGTTTTGGGGGCGTCACAGTTGGTATCAAAGCAATAGAAAAGAGCCCCGAGCCTTTATCTGGTGACTTCCAAGTCTTGGGATGCACTGAAGCCAGACTTTCCATAGGGGACGCCGTGAGTAACACTGGTAAGTTGATAGGTATCATTGTGAGGTGCTATCTAAGTCTTGGATGTGGGTCACAATTGGTATCAAAGCTGGTATCAAAGCTTATGGATATGATCCCTGGCTGAGATGTGAGACAAGAACTAGGAGGGGAGAGACGGGGAATTCCTTCGCTAGTACGACTTTCCTAAGTTTATTTGGTATTTAATTGGTCGGTCAGAGTATAGGGATAATATGTGATATGATAATTAACCCTTGTTTTGTGGCAGTATTTGAAAATGGTATTCGAAAATGTTGAGATAAGCAATCAAACACATGAGACTTTTGAGTAACCATAGATTAATACCCAGGATAATGTGCAACATGAAGACAATAATCCTCAAGTAAACAATAACACCGATGAAATGATGAACGATGGGATGTTTAGAGGCTTTATGCAATTCATACAACATCAGGCAAGAGAGACTCCTGTTTAAAATGCAGGTGGAAACAATGGCAACCCACGGCTGGTCACTGCTAAGCAGTTCAAGGAGCTGGGGCCACCAAAATTTTTGGGAAAGCAAGAACCACTTAAGGCGGAGATGTGGTTAAAGCAGATCACCAAGATATTTGATATCTTGGGATGCTCCGAGGAGCAAAAGTTTCCCCTTGCCACCTTTATGTTGCGTGAAGAAGCTGATTCTTGGTGGGAATCACATAAACGCGTACTTGACTGGCCTCAAGATGTCTTGGGAGAAGTTCCAAGAGTTGTTCAACGACAAGTACTTTCCTGAAAGTATTCATCAATGAAGGAGGTGGAGTTCATTAAGTTGGAGCAAAACAATATGGTATGTAATGCATGATCGAGGCTAAATTTGAGGAGTTATCCCGGTTTGCATCCCATTTGGTCGATAATGAGGAGCGAATGACGTGAATGTTTCTAAGAGGTTTGAAACCCGATATACGTCAATACCTAATTTCTCACAAACTTTGTTTATATTCAGATGTTGTGAATAGGGCTCAGTTATTGGAGCGCGATAATGAGTCAACACAACCAAAAGGCAACGATCAACAACACGATAATAATCGTACCAGTGGCAACGGGCATCGGAACAATGATAACCATCGTGGGGGAAATTATCATTCCAAGAATGGTAAGCACTTCTGTGGTAATCATGGCCAAGATAATAGAAGTTGAAAATTCAAGAAGAGAAGATTTAACGATGATGGGAAGACGTCGGCAGCAGCACCAACACCAATAAAAAATTCTAGGGGAGAAGAACGACCGCCAGTTAGATTCTATAGATGCGGAGAGAAGGGACACATAAGTCCAAACTGTTCACAGCCTTCCTAGGTATGTTTTAGTTGTGGAAAAGATGGTCACATAGCTCAATTTTGTCCTATAGCAAAATTAAGTCTAGCTGGGGCGGTGGCACCAAAGGCGGATACGGACAAAACAAAGTCGGTGGTTTCAGGAAGAACATTTTTCGTAACTTCTCAAAAAGTAACCCGAACGAAGTTAGCATGAGTTAGTTAATTATAAATTCTTACGAAGTCTATACCTTATTAGATACCGGTTCTACCCATTCTTTTATCTCTCTTGCTTGCGCTCAACGTTTAAATTTGACTCCGGAGAAATTAGACTTTGACTTATCGGTTGAAACTCCATTAGGAGAAACCTTCATTTCATGTCTTATCCAAGTCATGGATGAGAGTCACAATTTTAAATGATATTTCTATCGTTAATAAATTTCATGACGTATTCTCGAAGAACTTCTGGCATACCCTAGGCGTGAAATCGAATTTTTATTGACCCCGATACAAAACCCATTTCTTGACCCTTAAATATTTCTTCAACCAAAATGAGCGTATAATGCGCTAAAGACGTTGGCTCGAGCTGTTGAAGATTACGACCATACCATCCAATATTATCGTGGAAAAAGTGTAAAATCCCAAATTTTACGAATAAAGATTTAATTTTCTCGAAATATTTTTTTGAATATTATGGTGTGGATTTGAGATAATGTTATAGTTGTGGGTAATATTTATAAATTTTGAAAAGTATGCAAGTTGTTGTATAATATTCGTTTGGTCGGGGAATATTCTTTTTGTCGGGGAATATCCGTTCGACGGCACAATCATTGGTGGATCCCACAATGGAATTATTGTCGGATTGAGAAAATGACAAAAATATTTTTATGAAAATAATGACAGAACTTTTACCGTTAAAACTGTTGAAACACCCGGTGTTAAAAAATACGATGTCTGCGTGGTTGCATAGTAGCACTGCTGTATTGATTATTGATGCTTACGTGAAAGTCACTCAGATTTTGTTCAATTATTACTACTGATGGTTGTTGCATAGTATCTCACGTTATTTGATTCAATTATTGTCGATATTTGATATATTATTAAATAATTAATTGAGATAACAAAGTTATTAGTATTATTATTTGCAATATTAACGATGTCTAGAAGTTCTGCCAAGGAGAGGTTTGGTCACCTAATTGCGCGCCAATAGGGAGAAATCCTTATTGGAATGCCCCTCTTTCACAGGAGCGACACGGTCGATTAATATTGTGAATTATAATAATGATGATAAATGTTGTTAAATATATTGAGGTGTCTTTTATGAAGTCACGAAAGTTTATATATATATATATATATATATATATATATATATATTTTTTTTATTAGTATTATTAATGTAATAAAAGCGAAAAAGCTTTTTATATATAAAACATAATACTTTTATAAAGTTATTTGTTTTATTAGACAATAATTAGAATATAATATATTTTATTATGCATAGTGTTTTGCATAGTAAAATCTTTTATATATAAAATGAATACTTTTATAAAGTTATTTGTTTTATTAGACAATAATTAGAACATATTATATTTTATTATAAATAGTATCTGCATAGTGTTTTGCATAGTAAAATCTCTTTATATAAAAAGCTGAATGCTTTTATAAAGTTATTTGTTTTATTAGACAATAATTAGAATATATTATATTTTATTATACATAGTGTTTACATAGTGCCTACATAGTATTTGCATAGTGCCTACATAGAGTTTGCATAGTAAAATCTTTTTATATAAAATAGAATAATTTTATAAAGTTATTTTTTTTATTAGACTATAAACAGAATATATTATATTTTATTTAAAAGATTTTGTTTTATTAGAATAATTTATGAATACTGCATAGTAAATTAATATGGACTGTCCGTTTAAAAGTAAATCAATCTGGACTATTTATGAATTAGTTACTATTTAGTCCATTCTCCTATAAATAGAAGTTCATTCTTTCATTATTTCTTACGAATTTACTGAAACTCTAGAGAGAGAAACTATAGAGAGAAAGAGGAAAAGTATTCTGCTACTCACTTTTCCAATATCCAGTTCTTCTAAGGTAAGGGGTATTATTTCTTTCGTATTCATGAAGAGAACTTCATTATTCCATTCTTTATTATTACATTGGAATAACTTTTGTATCACGAGTAACCCTATACTTGTTGAAATTCTTACATTATTCCATTCTTTATTATTACATTGGAATATCCAAATCGGTCTGAATTATGCTGACACCTCGTTCCATTAATTATTATTACGTAGGGAATAACTTTTATGCATGTCTGATCTATCGCATGCATGGTGATTTTTGTTGTTATTCCATTCTTTATTGTTACATTTGGAATATCACATTAGTAGCAATTTTGCATGACTGGTTCCATTATTTATTATTACATTGGAATAACTTGTCTGTCATTGATCTATCGCATGCTGGTGATTTCTTTTGTTATTCAATTCTTTATTATACTCAGTTGTTTAAAATTTTGACTTCTATACTCCATGAAATTAGTGGAATATCATTGATATTTGCGCTTCATCTAGTATCTTTTAATGGAAATATTCTTCTGAGCATTCTTGAATTTTACTCTACAAAGAAGTATCATAATAATTTGGACGTTATTAGTTCCTGGATAAATTAATTCTTGAACTTGTTTTATTGAATTCTTATATCATTGTCATCATCCTCATGTTTATATTATGTTGAAAGTCATCACGTGGCACATAAGAGTGCATAGTTGGACTTGGTATGATTATGACCGGGGATTAATTGGTATAATCATGACCTTAATGTTACAAATGATGTGGTAAAAGTCCTCGTTGGCGTAGTGCATTGATGGGCGAGTTGTTGGCATGATCATGACCATTGATGAATACGAATATCCTTGGCCCGTAGTGCATGGATAATTTATGGTTGTGATACTAATGAATATCCTTGGCGTGGTAGTGTAGGGATGATGTGGATTATTTATTAAAATTTGAGTCTCGGCGATAAAAGTGATGAAAAACCTTTTAAATCATAAAAAAGATAGTAGATTTTATTAAGTACTTGACTCTTTTAATGGATTGCTTGTTCCGCTGCAGTTAAACTTGATGTTTGTTATATTTTATCAATTTAACATTGTTAAAGACTAATGATAATTTATTTTGCATTATCTTAGTCATAATATTTCTTCTTGGGCTAGTTGAGCTCACCCTTTCTTTCACTTGTTATCTTCTTGAAATGAGAATATAGGCCGGGGACGAGTCGGGAAGCGGGTGACGGTCCGGATAATGACATTAGTAGTCCTTATTATTACATTAAATAGTGTTATAATAAATGTAATGAGGACTCCTTTGAGTGTGGATATTTTCTAGATGACAATATTCTTATAAAAACTCTCAGCTATTTTTTGTCGTATTTTTACACGACGTTTGTATAATTAAGATGTATTTGAATTCTGTACCATGTATATGGCGACTTTCGAATAGGTGATATATACCTATTTTGGGGGCGTCATAGTTATATAATAAAGCTTAGGATATGATCCCTGGCTTAGATATGAGACAAGAACTAGGAGGGGAGAGACGGGAAATTTCTTCGCTAGTATGACCTACCTAAGTTTATTTGGTATTTAATTGGGCGGTCAGGGTATAGAGATAATATGTGATATGTCAATTAACCCTTGTTTTGTGATAGTGTTTGAAAATGACATCTGAAAATGTTAAGATAAGCAATGGAGCAAAATAATATGAATGTATCGTAGTACGAGGTTAAGTTTGCGTAGTTATCCTGGTTTGCATCCCATTTGGTTGATAATAAGGAGCGAATGACGCGATTGTTTCTAAGAGGTTTGAAACCCAATATACGTCAATACCTCATTTCTCATACACTTTGTTTATATTCGAGATGTTGTGAATAGGGCTCGATTATTGGGCGCGATAATGAGTCAAAGACAACCAAAAGGCAATAACCAACAACACCATAATAATCGTCATGCCGAGGCAATTTTAGCCATCGAAACAATGATGACCATCGTGGGGGAAATTATCATGCCAAGAATTGTAACCACTTCAGTGGTAATCATGGCCAAGATAATAGAAGTGGAAATTTTAAGAAGAGAAGGTCATTTAGCTTGATTTTGTCATATAGTGAAGTCAAGTCCAGCTGGGACGGTGGCACCAAAGGCGGATACGGACAAAACAAAGTCGGTGGTTTCAGGAAGAACATTTTTCGTAACTTCTCAAAAAGTAACCCGAACGAAGTTAGCATGAGTTAGTTAATTATAAATTCTTACGAAGTCTATACCTTATTAGATACCGGTTCTACCCATTCTTTTATCTCTCTTGCTTGCGCTCAACGTTTAAATTTGACTCCGGAGAAATTAGACTTTGACTTATCGGTTGAAACTCCATTAGGAGAAACCTTCATTTCATGTCTTATCCAAGTCATGGATGAGAGTCACAATTTTTAAATGATATTTCTATCGTTAATAAATTTCATGACGTATTCTCGAAGAACTTCCTGGCATACCCTAGAGCGTGAAATCGAATTTTTTATTGACCCCAGTACAAAACCCATTTCTTCAACCCTTAAATATTTCTTCAACCAAAATGAACGTATAATGCGCTAAAGACGTTGGCTCAAGCTGTTGAAGATTACGACCATACCATCCAATATTATCGTGGAAAAAGTGTAAAATCCCAAATTTTACGAATAAAGATTTAATTTTCTCGAAATATTTTTTTGAATATTATGGTGTGGATTTGAGATAATGTTATAGTTGTGGGTAATATTTATAAATTTTAAAAAGTATGCAAGTTGTTGTATAATATTCGTTTGGTCGGGGAATATTCTTTTTGTCGGGGAATATCCGTTCGGCAAGACAATCATCGTGGATCCCACAATGGAATTATTATCGGATTGAGAAAATGACAAAAATATTTTTATGAAAATAACGGCGGAAGTTTTACTGAATTAAAAGCGCTGAAACAAATCTTAAGTGTTAAAGAAATGCGATGTCTGGCGTGGTTGCATAGTAGCACATTGTATTGATTATTGATGCTTACGTGAGAAGTCACTCGATTTTGTTCAATTATTACTCGATGAATTGTTGCATAGTATCTCACGTTATTTGATTCAATTATTGTCGATATTTGATATATTATTAAATAATTAATTGAGATAACAAAGTTATTAGTATTATTATTTGCAATATTACCGATGTCTAGAAGTTACGCGAGGAGAGGTTTGAGTCACCTAATAATTACGGCATGATAGGGAGAAATCCTTATTGGAATGCCCCTCTTTCACTCGGAACGACACGGTGGATTAATATTGTGAATTATAATAATGATGATAAATGTTGTTAAATATATTGAGGTGTCTTTTTTATGAAGTCACGAAAGTTTATATATATATATATATATATATATATATATATATATATATAATTTTTTTATTAGTATTATTAATGTAATAAAATGAAAATCTTTTTATATAAAACATAATACTTTTATAAAGTTATTTGTTTTATTAGACAATAATTAGAATATAATATATTTTATTATGCATAGTGTTTTTTGCATAGTAAAATCTTTTTATATAAAATGAATACTTTTATAAAGTTATTTGTTTTATTAGACAATAATTAGAACATATTATATTTTATTATGCATAGTATCTGCATAGTGTTTTGCATAGTAAAATCTTTTTATATAAAACTGAATGCTTTTATAAAGTTATTTGTTTTATTAGACAATAATTAGAATATATTATATTTTATTATACATAGTGTTTACATAGTGCCTGCATAGTATTTGCATAGTGCCTTCATAGAGTTTGCATAGTAAAATCTTTTTATATAAAATAGAATAATTTTATAAAGTTATTTGTTTTATTAGACTATAAAATGTAATATATTATATTTTATTTAAAAGATTTTGTTTTATTAGAATAATTTATGAATCTTTGCATAGTAAATTAATATGGATTTGTCTGCTTAAAAAGTAAATCAATCCAGGACTATTTATGAATTAGTTACTATTTAGTCCATTCTCCTATAAATAAGTTCATTCTTTCATTATTTCTTACAATTCTTTGAAACTCTAGAGAGAGAAACTATAGAGAGAAAAGAGGAAAAGTATTCTTTACTCACTTTTCCAATATCCAGTTCTTCTAAGGTAAGGGTATTATTTCTTTAAGTATTCATGAAGAGAACTTCATTATTCCATTCCTTATTATTACATTGGAATAACTTTGTATACGTGAGCAACCCTATACTTGTTGAAATTCTTACATTATTCCATTCTTTATTATTACATTTGGAATATCCCGTCGGTCTTAATTATGCCCGACTTTGGTTCCATTAATTATTATTACGAGGAATAACTTTTGTCTGTCTTGGGATCTATCGCATGCATGGTGATTTTTGTTGTTATTCCATTCTTTATTGTTACATTGGAATATCACGTCATGTGCCGCAATTTTGCATGACTGGGTTCCATTATTTATTATTACTCGCTGGAATAACTTGCATGCGATCTATCGCATGCACGGTGATTTCTTTTGTTATTCAATTCTTTATTATACTCGGTTTGTTTAAAATTTTGACTTCTATACTCCATGAAATTAGTGGAATATCATTGATATTTGCGCTTCATCTAGTATCTTTTAATGGAAATATTCTTCTGAGCATTCTTGAATTTTACTCTACAAAGAAGTATCATAACAATTTGGACGTTATTAGTTCCTGGATAAATTAATTCTTGAACTTGTTTATATTATGTTGAAAGTCATCTGTGGCCTGTAGTGCATAGTTGGACTTGGTATGATTATGACCAGGGATTAATTGGTATAATCATGACCGTAATGTTACAAATGATGTGGTAAAAAGTCCTCATTGGCCCGTAGTGCATTGATGGACAGTTGTTGGCATGATCATGACCATTGATGAATACACGAATATCCTTGGCCCGTAGTGCATGGATAATTTATGGTTGTGATACTAATGAATATCCTTGGCCGTAGTGTAGGGATGATGTGGATTATTTATTAAGCTGAGTCTCAGCGATAAAAGTGATGAAAAACCTTTTTAAATCATAAAAGATAGTAGATTTTATTCCGTACTTGACTCTTTTAATGGATTGCTTGTTCCGCTGCAGTTAAACTTGATGTTTGTTATATTTTATCAATTTAACATTGTTAAAGACTAATGATAATTTATTTTGCATTATCTTAGTCATAATATTTCTTACTGGGCTAGTTGAGCTCACCCTTTCTTTCACTTTTATCTTCAGGAAATGAGAATATAAATTTGAGACGAGAACCTGGAGCGGAGTGGCCTGTCGGATGATAAAGACATTAGTAGTCCTTATTATTCTGTTAAATAGTGTTATAATAAATGTAATGAGGACTCCTTTGAGTGTGGATATTTTCTAGATGACAATATTCTTATAAAAACTCTCAGCTATTTTTTGTCGTATTTTTACACGACGTTTGTATAATTAAGATGTATTTGAATTCTGTACCATGTATATGGCGACTCAGAATAGGTGATATATACCTATTTTGGGGGCGTCATAGTTGGTATTAAAGCTTAGGGATATGATCCCTGGCTTAGATATGAGACAAGAACTAGGAGGGGAGAGACGGGAAATTTCTTCGCTAGTATGACCTACCTAAGTTTATTTGGTATTTAATTGGGCGGTCAGGGTATAGAGATAATATGTGATATGTCAATTAACCCTTGTTTTGTGACAGTGTTTGAAAATGACATCTGAAAATGTTAAGATAAGCAATGGAGCAAAATAATATGAATGTATCGTAGTACGAGGTTAAGTTTGCGTAGTTATCCTGGTTTGCATCCCATTTGGTTGATAATAAGGAGCGAATGACGCGAATGTTTCTAAGAGGTTTGAAACCCAATATACGTCAATACCTCATTTCTCATACACTTTGTTTATATTCAGATGTTGTGAATAGGGCTCAGTTATTGGAGCGCGATAATGAGTCAGCACAACCAAAAGGAAATGATCAACAACACCATAATAATCGTACCGGGGGCAACGGCTATCGAAACAATGATGACCATCGTGGGGGAAATTATCATGCCAAGAATTGTAACCACTTCGGTGGTAATCATGGCCAAGATAATAGAAGTGGAAATTTTAAGAAGAGAAGGTCATTTAGCTTAATTTTGTCATATAGTGAAGTCAAGTCCAGCTGGGACGGTGGCACCAAAGGCGGATACGGACAAAACAAAGTAGGTGGTTTCAGGAAGAGCGTTTTTCGTGACTTCTCCAAAAGCGAATAACCCGAATGAAGTTAGCACGAGTTAGTTAATTACAAATTTTTTCAAAGTCTATACCTTATTAGATACCGGTTCTACCCATTCTTTTATCTCTCTTGCTTGCGTTCAACGTTTAAATTTGACTCCGGAGAAGTTAGACTTTGACTTATCTGTTGAAACTCCGTTAGGAGAAATCTTCATTACATGTGTTATCCAAGTCTTGGATGAGAATCACAGTTTTGAATGATATTTTTATTGTTAATAAATTTCCTGACGTATTCTTGAAGACTTCTTAGCCTACCCCTAGAACATGAATGTGAGACCCCAAATTTTACAAATAATGATTTAAATTTCTCGAAATATTTTTTTGAATATTATGGAGTGAATTTGATATAATGTTATAGTTCTGGGTAATATTTATAAATTTTGCAAAGTATGCAAGTTGTTGTATAATATTCGATTGGTCGGCGAATATTCATACGACGGCACAATCATTGGTGGACCCCACAACGGAATTATTATCGGATTGAGAAAACGACAAATATATTTTTATGAAAATAACGGCGGAAGTTTTACCGTTAATACTGTTGAACTACTCGGTAGTAAAAGTACAGTAATAAGCGTGGTTGCATAGTAGCACACGGTATTAATTATTGATGCTTACGTGAGAAGTCACTCGATTTTGTTCAATTATTGCTTCAAAGAATTCACGCGCCAGTATCTCACGTTAATTGATTCAATTATTGTCGATATTTTATATATTTTTAAATCAATAATTGAGACGACAAAGTTGTTAATATTATTATTTGCAATATTAATGATATCTAGAAGTTCTGCCAAGGAGAGGTTTGGTCACATAATTGTGCGCCGATATGGAGAAATCCTTATTGGAAAGCCCCCTCTTTCCTTGGAACGACCTGGTCGATTAATAGTGTGAATTATAATAATGATGATGAACTTTGTTTTATTTGTATTATTAATGTAATAAAACAGAAAAGCTTTTTATATAAAACAGAATACTTTTATAAAGTTATTTGTTTTATTATGCATAGTGTTTTGCATAGTAAAATCTTTTTATATAAAACATAATAATTTTATATAGTTATTTGTTTTATTAGGCAATAATTAGAATATATTATATTTTATTATGCATAGTGCCTGCATAGTATTTGCATAGGAAAATCTTTTTATATAAAACAGAATACTTTTATAAATATAAAAGTTATTCGCGTTTTATTAGATTATAAATAGAATATATTATATTTTATTTAAAAAGATGTTATTTTATTGGAATATTTTATTAAATCAATCTAGATCGTCCGTTTAAAAGTGAATCAATCTAGACCGTTCATGAATTAGTTACTATTCTATCCATTCTTCTATAAATAGAAGCTCATTCCTTCATTATTTCTTACGAATTCACTGAAATTCTAGAGAAAGAAACTATAGAGAATTCTTCTTCTATAATCCGAAGCGTATTTTACATTTAAGAAAGCTTTGAAGCGTAGTGCAAGTTTCTTCAAGTATATCCCCGCCTACCCCATCGTAGTACTCTTATTTATAAGGTAAGGGATATTATTTGTTGTACTAAATAAGGGTATTATTTCTTTTGTATTCATGAAGAGAACTTACATTATTCCATTTTTTTTATTCTCATTGGAATAACCTATATAATGCCATCTACCTATACTTGGTGAAATTCTTATGTTATTCCATACTTTATCATTATGTTGGAATAACTTTTATCTATCTGAATCTACCGCATACATGGTGAAATTCTTCCATTATTCCATTCTTTATTATTATGTTGAATAACTTTGTATATCTACAATACCGCATACATGGTGAAATTCTTCTATTATTCCATTCTTTATTATTCTGTTGGAACATCATATCGGTGCGAATTTTGGCTGATCTGGTTTCGTTATTTATTATTCTATTCGAATATCCTGTTTATGCATTTACGCATGACCTGGCTTCGTTATTTATTATTCTGTTGGAACATCCTGTCGATGCGAATTTCGCCGGACCTGGTTCCGTTATTTATTATTTTGTTGGAATATCATGTCTGTGCGTTTACGCATGACCTGGTTCCGTTATTTATTATTCTTTTGGAATAACCTATCTGTGCGGTCTATCGCATGCTTGGTGATTTCTTTTGTTATTCCATTCTTTATTGTACTCAGTTGGTTAAAGTTTTGACTTCTATACTCCATGAAATTAGTGGAATATCCTTGATATTTGCCTTTCATCCAATATCTTTTCATGGAAATATTCTTCTGAGCATTCTTGAATTTTATTCTACAAAGAAGTATCATGTTGATAATTTCGACGTTATTAGTTCCTGGATAAATTAATTCTTAAACTTGTTATATTGAATTATTATGTCATTGTCATCATCCTCATGTTTATATTATGTTGAAAGTCATCATGTAATGGCAGTAGTGCATAGATGGACTTGGTATGATTATGACCAGGGATTATTCGGTATAATCATGACCGTAATGTTACAAATGATGTGGAAAAATTCCTCATTGGCCCGTAGTGCATTGATGGACAGTTTTTGGTATGATTATTGCTATGGATTCTCTTCGGCCAAGGGTGCAAAGATGAATTGTTTTATGGCATGATCAGGACCGTTGATGAATACACGAATATCCTTGGCCCGTAGTGCATGGATAATTTGTGGTCGTGATACTAATGAATATCCTTGGCGTAGTGGTCGGGGGATGATGTAGATTATTTATTAAGCTGAGTCTCAGCGATAAAAGTGATGAAAAAACTTTTTAAGTCATAAAAGATAGTAGATTTTATTCTCTACTTGACTCTTTTAATGGATTGCTTGTTCCGCTGCAGTTAAACTTGATGACTATTGTATTTTATCAGTTTAACATTGTTGAAGACTAATGATAATTTATTCTGCATTATCTTTGTCATAATATTTCTTACTTGGCTAGTTCAGCTCACCCTTTCCTTCACTGTTCTCTTTAGGAAATGAGAATATAGTTGGGACGAGTCGGGGAATGGATTGACAGTCCAGATGATATTATTAGTAGTCCTCACTATTCTGTTAAATAGTGTGATAGTAATTGTAATGAGGACTCAATTGAGGACTCACAGTGTATGTTTTGTCGTATTTTACACGACAGTTGTATTATTAAGTTGTATTTGTATATTTAGTACCATGTATCTGGCGACCCAAGATGGGTGATGTATACCTATTTTAGGGGCGTTATAGTTAAATCAAATTTTGTACTGACCCCAGTACAAAACCCCATTTCTAAAACCCTTAAATATTTCTTCAACCAAAACGAACGTATAATGCGCCAAAGACGTTGGCTCGAGCTTTTGAAGATTACGACTATACCATTCAATATCATTATAGAAGAGCGAACGTGGTAGCTGACGCATTGAGTAGAAGATCGTATGCGTTTACGAGTGCGATGTTGTTAACACAAAAACCCATTTCGTATAACTTACAAATGATGAAGATGAGTTAAAGACTCTAGAGACCCACGTGAAGATAGCGAATATACGATTAGAATCGACTTTAATCGATAAAGTTAAAGCCGCTCAAGCTACATACTCAGAGCTGATGAATATGAAGAAGAAGGTTCAAGAGGGCGTTATTCTAGAAGTAAGAATCAATGAATAGGGGAAATCTCAACCCTCAATTTTATTGGTCCATTTGAAATCCTTGATCGAGTAGGAACTGTGGCCTATAGACTCGTTTTACCGCCAAGTATATCGCACGTTCATAACGTTTTTCATGTATCGATGTTACGTAAATATGTGGATGACCCGAACCACATTATTGAATTAGAACTAGACGAGATAGCAGAATATTTAACATATACGTGTTAAAATCTTGGATAAGAAGGATCGTATTCAACACTCAAAGGTTATACCTCAAGAGTTAGAATTTGAAATGAAGTCAAGGTATCCTCACATCTTCGACATACCAGGTACGTACATAAATTCCGACGACAAAATTTCATAAGGAAGGGAGATTGTAAAACCCCAAATTTTACGAATAAAGATTTAATTTTCTCGAAATATTTTTTTGAATATTATGGTGTGGATTTGAGATAATGTTATAGTTGTGGGTAATATTTATAAATTTTGTAAAGTATGCAAGTTGTTGTATAATATTCGTTTGGTCGAGGAATATTCTTTTTGTCTGGGAATATCCGTACGACGGCACAATCATTGGTGGACCCCACAATTGAATTATTGTCGGATTGAGAAAATGACAAAAATATTTTTATGAAAATAACGACGGAAGTTTTACCGTTAAAATTGTTGAAACACCGGTTATAAAGCAAATGAATAATGCGTGGGTTGCATAGTTGCACACGGTATTGATTATTGATGCTTACGTGAGAAGTCACTTAGTTTTGTTCAATTATTGCTACAGTAATTGTTGCATAGTATCTCACGTTATTTGATTCAATTATTGTCGATATTTTATATATTCTTAAATCAATAAGTGAGATAACAAAGTTATTAATATTATTACTTGCAATATTAACGATGCCTAGAAGTTCTGCCAAGGAGAGGTTTGGTCACCTAATTGCGCTACCAATAGGGAGAAATCCTTATTGAAAGCCCCTCTTTCACAGGAACGACACGAATGATGATAAATGTTTTTAAATATATTAAGGTGTCTTTTATGAAGTCATAAAAGTTTATATATATATATATATATATATATATATATATATATAAATTTTGTTATATTAGTATTATTAATGTAATAAAATAGAAAAGCTTTTTATATAAAATGTAATACTTTTATAAAGTTATTTGTTTTATTAGACAATAATTAGAATATATTATATTTTATTATGCATAGTTCTTGCATAGTGTTTTGCATAGTAAAATCTTTTTATATAAAATGAATACTTTTATAAAGTTATTTATTTTATTAGACATTAATTAGAATATATTATATTTTATTATGCATAGTATTTGCATAGTGCTCGCATAGTAAAATCTTTTTATATAAAAATGAATACTTTTATAAAGTTATTTGTTTTATTAGACTATAAATAGAATATATTATATTTTATTTAAAAGATTTTGTTTTATTAGAATAATTTATTAATACCGCATAGTAAATTAATATGGACCGATACATTTAAAAGTAAATCAATCTGGACCGTTCATGAATTAGTTACTATTCATCCATTCTCCTATAAATAAAGCTCATTCCTTCATTATTTCTTACGAATTCAATTTGAAACTCTAGAGAGAGAAACTATCTGAGAGAAAGAAGAAAAGTATTCTGCTACTCACTTTTCCAATATCCGATTCTTCTAATGTAAGGGGTATTATTTCTTTCAGTATTCATGAAGAGAACTTCATATTCCATTCTTTATTATTCATTGGAATAACTTTTTGTATCTGTGCTGCTACCTTAAACTTGTTGAAATTCTTCCATTATTCCATTCTTTATTATTACATTTGGAATATCCTGCTTGCGGTGCATATTACGTGCGACTGGGTTCCATTAATTATTATTCTGTTGGAATAACTCGTCTGCATGCGGCTTTCATCGCATGCATGGTGATTTCTTTTGTAATTCCATTCTTTATTATACTCGGTTGGTTAAAGTTTTGACTTATACTCCATGAAATTAGTGGAATATCCTTGATATTTGCACTTCATCCAAAGATCTTTCATGGAAATATTCTTACGAGCATTCTTGAATTTTACTCTACAAAGAAGTATCATGTTGACAATTTGACGTTATTAGTTCCTGGATAAATTAATTCTTGAACTTGTTTTATTGAATTCTTATATCATTGTCATCATCCTCATGTTTATATTATGTTGAAAGTCATATGTGGCCTGTAGTGCATAGATGGACTTGGTATGATTATGACCAGGGATTAATCTGTATAATCATGACCGTAATGTTACAAATGATGTGGTAAAAAGTCCTCATTGGCTTGTAGTGCATTAATGGACAGTTGTTGGCATGATCATGACCATTGATGAATACACGAATATCCTTGGCCCGTAGTGCATGGATAATTTGTGGTTGTGATACTAATGAATATCCTTGGCCGTAGTGCAGGTATGATGTGGATTATTTATTAAGCTCAGTCTCAGCGATAAAAGTGATGAAAAACATTTTTAAATTACAAAAGATAGTAGATTTTATTCTCTACTTGACTATTTTAATAGAGTGCTTGTTCCGCTGCAGTTAAACTTGATGTTTGTTATATTTTATCAGTTTAACATTGTTGAAGACTAATGATAATTTATTCTGCATTATCATAGTCATAATATTTCTTACTTGGCTAGTTGAGCTCACCCTTTCTTTCACTGTTCTCTTCAGGAAATGAGAATATAGCTGGGACGAGTCGGGGAACGAAGTGACTGTCCAGATGATAGCATTAGTAGTCCTCACTATTCTGTTAAATAGTGTGACAATAAATATAATGAGGACTCCTTTGAGTGTGGATATTGTCTAGATGACAATATTCTTATTAAAACTCTCAGCTATGTTTTGTCGTATTTTTACACGACGTTTGTGTAATTAAGTTTTATTTGTATTTTGTACTATGTATATGGCGACTTAGAATAGGTGATGTATACCTATTTTTGGGGGCGTCACAATAAGCGAACGTGGTAGCTTAAGCATTGAGTAGAGGATCGTATGCGTTTACAAGTGCGACGTTGTTAACACAAAAACCCATTTCGTATAATTTACAAATGATGAAGATAGAGTTAAAGACTCTAAAGACCCACGTGAAGATAACGAATATACGAGTAGAATCGACTTTAATCGATAAAATTAAAGTCGCTCAAGCTACACACCCGAAACTGATGAATGTGAAGAACAAGGTTTAAGAAGGCGTTATCTCAACTCTCGATTTAATTGACCCCTTTGAAATCCTTGATCGAGTAGGAACTATGGCCTATAGACTCGCTTTCCTGCCAAGTATGTCGGGTGTTCATAATGTTTTTCATGTATCGATGTTACATAAATATGTGGACGACCCAAACCACATTATTGAATTAGAACTAGACGAGATAGCAAAAGATTTAACGTATGAGGAGATATGTGTTAAAATCTTGGATAAGAAGGATCATATTCGACACTCAAAGGTTATACCTCAAGATTTGAAATCTGAAATAAAGTCAAGGTATCCTCATCTCTTTGGCATACCAGGTACGTACATAAATTTCGAGGGCGAAATTTCATAAGGATGGGAGATTGTGAGACCCCAAATTTTATGAATAAAGATTTAAATTTCTCAAAATATTTTTTTGAATATTATGGTATGGATTTGATATAATTTTATAGTTGTGGGTAATATTTATAAATTTTTCAAAGTAAGAAAGTTGTTATATAATATTCGATTGGACAGGGAATATTCGTACGATGGCACAATCATTAGTAGACCCCATAACGGATGTATTGTCGTAGTAAGAAAATGACAGAATTATCTTTTTATAACGGTTAAAGTGTTACTGTTAAAACTATTGAACTACCCGGTAGTAAAAGTACAGTAATTCGCGTGGTTTCATAGTAGCACATGGTATTGATTATTGATACTCACGTGAAAAGTCACTCAGTTATACTCAATTATTGCTACAATAATTGTTGCATCATATCTCTCATATTATTGATTCAATTATTGTCACAGTATCATCTGCATAATATTTATTATTATTAAATCAATAATTGAGATGACAAAGTTATTCATATTATTATTTGCAATATTGACAATGTCTAGAAGTTACACATCGAGGAGGTTTGGTCACCTAATTGTGCGCCAATAAGGAGAAATCCTTATCGGAAAGCACCCTCTTTCCTGGGAACGACCTGGTTGTTAAATATTGTGAATTATAATATTATTGATGAATAAGTTCATGTTCATTAAAGATGAAATTGATAGTTCCATGGTTTTGGAATTATTAGTGTTAGTGAAAATCGACATTTATTTCGATAATAATTGATGTCTGGAGGTTATATTGACCAATCGGGTAATTAACTTAGGAAAAATGAAACAATTAATTGCTATTAATTCACATGATTATAACTATTTGTTCACATGTGTGTACTATTGATTCACATTCATTTACTATTAGGGGAGTTGGTGCAAGATTGATAATACTTGCATGACTAAGTTAAAAATGGAGGTATAAATGGAGGTACTATACTGTAATTCGTATTTTCACAAGTCTAGAACTATTGATTCACATGATTTACTATTGATTCACATGATTTACTATTAGGGGAGATGGTGCAAGTTTGATAAAACTTGCAGGACTAAATTAAAAATGAAGGAAAAGAGGAAGGTATTATACTGTAATATTTCGAGCCCCAAAACGTGCAATTATCGAAACTATATTTTCCTATAAATAGAAGCTCATTCCTTCATTATTTTTCACCAATTCACTAAAGCTATAGAGCAATTATTATAGAGAGAAATTATAGAGAGAAAGAAGAAGAGAAGTTTGTTACCTCACTATTCCAGTATCTAGTCTTCTTCTAAAGTAAGGGGTATTATTCTTTCGTATTCATGAAGAGAGCTTCTGTTATTCCTTTCTTTCTTATTATGTTGGAATAACCTGTTTATGCGAAGTACCGCATACATGGTGAAATTCTTCTGTTATTCCATTCTTTATTATTATATTGGAATAACCTGTCTATGCGAAGTACCACATACATGGTGAAGTTCTTCTGTTATTCCATTCTTTATTATTCTATTAGAATATCCTATCTGTGCAGATTACACATGACCTGGTTCCATTCTTTATGATTCTATTGGAATTTCCTGTCTGTGCGTATTACGCATGACCTGGTTCTATTATTTATTATTCTGTTGGAATAACCTGTCTGTGCGGTCTATCGCATGCCTGGTGAATTCTTCTATTATTCCATTCTTTATTATTCTGTTGGAATAACCTATCTATGTGGATTACCGTATGCATGGTGAATGATCCTTCGTATTCATTCTTTATTAAATTGTGGAAATGATCTATCTACGTGGATTACCGCATGACGGGTCAAAATCCATTTGCAGTTTCGTACATTCTATTATACTAGTATGAGATATCATTTCTTTGTACTCGTCATGGAATATCATTTTCTTTGATATTTTTTTCTGAGTTACTTATTCACGCAAGTTACTATTAACCTTGGATTATTATTCACTCTAGTATTATTCACTCGAGTATTCGGGGCACTTTTCTTGTTGGAGTACTATTCATGAGTTACTATTCACCCAAATTACTATTCACTCGGGTATTTGGGGTACTTTTCATGTTGGGGTACTATTCACGAGGTACTATTTCCAAAGTACTATTCACAGGGTACTATTCACGGGGTACTATTTACCTGAAAAATATATTTCTTTTCTGTCCAAATTATTTTTGGTACATGAATATTATTCTTGAATTTTACTCTGCAAATCAGTATCATGTTGACAACTTGGATATTTTTAAACTCTGGATAAATTTAAAGTCTTTAATATTTATCCGTGATTTCATTTGATTAATGCTTATATCATGTCATCATCCTCATGCTTATATTGTGATGAAAGTCATATTTGGCTTACGTGCATAGATGACTGTTGATTGGTACGATTATGACCATGGATCATTCGGTATAATCGTGAATCGTAATGTTACAAATGATGTGGTAAAAGTCTTCAGTGGCCCGTAGTGCGTTGATGGACAGTTGTTGGTATGATTATGACCATGGATTATTCGGTATAATCATGACCATTGATGATTACATGAATATCCTTGGCCCATAGTGAAGGGATGATTCAATGATGTGGTTTATTTATTAAGTTTAGTCTTATCGATAAAGTTGATGAAAAACTTTTTAAATCATAGAAGATAGTAGATTTTATGCTCTACTTGACTCTTTTAATGGATTGCTTATTTCTGCTGCAGTTGTTGATCTAAAACTTGTTGTCTATTGTATACTATCAGTTGTTATACTGTTAAAGGCTAAGGATAATTTATTCTGCATTATCTTAGTCATAATATTTCTTACTGGGCTAGTTGAGCTCACCCCTTCTTTCATTGTTCTCTTTAAGAAATGAGAATATAGCTGGGACGAGTCGGGGAATAGAGTGATGGTCCAAGATAAATGGCTTTAGTAGTCCTCACTATTCTACGGAATAATGTGATAATAAATGTAATGAGGACTCTATTTGAGAGTAGATATTATCTAGAAGGCAATATTCTTGTTTAAACTCTCAGCTATGTTTTGTCGTATTTTGCACGACAGTTGTATAATTAAGTTTGTATTTGATTTATGTACTATGTATTTGGCGACTCAAGATGGATGATGTATACTTGTTTTGGGGGAATCACAGTTGTAGTATTTTATTTATGTGTTGTTTAAATTGTTGTTGTTAAATCTCAGTCTTTTGTGTAAGATGTGAGATAGTAGTAAACCCCAACTTTCGAAAAGTGTTAAAGGGGTAGTTAGCTAGTATTGTCTCCGTCTTTTGTGATAATAGGGGATATGTGTTATCATTTATAGCAGTATGCTAGAAAAGAACATGTATTGTAACCATTTGGCATATGAATATAAATGATCTTATTTAAGGAACATGTTATAAACTATTAGTTCTTTTTAATTGAGAAATGTCTAAGTATTATATTTAGATGATAAAATGAAAATTTTATGCTGCAGAAAAATGCCGCCTAGACGTAGAATAACTGTACCAGAAGAGTCAGTTAATGATGAGAGAGGACCGGTAGACCCGATATAGAGACTTGTAGATTTATTGGGAGAATCCATGAGGGGAAGGAATGAACCTATACCACCCGTTCCCCAAGCTGTCCCAGTAACATCTTTCAAAGATTTTAAGATTGTAGGACCCCCCAAAGTTCGAGGGGACTACTAACCCGATAGTTATGCAAACCTGGATCAAGGAGATTGAGAAGGCCTTCACTATAGCTCGTGTGGGTGAAGACCAAAAGACAGTATTTTCCACATACATGATGAGAGGCGAAGTGAACTATTGGTGGGAAGCTAATCAGTAGAGAGCGGGAGAAGGAACGATAACATGAGAGATTTACGACGCTATTCTTCGAGAACTATTTCCCAAAGAGTGTGAAGAGTAGAATGGAAGTAAAGTTTCTAAAGTTAAAACAAGGAGATATGACGGTGGCGTAATATACAGCTAAGTTTAACGAACTAGCGCGATTTGCGGAGCACAAAGTTGGGGATGAGGAAAGGAAGGCGAGATTCTTCGAGCAAGGGTTGAAGTCGTGGTTGTATAATAAGGTATCAGTCTTCCAGATTGATTCATTTACGACATTATTAGAGAAGGCAATCATTGCGGAAGGTGGCAGTGAGGCCTTAAGTCTATATCATAAGGAGAAGAAAAATAAGAACACTAGTAGTGAGCATCGTGGAAGAGGCAACAACTGAGGGAGTAACTCCGTAAAGTGAAAATGGGAAAACAACAACAGAAACAATAATCAAGGTGGGAGTCACCAGGGGAACTTCAAGAAAAGTACTAAAGCTCGTAACAAGCATGGAAGAAGTCATCAGGGGAGTGCTGAAAAGGAAAAATCACATGTTATAATTTGCGGCCAAGAGGTGCACATATCACCAAATTACCCAAAAGCAAAGAAGATCAGGGGATGTTTTACTTGTGGATCAACAGAGCACCAGATAAAGGTTTGCCCGAAGAAAGGAAGTGGTGGAGCTGGGGGAGGCCAGGGAGGAGGAAGCAAGTTAACGATTGGTGGACCTACGCAACCCAACTGATCGACCGCCCGAACCTTTAACATGACCGTCCAGGACGCAGTAGCTGTAAAGGACGTGGTGTTAGGTATAATCCCAACCAATAATATAAATGCTTATGTATTATTTGATTCGGGTGCCACCTGTTCGTTTGTATCCCAAGAATTTGCTAGTAAACATAGTACACCCCAAGAGCATTTAGAAGATCCTTTGAACATAGAAGTGTTGAATAAGGAAATAATCTCTATAGGATATGTTTATTGAAATTATCACACAAACATTAGAGAACACGAACTGAGCATTGACTTGATTCCTATTAGACTAGAAGAATTTGACGTAATACTGGGGATGGATTGGTTATATGACCATGTGGTGGTGATTGATTGTCAGAACAAGTGTGTGAACCTTCAGACTCCGAGTAAGTCAAAGGTAGTATTTTATGGTAGCTCATCGCTTAATCAATCGTGTTGCGTTACGATGATGCAGGCTAAGAAATTGTTAAGGAAAGGATGTGTAGGTTATTTAGCTTACATCATAAATACTCAAAAAAATGGAGTAGAAATTATTGATATACCTGTTGTGAATGAATTTCAAGATGTGTTTCCGGACGATCCGCCTGGTCTTCTGCCAGACAGAGAAATTGAATTCGTAATAGACTTAGCACCGGGGACATCAACGATTTTGAAACCTCCATATCATATGGCGCCAGTAGAAATGAAGGAACTGATGATACAACTTCAAGAATTAATGGATAAGGGTTACATGCGATCGAGTGTGTCTCCATGGGGAGCACCAATGTTATTCGTTAAGAAAAAGGATGGATCGATGAGGCTCTCTATCGATTATCGAGAATTGAACATAGTAACAATTAAGAACAGATATCCACTACGGAGGATAGGTGACTTATTTGATCAACTAAAAGGAGCAAAATGTTTCTTGAAGATCGATCTACGGACGAGATATCACCAACTGAAAGTGCGGGATGAGGACATACCAAAGACTACGTTTCGAACCCATTATGGACATTACGAGTTTTTGGTAATGTTATTTGGTTTGACTAATGCTCCGACATCATTCATGGACTTGACGAATCGAGTTTTCAAGCCATACTTGGATAAATTTGTAGTGGTTTTCATCGACAACATCTTGATCTACTCAAAGACAGAGGAAGAACAGGCCAAACATCTGAAGATTGTTTTGGAAGCACTATGAAAGAAGAAGATGTATGTGAATTTTTCAATGTGTAAATTTCAGATGAAGAAGGTTCAATTCTTAGGCCACGTGGTGGATGAGAATGGAATCTCAGTAGACCCCGAGAAAGTCGAAGCAGTAAGTAATTGGGAACAACCAAGAACCCCGACAGAGGTGAGAAGTTTCTTAGGGTTAGCTGGGTACTATCAAAGATTTATCTAGGATTTTTCTAAGATAGCGACCCTGTTGACTAATCTGATGAGGAAGATGGTGAAATTTGTGTGGATCGAAAAATGCAAAGAGAGTTTTCAAAATTTGAAGAAGAGATTGAGTGAGGAGCCTATATTATCATTACCAAATGATATGGGAGGATTTCTGGTGTATAGTGATGGGTCTCATAGAGGACTGTAATGTGTGCTAATGCAACATGGCAAAGTCATTGCATATACATCACGACAATTGAAGAATTACAAAAAATGATACACTGTAATAACCCGAGATTTTGAATAATTCGAATTTTATGAATAATTTTATTTTATTTATTTTAATTAATATTGATATTGATTATCAATATTATGCTGTTTATCTGTGATACGAGTCTTGAGAATTAGTTAATTTGTGTATTGACTGAGAAATAAGAGTAGAGTTGTGCTTAATTGAGAATTTAAAACCCCAACCCTAAGTTCGGATATGGATTCGATAGAAATCGTATTTATAGTAAAGGTATATGTGAGTACGCGTGTGTACTATTTAAAGTTATTGATCAATGATTGATTGGATAGGATATAAAGTTAATAAACTCTAAGAAGGGATTAAAAACCCTAATCTCAGGTTTACAAACCCTAACGTAAAGTTCGAAACCCTAAACGAATGTCGAAAAATCCTAATTTTGATTCATGAACTCTAAACCTTAATTAGGAAACCCTAATCCTAATTAGTAAACCCTAAAGTGATTAGTAAACTTTAATATAATTAGAAAACACTAATTATATTTTAGTTATCTTAATTTTCTATTTTAAAAACCCTAATTAGAAAATCTTAGAAACTAAAGTTATAAAACCTAAGGGTTAGAACCTTAGGGTTAAACCCTAAGGGTTGGATCAAAAGTCTAGTATGCCATTAAAATTATAAGCTAAATGTCTAAATTGCCCTTTTTATATTCTTTAATAGCTAACTTGCAAATATAGCCAAAATTTAGTTGGTGAACCACTCCATGTGACTAAAAACAACTCCAATCAGTAATTTATTGCAGAAACCTTAACTATATACATTGCATTTATATGATATAAAGATTTAAAGAGAGAGAAAGTCTAACATTTTGCTCATTTTGCTATCTTACACTCAACCTACTCTCTCTCTCTCTCTCTCAAAACCTCCGAAATTGTTAATTGTTTCAGTCACATAATAACCCTCTAAAACACCTAGATCAGAGTGGTAGAGCCAAGATCTAAGCATCTTCTAGAGAAGGTATAAACCCTAGCTAACATTTTGATCATGTATGCTTAAGCCAAGTTCATGTTTATGTGTTTATCTGTGTGCTAGAAGATGTTTCATGATGATTTATGATGATCCATCATAGATCTATAACATTAAAGTGCCTTAAAATGATGTTTTTAAAAAACTGCTCAAGAACATTCATAGCGGTCTTACAAGCAAATGTCAGTGGCTCTAGATTCTTCCTTGTTCATGATTTTTGTTGTTTTATGTTTTAGATCTGTAGTTTGATATGAGGTTTGTGATCTGGAAGTGGAATCACAGCCATTCCATTTCTAGATTTTGTGTTATTCTTGGTCAAAACTCGTTGACCGGGCATGACCAGATGATTTCTGGGTAACCCAGAAATCAAATATCAGTGTTTGACAACATTTTTAATCACTTTGATCTGTCTGATGATAAGAGATATGATGATGTTGTTGTAACCAGTATGTAGCCGGTCATATGTACTTTATATTTGTAGCTTTAGATCGTTTAAATAATCAACAAATCGAACGGAGTAGATGGTCAAAGTAGGCCATTAGACCATGACTTAGAATTTTTGGAATTTCCAAAAACTGTTTGCATGAACTTTCTGACAGGGTTTGACCAGATCAAATCTGGTCATTGTTTTGTACTCGGACTGATTTGTTGATTCCTATGTGTTCCTTGACGTATGGACTATAGATTGGAACCTTAAGAACACCAATTGGATGACCAGAACGTGTGGATAATTGAGCCACAAAGTGGGCAGTTGAAGCTGTCTGGGTTTCTGGGTAACTCAGAAAGTCCAAAAAGCTTCTGACAGCTACTTTGAAGCTCGTGATCGTGCAAATATGTAATGGTATGACATATATGATGATTGATTCGTGTAGTGTTACATAAACACTACATGATCAATGTTTAACATGGCCCAGAAACACTTTAAGATGAGAATTAAACGTGGTCAAACATGGCATGTTGGTAACTGACTGTCAGTGTTCTTGAGGCTCAAGAACACCAACAATGACGATTCATCGTTGCTATATAAATTATATCGACGGTTTCTAATAATTTTATTTTCATAATTTCTAGAAAATGATTAAAAATAGAAAATAAATTCTAAAAATTATAAAATGGTTTTAAAAATTATTTTAAATTATGAAAATAACTTTTGATAATTTGGAATATTTTTATTAATATTTATAATTATTTGAATATTAATGGTATTTAATTTATTTAATTAGTATATTAAATAAATTAGAGAAAAATGATTTTAATATTATAAAATCATTTTAAATACGAATAAAGTGTTTAAAAATATTTTGAGTTATAAAATTTAACTTTTAATATTTTTGGAGAATTTTCATTAATAATTTAATATTAATGATATTAGATTTATTTAATTATTATATTAAGTAAATGAATTAAAAATGGTTTTATTGATTTAAAAACTATTTTAAAATGAGAAAAATGATTTTAAAATATTTTAATTTATAATTAATGATTTTAATATTTTTATGACAAATTCATTAATATTTAAATATTAATGGTGATGGTTTAAAAAGCTGATTTTAATTATTTTAAAACCATTTAAGTAGAATATTGATGATTTAAAAATATTTTAAGTTATTATTAATAACTTTAATATTTTGATAAATATGTCATTAATATTTTAATATTATTAAATATTAATGATGATGGAATTAAATAGTAATTAAATCATTTAAAAATAATTCAGTGTTTAAAAAATTATTATAAAATATAATAATTATTCGAAAATTATTAAAAGCCTCCGAAAAATATTATAAATGATAATTGACTTATCTAATATAATATTGAAGCTTTGAGACCGAGGTTACTTGATAATATAAGTGTTAATTGTCGGATAGGGTGACCAGTACACTGAGAATAGACCGAAGTCCAACCAGACCGAACTAGTTAGACTTGATGAGTGTTTATATAGGTTATAAACACAGATGTGACTATGGGGTATTGTGTCTAGGAGAAAGATTGACTATGAATTATAATAATACGTGTTATAAATTATTGTGCTAATTATGAGACCGATATTATTGATTATTAGTCTTTCAAACGCGGATAGGTATATTATGTAATAGTAATCGACAAAGAAGGCAAGTTTCTTTAACTCAACCTTGAGTTATATCTGTTTAATTATTATTGATTAGACCACGTCTGAGAATATTTTGTTGATTATTCGCATTTAGTGCATGTTTATTAATCCAAATTGAATTAATGATTCCGATAATATACTTAGAGAATAACTGTTATTAGATATTTACATCCGTAGAAGCTATTATTGACAGTACAGATAATTCCTGTTTATTGTCAAATTGTGTTGAGATATGTCTTAGCCAATTATTCTGGCTAGACGAATATTTATTAGAACTTGATAGTTTCGAGAAGAGAATTTAATTATTATTGACTGATCGATGCCAATTATTTCGGCTAGATCAAGAAAGTGATTAGATATTGAAATCATTATATTTCATTGTTATAAATCAAACTTTGATTATAAGACTGAGAAGAACAACCTTTATACAAAGGGAACATTTTTGGTCGTATATTCAGCCTTTGCGCGCGTGTAAGTTGTTGTTAATCTCTTATTCGAAAGAACTGAGTAGCTGAGCAAGCTTTCTCTTTTTCAGATCGTAGAGTTGAGAGTTTAGAGTTTAGAGTTCTTCAACATTTTGTTTAATGCTTGCTTGTTTCTTTTCATCTGCTGAATCTTTGTATTTAAGATGTCTTTGAAATGTACCATTGAAGACATCCGTTGAAGCATTAAATGTTTTTGACATTTCTGAGCTTTGATAGAAACTTTTTGCACAACTTTTGATTAGCAGACTGGTCCACTGACACAGCAGACTGCCATCTCACCTAATACCTGAAAATGTGTTTTCTGTTAACCATAGTACTTTCCTTAGCTTCTTCAATACGCTTCTTTGTTATATACTAAGGATGACTATTATGTCATTGGGATTCCCGAGGACTTCAATGTTTATAATCCATTCCACATTTGTTGGGATTTATTCTTAAACAAATGGACAAGGCTCGATGCTTCTGACACAGGCAGATGATGCTCTACGATTTTGATCGTCGTGTCTTTCCACCTTGGTGCTTGATCTGATACTAGCAACCGAGAACACTACAATTTCTCTTAAGGATTGGCACAATATGATCTTTACTTGCTTGTCTTTGCAGACTCTACGTTTCCAAGAGCATACTACGATCTCTAAGTTGGCTTGACAAACGTTTGGACCACTCTACAGTTTTCAGGAGAGGCCCTTCAAAGCAGATACACTACGATCCTCGATGCTCTACGATTCTGCATTGGCTTCTGCAATCTCTTGATCATCTCGATAGACTACGATTTAGTTGATCCCTATCTATTACCTCTCAGGATATAGATCAACCTAATAGCTTTGATCTTTTCTTCGATACATTCATTTACAGAATGATAAACATTAAAGACCAGATCAACCTAACACGTTTGATCTATCACTAAGTCCTTGTACATGCATTCTTTATAAGGACTTTACATATAGTCATGAATATTTACTTTCAACATCAAATCAAAATATGCAGTTTCCCAGCAATCTCCACCTATTTGATGTTGACATAACCAAGGAGATTTGCGTCATACTTATCAATTTCTAAATGGAATTGCTAGAAAGTAAATATGACTTAATATTTCAGTAAGAAACTGAAATTTCTAGAGAATAAGCATGAATTTATTGATGTTAGAGAATAGATATTACATTTAAGTTCAGTTACATCAATAAGAATTAAATTTCAACTTATCTCTATTTCTTCGGCCTTTTGCCTCGTGGAGGATTGGCATACTCCTCAGCTCTTCTTTTCCTGCTCGCTTCTTCTCTCCTTCCTAAATCTTTCAGCTCACTTTGACTTAGTCTTTCATTGTGATCATGCTTATTCATGAATACAAGATCTTCAATTGGCATTCTTTGGCTTGTGGTGGTCATTTCTTGTGAGCTGGGAATAGGCCCTTGACTTCTTAATGTTTGAGCCATTATAATTTGCTGTTGATCAAATCTTTGAGTTTGATGGCCAGATCGTTGAGTCTGATGGTGAGACTTCCTTGTAGGAGGACTCCTTAATGATTAAGCTGATAAGTGCCTCTGCCTCTGCCCTTGCCTTGATCTTCTTTCCCTTTATTCTCCCCCTTTATGTCAGCATCAAGGGCTCAAATGTCTTCAAATAGGCAAGTCATGCCTTGAACAAGCTCGTTGAGCTAACTTTGGGATTGAGCAATGTCTTCATGGTTCTCTTTAATGAGAGCATAAGATCGAGCTTACCTCTTTTAGAGAATGGTCAAGACATTTTCCGTCTGTTTCATTTGACCCATTGAGAATTCTTGAAATTCTTTCCTTGTAGTTTGTAGATTCGTGATACTTTATATCATAAGGTTGTTTTGGGGCTCATGAGTGGTCTGTAAAATCAGAACAGCATCCCTGTGTTTTCTTAACGGCTTAAAAGTGGATTTGATCCCCTTCATTTATGCTCTAAATCATCTCCTTTATGATATCCCTAAGCTTCTTTGTGAGCTCAGAACTTAGGGTGCTTGGGGAGTATTTGCAGCATCTATCAGATGAGTTAGGCTTAGTTGAACAAGGTCTGAGTGAACTTTAAGTTCTTCTTGTATGTCCTTGGTCACCTTTTTGGATGCTTCAGATAACTCTGTTTTGGTGGGAAGTTCTGATATGAGTTCAAGGAGTTGTGGATTATTTGGAGGGGGGTCCTTGTGTATTGATCTTGCATAGTGTAGATAGCAAGATCAAGGTTGAAATGTTCCTTAGAGGATGAGGAAGGGACATCTGATGGAGGGGCTGGTGTGAGGGGTTGAGCTTCAGGATGAGGTGATTGTACGACTAGAGCATGTGACTCTACAATTGCACTTGGATCAGTAATCGTAGAGTGAGATATGATAGGAGATTGTATCAGAAAAAAATTGGGCACATTTGGTTTATCAATTACAAAATGTTGAGATTTTGTAACTGGGAATTGATTGAGTGGATGAAGAATCACTTCCAACCATCTTGGTAATTCATAGAATTTGTTGAAACATGATGATGAACAGTGATTAATTATGAAAGAGATGGGGATAGGTTGTACCTCATGCATGTTTACTGAAGAAGAGCCATTTGTCATCAGCTTTTGGGCAAAGTTGAGGTTGCATGGGAATCCATGAGCTAGCACCGAGATTGCTAGATAGGCTTTGAAGGTCAAGAACATGTGATCCCAGGAGTTGAGAATTTAGGCTCTGTGAAAAGGCATCATCGGAAGGTAGGAGAACAGTTGATTGTAGTTAGCTTTCCTATAACCATCACAGCCCACAGCTATAATATCAACCTCATAATCATCTTCTTCTTCTCTGTCTTCTTGTGAAGATTCCACTTCAACAATTACCTCCACTACACTTCCTTTCTCACCCTCCATAGTATCACTTCTTTCCAATCCTGCAGTTTCTGAAGCCAGAATTTTGTGAGGAACATAGGAAGATTCCTGATGATCTGTTGGCAGTTCCTCCTCAGGAGCAGCTTCTTCTATCATGAGGACTTCATGATGCTCCCCCTCAGCTATATCATCCATTTGCATTTTGAACAGCTCCCCCTTAGCTGGAGCATTCTCTAAAGTAGGAATTTCAGAAAGCTCCCCCTCAATCTGAGCTATGTTCTTTTGACTTGCTTCGGATAGCCTCTTTTCTGCAGCTATCCTTTTATCTTCCTCCTTTAAGGCCTTTTAATTGATGAGAATGTATTTCTTGACAAGTTTTCTTCTTGACTTTTTAGGCTGAGCCACAGCCTCAGAACTTCCTTCAGCTTCAGCTCTGAATGGTTGATCAGTCTTAGAAGTTGTTGCAGCATTTCCTTCAGGAGTGGTGTCCAGTTTGGTCTCTTCAATCGGTAAAGACTCTACGATTGAAGAGATAGAGGGCTTCTTGGATTTTGTTCTCGTGTTTACTTTTCTTCAGCAGATGAGAGATGGTAGCTATGTCTTCATCTGCCTCAGCATGCTGTTCTTTCCTTCTCAAAATCCTTAGAGTTTCAATATCAGAATATTCTTAAGGTACATCTATGGTTGACCCCTTGGCAGTGGGTTCTTCTTTGTTGATCTCTTCCTTTTCTTCTTCAGTCTCTTTGACGATAGACATATTTCCTGGAATCCCTAATTCCCTTGCATCACCGGTCCTTCCACTAGACTCAGACATCATTCTCACATTTTATGTTGGATTCCTTTTCCAGTTTGAATAGCTTCTGAGTAATTCTTCTGTTTGGATTTATGGATTCGCCTTCGTCATCACCAATTTTATCTCCCAAAGCAGACTGTAGGATGATGCTAATGAATCGCCCGTAGAGCATTTTTCTAGAGCTCTTTGATTTCTTCGAGCTTTAGATCTATTTCCCAATCTAGTCAAGCAGTAGAGCTCCATAGTTGAGTTGAATGCCACAACTTATGGCTGTCATGAGGTTGAGCTGTACTTCAATTATAGAATCATGGTCGGAGCTCTTGCAGTATATGCATTTCCCAACAATGTCTGCTAAGAATTCATACCTTTGAGGGAACTCTTTCTTCTTGTATCCTTTGACAGTGGGGAACTTCTTGTGGTGCATTCTCTTAATTCCCTCATGCAAATCGATGCCATCTATGAATGGAAACCCTTTCGATTTGAAACCTAGGGCTAAATTTATGTCCTCAGCCTTGAGCTTGATTTCCATGTCCCTGACCCTCGTAGTGATGATGTCATTTTCGAACGCACCATTTTTGTAGAATTCCATTATTAGCTTAGGGTAGATCCATGTGCTCGTACCTAGAGCCTCTTCAAGACCAACTTTCTTTATCAGAGACAGAGTTTTGAGAAATTTAGGATCAACTGTCTTGAACTCATTGAAGCAGAGTCTGTAACCAGAGATGATATTTGAGGCTACCATTGATTTCTTTGTACTGAGGATGATTTAACGATTTTGAAAGCTAGGGTTTCTGTTGTTGAAGAGAGAGAGAAAGAGATATATATATATATATATAAGGTTTTTGAACTTCTGAGTTTTCAAAAAGGGTTTTTAAACAATACTTGTAACTTCCCTCCACGCGATCTGATTAGAGAGACATGTGTCGAGTTCTGCTTGGCTCCACGATTTTAACTTATGGGAAAATACTGATTTTCCCCTTAGCTCCTCCTGAGCTGATGTTTTATTTGGGAGGACTACGATCATTGAGGTAGTTCTTATAATCGTCGAGTATGCACTGCGATTGTCGAGTCTTCTTTACAATCGTCGAGTTTGCTCTGCATTCGTTGAGTCTGTACTGCGATCGTTGAGTTTACTTCTGAATCTGCTCTGTGAACATTGTCTGCCTGGTCCTTGTGATTGAACTTTTGACTTAGCATTTTTCTCGAGTTAAGGTAGCTCAGGAAGGTCAAACCTTTTAGGGTGAATTAAGGGTTAGGTTTTTCCCTGAGGCGCTTGACAGAGAGATTGCTTTGATTTATTGGAACTTTGTCATCATAGGATGCTTCTTTGTTCTGTTGATGGAGCTCTATGATCGTGGTTTTTCATATCACTGCAACTCTATAATCGTGGACTTTCTTTGGTCATGTCTGCGATTTTGAACTAAGCCTTTATATCTGCATGGTTAGCACAAACTAGAGCATAGATTTTATGGTTGTTAATTTAGCATGCCTAGTTCACTTATTAGTTTATTAAATCTGGATTCATCTAGAGGCTTAGTAAAGACATCAGCAAGGTGATTTTTAGTAGGGATATATTATAAAGATGTAGTTCCATTTTGCACATGATCCCTAATGAAATTATACCTTATTTCTATATGTTTAGTCCTAGAATGCAAGACATGATTATGTGTTATTGCTATGGCACTTTTGTTATCACAGTGAACAGGTATAGATTTGAATTCAAACCCATAGTCTGTTAGCTGATTTTTCATTCAGAGGATTTGAGCACAAAGAACTACCAAAGATAGAATGTATTCGGCTTCAGCTTGAAGTAAATACATCGAGTTTTGCTTCTTCTTTGAACCAGACACACAAGTCTGCTTCCTAGCAACCCGACAAAAACACATTGGTACTTTTTCTGTCTATTTTTTAACCTGCAAAGTAAGCATCTGTATATCCTATTAGTTCAAATGAGGACTCATTGGGATACCAAAGCCCCAAGTGAGGTGTGTCTTTCAGGTAGCTGAAAATCTTTTTTACAGTACTTAAGTGTGATTCCTTAGGATTATCTTGCAATCTAGCACATATGCATGTTGCAAACATTATGTCTAGTTTACTGGCAGTCAGATACCGAAGAGAGCCTATCATACCCCTGTATTGAGTTATGTCAATACTTTTACCTTTTTCATCTTTTTCAAGCTTGGTTATAGAAGCAATTAGAGTTTTCATGAGAGAGGCTGATTCGATGCCATAGTTTTTAAGTAGGTCTTTGATACTTTTAGCGTATTTTTCATATCATAACTAGGGTTTCCACTGTGAGGGAGATTCCAACGTAGAACGAGGCCAAAACGACTACTTCTCCAATTCTTCTTGGGATTCTCTGCCATTGTGGTTCTTTATTATCGTTTACTGGATCTTTATGAGGAATTGAATGTTATTATTGATTCCAAATCTGCAATTGGGTTTGATCGTTCTATCTTTCATCTTTCAATGTTTGTTTTGTAATCATGTTTAACGTTGATCCCATAATGGCTTTTGGTTCAGTCATGAACTAAACTCCATTATGGAATTCAAACGGATTTTAATATGTAGTTTGGTTGCATGCTTAAATGCTAGGGTTGTTTTATATATCATATTGGAATTCTGTCATGATTGTTTTACATGTATGAATGCCTGATCACCATTCGTCTCAGTGCTTGTATGGAATATACAATGAACATGCAAGTATGGATTGTAATCATTATAGCATGCGAATAAGGGGCTGTTGTATATGGCTTGCGTATTTTGTGAACCAGATAGACATATACTTTTTCACCGTATGAGCTAGAGTAAGGGCTTGTGCTTAAAATCGATATAATTACAATTTCACATAAACATATAGTGATTTTGGTTGTATTGAAGATTACATGGAGTCTATCATCTGTGGATGCTATGTAAGTAGGTTATAGTGCATTGAAAAATGGTTATAACTCTATTCTTACTCTTGGCTATTTTCCTATGATATGTGAACACTTCTTGCATGATAGTGGCGATTAGATGAAATATTAAATGAAGTTAGGATCCCATTATTTCCAGATTATATTCATTCCGTTAGTATACTTATTTTTAGCTGTTAGCTACAATTAGTTTAATCAAATAATTATATTCATTAGTCTAAGCATATAAATACAGTGAGTTAATTGATGCATAGTAATTTAAATTTAACAACTTTCTCTGTGGGATCGATACTCTACTTATTTTGTATTACTTGTTGACACATGTATGCTTACATGAGTTAGAGCTCTTTTATCAGAACTGTAAAAGAGGCAACAAGTTTTTGGCGCCGTTGCCGGGGAAAGACATTGAATTTAAATAATTATCATTAGTTTAAAGCTATATTGTATGACTTAGACAATTCTGATCGTTTCTTATTTCTATTATTGTTGCATTTTTCATTTCAGGAACTTGTGGATTTTTATGCACACGCGATCATCCAACTCAGAACTAATACCAGTGCAGGATAACATAAACGGAAGAGGTTAGAAAGCGAGTGTGCGGAGAAATTTGCAAGCGCAGTTAGATAATACAACATTGAGACTTGAGCAAAGAGGAGCATCGGGCTCTAAGAGAGTATTCCATGCCAAACATAAACGGACTACAGTCGAGCATAGTCAGACCAGCGATAGTAGCCAACACTTTTGAAATCAAACCGGGCACTATTCAGATGGTACAGAACTCGGTTCAGTTCGGGGGTGCTGCTACGGATGATCCGAATGAACACCTATTGAGCTTCATCGAGATTTATGATACATTCAAATACAATGGTGTGACAGAGGATGCCATTAGACTACGGGTATTCCCATTTTCATTGAGGGATAAGGCTAGAAGTTGGCTACATTCTTTCCAGTCAAGGTCAATCACTACATGGGACGACTTAGCACAGAAATTCTTAGCCAAGTTCTTTCCAATGGCTAAGACTGCAAAGATGAGGACAACTATATCTTAGTTTGAGCAATAACAAGATGAGTTCTTATATGAGGCATGGGAAAGATAAAAAGAGATGCTCATAAAATGTCCGCATCACGGTATGCCAGATTGGATGGTGATCAACTCCTTCTACAATGGTTTGGGATGGCAGTTGAGACCGATTGTGGATGCAGCCGCAGGAGGGGCATTATGGGTAAAGAGCTATGACGAGGCTTATATGCTTATCGAGACTATGGCTGAGAATGATTATCAGAATCCTATAACTCGGATGTCACATTGAGTTGGTCACAGTGTGTGTTGAGGTAGATGCGATTACACCGTTGTTTAAGCACGTATGGCGCCTATGGCTAAGAAGATAGATACTTTGGCAGAAAATAGAACGAAAATAGTTGCCTTCGTTTGTGAGATTTATGCGGGGTCACACTCCACGGATCAGTGTGCTATCAGCTCAGAGTCAGTACAGTGTGTGACCAACTACATGAAAGACTAAGGTAAATTTCAGAACACATACCACCCCAACAACCGTAATCATCTGAACTTTAGTTGGTCAAATAACCAAGGACAATATCAAAATCAGTTTCAGCCGAACCAACAGTTTCAACCACAGTCATCACAGCCACAGTTTACACCAAAACCACCATTCCCACCGGGATTCTCTCAACAACAACAACATCACACTTCAGCTGCACCACAGCCAGAAAAGAAATCAGAAATGGAGGAGATGATGTTGAAATACATGGCAAACACAGAGGTTATGATCAAAAGCCAAGCAGTGTCTATTAAGAATTTGGAGACTCAAATGGGGCAAATGGCAAGTATGCTTAACAACAGGCCCCTGGGTATATTGCCAAGTAACACTGAGATAAATCAAAGAAGAGACGGGAAGGAGTAGTGTCAAGCGATCACATTGAGATCAGGGAAATATTTGACAGGTTTTGCAAGTCGCGCGCCCACGCCTGATGGTACTAAAGAGGCCACGCGGCCGCGCGAGGAAGTGCAGGTGGCTGAAGAGCAGGAAAATCTGGAAAATTCTGATGTTCAGCAGGAAGAGAAAGACAAAGTAGGTTCAGAAGAGAAGGTCAAGAGTCCAGAGCCACCAATTCACCTTCAAGTACCGTATCCGCAGAGGGTTAATTAAGCAGAAAGAAAACAAACGGTTCAACAAGTTTTTGGAGGTATTCAAAAAGCTGCAAATTAATATACCTTTTGCCAAAGCATTGGAACAGATGCCAAGCTATGCAAAGTTCATTAAGGGTATATTGTCAAGGAAGAGAAGATTAGATGAGTTTGAAACGGTAGCCTTAACCGAGGAATGCAAAGGTGATGCTTTTGCTTCAACAGAACTACCTCTAAAGTCGAAAGATCCGTGAAGCTTCACAATTTCGCACAATCAAGATGAACTTTAGTAAGTGTTTATGTGATCCGGGGCAAGTATAAATTTGATGCCATTGTCAATGTTTAACCAGTTGGGATTGCCGGCTCCAAGGCCGACAAACATTTCTCTACAGCTAGTTGACAGATCCATCACGTATCAACGGGGAATTGTTGAAGATGTGTTGGTTAAGGTGGACAAGTTTATTTTTTCGGCTTACTTCATCATTCTAGACTACGAAGAGGACAAAAGCATACCAATAATACTGGGAAGACCATTTTTAGCCACAGGCAGAGCTTCGATAGACGTGCAAAAAGGGGAACTCACTATGCGTGTACATGATCAGGAGGTCACCTTCAATGTCTTTAAGGAAATAAAGTTCCCAACGGATGAAGAAGAATGCTTCTTGGTGGACTTGGTAGATCGGGGCCTAAAGGATGAGGTACAGAAATCGAGGAATTATGAACCGTTGAGGTGTGTAACTGGCAAAAGTTTAGAGTTGAAGGTAGATCTGTTAATGAAAGCTGAAGTCATTAAATTTTGGGGTGCGGTGGACAATAAGGAAGGCACCTCAATTCTTGATGTGACGTGAGATTCAGAGATAGTCAAGCTAATTAACTATAACTTAGCGTTGGATGGGAGGCAACCCATTATTTCTACCCCCATTGGCTTTTTAGTTATTCATTTTGAATTACTTTAGTTAGTTATATCTCATTCATTTATAATAGGATATTAGATTTTCATGCTTAAGTGTGTAGCAAGAATTTCTTGGTGAACATTTGCAAGATGATAGAATTATAAGGCCACTAATTCATATCTTAACAATGTGCATTAATGTCTATGCAGGAACCATCATTGGAAAACATCACTGATAGGCATAATGGAGTTGAACTTGAGCATTGTAGAGATATCGAAGCTTTCATGCTACCAAGCAAATTCTATGAAGTACAAACTGCTAAGAATCAAGGTGCCAAGTCAATCAGGCCAACAAACATTCTGCAAGTCTCGCGTCCGCGCGCCCAACCCACTACACACTCGCGCGGCCACGCACAACACCGAAATAAGACAGATCTGAACATTTTTAAAAAGAGTTGTGGGCCATTAGGACTCTCATTTGGGATAATAATAGACGTGAAAATCTCTCCATCTCCATAACTCACGTCTCTATCTCTCTATCAATTACAAATTGAAACCGTGCATTTCTCAATCACATCTCCATGATTCTCTCCACGTTTAAAGCTTAACCCACGCTCTCATCCACTCTATAAAACTAGGGCTCCTAATTGGCTTGGCAGAAACAAGTTGGGAGATTAACACATCACAAATTCTCATTCATTCTCAGTAAGTTCATCTGTATTCTTACTCAAATATCTATAAATGGGTCCAAAAAGAGCACGGCCATCTTCATCTTCCTCATCCTCCTCCGACAATCACGAGGAGGACATTGTTGACCACACAAAGTTCTTATGTCTGGAAGCCCAGCAGGAGTACTACCGGATCGTAGCAAAAACATTTATCAAGGAAAGAGGATTCAAACCAGAAGGCCAGGATGGACAGCTTTATGCCATGATCCAGGAATGAGGATGGGGTGGACTGACTGCATCTCCCACGCCCATTCCGATGAGCATAGTCCGAGAGTTTTACGCCAATGCCAAAGTCACCATGAACGATACCTCTATGGTTCGAGGTGTTAAGATAGCCTACAGACCTTCTGCTATCAGAACCATTCTGAGAATCACCGAGACACCACCACGAGGGGCTGCCAATTGGATCACAGGGGCACATCAGGAAATGGACTTGGAGCGTGTCATTCCAGAGTTGTGCATACCAAGCACGAAGTGGACTTACAAAATCGGCATGACCCAGCCTCGCATATTCCCAGCAGCTGCAATGAATCGATACGCAGAGGCGTGGAACCTGGTTATTTATGCCAAGTTATTGCCTTCATCGCATCAGCATGAGATAACGGCGGAAAGGGCCATAATTCTATGGGGCATAATTACTAGTGAGTATATCGACGTGGGGTATTTGATTCATCAAAACATCGTGAAGTATCTGAAGGGAAGTACCACGAGGAGCATTCCATACGCGTCAGTGGTCGCCATGCTATGTGCTCATCAGGGGTGCAATTGGGGCAACGAACAAATGCAATAGCCCAGCCAGGAAATCACCCATGCCACCATTGCGAAATTCGAGGATCAAGGTGAGGCGAAGCACACCCACCAGATGAGGATTTATTCTCGTGCCCACATTCCCTGCTATCCCAAAGAAATTTCTCAAATGATGAGGCAGGCCCATCCACCCGAGCACACACCGTTCCTAGCGATCGACAACTCCGAAGGTTGGAGTGCAAAGTCGATGCCATGTATGACAATTTTGGAACGTTTGCCATGGGACTCACTAGGGCCTTGGCCGAAGCCTTTGCGCAGCAAGGGATAATGCTCGAGTGGCCTCAGTTTGGGACCGCAGTGCCATATCCACCACCAGATTTACCACCCGAGGAGGGTGGTCAAGCCGATCATTAGGGTAGTTTTATGTACCCTTTACCTTCATTCAATGGGGCATTGAATATTATAAGTTTGGGGGTATTGGGGTAGTAGTGTAGTTTAGTTTAATTTTTGCATGTTTAGTGTAATTTTGCATGTGATAAAATTTTGTTTAGTGTAATTTTGCATGTGATAAAAGTTTGTTGAAATTTTTTAATTTTTAGTCATGATTGCATGTCTCACAATGTTTAGCTTTATGGAAATTCTTGCCTAGCCAATGATGATAGTGAGTTGTGAAGGATTCTAGAGTATATTGGATAACATGAACGTAGTTATAATGTTTCACACGATAAAATTGATGTTGATGTTTAAATGCTTTCGGTTTGCACAAACGTGTTCACAATCACTTGTAGATTTAAGAAGTATGTGTTGCATTGCTTGATAGAACATGTAGTTTTAAAAAGAGAAATATGTCAAAAGTGATCTTAGACTGTATGAAACATGGACATGCAAACTTTAGGAAAACATGGGTATGCTATGTATAAAAAAAAGAAAAGAAAAAGAAAATCAAATAGCAATAAAGATGGATAGTCTTAATTGGGGGCCCAGCTACTTGAGTAAAACGCATGAGGGATTGTCTCTCTACACCTAGCGCCTAAGGTCTTTCATGGTCCAGGAGTCGTTGGTTGAAAGCTCGCTAAGGGGTAGCGAGCAGCCTAATGGATTGAGACATTGCACACTCATATGGAAAAAAAAATAGAAAAAGAGAAAAAGAGAAAAAGAAAAGAAAATAGCAATAAACACCGCGGGAAAGTGCATAAATCGCCCTCGTGACTAGCAATAAAGCAATAAGCTCATTGTTGAACTTTAGTTTGTGTCGATATGTTGAAACAGTCTGTGTGGCATGAGTATACATGAGTCTTGATTTAGACTATAATTTTCTGTTTGGAGTAATGTACATATGTATTCTTTGCTTAAATCAAGTTTTTGTGAACACCGTACACACACACAGCATCTCTATAGCAGCTATGAATTATTTGAGTGTATGATATTATGCCTATAGTTTGGTTTGAAATTGTATTCTTGGATCTGGAGAATTCACTGAGGTAATTTGGGCTGGAATTCTGTTATGGCTGGGACTATGTGAGACTAGGTTGCATCATAGATTAGTTGCATAGTATTATAGTTGTATTTTCATTGTTCATTAGTGTGCATTGGTTGAGGGCAAGCAACAGTTCAAGTTTGGGGGTATTTGATAAGTGGTATTTTTACCTACTTATTGAATACCAATTCACGCGAACTATGCCCATCTCAAGTACATTTTATTGTGTTATAGTTGCATTTCATAATATTTTGCATTGCATTTACTTAAAACTCCTTTTGGTGAATAAATGCAGGAATTGGCTAAATTTTGGTAGAATTAGAGGGAACGAGGCTAATGGATGCATAAAGGCGAGGCACTAGCGGGGATTTGCATGACATGAAGGTACTATGAAGCAAGGAGATCAAGCATGGAAGAAAATTAAGCATGAATGAACAAGTCATCAGAGCGAACAGATGACAGTAACCGTAACGAACGTATTTTCTACGCAAGTCTCGCTACCAGCATGAGAACCAAAGCGAGGACTCCTTTCTGACAGAGCATACTTTCTGCAAGTCTCGCGCCCGCATGAGGAACGTACTGGAGGAGCACGCGATGCTGAAGCTGTGTATTTGTTTTATTTTAATTTTTAATTAAATGAGTTATTATTTGTTTTTAAACGATTCTGACTGGTGTCAGACAGGAGGATTGATACTTTTAGCGTATTTTTCATATCATAACTAGGGTTTACACTGTGAGGGAGATTCCAACGTAGAACGAGGCCAAAACGTCTACCACTCCAATTCTTCTTGGGATTCTCTGTCATTGTGGTTCTTTATTATCATTTACTGCATTTTTATGAGGAATTGAATGTTATTATTAGTTCCAAATCTGCAATTGGGTTTGATCGTTCTATCTTTCATCTTTTAATTGTTTGTTTTGTAATCATGTTTAATGTTGATCCCATAATGGCTTTTGGTTCAGTCATGAACAAAACTCCATTATGGGATTCTAACGAATTAATATGTAGTTTGGTTGGATGCTTAAATGCTAGGGTTGTTTTGCATATCATATGGGAATTCTGTCATGATTGTTTTACATGTATGAATGCCTGATCACCATTCGTCTCAGTGTTTGTATGAAATTGACAATGAACATGCAAGTATGGATTGTAATCATGATAGCATGCGAATAAGGGGCTGTTGTATATGGCTTGCGTATTTTATGAACTAGATAGACATATACTGTTTCACCGTATGAGCTAGAGTAAGGGCTTGTGCTTAAAATCAATATAATTATAATTTCACATAGACATATAGTGATTTTGGTTGTATTGATGATTACATGGAGTCTATCATCTGTGGATGCTATGTAAGTAGGTTATAGTGCATTGAAAAATGGTTATAACTCTACTCGTGCTCTTGGTTATTTTCCTATGATATGTGAACACTTCTTGCATGATAGTGGCGATTAGATAAAATATTAAATGAAGTTAGGATCCCATTATTTCCAGATTATATTCATTCCGTTAGTATACTTATTTTTAGTTGTTAGCTGCAACTAGTTTAATCAAATAATTATATTCATTAGTCTAAGCATATAAATACAGTGAGTTAATTGTTGCATAGTAATTTAAATTTAACAACTTTCTTTGTGGGATCGATACTCTACTTATTCTATATTACTTGTTGACACATGTATGCTTACATGAGTTAGAGCTCTTTTATCAGAACTGTAAAAGAGGCAACATCTACCTCTAGTGAACCCATTTTCAATAAGAAAGTTAGTTAATGTTTAATACCATGCTCTGGGTGCTTATTTAAGACCATATAAGGCTTTGTCTAATCTATAGACGTAATTTGAAAGAGATGGATTGATAAAACCCGGAGGTTGTTCTACATATACTTCTTCTTGAAGTTCACCATTTAGGAATGCACTCTTGACATCCATCTGAAAGACTTTGAACTTCATATAAGCAACAAAGGCCAGGAATATTCTGATGGCTTCTAGTCTGGCAACAGGTGCAAATGTCTCATCGTAATCAATGCCTTCCTCTTGAGAGTAACCCTTGGCTACTAGTCTTGCTTTATTCCTGGTTATTAATCCATCTTCATCCATCTTGTTTCTGAAGACCCACTTAGTTCCAATGACAGGATGATTTTTGGTCTTGGAACCAATCTCCATACTTTGCTTATTTCAAAATGATTAAGTTCTTTCTACATGGCTTATATCTAGCTGGAGTCTTTGATAACATCCTCAATCTTCTTAGGTTCCATTTGTGACAGGAAGCTTAAATAGAAACATTTGTTTTGGGTGGCAGCTCTTGTTTTGACTCTTGCACTAGGATCTCCAATGATTAAGTCTTGAGTGTGATCTCTTGCCCATCTATTTCCTATTGGGACATCTGTCTTGATGCCTTCTTGTCTGAGATTTTCAAGATCAATTTCTGCTTCTTAATGTGGAGGTTCGTTGTCTTGTGTAGGCCTCTCTACGATCTCATTTCATTGCTCAACGATTCCACTGTCTAGAACTACGATCGTAGTGTTGTGCTCGACGTCCTCGTTCGTAGTGTCTGAACTTTCGTTCATAATCTTGAGGAACTGTTTTGTCCACGTCTGTTTCATTGAAGATGATGTGGATTGAGATTTCAATGCTCAGTGTCTTTTTGTTGAACACTCTGTAGGCCTTACTGTCTGTGGCATATCCAAGAAAGATTCCTTCGTCTGACTTGGGTTAGAACTTTGTCAAATATTTCTTTCCATTGTTGAGAATATAGCATGCACAGCCGAATGCATGGAAGTAGCTGACATTTGGCCTTCTTCCTTTCCACAGTTCGTAGGGAGTCTTCTTAAACATAGAGTGTATCAGTGATCTGTTCTGATTGTAGCATGTAGTGTTGACAGCTTCTGCCCAGAAGTACTCAGGCAGATGGGCTACTACTAGTAAAGTTCTTTCAGCCTCTATTAATGTTCTGTTCTTTCTTTCAGCTACTCCATTTTGTTGAGGAGTTCGTGGAGCTGAGAAGTTGTGACTGATGTCATTGTTTGTACAGAACTGGTCCATTTCAGAGAAGTCAAATTCTCTGCTATGATCACTCCTTATAGCCTTAATTTTCTCCCAATTTAAATTCATTACTAGTTTGAACATCTTGATCAGTTGGGAGCTTGTTTCATCTTTCGAGGTTAGAAAGAACACCCATTTGAATCTGGTATAGTCATCCACTACGACTAGTGAGTATCTCTTCCCTCCGAGGCTCGTTGTTGGAATTGGCCCAAATAAATCCATGTGAAGCAACTGCAGGGGTTTGTCAATTGAGTTTGCAGTTTTGCTTTTAAATGAGCTTCTAGTCTGCTTTCCAAGCTAACAGGCGTTACAAGGCCTTTCTTTGACGAAGTTGAACTTGGGCAAGCCTGCAACTAGATCCTTTGATGCCAGTTTAGACATGCTCTTGAAGTTGAGATGCGACAGTCTTCTATACCATAGCCAGCTCATTTCTTCAGATGCTTTATCCTGAAAGCATATTGTCTCATCTGAGCTTAGTTGACCAAGATTTACTGTGTAGACATTTCCTTCTCTTGTTCCGATCAGGTTTATGACGGATGTCTTCAGATCTCTGACTTGACATTGATTGTAGAGGAATGTTACTTGATGACCCTTGTCGCAAAGTTGACTTATGCTCAGAAGATTGTGTTGTAGTCATTCCACATAGGCCACTTTGCAGAAAGACACTGCACCATTTCCAGCTGAGCCATATCCTCTTGTCTTGCCAGAGCCATTATCTCCAAAGATGACTGCAGGACCCTCCTTCTCTATATAGTTAGACAGAAGGGCTTTGTTCACTGTCATGTGCCTTGAGCATCCACTGTCTAGATACCAGGTTGTGATCGTGGAGCTTGGTTCCTGTGGTAAGATGAAACTCTCATTTTGGTACCCATACTTGCATGGGACCTACTTTGTTAGTACCCTTAGGAATCCAAATCTGCTTGATTTTGGGTTTCACATAAGTAGGATTATAATAGCACATTGCAGCATTGTGACCAACCTTATTGCACCCAAAACATCTAATATGATGCATGCTTATGTGTGTATGAGGATTCTTCCTCCATTTGGACTTTTTTGGGTTATTAGTCATCCTTTTGTTAAACTGAGTGTGCATTTCCTCTATTGTTCCTTCCTAGTTAGTTCGTGGAGTTGTTTTTACTCAACTCTACAATTCTTCGAGGTTAGAAAATAGTGGTTGGGTTACTCTTCTCTTTCCTTAAACCCAGGCCAACATAAGATCCTTTATTCCTTGGAATATAGATTGACTCAGAGGAGCAGTTGGACTGGTTCTTCCTCCTGTGAGGATTGCACAAATATAATGCCTCTACTAAAACTTGAAGCATTACTAGTGCTAGTTTCCTTTTCCTTTTCAACACATGGCTCTGAGATGGGTTTCCCAAAGCCTAATCATGTTCTGTTAGAGACATTTCTCTGACTAGAGATAAGGGAGTCCATGGATGAAGAGGATTTATTCCATGTAGAGACTGTCCTTTTTAGTTCCTCAATTTTAGAGGTTAAACTTGACTCTCTTTGTACATTGAGCTCATTTGTCTGTTTTAAAAGATTATTTTCAGCTTCAAGCTTGGAGAGAGAGTCAGTACTTAGAAGGGATGTTTCCAGTTCTTCCTGAACTTTCTCTTTCTCCTTTTGAAGAAGTGAATAATCTTTGGACAGAACTCTGTACCATTTCATGTACTGATGCAGATCAGATGTTATGCCATGCAGTGCAGTTCTTAAATCATTAATGTCTACATCAGGAGAGTTAAAGTCAAATACCTCATCTATACTTACTTCATGAATGTTGGAGTTCTTTTTGTCCTTTGCATGCTTGGCCATCAGGTAAAGATTTGCCATTTGAGGGTCTTCATTATTTCCAAATTCGGGAGTTGAGTCATTGTCTGAGTCACTCCACGATCCTCCAGCTACAAGACCTTTATCTTTCTTCTGAGGCCTTTTGTTGCCTTTGAATTCCTTCTTTGGATGTGATCTTTTCTTGAGTTCTTCTCTGAGAGGCTTGTTGCAGTTTTTAATGAAGTGGTCAAGCTTTTTTCATTTGTAGCATAAGTCGTTTATTTGTTCCTGGCTATTGAAGTTGTTGAACTTCTTAGGTTTGCTACTTTTGCCTTGACGCATGAACCTTCTAAGTCTTTTTACCAACATTTCAAAGTCTTCATCATCATCTTCGTCATAGTCAGAGTCATTTTTAGTGTTGACTTTTGTGATGTTGTCAGTTGCTTTGAGAGTAACTCCTTTATCCTTCTTTCTTCCTTCAGATAGAGTTTCTGCTCGTTGAGTCAGCTCCAGTTCATATGTAAGAAGATTGTCATATAGCTGCTGAACAATCATTTTATGGAGATTTTTCGACTCTCTGATAGCAGTGGTTTTGGCATCCCACTTGCTAGTTAAGGCTCTCATGAACTTTATGATCAGATCTTTATTTGGATAGACCTTTTAATAGGCTCGTAGAGAGTTGAGCAGTACATTGAATCTTTCATAGGTGGAAGTGACATTTTCTCCTTGAACATGTGCAAACATTTCATATTGCTGATTCAGAAGAGATTGCTTGTTTTCTCTGACTTCTTCAGTTCCTTCATTCATGATGAGCAATTTCTCCCACACTTCCTTTGATGTTCTACTGTTGACCACATTTTTGAACAACTCATCTTCTAAGGATTGGAACAAAATGTTCTTGGCCTTTTTGTCGAGTTGAACAGCTCTCTTTTCGTTGTATGTCCATTCTTCTGTGACCTTAATCTGTATTCTGTTTGGGTTGTCTGGAGTTGGTGCAAGCTTTATAGGAACGTAGGGCCCATTCTGAATAGTTTCAAATAGATCTTCATCTATTGAATCCATGTATGCTTGCATCCTAACCTTCCAGTTAGAGAATTTGTCTTTGTTGCACATAGGTGGCTTGCTGCCTCCTCCAGTCTTTGATTCGCTTATCAGATGTGCCATTGGATCTACTTAAGCTTTATAGGCTATTATATAGAACCTGTTCTGATACCAATTGTTAGTTCCCGGAGGCACAATAGTTATCTAAAAGGGGGGGTTGAATAGATATTAAATATTCTTTTCGAAATACTTTGTTAGTTTTTTTAATGATTTAAACACAGCGGAATTATTATTTGTTTGAACTCCCTCTTAGATGTGTTGAATTAATGAGTGAGATAGTTATGACAGTAATAACAGTTATAGCAGTTATAGTAAGAATGTAATAGACACATCAGTTTTAAGTGGTTCAGAGCACTTAAAGCTCTTAGTCCACTCTTCTACTCCTTGAGTAGGAAATCCACTAAGGATATCTTTTACACTTTTGGAATCTCACAGATTACTTCTAGATCAACACTCTAGGCACTTCTTAGTTCACTCTTGAACTTTTCAAGTCTAGCAGACTTGGTTCTTCACAGTTCACTTAGAACTCTTCAAGTCCTTCTGACTTGGAACTTCTTACTTCACTTGGTTGGTAGTTGATAAGTTCTTGATTGATGCTACTCAGTTGTCATTAATCTCTTATTCGAAAGAACTGAGTAGCTGAGCAAGCTTTCTCTTTTTCAGATCGTAGAGTTGAGAGTTTAGAGTTCTTCAGCGTTTTGTTCAATGCTTGCTTGCTTCTTTTCATCTGCTGAATCTTTGTATTTAAGATGTCTTTGAAATGTATCCGTTGAAGACATTCGTTGAAGCATTAAATGTTTTTGGCATTTCTGAGCTTTGATAGAAACTTTTTACACAGCTTCTGATTAGCAAACTGGCCCACTGACACAACAAACTGCCATCTCACTTAACACCTGAAAAGGTGTTTTCTGCTGTCCATAGTACTTTCCTTAGCTTCTTCAATACGCTTCTTTGTTACATACTAAGGATGACTGTTATGTCATTGGGATTCCCGAGCACTTCAATGTTTATAATCCATTCCACATTTGTTGGGATTTATTCTTAAACAAATGGATAAGGCTCGATTCTTCTGACACAGGCAGATGATGCTCTACGATTTTAATCATGGTGTCTTGCCACCTTGGTTCTTGATCTGATACTGGCAACCGAGAACAATACGATTTTTCTTAAGGATTGGCACACTACGATCTTTACTTGCTTGTCTTTGCAGACTCTATGTTTCCGAGAGCATACTACGATCTCTTAATTTGCTCGGCAAACGTTTGGACCACTCTACGGTTTTCAGGAGAGTCCCTTCAAAGCAGATACACTACAATCCTTAATGCTCTACGATTCTGCCTTGGCTTCTGTAATCTCTTGATCAGCTCGATAGATTACGATTCAGTTAATCCCTATCTATTACATCTCAAGATATAGATCAACCTAACAACTTTGATCTTTTCTTCTATACATTCATTTACAAAATGATAAACATTAAAGACCAGATCAACCTAACACGTTTGATCTATCACTAATTTCTTGTACATGCATTCTTTATAATGACTTTACATATAGTCATGAATATTTACTTTCAACATCAAATTAAAATATACAGTTTCCCAACAGAGAATACTCATTTAGAGTACTAAGTGAGGGACTACCGAAACGTATTGATAGTAAGATAGGTTGACACATAGTGTGAGAATTTTGTACTGGTGAAGTACTAATCAAGTTGTTTAACTGACTGTAGGATGTTAGGAGAAGATGAAATGATTATGGAGATGCCAGTGGCTGTTGCACCAGTGCCAGTAGCCAAGGTGCCAGCACAAAGCGAGTCAGTTGAAGAAGTGGGGAAAGATGAACCTATGGTTAATCTGGGGAGTGATCCTGATGATTATCCTGAGATGTATTTAAGTGGAGATGAGGAGGAAGAGTCCGAAGAAGCTAAGATGGGGAAAGAGAATAAAATTAAAATTGGAGAAAAAGATCAAGTATCTGTAGAAGTACAAGAACTCCAGAGTAAAGTGTTTCTCTTAGAGGATTTGTGGAAGGCAGAAAGGGCATTACGCGAGATGACCGAAGAACGGAACGATTTGAAGGAACAGGTGGAAAGGATGAAGACTGAAGGTGGTGGATCGTTAGAGGAAACAGTTAAACAAAAAGGCAAGAATAAAAGAAAGAGGGATCACGACAGTGATAATTCTGAAAATTCAAACCCGAAGAAGAAGCAAGTTTGTAGCAAGTGTGGAAAGACTCACGTAGGAGAGTGTATGATGTGGAAGAACGTGTGTTTCAACTATAAGTAGGAAGGACATATTTCCCTATATTGTCCTAAGTTGAATATGAGGAAGTATTTTTTATATGGGAGAACAGGTCATGGATTCAACAAGTATCCCAGCAAGAAGACCGTTGAAGGGAGTGGACGGTAGACAACCTAGATATAAGCGGTAGTATCTTTTGGTAGTAGGATATGATATTAATGGTTGTAATATCGAGAACAATGTGCGAACATATGTAAATATATATGTTTATATGAATGAAATCTTTATTTTCTATATGAATATAAGATTAATTTGTGAGTTCTTAAAACTAATACTTATGATAACTTAATGACTCATATTTTATATGAAATGTTTTGAACCCCTTAGCGAATGGACGCCAATAGTCTGACTAGGATAAGTTCATACACTCATATAATTATGGCAAGTTCCTGAACTCATAAGTGTGGTAAGTTTGATGAACTGGGTATAGCTATGTGTGAATGGAAAATTGTAACTTTTTGTGTAAAGTTAGAGAATTACAACTTTTTTGTGTAAAGTTGTGTGGGTTAATCCTAAAATTTATTTAAAATAGGATAGTAATATGTGTTAAGTACTAAATGTACTATGTGATATTTGAATAAATATGTGATTATATGAGAACATGGTGTTAAATTCTTTTTGTGTTGTTAATAAGAATTTATGTAGAATTAATGCAAGATTTTTTTTTATTTAAATCAGATTATGCCGCCTAGGCGATAGAATCGAAATCAAAGAGAAGAGCAGTCACTGAATAATGAAGGAGGTCAAGCGGACCCGATGAAAAATTTTATGGACATGTTAGCCCAAGCTATGGGAAATAAAGCTCCAACAGCAAGAGCGAGAAATCAGCTAGCTGATAGATTGGCGAATTTCAATGACTATAAAGTGGTAGGACCGTCGGAATTCAAGGGAACCACGGATCCGATTGAAGCCCAAACTTGGGTGAAGGAGATGGAGATAGCATTCATTATTGCGCGTGTGGCAGAAGAACAAAATACAGCTTTTGCAACATATCTGATGAAAGGAGAAGCCAATTACTGGTGGGAGACTAATACACCGGTGGCGACTTGGACAAGATTCAAGGAGTTGTTCTTTGAGAACTACTTTTCGTCGAGTATGCAAGCTCAGATGGAAGTTAAGTTTTTGGAACTGAAGTAGGAGAACATGTCGGTGTCTGAATATGCTGCTAAAATTAAATGAATTAGCGAGATTTGCACCTCATCAGTTGGATACAAAATTACGGAAGGCGATAAGGCTTGAGAATGTATTGAAGCCGGGTATATATAACAAAGTAGTCATATTGCATATTAATACTTTCCCAGCTTTGTTGGAGAAAGCAATAATTGCTGAAGGGGGAAGCGAACCTGAATCCCGTTATAATCAGGAGGAAAAGAAGAAGACTTCTGAAGGAGGTAGTAGTGCTGGTAGTAATCCGAACAAAAGAAAGTGGAGCGAGAATATCCAGTCGGGTAACAAGACAGAAGGGAATAAGAAAGGGAGGGAGCCATGTGCGACTTATGGGAAGAACCATTCGGGAGTTTATCTGAAGAAGAAAGGGGTTTGCTCATAAGTGTTTAAAATGAGAAAACACTCAATATAGGGTGTGTACAGAGCAAATTGGATAGGGCTTCCTCGCCTTTCTTTTCTTGAATATGGCCACCCCAAGCCCTCTATTTATAGAGGTGGGAGCCGCAGGTATACCTGCGGCAGCCGCAGGTGCACCTGCGGAAGCCGCAGATGTACCTGTGGCTGCCCGGGGTGCCCCGGGCTCTGTGAGTCCTGCCGTCTCGAAGTACGTGAACGCGTGCAACGTGATGTTCATTCGAACTTGCAGAACTTCAATCCAAGCATCCGATTAAGGTGTATAAGACCTATTTTGGACTACCGTTGTCGAGAGCTATGCAATGATATGGGATTAGAGGTTGTACGAAGTCAAGAAGATGGAACCATGTTATATGTCTTCAAGCTTCAAATTCTATCTGGTGTTCTGCCTTGCGTAGTAGTCACTCGAGATTGCAACTCCTTTGTTGTTGTGGGACATTGTTGTGTAGAATGTACGTTGACTGTTTTTTTGTTGAGACGACGCCATGTGGGGTTGAGGTGGAAATTTGACGATCTTGCCCTTCACCGGGGTTATCTCCGGTTTTGGCTGATAAAGCAGACGTTGCTCAGGGTTATCTCTGAGATTAGGCTGCTGCAAATGCTGAATGCCCTCAGGGTTGTCTCTAAGGTGTGCCTGTCCTCCCAGGGTTATCTCCGAGTTTGGGAGTTGAGTGCCTCGATGTGAGTCCCGAGGTTGAAGCTGACTGCATAGGTTGAAACTAGCATCTCCGGGGTTATCTCCTGAACTGCAACTGCACTCCTTGGGGTTATTTTCAAGGTTGACATTGTCTTTCCCAGTGTTGTTTATGGGACTCAGATTGAATATCTTGGGGTTATCTCCAAAATGAATCGGCTTTCTCTGGTGGAATTTCCTATATTTGCACTGCTATCCCCGGGGTTATCTCCGAGGCGGGGAAATGATACTCCCGGTGTGTTTTTCCGGTTAGAAACTGAACTTCCGGTGGTATTTTCGGGATTAAGCTGAACTCCCGGTATTTACACTGTTATCCCCGGGGTTATTTTCGAATGTCTATAAGTTGGACTGACCTAGTGTGGTATAGTTGTTCTTTGACATGATTGAGCCATTTAAACACCAAACCATTGACCAGAACCCATAATTAATTGAGCCACAAATTAACTACTCGAAACTGTCTAGGTTTCTGTGTAACCTAGAAAACCCAGAACAGTTCTGACAAGAAGTTCAAAGCCTTATATCTTGCATCTGTGATGTGAAATGACTTGGATTGTTGTTGATACATGTAGTATTACATCAATACTACATGATTAATGTCTTAACATGCCCAGAAACTTCATGATCTGAGAATTTAAGGTGGTAAAACTAAGCACCTTAAGGCTGTTTTTCGGTGTTCTTGAGGCTCAAGAACACCAACAACGACAGTTAGTGTTGTTAAAGGCTTTAGCGTCGGTTTTAATAAAATTAATTATATGAAAAATAGAAAATAATTTCTAAAATTTAGAAAATGTGTTTTAAAAATTATTTTAAGTTATGAAAATTAACTTTTGAAAATTTGACATATTTTTCATTAATATTTATATTTATTTGAATATTAATGATATTTAATTTATTTAATATGTATATTAAATAAATTAGTGAAAAATGATTTTAATATTATAAAAATCATTTTAAATGAGAATGTTACAAATGTCGTCCCTACCAGACCTATAATTCGACAATCCATTGAGGATGTTGTCCAAACCAGTAATAAAAATGTTTATTTAAAATTCCAAAGACCCTTTACCCGAAGTCGATCTATAAATAATATCTCTTATAATATTGATTTTCCTGAATCATCTAGACAGTCTGTGTCTGATCCTTTAGAATCTGTTTACCAAGAGTCTAAAAATCCCAGTAATGAGTCTATTAAAAATGAATATATAATTCGAGGAATTTATATTTTGAAAATCAAATACCTCATGGTATTTATGAAGCTAATACTCCTCAAAATGCGAAGACCTTATAGTCCAACCGCTAGTGGACATGAACTTTGAATGTTAATGTATTTTTCTCCTAATAGTAAAATTAAATCGATGTTTAAACCAGGAGTTTATGCAGGATAAATACCAAAACTTTAGAAATTGGTATTTTAAAAATCATGATAATAAAAATTTAGTTGATATTAAAGCTAATTATTATGCTTATCTGAATAAAAACCAGTGTATTTTATCATTTACTAAATGGTATTATGATTGTTTCCCAAAATCTGATTTTTATACTGAAAGTCAACTGAATGTTTTAACTTGAATTCAAAAGGATTGGATTACTACAAGTGGAAGCATTATTCAATCTATTCATCCCCCTCCTAAGTCTCTTGAACTTAGTCCAGGAAATGAAAATTTAAAACCCTTGGTTATTAATCCGTATGTCGATATTTCTGAAATACCCCATCAACAAGAAGAGGTTAAGATAAAAGACATTTTGCCTTTATCTAAGCATAATAATTATACTAATTTATTCCTTCAAACTGTAGGAAAATAGTTAACCAAAATTGAAGAATAAATAAATCATATTAATGATAATTATCAAGTTGTTCCTCAACAAATAGATCTTCAACCCGTAACCATTAAACCACCTTTAGAAGTTAGTAATTTCAAAATGAAATCTTCTAAAGTTGATAATGAATTTATTGATAATCTTTTAAATAAAATGAAAGATTTAAAGCTTACAACTGCATCTTCTTCTCAAATTAATATGATGACTGGACAACCTTCTTCTCATACCAGTAATAATAATATTGATAGTGATGGAGATAGTACTGATGGTATCTCTCCTATTCATATTTTGGAAATCCAAAATAATTTTCAAGGAATACAAAATATCAATAAAACTACTTACAGTCAGAAACCTATAGCTCGTATGGCTTTATCTGGACCTAGTAGATACTATTACCCCAGACCTACTCCCCAGGATATTCTGTATGAAGAAGACTTTCTTCATTCTCAAAAGTCTTACCATGGAAAAACCATTTATGAATGGAATATTGATGGTAAAACTGAATACAAAATTTTTGAGACCATCCATCATATGATGATGTATGCAACAGTCTGCAGACAGAATGATAATACAGATCATCAGATCTGTTATTTCTTAGTAAATGGATTTACTGGCATTCTTAAAGGATGGTGGGATAATGCACTTACTGATAACCAACGAACTAAAATTCTCTAATCCTATAAGAATGAAACCAACCCCTTACTAAAACTGAAACAAAAAGAGAAGATGCTTGCTACACCTTAGTTAATGCTATCCTTCATCATTTTGTCGGACCAGGACTCATGAATAATGATAGAGGTAGAGAACTCTTACAGAATCTTTGTTGTCCTTCCCTAACCCATTTTAGATGGTATAAGGATGTCTTTCTAATGAAGGTTATGCAAAGAATGATTCAACGCAGTGAACATTGGAAAGCCAAATGATGGTCTTCCTACCTTTTTGCTAAAAATCCGTAAAAAACTTAGAGATAAACATGGCCAGTATGAGCATTCCATATGACCAATATTCCTATGGCCATCTTATTTCAGTAATTATTGAAGAAGGATTATCATTATGTAATGATATGAAACTTCAACAATTAATGAAAAAACAGAAACTTACTAAAAGACATGAAATAGGAGAATTTTGCGACCAATTCTCTTATGACACAAAATTACAGTATCCCCAAAAGTATAAAAAACAGCAAAGTTCTAGACCCTCTAGATCTTCAAAAGGCGTTCTTCTAAGAAATCTAAGAACAAAACCCACGAAAAATCTACTAAAAAGAAAAAGCGTTAATAAAAAAAGATAAGTCTAAAATACAATGTTATAAATGCGAAAAAAAGCAGACACTTAAGCTAATAAATGCAAATCAAAATTAAAACAGAAACTTAATGAAATGTCCCTTGATGAGGAAATTCAACAGCAAATTCTTAATTATTTATCTAATAGCAGTTCAGAATCAAGTTTAGATGATGACACATGTACAATTAATAACTGTAATACAGCTACTGAAGCCAATTACTAGAAAGTTATCGTCGAGATGAATGGTTTAGATATTGGTAGCCCCAGTATTAATGTCTTAACCGACACTCAAAAATCACTCCTCGACTTAGCCAATCAAATTAAAGATCCCGAAATAAAATTAAAAATTTTAGAAATCATTATAAAATCAAAAAAAGCGAGAGTTCTTCCCATCAACTAATACGATATGAAAGAAGTCTTGAAAGCGTGTACAAGACGTTTCTACCAATTGAAAAAGCCTACTACCATTCGGGATCTCAAAGGAGAAATCAATATTTTAAAATCTGAAATAAAACAATTACATAATACTAATGTTATTATCTTCCAGGATTTAAATAATATTAAACAACAATTAAATCATAAACAAGATAATAATATTTGATCCTCCAAACCTGAATCTTCTGATAAACCAGAGTCTTCTGAACAATATTTGATGCTTATGAATAAAGTAGTTTTTCAGAAATGGTATATTAGAATTACTTTTATTATCAAAAAGGATTTTATTATAAAAGACGCCATTGTCCTAGTTGATAGTGGTGCTGCTATGAACTATATCCAAGAAGGATTAATCCTTACCAAATACTTTCAGAAAATCACTCAATCTTTAACTAGTGCAAGCGGAAATACCATGAATATTAAATATAAAATTCCTAAAGCCTTAATCTGTAATCAAGGTCTTTGTTTACCTACTTCTTTTGTTCTTATCCGTAATATGAATCAAAGTATCATCCTAGGCACCCCTTTCTTATGTCTTTTAATACCTATTTCAAAAATTGATACTTTAGGAATTCATACCACTCTTAACAACTGACATATTATTTTTGAATTCATAACAGAACCCTATACCAAAGAACTAAATCAAGTTAAACACATGATTTATTCCAAAGAAAAACAGATTAATTTTATTCAAAAGGAAATAAAATTTCTTACTATAGAACAAAGAATTTTACAACCTTTTCTACAGGAAAAAATAAAATTAATCCATAAAACTCTTCAAACTGAAATCTGTAGTGATGTCCCGAATGCTTTCTGGAATAGGAAGAAGCATATTATTTCTCTTCCTTATATCCCTAATTTTAATGAGAAAAATATTCCTACTAAGTCTCGACCCAGTCAGATGAAGAAAGAATATTTACTTCTTTGCAACACTAAAATTGAGTCTCTTCAACAGAAAAAATTAATAAAACCTAGTACCTCTCCACAGGTTGTCTTTGCCTTTTATGTTAATAAAAATTCGAAATTGAGCGAGGAACTCCATGACTCGTTATCAATTATAAACCACTTAATGAAGCCCTTGATGGATTAGATATCCTATTAGAATACAAAGGATCTTCTTAACCCAACTTCATGATGCCACTATTTTCTCTAAATTCGATATGAAATCGAGGATTTTGGCAAATTCAAATTAGAGAACGGGATACTTATAAAAGCTGCTTTTCACGATTACCTTTTGGTCACTATGAATGGAATGTCCTTCCTTTTGGAGTAAAGAATGGACCTTGATTTCCGACACATCATGAATGATATTTTAATCCTTTTCTTGAATTTATTATTTGTTACATTCTTTGATATCTTAATTTTCTCTTCATCAATTGAACAACACATTAAATATTTAAATATTTTTTAAAATGTTACCATAAAAATGGTTTGGTAGTTTACGCCCTAAATGAAACTTTTCCAAAAAAATCGATTTCTTGGACATAATATTTCTAATGGAACTATTATTCCAATTGATAGATGTATTGAATTTGCATCTAAATTTTTCGGATGAAATTAAAGACACTAATCAACTGCAAAGATTTACGGGAAGTCTAAATTACATTCGTGATTATTATCCAAATCTTTCCCAAGATACTTCTATTACGTACACTCGTCTATGAAAAATCCTTTACCACTGAGCGATAGAAACATCTTGATGCGATGAAAAAGATTAAATCTAGAGTTAAGCAGTTACCTTGTTTGTCCCTACCAAATTCCGAATGGAAAGAGATCGTTCAAACCGATGCTTCTAATACAGGATATGGTGGTATTTTAAAACAATTTAAACCTAACAGTAAAAAAGAAGATCTTATTCGTTTTACTTTACGAACTTGGAAAGGACCTTCTTTAAATTATCTAACCATAAAGAAAGAATGCCTTTCAATTGTTAAATGTATTTTAAAATTTCAGGATGATCTTTTAAATCAGCACTTTTTAATTAGAGTTGACTGTTCAGCTGCAAAACAGATATTTAAAAAGGATGTTCAAAATTTAGCATCCAAACGGATATTTGCTACTTGGCAAAGTATTTTATCAGTATTTGACTTTGATATTGAGTATATCAAAGGAAAACATAATTCTTCTAGGATTTTCTAACCGAGAATATTTGCGGGAATGACCCGATAGAAGTAGTGGCGCGGTCAAAGTAGAGAGGTAGAGCTAACCTTTACTATCTGAATTTCCCTAGCTTTGAATACTCCGTCCGATGAATTCTTGACTTCTTACGGTAACCCTCTGATAAAAGATGTTCTTCTTTTGCGAGCAATTACATTCAAACAAATATGTGGAAGAAACATTATTATTTATTGAACAAAATGATGAAAAATGGATGAAAGATCCATGGGAGATCAAAAGACGTTATTTAATAACTCAACAATCTCCTCCTCGCTTCAACCAGTATCGCTATGTGTATGAGCAGATCATCATTGAAACAGCATCAATGGACATAAAGCATACGCTTCATGATCCATCAAAACCAACAAGCCCAATTTAATATAGTAAAACAACCATTAAGAGCAATATGCCTCTTGCTAATTGGGGTATTAATCCTCATACTACCAGTACCATTGAATCCAGCCATTTAACAGAAACCAGATACAGCTATTGGGATTATATTGTTTCCTTTATGCAAGTATTTTATTATTAGAATCCTATTCATAACCATACTTGGTTCATCCGTATCTGTCCCGATGTTTTACGAAACGAAATTCCCAATTGGTTTTTTGTTTGGTGGGATAAAATCGGTATCACTATTGACACCTTGCCAGAATCAGTTCAAACAGCATTTAAGGAATGGCAAGTAGCTTATTCCCATATGCCAGTAAACAAAGATCTATCTATGCTAAAATTACTTGCCCATTTCATAATCCGTTTCAGAATCCCTTGGATCTGGAAGTGGGATTTCCAATGTGATTATCAGAATAAAATCCCTCGACTTAAAAGGGTATTTTTTACCAAGTGGTGGGATAAAGGACTTAATCCGACACTACCAGAACTCCTTAAGACCATAAAAAATCATACCCATGCCTGCTTAGATGTTATCCCTCAGAGCATTCCAGCACCAACACCAGTTAATCCTTTCGTTAAAATTCAAACAGATTTAAAACAAAAGTTTCCAAACCTAACTGAAACAGAATTATTAGTTAAAACTATGGATTATATGAAAACACAATTCTTACAATCCTTAGTCCAGGATGATGATGTTTCCATGAAACTTGTTAACAATAATGAAGGATCTGAACAGGATGATAATCAGTTCAGTGTCTTAGCAGGAGAAAGTCATGAACCGGAGCCTACTATGGGAGACTTCTGGGATTCTCTCACCTCAATGATCTCTGAAAAAATGGAATAGGACAAAAAAGGAAAAGGAAAAGCATAAAGTTATTCTCCACTACAGCATCAATAATCAGAAAATGACAACCACAGTGTTTCCACCAGCAATAAAGCATATCCAGTTGCCCCCTTAATTATCAGAAGAAGTCACCAGCTGTCCTCAATAATGCGCCACTCAACCGACAGTTTGTCTCACGCCATTCCACTTTCTATGGCTGAGAATTAAAGAAAAAAAGATAAGGATTGCAGACTGACTCCACTACCAAGGACACGCCAGATCCTTTCTCATCTTCTTTCTTGTATAAATAGGGAGACCTCACCCTTTGTTGAGGCAGAACTTCTTTTGCATTCTCTTTGTACCCTCTCTCTCTCTCTTTGTGTGTGTAAAATATTTGATATATAAAAAAGTTTGAAGTTTAAAGATCTGCAAAGCTCTACTGTAAGTTTTAATTATTGCTTCAGTTAATTATTATGTTTCTTTGCTTGAGCTTTTAGATTATCATCTTGAAAAGCGATGTCGTTATAGAACGACATATCAAATCGCAATGTAGACAACCATAATCGTTCTTATTTTTTTAGAATAGTTTTATAAATCGAAACAATTTATTGTTTCAACTAAAAAGCATTATCTGAGGAAGAAACTGCGGGTTTATAGTTTTGGGTAGACCCCAAATCAACAATAATCTTATGAGATCATATATGTGATAATTTATTTGTTAGTATACTTTTAATATGCCTTCAAAATTTCATGCCATTTTATTAATTAAATCGATTAGGATTATTGCTTGATTAAGTGGAGCGTCACCCAAATCGCGTTTTTGAAACTTTGCCTTTAAGCAGTGTTTGTGGCGTGGTGGCTTTTATTTCTTGTAAATCGTTGACGTGGCGTGCTTGATCAAACCTCGATCTGATCACGCTTCTAGTTGGTATCGAGCCATATTAGTTGTTGACATATTAAATAATATATTACCTATAAATTATGCATATATGATCACCTTTAAAGATGGTGATTTTCAACCTCTCTTTCAATCGTAGCTAATGCCTCGACTTCTACCATGGAAGCAATGAACTTATAGCCTATCGGGGATGTTAAGGAAGCCTTAGATAAATGGACTATTCCTAAATCAAACCGAAACAATTTATAAAATTGGAACCTTTGATTTTATCAGTAGAAGAATTATTAAAACCTTTGAACATGTTGTTCCTTTACAGAATAATGATGAAAATTTATATTTATTGAATGTTGAAGATTTGTACCATTTTTTGCAAAAATATAAATATGTTCATATAGGACTTGTCCAGGTAGCTTTCAAACCTTTGACTTTATTTGGTCAAAATACCAGTATTCAGTGCACACTTAGAGATGGTAGATGTCTTAACTGGAAAGCCTCTCTTATGGGCGCTATTGAAACCAGTCTTTCTCATGGACCAGTATATTTCAATATCTACCCAAATTTAAGTATTGCTTTAACTGATAATAATTTGTCAAATGTTTTAGAAATGAGAATTATATCTCATGGTTATGAGTATCTACCCGGATCTCCTCCTTTTGCCATATTATTCCGTATTCACCTTAAAGTTTTAACAACCTTAAACCCTTATATTCGAAAACAAAGCCAACATTAATAATTTAATATTAATGATATTAGATTTATTTAATTATTGTATTAAATTAATGATTTTAAAATGGTTTTATTGATTTAAAATCATTTAAAAATGATATAAGTGATTTAAAAATACTTTAAGTTATAAAATATGACTTTTAATATTTTGATGAGAAATACATTAATATGTAAATATTAATGGTAATTGTTTAAAAATGATTTTTAATATTTTAAAAATCATTTAAGGAGAATATTAGTGATTTAAAATATATATGGGGTTATTATAAATAACTTTAATATTTTTACAAGTAATTCATTAATATTTTAATATTATTTAAATATTAATGATGATGGGATTATTCAGTATTTAAATCATTTAAAAATGATTCTAGTGTTTGAAAAATTATTATAAAATATAATAATTGTTTGAAAATTTTTAAAAGCTTCCGAAAAATATTATGAATGATATTTGACTTATCTAAAATAATATTGAAGCTTTGAGGTAGAGTTTAATTGACAATAAATGTGTTAATTATCGAATAAGGTAATCAATGCCTAGAATTAAGACTGAAGTCCAACCAGACTGAACTAGTTAGACTTGATAAATGTTTGTATAGGTTATAAACACTGAGGTGACTACATGATTATGTGTCTATGAGATATATTGATTGTAAATTACAGTGTTATGTGTTGTGATTTGTTGTGCTAATTATGAGACTGATATTATTGATTATAGGTCTTTCAAACGCAGCTAAATATATTGTGTAGCATTAATCAACTAAGAAGGCAAGTTTCTTTAACTCAATCTCAAGTTATTACTTTTCAAATTTATTGGTGGTAAATTATTGTTGATTATACCACGCTTGAGAATTATTGTTGATTATTCGCAGTTAGTGCAAGTTTATTAATTCAAATTGAATTATTAATTTTTGAAAGTATGACTGGGGAATAACTTTTATTGGTTATTCACATCCGTAAGTGTTATTGTTGATTACAAATAGTACAGTTGATTTTTGTCTATTGTTGAATAGTGTTGAGCTATGTCTTAGCTAATTGTTTTAGCTAGACGAATATTTATTGAAACTTGATAGGTTCGAGAATTGATATCAATTATTATTATTAAAAGGTCGATGCCAATTATTATGGCTAGATCGAGATAGAGAACTAAATTGTTATTGAAAGGTCAATGCCAATTATTTTGGCTAGATCGAGATAGAGATTAGATGTTGAAATCATAGTATTTCGTTAAATCCAAACTATATTGTTGTGCTACGAATTCTTGTTGTAAGACTGAGAAACACAACCTTTTTATATAAAAGGGACTTTGTGGTCGTATATTCGACTGTTACGCGCATGTGAGTATTATGCATACTATTAGGTACAAGGGGTTGGCCGCTCTAAGTACTTGTGGAGAGGTATGATTTAATCTTTATAGTTATTTGATACACTGGGGTAAATTTCATCTTTAAATAACTGTTAATTACTCGAGAAGTTCAAGATCCGGTGGGATCGCTCAGCATAAAATCTGAAAAATATTCCACTTTGTCATTGTGTAGAATTAATTCTTGTTATTCAATTGAATATTATAGAAACTTTGAAAGCGTTTTACTCTTTCACTATTGAATTATTGTTTAGCATGAAATGCAAGAAAGTTTTGTTATTGATTAACAATTTGTTCAGCTAATTCAAAGTCTTTTGAACTTTGATGACATTCTATCGAATCGATAGTCTAATATTCTTGATTCCTATACTTAATTGTATGTTTTAACTTGCGAGAGAAAACTTCGTTGCTCACCCTTGCTTAAATATAATATTTCAAATTTAAGAAGTAAATGTGAGGAGGGTGCGAGAAGGACAAGGGCAAAGGCAAACGGCAGGAGTAGCTACTTTGAACTTTATTATGTTATTATGTTTAACCCTTTTTGTATACCTAAGGGTATGTTTGTGATGTTAAGGTTAGAAAACCTAGGAATCATGTATTAATTATATTAATTAATGAGATGTAAGTTTATATTCATAAATAAATGGTTAGTTAAATGATATTTATATGTTGGATCGTGAGCACCAAACTCGGGGGTTAGGTAACCCAGATTTGGGGGCATCACATTCACTTGGATGTATAGACTGTATCTTCGAATAATATCTATCTATCCAAAATTCAGAGTACTAGTAATAACATAAACAATCCATATTACTAATACCCTCATTCAGATGTATAGTCTATATCATACGGATTATACTATCGTATCAATAATACTTATCTATCTGAAATCTAGAGTATCAACAATAACATGAACATTCCATATTGTCAATACCCTCACTCACATGTATAGTTCCCAAGGATATTAAAAGAAATCAAAAGTTCTAATTACATCTATTTATGTAAAGGAAACACGGTGTGCATAAATAAAGGATTATATGTATATATATATATATATATATATATATATATATATATTGTTCAGTTACATGATTCTTAATAAAGAATTTCTTATTATAAAAGTATTACATTCAGCTAGACAGTAATTTAAACTAATCTAACCAGGGACGCTTCCCATTGTTTACTCCAGATGTGCCAGGGTTACCATCTAATACCATGCAAAGGGAATGATTTTCAAGAGTGAGCTATGACATGCTCATCAAGTTTTATAATTTAGAACAATATAGGATTTGAAGAAGTATAACAGTTCAAAACTTTTCTTAATTGAGTGTTATTTATCATGTTTGGAATTTTAATATTTCAACCATTTTTGGACTTTTTACTATTTCTGTCAGTCACAAAGACATAGAAATATTATTCAAATGTGAGACAGGGGATCAACCTATTTAACATCTTAGGAGTATGAATCTCATCCTAATCGTGCCCACTTGCACTAAGTGTCAAATTTTATTGACACACATTTATCCCTTATGGGATATAAAACTCAGCATAAGATTTCTTACCAAAACAATTTGGTTTGACATAACAGTTTATGCTCAATAAACAAAATCATATGAATAAACTATTCATTTCTTAGTTATACTGAAGCTATAGCAATAACTTTATAATAATTGGTAATCAAGTTTAGGTTTGGTATAATATATCAAAAACAAACCAAGATAAGAATCTTGTTTAACGAATAAGAAAGGTTCGAGAAACTTGCGTAAGTAATTAAGGTTAAGTAGCTTGCTTAAGTAATAAAATATGGTATAGTAACTTGCATGAACGAAGATCGATTAAGCAACGCTACTCGATTCGTTTATAAACACCTAAGATGTTCATTCATATAAGTCTAACACATTAGTATTGATAACAATACTAAAAAATATAAACTATTTACGTTTGAGTTAAATTTGATATGATTTCGGTGTCCTAAGACTTTACCAGGTAATTAATAAGTTAATATCTCGGTTAAACTTTATCTATAAGCTTTATTATATTTTTAGATAATTTGTATATCGTTTATAATAATTTCTGGAAGTTTATAACAATTTTTAGATATTTATTTATCCATTAAATAATTTTTAAATCATTTATTTCTATTTTTAAATAATTAATATTTACTTAGAATATTATAAAAATCTTGTTTATTATTTTAAAATAAATTATAATCATTTAATATGATTTTTATATCACTAATATCATTTTAAATAAATATTTATTATTTATAATTGATTATTCTAATTAATTTATTAATAACTTAATTATTAATAATATATAAATAAATAAAATATTTATTGGATTTATGTAAAAATATAAAAAGTTAATTATTATAACTTCAAATAATTTTTAAAACTATTTTTATAATTATTTATATTTATTTATTAATTATTTCTAATTTTATTAATTAATTTATTAAATAACTATTTATTGTCTGCCGCTAAAGCCCTATAGCGAGAGAAAGTGTTGTTATAGGTGTTCTTGGGTTTCTGGGAATCAGATTGGTTATGGCTTAGAGGTCACTTTGACCTTAGCTTAATTGTCCACTTTTAATGATTCTGGGTTAGGAAGTGTATTGGTGTTATAGTACTGATGTAGTAGTACAACAACATATCAATTTCATGCTTTAACCTACATATAACAAGAAGTTATAGAGGCTCAAAGTCACTGTTAGAGTTGTTCTTGGATTTCTGGTTAACCCAGAACAGTGGTCAAGGTATGTCAACGGTTTTGTGGCCTTAATAACTTTCAATATGTGTGATAAATTTGTGTTTTGATTGTTGTAATATGTAGTATATATACCAAGGTATATATATGTTACACTTGTTTGGACAGAGTAAGATTCTAAGGTATAGATTTATGTTGTTCAAAGTGCAGCCAAAGGCTGTTCTTCGTGTTCTTCAGTTTTCTAGTAACCCAGAAAACGCAGTCATGCTCGGTCAACGCTATTTGACAATTAATTCTAGTAAACCTATGAATTGATTAAGTGTTTGAGTGTCATAGATATGTAGTATGTATATCAGGTTATCAATTCATGACACTTAGACATCATAACAACAAACAAAAAGCAATTAAATGGTTGGTCAAAGTAACCGGCTCAACCTGTTCTTGAGATTTCTGGATAACCTAGAAATAAGAACTTCTTGATTGGTCAACAACTTTTTACCACTTATATCTTGCAATATACGATTCTAATGAACCTATTTTCTATTCCAGATTAAAGACCTCATGTAATACTATAACTAGCATAGAATTAACAGACTTAACTATTAACATACATGGATCTACAGGCTCTGACATTCGATTGTAAGACCTATTTTTCTAGAATTTCTAATTTGCTTAAAACATCAATTTGGTTTATCTAGATGTTATGAAAACATGTTCTATCAACTTAGCATACTTACTAACATGTTATTATATATATCTAAACATCTAAACTAAAAATTAAACATAGCATCAAAGATCTAGGTTAAAATTAGGGTTTGTACCTTTTCTTGCTTGATTTTGATTTCTGGCTACTGATTCTTTTGTTGATATCACCAAGGCTTGTTTGGGTATGATATATGAGTGTTTAGGCTTAGACATTTTGTAGGTTTGAACTGAAATAGGACTGCTATTTATAGAATTGCATGACTAGGGTTTCTGTGTCATTTTTCACCTTCTTGCCTCTACAAAGATCTGATGTTTGAGACTTGTGCTGCTTGGGGTTTGTTACCTGGTCATGTGTAGCCTTGGAACTTGCATTGGTGAGTAGTAACCTACTTGAGAGCTAGTTCATCCAAATTAGTAGTTTAATTATGCCCTAATCCTCTTTAATCTTGATTATGGTTTTTTTTATGATTAGGGTTACTTAATGATGTTTATTAACACCTATTTGAAGTTTAATAATCATGGTTAGGGTTTAGTCTAACCAACTAGGATTAAGGTTTATAAATTAAGGTTAGGGCTTGTAAGTGTAGGGTTAAGATTTCTTGATTTTGATATTAGGGTTCCTAACTTAGATTTTTTTACAAATCCTAACAAGCATGACAAAGCGTTTTGTCAGTGTAAGCACAACAAAGTAGCTTCTCAAAATACATATACCGAAAAGTCTGTTTTCAGAAGAAAAATTTTAAGCACGACGTGTCAAGCACGTTAAATTTCGGATGAAAATTTATTTGATTTAATTGTTTAACAGAGTATATAATAGCACAAAACACTTTCAAAACGGAGAGATTTTATTAATAATACTGAATTTACATAATCGAGTCTTATAAGGGTTTTGGGGTTTCACACTAACTGCATCATCCGACACCCCGTTATATCTGAAGGTGTCACAAATTTCCAGAAAGCTGATTAAGTGCTCATTCGGATCGTCGTTGGCTAATCCCCCAAACTACACCGAATTATGTATCATTTGTATAGTCTCAGGCTTGATCTCAAAGTTATTTATAGCAATCGCAGGCCTGGTAATGCTCGACTGAATCTCAGTCACACTGGGAGTACCATAATCTGTCAGCGCTTTCGAATCCTCTGCAGCCACTGTTTCTTCCTGTTTATCAAAATTCTCCCTATTTTCCCTAATCCACTTACTCAACCTCTGAAATCGTCGTTCGATGTCGTCCTCAAAAGGAAGCAAGTCTGGATTCTTAGATTGACTTTCCATACACTAAATCAGAGAGCCTAAAACAAGAAAGAACAAAACAAAAGAAAATTTATTTAACTAAAACTGAACTAATTAAACTGATCTTGAAAGTAATGAAATCAAAACTAGTCCCCGGGAATGGCGCCAAAAACTTGTTGGGTAAAATCTAAATATGCTCAACATGCAAGTATACGTGGTCAACAAGTAATATAATGATAAATACAGTATCGTTCCCACAAAGACTAGTATGAATTTTAATCTAACAATTATCAATTTTATATTATTTTAATTTTATTAAACTATTTGAATAAATAATTCTAATTAATAAAAACTAAGAAACTAAAATTTAAAACCAATCAACACAACTAATAACCATAAATTTCAAGCAGATAATGGAGAATTAGGCTTACGACTTCACTTTAAGTTTCACTCTGAATATCTCACTTCTTTCCAATTTAATTTACTATCTCAGTTTATTAATCAAGAACACTAAAGTAGAATTAGCCATCTCTCGATGCACTAATATCGTATTAACTTAAATCCACAATTTGATAGAATTAAGCCAAACACCCTAATTAACTAATTCACTATATCTATATGTGAATTAAAATCAAATAAGGTTTAAATTCTAAGTTCTTTATCTGATTGCATACGATGTTAGGTATATCTCTATCCTAAACATTCATCAAGATTCCATCAAAATGCAGAATTCAAGAACACATGATATTGTGATTAGGTCTAGATTCATACATCTTCTCTCGAGTCCATACAAATCCACATAAAATTAGTGATCAAACAATTCATAAATTAAGTGTAAATCACAATAGATGAACTGAATTGATAGTAATATTAAATTGAAATTAAAGCAATTCAATCATCGTTCAACACTAAAGATCCATTACAAGTCTAATTAGTAATTTAGTTCATCTCAGATAAATTAAAAACTGAATAAAGTAAAGAATTCATCATCCTAATTACAAAATTTGAGTTGAAAGACTAAGAACAGTAATACACCACCCTTATCCTCGCTCAAATCTATAATCTTCGTGATCTTGACCTTCAACTCTACTCCTCCAATGTCTTCTCTGAAATTAGGGCTCCAAATTGATAATTGATTGTTGTGAGATTGCAAACTCTTCAATCTTGTATTAACTGATGTATAAGTAAAGTAATATCTCATAAAAGACGCCCAATAACAGTCTTAATCCATGCCAAAGTCTTCTATCCACGCTGCTGCAGAGTTAGAATCACAACCAACTTCTTCATTATGTCTCACGTACCCCCTTTCCAATTGAAAGTTTTATGCTGTTGATGCCCACCCTACCAAGGTCTTAATCATGTTAGCCACGTACACCCCAGCCCTAACGGGGTTTTTCTTCTCTATAGGGCCCACCCCGGTAGAGGTATTGACTTTTGTATTTGTTGATTTTTACTCTTTTTATGCCGCTTTCGCGCCACAACGCTACCATTACACCCCCAATGACACGTAATGCAACCTAAACATAAAACAACAAAAAAATAAGTTAAACTGTACAAAAATAGACAGAACAAATACCGTTTAAGTACAAATAGGAACCCGATTCGTAGGTATGAAACCTACCCATCAATTAGCTCAAACATTCGTAGAGCAGATCGTAAAGCACGTCATAGAGCTCAGACTCTATGTGACACCCCCAAATTCAGATACTTGTACCTCGAATTTGGTGATCCACGATCTAACTTATACAACATACTAATAGTATAAACAACGAAATAATAGATTTATTTACATTGATATAACATAAATATTCTCGTCCCAATTCTCAAAACTATTACTAATACACTTCATAACTTAATCCAAAAATAACTTATTACATAACATTAATTAAGTCTTAATACAGCATACAGATAACATCCTATCATAGAAGAACAAAGATACTCCGTAGCCTTGCCTTCTCCCTTGTTCTTTCCTGAAGTTCCATCTTACTTTGACTTAACTGAAATATTTAAGAGAAGCAAGAGTGAGCAATAAATCTTCTCAGTAAGTAATATAACAATAAATATGAACAGGTGTCTATCAGGTTCATAATCTCAAGGGGTAAAACGATAATTAATAGCTCAAGAAATAAGAATGTTGTGAACAAAGTAAATATCAATTGTTCCAAATTTGTTCTTTGAATTTAATAAAGAGTCATTATGGACTGAAAAGTTATTAAAGAAATTAAAAGTTTCAACAATTTCAAGTGAATGAATATTTATCACTGAGTTGTCATTATGGACCAAGAATTATTAGAAAAATCCAAAGATTTTAGAAATTCCAAGTTAATGAATATTGAACACTTAGTAGTCACTGTGGACCATAAACTTTTACAAGAATTACCACAAATATTTTTGGTAACCTAATTTCTAATAGAATCACTGGGAAAACTCCTGGAAACCCAAATATGTACAATATGTGATCAACCTAAAGTACTTGGTGTTATGCATAACATTTTCATGATGTTCGCGCGAATGTCGGTCCGCCGACGTTGTATAGTTTCCCCTTATATGAGGGTTGTTCATCTCAGTAGATTATAAAAGTTTGCACCAATGCAATTGATTTGGATCGCTTTCTAATTCATAGATATTGGTCTAGCCAAATCAAATGGCATAGACGCTCTTCTCAACACACTTAGGAACAATTAATACGTTCAACGTTCACAACAAGATTCAAAGAATCATTTTCAAAGATGTAAGTATGACTTAAATCAAGCTTCAAAGTATGAATAATAGTTTTCATGAATTTAGATGACACAAGAATTATTCTATAAAACAATTTGCTTATATGATCAATAAGTTTATAAGTTTAGATATTTCATCAATATATATAATTGATATAACAACAATTAGAAACTTGTACAATATCCAAGATTGTGTAAGTTAGGGAACTTGCATTCAATATGACAATCAAATGAACTTAGGAAACTTGCCTGGATAGTAGACTATATCCGACCTTGATTTCTTATCCTTTGAATAACCTATTTTTTATCATAACGATAAATCTCTATTAACCCATAATTATACATCTTAATTGATCTAGCACACTAGCCTTAGATAACTAAGACTTCACAAAATAATGTATTTAATTAATTGTTACTTATTCATTTCTCTTTTATTTTCGTATTTATTCCATAAGATAATAGTTTATCCTCTTAATTGTTCACTTAAGGGTTCACACCTTATTGTATCCATAAGGTATCCTTACTTCATTTACTTAATTATTCTTTAACTAATTTCCTTAATTACTCTTCGTACTTTATTAGTCCACAATTAAGTTGTTATTACTTTAATTAATAATTAAATATATCTCTTTATATCATTCTAATTATTTACGTCTCATTTGTCCACAACTAAATAAACTTCAAAAGTATTTAATTACTCATTATTATTCTTTCTTAAATAAAGTAATTATTAACTCTTAACATTACTTTAATTATCCACAATTAAAATATTACTTAATGTCATCTTAATTGTTTATACTTCATTAATTTCACAATTAGAAATAGTCTTTACTATTATTGTAATTGTTTATTATTTATTAAACCACATTATTATTCATATGGTTTAAGCTTACAAATAAAATGAGTACTATCAACTATAGTTTTAATTGTTTAATCATAACTTAGGAATTCCCTAAAGAAATCCTTAATATTAGGAAAAGTGTAAATTAAAATTACTTTAATTGTTTAACCATCTTTAATTAAAATAATCCTTGAATATTATTTTAATTAGTATTTTATTTTAGGAAAAAATTCATTTTTGACCCGACCCGACCCGGTTTAACCCGGATCCGATCAAATGTGAAAGGGGCTCGGAGCAGGGCGCACTAGTTCAGGCTTACTAGCAGCGCGGGCCACGCTAGTCCGACAAAGTTGGATCTGCTGGTCTAGCGCGGGCACGCTTGAGTTTTTTCTTCTCAAGCGCTTGTGAGCCATAACCCTCGCAGAGTCTCTGGTTCGATCTCATTGAGGCATAGGGGTTTTTTCATAGATTATTGGCGGGCGTCTTATCCTCCGACAAACTTTTGCCAAGTTTTTTCATTGTTTTTATTTTATACTTCTTTTGATTCAATCTTACATAACTTTTGCATTAGACATCCAAATGAGTTCAACCCACTTCCATTATCTTGTAAACTTACATATCTTCAATATTTGATATCGTGAATAATTTTCTAAAATATATATTTAATCAAATTATTGGTTTTTCCAAGCTAGGGTTCACACTTGAACATGTTTCACCACACGTTTCCCTACGAGTTTGTTTTAAGTTTAAATCCGATGATTCCACTTGGGTTATGTTCGTATTTCATAGATGTTCAACATAACATTTTTAGATCAAACATAAAGCTTACACATTTTAATTCATTTAACATCACATTCATATTTTCAAGTATTCTAAGCTAGGTTTCATGCTCACATGCTTTTCTTGTTTCATTTAAAACCTAAATCACATACCAAAACATATATATCACATATTCTCCTATCAATAATCATCCTTATAACTTCAGATCCTTTATGATCCCACATCACAAATAATTCCCACAACCAAGCATGCATCTCTACTTAGAATCACAAATACTAGATTGTATTTCTTAATTTAAAGCTAGATTATGAACTTACCTCTTGAATGTTTCCTTTCTTCTAGCAACAAAGCTTAAGTACTTGTCCTCCTTGAGTCTTCCTTCATGGACTGCACCAAAAGCAAGAGCTCCTCTAAGCTTCTTCCTTTTCTCTCTAACTTTTTTTAACTACTAACACTTAGAATTACCAAGGAAATGAACAATGTATGCTAGGAGGCTCTATTTATAAGCAAGACTCATGTATACAATACTTATACTAACACATGTATAATACTTGTATTTTATAGACCCAAGTAGTTAATAACCATTGGTAAAAGTTTATTAGGTGAAAAGTGTAAGACCCCAACTTTTTATGAATAAAGATTTAATTTCTCTAATTATTATTTTGAATAATAAGGTGTTAATTTAATATAATACTTTAGTTATGGGTGATATGTGCAAAATTTTCAAAGTAAGCAAGTGGTCATAAAATATTCGTTAGGTCGAGAAATATTCTTTTTGTCGGGAAATATCCATACGACAGCGCAATCATCGGTGGACCACATAATGGAATAACTGTTGGAAATAAAAAGCGACAGAAATAACCTTTTTATAAAAATAACGGCAAAACTTTTTACCGTTAATTGTTCAAATACCCGGTGATAAAAGTACAGTAATATGCGTAGTTTCACAGTAGAACACGGTATTGCACAGTATCTCTAATAATTGATTCTTACGTAAGAAGTCATTTAGTTTCATTCAATAATTGCCACAGTAATTGTTGCATAGTAACTCATATCATTGATTCAGTTATTATCACAGTATCATCTGCATAATATTTTATATTATTAAATCAATAATTGACACGACATAATTATTCATATTATTAGTTAGCATTATTGGCAATGTCTAGAAAGTTCTGTCGAGGCAAGGGGTTAGGTTATATAATTGTGCACCAATAAGGATAAATCCTTATAGGAAAACCCCCTCTTTCCTGAGAATGATCTGGTTGTTAATATTGTGAGCTTATAATATTAATTGTGAATAATTATTATGTGGTGATTATTAGTTTAATTTTGATATAAATGAAGGAATTTTGCATGAAATATTTATTAAAAGTTTGGTAATTATCTTCTCAGATAAAATATGCATTCAAATATATTATTATAATGTTAAATTATAATAATATAATAACATAATGTTTTTATAATGGTAATATTATTATTATAATATATAATTTCCTATCATGTGAATAAATGGAGTGGAGGTTAACAACTTGAATTGGAATTCTTTCAGTGTACTTCTTTTTCAAATTTGCTGGCTAAAGTTTCTTGCATATTTTTCTTTCTTCTTTTTGGTGGGTGGTGAGACCTCTTGCAAACCATTTCTTTGTTTCCAAAATTGTGTGGGCCCTTAAGGAGTTGATGGTTAGGCAAAGAAAAGAGAAAGAAATGAGGAAGTTAGACGCACCTAAGAAAAAAAAAGTTAGGCAAACCTGCTAAACTTTCTTCCCTCCGTTGCACTATAAAAGGGAGGTTACCCCTCCTTCCTTAACACACCATTACAATATCAGATATTCTTATTCTATAGTATTGTGAGTATAAGGATACTTTGAGTGTAGCTTTTTGTGCAAGATTTTCTCAGAATAATATCCGATATATTCTTGTCAAATCTAGTTTCTACTAAGGTAAAGGATATTTTTTATTTCAATACTCGTAAGAAATATCATTTTCTTTCATACTCTATATTATGTAAGTGAAATTATTTCATTTTATATTCCTAAATTTAAAATTACTATGGTAAGTATTACTTCTATAATTCTTGAAATGATTAGAAATTCATTGCTTCATCTAATATCATTTAACTGGAATATTAGTCTGAACATTCTTATTAAATTTTAATCTTTTTATGTTGGGGTACTATTCATACGGTACTATTCATACAGTACTATTCATAGGTACCGTTCATAATAGAATTAAATTTTCTTTTCTGTTCAAATTATTTTTGATACATGAATATCATTCTTGAATTTTACTTCACACATAGTTATCATGTTGATAATTTGGACATTTTTGAACTCTGGATAAATTGAATTATAAATATCTAATATTTATCATTTATCTCACTTGATTGAATCTTTATATCATGAATTGTCATCATCCTTATGTTTATATTGTGTTAAAAGTCATCATTGGCCCGTAGTGCAAAGATGGACTGTTGATTAGTATGATTATGACTAAGAATTGTGTATTGGTATAATCATAACCTTTAATGTTATAGATACGGTTTGTGATGAAAGTCCTCTTTGGCCCGTAGTGCATAGATGGACAGGTGTTTGGTATGATCATGACCACTAGTGATACTAACGAATATCCTTGGCCCGTAGTGCATGGATAATTCGTTGATTTGAAATATTTATTGATTGGTGTTACAAGAATACAATATTGATGATGGACTTTTAAATCATTGAAGATATTAGATATCATGCTCTACTTGACTCATCTAATGGATTATTTTTCCACTGCAGTTGTGATCAAAAACTTGTTGTCTATTGTATTCTATCATATGTTTTCCTGTTGAGGACTAAAGATAATTTGTTCTACATTATCTTATTCATAATATTCTTTACTGGGCTAGTTGAGATCACCCTTTTCCTTTTGGTTCCATTGTTCTTCTCAGGAGGCGAGAATATAGCTGGGACTAGTTGGGGAGTGGAGTAATGATTCAAGATGGTTATTATAGCAGTCCTCACTATTTTGTAAAATAGTGTAACAATAATTGTAATGAGGACTTTATTTGAGTTTGGATATTGTCTACGAGATAATATTTGTATTAAAACTCACAACGTATGTGTTGTCGTATTTTGTACGACAGTTGTATTAATGAATTTTGTATTCGATTTCTATACCATGTATTTGGCGACTCAGAATGGGTTATGTGGACCTATTTTAGGGGCGTCACTGTTGGTATCAGAGCTTAGGGATATGATCTCTGGTGGAGATCTGGGATTAAAACTAGGAGGGGAGAGACGAGTAAAACCTTCACTAGTATATCGTACCTAAGCTTATTTATTATTTAATTGGTCGGACAGAATATAGGGATAATATGTGGAATGTTAATCTCTTTAATTAACCCTTGTTTTGTGACAGTATTTGAGAATGGCATCTGAAGATTTTGAGATAAGCAATGGAGCAAATGGGACCGTTGAGACACCACCAATTAATGACCAGGATAATGTGCATTAGGAAGAAAATAATCCTCATATTAACAACAACACCGACCAAATGATGAATGATGGGATGTTTAGGAGCTTTCTACAATTTATGTAACACCAAATGAGAGAGATTCCTATTCAAAATGCAGGTGGAAACAATGGAAACTCACGACTGGTTACTACTAAGCAATTCAAGGAGTTGGGACCGCCGGAGTTTTTGGGAAAGCCAGAGCCACTAAAGGCAGAGGCATGGATTAAGAAGATTACCAAGATATTTGATGTCTCGAGATGCATTGAAGAGCAAAAGGTTCCATTCGGCACCTTTATATTGCGCGGAGAGGCAGATTACTTGTGGGAATCTGTAAAACGTACTCAGTTATCCACACTTAAGATGTCTTGGGAGAAGTCCCAGGAATTATTCAACGATAAATACTTTCGAAAAAGTATTCGTCACATGAAGAAGGTGGAATTCATCAAACTGGAATAGAACAATATGAATATCGCAATACGAGGCTAAGTTTACGAAGTTATCCCGGTTTGCATCCCATTTGCTAGATAATGAGGAGTGAATGATATGAATGTTTCTGAGAGGTTTGAAACCCAAAATTCATCAACATCTCATCACACATAAACTCTGTTTGTATTCAGATGTTTTGAATAGAACTCAATTATTATAGCAGGATTATGAGTCAGCTCAACCAAAGATGTGAAACGGTGATGACGATAATAGTCATACCAAAGGTAAAAATCCATCAAGCAATGATAACCAACGTGCCATAAATGGTAACCACTTTGGTGGTAATCATGGCCAATATAATAGAAGAAATGAGTCAAGTGAAAATTTTAAAAAGAGAAGATTCAACAATGACAGGAAGACATTGGTAGCAACACCAGCAACAATTTCTAGGGGAGGAGAGAGATCACTAGTTAGATGTTACAGATGCAGAGAGGAGGGACACATAAGTTTAAACTATTCGCAGCCTTCTAAGGTGTGTTTCAGTTGTGGAAAAGATGGTCACATAGCCTAATTTTGTCCCATAGCGAAGTCAAGTCCAGTTGGGACGGTGGCATCAAAGGTGTTGAGTAAAATTTAGTTACACACAGCACGCAAGTATACGTGGTCAACAAGTAATAAAGTGATAAGTTGAGTATCGTTCCCACGGGGAGTTCTAATTAATAAATTTCAACTACTAATACTATATCAATTCAATTTTATTCAAACAACTAGAAATTGCGATTTTCCTCAATTATTAACTCAAAATTAAACACTTAAAGATCTTTGTACTAAGATAAACAATTAACTAAGCTATTACTTGAGTGAATGACTTAGGTGAGAAATATTAAGACTTCAATATCCTCAATTATGAATTATAAATCGCTTATCTAATCATCCCAATTACTATGTCTCATGGATTGTTAATGTGAATTTTCAAATGCCAAAAGCCCTCTTCCAAGTGATCAATCGACTTCTATTTAACCCAGATTAACCTTGCTATATTCCTATGCAAAACAATTGGATTAAACTCTTTCCAAATCCAATTCCTTATATGTTACATGCGGTGAATGATATTTCCATTCAATTCACAAACCTAATTATTTACCATGTAAATAATCGAGTCACATGTCATCATGTCTAGTTCTAACCCTAGAATTCCTCTCCCAATTGCTTCTAGAGTAACACACTAATTATTGGCCAAATAATTAATCACTAAAATCAAAACATGATAAACAATCCACTTCAACATAAATAATTATAACGACGTAATAACTAAGTTATAATCATAAAAGGTTCAATTGAAATCTTAATTAAAGAGTTAGTTCATCACTTTAAATAAGAATCATTATTTGTTGATAAATCATCCTTAAAGAATTATAAATAAAAATAAGGAGAAAAAAGAAGAAACTCAGAGCCAATCTTGAAGCTCCAAGTAATCTCCTGTAATCTTCAATGGAAAAGCTCCTTCAATCCTCTCTGCCAAAAATAAATCCAATCCCCCTTTTAACTCAGCAATTAGTTTCTTTTTATAGTCCCCCACAATCCTCTCCCAATTAGGTTTTATTATTAGCCCTTAATAGGCAACCAAAAGTCAAACGCTTAATCCTATTAACGCTGTTGAGGCTCAATACCTTCTTGCCGAGGATAGATAATACAATTTCAGTAGCCCATATGGGACTTCATTGAAATTATAAAATTTCCCTTCCAGCTTCCAAATCTGCCAAATAAGATATAAACACAATAAAAATGCTACTAAATAACTTAAGAATGCACTAATTTAAGTCTAAATATATCCGAATTATGGGTATACTACCCATTCATCAAACACCCCCAAACTTAAATCGTTGCGTGTCCTCATGCGACAAAGCCTAAGATCACCAAACAAAACAAAACATCATGCACATGCAAACTATTTATATTTATATGTTCGTAATTCCAAAGAATCCAAGAGCTCACGAGATCCATATGCCTCGTAAAATCACGTAAACATGCTAATTCCTCATGTAAAAACAGATCGACAATATCCCAACAATCAACGGATCTAAATCATTATTATCGATATTGTAAGGTGTGTCCACGACCATGCTAACCCCATGAAAGATAAAAATATGAGAGAGAATAACTTTCTTAGTAGGCATCATACAAGTCATGAACTTGAGAACTCATCAAATAAACTTGTTTCAACCGAACTCAAAACACTTACCCGAATTCAACAAATACAAACTAGAATATATATTTATTTTTTTTTTTATTTATTTATTTTTATTTTTTTTGTTTTTCTACGTAAATGATCTGTGCAATGTCTCATCCCATTAAAGTGACAGATGTCACCCTTAGCGAGCTTTCACCCAACGACTCCCTGACCATTTAAGACCTTAGGCGCTAGGTTTTAAGATACCCTTCTAGCGCGTTTGCTCAAGTAACACAGCCCCAAACAAGACTAGTCACCTGTATATTATCATTATTATATATATATATATATATATATATATATATATATATATTTAATTATAGATAGATGGTTGGTGAGTGCGTTTTACGCTCCATCTCACGCTTGTGTTTATGGGGAGTGGTTCCCTCAACCCACCACAAGACTCAACATTTTTTTTTTTTTTTAAGTTATATTCCAAATGTTTCCCCAAACTCGAGTTTATGCATGAATTAGGTCTCATCTAGTTATTCAAATTGTTCTTCCATATCACTAGCAATCCCCTTTAGAACTCTATTCTCTAACCATTTAAACTATCATAGCTAACATGGTCGCTTTTATTTCCAAGTGCCTTCTTATAATATCAATGTCAAACAGATAAAGATCCAATTCCAAATCCACGAAAATCATATCACCGAATCCACAATCCTTACTAGGCGTGTTCATGCAATTCTACTTTCCTCATTGGCCCCGAGATATACGCACTCTCAAAAACCGGAATTAACATGCAATCCTAAATGCAACTTTACTAATAATCAATCCACAAACTAATAATAAACTACAACCGGTGAAAATAAAACGTAACCACCCCCAAACTAAGCTAGAGCAATGTCCTCATGCGAAAAAAAAAAAAGTCAAAATAAAACAGAGGACTTCCCTGACGAATTTATTCTTCTGGGGAGCATCATCGTCCTCGCTCATCTCTTGATCGGACGGGAAATCTTCGGCGAGAACGGAGTCGTGGGGAAATGGCTAAGTGGAATGCGGGATGGGTCTGGATGGTCGATTGCATTCGTGCGACAAAGAAATTGGTCGACTAAATACTTGTAAATCACGCCTTGACGCTCCAATAAGCGCACATTCTAGGACTCAATGTTGTAAAACCATTGCCTATCTCCGGTTGGATAGCTTTCGGGGACCACACCTCGATGAAGCAAATTGCCGAGGGGCAAGGAGGGGGAGCCCGAGGTGGTGGGGCTCGTGGAGCGTAGCGTGGGGGATAATGAAACCCAGGTCCCCTAGGGTGATTAAGCGCCCTGGGACCACACTTTATAACGACGGATCAAGTTGTGGTCCAACACGGGCATAGGAGTTTGAATCATCTCGTCTGATTTCCATTTGACCCCAAACTTAGCACATAAGACGCAGATCAGGGACGGATGTGGTAACCTCTCACAATGGTCCCGCCATGAGATGCGCGGAGCATCGATTCTTTGAATAAGATGGCCACATCGATTCGTAGGGCCTTGTATGATGGAGTATAATAGCAGACAACCCTTTCTTTGGTGACGTGACTCACATGTGTGCAGGGCATCAATTTCGCGCATATGAAGGCATACCATGCCTTTCCATATAGACTGAGGTGAGACAATGGGAAGGTCATGCTGCCACGCTCATGGATGGACCAAGTAGTTCCCTGTTGACACGACTCCCGAATAATCTTTTCATAGTCCCGCCCATCACTCACTAAAGCGAGCATATTCATCATGAAGGCCCTCTAAGGGTAGTTGATAGCACCCATTGATATCCTCCTCGCCAAATTCCACGGTCTTACCTTTGATAAACACCCCATAATGGTCATGCTCGTTGCAAGTTGGCATAGAATTCTTTGACCACTCGCAATCATCGCTATGTCAGTCGTTTTGGTGAGAACCCATTTAACCGATTCGCCAAAGAATCATCACCGCTATGTCTCCATCCTTGTTTTGATCGGACGGAGACCCCGTTAGGGACTAGTGAGCGGGTGGCCATGCTAACAGAAGTTCTTGAGCCATGACACTAACAAAACGCTCATTGTCAAATTTTGTCGGGGAAGTTGAAGCGGCCGGACCTCGAGTCTGCGATGACGTTTGGATGCAATGTCGAGAATTCGCAAATAAAACATATTCATAGTTTAGCTTTAAAAGAATGTACGGTTGGATAAATGTGCGCCTAGCAGTACGTAGAAATTGTATAAAATACTGGTAGTATGAGAACGCAGGTGGGGGTGAGGCAGGAAACTGGCGAGTATATAAGTTACACAGATTATTGAGTCGGATAATTTGTCAAACACCTAGATAGCAAATCGAGAACTTGTTCAATCCATTATTAATTCCCAATACTATTCATGCCATGCATGTGGCGTGCATGAATCTCGTGTGTAGAGTACGTCACACATCAATGCGTTATCTATATGCTCCATTAGATTTCCAGATGACAAGAATAACGAATGAAGAGCATCTTAATTTGAAATAATTGAAAACACATCAAATCATACCTTTGTTACTTCTAAAGAAGTTGGAGGAGTAGAATTGCACACAAGATGCAGAATTTACCAATATGAAAGGAAGGGATTGATGCGTGGTGGATGAGTGGAAGACAATTATCCAAAGTTTAATGACTTTGTGCTATGAAGATGGAGAGAGGGTGACCGACCACCGTGCTTGAGATGTGGAAGGAATTTGGGGTAGAAGAAGGCACGGCAAGGTTTTAAAGTACAAGGTTCTAACTCGACCCCGGTGGCGGGCGCTACTGGGTTATAATTTTGGAGCGCCGGGGCCGGGCAGAATCGAGTGGATGCCCGAATACGGGCGCCGAAGTTTGAATCGAAGACAACGCCAAGGCTGGGCCTTGTTTTCGGTTGAGAGCCTAGCGCAGGGCGCTGTGAATTAACTAGAATCCAGCGCCGGGGCGTTGGGCCTTCGTGATGTGGGCGCTGGTAATTCACTGTGTACGTGCATACCTGGACCAGGGTAGGAATTAGTTTAGTAATCTTGGATTCTACTACGAATATCGGTGAAAATAAGAAAAGTTTAACTCTAAGAGGCATAAAATCAAATAAAACGAAAAAGTTATGGAACTGCATGGGTTGCCTCCCAAGAAGCGCTTGGTTTACGAATCGTCGGCCCGACTATGCGCGGTGTTGGTCGGTTGTCCACCGGTCGAGAGGTACTGGACCGTAGCTTATGTTCGATTGGTCCGCTCAATAGTGTTTCAGACGTTGACCGTTGACCTTGAATGTACGCTTTGAATTCGGTTCCTCAACCTCAATGTTTCCGTGTGGAGTGGCGATATGACTACAAATGGTCCGGACCACCGGATTTCAATTTTCTGAAATAGACGCAAGCGTGAGTTGAATAAAAGAGTACTTGGTGGCCTGGCGCGAATGTTCTATCGAGAATTTTTTATCGTGCCAAGATTTGACTTTCTCCTTGTATAGCTTAGCGTTTTCGAGGCGTTGAACCCGAATTCATCCATCTCGCTCAACCGCAGAACTGCTTTTCACCCGCCGCTTCTAGATCAAAGTTTAATTTTCGAATGGCCCGGTGTACGCGTGTTTCTAGCTCGACCGCAGATGACCGCCTTTTCCAAAGACCATTCTCATTTGTGGACATGCCGATCGGGTTTTTGTACGCTGTTCGATAAGCCCATAGAGCGTCGTCAAGACGTAACGCCCAATCTTTTCGTGACGGATTGACTACTTTTTCCAGGATCCTCTTAATTTCCCGATTCGACACCTCTTTCATAATGGGATTTAACCTTCGTTGCATCTCAATGGTTGGTTTTGATCCCTCTTCCATTAAAATCTTGTGCATACAGAAAGAGGGGCTAATACCTCGAATTTTCGCTATAGTCCACCCAATCGCTGTTTTGAACTCGCGAGAACTCGTGTAATTTTTCTTTTTGGGTGTCGCTTAACGTTGTCGAAACAATAACCGTAGAGTCGAGTCTTTCCCTAAGTAAGCATATTCAAGATGAGAGGGAGTGGCTTTAATTCCAACAACGGGTAAGGCACTTCTATCGAGGGTTTGCACTTTTTTCTTCCATTTTAGGCCTTTCAAGGGTGTCGAATGGTTGATTATTTTTTTCGGAGAATGATGGTGTGTCTAGCCATTTGACCTCGCTTTCATTATCTCGCCTCCCGCGACTATCGTTGTTTGTTCTAACCATCATGGATTCTATCGGATCCTCCGAGTAATTACAAGAAATCTTGTGATTCACTATCTCCTCCATTACATCCACCCGCAAACACTCACCTTTTTCCTTTGATACGACATTGCTTTAAACACATTGAAAGTGACCTCGCTGATCGTCAACTCTCATCGTTAATTCTCCTTTTGCACGCCGATTAACGCTTCCCCGCTAAGCTAAGAATGGTCGTCCGAGAATGATGGGCGCTTACAGATCGCTTCATAATCCAAGATAACGAAGTCTCACCGGAAAGATGAAATTATTCACCCTTACTAATACGCCTTCAACGATACCTCGTGGATATGTAATCGATCGGCTCGCTAACAATGAAACTCGATATTTGTCGGTTTAGGTGCTTGGAGCCCGAATTGACAAAAGAGAATCGATAATGGCATCAAATTAATATCGCCCCAAATCACATACAAATATTTTTTCTGGCCGATTACCAATGTCGCATGGAATAGAAAAGCTACCCGGATCTTTCAACTTAGAGGTAACTTGTTCGAATAATTGCGCCACATACATTCTTCTTGGTTAAGCGCCATGCTTTCAAAATCCCCGCTTCTTTTTCTTTAATAAAGCACATCCTTCATAAACTTAGCGTAACTTTCGGCATTTGTTCTAAAGCTTGGCGAATGGGATGTTGATATGCAATTTTTAAAATATCCAAAATCTTAAAAACGCTTATCTAACTTGGATTTCTGAAATCTCTGCGGATATGGTATGGGTGGCATTGTTGTAGATGACCCCTGTGCATTTTCCTCTCTATTTCCTCTTTATCTTTCCGCTTCCACAACTTCTTCGTTTTGGTTGTTGCGTTATCCCCTTGTCCTTATCCTTAATCGCTTGCGCTCTCTTTCCACTTTCAGAAGATTACCGCTGCAGTGCTCATTTCTGCCGGTTTATTTACGTATCACCTTCGGAGCGTTCCTAGTGGATGGGTATTCAATGCATGTGCTATTTGTCCCAATTGATTTTCCAGATTCTTTAACGATGCCCCATGGCTTTGCAACGTCATATCTAATTGATTCAATTTCTTGTCTTGTTCCTCGTTCTTTTTGTCAGAGGCTCTAATAAATTTCTCCAAGGTCGCTTCCCAACTTGATACCCTCTCTAGTTGTTGAGGTTGATTTTGGAATCGAGGTGTGTTGTTGTCTAGGTGGTTGAGTTGCAGACTTGATTGTTACTCCATGAGAACCTCGGATGATTCTTCCAACTCGGATTATAAGCATTTTGGGTAGGATACGGTTGGGTTGAACGATTATAATTTCCTACGAACTGTGCTGATTCTGAATTTATGGCACATTGATCCGTAGCATGACCCCCAGCACACAACTCACAAACCATCGCTACTGTGGTGTGGCTTGTGGATGCCATATTTCTATATGCTTAGCTATTGCGATCCTACTTATGATGTTAATGCCGTTAAAGCGTCCACTTCATATTTTCTCCGATGCTTTTGGGTGGTTGGTCCTCGTCATGGGCCTTCGATAGTTGTTGGTGGCCATTGTTTCTAACAATTGATACGCCTCATCAAAATTTTTGGACATAATCGCCTCCTCCATTCTTTGCATCAATACTAGACCTCGTGGATGCGTGCAAACCATCACAAAATATCCCTAATTGCATCCACTGTGGAATTCCATGATGAGGGCACTTACGGAGCATATCCTTAAACCTTTCCCACGCCTCATATAATGATTCTGACTCAAGTTGTGCGAAAGTATGAATGTCGTTCCGTAGTTTTGCCGACTTCGCTGGTGGAAAGAACTTAGCTAAAAATTTTTGAGCTAAGTCATCCCATGTGGTGATTGATCCAGGAGGCAAGGAGTGTAGCCAGCTTCGTGCTTTATCTTTTAAAGTAAACGGGAACATCCTCAACCTTATAGCGTCTTCCGATACATTGTTAAATTTGAAGGTATCGCAAACTTCCAAGAAACTCAAGATATGTTCATTAGGATCGCTCTATCGAATTACCCCCAAACCGCATGTGATTCAGAAAGATCTGAATTGATCCGGTTTTATCTCAAACCTGCTCGCATTGATTGCCGGGTCTCTTAATACTTGATCGTAAATCAGTAACATTTGGCGTATGTAATCCTAAGTGATTTCTCGTCGCTCTCTTGCCATGTTCACGAGTAATTCTTGGGTTGTCGATTTCTTCTTCCAAATGTATCACCTCACTATTCAACCGCACTATCTCGGAACTCCTTCTCAAGGTTGTCTCAGATACATAAGAAGTTCCTTTCTAGCTTTCGATCTAGTGTGCATACACGAATTCCCTCGCCAATCCAAGAAGAAAGATTAAGTAGTGTTCAAATTAAAATCGAATTGATTATAACTAATATGAAATTAATATTAATAAAAGAAGTCCCCGGCAACGGCGCCAAAAACTTGTTGAGTAAAATCTAGTTACACACAGCACGCAAGTATACGTGGTCAACAAGTAATAAAGTGATAAGTTGAGTATCGTTCCCACGGGGAGTTCTAATTAATAAATTTCAACTACTAATACTATATCAATTCAATTTTATTCAAACAACGAGAAATTACGATTTTCTGAATTATTAACTCAAAATTAAACACTTAAAGATACTGTACTAAGATAAACAATTAACTAAGCTATTACTTGAGTGAATGACTTAGGTAGGAAATATTAAGACTTCAATATCCCCAATTATGAATTATAAATCGCTTATCTAATCATCCCAATTACTATATCTCATGGATTGTTAATGTGAATTTTCAAATGCCAAAAGCCCTCTTCCAAGTGATCAATTGACTTCTATTTAACCCAGATTAACCTTGCTATATTCCTATGCAAAACAATTGGATTAAACTCTTTCAAATCCCAATTCCTTATATGTTACATGCGGTGAATGTAGATATTTCCATTCAATTCATAAACCTAATTATTTACCGTAAATAACTGAGTCACATGTCATCATGTCTAGTTCTAACCCTAGAATTCCTCTCCCAATTCCTTCTAGAGTAACACACTAATTATTGGCCAAATAATTAATCACTAAAATCAAAACATGATAAACAATCCACTTCAACATAAATAATTATAACGACAAAATAACTAAGTTATAATCATAAAAGGTTCAATTAAAATCTTAATTAAAGAGTTAGTTCATCACGGAAATAAGAATCATTATTTGTTGATAAATCATCCTTAAAGAATTACAAATAAAAATAAGGAGAAAAGAAGAAACTCAGAGCCAATCTTGAAGCTCCAAGTAATCTCCTGTAATCTTCAATGGAAAAGCTCCTTCAATCCTCTCCTGCCAAAATAAATCCAATCCCCCTTTAACTCAAAGAATTAGTTTCTTTTTATAGTCCCCTGACAATCCTCTCCCAATTAGGTTTTATTATTAGCCCTTAATAGGCAACCGTAAGTCAAACGCTAATCAAATCCGGCCAACGCTGCAGAGGCTCGGCGCCCGTTGCTACCGAGGATAGTACAATTTCAGTACTTCAATGACCGACTTCATTGAAATTACAAAATTGCCCTTCCAGCTTCCAAATCTGCCAAATAAGATATAAACACAATAAAAATGCTACTAAATAACTTAAGAATGCACTAATTTAAGTCTAAATATATCCGAATTATGGGTATACTACCCATTCATCAAAAGGCGACTACAAACAAAACAAAGTTGATGGTTCAAGGGATAGCATTTGTCATGACTTCTTAAAAGGCGAGGAAACCAAACAAAGTTATCACGGGTAAGCTAATTATAAACTCATACGAAGTCTATACCTTATTAGATACCGGTTCTACCCATTCTTTTATTTCACCTGATTGTGCTCAACGTTTGAACTTAACCCCTGAGAAATTAGACTTTGACTTATCTGTTGAAACTCCAATAGGAGAAACCTTCATTACATCCACTATTTATAAATCTTTTTTGATTCAAATCGGCACCCTCACATTACCTGTTGATCTCATCTTTTTGAAAATACTTTCATTTGATGTGATTTTAGGGATTGATTGGTTAACTACTCATCATGCTAAAATTGATTATTTTTGTAAGGTTGTTAGTTTTCATATTCCTAACCAACCTGTTATGTGAATTCAAGCAACCAAACCACTAAAGTCAATCACTGTTATATCAAGCTATAAAGCTATTCATTTATTGAAAAATGGATGTCAAGCTTTTTTAGCCCGTGTCATGGATTTAAACAAAAATACGTCAGATTTGAATGATATTTCTATTCTTAATGAATTTCCTAATGTATTTCCTGAAGAACTTCCTGGCCTACCCCAAGAGCGTGAAATCGAATTTTGTATTGACCTTGAACCTGGTACAAAACTCATTTCCAAAACCCCATATCGAATGGCTCCTATTGAACTTCAGGAGTTAAAAACCCAACTACAAGAGTTGTTATACATTGGTTTTATTCGTCCTAGTACATCTCCTTGGGGTGCTCCTGTGTTATTCGTAAAGAAGAAAGATGTGAGTATGCGACTTTGCATTGACTATCGGGAGTTGAACCATGTCACCATCAAAAATAGGTACATGTTACCTTGCATTGATGACATGTTTGGCCATTTTCAAGGTGCTAAATTCTTCTCAAAGATTAATCTTCATTCTGGATTTCATCAGTTAAAGATTAAAACTGATGACATTCCAAAGACTGCTTTCAAAAGTACGGGCATTACGAAGTCCTAGTCATGTCTGTTGGATAAACTAATGCTTCTGTTGTTTTCATGGATATGATGAACCGAGTATTTGATGAATATTTGGATCATTTTGTGGTTATCTTTATTGATGACATCTTCATCTATTCCAAAAACCGTGAAGATCATGAGTAATACTTGAAGCTCATACTTCAAAAGCTTTGTGAAAATAAGTTATACGCCAAGTTGAAGAAATGTGAGTTCTGGCTTGAGGAAGTAGCATTCCTTGGGCACGTGATATTGAAGTATGGAATATATCAATTGACCCGGCAAAGATTGAAGCAATACAAAGTTGGGAGCAACCTAAGTTAGTAACCGAAGTACGTAACTTTCTAGGCTTAGCTCGTTATTAACAGAGACTCGTGGAAGGATTTTCTCGAATCGCTACTCCATTAACTTAGCTGACTCAATGTTAGAAATTATGTATTGTTACGTGTTGCTCCATTTGAAGGAGTTATGAGATTCAGAAAGAGATGAAAGCTCAACCCTCGATTCAATGGCCCATTTGAAATCCTCAATCGAGTAGGAACTGTGGCTTATTGACTCGCTTTACCTCCAAGTATGTCTTGTGTTCATAATATTTTTTACATATCCATGCTATATAAATATGTGGAAGACCCAAACCACATTATTGAATTAGAACCAGATGAGATAATAGAAGATTTAACGTATGAAGTGGTACCTGTTAAAATTTTGGATAAGAAGGAACATATTTTACGCTCAAAGGTTATACCTCAAGTCAAAGTTTTATGGAGAAACCACGATATTGAGGAAATGACCTGGGAGTTCGAATCTGAAATGAAAATAAGGTATCCTTACCTCTTTGACATTCCAGGTATGTACATCAATTTTGAGGATGAAATTTCATAAGGAGGGGAGGTTGTAAGACTCCAACTTTTTATGAATAAATATTTAGTTTCTCTAATTATTATTTTGAATAATAAGGTGTTGATTTGATATAATGCTTTAGTTGTGGGTGATATATGCAAATTTTGCAAAGTAAACAATTGGTCATAAAATATTCGTTTGGTCGGAAAATATTCTTTTTGTCGGGGAATATTTGTACGACGATGCAATCATTGGTTGACCACATAACTGAATAACTGTCGGATATAGAAAGCGACAGAAATAACTTTTTTATAAAAATAACGACAAAACTTTTACCGTTAACTATTGAAATACTCGATGATAAAAGTACAGTAATACTTGTGGTTGCACAGTAGCACACAGTATTGCACAGTATCTCTAATAATTGATTCTTATGTAAGAAGTCATTCAGTTTCATTCAATAACAACCACAGTAATTGTTGTATAGTATCTCATATTATTGATTCAATTACTGTCACAGTATCATCTACACAATATTTTATATTATTAAATCAATAATTGACATGACACAATTATTCATATTATTAGTTAGTATTATTGGCAATGTCTAGAAAGTTTTGTCGAGGGAAAGGGTTATGTTATATAATTGCGCGCCAATACGGATAAATCCTTATCGGAAAGCCCCCTCTTTCCTGGGAATGATCTGGTTGTTAATATTGTGAGCTTATAATATTAATTGTAAATAAGTATTATGTGGTGGTTATTAGTTCAATTTTGATATAAATGAAGGAATTTTGCATGAAATATTTATTGAAAGTTTGGAAATTATCTTCTCCGATATAATATTACATTATAATAATGTGATAATATAATAATATAATATTTTTATATTGTTAATATTATTATTATAATATTAAATTTCCTGGCATGTGAATAAATGGAGTGGAGGTTAACAACTTGAATTGGAATTCTTTCCGTGTACTTCTTCTTTTTCAAATTTACTGGATAAAGTTTCCTGCATATTTTTCTTTCTTCCTTTTGGTGGGTGGTGAGACCTCCTGCAAACCATTTTTTTGTTTCCAAAATTGTGTGGGCCCTTAAGGAGTTGATGATAGGAAAGGAAAAGAGAAAGAAATGAGGAAGTTAGGCACATGGAAGAAAAAAAGTTAGGCAAACCTACTTAACTTTTCTCCCTCCGTTGCACTATAAAAGGGAGTTTACCCCTCTTTCCTCAACACACCATTACAATAGCAAAAATTCTTATCGTATAGTATTGTGAGTATTTGTCTATAGTATAAGGATACTTTGAGTGTAGCTTTTTGTGCAAGATTTTCTCAGAATAATATCTGATATTCTAGTCAAATCTAGTTTCTACTAAGGTAAAGGATATTATTTTATATCAATACTTGTAAGAAATATCATTTTCTTTCGTACTCCATATTATGTAAGTGAAATTATTTCATTTCATTCCTTAAGTTAAACTTACTATGGTAAGTACGGCTTCTATAATTCCTGAAATAATTAAAAATTCCTTAAGTTTTGCGCTTCAACTAATATCATTTAACTGGAATATTAGTCTGAACATTCTTATTAAATTTTAATCTTTTCATGTTGAGGTACTATTCATACAGTACTATTCATGGGTACTGTTCACAACATAATTAAATTTTCTTTTCTGTTCAAATTATTTTTGATACATGAATATCATTCTTGAATTTTACTTCACACATAGTTATCATGTTGATAATTTGGACATTTTTGAACTCTGGATAAATTGAATTATAAATATCTAATATTTATCATTTATCTCACTTGATTGAATCTTTATATCATGAATTGTCATCATCCTTATGTTTATATTGTGTTAAAAGTCATCATTGGCCCGTAGTGCAAAGATGGACTGTTGATTAGTATGATAATGACTAAGAATTGTGTATTGGTATAATCATAACCTTTAATGTTACTGATAAGGTTTGTGATGAAAGTCCTCTTTTGCTCGTAGTGCATAGATGGACAGTTGTTTTGCATGATCATGACCACTGGTGATACTAACGAATATCCTTGGCCCGTAGTGCATGGATAATTCGTTGATTTGAAATATTTATTAATTGGTGTTATAGGGATACAGTATTGATGATGGACTTTTAAATCATAGAAGATATTAGATATCATGTTCTACTTGACTCTTCTAATGGATTGTTATTTCCACTGCAGTTGTGATCTAAAACTTGTTATCTATTGTATTCTATAAGATTTTTCCCTGTTGAGGACTAAGGATAATTTGTTCTACATTATCTTAGTCATAATATTCTTTACTGGGCTAGTTGAGCTCACCGTTTTTCTTTTGGTTCCGTTGTTCTTCTCAGGAGGCGAGAATATAGTTGGGACTAGTCGGGGAGTGGAGTAATGATTCAAGATGGTTATTATAGTAGTCCTCACTATTTTGTAAAATAGTGTAATAATAATTATAATGAGGACTTTATTTGAGTTTGGATATTGTCTATGAGACAATATTTATATTAAAACTCACAGCGTATGTGTTGTCTTATTTTGCACGGCAGTTGTATTAATGAAGTTTGTATTTAATTTCTGTACCATGTATTTGGCAACTCAGAATGGGTTGTGTGGACTTATTTTGGGGCGTTACAAAAAGTGGCTACCAACCCCAGTCTAGCTATGTTATAGCTCATCAATCATAACATGACATGTCTTGTAAGCTTAGTTAAGCAACAAAATCAGCATTTTGGCCATTAGAGGGGCAGGATTTTTGGTTATGGAGGTCTCATTGCCCACATGTTATATTTTTTATTCCATCCCGTGCAATTTGCTAGCTTATGAATCCATATACTTAAATATATATATATATATATATATATACACACACACACACACACACACACACATACACCTACATATATATAAATTTATTACACCTTATTCATTTCCATTACACATTGGGCTTGACCAATTAATATCTATTGTGTGACGCCCCCAAAATAGGTATACACAACCCATCTTGGGTCGCCAAAAACAACATTGCTGACAACTTCATTTATACAACTGTCATACAAAATAGGATGACACATACTGTGAGTTTCAATACAAATATTGTTACGTATATAATACGATAATATTCATACTTAAATTATTACAATGCCATATAAAGTACATCAGCAAATATTTTAAGTCCCCAAAGGAACATGAGAAGATTTTTATCCTCCTCATTCTAATAGAGTGCATTTTTTACGCTTCTAAATTCGAGTTTGCCTCACCCAATTGTTGTTCACCAAAATTAAATATTAAATGATGTATAAAATATGTCACACATATTTTAAGTTCTCAGTACAATTATTATGCCACACCGTTTCATAATTTGATTAGGATTTCAACTAATTTGAAACACCACTTTATACCCATGTTCTCTTTGTTAGTCCCAGCTACACTTTTATTACCTGAAGGGAGTGGTGAAGCAAAAGGGTGAACACAAATAGCACAGTAAAGAATATTATAACTAAGATAATTAAATTATCAATAGCCTTCATCAGTAATAAATTAGAGATTTAGAACATATGGTAGATGATAAAAGTTTTCAACCATAATTGCAGCGGAATCAACAATCCGTTAGAGGAGTCAAGTAGAACGTAATGTATACTATCTTCTCTAAATTAAAAGTCCATCATTAATATTTCATTACTGTAATACCCATCAACAGTTCTTTGTTGTACCCAAGACAAAGATAACTCTCATCATCTGTCTTCACCAGAACCACCAAAGATTATAGTTAAATTCATAATTCATATTTATAATCAGGTAAATCAACAGTCCATCTTTGCACTACGAGCCAAAGACATAAAACTGTATTTTAGAAAAGTCAAGTACAACATGATATCTATTATCTTCTATGATTTAAAAGTTTATCATTAATATTTTATTATTGAGACTCAGCTCAATAAATAATCCACATCACTGAATTTTTCATGCACTACAGGCCAAGGATATTCATTAGTATCACATCCACGAATTATCCATGCACTACGGGCCAAGGATATTTGTGTTATCACTAATGGTCATGATCATGCCAACAACTGTTCATCAATGCACTACGGGCCAATGAGGACTTTTTATCACATCCATGAATTAATATTTCATCGCTGAGACTCAGCTCCATAAATAATCCACATCACTGAATTATCTATGCACTACGGGCCAAGTGTAAGACCCCAACTTATTATAAATGAAATTAAATTTTCTCTATTTATTATTTTGAAATAGTAAGGGTTGATTTGATTAATGTGGTTAGTTATGGGAAAAATGCGCAAATATTTCAAATAAGCAAGTGGTTATAAAATATGCATTGTTGTTGGGGAATATTCCTTTGGTCGTGGAATATTCTTCTTTGTCGGGGAATATTAAATGCGACGCAAGCACAACCTTGTGTGCGCCCATAACAGTAGCGATTGGATGAAGCAAACGACAAGTATAAGTTGTTTATAAATAGCAGGCGTAGTTGTTACCATTAATCTTTGTTGAAATACTTTCGTGGTTAAAACACAATAGCACACGGTATTGCACCAATTATTGATTCTTACGTAAGAAGGCACTACTCAATAATTGTTACAGTAATTACTGTTCAATATTTTATTTTATTAATTCAATAATTGCTACGTTGATATTTTATATTATTGTTATTTCAATAATTATCACTATACAGTATTTTCCATTATCGGAGCAATAATTCATATTATTTGAATAATATTATTAGATAGTATTATTTGCAATGTCTAGAAAGTTCTATCTAAGGAGAGGTTTGGTCACCTAATTGCGCATACGCAGTGAGAGAAATCCTTATTGAAAGCCCCTCTTTCTTAGGGAACGGCACAGTTACCAAAGATTGTGATTCTGTAATATTATTTATGAATAATTAATTATTAATTTATATGATAAGGAAAATATTCCTTTTGTGTGGATATAGATGGAGAAAATTTTAAAGTGACAATTGTTTAAAAATTGATATTTTATCTTTTCTGATAAAATAATTCATTTAAATATATTATTATATTATAATAATATAATAATGGTGATAGTTTTACAATGAATGTGTGATATATGAATAAATCAGGAGGAAGAGTATTTTTATTACAAAAAATGTTTAAAATATGTTAAACATGTTCGTGGGCCCTATTTCTTGACTGAAAATTGATAATAGTCTGTAAAATTGTCCGTATGTGGATTTCGGTCAATTTCTGTTTGGAATTTAGAAATATTTAAAACTACAAAGTTGTAGAGAATTGAATTTCCTATGGAATGGACATAAGATTCAAATTTTTCTGATAAAAGGGCCATTTATTATGAATTATTGAAGTTCTGGATTAATTGATTATTATTTTTTTATGGAGTTTTAAGTGATTTTTACATGAAAAACGTTTTTGTGACTTTTGGTGAGGTGTGTGGCTAATTTTGGACCAAGTTTGTGTGCGTAGGAAATTTAATAAGATATATTAATATTTTATTAAATTTTCTGCTTTGGTGTTCTAAGCATTTTCATATGAATAGGGTGCTTAGGTTAGAATTGAAAATCACACCAGAAACAAGTTTTCTCGCTCTTTCTCTTTCTATATTATCGAGTGTATTCTTGTGAGTATTTTGAGACTTTGAGTGTTGCTATACTCACAGTTATGTTCTCTTGACTATATATCCAAAGATTCGATCGAATCTTGTCTTTTTTTCGAGTAAGGGATGTTATTTTTAAAAAAAATGATATTATTTCTTCTAATATCATTATGCCAAAATATTGGTAAAATTTTTCTTGTGAAATTCTTGTCTTTTAGTGTCGGGGTTACTATTCACGTATACGACACTATTCACGTATACGGCACTATTCACGAATACGGCACTACTCACAGAAAAACTAAATTTTTGTTTTTTGTCCAAAATATCTATTATGGATACTAGCTTTGATTGTATCCATGTTTTTATCATTCTTGAATTTTACTTCACTATGGTTATTTATGAAGTATTTTTGAACTTGGACTGTTTAAAGTAAGAATCCTTATTATTTGTTCTTCTCTTTCACTGGATTCGTTTTCTTTAAAATATTTTTCATTATCCTTAGTCCTAAATGATGATATTACTGAATATCTTTGGCCTGTAGTGTAAAGATGGTTGATTTTCTTATGAATATCTTTGGCCCATAGTGCAAAGATGTACAGGTGTTGAGATGAACATAACCAACTAATGAATATCTTTGGCCTGTTGTGCAAAGATGAATATTTGATGCAAGATGTTTATTGATTAACGTTACAGGGATAAAATATTGATGAAAAACTTTTAAATTCATAGAAGAAAGTAGATTTCATTCTCTACGTAACTCTTCTAATGAATTATTATTTTCGCTACGAATATTGATTTAAAACTTGTTGTCGATTATATTCTATCAGATTTTTTTCCCTGTTGAGGATTAACGATAATTTGTTCTATGTTATCTTAGTCATAATATTCTTTACTAGACTAGTTGAGCTCACCTTTTTCCTTTTTGTTCCATTTTTCTTCTCAGGAGACGAGAATGTAGCGAGTACTAGTCGGGGTATGGTGTGATGCCCCCAAAATAGGTCCAATTCATCCAACTTATTCTGAGTCGCCAAATACATGGTACAGAAAACAACTACAACTTTATTACTACAATTGTCGTGCAAAATATAACAACACATATACTATGAGTTTTAATACCAACTGTGACTCATGTCCCAACTATGGATAGCACCCCACATTGATATATTACATAAAGGTACAGCCAATAACTATTTTAGAAATTAAAATCTTTGGGAAGTACTCAATAGGACTGAGCAAAAAATGGATATAACTGAATTACCGAACCCTCAAGGCCTCAACCCTCAGATCTGTTCTTGATTTCTTACTCCCTGCCATTGCCCCTTAGTTTTCCTCAGATCTCCTTCTTGGGCTCTGTTTCCTCAGATCTGATTTATGGACTTTCTCTTGTGGACTTGGTCAGTTTTAGTGGCAGTAAGCTAGCTTCAGAACTAAGTTGGAATTGTGGAGTTTAAGGTTCAACCACTAGTGCTGCTAAACTTGAAACACGACTTAAACAAATCCGGAATTTCCTCTTCATCTTGTTTGTTTCTCTGGGTGTTCCTATCCTCAATATGACAGATGCCTGAACCAGTCATGTACGAGATGAAGTCTCACAGTTGTGTTCTATTTGAAGCCAGAAGCCTAAGTGGTTGATATCATCAAGTAAATTCCTCAATGTACACTAGGTATATTTTTAGTGGGAGGTATTAGCAGGTTAGCACAGAAGATGTCCATTAGGGGCAATAGGTATATTTTTTTAGTGAAAAGTCCTTCATTTTGGTTATTAACCGTATAACCGAATAGTAAATTCGGTTATTCGGTTATCTTTAAATTCGGTTAACAATTCGGATATCAAAATAGTGTTAATTTCGATTTTCGATTATAACCAAATAAGCTATTCGGTTCAGTTATAACCGAATGCTCAGCCCTAGTTCTCAAGGAAACTTTCATACATAGGACGCCACGAATCTAAGTTATGATAGATATCATATGTCCAGAGAATTATCCTTGGTTGATCCATTAGACCCCAAAGAAAAACGAGAAGATTACTATCATGTTCCTTCCAATGGTGAGTTTTCTCTTAACATATAACTACCTCCAATGTCTCCAGTTGAAAATTATATTTCAAATAAACTCCAAGATCATATAGGTAGTGCTCGTAGATATACTCAGCAAGTGGATGTGCACAACCCTATCTTATGATAACTCGTAGGTCATTAGACATCTTGTATGATAGTGGTAAAACAACCTTCCAAAGTTGGGTCCACCTTACCCTATTCAGTTCACCAAAATTAAATATCAAATGATGTTTAAAATACGACACACTTATCTAAAGTTCTCAATAAATTTATTTCCATACTATTTAGGAGAGAACCTCAATCTTATAGAACAATCGCTCTATTCCCCATTATCCCCATTAACCCGTAACACTCTTATTACACGAAAAGAATTGTGAAGCAAAAGGGTGAACACAACTAGCTCGAAGAAAGAATATTATGACTAAAGATAATTAAATTATCAATAGCCTTCATCAGTAATAAATCAGAGATTTAGAACATATGGTAGATGATAAAACTTTTCAACCATAGTTGCAACGGAATGAGCAATCCATTAGAAGAGTCAAATAGACTTTATCTTCTCCATGTTAAAAGTCCACCAACAATGCTTTAACCCTGTAACATTAATCAACAGATCCTGTTCACAGTCATGTGAATAACTCATAATAATAATTGTAGTTCTAATTTTCTCTTCTCATCCAAGACGAAGATATTTTTCATCACATGTCTTTACCTGAAACATCAAAGATCATGGTTATACCAAATCACAGTTCTTGTTCATAATCATACTAATAAGTTCATGTTTGCACTACGGGCCAAAGATATTCATTAACAGTTTATCTTTGCACTACATGCCAAAGATATTCAACAACGGGTCATCTTTCCACTACAGGCCAAAGATATTCAACAACAGGTCATCTTTGCACTACACGCCAAAGATATTCATCAACAATTCATCTTTGCACTACAGGCCAAAGATGTTAATATTTCAAAGAAATATATAATCATTTCAAAATTTATATAAACAATAATTATAAGCATGTTGATCAATTCACCTTTGCTCTTAAGCTAAAAATATTCAATTGTAAATTCAATGGTCATGATCATATCAGTCAATAATTCATCTTTGCACTACTGGCCAAAGAGAACCCATAGTCACGATCATACCAATAATATGGTAATAAAAACAATACGATCAACAACTGCATTTAATTTCAAGAGTAATATTCATAAATCAATGATTTCATAACACCTTAATCCAAATGTTATAAATCACTTAATAATCTCATAATCTAATATTATTAATATTACCACAATATTTTAATCATTTCTTAAACTCATAGACAATTTATTTTAATCGTTTACACTTTACCAATTAATGCATTTAATCATCCTAAAATGCCAAAATCATAAAATTTCATCACCAATAACCAAAACACTCATCAAAAATCTGCATATACCTTATATAGGATTCCCAAGCCATAAAATCCTATTTTTTAATTTTTTTACTTCACATAACATATTTAATTCATTTACTCAAAACTAGTCCATTTTCATGAAAAATGACAAATTAGTTCCTAAAATATTTCTTTTCTGGGATTTAGCAGAATATAGTCCCATATTGAACATACATTTTTCTCGGAAATTTTAAAATTCATTTACTATTTTTCACATGGCCAAAACTGCCGAATATTTAGACATTTATCATAAATTTTACTTTTGTCCAAAAATTCTGAAATTTACAGAATATACTGATGTTATATGGATGTACTCCCAATAAAAATTTCACCAATTTTGGAATTAACCTCATGGAGTTATAAGTGTTTACTTTTAAAATAGTCTTTTCTCATAAAATCCATAACTCCTAATCTATACATCCAAAAATTGCCATTTTTGGACACAATCGAGAAAACTCATCAAAATATCATATCAAAATTTTTCAGAATTTTTGAAGGTCAGAAAAATTACAAAACTGAAGAAACATAATAACCCTTAAAATCTCTTACCTCAAATGAGCAGTAATTCTGACTGGAATATCGGATATGACGCTGAAGGAAACTTTCACTCATTAGCAACTCTCAAAGTATCAAAATACTCACAAAATACGCTCGATAATATAGAGAGAGAAAGAGAGAAAGCTTATGTTTCTGGTGTGATTTTCAATTCTAACTTAGCCCTCTATTTATAGGAAAATGTTAGCACGCCGAAGCAAACTTAACCTGCTACCTGGTGGCTTTACCTGCTACTATTGCCACCCACCATATTTGAATTAGAATTTAAGCACATTTCTTCACCAACCATAGGTGGGGCCCACACATTCTAGAATTTTCCACCAAAATGATAAATTCCGAAACTTCAACAATTTCTGAACCAGTCACCTCTTAAAATTCATAACAATTTATACGTTCATTTTTAACGGTTCAAAATTTGTGGATATATACTCAACTTATATATGTATAACATATCCAAAAATCACAACGATCCAACGGTCGGATTAAATATTATAACTCACGCAATATATCACAAGAACACTGGTTTGATTTTTAATACCTTCTTTCCGACAAAAATACTGATAAAACACCTCAACATTAATTCCTTCATTTATAACCACATAAATAAATCCATCATTTATATCCGTATCAAATAAATATTTCCTTATCATATAAATCAATAATTAATTATTCATAAATAATATTACAGAATCACAATTATGACAGTCAGGCCGTTCCCAGGAAAGAGGGGGCTTTTTGATAAGGATTTCTCCTTATTGGCGCGCAATTAGGTGACCAAACCTCTCCTTGACAAAACTTTCTAGACATTTCCAATATTGCTATCTAATAATATTATTCAAATAATATAAATTATTGATCTGATAATGGGAAATATTGTGTAGTGACAATTATTGAAATAACAATAATATAAAATATCAACGCAGCAATTATTGAATCAATAAAATAAAATATTGAACAGTAATTACTGTAATAATTATTGAGTAGTGCCTTCTTACGTAAGAATCAATAATTCAAAAATAATGTGCAATACTGTCTGGTAATACACTTAAGACCAACCACGCCAGACATCGTATTTTAACAACGGGGTATTCCAACCGTGTTAATGGTAACAACTACGTCGTTATTTATAAAAACTCAAACTTGTCGCTTTCTTCATCCCAGCTTATTCTACATTATGGGGCCCACAAATGATCGCACTGGCTAAATTTAATATTCCTCGACAACAAGAATATTCCACGACCAAACGAATATTCCCCGACAGAAATGAGTATTTTATAACCACTTGCGTATTTTGAAAATTTTTCCATATATCACCCTTAACTTTATACATTTAGCAATTTAACCATTTACTGAATAATAATTATAAGAAAATTTTAATACTTTTATTTAATAAAATCTTGGGTCTTACATATGGAATGAAGGTTCTAGAATGTCATTTTAGTAGTCCTCACTATTTTGTAAAATAGTGTATCAATAATTGTAATGAGGACTTATTTGAGTGTTGATATTATCTAGAAGACAATATTTGTTTTTAAACTCTCAGTTTATGTGTTGTCGTATTTTGCACGACAATTGTATTAATAAAGTTATAGTTGTTTACGTACCATGTATTTGGCGACTTCGTAATGGGTGTTGTATACCTATTTTGGGGCGTCGCCAAATATCGAGCTTAGGGATATGATCTCTGGCGGAGATCGGGGAATAGAACTAGGAGAGGAGAGACGAGTAAATCCTTCGCTAGTGTGTCTTACCTAAGCTTATTTGTTGGTTGGTCAGAATATAGGGATATTATGTGATATGTTAATTTCTTTAATTAACCCTTGTTTTATGGCAGTATTTGAGAATGGCAACCGAGAATGTTAACAGTGGAGTAAATGAGACCGTGGAGACACCTTTACCCACCAATGAGAAAAACGCGTACAGCAATGCAAGAATGTTCCTCCCGTAAACAACACCACCGATCGATCGATGAACGATGGAATGTTTAGAAGCTTTTTGCAGTTCATGCAAAATCAGACGAAGGAGACTCGTGTACAAAATGCAGGTGGAAATGATAGCAACGCACGGTTTGTCACAACCAAGAAGTTCAAAGAGTTGGGACCACCAGAATTCTAGGGAAAACCGGATCCGATTAAGGCGGAGACGTGGGTCAAGAAAATTACCAAGATATTCGACGTCTTGGGATGCACAGAGGAACAGAAGGTTCCATTTGCCACCTTTTATGTTTCAGAATGAAGCAGATTCTTCGGTGGGAATCAGTGAAGCGTGCCCATCCACCAAGACTCAAAGATGTCTTGGGAAACATTTCAGAAACTGTTCAATGACAAGTACTTTCCTGAAAGTATTCGTCATATGAAGGAGGTAGGGTTTATTAGACCGGAGCAGAACAACATGAAGGTGTCCCAGTACGAGGCGAAGTTCGCGGATGTTTCTGAGAGGTTTGAAACCCGACATACGTCAATAGCTCATTTCTCATAAGTTTTCTCTATATTCAGATGTTGTCAACATGGCTCAATTATTAGAGCGAGATAACGAGTATGTTCAACCGAGGGACCACAACCAGGGTAATACCGGTGATAGTAGTCATCGGAATAACGATAACCAGTGGGAAAAGAAAAATACGGACAAAAGCGGTAACCACTCTGGTGGTAATCATGGCCATGAAAATAGAAGAAGCGAGTCGGGGGAAGATTTTAAAAAGAGGAGATATCAGCGCAAACTGTCCACAACAGTTTAAGGTATGTTATAATTGTGGAAAGGAAGGACATATCGCTCGAGATTGTACGATAACGAAACCAAGCCCAGTGGGGATGGTGACTCAAAAGACTGTCCCAGAAAAGTCAAAGTCAACGGTTCCTGGAAGAGCGTTTGTCGTGACTGGTCAAAATGCGAGGAACCCAAACGAGGTGATCACGGGTAAGCTAATCATAAATTCTTGTGAAATTTATACCTTACTAGATACCGGTGCTACCCATTCATTTATCTCTCCTTCTTGTACTCAACGTTTAAACTTGACTCCGGAGAAATTAGACTTTGACTTATCTGTAGAGACTCCGTTAGGAGAAACTTTCATTACATCCACTGTTTATAAATCTTGTTTGATCCAAGTTGGCACCATCACATTACCTGTTGACCTTATCTCTTTAAAGATAGTTGCTTTTGATGTGATTTTATGGATTGATTGGTTAACTACTCATCATGCCAAAATTGATTGTTTTCGTAAGGTTGTTAGTTTTTATATTCCTAACCAACCTGTTGTACGAATTCAAGCAACTAAACGACTAAAATCAATCACTGCCATATTAAGTCATAAAGCTATTCGTTTATTGAAAAACGGATGTCAAGATTTCTTAGCCCATGTTATGGAATTGAATAAAGACACGTCAGATTTGAATAATATTTCTGTTGTTTGTGAGTTTCCTGACGTATTTCCTGAAGAACTTCCTGGTCTACCCCAAGAACGTGAAGTTGAATTCTTTATTGATCTTGAACCTGGTACAAAGCCCATTTCTAAAACCCCATATCGAATGGCTCCTATTGAACTTCAGGAGTTGTTGGACATCGATTTCATTCATCCTAGTACATCTCCTTGGGGTGCTCCTATTTTATTGGTAAAGAAGAAAGACAGGAGTATGCGACTTTGTATTGATTACCGGGAATTGAACCATGTCACCATCAAGAATAGGTATCCGCTACCTCGCATTGATGACCTGTTTGACAAGTTGCAAGGAGCATAATTTTTTTCAAAGATTGATCTTCGTTCTGGATATCATCAGCTGAAGATTAGAACTGAGGATTTTCCAAAGACTTCCTTTAGAACTCGGTACGGGCATTATGAATTCTTAGTCATGTCTTTTGGATTGACTATTGCTCCTGCGACTTTTATGGATATGACGAACCGAGTATTCAAGGAATATTTGGATCAGTTCGTTGTTTTCTTTATTGATGACATCCTTATATATTCCAAAAGTCGTGAAGATCATGAGCACCATTTGAAGCTGGTACTCCAAAGGCTTCGTGAAAACAAGCTATATGCCAAGTTGAAGAAATACGAGTTCTGGTTTGAGGAAGTAGCATTCTTTGGGCACGTGGTATCAAAACATGGAGTATCTGTTGACCCGGCGAAGATTGAAGCAATACAAAGTTGGGAGCAACCGAAGTCGGTGACCGAAGTACGTAGCTTTCTAGACTTAATTTGGTTATTATAGGAGATTCGTGGAAGGATTTTCTCGAATTGCTACTCAGATAACTTTCGATTGACTTTAAGGATACAAAATTCGTATGGAGCGAGGATTGTGAAAAGAGTTTTCAAGAGCTCAAGAGGATACTCATTTCGGCACTGTTTTCGATAATACCATCCGGTTCGAGATGGATTTGTTATCTGATGATGATGCTTCGGGCAAAGGGTTAGGATGTGTTCTCATACAACATGGGAAAGTCATAGCTTATGCCTCGACAACTTAAAGAATATGAGAGGAATTATTCTACTCATGATCTAGAGTTGGCGATGTATCGTTTTCACTTAAAGATCTGGAGGCACTATCTATATGGGGAGAAAGTGGAGATATATTTAGACCATAAAAGCCTCAAATATTTCTTCACCCAAAAGGAACTCACCATGCGGCAACGACGTTGGCTCGAGCTGTTGAAAGATTACGACCACACCATTCAATACCATCCTGGAAAACCGAACGTGGTAGCTGATGCGTTGAGTAGAAGATCATATGTGGGAACGAGTGCGATGTTGTCAACACAAAGGCCCATTTTGTGTGATTTACAAAAGGTGAAGATAGAATTCAAGACTTCGGGGACCCATGCGATGATGTCAAGTATACGCATAGAACCGACTTTAATCAAAAAAGTTAAAAGTTGCTCAAGCCACAGACCCGGAGTTGATGCATATGAAGAAGAAAGTACAAGAAGGTGTTATCCCAGAGGCAAGAATCGATGAAGAAGGAATACTTCGAGTCAACTCCAGACTTTGTGTTCCTAACAAATCTGATTTGAAGTATAAGATCATGATGGAGGCACACAATACACCGTTTGCAATCCATCCTGGAAGTACCAAAATGTATCGTGATCTTCGGCATACATTTTGGTAGAACAATATGAAGAGAGAGATCGCGATGTTTATCTCGAGGTGTTTAACTTGTCAACGGTTAAAGGCGAAGCATCAAGTTCCTAAGGGTCCATTGCAACCACTTGAGATTCCAAAATGGAAGTGGGAACACATTACCATGGATTTCGTTACGGGTCTTCCCATGGTTTCTCAAGGCATAAATGCTATTTGTGTTATTGTTGATAGATTAACCAAGTCTGCTCATTTCTTGCCGATACAAGAGACTTATTCCCTTGAACGTCTTGCTCGTATGTACGTAAATGAGATTGTGAGATTGCATGGCATGCCAATATCCATAGTTTCAGATCGTGACCCAAGATTTACTTCACGATTTTGGGTTAGCTTGTAAAAAGCTATGGGCACGGATTCTGATTTATCTGATTCGCATACCATCCTTAAACGGACGGACAATCAGAGAGGACAATTCAAACTCTTGAAGATCTATTAAGACTCTGTGTCCTAGACTTCAAAGGGAGTTAGGATAAGTATTTACCATTAGTGGAATTCTCCTACAACAACTGTTATCAGGCAAGTATAGGTGTGGCTCCATTTATATGGACGAAAGTGTCGCTCTCCAGTATGTTGGGATGAGGTGGGTGAAGCAACATTGTTGGGACCAAAGTTGGTACGTATTACTATAGAAAAGATCTAAATGATTAGACAACGTATACAAATGGCACATGATCGACAAAAGAGTTGTGCGGATCTTCATCGAAAGGACATGGAATTTAGTATTGGGGATCATGTATTGTTGCGTGTTGCACCATGGAAGGGAGTTACAAGATTTGGGAGAAGAGGAAAGCTCAATCCATGATTTATTGGTCCATTTCAGATTCTTGACCGAGTAGGAAATGTGGCCTATAGACTCGCGTTACCTCCAAGTATGTCTCGTGTTCATAATGTTTTTCATATATCTGTGCTTCGTAAATATTTGAAAGACCCAAAGCACGTTATTAAGTTAGAACCAGATGAGATAGCCGAAGACTTAACGTACGAAGAGGTACCTGTCAAGATCTTGGATAGGATGGAGCATGTCCTACACACAAAGGTCATACCACAAGTCAAAGTTTTATGGAGGAACCATGCTATAGAGGAAATGACCTAGAAGTTGGAAATGGAAATGAAAGCGAGGTATCCTCACCTTTCCGAAACACCAGGTACGTACGTCAATTTCGAAGACGAAATTTCATAAGGAGGGGAGGTTGTAAGACCCCAACTTATTATAAATGAAATTAAATTTCATCTATTTATTATTTTGAAATAGTAAGGTTGATTTGATTAATGTGGTTATTTATGGGAAACATGCACAAATATTTCAAATAAGCAAATGGTTATAAAATATTCATTGTTGTCGGGGAATATTCGTTTGGTCGTGGAATATTCTTACTGTCGGGGAATATTCGTACGATGGCGCAGCCTTGTGTGGACCCCATAACAAAAAGCGGTTGGATGAAGAAAACGACAAGTATAAGTTGTTTATAAATAACAACGTAGTTGTTACCAGATTAATCTTGTTGATATACTCTTTGGTTAAAACACAAGAAGCAATACGGTATTGCACGATTATTGATTCTTACGTAAGAAGGCACTACTCAATAATTGTTACATAAGAATTCTTGCTCAATATTTTATTTTATTGATTCAATAATTGCTACGTTGATATTTTATATTATTGTTATTTCAATAATTGTCACTATACAATATTTTCCATTATCGGAGCAATAATTCATATTATTTGAATAATATTATTAGATAGCATTGTTGGCAATTTCTAGAAAGTTCTGTCTAAGGAGAGGTTTTGTCACTTAATTGAGCGCCAGTAAGGAGAAATCCTTATTGGAAAGCCCCCTCTTTCCTGGGAACGGCCTAGTTGCCAGTATTGTGATTCTGTAATATTATTTGTGAATAATTAATTATTAATTTATATGATAAGGAAAATATTCATTTTGTGTGGATATAGATGGATAAAATTTTAAAGTGACAATTGTTGAAAAATTGATATTTTATCTTTTCTGATAAAATAATTTATTTAAATATATTATTATATTATAATAATATAATAATGGTGATATTTTTACAATGAATGTGTGATATATGAATAAATGAGGAGGAAGAGTATTTTTGTTACAAAAAATGTTTAAAACATGTTCGTGGGCCCTATTTCTTGACTGAAATTTGATTATAGCCTGTAAAATCATCCGTATGTGGGTTTCAGACAATTTCTGTTTGGAATTTGGAAAACCTTAAAACTACAAAGTTGTATAGAATTGAATTTCATATGGAATGGACATAAGATTAGAATTTTTCTGATAAAATGGCTATTTATTATGAATTATTGAAGTTCCGGATTAATTGATTATTATTTTTTTTATGGAGTTTTAAGTGATTTTTACATGAAAAACATTTTTGTGACTTTTGGTGAGGTGTGTGGCTGATTTTGGACCAAGTTTGTGTGCGTAGGAAATTCAATAAGATATATTAATATTTTATTAAATTTTCTGCTTTGGTGTTCTAAGCATTTTCCTATAAATAGGGTGCTTAGGTTAGAATTGAAAATTATACCAGAAACTAGTTTTCTCTCTCTTTCTCTCTCTATATTATCGAGCGTATTCTTGTGAGTATTTTGAGACTTTGAGTGTTGCTATACGGTACAAGTTCCCTTCAAAGACTATATCAAGTATTCCAAATGGAAATCTTTGTCTTTTTTCGAGGTAAGGGATGTTATTTTTTTTAAAAATGATATTATTTCTTCTAATATCATTATGCTGGAATATTGGTAAGATTTTTCTTGTGAAATTCTTGTCTTTTAGTGTCGGGGTTACTATTCACGTATACCGCACTATTCACGATTATGACACTATTCACAAAAAAATTAAATTTTCGTTTTTTGTCCAAAATATCTATTATGGATACTAGCTTTGATTGTATCCATGTTTTGATCATTCTTGAATTTTACTTCACTATGGTTATTTATGAAGTATTTTTGAACTTGGACTGTTTAAAGTACGAATCCTTATTATTTGTTCTTTTGTTTCACTGGATTCGTTTTCTTTAAAATATTTTTCATCATCCTCAGTCCTAAATATTGATATTACTGAATATCTTTGGCCTGTAGTGCAATGATTGTTGATTTTCTTATGAATATATTTGGCCCGTAGTGCAAAGATGTACAGGTGTTGAGATGAACATGATCAACTGATAAATATCTTTGGCCTGTAGTGCAAATATGAATATTTGATGCAAGATGTTTATTGATTAATGTTATAGGGATAAAATATTGATGAAAAACTTTTAAATTCATAGAAGAAAGTAGATTTCATTCTCTACGTAACTCTTCTAATGAATTATTATTTTCGCTGCGAATATTGATTTAAAACTTGTTGTCTATTGTATTCTATCAGATTTTTTTCCCTATTAAGGACTAACGATAATTTGTTCTATGTTATCTTAGTCATAATATTATTTACTGGGCTAGTTGAGCTCACCCTTTTCCTTTTTGTTCCATTTTTCTTCTCAGGAGGCGAGAATATAGCCAGTACTAGTCGGGGTATGGAATGAAAGTTCTAGAATGTCATTTTAGTAGTCCTCACTATTTTGTAAAATAGTGTATCAATAACTATAATGAGGACTTATTTGAGTGTTGATATTTTCTAGAAGACAATATTTGTTTTTAAACTCTCAGTTTATGTGTTGTCGTATTTTGCACGACAATTGTATTAATAAAGTTGTAGTTATTTCTGTACCATGTATTTGGCGACTCAGAATGGGTATTGCATACCTTTTTTGAGGGCGTCACATCAAGGATATTCATTAGTATCACATCCGCGAATTATCGATGCACTACGAGCCAAGGATATTCGTGTTATCACCAATGGTCATGATCATGCCAATAAATGTCCAAAAAATCGATTAGAATTCTTGATAAAATATAAAGTACAAGTAATGTAAGGTTCTTGATTCAAAAATAATAACTTAGGACTGAATAGAAAGATCTACCTCAAGATATTAGATGAAGCACAAACTATTAAGGATATTCTAATCCTTTCAGGACTTTTCACCATTTAATGATAAGCTGAAGAAACGAAGAATAATATCTTACCATAAGACGGAGTATGAAAGAAAATGACATCCTTTTACCATAAAATTGATACCCCCTTACAATAATAATGATATCCCTTACCTTAGCATGTGCTTTGATTCGGCTTTTTGTGAAATTGATCAACTTAAACCATGCTTGCATTCCTTGTCTACACTTGGAGTAACCTTACACTCAACAGAAATACTCACAATATTTTAGTAAAAGAATTTTATATTTCTAGTGTAGTGATGGTGTGTGTTTAGTTACTCAACCGAGCAACCTATTTATATTGAAAATTTAGTAAACAACTAGCACACCCGCTCTGACAAAATAACCAAATGAGGTATATAATAATGGTAGTAGAATTTATGGTCCCACAGAGAAAATTAAACCAACTTGTATACGTTTTAGAAATAATTGAGTTGTGGCCCAGACTACTTTAGAAAAAGTAGAGTGTCGGCAAGTCCTGCCAAACTTAATTTTGTAAAAAGAAAATAATTTAACAACCATCTATATATCATACTTATCTAATTCATCATTGATTAATGTTAAATATCATTATATTTAATAATGTTCATGTTTTACAACTTAGAACAACATCCTTTTATCGTCGAAAACATTACACGTTGCATACGTGCATGTCCGACGTCCTCCGATTGCCTCTGAATGCACAACAGTCCCAAAAATAGCCATTTTAGGCCTTGATCCGGACGTCAAATCTCAAAACATAACGAATGAAAGTTTTAAGTCTACTCGTTATCTTTCCAAATCATCCTGAATCACCTCAATCGGAGTTCATATGAAAATGTTATGCCCAATTTTCTAAAGGACGTCCGAACAGATTTTGGCTTAACACTTGACCAACGCCTAAGTGCCCAAATTTGGCCTTGGGCAAGTGCCTAGGCACCCAAGAACATAGTTTAAGCACCGATCCCAGCGCCTAGGTGCTCGACCCTTGATATTTAACTCTGATTTTCCAGATTTTGCAACTTTTGACGCATATACTTCAAATCTTCATAACTTCTTTATTTTAAGTCAGAGTTAGTCCCTTTTTGAGTCTATGGAAAGCTTGTAACATGCTATACAAAACTCCCATGATTTTATAATGTTTCAAATTCATTAATAGTCCGAAATTTGGCTCAAAAGTCCCCTAATACTAAGTTTTTCATCGACTAACATATTTTACGAAAACTTTCACCACAACTTCAATTTAAATCATTTTTAGTCCGTTCAAATTGGAATATTTCCATGACTTCTTAATCTATAGATCATCTTCCTTGGATTTTACACATAAATCAACCATCAATACTTTTACAAGTTTGATTTAAGTTCTCAACATAACTTTTGTTCATCCTTAAACATATGCCTAACCTTTTGATCTTAAATTTTATTATGACCTAGATTAAACATAAAATCTTTATCATATACTTTCTTATTACTTTGGATCCATCATGATCCCCTATAACCCAACTTTCAATAAATCAAACTCTTCAGAAAATTAAAGAGATGAAAAGTTTTGGTTTTTACCTTTTGAGTTCTTATTCTTCCTTCATTGCTTCATAGATTTGCTTCATCCTTCATGCTTCCATGGTTTCATCTTCTTCTTTCTTCATTCTCCCGTCCTTCTTTTATTTGCTCATTTATCCGTTTAGTTGCCTACTAATACGACTTTTAAAATTTATCTTTTACATTAAAAACTTAATTCTCGTTACTCACTTGTTATTTATAATTCTCATTTCATTAATTGAAAATTCTGGGATATTAAAATTTAGAATAATAATCATAAAGAAAATTAGAATTTTATTTCATAAAAGTCGGGGTCTTACATATTGGGCTCCTAACATAATTCAACTTGGGTCATGATTACTTACATATACACATTGGGCTCAATTTTCATCCTAGACATCCTAACTGCTTAGTTCATAATTCCTAATACTTTAGACATGTCCCATTATTCTCATTGGGCTTAATTACTCCCTAGCACATAATACTTAGGCTATATTTCCTAACTCTTGAAGGTATATCAATTAATTCACATTGGGCCTCATTTTATTCCATAGTCCAATACATTATTAAATCATGTCTTAATTAATCCAATTAAGTAATTAGTTATGCCACCCAAGGCTTATCACTTAATATTAATTAAATATAACCAAGCTCATCACTATCATTCTCAATCATCACATGCTTAATTCAATTCAATTTAAATTATTAAGTTACATGACAAATATATATATATATATATATATATATATATTTGTACTCAAAATTTTTCAAACACATATATTTTCATTATTAATATTATTTATAAAATTCACGGGTATTACACTCTACGGTCCTCATCAGACTCTAAAATTAACCAAATTTGTAAAGCAAGTCAAGAAGTCAGATAATGGAGCATTGTTGGTTAAAGGTCTTGATGCATACACCAAAATTCCTTAGTTTAAATTGAAGTTTAGAAGAAGTGTCAAACATCTAGTTTGTTTAAAGTAACAACTCTCTAGCTAGTGGTAGGTAAACTTGCAGTATGATGTGATAGGCCCAATCTGAAAATCAAATTGACATAATATCTTATAATGTCAACATCAAGGATTCTAGAGTATCTGAGTAATAAATGCGCTAACGGGAACCTTGCAACAGAAACATTTTTTGGCAGACTATAAAAGGCATTAAGGATTTAAATTCAAGAACGGAACAACTCTGATCAAAAAGCCAAAGTTATGTCAAAATCAAAAGAACTTACTCTATGAATCTAAACAACTAGTTCAAGCTGCTAAGTACCTGAGAAGAGAAGGTTATTGTCAACTTAGCAATACCTCTTAACATCATCGAATCAACAGTGATTTATTTTTCTATGTGACAATCTTCAAAGTCTAAGTAACTTGAAAAGATCTTAGTTATCTAGAACTAAGTGTCCATATTTCGAGACTCAGTGACTCGAATGAACTTAAGTGGTTCAGTTGCAATAGATCTGTGTGATCTAGTCTTCGTGACCCCATCTTTAGTAGATTTTCTACTCGTTGAGGTAGAAGAGTGGACTAGGAGTTATTCATTCTACTTCAGTATTTACTTTCTGTCATATTATTGATATTGTTTGTATGATTTAAAACACAAAGACTAAATTTAGATCTGGAGATTTTCCTTAATCTGTAGGGGGTTTTTTCAAAGTATATTGTATTGTGCTAAGATTAATTGAATTAACTATTTATTTGGTAACTAACCTTTATATAGTTGAATTTTTTAAATATCTATTCAATATTTCTTCTAGATCTCTATTGTGCCTCTAGGAAACAACACTTTTCAATTAAACTAAAAATGCTAGATCATGCCAAAAACTTACTATCAAATTTATATATTTTTATTTTTGTTGGTGAACTCTTTTAATGAAAAGTTTATAAATTACATGTCTTCATAATAATTATTTTAAAATATTAAAAATAATTATTTTATTTTAAAATATTAAAAATTGGGGCTTAGTTAAACTGGGTCGGTTGGGTCAAAATGGGTCGAGTTGGGGTCAAATCGGGTAGAAGGAATGTAAATGCCAAAAAATTATCACTTTAAGGACCTAACTGACAAAAAATAAATTTTAGGGACGAGTTTGAAAGTGAGTGGCAACTTGGAGGAACATAATTTGCTATTCACCCAATTTGAAATGAAGAGATGAATTAGTAAGAATATAATGAGATTATGATGACAAACTTTATAACCAATGATTTTAGAGCTATTGATTTGCACCATCCAATGAGGAAAAGAATTACATCATATATCACTTACACTCTGTTTTTGAGTTTTGGACAGAAAAGAAAAGAATGGAAAACTTAAATTAGAACAGAAAAGAAAAGAATAGAAAACTTGAAGTTTTCATTTGTGTTGTTTTTGAGTTTTTAATAGAAAAGAATAAAAAAATTAAAAAAAATTTCTTTTCTTGCGTTTTTGAGTTCCACTGAAAAGAAAAAGAAAAATATCACTTTTATAAATTTACCCATCTATTAATTATAACTATTTAAACATGAACAAAAATATGCAAGATAAATTTAATCAAAGAAAAACAAATCCATAATCAAATTCAAATATTCAAATAAATGTTAAATAAAAATTACTTCTATAAAGTCATAGTCATACCATATCCAAAAGTCATTAAACAAAATCTGTATATTAATATTAACGGAGATTATTCATCAAATTCTTCAAGAAATTCAATCTCTTCTCTAATGGTAACCCAAACATTTCTTGTGCCTTATTTTGATTTTCTAGTAGCCATAAATAGGCCTTGTCGATTTTTTCATCATCAAAATTCATTTCAGTTAGTCCTTTAATGATATCATTTGCAGAATAAACTCACACATATGAATTGATAAATGTTTTTCTTATTTTTCATATGTTTCCCCTTCCTTTTCCAATATGGTAGCTAATATATCCATCACATTAGTTAATTTACCTTCATATGTAGGAGGCTTTTTTACCGAAGATCCTGAATGGTCGGATAGTACGATGATGATGATGTTAAAGGACCAAATGCTAAGGGATCAGCATAACGGTGTCGGTTGACTTTGGGGTCAAGCGTTTGGTTCGTATTTTCAGGGTCGGAGTTCGGCCTCGGATGGCGTCATGACTTTGGCTTCGGATAGCGTTATGACTACGGGTGTGGCGAACTTCTTCCGAAGAGGCGTCATAACTTCAGAAGTCAATGGACTTTATTATTATTATTATTATTATTATTATTATTATTTTATTTATTATTATTATTATTATTATTATTATTATTATTGTTATTGTTATTATTATTAATATTATTATTATTATTATTATTATTATTTAGTTCTTTATAGTAATAGTATTTTATTAGGTAGTAAATCTTTTATAATAAGTTATTATTTTTGTTAGGATATCTTTTTCGTATCTCTAGGAAGTTTGTTAGAATCTTTTTCACATCCCTAGGAGAATTTTATTTTTATTTTTTATTTTCGTATCTCTAGGAAGATTCTAGGCTGACTTGAAGAGAAAGTTTTGTTAGCTATATTTAAACCCAGTTTGTGAGTTGAATCATATAGACTTTGATTTTGATAAATACAAATTTACACATTAGAGAGAGTTTCTCTGTGTTTTTTCGGTGAATCTCTTGTTCCTTTATTTATGAATTCATTTGTTTACCAGCCCGCAGGATAATCGTTATCCCGCCCGGCGTCAATTGGTATCAAAGCTCAAGCATTTTTCTGGGAATAGACTCATCGATTTTAATGCCTGGTGTCGACGTCGGGATTTTTATTTATCTCTTTCTGTTCTTGTATCTTGTGTTCTCATGTTAGGTGAGATTTGTTTGAAAAAATAAGTTTAAAAAGGTTCAATATGTATATGTCGACGATTTGACTGTAAGAGTATCTAGTTGGTATTTATATATGGTTGCACCAACTCAACCGAGAAAAGGTTTGCACAAAGACCTAGTGATGTGACACTGTTTAACTGGTCTACAAAACCAAAATTCGTTAGGGTCCAGGGGCTTGATTAAGCAGAGGGAAGGTGTTAGGCACCCACTGACTTCTATGATAACACGGTTACTACCACTTTTCATTAAACTTTTATCTGTGTATGTGTGTGTGTGTGTGTGTGTGTGTGTTAGGTCAATGTGCAGTTGTTTGGAAGTAATGCTATGCCTCGTTTGCACTTATATAAAAAGGGTTTGACTTTTGTATAAAAGTTCAATTTTAACAAGATATAGAAGTGATGTTTTATAAGATAGGTTTTTCAAACCCTTGTGCTTAATAGTAATTGAGGCATTTGATACTACTATTTTATTAAATGTTTGGATTGATTGCATTTATTTTTGAGATGCGAGGCATCTTCGAGAAAATAAGATACATAGCAGTGTCAAACTCCTTGTGGGCATGAGAGATATCTAAGGAAATTCGGACACCGTAGGTAATTTACAAGTTGGATGCAGCTAAAAATGTCCATCACGGTAACATAATCTAGATTCAGAGGCCGAATTTGTGATCACATGATTTCTAGGCTCACATGTGAAAGCAATATGTACAAAAAGCTAGAAAAAGAACTAGATTTGAATAAATCTAAACTATTCTAGCTTCAACGGTTCTAGTTTATTCACCATGAACCGGTAAAAGTGATAAATAACTAGATTTAGGTAAATCTAGCCCGCAGGCTGAAAGATGAAATATCTACATTATGAAAGCAGATAAAACATTTATATATATATAAAAGCTGTAAATATATATATATATATATATATATATATATATAAGCGAAAAAGGCCAATGAAGTGATCTCCAGTGCCGATAAAAAATGTAAATATATATATATATATATATATATATATATATATATATATGTGTGTGTGTGTGTGGGGAAAATGGGTATGGACAGCCGTGTATTTTTTTTACACAGTCAACCAAAAACAACGTCGTTTTGGTTTTCTTGTTTTAAAACAAAAAAAACATGGCTTCTCTCCCACGTCCTTCATCCTCCCAAATCAGATGTTTCTCTCCTCCCTAATGGCAGAGAAGGGCTTCATCCTCCAAAATCTGAAAGCGAAGAACCCTTAACGAAGAACCCTAGGTTTAGCCATGTCGGTGTTGCTTCAATTTCAGTCGGTGCTGCTTCAGTTTCTTTCTTCTTCCCATCCATCGAATCAACTTCATTCATCTTCTCCAAAATCAATCGTGCAGCAGGGCAAATAGAATGGAACTGGGGGTTATGCCTGCAAGATGGGGAGTTGTTTGCCGTTGATACAGTGCCTTTGTCCCAATGTAAGGCTGCTCCTTTCTCTCTTGATGTTTATATATCTATGTGGTTTAGCTTCTTTAAAATTTGGTAGTTAATTGGTAAATGATTTGCTTTGGAATATATATGGAATCTCTTTTTAGAAAGGGATTTAATATTTTTACATGAAGATTTGATATTTTCACTTTAGAACGGGATTTAAGATTTCTCCTTTTGTGCTCGGTTGTTGCAGAATGAACATTTTTAGGCATGATGTCTAAATTTAGGATCTTTTTTCGTACATTTTTGTGTTGGTATATTTAGAGGATTATTGATGCAACCTGTAAAAAGAAACAGAATAGGTGAAGGGTAAGAAGGATTCAACAGGCCAAAGTGAGTATGATAGGAGTCCACCTCCTTGGAAAGATATTAGAAGGTCTAACCATAGAAATTCATCTATTGAAGTTGGGCTGGTGGAGTTAAAATGGATTAATATTTACAAAAAATTTAAAATATTTGACTTTAATTTTATTGTAATTTTGCTGAAAATGTATTTATAGCTTCTTATTAGTTAAAATGGATTAATATGTATTTATAGGAGTCACTGAATTCTTCTTTTCTAGGTTATGGATTTATATGATCTACAGAAAGAAAATTAAAAAGAAATTGACCAAACAAAAAGACTCGTACTCTCACATTTGTATTTCATCAAAAACCAAAAGTAAAAGCTCCACATTCTATCCATAACTTGTGGGAACTAGTATCATGGGAAAGGGTTACTTGCAAGATTGATTTTCAAAACTTATTTAACTAGTTTAACAATAGAAAAAGACAATGCAGATCTACACATTAGTTTAACATATGAGATTAAACTAATTATTTTCACCATGGACTACTTCCCCCATGTACAACAGAAATCCCAAATACCCTTTTCCTTTTTTTTCTTTTTTGAGCTTTCTACATTGAATGAGCATGTATCCTGGAAGTAACTAACAAATCAAGGAAGTTAAAAATTTTCCATATGATAAATGGTTATGTATGCAAATTAATTACCCATAAAGAAATGGAAAATTAAGGATATGTAATATACTAATTCACTACTTTTTGCCGACCTTCTCCCTCTCTCTCTCTCTTGATATTTTAGGTGGTGAAGTAATTTTGTTTGAAACTATATACTCCTATGTTAGATATTTGAATGAGTTTGCTTCAAAGTAGACTATTTTATAGTTGAGTAGAAGTTTATAAGGTGTCAACATCAATCAATGAATGTAAGTAGCAAATTAAGCAATATGTAAAAATTAAAAAAGTAAATGAGAATATCCTTCCTCACATTTTCAGGCTACCTATCGGAGCAAGTTAGCTTCATAAAATTCCTATATGTGCATACAACTGAATTCTTAATGGACTAAACTTTTGATCGTCGCAGACCCGATCTGATATTGTATTAAGATATGTACGTAGAGGGATGCTGATGAGGGATGCGTACTTTGTGGTAATCTTGGTTTATCCTGCACATGCTACCATCCGAAATGACCTAAGGATCAATTGGATCAACAATCCTGTTCACAAGCTATATGAGTTCACTTCAGCTAGAAAGAAATACATGGGTTTATGTGGAAAAGGTCAACTCAACCACAAGGCTCGGCCTTCCCGTAGGGCAACTTGGAAGAGGAACAACACCCTCTCCATCCCCCGCTACCGATAATAATGTTGGCTTTGCATGGTTTTTCCTAGTTTCTTGTTTTGGTTTTTTTGGGAAGACATGCTGGGTTCTAAAGAGTTTTGTAATTTTGGGTTCTGAGATTTATGAATCATATTCTCTATAAAATGATTCGTATTATTAAGGTACTAAAGTTATGGTATTTTGTTTGGGTTTTAAAGAGTTTTGTAATTTATGAGTTGTGCAAGACGGTAGATATGGTGGCGATCGTATTCGTAAAAAGTAACTGATTAATCATGACTAGAAAAAAGCTGAGATGATCCCTTCAGATTTTTTTGAAAAAATAAAAAAATTCATGAGTTTTAGCTACTTTAGATATTGAAAATTAATGTTGTTATAGTGGAACAATATTGAATAGTTATGTAAATGTAGGTGATGAATAATTATCCCATTAGTTTTAGTCAAACTTAATTCTCATTGCTTATGCATATACATGCTATATACATCCACAATTTACTATTCATGGGATTGCTTCTAGTATTGTGTTCAATATCATCATGTCTACTTTAATATAACGGGGATGGAGTCAAAATTCTCTTCACAAATTTATTCAGTTTCACCACGTTCGTAACCAATGTATACAAAATTCTTCAAGAGATCGCGCAGAGTATAAGCAAAGATCAAATACCACACAAATATTTAAAGAGGAACATAATGCATAAACATACTTTTTGTAAATATCCTCCTAACCATAATCCAAAGAGAATTGAAACAAATTAATTTAACATTTATCCACACAATGGAGTTGCACAAGTGTGCCTCGAACACTGTAGTTTTTCCTATTAATAACACTAAATGTTATGCTTGCTTCTTGAAGAACAAGGCAGTTGTAGTAGCGGTAGTAGCAACAAAAAAGGAACTTGGACCATCACTGCTCATCAATCTTCTTTGTTTCGATCACAGGTTCTCTCCGAGAAGCCTGCCCAAACTGAAATAAATAACATGTATCAGAAATTTAGCAAGTGAATTAAAAAAAAGTATGAGTTGTGCACATTATTTATAGGTTATACATGGCCATGTGTGTATCTACAAGAATCAAGCAAATAAACCTGAATTCGAAAAGCCTTTCAGAGGCAATTTTTCCCATTACATCTATACGAAATTAAAAATTGAGATAGACTAGCAAATATGCACTATAAACAATAAATTTCAACTTGGGAAAAATATGCAACAAGATGCATACCAAGCTGTCAGTTTGTCAATGATCACATATATTCAATGCTTTGCGAGGTAACACTTTATCTATATAATGAACCAACTTCATTTAAATACCAATTAGGGTATAATAACAAAAATCCCTTAAAGTATCCTTCCATTTTAAAAACTCAAACCTAGTGTTCCAATCTGTTAATGCTATGAACTTCCATCAAGTTGTACTAGACGTTAAATTAATAAAAGCCATGAACTTTACTGTACTTACAACACGATGGTCAGCGATTGATGCCAAGGAGGAGTCATGTATGATTGAAATAATGGGGACCATGAATGCCCATGATCCTCCAATCACGAGAGGCAAACCGAGTTTCGAATAGTGTTTATATTAGTGTATTAATTCGTCCAACAAATAATAGAGTTTGTACTACCCTCGCCTTGTCATTCTGAACACAAAGATAAACATCATATTACAAAAACAAAACTATATGTGAGAGAGTCAGTTTAGATGGACCATAATTCATAGAACTGCAAAATAAATCATACAAGAAAGAACAATAAAAAAAATCTACACAAAAACAAAACAAAGTAGTTTACGAACAAGAATGGTGAGAGAAAAAAACTCAAATCAGTACATATAACTCAAATTAGTACTCTTGTGCAAAGTGCAAACCACACAAGTGAAGGGACTAAACAAGTTGCATCATGTTGCAAACTCCAAACAAAAAATGACAAACTAAGGGGAGATATAATGCAAATGCCCAAGAGGTATGAACTTGCAAGTCAAAACTCTGATAACCATGAGGAGTTTTAAATTACTCTAAAAGATTAAGCACTTAGTGAATAGACCAATAACATATATCACGCCTTAAAACAAGTACCTATAATCTTCTACTAAGAAGACTATTTTAGTCTCTAAGTGTAAGAATACATGATAACTCAGTTATGGGAAAAAATCTAATACAAATAAATTTAACGAAGAGAGGAGAGAAAAAGAGGAAACTTCGCTCAACAAATAGTCTTATATTATTAAGAGTCGTAATTTTGAACTTTAAAAATACTAAGGGAACTCTCAAGAACCAATTGTATAGTAAGGAATACTTTCGTGTCTTTCAATATAGCCATGTGCGAATGAGTGACTATGTATATACGTGTAATACTAATCAAGTGATCAATTAAAGCTAAATAACGAATTAAACAAAAATTAATTGTGCCACGATTGTTGCAGAACAACAGAGGAATAATTATGGTGAAAAAACCCATTAAAAATTCACCAAATTGTAACATCACTTTTAAAGGGGTCACATAAACCCTAGAAATCATCTAACGTCAAACCCTTACCGAATCGAGGAGTGAATCAAGGAGGTTATCGAGATCAAAGTTGAGATTGAACTAATGAGTAGCCGTGTTTTTGTATTGGTCTGAAGTCACGATGGTAATCGCAGCGGCGGTGGCGGAAGTGGAAGGGGTAATACGGGAGGAGAAGACCTTATACGATTGGGGAGGAGATTGGAAGAGATGATGCGCGATTGAGAAGAAGCCCTTATGCGACTGGGGAGGATATGGGAGGAGATGATGCGTGATTGAGGAGGAAAAGGAAGAGAAGTTGTCTTTTTTATTTTTTTAACTCGAAAACGACGTCGTTTTGGAGACTGTATAAAAAAATTGTACGGCTATGCATACCCAGCGTCATTACTTCGGATGGCATCATGACTTCGGCTTCGGATAACATCATGACTTCGGGTGTGGCGAACTTCTTCCGAAGAGGCGTCATAACTTCAGAAGTCGATGGGCTTTATTATTATTATTATTATTATTGTTGTTGTTGTTGTTGTTATTATTATTATTTAGATCTTTATAGTAATAGTATTTTATTAGGTAGTAAATCTTTTATAATAAGTTGTTATATTTGTTAGGATATCTTTCCGTATCTCTAGGAAGTTTGTTAGAATCTTTTTCACATCCTTAGGAGGATTTTATTTCTATCTTTTTATTTTCTTAACTCTAGGAAGATTCTAGACTGACTTGAAGAGAAAGTTTTGTTAGCTATATTTAAACCCGGTTTGTGAATTGAATCATATAGACTTTGATTTTGATAAATACAAATAAACATTAGAGAGAGTTTCTCTATGTTTTTTCGGTGAATCTCGTGTTCCTTTATTTGTGAATTCATTTGTTTACCAACCCGCAGGATAATCGTTATCCCGCCCGGTGTCAGTTGGTATCAAAGCTCAAGCATTTTTCTGGGAATAGACTCATCAATTTTAATGACTGGTGTCGACGTCGGGATTTTTATTTATCTCTTTCTGTTCTTGTATTTTGTGTTCCCATGTTAGGTGAGATTTATTTGAAAAAACATGTTTAAATAGGTCCGACATGTATATGTCGACGATTTGACTGTTAGAGTCTCTAGTTGGTATTTTTAAATGGTTGCACTAACTCAACCGAGAAAAGGTTTGCACAAAGACCTAGTGATGTGACACTGTTTAACTGGTATACAAAACCAAAATTCGTTAGGGTCCAGGGGCTTGATTTGTGACGCCCCCAAATTCGGATATCTTCCAACCCGACATATGGTGCTAGACGATACTCATAATCATAAAATCATTCCATTGAAACCACAACACAATGAATGTATTAACTATCTTTTTATTACTATCATACAAAAATCCTTTCCCAGGTTCGTAAACTGATTACATCATTTGTTGTTCATAAGTATAATACATACAACCATACTAGTCTATTACAAGATATTTAACTATCCATCTTAGCCTCGCCTTTATCTCTCTTAGAATTCTCAAGACGTTTCTATTTTAGTCAGCAATCATATAATTCATGCAAAAAGTAAGCATAACTATCTCAACAAGTCTAACAAAGAATAATATCAATACCACATTCGTGAATTATATAATTATCTTACATAACTGAACAAATAGTCATGAAGTACTACGAAATTTTGATTACTACTTATCAATTCATAACATCAATTCCAAAGTATATAATAGTTTAGGAATTCTGAACCGGTCGAAAGACCATGAACATTCTCTTTTCATTTTTTATTCATGAAAAGGACATTACAGCACTAAGGCCGTACATCTGATATTTCTTACGAGCACTTCTAGGTGATCAGTCTATAGTACTCTATGTTGATCAACATTCATCCGTTAAAAATATTTACGTTTAATATTTGGCAAACTCGCGTGCCCATCGAATAAACGATGAAAAATACTTTTGTTTGTTCATAGACAAACTTACCTTTGAATATGTACCAAATATTTGGCATAGGATAGCGTTATCATTTCTATATAGAAAGACACATACACAAATCAATTTAACTCTTAAGAATAGTCTAGCCGAGTTAAAACCGGCATTGACCCTTTCTTTAAAATTATTCATGCAACTCATTGAATGAATCATAGAAAACTTGGCTAACACGAAGGTTAGACAAGTGTTAAGAAAACTTGCCTTCAAGCATCTTCGAATAAAATAATATTTAACAGTTCTCAGTCTTTACAGAATCTACATGATATTCACATAGCACACTGTCATTAGCTACCAAACAATCAATCACATTGTTTCTACCAACTTCTTTCTCTTCTATGTTTTAGTTGACTTTATTTCATTAATAATGTCAATTCGACTTACTACCCTTCATCACGGCTTGTTAACGTTCTTGTGTTACTAACCAAAACTTGATCATCATTGGTGAAGTACTAACGTTGAATACGTTCACAGTTTACTTATTTACACTTCACGTTCTTCATTTACTTACTAACAACTTGTGTTCGAACAACTTGGAAGAGGAACAACACCCTCTCCATTCGCCGCTACCGATAATAATGTTGGCTTTGCATGGTTTTTCCTAGTTTCTTGTTTTGGTTTTTTTGGGAAGACATGTTGGGTTCTAAAGGGTTTTGTAATTTGGGTTCTGAGATTTATGAATCATATTCTCTATAAAATGATTCGTATTATTAAGGTACTAAAGTTATGGTATTTTGTTTGGGTTTTAAAGAGTTTTGTAATTTATGAGGTGTGCAAGACGGTAGATATGGTGGCGATCGTATTCGTAAAAAGTAACTGATTAATCATGACTAGGAAAAAGCTGAGATGATCCCTTCAGATTTTTTTTTGAAAAAATAAAAAAATTCATGAGTTTTAGATACTTTAGATATTGAAAATTAATGTTGTTATAGTGGAACAATATTGAATAGTTATGTAAATATAGGTGATGAATAATTATCCCATCAGTTTTAGTCAAACTTAATTCTCATTGCTTATGCATATGCATCCAAAATTTACTATTCATGGGATTGCTTCTAGTATTGTGTTTAGTATCTTCATGTCTACTTTAATATAACGAGGATGGAGTCAAAATTCTCTTCACAAATTTATTCAGTTTCACCACGTTCGTAACCAATGTATACAAAATTCTTCTAGAGATCGCGCAGAGTATAAGCAAAGATCAAATACCACAAAAATATTTAATGAGGAACATAATGCATAAACATACTTTTTGTAAATATCCTCCTAACCATAATCCAAAGAGAATTGAAACAAATTAATTTAACATTTATCCACACAATGGAGTTGCACAAGTGTGCCTCGAACACTGTAGTTTTTCCTATTAATAACATTAAATGTTATGCATGCTTCTTGAAGAACAAGGCAGTTGTAGTAGCGGTAGTAGCAGCAAAAAAGGAACTTGGACCATCACTGCTCATCAATCTTCTTTGTTTTCGATCATGTGTTCTCTTGAGAAGCCCCTTAAATGAAATAAATAACATGTATCAGAAATTTAGCAAATGAATTAAAAAAAAGTACGAGTTGTGCACATTATTTATAGGTTATACATGGCCATGTGTGTATCTACAAGAATCAAGCAAATAAACCTGAATTCGAAAAGCCTTTCAGAGGCAATTTTTCCCATTACATCTATACGAAATTAAAAATTGAGATAGACTAACAAATATGTACTATAAACAATAAATTTCAACTTGGGAAAAATATGCAACAAGATGCATACCAAGCAGTCAGTTTATCAATGATCACATATATTCAATGCTTTGCGAGGAAACACTTTATCTATATAATGAACCAACTTCATTTAAATACCAATTAGGGTATAATAACAAAAATCCCTTAAAGTATCCTTCCATTTTAAAAACTCAAACCTAGTGTTCCAATCTACTAATGCTTTGAACTTCCATCAAGTTGTACTAGACGTTAAATTAATAAAAGCCACGAACTTTACTGTACTTACAACACGATGGTCAGCGATTGATGCCAAGGAGGAGTCATGTATGATTGAAATAATGGGGACCATGAATGCCCATGATCCTCCAATCACAGTAGGCAACCGAGTTCTGAATAGTGTTTATATTAGTGTATTAATTCGTCCAACAAATAATAGAGTTTATACTACCCTCGCCTTGTCACTCTGAACACAAAGATAAACATCATATTACAAAAACAAAACTATATGTGAGAGAGTCAGTTTAGATGGACCATAATTTATAGAACTGCAAAATAAATCATACAAGAAAGAACAATAAAAAAATCTACACAAAAACAAAACAAAGTAGTTTACGAACAAAATGATGAGAGCAAAAAACTCAAATCAGTACATATAACTCAAATTAGTACTCTTGTGCAAAGTGCAAACCACACAAGTGAAGGGACTAAACAAGTTGCATCATGTTGCAAACTCCAAACAAAAAATGACAAACTAAGGGGAGATATAATGCAAATGCCCAAGAGGTATGAACTTGCAAGTCAAAACTCTGATAACCATGAGGAGTTTCAAATTACTCTAAAAGCTTAAGCACTTAGTGAATAGACCAATAACATATATCACGCCTTAAAACAAGTACCTATAATCTTCTACTAAGAAGACTATTTTAGTCTCTAAGTGTAAGAATACATGATAACTCAGTTATGGGAAAAAATCTAATACAAATAAATTTAACGAAGAGAGGAGAGAAAAAGAGGAAACTTCGTTCAACAAATAGTCTTATATTATTAAGAGCTGGTAATTTCGAACTTTAAAAAATACTAAGGGAACTCTCAAGGAACCAATTGTATAGTAAGGGAATACTTTCAGGTGTCTTTCTATATAGCCATGTGCAAATTAGTGACTATGTATATACGTGTAATACTAATCAAGTGATCAAATAAAGCTAAATAACGAATTAAACAAAAATTAATTGTGCCACGATTGTTGCAGAACAACAGAGGAACAATTATGGTGGAAAAACCCATTAAAAATTCACCAAATTGTAACATCACTTTTAAAGGGGTCACATAAACCCTAGAAATCATCTGACGTCAAACCCTTACCGAATTGAGGAGTGAATCAAGGAGGTTATCGAGATCAAAGTCGAGATTGAACTGATGAGTAGCCGTGTTTTTGTATTGGTTTGAAGTCACGGTGGTAATCGCAGCAACGGTGGCGGAAATGGAAGGGGTAATACGGGAGGAGAAGCCCTTATGCGATTGGGGAGGAGATTGGAAGAGATGATGCGCGATTGAGAAGAAGCCCTTATGCGACTGGGGAGGAGATGGGAGGAGATGATGCGTGATTGAGGAGGAGAAGGAAGAGAAGCTGTCTTTTTTATTTTTTTAACTCCAAAACGACGTCGTTTTGGAGACTGTGTAAAAAATCTGTACGGCTATGCATACCCAGCGACATTACTTCGGATGGCATCATGACTTCGGCTTCGGATAGCGTCATGACTTCGGGTGTGGCGAACTTCTTCCGAATAGGCGTCATAACTTCAGAAGTCAATGGACTTTATTATTATTGTTGTTGTTGTTGTAGTTGTTAATATTATTATTATTATTTAGTTCTTTATAGTTATAGTATTTTATTAGGTAGTAAATATTTTATAATAAGTTGTTATTTTTGTTAGGATATCATTCCGTATCTCTAGGAAGTTTGTTAGAATCTTTTTCACATCCTTAGGAGGATTTTATTTCTATTTTTTTATTTTCATAACTCTAGGAAGATTCTAGACTGACTTGAAGAGAAAGTTTTGTTAGCTATATTTAAACCCGGTTTGTTATTTGAATCATATAGACTTTGATTTTGATAAATACAAATAAACATTAGAGAGAGTTTCTCTGTGTTTTTTCGGTGAATCTCTTGTTCCTTTATTTGTGAATTCAATTGTTTACCAACCCGCAGGATAATCGTTATCCCGCCCGGTGTCAGTTGGTATCAAAGCTCAAGCATTTTTCTGGGAATAAACTCATCAGTTTTAATGACTGGTGTCGACGTCGGGATTTTTATTTATCTCTTTCTATTCTTGTATTTTGTGTTCCCATGTTAGGTGAGATTTGTTTGAAAAAACATGTTTAAATAGGTCCGACATGTATATGTCGACGATTTGACTATAAGAGTCTCTAGTTGGTAATTTTAAATGGTTTCACTAACTCAACCGAGAAAAGGTTTGCACAAAGACCTAGTGATGTGACACTGTTTAACTAGTCTACAAAACCAAAATTTGTTAGGGTCCAGGGGCTTGATTTGTGACGCCCCCAAATTTGGGTATCTTCCAACCCGACATATGGTGCTAGACGATACTCATAATCATAAAATCATTCCATTGAAACCACAACACAATGAATGTATTAACTATCTTTTTATTACAATCATACAAAAATCCTTTCCTAGGTTCGTAAACCGATTACATCATTTGTTGTTCATAAGTATAATACATACAACCATACTAGTCTATTACAAGATATTTAACTATCCATCTTAGCCTCGCCTTTATCTCTCTTAGAATTCTCAATACGTTCGGCTTAAGCTGCAATCATATAATTCACGCAAAAAGTAAGCATAACTATCTCAACAAGTCTAACAAAGAATAATATCAATACCACATTCGTGAATTATATGATTATCTTACATAACTGAACAAATAGTCATGAAGTACTACGAAATATTGATTACTACTTATCAATTCATAACATCAATTCCAAAGTATATAATAGTTTAGGAATTCTGAACCGGTCGAAAGACCATGAACATTCTCTTTTCATTTTTTATTCATGAAAAGGACATTACAGCACTAAGGCCGTACATCCGATATTTCTTACGAGCACTTCTGGTGATCAGTCTATAGTACTCTATGTTGATCAACATTCATCCGTTAAAAATATTTACGTTTAATATTTGGCAAACTCGCGTGCCCATCGAATAAACGATGAAAAATACTTTTGTTTGTTCATAGACAAACTTACCTTTGAATATGTACCAAATATTTGGCATAGGATAGCGTTATCATTTCTATATAGAAAGACACATACACAAATCAATTTAACTCTTAAGAATAGTCTAGCCGAGTTAAAACCGACATTGACCCTTTCTTTAAAATTATTCATGCAACTCATTGAATGAATTATAGAAAACTCGGCTAACACGAAGGTTAGACAAGTGTTAAGAAAACTTGCCTTCAAGCATCTTCGAATAAAATAATATTCAACAGTTCTCAGTCTTTACAGAATCTACATGTTATTCACATAGCACATTGTCATTAGCTGCCAAACAATCAATCACATTGTTTCTACCAACTTCTTTCTCTTCTATGTTTTAGTTGACTTTATTTCATTAATAATGTCAATTCGACTTACTACCCTTCATCACGGCTTGTTAACGTTCTTATGTTACTAACTAAAACTTGATCATCATTGGTGAAGTACCAATGTTGAATACCTTTCACGGTTTACTTATTTACATTTCGCGTTCTTCATTTACTTACTAACAACTTGTGTTCGATTCCTAAGTTCATCATAATATATGTTAATACATGTAACATAGGAATGGTTTTAGTATGTACATTAAGTATATAAACTTGGCCTATAGCGGTCTTGAAACATTTGAGTTCAAACCTAACTTGCCCAACATTTTCCCTATCTTAAGCGCTTACTTGGCGTGCCTTTTTACATGCAACAATCAATGCGCTTCTGCCAGCCAAATAACCAGACCCTCGTCTTTGCAACATGGCGCGAACTTATATGTGTGAATGGCGCTGCGGTGCCACTCTTCACTGACTACTTTCATCACATGCATGATATCATAGCGGCTCGACATATCTAACTCGTCTCAAGCCATTGCACAACCTCGATCCCGTAAATTTTGATAGACAAAAAAAATTGATGAACTTCCCGGGCTCATAACTTCTTCGTTATAAGTCTGAATTGGTCTGTTCAAAAGCCCTCAGCTCCCATTTTACATACTCGAAGTGTTTATATAAGAATTTTTCATTTTTGAATCTATTAACTCAGAATTCACTTTTAAGTTCATTATCGAGCGTTCGTTTATCGTTCTTGAGCATTCAATACTCGTTTCCTTCGTTCTAAGTATGAATTCGATGATTCTTTAGTCCACAACTATTTAATACCTTATCTCACATGTTGACATTGAAAACCAATGTTTCCAAGTAACACGACAACTTTTGACTACTAATCTGGAATTTCTACGTTTTTGACGTTTAACGTCTAATTTCGTAAAATTCGCCATAACTTCGTTACTCGTGTTTTATATGCCAAATCAAATGTAACAACTCCATTGATTCCTTATCTACATCCTAACCAAGCAAGATGCACATATCTTAATAGCGATGGTTTTCAATTTGTCCATCAACAACCATGTTATCATTTAATGGTTCTTATGGTTTAGATTTACGTAAACCCTTAAAATTTCTATTTATACATGACTTATCAATGTTTTAATTAGTAAAACCCATCCTTATTCCTCTATAAGAAGCATGCTCCACCAATCTACGATTCTCTATGAATAAGAAATCAAAAATATCGAAAGTTAATTATTACAAAATTTTACCTCTTCGTTCTTCATATTCTTACTAAAACTCTTATGGTTTGCTTCAAAGTAGCTTGATTACTTGTTTCTAGCTCTTTCTATCTCTCAATATATATTAGAAAACTTTTGTAAAACAACAAATGACCAACTTAAGCTTTCTTTTATAGGCAAACCAAATGGAGGGCATAATGGTCATTGTGTGACCACCATACTATTCCCACCTCCACAACAACTTAGCCACCAAGTAATGTGAGACCCCAGATTTTATGAATAAAGATTTAAATTTCTCGAAATATTTTTTTTAATATTATGGAATGAATTTGATATAATGTTATAGTTGTGGGTAATATTTATAAATTTTGCAAAGTATGCAAGTTGTTATATAATATTCGTTTGGTCGGGGAATAATCGTTTTAACAGGGAATATTCGTACGACGACACAATTATTGGTGGACCCCGCAACGGAATTATTATCGAATTGAGAAATCGACAAAAATATTTTTATGAAAATAACGACGGAAGTTTTACCGTTAAAACTGTTGAACTACTCGGTAGTAAAAGTACAGTAATACGTGTGGTTGCATAGTAGCACACGGTATTGATTATTGATGCTTACGTGAGAAGTCACTCAGTTATGTTCAATTATTACTTTAGTAATTGTTGCATAGTATCTCACGTTATTTGATTCAATTATTGTCGATATTTTATATATTATTAAATCAATAATTGAGATGACAGAGTTATTAATATTATTATTTGCAATATTAACGATATCTAGAAGTTCTGCCAAGGAGAGGTTTGGTCACCTAATTGCGCGCCAATAGGGAGAAATCCTTATTGGAAATCCCACTCTTTTCTGGAAACGACCTGGTCGATTAATATTGTGAATTATAATAATGAAGATAAATGTTGTTAAATATATTGAGGTGTCTTTTTATGAAGTCACGTAAGTTTATATATATATATTATATAAATTTTGTTTTATTAGTATTATTAATGTAATAAAACAGAAAAAAACTTTTTATATAAAATAGAATACTTTTATAAAGTTATTTGTTTTATTAGACAATAATTAGAATATATTATATTTTATTATGCATAGTGTTTGCATAGTAAATTTTTTTATATAAAATAGAATACTTTTATAAAGTTATTTGTTTTATTAGACTATAAATAGAATATATTATATTTTATTTAAAAGATTTTGTTTTATTAGAATAATTTATTAATATCAAGATAGTAAATCAAAATGGACCGTCCGTTTAAAAGTAAACAAATCTAGACCATTCGTGAATTAATTACTATTCAGTCCATTCTCCTATAAATAGAAGCTCATTCCTTCATTATTTCTAACGAATTCACTGAAACTCTAGAGAGAAAAACTATAGAGAAAGAAGAAAAGTATTCTCGCTACCTCACTTTTCCAATATCCGCCTAAGCCTAAGGTAAGGGTGTTATTTCTTTTCGTATTCATGAAGAGAACTTCATTATTCCTTCTTTATTATTCTGTTAATAACTTTTGATATGCTGCTACCCTATACTTGGTGAAATCCTTTTATTATTCCATTCTTTATCATTATGTTGAATAACTTTGTCTATGCTGGTACCGCATACATGGTGAAATTCTTCCATTATTTCATTCTTTATTATTCTGTTGGAACATCCTATCTGTGCGTTTATGCATGACCTGGTTCCGTTATTTATTATTCTATTGGAATATCCTGTCAGTGCGTATTATGCCTGACTTGGTTCCATTAATTATTATTCTATTGGAATAACCTGTCTGTGCGGTCTATCGTATGCATGGTGATTTCTGTTGTTATTCAATTCTTTATTATTCTATTGAAATATCCTGTCGGTGCGAATTTCACCTGACCTGGTTCCGTTATTTATTATTCTGTTGGAATATCCTGTCTGTGCGGTCTATCGCATGCCTGGTGATTTGTTTTGTTATTTCATTCTTTATTATACTCAATTGGTTAAAGTTTTAACTTCTATACTCCATGAAATTAGTGGAATATCCTTGATATTTGCGCTTCATCCATTATCTTTTCATGGAAATATTCTTCTGAGCCTTCTTGAATTTTACTCTACAAAGAAGTATCATGTTGACAATTTGGACGTTATTAGTTCTTGGATAAATTAATTCTTGAACTTGTTTTATTGAATTTTTATATCATTGTCATCATCCTCATGTTTATATTATGTTGAAAGTCATATGTGGCCTATAGTGCATAGATGGACCTAGTATGATTATGATCAGGGATTAATCGGTATAATCATGACCGTAATGTTACAAATGATGTGGTAAGAGTCCTCATTGGCCCGTAGTGCATTGACGGACAGTTGTTGGCATGATCGTGACCATTGATGAATACATGAATATCCTTAGCCGTAGTGCATGGATAATTTGTGGTTGTGATACTAATGAATATCATTGGCCGTAGTGCAGGGATGATGTGGATTATTTATTGTCGAGTCTCAAATGATAAAAGTGATGAAAAACCTTTTCAAATCATAAAAGATAGTAGATTTTATTCTCTACTTGACTCTTTTAATGGATTGCTTGTTCCGCTACAGTTAAACTTGATGTCTATTTTATTTTATCAGTTTAACATTGTTGAAGGCTAATGATAATTTATTATGCATTATCTTAGTCATAATATTTCTTACTGGGCTAGTTGAGCTCACCCTTGTACTTTCATTGTTCTCTTCAGGAAATGAGAACGTAGCAGGGACTAGTCGGGGAACGGAGTGACGGTCCAGACGATAGCATTAATAGTCCTCACTATTCTATGAAATAGTGTGTTAATAAATGTATTGAGGACTTATTTTGAGTTTTAATACTGTCTAGAAGAAAATATTTGTATTAAAACTCACAGCTCGTGTTTTATATTTAATATTATATTTGTATCTTGTACCATGTATTTGGCAACTCAGAATAGGTGATGTATACCTATTTTTGGGGCGTCACAGTTGGTATCAAAGCTTAGGGATATGATCCCTGGCTAAGATGTGAGACATGAACTAGGAGGGGAGAGACAGGGAATTCCTTCGCTAGTATGACCTACCTAAGTTTATTTGGTATTTAATTGGTCGGTCAGAGTATAGGGATAATATGTGATATATTAATTAACCCTTGTTTTGTGGCAGTATTTGAAAATGACATCCGAGAAAGTTGAGAACATCAATGGAGCACAGGAGACCGTTGAGTCTCCACAGATCAATAATCAGTATAATGTGCATCAGGAAGGCGACCTTCCTCAGGAAAACAACAACACGGACCATATGATGAACGATGGAATATTCAGAGGCTTTATGCAATTCATGCAACATCAGGCAAGAGCGACTCCTGTCCAAAATGCAGGTGGAAACACTGGCAACTCTTGGACGGTCACGCGCTGAAGTTTCAAGGAACTGGGACCACCGGAGTTTTTGGAGAGCCAAAACCACTTAAGGCGGAGACGTGGATAAAGTAGATCAACAAGATATTTGATGTCTTGGGATGCTCCGAGGAGCAAAAGGTTCCCTTTTCCACCTTCATGTTGCGGGCAGAGGTAGATTACTGGTGGGAATTTGTAAAGCGTACTTAACTTGACACACTGAAGATGTCTTGGGAGAAGTTCCAAGAACTGTTCAATGATAAGTACTTTCTCGAAAGTATTCATCACATGAAAGAGGTAGAATTCATCAAGCTGGAGCAAAACAACATTACCGTGTCGCATTACGAAGCCAAGTTTGCCGTGTTGTCCCAGTTTGCGTCTCATTTGGTTGATAATGAGGAAGAATGACGCGAATGTTTCTAAGAGGTTTGAAACCTGAGATACATCAATATCTTATCTCTCATAAACTGTGTTTGTATTCAGATGTTGTTAATAGGGCTCAGTTATTGGAGCGCGATAATGAGTCAACCCAACCAAAAGAGAGCAGCCGCCAAAATTATAATACAAGTGATAACAGACATCGAAGCGGTGACAATAAGCGTGGAGGGAATCAACATGCCAGAAATGGTAACCACTTCGGTGGTAATCATGGCCAAAACAATAAGAATGGACATTTCAAGAAGAGGAGATTAAACAATGATGGAAAGACGTTAGCATCAGCACCTGTCGTTAAGGAAGGAGAACGACCACCTATCATATGCTTCAAATGTGGAGGAGAGGGACACATCAGTCCAAACTGCGCGATGCCATCCAAAGCATATTACAATTGTGGAAGAGAAGGTCACCTGGCCCGATTTTGTCGTGCACCGAAGATAAGACCAGCTGAGATGGAGGCATCAAATGTCATCCTAGATAAGACAAAACCTGTAGTTCAAGGGAGAGCGTTTGTCGTGACCTCCCAGAAAGTAAGGAACCCGAACGAGGTCATCACGGGTAAGCTTATCATAAACTCTACTGAATTATATACCTTATTTGATACCGGTTCTACCCATTCTTTTATTTCTCCTACTTGCGCTCAACGTTTAAATTTGACTACGGAGAAATTGGACTTTGACTTATCTGTTGAAACTTCATTGGGAGAAACCTTCATTACATCCACTGTTTATAAGTCTTGTTTGGTTCAAATCGGTACCATCACATTACCTTTCGATCTTATTTCTTTGAAAATACATGAATTTGATGTGATTCTAGGGATTGATTGGTTAACTACTCATCATGCAAAAATTGATTATTTTTGTAAGGTTGTTTACTTTCATATTCCTAACCAACCTATTATGCGAATTCAAACAAACAAACCATTAAAATCAATCACTGTCATCTCAAGCCATAAAGTTATTCGTTTATTGAAAAACGGATGTCAAGCTTGCTTAGCTCATGTCACTGATTTAAACAAAAATACGTCAGTTTTTAATGACATTTCTATTATTAATAAATTTCCTGACGTATTCTCTGAAGACTTCCTAGCCTACCCCTAGAGCGTGAAATCGAATTTTTTATTGACCTCAGTATAAAACCCATTTCTTAATCCCTCAAATATTTCATCAACCAAAATGAACGTAACATGCGCCAAAGACGTTGGCTCGAGCTGTTGAAGATTACGATCATACCATTCAATATCATCGTGGAAGAGCGAACGTGGTAGCTGACGCGTTGGGTAAAAGATCGTATACGTTTTCGAGTGTGATGTTGTTAACACAAAAACTCATTTCGTATAACTTACAAATGATGAAGATAGACTTAAAGACTCTAGGGACCCACGTGAAGATAACGAATATACGAGTAGAATCGACTTTAATCGATAAAGTTAAAGCCGTTCAAGCTACATACTCAGAGCTGATGAATGTGAAGAAAAAGGTTCAAGAGGGCGTTATTCTAGAAGCAAGAATCGATGAAGAGAGGAAATCTCAACCCTCGATTTTATTGTCCCATTTGAAATCCTCGATCGAGTAGGAACTATGGCCTATAAACTCGTTTTACCGCCAAATATGTCGCGTGTTCATAACTTTTTTCATGTATCGATGTTCCGTAAATATGTGGACGACTCGAATCATATTATTGATTTAGAACCAAACGAGATAGCGAAAGATTTAACGTATGAGGAAATACGTGTTAAAATCTTGAATAAGAAGGATTGTATTCAACACTAAAAGGTTATACCTCAAGAGTTAGAATCTGAAATGAAGTCAAGGTATCCTCATCTGTTCGGCATACCAGGTACGTACGTAAATTTCGAGGGAAAAATTTCATGAGGAGGGGAGATTGTGAGACCCTAGATTTTATGAATAAATATTTAAATTTCTCGAAATATTTTTTTAATATTATGGAATGAATTTGATATAATGTTATAGTTGTGGGTAATATTTATAAATTTTACAAAGTATGCAAGTTGTTATATAATATTCGTTTTGTCGGGGAATAATCGTTTTAACAGGGAATATTCGTACGACGACACAATCATTGGTGGACCCCACAATGGAATTATTATCCAATTGAGAAAACGACAAAAATATTTTTATGAAAATAACGACGGAAGTTTTACCGTTAAAACTGTTGAACTACTCGGTAGTAAAAGTACAGTAATACGTGTGGTTGCATAGTAGCACACGGTATTGATTATTGATGCTTACGTGAGAAGTCACTCAGTTATGTTCAATTATTACTTCAGTAATTGTTGCATAGTATCTCACGTTATTTGATTCAATTATTGTCGATATTTTATATATTATTAAATCAATAATTGAGATGACAGAGTTATTAATATTATTATTTGCAATATTAACGATATCTAGAAGTTCTGCCAAGGAGAGGTTTGGTCACCTAATTGCACGCCAATAGAGAGAAATCCTTATTGGAAAGCCCCCTCTTTTCTGGAAACGACCTGGTCGATTAATATTGTGAATTATAATAATGATGATAAATGTTGTTAAATATATTGAGGTGTCTTTTTATGAAGTCACAGAAGTTTATATATATTATATAAATTTTGTTTTATTAGTATTATTAATGTAATAAAATAGAAAAACTTTTTATATAAAACAGAATACTTTTATAAATTTATTTGTTTTATTAGACAATAATTAGAATATATTATATTTTATTATGCATAGTGTTTGCATAGTGCCTGCATAGTATTTGCATAGTAAAATTTTTTTATATAAAATAGAATAATTTTATAAAGTTATTTATTTTATTAGACTATAAATAGAATATATTATATTATATTTAAAAGATTTTGTTTTATTAGAATAATTTATTAATACTGCATAGTAAATCAATATGGACTATCCGTTTAAAAGTAAACCAATCTAGACCGTTCATGAATTAGTTACTATTCAGTCCATTCTCCTATAAATAGAAGCTCATTCCTTCATTATCTCTTACAAATTCACTGAAACTCTAGAGAGAGAAACTATAGAGACAAAGAAGAAAAGTATTTTGCTACCTCAATTTTCCAATATCCAGTTCGTCTAAGGTAAGGGGTATTATTTCTTTTGTATTCATGAAGAGAACTTCATTATTCCTTCTTTATTATTACATTAGAATAACTCAGATACGCTGCAGCTACCCTATACTTGGTGAAATTCTTCTATTCTTCCATTCTTTATCATTATGTTGGAATAACTCGTCTATGCAAGTACCGCATACATGGTGAAATTCTTACATTATTCCATTCTTTATTATTCTGTTGGAACATCACATGCGTGCGTTTACGCATGACACGGTTCCATTATTTATTATTACGTTGGAATATCACAGCGGTCATTACATTACTGACACCGTTCCATTAATTATTATTCTATTGGAATAACTTTTATGCATGGGTCTATCGCATGCATGGTGATTTCTGTTATTATTCAATTCTTTATTATTTTGTTGGAATATCCTATCGGTGCGAATTTTGCCTGACCTGGTTCCGTTATTTATTATTTTGTTGGAATAACCTGTCTGTACGGTCTATCGCATGCCTGGTGATTTCTTTTGTTATTCCATTCATTATTATACTCAATTGGTTAAAGTTTTGACTTCTATACTCCATGAAATTAATGGAACATCCTTGATATTTGCGCTTCATCCAGTATCTTTTCTTGGAAATATTTTTCTAAGCATTCTTGAATTTTACTCTACAAAGAAGTATCATGTTGACAATTTGGACGTTATTAATTCCTGGATAAATTAATTCTTGAACTTGTTTTATTGAATTCTTATATCATTGTCATCATCCTCATGTTTATATTATGTTGAAAGTCATCTGTGGCCTATAGTGCATAGATGGACTTGGTATGATTGTGACCGGGGATTAATCGGTATAATCATGACCATAATGTTACAAATGATGTGGTAAAAGTCCTCATTGGCCCATAGTGCATTGATGGACAATTGTTGGCATTATCATGACCATTGATGAATACACGAATATCCTTGGCCGTAGTGCATGGATAATTTGTGGTTGTGATACTAATGAATATCCTTGGCTGTAGTGCAGGGATGATGTGGATTATTTATTAAGCTGAGTCTCAGCGATAAAAGTGATGAAAAACCTTTTTAAATCATAAAAGATAGTAGATTTTATTCTTTACTTGACTCTTTTAATGGATTGCTTGTTCTGCTGCAATTAAACTTGATTTCTATTGTATTTTATCAGTTTAACATTGTTGAAAGCTAATGATAATTTATTATGCATTATCTTTGTCATAATATTTCTTACTGGGCTAGTTGAGCTCACCCTTTTACTTTCATTCTTCTCTTCAGGAAATGAGAACGTAGCAGGGACTAGTCGGGGAAGGGAGTGACGGTCCAGACGATAGCATTAGTAGTCCTCACTATTCTATGAAATAGCGTGTTAATAAATATATTGAGGACTTATTTTGAGTTTTAATACTGTCTATAAGACAATATTTGTATTAAAACTAACAGCTCATGTTGTATATTTAAGATTGTTTTTGTATTTGTATTCTGTACCATGTATTTGGCGACTCGGAATAGGTGATGTATACCTATTTTGGGGGCATCACAAGTAATCACTTTACTTGGTGGCCAAGTGGCCGACCCACATGGTCCATGCGTCATCCCCATGGGTTGCCCCATAGGTTTTACCCATCCGGTGACCCATCGGTTCGATCCGCGGTTTGGTTTCTTGGATTGGGCTTAACTAAACTTAACATCGGGCCTTAACTTGGGCTTGATTACATAATTCATTAGGCTTGATATAAACAAAGTCCAATTGGATTATACAAAGTCCTTAAACTCTAAGTCCAATAAAAACCAATCGTATTCTACACGTATAACTCACGTATTCTCTTTGTATAATACTCGTACAATAATCGTATTGTATGTCGTATTAAATCTTCATACTATACTAATATACTAAATAGTATCACACTTGTATATCGTATGCATAATAATCTTACTCATTATACATATTTCACTTTCCTTCTCGGAATTCACTTTTCCCAACCCTTAGGTTTTAGGTCCGCAGGCGAAAACTTCGTTTGTCATAACTGAAATATTATTGAATATTCCATCTCATCCTCGTATTATATCATTACGCGTTTCTCAAAATTTCAAACTTAATTCTCGAGCAGAAACGAATGAATAGTGTTTTTACGAAAATTTCTCGGAAAACTTTTATTTTCGTCTTGGAAATTCAAAACAATTAATTCTAGGACATAGCCAGAATCCTAACCACATCCACACATCCTAGGTCATAGAACGACCTTCACATAGCTTACTCACATTAAGAATCAATAAAATTCATTTAATTCACATAATCAAATAATAATTTAATTCTTATATAAATCAAACTTTCTCGGGTATTACAGTCTCCCCCCCCCCCTTATAAGGATTCTGTTCCCAGAATCTCGCTATAATTACATAAACAAATGAGGAAAATTTTCCTTCATTTTACTTTCGAGTTCCCTCGTTGCTTCTTCAGCATTGTGGTTTCTCCAAATCACTTTCACCGAAGGTATTTTCTTATTTCTCAAAACTTGTTCCTTCCTATCAACAATTTGAACTTGAAGTTCTTCATACGATAAATCTTTTTCTACCTGAATAGATTCATACTCTATTACGTACTTATAGTCTGGTTTATAGGGACGCAACACAGACACGTGAAACACATTATGTATATGTTCCATTTCTGGAGGTAAAGCTACTTCATAAGCTACCTCTCCTACCCTTCTTAAAATTTCAAAAGGTCCTATAAACCTTGGACTTAACTTCCCTTTCTTTTTGAAACGTATCTTTCCTTTCCAAGGAGATACTTTCAGAAATACATAAGACCCTACTTCAAATTCCCTCTTCTCTCGGTGAGGATCAGCATATTTCTTCTGCCTATCTTGAGCTGCTACCAATCGAGTTCGTATTAGCTTTACCATATCCGCCATCTATTGTACCATCTCAGGTCCCAACATTCGACGTTCACCTACTTCATCCCAATATAGTGGAGTTCTACACTTCCTCCCATACAACGCTTCGTAAGGTGGCATGCCTATACTAGCATGAAAACTATTATTATACGCAAATTCTACCAAAGGTAGATGTTCGTCCCAACTCCCTTTAAAATCCATAACACAAGATCTTAATATATCTTCAAGTGTTTGAATTGTCCGCTCACTTTGTCCATCCGTTTGAGGATGATACACTGTACTCAATCTTAATTGCGTTCCCATTTGCTCTTGCAAATTCCTCCAAAAGTTTGAAGTGAATCATGGATCACGATTTAACACAATCGAAACAGGTACTACATGTCTTGAACTAATTTCTTTGACATATAGTTTTGCTAATTGTTCTAGGTAATACCTAATTCCTGTTAGTAGAAAGTGAGCTGATTTCGTCAATCGATCCATTATCACCCAAATAGCATCGTATCCTTTCCTTGTTGTTGGAAGTCCCACCACAAAGTCCATTGTGATGTGCTCTCATTTCCACTCTGGAATTTCTAATGATTGCAACAACCCACTAGGTCGTTGGTGTTCAGCCTTAACCTTCTGACAAGTTAAGCACTTACTAACATATCCAGTTATCTTCCTTTTCATGTTTGGCCACCAAAAGTTTTGACGAAGGTCTTGATACATCTTCGTACTATCAGGATGTATCGAGTACCTCGAACTATGGGCCTCACTTATTATCTCCTCTTTTAAATCAGAATTATTCAGAACCCAAAATCTACCTTCAAAACGAAGTAATCCCTCCTTATTGAGGTTATATTTAGTCTTTTCTTCATCTTCCATTATCTTCTTCATATGTTCGCATTCCTCGTTGCTCAATTGCACTTCCTTAACACGTTCCACTATGGTCGGTTGAGTCTCCATTGAAAATAACATTTCCTTTGCTTCATCCGGTGATTTAACTTCTAATTCCATTCTTGTCATCTCTGTTACTAACTCATTCTGAGTCGTTAACATTGACAGTTTCTCTTAACCCTTCCTACTTAGCGCATCGGCTACTACATTTGCTTTCCCCTGATGATATAAAATATCACAATCATAATCTTTTATTAGTTTTAACCACCTTCTCTGCCTCATATTCAACTCCCTTTGTGTGAAGATATATTTCAGACTTTTATGGTCCGTGTTTATCTCACACTTCTCACCGTATAAATAATGCCTCCATATTTTTAAAGCAAAAATTACAGCTGCCAATTGTGAGACCCCAAATTTTATGAATAAAGATTTAAATTTCTCAAAATATTTTTTTTGAATATAATGGTGTGGATTTGATATAATGTTATAGTTGTGGGTAATATTTAAAAATTTTGCAAAGTATGCAAGTTGTTATAAAATATTCGTTTGGTCGGGGAATATTCTTTTTTGTTTCGGGGAATATTCAATGCGATTTACATAATCATTGGTGGACCCCTACAACGGAAGTATTGTCATAGTTAAAAAATGACAGAATTATCATTTTATAAAAATAACGGCGAAAGTGTTACCGTTAAAACTGTTGAACTACCCGGTAGTAAAAGTATAGTAATACGCGTGGTTGCATAGTAGCACACGGTATTGATTATTGATGCTTACGTGAGAAGTCACTCAGTTATACTCAATTATTGCTACAGTAATTGCTGCATCATATCTCTCATGTTATTGATTCAATTATTATCATAGTATCACCTGCATAATATATATTATTAAATCAATAATTGAGACGACAAAGTTATTCATATTATTATTTGCAATATTGACAATGTCTAGAAGTTCTATCAAGGAGAGGTTTGGTCACCTAATTGCGTGCCAATAAGGAGAAATCCTTATCGAAAAGCCCCCTCTTTCCTGGGAACGACCTGGTTGTTAAATATTGTGAGTTATAATATTAATGATGAATATGTTCATGTTGATTAAAGATGAAATTGATGGTTCCATTGTGTTGGAATTATTAGTGTTAGTGGAAATCGACATTTATTTCGATATTAATTGATGTCTGGAATTTTTACTGATCTGTCGGGTAATTAATCGGATAAATGAGTAATTAATTGCTATTAATTCACATGATTATAACTATTTGTTCACATGTGTGTACTATTGATTCACATTCTTGTACTATTAAGGGAGTTGGTGCAAGATTGATAATACTTGCATGACTAAGTTAAAAAAAGAGGTATAGATGGAGGTACTATACTGTAATTCGTATTTTCACATGATTATAACTATTGATTCACATGATTGAACTATTGATTCACATTATTTACTATTAGGGGAGGTGGTGCAAGTTTGATAATACTTGCAGGACTAAATTAAAAATGAAAGAAAAGTTGAAGGTATTGTACTGTAATATTTCGAGCCCCAAAATGTGCAATTATCGAAACTATATTTTTCTATAAATAGAAGCTCATTCTTCCTTCATTTCTCACCAATTCACTAAAGATATAGAGCAATTATTATAGAGAGAAATTATAGAGGGAAAGAAGAAGAGAAGTTTGCTACCTCTCTATTCCAGTATCTAGCTTTATTCTAAGGTTAGGGGTATTATTCTTTTGTATTCATGAAGAGAGTTATTTTATTTCAATACTCGTAAGAGTTGTTATTCCATTCATTATTATTATGTTGGAATAACTTTATCATGCATCTTAATCTTTTGCATACATGGTGAAATTCTTTTGTTATTCCATTCTTTATTATTCTGTTGGAATAACCTGTCTGTGCGGTCTATCGCATGCATGGTGAATTTTGTTGTTATTCCATTCTTTATTATTTTGTTGGAACATCCTGTCTGTGCGGATTACGCATGACCTGGTTCCATTATTTATTATTATGTTGGGAATAACCTGTCTGTGCGGTCTATCGCATGCTTGGTGAATTCTTTTGTTATTACATTTTTTATTATTCTATTTGAATAACCTGTCTATGTGGATTACCGCATGCATGGTGAATGATCCTTCGTAATCATTCCTTATTAAATTGTGAAAATGATCTTTCTACGTGGATTACCGCATGGCGGACAAAAATCCATTTGTGGTTTCATATATTCTATTATACTCAGTTGGTTAAAGTTTTGGCTTCTATACTCCATGAAATTAGTAGAATATCCTGAATATTTACGCTTCATCCAGTATCTTTTCGTGGAAATATTCTTCTGACCATTCTTAAATTTTACTCCACAAAGTAGTATCATGTTGACAATTTGGACGTAAGTGATTTCAGGATAAATTAACTTATAAATCTTTAAAATTTATTCTTGAACTTATTTTATTGAATTATTATGTCATTGTCATCATCTTCATGCTTATATTGTGATGAAAGTCATCTTTGGCTTACGTGCATAGATGGACTTGGTATGATTATGACCAGGGATCATTCAGTATAATCATGACCTGTAATATTAGAAATGATGTGGTAAAAGTCCTCAGTGGCCTATAGTGCATTGATGGACAGTTTTTGGTATGATTATGACCAGAGATTATTCAGTATAGTCATGACCATTGATGATTTAATGAATATCCTTGGCCCGTAGTGCAGGGATGACTCGATGATGTGGTTTATTTATTAAGTTTGAGTCTCAAATGATAAAAAAATTGATGAAAACATTTTAAATCATAGAAGATAGTAGATATCATGCTCTACTTGACTCTTCTAATGGATTGCTTATTCCACTCGCAGCTTAAACTTGATGTCTATTGTATTTTATCAGTTTAACATTGTTGAAGACTAATGATAATTTATTCTGCATTATCTTAGTCATAATATTTCTTACTGGGCTAGTTGAGCTCACCCTTTTGCTTTCATTGTTCTCTTCAGGAAATGAGAACGTAGCCAGGACTAGTCGGGGAATGAAGTGATGGTCCGAGATGGTGTATTAGTAGTCCTCACTATTCTATAAAATAGTGTGACAATAAATGTAATGAGGACTCTATTTGAGAGTGTATATTGTCTAGAAGGCAATATTCCTATTTAAACTCTCAGCTAAATTTTGTCGTATATTACACGACGGTTGTATAATTAAGTTTGTATTTGTATTCTGTACCATGTATTTGGTGACTCAAGATGGGTGATGTATACCTATTTTGGGGGTGTCACAGTTGGTATCAAAGCTTAGGCATATGATCCCTAGCTAAGATGTGAGACAAGAACTAGGAGGGGAGAGACGGGGAATTCCTTCGCTAGTATGACCTACCTAAGTTTATTTGGTATTTAATTGGTCGGTCAGAGTATAGGGATAATATGTGATATATTAATTAACCCTTGTTTTGTGGCAGTATTTGAAAAATGGCATCCGAAAATGTTGAGATAAACAATGAAACACATGAGACCGTTGAGTCACCACAGATTAATGCCCAGGATAATGTGCAACATGAAGACAATAATCCTCATATAAACAATAACACCGATGAAATAGTGAACGATGGGATGTTTAGAGGCGTTATGCAATTCATGCAACATCAGGCGAAAGCGGCTCTTGTCCAAAATACAAGTGGAAACACTGACAACTCTCGGACGGTCACTGCTAAGCAGTTCAAGGAGCTGGGACCACCGGAGTTTTTTGGAAAGCCAAAACCACTTAAGGCGGAGATGTGGATAAAGTAGATCAACAAGATATTTGATGTCTTGGGATGCTCCAAGGAGAAAAAGGTTCCCTTTGCCACCTTCATGTTATGCAGCAGAGGCTTGGTGGGAATCAGAAGCATACTCAACCTGCCACACTGAAGATGGCTTGGGAGAAGTTCCAAGAATTGTTCAACGACAAGTACTTTCCTGAAAGTATTCGTCACATGAAGGAGGTAGATTTCATCAAGCTTGAGCAAAATAATATGACCGTGGCACAGTACGAAGCTAAGTTTGTCGAGTTGTCCCGGTTTGTGTCCCACTTGGTTGATAATGAGGAGAGAATGACGTGGATGTTTCTAACAGGTTTGAAACCCGAGATACGTCAATACCTTATCTCTCATAAATTGTGTTTGTATTCTGATGTTGTGAATAGGGCTCAGTTATTGGAGCACGATAATGAGTCAACCCAACCAAGAGAGAGCAGCCGGCAAGTCGATAATACCAGTAGTATCAATCATCGAAGCGGTGATAACAAACGTGGAGGGAATCAACATGCCAGAAATTATAATCACTTCGGTGGTAATCATGGCCATGACAATAAGAGTGGACATTTTCAGAAGAGGACATTCAACAAGGATGGAAAGACATCAAAGACCAAAGACTTTTGTTGTTAAGAAGGAGAACGACCACCGGTTGTGTGTTACAAATGTGGAGGGGAAGGACATAAGTCCAAACTGCGATTTACGTACCCAAAGCGTGTTATAATTGTGGAAAAGAAGGTCACCTAGCCCGATTTTGTCATGCACCTAAGTCAAGTCCAGCTGGGATGGAGGCATCGAAGGGTGTCCCAGACAAGACAAAACCGGTAGTTCAAGGAAGAGCGTTTGTCGTAACCTCCCAAAAAGTGAGGAATCCGAACGAGTTGATCACGGGTAAGCTTATCATAAACTCTACTGAATTATATACTTTATTTGATACCAGTTCTACCCATTCTTTCATTTCTCCTACTTGCGCTCAATGTTTAAATTTGACTTCAGAGAAATTAGACTTTGACTTATCTGTTGAAACTCCGTTTGGAGAAACCTTCATTACATCTACTATTTATAAGTCTTGTTTGATTCAAATTGGTAACCGCACATTACCTGCCGATCTTATTTCCTTGAAAATACTTGCATTTGATGTGATTTTAGGGATTGATTGGTTAACTACTCATCATGCTAAAATCGATTTTTTTGTAAGGTTGTTAGCTTTCATATTCCTAACCAACCTATTATGCGAATTCAAGCAACCAAACCACTAAAATCAATCATTGTCATATCAAGTCATAAAGCTATTCGTTTATTGAAAAACAGATGTCAAGCTTTCTTAGCCCATGTCACGGATTTAAATAAAGATACATCAGATTTGAATGATATTTCTATTGTTAATAAATTTCCTGACGTATTCCCTGAAGAACTTCTTGGCCTACCCCAAGAGCGTGAAATTGAATTTTGTATCGACCTTGAATCCAGTACAAAACTCATTTCCAAAGCCCCATATCTAATGGCTCTTATTAAACTTTAGGAGTTAAAAACCCAACTACAGGAATTGTTAGACATCGGTTTCATTCGTTTTAGTACGTCTCCTTGGGGTGCTCCTGTTCTATTAATAAAGAAAAAAGATGGAAGTATGCGACTTTGTATTGATTATCAGGAGTTGAATCACGTCACCATCAAAAATAGGTACCCGTTTCTTCGCATTGATGACCTGTTTGACCAGTTGCAAGGAGCCAAATTCTTTTCAAAGATTGATCTTCGTTCCGGATATCATCAGTTGAAGATTAAAACTGATGACATTCCAAAGACTGCTTTCAGTACTCGGTACGGGCATTACGAATTCCTAGTCATGTCTTTTGGATTGATTAATGCTCCTGCTGCCTTCATGGATATGATGAACCAAGCATTCAAGGAATATTTAGATCACTTTGTGGTCGTCTTTGTTGATGACATCCTCATATATCCAAAACCCGCGAAGATCATGAGCAACACTTGAGGTTGATACTCCAAAAGCTTCGTGAAAACAAGCTTTATGCCGAGTTGAAGAAATGTGAGTTCTGGCTTGAGGAAGTTGCATTCCTTAGGCACGTTGTGAGGCCCCCAAAATAGGTATACATCACCCATCTTGAGTCGCCAGAAAATACACTATAAAAATAAAATACAACTTCATTTATACAACTGTCATGCAAAATACGACGACATGTATACTGTGAGTTTAAATTCAAATACATATACCAACTCTGACTCATGTCACAATTGCACCTTACATAAAGGTACAGTCAAAAACTGTTTTAGAAATTAAAATCTTCAGAAAGTGCTCAAGGAAACCTTCGTACATAGGAGCCCATGAATCTAAGTTATGATAAATATCATATGTCCAGAGAATTATCCTTGGTTGACCCAATAGACCCCAAAGAGAAATGAGAAGATTACTATCATGTTCCATCCAATGGTGAGTCTTCTCTTGACATGTAACTATCTCCACTATCTCCATGTGAAAATTATATTTCAAATAAACACCAAGATCATATAGGTAGTGCTTGTAGATATACTCAGCAAGTGGATGTGCACAACCCTGTCTTATGATAACACGAGGTTGTATGTCATTAGACATCTTGTATGATAGTGACAAAACACCCTTCCAAAGTTGGGTTCGCTTTCCCTATTCGGTTCACCAAAATTAAATATCAAATGACGTATACAATACGACACACTTATCTAAAGTTCTCAATAAAATTATTTCCATACTATATAAGGAGGAGAACCTCAACAAACTATAGACCACCATTCTATTCCCCCTCGTTATCCCCATTTAGACCCAAACTACACTCTTATTACACCGAAAGGAATTGTGAAGCAAAAAGGGTGAGCACAACTAGCCCAAAGAAAGAATATCATAACTAAAGATAATTAAATTATCAATAGCTTTTTTCAATAATAAATCGTAGATTTAGAACATATGGTAGATGATAAAACTTTTTAACCATAGTTGCGTGAGCGAAAGCAATCCATTAAAGAGTCAAATAGACCATCGTGTCTATTATCTTCTCCATGTTAAAAGTCCACCAATAATGTTTTATCCTCGTAACGTCAATCAACAATTCCTCATCCACAATCATATGAATAACTCATAATCATAATTGTAATTCTAAATTCCTTTTCGCACCCAGGACGAAGATAATTTTCATCACCTATCTTCACCTGAAACATCAAAAATCATGGTTATACCAAATCATAATCCCTGCTCATAATCATACTAATAAATTCATCTTTGCACTATGGCCAAAGATATTCATTAACAATTCATCTTTGCACTACAGGATAAAGACATACAACTATATTTTAGAAGAGTCAAGTAGATCATGATATCTACTATCTTCTACTTAATTTAAAAGCTTATTATCAATATTTTATCATTTGAGACTCAAATTAATAAATAATCCACATCATCGAATCACCCCTAACTACATACCAAGGATATTCAAGTAATATCACATCCATGAATTATCCATGCACTACGACCAAGGATATTCATTATTATCACATCCATGAATTAATATTTCATTGCTGAGGCTCAGCTCAATAATTAATCCACATCATAAATTCATCCCTGCACTATAGGCCAATGATATTCTTTTAGTATCACGACCATGAATTATTCATGCACTACGTGCCAAAGAAAATCGTGTTTTCATCAACGGTCCTGATCATTCCATAAAATAATTCATCTTTTCACCCTTGGCCGAAGAGAATCCATAGCCATAATCATACCAAAAACTGTCCATCAATGCACTACGACTAATGAGGAATTTTTCCACATCATTTGTAACATTGCGGTCGTGATTATACCGAATAATCCCTAGTCATAATCATACCAAGTCCATCTCTGCACTACATGCCACGGATGACTTTCAACATAATATATACAGGAGGATGATGACAATGATATAAGTATTAATCAAACGAAAATAAGGATAAATATTAAAGACTTTAAATTTATCCAAATATTATCAACCACTTATAATCTAATATTATTATTCTCATAACAATATTTTAATCACTTCTTAAACTTATAAACAATTTATTTCAATTGTTTACACTTTACCAAATAATGCATTTAATCATTCAAAATGCTATACTCATAAGATTTCATCACCAATGATTAAATCCTCATCAAAATATGCATATACCTTATATAGGATTTTCAAGCCATAAAATCCTATTTTTCAACTGTGTTACTTCACATAACATATTTAACTCATATGGCTGCTCAGTAACTAAACTATTTTCTTGAAAAATATCAAATCACCCCCCAAAATATTTCTTTTCCGCATAGCGTAATATAGTCCCATCTTGAACAATATATATTTTTTTCGAATTTTTAAAATTCATTTACTATTTTTCAAAAATCAATTTCTAATTAATTCCTTAAGAAATTAGCTACCTCAAGTTTAACTCCGAAATTCCCAAATCTTGGCGGTGATCTTACACATGTTAACGTGATCTTCCGGTTTAAATTTCATGGTCATCGATTGTTATAGAACTCCTGGTTATAGCGTTTTTCGTCGGAAAAACCTAAATATTGAAATGGTCATAACTTACTCATTTTAAGTCTGAATGAGTTCATTTTTGGGCAGGAGGTACTTTATACCATATATTTTTATGTCCCAAAAGGACATAATTTTTCTCACAAATTAAGTGGCCGAAACAGCCCTTACAAAATCTGGACAGTAGCATTTCGGTAATTTCTAGCTTTTTCATCCTTTACTAAAATCAGTCCACTCGAAAATCTACAATATCTTTTCCAGTGATTCCACTTGGAGATGCTACAAAACTCATAGATCTAACTCTAGAACTTGACCACACTTAAAAATTCAAAATATAATAGGAGATATGGTCAATTGAATTTCATGTTCCATTTTCACCAAAATCTGATTTTCAACCCTTTGTGATTTCTAAGAAACTTTCATGTTTTCATATAATAACCAACATAACTCATCATGACAATGACATAATAATTCAGTAAAACAAGTTCAAGAATTAAATTATCCAAGAACTAATAATGTCCAAATTGTCAACATGATACTTCTTTGTAGAGTAAAATTCAAGAATGCTCAGAAGAATATTTCCATGAAAAGATACTGGATGAAGCACAAATATCAAGGATATTCCACTAATTTCATAGAGTATAGAAGTCAAAACTTTAACCAACTGAGTATAATAAAGAATATATGAAACTACAAATGGATTTTCACCCGACATGCGGTAATCCACATATACAGATCATTTCCACAATTTAATAAGGAATGAATACAAAGGATCATTCACCATGCATGTGGTAATCCACATAGACAGGTTAGTCCAACAGAATAATAAAGAATGGAATGATGTATGATTCACCATGCATGCGATAGAGACCGCATGCATGTGTTATTCCCAATGTAATAATAAAGATTTAAACGTGTCCCACGTAAAACGCACCGGCAGATGATATTCCAATGTAATAATAAAGAATAGAATAACAATGTAAATCAAGATGCATGCGGTACTTCACATAGATAAAGTTATTCCAATGTAGTAATAAATAACGGAACTAGGTCCCAGGCGTAAAACGCATGCGAGTGATATTCTAACAGAATAATAATAAAGAATGGAATAACAACAGAAAATCACCATGCATGCGGTACTTCACATAGATAAAGTTATTCCAATGTAATAATAAATAACGGAACCAGGTCCTACGTAAAATGCATGAATGGATATATTCCAATGTAATAATAAAGAATGGAATAATGTAAGAATTTCACCAAGTATACTACGATACAAAGTTATTCCAATGTAATAATAAAGAATGGAATAACAGAAGAATTTCACCAAGTATACTACGTATACAGGTTATTCCAACAAAATAATAAATAATGGAATAACAGAAGTTCTCTTCATGAATACGGAAGAAATAATACCCCTTACAGGTACAACAAATAATATCCCTTACCTTTCAAAGAAGAGTATTCCTACTGGTAGGGCGAGGATATAGTCGAAGAAAATTTGCACTACTCTCAAAGCTTTCTTAAACTCTAAAGAAATACGCTCAAGATTATAGAAGAAGAATTCTCTCTATAGTTTATCTCTCTAGAGTTTCAGTGAATTCATAAGAAATAATGAAGGAATGAGCTTCTATTTATAGAAGAATGGTCTGCATAGTAACTAAATAATGAACAGTCCAAATTGATTTACTTTTAATAGGATGATCCATATTTAAACCAAAATCTTTTAAATAAAATATAATATATTCTATTTATAATCTAATAAAACGAATAACTTTATAAAAGTATTCTGTTTTATATAAAAACATTTTACTATGCAAAATACTATGCAGGTACTATGCAAACACTATGCATAATAAAATATAATATATTCTAATTATTGTCTAATAAAACAGATAACTTTATAAAAGTATTCTGTTTTATATAAAAAGATTTTACTATTAGCCTAATAAAACGAATAACTTTATAAAAGTATTCTGTTTTATATAAAAAGCTTTTCTGTTTTATTACATTAATAACACTAATAAAACAAAACTTCATCATCACTTACTTTGAAAAAATTTCAAATGTCACCCTTAACTTTAACTTTTATCAATTTAAATATTCACTAAAATAGAAAAATTGAATACTTTTATTTCATAAAATTCGGGGTCTCACACACGTGATATCAAATCATGAAATATCTGTTGACCCAACAAAGATTGAAGCAATTCAAAGTTGGGAGCGACCTAAGTCGTTGGATCAAGTACGTAGCTTTCTTTAAAGGGTTGGTTATTATTGGAGATTCAGTGAAGGGTTTTCTCGAATCGCTACTCCATTAACTTAATGACTTGAAAAGATACAAAATTCGATTGAGCGAGGAATGTGAAAAGAGTTTTCAAGAACTCAAGAGGAGACTCATTTCAAAGACTGCTCGACAATACCATCCGCTCAAGGGATTTGTCATCTATAGTGATGCTTCAGGCAAAGGGTTAGGATGTGTTCTCATGCAATATGGGAAAGTCATAGCCTATGCCTCTCAACAACTCAAAGAATATGAGAGGAATTATCCTACTCATGATCTAGAGTTAGCAGCAGTCGTTTTTGCGCTTAAGATTTGGAGGCATTACCTGTATGGAGAGAAGGTGGAGATCTATACGGATCATAAAAGCCTTAAATATTTCTTCACTCAAAAGGAACTCAACATGCGGCAATGAAGATAGCTTGAGTTGTTGAAAGATTATGATCATACCATCCAATACCATCCTAGAAAATTGAACGTAGTAGCTGACGCATTGAGTAGAAGATCATATGCGGGTACAAGTGCAATATTGTCAACGCAAAGACCCATTTTGTATGACTTGGAAAGGATGGAAATAGAGTTAAAGACTCCAGGGACCCATGTGATGATGGCGAATATACGAGTGGAACTGACTTTAATTGATAAAGTTAAAGCTGCTAAAACTACAGACCTGGAGCTGATGTGTATGAAGAAGAAAGTGCAAGAAGGTGCTATTCCGGAAGCAAGAATCAATGAAGAAGGAATACTTCAAGTCAACTCCAGACTTTTTGTTCCTAACGATTCTAACTTGAAGTATAAAATCATGATGGAGGCGCACAACACACCATTTGCAATCCATCCTGGGAGTACCAAAATGTATCGTGATCTTCGACATACATTTTGGTGGAGCAATATGAAGAGAGAGATAGTGGGGTTTATCTCAAGGTGTCCAACTTGTCAATGAGTCAAGGCGGAGCATCAAGTGCCAAAAGGTCCATTGCAACCACTTAAAATTCTAGAATGGAAGTGGGATCACATTACCTGGATTTCGTTACTGGTCTTCCCAAGGTTTCTCAAGGCATAGATGTGATTTGGGTCATTGTTGATAAATTGACCAAGTCTGCTCATTTCTTACCGATACGAGAAACTTTTACACTTTAACGTCTTGTTAGTATGTACATAAACGAGATCGTTAGATTGCATGGTATGCCAGTATCCATAGTTTCTGATCGAGACCCAAGATTCACTTCAAGATTTTGGGTTAGTTTGTAAAAAGTTATGGGCACAAATTTACGATTTAGTTTGGCATATCATCCTCAAACGGATGGGCAGTCGGAAAAGACTATTCAAACTCTTGAAGATTTATTAAGACTTTGTGTCCTGGACTTCAAGGGAAGTTGGGACAAGTTCTTACCATTGGTAGAGTTTTTCTACAACCATAGTTATCAAGCAAGTATTGGCATGGCTCCATTTGAGGCATTGTATGGAAGAAAGTGTCGTTCTCCAGTATGCTGGGATGAGGTGGGTGAAGCAACGTTGTTGGGACCAGATTTGGTACGTATGACTACAAAAAAGATTCAAACGATCCGACAACGTATAAAAACCTCACAAGATCGACAAAAAGAGTTATGTTGATCTTCATCGAAAGGACGTGGAATTCAATATTGGAGATCATGTGTTGTTACGTGTTGCTCCATGGAAAGGAGTTATAAGATTTGGAAAGAGAGGAAAGCTCAATCCTCGATTCATTGGCCCATTTTAATCCTCGATCGAGTAGGAATCGTGGCCTATATAGACTAGCCTTTACCGCTAAGTATGTCTAGTGTTCGTAACATTTTCACATATCTATGTTACGTAAATCTGTGAAAGACCCGAACCACATTATTGAATTAGAACCAGACGAGATAGAGGAAGATTTAACGTATGAAGAGTTACCTGTTAAAATCTTGGATAAGAAGGATCATATTCAACACTCAAAGGTTATACCTCAAGAGTTGAAATCTGAAATGAAGTCAAGGTATCCTCATCTCTTCGGCATATCAGGTACGTACGTAAATTTCGAGGGCAAAATTTCATAAGGAGGGGAGATTGTGAGACCCCAAATTTTATGAATAAAGATTTAAATTTCTCGAAATATTTTTTTGAATATTATGGTGTGGATTTGATATAATGTTATAGTTGTGGGTAATATTTATAAATTTGGCAAAGTATGCAAGTTGTTATAAAATATTCGTTTGGTCGGGGAATATCCGTACGATGACACAATCATTGGTGGACCCCACAACAGAAGTATTGTTGTAGTTAGAAAACGACAGAATTATTATTTTATAAAAATAACGGCGAAAGTGTTATCGTTAAAACTGTTGAACTACCCGGTAGTTAAGTACAGTAGTATGCGTGGTTTCATAGTAGCACACGGTATTGATTATTGATGCTTACGTGAGAAGTCACTTAGTTATACTCAATTATTGCTACAGTAATTGCTGCATCATATCTCTCATATTATTTATTCAATTTTTGTCACAGTATCATCTGCATAATATATATATATATTATTAAATTAATAATTGAGACGACAAAGTTATTTATATTATTATTTGAAATATTGACAATGTCTAAAAGTTCTGTCAAGGAGAGGTTTGGTCACCTAATTACGCGCCAATAAGGAGAAATCCTTATCAGAAAGCCCCCTCTTTCCTGGGAACAACCTGGTTGTTAAATATTGTGAGTTATAATATTAATGATGAATAAGTTCATGTTGATTAAAGATGAAATCGATGGTTTCATTATGTTGGAATTATTAGTGTTAGTGGAAATCGACATTTATTTCGATATTTATTGATGTCTAGAATTTTTACTGACTAATCTGGTAATTAATCAGATAAATGAGCAATTAATTGCTATTAATTCACTTGATTATAACTATTTGTTCACATGTGTATACTATTGATTCACATTCTTGTACTATTAGGGGACTTGGTGCAAGATTGATAATACTTGCATGACTAAGTTAAAAATGGAGCTATAGATAGAGGTACTATACTATAATTCGTATTTTCACATGATTATAACTATTGATTCACATGGTTGAACTATTGATGTGGTTTATTTATTAAGCTGAGTCTCAGCGATAAAAATTGATGAAAACATTTTAAATCATAGAAGATAGTAGATATCATGCTCTACTTAACTCTTCTAATGGATTGCTTCTTCTGCTGCAGTTAAACTTGATGTCTATTGTATTTTATCAGTTTAACATTGTTGAAGACTAATGATAATTTATTCTGCATTGTCTTAGTCATAATATTTCTTACTGGGCTAGTTGAGCTCACCCTTTTGCTTTCATTGTTCTCTTCAGGAAATGAGAACATAGCCGGGACTAGTCGGGGAATGAAGTGATCGTCCGAGATGGTGTATTAGTAGTCCTCACTATTCTATAAAATAGTGTGACAATAAATGTAATGAGGACTCTATTTGAGAGTGGATATTGTCTAAAAGGCAATATTCCTCTTTAAACTCTCAGCTATGTTTTGTCGTATATTACACGACGGTTGTATAATTAAGTTTGTATTTATAATATGTACCATGTATTTGGCGACTCAAGATGGGTGATGTATACCTATTTTGGGGGCGTCACACCAATTCTAGGTCATGAGTAGGATATGCCATCTCATAATCCTTTAACTGATGTGACGCATACACAATTTCCATGTTGCATGAGCACGCAACCCAGTTATTTATGCGAAGCATCGCTATACACTACAAAATTCCCTGTATCATTTGGCAGAGACAATACAGGTGCCTCACTTAACCTCTTCTTTAGTTCCTGAAAACTATTCTCACATTTTTCAATCCACACATACTTCACCGACTTCTTAGTCAAATTTATCAGCGGGGTAGCTATTTTAGAAAAGTCTTGGATGAACCTTCTATAGTATCCTGTTAACCCTAGAAAACTCCAAACCTTAGTTAGCATTTTTGGTTGTTCCCACTAATTAACTGCTTCTACCTTTACTGGATCCACGAAAATGCCATCTTTATCAATAACATATCCTAGAAACTGCACTCGTTCAAGCCAAAATTAACACTTTATGAATTTCGCATACAACTTCTCCTTCTATAGTGTCTCCAACACTATCCTTAAATGTTCAGCGTGATCTTCTGGCATCTTAGAAAAACTAGAATATCATCAATGAACACTACAACGAACTTGTCCAAATACTGTTTGAACACCCTATTCATCATATCCATGAATGCGGCTGGCGCATTAGTCAACCCAAACGACATAACCAGAAACTCGTAATGACCATAACGAGTCCTGAACGCCGTACGTAAATCTATCTTAGAAAAATACTTTGCCCCTTTCAACTGATTAAATAGATCATCGATCCTGTGCAACGGGTATTTATTCTTAATCGTTAACTTGTTCAACTCTCGATAGTCGATACAAAGTCGTAACGACCCATCCTTCTTCTTTACAAATAATACTGGTGCTCCCCAAGGAGACACACTCAGTTGAATGTACTTCCTATCTAACAGTTCTTGTAATTGAACCATTAACTCCTTCATCTCAACTGGTGCCATCCTATATGGTGCCCTTAAAACTGGTGCCGTACCCGGTAACAGATCAATCACAAATTCGACCTCCCTATCTGGCGGAATACCCGGTAATTCCTCCGAAAACACATCAACGAACTCTTGAACTATAGGTATATGGTTCAAGGATGCTCCCACTCTTTGGGTATCCACAACATGGCACAAATAACCTACACACCCCTTCCTCGACATCTTCCTAGCTTGTGTCATCGTTAGACAACAAGAGTGTCTTAGTGATTTACTACTGAAGAACATTACCTTGGTTTTCTTAGAAAGCCGAAGTTTCACACTTTTCCTATGGCAATCTATTATAGCCTTATGGTTAATCAACCAATCCATACCAAGAATTACATCGAATTCTTTTAACCTTATCTGTACCAAATCTACAAATAACTTAATACCCCTAATATCTACGCAACAATCCCTATGAATATGTTCAATGGGGATTATCTCTTCATTTGCTACCTTAACGTCTAAAGGTATTGCTAACTTTTCAGGGATTAAACCTAATTGCTTAGCAAAACCACATGCTATAAAAGAACATGTAGCACCTGAGTCAAATAACACATAAGCAATTATTTCATTGACTGGAATGATACCTGCTACTACATCCGATGATGCAACCGCATCTTGGACAGTCATATTAAAAGTACGGGCTCAGGGTCTACCCGCAGATGGTGTTAGTCCAGTAATGGCTAACTTACCACTACCAAAACCCTTATTACCCTCTAACCCTTTCTTCGGCCAATTTCTTGCCATGTGGTCTGATGATTGGGAATCAGATATACTTGGGCTTAAATTTGTGCATTCTCGAGTCCTTTAGAAGTATTTTTACTATGTTTATGTGTCGTTTTGCATATTTGGGAGCTGTAGGAGCGATTGGGGAGTTTTAATCTTAAAAATGGCATTGTGGTATTTTTTTTGGGAACCAAATCAAAGGGGCGCTACATCCAAGATAATCCAGTAGCGAGGTGACTGGGAATTTAAGTTGACCAGGGAATGCGTTTGACCATTGTTTGACTTGCTGAATGGAGGTTGTTTGAAGTCAATTTGGACTTGGATTGCTAGAGTTTGGATAAGTGGAGTATATAAAGGCTGTTTTAATTGAAAGAGGGATCTATCTACACAATTGAAGGCTGAGCAAGGAGTTAAGAGGAGATTTTGAAGATTTTCACTTAGAGTTTTTTTTATTCTTCATTCTTTTAATTGGTGTAATTCTTCAAGGATGATTTGTAGAAGATTGTTGGTTTTAATTTCTGTGATGAACTAATTTCTTTATTTAAGATTTCCATTGAACCTTTTATGTCTATAAATTAGTTATTCAATTTATTCTAATTAATTGTGTCAAAGTGAATTGTTTATCTTGCCTTGTGTTGATTGAGTAATTATTTGGCCAGTAATTACCTTGTTACTCTAGAAGGAATTGAAAGAGGAATTCTATGGTTAGAACTGGGCATGATAACATGTAACTTAGTTATTTGCAAAGTGAATAATTAAGTTTGTGAATTAAATGGAAATATATGTTCATCGCATGTAACATATAAGGAATTGGGATTGAAGGAGTTTAATTCAATTGTTTTGCATAGGAATATAGCAAGATTAATCTGGATTAAATAGAAGTCAATTGATCACTTAGAAAAGGACTTTTGGCATTTGAGAATTTTTGTTAACAATTCGTTATGCATAATAATTGGGATAATTGGATAATTGATTTATAGTTCATAATTGGGGATATTGAAGTTTTAATCCTTATTTATCTGAATTCATTCAGTCAAATCTTATTTTTGTTTATTTGCTTTCTTTTAGAATAATCTCTTTTAATTGTTTAATTTAGTTTTCTAAATTCGAAAAATCATAATTTTTGGTTGTTTAAATAAAATTGGATTGATACAGTATTAGTAGTTGGAATTTATTGATTAGAATTCTCTGTGGGTTCGACACTCTATCTTATCACTTTATTACTTGTTGACCGTGTATACTTGCATGTATTCATTGATTACGCAATCAACCAACATGGTCCAACGATCCACAAACAAAACAACCATGATTTTTCTTAGGGTTAGGACAGTTGGGTGATAAATGTCCCTCCTGCCCACAGTTATAACAAACTGATTTTCCCTTTAGACAGATTCCCAAATGAGTCTTTCCGCATGTCTTGCATGCCTCCATCCTATGTTTAGGATCCCCTTGTGTCACCCCAATATTCCTGAGGTTAAAACTTTTCCTCTTTGACATACTGCCACTACCGCTGGCAACCTCTGCCTTGGTTCCTCCTTCTCCCTTATTCTTATTCTTTCTTTCCTTGTGGTACTGAGTCAACACCTCACTACCACCTTCAGCTATAATAGCCTTTTCCAGAATGGTCCTGTAGGAAGCACTCTGGAACACCAAAATCCTACTGTAGAGCCAGGGTTTTAGGCCCTGCTCAAACCTACGAGCCTTCCTTTCTTCCGTGTCCACTTGATGTGGAGTAAATCTTGCCAATTCATTGAATTTGGCTGCGTACTGGGGAACCGTCATGTCCCCTTGTTTAAGTTCAAAGAACTTAATCTCCATTCGCCCTTGCATGCTAGTAGAAAAGTAGTTCTTGAAGAATACCATCTTGAACTGTTCCCATGTAACCGCCTCCGTTCTAGCCCCACCCTAGTGAGCCTCCCACCAATAGTTGGCTTCCCCTTTTATCATGTAAGTCACAAAAGAAGTCTTTTGTGCCTCACCCATGTTTGTGATAACAAACGCCTTATCTATCTCTTTCACCCATGTTTGGACCTCTAATGGGTCCGTCGTTCCTTTGAACTCCGACGGACTAACACTTTTAAATTCTTTAAAGGGTTGTTCTAGCTACCCTAGATGTTACGGGAGCTCTACCCCCAGCTTGGTTAAATGTTGCTGTTAATAAATTAACGAACTCTTGCATAGGGTTATTTGGACCCCCCTGATTATCATTATGTGACTCCGCCTCTTGATTATGTTGTCTTCTTCTTGGCGGCATTATGCTGATTAAATAAATAAAGTTTCATTATTATCTATTCACTTACTTAGTTATCATTCCACAATAATAACTCATACAATAGCAAGCACATTTAATAAAAACTTCATTATATTAATATGCTTTCCATAGTTCAAAACTATTTACACTTTGCTTCCATAGCCATAAGCTATTACATTACTATCCCGTGATTGACTTCTACTAAAATTGGGATTTACAAAAAAAAAACTACCCTTTAATTATACAAAAGAGGGTTTTACGTCACTACACACATACCAAAAATATCTACTGATCTACTAACATTGCCTTACGACATTCTTATGTTTCTGATTTGCTAAAATTGAAACAATATCTTGATTAATCGTATGTCGAGTCTGCCCTGACTCAATAGAATAACAAGCAATTTTCAGTTTCAAATCGTCATGAGCACAGTTATGGATGTAAGGCATCTGTGCTATCTTCTGGTCTTTTTCAACCAGTTTCTTTTGAAGCTCTATGGACTCTTCCTTATAATCCCTAGCCTTATGTGTTATCAACACCTTCTCATCGCGCTCTGACTCAAAATCTGTCTCTACAGACTCCTTCGCCTCATATAGAGTGGTAATCTCTTCATTTTGTGTCTGCACTACTGTGCGCAGTTGCACATTCATATCAAGCACTGCCAGATACAATGATCTCATTGCATCTGGAGGTGTTGACTCCTGAGTAGGTACCACCGTATTAATCGATGTTACCTCCATATCCTCTTCCACGTCTATCATCATATCAAAGTATGATGTTATTCCCATAGTTATCCTCCTCAAAAATATACTCCTCTGGATCCAAATCTTCCAAAATTACTAACGGTACCTCGGCCACCAACATAGGTACTAGCTCCACTCTGTTTACAGACTCCATGCTCACCACATGTATGTCTCTATACATCAAGCTATCGTTCAACATACATAACATTTTGATTAGTACATAATACACAATAGTATAATCACAAATCACGTTTAATTTATTTAGGATTAATTTTCATCTTTTAAATCTTTCGGTACTGAGTTTTCTCAATACCTTATTAAATCATTCGACTCGAATTTACTTTCTTCGTACTTTACCTTCCTTATGATGTTATTAGCCTAAGGTTCTCCCCCCCTTAAGTTTTATAACATAAGGCTTTGATACCAACCTGTGATGCCCCCAAATTAGGGTATCTTCCAACCTGACATATGGTGCTACACGATACTCATAATCATACAATCATTCCATTGAAACCACAACACAATGAATGTATTAACTATCTTTTTATTACAATCATACAAAAATCATTTCCCAAGTTCGTAAATCGATTACATCATTTATTGTTCATAAGTATAATTATACAACCATACTAGTCTATTACAAGATATTTAACTATCCATCTTAGCCTCGCCTTTATCTCTCTTAGAATTCTCAAGATGCGTTTTACTTTTAGTCAGCAATCATATAATTCACGCAAAAAGTAAGCATAACTAGCTCAACAAGTCTAACAAAGAATAATATCAATACCACATTCGTGAATTATATGATTATCTTACATAACTGAACAAATAGTCATGAAGTACTACGAAATATTGATTAGTACTTATCAATTCATAACATCAATTCCAAAGTATATAATAGTTTAGGAATTCTAAACCGGTCGAAAGACCATGAACATTCTCTTTTCATTTTTTATTCATGAAAAGGACATCACAGCACTAAGGCCGTACATCTGATATTTCTTACGAGCACTTCTAGGTGATCAGTCTATAGTACTCTATGTTGATCAACATTCATCCGTTAAACATATTTACGTTTAATATTTGGCAAACTCGCATGCCCATCGAATAAACGATGAAAAATACTTTTGTTTGTTCATAGAAAAACTTACCTTTGAATATGTACCAAATATTTGGCATAGGATAACGTTATCATTTCTATATAGAAAGACACATACACAAATCAATTTAACTGTTAAGAATAGTCTAGCCGAGTTAAAACCGGCATTGACCCTTTCTTTAAAATTATTCATGCAACTCATTGAATGAATCATAGAAAACTCGGCTAACACGAAGGTTAGACAAGTGTTAAGAAAACTTTCCTTCAAGCGTCTTCGAATAAAATAATATTCAACAGTTCTCAGTCTTTACAGAATATACATGATATTCACATAGCACACTGTCATTAGCTACCAAACAATCAATCACATTGTTTCTACCAACTTCTTTCTCTTCTATGTTTTAGTTGACTTTATTTCATTAATAATGTCAATTTGACTTACTACCCTTCATCACGGCTTGTTAACGTTCTTATGTTACTAACCAAAACTTGATCATCATTGGTGAAGTACCAACGTTGAATACTGTTCACGGTTTACTTATTTACACTTCACGTTCTTCATTTACTTACTAACAACTTGTGTTCGATTCCTAAGTTCATCATAATATATGTTAATAAATGTAACATATGAATGGTTTTAGTATGTACATTAAGTATATAAACTTGGCTTATAGCGGTCTTGAAACATTTGAGTTCAAACCTAACTTGCCCAACATTTTCCCTGTCTTGGCGCTGCGGCGTGGAACTTATATGTGTGAATGGCGCTGCGATGCCACTCTTCAGTGACTACTCGTACTATCATGGCACTGCGGCGCGTCATGTCTAACTCATTCAAGCGCCAAGGCACAAACCTTCTGTCCCCGAAATTTTGATGATAAAAATTTTGATTAACTTCCCAGGCTCATAACTTCTTCGTTATAAGTCCGAATTGGTCCGTTCAAAAGCCCTTAGCTCCCATTTTACATACTCTAAGTGTTTAAATAAGAATTTTTCATTTTTGAATCCATTAACTCAGAATTAACTTTTAAGTTCATTATCGAGCGTTCGTTTATCGTTCTTGAGCGTTCAATACTCGTTTCCTTTATTCTAAGTCAGAATTCGACGATTCTTGAGTCCACAACTCTTAAATACCTTATCTCATATGTTGACATTGAAAACCAATGTTTCCAAGTCACACGACAACGTTTGACTACTAATCCGGAATTTCTACATTTTCGACGTTTAACGTCTAATTCCGTAAAATTCGCCATAACTTCGTTACTCGTGTTCTATATGCCAAATCAAATGGAACAACTCCATTGATTCCTTATTTTCATCCGAAACAAACAAGATGCACATATCCTAATAGCGATGGTTTTCAATTTGTCCATCAACAACCATGTTATCATTCAATGGTTCTTATGGTTTAGATTTACGTAAACCCTTACGATTTCTATTTATACATGACTTATCAATGTTTTAATCATTAAAAGCCATCCTTATTCCTCCATAACAGGCATGCTCCACCAATCTATGATTCTCTATAAAAAAGAAATAGAAAATATTTAAAGCTAATTATTACGAAATTTTACCTCTTCATTCTTCACGTTCTTGCTAAAACTCTTATGCTTTGCTTCAAAGTAGCTTGATTACTTGTTTCTAGCTCTTTCTCTCTCTCAATATATATTGGACAACTTTTGTAAAACAACAAATGACCAACTTAAGCTTTCTTTGATAGGCAAACCAAATGGAGGGCATAATGGTCATTGTGTGACCTCTATACTATTCCCACCTCCACAATAACTTAGCCACCAAGTAATCACTTTAATTGGTGGCCAAGTGGCCAGCCCACATGGTCCATGGGTCATCCCCTTGGGTTGCCCCATGGGTTTTACCCATTCGGTGACCCATCGGTTCGATCCGCGGTTCGATTTTTTGGATCGGGCTTAATTAAACTTAACATCGGGCCTTAACTTGGGCTTGATTACATAATTCATTGGGCTTGATATAATCCAAGTCCAATTGGATTATACAAAGTCCGTAAACTTTAAGTCCAATAAAAACCAATTGTATTCTATATGTTTAACTCACGTATTTTCTTTGTATAATACTCGTACAATAATCGTATTGTACGTCGTATTAAATCTTCATACTATACTAATATACTAAATAGTATCACACTCGTATATCGTACGCATAATAATCTTATTCATTATACGTTTTTCACTTTCCTTCTCAGAATTCACTTTTCCCAACCCTTAGGTTTTAAGTCCGCAAGCAAAAACTTCGTTTTCCATAACCAAAATATTATTGAATATTCCATCTCATCCTCGTATTCTATCATTACGCGTTTCTCAGAATTTCAAACTTAATTCCCGAGCAGAAACGGATGAATAGTGTTTTTATGGAAATTTCTCGAAAAACTTTTATTTTCGTCTTGGAAATTCAAAACAATTAATTCTAGGACATAGCCAGAATCCTAACCACATCCGCACATCCTAGGTCATAGAACAACCTTCACATAGCTTACTCACATAAAGAATCAATTAAATTCATTTAAGTCAAATAATCAAATAAAAATTTAATTCTCATATAAATCAAACTTTCTTGGGCGTTACATGATTAAGCAGAGGGAAGGTGTTAGGCACCCCCGACTTTTATGATAACATGGTTACCGCCACTTTTCATTAAACTTTTATCTGTGTATGTGTGTGTGTGTATGTGTATGTGTCTGTGTGTGTTAGGTCTATTTGCAGTTGTTTGGAAGTAATGTTATGCCTCATTTGCACCTATATAAAAAGGGTTTAACTTTTGTATAAAAGTTCAATTTTAACAAGATATAGCAGTGTTGTTTTATAAGACAGGTTTTTCAAACCCTTGTGCTTAATAGTAATTTAGGCATTTAATACTTCCATTTTATTAAATGTTCGGCTTGATTTCTTTTACTTTTGAGATGCGAGGCATCTTTGAGAAAATAAGATACATACCAGTGCCGAACTCCTTGTGGGCATGAGAGTCATCTAAGGAAATTCAGACACCGTAGATAATTTACAAGTGTGCTGCAGCTGAAAATGTCCATCAGGGGAACCAAATCTAGATTTAGAGGTTGAATTTGTGATCACATGATTCCTAGGCTCACATGTGAAAGAAATATGTACAAAAAGCTAGAAAAAGAACTAGATTTGAATAAATCTAAACTATTCTAGCTTCAACGGTTCTAGTTTAGTCACCATGAACCGGTTAAAGTGATAAATAGCTAGATTTAGGCAAATCTATCCCGCAAGCTGAAAGATGAAATATATAATAAAAGTTGTAAATATATATATATATATATATATATATATATATATATATATATATATATATATATATATATATATATAAAAGCGATAATAGGCCACGAATTGATCTCCAAGCCAGACAGAAATGTAAATATATATATATATGGCTATTTGTATATACACAGCTGTGTATTACATAGTAGGGCTATGGAAATAGATTTTTTGGGCTATGGTGACGGTAAATTATCGCCATAGCCCGGAATACCTATGACGACGGGTGAAACCGTCGTTATAGCCCAAAAAACTGTCGCTATAGCCGACTGTGTAATACACAGCTATGTACATATATTTTTCCCATATATATATATATACATATATATATAGAGAGAGAGAGAGAACAAGGATCAAGAGCATTCCCTTAAATAGCATTCCTCCTTAAATAGCACTCCTTTATTAAAACTACGTCATTTTGGAGTTTTTTAAAAAAAATAAGTGGTGCCGTGGGTGGTATTTTTGTAAATAAAAGGAGAGCAAGTGGGACCACTCTCTTTTAAAAGACTCCAAAATGACGTAGTTTTAATAATGTAGTGTTATTTAAGGAGGAATGCTATTTAAGGGGAATGCTCTTGATCCTTGAGATAAAGCAAAAATTAAACCAACTAAATATTTTTACTGAAGACACTGAACATATATTAGAGTTAATGAGAATAGAGAACGACGTCAATAATGATGAAGGTTTTGATATTCTTTATTCCTCTAATATTAACTATAGTAGTAATGAATCAAGTAGTGACACAAAAGAAGTCGTTATTTGTGCAGATAATTGCAATGAAAATTGTTGCAATAAAAGAGTTAATGTGATTAACAAAGAAGATGAAGAAAGTTCTTTGTTAATTGACCTAATTAGTAAAATCATTGATCCTAAGCTAAAGGCTCAGTATACAAAATAGTTAAAAGATTTATTAACCAAAGATAATAAGGATAGTGATAAGTTTATTAAAGCTAAAGAAAAATGAATTTTTAGTCTTAATAAAACATTGGAAAGATTTAAATCTCCGATTAAAGAGGTTACTCTTTTCGAAATTAAATCAAGAGGTTAATAAACTCAAAAAAAAATTATTAATTTAAAATTAGAAGTACATAATTTAAGGAAAGATTTGGATGACAGAAAGTCTGATCTTCAGATCAATGATTCCACCTCTAGTGATGAAAATCATGATGAACCGGAATCGTCTGGTGCTAAAGATGAACCAGATTTATTTGTACAAGGTCTTTCACTTAAAAGAATTAAAGACATTACCATTCAGAAATGGTATGTCTTCATTAACCTAGTTGTTGATAAACACTTCTCTATACAGCTTCCTGCTTTAGTTGATATAGGTGCAGATTTAAACTGTGTACAAGAAGGTTTAATCCCAACCAAATACTATAAGAAAACCACTGAAAAACTTAATTCAGCTAATGGTAGTCAAATGGAGATAAAATATAAACCCTTTCAGTCATTTTATTGTTGTCTATATCGACGATATTCTTATTTTTTCTAAGACCATTGAAGAACACATTAAACACTTGAAATTATTCTTTAAGACAGTTAAAGATAATGGTCTAGTTCTTTCTCCTTCCAAATGCAGCCTGTTTCAGGTCAGAATAAGGTTTTTTGGTCTTAATATCTTCAGAGGACAAGTTCAGCCCATTGAAAGAGCTATTCAATTCGCTGACAAGTTTCCTGATAAGATAACCAACAAAACCCAACTGCAGAGATTTCTTGGCTCGCTCAATTATATTAGCAAGTTCTACAAGGATCTCAGGAAGATTTGCAAACCTCTTTTTCAGCGTTTGCAAGATAATCCTCCACCTTTGACTGACATCCATACTTCTGTCGTCCAACAAGTTAAAAAATATGTCAAGGCATTGCCCTGTCTTGGTATTTCCAATGATTCAGCATATAAAATTGTTGAAACTGATGCCTCAGATATTGGATTCGGAGGCATTCTTAAACAGAAGTTAACACCAGAATCCCCAAAACAAATTATTTATTTTCATTCCGGTGCATGGAATATTACATAGTTAAATTACATTACTATTAAAAAGAAATACTTTCATTAGTATTATGTATTAATAAGTTTCAAAGTGATTTATTAAATCAAAAGTTTTTAGTTCGCATTGATTGCAAGTCAGCAAAATACATATTAGAAAAAGATGTTGAAAATCTAGCCTCTAAGCATGCCTTCGCTAGATGGCAAGCTTTATTAAGCATTTTTGATTTTGAAATTGAATATATTAACGGTAGTAACAATTCAATTCCTAATTTTCTCACTCGGGAATTTATCAATACAGGTAATATTCAATCATGAGCATTAGAGGATCATCTTCCTCAAGTGTTCCGGGTCGCCCTACTGGCCCAAGTAATCAACCCAGAGGAACTTTGATTCCTCACCCAGTCACCCCAGTTTATCAGTCAAACAAATTCACAGTCCTTGGAACACTTCCCAAGCCGTATAGTTCAGCTTTAACCAGTAAGCCTGAACCAGTTGACCCTTTTAGTAATCCAACTAAGGCTTCATCTTCAGCTCCTAGTCATCCTCCTTTTGAGCATATGCTTAAGTGGGAAAATTACCTTTTTCATATTGAACCCTACATGAAACCAAAAGATGACCCCATTTAGCTTACTGCCCAGTTTTTTCTCCCTGGATGGCATTACCAGCCCCTGGCTCCTTATAAATCTCTTGTATTTTATAAGGATATTCTTCTAGAAATAGAGTCAGTAAACATTAAACCAATTTATGCCAACAATGATAAGACTAAAGTTCATTATCATTCTTTATACATTAAACAGTTTGTTCAAATGTCTGATTGGGGAAAAAACCCCTCCGATCTTATGAGTCTCTCTAATCAAGATAATTCTTTCTGTTATTATGATTATATTGAAGCTTGGTACAAGGTTCTCCTTCACCAAAATAAATCACATAGTCATTCATGGTTCATTCAATTTGACCATAAATTCAAGAGCCCAATCCCCTATTTGTTTATTCTTTGGTGGTATCGGTTAGGTTCTACTTATGACCTTCTTCCCAACCTCCTTAAAGTTCAACTAAATCATTTTAGCAATCACAGTAAAACAGATCCAAAGAATGACGGAGTTCCTCTCACTCTTTTATTTGTTAGTAAATATAAGATCCCCTGATTCTTAAATGGCGATTTTAATTCCACCTCGCTCTACTCCAAATAATGGTATTCACCGAGGATCCACTCCTCGAGTGTCTCGCCTCTTTTATGTTAAGTGGTGGGATAAATTCGACATTAATGTAATAGTTGGTCGTTCACCGAATTTCCTGTTGCTCCGCTTCCCTCTTCCAATCACAAACCATTCCTCGTGCTAGTAAAGAAAAGGAGTCAAAATCCAAGTCAAAAGAGTCTAAAGTCAATCCCCAATCGGTTCAAAGATGTTCTAGTAAAATTTCGATTTTAGAAATTGTTCCAATGAAAGAATTAATAAAATTGCCTAAGCACTCAACAAAAGGATTGACGGGCCATACATGAAGAAGCCTCGGTGATGTTCTTCATCCTTCACCATGGTTCTCCCAAGAATCTTAATGATGATGATGACCCATACGGCACCATCAACCTCTGGGGTGACGCCAGGATCCATTCGCTTAATGTCCACAAGAATCCGAAGACCGCCAGTAAACAATTATTTGGAGGAATTTGCTTTTCCACCAAAAGCAGTCCCAGTCACATGCACCTGCCCCTGCAGCCTTTATAGTCAAAAGATGCTCTTTCTTTTCCACCGAAAACATCTGCTGAGTCAAAATTTGTCGGCCTCTTTGTCAAAAGTTACCAAAAGCATCCATGAATAGTAAAAAAGTCAGCACTGTAGCACTGTTCATCAATAGTAAAAGTTGTTTGTAATCATTTGCTTTTACTTTTGCTTTTACTTAAGTAAGATGTTTTTACCTAAGTAATATGTTTCTTACTTTACCCCAGTTATTGTAATAGTTCTCTTTCCTTGGTTTATAAAAGGAAACTGAACTCATTTGGCAATTCAGACTTCGAAACTTTGAAAGACTCTGAGCTCTCTCTCTCTCTCAGACGAATCTTTAGTTTCTACCTCTGATTAGCCTACTTAAATCCCTCTTCTCTACTTCTTCAGTTACATGTTTTAATTTGTAAGTAAATTTTTAATTTTGTTTGTACATAACTCAAGTAATCAATAAAACTATTTTTATTTTAAGCAATTGATTGTTATGTTCTGCATGCGCCTCTCATTTACTTCTTATTTATCTTTATAATTGGTTCCGCCCACAAATGCAGACGGCAACCCCATCTTTGACGAAGATGTTGGTGTTGGTCCGCCTGATGGAGTTAATACTTTAATATTTACCATAATAAAACATTTTGTTGGTACCCCTAGTAATATAATGGAAATGATTCACGACCAGTTAAGTAATCTCACTTGTCCCACTCTAAGTGACTTTAGATGGTACAAAGATGTTTTTACGTCCAGAGTTATGATGCGCAATGACAGTAATAAACCATTCTGGAAAGAAAAATTTGTCAATGGTTTACCGTCATTGTTTGCACATAAAGTTCGTGAAGAATTAAGTAAAAACTTAGGATATATTGATTATGGTAATCTCACTTACGGTCACATAATCAGTTATATTCAAAAGATTGGATTAAAAATGTGTATTGACTTTAAATTAGCCAAACAAGCAAGTAAAGACAAAAAGAAGGCCAAATATGAGTTAGGCACATTCTGTGAACAATACGATTTACTCCCTGTTGCTCCCTCAAGAAGGAAACACAGACTGAAATATATTGATTCTCATAAGAGTAATAGACATCACAGGAAAAAACGAAGTCATCGCAAAGATAAAAACCAAGATAGTTATTATAATAAACCCAAACCCGCAAATAAGAATTATAATAAAAAATCTAAATCTAAAAAATATGACAAAAGTAAAATTGTTTGCCACAATTGTGTAAGTAAAGGTCATTATAAAATGAATGTAAGATAAAGCAAAAATTAAACCAACTAAATATTTCTACTGAAGACACTGAACATATATTAGAGTTAATGAGAATAGAGAACGACATCAATAATGATGAAGGTTCTGATATTCTTTATTCCTCTAATATTAGCGATAGTAGTAATGAATCAAGTAGTGACACAGAAGAAGTCATTATTTGTGCAGATAATTGCAATAAAAATTATTACAATAAAAGAGTTAATGTGATTAATAAAGAAGATGAAGAAAGTTCTTTGTTAATTGACCTAATTAGTAAAATCATTGATCCTAAGCTAAAGGCTCAGTATACAAAATAGTTAAAAGATTTATTAACCAAAGATAATAATGATAGTGATAAGTTTATTAGAGCTAAAGAAAAACCAATTTTTAGTCTTAATAAAACATTGGAAAGATTTAAATCTCCAGTTAAAGAGGTTACTCTTTCAGAATTAAATCAAGAGGTTAATAAACTCAAAAAAAAATTATTAATTTAAAATTAGAAGTACATAATTTAAGGAAAGATTTGGATGACAGAAAGTCTGATCTTCAGATCAATGATTCCACCTCTAGTGATGAAAATCACGATGAACCGGAATCGTCTGGTGCTAAAGATGAACCAGATTTATTTGTACAAGGTCTTTCACTTAAAAGAATTAAAGACATTACCATTCAGAAATGGTATGTCTTCATTAACCTAGTTGTTGATAAACACTTCTCTATACAAACTTCTCGCCTTTAGTTGATACAAAGTGATTTAAACCTAGCGTACAAGAAGGTTTAATCCCAACCAAATACTATAAGAAAACCACTGAAAAACTTAATTCAGCTAATGGTAGTCAAATGGAGATAAAATATAAATTATCTAAGGTTCATATCTGTCAGGATAGTATGTTTTTTAAAACATCATTTGTTTTATTCCGTAACCTTACTGACAAGATAATTTTAGGATTACCATTTATATATTTACTCTACCCATTTACTACTAGTAATGAAGGCTTAAGTTGTAATCATTTAGTAAAGAAAATAACATTTAAATTTCTTATTAAACCGAAAGAAAGAGATTTAAAATTTATTCAAGAAGAATCTATTTCTAAATCACTAAATTTATTAAATTGTAAATCCACTCATTTGAATTTCTTAAAAGAAGAAATTAAGTACAAATGAGTTGAAGAACAGTTACAGAATAAAGAAGTTCAGGAAAAAATTAAAGAGTTAAAAACTTATTTAAAGGAAAACCTTTGTTCAGATTCTCCTAATGCCTTCTGGCATCGGAAAAAACATGTGGTTTGGCTTCCTTATTCCAAGGAATTTAAAGAACATTTAATTCCTACTAAGGCCAGACCTATTCAGATAAATCATGAGCAAATGGAATTAGGTAAAAAGGAAATTAATGATCTCCTTAATAAAGGTTTAATTAAACCCAGTAAATCCCCTTGGTTTTGTCCTGCTTTTTATGTTAACAATGAAGCAGAAAAAGAGAGAGGAGTACCTCGTCTCGTCATTAATTACAAGCCATTGAATAAGGTTCTCGAGTGGATTAGGTATCCCCTTCCCAATAAAGACGACCTTATCAATAGATTATGTAATGCCACATTATTCAGTAAATTTGACCTTAAGTCCGGCTTCTGGAAAATTGCCATTCATCCAGATGATAGGTACAAAATAGCATTCACCACTCCGTTCGGTCACTATGAATGGAATGTCCAGGCATTTGGCCTGAAAAATGCTCCCAGTGAATTTCAAAATATTCTCAATGACATATTAAACCCTTTTCACTATTTTATTGTTGTCTATATCGATTTATATTCTTATTTTTTCTAAGACCATTGAAGAACACATTAAACACTTGAAATCATTCTTTAAGACAGTTAAAGATAATGGTCTAGTTCTTTCTCCTTCCAAATGCAGCCTGTTTCAGGTCAGAATAAGGTTTTTTGGTCTTAATATCTTCAGAGGACAAGTTCAGCCCATTGAAAGAGCTATTCAATTCGCTGACAAGTTTCCCGATAAGATAACCAACAAAACCCAACTGCAGAGATTTCTTGGCTCGCTCAATTATATTGGCAAGTTCTACAAGGATCTCAGGAAGATTTGCAAACCTCTTTTTCAGCGTTTGCAAGATAATCCTCCACCTTTGACTGACATCCATGCTTCTGTCGTCCAACAAGTTAAAAAATATGTCAAGGCATTGCCCTGTCTTGGTATTTTCAATGATTCAGCGTATAAAATTGTTGAAACTGATGCCTCAGATATTGGATTCGGAGGCATTCTTAAACAGAAGTTAACACCAGAATCCCCAAAACAAATTATTCGTTTTCATTCCGGTGCATGGAATATTACACAGTTAAATTACAGTACTATTAAAAAAGAAATGCTTTCATTAGTATTATGTATTAATAAGTTTTAAAGTGATTTATTAAATCAAAAGTTTTTAGTTCGCATTGATTGCAAGTCAGCAAAATACATATTAGAAAAAGATGTTGAAAATCTAGCCTCTAAGCATTCCTTCGCTAGATGGCAAGCTTTATTAAGCATTTTTGATTTTGAAATTGAATATATTAAAGCTAGTAACAATTCAATTCCTGATTTTCTCACTCGAGAATTTATCAATACAGGTACTATTCAGTCATGAGCATTAGAGGATCATCTTCCTCAAAGGGTCCGGGTCGCCCTACTAGCTCAAGTAATCAAAAAGATTAAAAATCTGAAATATCTTAAAGTGGGCTGCCAAAAAGACTTCAAATAGATTTAAACGCTTGAAAACTCAGTTTCCACTTGTTAAATTTTAGTATGTAGCAGAACACAAGATTACAAGTGTTTAGAAAGAAGAATCACTCAGTTTAGGGCACTCTAGAAGTGTTTACAGGCTAAAACGAATGTAGTTTTCTCTCCTTTTTCTCTTTTTTTTATTATGAGCTGCCAAAGGCTCATATTTATAGACCAAGGAGCCGCAGGTCTAACCGTGGTAGTCATGAGTATACACATTCTTCGGTCTCGGGTGCCCTGCACTCTGCAGGTCCCATTTTCTTGAACTACGTGCACTCAGGCAATGCATTGTCCTCTCGAACCTTCATAACTTTCAATCCGGGCATCCGATAAAGGCGTGATGTACCTTTTCAGAATGTTATTGTTAAGAGCTACACAATGAAATGTTATTAGAGGTTGTACGATGCTGGGAAGATGGGTCTATGACCAGATCTTCAAGTCTTAAAATTTTATTCGGTGTGCTGTCTTATGTAGTAGTCACTCGAGAATTGAGCTATGGTTCTTGTGGGACACTTCTGTATTTAGTGTTGATTAACATGTGTTGAGATGATGTGAATTTAGTATCGAGCTGGTAAAATGATGATTTTGCCCCTCACCGGGGTTATCTTCTGCTTTGCGCAGATGTAGCAGTTGTTGCTCAGGGTTATCTCTGAGGTTGGGCTGTTGTGAATGTTGAATGTCCTCAAGGTTATCTCTGAGGTGTGCTTGACCTCCCGGGGTTATCTCTAGGGTTAGAACTAAGTGTCCCGGGGTTATCTCTGGGATTAAAACTGACTTTTCCGGGGTTATCTCCAGAATTGGAAATGCATCCCGCGGGGTTATCTCCAAGGTTAGAACTGAATCTCTCGTGGTTGTCTCCGGGATTGAAATTGAATATCTCTAGATTATCTCCGAGATTGAACTGAGTATCCCGGGGTTATCTCCGAGATTGAGCTGATTTAACTTCCAGGGTATTCTTTGGAAGACGATTTTGCCCTCCTGCAAGGTTAGTAACAGGAATGCAAAATTTCGAGTGTCTAAAGATGCCCGTCTTTATCATATTCATGCAATGTAATGGCATGGATAGGATAAAGAACACTAGACACTTGAAATGTGATAAGATAATCATGATGCAATGTATTGGAGCATGATGTAAATGTATGTTGAATGCATGGAATGGAGGTTGCTATATGAATGAGACTAGAGGATGTTGACATTTGTTGTTATCACAAAAGTCCTTAACCCTCATCGTAGATTTTCCACCATAGATTTTCTTCTTATGTGCGAGAGACTCCTAGGGAATTGTGCTTTAATTTCTTAGGATCTATATAACAGATTCCATCATCGGTCATCCCCGCCGAGGATGGCTTTCCATGGTTTGTATGCTATGTAACTCCTAACATTTTTAGAGGGGGGGTCAAATACATCAATAAAAAAATTATTTATCGACGCTATGCGATTTTTCTTTTAAATTTATTTTACCCAATTATAGTATTTCACAACATCCTATTTCAACCATTGTAAACATATAAGTTATGAGTCTAATAACTTTAAATGTGTGTGTGTGTGTATATATATTAATTTTCCCCGAACTATGAGGCTATTAATCAGACTTTGAATTTTTTAATCAACTGATTAGCTACTTTTATAGAAAAATTACAAATTATAATATTATATATTCAAAACCTTATATTGTGGTTCTGGTCATCTTCTTTGGAGACACTTGAGAGTAGCCACTCAAAGCAAGAAAATGAATTAAGTTATTCTCATTTACAAAAAAATTGATACCAATGTATGATTAAGTCAGTAAGACAAATGAGTGTAATATTAATTAATTAATTATCAAATTTATTTAACATTATTTTATCTTATAGTAATATTGTTAATTTATTATAGGTGAAAAGACATAAAAAAAAATAAATACATTAATACCATCTCATAACAAATATCAAATTTAACTAATATTAACATACTTCAGATTTGAGGGTTGAGGGGTCATATGACCGCCCTCTCCCCCGACTAGTTCTGCCCATGGTTTGTATCGTCAAATTCTTTCTAACTCTTTATTGGAGTTACTGCCAAAGGTTGGTGATGTCAGGGCTGCCTGACCCTCATTTGAAAAAGTTCTTCAACAGTTGAATTCTTCGGACCATCTCCGATGCTTCGCTGGATTTAATTGCCAACGGCTAATAACGTCAAGGTTGTTTGACCTTCGATGAAATAATTTTCACCGGTATAAACATCATTAGACTACCTCTAATTCTTCATTGGATTTACTTGCCAATGGATAATAACGTCAGGGCTGCCTGACCTTCGTTGAAATATTCTTCAACGGTGAATATCATCGGACCACCTCCGATGCTTCGCTGGACTTAACTGCTAACGATTGATAACGTCAGGGCTGCCTGACCTTCGTAGAAATGTTCTTCAATGACTGAACATCTTCGGACCAACTCCGATGCTGCGCTGGAGTTAATTGCTAACAGCTGATAACGTCAAGGCTGCCTGACCTTCGTTGAAATATTCTTTAACGGTGAATATCATCGGACCACCTCCGATGCTTTGATGGAGTTAATTGTCAACGACTGATAACGTCAGTGTTGTCTGACCTTTGTTGAAATGTTCTTCAACGGTGAATATCATCGAACCACCTCTGATGCTTCGCTGGATTTACTTGCCAATGGCTAATGATGTCAAGGCTGGTTGACCCTAATTGAAATGTTCTTCAACGGTGATAATCATCGGACCACCTCCGATGCTTTGCTAGAGTTAATTGCCAATGGTTAATAATGTCAAGGCTACCTGACCTTCGTTGAAATGTTCTTCAACAATAAATACCATCGGACCACCTCTGATGCTTTACTGGAGTTAATTGCCAATGGTTAATAACGTCAAGGTTGTTTGACCTTCATTGAAATGTCCTTCAACGGCTAAGGATGTATGAAATCCCCGCTGGGGAGAGATTTTTGATGAAATGTATGAATTTGATCGTAATTACGATCCCAGTAATGGCATCGGACCTTTTTGAGGTATTGCCAAGGGTAGCTAGCAACAGTTGTGATCATCGGCTTTGTAAACCATGTGTTTGGGTGAATACCAATTATTGATGTGTAGACCCGTAGTTTGGTCTCTATAAATTAGGATTTCAGGCTTTTCCACTTAATCGCGTAGCGTCTTTTTTCCTGATATGACTTTTCAGCTTGTGGGACCTCCTTTGCAACTCAAATTTGATCACGTCAGAGGGGGTGGCGACCACCCAGGATAGTTGTAAGTGGACCCTCGACAGTCGCAGGTACACCTGCGGCTATCCGTGGGTTCATATTGCTTGGCCTTTCCCTTTTACAAGTCATTTTCACTTGAAGCCACACAGAGAATCTGATAGTTCTTCTTCAGATCTATTGAGTTCGGGCTATTTTCTACAAAATCTGTCACCATAAAAGTGTTCTGCACTGTCCTGGTAACGTATGCATGTCATCTTTTCCAGTTTTGTCCGTTGAAAAGTGAGTTATCACATGAAATGCTTTTAAACACATAGTAGTGATTATGCATGCTCATATGACTTGATACAAATTATTTAACACAGTAAATGTTAGTAATTAACCATGTTGAATGTATTGATGTAAAAAAAATTAACTTTTGAAACAGTTAATTTGGCACCTTTTTCTGCTATTTTTTTCATCCTTTTTGAGGACAAATGAACAAAGGTTGTTAAGCAAAGTAATCCTGGTAATTAGGCTACCCTTATGGATTATGACTTTGATATTTTTCATGCATATATAGGATGTTTATGACTGTGAGTTGGTATGCTACTGAATGGCCACCTAGTCATGCCTATACGCATATGGATAGTCCTTTTTACAAAGGAGATTCTAGCAAAAAATTTCCATGAGTCTGGCATTGAATAAACATGCATTTTTAACTCTACTCACGTGCCCATCGAATAATCGATGAAAAATACATTTGTTTATTTATACTCAGGCTTACCTTGAATCCGTACCAAACAATTGTCGTAGGATAGTGTTAACAATTCTATATTGAAAGACTTGTAAATAAATCAATCAACTCTTCAAGATTAGTCTAGCCGAGGTAAAACTGGCATCGACCCTTTAGTAAAACATTTCATGCATCTCATAACATTAATCACCGAAAACTTGGCTAACACGAAGGTTAGTTAGACAAGTTTTAAGAAAATCTTGCCTTCAAATATTCTGCTATAAAGATAATAACTTGTCCTTTCAGTCTTTACGGTCTCTACAACACATAACCACATTAGGTCATGAATGAACATACATGGTTCCTAATGAATCTTGCCCTTCTTCTCAATCTAATCCTGTATTAGATTTGTTATTTATTGGTTCCGGCTTGCCATTATCTTTTACATCATTCATACTAACTTCTTTCTCTTCTATAACTTAACTGAAATTATTTCATTAATACAACTTGTTTTGAGTTAATCAGCCTTCCTCACGGCTTACTACCGTCCTTACGTTATTAAATCATTTAACTTCGTTTGCTCAAAATTCACCTATTAGTCCATTTTTAACAAAAACGGTAAACGTTCGTGAACGTTCAACGCTCGTTTCTTCGTTCTAGGTCGGATTTCGATCATTCTCGAGTCTGCAACTATATAATGCCAAATAAGACTTGTCTCCATTGAAAACCAATGTTTCCAAGCTTAATATCAAAATTCAACTTCCATTCCGAGATTTTCACGAATTCGACGATTATCGTCCAAACTCGTGAATTCCACCTTAACTTCATTTCTTATGATTTGTTCATCATTTCAAATGGATTCAATCCATCATAATAACATCTTGACATACATACTACATTAACTTATAAACATGATAAGTTATTACTTGTTCTTTGTGAGTTTATAACTTATCAAAGTATAAACTACTTATGACTTCCTTTCTTACGCATGACTTATTATAGATTAAGTCTTTTAACCACCATTCTTGCTTCTTATTATCATACAATCTTATTAAAGTAAACATATGAGAAGTTCATCTAAGTTCCTCATAAATTCATAACTTAATTAAGTTTGAATTATTTATTCATGACTTATACGGCTTAAGTCCATTGATTAATCATTCTTATCATTCCTTAGCATACGTGTTCTACCACTACCCACTTCTCTAACAATGGAAGAGAAAGAGATTAATGGTTTAAGTTCTTACCCTAGATAATCACTTGGTTAATATTTGATCTCCTTCTTGCTTCTTGAAATATGAAAGACTAACTTCCTAACTTTTCTAGCTTATTTTCTCTAACAAATAAGCTCTCAACTTGTTGGATGAAATGAACAACTAACTAAAATAAAATCCAAGTTTGCTATTTATAGGAAAGTCTGAGTTAGGGTATAATGGTCATAAGACCACTCCACCTCCTTACTAAACCTCCATAGTATTCATTACCTAGCTATTAAGTTAACTTGGCCTCCACGTTTACTTAACTCTTAAGTATACTTGCTTAGCACATAGCTTATCCTTTACTTGCTCATCACAACACTTAGCCATTAAGTTACCTGGTCAGCACATAAAAGCACTTTTCTTGCTCATCACACATAAGCACTTTACTTAGCATTTAAGTTACTTAACTTATCCTTTGCTTAACACTTAAGTCTACTTGCTCAACACACTAAATTCTTGGTCACCAATTCACCCATGGGTTGCCCCATGGATCAAACTTTACCCATTGGATTAATATTTTGGCCTTAAGGTTTAATTAACCTAACTCATACATTGGGCTGGCAATTAAACAAACACTTGGGCTTGTTCATTAAATTACATTGGACTTAACCATTATTATATTTGGGCTTTAACATTAATTCGTATTGGGCTTTATTATCATCCTAATTGGACATTACAATCTCCTACACATTTCTACAAATTCAATACATTTGGCTTAAAGTCTTATAACGTATAATCTACGTATCCATCTCGTATTCTCACTCGTATACTTATTTAATATACGACATTCCATCATTTATACATACTCGTATGATACTTCGTATCACACTCGTATCCATTACATCGTACAATACCTACGTATTATACAATCATTGCTTTAATTCATTATATGCATTTAAATTCCTTCTCGGAACTCACTTTTCCTAACTGTTAGGTTTTAAATCCGCAGGTGAAAAACTGTGTTTGCCATAACTGAAATATTATTGGATATTCTATCTCACCTCGATATTCTATCATTACGTATTTCTCTGAAGTTCAAAAATAATTTCCGAGCATAAATGCGTGAATAGTGTTTTTCAAAAAATTTATCGGAAAGTTTTTATTTTCGTCCTGGAAATTCAAACACTTTAATTCTACCACGTAGCCAAAATACTACGACGTTCTGATATGTCTAAGTCATAGAACGACCTTCAATTAGCTTACTCCCATATATAATTAATTAAATTCATTTTAATCCACATAATCAAATAAAAATTTAATTCTCAAAAATCCAAATTTTTTGGGGCGTTACATTCTTCCCCCCTTATAAGGATTCTGTCCCCAGAATCTTGTTAATAATACATACACCATTGCGAAAAATTTTTCTTTTGTTTTAATTTCAAGTTCCCACAATGCTTCTTCGACATTGTGGTTCTTTCATTTCACCTTCAACAAAGGTATTATCTTATTTTTCATGACTTGTCACTTCCTATCAATAATTTGAGTTGGAAGTTTAAATACTTATTAACATATTACGCTATCTTTCTTTTATTAGTTCTTCTTTTAACTTTAAAATTATTTGAAACTCAAATTCCTCCTTCAAAACAAGATTATACATGATCTTCTCTTTATCCTACATCCTCTTCTTCATTCATTTGCACTCCTCATTACTTAGTTGTATTTAATTAACTCATTCCATTATCGTGGATTGAGTCTACATTGTGAATAACATTTCTACCTCTTCATTCTGTAATTTAGCTTATAGCTTCGTTTTTGTCATCTCCGTTAGTAACTCATTCTGAGTCGTTAACATTGATAGCTTTTCCCTACCATTCCTACTTAACGCTATTTCATTTCTACGCTTTACCTTCCATGTATGATATAACATATCACAAATACATAACCTCTTATCCATTCTAATCACCTTCTCTACTTCATATTCAACTTCTTCTGTGTGGAGATATATTTCAAACTCTTAGAGTCCGTGTATATCTCACACTTCTCCCCGTATAAATACTATCTTCAAATTTTTAATTCAAAAACTACAGCTGCCAATTCTAGATCATAAGTAGGATAGGCCTCCTCATAATTCTTTAATTGGCGTGATGCATACGTAATGACCTTGCCATGCTACATGAGCACGTAACCCCGTCATCTATGTGAAACATCGAGATACACTATAAAATCCCCCGTATCATCTGATAAAGACAATACAGATGCCTCACTTAACCTTCTTTTTATTTCCTAAAAACTATTTTCTCCCTTCTCATTCCCAACATACTTCTCAATAACAATTTTTTTCTATCTCTTTAAGCTACAATTCACATGTAGTGAATTCCGTATCCAACTTCTCCCTTCGTAGTGTTTCACACACTATCTTTAAATGTTCAACGTGATCTTCTGACGTCTTAAATTAGACTAGAATATCACCAAGGATCATTACGACACCCTCGTCCAAATAATATTTGAACACTCTGTGACGCTAATGGTACTTTCAACTATAGCACCTCACAAGAGTACCTATCAATTTTCCACTGACTTGCTCGGCACCCCTTACAGAAAGTCTAACTTCTGCACATTAATTAACCCAAACGACATAACCAAAAACTCATCATAACTATAACGATTTCTGAACGTCGCCTTAGGTACCTCATCTTTCCTTACGTTTTATCGATAATACCCCGTACACAAATCTGTCTTAGAAACATTCTTTTCCCTCTTCAACTGATCAAATAGATCATCGATCCTGGGCCATGGGTATTTATTCTTACCCGCTAACTTACTCCTATTACGATAGTTGATACATAATCGTAACGACTCATCCTCTTCTTTAACATCCTCCTAACTTGCGTCATGATTAGACAACAAGAGAGTCGCGGTATTTTATTACCGTAAATTACTACCATGGATTTTCTTAGAAAACCGAAGATTCAAACTTTTATGCTAACAATATATTAAAGTTCTATGGTTAATCAACTCATTCATACCGAGAATTACTTCAAATTCTCTAAACTTTATCGGTACTTATCTACAGATACTTGCTTACATTCCTTATTCATGAAGCCATTTCCACGAATATAATTAACGGAAGTTATTTCCCCATTCTCTACCTTAACGTATAAAGGTATTTATAATCCCTTCCGAGAATGAACTTAATCACTTAGCAAACTCTCACGCTATAAAAGAAAAGTAGCACTCCAATCAAACATCACATAAGAATTCATTGTATTGATCAGAATGATACCCGCTACTAAATCCACTACTGCAACTGCATCATGGCTAACTTACCAATACTAACACATTTACTTTCCTCCGACCCCTCCTTTGGGAAATTTCTTGCCATGTGGTCCAACGACCCACATACAAAACAACCATGGTTTTTCTTAGGATTAGGACAATTGAGTAATATATGACCCCTCTGTCCACAGTTATAATAAACCGATTTCCCTTTCAGATAGACTACTAGATGAATCTTTCCACATGTCTTACATACCTCGATCCTACGCTTAGGATCCCCTTGTTCCCCCTCCAGTATTCCAGGAGTTAAAATTCTTTCTTTTTGGCATACAATCACTACCACTGGCTCTCTCTGCCTTGGTTCCTCCCTCTCCCTTGCTCTTATTCTTCCTCTCTTTGTGGTATTGAGTCAACACCTCACTACCACCCTCGGCTATAATCTCCTTTCTAGAATGGTCCCACAGGAAACACTCTTGAACACATACATCCTACTATAGAGCCAGGGTTTCAGGCCCTGCTCAAACCTACGAGCCTTCCTCTTCTCAGTGTCCACTTGATGTGGAGCAAACTTTGCCAATTCATTGAATCTGGCCGCGTACTGGGGAACTGTCATGTCCCCTAATTTAAGTTCTAAGAACTTAATCTCCCTCCTCCCCTGCATACTTGTAGGGAAATAATTCTCAAAAAAACCTTCTTGAATTGGTCCCACGTTACCGCATCTGTTCTAGCCCCACCCTGGTGAGCCTCCCACAAATATTTGGCTTCATCTTTCATCATGTAAGTCACAAAAGAAGTCTTTTGCGCCTCACCTACGTTTTGTAATAACAAATGCCTTCTCTATTTCCTTTACCCATGTCCGGGCTGTTAATGGGTCCGTCGTTCCTTTGAACTCCGGCGGACCTACGCTTTTAAATTCTTTAAAGGTAGCCATTCTGGCTAACCTAGGTTCGGTGGGTACTCTACCCCCGGTTTAATTAAATGCAGCCGTTAATAAATTAACGAACTCTTGCATAGGGTTATTTTGACCCCCTTGATTTTTATTACGTGATTCCGCTTCCTGATTACGTTGTCTTCTCCTTGGCGGCATTTTTTGATTAAATTGAATTTCATTATTATTCGTTTCATAACAACTCATACCATAACAAAGCATATGAAATGAAAACTTCATTATATTCATATGCTTCTTCATAGTCAAAACTATTTACAATTTGCTTACATAGCCCAAGGCTATTACATTTCTATCCCGCAATTGAACTTCTCAAAAGTTGGGATTTACAAAGAGACTACCCTTTTTATACAAAAGAGGGTTTTACGTCACTACACACATATTTATAACTCTACCATTCTAATAATGCATAACAGCGTCCTCGTGTTTCTCATTCGCAATCTTCACTACAGTATCCCGACTAATAGTATGTCGAGTCTGCCCCGACTCTATGGAATAACAAGCAAATTTATGCTTTAAATCCTTATGAGCACTCTCATGGATGTAAGACATCCGTGCTATCTTTCGGTCCTTCTCCTCCAGTTTCTTACGAAGCTCTACCACCTCGTTCATATAATCCTTAGCCTTATTTATCATGAGCACCTTCTCAACATGCTCAGACTCAAAATCTGCTTCTGCAGACTCCTTCGCTACATAAAGAGCACTAATCTCTTCATTCTGATTCTGCACAACTGTACTCAATTGCACATTCCTGTCAAACACTGCCAGATACAATGATCCCATTACATCTGGTGGCGATGACTCTGAGGTAGGTACCACCGTACCCACCGATGTTATCTCCATTACTTCCTCCTCATCGTTCATCATATTAAGATATGACGTTATATCCATATCTCCCTCGGAGTAGTTCTCCTTAGAAAAGTACTCCACTGTCTCTGACTCCTCTAGAATCACTAATGGTACCTCCACTACCAGCATAGGTACAGGCTCTACTTTGTTCACAATTTCTTCGCTCACCGCGTGTATATCTCTATATATCAAGCTATCGATCGACATCCTACAATAAAACATATGTTAATTAGTATATAACACACAATAGTATAAGCATAAATCACATTTAATTTATTTAGGGTTACTTTCCATCTTTTAAATCTTTCGGTACTGAGTTTCCTCAATACCTGATTTACTCATTCAACTTAAGTAAAGCTCGAGTTTACTTCCTTCGGACTTTTCCTTCCTTACGAGGTTATTAGCCTAAGGTTCTTCCCCCCTTAAGTTCTATAACCTAATGCTTTGATACCAACCTGTGACGCCCCCAAATCCGGGTATCTTCCAACCCAACAAATGGTGCTACACAGTACTCATAACACATTCAATCTATTGAAACGACATCAAAATGTGTGAATCAACTACATTCTTATTATATTAATAATATTACATCTCGTCCCCAAGTTCTAAAACCATTACATTCTTTGTTCATCATACTATAATATATACAACTTACTAGTTTATTACAAGGTAAACTAATCGTTCATCTTCGTCTTGCCTTTATCCTTGTTGGATCCCTCGGTTCGTTCAGTTCTAGCTGAATTCATATGGTTCAAGCAAGAGTGAGCATAACAAGCTCAGCAAGTACAATAATTTCTTTTAAATGACATGCTTGAAACATAGGAATCGTATATCTTCAATAACTGGATAATAGTTATGAAGTACTATCAATAATTTAAAATAGCACTTCTTTTCCTTCAAAACGTTTTATAATGACAATATTCAGTAAAACATTAATTCTGGTCCATGACCATGAGCATTTCATAATTTATTTGAAAAGGACAACCCGACACTAAGTCCGTAAGTCCGATATATCTTACGAGCACTTCTGGGTGATCAGCCCATAGTACTCTATGTTGATCAACACTAAATCCTGTTAAACGTATGTACGTTTAAGTTTTGGCAGCCTCGCGTACCCATCGAATAATCGATGAAAAATACATTTGTTTATTCATACTCAGGCTTACCTTGAATCCGTACTAAACAATTGGCATAGGATAGCGTTAACAATTATATATTGAAAGACTTGTAAATAAATCAATCAACTCTTCAAGATTAGTCTAGCGGAGGTAAAACTGGCATAAACCCTTTAGTAAAACAGTTCATGCATCTCATAACATGAATCACAGAAAACTTGGCTAACACGAAGGTTAGACAAGCGTTTAAAAAAAACTTGCCTTCATTAAATGCTTTCAAATTATAATAACTTTTCCTTTCAAAGATTTACGGTCTCTACAACACATAACCACATAACATACCACATTAGGTCATGAATGAACATACATGGTTCCTAATGAATCTTACCATTCTTCTCGATCTAATCAGTATTAGATTTGTTACTTATTGGTTCCGGTTTGCCATTTATCTTTTACATCATTCTTACCAACTTCTTTCTCTTCTATAACTTAACTAAAATTTTTCCATTAATACAACTTCTTCTGAGTTAATCATCCTTCCTCATGACTTACTACCGTCCTTATGTTATTAAATCATTACTCGATCGTCATTTGGTTAAGTACGCATATTGCATACCGTTCAAATTCACATTCAATAGATTTACTTCAACCCTAAATGATCATAATTAAGGTATAAACATGTCTTAAAAATGTTATAATTAAACTTTAGTTCATTAATAATGAGTTACCATTCATGTTCTCCTTAGAAACATTCTTCAATGTCAAAACCTTAAAGAAATCGGCATTTGCAATTCTAACTCCCTATACTTTCAAAAGTGGTCATACTGGCTAACTCTCTGAGAAATTAAAGACCTTGGACTCATACACATGCAAGTAGTCTCTCCTTCGTCTATTACCGCCTTGACGTGAAATTCCAGTAGCTCATAACCATTCTTGGCACTGCGGCGCCACATATTTTGCCATGATTGGCGCCGCGGCGCCAGTCCTCAGCACCAGAAAATTTTTGACAGATAATTTCTTAAGTGAAATTCCCGAGCTCATAACTTCTTCGTTATAAGTCCGAATTGGCTCGTTCAAAAGCCTACGGTTCAAAAATTACATACTCTACGCGTTCATGCAAGAATTTTATCTATTTAACTTCGTTTGCTCAAAATTCACCTATTAGTCCATTTTTAACAAAAACGGTAAACGTTCGTGAACGTTCAACGCTCGTTTCTTCGTTCTAGGTCGGATTTCGATCATTCTCGAGTCTGCAACTATATAATGCCAAATAAGACTTGTCTCCATTGAAAACCAATGTTTCCAAGCTTAATATCAAAATTCAACTTCCATTCCGAGATTTTCACGAATTCGACGATTATCGTCCAAACTCGTGAATTCCACCTTAACTTCATTTCTTATGATTTGTTCATCATTTCAAATGGATTCAATCCATCATAATAACATCTTGACATACATACTACATTAACTTATAAACATGATAAGTTATTACTTGTTCTTTGTGAGTTTATAACTTATCAAAGTATAAACTACTTATGACTTCCTTTCTTATGACTTATTATAGATTAAGTCTTTTAACCACCATTCTTGCTTCTTATTATCATACAATCTTATTAAAGTAAACATATGAGAAGTTCATCTAAGTTCCTCATAAATTCATAACTTAATTAAGTTTGAATTATTTATTCATGACTTATACGGCTTAAGTCCATTGATTAATCATTCTTATCATTCCTTAGCATACGTGTTCTACCACTACCCACTTCTCTAACAATGGAAGAGAAAGAGATTAATGCTTTAAGTTCTTACCCTTGATAATCACTTGGTTAATCTTTGATCTCCTTCTTGCTTCTTGAAATATGAAAAACTAACTTCCTAACTTTTCTAGCTTATTTTCTCTAACAAATAAGCTCTCAACTTGTTGGATGAAATGAACAATCAACAAAAATAAAATCCAAGCTTGCTATTTATAGGAAAGTCTAAGTTAGGGTATAATGCTCATAAGACCACTCCACCTCCTTACTAAACCTCCATACTATTCATTACCTAGCTATTAAGTTAACTTGGCCTCCACATTTATTTAACTCTTAAGTATACTTGCTTAGCACATAGCTTATCCTTCACTTGCTCATCACAACACTTAGCGATTAAGTTACTTGGTCATCACATAAAAGAACTTTGCTTGCTCATCTTACATAAGAACTTTACTTAGCATTTAAGTTACTTAACTTATCCTTTGCTTAACACTTAAGTCTACTTGCTCAACACACTAAATTCTTGGTCACCAATTCACCCATGGTTGCCCCATGGATCAAACTTTACCCATTGGATTAATATTTTGGCCTTAAGGTTTAATTAACCTAACTTATACATTAGGCTTGCAATTAAACAAACACTTGGGCTTGTTCATTAAATTACATTGGACTTAACCATTGCTATATTTGGGCTTTAACATTAATTCATATTGGGCTTTATTATCATCCCAATTGGATATTACAATCTCCTACACATTTCTACAAATTCAATACATTTGGCTTAAAGTCTTATAACGTATAATCTACGTATTCTCACTCATATACTTATTTAATACATGACATTCCATCATTCATACATACTCGTATGATACTTTGTATCACACTCGTATCCAATACGTCGTACAATACCTACGTATTATACGATCATTGCTTTAATTCATTATATGCATTTAAATTCCTTCTCGAAACTCACTTTTCCTAAACGTTAGGTTTTACGTCCGCAGGCAAAAAACTGTGTTTGCCATAACTGAAATATTATTGGATAATCTATCTCACCTCAATATTCTATCATTACGTATTTCTCGGAAGTTCAAAAATAATTTCCGAGCAGAAATGTGTGAATAGTATTTTTCAGAAAATTTCTCGAAAAGTTTTTATTTTCGTCCTGGAAATTCAAACACTTTAATTCTACCACGTAGCCAAAATACTACAATGTTCTGATATGTCTAGGTCATAGAACGACCTTCAATTAGCTTACTCCAATATATAATTAATTAAATTCATTTTAATCCACATATTCAAATAAAAATTTAATTCTCAAAAATCCAAATTTTCTGGGGCGTTACAATAGTGGGGAGCCTATGGAAGACCTTGATTCTTCCAGTGTTCCTACTATTGTGACTCCACATTCTGTAGAGTATTTAGAGTAGAGTTTGCATCTGATGACATTTGAGAAGGATCAAGCTAGCGCCTTGATGTGGAAAGCTCTTTCTGATAGAGATGTCACTCTGATTAAGAGAGATGATGCTCTAGCTCACAGGGATATCGCTATTCCTGAGTGGGATGAGGCTCAATCATCTGGGGATGCAGCTGTTGTTGAGTGAGATGATGTTCTAGCTACCCAAGATGCTGCAACTACAGATAGTACTGCATTGAGATCTCATACTGCTGACATTATTGCAGACAAGAGTACATTCATTGATGATAATAGTGTCACCATGCAGATGGCCATAGATCTCTTGGCTTGTGTTGATACCCTTAGGCAGGAGCTCATAGAGTTACCCCCGTCTTCTGAGAGGGATGTTATGTTAGACTTGATGGCACGCTTATCCACTGGTTTATAGATTAGCTTTGATTTTCCTGTATAGACTAGGTTAGCCATTTTTGTCATGTATAGGACACATTGTATATAACAAACAGTATTATATGGCAAGGAAATATGTTTTGATTCACTTCCCTTTTAGTTATGCCTTGTTACTTGCTTGGTAATTGCATGTTTCTTCAGGGATTATGATCTTGATGTATTCTAAACTACTCCTTGATGGATGAACATTGAGATGTCTCAAGATCTTTCAGAATGGATCATTGATCTTTGTATTCTGCTACCCTTTGGCATCTTGGGACTAGGTTTTGTATATGGTTATGGAGAGGATTGTGGCTTTCCTCTTTGTGGTTGACCGCCCCACAGATGGTCTCCGGTACTCCTTTGTATTGGGGAGCCCAAATAGTTCCATCTCTTCTGGATTGGTGTTTCTCTTTGAGGACTCAACCACAGCTTAGATGGTCGCCGATTCTCCCATTTGTGTGGGGAGACCAGGTAATTCCATCCCTTTGGTCTAAGCCGATGCAGTGTGGTTTAACCGCCCCACAGATGGTCGTCGATACTCCTTTATATTGGGAAGATCAGGTAGTTCCACCTCTCATGGTTTGGATTGAGAGTGGAAAGATGGTCCCAGTACTATTAACAAGGTTTTATCTTTTTGGTAGGGGTGAGATCGCACCGTGAATGGCTGGCTACATACTCCCATTTATGAAGGGATATCAGGTCTGCGTAGTTCCAACCTAGCGTGAAAAGGTTGAAAGTTATAGGTGGTAAAAAGGGTGTAGAGATGTTTTTTTTGTTTTTTTATAGTTAGACTGGACCATAAAAATGGCTGCCTACGTACTCCAGTGTGTTGGGTAGATCAGGTCTGCATAGCACACCCCTGATGGGACAAACTGAAGTTGTGAAAGGTTTTATCCCTAGTGGGACAAACTGAAGTTGTGAAATGTTTTATCCCTAGTGGGACAAACTAAAGTTGTGAGGAAGTGTTTTATCCCTAACGGGACAAACTGAAGTGCTGAAAGGTTTTATCCCTAGTGGGATAAACTGAAGTAGGGAAGATTGTATATAGTGAGAAAAGGTTTTGAAAACCTGAATTGACTGATGGATCTGATGATCCAGTACCAGGATGCTGGTTTTAAGGTAACTTCAGACATAGTACCATTTCACGGTGTCCGAGTTGATGAGTTAGGGAAATTCTTCGCCATCCATCTCTTGTAATCTGAGGGCTCCTCCTGTCAAAATCTCCTTGACAACAAACAAGCCTTCCTAGTTTGGGGCGAATTTTTCTTTAGATTGATCTTGGTTGTTAAGAACCTTCTTCAAGACCAAGTCATGTTCTTTAAATTATCGTAGCCGAACTTTCTTGTTATAGGATCGAGCGATCCTCTATTATTATAACTGACCATGGAAGATGGATGTGGGATGCCTTTCATCTATCAAAAATAATTAGTGGTACCAATCTTGTAACCATTGGTCTTCATCTAGCTGAGCGTCTATTAACACTCTGAGGGATTCCATTTCCACATCTATGGGGAGCACTACTTCCATGCCATAGGTTAATGAGTAGGGGGTTGACCCAGTGGAAGTGCGTATTGACGTTCTGTAGGCTAATAGAGTTAGAGGCAACAAGTCAGGCCATCCTTTATGATTGACAGACATCTTTTGCATGATCCTCTTGATATTCTTATTAGTAGCTTCAACAACATCATTCATCTTTTGACGATAGATAACGGAGTTGAGTTGTTTGATGTGGAATTTACTGCATAACTCCTCCATCATTTGGTTGTTGAGGTTTTTGGCATTGTCTTATACAATCACCTCTGGTTGTTCGTATCGACAAATGACATTGTTTTTGATGAAACCAATGATCACCTCTTTAGTAACCCTGGGGGAAGAAGTTTCTTCTACCCACTTGGTGAAGTAGTCGATCATGATGAAGATAAACCGATGACCATTACTGGATTTGGGCTCGATGGGCCTGATCACGTCCATTCCCTATATTGAGAAAGGCCAGGGTGAACTCATATTGTGGAGCTCCCTTGGAGGGGCGTGGATAGCATTCCCATGAATTTGGCATTGGTAACATCTCCTAATGTGATCATCAAAGTCAACCTTGAGAGAGAGCCAGAAATGCCATGTTCTTAGGATTTTCTTGACAAGTAGAGGGCCGCTCATGTGTGGGATGCATACTTCACCATGGATTTCATCCATGAGCCTCTGAAGTTGGTCTTTGTCTAGGCATCTGAGAAGGCCTAGTCCTGCATCTCTTTTATAGAGTGCGTCTCTGCTCAGGTAGAATTTTATCGCCATTCGATGGATCCACTTTCTTTCAGCTTGACTTGCCTCAGCAGGTATAGATCCATCTCGCAAATATTCCTTGATATCCTGATACCAAGGGTGTTGGATGGTAGGCAGATCATTCGATACTTCTCCAATGTAGTTCTCGTAGGATGGTACCTTTTTCCAGGAAAATGATGTTTGGCATATCTTCCTTATTCCAGTATGTTGATCAAGGAGGCCAAAGTTGCTAGTGCAACCACAAAGTCATTCCTATTTTGAGGAATGTGGAAGAAGGATATTTCTTCAAACTCCAAAGCCATCTGGATAACTTGCCGATGGTAAGGCAACAAATGTAATTCTTTAGTGTGATAGACCTCCCAGTGGTTTGTCTGATTACCAGTTTGGAATCTCCAAGGACAGTTAACCGTTTAACGCCCATGGATTGGGCTAATTTTAATTCCATAATTCAGCATTCATACTCACCTGTGTTGTTGGTGTTGACAAGCTGTAATTTGATGGCAACGGGATACTACTTTCCCGAAATGGATACTAGAACTTCTCCAGCTCCAGAACCTTCTATGTTTACGGCTCCATCAAAATACATCCTCTATGGTTGGGGTGTATTGTCCTAATGGTGTTGCAGAATTGTTATTACCCCTTCATCGAGAAAATATGTTTCTAAGGGTTTGAAATCCCCTAAAGGTGCGGAGGCCAGTTGATCTACAATTCCTTGACCTGAGATAGACTTCTGAGTCACGTAGATGATGTCAAATTGCTGTAGGATCAACTGCCATTTAGACAGTTGACAATTTAACATGGGTTTTCTAAACACATACTTGAGAGGATCCATGCGGAATATGAGATGGGTTTTGTGACCATGGAGATAATGTTGTAATCTCATGGAAGCCCACGCTAAAGCACAACAAGTTTTTTCAATCCGAGTGTACTTGTGTTAACTAATGCTGAATCTTTTGATGAGGTAATAGATAGCTCTTTCTTGGCCTATATAATCTTTCTGTCCCAGCATGTAGCCCATGGCATTGTCATTGATTAACAGGTATATAAACAAGGGAACACCCAAAACAGGAGCTTTGACTAGTTTCTCTTTGACGAAAAAGAAGGCTTTTTGATACTCTTCGTTCCATTTCTTGGAAGAGTTCTTCCTTAACAACTTGAAGATGGGTTCACAGGTTGCTGTGAGTTGGAAGATGAATCGACTGATGAAATTGATTCTTTTCAAAAATCCTTGTATTTCTCTCTCTGTCTGGGGTATGGCCATTTTTGTGATGGCTTGGATTTTTGTAGGATCCAACTCAATGCCTTTGTGGCTTACTAGGAATCCCAATAACTTGCCTGATTTGACGCCAAAGGCGTACTTGGCCAGATTTAGCTTCAAGGTGTACTTGCGCAACTGGTTGAAAAGCTTTTTGAGATGATCTAGGTGCTCTTCTTCCCTTCAGGAATTGACAGTGATGTCATCCACATAGACTTCTATCTCTTTGTGCATTAGATTTTGGAAAAGAGCCATCATGGCTCGCTGATAGGTAGCTTCGACATTAATGAGGCCGAATGACAACCGTTTGTAGCAAATGGTTCCCGTAGAAGTGATGAATGCAGTTTTCTCACGATCCTCTTCAGCAACCATGATTTGATGGTACCCAACAAAGCAGTCAACAAAGGAGTACATGTCATACTGAGCTGTATCGTCAATGAGTATGTGGATGAATAGTTCAGGAAAGCTATCTTTGAAACAAGCTTTGTTTAGATCCCTGTAATCCACACAAACTCGCATCTTCCCCGGGTTTAGGCACGGGGACTATGTTGGATAGCCACTTAGAGTATGTTGATACCACGATGATGCCAAGTTGAAATTGTTTCATAATTTCTTCTTTCACATTCAAACTCCACTCAGGTTTTAATCGCTTGAGTTTCTATCTGACTGGCTTGAATACCTCTTTGATAGGAAGGCGATGAATGACGATGTCAGTTGACAAATCGACCATGTCTTCATGAGACCATGCAAAGATATCATATAATTGGGTCAATAGAGTAACCGTATAATTCCTTTAACTTGGAGTAAGGTTCGTACCAATCTGGATTTGTTTAGGGTTTTCTGAGGTTCTAAGGTTAAAAGAGGTGGTTTGATCAAGATTTGTCTTGGGTTTATCTTCGACCCATTCTTTGATCTCCTGAGGTATCTCATAGTCCTCTTGTTCTATCTCCATCAAGTCAGAGTCTAACTTCACATCAAAGTTGTAGTCCTTATGAATAATAGGCACCTCATCAGTAAGTTTAGGCATATCTAACTCTAGAGTCCTGAAACAAAAAGCTTTCACTTAATATATGAAACTGTTTAATCATACAAACTGTTAGCATGAAATGACCAAAACAACTGTTAATACTATGCAAAAAAAGTAAGTAGTTATTGCTATCTACAGGGCAGATGGAGTTTCTGCCTTTTTTTACCCTTTTCGGCAAATACAAGGAGTGCTGCTCCAATTGCCGAGGGTCAAGTCCTGGTGGATAGCTTTGATGAAGGGGCTGTTGTTGTCCTCCTTCTCTTGAATATTGACCATGAAATCTGAGCAATCGTCATCCAAGATTTCCTTGTTCATACCCTCAGTATGTGCCAGGAAGTACATCTTTGATAAGCGCCTCTTAATGTCTTGTTTGCGCCTTTGATTCCTTTCCTCCATGTCTGGTTCTAGAATCAGGACTTCTTTTCCTTTAACCTGTATCGGCTTAGGAAGTAGCAAACCTATTATATAGGCAGGAATTTTTCGTAGAGGCCGTACAGAATCAGCATCTGCAGGTTTAGGCAACAACCTTGTAGATGAAGGAACTGGTGTATGCTTGTGCGGGTTCCTATGATTGGACTCAGAGGAGTAGCCAAGTCTGGCCTTCCCTATCTGGCTGGGAACTTGAATTGGGCATTTGATTCCTTGCTGATTCTTTCCTAACCCTTGTCCAGGTTTGAAACCTAAGGATATCATTTCTTGAGTTGCCGACATTACTTCGCCAAAAACTCTGGGTTTTAAAGCTGGAGCCCCAATGAGTTGATAGTGAGTGTTGCTCACCTCAAGGGCTGGGAAGCTAACAAGCTCAACTTCGTCATTGAAACTTATGAGAGGTATATCACTTTCTATAGGATACTCTAGCTTAACATTGACAGTAACCAGATTGTTGTTGATGATATACTTGAGCTGCTGATGAAGAGTGGATAGGACGGCTCTCGCCATGTGAATCCAAGGTCTTCCTAATAGTAAGTTATATCTTGTAGTGATTTTAAGCACTTGGAAGGATATGTAGAATTTATGTGGACCGATTTCCACTGGTAATTCAATCTCTCTGAAAGCATTTCGCCGAGATCCATCAAAGGCTTTGATGATTATGTGGCTGCTTCGAATCCTGTTGAGATTGATGTTAATTTTTTCCAATGCAGCATAGATGAAGATTTTTAGGGATGATCCTCCATCTATTAGCACTCCTCGGACCACATATCCAGAAGACATCACCGCTATGTGCAATGGTTTGCAATGACACGTCCCTTTGAGAGGTATTTCATCATCGGTGAAGGATATCACATTACTGTTGAAGATGTGATCAACTAGATGATGGAATTTTTCAACATCCACTGTCTTTGGTAAGTGGTTTTCTTCTAATACTTGCAGTAAGACCTTCTGGTGATCTTCTAAAGAGAAAACCAAGTTCATAATAGAGATCTATTATGGAGCTTCTTTCAAGCTTTGAACCACATTGGCATCATTGTGTCCCATCTTGTAGAGGAATTCTTTAATATTCTCCTTGAGCACTTTCCACTTAGATTTGATAATAGGCTTCATCACTCGTTAAAGAAGATTCAATGGATTTTCTTTAGACACTATACCTGTTGCGTTTGACGTTGATCCTTCAACCTCTCGAATGTAAGAACCCAAATTTTTAGAAAATATTAAAATAAGAATTTAGTAAATAAAATTCTTAAAGCATGAGATGGGTTCGAACAAGAATATATAAATGTGTTACGAGGTATGTAGTATTGTGTTACATAGGGGAATATGAGCTATGTAATAAGTGATGTTGTGTTTAATAAATATATACGCAATTATTATATATTGTTGTAGAGGTGAATTTGTGAGAAGATGGATAAGATTTATCTATATTAAATAATTTATAGAATTATTTTATCATAGTAAGTTGGTGACATTAAATATTTTTGATAATCACCAATTTCTTGAGTATATGTATGAGTAAGTATCAAGTCTAAGGTAATGTATTCGTAGTCTTTAATGGTGGATGTATACGAGCTGGGCTAAACGATTCCTTCAGAGAGCGAAGGTATATACAAATTAGTAACTGATCTAACTCACTGTGAAAACAGTGTAGACGAGACGGAAACTAATTTGTTGGTTGTTTGTGGGAAACCACTCAGTGTACTATATTGAATACTATTAAGGACTCGACGCGTGCTAGGTTTAGACTTGTATGTGTGTATGTTGTTAACGAGAGAAGAAAATCGATATACCTTTAAAGTGGTTAGAGAATTATTGAGTAAATTGATATACGGCAAGAAGTGAAGATTAAAGGAATGTATGTACTTGTTATATTCAAATTTTGTGTTATTGGTGGTAAGAAACCTTAAAGAAGATGTATAGTTGGTTAAACTAATAAGGGAAATAGAGTTTTAAAACTCGAAGTGTGATCCTTAAATTGTTAATGAAAATAGTAACCGATGATGTGGAATCAAAGAGGGGATTGATGTTAGACGAGTTAACGCTTAAGGAGGATGTGTAAAATATTTAGAAGCGTATGTTTCATGTCTGCTAAGGAAGAACTTGTCTGCCTCTAAAATTGGTATGGCGTAGCTGCGCCATTTCCAAGCCAATGACCAACGCAGCTGCGCCAGTCTGTAGGATCAGTTTTTGGAATTTAAAATTTAAGAAAAGGGTACTAAGGACTCATAAGGATAATAAAAATCTTAAATGATGATTAAGTTATCCATGAATGGATTTGAATAAGAGTTAATTAATTAACCCAGAATAAAGATGGTTAATTAAGAGATATTATAGAATATTATATTATATTAATTAGTGGAGTACATAGTAGTTATTGAAAAGAAAATAAATGATTAATATTGATTAATTGTTGTGATATTAAAAGGTGATAATGGGTTAAAAGTACCCAACTGAATGATATTTAGCCCAATTAAAATATTAATAGTATTACTATATGTAATATGGAAAATGTGGGTAGTAGTAATATATAATACCTATGGCTTAAGAATACATGAAGTGTGACATTTAATTGAGACTAATGATATACAAAAATCATATGGTAAAAGTGATTAAATCATAGAGTTGATTTAAATAAGTTTTGTTATCTCATCATATGGGATGAAACAATTATATGTGTACTTTAAAAGATGAGAGTAAATAAATACGTGTTATTAAAATATTTATTTCAATACCGATGTGTAAGTAAATAGAAAAAGGAGATATTAAGTTATTAGTGAGCAATTAAATTAAGTCCACACATGTTATAAATATTAAAATAATACGTGGACTAATGTACGTGGATTATATGATTTGAGTACATAAATAATCCCAAATTTTTACTAATATGGTAACAATTGTACCTTAATATTACATTATGGGAATTAAATAACCAAACCAAGCCTTAGATGATCAAATGCTGAGATTTTTTCTCTTGTCCCAAAATAAGTAACACAAAAGGTACATGAACAGTGGTCTATACTCTAAATATGTAACTTTCAAGCTATGAGTAAGGCTATGGAATAGGTGATCATTTGCTAGGAAGATGGTTGGCAAGGGTGGTTGATCAACTATTTAATAACCAATGTTTTCTCCCATTACACATGAACTCCAACTCTAGTGTAATGACAAGGTCCAGTCTAAGTTTCCTTTATAAATACAAGCTACAATTCAAGTTTTTGTGTTGTTAGAAGTTGTCTGATAAGTCTTAGGATTGTGTAGGAAATTGTAATATCCAAGTTTCCTTTAAGCCAAATGTAATGGACTTGAAGGATTGCGTAAGAAATTGTAAGCCCAGGTGTAGGAATGGATAAGTCCAAAGTTAATTAATGAACAAGCCCAAGTGTTTGTTAAATGCAAGCCCAAAGTATAAGTTAAGTTAATTAAGCTAATTGAATGTAAAGCCCAAAGTAAGAATCCTTTGGGTAAGCATGAACCATGGGGAAACCCATGGGTGATCCAAAGTGATGAGCAAGTAAACTTAATGGTTAAGTAAAAGATAAGTTAAGTAATGGCCAAGTAAAGTGCTTATAGTTGGTGGCTAAGTAAAGTGCTTATACTTGATGGCTAAGCAAAGGATAAGTTATTTGATGAGTAAGTTAAGTAATGACCAAGTAAATGTGGTGATCAAGTAAACTTGATGGTTAAGCTAGGAATAGTAAGGAGGTGGATGACTTATTTACCATTAAGCCATCATTTAGTGATTTCTATAAATAGAAGGATGCTAGCTCATTTGTTGGTTGTTTTAATTTCATCCAACATCTTAAGTACTTATTGGTTAGAGAGAAAAAGCTAGAAAAGCTAGAAAAAGTTAGACTTTGTTAATTCAAGAAGCCAAGGGAATAATAAAGCTTAATCAAGTGATCTTCAAGGGTAAGATCCTAAACCATGATTCTCTATCTCTTAAATTGTTAGAGAAGTGATTAGTGGTAGAACATGTATGCTAAGAAGAAGTAGGAATGATTAATCAAAGGACTTAAGCCTTAATAAGTCATGAATAAATAATTCGTAATCATTTAAGTTATGAACTTATGAAGAATAAGTAAGAACTTATCATGTATATAAGTTAATGGGATATGTATGTTATGATGTTAGTATAATGTATTGAATCCATTTGAAACGATGAACAAATCTCAAGTAACGAAGTTATGGCGGAATCCACGAGTTTGGACGATAATCGTCGAATTAGTGAAATTCTTGGAATGGAATTCAAATTTTGACGTTGAGCTTGGAAACGTTAGTTTTCGATGGAGTATAGTCTCATTTGGCATTCTAGAGTAGTAGACTCAAAAATGACCGAATTCTGACTTAGAACGAAGAAACAAGCGTTGAACGTTCACGAACGTTTATCATTTTTGTTAAAATGAATTAATAGGTGAATTTTGAGTTAATGGATTCGAAAATAGAAAATTCTTGCATGAACACGTAGAGTATGTAATTTGTGAGCTAATGGATTTTGAACGAGCCAATTCAAACTTATAATGAAGAAGTTATGAGTCCGGGAAATTTGTTTGAGTAATAAAACTGTAAAAACTGTCTGGTACTGCGATCTGGCATCGCAGGGCCAAAAAAAGCACACTAGGTGGCGCCGTAGCGCTAAGAGTGTCTGGTAGCTACTGAAGTCTCACACCGCAGTGCGACCTTTTGAACTACAATTGGTGCCGCAGCGCCGGGTCCGGATGAAAGCCACTGTAGAGTGGCGTCGCGGCGTGGAATAAGGAAGAAAATCTGATGCCGCAGCGCCAGCATTAGGAGAAGTCCAGAGAGGAAAGGTTATGAATATAAAGGGAAAACAAGTTATTGATAATGAATCATATCAATGCTAAACCTAATTTAACATCATTAAAGGATGTTATAAACCTTAAGTATAATTCTAAAGGTTGGAGGTAAGTCAATTGAATGTGAATGTGAATGATATGCAATAAGCGTACTTAACAAAGGACGATCGAGTTTCGATTAATAATAAGAGAACGTTAGTAAGCCGTGAGGAAGGATGATTCACTCGAAACGAGTTTTATTAATGAAATAAATTCAGTTAAGTCATAGAAGAGAAAGAAGTTGGTAAGAATAATGTAATGCGATAGCCGAAACCAATAATAACAAATCTAATACATGATTAGATTTAGAAGAAGGGTAAGATTCATTAGGAACCATGTATGTTCATTGATGACCTAATGTGGTATGTTATGTGGTTATGTATTGTAGAGACCTTAAAGACTCAAAGGGAAAGTAATTTTACTGTAGCAGAAGCTGAAGGCAAGTTTTCTTAACGCTTGTCTAACCTTCGTGTCAGCCAGGTTTTTAGTGATTCATGTTATGACATGCATGCATTATTTTACGAAAGGGTTGATGCCAGTTTTAACTCGGCTAGACTAATCTTAAAAGATTGATTGATTTCTTTACAAGTCTTTAGGTGTAGAATTGATAACGCTATCCTACGCCAATTGTTTGGTACAGATTCAAGGTAAGCCTGAGTATGAATAAACAAATGTATTTTACATCGATTATTGGATGGGCACGCGAGGTTGCCAAAAATTAAATGTAAATATGTTTAACGGATGAGTGTTGATCAACATAGAGTACTATAGGCTGATCACCTAGAAGTGGTCATAAGAAATATCGAACTTACGGTATTAGTGTCGGGTTGTCCTTTTCATGAATAAAAGCTAAAGAGAATGTGCATGGTCTATGGACCTACTCAAAATTTTCCAAGTTACTATATGTACTTCGAAATTGTTTTATAAGATGAGAAGTGATGTTCAATGTTTCATAATACTTCATAACTATTGTTCAGTTATTGAAGAATAATCATATGATTCTCGAAGTGGTATCTTTATAATATATTGTTAGACTTGCTTAGCTAGTTATGATCACTTCTTGCTTGAATCATATGATTGCAGCTAAGGTCGAGTGAACCGAGGGTTCCAGTAGAGATAAAGGCAAGGCAAAGATGAATGATTAGTTTATTCTGTAATAGACTAATATGTTTGTATGAATTATATTATGACGAACAAAGAATGTAATGGTTTCAAAACTTTGGAACGGGATGTATTATTATTAATGTAATAAGAATGTCGTTGATACACACATTTTGATGTTGTTTCAATAGAATGAATGTATAGTTATGAGTACCATAGAGAACCATCTGTCGGGTTGGAAGATACCCGAATTTGGGGGCGTCACAAGTTGGTATCAAAGCCTTAGGTTATAAAACTTAAGGGGGGAAGAACCTTAGGTTAATAACCTCGTTAGGGAAGGAAAAGTCTGAAGGACGTAAACTCGAGATTTACTTAAGTCGAATGAGTTAATAAGGTATTGAGGAAACTCAGTACCGAAAGATTTAAAAGATAGAAAGTAATCCTAAAAAAATTTAAATGTGATTTGTGCTTATATTATTGTGTATTATGTACTAATCAACAAGTTATGTGTTATTGTAGATGTTGATCAATAGCTTGATGTATAGAGATATACACGTGGTGAGCAAAGAAACTGTGAACAGAGTAGAGCCTGTACCTATGCCAGTGGCGGAGGTACCATTAGTAATTCTAGAAGAATCGAAGCCAGATGAGTACTTTTCTGAGGAGAACTACTTCGAGGGAGAAATAGATATAGCATCATACCTAAATATGATGATTGATGTGGAAGAAGAAATGGAGGTAACATCGGTTAATACGGTGGTACCTGCACAAGAGTCAACACCTCCAGATGCAATGAGAGCATTGTATCTAATTGATTAACCAACGACAGGATGTGCTGTCGAAATCTGATTGTGTAAAATCAGAATGAAGAGATTAGTTATCTTTATGAAGCAAAGGAGTCTGCAGAAGCAGATTTTGAGTCAGAGCACGATGAAAAGATATTTATGTCTTACATCCATGAGAGTGCTCATAAGGATTTCAAGCTGAAAATTGATTGTTATTCCATTGAGTCGGGACAAACTCGACATACTATTAGTCTGGATATTGTGTCGATTCTTGCAAATGAGAAACATGAGGATGTTGTTATGCATTATTAGAAGTCTAGAGTGATAAATATGTGTGTAGTGACGTAAAACCCTCTTTTGTATAAAAGGGTATTCTTTTTGTAAATCCCCAACTTTTGTGAAGTTCAATTGCGGGATAGAAATGTAATAGCTTTTGGCTATGGAGACAAATTGTTAATAGTTTTAAACTATGAAGAAGTATATGAATATAATGAAGTTTCATTTAATATTCTTTGTTATGGTATGAGTTGTTGTTTGACAAATAATAACTAAGAAAGTAAATAGATAATAATCAAATTTTATTTTTTTAATCAGAAAATTCTGCCAAGGAGAAGACAACGTGATCAGGAGGTTGAATCACATAATGATAACTAAGGGGGTCAAAACAACCCTATGCAAGAGTTCGTTAATTTATTAACGGCTGTATTTAAACAAAATAGGGGTAAAGTAACTGCGAGACCTAGGGTAGCCAGAACGGCTACCTTTAAAAAGTTTAAAAGCGTAGGTCCGCCGGAGTTCAAAGGAACGACGGACCCAATAGAGGCCCAGACATGGATAAAAGAAATAGAGAAGGCTTTTGTTATTACAAACGTAGGTGAGGCGCAAAAGACTTCTTTTGCAACTTACATGATGAAAGGGGAAGCCAACTTTTGGTGGGAGGCACACCAGGGTGGGGCTAGAACTGATGTGGTAACGTGGGAACAGTTCAAGAAAGTTTTCTTCGAGAACAATTTCCCTACAAGCATGTAGGGGAGGATGGAGATTTAAGTTCTTAGAATTTAAGCAAGGGGACATGACAGTTCCCTAGTACGATGACAAATTCAATGAATTGGCAAGGTTTGCTCTACACTAAGTGAACACTGAGGAGACGAAGGCTCGTAGGTTTGAGCAAGGCATGAAACCCTGGCTCTATAGTAGGATTTTTGTGTTCCAGAGTGCTTCCTATGGGACCATTCTAGAAAAGGCGATTATAGCAGAAGGTGGTAGTGAGGCGTTGACCTAATACCACAAAGAGAGAAAGAATAAGAGCAAGGGAGAGGGAGGAACCAAGGTAGAAAGTGCCAATGGTAGTGGTAGTATACCAAAAAGAAAGAATTTTAACTCGGGGAATACTGGAGTGGGACAAAGGGATCCTAAGCGTAGGATCAAAGCATGTAAGACATGTGGAAAGACTCATCTAGAGTGCATGCGAAAGGGAAGTCAGTTTGTTATAACTGTGGACAGGGGGTGTAAAAACCTAAAACCCTAATAAGACTCGTATGTGTAAAATCTCGTTATATAAATAAAATTTGTCCGTTCTAAATGTGTTATATGTTAATATATACTTTGTTTAACAAATTTGACCAAATAAATTTTTGTCCAAAAAACGTCATGCTTGACACCTCGTGCTTAAATTCTTTTTCCCGTAATCAGACTTTTCAGTAAAATTATTTTGACAAGTTGGTTTATCGTGCTTATACAGACAAAACTCTTTGTCATGCTTGTTAGCATTAGTGAGAAATTTAGGTTAACAATCCTATATTAATAAACCCTAACCCTAATTTGTAAACCTAACCCTAATTAGCTAACCTAACCCTAATTAGCTTAGCTTAACACCTAGTCATGGTTAGTAAACTTCAATTAGGTACTAATAAACATCACTTAACATTCCTAATCATTAAAAACAAAACCTTAATCAAGATTAGTGAAGATTTGGACAAAACTAAGCTACTAAACAAACCTAACTAGTTTACAAGTAGGTTAGGAGTCACCTAACAAGATTCCAAGGCTGTACATGAGCTGATAACAAACCCTAAGCAGAACAAGTAACTTTGCATCAGATATTTATAGAGGCAAGTTGCTCAAAAATGACCAAAAACCCAAGTTGAAGAATTCTATAAATAGGAACCTTAGAGCTGAGCAAACTCACGAAATTACTAAGTCTAGATACACTTATAAACTTACCAAATCAAGCCTGGGTGTTAGCAGCAACAACATTAGAAGCTAGAATCGAAAATCATTCAAGAATAGGTATAAACCCTAGTTCATAATTAGCTCTATGATCCTATGTTAGTTTTGTTGTTTAGATGCTTAGAATTATGTATTAATATGTTAAAAAATATGTTAGATTTGTAAAACACGTTTTCATAACATCTAAATGCCTTAATTAAGTGTTTTAAGAAATCTGGAAATTTTGAAAACTAAGTTTGACAGCCGAATGTCAAGGCCTATAGATTCATATGTGTTTATGTTTTGGTCTGTTAATTGTTTGGTATTTGTAGCCTGTTAGTAGGTCTTTAATCTGGAAAAGAAAATAGGTTCATTTGAACCATAGATTTCAAGTTATAAGTAGTCAAAGTGGGTTGTTGCTTTCACGGATTGCGCTTTTACGGGTTATCCAGAAAACTCAAGAACAGTCGAACCGGCTACTTTGACCAACCTTTTTAATCGTTTTCTGTTTGTTATTTTTGTAATGTTTTGTTATAGATAAATACCCTGTTATATGTACTACATATCTATGACCTCAAACTGCTAAAACAACTAATAGGATTACTGGAATTAATGGTCAAAAGTCGTTGACCAAGTTTTCGGGTCGCCTGAAAAATCAAGAACACTGAACCGTGTGTTTGGCTGTACTTTGACCAGCATAATTAGAGACCTTAGAGTTATGCTTTGTTCATGTTAATGTTATATATTTGTCCCCTGACATATATACTACATGTTACAATAAACACCACACACATCTAATACACATAATCAAAGATATTCAAGCCACAAAATCGTTGACTGGCCATGACTATTGTTCTGGGTTACCCAGAAACTCAAGAACAGCTCTGACAGTGACTTTGAACCTCTATAACTTCTTGTTATATGTCGGTTAAAGCCTAAATTTTGATTCATATTGTACTACTGTATAAGTACTACAACATCAACTCTTGAACAAACCAAGAATCATTATCAGTAGCATTTTATCTAGTGGTCAAACTGGTCACTCGAGCATGACCGAATTGTTGCCCAGAAACTTAAGAACACCTACAACGACACTTTCTGTCACTGAAGGGCTTTAGCGACAGACACAAATTGATTTTTCTAAAAATAAATTATAAACATTAGAAATAATTAATAAATAAATATAAAAACAGTTTTAAAAAGTATATTAAATAATTATAATTAAATTTTGATATTTTTACATAAATTCAATAATTATTTTATTTTATTTAGATATTATTAATAATTAACGTATTAATAAAGAAATTAGAATATTTATTTATAAATATTAAATAATTATGGAAAATTAATATTAATGATATAAATATTAAATGTTATATTTGAGTATTGTTGTCAATACTAACGTGTTAGATTTATATATATGAACATCGTAGGTATTTATTAACAATTGAATAGCATAACTTGACTAATCTACGCTTAGGCAAGTTTCCTATACCCAAGTTATTACTTTCGCAAGTTCTTCTTAACCTTAAACTACTTATGCAAATGTCTTGAACATATTGAACAAGATTTTTATCTTGATATATTGTTGATATAATATACTACACCTACAATTGAATTACCTTTTTATTGTAAGATTATTGCTATAGCTTTAGCATAACTAAGAAATGAATTACTTATTCATATGAATTGTTAAGCTTAAATTGTTATGTCCAACTAAATTGATTGGTAAGACATCCTAATCTGAAGTTGGGCATCCCGTATGGGATCTTCGGTCGATAATATATTGACACTAAGTTGGGTATATTTGAGCACTGGTAGGATGAGATGCATACTCCTAGGATGTTGAATAGGCTGATCCCCTATCTCATATCTGAATAAAATTTCTCTGTGTGACTGACAGAAATATAAATCCATAGTGAAATGGTGACAACTATCAGTTAAACTTTGAATTGTTGTATTCTTCAATCATATATTGTTATAAAAACAAAACTTGCTGAGCATGTCATAGCTCACCCTTGCAAATTATTCCCTTTGCAATTTTAGATGGTAACCCTGGAACTTCTGGAGTAGATAAAGGGAAGCGTCCCTACATAGATTATATTATATTCTTGTCTGTTTGAATACCTTGTAAGAAGAAACTCATTGTGAGAATCATGTAATCGAATCTTAATATTATATATATATATAATCTTTTATTTGCGCAACTGTGTTTTCTTAAATATATAGATGTAAAATTAGAATTCTTCGAATCTAGTTGAGATCCTTGGGAAGTATTTATCTTAGTGAGGGTATTAATAGCATGGACTGTTCATGTTGTTATTAATACTCTGGATTTCGGATAGATAGTTACTATCGATACGATCGTATAAATTCGCTTGGCTTAAACTATATATCTAGGTGAGGGTATTAGTAATACGGACTGTTCATGTTATTACTGGTACTTTGAATTTCGGATAGATAGACTCTAGTCATATATACAGTTCATATATCCAAGTGAGGGTATCCAAACACAGTAATAGTTCTCTTGAGAATTGACATTTGTTATGAGATACTGTGAATTTTGGATCTATGGGAATTATATCTGATAGTCCCTCTATTTAATGTAATCTTATAATCACATACTATGGGCGTATAGATTTAAATGCATTATATATCGATTCATAGTAAGCACCATATCAGATGTCGTGTAAGTATAGATATGGGAGCGTTACAGGGGGGTCATATATCACCAAATTGTCCTAATCCTAAGAAAAACCATGGCTGTTTTATATGTGGGTCGTTAGACCACATGGCAAGAAATTGCCCAAAGAAGGGGTCGGAGGAAAGTAAAGGTGTTAGTAGTGGTAAGTTAGCCATTACTAGACCACCATCATCGGGTAGACCAATGGCCCATACTTTTAATATGACGGTCCAAGATGCAGTTGCATCAGCAGATGTAGTAACAGGTATCATTACAGTCAATATAATGAATGCTTATGTGTTGTTGATTGGAGTGTTACTTGTTCTTTTATAGTATGTGAATTTGCTAGGTGATTAATTTAATTTTTGAAAGGAATATAAATACCTTTAAATGTTAAGGTAGAGAATGAGGAAATAACTCTCGTTGAATATATTCATGGGAATTATTTCATGGATAATAGAAGCAATAAAGTATCGGTAGATATGTACCGATAAGGTTGAGAGAATTTGAAGTAATTCTCAGTATGAATGGGTTAATTAACCATAGAACTTTAATAAATTGTCATAAGAAAAGTATAAACCTTTGGTTTTCTAAGGAACCCAAGGTAGTATTTTACGGTAATAAATCACCGGGACACAAGTTAGGAGAATGTTAAGGAAGAGGATGAGTCGTTACGTTTGCGTATTGACTATCGTAAGATGAGTAAGTTAGCGGTTAAGAATAAATACCTATTGCCTAGGATCGATGATCTATTTGATCAGTTGGAAAGGGCAAATTATTTCTTTAAGATAGATTTATGTACGGGGTATTTTCAGTTGAGAATAAGGAAGAAGGAGGATGTACCTAAGACGATGTTCAGAACTCGTTATGGTTATTACGAGTTTTTGGTTATATCATTTGGGTTGGCTAATGTAATGAAGTTAAGACTTTTCGTAAAGGGCGCCGAGCAAGTCGATGATAAGATGATAGGTGCTCTTGTGAGGTGCTATGGTTGAAAGTACCATTAGCGTCACAGAGTGTTCAAATAATATTTGGACGAATGTGTTGTAATGATCATTGGTGATATTCTAGTCTATTCAAAGATGCTAGAAGATCACGCTGAACATTTGAAGATAGTGTGGCAAACACTATAGAGGGAGAAGTTGGATACGGAATTCACTACGTGTGAATTTTAGCTTAAAAGATAGACAAATTTGTTATTGATAAGTACGTTGGAAATGAAAAGTGAGAAAAAGAATTTTTAGGAACTAAAAAGGAAGGTTAAGTGAGGTACATGTATTATCTTTATAAGATGATACAGAGAACTTTGTAATTTATAGCGATGCTTCGCATAGAGAACTAGGTTGCGTGCTCATGTAGCATGGCAAAGTAATTGTATATGCATCACGCTAGTTAAAGGAGTATGAGAAGGTTTATCCTACTTATAATCTAGAATTGGCAGCTGTTGTTTTTGAACTAAAAATTTTAAGATAGTATTTATACGGACAGAAGTGTGAGATATACACGGACTATAAGAGTCTAGAATATATCTCCACATAGAATGAGTTGAATATGAGGTAGGGAAGGTGGTTAGAATTGATAAAGATTGCGACTATGATATCTTATATCATATATAGGGAAGGTAAATGTGACAACCCGAAAATAGGTATACATCACCCATTCTGAGTCGCCAAATACATGGTACAGAAACAACTAAAACTTTATTAATACAATTGTCGTGCAAAATACGATAACACTTAAACTGTGAGTTTAAATACAAATATTGTCATCTAGATAATATTCACACTCAAATAAGTCCTCATTACAATTATTGATACATTATTTTACAAAAATTGTGAGGACTACTAAAACAACTCTCTAGAACCATCATTCCATACCCCGACTAGAACTCGCTACATTCTCGCCTCCTAAGAAAAAAAATGGAACAAAAAGGAAAAGGGTGAGCTCAACTAGCCCAGAAAAGAATATTATGACTATGATAATATAGAACAAATTATCGTTAGTCTTCAACAGGGAAAAAATCTGATAAAATACAATAGACAACAAGTTTCAGATCAATATTTTAGATCAATATTCGCAGCGAAAATAATAATTCATAGATGAGTTACGTAGAGAATGAAATCTACTATTATCTATGAATTTAAAAGTCCATCATTAATATTTTATCCCTGTAACATCAATCAGTATTCATCTTGAATCAAATATTCATCTTTGCACTACAGACCAACGATATTCATCAGTTGGTCATGTTCATCTCAACACCTGTTCATCTTTGCACTATAGGCCAAAGATATTTATCAGAAAATCATTAATCTTTGCACTACAGGCCAAAGATATTCAGTAATATCATCATTTAGGACTGAGGATGATGAAAAATATTTTAAAGAAAATGAATTCAGTGAAACAAAAGAACAAATATTAAGGATTCGTACTTTAAACAATCCGAGTTCAAAAATACTTCATAAATACTCATAATGAAGTAAAATTCAAGAATGATCAAAACATGGATACAATTAAAGCTAATATCCATAATAGATATTTTGGACAAAAAATGAAAATTTAATTTTTCTATGAATAATGTCGTGATTAGTGAATAATTATGTCGATATCGTGAATAGTTCCAGATATCGTGAATAAAGAACCCCGACACTAAAAGACAAGAATTTAACAAGAAAAATCTTACCAATATTCCGGCATAATGATATTGAAAGAAATAATATCATTTTAAAAAATTTAATAATTATTAATTTTTTTAAAATTTATGACGCCCACTTTTGAAGATCTGAATTCAGCAATTTATATCACATGCAAGACCCACTCAACTCACCAAAAACATTTTTCTTAAAAAACTTAATTAAAACTTCAAAAATTAATTATTCTACAACTTCGGAACTTCAATAATTCATAATAAATAGCCCTTTCAGAAAAATTCGAACCTTATGTCTTTTCCATAGGAAATTCCATTATCTACAACTTTGTAAGTTTAAGTTTTTCCAAATTCCAAGCCGAAATTGACCGAAATCCACATAGGGACGATTTTGCAGGCTATAATCAAATTTCAGTCAAGAAATGGGGTCCATAAACATGAAAAACATGTTCTAAATATTTTTAGTAATAAAAATACTCCTCCTCCTCATATACTCATATATCCAACATTCATTACAAAAATATCACCATTATTATATTATTAAAATATAATAATATATTTAAATGAATTATTTTATCTGAAAAGATAAAATATCAATTTTTCAACAATTGTCACTTTAAAATTTTCTCCATCTATATCCACATGAAATGAATATTTTCCTTATCATATAAATAAATAATTAATTATTCACAAATAATATTATAGAATCACAATACTGGCAACCAGGCCGTTCCCAAGAAAGAGGGGGACTTCCAATCAGGATTTCTCCTTACTAGCGAGCAATTAGGTGACAAAACCTCTCCTTAGACAGAACTTTTTAGACATTGCCAATAATGATATCTAATAATATTATTCAAATAATATGAATTATTTGTTTGATATTGAAAATACTGTGTAGTGACAATTATTGAAACAACAATAATATAAAATATGAACGTAGCAATTATTGAATCAATAAAATAAATATTGAACAGTAATTACTATAACAATTATTGAATAGTGCCTTCTTGTGTAAGAATCAATAATTGGTGCAATACCGTGTGCTACTGTATTTTAACCACCGGATATTCCAACAATATTAATGGTAACAACTACACTGTTATTTATAAACAACTTATATTTTCATTTTCTTCATCCAATCGCTTTCCGTTATGGTGCCCACACAAAGCTGCGCAGTTGTACGAATATTCCCCGACAGTAAGAAAATTCCACGACCAAACTAATATTCACCGACAACAATGAATATTTTCTAACCACTTGCTTATTTGAAATATTTGCGCATTTTACCCATAACTAACCACATTAATCAAATCAACCCTTACTATTTCAAAATAATAAATAGAGGAAATTCAATTTCATTAATAATAAGTTGGGGTCTAACAACCTCCCCTCCTTATGAAATTTTGTCCTCGAAATTGACGTACGTACCTGGTGTTTCGAAAAGGTGAGGATACCTCGCTTTCATTTCCGTTTCCAACTCCCAGGTCATTTCCTTTATAGCATGGTTCCTCCACAAAACTTTGACTTGTGGTATAACCTTTGTGCGTAGGACATGCTCCTTCCTATCCAAGATCTTGACAGGTACCTCTTCGTACGTTAAGTCTTCGGCTATCTCGTCCGGTTCTAACTCAATAACGTGGTTCGGGTCTTTCACATATTTACGTAGCACATATATATAAAAAATATTATGAACACGAGACATACTTGGAGGTAACGCGAGTCTATAGGCTACATTTCCTACTCGGTCAAGAATCTGAAATGGACCAATAAATTGTGGATTAAGCTTTCTTCTCTTCTCAAATCTTGTAACGCCCTTCTATGGAGTAACACGTAACAATACATGATCCCCAATACTAAATTCCACGTCCTTTCGATGAAGATCCGCATAACTCTGTTGTCGATCCTGTGCCGTTTGTATACGTTGTCGAATCATTTGGAACTTTTTTGTAGTCATACGTACCAACTCGGGTCCCAACAATGTTGCTTTACCCACCTCATCCCAACATATTGGAGAGCGACACTTTCGTCCATATAATGCTTCAAATGGAGCCACACCTATACTTGCCTGATAACTGTTGTTGTAGGAGAATTCCACCAACGGTAAATACTTATCCCAAATCCTTTTGAAGTCTAGGACACAGATTCTTAATAGATCTTCAAGAGTTTGGATAGTCCTCTCTGATTGTCCGTCCGTTTGAGGATGGTATGCCGAACTGAATCGTAAATCCGTGCCCATAGATTTTTGCAAACTAACCCAAAATCATGAAGTGAATCTTGGGTCACGATCCAAAACTATGGATACTGGCATGCCATGTATTCTCACAATCTCATTTACGTACATACTACCAACACGTTCAAGGGAATAAGTCTCTCGTATCGGCAAGAAATGAGTAGACTTGGTTAATCTATCAACAATAACCCAGATAGAATTTATGCCTTGAGAAATCGTGGGAAGACCCGTAACAAAATCCATGGTAATGTGTTCCCACTTCCATTTTGGAATCTCAAGTGGTTGCAATGGACCCTTAGGCACTTGATGCTCCGCCTTTACACGTTAACAAGTTAAACACCTCGAGATAAACTTTGAATCTCTCTCTTCATATTGTTCCACCAAAATGTATGTCGCAGATCATGATACATTTTGATACTTCCAGGATGGATTGCAAATGGTGTATTGTGTGCCTCCATCATGATCTTGTTTTTCAAATCAGAGTCGTTAGGAACACAAAGTCTGGAGTGTACTCGAAGTATTCCTTCTTCATCGATTCTTGCTTCTGGAATAGCACCCTCTTGTACTTTCTTCTTCATACGCATTAGCTCCGGTCTGTGGCTTGAGCAACTTAAACTTTATCGATTAAAGTTGGTTCTATGCGTATACTTGATATCATCGCACTCATTCCTGCATATGATCTTCTACTCAACGCGTCAGCTACCGCGTTTGCTTTTCCAAGATGGTATTGAATGGTGTGGTCATAATCTTTTAACAGCTCGAGCCAACGTCGTTGTCGTATGTTGAGTTCCTTTTGGGTGAATGAATATTTGAGGCTTTTATGATCTGAATATATCTCTACTTTCTCCACATATAGATAGTGCCTCCAGATCTTTAGTGCAAAAACGACTGCTGCCAACTCTAGATCACGAGTAGGATAATTCCTCTCATACTCTTTAAGTTATCGCGAGGCATAGGGTATGACTTTTCCACGTTGCATGAAAACACATCCTAACCCTTTGCCTGAAGCATCGCTGTAGATAACAAATCCATTCGAACCAGATGGTATTGTCAGAACAGGTGCCGAAATAAATCTCCTCTTAAGCTCTTGGAAACTCTTTTCGCATTCCTCGCTCCATATGAATTTGGTATCTTTTTGAGTCAGCTGAGTTAACGGAGTAGCGATTCGAGAAAATCCTTCCAAAAATCTCCGATAATAACCAATAAGCTTCGAAAGCTACGTGCATTTCTTGATTCTCGAAGCTTCATTGCTCCCAACTTTGAATTGCTTCAATCTTCGCCAGGTCAACAGATACTCCATGTTTTGACATCACGTGCCCAAGGAATGCTACTTCCTTAAGCCAGAACTTGCATTTCTTCAACTTGGCATATAGCTTGTTTTCACGAAGCCTTTGGAGTACCAGCTTCAAATGGTGCTCATGATCTTCATGGCTTTTGGAATATATGAGGATGTCATCAATAAAGAAAATAATGAACTGATCCAAATATTCCTTGAATATCCAGTTCATCATATCCATGAAAGTCGCAGGAGCATTAGTCAATCCAAAAGTCATGACTAAGAATTCATAATGCCCGTACCGAGTTCTAAAGGTAGTATTTGGAATATCCTCAATTCTAATCTTTAGCTGATGATATCCAGAACGAAGATCAATTTTTGAAAAGAATTGTGCTCCTTGCAACTGGTCAAATAGGTCATCAATACGAGGTAGCAGATACCTATTCTTGATAGTGACATGATTTAATCCCGGTAGTCAATACAAAGTCGCATACTCCCGTCTTTCTTCTTTACGAATAAAATAGGAGCACCCCAAGGAGATGTACTAGGATGAATAAAACCGATGTCCAACAACTCCTGTAGTTGGACCTTTAACTCCTGAAGTTCAATAGGAGCCATTCGATATGGTGTTTTAGAAATGGGCTTTGTACCAGGTTCAAGATCAATACAGAATTTAACTTCACTTTCTGGTGGTAGACCGGGAAGTTCTTCAGGAAATACGTCAGGAAATTTACTAACAACAGGAATATTATTCAAATCTGACGTGTCTTTATTCAAATCCATAACATGGGCTAAGAAAGCTTGACATCCATTTTTTAATAAACGAATGGCTTTATGGTTTGATATAACAGTGATTGATTTTAGTGGTTTAGTTGCTTGAATTCGCACAACAGGTTGATGAGGAATATGAAAACTAACAACCTTATGAAAATAATCAATTTTGGCATGATGAGTAGTTAACCAATCAATCCCTAAAATCACATCAAATACAAGTATCTTTAAAGAGATAAGATCAACAGGTAAGGTGATGGTGTCAACTTGGATCAAACAAGATTTATAAACAGTGGAAGTGATTAAAGTTTCTCCTAACGGAGTCTCCACAGATAAATCAAAGTCTAATTTCTCCGGACTCAAGTTTAAACGTTGAGCACAAGCAGGAGAGATAAATGAATGGGTAGCATCGGTATCTAGTAAGGTATAAACTTTGCAAGAATTTATGACTAGCTTACCCGTGATCACCTCGTTTGGGTTCCTCGTATTTTGACCAGTCACGACAAACGTTCTTCCAAGAACCGTTGACTTTGACTTTTCTGGGACAGCCTTTTGAGTCACCATCCCCTCTGGACTTGGTTTCACTGTTGTACAATCTCGAACGATATGTCCTTCCTTTCCACAATTATAACATACCTTGAACTGTTGTGGGCAGTTTGGGCTGATATGTCCCTCTTTCTCGCATTTATAGCATACGAGCGGTGGTCGTTCTCCTCCCTTAGAACCAGTTGTTGCTGGTGCTGACGTCTTTGCATTAGTCATTATTGAATCTCCTCTTTTTAAAATCCCCCCGACTCGCTTCTTCTATTTTCATGGCCATGATTACCACCAGAGTGGTTACCGCATTTGTCCGTATTTTTCATTCTCCACTGGTTATCGTTGTTCTGATGATTGCTGTCACCGGTATGATCCTGGTTGTGGTCCCTCTGTTGAACGTACTCGTTATCTCGCTCTAATAATTGAGCCATGTTGGTAACATTTGAATAGAGAGAAAATGTATGAGAAATGAGATATTGACGTATGCCGGGTTTCAAACCTCTCAAAAACATTCGCGTCATACGTTCCTCATTCTCCACCAAATGAGGTGCAAACCTTGATAACTCTACAAACTTCACCTCGTACTAGGACACTATCATGTTGTTTTGTTCCAATCTAATAAACTCCACTTCCTTCATATGACGAATACTTTCAGGAAAGTACTTATCATTAAACAATTTTTGAAACATCTCCCAAGACATGCTGAGTGCGGCTGGATGGGTACGCTTCACAGATTCCCACCAGTAATCTGCCTCATTACAGAACATAAAGGTGGCAAATGGAACCTTCTGTTCCTCCGTGCATCCCAAGACATTGAATATCTTGGTAATTTTCTTGACCCATGTTTCTGCCTAAATCGGATCCGGCTTTCCCCAGAATTCTGGTGGTCCCAACTCCTTGAACTGCTTGGCTGTGACAAACCGTGAATTTCTATCATTTCCTCCTGTGTTTTGAACACGTGTCTCCCTCTTCTGATTTTGTATCAACTGCAAAAAACTTCTAAACATCCCGTCGTTCATCGTTTGCTAAGTGGTGTGGTTTACAGGAGGAACATTGCCAGCCTGTTGCACGTTCTCCTCATTGGTGAGTATAGGAGTCTCCACAGTCTCATTTACTCCATTGATAACATTCTCAGTTGCCATTCTCAAATACTGCCATAAAACAAGGGTTAATTAAACAAATTACATATAACATAATATTCCTATATTATGACCGACCAACAAATAAGCTTAGGTAGGACACACTAGCGAAAGATTTACTAATCTCTCCCCTCCTAGTTCTATTCCCCGATCTCCACCAGAGACCATATCCCTAAGCTCTGATACCAACTGTGACACCCCCAAAATAGGTATACATCACCCATTCTGAGTCGCCAAATACATGGTACAGAAACAACTACAACTTTATTAATACAATTGTCGTGCAAAATACGACAACACTTAAACTGCGAGCTTAAATACAAATATTGTCATCTTGATAATATCCACACTCAAATAAGTCCTCATTACAATTATTGATACATTATTTTACAAAAATGGTGAGGACTACTAAAACAACTCTCTATAACCATCATTCCATACCCCGACTAGAACTCGCTACATTCTCGCCTCTTGAGAAAAAAAATGGAACAAAAAGGAAAAGGGTGAGCTCAACTAGCCCAGAAAAGAATATTATGACTAAGATAATATAGAACAAATTATCGTTAGTCTTCAACAGGGAAAAGATATGATAAAATACAATAGACAACAAGTTTCAGATCAATATTCGCAGCGGAAATAATAATTCATAGATGAGTTACGTAGAGAATGAAATCTACTATTATCTATGAATTTAAAAGTCCATCATCAATATTTTATCCCTGTAACATCAATCAGTATTCATCTTGAATCAAATATTCATCTTTGTACTACAGACCAAAGATATTCATCAGTTGGTCATGTTCATCTCAACACCTGTTCATCTTTGCACTATGGGCCAAAGATATTTATCAGAAAATCATTAATCTTTGCACTACAGGCCAAAGATATTCAGTAATATCATCATTTAGGACAGATAATGATGAAAAATATTTTAAAGAAAACGAATCCAGTGAAACAAAAGAACAAATATTAAGGATTCGTACTTTAAACAATTCGAGTTCAAAAATACTTCATAAATACTCATAGTGAAGTAAAATTCAAGAATGATCAAAACATGGATACAATCAAAGCTAGTATAAATAATAGATATTTTGGACAAAAAACAAAAATTTAATTTTTTTTTGTGAATAGTTCCGTATTCGTGAATAGTGTCGTATACGTGAATAGTGCCATACACGTGAATATTAACCCCGACACTAAAAGACAAGAATTTCACAAGAAAAATCTTAACAATATTCCAGCATAATGATATTGAAAAAAATAATATCATTTTAAAAAATGTAATAAAATATTATTAATTTTTTTAAAATTTCTTACGCCCACTTTTGAAGATCTGAATTCAGCAATTTATATCACATGCAAGACCCACTCAACTCACCAAAAACGTTTTTCTTAAAAAACATAATTAAAACTTCAAAAATTAATTATTCTGGAACTTCGGAACTTCAATAAATCATAATAAATAGCCCTTTTCAGAAAAATTCGAATCTTATGTCTTTTTCATAGGAAATTCCATTATCTACAACTTTGTAAGTTTAAGTTTTTCCAAATTCCAAGCAGAAATTGACCGAAATCCACATACGGACGATTTTGCAGGCTATAATCAAATTTCTGTCAAGAAATGGGGTCCACAAACATGAAAAACATGTTTTAAATATTTTTAGTAATAAAAATACTCCTCCTCATATACTCATATATCCCACATTCATTACAAAAATATCACCATTATTATATTATTAAAATATAATAATATATTTAAATGAATTATTTTATCTGAAAAGATAAAATATCAATTTTTCAACAATTGTCACTTTAAAATTTTCTCCATCTATATCCACATAAAATGAATATTTTCCTTATCATATAAATAAATAATTAATTATTCATAAATACTATTATAGAATCACAATACTGGCAACCAGGTCGTTCCTAGTAAAGAGGGGGCTTTCCAATAAGGATTTCTCCTTACTGGCGCGCAATTAGGTGACCAAATCTCTCCGTAGACAGAACTTTCTAGACATTGCCAATAATGTTATCTAATAATACTATTCAAATAATATGAATTATTGATCTGATAATAAAAATACTGTATAGTGACAATTATTGAAACAACAATAATATAAAATATCAACGTAGCATGCTACAAAAAATAAGGTCATTGCCGACGGCACGTGCCGTCGCCAATGACCCTATTGCCGTCGGCAATGAGGTCATTGGCGACGGCACTGTCCGTCGCCCTTACCGTCGCCGTATGGGTCGTCGCCCCGGCCTCCGTCGTCACCGATAAGATTTGTGTGTTTTTTTCGTGCCTGTCATACGCTGGTGTGGATTGCTTCATGCAATAACTCATAGAAACCCTTAGCCCCATCATTCGGCTCTTGCTCGACGCTACTGCCATCCCTGTCTGTATTCCACTGAAAGTACGAACCAAAGCAGCCTTCGACTATCATGTTAGTAAGTAAAGTTTTCGCCACCTCTGGATTCCTGGTTACGATTCATGTTCATCCAACCGTGTTTCCCATGATAGATCCATGTCGTATAACCCTGCTTGAACCCATACGCAAATAAGTCGCACATGACATCACTCCTTTCCTTCCACATTTCATTCACACACCTCTTACAAGGACATCTGATCTCATCGCCGCTGACTTGCTCAAACGCGAAGTTGAGAAACTGTTCAACCCCACTACGATACTCGTGAGCTAAGCCCATTCCTATCGGTGGCTACCCTACGCTCCATCCAACTTCGATCAATGTACATCTCTACAAACCGTCTCGCTATATATATGGAAAGTTAGACAAACACAATCAAGTCTCCAAGTTAATGTATATGCAAGCTTATGAGTTTCCTAACTTCATCTCCCACTCTAACGGGTCAGGCTTCTATCCCATTCCCGGATGTGTCGCCTCACTGATGCCAACAACTTGAACACATCTTTACATTTTTCAGAATTTTCGGCAGCACCTCCCCATGGTCTTCAAGTACACGAAATAGACTAACACATCGTAGTCTAAATATGCACCCGAAGAACATCAAGAGATATATACTGACCGAAAATTCAAAAAATATAAAGACGTGCTCAAGTCGTTAACACCGACCTAAGTGAGATCGAAACATACAAGAACAAATCCCAAAGCGGACTATTTGAGATTCACTCCTACTAAGTGAATCTCAAACGGGCCTTCTAAGCTTCCTAAACTATATGAAAATATATGCACATGTCAAGAAATTGAAGTATTCACCGAAAAGTAACGATAAATTAAGAAGATTATGTCATTTTATAATTGTAAAAAATTGACAATGTTAACTATAAACGAATGTGTTCCAAACATATTTTATCATTACTCATATTTTCTTAGCAACATACTCAAAAACATTGACAACTATAAACAAATGTTTTACTGTGTTTTCAATGCATTGTGCTTTCAATTCCAATTTGTTTTGGTGTTTTTAATGCCAACTAATTTTTGAAAACAGATTTAAAAATGCTATCCAAATTCTAAACAACCCTTAAATTTCCCCCAAATCTCCCCCATATATATACAAACTAAGCACCAAACCATTGGTCGAGACAAATCAGTTCAAGGACATAATTATATAATACAGCCTCTATACATTGATCCTATGTTTATAATCAAGATAAAATTTTACAAGAACCTTTATGCATTTAGGCTAACACTTTTACCAAGTGTATGCAAGATCAAATAAGGAAATCAGATTTGCAACTCGTCAAACATAATAGTGAAGACTAGATAATTCTTTTTTGGGTAATTTATCCTTTTCATATCGGAAATGAAATACAATAGTTGGATTAATCTGGTAAGGTTTTAGGTGCCAAATAACATTTACCCACTTGTTAAAAAAAAAAATCCATTTCGTAAACCATACCCAATCGAACTTATTATGCATTTATGTTCATGTATATCAAGACTTTCTTCCCATTCAATTTAATCCAAAGATTTTCTTATGTTAGGTCATTTGACCGTGAGAAGTGAACATATATACACCTTCTGAACATATATACACATTCAAAAAAGGTAAAATAAAAAACAGAGGATATATATCACACCTAGTTGGAACAGCAACAATGAATAATGATTATTCACAATCCAATTTCCATACATAAGATATAATTCCATTTTAAAACATGATAAAATCAATAAAACTGTAGAAATTCAAATACAGTAATCATAGAATTATTATGTTTAGAGCATCTACCTGATAACCCTGTGTCCGGAACAGAATTGGGTTTCCAAAATCTCTAGATATACTTTATCAAATCTGAAAATGAACATAAAAAATCAAAAAGGAAACTTGAAATGGCTTATATCTACTTAAAATTCTATAAATGTGCAGATATATGATATTAATAATATTAATTCTTTAGAAAATTAATATTATTAGCTAGAAAATGCACATTCTTTAGAAAATTAATACTAACAATTTTAGGGGCAAAACACAGGTCATGTAAATAACAAATACCACGACACAATCACATGCAATCACAATCAATAATACTTAAGATCTAATCCAAGAGACAATCACAATCACAAATAAACTTACAATTTTTTGCAACCACGAGTAAAGAAGAAAGAAGGAGAGATGGAGCCAGCGTGGTGGTAGAGTATATGGCGAGGAAGAAGGGGTGGGCCATCGCCAAGTCGGCAATATGGGAGGAGGGGAGCCGACCTTGAAGTTTTCTTCGATTAATGGCGTCTGGGAGGTATAAATTTGAATGTTGATAGAGGGAAAATCAAATATAGCAATGAAAGCGATATAGCAGAGGAAGAGGGAAAACAAAATATAGTCGTTCTTGTCATGGTTAGGCTGTTAAAAAAGACTCATTCTCGACGGCCTCACCATCGATATTGACCCCGTCGCTATTAACTCACTTACGACGGCATTGCCGTCGCCTATGACTTTCCCTCCCCCGCGAAAAAAAGCCCTCCAAAATTAAGGGCAGGAGAAGTTATTGTCGACGGGACACATTGACGACAGTTATGTCGTCGCTAATGATGTCAATCTCGACGGGACCATTGCCGTCGACATTCCCCCCGTCGCCTATGACCCCGTTTCTTGTAGTGGCAATTATTGAATCAATAAAATAAAATATTGAACAGTAACTACTGTAACAATTATTGAGTAGTGCCTTCTTATGTAAGAATCAATAATTGGTGCAACACCGTGTGCTACTGTATTTTAACTACCGGGTATTCCAACAGTATTAACGGTAACAACTACGTCGTTATTTATAAACAACTTATACTTTTCATTTTCTTCATCCAATCGATTTCCGTTATGGGGCCCACACAAAGCTTCGCCGTCGTACGAATATTCCCCGACAGTAAGAATATTCCATGACCAAACTAATATTCCCCGCAAACAATGAATATTTTATAACCACTTGCTTATTTGAAATATTTGCACATTTTACCCATAACTAACCACATTAATCAAATCAACCCTTACTATTTCAAAATAATAAATAGAGGAAATTTAATTTCATTAATAATAAGTTGGGGTCTTACAACCTCCCCTCCTTATGAAATTTTGTCCTTGAAATTAACATACGTACCTGGTGTTTCGAAAAGGTGAGGATACCTCACTTTCATTTCCGTTTCCAACTCCCAGGTCATTTCCTCTATAGCATGGTTTCTCCATAAAACTTTGACTTGTGGTATGACCTTTGTGCATAGGACATGCTCCTTCCTATCCAAGATCTTGACAGGTACCTCTTCGTTCACTAAGTCTTCGGCGATCTCGTCCGGTTCTAACTCAATAACGTGGTTTGGGCCTTTCACATATTTACGTAGCACAGATATATGAAAAATATTATGAACACGAAACATACTTGGAGGTAACGCGAGTCTATAGGCTACATTTCCTAGTCGGTCAAGAATCTGAAATGGACCAATAAATTATGGATTGAGCTTTCCTCTCTTCCCAAATCTTGTAACTCCCTTCTATGGAGTAACACGTAACAATACATGATCCCCAATACTAAATTCCACGTCCTTTCGATGAAGATCCGCATAACTCTTTTGTCGATCCTGTGCCGTTTGTATACGTTGTCGAATCATTTGGATCTTTTCCGTAGTCATACGTACCAACTCGGGTCCCAACAATGTTGCTTCACCCACCTCATCCCAACATATTGGAGATCAACACTTTCGTCTATATAATGATTCAAATGGAGCCACACCTATACTTGCCTGATAACTGTTGTTGTAGGAGAATTCCACCAATGGTAAATTCTTATCCCAACTCCCTTTGAAGTCTAGGACACAGAGTCTTAATAGATCTTCAAGAGTTTGGATAGTCCTCTCTCGATTGTCCGTCTGCTTTGAGGATGGTATGTCAATCGAATTGTAAATCTGCGCCCATAGCTTTTTGCAAACTAACCCAAAATCGTGAAGTGAATCTTGGGTCACGATCTGAAACTATGGATACTGGCATGCCATGCAATCTCACAATCTCATTTACGTACATACTAGCAAGACGTTCAAGGGAATAAGTCTCCCGTATCGGCAAGAAATGAGCAGACTTGGTTAATCTATCAATAATAACCCAAATATAATTTATGCCTTGAGAAATCGTGGGAAGACCCGTAACAAAATCCATGGTAATGTGTTCCCACTTCCATTTCAGAATCTCAAGTGGTTGCAATGGACCCTTAGGCACTTGATGCTCCGCCTTTACACGTTGACAAGTTAAACACCTCGAGATAAACTTTGCAATCACTCTCTTCATATTGTTCCACCAAAATGTATGTCGCAGATCATGATACATTTTGATACTTCCAGGATGGATTGCAAATGGTGTATTGTGTGCCTCCATCATGATCTTGTTTTTCAAATCAGAGTCGTTAGGAACACAAAGTCTGTAGTGTACTCGAAGTATTCCTTCTTCATCGATTCTTGCTTCTAGAATAACACCTTCTTGTACTTTCTTCTTCATACGCATTAGCTCCGGGTCTGTGGCTTGAGCAACTTTAACTTTATCGATTAAAGTTAGTTCTATGCGTATACTTGATATCATCGCACTCGTTCCTGCATATGATCTTCTACTTAACACGTCAACTACCACGTTGATTTTCCAGGATGGTATTGAATGGTGTGGTCATAATCTTTTAACAGCTCGAGCCAACGTCGTTGCCGCATGTTGAGTTCCTTTTGGGTGAATAAATATTTGAGGCTTTTATGATCTGAATATATTTCTACTTTCTCCCCATATAGATAGTGCCTCCAGATCTTTAGCGCGAAAACGACTGCTGCCAACTCTAGATCATGAGAAGGATAATTCTTGTCATACTCTTTAAGTTGTCGCGAGGCATAGGCTATGACTTTCCCACGTTGCATAAGAACACATCCTAACCCTTTGCCCGAAGCATAGCTGTAGATAACAAATCCATCCGAACCAGATGGTATTGTCAGAACAGGTGACGAAATGAGCCTCCTCTTAAGCTCTTGGAAACTCTTTTCGCATTCCTCGCTCCATACGAATTTGGTATCTTTTCGAGTCAGCTGAGTTAACGGAGTAGCGATTTGAGAAAATCCTTCCACAAATCTCCGATAATAACCAGCTAAGCCCAGAAAGCTACGTACTTTGGTTACCGACTTTGGTTGCTCCCAATTTTGTATTGCTTCAATCTTCGCCAGGTCCACAGATATTGCATGTTTTGACATCACGTGCCCAAGGAATGCTACTTCCTCAAGCCAGAACTCGCATTTCTTCAACTTGGCATATAACTTGTTTTCATGAAGCCTTTGGAGTATCAGCTTCAAATGGTGCTCATGATCTTCATGGCTTTTGGAATATATGAGGATGTCATCAATAAAGATAACAATGAACTGATCCAAATATTCCTTGAATATTCAGTTCATCATATCCATAAAAGCCGCAGGAGCATTAGTTAATCCAAAAGACATGACTATGAATTCATAATGCACGTACTGAGTTCTAAAGGCAGTCTTTGGAATATCCTCAGTTCTAATCTTCAGCTGATGATATCCAGAACGAAGATCAATTTTTGAAAAGAATTGTGCTCCTTGCAACTGGTCAAACGGGTCATCAATATGAGGTAGCAGATACTTATTCTTGATAGTGACATGATTTAATCCCGGTAGTCAATACAAAGTCGCATACTCCCGTCTTTCTTCTTTACGAATAAAACAGGAGCACCCCAAGGAGATGTACTAGGACGAATAAAACCGATGTCCAACAACTCCTGTAGTTGGACCTTTAACTCCTGAAGTTCAATAGGAGCCATTCGATATGGGGTTTTAGAAATGGGCTTTGTACCAGGTTCAAGATCAATAAAGAATTCAACTTCACGTTCTGGTGGTAGACCGAGAAGTTCTTTAGGAAATACGTCAGGAAATTTACTAACAACAGGAATATTATTCAAATCTGACGTGTCTTTATTCAAATCCATAACATGGGCTAAGAAAGATTGACATCCATTTTTTAATAAATGAATGGCTTTATGGCTTGATATAACAGTGATTGATTTTAGTGGTTTAGTTGCTTGAATTCGTACAACAGGTTGATTATGAATATGAAAACTAACAACCTTACGAAAATAATAAATTTTGGTATGATCAGTAGTTAACCAATCAATCCCTAAAATCACGTCAAATGCAAGTATCTTTAAATAGATAAGGTCAACAGGTAAGGTGATGGTGCCAACTTGGATCAAACAAGATTTATAAACAGTGGATGTGATGAAAGTTTCTCCTAACGGAGTCTCCACAAATAAATCAAAGTCTAATTTCTCCGGACTCAAGTTTAAACGTTGAACACAAACAGGAGAGATAAATGAATGGGTAGCACCGATATCTAGTAAGGTATAAACTTCGCAAGAATTTATGATTAGCTTACCCGTGATCACCTCGTTAGGGTTCCTCGCATTTTGACCAGTCACGACAAACACTCTTCTAGGAACCGTTGACTTTGACTTTTCTAGGACAGCCTTTTGAGTCACCATCCCCTCTATACTTGGTTTCGCTGTTGTACAATCTCGAGCGATATGTCCTTCCTTTCCGCAATTATAACATACCTTGACTTGGTAATTTGCTTGACCCACGTTTCTGCCTTAATCGGATCTGGCTTTCCCCAGAATTCTGGTGGTCCCAACTCCTTGAACTACTTGGCTGTGACAAACCGTGAAACTGCAAAAAACTTCTAAACATCTCGTCGTTCATCGTCTGCTCAGTGGTGTTGTTTACAGGAGGAACATTGCTAGCCTATTACACGTTCTCCTCATTGGTGAGTACAGGCGTCTCCACGGTCTCATTTACTCCACTGATAACATTCTCAGTTGCCATTCTCAAATACTGCCATAAAACAAGGGTTAATTAAACAAATTACATATAACATAATATCCCTATATTATGACCGACCAACAAATAAGCTTAGGTAGGACACACTAGCGAAAGATTTACTCATCTCTCCCCTCCTAGTTCTATTCCCCGATCTCTACCAGAGCCTATCCCTAAGCTTTGATACCAACTGTGACACCCCCAAAATAGGTATACATCACCCATTCTGAGTCGCCAAATACATGGTATAGAAATAACTACAACTTTATTAATACAATTGTCGTGCAAAATACGATAACACTTAAACTGTGAGTTTAAATGCAAATATTGTCATCTAGATAATATCCACACTCAAATAAGCCCTCATTACAATTATTGATACATTATTTTAGAAAAATGGTGAGGACTACTAAAACAACTCTCTAGAACCATCATTCCATACCCCGACTAGAACTCGCTACATTCTCGCCTCCTTAGAAGAAAAATGGAACAAAAAGGAAAAGGGTGAGCTAACTAGCCCAGTAAAGAATATTATGACTAAGATAATATAGAACAAATTATCGCTAGTCTTCAACAGGGAAAAAATCTGATAAAATACAATAGACAACAAGTTTCAGATTAATATTCGCAGCGGAAATAATAATTCATAGATGAGTTATGTAGAGAATGAAATCTACTATTATCTATGAATTTAAAAGTCTATCATCAATATTTTATCCCTGTAACATCAATCAGTATTCATCTTGAATCAAATATTCATCTTTGCACTACAGGCTAAAGATATTCATCAGTTGGTCATGTTCATCTCAACACCTTTTCATTTTTACACTACGGGCCGAAGATATTCATCAGAAAATCATTAATCTTTGCACTACAAGCCAAAGATATTCAGTAATATCATCATTTAGGACTGTGGATGATGAAAAATATTTTAAAGAAAACGAATCTAGTGAAACTAAGGAACAAATATTAAGGATTCATACTTTAAACAATTCGAGTTCAAAAATACTTCATAAATACTCATAGTGAAATAAAATTCAAGAATGATCAAAACATGGATACAATCAAAGCTAGTATCCATAATAGATATTTTGGACAAAAAATGAAAATTTAATTTTTTGTGAATAGTGTTAGATTCGTGAATAGTCTGCCGAGATATCGTGAATAAGAACCCCAGACACTAAAAGACAACAATTTCACAAGAAAAATCTTACCAATATTCCGGCATAATGATATTGAAAGAAATAATATCATTTTTAAAAAATAATATCTCTTACCTCGAAAAGACAGTACGTCTGACTGGAATACTAGATATAGTACTGAAGGGAACTTGCACCGTATAGCAACACTCAAAGTATCAAAATACTCACAAGAATACACTCGATAATATAGAGAGAAAAAGTGAGAAAAAACTTTAGTTTCTGGTGTAATTTTCAATTCTAACCTAAGCACCCTATTTATAGGAAATTGCTTAGAACACCAAAGTAGAAAATTTAATAAAATATTATTATTATTTTTAAAATTTCTTATGCCCACTTTTGAAGATCTGAATTCAGCAATTTATATCACATGCACGACCCACTCAACTCACCAAAAACGTTTTTCTTAAAAAACATAATTAAAACTTCAAAAATTAATTATTCTGGAACTTCGGAACTTCAATAATTCATAATAAATAGCCCTTTTCAGAAAAATTCGAACCTTATGTCTTTTCCATAGGAAATTCCATTATCTATAACTTTGTAAGTTTAAGTTTTTCCAAATTCCAAGCAAAAATTGACCGAAATCCACATACGAATGATTTTACAGGCTATAATCAAATTTCAGTCAAGAAATGGGTTCCACAAACATGAAAAACATGTTTTAAATTTTTTTAGTAATAAAAATACTCCTCCTCCTCATATACTCATATATCCCACATTCATTACAAAAATATCACCGTTATTATATTATTAAAATATAATAATATATTTAAATAAATTATTTTATCAGAAAAGATAAAATATCAATTTTTCAACAATTGTCACTTTAAAATTTTCTTCATCTATATCCACATAAAATGAATATTTTCCTTACCATATAAATCAATAATTAATTATTCACAAATAATATTATAGAATCACATTACTGGCAACCAGGTCGTTCCTAGGAAAGAAGGGGCTTTCCAATAAGGATTTCTCCTTACTAGCGTGGAATTAGGTGACCAAACCTCTACTTGTACAGAACTTTCTAGACATTGCCAATAATGTTATCTAATAATATTATTCAAATAATATGAATTATTGATCTGATAATGAAAATATTGTGTAGTGACAATTATTGAAACAACAATAATATAAAATATCAACGTAGCAATTATTGAATCAATAAAATAAAATATTGAATAAGAACTCACTGTAACAATTATTGAGTAAAGGCCTTTCACGTAAGAATCAATAATTGGTGCAATCTGGTAATATTCTTGTATTTTAACCAATTTGGGTATTCTAACAAGATTAACGGTAACAACTATGCAGTTATTTATAAACAACTTATACTTGTCGTTTCTTTATCCAATCGCTTTCCGTTATGGGGCCCACACAAAGTTGCGCCGTCGTACAAATATTCCCCGACAGTAAGAATATTCCACGACCAAACTAATATTCCCCGACAACAATGAATCTTTTATAACCACTTGCTTATTTGAAATATTTGCGCATTTTACCCATAACTAACCACATTAATCAAATCAACCCTTACTATTTCAAAATAATAAATAGAGGAAATTCAATTTCATTAATAATAAGTTGGGGTCTTACAGTAAACGTAGTAGCCGGTGCATTAAGTAAGAAAGGTGGGGAAAAGCTATCAATGTTAACGACTCAGAATGAGTTAATAACAGAGATGGCAAGAACAGAGTTAGAAGATAATTTATGGAATTTGGGGTAGAAATGTTATTCACAATGTAGACTCAATCCACGAAAATGGAATGAGTTAAGGAGGTACAACTAAGTAACGAGAATAGCAAGTGAATGAAGAAGAGTAGGGAGGATGAAGAGAAGATCAAGTATAATCTTGTTTTGAAGGACGAGTTTGAGTTTCAAATAATTCTAAGTTAAAAGAAAAATAGTGAGTACAGCCGTAATTTGAGATGCTTGATACATCCAGGTAGTACTGAGATGTATTAAGACCTTCGATGGAACTTTGGTTGCCCAAATATGGAAGAGAGATAGCGTAATGTGTTAGTAAATGCTTAACTTCCAACTCAGATTATTGATAGGATGGGACAAGTTATGTGAAATATGATAATACCTTCGGTGAAGGTGAAATGGAGTACCACAATGCCGAAGAAGCAATGTGCGAACTAGAGATTAAAATGAAGAAATTTTTTCCTCATTTGTTTATGCGTTATAGCGAGATTCTGGGGACAGAATCCTTATAAGGGGGGAAGAATGTAATGTCCGAGAAAATTGAATTTTTATGAGAATTAAATTTTTATTTGATTATGTGGATTAAATAAATTTAATTAATTATATATGTGAGTAAGCTATGTGAAGGTCGTTCTATGACCTAGAAGGTGCGAATGTGGTTAGGATTTTGGCCACGTGATAGAATTAAAGTGTTTGAATTTCCAAGACGAAAATAAAAGTTTTTCGAGAAATTTTCGTAAAAACACTATTCACTGATTTCTGCTCGGGAATTATTTTTGAACTTCCGACAAACTCGTAATGATATAATTCTAAGACAAGATGGAATATCTAATAATATTTTAGTTATGGCAAATGAAGTTTTCGCTTGCCGACTTAAAACCTAACGGTTAGGGAAAGTGATTTCTGAGAAGGAATTGAAATGTGTATAATGAATTAAAGTGATGATCGTATAATACGTAGGTATTATACGAGGTAATGAATATGAATATGATACCAGGTCTGGATGAAAGCCACTTTAGAGTGGCGCCGCGACGTGGAGTAAGGAAGGAAAGCTGGCACCGTAGCGCCAACATTAAGAGAAGCCCAGAGAGGAAAGGTTATGAATATAAAGGGAAAACAAGTTATTGATAATGAAATATATCAATGCTAAACCTATGTAACATCATTAAAGGATGTTATAAACCTTAAGTATAATACTAAAGGTTGGAGGTAAGTCAATTGAATGTGAACGTGAAGGATATGCAATAAGCGTACTTAATCAAGGATGATCGAGTATCGATTAATAACGTAAGAACGTTAGTACGCCGTGAGGAAGGATGATTAACTCGAAATGAGTTGTATTAATGAAATAATTTCAGTTAAGTCATAGAAGAGAAAGAAGTTGGTAAGAATAATTTAATGCGATAGCCGGAACCAATAATAACAAATCTAATACACGACTAGATTGAGAAGAAGGGTAAGATTCATTAGGAACCATGTATGTTCATTCATTACGTAATGTGGTATGTTATGTGGTTGTGTTGTAGAGACCGTAAAGACTCAAAGGGAAAGTAATTTTACTGTAGCAGAAGCTGAAGGAAAGTTTTCTTAACGCTTGTCTAACCTTCGTGTTAGCCAGGTTTTCAATTATTCATGTTATGAGATGCATGAATTGTTTTACGAAAGGGTCGATGCCAGTTTTAACTCGGCTAGACTAATCTTAAAAGATTGATTGATTTCTTTACAAGTCTTTCAATATAGAATTGATAACGCTATCCTGCGCCAATTGTTTGGTAAGAATTCAAGGTAAGCCTGAGTATGAATAAACAAATGTATTTTACATCGATTATTCGATGGGCACGCGAGGTTGCAAAAACTTAAACGTTAATATGTTTAATGGATGAGTGTTGATCAACATAGAGTACTATAGGCTGATCACCTAGAAGTGCTCATAAGAAATATCGGACTTACGGTCTTAGTGTCGGGTTATCCTTTTCGTGAATAAAAGATAAAGAGAATGTTCATGGTCTATGGACCTTCTCAGAATTTTACAAGTTACTATATGTACTTCAGAATTGGTTTATAAGATGAGAAGTGCTATTCAATGTTTTATAGTACTTCATAACTATTGTTCAGTTATTGAAGAATAATCATATGATTCACGAAGTGGTATCTTTATAATATATTGTTAGACTTGCTGAGCTAGTTATGCTCACTTCTTGCTTGAATCATATGATTGCAGCTAAGGTCGAGCGAACCGAGGGTTGTAGTTGAGATAAAGGCAAGGTGAAGATGAATGATTAGTTTATTCTTTAATAGACTAGTATGTTTGTATGAATTATATTATGACGAACAAAGAATGTAATGGTTTCAAAACTTGGGAACGAGATGTATTATTATTAATGTAATAAGAATGTCATTGATACACACATTTTGATGTTGTTTCAATAGAATGAATGTATAGTTATGAGTACCGTGTAACACCATCTGTCGTGTTGGAAGATACACGAATTTGGGGGCGTCATAGGTTGCTATCAAAGTCGTAGTTAGAGAAGCTCGATACATCCAGGTAGTACTGAGATGTATTAAAACCTTCGATGGAACTTTGGTTGCCCAAATATGGAAGAGAGATAGCGTAATGTGTTAGTAAATGATTAACTTCCAACTCAGATTATTGATAGGAAGGGACAAGTTATGTGAAATAAGATAATACCTTCGGTGAAGGTGAAATGGAGGAACCACAATGCCGAAGAAGCAATGTGGAAACTTGAGATTAAAATGAAGAAAATTTTTCCTCATTTATTTATGTGTTGTAGCGAGATTCTGGGGACAGAATCCTTATAAGGGGGAAGAATGTAACGTCTAAGAAAATCGGATTTTTATGGGAATTAAATTTTTATTTGATTATGTGGATTAAATAAATTTAATTGATTATTTATGTGAGTAAGCTATGTGAAGGTCGTTATATGACCTAGAAGGTGCGAATGTGGTTAGGATTTTGGCCACGTGATAGAATTAATGTGTTTGAATTCCCAAGATGAAAATAAAAGTTTTTCGAGAAATTTTCGTAAAAACACTATTCACTAATTTTTGCTCAGGAATTATTTTTGAACTTCCGAGAAACGTGTATTGATATAATTCTAAGATGAGATGGAATATCTAATAATATTTTAGTTATGGCAAATGAAGTTTTTACTTGCGGACTTAAAACCTAACGATTAGGGAAAGTGATTTCCGAGAAGGAATTGAAATGTGTATAATGAATTAAAGCGATAATCATATAATACTTAGGTATTATACGAGGTAATGAATATGAGTATGATACTAGGTATTATACCAGTATGTATGAATGATGGTATGCCATATATAAATAAGTATACGAGTTGGAATATGAGATTAATATGTAGATTATACGTTATAAGGCTTTAAGCCAAATGTAATGGACTTGTAGGATTGTGTAGGAAATTGTAATATCCAATAGGAATTATGATAAAGCCCAAGTGTAGGAATGGATAAGTCCAAACTGAATTAATGAACAAGCCCAAGTGTTTGTTAAATGCAAGCCCAAAGTATAAGTTAAGTTAATTAAGCTAATTAAATGTAAAGCCCAAAGTAAGAATCCATTGGGTAAGCATGAACCATGGGGAAACCCATGGGTGATCTAAAGTGATGAGCAAGTAAACTTAATGGTTAAGTAAAAGATAAGTTAAGTAATGGCCAAGTAAAGTGCTTATACTTGGTGGCTAAGTAAAGTGCTTATACTTGATGGCTAAGCGAAGGATAAGTTATTTGATGAGTAAGTTAAGTAATGACCAAGTAAATGTGGTGATCAAGTAAACTTGATGGTTAAGCTACGAATAGTAAGGAGGTGGATGGCTTATTGACCATTAAGCCCTCATTTAGTGATTTCTCTAAATAGAAGGATGCTAGCTCATTTGTTGGTTGTTTTAATTTCATCCAACATCTTAAGTACTTATTGGTTAGGGAGAAAAAGCTAGAAAAAGTTAGACTTTGTTAATTCAAGAAGCAAGAAGAAGAACAAAACTTAATCAAGTGATCTTTAAGGGTAAGATCCTAAACCATGATTTTCTTTCTCTTCAATTGTTAGAGAAGTGAGTAGTGGTAGAACACGTATGCTAAGAAGAAGTTGGAATGATTAATCAAAGGACTCAAGCCTTAATAAGTCATGAATAAGCAATTTGTAATCATATAAGTTATAAACTTATGAAGAACAAGTAAGAACTTATCATGTATATAAGTTAATGGGATATGTATGTTAAGATGTTAGTATGATGGATTGAATCCATTTGAAACAATGAACAAATCTCAAGTAACGAAGTTATTGCAGAATTCACGAGTTTGGATGATAATCGTCGAATTAGTGAAATTCTCGGAATGGAAGTCAAATTTTGCTGTTAAGCTTGGAAACGTTAGTTTTTGATGGAGTATAGTCTCATTTGGCATTCTAGAGTTCCGGACTTAAGAATGACCGAATTTTGACTTAGAATGAAGAAGCGAGCGTTGAACGTTCATGAACGTTTATCGTTTTTGTTAAATTTAACTAATAGGTGACTTTTGAGTTAACGGATTCAAAAATAGAAAATTCTTGCATGAACACATAGAGTATGTAATTTGTGAGCTAATGGATTTTGAACGAGCCAATTCAGACATATAACTCAGAAGTTATGAGTCCGGGAAATTCGTTTGTGTAATAAACTATCAAAACTGTTTGGTACTGAGGTCTGGAGCCATAGCGCCAGACAAAGCAAACTAGGTGGCACCGCAGCGCCAAGAGTGTCTGGTAGATACTGAAGTCTCGTACTGCAGCGTGGCCTTTTAAACGGTAGTTGGCACCGCAGCGCCAGGTCTGGATGAAAGCCATTGTAGAGTGGCACCGCGGCATGGAATAAGGAAGGAAAGCTGGCGTCGTAGCGCCAACATTAGGAGAAGCCTGGAGAGGAAAGGTTATGAATATAAAGGGAAAACAAGTTAATAATAATGAATCCTATCAATGCTAAACCTAATGTAACATCATTAAAGGATGTTATAAACCTTAAGTATAATACTAAAGGTTGGAGGTAAGTTAATTGAATGTGAACGCGAATGATATGCAATAAGCATACTTAACTAAGGATGATCGAGTTTCGATTAATAACGTAAGAATGTTAATAAGCCGTGAGGAAGGATAATTAACTCGAAACGAGTTGTATTAATGAAATAATTTCAGTTAAGTCATAGAAGAGAAAGAAGTTGGTAAGAATAATGTGATGCGATAGTCGGAACCAATAATAACAAATCTAATACATGATTAGATTGAGAAGAAGGGTAAGATTCATTATTAGGAACCATGTATGTTCATTCATAACCTAATGTGGTATGTTATGTGGTTATGTGTTGTAGAGACCGTAAAGACTCAAAGGAAAAGTAATTTTACTGTAGCAGAAGCTGAAGGCCAGTTTTCTTAATGCTTGTCTAACCTTCGTGTTAGCCAAGTTTTTAGTGATTGATGTTATGAGAAGCATGAATTGTTTTACGAAAGGGTCGATGTCAGTTTTAACTCGGCAAGACTAATATTAAAAGATAAATTGATTTCTTTACAAGTCTTTCAATATAGAATTGATAACGCTATCCTACGCCAATTGTTTGGTAGGGATTCAAGGTAAGCCTGAGTATAAATAAACAAATGTATTTTACATCGATTATTCGATGGGCACCCGAGGTTGCCAAAACATAAACACAAATACTTTTAACGGATGAGTGTTGATCAACATAGAGTACTACAGGCTGATCACCTAGAAGTGCTCGTAAGAAATATCAGACTTACAATCTTAGTGTCGGGTTGGCCTTTTCTTGAATAAAAGCTAAAGAGAATGTTCATGGTCTATGGACCTACTCAGAAATTTCCAAGTTACTATATGTACTTCAGAATTCTTTTATAAGATGAGAAGTGCTATTCAATGTTTCATAGTACTTCATAACTATTGTTCAGTTATTGAAGAATAATCATATGATTCTCGAAGTGGTACCCTTATAATATATTATTAGACTTGCAGAGCTAGTTATGCTCACTTCTTGCTTGAATCATATGATTTCAGCTAAGTTCGAGCGAACCAAGGGTTCCAGTAGAGATAAAGGCAAAGTGAAGATGAATGATTAGTTTATTCTGTAATAGACTGGTATGTTCGTATGAATTATATTATGACGAAAAAAGAATGTAATGGTTTCAGAACCTAGGAACGAAATGTATTATTATTAATGTAATAAGAATGTCGTTGATAAACACATTTTGATTTTGTTTCAATAGAATGAATGTACAGTTATGAGTACCGTGTAGCACCATCTGTCGGGTTGGAAGATACCCGAATTTGGGGGCGTCACAGGTACGATATGAACTCATGAGGAGTTGTATATGAGGAGATACGAAGAATTCGTATCGAACAAAGAGAAAGTTAAGAATGACATAAAGTTAGGTGAAATTTCAATTGAGGACCTATGTCAGCAGTTGAGTTGTATTATTCCTTGTTATAGGCGGGGAATTGTACTTGGTGTAAAAAACACTTAGTTTCTGGCACTGATAATCATTAAAATGTCTGTGTCGCGCTATTTTCTATATACTTGTTGAGAAGGTCATTCTTTTCTCAGGTGTATAACAGATAGGTAGGGTATAGGTAGAGAACATAGGATTAAGTACAAGTTCTTAAAACTCATACTTATGATAAGTTCGTGAGTCATGATCATATGGTATGTTTTGAACCCCTCAGCGAATGGACGCCTATGGTCTAACTAGGGTAAGTTCCTAAACTCATATGATTATGGCAAGTTCCTTGATTTCCAAAGTGTGGTAAGTTTGATGAACTATATTGAGTATATATATGTTATGAAGTTAGAAATTTTGGTATAGTGAGCATTGATGGTGTTGAAGATTGGTAGAATGAAGCAATGGAGTAACGATTGAAGTTAATGGAGAAACGTGGATTTTCTAAATTTTCTAGCTCTGCTAGATTTTCAAAATTTATTAAATTCGTGCTGAAGTTTGCACCTTTATTTTCTCAAAAAACTTTGGATCATGTGATTGAACCAATGATGTTTAAAAACAATACCGTTATTCATACGTCTATGCTAATTGTTTCGGCTAAGACAAAAATGATTTGAAAATTTTCAAAATGTATTTCTAACCATGTGCATCATTTGATATGGTGTAAAATGGTAAATGATGGAGTCATCAATGCAGTTAAACCTAGTATTGGTTGTGATCGAAAGATCGTCAGCCCACTATGATGTGATGTAATCTGACAAAGTCAGATAATGACAGAATCCTCAACGTACTATTAATTTGGTACGATATCATGATGTCTAAGATATTTGATTCGGCTAGACGACTTTTGTAAAATATTTATGGAATTCAAGCATTTTGAGTATTTGTGCCAAACTAGATTGCTCTGGTGCGGATTCAAATGTGGAAAAGCTGAGGTGAACAACCCTTATAAGGGGACATTTTTTGGGGACAATGGTTCTGAGCCTAACACATGCAGTTGTTACAAAACACTACGTTGCGGCCCAACGTAGTGGTACAATAGGTTGGCCATCTAGTGTACGTATGGAGGGTGTTCTCAGTCTTTGTGATTGATAAACACTCTGGTTTGCAGTGTGAAGGATTGTGTTGAAGCACTAGTTCACGGTCTTGTGTGACCCCTCACCATAATTTGGAATTTGAGTTATTCATACTACTTCCCGATTATTAAAAATTCGTGGAAGATTCTTATTCTTCTGAATAATGAAAGTTGTAAGTAGAATGTTCCTTAAAAAGAAGAATGTGGTAGAATGCAAGTGAGAAAATTATAATAAAACTTTCAAAAAGAGAATGGATAAAATTATTCAAAAGAATATGTAATATTCAAAATAGCACCGAGTAGAGGAGGTTTCGGTGATTCCGAGGACAGAATCCTTATAAGGGGGTGAGGATGTAAGAACCCGATTTTTTAGAAAATATTTAAATAAGAATTTAGTAAATAAAATTCGTAAAGCATGAGATGGGTTCGAAGAAGAAATATAAATGTATTCATTCTCATTCCTCGTTATTTGGAATGCTACTATCCATACATAAATCATATATTATTACCCAATAAAATAATATTTAAACCATAAGTCCATTAAACATTTTTGAAATCACCAATTTCTTGAGTTATATCCCAGTAAGTATCATTAAATTAAAAGGCTAAATCCCAGTGTTATCTAACCTTCATCGTAAACATCATTCAAGTTGGTTGTTTGTGGAAATAAATATTTATTACATTACATCATTATTAAAAATCTAGTACTTCATTCCCACAAGATCATCCATACATTTAAACTAAAAAATAAAAAATATTTAAACCATAATCCTCCCTTAAAGTAGGTTACATTTTTAAACAAAACAATCCTGTGTTATCACTTGTAAATTTATTTTACCATTATTAAAAGTTTATGATCATCACAATTTGCATCAGTCAAGGTTCATCTACCTTCTCCACTTTAGTCAGCAATGAGTTTATAATATGTAAGAGTGAGCAAAACAATTGCTCACTGAATATAACAATGAATCAACAGGAGAATAATAATAATAACTTCCAACAATAGGTTCATCAAGACTGAATAGTACTCTAACAATGATAATCAGAACTGGAATCCAAAATATGGAATAAACATAACTGAGGGTCACAAGCCCATGAACCATGTCCAGAGTTGCGAGTAATCTTTCAACTCCAACTTTAAAAGTCATAAGACTATAAGGACACCTCGTACTTAGGGGGATCAACCCTTCATACAATGTATTGTGCACAAACATTTTAACGCTTAAATGTAAATTATCCCCAATAATAATAGGGTTGTTCATCTCAAGATTTAGAGTACAAGTCCGCACTAAAGAGAGTTTGGTTTGGATAAGCTTTCAAGGGTAATTTTAAGTTTAATCTAACATCAACTAGAGGACTAGTTGAATCAATAGTGTTTGATAATCACAACAGATGTTTGATAACAACATAACATAGAATAATTGAGAATCATAAATGAACTGATTATACATATTAAACTCATGCTTGAAATAACTATAGAGCATAAGTATTCAATAAAATGAATAAAATGGTTAACCTTTGCTTGAACAGTAAATAAGCTAAGGTTAGAGTCTTATAATATTAGAATTGAAATTATTGAATGTACATTAACTGATAGCAAGCTGGAAACTAAAAACTTGCCCAACAAGGTATTAACTCAAGTAAAGAAATAAAACATTTCAATAATAGAGATGGGAGTTCAAAAACAACGTTTATTATACAATAATAGAACTTAAGAAACTTGTTTAACTATAAACAAGTTAGAATGAATCAATCAAATGAGAATTTCAAATAACATTAGAGTTAAAGTTTGCTCGAATTAATTTTGAGAACAATTAGCTTATTCAATAACAGTTAAGATAATAAGCTTGCTCAATCAAAAAAAAAAGTTACACAATATAGTAATATAACTAACTCAACGAAAGTGTAGAGTTAGAAAACTTTCTCAATATAAAAAGATAGGGTTTAGAAACTTGCCTCGAGCGTATGCTACAATATTAAACTCGCGTTCACCTACACATTGGTTTAAAACCACATTATCTATTAGATATGCTAGCATACCAAAACATGTAAATTTCTAGCTAAACTTACCATTTTAGCACAAGTCTTTCTTTTACCATTTACATTTCAGAATTCCAAAGTGTTTACTTCGCAACACTCGCCTAACATTCATCAGGTATACTAAGTTATCACATAATGCGCTCAAATTTACTAATCATTTTTACCACTTTGAATTCACTAACCCCATAACACAACTCTGCTTTTAGCCTTGTTGTTACATGTTGACACATTACCATAACCTTAAGCTAAGCTACAAAAAGAACGACCAAAGTCTGCAGAAATTAGCGCACTTTAGTGTCTCGAATATGGGCACTCGGCGGCCAGCGCCAGCTTTATACATCGGGATGTGGCATGCTCGCTTAAGACGTCACCACACACACTACTAATTCAAAATTCAGTTTTATGTAACGTAACTTCGCACTTTTCTTAAGCCAACTAACACGAATTTCTCCCACCAAACAAAGGATAATAACACGAAAATAAATATACAACTATCATAAACATGATTGCTAACATATACAACCACTTAACACAATTTAACAACCACTAAAACTATTTTAATTTCTCAATTTTCATGTTTTCATGAAAACTCAATTTTCTTGACATTCATCCTAAAAAATCATCATCACCGTGACTTCAATATACATGACCAAATCATCTCATTCAAATTACGTTATGTTCAGATCTCAATGAACTACCATATACAAGCCGCCAATTTATAGTTTCACACATGAATTGGCCACTAAAATTGATACTTATATAGCTACATATGAAAACATATATACTGACAAAAATTTTCTACTATTAACTATAATTAGCATACGTATTCTAGTTTAGCCATAAACTCTAGTATTATAAATTACACATAAATTGCAACAACTAAATTTCTACAACAAGCCAAGAGAATTTGGATTCACGGAGTATATAGAATTTTGCCGTGAAACACATATACATGCTTATAATATAGTGATTACGGAACATACCTTTTGTTACTTAACTGAAATTCTTGCTAAACTCACTGGAATTTGATGTGAAATTTTTAAGACTCTCTCAATTTTCTATGAAGCTCTCAAACTCACTCAATTCTCTGAACTCTCAAGCTTGGAAAATAGAATGCATAATAAGAAAATCAACTGGTATTCAAGCGCAAGAATAAAACTGATAACCCTTAATAACACTACTAATTGCAAAATCAGTTACTAACGTATATAATATAAATATATTATATTTATTATTTTAATTTATTTTATTTATATTATTTATTTTCAAAAATTAGAAATTCCAAAAGCCATAAGGCTTGTTTGGAAAACTCTTTAAATTTTAAAGAATTAAAATACTTTTAAGCTTGTTTGGCAAAAAACTAAATTAAACCCTTTTTAATTTATTTTAATAAACACTTTAGTTTATAAATTATAATCACATATTATTTATTTGGATCTCCATATCCAATATTAACCAATTAAATTAATCAAATACTATACTTTTTAATTAAATATACCATTTTAGCAAATATTACTAAAATTATAATTTTCATTTATAACTTTATTTAATAATTTAATATATCATTTAAATTATTAAATCAAAACAACAAAGATAACATCTCATGTTATTTTACCGCTTCTCTAAATTATAAATTAATTTAATTTAGAAAATTCTCTAATACATTTAGATTCATCAACCATCACATCAATAAAATATTTAACAACAAACACCTCGAATAATATTTATATAACTCAATAAATATTTAAATTACAATTTGAAATTTTGGATCGTTACATCCTTCCTCCTTACAAGGATTCTCGTCCCTAAGTAATCACAATTTAAACAATCAAATCGCTCACATTCTCCCTACTTATAAAGATTCTGTCCCCAATCAAGACACGACTAAAACAAATAACTCAAGGTAATTCTTCATCATATCACTTCGAGTTCCCACGTAGCCTCTTCGACATTGTGGTTCCTCCATATCACCTTCATGTAAGGTATCACTTTATTCCCGAGCACTTGTTCCTTCCTCATCGACTATCCGGATAGGAATCTCTTCATAAGACAAATCTTTATTGAATCGCAATGGTTCATACTCAATCACATGCTTGTAATCGGGTTTATACTACGCAACATCGACATATGAAAAACATTGTGCACATGCTTCTAATTCTCGAGGTAAAGCTACTTCATAAGCCATCTCTCCCACTCTTCGCAATATTTCAAAGGTCCAATAAACCATGGGCCGAGCTTTCCTTTTCTTGCCAAAACAAATCTTCCCTTCCAAGGAGAAACTTTCAGAATACGAAATTTCCCGCTTCAAACTCACGACTCTCCTCAGGTTGATCAACATACTTTTTTCTCCGATCTTGAGCAAATACTAGTCTTGCTCGATGAGTTTGACAACTTTAAGCAGTCTCACCGAATCCGCTTCTGGGCCTAATAGTTGCCGCTCTCCAACTTCATCCCAAAGATAGTGGAGTTCTCGACTTTCACCAGATAACGCCTCAGATGGCAAAGATACCAATGCTTGAGTGGTAAATCGTTGTTGTATGCAAATTCCACCAACGGTAGATGATCATCCCGCCTTTTTGAAATCCATGATGCACGCCTCAGCATATCTTCAAGCATCTAGATCATTTTTTTTTCGCTTTCGCCCATCGGGCTTATGGATGATACGTCAGTGCTCATCTTCAATCAGGTTCCCATGCATTCTTGTAGTCTCTTCCAAAATTTGATGTGAACCCTGATCTTTGTCTCGATACAATTGACACTAGAACTCCATGTCTTGAGATGATCTCTTTAACGATAGCTTCGCTTAATGATCAAGATTAAATCTAATCTTTATTGGCAAAAGTGTGCGATTTTGTTAACTCATTCCACTATCACCCATATCGCATCAGATCCTTTCTAATTGCTGGAAGACCTACCACAAAATCCATTGTGATATGCTCCCATTTCCATTCTAGTATTTCCAATGGTTGAAGTAATCCGCTTGGTCTTTGATGCTCTACCTTCACTTTCTCGACATGTCAAGCACTTTGCAACGATTCTCAAAACATCTCTTTTCATGTTCTACCACCAAAAATGACGCCGCAAATCTTGATACATTTTTATACTTCCTGTGATGAATTGAATATCTTGAGCTATGTGCTTCCATCAAGATTTCTTCTTTAATATCCTCGAATCACCGAACCCAAATTCGCCCCTCAATCTTAGCATTCCCGCAAAGATCGACCGGTACTTCGCTTCTTTACCCTCGACTATACTTTGCTTTATTTTCTTGCATTCTTCATCCTCAGAATCGAGCATTTTTCACTTTGTCCACCAAAGTTGGACTAGCTTCCATCCGAACAATTTTTCATTTGATTCTTCTAGAAATTTGATTTCCAAATTTAGCCTCGCTTATCAATTGAAATGAGCTCCTCCTTATTAGTTAAGAACATCAACTTTTCTCGCTTTCCTACTCAAGGCATCTCGCAACCACGCTTTACTTTTCGGATGATAAAAGATCTCACAATCATAATCCTTTATCAATTCCATCCATCTCCTTTCACCGCATGTTCAGTGTCTTTCGTGTGAAAATATACTTCGCACTTTTATGGTCTCATGTAGATCTCACATTTCTCCGTAGAGATAGTGTTCCATATCTTCAAGTGCAAACACAACCGCCGCCAACTCTAAATCATGAGTCGATACCTTTTTCGTAGTCTTTTCATTGCCTTTTGATGCATACGCAATAACCTTGTTGTTCTACATAAGGACACAACCCAATCCCTTGTGTGACGCATCACTATACACCACAAAATTTCCTGTATTATCTGGTAATGACAACACAGGTGCCACACTGAGCTTCTTCTTCAATTCTTGAAAACTTTCTTCACACTTCTCCGTCCAAACAAATTTTACAGATTTTCTTGTCAAATTTGTCAACGGAGTGGCAATCTTGGAAAAATCCTGAATAAACCGTCTGTAATAGCCTGCCAATCCCAAGAAACTTCTCACTTCTGATGGAGTTCTTGGTTGTTCCCAATTTATCACAGCTTCAACTTTTGATGGATCCACGGAAATCCCATCATTATCGATTACATGCCCAAGAAATTGTACAATGCCCAAACCAAAATTCACATTTAGAGAATTTCACAGCATAACTTTTCTTTTCTTAACGCTCCAACGCCGATTTAAGTGGTCCACATATTCCTCTTGAGTTTTGGAGTACACCAAAATATCATCGATAAATACCACCATAAACTTGTCTAAAAATGGTTTAAACACCATGTTCATCAAATCCATGAACGCCAGCAGGGCGCGCTTGTCAAACCAAAAGACATCACCAAAATTCAGAATGTCCATACCGAGTTTGGAATGCCGCCTTCTGTACATCCTCCTTCCTTACTTTCAATTGGTGATATCCACTTCTCAAATCTATTTTCGAGAAATATCTAGCACCTTCAATTGATCAAACAAGTCATCTATTCTTGGCAACAGATATTTGTTCTTAATAGTGACCTTGTTCAATTCCCTATAATCAATGCAAAGACGCATCGACCCATCCTTCTTCTTCATGAATAACACCGAGGCTCCCCACTATGACACACTCGGGTTGAATGTACTTTTTATCTAGCAGCTCTTGTAGTTTCACCATTAGTTCCTTCATTTCCACCGGAACCATTCTGTACGGGGCCTTCGATATCGGAGCGGTTCCTAGCGTTAATTCGATCACGAACTCAATTTCTTGGTCTGGCGGAAGTCCTGGCAAATCCTCCGAAAACACGTCCACGAACTCCCTAACCACTGGTATCCAATTTCATACTTTTCTCCTTTTGAGTATCGACTATGTAAGCGAAATACCCTATATAACCCTGACTCAATAACTTTTTGGCCTGCATCATCGTTAGACATTTCATTTGTCTAGGCGATTTGCTACCATGAAAAACTACCTTTGACGGAGTCATAAGGTTTACACACTTTTTTTCAAGCAACAATTATCGCCCATAATTGAACAACCAATCCATTCCCAAAATAACATCGAACTCTCCGAGTTTTATCTGGATTAAATCTACTTTCATAACATTCCCTTAATGTTCACCTTACGCTCTTGTATACGAACCTAATCAGAATCACTTCCCTATTCGCAATTTCTATGTTTAAAGGGAATTTCAACTCTTCACAAGGTATTTCTAACTTCTTAACAAATTCATCGATATAAACGAGCAAGTAAGACCCTTAATCAAATAATACATATGCATCTATATCATTGATTGGGATAATACCCGACACGACATCTTTTGATTGCACCGCGCCCCTAAATCGTCCATGTTAAAGGTTCTAAAAGGGGCTTATTTGTTGTTGTTGGTCCAAAGAATAGTCAACAAGACCTCCACTAGCATTTCCTTTGCTTCCATTTGCCTCACCAGATCTCTTCTTAGGGCATTCACGCAGCAAAGTGATCCTTGATCCACACGTGAAGCAAAACGCTCTTCTTAGGTTGAGTGTAATTTGGGGATGTGACCCTCCGCCACAATTGAAGCATACTCATTTCCCCATCAAGCACACACCTCAGTGAAATTTCCCACATGTAACACATGCATCAAACTTCTTCTTTGTTGGTTTCCTCGCCGATTTCCAGCCCCCATTCGCTTTCCACTTCCTCTTCAAAGTTGTTGTTGCCATTTCCACCGCTACCACCACCACCATTTTTTTAGTCACCTTCACTTTTCTTCTTCCTCTCTCCCTCGTTATGTTTTGTTACCGCCTCATCCCCACTTTTTAGCGAGAATTGCTTTCTCCATCATCGCCGCAAACGCCTTCAATCGAATAGGAGACCCTATCAGATAAACAGTGGCTTCAAATTCCTCTGTCAAACCTCTTCACCTTGTGGTTCGTCTCAGGCCGACTTGATATGGCGCAAACCTCGCTTAACTCGTTGAATCTTACGGCATACCCGACAATCGACATCGCTCCCTCGCTTTTAGTTCCAAAAATCAACCTCTAGCTAACTCTTCAAACTCTCTGAAAATAGGTCTCAAGAACAACTCCTTAAACCTATCCTGTGTCATCATTCTCGTCCTTCCCGAAGTTTTGTTGGCCTCGCCACCAATAACTAGCCTCTGCTTTCAACATGAATGTTGCAAAAGCAGTCTTTTGATTATTTTCTACCCTAGCAACATCAAAAACCTTCTCGATTTCTATGATCCAGGTCTGTGCTTCAATTAGATTCATAGACCCATGGAATTCTGGTGGTCCAACCACCTTGAAGTCCTTAAACATAGTACCTTGGTTCTGAGGTTGATTCTGCAAAGCACCCATCAGTAACGTTACTAGCTGCTGAACTAGGTTTCCTTCCACATTGTTGGTGCTGTTTTCCTCAACGGTTCTCTGTCGTGGTGGTTGACGTCTTGGAGGCATTTTTTGGTAAAATACATCCATTAGCTTCTATTCAACCTTTTAAGTATTATATACTTAAGTTGCACATCATAAAAGTTTATCACATAAGACTTAACACTTTGAATAAAACAATAACTTTTATTCATTCATAATCTTTTAAAAATATCAAAACAATATCACCATGCTATTTCCATTACTTTCCTGAACTATAACAATTGCAGGACAACATTATCATCATCTATCCAATTGGTTATATCATACACGGGATTTCCATTTCATTTATTTTTTAATAATATATCAATTACATTCTCTACAATGTCCTACTAAGATATCACAGAGCTCTTACGACGCCTTTTCCTCCATAATTCTAACATTGTTCTACGATCCAATATGTATGATGGTAGCGTCTCGAAATCGAATCGGATAACCCATGACTCGATCTTGAGCTCGATTGATCACGGTGTTGAATACGTTGTTCATCTCTTCCATCTTCCTCCTCTTTGCTTGTGCGTCCTCTCTCGCTATTCTGGCTCGTTGATAAGCTTCACTATACGCGTCTTCGGCTCTTGCCCTTTTTGTAGATTCTTCTTTCAACTTGTTCTTCAACTCTACAATCTCTGCTATCATTCGCTTCTCATTTCTCTTCAAAGGACCAACTTCTTTCAACGTTGTTCAACCATTCTTCTCGATCTTGGATCTCATCATCTTTTCTATGCCATCGAGGTCTCGTTGTTCACTATTATCTCCTCGTAACTCCTCGATGGTGTCTTGAAGTTCCACATTGCGGCCATACACCTCGCCATACATACATGCAATACCTATCGAGTTAAATGGAAGCTCTTCCTCCTCGTCCTCCTCATCCCCCTACTGTGGCAGCTCCACGGGATCCTCCTCGTCCGTCTCTATCTCATCCTCCTCATCAGGTACTCTCTCCTACTTAACTACTGTGACCGACGGAACTGTTTCCCGTGGCAGTAGTTGTTCCCAAATCACCTGAATATCTCAAGGCTCCTCCTCTCTTCCCTGACTGGATCCTCCTATATTAGCCATACTGTCAACCAAAGTTTAAGTTTTAATTACTAATCATTACTGCTCGACACTCACGAGCACATAAGTTGTAATCACATAAGCACATAAGGGTTTTATTACTTTCTCTTTCCTAAAACTCGATAAGAGTTTATCATCACTATCTTTTCAAAGGTTACTTCCTAAGGCTTTTCCCCACCTAAGGTTCATAACCTAAGGCTTTGATACCAACCTGTGACACCCCCAAATCAAGGTACTTCATTCCCACAAGATTTGGTGCTCACTATCCATACATTCAAACTATCTACCCAAATAAAAAATATTTAAACCATAATCCTCCCTTAAATAGGGTTACATTATTAAACTCAAAAACAATCCCAGGTTATCTAACCTTTAAACATCATTCAAGTGCGGAAATAAAGTTATTACATTACATCATTATTAAAAAGTTTATGATCATCACAATAAACAAGAGTTACAAGTCCGCATCACTTGTACATTTTTCCTTTCTTTTTAGTTGTCAAGGTTCATCTACCTTCTCCACTTTAGCTACAATGAGTTTATAATATACAAGAGTGAGCAAAACAATTGCTCACCGAATATAACAATGAATCAACAGAGAATAATAATAATAACTTCCAACAATAGGCTCATCAAGACCTAATAGTACTTAACAATGATAATCGTAATCTGAATCCAAAATATGGAATATACATAATCGAGGGTCACAAGACCATGAACCATGTCCACAGTTGCAAGTAATCTTTTCACTCCAACTTTAACAGTCATATGACTATAAGGACTTCTCGTACTTAGGGGGATCAGTCCTTCGTACAATGTATTGTGCACAAACATTTTAACGCTAAGCGTAAATTATCCCCTAATAATAATAGGGTTGTTCATCTCAGTATTAAGAGTACAAGTCCGCACCAAAGAGAGTTTGGTTTGGATAAGCTTTCAAGGGTAATTTTAAGTTTAACGAACATCAACTAGAAGACTAGTTGAATCAATAGTGTTTGATAATCACAATAGATGTTTGATAACAACATAACATAGAATAATTGAGAATCATAAATGAACTGATTATACATATTAAACTCATGCTTGAAATAACTATAGAGCATAAGTATTCAATAAAATGAATAAAATGGTTAACCTTTGCTTGAACAGTAAATAAGGTAAGGTTAGAGTCTTATAACATTAGAATTAAAATTACTGAATGTACATTAATTGATAGCAAGCTGGACACTAAAAACATGCCCAACAAGGTATTAACTCAAGCAAAGAAATAAAATAGTTCAATAATAGATATGAGAGTTCAAAAACTGCGTTCATTATACAATAATAGAACTTAATAAACTTGCTTAACTATAAACAAGTTAGAATGAATCAATCAAATGAGAATTTCAAATAACATTAGAGTTAAAGTTTACTCAAATGAATTTTAGGAACAATTGGCTTATTCAATAACAGTTAAGATAATAAGCTTGCTCAATCAAAAGAATAAAGTTACACAATATAGTAATAGAACTAACTCAACGAAAGTGTAGAGTTAGAAAACTTTCTCAATATAAAAAGATAGGGTTTAGAAACTTGCCTCGAGCGTAAGCTACAATATTAAACTCACGTTTACCTACACATTGGTTTAAAACTACATTATCTATTAGATATGCTAACATACCAAAACATATACATTTCTAGCTAAACTTACCATTTTAGCACAAGTCTTTCTTTATCATTTACATTTTAGAAATTCCAAGTGTTTACTTCGCAACACTTGCCTAACATTCATTGTGTATACTAAGTTATCACATAATGCGTTCGAAATATACTAATCATTTTTACCACTTTGAATTCACTAACCCCTTAACACAACTCTGTTTTAGCCTTGTCGTTACATGTTGGACACATTACCATAACCTTAAGCTAAGCTACAAAGAATGACCAAAGTCTGCAGAATTAATGCACTTCAAATTCGAATATGGGCACTGGCGCGGCAGCTGCCAGCTTTAAATCGATATAGCGCCAAGCCTATAAGGCCATCTGCGGCCATGCATAACTCACGTAATTTAGTTTTGCGTAACGTAACTTCGCACTTTTCTTAAGCCAACTAACACGAATTTCACCCACCAAACAAAGGATAATAACACGTAAAATAAATATACAACTATCATAGACATGATTGCTAACATATACAACCACTTAGCATAATTTAACAACCACTAAAACTATTTTAATTTCTCAATTTTCATGTTTTTATGAAAAACTCAATTTTCTTGACATTCATCCTAAAAATCATCATTGTGACTTCAAAACATGACCAAATAATCTCATTCAAATTACGTTATGTTCATATCTCAATGAACTACCATATACAATCGTCAATTTACAGTTTCACACATGAATTGGCCACTAAAATTGATACTTACATACCTACATATGAAAACATATATACTGATAAAAAAAATTCTACTATTGACTGTAATTAGCATAGGTATTCTGGTTTAGCCATAAACTCTAGTATTATAAATTACATATAAATTGCAACAACTCAGTTTCTACAAAAGCCAAGAGAATTTGGATTCACAGAGTATATAGAATTTTGCCGTCAAACACATATACATGCTTATAATATAAAGATTATGGAACATACCTTTTGTTACTTAACTGAAATTCTTGCTAAACTCACTAGAATTTGTTGTGAAAATTCTTAAGACTCTCAATTTTCTCTGAAGCTCTCAAACTCACTCAATTCTCTGAACTCTCAAGCTTGGAAAATAGAATGCGTAATAAGAAAATCAACTGGTATTCAAGCGCAAGAATAAAACTGATAACCCTTAATAACACTACTAATTGTAAAATCAGTTACTAACGTATATAATATAAATATACTATATTTATTATTTTTATTTATATTATTTATTTTCAAAAATTAGAAATTCCAAAAGCTTCCAAAAGCCATAAGGCTTGTTTGGCAAACTCTTTAAATTTTAAAGAATAGAAATACTTTTAAGCCTTGTTTGGGGAAAACTAAATTAAACCCTTTTTAATTTATTTTAATAAACACTTTAGTTTATAAATTATGATCACATATTATTTATTTGGATTTCCATATCCAATATTAATCAATTAAATTAATCACATACTATACTTTAATTAAATATACCATTTTATCAAATATTACCAAAATTATAATTTTATTATAACTTTATTTAATAATTTAATATATCATTTAAATTATTAAATCAAAACAACAAGATAACATCTCATGTTATTTTACATCTCTCTAAATTATAAATTAATTTAATTTAGAAAAAAAATTCTCTAATACATTTAGATTCATCAACCATCACATAAATAAAATATTTATTTAACAATAAACACCTCGAATAATATTTATATAACTTAATAAATATTGAAATTACAATTTGAAATCTTGGATCGTTACATCCTTCCCTCCTTACAAGGATTCTGTCCCCAGAATCACAATTCAAACAATCTAATCGTCACAGAAGAAAATCGATATACCTTTAAAGTGGTTAGAGAATTATTGAGTAAATTGATATACGATGAGAAGTGAAGATTAAAGGATTGTATGTATTTGTTATATTCAAGTTTTGTGTTATTGGTGGTAAGAAACCGTAAAGAAGATGTATAGTTGGTTAAACTAATAAGGGAAATAGAGTTTTAAAACTCGAAGTGTGATCCTTATTTTGTTACATAACTGAAATTCTTGCTAAACTCACTGGAATTTGTTGTGAAAATTCTTAAAACTCTCAATTTTCTCTGAAGCTCTCAAACTTACTCAATTCTCTGAACTCTCAAGCTTGGAAAATAGAATTTGTAATAAGAAAATCAAGTGGTATTTAAGCGCAAGAATAAAACTGATAACCCTTAATAACACTACTAATTATAAAATCAGTTACTAACGTATATAATATAAATATATTATATTTATTATTTTTATTTATATTATTTATTTTCAAAAATTAGAAATGCCAAAAGCCATAAGGCTTGTTTGGCAAACTCTTTAAATTTTAAAGAATAGAAATACTTTTAAGCCTTGTTTGGGAAAAACTAAATTAAACCCTTTTTAATTTATTTTAATAAACACTTTAGTTTATAAATTATAATCACATATTATTTATTTGGATCTCCATATCCAATATTAATCAATTAAATTAATCACATACTATACTTTAATTAAATATACCATTTTAGCAAATATTACCAAAATTATAATTTTATTATAACTTTATTTAATAATTTAATATATCATTTAAATTATTAAATCAAAACAACAATATAACATCTCATGTTATTTTACCATCTTTCTAAATTATAAATTAAATTAATTTAATTTAGAAAAAATTCTCTAATACATTTAGATTCATCAACCATCACATCAATAAAATATTTATTTAACAATAAACACCTCGAATAATATTTATATAACTTAATAAATATTTAAATTACAATTTAAAATTTTGGATCGTTACATCCTTCCCTCCTTACAAGGATTCTGTCCCCAGAATCACAATTCAAACAATCTAATCGTCACAGAAGAAAATCGATATACCTTTAAAGTTGTCAGAGAATTATTGAGTAAATTGATATACGATGAGAAGTGAAGATTAAAAAGATTGTATGTATTTGTTATATTCAAGTTTTGTGTTATTGGTGGTAAGAAACCGTAAAGAAGATGTATAGTAGGTTAAACTAATAAGGGAAATAGAGTTTTAAAACTCGAAGTGTGTTCCTTAAATTGTTAAGAAAAATAGTAACTGATGATGTGGAATCAAAGAGGGGATTGATGTTAGACGAGTTAACGCTTAAGGATGGTGTGTAAAGTATTTAGAAGCATAGGTTTCATGTCTTATAAGGCAGAACTTGTCTACCTCTGAATTTGGTATGGCGCACAATTTCGCTTGCGCCATTTCAAACTTATGACCAGTAATGCAATTGCCACCCTCAGAGGATCGCTTTTGGAATTTAAAATTTAAGAAATTGGTACTAAGGACTCATAAGTATAATAAAAATCTTAAATGATCATTAAGTTATCCATGAATGGATTTGAATAAGAGTTAATTAATTAACCCGTAATAAATATGGTTAGTTAAGAGATATTATAGAATATTATATTATATTAATTAGTGGAGTACATAATAGTTATTGAAAAGAAAATAAATGATTAATATTAATTAATTTTTGTGATATTAAAAGGTGATAATGGGTTGAAAGTACACAACTGAATGATATTTAGCCCAATTAAAATATTAATAGTATTACTATATGTAATATGGAAAATGTGGGCAATAGTAATGCATAATACATATAGCTTAAGAATACATGAAGTGTGACATTTAATTGGGACGAATGATATACAAAAATCATATGGTAAAAGTGATTAAATCATAGAGTTGATTTAAATAAGTTTTGTTATCTCATCATATGTGATTAAAAAATTATATGTGTACTTTAAAAGGTGAGAATAAATAAATTTGTTATTAAAATATTTATTTTAATACTGATGTGTAAGTAAATAGAAAAAGGAGATATTATGTTATTAGTGAGAAATTATATTAAGTCCACACATGTTATAAATATTAAAATACTATGTGGACTAATGTACGTGGATTATATGATGTGAGTACATAAATAATCCCAAATTTTTACTAATATGGTAACAATTGTACCTTAATATTACATTATGGGAATTAAAAACCAAACCAAGCCATAGATGATCAAATGTTGAGATTTTTGCTCTTGTCCCAAAATAAGTGACACAAAAGGTACATGAATAGTGGTCTATACTCTAAATACGTAACTTTCAAGTTGTGAGTAAAGGCTATGGAATATGTGATCATTTGATAAGAAGATGGATGGTAAGGGTGGTTGATCAACTCTTTAATAACCAATGTTTCTCCCATTACACATGAACTCCAACTCTAGTGTAATGACAAGGTCTAGTCCAAGTTTTATTTATAAATACAAGCTACAAGCTACAATTTCAGTTTTTATGTTGTTAGAAGTTGTCTGATAAGTCTTAGTTGGAGAGTTCTAGGTTGCTGAGCATTTATAGAAGCCTTCTCAGTGAGTAAGAAGTCCAATTCAAGCTTAAGGAGGTATAAACTCTAATTATGTTCTTAAAATGTGTCTTGTTTAATTCTTGGAATTACTTGAATTTCTATGTCAATCAAGATGAATTAACATGCTATAAGGTGTTTAAGAAGTTTAATTACATGTATGAACTCTTTAATGATGGTTGGAACAAGTTTAAATGGATAGGAATCAAGTTGGTTGTTACTCTGCAACATAGAATCTGCTTACTGCCTCTAATCCTGACATGGCAGCAATTGCGCCTAGTTATACTAGGCGTAAATGTCATCGCTTCTTAGCCCAAAAAAATCGCCACTAATTTTTATTATGCTACATGTTATGAACTTGGTACTATGAATTAAATATATACCTGAAAAGAAGTATAGCATGAGATTTAAAGACTTCTTATATATATGGTAAAAAGAAATCAACAGGATTTAGTTAGGAGGTTATGACAACACTTAAAATGTTGAACACAAACTTTGATGGAATTTATGTGTTACAAGTTCTGAACTTAGTATCTTATACATATGATGGATTTCAGATGTACATAAACATGATATGGTGTTCATAGTGTCTTTGTCATGATAAAACTTGTTAGACCTTATGTTAGAGAAGTTTCAAGAAAAGCTTGAGATGTTAAAGTTAAAATACATGAATGCTACATGATCAAGGTTATGATCTTGGAAAGATGTTCATGTGATTTAGTTATATAATAAGAGTTTAAAGTTACCTTGTATGTGATTGATTGCTTTGTTCAAATATAAAAGAATTTTAAAAGCAAACTTGGATATGTTTTCAAGCCATGTGCATTTAGCATAAGTAGTTAAGTTTTGAGAATCTAAAATAACATGTTTACATTCAATATATCTCTAAGCATAACTCTTATGTGTTGAATATAATGGTAGTAACCAAGCATGAATATAGGTATGTTTTTTTAAAGCAATACCAATGCTAGCTTTGAATAAATGATACGAACACTATGAGCATGTTTATTAACAGAATGTGTGACATCATTATGAAGACATATGGCCAAAGTTATAAAGTAGGGTGGTTATATGAGCTTTTAAGCGTTAATTCTATGGATAGTCATGAACTAAGAATTTGTAAAAGTGAACTCAAGAATGGTCATATGCCTATATCGGAACCTCTAGCATGTATGTATGTTAAAGTATATGTTTATATGTGTGTTAAAGTTTGGAGTGAAACTAGGAGTGCAAAGCTCAACCTTGGTCTGGCTAGGGGACAACGCAGCTGCGTCGTCCCTAAGCCTAGACAAGGCGCAGTTGCGCCATCTTGCAGTCATGAATAGTTTATGTTTTTGATCTGATGTTCGAGGCATGCTTATATGATTTCTTTAACTTGTAATATGTGACCATTATGCTATGTAATGTGTAAGAAGCATGCTATGTGATAGAGATGAATTTTAATTAGGACTTTTAAATGTTAAAGCCCAAAGGAATGTTTTCAAGATATAAAGAAATGATACGTTGTTTGAATTTGTGATCTAATTTGTGCTATGAAAATATAGGATATGTGATGTTATATGAAGTTACAACTAAGTTAGACATTTATTTGTATGTTTGAGTTTTAAATGTGTCAAACACATAGAAAGTCAAGTATGTGATAGATATATGAATGTTTATGTCAAGTACGGGTGGTTAAGGTATACCTATACATACCAAGCTATTCTAAGAGTATGATGAGAAAGTGAAATATAAGTTTTACAAACATAGTAAGGAAACAATATAACATTACTATTATATTAAGAATGTCAATCACGGGAACCGAATCTAGATTCAGAGACTGAATTTGTGATCACATAATTCCTAGGCTCACATGTGAAAGCAATATGTACAAAAAGCTATAAAATGAACTAGATTTGAATAAATCTAAACTATTCCAGCTTCAACGGTTCCAATTTAGTCACCATGAACAGGTCAAACTGAGAAATAGCTAGATTTAGGCAAATCTAGCCCGCATGCTAAAAGATGAATTATCTACATTATCAAAGCAGATAAAAAAGTTATATATATATATATATATATATGGCCTGACTGAAATGTAAATAAATAAATAAATATATATAAGCGATAAATGGCCACGAAGTAAACTTCAGGCCTGACTAAAATGTAAATATATATATATATATATATATATATATATATATATATATATATATATAGAACTAGGATCAAGTTCGGTAGTTTGGACCAGATTAAAATGCGGACCAAATTTTTTTTTTTTTAGAATAACTAAAAAAAATAAATTATGGAACTTGAATTTTTACCTAATATAGTGTTTTGGGTGTGATTTGGATACATATATTTGGATACATATATCAAAATATGTATCCAAATCACACCCAAAATACTGTATTTTGTAAAAATTCAAGTTCCATAATTTTTTTTAGTTGTTTTTTAAAAAAAGCAAAAAAAAAAGTCCGAATTTTGTTATGGTCCGGGAGTTCAGACCTGATCCGGACTATATATATATATAGAGAAAGAGAGAGAGGGAGAGGGAGAGAGAGAGGAAGGATCAAGAGCATTCTCCTTATCTAGCAGTCCTCCTTAAATAACACTCTTTTATTAAAATTACGTCATTTTGGAGACTCTTAAAAGAGAGTGGTCCCACTCTCTTTCTTTTTATTTACAAAAATACCACATGTGGCCCCACTTGTTTTTTAAAATATTCTCCAAAATGACGTAGTTTTAATAAATGAGTGTTATTTAAGGAGGAAGTGCTATATAAGGAATGCTCTTGATCCTTCTTTCATATATATATATATATATATATATATATATATATATATATATATATATATATATATATATACAAAAGTAATAAAAGCCATGGATCGACGATTCGGGCATACCCACAATACGCGACTCTCAATGTTAGATATATATATATATATATATATATATATATATATATATATATATATATATATATATATATATATATGAATAAAAGCTTAAAAATCTAAAATATCTTATAGTAGAAATGCCAAGAAGACTTCAAATATCTTTAAACGAATGAAAACTTAGTTTCTAATGAGTGGGTTTTATACCTACGAATCGGCCTCTAATTCGGAATTAAACTATATTGAACCTGTATATTTATGTTTGTTTTTACTTGTTTATATTTGTTTTATGTTTACGTGGCATGGCGTAGGATTCGTGGCATAAAGGTGGCTTTGTGACAGGAAGTGGCATCAAAATGAGCAAAAAGTGCAACTGTAGAACTACCCCCCGTCGGGGCGGGCATGAATACAAAGAAAACCCCGTCGAGGCGAAGAATACATGATCAAAGCATAAGATCCCCCTCGCTTCCCAGGCAGCCTATATAGAGTTAAAAACCCCCCACTTGGGCGGGGGTATGGGGCAAGAACAAGAGTTTTGTTTCAATTAGAGTTATGTAGCAGCGTGAAGGGGAGCAAGTTGGCATGGCTTTGGACTTCAATTGGCGTCGGTTTTATGACTAAATACATGACTGATGATCAGATAATAACAACAACAAGGAGGACATAACATCAATCAATCAATCAATCAAATAAGAACAAAAGTTTTGTTTCAATTAAAGTTCTGTAACATTGGAGGAAAGAATTAAATATTAAAATCACGAAGATTACAAGTTGAAGTGAAGAAGAAGGGTGGTTTTGTATCTATTCTACTTCTTTAATTCAATTTTTGTAATTTAGATGATGGATTCTTTTATTATTTCAGTTTTTATTTTATTCACGCTGAACTAAATTACTTTTTTAGTCTTATGATGGATCTTTATTGTTGAGCGATGATTATCATACCTTCAATTCAATTTAATAATCTATCCATTCAGTTTATCTATTGTAATTTGCACTTTAATTTATGAATTGCTTGATCACCAATTCTGTGTGGATTTGTATGGATTCGAGAGATGATGTATGAATCTAGACTTAGTCACTTTAGCATGTGTTCTTGAATTCTATGTTTTAATGGAATCTTGATGAATGATAGGATATAGATATACCTAGCATCGCATGTAATCAGGTAGAGAACTTGAGTTTAAACCTTATTTGATTTGGATTCACATAGAGATATAGTAAGTTAGTTGATTAGGGTGTTTGGCTTAATTCTATAGAATTTGTAGATTTGAGTTAATACGGTGTTAGTGCATCAAGAGATGACTAATTCTACATGAGTGTTCTTGATTAGTAACTGGGATAGTGTGTAACAATCCAGAATTTTAAATTATAATTTTAAATATTTATTGAATTATACAAATATTTATTTGAGGTGTTTATTGTTGATTAAATATTTATTGATGTGATGGTTGTTAATAAATATTTATGAATCTAAATTTACTAGATAGTGTTCTAAATTAAATTAATTTATAATTTAGAGAGTTGTAATATAACGTGAGATGTTATATTGTTGTGTTGATTTAATAATTTAAATGGTATATTAAATTATTAAATAAAATTATAATAAAATTATAATTTTGTGGTTATTTGTTTAAATGGTATATTTAATTGAAATATAGTGTGTAATTAATTTATTTGATTAATGTTGAATATGGAAATCCAAATAAAGGATATGTGATTATAAAGTATAAACTAAATTGTTTATTAAAATAATTAAAGTAGTTTTAAATTGATTTAAACCAAACAATGCTTAAAATATTAAGCCTTTAATATTTAAAGGGGTTTGTCAAACAAAGCCTTATTGCTTTTGGATTTTTAATTTTTAAATTTAAATAGTATAAATAAAATAACAGGTACATTTCTAGTTAAACTTATCATTGTAGCATAAGTCTTTCTTTATCATTTACATTTTAGAAATTCCAAGTGTTTACTTCGCAACACTTGCCTAACATTCATTGTGTATACTAAGTTATCAAATAATACGTTCGAAATATACTAATCATTTTTACCACTTTGAATTCACTAACCCCATAACACAACTCTGTTTTAGCCTTGTCGTTACATGTTGGACACATTACCATAACCTTAAGCTAAGCTACAAAGAACGACCAAAGTCTGCAGAATTAGCGAGACTTGATTAATCGAATATAGGCAATTGGCGCCGCCAGCTTTTAAATCGGATGTGGCGCGCTTACTTTAAGAAAATTCTGTAAGTGCATGGCAACAGCACAGACTCACGTAATTGGCCGTAAGTAACTTGACACTTTTCTTAAGCCAACTAACACGAATTTCACCCACCAAACAGTGATAATAACACGTAAAATAAATATACAACTATCATAGACATGATTGCTAACATATACAACCACTTAGCATAATTTAACAACCACTAAAACTATTTTAATTTCTCAATTTTCATGTTTTCATGAAAAAACTCAATTTTCTTGACATTCATCCTAAAAATCATCATTGTGACTTCAAAACATGACCAAATCATCTCATTCAAATTACGTTATGTTCGTATCTCAATGAACTACCATATACAATCGTCAATTTACAGTTTCACACATGAATTGGCCACTAAAATTGATACTTACATACCTATATATGAAAATATATATACTGATAAAAAAATTCTACTATTGACTGTAATTAGCATACGTATTCTGGTTTAGCCATAAACTCTAGTATTATAAATTACATATAAATTGCAACAACTCAGTTTCTACAACAAGCCAAGAGAATTTGGATTCATAGAGTATATAGAATTTTGCCGTCAAACACATATACATGCTTATAATATAGAGATTATGGAACATACCTTTTGTTACTTAACTGAAATTCTTGCTAAACTCACTGGAATTTGTTGTGAAAATTCTTAAGACTCTCAATTTTCTCTGAAGCTCTCAATTCTCTGAACTCTCAAGCTTGGAAAATAGAATGCGTAATAAGAAAATCAACTGGTATTCAAGCGCAAGAATAAAACTGATAACCCTTAATAACACTACTAATTGTAAAACCAGTTACTAACGTATATAATATAAATATATTATATTTATTATTTTTATTTATATTATTTATTTTCAAAAATTAGAAATTCCAAAAGCTTCCAAAAGCCATAAGGCTTGTTTGGCAAACTCTTTAAATTTTAAAGAATAGAAATACTTTTAAGCCTTGTTTGGGAAAAACTAAATTAAACCCTTTTTAATTTATTTTAATAAACACTTTAGTTTATAAATTATAATCACATATTATTTATTTGGATCTCCATATCCAATATTAAAACAATTAAATTAATCAAATACTATACTTTAATTAAATATACCATTTTAGCAAATATTACCAAAATTATAATTTTTATTATAACTTTATTTAATAATTTAATATATCATTTAAATTATTAAATCAAAACAACAGTATAACATCTCATGTTATTTTACCGCTCTCTAAATTATAAATTAATTTAATTTAGAAAAAAAATTCTCTAATACATTTAGATTCATCAACCATCACATCAATAAAATATTTATTTAACAATAAACACCTCGAATAATATTTATATAACTTAATAAATATTTAAATTACAATTTGAAATTTTGGATCGTTACATCCTTCCCTCCTTACAAGGATTCTGTCCCCAGAATCACAATTCAAACAATCTAATCGTCACAAAAGAAAATCGATATACCTTTAAAGTGGTTAGAGAATTATTGAGTAAATTGATATACGATGAGAAGTGAAGATTAAAGGATTGTATGTATTTGTTATATTCAAGTTTTGTGTTATTGGTGGTAAGAAACCGTAAAGAAGATGTATAGTAGGTTAAACTAATAAGGGAAATAGAGTTTTAAAACTCGAAGTGTGATCCTTAAATTGTTAAGGAAAATAGTAACTGATGATGTGGAATCAAAGAGGGGATTGATGTTAGACGAGTTAACGCTTAAGGATGGTGTGTAAAGTATTTAGAAGCGTAGGTTTCATATCTGCTAAGGCAGAACTTGTCTACCTCTGAATTTGGTATGGCGCATCAATTGCCATTTCAAGCCTATGACCAATCTTGTTTGCTTTGGCCTCAGGATCGCTTTTTGAATTTAAAATTTAAGAAATTGGTACTAAGGACTCATAAGTATAATAAAAATCTTAAATGATCATTAAGTTATCCATGAATGGATTTGAATAAGAGTTAATTAATTAACCCGTAATAAATATGGTTAGTTAAGAGATATTATAGAATATTATATTATATTAATTAGTGGAGTACATAATAGTTATTGAAAAGAAAATAAATGATTAATATTAATTAATTGTTGTGATATTAAAAGGTGATAATGGGTTGAGAGTACACAACTGAATGATATTTAGCCTAATTAAAATATTAATAGTATTACTATATGTAATATGGGAAATGTGGGCAATAGTAATGCATAATACATATAGCTTAAGAATACATGAAGTGTGACATTTAATTGGGACGAATGATATACAAAAATCATATGGTAAAAGTGATTAAATCATAGAGTTGATTTAAATAAGTTTTGTTATCTCATCATATGTGATTAAAAAATTATATGTGTACTTTAAAAGGTGAGAGTAAATAAATGTGTTATTAAAATATTTATTTTAATACTGATGTGTAAGTAAATAGAAAAAGGAGATATTATGTTATTAGTGAGAAATTATATTAAGTCCACACATGTTATAAATATTAAAATACTATGTGGACTAATGTACGTGGATTATATGATGTGAGTACATAAATAATCCCAAATTTTTACTAATATGGTAACAATTGTACCTTAATATTACATTATGGGAATTAAAAAACCAAACCAAGCCATAGATGATCAAATGTTGAGATTTTTGCTCTTGTCCCAAAATAAGTGACACAAAAGGTACATGAACAGTGGTCTATACTCTAAATACGTAACTTTCAAGTTGTGAGTAAAGGCTATGGAATATGTGATCATTTGATATGAAGATGGATGGTAAGGGTGGTTGATCAACTCTTTAATAACCAATGTTTTCTCCCATTACACATGAACTCCAACTCTAGTGTAATGACAAGGTCTAGTCCAAGTTTTTTTATAAATACAAGCTACAAGCTACAATTTCAGTTTTTGTGTTGTTAGAAGTTGTTTGATAAGTCTTAGTTGGAGAGTTCTAGGTTGCTGAGCATTTATAGAAGCCTTCTCAGTGAGTAAGAAGTCCAATTCAAGCTTAAGGAGGTATAAACTCTAATTATGTTCTTAAAATGGGTCTTGTTTAATTCTTGGAATTACTTGAATTTCTATGTCAATCAAGATGAATTAACATGCTATAAGGTGTTTAAGAAGTTTAATTACATGTATGAACTCTTTACATGTATGAAGCATCTATTATAATGCATGCCTGTGTGTGTGTGGTGATTCATCTTCCACTTGGACTTGTGTGGTTCCTTAGTTAACCTTCTGTTAAACTGATTCTCTTTCTTCCACGTGTCCTTAGGTTTCATAAATAGTGATGAGTGTGCCTTACCTCTACTGTACCTTCCCAGTTGATTCATAGAGTTGATTTTGTTTGACTTCTGATTCTTGAGGTTGGTAAGTAGAGGTTGGATTACTCTTTTCCTCGATGAAACCCGGACAGCCATGGAGATCCTTTACTTCTCTGAAGTATAACTAGAGATAGTAGAACAAGGTTGAACTGGTTCTTCCAATCGTGAGGATTTCACAAAAGCAATGCCTCTACCAAAACTTGAGACATTACTAGTGCTAGTTTCCATTGTCTTTTTCCACACTTAGCTCTCGAGATGGATTCCCCCAAAGCCTAAGCCCTGTTACATCGAATGTGCTTCTCCGACTAGAGAGCAAAGATCCATGGATGATGAGGATCTATTCCATGCAGAGATAGTCTTCTCTAGATCCTCAATTTTAGAGGTTAGCTTAGACTCTCTTTGTGCATGATGTGTGTTTGTCTGTTTTAAAGTTTCATTCTCAGCTTCAAGCTTGGAGAGAAGATTAGTACTTAGAAGAGCTGTTCTTAAAAAGGTGTTTAAGAAGTTTAATTACATGTATGAGAAAATTAGTACTCTTAAAAGAGAGTGGTCCCACTCTCTTTCTTTTTATTTACAAAAATACCACATGTGGCCCCACTTGTTTTTTAAAATATTCTCCAAAATGACGTAGTTTTAATAAATGAGTGTTATTTAAGGAGGAGTGCTAGATAAGGGGAATGCTCTTGATCCTTCTACATATATATATATATATATATATATATATATATATATATATATATATATATATATATATATTCAAAAGTAATAAAAAAGCCATGGATCGACAATCCGGGCATACCCACACAACGCGACTCTTAATGTTAGTAGATATATATATATATATATATATAAATGAATAAAAGCTTAAAAATCTAAAATATCTTATAGTGGGCTGCCAAGAAGACTTCAAATATCTTTAAACGCATGAAAACTTAGTTTCTGATGAGTGGGTTTTATACCTACGAATCGACCTCTAATTCAGACTTAAACTATATTGAACCTGTATATTTATGTTTGTTTTTACTTGTTTATGTTTGTTTTATGTTTAGGTGGCATGGCGTAGGATTTGTGGTATAAAGGTGGCTTTGTGACAGGAAGTGGCATCAAAATGAGTAAAAAGTGCAACAGAGAACTACCCCGTAAGGCATGAATAATCTGAAGAAAACCCCTCACGGGTGGGGGTACATGATCAGTGTCTAGATCCTCTCTTTCAGGCTGTATGCGACCTATATAGAGTAAAAAACCCCCCACTTGGGCGGGGGTATGAGGCAAGAACAAGAGTTTTGTTTCAATTAGAGTTTTGTAGTAGCATGAAGGGGAGCAAGTTGGCATGGCTTGGGACTTCAATTGGCATCGGTTTTATGACTAAATACATGACTGATGATCAGATAATAACAACAACAAGGAGGACATAACATCAATCAATCAATCAATCAAGTAAGAACAAGAGTTTTGTTTCAATTAGAGTTCTGTAACATTGGAGGAAAGAATTAAATATTAAAATCACGAAGATTACAAGTTGAAGTGAAGAAGAAGGGTGGTTTTGTATTTATCCTACTTCTTTAATTCAATTTTTGTAATTTCGATGATGGATTCTTTTATTATTTCAGTTTTTATTTCATTCAAGCTGAACTAAATTACTTTTTAGTCTTATGATGGATCTTTATTGTTGAGCGATGATTATCATACCTTCAATTCAATTTAATAATCTATCCATTCAGTTTATCTATTGTAATTTGTACTTTAATTTATGAATTGCTTGATCACCAATTCTGTGTGGATTTGTATGAATTCGAGAGATGATGTATGAATCTAGACTTAGTCACTTTAGCATGTGTTCTTGAATTCTGTGTTTTAATGGAATCTTGATGAATGATAGGATATAGATATGCCTAGCATCGCATGTAATCGGGTAGAGAACTTGAGTTTAAACCTTATTTGATTTGGATTCACATAGAGATATAGTAAGTTAGTTGATTAGGGTGTTTGGCTTAATTCTATAGAATTTGTGAATTTGAGTTAATACGGTGTTAGTGCATCAAGAGATGACTAATTCTACATGAGTGTTCTTGATTAGTAAACTGGGATAGTGTGTAACAATCCAGAATTTTAAATATTTATTGAATTATACAAATATTTATTTGAGGTGTTTATTGTTGATTAAATATTTATTGATGTGATGGTTGTTAATAAATATTTATGAATCTAAATTTATTAGATAGTGTTCTAAATTAAATTAATTTATAATTTAGAGAGTTGTAATATAACGTGAGATGTTATATTGTTGTGTTGATTTAATAATTTAAATGGTATATTAAATTATTAAATAAAATTATAATTTTGTGTTATTTGTTTAAATGGTATATTTAATTGAAATATAGTGTGTAATTAATTTATTTGATTAATGTTGGATATGAAAATCCAAATAAAGGATATGTGATTATAAAGTATAAACTAAATTATTTATTAAAATAATTAAAGTAGTTTTAAATTGATTTAAACCAAACAATGCTTAAAATATTAAGCCTTTAATATTTAAAGGGGTTTGTCAAACAAAGCCTTATGGCTTTTGGATTTTTAAATTTTAAATTTAAATAGTATAAATAAAATAAATTATATAAATATATATTTATAACTGATGATTTAATAAGGGTTAATTAGTAGACGTCGGTTTTTTTAGACGTTTAAAAGTGTGTGTTGGCTGGAGTTATATATTGTTATGCGTATTCTAGTTGTTAGATAACTCTGAGAAATATATAGACTGTGAGATAATTGAGAGAGAAAACTTAAGCAATTTCCAGCAATTCCAGTGAGTTTATCAAGGATTATTTGACCAATTGAAGGTATGTTCACAACCATAGTATTATATATACATATGTATATACATGTATATGTGTTTCACGGCAAAAACTATATGTTCTGAGAATTCTAGTTTTCTGTAAATTATTGTTCTATAACCTGTTTATGATAATTATGTATAGTTATGATGTTGAAAGTTGTAGTCAGACATGAATGGTATGCCAATTTCGTTGTAAAAAGGAAGAAAAGGCAATTACAGTATATTTTTTTCATGTGGCTTATGTAAGTACCAAATTTTATGGTTAATTCGTATGCTAAATTGTAATTTGAGGCTTGTTTATGTTAGTTTGTTAAGAAACGAAGATAATGTAATTTGAACGAAGCAATTTGGACAAGAATTGTCTTTACAGTGTTGATTTTTGGGAAGGAACTCAAAAAAATAGAGTTTTATATGAAAATATGGAATTTAAGGAAATTAAACTAGTATGATTATTGTTAAATTATTCTATGTTGAGGAATATGTTGGTAAACATGTTTATGATGGTTTTATATCAATTGTGTGTGTTAATATTACTGTCTAGTGGGTGAAATTCGTGTTTGTTGGGCTAAAGCTCCTCCATTATTCATAGCCGCCTCTCTTCCTTCAATACGTGCACCAGTGTAGGTAGTCTTTGGTGCCAAGGCAAAAACTATCTTGACTGCCGGTCCAGGCTGTGTATATGGCAATTGCGCCATACCTTGATTTGGGACAATGACTTCTGCTGCTGCTGCTGCAGTTATGGGATAGCGACAATGCATTGGACTAATGATGTGTTAGTAAGATAAACGTGTAACAACAAGGTTAAAACAGAGACGTGTTATGTGGTTAGTGAATTCAAAGTTGTAGAAATGATTAGTAAGTTACGAACGCGTTATGTGACAACTTAGTATACACAATGAATGTTAGACAAGCATTGGAAGTAAACACTTGGAATTTTCTGAAATGTAAATGGTAATGTAAGACTTGCATTGAAATAACAAGTCTAACTAGAAATGCGTGTTATGTTGGAACGTGAATGTTAGTATATCTAAAAGATGGTGGTTCTAAACCTATGTGTAGGTGAACATGAGTTTAACGATCGAGACAAGTTTTCTAACTCTACATTTATGTTGAGCAAGTTCTTGTATCCAATTTGTTTATGATTTCTAAATCCTATTTTGATACTAAACAAGTTATTCTTGTCTTTAACTTGTTATCTAGCATGTAAGTTTACATATTCTGATATACTAATGTTGAACTAGTTTTATCGTTTAAATTACTATTTGTTATGCATGCTAAATAACCTTGGCTTATTATTGTTCAAGCAAGGTACGTTATGATTATTCGATGTCTATTCTATTAGTTTATTCCTAAAGCATGATCTTAATTTACAATGTCGATTCAGTTATGATTATTCCATAGCATGACATTATCAATATTGTATTTAACTAATCCTTAGTTGATGATCGTTGAATTCTAAATTACCCTTGAAATGTATCCAAACCAAACTTACTTTGGTGCAGACTTGTACTCTAAATACTGAGATGAACAACCCTATTATTAGGGGATAATTTATGCTTAGCGTTGAAATGTTTGTGCACAATACATTGGACGAAGGGCTGATCCCCACTAAGTATGAGGATTCCTTATAGTCTTATGACTGCTAAAGTTGAAGTTGAAAGATTACATGCAACTATGGACATAGTTCATGGTCTTATGACCCTCAGTTATATGTATTCTAGATTTTGATTCCAGTCTTTGGTTATCATTGATAGAGTACTATTCAGTTTTGATGAGCCTATTCATTGGCAGTTGTTATTATTTTGTTGATACATTGCTATATCTAGTGAGCAATTATTTTGCTCACTCTTGCATAAATATTATAATTGAAGCTAAAGTTGAGAAGGTAGATGAACCTACAACTAGCAAAGGAAAGGGAAAAATGTACAAGTGATGAAGACTTGTAATTTTCATTTATTGTTATGATGATAAGACTTTTAATTAATGATGTGATGTATTAATTTTATTTCCGCACTTATGAGATGTTTAAGGTTAGACAACTTGGGATATTTTGGATTTATTGATGTAACCCTATTTAAAGGGGGGATTTATAATTTAATTTTATTATACTTGAGTAGATAGATATGGATGATTTGATAGTGAACACAAAATCTTGTGGGAATGAAGTACCTAGATTTGGGGGTGTCACAGAGTGAATTAAACTGGAATAAGGTGTGGTAATCGGAGTGAGACTTAAAGTGAAGTTGTAAGCCTAATTCTCCATTATTTGCTTGAAATTACGGTTTTTAAGTTGTGTTAACTGATTGGTATTTTTAGTTTCTTAGTTTTTCTTAGTTACAATCATTAATTTGGATAGTTTAATAAAATTGGGTTAATATAAAACTGGTAATTGTCAAGATTAATTTCTTACTATTCTCTATGGGGACGATACTTTTTCTTATTACTATATTACTTGTTGACCACGTGCACTTGCGTGTGAACGTATTTAGAATGTGACCAACAAGTTTTTGGCACCGTTGCCGGAAACTAGTATTGATTTTAATATTTTTAATATCAGTTTAATTAGTTAGTTTTACTTAAACAATTTTTCTTTTGTTTTGTTCTTTCTTGTTTCAGCTTCTCCGAGTTAGTTTATGCAAACACTGTCTAAGAAGCCAGACTTGCTTCCTTTCGAGGATGATATCGAGAAACGGTTTCAAAGGCTAAGTAAGTGGATTAAAGGCACTAAGGAAAACTTTGGGAACTCTGATAGGGAAGAAATAATGGATACAGAAGATCAAAAAGTGTTGAGGAATTATGCCACTCCCAAGGTGACTGAGCTTCAGTCGAGCATCACTAGGCCAGCGATTACTGTAAAAACTTTTGAGATCAAGCCTAGGACCATACAGATGATTTAGAACTTAGTTCAGTTTGGGGGATTAGCCAACGATGATCCGAATGAGCACTTAGTTAGCTTTCTGGAAATATGTGACACCTTTAGATGTAATCGGGTGTCGGATGACGCAGTTAGACTTCGATTGTTCCCGTTCACACTGCGGGACAAGACAAAAAGTTGGTTACACTCTCTACTGCTAGGGTCAATTACTACATGGGATGACCTTGCTCAGAAATTCTTTCCAAATTTTTCCCACCAACAAAAACTGCGAAGATGAGAAACGAGATCACCATGTTTGGGCAACAGCATGCGGTGTGACGCCCCCAAAACAGGTATACATCACCCATTTTGGGTCGCCACTTACATGGTACATAAATTCAAATACAACTTAATTATACAATAGTCGTGTAAAATACGACAAAACATAATCTAAGAGTTTTAATAAGAATATTATCATCTAGACAATATCCACACTCAATGGAGTCCTCATTACATTTATTGTCACACTATTTAACAGAATAGAGGACTACTAATGCTATCATCTGGACCGTCACTCCGTTCCCCGACTAGTCCCGGCTATATTCTCATTTCCTGAAGAGAACAGTGAAAGAAAGGGTGAGCTTAACTAGCCCAGTTAGAAATATTATGACTAAGATAATGCAGAATAAAATATCATTAGTCTTTAACAATGTTAAACTGTTAAAATACAATAGACATCAAGTTTAACTGCATCGGAATAAGCAATACATTAGAAGAGTCAAGTAGAGCATGATATATACTATCTTCTATGTTTTAAAATGTTTTCGTCAATTTTTATCGTTGAGACTCAGCTTAATAAATAAACCGCATCATCGAATCATCCCTGCACTACGGGCCAATGATATTCATTAAATCATCAATGGTCATGACTATACCGAATAATCCTACCACATCGTTTATAACATTACAGGTCATGATTATACCAAATAATCCCTGGTCATAATCATACCAAGTCCATCTCTGCACGTAAGCCAAAGATATACAACTATAAAACCAATAATCAACAGTCCATCTTTGCACATAAGTCAAAGATAACTTTCATCACCATATGAGTATGAGGATGATGATAATCATATAAGCATTAACCAAACGAAAACAAGGATAAATATTAAAGACATTAAATTTATCCAAATATTATCAACCACTTAATAAACTTATAATCTAATATTATTAATATTATAACAATATTTTAATCACTTCTTAAACTTATAAACAATTTATTTCAATTGTTTATACTTTACCAAATAATGCATTTAATCATTCAAGAATACCATACTCATAAGATTTCATCACCAATGATCAAATTCCTCATAAAAAATCTGCATATATCCTATATAGGATTCCCAAGTCATAAAATCCTATTTTCCAATTTTGTTACTTCACATAACATATTTAATTCATTACTCATAACTAGTTCATTTTCATGAAAAATACCAAATCAGTCCCAAAAATATTTCTTTTCTGGGATTTAGCATAATATAGTCCCATATTGAACATATATTTTTCTCAAAATTTTTAAAATTCATTTACTATTTTTCATATGGCCAAAACTGCTAATATTTAGACATTTATCATAAATTGTACTTTTGTCCAAAATTACAAATTTACGAGGGTATACTCTGTTATATACATGTACTCCCAATAAAACTTTCACCAATTTTGGAGTTAACCACAAAGAGTTATAAGGTTTACTTTTAAAATAGTCTTTTCCCATAAAATCCATAACTCTTAATCTATACATCCAAAAATCGCCATTTTTGGACACAATCTAGAAAACTCATCAACTTATCATTTCAAATTTTTCCAAAATTTTTAGGTCGGAAAATTACAAAACCGCCTCTGCGAAACCTCTTTTGAATGAAAATACTATTCATATGAATACAAAGGATCATTCACCATGCATGCGGTAATCCACATAGATAGGTTATTCCAACAGAATAATAAAAAATGGAATAATAAAAGAATTCACCATGCATGCGATAGACCGCACAGACAGGTTATTCTCAATAGAATAATAAAGAATGGAACCATGTCATGCGTAAACCGCATGCATGTGATATTCTAACGTAATAATAAAGAATGGAACCAGTGTAAATAAAAATCGCACAAATAGGATATTCCAACAGAATAATAAAGAATGGAATAACAGAAGAATATCACCATGTATGCGGTACTTCGCATAGACAGGTTATTCCAACATAATAATAAGGAATGGAATAATAATAGCTCTCTTCATGAATACGAAAGAAATAATACCCTTTACCTTAAAATAAAGCTTTATACTGGAATAGAGAGGTAACAGACTTCTCTTCTTCTTTCTCTCTATAATTTCTCTTTAAAATAATTGCTCTATAGCTTTAGTAAATTGGTGAGAAATGAAAGAAGAATGAGATTCTATTTATAGGAAAATATAGTTTCGATAATTGCACATTTTGGGGCTCAAAATATTACAGTACAATACCTCCCTCTTTTTCTTCATTTTTAATTTAGTCCTGCAAGTATTATCAAACTTGCACCACCTCCCCTAATAGTAAATAATGTGATTCAATAGTTTAATCATGTGAATCAATAGTTATAATCAAGTGAAAATACGAATTACAGTATAGTACCTCCATTTATACCTCCATTTTTAACTTAGTCATGCAAGTATTATCAATCTTGCACCAACTCCCCTAATAGTAAGTGAATGTGAACAAATAGTTATATAAGCATGTGAATTAGTAGCAATTAATATCTCATTTATCCGATTAATTACCCGATTTATCAATATAACCCCCAGACATCAATTATCATCGGAATAGAAGTCGATTTCCACTAACACTAATAATCCCAACATAATGGAACTATCAAATTCATCTTTAATCAACACGAACTTATTCATCATTAATATTATAACTCACAATATTTAATAACCGTGTCGCTCCTGTGAAAGAGGGGGCTTTCGATAAGGATTTCTCCTTATTAAAGCCAATTAGGTGACCAAACCTCTCCTCGATGTAACTTCTGAACATTGTCAATATTGCAAATAATAATATGAATAACTTTGCCATCTCAATTATTGATTTAATAATATAACATATTATACGAGATGATTTTGTGATAATAATTGAATCAATAATATGAGAGATATGATGCAAAGAATTCATCGTAGCAATAATTGAGTAAAACCGAGTGATTTCTCACGTAAATATCAATAATCAATACTGTGCTACTATGCAACCACGCCAGATTCTCGTATTTTTTACTACTGAAAGTAGTTCAACAGCTTTTAACGGTAAAACTTTCGTCGTTATTTTCATAAAAATATTTTTGTCATTTTCTCAATCCGACAATAATTCTATTGCGGGGCCCACCAATGATTGTACCGTCGTACGGATATTCCCCGACAAAAAGAATATTCCCCGACCAATCGAATATTATACAACAACTTGCATACTTTTAAAAATTTATAAATATTACCCACAACTATAACATTATCTCAAATCCACACCATTATATTTAAAAAAAATATTTCGAGAAATTTAAATCTTTATTCATAAAATTTGGGGTCTCACATGGGGAGTCATTATATAAGGCATGGGAAAGGTACAAGGAACTACTCAAAAAGTTCCCACATCATGGACTACCTAAATAGCTGCAGATGAATACGTTCTACAATGGATTGAATGGGAATCTCAAGACAAGCATTGATGCAACTTCAGGTGGAGCATTTATGGCTAAGAGTTATGAGGAGGCATATGAGCTAATAGAAATAATGGCAGCTATTAACTACCAGTGGCCTACAGCCAGAATGACACAACCTAAGGTAGCTAGGGTGTTAGAGGTAGACGGGGTAACAACATTGGCGGCATAAAATCCAGCATTGTCAAAGAAAATGGATGCTCTGACAGGTGCACAAACACAACAGGTTGCATATGTTTGCAAATTTTGTGCGGGGGAACATCTTACATGACAATGTGCATTAACCCAGCATCAGTAAAGTTTGTGGGCAGCTACAATAGTGTAGACACTCAAAATTTTACATTCCTGCTACTAACCTTGGAGGAGGGAAAAATCGTCTTCTAGAGATAACCTTGAAAGTCAAATCAGCTCAATCCCGAAGATAACCCCGGGATACTCAATTTTCCATCTCGGAGATAACCCCAAGATACTCAATGTCAATCCCGGAGACAACCCCGAGAGATTCAGTCCTAACCTCAAAGATAACCCCGAGGGATGCAGTTCTAGTTTTGGAGATAACCCCAAAAAAGTTCGTTTTAACCTCGAAGATAATCCTGAGGCTCTCAATTCCAACCCTGAGAGGTCAAGCACACCTCAGAGACAACCTTGAGGATATTCAATACTCACAGTATCCCAATCTCAAAGATAACCCTGAGCAACGACTGCTAAATTAGCCCAGAGCTAGAGTTAACCCTGATGAGGGGCAAAATCATCATTTTCCAACCTCGATGCTACATTTACGCCGTCTCAACAATAATTCAACCCACATTCTACACAGAAGTGTCCTACAAGAACCATAGATCAAAATCCCGAGTGACTACTACGCAAGATAATAAACTAGATAGAATTTGAAAACTTAAAGATCTGGGCATGGACCCATCTTCCCGGCTACGTACAACCTATTATCCTATTTCATTGTGTAGCTCTCGAGAACAGCATTGCATAATAGTATCACATACCTCAATCGGATGCCCGGATTGAAAGTTATGAAGGCATAAGCGGATAACGCATTGCATGCGTGCACGTACTTTGAGATGGGGGACCCACGGAGCCCGGTGCACCCCGGGTAGCCGCAAGTGGACCTGAGGCTCCACCCTCTATAAATAGAGGGCCTGGGGTTGCCATTTTAAAAAAGAAAAAAGGCGAGGAAGCCATACCCATTTTATTCTGTACGCATTTTAAATTGAGTGTTGTCTTTTCTCAAACACTAGTGAGCTTGTGTTCTGTTATATTTAACCGACGGAAACCGAGTATTCATTTATTAAAAGCCATCTGAAGTCTTCTTGGCAGCCCACTATAAGACATCTCTGATTTCTTAAGCCTTTTCTCACTTCCATCCACACAAACTTATTCACGTTGAGAGTCATGTTGTGTGCATATATACCCAGATCGTCGATCCGTGGCTTTTATTGCTTTTGTATATATATAAATACTTATATATATATATATATATATATATATATATATATATTATTATCAAACTATGCTTCAATTGAGCCCGAATATAATATTCGGAGTGTTTACTGCTTTCATATATATATATAGATATATATATATATATAACTATGGGCAAAGTTGACTTGTTACTAGTTGTGAAGTTATTCTAGTTGTCGGTAAGATCTCAGTAATCGTTTATCTCTGTCCCTTTTTCAAAATCTCTTTTTTCCTCTTGTTCTGAAGTCACCTAGCTTACTGTAGTCCACCTTGTTCGTGTTTAACCTTTGTAAGTCTCTTGGGTGAGCAGTGTCTGGTTATAGAACATAGGTATGCGTATGCTTAAGGTAAGAGGGTATGCATGAAAGGACAATGAGTAAAAATTAATTTTGAAATTGGTAAAAGATGAATAGATTGTTTAGATCTAACTCCACAGCTAGTAACAGGTCAACTTCGCCTCCTATCCCTTACATAGTTAACCAGGAAGAACACGATTATGAAAACATTAGTCAAGTTTTACACAATTGGAATATACCCAGAGTCTCCTAAAGAATTTTATCAGTCAACCTTTTTGGATAATTTCAAAACAGATTATAATGTAAAAATAGTTGAAAAGGTTTATGCCATTAACAAAGAATATTAAAATTGTAGTCTTTTATCTCCTGATGTTATTAAAAAACATAGGAAGAAAGGTTATAATTTTATCCATATTGGTCTTGTTCAAGTTGCAGTTAAACCATTAAACATTAAAGGAATCAATTCGAGTATCTACCTCTGCCTCAGAGATGATAGATTCCTGAATTATTATCCGAGTATAATTGGCGCTATGGAATCAAGTCTGCATAATGGACCTATCCATTTCAATTGCTTTCCTGATTTCAAATTAAGCCTAAGTGATCAACATTTATTAAAAGCTTTAACTTTAAACATTAAAACTGCTGGTGAAATTACTCATATGATCGAGGGTTCTCAGCCCATATCTTTGATTTATAGGATTTATTATAAGACCATGAAAATGAACTTAAATGTTCATGCTCTTAATAAAAGTCCTAAAGATCAAACTGTTTTAATTTAAAGTTCAACTAGTGATGCTAATGTTCAAATCCCAAGAACCATCCTCTGGAAAAGACATTACGTTACCTAGTCAATGGACTTTAACCAGTGAAATACCTCAACAACCTGTAGTTAATAACCTATTAAATATAGAAAATGTTAGACAATTTTCTGATGGAATGGTCAAAATATGTTTTGAACGTAATAGAAGGCTAGTTATTATAGAATATTTTACTAGTTCTTCAGCACCTTCAGTTCACACTCGAAGAGACACTAAATTACTTAGTAACCCTTCTGTTAGGGATATAAAAATGAAAGGTATCCTTAATCAAGGTCAAGCAAGTCACCCTTGTTATACTCAAAATAACCCTGTAGAAGAAGAAGGTTCTTCTTCTCCTACCCCTTCTGAGTTTCCTACTCAATCAGATTTTGAAGTTCCTATTAATAACCAATTAAGAGTCATTAAAAAAGAATTCAAATTAGATTGGGATAATCTTGTTAAAGATTTTAATTCCAAATCTAATAGAGAAAAAAGATATTTATTTCGTTCTAATCACCCATCTGATAAGGAACGAGACAAAGTAGTTAATAGATGGAAACAATTCATTAATAATGAACATATAAACATTAATTTTTACGATTGGTATGAGCAGTATCAAGGTAAATGTAATGTTATAACTAAAACACAGTGGATTAAATAAGATAAATCAAAAGTTTCTTCTAGTCATCCCCCTCTTGAAATGGTTCTTCTTCTAGTTAAAAACACATATGTTGCTACCAGTCCTTTTAAGATTTCAGATGGTAATAAAGATGATAAAAAGATTATCGAACAATTAAATTTCAGTAACCAGTATCTAACAACTGTAGGTAAGCAGCTAGATAGAATTGAAGAAAAATTTGAAGAAACCATTGTTAAAAAACCCGATTCAAAAATTGAACAACCTTTGTTAAAATTACCAGAAAATAGAAGTAAGTTAGGTTTACCCAATAAAGATGGTGAACTTACCAGTACAATAGATAAGTTATTTAAAAAATTAAAAACTGAACCTAGTTCAAGTGGCACTTTTGCTATTATTGATCAAGTTGAAACTGATATTGAAAGCAGTTGCCAATCAGATCATTCTGATACTGTTTCGGTACTAGATTTTAATTATGAGTTAAACAAATTAACAGTTAATAACACTAGTATAACCAGGAATTGGTACTCTAGACCTACTCCTCTAAATCTACAGTTCGAAGAGAGAAATCTAGATAAACAATTCTCTGTCTCTTCTAATAAAATATACGAATGGAACGTTGATGGTTTCTGTGAACAAGAAATTTTAAACAAATTAAATCATATGTCAATGGTAGCTAATAGCTATATAACTAAATTCAAAAATCTGACTCAGCTAGACATTGTTGAATTATTAGCTAGTGGATTTACTGGTATTCTTAGATCTTGGTGGGAGAAACATCTCACAGAAGATACTAGATTGTCAATAATCCATGCTATCCAATTGGATGATGACGGCAACCCTATCTTTGATGAAGATGTTGGTGTTGGTCCGCCTGATGGGGTTAATACCTTAATTTTTACCATAATTAAACATTTTGTTGGAACTCCTAGTAATATCAGTAAGAGAATTCATGACCAGTTAAGTAATCTCACTTGTCCCACTCTAAGTGATTTTAGGTGGTACAAACAATTCTGTCATGCAGGGCTTGAGCTATTAACTTTAATTATTTACTGGAACAATTTTTAATATTTGAAATGCCATAAGAACAAAATTTGAACCAGTTGGATCGACTTCTGAGACTCTTTTGATTTATTTGGTAGATTCTTTTCTTTGGATATCAGAATCGTAAATCTGGGAGAGGAACAACAAGATATTCCTTTTGAACCTAACCAACAATCCTATTAATATCAAATTTATCCCACTATTTAATAAAGAATTGTCGAGTGACATTAGGAATTGGTGAGACGGTGGTACAAGATACTAATTTACTATATTCTTGAGACTGAAAATCTGTCACTTTAGTTGGAGTTTGATATCGTACTGCCATTTTAGAATCCAGGGAATTTTGTATTTACTCACGAATTGAAGGATGACAGGGATACCATCATTTTTTGGTTGGTGTTTACTGTGGTTGCAAAAATGACTGAGTTGGACATTCAATAAATCAGGAAGGAGGTCGAAAGACGTGGAACCAAACCTAGACCACCAAAGACTGAACCAAAAAGAGATCTGACTTTTGAATTTGTGGTCGAACTGAATAAACCATGAGTGACTATTTAACTCATTTTGATGAAGGAAGATCTTATTCCAAGCCTCTATATAATCGAAATAATAGTAAGAGTTATTTTGATTAGAGAGTTGCATAAGATCAGAGGGATGATTTCCCCAGTCGGTCATCTGAATGAACTGTTTAATGTATAGAGAATGATATAGGACTTTAGATTTATCATTATTAGCATAAATGGGCTTAATAAAGATTGACACGATTTCAATGAGAATATCCTTATAATACACAAGGGATTTATAAGGGGCAAGGGGAACAAAGTGCCACCCAGTAGGAAAATATTGAGAAGCCAGTTTAATAGGGTCATCTTTGGGTTTCATATGAGGTTCAATCATGAAATAGGTGATTATTCCACCTGAGCATGTACTCAGAAGAAGGGTAACTGGGATTTGAAGAGGAGGTTCTAGTCTGATTGCAGAAAGGGTCAACTGGTGTAGGGTTACTGGCTAAGGCTGAACTATGGGGCTTTGGAATTGTACTAAGGACCTGAAATTTGTTGACTGGGTTAGGTTAAGGAACTGGATTGACTGGGTGAGGAGTTATAGCTCCTTTTGGTTGATTACTTGGGCCTGAAGGGTGGCCCGGACCATGAGAAGATGATGTTCCTCGAACACTCATCTTGGTTGAATAGTACTTGTGTTAATGACTTCCCGAGTGAGAAAATCAGGAATTAAATTGTTACTGCCTTTAATATACTTAATTTCAAAGTCAAAAATACTCAATAGGGCTTGTCATCTTGAAAAAGAATGTTTAGAGGCAATATTTTCTACATCTTTTTTCTAAAACATATTTTGCAGATTTGCAATCAATACGAACTAAAAACTTTTGGTTTAATAAGTTACTTTAGAATTTGTTAATACATAATACTAAAGAAAGTATTTCTTTTTTAATAGTACTGTAATTTAATTGTGTACTATTCCATGCACGGGAATGAAAACGAACAATTTTTTCAGGAGAATTGGGGATTAGTTTATGCTTGAGAATACCTTCGAATCCAATATCAGAGGCATTAATTTCAACAATTTTGAATGCAAAATCGTTGGAAATGCCAAGGCAAGGCAATGATTTGACATATTTTTTAATTTGTTGGACGACAGAAGTGTGAATGTCAGTCCAAGGTGGAGGATTATCTTGCAAATGCTGAAAGAGAGGTTTGCAGATCTTCCTAAGATTTTTATAGAATTTGCCAATATAATTGAGCGAGCCTAAAAATCTCTGCAGTTGGGTTTTATTGGTTATCTTATCAGGAAATCTGTCAGCGAATTGAATAGCTCTGTCAATAGGCTGAATAAGTCCTTAATAGATATTAAGACCAAGAAACCGAACTTTAGCTTAAAACAAGCTGCATTTAGAGGGAGATAGAACAAGTCCATTATCTTTAACTGTCTTGAAGAACGATTTCAACTGTTTAATGTGTTCTTCAATAGATTTGGAAAAAATGAGGATATCATCAATGTAAACATCAACAAAATGGCTTAAAGGATTCAAAATGTCATTGAGAATATTCTGAAATTCACTGGGGGCATTTTTTAAACCGAGTACTTGAACATTCCATTCATAATGATCAAATGGGGTAGTGAAGGCTGTTTTATACCTATCATCGGGGTGAATGGAAACTTTCCAGAAACCAGATTTAAGGTCAAATTTACTGAAGATAGTGGCATTGCTTAATCTATTTATAAGGTCTTCCTTATTAGGTAGATGATACCTAATCCATTCTAAGACCTTGTTTAATGGCTTGTAGTTGATAATGAAGGTAAACCATTAATGAATTTTTCTTTCCACAATGCTTTATTGCTATCATTTCGCATCATAACACGAGAAGTAAACACATCTTTGTACCACCTAAAATCACTTAGAGTGGGACAAGTGAGATTACTTAACTGATCAAGAATTCTTTCAGTGATATTACTAGAAGTTCCAACAAAATGTTTAATTATGATAAAAATTAAGGTATTAACCCCATCAGGCAGATCAACACCAACATCTTCATCAAAGATAGGGTTGTCATCATCATCCAATTGGATAACATGGATTATTGACAATCTAGTATCTTCTGTGAGATGTTTCTTCCACCAGGATCTAAGAATACGAGTAAATCCACTAGCTAATAATATATATATATATATCGAAATTTGATTCGATTGAGCTGAGTGTGATATCCTAGAATGCGTTCTGGGTTTTGTATACACACACACACATTTATATATATATATATATATATATATATATATATATAATATATTTTAGTCAGCCTTCAGAGATCACTTAAATGGCCATTTACCGCTTTTATATATATATATATATATATATATATATATATATATATATATATATATATATATATATATATATATATATAAATGTTTCTCAGCCTGCGGGTTAGATCTGCCTAAATCTGGCTATTTCTCAGTTTAACCGGTTTATGGTGACTAAACTAGAACCGTTGAAGCTGGAATGCTTAGATTTACTCAAATCTAATTCGTTTTCTAGCTTTTGCTATGGGCTAGATTTGTTCCAATCTGGCTATTTCACACTTTAACCGATTCATAGTGACTAAACTGGATCTGATGAAGCTGAAATGGTTTACATTTCTTCAAATCTAGTTCTTGTTTTAGCTTTTGTACATATTGCTTTATCATGTGAGCCTAGGAATCATGTGATCACAGATTCAGTTTCTGAATCTAGATTCGGTTCCCGTGATGGACATTTTCAACTGCAGCCAACTTGTAAATTATTCACGGTGTCTGAATTTCCTTAGATGGATCTCATGCCCACAAGGAGTTCAGTGTTGCTATGTATCTTATTTTCTCGAAGATGCTTCGCATCTCAAAAATAATAAAAGCAATCAAGCCAAAGACATTAAAAATGGAAGTATCAAAGGCCTCAATTACTATTGAGCACATGGGTTTGAAAAACCTATTTCACAAAAAATCATTGCTATATATCATTAAAATTGAACTTCTATACAAAATTTAAACCCTTTGTATAGAGGTGCAAACAAGGCATAACACTACTTCCTGACAACTGCACGTAAACCTACACACACATAGATTTAAATAAAAGTTAAAATTGAAAAATGGCGGTAACCGTGTCACCACGGAAGTCGGGAGATGCCTAACACCTTCCCTCCGCTTAATCAAGCCCCCGAACCCTAAAGAATTTCAGGTTTTGCAGACCAGTTATTGTAATGCCTCGAAATCTGGTCTATCTTCACACCTAGATTCCGTACGTCACGGTCCTAGTTCTTTCCAAACATACATCATTATATACTGAAATATAACAACATACATTCTCAATTCCCAAGTTCTAATACCTTATAACCTTTTTCATTATAAAAAATGATAATTACATTATTCTTTACACCTTACACGAGTGACTTTTATCCACCACCAAGGATACATAACAATTCATTAAACTAATCTATAGTTTAATTACATTATTCTACATTACAAATCTTCACTTGATCTTCACGCTCATTCATATAATGAATGACACTTCTTCTGGATACCGATCAGCTTGATCTTTATGGGATCCTTAAGTTCTTCTAACATTGTACGCTGAAAATGTTTTTCATTTAAAGCAAGTGTGAGCATTCAATTGCCCAGCAAGTCATAACAGTTGAACAAACAACTTTAAGAATTTAATATTCCTTTATAACTTTGATAACCGAACAAAGGTTATGAAGCAGCTTGAATAATAGGAATAATCTTGATTCCTATCATTTTAAAACATTAGTCACATTCACTTTGAAATACTTTCATTCTCTACTCTCTTTCATACACATTCTGTCTGGCTAGAATCAATAGCACAAACTTAACAATAACGGTTTATGTATAAACAGAACATTCTCTTGTTGAACAGTTCATATCATAGAAACACCGAAGTGTTCCCATTGTGGCACAAGGCCTCATACGTTCTACTACCTTGTACAAATATCACACATTTGCACATAGACAGAACTTCTCAAGTTCAACATCTAAGAAGTTTTAGAAACTAACATTCATTTAGAATATAAATGAAGTTAGGAAACTTGCCTTACACACAGCTATAGCTTACGCTGAACTGCTCATTCTAATCCCTATAACACATAAGGAAATACATACACCAATTAGTCATGTATATTGACTTACGCATTGGTTTACTTAACTTTACTTCTTAGGGTTCGTGTTCTTTCAACCTAAGTTTACGCAATAACTTTCTTTACCGGTTTACAGCTTCATGACATACGAAGATGTCTTACTTAATACGTTCTTCATCTTTGATGATTTGCATTCTTATCTATTTCTTATAACTTCTCTAGGACTCAGCACACCTCGCTTCTCTGCTAGTAGTCCATATGGTACTCTGAGTGGTTTCCCATAAACAACCGACAAACAAGTTTTTGTCTCGTCTACACTGCCATAACAGTGAGTTAGATCGGTTGCCATTTTCGTATATACCTTCACTCTCTGAAGAAATTGTTTAGCCCAGCTCCAATATGTCAACCATCAAAGGTTACGATTATATTACAACCTAAACTTATCTTAACTTATCCGAACTATTAAACTATAATATTCGTTAAGTCAATTTCTCATTCCTTATGGCTTTCTGACAACTAAATGCCATACCTCAGGATTCATTCTTATCGTCTAAGTCATATAATCTTTTATATACTCAGAACGATCATTCAAGTTAATCATTAACTCGGCTTCTTTACGTTATGCGTCATTATTTTTAATTTAACTTTTTTACCATTCACGGTTTAATCATTGGTCTTAATTATCTTACGGTCAAACCATACATGGGGTGTAGGTTCTACCCGTTTAATTTTTGCGTACACTCAACCTTCACGTTGGTTAAAGTGTTTAACGATTACATTTCATTCTAACCATTCTCTATCTGACTCACATTTAGCTTTCATTAATCTTGATACCGTTCATTACAGCTTTCTTGATAATTCATATCTTACTTATTATCTTTTGTAATCCATTACATGAACCCCACGTTCATTATTCTTTTTTAATGTCAAAGCCATACCGATCGTTCTTTGCAACAGCGTTGCGTTCACAGCGTTTATACACTTTACACTTATCTCTCATTACCATAACATAACATCAAAATGTTATTCATTACCCTCGTCACTCAATGTCTAAGGAATCACAATCATAGCAATCCCCCATGTTCATTTATCGTGACTACGGTCCCCGGATACCGGTTTCGTAACCAGCGTTCACATTCTTTGTCTTTTAATCTCGCTCAATCTTTTCGTTCAACCTTCATTAAAGGTTTCAAACACTTGATTAAGTGTTACATTCGATGAACTACACATTCATTAGCTTTCGGTACACTTCCCCCAGATTTTGAGAAGTTAAAAGCTCATTACTGGCTTTTTCCCTACACCGACGCTGCGGCACCGGTTTCTTCTTTATCACTCACGCTGCAGCGTCACTCTGTAGTGTTGGACATCCTAGGTTGGCGATGCGGTGCCACCCACCTTACTCATTCTCGCGCTGCAGCGCCACTGGCGCCGCAACATCACTCTCCATGTTTTAACTCGCGATGCGGCGTCAGTTTCCAGTATTTAATCGATATTTTGATTACAATTTCATTTTTTTTTGGAATTTGATGTTATAAAACACTATTCCTTATTTATTTCATCGAATCATTCATATGATTCGTTCAGATCATTCAAATTCATTACGAATCTTATACTTTCTTAAGAAATTTTTTAACAAAAACTTCAAATTCTTATTTCTTCTTTTATCAATGATTTCAACCATATGAAATCATTACTAACATCATTTACTTCTTATTCTCATTAAGCTATGTTTTTGAACATAGAAACATAAAGGAAAACTAACTTAGAATTTAGGTTTCGGATTACCTTTCTTCATTATTTTTCCTCCTTTAGACAAAGTTGGCGATTCGCTAGCTTTTTTATTTCACGATCCTCTCGGTTCCGAGCCTTCATGCTCAATCCCTTCCTTCTTCTTATTCTCCAAGATCTCAAACTCTCTCTTTCTTCCAAAGTGTTGGTTGATTTTGAAAAAAATTAACTAACACTTTCATGAAATAGATTTTCAAGGCTAGGGGCATTTTGGTCATTTAGCCAAACCGCCTTACTTTTCCCACCTCCTTAGTATTCCCACCTCCTTACTATTCATATAGCTTCCCTTGGAAGCTTCGTGCTTCCGTCTTTTGGGTTTCGTTCGACAGTTTTAAAAACTGCGATTCTCAGAATCCAAATATTTTTAGATATTTCGTATTTCCTTTACCGATTAACTTTTACGCATTATTCGGATCTCTAAAAAACTAAAAAAACTTTTTCATGATAAGCATTTTCCTTCACGTTTTCCCCTAACATAATTAAACGAGTGAAAAGTACATAACAATATGAGAAAAACTTTTATCAGCTTACTTCAATTTTCACGATATATTATCGTCAAATCATTCGACGGAATGTCATTTCGATATACCGAACTCTCGGAAAGGCTTAGGTTATTCAAACCCTAACCCTTAGGGTTTCATCAGGTGAATAGTGTCTATTTCATCTTTTTACCCCAAAAATATTTTGTTCCCGAAAAAATCTTATTTTCGTCTTGAAAATTTTTACTCGTTCAGTCTAGCTAGTAGCCAGAATCCTCTCGATTAATAATCATCCTAGGTTCTAGAACGCTTAATAAACACAGCATAGAATAGTATTAATAAAAATTCATTTTATTAATAACTAATTCTTTAAATATTAATTTCTGGACAATCCGATTTTCCGGGTTGTCACAATTATACAATGTCACATTACTAGGTCTATGTGCAAACTATTTCTCGGTTAAGTTGGTACAACCATTTAAAAATATCAACTGGCGACTCTTTCAGTCAAATCGTCGACATATACATGTCGGACCTTTTTAAACTTGTTTTTTCAAACAAATCTCACCTAACATGAGAACAGCAAAAAATAAGAACAAAAAGGGATAGATAAAAACCCCGATGTCGACAGGTAGCGACTCTGCTGGGGATCTCGGTAAGAGGGCTTAAGCCGCTATTTATAAACTTTTCAAAATATTTTATCTGCTTGTGTGTGGATGTTGCATTTACGTTGGAATGAATGTGTACTAATGCATTTACTTACTACACTTAGTGCTTTGCACTAAATCTGCCTATAATATTAGTGCTTCGCACATGTCATCATTTCTATACGGTGAGACGCGATGTATGTGAATGTATGCTGTGTGGTCCCTCCACCAAGAGGTTGTCCTATCGATGTTTGATTACTAGACTCGTAGGGAGACTAATGCCAACGAGGCTCAGGAAAGGCACCACACAGATTTGCTCCAATTGAAAGATCGGATTAACTTCCTGTCAAGTAAATTGTGATGATCTGGGAACCTTCAGGCCAAAAAACCGTAAGAGTAGCCTAAGGCAGGTCAGCCTCTAATAAACTAAACGCGGAGGGAAGTCTCTTCATACCTTCCCATTTATATTACTTGTAATTTAAAATTACTTGTAACTTCATTTCCATGAATCTCAATGTATTGGAAAATATAAAGGATTATGTAAACATGCATTCCCTTTTATATCAAAACTTGTCATGTTATTGTGACGCCCCCAAAATAGGTCCACACGACCCATTCTGAGTCGCCAGATATCATACTATAAAATTCAATTACAAACTTCATTTATACATCTGTTGAACTGTCGTGCAGAATACAACCACAATTAAACTATGAGTTTTAATACAAATGTATGTAACTCTCATGGTTCCTCGACCACAACCTTACAAAGGTACTTTACATAAAAGTACAGTCAAAAACTATTTTAGAAATTAAAATCTTTGGGAAGTGCTCAAGGAAACCTTCGTACATGGGAGGCCATGCGTCTAGGTTATGATAGATATCATATGTCTACATAATTATCCTTGGTTGACCCAATAGACCCCAAAGAAAAACAAGAAGATTACTATCATGTTCTTTCTAACGGTGAGTCTTCTCTTGACATATAACTATATCCACCATCTGCAATTGAAAATTATATTTCAACCAAACTCAAAGATCATATAGGTAGTGCTCGTAGATATACTCAGCAAGTGGATGTGCACAACCCTGTCTTATGATAACACGAGGTTGTATGTCATTAGACATCTTTTATGATAGTGGCAAAACACCCTTCCAAAGTTGGGTTCACTTCACCCTATTCGGTTCACCAAAATTAAATATCAAATGACGTATACAATACGACACACTTATCTAAAGTTCTCAATAAAATTATTTCCATACTATTTAGGAGAACTTCAACAAATTATAAACCACCGCTTCTAATCTCCCGTTACCCCCTCAACGACCCAAATACACTCTTATTACACCGAAGGAATTGTGAAGCAAAAATGGTGAGCACAACTTGCCCAGTAAAGAATATCATGACTAAAGATAATTTACATCATCAATAGCCTTCATGAGTAATAAATAAGAGATTTAGAACATATGGTAGATGATAAAACTTTTCAACCATAGTTGCAGCGGAACGAGCAATACATTAGAAGAGTCAAATAGACCATCAGATCTATTATCTTCTCCATGTTAAAAGTCTACCAATAATGTTTTATCCCTGTAACATCAATCAACAATTCCTGTCCACAATCATATGAATAACTCATAATTATAATTGTGATTCTAAATTCCTCTTCGCACCGAGGACAAAGATAATTTTCATCACCTATCTTCACCTAAAACATCAAAAATCATGGATATACCAAATCACAATTCCTGCTCATAATTATACTAATAAATTCATCTTTGCACTACGGCCAAAAATATTCATTAACAATTCATCTTTGCACTATAGGCCAAAGACATTCATTAACTGTATTTTAGAAGAGTCAAGTAGAGCATGATATCTACTATCTTTTATGAATTAAAAGTGTATAATCATTATTTTATCTATGAGACTCAGCTTAATAAATAATCCACATCATCGAATCCTCCCTGCACTACGGCCAAGGATATTCATGTAATCATCAATGGTCATGATTATACCAAATAATCCATGGTTATAATCATACAAATAACTTTCCATCAATGCACTATGGGCCAATGAGGACTTTTACCACATCATCTATAACATTACGGGTCATGATTATACCGAATAATCACTGGTCATAATCATACCAATAAACAGTTCATCTATGCACATAAGCCAAAGATACTCATCAATCAATAGTTCATCTTTGCACGTAAGCCAAAGATATACAATCAAATCCAATAATCAACACCCATCTTTTGCACGTAAGCCAATGATATACAAAATCAGAAACTAATAATCAACAATCCATCTTTGCACGTAAGCCAAAGATGACTTTCATCATAATATAAGCATGAGGATGATGACAATGATATAAGCATTAATCAACGAAATCAAGGATAAATATTAAAGACTTTAAATTTATCCGTAGTTTAAAATATCCAAATTATCAACATGATATTTGCTTTGTGGAGTAAAATTCAAGATTAATATTCAGTACCAAAAATAATTTGGACAAAAAAGAAATATATTTTTTGGGTAAATAGTACCCCATGAATAGTACCTTGTGAATAGTACTTCGGGAATAGTACCTCATGAATAGTACCCCGACATAAAAAGTACCCCAAATACCCGAGTGAATAATATTCAGGTGAATAGTAATTTGGGTGAATAGTAACCCATGAATAGTAACTCGTGATTAGTACTCCGACACGAAAAGTGCCCTGAATACCCGAGTGAATAATACTAGAGTGAATAGTAACTAGGTGAATATTAACCCGTGAATAGTAACTCGTAAATACCAAATAAAATGATATTCTATGACGAGTACAAAAGAAATGATATCTCATATGAGTATAATAGAATATACGAAACTGCAAATGGATTTTCACCCGCCATGCGGTAATCCACGTATACAGATCATTTCCACAATTTAATAAAGAATGAATACAAAAGATCATTCACCATGCATGCGGTAATCCACATAGATAGGTTATTCCAATGAAATAATAAAGAATGGAATAATGTAATAATTCACCATGCATGTATATACCGCATGTATAGGTTATTCCAAATGTAATAATAAAGAATGGAACCAGTCATGTAAATCCGCATGCATGATATTCCAATGTAATAATAAAGAATGGAATAACAACGAATTCACCAAGTATGCGATAGATCTACGCAGACGAGTTATTCCAATGTAATAATAAAGAATGGAATAATGTAAGAATTTCACCATGTATGCGGTATTAGATGAGACAAAGTTATTCCAACATAATAATAAAGAATGGAATAACAACCTTACAAGTATTGAAAGAAAATAACTCTCTTCATGAATGAAAAATATAATACCCCTTACTATAATAATGATATCCCTTACCTTAGAAGAAAACTAGATACTGGAATAGTGAGGTAGCAGACTTCTCTTCTTCTTTCTCTCTATAAATTCTCTCTATAATAACTGCTCTATAGCTTTAGTGAATTGGTGAAAAATAATGAAGGAATGAGCTTCTATTTATAGAAAAATATGGTTTCCATAATTGAACATTTTGGGGCTCAAAATATTACAGTTTAATACCTTCATATTTTCCTTCATTTTTAATTTAGTCATGCAAGTATTATTAAACTTGCACCACCTCCCCTAATAGTTAATCATGTGAATCAATAGTTCTAGACATGTGAAAATATGAATTACAGTATAGTACCTCCATCTATACCTCCATTTTTAACTTAGTCATACAAGTATTATCAATCTTGCACCAACTCCCCTAATAGTACAAGAATGTGAATCAATAGTACACACATGTGAACAAATAGTTATAATCATGTGAATTAATAGCAATTAATTGTTCATTTATCCGGTGAATTACCCGATTGGTCAATATAACCTCCAAACATCAATTATTATCAAAATAAATGTCGATTTCCACTAACACTAATAATTCCCACACAATGGAACTATCAATTTCATCTTAAATCAACACGAACTTATTCATCATTAATATTATAACGCACAATATTTAACAACCAGCACGTTCCCAGGAAAGAGGGAACTTTCCGATAAGGATTTCTCCTTATTGGCGCGCAATTAGGTGACCAAACCCCTCCTTGACATAACTTATAGACATTGTCAATATTGCAAATAATAATATGAATAACTTTGTCGTCTCAATTATTGATTTAATAATATATATTATGCAGATGATATTGTGATAATAATTGAATCAATAATATGAGAGATATGATGCAGCAATTACTGTATAAATAATTGAGTATAACTGAGTGACTTCTCACGTAAGCATCAATAATCAATACCGTGTGCTACTATGTAACCACGCGTATTACTGTACTTTTACTACCGGGTAGTTCAATAGTTTTAACAGTAACACTTTCGCCGTTATTTTTAATAAAAGATAAATCTGTCATTTTCTAAATACGATAATACTTCCGTTGGGGGAGTCCACAAATGATTATGCCGTCGAACGAATATTCTCTGTGAAAACTAATATTCCCCGACCAATCGAATATTTCTCGACACAACGAATAACAACTTGCTTACTTTGTAAAATTTTCAAATATCACCCTTAACTTTATCCCTTTCTCAATTTAACCATTTACTAAATAAAATAATAATTATAAGAAAATTGAATACTTTTATTTCATAAAATTTGGGATCTCACAATCTCCTCTCCTTATGAAATTTTTCCCTTGAAATTTATGTACCTGGTAGTTCAAAGAGATGAGAATACCTTGCTTCCTTTTCGGATTGTACCTTCCCGGTTATTTTTTCTGTATCATGATTTTCCCATTTCTCATCTCCTGTATTTCAGATATCATTCTAGAATATATCTTCAAAACAAAGGTTAATCGACATATCACAATTTGCCAACTTATGAAGTAAACAATTTCAGCTTAGGTAAGTCACACACTAACGAAGTATATTACTCGTCTCTCCCATCCTAGTTCTAGACTCATATCTCCGCCAGCGACCATATCCCTAAGCTTTGATACCATTTGTGACGCCCCCAAAATAGGTTCACACGACCCATTCTAAGTCGCCATATATCATACTATAAAAATCAATTACAAACTTCATTTATACAACTATTGAACTGTCGTGCAGGATACGACCACCGTTAAACTGTGAGTTTTAATACAAAAGTATGTAACTCTCATGGTGCCTCGACCACAACCTTATAAAGGTACTTTACATAAAAGTACAGTCAAAAACTGTTTTAGAAATTAAAATCTTTAGGAAGTGCTCAAGGAAACCTTCGTACATGGGAGGCCATGCGTTTAGGTTATGATAGATATCATATGTCCACAAAATTATCCTTGGTTGACCCAATAGACCCCAAAGAAAAACGAGAAGATTATTATCATGTTCTTTCCAATGGTGAGTCTTCTCTTGATATATAACTATCTCCATTGTCTGCAATTGAAAATTATATTTCAACCAAACTCCAAGATCATATAGGTAGTGCTCGTAGATATACTTAGCAAGTGGATGTACATAACCATGTCTTATGATAACACGAGGTTGTATGTCATTAGACATCTTATATGATAGTGGCAAAACACCCTTTCAAAGTTGGGTTCACCTCACCCTATTCGGTTCACCAAAATTAAATATCAAATGACGTATACAATACGACACACTTATCTAAAGTTCTCAATAAAATTAATTTCATACTATTTAGGGAGAACCTCAAGAGCTATAGACTACAGTTCTATTCTCCTGTTACCCCAGCTCGACCCAACTACACTCTTATTACCTGAAAAAAATTGTGAAGCAAAAAGGGTGAGCACAACTAGCCCAGTAAGAATTTCATGACTAAAGATAATTTACATCATCAATAGCCTTCATGAGTAATAAATAAGAGATTTAGAACATATGGTAGATGATAAAACTTTTTAACCATAGTTGCAGCGGAATGAGCAATCCATAAGAAGAGTCAAATAGACCATCAGATCTATTATCTTCTCCATGTTAAAAGTCTACCAATAATGTTTTATCCGTATAACATCAATCAACAATTCATGTCCATAATCATATGAATAACTCATATTCGATTCAAGATATTCGATTCACCCTGGGAGTACAAAGATGTACAAAGATCTTAGGCATCATTTTTGGTGGCCGAATATGAAGAGGGATGTGGCTGAGTGTGTGGCGAAATTCTTAATGTGTCAGAAAATCAAAGCTGAACATCAAAGGCCAAGCGGATTGTTACAACTGTTGGAGATACCAGAATGGAAATGGGAGCATATCACAATGGATTTTGTGGTAGGTCTTCTAATGACTCAGCAAGGTTACGACGCCATTTGGGTGATTGTCGATCGACTGACAAAGTCAGCACACTTTTTGCCAATCAAGATTTGGTTTACACTAGATCAGTTAGCAAAACTATACGTGAAGGAAATTGTTTCAAGGCACGGTGTACCTGTGTCCATTGTATTAGACAGAGATCCATGTTTCACATCTAATTTCTGGAAACGATTACAAGAGTGCTTGGGGACACAGCTGAGAATGAGCACATCGTACCACCCTCAAATCGACGGACAGAGTGAGAGAACAATCCAAACACTAGAGGATATGTTCAGAGCGTGTGTTATGGATTTCAAGGGAAATTGGGATGACCATCTACCATTGGTAGAATTTGCTTATAATAATAGTTATCACGCGAGTATTGGCATGCCGCCTTATAAAGCGTTATTCGGCAGGAAGTGCAGAACTCCGTTATGCTGGGACGAGGTTGGTGAACGTCAGCTATTGGGTCCAGAATTGGTACAACAGACTGTCGAGATAATCAAAGTGATTCGAACGAGTTTAATAGCCGCACAAGATATACAAAAGAAATATGCCGATCATCATCGACAGAATCGGGAATTCGATGTCGGTAGTTATGTTTTCTTGAAAGTATCTCCCTAGAAGGGGAAAATTCGATTTGGCAAGAAGGGGAAATTGAGCCCTAGATTTATAGGACCTTTTGAGGTGCTTCGTCTAGTTGGCGAAGTGGCATACGAGATAGCTTTACCTCCGGAGTTGAAGCATATTCATAATGTTTTCCATGTATCGGTATTGAGTCCATATAAGCCTGATTATATACATGTTATAGAATATGAGCCCTTACAGTTTGAGAAAGATTTGTCATATGAAGAAGTTCTTGTTCAAATTGTTGACAGAAAAGAGCAAGTACTGAGGAATAAGGTGATACCTTCTGTTAAGGTAATCTGGAGAAACCACAATGCTGAAGAAGCTACGTGGGAACTTGAAAGCGTTATGATGAAGAATTATCCTCAGTTGTTTGCTTGATTTTGTAAAGCGATTCTAGGGACATAATCTTGTTAAGGAGGGAAGAATATAACGAATAAATTTTTCGAGTTGTGATTCTGGGGACAGAATCCTTTTAACGACGGAAGGATGTAACGATCGAGAAATTTGTAATTTAATTTAAATTTTTATTGAATTAAATAAATATTTTAAACAATTTATTTATTGAGAAAAATAAATAATTGATGAATTGTGGTGAATTAATTTAGTAACTAAATTGATTAATTTTAATTAAATTGAATATTGATAATTTTATTTAAAGGATTTAATTTAAGGAAATAATTAAATTAAATCAATTGCTTAATATTTAAGAAAATAATTAAGCTAAATAAATTGTTTAATTTAATGGAAATAAATAAATTTAATAAAGTGATGTGTCTAGTTTATTAATTAAATTAGATATAAAATTATTTATTATTTATATTGGTAACTATAAGAGAAATTATTTTAAAGTACCGTTATAAGTTATTTAAATCAATTAAACTAAGTTATTTAAATTATCTAAAGTGTGACAATTAGAAACTATATAATATAATAATATAAAAATAATTTAGTTTATAAAGCGGTTTGGTAGCCAAACAAGGCCTTGTGGCCTTTGGCTTATTCAACTGATGCGAGCCTTTTTGTGTTTTTACTGGACGAACATGGGAGTCAGTATATGTGGGTTACACATCTTATTTTTTCCTTAGGCTTGTTAACATAGAAAAACAAAGGAAGAGAGAATTACAGAGTTTTGAGAGTGAGAAATTGAGAGAGAGTAATCTATGTGAGTTGCCAAGAGAAAGAAGAGATTCACCATCTTGTCCTAGCCTATAATCAAGAGGATTAAGGTATAATTCATTCCTAAATTTCTAAGTTTTAGTTTTTATCTAAGTTCTCTGTAAATTGGTTTTTGTAGATTTGTTGTTCAAGCGTTGTGTAAATGGTGTGTATTATGTTGTAGAATATGTTAATTATCATGTATGAGGGTTATTTGAGTATCAAATTTGTGAGATTTGGATTGTGATAATATGTTAAGAAACAAAAACAACGAAGTTTAAATCATGTTAATTGATTAAGAAACGAGTTCGTGGCAATCAAATTCGTTAAAAGTGTAAAAATGAAGAAAATTTGGAAAAACTATGGTTTTGATTCCTCAAAATGGTGTATATGTAATGTTTTGTATATAGAATGGTGTTTAGCATGTATAACTATAGTATGTCAAAGTGTTAGATGTTGAAGTTGGGAGATTTTCTGTGAAATTGGGATTTTTGGCCTATAACAGAGTAATAGTTCGCGTCTAAAAAATGATGAGTTCAGTGCATCGAGACACTTGCCAAGGCCTTATTCAACACGCCTTACTTGATTGTCGCGGGTAGCGATAACCAGATGTAATACTCATGCGCCGGTAGGTAACTGATCCGAGACAGTGAAGTCTGCCTAATTGTAGGTCATGCACAACTGACTTGGGTTAGTTTAACATGCATGTAAAAGATACTAAAACATTAAGTGAATTACAATAATAGATTGTAATGTGTTGTAATTCAAAGTGTAAAGATTTGAAATAATTATTTAAATAAGTTATAAAATGAAACCAAATGTGATGTTTTCAAAGGTTAGAAATGAACGGTTAGGCTATGTTGGCTCGTAATGAGATTTCAGATTTGTTAAGTATGTTAACCAACATGGTTAGATGCTAAGTTAATGTTATGACCTAAATAATGGGGTAAACCCATAAAGCTAATATTTATACAATTAATTGTTGTTGCGATTTCAATGATATGTGTAGGGTAATTAGAGTTTATTTTACACTTGTGTAGCTTACAAACAAGCCAAGTTCCTAAACCTTAACTCTTTACATTGAGCAAGCTTTCTAACTTCATTCTTTTCATATTTAATGCATGTTCCCATTCCTAAATCGTTATTGTACAAGTTCCTAAAATTCTTGTAAGGTTGAACAAGCCTAGTTTATCTTGAGTATGTTTGTGCAAGCTCTTGTAACCTAATTCGTTACATCGAGCGAGCTTTATTTTCTTTATTATCGTTCGACGCATATATTGTTCTAATACATTGGTTCATAGAAGATTGTTCTAAACTCCTTTGAATATAGCACTTTTCATGTATATCATGTTATTCAGTTATATATATTGTTGATATCCGATCTTTTACTTTAATAGTCTTGTTCAGTTATACATTCTCGTATTAAACCTTTATTGATGGAAGTTGAATAGTGTTCTAAAATTCTAGAGACACTGATAAGCTAGTTCCAAACTAAACTTTCTTTAGTGCGGAAATTCTAAATTCAAACTGAGACGAACAACCCTAATATAGGGGGGTTTTGTACGTTTAACGTTTAGATGTTTGTGCACAATACATGGTACAAAGGGTTGATCCCCCTAAGTACGCTAAGAAGGGTCTGTACAGTCTAACGACTTTTAAGGTTAAGGTAATAATACCTATATACCGGAGACATAGTTCGTGGTCTTAAGACCCTCAGACATTGATTTCGAACTTGTGTTCTATTCTTAATTCATAGAACAAGTTCCTTATTGCTAGCATTCGTTGTTCATTCTCATGTTGTTATTATTACTACTTCCTATATCAGTGAGCAATTGTTTGCTCACTCTTGCAATTAACACTGCAGCTAAAGTTGAGAAAGTCGATGAGTCGTCTACTAGCAAAGGAAGGGACAAGACGTCCAAGTGTTGAAGACTTATGAGAATTTTATTTTAATGAATAATGTTAAAGACTTGTTTTTATATATGATGTATTTCGCAAACTTATGTAATAATTTTAAGGTTAGATTACCTGGGATTTATTTTGAGATTATGATGTAACCCTTTAATGGGAAAGATTATTGTTTAAGTTATTTAAATTACATCTTTATCCTTTGATTATGGGTAGTTAGATGTAATGTTTTGGGTAGTGAACACCAAATCATGTGGGAATGGAGTACTTGGATTTGGGGGTGTCATAGAACTTCATCTATAAACTATCATAACTTACGGGCACAGAGGGTGATCAGCCTGTTATGCCCTGTATTAATCAATACTACTTGTTGAAATGATATTTTTGTTCATCATAACCTCCTTTGGCACACAAAAGTTTTCCAGATTCAGAATGTTCATACTTAGTCTGGAATCCGAACCAAAATAATTCGGTTGGATAACAATAATGTTCTATCATGGTCAATGATATTTTAAAATCTATGTCTAGCCAAGTCAAATAGCTTAGATGGCTTAATTAACATATACATACCAGAAATCAATAAGTATGTATCATATATATGGATCATACATTAATGCTATACTAGTAATTAATGAACGCATAGAATTCAAGAACTTGTATGAATACAAAGGGTTATATACATAATCAATAAGAGTAGAGTTAATAAACTGGCACAACGATAATATAGTTCTGAAACGTGAATACTCATGTCCATTGCATAAAGTAAATGCAAAGGTAGGATACTTGTCTGGTCTCCTGCTTACAACTACACGACTTAGTTACATCTTTAATACAACGACCTATAATTAATAAGATTATTTTTTTCAATTAGAATATTACATCATAACACATAGTACTGCTATTTGCAGTCATCACATAGCTTAAGTGTGACGCACCAAAATAGGTATACATCACCCATTTTGAGTCATCAAATACATGGTACAAAAATCAAATACAAACTTCTATTATACAATACGACAAAAGTGTAGCTGAGAGTTTTTACACGAATATTGTCTTCTAGACAATATCCAAACTCAAATGGAGTCCTCATAATATTTATTATCACACTATTTTATAGAATAGTGAGGACTACTATAGCCACCATCTCGGACCATCACTCCATTCTCCGACTAGTCCCGGCTACGTTCTCATTTACTGGAGAGAACAATGAAAGCAAAAGGGTGACCTTAACTAGCCCAGTAAGAAATATTATGACTAAGATAATGCAGAATAAATTATCATTAGCCTTCAACAGTGTTAAACTAATAAACAACAAGTTTAACTACAGCGGAACAAGCAATCCATTAGAAGAGTCAAGTAGAGCATGATATCTACTATCTTCTATGATTTAAAAACTTTATCATCAATTTTATCGCTGAGACTCAGCTCAATAAATAATCCACATCACTGAATTATCCATGTACTACGGGCCAAGGATATTCATTAGTATCACGTTGTTGGTTGATTTCACAATCAAAACAAACATGCAAGTATACACGATCAACAAGTAATATAGTGATAAATTAGAGTATCGATCCTCGAAAATTCCAATTAATAAATTCCAACTACTAGTCTTCAGATCAATTCAATTTTATTTAAACAACCAAAATTATGATTTTTAAAACTAAGAAAATTAAATTTAATAAAGCAAGAAATTATTCTAACAGAAAACAAAGAACAAATTAAGAATTGTTTGAATGCAATTAAATGATAATTAAGACTCCAATTTCCCCAATTATGATTATTAAATCAATTATCCAATTATCTCAATTATTATGTTTACTGAATTCTTAACAGGAATTCTCAAATGCCAAAAGCCCTCTCTTGAGTGATCAATTGCCTTCTATTTAACCCAGATTAATTTTGTTATATCTCTATGCAAAACAATTGAATTAAACTCGTTACAATCCCAATTCCTTATGTGTTACATGCGGCAAATAGATATTCTCATTCTATTCACAAACCTAATTACTCACTGTGCAAATAACTAAGTCACATGTCACCAAGCCCAGATCTAACCCTAGAATTCCTCTCTCGATTCCTCCTAGAGTAACACGGTAATTATTGGCCAGATAATTAATCAATAAATACAAGGCATGATGAACAATTCACTTCAACATAAATAATTGGAATAAATTAAATAATCAATTCATAACCATAAAAGGTTCCATTGGAATCTTAATAAAAAGAATTAGTTCATAACGGAAATAAAAATCACAATTAATTGATAAATCATCCTTAATGAGTTACACAATTTAAAAGAATAATGAAGAAGAAGAACTCCAAGTTTTCAAGCCTTCAGATCTGTTCTTGCTCCTTGTTCAATCTCCAATTGTGTAGAATAGAGTTCCAATTCAATGTAAAGAATCAATTTATATTAACTTGCCCTATTTCACAAATCCTATTCCAAATAGGCTTCCACTACACTCCAAAACAAAGTCAAACTACAAGTCAAAGTGGCCCACGCTGGATCCACGCGCGCGCGTTCAAGTCTGGTCACCAAGACCAATACCTTGAATGCCCGGCTTTTGCCTTTGGAGGCGGCCTATTGGCCACTGGGTGTGAAAACCAATTCTCTTGCCCTTTTTAGTCCCACAGCTTCCAAACGTTCCACATCTGCAAAACACATCATAAACACAATAAACAAATACTAAAATGACTTGAAAATACACAAATCTAAACTCGAGTATATCTAATTCATGGGTATATTACCTAATCATCAAATAAACTAGATTCAACTAAAATTAAACAATCACCAAAACTCAGGGGTCAACATGAAATACTTATGCTTATTATTATTATTTTTTTCAGACGGGGGTATTTTGCACTTTTTCCGCTTTTACTATTATATATATATATATATATATATATATATATATATATATATATATATATATATATTATAACCATAACTATGCATTGTCTTATTCCCTTAGGCTTTTCAATGCTACCTTAATGAGCTTTCGACCAACGACTCCCAAGCCATTAATACCTTAGGGCGCTAGGTGTAAAGACAATCTCCTCGGGCTTACTTACTCAAGTAACAAAGGCCACAAAACTAGACAAGCATGCCACAGTGTTTATTCATACATTTTTTTTCTTTTTCTTTCTTTTTTTTTAAATAGCTTATATACTCCATATATTTTTCCCCCAAACTTGAGTTCATGCCTAAATTCAGTCTTCACTAACTATCTAACTTGCTCTTTTATTTCACTAGCATTCATCCTTTAAAACTCCATTATCTATCCATTTTAACTATCATAGCTAACATGGTCATTTTTCAAATTATGTTATCCTTATAACATCAGTGTCAAACAGATAAAGATTCAAATCATGTCAAGAACATCATATCACTGACTCAACAATCCTTACTAGACTTGGTCATGCAATTTTAAGTTCATCATTGGCCTTCAAATATACTCACTATCAAAAGCTAGAATTAACATGCAATCCTAAAAGCAACATTTATATAAATTAAAAACATCCACAAACTATTAACAATCACAGTTTACTCATGCAAATAGAAATAACACTAAACAACTAAACTACCCCCAAACTTATCTAGAGCAATGTCCTCATGCGAAAGATAAAACAAAATAAAACAGAGGACTTCCCTGATGAGCCTAAGCTTCGGATGGAGCATCGTCATCCTCGCTCATCTCCAGATCAGAAGGGGGGAAAACTGGCAGAACTGGGGCAGTTGGGAACTGACTGAGACTAACATCCGGAAATAGTTGGGCGTTCATAGCATTTTGTGCTGCAAACTGGTCAACTAAATACTTATAGATAACATCATGGCACTCAGACAAGCGGACATTTTGGGCATCAATATTGTAGAACCAACCATTAACTTCTCTTTGGACAGCTTCGGGAACAACACCTCGATAAATAAGTCTGTGAGACGAGGACCATAAGTAGGTGGATCCCGAGGTGGTGGAGCTTGAGATTGTTCACGACGAGGAATTATGAAACCAAATCCCTAGGGTGATTTGCTCCACCCGTCCACACTTTATACCGACTGATCAACTTATGGTCCAGCACGGGCATTGGCGTTTGAATCATCTCGTCTGACTTCCATTTGACTCTGAACTTAGCACATAATACGCAAATAAGAGACGAATGTGGTAACCCTCCAGTGGTACTTCCACGAGATGCTCAGAAGACAGATTGCAAAATGAGATGGCCCACATCAATTTTAAAACCTTTAATTATGGAGTATAGAAGCACTACTCGCTCCCTTGTCACGTGACTCACATGGGTGCACGACATGAGTTTGCGCAAATGAACGCATACCATGCCTTCCCATATAAGCTGAGATTCGCAAGTGGGAAAGTCATGCTTCCGCGTTCATGTACTGTCCATGTGGTGCCCGGCTGACAAAGTTCAGGAATTATCTGCTCATAATCCGGCCCATCACTAACAAAACTAGCATAATCATCATTAAAACCCTCTACTGGCAGTTGATAACACTCATTGAAGTCCTCTTCGCCAATTTCCACTATTTTTCCCCGTACAAATACTGTATAGTGATCATGTTTGGGCACGTTGGCATAAAATTCTTTCACCATTGCAATTACTGCTGGATAGGGCTGCTCGGGTAGTGTGAACCAGTTCCTCTCGGCTATCATGACTTCCATGTCGCCATCCTTTGATTGATCCGGTCTCAATCCATGATCCGGAACTAATGATCGAGTAGCCATGTGTTTGTATCTTTCTTGAGCCACAAAAATTGACAAAGCAATGGTTTGTCAAAATCTTGAGGGGGCAGATCACGGAACTGAGCCTTCGCCTCGTTGACATTTTAAAGCCATGTCGGCAATTCTGCAATTACAAGCATATATATGTATTAGCATTGAACAGAATTGGAATTTGGATAAACTTATGTATGACTTTACCCCCAAACTTTAAAATATATGTGGAAATTAAGTACAATGGTGGGGGTGATACTTGACAAAAAAGCGCAGGCGCATGCACAATTGTACCGATTGGAGTCATGGACTCGTCAGTTTCTAGAATTAGTAAAATCAACAAAAGAGATGCCCAAAAGAGTTGTTACAGAGTGCAATAGGAGACATGCATGTATCAATATAGTGCAATTCTCCCCACTCTAATTTACTATGTTCAATGATAGCCATGAAAATGTGCTACAGTAGAGTGAAACCATTGTGGTGGCAAGATGGTCTAGAATAATAGTGCTTGAACATGGTGATATGTGTGCATGTGGACAAGATCAATGGCTCAGGCAATTCATTAAACATCTAAGAGGTAACTCATAAATTACTTAGAATCTCCCTAAGTTACTATCAAATCATACCTCTTATCTATCAAAAATATCCCATGAATGCAATCTCTACTTACAAGTAAGCAATTTATGGCCATTATACAAGATAGAAACATGAAATCCTTATCTCTAGATGAAGGAGGATGTATATCCAGATGAAAAACACCTACCAATTACATCAATAACCATGATTGTTGCACAAGAATTAAATTATAGCATAAAACATACTTTGGTAGATGATCGTGAGAGAGATAAGAGTTATTGAACTATCAAAGGACACTCTATGTGAAGTTAGCCCTAGAATTGTATTGGTAGCACTTACAATATTCGGTGTTGTGAATTTAGAGAGGAAGAGGCGTGTCTGAGAGGGAGGGGTGGAAGTATGCTAATAAAAGAAAAATAAAATGTAACTGCTCAAATTTGAATCATTTGGGACTCTGAATCACCCACGTTGGCCAAGGCGACTGACTTTATAGGGAAACTAGCACCGGCTACCGGCACAGAGATTATGATGGTGTGTCCCATTTGAGGGCACTCCAATATAGTAGTTGTTCATGGCAGGTAGCAAGTCGATGTCGAGAGATCATGCTTAGCGTCGAGAACCTTTGGTATTGCCCTTAGAGACAGCGTCGGGGCGCTTTCATGATCGATGTAACCACAGGTTGGGCTAGCGCCAAGGCCACTATTAAGGACAAGTAATGTAACGTGGCCAGGACTGAAATTGCTGCCGTGGTTCATGTTGTCTGCAATGTATAAGCTCAAGGATCTGGATGAAGAAAAATAATTCAGATTGCTTTCCCCATAACGTTGAAATCAATACTCACAAGAACTAAAATAAGACAATATTAGACAACTAAGTAGAATGAAAATAAAATAAATAAACCAAAATAAAATAAAATTAAAAAAAAAATAATTGGGTTGCCTCCCAATAAGCGCTTGGTTTACTGTCGTCGGCCCGACTTTGCTGGTATGCTCAATTTTCCACTGGGTCACAGAGGTTCATGACCGTAGTTTGACGTTCAATGGGTCCACTCTAGTAATGTTTGAGTCTTTGACCGTTAACCTTGAATGGGCAATTTGAATTTGGTTATTCGATCTCGGTGTTACCATGTGGTGCAACAGACACGACTGTAAAAGGACCTGACCAACGTGATTTCAGTTTTCTAGGAAATAAACGCAATCTCGAGTTGAAAAGCAAGACTTGTTGGCCCGGTTGAAATGTTTTATCGAGAATTTTCTTATCATGCCAAGCTTTGACTTTCTCTTTGTAGATTTTTGAGTTTTCATAAGCGTTGAATCGGAATTCCTCCATTTCGTTCAACTGCAGTAACCTTTTCTCTCCTGCTGCTTGTTCATCAAAATTGAGCTTCAGAATAGCCCAGTGTGCACTATGTTCTAGCTCGACTGAGAGGTGGCACGCCTTTCCGTAAACAATTCGATAGGGTGACATGCCGATCTGATTCTTGTATGCTGTATGATATGCCCATAGAGCATCGTCAAGACGTAAAGACCAATCTTTTCATGACAGATTGACCACCTTTTCCAGAATTCGCTTGACCTCCCTGTTCGAGACCTCAGCTTGGCCATTGGTTTGGGGATGATACGCAGCTGTAATTTTATGACGAACCCCATATTTCACCAATAATTTTGTGAACTGCTTATTACAGAAATGCGTTCCCTCATCACTTATTATTGCTCGGGGAGTCCCGAATCGTGTGAAGATGTTCTTCTTTAAGAATCAAAGAACAACATTGGCATCATTTGTGGGTAAAGCTGCGGCTTCAACCCATTTGGAAACATAATCCACTGCCAACAAAATATACTGATTATTAAAAGATGAGGGGAACGGTCCCATGAAATCGATTCCCCAAATGTCGAACAGTTCTACCTCCAATATAGAATTGAGTGGCGTTTCATTTCGCTTGGAGATATTACCTACTCGTTGGCATCTATCACATTTTAGCACATAGAGATACGCATCCTTGAATAATGAAGGCCAGTAAAATCCTGATTGTAACACCTTGGTTGCAGTTCGATCACCGGAATAATGACCTCCATAATCCGATGAGTGGCAATGACCCAATATATTGTCCATCTCTTCATGTGGCACACAATGTCTAATCATTTGATCCGCACAGGCTTTAAACAAGAACGATTCATCCCAATAGTACTGCTTCACGTCATGGAGGAATTTCTTTCGTTGTTGCGAGTTCAGATCCGGTGGTAGTACTTTAGCAACCACATAGTTCACATAATCGGCATACCAAGGCAGTGTTGTGGTTACTCGTAGAAGTTGTTCGTCCAGAAATTTCTCCTTAATCATTGCATTGTCCTTCCTCTGCACCTCATCATTTTCAAACCGCGAGAGATGATCCGCTACTTGATTTTCTGTACCCTTTCTATCCCGGATCTCCAAATCAAATTCTTGCAGCAGTAACACCCACCGTATTAACCTCGATTTGGAATCCTTCTTCTCGATCAAATATTTGATTGCAGAATGATCCTTGTAGACAATGACCTTGGTCCCGATGAGATATGCTCTCTGATTTGTCGAGGCAAACACAACTGTTGCCGATAGTTCTTTTTCGGTGGTTGTGTAGTTCAACTGAGCCTCTGTCAACGTCTTGCTTGAGTAATAGATTGTGTGGAAAATTTTGTCATGACGTTGACCCAAAACTGCTCCCACTGCATAGTCGCTGGCGTCGAACATCAATTCGAATGGTAAAGACCAATCGGGCGCCACAATGATAAGGAGTAGATACCAACTTCTTCTTTAAAATCTCGAATGCCTCGATACATGACTGATCTATTTTGAAGGGCACATCTTTCTCTAACAGGGAACACAAGGGTTTTGAAATTCTTGAAAAATCTTTAATGAAACGTCTGTAGAAACCCACATGTCCCAAGAAGCTCCGGCTTCCCTTCACAGATGATGAAGGAGGTAATTTCTCAATAGTCTCAATCTTTGCTTTATCCACCTCTAATCCTACTACAGAAACCCTATGCCCGAGAATAATCCCTTCTTTCATCATAAAGTGATATTTTTCCCAGTTAAGAACCAAATTAGTCTCCACGCATCATTTCAATACTAACATCAGATTTTGCAAGCAAAGGTCAAAGCTATCACCAAACACAGAAAAATCGTCCATAAATACCTCCAAATTTTTTTCGACCATGTCAGAGAAGATCGCCATCATGCACCGCTGAAAGGTTGCTGGTGCATTGCATAAACTAAAAGACATTCGCCGAAATGCAAATGTACCGTATAGGCATTTGAATGTCATTTTCTCTTGATCCTCCAGTGCTAATGCAATTTGATTATATCTTGAATAACCATCCAAGAGACAATAGAACTGATGTCCCGCTAGCCTATCCAACATCTGATCAATGAATGGTAAGGGGAAGTGATCCTTGCGTGTGGCTTTATTTAGCTTGCGATAGTCCATGCATACTCTCCACCCTGTAACTGTTCGAGTGGGGATGAGCTCATTAGCTTCATTCTTCACCACTGTTATACCCCCTTTCTTTGGTATGCATTGTACAGGACTTACCCATAAACTATCTGAGATCGGGTAAATAATGCCAGCATCCAACCAATTTATAATCTCCTTTTTAACCACCTCCTTCATGATGGGGTTTAGCCTTCTTTGCATCTCGATGGTTGGTTTTGCCCCCTCTTCCATTAAGATTTTATGCATACAGAACGACGGGCTAATACCTTGAATATCCGCTATAGTCCACCCAATTGCTATTTTGAATTCTCGCAAGACCCGTAGCAGTTTTTCCTTTTGCGTGTCGATCAATTACACAAAACAATAACTGGTAGGGTATCGTCTTTTTCCCAAGTAAGCATATTGCGGATGGGGTGGTAATGGCTTTAATTCTAGCAATCGGTGGCTCTTCTATTGATGGTTTGAACTTTTTACCTTCCGCTTGGGCCTCTCTATGGTGTCGAAGGATTGAGTGCTTTTCCGAAAACGATGGTGTGTCTAGCCATTTGACGTGTTCGATATCCTCCTCAATACCATATTAAATGCACCTGAGAGCAAAATAGATTCAAGTGGGTCCTCAAAGAAAAGTTGTGTTGAATTTATGATTCACCAATTCCTCCATGATATCAACCGCATACATTCACCTTTTTCTTTTGGGTACGACATTGACTTGAAAAAGTTAAAGGTGACCTGTTAATCTTTAACTCGCATTGTCAATTCACCTTTTTGAACATCAATCAATGTTCTGCCTGTCGCCAAAAATGGTCGCCCAAGAATGATCGGAATCTCATTGTCCACTTCACAATCTAGAATAAAGAAATTCGCGGGAAAGATAATTTTATCCACTTTTACTAACACATCTTCAACTATACCTCATGGATATGTAACCGATCTATCCACTAACTGCAAACTGATGTTTGTTGGTCGTGGAGCCTGAAGTCTGAACTGGTTGTAGATAGATAATGGCATTAGATTTATACTGGCCCCCAAATCACATAATGCTCGTCCCGAAAACTAATTTCCAATCTCACACGGTATATTAAAGCTACCTGGATCCTTGAGCTTCGACGGTAACTTATTCGGAATGATAGCACTGTATTCTTCCGTCAATGCTACTGTCTCGAATTCCCCCAATTTCCTCTTCTTTGACAAAACCTCCTTCATAAACTTCGCATACCTCGGCATCTGTTCTAAGGCTTCGGCGAAGGGGATGTTGATATGCAATTTCTTGAAGATATCCAAAAATCGTGAGAACTGCTTATCTAACTTGGATTTCTGAAATCTCTACGGATCACGATATGGGGGCATTGTCTTTGGTTGGTTCCGAATTTTTTTGCTGTGAGGTCTCCTCTTGACGCTTTTCGGTCTCCACCACTTTCTCTGTTTCAATTGATGCCTTGTCCTCCTTTTCCCTATCCGTGACTAACTCTTGTAGTTCTTTTCCACTTTGTAGAGTTACCGCCTTACAATGTTCATCTTTGCCCGGGTTTTTCTCGGTGTCGCTCGGAAGTGTTCCAAGTGGTCGGTTATTCAATGCATGTGCCATTTGTCCCATTTGATTTTCCAGATTTTTGATTGACGTATTCTGACTTTGTATACTCAGCTCCATTTGATTAAATCTCTTATCACTCTCCTCACTCCTTTTCTCAGTTGCCTTAACAAATCTTTCCAAGGCTTCTTCCCAACTTGCTTTCCGCACAGGTTGTTGTGTCTGGTTTTGAAACCCGGAATTGTTTTGCTGTCTTGGTGCTTGTTCTGCAGCTTGGTTGTTACTCCATGAAAACCCAGGATGATTTCTCCACCCCGGATTATATATATTTTGATTCGGATAAGGCTGAGTAGACCGACTATAACTCCCCACATACTGTGCTGCTTCATCATTGATGGTACATTGATCCGTAGTATGACCCCCAGCACATATTTCACAAACCATCCATCACTTCTTTGAGTGGATTGTGGGCCTTAATAATTCTATCTGCTTCGTCATTGCGGTCATTTGCACTTGTAATGATGTTAACGCATCCACATCATACTTTCCCACTATTTTCGGAGGATTAGACCTCGTCATGGGCCACTGATAATTGTTGGTGGCCATCGTCTCTAACAACTGAAATGCCTCCTCAAGATTTTTAGACATAATCGCTCCTCCTGCTGCTGCATCAATACTTGCCCTTGTGGATGCTTGTAAACCATCACAAAATATCCCCAATTGCATCCACTGTGGAATTCCATGGTGTGGGCACTTGCGGAGCATATCCTTAAACCTTTCCCACGCCTCATACAACGATTCCGAATCAAACTGTGTGAAGGTATGAATATCATTCCGTAGTTTTGCTGACTTTGCTGGTGGGAAAAACTTAGCTAGAAATTTTTGAGCTAAGTCGTCCCAAGTGTGGATTGAGTCAGGAGGCTGAGAGTATAACCAACTTCATGCTTTGTCTTTCAAGGTAAATGGAAACATCCGCAATCTTGTAGCATCTTCTGATACGTTGTTAAATTTGAAGGTGTCGCAAACTTTAAAGAAACTCAAGATATGCTCATTCGGATCATCTAATGAACTACCCCCAAACCGACATTGATTACGAAGCATTTGAATGGTTCTTTGGTTTAATCTCAAAAGTGTTAGCATTGATTACCGGTCTCCTAATACTTGGTGAATATCCGTGACATTGACATGGCATAGTCCCAAGTGGTTTCGATCGTTCCTGCCATGTTCACTGGAATTTCTTGTTCTGCAGTTTTTCTTCCTCGGGTGATACCGCACTAGTCGATTGCCCTTTCCGGAACTTCCTTTCAATCTCATCTGTATAAGGAAAAAGTTCCTTTCTTGCCCTTGATCTAGTGTGCATACACTCATGAAAATTCTGCGAAAACAAGAAGAAAAATAAGTAATGTTTAAATTAAGACCGAATTGATTATAACTAATATGGAATTAATATTAACAAAGAAGTCCCCAGCAACGGCGCCAAAAACTTGTTGGTTGTTTTCAAAATCAAAACAAACATGCAAGTATACACGATCAACAAGTAATATAGTGATAAATTAGAGTATCGATCCCTCAGAGAATTCCAATTAATAAATTCCAACTACTAGTACTGTATCAATTCAATTTTATTTAAACAACCAAAAATTGTGATTTTTTAAAACTAAGAAAATTAAATTTAATAAAGAAAGAAATTATTCTAACAGAAAACAAAGAACAAATTAAGAATTGTTTGAATGCAATTAAATGATAATTAAGAGTCCAATTTCCCCAATTATGATTATTAAATCAATTATCCAATTATCCCAATTATTATGTCTACTGAATTCTTAACAGAAATTCTCAAATGCCAAAAGCCCTCTCTCGAGTGATCAATTGCCTTCTATTTAACCCAGATTAATTTTGCTATATCTCTATGCAAAACAATTGAATTAAACTCGTTACAATCCCAATTCCTTATGTGTTACATGCGGCAAATAGATATTCTCATTCTATTCACAAACCTAATTACTCACTGTGCAAATAACTAAGTCACATGTCACCAAGCCCAGTTCTAACCCTAGAATTCCTCTCTCGATTCCTCCTAGAGTAACACGGTAATTATTGGCCAAATAATTAATCAATAAATACAAGGCATGATGAACAATTCACTTCAACATAAATAATTGGAATAAATTAAATAATCAATTCATAACCATAAAAGGTTCCATTTGAATCTTAATAAAAAGAATTAGTTCATGACGGAAATAAAAATCACAATTAATTGATAAATCATCCTTAATGAGTTACACAATTTAAAAGAATAATGAAGAAAAAGAACTCCAAGTTTTCAAGCCTTGGATCATTCTTGCTCCTTGTTTCGATCTCCAATTGTGTAGAATAGAGTCCCAATTCAATGTAAAGAATCAATGTATATTAACTTGCCCTATTCCACAAATCCTAGTCCAAATAGGCTTCCACTACACTCCAAAACAAAGTCAAACTGCAAGTCAAAGTGGCCCACGCTTTGATCCACGCTACATACGTTCAAGTGCAGGTCGGTAGAAGAAGCACGCCCTGGCGTACCAACTTTTTGCTTTGGAGCAATAACCCCCGTCTTTGGGTCTGAAACCAATTCTCTTACCCTTTTTAGTCCCACAGCTTCCAAACGTTCCACATTTACAAAACACATCATAAACACAATAAACAAATACTAAAATGACTCGAAAATACACAAATCTAAACTCGAGTGTATCTAATTCATGGGTATATTACCCAATCATCACACGTCCATGAATCACTACAAGAAAAAGGCCTATTTGCGACCGCCTATCAGCGACCACATTCGGTCACAGATCCTTATCAGCTATCAACTGTAATCGCGACGATAGGTGTCGATAAAAACACAATCGCATGAGAATGCACATCGACGACGATATTGAGAGATCGACGATGTCTGCTTCTGATACTAGCAACCGAATTTGTCGCTAAGCTAAGTCAGCATGGTTCAGGGCAAAGTCTTATGTGGGCCATATGTCAGCGACCACTATCAGTGACCGCACGCAGCCGTTGATACCCTCAAATAATTTCCAGTCGCTAATACTTATCAGCGACCGCATGTGGTCGCTGATGTTAAAAAACTGAAAACCACCTTTTTCCTGTTTTGTAGAATTCCCAAAAAACTATACCTGTTTTGTACCGGCTTTATCCCAACACACATACACAACAATATAAACAATGTGCACAACAATATAAACATTCATCGTCCATATATATACCGACACATACACCAAACTAGTATATAAACTATATAAACCTTTAAAAACTAATATGAATTGAATAAATAACCACAAATTTAATGTTTAAGTAACATAAAAACATCCAAAGAATGAATATAAAAGTACAAGGTTCTAAAATAACTACAAAACAACACTAAATCGGTCGCCAATCATCATTGTCTTGAGTAGTTACTCCTTGATCACCCTATAATTAACAAAATAATAAAACAAGTTACAAATATAGTAACTATGTTAATACTGGTATTACGACAATATACAACAAATTGATTACCTCATCGCTATATCCCATGATGTCTTTAACACTGCTTTGCTATGCCTTCATCGGCTAACTCATTAGGGACTCGAGCGCGGATGCCCATCCAGTATCTTTAGAAGATTGCGATCTCAACATATAGCTCTCACATAGTCAGCAGGAGTATGAACAGCTGGATAACTCGATGACTGTGAAGACTAGGTAGCAGATGTGATGACCCCAAAATTTATACAATAATATTCTCCTTCTCGATCGTTAACAATACAACTTTAATCTATCTTTACATCATTATTCGATATTAAAATCACTAAAAATGCAGAATATTTAAAACTTTTATACATTTCCTTCTGTATTGCCCTAAATCGCAACCTTTACATTACATCTCTTTGATGCAAATTTATATCATGAATCGTTACAACAAAATGACTATACAAAGTCATACATCATAAATAGATATCCATATACACTGGATAGCTCAACTTACAATTCAACAACATGTTACATTCAAAATATTAAATACTTTTCTCATAAAACATAAGTAATCTTCGTGAATATGGATCTCTATAATTCACTTAGCACATTTCCTTACCTTAAAATCTTGACCTGCAAAAATTATTATTTGCAAGAGTGAGCTCGACATCTCAGCAAGTTCTAACAATTTTCATGCATCACATAGCACATAATAATATGCCCAAAATACATATTCTAATAATTATAGTAACATAGCATACATGCTTTAATTCATATAGCAAATATAAAGATTGAGTTCCTTACTCAATCATCGTTATTTAACCAAAACAATGTAGTCATAAATTGATTTTAACATTTCATGATTACAACATGCATAACATATCATGCTCTCTTACAACACATATAACATATCATGCAATTTAAAACAGTTCATCAAGTCCACGTAGAAAATAGGAATCGAAAGACTTGCATTGATCGTTGTTTACCAATAACAGATTAACAACTTATAACTATCTGCACTTCACGTGCCCTACACAATTATATAATCATACACATCAACTATTAGTAATATAACAACACATAGTAATTATAATGTAAACTCTACTCCGCATCTCATAATCCTTCTTGTTAATTAGCACACAATGTTCAACTAGATTGTGTTAACTTTTCGATTTATGTACTATTCAAAATTCATTCAAGTGTTTACGTCTTCCTAGGAATACTTATGGGTTTTATATTAAACTCATTCCATATCTTATAATGTTCATTAACACTTGTCACGGTGTTTCGACGTTCATTCGTCACACACCCGAATCGTCTCTCTTGTGTATGCGTAGTGTGCTTATATAACTTATATAATACATCATATATTAATGTTAATCATCATTATATTTACTAACATTCATGTTTTATAACTTAGGACACCATCTTTTATCGTCATGAGCACTACACTTGCATACGTGCATGCCCGACACCCTCCGATTGCCTCCTAATACATATTAGTCCCACAAATGACTATTTTGACCCCTGTTCCCGACCTCCAATTGAATACCTTAAAGAACCAAATTTGTAGGGTTATTCGTCCTCGTTCTGGATCATCTTGAATCACCTCGATCGGAGTCCATATGAAATAGTTATGGTCGTTTTACTATAAGAGGTCAAAAACTATCCGTAGTGTCAACTATTAAGTATTTGTTGGTAAAATAACCTTAGGGTCTATCTTTGCCGCACCCTTAGTAGTATGTATGCGTTTTTTTCCTTTAATTTTACTGTTCTTATGAATTTTTGACCCGTTCTCCTTCCAACCTTCATAACTTGAGTTATACACACCCAAATCAGTCCGTTTTCGACTCTATGGATTCGTATTCATAGAACTACAACATACTAGACTTATAAAAATTTACAAAAATACTAACTAGCCTAAATCTTGACCCAAAACTCATGTTCATACTAAACTTTCATGTTTTAACATATTTAGCGAATCCATTCACTACGAATTTGTTTCTTAATCAAACATATTCATTCAATTTGCGTTCTTTTCGTTTCTTATCATATTAACACAATCCATCAACAATTTTACAATTATACTATGAATTAAACATCAATTTGATAGTTTTAAAAGCCAATTTTCATAAATTAATTTACAGAAAATCATTATGAACAAAATTCCTCGTGTTTATCAAAATTACATGGATTGAATTGCTAGAACAACCATATAACTCATAATATATCATAATATAACCCATATTACATATAACTCATGCTCACATCAAAGATTTAAGAACAATTTTCAACATAACTTCATAATCAAACACTATGAACATGATTTCATCATGTTCATCATATCTTTGTGAATTGAAACTTTTGAACAACTATAAAAATCTCATGTAAGCGTATATACATACATATATATATATATATATATATATATATACACACACACACACATCCCATTCACATATTAAAATTATGAAGTTTCACCAAAAGATTTTTACATAGAACTCTAAAACTATGAAAACGTAGAAGAATGTGATTTTAAAACCTATTTTTATAACAATTGTATTGTGAAAATCCTTTCATGGCATACAATCACATATGAAAACATATGAACACCATATATACATATAAATTCATAATCATGAAAACCTAATTTTACAAAGACTAAATACAAAACATCTTAATTTAGTATAAGGGTTAGTTTGATACCTTTCTAGGTTGAATTAGGAGAAAAGATGGAGATGATGAAAGCTTTTCTTTTATTTTCTCAAGGTTTTCCTTCTTCTTCTTCTTCTTCTTCTTCTCTGTATTCTCTTTTCTTCTCTTTGTTCTTAGTTTATACTTAGGTTTAGAAATCTAATGTAACTTAGTGTATATACAATATATATGCATATAACACATATAATTATAGAATATGTAACTCCCAATATTAATTACATATACTAATTATCAATCTAATATATAAGTTACAAAATTAGAATTTTAAAAGCCCTAAGGCTTGTTTGGCAAAACCATATTATTTTAAAATCAGGTTTTAATAGTTAAGGTCTTGTTTGGGAAAACAGATTTAAAACAAAAGTAAGGCCTTATTTGGGAAACCGTTTTAAAAACTCTTTTAACTCTTTTAATAGATCATTTAACACATATTCTTAATGTTATCCTTTAATTAATTAAATCATAACATTAATTTAATTAATTAAAAGTTTAACATTAATTAATCACATAAAATTGTCACATTATAATTACTCGCTAATTATAACTTCATGTAACTATTACCACATCACTATATTATCTCAATTAAATTAGAACTATAACATAAAATTATTACATATTAATTAAATATTAAATAATCATTTAATTAATATATTACATAATTACTTTACTCCATATTATTCATATAATCTCAATAAATAATTCAATTAAAATATTTATTTACTTGATAAATATTAAATTAACATTTAAATTCTTTTCACACCAATTCACATATTTCACAATATATAACACATATACACATACTAAATGCTTAAACATCTTAAAATAAGAATTTTATTTATTAAATTCTCATTTATTAATTTTTAAAAATTCGGGATGTCACATCCTTCCCTCCTTATAAGGATTCCATCCTCGGAATCAACGAAACCTCCTTTACTCAGTTTTCGCAAAATCTCTTTCATAATTTTCGTTGAATAACCTCAACACGTTAACTTAGCAAAAAGTTTTACATATATATATACTTCATTCATTTCTTCAACAACTTTTAGGTTTTATTACATAACCTTCAATTAAACACAGTCATATATCAAATATTATATATTCTTTAACCCATTCATTGCCTGTTCTAAGGATCATTATCATAAACACTCGGGATATTACATGAGCTGTTTGAGCCACTGAAGGATGGGCGTCGTCGTTGTCCTTGATCTTTAATGTAGTTCTTCTTCACAACAGACGCCCTCTCCCATAACTCTTGATCAATTGGCGAACGTGGAGTGCCTTCAGGATATCGCTCATTCAATAAACGCTTATAAGTATCCTGTCATCATGTTAACAATTAAATAGTTAAAAATAAATTCTATAAGCATTGATAAACAAGATCAAGTTGTTAAAACTTATTACCGCTATCTGGATAGCATCAAGCAGACCATCACGGGTGACCACGTACACATCCAGCCAATGGATAGGCTGACCTTGAGACTGAGACTCCTATACAAAAAATATTCCAATATTACTAAGTAAAAATGTGATATATATTCTACAATTCATGATTGTAAACATATTAAAACTTGTAAATCGTTACCACAGCGGATATATTGCAAGCGTGAAATATTGCATACCTTTTATGTTCCTTTAGCCTTTTCACCATCGGGTACACCCGAGGATCTATTGGTGGCAGCAATCTTTTGTCTTTTCACCCAGCTCTCAGCTCTCCATTGGGAACACATCTCAGCCCATATGGACTGGTGCTCCACCAGGGGCTATGCTCGTGCATGTAATCCTTTCCCTGGCCTGGGTGGTCGATCGATGCATTGTATATGGATTTTTGTCGTTCTTTTTTCAAATTGTCTTTGGTGCGGACGACGCACTTCTGCCAGAAAAATGTATGTATCACTGAAGCATGCGCGTCCTCCCATCTTTGCAAATAAAACAACAACAATAATATTATAATGTTACTTTTAACATATAATCCAACACTACTAAATATTTATCCTTAGAATATTATATTATATGTCATAATTAAAAAAAACATACTTGAAATTCAGCCCAAACTGCATCCTTGTGGGCGATAGGTGTGCTTCATACGTAATCACAGTGTAGGCCAATTACATAAGCTTGCAATTGTGATATGCACTTGACGATCTTATTATCTAAAAAATCACTATAATATACAACAATTTACATCAACGATAAGTTGATATATTAAAGCAATTTACATCTAAGTTCTATATATCTTGTATAAATGGAATCTAAAATGCTTATATATAAATGATGCGGGACATACATGTTATTCAGAGGAGGACGAATCTGAATAAGAATCTGATCATCCGGATTAGTAGGGGCCTTGGGCACATGATTAGGCCCCCTACCCAAGCCGCGCTTTTTCTGCGCTGCTTCAGAAGCCATCTATATATTACAAATTTCAAGATGTTATTATGAGTTATATTTGATTACATGTATATATGAATATAAAATGACAATAATGAGACGAAATTGCATTTAAATAGTAAAGTACATAAACATGATAGTGATATAAAGATGTTGGTATGAGTTATATTTGATTACATGTATATATATGAATATAAAATGACAATAATGATAGAAAATTGCATTTAAATAATTAATTACATAAACATGACAATGATATAAAAAACATGTAATACTAAACATACATTTCATTTGTTCAAGTTTCAATGTCTGATTCAGAATCATCTTGTATACGTATTACAGATTCATAACCATCATCTGCTTCAGATTTAGTGCCAGATTCAGTCAATAACTCTTCCTCCTTAGTATCAATGTTATCTAACACAAGTATTGACTCAGGATCTAATGCATGTGGTTCATCTCCACCATCTAACTGGATTACTTCATTGTCATCCTCCACATTTATTATAGTTTGACTATGAAACATCTCCTCTTGGTAAATCTCCCCATCAATTACTTCTACACGACTGCGCACTGGAGTATGAATTACAACTCCTCAATCTGTAGGCGGTCTATCCCTTTTCCTAACATGACTAAGAGTGTAGTATACTTGTATTATTTGAGTTAGTAAAACAAACGGTTCGTTGGAGTACGCATGCCTATGGAGGTCAATATCGATGATTCCATGTCTATCAACACGTATCCCTTTTTCTGAATCAAACAAACGACACTTGAACAAGTTAATATGACCCCCATACGTGCCCTTGTACGACAACTCTACGATTTCCTCCAACTCCCCATAAAAGGCATGACCAAGCTTTTGTAACAATCTCCTTGGACACACACTCCAGAGTTCATTGTTCTTTTACCGCGCCCATATGCCTTTGTGTAAAATTCACAACCATTTATTTTGTAACCATTGCGGCTGACTTGGTCCCTGTCTGATCCCATAGCTAGGACTTGTACATAAGCTGGAATCATTGATCCCTCAGTCAAATCCTACAAAAACTCCATCTTATTAAATGAAGTCATAGTTAATATGGAGTATATATATATGTCGTGCTTAAGAAATTGAACTTACTTTGTTCTTTATCCAAAGTACAAATTTTTTATCACGATTGATTTGAATATCTTTATCAGTTATGCCGGGATGCTTCACTTTTAACTCGTCATCGTACAATCTATACAATGTTATAAACATTAACATATTGGAATAAATTTTTAAGTTAAGAGATAAATTATCAAGTTTACATGTGTACCTCACAAATTCGTCAAACTCCTCGCAATTGAGAAGAATATAAGTATGTGCAGCATGTAATTCTTGCTCAGAGAGGAATATGCGCTTCCTTTTTCCATAAGTGCTACCCGATAGACCAAATACAGAGAGACGGCCATTTATTTCAACATTTCCCCCATCATCATGTCTCGATACTCGATTGGCCTTTGTCAAGACTTCGTCTGAAAAATAGTCTGAGAAAAACATAGATATCTCATCGAAACTGTATGCCTCACAAATCGCGGTGCAGGCATATCATTGTCTACTTTCCCTTTCCTGAAGTGTTTTCTATTTCTTCAAAACGGGTGATCTATCGGCAAGAACCGACGATGACAGTCAAACCAGCAAGGCTTTCAACCTTTTGATAGATTGAAAGACTTTGTATACTCCATACAATATGGACAAGCCAAGTTCCCGTGTGTACTCCATCCAGCTAACATACCATAAGCTGGGAAGTCACTTATAGTCCACATAACCGCTTCCCTAAGGTTAAAATTTGTTTTCATTACAACATCCCAAGTCTGTACTCCATCCTCCCATAATAACTTCAACTCGTCTATAAGAGGTCTCAAGTAAACATCTAAGTGTTTTCCAAGACTCTTAGGACCAGGAACCACGAGGGAAAGAAATAAGTATGGTTGTTTCATACACATCCAAGGAGGCAAGTTGTATGGAGTAACAATCACAGACCAACATGATTACGGAACAGCTGAGTGGCCAAACGGATTGAAACCATCGGTGGACAATCCAAGCCTCACATTTCTAAGTTCCAATGAAAACCCAGGATGTGCTAAGTTGAAATCTTTCCAAGCCTGCCCATCTGCTGGATGATTTAGTTCTCCATCTTTACCTGGAGATTCGCATGCCAACTCATATGTTCAGCTATTCTTGAAGACATGTACAATCTTTTTAGCCGGTGTGTTATTGGAAAATACCTTAGAATCTGAAACGGTATACTTGATTTTTTTGTAGTCACACCCTCTTTATTAGGCCTAAACCGATCATGACTGCAAAACGTGCACCTTGTCATCTGTTCATTTTCCTTATAAAACAACATGCAATCGTTGGGACATACATCGATCTTTTGGTATCCAAGACCCAACTTCTTCACCATTTTCTTACAAAAGTAATAGTTACAAGGTAATTTCTCACCGTCAGGCAACATACTCTTAATGGCCTTTAAGAGTGACTCAAAATACTCATGGCTCATGTTGTGATCAGGATGTGAAGGAATGTCGCCACTGCAGACAATGTAGTGTGTTTAGTGCAACCATGCCACAATGGCTCGCTACCCTCGTCTAACAACTTAAAGAAGTCTTTGGCATCAGAATTCATAGGTTTCTCTCTGCCTTGCTCCTAATCAAAATCTGGCCTTGCAATATCATGAACCATTTCATTCATACGATGAGTACTACTGTCCAAGTTGTGTACTTCTGTAATGTCACCATCTCTTCTCTGCCCATGTGCCAACCAACATTCTTCGTAATTTTTCATGAACCCAAAAACAAGTAAATGATAGTTTACCACGTCTCTGTCCATATAATTTACATTCTTACACTTCAAATATGGTCATCATATCTACGACTGACAATTCATACATTCCGGGTGACTATACGCATACTCCAAAAAACACTTGGCAACCAGCTCTAAATTCAGCTGTAGCACCTATCTGGGCACTTGACTTTCGCCGTGCCATCCAACTACGGTCTGAATAGAGGTCTATGATACCACGGTACCTACTACAGACAACATTATAAATGTTAACATATGACTTGAGCATACTTGTAAGCATGCATATGATTAACATTTAAGCATACTTGTAAGCATATGACTTGAGCATAATTGTAACCATATGACTTGAGCATACTTGTAAGTATATGATTAACATTTAAGCATACTCCTTAAGCATACTTGTAAGCATATGACTTGAGCTTCGACATAAGCATATGATTAACATTTAAGCATACTTGTAAGCATATGACTTAAGAGCATACTTGTAACCATATAACTTGAGCATACTAGCTAGTAAGCATATAAAATGAGCATACTTGTAAGCATATAATTAGCTCGTTAATATTATAAATGTTCGCAACTACCCAACCAACAATTTTTTTTTGCCAGAGTCTCCCCTATAATATGGACTAGCCACATGCACGACGACATGCATATATGGTCATTTCTAGGCACCCAAGACACAAACCAAGATAAATATACAAATTCCCAATATAATAAGACTAAAACAATAACGAATGAATGCAAATTAAAGCAGTATGAGAAACTTTAAATGTTATTAAATTTAGTATGAGAAACTAAGTAAATACTACTTAGTTTAATAGTTATATTATATCATGTTATTTTATTTTAACTTATTTTAAATTTGTTTTTATTGTTTATCGTACGTGAATACGTAAGGTATTTCATTCATGCTAGCTTTATATCAGAGTTTGCTAACTCATTTATAAAACTTTTTACATCTCTTAAATTTTTTCCTGCTCTGTTCCATACATTTACCAGACATAGGATAAATAGATGGAAGAATGTTCTTTCTTCAAAAGATTTATCCACATCCTTTTCACCTTTTTAATCCATAAACCGTAGAACTACTCATATTAGGTTGTCTCTGTTTCTCAAATTACAACTATGTTGTAGTTATGTATAGTTCAGGAAATTGGTTGTGATAATATAAACAAACAAAATTGGTTTTTCTTCTTATGGATGGTGCTATAATCTTCTCTTGAAAACTATTGCAGATGACGAAACCTTTTGGGAGATTAATGATGCTTAGTTTGTTGTTACAAACTTTTTCTACTAATTTATTTTGTTATTGATGCTTTATTTGGATCTTAATTTCAACTCTCTTTTCTTTCTTTCTCTGATTGACTACGTACTCTTATAAACTGCATATTTGGTTGTTACATATACAACTATTTTTGGGAGATTAGTGTTGCTTAGTTTTATTGGTAATATTCTACTCGTACAGAAGTATTCAGATTCATTAAAATGTTTCTTCTTAAGAAAACTACTACCATCTAAGGCTTCACGCCAAGAGTTGAAGAGTCCACAAAAGTGGTGACATGATATAATACGTAAGGTATTTCATGTATTAAGTATGATTGTTTATCATAAGGGTAAAACTTTAGTTTCCAATTTGCTTGGTAAAACTTTATCCTAAGAGTTGAAGTTGTCCTCTTGTAGTATTAGTAACTCTTTAAGGTACTAACAACTTAAATTTGGCTTAACAACTAACGTTCTATGTTCTTTATATATATAATTCCAGTTTACTAGAAAAATTACTAGTGTCTTTCGTGTTTCGGGGTAATCACAACTTGCTTGGAAAACTTATAGTTCTCATAATACTTTGTAGTTTTATTTTTGTATACTAAAGTATTAAATATTTTTGTTTTTCCTTTATAATGCCAAAACAATCCCTTCGTCATCTATTTACGTCGGCAGTCAAGCTTGGCTTGGCCCATGAGGCTTGGCTAAGCTTGGCGTGGCCACAATTGGCCTCGCGACCCCAAACCTAGCCTAACAGCCCTTATCCTTTCCACATTTCAGTTTGATAGCTTAATTTTATAATTTGTTAATTCATTATAGTTCCTACATATCCATTCATTTACCTTGAATCATGAATGTGATGTAGATCCTATATACTTGCTTATTTAGAAAATTTTAAACCAAACTTATGGTTATATTTTCAAACCACATTATGAAATCAAAAATTTTCACGTCAACCGCTCTAGCAATCTTTCCAGTCGACTGCTGCTGCAAAATGGGTAGCTGCCCTGCCTTCCCTTTATTAAAGTTTCTAAATCCCCATCTTAACCCTTTTTTTATTATGTTCTAAATATCATACAAGTGCTACCTTCAGCTATTATCAAAGCACACTAAATGAACAGTTCATTATGTTTATACAGTTACGATTGCCAATGATGAACATAGCACACTAAATGAACAGCTACGATTGTAAATGATGAACATAGCAGACTTTCCAAATTCAATGAACAGTTCATTATATCTTAATGAATAGGAAATTACTTTCCAAATTTATACAGTTTCCTTACCACACATTTGATAACTTGAAATGCCAAGTAAATGTCATATTATGGTTTACACCAACTGGAAATGCTAATCAAACCCAAATAATGGGTTTTAAAATAAAGTATCCTGTTCAATTACCGAAGTTAAAGTACGCACCCAAAGAATTTTACAGCAATTAACCTAATATAAAAAGGGAGAGGAGTACCTCCGACAGCGAGATTGACAGTCAAGAGAAGAGGCGGAGGTGGAGTGGGCGAGGCGGTGGCAGCTAGTGGCATCGGGTGGCGTCTCTTCTCCTTCTTCTCTCTCCCCTTTCTCCCTCTTCTCTCTATTCTGCTCCCTCTTTTTTTTTCCTTCACCTCTATGTCGAGCGAAAGACTGAAACTAGTAACATAAAGTTTGATCAGCAACCGCCATCAGCGACAGCATGCGGTCACTAATTTTTAATGACATGGACTTATCAGCGGTCGCTGATTGTAAGTGGTCGCACAAAACCTTCGCTCCAACATTTCCTGCTAAATTTTGGGAGGCAAATTTATGCTAGCGACCGCAGGCAGTCGCTGATAGAATATAGCGACTAGATTAAATAACGGTCGCAGATATCGGTCGCTATTACTAATATCAGTGACCGAATGTGCGGTCGCTGATAGTATTGGTCACTATTAGGCCTTTTTCTTGTAGTGAATTATCTATGCACTACGGGCCAATGATATTCGTGTAATCACCAATGGTCATGATCATGCCAATAACTGTCCATCAATGCACTACGAGCCAATGAAGACTTTTACCACATCATTTGTAACATTACGGGTCATGGTTATACCAAATAATTCTTGTTCATAATCATACCAATCAACAGTCCATCTATGCACTACTGGCCAAAGCTGACTTTCATCAAAATATAAACATGAGGATGGTGACAATGATATAAGAATTCAATTAAAAGAAAATAAATGATAAATTTTTAAAGATTTATAATTTAATTTATCCAGAATTCAATTATGTCCAAATTGTCAACATGATATTGCTTTGTGGAGTAAAATTCAATAATAATACTGTATCAAAAATGATTTGGACAGAAAAGAAATTAATTTTTGTCATGAATAGTACCCCGGGTGAATAGTACCTAAGTGAATAGTACTTTATGAATAGTACTTCAGGAATAGTACCCTGTGAATAGTACTTTGTGAATAGTAATTTGTGAATAGTATCCCATGAATAGTACTTTGTGAATAGTACCGTAGTTATGAATAATGTCGTATTTATGAATAGTGCCCATGAATAGTACTTCGGCATGAAAAGCTTAAATTTAACAAGAATGTTCAGAAAAATATCCTTGTGAAAAGATACTAGATGAAGTGCAAATTTCAAGGATATTTTACTAATTCCATGGAGTATAGAAGTAATACTTTAACAAAATAAGTGTAGAAGTAGGAATATGAAATGAAATAATATTACTTACATACTACAGAGTATGGGAGAAAATATTATTTCATATGAGTATTGAACAAAAATAATATCCCTTACAACTGTTGAACGAAAATAATATTTCTTACGAATATTAATCGAAGACAATATCCCTACGATTATTGAACGAAAATAATATTCCTTATGAATATTGAACGAGAATAAAATTTCTTACGAATACGAAAAATAATATCGTAAGCGAATATGAAATAAATAATACCCCTTACCTTAGTAGAAGCCTGGATACTGCAATAGTGAAGTAGCAGAATACTTTTCTTCTTCCTCTCTATAGTTTCTCTCTCAATAGATGCTCTTGTGAGTCTTAGTGAATTGGTGAGAATGAAAGAAGAATGAGCTTCTATTTATAGGATAACATAGTTTCGATAATTGCACGTTTAGGGGCTTGAATTACTACAGTATAGTACCTTCATCTTTACCTCCATTTTTAATTTAGTACTTCAAGTATTATCAATCTTGCACCACCTCCCCTAATAGTACATGCATGTGAATCAATAGTTCCATACATGTGAACCAACAGTAATTTGAATGTGAACCAATAACAATTAATTGCTCATTTATCTGATTAATTGCTCGTTTTGTCAATAAAATTAACCAATCACAAAAATACCTCCTGTTAGGGTAATTGGGTCACGGAAGAATTAAAGAAAACTAAATGAACAAACATCTTTAATCAACACGAACTTATTCATCATTAATATTATAACTCCCAATATTTAACAACCAGATCATTCCCAGGAGGGGGCTTTCTGATAAGGATTTCTCCTTATTGGCGCACAATTAGGTTACCAAACCCCTTTTCTCGAAAAAACTTTCTAGACATCGTCAATAATGCAAATAATAATATGAATAATTTTGTCATCTCAATTATTGATTTAATAATATAAAATATTATGCAGATGATACTGTGTCAATAATTGAATCAAATAACGTGAGATACTATGCAGCAATTACCGTAGCAATAATTGAGTATAATTGAGTGACTTCTCACGTAAGCATCAATAATTAATACCGTGTGTTATTATGCAACCACGCGTATTACTATATTTTTACCACCAGGTATTTTAACAGTTTAACGGTAAAACTTTCGCCGTTATTTTTATAAAAAGATATTTCTGTTGTTTTCTAACTCTGATAATAATTCCGTTGTGGGGTCCACCAATGATTGTGTCGTCATACGAATATTCCCTGTTAAAAAGAATATTCTCCGACCAATCGTGTGACGCCCCCAAAATAGGTATACATCACCCATCTTGGGTCGCCAAATACATGTAGTAATCGAATACAATACAAACTTAATTATACAACATGAAATGAGAGTTTTTACCACGAATATTGTCATCTAGAAAATATCCAAACTCAAATAGAGTCCTCATTACATTTATTGGCACACTATTTTATAGAATAGTAAGGACTACTATAACACCATCTCGGGCCATCACTCCGCTCCCCGACTAGTTAAAACTTTCGTTCTCATTTCTGAAGAAACAATGGAAGTAAAAGGTGAGCTCAACTAGCCCAATAAGAAATATTATGACTAAGATAATGCGAGAATAAGTTATCATTAGCCTTCAACAATGTTAACCTAATAGAATATAATAGACAACAAGTTTAAGCTGCAGTGAACAAGCAATCCATTAGAAGAGTCAGTAAAGCATGATATCTACTATCTTACATGATTTAAAAAGTTTATCATTAACTTTATTGTTGGGAATCGACAATAAATAGTTCACATCATCGAATCATCCACGCACTTCTGGGCCAAAGATATTCATTAGTATCATGTCCACAAATTATTCTTGCACTACGGGCGAAGAATTATTCGTGTAATCATCGATAGTCATGACTATCTTGAATTATCCTCGTCGAATCATACTAATCAACAGTTCATCTATTCACGTAAGCCAAAGATGACTTTCATCATAATATAAGCATGAGGATGATGACAATGATATAAGAATTCAATTAAAAGAAAGTAAAGGATAAATTTTTAAAGATTTATAATTTAATATATCCAAAATTCAATAATGTCCAAATTTTCAACATGATACTGCTTTGTAGAGTAAAATTCAAGAATAATATCCATGTATCAAAAATAATTTAGACAGAAAAGAAATAATTTTTTTAGTGAATAGTACCCAATGAATAGTACCCCGTGAATAGTACTCTGTGAATAGTAACCCTACATGAAAAGTAACCCAAATACCCGAGTGAACAATATTTGAGTGAATAGTAATTGGGTGAATAGTAACTCATGAATAGTACCCCGACATGAAAAGTGCCCCGAATACCCGAGTGAATAATATTATAGTGAATAGTAACCGGGTGAATAGTAATTCATGAATAGTAGTTTGGGTGAAAATATTGATATTTAATAAAAAAAAGTTCATATCAATATTCCAATAAAATGATGCTGGATGAAGCGCAAAACTCACGAATATTCCACTAATTTCAAGGATTATAGAAGCATTACTTACCATAGTAAGTTTAGACTTAAGAATATGAAAAGAATTAACATACGAAAACTGCAAATGGATTTTCACCTGTCATACGGTATGTAATCCGCGTAGACAGGTTATTTCGACATACTAAAGGATTAATACGAAAAATAGTATTTCTTATGAATACAAAAGAAATAATACCCCTTACCTTAGTAGAAAGCTGGATACTGCAAAAGTGAAGTAGCAGAATACTCTTCTTCTTGCTCTCTATAGTTTCTCTCTCTATAGTGTCTCTTGTAAATCTCAGAGAATTGGTGAGAATAAAAGAAGAATTAAGCTTCTATTTATAGGAGAATGGACTAAATAGCAACTAATTCACAAACGGTCTAGATTGATTCACTATTAGAACGGACGATCCATATTGATTACTATTAAAACCAGAACCGACGGTCCAGATTAATTTACTTTTAAAACCACCACAGACGGTCCAGATTGATTTACTTTTAAAACCACCACCGACGGTCCAAATTGATTTACTTTTAAAACCACCACCGACGGTCCATATTGATTTAATTTTAAAACCAAAATCAATGGTCCAGATTGATTTACTATTAAAACCATCATCAATGGTCCAAATTGATTTACTATTAAAACCACCACCAATGGTTCAAATTGATTTAACTTATTACACTTTAGTACCCCTAAAGTTTTCCAAGTTTGCATTATTCCCTTCTTACTTTTGTAATTCACTTATCTTCAGAAAACACATTCTTAATACTTTAACAATTATTCATCATTAATATTATAACTCACAATATTTAACAACCAGATCGTTCCCAGTAAAGAAGGGTCTTTCCAATAAGGATTTCTCCCTATTGGCGTGCAATTAGGTGACCAAACCTCTCATCGACAAAACTTTCTAGACATTGTCAATATTGCAAATAATAATATGAATAACTTTGTTGTCTCAATTATTGATTTAATAATATATAATATTATGCAGATGATAATGTGACAATAATTGAATCAAATAATGTGAGATAATATGCAATTTACTATAGCAATAATTGAGTATAAGCGGTGACTTCTCACGTAAGCATCAATAATCAATACCGGTGGTGCTACTATGCAACCACGCGTATTAATGTACTTTTACCACCGGGTAGTTCAACAGGTTTAACGGTAAAACTTCAAATTTTATTTTTATAAAAAGATATTTATGTCATTTTCTTAACTACTTACAATACTTCGTTGTGGGGTCCACCAATGATTGTATTGCCGTCATTTAATATTCCCCGCTAAAACGAATATTCTCCTAACAATCAAATATTCAACGACACAAATCTAATATTTTATATCAACTTGCTTACTTTGCAAAATTTTCCAAATATTACCCACAACTATAACATTATATCATATCCACATCATAATATTCAAAAATATATTTCGAGAAAAATTATTCTTTATTCAAAAAAAGTTGGGGTATTACAAATCGAATATTTTATAACAACTTGCTTACTTTGCAAAATTTATAAATATTACTCACAACTATAACATTATATCAAATCCACACCATAATATTAAAAAATATATTTCGAGAAAAATTAATCTTTGTTCATAAAAGTTGGGGTCTTACAACCTCCCCTTCTTTTGCAATTTAGTCCTCAAAATTGGGATACGTACCTAGTATGTTGAAGAGGTGAGGATACCTTCATTTCATTTCATATTCCATTCCTAGGTCATTTCCTCCACATCGTGGTTTCTCCACAAAACTTTAACTTGAGGTATAACCTTGGAGCGTAGAATATGATCCTTCTTATCAAAGATTTTAACATGTGCCTCTTCATACGTTAAATCTTCTGCTATCTCGTCCGGTTATAATTTAATAATGTGGTTCGGGTCTTCCACATATTTACGTAACATAGATATGTGAAAAACATTATGAACACGAGATATAATTGGAGATAAAATGATTATAATATTCCTACTCGACGAGGATTTCGAATGGGCCAATGAATCGAGGATTGAGCTTTTCTCTTTCAAAATTCATACAATTTAATTTAATTCTAGACTTTTGGTCGTTAATAATACATTCAACCTCTAATTTTACATCATTAAACGATAATACAACCATTGAAATTTGTGGAATAATTAAAATTTTCTATTACAAACTATCCTCGTTCCCAAAACCTTCAACCTTTACATCTAAATATTTCAGAATCATTTTAATACTACAATAGTTTACATCGCAAAACGATATTACAATTCAACATTAATACATTATTCTAACCTTAAACATGGTTCAAATAATAATAACACAACCAAAGTGTATAAATCTTCAAGTATCACATCCGATTCATGTCTTTCAAATACCACATAACTTTACCTTGAATCTTGAACCTGCAAAAGTGGTTATTTGCAAGGTTGAGCTCGACTTAAACCAAAGAAAATCTAATAGCTTTTCATGCATCATCGTAACACATAATAACATACTCAACATATATCTCATAAACATTGGACTAACATAACATACATGTTACAATTCATATAAAAGTATAAAAGATTGAGTTCTTACTCAATCAAAGATGCTTTTACTCAATCAACGTAGTCATAAGTTGACTTTAACATTTCATACATTCAATATATATATAACATATAATGCTCTTTGAAATAAAGATTTAAAACAATCAAATTCACATAGCAAATAGGAACTGAAAGACTTGCCTTGATCTTTGTTTACCAATAACAGTTTGACAGCTTACAGTTATCTGCATTTCACGTGCCCTACACAATTATATAATCATTCACATCAACTATTAGTCACATAGCAATGCATAGTAGTTGCAATGTAAACTTTACTCTACATCTCATAACCCTTCTTATTATATATACACAATGTTCAATTTTATTGTGTTAACTTTCAACTTATATCTCACTGTATTTCATATTCGAAGTTCATTCAAGTGTTTAAGTCTTGCTAGGACTACTTATTGGTTTTATATTAACACTATTCAATATCTTATTATATTCATTTCATTTGATTTAAAACACTTTTTACGTTCATTATCACTTATCACGGCGTTTTGACGTTTATTCGTCACACGCCCAATTTGTCTCTCTTGTGTGTGCTTAGTATGCGTATACAACTTATCTAATATATTATTTATTAATGTTAAGCATCATTATACTTCATAATATTCATGTTCTATAACTTAGAACAACATCTTTTATCGTCAAGAGCACTACACTTGCATATATGCATATGCCCGACGCCCTCCGATTGCCTCCTAAAACATCAATAGTCCTAAAGATGACCATTTTGACCCTTGTTACCAACCTCAAATTGAAAAACTTAAAGAATAAAGGTTGTAGGTCTATTCGTCCTTTTGACTTTCTTGGATCATCTTGAATCACCTCAATCGAGTTCAGATGAAAAGGTTATGGCCTATTTTACCAAAACAGGTCAAAGAAGTCACACCTTGACATACTATGGGCATATCACTTCCTAATTCCTTCATAGTTTCAAGACTAGCCATACGATCTGATCTGACAAGCAGTCACACATGCGCTCTGGGCACATGCACGCTTGCTACTTAGCTGCATTTACAAATGTTTTGCGATTTTTAAACCCTTTTCTCCTACTAATCTTCATAACTTGAGTTATACACATCCAAATTAGTCCGTTTTTGATTTATGGATTCATAATTCATAGAACTACAACATACTAGAATTATAATAATTTATAAAAACATTAACCAAATCCTAAAATTTGACCCAAAACACATGTTCATACACTATTTTCATGTTTTAACATATTTAGCTTAATTCATTCACTACTTAATTGCTTTTACATCCGTTTTTGTTCATTCCAATTGGGTTGTTTTCGTTTCTTCACATACTAACATAATCCAACACCAATTTACATATTATAATACCTACTGATCATAAAATTTTGTGCTTTCAAAAGCCAATTTTCATGGGAAAATACTATTATAAGAATTCTTTCTACTACAACCCAATTTCATGTTTTTAATCATCAAATAACACCTACATAGGATAGATAACAGATTATAAACCCTTTACAACACAATTACCAATTATTCCAAGAAATCATTCCCCCAATTTCTTCCCTTCTCCCAAAAATTCAAGAATATCAATCATAATTTCCATATGAATTCTCTTACTATAATCATGTAGAAATATTAACCATATTTGATGATTATCAATTTATAATCTATATATACAAGTATATATATCAATTCAATCATAACTATAAGTTTTTAGGAATAACCACAAAGAAATCAAAACATATAGGTTAGAAGAAATTTATACCTTAAACCCTTGATTGTATGCTAGCAAAATTGAGAGCAATCCTTTTCCCAAAAACCTTCTTCTCTAACCAAGCTTTCTCTCTAATCTCATGTTTTCTCTCTTGAAGTTCTATTATCTAGCCTTAGGGGAGAAATAAGAAGCGTGAAAAAAAATAACTAACCTCCCTCACCCCAATGATACTCATCGCTTTTTAAAAAAAAAAAACGGCAAATTGAAAAAAAAACAAAGGCCACAAGGCCTTGTTTGGCTAACCAAAATTTCCCCAAACTAAATTATTTAAATAATCTTATATTATATAGTTTCATGTCACACCTTTAGTTAATTAAATAACTTTAGCTCAATTAATTTTAATAACTTGTAATGGTAATTAAAATAATTTCTATTATAATTATATTTATGAATAATAAATAATTATATATCTAATTTAATAAATAAATTAGACACATCACTTTATTTAATTTATTTATTTCCTTTAATATTAAACAATTCATTTAATTTAATTATTTTCTTAAATATTAAGCAATTGATTTAATTTAATTATTTCCTTAAATTAAATCCTTCAAATAAAATTATCATTACTCAATTTAATTAACATTAATCAATTTAGTTACTAAATTAATTCTCCACATTCATCAATTATTTATTTCCTCAATAAATAAATAAATTAAAATATTTATTTAATTCAATAAATATTTAAAATTAATTACTAAATTCATTTAATTCCTTCAATAGTTAACTTAACTATTAAACCTCACTTTCCCAATATATGAATATATATTTCTCTTCACACCCGATCATATATTTCAACATATATAAAGACGATATATATATACTCAAACTCAAAACATCTCATAATAAAATTTTAATTATTAAATTCTTATTTTAATAATTTATAAAAATTCGAGTTGTTGTCATCTTTCCCCTTATAAGGATTCCGCCTCGGAATCACCGAAACCCTACCTTACTTAGGTTTTCATCAAATCTCTTTTCAAAAATAACCGTTGAATATCTACAACACATTATCTTAATATAGGTTTTATTTATTACCACTCCAACCATTCTTCATAATAAATTCTTGTAAGTTTTATTTCATAACCTTTACTTAGACTCAATTATATTTGAGTATTACATATTCTTTAACCCGTTCATTTCCCTCTCTAAGGATCGTTATCATGAACACTCGATATTACATTTACTCCATTCTTCTAATAATTTCTTCCTCAAAATTTTATTTATTAATCTTTATTCATTATCTATCAAAATAGATTTTTATGTTAATACTTTATTAATTCATTGGATTCTACAACCAAATTCTTTCTAAGGATCTTTCTAAGATCATCATATTCCTCACCTCTTCCTCTTCTAAGAGTTTCACATTTCTCTTCTTTCTGGAGTTTCAATTCTTTCTTGAAATTATTATGTTTTACTTAATTTTCTCCTCCTTTCCACTTCACCTTTCAAAATTATAAGAATCTTCCACAATTGCTCAATAATTGGAAAGCGATGTGAATAACAAGAATTTAAAAGATTCCAAATCATGTTGAGGGGTCATAAGACCTTAAACTACGTCCACGGTTATAAGTACTCTTTCAAATTAAACCTTAACAGTCATTAGACTATAGAGACTCTCGTACTTAGGGTGTTAAGCCCTTCGTACGATGTATTGTGCACAAACATTTAAACGCTATGCGTATGTCCATAGTTTTAAGTAATCTTTCAACTTAAACTTTAACAATCATAAGACTATAGGGACTCCTCATACTTAGGGTGATCAGCCCTTCGTACAATGTATTGTGCACAAACATCTAAACGCCTCCGCGTAATCCCCTATAAAAGGGTTGTTCATCTCAGCTTTTCAACATCCGAATCCACACCAAAACAATTTGGTTTGGTATAACTTTTCAAGAAACGCTTGAATTTCATGAACATCTTTCAAAAATCGTCTAGCTGAATCAAATAGCATAGACTTCTACAACAATTCGAACATCAATCGAAATATACATATACATATATATATATATATATATATATTCTTATATCTTAAAGAAATCTTAAAAATCTTTTTTATGACGTCATGATACCGCACTGTATTTACAGTCCATTTGAGGATTCTATTATTTGGTGATTTTATCATACTACATCATACCATAGTGGGCTGACGATCCTTACATCACATCCAACACTAAGTAATACTGCATTGATGACTCCATCATTTTTTATCATCTTTGCACCAGGTTGCATGATGCATTGATGATAAAAAAAAATACATTTTGATATATTTCAAATCATTTTTGTCTAGCCGAAGCAATTAGCATAGACATATGAATAAAGGTATTGTTTTTACAACTCATTGGTTTTATCATTTGATCCAATGTTTTTCAAGAAAATAGAATTGCAAACATCAACACGAAGTCAATAAATTTCAAAAGTCTAGCATAGCTAGTAGATTTAGAATATCCAGGTATCCATCAACTTTAATCTTTACTTTATTACTTCATTACTTAATCATTCTATCAATCTTCAACTTCATCAATGCTCTCTATACTATAACCGTTTTCTACCCAAAATAATTCATCAAACTTACTACACATTGGAAATCCAGGAACTTGCCACAATAATATGAGTTTAAGAACTTGTCCTAATGCAATTATTAAAGTCCATTCACGAGGGGTTCAAAACATACCATATTATTATGAGTCACGAACTTACCATATGCATTAGTTTTAAGAACCACACCTAATCCTAATAATATCTGACTAATCTTAATAGTTTCTAACTATCAAATATACACATGAGAAAAGAATCACCTTTTCGCCACATATACATCGATAACGCGACACCAACATTCCAATGATTATTAATGTGATAAACTAAGCACAAGTACAAAACCCTCACCCATACAAAGGTTTGTACAACTCAGCCATCACATGAGTCCTCAATTGAAATCCCACCTAACTCTATCTTACTCTTAACCACTTACCCTTAACTTGCTCAATACGAATTCCTCGTATCACATTATATATGATTCCTCGTGAGTTTGCCTCGCACTATTTCATAGTACATTACCTTCATAGCATCAAGCTATAATTATTCAAACATTACAAACTATGTCTCTCTTATAACTTAAATAGATCACGTCGTGATCTTATTCTATATTCATCTCCCTAAAAATTCTTTTCTTAACTCGTGATCGTTTTTTTTTACAATCCTCTTTCTTTCCCTTTTTCATCATTTATGATTTCATTTATGCTTTTAATCTTACAGACTTTGTCTATTCATCATTATTCGTTATCTTGGCTATTGGAGTTAAGCTTGCTCCATTTTCTTATCTTTATATCTCTTCAAGATTTTTCTTTGAATTTTCTTGTTTATATAACAATTCTTCCTTTAAGAATTTCTAACTTCATTTACATTGCTCAACAATTCATTCGAGTTCCATATTTTCATCATACGTATCCATTTTCTATACTTGGTACACATCGAGTCTCTAATAGTTTCAATATGGTACGCTGAGTGGTTTCCCACAAACAACCAACAAACTAGGTTCCGAGTTGCTAGTTCGTATATACCTCCGCTCTATGAAGGAATCATTTAGCCCAGATACCATACATCAACTACTAAAGAGTACAATTGTACCATACTTAAATATAATTGTTTGATTCTTAACTTCTTTATCATTCTCTTTTTATAGACATTGTCTATTTATTATCACCTTACATCCTTATTATTGGAGTTGGGTAGCCCCACATTCTTATTCCTTATAACTCTACGAGATTCTTCTTTGAATCCTCTTATGCACATTTTAATCCCTTCTTTATAAATTTCTTAAAGTACTTCTTATTGTTCAAACTCTATTTGAGCTTATTAGTTCCTTATCTTCACCTCTCTTCTCTAAGGTTATAGCCTAAGGTACTCTTACCTAAGGTTTCTAACCTATCAGCTTTGATACCAACTATAACGACCCCAAAATTCATACAATTTAATTCTCGACTTCGGTCGTTAATAATACATTCAACCTCTAATTTTACATCATTAAACGATAATACAACCATTGAAATTTGCGGAATAATTAAAATTTTCTATTACAAACTATCCTCGTTCCTAAAACCTTCAACCTTTACATCTAAATATTTTAAAATCATTTTAATACTACAATAGTTTACATCGCAAAACGATATTAAAACTCAACATTAATACATTATTCACAACCTTAAACATGGTTCAAATAATAATAACACAACCAAAGTGTATAAATCTTCAAGTGTCACATCTGATTCATGTCTTTCAAATACCACATAACTTTACCTTGAATCTTGAACCTGCAAAAGTGGTTATTTGCAAGGGTGAGCTCGACAGCTCAGCAAAATCTAACAGTTTTCATGCATCATGTAACACATAATAACATGCTCAACATATATCTCATAAACATTGGACTAACATAATATACATGTTACAGTTCATATAACAAGTATAAAGATTGAGTTCCTTACTCAATCAGCATGCTTTACTCAATCAACGTAGTCATAAGTTGACTTTAACATTTCATACATTCAACATATATATAACACATTATGCTCTTCACAATAAAGATTTAAAACAATCAAATTCATATAGCAAATAGGAACTGAAAGACTTGCCTTGATCTTTGTTTACCAATAATAGTTTAACAGCTTACAGTTATCTTCATTTCACGTGCCCTACACAATTATATAATCATGTACATCAACTATTGGTCACATAGCAATGCATAGTAGTTCTAATGTAAACTTTACTCTACATCTCATAACCCTTCTTATTATATATACACAATGTTCAATTTTTTTGTGTTAACTTTCAACTTATATCTCACTATATTTCATATTCGAAGTTCATTCAAGTGTTTAAGTCTTACTAGGACTACTTATTGGTTTAATATTAACACTATTCAATATCTTATTATATTCATTTCATTTGATTTAAAACACTTTTTACATTCATTATCACTTATCACGGCGTTTAAATTAGTTTATTAAATCACCCACCAATTTGTCTCTCTTGTGTGTGCTTAGTATTCGTATACAACTTATCTAATATATTATTTATTAAGGTTAAGCATCATTATACTTCATAATATTCATGTTCTATAACTTAGAACAACATCTTTTATCATCAAGAGCACTACACTTGCATACGTGCATGCCTGACGCACTCTAATTGCCTCCGAAAACACAATTGTCCTAACAATGACCATTTTGACCCTTTCTACCAACCTCAAATTGAAAAACTTAAAGAATAAAGGTTGTAGGTCTATTCGTCCTCGTTTCGGATCATCTTGAATCACCTCAATCAGAGTTCGTATGAAAAGGTTATGACCGGTTTACCAAAACAGGTCAAAGCAGTCATAGTAAGCACGCATGGGGCGCGACCACGCCCCTTTTCCGCGTGCACGTGCCATCTAGCAGCGCTGGGCAGCGCACCCGCGCTCCTGGGTAGTGCGCCCGCACTATGCTTCGCCCAGATTATAGTGTTTTGCGATTTTTAACCCTTTTGTCCTACTAATCTTTATAACTTGAGTTATACACATCCAAATTAGTCCGTTTTTTATTCTGTGGATTCGTAATTCATTGAACTACAATATACTATAATGATAACAATTTATAAAAACAATAACCAACCTGAAATTTGACCCAAAACAGATGTTCATACATTAATTTTATGTTTTAACATATTTAGCGAATTAATTCACTACGAAATCATTTTACATCCGTTTTTGTTCATTCCAATTGGGTTGTTTTCGTTTCTTCACATACTAACATAATACAACACCAATTTACAAATTATAATACCTATTGATCATAAAATTTTGTGCTTTCAAAAGCCAATTTTCATGGAAAAATACTATTATAAGAATTCCTTCTACTACAACCCAATTTCATGTTTTTAATCATCAAATAACACCTACATAGGATAGATAACAAATTATAAACCCTTTACAACACAGTTACCAATTATTCCAAGAAATCATTCCCCCAATTTCTTCCCTTTTCCCAAAAATTCAAGAATATCAATCATAATTTCCATAGATTCTCTTACAACAATCATGTATAAATATTAACCATATATGATGATTATTAATTTATAATCCATATATACAAGTATATATATCAATTCAATCATAACTATAAGTTTTTAGGGAATAACCATAAAGAAATCAAAACATATAGGCTAGAAGAAATTTATACCTTAAACCCTTGATTGTATGCTAGCAAAATTGAGAGCAATCATTTTCCCCAAAACCCTTCTTCTCTAACCAAGCTTTCTCTCTAATTTCTGTGTTTCTCTCTTGAAGTTCTATTATCTAGCCTTAGGGGAGAAATAAGAAGCGTAGAAAAAATAACTGACCTCCCTCACCCCACGTACTCATCAGTTTAAAAAAAAAGAAAGACGTCAGTTGAAAAAAAAAAAAACCAAAGGCCATAAGGCCTTGTTTCACAACTAACAAAAATTTCCCCAAACTAAATATTTAAATAATCTTATATTATATAGTTTCATGTCACACCTTTAGTTAATTAAATAACTTTAGCTCAATTAATTTTAATAACTTGTAATGGTAATTAAAATAATTTTATATTATAATTAAATTTATGAATAATAAATAATTATATATCTAATTTAATAATAAAATTAGACACATCACTTTATTTAATTTATTTATTTCCTTTAATATTAAACAATTCCTTTAATTTAATTATTTTTTAAAATATTAAGCAATTGATTTAATTTAATTATTTCCTTAAATTAAATTCTTCAAATAAAATTATCATTACTCAATTTAATTAACATTAATCAATTTAGGTACTAAATTAATTCTCCACAATTCATCAAATATTTATTTCCTCAATAAATAAATAAATTAAAATATTTATTTAATTCAATAAATATTTAAAATTAATTATAAATTCATTTAATTCCTTCAATAGTTAACTTAACTATTAAACCTCACTTTCCCCAATATATGAATATATATTTCTCTTCACACCCGATCATATATTTCAACATATATAGCACGTATATATACATACTCAAACTCAACATCTCATAATAAGAATTTTAATTATTAAATTCTTATTTTAATAATTTATAAAAATTCGGGTTGTCACAGAGTAACACGTAACAACACATTATCTCCAACATTGAATTCCACGTCCTTTCGATGAAGATCAGCATGACTCTTTTATCGATCTTCTGAGGTTTTTATACGTTTCCGGATCATTTAAATCTTTTCCGTTGTCATGCGTACCAATTCTGGTCCCACCAATGTTGCTTCACCCACCTCATCCCAGCATACTGGAGAACGACACTTGCGTCCATACAATGCCTCGAATGGAGCTATGCTAATACTTGCTTGATAACTGTTATTATAGGAGAATTCCACAAATGGCAAGTGTGACGCCCCCAAAATAGGTATACACCACCCATTCTGAGTCGCCAAATACATGGTACAGAAACAACTACAACTTCATTAATACAATTGTCGCAAAAAATACGACAACACATAAACTGTGAGTTTAAATACAAATATTATCTTATAGACAATATCCACACTTAGATAAGTCCTCATTACAATTATTGATACACTATTTTACAAAAATAGTGAGGACTGGTAAAATAACTGTCTAGGACCATCACTCTATACCTCGACTAGTTCCTGCTATATTCTGGCTTCCTAGGAAGAAAAATGCAACAAAAAGGAAAAGGGTGAGCTCAACTAGCCCAGTAAAGAATATTATGACTAAGATAATGTACAACAAATTATCCTTAGTCCTTAACAGGGAAAAAATTGATAAAATATAATAGACAACAATATTTAGATCAACAACTGCAGCGAAAATAATAATTCATTAGAAGAATTAAGTAGAGAATGAAATCTACTATCATCTATGAATTTAAAAGTCCATCATCAATATTTTATCCCTATAACATCAACCAATATACATCTTGAATCAAATATTCATCTTTGCACTACGGGCCAAAGATATTTATTTGTATCACCGGTTGGTCATGTTCATCTCAACATCTGTTCATCTTTGCACTACGGGCCAAAGATATTCATCAGGTAATCATTCATCTTTACACTACAGGCCAAAGATATTCATCAAGTATCACCATTAAAGACTGAGGATGATGAAAAATATTTTAGAGAACGAATCTAGTGAGATAAAAGAACAAAGATTAAGGATTCGTACTTTAGATAATCTAAGTTCAAAAACACTCCATAATAAACCATAGTGGAGTAAATTTTAAGAAATAAGATCAAAACATGGATACAATCAAAGATAGTAACCATAATAGACATCTGGGACAAAGAAGAGAAAATTTCATTTTTTGGTGAATAGTTTCGTATTTATGAATAGTGTCGTATACGTGAATAGTAATCCCGACACAAAAAGGTAAAAATTCCACAACAAAATTCATATCAATATTTTGGCATAATGATATTAAAGAAAATAATATTATTTACGAAGAAAATAACATCTCTTACCTCAAAAGAACAGTATTTCTGACTAGAATATCGGATGTAATGCTGAAGGAAACTTGCGCTGAATAGAAACTCTCAAAGTATCTAAATACTCATAAAACACGCTTGATTATAGAGAGAGAGAAAATTTTATTTCTGGTGTGATTTTCAATTCAAACTAAGCACCATATTTATAGGAAAATGCTAGAACGCCAAAGCAGACTAAAATAATAAAATAATATTATTTATTTCAAATTCTACGCACACCACAATGGATCACATTTTAGCACACCTCAGTGGGGCCCACCAAAATCAGCCAATTCCACACCAACCAAAAGTGGGGCCCACCATTTTTTAAATAAAAACATTTAATTCTGAAACTTTAATAATTCATAATAAATAGCCCTTTTATTAGAAAAATATAAATTTATGTCCATTCCATAGGAAATCGAATTCTCTACAACTTTGTAGATTTAAGGTTTTCCAAATTCTAAACAAAAAATGTCCGAAATCCATATACGGACGATTTTTAATATCTCCATTTCGACAAAATAATGATAAAACAGCTCAACATTAATTCCTTCATTTATATCCACACAAAATAAATATTTTCCTATCCATCATTTATGTCCACATAAAATAAATATTTCCTTATCATATAAATCAATAATTAATTATTCACAATTAATATTACAGAATCACAATTATAACAACTAGGTCGTTCCCAAGAAAGAGGAGGCTTTCCGATAAGGATTTCTTCTTACTGTCGCACAATTAAGTGACCAAACCCCTTTCCTAGACAGAACTTCCTTACACATTGCCAATAATGCTATCTAATAATATTATTCAAATAATATGAATTATTGATCTTATAATGGGAAATAATGTGCAATGACAATTATTAAAACAACAATAATATAAAATATCAACACAACAATTATTGAATCAATAAAATAAAATATTAAACAGTAATTACTGTAATAATTATTGAGTAGTGCCTTCTTACGTAAGAATCAATAATTCAAAAATATTGTGCAACACCGTGTGCTACTGTGCAACCATGCGTATTACTATATTTTAACCACTAGGTAATCCTACAATGTTAACGGTAACAATTACGCCGTTATTTATAAAAACTTAAACTTCTCGTTTTCTTTATCCGACCATTTTCTATTATGGGGCCCACAAATGGCTGCGTTGTCGTACGAATATTCCCCGACAGTAAGAATATTCCATGACCAAATGAATATTCCCCGACAACAATGAATATTTTATAACCACTTGTTTATTTTGAAAAATTTGCACATTTCACCCATAACCAAAGCATTATATCAAATTAACTCCTTATTATTTCAAGATAATGAATAGAGGAAATTCAATTTTATTTATAATAAGTTGGGGTCTTACAACCTCCCCTCCTTATGAAATTTCTTCCTCGAAATTGATGAACGTACCTGGTGTTTCGAAAAGGTGAGGGTACCTCGCTTTTATTTCCTATTCCAACTCCCAGATCATTTCTTCCATAGCATGGTTACTCGACAAAACCTTGACTTGTGGTATAACCTTTCTTCGTAGGACATGCTCTTTCCTATCCAAGATCTTGACAAGTACCTCCTCATACGTTAAATCTTCGGCTATCTCATCTGTTTCTAACGCAATAATATGGTTTGGGTCTTTCATATATTTATGAAGCATAGATATATGAAAAATATTATGAACACGAGACATGCTTGGAAGTAATGCGAGTCTATAGGCCACATTTCCTATTCGGTCAACAATCTCAAATGGACCAACAAATCGTGGATTAAGCTTTTCTCTCTTCCCGAATCTTGTAACTCCCTTCCATGGAACAATACGTAACAGCACATGATCTCCAATATTAAATTCCACGTCCTTTCGGTGAAGATCAGCATAACTCTTTTGTCGATCTTGTGAGGTCTTGATACGTTGCCGGATCATTTGAATCTTTTCCGTAGTCATGCGTACTAATTCTAGTCCCAACAACGTTGCTTCACCCACCTCATCCCAACATACTGGAGAACGACTCATTTCATCCATACAACGCCTCAAATGGAGCCATGCCTATACTTTCTTGATAACTGTTGTTGTAGGAGAATTCCACCAATGGTAAGTACGTATGCCAACTCCCTTTGAAATCTAGGACATAGAGTCTTAATAGATCTTCAAGAGTTTGAATAGTCCTTTTTGATTGCCCGTCCGTTTGAGGATGGTATGCCGAACTGAATCGTAAATCCGTGCCCATAGCTTTCTGCAAACTAACCCAAAATTGTGAAGTGAATCTTGGGTCACGATCCAAAACTATGGATACTGGCATGCCATGCAATCTCACAATCTTATTTACGTATATACGAGCAAGACGTTCAAGGGAATAAGTCTCACGTATAGGCAAGAAATGAGCAGACTTAATTAATCTATCAATAATAACCCAAATCGCATCTATACCTTGAGAAACCTTGGGAAGACCCATAACGAAATCAATGGTAATGTGTTCCCACTTCAATTTCAGAATCTCAAGTGGTTGCAATAGACCCTTTGGCACTTGATGCTTCTCCTTTACACGTTGACAAGTTAAACACCTCGAGATAAACTCTGCGATCTCTCTCTTCATATTACTCCACCAAAATGTATGTCGAAGATCATGATACATTTTGGTACTTCCAGAATGGATTGCAAACGGTGTGTTGTGTGCCTCCATCATGATTCTATGCTTCAAGTCAGAATCGTTAGGAATGCAAAGTTTTGAGTTGACTCAAAGTTTTCCTTCTTCACCGATTCTTGCTTCTGGAATAACATCTTCTTGTACTTTCTTCTTCATACGTATCATCTCTGGGTCTGTGGCTTGAGCAACTTTAACTTTATCGATTAAAGTCGGTTCTACTCGTATGTTTGATATCATCACGTGGGTACTTGGAGCCTTTACCTCTATCTCCATCCTTTGCATGTCATACAAAATAGGCCTTTGTGTTAACAACATCGCACTCGTACCCGCATACGATCTTCTACTCAATGCGTCAGCTACAACGTTTGCTTTTTCAGGATGATATTGAATGCTATGGTCGTAATCTTTCAACAACTCGAGCCAACGCGTTGCCGCATGTTGAGTTCCTTTTGGGTGAAGAAATATTTGAGGCTTTTATGATCCGTATAAATCTCCACTTTCTCCTCCATACGGGTAGTGTCTCCAGATTTTCAATGCAAAAACGACGGCTGCCAACTCCAGATCATGAGTAGGATGATTTCTCTCATATTCTTTGAGTTTTCGCGAGGCATAGGCTATGACTTTCCAATGTTGCATGAGAACACATCCTAACCATTTGCTTGAAGCATCGTTGTAGATAACAAATCCATCCAAACCAGATGGTATTGTCAGAGCAGGTGCCGAAATAAGTCTCCTCTTGAGCTCTTGGAAACTCTTCTCGCATTCCTCGCTCCATACGAATTTTGTATCTTTCCGAGTTAGCTGAGTTAACGGAGTAGCGATTCGAGAAAATCCTTCCACGAATCTCCGATAATAACCAGCTAAGCCCAAAAAGCTACGCACTTCGGTCATCGACTTCGGTTCCTCCCAACTTTGTATTGTTTCAATCTTCGTCGGGTTAACGGATACTCCATGTTTTGACACCATGTGCCCAAGAAATGCTACTTCCTCAAGCCAAAACTCGCCATTCTTCAGCTTGTCATATAGCTTGTTGTCACGAACCCTTTGAAGTACCAGCTTCAAATGGTGCTCATGATCTTCACGGCTTTTGGAATAGATGAGGATGTCATCAATAAAGACAACAACGAAATGATCCAAATATTCCTTGAATACACGGTTCATGTAATAACCGTAAATTTTATGTTTTAATATTATTATTAAATAGAGCCTGCGATTATTTATTTTACATGGCATGAGGTGAGTAACTCAATTATATTAAAATTGAACTCTTAATGATTGCTAGGATGTGGAGAATTATGATAGGTTCATGAAATGTCTTGTGTGAGACAAGGATGGACTTAGTGAAGGATGATTAAGTATTTGCATGTTTAAAGTCCAAATAATAAATTGGGAGTCTAGCCCAAAAAGTTAATTGATGGACTTTTGAGTTAGCCCAATAAACTTGGGATATTTAGAATCCAATTCGGAATCCAACAAAATAGTTAACTAAGAGTACAAGGTATTGGTTAAATTAAAATGTGGCTTGGGGCATTGGGCCTGACCGACTAGCCCCTTGTCTATGTCTGAGATCTGTTCTCTTGTCCCTAAATTAGGGTCACCAAGTACAAAGAACAGTAGCCTAAACTCTCTTTACGCAAACTTTCAAGCTGCTAATCCTAGGCATGCATGGCTAGCTAAGTGGCTGGTATGGAGTGGTTGAACAACTCCTTAAGTAACCATTGTTCATTTTATTGCACCATGAATCCCAACATTGGGTAAAGCAAGTGTCTAGTCCATGTTTCTCTTTAAATACAAGCCATCGTAGCGCCTCTGTTTTAGTGATAAGAGTGTTGGAGAAATCTGAGTAAAGAATTCTTAGTTGCTAAGCATTACCAAATCAAGGTGTGAGATATCAAGGTTAAAGCTCGAGAAGGTATAATTTCTACTCCGCTCTTAACTTGAGTCTTGTTGATTCTCGCTTTTTTTCGATTAATAGGTCAAGTATGATGAATTAGCATGATATAGGGTGTTTAGAAAGTTTACCTTCGTGCATGAATACGTTAAAATTGTCCTGAATCAAGTTGTGGCTACTCGCAAAAAAAAAGCAGCATGTTCACCGCTTCGAATCCATGGGTGCAAATTTATGTGCATTTAGAACCAATCGATGGGTTCGGCCATGTTAGACCATGTATTAAGAAATTCCCTTAGGTTGTATGCATATAGTAAAGTCTTAATGAAATTAACTCGACGAACTTAAACTTTGTTGAAATAATGTAGAATCAAACTCTCTCAAGGAGCCGGCTTGAACAAAGCGTGATGTCTTGGACAAAGCGTGATGTCTTCTTGACAAAGCGTGATGTCTTCTGACAGCGAGCGTGTTGTCTTCTTTTTGACAAAGCGTGATGTCTTCTTGACAAAGTGCGATGTCTTGAGCGAAGCATGTTGTCTTCTTGACAAGTCATAATATCTTCTGACATGGCGAGATGTCCTGGGACCTCGAGACAAGATCATAACTTGATATAAGGATGGATTAATAAATACTCCTATACTATTATAAACTATTAGTACACCTAATAAGTTCTAAGTAGAGAATTTTACAAACTTCGAAAAATAAATCTAATGCTTGCAAACATGAGTAGAAAAAGGTCGATTGGGATTAATAAACGTTATGGTCTACTTAAAGCAATGAACCTCTTAGAACTTCGAGTAAGAAAGATTATGAATAAACTAGCAAAGGGTCAATAGTATGAGCATGTTAGTGTACAGCTTATGAGTTTTGATGGGTACAATGAGAGAGAAAGAAAAATGTGTTATGTGTACATGTTGTTGATATATATCAAGTGTGTTTGGCTAATGAATACCTATACTTACATGAATAGGACAGACATAGTTCGTTGAGGTGATTTTCGCTATTAGTAGTAATCAATGCTAAAGGCAAGTTTCCTATCCCTAAATACTTGTTACTTATATTATGCTTTCCTATCCCTAAAAACTTGTTACTTATATTATGCAAGTTTCCTATCCCTAAAAACTTGTTACTTATATTATGCAAGTTTCCTATCCAAAAAAACTTGTTACTTATATTATGCAAGTTTCCTATCCCTAAAAACTTGTTACTTATATTATGCAAGTTTCCTATCCCTAAAAACTTGTTACTTATATCATGCAAGTTTTCTATCCCTAACTTATTGTTATTGTTGGGCAAGTTCCCTAACCTCACTCAAATTTACATTGAGCAAGTATCCGAACACTATTATTATTGTGTTGCAAGTTCCTTAATTCACACACTTTATACGTTGAATTGTTGTCATATCAATCATATTTTATCAAGCAAATATCTCGCTTTCTATTCGAAAATCACTTGTATACCTTGACGTTGTTGTAAGCATTGGACTTATCATTCCTAAATGCATGATAAAAAACTGTCTAAGCCCTTGATTCGGCTAGACTATTATTATGAGTTAAAGAGCTATCCAAATCGATTGATTTGAAAAGTGACTATCATAAATCTCTCGAGATGAACAACCCTCATAGAAGGGAAATTATATATTGTCGGGGAACCGACGTGCGCACATAAGTATGATTAAATGTTATGCATAACGTAGGGTATTTTAGGCTGATCACCTGTATTACTCGTTTGTATTGGATTACAGTGAAATACTGTTAATTCTAGTAAGAGTTCTTAGTCCTTAGTGGCTGCTCAGTACTCATTCGTGTTGAACCTCGAAATGGATAAATCCTGAGATTTTGTTGATAGCCTTCAATCTATAACGACTCCTATTGAATACACTTGATATTCTTGATATCCTTAAACTATCAATTATTATTATACCCTTGAAAGATTCAAATGCTATAACTGCTTGTTCTTCTAGCTATATTACTTGCTGGGCAAACTTGTTGCTCATTCTTGCTTCCTAAAACATTACAGGTTAAGGCAAGAGCAAGCGTTATTTCAGAAAGGACAAGGGAAAGGGCAAGGCGATAGAATAACTTAGTCCTTAAGACTAGAAGTATTATTATTATTGTTATGATTGTTATGATGTATTCAAGAATGATTAAGCTATATTAAGCTAATCACAGAATTGTTGTAGTAATGGTTACGGTACCTTGGGACGTGAATATTTATATTACATCAATGTAAATTATTCTATTATTTCCGCTGGTTAATTATTTTGTAAGATATTCGTAGTAGACGTGATGCACCAAAAATTCGAGATATGGGTGTCTAAATTTTGGGGGCGCACAGAGTTGGTATCAAAGCCATAGTTATAAACCTTAGGAGCGAGAGCCCTTAGATTATAACTTAGGAGAACTCAGAAGATAGAAAGGGATGAAACTCATATAGAGTTTTCATAGAGATGGACTTAGCGTGTTACAGAATATAACTTCATTCTATACAATGAACTTATGATTCTAATGGAGTTGTTGGTTGTTTTGTCTTGTGTCGGTGATTGTAGGATGACTGACATGGGAGGACCTAGCCGAGTAGTAGAAGAGGAGCCACGTGACATACACGTGGTATATGAGGCACCATTGATAATTGAGCCTATATCAATTGTAGTTCCTATCGATGATGATGACGAGGAAGAGGAGATAGAGCCAATACCCGAAGAGTCTGATCTAGAGGAGGAGCGTATGGTGGATGAGCCCATGGGGGACTCCGACGAGGCTACTTTTGAGGATAGGATGTTGGGGGAGTATGAGGAGCAGATTTTAGAGTTAGGGTGCAGAGTTGAGGAGTTAGAGGCTGAGGCCAAAGACAGAGAGTCCGAATTCCAAAAGCTGAAGGACGAAGACCACCAGAGAAAGTTAGTGATGCAGGAGATGGAAGTAGAGATTGCTCACCGTAAGGAGGTAGGAATCCAGATGGGGGCTTTGTTTCACAAGGCGGTGGCTAGGAATGTAGAACTGGCAGGGAAGTTGGAAGAGATGGAGCAGAGGGAGTTGAGCGAGGGGACAGGGAAGGAAGCTATCCGTACTCAGTTAAGGATGGAAGTAATGGATAGGATCCATTTCGAAGAAAAGTGGAAAGGGGCCAATGATAGGGCTAACGATCTAGAAGATGAAGTGAGGTGCAAAAGGAGGAAGATGGATAGGATGAGCTATGTATTGCGCACGACCATGGAGGGACTGATTGATGGGGTAAATCCTACCCGACAGAAAGGGAATGCACTTGCACACCATAAGCCGAGATGTGGTGGTGCACATTACTCAGAGGGAGTACCAGAGCGCTGTGGAGTGCGGAATGATAGATTAAGTCTAGGCATTAAAAGTTATTAGTTGTAGTTCGTTGTGTAGTGTATTATCTGTGTTGTAATCTTTATGTAGAATGTGAGATGTTGTAAACCCCAAACTTTTGAGTTATGTTAGAGGGGTAGTATGTTAATTGTTGTCCCCATCTTTTGTGATATTAGGGGATAAGTTGTGTCATTTATAGAAGTATGCTGGAGATAATCATGTAATGTAACAATTTGGCATATGAATATAAATGATCTTGTTTTGAAATGTATTCCGAAATCTTATTCATTTTATGGAGAATTGTTTAAGTAATATAATTAGATAGTAAAAAAATGGAAGTGTTATGATGTAGGAAAATGCCGCCCAAACGTAGATTAACTGCACCGAAAGAGTCGGTTAATGATGAGAGAGGATAAGTAGATCCCATTCAGAGGCTTGTAGATTTGTTAAGGGAGGCTCTTAGGGGAAGAAATGAACAAGTACCACCCATTCCCCAAGAAGCTCTAGTAGCAAAACTTCAAGGACTTTAAGAGTGTAGACCTCCTAATTCATAGTACTACCGATCCTATCGTATGGCAAACGTGGATCAAGGAAATGGAGAAAGCCTTTGCCATTGCTCGTGTGGGTGAAGACCAGAAAACCGTGTTCACTACATATATGATGAGGGGTGAAGCAAACTACTAGTGGGAAGCAAATCAACAAAGAGCGGGAGAAGGGACTATAACCTAGGAAAGGTTTAAGACTTTGTTCTTCGAGAATTACTTCCCGAAGAGCATGAAGAATAGGATGGAGGTAAAGTTTCTAGAATGAAAACAAGGGAGATGATAAAGCATAAGATATGCGCCAAGTTCAATGAACTCGCATTTATTCACAACACATCAAGTAGACATCAAGAAAGGAAATCTCGACGCTCAAACTTGGACTAAAACCTTGGTTGTTCAATAAGGTGTCGGTCCTTCAAATAGACTCTATCGCCGCATTATTGGAGAAGGCGATAATTGCTGAGGGAGGTAGCGAGGCATTGAGCCAATACAACAAGGAGAAGAAGAACAAGAATGCTGGAGGAGAGACTCGTGGAGGGAGTAACAGTGGTGGAAGTTATTTGGGAAAGAGGAAATGGGATAACCGCAACAACGACAACAACACCAACCACCGAAACATCAACCAGTCAGAAAATTATCAAGGAGGATTCAAGAAAAGAAGTGAAGCTTGCTCGAAATGTGGGAAAAACCATCAAGGGGAATGCTGGAAGGGGAGTAGCATCTGCTACAACTACGGCCAAGAAGGGCACATTTCACCCAACTGCCCAAAGCCGAAGAAGATCAAGGGATGTTTCGCGTGTGGCTCAACCGAGCATCAAATCAAGGATTGCCCAAAGAAGGGGAACAACGGAGGAAGCGACCCGTGAGGAGGGGGGCAATAAGTCGATGATCGGCGGACCAATGCAATCCAACCAACCGATCGCCTCAACCTTTAACACGATCGCCCAAGACGCAAAGGATCGAAAGGGGACGTGGTGTCGTATTCTCCCAATCAATAATATAAATGCCTATGTATTATTTGATTCGGGTGCTACCTATTCCTTTGTGTTTGAAGAATTTGCTAATCGACTAAACATACCTCCTGAACATTTAGAAAATTCATTGAACGTAGAGATTGCGAATAAGGAAGTAATTCCCATAGAGTTTGTTTACCAAAACTGTTGTGCAAACATTAGAGGTCACGAACTAAACGTAGACTTAATTCCAATTAAACTGGGAGAGTTTGATGTGATATTAGGAATGGATTAGTTATCCTACCACGCACGTGATAATCGATTGTCGAAGAAGAGTGTGAACCTTCGCACCTCAAATCGGCTCTAAGGTAGTGTTTTACTAGAGCTCATCGCCAAGAAATCGTGTTGCTTCTACGATGATGCGAGCCAAGAAATTGTTAAAGAAAGGATGTGTAGGTTATTTAGCCTATATAGTGGACATTCATCAAAAGAGAATAGAAATGAAAGATATATTAGTGGTAAAAGATTTCCAAGACGTGTTTAAACGAACTCGCTCGCCTTCCGCCGATGTAAGAGAAATTGAATTCATAATAGACTTAGCATCGGGAACCGCACCAATTTCGAAAGCCCCATATCGTATGGCGCCAAAGATAAATGAAGGAATTGATGATTCAATTGCAAGAGTTACTAGATAAGGGTTACATTCGCCAAGTGTGTCTCCTCGGGGAGCACCAAAGTTGTTTATAAAGAAAAAGGATGGATCAATGAGGCTCTGTATCGATTATCGGGAGTTGAACCGAGTGACAATTAAGAATAAATATCCATTTCCAAGGATAGACGACCTTTTCGATTAACTGAAGGGAGCAAAGTGTTTTCCAAGATAGATTTATGAATGGGTTATCATCAGTTGAAAGTGCGAGAGGAGGACGTACAAAAGATGGCGTTTCGAACTCGCTACGGACATTACGAATTTTTAGTGATGTCATTTGGATTAACCAATGCTCCGGCAGCATTTATGGGCTTAATGAACCGATTTTTCAGGCCATACTTAGATAAGTTCATAGTAGTATTTATCGACGACATTTTGATTTATTCAAAGACGAAGGAAGAGCACGCCGAACACCTGGAGATGGTATTGGAAGCATTGAGCAGGGAAAAGATGTACGCAAAATTTTCAAAATGTGAATTTTGGATGGAAAGGGTTCAATTTCTAGGACACGTGATAGATCAAAATGGAATTTCCGTGGATCCTGCAAAGGCGGAAGCGGTAAGTAATCGGGAACACCAAGACGCCAATGGTTAGGAGTTTCTTAGGTTTAGCCGTGTACTATCAAGATTTATCCAAGATTTTTCTAAGATAGCAACCTCACCACCAATCTAACAAGGAAGACATAGAAGTTCGTGTGGACTCGAGAAATGCGAGGAGAGTTTCAAAGAATTGAAGAGGAGGTTGAGTGAGGCGCTCAGTATTATCATTACCGACGATACGGGAGGATTTGTGGTGTATAGTGATGCATCGATAAAGGACTTGGTTGTGTGCTAATGCAACATGGCAAGGTCATTGCATATGCCTCACGACAGTTGAAAGATTTTGAAAAACGATACCCTACCCATGATTTGGAGTTAGCGGCGGTAGTCCTTGCATTGAAGATTTGGAGGCACTATTTGTATGGAGAAAAATGTGAGATATATACGGATCACAAGAGTCTGAAATATATCTTCACACAGAAGGAGTTGAACATGCGACAAAGAAGATGGTTGGAACTAATCAAGGATTACGACTATGAAATTCTTTATCACTCGGGAAAAGCAAACGTTGTAGCCGACGCTTTGAGTAGAAAAGGAAGGGAGAAGTTATTCAAACTGACAACTCAAGAGGAATTAATAAGAGAAATGGAAAGGTTGGAAATGGAGGTGGAAGAACCAAGAGAAGCGGAAGGAAGATTTCTCATGATGAGAGCTCACCCGACGTTATTGGATAGAATAAAGGAAGCACAAGAGAAAGATGAAGAATGTGAGAAGATAAAGAAGAGAATAGTAGAAGATAAGGAAGAAAGGTTCAAAGTAGATAAAGATGGTATATTGAGATTCGAGGGTCGAGTATAGGTGCCAGCTGTAATCGAACTGAGAGAGGAAATCCTACATGAAGCACACAATACGACGTATTCCATACATCCAGGAGGCACAAAAATGTACCGGGATCTTCGACACCATTTTTGGTGGCCTAATTTGAAAAGAGAAGTTGCAGAGTGTGTTAGTAGATGTCTTACTTGTCAAAGAGTCAAAGCAGAACACCAGAGACCAAGTGGACTACTTCAACTGCTGGAAATTCCAGAATGGAAATGGGAGCACATTACGATGGACTTTGTGGTTGGACTTCCAGTTATACAGAAGAGTTACGATGCCATTTGGGTTATTGTGGACCGACTAACAAAGACAGCTCACTTTCTACCCATCAAGATTCGATTCAATTTGAACCAATTAGCAAATTTGTATGTAAAGGAAATCGTATCGCGACATGGAGTGCCGGTGTCGATTGTCTCCGATCGAGATCCGCGTTTCACGTCAAAATTCTAGAAAAGTTTGCAGGAACGAATGGGAACTCAATTGAGATTAAGTACTGCTTATCACCCTCAAACTGACGGGCAGAGTGAACGAACCATACAAACATTGGAGGACATGCTGAGAGCTTGCGTGATGGACTTCAAGGGGAATTGGGACGACCATTTACCATTAGTAGAATTCGCTTACAATAATAGCTATCATGCGAGTATCGGTATGCCGCCATATGAAGCTCTTTACGGGAGAAAGTGCGTGACGCCATTATGTTGGGATGAAGTCGAGAACGAATGCATTTTTTTTGGGACCGTAATTAGTCCAAAGAAACTACCGACGTGGTAGAAACAATAAGGGGCAAATTGGTAGCAGCTCAAGATCGCCAAAAGAAGTACGCCGACTTGCATCGTCAGAACCAAGACTTTGAAGTAGGTAGTTTTGTGCTTTTGAAGGTATCTCCTTGGAAGGGAAAGATCAGATTCAGAAAGAAAGGAAAATTGAGTCCGAGGTTCATAGGGCCATTCGAGATATTGAAGTGAGTGGGCGAAGTGGCATAAAAAGTTGCTTTGCCACCCGAATTGGAACACATCCACAACGTGTTTCACATTTCCGTACTACGACCGTACAAGTCTGACTATAAGCACGTGATTTCCTATGAGCCCATTCAAGTAGAGAAGAATCTGGCATATGAAGAAATTCCTGTTCAGATAATAGATAAGAAAGAACAAATGCTAAGAAACAAAGCTATATCTTCTATAAAGGTTGTTTGGCGAAACCACGATGTCAAGGAGGCCACGTGGGAATTAGAAGATAGGATGAGGAGAGACTATCCTCATCTTTTCGTATAACCTTGTATCAATTCCGAGGACGGAATTTTTATAAGGAGGAGAGGATGTAATAACCGTAAATTTTATGATTTAATATTATTATTAAATAGAGCTCATGATTATTTATTTTACATGGCATGAGGTGAGTAACTCAATTGTATTAAAATTGAACTCTTAATGATTGCTAGGATGTGGAGAATTATGATAGGTTCATGAAATGTCTTGTGTGAGACAAGGATGGACTTAGTGAAGGATGATTAAGTATTTGCATGTTTAAAGTCCAAATAATAAATTGGGAGTCTAGCCCAAAAAGTTAATTGATGGACTTTTGAGTTAGCCCAATAAACTTGGGATATTTAGAATCCAATTCGGAATCCAACAAAATAGTTAACTGAGAGTACAAGGTATTGGTTAAATTAAAATGTGACGTGGGGCAGTGGGCGTGACCGACTAGCCCCTTGTCTATGTCTAAGATCTGTTCTCTTGTCCCTAAATTAGGTTCACCAAGTACAAAGACTAAACTCTCTTTACGCAAACTTTCAAGCTGCTAATCCTAGGCATGCATGGCTAGCTAAGTGGCTGGTATGGAGTGGTTGAACAACTCCTTAAGTAACCATTGTTCATTTCTATTGCACCATGAATCCCAACATTGGGTAAAGAAAGTGTCTAGTCCATGTTTTCTCTTTAAATACAAGCCACCAGGGCAGTCTGTTTTAGTGATAAGAGTGTGGGAGAAATCTGAGTAAAGAATTCTTAGTTGCTAAGCATTACCAAATCAGTGTGTGAGATATCAAGGTTAAAGCTCGAGAAGGTATAATTTCTACTCCGTTCTTAACTTGAGTCTTGTTGATTCTCGGTTTTTTAGATTAATAGGTCAAGTATGATGAATTAGCATGATATAGGGTGTTTAGAAAGTTTACCTTCGTGTATGAATACGTTAAAAATTGTCTGGAATCAAGTTGTGGCTACTCTGCAAAACAGAGCATGTTCACTACTTCTGAAATCCATGGGTGCAAACAGACTTGCATTTAGGAACCAACTGATGGGTTCGGCCATGTTAGACCATGTATTAAGAAATTCTCTTAGGTTGTATGCATATAGTAAAGTCTTAATGAAATTAACTCGATTTAACTTAAACTTTGTCGAAATAGTGTAGTAAAAGTCTCTCAAGGAGCCGGCTTTGGACAAAGCGTGATGTCTTCGGACAAAGCGTGATGTCTTCGAACAAAAGCATGATGTCTTCGACAAAGCGTGATGTATTCTGGACAGAAGCGTGTTGTCTTCTGACAAAGCGTGATGTCTTCTTGACAAAGCGCGATGTCTTGAACGAAGCATTTTGTCTTCAGGACAAGTCATAATATCTTCGGACATGGCGAGATGTCCTTAGACTCGGAGACAACATCATAACTTGATATAAGGATGGATTAATAAATACTCCTATACTGTTATAAACTATTAGTACTCGAATAAGTTCTAAGTAGAGAATTTTACTAACTTCGGGAAAATAAATCTAATGCTTGCAAACATGCATAGAAAAAGGTCGGTGGGATTAATAGACGTTATGGTCTACTTAAAGTAATGAACCTCTTAGAACTTCGAGTAAGAAAGATTATGAATAAACTAGCAGTGGTCAATAGTATGAGCATGTTAGTGTACAGTTATGAGTTTTGATGGGTACAACAGATAGAATGAAAAATGTGTTATGTGTACATGTTGTTGATATATATCAAGTGTGTTTGGCTAATGAATACCTATACTTACATGAATAGGACAGACATAGTTCGTTGAGGTGATTTTCGCTATTAGTAGTAATCAATGCTAAAGGCAAGTTACCTATCCCTAAATACTTGTTACTTATATTATACAAGTTTCCTATCCCTAAATACTTGTTCCTATCCCTAAAAACTTGTTACTTATATTATGCAAGTTTCCTATCCCTAAAAACTTGTTACTTATATTATGCAAGTTTCCTATCCAAAAAAACTTGTTACTTATATTATGCAAGTTTCCTATCCCTAAAAACTTGTTACTTATATTATGCAAGTTTCCTATCCCTAAAAACTTGTTACTTATATCATGCAAGTTTTCTATCCCTAACTTATTGTTATTGTTGGGCAAGTTCCCTAACCTCACTCAAATTTACATTGAGCAAGTATCTGATCACTATTATTATTGTGTTGCAAGTTCCTTAATTCACACACTTTATACGTTGAATTGTTGTCATATCAATCATATTTTATCAAGCAAATATCTGCTTCTATTCGAAAATCACTTGTATACCTTGACGTTGTTGTAAGCATTGGACTTATCATTCCTAAATGCATGATGAAAACCGCTCAAGCCCTTGATTCGGCTAGACTATTATTATGAGTTAAAGAGCTATCCAAACCGATTGATTTGGTGCGGACTATCGTAAATCTACTGAGATGAACAACCCTCATAGAAGGGGAAATTATATATTGTCGGGGAACCGACGTGCGCACATGAATATGATTAAATGTTATGCATAACGTAGGGTACTTTAGGCTGATCACCTGTTGTACTCGTTTGTATTGGATTACAGTGAAATACTGTTAATTCTAGTAAGAGTTCTTAGTCCTTAGTGGCTGCTCAGTACTCATTCGTGTTGAACCTCGAAATGGATAAATCCTGAGATTTTGTTGATATCCTTCAGTCTATAACGACTCCTATTAAATACTCTTGATATTCTTGATATCCTTAAACTATCAATTATTATTATACCCTTGAAAGATTCAAATGCTATAACTGCTTGTTCTTCTAGCTATATTACTTGCTGGGCAAACTTGTTGCTCATTCTTGCTTCCTAAAACATTACAGTTAAGGCAGAGCAAGGCGGTACTTCAGGAAAGGACAAGGGAAAGGGAAAGGCGACAGAATAACTTAGTCCTTAAGACTAGAAGTATTATTATTATTGTTATGATTGTTATGATGTATTCAAGAATGATTAAGCTATGTTAAGCTAATCACAGAATTATTGTAGTAATGGTTACGGTACCTTGGGACGTGAATATTTATATTACATCAATGTAAATTATTCTATTATTTCCGTTGTTAATGATTTTGTAAGATATTCGTAGTATCACGTGATGCACCAAAAATTCGAGATATGGGTGTCTGAATTTTGGGGGCGTCACAGTTCATCATATCCATGAAAGTAGCAGGAGCATTAGTCAATCCAAAAGACATGACTAAGAATTCATAATGCCCGTACCGAGTTCTGAAGGCAGTCTTTGAATTATCCTCAACTTTATTCTTCAGTTGATGATATCCAGAACAAAGATCAATCTTTGAAAAGAATTGTGCTCCTTGCATCTGGTCGAACAGGTCATCAATGCGAGGTAGGGGATACCTATTCTTGATGGTGACATGGTTCAATTCTCGGTAGTCAATACAAAGTCGCATACTCCCGTCTTTCTTCTTTACGAATAATACAGGAGCACCCCAAGGAGATGTACTAGGACGAATGAAACCGATGTCTAACAACTCCTGCAGTTGGACTTTGTACCCGATTCAAGATCAATAAAGAATTCAACTTCACGTTCTGGGGGTAGACCAGGAAGTTCTTCAGGAAATACGTCAGGAAATTCACTAACAACAGAAATATTATTCAAATTTGACGTATTTATGTTCAAGTCCATAACATGGGCTAAGAAAGCTTAACATCCATTTTTTAATAAACGAATGACTTTATGGCTTGATATGACAGTGATTGACTTTAGTGGTTTGGTTGCTTGAATTTGCATAACAGGTTGGTTAGGAATATAAAAACTAACAACCTTACGAAAACAATCAATTTTGGCATGATGAGTAGTTAATCAATCAATCCCTAAAATCACATCAAATGCAAGTATCTTTAAAGAGATAAGATAAACATGTAATGTGATGGTGCCAACTTGGATCAAGCAAGATTTATAAACAGTGGATGTAATGAAAGTTTCTCTTAATAGAGTCTCAACAGATAAGTCAAAGTCTAATTTCTCCGGAGTCAAGTTTAAACGTTGATCACAAGTAGGAGAGATAAAAGAATGGGTAGAACCGGTATATAGTAAGGTATAAACTTCAAAAGAGTTCAAGATTAGCTTACCCGTGATCACCTCATTCGGGTTTCTCGTGTTTTGGCTAGTCACGACAAATGTCCTCCCTTGAACCACCGACTTTGTTTTGTGTGTAGTCGCCTTTGGTGTCGCCATCCCAGCTGGACTTGACTTTGATACCAGACAAAATCGGGCTATATGACTGTCTTTTCCATAATTAAAACACACCTTAGAAGGATGTGAACAGTTTGGACTTATATATCCCTCCTCTCCGCATCTGTAGCATCTAACTGGAGGTCAATCTCCTCCCCTAGAATTTGTTGTTGGTGCTGGTGCTGCTGCTGATGTCTTCCTGTCATTGTTGAATCTCCTCTTTTTGAAATTTCCACTTGACTCACCTCTCCTTTTATCATGGCCACAATTACCACCCGAGTGGTTACCGCTTTTGTCCGTATTTTTCCCTCCTCGCTGGTTATCATCGCTCCGATGACTACTATCACCGGTATGACCCTGGTTGTGGTCCCTCGGTTGAACATACTAATTATCTCGCTCTAATAATTGAGTCATGTTGACAACATCTGAATACAGAGAAAATTTGTGAGAGATAAGGTATTAATGAATCTCAGGTTTTAGACCTCTCAGAAACATCCGCGTCATACGTTCCTCATTCTCTACCAAATGAGGTGCAAACCTGGATAACTCCGCGAACTTCGCCTCGTCTTTGGGACACCGCGTATGTTATTCGTTCGGTCTAATAAACTCTACCTCCTTTATATGACGAATACTTTCAGGAAAGTACTTGTCATTGAACAGTTTCTAAAATCTTTCCCAGGACATGTTGAGTGTGGTTGGCTGGGTACGCTTCACAGATTTCCACCAGTAATTTGCCTCACCATGGAACATAAAGGTGGAGAATGGAACCTTTTGTTCTTCCATGCATCCCAAGACATCGAATATCTTGGTAATTTGTTTTACCCACATTTCTGCCTTAATCGGAACTGGCTTTCCCCAAAAATCTAGTGGTCCCAACTCCTTGAACTGCTTGGATGTGATAAATCGCGCGTTGTTATCATTTCCACCAGTATTTTATACACAAGTCTCTCTCGTCTGATTTTGCATGAAATGCAAAAAGCTTCTAAACATCCCATCATTCATCGATTGCTCGGTAGCGTTGTTTACATGAGGAATATTGCCTTCCTGTTGCACGTTCTCCTAGTTGGTGATTGAAGGTTGTTCCACGGTCTCATACACTCCATTGTTAATGTTCTCAGATTCCATTATTAAAAACTTCCATAAAATAAGGGTTAATTAAATAAATTAACATATCACATAGTATCCCTATATTATCACCGACCAACAAATAAGCTTAGGTAGGACACACTAGCGAAGGATTTACTCGTCTCTCCCCTCCTAGTTCTATTACCCGATCTCCACCAGAGACCATATCCCTAAGCTATGATACCAACTGTGACGCCCCCAAAATAGGTATACACCACCCATTCTGAGTCGCCAAATACATGGTACAGAAATAACTACAACTTCATTAATACAATTGTCGCGCAAAATACAATAACACATAAACTGTGAGTTTAAATACAAATATTGTCTTATAGACAATATCCACACTCAGATAAATCCTCATTACGATTATTGATACACTATTTTACAAAAATAGTGAGGACTACTAAAACAACTGTCTAGGACCATCACTCTATACCCTGACTGGTTCCTGTTATATTCTCACTTCCTGAGAAGAAAAATGGAACAAAAAGGAAAAGGGTGAGCTCAACTAGCCCAGTAAAGAATATTATGACTAAGATAATGTACAACAAATTATCCTTAGTACTCAACAATGAAAAATTTGATAGAATATAATAGACAACATGTTTTAGATCAACAACTGCAGCGGAAATAATAATTCATTAGAAAAATTAAGTAGAAAATGAAATCTACTATCATCTATGAATTTAAAAGTCCATCATCAATATTTTATCCCTATAACATCAATCAATATACATCTTGAATCAAATATTCATCTTTGCACTACGGGCCAAAGATATTCATTTGTATCACCAGTTGGTCATGTTAATCTCAACACATGTTCATCTTTGCACTACAGGCCAAAGATATTCATCAGGTAATCATTCATCTTTGCACTATAAGCCAAAGATATTCATCAAGTATCACCATTAAAGACTGAAGATGATGAAAAACATTTTAGAGAACGAATCCAGTGAGATAAAAGAACAATGATTACAGATTCGTACTTTAGATAATCTAAGTTCAAAAACACTCCATAATAAACCATAGTGGAGTAAAATTCAAGAAATAAGATCAAAACATGGATACAATCAAAGATAGTAACCATAATAGACATCTGGGACAAAGAAGAGAAAATTTCATTTTTCGGTGAATAGTGTCGTATTTGTTAATAGTGTCGTATACATGAATAGTGTCGTATATATGAATAGTAATCCCAACGCAAAAAAGTAAAAATTCCACAATAAAATTCATATCAATATTTCGGCATAATGATATTGAAGAAAATAATATCATTAACGAAGAAAATAACATCCCTTACCTCAAAAGAACAGTATTTCTGACTGGAATATCGGATGTAATGCTGAAGAAAACTTACGATGAATAGAAACTCTCAAAGTATCTAAATACTCACAAAATACGCTCGATTATATAGAGAGAGAAAAAAAAACTTGTTTCTTGTGTGATTTTCAATTCTGACTAAGCACCCTATTTATAGGAAAATGCTAGAACGCCAAAGCAGACTAAAATAATAAAATAATATTATTTATTTCAAATTCTACGCACACCACAATTGATCACATTTCAGCACACCTTAGTGGGGCCCACCAAAATCAGCCAATTCCATACCAACCAAAAGTGGGGTCCCGCCATGTTTTTTAAATAAAAACATTTATTTTTAAAACTTCAATAATTCATAATAAATAGCCCTTTTATCAGAAAAATACGAATTTTGTGTCCATTCCATAGGAAATCGAATTCTCTACAATTATGTAGATTTAAATTTTTCCAAATTCTAAACAAAAAACGCCTGAAATCCACATACGGACGATTTTTAATACCTCCATTCCGACAAAATACTGATAAAACACCTCAACATTAATTCCTTCATTTATATCCACACAAAATAAATATTTTTCTATCCATCATTTATGTCCACATAAAATAAATATTTTCTTATCATATAAATCAATAATTAATTATTCACAATTAATATTACAGAATCACAATTATGACAACCAGGTCATTTTTAGGAAAAAAGGGGCTTTCCGATAAGGATTTCTCCTTACTAGCGCACAATTAGGTGACGAAACCCCTTTCCTAGACAGAACTTCCTTAGACATTGCCAATAATGCTATCTAATAATATTATTCAAATAATATGAATTATTGATCTGATAATGGGAAATATTGTGCAATGACAATTATTGAAACAACAATAATATAAAATATCAACGCAACAATTATTGAATCAATAAAATAAAATATTGAACAGTAATTAGATGTTTATTTGGATTGACATTTGCCAATCCCCCAAACTGAACTAAATTAGGGATCATCCGAATCGTCCCAGGGCTTGATTTGAATGTATTTGCGTAATTACGAACTGGTGATGCTTGATCTATAGATTCATCACCTTGGGTGTGGCGAAAGTCCCTTAACGCTTCGATCTTCAATGCCATCGCTTCTTCTATCTCGAATTTTCAAAGTCCCCTTCGTTTCCTTGATCCACTTACTTAACCTCTGAAACCATTTCTCAATGTCGTCTTCAAAAGGTAGCAAGTCTGGATTTTTGGACCGAGTTTGCATAAACCACTTCAAAAACCTGAAATAAGAGGAACAAAACAAAAATAAAAATGTTTAAGTAAAACTAGACTAATTAAATTGATATTGTAAAAATATTAAAATCTATACAAAATTATCCCCGACAACGGCGCCAAAAACTTGTTGGGTAAAATCTATATACGCACAACACGCAAGTATACGTGGTCAACAAGTAATAAAGTGATGAGTAGAGTATCGTTCCCACAGAGACAAATTAGTAAGAGACTTAACCTCACAATTACCAATTTCTTATTAATCCTAATTTTATTAAACTATCCTTTTCAATGATTAAAAATTATAGAAAATAAATTAATAAACAAATAAACTACCACAAAACAATCACAAATATCAAAATCTGGAATTTCAAACAATTAATAGAGAATTGGACTTATGATTTCACCCTAAGCTTCACTCTGATTTCTACACCTTTATTCTAATTCAATTCACTATCCCAATTTATTAATCAAGAACACAAATGTAGTATTAGCCACCTCTCGATGCACTAAAACCGTATTAACTTAAATCCACAAATTAGATAGAAACAAGTTAAACACATTAATCAACTAACTCACTATATCTCTATGTGAATTATAATTAAAAAAAAGTTTAAGATTAAGTTCTCTATCCAATTAAATGCGATGTCAAGCATATCTCTACCTTAACATTCATCAAGATTCTGTTATTCACTTAATTCATAAACACATGCTATATTAACTAAGTCTAGATTCGTATATCCTCTCTCGATTCCAAACAAATCCACAAAGAATTGTTGATCAGGCAATTCATAAATTCAAGCTCAAATTAATATAGATAAACTGGAAATAGCTTATTGAACTGGAAATCAAGGTTTACAAAATCATCAATTCACTAAAGGATCCATCATAAGCCTAAAAAGTGAATTAGTTCATCATAAATTAAATAACTACTGAATAAATCAAAGATAACATTCTTTCAATTAAAAATAATAGTCTAAGAAGAAGAATATTGAAAAAACACCCTTCACATAGCCTAGAATTGCAATTTTCCCGAAAAAATCTCCTCAAAATCTTCCACTAATGCTTGCTATGAAAAACTGGAATTAATCTTCGTAATATGCCTCGTGTGTTGTTTAATTCGTTATTAATGGAGTAATAGATGTCCAACACACAAGTCCTAGTTCCACTAATTAGAGTCAATATGCTATTCAAATGCTCAAAATCGTATCCCAGCAAAGTTCCAAACACAACAAGAGACTTCATCAGTTGAGACCCCCGCCCCGGCGGGGTCTGTGCCTATATTGAGCCCAACCCGACGGGCATCCATTCGGCTAAAGTCTTTTGAAGACCCCCCGCCCCGGCAGGGGTATACAAGCCAAATAGGCCTGCCCCGACGGGGGTCTATTCTGCTGAGTGACTTTGCTTTCTTCATGAATTCTTCCAAAAATGCTCCCAATTGACTCCAAATCTTGATAAATGCCACATCAACCACCCTACACATAAAAGAACATAGAAACAAATTAAAATGAACATGAACATAAGAAAATAGTAACAATTAAACGTGAAATGGACAACGATTCATGGATCTAAAATCCACTTATCAAAATCCCCCAAACTTAAATCGTGCTAGTCCTTGAGCACAAAAAAAAACTACATGCTATGCAATGCAATGAGATGAAATGAATATGATCTAATCTTTATTCTTACAAATCCAATAGTATCACATAATCAAAATTATCTTATCGGCCTCAGAGAAAACAAGCAACTCTACAATATTAATCACCCAAACCAATCCACAATTCCGTATTAACTCTCAAATCTTACACCATCATCACTGGTATAATGTGTGTGTGTGATCAACATCCATGATAACTGATACGGACTCAAATTCAATACATAACCAATTTCTTAGAAGGAATCATACAATGCAAACTTAAAAATTCCAAAAATAGACAAGTTCCAACTAAAACTAAGCAATTACTATTTCCAGGGGTTCACACAAGGTACTTATACTTTATTTATAAATATTTGTTTTCCTTTTCCTTCTTCTTTTTTTCCACGGGGGCTTTTTTCTCTTTTCCCATTTTTTTAACCATGACTGTGCAATGTCTCATTCCATTAGGCTAACAATGTTACCCCTTCCAGACCATAAAAGACCTTAGGGCGCTAGGTATAAAGACAATCCCCTTGGGCGTACTTGCTCAAGTAACAAAGGCCCCGAAACAAAACTAGCCACGGTATTATTTTTTTATTATTATTCATATTTTTTTCTTTTTACATAAAGCTTATGTACCCCACAGTTACTCCCCCAAACTTAGGTTCTTGCCCAATTCTTTGCCTTTACTACCTATCCTTGTCGTTTTCTCATTTACTCTAGCATTATCCTTTAGAAACTATTTATGTATCAATTTGAACCCGACCAACAACAAAGATGTTATTAAGCGTATAACCTTTTATATACCGCTTTCAAACAAGCGCAAGATTTGATTCATAACAGAAATTATATCACAGTTCTAATAATCAATGTTGTATTGGTTAACTTATTCTCAATCTCATCATTGGCCCACAAATAACATAAACTACAACACTGCTGGACATATGCAAACACAATATTTAACTAAAATATTGTTTTACTTTTTTTAATAGACATAAAAAATGCGATAATAATAGAATTAAAATAATGCAATAACAGAAATAACCTAAACTACATGTTAAAACCTATATGCAACATCATAACTCCTAAACTAATATGCAAAACTAGAATGCAATGACAAATGCAAACCTAAATACTGACATTATGCATGCAGACAAGAATTTAAATCCCCCAAACTTAAGTAATACAATGCCCTCATTAGATGAATAATCATAATTAAGTGTGTGAGGACTTCCCTGCAAATGCCTAAGTCTGGGGAGGTGGTGGTTGATCTTCTTCTTCTGAATCACTTGGTGGAAACCTCGGCACTGGCATAGGCTGCTGATAAGGAAATTGTGCCGCTGGATTGAAGCTCTGAAGCATCATGTTAAGTGAAGCGAACGACACGTTCATAGCATCAAACATATGGTCTTGCCTCAATGCGAGTCGCTGTATCTCCCGCCGTGCTACCTTGTTGTGCGCATCCATTTGACGTTGAAATTCAAGGAACTGAGGACTGGATAGTGCCTCGGTCTGCGGTACCTACTCGGTTCCTTAATCTCCCATAGCCTCATCCTCATCCTCCAAGGTGTCTGCAGCATCAACTTCGTCCTCCGAAGCCGATGGAAAAATAAAACCCAGTCCTCGAGGATGGGAATCGCCCCCGGCCCATACTGAATACCGTACTATCATTCTGGAGACTAGCAACGTAAGCGGCATCTGTGTGGGCTCATCATCTGACCATCTCACACCTGCTTGGCGACACAACCCACATATGAGTGATGGGTGTGGCAAGCCGCCCGAAAAGTTTCCACGTAAACACCGGCGGATGGAGAAACAAATGATGGCCCCAACGTCAATGATGAAGTCATGCACAATCACATATAGCAATAATGTCTTCTCTTTGGTCACGTCTGAGGTGTGTTGGCATGGATACAGTTTGGTACATAGTAATGCGTACAAAATTTTGCCATACCAACTGAGATCTTTGCTATGGAACACTGTGCCTCCCTTCCAACCTTTGATCCATGTTGTGTCTGGCTTAGTTATTTCCTCGAGTATTGCTTTATAGTCCGAATAAAAATCTTTTAGTTGGGCATATTGGCATTATCTAGGCACCCGCAACTGATAATAGGTGTTTATGGCTTCAGCACTGAACGGGACTAAGCGACCCCGCACATATGCATTGAATGGGGCTTTGTCCTCGGCATTTGCATAAAATTCCTTAACTATGTTGACCATGGCGGGTTCCAGCTCTTCGGTGAATTTATTCTACCCCTTCTGATAGATTTGTTGCATCATCTCCCCATCAACTGGATCCGGTGCCAATCCCCGTTCCGGTGTAAGGGCCTTTGTCAGCATGTACTCATACCGATCGGCGGCGGAGGCACTCACAAATTTCCGATGATCAAAGGTCCGGGTCGGTTGTGCGGGACTTGAACTCTCTCCCCTTTGGCGTTTCAAAGTTGGTTTTGAAGTCATATGCTCTCTATTGCTTGTATCACATTACCTTGCCCCTCCAAACGTGGTTCACACACTTTGTCGAACACTTGGTGTGCACAGATGATTATCCCCCAAACTTGGCAATTGTGTGCGGAAATTATGGTGAGTGTAGTTGAAGAACTCGAAAATAATGTTATGCTTAACCCTCAATGCTCTCAAGTAGCCTCTATTTATGCCCTAATTTGAAAATAGTTGAATGCAGTGGAAGAGTTTTGTGAGTAATATAGGATGAGATGTGGCAATATATAAAGGTGGTGTGATGGGGTCTATTGGTGGATTGAAGAGGTGAGGAGAAGTAGTGGAATATTGGAAAAAAAGCGTGGTGAGAGAAGTGGGTGATTGTAATGGGGTTGGTTGGGAGTAGTGAGAGGTGGTGGCATTGGGAAGGTTCAACCTGCATAACTGGGTGGTATTAGTTTCCACACCATGCATTTTTGAGTTTAGAGGACCCCGCCCTGGGGGTACAAAATAATATATCACTTTCACCCCAAGGGCATGCATTCTATTAAAATCTAGGAGACCCTCACCCCGGAGGGGGGTACAAGGGAAAATAGGCCCGTCCCGGCCGGGGTGCCTTCTGCTAACTTCCCCTGTTTTTCAATTCTTACTTCATGCTAAGCCACTCAATGTTCCTTTCCCCATCCTGTAAGACATGAAACATAAACATTAGTGGATTATTGATAAAATAGAGTATTGTGGAGAGATTAACAAGACTTTTATTATATAATACTACCTAATAACTTAATAAAAACTATATTTTACAATTATGAATGAAAATACGAGAAATAAATGAAAGATTGGATTGCCTCCCAATTAGCACTTGATTTTAAGTCGTTCAGCCTGACTACTCCCTGTTCATGGTACGTCGGATAATGTGATGGTGATGACATCGATGTTGGACTCCCCCCCCCCCCAAGAGTGCTTTAATCGTTGACCATTAACTTTGAAAGTTTCTAGAGGATTTTGACTGTAAAGTTCAACGGCACCATAAGAGAACACCCGCTTTATAGTGAATGGTCCCGACCATCTCAACTTGAGCTTTCCTGGGAATAATCTCAGCTGTGAGTTGAATAAAAGGAATGATTGTCCCGGCTCGAATGTTCTATGCATAATTTTTTGGTTGTGCCATCTCTTAATCTTTCCTTGTATAACTTGGAGTTCTCATAGGCTTGAAGGCAAAATTTGTTGAGCTCATTTAGTTGAAGTAATCTCTTTTCCCCTACAGCTGCTTGATCAAAATTGAGTTTCTGAATCGCCCAATAAGCCTTATGTTGTAGCTCGACTGATAAGTGATAAGCCTTTCCATACAGTAGTTGGTATAGTGAAATTTCGAGTGGTGTCTTATACGCAGTCCGGTATGCCCATAGTGCATCGTCCAACTGGAGTGACCAATCCTTACTATTTGGATTCACCATTTTCTCCAATATTTTCTTGACTTCCCTGTTCGACACTTTAGCATGCCCACTGGTTTGGGGGTGATAAGTCGTCGCTACCTTGTGGTTGACCCCATACCTTGCCAAAAGCGTTGTGAATGACTTGTTGCAAAAGTGACTACCTTCGTCACTTATAATTGCTCTTGGCGTGCCAAACCTCGTGAAAATGTTTTTCTGTAGGAATTTGAGGACCACCTTGGCATCGTTTGATGGTAGTGCTGCAGCTTCAACCCACTTTGTTATATAATCCACTGCGAGGAGAATGTACTAATTGTTTAGTGACGATGGGAATGGCCCCATGAAATCGATGCCCCATACATCGAAAATTTCAACTTCAAGAATCATTTGTAGAGGCATCTCATTCCTTTTTGAAATGTTGCCCATCCTTTGACACCTATCACATATTTTGACAAAATGGTTGACATCCTTGAATATTGTAGGCCAATAAAACCCGGCTTGCAGCACCTTTGCTGCTGTCCTCTCACTCCTATTATGTCCCCCATACGGAGATGAGTGGCACTCATGCAGAATGTTCTTCACTTCACTATAGGGCACACACCTTCTAATCATTTTGTCGGTGCACTGCTTGAACATATAAGGTTCGTCCCTCATGTACCATTTTACATCATGAAGAAACTTCTTTTTATGTTGTCTTGTAAGGTCAGGTGGAAGAACGTTGCTCACAAGATAATTTGCATAATCCGCATACCAAGGAAATTCTGCATTTATCCCAAACAATTTCTCATCCGCAAATGATTCGTTAATTTCATACTTGTCCTCTTTCAATTTCTTTTGGTTTTCCAGCCTAAACAAGTGATCGGCTACCGGATTCTCCATCCCCTTTCTATTCTTTATTTCTAAATCAAACTCTTAAAGCAGGAGAATCCATCGGATAAGGCATGGCTTAGCATCTTTTTTTGCAAATAGGTACCGAATAGCCGAATGGTCCGTGTAGACTATCACCTTAGTTCCGATCAAGTATGCCCGGAATTTGTCAAAAGCATACACCACTGCAAGAAATTCTTTTTCCGTGGTTGTATAGTTCATTTGAGTCTCTGTGAGCATTTTTCTTGCATAATATATGGCGTGAAACACCTTATCTCGGCGTTGACCCAAAACAGCCCCAACCGCATAGTCACTTGCATCACACATCAGCTCGAACGGCATATTCCAATATGGTATGACGATCACGGGGGCTGTACTCAACTTTTTCTTCAACAACTCAAAAGCTAACTTACAATTTTTGTCAAAACTAAAAACAGAATCCTTCTCTAAAAGACTACACAACGATTTTGCAATTTTAGAGAAGTCCTTTATGAATCTCCTATAGAACCCAGCATGTCCTAGAAAACTTCTAATACCCTTAACTGAGCTCGGTGGAGGCAGTTTCTCGATTGTTTCCAGCTTCGCTTTGTCAACCTCCAATCCTTGAGCCGATACCTTGTGGCCCAAAATTATGCCCTCCTCAACCATGAAGTGGCATTTTTCCCAATTAAGCACGAGGTTCGTATCCTTGCATCGCTGTAACACTATTACCAAATTTCCTAGGCAAGTGTCAAAGTTGTCCCCATAGACAGAAAAGTCGTCCATGAAGACTTCGACATTTTTCTCCACCATGTTTGAGAAAATGGCCATCATACACCGTTGGAAGGTCGTAGGTACATTACATAACCCGAATGACATCCTCCTGAATTCGAATGTGCCATAAGGGCACATAAATGTAGTCTTCTCTTGATCCTCGGAAGCGATGACGATCTGGTTATAGCCCGAGTATCCATCCAATAAACAGTAGTACTCATGTCCCGCCAATCTGTCCAACATTTGATCGATAAAGGGCAGCGGAAAATGATCTTTTTGGGTTGCTTTATTCAACTTCCTATAATCCATACAAACCCTCCAACCTGTCACTATTCTTGTCGATATTAACTCGTTATCCTCATTCTGCACCACAGTCATTCCTCCCTTTTTCGGCACACACTGGACCGGACTAACCCACTTACTGTAGGAAATCGGGTAGATTATATCGGCATCAAACAACTTTAAAATTTCCTTCTTCATAACTTCTTTCATAATGGGGTTAAGTCGACGGTTTTGCATCATCTTCCATCAGAATCTTATTCATCCAAAACGAAGGGCTGATTCCCTTTATATCAGCTATTGTCCACCCAATCGCTAATTTATGTTCCCTAAGCACCCTCAGTAACTTTTCTTCCTGCAAATCGTTAAGTGCAGCAAAAATAATAACAGGTAAAGAATTTGAATTGCCTAAATACGCATACCTAAGATGCTTAGGGAGTGGGTTAAGTTCTAAAGTTGGTGGCTCCTCCAATGATGGTTCAATTTTTCTGTGGTTGTCTCCTCCGTGTGCAAGGGTTCAAATGGTGCTCTAAATCGGCTCACTCGTGGCAACAAATCTAGCATCTGTAAGTAGTCCACAAATTCTGGGTCGTCGAACTCTTCATCCCCCAATAATGTTGTTTCTAATAGATCGTTGACCAAACTCTTGCCCGGATCTTCACTGATAATTTGCCCAATTATATCCATCTGAAAACATTCTTCCTCATCCGTAGGGAATTTCATGGCCTTGAACACGTTAAATTTGATTTCTTGATCTTGAACCCTTATGGTAAGTTCCCCTTTTTGTACATCTATGAGTGTTCTACCCATGGCCAAAAAAGGTCTCCCTAGGATAATCAGGATGTTCTTGTCCTCCTCAAAATCCAGAATAATAAAGTCCGCGGGGAATATAAACTTATCCACTTTAACCAATATGTCCTCTACTATGCCTCTCGAATATGTGACTGACTTATCCGCCAACTGCAATGAAATATTCGTAGGCTTTGGCGTGGGTAAACCCAATTTTGTGTATACTGACAATGGCATAAGGTTCACACTAGCCCCCAAATCACATAAACACTTGTTAAAAGACATATTCCCGATCGTGCATGGAATCATGAAACTCCCTGGGTCTTTCAACTTGGGTGGCAACTTCTGCTGTAGCACCGTACTGCACTCCTCTGTTAGTGCCACTATTTTAAAGTCTTCCCATTTCTTTTTCCTTGATAGAATCCCTTTCATGAATTTCGCATAACTTGGCATCTTCTCTAGGGCTTCTGCAAACGGGATTTTAATCTGAAGTTTCTTGAAAACTTCCAAAAACTTCGTAAACTTCTTATCTAATTTCTGTTTGTGGACCCTCTGCTGAAACGGTGGTGGAGGATGTACAACTGGTTTGTCGTCTAACTCTGTTCTTTCACTTTGCTTATCCTCACCCTTATTTCCTTCAACCATGTTACTGTCATCAACTTTTTCATCCAGTGTCGCTTAATTTTCTGCCTCTTTACCAACGAGAAGTTTTCCACTTCTCAACGTAATTGCTTAACACTGTCCGTGGTTTCCCTTTGGATTTCTCTCTGTATCGCTTGGTAGGGTCCCTTGTGGCCTATTATTTAATGCTAAGGCAATTTGCCCCATCTGATTTTCCAAGTTCTTGATGGACATTGCTTGATTTTTCATTGCTGCCTCATTGCTAGTTATGTACTTCAACAATAACTCCTCTAAATCTGACTTTCTTTCCTGATGTTGGGCCGGTTGTTGGTGATTCTGAAAACCCGGGGGATATGATGGTCGTGGAGCTTGATGTTGCTGATTATTGCTCCACGAGAAATTTGGGTGATTCCTATTCCCCTGGTTATAAGTGTTTTGGTATATATTCTACGGACCCCTGTTGTAGCTACCTACAAACTGGACGGACGCTGGATTGATTGCGCACTAATCTGTAGGATGGTCACCCGTGCACAATTCACATACGACCGCAACCTGTTGTACCTGAGCCCCTGTCATGGCATCCAACTTCTTAGACAGCGCAGAAATTTGTGCTTGTATTGCTACCACCCCATCTACTTCTAACACTCCAGCCGCCTTTGCCTGTGTCATTCTTGCTGTGGGCCATTGGTAGTTGTTAGCCGCCATGGTTTCAATCAAATTGTAGGCTTCCTCGTAACTCTTAGCCATGAACGCTCTGCCCGACGCTACATCAATACTGGTTCTGAGATTTCCATGTAGTCCGTTATAAAAGGTATTCATTTGCAACCACTTGGGCAATCCATGATGTGGGAACTTCCTAAGCAACTCTTTCTATCTCTCCCATGCCTCATATAGTGATTCCCCATGTTGCTGCTCAAACATTGTTATCTCAGTCCTCATTTTTACAGTTTTTGCAAGTGGGAAAATTTGCAAGGAATTTTTGAGCTAAGTCTTCCCACGTGGTTATCGAACCCGGCGGTATAGAGTGTATCCAACTCTTCGCCTTGTCCCGTAAAGTGAATGGGAACAAGCGAAGTCTCACCGCATCATCCGACACCCCATTATACCTGAAGGTGTCGTAAATCTCCAGAAAGTTAACTAGATGTTCATTTGGATCGCCATTTGCCAATCCCCAAACCGAATCAATTTCGGATCATCCAATCATCCCAGCTTGATTTCAATGTATTTGTAGACAATTGCGGGCTGGTGATGCTTGATTGTAGTTCAGTCACCTTGGGTGTGGCGAAGTCCCTTAACGCTTTCTGATCTTCAGCTGCCACTGCCTCTTCTATCTCAGAATTTTCAAAGTCCTGCCTCGTTTCCTTGATCCACTTACTTAACCTTTGAAACCATTTCTCAATGTCGTCCTCAAAAGGCAGCAAGTCTGGATTTTTGGACCGAGTTTGCATAAACCACTTCATAAACCTGAAATAAGAGGAACAAAACAAAAATAAAAATATTTAAGTAAAACTAGACTAATTAAATTGATATTGTAAAAATATTAAAATATATACTAAATTGTCCCCGGCAACGGTGCCAAAAACTTGTTAGGTAAAATCTATATACGCACAACACGCAAGTATATATGGTCAACAAGTAATAAAGTGATGAGTAGAGTATCGTTCCCACAGAGACAAATTAGTAATAGACTTAACCTCACAATTACCAATTTTTTATTAATCCTAATTTTATTAAACTATCCAGTTCAATGATTAAAAATTATAGAAACTAAATTAATAAACAACTAAACTACCACAAAACAATCACAGATATCAAAATCTGGAATTTCAAACAATTAATGGAGAATTAAAATTATGATTTCACCCTAAGCTTCACTCTGATTTCTACACCTTTATTCCAATTCAATTCACTATCCCAGTTTATTAATCAAGAACATGAATGTAGTATTAGCCACCTCTCGATGCACTAAAACCGTATTAACTTAAAACCACAAATTAGATAGAAACAAGTTAAACACCTTAATCAACTAACTCACTATATCTCTATGTGAATAATAATTAAAGAAGGTTTAAGATTAAGTTCTCTATCCAATTACATGCGATGTCAAGCATATCTCTACCTTAACATTCATCAAGATTCTGTTATTCACTTAATTCATAAACACGTGCTATATTAACTAAGTCTAGATTCGAATAAACTCTCTCGATTCCAAACAAATCCACAAAGAATTGTTGATCAGGCAATTCATAAATTCAAGCTCAAATTAATATAGATAAACTGTAAATAGCTTATTGAACTGGAAATCAAGGTTTACAAAATCATCAATTCACTTAAGGATCCATCATAAGCCTAAAAAGTGAATTAGTTTATCATAAATGAAGTAACTACTGAATAAATCAAAGATAACATTCTTTCAATTATAAATAATAGTCTAAAAAGAAGATTATTGAAAAAACACCCTTCACGCCCTTCACGTAGCCTAGAATTGCAATTGTCCCGAAAAAATCTCCTCAAAATCTTCCTCCAATGCTTGCTAAGAAAAACTGAAATTGATCTTCGTAATATGCCTCGTGTGTTGTTTAATTCATTGTTAATGGAGTAATAGATGTCCAACACACAAGTCATAGTTTCACTATATAGAGTCCATATGCTATTCAAATGCTCAAAATCTTATCCTAGCAAAGTTCCAAACACAACATGAGACTTCATCAGTCGAGACCCCCCGCCCCAGCTGGGGTCTGTGCCTATATTGAGCCCGCCCCGACAAACATCCATTCTGCTAAAGTCTTTTGAAGACCCTCACTTTGCGGGTATATAAGCCAAATAGGCTCCTAAAGGCGGTCTATTCTCACTGCGAGTGACTTTGCTTTCTTCATGAATTCTTCCAAAAATGCTCCCAATTTACTCCAAATCTTGTTAAATGCCACATCAACCACCATACATATAAAAGAACATAGAAACAAATAAAAACGAACATGAACACAAGAAAATAGCAACAATTAAACGTGAAATGGACAACAATTCATGGATATGAAATCCACTTATCAGCCAGATCATTTGAATCTTTTCTGTAGTCATGTGTACTAATTCTGGTCCCAACAACGTTGCTTCACCCACCTTGTCCCAACATACTGGAGAAAGACACTTTCGTCCATACAACGCCTCAAATGGAGCCATGCCTATACTTGCTTGATAACTGTTGTTGTAGGAGAATTCCACCAATGGTAAGTACTAATCCCAACTCCCTTTGAAATCTAGAACATAGAGTCTTAATAGATCTTCAAGAGTTTGAATAGTCTTTTCTGATTGCCCATCTGTTTGAGGATGGTATGCTGAACTGAATCGTAAATCCGTGCACATAGCTTTCTGCAAACTAACCCAAAATCGTGAAGTAAATCTTGGGTCACGATCCGAAATTATGTGTGATGCCCCCAAAAATAGGTATACATCACCCATTCTGAGTCGCCAAATACATGGTACATAAATCAAATACAACTTAATTATACAGCAGTCGTGTAGAATACAACAAAACATAATCTAAGAGTTTTAATACGTATAATGTCATCTAGATAGTATACAAATTCAATAGAGTCCTCATTACATTTATTGTCACACTATTTAACAGAATAGTGAGAACTACTAATGTTATCATCTCGGAATCATCACTCGTTTCCTGAGCTCGTCCCATTATATTCTTATTTCTTAAAGAGAACAGTGAAAGAAAGGGTGAGCTCAACTAGCCCAGTAAGAAATATTATGACTAAGATAATGCATAAGAAATTATCATTAGTCTTCAATAATGTTAAACTAATAAATTACAATAGACATCAAGTTTAACTACAACGGAACAAGTAATCCATTAGAAAAGTCAAGTAGAGAATAAAATCTACTATCTTCTATGATTTAAAAAGGTTTTTCAACAATTTTTATCATTTGAGACTCCTACAATAAATAAACCACATCTTCGAATCATTCATGTACTATGGGCCAAGGATATTCATTAAATCATCAATGGTCATGACTATACTGAATAATCCCTAGTCATAATCATACCAAGTCCATCTCTGCACGTAAGCCAAAGATACACAACAATAAAACCAATAATCAACAATCCATCTTTGCACGTAAGCCAAAGATATATAATTCAATAAACAACAGTCCATCTTCGCACGTACGCCAAAGATAACTTTCATTACCATATAAGCATGAGGATGATGACAATGATATAAGCATTAATCAAACTAAACAAGGATAAATATTAAAGACTTTAACTTTATCCAAATAATATCAATCACATAATAAATTCATAATCTAATATTGTTAATATCATAAGAATATTTTAATCACTTCTTAAACTTATAAACAATTTATTTCAATTGTTTACACTTTACCAAAAAATGCATTTAATCATTCAAAGAATGCCATACTCATAAGATTTCATCACCAATGATTAAATCCCTCATCAAAAATATGCATATACCCTATATAGGATTTCCAAGCCATAAAATCCTTTTTTCCAACTTTGTTATTTCACATAACATATCTAACTCATATGTTCGTAACTAAACTATTTTCATGAAAAATACCACATTAAACCCAAAAATATTTCTTTTCTGGGATTTAGTATAACATAATCCCATAATGAACATATATTTTTCTCGGAATTTTAAGAATTCATTTACTATTTTTCAAAAATTAATTTCTAATTAATTCCTTAAGAAAATTAGCTACCTCAAGTTTAACTCTAGAAATTCCCAAATCTTGGTAGGATCTTACACATGTTAACGTGAGCTTCCAGTTTAAATTTCATGGTCATCGGAGTTATAGAACTCCTAGGTTATACTGTTTTTAATTTAAAAAAACCTAAATATTGAAATGGTCATAACTTGCTCATTTAAAGTCGGAATGAGCTTATTTTTGACGAGATGTACTTTATACCATATATTTTCATAACCCAAAAGGCCGAATTTTTCTCATAAATTAAGTGGTAAAACAGACCCTTACAAAATCGTTAAGCGTGACTTTTGGACATTTTGCGCTTGACTCCTTTGCTAAAATCAGTCCACACTAAAATCTACAATACCTTTTCCAGTGATTCCACATGGATAAGTTAGAAAACTCATAGATCTAACTCTAGGACTTGACCACACTCAAAAATTCGAAATACAATAGGAGATATGGTCAATTAAATTTCATGTTACGTTTTTACCAAAATCTGATTTTTCAACCCTTTGTGATTTCTAAGAAACTTTCATGTTTTCACATAATAACCAACATAACTCATCATAACACTTACTAATACCACATATACCCATGATTTTCATCAGTCTAATGCTTTTATTATGACTCTCATCATAATCAACATAAACAGATCATTTTCACAATTTAATAAAGAATGAATACAAAGGATCATTCACCATGCATGTGGTAATTCACATAGACAGGTTATTCCAACAGAATAATAAAGAATGGAATAACAGAAGGATTCACCATGCATGCGATAGAGACCGCAAATACAGGTTATTCCCAATAGAATAATAAAGAACGAAACTAGGTCAGGCAAAATTCGCACCGACAGGATGTTCCAACAAAATAATAAAGAATGGAATAACAACAGAAATCACCATGCATGCGGTACTTCGCATAGACAGGTTATTCCAACAGAATAATTAATGATCGAACCAGGTCCGGTGTAAACGCACAGACAGGATATTCCGATAGAATAATAAATACGGAATAATAAATAATGGAACCAGGTCCGACGTAAACGCACAGACAGGATATTCTGACAGAATAATAGAAGAATTTCACCATGTATGCGGTACGTCGCATATATAGGTTATTCCAACATAATAATAAGAAATGGAATAACAGAAGAATATCACCATGTATGCGGTACTTTGCATATACAGGTTATTCCAACGTAATAATAAGAAATAGAATAACAGAAGTTCTCTTCATGAATACGAAAGAAATAATACCCTTTACGAGTACAACAAATAATATCCCTTACCTTTGAAAGAAGAGTATTCTGACTGGTAGGGCGAGGATATACTCGAAGAAAACTTGTACTACGCTCAAAGATTTATTAAATTCTAAAGAAATACTCTCAAGATTATAGAAGAAGAATTCTCTCTATAGTTTCTTTCTTTAGAATTTCAGTAAATTCGTAAGAAATAATGATGGAATGAGCTTCTATTTATAGAAGAATGGACTGAATAGTAACCAATCCATGAATGGTCCAGATCGATTTACTTTAAACGGATGGTCCAGATTGGTTTACAATAAAATATAATATATTCTATTTATAATCTAATAAAACGAATAACTTTTAAAATGATTTTACTATGCAAACACTATGCAGGCACTATGCAAATACTATGCATAATAAAATACAATATAATCTAATTATTGTCTAATAAAATAGATAACTTTGTAAAAGTATTCTGTTTTATATAAAAAGATTTTACTATTAGCCTAATAAAACGAATAACTTTATAAAAGTATTTTATTTTATATAAAAAGCTTTTCTATTTTATTACATTAATAATACTAATAAAACAAAATTTCATCATCATTATTATTATTCATACTATTAATAATTGTGTGTCATTCCCAAAAGAGGGGGCTTTCCAATAAAGATTTCTCCCTATTGGCGCCTTGATTAGGTGACCAAACCTCTCCTCGCGAACTTCTAGACATCGTTAATATTGCAAATAATAATATTAATAACTCTGTTATCTCAAATCCACACCAAAATTTTGAAAAAAAATATTTTGAGAAAATTAAATCTTTATTCGTAAAATCTGGGGTCTCACAATCTCCCCTCCTTATGAAATTTCGCCCTCGAAATTTACGTACGTACCTAGCATGACGAAGAGGTGAGGATACCTTGAATACCTTTATCGTCGAAAACATTAAATTCATCTTTGCAATACGGCCAAAGACATTCATTAACAATTCATCTTTGCACTACAGGCCAACTGTATAACAATTAATGCTGAGACTCAGCTTAATAGTATCACGACCACGAATTATCCATGCAGTACGGGCCAAGGATATTCGTCTTTTCAATTATGATCATGATTATACCGAATAATCCCTGGTCATAATCATACCAAGTCCATCTATGCACTACGGGCCAAAGATGACTTTTACCACATCATTTGTAACATCACGGTCATGATTATACCGAATAATCCCTGGTCATAATCATACCAAGTCCATCTATGCACTACAGGCCACAGATGACTTTCAACAAAATATAAACATGATGAGTAATTAATCAATCGATTCCTAAAATTACATCAAAGGCAAGTATTTTTGAAGAGATAAGATCGACAGGTAACTTGAAAGTGTCGATTTGAAGCAACAAGATTTATAAACAGTGGAGGTAACGAAGGTTTCTACCAACGGAGTTTTAACAAATAAATCAAAGTCTAATTTCTCCGAAGTCAAATTTAAACATTGAACACAAGCAAAAGGGATAAAATAATAGGTAGAACCGGTATCTAATAAGGCATAGACTTCGCAAGAGTTTATAATTAACTTACCCGTAATAACTTCATTTGGATTTCTCGACAAACGCTCTCACTTAAACTACCGGATTTGGCTTTACTATAAAGTACATTCCACCCTTAGTTGCTTCGTCACATTCCTGATCTATGATTTGAATCATTACTCTCTGGTCCATATCGAATTGGGGTTGACCGCTCTGTACATGGTAATTCTGAATTCGATGTTGGATTCTCCCAATTGTTGTCCAAAAAGCGAAATCCATTTCATCTATTTTGACTTTATTGGATCGGACGTCTTTTTCTACACTATCAACGCGTCGTGCGGCTGTTACCCACACATCATCTATTCTTCTTCATTCAGCTGTTTCTGCTTTCATCAAAACTTTGATCATGGCTTTCTCAGATTCTAGCTCTAATATCTTATACTCTGCCAAAGAGTGCTTCTGTTCAAGCATCGCACATCGGGTAACACAATTTTGAATTGTTGCATCTCTTTGCTGCACAATCGCTTCCCGTTCTTCAGCCTGCTCTTCCAACTCATGAATACGATTTTGTAATTCTAAATTTTGATCATAAACTTCTTCTAACCAATTCTCCTCAGGTTCCTCTTCTTCCTCTTCTTCCTCACTCTCAGCTGCTACCTCTGCAACTAGCATGGGTGCAACTATTAGTTCTTCACTTACCACGTAGATATCTCTAATTTCTTCTTCGTCTGACATCACATTAACCTGGTTAGTGATTAAAGGTATCTCAATGGTCTCATTCACTCCATTGCTAAAAGTTTCTGCTGCCATTTTCAAACACTGCCACAAAACAAGAGTTAATTAACATATCACATATTATCTCTATACTCTGACCGACCAATTAAATACCAAATAAACTTTGGTAGGTCATACTAGCGAAGGAATTTCCCGTCTCTCCCCTCCTAGTTCTTGTCTCACATCTCAGCCTAGGATCATATCCCTAAGCTTTGATACCAACTGTGACACCCCCAAAAATAGGTATACATCACCCATTCTGAGTCGCCAAATATATGGTACATAAATCAAATATAACTTAATTATACAGCAGTCGTGTAGAATACGACAAAACATAATTTAAGAGTTTTAATACGTATATTGTCATCTAGACAGTATACAAAATCAATGGAGTCCTCATTACATTTATTGTCACACTATTTAATGAATAGTGAGGACTACTAATGCTATCATCTGACCAAATCACTCGGCTCCCCAGACTCGTCCCGCCTATATTCTTATTTCCTAAAGAGAATAAAGAAAAGAAAGGGTGAGCTCAACTAGCCCAAAAGAAGAAATATTATGACTAAGATAATGCAGAAGAAATTATCATTAGTCTTCAATAATGTTAAACTGATAAATTATAATAGACATCAAGTTTAACTGCAGCGGAACAAGTAATCCATTAGAAAAGTCATGTAGAGAATAAAATCTACTATCTTCTATGGTTTAAAAAGGTTTTTCAATAATTTTTATCGCTGAGACTCGACTTAATAAATAAACCACATCTTCGAATCATTCATGTACTACGGGCTAAGGATATTCAATAAATCATCAATGGTCATGACTATACTGAATAATCCCAAGTCATAATCATACCAAGTCCATCTCTGCACGTAAGCCATAGATATACAACAATAAAACCAATAATCAACAATCCATCTTTGCACGTAAGCCAAAGATATATAATTCAATAAACAACAGTACATCTTCGCACGTAAGTTAAAGATAACTTTCATCACCATATAAGCATGAGGATGATGCAATGATATAAGCATTAATCAAACTAAACAAGGATAAATATTAAAAACTTTAACTTTATCCAAATATTATCAATCACATAATAAATTCATAATCTAATATTGTTAATATCATAACAATATTTTAATCACTTCTTAAACTTATAAACAATTTATTTCAATTGTTTACACTTTACCAAATAATGCATTTAATCATTCAAAGAATGCCATACTCATAAGATTTTATCACCAATGATTAAATCCCTCATCAAAAATATACATATACCCTATATAGGATTTCCAAGCCATAAAATCATTTTTTCCAACTTTATTACTTCACATAACATATTTAACTCATATGTTCGTAACTAAACTATTTTCATGAAAAATACCAAATCAGTCCAAAAAATATTTCTTTTCTGGGATTTAGCATAACATAATCCCATAATGAACATATATTTTTCTCAGAATTTTTAGAATTCATTTACTATTTTTCAAAAATCAATTTCTAATTAATTCCTTAAGAAATTAGCTACCTCAAGTTTAACTCCAGAAATTCCCAAATCTTGGAAGGATCTTACACATGTTAACGTGAGCTTCCAGTTTAAATTTCATGGTCATCGGAGTTATAGAACTCCAGTTATATCATTTTTCGTCGAAAAAACCTAAATATTTAAATGGTCATAACTTGCTCATTCTAAGTCAGAATGAGCTCATTTTTGGACAGGAGGTACTTTATACCATATATTTTCATGACCCAAAAGGCCGTAATTTTTCTCATAAATTACGTGGCCGAAACAGCCCTTACAAAATCGTTGCAGTAGCTTTTTGGACATTTTGCAGTTTTGACTCCTTTGCTAAAATCAGTCGACACGAAAATCTACAATACCTTTTCCAGTGATTCCACATGGATAAGTTAGAAGACTCATAGATCTAACTCTAGGAATTGACCACACTCAAAAATTCGAAATACAATAGGAGATATGGTCAATTGAATTTCATGTTACGTTTTTACCAAAATCTAATTTTTCAACCCTTTGTGATTTCTAAGAAACTTACATGTTTTCACATAATAACCAACATAACTCATCATAACACTTACTAATACCACATATACCCATGATTTTCATCATTCCAATGCTTTTAGTATGACTCTCATCATAATCAACGTAAACAGATCATTTTCACAATTTAATAAAGAATGAATACAAAGGATCATTCACCATGCATGTGGTAATTCACATAGACAGGTTATTCCAACAGAATAATAAAGAATGGAATAATGTAAGGATTCACCATGCATGCGATAGAGACCACACTGCATGCGAGTTATTCCCAATGTAATAATAAAGAACCGAAACCAAGTCGAGGCAAAATTGCAAGAAGCGGGATGTTCCAACAAAATAATAAAGAATGGAATAACAACATAAATCACCATGCATGCGGTACTTCGAATAGACAGGTTATTCAAACAGAATAATAAATGATGGAACCAGGTCCCAGTAAATACGCATGATAGGATATTACTGACGTAATAATAAATATGGAATAATAAATAATGGAACCGAATCCCAAGGAAAAACGCATGCATGTGGATATTCCACATAATAATAAAGAATGGAATAATAGAAGAATTTCACCATATATGCGATTGCTTATATATAAAAAGTTATTCAACATAATAATAAGAAATGGAATAACAGAAGAATATCACCATGTATGTGGTACTTTGCATATACAGGTTATTCTAACGTAATAATAAGAAATGGAATAACAGAAGTTCTCTTCATGAATACGAAAGAAATAATACCCCTTACGAGTACAACAAATAATATCCCTTACCTTTGAAAGAAGAGTATTCCGACTAGTAGGGCGAGGATATACTCGAAGAAAACTTGTACTACGCTCAAAGCTTTATTAAATTCTGAAGAAATACTCTCAAGAATATAGAAGAAGAATTCTCTCTATAGTTTCTTTCTCTAGAGTTTTAGTGAATTCGTAAGAAATAATGAAGGAATGAGCTTCTATTTATAGAAGAATGGACTGAATAGTAACCAATCCATGAACGGTCCAGATCAATTTACTTTAAATGAACTATCCAGATTGGTTTACAATAAAATATAATATATTCTATTTATAATCTAATAAAATAAATAACTTTTAAAAAGAATTTACTATGCAAACACTATGCATACACTATGCATAATAAAATATAATATAATCTAATTATTGTCTAATAAAATGATAACTTTATAAAAGAATTACATTTTTATATAAAAAGATTTTACTATTAGCCTAATAAAACGAATAACTTTATAAAAGTATTCTATTTTATATAAAAAGCTTTTTTATTTTATTACATTAATAATATTAATAAAACAAAACTTCATCATCATTATTATTATTCACACTATTAATCGACCGAATGTCGTTCCCAATAAAGAGGGGCTTTCGATAAGGATTTCTCCCTATCATGCGCCGCAATTAGGTGACCAAACCTCTCCTTGGCAGAACTTCTAGACATCCTTAATATTGCAAATATTAATATTAATAACTCTGTTATCTCAAATCCACACCAAAATTTTGAAAAAAAATATTTTGAGAAAATTAAATCTTTATTCGTAAAATCTGGGGTCTCACACTATGGATACTGGCATGTGGTGGCATGTCATGCAATCTCACAATCTAATTTACGTACATACGAGCAAGACGTTCAAGGGAATAAGTCTCACGTATAGGCAAGAACTGAGCAAACTTGGTTAATCTATCAATAATAACTCAAATCGCATCTATACCTTGAGAAACCTTGGGAAGACCTGTAACAAAATCTATGGTAATGTGTTCCCACTTCCATTTCAGAATCTCAAGTGGTTGCAATGGACCCTTTGGCACTTGATGCTCCGCCTTTACATGTTGATAAGTTAAACACCTCGAGATAAACTCCGCGATCTCTCTCTTCATATTGCTCCACCAAAATTTATGTCGAAGATCATGATACATTTTGGTACTCCCAGGATGGATTGAAAATGGTCTATTGTGTGCCTCCATCATGATTCTATGCTTCAAGTCAGAATCGTTAGGAATGCAAAATCTGGAGTTGACTCGAAGTATTCCTTCTTCATCGATTCTTGCTTCTAGAATAACACCTTCTTGTACTTTATTATTCATACGTATCATCTCTGGGTCTGTGGCTTGAGCAGCTTTAACTTTATCAATTAAAGTCGGTTCTACTCGTATGTTTGATATCATCACGTGGGTACTTGGAGCCTTTACCTCTATCTCCAACCTTTGCAAGTACATCTCCTTGGGTTATCACGATTGGTATGGTATAATTGGTATGATTAATTTATCCAAAATTTAATAATATCCAAATTGTCAACATGATACTGCTTTGTGGAGTAAAATTCAAGAATAATATTGTAGCAAAAATGATTTGGATAGAAAAGAAATCAATTTTTGTCATGAATAGTATCTCGGGTGAATAGTACTCGAGTGAATAGTACCCCATGAATAGTACTTCAAAAATAGTACTTTGTGAATAGTATCTCGTGAATAATACTTTATGAATAGTATCGTATTTATGAATAGTGTCATATTTATGAATATTGCCAATGAATAGTACTCTGGCATGAAAAGCTTAAATTTAATAAGAATGTTCAAAAAAATATCCTTGTGAAACGATACTAGATGAAACACAAATTTCAAGGATATTATACTAATTTCACGGAGTATAGAAGCAATACTTTAACAAAATAAGTGTAGAAGTAGGAATAAGAAATGAAATAATATTACTTACATACTACGAGTATGGAAGAAAATATTATTTCATACGAGTATTGAACAAAAATAATATCTCTTACAATTGTTGAACGAAAATAATATTCCTTATGAATATTAAACGAAGACAATAACCCTACGAATATTGAACAAAAATAATATTCCTTATGAATATTGAACGAGAATAAATTCCTTACGAATATGAAAAATAATATCGTAAGTAAATATGAAATAAATAATACCCTTTACCTTAGTAGAAGGCTGGATACTGCTATAGTGAAGTAGCAGAATACTCTTCTTCTTCCTATCTATAGTTTCTCTCTCAATAGTTGCTCTTGTGAGTCTTAGTGAATTGGTGAGAATGAAAGAAGAATGAGCTTCTATTTATAGGATAACATAGTTTCGAGAATTGCACGTTTAGGGGCTCAAATTATTATAGTATAATACGTTTATCTTTACCTCCATTTTTAATTTAGTCCTTCAAGTATTATCAATCTTGCACCACCTTCCCTAATAGTACATGTATGTGAATCAATAGTTCCATACATGTGAAACAACAGTAATTTGTATGTGAACCAATAGCAATTAATTGCTCATTTATCTGATTAATTGCCCGGTAGGTCAATAAAAGCAACCAATCTCAGAACTACCTCCTTTGAGGGTAATTGGGTCACGGAAGAATTAAAGAAAACTAAATGAACAAACATCTTTAATCAACACGAACTTATTCATCATTATTATTATAACTCACAATATTTAACAACCGGATCATTCCTGTGAGGAAAGAGGGGCTTTAGATAAGGATTTCTCCTATTAGCAATTAGGTGACCAAACCCTTTTTTTACGGAACTTTCTAGACATCATCAATAATGCAAATAATAATATGAATAACTTTGTCGTCTCAATTATTGATTTAATAATATAAAATATTATGCAGATGATACTGTGATAATAATTGAACCAAATAACGTGAGATACTATGCATCAATTACTATAGCAATAATTGAGTATAACTGAGTGACTTCTCATGTAAGCATCAATAATCAATATCGTGTGCTACTATGTAACCATGCGTATTACTGCATTTTTACCACTAGGTATTTCAACAGTTTAATGGTAAAACTTTCATCGTTATTTTTATAAAAAGATATTTATGTCGTTTTCTAACTCCGACAGTAATTCCGTTGTGGGGTCTACCAATGATTGTGATGTCGTACAAATATTCCCTGTTAAAACAAATATTCTCCGACCAATCGAATATTTTATAACAACTTGCTTACTTTGCAAAATTTGTAAATATTACCCACAACTATAAAATTATATAAAATTCACACCATAATATTCAAAAATATATTTCGAAAAAAATTAATCTTTATTCATAAAATTTGGGGTCTTACATTAAGCACATTCTCACATATTTATATTAGTCATTAGAACATAAACAACAACTTATACAGTTAAATTATATAGGTCCGGATCAATTTCGAAGTCAATTCGGTGTACCGACAGTTTTATTAGGTAATTATCGAGTTTATTTTTAATTAAACTCTATTCTGTTGCTTCCTTATCCCTTTAGATAATTCAAATATCAGTCATATTATTTTTCATAGACTTATACTAATTTTTATATAATTATTATAATTTATCATGATTTTTCAAACACTGGAATCATTTTTAAATGATTTGAATACTAAATAATTCTATTATCATTAATATTTAAATAATACTAAAATATTAATAAAACCATTGCCAAAATATTAAATTATTTATAATAACTTAAAATATTTTAAAGTATTAATATTTCCACTTAAATGATTTTTAAAATATTTAAAATTATTTTTAAATAATTACCATTAATATTTAAATATTAATATATTATTCATCAAAATATTAAAATTCATTTATTATAACTTAAAATATTTTAAAATCATTTATATCCCTTTTAAATGATTTTTAAATCAATAAAACCATTTTAAATTATTTATTTAATACAATTATTAAATAAATCTAATATCATTAATATTAAATTATTAATGAAAATTATCTTAAAATATTAAAAGTTATATTTTATAACTTCAAATATTTTTAAACACTTTATTATCCTTTAAAATGATTTTTATAATATTAAAATCATTTTTAATTAATTATTTAATATATTTATTAAATAAATTTAATATCATTAATATTTAATAAATAATAATATTAATGAAAAATATGACAAATTATTAAAAGTTAATTTTTATAACTTAAAATAATTTTTAAAACTAATTTTGGAATTTTTAGAAATTAATTTCTATTTTTAAATGATTTTTAGAAATTAATTTAATTAATATTAAAAAATTTGTCTCTAAAGCCTTTTGCGACAGAAACTGTCGCCTATTGTGTTTTTGAGCCTCAAGAACATTGAAAGGCAGTTGCTTGGTGCCTACTTTGACCAATCTTAATTCACTGTCTATGTTGTTTTCTGGGCATGCTAATGGTCAGATTTTGTAGTATTGATGTAATACTACACAATCCAACAATCATCAGTGTCATTCTACATCACACAAAGGAGATCTAAGCTTGCAAAAGTCATATTAGAGTTGTTCTTCATTTTCTATGTTACCCAGAAAATAAGAATAGTTCGAGTAGCCTATTTTGGGCTTCCACAACATGCTTTCCAGGTAAGATTTTGGTGGTTTAATGGTTCCATTGTAGTCCACATGACAAAGAATAGATCTATTACACTTAATCAGCCTAACTACATCACAATCACCATATCCAAGCTGGTCAAACCATGTCAGAGGTCGTGTTCTTAAGTTTTTTGGGTTGCCTAGAAAACAGTTTTCATGTTCATCCTATCTACTTTGACCATCCACTAAATCCATCCTGTTTGACATATAGGTGATCTAAAGGCATGACTTTGTAGTCCATATAACATACTATAATATGGATACAACAACAAAAACAAATCACATAACACAAGAAAGATATGGGCTCATGAACTCATTGTCAGACACTGCTTGGTAAGTTCTGGGTTACCCAGAATTGTTAAGTCATTGCCGATCAACGCAGTTTGATCATCCATAACTTGTAATCTATATATGATCTAAGCATGATTCCAGTTCCAGATCATAGTCCTCATAGCATACTACAAGTCCAATACATAAAACAACCAAAATCATAAACAAATCTAGATTTATGGCCTCTAACATTCGGTTGCCAGGCCATAAATCTAGGGTTCTTGACAGTTTTAGAAAACTTGATTTTTGAGCATTTTGATGTTATGGATCTATGATGTAACGTCATAGATCACTAAATAACATCTAATAACACAAGATTAAACAAAAAAAACATAACTTTTTACATAGCATGCAAGATCAGATTCTAGGTTTAGGGTTATACCTCACTCTGATCTAACTTGAATCTTGAGTTCCTTAACTGATAATGGAGTGCTAGGGACTTGATTTGGGACTGGTTCACTAATGATTTTTGTGGGTTTGGAGAGAGAGGGACTTGGTAGAGAGTTTGTTTATAAATGAGCTAATTTTTGTGAAGTTTCTCTCTCTTAATCTATATATATCTAGATGCAATGAAGTTGTATGATGCAAGGTGGCATAGATGGCTGATTTGTTGAGATATTGAGCACATGGGCAATCTTTGTTGGTCACCAACTCAAATTTTGGCAAGATTTGCAAGTTACCTAATAAAGAATGATAAAAGGGTAATATGGTCATTATGCTTGTAATTTTAATGCCTAACTAGTAACTTGACTAGCCCTTAAATTTTTAGGATTTCTACTTAGGGTTTAAAATGGAAAATTAAGCTTTCTAAATTACAAATTAGGGTTTCCTAATTACTTATAAGTTGGAAATTAGGTTTAAGATTACTAATTAGCATTAAGGCTTTCTAAATTAGTGATTGGGATTTATGACTTAGCAATTAGGGTTTGTAATCAATAATTAGGGTTTTCCTATTTAATATTAAAATCTATAATACTTGTCATTAATCATATTAACACCAGCCCTTATTATTCTTAAAGTCCTATTTAGATTTCAAATTAGGGTTTTGTGGACCCAAGTGTAAAATTAGGGTTCACATAACCTAATTGAATTAAATGCGCAATTAGTGTTCCACAACCACATTAAATATGCAAATTAGGGTTCGCATAACCTAATGGAATAAAGACGGAAAAGCCGAAAATAAATAGGCGAGACCTGGGACAAGCCTCCACGGGTCCCGAGGCAGAAGGCTCGTGGAGGCAGCTCGTTCTGGGAATTAATTGAAGGATTGGATTGGTGGCTAGAAGGACAGGACGATCTGGGCATTACTGTAAGACACCAACTTTTAGGAATAAAAATGAATTTTCTATAAATATCATTTTTTAATATTATGGAGTGAATTTGATATAATATTATAGTTGTGGGTAATATTTATAAATTTTACAAAGTACTTGAAGTTGTTATATAATATTAGATTGGTCTGGGGAATATTCGTTTTAACAGGGAAATATTCGTATGCGATCAAGACAATCATTAAATGGACCCCTAACACAATTATTATCGGTTTGAGAAAACGACAAAAATATTTTTTATGAAAATAACGGCGGAAGTTGTACCGTTAATCTGTTGAAACACCGGTGTTAAAAGAAATACGATGTCTGCATAGTTGCATAGTAATGCTTGTTGGTATATATTATTGATGTTTACGTGAGAAGTCACTCGCTTTTGTTCAATTATTGCTACGATGGTGTTGCATAGTATCTCACATTATTTGATTCAATTATTGTCGATATTTTATATATTATTAAATCAATAATTGAGATATCAAAGTTATTAATATTATTATTTGCAATATTAACGATGTCTAGAAGTTCTGTCAAGGAGAGGTTTGGTCACCTAATTGCGCGCATACATGGTGAAATTATTTTGTTATTCCATTCTTTATTATTCTATTGGAATAACCTTTTGTATATATGATCTATCGCATGCAGTGAATTACATTTGTTATTCCATTCTTTATAATTCTGTTGGAACATCCTATCTGTGCGAATTACGCATGACCTGGTTCCATTCTTTATTATTCAGTTGGAATATCCTATCTGTGCGGTTTACGCATGACCTGGTTCCATTCTTTATTATTCTTTGAATATCACATCTGTGCGGTTTCTGTACGACCGGTTCCATTCTTTATTATTTTGTTGGAATAACCTGTCTATGTGGATTACCGCATTCATGGTGAATGATCCTTCGTATTCATTCCTTATTAAATTGTGGAAATGATCTGTCTACGTGGATTACCGCATGGCGGGCAAAAATCCATTTGCAGTTTTATATATTCTATTATACTCAGTTGGTTAAAGTTTTGGCTTCTATACTCCATGAAATTAGTAGAATATCCTGGATATTTGTGTTTGATCCAGTATCTTTTCATGTAAATTTTCTTCTAAGCATTCTTGAATTTTACTCCACAAAGAAGTATCATGTTGACAATTTGGACGTTATTAATTTTTGGAGAAACTAAAATTTTAAATCTTTAAAATTTATCCTTGAACTTGTCTTATTGAATTATTATGTCATTGTCATCATCCTCATGCTTATATTGTTATGAAAGTCATCTTTGGCTTACGTGCATAGATGGACTTGGTATGATTATGACCAGGGATTATTCGGTATAATCATGACCTGTAATGTTATAAATGATGTGGTAAAAGTCCTCAGTGGCCTATAGTGCATTGATGGATAGTTTTTGGTATGATTATGACCAGGGATTATTCGGTATAGTCATGAACATTGATGATTTAATGAATATCCTTGGCCCGTAGTGTAGGGATGACTCGATGATGTGGTATATTTATTAAGTTGAGTCTCAGCGATAAAAAAAATTGATGAAAATATTTTAAATCATATAAGATAGTAGATATCATGCTCTACTTGACTATTCTAATGGATTGCTTATTCTGCTACAGTTAAACTTGATGTCTATTGTATTTTATTAGTTTAATATTGTTGAAGACTAATGATAATTTATTCTGCATTATCTTAGTCATAATATTTCTTAATGGGCTGGTTGAGCTCACCCTTTTGCTTTAATTGTTCTCTTGAAAATGAGAACGTGGCTTGGACTAGTCTGGGAAGCGGAGTGATGGTCTGCGAGATGGTGTATTAGTAGTCCTCACTATTCTATAAAATAGTGTGACAATAAATGTAATGAGGACTCTATTTGAGAGTGGATATTGTCTAGAAGGCAACATTCCTGTTTAAACTCTAAGCTATGTTTTGTTGTATATTACACGACGATTGTATAATTAAGTTTGTATTTGTATTCTGTACCATGTATTTGGCGACTCAAGATAGGTGATGTATACCTGTTTTAGGGGTGTCACGAGTTGGTATCGAGCTTAGGGATATGATCCTGGTGAGATGTGAGACAAGAACTAGGAGAGGGAGAGACGGGAATTCCTTCGCTAGTATGATGACTACCTAAGTTTATTTGGTATTTAATTGGTCGGTCAGAGTATAGGGATAATATGTGATATGATAATTAACCCTTGTTTTGTTGCAATATTTGAAAATGGCATCCGAAAATGTTGAGATAAGCAATGGAGCACAGGAGACCGTTGAAGTCTCCATGGATCAATAATCGGATAATGTGCATCGAGGCGACAATCCTCATGCAAACAACAACACTGACCAAATGATGAATGATGGAATGTTCAGAGGCTTTATGCAATTCATGCAACATCAGGCAAGAGCGGCTCCTGTCCAAAATTCAGGTGGAAACACTGGCAACTCTCGGACGGTCACCGCTAAGCAGTTCAAGGAACTAGGACCACCAGAGTTTTTTGGAGAGACAAAACCACTTAAGGCGGAGACGTGGATAAAGCAGATCTACAAGATATTTGATGTCTTGGGATGCTCCAAGGAGAAAAAGGTTCCCTTTTCCACCTTCATGTTGCGAGCAGAGGCAGATTACTGGTGGGATTCTGTAAAGCATACTCAACCTGCCGCACTGAAGATGACTTGGCAGAAATTCCAAGAATCGTTCAATGATAAGTACTTTCCCGAAAGTATTCGTCACATGAAAGAGGTAGAGTTCATCAAGCTGGAGCAAAACAACATGACCGTGTCGTAGTTCGAAGCCAATTTTGCCGAGTTGTCCCAGTTTACGTCCCATTTGGTTGATAATGAGGAGAGAATGACGCAAATGTTTCTAAGAGGTTTAAAACCCGAGATACGTCAATACCTTATCTCTCATAAACTGTGTTTGTATTCAAATGTTGTGAATAAGGCTCAATTATTGGAGCGCGATAATGAGTCAACCCAACCAAGAGAGAGCAGCCGGCAAGTCGATAATACTAGTGGTAGCAGTCATCGAAGCGGTGAAAACAAATGTGGAGGGAATCAACATGCCAGAAATGGTAATCACTTCGGTGTTAATCATGGCCATGACAATAAGAGTGGACATTTCAAGAAGAGGAGATTCAATAATGATGGAAGAGCGTCGCGACCAAAGACTTGCTGCTAAGGAATCCAGAAACGACCACCTATCATATGCTTCAAATGCGGAGGGGAGGGACATATCTGTCCAAACTATACGCAGCAATCCAAAACGTGTTACAATTGTGGAAGAGAAGGTCACCTAGCTCGATTTTGTCATTCAGAGAAGGCAAGTTCAATCGGGATGGAGGTACCAAAGGTCATCCCGAGAAAAGTCAAAGCCAGAGTTCAAGGAGAGCATTTGTTGTGACCTCCCAAAAAGCAAGGAACCCGAACGAGGTCATCACGGGTAAGCTTATCATAAACTCTAGCGAAGTCTATACCTTATTTGATACCGGTTCTACCCATTCTTTTATTTCTCCTACATGCGCTCAACGTTTAAATTTGTCTCCAGAGAAATTAGACTTTGACTTATCTGTTGAAACTCCGTTGGGAGAAACCTTTATTACATCCACTGTTTATAAGTCTTGTTTAGTTCAAATCAGAACCCGCACATTAACTATCGATCTTATTTCTTTAAAAATACTTGCATTTGATTTGATTCTAGGGATTGATTGGTTAACTACTCATCATGCAAAAATTGATTGTTTTTGTAAGGTTGTTAGCTTTCATATCCCTAACCAACCTATTATGCGAATTCAAGAAACCAAACCATTAAAATCAATCATTGTCATCTCAAGCCATAAAACTATTCGTTTATTGAAAAATGGATGTCAAGCTTTCTTAGCTCATATCACGGATCTAAACAAAAATACGTCAGTTTTGAATGATATTTCTATTGTTAATAAATTTCCTGATGTATTCCCTGAAGAACTTCCTAGCCTACCCCCAGAGCGTGAAATTGAATTTTGTATCGACCTTGAACCCGGTACAAAACCCATTTCCAAAGACCCATATCGAATGGCTCCTATTAAACTTCAGGAGTTTAAGACCCAGCTGCAGGAATTGTTAGACATCGATTTCATTTGTCCTAGTACTTCTCCTTGGGGTGCTCCTATTCTATTCTTAAAGAAGAAAGATGGGAGTATGTGACTTTGTATTGATTATCAGGAGTTAAATCATGTCACCATCAAAAATAGGTACCCATTGTCATGTATTGATGACCTGTTTGACCAGTTGCAGGGCGCCAAATTCTTTTCAAAGATCGATCTTCGTTCCAGATATCACCAATTGAAGATTAGAACCGATGACATTCCAAAGACGACTTTCAGAACTCGGTACGAGCATTATGAATTCCTAGTCATGTCTTTTGGATTGACTAATGCTCATGCTGCCTTTATGGATATGATGAACCGAGTATTCGAGGAATATTTGGATCACTTTATGGTCGTCTTTATTGATGACATCCTTATTTACTTCAAAAGCCGTGAAGATCATGAGCAACACTTGAGGCTGATACTCCAAAAGCTTCGTGAAAACAAGCTTTATGCCAAGTTGAAGAAATGCGAGTTCTAGCTTGAGGAAGTAGCATTCCTTGGGCACGTAGTATCAAGTCATGGAATATCTGTTGACCCAGTAAAGATTGAAGCTATTCAAAGCAGGGAGCAACCTAAATCAGTGACCAAAGTACGTAGCTTTCTCGGCTTAGCTGGTTATTATCGGAGATTCGTAGAAGGGTTTTCTCGAATTGTTACTCCATTAACTCAGCTGACTAGAAAAGATACAAAGTTCGGTTGGATCGAAGAATGTGAGAAGAGTTTTTAAGAACTCAAAAGGAGACTCATTTCAGCACCTATTCTGACAATACCATCTGGCTCGGAGGGATTTGTCATCTATAGTGATGCTTTGGGTAAAGGGTTAGGATGTGTTCTTATGCAACATGGGAAAGTCATAGCCTATGCCTCACGACAACTCAAACAATATAAGAGGAATTATCCCACTCATGATCTAGAGTTGGCAACAGTCGTTTTTGTACTAAAGATTTGGAGGCATTACTTGTATGGGGAGAAAGTGGAGATCTTTACGGATCATAAAAGCCCAAATATTTCTTCACTCAAAAGAAACTCAACATGCGACAACGATGTTGGCTTGAACTGTTGAAAGATTATGATCATACCATCCAATACCACCTTGGAAAAGTGAATGTGGTAGCTGACGCATTGAGTAGAAGATCATATGCGGGTACGAGTGCAATATTGTCAACGCAAAGGCCCATTTTATGTGACTTACAAAGGATGGAGATAGAGTTAAAGACTCTAGGGACCCATGTGATGATGGGGAATATACAAGTAGAACCGACTTTAATCGATAAAGTTAAAGTTGCTCAAGCTTCTGAGACACAGAGTCGATGCGTATATGAGGAAGAAAGTGCAAGAAGGTGCTATCTTAGGAAGCAAGAATCGATGACAAAGGAATACTTCGAGTCAACTCCAGACTTTGTGTTCTTAACGACCCTGATTTAAAGTATAAAATCATGATGGAGGCGCACAACACACCGTTTGCAATCCATCATGGGAGTACCAAAATGTATCGTGATCTTCGTCATACATTTTGGTGGAGCAATATGAAGAGAGAGATAGCGTTGTTTATCTCAAGGTGTCTAACTTGTCAATGAGTTAAGGCGGAGTATCAAGTAACTAAGGGTCCATTTCAACCACTTGAAATTCTAGAATGGAAGTGGGAGCACTTTACCATGGATTTCGTTACTGGTCTTCCCAAGGTTTCTCAAGGCATAGATGAAATTTGGGTCATTGTTGATAAATTGACCAAGTCTGCTCACTTCTTACCTATACGGGAAATTTATACACTTGAACGTCTTGCTCGTATGTACATAAATGATGTTGCAAGATTGCATGGTATGCCAGTATCCATAGTTTCTGATCGAGACCCAAGATTCACTTCAAAATTTTGGGTTAGTTTACAAAAAGCTATGGGCACGGATTTACGATTTAGTTTGGCATATCATCCTCAGACGGACGGACAATCAGAGAGGACTATTCAAACTCTTGATGATTGATTAAGACTCTGTGTCCTTCACTTCAAGGGAAGTTGGGACAAGTTCTTACCGTTGGTGGAGTTTTCATACAACAACAACTATCAAGCAAGTATTGGCATGGCTCCATTTGAAGCGTTGTATGGAAGAAAGTGTCATTCTCCAGTATGCTGGGATGAGGTGGGTGAAGCAACGTTGTTAGGACCGGAGTTGGTATGTATGACTACGAAAAAGATTCAAACTTTCTGGCAATGTATAAAAATCTCACAAGATCGACAAAAGAGTTATGCTGATCTTCATCGAAAGAACGTGGAATTTGATATTGGAGATCATGTGTTGTTACGTGTTGCTCCATGGAAAGGAGTTACGAGATTTGGAAAGAGAGGAAAGCTCAATCCTCGATTCATTGGCCCATTTTTAATCCTCGATCGAGTAGGAATTGTGGCCTATAGACACGCTTTACCGCCAAGTATGTCTCGTGTTCATAACGTTTTTCACATATCCATGTTACGTAAATATGTTGAAAACCCAAACCACATTATTGAGTTAGAACCGGACGAAATAGCGAAAGATTTAACGTATGAAGAGGTTCCTGTTCAAATCTTGGATAAGAAGGAACATATTCTACGCTCCAAAGTTATACCTCAAGTCAAAGTTTTGGGAGAAACAACGATGTTGAGGAAATGACCAGGAGTTAGAATCAAAATGAAATCAAGGTATCCTAACCTCTTGACATACAGTGCGTTACCCTAATTTTGAGGGCAAAATTTCATAAGAAGGGAGGTTGTAAGACCCCAACTTTTAGGAATAAAAATGAATTTTCTATAAATATCATTTTTAATATTATGGAGTGAATTTGATATAATATTATAGTTGTGGGTAATATTTATAAATTTTACAAAGTACATGAGTTGTTATATAATATTCGATTGGTCGAAGAATATTCATTTTAACGAGGAATATTAAATGCAAAGACAATCATTAAATTGGACCCCTACAACGCAATTATTGGCTCGGATTGAAAAAATGACAAAAATATTTTATGAAAATAACGGCGGAAGTTTTACCGTTAACTGTTGAAACACCCTTGTTAAAAGTATAGTAATGTCTGGCTGTGGTTTCATAGTAGCACACGGTATATATTATTGATGTTTACGTGAGAAGTCACTCAGTTTTGTTCAATTATTGCTACAGTAATTATTGCATAATATCTCACGTTATTTGATTCAATTATTGTCTATATTTTATATATTATTAAATTAATAATTGAGATATCAAAGTTATTAATATTATTATTTGCAATATTAACGATGTCTAGAAGTTTTGTCAAGGAGAGGTTTGGTCACCTAATTCCGCGCCAATAGGGAGAAATCCTTATTGGAAAGCCCCTTCTTTCCCGGAAAAGACCTGATCGAGTAATAGTGTGAATTATAATAATGATGATGAATTTTGTTTTATTATTATTATAAATGTAATAAAATGCGAAAAGCTTTTTATAAAGCGAGAATACTTTTTATAAAGTTTTGTTTTATTTGATTATAAATAGAATATAATATATTTTATGATGCATAGTGTTTGCATAGTACCTGCATAGTGTTTGCATAGTAATATCTTTTTATATAAAACAGAATACTTTTATAAAGTTATTTATTTTATTAGATTTTAAATAAAATATATATATATATATATTTTAAATAGAATATATTATATTTTATTGCATAGTATCCTTTTCATTCTCCTATAAATAGGATGCTTAGTTAGAATTGAAAACACACCAGAAATTCAGAGAATTCTTCTTCTATAATCTTGAGCGTATTTCTTTAGTGTTTTAAGAAGCTTTGAGCGTAGAAAACAGTATAAGCTTTCTTGAAGAATATCCTCGCCCTACCAGTCGGAATACTCTTCTTTCTAAGGTAAGGGGTATTATTCTTTCATATTCATAAAGAGAGTTATTTTCTTTCAATACTCGTAAGGGTTGTTATTTCATTCTTTATTATTATGTTGGAATAACCTGTCTATGCAAAGTACCGCATACATGATGAAATTCTTTTGTTATTCCATTCTTTATTATTCTGTTGGAATAACATGTCTGTGCGGTCTATCGTATGCCTGGTGAATTCTGTTGTTATTCCATTCTATATTATTCTGTTGGAACATCCTGTTTGTGCGGTTTACGTATGACCTGGTTCCATTCTTTATTATTCTGTTGGAATATCCTGTCTGTGCGGTTTATGCATGACCAGGTTCCATTCTTTATTATTCTGTTGGAATAACCTATCTCTGTGGATTACCGCATGCATGGTGAATGATCCTTCGTATTCATTCTTTATTAAATTGTGGAAATGATATGTCTACGTGGATTACCGCATGGCGGGCGAAAATCCATTTGCAGTTTCATATATTCTATTATACTCAGTTGGTTAAAGTTTTGGCTTCCATACTCCATGAAATTAGTAGAATATCCTGGATATTTGTGCTTCATCCAGTATCTTTTCATGGAAATATTCTTCTAAGCATTCTTGAATTTTACTCCACAAAGAAGTATCATGTTGACAATTTGGACGTTATTGATTTTAGGATAAGCTAAAATTTTAAATCTTTAAAATTTATCCTTGAACTTGTTTTATTGAATTATTATGTCATTGTCATCATCCTCATGCTTATATTTTGTTGAAAGCATCTTTGGCTTACGTGCATAGATGGACTTGGTATGATTATGACCAGGGATTATTTGGTATAATCATAACCTTTAATGTTATAAATGATGTCGTAAAAGTCCTCAGTGGCCTGTAGTGCATTGATGGATAGTTTTTGGTATGATTATGACCAGGGATTATTCGGTATAGTCATGACCATTGATGATTTAATGAATATCCTTGGCCCGTAGTGCAGGGATGACTCGATAATGTGGTTTATTTATTAAGCTGAGTCTCAGCGATAAAAAAAATTGATGAAAATATTTTAAATCATAGAAGATAGTAGATATCATGCTCTACTTAACTCTTCTAATGGATTGCTTATTCACCGCAGATTAAACTTGATGTCTATTGTATTTTATCAGTTTAACATTGTTGAAGACTAATGATAATTTATTCTGCATTATCTTAGTCATAATATTTCTTACTAGGCTAGTTGAGCTCACCCTTTTGCTTTCATTGTTCTCTTCAGGAAATGAGAACGTAGCCGGGACTAGTCGGGGAACGGAGTGATGGTCCGAGATGGTGTATTAGTAGTCCTCACTATTCTATAAAATAGTGTGACAATAAATGTAATGAGGACTCTATTTGAGAGTGGATATTGTCTAGAAGGCAACATTCCTGTTTAAACTCTCAGCTATGTTTTGTCGTATATTACACGACGGTTGTATAATTAAGTTTGTATTTGTGTTTTGTACCATGTATTTGGCGACTCAAGATGGGTGATGTATACCTATTTTGGGGGCGTCACAATTACTTTGACGGTTAAAAGCGTATTTTTGGAATTTTCCTGAAAGCATGTGTCTGGCACATGACTACTTTCCAGAAAACCCTATAAATACCCCTTCCATTCCATTAGGAAGGGGACTTCTCTTCAGACTCAAGACTTGGACTCTCGGAAGATCAAAGAGGACTCTTTTGGTGACTTAAAAGCTTGGAGATTCCACCTAAAAGCACTAAAAGGGTTTGGCCTTCTCTTTAGACTCAAGACTTGGACTCTCGGAAGATCAAAGGGACCCTTTTGGTGACTTAAAGGCTTGGAGATTCCACATAAAAGCACTAACGGGGTTTGGACATTCTCTCAACTCGAAGGACTTAAGAAGGCTCTTGGAATCCCTGCTACCCTAACACGGTTCTCGGATTCTAGGAGTAATCGCCCACCTGTCGTTCTCCCCTCTTCAATTAACCAATCAATTTTGTGCTCTTTGTAGATTTCTCTCCTCCTCAGCCAACACAAAACCCTAACTGGCAAGGCACGATTTCCTTGCCCATATTTATTTGGCGACTCTACTAGGGAGGTGTAGAATTCGTGAAGGGTATGCCCACAACTCGAAGTGGGAGAACAACAGGAAGAGCTTCACCAACAAATAACATTACCTCACTGGGTCCAGTTCCAAGGTAAGCAAGTCAAGCTTTCCAAGGCATGAATCTAAATCTCGATCAACACATCCTTGAAGATGCATCGGAAGGAAGTTCAACATCACCATACATGGCTGATCAACAACCAACGAATGTCAAGCAGACAAGCGCGACATTCGCGGGAAGGCAAAGTGAGGAAGAAAGTGGAGAGCAGGCAAATGTTGTTCAACTGGAGATGCTCAAGGAGTTGAAGGAAGCACGGGAAGGACAAGGGATGATGATGGCTATGATGCTGGAGATGCAGAGTAAGCAAGAGGAAATGGGAAATTTCCGCCAGCAGTTGATGCAGATTCTCGCTTTCAAGGCCATGTGCCTAGACAATTCACAGGGAGAACAGGCATGAGTGGAGGACTAAAACAACGATAACAATAATAAGGAGAATCAGACTGCACCTCCTTTGACGAAGAATCAGTTTGTTCCAATCATCCACTTGGAACCCCAGAACAGTGGTGACATGCCACAACCCAGACTGGAAGTCAACCAGCCTAAGACAAACATCATTCTGACCACTATCCTCGCATTTTCAGAAGTGCAGATACTAACAATCCTAAGCCTCGTTCAACGAACTAGGCCACAAGCACAACCGATACAGAATTTACATGATGTCAGTGTACGTCAGCCAATTTTTATACCACAGAGAGTCCATACCACAACCCAATATGTGACAAAGGATGATATGATCGATGTGATCAATCAACTTCACAGGAAAACATCCCGACCTTCGGAGTTAGACTTTACTCCACCTTACCCAGCACATATTCGGAGACAGCCTTATCCGGCAGGGTATATCAAGCATCCCCCTCAATTTCCAAAATACAACGGGGAGAAAAGAAATGCCAGAGAACACATTGCCAAGTTTGTGGAGTCGATGTCTCCATGGTTAGGATATGATGAAACGAACAATCATAATTTGTTGATGAGGGAATTCAATAAGACTTTGACGGATAATGCCTTCAGTTGGTACTACAACTTGGAAAAGGGATCAGTCCATGATTGGGATGATCTAAAATTGCAATTTTGTAAGAAATTTTTCTATGTGCAGAAATAGATAACGATCGTAGAGCTCATGAGATTCAAGCAAAAACCAAATGAGGAGCTGTCAGATTACATGGATAGGTTCAGGGCCCAAGCACAGAAGTGTTCAGAGCCAATTGAAGAAAAGAACTTGGTTAGCATATGCAACAAAGGTGCTTTAGACGCCTTCAAGCTCCACCTCATTACCAAGGCTTGTGATTCATTTGCGACCCTCTTATCTTTTGCACAAGACTTGGGGGGGGGGGGGGGAATTATGACATTTCCCACCAGCCATGCGATGGTTACATGGAAGAGCAAGAGGACAACAAGCGTGGCTCAAGTGATTCTCGATCAAAAACCACAAGGAAGCGAGAGGAGAAGAATGGAAAATTTGGTGCGAAGCGAGAGAAAAGCATGGGGACGGATATCGAAATGCGATTCTAGAGGCTATCACATGCGTGAGAAGGCATTCAGAGCTCATACGAACAATGGGTCGAGCACGGAGTGGGTGAAACCTCAAGGCCCTGATTGGTTTATAACGGAAGAGATGAAAAGAAGGCCCGGACTTACATGTATACCACCAATATGCAGGACATTCCATTATGGACTGTTATAGTCTGTGGAGGATATACCATGAGAAGCTGGCGGCCGGAGAGATTGAACTAGGAGAAGAAACATGCAACGCTATCACCCATGGTGTAGTCCCAAAAGTCAAGAACTCAAATACTGGTTCTACCATCGAAAAAACTCTGAACTACAGATGAATTAAAAATCCACCCAACATGGTGGTCCACCAAAAATGGTGGTTTAAGTCTTCAGGAATATCCCTTGCCAAGTAATTGGATGACCAAGAGAGGAGGCACAAGAATTAACGAATTAAAAAATAAAAAAATTCCACCCAAGATGGTGGTCTACTCTAAATGGTGGTCAAGTACTCGTAGACTGCACTTGCCAAGAAATTGGACGACCCAAGTGATGAGGCACCCGATTTCAAGTCCTCATAGACTGCACTTGCCAAGAAATAGGACGACCCAAGTGATGAGGCACCCAATTTCAAGTCCTTGTAAACTGCACTTGCCAAGAAATTGGTTGACCCAAGTGATGAGGCACCCGAGTGTTACACTTTGTCATCAAAAGTGAATGAGGCACCTGACTATAAGTCCTCCTATGTTATGCTTTCAACTTCAAAAGTAATTGAGGCACCTGAGTATAAGCCCTCAACCCCAAAAGTTACACTTTATCTTTAAAAGTGGCGAACGTTATGCTTTATTCGACAAAAGCAAGAAAGTTGCACTTTATCTCTAAAAGTGGTGAACGTTATGCTTTCTTCGACAAAAGCAAGATTTATTATATGAAACGTTATGCTTTTCGTTAAAAGCAAAATATGATTATCAATGAATTGAAAAACTTTCACTTATACTTGAATGTTTTCTTGATTTCTTAAAAAAAAGTATAAATTCAAGTGTTGGTTTGTGAGAAATATATATAAATGTTTTTGACAAAATTCATGCTTACTTGTTTATACACTACTACAAAACAGTAAATAGACAACGCGGAAAAAACGTTGTGGTTTCAGTCAGAAAAACGTCATGGTTAAGGGTGTTGTCTATTTGACACCCTTACACAACGTTTTTAAAACATTATAGTTAAGCACAATACACAACATTTTTTAGGAAAAAAACGTTGTAGATTTGTTTTCCAAAAAATAGCAGATGCTTAAAAACGTTGTAGAAGGTATGATTCCACAACGTTTTTTGGATAAAAATATTATTGTTTAGTATATCACACAACGTTTTTTAAATGTTGTAGATAAAAGAAAAAAGAAAAAAAAAGGATGTGATTCACCTATATTACCAATGCACTTGCAATATGCTAAATGCCATGATATATAGCCAAACTGTATCAACCATTCAAAATACATCCCAATAATACCATTCGTTTACAGTTTTAAATTACTACATCCACAAAATATATACCGAACTATCTATATATACATCTCAAATTCACTTTTCAATCCACAAAATAAACCACAAAATAAACCAAACTATATGACTGTAACAAGACACGTAAAAGCTTTCTACAATAATCAACAACTACCATTGGGGCGCTCCACCCCACATGCAGACTGCACACCCTGTTGTTGAAGTCGTTGTCTCAATCTAGCAATTTGTTGTTGCTACTACAAATGGGCTCATTGAACTGGTGGCATAGACTGCAACAATTGTTCTTTGTTGTTGCCTCGATCCCCTATTCTTGAATTAAAGCAATAAAGAGAATAAAATCCAAAGTAACATGAGAATTGATCACACAAGTAAAAGCTTGGGAATTTCATTTTTCGATTCTCCCCTTCTATTTAGGAAAAGTAATCGTAGACAAAAGAACAACTATCAATCTCAAGTACACAAGTGTGCATAGGGGATCAACTAGACCTTATTTTGGACAAACCATCAGTCATAGTACTGACAATTAGCCTATTGATATGTATGTACCGACATAATCATGGGTAGTGACACATTCAGCTAACAACTCATACACGCTTTGGCGAAACATATGGCACGTGCTCATCTTCACAAAGGTTTTGCAAAACATACAAGAAATCAAGTATGGGTATTAGAAGATATCACAGTTCGTATATAATATTTGATAGGCTCACAATTAAAATAGTACATACCTCTGATTTTTAAACAAGTAATCTCCTAGTTAGAGGTGTATATATAATTAATAACACAAAGAAAGTGTGACCTAGTATCAGTTACTCTTCTGTCATTGGTTGGTCAAGACACCAAAAGAAAGAAGAGTAGAGACAGTAGACTAGATTCACAGACGCGTATAAATAGGTAGAGAGTTACCATAACTTTAAAGTTATTAACATCAACTTCCCTTCATCAATTGTCAAATATAGAGAAACTGAAAGCACAATTTCCCTTCATCAACTTTAAAGTTATCCAAAGTAACAAGCATAAGAATATTGAACTATCTAGAAAAGCAGGAATTTCTCCACTTGCTGTAGTCAATATAGAGAAACTGAAAGCACAATTCAAGATATGATTATTAAATATGCTATTCAGAACTGCCCATGGTCTTGATAATGATAAACCTGCATTACTTGTCAATTTGACGGCGTAAGCTAATAGAATAGTAAACTAGAAGCAATTTGATTAGCAAAACATGGAGATAATACAAGAAATTATATAGTACAAATGTTATGCTAATGCTATTATTCTGGTCATTGCTTAGAAATTTGAGACATTTCTCTTTAACTTCTCCAAGAGAGTAGACACTGAAAGGAATCATCATCCAAGGCCACCAGAAGTAAACAAATCCCACATGTACAATTTGCTTCAAATTTAACAATGCTGCTCATCAAATTGGACTCTCACTAAATGTTATTAGCCAAGAATATCGATGCAATAAACAGAAAGACATTTCAAGATGCACGCACGCAATCTATTACAAAAAAGCATGTGCCTGCATGTGGTTCTTAATGATAATATCAGCTGTCTTTGTAAAATACAAAGACAAGTGATCTTAAATGTTGGAATAGAGTAGTTTAATACTATTGACCTGGACCATCAGTCACAATACCGATAATTAGCCTATTGATATGCATGTACCGACATAATCATGGGTAGTGACACATTTAGCTACCAACTCATACATGCTTAGGTGGAACATATGGAACATGCTCATCTTCACAAAGGTTCTGCAAAACATACAAGAAATCAAGTATGGGTATTAGAAGACATCACAGTTCGTATAAGGCAGCAAAGCTTGGTCATGCCAACCTGCTGAGTCATTACCTGAACTGGCATAACAGGAAGAGCTACAAACTGTATAACCACAATGCACCAGACCAAAATTTGTAAAAACCAACCATAATCCCATCCACCAAAATTTGTTTAAATCCAACCACTTAGTAGAGATCCAACAAAGGCACCAGTTAGACACATACTGACCACTAGGCCTTCATTTGACATACACAAATCTATTAGACTTAATTGTAGGAAGCCCGCAATATGTTACTTCAAGTGAAAAAAGGACAAAAAATAGGGAAATGTTTTCATATCATACCTTCTGCCAAGGTATATAACAAGATCATTAGAAATGCTTTCACTGGACATTCAATTTTCTTCTTTCCACACTCTGCAGGATTAAATTGAGCCCTAGATTAACTTCCTTCCACACTTCTGCAGGATTAAATTTTCACACTAGGTAGAAAACTTAGTGCTAAAAATGTAAGAAGACATAGATCAATATAAATGCATGAGATTTACTAACCTTCTTATAGCAAACCAACAGAGGAAAATAATGTAAGAAGCCATAGTGCCTGAAAATAGAAGGCCTCTAATCATCCCAACAACGAAAAATATCAGATGTTTAGTAAATACTTGATAGAAGAGAGCATTTTTCTTAACTAATGTTGTATTGAAACACTTGAAGAAAATTTTAATTGATGACTTCATAGGGATTAGTTGAAGCTTTACATAGGTGAACATGCACTTCTCTAGAATAATTTTTTTTTTTAAAAAGATAGAAATTCTGGAAAGCACACCTTTGAATGTAAGGACATAGCCATCATTACTACTAACAAAATAGCAGTCCAGGTGATGAAAAATATGTTAAGACTGCATGTGGTGTTGGAACCATATAGGGAGTACATCACCCCTATTCCACACAGAGAAGCAATGTAGAATAGGTTTGACATGAATAGCCCAAGAAAGCGGCTATAGATAAAATCGAAGGAAATTTTTAGCAATTTGCAGCTAATAGAACAAGAATAGAAAATCAGAACATAAAAAAGTACAAAGCTCGTCGAATTCTGAACTATGGAAATGTTAGGAGAAATAAGAAAGAATGTGCAAAAAATTGATTCTTATGCAGAAGGAAAAAATTGGCATATTAGATAAAAAGGACACTGCAGAGATCAGAAGCTCATACTTTTGTTTTCGCCTCTCATCGGGCATCCAGTAGTTATTCCACCATGTGATGAACTCAATGACACGTACGAGTTAGAGAGCAAGAAAAATCCTGCAGAGTGTGGAAGGAAGAAAATTGAATGCTTGTCATAGATTAAAATTGAAAATTGAGCCCTAGATTAAATTGAAGCAGGATTAGAATTGAAAATTGAGCCCTAAATTAACTTCCAGAAAGAAAAAAAAGGTATGAAAGCAGGCAAAACTCACTGGAACTGTGCATACCTCGTCAAGTTTTGAACTGTATTCCTTCTTTGAAAGAAGAAATGGCCTGCGGCTTTAGAGTACGAAGGGGAGAAGCTTAATAATGCCAAATCTTCTTGCCGAGCAAAACGATGTCTGTCATTTTTGCTTCATCTCCTTCAAAGAAGCACCCCAAATCAGATGCAAGCTTAGAGAGGTTCAGATGCAAACCCTAGCTTTTGTTTTCCGGATGGAACGAAAAGAGGCTAAACAGAGAGATGAGAGACGAAGACACTTAATCGCCTTTTTTTTAGCTCCATGTTTTTCTTCATAGACAACATTTTAAAAAAAAAAAGTTATCTAGTTAAAACCAAAAAAATGCCCTTTTAAATAGATAACATTTTTGTATATATATCTACGTTTTTTTTTAAAACGTTGTAAAAAAAAATACCACAACGTTTATATAAAAAAACGTCGTGATTTAAGTGTTGTCTATTTAGTACTTTGTACTGATGATAATACATATTGTTTTCTTGGAATATTAATTTAAATTACCTGAGATTCAATGATAAATATTGAGTTTTAAGGAATCGTTCAAATTAAAGGCAATCAATAAGGATAAAAGAAACTATAATTTGATGAATGAAATATATTTTCATGAATTTTCTGATACAGAAAATGGAAAAAACAACGAAAGTTCATGATCTAAAGGCCATGACCTGTCGAATGAAGAGATGGGAATATCTAAAGTTTGGTCATCAATTAAGGCTATCGATCAGGCCTTCAATGCTATCATGCCTTCAACGCTATCATGCCTTCAATACTATCAGGCCTTCGAAGATATCATGTCTTCAAGGCTATCAAGCCTTTAATGCCATCGGGCCTTCAATGCTATTAGAACTTCGAGGATATCAGGCCTTCCAGGCTGTCAGGCCTTCAAGGTCTTGGGCAACTGACTCAATTTTGAAAAAGATTGGTCTTCAATTTATCCATGGCATCTTGAAGCTCCTAAAGTTTACATGATGAAGTAAGTCATTCACATGGTGACGAAAAGTGACTTCCGAATGAAGTGGAACAGCATGATGATGGGAGAGATCCAACCTAACATGGAAGGAAGACATGTCCAAAGAAGGTTAAGAGATGCCACGGGAGGCGGAAGGTCATTCAACCCACCCAAAGTGCTATCCACAATACCCTCCCGAGCAGTCACCAACTTGACGGGATCCTCCTTGGGAGGATGAAAATCAACAATAGTCTAAGAAGGGTTCTTCCTCAAAGAAGTAGGAGTCTCATCGGCACCCTTAAAACTGTCATGTGGAGAAGTTGTAGGAAGGCGTCATGTGGCAAAGAAGACTCGATACCCGCTGCCTCATTTGCGATACTCACAAAGAGCCCAATGGGAACATCATCATCCTCTTTATCAGCATTGGTCTTCGACTTCTTGATTCTAAAGAAAAGAGAAATTTCAAGAGAGGGTAAGAAGGATTACATCGAAGATTTTTCACAATATCCCAGGGGAGCTCCTCAAAGGCTCGCCCTTCTAGGGTTTGCTCCCCTAGAGTTTCCCTCTCCTAGGACTTTCATTTTTGAGGCTTGCAAAATATCAAGCTCCGCGAAGTGTTTAGAAACTAGAATCAAGACTTCAACACTAAAATTTTTTTTGCGCGATCATCTCACCAAAGGCGTGACTCACACACAAGGGGCAAAGGCTTACTGATAGATGGCATAGATATCCTCCAGAGTAGAGGTGCATTCCCCCCAAAAAGTGATGAATATGCATGTAAAGGATCACCATGGTCCTGTTGGATACGAATGTACCTGCATAGCTGGATGCAACGAAGAATGTTGGCCTTCTCTTTAGTATATCCACATAATCAGCATTCCCAAGTATCTCGTCGGTCAAATGTTGTCATTCCTGAAGGTGGTTAGATGAATAAGACAAGAAGTGAAGGAGAATGCTATCAGAATGGAGAAAGTCATCCCAACTTCCACAAGCCGCTGGATATAGAAACAAGCCTTCCTTCTCTGAAGAAGGAAAAGTTGTACGGACATAAGTTTGGACTTGCTTCCAAAACACGTCGAAAAAACCAAAGGAGGGGAACTCTTCCCCAATCATTGAAAAATGGGGCCTCCTTGGTTGTTTCCTTCATCCTTTTAAAAAAAATAGCCTATAGGGTTCAGCCATGTAGACTTCGGCCACCTAGGGGTTGTTCCTTTCACCCCTTTAAAAAAAAGGAAAAAAAAAGATCCTCTATAGGCTTCGGCCATGTAGGCTTCGCCCACCTAGGGATTATTACTTGCACCCCTTAAAATAAATTTCCTCTATAGGCTTCGGCCACCTAGGGGTTGTTCCTTTCACCCCTTAAAAAAATTTTCCTCTATAGGGTTCAGCCATGTTGGCTTCGGCCCCCTAGGGTTCGGCCATGTTGTCTTCGGCCACCTAGGATTCGGCCATGTTAGCTTCAGCCACCTAGGGTTTGTTCCTTTCATACCTCCTAGGTCCTGTTGCTCCACGAATTAACTGCTTGGAACGAATCCTCTTTCGCCGTGAAAATTATAACCTTGCTCTGATGAATTTCGAGGGAAAAAACCAAGATATGATCAAGGTAATGGGGCTCGAAAAATAGAAGAAAAGCTACAATTAATTAGAATATATATATATATATATATATATGAAATAATTATGAGGAGTTCAGAAAATCGAAGGTCTTCCAATCCAAGGAACAGTATAATGTGGCAATTTATATATAATTCTTGATCCTTGATCCAAGGCGTGCGCAAGAAAGGTTCGGGAGTTGAGGCTTATAATGTGGCAATTTATATAAGCTGCATATATATCACAAGAAGTTTACAAGCCCAACTATTGGACAATTGCATGCAAGCAGCACTTGGCCTAATCATGTATACATATGAAGGAGTTAAACTTTGTTGGCTAGTAGGGGAGTAGCATGTACAGCTTCAATGGGGGTCCCTTCTTATTGCAAATAACACCCAAGTAATGCGGCAACAGAACTACCCACTACAATTCGAATGCAAGATATTCGGCCGTGGATTATGAATATCGACTTCTTACTTCTCCAAAATAAGATAAGTAAAGATTTTATTTATTTATTTTGAAAAAAAATAATAAAAAAATAAGATTTTGTTTTAATTCAAAAAAATAAAATAAAATAAGATTTGATTTAATTTGATAAAAAAAAATCTCTCTTTTTAAGATCAAATTAAGAAAGATTTGATTTTATTTCTACAATAAAGAAATATTTGATTTTATTTCCAAAATAAAGAAAGATTTGATTTCATTTCCAAAATAAAGAAAGATTTAATTTTATCTCCAAAATAAAGAGAGATTTGATTTTATTTCCAAAATAAAGTTAAGATTTGACTTTATTTTCAAAATAAAAATTAAGATTTGATTTGGTAAAAGGGGAAGATTTGAGTTACCAAAAGAAGGATTTTATTAGATTGAATTTTATTTGGGGATATTTGATGATCTTTCTTGTTTTAATTTCCAGAAAAATAAGGAAACAAATCTTGGACAAGTTATGGAAAGATTATTGGAGGATTTCCTAATATGTCCAAGGAAGAGCCTTGTTAGGTCTTGCCTCCCCAGGGTTTAACTCTAAGGGTTTGGCTCCATAGAGGTTCCCTCTTCTAGGACCATTGTCTTCAAGACCTGTAAAGTGAAGTCCCACAAAATTGTTCAAAGGCTTGCAGTTTTCTTGAACGATCGTCTATTTAGAAATGCAACTCTCACGCCGGGGGTAAATGTGGGCCCAAGTGTAAAATTAGGGTTCACATGACCTAATTGAATTAAATGCGCAATTAGTGTTCCACAACCTCATTAAATGTACAAATTAGGGTTCGCATAACCTAATGGACTGAAGACAGAAAAGCCGAAAATAAATAGGCGACACCTGGAGAAGCCTCCACGGGTCCCGAGGTAGAAGGCTCGTGCAGGCAGCTCGTTCTGGGAATTGATTAAGGGATTGGATTGGTGGCAAGAAGGCCAGGATGATCTGGGCATTACTCTGACAATTAAAAGGGTATTTTTGGAATTTTCCTGAAAGCATGTGCTTGGAACATGACTACTTTCCAGAAAACCCTATAAATACCCCTTCCATTCCATTAGGAAGGGGACTTCTATTTAGACTCAAGAATTGGATTCTCGGAAGATCAAAGAGGACTCTTTTGGTGACTTAAAGGCTTGGAGATTCCACCTAAAAGCACTAAAAGGGTTTGGACTTCTCTTCAGACTCAAGACTTGGACTCTCAGAAGATGAAAGGGACCCTTTTGGTGACTTAAAGGCTTGGAGATTCCACCTAAAAGCACTAAAGGGGTTTGGACATTCTCTCAACTCGAAGGACTCAAGAAGGCTCTTGAAATCCCTGCTACCCTAACACGGTTCCCAGATTCTAGGATTTCTGTCACGCGTCGTTGGAGTAATCGCCCACCTGTCATTCTCCCCTCTTCAATCAACCAATCAATTCCGTGCTATTTGTGGATTTCTCTCCTCCTTAGCCAACACGAAACCCTAACTGGCAAGACATGATTTCCTTGCCCACAGGTTTATCAATTTAACCTTATGGTTTTGTCATGCTACACTATAACTGATCAACAATTAGCAGTACACACATATAGCACATACTTATAGCACTAAAATATAATTAATATTATATTAATTTTCAAATTCCTTATTCAAAATCCAAAATTAGGGTTTTGAACCATATCCGACTTTACTTTCATTCTTAGACAACTTAAAATTTTAAATTGACTAACCTGCTTAATCTATATCGTATAAATTTCAAAATATTATTACTGATACCAATATTAATAAAATAATAATAATAATAATAATAATTTATTCTTAAAAATACAGATATAATTTTTTGAAAATTTTCGGTCTTTACAATCTTGGTGAACAAGTTAATCCATTGGCAGAACTGGTGATTCATCAACACCAAGTCACACGTCAATTATTCAGTCAGGAGCATGCTAGACTCCTTCCTCTTATTACAAGTAATACACCACTTACTCTAGAAAGTGAAACACTGGAGGAAAAACTTGCAAAAAGAGAAAAAGCTAAAGCCCGTCGGGATTTTGCCAACAAAAGGGAATTCACCTATTTAGGCCAACCGATGGAAGAGATATTGCATATGCTGATTAATGAGGGGAAAATTACAGCACTACAACCTCCAGTCAATCCACGCTCAAGACGGTTTGATGCTAATGTAGTATGTCAATACCACTCCCACTCTCGCGGTCACAGCAGTGAAGAATGTTGGGCACTCCGCCATCTTATTCAGAACATGATAGACAACGGTGACATGCAGATGGAAGATAACGACGGTATATAATTTGAGAGTAGGGACACATTTCCTCCAAAATGGAAGGGAGTCATAGTAGTTATATCATCTGAAGGAGATTTGGCTGCCACACCACTTATAATTTCACCAATTCAGCTCAAAGGAGTTGAAAACCCTTTAAAAGTGGTTGCACCAAAGCCAATCATATTATCGTTCAGGCCACAGTATCCTGTTGTCAGCCTCAAGAAAGTGCCATGGAATTATGGAGAGGCTGAAGGATCTACATCCAACACAACTGCTTTAGTGTCCAAAGAAAATCAACTTTACGTTCCTCAACGGGTGATGAAGCCTATCATCAAATAAAAGGGGAAAGTTCCCGTGGAGGAGATTGAAGAATTCCTCCATACAATGTGACACAATGAAGCCAAGGTGGTTCTAAGCTTGAAAGAAGTTCCACAACAGATTTCTATTTTGGACTTGGTTTTCTCTTTAGAAGATCATCGGAAGGACTTACTGAAAGTATTAGAAGAAGCCCACTTACCAAAAATAGTGGATGTTAAAAAATTCCATCATCTGGTAGATCACATCTTCAACAACAACGTGATATCCTTCATTGATGATGACATACCTCCCAAAGGGATGGGTTAGTGCAAACCGTTGCACATAGCGGTTATGTGTAATAACACGATATTTTCTATATAATTAAATCAGGAATTTTGCGTATAAATTTTTTTATTATTATTATTTTAAAAGTGAGAATGCGTGAAAGGTAATGTGTATGTATTTATGTGATGAAAATAAAATATATTTATTACACGAATGATTACAAATAATTTTATTTTAGAATTATTAATCATTATAAATTATATTCTTATAATAATTAATTTTATAGTAGAAATGTTTTTATTATTTATTTTCCATGAAAATAAGATTATTATGTTATTTAAATAATATACAAAATAATTATAAAATTATTATAATAATTATTTTATTTTATTATATGAATTTATTTCAGATTAGTTAAGTTAATTATTTTTAACTTAATTAATAATGTTGTATATGAAAGATAAATTAGATATGGAATCCAAACCCTAATTTTGGATTCTGATCAATGGATGAGAATAATATTATAATATTAAGTATATTTCAGTGCTATAAATATTAACTGTATGTGTGCAATATTAATTTGTGAAACAGTTTTGATGGAACAGTAGAAAACCCTAGTATAATGTCAACGCTTTAGCATTGCTTTAATGAACCCTAATTTGAAATTCAAATTAGAGTTCAAGACAGTTAAGTAATTGTGTTAGGTGATTAATGATATGTATTATTGATTATAACATTAATTAGCAAAAACCTAATTATCAGAAACCCTAATTAGTAATTATAAACCCTAATTAATATGTGGAGACCCTAGTTGATTAGAAACCTTAAAGTCATTTACGATTGTAAGAATTTGTTATGTCGTTTTGTAATCATGATATTGTGATAATATGTCTAACGACAGATATTATGCTTAATTAGGGAAAACCCTAATTATTAAGAAACCCTAAATCTTAAAATTAGAAACCCTAATTATAAATTTGTAACCCTGATTGCTATTGTAAGCCCTAATTACTAAATTAGTAATCTTAATGATAATTTGTGAAACATAAACCTAAATTTTTATGTTTTATGTAATTAGGAAACCTAAATTAATTTCGAAATCCTAATTGATAATTTTAGAAACTAAAAATTTTATTTTTGGCCTAACTAGAAATCCTATAATTTTGTGCTAAACCTTAGGGTTAAACCCTAAGGGTCAAACCCTAAAGGTTTGCCAAGTTACCATTTAGCCATTAAATTTACAACACAAATGACCTATTTACCCTTTTTGCATTATTTGCACATAACTTGTAAATCTTGCCATGATCTAGAGTTGGTGAACTAACCTAGAAATCCCATGTGCCAAAATCTACCCATATCAGCCACGGATTGCCAGCCATATACATTACCACATCATATATATAGATTATGAGAGAGAAAAGTACACAAAATTAGCTCATTTTTCTCTCATACACCCAACCAAGTCTCTATCTCTCTAAACCCACAAAAATAAAAAGTTATTCAGTCCCATATTCAAGCCCCACTATTACCATAAAAGATCTAGAAGCTTAGAATCAAGATTGATCATGAAAGGTCTAAAACCCTAAGCTAAAAATTTGATCTTTGATTTCATGTTAGATGTTAGTTTTTGTATGTTAAACATGTTGTATGGAGTATAACTAAGTGATCTGGACTGATAGATGTTAGATCTATAACATCTATAAGCTCAGATCTAGTGTTTTTGCAAATATGGAAAAAAATTAAAAAGTGGTCTGACAACGAATGTCAGACCCTGTAAATCTCAGTCTGTTATGTGTTTTTGTTGTTTAAATGTTTAAACATGTTGTCTGTTATGAGGTCTTTCATCTGGTACTTGAATCAAAGTTATAGCATGAACCAACTGGAAGTTATTCACGGTCAAAACTCGTTGACCGGGCATGACCAAATGATTTCTGGGTAACCTAGAAATCGTATTTCAGTAACTGACAACGTTTTTAATCGTTTTGATCTGTCAAATGTTAAGTGATTGGTTGATGTTATTGCAACTAGCTTGTAGTGTGTCATGTGGACTCTATGTGCATAGCTTTAAATTCCATAAATATTCAGTAGATCGAGCATAGTAAATGGTCAAACTAAGCTTATCGATCACGAATGGCGTTTCTGGAATTTCCAGAAACCAGTTGAACCTTCTTTCGGACATGGTTTAACTGGGAAATATCTAGCGATTGTGTTGTTGTTTTATTGATTTTATGATTAGATCTCTTTATTTACATGTTGTCAACACACTGAAAGTATTAGATCACATAAAGCAAACCCAGAACGCAAGATATAAGGATCGAAAGTGGGCATCTAAGACTGTTCTTCAATTCTGAAAAACCCAGAAATTGAAGAACATGTCTGACAACGTTTTTGAGAGTTGATAACTCTTTGATATGTTGTTATATTTCCATGAAACTTGATTCTAGTTTTAGTGTTACACTAATACTACAACCTGGACACCATAACAAGCCTTGATAACAACAAGATCTAGGTTTAATGTCTGGTCAAAGTGAACACCTCAAACTCTGACATGAGTTTCTGGATAGGCTCAAGAACAGCTCAATAACACCTATAGCGACAGTTGCGTCGCTATAGGGCCCATTAGCGATAGTTATTTATAAAATTAATTATTTTTATTAAATAATTAGTATTAATTAGTTTTAATTATTAAAATGCAAAATAAATTACTAAAAATTATTTTAAAGCACGAAAATTAGTTTTTAATAATTTTAATATATTTCATAAATATTTACTATTTTTGAAATATTAAAGGTATTTAATTTATTTAATTGTTATATTAAATAAATTATTTTAAAATGATTTTAATACTTAAAAAATCTTTTAAAATTATATTATGGTATAAGAAAATAATTTAAGTTAATTTTAATGACTTTTAATATTTTTATGATGAAATTTCATTCATAAATTAATATTAATGATAAATAAATTATATAATAAAAGTATTAAATAAATTATAAAAAATATAATTAATGATTTAAAATTATATAAAAATAATTTAAAGGTTATAAAAATATTTTAAGTTATAAAATATAACTTTTGATATTTTGTCATGAAAAATATTAATATTTTAATATTAATGATATTAGATTTATTTAATATTTATATTAAATAAATTATTTTAAAAATGATTTAAATATTAGAAAAATCATTTTAAATAAAAATAAAGATTTTAAGAATATTTTAAGTTATAAAATATAACTTTCAATATTTAAAGGTAAATTTCATATTAAATGATATTTGATTTATTTAATAATTATATTAAATAAGTAGTTTAAAAATGGTTTTATTAATTTAAAAATCATTTAAAAGGGATATAAATGAATTAAAAATATTTTTAAGTTATAATTAATAACTTTTAATATTTTGATAAGTAATGCATTAATATTTAAAATTAATGGTAATTATTTAAAAGTGATTTTAAATATTTTAAAAATCATTTAAGGGTAATATTAGTACTTTAAAAATATTTGAGTTATTATAAATAACTCTAATATTTTATAATGGTTTCATTAATAGTTTAATATTAATTAAATATTAATGATAATAGAATTATTTGATATTTAAATCATTTAATAATGATTCCAATGTTTGAAAAATCATGATAAATTATAATAATTGTTTAAAAATTATTATAAGGCTATGAAAAATCGTATGACTAATATTTACATCTATTGAACTATAGTATAGAGTCTTAGACTCGATAATTACCCGATAAAACCGTCGGTACGCCGACATGTTTCAGAAATTGATCTGGACTTATATAATTTGTTTGTATATGTGTTTGTTTGTGATCCAATGACTATGAAACATATGTGACAATGTGATTAGGTTATGTGCTGACTGCAATAAGTAGTATTATGTGTTATGATATGTTATTCTAATCGATAGAATGACCTTGTTAATGATAGGTTGCTATATAAAAGATAAAACTAAGTTGCGTAATTGTAAACAGCTGACCAGGAAAGTATCCTACCTTTGCATTTACTTTATGCAATGGATATAAGTAAGAAAGTTTTAGAATTATATTATTATTGTGCCAGATTATAAACCATATTATTATATATATTATATCCAATTATTATTTATTAGTACAGTATTATTGTTTAATTTAGATATTTATTTTGTTCGTCAATTTCTAAATATGGTTATACAAGTGTCCCCACTTATATAATCATTGTATTTAATCACATATTGATATATACTTATTAAATTCCATTATGTATACCTTAATTAAAAGCCGTCTAGCTATTTGATCTAGCTAGACACAGATTTAGAAATATCATTGAATATGATAAAACTTTATTTTATCCAACCGAATTGTTTTGGTTTGGAATCTCGACTAAGTATGAACATCCCGAATATGGGAAAACATTTATGTCCCCATGGCAGAAAAGATGAACGATAATATCATTCTTGCATGCAATATTGATCAATACAGGGTCCATGGGATGTACACCCTCGCGCCCATAAGTTATTACGGTTTGCAGATGAAGTTCTGTTTAACCTTTTCGAAAATAGAAAACAATGTTCATAGACTTTTGACGACCCTATATATATAGTCAATGCGTAGTTTCAAAATTTTGATATAGAATTGTTATGTTATTATTATTGGTTCAGTTTACTTCACAACTGTTGATTCGCTGTAGAAGTGTAATACAAAGAAAATATTTATTTCTTTCAGCCTATATTTATAATTGCTATTACTTGTTGGGCACTCAAATTCTTATCCTTGCTTAATTTAAATGTTTTTAGTTAAGTCTGAACAACCAGAAGATTCGGATAAAGAACAAAGGAAAAGTTAAGCAAAAAGAATAAGTGTTATGGTATTCTATGTAATACTATAACTTTATTAAGGCAATGATATTTATTATTATCATGTATTATAATGAATGTAGTAAAGGTTGCGTACTTGAGATTAGACTCTGATATATGTAAATTAAGTTTGGTATTTATATTACTGTTATTATTATTAGTATTATTTTCGCTCATAGAAATGGTATCGTAAAGCATTGAATTCGAGTTTCAAGTACCTGAATTTGGGGGCGTTACATCATTATATCAGAGCTTTAGGGTTAAAAACCTTAGGTGGGATAGACCTTAAGCTATAACCTTGGGACAGAGGGAAACGTTGAAAATACAAATAACTCATATAGAGTTTAAAAAGGAGATGAATTGAATAAGTTCATCGTCAAATCAAATAAAAGATAACCTATATAAAACTATTATTTGTTGTGTGTATATATTATGTGCTAATCAAGATAGTTTGTGTGTAGATGTCAAATAGAAAAGGATTAGGATACCCTCAGATCGTAAAGAAGGAGTCAACCTTCATGACCGAGCCAATGTCAAAACCAATAGTTAAAATAGAGGTTCACAGTGAAAGCAACCCTAATGAGGTGGATATTATGGAAAAGTGTAGTACCGGACCCAGAAGCAATAGTATAACTTATAGGTAGAGTATAGTTAAAGAATATATGGTCAAGCTCGAGTTCTTAAACTCATATGTTTGTGGTGAGTTTTTTAAACTCATAATGTGTGGTAAGTTTGACGAATTTGGTATAGTTGGGTGTGAATGGATTATTGAGGATAATATGAATAGATAGATTACTACGCAATTGATCTTTAGTGAAGGGGTAAGAGATAAGTAGTATTAGTATTACATGAATATGTATGATTCTATGTTGTGTATATAATAGGTATGTCTGTATAAGGTAAGGATAAGTGGGTTTTATACCTACTTATTGGATATCAATTTACGTGAATTATGCCCATCTCAAGTACATTTTAGTCTGTTTTAGTCGCATTTCACGATTATTTTACATTGCATGTACTGAGAACTCCTTTTGGCATAAAAGTACAGGAAATGGCGTACTTTGGTGGTGTTGGATGGCAAGAGGCTATTGGATGCATGGCTCAAGGCTTACAGATGCACGGCATGAGAATGTAGTGAAGCAAAGGGACTGATAATGAAGGAAGGAAGGAAAAGAATGAACAAGTAGCGATGCTTGATGGCGACATGACGTAACCCGTAACTAGAGTACGGTGATGAAGCCATGCGGCCAAGGCGTAACATGCTTGAGGACGCGTGCCCACGCGAGCACCTGGCCAGACAACTCCACATCTCGCAAGTTTGGCGCCGCATGAGGAATATCTTGGGAATCGCAGCATGCGCGTATGATGGTCAAAGCTTCGATTTGTTTTATTTTAATTTCCAATTTTAATGGGTTGTAATTGATTAAAAACGATATCTGACTGGTGTCAGACATATCATTGATTACTGTTGACGTATTTTTAATATCGTAACTAGGGTTTACACATTGGGAGAGATTCCAATGAAGAACGAAGCCAAAACTCCATCTTTTCTAATTCTTCTTGGGATTCTCTGTCGGTGTGGATTATTATTATTGTTTTGCTAGAATTTTTATGAGGAGTTGAACGTTAACTTTGGTTTAAAATCTGCAATTGGGTTTGATCGTTTCTATCCTTCATCTTTCAATTGTTTGCTTGTGAATCATGTTTAGCTTTGATCCCATAATGGCTTTTGGTTCAGTCATGAACTAAACTCCATTATGGGATTCTAACGGATTTTAATATGTAGTTTAGTTGCATGCTTGATTGTTGGGGCTGTTTTATATATCATATGGGATTTTTATTATGATTGTTTTGCATGTATGAATACTTGATCACCATTCGTTTCAGTACTTGCATGGAATTGACAATGAACACGTAAGTATGGACTGTAATCATGATAGCATATGTATATGGGGCTGTTTTATATGGCTTGTGTATTTTGTGAATGAGATAGACATATACATATTCACCGTATGAGTTAAAATAAGGGCTTGTGCATAAATTCAATATGATTGCAATTTCACATAGACATATAGTGATTTTGGTTATATTGATGATTATATGGAGTCTATCATTTGTGGATGTTGTGTAAGTATGTCATGGTGCATTGAAAAATGGCTATGACTCTATTAGTTCTCTTGGCTACTTTCCTGTGCTATGTGAATAATTCTTGCATGATAGTGGTAATTGGATGAAATATTAAATGAAGTTAGGATCCCATTATTTCCAGAATTAGTTTATTTCATTGTTATTTTTGTTTTAATTGTTATCTGCAATTAGATTAATTCACCAATTATAGTCATTAGTTTAAGCATATAAGTATAGTGATTTAATTGATGCATAATAGTTTAAATTTGACAACTTTCTCTGTGGGATCGATACTCTACTTACTCTGTATTACTTGTTGACACATGTATGCTTGCATGAGTTAGAGCTCTTTTATGAAGCTGAAAAAGAGAGGCAATGAAGTTTTTAAGGCTTGAATTCTTGGGAGAGGCGTTAATTTAAATAATTATCATCAGTTTCAAGCTATATTGTATGACTTAGACAATTCTGATCATTTCTCATTTCTATTTTTGTTTTGTTTTTGGTTTCATGTACTTGTAGATTTTTATGCACACGAGATCATCAAACTCAGAATTAACACCAGCGCAGGATAACATCAACGGAAAAGGTTGGAAAGCAAGTGTACGGAGAAATTTGCAAGCTCAGTTAGAAAGTACAACTTTTAATATGGCAGAAGAATAGAGAATTGAGCAAAGAGAAGAGCACCAGGCTCTAAGAGATTATTTCATGCCAAATATAAATGGACTACAGTCTAGCATAGTCAGACCGACAATAGCAGCGAATACTTTTGAGATTAAATCGGGCACTATTCAGATGGTGCAGAATTCAGTTCAGTTTGGGGGTGTTGTTACAGATGATCCGAACGAACACTTATTGAGATTTATTGAGATTTGCGATACTTTCAGATACAATGGTGTGACGGAGGATGCTATTAGACTGAGGTTGTTCCCATTCTCATTGAGGGATAAGGCGAGGAGTTGGCTTCATTCTTTGCCATCAAGGTCAATCACTACATGGGAGGATTTAGCACAGAAATTTTTAGCCAAGTTCTTTCCAATGGCTAAGACTGCAAAAATGAGAACAACTATCTCTCAGTTTGAGAAACAACAGGGCGAGTCCTTATATGAAGCATGTGAGAGATATAAAGAGATGTTGAGGAAGTGTCCGCATCACGGTATGCCAGATTGGATGGTGATCTACTCATTTTATAATGGATTGGGATGGCAGTCGAGACCTATTGTGGATGCAGCTGCAGGAGGGGCATTATGGGCAAAGAGTTATGACGAGGCCTATACACTTATCGAGACTATGGCTGTAAATGACAACCAGAATCCTACAGCTCGGATGCCACAGCCCAAGGTTGCAGGTGTGTTAGAGGTTGATGCTATTACCCAGTTGTCGGCACAGATGGCAGTGATGGCAAAGAAAATAGATACACTGGCAGAAAGCAAAGTAAAGACATGTGCCTTTGTATATGAGATTTGTGCAGGGTCACACTCCACGGATCAATGTGCTATCAGCTCGAAGTCGGTACAGTATGTGAGCAACTACAGGAAAGACCAAGGTCAATTTTAGAACACATACCACCCCAACAACCAAAATCATCCAAACTTTAGTTGGTCAAATAACCAAGGACATCAGCAGAATCAGTTTCAGTCGAACCAATAGTTTCAGCCACAGTCATCTCAGCCACAGTTTTCATCAAAACCACCGTTTCCACCGGGATTTTCTCAACAACAACAACAACATCACACTCCAGTTGCACCACAGCCAGAAAAGAAATCAGAAATGGAGGATATGTTGTTGAAAGACATGGCAAACACAGAAGTTATAATTAAAAGCCAAGCAGTGGCTATCAAGAATTAGGAGACTCAGATGGGACAAATGGCGAGCATGCTTAACAACAGGCCCCAGGGTTCATTGCCAAGTAACACTGAGACAAATCCAAGAAGAGACGGGAAGGAACAAAGTCAAGCAATCACATTGAGATGCAGGAAAGATCTGGCGAAGTACTACAAGTCACGCGCTTGGCGCCTAATTATACTTAAGGAAGCCATGATCACAAGCAAGGCGTAATGATTGACTAAAGAGCAGGAAAATCAGGAAAATTCTGAGGTTCCGCAGGAAGAGAAAGATAAAGCAGGTTCAGAGGAGAAGCTCAAGAGTTCAGTACCACCAATTCAACCTCAAGTACCGTATCCACAAAGATTAAATAAGCAAAGGGAAGATAAATAGTTTAGCAAGTTCTTGGAGGTATTCAAAAAGCTGCAGATCAATATACCTTTCGCCGAGGCATTAGAACAAATGCCGAGCTATGCAAAGTTTATGAAGGGTATATTGTCAAGGAAGAGAAGACTAGATGAGTTTGAAACAGTAGCCTTGACAGAGGAATGCAGTGTAGTGCTTCAACAAAAATTACCTCCAAAGCTGAAGGATCCGGGCAGCTTCACAATTCCGTGCACAATCGGGAATATGAGCTTTAGTAAGTGTTTACGTATCCACGGGGAATTGTTGAAGATGTGTTGGTAAAGGTGGACAAGTTTATCTTTCCGGCTGACTTCATTATTTTAGACTACGAGGAAGACAAAAGTATATCAATCATACTAGGGAGACCATTCTTAGCCACAGGTAGAGCTTTAATAGACGTGCAAAAGGGGGAACTCACAATGCGTGTTCATGATTAAGAGGTCACCTTCAACATCTTCAAAGCCATGAAGTTCCCAATAGATGAAGAAGAGTGTTTCCGGATTGATTTGGTGGATCGAGGCCTAAATGATAAGGTACAGAAACTAGGGAATTATGGACCGTTGAGGTGTGTAACGAGTGAAAATTCAGAGTTGAAGGTAGAGCCATTGACGAAAGCTGAAGTCATTAAATTTCGGGGTGAGGTGGACAAGCAGGAAGTCACCTCAATTCTTCCTTCGATGTGATATTCAGAGGCAGTCAAGCTAATTGACTATAACTTAGCGCTTGATGGGAGGCAACCCATTGTTTTCGGCTCTACTTAGTATTTATTTAGTTCAAGTTATTTGGTTTAGCTTATTTTCATTACTTGTTAGGATAGTGTGAGTACCTTTAGTCCGTTCATTGCATTGAAATTAGGGTGACAGAATAGGCATTCATGTTTATTTATTAAACCATGATCTGATAAGGTCTATTGATGTATTGCAGGTGTATTGGATAGCACGCATTTTTTTCTTGTAGAGTCTAAAAATAAACACAGCAGTGCAGGAAGCAAGGTTGTGCGGCCGCACGATGAACACAGCACAAGACCATGAGCCCGCGCGCTATACATATCAGACCAAGAATACCATTCGCTCGATCGTGCATGAACCACATTGAATTATCGCGCGGCCGCGCGCGACATATGACTGAAGTAGTTTTAAAAATTTTTAAAACGTGTTGGGGACCATTTGGACTCTTATTTGATATCATAACAAAAGCGAAATTCTCTCAGTCTCTATAACGCACGTCTCCTTCTCTCTATCAGTTACAAATTGAAGCCGTACATCTCTGCATTACATTCCCACGATCATCTCCACGTTCAAGGCCCATACCCACGCTCTCATCCACTGCTATAAAGCTAGGGTTCTGATTTGGTTATGCGAAATAAGTTTGAAGGTTATCACATCACAAGTTCTCATTCACTCTCAGTAATTTCATCTGCATTCTCGCTCAATTATTTGCAAATGGGTCCGAAAAGAGCTCGCTCAGCTTCATCCTCTTCCTCATCTTCCTCTGGCAGTCAAGGGGAGGAAGTGGTTGATCACACCAAGTTTCTGGATTTGGAAGCCCAGCAGGAGTACTACAGAATCGTTACCAAAACCTTTGTGAAAGAAAGAGGGTTCAAACCTGAGGAACAAGATGGTCAGTTGTGTGCCATGATTCGTGAACGAGTATGGACTGGCTTGGCTGCGACTCCTATGCCAATTCCGATGGGCATAGTCCGAGAATTTTATGCTAATGCGAAAGGCACTATGAGCGGTATATGTGACACCCATCTTGAGTCGCCAATACATGGTACAAAATTCAAATACAACTTAATTATACAATAGTCGTGTAAAGTACAACAAAATACATGCTGTGAGTTTTAATACAAATATTGCCTACTAGACAATATCCACTCTTAGAATAAGTCCTCAATACATTTATTGTCACACTATTTGACAGAATAGTGAGGACTACTAGCTAACACTATCATCCAGAACATTACTCCATTCCCAGAGCTAAATCCATTTACATTCTCATTTCACAAGAGAACAGTGAAAGAAAGGGTGAGCTCAACTAGCCCAGCAAGAAATATTATGACTAAGATAATGCAGAATAAATTATCATTAGTCTCCAACAATGTTAAATTGATAAATATAATAGACATCAGGTTTAACTGCGGCAGATCAAGCAATCCATTAAAAGAGTCAAGTAGAGAATAAAATCTACTATCTTTTATGATTTAAGAAGTTTTTCATCACTTTTATCGCTGAGACTCAGCTTAATAAATAATCCACATCATCCCTACACTACGGACAAGGATATTCATTAGGGTCACGACCACAAATTCCATACACTACGGGCCAAGGATATTTGTGTATTCATCAATGGTCATGATCATGCCAACAACTGTCCATCAATGCACTACGGCCAATGAGGACTTTTACCACATCACTTGTTACATTACTGGTCATGATTACAATCAATAATCCACGGTCATAACCATACCAAGTCCATCCATGCTCTACAGGCCATAGATGACTTTTAAAAAAATATAAACATAAGGATGATGACAATGATATAAGAATTCAATAAAACAAGATCATGAATTAATTTATTTAGGAACTAATAACGTCCAAATTGTCAACATGATACTGCTTTGTAGAGTAAAATTCAAGAATGCTCAGAAGAATATTTCCATGAAAAATACTGGATGAAGCGCAAATATCAAGGATATTCCACTAATTTCATGGAGTATAGAAGTCAAAATTTTAACCAACTGAGTATAATAACGAATGGATTAACAAAAGAAATCACCATGCATGCGGATTGCCAGCATAGACAAAGTTATTCTAACGAATAATAATAATAACGGAACCGGTCGGTGAAATTCACACATCGCGAGGATGTTCTAACGAGAATAATAAGTGCGGAATAATAAATAATGGAACCGTGTCCCAAGCATAAAATGCACGACGGGATATTCCAACGAATAATAAATAAAGATGTAACTAGGTCCGATGTAAAACACATGCATGTGATATTCCAACGAATAATAATAAAGAGACGGAACCAGTCCTTGTAAAACACACGTACGAGATATTCCAACGGAATATAAAGACATGTAATAATAGAAGAATGTCACCAAGTATAGGGTAGCTCACGTATCTGAGTTATTCCAATGTAATAATAAGGAATGGAATAATGAAGTTCTCTTCATGAATACAAAAGAATAATATCCCTTACAAAGAAAAATAAAAATATTTGGTAGGGCGAGGATATTCTTTAAGAAAACTTTAACTACGCTCAAAGCTTCTTAAAACTCTAAAGAAAATACGCTCAAGATTATAGAAGAGAATTTCTTTGAATTTCTGGTGTGATTTCTATTCTAACTAAGCATCCTATTTATAGGAGAATTGAAGGGGCACTTTGTAAGAAAAATTCACGGATGAAAAAAATATTGCTAACTCATGGATGCAAAAAGTCCATCCTTCAACCAATAAGAATTAAGCAACAATATAATATATATATATATAAACCACACATGTTTTTAATTTATATATAACAATATTATATAACCACCACTTGATTTTATCCCCCAAAAACCAACATCAATCCCCCACACCCCCAAAATCACTTTCACTACACTCTTACACCTTTCACTATCACACACCCACTCACATCTTACACCCATCACTATCATACTAACTTTCCCACCATTTCCCATTTACACATATATTATATATATACACACATCATGTAAAATATATATATATATATATATATATATATATATATATATATATATATATATATATATATTCCTCCCCTATCACGTAACTCCCATTTCAAAAATTAATTCTTCAACACATATGGGCCCCTACATGTGGCCCCCCACATGTAGGCCCCACCTTTAAATAATTGTCTACTGATTATTTTGAAAAATGGGTAAATAGGGGTCCATAAAATAAGCAAAACTTCATAAAAATCACCTTAATAATTTTAACAACATTTATCATCTTTATTACAATTCATAATATTAATCGACTGTGTCGTTCCTGGAAAGAGGGGGCTTTCCAATAAGGATTTCTCCCTATTGGCGCGCAATTAGGTGACCAAACCTCTCATTGGCAGAACTTCTAGACATCGTTTATATTGTAATTTATAATATTAATAACTCTGTCATTTCAATTATTGATTTAATAATATATAAAATATCGACAATAATTGAATCAAATAACGTGAGATACTATGCAACAATTACTATAGCAATAATTGAACAAAATGAGTGACTTCTCACGTAAGCATTAATAACCAATACTGTGTGCTACTATGCAACCACGCCAGACATCGCATTTCTTTACTACTGAAAGTAGTTCAACAATGATTAATTAAAAACTTCCGCCGTTATTTTCAGTAAAATATTTTTGTCGTCTTCTTAATCCGACAATAATTCCGTTGTGGGGTCCACCAATGATTGTGCCATCGTACGAATATTCCCCGACACAAAGAATATTCCCTGACCAATCGAATATAATACAACAACTTGCATACTTTGTAAAATTTATAAATACTACCCACTACTATAACATTATATCAAATCCATACCATAATATTCAAACAAATTATTTTGAGAAAATTAAATTTTTATTCATAAAATCTGGGGTCTCACAATCTCCCCTCCTTATGAAATTTTGCCCTCGAAATTGACGTACGTACCTGGTATGCCGAACAGGTGAGGATACCTCGACTTAATTTCATATTCTAACTCTTGAGGTATAACCTTTGAGTGTTGAATACGATTCTTCTTATCCAAGATTTTAACACATATCTCCTCAAACGTTAAATCATCCGCTATCTCGTCCGGTTCTAAATTAATAATGTGGTTTGGGTCGTCCACATATTTATGTAACATCAATATGTTAAAAACGTTATGAACACGCCGACATACTTGGCGGTAAAAGCGAGTCTATAGGACCACGATTCCTACTCGATCAAGGATTTCAAATGGGCCAATTAAATTGAGGGTTGAGATTTCCTCTCTTCATCAATTCTTGCTTCTAGAATAACGCCTCTTGAACCTTCTTCTTCACATTCATCGACTTGAATGTGTGTAGTTTGAAATGGCTTTAACTTTATCGATTAAAAGTCGATTCTACTCAGATATTCGTTATCTTCACGTGAGTCCTAGATTTTTAACTCTATCTTCATCATTTGTAAGTTATCTGAAAATCGGTCTTTGTTTTAACAACATCGCATCGTAATACGCTTGATCTGAACTTCTACTCAACGCGTCGCCTACCACGTTCGCTCTTCCACGATGATATTGAATGGTATGATCGTAATCTTCAACAGCTCGAGCCAACGTCTTTGGTGCATTATACGTTCATTTTGGTTGAAGAATATTTAAGGGTTTTAGAAATGGGTTTTGTACTGGGGTCAATACAAAATTCAATTTCACGCTCTAGGGGTAGGCCAGGAAGTCTTCAAGGATACGTTAAGAAATTTGTTAACAATAGAAATATCATTCAAAACTGTGACTCTCATCCAAGACTTGGATAACACGTCACATTGATACCTATCAACTTGCCATCGTCATTCACAACGTTTCCTACGGAAAGTCTGGCTTCGGTGCATTCCACACAAGGAAGTCAACAACGAAAGGATTGAGCTCTTTACTTATGGCTTGATATAACAGTGTTGACTCACTATCGCGCTCCAGTAACTGAGCCCTATTAACAACATCTGAATACAAACAAAGTTTATGAGAAATGAGGTATTGACGTATCTCGGGTTTCAAACCTCTTAGAAATATCCGCGTCATTCTCTCCTCAATATCAACCAAATGGGACGCAAACCGGGACAACTCGGCAAACTTGGCTTCGTACTGCGATACGGTCATATTATTTTGCTCTAGTTTAATGAACTCTACCTCTTTTATGTGACGAATACTTTCGGCAAAGTACTTGTCGTTGAACAGTTCCTGGAACTTCTCCCAAGACATCTTCGGTCTGGCGGGTTGGAGTCGTTTTGATTTTCTACCAAGAATCGCCTCGCACACGCATGACATGAAGGTGGCAAAGGGAACCTTTTGCTCCTCGGAGTAACCCAAGACATCAAATATCTTGTTGATCTGTTTAATCCACGTTTCCGCCTTAAGTGGTTTTGCTTCTCCAAAGAACTCCGGTGGTCCTAGTTCCTTAAACTTCTTGGCGGTGACCATCCGAGAGTTGCCAGTGTTTCCACCTGCATTTTGCACAGGAGCCTCTCTCGCCTGATGTTGCATGAATTGCATAAAGCCCCAAAACATTCCATCGTTCATCATTTGGTCAGTGTTGTTATTTGCCTGAGGAACGTCGCCTTCCTGATGCACATTATTCTGATTATTAATCTGTGGAGACTTAACGGTCTCCTGTGCTCCATTGATGTTCTCAACATTCTCAAAGGCCATTTTCAAATACTGCCACAAAACAAGGGTTAATTAACATATCACATATTATCCCTATACTCTGACCAACCAATTAAATAACAAATAAACTTAGGTAGGTCATACTAGCGAAAGAATTCCCCGTCTCTCCACACCTAGTTCTTGTCTCACATCTTAGCCAGGGATCATATCCCTAACTTTGATACCAAATGTGACGCCCCCAAAATAGGTATTCATCACCCATCTTGAGTCGCCAATACATGGTACAAAATTCAAATACAACTTAATTATACAATAGTCGTGTAAAGTACAACAAAATACATGCTGTGAGTTTTAATACAAATATTGCCTACTAGACAATATCCACTCTCAGAATAAGTCCTCAATACATTTATTGTCACACTATTTAATGTAATAGTGAGGACTACTAGCTAACACTATCATCCGAACATTACTCCGCTCTCGACTTCGTCCCGAAGAACGTTCTCATTTCCTGAAGAGAACAGTGAAAGAAAGGGTGAGCTCAACTAGCCCAGCAAGAAATATTATGACTAAGATAATGCAGAATAAATTATCATTAGTCTCCAACAATGTTAAACTGATAAATATAATAGACATCAAGTTTAACTGCAGCGGATCAAGAAATCCATTAAAAGAGTCAAGTAGAGAATAAAATCTACTATCTTTTATGATTTAAGAAGTTTTTCATCACTTTTATCGCTGAGACTCGACTAATAAATAATCCAATCATCCACCTTTTACTGACCAAGTATATTCATTAGGGTCACGACCACAAATTCCATGCACTACGGGCCAAGGATATTTGTGTATTCATCAATGGTCATGATCATGCCAACAACTGTCCATCAATGCACTACGGCCAATGAGGACTTTTACCACATCACTTGTTACATTACGGTCATGATTACACTGAATAATCCCTGGTCATAACCATACCAAGTCCATCCATGCTCTACAGGCCATAGATTACTTTTAAAAAAAAAATATAAACATGAGGATGATGACAATGATATAAGAATTCAATAAAACAAGATCACGAATTAATTTATTCAGGAACTAATAACGTGCAAATTGTCAACATGATATTGCTTTGTAGAGTAAAATTCAAGAATGCTCAGAAGAATATTTCCATGAAAAATACTGGATGAAGCGCAAATATCAAGGATATTCCACAAATTTCATGGAGTATAGAAGTCAAAATTTTAACCAACTGAGTATAATAATGAATGGATTAACAAAAGAAATCACCATGCATGCGGTACTTCGCATAAACAGAGTTATTCCAATGAGAATAATAATAATCTTAACCGTCGGTGAAATTCACAATCGCGTGATATTCCAACGAGAATAATAAGTGCGGAATAAAAATAATGGAACCCGTCCCACGTAAAACGCATGCATAAGATATTCCAACGAGAATAATAAATAAAGATGTAACCCAGTCCTGTAAAAACACACGATGGTGATATTCCAAATGAATAATAACAAAAGGCGGAACCGTGTTTGATTGTAAAACACACGAGACATGATATTCCAAATGTAATATAAAGATGAATAATAGAAGAATGTCACCAAGTATAGGGTAGCTCAGCGTATATAGGTTATTCCAATGAAATAATAAGGAATGGAATAACAGAAGTTCTCTTCATGAATACAAAAGAATAATATCCCTTACCGTAAAAAAAAAATATTCTGATTGGTAGGGCGAGGATATTCTTTAAGAAAACTTTCACTACGCTCAAAGCTTCTTAAAACTCTAAAGAAAATACGCTCAAGATTATAGAAGAGAATTTCTCTGAATTTCTGGTGTGATTTCTATTCTAACTAAGCATCCTATTTATAGGAGAATTGAAGGGGCACTGTGTAAGAAAAATTCACGGATGAAAAAATATTGCTAACTCATGGATGCAAAAAGTCCATCCTTCAACCAATAAGAATTAAGCAACAATATAATATATATATATATATATATATATATATATATATATATATATATATATATAAACCACACATGATTTTAATTTATATATAACAATATTATATAACCACCACTTGATTTTTATCCCCCCAAAACCAACATCAATCCCCCACACCCCCAAAATCACTTTCACTACACTCTTACACCTTTCACTATCACACACCCACTCACATCTTACACCCATCACTATCATACTAACTTTCCCACCATTTCCCACTTACACATATTATATATATATATATATATATATATATATATATATATATATATATATATATATATATTCCTCCCCTATCGTAACTCCCATTTCAAAAATTAATTCTTCAACACATATGGGCCCCACATGTGGCCCCCAATGTGGGCCCCACCTTTAAATAATTTTCTACCGATTATTTTGAAAATTGGGTAAATAAGGGTCCATAAAATAAGCAAAACTTCATAAAAATTACCTTAATAATTTTAACAACATTTATCATCTTTATTACAATTCATAATATTAATCGACCAGGTCGTTCCCAGGAAAGAGGGGGCTTTCCAATAAGGATTTCTTCCTATTGACGCGCAATTAGGTGACCAAACCTCTCATTGGTAGAACTTCTAGACATCGTTAATATTGTAATTTATAATATTAATAACTCTGTCATTTCAATTATTGATTTAATAATATATAAAATATCGACAATAATTGAATCAAATAACGTGAGATACTATGCAACAATTACTATAGCAATAATTGAACAAAACTAAGTGACTTCTCACGTAAGCATTAATAATCAATACTGGTGCTACTATGCAACCACGCCAGATTCATCGTACTTTTACTACCGAGTAGTTCAACAGTATTAACGGTAAAACTTCCGTCGTTATTTTCAATAAAATATTTTTGTCGTTTTCTTAATCCGATAATAATTCCGTTGTGGGGTCCACTAATGATTGTGCCGTCGTACGAATATTCCCCGACACAAAGAATATTCCCTGACCAATCGAATATAATACAACAACTTGCATACTTTGCAAAATTTATAAATACTACCCATTACTATAACATTATATCAAATCCACACCATAATATTCAAACAAATTATTTCGAGAAAATTAAATTTTTATTCATAAAATCTGGGGTCTCACAATCTCCCCTCCTTATGAAATTTCGCCCTCGAAATTGATGTACGTACCTGGTATGCCGAACAGGTGAGGATACCTCGACTTAATTTCAAATTCTAACTCTTGAGGTATAACCTTTGAGTGTTGAATACGATTCTTCTTATCCAAGATTTTAACACATATCTCCTCAAACGTTAAATCATCCGTTATCTCGTCCGGTTCTAAATTAATAATGTGGTTTGGGTCGTCCACATATTTATGTAACATCAATATGTTAAAAACGTTATGAACACGCGACATACTTGGCGGTAAAACGAGTCTATAGGACACAGTTTCTACTCGATCAAGGATTTCAAATGGGCCAATTAAATTGAGGGTTGAGATTTCCTCTCTTCATCGATTCTTGCTTCTAGAATAATGCCCTCTTGAACCTTCTTCATCACATTCATCAGCTTTGGTTGTGTAGTTTGAGCGGCTTTAACTTTATCGATTAAAGTCGATTCTACTCGTATCTTCGTTATCTTCACGTGAGTCCCTAGATTTTTTAACTCTATCTTCATCATTTGTAAGTTATACGAAATGGGTCTTTGTTTTAACAACATCTCACTCGTAAACGCATACGAACTTCTACTCAACGTGTCAGCTACCATGTTCGCTCTTCCACGATGATATTGAATGGTATGATCGTAATCTTCAACAGCTCGAGCCAACGTCTTTGGTGCATTATACGTTCATTTTGGTTGAAGAATATTTAAGGGTTTTAGAAATGGGTTTTGTACTGGGGTCAATACAAAATTCAATTTCACGCTCTAGGGGTAGGCCAGGAAGTCTTCAAGAATACGTTAAGAAATTTGTTAACAATAGAAATATCATTCAAAACTATGACTCTCATCCAAGACTTGGATAACACGTCACATTGATAACTATCAACTTGCCATCGTCATTCACAACGTCTCCGACGGAAAGTCTGGCTTCGGTGCATTCCACACAAGGAAGTCAACAACGAAAGGATTGGGCTCTTTACTTATGGCTTGATATAACAGTGTTTAACTTTAGGGTTTGGTTGCTTGAATTCGTATAACAGGTTAGTTAGGAATATGAAAGCTAACAACCTTACAAAAAGCATGATGAGTAATTAACCAATCGATTCCCAAAATTGCATCAAAGTCAAGTATTTTCAAAGAGATAAGATCGATAGGTAACGTGAAAATGTCGGTTTGAATCAACAAGATTTATAAACAGTGGAGGTAACGAAGGGTCTTACTAACGAAGTTTCAACCAATAAGTCAAAGTCTAACTTCTCTGGAGTCAAATGTAAAAGTTGAGTGCAAGCAAGAGAGATAAATAATGGGTAGAACTGGTATCTTATAAGGTATAGACTTCACAAGAATTTATAATTAACTAACCCGTGCTAACTTCGTTTGGGTTACTCGCTTTTTGAGAAGTCACGAAAAATGCTCTCCCTTGCACTTCCGGTTTTGACTTTTCTAGTACGGTCTTTGGTGCCTCCATCCTAGCTGAACTTGTCTTCGGTGAACGACAAAATCGGGTTAGGTGACCTTCTTTTCCACAATTATAACATGCTTTGGACGGCATCCCGCAGTAAGGACTGATATGTCCCTCCCCTCTGCATTTGAAACATATGATAGGTGGTCGTTCTCCTTCCTTAACAACAGGTGCTGGTGCTGACGTCTTTCCATCATTGTTGAATTTCCTGTTCTTGAAATGTCCATTCTTATTATTTTGGCCATGATTACCACCGAAGTGGTTATCATTTCTGGCATGTTGATACCCTTCACGCTTACTATCACCGCTTCGATGACTGCTATCACTGGTATTATCATTTTGCCAGCTGCTCTCTTTTGGTTGGGTTGACTCACTATCGCGCTCCAGTAACTGAGCCCTATTAACAACATCTGAATACAAACAAAGTTTATGAGAAATGAGGTATTGACGTATCTCGGGTTTCAAACCTCTTAGAAACATCTGCGTCATTCTCTCCTCATTATCAACCAAATGGGACGCAAACCGGGACAACTCGGCAAACTTGGCTTCGTACTGCGATACGGTCATATTATTTTGCTCTAGTTTAATGACCTCTACCTCTTTCATGTGACGAATACTTTCGGGAAAGTACTTGTCGTTGAACAGTTCCTGGAACTTCTCCCAAGACATCTTCAGTGCGGTAGGTCTGGTACGTTTTACAGATTCCCACCAGTAATCCGCCTCTGCACGCAACATGAAGGTGGCAAAGGGAACCTTTTGCTCATCGGAGCAACTCAAGACATCAAATATCTTGTTGATCTGTTTAATCCACGTTTTTCCGCCTTAAGTGGTTTTGGCTCTCCAAAGAACTCCGGTGGTCCTAGTTCCTTAAACTACTTGGCGGTGACCATCCAAGAGTTGCCAGTGTTTCCACCTGCATTTTGCACACGAGCCTCTCTCGCCTGATGTTGCATGAATTGCATGAAGCCCCGAAACATTCCATCGTTCATCATTTGGTCAGTGTTGTTATTTTCTTGAGGAACGTCGCCTTCCTGATGCACATTATTCTGATTATTGATCTGTGGAGACTTAACAGTCTCCTGTGCTCCATTGATGTTCTCAACATTCTCGGATGCCATTTTCAAATACTGCCAAAAAACAAGGGTTAATTAACATATCACATATTATCCCTATACTCTGACCAACCAATTAAATAACAAATAAACTTAGGTAGGTCATACTAGCGAAAAGAATTCCCCGCCTCTCCCACCTAGTTCTTGTCTCACATCTTAGCAGGGATCATATCCTAAGCTTTGATACCAAGCTGTGGCGCCCTAAAATAGGTATACATCACCCATCTTGAGTCGCCAATACATGGTACAAAATTAAAATATAACTTAATTATACAACAGTCGTGTAAAGTACAACAAAATACATCCTGTGAGTTTTAATACAAATATTGCCTACTAGACAATATCCACTCTCAGAATAAGTCCTCAATACATTTATTGTCACACTATTTAACAGAATAGTGAGGACTACTAGCTAACACTATCATCCGTAACATTACTCCGCTTTCTCAGGCTACTGTCCCATTTCGTTCTCATTTCTTGAAGAGAACAGTGAAAGAAAGGGTGAGCTCAACTAGACCAGCAAGAAATATTATGACTAAGAGAATGCAGAATAAATTATCATTAGTCTCCAACAATGTTAAACTGATAAAATATAATAGACATCAAGTTTAACTGCAGTGGATCAAGCAATCCATTAAAAGAGTCAAGTAGAGAATAAAATCTACTATCTTTTATGATTTAAGAAGTTTATCATCACTTTTATTGCTGAGACTCAGCTTAATAAATAATCCACATCATCCATGCACTACGGCCAAGGATATTCATTACGGTCACGACCACAAATTCCATGCACTACGGGCCAAGGATATTTGTGTATTCATCAATAATCATGATCATGCCAACAATCGCTCCATCAATGCACTACTACTGATGAGGACTTTTACCACATCACTTGTTACATTACGATCGTGATTACATCAAATAAACCACAGTCATAACCATACCAAGTCCATCCATGCTCTCTGAGCCATAGATGACTTTTAAAAAATATATAAACATAAGGATGATGACAATGATATAAGAATTCAATAAAACAAGATCATGAATTAATTTATTTAGGAACTAATAACGTCCAAATTGTCAACATGATCTTTGCTTTGTAGAGTAAAATTCAAGAATGCTCGAAGAATATTTCCATGAAAATATTTGGATGAAGCGCAAATATCAAGGATATTCCACTAATTTCATGGAGTAGAAAGTCAAAATTTAACCGATCGAGTATAATAACGAATGGATTAACAAAAGAAATCACCATGCATGCGGTAGATTACATGTATGACTTATTCCAATAGAATAATAATAACGGAACCAGTCGGTGAAATTCACACGCAAGCAGGATGTTCCAATGAGAATAATAAGTGCGAATAATAAATAATGGAACCAGGTCCCACAGTAAAATGCACGTGAGGCAGGATATTCCGAATAATAATAAATAAAGATTTTAACCGTGTCCGGTAAAAAACACGAGACGAGATATTCCAAATGTAATAATAACAAAGACGGAACCAGGTCCGGTGTAAAACACACAGACAGGATATTCCAATAGAATATAAATACAGAATAATAGAAGAATGTCACCAAGTATAGGGTAGTTCACAGATACAGGTTATTCCAATGAAATAATAAGGAATGGAATAATGAAGTTCTCTTCATGAATACAAAAGAATAATATCCCTTACCGTAAAAGAAAAATATTCCGACTGGTAGGGCAAGGATATTCTTTAAGAAAACTTTCACTACGCTCAAAGCTTCTTAAAACTCTAAAAAAAATACGCTCAATATTATAGAAGAGAATTTCTCTGAATTTCTGGTGTGATTTCTATTCTAACTAAGCATCCTATTTATAGGAGAATTGAAGGGGCACTGTGTAAGAAAAATTCACGGATGCAAAAAAATATTGCTAACTCATGGATGCAAAAAGTCAATCCTTCAACCAATAAGAATTAAGCAACAATAATATATATATATATATATATATATATATATATATATATATATATATATATAAAACCACACATGTTTTTAATTTATATATAACAATATTATATAACTACCACTTGATTTGTATCCCCAAAAACCAAAGATCAATCCCCCACCCCAAAAATCACTTTCACTACACTCTTACACCTTTCACTATCACACACCCACTCACATCTTACACCCATCACTATCATACTAACTTTCCCACCATTTCCACTTACACATATATTATATATATACACATCATATATATATATATATATATATATATATATATATATATTCCTCCCCTATCGTAACTCCCATTTCAAAAATTAATTCTTCAACACATATGGGCCCCACATGTGGCCCCACATATGGGCCCCACCTTTAAATAATTTTCTACCGAATATTTTAAAAAATGGGTAAATAAGGGTCCATAAAATAAGCAAAACTTCATAAAAATCACCTTAATAATTTTAACAACATTTATCATCTTTATTACAATTCACAATATTAATCGACCAGGTCGTTCCAAGGAAAGAGGGGGTTTTCCAATAAGGATTTCTCCCTATTGGCGCGCAATTAGGTAACTAAACCTCTCATTGGCAGAACCTCTAGACATCGTTAATATTGAAATTTATAATATTAATAACTCTGTCATTTCAATTATTGATTTAATAATATATATAAAATATCGATAATAATTGAATCAAATAACGTGAGATACTATGCAACAATTATTATAGCAATAATTGAACAAAACTGAGTGACTTCTCACGTAAGCATTAATAATTAATACTGTGTGCTACTATGCAACCACGCGTATTACTGTACTTTTACTACCGAGTAGTTCAACAGTATTAACGGTAAAACTTCTGCCGTTATTTTCAATAAAATATTTTTGTCGTTTTCTTAATCCGACAATAATTCTGTTGTGGGGTCCACCAATGATTGTGCCGTCGTACGAATATTCCCCGACACAAAGAATATTCCCTGACAAATCGAATATAATACAACAACTTGCATACTTTGCAAAATTTGTAAATAATACCCACAACTATAACATTATATCAAATCCACACCATAATATTCAAACAAATTATTTCGAGAAAATTAAATTTTTATTCATAAAATCTGGGGTCTCACAGTATATCTCTGGTCCGCAGTTCTGAAATAGATTATCGACCACCTGCCATCAGAGCCATTTTTCGAATCACCGGTACACCACCAAGAGGGGTTGATAATTGGATCACAGGGGCACATTTGCAAACAGACTTGGAATTGGTTATTGTGGAGTTGTGCGTGCCAGGCACAAAATGGACATACAAAGTCGGCACGAATCAGCCTCGTATATTCCCAGCTGCAGCCCTGAATCGATATGCAAAGGCGTGGAATTTGTATATTTGTGCCAAGCTATTACCGTCGTCGCATCAACATGAGATTACAGCGGAGACGGCCATAATTCTGTGGGGCATAATCACCGGAAAATATATCGATATGGGCCATCTCATCCACCAAAACATATTGCAGTATCCGCGGGGCAGCGCTACATGGAGCATTCCACACGCATCCTTTGTAGCTATGCTATGTGTTCAGTAGGGATGCACTTGGGACAATGAACAGATGCAAAACCCAAGCCATGACATCACTCACGCCACCATTACGAAATTCAAAGATTGGGCAGGTGGTGAACCGCATCCGCGTGGTAGAGGATTTATTCTCTGACCCACATTTCTAGAATCGTAATAAAGACCCCCTGACGACATTTAAGCGGAGTCCATCCACCCAAGCACACACTGTTCATGGTGATCACCAGCTCCGAAGGTTGGAGCAAAAAATCGACGCCATGTATGATAATTTTGGAGCTTTTGCCACTGGTCTCACGCGATCGCTTGCCGAGGCCTTTGCACAGCAAGGAACAATGCTAGAGTGGCCTCGATTCGGGATCGCGATGCCTTATCCACCACTGATTCACCACCCAAGGAGGGTGAATGCAAATTTTATTATTAGGGGGAGTTCTCTTATACCTTTTACCTTCATTCAATGGGGCATTGAATACTTTAAGTTTGGGGGTATTGGGAAGTAGTATAGTAGCATGTAGTTTAGTTTTTGCATGATCAGTTTAAAATTCTACATTTTAAGTTTATTTGTTTTATGTGGTAGAAATTTTTTTATTTTAGTTAGTTTGCATGTCTCACAAAAATTCTTGATTTATAGAAATTCTTGCCCAGCCAATGATGTTAGTGAATTATGAAGGATTTTTGAGTATATGGAATAACATGAACGTAGTTATAATGTTTTACATGATGGAATTCATGTTGCTGTTTAAATACTTTCGGTTTGCACGGATGTGTTCACAATCACTTGCAGGTATAAGAATTATATGTTGCATTGCTTGTTAGAAAATGTAGTTTTAAAAAGAGAAATATGTGGAACATGCATGTAGACTGTATGAAACATTGACATTCAAACTTTAGGAAAACATGGGTATGCTATGTATAAAAAAATTCAAATAGTAGTAACGTGGCTAGTCTTATTTCGGGGCCCTGGATACTTGAGTAAGTACGCCCGAGGAGATTGTCTCTACTCCTAGCGCCCTAAGGTCTTTCATGGTCTGGGAGTCGTTGGTTGAAAGCTCGCTAACGGGTAGCAGTGTTTGCCTAATGGAATAAGACATTGCACAGTCATGTGAAAAAAAAAGTGAGAAAAAGAAAAGAAAAATAGCAATAAACACCGCAGGAAAGAGCGAAAAATCGCCCTCGTGAGTATCAATAAAGCAGTTAAGCCCATCGTTGAACCTTAGTTTATGTGGATATGTTGGAACAGTCTTCGTTGCATGAGTATACATGATTCTTAATTTAGACTATAATTTTTTGTTTTGAGCAGTTTAGCATGTGTATTCTTTGCTTGAATCAAGTTTTGGTGAACACTATACACACACACACAACATCTCTATAGCATGTATGAATTATCTGAGTGTATGATGTTATGACCATAGTTTAGTTTGAACGTGTATTCTTGAATCTGGATAATTCGCTGAGGCATTTTGGGCTGAAATTTTTTTTAAGTTGGAATTATGTGAGACTAGTCTGCATAGTAATTTAGCTGCATAGTAATGCTTTTACATTTTCATTATTATTTATCATGCATTGCTTGAGGGCAAGCAATAGTTCAAGTTTGGGGGTATTTGATAAGTGGGTTTTATACCTACTTATTGGATATCAATTTACGTGAATTATGCCCATCTTAAGTACATTTTAGTCTATTTTAGTTGCATTTCACGATTATTTTTCATTGCATGTACTGAGAACTCCTTTTGGCATAAAAGTGCAGGAAATGGCGTACTTTGGTAGTGTTGGATGGCAACAGGCTATTGGATGCATGGCTCGAGGCTTACGGATGCACGGCATGAGAATGTAGTGAAACAAAGGGACTGATAATGAAGGAAGAAAGGAAAAGAATAAACAAGTAGCAGTAGCAGCAGCATGACAGAACTAGAACTAGAGTACAGACTGCAGAAGCCGCGCGGCAGAACATGCTTGAGGATGCGCGCCCGCGTGAGCATCCGGCCAGACAACTCTACAGACTGCAAGTCTCGGCGCGCCATGAGGAATATATCTTGAGGCGTCTTGGTGCGTCTGGTCATTTAAAACCCATTGATTTGTTTTATTTTAATTTCCAATTTTAAAGGGTTGTAATTGATTAAAAATGATATCTGACTGGTGTCAGACATATCATTTATTACTTTTGACATATTTTTCATATCGTAACTAGGGTTTACACATTAGGAGAGATTCCAATGAAGAACGAAGCAAAAACTCCATCTTTTCTAATTCTTCTTGGGATTCTCTGTCGATGTGGATTATTATTATTGTTTTGCTGGAATTTTTATGAGGAGTTGAACGTTAACTTTGGTTTACAATCTACAATTGGGTTTGATCGTTTCTATCCTTCATCTTTCAATTGTTTGCTTGTGAATCATGTTTAGCTTTTATCCCATAATGGCTTTTGGTTCAGTCATGAACTAAACTCCATTATGGGATTCTAACGGATTTTAATATGTAGTTTAGTTGCATGCTTTATTGCTGGGGCTGTTTTACATATCATATGGGATTTTTATTATGATTATTTTGCATGTATGAATGCTTGATCACAATTCATTTCAGTACTTGCATGGAATTGACAATGAACACGCAAGTATGGACTGTAATCATGATAGCATACGTATATGGGGCTGTTTTATATGGCTTATGTATTTCGTGAATGAGATAGACATATACTTATTCACCGTATGAGTTAAAATAAGGGCTTGTGCTTAAATTCAGATCATTGCAATTTCACATAGACATATAGTGATTTTAGTTATATTGATGATTACATGGAGTCTATCATTTGTGGATGCTGTGTAAGTAGGTCATGGTGCATTAAAAAATGGCTATGACTCTATTAGTGCTCTTGGCTACTTTCCTGTGATATGTGAACAATTCTTGCATGATAGTGGTAATTGGATGAAATATTAAATGAAGTTAGTATCCCATTATTTCCAGACTTGGTTTATTTCATTGTTATTTTTGTTTTAATTGTTATTTGCAATTAGATTAATTCACCAATTATAGTCATTAGTTTAAGCATATAAGTATAGTGATTTAATTGATGCATAGTAGATTAAATTTGACAACTTTCTATGTGGGATCGATACTCTACTTACTCTGTATTACTTGTTGACACATGTATGCTTGTATGAGTTAGAGCTCTTTTGTTAGAACTGAAAAAGAGACAACAGGTAATATTCTCAACTTTCGTATAAGTTGTGGCAGCGATTCCCGACTTTTGAGTCATAAAGGGATAACGGATGATTAAAGCAGTATGTGCTATGGTATGTCAAGTGCTATGAATATGAATCTATGTTGGATTAATGAAATAAGTCGATATAAAGATAGTAATTATTTATCTGAACACTGGTTAATATAGTAAACCCAATTTTCAGAATTTAATATTTTGAATATATGATTATTTGAGTAGGAAATTTTGCATAATTTGTTAAACGTATACGATAAGGCTTAGAATATAAGATAATAAAGAATAATTTATGATAATGCCGCCAAGTAGACGAAAATGAAACCAAAGGGCAGAAGAAGCTGTCAACAATGCTGGAGAACAACCAGGCCCGATACGGAATTTTGCGAATATGCTTGCTCAAGCTATGCAGAATGGAATACCAGCCGCGGGAAATCAGCTAGATAATCGATAAGGGAACTTCAAAGACTTCAAGATGGTCGTACTGCCTGGATTTAGAAGATCAACTGACCCTGTAGACACATTTATGATAGCTAGGATAACGGAGGGGAACAAGACAACTTTTACCACCTATACGATGAAAGGGGAGACGAATTATTGGTGGGAGGCAATTCAAGCTAGAGCCGAGGAGGGAGTAGTGGTAGTAGGACTGGAAAAAGGAAAGGAGATAATTTTGGGAATACCAAAAATAGGTCAGGAGGTGGAAAAAAAACAGGTTGTGCAGTGTAAGAATTGTGGAAAGAATCATTCTGGTGAATGTTTAAAGGGTAAGTTTATGTGTTACAAGTGCGGGAAGGAGAGACGTATCTCTCCCAACTGCCCCAATCCAAGAATATATAGTGGGTGTTTTATTTGTGAATCAATAGAGCATAAGGTGAAAGACTATCCAAGAAGGAGAAAGGAGGCAAGGAATGCGAATACGGGAGAAGACAACAGGACATTGGCGACAACGAGACCAACTTCAACAAACAAACCAACAGAACAACCCGCAAGAGTCTTCAACATGACCGTTCAAGATATCGTGACAGCTGAGGAGGCAACTCCAGGTATTATTCGTATAACTTTTATTTTCTTATATATGATTTTCTTATATATATAGTAAATTATTTTGAATGAGGAAATTGAGTTCTATTAGAAATCAATTTTCTGTTTAATCAGATAGACAAGCTTTATGCTGAATAGTCAAAGATCGGTTCGATCAATTATGATCAAGATCTACTTGGAATGATTGTGTATGCTATGTACTCTTGTATGTATAGGTTTTAAAACGGTGATTCCGGGGACGAAATCCTTATAAGGGAGGGTGAATGTAATAACCCGATATTTTCTATATAATTAAATCAGGAATTTCGCGTATAATTTTTTTTTATTATTTTAAAGGTGAGAATGCATGCAAGGTAATGTGTATGTATTTATGTGATGATAAAATATATTTATTACACGAATGATTACAAATAATTTTATTTTAGAATTATTAATCATTATAAATTATATTCTTATAATAATTAATTTTATAGTAGAAATATTTTTATTATTTATTTTCTATGAAAATAAGATTATATATTATGTTATTTAAATAATATATGAAATGATTATAGAATTATTATAATAATTATTTTATTTTTTATATGAATTTATTTCAGATTAGTTAAGTTAATTATTTTTAACTTAATTAATAATGTTGTATATGAAAGATAAATCAGATATGGAATCCAAATCCTAATTTTGGATTCTGATCAATGGATGAGAGAAATATTATAATATTAAGTATATTTCAGTGCTATAAATATGTACTGTATGTGTGTAATATTAATTTGTGAAACAGTTTTGATAGAACAGTAGAAAACCCTAGTATAATGTCAACGCTTTAGCATTGCTTTAATGAACCCTAATTTGAAACTCAAATTAGAGTTCAAGACTGTTAAGTAATTGTGTTAGGTGATTAATGATATGTGATATTGATCATAACATTAATTAGCAAAAACCTAATTATCAGAAACCCTAATTAGTAATTATAAACCCTAATTAATATGTGGAGACCCTAGTTGATTAGAAACCTTAAAGTCATTTATGATTGTAAGAATTTGTTATGTCGTTTTGTAATCATGATATTGTGATAATATGTCTAATGACAGATATTATGCTTAATTAGGGAAAACCCTAATTATTAAGAAACCCTAAATCTTAAAATTAGAAACCCTAATTATAAATTTGTAACCCTGATTGCTATTGTAAGCCCTAATTACTAAATTAGTAATCTTAATGATAATTTGTGAAACATAAACCTAAATTTTTATGTTTTATGTAATTAGGAAACCTAAATTAATTTAGAAATCCTAATTGATAATTTTAGAAACTAAAAATTTTATTTTTGGCCTAACTAAAAATCCTATAATTTTGTGCTAAACCTTAGGGTTAAACCCTAAGGGTCAAACCCTAAGGGTTTGCCAAGTTACCATTTAGCCATTAAATTTACAACACAAATGACCCATTTACCCATGTTACATTATTTGGACATAACTTGTAAATCTTGCCATGATCTAGAGTTGGTGAACTAACCTAGATATCCCATGTGCCAAAATCTACCCATATCAGCCAAGGATTGCCAGCTATATATATTACCACATCATATATATAGATTATGAGAGAGAAAAGTACACAAAATTAGCTCATTTTCTCTCATACACCCAACCAAGTCTCTATCTCTCTAAACCCACGAAAATAAAAAGTTATTCAGTCCCATATTCAAGCCCCACTATCACCATAACAGATCTAGAAGCTCAGAATCAAGATTGATCATGAAAGGTATAAAACCCTAAGCTAAAAATTTGATCTTTGATTTCATGTTAGATGTTAGTTTTTTGTATGTTAAACATGTTGTATGGAGTATAACTAAGTGATATGGGTTGATATATATTAGATCCATAACATCTATAAGCTCATATCTAGTGTTTTTGTAAATCTGGAAAAAAATTTAAAAAGTGGTCTAACAACGAATGCCAGACACTGTAAATCTCAGTCTGTTATGTGTTTTTACTGTTTAAATATTTAAACATGTTGTCTATTATGAGGTCTTTCATCTGGTACTTGAATCAAAGTCATAGCATGAACCAATTGGAATTTATTCACGGTCAAAACCTGTTGACCGGGCATGACCAAATGATTTCTGGGTAACCCAGAAATCGTATTTCAGTGACTGACAACGTTTTTAATCGTTTTGATCTATCAGATGTTAAGTGATTGGTTGATGTTATTGTATCTAGGTTGTAGTGTATCATGTGGACTCTATGTGCATGGCTTTAAATTCCATAAATAGTCAGTAGATTGAGCATAGTAAATGGTCAAACTAAGCCTATCGATCACAAATGGCATTTCTGGAATTTTCAGAAACCGGTTGAACCTTCTTTATGACATGGTTTTACTGGGAAATATCTAGCGATTGTGTTGTTGTTTTATTGATTTTATGTATTAGATCTCTTTATTTACATGTTGTCAACACACTGAAAGTATTAGATCACATAAAGCAAACCCAGAACGCAAGATATAAGGATCGAAAGTGGGCATCTAAGACTGTTCTTCAATTCTGGAAAACCCAGAAATTGAAGAACATATCTGACAACGTTTTTGAAAGCTGATAACTCTTTGATATGTTGTTGTATTTCCATGAAACTTGATTCTAGTTATAGTGTTACACTAATACTACAACATGGACACCATAACAAGCTCTGATAACAACAAGATCTAGGTTTAATGTCTGGTCAAAGTGAGCACCTCGAACTCTGACATGAGTTTCTAGGCAGGCTTAAGAACAGCTCAAGAACACCCATAGCGACAGTTTCGTCGCTATAGGGCCCTTTAGCGACAGTTATTTACAAAATTAATTATTTTTATTAAATAATCAGTATTAATTAGTTTATAATTATTAAAAATGCAAAATAAATTACTAAAAATTATTTTAAAGCCTGAAAATTAGTTTTTAATAATTTTTAATATATTTCATAAATATTGTGACACCCCCAAATCTAGGTACTTTATTCCCACGAGATTTGGTGCTCACTATCCAAACATTCATACTATCTACCCAAATAAATAATATTTAAACCATAAATCCTTCCCTTAAATATGGTTACATTCAAAATTAATCCCAGGTTATCTAACCTTTAAACATCATTCAAGTGCGGAATTAAATTATTACATTACATCATTATTAAAAAGTTTATGGTCATAACAGAAATCAAAAGTACAAATCAGCATCACTTGTATATTTTTCTCTTTCCTTTGCTAGTTGAAGGCTCGTCTACCTTCTCAACTTTAGCTGTAATGAGTATATAAATATGCAAGAGTGAGCAAAATAATTGCTCACTGGATATAATAAAGAATCAATATGAAAATAACTGCTAATGAATAGGCTCATCAAAACTGAATAGTACTCTATCAATGATAATCAAGAACTAGAATCCAAAATATGGAATATACATAACTGAGGGTCATAAGACCATGAACTATGTCCACAGTTGCGAGTAATCTTTCAACTCTAACTTTAACAGTCATGAGACTATAAGGACTCCTCGTACTTAGGGGGATCAGCCCTTCATACAATGTATTGTGCACAAATATTTTAACGTTACGCGTAAATTATCCCCTAATAATAGTAGGGTTGTTCATCTCAGTATTTAGAGTACAAGTCCGCACCAAAGAAAATTTGGTTTGGATAAGCTTTCAAGGGTAATTTGAAGTTTAACGAACATCAACTAGAGGACTAGTTGAATCAATAGTGTTTGATAATTACCACATAACATATAATAATTGAGAATCATAAATGAACTGATTATGCATATTAAACTCATGCTTGAAATAACTATAGAGCATAAGTACTCAACAAAATGAATAAAGTGATAAACCTTTGCTTGAACAGAAAATAAGCTAAGGTTAGAGTCTTATAACATTACAAATAAAATTACTGAACATACATTGACTGATAGCAAGCTGGAAACTAAAAACTTGCCCAACATGGTATTAATTCATGCAAGGATTAAAAACAGTTCAATAATAGAGACAAGAGTTCAAACTGCGTTCATTATACAAGAATATAAGTCAAGAACTTGCTTAATCAGAAACAAGTTAGAATGAATCAACAAAAATGAGAATTCAACTAACATTAGAGTTAAAGTTTGCTCGAATGAACTCTAGGGACAATTGACTTATTAAATCAACAGTTGAAATAGAAAGCTTACTCAATCAAAGAATAAAGCTACATAATGTAATAATGGAACTAGCTCAACGAAATTAAAGAATTAGGAAACTTTCTCAATGTAAAAGATAGAGTTTAGAAACATGCCTCAAGCGTAAGCTACAATATTAAACTCACGTTCACCTACACATTGGTTTAGAACCACATTATCTATTAGATATGCTAACATACCATAACATGTACACTTCTAGCTAAACTTATCATTTACACACAAGTCTTTCATTACCACATACGTTTCAGAAATTCTAAGTGCTTTACTTCGCAACATTTGTCTAACGTTCATCACATAACGCGTTCTCGATTTACTAATCACTTTTACAATTTTGAACTCATAATCCACATAACATGACCCTATATAACCTTGTTGTTACATGATTCTCACACTACCATAACTTTAAGCTAAGCTACAAAGGACGAACAAAGTCTGCAAAACAAACAAACTTGATTCTAAAATGGGCACTCCATGCAATTTGCTGAAGTTTTGTATGGGGATGCAATGCGACAAATACAAGACCACACTTAAGGGGTCTTGGCTACTTGCTACGACTTGTAGAACTCAGTTTTTGCAGAACAGAGCCACGGTACATTTCTTAAGCCAACTAACACGAATATCACCCATCAAACACTGATAATAACACATAAAATAAATATACAACTATCATAGACATGGTTGCTAACACATACAACCACTTAACACAATTTTACAACCACTAAAACTATTTTAATTTTTCAATTTTCATGTTTTCATGAAAAACTCAATTTTCTTGACATTCACCCTAAAAATCATCATTGTGAATTCAATACATGACCAAATCATCTAATTCAAATTACATTATGCTCGTATCTCAATGAACTAACATATACAAACTTCAATATATAATTTCACATACGAATTAGCCAATAAAATTGATAATTACTCAAGCCATATGAAAATACATATACTGACATTATTTTCTCCTCTACATCACATGAATTTAGCATACAAATTTCTTGTTTTAAACATAACTCTAGCATCATAAGCATGTATCATCAGAATTTACCAAGTATATATCCACAATTCACCAATTGATTTTTTACAGAACATGAGAAAATTCTTGTCGTCCAACACATATACATATATATTATCAAAGTTATGAACATACCTTCAAGTTAGCTTGCACAACCTTGCAATTGCAGGCGATTTCCTCAGGTTTCACTCTCAAACACTCCCAATTCTCAATTCTCTGAACTCTCAATTCGTCTCTTTTCTCTCAGACTTAGCCAACATAGACACATAATGCGTAAAAGAAAAATTGACACCTTAATACGCATACTAATTATATTAACAGTTACAACATAAACGTATATAATATAAATATATATTATATTTATTATTTTAATTTAATTTATTTATTTTATTTAAATTCAAAAACTAGAAATTCAAAAGCCATAAGGCTTGTTTGGCAAAAACCCTTTAAATTTTAAAGAATTAAAATACCTTTAAACCTTGTTTGGCAAAAACTAATTTAAATCCTTTTTAATTTATTTACATAAACACTTTAGTTTATAAATTATAATCACCTATTATTTATTTGGATCTTCATATCCAATATTGACCCATCAAATTAATCACATACTATATTTTAATTAAAGATGGCATTTTAGCAAATATCACAAAATTATAATTCTCATTATAACTTTATTTAATAATCTAATATACCATCTAAATTATTAAATCAAAACAATAATATAACATATCATGTTATACCACTGTTCGGTCATCTTCCAACCTTAGGTTTTGATGATGACTTTCCTATTGTACTAAAATGTTTACTCATGTATTTATAGGATATTAAAAGAATTCTTGAAGCTTTGATTTATTAAAGAATTGAGGACATGAAGGCTTGAAGAATTGCTTGAGTTATTAGGAAATACATGTAAGATCCTAGCTTTAATTATTTCTCAATCAAGGCTCTAGGATTGTATTGCATAAAAGGAAAAGGGTTAATTATAATCATGCTATTATTATTATTATTATTATTATTATTATTATTATTATTATTATTATTATTATTATTATTATTATTATTATTATTATTATTATTAAAAAGGGGATATTTTTTAAAAAAGGGCAGATTATTAGTATAATAGTTTGAAAATAATGTTTATGGAAATATCTTTTAACAAGTTGAATATATATGTTCCATGCTTTCTGAATTGATTGGGTAAAATGGATAATCTGTAAAATAAGGAAACAATCTTCATGTGATTTAGTAGGATGAAAATTTATTTGAATAAGATATGGGCTGTGATGAGTGTGTTTTATATACACAAATTAGGTACTTTTGAGTTTGATAATTTGTAAATCCTAAGCTAGTTTGTTTGGTTTTTATGTGTTTTCATTGTATGGTTGTGTAATATAGTTTTATATTGCTTTTATGTATTTTTATATTAGTTTTATGTGTTTTTAGTTTGTTTTGTAGGAATTGGATGGAATGTCATTTGGGTCGATGGTTGGAATTGCCAAATTCGCATTTTCGGTTTCCCTTTGACATAGCAGTCACGTAAAGCCCATTTTTTGCCATGATCCAGCCATTATCTGTCCAAACTCCAAGAATGAAAGTTGTAGATCAACGTCTCCTCTTTCCAGATCATCTTGAATCGCCTCAATCGGAGTTCGGATACGAGAGTTATAGCCATTTTCCCAACGGGTGTCAAATCTGGAAACTACCAACTGCTATTTGCATAGCAGAAACTTCGAGGCTGATTTGAGCATTGATCTAGCCATTATTTCGAAGAACTCAAAGAATGAAAGTTGTAGAACTATTTCTCCTCTTTCCGGATCATCTTGAATCGCCTCAATTGGAGTTCGTATGAAGAATTTATGGCCATTTTCCCAACTGATGTCCAAGCAGAAAATGGCCCGGCGCCGCAGCGCGACATGCTAGTGTATTTGCGGCGCCGTAGCGCCACTTAGCAGTACCCCAGCCCCTTTTTCCGCGCCACAGCGCCCCGTTCAAGCCAAATCATGGCGCCGCAGCGCTAGACACGAATTTTGGACAGATTTCAGCTATTAAATGCTCAACCTAATGACCCAAAACCACATTCCTTCACTTCCTTTCATTTTATCTTCATTTTTGCTATCAAAGGGAAGAGGGAGGCGGCTAGACATCAAAGAGGGAGGCTATGGCCTTTGGTCATGGTTCTTCAAGAGCTTCAATGGAGGTGCTCCAATGGAGTTTTATCTACCAAAATGGGAAAGCCACTCCTTTATCTTTTCTTTGTTTTTCCTTTATGTATTTATTAGTTTGGGATCCTTGAATGTAATTGAACCCTTTGCTTAGCTTGTATTGAATAACTTTCTCTTTGATTGGCACCATATGAACTGGTTCTCTATATTTTGTGTTTAATGTTTAATTACTAAGGAATTAGTAATTAATTTGGTAGTCTATATGAAATTGAAAAATGGATTGTAGATGTTGACCATGAATATATTGACATGTGATTATGCTTATTCTACATGTGTTAGAATACATAATTTGTGTGTAGGATAGGAATATACCTATATGCCATGTGTAGCCAATTTGAGAATCTAAGCTTGAATTCCTTGTCTAATTTTAATTCACATAGGAATATGATGGGTTATGTAGCTAGGATGTTCCTTTTTCGTTCTATTCCCTTTTGGGTAGATCTAGAGAGGATATGTTTATATGAACCTTGAAAGAGGCAGATGAATACTGATGAATTCTTGGTTGACAATTCGTCGTGACCATTATGATCAATTGGAGAGTTAGGAGATGTAAATTAAGCATTGCACGCCAAGTGTTTGACAAAATTCTTGTGTGGGGATATTGTGTTCTTATGCTCCTCTCTTAGATAAATGTTTGTAAATATAGTTAGCTTAGATTAGGGAGAAGTTTTGGTATTTCTTTGGAGCATCAAGAGCAATGAACTACACGGATTGGAGAGCTTGATTTGAAAGCGTAATGCTTAGAGATTGAAGGGCCTTGACGAGTTTCTTCTTATCTATTTATTTTCTCTCGATTTTGTAATTCATAAATGTTGTCTTTTATCGCTACTTGTATTTTGTTCAATAGCTATGAATTGAATATTTGCTCTAAGGTTATAATGGAACCATTTGTTATTTAAATTGACTTTCTTATCTCTTTGGTTGGCACCATATGATTTGGTTCGATATATTTGTGCTTAATGATAATCATTAAGACATTAGTGATGATTTTGATAATCTGCATGATATCGATAGAAGAATTTTAGATTTACACCTGAATATATTGACATGTGATTGTGGGTTTCGAGTTCATAGGTTGTGCGTAGAATAGACATATATCTGTGCACCACGTGCGGCCTAATAGAGAGCTTAAGCTTAAATCCTTGTCTCGATCAATTCGTATGAACATATGTAGGATTAGTATCTAGCTTAGGGCGTTCTTTTCTGCTTCTATTCCTATCGGGTGGATCTGGAAAGGATATGTTCGTATACCTCGGCGAGGCGTATGAGCGTTAGGTGTTCTCGATCGACAAATTGTCGTGACCATTAAGACTAGAGAGAGAAGGGTAGCTAGTTTGATGAAACATAAGCACGCCAAAGTTCTACGTAATGCCCGAGTGGGGTGAAGTTGTAACATTCGTTATCCTTTTACTTGCTTTGATAATTAGTTATGCTTAGATTAATCACCCTTCCACTTGTTTACGTCAATAAGACTTTAGCAATATAAAGCTCGATTTGGTAGATATTAGTGATAGTTCCTCGTGGATACGACACTCTTCTTATCATCAGACACTTGTTAGATCACAGATATCTTGCGTGTTTATCGATCATAAATCGTCCCAACAGTGATATCATGCTACATATGTCTAACAGTATAAACCTAAATATATATTCCATGTTTATTGATTAAATCAAGGAACAATTATATTGGGTCTTAAAAGGAAATAACTGTGTAAATGGTTATGGTATTTTTTGAATAAACATGATTAGTAAACCACTAAAATCATGTTACTCCTTCCACGTGTGTAACGGTAATAATACTATTGAGAAGATCATTTAATAATAATATGACTTTAAATTAATTAATAAAGTGATTGTCTTATATATATCATAATTGGTTTAGCACTCTAGCGGATGAATTAGTGATTTTCTCCTCTTGGCTTACAACGGATTGATAGTGTCTATTATAAAGGAGGAATCTTTTTACTTGCATAAACAGACACAACCAAGATTGGGTAAATGAATATTTTTGGAAAGCTAATTAGTGAGGGCAAATCTAATTAAATTAGGATTTCAAAATAAATATGAAAATATTTTTTTATTGATACTTCCCATAATTGATGGAGTTGGTTAGTAAATGAGTTTTAAAAGATTATCTCTAACCAATATTGTCTCCATAAATTTTGGAATATGGTCTTTCATTATTGGGTTTGTCATACTCATGAAAGTGACTAATTAATTATAGAATAAATTAATTAGGAATTATGGAAGTGATTACTTAATTATGGAATAATTTAATTGGACTATTAAAATAAATTTGAAAATATTTTAAATCAGTTTGCAAATGGTGAAATTGGTACATTCCTAATTAAAGTAGCTTAAATTGATTATCTAATTAATTATTAAAGATACCAAGCTGCTAATAAAATAGAGTGAATCTCATGTGAACTTCATTTTAGCAACATGTTCCCTAAATTATCTAGAAGTCAATGGGCATTTAAAAGTGTTATCTACTTGGGCTGATCATTCCTTATTTCATAAGAGTGGGTGACTTGCAATGGTAATCTTTATTTCCTTATGAAATGATTAGATTTAGTATATATGCATGATTTAAGCCAACATCCATGTTTGGTATTTACTGGCTATTTAACATGATTTCCTCCTGACTCTCAACGAGTAATAGTATTCTAATTGATTGAGAAATATTCATTTTACCGTAAGAAACATAATTGATTGGGTTGTTGTTTTTGCTCTTAAACAGTAATAATTTTTAGGCTATAAAAAAGGTATCCTTAAGATAGGAAAAACACTTCACTAAAAATTAAAGAAGCAAAGTTATAATATCATACACTTAGTGCTGCGTGTAAAGAGAAAAATTCAAGTTGTTGTGCAATTTACAATATTTAATATATTCCAACTTGGATTATTAAAAAGACCACTGCGCTCATCAAGCTTACTGTGAATTTGAGCTTCTCTTTTATTGCGCTTAAATCGGTGATATCTTTATCTTTCATACTTTGATAATTGCATTTTAGTTGAGCCTTGAATTGTTGATATAATTATTGCTTTGATCATAGTTTATTTTGTTGTCATATATTTGATCAATTCTCTAAACATGTGGTAGACTAAGTTGTTAGTCTAAGGTTTCTAGTCCGGGTTGGATTAGGGGTTATGCAAGCAAGTTCAAGGAAGCATAGGTGCTTCAGGGTGCATAGGTGCACGGGGAGCAAAGGTGCTAGGGAGCAAAGGAGCTCAGGGAGTATAAGTACTCAAAGGTTGTGAAACTTGTCTTGTAAAGGGGTTTAGTTGTAAACAAAGTTAATTAATAAAGAGAGTCTCCAATACTAGTTTGTATTGGACGTGGATTAGGCCACTAGAATAGAGGATAGGGGCTTGAACCACGTAAAAATTCCCTGTGTTCATGTGATTGCTTATTGTACTAAATTATCTCATCATTCGGCTAACAATCAAGCAAGCTGCATTCAATATCTATAAACTTAGAAAACTAATTCAGCAAATTATTTTCACATAATCACATTCTGAAAAATGCTAAGTTTCTAAATTAAGCATTTTAGAAAGTTTTACATCAACTCAACATCTTGTCTAAGCATTTTAATATATAAGGATTTAGAATCCGGCCTCCTGAATTGAATATCCAAAGGAATTTTTATTTGATCAAAAATTTGACATCGTTTGTTCCCACACTTATTCAACCCCCCCCCCCCCCTTCTAAGTGTGTCTACTTAAATTTCAACCACAATTCTCTAAATTATAAATTAACTTAATTTAGAATATTGTATAATAAATTTAGATTCATAAATATTTACTAACAACCATCACATCAATAAAATATTTATTTCATCAATTCAACAATAGACACATCAAATAAATATTTATATTATTCAATAAATATTTAATATTACAATTTGAAATTTTGGATCGTTACATCCTTCCCTCCTTACAAGGATTCTGTCCCCGGAATCACAATTCAAACAATCAAATCGTCACATTCTCCCCTATTTACAAAGATTCTGTCCCCAGAATCGAAGACACAGACTAAACAAATAACTCAGGGTTATTCTTCATCATATCATCTTCGAGTTCCCACGTAGCCTCTTCGACATTGTGGTTCCTCCATATCACCTTCACAGAATGTATCACTTTGTTCCTGAGAACTTGTTCTTTCCTGTCAACTATCTGGATAGGAATCTCTTCATAAGATAAATCTTTACTGAATTGCAAGGGTTCATATTCGATCACATGTTTGTAATCGGGTTTATATGGTCGCAACACCGACACATGAAAAACATTGTGAACATGCTCTAATTCTAGAGGTAAAGCTACTTCGTAAGCCACCTCTCCCACTCTACGTAGAATTTTGAAAGGTCCAATAAACCTTGGGCTAAGCTTTCCTTTCTTGCCAAAATGAATTTTCCCCTTCCAAGGAGAGACTTTCAGGAACACAAAACTTCCCGCTTCAAATTCACGATTCTGCCTGTGATCAGCATACTTTTTCTGTCGATCTTGAGCAGCTACCAGTCTTGCTCTGATGAGTTTGACAACTTCAGCGGTCTGCTGAACCAGTTCAAGGCTTAACAGTTGCAGTTCTCCAACTTCATCCCAACATAGTGGAGTTCTGCACTTTCTGCCATATAACGCCTCGTATGGCGGCATACCAATGTTTGCGTGGTAACTGTTGTTGTAAGCAAATTCCACCAAAGGTAGATGATCATCCCAATTTCCTTTAAAATCCATGATGGACGCTCTGAGTATATCTTCAAGCGTCTGGATCATTCTTTCGCTTTGCCCATCGGTTTGCAGATGATTCGTTGTGCTCATCTTCAATTGCGTTCCCATGCATTCTTGTAGTCTCTTCCAGAAATTTGATGTGAACCTTGGATCTCTGTCTGATACAATTGATACTGGAACTCCATATCTTGAGATGATCTCTTTAACGTATAATTTTGCCAGCTGATCAAGATTAAATCTAATCTTTATTGGCAAAAAGTGTGCAGATTTTGTCAATCTGTCCACTATCACCCATATCGCGTCAGATCGCTCGTTTGATTCGTTGGAAGACCTACCACAAAATCCATTGTGATATGCTCCCACTTCCATTCCGGTATCTCCAACGGTTGAAGTAATCCGCTTGGTCGTTGATGCTCGGCCTTCACTTTCTGACATGTCAAGCATTTTGCAACGCATTCTGCAACGTCTCTTTTCATGTTCGACCACCAAAAATGACGTCGCAAATCTTGATACATTTTTCGTACTTGTGACACCCCCAAATCCGGTACTTCCATTTCCACAGGATTTGGTGTTCACTGTGCAAACATCATCTATCTATCTACCCGTAAATAAAATGCAAACCATACAATAGATAGAAATAATAATAAAATCTCTCCCCTTATGGGGTTACATCAACTGAATAATAATAAATCCCAGGTTACTCTAACCTTAAAACATCTATACGGAAAACATAAACAAATAAGTCTTAGTAACATCAATTCTAATTACATCACATAACCACATTAATAAAATGTACCTTCATTACTTGCTAATCTTGCCATTGCCCTTACTAGTGGAAGGTTCATACGCTCTTTCGTTTCTTAATCGCAATGTTATTATTACGCAAAGAGTGAGTACGATTAACCCACAAGTATAACAATATAACAATGAATAATAACATGCGAGAGAAATAATAACTTCTGATATAAAGCTCAACTTTTGAATCAAGAATGGATAACAAGAATTAAAAGAAATTTTGAGGGTCATAAGACCTTGAACTATGTCCTAGGTTGTCAAGTGTTTATACTTAAAACCTTTAACAGTCATAAGACTATGGACTCTTCTTCTCGTACTTAGGGGATCCACCCTTAGTGCCATATTGTGCACAATATCTTAACGCTTAAAGCGTAAATAATCCCCTATCTGAGGTTGTTCATCTCGATTTGACATTCGAGTCCGCTTTAAAGGAAGTTTGGTTTGGATAATTCATCAAGGGGTTCAAATTTAGAACGTTTCATCAACTATGGACTAGTCGAATCAATAAGGGTTCGCTAGTCTAAAAAGGTTTAACAGTGAATGAATATTTAACTTGAATAACATCTAAAAAGGTATACAATAGAATAATTATTGTATAACAACATCATGCTTGAAGATTGATAACTTTAATATATAAGACAAACTTGATCAATAATAATGAGAACTTGCTCAATATCGAAAGATGAATTAATCAACTTATATAACAATAACAAGTAGGGTTAGGAAACTTGCTCAACAAAAGTTTAGGGCAAGAAACTTGCTCAACGAAAATGTAAAGTTAGAAAACTTGCTCAATGTAACAAGATAAGGTTTAGAAACTTGCCTCGTGCGTATATTACACGTTAATAAAACTCGTTCTTTGAATTAAATCCTACATATCATTCATTTCACAACACCAATCAATTATCACGTAATAAACATCACAAGTTTATTCTTTGTCTAACTCGAGTTCATGACTATACTTAGTCAATTACTACACTTATTGTCAAAAATTAAGACTTCACAAACAATAAGGTAACTATGCATTTGATCATTCAGTTCACATGTAATTGTGTTATGGACATGTTAAGAATTTATTTTAACATCTCATTATAGGTCTAACAAGTCTTTATATTCATTAGACTAAGTTACTAACTCATTTCTATACTTGAACATTAAAAATTTGCATTTTCTAGACATTCTTCTAAGTGGAGTTGCGGCACCACTTTTGTACTGGCTCTTGGCGCCTTACGCCATGCATACCTGGACACTTAATGGCATGCGGCGCTGTATTAGCCATGGCATGCGAGAAATGAATCTGGAGTTAGCAGTACCACACATGAGACTCAGTTCCAGCTTAATTTGCTAAAATTACGTAACACGACTAAAAATTTCCAATCAACTTATTTTTACACGAATTTAGACATACCCACATGCTAGAATTCATAAATAATCAATACTTAACATTTATGGAGTGATTTTCACCCATTAAAACACATAATCACAGAATTAAAGCATGCAAATTGGATCGTTTCTTGATGTTCTTGAAGTTCTTGAACAAAACATAGATTTTAATGCTACGGATTAGTTATAAAGCCAAATTCAACCATTAAAGTTTCATTTTGTTCATTTTAACATGCATAATCATATCAATGTGTGAATTTTGCAAAATAAATTATATTTGACATATAAAAATCACGATAAGGCCATATATACATATAACATACTCAAAATCTTTTATCAGTATAATTTCATGAAATCAAGATATGGAAACCCATATAATATATATAAAACATACTATGATGTTATATATTAACACATAATCACATAATTGTTACCCTTTCCAACTACAGAAACTTTACAGAAAACTTAGGCCATATTCATGAAAACTTAAAAAGACGTAAAATAGGAATTTGGGTTGAAGAGAATTACCCAAAGCGTAAAGCGTAGATTAGTGTGTGAATGAATTCCTTCTAAACTCTTCTTCAATCTCAATTCTCCCTCAACACTTCTCAATCTCTCTCTGAAACTCTCTCTATTTCTATTTTCTAGACTTAGGAAAAATGAAGAAAAAGGCGTAATAAAGAAAATCAACTGACGCATTGTGGTCAGTTACCCAGTCATGGGTAACTTCCCTCAACTCCCATTAAGGTCATGTTTGGCTAGCACACTAGGTTTCAAAACCCATTATTTTAATAAAATCTTATCATATAGTTTAAAAAAAATGTCACATCCATTATAAAATAAATCAAATATCTAGTTTAATTTACTTTAAATAAAATATAATAATTTCTCATTAATACACATAGTCACATAATTCAAATTCTCTTTGATTAATAATATCAAATTATTAAATCTCTAATTAATAATTAAATTAATTAAAATAACATAGGCTTATTAAATATTTCTTTTAATTCAATAAGCTCACATAATCACATACTTGAATAATAAAAATACTCCACATTAAATTAATAAATGTAACACATATAATTAAATTACTCTATCACAACTTCATCAATTAATTATTTAATCTAATAATTAATTCATCGAAAAATATTTATTCAATCAAATAAATATTAAAATTAAATTACAAAATTACGATTTGTCACATCTTTCCTCTCTAAAAGGATTACATCCCCGAATCATAACTCAAACAAGTCGTCCTGCTTACATTCCCCCCTTACAAAGATTACTCGCCCCTCGTAATCACATATAACAATCTAAGTAAATAAATGAGGATAATTCTTCATCATATTCTTTCGAGTTCCCACGTAGCTTCTTAAGCGTTGTGGTTCTTCCAAATTACCTTAATGTAAGGTATTACTTTATTTCTCGAACTTTCTTCTTTTTGATTGACAATTTGAATGAATTTCTTCGTAAGATAAGTCTTTGTCGAAATGTAGGGGTTCATATTCAATCACGTGCTTGTAATCGGGTTTGTAGAATTCGTAGGATCGAGACATGGAAAACATTGTGGACATTCTCTAGAGATGGAGGTAAGGCTACCTCATAAGCAACTTCTCCGACCCTTCGTAGAACTTCAAAGGGTCCAATGAATCTTGGGCTTAATTTCTCTTTCTTTCTGAATCTGATCTTTCCCTTCCAGAGAGAGACCTTTAAAAACACATAACTACCCGGTTCGAACTCAACATTCTTACGGTGTGGATCAGCATATTTCTTCTGTCTATCTTAAGCTGCTGTCAATCTTGCTCGAATCACTTTGACTATTTCTACTGTTTGTTGTACCAATTCTGGGCCTAGTAATTATCTTTCGCCCACTTCATCCCGAAAGATAGTGGAGTTCTCGCACTTTCCGCCGTAGTATAATTTTCATATGGTGGCATGCCAATACCAAACGTAGTAACTATTGTTGTAGCCAGAACTCTCTGAAAGTAGATGGTCATCCCAATTTCCTTTAAAATCCATTATACAAGCTCTTAACATATCTTCCAATGTCTGAATTGTTCTTTCACTCTGTCCATCTGTCTGAGGGTGATATACTGTGCTCATTCGCAACTGTCGACGGAGTAGCAATCTTGGAAAAATCTTGAATAAATCGTCTATAATAGCCTGCCAAACCCAAGAAACTTCTTACTTCTGATGGAGTTCTTGTTTGTTTCCAATTTATCACAGCTTCAACTTTTGATGGATCCACCAAAATCCCATCCTTATCAATTACATGCCCAAGAAATTGTACATGTTCCAGCCAAAATTCATATTTAGAGAATTTCGCGTACAACTTTTCCTTTCTTAGCATCTCCAACATCAGACGTAAGTGTTCCACGTGTTCCTCTTTATTTTTAGAGTACACCCATATATCATCGATGAACACCACCACAAATTTGTCCAAAAATGGTTTAAACACCATGTTCATCAAATCCATGAATGCTGCAGGAGAGTTTGTCAAACTAAATGATATCACTAAAAATCGCAATGTCCATACCGAGTGCGGAATGTCGTCTTCGGTATATCTTCCTTCCTTACTTTCAATTGATGATAACCACTTCTCAAATCTATTTTCAAGAAATATCTAGCACCCTTCAATTGATCAAACAAATCATCTATTCTTGGCAACGGATATTTATTCTTAATAGTGACCTTGTTCAATTCCCTGTAATCAATGCAAAGACGCATTGACCCATCCTTCTTCTTCACGAATAACACCGGTGCTCCCCATGGTGATACGCTCGGCTGAATATACTTTTTATCCAGCAGTTCTTGTAGTTGCACCATTAGTTCGTTCATTTCCACAGGAGCCATTCTGTACGGGGCCTTCGATATCGGAGCGGTTCCTGGCGCTAAGTCGATCACGAACTAGATTTCTCAGTCAGGCGAAAGTCCTGGAAAATCCTCCGAAAACACATCCACGAACTCCCTAACCACCGGTATTTCCTCCAATTTCATAACCTTCTTCTTTTGAGTATCGACTATGTAAGCTAAATACCCTATATAGCCCTGACTCAATAACTTTTTGGCCTGCATCATCGTCAGACATTTCATTTGTCTAAGCAATTTGATACCATGAAAAACTACCTTTGATGGAGTCATAAGGTTTACACACTTCTTTTGGCAGTCAATTATCGCTCCATAATTGAACAGCTAATCCATTCCCAAAATAACATCAAACTCTCCGAGTCTTATCGAAATTAAATCTACTTTCAAAATATTCCCCTTAATGTTCACCCTACAGTTCTTGTATACGAACCTAACAGGAATCACTTCCCTATTCGCAATTTCTATGTTTAAAGGGAATTTCAACTCTTCACAAGGTATTTCTAACTTCTTAGCAAAATCATCAGATATAAACGAGCAAGTTGCACCTGAATCAAATAGTACATATGCATTTATATCATTGATTGGGATAATACCTAACACGACATCTTTTGATTGCACCGCATCCTGAACCGTCATGTTAAAAGTTCTGGCTGTGGGCTTATTTATTGATGTTGGTCCAGCAATAGCCAGCGCACCTCCACTAGCATTTTCCTTGCTCCCATTTGTCTCACCAGATCTCTTTTTAGGGCATTCACGAGTAAAGTGATCCTTGGATCCGCACGTGAAGCACACATTCTTCTTAGCTTGAGTGCAATTTGGGGCGATGTGACCCTCCTGGCCACAATTGAAGCATACTCGCTTCCCCATCAAGCACACACCCTTATGAAACTTTCCACACGTAGCGCATACTTTGAACCTCCTATTTTGCTGGTTTCTTTGCTAATTTCCAGCTCCCCCATTCCCATTCCACTTCCTCTTTAAATTGTTGCCATTTTCTCCGTTACTACCACCACTCTTAGCTTCTCCTTCACTTTTCTTCTTCCTCTGCTCCTGGTTATGTTTTTTTACTTCCTCGCCTCCACTTTCAACGAGAATTGCTTCTCCATCACTGCTACAAATGTCTTCAATTGGAATAGAGAGACTCTACTATACAACCAGGGTTTAAGTCCCTGCTCTAACCTCTTTGCCTTGCGCTCGTCTGTGCTGACTTGATATGGCACAAACCTCGCCAACTCGTTGAATTTTGCAGCATACTCAGACAACGACATTGTTCCCTGCTTTAGTTCCAAAAATTGAACTTCTAGTTGGCTCTTCAAACTCTCTCGGAAATAGGTCTCGAAGAACAGCTCCTTAAACCTATCCCAAGTCATCAGTCCTAGTCCTTCTCGAGTTTTATTGGCCGGCCACCAATAACTAGCCTCTGCTTTCAACATGAATGTTGCAAAAGTAGTCTTCTGGTTTTCCTCTACCCTAGCAACATCAAAAACCTTCTCGATTTCCATGATCCAAGTCTGTGCTTCAACTAGATTCATGGACCCACAAAATTCTGGTGGTCCAACTGTCTTGAAATCCTTAAACGTAGTACCTTGATTCTGAGGTTGATTCTACAAAGCACCCGTCAGTAAAGTCACTAGCTGCTAAATAGGGTTTCCTTCCACATTGTTGTCTTTTTCCTCAACGGTTCTCTGTCATGGTGGTTGATGTCTTGGAGGCATTTTCTGTTAAAATGAATCCATTAGCTTCTATTCACTTTTAAGTAATATATACTTAAGTTGCACATCATAAAAGTTTATCACATAACACTTAACACTTTGAATAAAACAATTACTTTTATTCATTCATAATTTTTTTAAAACATCAAAACAATAGCATCGCTGCTATTTACATTACTTTCCTGAACTATAACAGTTGCAGGACAACATCATCAACACCTATCCCATTAGTCATATCATAACCGGGATTTACATTTTATTTATTTTCAAACCACCTATCAAATACATTTTCTACAATGTCCTACTAAGATAATATGTAGCCTTACGACGCTCTTCCTCCATGATTCGGAACATTGTTCGGCGATCCAATATGTATGATGGTAGCATCTCGAACTGAATCGGATAACCCATGACTCGATCTTGAGCTCGATTGATCACGATTTTGAATACGTTGTTCATTTCTTCCATCTTTCCCTTTTTGTAGATTCTTCTTTCAACTTGTCCTTCAACTCTGCAATCTCTGCCATCATTCGCTCGTTCTCTCCTTCAGTGTGGACTAGCTTCTCTTCAATGTTGTTCAGTCGTTCTTCTCGATCCTGGATCTCATCGTCTTTCTGTACCATCGAGGTCTGTTGTTCAGCTACTATCTCCTGTAGCTCCTCGGTGGTGTCTTGAAGTTCCACATTGCGGTCATACACCTCTTCATACATACTGACAGCTATCGAACTAAGTGGAAGCTCTTCCTCCTCTTCCTCCTCATCCGACTATGGCAGCTCCACGAGGTCCTCCTCGTCCGTCTCTATCTCATCCTCCTCATCAGGTACTCTCTCCTGCTCAACTACTGTGACCGACGGAACTGTTTCCGCAGTAGTTGTTCCCAAATCACCTGAATATCTTGAGGCTTCTCTTCTCTAGCCTGACTGGATCCTCCTATGTTAGCCATCCTGTCAACCAAAGTTTAAGTTTTAATTACTAATCATTACTACTCGACACTCACGAGCACATAAGTTGTAATCACATAAGTATATAAATATTTTATTACTTTCTCTTTCTTAAAACTCGATGAGAGTTTATAATTACTTTCTTTTCAAAGGTTACTTCCTAAGGCTTTTCCCCCACCTAAGGTTCATAACCTAAAGCTCTGATACCAACCTGTGACACCCCAAATCTAGGTACTTCATTCCCATAAGATTTGGTGCTCACTATCCAAACATTCATACTATCTACCCAAATAAATAATATTTAAATCATAAATCCTTCCCTTAAATAGGGTTACATTCAAAATTAATCCTAGGTTATCTAACCATTAAACATCATTCAAGTGCGGAATTAAATTATTACATTACATCATTATTAAAAAGTCTATGGTCATAACAGAAATCAAAAGTACAAATCAGCATTACTTGTACATTTTTCACTTTCATTTGCTAGTTGAAGGCTCGTCTATCTTCTCAACTTTAGCTGCAATGAGTATATAAATATGCAAGAGTGAGCAAAACAATTACTCACTGGATATAATAAAGAATCAACATGAAAATAACAATAATAACTGCCAACGAATAGGCTCATCAAAACTGAATAGTACTCTATCAATGATAATCAAGAACTGGAATCCAAAATATGGAATATACATAATCGAGGGTCATAAGACCATGAACTATGTCCACAGCCAAGAAGTAATCTTTCAACTCCAACTTTAATGTCCTTGAGACTATAAGGACTCCTCGTACTTAGGGGGATCATCCCTTTGTACAATGTATTGTGCAAAAATATTTTAACTCTACGCGTAAGTTATCCCCTAATAATAGTAGGGTTGTTCATCTCAGTATTTAGAGTACAAGTCCGCACCAAAGAAAGTTTGGTTTGGATAAGCTTTCAAGGGTAATTTGAAGTTTAACGAACATCAACTAGAGGACTAGTTGAATCAATAGTGTTTGATAATTACAACATAACATAGAACAATTGAGAATCATAAATGAACTGATTATGCATATTAAACTCATGCTTGAAATAACTATATAGCATAAGTACTCAACAAAATGAATAAAGTGATAAACCTTTGCTTGAACAGAAAATAAGCTAAGGTTAGAGTCTTATAACATTAGAAATGAAATTACTGAAAATACATTGACTAATAGCAAGTTGGAAACTAAAAACTTGCCCAACATGGTATTAATTCATGCAAGGATTAAAAACAGTTCAATAATAGAGACGAGAGTTCAAACTGCGTTCATTATACAAGAATATAACTCAAGAACTTGCTTAATCAGAAACAAGTTAGAATGAATCAACAAAAATGAGAATTCAAATAACATTAGAGTTAAATTTTGCTTGAATGAACTCTAGGAACAATTAACTTATTAAATCAACAATTGAAATAGAAAGCTTTCTCAATCAAAGAATAAAGCTACATAATGTAATAATGGAACTAGCTCAACGAAATTAAAGAATTAGGAAACTTTCTCAATATAAAAGATAGAGTTTAGAAACTTGCCTCGAGCGTAAGCTACAATATTAAACTCACGTTCACGTACACATTGGTTTAGAACCACATTATCTATTAGATATGCTAACATACCATAACATGTACACTTCTAGCTAAACTTATCATTTACACACAAGTCTTTCATTACCACATACGTTTCAGAAATTCTAAGTGCTTTACTTCGCAACACTCGTCTAACGTTCATCACATAACGCGTTCTCGATTTACTAATCACTTTTACAATTTTGAACTCATAATCCACATAACATGACCCTATATAACCTTGTTGTTACCTGATTCTCACACTACCATAACTTTAAGCTAAGCTACAAAGGACGAACAAAGTCTGCAAAACAAACAAACTTCGGAAAATAGAAAATGGGCACTCACGCCGCGTGAAGCCTTTTGTATGGGGATGTCACGCTACACATCGACTTGCGAGAACTTCGATTTTGCGTAACGTAGCCAATGACACATTTCTTAAGCCAACTAACACGAATTTCACCCATCAAACAGTGATAATAACACATAAAATAAATATACAACTATCATAGACATGGTTTCTAACACATACAACCACTTAACAAGATTTTACAACCACTAAAACTATTTTAATTTCTTAATTTTCATGTTTTCATGAAAAACTCAATTTTCTTGACATTCACCCTAAAAATCATCACTGTGAATTCAATACATGACCAAATCATCTAATTCAAATTACATTATGCTCGTATCTCAATGAACTAACATATACAAACTTCAATTTATAATTTCACATACGAATTAGCCAATAAAATTGATAATTACTCAAGCCATATGAAAATACATATACTGACATTATTTTCCTCCTACTATCAATGAATTTAGCATACAAATTTCTTGTTTTAAACATAACTCTAGCATCATAAGCATGTATCATCAGAATTTACCAAGTATATATCCACAATTCACCAATTGATTTTTTACAGAACATGAGAAAATTCTTGTCGTCCAACACATATACATATATATTATCAAAGTTATGAACATACCTTCAAGTTAGCTTGCACAACCTTGCAATTGCAGGCGATTTCCTCAGGTTTCACTCTCAAACTCTCCCAATTCTCAATTCTCTGAACTCTCAATTCGTCTCTTTTCTCTCAGACTTAGCCAACATAGACACATAATGCGTAAAAGAAAAACTGACACCTTAATATGCATTCTAATTATATTAACAGTTACAACATAAACGTATATAATATAAATATATATTATATTTATTAATTTAATTTAATTTAATTTATTTTATTTAAATTCAAAAGTCATAAGGCTTGTTTGGCAAAAACCCTTTAAATTTTAAAGAATTAAAACACCTTTAAACCTTGTTTGGCAAAAACTAATTTAAATCCTTTTTAATTTATTTACATAAACACTTTAGCTTATAAATTATAATCACCTATTATTTATTTGGATCTTCATATCCAATATTGACCCATTAAATTAATCACATACTATATTTTAATTAAATATAGCATTTTAGCAAATATCACAAAATTATAATTTTTATTATAACTTTATTTAATAATCTAATATACCATCTAAATTATTAAATCAAAACAATAATATAACATCTCATGTTATACCACAATTCTCTAAATTATAAATTAACTTAATTTAGAATATTATCTAATAAATTTAGATTCATAAATATTTACTAACAACCAACACATAAATAAAATATTTTTTCATCAATTCAACAATGTATTACATCAAATAAATATTTATATTATTCAATAAATATTTAATATTACAATTTGAAATTTCTGGATCGTTACAAATATTTACTATTTTTGAAATATTAAAAGGTATTTAATTTATTTAATTGTTATATTAAATAAATTATTTAAAATGATTTTAATACCTTAAAAATCATTTAAAATTATATTATGGTACAAGAAAATATTTTAAGTTAATTTTAATGACTTTTAATATTTTTATGATGAAATTTTATTAATAAATTAATATTAATAATAATTAAGTTATTTAATAAATGTATTAAATAAATTATGAAAAATAGAATTAAAGATTTAAAAATTATATAAAATTGATTTAAAGGTTATAAAAATATTTTAAGTTATAAAATATAACTTTTGATATTTTGTCATGTAAAATATTAATATTTTACTATTAATGATATTAGATTTATTTAATATTTATATTAAATAAATTAGTTTTAAAATTATTTTAATATTAGAAAAATCATTTTAAATAAAAATAAAGAGTTTAAGAATATTTTAAGTTAAAAAATATAACTTTCAATATTTAAAGGTAAATTTCATATTAAATGATGTTTGATTTATTTAAAAATTATATTAAATAAATTGTTTAAATATGGTTTTATTAATTTAAAATCATTTATAAGGGATATAAATGAATTAAGAATATTTTTAAGTTATAATTAATAACTTTTAATATTTTGATAAGTAATGCATTAATATTTAAATATTAATGGTAGTTATTTAAAAGTGATTTTAATTATTTTAAAAATCATTTAAGGGTAATATTAGTACTTTAAAAATATTTTGTGTAAAATCCCAAATTTTACTTAATAAAATTTAAATTTCTCAAAAACAATTTTGAATATTATGGTGTGAATTTAATATAATGTTATAGTTATGGTAATATTTATAAATTTTTGCAAAGTATGCAAGTTGTTATATTATATTCGATTGGTCGGAGAATATTCTTTGTATCGGGAATATTCGCATGCGGCACAATCATCGGGTGGACCCCACAACAAAAATTATCATTTGATTGAGAAAAACGACAAAAATATTTTTTATGAAAATTACTATGGAAGTTTACTGCTAATAATGTTGAACTACTCGGTAGTAAAAGTATGTGAATAATACGTGGTTGCATAGTAGCACACCTGTAGATGATTATTGATGCTTACGTGATAAGTCACCAGTTTTTGTTTTATTGATATTATTAATGTAATAAATGTAAAAGTTTTTTATATAAAACAAAATACTTTTATAAAGTTATTCTATAAATAGAATATATTATATTCTATTATGCATAGTGTTTTTCATAGTAAAATCTTTTTATATAAAATAGAATACTTTTTATAAAGTTATTCTATAAATAGAATATATTATATTTTATTATGCATAGTGTTGCATAGTGCGTAGTGTTTTTTTTGCATAGTAAAATCTTTTTATATAAAATGTAATACTTTTATAAAGTTATTCATTTTATTATATTATAAATAGAATATATATTATATTTTATTTAAAAGATTTTGCTTTAAATCTGTACCGTCCGATTAAAAGTAAATCAATCTAGATCGTTCATGAATTAGTTACTATCCAGTCCATTCTTCTATAAATAGAAACTCATTCCTTCATTATTTCTTACGAATTCACTGAAACTCTAGAGAGAGAATTCTTCTTCTATAATCTTGAGCGTATTTCTTTGGAGTTTAAGAAAGCTTTGAGCGTAGTGCAAGTTTTCTTCGAGTATATCCTCGTCCTACCGGTCGGAGTACTCTTCTTTCAAAGGTAAGGGATATTATTTGTTGTACTCGTAAGGGGTATTATTTCTTTTGTATTCATGAAGAGAACTTCTATTATTCCATTCTTTATTATTCTGTTGGAATAACCTGTATACGCGGTCTACCCGATATTTAGTGAAATTCTTTTGTTATTCCATTCTTTATTATTATGTTAGAATATCTTGTCTGTGCGTTTTACACCGGACCTGGTTCCGTCTTTATTATTCTATTGGAATATCCTGTCTGTGCGTTTTACGCCGGACCTGGTTCCATTATTTATTATTCTGTTGGAATAACCTGTCTATGCGAAGTACCGCATGCATGGTGATTTTTGTTGTTATTCCATTCTTTATTATTCTGTTGGAACATCATGTCGATGCGAATTTCACCTAACCTGGTTCCGTTATTTATTATTCTGTTGGAATAACCTGTCTATGCAACGTACCGCATGCATAGTGATTTCTTTTGTTATTCCATTCTTTATTATTCTATTGGAATATCCCGCTTGGCATAGCGTGACACGCCTTACCGTTCCGTTATTTATTATTCTCGTTGGAATAACTTTGTCTACATAAGCACCGCATGCATGGTGATTTATTCTGTTATTCCATTCTTTATTATACTCAGTTGGTTAAAGTTTTGACTTCTATAATCCATGAAATTAGTGGAATATCCTAAATATTTGCGTTTCATCCAGTATCTTTTCATGGAAATATACTTTTGAGCATTCTTGAATTTTACTCTACAAATAAGTATCATGTTGACAATTTGGACGTTATTAGTTCCTGGATAATTTAATTCTTGAACTTGTTTTATTGAATTCTTATATCATTGTCATCATCCTCATGTTTATATTTTATTAAAAGTCATATATGGCCTGTAGTGCATAGATGGACTTGGTATGATTATGACCAGGGATTATTCGGTATAATCATGACCGTAATGTTACAAATGATGTGGAAAAAGTCCTCATTGGCCCGTAGTGCATTGATGGACAGTTTTTGGTATGATTATGGCTATGGATTCTCTTCGGCCAAGGGTGCAAAGATGAATTGTTTTATAGCATGATCAGAACCGTTGATGAAAACATAATTATCTTTGGCACGTAGTGCATGGATAATTCGTGGTCGTGATACTAAATAATATCCTTGGAATGTAGTGCAGAGATGAATTGATGATGTGGATTATTTATTGTTTGAGTCTCAAATGATAAAAGTGATGAAAAACCTTTTTAAATCATAAAAGATGGTAGATTTTATTCTCTACTTGACTCTTTTAATGGATTGCTTGTTCATTTGTGAGTTAAACTTGATGTTTGTTATATTGTATCGCTTTAACACCGTTTTGAGGCTAATGATAATTTATTCTCGCATTATCTTAGTCATAATATTTCTTCTTTGGGCTAGTTGAGCTCACCCTTTCTTTCACTTTGTTCTCTTGAGAAAATGAGAATATAAATTGGATTTGAGCTCTGGGAAGCGGATTGACAGTCCGGATAATGACAAAGATTAGTAGTCCTCACTATTCTATTAAATAGTGTGATAGTAATTGTAATGAGGACTCAATTGAGTGTGGATATTGTCTAGATGACAATATTTGTATTAAAACTCACAGCGTATGTTTTATCGTATTTTACACGACAGTTGAATAATTAGTTTGTATTTGTATTCAGTACCTTGTATCTGGCGACCCAAGATGGGTGATGTATACCTATTTTTGGGGGCGTCACAATTGGTATCAAAGCTTAGGGATATGATCCCTGGCTGAGATATGAGACAAGAACTAGGAGGGGAAAGACGAGGAATTCCTTCGCTAGTATGACCTACATAAGTTTATTTGGCATTTAATTGGTCGGTCAGGGTATAGGGATAATATGTGATATGTTAATTAACCCTTGTTTTGTGGCAGTGTTTGAAAATGGCATCCGAGAATGTTGAGAATAGCAATGGAGCACAGGAGACCGTTGAGTCTTCACATATCAATAATCAGGATAATGTGCATCAGGAAGGGGACAATCCTCAAGAAAACAACAACACTGACCAAATGATGAACGATGGAATGTTCAGAGGCTTTATGCAATTCATCCAACAACAGGTAAGAGAGACTCCTATTCAAAATATAGGTGGAAATAATAGCAACCCACGGTCGGTCACCGCTAAGCAGTTCAAGGAGCTGGGACCAACGGAGTTTTTGTGAAAGCCAAAACCACTTAAGGTGGAGACGTGGTTAAAGTAGATCACCAAGAAATTTGATATCTTGGGATGCTCAGAGTAGCAAAAGGTTCCATTTGCCACCTTTATGTTGCGTGAAGAGGCAGATTACTGGTGGAAATCTGTAAAACGTACCTAGACTGACGCACTCAAGATGTCTTGGGAGAAGTTCCGAGAGCTGTTCAACGACAAGTACTTTCCCAAAAGTATTCGTCACATGAAGGATGTAAGATCCCAAATAATTAATAAATGAAATTTAATTTCCTCTAATTATTATTTTGAAATAGTAAGGGTTGATGTGATTAATGTGGATAGTTACGGGTAAAATATGCAAATATTTCAAAATATGCAAGTGGTTATAAAATATTCATTGTTGTTTGGAATATTCGTTTGGTCGTGGAATATTCAGATTGTTGTGGGAATATTAAATGCAATGGTAGCGACCATGTGTGGAAGGCCCATAACGAAAAAGCGATTGGAGGAAGAAAATGACAAATATAAGTTGTTTAAAAATAATTGCAGAAGTTGTTACCGCTTACAATGTTGGAATACCCGGTGGTTAAAACACGATGTCTACGTTGTTGAATCGGAAGACACTGTATTGCACCAATTATTGACTCTTACGTGAAGAAGGCACTACTCAATAATGGTTACGATGAATTACCGCTCAAAGTTTTATTTTATTGATTCAATAATTGCTTGCGTTGATATTTTATATTGTCATTGTTTTAATAATTGTCATTACATTAGTATTTTTCATTGTCGAAACAATAATTCATATTATCCTAATAATATTATTAGATAACATTATTGGCAATGTCTAGAAAGTTCTCATGCAAGGAGAGGTTTGGTCACCTAATTGCGGCGCCCAAGAAGAGAGAAATTCTTATTGAAAGCCCCTCTTTCCTGGGAACTGCCGGGTTGTCAATATTGTGATTCTGTAATATTATTTGTGAATAATTAATTATTGATTCATATGATGAGGAAAATATTGATTTTATGTGGATATAGATGGAGAAAATTTTTAATGTGACAATTGTTAAAAATTGAAATTTTATCTTTTTCTCGATAAAATAATTCATTTAAATATATATTATTATATTTTAATAATATAATAATGGTGATATTTTTACAACGAATGTGGGATATATGAGTATACGAGGAGGAAGAGTATTTTTGTTGCAATAAATGTTTAAAACATGTTAAACATGTCGATGGACCCCATTTATTGAATTTAAATTTGATTATAAACTCTAAAATCACCCGCTTATGGATTTCGGTCAATTTACATTGGGAATTTAGAAAAACTTTCTTCGCAAAGTTGTAGAGAATTGGATTTCCTATAAAAACTCGCAAGATTCGAATTTTCTGATAAAAGGGCCATTTATTGTGAATTATTGAAGTTCCAAAGCTCCGAAATAATTAATTTTTGGAAGTTTAAATTATTTTAAATTAGAAAACGTTTTTTTATTTTCTTCTAGAAGGTTGGCATGTGTGAATTGCTTGAGATTCAGATTTCAAAGAATACGTGATAATATTTTTATAAATATTAATATTTTATTAAATTTTCTCATTTGATGTTCTAAGCAATTTCCTATAAATAGGTGCTTAGGTTAGAATTGAAAATCACACCGTAAATCAAGTTTTCTCTCTATATTATCGAGCGTATTCTTGTGAGTATTTTGAGTATACTTTGAGTATTGCTATACGGTGAAAGTTCAAGATATAGTCTATATCCAGTATTCCAGTTAGAAGTACTGATCTTTCGAGGTAAGGGATATTATTTTTTCGTAATGATATTATTTCTTCAATATCATTATGTTTGAAATATTGATCCAAGTTTTTATCAAATTTGGAACGTTTGGTGTCGGAGTTACTATTCACGTATACGGCACTATTCACGTATACGGCACTATTCACGAATACGGCACTATTCATCGAAAAATGAAAATTTTTCTTTTCGTCCAAAATATCTATTGTGGATACTAGCTTTGATTGTATCCATGTTTTGATCATTCTTGAATTTTACACCACTATGATTATTTTTGAGGTATTTTTGACGTGATAAAACAAAGTACGAATCCTTAATCCTTAATCCTTAATCCTTGTCATTTTGTTTCACTAGATTCGCTTTTTAAAAAATATTTTTTCATCATCCTCGCCTTAAATGATGATATTATTGAATATCTTTGGCACATGAGTGCAAAGATGAATGATTTATGATGAATATCTTTGGCCCGTAGTGCAAAGATGAATGATTTCTGATGAATATCTTTGGCACTCAGAAGTGCAAAGATGAATGATTTCGATGAATATCTTTGGCCCGTAGAGTAAAGATGAACAGTGTTTAGATGAACATGACCAATCGGTGAATGTCCTCGGCCTCAGTAGTGCAAGGATGAATATTTGATCTCGGATATATATTGATTGATGTTACGGGGATAAAAATAGATTTATGAACTTTAAAATTCATACATAGAAGATAGTAGTTTGCATTCTCTACTTAACTCTTCTAATGAATTATTATTTCACCTGCGAATATTGATTTAAAACTTGTTGTCTATTGTATTCTATTATATTTTTCCTCGTTGAAGACTAACGATAATTTTGTTGTATATTATCTTAGTCATAATATTCTTTATCAGGCTAGTCGAGCTCACCCTTTTCCTTTTGTTCCATTTTTCTTCTCGTGAGGCGAGAATATAGCGAGTAGTACGCAGTCTGGGGTATGGAATGAAAGTTCTAGGGAGAGTTGTTTAGTAGTCCTCACCATTGTTGTAAAATAATGTACCAATAATTATGATGAGGATTTATTTGTATGTGGATATTGTCTAGATGGCAATATCTGTATTTAAACTCACAGTTTTACTTTTGTAATAATAAAGTTGTAGTTGTTTCTGTACCGTGTATTGACAACTCAGAATGGGGGATGTAGACCTATTTTGGGGGTGTCACAAAGGAGGTGGAGCTCATCAAGCTGGAGCAAAACAATATGACCGTGTCGCAGTATGAGGTTAAGTTTGCCGAGTTATCTCGGTTTGCATCCCATTTGGTCGATAATGAGGAGCGAATTACGCGAATGTTTCTAAGAGGTTTGAAACCCAATATACATCAATACCTCATTTCTCACAAACTTAATTTATATTCAGATTTTGTGAATATGACTCAGTTATTGGAGCGCGATAATGAGTCAGCACAACCAAAAGGCTACAACCAACAACACGATAATAATTGTACTGGTGGCAACGGTCATCGGAACAATGATAACCATCGCGGGGGAAATTATCATGCCAAGAATGGTAATCACTTCGGTGGTAATCATGGCCATGATAATAGAAGTGGAAATTTCAAGAAGAGAAGGTTCAATAATGATGGAAAGACAAAGAAAGACCAAAGACCCGTTTCAAAGAAAGAAGAACGACCACCGGTCGTATGTTTCAAATGCGGACAGGAGGGACACATCCGTCCAAACTGTATGCAATAATCCAAAGCGTGATTTAATTGTGGAAGAGAAGGTCACCTAGCTCAATTTTGTCGTATGGTGAAGTCAAGTCTAGCTGGGATGGTGATGCCAAAGGATGTCCCAGACAAGCCAAAGCCGGTAGTTTAAGAGTGAGCATTTTTTTTTCGTGACGAGGAAACTGAATAAAATTATCACTAATAAGTTAATCATAAACTCATGCGAAGTCTATACCGTGTTGAATACCGGCTTCTACTCACTCTTTCATTTCACTTAGTTGTGTTCAATGTTTGAATTTAACTCCGGAGAAGTTAGGCTTTGATTTATCTGTTGAAACTCAGTTGGGAGAAACCTTCGTTACCTCCACTATTTATAAATCTTGTTTGATTCAAATCAACAATTTCACGTTACCTGTCGATCTTATCTCTTTGAAAATACTTGCCTTTGACGTGATTTTTGGAATCGATTGGTTAACTACTCATCATGCTTTTCTTAAGGTTGTTAGCTTTTATATTCCTAACCAACCTGTTATGCGAATTCAAGCAACCAAACCACTAAAGTTAATCACTGTTATATCAAGCCATAAGTAAAGAGCACCGATCCTTTCGTTGTTGACCTCCTTGTGTGGAATGCACCGAAGCCAGACTATCTGTAGGGGACGTTGTGAATAACGATGGCAAGTTGATAGGTATCAATGTGACGTGTTATCCAAGTCTTGGATGAGAGTCACAGTTGTGAATGATATTTCTATTGTTAATAAATTTCCTGATGTATCCTTGAAGACTTCTTAGCCTACCCCTAGAGCGTGAAATCGAATTTTGTATTGACCCCAGTACAAAACCCATTTCTTAAACACTCAAATATTTTCTTCACCCAAAACGAACGTAGCATGCGCCAAAGATGTTGGTTCGAGCTATTGAAGATTACGATCGTACCATTCAATATCGAGCTATTACACCTGACCTGGTTCCGTTATTTATTATTCTGTTGGAATAACCTGTTTATGCGAAGTACCGCATGCATGATGATTTCTTTTGTTATTCCATTCTTTATTATACTCAGTTGGTTAAAGTTTTGACTTCTATACTCCATGAAATTCGTGGAATATCCTTGATATTTGCGTTTCATCAAGTATCTTTTCATGGAAATATACTTCTGAGCATTCTTGAATTTTACTCTACAAAGAAGTATCATGTTGACAATTTGGACGTTATTAGTTCCTGGATAATTTAATTCTTGAACTTGTTTTATTGAATTCTTATATCATTGTCATCATCCTCATGTTTATATTTTGTTAAAAGTCATCTGTGGCCTATAGTGCATAGATGAGCTTGGTATGATTATGACCAGGGATTATTCGGTATAATCATGATCGTAATGTTACAAATGATGTGGAAAAAGTCCTCATTGGCCTGTAGTGCATTGATGGACAGTCTTTGGTATGATTATGGCAATGGATTCTCTTCGGCCAAGGGTGCAAAGATGAATTGTTTTATGGCATGATCAGGACCGTTGATGAAAACACAATTATCTTTGGCCCATAGTGCATGGATAATTTGTGGTCGTGATACTAAATAATATCCTTGGCCTGTAGTACATGGATGAATTGATGATGTGGATTATTTATTAAGCTGAGTCTCAGCGATAAAAGAGATGAAAACCTTTTAAAATCATAAAAGATGGTAGATTTTATTCTCTACTCGACTCTTTTAATGGATTGCTTGTTCCGCTGTAGTTAAACTTGATGTTTGTTATATTGTATCAGTTTAACACCGTTGAAGGCTAATGATAATTTATTCTGCATTATCTTAGTCATAATATTTCTTACTAGGCTAGTTGAGCTCACTCTTTCTTTCACTGTTCTCTTCAGGAAATGAGAATATAGCTGGGACGAGTCGGGGAACAGATTGACAGTCCAGATGATAGCATTAGTAGTCCTCACTATTTTATTAAATAGTGTGATAGTAATTGTAATGAGGACTCAATTGAGTGTGGATATTGTCTAGATGACAATATTTGTATTAAAACTCACAGCGTATGTTTTTTCATATTTTACACGACAGTTGTATAATTAGTTTGTATTTGTATTCAGTACCTTGTATCTGGCGACCCAAGATGGGTAATGTATACCTATTTTTTGGGGCGTCACATTTTGAGTTATTATAAATAACTTTAATATTTTGGCAATGGTTTCATTAATAGTTTAATATTAATTAAATATTAATGATAATAGAATTATTTGATATTTAAATTATTTAATAATGATTCCAATGTTTGAAAAATCATGATAAATTATTGTAATTGTTTAAAAATTATTATAAGGCTATGAAAAATCGTATGACTAATATTTACATCTATTGAACTATAGTGTAGAATTTTAGACTCGATAATTACCCGATAAAACCATCGGTACGCCGACATGTTTCAGAAATTGATTTTGACTTATATATTTTGTCTGTATATGTGTTTATTTGTGATCCAATGACTGTGAAATGTGTGTGATAATGTGATTAGGTTATGTGCTGACTACAATAAGCAGTATTATGTGTTATGATATGTTATTCTAATCGATAAAATGACCTTGTTAATGATAAGTTGCTATATAAAAGATAAAACTAAGTTGCGTAATTATAAGCAGCAGACCAGGCAAGTATCCTACCTTTGCATTTACTTTATGCAATGGATATAAGTAATAAAGTTTCAGAATTATATTATTATTGTGCCAGATTATTAACCTTATTTTTATATATAATATATTCAATTATTATTTATTAGTACAGTATTATTGTATAATTCAGATATTTATTCTGTTCGTTAATTTCTAAATATGGTTATACAAGTGTCCCCACTTGTATAATCATTGTATTTAATCACATGTTGATATATATATACTTATTAAATTACATTATGTATACCTTAATTAAAAGCCGTCTAGCTATTTGATCTAGCTAGACACAGATTTAGAAATATCGTTGAATATGATAAAACTTTATTTTATCCAACCGAATTATTTTGGTTTGGAATCCCGACTAAGTATGAACATCCCGAATATGGGAAAACTTTTATGCGCCCAAAGCGAAAAAGATGAACGATAATATCGGTCTTGCATGTAGTTTTGATCAATACAGGGTCCATGGGATGTACACCCTCGCGCCCGTAAGTTATGATGGTTTGCAGATGAAGTTCTGTTTAACCTTTTCAAAAATAGAAAACAATGTTCATAGTCTTTTGACTACCCTATATATATAGTCAATACGTAGTTTCTAAAATTTGATATAGAATTGTTATGTTATTATTATTGGTTCAATTTACTTCACAACTGTTGATTCGTTGTAGAAGTGTAGTACAAAGAAAACATTTATTTCTTTTAGCCTATATTTATAATTGCTATTACTTAATGGGCACTCAAATGCTCATCCTTGCTTAATTTAAATGTTTTCAGTTAAGTGTGAACAACCAGAAGATTCGACAAGAACCAAGGAAAAGGAAAGCAAACAAAATAAGTGTTATGGTATTCTATGTAATAGTATAACTTTATTAATGCAATGATATTTATTATTATCATGTATTATAATGAATGTAGTAAAGGTTGCATACTTGGGATTAGACTTTGATATATGTAAATTAAGTTTGGTATTTATATTACTGTTATTATTATTAGTATTATTTTCGCTCATAGAAATGGTATCGTAAAGCACTGAATTCGGGTGTCAAGTACCTGAATTTGGGGGCGTTACATTATGTCTTCCGGATATATGGTTGGAGGAGTGTTAATAGATGGAGGATCATCCCTAAACATCTGCCCTTATGCCACATTAGAGAAAATGAATATCAATCTCAACAGGATTCGAAGCAGTCATACAATCATCAAAGCTTTTGATGGATCTTAGCAAAATGTTATCGGAGATATTGAGTTACCCATGGAAATTGGTCCACATACATTCTACATATCCTTCCAAGTGCTTAAGATCACTATAGGATACAACTTGCTGTTAGAAAGACCTTGGATTCATATGGCTGGAGTTGTCCCATCCACTCTTCATCAAAAACTCAAGTATATCATCAACAATAGTTTGTTCACTGTCAGTTCTAAGCCAGAATGTCCTATTCAAGGTGATATACCACTTATCAGTTTCAATACAAAAGTTGAGCCTGTCAGCTTCTAAGCCCTTGAGCAGAGCAACACTCACTATCAACCCATTGGGGCGCCACCTCTAAAACCCAGAGTTTCTGCCGAGGTAATGTCGGCAAGTCAAGAGATGATATCCTTGGGTTTCCAACCTGGATAGAGGTTAGGGAAAGATCATCAAGGAATCAAGTGCCCAATTCAAGTTCCCAGCCAGACAAGGACAGCTGAACTAGGCTACTCATCTGGGTCCAATCACAGGAACCTGCACAAGAATAAACAGGTTCCTTCATCTACAAAGTGTCTGCCTAAACCTACATGTGATAATCCTGTGTGGCCTTTACTAAAGTTCCCTGCCCCTGTGGTAGGTATGTTGTTCCCTAAGTCGATACTGGTCAAAGGAAAAGAAGTCCTAATTCCAGAACCAGAGAAGGAGCAAAGGAATCAAAAACGCAAACAAGAGATATATAAACATCTGTCAAAAATGCGTGTTCTGGTCCATACGGAGGGTATGAACAGAGACATCCCAGATGATTATCCAGACATCATGGTCATCATTCAAGAGAAGGAGGACGATAATATCCCCTTCATCACAGCTGTCCACCAAGTCTTCACTCTTGTGATGCCCCCAAATTCGGGTACTTTCAACCCACCGATATGGTGTTACACGGTACTCATCACTATACATTCATTCCACTGAATTAACATCAAAATGAGTGTATTTACTACATTATTATTACAATAGTAATGAATCCTTTCCCAGGTTCTATAACTGAATACATTCTTCATTTATCATAGTATAATTCATACAAACATACTAGTCTATTACAGGATAATCTACTTATCCATCTTAGCCTTGCCTTTATCTTTACTAGAACCCTTGGTTTGCTTGGCCTTAGCTGCAATCATATAATTCAAGTAAGAAGTGAGCATAACTAGCTCAACAAGTCTAGCAATGTATAACACAAATACCACGTCAAGAATTATATGAGTATTCTTCATCAACTGAATAAGTAGTTATAAAGTACAATGAAACAGTAAAATAGCACTTTTCATTTTAGAAAACAATTCCAGAGTACTTATAGTAACTTAGGAATTCTGAGCTGGTCGAAAGATCATGAACATCCTCTTTTGGTTTTCATTCATGAAAAAGGACAACCCGACACTAAGTCCGATATATCTTACGAGCACTTCTAGGTGATCAGCCTATAGTACTCTATGTTGATCAACATTCATCTGTTAAACGTATCAACGTTTAAGTTTTGGCAACCTCACGTGCCCATCGAATAATCGATGAAAAATACATTTGTTTGTTCATACACAAGCTTACCTTGAATCCGTACAAACAATTGGCATAGGATAGCATTAACAATACTATATCGAAAGACTTGTAAACAAATCAATCAAACTTTTAAGATTAGTCTAGCCGAGTTAAAACTGGCATTGACTCCTTAATAAAACAATTCATGCATCTCATAACAAGAATCACAAAAAACTTAAATAACACGAAGGTTAGACAAGCGTTAAGAAAACTTGCCTTCCAACGCCTTCAATTAAATATTCTACCGTTCTTGATCTTTATAGTTTCTATATGATATATTCACAGCACACAAAAATTAGCTACCAAACAATCTAATCACATTGTTTTTACCAACTTCTTTCTCTTCTATAACTTAACCGAATTTATTTCATTAATAAAACATGATTCATATTACTATTCTTCCTTATGGCTTGTTAACGTTCTCATGTACCTCAATTAATATTCAAAGACCCTTGGTTAAATACCATAGTGGTTGAATACGATTTAGTTTCTCACTCTTTACATTCTTCATTTAATTACTATTAAACAATGTTCATTTCCTACAGTCATCACTATATAAGTGATTTAAGAATGGTCTTATAATGTATACTAAGTATATACATGCTCCATCATTGTTGAGTAAACAATTGGGTTCATAAATAACTTAATCAGACATCTTTCCTCTCTCGGCGCTGCGGCACCATCCTTATGCACAACATTAGCATTGCGGCGCCAACTAATAGTAGGCAAGCCCTCGTCTCAGCGCTGCGGCGTGAGACTTACTATACATAAGTCGTACTGTGGCATCAACTAACAGTAGCCCATCCCCAAACCTGACATTGCGGCTCGAGGTTTTTAAGCTTGGGGTGGTGCTGCGGCGCCTACCCTGAGCCCTTGAAAATTTTTTAAATTTTCCAATTCAATTCTTTATGGACTCCTAATTTGATCATTATAAGTCGGAATTGGCTCGTTCAAAATCCATTTTCTTACACATTCCATGTACTTCAATTTCATCCAGATAAAAGTAGTTTTTAAATTCGTTAACAATGAATTCACTATTTAACATTCTATTACGCGTTTGTTTAACGTTCGTGAGCATTCATAACTCGTTTTCTTTGTTCTAAGTCAAAATTCAACCATTCTTGAGTCCACGACTCTTAAATACGTTGGTCTATGCTATGCCGTCGAAAACTAGGGTTTCCGAGTTAAACGGTGACTTTAGACTACTAATCCGAAAATTCTACGATTTCAACATTTAATGCCTAATCTCTTAAATTTTGCCATAACTTCGTTACTCGAGTTTTATACGCCAAATCAAATGGAACCAATCCATTGATTCATTGTCCATAACCTAACCAAGAAATATGCACATAACCTATATATATGACAGTTTTCAATTTGTCCATCAACAACCAATCAACGCTTAATGGTTTCTTCGATTAAACTTACTTAAACGCTTATGATTCTTACTTATACATGGCTTATCAATGTTTTAATTCACTAATAGCCATCCTTATTTCTCCGGAAGAGACATGCTCTAGCAATTCAGACTTCTCTACAAAAAATAAATAGAAAAGGATCGAAGACAAAGGTTTACGTATTATTACCTTAACGTTACTCGCGTTCTTGAATAAAGCTTGAATGTTTTGCTTTGGATGCTCTTGATTACTTGTTAGTACACTTTTCTCTCTCTCAATATATATTGGTGAAGTTGGTGAAACAACCAAATGAACCACCCTAGCCTCTCTTATATAGAAAATCCAATGGAGGGCAAATTGGTTAAGTGGTTCACCTCCTTACTATTCATGCCTTAGCCACCAAGTAAAGCCACTTTATTTGGCCACCAAGTGGCCAAACCACATGGCCTTTTGGGTCCCACATGGGTTGCCCCCATGGGTTTTACCCATGTGGTGATCCATCGGGTCGATCTGCGGTTCGGTTTCTTGGTTCGGGCTTAGGATTAAATCATATTGGGCCTATCTTGGGCTTGATTTAACCTAACATTGGGCTTCGATATAACTCATTCTTGGGCTTCATTCTTTTACTAATTGGGCTTGACAAAGTATAGATCCAATAGTTAAAGTCCATTAAGACTTCATCGTATTCTACTCGTATAACTCTCGTATTCTCTTCGTATATAAGTCGTACGATATTCGTATTATACATCATAATATTCTTCATACTATACTCGTATAATAATTAGTACCATACTCATATTTCTCACGTATAATAACCCTAATCATTATACATAGTCATTTTATTTTCAAAACTCAATTTTCCTAACCCTTAGGTTTTACGTCCACAGGCAAAAACTTCATTTGCCATAACTAAAATATTATTGGATATTCCATCTCGTCTTAAAATTCTATCATTACGCGTTTCTCAGAAATTCATAAGTAATTCCCGAGCAGAAACGGATGAATAGTGTTGTTACGAAAATTTCTCGAAAAACTTTTATTTTTTTCTTAGAAATTCAAAACAATTAATCTTAGCACATAGCCAGAATCCTAACCACATCCGCACATTCTAGGTCATAGAACGACCTTCAAACAGCTTACTCACATAAATAAACAATTAAATTCATTTAATTCAAAATAATCAAATAAAATTTAATTCACATAAAAATCCGATTTTCTCGGGCGTTATAACTCTTGGCAATTGGAGCAGCACTCCTTGCATTTGCCGACAAGGGTAAAAAGGGCAAAAACTCCTTCTACCCTGTAAATAGCAATAATTGCTTACTTTTGTTATACAGTTTTAGCAGTTGTTTTTGTCATTACATGCTAACACTTTGTATGATTGAACAGTTTCATATATTAAGTGAAAGCATTTTGTTTCAGGACTCTAAAGTTAGGTTTGCCTAAACTTCCTGATGAGGTGCCTATTCTTCACAAGTACTATAACTTTGATGTAAAGTTGGACTCAGACTTGATGGAGATTGAACAAAAGGACTATGAGATACCTCAAGAGATCAAATAATGGGTCAAAGATAAACCCAAGCCAAATCCTGATCAAACCACCTCTTTTAACCTTGGAACCTCATAAAACCCCAAACAAATCCAGATTGGTACGGACCTTACTCCAAACCAAAGGAATGACATGGTTACTCTATTGACCCAATTCCAGGATGTGTTTGCATGGTCTCATGAAGACATGGTCAGTTTGTCAACTGACATCGTCATTCATCGCCTCCCTATCAAAGAGGGATTCAAGCCAGTCAGGCAGAAGCTCAGGTGATTAAAGCCTGAGTAGAGTTTAAAAGTTAAAGAAGAAATTGTGAAATAATTTAAAGCCGGCATCATCATAGTATCAACATACCCTGATTGGCTATCCAACATAGTCCCTGTGCCTAAACCTAGAGGGAAGGTGCGAGTTTGCGTGGATTATAGGGATCTGAATAAAACTTGCCTTAAAGATAGCTTTCACATGCCATTCATGCACATACTTATTGACAATACAACTCAGTATGATAGGTACTCCTTTGCTGATTGTTTTGCGGGGTAATATCAATCATGGTTTCTGAGGAGGATCATGAGAAAATAGCATTCACCACTCCTTGGGGAACCTTTTGCTACAGACGGTTGTCATTCGACCTCATCAATGCCAGAGCTTCCTATCAGCGGGTCGTGATGGCTCTTTTCCATGATCTAATATACAAAGTAATAGAAATCTATGTGGATGATATCATTGTCAAGTCCCGAAGGGAGGAAGACCACCTAGATCATCTCAAAAAGCTCTTCAATCGGTTGCGTAAGTACACCTTGAAGTTGAATCTAGCCAAGTGCGCCTTTGGCATTAAATCAAGCAAGTTGTTAAGATTCCTAGTCAGCCATAAAGGGATTGAGCTAAATCCTACAAAAATCCAGGCCATCACAGAAATGCCCATGCCTCAGACAGAGAAGGAAATACGGGGATTTTTGGGAAGAATTAACTTCACCAACTGATTCATATCTCAACTCACAGCAACCTGTGAGCCCATCTTCAAGTTATTAAGGAAGAACTCCTCTATGAAATGGAATGATGAATGTCAAAGAGCCTTCCTTCTCATCAAAGAGCAACTAATCAAAGCTCCTGTATTGGTACCACCCAGGGATGGTTTTCCCTTGTTTATGTACCTGTCAATCAATGACAATGCCATGGGCTACATGCTGGGATAGAAAGATGATAGAGGCCAAGAAAGAGCTATCTATTACCTCAGCAAGAGATTCAGCAGCAGTGAACACAAGTACACTCTGATTGAGAAAACTTGTTGTGCTTTAGCATGGGCTTTCCTGAGATTATAGCATTATCTCCATGGTCGCACAACCCATCTCATATCCCGCGTGGATCCTCTCAAGTACGTGTTCAGCAATCCCATGTTGAATTGTCGACTATCCAGGCGGCAGTTGATCTTACATCAATTTGACATCATTTACATGACTCAAAAGTCCATCGAAGGTCAAGGAATTGCGGATCAACTGGCCTCCGCAACTGTAGGGGATTTCAATCCCTTGGAAACCTACTTCCCCGATTAAGGGGTAATGACAGTTCAGCAACACCATCAGGACGATACACACACATCGTGGAAGATGTATTTTGATGGAGCGGTAATCATGGAAGGTTCTGGAGCTGGAATAGTTCTAGTATCCATTATGGTGGAGCAGTATCTTGTTGTCGTCAAATTATAGTTTGCCAACACCAACAACACAGCTGAGTATGAAGGTTGTATCATGGGGTTAAAACTATACCAATCTATGGGCATCAGACGGTTAACTATTTTTGGAGATTCCGAATTGGTAATCAGACAAACCACTGGGATCTATCACACCAAAGAACTACATTAGCTTCCTTACCACGGCAAGTTATCCAGATAGCGTCGGAGTTTGAAGAAATAACCTTCCACCATATTCCTCGAAATAGGAATGACTTTGTGGATGCACTAGCAACTTTGGCCTCCTTGATCAACAAACTTGATAAGGAAGACATGCCAAATATTATATTTGACCTGCAAAAGGCTCGAGCCTATGGAAACTATATTGGAAAAGTAACGGATGAGCTGCCTCCCATCCAACACCCTTGGTATCAGGATATCAAGGAGTATCTGCGAGATGGATCTACACCCGCTGAGGCGAGTCCAGCTGAAAGAAAGCGAATCCATAGAATGGCAATAAAATTTTACCTGAACGGAGATGCATTCTACAAAAGAGATGCAGTATTAGGTCTTCTAAGATGTCTGGATAAAGACCAAGCTCAAATTCTTATAGATGAAATCTATGGTGGAGTATGTCGCCCACACATGAGCGGACCTCTACTTGTCAAGAGAATCCTAAGAACAGAGCATTATTGGCTCTCTCTATCTCTCAAGGCTGACTGTGATGATCACGTCAGGAGATGTTACCGATGTGAAATTCATGGGAATGTTATCCACGCCCCTCCAAGGGAGCTCCACAATATGAGTTCGCCCTGGCCCATCTCAATGTGGGGAATCGACGTGATCGGGCCCATCGAGCCCAAATCCAGCAATGGTCATCAGTTTATCTTTACCATGATCGACTACTTCACCAAGTGGGTAATAGTTGCCTCTTCCCCCAGGGTTACTAAAGAGGTTATCATTTGTTTCATCAGAAACAATGTCATCTATCAATATGGGCAACTTGAGGTGATTGTGTCAGACAATGCTAAATACCTTAAAAATCAAATGATGGAGAAGTTATGCAGTAAATTCCACATCAAACATCTCAACTTCGTCATCTATTATCCAAAGATGAATGGTGCTGTTGAAGTGACTAATAAGAATATCAAAAAGATCATGCAAAAGATGTCCGCCAATCACAAAGGATGGCCTGACATGTTGCCTCTGACTCTATTAGCCTACATAACATCTATGCGCACTTCCACTGGGGCAACCCCCTATTCATTAACCTATGGGATAGAAGTAGTGCTCCCCATAGAAGTGGAAATGGAATCCCTCTGGGTGTTGATAGATGTTCAGCTGGATGAAGATCAATAGTTATAAGATAGGTACAACCAATTGTCTCTGATAGATGAAAGGCGGGCTGCAGCCATCTTCCATGGTCAATTATATCAGCAAAGGGTCGCTAGATCTTACAACAAAAAGTCTGGCTACGACAGTTCAAAGAACATGACTTGGTCTTGAAGAAAATTCTTGACAACCAAGATCAATCTAAAGGAAAATTCACCCCAAACTGGGAAGGCCCGTTTGTTGTCAAGGAGGTATTGACAGGAGAAGCTCTCAGATTACAAGAAATAGATGGCGATGAATTTTCGCAACTTATTAACTAGGACACCGTGAAATGCGATTATGTCCGGCCCACGCAAACTAACATCCCGTCCCGGATCATCGATCCCAGTCGATTTAAGGTTTTCAAAACCCTTCACTACATACAATCCTTCTTCGCATTCGTTTTCCCCATCAGGGACAAACATACCTTTCAAACCAGCAGCCTGATTCCAGATCATCAGATCCATCACTCAACTCACGTTTTCAAAACCTTTCACACCTTCAGTTTATCCCACCAGGGATTAAACCTCTCACACCTTCAGTTTATCCCATCAGGGATTAAACCTCTCACACCTTCAGTTTGTCCCACTAGGGATAAAACTTTTCATCTGCAGTATGTCCTGTACATGGGGTAAACTACGAAGACCTGATCTCCCCAGTACACGGGAGTACGTAGGCAGCCATTTTTATGGTCCGATCTAACCACAGAAAAAAAAACATCTCTACACCCTTTTCACCACTTACAACTTTGAACCTTTTCACTCCAGGTTCGAACTATGCAGACCTGATCTCCCCTCTTCAATGGGAGTACGTAGGCATCCATCCATGGTTCGGTCTCACCCCCTACCAAAATATAAAAACTTATCAACGGTACTGGGATCATCCTTCACACCAGACATCATTGGCTTAGACCAAAGGGATGGAACTACCTGGCCTCCCCATGCTAATGGGAGAACCGACGACCGTCTAAGCTGCGGTTGAGTCCTCAAAGAGAAAAACCAATTCATAAGAGATGGAACTACCTGGGCTCCCTAATACAAAGGAGTATCGGCGACCATCTGTGGTGCAGTCAACCTCAGAGAGGAAAGCCAGACTCCTCTCCATAACCACATACAGAAACAAGTCCTAAGACACCAAAGGGTAGGGAATACACACAGATCAACAATCCATTCTGAAATATCCTGAGACATCTCAATGTCCATCCATCAAGGAGGAGTTCAGAATACATCAAGATCACAAGCCCTGGAGAAACAGACAAATATCAACCAAGTAACAAGGTATAACTAAAAGGGAAATGAATTAAAATATATTTTCCTGCAATATATAATACTGTTTAATATATACAATGTGTACTATACATGAAAAAAATGGTTAAGCTAGTCTGTGCATGAAAATACAAGCCCATCTACAAATCAGTGTATATGTGTGCTATCAAATCCAACATAGAATCCCTCACCGAAGAACGGGGTAAATCTGCGAGCTCTTGCCTAAGGGTATCAACGCGAGCTAAGAGATCCACAACCATCTGCATGGTGACACTATGCTCATCAATGAACGTGCTCATCTTTGCGATGATATCAATAGTGTGGGACCTCGATGTAATACTATCTGTGATAGTGGGGTCTCGGGCAGATATAGCACCATCTTGCTCAATAACAACTGCATCTCTAGATGATCTAGCCTCATCCCGCTTAGTAACAGCGGTATCTCTATGAGTTAAAGCATCATCTCTCTCAGCTAGAGCGGCATCTCTCCCAGAAAGAGATGTCAGCATCAAGGCCCTAGCCTGATCTCTCTCAAATGTCATCATATGCAGACTCTGCTCTAAATACTCTGCCGAATATGGAGTCACAGTAGCAGCACTGGGAGAATCAACAGAAGCTACTGGCAACCCCGTAAATAGCTCATCCTCGATGGGAAAATCAGTGTCAGAATCAATCTCTGGCTCTGTGGATACAACCCCAGTCTATGGGATCTCTGCCTCCATCCATGTAGAATACTCTGTGGAACGACCTGGATGGCTAGTAGTGAACTCAGCCCTCTCACGCTGGGCCCAACAGATATAAACAATGTATCTATCCTCTACTGATAAATGCCGAGAAGACAAACGCTGACCCAATGCCCCCTCAAAAGGATGAACATCCTGAAACTGGTCGAACTGTACCATCACAGCCAGTGGGTGATACGTGGTCATGCCCCCTAAACTGGCCAGGGGGAGATAATCCATGCCAGATACATAATTAATGAAGCTGTAGGGAGAACGAAGCCCTGAACACAGCAAAATATCAAATGGATCCTCGATCCCTGCCAAGAAAATTAACCAAGAAGCAGTCTCTGTACACTCCACTGGCTGAAAGGAGTAAGACATGGCTATCTCATGGAAAAAGAAAAACCCATGACGTCAGAATGTGCCAATCAGTCTCATGTGTGACATGAACCACACATAAAGCAAGACCGAGCTGCCTGAAAACACCCCTGCAGGATGGGTATGGCAATACGTGGCCGACCTCAAGGTCTCTTCCACAATCATCGGCAAAATGGTATGTCCCTCCCGGAGAGCCCGCACTACCATAATCACACCGATGTCTAAATGATCCATGTATAGTGGCATGTATAGATAAGCCACTATGCACATCAAAAGTGTGTCTACTCTGGCAACACACCACTCATCCTCTGATGTGGTGAAATCCCCAGAGTGTTGTGTATAACTGTCTAAATAGTAAAATCTGTCTATCAGAAAATGCACAGACACTACATGGCTGGATGTGATCTCACCTTGGGCTACTCTACGCCTTAAACCAGTGAGAGTCATAAACTGTCAGCTCATATCTCCGATAGCCATCTAAGTGCAAGGCATGTCCATAGGAAAATCTGTCAGTCGCTCATACTCCTCTAAAGTAGGGGTCAACTCATGGGTCTCAAATCAGAACACATATCTGTTTGGTACCCAGTGCTCCAGCATGCCCTCTACAAAACTTGCAAGAACCTGGAATATCAAGAGAGTCATGGAGTGCTACAATAGCTGGTCTATAGTCACCCGATCTGGAGGTGACAAAATATCATACCACGATCTCAAACATGAGGCCACTAATACTGGTGGGGTGTGATCAATGCAACTAACTGTCGAGGAAGACATTTGTGTGGGCCGTATCATAAGACCATCCAGGGGTTAATGCTGAACATCTCTAGACATACATAATACATGCATGATATAATAATAGATGGCAATATGATGTAGGGAATGGAAAACAGTATATATACATTCCTAAGTACATCATCATCTAATACATTATCTCTATATACAGCTAGAAAATACAGGGAAATGGGGCACAGCCACCTAGTATCTAACAAAGGCCTATCAAAAGATATAGTGAGAAAAATACATCAGAAGAAGTTGATAGTGTTGATATCGCTATCATCCAACCTATCTACCAGATGTAACTCCTCCAAAGTCACTGGATCTCCGCCAAGAGGGATATCAAGCCTATACAATGGAAGATCTGCACTGGCATAACCATCTGAATATAGGCCACCTGAAGGGACAGCCCCTGAGCTGAAAGGATCAAAAGTATCTGCCCAGATGAAAAAATGTGCATGGTCTCTAACTGCCAGGTCAAGCTATCAATCTGCATCAAATGAGTGGGCTCTCGGACGCAGGCAATCCAATCTGTCATCATCACAGGTCTAGGAACCATATCCCCCATGATCTGAGTGGCGCGGGTCTGGGCTCCGATAGTACGAGAAAACCACCAGCGGCAGAATGCCTCCTGAATGAATGGTCCCTCTGACAAATCAAAGTCGTCAACTTCCATCAACGGGATATCACTGATTGGCGACTGTGACATAGGCCAATAACGCCTGGTAGAAGACAGATCGGTATACGGATCTCTCCTGTAGTGCTCCTGATAGCACGCTTCTCCCAAATAGAGCTCTCATCCTCCATCTATGAAGAGAAGGATCTGACGGGTGGACATCAAATGCTCGACACCAGTCGGGAAACTACCCTCAAAGCCAACTGTCATATGGTCCCCAGAATAGGGAACCCATAAAATGACATCAGCTGTCAATAACTCCAACTGTAAATGGCAATGGGTGAAACCCTCAGCTACATAAACCTCCGCCAACGTGGAGTGATGCCATCATCGTCCCCGTGGGTAGGTGTCTAAACCTAACATGCTAATGGGACGTAAACATGGAAGCCTCTCATAGGCCCAAAACTGCCAAAGTAAATATCTGCGGTTAGTCAACACTCTTAACCTGTACATGGGAAATCAAAAGAGAAATACTCACCAGCAGAAATGGGTAATATCCTATCCAAGCCTCTTTCAAGCCCTACGAACGCATTCCCATTCCCCTGAGGAAATAAGGAAAGGTGTAGGAGCCCCAATCATACTCTCCAATATGATCCACCTCATGTGTGGCACTAACTAAAGCGAATGACACCGTGGAAGCGTTATCCGCTATGAAACAACCCTGAAGGATGACCAGGAACAATCACCGAAGAATGAAATCCTTGAATCTCACATCATCGGGTATGGGCTCACTCAAGGCCCCACTCATAGCATCTATACTCTAAGGACCAGTGCGGACTGTCATGCCTTTAAGCACCTCAGCTGGGACTCTTAGTAAGGATCTAACGGCAGTCGGGGTAATGTTCACCACACAAGGCACTGGCGCCCCTCCAAACTCCATACTGGTGATAAACCGCTAATCCATCTATGTCATCATCACCTTGCAGTCCAGAAAATGGAGAGACTGAGTCTGGTAAAACCAGCGCTCAGACAACGCCCTGAGGTGACCCCAAGGACAATGACGGGGGAGGATGAAAAAGAATGCCTCAAAGCCCCAACCATGCACAATCTCTCAATACTCTGGATGAATAGTCTGATATAGAGAGTGTATGTTGAACCAGTTCCCTCAAGGCTGTGTGAAGCTGGGAACCTGCATCACAAATACAAACCAACATCAGAACCCTTGCTCCTCATCAATAGGAAAAAAGGAAGATCAAACGCAGCATTACCTCGTTCGCGTGCAAGTAGATCAAGGGGTGGTGACTCAAATCATCCAGCAGCTCTGGATTCACCACATTTATAGCTGGCAATTCTCTACAGGGAATAGAAGCAGTAGGAACCGCAACCGATACATCATCCTCCTCCTCCTTAAAATTTGGTACCTCAACCCGGATAGGATGAATCACTCCCTCCACCAACCGACGAGGCTGTCGGGCTGGACGAGATCGAGGCACATCAGAAGCTCTCCTCCTCACACCTAAAGAGGTCCTACGGGAACTACTCGGCTGGTCTGGATCTATAGTATCTGGACACAAGTCTCCAAATCACCTCAAAAAGGGTGTGGTAACTTCTAACCTGGAGCTTTTCAAATGCATTTTATATCTCTATGCATGTATTAATGTAATATACGCCTATAGTAAAGTTAAAAATGCATGTTCATTCAATGCCTAGACTCTTGGAAAAATTTTCCCAGAGTCTCCTTTGTAAAAAGGATTATCCACATGCATATAGGCATGACTAGGTGGCCATTCAGTAGCACACCAATCCACAGTCATAAACATCTTATATGCATAAAAACATTAAAGTCATAATCTGTAAGGGTAGTTTAATTACCAGGATTACTTTATTTTACCACATTTGCTCATTTGTCCTCAAATAGGATAAGAAATAGCAGAAAAAGGTGCCAATTTGACTGTTTCAAAAGTCAAATTTTTTCACATTATTATGTTTAGCATGGTTAAATACTAACATTTACTATGTTGAATGTTTTTTATCAAGTCATATGAGCATGCATATTCATTACTATGTGTTTAGAAGCATTTTATATGATAACTCATTTTCCAACGGACAAAAACTGGAAAAGAAGACATACATACATTACCAGGATAGTGCAGAACACTTGTACGGTGACAAATTTTGCAGAAAGCAGCCCGAACTCAGTAGATTTGAAGAAGAACTCTCGGATTCTCTGTGTGGCGCGACTTGAAAATGACTTATGAAAGGGAAATGACCATCAAATACACCTACGGATGGCCGCAGCTGTATCTTTAGCTGCCGCAGGTCTACCTGTGGCTATCCCAGGTGGGTCCCACCCCCTCCGGCTCGATCCATTTTGAGTTACAAAGGAGGTCCCACAAGCTAAAAAGTCAAATCAGGAAAAAAGACGCTACACGATTAAACGGAAAAGCCTGAAATGCTGATTTTCAAAGACCAAACTGCGGGTCTACATATCACTCATTTGTATTCACCCAAACACAGGGTTCACAACACTGATGATCACAGTTGTTGTAAACTACATTTGGCAATACCTCATAAAGGTCCAGTGCCATCAACTTGGGGTTATGATTCCAGTTGCAACCATACGTTTCATCAAAAACATATCCCCATCGGATACTTCATACAACTTTCATCCATTGAAGTACGTTTCAATGAAGGTCAAGTAACCTTAACGTTATTCAGTCATTGGCAAGTAAATCCAGTGAAGCATCGATGATGATCCGATGATTTTATCCGTTGAAGTACGTTTCAATGAAGGTCAAGCAACCTTGACGTTATTCAGTCATTGGCAAGTAAATCTAACAAATCATCGGTGATGATCCAATGATTTCAGCCATTAGCAAGTAAACCCAACGAAGCATCAGAGGTGGTCCGATGATATTAGTCGTTGAAGCACATTTCAACGATGGTCAAGCAGCCTTGACATTATCATCCATTGGTAATTAAACCTAGCAAAACATCAGAGATGATCCGATGACATTAGACATTAAAGGACATTTCAACGAGGGTCAGGCAACCCTAATAACACAAATTGTTGGCAGTAACTGCAACAAAGCACTAGAAAGACCTGGCGATGCAAACAAGGGAAAACCATCCTCATCGGGGAGGACTGATGATAGAATCCATTATATACAAGTCTTCATCAGATAAGGCACAATTCCCCATAAGTCTCTCATACTTGAGAGGTACATCCTCAATGGGAAGGTTGTACTCAGGATTAAGGACTTTTTTTATAACCCCAATGTCAACATCCTGGAGGTTCCTGTGGACTTTGGAGTGGACATCCTAGCAGTTCATCAGGGTCATCAGTGATAACTCCAATCCCCAACAGAAGGCGTAGGAGCATACAGTCATCACATTCCATTAGAAAACGGTCCAATAAACTACATCTCAGCATACATTTGTATCATGTTGCATTACATTGCATCATGATTATCTTGTCACATTTCAAGTGTCTAGTATTCTTTATCTTATCCATGCCATTATATTGCATGAATATGATAAAGAGGGGCATCTGTAGACACTCAAATTTTTCATTCCTATCACTAACCTTGTAGGAAGGCAAAATCGCCTTCTAGAGATAACCCTGGAAGTCAAATCAGCTCAATCCTGAAAATAACCCTGGGATACTCAATTTTCCATCTCGGAGATAAACCTAAGATACTCAGTGTCAATCCCATAGACAACCCCAGGAGATTCAGTCCTAACCTCAGAGATAACCTCAAGGGATGCAGTTCTAGTTTCGGAAAAGTCCGTTTTAACCTCGGAGATAACCCTGAGGCACTCAATTCAAACCCCAAAGATAACCCCGGGAGGTCAAGCACACCTTAGAGACAACCCTGAGGACATTCAATACTCACAACAGCCCAATCTCAGAGATAACCCTGTGCAACGACTGCTAAATCAGTCCAGAGCCAGAGATCACCCTGGTGAGGGGAAAAATGTCATTTTGCCACCTCGATGCTACATTTACACTGTCTCAACAACAATTTAACCCACATTCTACACAGAAGTGTCCTACAAGAACCATAACTCAAAATCCTGAGTGACTACTACGCAAGATAGTACACCAGATAGAATTTGAAGACTTAAAGATTTGGGCATGGACCCATCTTCCCGGCTTCGTACAGCCTCTTATCCCATGTCATTATTTAGCTCATAACAATAGCATTCTGGAAAGGTATCACACGCCTCAATTGGATGCCCAGATTAAAAGTTATGAAGGTTCAAGCGGACAACGCGTTGCATGTGTGCACGTACTTTCAGACGGCGGCACCCACGGAGCCCGGGGCACCCCGGGTAGCCGCAGGTGGACCTGTGGCTCCCCCCTCTATAAATAAAGGGCTTTGGGTGGCCATTTTAAAAAAGAAAAAAGGCAATAAAGCCCTGCCCATTTTAGTCTGTACACACTTTAAACTGAGTGATATCTTTTCCCAAACATTAGCGAGCTCGTATTTTGCTATATTTAACCGGTGGAAATCGAGTATTCATTCATTAAAAGTCACCTGAAGTCTTCTTGGCAGCCCACTGTAAGACATCTCAGATTTCTTAAGCCTTTTCTCACTTCCATCCACACATACTTATTCACATTGAGAGTCGTGTAGTGTGCATATATGCCCGGATCGTCGATCCGTGGTTTTTATTGCTTTTGTATATATATAAACACTTATATATATCGAACTATGCTTCTATTGAGCCTGAATATAATATTCAGAGTGTTTACTACTTTCATATATATATAAATACTTGTATATATATCTCATGTCATCAAACTCTATTTGATTGAGCCTAGATTTACATCCGGAACGTTTACTGCTTATATATATATATATATATATATATATATATATATTATTGAAATTCGATTCGATTGAGCCTGGGTGTGATATCCGGTGCGTTTACAGCTTTTGTATATATATATATATATATATATATATATATATATATATATACAACTTATATATATATAATTGTTTCTCAGCCTGCAGCTTAGATTTGCCTAAATCTGGCTATTTCTCAGTTTAACCGGTTCATGGTGACTAAACTGGAACCTTTGAAGCTAGAATGCATAGATTTACTCAAATCTAATTCGTTTTCTAGCATTTGCTATGGGCTAGATTTGTTCTGATCTGGCCATTTCACACTTTAACCGGTTCATAGTGACTAAACTGGAACCGATAAAGCTGAAATGGTTTAGATTTCTTCAAATCTAGTTCTTATTTTAGCTTTTGTACATATTGCTTTATCATGTGAGCCTAGGAATCATGTGATCACAGATTCAGTTTCTGAATCTAGATTCGGCTCCCATGACGGACATTTTCCGCTGCAGCCAGCTTGTAAATTATTCACGGTGTCTGAATTTCCTTATATAACTCTCATGCCCACAAGGAGTTTGGTGCTTCTATGTATCTTATTTTCTCGAAGATGCTTGGCATCTCAAAAATAATAAAAATAATCAAGTCGAACACATTAAAAATGGAAGTATCAAAGGAGACTGCAGAGAGTCAAAGGACGGGCAAATTTATGTTCAGCAACCAATTTCACAGTCTTCAGCGCCTTATGGACAAGAGGGATAAAGAAGCCAACCGATAGATGAAGCGACTGGCGGCCAGGCAGGACCATATGTTCAATGCCATGAACACGTCCTTTGCCTCGCTAAATGCGGCCTTACAGACTCTACGAATCCAAATTGCACATAGCTTTATACCATACCCGGCGCCAGAGCCCATGCCACAATTTCCACCATCTGATTCTGACAATGAAGAGCGCCGACTTTATGAGCCATGACTGCCATCACCACCATCACCTCAACCTTAGATGATTATAAGGAAGTCCTCTTACACTTACTGCTTTATTTCTACAATGAGGACATTGTAATTGCTAAGTTTGGGGGAGTTAGTTTAGTTTAGTTTTATTACATGTTTAGTTTAGTTTGTTATATTTTTGCATATGTTGTCATGTTTAGTTTTAGGTTCATTATGTTGCATTTAAGTTTCTTAACTGCATTATAGTTTAGTATTGTATATAGTTTTGTTTTTATTTAGTTTCTTATATTGTTGTTCAGTAAAAAAAATGGAAAATTTTGAAAAATTGCAAAAATAGTAGTTAGTTTATTGTGTTTATATTGCATTTAGACCATCTTGCATAAGTTCAGCTGTTTGATAAGTTACAGTTTGTTTTGGCCTATGGTGAGACTGACTTTGAGTAGCCAAGTATAGTATTGACTATTAGAGCTTTGATGTGATTTCTTGTTAAGAATCGAATATTTTTCTATCTAAAATGGGTATAAAAAGGTTAGTACAGTAAAAACAATTATGTTGGTTGATTGCGTTTAAATTGATATATAAGGGACCTCTAAAAGGATAATGCTAGTTTGGATGAGAGAATGAAAAGAATAGGCAGTGAAGCTAAAGTTAGACAAGAACCTAAGTTTGGGGAAAGATTTGGGGTATATAAGCTATTTAAAAAAAAGAAAATATATATATATGAATAAACACCGTGGCTAGTCTAGTTTCATGGCCTTTGTTACTTAAGTAAGTAAGCCCGAGGGGATTGTCTTTACACCTAGCGCCCTAAAGCCTTAATGGTTTGGGAGTCGTTGGTCGAAAGCACGTTAAGGTAGCATTCAAAAGCCTAAGGGAATTAGACATTGCACAACCATGAGTATTAAAAAAAGAATAAAACAGGAAATAAGAGCAAAAAGCCCTCGTAAATGAAAAATAAAGTATAAGTACCTTATTTTGACCCTTGATATTGGTAATTATTTGATTTTAGTTGGATCTTGACTATTTTTGGATTTCTTGAGTTTACACTGTATGATGCCTTCAAAGAGACCTAATATGTGTTAAATTTGATGTTATATCAGTTGGCGTAGTTGCTGAGCACACACGCACTATATCAATGATAACAGTTTAAGATTTGATGATTGGTGAGGAATTTACTGATTGGTTTTGATATGAAGTATTGTCATGTTTACTTGATTTCTCTGAGGTCGGTTGAACAGACTTGTTTCTGTCATGACTACTGCATTCATAGGCATGTAGATTAGTGTCATTCCATTGCATTGCGTTGCATTTTTTGTTTTGTTTTGTGCTCGAGGACTAGCACGGTTTTAAGTTTGGGGGAGTTTGATGAGTGGGTTTTATACCTACGAATCGGCCTCTAATTCGGACTTAAAGTGTGTTGATCATGTATATTTATGTTCATTTTTACTTTTTTATGTTTGTTTTATGTTTAGGTGGCATGGCGTAGCATTTGTGGCATAATGGTGGCTTTGTGACAGGAAGTGGCATCAAAATGAACAAAAAGTGCAATTCTGAATCACTTTCACCCAAGGGGTACATGATCAGTGTAGAAGACCTCCCCCTACCAGTATGGACTATATAGAGAAAAAAACGCCAAGTGCGGGTACGGGCCGTAACAAGAGTTTTGTTTCAAATAGAGTTCTATAGCAACGTGAAGGGGGCAAGTTAGCATGGCTTGGGACTTCAATTCACGTCGGTTTTATGACTAAATACATGACTGATGATCAGATAATAACAACAACAAGGAGGACATAACATCAATCAATCAATCAAGCAAGCAAGAACCCTAATTTGAGTGAAGAACATTGGAGGAAAGAATTGAAGGTCAAAATCATGAAGATTGCAAGTTGGAGAGAAGAAGAAGGGTGGTTTTGTATCTATTCTACTTCTTTAATTCAATTATTATAATTTGGATGATGAATTCTTTTATTATTTCAGTTTTTATTTCATTCATGATGAACTAAATTACTTTTTAGGCTTATGATGGATCTTTATTGTTGAGCGATGATTATCATACCTTGAATTCAGTTTAATAATCTATCCATTTAGTTTATCTATTGTGATTTGCACTTTAATTTATGAATTTCTTGATCACCAATTCTGTGTGGATTTGTATGAATTCGAGAGATGATGTATGAATCTAGACTTAGTCACTTTTAGTATGTGTTCTTGAATTCTGTGTTTTAATGGAATCTTGATGAATGATAGGATAGAGATATACCTAGAATCGCATGTAATCGGGTAGAGAACTTGAGTTTAAACCTTATTTGATTTTAATTCACATAGTGATATAGTGAGTTAGTTGATTAGGGTGTTTGGCTTAATTCTATCAAATTTGTGGATTGAGTTGATATGGTGTTAGTGCATCGAGAGATGACTAATTCTACATGAGTGTTCTTGACTAATAAACTGGGATAATGAATTAAACTGGAATAAGGTGTGATAATCGGAGTGAGACTTAAAGTGAAGTTGTAAGCCTAATTCTCCATTATTTGCTTGAAATTACGGTTTTTAAGTTGTGTTGATTGATTGGTATTTTCAGTTTCTTAGTTTTTCTTAAATACAATCATTAATTTGGATAGTTTAATAAAATTGGGTTAATATAAAAATGGTAATTGTCAGGATTAATTTCTTACTATTCTCTATGGGAACGATACTTTTTCTTATTACTATATTACTTGTTGACCACTTGCACTTGCCTGTGAGCGTATTTAAAATTCGACCAACAGTTTCCACCGGTTAAATTTCAGTATGTAGCAAAACACGAGCTTACAAGTGTTTAGAAAGAAGAATCACTCAATTTGGAGCACTCTAGAAGTGTTTACACGCTAAAACAGAGAGTGTTTTCTCTCCTTTTTCTCTTTTTTTTTATTTTTTATTATGAGCTGCCAAAGGCTCATATTTATAGACCAGGGAGCCGCGGGTCTACCTGCAGCTACCTGGGGTGCCCCGGGCTCTGCGGGTCCTGTCGTCTTGAATTACGTGCACTTGAGCAATGCATTGTTTGTTCGAACCTTCATAACTTTCAATCCGGGCATCCGATAAAGGCGTGTTGTACCTTTTTAGAATGCTATTGTTGAGAGCTACACAATGACATGAGATTAGAGGTTATACGAAGCCGGGAAGATGGGTCCATGACTAGATCTTCAAATTATATCCTGTGTGCTGTCTTGTGTAGTAGTCACTCGGGATTTGAGCTATAGTTCTTGTGGGAAACTTCTGTATGCAGTGTTGATTGACTTATATTGAGATGACGTGAATGTAGTATCGAGGTAGTAAAATGATGATTTTACCCCTCACCGGGGTTATCTCCGGCTTTGCGCAGATGTAGCAGTCGTTGCTCAGGGTTATCTCTGAGGTATGCTTGACCTCCCGGGGTTTTCTCCGGGGTTAGAACTGAGTCGGGGTTGAAACTAACTTTTTCGGGGTTATCTCTAGAACTGGAACTGCATCCCTCGGGGTTATCTCCAAGGTTGGAACTAAATCTCCCATGGTTGTCTCCGGGATTGAAACTTAATATCTCGGGGTTGTCTCCGAGATTGAAGTGAGTATCCCGGGGCTGTCTCTGGCATTAAGCTGATTTGACTTCCAGGGTAATATCTGGAAAATGATTTTGCCCTCCTGTAAGGTTAATAAAAGAAATGCAAAATTTCGATTGTCTACAACTGGTGGTCATGGTCATAGAGGGGCGATTCCTACCGAGGAAGTCCTTTACTGTGATTGTAAATATTCAAGACGCGATAATTGAGGATTTACAGAGATAGGTTATAGAGTTAACCAGACGTCCTAAGGCACTGACTCGGAGTCGTCGTGGAAAGGTTGTGAAGGAGGAAGTTCCCCAACTTGATCATTATCGTGGACAGTTTCCAGCTGAGGAAATCCACATCTTGATGATGACGAGGAAGGGTATTATTCTCGTGGACAGTATCCGACCGAGGAAGTCCTAGTCTATTTCTCGCACCTTGATCATGATGAGGAATTTATAATTTTAATTCCGATGAAGAATAGTTGGTTGAAGAAGAAGTAGATGAGTACGGAGAACCTGTATATGAAAAATATGCAGATGAAGAAAAAATATATGATGAATATGCAGATGAAGAAGAAATTTATGGGGAATATGCATATGAAAAAGAAATTTATGATGAATATAAAGATGAAGGAGAACCATATGGAGAACCTGAGTATAACGAATATGATGATGGTGACGAAGAGGAGAATGGATCGTATGAAGATAGACAGGAGACCCTGATCTTTTTCAAGAGTCTACCAACTCATAAAGGTGATTCCAAAGAGGATTGGTTGAGAACTAATATCCTTCAAATAACTTGCACCATAGAAAATAAAGTCTGCAAGTTAATCATTGATGGTGGCAGTTGTGAGAACATAGTGTCCAAAGAGGCTGTCAAGAAACTGCAGTTGAAAACAGATCGGCATCCTAAACCATATAAGTTATAGTGGTTAAAAAAGGCAATGAAGTAAGAGTGGATAAAAAGTGCTTAATGTCTTTTTCCATTGACAATAAATATTTTGATAGTGCGTGGTGCGATGTGGTGGCAATGGATGCATGTCATGTGTTGTTGGGCCGACCTTCGCAATATGACCGAAGAGTCATTCATGATGGTTAGAAGAATACGTATTTCCTTCATTTTAAAGGAAATAAGGTTGTACTAGCGCCTCGACGAGAAGGGGACAGTTCGCTCAAGCAGTCGAGAGTCCAAACCTGTTATCCATGACTAGATTCCTAACAGAGGTCGATCGTAAAGGTGTGGTGTATATCCTACTTCCTTGTGGGAGTGGCTCGACAACTGAAAGCACTGAAGTGTCAGCCGATATACAGGAATTGCCCGAGGAGCTTCCATCAGGACTATCGACGATGAGGGACATTCAACATCAGATATATCTTGTCCCAGGATTGAATCAAAAGGAAAATATTTTAGTTGTCAAAGTATCTTCTCATATAGTTTCCATTCTATCTGTGTAGAACTTGAGGACGAGTTCTTTCCAACACGAAGAGACTGATGCAGGAGGATTTCTAACCGAAGATCCTGAATGGTCGGATAGTATGATGATGATGTTAAAGGACCAAAAGCTAAGGGATCAGTGCAACAGTATCGGTTGACTTCGGGATCAAGCGTTCGGTTCGTGTCTTCGAGGTCGAAGTTCGGCTTCGGATGGCGTTATGACGTTGGCTTCGGATAGCGTCATGACTTCGGGTGTGGCGAACTTCTTCCGAAGAGGCGTCATTGGTGCCTCTTTTTTTGATTCTAACAAAAGATCTCTAACTCATGCAAGCATACATGTGTCAACAAGTAATACAGAGTAAGTAGAGTATCGATCCCACAGAGAAAGTTGTCTAATTTAAACCACTATGCATCAATTAAATCACTATATTTATATGCTTAAACTAATGATTATAATTGTGAATTAGTCTAATTGCAAATAACGACTAAGACAAGAATAATAAGGTAATAAATCAAATCTGGAAATAATGGGATCCTAACTTCATTTAATACTTCATCTGATTACCACCGTCATGCAAGTTTGTTTACATATCACAGAAAAGTAGCCAAGAGTACTAATGTAGACATAGCCATTTTTCAATGTACTAGGACCTACTTACACAGCATCCACATGCGATAGACACCATGTAATCATCAATATAACCAAAATCATTATATGTCTATGTGAAATTGCAACCATACTGAATTTCAGAACAAGCCATTATTTTAACTCATACGGTGAAACAGTATATGTCTATCTGATTCACGAAATATAAAGCTACACAAAACAGCCCCATATATGCATGCTATCATTATTACAATCCATACCCGCATGTTATTTTTTAATTCCATACAAGTACTTAAAACGAATGGTGATCAGTCATTCATGCATGCAAACCAACCATGATAAAAATTCCTTATGATATGTAAAACAGACCAGCATTCAGGCATTCAATTAAACTACATATTAAAATCCGTTATAATCCCATAATGGAGTTTAGCTCATGACTGAACCGAAAGCCATTATGGGATCAAAGCAACGCATGGAAAATAAACAAACAATTGAAAGAGAGAAGATAGAATTGATCAAACCCAATCATTGATTACAATCCAAACGTAACGTTCAAATCCTCACTAATATCCAACAAAATAACAGTAGTTCATCCACAATGATTGAAATCCAAAAGAAGAAGTAGACAATAACGAGTTTTTGCTTGGTTTCACGTTGGAATTCTCTTAGAGTGTAAACCCTAGTTCTCAATATGAAAAACACGTAAAAACTAATGAATTCCCCCGTCTGACACCAGTCAGAATCGTTTTTAATTAATTAAATCTCTTAAAATTAAAATAAACAACCAAATACTTCTTCATACATATGCAAGGCCTCCTCCTCCTGTATTTCTCATGCGAACGCGTGTGCAAGTTCTGTCCAGCCTGTGTGTCGCTGGCAGGCGCATGCAGTGTTGTCTCAGATAGCGCCACGGCTTCTACAGTCTGCATTCTGGTTTTGCTTCTGGTTCTGGTTCTGCAGTGTTGCTGCTGCTACTGATTTGCTCTGCTGCTCATTCCTTTCATGCTTGGTCTCCTTGCTCCACTAAATCCTCACGCCATGCATCCATTAGCCTCATGCCATCTAACATCACCAAATCATGCCATATCCTGCACTTTTACATCAAAGGAGTTCTCAGTACACGCAATGCAAAAATAACATGAAATGCAACTAAAAACACACTAAAATGTACTTGAGATGGGCACAGTTCGCGTAAATTGATATCCAATAAGTAGGTATAAAACCCACTTATCAAATACCCCCAAACTTGAACTGTTGCTTGCCCTCAAGCAATGCATACAACATAAACAATGAAAATGTTCTACATGCTATGCTACTAACTTATGATGTAAACTAGTCTCACATTGTTCCAACTCTAACAGAATTTCAGTCCAAAATGCCTCAGCGAATTATCCAGATTCAAGAATACAAATTCAAACCAAACCATAGGCATAATATCATACACTCAGATAATTCATAAATGCTGTAGAGATGTTGTGTGTGTGTGTTGTGTTCACCAAAACTTGATTTAAGCTAAATCAAGACTCATGTATACGTATGCAACAAAGACTGTTCCAACATATCAAAACAAACTGAGGTTCTACAATGGGTTTAACTGCTTTATTGCTACATACGAGGGCGATTTTCGCTCTTTCTCGCGGTGTTTATTACTATATATTTATTTTTTTCACATGACTGTGCAATGCCTTATTCCATTAGGCAACACTGCTACCCCTTAGCGAGATTTCAACCAACGACTCCCAGACCATGAAAGACCTTAGGGCGCTAGGTGTAGAGACAATCCCCTCGGGCGTACTTACTCAAGTAGCCAGGACCCCGAAATAAGACTAGCCATGTTATTGCTATTTGATTTTTTATTTTTATTTTTTTTACAAAGCATACCCATTTCTTCCCAAAGTTTGAATATTAATGTTTTATATAGTCTAAGATCATTTTCCACAAACTCCTCTTTTTAATACTACATTTTCTATCGAGCAATGTAACACATACTTCTTATACCTATAAGTGATTGTGAACACATCCGTGCAAACCGAAAGCATTTAAACAGCAACATGAATTTCATCGTGTAAAACATTATAACTCAGTTCATGTTATCCAACATACTCAAAAATCTTTCAAAATTCACTATCATCATCGGCTAGACAAAATTTTCATAAAGCTAGAACTGTGAGACATGCAAACTAAAAAAAAAAATTCTAGCACATACACATATAAACTATTAAACTAAACACAAACATGCAAATAAACATGCAAAATTTAGACTATTCATGCAAAACTATATGCTACTATACTACTATCCCAATACCCCCAGACTTATAATATTCAATGTCCCAGTGAATGAAGGTAAAGGGATAAAGAGAACTCCCCTAATGTTCAGTGGTACCACCCTCCTTGGGTGGTGAATTTGGTGGTGGATATGGCACAGCTGTCCTGAACTGAGGCCACTCTAGCATCATCCCCTGCTGCGTGAAAGCCTCGGCCAAGGCCCTCGTGAGACCCGTAGCAAACGCTCTGAAGTTATCGTACATGGCATCGACTTTTCGCTCCAACCTTCGGAGTTGTCGATCCCCAGTAGCAAAGGGAACTTGAGTTGACGGGCCGCCTTTCGTCTGTCTGCATGAGGGTCAGCTTTGTGGTGGCTCGAAATGTAATGGATGATAAAACCTAATCCTCGCGGGTGTGGTTCACCACCCGTCCAATCCTTGAACTTGGAAATAGTTGCATGAGTGATGTCGTGGCTTGGGTTCTGCAGTTGCTCGTTATTCAACGGGACTGCTTGTAGGGTACAAAGCATGGCTGCCACAGACGCATGTGGAATACTCCCAGTAGTGCTCCCCCGTAAATAACGCAATATGTTTTGATGAATTAGGTGCCCTACATCAATGTACTTGCCTTTGGTGATGCCCCACAAAATGATAGCCCGCTCAGTGGTTATTTCATGCTGGTGAGCTGACGGAACTAATTTGGCACAAATAAACAGATTCCACGCTTTGGCATATCGATTCAAGGCGGAAGCTGGAAAATATTTTGGCTCATTCGTCCCTGCCTTATAATTCCATTTGGTGCCCGGAATGCATGATTCAGCAATCACTACTGCCAGATTCGTTTCTAAATGCGCACCTTTTACCCAATTAGCAGACCTGGTCGGTGGTGCGTCATTTATTCTGAAGACTGCTCTGATCGCTGGAGGTTGAAAATCCACTTGTACTCCTCGAACCAGCGTTATCCCTCCTTTTATGTCCTTAACATTTGCGTAGAACTCTCGAACAACCCCCATGGGAATAGGCATAGGAGTTACAGCCAAGCCAACCCAACCTCTTTCTCGTATCATATTCCATAGTTGGTCGTCTCGCTTCTCAGGTTTAAACCCTCATTCCTTCACAAATGATTTGGCCACGATTCAATAATATTCCTGCTGGGCTTCCAAACTGATAAATTTCCTGTGGTCCACGACATCCTCTTCTTGGTTACTGGAGGAAGATGCTGATGATGAAGAGATGGATATGGAGTGTGGTCTCTTTTGACCCATTGGTAGATGATAGAGAGAATGAAGATGATATGCTTGAGAATGAATAAGAGTTGCTGATGAGAATACCCCCAAATTCGTTTCTACTTTACTCAATTTGAAACCCTAGATGTATACCAGTGGATGAGATCGTGGGTCTGAGATTTGAATGTGGAGAGAATCGTGGGTATGAACTTTGATGAGAGATGAGGAGTCGTGCGGTTATGGGAGAATAAGAAGAATACGATTCTATTATGTCAAGTGAGGGACCAAATAAGCCACGACTCGGTTTTAAAAACTTTAAAATTTTTCAAGTACCGATTACATGCCGCACAATTTGTCAATGGATATGTTCATGGCTGCCATGAAAGTGACTTGACTCGCTTGATTCCCACATCGCATGGGCGCGCGATTTCTTAAGCATGTTCATGCGCCGATCACATGAGGTCGGTTCCTTCACTTCCAAAGGTGCATGTAACCCCATCGCAGACAAATGATTTGTTACACCTACATAAACACAAATCTCCCATGTCAAAGTGTGCACTATTAAATAAGTATAAATGACCAAATAAATGCTAAATTAACATCAAATGCTACCCCATGCAAATTTAACTACACACTCATTTAAGCAACACAGCAATCTATCATAAATGCAATGCACTCACTAAAGCAACCTAAGCTAACTAAATAAAAAGAAAATAGAGATAGAAATAATGGGTTGCCTCCCATCAAGCGCTAAGTTATAGTCAATTAGCTTGATTGTCTCTGAATCTCACGTCAATGAAAGAATTGAGGTGACTTTCTGTCTGTCCACCTCGCCACCAAAGTAATGCTTTAATCGTTGTCCATTCACCTTAAAAGGCTTGTCCAAAAACTGATCATATACTTCAATTGAACCATGAAAAAAGACAGTCTTCACTATAAATGGACCCGACCATCTCGATTTCAGCTTCCCGAGAAAAAGTTTAAGTCTGGAGTTATAAAGCAAAACCCTTTTTCCCGGTTCAAATGTCCTCTCCATGATCTTTCGGTCATGCCATTTCTTTACCTTCTCCTTATACATCTTTGAATTCTCATATGCTTGTAATCTGAATTCATCCAACTCATTGAGTTGGAGTAGGCATTTCTCCCCTGCAGCGTTCAAATCAAAATTGAGCTTCCGAATTGCCCAATATGCCTTATGTTCTAGCTCAATAGGAAGGTGACAGGCTTTTTCGTATACGAGCTGAAAAGGTAACATACCCAACGTAGTCTTGCATGCAGTTCTGTAAGCCCATACTGCATCTTCCAACTTTAACGACCAGTCCTTCCTCGTGGGATTCATAACTTTTTCAAGGATTCTCTTGACTTCTCGATTCGACACTTCACTTGGCCATTCGCTTGTGGGTGATAAGTCAGAGTAATGCGATGGTTCACCCCATACATAGCCAACAAAGTCAGAAACTACCCGTTCAGCGTAAAAATGACCTTCAAATATGTTGATGATGGCCCTTGGAGTCCCAAACCTCGTGAAGATACTTTTGTGTAAAAATCTGAGGATAACCTTGGCATCATTTGTCAGAAGAGCTGCCACTTCTACCCATTTCGAGACATAATACACTGAGAGCAAGATGTAGAGATTTCTACATGAAGAAACAAAAGGTCCCATGAAATTAATCCCCCACACATCAAAAATTTCTACTTCGAGGATTGTATTCAGGGGAATTTCATTTCTTTTTGAGATATTCCCCACTCGCTGACATCTATCACACCGCTGGACAAAACTGTATGCATCTTTGAAAATCATCGACCAGTAGAATCCTGCTTGTAGTAGTCTAGCCGTTGTTCTTTCTCCACCATAGTGACCTCCATACACAGTAGAATGACAATCCTGTAGAATCCCCTCAGTCTCGCTATACGGAATACACCTTCTTATCATTTGATCATAACACTGTTTAAACAAATAAGGCTCATCTCATATATACCATTTGACATCATGCAGAAATTTCTTCTTTTGATAACCCACCAAGTCAGAAGGTACCATCTTACTCACCAAATAATTCGCATAGTCTGCTAACCATGGCACTTCCCCTTTCACCACAAACAACTGCTCATCTGGAAAGGAGTCATTGATCATAACATTATCGTCTGCCTTCCTTTCCAGATTACCTAGTCGCGATAAGTGGTCCGCCACTTGGTTTTTGGTGCCCTTTCTGTCCTTGATCTCCAAATCAAATTCCTGTAGTAATAAAACCTATCTGATCAACCGGGGTTTTGCATTCTTCTTTGCCACTAAATGTCGAATTACCGCGTGATCCGTGTATATAATCACCTTTGTGACGATCAAATATGCCCAAAATTTGTCAAAGGCGTATACCACTCCCAATAACTCTTTTCTCAGTAGTGGTGTAGTTCAAATGTGCATCCGTGAGGGTCTTATTGGCAAAATAGATCACATGAAATATCTTTTCCTTCCGGATTCCCAAAAAATTTCTTCTCTAAGATAATCACTAGCATCACACATCACCAAATGGCAAAGCCCAATCTGCGTGCGAGAATCACCGTGTGTCAAGTTAGTTTCCTCTTTAAGTGCTCAAATGCTGACACGCAGGCTTCATCAAAATTAAACTGTGCCTCCCTCTCCAATAGATTGCATAGTGTTTTAGTTATCTTGGAGAAATCCTTGATGAATCTGCGGTAAAAACTTGCATATCCTAGAAAACTACGAACACCTTTTACTGAAGTAGGGGGTGGCAAGTTCTCAATAGTTTCCAACTTCGCCCTATCCACCTCAAGTCCCTTCTTCAAAACCTTGTGTCCCAGTATGATTCCTTCTTGTACCATGAAATGGCACTTTTCCCAGTTCAGCACTAAGTTCGCTTCAACACATCTCTTCAAAACCATAACCAAATTTTCAAGGCATAAATCAAATAAGTCCCCGAAGACTGATAAGTCATCCATAAATACCTCCACATTCTGTTCCACCATGTCTGAAAATATAGCCATCATGCATCTCTGAAAGGTGGTTGGAGCATTGCACAATCCGAAAGATATCCTTCTAAAAGCAAAAGTGTCGTATGGTCATGTGAAATTAGTCTTTTCCTGGTCTTCTGGAGCTATCATAATCTGATTGTAGCCTGAATACCCATCCAGAAGATAATAATACTTATGACCCGCTAATCTTTCCAACATCTGATCAATGAATGGGAGTGGAAAATGATCTTTCCTTGTAGCTTTGTTAAGCATGTGGTAGTCCATGCACACTCTCCACCCCGTCACTGTTCTTGTTGGAATCAACTCATTATTCTCATTAGTCACAACTATCATACCACCCTTCTTCGGTACACACTGCACTGGGCTCACCCATGAGCTGTCTGAGATAGGATAGATTATTCATGCATCCAACCATTTTAGCACCTCCTTCTTAACCACTTCTTTCATTATCAGATTAAGTCTTCTTTGTTGCTCAACCGATGGCTTACTTGCATCTTCCAGCAATATCTTATGCATGCAAAACGAAGGGCTGATCCCTTTGATATTTGCTTTGGTCCATCCAATAGCTGATTTGAACTCTCTAAGCACTTGTAGCAATTTTTCTTCCTGAAAAGATGTTAGTGCAGAAGAAATAATCACAGGTAGCTTTGAATCTTTACTTAAAAATGCTTACCTGAGATGTTCTAGAAGTGGTTTTAATTCAAGCTCTGGAGGTGTCTCAAGAGATGGCTTTAATTTTACCGATGATTCTCCAGCGTTTGTCAATGGCTCGACAGGTGTTCTGAATTTTCTTAATTATGGAGTGGTATCCAGATATTGCACGAGTTCATCAAGTTCCTCGTCCTTCAAATCTGAATTTTCAGCAATTACACTCCTCAAAGGTTCATCATCTATTAGACTCTGTACTTCATCATTTACGATCTGATTCACCAAATCAAGTTGGAAACATTCCTCTTCATCTGCTGGAAACTTCTTGGCTTTGAAGACATTAAAGGTAACCTCTTGATCATGAACACACATAGTGAGTTCCCCTTTTTGCACATCTATCAAAGTCTTTCCTATGGCTAAGAATGGTCTCCCCAGTATGATTGGTATATTTTTATCTTCCTCATAATCCAAAATGATGAAATCAACCGAAAAGATAAATTTATCCACTTTCACCAACACATCTTCAACTATTCCCCGTGGATGTGTAATAGATCTGTTAGCTAACTGCAATGAAATATTTCTCGGCCTTGGAGCCGGCAATCCCAACTAGTTGAATACTAACAAGGGCATCAAATTGATACTTGCTCCAAGATCACATAAACACTTACTAAAATTCGTCTTCCCGATCGTGCATGGAATTATGAAACTGCCCAGATCCTTCAGCTTTGGAGGCAATTTCTACTGAAGCACTGCACTGCATTCCTCTGTCAAGGCCACTGTCTCAAACTCGTCTAATCTCCTCTTCCTTGACAATATACCCTTCATGAACTTTGCATAACTTGGCATTTGTTCCAATGCTTCGGCGAAAGGTATGTTGATTTACAGCTTTTTAAATACCTCCAAGAACATGTTGAACTATTTATCTTCCCTCTGCTTATTCAATCTCTACGGATACGGAACCTGAGGGTGAATTGGTGATACTGAATTCTTAAGCTTCTCTTTTGAACCTACTTTATCTTTCTCTTCTTGTTGTACCTCAGAATTTTCCAAATTTTCTTTCTCGTTAGCTTGATCTGCTTCCTTATTGCATACCACATGCGGCTCTCCTTTGTAAATCAGGCACGGACGCGCGACTCTCAGTTCCTGCAATGTTTTTCCCAGACCTCAACGTGATCGCTTGACACAGTTCCTTCTCGTCTCTTCATGGATTTGCTTCCGTATTACTTGGAAATGAACCCTGGGCCTATTTTTAAGCATGTTCACCATTTTCCCCATCTGAGTTTCTAGATTTTTAATAGCCACTGCTTGGCTTTTGATCATAACCTCCGTATTTGCCATGTATTTCAACATCATCTCCTCCATTTCTGATTTCTTCTCTTGTTGAGGTGCAGATGTAGTATGATGTTGTTTTTGTTGAGAAAATCCCGATGGAAATAGTGGTTTTAGTGTAAACTATTCACCGCTACTGGGTCGAGACCGAAATTGTTGATTCTACCGAAACCGATTCTCACGATTCCTTGGTTATTTGACCAATCGGTTAGGATGATTGCGGTTGTTGGGGTTGTATGTATTCTGAAACTGTCCTTGATCTTTCCTGTAATTTCCCACATACTGTACCGACTCTGACCTGATAGCACACTAATCTGTCGAGTGCGAACCCGCACAAATCTCACATACGAAGGCAACTGATTTCACTTTGCTCTCTGCTAATGTATCTATTTTCTTTGCCATAGCTGTCATCTGTGCCGACAACTGAGTAATAGCATCCACCTCTAACAAACCTGCAACCTTGGGCTGTGGCATCCGAGATGTAGGATTTTGAAAGTCATTTGCTGCCATAGTCTCGATAAGGTTATAGGCCTCTTCATAGCTCTTTGCCCATAATGCCCCTCCCCGCAAAGAAAGATCTCACAATAGGTCTCGGATCGCTATCCCAATCCATTGTAAAATGTGTTGATCACCATCCAGTCTGGCATACCGTGATGTGGACACTTTCTTAACTTCTCTTTATATCTCTCCCATGCTTCATATAAGGACTCACCCTGTTGTTGCTCAAACTGAGAGATAGCTGTCCTCATCTTCGTAGTCTTAGCCATTGGAAAAAACTTGGCTAAGAATTTCTGTGCTAAGTCCTCCCATGTAGTGATTGACCCTAACGGCAAAGAATGCAGCCAACTTCTCGCCTTATCCCTCAATGAGAATGGGAATAGCCTAAGTCTTATAGCATCCTCCGTCACACCGTTGTATATGAATTTATCACAAATCTCAATAAAACTTAAAAGGTGTTCATTCGGATCATCCGTAGTAGCACCCCCAAACTGTATCGAATTCTGCACCATCTGAATAGTGCCCGGTTTAATCTCGAAAGTGTTTGCTGCTATCACCGGTCTGACTATGCTCGACTAAAGTCCATTAATATTCGGCATGGAATAGTCCCTTAGAGCCCGATGCTCTTCTCTTTGCTCGATTCTTTGTTCTTCTGCCATACTAGATGTTGTACCCTCTAAATGTGCTTGCAAATTTCTTTGTACACTCGCTTTCCAACCTCTTCCGTCAATATTACCCTGTTCTGGTGTTAATTCGGAATTAGATGATCGTGTGTGCATAAAAATCTACAAGTACCTGAAACCAAAAAACAAAAACAAAAACACAAATAGAAATAGAAATAGAAATAGAAATGAGATAAGATTAAATTTGTCTAAGTCATACAATATAGCTTAAAACTGATGATAATTATTTAAATTTAAACGCCTTTCCCCAGCAAACGGCGCCAAAAACATGTTGCCTCATTTTTTTTATTCTAACAAAAGAGCTCTAACTCATGCAAGCATACATGTGTCAACAAGTAATACAGAGTAAGTAGAGTATCGATCCCACAGAGAAAGTTGTCTATTTTAAACCACTATGCATCAATTAAATCACTATATTTATATGCTTAAACTAATGATTATAATTGTGAATTACTCTAATTGCAAATAACGACTAAGACAAGAATAATAAGGTAATAAATCAAATCTGGAAATAATGGGATCCTAACTTCATTTAATACTTCATCTGATTACCACCGTCATGCAAGATTGTTTATATATCACAGAAAAGTAGCCAAGAGTACTAATGTAGACATAGCCATTTTTCAATGTACTAGGACCTACTTACACAGCATCCACATGCAAAAGACACCATGTAATCATCAATATAACCAAAATCATTATATGTCTATGTGAAATTTCAACCATACTGAATTTAAGAACAAGCCATTATTTTAACTCATACGGTGAAACAGTATATGTCTATCTGATTCACGAAATATAAAGCTACACAAAACAGCCCCATATATGCATGCTATCATTATTACAATCCATACCCGCATGTTATTTTTTAATTCCATACAAGTACTTAAAACGAATGGTGATCAGTCATTCATGCATGCAAACCAACCATGATAAAAATTCCTTATGATATGTAAAACAGACCAGCATTCAGGCATGCAATTAAACTACATATTAAAATCCGTTAGAATCCCATAATGGAGTTTAGCTCATGACTGAACCGAAAGCCATTATGGGATCAAAGCAACGCATGGAAAATAAACAAACAATTGAAAGAGAGAAGATAGAATTGATCAAACCCAATTGCTGATTACAATCCAAACGTAACGTTCAAATCCTCACTAATATCCAGCAAAATAACAGTAGTTCATCCACAATGATTGAAATCCAAAAGAAGAAGTAGACAATAACGAGTTTTTGCTTGGTTTCACGTTGGAATTCTCTTAGAGTGTAAACCCTAGTTCTCAATATGAAAAACACGTAAAAACTAATGAATTCCCCCGTCTGACACCAGTCAGAATCGTTTTTAATTAATTAAATCTCTTAAAATTAAAATAAACAAATTCGGCTGACTTAGGTCATCGGCAGCGGCGCAAGGCCTCTCCACTGTATTATTTCTCATGGCGCACGCTGTAAAAGTTCGTCCAATGGTGTGTCGTACGCAAGGCGTCGTGTCATGTCTGTATAAGCCTGCAACTTCTACGATCTGATTCTGCGGTTTTGCTTCGGTTCGGTTCTGCAGTTGTTCTGCTTTCATTGATTTGCTCTCACGCTCTCATTCCTTTCATGCTTGGTCTCCTTGCTCCACTAAATCCTCACGCCATGCATCCATTAGCCTCATGCCATCTAACATCACCAAATCATGCCATATCCTCGCACTTTTACATCAAAGGAGTTCTCAAAGACACGCAATGCAAAAATAACATGAAATGCAACTAAAAAACACACTAAAATGTACTTGAGATGGGCACAGGTTACAGAATTGATATCCAATAAGTAGGTATAAAACCCACTTATCACCATAACTTCCAGTCGTTGATGGACTTTATTATTATTATTATTATTATTATTATTATTATTATTATTATTATTATTATTATTATTATTATTATTATTATTATTATTATTATTATTATTATTATTATTATTATTTAGTTCTTTATAGTAATAGTATTTTATTAGGTAGTAAATCTATTATAATAAGTTGTTATTTTTGTTAGGATATCTTTCTGTATCTCTTGGAAGTTTGTTAGAATCTTTTTCACATCTTTAGGAGGATTTTATTTTTATTTTTTTATTTTCATATCTCTAGGAAGATTCTAGACTGATTTGTAGAGAAAGTTTTGTTAACTATATTTAAACCCGACTTATGGGTTCAATCATATAGACTTTGATTTTGATAAATACAAATTTACATATTAGAGAGAGTTTCTCTATGTTTTTCCGGTGAATCTCTTGTTCCTTTATTTGTGAATTCATTTGTTTACCAGCCCGCAGGATAATCGTTATCCCGCCTAGCGTCAATCATCAGAATGTTTTGCCTTTACTTACACTTTCTATCTGTACTTGAGAAGATTATTGAGAAGGGCCTTGAGAAGGGATTGACATAAAATCACTAATATCATCCAAATTGAAACATTCTAAAATTTCTTCATTTTGAAATATATCATGGGCATAATTTTGAGCTATTCACAGATGTCAATAAGAATTCGAATAGACCAAAATACGGGAAAAAGTACATTTATCCCATTGTGGTCATTGTGTTTTAAACAATTAGTCACTTTGCTTTAAAAAAATTCAGTTGGCCTAATGTGGTTTTTAAAAATGCTTAATCAAGCCATTCCGTCAAATTTTGCTCACGGACGTTAAGAAATTCCTACGTGGCAAGCTAGTCAGCCAACTTCCTACCTTTACCCCATTGTGTTCGTCGAGTTGTAAGCATTGAGTCACTCTACTTTAAAAAAATGTAAATAAGCAGACACACGTGAATATGGTATGCAAATGTTAAAAATGAGGTAAAAAATATTTATAATATGTATAATATTAATAAAAATTAATATTATAATATTTATAATATGTATGTTTTATTTTAAAATAAAAATAAAAATACTTTTATGTTTTAAAATACTTATAAAATTTTTAAAATAAAAATACTTTTATGTTTTATTTCTTTTTCTTTTTTTAACTAAATATTTATAATATGCATAATATAAATAAAAATTATATTTATAATATGTATGTTTTATTTTAAAATAAAATAAAAATACTTTTATGTTTTAAAATACTTATAAAATTTTTAAAAATAAAAATACTTTTATGTTTTAAATATAATATTAAAATAAAAATACTTTTATTTTTAAAATTTTTTATTTTTAAAGGTTTTTATTTTATTTTTATACATAAAAGTATTTTTATTTTTATTTTAGGTAAAAAAAGAAAGAAAATAGAATATAAAATTATTTTTATTTTAAAATTTTATAAGTATTTTAAAAATAAAAAGTATTTTATTTTTATTTTATTTTTAAAATAAAACAAACATATTATAAATATTATTTTAAAAATAAAAATAAAAAAATTATGTATTAAAATACTTATTAAATTTTTAAAATAAAAATACTTTTATTTTTTATTTTCTTTCTTTTACTTTAATTAAATATTTGTAATGTGTATAATATTAATAAAAATTAATATTATAATATTTATAATATGTATGTTTTATTTTAAAAATAAAATAAAAAATACTTTTATGTTTTAAAATATAAAATTTTAAAAATAAAAATAATTTTATGTTTTAAATATACATATTAAAAATAAAAATACTTTTATTTTTAAATTTTTATTTTTTTAAAAGTATTTTCATTTTTATACATAAAATTTTTTTATTTTTATTTTTAGGTAAAAAAAAAGAAAGAAAATAAAAATAAAAGTATTTTTATTTTAAAAATTATAAGTATTTTAAAACATAAAAGTATTTTTATTTTTATTTTTAAAATAAAACATACATATTATAAATATTATAATATTAATTTTTATTAATATTATACATATTATAAATATTTTCTACCTCATTTTTAGCATTTGCATACCATATCCACATATGTCTGATTATTTGATTCCACGTCATTTCCTTGAATTTCTTTTTTTAAAATGTCATGTAAGAAATAAATAAACAGACATCCATTAAATTTGACGAAATGATCCAATTAAGCATTTTTAACAATCACAGTGGGCCAATTACATTTTTTTTAAGTATAGTGGCTCAATGCTTACAACTCAACGAACACAATGGGGTAAATGTGTTTTTCAAGTACTAAGAATTTGGCTGATTTATGACGCCCCAAAAATAAGTATACATCACCCATTGTGAGTCGCCAAATACATGGTACAGAACTTAAATACAAAATTAAATATGCAACATAAGCTGTGAGTTTTAATACAAGTATTGTCTTCTAGACAGTATTCAAACTCAAAATAAGTCCTCATTACAATTATTATCACACTATTTCACGAATAATGAGGACTACTAATGCAACTATCCGGACCAAGTCGATCCATTCCCCACTAGTCCCGGCTATATTCTCATTTCAAGAGAAAGCGGTGAAAGAAAGGGTGAGCTCAACTAGCCCAAAGAAGAAATATTATGACTAAGATAATGCGTAATAAATTATGCTTAGCCTTCAACAAAGATAACAACTAATAGAATATAATAGACAACAAGTTTTAGATCAACAACTGCAACGAAATAAGCAATCCATTAGAAGAGTCAAGTAGAGCATAAAATCTACTATCTTCTATGATTTAAAAGATTTATCATCAATTTTATCGCTGAGACTCAACTTAATAAATAATTCACATAATCGAATCATCCCTGCACTACGGGCCAAGGATATTCTTTAGTATCACGACCACGAATTATCCCTGCACTACGGGCCAAAGATAATCGTGTTTTCATCAACGGTCATGATCATGCCATAAAACAATTCATCTGTGTACCCTTGGCCGAAGAGAATCCATGGCCATAATCATACCAAAAACTGTCCATCAATGCACTACGGGCCAATGAGGACTTTTACCACATCATTTGTAATATTACGATCATGATTATACCGAATAATCCTTGGTCATAATCATACCAAGTCCATCTATGCACTACGGGCCAAAGATAACTTTTATAACAATATAAGCATGAGGATGATGACAATGACATATTAATTCAATATAACAAGTTCAAGGATAAATTTTAAAGATTTATAATTTAATTTATCCAGAATTCAATAACGTTCAAATTGTCAACAATTTCATAGAGTATAGAAGCCAAAAATTTAACAAAATGAATATAGAATTCGAAATCTGAAACGAAATAATATTACTTACATACTACAGAGTATGGAAGAAAATATTATTTCAAGCGAATATTGAACAAAAATAACATCCCTTACGAATATTAAACGAATATAATATTCATTACGAATATTAAACGAAAATAATATTCATTACGAATATTAAACGAATATAATATTTCTTGCGAATATTGAACGATATAAAATTTCTTACGAATACGAAAAATAATATCGTAAGCGAATATAAAATAAAAAATACCCCTTATGAGTATTGAAAGAAAATAATTCTCTTCATGAATACGAAAGAAAATAATACCCCTTACCTCAAAAAGAAGAGTATTCCAACTGATATAGCGGATATATTCTTGAAGAAAACTTTCACTATTTTCTACACTCAAAGCTTTCTAAAACTCAAAAGAAATACGCTCAATATTATAGAAGAAGAATTCTCTGATTCTGGTGTGATTTTCAATTCTAACTAAGCATCCAATTTATAGGAGAATGGAAGGATACTATTTGAAAAGAATTCACGGGTAAACAGAAGATTTTATTCACGGGCGCGAATTCGTTGATTTCACGTGAATTTTCTAATATTCACTATTCATTACTATGCAATAAAATATTTTAATAAAACAAAAAATTTAAATAAAATATAATATATTCTATTTATAATCTAATAAAATAAAATTTTTATAATATATATAATACATTCCCTCCCTTCCAAGTCGCTCTCTCCCCCCTTCCCCTTCCCCTTCCCCCTTCCCCCTTCCCCTTTTTCTTTTCTTCCCACCACACACGCACACAATTATATATATATATATATATATATATATATATATTCACACATAATTTTCACTTTTCTAGCAACATGTCACTTTCACACACATCACGCTCACTTCTTTTTCACTATTTTCCACTCACACACACATCATATACATATATATATACACACATCACATACTTATATATATAAATTCCCTCCCCTTTACGTATACTCTCCCCCTCCCCCCATTTTCAAAATCATTTCTTCCACACATGGGCCCCACATGTGGCCCCCACCTTTATTATAAAGAATAAATTTTTACCGATTATTTTTAAAAAAAAGGAGTAAATGGGGGTCCAAATAATACGCCAATATTTATAACAAATACTTCATAAAAATTACCTCAATATTTTTAACAACATTTATCATTATTATTATAATTCGCAATATTTAACAACCAGGTCGTTCCCAGGAAAGAGAGAGCTTTCCAATAAGGATTTCTCCCTATTGGCGCGCAATTAGGTGACCAAACCTCTCCTCGACAGAACTTCTAGACATTGTCAATATTGCAAATAATAATATGAATAACTTGTCATCTCAATTATTGATTTAATAACATAAAATATTGACAATAATTAAATCAAATAACGTGAGATACTATGCGGCAATTACTGTAGCAATAATTGAACAAAACTGAGTGACTTCTCACGTAAGCATCAATAATGAATACCGTGTGCTACTATGCAACCACGCGTATTACTGTACTTTTACTACCGGGTAGTTCAACAGTTTAACGGTAAAACTTCCGCCGTTATTTTCATAAAAAGATATTTCTGTCGTTTTCTCATTCCGACAATAATTTCGTTGTGGGGTCCACCAATGATTGTGCCGTCGTACGGATATTCTCCGACAAAAAGAACATTCTCCGACCAATCGAATATTTTATAACCACTTTCTTACTTTTCAAAATTTATAAATATTACCCACAACTATAACATTATCTCAAATCCACACCATAATATTAAAAAAATATTTCGAGAAAATTAAATCTTTATAAAATTTGGGGTCTTACATGACTGGCTTGTCACGTAGAAAATAACTTGTATTGTTTTTTTTTTCAAAAGCCACGTAGGAAAATTGGTCCAATTTCTTAACGTCCGTCCAAAAAATTTGACGGAATGGCCTAATTAAGCATTTTTAAAAATCACAATGGGCCAATTGAATTTTTTTAAAGTACAATGACTAATTGCTTAAAACACGACAATCACAGTGGGGGTAAAGGTGTTTTACCAAAATACCATATTACAAGACAAATTTAGTTAGTCCCTAAGTGCCAAAACAGGCGTTAGCTTAAATTTGTCATGGAGAATATGGTGTATTCAATAAATCCATTAGCTAATCTTAGGATTTTAGACAACATTACAAGGATATATAGAATAGCAGTAAGAATATAGTTCCTCTTACTTCGCACATAATAAAAGTGGGGAGGATGGTTTCAAATTTTCCTTTCTTTGGTGATATAGTGGAATTGAACATAATGCATTGATATATGAAACGTTGCCCCTTAATTTGGGACATCACAATTTAAAAAACCAGGGGAGTGACCTAGACAAGGAACGATGAGTAAATAATTAGCCACATCCATAAAAGGTCCACAAGATCTTGTCAAATACAATAATGAAATGGGTTCATTTTTATATTGCAGGATAACAAAACTGTACTTTTAAAAGTTTCCAAAAATTTAGCTCAACCCAACAGGCAACAACACGCTCAGTGTGTGTATCAATGTGTACAGGAGAAATATAAAGAGGGAAGTAGAGAAATACCAAAATTGAGGTTCAAGTCGCCTTGGTGCTTTCACCGAGATAATCAACATCCGACTGGGTGGAGGAAGTGACGTTGAAGAGCTCTCCTTCTCCGGCGGCCGGAACAGAGTTGGTGCACCAACATATCATCATGACATAAATTGTAATTTAAAATTTATTATATTGAAAGTTAAGAATAATATAAGAATTATAAAAATATTATTTATTCTAACTTATTTTTCGTGGCCAATTTTGTACGGAAAATTTTGGCGGACCAAATTTTCTATCTATTTATTTTCTTTTCAGTTTATTAAAAACTCAAAAATATAAGAATTGAAAAGAAAACTTAAATTTTCTATCCATTTCTTTTTTTTATTCATTTTATTACTCAAAAACAAAGTGTTACTTATTGGCGATGACTGCGAAAAAAACACAAAAAAAAAAGAATACAAATAAAACTATTTTAATGAAGGATAATGTATAGATAAGTATATCTTTAGCAAATTTCTAAAATTATCGTATCTCTATCTCTATTCATCTATATCTATATTATAAAGCGAGAAAAAGGGGAGGAGTCACGTACTATTTTTGAGTTCTAATACCCTTTTTCAAATAATAAATAAATATTTTTTTTACTTGCAAAGTTTTCTAACACCCATTTGTTTTGCTTTAACTGCCACAAACTGACTTGGTCAAAAATACCAACGTGTTTAATTCTCATTGAATTGAATATGCGCCTCTCCTGTCACCCTATATAACACTACCCCAATGTAACGGTTGTACTGGTTTTTCGAACAATTTATGCCCCCCACCCACTCTTTAATTTAAAAATAACTAAGCCAAGTACATAGAATTGAAGGACAAAAAATTACAAGAGGTTGTGTGAGAGAAATTATTCATCAAGATTCAAGAAAAATGACAATGGAAACTAGTGTTGATGTTGTTACTTCTGATGCTACTACTACTACTAATACCGCACCTGCTGGAGGAAGAAACATGGAAACCCAAAAGAAGAATAGAATTCAAGTTTCCAATACTAAGAAGCCTCTCTTCTTTTATGTCAATCTTGCTAAGGTACCATTGTCTCATCCTCTTTGTGCAATTGTGTTTCTATCAATGTATTGTTTATTTTGAATCCGGTTAGGATGAAATTTGTGTTTCGATGTATTGTCTATTTTGAATATGGTTAGGGTGTCACGATAAAGTTTTATTGTTCTGTTGCATTTGTTATAACAAACGTCGCATTTTTATTTTCCCTCTGTCTCACGATAAAAGTTCAAGTCGACCTTTTTTGCAAATTAAGAAAAAAGATAAAATAACTAGTAATACTCCATAAATATGCATATAAAATATAAATATAACAATTAATATTAATGGTATTATAAACAAAATATTGTAAAAAATAAATTATTTAAGATGAGTAGACATTTAACTTACAACAATGCTACTATCACATAATAAATGCTCACATAATGCTCACATACACACACATGCATGCTGTGGACCCCCGCCTGACATGTGGGGCCCGCAATATGCATGTGTGTATGTGAGTATTATATAACCCTTTTTTTTATGTGATAGTAACATTATTTTTTAACTTATAACTACTTAAAATATTAAAAATGTCTTTTATCCTAAGACGAAGAGAGTACAACAAATGCTGCAAAAAATTAGAGAACTTCTGGTACGTAGCGTGACTACTTTTCTCTAATCGGATACATTTATTTTATCAATAAGTCTTGCCGGACAGAAAAGATAGGATTATTGGACAGGCGAATTTTTTTTATTTTTTTGCTTGTGACTCCAAAAAATGTGTAGTATTTATTCTAACCCTGTTTTTGTAGTCTGTATACCCTATTTTTGTATGTGTAACCAAATTACACCTAAAACACTATATTTTATAAAAATTCCTATTAGAATAAATACTACACATTTTTTGGAGTCACAAGCAAAAAAAAAAAAAAAAAAATCGCCTGTCCAGCTTTCCTGTCTGTGTAGAAGCACCGTTATTTTATTGTCTTGAAATGAAAAATATTTGGCGATATTTCGACAAGTTTCAATCATTTTGGGTTAAATTTAAGGGTTCTTTACATAAGTATACAATAAATAGAAAGTAATTACAAGAAAAGTGCATCAACCAAATAATTACAAAAAGAGGAACCATATTACAAAAATAGTACAATTCACATTAATAAGAAAACCTAAAATTAAGGACAAATAACTGTCATAATTAATAATTCAAATTTAAATATTTGGATCTAATAACAAAAACAAATTCAAATTCAAAATAATAATTCAAATTCAAATCTTTATCTCCCTCACATACACTTTGAAATAATAGTTCGCCGCTACACCGCCGCGAATCTCCGTTGTCCAAAACGCCAATGAGAATAAGAAGAAGATTCGCCCTACAAAAAGTTTAAAAATAAATAGATGTAACTAATAATGTTCTGAAATTTTTTTTATAACTATTTTGTTACTCATAAATAATAAAATGGATACCTTTGTATGAATGGTTGGCTACCAACTGCATCACATTCAAACGAAATTGGTAACTTAATAAAATTGAATTGGTTACCTTAGTCTGAAAGTTTGGCAACCAACTGAATGAGGTTTGGCTACCAACTAAATGAAGGTTTGGCTACCAACTAAATGACATTCAAAATAATTGGTAACTTAATAAAACTTAATTAGTTACCTTGGATACCCACTGCAATATGAAAAAGTTGAAGGTGTAAAGGTGAAAAGATTGAAGGTGTGCCGTATGAATTGGTTACCTTTGTTTGAAAGTTTGGCAACCAACTGAATGAAGGTTTGGCTATCAACTGCATCACATTCAAAATAATTGATAACTTAATAAAACTGAATTAGTTACTTTAGAACCCATTGCAATATAAAAAAATTGAAGGTTTGTCGTGGATGGGGGTGAGGAGGACGTCGGAAAAGCAATTGATTATTCCGGCCGACCATCGTAGGGAGACGGAGTATAACGATGAACTCGACCCGGAGAGAATCACGACTCGCACGGAATCGTCAGCGTCGAAGCTCTTGAATGCTCTGGCCAAATCCCCCATCATGCCCCTCGTCAGCGAGTTCAGTGACTTGGGAGGATTAATTGTCACATACACCACCCTGTTCGATTCTCGGCTTACTAGTATCAACTTTTTCAGCGAGGAGTTTTCCATTTTGGATTCACAGATTTGAGATTTCAATTTATTTTGTACTATCAAGTACTCCTATATATATATATATATATATATATATATATATAGAGAGAGAGAGAGAGAGAGAGAGAGAGAAAGAATACGTTGAATGAAGAAGAAGGGTGATGCAGTTGTTATAGATGAGAAGAGAGAGAATAAGTCATGGGTATAACTAATCCCTAAATTAAGAAATTCTAATTGAATACTAATTCCCTAAATTAAGGAATCTTAATTGCACAAATATTGTAAATAAATATGGAAGTGTATTAGTTGTGTAGAAATTTTATGAGTGGACTATTGTTGTAATTATTTTTAAAAATGTAATAGAATATGTAATTCATCCTAAATTTAATAGTTTAGGCCTTTTCTTCTCCTTCTTTTTTTATTTATCAAACACTTTGCATAAAATCAAAGTGGATCGCTCCCTCTTACTTTGCCTCGGTCTTTTTTTCGTGCACTTAGCATCGATCAAAAATTCTGAATTGGGTTTTGATGTACTGTTTATATTGATCGACTTGAAATTAAAAATATTTTTGGTAATATTTGGTGATATTTTAATTAAATTTGGTCATTTGGCATTACACTTACTAGTTTAACTTTTCTTTTTTTAAATTTTTTTAATCAAACTCTTCTCCAAAAACAAAGTGGATCATCCCTAAGCAAACTGGCTAGGTGTTGATTGTTTTAATGTTAAAGGATCATACTATTTTCTCAGTTTAACTGTTTTAAAAAATAACAAAATTTTGGAATTTTTCAGCGATTTTGATAGTAACTTTAAAACATGGTATATTGGTATTTAGAGAGCGGGATAGAGACTATTGATATTGTTATTTGTTATCAGTTTTCTCTTATATGCATTCTTGCACAGTGTATTTTAATTTGAAGGTAAATTAATACAAAAGAATAGAATATGAAGAGAGATGTAAAACTAATCTTGTATTATGTTTTCTTGTATATTTTTACAACAGAGATGTCTTCTTTATATATACATATATGATAACAACTAAAGCTAAAATCAAGGAATCAAATATTCTAAGATGACATGAATCAAGGAGTCAAATATTCTAAGGAGATGATTGTAAAATTTCAAAAACAATATCTAATCTAATTGCTAATTATTAGATAGTCTCGATATCCCCATAAAGCCAAAGGGTAGTCCTGAAGACACTTTGAGCTTGTTCCGGTTATACAAAAAAAATGGTTTTGTTGGTAGTGGTTTGGTGAGGCGTTGGCAACATTATCTTGAGAGGAAACAAACCTGAATAGAGACTGTTTTGTTATAACCATTTCACGAACAAAGTGGTAATCGATCTCGATGTGTTTCAGATGCAGGCATGGAAGACGATTGGAAGCAAGGTAAGAGGCACCAAGATTATCACACCACAACACGGCAAGTGATGAAGGCGATCGCGACTCTCAAGTGAGCGAGAACAAAACCATTTTAGGTCTGCAATTGCGTCGAACAATGGCTTTATACTCAGACTCTGTAGAAGAACGGGCAACAGTGCATTGTTTTCGGAAAACCCAGGAAATTAAGTTGCTGCCCAAGAAGATTGCATTTTCGGCAGTGGATTTTTGATCATCTATGTTACCAGCCCAGTTCGCATCTATAAAGGCATGTAGAGTGTGAGAGGCCTCTGCTGAGAAAAATAAACCATGGGACAAAGTGCCTTGTAAGTAGCGCAGGATTCGTTTTACTGCAGCCCAGTGGAGAACAATGGGTTTATGCATAAACTGACAAACTTTGTTTACAGCAAAGGAGATATCCGGCTGAGTGAGACTAAGATATTGAAGTGAGCCAACAATTTGTCGATATAGAGTAGAATTGTCAAACAAGGTGCCTGAGGAGGTGGATAATTTATCTGATGGAGACATAGGAGTTGGTTGGGGTTTACAATGTGATATAGATGCACGAAGTAAAATATTTACAGATGTATTTTTTTCCGAGAAAGAAGAAGACCAACCTCATTTAAATAAACCTCGACATCCAAAAAATAGTGTAAAAACCCCTAAGTCTTTAAGAGAGAACTCAAAGCACCAAGAGTAATCAATGATTAGAAAGAGATTGTCTTGAATTGCCTGTGATTAAAATATCATCAACATATACAAGGACAAATAAATGAGTGTTAGAATCTTTATAAATGAATAAAGAAGTATCATTTTGAGACTGGTGAAAATTGTGAGTCAGAAGGAAGGAAGAGAGACGTGAAAACCAGGCCCTGGGTGCCTGTTTTAATCCATATAGCGACCGCTGCAGTATACACACATAATCTGGATGTTTGGCATCAATAAAACCTTGCGGTCGCTGCATATAGACAGGCTCTGTTAAAAAACCATTGTGAAAAGCATTGTTCACATCAAGTTGGCGAATGGGCCACTGGTTGGTAACTGCCAAGGATAAAATTAAGCGAATGATCGTCGATTTGATAACCGGACTGAAAGTTTTAAAATAGTCTATCCCAGGTTGCTGATGAAAGCCTTTGGCAACAAGACGTGCTTTGTATTGGGCAAGAGAGCCATCAACGTGGGTCTTAATGCGAAAGACCCACTTATTTCCGACAATATTCATGTGAGGAGATTTCGGCACCAGAGACCAGGTTTGATTTTTGTACAAGGCAGTGAGTTCATCTAGCATTGCTTGACGCCAAACGGGACTTTGATTTGCTGTTTGGAATGAGGTTGGCTCTGTGGTGAATATGGAGATATTGTGAGCTTGTTTATGAGAGCGAAGAACCATGGGGTGTAGTCGGTGGAGAGACGATGATTGTGTAGTAGAAGGATTAGTAGAAGAATGGGATGAAGAAGCTAATGCAGGCATATTAGAGGTATCATTTGAAGGAAGTTGCAGCGGAGTATTGAAGGAGGAGGATTGAACAGGAGGTGAGAAAGATTTTGGTGTGGGCAGAGATTGTGATTGATCAGAATGTGGGGATTGAGAACCCGGGAGGAGGAGAGTCTGAGCATAAATAGCACTTAAAGGCGGTCCGAGTGAGGATGAGCTGGACGAAGAAGAAGAAAGCGTGTGAGAATGTGGCGAAAAAGGAGGTAGTTGTTCGCCAGACTGTCCGGATTGAGTCTCATGGTGTCCGGATAGGGTAGCAGACTGTTCGAATTGGTTCTCAGGGTGTCCGAATTGGGTCTTAGGGTGTCCAGATTGGCTGGAGTTTGAAGCAGAGTGACGAAGATTGTCTGGAGTTTGTCTAGATGTGGAAACGAATGGTTTAAACTGTCCGGAGTCTGCAGATTTGAAAGCTGAACCAGGTGAAAGAAGTGGACTTGATAAGAATGGAGGTGTAGGAGAAGGATGAGACTTAGTTGACAAAGGTGACAAAGTCAAAGCGTGAGAGTGAGAAAAAGGAAATTGACTCTCTTCAAATCGTACATGACGAGCATGATAAATTTTTTGTGATTTTGGTTCAAAACAATAGTATCCTAAGTGAGTAGAACTGTAACCCAAGAAAATGCACGGGAGAGACCGGTATTCAAATTTGTGTTTATTGTATGGCCTTAAGAAGGGAAAACATAAAAACCCAAAAATTTTCAAAAAATTGTAATTTGGTGGCTTGGAAAATATTTTTTGAAAAGGAGAGAGATTGTGGTTAACTGAAGATGGCATGCGATTTATTAGATAAGTTGCACATTCAAAGGCATAGTCCCAAAAAATCCCTGGAACTGAGGCTTGAGCCAATAATGTTAAGCCAGTTTCAACGACATGACTGTGACGTCTCTCAACAAGCCCATTTTGAAGTGAAGTATTTGGACATGAAATACGATGAATGATGCCATTTTGAGAAAAATGAGACTTAAGTGGTAAAAAATCCTTAGCACCATCAGTTTGAAAGTATTTAATTTTGGAGTGAAAAAGACGTTTCCACCATGGATTGAAATTGTAGAAATTTAGAGGGACCTTCACTGCGCAACTTAATAAAATAAATCCAAGAGAATTTTGTATAGGCATCGACAAAAAGTACATAATATTTATTTCCATGCAAAGAGGTGAAGGGAGCAGGACCCCAAACATCACAAATTATTAATTCAAGAACATGTTGGACAGAAAATGAACTACTATTAAGAGGAAATCGAAAGGCCTTGCCCATATGACATGCCATACAGACAGAAGACCCTTTATTAGATGACACACCTAAACTATTTTTGGAAATAATGTGACGAAGAACACGTTCATGAGGATGACCCAGACGTTGATGCCAATCGAACAGAGTGACCTTGGAAGCAGAAAGAGCATGGAATGAACGAGGAATTTGTAGAGTATAGAGGCCATCCTTAGTTGGGCCGCTGAGAAGCGTTTTCTGCGAGACGGGATCCTTAACATGAAAACAAGATGGGTGAAATTCAAAATAGACATTATTATCTTGACAAAATTTATTGACAGATAACAATTTTTTTGAAGCAGATGAAACATGCAGAATTTGAGAAAGATGAAAATTTTTATTTTTGGAATTGAATGTGGTGGAACAGAGATTATTTATAGGAGCAATATTACCATTGGCAACTTGAAGATGATCCAATCCATTGTACTCATCAACATGATTGATACCCGCTAAGTCTGGTGTAACATGATAATTAGCGCCTGTATCAGGATACCAATGGAGAGAAGAGAGGGATGGTGATGACAGGTTGGAGGAATTCATGGGTGTAGTAGCAATAAAGTTAGCAGCTGGAGGCGAGGGGACAGGAGACAGACCAAGGAGACCTGCAGAAGTGGAGGATTGAGGCGAAAATAACCCTGTCGAGTCATGATTGGAGCCACCACAAACACACAAATGTGGATTTAATAAAATTGGAGGAATACGGAGGGATAGGTGGGCGAAAATTTCCTCGCCCACGACCTCGGGTACCACGGCCGCGACCACGATGGTTGTTGAAGCGTGGAGCATTGGTGGGGAAACATTGGACATTATTGGTCGATGGTGCAGAGGGAGGATCAACTAAAATATTTGGTTCGGTAATGAACTCGTGGCTAAGACATTTGCTGAGTAACGCAGAGAATGACAAAGGAGTATCAAGCATGGAGATGGAGGATTTGAGGGGCCATAAATTGACCCGTAAGACCTTTAAAACATCAACTAGGAAATCAGATGGAGAGATGGGTCGTGCAGAGGCTGATAATTCATCAAAAATTCGTTTTAGACGATGAAGATAGGCACTTAGAATTTCATCATGTTTTTGCGGAGAATGCAGTTCCATGGAGAGACGAAGCATACGTGTGTTGGAAGGACTGGCAAACGCTGCAGAGAGGGTGGACCAGAGTTCAGCAGATGAAGTGAGTCCGATTGCAAGGGGTACCACATCTTCACTGAGGGAGGAGATGAGTAGACTCATAAGAACTTTGTCTTGTGTATCCCATGTTTGTGCCGCTGGGTTGGATATAGGAGAAGTGATAGAAGTAGTGGAGGAAGGACTGGGTGGCAGAAAAGATGGAGGCGGCGAACTTCATGGGTGACATAACCAAATGTTATTGTGGCCTTGCAAGTATGGATCAATTTGTGTACGACATAAGAGATAGTTGGAAGAATTTAGTTTTAGTGTGATATAGTGATGGGCTTGAGAGAGAATAACAGATGAGGAAGAAGGATTGAAGATTGTGGTAGAGGAGGTGGACATGGGTAAAGAATGAAGTAGCAAGAAAGTGAAGAATTTGCCGTTAGGCTCTTGGCTTTGATACCAAAATAGAATATAAAGAGAGATGTAACGCTAATCTTGTATTATGTTTTCTTATATATTTTTACAACAGAGATGTCCTCTTTATATATACATATATGATAACAACTAAAGCTAAAATTAAGGAATCAAATATTCTAAGATGACATGAATCAAGGAGTCAAATATTCTAAGGAGATGATTGTGGAAATTCAAAAACAATATCTAATCTAATCGCTAATTATTAGCTAGTGTTGATACAAAAGAACATTTTTTTTTGTTCTTTTATTGTCGAGTAAAATTATTCCGTCATTCGACTTATACATGCACATTATTATTGAATTGAATTATATGTATAATCATTCTGTATATTTGATCTGACAATCGAAATAGATTATTTTAACCGTAACATAGAATGTTCACTTGGTATAATTTAAGAGAAAATTGTCAATAGATGACAAAGGTAAGTAGTCCATCAATATATTAAATTGAATTTATCTAGTCATGTCTGGCAATTGAATATATCCAGTTGGCGTGTGGGATTATTTAGGGGAAGAAAATTGAAAAAAGAAATCACTTGTTTGAAGAAATACATTTTAACATTTTAATATCAATTTCACAAAATTCTAAAATTCAAAATCAATGAAAATTATTAGATTTCTTAAAGCTATAATTGAATATAAATTCTAAGAAATCTTCTAACATGGACCTTTTAAAAAATTTGCTTTGTACTTTTTGTAAGACCCTGAATTTTTTTTTTATAAATAAAATGGAATTTCCTTTATTTATTATTTTGAAATAGTAAGGGTTGATTTGATTAATGTGGTTAGTTATGGGTAAAATGCGTAAATTTTACAAAATAAGCAAGTGGTTATAAAATATTCATTGTTGTTAAGGAATATTAGTTTGGTCGTAGAATATTAAATCTTGTCGGGAATATATTAAATGCGGCCAGTACAGCCCATGTGTGAGCCCATAACGTGAGCGATTGGAGGAAGAAAACGACAAATATAAGTTGTTTAAAAATAACGGCGTGTAGTTATTCTACCGTTTACTGTTGGAATAATGCGGTGGGTTAAAATACGATAATATGCGTGGTTGCCTGATAGCTTACCAGATTACACAGATATTATTGAATTATTGATCCTTACGTAAGAAGGCACTACTCAATAATTATTACAAAAGAGTGAATTCTTATTCAATATTATATTGATTCAATAATTGTTGCGTTGATATTTGGTATCACCGTTGTTTCAATAATTGTCATTACATGATATTTTTTCATTATCAAATCAATAATTCATATTATTTGAATAATATTATCGAGATAACATTATTGACAATGTCTAGAAAGTTACATCTAAGGAGAGGTTTGGTCACCTAATTGCGCCGCCAAGAAGAAAATCTTTATTGGAAAGCCCTCTTTCACGAGGAACTGCGTTGTTAGTAATGTGATTCTATAATATTATTTGTGAATAATTAATTATTGATTTATATGATATTGATTTTATGTGGATATAGATGGAGAAATTTTTTAATGTGACAATTGTTGAAAATTAATATTTTATCTTTTTCGATAAAATAATTCATTTAAATATATTATTTTAATAATATATTAACTTGATGATATTTTTATAATGAATGTGGGATATATGAGTATATGAGGAGGTAGAGTATTTTGTGGCATTAAATGTTTAACATATGTTTTGTGTGTCGGTGGACACAATTCTTGACCAAAATATTGATTATAGGCGTAAAATCGCTCATTTATGGATTTGAGATAATTTACATTTTGGAATTTAGAAAATCTTCCTTCAGCAAAGTTGTAGAGAATTGAATTTCTTATAAAAATCGCGAGATTCGAATTTTACGACAAAAGGGCTATTTATCATGAATTATTGAAGTTAGGAGTTAAAATAATTGATTTTGGAAGTTTTAATTATTTTATATAAGAAAAAAGCGTTTTTTGTGGTTGTTGGCACATGGGTGGTGATGTTTTTGACCAAAGAAGGCATGCTAGAGTTTTCAAAACATGTGGGTAGGAATTTGGAATTAATAATAATATATTTTATTAATTTAGTACGCTTTTTAAGCGTTCTAACATTTTCCTATAAATAGGCGATTAAAGTTAGAATTGAAAATCACACCGAAACTAAGTTTTCTCTTTTTCTCTCTATATTATCGAGCGTATTCTTGTGAGTATACTTTGAGTGTTCTTATATAGGTGCGAGTTTACATCGAAGACTATACCAAAATCTGATCGGCACGTTTATTTTGAGGTAAAGGATGTTATTTCTTTCATGAAATGATATTATTTTCTTCAATATCATTATGCCAAAATATTGGTTGAACTTTTTATCAAATTTGGAACTTTTTCATATAGGGGTTACTATTCATGAGTTCTTATTCACGAGTACTATTCACGAACCGTGAAGATGTTTTTTTGAAATTTCTATCTTTTTGTGTCGGGATTACTATTCACGTTATCTTGATTTATTCACGTGTACTGCACTATTCATTTCATAATCTGACTATTCAATCGAAAATAAAAATTTTTCTTTTTGTCCAAGATGTCTATTTTGGCTACTATCTTTGATTGTATCCATGTTTTGATCGTTATTTTTGAGTTACGCTTCAAAATCGTTTTATTATAGTATTATCGATCTTGGATAAACATTTGTATACGAATCCCTAATATTTGTCCTTCTATCTCAATTTGGATTAGTTCTTAAAAATATTTTTCATCATCCTCATTCCTTAATGGTGATACTTGATGAATATCTTTGGCACATAGTGCAAAGATGAACGATTAATCGATGAATATCTTTGGCTGTAGAGTGCAAGATGAACATGTGTTGAAATGAACATGACCAATCGGTGATTTAAATGAATATCTTTGGCACGTAGTGCAAAAGATGAATATTGATTGTTATTCTGGGGGATAAAATATTGATGATGGACTTTTAAACCTTAGAAGACGGTAGAATTCTTTCTCTACGTGACTCTTCTAATGGATTCTTCATTTCCATTGCATTTGTTGATCTAAAACTTGTTGTCTATTGTATTCTATTAGATTTTTCCTGTTGAAGACTAACGATAATTTGTTGTATATTATCTTAGTCATAATATTCTTTACTTGGGCTAGTTGAGCTCACCTTTTCCTTGTTGTTCCATTTTCTTCTCGGGAGGTGAGAACATAGCGAGGATCGAGTCGGGGTATGGAATGAAGGTTCTAGAGAGAGTTGTTTAGTAGTCCTCACCATTTTGTAAAATAATGTATCAATAATTATGATGGAGATTTATTTGCGTGTGGATATTGTGCAGGCGGCAATATCGTATTTAAACTCATGATTATGTATTGTCGTATTTCACACGACATTTGTATTATTGAAGTTGTAGTTATTTCTGTACCATGTATTTGACGACTCAGAATGGGTGTTGTATACCTATTTTGGGGGCGTCACACTTTTCCTTAATCCTCAACATAATTTGTTCATGGAATTAATATTTCACAAGTAAAAGTAATATTTACACAAGATCTATCATATGAATAGTAAATGAGTCTTATACTCATAAAATAGAGCTTGTGAAAATATCAAATTTTATTTTTGAAAACATAAATTCCCTTTGTTTTTAGCTTTTTCCACTCTTACAATAGATGAAAGTAAGGTTTCAGATTTTATTAGTTGACTTAATTTTCCAGCCTTGATTTTCATTTTATGTAGGTAGTTTGCATACTGCATTAGGAGAATGATATATGGAGTACTATATTGCAAAAAAAAAAAAAAAAAACCTTTTGTGAAACAAAAAACATAAGCTTTTGTGCCAAGAAACAATGAAAATGTCCTCAAAAAATAATTACGTAAATGCCATGCACTATCGGGCCATTAGTCGAAAGTCTCCCACATTTAAAATGTTCAGCTGTTGTGCGTGCCTTCAGCTGTGTTCTAGATAGTGTTAAAAAAATGTCCTTGAAATTGATAATGTATAGAATGACTTCGTGGTTACACAACATATGCTGTTTTTAGTGTTTAAAATTTAAATGTATTTAAAAATTTTGTTCATCTAATAACATTTTATTTTAAGCGCACTTAGCTTTTGATACTTAAATACAACGCATTAATTGTAATGCAGTGCATTTGGAGGTCCAAACACTGCAAATCCTAATAGTTGAACAAACTCATATTGTCCTAAAGTTTAACACAATTTCACTTACATATCACCACTACTAAACAAAACTAATAATTCAGTAAAGTTTGCAAAGTTTACAAATGAGACTCTTTTTATAGAAAAAAGTATTATTTACAAGTCTTGCAATTGTATCTAGTCAACACAAAAGTCCACAAAGACCCCTGCATTATCACTATCAGGCTACTAGTCAAAAATCTCCCACATTTAAGATATTTAGTTATTGTGTTTGCGTTCAAACTTTTTGGTTTTGGTATAGCTAGCATTAAGCCTGTTATAAAATGAAAAATAAGAACAAAACGAAACAAAATTTATTTCTTTTTGTCATTTAAAGGTGTTAACGTCAGGATCTTCTGCCACGTCCCAATCACTTAAGACGTCACGATCCATTGCGATAAACACGATCAACACTAAAAGCTTGACTTGGACCAGTGAGGGATAAACTTCGAGCGTGAGAGTCGATGTCGGTGTTCACGAGGTTAACAATGGAGGATAATAATATCTAGTGTATTGAGAGAGAAATTATTAGTTGAATGTGTGTATCGTCTTACTTAGTTTGTTTGAAGACTTCCTTGCTTTAGGTTATACTTTCTCTTGCGGTTCTGAGTACCACCCATTCTGCCGTCGACCACGACTCTCCACTCCTCGATGGTCTCTGCCGTGCATTGCATGCGGGCCGTCACCTTTTCATGCTTTGTTTGTCTTGCGTGGTGATTTATAATTCCATCCACATTAATGCGTTGCGATTCTGACGGTCAATGACCTTCCTTTTTCATCATTACAAGTCAAAGATAGAGATATTAAAATATCTAATGGGTCGATCCACTGATCCAACCCGATCTTAAAAGGGGCCCAACAAGAATAATATAATGACCAGGCCCAGTAACTTGAGGATCCAATAACTGTGACCCAATGGACTAACCGAGTAGGAAGGCCCAATCCATTCGGCCCAATAGGAGAATATCATGACCCAACATTGCCCCCTAGTTTTTTATTAAATAGGATGTTTAATAGAAAACTATAAATAGCCCATGATATTATAGGATTTACTAAAGGCCCATAATGAAAGATAATTGAAATGTACCCATTGTGATCCATAAGATTTAAATGGAATGTGGCGGAGGTCCAACCACGAAAGGCCCAATTTTGAAAAAAGGCTTGAGACTTAGTCCGGACGCTACCCATTCAAATTCTAAATCATTCTTTCATCAATTAATGTGCAGCCCTCGTACTGCCGTGTAACCACAAGATATAAAAAGTAATTTCCCCAATTTTGTGGTTTTACACCATTTGAAATTTCAGACTCTTGAGCTTTCTTCTTTTCTCTCGATCTTTCTCATTCTCTGCAACCTAGCAACAATGGCTTCCCAAGGTTCTAAGCAAGGTTCGCCTCTACTGATAACACCAATTAATGCTGTTCCACCAAACCCAAGCCCCAATAAGGAGGCTTCGAGTTCGATCCCTAAGGCAGCAACTCCTGGGAAGAAAGTCCTACCTCCAAAATCCCATCCTAATCCTTCCACGTTCTTCAGGAACAAAGAACAGTACCCCCATGCTAATACTCCATCAACGATCACGGAAATAGAGCTACAAAGGATTCGGACTCGCTATCAGATCCCTACTACCCATTTGGTGAGAGTTCCTAGGTCTGAGGAGAGAATGTACCAACGGCCTGAAGGATGGGCCAGTCGTCATTGACTATCACCGGAGAAGGGGTCCGATTTCCTCTCCACATCTTTTTAGTTACTCTTCTGGGATTTATTGGCGTCGGGTTTGCTCAATTGGTGCCGAACTCCTACATTCATATGCTCGCCTTTATTGCATTTTGTCACGAAGTCAGAGTAGAGCCCACGCTTGATTTTTTCTTTACTGTCTATAAGGTTGCCCAATCCCGAGAAAAGGGATTCAAGGTCTTGAGTAAACAGTCGCCAAAGGCAGGCAAAAAATTTGAAAGAAGATCACTGATTTCCACCCCTTCTAGCAACAAAGGATGGCATAAGGAGTGGTTTTTCGTCAAGGGGCCAGAGATCTCTTCTCTGCCAGACTGGACTACGCAAGATAAGGTTTCTGCTGATTTTGGTGATATTTTCGATGAGCGGATAAGTGAAATGATTGATCTCTTCGAGAATTTCCCATCGAAGGAATGGGATTACGGTCTTCTCACCAAACAAACGTGGTTATATGATCACAAATATAAGTTCCGAATCATTCTGACACATACTTACTTGAAACTTTTAATGATATAAATGTTGATATGAGTTCTGCTTTTTGTAGTGTCTTTGATCAAGCCAACATCTTCGGATGTAAGGGATCTTGAAGATTTCTTGGACGGGAAGTCTGCGGAAAACACTGTTGAACCTCCACTACTAGAGACTGCACCCGAAGCCGATCCAACCCATAAAGCACATACCACTGAACCCCAGGTAGAGGAGCCAGAAGCTGATGAACCTCCCCTACCAGAAGAGGCTCTTCAACCCCGTAGGAAGAAATGAGCTATTCAAAAACCTCGATCCATTCCCACCCCAACAAATCCTGAGCCTACCCCAGAACCTGAATCGACTACCAATCCAGCCTCCCTTCGAGGAGGTTTGCTCGATCTGCCTGCCCATGATCGAAAAAACCTTCTTCGAGTGAAGAAATTAAGTACCAAAGTTACCCCTTTATCAGCAGAAGAACTTAGAATACCTCCCTCCTCAACCGAACTCCCTCCACCAATCCCGGTTGAGATTCAAGTTTTTGACGAAGAAGAACGAGTCGAAATCATGCCAGCACTGTCTAGGAAGAGGAAACATCTTTCTGGCAGTCATCCAAGTTCGACTTCCGCCCCATCTCTACCACGTGAATCCATTCTGGTTCGATCCCCTTCACCTGAAAACATATACATGGATCCCTCTCCACCTTGTGACCAAACCATGCCTTCTCCCCCAAGGCCCTCATCACAAGAATTTCATAATGATGCCATGGGATCACCGACATTATGGCCTCGGTTCAATGCCAATTTCCCAATTCAGCTCTTTGATACCTTCGTTCGGGAAATCGACGATCATCGATTCGGTAACCATTCGGACGGGGATTTGCTTGATGAAGGAATGAGCTATTTGGCGAAGGTAAGTGATAGTATTCTTACTTATACATTTCTTTTGTGGCTTGAGTATCCGAAACTGATTGGATATTATTGAACATATGCAGGCAAATGCAGTCTTCGGGCGTTTACGTCCTAGACATATAAATGCTGAGGCCGAAGAGGAGGCCATAAAAAGAGAAATTAATATGTTGAAGGCATCGTTGGCTCGGGAGAGAAGCGAACACGAAGACATTTTTCACACTAATGAAGGTCTTTGGAAAGACTTAACTCAAGCCAAAGAGGGCCTGAAGGCAATTGAAGAGGAATTGAAGGCGACCAAGGCGATCGGTGATCGTTGGTGATATGAATGTCGAAATTTGGTTGAAGAATTTGATTCTAAAGACCAAAAATGAAGAACTCGCTTCAGCCAATCGAAGCTTGGCGATTCAACTTGGTGAAGTTCAGGCAAAGGCTCAAGACGACAAGGAGGCATATAAGGCCAAGCATCATAAACTTCGTCGCCAGATAAAATCGGTTGAGGAGCGAGGTCCTCTTACGATCAAAGGTTTATGAAACAGATTCAAAGCGAATCTGGGGCCTCGATGAATTGAATGATGAAATTCTGAAGGTTTATTCTGAAGGGTATGAGGTCTGCCGAGATCGAGGCAAGGAAAAGCTAGCTGCAGCTCAATTGGATCCAACCCTTCTTGACTCCGAAGATGAAGGTGCTGCCTGAGTCTGATATTGCTTTATTTTAATATTAGGACTTTTTATTGTAAAGATCTCTTCCCTTTTTGTGTAAACAGTTATTATATTAATGAAATTCCAACTTTCTTTTCTTATGACTTCTGTTTAATTCATTTCTTATCAATAATTCAGTATCAATCATCGTGAAAATTGTATAAGATTCCTGTGAACTTAACTTAGGCTATGAATCAGATGAGGCATATAACAGTTAAGTTAAGAAATGAAATGAACTGAATTCAATGAACTGAACTGAATGAACCGAACTCAACACTTGAACAAAATAAAGTAATGCATACTTATCGTTTCCGAAGTGTGAGATAGGCCATATGTAAGGTGAATTCGGCTGATCCTCTTTGCACCATCAAGATCTTGTTTATCGCTCGGGGTAGAACAAGTATATAAGGATATTTGTTTACGACTCGGGGTAGAATAATTTTATAAGGACCATGGAACTTGCTTACTACTCGCGGTAAGACAAATTCATAAGGACACACCTGACAATAAGGCTGCCATCGAATGGCCAGCGAGTCCGACCATACCTCCTAACTTCAGTGAATTTTGTTTACCACTCGAGGTAAAGCAAAATTAGAAGGAGTAAGGAATTTGTTTACCATTCGCGATAAATCAAACCCATGAGGACACTCCTGCCGAAAAGGCTGCCATTGAATGGCCAGCGAGTCCACCCCGTCCTCCTTACACTGATGAAGTTTGCCTACCCCGAAGGGCCTGACAAATTCAGAAGGACCACCTGCCGAAAAGGCTACCATCGAATGGTCAGCGAGTCCCCCCGTCCTCCTTACTTCATTGTGAACTTAGGACAAATAGGAAGAAGATCAATTGTGAAAAGGTGAATCTTTTATTGATGATGATCCACCACTTACAGACTTCCGATAAACTGACTCGATCTCTATTGGAAATATTTCTGAAGTCTGTCGGCATGCCAAGTGTTCTTGATCTCGGATCCGTCCAATGCCTTTAACCGATAAGTCCTGGGCTTCGGTACTTCAATTACTTCATACGACCCTTCCCAATTCGGCATCAGCTTTCCTATGTTCTGAGGCGTAGACGCTTCGACTTCTCTGAGAACGAAGTCCCCCACTTCAAATTTACGAAGTTTAACCCCTTTGTTGTAATGTTTGGCTACTCTCCGTTGATATGCTACTAGCTTGATTAAAGCCACCTCTCTGACTTCTTCCAGCAGATCTATGTTGACCTTCAGTCCTTCATCATTGTAGATCTCTTTAAACTGACTAACCCGAAGACTTGGAGATCCAATTTCAACTGGGACTAAGGCATCAGTGCCGTAGGCCAATCTGAAAGGTGAATCCCCTATGGTAGTCCTCGGTGTAGTCCGATAAGCCCAAAGTACACTGAGCAGCTCCTCTGGCCATCTTCCTTTAGCTTCGTCTAGTCTGCGCTTGATCCCGTTCAGCAGCGTTCTATTGGTCACCTCAACTTGCCCATTCGACTGTGGATGAGCTACCAAAGTCTTCTTATGCTGGACTCCCAGCTCTTTCAGAAATCCTTCAAACTTCGATCCCATGAACTGGCATCCGTTGTCCGATATCACCACCTTAGGAATTCCTAATCGGAACACTACGGACTCCTTCATGAACTTCAAGCACTCTTGCTCCGTTATCAACCGAAGTGGCTTCGCTTCTACCCATTTGGTCATATAATCGATAACAACTATGACAAAACTAACCTGACCTTTAGCTTTTGGCAACGGACCCAGTATATCTATCCCCTAGATAGCAAAGGGTATAAGAGATAATATCGAGTATAGCTCTTTTGGTGGCTGATGTGGGATCGGACTGTTGAGCTGACACTTCTCACACTTCTTCACATACTTTGTAGCTTCCTTGAAGATCGTAGGCCAGTAGTACCCCTGCCGAAGTACTTTGTAAGCTAGTGACTTAGCAGCCATATGGTCGCCGCAAATACCTTCGTGAACCTCCCAAAGAGCATACTCGGCCTCAGACGGAACCAAACACTTCAAACGGTGACGAAAATGCTCTTCGATAAAGATCCCCATCAATAAGAACGAAGTTGGCACTCTTGTACTTGATCTTCTTTGCCAGCATATGATCCGAAGGAGGGACGCCATCTGCTAGATATTCAATGTAGGGAGTCATCCAACAGTTGGAACGTTCAATGCACATCACGGCTTCATGCTGAATACTCGGCTACTGCAAAACCTCCAAATAAACCGACCCGTTAAAAACATCCGCGTCTGTAGTGGCCAGCTTCGACAATGCATCGGCAATGGAATTGTCGTTATGCTCTATGCCCTGAAACTTATAAGAGACGAAGTACTGAAGCCGGTCTTTCAACTCTGCCAAATATTTGATCATCCTCATCCCACGAGCTTCATAATCTCCTGACAACTGCTTGACGACCAACTGAGAGTCATTGTAAATGATCATCTTCTGAACTTTTAGACTCTTCGCCAGTCGAACTCCTGCTAGCACTGCTTCGTACTCGGCCTCGTTATTCATTGTTTTGAACCCAAATCTGATGGCCTGCTGCACTTTGAATCCCTCTGGACTTGTCAAAATAATCCCTGCCCCACTGACATTCATAGTAGAAGACCCATCTGCATACATCGTCCATGAGTTAAATTGTGCTAAAGAAGCTATCTTTTCGATTAGACGTTTCGACTTACAGCATTTCAAAGATCTGCTTACGAGCGAACATTCCACCATGAAATCGGCCAAGGCTTGACCTTTGATAGCAGTTCGGGGGTGATACTCGATAAAGAATTGGGATAATTCCATTGTCCACGTTGCTAATCTCCCCGAAACCTCTAGTTTTCTCATCACCTTCTTCAGTGGTTGATCCGTGTAGACGACCAGGAGCCGACCTTGAAAATATTGCCGAAGCTTTCGACTAGCAATTATCAAAGCAAAAGCAAATTTTTCAATATTCGGGTACCTGGTTTCAGCATCTCTTAGGACATGGCTGACATAATAAACCGGATGCTGCTTCCCTCCTGCTTCCCGAACCAAAACAGCTCCCACCGCCAACGAACTAGCTGCCAGGTATAAATACAAAGTCTCAGATGGAGCGGGCTTCACCAATAAAGGACCCGAAGACAGATATGTCTTTATGCCTCGGAAGGCGTCTTTGCATTCTTCGGTCCCTTCAGTGTATCGAAGAATGGCAAGCACCTCTCTGCAGATTTGGACATGAACCTCCTCAAAGCTGCAATCCTACCAATCAGACGTTGAACGGCTTTGAACAACTGAGGAGTCTTCATGTCGAGAATATCCTGGATCTTCTCCGAATTGGCCTCAATGCCCCTTTGACTGACCAGATAACCCAGGAACTTCCTTGCACCGAGCCCGAAGGTACACTTTGCAGGATTGAGCCTCAACTTGTGATGACGGACAGTCTGAAAGCATTCCTCCAGATCATCCAAGTGCTACTGAACATTCATGCTCTTCACGATCATATCATCCACGTACACCTCCATGTTCTCCCCAGCTGCCTCTCGAAGATGAAGTTCATTATTCTCTGGTAAGTGGCTCCAGCATTTATCAGGCCAAATGTCATCTTCTTATAGGCATACACCGAACGGTGTGTGATGAAAGTTATCTTCGAAATGTCCTCCTTGCACATGGAGATTTGATGATAACCTGAAAAAGCATCCATAAAGCTTAGTAATGTATACCCCGAAGTGGCATCGATGAGCTGATCAATGTGGGGCAGAGGGTAGAAGTCCTTCGGACAGGCTTTGTTTAGGTTCGTGTAGTCGATGCAAACCCACCACTTTCCATTGTGCTTCTGCACCAACACCACATTAGCCATCCACTCTGGGTAGTCGATCTCAAAGATGAAGTCAACAGCTATCAGCTTGGCAATCTCCTCATCAATAATCCTCTGACGCTCAGGTGCAAAGATCCTCCTTTTCTGCCGAACTGGCCTCTTCGAAGGATCTACATTCAGTCGATGCTCGACGATCTTTCGGCAGATTTTCAGCATGTCTTGTGGCTCCCATGCAAAGATGTCCGCATAGCAGCGAAGTAGTTCCATAAGGTTTGTCCGGAGAGGTTCCGCGAGACCCGAACCAATCTTCAACATTTTGTCTTTCTTTAGAGGACCACTCGATCTCCTCTGTCTCTCTCTGGGAATAAACCAATGGCTCCGAACTGCTTTCAGTGAAGGGCTCGATCTCAATTGCCATGGTTTGTTTTTGCTTACTGACCCCTACCCCCGAGGAAATAACAAAGACGTTCCGATAGCGATGTCGGGGCGGATCTAAGTCCCCCCACCTCCCCAACTCAGGTGTCTTGTGGGGAACTTGATCTTGAAGTGAGGGATGGAGGTCACTGCTTGGAGAGCAGTCAAGGTAGGTCATCCCAGTATGGCGTTGTATGCCGAATCTACATGCACAACATAAAATTTACATGTTATTTGTACCTGCTGAGGAGCTGTGCCGAAGACCACTGGTAATTCGATAGTGCCTGCAACTTTGACTAGATCGTTGCTAAAACCATAAAGGGGAGCCTCCTGCCCAACTTCCATCTTTCATCCATCAAGATGCATCCTTTGATAAGCGTGAGCATACAGAATATCAACAGAAGACCCGTTGTCAATCATCATTCGCTTCATATCCACTGAACCCACTTGTGTTGTGATCACTAAGGCTCCTTCATGGGGTTCGATGGGCTCCGAAGGATAATCTGCATCGCTGAAGGATATAACTGTTCCTGGAAACGGTCTGTCGTTCTTCGGGGGAGCACCCGCCATGGACATGACCGAGTCCAGATATCCTCTCCTCTTCTTCCCTGCCAATTTTCCTGTCGTCCCACCGGTTATTACATCAACGACGTGCCTTGGTGGCTGATTCGGAGCAGGTTGCACGGGGGGAACCGTTTGAACCAAATCTAAACGATCTGATCGACATTCTGCTTTTCTTCTTTGGTCCCTCCCGGCCACATATTGAATCAATAAATCGCTTTGAACCTTCCTCTCCACAAAATCTTTCAAATTGCAACACTCATTAGTGTCGTGACCTGCAACTTGATGATAGCCACAATATTTCCGAGCATTGCCCTGTCCTGGCTTGAAGTTATCACGAGGTGGTTCAAAGAACGGCTGGCCCCTAATCTGATCTAGAATCACCGACCTATCCGTGTTCAGTTTGGTGTAAACCTTGTTCACCTTCGGGGTAGGAGCAGGTGGGCGATTACTTCCCTGTTGCCATGAGTTGTTATATTTCTTCGAACTACCCTCGGGCCGATCATTATACCCTCCACCTTTCTTCTGATCGCCTTCAGCCTTAGGAGCATCTGCCTCCTTCATTCGGTCCGAAGAAGGACGTTTCAGGCTATTCATAGCCTCCTCCACTACAATATAACCTTCTGCTTTGTCGAAAGCTTCAGCCAAGCTCTTCGGATGGTGAAACATCAACTTCTTCACCAACTTTTCGGACTTCACCAGATCTAGCCTGTTCTAAAACAACCCTACAGCTTACAGATCGTTAAGGTCCGCCACCTGGCCAACTGTTTCCCTGAACCTCTTCACGTACTGACCTAAGGACTCATTGGTGAATTGTCGGACCTGTGCCAAAGAACCTGTGGGCTTCCCCCTTCTTCGGTTGCTTCCGAAACTAGCATGAAACTTGTCGTACAGTTCGGACCATAATGAGACCGAATCTGTAGGTAGAGTCCCCATCCACTGCCTCGCATCCTTCCTCAATGTTGTAACAAACGTATGGCACTTGGCAGCATCGGTAAAGTCATAATAATCCATCAGCCGGTCGAATGCCTGACTATGATCATAAGGGTCCCCGGACCCATCGTAGCTCTCCATGTGAGGTAACTTCTTGGTGGTGTCTGCATTCTCCTTAAGGATATCTGAGGAAAATGGAGATGCCTTCTTTCCCGGAGTGTCCTTCACCTGTTGAACCTCAGCTAACTGCTTCAAGAGTTCCTTCAATTCCTTCACCAAAAAATCCACACCTTCTGGCTGTGAGGAGACTTCTCTCTCCGGCAACTCCTTCTTCTTCGGAATGGACCGACCCTCCCTACCAGAAACCACCGCCCTTGATGGGCTTCTGGACTTGCTGCGGCGTGTGGTCCTTCCCTCACGATGAGAGTGCCCATGTCGCTGCTCTCTCCTTCTACTTTCTGGCCACCATCCTGGCCTTGAGAACCGACGATAATAAGTGCTCCCTTCGATGCCTCAGGAGTTCTGCTCCTCGATCTCCTTCAGTCATGGGAATGGCCTCGAGATACATGCACGGAATGCTCTGATTCCTTCCCCTCTCACCGTGGTACCTCCTTATGCCTGCTACGCCTCTCGGATTGGACATAAGTGGACGCCTCATCCTTCAGATCGGCCATCTGAAGCATTTGCACAGCTATATCTTCTCTCTGCTTTAGAAGAACTTCCAAAGCTTTATCCGCCTCTTCGACCATCTTTGCCAACTTGGCAGTTCTGTCATCTCGACCACTTCGGTGGTGCATTTTAGGCGAAGAACCCTCCACCTGTCTCCGATCCTGATCACAGTCTTTATCATCGAGAAACACCAACCTCACTTTGGCCCCACCATGAGCTCTCGAACGAGAACCCTTGAAACATGTTTTAAGCGGTGCTCTCACTCTCATGAGCACTCTTGAAGGACCTGACGATCCTTGTGAAATGTCTTTGGACAGAGACGGTAGCGACCCTCGGTACATCCTTAAAGATCATCTACTCCTCACCATCTTCCGACGTAGAACAAATAAATCTTTGTGATTGAAAATTCCAAGACACTAGAACTCAGCCCTCCTTCTAGCGCCAATGTTAACGCCAGGATCTTCTGCCACGTCCCAATCACTTAAGACGTCCTGATCCTGCACAGAAAACACGATCAACACCAAAAGCTTGACGGCTTGGACCGTCGGGGGATAGCTCAGGCGTGAGAGTCAGTATCGGTGTTCACAAGGGTTAACAATGGAGGATGATAATATCTAGTGTATTGAGAGAGAGAATTATTAGTTTAATGTGTGTGTACGTACCGTTTGTTTGAAGACTTCCTTGATAGGTTATACTCTCTTGCCCGGTTTACCGTGCCACCCACTACCGTCTGACACAGTTCCCCACTCTTCAGTGGTCTCTGCCGACTGCATGCAGGCTGTCACCTTTTTCATGCACTATTTGTGCCGCCGGCCGGTTATAATCCCATCCACATTAATGCGTTGCAGTTACAACAGCCAACAACCTTCCTTTTTCATCATTACAAGTCAAAGACAGAGATATTAAAATATCTAATGGATCGATCCACTGATCCGACCCGATCTTAAAAGGGCCCCAACAGAAATAATATAATGACCAGGCTTAGTAACTTGAGAATCCAATAACTGTGACCCAATGGACTAACCTAATAGGAAGGCCCGATCCATTTGGCCCAATAAAAAAAATATCATGACCCAACAAAAGGGAAACAATAAACTGTATGGTTTTAGTTCTAATAGCTTTGTCGAATGCAGAGGTACATACAGCAGCACGACGAGGTTGAGCTTTCTGCTTTGGGCATGGGTACTGCTCTTTAAACCTTCCTCCATCTTCCTTCTCCCCTACTCAAATAATTGACTTCATGATATGATACATAACTCTTTTTTCTAATTTAAAAAAATAAACACACAAAACTAATCCTTGCCATAGCACTCTCCAAATATAACGACAAAAAAATAATTCAATGGGCACAAACTATAAACAAATACTATTACCCTAAGCATTGAAGAGTAAAAATTGATGTAAAAGACGAATAAACAGTAATTTAAATGGTAGGTCCCACATACTACCTTTTCACTTCTATTTGTTCTTGACCGTTTGTGCACATAATCTATTCGATGATAAAATACTGAACTGGAACTATTGCTTTTACAGCTATCACTACCGTTGTTACTATTGCTGAGATTCTGAAGAATAACGGACTAGCTATCGAGAAGAGTAAGTAGCCATTTTTACTGTTTTATGATTTATTCAACTTCTAGTGTTATGTGCAAATGGTTGAGATTTTGAATTCGACGGATATTTTTTTGGGGAAAAAACCATGTTTGATGCTAATATGTTGTTGGAGTGAACAGAAGTTATTACGTCAACTGTTGGCATGAAGGATGAAACCAGGGGCCGTCTAGTTCAGAAAGCCAAGGTTAGTAAACATTCAACTGGTATATATATATATGGGTATAAACTATAAAGCCTGTCCAAAAATAAGATTCCCATTTAAATTTTAAATTTTTTTATTCACATAAATTTTAAAAATATTTGTTCCCATATTACGATTCAATTGTTTTATTACGATATGTTGGAATCAGTTCACAAATGGAAAAATATGGGTAAAAAGGCCTCAAATACTAATTTTTGGGACCAGGGATGTAGATTCACAAACTAAAACAATTAATAGTTTCCTTTGTGCGCTCCTTATTTGCCCTTTCCCTCGATTGCAACAGATTTAGATTGTGCTGGGAAAGACGGAAAAGTTTGAGAGTCTGATAACTAATACCCAGGCTCCGGCGCCTGCGCCTGCACAGGGGCACACAAATGCAACTGAAAAGGTTGAGAACAAACAGTAGCATCCTTTTAAACTTCACTTGTTGTACTATAATGTGTTTATTTGTTACTGTACTTTGAATCTATTAGATATGAGTGTAGTTTTAGCATTTTCCAGTTGAAACTCGAAACTGCTGCTAATCTGCATTTGTTTTAGGCAGCAAAGAGTGATCAACCCAGCCTATGATCACCTAGTCTTGCTATGTCAATGCAAGATGATCTGTTGTAGGATATATATAGAGGTTGTTAGCCTTTTTATTTTTGTTTACAAGAGTTATGAACTTGTACCATTTCAGATTACTGAATGTACGACGATTATCTCATTATGAGTGAGACAACTAATCAAATAATTCTCGCAAAGTTTACAGTTTGTATATTTATTATATCAAGGGTTTCTTGTTCTGGTCACGCAACTAAATATTCACTAGTCATTTTTTTTTCCATTTGCCTGATTTTTATCACAGACAAATATCAATTTTCAAATAAATGTTCATGAGGTAAAATATAATTTTCAACCAACATCGGAACAAGTATTTATGCAAAATCTGAATTTCATATGGATTCTGAATGTATTATAAGATATATGCTACCATTATGAATGGCTGAATAACATTTCTCTTCTTCCAAGTTGTTACTCACTTTTAAAGTCGTACCTAAAGTTTAGTTTTCATCAGTTAGGTCTTTAAAGTGATATTTTCTGGCGTTTCCGTTCCTCTTACCCAATTTTCCCTAACCCGACCCATTTTAACAAAATTTTGACATAATCCGACCCAAAATTTTAATATTTAAATAAAATAATTGTTTTAATATTTTAAAATAAAATAATTATTTTAAAAATAGTTATTTTAAATATTTTAAAAGAAAATATTATTTTTAAAATAATAATTATATTTAATATTTTAAAACAAAATATTTTTTAAAAAAATTAAATAATAATTTAATTTAATATTTTAATACAAAATATTTTCTTAAAATAATTCAAAAATAATAATTCTTTTAATATATATTTTAAAATAAAATATTATTTTAAAAAGTTTTAAAATAATTATTATTTTAAGGAAAAATATTAGAAACTTTTATTTTTCAAAAAAAATGAGTAAAGTTTCAGAAAATATAGATTCAAAAAAAGTGAAGTTAGATTATTTTTATGAAAATTTACACATCTTTAAAAAAAATTATTTTTGTTTTATGAAAATAAAGTTATTTTTTTGAATATATATTTTATAAAACCTTATTCATTTTTTTAAGAGTAAAGTTCAGATGACCACCTGTGGTTTTGGCGCTTTCCCACTTAGTCACCTGTAGTCAGTAAAGCTACATTTAAACTCTCGACTTTTTGAGTTGAAGTGAATAAATGCTTTCCGTCTTAACTCCGTTACTTTATTTGGCTAAAGACTTAATTACCCTTCATATATATATTGAAAACCAAACCATGTTTTGCCAGTCTTCTTGTTCATCAGATCAGTCTAGAATTTGCAGTCTTTTGAACTGATTTCATTTAGGGTTTTGCAGTCAGGTTTAATGGATATCTCTCCTAAGGTAGCAGCCAATATAGCATTCTTTCTTTCTTCTGTTGACATGGGTTTTGGTAGAGATTTGGAAGAAAAGTAAAGAAGGTGAAGATAAGAATTAACAGAGTGCAAGTGAGAGAAAATCAATCCACCGTAGTACTCGATTTGAGGCTTAATCTAATAACTGTTGGTCATCAAACTAAAATAATTACAGCTTTGTTCAACCAATCCACCGTGGGTACAAGCATTCAACAAGCCAATAAAAGTAACTACATCTGACTTTATATTACCATCTGACTTTATATCACTCTTACCAAGCTGAAGCATACCAAAGGTGTCCACTGGCGAAAGCGGAGCGACATAACCGTAAAGATTCCATCTATTGATTCTAATCATTCTACTAAAAAGCAATATTGCCTCAGAGAACAACCCATTTTGGGTGTGTACCGACAATGACAGCATTCCAGGATGGAGTATCTCTCTTTGCCATCTTTTCAAATAGCAATACGGCATTACCCACAAGGGTATGTCCAACTTCCACAAGGGTAAAAGAATCCATGAGTTCCAGATTCGGATTAACAATTAAAAAAAGACCTAAAATCACAAATAGAAAAATAAATTGACAAATCTACGAGTTTGAGATCCGGTCAGTAAGTTCTGAGAAAGATTTAACTGCTCTAGAGACACATGAAGAGATATCGTCGGGAATCGTGGAGTTAATCGGGAAGGGTCCGGCGATGTTGGCGCTGGAGAGGTAGATTGAGCCTCTGATTCAACATTGGAGTCGGCCTTTAATTTCATTTCATTAGCATCTACCTTGGAATCAGCCCTTAATTCCATTTCATTAGCATCAACCTTGGAATCAGCCTTTAGTTCTATTTCATTAGCATCCTCCACCCCATATCCACTCCCCTTGACCTCACTCACTGCCTCAACACCACCGAATTACAACTCACTCAACTTGGTCACAAAATTCCCACCACCAGCCACCACACTCATTTCTCTCTCCTCCTCCCCTGCCACCTCCGTTTTCTCCGTACCCTCCATCCCCAAAATATTCACCTCATGACCACCAACTCCAGAATCCTCCACCTCAGTTACCAAATTTTTCATTTTGTTCATGGCACTCAAACCCTCATCCTCTTTCACAAGCACCGAATCCTTAACAACACTCACAAATTCATCCAATTTGGGAACGGAATCGGTAACAAAACCGCATTCGTCAGTGATTTTGAGTTCTTCGGTCTCAAACAAAGAGTCTCCTTTGTCAAAAACCGGAGATTTGTTTAACTTTGATGAAGCCTCTTCATTTTCTTCCATGGCTAAACACAAAGTTCGTAAAATCTAAACCCTAACCCTTGAATTAATTAATAAATATCAGGTGAGGAATGTTGGGAGTGAGTCACTTTAATAACTTTGTTAATAACAATTAGGAAGAAGAAGGGCTATTTTAGACATTTACCAGTTGTTTTTGACTGTTACAGCTCCTTCTCACGCGCTTTAAATGTAGCTTTAATTCAAAAAGTCGAGAGTTTAAATGTAGCTTTACTGACTACATGTGGTAATTATGTGGAAAAGCGCCAAAATCCCAGGTGATCATCTGAACTTTACTCTTTTTTTAAAAAATTGAAAATTTTTCCAAATTTTTTTCATGAAAATAATAATTATTCTTTAAACTTTTTAATTTTTTCTTTAAAAGTTGAATTAGTTTTTTTTAAAACCTTACTCATTTCTATTTTTTACTTTTTGTTTTTAATAATTCTATTATTAAAGATACATATAATAATAGTAAATATATTAACTTTTTTTTCTTCTAAAATTAAGTTTTCCATAAAAATAAAAAAAGTCTACTTTTTTTTTTTAAAAAATGTTTTTTTGAATCTATATTTTAGGAAACTTTACTCATTTTTGAAAAAAAATATAATATTTTCCCTTAAAATAACAATTATGTTTATAACTTTTAAAAATAATATTTTATTTTAAATATAACAAATAATAATTATTTTAAAATAATTTTTTATTTTAAAATATTAAAAATAATTATTATTTTAATAATAATTTATTTTAAAATATTAAATATAATTATTATTTTTAAATTAATAATTTATTTGAAAATATTAAAATTATTTATTTTATTTTAAAATATTAAAAAAATGGGTTGGGTCAAATTGGGTCAGGTTGGGTCAAAATTTGGTAAAAATGGGTCGGGTTGGGGTCAAATCGGGTTGGAGGAGTGAAATACCAAAAAATGTCACACCTAATTGACGAAAAATGAATTTTAAGGATGACTTTAAAAATAAGTGGCAACTTAGAAGTACAGAAGTGTAATCCAGCTAGTATAAATTGAGCCCAAAAATGGACTTCTGGTCAAGGTAGGAGAAAAGATGGTAGTTGTAAGACCCCGAATTTTATGAAATAAAATTATTCAATTTTTTCTTATAATTATTATTCAGTAAATGGTTAAATTGATAAAAGTTTAAAGTTATGGGTGAATTATGCAAATTTTACAAAATACATGAGTGGCTATAAAATATTCATTGTTGTTAAAAATATTAGTTTGGTTGTGGAATATTCTTGTCATTGTCGGGGAATATTAAATGCAACAGCCTTGATCTTTTATGGGCCCCATAACGAAAAGCGATTGGATGAAAAAAACGACAAATATAAGTTGTTTATAAATAGCAGGCGTAGTTATTCAAATTATCTAATTAAAAATACTCTTGGTTAAAACACAAGAAGATAGCTGCGGTATTGCACCAATTATTGATTCTTACGTGAAGACACTACTCAATAATTGTTACAATAATTCTTGCTCAATATTTTATTTTATTGATTCAATAATTCTTTGCATTGATATTTTATATTCTTTGTTGTTTCAATAAATTGTCATTACGGTATTTTCCATTATCGAGCAATAATTCATATTATCTGAATAATATTATTGGATAACATTATTGGCAATGTCTAGAAAGTTACATCTAAGGAGAGGTTTGGTCACCTAATTGCGCCCAAGATGAGAGAAATTCTTATTGAAAGCCCCTCTTTCCTGGAGGCTGCACAGTTGTCAATATTGTGATTATATAATATTATTTGTGAATAATTAATTATTTATTTTTATGATGAGGAAAATATTCATTTTATGAGGATATAGATGGAGAAAATTTTAATGTGACAATTGTTAAAATTAATATTTTATCTTTTTCGATAAAATAATTTATTTAAATATATTATTATATTTTAATAATATAATAATGATGATATTTTTTACGATGAATGTGGGATATATGAGTATATGTGAAGGAGAAGTATTTTTGTTACCAAAAATGTTTAAAACATGTTAAACATGTCAGTGGACCCTATTTCTTGGCTGAAATTTGATTATAGCCATAAAATCGTCTGTTTGTGGATTTTGGTCAATTTACATTTGGAATTTGGAAACATTTTCTTCTGCAAAGTTGTGAGAATTGAATTTCCTATAAAATTCACGAGATTGAATTTTCCTCGACAAAGGGCTATTTATTATGAATTATTGAAGTTACGGATTAATTAATTATTATTTTTTTGAGTTTTAAATTAATTAATTGAGAAAAAAGCGTTTTTTTAATGTGTGGGCATTTTAACACATGCTTAGTTCTTTGAAATTGGTTGATGCTAGGTGTGCGTGAAGATTATATATATATATATATATATATATATATATTAATATTTTAATAAATTTTACGCTTTGGTGTTCTAAGCAATTTCTATAAATAGGTGCTTATGTTATAATTGAAAATCACACGAAACTGAAGTTTTCTCTCTCTATATTATCGGCGTATTCTTGTGAGTATTTTGAGTATACTTTGAGTATTGCTATACGGTGCAAGTTAGTTCAACGTTATTCCAAATCTTTTCTTTTGAGGTAAGGGATAATAAGTGATTTTAAAGGTTATTATTTCGAAATTCTTATGAACCTTCAAAAATTCTGGAAAAATTTAAAATGATAATTTGATTTGATTTAATAGTGGGCTTCATCACCCGATGGGGAAGATACAGTGGATTCTCCTTCGACACTACAACAGTTGTATGTGATGTAGATCCTTCAGCCTTCCCATAATTCCATGGGACTTTGTGTAGGTTGAAAATAGGATATTGTGGTCTGAATGGTAAGTTAATTGGCTCTGGTGCAGCCACTTTCAAAGGATTGTCAGCTCCTTTGAGTTGAATTGCTTATATTGTGGGTTGTCTGGCAGCTAAATCATCCTCAGTGGATATAACTACTACGCCGTCCTTCCATTTTGTAGGACATGTGTTCCCACTCTCGAGTAGCAAAGTGTCATCATCTGTCATTTGCAGGACACCGCTGTCAATTAAATTCTGAATAAGGTAGCGGAGTGCCCAGCATTCTTCTGTGTTGTAACCGCGAGAGTGGGAGTGATATTGGCATACTCCCTCGGAATTAAACTGTCTGGAACAGGGATTTATTGGAGGTAGAAGGGATGTAATTCTTCCTTCATTGATCAACATCTGAAATATTTCCTCCATAGGTTGGCCAAGGTATGTAAATTCCCTTTTGTTGGCAAAATCCCAATGGGCTTTGACACTTGCTCTTTTCGCAACTTTATCATCCAGTGTTTCACTTTCTGAAGGCGAGGATGGAATATTCATGACAAAAGGAAGGAGATGAGCATGCTCCTGACTAACTAATTGGTGTGTGACTTGGTGTTGATGAATCACCAGTTCTGCCAACTGATCTACTTATTTGTAAAGAGCCTTAATCTCTCGCTCCATCATGAACTAGAACTATGCATAATCCCATCTATTAGCACCATCTTTGCTATTCTGGGAAGAATCAACATAATTGGAACTCTGTCCACTGCTCTAATTAATCATATTGACCTCTCCTTCTTTGTGTTGAGGAAGAGGATTGTCTTACACATGAGGTTGGTCGGGTTTTGTCACGAAAATCTCCCCATTGTCGATTAAGTCCTGGATCTTATGTTTCAAGGCCCAGCAATCCTGAGTGTCATGTCCCAGTGCCCCGGCATGATAAGCACACTTTCGAGTAGCATTGAAACCTTTCCCATTCGGGTTGTCTGGTGGAAGGAGATGTGTAATTTTCTTCTGAGTAGTAAGAAGAGTAAGGATATTCTCGAGAGAGTCCCCTACGGGTGTGAACACTCAGGGGTGTCTGGCTTCTCCACCTTTAGGCAATGGAGGGTTTGAAGACTATGCTTGCAAAGGGGAGTAGTTTCTCCTACGGATAGGCATGTTCTGACTGTCTTTCTGACCTTGTAGTATCAAGGAAACATCCTCCTCTTTCTTTTTATGGACCCTTTGGGGGTTGTTTCTATAAGTTCCAGACTGGATGTGCTCAACAACTGCTTTAAGAGCGGCTAGGTCTTGAATCTTTACTGACTTCAATCCCATCTCAGCCATCTCTCCGTGCTTGATCATTTTAGAAAATGGTTTGCCAATGCCAGCTAAGATTCTTTCATAGAAAGGAGCTTCTTGTATGTCTATAAAGGTCATGACCATTTCTGATTCTGTCATAGAAGGAATGACTTGAGCAGCAAGACGCCTCCACCTTTGAGCATACTCTTTGAAAGACTCAATAGATTATTTCTTAACCTTAGTAATCTGGTACCGGTCAAGAGCCATATGAGATTGGAAGTTATACTGAGTGAGGAAGGCATGAGCCAGTTCCTCCCAACTATGGATCTTTGAGTTGTCTAATCTGGTATACCACGATCGGGCTTCTCCAGTCAGACTTTTCTGGAACAGCTGCATTCTGAGCTTCTCCTCCTCTACATAAGATCTGAGTTCTCCTATAAACACCTTCAAGTGTGTTTAAAGATCCCCTAACCCATCATACTTTTCAAAGTCAGAAGTTTTTAACTTCTCTGGATAATGAGCACCAGGGAATATACAAAGGTCAGCATATAAAACACTCCTATGTGCTCTAATTCCTTTGATAGAATGGATGGTTTCCTCCATTTGAAGGACTTTATTCCTGATGTCACCGGTGTCTGGATCTTCTTTGAGATGGGTGTTTTCAGGAATTTTGTTGGTCGTATCCAATTGAAGTTCAAGATTTGTTTTATCCGAACCTTGTGCTCCTCCTTATGTAGAGGATTCTGTATGTATGGGTATGCGTACACCCTGAATAGACTAATTTAGTTCTTTAAGTAGAACAACCAAATCTGTAATTTGCTAGCTTAATCCGTCAAACTCTTCCTGAGAGATAGGAGCAGGATTAGACTGGTCAGATGAAGATATAATTGGCGGTAGGCTTGTGGCCTTTTTGGATTTTGAGCGGGTAACATGCCCAATTATTTCCCTACAAAAAACTTATTTAGTTTAGTCTTAGGGAATGTATAAATGTTTACATACTATCATAATGTGTCCATTTTAGGAATATTATCCTGCAAAACGGGTGTCATTTGATAGTATGTCAAGTCTTAATATGCATGTACACATATTCTTCATATTTTCCATTACATAGAGATGAACATGGAATGAAATTACAAGTAAATGTCTTTACAAGTAATTGAAAAATGGAAAGCATGAAGTGAATTTCCTCCGCGTTTGGTTTATCAGAGGCTGACCTATCTTAGGTTACTCTCGTGGCTTTTTGGCATGAAGGTTCGCAGTCATCGTAATCTACTTGACGGGAAGTTAATCCAGTCTTTTAATTGGAACGAATCTGGGTGATGCCTTTTTTGAGCCTCGTTGGAATTAGTCTTCCTACGAGTCCAGTAATCAAACACGGACAGGATAGTCTACTGGTGGAAGAACCACACAACATACATTCACATACAACATGTCTGACCGTTTATGAAAATGATAACATGTACGAAGCACTAATATCACAGATAGATATATTGCAGTGCAGTAAATAAAATGCATTCATACACATTCATCAAAAAATGTAAATGCAACATTCACACACAAGCATATAACAGTTTTAAAAAGCTTGTAGTAGCGGCTTAAGTCCTCTTACTGGCGTCCCCAGCGGAGTTGCCACATGTCGACGTTAGGATTTTTATTTGTCCCTTTTTCTGTTCTTGTTCTTTGGTGTTCTCATGTTATGTGAGATTTGTTTGAAAAAATAAGTGAAAAAGGTCCGACATATATATGTCGACGATTTGACTGTAAGAGTCTCCAGTTGTTGTTTTTAATTGGTTGCACCAACGCAACCGAGAAAAGGTTTGCACATTGACCCAGTGATGTGACACTGCTAAACGAGTCTGTGAAACCGAGATTTATTTGGGTTTGGGGGCTTGATTATGCGGAGGGAAGGTGTTAGGCACCCCCCGACATCCATGTTACCACGGTGATCGCCACTTTTCAAGAAACTGTTATATGAATATGTGTGTGTGTGTGTGTGTGGGTCAATGTGCTGTTATTTGGAAGTAGTGCTATTTTTTGGAACCATGTCTTATCTCTTCAAGCTTCAAATTCTATCCGGTGTTCTGCCTTACGTAGTAGTCACTCGGGATTGCAACTCCTTGGTTCTTGTGAGATATTGTTGTCTAGAATGTATGTTGAGATGTTTGTTTGTTGAGACGATGCCATGAGGGGTTGAGGTAGCAATTTGACAATTTTGCCCTTCATTGGGGTTATCTCCGGTTTTGGCTGATAAAGCTGACGTTGCTCAGGGTTATCTCTTAGATTGGGTTGCTACAATTATTGAATGCCCTCAATGTTGTCTCTGAGGTGTGCATGTCCTCCCGGGGTTATCTGCGGGTTTGGGAGTTGAGTGCCTCAGTGTGAGTCCCGAGGTTAAAGCTGACTGCATGGGTTGAAACGAGCATCTTCGGGGTCATCTCCGAAACTGCAACTGCACTCCTTGGGGTTATCTCTAAGGTTGACATTGTCTTTCCCGGTATTGTTTCTGAGATTGAGACTGAACATCTCGAGGTTATCTCCAAGATGAATCGGCCTTCTCCAGTGGAATTTCCGTATTTTACCTTTGCTTTCCCGGTTATTATCTCAGGTGGGAAAATGATACTCCGGTGTGTTTTCGGGTTGGCTGAACTTCTGGTGGTATTTCCGGGATTAAGCTGAGCTGTCTTCCAGGGTTATCTCTGAAAGAAGATTCCGCACTTCCTGTAATGTTAGTAACAGGTAGGCATAAAATTTCGAGTGTCCACACCACATATAGAGAGCTATGATGGATCCGGAGACCCTTATGAACACAACCAGGCTTACGACCAGCTGAAGAATTATGATGACTACTCTGATGCTTCCAAGTGTCAGATGTTCATGACAACGCTGAAGAAGGATGCCCGACAATGGATGATATCCTTGGCCCCGAACTCAGTCTCATCGTGGAGAGAACTCTGTGACAAATTCCACATCAGGTTCAGGAGCAATAAATGAAGAGGGAAATCGACCGGGAACTTGGTTAAGAAAAATTAAAGAAGTATTCAAGCGAGACCTTGGGCCATTATGTTAAGAGGTTTCGGGAGGCAGTCGAATAAGTGACATATTTGAATGGTTCCCAAGCTCTTGGGTATTTTCGGATGGGGTTGGATGTTAATAAATCGAAGAATTTAGTTAAGGATTTGATGTTCAACCATCCGAAGGACTTGTCCGAAGCATTCGATAGGCCAGAAAGCTTCATAACACTTGAGAAAGTAATGAGTAGTCTGAAGCCGAATACAGTGGAGAAGCTGAAGGATCCAGACATGAGAAATTATCTGAAGTCACACAATTATAACAACAAGTCTGACAATCAAACAAAAAACTTCAACAACGGGGGTTCGGGAGGAGGCCGATCGCCTTTCCCGAAACGTGGAGTTAATAAAGTCTATACTCCTCTCAACATGAATATGACAATAATATTGGAGGAAATGAAGGATAAGCCCTGTGATAACTCGAATTTTTAGAAATTATTAAAATAAAAATTTGATAAATAAAATTCTTATTACAAGATATGTCAAATTTGAATAAGAATATATATGTGTTATATATTTTGAATTTTGTGTTATTGGTGGAAAGAAATCCATAAAGGAGATTTTATAGTTGGTTTAACTATTAAGAAATAGAGTTTGAACTCGGAAGTTTAACCTCTAAATTATTGATGAACCAATAATTGATATTGTGAAATCAAAGAGGAAATTTGTTATAGTATGACAAGTTAGCATTTCAGAAACATACTCTAAGTATTTAGAAAGGTAGGTTATATTTTTGCTAAGCAAGAAATTATCTGCGTCAAAACTTGGGATGGCGCAGCTGCGCCGTTTTCAAGCTTATGACCAACGCAACTGCGTTGGTCTGTAGAAGGTTCTGAGTAAGTTTGTGAAATTTGAATTTCAAGATATGTATATTAAGGGCTCATATGTGTAATAAAAGTCATAATTGGTTATTAAGTTGTTCATGAATGGATTAAGTTAGCAAAACATGTGTAGACACTCAAAATTTTGCATTCCTGTTATTAACCTTGTAGGAGGTTTGACCTTGAATGCAAGTAGTGATGTTTTTTAATAAACCAGAGGAATCCTTAGAGAATTCCATATGAGAGTAAAACTCAGCTATAAGACCAGGATATAAAGATTTATCGTAGAAAGTTACTAAGCACTCCCACCCAACATTTTTAAAATTTTCGAACAAGTCTGAAAAACTATGAAAAGTAATGACATTCCCTGGACACATATTGTGTCTCATAGTCCTATATTTATATTGTGCAGATGCAGTAGTGAGATGAGGAACAACATTAGAAAATTGTAACTCAGAATACAGAGGAAGTGTTTTTCGTTTTGATGAAAAGAGGTTAGACATTATTAGTAAAGAAGTAGAAAAGATAGGTGAGAGGATTAAGCTAAGTAAGGACTGGACATATGAATGCACCATTGTTGAAAGAACTTATATATATAGATAGAGAGGGATAATGTGATGATATGTTGCAGGCAAGATACACGAATTGTAGTCAGGCAAGAGTAGCAGTTAATAGACTTATGTACTAACAAGTAATATGACTACTGAAAATAGTAGTAAGGAACAGAAATCATTTAAGTTAAACAGTAAGGTGGATAAGTTTTTAAAACTTTTATGTAAGGGGTTGGAAAGAAGTAACACAGAAATGAGACACATGTCAGATAGTTAACATAGAGAACAATTAAGTTCAGTCAATTTCAACCATGATTACAAAAGAATGTAGCAGTATGTATTTAAAACATTTTTCAGTAAAACACGACAAAGGATTGGTTCACAGAAAGGGATGGACCCTAATTATATCAGAAGATACAGGACTGACATTGAAATAAAAATGCATAGAGGCATGTAGTATGTAAAATCTAGCAGTTATAGCAAATCTCAGAAAGATTGTGCAAGTATTAGTTAGTGCAAATAAATAAACCCAGTGGACATCAGTATCCACACAATATATAAGACATGCAAAAATAAACCCAGTGGACATCAATATCCACACAATTTATAGTAGATAGTACTTAAAAATGGAGGGTTATACCTGAGTGAGCAGAAAAAATTATACCAGTTCCATAGAGAAAGCAAGCGTGACATGCTCGTCCTTATGCAGTTTCTCAATGAAAACCTCATTCACTCAAGTAGAAGTGCATAGACACATAAACATATATATAATATATAAGAATATATATATACGGTCCGGTTCCTGTAAGGGAGCCCTTACTTTCTTAAAATGCGGACTTTTTTTTTGGAATTTTTTTTTAAAAAAACAACTAAAAAACAAAGTTTAAAATTTTATGGAACTGAAATTTTTTCATAATACAGTGTTTTGGATACGTAAAACAAAAAATGTATGTACAATTTGTGCATACTGTACATACATTTTTTGGTATAGGTATCCAAATCACGCCCAAAATATTGTATTATGGAAAAATTCCAGTTCCATAAAATATTAAACTTTTTTTTAGTTGTTTTTTAAAAAAAAAACCAAAAAAAAAGTCACGCTTTTTTAACAAAATAAGGAGCCCTCACTGATCGGATTACAGATATATATATATATATATATATATATATATATATATATATATATATATATAAGAATATATAATATGTATAAATAGAATAATTTCAGCGTGATAAAAATACAGATTTTTAACCAAAATTGAATAGAGTTAAAAATATATATATTTTTTAAAATAATTGAGAATCAATACTAAAACAAAACTGTTAAGATGCTAGGATTTTAAAAGAAAACGTTTTTAAGAAAGTGAAACTCCAAATCACAAACTTCTTAGATCTGTAAAAAAAAAATTCAAAGAAAGATTTTACCGACCGAAACAAAAAGATGATCTAGTGGAAGCTTAGACAGAACTTGGTGATTTAAATCACAGACAAGAAAAAAAATTCTTAAAGAATTTTAGAGAAAGATTGTTATGATCGAGGTTTAACAAAATGATGGATTTTCAAATCAGGAAGTTTTAAAAAAAATTATTTTCTGTAGAAACCCTAAAAACATAGATTTTAAAAAAAATTAAGAGTGCTTTTCCAGAAGATAAACTAGAGAAGGTTTAGCCACACAAAGATTGTGGTTATAATTCATAGTAGATAAAAGTATGAAAAAGATTTTTGAAAATGAACAGAAGAAATTAGGGTTTGTTTTCGAACAAGAATTTTCCAGAAAGTAAAGATAAGAGAATCGATTTTCATCATTCTTCGATTGAAACCCTAAAAACTCCTCAGATCTTATCTATTTCAGAATATAACATGTTTAAAAAATAGAGAGCGAAAAAAAAATTAAGCCACTGAGCAAAAAATTGATGATTTTGAATAAAAAAATCAGAAGAAATTAGGGTTTTCTAAAGATTTGTTAACAAAAATCGCCAGAAATTATAGTGGATTCGAGAGAGAATATGATCAAAAGAAATGATTTTCATCGTTCTTCGATCGAAACCCTAAACGATAAACAAAAATCATCAGTAGATATGACAATATTTCTATTTGGATGAAAATGAGATGAAAATATAGTAGCAGATGAAATCAATCGAAAACCTCCTTTTTACATTTTGTTTGATCAACCAGATCTATAAACTGAATATAAGATATTGAGAGTGTGATAAGCTATTTTCTTCATATTTTGAAAGAGTATAGAGAGCATAGAATCAGAGATAATATGGAGATAGAGAGGATTAGTCAAGAATTGGGAACAAAGACGGTGAACATGAAGAAGATCGGTGAAGGAAAACGAGAGAGAAGAACTAGAGGCATAAGAGAAGAGAGAGAAAGAGAAATGATCAGACGTGAGAGAAGAGAGAGAAAGGAGAGTAGGAAAAATGAATTAAAAATTAAGAAATTTATATATATAGTTTGACTTACTTTGTAGATCTAACGGTGGATAGTAACTCAGGAAAGAGATCAACGGTTGAGATTTGGTCTGAAATCTGAATAGTTGTGTTTCTTGAGTAAACACTGATTCATCGGCTAGGATTAATTACTAGGTTTTGATCAAAGGGCATAGTTGGTGATCCGTGTGCTTTCGGATGCTTGAATTGGCCTGATGGGGAAGGCGCTGATGGGTCCAGATAGCCATTGAATTCGTATTTTAATGAATAGTTCAGATTAATTTTTGATATATGTAAAAAATAAAATGTTAAATGTTAATTATAACATTAGTAAAATAAATATTGTTAAATAAAATATATAAATGTTTTGGTTTTATAATAATTATTATATAAATATATAGAAATAATATATAATCTAATTAAAACTTAATAAATATGAGTTAAGCAAAATTAAGCGGAAATATCTAGCATGCCTAATTCAATTCGTAATTTACAAAATCTTTTCGAACTTAGTGGTTTAGTGAATATATCAGCTATATTTAATTCAGTGTCAATGTGTTCTAGCTTAATAATTCTGTTATTAACATGATCACGTAAAAAATGATGCCTAATGTCTATATGCTTTGACCTAGCATGCAAAACTGTATTTTTGCTGAGATTGATAGTACTTGTATTATCACATAGAATTGACACACAATCAAATTTTAAGTTATAATCAGCAAGGGTCTGTTTCATCCATAGTATTTGAGCATAACAACGTGCAACAGCAATATATTCAACTTCGGTGGTTGAAATAGATACCGAGTTCTGTTTCTTAGAAAACCAAGAAACTAAACATCGTCCAAGAAACTGACAGGTACCACTGGTACTTTTTCGATCGATATGATGACCTGCATAGTCAGAGTCTGAACAACACACAAGATTAAATGGTTGATCCTTAGGATACCATAGACCTAATTCAGCTGTTCCTTTAAGATACCAAAAAATCCTTTTTACTACGGTCAGGTGAGATTCTTTAGGATTAGCTTGAAACCTGACACATTTGCAAACACTAAACATAATGTCAGGTCTACTAGCAATTATGTATAATAGACTTCCGATCATTCCTCTATATTTCTTTAAGTCAATAGATTTTCCATTTTCATCAATAATTAATTTATCAGTAGTTGACATATGAGTGTTAAGAGGTTTTGTAGATTCTAAGCCAAATTTCTTGATCATTTCTTTACAGTATTTAGATTGAGATATATGAATACCCTTTTTTCCTTGTTTGATCTGTAATCCAAGTAAAAAATTTTAATTCTCCCGTCATACTCATTTCAAATTCTTTACTCATACTTTCAGAGAAATCATTGCACATAGTAATGTTAGTAGAGCCAAAGATAATATCATCATTCCTATTTTTAGTAAATAAAGTAGTATCAACAGTTCCCCGTTTAAAGCCATTATTTAGCAAAAATTTACTCAGTCTTTCATACCAAGCTCTAAGGGCCTGTTTCAGACCATATAAGGCTTTATGTAATTTATAAACATATCCAGGATGACTAAAATCTTCAAAGCCAAGAGGTTGTTTAACATAAACTTCCTCTTCTATAACACCATTTAAGAATGCCGATTTGACATCCATTTGAAATAGTTTAAAATTTTTATGACATATTAATAACATACGAATAGATTCAATTCTATCAACAGGAGCATATGTTTCACCATAGTCAATACCTTCCATTTGATTATACCCTTGTGCAACTAATCTTGCTTTATTACGTAAAACAGTTCCACTTTCATCAAGTTTATTACGAAATACCCATCGAGTTCCAATAATTAAAACATCCTCGGGTTGTGAGACTAACTCCCATACTTTGTTTCTAGTGAACTGTTCAAGTTTGTCTTGCATAGACATTATCTAGTCTTCATCAAGTAAGACATCTTTTATATTTTTAGGTTCAATTTGAGACAAGAAAGATAAGTGACCAACTAAATTATGTGCTTGTGATCTAGTGATAACCCATTTTCAATATTACCAATGACATTTTCTATAGGATGATTTTTAATGACATGAGACTCTTGGGCAAATTATTCAACTAAGGGTTTAGGTTTTCAAGGGGATTCTCATCAGTAGGTCGAGATGCATTATCTAGTTTCTGTTCTTCCATATTTCTGAGAATGTCTTCAATGACAACATCATTATCAATAAGCTCTTTATTTTTTGGAGGAGGTTGAGTTTCATCAAAGGTTATATTCATTGATTCTTCCACAACTAGAATTCTTTTGTTGAAAACTCAGTATGCTTTACTATTAAGAGAGTATCCAAGAAATATTTCTTCATCAGATTTGGGATTAAATTTAAATAAATGTCTGTTGGTGTTTAGAATAAGACATTTGCTCCCAAAAACACGAAAATAGTTTATTTTTAGAGTTCTTTTATAAAGCTCATAGGGAGTTTTGAGCAAAATAGGTCTTAATAAAACTCTATTTAAAATGTAATATGATGTTGCCACAGCTTCAGCCCATAAATACTTTGGAAGACGGTATTCATTCAATATGGTATTAGCCATTTCTTGCAAAGAACGATTTTTCCTTTCAACTACACCATTTGACTGAGGTGTATAAGGAGCAGAGAAGTTATGACTTATACCGTTCTCATCACAGAACATAATAAAATTAGAATTGTCAAATTATTTTCCGTGATCAGATCGAATATAGACAATAAAACTCCCCTGTTGATTTTGAATCTTTTTACACATGGTAGAAAAAGAGTTAATAGCCTCATTTTTAAATTTTAGAAAATCAACCCATGTGAATCGTGAATAATCATCAACCAAAACTAGAATGTATACAACACCACCCATGATATGTTTAGGGATAGGTCCAACAAGGTCCATGTATAACAATTATAAGGGTCGAGAGGTTGACACAGTAAATTTAGGTTTATGTGATGCATGAATTTTTTTCCTAATTCGCAAGCTTCACAGATGTGATCTTTAAAGAATTTCAATTTAGGAAGACCACGAACATGTTCTTTAGAAGAAATGTTGTTTATAAGTTTCATGTTGATGTGTCTTAGTCTGTGATGCCATAGCCAAGGATCCTCATTTGCAGATACAAGACAAATGTTATCTAAATGAGAATATGCATCTAAGTCATAAGTATACACATTTTGATATCTAGGACAAACTAAAATCAATTTACCAGTTTGATCAAAGATAGAGCAATTATGTGTACTAAAGGATATTTTAAAACCACTATCACAGAGTTGACTGATAGATAGAAGATTATACCTGAGTCCAGTAACTAACTGAACGTTGGAAATGGTTATGTGGTTATTACCAACACATCCAAATCCAATTATTTTACCTTTATTGTTATCTCCGAAAGTTACCTCACCAAAGTCTGTAGCTTGCAGATTTTTTAATTTGGACTTGTCGCCAGTTATATGTTTTGAGCATCCACTATCAAGATACCATTTACGTTTATTCAGATCAGTTGTAAGACATACCTGCAATGTATGTACTAATTTTACAAGTTGGTACCCTTTAATATGAAGGGTCCTTAGGGTGAGTTTTCCATTTTGTATAAGGAGCATTTCAAGTTTCCTTTACAAAACTTGGCATAGGATAATCAATTTTAGTAGAAAAAAGCATTCTATGAGTAACTAGATTATGACAAGTATGATAATATTATTTATAAAATTCTCTTCTTGTGATAGTTGGTACAGTATATGTTCCTTTGGGAACCCAAATCATTTTTCCTTTATAGTTTCCATTTCTAGCATTGCACATATAAAAGGAATGACCATTTCTGTTACAATAAGAACATTTTGTGAAGGGAGATATATGACTTTCTTTTTCTTTGATTTCAACATGATATAGTCCTTTATCTTTTGATTTACTTGTTTCTCCAGTATATCCTAAACCTTCTTTATTAAAGCTACATTTTTGCTGATTTAACATGACTTCAAGATTTTCTTTTCCTTTTATAAATTTATAAATTATAGTATTTAAATCTTCACGTTCTTTAGTTAAGTTTTCAATTATGGAATTATGTTTTTCTATTTCTAATTTTAAAATTGAATTTTCATTTATGATTTCTTCAATTACTCTTTGATCTTGTAATTGATTATCTTCATTGATTACAGCAAGTGTTGAGTTTTCAGTTTCAAGATTTTCAATTGAGATAATAAGTGATGAATTTTCTATTTCAAGATTTTTATTTCTATTCTTAAATTTTTCTAATTCTTCTTTATTTTTTAAGTTTACTTCATTTAAACTTTCATTGATGATAATTAAGTTAGCATTTTCAATTTCAAGACTCTTATTTATTTTTCTTAATCTTTCTAATTCTTCTTTTAATAATTCATTATTTTCATATAAATGATTGTAAGCCTCTTGTAATTCATAGTGTTCTTCATTTATGTTTTCCAGTGTATATGCAGAAAATGAGGTGCTAGGCAATTGGTGTTCAGAATTAACCTCAGATCTTGGTGATGAGTCATTGTCTACCATTAAACAGATATTTGCAATTTCTTCAATTTGTTCAGCAGTTTTTTCCTCGTCACTTAGATCCCATCCTTCCTCACCTACAAGAATTTTGTTGTTGGCCAGTTTTGGACAATCCTTTTTGAAGTGTCCAGGCTACTTGCATTCAAAGCATGTATTTGAATTTTCATTTGGGTTGTACTTCTAAAGTTGTTGTTATTGGCTTTGAAATTTCCTCCTTGCGTCTTTGGCTTGAAAATTTGTTTGGTTTTGAAGTTGTTGAAGTTGTTATTTGTCTTCATAAAGCCTTTATCATATTTTCTTGCCATGCTTTGAATTACTCTCCTGAGTTGTCTGGACAATAAAGCAACTTCATTGTTGTCTAGACTTAGGAGTTCTTTATTCAGTTCTTCATCATCGCTTTCTTAGTCCACCAGAAGGGCTTTGAAGGCGATTCCTTTCTTTTTGAGATTTGTCTCTGATTCGACTTTTTCGACGAGCATGATGACTTCATGGGCACGAAGATTTCCAACGAGATTATCCATAGGATATGTGGTTTGATCTTGCATTTCTTTAATTGCTGTTGTGACGCACCCAAAATAAGTATACATCACCCATTCTGAGTCGCCAAATATATGGTATAGAATACAACTACAACTTGATTATACAACTGTCGTGTAATATACGATAAAACATAGTTGAGAGTTTAACACGAATATTGTCTTCTAGACAATATCCAAACTCAAATTCAATCTCATTACAATTATTATCACACTATTTCAGAGAATAGTGAGGACTACTAAAATAACCATCTAGACCGTCAATCCATTTCCCGACTAGTCCCAGCTATATTCTCATTTTCTAAAGAGAACAGTGAAAGAAAAGGGTGAGCTCAACTAGCCCAGTAAGAAATATTATGACTAAGATAATGCAGAATAAATTATCCTTAGCCTTAAACAGTATAACAATTGATAGAATACAATAGACAACAAGTTTTAGATCAACAACTGTAGCGGAAATAACAATCCATTAGAAGAGTCAAATAGTGCATGATATCTACTATCTTCTATAATTTAAAAGTTTACCATCAATTTTATCGCTGAGACTCTACATAATAAAATCCACATCACTGAATTATCCATGCACTACGAGCTAAGAATATTCATTAGTGTCACGACCACGAATTATCCATGCACTACGGGCCAAGGATATTCGTGTTTTCACTAATGGTCATGATCATTCAAAACAACAATTCATCTTTGCACCCTTGGCCGAAGAGAACGCATGGTTATGATTATACCAACATCTGTCCATCAATGCACTACGGGCCAATAAGGACTTTTACCACATCATTTGTAACATCACGGTCATGATTATACCGAATAATCCCTGGTCATAATCATACCAATCAACAGTCCATCTATGCACGTAAGCCAAAGATGACTTTCATCAGAATATAAGCATGAGGATGATGACAATGATATAAGAATTTAATTAAATGAAAGCAAGGATAAATTTTTTAAAGATCTATATTTTAATATATTCAGAATTCAATAATATCCAAATTATCAACATGAATACTGCTTTGTGGAGTAAAATTCAAGAATAATATTGTATCAAAAATGATTTGAACCGAAAAGAAATCATTTTTTATCATGAATAGTACTCTGGGTGAATAGTACCTGAGTGAATAGTACCCCATGAATAGTACTTCAAAAATAGTACTTTATGAATAGTACCTAGTGAATAGTACTTCATGAATAGTACCGTATTTATAAATAGTACTATATTTATGAATAATGCCCATGAATAGTACTCTATGAATAGTATCGTATATATAAATAGTGCCGTATAAAAAAATAGTACCCATGAATAGTACTCTGCCATGAAAAGCTTAAAATTTAGCAAGAATATTTCAAAAAATATCTTTGTGAAATGATACTAGATGAAACGCAAATTGCAAGGATATTTTACTAATTTCACGGAGTATAGAAGCAATACATTAACAAAATGAATATAGAATTTGGAATCTAAAACGAAATAATATTACTTACATACTACAGAGTATGGAAGAAAATATTATTTCTTATGAATATTGAACGAAATAAAATTTCTTAAGAATACAAAAAATAATATCGTAAGCAAATATGAAATAAATAATACCCGTTACCTTAGTAGGAGGTTGGAAACTGCAATAGTGAAGTAGCAGAATACTCTTCTTTTTTCTCTCTATAGCTTCTCTTTATAGTTTCTCTCTCTATAATTGCTCTTGTGAGTATTAGTGAATTGGTGAGAATGAAAAAAGAATGAGTTTCTATTTATAAGAAAATATAGTTTCGATAATTACACGATTAGGGGCTCAAATTATTATAGTATAGTACCTTCATCTTTTCCTCCATTTTTAATTTAGTCCTACAAGTATTATCAAACTTGCACCACCTCCCCTAATAGTACATGCATGTGAATCAATAGTACATACATGTGAATCAATAATTCGATTCACGTGAACAAATAGTTATATGCATGTGAACTAATAGCAATTAATTGCTCACTTATCATATTAATAAACCGATTGGTCAATTTAACATCCAGAAATCAATTATTATCGAAATAAATGTCAATTTCCACTAACACTAATAATCTCAACACAATAGAAATATTAATTTCATCTTTAATTAACACGGACTTATTCATCATTAATATTATAACTCACAGTATTTAACAACCAGATCATTCCCAGGAAAGAGGGGGCTTTTCGATAAGGATTTCTCCCTATTGGCACGGAATTAGGTGACCAAATCCCTTTCCTCGACAGAACTTTCTAGACATCGTCAATAATGAAAATAATAATATGAATAACTTTGTCGTCTCAATTATTGATTTAATAATATAAAATATTATGCAGATAATACTGTGATAATAATTGAATCAATAATATGAGAGATGCTATGCAGCAATTACTATGGAAATAATTGAATAAAACTAAGTGACTTCTCACGTAAGCATCAATAATCAATACCGCGTGCTACTATGCAACCACGCGTATTACTGTACTTTTACCACTGGGTATTTCAACAGTTTAACGATAAAACTTTCTCTGTTAATTTTTATAAAAAGATATTTATGTCGTTTTCTCATACCGACAGTAATTCCATTGTGGGGTCCACCAATGATTTTGCCATCGTACGAATATTTCCTAATAAAACGAATATTCCCCGACCAATCGAATATTTTATGACAACTTGCATACTTTGCAAAATTCATAAATACTACCCACAACTATAACATTATATCAAATCCACATCTTAATATTAAAAAAAATATTTCGAGAAATTAAATCTTTATTCATAAAATTTGGGGTCTTACAACCTCCCCCTCCTTATGAAATTTTTCCCTCGAAATTTACGTACGTACTTGGTATGCCGAAGAGGTGAGGATACCTTGTTTAGATTATAACTCTTGAGGTATAACCTTTGAGCGTAGAATATATTCCTTCTTATCCAACATTTTAACAAGTATCTCCTCATACTTTAAATGTTCTGCTATCTCGTCTAATTCTAATTCAATAATGTGGTTCGTGTCGTCCACATATTTACGTAACATCGATACATGAAAAACGTTATGAACACACGACATACTTGGCGGTAAAGTGAGTCTATAGGCTACAGCTCCTACTCGATCGAGGATTTCAAATAGACCAATAAAATTGAGGGTTGAGATTTCCTCTCTTCGTCGATTCTTGCTTCTATAATAACGCCTTCTTGCACCTTCTTCTTCACATTCATCAGCTTTAAGTCTGTAGCTTGAGAAACTTTAACTTTATCGATTTAAGTCGGTTCTAATCGTATATTCGCTATCTTCACGTAGGTTCTTGGAGTCTTTAACTATATCTCCATCTTTTGTAAGTCGTACAAAATGGGTCTTTGTGTTAAGAACGTCTCATTAGTAATCGAATACGATATTCTACTCAACTCATCAGCTACCACGTTCGCTCTTCCATGATGATATTGAATGGTATGGTCGTAATCTTCAACAGCTCGAGCCAACATCTTCGACGCGAGTTACATTAGTTTTGGGTGAAGAAATATTTGAGGGTTCTAGAAATGGGTTTTGTACTGGGGTCAATACAAAATTCGGTTTCACACTCTGGGGTAGGCTAGGAAGTGCTTCGGGGTATACGTTAGGAAATTTATTAACGATAGAAATATCATTCAAAACTGTGACTCTCATCCAAGACTTGGATAGCACATCACATTGATACCTATCAACTTGCCACTTGCTTATTCACTTCCTTCCCTATGAAAAGTCCTGGTTTGCAGCATTCCAAGACTTGGAAGTCACCAGCGAAAGGTTCAAGGCTCTTTACTTATGGCTTAATATAACAATGATTGACTTTTAGTGGTTTGGTTACTTGAATTCACATAACAGGTTGGTTAGGAAGGCTAACAAGCTTATGAAAACAATCAATTTTAGCATGATGAGTAGTTAATCAGTCGATTCCTAAAATCACATCAAAGGCAAGTATTTTCAAAGAGATAAGATCGATAGGTAACGTGAGGGTATCGATTTGAATCAAACAAGATTTATAAACAGTGGATGTAATTAAGGTTTCTCCCAACGGAGTTTCAACAGATAAGTCAAAGTCTAATTTTTTCGGAGTTAAATTTGAACGTTGAGCGCAAGTAGGAGAAATAAAAAAAATGGGTAGAACCGGTATCGAATAAGGTATAGACTTCGCAAGAGTTTATGATTAACTTACCCATGATAATTTCGTTCAGTTCTTTGCTTTTTTTTGGGAAGTTACGAAAAGCGTTCACACTTGAACCATCGATTTTTACTTGTCTAGGACAGCCTTTGGTGTCATCATTACCGCTGTAATTGACTTTTTCTATAGGGCATATTTTTCCCTCAACTGCTTCGTCGTACTCCTGATCCACGATTTGAATCATTAATCTTTGATCCATATCGAATTGGGGTTAACCGCAATGTACACGATAATTCAAAACTCGATGTTGGGTTCTCCCAATTGTTGTCGAAAAAGAGAAATACATATCATCTATTTTAGCCTTCTTTTATTGGACTTCTCTTTCCACGATGTCAATGCGTCGTGCGGCTTTTACCCATGTATCATTCATTCTCACTCGTTCATTTGTTTCTTCTTTCAGTTGCTCCTTGACATTTGAATTCTTAGATTCCAGCTTTATCATCTTATACTCTGCCAAAGAGTGCTTCTGTTCAAGCATTACATATCAGGTAACACAAGCTTGAATTATTGCATCCTTTTGTTCAACGACTGCCTGCCGTTCTTCATCCTGCTCCTCTAACTCATGAATACAATTTTTCAGTTCTACATTTTGATCATAAAGATCTCCTAATAAATTCTCCTCAGGTTCCTCTTCTTCCACACTCTCAGCTGCTACCTCTGCGACTAGCTTGGGTGCAACTATTAATTCTTCACTCACCACATGGATATCTCTAATTTCTTCTTCGCCTGACATCCTACAATTAAGTTTAATAACTTAATTACTACTCTCCAATAAAAATCTTTGTTATAACAACATATTATACTCCAATATGCATTCTTTATATGAATCTCCTCGATTCAGCACTTAAAACTCTATATGAGTTCATCTCTTGATTTTCAGATGTCATTCTCAAAATTGCCACAAAATAAGGGTTAATTGACATGCCACATATTATCCATATACTCTTACCGACCAATTAAATAACAAATAAACTTAGATAGGTCATACAAGCGAAGGAATTACCCGTCTCTCCCCTCCTAGTTCTAGTCTCAAATCTCAGCCAGTGATCATATCTCTAAGCTTTGATACCAACTGTGACGCCCCTAAAATAGGTATACATCACCCATTTTGAGTCGCCAAATACATGGTACAAAATACAACTACAACTTGATTATACAACTGTCGTATAATATACTACAAATCATAGCTAAGAGTTTAACACAAATATTATCTTCTAGACAATATCCAAACTCAAATTCAATCTCATTACAATTATTATCACACTATTTCACATAATAGTGAGGACTACTAAAACAACCATCTAGACCGTCAATCCATTCCCCAACTAGTCCTAGCTATATTCTCATTTCCTAAAGAGAACAATGAAAGAAAAGGGTGAGCTCAACTAGCCCAGTAAGAAATATTATGATTAAGATATTGCAGAATAAATTATCCTTAGTCTTCAACAGTATAACAACTGATAGAATACAATAGACAACAAGTTTTAGATCAACAACTGCAGCGGAAATAACAATCCATTAGAAGAGTTAAGTAGAGTATGATATCTACTATCTTCTATGATTTAAAAGTTTACCATCAATTTTATCGTTGAGACTCAGCTTAATAAATAATCCACATCACTGAATTATCCATGCACTACGGGCCAAGGATATTCATTAGTATCACGACCACGAATTATCCATGCACTACGGGCTAAGGATATTCATGTTTTCACCAATGGTCATGATCATGACAAACAACAATTCATCTTTGCACCCTTGCCCGAAGAGAACGCATGTTTATGATCATACCAACATCTGTCCATCAATGCACTACGGACCAATGAGGACTTTTACAACATCATTTGTAATATTATGGTCATGATTATACCAAATAATCCTTGGTAATAATCATACCAATCAATAGTCCATCTATGCACGTAAGCCAAAGATGACTTTCATCACAATATAAGCATGAGGATGATGACAATGATATAAGAATTTAATTAAATGAAAGCAAGGATAAATTTTTTAAAGATCTATATTTTAATATATTCAGAATTCAATAATATCCAAATTATCAACATGAATACTGCTTTGTGGAGTAAAATTCAAGAATAATATTGTATCAAAAATGATTTGGACCAAAAAGAAATCAATTTTTGTCATGAATAGTACTCCGGGTGAATATTACCCGAGTGAATAGTACCCCATGAATAGTACTTTGGGAATAGTACTTTATGAATAGTACTTTATGAATAATACTCTGTGAATAGTACCGTACATATAAATAGTGCCGTATAAATGAATAGTACCCATAAATAGTACTCCGGCATGAAAAGCTTAAAATTTAACAAGAATGTTCTGAAAAATATCCTTGTGAAACGATACTAGATGAAACACAAATTTCAAGGATATTCTACTAATTTCAAGGAGTATAGAAGCAATACTTTAACAAAATGAGTATAGAATTCGGAATCTAAAATAAAATAATATTACTTACATACTACAGAGTATGGAAGACAATATTATTTCTTATGAATATTAAACGAAATAAAATTTTTTACGAATACAAAAAATAATATCGTAAGCGAATATGAAATAAATAATACTCCTTACCTTAGTAGATGGCTAGAAACCGCAATAGTGAAGTAGCAGAATTACTCTTCTTCTTGCTCTCTATAGCTTCTCCCTCTATAATTTCTTTTGTGAGTCCTAGTGAATTGGTGAGAATGAAAGAAGAATGAGTTTCTATTTATAAGAAAACATAGTTTCGATAATCGCACGATTAGGGGCTCAAATTATTACAGTATAGTACCTTCATCTTTTCCTTCATTTTTAATTTAGTCTTACAAGTATTATCAAAGTTGCACCACCTCCCCTAATAGTACATGCATGTGAATCAATAGTTCCATTCATGTGAACAAATAGTTATATGCATATGAACTAATAGCAATTAATTGCTCATTTATCCGATTTATAACCCGATTGGTCAATTTAACCTCCAGAAATCAATTATTATCGAAACAAATGTCGATTTCCACTAACACTAATAATCTCAACACAATGGAAATATCAATTTCATCTTTAATTAACACAAACTTATTCATCATTAATATTATAACTCACAGTATTAACAACCATATCATTCCTAGGAAAGAGGGGGCTTTTCGATATGGATTTCTCCCTATTGGCGTGCAATTAGGTGACCAAACCCCTTTTCTCGACAGAACTTTCTAGACATCGTCAATAATGAAAATAATAATATAAATAAATTTGTCGTCTCAATTATTTATTTAATAATATAAAATATTATGCAGATGATATTGTGATAATAATTGAATCAATAATATGAGAGATGCTATGCATCAATTACTGTGGCAATAATTGAATAAAATTAAGTGACTTCTCATGTAAGCATCAATAATCAATACCATGTGCTACTATGAAACCACGCGTATTACTGTAGTTTTACCACCGGGCAATTCAACAGTTTAACGGTAAAACTTTCGCCGTTATTTTTATAAAAAGATATTTCTGTCATTTTCTCATTCCGACAGTAATTCTGTTGTGGGGTCCACCAATGATTTTGCCATCATACGAATATTCCCTAATAAAACGAATATTCCCCGACCAATCGAATATTTTATGACAACTTGCATACTTTACAAAATTTATAAATACTACCCACAACTATAACATTATATCAAATCCACACCTTAATATTAAAAAAAATATTCGAGAAATTAAATCTTTATTCATTAAATTTGGGTCTTACAGCTATAACCTTCATTTTCCAGATGGATGGAAGGGCTTTAAGAATTCTTTTGTTTTTCTCATTGGTAGTGTATGCCTTTCCCAATTGCTCTATGTAAAACCCAAAACCCTAATAAGACTCGGATATGTAAATTCAGTTTTATTAATAAAATCTCTCCATTATGAAAGTGTTATGTGTTAATATATAATCTGTTTAACAAATTAGGTCAAATAAATTTTTGTCCGAAAATTGACGTGCTTGACACCTCGTGCTTAAAAATTTGATTCCAAAAACGGACTTCAGTATGTTTGTTTTGACAAGTTGCTTTGTCGTGCTTGTTAGGATTTGTGGAAAATCTAAGTTAGGAACCCTAGATTACAAACCCTAATCTTAGATTACAAACTCTAACCCTAATTAGCTAGACCAAACCCTAGTTAGGTTATCCTAACACCTAATCATGATTACTAAACTTCAATTAGGTATTAATAAACATCATTAAGCAACCCTAATCATAAAAAAAACCCTAATCAAGATTATTGAGGATTAGAGCAAAATTAAGCTACTAATCTAACCTAACTAGCTTACAAGTAGGAGGCAAGTCATGATAATGAAGTTTCAAGGTCATGCATGTTTCGGTATCACCCCTAAGCAAAGACAAGTTAACAAACAAGTGAGATATTTAGAGAGGCAAGTAAGTGAAAAGGACCAAAAAACCTAAGTTGCTTAAGTCTATAAATAGAAGAATAACTCCAGGCCAAACCGACAAATTCTCTAAGCCTAGACACTCTTACAAACATACCAAATCAAGCCTGGGTGATAGCAACATAAGATTTAGTAGCCATAAATTAAAATCAAGCAAGAAAGGTGCAAACCCTAATGTATAGCTAGATCTTTGATGCTATGTTTAATTTGTTGTTTAGATGTTTAGGTATATGTAATAACATGCTAGAAAGTATACTAAGTTGATAGAGCACATTTTCATAACATCTAGATGCATCAAATTAGTGTTTTAAGCAATCTGGATATTTTGGAAAAACAAGTCTGACAGTCAAATGTCAGAGCATGTAGATCCATGTATGTTAATAGTTAGGTCTGTTAATTGTATGTTATTTGTAGTATGACATGAGGTCTTTAATCTGGAATAGAAAACAGGTTCATTAGAACCATATATTGCAAGATATAGGTGGTCAAAAGTGGTTGACCGATCACGAAGTTCTGCTTTTACGGGTTACCTAGAAAACTCAAGAAACGAGTTGAACCTAGCTACTTTGACCCGACCTTTTTAAACGCTTTCATTTGATGTTATAATGACTAATTGTAATGAATTAATACCTTGACATACATACTACATATCTATGACATTTAATTGGATGAACAATTTATAGGATTACCAAAATTAATGGTAAAAAGTCGTTAACCGAGCATGACTAAGTTTTCTGGGTTACCGTAAAATCGATGAATATGAAAGAATGTACCTTTGGTACATTTTTTGACCAACATAGATCGAGACCTTAGAATCATACTTGGTCCAAATCAGTGTTACATATATGTACCTTGACATATAGACTACCTATTACAACAAACAAAACACAAATCTATTACACGGATTAAAAGATATAGAAGCTACAAAACCGTTGACCAACCATGACCACTGTTCTGGGTTACCTAGAAACTCAAGAACAGCTCTGACAGTGACTTTGAGCCTCTATAACCTTTTATTATATGTAGGTTAAAGCATGAATTTGACCTGATATTGTACTATTGTATGAGTATTATAACATCAATACTTGATCAAACCCAGAATAATTAACATTAGAAATTAGATCAAGGTCAAAGTGGTCCCTAGACCATGACCAACTGAAACCAAGAAACTCAAAAACACCTTTAGCTACACTTCCTGTCACTATAGAACTTTAGCGACAGACAGAAAATGTTTTCTAAGAAATTATTTAATAAAAATTAGAAAAAATTAATAAATAAATATAAAACATTTTTAAAATTAATTTAAGTTATTATAATTAACTTTTAATATTTTTACATAAATTTAATAAATATTTTAATTTATTTGGATATTATTAATAATTAAGTTAATAATAAAGTAATTAAATTATTACTTTTAAATAATAAATAATTGTTGAAAAATAATATTAATGATATAAACATCATAATAAATGGTTATAAATTATTTAAAATAGTAAACAAGGTTTTATAATATTCTAAATAAATATTACTTATTTAGAAATAGAAATAAATGATTTAAAAATCATTTAAGGGATAAATAAATACTTAAAAATTATTATAAGCTTCTAGAAATTATTATAATGGATATTTAAATTATCTAAAAATATAATAAAGCTTATAAATAAAATTTAATCGAATTATCAACTTATTAGGTACCCGGTAAAGTCTTTGGACACCGAAACTATATCAAACTTAACCCGAACATTTGTAGATTTTTTATTTGAGTATTGTTATCAATACTAATGTGTTAGATTTATATGAATGAACATCTTAGGTGTTTATTAATGAATCGAGTAGCATTACTTGACTGATCTTCGCTCAGACAAGTTACTAAACCTAAATTATTATTTACGCAAATTTCTCGAACCTTGTGTATTCGCTAAACAAGATTCCTATCTTGAATTACTTTTGATATGATATACCAAACCTAAACTTGAATTGCCACTTATTGAAATGTTATTGCTATAGCTTCAACATAACTAAGAAATGAATTATTTATTCATATGATATTGTTTATTAAGCATAAACTGTTGTGTCAAACCAAATTATTTTGGTAAGATCACATCCTATACTGAAGTTGTGTATCCCGTAAAGGGATCGATATTTGGTCAATAATATATTAACGTTGGGTGCATGTGAGCACTAGTAGGATGAGATGCATACTCCTAGGATATTGAGTAGGTTGATCCCCTATCTCATATCTAAACAAAGTTTCTAAGTCTGTGTGACTGACAGAAATAAAAAGTCTAGAAATGGTCTAAAAAGAAATTCCAAAAATGGTAGCAACAATCAGTAAAATTTTGAACTGTTATACTTCTTCAAATCATATATTGTTATAAATATAGAACCTGCTGAGCATGCCATAGCTCACCATTGCAAATTATTCCCTTTACAGTATTAGATGGTAACCCTGGCACTTCTGGAGCTAATAAAGGGAAGCGTCCCTGTTTAGATTAGTTTATTTTACTGTCTAGTTGAATGTAATACTTTGTAATAATAAAGTATGTATGAAGAATCATGTAATCAAACCATAATGATATATATATATATATATATATATATATATATATATAACATCTTTTATTTTTGCAATCGTATTTTTTGTACATATATAGATGTAATTAGAATTTCCAATTTAGTTTGAGATCCTTGGGAACTATTTATCTAAGTGAGGGTATTGACAACATGGACTGTTAATGTTGTTGTTGATACTCTGGATTTCGGATAGATAGGTACTATCGATACAATAGTGTAAATTCGCATGATATAGACTATACATCTAAGTGAGGGTATTGGTAATATGGATTGTTCATGTTATTACTGGTACTCTGAATTTCGGATAGATAGATACGATTCACAAATACAGTTCATACATCCAAGTGAGGGTATCCAAACACAATAATAGTTCTTCTGAGAATTGTTATCTGTTATGGGATACTGTGAATCTTGGATCTATGGGAATTACATCTGGTTATAACCGTATAGTCACTCAATTAGATATAAGCATATAATCAGATACCATAGGCGTATAGATTTGAATGCGTTATATATATTGACTAGTAGTAAGCACCATATCGGATACCATGGGTGTGACAACCCGGAAATCTGAATTGTCCAGAAATCAAGATTTAAAGAATTAGTTATTAATAAAATAAATTTTTATTAATACTATTATGTGCTATGTGTTTATTAATTGTTCTATAACCTAGAATGATTATTAATCAGGAGGATTCTGGCTACGAGCTGGATTGAACGAGTAAGAATTTTCAAGATAAAAATGACATTTTTTCGGGAACAAAAATATCCGGGGAAAAAGACGAAATAGGCACTATTCACCCGATGAAACCCTAAGGGTTAGGGTTTGAATAACCTAATCCTTTCCGAGAGTTCGGTATGTCGAAATGACATTCCGTCGAAAGATTTGACGATAATATATCGTGAAATGTTAAGTAAGCCGATAAAAGTTTTTCTCGAAAAACGTGTAGAAATCGGACGAAATAAAAACGACGAAAAGTACTGTTATGTGATTTTCATTCGTTTAGCTACATTAGGGGAAAACGTGAAGGAAAACACTTAATGTCGAAAAGTGTTTTTCAGTTTTTCAGAAATCCGAAGAATATATAATATTCAATCGGTAAAGGAAAGACGAAATATCCAAAAATATTTGGATTCTGAGAAATCACAGTTTTTAGACTGTAAAGTGCTTATGCTTATGAGCTAAGTAAAAGATAAGTTACTTAATGAGTAAGTAAACTTAAAGGCTAAGCAAACTTAAGGGTTAAGTAAACTTAAGTGTTAAGTAAACTTAAGGGTTAAGCAAACTTAAAGGCTAAGCAAACTTAAGTATTAAGTAAACTTAAGGAGTAAGTTAACTTAGTCCTTAAGTAATGAATAGTAAGGAGGTTAAGGGTGTGAAATGACCAAAATGCCCCTAACCTTGATTTTTTCTATAAATAGTAAGCTTAAGCTCATTTATTTGGATTATTGAAAATCCCACACTTTGAGAGAGAGAGAGAGAGAGATTTCGAATGGGAGGAAGAAGGAAAAAGAAAGTGGAAAAGCTTGCTCGTGAGCACGCTTTGTCCGACAGAATGAAATTAAAGAAGAAAGGTAATCCGAAAACCTAACTTTTAGATAATTTTTCTTTAAGTTTTTATGTTAAAAACATAACTTAATGAGAATAAGAAGTAGAGATGTTAAGAATGATTTCATATGGTTGAAATTGTAAGAAAAAGAAGAAATAAGAAATTAGAAATTTAGTTTATAAATTTCTTAAGGAAGTATAAGATTCGTAAGGATTTTGAGCGATTCGAATTAATCTTATGAATGAGTAGGTTAAATAAGTAAGGAATGGTGTTCTATAACATCAAATTCCAAGAAAAAGTGAAATCGTAATCTAAAATATCGATTAAAAATGAAGAACGAACGAAGAACAGGCGAAGAACACGAAGAACATTGTTGATGGACAAATTTAAAACCATCGTAGTATAATTGTTGTTGATGGACAAGTTTAAAACCATCGCGTATAAGTTAGTTGCTTATTGCTTGGTTAAGAACGTTAGAAACGTTCATGAAGAACGGATTAAAATGGAGCTATAACGAAGTTATGGCAAAAATTTCGTAAAAGAAGAATGAGAATTAGAAAGTTAGTAAATGAACCCGAGCATGTAGGGTTTCATTAGAATATAAGAGAATGATGAAAACATGAGTCATGGACTCAAGAACGAACAAATTCCGAGTTCGGATGATCGAATTACGGACGAACGAACAAAGAACGTTAAGAACGTTAAAATGAACGAAGGGTGAAGATTAAGCCAATCAAAAGGAAGGTTAATGGATTCAGAACAAAGTTCTATCCGGGGGTAATCGAAGTACATTAGATAACGAAGAAAGTGGCTTTGGAATGATCTCGTTCCGAGTTATAATGAAGAAGTTATGAGATTTCGAAGTACGCATCTCAGAACGATCAAAGACTTAGAAAATTTTCGGGAAAAAGGTCTTGGCACCACGGCGCCAGGCATGCCTAGAATGGTGGTGCTACGATGCCGTGTCAGAGAGTCTCATGATCGCTAACTCGCAAGATAATGCGAGAATCGATTGTTGAAGGTGGCCATGCAGTGGCGGCAGTAGAGCAATGCGTAAATGAGATTTAACTTCTCAATTTCGGGGATGTCTGAAGAAAATATGAATATAATGTTCAACTAATTTAACACTTAATCAAGTGTATTAAACCTTTGATGAAGGTCGAATGAAAAGATTAAACGAGATTAAAAGAATGTAATTATGAGTTACGAAACCGATAGCCGGGGACCGTAGTCGCAGTGAATCGAACGTGGGGGATTGCTATGATGGTGATTCCTTAAACGTTGATGGACGATAGTAATGTATAACATTTCAATGTTATAACATGGTAATGAGAGATTAAGAGACAAGCAACGTGAACGTTGAATACATAAACGATTCTCGTAAATCGTATTCACGTTGAGAGAACGTTCTAAGTATACATTGGTTGTATGATGTAGACGTTGACGAAGGTAGTAAGTAAGATATGAATTATCAAGAAAGCCGTAGCGAACGGTAATAAGATTAATGAAAGCCGAACGTGAGTCGGATGAGAATGTTAGAATGAAAGGTAAGCGTTTAACACTTTAACCGACGTGAAGGTTGAGTAAACGGGTAAAACCTACACTCCGTGTATGGTTGACCGTAGGATAATGAAAACCAATGATTAAACCTATGAAAGGTAAAGAAGCTTAATTAAAGGCAAGTACGTATAACGTAAAGAAGCCGAGTTAATGGTTATAACTTGGATGACGTTCCGAGTCGAATTAACCGGACGTTGTAAGATAAGAATGTGAATTATCAAAGATGATGAACGTTTTGAGTAAGACATCTCCGTATGTCATGAAACCGTAAAACGGTAATGAAGGTTATCGCGTAAACTTAAGTTGCAAGAACGCGAACCCTAAGAAGTAAAGTAAAGTAAACCAATGCATAAGTCAAGTATATGACTAATTGGTGTACGTGTTATTTCCTTATATGTTATAGGGAATGGAATGAGCAGTTCAACGTAAGCTGTTGCTGTGCATAAGGCAAGTTTCCTAACTTCATTCATATTTTAAATGAATGCTAGTTTCTTAAACTTCTCAGATGTTGAACTTGAGAAGTTTTGTCTATGTGCAAATGTGTGATATTTGTACAAGGTGGTAGAATGTATGAGGCCTTATGCCACAATGTGAACACTTAGGTGTTTTTATGAGATGAACTGTTCTATGATTGAACTGTTCAATAAAAGAATGTTCTGTTTATACATGAACCGTTATTGTTAAGTTTGTGCTATTGATTCTAGCCAGACAGAATGTGTATGAAAGAAAGTAGAGAATGAAAGTATTTCAAAGTGAATGTAACTAATGTTTTAAAATGATAGGAATCGAGATTATTCCCATTATTCAAGCTGCTTCATAACCTTAGTTCGGTTATCGAAGTTTTAAAGGAATGTAAAACTCTTAAAGTTGTTTGTTCAACTATTAAGACTTGTTGGGCAATTGAATGCTCACACTTGCTTTAAATGAAAAATATTTTCAGCGAACGATGTTAGAAGAACTTAAGGATCCCGTGTCGATCAATCTGACGGTATCCAGATGAAGTGCCATTCAGAATGTGAATGAGCGAGAAGATCAAGTGAAGACTTGTAATGTAGAAAAATGAGAATTAAACTATATAATAGTTTAATGAACGATTATGTATCCTTGGTGGCGGATAAAAGTCACTCGTGCAAGATGTAAAGAATAATGTAATTATCATTATTTGTAATGAGAAAAGCTATAAGGTTTTTAGAACCTGGGATTTGAGAGTGTATGTTTTTATATTTCAGTATATAATGATGAATGTTGGATGAATGATGTACTAGTGACGCACAGAATCCGGGTGTGAAGATAGACCGGATTTTGGGGCGCTACAATGGGCGTATAGATATGGGGGCATTACAATTAATTGTATCAGAGCTATTAAGGCTATAGATATAAGGAAGAGAAATCTTACTATATAGTATTCGAGTCCATAAAAATATTAAAGTACACATAAAAATAACATTAAAAATATTATATTTATGTAAATTTCTATACCAGTGTTAAAGGAGTTTTATTTTATAGATGACCAACTCCAGTGCTGAAGAAATGGTGATAGTAAATAATCCACCACAAATTGAGTCATTTATAGTTACTGATGCAGAGGATGAAGAATTTCTTCATGATCAACAACTGCTAGATGCTGAGGAAGAGGAAGATCTAGTAGCAGGACAATTAATGAGAATTAATGAACATGATGAAGCTATGACATCACTAATGAAGACTTCTGAATATGAGAATAATAAAATGCAGTTTAGGGCACACTTAGCAGAGGGAATGTTAGAGCATGAAAGGGGAACCAATAATCGATTGAAAGTACAACCGCACCATGCACAAAGGGGCAAAAAGGAAATACAGTCGAGGCTACTCAAATATGCTCTGGGTACTCGAGATGTCTTCAATGATTTGCAGCGCTGGGTAGTTCGATATCCGGTGGAGGAGAAGAAAACTGCTTATCTGATAGATCGATCTGTGGTATGCCATATGATCCAGGATTCCTTCGATGATGTTAATGAGTTCTAAAGGTTAGTATAGAAGTCTAAATGCTCTATAATAGTATGAATAAAGGAGCATTTAAAGTTTGTAATATAGCTAGTAGTATGTGTAAACTACTAAGTTGTTTTGTATGAATTTTGTAATATATGAATAAAAGATATGTTTGTATTATTCAAATTCTTATGTGGATTTTTGTTGTTGTCTTATATAGAATCATGCCACTAACCAGAAGACCCCAACGAGAGATAGATAATGATGATAATCCTACCCAAAATTCAGTAGAACTTTTATTAGGTGCTATGAATAGACCCATAAACCAAAACACTTCCTTTAAAGATTTTAAATTAGTTGGTCCACCTGAGTTCAAAGTACATCTGAACCTGTCGATGCACAAATCTGGATTACTGAAATAGAAAATTTTTTCTTAGTAACCAATGTCAATAATATTCAAAAGAAAACTTTTGCAACCTTTTTCTTGAAAGGTGAGGCTAATTACTGGTGGGAATCAACTAAGGGTCGGGTAGAAACTGAAATTGTACCTTGGGATAGATTCAAAGAATTGTTCTTTGAAAACTATTTTTCCCAATCTTTGAAAGATTGTATGGAAGTACGGTTCTTAGAACTAAAACAAGGAGACCTGACCGTATCTCAATATACGACCAAATTTAACGAACTGTCCAGGTTTGCTCCTCACCAAGTCAATACTGAACTTAGAAAGACCCAGAGGTATCAGGAAGGTTTGAAACCTCAAATACGAAGTAAGTTATCCATTTTCCAACTAAAGACATTTTCTGAAATACTCGGGAAAGCTTCCATAGCTGAGAGTGAAAACGAGAATCTCATTAAATTTTATCAAGAAATGAAGAGTCAAAATGAGAAGGGAAAACCTAAGACCGAACCCAGTTTAGGTGAGTTTAATAATAAGCAAAAATGGAATTCTAATTTTTCTAATAACCCGGGGAAGAAGGTAAGTAATAATAATAATAACTTTAGTAATAATAATTTTAAACCTTGTCCTACCTGTAGAGGAAAACATAAAGGGGTATGTTTTCAAAGTATAAATAAATGTTACAATTGTGGACAAATGGGACACCGTTCTCCACAGCGTCCTTTCCCTAATAAAAATAAATGTTTCAATTATGGTTCGTCGAAACATTTCGCAAGGAACTGTCCCAAACCCAAGAACCAGGGAGGAAAGGGAAATAGAATACCAGAGAATATCAATAATCAATCAACAATAGCTGCAGTTGGAGCTCAAAATCGACCAACCGCGAGAATATTTAATATGTCGGTGAGGGATGTTGTTGCTTTATAGGACGTGGTGATAGGTATCATCCATATCAACACTTTAAATGCATATGTGTTATTCGATTTTGGTGCTACTTGTTCCTTTGTGTCTAATAGTTTTTCTAAAAGTCTAAATATACCATGTGAAAATTTAGACAAACCGTTCTATGTAGAAATTGCAAACAATGAAAAGATTCCGGTTAAAACCATATATAGAGATTGTAGTGTGGAGATAAAGGGACATAATTTTTTGGTAGATCTTATTCCAATTCAGTTGGGAGAATTTGATGTAATCTTAGGAATGGATTGGTTAGTTAACCACAACGGGATGATCGATTATCATAAAAAATGTACAAACCTTTTGACTGCATCGAAGTCAAAGGTAGTGTTAAATGGAGGTTGTTCACCTAAGCAATCTCGATGTCTGACCATAACTTAGGTTGAAAGGTTACTTAGAAAAGGATGTTTGGGATATTTGGCTTATATAGTTTATACTCGACAGGAAGGAGTAAAACTAGACAAATACCTATTATCGACGTCGGGATTTTTACTGTCCCTTTTTTGTTCTTGTCTTTTGGTGTTCTCATGTTAGGTGAGATTTGTTTGAAAAAATAAGTTGTGAAAAGGTCCGACAAGTATATGTCGACGATTGGACTATAAGAGTCGCCAGTTGGTATTTTTAAATGGTTGCACCAACTCAACCGAGAAAAGGATTGCACATTGACCAAGTGATGTGACACTGCTAAACTGGTCTATGAAATCGAGATTCGTTAGGGTCCGGGGGCTTGATTATGTGGAGGGAAGGTTTTAGGCACCCTCCGCCATCCGTGTTACCACGGTGACCGCCACTTTTTAATTAAATTGTTATATGAATGTGTGTGTGTGTGTGGGTCAATGTGCAGTTATTTGGAAGTAGTGCTATACCTCGTTTGCACCTATATACAAAGGGTTTGAATTTGTATAAAAGTTTAGTTTTAACAAGATATAACAACGATGTTTTGTAAAAGAGGTTTTTTAAACCCTTATGCTCAATATTAATTGAAGCCTTTGATACTTCCATTTTATTAAATGTTCGGCTTGATTACTTTTATTTTTGAGATGCGAAGCATCTTCGAGAAAATAATATACATAGCAATGCCGAACTCCTTATGGGCATGAGAGTCATCTAAGGAAATTCGAACACCGTAAATAATGTACAAGCTGATTATAGCCGAAAATGTCCATCACGGGAACCGAATCTAGATTCAGGAGACCTAATCTGTGATCACATGATTCCTAGGCTCACATGATGTAGCGAGTTTGTATGAAAGTCATGGCGATTATATATATAAAAATATAAAATATATATATACGATTTATCAACCACCACGAAGCGAATTTCATTGGGGATTAGAAATGTAAATATATAAAAGCAGTAAATATATATATAGAGACAATCGACCACCACGAAGCAACTCCATGGGGGATTAGAAAACTAAATAAAGCAGTAAAGATGATTAACCGCCACGAAGTAAACTCCAGGCAGGAAGAAATATAAATAAAGTAGTAAAAACGATCAACCGCCACGAAGTAAACTCCAGGCAGGACGAAATGTAAATAAAGCAGTAAAAGGCCACGGAGTAAACTCTAGGCCTGACAAAGATGTATATATATATATAAAAGCAGTAAATGCTCCAAATATAAAATCCAGGCTCATCGAACAGAGTTTGACAATAGTTTATATATATATATATATATATATATATATATATATAAGCAATAAATGCTCCGGATGTGAATCTAGGCTCTTTGAACAGAGTTCGACCATAGTTTATATATAAGTATATATATATATATATAAGCAATAAACGCTCCGGACGTGAGTCCAGGCTCATCGAACAAAGTTCGACCACGCTTTATATATATATATATATATATATATATATATATATATATATATATATATATACAAAAGAAATAAAAGCCACTACCAAAGTTTCTAAGATACTTACGCAACACGACTCTTAACATGAAGAACGGTGTGTGCACGGTAGTGGAGAAAGGCTTAAAAAGTGTAAGAAGGCTTACAGTGGACTTCCAAAGAAGACTTCAATAGCTTAAATGGATGAGCACTCGGTTCCCACCGGTAAAATATAGCCAAATATAAGCTCACAAGTGTTTAAAATGAGAAAACACTCAATTTATAGTGTGTACAAAGCAAATTGGACAGGGCTTCCTCGCCTTTTTCTTATTACAAATGGCCACCCCAAGCCCTCTATTATAGAGGGAGGAGATGTAGGTATACCTACGGCTGCCCGTGGTGCCCTAGGCTCCGTGGGTTCTACCGTCTCGAAGTACGTACACGCATGTAACGTGTTGTCCGCTCGAACTTTTAGAACTTCAATCCAGGCATCCGATTGAGGTGTATAAAACTTTTTTCAGAGTTCTGTTATCGAGAACTACATAAATGACATGGAATTAGAGGTTGTATAAAGTCAGAAAGATGGGACCATGCCCTTGGTCTTCAAGTCTTCAAATTCTATCCGGTGTGCTGTCTTGTGTAGTAGTCACTCGGGATTGGAGCTATTGGTGCTTGTAGGACACTGCTGCATAGAATGTATGTTGAAATGTGTTGAGATGGCGTGCATGTGAAATAGAGGTGGTAAAATGATAGTTTTGCCCCTCGCCGGGGTTATCTCCGATTTGGGCTAATATAACAGTCGTTGCTCAAGGTTATCTCTGAGATTGGGCTACTGCAAGTCTTGAACGTCCTCAAGGTTGTCTTTGAGGTATGCCTGACCTCCTGAGGTTGTCTCCGAGTTTAGGACTAAGTGCTTCGAGGTTATCTCTGAGGTTGAAGCTGACTGCAAAGGCTGAAATGAGCTTTTCCGGGGTTATCTCCGGAACTGCAACTGCACTTCTCGGGGTTGTAATGACCGTGAATTTTAAAACTCCTTATTAAATAAATATGTGGTTTAATTTTTAATGAGTTAGTTTTGTGAGTCTATTTAAACCTTATATGGTTTTGTGAATTTATGAAATGATTAAAGGGAGTCACTAATAGTTTATTTAAATTAGTGGACTAACCCTAAGAGTTTGATATCAAAGAATTGATAGAATTCTTAATAATTAAATATTCAATTTATTTAAATATAGTGACTGGATTTGAACATATTGATTCATTTCAATTATGGGTATATCACCATTATAGAAGTTAAATTATATCATGTAAAACTTGTGTGGTGATAGAAATTAGAATTGGTTTGAAGCTAAACCATTTTGGCACTGCCAGCGACCGGCGCAGCTGCGCCAATGGTTAATCTGGGAAAAGTTAGTTTCTACTATAGAAATAAAATGGAACATTAATGTAAGGTGTGACATGAATAAAATTGTATGATAAGAATACGTTCTAGTGATATAAAGTATCAAGTGGTACAATAAAATTATAAGTGATTTTAATTCAGAAATGATTAAATATCTGTGTATTCCCAAAATTGGGAGGGGAAATATGTATGTAAACTGAACAGTTTATATTAAATGATGTTATTATGTGGTTACGTGTAAAAAGAATAATTATGGGAGATACCTGATTAATAATACCTAACTATGTTATTTTATTGTGTGTATTTAATGTACATGGATTATATGATGTGAGTACCTAAATAATCTCTAAATTTCCTAATATGGTAACAATTGTACATTAAAATTACATTTGAGAGTTAAAGTAACTAACTGATCAAATTGAAGCATGTTGCTGGAAAAATTTAGTTCATCAGTTACACCACAGTACAATGAACAGTAACCTATCACCTAAATACGTAACTTCCAAGTCTGTGATCATTGGCTAGGAAGATAGCTAATCGTGGGTGGTTGAGCAACCCATTGAGAACCAGTGTATTCTCCTTCTACATTCCAGTCTCAACCTTTCATGCAAATCTAATTCCCAGTCCAAAGTTCTTTTATAAATAGTAGCCCAATTCTCAGAGTTTACATTGATTTTGTTTTGTCTGTGGAACCTCTGATAAATTGAAAATTGAGTGAGTTGTTATCCAAAGAAGAGGTTAGTAAGTTCAGAAGGAGGAAACTAAGTTTATTAAGCTTCAAGAGGTAAAAATCTTAACTTGTGTTCTTGAATTGGGTTTTGCTAAATTCTTGAAATTACTTGAAATCTTCTTTCAATCAAAGTGAATTCGCATGCTATAATGTGTTTATGAAGTAGGTTTACATGTATAAACTCCTTAATGATATATTGGAACATGTTTAAGCTGAAAAGAATCAAAGTGGTTTGATGCTCTACAAAATAGAGCAAGTTACTACTTCTGTTCCAGGCATGGCGCAGCTGCGAACTATTTATACTAGGGTGCAACGCAGCTGCGTCGTACCCCAGAATCAGTTTTTGGATTCTGTTATTTTGTATTATTGGTGATATGGTATTAGAACGTATGTATACATGAAAAATAGGTATAACATGTGTTATAGAGCTTCCTTATGAGTTATGATGTGACGAACATGTCTCTAGTAGGAAATTGTAGAAAATTTAAAGTTTTGAAAACAAACCTTGTGGAAACTTATGTTTATAAGTTCTGAACTTAGTTGCTCATATGCATGACTGATTTCAAAACTAAGTGAGCATGATATATGATGTATAGTGTCTTTATCATGATTAAACTTGTTAGCTTTGTGTTAGAAATTATTTTAAAAGAAAAGCTTAGTATAATAAGCTAATGGACATGAATGCTACAAGATATAGTTTCTAATCTAGACAAGAGGTTATCATAACTTAGTTACTTATGCTAAAAGTTTTAGATTTGTCTTGCATATGTTGGATTGCATCATTCATGCTAAAATGATTTTGAAGGCAACCTTGTACATGTTTTCAAACTTAAGTTGCATAATATATGAGTACTTAGATGTTAAATATTTAAGATGTCATGTTATGTTTATTATATCTCCAAACATGATTCATATGTATTGGACACAATGATAATTTAATCAAAATTAGTGTAAAGCATGTTTCGAAGTGCTAAACGATGCTAAATATGAATTGATGATATGAACACTATGAGCATGTGTAGTAACAGATTATGTGATCTCTATGTAGATATATGGCAAGAGTTGTAAAGCATGATGATTACATGACCTTTTTATGTTCTAATGATATGTAAATTGTAAGTTAAAACTTGTGGCAATGAACTCAAGAATATTCATATACTATGTGAGAACCTCTAGCATATATGTATGTTAAAGTATAAGTAAATTGGTATGTTAAAGTAAGACTGAAAGCAGGAGAGTAGTATCTCAACTTCGGCTAGGCTAGAGGACAGCGTAGCTGCACCGTCCCTAAGCCTAGCCAGGGCGCAACTGCGCCATCCTGCAGTTATGAATAGTTTTTATTTTTGAACTGAAGTTCAAAGCATGCTTATGTGATTACTTTAACTTGTAATATATGACCAATATGTTATGTAATATGTTAAGAAGCATGTTATGTGATGATTTGATTCCTGTAAGTGTAGACTCATATTAGTTTACACATACTAATTGAAAAGACCGACTTGTTAACGTTAGGTCATTTCAACGGCAAACAAATTAAAGCTAGAATTAAACTGTAGCTGAGCAAACAGTCAAGTTCCCTAACCCTACTCAAATTTATATTGAACAAGTCTCCGAACTTCACTTTTTGGTTGTGCAAGTTCATTAATTCTTACTCTTTTACTTGAGCAAGTATCCGAGCACTATTTTTATTGTGTTGCAAGTTCCTAACTTACACAACTTTGAGTTTTGTGAAAGTTTCCTACCCTCCTCATATTGTATTGAGTAGGTTATTATTGAATTGAAAGTTATTCATTTAATCTTGAATTGTATTTCCAAGCATGCTATTAAGTGGTTTAATTACTTTACAATTATTCCACATCGATATTATTGATATTCGCACTTAGTGCACTTGAGTTCGTACAGTCTTGGACTTGTACATCATTTAAAGTTCTATAATTCTTGAATTGTGTCAGATAGAGTCTGAACCATTGTTCGGTCAAATAAGTGTATGAAGTTTTATAAAAGCTATCCAAACCAATTGATGGTAAGGATTCTTAGACTGAAAGAACACCCCTTTTATGATAGGGGAGTACCCCAAGTATCTAAAATAAGATACAAAGAGCAGATTTAAATGTTATGTGTGACGCCCCCAAAATAGGTATACATCACCCATCTTGAGTTACCAAATACATGGTACAAAATACAAACAAAAACTTAATTATACAACTGTCGTGTAAAATATGACAAAATATATGCTATGAGTTTTAATACAAATATTGTTATCTAGACAATATCCACACTTAATGGAGTCCTCATTACATTTATTATCACACTATTTAACAGAATAGTGAGGACTACTAATGTTATCATCTGGACAGTCACTCCGCTTTCCTACTCGTCCCCAATTTATATTCTCATTTCACGAAGAGAACAAAGAAAGAAAGGGTGAGCTCAACTAGCCCAAGAAGAAATATTATGACTAAGATAATGCGTAAATAAATTATCATTAGTCTTCAACAATGTTAAACTGATAAAATACAATAGACATCAAGTTTAACTGCAACGGAATAAGCAATCCATTAGAAGAGTCAAGTAGAGCATGATATCTACTATCTTCTATAATTTAAAATGTTTTCATCAATTTTTATCGCTGAGACTCAGCTTAATAAATAAACCACATCATTGAATCATCCCTGCACTATGGGCCAAGGATATTCATTAAATCATCAATGATCATGACTATACCGAATAATCCTTGGTCATAATCATACCAAAAATTATCCATCAATGCACTACAGGCCACTGAGGACTTTTACCACATCATTTACAACATTACATGTCATGATTATACCGAATGATCCCTGGTCATAATCATACCAAGTCCATCTATGCACGTAAGCCAAAGATGACTTTCATCACAATATAAGCATGAAGATGATGACAATGATATAAGCATTAATCAAATGAAAATAAGGATGAATATAAAGACTTTAAATTTATCAAAATATTATCAATCACTTAATAAACTCATCATCTAATATTATTAATATTATAACAATATTTTAATCACATCTTAAACTTATAAACAATTTATTTCAATTGTTTACACTTTACCAAATAATGCATTTTAATCATTTAAAAATGTCATACTCATAAGATTTCATCTCCAATGATCAAATCCCTCATCAAAAATCTGCATATACCCTATATAGGATTCCCAAGCCATAAAATCCTATTTTTCAATTTTGTTAGTTCACATAACATATTTAATTCATTTACTCATAACTAGTTCATTTTCATGAAAAATACCAAATCAGTCCCAAAAATATTTCTTTTCTGGGATTTAGTAGAATATAGTCCCATATTGAACATATATTTTTCTCAAAATTTTTAAAATTTATTTACTATTTTTTATATGGCCAAAACTACCGAATATTTAGACATTTATCATAAATTGTACTTTTGTCTAAAAATTCCGAAATTTACAAGGTATACTCCTGTTATATATATGTACTCCCAATAAAAATTTCACCAATTTTGGAGTTAACCACAAAGAGTTATAAGGGTTTACTTTTAAAATAGTATTTTCCCATAAAATCCACAACTCTTAATCTATACATCCAAAAATCGTAATTTTTGGACACAATCTAGAAAACTCATCAAATTATCATTTCAAATTTTTCCAGAATATTTGAGGGTCAAAAAAATTACAAAACTGCCCCTGGCAGAAACCCCTTTTGAATGAAAATATTATTCATATGAATACAAATGATCATTCACCATGCATGCGGTAATCCACATAGACAGGTTATTCCAATAGAATAATAAAGAATGGAATAACATAAGAATTCACCATGCATGCGATAGATCCCATGCATGCACGGTTATTCTCAATGTAATAATAAAGAATGGAACCGTGTCAAATGCGTAAGCCTTGACCGATGACAGGATATTCCAACGAATAATAAAGAATGGAACTGTGTCATGCGTAAACCGCACAGACAGGATATTCCAATAAAATAATAAAGAATGGAATAACAAAGAATTCACCATGTATCGATAGACCGCATACGCATACGAGTTACTCGATAGAATAATAAAGAATGGAACCCGGTCTAAGCGTAATCCACACAGACGGATATTCCAAATGAATAATAAAGAATGGAATAACATAAGAATTTCACCATGTATGCGTTACTTAAGATAGGCAAAGTTATTCAACATAATAATAAAGAATGGAATAATGAAAGCTCTCTTACATGAATACGAAAGAAATAATACCCTTACCTTAGAATAAAGTTGGATCTTTGGAATAGAGAGGTAGCGGACTTCTCTTCTTCTTTCTCTCTATAATTTCTCTCTATAATAATTGCTCTAAAGCTTTAGTGAATTGGTGAGAAATGAAGGAAGAATGAGCTTCTATTTATAGGAAAATATAGTTTCGATAATTGCACATTTTGGGGCTCGAAATATTACAGTACAATACCTTCAACTTTTCTTTTATTTTTAATTTAGTCTTGCAAGTATTATCAAACTTGCACTACCTCCCCTAATAGTAAATCATGTGAATCAATAGTTCTAGATATGTGAAAATATGAATTACAGTATAGTACCTTCATCTATACCTCCATTTTTAACTTAGTCATGCAAGTATTATCAATCTTGCACCAACTCCCCTAATAGTAAATGAATGTGACTCAATAGTACACACATGTGAACAAATAGTTATATAAGCATGTGAATTAGTAGCAATTAATTGTTCATTTATCCGATTAATTACCCGATTTATCAATATAACCCCCAGACATCAATTATCATCGGAATAGATGTCGATTTTCACTAACACTAATAATCCCAACACAATGGAACTATCAATTTCATCTTTAATCAAACACGAACTTATTCATCATTAATTTTATAACTCACAATATTTAACAACCAGGTCGTTCCCAAGAAAGAGGGGGCTTTCCGATAAGGATTTCTCCTTATTGGCGCGCAATTAGATGACCAAACCTCTCCTTGACAGAACTTCTAGACATCGTAAATATTACAATTTAATAATATGAATAACTTTGTCGTCTCAATTATTGATTTAATAATATATCATATTATGCCGATGATACTGTGACAATAATCGAATCAATAATATGAGAGATATGATGCAGTAATTACTATAGCAATAATTGAGTATAACTGAGTGACTTCTTACGTAAGCATCAATAATCAATACCATGTGCTACTATGCAACCACGTGTATTATTGTACTTTTACTACTGGGTAGTTCAATAGTTTTAACGGTAACACTTTCACCGTTATTTTTATAAAAAGATAATTCTGTCCTTTTCTAACTACGACAATACTTCCGTTGTGGGGTCCACCGATGATTGTGCCGTCATACAAATATTCCCCGACAAAAAGAATATTCCCCGACCAATCGAATATTATATAACCACTTGCTTACTTTGCAAAATTTGTAAATATTACCCACAACTATAACATTATATCAAATCCACACCATAATATTCAAAAAAAATATTTTGAGAAATTTAAATCTTTATTCATAAAATTTGGGGTCTCACAATCTCCCCTCCTTATGAAATTTCGCCCTCGAAATTTACGTACGTACCTGGTATGCCAAAGAGATGAGGATACCTTTACTTCATTTCAGATTCTAACTCTTGAGGTATAACCTTTGAGTGTTGAATACGATCATTCTTATCCAAGATTTTAACATGTATCTCAACATACGTTAAATCTTCTACTATCTCGTCTAGTTCTAATTTAATAACGTAGTTTGGGTTATCCACATATTTACGTAACATCGATACGTGAAAAACGCGACATACTTGGTGGTAAAACAAGTCTATAGGCCACAGTTCCTACTCGATCGAGGATTTCAAATGGGCCAATTAAATCGAGGGTTGAGATAATGCCTTCTTGAACCTTCTTCTTCGCATTCATCAGATTCGGGTGTGAAGCTTGAGCGGCTTTAACTTTATCGATTAAAGTTGATTCTAATCGTATATTCGTTATCTTTGTTGCCTCTTTTTTAGTTCTAACAAAAGAGCTCTAACTCATGCAAGTATACATGTGTCAACAAGCAATACAGAGTAAATCGAGTATCAATCCACGGAGAAAGTTGCTAAATCAAATTATTATGCATCAACTCTATCACTATTTTTATATGCTTAAACCAATAATTATGATTATGATTGCAAATTACTATAAAATCAAATAACAACTAAAATAAGAATAATAACGAAATAAATCAAATCTGGAAATATTGGGATCCTAACTTCATTTAATAATTCATATAATTACCACCATCATGAAAGATCGTTCACATATCATAGGAAAGTAGCCAAGAGCACTAATGTAGACAGAACCATTTTTCAATGCATTATGACTTACTTACACAACATCCACATGCAATAGACACCATGTAATCATCAACATAACCAAAATCACTATATGTCTATGTGAAATTACCGCCATATTGAATTTAAGCACAAGCCCCTATTTAACTCATACGGTGAAACAGTATATTTCTATCTGTTCATGAAATACAAAGCTACACAAAATAGCTCCATATACGCATGCTATCATGATTACAATCCATACCCACATGTTATTTTTCAATTCCATACAAGTACCTAAAACGAATTGTGATCAATCATTCATGTATGCAAATCAACCATGATAGAAATTCCTTATGATATGTAAAACAGTCCAACAATCAAGCATGCAATTAAACTACATATTAAAATCTGTTAGAATCACATAATGGAGTTTAGTTCATGACTGAACCAAAAGCCATTATGGGATCAAAGCAAAACATGGATCATAAACAAACAATTGAAAAAGAAAGGATAGAATCGATCAAACCCAATTGCTAATTATAATCCAATAGTAACGTTCAAATCCTCAATAAAATCCAGCAAAAGAACAGTTGTTTATCCACAATGATTGAAAATCCAAAGAAGAAGTAGAAAATATAAAGTTTAGGCTTAGTTCTACGTTGGAAATCTCTCAAAGTATAAAAACCCTAGTTCCAATATGAAAAACACGTAAAACTAACTGAATGATATGTTTGACACCAGTCAGAATTGTTTTAATTAATTACAACTCTTCCAAATTAAAAATTTAAATAAAAGCAGATCAAGAAATTTCTTGGAGACAGCAAGGCAAGACTCCTCCTCCTTTTGTATTCCTCATGGCGCCATGAGTGTAAGTTCTGTCCAAATGAGGTGATCGCTACGGCACGCGCGTATAAGCCTAATCACCACGCCACGCTATTGGTGCAACCTGCGATGTTGATTCTGGTTCTTTTCTCCACTCGATCTCATGTTATGCCTTCATTGATCATATGCTATCTACTATCGCCAACTTATGCCATATCCTGCACTTTTACATCAAAAGGAGTTCTCAGTACATGCAATGCAAAATAACATGAAATACAACTAAAAACACACTAAAATGTACTTGAGATGAGCATAGTTCGCGTAAATTGATATCCAATAAGTAGGTATAAAATCCACTTATCAAATACCCCCAAACTTGAACTATTGTTTGCCCTCAGCAATGCATACAACATAAACAATGACAATGCAGCTACATTACTATGAAACTACTTATAATGCAAACGAGTCTCACATTGTTCCAGCTATAACAGAATTTCAGTCCAAAATGCCTCATCGAATTATCCAGATTCAAGAATACAACTTTAAACCAAACTTAAGGCATAATATCATACACTCAGATAATTCATATATGCTATAGAGATGCTGTGTGTGTGTGTTGTGTTCACCAAAACTTGATTTAAGCAAAGAATACACATGTTAAACTGCTCAAAACAGAAAATTATAGTCTAAATCAAGTCTCATGTATACTTATGCAATGAAGATTGTTCCAACATATTAAAACAAACTAAGGTTCAACAATGGGCTTAACTACTTTATTGCTACTCATGAGGGCGATTTTCGCTCTTTTCCGCGGTGTTTATTTCTATTTTTTTACTATGCAATGCCTCATTCCATTAGGCAACACTGCTACCCCTTAGCGAGCTTTCAACCAATGACTCCCAGACCATGAAAGACCTTAGGGTGCTAGGTGTTAAGACACCCCTACAGGCGTACTTACTCAAGTAGCCAGGGCCCCGAAATAAGACTAGTCATGTTATTGCTATTTGTTTTTTATATACATAGCATACCCATATTTTCCCAAAATTTGAATATCAATGTTTTGCACAGTCTAAATCCATGTTCCACATATTTCTCTTTTTAAAACCACATTTTCTATTAAGCAATGCAACACATCATTCTTATACCTACAAGCAATTGTGAACACGTCCGTGCAAACCGAAAGCATCTAAACAACAACATGAATTTCATCATGTGAAACATTATAGCTAGGTTCATGTTATCCAAAATATTCAAAAATCCTTCAAAATTCACTATCATCATTGGCTAGACAAAATTTCCATAAAGTTAAAACTTGTGAGACATGCATTAGACATAAAATGCAACTAAACATATACTCACACAAGTAATAATGACTAAAAAAAACAAAATTTTCTACAAATTTTATCTAACACATAAACATGCAAAATATAAACTCGACATAAACTAAACATGCACATACTATATGAAAATTTAAACTAAACATGCACATACTAGATGCAACTACACTACTACCCCAATACCCCCAAACTTATAATATTTAATGTCCCAGTGAATGAAGGTAAAGGGTTAAAGAAAACTCCCCTAATGCTCAGCTGCACCACCCTCCTCGGGTGGTGAATTCGGGTGGTGGATGTGGCACAGCTATCCCGAACTGAGGCCACTCAAGCATCGTCCCCTGCTGTGTAAAAGCCTCCGCCAAGGACCTCGTGAGACCCGTAGGAAACGCTGCGAAGTTATCGTACATGGCATCAACCTTACGCTCCAACCTTCGGAGCTAGAGATCCCAGGCGGCGAGGTGCTTGCGTGGGATTCGCCCGCTTCATCCGGCCCGAGATGGTCATTGTGTTGGCTCTGGGAATGTGGGCTGAATTATAAATCCTTGTCCTCGCGGGTGCAGTACACCTCCTGCCCAATCCTCAAATTTTGCGATGGTAGCATGTGTGATATCTTGACTCGGGTTCTGCATCTGTTCATTGTCCCAATGGCATCCCTGATGAGCACACAGCATAGCTACAACTGACGCGTGGGGGATACTCCCCGTAGTGCTTCCTCGCAGATACCTCAACATATTTTGATGAATCAGATGGCCCACATCAATGTACTTACCAGTGATTATACCCCACATAATTATTGCCCTCTCTGTTGTGATCTCATGCTGATGAGACGAAGGAACAAGCTTTGTACATATGAACAGATTCCATGCCTTTGCATATCAATTCAGGGCTGCAGCTGGAAATATGCGAGGCTGAGTCGTGTCGGCTTTATACGACCACTTTATGCCTAGTACGCACAATTCAGCAATAACCAATTCTAAATTCGTTTCCATATGTGCCCCTTTGACCCAATTGGCAGACCCTATCGGTGGTGTATCAGTAAGTCTGAAAATGGCTCTGATGGCGGGTGGTCTTTAATCTATCTCAAAACTGCGAACCATAGATAGACCGCTCATGGTGGCTTTAGCGTTTGTATAGAATTCGCGGACTATACTCATCGGAATTGGCATAGGAGTGGCAGTCAATCCTCCCCATCCTCTTTCACGAATCATATCATATAGCTGAACATCTTGCCCCTCAGGTTTGAAACCGCACTCCATGACAAATGTCTTGGTCACAATTCTATAGTACTCCTGCTGGGCTTCCAAATCCAGGAATTTGGTATGATCGACAACATCCTCCCCTTGACTGCTAGAGGAAGACGATGATGAAGATGAACTAGAACGTGCTCACTTTGGCCCCATTGATTTGAATGTTCAAGATGAAAATTTTCTTGAGGATGAGTGCTAGCCAAAAAATGAATAACCCCCAAACTGCCTTACACGCCCACTCTGAAACCCTAGGTGTTATAATGCAGTAATCAATCTGGGGTCTGAGCTTTGAACGTGGAGAGAATCGTTGGTAATCGAGGAGAGATGCATGGATTCAATTTAGTACTGATAGAGAGGAAGAGACGTGCAAGGTGAAGAGACCAAAGGCGCCCAACTTCTGTTATTTCAACTGAGGAAGTGATGGATCAAAGCATGTTTTAAAGACTTAAAAAATTTTCATGACTCTCAGATCGTCTGCTACCGCTATGAAGTTTTCAATGGCTCTTAGTGCGGGCGCGAGTGACTTGCTCAGCACAGAGATTGGTAACGCATTGCTAGCGTAGATATTATATTCATGCGTGGCCGGCATGGATCGAAAAATGCAGTAATAATTTTCATCTTTGTAAGCAAGATCTGCAATTTTTTATTCACCTGCATAACACCAATACTCATGTCATAGTGTGAACTGTGGAGTAAGCATAAATGATCACATAACAATCAAACGCTGCCCAATGCAAATTCAGCTTCACACTTACTTATACAAACATAATAATCTATCAAAAATGAAATAAAGATGAACTAGCTAAAGCGACCTAAACTGAATAACTAAAAAGAAAAATGGAGATAAAAATAATGGGTTGCCACCCATAAAGCGCTAAGTTATAGTCAATTAGCTTGACTGTCTCTGACTCTCATGTCGAAGAAAGAATTGAGGTGACTTTCTGTCTGTCCACCTCACCACCAAGGTAATGCTTCAATCGTTGTCCATTCACCTTAAAAGGCTTGTCCAGAAATTTATCGAATACTTCAATTGCACTATGCGAAAAGACAGTCTTCACTGTAAATGGCCCTGACCATCTGGATTTCAGCTTCCCGGGAAAAAGTTTAAGTCTGGAGTTATAAAGCAAAACTCTTTGTCCCGGTTCAAATGTCCTCTCTATGATCTTATGGTCATGCCATTTCTTCACCTTCTCTTTGTACAGCTTCGAATTCTCAAATGCATGTGATCTGAATTCATCCAACTCATTGAGTTGGAGTAGGCGTTTCTCCCCTGCAGCTTTCAAATCAAAATTGAGCTTTCGTATTGCCCAATATGCCTTATGCTCTAGCTCCATAGGAAGGTGACAGGCTTTTCCATACACAAGCTGAAAAGGTGACATGCCCAACGGAGTTTTGTATGCAGTCCTATAGGCCCATATTGCATCATCCAACTTTAACGACCAGTCCTTCCTCGTGGGATTCACAACTTTTTCAAGGATTCTTTTGACTTCTCGATTCAACACTTCAGCTTGGCCATTTGTTTGTGGGTGATAAGTTGTAGCAATGTGATGGTTCACCCCATACTTAGCCGACAAAGTCAGAACTGCTGCATAGTAAATGACTTCCTCACATCGATGATGGCCCTTGGAGTCCCAAATTTCGTAAAGATACTTCTGTGTAAAAACCTGAGGACTACCTTGGCATCATTTGTCAGAAGAGCTGCCACTTCTACCCATTTCAAGACATAATCAACTGCGAGCAAGATGTAGAGATTTCCGCAGGAAGAAACGAATGGTCCCATGAAATCAATTCCCCACACATCAAAAATTTCTACTTCGAGGATAATATTTAATGGCATTTCATTTCTTTTTGAAATATTCCCAACTCTCTGACATCTATCACACCGTTGGACAAAACTGTATGCATACTTGAAAATTGTCGGCCAGTAGAATCCTGTTTGTAGTACTCTAGCCGCTGTTCTTTCTCCACCATAGTGACCTCCATACACAGTAGAATGACAATCCTTTAGAATCCCCTCGGTCTCGCTATACGGAATACACCTTCTTATCAATTGATCAGAACACTATTTAAACAAATAAGGCTTATCCCATATATACCATTTGACATCATGTAAAAATTTCTTATTTTGATAACCCACCAAGTCAGAAGGTACCATCTTACTCACCAAATAATTCGCATAGTCTGCGAACCATGGCACTTCCCCTTTCACCACAAATAACCGCTCATCTGGAAAGGATTCATTAATCATAACATTATTGTCTGCCTTCCTTTCTGGATTCTCTAGTCGCGATAAGTGGTCCGCCACTTGGTTTTTGGTGCCCTTTCTGTCCTTGATCTCTAAATCAAATTCCTGCAATAATAAAATCCATCTGATCAACCGGGGTTTTGCATCCTTCTTTGCCACTAAATGTTGAATTATTACATGATCCATATACACTATCACCTTTGTGCCAATCAGATATGCTCAAAATTTATCAAAGGCGTACACCACTGCCAATAACTCTTTCTTTGTGGTGGTGTAGTTCAACTTTGCATCTGTAAGGGTCTTGCTGGCATAATAAATCACATGAAAAATCTTCTCTTTCCTCTACCCCAAAACAGCCCCTACGGCATAATCATTGGCATCACACATCAGCTCAAATGGCAAATCCCAATCTAGTGCAGTAATCACTGGTGCTAAAGTTAGTTTCCTCTTTAAGTGCTCAAATGCAGACACGCAAGCCTCATCAAAATTAAACTGTGAATCCTTCTCCAATAAACTGCATAGTGGTTTAGTTATCTTGGAGAAGTCCTTGATGAATCTGCAGAGAAACACCAGATGTCCCGTAAAAACCTGCGAACACCTTTACTGAAGTAGGTGGCAGCAAGTTCTCAATCATTTCCAGCTTAGCCCTATCCACCTCAAGTCCCTTCTTCAAAACCTTGTGTCCTAGTATGATTCCTTCTTGTACCATGAAATGACACTTTTCCCAGTTCAGCACTAAGTTCGTCTCAACACATCTCTTCAAAACCATAACCAAATTTTCAAGGCATAAATCAAACGAGTTCCCGAAGACTGAGAAGTCATCCATAAATACCTCCACATTCTGCTCCACCATATCTAAAAATATAGCCATCATGCATCTCTGAAAGGTGGGTGGAGCATTGCACAACCCGAAAGACATCCTTCTAAAAGCAAAAGTGACGTATGGACATGTGAAGGTAGTTTTTTCCTGGTCTTCTGGAGCTATCATAATCTGATTGTAGCCCGAATACCCATCCAGAAGGCAATAATACTCATGACCTGCTAATCTGTCCAACATCTGATCAATGAATGGTAGTGGGAAATGATCTTTCCTTGTCGCTTTATTGAGCCTGCAGTAGTCCATGCAGACTCTCCACCCCGTCACTGTTCGTGTTGGAATTAACTCATTATTCTCATTAGTCACGACGGTCATGCCACCCTTTTTTGGTACACACTGCACTGGGCTCACCCATGAGCTGTCTGAGATTGGATAAATTATTCCTGCATCCAACCATTTTAGTACCTCTTTCTTGACAACTTCTTTCATTATCGGATTAAGTATTCTTTATTGCTCAACTGACGGCTTACTACCATCTTCCAGCAAAATCTTATGCATGCAAAACGAAGGGCTGATCCCTTTGATATCTGTTATGGTCCATCCAATAGCTGATTTAAACTCTCGAAGCACTCATAGCAGTTTTTTTTCCTGAAAAGATGTTAGTGCAGAAGAAATAATCACAGGTAATTTTGAATCTTTATTTAAAAATGCGTACCTGAGATATTCTGGAAGTGGTTTTCATTCAAGTTCAGGAGGTGTCTCAAGAGATGGCTTTAATTTTACCAATGACTCTCCAGCTTTCGTTAATGGCTCGACAGGTGTTCTGAATTTCCTGAATTATGGAGTTGTATCCAGATATTGCACAAGTTCATCGAATTCCTCATTCTCAAATTCTAAATTTTCAGCAATGATACTTCTCAAAGGTTCATAGTTCACCAGATTCTGTACCGCATCCTTTAAAACCCGATCCACCAAATCAACCCGAAAGCATTCTTCTTCATCTGTTGGAAACTTCATTGCCTTGAAGATGTTAAAGGTAACCTCCTAATCATAAACACGCATAGTGAGTTCCCCCTTCTGCACATCTATTAAAGTCCTTCCTGTGGCTAAGAATGGTCTCCCCAGTATGATTGGTATACTTTTATCTTCCTCGTAATCCAAAATGATGAAGTCAGCTGAAAAGATAAATTTGTCCACTTTCACCAATACATCTTCAACAATTCCCCGTGGATACGTGATGGATCTGTCATCTAGCTACAAAGAAATGTTCGTCAGCCTAGGAGCCGGTAATCCCAACTGATTAAAAACTGACAAAGGCATCAGATTGATACTTGCCCCAAGATCACACAAACATTTATTAAAGTTCATCTTTCCGATCGTGCATGGAATTGTGAAACTGCCTGGATCCTTTAGCTTTGGAGGTAATTTCTGCTAAAGCACTGCACTGCATTCCTCTATCAAGGCCACCGTCTCAAACTCGTCTAATCTCCTCTTCTTTAACAATATACCCTTCATGAACTTTTCATAACTTGGCATCTGTTCCTATGCCTCAGCGAAAGGTATGTTAATCTGCAGCTTTTTAAAGACCTCCAGAAACTTGTTAAATTGCTTATCTTCCCTCTGCTTATTCAATCTCTGCGGATACAGAACTGGAGGGTGAACTGGTGGTACTGAACTCATAGGCTTCTCAACTGAACCTGCTTTATCTTTCTCTTCATGTCATACCTCAGAATTTTCCAGATTTTCTTTCTCATCAGTCAACTGCTCTGCCTCAGTTCCTGCAATGTTTTTCCTAGTCCTCAATGTGATCGCTTGACACTGTTCCTTCCCGTCCCTTCGTGGATTTGTCTCTATATTACTTGGCAATGAACCCTAGGGCCTGTTGTTAAGCATGCTCGCCATTTGCCCCATCTGAGTTTCTAGATTTTTAATAGCCACTGCTTGGCTTTTGATCATAACCTCCGTGTTTGCCATGTACTTTAACATCATCTCCTCCATTTTTGATTTCTTCTCTTGCTGAGGTGCGGCTGGAGTGTGATGAAGTTGTTGTTGTTGAGAAAATCCCCGTGGAAATGGTGGTTTTGGTGTAAACTGTGGCTGAGATGGTTGTGACTGAAATTGTTGATTCGGCTGAAACTGATTCTGTTGATTCCCTTGGTTATTAGACCAACTAAAGTTTGGATGATTGTGGTTGTTGGGGTTGTATGTGTTCTGAAATTGTCCTTGATCGTTCCTGTAATTTCCCACTTACTGTATCGACTCCAAGATGATAGCACATTGATCTGTGGAGTGTGACCCCGCATAAATCTCATATACGAAGGCAACTGTTTTCACTTTGCTCTCTGCTAATGTATCTATTTTCTTCGCCATAGCTGCCATCTGTGCCGACAACTGAGTAATAGCATCCACCTCCAACAAACCTGTAACTTTGGGCTGTGGCATCCTAGATGTAGGATTTTAAAAGTCATTGGCTGCCATAATCTCGATAAGGTTATAGGCCTCTTCATAACTCTTTGCCTATAATGCCCCTCCTGCAGCTGCATCTACAATAGGTCTGGACTGCCATCCCAATCCATTGTAAAACATGTTGATCACCATCCAATCTGGCATACCGTGATGTGGACACTTCCTTAGCATCTCTTTATATCTCTCCCATGCTTCATATAAGGACTCACCCTGTTGTTGCTCAAACTGAGAGATAGATGTCCTCATCTTCGCCGTCTTAGCCATTGGGAAAAACTTGGCTAAGAACTTCTGTGCTAAGTCCTCCTATGTAGTGATTGACCCTGACGGCAAAGAATGTAGCCAACTTCTCGCCTTATCCCTTAAAGAGAATGGAAACAACCTCAGTCTGATAGCATCCTCCGTCACACCGTTGTATCTAAATGTATCACAAATCTCAATAAAACTTAACAGGTATTCATTCGGATCATCCGTAGTAGCACCCCCAAACTGTACCGAATTCTGCACCATCTAAATAGTGCCCGGTTTAATCTCAAAAGTATTTGCTGCTATCGCCGGTCTAACTATGCTAGACTGCAGTCCATTAATATTAGGCATGGAATAGTCTCTTAGAGCCCGGTGCTCTTCTCTTTGCTTGATTCTTTGTTCTTCTGCCATACTAGATGTAGTACCCTCTAACTGTGCTTGCAAATTTCTCCACACACTCGCTTTCCAACCTCTTCCGTTAATATTACCCTGTGCTAGTGTCAATTCGGAATTCGATGATCGCGTGTGCATAAAAATCCTACAAGTACCTGAAACCAAAAACAAAAGCAAAAAATAGAAATGAGATAAGATTAGATCTGTCTAAGTTATACAATATAGCTTAAAACTGATGATAATTATTTAAATTTAAACGCTTTCCCTGGCAACGGCGCCAAAAACTTGTTGCCTCTTTTTTAGTTCTAACAAAAGAGCTCTAACTCATGCAAGTATACATGTGTCAACAAGCAATACAGAGTAAGTCGAGTATCGATCCACGGAGAAAGTTGCTAAATCAAATTATTATGCATCAACTCTATCATTATTTTTATATGCTTAAACAAATAATTATGATTATGATTGCAAATTACTATAAAATCAAATAACAACAAAAATAAGAATAATAACGAAATTAATCAAATATGGAAATAATGGGATCCTAACTTTATTTAATAATTCATCTAATTACCACCATCATGCAAGATCGTTCACATATCACAGGAAAGTAGCCAAGAGCGCTAATGTAGACATAACCATTTTTCAATGCATTATGACCTACTTACACAGCATCCACATGCAATAGACACCATGTAATCATCAACATAACCAAAATTACTATATGTCTATGTGAAATTGCAACCATATTGAATTTAAGCACATGCCCCTATTTAACTCATACGGTGAAACAGTATATTTCTATCTGATTCATGAAATACAAAGCTACACAAAACAGCACCATATACGCATGCTATCATGATTACAATCCATACCCGCATGTTATTTTTCAATTCCATACAAGTACCTAAAACGAATGGTGATCAATCATTCATGCATGCAAATTAACCATGATAGAAATTCCTTATGATATGTAAAATAGTCCAGCAATCAAGCATGCAATTAAACTACATATTAAAATCCGTTAGATTCCCATAATGGAGTTTAGTTCATGACTGAACCAAAAGCCATTATGGGATCAAAGCAAAACATAGATCATAAACAAACAATTGAAAAAGAAAGGATAGAATCGATCAAACCCAATTGCTGATTACAATCCAATAGTAACGTTCAAATCCTCAATAAAATCCAGCAAAAGAACAGTTTGTTTATCCACAATGATTGAAAATCCAAAGAAGAAGTAGAAAATATGAAGTTTAGGCTTAGTTCTACGTTGGAAATCTCTCAAAGTGTAAAAACCCTAGATCCAATATGAAAAACACGTAAAACTAACTGTGATACGTCTGACACCAGTCAGAATTGTTTTAATTAATTACAACTCTTCAAAATTAAAAATTAAAATAAAACAGATCGGCGACAGACATCATCGGCGGGCGCCTCCCTCCTTGTATTCCGCCGCGGTAGCGAAATGTAAGTTCTGGTCTGCTGAGTGATCGCTACGGCGTAGCGCGTGTAAGTAAATCGGTACCAACGACTTCTGCAGTGTTGATTTTGGTTCTGCTGCTGCTCTGCTTTGTCCTGCTGCTCATTCTTTTGTCCACCAATGTTTGGTTTCTTTGCTCCACTCGATCTCATGTTATGCCTTCATTGATCATATGCCATCTACTATCATCTATTATCGCCAACTTATGCCATATCCTGCACTTTACATCTAAAGGAGTTCTCAGTACATGCAATGCAAAATAACATGAAATATAACTAAAAACACACTAAAATGTACTTGAGATGAGCATAGTTCGCGTAAATTGATATCCAATAAGTAGGTATAAAACCCACTTATCAATCTTCACGTGGGTCCCTAGAGTCTTTAACTATATCTTCATCATTTGTAAGTTATACGAAATGGGTTTTTGTGTTAACAACATCGCATTCGTAAACGCATACGATCTTCTACTTAACGCGTCAGCTACCACGTTTGCTCTTCCACGATGATATTGAATGGTATGATCATAATCTTCAATAGCTCGAGCTAACGTCTTTGGCACATTATACGATCGTTTTAGGTAAAGAAATATTTGAGGGTTTTAGAAATGGGTTTTGTATTGGGGTCAATACAAAATTCAATTTCACGCTCTAGGGGTAAGCTAAGAAGTTCTTTGAGAATACGTCAGGAAATTTATAACGATAGAAATATCATTTAAAAACTATGACTCTCATCCAAGACTTGGATAGCACAAGATGTGAAGGTTTCTACTAACGAAGTTTCAACCAATAAGTCAAAGTCTAACTTCTCTGGGGTCAAATTTAAATGTTGAACGCAAGCAAGAGAGATAAAATAATGGGTAGAACCGGTATCTAATAAGGTATAGACTTCGCAAGAATTTATAATTAATTAACCCGTACTAACTTCGTTCGGGTTACTCACTTTTTGAGAAGTCATAAAAAACGCTCTTCCTAAAACCAACGACTTTGTTTTGTCTATATCCACCTTTGGTGCCACCGTCCCAGCTAGACTTGACTTTGGTGCATGACAAAATTGGGCTCGGTGACCTTCTTTTCCACAATTGTAACATGCTTTGGACTGCATCACGCAGTTTGGACTGCTATGTCCCTCCCCTCCACATTTGTAACATACAACCGATGGTCGTTCTCCTTCCTTAACAACAGGTGCTGGTGCTGACATTTTTCCATCATTGTTGAATCTCCTCTTCTTGAAATTTCCACTCCTATTATCTTGCCATGATTACCACCGGTAACCATTCTTAACATGATAATTTCCCCGATGGTTATCATTGTTCGATGGCTGCAGATTGCCAAGACGTCGATTATTATCATTGCCTTTTGTCATTGTTCATTATCGCGCTCCAATAACTGAGCTCAATTCACTACATATGAATACAAACACAATTTCTGAGAAATGAGGTATTGACGTATATCGGGTTTCAAACCTCTTAGTAACATTCGCGTCATTCGCTCCTCATTATCGACCAAATGGGATGCAAACCGGGATAACTCCGTAAATTTAGCCTCGTATTGTGACACGGTCATATTATTTTGCTCCAACTTGATAAACTCCACCTCCTTCATGTGACGAATACTTTCGGGAAAGTACTTGTCGTTGAACATCTCTTGGAACTTCTCCCAAGACATCTTGAGTGCGTCCAGTCAGGTATCGCTTTTACAGATTCCCACCTGTAATCTGCCTCTTCATGCAACATAAAGGTGGTGAAGGGAACCTTTTGCTCTCTCGAGCATCCCAAGACATCAAATATCTTGGTGATCCGCTTTAACCACATCTCACTTTAAGTGGTTCTCGCTTTCCCAAAACATCGGTGGTCCCAACTCCTTGAATCGCTTAGCGGTGGACAAGTAGTGGGTTGCCATTATTTCCATCTATATTTTGAACAGGAGTCTCTCTTACCTGATGTTGCAAGAATTGCATAAAGCCTCTGAACATCCCATTGTTCATCATCTGATCGGTGTTGTTATTTACCTGAGGATTATTGTCTTCTTGTTGCACATTATCCTGGGTATTGATCATTGGTGACTCAACGGTCTCATGTGCTTCATTGCTGATCTCAACATTTTCATATGCCATTTTCAAACACTGTCACAAAACAAGGGTTAATTAACATATCACATATTATCCCTATACTCTGACCGACCAATTAAATACCAAATAAACTTAGGTAGGTCATACTAGCAAAGGAATTTCCCGTCTCTCCCCTCCATCTCATCCAGGGATCATATCCCTAAGCTTTGATACCAACTGTGACGCCCCCAAAATAGGTATACATCACCTGTAAAATCCCAAATTTTACGAATAAAGATTTAATTTTCTTGAAATATTATTTTAAATATTATGGTGTGGATTTGAGATAATGTTATAGTTGTGGGTAGTATTTATAAATTTTGCAAAGTATGTAAGTTGTTATATAATATTCGATTGGTCGGGGAATAATCATTTTAACAGGGAATATTCAATGACGACGCAAGACAATCATTGGTGGACCCTGAATGGAATTATTGGCTTGATTGAGACAACGACAAAAAAATATTTTTATGAAAATAATGGCGGAAGTTTTATTGTTAAAACTATTGAACTACTTTCTTAGTAAAAATAAGAATACGCTGGCGTGGTTGCATAGTAGCACCAGATTGATTATTGATGCTTACGTGAGAAGTCACCGCTTTTTGTTCAATTATTGCTTCATGAATTGTTGCATAAGATCTCGACGTTATTTGATTCAATTATTGTCGATATTTTATATATTATTAAATCAATAATTGAGATGACAAAGTTAATAATATTATTATTTGTAATATTAACGATGTCTAGAAGTTCTGCCAAGAGAGGTTTGGTCACCAAATTGCGCGCCAATAGGGAGAAATCCTTATTGGAAAGCCCTCTCTTTCTCGGAACGACACGGTCGATTAATATTGTGAATTATAATAATGATAAATGTTGTTAAATATATCGAGGTGTCTTTTTATGAAGTCAATTAAAGTTTATATATATATATATATATATATATATATATATATATATATATATTTTTATTAGTATTATTAATGTAATAAAATGAAAAAGTTTTTATATAAAATGTAATACTTTTATAAAATTATTTGTTTTATTAGACAATAATTAGAATATAATATATTTTATTATGCATAGTGTTTTGCATAGTAAAATCTTTTTATATAAAATGTAATACTTTTATAAAGTTATTTGTTTTATTAGACAATAATTAGAATATATTATATTTTATTATGCATAGTGTTTTGCATAGTTATCATGCATAGTGTTTTACATAGTAAAATCTTTTTATATAAAATGTAATACTTTTATAAAGTTATTTGTTTTATTAGATAATAATTAGAATATATTATATTTTATTATGCATAGTATTTGCATAGTGCTCGCATAGTATTTGCATAGTAAAATCTTTTTATATAAAATAGAATACTTTTATAAAGTTATTTGTTTTATTATTATGTTGGAATAATCTGTTTATGTGGATTACCACATGCATGGTGAATGATCATTTGTATTCATTCCTTATTAAATTGTGGAAATGATCTCAGATATCGTGGATTACCGTACGGCGATTTAAAATCCATTTGCAGTTTCATATATTCTATTATACTCAAATGGTTAAAGTTTTGGCTTCTATACTCCATGAAATTAGTAGAATATCCTCGATATTTAAGCGCTTCATCCAAAGATCTTTCATGGAAATATTCTTCCGAGCATTCTTGAATTTTACTCCACAAAGCAAGATCATGTTGACAATTTGACGTTATTAGTTCCTGGATAAATTAATTCTTAAACTTGTTTTATTGAATTCTTATATCATTGTTGTAAGACCCCAACTTTTATGAATAAAGATGAATTTTCTATAATTATCATTTTTAAATATTATGGAATGAATTTGATATAATGTTATAGTTGTGGGTAATATTTAGAAATTTTGTAAAGTACGCAAGTTGTTTATAATATTCGATTATTCGGGGAATATTCGTTTTAATGGGGAATATTCAGATTTATTTGGCGCAAATCATTGGTGGACCCCATTAACGGAATTATCATTTGATTGAGAAAACGACAAAAATATTTTTTATTGAAAATAACAAATGGAAGTTTTACCGTTATCTTGTTGAACTACTTCCAGAGTAAAAGTACAATGAATACGCGTGGTTGCATAGTAGCACACCAGTATTGATTATTGATGCTTACGTGAGAAGTTACTTAGTTTTGTTCAATTATTGCTACGATGAATTGTTGCATAGTATCTCACGTTATTTGATTTAATTATTGTCAATATTTTATATATTATTATATCAATAATTGAGATGACAAAGTTATTAATATTATTATTTGCAATATTAATGATGTCTAGAAGTTACGCCAAGGAGAGGTTTCACACCTAATCATGCCACCAATAGGGAGAAATCCTTATTGGAAAGCCCCCTCTTTCCTGGGAACGACCTGGTCGATTAATATTGCAAATTATAACAATGATGATTAATGTTGTTAAAAATATTAAGGAGATTTTTATGAAGTATTTTTGTCTTATTGCATCAACCCCCACTTATTTTTTTCAAAATCGTCGGTAGGAAATTATCTCAATTTTGTTATGTTACTTATATATATTTATATAAATGATCACATGTGGGTTTATATATATAAGTATTATATATATCCAAGTACTAGTCCTTATCATTGTTGACAAAAGCTGAAGCACAAGTTTTTAGGTATCCTAAATTTACATATTAAAGCACACTAGTAAGTAATCATATATGTGTACATGCATGGCCCCTCAGGATACATTATGTGGGTTAGCATTCAAACCTATAAGTCAGTTCTACTCCATTAGAATATAAAATTTCTAGACTATAACTATCATGGTGGTCATCAGATTAACCATATATGCAGTTTATATTAAACTAATTATATAGTAGTAGTATGATTGTAGCCAAGTTCTTCCGCTTTCTTAGCCAAGTTGTGCTAATAATATATATATATATATATATATATATATAAGTTTTGTTTTATTAGTATTATTAATGTAATAAAACAGAAAAGCTTTTTATATAAAACAAAATACTTTTATAAGGTTATTCGTTTTATTAGATTATAAATAGAATATATTATACTTTATTATAAACCAATCTGGACCGTCCGTTTACAAGTAAATCAATCTGGACCGTTCATGGATTGGTTACTATTCAGTCCATTCTTCTATAAATAGAAGCTCATTCCTTCATTATTTCTTACGAATTCACTAAAACTCTAGAGAGAGAAACTGTAGAGAGAATTCTTCTTCTATAATCTTGAGCGTATTTCTTTAGCGCTTAAGAAAGCTTTGAGGCGTGAAAGTGCAAGTTTCTTCAAATATATCCCCGCCTCTACCGTTTTGAGTACTCTTCTTTATAAGGTAAGGGGGTATTATTTTTTTTCATATTCATGAAGAGAAACTTCATTATTCCATTCTTTATTATTCTGCTGAATAACTCAGATACGCTGGCTCACCCTATACGTGGTGAAATTCTTCCGTTATTCCATTATTTATTATTCTCATTGAATAACCTATCTATCTGGCACCGCATACATGGTGAAATTCTCGTTGTTATTCCATTCCTTATTATTCTCGCTGAATATCGTGTTTATGCATTTTACGCGGGACCGGTCTCGTCTTTTTTTATTATTCTGTTGGAATATCCCATGCATCGCTTTTACGCCTGCACTGGGTTCCGTTATTTATTATTCTATTGAATAACTTTGCTCTATCAAAAGTACCGCATGCATGGTGATTTTTGTTGTTATTCCATTCTTTATTATTCTGTTGGAATATCATGTTTGGTCGCGATTACGCCTTTGACCGGTTCCATTATTTATTATTCTATTGAATAACTCTGCATCATGGGTACCGCATGCATGGTGATTTCTTTTGTTATTCCATTCTTTATTATACTAAGTTGGTTAAAGTTTTGACTTCTATACTCCATGAAATTAGTGGAATATCCTCGATATTTGCGCTTCATCCAAGATCTTTCATGAAAATATTTTTCTCGAGCATTCTTAAATTTTACTCTACAAAAGAAGTATCATGTTGACAATTTGGATGTTATTAGTTCTGAATAAATTAATTCTTGAACTTGTTTTATTGAACTCTTATATTATTGTCATCATCATCCTCATGTTTATATTTTTTTTGAAAGTCATATGTGGCTCAGAAGGCATAGATGGACTTGGTATGATTATGACCGGGGATTATTCTTGTAATCATGACCGTAATGTTACAAATGATGTGGTAAAAGTCCTCATTGGCCCGTAGTGCATTGATGGATGATTGTTGGCATGATCACATGACCATTGATGAATACACGAATATCCTTGGCCCGTAGTGCATGGATAATTTGTGGTTGGGATACTAATGAATATCCTTGGTCGAAAAGGGGATGATGTGGTTTATTTATTAAACCGAGTCCCAAATGATAAAAGTGATGAAAACCTTTTAAATCATAAAAGATAGTAGATTTTATTCTCTTCACTTCGACTTTTTAATGGATTGTATATTTACTGCAGCTTAAACTTGATGTCTATTGTATTTTATCGCTTTAACATTGTTGAAGACTAATGATAATTTATTCTACATTATCTTAGTCATAATATTTCTTCGGGCTAGTTGAGCTCACCCTTTCTTTCACCGTTTCTTCTCTTGAAATGAGAACGTATGGGACTAGTCGGGGAACGAGAGTGACGGCCCGTATGATGATTGTATTAGTAGTCCTCACTATTCTGTTAAATAGTGTGACAATAAATGTAATGAGGACTTATTCTGAGAGTGGATATTGTCTAGAAGACAACATTTGCATTAAAACTCACAGCTCTCTTGTTGTATATTAAAGATTGTATTTGTATTCTGTACCATGTATTTGGCGACTCAGAATAGGTGATGTATAACTATTTTGGGGGCATCATAATTGTCATCATCTTCATGTTTATATTATGTTGAAAGTCATTTGTGGCATGTAGTGCATAGATGGACTTGGTGTGATTATGACCAGGGATTATTCGATATAATCATAACCGTAATATTACAAATGATGTGGTAAAAGTCCTCATTGGCCCGTAGTGCATTGATGGACAGTTGTTGGCATGATCATGACCATTGATGAATTCACAAATATCCTTGGCCAGTAGTGCAAGGGATAATTTATGGTTGTGATACTAATGAATATCCTCGGCCGTAGAAAGTGGATAATGTGGTTTATTTATTGTTTGAGTCTCAAAGAATAAAAGTGATGAAAAAACCTTTTAAATCATAGAAGATAGTAGATTTTATTCTCTACTTGACTCTTTTAATGAATTGCTTATTCCGTTGCAGTTAAACTTGATGTTTGTTATATTGTATCAGTTTAACACTGTTGAAGGCTAACTATAATTTATTCTGCATTATCTTAGTCATAATATTTCTTACTGGGCTAGTTTAGCTCGCCCTTTTACTTTCATTGTTCTCTTTAGGAAATGAGAACATAGCAAGAACTAGTCGGGGAACGGAGTGACGGTCCAGATGATAGCATTAGTAGTCCTCACTATTCTATGAAATAGTGTGTTAATAAATGTATTGAGGACTTATTTTGAGTTTGAATACTGTCTAGAAGACAATATTTGTATTAAAACTCACAGTTCATGTTGTATATTTAAGATTGTATTTGTATTCTGTACCATGTATTTGGCGACTTCGTAATAGGTGATGTATATCTATTTTAGGGGCGCCACAAATTGGTATCAAAGCTTAGGATATGATCCTCGGCCGAGATGTGAGACAAGAACTAGGAGGGGAGAGATGGGGAATTTTTCGCTAGTATGATCTACCTAAGTTTATTTGGTATTTAATTGGTCTCACGAGTATAGGGATAATATGTGATATGTTAATTAACCCTTGTTTTGTGGCGTGATTTGAAAATGACATCCGAAAATGTTGAGAACATCAATGGAGCACAGAGACCGCTGAGTCTCCACTGCATCAATAATCGTGATAATGTGCATTAGGAAGGCGACAATCCTCATGCAAACAACAACACTAACCAAATGATGAACGGCGGAATGTTCATAGGCTTTATGCAATTCATGTAACAATGCATAAGAGCGGCCTCTCATCCAAAATGTAGGTGGAAACATCGGAAACTCTCTGGACGGTCACTGCCAAGCAGCTTCAAGAACTGGGACCACCGAGTTTTTTTTGAGAGCCAAAACCACTTAAGGCGTAGACGTGGATAAAGCGGATCTGCAAGATATTTGATGTCTTGGGATTCTCCGAGAGAAAAAGGTTCCTTTGCCACCTTCATGTTATGACAGCAGAGGCGGATTATCGAGAGGAATCAGAAGCGACTCAACTTCCGCCAGACCAAGATGACTTGGGAGAAGTTCCAAGAATTGTACAACGACGAGTACTTTCCCGAAAGTATTCATCACAAGAAAGAGGTAGAGTTCATCAAGCTGGAGCAAAACAACATGACCGTATCGCAGTACGAATCCAAGTTTGTCGATTTGTCCTGGTTTGCGTTCCATTTGGTTGATAATGAAGAGAGAATGACACAAATGTTTTTAAGAGGTTTGAAACCCGAGATACGTCAATATCTTATCTCTCATAAACTTTGTTTATATTCAGATGTTGTGAATAGGGCTTAGATATTTGAGCGCGATAATGAGTCAGCACAACCAAAAGGCAACGACCAACAACATAATAATAATCGTACCGGTGGCAACGGCCATCGGGACAATGATAACCATCGTGGGGGAAATTATCATGCCAAGAATGGTAACCACTTCGGTGGTAATCATGGCCAAGATAAAAGGAGTGGAAATTTCAAGAAGAGAAGATTTAATGATGATGGAAAGACGTCAGCACCAGCACCTGTTGTTAAGGAAGGAGAACGACCATCAGTCGTATGTTTCAAATGCGGACAGGAGGGACACATCCGTCCAAACTGTACGCAGCAATCCAAAGCGTGTTTCAATTGCAGAAGAGAAGGTCACCTAGCTCGATTTTGTCGTGTAGTGAAGTCAAGTCCAACTGGGATAATGATGCCAAAGGATGTCTTAGACAAGTCAAAGCCGGTAGTTTAAGTGAGAGCATTTTTCGAGGAACCCGAATGAAGTTATCACGGGTAAGTTAATCATAAGTGCTTACGAAGTCTATACCTTATTTAATACCAGTTCTACCCATTCTTTTATCTCTCTTACTTGCGCTCAATGTTTAAATTTGACTCCGGAGAAGTTAGACTTTGACTTATCTTTTGAAACTCCGTTAGGAGAAACCTTTATTACCTCCACTGTTTATAAGTCTTATTTGATTCATATCGATACCCTCACGTTACCTGTCGATCTTATCTCTTTGAAAATACTTGCCTTTGATGTAATTTTAGGAATCGATTGATTATTTTCGTAAGGTTGTTAGCTTTTATTTTCCTAACTAACCTGTTATGCAAATTCAAGCAATCAAACCACTAAAGTTAATCACTATTACATCAAGCCATAAGTAAAGAGCCCCGAGCCTTTCGCAGGTAACTTCCTTGTGTGGAATGCACCGAAGCCGAACTTTCCGTAGGGGACGCTGTGAATGACGGTGGCAAGTTGATAGGTATCAATGTGACATGCTATCCAAGTCTTGGATGGGGGTCACAGTTTTGAATGATATTTCTATCGTTAATAAATTTCTTGACATATTTCTGAAGACTTCTTGGCCTACCCCAGGCGTGAAATCAAATTTTGTACTGACCCCAGTACAAAACCCATTTCTAAAACCTTTAAATATTTCTTCAACCAAAACGAACGTATAATGCGCCAAAGACGTTGGCTCGAGCTGTTGAAGATTACGACTATACCATTCAATATCATTATGGAAGAGCGAACGTGGTAGCTGACGCGTTGAATAGAAGATCGTAAGCGTTTACGAGTGCGATGTTGTTAACACAAAAACCCATTTCGTATAACTTACAAATGATGAAGATAGAGTTAAAGACTCTAGAGACCCACGTGAAGATAACGAATATATGAGTAAAATCAACTTTAATCGATAAAGTTAAAGCCGCTCAAATTACACACCTGGAGCTGATGAATAAGAAGAAGAAGGTTCAAGAAGGCGTTATTCTAAAAGCAAGAGTCGATGAATAGAGGAAATCTCAATCCTCGATTTTAATTGGCCCATTTGAAATCCTTGATCGAGTAGGAATTGTGGCCTATAGACTCGTTTTACCGCCAAATATGTTGCGTGTTCATAAAATTTATCACGTACCGATGTTACGTAAATATGTGGATGACCCGAACCACATTATTAATTTAGAACCGAACGAGATAGCGGATAATTTAACGTATGAAGATGTACCTATTAAAATCCTGGAATATATTCTACGCTTAAAAGTTATACCTTGAGAGTTAGAATCTGACGAAGTGTCCTCATCTGTTTGGCATACCAGGTACGTACGTAAATTTTGAGGGCGAAATTTCATAAGGAGGGGAGATTGTAAAATCCCAAATTTTACGAATAAAGATTTAATTTTCTTGAAATATTATTTTAAATATTATGGTGTGGATTTGAGATAATGTTATAGTTGTGGGTAGTATTTATAAATTTTGCAAAGTATGCAAGTTGTTATATAATATTCAATTGGTCGTGGACCCCACAATGGAATTATTGTCGGATTGAGAAAATGACAAAAAAATATTTTATGAAAATAACGGCGAAAGTTTTACCGTTAAAACTGTTGAACTACTCGGTAATAAAAGTATAGTAATACGCGTGGTTGCATAGTAGCACACGGTATTGATTATTGATGCTTACGTGAGAAGTCACTTAGTTTTGTTCAATTATTGCTTCAGTAATTGTTTCATAGTATCTCACGTTATTTGATTCAATTATTGTCGATATTTTATATATTATTAAATCAATAATTGAGATGATAGAGTTATTAATATTATTATTTGCAATATTAACGATGTCTAGAAGTTCTGCCAATGAGAGGTTTGGTCACCTAATTACACGCCATTGGGGAGAAATCCTTATTGAAAGCCCCTCTTTCCACAGGAACGACACAGTCGATTAATATTGTGAATTATAATAATGATGATAAATGTTGTTAAATATATTGAGGTGTCTTTTTATGATGTCACGGAAGTTTATATATATATATATATATATATATATATATATATATATATATATATATATATATATATATATAATTTTGTTTTATTAGTATTATTAATGTAATAAAATGTAAAAAGCTTTTATATAAAAAATGAATACTTTTATAAAGTTATTTATTTTATTAGACAATAATTAGAATATAATATATTTTATTATGCATAGTGTTTTGTATAGTAAAATCTTTTGATATAAAAATGTAATACTTTTATAAAGTTATTTATTTTATTAGACAATAATTAGAATATATTATATTTTATTATCGTAGTGTTTGCATAGTGCTGCGTATAAGTTTTCAGATAGTAAATCTTTTTATATAAAATGTAATACTTTTATAAAGTTATTTGTTTTATTAGACAATAATTAGAATATATTATATTTTATAATGCATAGTATTTGCATAGTGCCAAAGATAGTGTTTGCAGATAGTAAAATCTTTTTATATAAAAATGTAATACTTTTATAAAGTTATTTGTTTTATCGGACTATAAATAGAATATATTATATTTTATTTAAAAGATTTTGTTTTATTAGAATAATTTATTAATACTGCATAGTAAATCAATATGGACCGTCCATTTAAAAGTAAATCAATCTGGATCGTTCATGAATTAGTTACTATTCAGTCCATTCTCCAATAAATAGAAGCTCATTCCTTCATTATTTCTTACAAATATTGTTATCTAGACAATATCCACACTCAATGGAGTCCTCATTACATTTATTATCACACTATTTAACAGAATAGTGAGGACTACTAATGCTATCATCTGGACCGTCACTCCGTTTCCCGACTCATCCCAATTTATATTCTCATTTCACGAAGAGAACAATTGAAAGAAAGGGTGAGCTCTCAACTAGCCCGAGAAATATATTATGACTAAGATAATGCGAATAAATTATCATTAGTCTTCAATAATGTTAAACTGATAAATTACAATAGACATCAAGTTTAACTGCAGCGGAACAAGTAATCCATTAGAAAAGTCAAGTAGAGAATAAAATCTACTATCTTCTATGATTTAAAAAGGTTTTTAAACAATTTTTATCGCTGAGACTCGGCTTAATAAATAAACCACATCTTCGAATCATTCATGTACTATGGGCCAAGGATATTCATTAAATCATCAATGTTCATAACTATACCGAATAATCCCTAGTCATAATAATACCAAAAATTGTTCATCAATGCACTACAGGCTACTGAGGCAACTGCGCCATCCTGCAGTTATGAATAGTTTCTATTTTTGAACTGAAGTTCAAAGCATGCTTATGTGATTACTTTAACTTGTAATATATGACCAATATGTTATGTAATATGTTAAGAAGCATGTTATGTGATGATTTGATTCTTGTAAGTGTAGACTCATATTAGTTTACACATACTAATTGAAAAGATCGACTCGTTAACGTTAGGTCATTTCAACGGCAAACAAATTAAAGCTAGAATTAAACTGTAGCTGAGCAAACAGGCAAGTTCCCTAACCCTACTCAAATTTATATTGAGCAAGTCTCCGAACTTCACTTTTTGGTTGTGCAAGTTCATTAATTCTTACTCTTTTACTTGAGCAAGTATCCGAGCACTATTTTTATTGTGTTGCAAGTTCCTAACTTACACAACTTTGAGTTTTGTGAAAGTTTCCTACCCTCCTCATATTGTATTAAGTAGGTTATTATTGAATTGAAAGTTATTCATTTAATCTTGAATTATATTTCCAAGCATGCTATTAAGTGGTTTAATTACTTTACAATTATTCCACATCGATATTATTGATATTCGCACTTAGTGCTCTTGAGTTCGTACAGTCTTGGACATGTACATCATTTAAAGTTCTATAATTCTTGAATTGTGTCAGATAGAGTCTGAACCATTGTTCGGTCAAATAAGTGTATGAAGTTTTATAAAAGCTATCCAAACCAATTGATGGTAAGGATTCTTAGACTGAAAGAACACCCCTTTTATGATAGGGGAGTACCCCAAGTATCTAAAATAAGATACAAAGAGCATTTAAATGTTGTGTGTGTGTGCGCCCCAAAATAGGTATACATCACCCATCTTGAGTCGCCAAATACATGGTACAAAATACAAACAAAAACTTTATTATATAACTGTCGTGTAAAATACGACAAAATATATGCTATGAGTTTTAAAACAAATATTGTTATCTAGACAATATCCACACTTAATGGAGTCCTCATTACATTTATTATCACACTATTTAACAGAATAGTGAGGACTACTAATGTTATCATCTGGACCATCACTCCATTTTCCTACTCGTCCCAACTATATTCTCATTTCCTGAAGAGAACAGTGAAAGAAAGGGTGAGCTCAACTAGCCCAGTAAGAAATATTATGACTAAGATAATGCAGAATAAATTATCATTAGTCTTCAACAATGTTAAACTGATAAAATACAATAGACATCAAGTTTAACTGCAATGAATAAGCAATCCATTAGAAGAGTCAAGTAGGCATGATATCTACTATCTTCTATAATTTAAAATGTTTTCATCAGCTTTTTATCATTTGAGACTCACTTAATAAATAAACCACATCATCGAATCATCCACGCACTACTGCCAAGGATATTCATTAAATCATCATATGGTCATGACTATACCGGAATAATCCTTGGTCATAATAATACCAAAATTATCCATCAATGCACTACAGGCCACTGAGGACTTTTACCACATCATTTACAACATTACATGTCATGATTATACCGAATGATCCCTGGTCATAATCATACCAAGTCCATCTATGCACGTAAGCCAAAGATGACTTTCATCACAATATAAGCATGAAGATGATGACAATGATATAAGCATTAATCAAATGAAAACAAGGATGAATATAAAGACTTTAAATTTATCAAAATATTATCAATCACTTAATAAACTCATCATCTAATATTATTAATATTATAACAATATTTTAATCACTTCTTAAACTTATAAACAATTTATTTTAATTATTTACACTTTACCAAATAATGCATTTTAATCATTTAAAAATGTCATACTCATAAGATTTCATCACTAATGATCAAATCCCTCATCAAAAATCTGCATATATCCTATATAGGATTCCCAAGCCATAAAATCCTATTTTTCAATTTTGTTAGTTCACATAACATATTTAATTCATTTACTCATAACTAGTTCATTTTCATGAAAAATACCAAATCAGTCCCAAAAATATTTCTTTTCTGGGATTTAGCAGAATATAGTCCCATATTGAACATATATTTTTCTCAAAATTTTTAAAATTCATTTACTATTTTTTATATGGCCAAAACTACCGAATATTTAGACATTTATCATAAATTGTACTTTTGTCCAAAAATTCTGAAATTTACAGGGTATACTCCTGTTATATATATGTACTCCCAATAAAAATTTCACCAATTTTGGAGTTAACCACAAAGAGTTATAAGGGTTTACTTTTAAAATAGTATTTTCCCATAAAATCCATAACTCTTAATCTATAAATCCAAAAATCGTAATTTTTGGACACAATCTAGAAAACTCATCAAATTATCATTTCAAATTTTTCTAGAATATTTGAGGGTCAAAAATTACAAAACCGCCTCGGCAAAAACCCTTTTGAATGAAAATATTATTCATATAAATACAAATGATCATTCACCATGCATGTTTAGTAATCCATATAGACAAAGTTATTCCAATAGAATAATAAAGAATGGAATAACGTAAGAATTCACCATGCATGCGATAGAATCATATGATAAAGTTATTCTCAACGAAATAATAAAGAATGGAACCAGTCGTATGTAAATCGACCGATGGATATTCCAAATGTAATAATAAAGAATGGAACCGGTCATGCGTAAACCGCATGCATGTGAGGATATTCTAACAAAATAATAAAGAATGGAATAACAAAGAATTCACCATGTATGCGATGAGCATCGCATGCATGTTGTTACTCCAATGGAATAATAAAGAATGGAACCAGTCTAGCGTAATCCACACGCACGTGATATTCCAAATGAATAATAAAGAATAGAATAATAATAAAGAATTTCACCATATACGCGTTACTTTCAGATGTATGAGGTTATTCCAACATAATAATAAAGAATTGAATAACAGAAGCTCTCTTCATGAATACGAAAGAAATAATACCCCTTACCTTATAATAAAGCTGGATACTGGAATAGAGAGGTAGCAGACTTCTCTTTTTCTTTCTCTCTATAATAATTGCTCTAAAGCTTTAGTGAATTGGTGAGAAATGAAGGAAGAATGAGTGATGAGTGAGTTTTATACTCATAATTGAATGTGTTTGAACTTAATCTTTTGGTTGATTTTAAGTGTTTGTGTCTATTCATGCATGTTTTATGTTGTTTTATAGGAATTGGGACAAAAGTTACTTGGATCGACGTTCGGGGTGGCTAGATTCGCGTTTTCAGCTTGCCATTTACACAGCAGTCACTTCAGAGCCAATTTCAGTATTTCTCCGTACCTTATTTTGAAAATCTCAAAGAATTAAAGTTGTAGATCTACTTCTCCTATTTCCGGATCATCTTGAATCATCGAAATCGGAGGTCAGACGAAGAAGTTATGGCCATTTTTCCAAAGGACGTCGAAAGAGAAAATGTCGAGAACATGTGGTCTTAAGTGGGCGCCCATTTTTGAGATATGCTTGGTAGGCCAGATGAGGTAAATTTTGAGTGTCGGGTTTGAGTCTTTGAAATGGGAAGGGAAGGATTAGTGATGGCACGAGGCCGCGTTTTTAGGCGAATTTTGACACTTTTTTGACTCCAAATTGGATTGGGTTTGTTCCTAAGTTAAAAATTGGACTTGTAACCTATAAATACATGATGTAAGGCATAAAATAAAGAGAGAATACATAGATTAGACTAGATTAAACACTCCATTAAATTAGAATCTAAACTCTAGTTCTTAATTAGCCATTGGAGATTAAAGTAAATTGAAGAACACTGAAGATCAAGAGCAAGAGCAAGAGGGGAGCATCAGATTTGCTGACAACAGATTCTATTCTCTTCTCTTATCATACTTTTATCTTTTAATGTATATTCAGTTGTGGATTCTTGGTTTTAATTCATTAATTATGAACTAATTCTTTTATTAAGATTCCAATTGAACCTTTTATGGCTATTAATTAGTTATTCGATTTATTCTAATTATTTGTGTCAAAGTGAGTTGTTTATCTTGCCTTATGCTTATTGATTAATTATCTGATCAGTAATTACCTTGTTACTCTAGAAGGAATTGGGAAAGGAATTCTAGGGTTAGAATTGGGCATGATATCATGTGACTTAGTTATTTGCACAGTGAATAATTAGGTTTGTGAATAGAATGAGAATATCTATTTGTCGCATATAACACATAAGGAATTGGGATTGTAGTGAGTTTAATTCAATTGTTTTGCATAGAGATATAGCAAAATTAACTTGGATTAAATAGAAGTCAAATGATCACTTGAGAAAGGGCTTTTGGCATTTGAGAATTCCTGTTAACAATTCAGTAGACATAATAATTGGGATAATTGAATAATTGATTTAAAAATCATAATTGGGGATATTGGAGTCTTAATCTTTATTTATCTGAATTCATTCGTTAAAATCTTAGTTTTATTTATTTGAATTAATTGTCTTAATCACAATTTGCAATTGTTTAAATAAAATTGATTTGGTTAAGAGTTAGTAATTGGTAATTTTTATTAAAGAATTCCCAAGTAGGGAACGATACTCTTACTTTCACTTTATTACTTGTTGACCGTGTATACTTTCAATGTATTCATTGATTGTGAAATCGATCAACAAGTTTTTAGGCGCCATCACGGGAATTAATTTAATAATTATTTACCAATATTAATTTCAATCAAATTAGTCTTAATTTAAACATTTTTATTTTTATTTTTAATTCTCTTCCTATATTTTCTCTTTTCAGGTACCATGGATGACTTTGCGTATCAATGGCCATACACGAACATGACTCAACCAAGGAAAAGCGAGATTGATGGACTTAATACATTTTCTCGCATTGTCGGCCTGAGTTGAGACACTTTCGAGGAGTTTAGAAGCTTTTTGAAGCTCAACGTCGTCAAAGTGTGGTGGTTACTTGTGATTATCGTCTTTGAAAATCATATGAGTCATCAATCGCCATCGCTTCGGTGATATCGGTATATAGTGGTGATTACCCCAACAATTATGTCTATCCCAACAACTATCATCAGGATTGGGGGTATCACACGGATTTTTTATGAAGTAACAATCAAGCTCAAACGCCGAGACAACAAAATACATCCGAATTTCAAAATCAAACACAACAACCAGATCAGAAATCAAGTTTTGAAGAAGCCTTAGATAGATTTATTAAAGCTTCTGAAAAAAAGAATGAGGAAAATGAAAAAAAATTTAATCAAATAGAGCTGAATTTGCAAAGCCAAGGTGCGTCGATAAAGAATTTGGAAAATCAAGCGGGACAGATAGCACATGCGTTGAACAACCGTCCTCAATACACTTGGCTCTTTGACATGGATGACGAGACTGATGATGTGCCCGAACCAAATCTGCAACCGGATGTGCTAAATGATATAGATGTTGAAAGAGAGGAAAGATTTGGAGACCAACAAAAGGAGATCGGCAAAGATCTAACTTTGAGTACCAACAAAGATGAGCCAATTTTGATAATGTCCCATGTACCTTCTCCACCAAAGTTCAAGAATCCAGGCAGTTTTGCAAAACCATGCCCAATTGGAAGTCATGTCGTCGGCAAAGCTCTTGGTGACGTAAGAGCTAATCTGATTATGGAGTCATGGTGGGATGAAAAGGAGAAGATAGAGGAAGATTCCATTATGTTTATCAAGCTTCAATGCCCCAATCGATCATCGAAATAATTGAGAAAACAACCAAGTTGTTGGCCTTCTTAATAGGGAACCTATCTTCAAAGAGCATGCTAGGTGACTTCAATTTAAGGGTTTTTTGAATGGGAACCTCCCAAAAGAGACATTGCTTCGATGGATGGAGGGTTCCTCAATTTTAAATGAGGGAATTGGATAGAGAATTGAAGAAGTCAGGCTGAGACTATAAAACAAGCGCTTATTGGGAGGCAACCCAAGTTTAATTTTTATTTTTAGTTTTCATTAAGTTTTATATTAGTAGTTTTGAATTTGCATTTATTTAGGATTTAATAAAATTACTTCTATCATGGTTTACAGGTTATTCAAGTCAAATTCAAGTGTGGTGCCCAATTTGTTCCATGTGCCTAGCTTATTCTCCAAACTTAGCGGACAAAGAGGAAGATTGCTATATTTTTAGGGAAGTCCTCTACTTTAATTTTTCTATTTTAGTCATTGAGGACAATGTCTAGTTTAAGTTTGGGGGCATTTTAGTGTCGTATTGCATATAGTTAGTTATCTGCATAGTAGTTCATTTTTTTTTGTGTTAGCATTGTGTTTTTTTTTTAGGTTGCATATAATACATGGTAGTTATTTGCATATTCATATATGTGTTGCATTAGTATGTGTTCATGTAGTATAATTGCATTTTATTTTTATTTTGTTGCATAAATCTAAATGATAGATTGGTTTGAATTTAGCTTTCTACTATAATAAGATTGGTTTTGCATGTTAACTTGAACAGTGTTGATAATTGATGATGAGTTCTAATTTTAATCATGATGAAAATCTGAGCCTGTCTGAAACTTATGTAACCAGTTAGCACTTAAAGTTTAACTGTTTTAATCCACTTGGTTCAAGGGTTTCATAATTGGTTTCTGAGGAAAAATCTTTGTTAAAATTTAAAAAAATTAGTGAACTGGCGGTAAAGGTTGGAATGACGTAAAAGCTTGAGTTTGGGGGAATCTATGGGATATATATATTACAAAAAGAAAAAAAAGGAATGATGAAAAGAAAAAAAAAGAAAAAGAAAATCCAGAAAAAAAAGAAAAAAAAGAATAAACACCGTGGCATGCTTGTCTAGTTTTGTGGCCTTTGTTACTTGAGTAAGTAAGCCTGGGGGATTGTCTTTACACCTAGCGCCTAAGGTCTTAATGGCTTGGGAGTCGTTGGTGAAAGCTCGTTAAGGTAGCATTGAAAAGCTAAGGAATAAGATATTACCAAACCCATGAGAAAAAAATGAATAAAACATGAGAAAGAGCAAAAATGCCCTCGTGGTTGAATAAAAGTATAAGTAAATCTTGTATTTACTGTGTAAGACTTAGTAATTGCTTAGTTTTAATCGGAGTTGTCATGTTCACAAAAGTAATTGAATTGGGCCCAAATTTTCCTTCTAAGAAGTTTGTTATGTGATTATCTTGAATTGTGGTTGGTTAGAATGGTTAACAAGCACACACGCACAACATGGGTGATGACAGGTTTGGATTGACTAATTGGTTAGAGTTATGGATTTTAACTTGATTGGATATATTATTTGAGTATTATTGGTATCTTTGAGGCCTGTTCCTACATATCATACTGATTTATTACTGGGTTCGTAGGTATATTATAAAGTAGATCATGCATATGCATTCATGTAGTTAAGTTATTTTGTTTATTTTTAGTCCTTTTGTGTTTTTGCTTGAGGACAAGCAAAGGTTTAAGTTTGGGGGTATTTGATGAGTGAGTTTTATACTCATAATTAAATCCGTTTGAGCTTAATCTTTTGGTTGATTTTAAGTGTTTATGTCTATTCATGCATGTTTTATGTTGTTTTGTAGGAATTGGGACAAAAGTTACTTGGATCGACGTTCGAGGTGGCTAGATTCGCGTTTTCGGCTTGCCATTTACACATCAGTCACTTCAGAGCCAATTTCAGTATTTCTCCGTACCTTATTTCGGAATCCTCAAAGAATGAAAGTTGACGATCTACTTCTCCTCTTTCTGGATCATCTTAAATAATCGAAATTGGAGGTCAGACGAAGAAGTTATGGCCATTTTCCCAAAGGACGTCGGAGCAGAAAATGTCAGAACATGTGGCAGCATCGGGGCGCCCATTTTTGGCCTATGTCGACCAAGACCGGCAATCGGGGCGGGGTTTGAGCGTCAAGCCCAAAGACCTTTGGAACCGAGGAAGGGCTTGGTGATGGCACGGACGCAGCGTTTTTAGGCGAATTTTGACACTTTTTGACTCAAATTGGATTGGGTTTGTTCCTAAGCTAAAAATTGGACTTGTAACCTATAAATACATGATGTAAGGCATAAAATAAAGAGAGAATACATAGATTAGACTAGATTAAATACTCCATTAAATTAGAATCTAAACCCTAGTTCTTAATTAGCTATTGGAGATTGAAGCAAATTGAAGAACACTGAAGATCAAGAGCAAGAGCAAGAGGGGAGCATCAGATTTGCTGACAACAGATTCTATTCTCTTCTCTTATCATACTTTTATCTTTTAATGTCTATTCAGTTGTGGATTCTTGGTTTTAATTCATTAATTATGAACTAATTCTTTTATTAAGATTCCAATTGAACCTTTTATGGCTATTAATTAGTTATTCGATTTATTCTAATTATTTGTGTCAAAGTGAGTTGTTTATCTTGCCTTATGCTTATTGATTAATTATCTGATCAGTAATTACCTTGTTACTCTAGAAGGAATTGGGAAAGGAATTCTAGGGTTAGAACTGGGCATGATATCATGTGACTTAGTTATTTGCACAGTGAATAATTAGGTTTGTGAATAGAATGAGAATATCTATTTGTCGCATATAACACATAAGGAATTGGGATTGTAGTGAGTTTAATTCAATTGTTTTGCATAGAGATATAGAAAAATTAACTTGAATTAAATAGAAGGCAAATGATCACTTGAGAAAGGGCTTTTGGCATTTGAGAATTCCTGTTAACAATTCAGTAGACATAATAATTGGGATAATTGAATAATTGATTTAAAAATCATAATCGGGGATATTGGAATCTTAATCTTTATTTATCTGAATTCATTCGTTAAAATCTTTGTTTTATTTATTTGAATTAATTGTCTTAATCACAATTTGCAATTATTTAAATAAAATTGATTTGGTTAAGAGTTAGTAATTGGTAATTTTTATTAAATAATTCCTCATGGGAACGATACTCTACTTTCACTTTATTACTTGTTGACCGTGTATACTTGCACGTATTCATTGATTCCGAAATCGATCAACAAGTTTTTGGCGCCCTAAGGTCTTAATGGTCTGGGAGTCGTTGGTCGAAAGCTCGTTAAGGTAGCATTGAAAAGCCTAAGGGAATAAAACATTGCATAGCTATGTGTATTTAAAAATAGAGAATAAAACGGGAAAAAAAGAGCAAAAAGCCCCCGTAGATGAAAATAAAGCATAAGTATCCCATGTTGACCCTCGATATTAGTAATTGTTTGATTTTAGTTGGATCTAGCTTGTTTTTGGATTTCTTGAGTTTACACTGTATGATGCCTTTAAAGAGACTTGTTATGTGTTAAATTTGATTTTATATCGCTTAGCATGGTTGTTGAGCACACACGCACTATACCACGATAATAGCAGCTTTAAGACTTGATGATTGACTAGGAAATTGTTGATTGGTTTTGATATGAAGTATTGTCGTGTTTGCTTGATTGCTCTAAGTAGAGTGAATAGATTTGATTCTATCAAATACTCTTTGGATTCGTAGGCATATAGATTAGTTTCATTTCATTGCATTGCATTGCATTATGTTGTGTTGCTTCAGACAACAACAGTTTAAGACTGGGGGTATTTGATAAGTGGATTTTACATACACTTATCCGATATCTTTAATTGAATTAGTTACTTATATTTATGTGTCTTAGTTACTTTTCATGCATTCTGTGTTCATTTTGTAGGTTATACGTTTGGGGAGGCGATGTGAGCGACTATTAGTAAGGAAAAGCAAAGCCTTGCAAGAAGAGCAAACCGGACATCATTGGGGCTTTTATGTTTACTTCATGTTCTTGGTTTAGAACTTAGCTTACATTGAAGAGCATCGTCTTAGCTTTCCGTAACATTTTTAATCATTCCAATCGGAGTTCGGATGCAAGAGTTATGATCATTGTACCAACAGACGTCGAACGTCATGGTTTTGGGTGGTCATTTGCATAGCAGTCACTTCCAGCTCAATTTCAGCCTTCATCCGCCCAGAATTTCTCATTCCTCAAAGAATGAAAGTTTTATATGTCGTCGATATCTTCGATTTGATAGGTAGCAGGCCCCGTAACTCCTCCCGGATCAAAAGTTATGGCCATTTTACCAAAGGACGTCGGAGTAGAAAATGTCAGAACTTGGGGTTAGCGCCGGGGCATCCAAAATAGGCCTATGCCCGATCTTAGGGAGTTTATGGAGCAGAGTCTAAAGTGTCAAGCCCAGCGTTTGAGAAATGGCGAGGGAAAGAGGTTGATTTGCGGCTTGGGCCAGCGTTTTGGCTAATTTTGACACCTTTTGACTCCAAATTGGATTGGGTTTGTTCCTAATCTCAAAATTGGACTTGTAACCTATAAATACATGATGTAAGGCATAAAATAGGGGGAGATTACATAGATTAGACTAGATTAAACACTCCATTAAATTAGAATCTAAACCCTAGTTCTTAATTAGCCATTGAAGATTCAAGCAAATTGAAGAACACTTTGAAGATCAAGAAGCGAGAGCAAGAGGGAGCATCGATTTCTTTGACAAATGATTCTATTCTCTTCTTATCATACTTTTTTATCTTTTAATGTCTATTCAATTGTGGATTCTTGGTTTTAATTCATTAATTATGAACCAACTCTTTTATTAAGATTTCAATTGAACCTTTTATGGCTATAAATTAGTTATTTAATTTATTCCAATTATTTGTGTCAAAGTGAGTTGTTTATCTTGCCTTATGCTTATTGATTAATTATCTGATCAGTAATTACCTTGTTACTCTAGAAGGAATTGGGAAAGAAATTCTAAGGTTAGAACTGGGCATGATATCATGTGACTTAGTTATTTGCACAGTGAATAATTAGATTTGTGAATAGAATGAGAATATCTATTTGCCGCATGTAACACATAAGAAATTGGGATTGTAGTGAGTTTAATTCAATTGTTTTGCATAGAGATATAGAAAAATTAACTTGGATTAAATAGAAGGCAAATGATCACTTGAGAAAGGGCTTTTGGCATTTGAGAATTTCTGTTAACAATTCAGTTGACATAATAATTGGGATAATTGAATAATTGATTTAAAAATCATAATTAGGGATATTGGAGTCTTAATCTTTATTTATCTGAATTCATTCGCTAAAATCTTAGTTTTGTTTATTTAAATTAATTGTCTTAATCACAATTTGCAATTGTTTAAATAAAATTGATTTGGTTAAGAGTTAGTAATTGGTAATTTTTATTAAATAATTCCTCGTGGGAACGATACTCTACTTTCACTTTATTACTTATTGACCGTGTATACTTGCACGTGTTCATTGATTGCGAAATCGATCAACAATGAGCTTCTATTTATAGGAAAATATAGTTTTGATAATTGCACATTTTGGGGCTCGAAATATTACAGTACAATACCTTCAACTTTTCTTTCATTTTTAATTTAGTCCTGCAAGTATTATCAAACTTGCACTACCTCCCCTAATAGTAAATCATGTGTATCAATAGTAAATCATGTGAATCAATAGTTCTAGACATGTGAAAATACGAATTACAGTATAGTACCTTCATCTATACCTCTATTTTTAACTTAGTCATGCAAGTATTATCAATCTTGTACCAACTCCCCTAATAGTAAATGAATGTGACTCAATAGTACACACTTGTAAACAAATAGTTATATAAGCATGTGAATTAGTAGCAATTAATTGCTCATTTATCCGATTAATTACCCGATTTAAAAATATAACCCCCAGACATCAATTATCATCGGAATAGATGTCGATTTCCACTAACATTAATAATCCCAACACAATGGAACTATCAATTTCATCTTTAATCAAACACGAACTTATTCATCATTAATATTATAACTCATAATATTTAACAACCAGGTCGTTCTCAGGAAAGAGGGGGCTTTCCGATAAGGATTTCTCCTTATTGGCGCGCAATTAGATGACCAAACCTCTCCTTGATAGAACTTCTAGACATTGTAAATATTTTAATTTAATAATATGAATAACTTTTTCGTCTCAATTATTGATTTAATAATATATCATATTATGCCAACGATACTGTGACAATAATCGAATCAATAATATGAGAGATATTATGCAGCAATTACTGTAGCAATAATTGAGTATAACTGAGTGACTTCTTACGTAAGCATCAATAATCAATACCGTGTGTTACTATGCAACCATGCGTATTATTGTACTTTTACTACTGGGTAGTTCAACAGTTTTAACGGTAACACTTTTGCCATTATTTTTATAAAAAGATAATTTTGTCATTTTCTAACTACGACAATACTTCCGTTGTGGGGTCCACCAATGATTGTGTCGTCGTACGGATATTCCCCAACAAAAAAGAATATTCCCCACCAATCAAATATTATATAACCACTTGTTTATCCTACTCGATTAGAGATTTCAAATGGGCCATTAAATTTTTAACACCTTCTAATTCATAAAGAGCTCTAACTCATTATCTTTGTTGCCTCTCTTTTTAGTTCTAACAAATGCTCTAACTCAACAAGCAATGTCAACAAGCAATAAGTCGAGTATCGATCCACGAAGAAAGTTGCTAAATCAAATTATTATGCATCAACTCTATCACTATTTTTATATGCTTAAACTAATAATTATGATTATGATTGAAAATTACTATAAAATCAAATAACAACTAAAATAAGAATAATAACGAAGTAAATCAAATTTGGAAATAATGGGATCCTAACTTCATTTAATAATTCATCTAATTACCACCATCATGCAAGATCGTTCACATATCATAGGAAAGTAGCCAAGAGCACTAATGTAGACATAACCATTTTTCAATGCATTACGACCTACTTACACAAAGATCCACATGCAATAGACACCATGTAATCATCAATATAACCAAAATCACTATATGTCTATGTGAAATTGCAACCATATTGAATTTAAGCACAAGCCCCTATTTAACTCATACGGTGAAACAGTATATTTCTATCTGATTCACGAAATACAAAGCTACACAAAACAGCTCCATATACGCATACTATCATGATGACAATCCATACCCGCATGTTATTTTTCAATTCCATACAAGTTCCTAAAACGAATGGTGATCAATCATTCATGCATGCAAATCAACCATGATAGAAATTCCTTATGATATGTAAAATAGTCCAACAATCAAGCATGCAATTAAACTACATATTAAAATCTGTTAGAATCACATAATAGAGTTTAGTCCATGACTGAACCAAAAGCCATTATGGGATCAAAGCAAAACATGGATCATAAACAAACAATTGAAAGAGAAAGGATAGAATCGATCAAACCCAATTGCTAATTATAATCCAATAGTAACGTTCAAATCCTCAATAAAATCCAGCAAAAGAACAGTTGTTTATCCACAATGATTGAAAATCCAAAGAAGAAGTAGAAAATATGAAGTTTAGGCTTAGTTCTACGTTGAAAATCTCTCAAAGTGTAAAAACCCTAGTTCCAATATGAAAAACACGTAAAACTAACTGAATGATACGTATGACACCAGTCAGAATTGTTTTAATTAATTACAACTCTTCCAAATTAAAAATTAAAATAAAACAGATCAAGAAATTTAGATCACGCGCAAGGGCGCGCCTCTTCTCCTTTGTATTCTTCATGCACGCGCGCAGTGTAAGTTCGGTCAAACCGAGATCGCATGTGATCGCAGCAGCTGTGTGTATAGCTTCAATCACCACTTGCTCAGCTTTTGATTCGCGGTTCTCGCTTACGCTTTCGCTTTGTCGCTCGCTTCATCTTTGTCATGTCACTCTTCCTTCATTTGTCCACCAATGTTTGGTATCTTTGCTCCACTTGTTCCTCATGTTATGCCTTCATTAGCCTCATGCCATCTAACATCACCAAATTATGCCATATCCTCGCACTTTTACACCAAAGGAGTTCTCAAGTACATGCAATGCAAAATAACATGAAATGCAACTAAAAACACACTAAAATGTACTTGAGATGAGCATAGTTCACAGAATTGATATCCAATAAGTAGGTATAAAACCCACTTATCAAATACCCCAAACTTGAACTATTGCTTGCCCTCAAGCAATGCATACAACATAAACAATGAAAATGCAACTACATTACTATGCAACTAAATCATGATGCAAACGAGTCTCACATTGTTCCAAATTTATATAATGTAATTTCAAATTCAAAATGCCTCAAATAATTATCCAGATTCAAGAATACAAATTCAAACCAAACTATAGGCATAATATCATACACTCAGATAATTCATATATGCTATAGAGATGATGTGTGTGTGTGTGGTTCACCAAAACTTGATTTAAGCAAAGAATACACATGCTAAACCGCTCAAAATGTAAAATTATAGTCTAAATCAAGACTCATGTATACTTATGCAACAAAAGATTGTCCAACATATCAAAACAAACTAAGGTTCAACAATGGGCTTAACGCTTTATTGCTACTCACGAGGGCGATTTTCGCCTTTTCCATGCAGTGTTTATTGCTATTTTTTTTTTCTTTCTTTTTTTTTTTTTTTTTTCACATGACTGCAAATGCCTCATTCCATTAGGCAACACTGCTACTCCCTTAGCGAAGCTTTCAACCAACGACTTCCTGCACTATGAAAGACCTTAGGGCGCTTAGGTGTTAAGACACTTTACTAAGCGCATTTTACTCAAGTAGCTGTATTCCCCCAAATAAGACTAGCTACGCTATTGCTATTTTTTTTTTTTTACATAAGATACCCATGTTTTTCCAAAATTTGAATATCAATGTTTTATATAGTATAAGTTCACTTTCCGCATATTTCTCTTTTTTAAAACCACATTTTCTATTAAGCAATGCAACACATCATTCTTATACCTACAAGCAATTATGAACACGTCCGTGCAAACCGAAAGCATCTAAATAGCAACATGAATTTCATCGTGTAAAACATTATAATTAGGTTAATGATATCCAAAATACTCAAAAATCCTTCAAAATTCACTATCATCATCGGCTAGACAAAATTTCCATAAAGTTAGAACTTGTGAGACATGCACTAGACATAAAATGCAACTAAACATATACTCACACAAGTAATAATGACTAAAAAAAAAAAAATTTTTTCCACAAATTTTATCTAACACAAAACATGCAAAATTTAAACTACATATAAACATGCTAAACATGCAAATACTATATGAAAATTTAAACTAAACATGCACAACCACTAGATGCAACTACACTACTACCCCAATACCCCCAAACTTATAATATTCAATGTCCCAAAGAATGAAGGTAAAGGGTTAAAGAAAACTCCCCTAATGATCAAATTTCACACCACCCTCTTCGGTGGGTGAATCTGGTGGTGGATATGGCACAACCGTCTCCGAATCGAGGCCACTCAAGCATCGCCCCTCGTCACAAAAAATGCCTCCGCCAAGGACCTCACAAACCCGCTGCAGCAAACGCCGCAGTTATCGTGACATGGCATCAACCTTTCGCCCCAACCTTCTGAGCTATCGATCCCCAAAGAACAAAGGGTAGCTTGGGTTGATGGGCCCGCTTCATCCGTCCGAGATGGTCAGCTGTGGTGGCTCGGGAATGTGGGTCGATGATAAATCCTTCTCCTCATGGGTGCGTACACCTCCCCGCCCAATCTTCAAATTTTCGATGGTAGTAGCATGTGTGATATCTTGGCTTGGGTTTTGCATTTGTTCATTGTCCCAATGGCATCCTCGATGAGCACACAACATAGCTACAACCAATCGACGCATGTGGGGAATACTCCCCAGTAGTGCTTCCCCGTAGATACCGCAACATATTTTGATGAATCGATGGCCCACATCAATGTATTTGCCTGTGATTATGCCCCACAAATGATTGCCCTCTCCACCGTGATCTCATGTCGATGAGATGAAGGAACAAGCTTTGCACATATGAACAAATTCCACGCCTTTGCATATCGATTCAGTATGCACGACTTTGAAATATGCGAGGTCGATTCGCGCCGGATTTTATAAGTCCACTTTTTGCCGGTACGCATAATTCAACAATAACCAATTCCAAGTCCGCTTCCATATGTGCACCTTCTACCCAATTAGCGTAAACCATGTAATGGGTGGTGTATCAAGAATCTAAAATGGCTCATGGTGGGTGGTCTCAAATCTATTTCAAAACCACGCAACCATAGATAGACCACTTCATGGTGGCTTTAGCGTTTGCATAGAATTCTTGACTATACTCATCGAATTCAGCATAGAGTGGCGCCAATCCAAACCATCCTCTTTCGCTAATCATATCACATAGTCGACCATCTTTCCCTTCGTGTTTGAAACCCTCTCCTTTACAAATGTTTTGGTCACAATTTATATAATACTCCATTGGGCTTCCAAATCCAGAGAATTTGGTATGATCTACAACATCCTCCCTCGACTCGCTAGAGGAAGACGATGATGAAGAAGAAGAAGAAGAGCGTGCTTTTTTGGACCCATTTTTTGAATGTTGAAGATGAAAATTTTCTTTGAGGATGAGTGATAGCCGAAAAATGAATAACCCCAAACCGATTACATTCTCACTTGGAAACCCTAGTTTTATAATAATGTAGCAATCAATCTGGGTCGGGTTGAACGTGGAAGAATCATGATCACGTAATGAGAGAGATACGCAACTTCAATTTGTAATTGATAGAGAGGAAGAGACGTGCGTGGTGAGGGACCAAGAGATTACGCCTGTTATTTCAAATGAGAGATCCAAATAAGCCACAACACGCTTTTAAAACTTAAAAAAATTTCATGACTCTGTGTCATGTCATCGCTGGCCGCCATTTTTCAAAGGAATATAAATTGCTGCGGCGCCATGAAAGTGGCATTTTCAGGTCCGAGATTATAACGCTACGTGCGCACGATTTTATATAATATATTTATCGCTGTCACAAGCACGACTAAAAAGCCGCAGTCGCTAACTTTCATCTTCCAAAGATCGCAAGAAGAATGAATTCACTCCAAGATACCTACATAATACATCAAATACACACAATTAAGGCATGAATTACTAAATAAAAGCATGAATGACCAAATAAACTCTATACTAATGCATCAAACACCTCTCAATGCAAATTCAACTACACACTCACTTATGCAAACATAACAATCTATCAAAAATGAAATAAAGATGAACTAACTAAAGTAACCTAAACTAAATAAATAAAAAGAAAAAATAGAGATAGAAATAATGGGTTGCCTCCCATCAAGCGCTAAGTTATAGTCAATTAGCTTGACTGCCTCTCAATCTCATGTCAAGAAAGAATTGAGGTGACTTTTCGTCTGGCCACCTCACCACCAAAATAATGCTTCAATCACTGCCCATTCACCTTAAAAGGCTTGTCCGAAACTTATCAAATACTTCAATCGCACCATGCGAAAAGACAGTTTTCACTATAAATGGCCCCGACCATCTCGATTTCAAATTTCCGGAAAAAGTTTAAGTCCGAGTTATAAAGCAAAACCCTTTGTCCCGGCTCAAATGTCCTCTCTATGATCTTTCTGGTCATGCCATTTCTTCACCTTCTCTTTGTACAACTTTTGAATTCTCATATGCCTCAGAATCAATTCATCCAACTCATCGAGTTGAGTAGGCGCTTTCTCCCCAGCAGCCTTTCAAATCAAAATTGAGCTTTCAGATTGCCCAATATGCCTTATGCTCTAGCTCCATAGGAAGGTGACAGCTTTTTTCATACACACAAATTTAAAAGGTGACATGCCCAACGGAGTTTTGTATGCAAATTCTATAGGCCCATACCGCATCATCCAACTTTAACGACCAATCCTTCCTCGTGGGATTCACAACTTTTTCAAGGATTCTTTTGACTTCTCGATTCGACACTTCACTTGGCCATTCGCTTTGTGGGTGATAAGTCAGAAGCAATGCGATGGTTCACCCCATACTTAGCCAACAAAGTCAGAACCGCCTGTTGCGTAAATGACCCTTTCACACCGATGATGGCCCTTGAGTCCCAAATCTCGTGAAGATACTTCTATAAAAAACCGAGGACTACCTTGGCATCATTTGCTCAAGAGTCGCCACTTCTACCCATTTCGAGACATAATCAATCGCGAAAGCAAGATGATGAGATTTTCGCAGAGAAGAAACAAATGGTCCATGAAATCAATCCCCACACATCAAAAAAATTTCTACTTCGAGGATCGTATTCAATGGCATTTCATTTTTTTTTGAAATGTTCCCACTCTCTCGACATCTATCACACCACCGACAAAATCAGATATGCATCCTTGAAAATTATCACCAAGAGAATCCTCGCTTGTAGACTTCAGCCATTGTTCTTTCTCCACCATAGTGACCTCCATACACAATAGAATGACAATCTCTATAAATCCCCTGGCCTCGCTTATATATAATAATACACCTTCTTATCATTTGATCGTAACACATTGTTTAAACAAATAAGGCTCATCCCATATATACCATTTGACATCATGCAAAAATTTCTTCTTTTGATAACCCACCAAGTCGTAAGGTACCATCTTACTCACCAAATAATTCATGTAGTCTCACGAACCATGGCACTTCCCTTTCACCACAAAACAACCGCTCATCCGGAAAGGATTCATTGATCATAACATTGTCGCTCGCCTTCCTTTCCGGATTCTCTAGTCGCGATAAGTGGTCCGCCACTTGGTTTTCAAAGTGTTCTTTCTCGTCCTTGATCTCCAAATCAAATTCTCGCAGAATAAAATCCATCCGATCAACCGGGTTTTCAGATCCTTCTTTGCCACTAAATGTCGAATTATCGCGCGATCCATATACACTATCACCTTTGTGCCAATCGATATGCTCAAAATTTATCAAAGGCGACACCACCACCGCCAATAACTCTTTCTCTCGTGGTGGTGTAGTTCAACTGCATCCGTAAGGGTCTTGCTGCATAATAAATCACATGAAAATCTTCTCTTCCTCTCGCCCTAAAATAGCCCCTCACGGCGTAAATCACTCGCATCACACATCACCAAAATGGCAAATCCTAATGCAAGCAAGAATCACCGGTGTCAAGTTAGTTTCTTTTAAGTGCTCAAATGCGATACACGCAGCCTCATCAAAATTAAATCTGCATCCTTCTCCAATAAACCGCATAGTGGTTTAGTTATCTTGGAGAAGTCCTTGATGAATCATGAGAAACCTCGCATGTCCCGTAAAACTGCGAACACCTTTTATCAAGTAGGTGGTGGCAAGTTCTCAATCAGTTCCAATTTTCCCTATCCACCTCAAGTCCCTTCTTTGAAACCTTGTGTCCCCAAGATGATTCCTTCTTGTACCATGAAATGGCACTTTTCCCAGCTTCAAAGACTAAGTTCGTCTCAACACATCTCTTCAAAACCATAACCAAATTTTCAAGGCATAAATCAAACGAGTCCCCAAGACCGAGAAGTCATCCATAAATACCTCCACATTCTGCTTCCACCATATCCGAAAATATAGCCATCATGCATCTCTCGAAAGGTGGTCGAGCATCAGCACAACCCGAAAAGACATCCTTCTAAAAGCAAAAGTGTCATATGGACATGTGAAGGTAGTCTTTTCCTCGGTCTTCTCGAGCTATCATAATCTGATTGTAGCCTAAATATCCGCCGTAAGGCAATAATACTCATGACCGCTAATCATTCCCAACATCCGATCAATGAATGGTAGTGGAAAATGATCTTTCCTCTTAGCTTTGTTGAGCTCGCAGTAGTCCATGCAGACTTCTCCACCCCATCACTGCTCGTGTTGGAATTAACTCATTATTCTCATTAGTCACGACGGTCATGCCACCCTTTTTTCGTACACACCGCATCGGGCTCACCCATGAGTCATTTGAGATCGGATAGATTATGCCTCAAGATCCAACCATTTCAAGACTCTTTCTTAACCACTTCTTTCATTATCGATTAAGTCTTCTTTGTCGCTCAACCGACGGCTTACTACCATCTTCCAAAGAAGATCTTATGCATGCAAAACGAAGGGTCGATCCTTTGATATCTCGCTATGGTCCATCCAATAGCCGATTTGAACTCTCAAGCACTCGTAGCAGCTTTTTCTTCCTAAAAGATGTTAGTGTGTAAGAAATAATCATCATGTAATTTTGAATCTTTATTTAAAAATGCATACACTGAGATGTTCTCGAAGTGGTTTTAATTCAAGTTCGAGGTGTCTCAAGAGATGGCTTTAATTTTACCGATGACTCTCCAAATTTTGTCAATGGCTCGACAGTGTTTCTAAATTTTCTTGAATTGTGGAGTGGTATCCAGATATTGCATAAAGTTCATCAAGTCTCCTCATCCTCCAAATCAATTTTTCAAAGAATGATACTTCTCAAAGGTTCATAATCCACTAGATTCTCAGATTTCATCATTTAGAACCCGATCCACCAAATCAACCCGAAGCATTCTTCTTCATCTATTGGGAACTTCATTGCTTTGAAGACGTTAAAGGTAACCTCCTTATCATGTACACGCATAGTGAGTTCCCTTTCGCACACGCCTATCAAAGTCCTTCCTGTAGGCTAAGAATGGTCTCCCCAAGATGATTGGTATACTTTTATCTTCCTCATAATCCAAAATGATGAAGTCACCGGAAAAGATAAATTTGTCCACTTTCACCAATACATCTTCAACAATTCCCCGTGGATACGTGATGGATCCGCTACCTAGTCAAAAGAAATGTTTGTCGACTTTGGAGCCGATAATCCCAACCGATTAAACACCGACAAGGGCATCAAATTGATACTTTCCCCAAGATCACATAAACATTTATCAAAGTTCATCTTCCCGATCGTGCATGGAATTGTGAAATCGCCTTTGATCCTTCAAATTTTGAGGTAATTTATGTACCAAGCACCGCACCGCATTCCTCTCACAAGGCCACTGCCTCAAACTCGCCTAATCTCCTCTTCCTCGACAATATACCTTCATGAACTTTGCATAACTTGGCATCTGCTCCAATGCCTCAAATAAAGGTATGTTGATCTCGCAGCTTTTTAAATACCTCCAAGAACTTGTTGAATCGCTTATCTTCCTCTCGCTTATTCAATCTCTCGGATACGGAACCGAGGGTGAACTCGTGGTACCGCAAATTCTTAGGCTTCTCATCCAACTCGCTTTATCTTTCTCTCATGTCGACTCATAATTCTTTGATTTTTTCTTTCTCATCGATCATCGCTTCTCGCCTCACGGCGCACACGGCACTCCTCAAGATAATAAGGCGCTGGCGCATGCGACTTTCGCCTCGCAATGTTTTTCCTGCACCTCAATGTGATCGCTTGACACTCGCTCCTTCCCGCCTCTTCATGGATTTGTCTCAGACATTTGGCAATGAACCCTCGGGCCTCATGTTAAGCATGCTCGCCATTTGCCCCATCCGAGTTTCTAGATTTTTAATAGCCACCGCTTGGCTTTTTTGATCATAACCTCCGTGTTTGCTTATGTACTTCAACATCATCTCCTCCATTTCGATTTCTTTCTTGCCGAGGTGCAGATGGAGTGATGATGTTGTTGTTGTTGTTGAGAAAATCCTTGGTGGAAACGGTGGTTTTGTGTAAACTGTGGTCGAGATGGTTGAGACTCAAATTGTTGATTCTACCAAACCGATTCTCACCGATTCCTTGGTTATTTGACCAACCAAGTTTGATGATTGCGGTTGTTGGGGTTGTATGTGTTCAAAACTGTCCTTGATCTTTCCTGTAATTTCCCACATACCGCATCGACTTCGAAATGATAAAGACATTGATCCGTGGAGTGTGACCCCACACAAATCTCACATAATGAAGGCAACTGCTTTTCACTTTCTCTCTCTCGCCAATGTATCTATTTTCTTCGCCATAGCGCCATCTCGTGCCGATAACCGAGTAATAAAGATCCACTTCCAACAAACTCCGCAACTTTGGGTCAGGGCATCCGAGATGTAGGATTTTGAAAGTCATTTGTCGCCATAGTCTCGATAAGGTTATAGGCCTCTTCATAACTCTTTGCCCATAATGCCCCTCCCCGCAATCCGCATCTACAATAGGTCTCGATCGCCATCCCAATCCATTGTAAAACGTGTTGATCACCATCCAATCTGCATACCATGATGTGACACTTCCTTAAAGATCTCTTTATATCTCTCCCATGCTTCATATAAGGACTCACCTCGTTGTTGCTCAAACCGAGAGATAGTTGTCCTCATCTTCGCAGCCTTTTAGCCATTGGGAAAAACTTGGCTAAGAACTTCGTGCTAAGTCCTCCCATGTAGTAATCGATCCGGCAAAAAGAATGCAGCCAACTTCTCGCTTTATCCTCAAAGAGAATGGAAACAACCTCAGTCTAATAAAGCATCCTCCACACCCCGCAGTATCTCGAATGTATCACAAATCTCAATAAAACTCAACAGTGTTCATTCGGATCATCCGTAGCAAAGACCCCCCAAATCAGCATCAATTCTCGCACCATCCGAATAGTGCCCATTTAATCTCAAAAGTATTTGTCGCTATCGCCGGGCCTCGACTATGCTAGATCAAGTCCATTAATATTCTAGGCATGGAATAGTCCCTTTAGAGCCCTATGCTTTCTCTTTGCTCTCGATTCTTTGTTTCTTCTTCCCATACTAGATGTAGTACCTTAATCGTGCTTGCAAATTTCTCCGCACACTCGCTTCCAACCTCTTCCGCTAATATTACCTCGTACCGTGTCAATTTCGAAATTGATGATCGATCGTGTGCAAAAAATTCTACAAGTACCAAACCAAAAAAAAAAACAAAAATAGAAATGAGATAAGATTAGATTTGTCTAAGTCATACAATATAGCTTAAAATTGATGATAATTATTTAAATTTAAACGCCTTTCCCTAAGAATCTGCCCAAAAAAACTGTTGCCTCTTTTTTTAGTTCTAACAAAAGAGCTCTAACTCATGCAAGTATACATGTGTCAACAAGCAATACAGTAGTAAGTTTAGTATCGATCCACGGAGAAAGTTGCTAAATTAAATTATTATGCATCAACTCTATCACTATTTTTATATGCTTAAACTAATAATTATGATTATGATTGAAATTACTTTAAAATCAAATAACAACTAAAATAAGAATAATAATGAAATAAATCAAATCTGAAATAATGGGATCCTAACTTCATTTAATAATTCATCTAATTACCACCATCATGCAAGATTGTTCACATATCACAGGAAAGTAGCCAAGAGAACTAATGTAGACATAACCATTTTTCAATGCATTATAACCTACTTACACAGCATCCACATGCAATAGACACCATGTAATCATCAATATAACCAAAATCACTATATGTCTATGAAATTGCAACCATATTGAATTTAAGCACAAGCCCTTATTTAACTCATACTATGAAACAAAGATATGTCTATCCGATTCACGAAATACAAAGCTACACAAAATAAATTTCATATACGCATGCTATCATGATTACAATCCATACTGCATGTTATTTTTCAATTCCATACAAGTACCTAAAACGAATGGTGATCAATCATTCATGCATGCAAATAAACCATGATAGAAATTCCTTATGATATGTAAAATAATCCAATAGAATCAAGCATGCAATTAAACTACATATTAAAATCTGTTAGAATCCCATAATGGAGTTTAGTTCATGACTGAACCAAAAGCCATTATGGGATCAAAGCAAAACATGGATAATAAACAAACAATTAAAAGAGAAAGGATAGAATCGATCAAACCCAATTGTTGATTATAATCCAATAAGTAACGCTCAAATCCTCAATAAAATCCAAAAAAAAGAATAAGTTTAGTTCTATCCACAATGATTGAAAATCAAAGAAGAAGTAGAAAATATGAAGTTTAGGCTTTATGGCTTAGTTCTACGCTGAAAATCTCTCCAAAGTGTAAAACCCTAGTTCCAATATGAAAACACACGAAATCACTACATCAATATACGTCCATGACACTAAAATGTACTTGAATAATTGTTTTAATCCAATTACAACTCTTCCAAATTAAAAATTAAAATAAAAGGGTCAAATTTAAATGTTGAACGCATAAGCAAGAGAGATAAAATAATGGGTAGAGCCAGATATCTAATAAGGCATAGACTTTGAAAGAATTTATAATTAACTAACCCGTGCTAACTTCGTTCGGGTTACTCGCTTTTGAGAAGTCACAAAAACGCTCTTCCTAAAAACCACCGACTTTGTTTTGTCCGTATCCGCCTTTGGTGCCACCGTCCCCCAAATTTGGACTTGACTTTGGTGCCGCGACAAAATCGGACTAGGTGACCTTCTTTTCCATAATTGTAACATGCTTTGGACTGCATCACGCAGTTTGGACTGATATGTCCCTCCCCTCCGCATTTGTAACATACAACCGACGATCATTCTCCTTCCTTAACAACAGGTGCTGGTGCTGACATTTTTCCATCATTGTTGAATCTCCTCTTCTTGAAATTTCCACTCCTAATATCTTGGCCATGATTACCACCAAAGTGCTTACCATTCTTGGCATGATAATTTCCCCCACGATGGTTATCATTGTTCCGATGGCCATTGCCACCGGTACGATTATTATCGTTGCCTTTTGGTTGGGCTGGCTCATTATCGCGCTCTAATAACTGAGCCCAATTCACTACATCTGAATACAAACACAATTTGTGAGAAATGAGGTATTGACGTATATCGGGTTTTAAACCTCTTAGAAACATTCGCGTCATTCGCTCTTCATTATCGAACAAATGGGATGCAAACCGGAATAACTCCGCAAATTTAGCCTCGTATTGCGACATGATCATATTGTTTTGATCCAACTTGATAAACTCCACCTCCTTCATGTGACGAATACTTTCGGGAAAGTACTTGTCGTTGAATAGCTCTTGGAACTTCTCCCAAGACATCTTGAATGCGTCAGGCTGGGTACGTTTTACAGATTTCCACCAGTAATCTGCCTCTTCACGTAACTAAAAGTGGCAAAGGGAACCTTTTGCTCCTCGGAGCATCCCAAGACATCAAATATCTTGGTGATATGCTTTAACCACGTCTCCGCCTTAAGTGGTTCTGGCTTTCCCAAAAACTCCGGTGGTCCGAGCTCCTTGAACTGCTTAGCGGTGACCGAGTGCGTGGTTGCCATTATTTCCACCTATATTTTGAGCAGAGTCTCTCTTACGATGTTGCATGAATTGCATAAAGCCTCTGAACATCCCATCGTTCATCATTTGATCGGTTGTTATTATTTACGAGGATTATTGTCTTCCTGTTGCACATTATCCTGGGTATTGATCGTTGGTGACTCAACGGTCTCATGTGCTTCATTGCTGATCTCAACATTTTTAGATGCCATTTTCAAACATTGTCACAAAACAAGGGTTAATTAACATATCACATATTATCCCTATACTCTAACCGACCAATTAAATACCAAATAGACTTAGGTAGGTCATACTAGCGAAGGAATTTCTCGTCTCTCCCCTCCTAGTTCTTGTCTCACATCTCAGCCAGGGATCATATCCCTAAGCTGTGATACCAACTGTGACGCCCCCAAAATAGGTATACATCACTTGTAAAATCCCAAATTTTACAAATAAAGATTTAATTTTCTTGAAATATTATTTTAAATATTATGGTGTGGATTTGAGATAATGTTATAGTTATGAGTAGTATTTATAAATTTTGCAAAGTATGCAAGTTGTTATATAATATTCGATTGGTTAGGGAATAATCATTTTAACGGGGAATATTAGATTTCGATTTATTAATCATTGGTGGACCCAAGAATGGAATTATTGTTTGATTGAGAAAAAACGACAAAAAATATTTTTAAGAAAATAATGGCGGAAGTTTTATTGTTAAAAGCTGTTGAACTACTCTCATTAGTAAAAATGCGATGTCGATGTGATTGCATAGTAGCTTACCAGGTATTGATTATTGATGCTTTCAGAGAAGTCAACGAGTTTTGTTCAATTATTGCTTTAGTAATTGTTGCATAGTATCTCACGTTATTTGATTCAATTATTGTTGGTATTTTATATATTATTAAATAAATAATTGAGATGACAAAGTTATTAATATTATTATTTGTAATATAAACGATGTCTAGAAGTTCTTACGCGAGGAGAGGTTTGTCACCTAATTGCGGCTACTGATATGGAAAAATCCTTATTGAAAAGCCCCTCTTTCACAGGAACGACACGAGTCGATTAATATTTTGAATTATAATAATGATGATAAATGTTGTTAAATATATTGAGGTGTCTTTTTATGAAGTCACTAAGGAATATATATATATATATATATATATATATATATATATATATATATATATATATATATATATATATAAATTTTGTTTTATTAGTATTATTAATGTAATAAAATGAAAAGCTTTTTATATAAAACAAAATACTTTTATAAAGTTATTTGTTTTATTAGACAATAATTAGAATATATTATATTTTATTATGCATAAGTTCTGCATAGTGTTTTGCATAGTAAAATCTTTTTATATAAAATGCAGAATACTTTTATAAAGTTATTTGTTTTATTAGACTATAAATAGAATATATTATATTTTATTTAAAAGATTTTGTTTTATTAGAATAATTTATTAATCTTGCATAGTAAATCAATATGGACCGAATCCATTTAAAAAAGTAAATCAATCTGACCGTTCATGAATTAGTTACTATTCAGGTCCATTCTCCTATAAATAGAAACTCATTCCTTCATTATTTCTTACGAATTCAATTTGAAACTCTAGAGAGAAACTATAGAGAGAAAGAAGAAAAGTATTCGCTACTTCACTACTCCTATATCCAGTTTTTTCTAAGGTAAGGGTATTATTTCTTTTGTATTCATGAAGAGAACTTACATTATTCCATTCTTTATTATTACATTGGAATAACTTTGTATACTGTGACCACTCTAGTATACATGGTGAAATTTTGTTGTTATTCCATTCTTTATTATTACATTTGGAATAACTTTTGCTACATCTTAATCTGCATACATGGTGAAATTTTGTTGTTATTCCATTCTTTATTATTCATTTGGAATATCCTCGGTTGCAAATTTTGCACGACACAGTTACATTCTTTATTATTACGCCGGAATATCCATATACGTGCGCTTACGCATGACTCGGTTCCATTATTTATTATTCGCGTAGAACTCGCTCACATGCGTGCGTTTACGCATGACACAGTTCCATTCTTTATTATTCTATTGGGAATAACCTGTCTGTGCAGTCTATCGCACGCATGGTGAATCCTTCTTTATTCCATTCTTTATTATTCTGTTAGAATAATCTGTCTATGTGGATTACCACATGCATGGTGAATGATCTTTTGTATTCATTCCTTATTAAATTGTAGAAATGTTCTGTATACATGGCATACCGCATGGCGGGCAAAAATCCATTTGCAGTTTCATATATTCTATTATACTCAGTTGGTTAAAGTTTTGGCTTCTATAGTCCATGAAATTAGTAGAATATCCTGGATATTTGCGCTTCATCCAGTATCTTTTCATGGAAATATTCATCTAGCATTCTTGAATTTTACTCCACAAAGCAGTATCATGACAATTTGGACGTTATTGGTTCCTGGATAAATTAATTCTTGAACTTGTTTTATTGAATTCTTATATCATTGTCATCATCCTCATGTTTATATTATGTTGAAAGCCATATGTGGCCTGTAGTGCATAGATGGACTTGGTGTGATTATGACAAGGGATTATTCGGTATAATCATAACCGTAATATTACAAATGATGTGGTAAAAGTCCTCATTGGCCCGTAGTGCATTGATGGACAGTTGTTGGCATGATCATGACCATTGATGAATACACAAATATCCTTGGCCCGTAGTGCATGGATAATTTGTGGTTGTGATACTAATGAATATCATTGGCCGTAGTGCAGGGATGATGTGGTTTATTTATTAAGCTGAGTCTCAGCAATAAAAGTGATGAAAAAACCTTTTAAATCATAGAAGATAGTAGATTTTATTCTCTAGTTTACTCTTTTAATGAATTGCTTATTCCGCTGCAGTTAAACTTGATTTGTTATATTGTATCAGTTTAACACTATTGAAGGCTAATGATAATTTATCCTGCATTATCTTAGTCATAATATTTCTTACTGAGCTAGTTGAGCTCACCCTTTTACTTTCATTGTTCTCTTCAGGAAATGAGAACGTAGCAGGGACTAGTCGGGGAACGGAGTGACGGTCCAGATGATAGCATTAGTAGTCCTCACTATTCTATGAAATAGTGTGTTAATAAATGTATTGAGGACATATTTTGAGTTTGAATACTGTCTATAAGACAATATTTGTATTAAAACTCACAACTCATGTCAATAATCAGGATAATGTGCATCAGGAAGGCGACAATCCTCATGCAAACAACAACACTGACCAAATGATGAACGATGGAATGTTCAGAGGCTTTATGCAATTCATGCAACAACGGACAAGAATGGCTCCTGTCCAAAATGCAGGTGGAAACACTGGCAACTCTCGGACGGTCACCGCTAAGCAGTTCAAGGAACTGGGACCACCGGAGTTTTTTGGAGAGCCAAAACCACTTAAGGCGGAGACGTGGATAAAGCAGATCTGCAAGATATTTGATGTCTTGGGATGTTCCGAGGAGCAAAAGGTTCCCTTTGCCACCTTCATGTTGCGTGCAGAGGCAGATTACTGGTGGGAATCTGTAAAGCGTACTCAACCTGCCACACTGAAGATGACTTGGGAGAAGTTCCAAGAATTATTCAACGACAAGTACTTTCCTGAAAGTATTCGTCACATGAAAGAGGTAGAGTTCATCAAGCTGGAGCAAAACAACATGACCATGTCGCAGTATGAAGACAAGTTTGTCGAGTTGTCCCGGTTTGCGTCCCATTTGGTTGATAATGAGGAGAGAATGACGTGAATATTTTTAAGAGGTTTGAAACCCGAGATACGTCAATATCTTATCTCTCATAAACTTTGTTTATATTCAGATGTTGTGAATAGGGCTTAGTTATTGGAGCGCGATAATGAGTCAGCACAACCAAAAGGCAACGACCAACAACACGATAATAATCGCAAATGCCGTGGCAACGCCATGGAACAATGATAACCATCGTGGGGAAATTATCATGCCAAGAATGGTAACCACTTCGGTGGTAATCATGGCCAAGATAAAAGGAGTGGAAATTTCAAGAAGAGAAGATTTAATGATGATGGAAATACGTCATTTTGTTGTTAAGAAGGAGAACGACCATCGATGTCGTATGTTTCAAATGCGACAGGGAGGGACACATCCGTCCAAACTGTCGCTTGAGAATCCAAAGTGTGTTTCAATTGCGGAAGAGAAGGTCACCTGGCTCGATTTTGTCGTGTAGTGAAGTCAAGTCCAACTAGGATAATGATGCCAAAGGATGTCTCAGATAAGTCAAAGCCGGTAGTTTAAGTGAGAGCGTTTGTCGAGGAACCCAAACGAAGTTATCACGGGTAAGTTAATCATAAATGCTTACGAAGTCTATACCTTATTCAATACCAGTTCTACCCATTCTTTTATCTCTCCTGCTTGCGCTCAACGTTTAAATTTGACTCCGGAGAAGTTAAACTTTGACTTATCTGTTGAAACTCCGTTAGGAGAAACCTTCATTACCTCCACTGTTTATAAGTCTTATTTGATTCATATCGATACCCTCACGTTACCTGTCGATCTTATCTCTTTGAAAATACTTGCCTTTGATGTAATTTTAGGAATCGATTGGTTAACTACTCATCATGTCAAAATTGATTATTTTCGTAAGGTTGTTAGCTTTTATTTTCCTAACCAACCTGTTATGCGAATTCAAGCAATCAAACCACTAAAGTTAATCACTGTTATATCAAGCCATAAGTAAAGAGCCCCGAGCCTTTCGCTGGTAACTTCCTTGTGTGGAATGCACCGAAGCCAAACTTTCTGTAGGGGACGCTGTGAATGACAGTGGCAAGTTGATAGGTATCAATGTGACGTGTTATCCACGTCTTGGATGAGGGTCACAGTTTTGAATGATATTTCTATCGTTAATAAATTTCTTGACATATTTCTGAAGACTTCTTGGCCTACCACAGAGCGTGAAATCGAATTTTGTACTGACCCCAGTACAAAACCCATTTCTAAAACCCTTAAATATTTCTTCAACCAAAACGAACGTATAATGCGCCAAGGACGTTGGCTCGAGTTGTTGAAGATTACGACTATACCATTCAATATCATTATGGAAGAGCGAACGTGGTAGCTGACGCGTTGAGTAGAAAATCGTAAGCGTTTACGAGTGCGATGTTGTTAACATAAAAACTCATTTCGTATAACTTACAAATGATGAAGATATAGTTAAAGACTCTAGAGACCCACGTGAAGATAACGAATATACGAGTAAAATCAACTTTAATCGATAAAGTTAAAGCCGCTCAAATTACACACCTGGAGCTGATGAATAAGAAGAAGAAGGTTCAAGAAGGCGTTATTCTAAAAGTAAGAGTCGATGAATAGAGGAAATCTCAACCCTCGATTTTAATTAGCCCATTTGAAATCCTCGATCGAGTAGGAACTGTGGCCTATTGACTCGTTTTACCGCCAAATATGTTGCGTGTTCATAATGTTTATCACGTACCGATGTTACGTAAATATGTGGACGACCCGAACCACATTATAAATTTAGAATCGGACGAGATAGCGGATAATTTAACGCATAAAGATGTAGCTGTTAAAATCCTGGAATATATTATATGCTTAAAGGTTATACCTCAAGAGTTAGAATCTGACGAAGTGTCCTCATCTGTTAAATATACAGTGCGTCGCGTAAATTTCGGTAAATTTCAAAAGGAGGGGAGATTGTAAAATCCCAAATTTTACGAATAAAGATTTAATTTTCTTGAAATATTTTTTTAAATATTATGGTGTGAATTTGAGATAATGTTATAGTTGTGGGTAGTATTTATAAATTTTGCAAAGTATGCAAGTTGTTATATAATATTCGATTGGTCGGGGAATAATTATTTTAACAGGGAATAATCGTACGACGACACAATCATTGGTGGACCCCGCAATGGAATTATTGTCGGATTGAGAAAACGACAAAAAAATATTTTTATGAAAATAACGGCGGAAGTTTTATTGTTAAAACTGTTGAACTACTCGGTAGTAAAAGTACGATGTCTACGCATGGTTTGCATAGTAGCTACGGTATTGATTATTGATGCTTACGTGAGAAGTCAACAGAGTTTTGTTCAATTATTACTTGATTAATTGTTGCATAGTATCTCACGTTATTTGATTCAATTATTATTTGTATTTTATATATTAAATCAATAATTGAGATGACAAAGTTATTAATATTATTATTTGTAGTATAAATGATGTCTAGAAGTTACGCTAATGAGAGGTTTGGTCACTAATTGCGCCGCCAATAGGAGAAAATCCTTATTGGAAAGCCCCTCTTTCTTGGGAACGACACAGTCGATTATTATTATGAATTATAATAATCTTTGATAAATGTTGTTAAATATATTGAGGTGTCTTTTTATGAAGTCACGGAAGTTTATATATATATATATATATATATATATATATATATATATATATATATATATATTGTCTTATTAGTATTATTAATGTAATAAAATAGAAAAGCTTTTATATAAAAGCGAATACTTTTATAAAGTTATTTGTTTTATTAGACAATAATTAGAATATATTATATTTTTTATGCATAGTGTTTGCATAGTGCTGCATAGTGTTTGCATAGTAAAAAAATTTTATATAAAATAGAATACTTTTAAAAATTTATTTGTTTTATTAGACTATAAATAGAATATATTATATTTTATTTAAAAGATTTTGTTTTATTAGAATAATTTATTAATACTGCATAGTAAATCAATATGGACCGTCTATTTAAAAGTAAATCAATCTGGACCGTTCATGAATTAGTTACTATTCAGTCCATTCTCCTATAAATAGAAGCTCATTCCTTCATTATTTTTACTGAATTCAATTTGAAACTCAAGAGAGAAACTATAGAGAAAGAAGAAAAGTATTCTACTACTTCACTACTCCTATATCCGCTTTTTCTAAGGTAAGGGGTATTATTTCTTTCGTATTCATGAAGAGAACTTCTGTTATTCCATTCTTTATTATTCTGTTGGAATAACCTGTATACGCGGACTACTGTATACATGGTGAAATTATGTTGTTATTACATTCTTTATTATTCTGCTGGAATAACTTGTCTATCTAATCCGCATCGTGGTGAAATTCATTGTTATTCCATTCTTTATTATTACATTTGGAATATCATGCCGGTCTGCAATTTTGCACGACTTGGTTCCGTTCTTTATTATTACGTGGAATATCCTATCTGTGCGTTCGCATGACACAGTTCCATTCTTTATTATTACATTGGGAATAACTTTTATGCGGTAGTCTATCGCACGCATGGTGAATCCTTCATTATTCCATTCTTTATTATTACATTGGAATAACTTTGTCATGTGGATTACCACATGCATGGTGAATGATCCTTAGTATTCATTCCTTATTAAATCGTGGAAATGATCTGTATACGTGGATTATCGCATGGCGGGCAAAAATTCATTTGCGCTTCATCCAGTATCTTTTCATGAAAATATTCTTCTGAGCATTCTTGAATTTTACTCCTGAAGCGATATCATGTTGACAATTTGGGCGTTATTGGTTCTGGATAAATTAATTCTTGAACTTGTTTTATTGAATTCTTAAATCATTGTCATCATCCTCATGTTTATATTATGTTGAAAGTCATCTGTGGTCTGTAGTGCATAGATAGACTTGGTGTGATTATGACCAAGGATTATTCGGTATAATCATAACCGTAATGTTACAAATGATATAGTAAAAGTCCTCATTGGCCCGTAGTGCATTGATGGACAGTTGTTGGCATGATCATGACCATTGATGAATACACAAATATCCTTGGCCCGTAGTGCATGGATAATTTGTGGTTGTGATCTTAATGAATATCATGGTAGTAGTGCATGGATGATGTGGTTTATTTATTAAAATTTGAGTCTCGGCAATAAAGTGATGAAAAAACCTTTTAAATCATAGAAGATAGTAGATTTTATTCTCTACTTGACTCTTTTAATGAATTACTTATTTTGATGCGATTAAACTTGATGTTTGTTATATTGTATCGGTTTAACAACTTTGAAGAAGGCTAACGATAATTTATTACGCATTATCTTAGTCATAATATTTCTTACTAGGCTATGAAGCTCACCCTTTTACTTTCATTGTTCTCTTGAGAAATGAGCGTGGCGAGGGACTAGTCGAGGGAGCGGGTAGCGGTCGGATAATAGCATTAATAGTCCTCACTATTACATGAAATAGTGTGTTAATAAATGTATTGAGGACTTATTTTGAGTTTAAATCTTTATGTCAGAAGATAATATTTGTATTAAAACTCACACTCATGTTGTATATTTAAGATTGTATTTGTATTACATACCATGTATTTGGCCACTCGGAATAGGTGATGTATACCTATTTTGGGGCGTCCATCACCCATCTTGAGTTGTCAAATACATGGTACAAAATACAAATAAAACTTAATTATACAACTGTCATGTAAATACGACAAAATATATGCTATGAGTTTTAATACAAATATTGTTATCTAGACAATATCCACACTCAATGGAGTCCTCATTACATTTATTATCACACTATTTAATGAATAGTGAAGACTACTAATGCTATCATGCGGACCGTAAGCTTCGCTTCCCATCGTCCCAACTATATTCTCATTTCTCAAGAGAATAAAGAAAGAAAGGTGAGCTCAACTAGCCCATGAAAAATATTATGACTAACATAATGCAAATAAATTATCATTAGTCTTCAACAATGTTAAATTGATAAAATACAATAGACATCAAGTTTAATCTATAGCGAATAAGTAATCCATTAAGTATCAAGTAGAGCATGATATCTACTATCTTCTATAATTTAAAATATTTTCATCAATTTTTATCATGAGACTCGACTTAATAAATAAACCACATCATCAATCATCCATGCACTACGGGCCAAGATATTCATTAAATCATCAATGGTCATGACTATACCGAAATAATCCTCGTCATAATCATACCATAAATTGTCCATCAATGCACTACAAAGCACCGAGGACTTTTACCACATCATTTACAACATTACGGTCATGATTATACCGAATGATCCTCGGTCATAATCATACCAAGTCCATCTATGCATCGTAAGCCAAAGATGATTTTCATCACAATATAAGCATGAGGATGATGACAATGATATAAGCATTAATCAAACGAAAACAAGGATAAATATTAAAGACTTTAAATTTATCCAAATATTATCAATCACTTAATAAACTCATCATCTAATATTATTAATATTATAACAATATTTTAATAACTTCTTAAACTTATAAACAATTTATTTCAATTGTATACACTTTACCAAATAATGTATTTTAATCATTTAAAAATACCATACTCATAAGATTTCATCACCAATGATCAAATCCCTCATCAAAAATCTGCATATACCCTATATAGGATTTCCAAGCCATAAAATCCTATTTTCCAATTTTGTTACTTCACATAACATATTTAATTCATTTACTCATAACTAGTTCATTTTCATGAAAAATACCAAATCAGTCCCAAAAATATTTCTTTTCTGGGATTTAGCAGAATATAGTCCCATATTGAACATATATTTTTCTCATAATTTTTAAAATTCATTTACTATTTTTTATATGACCAAAACTGTCAAATATTTAGACATTTATCATAAATTATACTTTTGTCCAAAAATTTTGAAATTTACAAGGTATACTCTTGTTATATATATGTACTCCCAATAAATATTTCACCAATTTTGGAGTTAACCACAAAGAGTTATAAGGGTTTACTTTAAAATAGTCTTTTCCCATAAAATCCATAACTCTTAATTTATACATCCAAAAATCGTCATTTTTGGACACAATCTAGAAAACTCATCAAATTATCATTTTAAATTTTTTCAGAATTTTTGAGGGTCAGAAAAATTACGAAATGCCCCTGGCAGAAACCCCTTTTGAATGAAAATATTATTCATATGAATACAAAGGATCATTCACCATGCATGCGGCAATCCACATAGACAGGTTATTCCAACAGAATAATAAAGAATGGAATAATAGAAGAATTCACCATACATGCGATAGACCTTGCAGACATGAGTTATTCTCAGCGAATAATAAAGAATGAAACGATTCATGCAGTAAACCGCATGTATGTGATATTCAACAATGAATAATAAAGAATAGAACGTGTCATGCGTAAACCGCACAAACAGGATATTCCAACAGAATAATACGGAATGGAATAACAAAGAATTCACCATGCATGCGATAGACCGCACAAACAGGTTATTCCAACAGAATAATAAAGAATGGAACCAGGTCTAGCGTGTAATCCACTTACAGACAAGATATTCCAACAGTAATAATAAAGAATGAAAAAAATGTAAAGAATTTCACCATGTATGTGGTACTTCAAGATGAGCAGTTATTCCAACATAATAATAAATAATGAAATAACGTAAGCTCTCTTCATGAATACGAAAGAAATAATACCCTTACCTTAGAATAAAGTTTGGATCTTTGGAATAGAGGTATGAAACTTCTCTTCTTTCTCTCTATAATTTCTCTCTATAATAATTGCTCTAAAGCTTTAGTGAATTGGTGAGAAATGAAGGAAGAATGAGCTTCTATTTATAGGAAAATATAGTTTCGATAATTGCACATTTTGGGGCTCGAAATATTACAATACAATACCTTCAACTTTTCTTTTATTTTTTAGTTTAGTCCTGCAAGTATTATCAAACTTGCACCACCTCCCCTAATAGTAAATCATGTGAATCAATAGTAAATCATGTGAATCAATAGTTCTAGACATTTGAAAATACGAATTACAGTATAGTACCTTCATCTATACCTCCATTTTAACTTAGTCGTACAAGTATTATCAATCTTGCACTGACTCCCCTAATAGTAAATGAATGTGACTCAATAGTACACACATGTGAACAAATAGTTATATAAGCATGTGAATTAGTAGCAATTAATTGCTCATTTATCCGATTAATTATCCAATTTATCAATATAACCCCAATACATCAATTATCATCGGAATAGATGTCGATTTCCACTAACACTAATAATTCCAACACAATAGAACTATCAATTTCATCTTTAATCAAACACGAACTTATTCATCAATAATATTATAACTCACAATATTTAACAACCAGTCGCTTCCCGGAAGAGGGGGCTTTTCGATAAGGATTTCTCCTTATTGGTAGCGCATTAGATGACCAAACCTCTCCTTGTGAACTTCTAGAAATTGTAAATATTGTAATTTAATAATATGAATAACTTTGTCGTCTCAATTATTGATTTAATAATATATCATATTATCTTTGATAATCTTGTGACAATAATCGAATCAATAATATGAGAGATATGATGCAACAATTCTTTGTAGTTAATAATTGAGTATAAGCGAGTGACTTCGTAAGCATCAATAATCAATCCAGTGCGTACTATGCAACCACGCCAGACATTCTTTATTACTTTTACTACCGGGTAGTTCAACAATTTTAACGGTAACACTTTCGTAGTTATTTTTATAAAAGATAATTACGTCGTTTTCTAACTACGACAATACTTTTACGTTATGGGGTCCACTAATGATTGTGCCGTCGTCTGAATATTTCCAGATAAAAAGAATATTCCCCACCAATCGAATATTATATAACCACTTGCTTACTTTGCAAAATTTGTAAATATTACCCACAACTATAACATTATATCAAATCCACACCATAATATTTAAAAAAAATATTTCGAGAAATTTAAATTTTTATTCATAAAATTTGGGGTCTCACATTATGCATATACATGGTGTACGCGAGGCTGATCCCCTCAAGTACTTATTCTATATCCAGTAACCAAAGGGTCAATCAGCTGTTGATTCCATTAGAGTTTTATAGTTCAAAGTCTACTTCACTATCAATAATTCTAAAAAGAAATCATTATCATTGCTTCCAATATTCATATTGTTGAATCCTTCAGATATTCATATTGTTGAATTCATTGTCAGATATTTTCCATTCATCATGATATATCCTTATTATTGTATTTAAACTTGCTAAGCAAACTTATTGCTCATCCTTGCTATATCATGAATTATATTGCAGCTAAGCCCGAGACCTCAGGAAAGGACAAGGGTAAAGGAAAGATGTAGAATAGTTGCGACGAGCAGACTTTACTTTATGCCTAGTTTAAATTACTGTTATGTAATATAAACCCTAATGACTATTTTAGGGTATGTTTGTAAGATTGTATTAAGGTTATCGAATCTTGGGACTAGTAACACGTTTTGAATGAATGATGTACGTTTATTATATTTCGTATTTTAGTTATCATATGTTGTTTAGAGGTGGGTGTTTGTATTTTATCATGATGACCAGACTGGGGTCAAAGGACCCAAATTCGGGGGTGTCACGGGTTGGTATCAAAGTTGTAGGTTATAAATGTTAGGAATGCGAAACCTAGGGTATAACCTTAGTAGAAAACTCATGCAGAGTATGTAAGTGATGGGTCGAGGAAATCCATCAAGTTTTATTATGATATTGAAGTTGTTTATTTAAATCAAAAATGGTTGATAGAGGTCTTAAACTTCTTAATGCTAACATGGATAGCATATCACATAAAGCCTAATAGTTTTCTTCCTTTCCTCACATCATGCCGCTTAGAAGACTACCGCGAAACCAGAGGGAGGAAGGATCCGTTAACAATGGTGGAGGGGAAGATGTTGATCCAATGCACAACTTCGTTAACTTGTTAATGAGGCAATGCAAAATAGACCCCCGCCAGCAACAGGGTAGCCGGGACAACACTTGGCTAGCTTTAAGGACTTTAAATTGGTAGGACCACCGGAGTTCCGGGGAACCTTGGACCCAATTGAAGCCCAGACATGAATAAAAGAAATGGAGACGGTGTTTGAGGTCGCACGAGTGGCTGAAGCACAGAAGATGAGTTTTGCAACTTTCATGATGAAGGGCGAAGCTAATTATTGGTGGAAAGCTAATAAGGGACGAGCAGGCGAATGAGTTATTCCTTGGGACAGATTTAAGGAGCTCTTCCTCGAGAATTACTTCTTGGAGAATACACAATAGGATATGGAAGTTAAGTTTCTAGAACTGAAGCAAGGTAGTATATCTGTCGCAGAGTACGCGACAAAATTTAACGAGTTAGCCCGATTCGCTTCACATCAGGTTGATACGGAGGCCATAAAGATAAGGAGGTTCAAATTAGGATTGAAAACATGGGTGTGGAAAGAAATGGTTGTATTAAAGATTAAGACTTATTCTGATCTATTGGAAAGGGCTATCATTGTCGAAGGAGGCAATGAAGCCATCGCTCGATTCAAACAAAAAAGAAGGCCGGTCAGGAAGGACAAAATGGGGAAAGCAGCGGAGGCAGCAACCCCAATAAGCATAAATGGACGAAGAGCCAATCCTCTGGAGGTAATAAGTCCGGGGGGAGGCCAAGAAGAGTATAAAGTGCAACAACTGTGGGAGGAATCACTCGGGGGAGTGCATGAAAGGAAAGAGTGTTTGTTATCGTTGCAGACAACCGGGGCACATGGCTCCTCAGTGTCCGAATAAGCAGAAGGGAGGATGTTTGTAACGACCAAGAAATTCGGATCCTTTGTAAAATAATTTTATTTAATAAAATAATGAATAAAATTATGTTATTTGTTATTATTATGTGTTAGTAATAAGAATGTCGTTTTATAACCTAGAAACATCGGAACGTCGTAGTATTTTAACTACGCAAAGGAATTAAAGTGTTTGAATTTCCAAGACGAAAATAAAAGTTTTCCGAGAAATTTTCTGAAAAACACTATTCATCGATTTCTGCTCAGGAATTATTTTTGAACTTCCGAGAAATACGTAATGTTATAATATCAATGTGAGATGGATTATGTAATAATAATCTAAGTATGGAAAACGCAATATTTCGCATGCGGACTTAATTAGAGAACGTTAGGAATATCAAGCGTTAAGAAAATAATGTGATGATCGTATGATACGTATGTATTGTACGAGGTATTGAATATGAAGTATTGTACGAATATGTACGAAGGATGGCATATCGTATATTGAGAATTAATATACGAGTAAGAATACGAGTATAATACGTAAAGAAATTGTAATAAGGTTTTTAGCCAAATGAATTGGACTTGTAGGATTGTTAGCAATTTGTAAAGTCCAATGGAATTAATGTGTAAGCCCAAGTATGTATAATGTTAGAGCCCAAATGGTTGTTAATAAGGAATCCAAGTAAATTGGTAATACAAGCCCAAAGTTAAGTTAGGTTAATTAAATCTAAGCCCAAGCTAGGATCCATTAGGTTGTAGTGACCCATGGGGCAATCCATGTTAATGTAGTTAATCTTGGTGACCAAGACATTTGAGTAATGACCAAGATATAAGTGTAATGACTAAGTAAAGGATAAGTGTTGTGATTAGCAAGTAATGAATAGTAAGGAGGTGACTTAAAGAGGTGGGATGACATAATGACTAAACTACCCTAACCTTTTTTAAAACGCTGAAAAAACGTTGTGGTTTCAGTTAGAAAAACGTCGTGGTTAAGAATGTTGTCTATTTGACACCCTTACACAACGTTTTTAAAACGTTGTAGTTAAACACAATACACAACGTTTTTTAAGAAAAAACGTTGTAGATTTATTTTTAAAAAATTAACAAATGCTTAAAAACGTTGTAGAAGGTATGATTTCACAACATTTTTTGGATAAAAATGTTGTTTAGTATATCAGACAACGTTTTTTAAATGTTGTAGATAAAAAAAAGAAAAAAAAGAATGTTGTTCACCTATATTACTAATGTACCTGCAATATGCTAATACCATGATATATAGCCAAAATATATCAACCATTCAAAATACATCCCAATAATACCATTCGTTTATAATTTCAAATTACTACATCCACAAAATATATACCAAACTATCCATATATACATCTCAAATTCACATCACACAAATTATCTTCTGCAGGGGTATTTAGTAATTACTTAATTATCTTCCGCAACCACGGTACTGACCTCACCTTTCTCAAGCAGATGATAGAAAACTTTGGCATTCCAGTGATACTTCTTCCATGCCAAACCAACAATACAGCCCATTAAAGCTGCCACAGCTATCTCCTTCACCAAATTTGGTCCCTTCAGTGTCACATGAGGAATCCTACCACCACCCATTTAATTGCAGCACCAAATAACAACCTGCATCCATGCCAATTTAATTGGAATTATGAGGGAATTATGAGGAGGAACAGCAGAAAGTACCACAAGCCTTAAACAGAAAAATCACTCAACCAAACGAGTACTGTCCCAAAAATATAATTCTTGGATACTGACTATACAACCTAGAAATTCTACACATTCTACACAGAAAAACAAGTAAATACAGGACCTTCAAGAGTTTTTTGGTTTGTTTGTTACAATATAACTGTCTGTCGGCTCTGCAGTATAGCACAGCGCATCACTAGGCGCTAACTATTACTGCTGCAGCAGCCTCGGCAGTCCTGCTCCCTTTCCCCCTTTTTGCAAGTTTTATAATCTTTGATCCATAGGTTAGTTTACACCTAATTATAGTTATAATATACATGGCTTAAGCAGTCTAATGAGACATGGCTTCGAATTTGTTTATAAGGACTCTATTATTCTACTCTGACCAACAGTTTAGCACTCAACTCACCAATGATTAATAACAATTCAGAAATGAGAATGGAGCCTCTATAGCAAAAGAAAGTTGATAAATGAGTGCCAAGTATTATTATTGAAGATGAGTAATTTCCAACATACTACAATTTCTTCAAGCTCCTCCTTAGCCTCGTCAATACCAACAACATCAGAAAATGTGATACTTTCTCCTTGTTCAGTCACCTTTGCCACACCAGAGCTCCCAGACTTGCGTTTTCTAAGCTGACCAGCTGTCTGCTGTAAAAATGAAGCAAGTAATCACTCAACATTCACTATGAAGAAATTGGTAAAGCAAGTAATCACTCAATTCTCTGGGCAGCCTTCTCTCCTAGGCCATACTTCAAAAGCATGGCAGCACTTAGCATTGATGCTAAAGGATTTGCTTTATCCTGCAAGTATTAACAGAAAATATGTTACAAACCTTGTCCCAAAAAAAAACTTCAATAATAAGTAATACTACTATCTAGAGAAGACTACAATGTTCATGTTTTCAATGGAAAGAAGAAAACCAGAATGCTGTGAATTTTACCTGTCCAGCAATATCAGGAGCAGAACCATGTATGGGTTCATATAGTCCAGGTCCCTACAGATCCAAAATGTCGTTGTATATCTCTGAAGCGTAAGTTTGTGAAGGCTATATGAATAACCAATATAATGCAATAGAATTCTTAAAAGCTTACCATTGTGTTCAAAACAATTTTGTCCTTTGTTAAATCAGTGGTTGTGCATTCAATGAACACATTCTTCGTCTTTAAAGTAATGGCTGAATGTGCACCAAAAAATAACTGTGCTCCGAACAAGCAAAACATAGAAAACTACTAGTTACCTGCCATCTTGTAACATAGAAGCCTTCAGGGAGCGTTATAAGGTCTTCATGCAGACGTGGTGTCATGAATGGCACACCCAGCGTTGCAATTCCAAGGACCCTCTCTTGATGGCAAAGGGCAAATTGGTAAGCAACCGTGGCTCCAAAATCATGACCAATAATAAAAACCTGTAGACAAGGAGCTGGATATCACATTTTCTTTTAAAATCACTTAAATTATTAGGACTACTTATTTGAGCATCTGATGATGTAATTATTGACAGATGAAAACACTCACTCATGTATAAAAGGCAAGCAACTACCAGTTTGTCTTCTCTATTAAAACTTTTGAAACACAAATAGGTTCTAGAATATTAAAAGTTGCAAAGGGATTGCTCACAACAGAAAGTATGTTTATTCACAAACGGAAGCTAATTGTAACATAAATAACTACATATCAAACAAAAAATAAAATGAGGTGGACGCTTTATCAACTAACAGATAAAGGGGGATTGCTGGAAGATGATTGATAAAGGAATGTTTACAAATGGAAACACGAGAAAACAGAAAATGGAAAGAGGGAAATGCATACCAAGAGTGGTGAGGTGATACGCTTTTCAACAGCAAGAACAACCCCTTCCTTAGTCTTCAATCCAATTGCAGTTGAACCTAACTTCAACAGTAGTCAAGCCCCACATAAAAAAAATCACTTGCAAAAGGATTTCTACCAATCCAGCAACTAAATCAAGCAAATAACAATCAACATACAAATAGCAAAGGTGCAGATATTATTACCTTGATAGCCTCAATAGCATATTCAACCTGAAATAATCGACCTTCGGGAGAGAAGGTATTCACACCTCTGTCGTACTCGGTCCTTTAACCAATAATTTCAGAGAGAGAAAATCAGTAGTAAGTATTAATGCAATAGACAAGTAGACGATCTCGAGGTTAGAGAAAGAAAAACCCTAGATTTGTAGTCAAAATGCACTCACCTGGTGAGAAACATCTTCAATCTAATGAGAACTTAAAAATCTGTAGGAAAAAGCCCAATCAAGCTCTTCCAAAATAATACCTTAAAATCAAGCTCAATCGATACCATATTTTGTTCAGCAAAACTTCTTCGATGAGAAATTGCCTCGATAAGCAAGTTCTTCCAAAATAAAAGTATATGAAGAGTGAGAAGACAATAATACTATAACTAAAATCAATCCAAATATTTGACAAAGGTGTATACACTATAACAGCTAAAAATCAACAGTTACTTCACAAAAATCTCCACCTTAATCTCAATAACACACTAAAATAGCTGAACGTTCAAGTTTGCCACATAATTTATGAAGTTTGCCATGACATAATCCAGGTCTTCCTCTGTTTCCATTGATTTTAATTTTGATCTTCTTTGATCTTGAATAACAGAAAATTCATTTGTTAAAGAAACACAAAGCTCCAGTAAAAGGGTTTCAATACAACCTGACCATGTAAAAACTAACCAATCAGGCATCTATAAGATACTTACTGACACGGTTGTCAAGCTCACGATGTTTCTTTTTCTCATGTTGTGCAATGTTAAGAATATCCTCCTACAAAGCAAGATTAGAAAACTTGTGATGTTAGAAAGATATACATTCACAATAAGTGATATCTTTACTCAACAACTAAAATAAAAGGTATTTTCAGTCAGTTGGCTTACACGTTGTCTATGAAGTTGAGCTGCTTCATCAAGTGTCTTTGCTCGCTCTAAAGCAAAGCAATAGTATGAGGCAAGAATTACCAGATGTATACCCATAACCGTTGTACACTTGCTTTCCGCGATGATCAGTCTTTTAGTGGTGAAAAAAAATATAAGATAGTGTGTCGGGCACAAGCCCTTTTGTGGTGGAATTTAATTAATGCATTAACCTTTAAACTAAATCTTTTTATGGTCTTTGCAGCCCTACTGATCTATAACATTGATCAAGACTACCTCTGGTAATTGCAAGCCTATCTATGCAAATTTATTTCTTCTGAAATACAACATTCTATTAAATGGCATGATTATATCTATTGCTTTGTGTATATTACAGTAACTAGTTACTGTAAAGTTCTTACCATTTACAGAAAAAGAAGTTACTGTATTGGTAACACGTCAGAATCCCTTAAATGCATTTGAAAAAAAAAGTCCTAATTCTTGAAATTTCATTGAATACATGAATTTTTGTCACAAAAACTTCAAATTCTCGCTCAAATACCAAAAACCTTATTGCAATTACTTAAGAAAACATAGAAATAACTAAAAACGCATTAAAGATTAACCAATACGCCATAAAATCAAAAAAATCAATAACAGGATACGAACCAAAATTCAGAAACGTTATCACCCAAAAATCTTACATTGCAATGACAACATATTAAACGATCAAAAACCCAAACTACATTATACTCAAAAAAACAAAATTAACCAAAACCCAAATCAAATAACAAACCCATTCTCATTTATGCAACTAATTATAAACACAATTACCAGCCAATGCCATCCGCCAAGTCCAACAACCTTTTTCACAACGCCCTGAAGCCCAACAAGCACCGACGGTAGAAGAGAGGGACACACAAATGGGTATCTATAATATACCTAATGGTAATCGATGGTACCAGAATCGATGATAAGAATTTTTCATAGGGTTATATTTAGGGAAAAATTGGGGGAATATTGAGTTGGGAAACGTACCAAGCTTGAGAGAGACAGAAGAGAGGGACGGCGACGGTAGAAGAGAGGGACGGCGACGGCGACGGCGACGGTAGAAGAGAGGGCAAGAGGCTGAGGAGATTCAGATTTCAGATCTGGCCTCTGAGAGAGTGGGAGCGGGCTAGGGCAAACATACTGATAGAGTAGTACGTAGTGATATTATAAAATTATTTTAACTTTTCACTTCCGCGCAATTTTTTTAAGTTCCGTGTTTTTGAAATAAACAACGTTTTTTTTTTAAAACGTTATCTATTTAAAATTAAAAATTATCCTTATAAATAGATAATATTTTTTTATATTTATCTATAACGTTTTGTTAAAAAATATTATGAAAAAAAAATCACAATATTTTTTATAAAAACGTTGTGGTTTAAGTGTTGTCTATTTACTACTTTGTACTAGTGACAGTAAACTGCGAATATGATAAAGTTAATACGAATGCGTCTCATAGCAGCTCAAGACAGACAAAAGAAGTATGCGGACTTGCAACGAGAAAATAGAGAATTTGAAGTAGGCTCCTACGTATTTCTAAAGGTATCTCCCTAGAAAGGAAAGATATGCTTTAGAAAGAACGAAAAGTTAAGTCCAAGGTTTATAGGACCTTTTGAAGTGTTAAAACAGGTAGGTGAGGTAGCTTATATGATAGCATTACCTCCAGACCTAGAACGAATACATAACGTGTTTCATGTATCAGTATTGCATCCTTATAAGCCAGATTATAAGCACGTAATAGAGTATGAGCTGATTCATATCGAGAAGGACTCAACGTATGAAGAGACGCCAATTCAAATTGTCGATAGAAAAGAACAAGTTCTGCGGAACAAAGTTATACATTCCGTGAAGGTGTTATGGAAGAACCACAATGCAGAAGAAGTAACGTGGGAATTGGAAGAAAAGATAAGGAAGGATTACCCTCAGTTGTTTGCGTAATGTGAGACGAGATTCTGGGGATAGAATCTTTACAAGGGGGGAAGAATATAACGACCGAGAAATTCGTATCCTTTGTAAAATAATTTTATTTAATAAAATAATGAATAAAATTATGTTATTTGTTATTATTATGTGTTAGTAATAAGAATGTCGTTTTATAACCTAGAAACGTCAGAACGTCGTAGTATTTTAACTACGTGAAGGAATTAAAGTGTTTGAATTTCCAAGACGAAAAATAAAAGTTTTCCGAGAAATTTTCTGAAAAACACTATTCATCAATTTCCGCTCGGGAATTATTTTTGAACTTTCGAGAAATACGTAACGTTATAATATCAATGTGAGATGAATTATGTAATAATAATCTAAGTATGGAAAACGCAATATTTCGCATGCGGACTTAATTAGAGAACGTTAGGAATATCAAGCATTAAAAAATGTGATGATCGTATGATATGTATGTATTTTACGAGGTATTGAATATGAAGTATTGTACGGAAATGTACGAAGGATGGTATATCATATATTGAGAATTAATATACGAGTAAGAATACGAGTATAATACGTAAAGAAATTGTAATAAGGTTTTTAGCCAAATGAATTGGACTTGTAGGATTGTTAGCAATTTGTAAAGTCCAATGGAATTAATGTGTAAGCCCAAGTATGTATAATGTTAGAGCCCAAATGGTTGTTAATAAGGAATCCAAGTAAATTGGTAATACAAGCCCAAAGTTAAGTTAAGTTAATTAAATCTAAGCCCAAGCTAGGATCCATTAGGTTGTAGTGACCCATGGGGCAATCCATGTTAATGTGGTTAATCTTGGTGACCAAGACATTTGAGTAATGACCAAGATATAAGTGTAATGACCAAGTAAAGGATAAGTGTTGTGATTAGCAAGTAATGAATAGTAAGGAGGTGACTTAAGGAGGTGGGATGACATAATGACTAAACTACCCTAACCTTATATTTTCAATAAATAGAAGGAGCTTTCTAGTCATTTTCTACTTGTTCAAAACACCAACAACTTCCAATACAAAACAACTTAAGTGTTAGAGAGAATAAGCCAAAAATAAGTCAAACTTTCCTTGTTAGATTTTCAAGAAGGAGAAGCCTAGTCATCAAAGGTAAATGGTCTTATGATCTTATATCTTCCATCTCTATTATTGTAGGGTGATAAGAGAAGTGTAATTTAATGAACATGTATGCTAATAACATATAAGGATTGGTTAATCAATGGACTTAAGCCGTATAAGTCATGTATAAGTAAGTTAAACCTAAATAAGTTATGAACTTATGATGAACTTATCATATGAAGTTAGTATGATTTATAAAGGTAAGAATGTTGGTTAAAAGACTTAAACCAATAATAAGTCCTAAGGAATGAAAACTTGTAATTTATAATTTATGAAGTCATGAACTTATAAAGTATAAGCCATAACATAACTTGAAAATAAGTTATTGTAACATATAAGTTGAAATGTCTATGGAATGAATTGAATTCATTTAGAAAGATGGTCAAAACCTAAGTAATGAAGTTTTGCCGGAATTCACACGATTGGACAAAAATCGTCGAATTCGTGAAATTCTCGGAATGGAAGTCGGATTTTGTGTTTGAACTCGGAAACATTGGTTTTCGATGGAGACAAGTCATATTTGGAATTATAGAGTTGCAAACTCGAAAATGACCGGATTCCGACTTAGAATGAAGAAACGAGCATTGAACATTCACGAACGTTTATCGTTTTCGTTAAAAATGAACTAATAGGTGAATTTTGAGTAAACGAAGTCAAATAGATAAAATCCTTGCATGAACACGTAGATTATGTAATTTTTGAACCGTAGGCTCTTGAACGAGCCAATTCGGACTTATAACGAAGAAGTTACGAGCCCGGGAATCTCACAAAAATAAAAATCATCAAATTTTTACGAGGCCATGAAGTCCGTGCTGGCAACGACTCAAGGCAATAAAGGCTTACATACAGATCAGCAGGTAGAAACATGTTTCCTACATCGCTAATTGGCGCCGCAGATGCGGCAGCTACAAGAAGGAGACTTCTTGCCAGCGTGCCGCAGTCCGAGACTATACATCTTTGCTAAGTCACACCGTGATGTGAGATAGAGAAGAAATGTCATGGTACAAATTTCGATTTTAGGGTTTAGACAATAAAGAAAACTTATTAGTGTAGCATGAATGGTAATTGATTTACAATGAACTAAGGAACTTAATGAAACATCGTTAAGACATGTTTAAACCTTAAGTATGATCACTTAGGGTTAAAGTAAGTCAATTGCATGAGAACGTAAGAACGACGTAACAGAAAGCCGGAACCAATAAATAACAAATCTAAATCATGTTTAGATTGAGAAGAAGGGTAAGATTTGTTAGGAATCATGTATATTCATTCAAGACCTAATGTGTTAAGTGATGTGATTATCTACTGTAGAGACTTAAGGACTTAAAGTGCATTTGTTATAATTGTAGCAGACACTAAAGGCAAGTATTCTAACTCTTGTTTCAGTTCGTTCTGGACAAGCTTTGTGGTTCATGTATTTTTACGCATGAAATATTGTATGATGAAGTCAAAGCCAACTCTTTTGACTAGACTTATATTATGTTTTTATCAAAGCATGGTCAATGTTGTACCAAGTTATATTGGTGTGGTTTTTAAACGAAGACTGAGTATGCTAAAATGTTTTGTCGTCAAATGACAGGCACGTGAGGTTGCCACAACTTAAACGTACATACGTTTAATGAATGTAGTGTTGATCAACATAGAGTACTATATGTTGATCACCTAGACGTGCTCGTAAGAAATGTCGGACTTGCGGACTTAGTGCCGGGATGTCCTTTTTAAATAAAGTATGAAATGCTCAAGGTCTTGGATCAGAATTACTGTTTTACGGAATATTGTTGTTGTAAAACGTTTTAAAGAAAAGAGAAGTGCTATTTTGATTTATCGATAATACTTCATAACTATTGTTCAGTTATTGAAGATATATGTTTTATATGATTCAAGCATATTATTGAATAGAATTGTTGTACTTGCTGGGCTAGTCATGCTCACTCTTGCTTAAACCATATGAATACAGCTAAGATCGAATGGACCGAAGTCTCCGGCAAGGATAAGGGCAAGGCAAAGATGAACCCATAGAATACTTATGTAATAGTATAGGTTTAATGTTGTAATATATTTGATATTATGACAAGAACGAATGTAATGGTTATAAAGAACCTGGGAAATGTTAATATTATTTTTAATATATAGAAGACATATTCATTCCTTTAAAGCTTTTCAATTGAATGTATGTGTGAATGGTAGTACCATGTAGCACCATCTGTTGGGTTGAAAGATACCCGAATTTGGGGGCATCACAATGTTTCTCGTGTGGAGCCATGGACCATCAAATCAAGGACTGCCCGAAGAGAAAGGGCGATGCATCTAGCAGCAACTGCAACAACAACAACAACTGGTTGAACATTGGAGGGCCAGCCAGTCAAGCCAATAGACCAACGGCACGAACTTTCCACATAACCGTATAGGATGCGGTGGAGTCTAAGGACGTGGTGTCAGGTATCATTCTGATCAATGATATAGATGCATACGTATTATTTGATTCGGGTGCTACCTGCTCTATTGTTTCCGAAGAATTTGCTAAATAGTTAGACTTACCCCGTGAGAGGTTAGAACACCCTATGAACGTAGAAGTAGCAAACAAGGAAATTATCCCCGTAGAATGCATTCATAGGAATTGTTATACCGAATTGCGAGGATTTAAGCTCAAAGTGGATTTGATACCGATTCGTTTGGGGGAGTTCGATGTAATCCTTGGGATGGATTAGTTATCGGTTCACGGAGCAGTTATAGACTGTAAGAAGAAGTGTGTACACCTAAAGACTCCGAATAAGTCGAAGGTGGTATTTTATGGTAGTAAATCGTCGAGACAATCTCGTTGTCTAACGATGGTGCAAGCGTAAAGATTGCTTAGGAAAGGTTGTATAGGTTATTTGGCTCACGTGGTTGATACTCGACGAGTCGAGGGTGAACTGAGTCATATACCTATTTTAAGAGATTTCGTTGATGTCTTCCCAGATGAGATTCCGGGATTACCACCGGATAGAGAGATTGAGTTTGTTATTGATTTGGCACCGTGGACAAAGACTTAGATACAAAGCGTCATGTCGTATGGCACCGAGAGAGATGAAAAAACTGATGGCTCAATTACAAGAATTGTAAGATAAGGGATACATTTGTCTGAGCGTATCACCGTGGGGAGCAACAGTCTTATTAGTAAAGAAGAAAGATGGGTGGCTAAGACTTTGTATCGACTACCGAGAGTTGAACAAGGTCACCATTAAGAACAAGTACCCGTTGCCTAGGATAGACGATTTGTTTGATCAGTTGAAGGGGGCGAAGTAATTTTCGAAGATTGACTTGAGGACCGGTTATCACCAACTGAAAGTGAGGCCAGAGGACATTCCAAAGACGGCATTCAGAACTCGGTATGGACACTTTGAGTTTCTAGTAATGTCATTTGGATTAACGAACGCGCCAGCAACACTTATGGATTTGATGAACAGAGTGTTCAAACAGTATTTGGATAAGTTTGTTGTCGTATTCATCAATGACATTCTAGTGTATTCAGAGACGTAGGAAGAACACGCTGAGCATCTTCGGATAGTGTTGGAGACATTAAGGAGGGAAAAGTTGTATGCAAAATTCTCCAAGTGTGAGTTTTGGTTACAGATAGTGCAGTTTTTAGGGCACATTATCGACAAGAATTGTGTTTCGGTAGATCCAGCGAAGGTAGAAGCGGTTATCAATTGGGAGCAGCCAAAGACGTCGATAGAAATCAGGAGTTTCTTAGGATTGGCGGGATACTATCAAAGATTTATTTAGGATTTTTTGAAATTAGCATCGTCGTTGACCAATGTTAGCAGAAAAATAACTAAGTGCTTTTGGACGAAGAAGTGTGAAGAAAGTTTCCTAGAATTGAAGAAGAGGCTTAGTCAAGCACATGTGTTGGCTTTACCGAACAACATGGGAGGGTTTATATTGTATAGTGATGCGTCACATCAGGGTCTTGGTTGTGTACTAATGCAACACGGCATGGTCATTGCGTATGCTTCATGTCAGCTGAAAGATTATGAGAGGGATATTCGACTCATGACCTAGAGTTAGCAGTGGTAGTTTTTGCCTTGAAGATTTAGAGGCATTATTTGTATGGCGAGAAATGTGAGATATATACGGATCACAAGAGTCTGAAGTATGTCTTCACGCAGAAAGAGTTAAACATGAGGCAGCGCCGATGGTTAAAATTGATCAAAGATTATGATTGTGAGATTCTATACCATCCGGGAAAAGCAAATGTAGTGGTCGATGCCTTGAGCAGAAAAGGCAGAGAGAAGTTATTGAAGTTTACCATTCAAGAAGAATTGGTGAAAGATTTCGAATGACTAGTGTACGACCCCAACTTTTAAGAATAAAAAATAATTTTTCTTGAAATATATTTTTGACTATTATGGTGTGGATTTGATATAATGTTATAGTTGTGGGTAATATTTACAAATTTTTCAAAGTAAGCAAGTGGTTATATAATATTCGATTAGTTGGGGAATATTTGTTTTAACAGGGAATATTCGTATGACGGCACAATCATTGGTGGACCCCATAACGAAAGTATTGTCATAGTTAAAAAACGACAGAATTATCTTTTTATAAAAATAACGATGAAAGTTTTACCGTTAAACTGTTGAACTACCCGGTGGTAAAAGTACAGTAATACGCGTGGTTATATAGTAGCACACAGTATTGATTATTGATACTTACGTGAGAAGTCACTTAGTTGTACTCAATTATTGCTCCAGTAATTGCTGCATAATATCTCTCATATTATTGATTCAATTATTATCACAGTATTAATATTCTATATTATTAAATCAATAATTGAGACGACAAAGTTATTCATATTATTATTTGCAATATTGACGATGTCTAGAAAGTTCTGTCGAGGAGAGGTTTGGTCACCTAATTCGCGCCATGAATAGGGAGAAATCTTTATTGGAAAGCCCCTCTTTTACAGGGAATGATCTGGTTGTTAAATATTGTGAGTTATAATATTAATGATGAATAAGTTCATGCTAATTAAAGATGAAATTGATATTTCCATTGTGTTGGGATTATTAGTGTTAGTGGAAATCGACATCTATTCCGATAATAGTTGATGTCTGGAGGTTATATTGACCAATCGGGTAATTAATCAGATAAATGAGCAATTAATTGCTATTAATTCACATGCTTATAACTATTTGTTCACATGTGTGTACTATTGATTCACATGCATGTACTATTAGGGGAGGTGGTGCAAGATTAATAATACTTGCATGACTAAATTAAAAATGGAGGTATAGATGAAGGTACTATACTGTAACTATTTTTTTTTCACATGTATAGAACTATTGAATCACATGAATGTACTATTAATTCACATGACGTACTATTAGGGGAGGTGGTGCAAGTTTGATACTACTTGTATGACTAAATTAAAAATGAAGAAAAAGATGAAGGTATTATACTATAATATTTTGAGCCCCAAAACGTGCAATTATCGAAACTATATTTTCCTATAAATAGAAGCTCATTCTTCTTCCATTCTCACCAATTCACTAAGACTCACAAGAGCAATTATAGAAAGAGAAGCTATAGAGAGAAAGAAGAAGAGAAGTCTGCTACCTCACTATTCCAGTATCCAGTCTTCTTCTGAGGTAAGGGATATTATATTTTTCAGTATTCGTAGAAATAATATTTTCTTCCATACTCTGGAGTATGTGAGTAATATTATTTTGTTTTATATTCCTAATTCTACACTCATTCTATTAAAGTATTGCTTCTATACTCCATGAAATTAGTAGAATATCATTGATATTTGCGCTTCATCCAGTATCTTTTCATGAAAATATTATTATGAGCTTTCTTGATAATTATTGATATTTTCATACCGGAATACTATTCATGAGTTACTATTTATGGGTTACTATTTACCCAATTACTATTCACTCAAATATTATTCACTCGGGTATTTCGAGAACTTTTCATGCCAGAGTACTATTCACGAGTTACTATTCATGGATTACTATTCACCCGATTACTATTCACTTGGGTATTTGGGGCACTTTTCATGCCAGGGTACTATTCACGAGGTACTATTCTCGAAGAACTATTCATAGGGTATTATTCACGGGGTACTATTCACCCGAAAAATATATTTCTTTTCTGTCTAAATTATTTTTGATACATGAATATTATTCTTGAATTTTACTCCACAAAGCAGTATCATATTGACAATTTGGATATTTTTAAACTCTAGATAAATTTAAAGTCTTTAAAATTTATCCTTGATTTTGTTTGATTAATGCTTATATCATTGTCATCATCCTCATGCTTATGTTGTGATGAAAGTCATCTTTGGCTTACATGCATAGATGGACTGTTGATTGGTATGATTATGACCATGGATCATTCGGTATAATCGTGACCCATAATGTTACAAATGATGTGGTAAAAGTCCTCATTGGCTTGTAGTGGATTGATGGATAGTTGTTGGTATGATTATGACCAGGGATTATTTAGTATAATCATGACCATTGATAATTACATGAATATCCTTGGCCCGTAGTGCAGGGATGATTCGATGATGTGGTTTATTTATTAAGCTGAGTCTTAGCGATAAAATTGATGAAAAACTTTTTAAATCATAGAAGATAGTAGATATCATGCTCTACTTGACTCTTCTAATGGATTGCTTGTTCCGCTGCAGTTAAACTTGATGTTTATTGTATTTTATCAGTTTAACACTGTTGAAGACTAATGATAATTTATTCTGCATTATCTTAGTCATAATATTTCTTACTGGGCTAGTTGAGCTCACCCTTTTGCTTTCATTGTTCTCTTCAGGAAATGAGAACGTTGCCGGGACTAGTCGAGGAACGGAGTGATGGTCTGAGATAGTGTTATAGTAGTCCTCACTATTCTATAAAATAGTGTGACAATAAATGTAATGAGGACTCTATTTGAGTTTGAATATTGTCTAGAAGATAATATTCGTGTAAAAACTCTCAGCTCATGTTATATAATTAAGTTTGTATTTGTATTTAGTACCATGTATTTGGCGACCCAAGATGGGTGATGTATACCTATTTTGGGGGCTTCACATTTGGTATCAAAGCTTAGGGATATGATCCCTGACTGAGATGTAAGACAAGAACTAGGAGGGGAGAGACGGAGAATTACTTCGCTAGTATGACTTACCTTAGTTTATTTGGTATTTAATTGGTCGGTCAGAGTATAGGGATAATATGTGACATGTCAATTAACCCTTGTTTTGTGGCAGTGTTTGAAAATGACATCTGAAAAATGTTGAGATCAGCAATGAAGCACATGAGACCGTTGAGTCACCAACGATCAATACCCAGGATAATGTGCAACAGGAAGACAATAATCTTCAGGTAAACAACAACACCAATCAAATGATGAACGATGGGATGTTCAGAGGCTTTATGCAATTCATGCAACATCAGGCAAGAGCGACTCCTGTTCAAAATGCGGGTGGAAACACTGGCAACTCTCGGACGGTCATCGCTAAACAGTTCAAGGAGCTGGGACCACCAGAGTTTTTGGGAGAGCCAAAACCACTTAAGGCGGAGACATGGATAAAGCAGATCACCAAGATATTTGATGTCTTGGGATGCTTCAAGGAGAAAAAGGTTTCCTTTGCCACCTTCATGTTGCGAGGAGAGGTAGTTTACTAGTGGGAATCTGTAAAGCGTACTCAGCCTGCCGCACTAAAGATGTCTTGGGAGAAGTTCCAAGAACGGTTCAACGACAAGTACTTTCCCAAAAGTATTCGTCACATGGAGGAGGTAGAGTTCATCAAACTAGAGCAAAACAATATGATCGTGTCACAGTAGGAAGCTAAGTTTGCCGAGTTATTTCGGTTTGCATCCCACTTGGTTGATAATGAAGAGAGAATGATGCGGATGTTTTAAGAGGTTTGAAACTTGAGATACAACAATACCTAATTTCTCAAAAACAGTGTTTGTATTCAGATGTTGTAAATAGAGCTCAGTTATTGGAGCGTGATAATGAGTCAACCAACCTAAGAGAGAGCATTCGGCAAATCGATAATACCAGTGGTAGAAGTCATCGAAGCGGTGACAACAAACGTGGAGGGAATCAACATGCCAGAAATGGTAACCACTTCGATGGTAATCATGGCCAAGATAATAGAAGTGGAAATTTCAAGAAAAGGAGATTCAATAATGATGGAAAGACGTCAGCACCAGTGTAAGACCCCAACTTTTATGAATAAAGAATAAATTTTTTTCGAAATATATTTTTATTCAGGTTCCTCGTCACGAAAAAAAAATGCTCTCTCTTAAACTACCGGCTTTGGTTTGTCTGGGACATCCTTTGGCATCACTATCCCAGCTGGACTTGACTTCACCATACGACAAAATTGAGCTAGGTGACCTTCTCTTCCGCAATTAAAACACGCTTTGGATTCTTTGCGTCTGTTTGAACGGATATGTCCCTCCCGTCCATTTTGAAACATATCTGATAGATGGTCGTTCTTCTTCCTTGAAACTAGTCTTTGGTCTTCTTTGTCTTTCCATCATTATTGAACCTTCTCTTCTTGAAATTTCCACTTCTATTATTTTGGCCATGATTACCACCAAAGTGGTTACCATTCCTGGCATGTTGATTCCCTCCATGCTTATTGTCACCGCTTTGATGACTGTTATCACCATTATTATCATTTGATTTCTCTTTTGGTTGGGTTGACTCATTATCGCGCCTCGATAATCGAGCCCTATTAACAATATCTAATACAAACACGGTTTATGAGAGATAAGATATTGACGTATCTCGGGTTTTGAACCTCTTAGAAACATTCGCGTCATTCTCTCCTCATTATCAACCAAATGAGACGAAATCGGGGACAACTCGAACTTGGCCAGATTAACACGGCCATGTTGTTTTGCTCCAACTTGATAAACTCCACCTCCTTCATGTGACGAATACTTTCGAAAGTACTTGTCATTGAATGATCTTGAACGTCTCCCAAGACATCTTGAGTCGTCGAAAGTACCTTTCTGATTCCCACCAAGATGTCCTTCTTCACGCAACATAAAGGTGGCGAATGGAACCTTTGCTCCTCGAGCATCCCAAGGCATCAAATATCTTGGTGATTGGCTTTAACCACGTCCTCGCTTTAAGTGGTTCTAGCTTTCCTAAAACTCGGTGGTCCCTCCTCGGGCTCCTTGAGCGGTGACGGTGACCAACCGTGGGTTGATATTGTTTCCACATTATGAGCGAGAGTCTCTCGTTTAGTGTTGCTGAATTCTAAAAAGCTCCTAAGCGTCGCACTGTCGTTGCTCGGGCTATTTGATCGGTGTTGTTATTTACGGGAGGATTATCGCCTCCACAGTGCATTATCCCGATTATTGATCCATAGAGACTCAACGGTCTCCGTGCTCCATTTCTATTCTCAACATTTTGGGATGCCATTTTCAAATCTTTACAACAAAACAAAGGTTAATTAACATATCACATATTATCCTATACTCTAACCAACCAATTAAATACCAAATAAACTTAGGTAGGTCATACTAATGAAGGAATTTCCCCATCTTTCCCTCCTAGTTCTTATCTCACATCTGAGTTCATATCCTAATACCCCCCAAATAGGTATACATCACCTATTACGAGTCGCCAAATACATGATCAATATAAATACACTCTCGACAACAAGAGAGTCCTCAGTTTTAATACAAATATTGTCACACTCCATCTCGAGAATAAGTCCTCATTACATTTATTGTCACATTATTTAACGAATAGTGAGAACTACTAATGCTATCATCGGATCATCAAACTGGTTCCTCACTCGTCCCGGCTATATTCTCATTTCAAGAGAAACAGATGAAGGAAAGGGTGAGCTCAACTAGCCCGAAGAAATATTATGACTAAGATAATGCAAAATAAATTATCATTAGTCTTGAACAATATTAAGCGATATAATACAATAGACATCAAGTTTAAGCTGCGATGAAACAAGCGATCCATTAAAAGAGTCAAGTAGAGAATAAAATCTACTATCTTTTATGATTTAAAAAGTTTTTCATCACTTTTTCATTTGAGACTTCGACAATAAATAATCCACATCATCAAATCATCCTGCACACTACGGGCGAGGATATTATTTAGTATCACGACCATGAATTATCTATGCACTACGGGCCAAAGATAATCGTGTTTTCATCAACGGTCCTGATCATGCCATAAAACAATTCATCTTTGCTCCCTTGGCAGAAGAGAATCCATAGCCATAATCATACCAAAAAAACTGTCCATCAATGCACTACGGGCGAATGAGGACTTTTTCCACATCATTTGTAATATTATGGTCATGATTATCACCGAATAATCCACGTCATAATCATACCAAGTCCATCTATGCACTACGAACCCCGAGATGACTTTCAATAAAATATAAACATGAGGATGATGACAATGATATAAGAATTCAATAAAACAAGTTCAAGAATTAAATTATTCGAGGAACTAATAACGTCCAAATTGTCGACATGATACTTCTTTGTAAAGTAAAATTCAAGAATGCTCGGAAAGAATATTTTCATGAAAAGATCTTTGGATGAAGCACAAATATCGATGATATTCCACTAATTTCATGGAGTCTAGAAGTCAAAACTTTAATCAACTGAGTATAATAAAGAATGGAATAACAAAAGAAATCACCATGCATGCGGTAATTTGCATAGGCGGAGTTATTCAACGAGAATAATAAATAACGGAACCGTGTCGACGTAATATTCATACGAGCAAGGATATTCCAACGAAATAATAAAGAATGGAATAACAACGAAATCACCATGCATGCGATTTTGCCATTATAGACGAAAGTTATTCCAATGAATAATAAATAACGAAACCGAGGTCGAATAATAAAATTAACGATCGACGGGATGTTCAACGAATAATAAAGAATGGAATAACAACAGAAAACACCATGCATGCGGTACTTCTCATAGACAGGTTATTCCAGCAGAATAATAAATAATGGAATAATAGAAGAATTTCACCAAGTGTAGGGTAGACCGCGTATATAGGTTATTCCAACAGAATAATAAAGAATGGAATAACAGAAGTTCTTTTCATGAATATGAAAAAAAATAATACCCCTTACGAATTTTGACAAATAAATAATATCCCTTAACTTATAAAGAAGAGTACTCAAGCGGTAGGGCGAGGATATACTTGAAGAAACTTGCACTACGCTTCAAAGCTTTCTTAAGCGCTAAAGAAATACGCTTCAAGATAGAAGAATAATTCTTTCTCTACGTTTCTCTCTCTAGAGTTTCAATGAATTAAGTAAGAAATAATGAAGGAATGAGCTTCTATTTATAGAAGAATGGTGAATAGTAACCAATCCATGAGCGGTCCGGATCGATTTACTTTAAGCAGGTGGTCAGTTGGTTTACAATAAAATATAATATATTCTATTTATAATATAATAAAAGCGAATAACTTTTAAAAAGATTTTACTATCTATGCGAAACACTATCAGGGCACTATGCAAATACTATGCATAATAAAATATAATATAATCTAATTATTGTCTAATAAAAGCAGATAACTTTATAAAAGTATTACATTTTATATAAAAAGATATTTACTATTAGCCTAATAAAATGAATAACTTTATAAAAGTATTACATTTTTATATAAAAAGTTTTTCTATTTTATTACATTAATAATACTAATAAAAAACAAAACTTATATATATATATATATATCAATAATAATTGAATCAAATAACAATAAGATATTATAATGCGTGACTATTGTAGCAATAATTGAACAAAAGCGAGTGACTTCTCACATAAGCATCGATAATCAATACTGGGTATTGCTACTGCAACAACCACAGCGTATTCTTTGTACTTTTACTACCAAGTAGTTCAACGATATTAGCAGTAAAACTTCCGTGAATTATTTTCATAAAAATATTTTTGTCATTTTCTCAATCAAATGATAATTACATTGTGGGGTCCACCATGATGATTGTCTTGTAATACGAATATTCCTGTTAAAAAGAATATTCCCAGACCAATCGAATATAATACAACAACTTGCATACTTTGCAAAATTTATAAATACTACCCACAACTATAACATTATCTCAAATTCACACCATAATATTAAAAAAAATATTTCAAGAAAATTAAATCTTTATTTGTAAAATTTTGGATTTTACAATATCCCTTCCTTATGAAATTTCACCCTCGAAATTTACATACGTACCTGGTATGCCAAACAGATGAGGACACTTCGTTCGATTCTAACTCTTGAGGTATAACCTTTGAGTGTTGAATACATTCCAGGATTTTAACAGGTACATCTTCATACGTTAAATTATCCGCTATCTCGTCCGGTTCTAAATCAATAATGTGGTTTGGGTCGTCCATATATTTATGTAACATCGATACGTGAAAAAAACGTTATGAACACGCGGCATACTTGGCGGTAAAACGAGTCTATAAGCCACAGTTCCTACTTAAACGAGGATTTCAAATGGGCCAATTAAATCGAGGGTTAAGATAACGCTTTCTTGAACCTTCTTCTTCACATTCATCAGCTCTGAGTATGTAGCTTGAGCGGCTTTAACTTTATCGATTAAAGTCGATTCTAATCGTATATTCTTTATCTTCACGTGGGTTCGTATATTCACACTCATAAACGCATACGATCTTCTACTCAACGCGTCAGCTACCACGTTCTCTTTTCCACGATGATATTGAATGGTACGACAGTAATCTTCAATAGCTCTAGCCATCTTCTTTGGCGCATGATACGTTCATTTTAAGTAAAGAAATATTTGAGGGTTTAAGGAATGGGTTTTTGTACTGGGGTCAATACAAAATTCGATTTCACGCTCTAGGGGTAGGCTAGGAAGTCTTCAAGAATACGTCAGGAAATTTATTAACGATAGAAATATCATTCAAAACTGTGATCCTCATCCAAGACTTGGATAGTACGTCACATTAATACCTATAAACTTGCCATCTTCATTCACGAAGTCACCTACAGAAAGTCTGGCTTCGGTGCATTCCACACAAGGAAGTCAACAACGAAAGGATCAGGCTCTTTACTTATGGCTTGATATGACAATGATTGACTTTAGTGGTTTGGTTACTTTGAATTCGCATAACAGGTTGGTTAGAAATATGAAAGCTAACAACCTTACTAAAAGCATGATGAGTAGTTAACTAATCGATTCCAAAAATCACATCAAAGGCAAGTATTTTAAAAGAGATAAGATCGACAGGTAACGTGAAAGTGTTGATTTGAACAAGATTTATAAATAGCGGAGGTAATGAAGGTTTCTCCCAACTGAGTTTAAACAGATATATCAAAGTCTAACTTCTCCGGAGTTAACTTCAAACATTGAACACAACTAGGTGAAATAAAAGAGTGAGTAGAACTGGTATCTAACACGGTATTGACTTCACAAGAGTTTATGACTAACATACCCGTGATAATTTTATTCAGGTTCCTCGTCACGAAAAAAAAATACTGTCTCTTAAAATACCGGCTTTGGCTTGTCTGGGACATCCTTTGGCATCACTATCCCAGCTGGACTTGACTTCACCATACGACAAAATCGAGCTAGGTGACTTCTCTTCCGCAATTAAAACACGCTTTGGATTCTTCACGTGCAGTTTGGACGGATATGTCCCTCTGTCGCATTTGAAACATCTGACCGGTGGTCGTTCTTCTTCCTTTGAAATGGGTCTTTGGTCTTCTTTGTCTTTCCATCATTATTGAACCTTCTCTTCTTAAAATTTCCACTTATTATTTTGGCCATGATTACCACCAAAGTGGTTACCATTCTGGCATGTTGATTCCCTCCATGCTTATTGTCACCGCTTTGATGGTATTATCACCCCATTATCATTTTTGTTGGTTCTCTCTCTTTTGGTTGGGTTGACTCATTATCGCGCTCCAATAAGCGAGCCCTATTAACAATATCTGAATACAAACCACAGGTTTATGAGAGATAAGATATTGGCGTATCTCGGGTTTCAAACCTCTTAGAAACATTCGCGTCATTCTCTCCTCATTATCAACCAAATGAGACACAAATCGGGACAACTCGGCAAACTTGGCCCGTCTTTGCGACACGGTCATGTTGTTTTGCTCCAACTTGATAAACTCCACCTCCTTCATGTGGCGAATACTTTCGGAAAGTACTTGTCATTGAACGACTCTTGGAACGTCTCCCAAGACATCTTGAGTCGTCGGTGGAGTACGTTTCTGATTCCCACCAATGTCTGCCTCTTCACGCAACATAAAGGTGGCGAATGGAACCTTTTGCTCCTCGGAGCATCCCAAGGCATCAAATATCTTGGTGATCTGCTTTAACCACGTCTCCGCCTTAAGTGGTTCTAGCTTTCCTAAAAACTCTGGTGGTCCCAGCTCCTTGAACTGCTTAGCGGTGACCAACCGTGGGTTGACATTGTTTCCACCTGCATTATGAATAGGAGTCTCTCTCGTTTGGTGTTGCCTGAATTCTAAAAAGCTCCTAAACGTACCGTCGTTCGTCATTTGATCAGTGTTGTTATTTACAGGAGGATTATCGCCTCCCTGTTGCACATTATCCTGATTATTGATTTGTAGAGACTTAACGGTCTCCTGTGCTCCATTGTTATTCTCAATATTTTCGGATGCCATTTTCAAATACTGCAACAAAACAAGGGTTAATTAACATATCACATATTATCCCTATACTCTAACCAACCAATTAAATACCAAATAAACTTAGGTAGGTCATACTAGCGAAGGAATTCCCCATCTTTCCCTCCTAGTTCTTGTCTCACATCTCGGCCGGGGATCATATCCTAAGCTTTGATACCAACTATGACGCCCCCAAAATAGGTATACATCACCTATTCTGAGTCGCCAAATACATGGTACAAAATATAAATACAATCTTAAATATACAACAAGAGAGCTGTGAGTTTTAATACAAATATTGTCTTCTAGACAATATCCACTCTCAGAATAAGTCCTCATTATATTTATTGTCACACTATTTAACAGAATAGTGAGAACTACTAATGCTATCATCTGGACTATCAAACCGTTCCTCGACTCGTCCCAGCTATATTCTCATTTCCTAAAGAGAACAGTGAAGGAAAGGGTGAACTCAACTAGCCCAGTAAGAAATATTATGACTAAGATAATGCAGAATAAATTATCATTAGTGTTCAACAATGTTAAATTGATATAATACAATAGACATCAAGTTTAAGCTGCGGTGAACAAGCAATCCATTAAAAAAGAGTCAAGTAGAGAATAAATCTACTATCTTTTATGATTTAAAAAGTTTTCATCACTTTTATCACTGAGACTCGACAATAAATAATCCACATCATCAAATCATCCACACTCTGAGGCCCGAGGATATTATTTAGTATCACGACCACGAATTATCCATGCACTACGGGCCAAAGATAATCGTGTTTTCATCAACCATTACGATCATGCCATAAAATAATTCATCTTTGCTCCCTTGGTAAAGAGAATCCATAGCCATAATCATACCAATAAGCGTCCATCAATGCACTACGGGCCAATGAGGACTTTTCCACATCATTTGTAACATTACGTTCATGATTATCTGCGAATAATCCTAGTCATAATCATACCAAGTCCATCTATGCACTCTCTGGACCACAAATGACTTTCAACAAAATATAAACATGAGGATGATGACAATGATATAAGAATTCAATAAAACAAGTTCAAGAATTAAATTATTCGAGAACTAATAACGTCAAATTGTCAACATGATACTTCTTTGTAAAGTAAAATTCAAGAATGCTCGGAAGAATATTTCCAAGAAAAGATCTTTGGATGAAGCGCAAATATCAAGATATTCCACTATTTTCATGGAGTATAGAAGTCAAAACTTTAATCAATTTGAGTATAATAAAGAATGGAATAACAAAAGAAATCACCATGCATACGGTAATTACGCATAGACGAGTTATTCAACGAAATAATAAATAACGGAACCGGTCGAGCATAACATGCAAGCGATGAATATTCAAACGAAATAATAAATAATTGAATAACAACGAAATCACCATGCATGCGGTACTTAGCATGAGAGCGTTTATTCAACAGAATAATAAATAACGGAACGGTCAAAGGTGAAATTACATTGCAAGCGAGGATGTTCCAACGAGAATAATAAAGAATGGAATAACAATGCGAAATCACCATGCATGCGGTACTTCTCATAGATGAGTTATTCAACAAATAATAAATAATGGAATAATAGAAGAATTTCACCAAGTGTAGGGTAGAGCACGCGTGTCGAGTTATTCCAACGTAATAATAAAGAATGGAATAACGAGAAGTTCTTTTCATGAATATGAAAAAATAATACCCCTTCATCGTAGTACAACAAATAATATCCCTTAACTTATAAAGAATAGTACTCCGGTAGAAGCGAGGATATACTTGAAGAAACTTGCACTACGCTCAAAGCTTTCTTAAACGCTAAAGAAATACGCTCAAGATAGAAGAATAATTCTTCTCTCTACGGTTTCTCTCTCTAGAGTTTTCAATGAATTAAATAAGAAATAATGAAGGAATGAGCTTCTATTTATAGAAGAATGAATGAATAGTAACCAATCCATGAACGGTCCGGATCGACTTACTTTAAAACTGGGTGGTCCAGTTTGGTTTACAATAAAATATAATATATTCTATTTATAATATAATAAAACGAATAACTTTTAAAAAAGATTTTACTATACAAACACTATACGGGCACTATGCAAATACTATGCATAATAAAATATAATATAATCTAATTATTGTCTAATAAAGCAGATAACTTTATAAAAGTATTACATTTTATATAAAAAAGATTTTACTATTAGCCTAATAAAATGAATAACTTTATAAAAGTATTACATTTTATATAAAAAGTTTTTACATTTTATTACATTAATAATACTAATAAAACAAAACTTATATATATATATAATAATCAACAATAATTGAATCAAATAACGTGAGATATTATCGTAGAACTATTGTAGTAATAATTGAACAAAATGAGTGACTTCTCACATAAGCATCAATAATCAATACCGGTGTGCTATGCAACGCACGTATTCTCAGTTTCTTTACTACCAAGTAGTTCAAGCAAGTATTAATTTAAAACTTCCGCCGTTATTTTCATAAAAAATATTTTTGTCATTTTCAATCCGGCAATAAATGAATTACATTATTCCACCAATGATTGTCTTGGTTGTAATATTCCTGTTAAAACGATATTCCCAGACCAATCTTATAATACAACAACTTGCATACTTTGCAAAATTTATAAATACTACCCACAACTATAACATTATCTCAAATTCACACCATAATATTAAAAAAAATATTTCTCAATCTTTATTAAGTAAAATTTGGGATTTTCTGATGTACTATTAGGGGAGGTGGTGCAATTTTGATAATACTTGCGAATAGGACTAAATTAAAAATGAAGAAAAGATGAAGGTATTATCTTTGTAATATTTCGAGCCCCAAAACGTGCAATTATCGAAACTATATTTTCCAATAAATAAAGCTCATTCATCTTCCATTCTCACCAATTCACTAAGACTCACAAGAGCAATTATAGAGAGAGAAGCTATGGAGAGAGAAGCTAGAGAGAAAGAAGAAGAGAAGTACGCTACCTCACTATTCCAAAATCGGTCTTATTAAAGAGGTAAGGGATATTATATTTTCGATTGATTCGTAGAAATAATATTTTTTTCCATACTCTAGAGTATGTGAGTAATATTATTTTATTTTATATTCCTAATTCTACACTCATTCTATTAAAGTATTGCTTCTATACTCCGTGAAATTAGCAGAATATCATTGATATTTGCGCTTCATGCAGTATCTTTTTATGGAAATATTATTATGAGCTTTCTTGATAATTATTGATCTTTTCATACCGGAATACTATTCACGAGTTACTATTTATGGGTTACTATTTACCCAATTATTATTCACTCAAATATTATTCACTCGGGTATTCGGGTCACTTTTCATGCCGGAGTACTATTTATGAGTTACTATTCATGGGTTACTATTCACTCGGGTATTTAGGGCACTTTTAATGCTGGGGTACTATTCACAAGGTACTATTCCCAAAGTACTATTCACGGGATACTATTCACCCGAAAAATATATTTCTTTTCTGTCCAAATTATTTTTGATACATGAATATTATTCTTGAATTTTACTCCACAAAGCAGTATCATGTTGACAATTTGGTTATTTTTAAACTCCGGATAAATTTAAAGCCTTTAAAATTTATCTTTGATTTTGTTTGATTAATGCTTATATCATTGTCATCATCCTCATGCTTATATTGTGATGAAAGTCATCTTTGGCCTACGTGCATAGATGGACTGTTGATTGGTATGATTATGACCATGGATCATTCTTGTGATAATCGTGACCCGTAATGTTACAAATGATATGGTAAAGTCCTCATTGGCACAGTAGTGCATTGATGGATAGTTGTTGGTATGATTATGACTGAGATTATTCAATTATAATCATGACCATTGATGATTACATGAATATCCTTGACCCATAGTGCATGGATGATTCGATGATGTGGTTTATTTATTAAGGTCTAGTCTCGTGATAAAATTGATGAAAAACTTTTTAAATCATGAAGATAGTAGATATCATGCTCTACTTGACTCTTCAATGGATTGCTTGTTCACCGCAGCTTAAACTTGATGTTTATTGTATTTTATCGGTTTAACATATTTGAAGACTAATGATAATTTATTCTCGCATTATCTTAGTCATAATATTTCTTCTTTGGCTAGTTGAGCTCACCCTTTTGCTTTCATTGTTCTCTTGTGAAATGAGAATCGTAGTGGCAGGACTAGTGGGGAACTAGGAGTGATGGTCCAGATGGTGTTATAGTAGTCCTCACTATTCTATAAAATAGTGTGACAAAAAAATGTAATGAGGACTCTATTTGAGTTTGGATATTGTCTAGAAGACAATATTAGTAAAAAATTCTCAACTCATGTTGTATAATTAAGTTTGTATTTATATTCAGTACCATGTATTGGCGACCCAGAGATGGGTGATGTATACCTATTTTAGGGTCGTCACATTTTTGTATCAAAGCTTAGGATATGATCCCCGGTGAGATGTGAGACAAGAACTAGGAGGAGAGACGGGAATTCTTTCGCTAGTATGACCTACCTAAGTTTATTTGGTATTTAATTGGTGGTCGAGTATAGGATAATATATGACATGTCAATTAACCCTTGTTTTGTGGCGGTGTTTAAAATGACATCCGAAAATGTTGAGATCAAGAATGAGGTACATGAGACGCATTTGAGTCACCAACGATCAATACCGAGGATAATGTGCACAGCAGAAGACAATAATCCTCGGTGTAAACAACAACACCAATCAAATGATGAACGATGGGATGTTCAGAGGCTTTATGCAATTCATGCAACATCAGGCAAGAGCGACTCCTGTTCAAAATGCGGGTGGAAACACTGACAACTCTCGGACGGTCACCGCTAAACAGTTCAAGGAGCTGGGACCACCAGAGTTTTTGGGAGAGCCAAAACCACTTAAGGCGGAGACATGGATAAAGCAGATCACCAAGATATTTGATGTCTTGGGATGCTCCAAGGAGAAAAAGGTTCCCTTTGCCACCTTCATGTTGTGAGGAAATACGTCAATACCTAATTTCTCAAAAACTATGTTTGTATTCAGATATTGTAAATAGTTCTCAGTTATTGGAGCGTGATAATGAGTCAACCTAACTAAGAGAAAGCAGCCGACAAATCGATAATACCAGTGGTAGCAGTCATCGAAGCGGTGACAACAAACGTAGAGGGAATCAACATGCCAGAAATGGTAACCACTTCGGTGGTAATCATGGCCAAGATAATAAAAGTGGAAATTTCAAGAAGAGGAGATTCAATAATGATGGAAAGACGTCAGCACTAGCACCTATTATTAAGGAAGGAGAACGACCGCCAGTCGTATGTTACAAATGCGAAGGGGAGGGACACATCAGTCCAAACTGTACGCAACAATCAAAAGTATGTTACAATTATGGAAGAGAAGGTCACCTAGCCCAATTTTATCGTGCACCAAAGTCAAGTCCAACTGTGATGGAGGTATCAAAGGGTGTCCCAGACAAGGCAAAACCGGTAGTTCAAGGGAGAGCGTTTGTCGTAACCTCCCAAAAAGCAAGGAATCTGAACGAGGATATCACGGGTAAGCTAATCATAAACTTTAGGAAAGTCTATACCTTATTTGATATCGGTTCTACCCATTCTTTTATTTCTCCTACTTGCGCTCAACATTTAAATTTAACTCCGGAGAAATTAGACTTAGATTTATCTGTTGAAACTCCGTTAGGAGAAACCTTCATTACGTCCATTGTTTATAAGTCATGTTTGATTCAAATAGGTAACCGCACATTACCTGTCGATCTTATTTCTTTGAAAATACTTGCATTTGATGTGATTTTAGGGATTGATTGGTTAACTACTCATCATGCTAAAATCGATTGTTTTCGTAAGGTGGTTAGCTTTCATATTCCTAACCAACCTATTATATGAATTTAAGCAACCAAACCACTAAAGTCAATCACTGTCATATCAAGCTATAAAGCTACTCATTTATTGAAAAACGGATGTCAAGCTTTCTTAGCCCATGTCACGAATTTAAATAAAAATATTTCAGATTTGAATGATATTTCTATTGTTAATAATTTCCTGACGTATTCCTTGAATAACTTCCTGGTCTACCCCCAGAGCGTGAAATTGAATTTTGTGTCGACCTTGAACCTGGTAAAAAACCCATTTACAAAGCCCCATATCGAATGGCTCCTATTGAACTTCAGGAGTTAAAAACCCAACTACAGGAAATGTTAGACATCGGTTTCAATCGTCCTAGTACGTCTCCTTGGGGTGCTCCTGTTCTATTCGTGAAGAAGAAAGATGGAAGTATGTAACTTTGTATTGATTATCGGGAGTTGAATTATGTCACCATAAAAAATAGGTACCCATTACCTCGAATTGATGATCTGTTTGACCAATTGTAAGGCGCAAAATTCTTTTCAAAGATCGATCTTCGTTCCGAATATCATCAATTAAAGATTAAAATTGATGGCATTCCAAAGACGCTTTCGAAATCCCTTAAGATTAAGGCATTACGAATTCCTAGTCATGTCTTTTGGATTGACTAATGCTCTTGCTGCCTTCATGGATATGATGAACCGAGTATTCAAGGAATATTTGGATCACTTTGTGGTCGTCTTTATTGATGACATCTGTGACGCCCCCAAAATAGGTATACATCACCCATTCTGAGTCGTCAAATACATGGTACAGAAACAACTACAATTTTGTTAATACATTTATCGTGCAAAATACAACAACACATAAACTATGAGTTTAAATACAAATATTGTCTTCTAGACAATATCCACACTCAAATAAGTCCTCATTACAATTATTGATACACTATTTTACAAAATAGTGAAGACTACTAAAACAACTTTCTAGAACCATCATTCCACACCCCGACTACTTCCCGCTACATTCTAGCTTCCTGAGAAGAAAAATGGAACAAAAAAGAAAAGGGTGAGCTCAAATAGCCCAGTGAAAAACATTATGACGAAGATAATATAGAACAAATTATCGTTAGTCCTAAACAGGGAAAAATCTGGTAGAATATAATAGAAAACAAGTTTTAGATCAATATTCGTAGCAAAAATAACAATTCATTAGAAGAGTTAAGTAGAGAATGAAATCTACTATCATCTATGAATTTAAAAGTCCATCATCAATATTTTATCCCTGTAACATCAATCAATATACATCTTGAATCAAATATTCATCTTGCACTACATGCCAAAGATATTCATCAGTTGGTCATGTTCATCTCAACACCTGTTCATTTTTGCACTATGGGCCAAAGATATTCATCAGAAAATCATTCATCTTTGCACTACAGGCCAAAGATATTCAGTTATATCATCATTTAGGACTAAGGATGATGAAAAATATTTTAAAGAAAATGAATCTAGTGAGACAAAAGAACAAGTATTAAGGATTCGTACTTCAGTTTATCCATGTTCAAAAACACCCCATAATATACCATAGTGGAGTAAAATTCAAGAATGAAGATCAAAACATGGATACAATCAAAGATAGTAACAAAAATAGACATCTGGGACAAAAAGAGAAAATTTCATTTTTAAATTGAATAGTATAAATATTCGTGAATAGTTTCAGAGTATCGTGAATAGTAATCCTGGACACAAAAAAGGTAGAAATTCCACAATAAAATTCATACCAATATTTTGGCATAATGATATTAAAAGAAATAATATCATTTACGAAGAAAATAACATCCCTTACCTCAACAGGATAATACTTTTGGCTGGAATATCAGATATAACGCTGAATAAAACTTGCATCGTATAACAACACTCAAAGTATCAAAATACTCACAAAAATACGCTCGATAATATAGAGAGAGAAAACTTCAATTTCTGGTGTGATTTTTAATTCTAACCTAAGCACTCTATTTATAGGAAAATGCTTATAGAACACCAAAGCAAAAAATTTAATAAAATAATATTATTTATAAAAATATTCTTACGCACACTTGAAATCTAATTTCAACATCTTACACATGTAAGTGGGGCCCACTAACATGAAAAACATGTTTTAAATATTTTTGTAACAAATCAATTCAGACCCAATATTTTGGAACTTCAATAATTTATAATAAATAGCCTTTTTATCAGAAAAAATCGAATCTTATGTCCATTCCATAGAAAATTTAATTCTCTTCAACTTTGTAGCTTTAAGTTTTTTCAAATTCCAAACAGAAATTGACCGAAATCCACATACGGACTATTTTACAGGCAATAATCAAATTTCAGTCAAAAATAGGGTCCACCAACATGTTTAACATGTTTTTAACATTTATTGTAACAAAAATACTCTGCCTCCTCATTTATTCATATATCACACATTCATTGTAAAAATATCGCCATTATTATATTATTATAAAATAATAATATATTTAAATGAATTATTTTATCAAAAAAGATAAAATATCAATTTTTAACAATTGTCACTTTTTTAAAAATTCCTCCATTTATATCGAAATAAAATAAATACTTTCCTTGTCATATAAATAGATAATTAATTATTCACAAATAATATTATAAAATCACAATAATGACAACGAATTCGTTCCCGAAGAAGAGGAGGCTTTCCAATAAGGATTTTTCCTTCTTCAAATGCATGATTAGGTGACCAAACCTCTCCTTGATGAACTTCCTTAGACATTGTCAATAATGTTATCTAATAATATTATTCAAATAATATGAATTATTGATCGACAATGGGAAATCTTGTCTTGATGACAATTATTGAAACAACAATAATATAAAATATCAACGTAGCAATTATTAAATCAATAATATAAAATATTGAGCGGTAATTCTTTAACAACAATTATTGAGTAGTGTCTTTTACGTAAGAATCAATAATTGGTGCAATCTGAGTATCTTCTTGTGCAACACCGTATTCATGTGTTTTAACCACCGGGTATTCCAACGATTGTTAATTCAGAACAACTATCTTGATTATTTATAAAAACTTATACTTGTTGTTTTCTTCATCCGATCGCTTTTTAGTTATAGGGCACACAAAAGGTTGCTGCTAGTCGTCAATTTTTTCTAAACAAAGAAGAATATTTCACGACCAAACAAATATTTCCCGACAACAATTAATATTTTATAACCACTTGCTTATTTAAAATATTTGCGCATTTTACCCTTAACTAACCACATTAATCAAATCAACCCTTACTATTTCAAAATAATAAGTAGAGGAAATTCAATTTCATTTATAAAAAGTTGAGGTCTTACAACCTCCCCTCCTTATGAAATTATGTCCTCGAAATTAACGTACGTACCTGGTGTTTTGATCCATAAAACTTTAACTTTAGGTAAAACCTTTGAGCGTAGGACATGCTCCTTTTATCCAAGATCTTGATAGGTACCTCCTCGTATGTTAAATCTTCTGCTATCTCGTCTTGTTCTAACTCAATAATGTGGTTCGACTCGTCCATATATTTACGTAACATCGATACGTGAAAAATGTTATGAACACGCGACATACTTGGCGGTAAAGCGAGTCTATAGGCCACAGTTCCTGCTCGATCGAGGATTTCAAATGGACTAATAAATTGAAGGTTTGAGCTTTCTTCTCTTTCTCGACTCTTACTTCTAGAATGACGCCTTCTTGCACCTTCTTCTTCATATTCATCAGCTCCGGGTATGTAGCTTGAGCAGCCTTAACTTTATCGATTAAATTCAGTTCTACACGTATATTTGACATCATCACATGGGTCCCTAAAGTCTTTAACTCTATCTCTATCATTTGTAAGTTATACGAAATGGGTCTTTGTGTTAACAACATCGCACTCGTACCCACATACGATCTTCTACTAAATGTGTCAGCTACCACGTTTGCTTTTCCAAGATGGTATGGTCATAACAAGTGCCGAAATGAGTCTCCTCTTGAGTTCTTGGAAGCCCTTCTCACATTCCTCGCTCCATTCGAATTTTGTATCTTTTCGAGTCAGCTGAGTTAATGAAGTAGCGATTCGAGAAAATCCTTTCACAAATCTCCGATAATAACCAGCTAAGCCTAGAAAGCTACGTATTTCGATTACTTAGGCTGCTCTCAACTGTGACTCATATCCCAACCTTGGATAGCACGTCACAATGGCACCTATCAGTTTACCACCGCATGAATATGACATCCCCTACGGAGAGTCTGGCTTCGGTGCATTCCACAAAGGATGTCTCCAGATAGAGGCTAGGGTACCAACTCCTGTAGTTAGGTTTTTTACTCCTGAAATTCAATAGGAGCTATTCGATATGAGATTTTAGAAATGGGTTTTGTACCGGGTTCAAGGTCGATACGAAATTTGATATCACACTTTGGGGGTAGGCCAAGAAATTCTTCACGAAATACGTCAAGAAATTCACTAACAATAGAAATGTAATTCAAATCTGACGTATTTTTGTTTAAATCCATGACATGGGCTAAGAAAGCTTGACATCTGTTTTTCAATAAATGAATGACTTTATGGCTTGATATGAAAGTGTTTGACTTCAATTGTTTGGTTGCTTGAATTCTCATAATAGGTTGGTTAGGAATATAAAAACTAACAACCTTACGAAAATAATCAATTTTAGCATGATGAGTAGTTACCCAATCAATCCCTAAAATCACATCAAATGCAAGTATCTTTAAAGAGATAAGATCAACAGGTAGGGTGAGGGTACCAATGTGAATCAAGCAAAATTTATAAACAATAGATGTAACGAAAGTTTCTCCTAACGGAGTTTCAACAATTAAGTCAAAGTCTAATTTTTCAGGAGTCAAGTTCAAACTTTGAGCACAAACAGGAGAGATAAAAGAATGGGTAGAACCGGTATCTAATAAGGTATAAACTTCGCAAGAGTTTATGATTAGCTAACCCGTGATAACTTCATTCGGGTTCCTCGCATTTTGGGCAGTCACTACAAACGCTCTTCCAGGAAACACTGACTTTGACTTGTTCGGGACAGCCTTTGGAGTCATCATCCCCGCTGGACTTAGTTTTGCTATAGGACAATCTCGAGCTATATGACCATCTTTTCCATAACTAAAACATACCTTGAAAGGCTGTGAACAGTTTGGACTTATGTGTCCCTTCTCTCCGCATCTGTAGCATCTAACTGGCGGTCTTTCTCCTCCCCTAGAATTTATTGTTGGTGCTGATGCTGTTGCCGACGTCTTCTCGTCATTGTTGAATCTTCTCTTTTTGAAATTTTCACTTGACTCACCTTTCCTATTATCTTGGCCATGATTACCACCGAAGTGGTTACCATTTTTTGCATGGTAACTTCCTCTGCGATGATTATCATTGTCCCGATGGTCGTTGCCACCGGTACGATTATTATCATGATGTTGGTCGCCCGGTTGAACAGACTTATTATCTCGCTCTAATAATTGAACTCTGTTCACAACATCTGAATATAGAGAAAATTTATGAAAAATGAGGTATTGATGAATTTTGAGTTTCAAACCTCTCAGAAACATCTGCGTCATACGTTCCTCATTCTCTACTAAATGAGGTGCAAACCTGGATAACTCTGTGAACTTAGCCTCGTACTGGGACACCATCATGTTGTTCTATTCTAGTCTAATAAACTCTACCTCCTTCATATGACGAATACTTTCAGGAAAATACTTGTCATTGAATAGTTTCTGAAATGCTTCCCAAGACATATTGAGTGCGGTGAAATTTGAAGTGCCTTCACGATTCCCACCAATGTCTGTCTCACTACGAAACATAAAAGTGGCGAATAAAACCTTTTGTTCCTCCGTGCATCCCAAGACATTGAATATCTTGGTAGTTTTCTTGACCCACATTTTCACCTTAATCGGATCCGGTTTTCCCCAGAATTCTGGTGGTCCCAACTCTTTGAACTGCTTGGCTGTGACAAACTGCGCGTTGCTATTATTTACACCTGTATTTTGTATACGAGACTCCCTCGTCTGATTTTGCATGAATTGCAAAAAGCTTCTAAACATCCCATCTTTCATTGTTTGTTCGATAGAGTTGTTTACATGAGGAATATTGCCTTCCTATTGCACGTTCTCTTGGTTGGTGATTAGAGGGGTTTTAACGGTCTCATTCATTCCCTTGTTAACATTTTCAGCTGCCATTCTCAAATATTGTCACAAAACAAGGGTTAATTAGACAAATTAACATATCACATATTAACCCTATGCTCCGACTGACCCATTAAATACCAAATAAGCTTAGGTAGGACACACTAGCGAAGGATTTACTCGTCTCTCCCCTCCTAGTTTTATTCCCTGATCTCCGTCAGAGACCATATTCCTAAGCTCTGATACCAACTATGATGCCCCCAAAATAGGTATACATCACCCATTCTGAGTCGCCAAATACATGGTACAGAAACAACTACAATTTTATTAATACATTTGTCGTGCACAATACGACAACACATAAACTATGAGTTTAAATACAAATATTGTCTTCTAGACAATATCCACACACAAATAAGTCCTCATTATAATTATTGATACACTATTTTACAAAATAGTGAGGACTACTAAAATAACTTTCTAGAACCATCATTCCACACCCCGACTACTTCCCGTTACATTCTCGCTTCCTGAGAAGAAAAATGGAATAAAAAAGAAAAGGGTGAGCTCAACTAGCCCAGTGAAAAACATTATGACTAAGATAATATAGAACAAATTATCGTTAGTCCTCAACAGGAAAAAATCTGGTAGAATATAATAGACAACAAGTTTTAGATCAATATTCGCAGCGGAAATAACAATTCATTAGAAGAGTTAAGTAGATAATGAAATCTACTATCATCTATGAATTTAAAAGTCCATCATCAATATTTTATCCCTGTAACATCAATCAATATACATCTTGAATCAAATATTCATCTTTGCACTACAGGCCAAAGATATTCATTAGTTGGTCATGTTCATCTTAACACCTGTTCATCTTTGCACTACGGGCCAAAGATATTCATTAGGAAATCATTCATCTTTGCACTACAGGCCAAAGATATTCAGTTATATCATCATTTAGGACTAAGGATGATGAAAAATATTTTAAAGAAAATGAATCTAGTGAGACAAAAGAACAAGTATTAAGGATTCGTACTTCGGTTTATCCATGTTCAAAAACACCCCATAATATACCATAGTGGAGTAAAATTCAAGAATGAAGATCAAAACATGGATACAATCAAAGATAGTAACAAAAATAGACATCTGGGATAAAAAGAGAAAATTTCATTTTTTGGTGAATAGTATCGTATTTGTGAATAGTGCCGTATACGTGAATAGTAACCCCGACACAAAAAAGGTAGAAATTCCACAAAAAAATTCATACCAATATTTTGGCATAATGATATTAAAAGAAATAATATCATTTACGAAGAAAATAACATCCCTTATCTCAACAGGATAATACTTTTGACTGGAATATCAGATATAACGCTGAATAAAACTTGCACCGTATAGCAACACTCAAAGTATCGAAATACTCACAAAAATATGCTCGATAATATAGAGAGAGAAAACTTCAGTTTCTGGTGTGATTTTCAATTCTAACCTAAGCACTCTATTTATAGGAAAATGCTTATAGAACACCAAAGCAGAAAATTTAATAAAATAATATTATTTATAAAAAATTTCTTACGCACACCTGAAATCTGATTTCAGCATCTTACACATGCAAGTGGGGCCCACCAACATGAAAAACATGTTTTAAATATTTTTGTAACAAATCAATTCAGACCCAATATTTTAGAACTTCAATAATTCATAATAAATGGCCCTTTTATCAGAAAAATTTGAATCTTATGTCCATTCCATAGGAAATTTAATTCTCTACAACTTTGTAGCTTTAAGTTTTTCCAAATTTCAAACAAAAATTGATCGAAATCCACATACGGACGATTTTACAGGCTATAATCAAATTTTAGTCAAAAAATTGGGTCCACCAACATGTTTAACATGATTTTAACATTTATTGTAACAAAAATACTCTTCCTCCTCATTTATTTATATATCACACATTCATTGTAAAAATATCACCATTATTATATTATTATAATATAATAATATATCTAAATGAATTATTTTATCAAAAAAGATAAAATATCAATTTTTAACAATTGTCACTTTTTTAAAAATTCCTCCATTTATATCCAAATAAAATAAATATTTTCCTTATCATATAAATTGATAATTAATTATTCATAAATAATATTACAGAATCACAATAATGACAACCAGGTCGTTCCCAGGAAAGAGGGGGCTTTCTAATAAGGATTTCTCTCCTTCTTGGTAGCCATGAATTAGGTGACCAAACCTCTCCTTAGACAGAACTTCCTTAGACATTGTCAATAATGTTATCTAATAATATTATTCAAATAATATGAATTATTGATCTGATAATGGGAAATACTATGCAGTGATAATTATTGAAACAACAATAATATAAAATATCAACGTAGCAATTATTGAATCAATAAAATAAAATATTAAACAGTAATTACTGTAACAATTATTGAGTAGTGCCTTTTACGTAAGAATCAATAATTGGTGCAATCTGGTATCTTCTTGTATAATCACCGCTTATTACCGTGTTTTAACCACCTATTCCAACAAAGTATTATTCAGTAAACAACTATATCGTATTTATAAAAAACTCATACTTGTCAGTTTCTTCATCCGATCGCTTTCCATTATAGAATTTACACAAAATTTCACTGGCAAAATCGTCTAATATTCTTTGACAGCAAGAATATTCCACGACCAAACGAATATTCCCCGACAACAATTAATATTTTATAACCACTTGCTTATTTAATATTTGCGCATTTTACCCATAACTAACCACATTAATCAAATCAACCCTTACTATTTCAAAATAATAAATAGAGGAAATTAATTTCATTTATAAAAAGTTGGGGTCTTACAACATCCTCATTTACTCCAAAAGCCGTGAAGATAATGAGCAACACTTGAGGTTGATACTCCAAAAGCTTCGTGAAAACAAGCTATATGCCAAGTTGAAGAAATACGATTTCTGGTTTGACGAAGTAGCATTCCTTGGGCACGTGATATCAAATCATGGAATATCTATTGACCTGGCAAAGATTGAAGCAATTCAAAGCTGGGAGCAACCTAAGTCAGTGACCGAAGTACGTAGCTTTCTGGGCTTAGTTGGTTATTATCGAAGATTTGTGGAAGGAGTTTCTCGAATCGCTACTCCATTAACTCAGCTAACTCGGAAAGATATAAATTTGTTTGGAGCGAGGAATGTGAGAAAAGTTTTCAAGAACTCAAGAGGAGACTCATTTCAGCACCTGTTCTGACAATACCATCTGGTTCGGAGGGATTTGTCATATACAGCGATGCTTCAAGCAAAGGTTTAGGATGTGTTCGCATACAACATGGGAAAGTCATAGCCTATGCCTCACGACAACTCAAAGAATATGAGAGGAATTATCCTACTCATAATCTAGAGTTGGAAGCTGTCGTTTTTGCGCTTAAGATTTGGAGGCATTACCTGTATGGAGAGAAGATGGAGATCTATACGGATCATAAAAGCCTCAAATATTTCTTCACTCAAAAGGAACTCAACATGTGGCAATGATGATGGCTTAAGATGTTGAAAGATTACGATTATACCATTCAATACCATCCTGGAAAAGCGAACGTAGTAGTTGACGCATTGAGTAGAAGATCATATGCGGGTACGAATGCGATATTGTCAACGCAAAAGCCCATTTTGTATGACTTACAAAGGATGGAGATAGAGTTAAAGACTCCAGGGACCCATGTGATGATGGAGAATATATGAGTAGAACCAACTTTAATCGATAAAGTTAAAGCTGCTCAAGCTACAGACCTGGAGTTGATGCGTGTGAGGAAGAAAGTGCAAGAAGGTGCTATTCCGGAAGTAAGAATCGATGAAGAAGGAATACTTCGAGTCAATTCCAGACTTTGTGTTCCTAACGATTCTAACTTGAAGTATAAAATTATGATGGAGGTGTACAACACACCATTTGCAATCCATCCCGGGAGTACCAAAATGTATCGTGATCTTCGACATACATTTTGGTGGAGAAATATGAAGAGAGAGATAACAGGATTTATCTCAAGGTGTCTAACTTGTCAACGAGTCAAGGCGGAGCATCAAGTGCCAAAAGGTCCATTGCAACCACTTAAAATTCCAGAATGGAAGTGGGAGCACATTACCATGGATTTCATTACTGGTCTTCCCAAGGTTTCTCAAGGCATAGATGCGATTTGGGTCATTGTTGATATATTGACCAAGTTTGCTCATTTCTTACTGATACGAGAAACTTATACACTTGAACATCTTGCTCGTATGTACATAAATGAGATTGTAAGATTGCATGGTTTGCCAGTATCCATAGTTTCTGATCGAGACCCAAGATTCAGTTCAAGATTTTGGGTTAGTTTGCAAAAAGCTATGGGCACGGATTTACGATTTAGTTCGGCATATCATCCTCAAACGAACGGGTAGTCGGAGACGACTATTCAAACTCTTGAAGATTTATTAAGACTCTGTGTCCTTGACTTCAAAGGAAGTTGGGACAAGATCTTACCATTGGTGTAGTTTTCCTACAACAACAGTTATCAAGCAAGTATTGGCATGGCTCCATTTGAGGCGTTGTATGGAAGAAAGTGTCGTTCTCCAGTATGCTGGGATGAGGTGGGTGAAGCAACGTTGTTGGGACCGGAGTTGGTACATATAACTACAAAAAAGATTTAAATGATCCGACAACGTATAAAAACCTCACAACATCGACAAAAGAGTTATGCTGATCTTCATCGAAAGGATGTGGAATTCAATATTGGAGATCATGTGTTGTTACGTGTTACTCCATGGAAAGGAGTTATGAGATTTGGAAAGAGAGGAAAGCTCAATCCTCGGCTCATTGGCCCATTTATAATCCTCGATCGAGTAGGAACTGTGGCCTATAGACTCGCCTTACTGCCAAGTATGTCTCGAGTTCATAACATTTTTCATATATCTATGTTACATAAATATGTGAAAGACCCGAGCCACATCATTGAATTAGAACCGGATGAGATAGTGGAAGATTTAACGTATGAAGAGGTACCTGTTAAAATCTTGGATAAGAAGGATCATATTCAACGCTCCAAAGTTATACTTTAAGTCAAAGTTTTGTGGAGAAACTACGATGTTGAGGAAATGACCTGGGAGTTAGAAGCTAAAATGAAGTCAAGGTATCCTCACCTCTTCGACATAGCAGGTACGTCCTAATTTTGAGGGCGAAATTTCGTAAGAAGGGGAGGTTGTAAGACCCCAACTTTTATGAACAAAGAATAATTTTTTCTCGAAATATATTTTTGAATATTATGGTGTGGATTTGATATAATGTTATAGTTGTGGATAATATTTACAAATTTTGCAAAGTAAGCAAGTGGTTATATAATATTCGATTGGTCGGGGAATATTCATTTTAATAGGGAATATTTGTACGACGACACAATCATTGGTGGACCCCACAACGAAAGTATTGTCGTAGTTAGAAAATGACAAAATTATCTTTTTATAAAAATAACGGCGAAAGTTTTACCATTAAACTGTTTAACTACGGTGGTAAAAATACGATAATATGCGTGGTTGCATAGTAGCACTTCAGTATTGATTATTGATGCTTACATGAGAAGTCACTCAGTTATACTCAATTATTGCTATAATAATTGCTGCATAATATCTCTCATATTATTGATTCAATTATTGTCACAGTATCAATATTCTATATTATTAAATAAATAATTGAGACGACAAAGTTATTCATATTATTATTTGTAATATTGACGATGTCTAGAAAGTTCTATCGAGGAGAGGTTTGCTCACCTAATTGCGCACCAATAGGGAGAAATCCTTATCGGAAAGCCCCCTCTTTCTTGGGAATGATCTGGTTGTTAAATATTGTGAGTTATAATATTAATGATAAATAAGTTCGTGTTGATTAAAGATGAATTTGATAGTTCCTTTATGTTGGGATTATTAGTGTTAGTGGAAATCGACATTTATTTTTATAATAATTGATTTTTGGAGGTTATATTGACTAATCGGGTAATTAATCGGATAAATGAGAAATTAATTGCTATTAATTCACATGCTTATAACTATTTGTTCACATGCGTGTACTATTGATTCACATACATGTACTATTAGGGGAGGTGGTGCAAGATTGATAATACTTGCATGACTAAATTAAAAATGGAGGTATAGATGAAGGTACTATACTGTAACTATTTATTTTCACATGTATAGAACTATTGATTCACATTAATGTACTATTGATTCACATGATGTACTATTAGGGGAGGTGGTGCAAGTTTGATAATACTTGCAGGACTAAATTAAAAATGAAGTAAAAGATAAAGGTGTTATACTGTAATATTTCGAGCCCCAAAACGTGCAATTATCGAAACTATATTTTCCTATAAATAGAAGCTCATTCATCTTCCATTCTCACCAATTCACTAAGACTCACAAGAGCAATTATAGAGAGAGAAGCTATAGAGAGAAAGAAGAAGAGAATTCTGCTACCTAACTATTCCAGTATCCAGTCTTCTTCTGAGGTAAAGGATATTGTATTTTTCAGTATTCGTAGAAATAATATTTTCTTCCATACTCTGTAGTATGTGGGTAATATTATTTCGTTTCATATTCCTAATTCTACTCTCATTTTGTTAAAGTATTATTTCTATACTCCGTGAAATTAGTAGAATATCCTTGATATTTGCGCTTCATCCAGTATCTTTTCATGGAAATATTATTATGAGCTTTCATGATAATTATTGATCTTTTCATACCGGAATACTATTCATGAGTTACTATTTACGGGTTATTATTCACCTAATTACTATTCACTCGAATATTATTCACTCGGGTATTCGCAACACTTTTTATGCCAGAGTACTATTCACGGGTTACTATTCACCTAGTTACTATTCACTTGAATATTATTCACTCGGATATTTGGGGTACTTTTCATGTCGGGATACTATTCACGAGGTACTATTCCCGAAGTACTATTCACAGGGTACTATTCACCCAAAAAATATATTTCTTTTCTGTCCAAATTATTTTTGATACATGAATATTATTCTTGAATTTTACTCCACAAAGCAGTATCATGTTGACAATTTGGATATTTTTAAACTCTAGATAAATTTAAAGTCTTTAAAATTTATCCTTGATTTTGTTTGATTAATGCTTATATCATTGTCATCATCCTCATGTTTATATTATGATGAAAGTCATCTTTGGCTTACGTGCATAGATGGACTATTTATTGGTATGATTATGACCATGGATCATTCAGTATAATCGTGACCCGTAATGTTACAAATGATGTGGTAAAAGTCCTCATTGGCCTGTAGTGCATTGATGGACAGTTGTTGGTATGATTATGACTTGAGATTATTCGGTATAATCATGACCATTGATGATTACATGAATATCCTTGGCCTATAGTGCAGGGATGATTCGATGATGTAGTTTATTTATTAAGCTGAGTCTCAGCGATAAAATTGATGAAAAACTTTTTAAATCATAGAAGATAGTGGATATCATGCTCTACTTGACTCTTCTAATAGATTGCTTGTTCATTTATGATTAAACTTGATGTTTATTGTATTTTATCAGTTTAACACTGTTGAAGACTAATGATAATTTATTCTGCATTATCTTAGTCATAATATTTCTTACTGGCGTAGTTGAGCTCACCCTTTTGCTTTCATTTTTCTCTTCAGGAAATGAGAACGTAGCCGAGACTAGTTGGGGAACGGAGTGATGGTCCGAGATGGTGTTATAGTAGTCCTCACTATTCTATAAAATAGTGTGACAATAAATGTAGTGAGGACTCTATGTGAGTTTGGATATTGTCTAGAAGACAATGTTTGTGTAAAAACTCTCAGCTCATGTTGTATAATTACGATTGTATTTGTATTCAGTACCATGTATTTAGCGACCCAAGATGGGTGATGTATACCTATTTTGGGGGCGTCACAACTAGACTTGGAGATTAGGTATCCGATGGAGACCGACGAACAATTATTTACAGTGACTGCAAGCCAGACTTTATTGGATAAGGTTAAAGAGGCATAAGAAAAGGAAGAAGATTGCAATAACATCAAGAAGCGATTGACTGAAGGTGATGAATTGAAATTTAAGATTGATAGCACTGGACTGCTACGATTTGAAGGATAAATTTGGGTACCGTTAGTACCAGAACTGAGGGAAGATATTTTTCAAGAAACGCACAGTACGAGATACTCGATACACCCAGAAAGCACAAAGATATACCAAGATTTGCGTCACCACTTCTGGTGGCCAAACATGAAGAGAGAGGTTGAAGAATGTGTAAGTAGATGTCTAACTTGTCAAAGAGTCAAGGCAGAGTACCAAAGACCAAGCGGGTTATTACAACCATTAGAAATTCTAGAATGGAAATGGGAGCACATCACAATGGACTTTGTGGTGGGACTTTTGGCAACACAGAAAGGGCACGACGCCATATGAGCCCTAGGTTCATAGGACCGTTCGAGATTCTGAGGCGAGTCGGTGAAGTGGCGTACGAGGTAGCGTTACTTCACGAACTTGAGCACATTCTAGCGTGTTTCATGTGTCGATGTTACGGTAGTATAAACCGGACTAAAAAAGCACGTTATCTCCTATGAACCAATCCAAGTCGAGAAAGACTTATCGTACGAGGAAGTTCCTGTCCAGATACTAGATAGGAAGAAACATAAGCTGAGGAATAAAATCATCCATTCTGTTAAGATTCTCTGGAGGAATCACGCAGTCGAAGAAGCTACATGGGAACTAGAAGAGAAAATGAGAGCGAATTATCCATTTTTATTTGAGTAACCTTATTTATACAATTCCGAGGACCGAATTTTTATAAGGGGGGAGGGATGTAATGACCGTGAATTTTAAAACTCCTTATTAAATAAATATGTGATTTAATTTTTAATGAGTTAGTTTTGTGAGTCTATTTAAACCTTATGTAGTTATGTGAACTTATGAAATGATTAAAGGGAGTCACTAATAGTTTATTTAAATTAGTGGACTAACCCTAAGAGTTTGATATCAAAGAATCGATAGGATTCTTAATAATTAAATATTCAATTTATTTGAATATAGTGACAGGATTTGAACATATTGATTCATTTCAATTATGGGTATATCACCATTATAGAAGTTAAATTATATCATGTAAAACTTGTGTGGTGATAGAAATTGGAACTAGTTTGAAGCTAAACCATTTTGGCCTTTGCCGAGGGACCCAAGCAATGTGCGCCCTCCCAAAGAAGAAAAAACAATAATCTTGTGGATGGTTAATATGGGAAAAGTTAGTTTCTACTGTAGAAATGAAATGGAACATTAATGTAAGGTGTGACATGAATAAAATTGTATGATAAGAATACATTCTAATGATATAAAGTATCAAGTGGTACAATAAAATCTAAGTTATTTTAATATAGAAATGATTAAATATCTGTGTATTCCCGAAATTGGGAGGGGAAATACGTATGTAAACTGAACAGTTCATATTAAATGATGTTATTATATGGTTACGTGTAGAAAGAATAATTATGGGAGATACCCGATTAATAATACCTAACTGTGTTATTTTATTGCGTGTATTTAATGTACAAGGATTATATGATGTGAGTACCTAAATAATCCCTAAATTTCCTAATATGGTAACAATTGTACATTAAAATTACATTTGGGAGTTAAAGTAACTAACTGATCAAATTGAAGCATGTTGCTGGAAAAATTTAGTTCATCGATTACACCACAAAGACAAATGAAACGATAACCTATCACCTAAATCGTAACTTCCAAGTCTGTGATCATTGGCTAGGAAGATAGCTGATGGTGGGTGGTTGAGCAACCCCTTGAGAACCAGTGTATTCTCCTTCTACATTCCAGTCTCAACCTTTCATGCAAAGAAGAGGTTAGTAAGTTCAGAAGGAGGAAACTAAGTTTATTAAGCTTCAAGAGGTAAAAATCTTAACTTGTGTTCTTGAATTGGGTTTTGCTAAATTCTTAAAATTACTTGAAATCCTCTATCAATCATAGTGAATTAGCATGCTATAATGTGTTTATGAAGTAGGTTTACATGTATAAACTCCTTAATGATATATTGGAACATGTTTAAGCTAAAAAGAATCAAAGTGGTTTAATTCTCTACAAAATAAAGCAAGTTACTACTTACATTCGGGCATGGCGCAATTCTTCTATTTATACTAGGGGTGCGGCCTGTATTCAATACTTGCACATACCAATCGATTTACAATTACATTGTTTTGTATTGATGGTGATATGGTATTATGATGTATGTATACATGAAAAATGTGTATAACATGTGTTATAGAGCTTACTTATGAGTTATGACGTGACCAACATGACTCTAGTAGGAAATTGTAGAAAATTTAAAGTTTTGAAAACAAACCTTGTGGAAACTTATGTTTACAAGTTCTGAACTTAGTGGCTCATATGCATGACTGATTTCAGAACTAAATGAGCATGATATATTATGTATAGTGTCTTTATCATGATTAAACTTGTTAGCTTGGTGTTAGAAATTATTTTAAAAGAAAAGCTTAGTATAATAAGCTAATGGACATGAATGCTACAAGATATAGTTTCTGATCTTGACAAGAGGTTATCAGAACTTAGTTACTTATGCTAAAAGTTTTAGATTTGTCTTGCATATGTTGGATTCCATCATTCATGCTAAAATGATTTTAAAGGCAACCTTGAACATAATATATGAGTACTTAGATGTTAAAGATTTAAGATTTCATGTTATGTTTATTATATCTCCAAACATGATTCATATGTGTTGGACACAATGATAATTTAATCAAAAATGAGTGTAAAGCATGTTTCGAAGTGCTAAACGATGCTAAATATGAATTAATGATATGAACACTATGAGCATGTGTATTAACAGATTATGTGATCTCTATGTAGACATATGGCAAGAGTTGTAAAGCATGATGATTACATGACCTTTTTATGTTCTAATGATATGTAAATTGTAAGTTAAAACTTGTGGCAATGAACTCAAGAATAGTCATATGCTATTTGAGAACCTCTAGCATATATGTATGTTAAAGTATAAATGTATAGGTATGTTAGAGTTAGACTAAAAGCAAGAGAGAAGTAGCTCAACTCTGGCCAGGCTAGAGGATGAGTAGCAATTCTGCCAGCCATCCCTAAGCTTAGCTAGGCACGCAATTGCTGCCATCCTATGATTATGAATATTTTCTATTTTTGATCTGAAGTTCAAAGCATGCTTATGTGATTACTTTAACTTGTAATATATGACCAATATGCTATGTAATGTGTTAAGAAGCATGTTATGTGATGATTTGATTCTTGTAAGTGTGGACTCATATTAGTTTACACATACTAATTGAAAAGACCGACTTGTTAACGTTAGGTCGTTTCAACGACAAATTAATTAAAGCTAGAATTAAACTATAGCTGAGCAAACTGGCAAGTTCCCTAACCTTACTCAAATTTATATTGAGCAAGTCTCCGAACTTTACTTTTTGGTTGTGCAAGTTCATTAATTCTTACTCTTTTACTTAAGCAAGTATCTGAGCACTATTTTTATTATGTTGCAAGTTCCTAACTTACACAACTTTGAGTTTTATGAAAGTTTCCTACCCTCCTCATATTATATTGAGCAGGTTATTGTTGAATTGAAAGTTATTCATTTAAGCTTGAATTTTATTTCCAAGCATGCTATTAGGTGGTTTAATTACTTTACAATTATTCCATATCGATATTATTGATATTCGCACTTAGTGCACTTGAGTTCGTGCAGTCTTGGACTTGTAGATCATTTAAAGTTCTATAATTCTTGAACTGTGTTAGATAGAGTCTGAACCTTTGTTCGGTCAGAAAAGTGTATGAAGTTTTATAAAATTTATCCAAACTAATTGATGGTAAGGATTCTTAGACTGAAAGAACACCCCTTTTATGATAGGGGAGTACCCCAGGTATCTAAAATAAGATACAAAGAGCATATTTAAATGTTATGCATATACATGGTGTACGCAAGGTTGATCCCCTCAAGTACTTATTCTGTAGCCAGTAACCAAAGGGTCAATTAGCTATTGATTCCATTGGAGTTTTATATTTCAAAGTCTACTTGACTATCAGTTATTCTAAAAAGAAATCATTATCTTTGCTTCCAATATTCATATTGTTGAATTCTTTAGATATTCATATTGTTGAATTCATTATCAGATATTTTTCATTCATCATGATATATCATTATTGTTGTATTTAAACTTGCTGAGCAAACTTGTTGCTCATCCTTGAAATATCATGAATTATATTGCAGCTAAGCCCGAGACCTTAGGAAAGGACAAGGGTAAAGGAAAGATGTAGAATAGTTGCGAGGAGCAGACTTTACTTTATGCCTAGTTTAAATTATTGTTATGTAATATGAACCCTAATGACTATTTTAGGGTATGTTTGTAAGATTGTATTAAGGTTATCGAATCTTGGGACTAGTAACACCTTTTGAATGAACGATGTATGTTTATTATATTCCGCATTTTAGTTATCGTATGTTGTTTAGAGGTGGGTGTTTGTATTTTATCATGATGACCGAACCGAGGTCAGAGGACCCGGATTCTGAGGTGTCACAGGGGTCATCTCCGAGGTGGATGCTGAAATTCTCGGTGTTGTTTCTGGGATTAGAACTGAATATCTCTGGGTTATCTTCGAGATTAAACTGCCTTCTCCGGTGTTATTTTCAGAACTGGAACTGTATTCCTCGAGGTTATCTTTGAGGTTGAAACTAAAACTCCCGGGGTTATCTCTAGGACTGGAGCTGGATATCTCGGGGTTATCTCCGAGATGGAAAACTGAAGATTCTGGGGTTATCTCCGGAATTGAGTTGATTTAACTTCCAGGGTTATCTCTAGAAGACGATTCCACCCTCCTACTAGGTTAGTAACAGAAATGCAAAATTTTGAGTGTCTACAGATGCCCCTCTTTATCATATTCATGCAATGTAATGGCATGGATATGATAAAGAATACTAGACACTTGAAATGTGATAAGATAATCATGATGCAATGTACAGCAACATGATGGAAATGTATGATGCATGTGGTTTGTTGGACCATTTTCCAACGGGATGTGATGACTGTTTGATCCCACGAATTTTATGGGGGCTGAAGTTATCACTGATGACTCTGATGAACTACTTGGACGTACGATCCAATGTTCTTAGGAACTTCCAGGATGTTGACGTTGGGGTTATCACCAAAGTCCTTAATCCTTGGTACAAACTTTCTACTGAGGATGTATCTCTCATGTACAAGAGATTCTAGGGGAATAGAGCTTTGTCTATTGAAGATGTGTATAACATATTCCATCATCGGTCTTCCCCGATAAGGGTGTTCCTTCCTGGTTTGTATCGCCAGGCCTTTCCAATGTCCTGTCGAAGTTACTGCCAATAGTCTGTGTTGTCAGGGTTGCCTAACTCTTGCTAAAATGTACATCAACGGATTAGATCCCTGCAGGAACAAATGTCAAGGTTGCTTGACCTTCATTGATATGTGCATCAATGGATGAGATCCCTGCTGGGAACTAACGTCAAGGTTGCTTGACCTTCGTTGACATTTGCATCAACGAATGAAGTTTCCGCTGGGGAAAAGTGTTTTGGAGTTACGACCCTGAACCGACGACATCGGACAAGTGTGAGGTATTGCCGAGTGTAATTGGCAACAGTTGTGATCATCGGTATAGTAAACCCTGTGTCTGGGTGAATACCAATGAGTGCAATGTAGACCCGCAGTTTGGTCTCTAAAAACCAGGATTTCAGGCTCTTCCGCTTAATCACGTAGCATTTTTCTTCCTGATTTGGCCTTTTCAGCTTGTGAAACCTCCTTTGTAACTCGAAATGGACAAAGTTAGAGAGGTGGGCCCCACCTAGGGGAGCCGCAGGTACACTTGCGGCCAGCCGTGCGTGGCTTTAAGGCATTTGGTGCTTTACACAAGTCATTTTCAAGTTGCACCACATAGAGAATCCGAGAGCTCTTCTTCAGATCTGCTGAGTTCGAGCATTTTTCTACAAATTATGTCACCGTACAAGTGTTTTACACTGTCCTAGTAACGTATGCATGTGTTCTTTTCTAATTTTTATCCGTTGGAAAATGAGTTATCACATGAAATGCTTCTAAACACATAGTAGTGATTATGCATGCTCATATGACTTGATAAAAAATGTTCAATATAGTAAATGTTAGTATTTAACCATGCTGGATATAATGATGTGAAAAAATTTAACTTTTGAAACAGTCAAATTGACACCTTTTTTATGTTATTTCTTATCCTATTTGAGGACAAATGAGCTAAGGTGAAAAAACAAAGTAATCCTCGTAATTAGGCTACCATTACGAATTATGTCTTTGATAATGTAATGCATATAGGATGTTTATGACTATGGGTAGGTGTGCTACTGAATGGCCACCTAGTCATGCCTATGTGCATATGGATAGTCCTGTTTACAAAGGAGACTATGGCAAAATGTTTCCAAATGTAAGCATTGGATAGTCATGCATTTTTAACTCTACTGTAGGCGTATGTTAAAATAATACATGCATGCAAGTAGCCATAAAAATGCATTTGAAAAGCTCCAGGTTAGAAGTTACCACACCCTTTCTGAGGTGAGTTGGAGACTTGTGTCCAGATATATGGATCCGGATCAGTCGAGTAGTTTCCGCAGGACCACTTCAGGTGTGCGGAGAAGGGCTTCTGATGTGCCTTAACCCCGTTAAGTTAGACAGCCTCGTCGTCTGGTGGAGGCGGTGATTCGTCCTATCCAGGTTGTTATACCAGATGTTGAGGACGATGAGGAGGATGTGCCAGTTGCGGACCCCGCTTCTGCTACTCATGTTCCCCGTAGGGATTTCCCAAGCATTCAGGTGATGATCCGAGAGCTTCTGGATGATTTGAGTCGACATACCTCGATTTACTTGCATGCAAATGAGGTACAAGTTGGATTTGATCTTCCCTTTTCCTATTAATGAAGAGCAAAGGTTTTGATGTTGATCTGCTTTGTGATGTAGATTCCCAGCTTTATGCAGCCTCAAGGGAACTGGTTCAACATACACTCTCTGTATCAGGCTCTACATCCAGATTATCAAGAGATTGTGCATGGTTGGGGCTTTGAGGCGTTCTTTTCCATCCTCCCCTTTCGTTGTCCCTGTGGTTACCTCAGGATGTTGTCTGAGCATTGGTTTCACCAAACTCAGTCTCTTCATTTATTGGACTGTGAGGTGATGATGACGCCGATGGATTGGTGATTTATCACCGGTATGGAGTTTGGAGGGGCGCCAATGCCATGTATGGCGAATATTACCCCGACTGCCATCAAATCCTTGTTAGGAGTCCCAGCTGAGGCGCTCAAAGGTAGGACAGTTCATACAAGTCCTTTGAGCGTAGATGTTATGAGCGGGCTATTGAGTGAGCCCATTCCCAATGATGTGAGAGTCAGGGAACGCATTCTTCAGCGATTATTCTTGATGATCATTAGGGATTGCTTCATAGCGGATAACTCTTCCATGATATCATTTGCTTTAGACAGCGCCACATGAGATGTGGACCGTATCGGAGAGTATGATTGGGGCTCCTATACCTTTGCCTATTTCCTTAGGGGCATGCGCATGCGTTGTAGGGCTTGATGGAGGCTTAGCTAGGATTTTACCCATTTTTGCTGGTGAGTATTTCTCTTATGATTTCCCATGTACAGGTTGAGAGTGTTGACTAACATCAGATGTTTTACCTTTGTGTTAGCAGTTCTGGGCCTATGAGAGGCTCTTATGTTTGCATCATGTGAGTGTGTTAGGTTTAGATACCTATCCACAAGGACGGCGATGGCATCACTCCATACTATTGGAGGTTCTTGTAGCTGAGGGTTTCACCCATTGTCATCTGTAGTTGGAGTTGCTGAGAGCCGATGCTATCACTTGGATTCCCTACTCTGAGGAACATTTGACCGTTGGGTTTGAGGATGGGTTCCCGTTTGGTGTTGAGTATGTGATATCCACTCACTGAATTCCTCTCTTCACAGATGGAGGATGGGAGCTTTATTTAAGAGAGCGTGCTATTAGGAGCACTACAGGAAAGATTTGTGTACCGATCTTGCCTCTTACCAGGCGTTATTAGCCTGTATCAGAGTCGCCTGTCAGTGATATCCCATTGATGGACGTTGACGGCCTTACATTATCAGAGGGTCCATATTCTCAAGAGATGTTCCATTGCTGGTGGTCCCCTTATACCATCGGAGGCCAGACCCGCGCCACTCAGTTTATGGGGGATATGGTTCCTGGATCCGTGATGATAACGGATTGGATGGCCTATGTCTGAGATCTGAGTCATTTGACACAGATGAGAGTTTGACCTGGCAATTGGACCGGGCACATTTTTCATCCCAAGACTTGGGCGAGATCCTCCTTGAGGCGGATACTTTTGATCCTTCCGGCTGAATATCGCCCCTCAGGTGACCCATATGGTTTTGCCGGTGCAGATCCTCTATTGTATAAGTCTGACATCCCCATTGATGGAGATTTAGTGACTCAGTAGGAGTTACATCAGGTGGACAGGATTGATGATGTAGACATTGACACCATTGTCTTCTTCTGATGTATATTCGCATTAAATCTTTTGATAGGCTTCTGTTAGACATTGGGTGGATGTGCCCCATTTCCCTGTATTTTTAGTTGTATAGAGATTATGTATTAGATGATGATGTACTTAGGAATGTATGTACTGTTATTCCCTACATCATATTGCCATCTATTGTTTATCATGCATGTATTATGTTATGCATATGTATATATATCCAGAGATATTCAGCATTGACCCCTGGATGGTCTTATGATACGGCCCACACTGATGTCTTCCTCGATAGTTAGCTCCATTGATCACACCCCACCAGTATTGGTAGCCTCTAGTCTGAGGTCATGGTATGATAGTTTGTCACATCCAGATAGGGTGATTGTAGATAATTTATTACAGCATACCATGACCCTCCTGATGTTCCAGGTTCCTGTGGGCTTTGTGGATGTATACTGGAGCACTGGGTATCGGAGAGGCAGGTTTTTTGATTTGGGACCCAGGAGTTGACTCCCACTGTAAAATCCCAAATTTTACAAATAAAGATTTAAATTTCTCGAATTATTTTTGAATATTATGGTGTGGATTTGATATAATGTTATAGTTGTGGGTAGTATTTATAAATTTTGCAAAGTATACAAGTTGTTATATAATATTCGATTGGTGGGGAATATTCATTTTATCGGGGAATATTAAATGACAATGACGCAATCATTAGTGGACCCCTAATGAAGTATTATCGTAGTAAGAAAACGACAAAAATATTTTATGAAAATAACGGTGAAGTTTTGCGTTATCTTTATTGAACTTCTGTTTGTAGTAAAAGTAATGTCGATGTCTGGCGTGGTTGCATAGTAGCACATGGTATTGATTATTGATGCTTTACGTGAGAAGTCACTCAGTTATACTCAATTATTGCTATAGTAATTGTTGCATCATATCTCTCATATTATTGATTCGATTATTGTCACAGTATCCTCTGCATTATATGATATATTATTAAATCAATAATTGAGATGACAAAGTTATTCATATTATTAAATTGCAATATTTACAATGTCTAGAAGTTCTGCCAAGGAGAGGTTTGGTAACCTAATTGCGGCGCTGATAGGGAGAAATCCTTATTGAAAGCCCCTTTTTCACAGGAACGACACAGTTGTTAAATATTGTGAGTTATAATATTAATGATGAATAAATTCGTGTTGATTAAAGATGAATTTGATAGTTCCATTGTGTTGGGATTATTGGTGTTAGTTGAAATCGATATATATTCCGATGATACTTGATGGCTGGGGGTTATATTGATAAATTAGGTAATTTATCGGATATATGAGCAAGTAATTGCTACTTATTCACATGCTTATATAACTATTTATTCACATGTGTGTACTATTGAAACACAGTCTTATACTATTAGGGGAGTTGGTGCAAGAATTATAATACTTGCATGACTAAATTAAAGATGGAGGAATAGATGGAGGTACTATAGTGTAATTCATATTTTCACATGTCTAGAACTATTGAGTCATATGATTTACTATTGATTCACATGATTTACTATTAGGGGAGGTGGTGCAAGTTTGATAATACTTGCAGGACTAAATTAAAAATGAAGAAAAAGTTGGAGGTATTGTACTGTAATTTTTTGAGCCCCAAAATGTGCAATTATCGAAACTATGTTTTCCTATAAATAGAAGCTCATTCTTCCTTCATTTCTCACCATTTCACTAAAACTTTAGAGCCATTATTATAGAGAGAAATCTATAGAGAAAAAGAAGAAGATAAGCCTGCTACCTCACTATTCCAGTATCCAGTCTTCTTTCGAGGTAAGGGGTATTATTTCTTTCGTATTCATGAAGAGAGCTATTGTTATTCCATTCCTTATTATTCTATTGGAATAACCTATATATCACAATCTTATACATGGTGAAATTCTTACATTATTCCATTCTTCATTATTATGTTGGAATAACTTTTATTTATCTGAATACCGCATACATGATGAAATTCTTTTATTATTCCGTTCTTTATTATTACGTCGGGATATCTTGTCTGCATGCATTTCTGTGGGACTGGTTAAAATCTTTATTATTACATTGGAATATCACATCACATGCATGCGTTTCACTGGCGGACATGGTTCCGTCTTTATTATTACTGTTGAGATATCCTATCTGTACATGCGTTTTACACGGACTGGTTCCGTTATTTATTATTACATTGGAATAACTTTTGTCTATGTGAAATACCGCATGCATGGTGATTTCTTGTTATTCCATTCTTTATTATTACATTGGAATATCACTCGTTGGTGCGTATTCGCTTTGACTGGTTCCGTTATTTATTATTCTATTGGGATAACTTTATACATCACAATCTGCATGCACAGTGATTTCTTTTGTTATTCCATTCTTTATTATACTCAGTTGGATAAAGTTTTGACTTCTATACTCGTCATGAAATATCATTTTATTTGGTATTTTCTGTTACGAGTTACTATTCACAGGTTACTATTCACCCGATTACTATCACTCTAGTATTATTCACTCGGGTATTCGGGGCACTTTTCATGCCGGAATACTATTCACGGGTTACTATTCACCGAAATTACTATTCACCCGAATATTAGTCACTTGGGTATTTGGAGTACTTTTCATGTCCGGGTACTATTCACGAGGTACTATTCCTGAAGTACTGTTCACGGGATACTATTCACGACGAAAAATTGATTCTTTTCTCTCCAAATTATTTTTGTTGCATGAATATTATTCTTGAATTTTACTCTACAAAGAAGTATCATGTTGACTATTTGGACGTTATTAGTTCCTAGATAATTTAATTCTTGAACTTGTTTTATTGAATTCTTATATCATTGTCATCATCCTCATGTTTATATTTTGTTGAAAGTCATTTGTGGCACATTAGTGCATAGATGGACTTAGTATGATTATGACCGAGGATTATTCGGTATAATCATGGTAGTAATGTTACAAATGATGTGGAAAAAGTCCTCGTTGGCCGTAGTGCATTGATGACGATTTTTGATATGATTACGGCTATGGATTCTCTTGACCCGAGGAGCAAAAGATGAATTGTTTTATGGCATGATCGGGATAGTTGATGAAAATCTGATTATCTTTGGCGTAGTGCATGGATAATTAAATGGTCGTGATACTAAATAATATCCTTGGCACTTTGTAGTGCGAGGATGATTTTGATGATGTGGATTATTTATTAAAATTTGAGTCTCAATGATTAAGTTGATGAAAAACTTTTAAATCATAAAAGATAGTAGATTTTATTCTCTACTTGAATCTTTTAATGGATTGTTTGTTCCGTTGCAGTTAAACTTGATGTCTATTGTATTTTATCAGTTTAACATTGTTGAAGACTAATGATAATTTATTCTGCATTATCTTAGTCATAATATTTTTACTTAGGCTAGTTGATCTCACCCTTTCTTTCCTTTGTTCTCTTGAAATGAGAATATAGCTAGGGCCAGTCGGGGAACGGAGTGACGGTCCAGATGATAGCATTAGTAGTCCTAACTATTCTATTAAATAGTGTGACAATAAATGTAATGAGGACTGAATTTGAGTTTGTATACTGTCTATGAGGACTCCATTGAGAGTTGATATTGTCTAGAAAGGCAATATTCTTGTTTAAACTCTCGACTTATGTTTTTGTCGTATGTTACACCTGCAACGGTTGTATTATTAAGTTGTATTTTGTATTTTTGTACCATGTATTTGGCGACTCAAGATGGGTGATGTATACATTTTGGGGGTGTCACAGTTGGTATCAAAGCTTAGGATATGATCCACAGCTAAGATGTTAGACAAGAACTAGGAGGGAGGCAGGGAATTCCTTAAGCTAGTATGACCTACCTAAGTTTATTTGGTATTTAATTGGTCGGTCGAGTATAGGGATAATATGTGATATGTTAATTAACCCTTGTTTTGTGGCGATGTTTGAAAATGGCATCCGAGAGAATGTTGAGAACATCAATGGAGCACGGAGGCCGTTGAGTCTCCACGGATCAATAACGAGAACAATGTGCATCGCCGAGGCGACAATCCTCATGCAAACAACAATCTTGACCAAATGATGAGCGATGGAATGGTAAGAGAGATTCCTGTTCAAAATATAAGTGGAAATAATGGCAACCCACGGTCGGTCACCACTAAGCAGTTCAAGGAGTTGGGACCACCAGAGTTTTTGGGAACGCCAGAAACACTTAAGGTGGAGACGTGGTTAAAGCAGATCACCAAGATATTTAATGTCTTGGGATGCTCAGAGGAGCAAAAGGTTCCATTTTCCACCTTTATATTGCGTGAAGAGGCAGATTACTAGTGGGAATCTGTAAAACGTACCCAGACTAACGCACTCAAGATGTCTTGGGAGAAGTTCCAAGAACTGTTCAATGACAAGTACTTTCCCAAAAGTATTCGTCACATGAAGGAAGTGGAGTTCATCAAGCTGGAGCAAAACAATATGACCGTGTCGCAATACGAGGCTAAGTTTGCCGAGTTATCTCGGTTTGCATCCCATTTGGTCGATAATGAGGAGCGAATGACGCGAATGTTTCTAAGAGGTTTCCTATCTTTTGAATGTTTCTCACAAACTTTGTTTATATTCAGATATTGTGAATAGGGCTCAGTTATTGGAGCGCGATAATGAGTCAGCACAACCAAAAGGCAAAGACCAACAACTTGATAATAATCGTGCCGGTGGAAACGGTCATCGGGACAATGATAACCATCGTGGGGGAAATTATCATGCCAAGAATGGTAACCACTTCGGTGGTAATCATGGCCAAGATAATAGGAGTGGAAATTTCAAGAAGAGGAGGTTCAATAATGATGGAAAGGCAATGACACCAACACTTCGTTTCAAAAGAAGAAGAACGACCACCGGTCGTATGTTTCAAATGCGGACAGGAGGGACACATCCGTCCAAACTGTACGCAGCAATCCAAAGCGTGTTTTAATTGTGGAAGAGAAGGTCACCTAGATCAATTTTGTCGTATGGTGAAGTCAAGTCCAGCTGAGATGGTGATGCCAAAGGATGTCCCAGACAAGCCAAAGCCGGTAGTTTAAGAGAGAGCATTTTTTTTCGTGACGAGGAACCTGAATAAAAATTATCACGGGTAAGTTAATCATAAACTCTTGCGAAGTCTATACCATGTTAGATACCGGTTCTACTCATTCTTTTATTTCACCTAGTTGTGTTTAATGTTTGAATTTAACTCCGGAGAAGTTAGACTTTGATTTATCTGTTGAAATTCAGTTGGGAGAAACCTTCGTTACCTCCACTATTTATAAATCTTGTTTGATTCAAATCAACACTTTCACATTACCTGTCGATCTTATCTCTTTGAAAATACTTGCCTTTGATGTGATTTTAGGAATCGATTGGTTAACTACTCATCATGCTTTTAGTAAGGTTGTTAGCTTTCATATTCCTAACCAACCTGTTATGTGAATTCAAGCAACCAAACCACTAAAGTCAATCATTGTCATACCAAGCCATAAGTAAAGAGCCCCGATCCTTTCGTTGTTGACTTCCTTGTGTGGAATGCACCAAAGCCAGACTATCCGTAGGGGACGTTGTGAATAACGATGGCAAGTTGATAGGTATCAATGTGACGTGTTATCCAAGTCTTGGATGAGAGTCACAGTTGTGAATGATATTTCTATTGTTAATAAATTTTCTGATGTTTTCTTGAAGACTTTTTAGCCTACCCCTAGAGCGTGAAATCGAATTTTGTATTGACCCCAGTACAAAACCCATTTCTAAAACCCTCAAGTATTTCTTCACCTAAAACGAACGTATTATGCGCCAAAGACGTTGGCTCGAGCTATTGAAGATTACGAACGTATCATTCAATACCATCGTGGAAAAGCGAACGTGGTAGCTGACGCATTGAGTAGAAGATTGTATGTGTTTACGAGTACGAATATACGAACCCATGTAAAGATAACGAATATACGAGTATAATCGACTTTAATCGATAAAGTTAAAGTCGCTCAAGTTACACACCCGAAGCTGATGAATGTGAGAAGAAGGTTCAAGAGGACGTTATTCTAGAAGCAAGAATCGATGAAGAGAGGAAATCTCAACCCTCGATTTAATTGATCCATTTGAAATCCTCGATTAAGTAGGAACTGTGGCTTATAGACTCGGTTTATCGCCAAGAATGTCGCGTGTTCATAACGTTTTTCACGTATCGATGTTACGTAAATATATGGACGACCCGAACCACATTATTGATTTAGAACTGGATGAGATAGCGAATAATTTAACGTATGAAGATGTACCTGTTAAAAATCATGGAATATATTCTACGCTTAAAGGTTATACCTCAAGAGTTAGAATCGGACGAAGTGTCCTCGTCTGTTCGGCATACCAGGTAAGTACGTAAATTTCGAGGGCAAAATTTCATAAGGAGGGGAGATTGTAAAATCCTAAATTTTACGAATAAAGATTTAAATTTCTCGATTTTTTTTTGAATATTATGGTGTGGATTTGATATAATGTTATAGTTGTGGGTAGTATTTATCAATTTTGCAAAGTATACAAGTTGTTATATAATATTCGATTGGTCAAAGAATATTCGTTTTATCAAGGAATATTCGTACAACGGCACAATCATTGGTGGACCCCACAACGGAAGTATTGTCGTAGTAAGAAAATGACAAAAATATTTTATGAAAATAACGGTGGAAGTTTTACCGTTAATATTGTTGAACTACTCGGTAGTAAAAGTACAGTAATGTGCGTGGTTGCATAGTAGCACACGGTATTGATTATTGATGCTTACGTGAGAAGTCACTCAGTTATACTCAATTATTGCTATAGTAATTGTTGCATCATATCTCTCATATTATTGATTCGATTATTGTCACAGTATCCTCTGCATTATATGATATATTATTAAATCAATAATTGAGACGACAAAGTTATTCATATTATTAAATTGCAATATTTACAATGTCTGGAAGTTTTGCCAAGGAGAGGGTTGGTCACCTAATTGTGCGCCAATAGGGAGAAATCCTTATTGGAAAACCCCTCTTTCACAGGAACGACACGGTTGTTAAAATATTGTGAGTTATAATATTAATGATGAATAAGTTCATGTTGATTAAAGATAAATTTGATAGTTCCATTGTGTTGGGATTATTGGTGTTAGTTGAAATCGATATCTATTCCGATGATAATTGATGTCTGGGGGTTATATTGATAAATCGGGTAATTTATCAGATAAATGAGCAAGTAATTGCTACTTATTCACATGCTTATATAACTATTTATTCACATGTGTGTACTATTGAATCACATTCTTATACTATTAGGGGAGTTGGTGCAAGATTGATAATACTTGCATGATTAAATTAAAGATGGAGGTATAGATGGAGGTACTATCTTGTAATTACGTATTTTCACATGTCTAGAACTATTGAGTCACATGATTTACTATTGATTCACATGATTTACTATTAGGGGAGGTGGTACAAGTTTGATAATACTTGCAGGACTAAATTAAAAATGAAGAAAAAGTTGGAGGTATTGTACTGTAATTTTTCAAGCCCCAAAACGTGCAATTATCAAAACTATGTTTTCCTATAAATAGAAGCTCATTCTTCCTTCATTTCTCACCAATTCACTAAAGCTTTAAAGCCATTATTATAGAGAGAAATCTATAGAGATAAAGAAGAAGAGAAGCCTGTTACCTCACTATTCCAAAGATCCGGTCTTCTTTTGAGGTAAGGGGTATTATTTTTTTTTGTATTCATGAAGAGAGCTATTGTTATTCCATTCCTTATTATTACATTGGAATAACTTTTATATATCTGAATCACATACGCATACATGGTGAAATTCTTACATTATTCCATTTTTCATTATTATGTTGGAATAACTTTGTTTATCTCAATCTGCATACATGGTGAAATTCTTCAATTATTACATTCTTTATTATTACGCCGGAATATCACATGCATGCGTTTTTCTTGCGGGACTGATTCCGTCTTTACTATTACTGTTGGAATATCTTATACATGCATTTTATCTTTAGACTGGTTCCGTCTTTATTATTACATTTGGAATATCACACATACATGCGTTTTCTGGCAGGACTGGTTCCGTTATTTATTATTACATTGGAATAACTTTGTCTGTCACAATACCGCATGCATGGTGATTTACATTGTTATTCCATTCTTTATTATTACATTAGAATATCACGCTAGGTCGTATTACACGACCTAGTTTTGTTATTTATTATTCTATTGGGATAACTTTATCTGTCACCGCGTGCACAGTGATTTCTTTTGTTATTCCATTCTTTATTATACTCGGTTGGATAAAGTTTTGACTTCTATACTCGCCATGAAATATCATTTTATTTGGTATTTTCTGTTACGAGTTACTATTCACGGGTTACTATTCACTCTAGTATTATTCACTCGGGTATTCGGGGTACTTTTCATGCCAGAATACTATTCACGAGTTACTATTCACGGGTTACTATTCATCGAAATTACTATTCACTCGAATATTAGTCACTCGGGTATTTGGAGTACTTTTCATGTCGGGGTACTATTCACGAGGTATTATTCCTGAAGTACTATTCATGGGGTAGTATTCACGACAAAAAATTGATTCTTTTCTGTCCAAATTATTTTTGGTGCATGAATATTATTCTTGAATTTTACTCTACAAAGAAGTATCATGTTGACAATTTGGACGTTATTAGTTCCTGGATAATTTAATTCTTGAACTTGTTTTATTGAATTCTTATATCTTTGTCATCATCCTCATGTTTATATTTTGTTGAAAGTCATCTGTGGCCTGTAGTGCATAGATGGACTTGGTATGATTATGACCAGGGATTATTCGGTGTAATCATCTGCTTATTTTCGCTGAGGCCATTGAGATAATTGTGATTCTGTGATATTGTTAGGTTGGATATTATGTAGAGTGGGTCGTATTCATATCATTGCATTGCATGTAGTGTCTTGTGCTCGAGGACTAGCACAATTTAAGTTTGGGGGATTTTGATAAGTGTATTTTATATACGCAATTTCATGTCTAAATCATGCGTATTCTTTGCTATGTTTTTGTAAACAAGTGCATTTTTACTTGGTTTTTGTTGTTTTATGTGTAGGTTGGTGATTGCGGCGATTCATGGATTGTTCGTGATATTTGGTGCATTTGCAGTTAAGTTGGAGCTATAGAAATAACTTCGGTGTTGCGTGAAAGCCAAGTCGGATCAGGGGAGGAATGCCCAAGGCGGGCATGTACAAATAAACACCCAGTAAGGGTCTACCAATCGACTAGCGAGTAGGAGCTTGTGGTAGGCGTTTTTACTTACACACCTATCAAGGTGCGGGTCGACTCTCAACCAAGAGCCAGAACTTACGCCGGTAGAGGTGGTGTTTTCATCTACACACCACGTAGTGAGGTTATAAAAAGGGGACCGTCTGTTGCATTTAAACTTCCTATTGGACTCGAATTTTAGTTGTTTTAATGAGTTTATAACTCTATTTGTTAGGGGATGTAGCTGGAATATTAGACTTGATATATATTACTCTTTAGAAACACAATAAGGGAAATTAAGAAGCTTACGAAGATCAAAGTCATCTTATTGGAGAGCAAAAGTGGAGGAGTATTTCGAAGAGTTTTTCAAGACGGTTATATTTGTAGTCTACGTAAAGGGTGTTTTCTAATATTCTTTGTGTTAGATTATTATTAGTGATTGAAAGAATGATTTCTATGATGTATTCAGTGCTTATTTCATTTATTATGAACTAATTCACTTTTTAGGCTTGTGATGGATCCTTAAGTGAATCGATGGTTTTGTAATCTTTGATTCCTAATTTAATAAATTATCTTCAGTTTATCTATATTGATTTATACTTGAATCTATGAATTGTCTGGCCAATAATTCTTCATGGGGTTGGATGGAATCGAGAGAGGATATTCAATTCTAGATCTAGTTGATATAGCATGTGTTCAGGATTTTGTTAGTAGCTTAAACCTGATTCGTGTGAAGATAGAGATATACTTAACACCACATGTAATCGGATAAGAGAACTTGTTCTTCAACCTTCTTCAATTGTAATTCACATAGAGATATAGTGCGTTAGTTGAATTCTTATATCATTGTCATCATCCTCATGTTTATATTTTGTTGAAAGTCATCTGTGGCCTATAGTGCATAGGTGGACTTGGTATGATTATGACCAGGGATTATTTGGTATAATCATCTGTGGCCTGTCGAGGTTGTATTCACAGTGTCGGGGATTGATTCAGAGGGTGAGGAGTCCTTGGAGGACATTGATTTTCCCGTCGAAGAGGAGCTTTTTACTGGGTTGGCAGCAGCTCCTGTCGATTCACCTAGTATTTCTGCAGGTGTGACTCCTCCTTCGGAGTATTTAGCCCAGGGTTTGCATCTGATAACATTTTAGAGAGATCAGGCTAGGGCCTTGATGTTGAAAGCTCTTGACGGGAGAGATGGTGCTTTAGTTCATAGGGACACCGCTATTACTGAGCGGGATGAGGCTAGATCATCCAGAGATGCACTGATTATTGAGCGGGATGGTGCCATATCTGCGCAGGACGTAGCCGTTATAGATAGTACTACAGTGAGATCCCTTACCACTGGCATCGTTGCAGAGATGAGCGCATATATTGATGAGCATAGTGCCACCATGCAGTTGGCCGTGGATCTGTTGGCTCGTGTAGATACCCTTGGGTAGGAGCTTACAGCTTTACCTCCTTCTTCGGAGAGAGATGCCATGTTGGACTTGATAGCTCGTATATCCACTGGATTGTAGATGAGCTTATATTTTCCTGCACAAACTAGCTTAGCCATTTTGTCATGTACAATACATATTGTATATATCAAACAACATTATATATGCTAGGGAAATATATTTTGATTTACTTCCCTTTTAGTTGTGCCTTACTACTTGCTTGATATTTGCCTGTTTTTTCAGGGCATGTGATCTGGATATATTCTGAACTTATCCTTAATGGGTGGACATTGAGATGTCTCAGGATTTTCATAATGGATCATTGATCTGTGTGTATCCTCTATCTTCTTTGGTGTCTTGGGACTAGTTTCTGTATGTAGATGTGAAGAGGAGTGTAGCTTTCCTCTCTTAGGTTGACCGCCCCACAGATGGTCGCCGGTACTCCTTTGTATGGGGGAGCTCGGTTAGTTCCATCTCTTATGGATTGGTGTTTCTCTTTGAGGATTCAACCGTAGCTTAGATGGTCGCCAACTCTCCCATTTATGGGGAGGTCAGGTAGTTCCATCCCTTTGGTCTGAAGCCGATGAAATGCGGTGGATTGAAGGGTGATCTCAGTACCGTTGACAAGTGTTTGTGTTTTGGTAGGGAGTGAGACTAAACCATAAATGGCTACCTACGTACTCCTATTGAAGAGGAGATCAAGTCTGCATAGTTCAAACCTGGTGCAAGAGGTTCAATGCTGTATGTGAAAGGGTGTAGAAAGATGTAGAAGAGTATTTTCATTTTTTGTTTTTTTTGTTTTTATTTTTTATTGCGACCGGGCCATTTTAAAAAAATGGTTGCCTGCGTACTTCCAGGTATCGGGGAGATCAGGTCAACATAGTTCGCCCCATGTTTAGGACGAATTACAACCAAAAATTTTGATCCCATATTCAGGACAAACTGCAGAGGGAAAAGTTTGATCCCATGTACAAGACAAATTGTAGGTGTGAAAAGTCTTATCCCTAGCGAGACAAAACTGCGGGTGTGAAAAGTTCTATCCTTAGTGGGACAAAACTGCAGGTGTGAAAGGTTCAATCCCTGGTGAGATAACCTGAAAGGTTTGAAATGAAGTGGAGTGAAAGATTTGATGATCCGAAAACCAGGCTGCTGGTTTAAAGAGTGTGTTTATCCCTGATGGGGCAGAAGGGTATGAAGAAAGGTTGTATGTAGAAAGGGTTAGAAAACCTGAAGTGATTGGGGATCTGGTGATCCAAAACCAGGAAGTTTGCTTGATGGTAACTTTAGACATAGTACCGTTTCATGGTGTCTGAGTTGATAAGCTGTGGAAATTCATCGCCATCCATTTCCTGTAATCTAAGAGCACCTCCTGTTAATACCTTCTTGACAATAAATGGGCCTTCCCAGTTTGGAGCAAATTTTCCCTTAGACTGGTCTTGGTTGTCAATGATCTTCTTCAAAACCAAGTCATGTTGTTTAAACTGCCGTAGTTGGACTTTCCTGTTATAGGATCTGGCGATCCTTTATTGGTATAACTGACCATGGAAGATAGCATCACTTCGTCTTTCGTCTTTTAGAGACAATTGGTGATACCTATCTTGTAACCATTGGTCTTCATCCAGCTGAGCGTCTATCAACACTCTGAGGGATTCCATTTCCACCTCTATGGAAAGTACTGCTTCCATCCCATAGGTTAATCAGTAGGGGGTTGCCCCAGTGGAAGTACGTATTGAAGTTCTATAGGCTAATAGAGTTAGAAGCAAAAGGTCAGGCCATCCTTTATGATTGGCAGACATTTTTTCATGATCTTCTTGATGTTTTTATTAGCCGCTTCAACAGCACCATTAATCTTTGGATGGTAGATGATGGAGTTAAGGTGTTTGATGTGGAATTGACTGCATAACTCCTCCATCATTTTGTTGTTAAGGTTCTTAGCATTGTCTGACACAATCACCTCTGGTTGTCCATATCGATAAATGACATTGTTTCTAATGAAACCAATGATAACTTCTTTGGTAACCCTAGCGAAGGAGGCTGCTTCTACCCACTTGGTGAAGATAAATCGATGCCCATTACTGTCTTTGGGCTCGATGGGCCCGATAACGTCCATTCCTCACATTGAGAAGGGCCAAGGTGAAATCATATTATGGAGCTCCCTCAGAGGGGCATGGATAGAATTCCCATGAATTTGGCATTGGTAGCACCTCTGACGTGATCCTCATAGTCAGCCTTGAGAGAGAGCCAGTAGTGCCCTGTTCTGAGGATTTTTTTGACAAGTAGAAGGCCACTTATATGTAGGCCACATACTCCACCATGGATTTCATCTATAAGCCTTTGAGATTGGTCTTTGTCCAGACATCTGAGGAGCCCTAGTCTTGCATCTCTTTTGTAGAGTGCATCTCCGCTCAGGTAAAATTTCATAGTCAGTCGATGGATCCGCCTTCTTTCAGTCGGGCTCGCCTCAGCGGGTGTAGATCCATCTCGCAAATACTCCCTGATATGCTGATACTAAGGGTGTTGGATAGGAGGTAGCTCTGATAAGTGTATTTTATATACGCAATTTCATGTCTAAATCATGCGTATTCTTTGCTATGTTTTTGTAAACAAGTGCATTTTTACTTGGTTTTTGTTATTTTATGTGTAGGTTGGTGGTTGCGGTGATTCCTGGATTGTTCGTGATATTTGGTGCATTTGCGATTAAGTTGGAGCCATAGAAATAACTTTCGGTGTTGCGTGAAGCAAGTCGATAACGGGAGGAATTCCATAGGAGGGCATGTATGAAGCAAACACCTTCATGGGGTGGGGTCTACCAGATCAACTAGCAGAGCGAGGCTACATGAGCTGGCGTTTTTACTTTACACCTTGAGAGTATGGGGTCCTCTCAACCAAGACAGAACTTACGCCACGCAAAAGGCGGCGTTTTCATACATCTTTCCACGTAGGGGTTGAGTTTAACTTGGGGGCTATCTGTTGCATTTAAACTTCCTATTGGACTCGAATTTCAGTTGTTTTAATGAGTTTATAACTCTATTTGTTAGGGGATGTAGCTGGAGTATTAGACTTGATATATATTACTCTTTAGAAACACAATAAGGGAAATTAAGAAGCTTATAAAGATCAAAGTCATCTTATTGGAGAGCAAAAATGGAGGAGTATTTCAAAGAGTTTTTCAAGACGGTTACATTTGTAGTCTACGTAAAGGGTGTTTTCTAATATTCTTTGTGTTAGATTATTATTTGTGATTGAAGAATGATTTCTATGATGTATTCAGTGCTTATTTCATTTATTATGAACTAATTCACTTTTTAGGCTTGTGATGGATCCTTAAGTGAATCGATAGTTTTGTAATCTTTGATTCCCAATTTAATAAATTATCTTGATTTATCTATATTGATTTATGCTTGAATCTATGAATTATCGTGATAATTCTTAGTGGGGTTGGATGGAATCGAGAGATATTCAATTCTAGACCTAGTTGATATAACATGTGTTCGTGGATTTTGTTAGTAGCTTAAACTTTGATTCGTGTGAAGATAGAGATATACTTAACACCGCATGTAATCGGATAAGAGAACTTGTTCTTCAACCTTCTTCAATTGTAATTCACATAGAGATATAGTGCATTAGTTGATTAAGGTGTTTAACGGATTTCTATCTTAATTGTGGATTGACGTTAATATGGTATTAATGCATCGAGAGGTGGTTAGTACTACGTTTGTGTTCTTGATTAATAAACTGAGATAGTGCATTGAATTGGGATAAATGTGTTAAAACCAAAGTGAAGCATAAGGTGAAATCATAAGTCTAATTCTCCATTAATTGCTTGAAAATTCAGATTTTGATATTTGTGGTTGTTTTATTTTAGTTTAATTATTCTTAATTTTAGTTTAGTAATTTCAATCATTGAATTTGATTTGTTTAATAAAATTAGGGTTAATAGAAGATTGGTAATTGTAAGTTAAGGTATTTTGCTAATTAGTCTCTGTGGGAATGATACTCTGCTCATCACTCTATTACTTGTTGACCACGTATACTTGCGTGTTGTGCGTATATAGATTTTACCCAACAAGCTCATCCGATACTTCTCCAATATAATATCCATAGGCTGGAGCCTTTTACAAGGCAAATGTGATGCTTGGCATGTTTTCCTTATCAGGTATGTTGATCAAGGAGGCCAAAGTTGCTAGCGCATCTGCAAAGTCATTCCTATTCCGAGGAATATGGAGGAAGTTTATTTCTTCAAACTCCGAAGCCATCTATAAAACTTGTTGATGGTAAGGCAGCAAATGTAGCTCTTTGGTGTGATAGATTCTTGTGGTTTGTCTAATCACCAATTCGGAATCTCCAAAGACAGTTAACTACCTGATGCCTATTGATTGGGCAAGTTTTAGCCCCATGATACAACCTTCATACTCAGCTATTTTGTTGGTGCAGACAAACTGCAATTTGATGGTGACGGGATACTACTCCACCGTACCGGATACTAGAACTGTTTCAGCCCCAGAACCTTCCATATTTACAGCTCCATCAAAATATATTTTCCAGGATTGGTGTGTATTATACTGATGGTGTTGCTGAACTGTCATTACCCCTTCATCAGGGAAGTATGTTTCCAAGAGTTTGAAATCCCCTGAAGGTACGACAGTCAGTTGATCCGTAATTCCTTGACCTTTGATAGACTTTTGCATCACGTAGACGATGTGAAATTGGTGTAGGATCAACTGCCATCTGAACAGCCGATAATTTAACATGGGTTTACTGAACACGTATTTGAGAGGATCCACACGGGATATAAGTTGGTTGTGTGACCATGGAGGTAATGTTGTAACCTCATGGAAGCCCATGCTAAAGCATAACAAGTCTTCTCAATCAGAGTGTACTTGTGTTCACTACTGCTAAATCTTTTGCTGAGGTAGTAGATAGCTCGCTCTTGGCCTCTATCGTCTTTTTGTCCCAGCATGCAGCCCATGGCATTGTCATTAATGGACAAGTACATGAATAGGGGAACACCATCCCTGGGTGGTACCAAAACATAAGCTTTGACTAGCTGCTCTTTGACTGTAAGGAAGGCTTTCTGACACTCATCATTCTATTTCATGGAGGAGTTCTTCCTTAATAGTTTGAAGATAAGCTCACAGATTGATGTGAGTTGGGAAATGAACCTGCTAATGAAGTTGATTCTTCCCAAAAATCCCCGTATTTCCTTCTCTGTCTGAGGAATGGACATTTCTGTAATGGCCTGAATTTTGGTGGGATCCAGCTCAATCCCTTTGTGGCTGACTAGGAATTCTAGCAACTTGCCTGATTTAACGCCAAAGGCGCACTTGGCTGGATTCAATTTCAAGTTGTACTTATGCAACCTATTAAAGTGCTTTCTAAGATGGTCTAGGTGGTCTTCTTCCCTTCGGGATTTGACAATGATGTCATCCACGTAGATCTCTATCTCTTTGTGCATTAAGTCATGGAAAAGAGCCATCATAGCCTGCTGGTAGGTCGCTCTGGAATTAATGAGGCCGAATGACAACCTTCTGTAGCGAAAGGTTCCCTAAGGAGTGATGAATGCAGTTTTCTCACGATCCTCTTCAGCAACCATAATTTGATGGCACCCCGTAAAACAATCAACAAAGGAGTACATGTCGTACTGAGTAATATTGTCAATGAGAATGTCGATAAATGGCATGGGAAAGCTATCCTTAAGGCAAGCTTTATTCATATCCCGGTAATCCACGCAAACTCGCACCTTTCCTCCTAGTTTAGGCACGGGGACTATGTTGGATAGCCATTCAGGGTATGTTGACACCATGATGATGATGGCTTGAAATTGTTTCATAATTTCTTCTTTAACCTTTAAACTCTACTCAGGTTTTAATCGCCTGAGCTTCTGCCTGACTGGCTTGAATCCCTCTTTAATGGGAAGGCGAAGGATGACGATGTTAGTGGATAAACCGACCATGTCTTTGTGAGACCATGCAAACACATCCTGGAATTGGGTTAATAGCATAACCATGTCATTCCTTTGGTTTGGAGTGAGGTCCGTACCAATCTGGATTAGCTTAGGGTTTTCTAAGGTTCCGAGGTTGAAAGAGGTGGTTTGATCAAGATTTGGTTTAGGTTTTTCCTCGACCCATTCCTTGATCTCCTGAGGTATCTCATAGTCCTCTTGTATCTCCATCAAGTCTGAGTCCAACTTTATATCAAAGTTACAATCCTTGTGCAGAAAAGACACCTCATCAGCAAGTATAGGCACATCTAAATTCAGAGTCCTGAAACAAAATATGCTTCCACTTAATATATGAAACTTTTCAATCATACAAAGTGTTAGCATGTACTGACAAAACAACTGCTAATAATGTGCAGAAAAGTAAGCAGTTATTGCTATCTATAGGGCAGAGGGAGTTTTTGCCCTTTTTACCATTATCGACAAATGCAAGGAGTGCTGCTCCAATTGTCAAAGGTGAAATCCTGATGGACGGCAGTGATGAAGGGGGCTGTCATCGTCCTCCTTCTCCCGAATGATGACCATAATATCTGGACAATCATCGTCTAGGATGTCCCTATTCATACCCTCAGTATGGACAATGATGTGTATGTTTGACAACCACCTGGCAATGTCTTGTTTACATCTTCGTTCCCTTTCTTACACTTCAGGATCTGGGATCAGGACCACTTTTCCTTTGACCGGTATCGGCTTAGGAAATAACATAACCATTACATGGGCAAGCACCTTTATCAAAGACCATACAGGCTCAGGATCTATAGGTTGAGACAATCGCCGTGTGGTTGAAGATGAAGGAATCTGTTTATGTTTGTGAGGATTCCTGTGACTGGAGCTAACAGAATAGCCTAATCCAGCTGTCCCTATTTGACTGGGAACTTGAATTGGGTGCTTAATGCCCTGATGATCTTTACCCAACCCTTGTCCAGGTAGATAACCCAATGATATCATCTCTTGAGTTGCCAACATTACCTCGGCAGAAATCTTGGGTGTAAGAGGTGGCACCCCAATGGGATGGTAGTGAATGTTGCTCCCCTCCAGGGCATGAAAACTGACCAGCTCAACTTCTGAATTGAAGCTTATGAGTGGTATGTCACCTTGTTCAGGACATTCTGGCTCAGCATTGATAGTGATTAGGCTATTATTGATAATGTACTTGAGTTGATGGTGAAGGGTGGAAGGGACGGCTCCGACCATATGAATCCACGGTCTCCCCAAGAGAAGGTTGTATCATGTGGCTATTTTGAGCACATGAAAGGATACACTAAATGTATGTGGACCAATCTCCACAGGTTGTTCAATCTTTCTGACAGAATTTCCTTGGGATCCATCAAAAGCTTTGATAACCGTATGGCTGCTTTTGATCCTTTTGAGATTGAAATTCATCTTCTCCAAGGTGACATAAGGGCAGGTATTCAAGGATGATCCTCCGTCTATCAAAACTCCTCCCACCATGTATCCGGAGGACAAAACCGCTATGTGCAATGGTTTGCAATGACCAATCCCTTCGGAAGGTATGTCATCATCAGTGAAAGATATCACATTGTTGTTAAAAATGTGATCAACCAGATGCTGGAATTTTTCAACATCCACTGATTTCGACAAATGGACTTCTTCCAAAACCTTGAGCAAGACCTTCCTGTGATCTTCGGAAAAGAAAACCAAGTCCAGTATGAAAATTTGTTGTGGAGCTTCTCTCAAGTTTATAACCACCTTGGCTTTATTATGGCCCATAGTACGGAGGAAATCTTCAATCCTCTCAAGGGGAACATTTCCTTTTGATTTGATGGTAGGCTTCATCACCCAGTGGGGAAGATACAATGGATTCTCCTTCAACACTATAGCAGTTATGTGGGATGTGGATCCTTCAGCCTCTCCATAATTCCATGGCACTTTTTGTAGGCTGAGAACAGGATATTATGGTCTATATGGCAAGATGATGGGCTTTGGTGCAGCCACTTTCAAAGGATTGTTAAAACCTTTGAGTTGAATTTCCTGTATTATGAGGAGTCTGGCAGCCAAGTCATCCTCAGTGGATATAACTGCTACGACTTCTTTCATTTTGTAGGAAATGTGTCCCCACTCTCAAATAACACAGTGTCATTGTCTGCCAACTACAGGACACCGTTGTTAATTAAATTCTGAATAAGATGGCGGATTACCCAGCATTCTTCTATGCTGTGACCGCGAGAGTGGGAGTGATACTGACATACTCCATTAGAATTGAACCGTCTTGAATAGGGATTGATTGGAGGTAGCAGAGCTGTGACTCTTCCTTCATTGACCAGCATCTGAAATATCTCCTCCATTGGTTGGCCCAGATAGGTAAATTCCCTCTTGTTGGCAAAATCCCGACGGGCTTTGGCACTTGCTCTTATTTCAATTTTGTCCTCCAGTGTTTCACTTTTTGGAGGCGATGATGGAGTATTCATAATAAGAGGAAGGAGACTAGCATGTTCCTAGCTAACTAATTGGCGTGTGACTTGGTGCTGATGGATCATCAGTTCTGCTAATTGGTTAACTTGCTCACATAGAGCCTTCATTTTTTGTTCTATCATAAATTGGAACTGTGCATAATCCATTTATCAGCATCATCCTTGCCGGTTTGGGAGGATTCAACACCATAATTAGAACTTTGTCTATTGCTCTAATTAATTATATTAACATCTTCTTCTTTGTGTTGAGGAAGAGGGTTGTCTTTCATATGAGGTTGGTCAGGTTTAGTCACCACGATCTCACCATTGTCAATTAGGTCTTGGATCTTGTGTTTCAAGGCCCAGCAATCCTGAGTATCATATCTTGGAGCTCCAGCATGATAGGCACACTTCTGAGTAACATTGAAACCCTTACCATTTGGGTTGGCTAGTGGAAGAAGATGGGTAATTTTCTTCTGAATAGTCAGAAGATTGAGAATATTCTCGAGTGAGTCCCCTAGGGGTGTGAACACTCGGTTGCGTCAGACTTCTCCACTTTTTGGCAATGTAGGGTTGGAAGACTGTGCTTGAAAAGGGGAGTAGTTTCTCCTCTGGATAGGCATATTTTGATTGCCTTTCTGGCCTTTTAGTATCAAGGAAACATCCTCCTCTTTCTTCTTATGGACCCTCTTGGGGTTGTTTCCATAACTTCCAGACTGAATGTGGTCAGCAATAGCTTTCAGAGCAGCTAGGTCTTGAATCTTTCCTGACTTCAATCCCATCTTAGCCATCTCTCCATGTTTGATCATTTTAGAAAATGACTTGCCTATGCCAGCTAAGACTCTCTCATAAAAGGGAGATTTTTGTATGTCTATGAAGGTCATAACCATTTCAGACTCAGTCATAGAGGGAGTAACTTGAGCAGCAAGGCGCCTCCACCTTTGAGCATACTAAAGACTCATTGGCTTGTTTCTTGACTTTGGTAATTTGGTACCGGTCTAGAGCCATCTAAGGCTGAAAACTGTACTGACTGAGGGAGGCATAAGCTAGCTCCTCCCTGCTATGGATCTTAGAATTGTCTAATCTGGTGTACCACGATTGGGCTTTTCCGGTTAAACTCTTTTGAAAAAGCTGCATTCTGAGCTTTTCATCTTCTGCATAAGATCCAAGTTCTCCAATAAATATCTTCAAATGTGTGTAAGGATCTCCTAACCCATCATACTTTTTAAAGTCAGGAGTTTTGAACTTTTCTGGATAATGAACACCAGGGAATATACAAAGGTCGGCATATGAAACACTCTCATGTGCTCTAATCCCTTTGATAGACCTAATGGTCTCTTCTATTTGAAGAACTTTCTTTATGATGTCACCGGTTTCTGGATCTTCTTTAAGATGGGTGATTTCAGGAATTTTATTAGTTTTATCCAACTGAAACTCAGGTATGTGAGCTTCTTTATCTGGACCTTGAGTTCCTCCCTGTGTAGAGGATTCTGTATGTATGGGTATTCGTGGACCACTCGAGTAGGCGGGTGTAGTTCTTTAAAAAAAAGCAAATCAGAATTTGTTTGTAGTCCTTCAAACTCCTCGCGGGAAACAGGAGTAGGACTAGACTGACCAGATGAAGCCATGCTTAGCTGTAGGCTTGTTGCCTTTTTGGACTTTGAACGGGTAACAGACCCAATTGTTCCCTATAAAAAACTTATGTAGTTTAGTCTAAGGGAATGTGCAAATGTTTACATGCTATGTGATGTGTCCATTTTAGGAGTATTATCCTACAAAACAGATATTAGTTGTTTATAAGGTAGCATGGTAAAAAAGGAATGCATGTACACATTTTCCTTTATACTCTCCATTACAATGAGATTGACATGGAATGTAATTACAAGTAATTGAAATGGGAAAGTATGAAGAGACTTCCCTCCGCGTTTGGTTTATCAGAGGCTGACCTATCTTAGGTTACTCTCGCGTATTTTTGGCATGAAGGTTCCCAGATCATCGCAATTTACTTGACGGGAAGTTAATCCGGTCTTTCAACTGGAGCGAATCTGGGTGGTGCCTTTCCTGAGCCTCGTTGGAATTAGTCTCCCTACGAGTCTAGTAATCAAACACCGACAGGATAGTCTCCTGGTGGAGGGACCACACAACATACATTCACATACAACGTGTCTCACCGTTATGGAAATGATGATATGTGTGAAGCACTATATTGTAAAGCATTAAGTGTAGTAAGTAAATGCATTCGTACACATTCATTCAAATGTAAATGCAACATCCACACACAAGCAGATAACAGTTTTGAAAAGCTTGTAGTAACGGCTTAAGCCCTCTTGCTGGATGTCCCCAGTAGAGTCGCCACCTATCGAGTCAGGATTTTTACTGTCCATTTTTTGTTCTTGTCTTTTGGTGTTCTCATGTTAGGTGAGATTTGTTTAAAAAAACAAGTTGTGAAAAGGTCTGACATGTATATGTCGACGATTGGATTATACGAGTCGCCAGTTGGTATTTTTAAATGGTTGCACCAACTCAACCGAGAAAAGGTTTCCACATTGACCAAGTGATGTGACACTGCTATCTCACCAAGTAACTGCATAATCTAAAAACTTCATAGCGGAAAGTTTGACTTTCTTGAGTTTTGAGTAGTTGTGACAGTCAAAAACCCACTCCATCTTCTTCTCCCACTCTAGCTATGCCTCAGGATCACTCCTACCTTGGAAGCTGGAATCTTCATTTTAATGTTATCCAAGTTGTTGTCTTCTCTATTCCGACCACCTCTATCCCTCGCTACATGTCTCCGATGAATAAATTCAGTTTCACGGTCCTCCTCTTCGCTAAACCTACCCTCATAGTAGGTTGTTTCCTCTATCCTAGCATATCTTTGTTGTGCTCTTCCTTTTGGATGCCCACCAAGGGGGTTTTGAAATTGTTCCCCTTGAGTGTTGCTCATCTGATCGATGCGTTCGTGCACCTATTCCATCGTCATGCCTAATTGTCTAGAGAATTCTTTCATCATGGCCTCCATCATAAATTTCATATCAAAATTAGATGGGGACTCTTCAAAAATAACTTTATCCTTGGAGTTAAACATATTTATTGCAAAGCAATGGTTAGTAGAAAGTAATTTCCTCACCACTCCCTTACGTGTTTCGCTCGTATTAATACTTCCTCGTGTATGCACTCAAATTGGCTTTTACCCTCAATTAAACTCACTACTCTTACCTTTTACCTCTAAATATTCTCTCTAAGAGATTCTTTTCAAATTCACTGAGAAAAAATCACATTTTTACTAATCAATTCAAAAATAACTTTTCACGAAACAAATTATAGACGGTATGTCTCTCAATGATAGCAAGCAATCAAAATACAACTGAATTAAATTATCTATATATATATATATATGGTATCAGAGCCAAGTTGTTTTTGTTCTAGTTGGTAGTAAGATCTCAGTAATTTGTTTGTCTACTTACTATTTTCAAAATTTCTCTTTTACTCTTGTTCTGAAGTCACCTAACTTACTGTAGTCCACCTGGTTCGTGTCTAACCTGTGTAAGTCTCTTGTGTGAGCAGTGTCTGGTTAAAGAACATAGGTATGAGTCTACTTAAGGTAAAAGGGTATGAATGAAAGAATAGAGAGTGAAACTTTATTTTAAATTTAGTAAAGGATGAGTAGATTGTTCAGATCTAACTCCTCAGCTAGTAACCGGTCAACTTTGCCTCCCGTCCCAGACTTAGTTAACCAAGAAACACACAGTTTTGAAAATATCAATCAAGCTTTACACAATTGGAACATACCTAGGGTTTCCCCTAAAGAAATATACCAGTCAACCTTTTTAGATAATTTTAAGATAGATTATAATGTAAAAATTGTTGAAAAGGTTTATGCAATTAATAAAGAATATGAAAATTGTAGTCTTTTATCTCCTGATGTTATCAAAAAAATATAGGAAGAAAGGTTACAATTTTATTCACATTGGTCTGGTTCAAGTTGCAGTTAAACCGTTGAATATTAAAGGAATTAATTCAAGTATCTACCTCTATCTCAGAGATGCTAGGTTCCTGAATTATTATCCAAGTATGATTGGTGCTATGGAATCAAGTTTGCACAATGGACCTATCCATTTTAATTGCTTTCCTGATTTCACATTAAGCCTGAGTGATCAACACTTATTAAAAGCTTTGACATTAAACATTAAAACAGCTGGAGAAATTACTCATATGATTGAGGGTTCTCAACCCATAGCTTTGATTTATAGGATTTATTATAAGACCATGAAAACGAATTTGAACGTTCATGCTCTTAATAAAAGTCCTAAAGATCAAACTGTATTAATTCAAAGTTCAACTAGTGATGCTAATATTCAAATCCCGAGAACCATCCTCTTGAAGGATATTACGTTACCTAGTCAATGGACTTTACCCAGTGAAATTCCTCAACAACCTGTAGTTAATAATTTATTAAATGTTGAGAATGTTAAACAATTTTTTGATGGAACGGTCAAAATAAGTTTTGAGCGCACTAGAAAACCAGTTATTATAGAAGATTTTATTAGTTCTTCAGCACCTTCAGTTCGCACTCGAAGAGACACTAAAGTACTTAGTAACCCTTCTATTAGGGATATTAAATTAAAGGGTATCCTTAATCACGGTCAAACTAGTCATCCTTGTTATATTCAAAAGGATTTTGTTGAAGAAGAAGGTTCTTCTTCACCTACCCTTCTTCCGTTGCCTCTACTCAATTGATTTTGAGATTCCGATTAATAATCAATTAAGAGTTATTAAAAAAGATTTCATATTAGATTGGGACAATCTTGTAAAAGATTTTAATTCCAAATCTAATAAGGAAAAAAAACATTTATTTAGGTCTAATCATTCAACAGAAAAAGAGCGTGATAAAATTGTTAATAGATGGAAACGATTTATTAACAGTGAAAAGATAAACATTACTTTTTACGATTGGTATGATCAATATCAAGGTAAATGTAATGTTATAACTAAAACCCAATGGATTAAAGAAGATAAGTCAAAAGTCTCTTCTAGTCATCCCCCGCTAGAAACTGTTTTACTTCCAGTAAAAAATACGTCTGTTGTTGCCAGTCCTTTTAAGATCTCAGATGGCAATAAAGATGATAAAAAAATAATTGAACAATTAAATTTTAGTAATCAATATCTAGCAATGGTAGGAAGACAACTAGATAGGATTGAAGAAAAATTCAAGGAAACTACTATTAAAAACCCGATTCAAAAATTACACAACCTCTATTAAAATTACGGAAAATAGAAGTAAACTAGGTTTACCCAATAAAGACGGTGAACTCACTAGAGCTATTGATAAGTTATTTAAAAAATTAAAAACTGAGCCTGAATCAAGTGGCACCATTGCAATCATTGATCAAGTTAAAACAGACAATGAAAGCAATAGCAAGTCAGATCATTCTGATACTTCTTCAATCCCGAGTTTTAATGATCGATTAAATAAATTAACGATTAAAAACACTAGTATAACCGTAAATTGGTACTCTAGACCTACTCCTCCGGATCTACAGTTCAAAGAGAGAAATCTAGATAAGCAATTCTCTGTTTCATCCAATAAAATTTATGAATGGAACATTGATGGTTTCAGTGAACAAGAGATTTTAAACAAGTTAAATCACATGTCTATGGTAGCAAATAGCTATATAACTAAATTCAACAATCTGACTCAACCAGATATTGTTGAGTTATTAGCTAGTGGATTCACTGGTATTCTCAGATCTTGGTGGGAAAAATATCTCACAGAAGATACTAGACTATCAATAATTCATGATGTCCGTTAGATGATGACGATGAACCCCATCTTTGATGAAGATGTTTGTATTGGTCGCTTTGATGGAGTTAACACTCTAATATTTACCATAATAAAACATTTTGTTGGCACTCCCAGTAATATAACTGAGAGAATCCACGATCAGCTTAGTAATCTCACTTGTCCCACTCTAAGTGATTTTAGATGGTACAAGGATGTATTTACCTCTCGAGTTATGATGCAAAATGATAGCAATAAACCATTCGGAAAGAGAAATTAAATCGATGGTTTACCTTCATTATTCGCTCATAAGGTCAGAGAAGAGCTAAGTAAAAATTTAGGGTATATTGATTATGATAACCTGACTTATGGTGACATAATCAGTTATATTCAAAAAATTGGATTAAAAATGTGTATTGATTTTAAATTAGCCAAACAAGCTAGTAAAGATAAGAAAAAAGCCAAGTATGAGTTAGTAACGATACATGAACAATATGGTTTACCTCCTGTTGCTCCCTCAGAAGAAAGCACTTGCGTAAACATATTGATCATCATAAGAGTCACAGAGCGCTTATAAACATAAACAAAGTAATAAAAAGATAAAAATCAAGATGAATATTACACTAAACCCAAACCCACAAGAAAAATTTATAATAAAAATCATCTAAAAAATTTGATAAAAGTAAAATTATTTGTCACAATTGTGGTAGGCGAAAAAAGGGCACTTTATAAAAATGAGTGCAAAATTAAGAAAAATTATCTCAATTAAACATCTCAAGTGAAGATCTTTGAACAACTATTAGAATTAATGAGAATAGAGAACAATATCAGTAATGATGAAGGTTCTGATATCCCTCATTCATCTAATAGCAGTACTAGTAACCACGAAATAGATAGTGATAATGACGAAGTCACTATTTGCACTAACAATTGCAATGAGAAGTGTTGCAATAAACAAATTAATGTAATCACTAAAGAAGATAAAGAAAGTTATTTGCTAATTGATCTAATTAGTAAAATTTTTGATCTGAGTTAAAATCTCAATACACTAAATGTTAAAAGATTTATTAACTAAAACAATAGAGTTAAGGATAAAATTATTAAAGCTAAAGAAAAACCAAAGATTTAGTCTTAATAAAACTCTTGAGAGATTTAAAACCCCGATTAAGGAAGTTACCCTTCGAGTTGGATCAAGAAGTCAATAAACTGAAAAAGGAAATTTCTAACTTAAAATTAGAAGTCTCTAATTTAAGAAAAGAGTTTGAAGACAAAAAATTCGATCTTCAAGTCCATGATTCCTCCTCTAGTGATGAAGATCACGATGAGCCTGAATCATCGGGAACAAAAGAAGAGCCAGATCTTTTGTTCAAGGTCTTTCTCTTAAACGTATTAAAGATATCACCATTCAAAAATGGTATATCTCCATTAACTTAGTTGTTGATAAAACCTTTTCTATACAACTTCCTGCTCTAGTTGATTCTGGTGCAGATCTTAATTGTATTCAGGAAGGTCTAATCCCAACAAAGTATTATAAGAAAACTAATGAAAAGTTAAATTGACCGATGGTAGTCAAATGGAGATAAAATATAAAGCGCTTTAAAGTTCATATACATCGAAGATAATATGTGCTTTAAAACATCATTTGTTTTAATCACGCAATCTTCTTGATAATATCATCTTAGGGTTACCATTTATATATTTATTATACCCTTTTACTACCAATAATGAAGGATTAAGTCAGAAACATTTAGGAAAAAGAATAACATTTAAATTCCTTATTAAACCTAAAGAAAGAGATTTAAAATTCATTCAAGAAGAATCTATTTCCAAATCATTAAATTTATTGAATTGTAAATCTACCCATTTAAATATCTTAAAGGAAGAAATTAAGTACAAACCTGTTGAAGAACAACTTCAGAATAAAGAAGTTCAAGAAAAAATTGAAGAGTTAAAAATATATTTAAAAGAAAACCTTTGTTCTGATTCTCCTAATGCCTTTTGGCATCGGAAGAAGCATGTAGTAAGGCTTCCTTATGCTAAGGAATTCAAAGAGCACCTGATTCCTACTAAGGCCAGGCCTATACAAATGAATCACGAACAAATGGAGTTATATAAAAAAGAGATTAATGATCTTCTTAGTAAAGGTTTAATTAAGCCTAGTAAATCCCCATGGTCATGTCTCGCCTTTTATGTCAATAATGAAGCAGAGAAGGAGAGAGGCGTTCCCCGTCTAGTAATCAATTACAAGCCATTGAACAAAGTCTTAAAGTAGATTAGGTACCCTTTACCTAACAAAGACGACCTTATTAACCGATTGAGTAATGCCACTATCTTGATGAATTTGACCTTAAATCGGTTTTGACGAGTTGCAATCCACCCAGATGATTGGTACAAAACAACATTCACTACCCCATTTGGTCATTACGAATGGAATGTCCAGGCATTTGGCCTAAAAAATGCTCCCAGTGAATTTTAGAATATTCTCAATGATATTTTGAACCCTTTTAGTCACTTTATTGTCATTTACATTGATGATATTCTCATTTTTTCCAATTCTATTGAAGAACACATTAAGCATTTGAAATCGTTCTTCAAAACAGTTAAAGATAATGGACTTGTCCCTTCACCTTCCAAATGCAGCTTGTTTCAAGCTAAAGTTCGATTTCTTGGTTTAAATATTTATCGCGGACTCTCATCTGACTATTAGAGATGAGCTATTCAATTTCTTCGTGATTCCCGAGATAAAATTACCAATAAAACCCAACTCTGAGAGGTTTACGGGCTCGCTTCAATTATATTGGCAAGTTCTACAAAAACCTCGGGAAGATTTGCAAACCTCTTTTTCAGTGCCAGAGGATAATCCTCCTCAATGGACTGACACTCACACTTCTGTCGTCCAACAAGTTAAAAAATATGTCAAGGCATTGCCCTGCCTTGGTATTTCCAATGATTCTGCATTTAAAATTATTGAAACTGATGCCTCTGATATTGGATTCGGAGGAATTCTCAAGCAAAAACTTACTCTCAGTTCTCCAGAACAAATTGTCTGTTTCCATTCCGATGCATGGAATACTACACAGTTAAATTATAGTACTATTAAAAAGGAAATACTTTCTTTAGTATTATGTATTAACAAATTTCAAAGTGACTTATTGAATCAAAAGTTTTTAGTTCGCATTGATTGCAAATCAGCAAAATATGTCTTAGAAAAAGATGTTGAAAACATAGCCTCTAAACATTCCTTTGCTAGATGGCAAGCCTTATTGAGTATCTTTGATTTTGAAATTGAATACATTAAAGGCAGTAACAATTCGATTCCTGATTTTCTCACTCGGGAGTTTATTAATACAGGTACTGTCCGTTCATCATGAGTTCTCGAGGAGCATCATCCTCTCGTGGTCCGGGTCGCCCTACTGGCCCAAGTACTCAACCAAAAGGAACCTTGGTTCCTCATCCAGTTAACCCAATTTATCAAACCACCAGCAAATTTACCAGTCTTGGTACAATACCCAAATACATCTGATTCGACCTTAGCTAGTAACTTAACCCCAGTTGACCCTTTTTCCAACCAATCAAAAGCCTCGGTTTCAAACCCGGTCATCCTCCTTCGAGTATATGCTCAAATGGATCACTCACCGTTTCACATTGAACCCCCCATATGAAACCTAAAGATGATCCACCAAATTGGTCGCCCATTTTTTCCTTCAGGATTGGCATTTCCATTTGACTCTTATAAACCCCTTGTGTATTATAAGGACATCCTTGTTGAAACCGAGTCAATCTTTGTTAAACCCATTTATGCTAATAATAATAAATCCAAAGTACTTTATCATTCATTGTATATTAAGCAATTCATTTCAATGTCAGATTGGGGAAAACATCCTTCTGACCTCATGTAGCTTTCTAATCAGGATAACTCTTATTGTTATTATGATTATATGGAGCTTGGTATAGAGTCATCCTTTTTCAAAATGAGTCAAATAGTCATTCCTGGTTTTTCCAGTTCTATCACAAGTTCAAAACCCAGTTCCCTCATTGGTTCTCTCATTGGTGGATGAGGTTTGGTTCCACTTATGATCTCCTTCCTGAACCATTGAAAGTTTAACTTAGTCACTTTTGTAACCATAGTAAACACAATCCAAAGTATAATGGAGTCCCTGTCATTCTTCAATTTGTTAGTAAATATAAGATTCCCTGGATTCTTAAATGGCAGTATGACATTAAAACCCCAACTAAACTAACCGATCCGTTTAGTCGAGATTTCAATTTGGCGGAAGCCTGTACCCTTTGTGAACCATTCCCTCTTCTCTCTCGACAATTTTTCATCAAATGGTGGGATAAGTTTGATGTTAATAGGATTGTTAGTCAAGTTCAGTTAGAATTTCCCACCGTTCCTCTTAAGGTTCTTCCAGTTTCATCCAAAGAACCTTCCAGTCAATTAAAAGAGTCAAAACCCAAATAGTCAAAAATCAGTCCTATTGGTTCGTCTTGTTCTCGTGACATTTCTGATTTCAAGAATTGTTCCACTAAAGAATTAAAATTAATAGCCCAAGCACTTAACAAAAGAATTGATGAGTTACACGAAGAAGCTTCTATTCATTCTTCTTCCTCTTCTCAGAATGCTTCAGTCAGCCAATTTGCAGATGATGATGGTCAGTATGATCCATATGGCACCATCGATCTACAGGATGCCCTGGACCCATTTGCCTGACTTCCCAGTCACATGCACCTTCCCCTAGAGCCAATCAGTCAAAAGAATCTGCTTTTCCACCAAAAGCGGCTCGATCGCCAACCTTTTGCCCAAATGACCTTCAAAGTCAAAAGATGCTCTCTCTTTTCCACAAAGCATCTCCTCGAATCAAAAGTTGTCCGCCTCTTTGTCTAAAATAGCTGAAAGCATATGTATTTAGTCAAAAGTTAGCACTATTCATCTACAGTTGCTTGTCTGTAATGATTCATTTTGTAATAGTTACTTTGTAATAGTTCCTTTCCTTATTCTATAAAAGGAAACTGAACTTAGTTAGAAAATAGACTTCGAAACTTAGAAAGACTCTGAGTTCCTTCTTGGACGAATCTTTGGTTTCTACCGCTGTTTAGCCCATCTTAACCCCTCCTTCTCTTTCTTCTTAAATGTTCTGAGTTAAATTGTAAGTCACTTTAATTTTTAGTTTGTTTGTAAATAGTTTCAGTTATCAATATAAATTATTTCTATTTAGTAATACATTGTGTTATTTATATGCACCACTCTGTTCTTTTCTATTGTTCTTGCTTCCGCCCCCAAGTTGGTATATTTATACTCACGATTTTTTTAACTATATATTCAAACACGAAAAATAAAGATAAACCACTTAGCTTTGATACAAAATGATAGACTTCATGACACATATGCGTGAGGTTGTCGTCGCCCTGATCGTTTCTAGCAAACTATGAAGCTGAAACACTCACAACACCTTAACTTCTCGCTTATAAGTAAGCGGTAATCTTGGTACAATTGCTCGCGCTAGAAAATCGACATTGAATGGACACCAACGACACATTAACCCCTCATTTTTATGTAAGCGGTAATGTTGGTACAATTGGCGATTAATGCGGTAAAAAACGCCACACACAACTATGTATTGTCGTATGATAAGTCAAAGTTTGAAACTCGAAGAAAACTAAAAATTACTTAGGAGTTCTTCAAGAACCAAAAGTAGAGAATAAACTCACAAGTATATTGATAAAATCTTAATTGTATATGAATTACATTCATCAAAACTTATTTATACAAGATATGAAACCCTAGAGTCCTATAAGGAAATAACAATTGATTTAAAATCAAAAAATACATCTAAAAGTATCCTAATTACAATAGAAATCTGAAAATATAATGAAAATCCTTAACTTATGGGGTAAATTCGTGTCCAAATCTTGCAAAAACGAATCAACAAAAATTATGCATCGACGCGACCGCACTGAACAACAAAAAAATGAACTGCATCATGTCGTGGCTGCACCTGACAACAAATTTTGAATCCTCCTCCCTTTTGCTTCTTGGCTTGACATTCTCAGCTCGACTTGGCAAGCTTGACTTAGCACGTTCGCTTGGACCATGTTTATGATCTTTGAACCAAACCAATGAGTCCTTCCTTAAAGCATTTAGCTCGTGCTCTCGTCATGGTCCAATTAAAACTTGCACTGAATCCGCTCCTTGAATTCCATTCATTCTTGAGCTAGGCATGTACTCATCAAGCACCATCTCCAGGAGACGTGTCATATGCTTACGAGATTAGTTGATACTGAGTTGTTTTCTATTAGAACTATGGTTAAGCCAGATAACAATAGTTAACATCTGCATAAATATAGCAAGCCAGACAGGCAGTTGGTTAATCTAGTCGTGTTTGACTAAAGTAGCTTCTGATGTAATCTTTGTTCATAATGAAATCTTATTCCTTTAATATAGTCTATAATTGTTCATTTCAATGAACTTAGTAACTTAACATTATCCCAACCACTGGAGATACCCCTTCAATTTAACATTAGGTTTTAATGCAACATGGCTCAAAATTGTTATCTTACAACATGGCTCAAAATACATGGACATTCTAACATGGCAATTGGAACCTAATGGAACAACCAGTCACAATTGTTTTATCCAAACCACATTTCCAAACCCCTAAAAATAAAAAACTTTGAAGACAACATACACAAATGGGAAGTCTCAGAAAGGGAAGTAAAAAAACAAACAGAATCATCATGCCAGATCAGTGAGAAATTTTAAGTAAACTAATCAACCAGCAAGACCCTAACATAAATTAAATATTTGCACCGGCCAATTGCGCTTCCGACCGTCATACCCAATTGCAGTTGTTTCAATGGCAATGTCAATGCTGCGATGCTCAAGAGCACGTGCAATACTGATGCGCGAACGCATTTTCACTGCTGGGCAGGCTTGGGTACCAACAGCTGCTGATTCCTCAACATTTGGTTTCCCTGATGCTATTGCAATTGGTTCCCGGAAAGTGAATATCGTTTGAGACCAGTGTGTTTTGGGAGTGTATGGGGACGTGGACAAAACTGTTGGCATTTCGTGACAGAACCTACTCGTAAAACCAGTTTCAAACCACAAGACGACTCCATAACACCAGGTTATTCTAGGCACTGAATCTGTGTAGTAGTTTGGAGAAACATCCAACTTAGGTTCCAACTCGACTGTTTCGGTGAAATCCATCTCTTCGGGTTTCATCGTCACCAAATCAAATGCCTGATACCAGAAAAGATTAGTTAATTACAACATACTCAGAACCAAATCAAAATATGAAAGATCATTTTCAGGATACAGCCAAAAGATATGGATATGCACATTCAGTTAGTTTTAATAAATATCACTCGTACACATACATATACATACATATACAATATATATATATATATATATATATATATATATATATATATATTATGTGCATTAATTTTATACATATATTTCTAGTGTCATTACATAAATTATCTATTTACACTTTTACACAGCATAGATCACATGACTCGCATACTTTTCTCTGTACAAGTAAATAATAGATTCAAAGAGGAACCAAGGGGTGCCACAGAAAAAATGAAATATATGCGCCAGACTACATCACATCCCTAAAATAAACTTCATCATGAAATACCAAAAGCAAGTCAATCTCGAATCTTATTGAGCTAAATGAAAAGTAGACCAAAGAATAAATACTCCCTCCATTCAAAACTATAACAATCAATTTCGACTTTTTAAAATCAATTTCAGACATTTTCATACTCAAAATTGATGTGATTAACTAAAATTTTGGGAAAAATAAATAAATCTTGTAATTAATAGTACCTTTTAGATCGTTAAAAAATATTCATAATTGTATTGACTAATATTAAATGAGATTTCACGTCAATTTTGATTTTGAAAATTTCCCAAATCAGCTTTAAAAGACCAAAGTTAATCTTATATTTTGAAGAGAAGATAGTATTTAATACTCCATCCATTCTACAAAAGAGTCCAATTGCTAATTACATTTGTTCCACAAAAAGAGTCTCGTTTCTTATAAAGGTAAAATTAAGATGACACAATACCCTCAAGTTTGTCATTATTATTTCATTATCATGTCATAACTACTAAATTAGCAAATTATTAATTTTAGGGGGTAAGCATGGAACCAATGCGTCCTTAATATTTGCAAATTTTGCACACGGGACTCCTTTTGTGTAACGGAGGAGAGAGTATGCACATCAGTATGCTCTGTAGCCTCTAAATATCAACAATTCCTTTCCTACAACGCATAAACTCCCAAATGCAATGTGGAATCATGCTAGATTTCCTTGACATATCATTTACTTATCTCCAAACACTGATAAGCCAACTTAACTACTACCACTGTTAATAAAAACAAACGCCTTCCATCCCAGTTGCAGTAGTAGCATCCTCTCTCTCATCTCTCTCTTTTACTCCTTAAACTGGTGTTAAATGAATTCTTACAGTTTGATTGGAATGTTTCAACTCCCTTAACCTGGTGTAGTGGTGTTTACTCTTACAGTTTGGTTAGAATGTTGTAACTACTTAATAATTTTTAGTAATTTTCTTATTGTCCCACCACTAAAAAGGATTTATCTAGGATGCTGAAAAGAGATACCGTGGTGTGTAGTTGAATCTGGTCTTTCTATACAATTTAGCAGTCTATTTGAGTATTAATGCGCCAGGATATGTATCTGGTGTACATTAATTACAAATACTTATTAGATCAAATCTAGGTTATAGTTCTGGCCACTATACCAGAGTTGGAAAATTAGAAACAATGCAGAAAAAGGAATAAGTGAGAGAAAACTAAATTGTTACCGAGGAACACTTACTGTCCTGCGTTCTACGTGCCGAGTAATATCGTTCTGAATCATGATACGAGAACTTAGATGCCTTGTGCATCCTACCATTGGTAGCGCTCCTCAAACCCGATTTCATTCAGTGTACCCTGTTGTTCAGTGTTCCTAGTAACCATCTGTGTTACTCGGACTCGGGTGTGGGTGTCGGGTGCGGGTACGAATCTAGGTATCGGATACGTGAAGTCAAAAAATAGAGGATACGCGAATATGGATCCGAATTTGGACACGGGTACGGGGATACGGTATGTTATGATTTTTTAACAATAATGTTTCAAATTGTATTACCAAGATTTTTTTGCTCTACGGACTGAAGTGCAAAAATATAAAAACTAAGGGCAGAACTGAAATTTCAGGGGCTAAAATGAAAGAAAATAAAACTACAGGGACTGTTAAGTAATTTTTCCAGGGGTTATTTTGAACTTTTAGAAAACCTTGGGGACTAAATTAAAACACTATAAAAACTTTGGGGTACCTAACTGTTATTTTTCAGGAGATATTTTATCCTCCGGATCTGTTCCTATTCTGCCCTATTTCTATTCTTCCTATTCTGCTCTATTTCTATTCTTCACGTCATGCAGAGTAAGGGCCAGCAGCGCTTGGAGATGAAAATTTATCAGGTTTTATATCTCATATTTCTTCTTCTTCTTCTTCACATCATGCGGAGTAAGGGGCAGCAGTGCTTGGGGATGAAAATTTATCAGGTTTGATATCTCCGATCTCTTCTTCTTCAGTCAATCTCTTCTTCCTCTTCAATCGATCACTTCTTCTTCTTCTTCTTTAGTTGATCCTTCAGCCGTATCCGGTTTGAAAGTATCGTGCAAACACGAATCCAAGACTTTTACTTTTTGTGTCGGATCGTGTAATACACGGGATGCAAACTAACAGGTAACCATCAACTAATAGTTAACGAATCTTGGGTGAAGAGTGACAACCTCATCCAAATAGATTCAAGAGGTAAACCTTGCTTCTTTCTACAATTTCGTTTTCTCTCTCTGCCTCTCTTTCTCTCTCTCTTCCCCCTCGTTTCTTTTCAAAAAATAGAATTCTCTTCAGATTATGGGTTCTTTTTGTTTCAAGTTATTTTGATTATTTTTCCACAATTTAGCTATATTTTCAAGTTGATCCTTTTGTTTAGAAATACACATTTTAAACCCGCAATGTATTAACCCAACATATCCCTATCATTCCCGGCCCTAAAAATTAAATATAGAAACGAATATTAACCAAATTTACGTTTTGGTGAAGTTTTACATTTTATACTTTTACAGCACCCAAATGTTTCAAAAATTGCTTCATGACCCAGTATTGTTTCCATGCTTCATAAGTGAAAATCTTGTAGTCGACAAGGATAAAAATCTGAGAAGGAAACCTAAATGAGAATGCCCATTGAAATTTTTGGTTTTACTTATTCTCTACCTTGAAATGATTTTGATTTTAATTCAGAAGAAAATGAATCCTCCACCTTAAAGATTTTTTTCGAAACATTTGAATTTTCTATGTCTGTATATTTATGAACTCTTGGGTAAAGTCATCCATATATACTACTCCCTCCTTTCCGAGCCTGGTTACTAGGAACGTAGATCGCTTTGGTAAGCAGAAAAAAATTGGGTACGAGGAATCTATTGGTGAAATACAAAAGGTATCTACGTGACTACGTTCTCATACCATGATTCGAAACACGGAACAATAGTTCCCTGTTCGCAAATCACTGGCCATACAGGGTTTCCTGGTAATCCTGCCAAGCCCCATTTGGGTTTGATCCGAGTTAATTTATGATTTCCTAAAATTCAAATTGTGATGTGAATTTATTCTAATTTTTGAAAAAACAATTTTGTACTTAGTCATTTTTTTTAAGTAGTTTACAATATTAACTATTTTATTAGTCAAAATCATAAAAATTCACATCAATTTTGAATTTTAAGATTTCACAAATGGACTAGGACAAAATAATCAAATGGAACCCTTTTTATGGAACGGAAGGAGTATTCAGTTGTCTATTCTTGAATTAACTAATTGTTTCATAACCCCAGATATGACCTGATGTTCTCGCTGGGCTATTATATCTATTGAAGTTTTTATCAGAGGAATAAAAAGCCTCAAGTATTATTAGTATAGTATACTTTACACTTGCTATTAAACTTTTTATTAGCTCTGGAACTTACGAATTGGCAAGAGGCCTTGGTCACTCGAACTTGCCGAAAAAAATATATTAAAATCCAGAATGATTTGACATTTCTTCATTGTGTTCTCTAAAGATGTAGGGTACTTTGCTAAATCCCTACCGAATGTTGTTTTTTTTCTCCAATCAGAAAAAGTTATTCTCTAAGATGGGAAATTGATATTTTTATTATGTGGCCCTAAAGATTCGTGAGCAATGATAATCCTTGTCTTCCAATTTGCAAAACTATAGCATCCCTTGCATGGTCAAAGACAGGCAGCTATGTACACCTTTAGTCTATAAAGACCGTCAGTTTCACATCTTAATTTGTCTCAAAATGAGTGACAGGTGAACAAAATACAATCATTTTCTGCTGGTCACTTCTGCAATCACTTTCAGACAAAAATAAAATACAATCATTTTTAGTCACTTCTTCAATTATTTTCGTACAGAAATCAAATAAATGCGATGATTATCAGTGTGGGGTAGAGGAGTTATTATTAGTATATTGAAGCCATCTAAATGCAATAATCTGTGAAGTATCAAGATCATACAAACAAGAGAAAAAGAAAACAACTATTATATACCCCAATACTGGTAATCCTCTCACGGATATAAAGAAACTAACCTGGAGAACCACAGCATTAGTCACTATATCTTGATCATCTACAACATCCACTATGGGAACTCGTGAAGCATCTTCAACAAGTTCCTTACCAACACAAGACATGCTAAAACCATACACATTCTCCCAAAATGGAATACTAGTAGCACCTTTTCCAAATCCAGCAACAAGCTAGAAAAAAATAAAAATTGTGAAGAGCTGAAAACATAAGCTTGAATCAAGAACCAAATCAAGAGTACATGAGAGTTCAAAGTTATCCTCTAGTTTCTCACCATAGTTGTTGTGTCTGGTAGAATGGCACCCCCAGGCTTCAACCATTGATCCCGTGCAGTAAGTACAGAGCTGAGCATTGTTTCATAGAGTAGGCAATATCCCATCCATTCACTTAGTAACACATCAACACTTTGGCGTTGAATATTTCCGGAACTAACAAGATCTTCGACCATACCATGAACAACTTTGATTACCCCAGTGTCGTAATTCTTATATTCATTTGGACTTCCACTCCAAAGAAGGCCATTATCTTTTGCAATCAGCACATATTAAAACCAAAGTTGTGTGTGTGTGTGTATACACACATGTATATGTATTTTATATGATAGGATAAGATACAATGCCTATTAAAAAAAGATAAGACACAATAAAATGGGAAGAGAAAAAAAAGAGAAAAAAAAAGAAGAAAACAAAGTAAGAAGGTACGGAATCATGAGATGAGAAATCACTAATAAAGGAAGGTTACTTGGGTAGCTACTGCAGCCATCTTTTCACTTGCTTCAACGGCTATAACCCTGGAAGCCCCTGCCTGGGCTGCAAACAGACTAGTGAAAACAAGAGTAAGAATATGATTAATTACTATCATCAGTATCATGAACACAGTCAAACACATATAATAATTATTAAAAATAACTGATAATGAATTCATATATTAACCAAAACTTGGCTCATGATACGTAATGGCTAATTTCAATTAATCGATTTCTATAAAAAATGGTGAAAGAAAAGTTATTGAAGTACATGCAAACCCTACGTCAGGCAAAACAAAGTACAAATGTCAACAGTAACCAACATAGTAAAGAATCTCCAAGCAAACAAGTAATCTCACTCGGATTTTATGTGCAACTTTTTAAAATTCTTCTTTTTAACAAATTTTTGTTTTCCAGATGTAATTTCTTAATTCGTTGTTAATAGTAAGCTGACAATTTAGTGTCTGGCAAAGGTTGGTAGTGTAGAAAAAGTGGAGCCATATAGATAACTAGATAGTTACAGGAATAAAATGATGAAACATCAAAAAATAACTTGTTGCAGTACATAACGCATCTACTTTGATCCCAATTTCAACTGATCGTTACAAGAATTCATTAAACTATAAAAGGATATCCACAAAAATTAATATACTTAATGTTTCATTCGATATAGCCATAAATTTCTCAGTTTAATGAAGCTACTACCACGTGAGTAGAGGATGGATGAACAATTCAAAAAATGATATTATGGAAAGTAAGTTTGACAAAACAAATGTGATGCAATCTTTTTGAAATAGAAATCTCATGTCTCGCAGTAAGAAATCTTAACGACTAACAAGATTAAAAATTACCTTGGAAAATTTGCAGATGCATGAAGAATGGAAATGTCGATGCCTGATGCGCGCGCGCACACAACCATATGCATGAATCATTTAAATGAATTTTCAGTATCAATGAATAACATTTCAAAACAAGAAAAAATGCAGAAATATTTGCAGATACAAAATATCAAGGCGGACATCAAAGCTGTCCAGAACACATAAGCAGCGAGGAAAGAATATCATAGAGATTTCCCCTACTATTGAATTGCTGCATTTGAGAATCACTATTTAACAGGAAAAAGAGAAGAGGAGATGGGTGATTTTTTTTATTTATTTATTTTTGGGGTGGGGGGGAGGGTTTCTTTCATCATCCCTGGTGTTTTACACAAGTCTTCCTTTAATAATTGGCTTAAATATAAATTACTATCCTGAACTTATGACTTTTTTTCACTTTGATGATCTACCTTTCAATTTTTACAATCAAATCATTAAACTATAAATTTTTTCCACCTTGGTTCAATTGAAGTTGTCACGTCATTAATTGATGACATGGTCAATGTTCAAAAAAGATAAAAGCGGTACGACGCGTTTTTCTGCGGACAAGGCGAAACGTAAGCCTCGATTTGAAAACCTAAAAGTCCCCAAAAAATTATAAAAAATGCTAATAAAATCATAAAATAATCCATCATTATAATCAAGGTCATAAAAGACATAAATAACCAAATGAGGCCCGCATCTTCTTATGAGAGGAGGCCTATTCCTATTCCTACAATCTTGTCCTTTTCTTTTACATTTTTGCGCATTTCGCTCCTCGCCACTTAGATTTAAAACCACTAATATTTGTGATACACATAATGTGTATACAATAAATTAAATTATAAAATGTGTAATAAAATGTGAGAATTTTTTAAAATAAAATAAAATGTAGGAGAGAGAAAAATAAAGTTACATGTGGTACCGCCTTAAGAAGACAGTTACTTTTATTCCTCACCCATTATCTATTATATAATAGATAGATAAATAAAATTAAAAATATCAGGTTGTTACTTACAAAATTCAAAAATATTATGCCAAAGTATGTCTTTTAATATTCAAAAGAAGGATTAAGAAAATGAACGAGTGCTACTAGAACATTCACGATCAATGAATGAATGACAAATTATCTCACCTCCTTCACTTGTTTTGCATATAAGTGCCCTTCCATTCCTTTAAAGTTTCATATAATCCTTAAAGCAACTATAGATTAACATTTGTTTCACAGTTAAAAGAGATTCACAATTTCTTGGGGTTTTCTTAAATTCAAATCAAGGCCTACACCTTGATACGCCTCTAGGTGAAACGCACCGAGGCGTAAGCCTCAACCAAATGAGGTGCAAGCCTCTGTATTTTCCTTTGAGGCCTAAGCCTCGCCATAGTAAATTACCGCCTCGTTGTGCCTGGAGGTTTACGCCTCGAACGTAATTTCGAACCATGGACATGGCTTGAACACATGGGATGTGATTCATGATGTGTAAAAAAAAGACTCATTTTCTAATTAATTTAAATCGTTTTACAAAATTTAAAGGGCAGAAATTTAATATAACATTACAATTTCAAATAAAAACTGAAAATACTTTTAAAATGTAAACATTTAATTTAAGAGGTGATTTTTTTTAAAAGTAAATAATAATAAATAATAAATATATTACTTATTATTATCATTAACACTTAAATTTTCAAATAACAAGAAAAACAATATTATTATCTAATTAAAACCAACTAGATGTTTAAAAAATATTTATTACAATCATTAATTATTTAATTATTTTTCTGCACTCAATAAAAATAGTCTTAAACATGATTCGAATACTAGTTGGTGGAAAATTAATGAAAACCTAATTACAAAGAAAGAATAAAAAGTGAAGAAGTCTTCACTAGTTTTCCTTCTTCAACTACAAATAAACATAGATTCTACTTTAAGGAGAGAGAACTGACCATACAAAAGGATTAGAAATATAATCAAGCACGTAACCATCGACACCGGACATGATCTTCGGCGGTGAATTTCTGAACGTCAGTGGTGAATTGCCGAAAACCGCTGTTACACACCCATCGACAAACGGGCATACATACACATGCACAAAACACTAACGCAACAGTAGAGCCACTATCACAACCGTTGTCGCCATCAAACATTCCTACCCATCTCCAATTTTTCAACCGAATTGTCCTTGGTTTAGGATTTTAATTATTTTCATAATTTGGAGATTTTGTGGAGGCACCCTGTTTAACCTTTTTTTATTTAATATTTGGGCATATAGAGGTGGTGTTGATGGTGGCTTTGGGTGTGTTAGGGTGGTATTGATGGTAGTAGCGGCGGTGATTGGTTAAGAAGATGGCGGTGGTATTTTTGTTTTTTATCCATTTCTTTAGCGTTGCTAAATTAATCAGATCTAAAGAGGGAGAAAGTATTGATTTTGTTTATATATGAATCATAAAATGTCCTCTACGTTTTTACCCATTTAAAATTTGCAAATGGTAAAAGTCATTTAAAAATATTTTAATTTAAACACATCAGCATTCACTTGTCATGTGATCAAGCCACATCATCAATTAATGACGTAACAACTTCAATTGAACCAATGTAGAAAAAAAATAATAGTTTAATCATCTAATTGAAAAATTGAAAGGTAAAACACCGAAGTGGAAAAAGGGTAATAGTTTAGGATAGTTATTTATATTTAAGCCTTAATAATTTTACAATGCATTTGTTTCCTTTCTTTCTCCTTCCATTTTCGTCCTCTTGGCTGTTTCTAAGAAAAAGGGCCTACCCATATGAATATTCTCAATATGACTATTTCTTATATAAAAAAAGAAAAGGTGATGGATACACCAATGAAAGAGAGAGACAGAGAGAGGGAAATATTAATAATACCATAGAAAAGGAAACTCTATACAAGAAAAGAGAAAAAAACTATCACTCACCTTAATATGCCCGTTCCACAACCTACATCCAACACAACAGCTCCTTTTAGAAGAGAAGGATTATCCAAAATTGCTCGTCTATATGCATCAGTTCTTACCTTCATAACCAAAGGATTATGATTTTCAACTACTAAAAACTTGATAGAATAAATTAAACCTTATGCAAGAACATTTTCATGAGACCAATTCTATAGAAAAACATACCTTGTCACTAATCATCTCCCTATGGATACCAAATGAACCGTATGATCCAAAATAGCTCTTATTCACCTTTATTATTTCATTTTCTACAATCTTCGAAGAAGACACTCTCAACTGCAAATCTTTAATCTTCGTACCAGATGAACCCGCATTGTTTGTATTACAACTACCAAGCATCACCTTCTCTAATGGAATCTTTGTGCCCGAGTTGCTGTCAGGAGCAGAAGCAACCACCTCTTTCAATCCATTTTCCGAAGAACTAAAATCAGATGGAAACATTTCTAAATCGTTTTCATAATCTACGTTAATCTTTTCGAAAGTACTCAAAACTCTCATTAGTTCCTCCTTGTCAGCTGATTTATTATAATCATCATCACATTCATCATCTTCAGTAATATTATACAAGAGTGGATCCTCTTGCATGAAGGGATTTAAATATTTCTCGCCATCCCATGGAAGTTTAGTCTCATCAAAAGAGACTATTTCATGCAGATGATCATGTAGATCTTTCTTAGACTGAAAGCTAATCCCACAAGCCCAACATCTATTATGTGCCACCTGGTAAACAAAACAAGCACAAATAAATATTTCTTTTTGAAAAGAAAATAAGCAAAGATAAAAGTTAAAAAAAATGCTTTATTCTAATGCACCGTAATTCTAAATACTTCAATTGTAACAGAAAACTCAAGGTATGTCACACCAGTCAAACTGCCAAAATGGACAGTGAATCTGAATCTAATATGGCAACCAGCAAAACAGTAAGACATCAAGACACAGGAACAAGGCTGTAGAACACATGATTTTATTTTACATAATTTTGGAAGTGGAAAGGCACTGAGAAACTAGTGTTGAATCATGCACACATAAGAAATGTGGCATTATTAATGTTTGGTAGAAGTTATATGAAACGCGAGAACCAGGACTAATTAGTCCAAGATCACTCTGGGCCAGAGGGGCGGATGATATTACTTTGTACTAGAACTTTACTTCTGTATATGTAACTTTTTAAGTTTTTTTTATCTACAAAAAAAAACAACTTTCATTTCATTTGGTTTGAGTCGTTTGACTTTGAATAGAAATAAACTCGCTCCATTCCAAATTAGAGATTTTTAATATGTTCCAACATTAGAAATACATTTCTATTTTAGTATTATAAACATAGTTGTCACGTATACCACTGAGGCACGGCTGTAGCTAACGCATTAAGATGCATAGGCGATAAAGCGCTATCATAAGCGTCTCAGATGTATAACACAAGTCGTTCACAAAGGTGTAATTTATACATTATTTATTTTACATCAAAAGTACAATGAACCAAAATTATTATGTAATTTTCTCATGTCTTGCACTAAAAAAATACATTAAACCAATATAAAATATACACTTAATTTTAGGAAAAAATATTATTTATATATTATTTGGAGTTACATGAGTTTTTATTATTTATGTGATCAAAATTATAACTTTTAAGGGTTATTGTACATGCAATAAAACTAAGTTGCAACTAATAATTCATGGAGAAAGAGAAGGTTACTTTTTAAAATAAATAAAAAATTATTTTATTACTTTTTATGAGAAATTTTTTATTATTATTTTGTTAAAAAAAATAATCATGGCCAACATGTAGAACGAACACGTGGAACACATCTATTTTGTTTTGTTAAGGGGCAATGAATCACTTCACTACATTAAAATATTTAGTGGATGACAAGTAGCAATTAAATTTAAAAAAGAGAAAAATAACAAAAGTAGCTAGTTGGTAATAGTTGGAAGTCAAAAGGCACTTTATTCTTTTTCATCTTATGCCCCAACCCGTTTCTTTTTCTTTTCAATTATTCATATCTTCTTCTTCTGATCTTCTTTATATTTTTCCTTTTTCCTTCTACAATAGAAGTTTTCCTAATGTTGTGTGTGTCGCAACCATCGTCAAGTGCTGCTACGTGTGGGTTGGCAGAAATTTTTTGGGTTGTCTTTCAATTTGACCAAGTTGCCTTGACACTCGCCTTGGCAGCTACAAAAATTAAAGTAATTCGACACTTTTTCACCATTTGATGATATGAGCACTTTTCATTTGTTTTAATGGTTAAAAGTTTGAATTAATTTTAATGGTAAAAATGCATTCTATGATTCTAATGATTCTAATGATTCTAACTTTTTGTAGAATCTATCTCATTATCATGAAGTGTCTATCAACATACTTAATTCATTACTAACAAAAATGTTAAGATAAAACAAGTGGTGTATTTGATGGAATTGGGGAAAGTGTAATAGAAGGGAGCTAAAATACCTAATTTACCAATACTTTTTTACTATCATTTCTATTATCACACCACCACTACTTAATTTTTAACTAACATTTGAGAGCATAAAATTATCCTTAAAAGTCGTCGTTTTAGACATGTATCTCTAATTTTCGAACAAAGGGAGTAGTTAACATTAAAACAAAATATCTTTATTGTTTGCAGAAAAACTTCCTTCCACATTTAATTAACTAATTCAATAAAACAAAGAATGGACTTCCATATAAACTATACAAAGATACAGCCTAGAAAGGAAGCTCATCTTTACTATTAAATTTTTTTTAAGATAAGTAGCTCACCTTTATTACAATTGCCTAGATTTGTACATAAGAATATTTAAGAAAACGTAGGTCAAAAAATGACCAACATTTATATAACATTACCTTTATCTAACTTAGCTTTCAACTAAAATTTCTACAAAACGGAAGTAAAAACTACAATATATCAACCCTCTAGTAAGCATAAGCCTTCAATACAATTTTAGCAGAGTCCGACATGAATATACTTAAGAAAAATTCCATCTTTCTTGGACCTTGGAGAAACCAATGGGGAAAAGGAATTGGAAAATGAAAAGGAAAATGAAACAAAAGATATGAACTTTGTGAGCAATGAATTTCACTTAATTTAACAACAAACTTGGTACTGTAATACTAAAAGGAATTGCAGTTAATTTTTTGTGAATTAAGGATTTGTGCAGCGCAACAAAATAGCAGGGAAATAAAAGGAAAATAGAAAAAGAAAACATTGCATTGCACCTCATTTTTACTTTCTAATTGTTTAACAGTATGAATAGTTATAAAATTGTATATAGGCACGCATGCATATGATTTACCATTATATTTGCTTTCTAAAGTTTTTACTAAATTTTACTTTTCATCCATTTTGTTTTCCTTTCCCTCATTCTTTCAAACTTCCCTTGGGATTGAAAAAGAACAAAGCTATGGACAAGGAAAATAAAATGTAAAAAAAATATAAAATCTGTGTGAACATTCCATCACCTAGTCAACAGTATTCCTGGTCTTATATATTCCGAAATTATACATAATTGCATATATGTTTATATGTTGTGATTACGTGATGGATTAGATGCGTAAAATAAATGTGGAAAATATACATTTATTTTAAAGAATAATATTTAATAATTATAATTAGCATGAATTGGCTATGAGATGAGATGTGAAAGGTAATTCACTAATTAAAATTTTGTGGATTACAATGCTTATTTTAATTAAATAAATAAATTTAGTTATTTGATAAGGATTGTTATATTACAATAAATTATTTGTAGCATAACTAGTAGTATAATATGTAATATTAGGCAAAATGGATGTAAGTTAAATTCATTTTAAATAAAGTATGGAATATATTAAATTATATATATTTAATGCAAATAAATTGTAGAAAATAATTTATGGAGAGAATAAGATGATTATATTTAATTATACAAAAATAGTTGTATAAATTAAAAAGTAATTAAAATAATTAATTAAATACTAATTATTTTAATATGATATTTTCGTTACATTAAATGAGTCATTTTATTTAATATAGAAAATCCATTTTTATTGGAATGATTATTAAATAAATATAATACATTAATTAGTTTATGTAAGTAAATGTAAAAACAAGCTTGAGGTGGGAAGTGTTGGAATTTGAGCCTAAATTCCATATATTAATGTGTTCGACTTCATGAGTAGATTAAATTAAATATTTGGAAGCTCAAATCCATGGAATAATGAATGAGATATTAACTCCCAAAGATCACACTTGGAAATGATAAAAGAAAATAAATACATGTGAAAAAAATCAAGTCCCACATAGGCTTGGCCTGGCTCTGGCTCTGGCTCGTGGCACGTCGGTCTGGGTCCTGTATATAATTTTTTAGACAAAATTGTCTTAAGGACATAGTACCAAGTACTAGCCTTAACAAATAATTTTTTGAGTTCTGGCGAGATAAGTTCATATAAATATATATATATATATATATATATATATATATATATATAATTTCCTTTTAAGTTTACTAACAGGAAGTACCTAGATAAGCATAAGATTTAGCCATTTAAGTTAGTAGGAGGTGTCAGCATAACAGAAAAAGTGTACTAAGCTATTATGAAAGCATGAGTTGTTAATAAAACTAAGCTACAATGTTATGAAAGATAAATAAGAATAAGTATAAATCAATAATGTGCATTGAATATACAATGTTCTAAAAGACGCTAGGCGGGCGACCGGGGGGCCTAGTGCCTGGGGGGCCTGGGCGGAATTTTTTATTTTAAGCTAATTTTAATATTTTATCTTACATTTATCCAAACAAAACAATAATATAAAGCAAAACAATCTATAATAAAGATAATAAAGATCTTTGCTTAAAGTTCAAACACATATCCATATTGCAAATGTCAAGGTTCAAACACAAGCATGCAATTGTTCAAAGTTCAAACATATTTTTAACGTATTAGCTATTAAATAATAAAATTTAAAATTTTAAGAATTTAATTCAATATTAAAACTTAATAAACTAAACATAAATTTAAGAATTATATTGAATTAAACTAAATATTACAAATGTATCATCATTTATGTAATTTGAAGTTGGTAGAAGTTCAAAAAATTACAACTATAATAAAATTATCCATTTTGACTTGATATTGTTCATTTCTTGTTGTGATTTGATATGCTACAACCTGTATTATGAATATGGTAAATCATTAGAAAAATAAATATATCAAAATCTAGTTTGGGTAGTTATTAAAATTAAAAAAATCTTTTCGCCTAGACCCCGTCTCATTTCCTGGAGGAATTTTTTTGCCTTAGCACCTAGGCGGGCGGCCAGGGGGCCTAACGCCTAAGCGAGGCCTAGGCGAAAATTTTTAGAACACTGTGAATATGTGACTAAATTGTGTATATATATGACTTTGTGTAGGACTTTTATCAGGCGATTAACTTCAAGTATCTAAACAACGCAAAAGGCAAGTTTCCTAACTTCGTTCAATTACATAGAATGCAATTATATAAATCTCATCTTTTATTTTATACAAAAAGTTGTACGTAAGTATTCTGATATTATTTATTCTTGAGCAAGTATTCCTAATTTATTTACTTTCGAGCAAGTTATTTATATTTGTATGCTTGTCCCCTAACTTGTACAATTCAACATTTGTAGGCAAGCTCTCTTTATTACTTCAAGTTCTAAAATTTCTGAACTGTTTAAAAATGAGTCTAAGCTAATTGTTTCAGCTACTGACATTACAATATTTTGTCATAAGTCTTTATCATTAAGGTAGGTAGAGCTGTCCAACCAAATTGTTTTGGTTTGAAACTCCAGTCTGAGTACGAACATCCCTTATTTGGGAAAAAAATTATTGTTCCAAATTGGCAATAAAATAAGCAAGTAGTGTTGATCAACGCATAGCATAAAGGGCTGATCCCCATCGTGCACGTGAGTTAGCCGGTTATACAGTTGAATTACTGTTATACCTATTTATAGCAAGTAAAATAAAGTTCAAGGTCTACTAACCGCTCAGCATCCGCAATCACCACGTCGTTTCAAAAAAAATGCAAGCGATTTTGATATGGTATTCAAGAATTATTTCAATGACTTCACAACTGTTGATCCGTTGTAGAAGTATTTTCAAAAAAAATATTTAACTCTTTTATACATTGTTTATTGTATGCTATTACTTGCTGAGCAATTGAATGCTCACTCTTGCTTTGAAATTAAATGTTTTTAGTGAAAACTGAACGTATAGAAAGATCGAGCAAAGACAAGGGAAAAGAGAAAGTGGATGAGTAATTGAAGATTGCTATTTATAATGACTAAATGTTTTGTAATAAATAGACTTTTGTATGAGATATTACTTTATCTATAATAAAGTATTTAAAGGATATCGTACTTGGGTAGCAAACTCTGATGTAAATTTTTTTAATTATTAATATATTAAGGAAGTCGTATGAATATTATCATGAAGCATCAAGTACGGGTTTTAAGTACTCGGATTTGGGTGCGTCACAAATTCACCATTTGTTTTTTCATTTTCCTCCCTCTTCTGCAACACACTACAATAAACTTACTCCAATTTCATTCCACGAACCAAAGCAACATAAAGCCCAATAATCAAGTAATAATCATGGATATTGAAGTTATGGTTCTTTTTTAATGTTTAGTTAACGTTGGAATGGTGATTTATAACGCTGAACTAACCTATTTTTTATTAATATTTGTTTAGTAATCTTTACGATAAGTTATAAGTCAGACGGTACCGAACACTTTAGTCCAGCTTACATGACTTAAAATTTATTTTAAATTTTAATTTATAAGTCGTTTTTAAAATAATCCTTCCGTCCCTAATTATTTGACGTTTTAGAGTTTTTTATTTGTCTCTAATTATTTGACGTTTGTTCAAATCTAGGAGAATTAATGACAATTTTTCCAAAATTACCACTCATTACTCTTCCTATTTTTTTTTTTGATACTTTAAACTCTTTCTCTCTCTTTATCCCAACAAAACTCTTCTTATCCCAACAAAGATTTAAAGATTTAAGAGTATTATAGACAATTGAGTACTATATTTAATGTTTTTTAATCATTATTTTAATTCTTGTGTTCATCTCTAAAATCTCATTACTCTATTTTTTTGATACTTTAAACTCTTTCTCTCTTTCTCTCTCTTTATCCCAACAAAACTCTTCTTATTCCAACAAAACTCTTCTTGTCTCAACAAAAGATTTAAGGGTATTATAGACAATTGAATACTATATTTAATGCTTTTTAATCATTATCTTACTTCTTGTGTTCATCTCTAAAATGTCAAATAATTAGGAACGGAGGGAGTAATTCATTGTCGAACGGACCCAAAAACTTTCAGACAAATTCTCATCAATTTGACAAATTTTTGAAACAAATGCGTCAATTAATTATACCTGAGACCTGACGTAGTTAATGAGCTTGAAAGAGGCATAGAAATCCAAGCCTAAACTTTTCCTGATGCCCTGAAAGTCAAAAGTATGACTCGAACTACAGTGTTTAAAGAGCGCGTCGCTGGAATTGTACTTGGACTCACAGAACAAACAGAGCATATCTGAATTAAAATCATCGTCATCTTCCTCTTCCTCTTCATTTGCTTTCCAGTCCTCCCAGTTTTGATCTTCCGCATCTTCTTCTTCTTCTAAACCGTCCCATTCATCTCCGTTTGCTTTCAGGTCATTGGCCATTGATACGGACTGTGTAGAGGCAAAAATGGTGGAGGTTGTGCTCTTAAACCCTATATGGCATAAAGCTAAACCTAAAACCCTCACGGTTAATTTCTCAAACGAGTTCGGACAACCTGACCCGAATTCCTAAAATCTCCCGCTCCCATCCCCGCAATAATTTTTTTTTTCTTTTTTGGTACATAATTTAAACACATTATTTGCCAATACGAAGGCTTAGTCCATTTTGGTGGTGTTTATTTATCTCTTAATATATTTTATCAGTTTCACATCTAATTTGGTAAAAGAATAAAGTTATTTGATAAAATTTTATTTTTCTCTTATCATCTTTTAATCAGTAAGAGAAAGATATAAATATAAATTATTAAGAGTCGACTCTTAATGAAAAATTTAAATTTATAGAGCCTTTATAAATATTGTTTGTGACGAACAAGAATTTTATAATTAATATTAAATATTTATTTAATTAAATAAATATTTTTGTTAATTTATTTATCGAGTTGAATAAATATTTGATAGATTGTGGTAGATTAATTTAATTAAATGTGCTACATTGATTAAATTAATGTGGAATAATTTTATAATTCAAGTCATAATTTATTTGAAAGTATTAAATTAAATGAGTTGTTAAATAATTTTAATGTTGTTCTAATTAACTAAATAATTAATTAAAATTTATTGATTCGTGATAAATAATAAATGAGAATATAAATTATGTGTTATATTTAATAAATGAGAATTTTAATTATGTGATAATGTGATTTAATTGGTAATATTGTCTTTAATTTAATTCAATTTAAATAATATTATTTGATTAGTTAAAGTGTGACAAATAAACTATATAATAAACAAGTTAATTAAAATAATGGGAAAAGGAGTTAATTTGGAACAAACCAAATAAAGTCTTGGGAACATGGGTAACTGCTGAGCCTTAATGCGCACAACTGATACCCACGTATATCAATTATACACATTATATCAGTCTTGTGTCTTCTACGCATTTTCATTTCCTAAAACCTAAGTCAGAGAAATTACAAAGAGAAAAGAGAGAGTTTGAGAGAATTGAGTTTAAGGAAGAAGATTTGGAGAAATTACAAGAGGATTTCCTATCATCTAAACAAGAATCAAAAGGTGAGAATTCAAATTTCAATCTTCGTTTATTATGTTCTTGAGTTTTTCCATGAAAACATATTTTAGTTCTCTATAATTGATACTTTAGGGATGATTGTTAGAAATATGGTATTCTATGTGTTTATAACATGTTTTATATCAATTATCCATGATTTAGAGTAATCTAAATCCATGAAATTTGTTAAAGCATGAAGAACTTGAGTTTTGATGATAAATATATAACATGTATGATTTTGGTGTTAAAATTGGGGTTTTGGTTGATGAATTGACTAGATAAGTTGTTATACATGTTGACATGTATATATAATCTGTTATATGTGAATTAGAAATGATTTTCAGAAGTCAAATTTGTTTGAAAAAGGTTTTAAAGTAAAGATTTGAGTATTGTTATAAAAAGTACAAAAAGGCTGATTTTAGAGCCAAAATTAGTGTTCAATCCATGTTGTAATTGTGACGCCCCTAAATCCGGGTACTTTCAACCCACAGATATGGTGCTACACGGTACTCATAACTATACATTCATTCAATTGAAACAACATCAAAATGATTGTATTTACTACATTCTTATTACAATAATAATAATAAATCCTTTCCCAGGTTCTGTAACAGAATACATTCTTCGTTTATCATAGTATAATTCTTACAAACATACTAATCTATTACAGGATAATCTACTTATCCATCTTAGCCTTGCCTTTAACCCTACTGGAATCCTCAGTTCGTTCGGCCTTAGCAAGTATCACGTCGAGAATTATATGATTATTCTTCAATAACTGAACAAGTAGTTATGAAGTACTATGAAACAGTAAAATAGCACTTTTCATTTCATAAAATAATTCCAGAGTATATATAGTAGCTTAGGAATTCAAAGCTGGTCGAATGACCATGAACATCCTCTTTTGGTTTTCATTCATGAAAAAGGACAACCCGGCACTAAGTCCGTAAGTCCAATATATCTTACGAGCACTTCTAGGTGATCAGCCTATAGTACTCTATGTTGATCAACATTCATCCGTTAAAAGTATCTACATTTAAGTTTTGGCAACCTCACGTGCCCATCAAATAATCGATGAAAAATACATTTGTTTATTCATACACAAACTTACCTTTGAATCCGTACCAAACAATTGGCATAGAATAGTGTTAACAATACTATATCGAAAGACTTATAAACAAATCAATCAAACTCTTAAGATTAGTCTAGCCGAGTTAAAACTGGCATTGACTCTTTCATAAAACAATTCATGCATCTCATAACATGAATCACAGAAAACTTGGCTAACACAAAGGTTAGACAAGAGTTAAGAAAACTTGCCTTCAAGCATCTTCAAATAAATTCAACAGTTCTTGATCTTTACAGTTCTACATGATATATTCACATAGCACACTGTAATTAGCTACCAAACAATCTAATCACATTGTTTTTACCCACTTCTTTCTCTTCTATAACTTAATCAAATTTATTTCATTAATAAAACTCGATTTACATTACTATTCTTACTTACGACTTGTTAATGTTCTCATGTCCCTTAATCAGTATTCAAAGACCCTTGGTTAACTACCATAGTAATTGAATACGATTTGCATTTTTACACTTTGCGTTCTTCGTTTAATTACTATTAAACGACGTTCATCTCCTAAAGTCATCATTATATATATAATATAGGAATGGTCTTACCATGTACACTATGTATATACATGCCCCATCATTGTCGAGTAAACAATTGGGTTCATAAACAACTAAGTCAGGTAATTTTTCTCTCCTGGCGCTGCGACGCCAACTAACAGTGGCTAATCCCTTGTCTCGACGCTGCGACGCGAGACTTACTATACATAAATGGCGTTGCGGTGCCATTGAGCAGTAACTAATCTCCCTACCCGGCGCTGCGGCGTGGCATTTTAAGCTTGAGGTGGCGCTGCGGCGCCTACCCTGAGCCTTTGAATTTTTTTTTCATTTTCCAATTCAATTCTTCCCGGACTCGTAACTTGGTCGTTATAAGTCAGAATTGGCTCGTTCAAAAGCCGTTATCTTACATATACCATGTACTTCTATATCATCCGGATAAGAGTAGTTTGTAAATCCATTAATAATGAATTCACTATTTAACGTTCTATTATGCGTTCGTTTAACATCGTGAACGTTCATAGCTCGTTTCTTCGTTCTAAGTCGGAATTCGACCATTCTTGAGTCCACGACTCTTAAATACGTTGTTCTACGTTACGCCATTGAAAACTAATGTTTCCGAGTTAAACGACGAGTTTTGACTACTAATCCGAAAATTCTACGATTTCAACGTTTAACGCCTAATCTCGTAAATTTCGCCATAACTTCGTTACTCGTGTTTTATACGCCAAATCAAATGGAACCAATCCATTGATTCATTGTCTACAACCTAACCAAGAAATATGCACATACCCTATACATGATGGTTTTCAATTTGTCCATCAACAACCAAGTCAATGATTAATAGTTTTCTTCGATTAAACTTACTTAAACGCTTATGATTCTTACTTATACATGGCTTATCAATGTTTTAATTCACTAATAGCCATCCTTATTACTCTGGAGAGATATGCTCCACCAATTCATACTTCTCTACTAAAAATTGTAACAATTCGGAATTTTTAAATTGTAATTTTAAATATTTATTGAATTATATAAATATTTAATTGATGTGGTTATTGTTAAATAAATATTTGTGTAATTTTATTGATTTGATTATTTATTTGTTAAATAAATAATTAATGAGTGAAAGAAATTAATTGTTATGAGATTATATTCTAATTTAAATTAGAGAGTTGATAGGGATTAAATGGATTATTAAAATATTTTTAATTTAATGTGGTAATAAAAGCGTGACAATAAACTATGCTATAACTGAGTTATTAAAATAAATTAAAGGAGTTTAATGTAGTTTTGCCAAACAAGGCTTAAAGATATTAAGTCTTTAATTTTTAAAGAGTTTTTGCCAAACAAAGCCTTATGGCTTTTGAATTTTGAATTATAATTATAATAAATTAAATAAATCAAATAATAAATAAAATATATTTATAACATATATACATTTACATTTTTGTAACTGTTATATTTAGTATACGTATTATGGCTAGCCTATCAGTTTATTTGTTTTACGCTTAAGTGAGAGTTGGCTTTATCCTATGTTACGTAAAAAGGATTGGCTTAAGAGTTTTCAGAGAATTTGAGAGACTAGAGAGAGTTTGAGAGCAGAGAAAGGTTCTGTGAATTTCAAGCAAGCATTTTGTTTTCTAACAAGGATTAAGCAAGCAAGAGAAGGTATTTTACATAACCTTAATATTATATATATATATTATATATATATATATATGTGTGTGTGTGTGTGTGTGTGTGTGTGTGATTGTATGCTAATTTACGTTCAAAAAGAAAGAAAATGGTGAGCATGGCTTGTAGAAGTACCAAAATTGATATTTGATGGTGAGCTAATTGATAAATTGAACCTTGAATATGTTAATATGTTAAGAAATGAAGAGAACGTAGTTCGAATGAATTAATTTGGTGTATAATTAGGGTTACAATGTTAATTTTACCAAACAATGTCAAAAAATGGAGTTTTGGTTTAAAACATGGCATTCAAGGATTTAATTTTTTTGAAATTGTGATTTAGTTGATTTGAAATCAGTATATATACAATGGGTAACGTTATGTGTAATTTATGTAAGTTATACGTGTTAATTTAGGTGTTAGAAGTTATTAAACAGTCAAAATTAGCTTTGTTTCTGTTCTTCGTGCTCAACACTGTAATTCAGCGCCGCATTGCCAAGCCTTAGCGCCGCAGCGCCAATTTGATGTGTAGGTTCTTAACCTATGATTTATGTTCATTTAGCTTGTTATATTGTTAATTTTTGGCACTTTCATGTTACTTTCAGAGAATTTGAGAGACTAGAGAGAGTTTGAGAGCAGAGAAAGGTTCTGCGAATTTCAAGCAAGCACTTTGTCTTCTAACAAGGATTAAGCAAGCAAGAGAAGGTATTTTACATAACCTTAATATTATATATATATATATATATATATATATATATATATGTACGTATATATGTTTTACGGCATAATTCCTAAAGTTTTTGTGTTCTTGAGTTTCACTGTAGTATAAAGTTCTTTACAAAATTGTTTGTAATCTAAATTTTTATGATTGGTTAATAAATTCTGTGTAAATGTAATTGTAATGTTATAACTAGCATATATATGTGTGTGTGTGTGTGTGTGTGTGTGTGTGTGTGATTGTATGCTAATTTACGTTCAAAAAGAAAGAAAATGATTTTATAATGAATATATGTATGAACATGGCTTGTAGGAGTACCAAAATTGATATTTGATGGTGAGCTAATTGATAAATTGAACTTTGTATTTGTTAATATGTTAAGAAATGAAGAGAATTGTATATGTTAATATGTTAAGAAATGAAGAGAACATAGTTCGAATAAATTAATTTGGTGTATAATTGTGGTTACAATGTTAATTTTACCAAACAATGTTAAAAAATGGAGTTTTGGTTTAAAATATGACATTCAATGATTTAATTTTTCTGAAATTGTTATTTAGTTGTTTTGAAATCAGTATATATATGATGGGTAACGTTCATCAATACAAAGTACCTAATAGACAACACTTAAACCACAACGTTTATTAAAAAAACGTTGTGATTTTTTTTGTACAACGTTTTTAAAAAAAAAACGTTGTAGATATATATGCAAAAATTTTATCTATTTAAAAGGGCATTTTTTTGATTTTAAATAGATAACGTTTTTTTTAAAACGTTATCTATCTACAAAAAACACGGAGCAAAAAATAGGAACAGGAAGCCAAAATTTGAAATTAAAACAAGACTACTTTCTCACTTATCTCTGTACTTTCTCTCTCTACGACCAAAGGAAGCGGGTGCCCTTTTTTACAACATCCAAACGGAGAAGATCTTGAGCATTTTCGTAATCGGAAGCCGAATCGAAGTTCTTAGGTCAAACTTCTCTCTTAATTGTCTCATGGTGGAAGCCAAATCGATCAATCGCCCTTCAAATCATTTAATCGGGGATTAATCTAAGAAAACCCTAACCGGTATGTCCTCGATTTTGAACTCTTGCAATATTTTTTCGTCATATTTGTGGGAATCGCATGTGTTATCTTCTTTGGGTAACTTTTTTTTGCCCTAAGAATCTGTGTAACCCGATGACCATCCCTTCTATATCCTCCGAAACCCCGGTGATCGCGAAGTCTGATTCATCCAATCTGTGCGAAGCAAAAGCAACCCAAAACATCTCTTCTCTGCAGTATGTATGAATGAACTGTCACAAACGACTTGAGCTACTATGGAAACTATAAAGGAGAACTTACTCGACTAAAACAAGAGCATATATGAATTGAAGTCTTCCAATACCGTTAACATTAATTTTATGTTATTTATTGCATTAAATATCATTTCTTTGTGTTTTCCTATTTCCATTTCCATTTCTTTTGGTTCCATATGAACAAAGTAATCCTCAGAGACCAAAAGATCTGCTTTTGAAGCAAAAATGTCACTTGTCATGTGTTCTAAAATTGGGGACCTATTTTGTTTGACGAGCAATGAAAGAGTTGATGATTTTTCAATGTGTCTGAAACTAAGTTGTAATATATCTATTTTGATTGCTTTGATTGCTTTGGAAGCCCATGCCTTAACCCACGAGACAAAGATTTGTTATTCTAGACATTATTAAGGCTAATATTCGTGATAAGGAAGGTATGTTCATGCTATTTTATGCCAATTTCATGAGCTCTTTTCTGCTTCTCTCCCTCTCCAATGGTGCAAACTCCTATATGGATAGTTGATTATTATCTTTGTTATTTTCATTTTTGGCGCGACTCTCCATCTATTCACCGAGAGACCTTGCGCGAGTTCCTTGTGTTGTCGACTTGTAGTGTTAACCGTTAAGCAATCAAGGTTAGTAGCCGTTCCTTTGGTTGCTACTTGTTGCTTGCTACTTGCTTCATAGCTACTTTGTCTACAAAGTAGCCATGATCAAATTGAATTGGAGCAAGGGGTTTATAATTTTATGAGCAGTTGCAGTTGTAAATATGAATAATTGAATGCTTAATAGAGGTTATCTTAACAACCTTTTTCAATTGTTTTCTTAATATGCTTATGTTGTGAGCAATTTGTTGTGGGAACCAACATAGTTGGATGCGCATTTGAAAGAGATTGTATTGGATGCATCTTAAATTATTTGCAAACAAGATTTACAATAACTATGACAATGTCTTAGTGTGATTCCGGGTCTTCATTCACTTAGAAAAATAGTGGAATGGCTATCATGTGAGATGCTTTTGTTACAAAATGATCCTGCATTCTTACACCTATAGCCCTAGATACATCGATTCTTTGACTAATACAGGAAAAGTCTTGCTCATGATCTCAGTTGTATTGATTTTATGCTAACATTATATGTGATAATTTTTATTCTTTTTCAAATACATTTATTGTTTTAGGGAGATTGTGGACTGAACATAAGGCCTGGATTTTCAGGGAGCAGCATCTCCCTTTGCATATATTTAGAAGAGTATTTTACCCTTGCTTCTTTGTGGTGCCTACCATGGGAGCTATCATGGTCTTTCTAAATCAGATTGTCATTGGGAATAGTGGCTGCAATTTTTTAAGTTCTTTATCTCTAGTATTTTGTCTTCTTTTTGCTCCACTAAGGTTGACATCTTTCCCCTCTTGTACATTCTCTCTTCATTAGTAGAATTTTCTTCTTTATTAATTATAGGAGAAACATTTATTGTTTATTTGGTGCTTTATCTATTTGTTGTGGATTTGAATGACATACGGTCAGCAGAGAAGATCGTGCACAGTCCTTCACAACCAAAGTCTTCGCAAATTTTGAATGTCTTCAACGAAGGGCGATGTAAGATATGGGAATTCTAGAAATGCATATTGTTAAGGTTTAATCTGTTTCTCCTTTTGATTCTCATTTAGCTGATATAGTTATATACTCTCCTGGATGATTGAGTGTGATTGTTTTTATGATAAAGATTTAAACAACCAAGTGTTTAGTGTTTACAGTCCCATAGAGAGCTTGCTCTTTCATTGGTAGTTGAAATGTTGAAGAATCGTGTCTGCTTATTCTCTTTCCTATGGTTCAATTTGTGATGTATTTCTGTCAATGTTGCAGAAATTTCTATTGCTGAATGTCATTTATTGTTCATGCTAGATAGATAGATGTATTTCTGTAATTTTTGATTGACAACTAGATAGATAGATAGACTACAATTACAGTATATAACTGGCTTTATAAATTTGATAATAAAAAGTCGAGAGAATAATTTTCAGTCACATGTAGGAGGTGTAATGGTTGTAAGCTATCTGCTTTCTTTTCTTTCCTGTATAACTTTGTGATAACCATGGTTATGGTTGGTTCGGATGGGAGGATGTCAGCAAATTCCAACTTGGATTGTGGGTTATGCAGTTGATTGATTTTTGAATGATAACGGAAAGGTCAAAGTCTCAGGTACTTTCTCAGTTGATTGTGGGTTCAATTTATGATTGATTGTGGGTTGCACCTATCATGAATCCTAGCATATTCCTTTCTTGCCATAACATGTAGATTACAGTGTTGAGGCAAAGAGAGAAAATAAGCCTTGAGCTTTGTTATAAGGTATTACTGCTATTACTAGCTGATTGACTGTTATTCCTTAACTCTTACAAGTATTCTCACTTGAAATCTATGGCAATCTTATTGGCATGTTTGAGTTGAATAACCTGTAAGTATGGCATTATTAACCCTTTATACATTATTTTACTAGTTGTTATGTATGCTGACCTCATAATTTATCAGCTATCATTAGCTATTTCCTACTGTTGCATGAAATATAGTAAATACATTATTTGTTATTTAGATGTTTACTTGTTGAATTGGAATATTTGTTAAATTTGTTGTTATTGCTTATCAGTTGTTGGCATCCCAAATTGGAGCATGGTACAGAACTTGTCAGTATATACCATTTTTAATAACATTGAGAATTTGTTGGCCCTTGTTAATGTCTGTAGATAATTTTCTAAGAATGTATTTTTTCATATTATTAAGTTTTTCGGTTTTTTCCGTTGGATTACTGACAAAGGAGTCTCATCTATGCCCACCAACTTAATTTATTAAGTTTTCTTGGCACCACTTTATGTTATATGTTGCAGCTAAGGTGTTTGTATTTAACTACAACACAGATTTTGACTAAAATGTGTCTGCATTTTACTTAAAAGGTACTCAACGGATTACGTAATGTTTCACTTACTGCGTAAATTCGATATCGAGCATGATTGAAGGGAGGGTTCTCAAGGTTCATCGAGTAATGCTTTGCATCATCAATGACAAAAAAAAATAAAGCGACTTTTGTTACAACAATATTACAATGATAACAATGTTACAATGTTATCATAAGAAAGTAGCAGCTTATCTTGTGTTTTACAAATATTTATGTTTATTTGGATATATAAATTTGGTTAGGAATTATGGGATCGAGAGTGCTTATCTTGTGTTTTACAATGTTACAATGTTATCATAAGAATTATGTTTATTTGGATATATAAATTTGGTTACAATGTTACAAATATTTATGGGATCGATTTGGTTACAACCACATCCTTTTTTTTTTTTTTTTTTATTCAACATTTAAAAAACGTTGTTCGATATACTAAAACAACATTTTATCCAAAAAACGCCAGGAATCATACCTTCTACAACGCTTTTAAGAATCTGCTAATTTTTGGAAAACAAATCTACAACGTTTTTTTTTAAAAACGTTGTGTATTATGCTTAACTACAACATTTTAAAAACGTTGTGTAAGGGTGTCAAATAGATAACACCCTTAATCACGACGTTTTTCTGATTGAAACCACAACATTTTTTCCGCGTTGTCTATTTACTGTTTTGTAGTAGTGGTTATGTGTAATTTATGTAAGTTATATGTGTCAATTTAGGTGTTAGAAGTTATTAAACAGTCAAAATTAGCTTTGTTTATGTTCTTCGTGCTCAACACTGTAATTCGGCACCGCATCGCCAAGCCTTAGTGTCGTAGCGCCAAGCCTCGCGTCGCAGTGCCAAAATCCGTGCCACAGCGCCAACCTCGCGCCACAGCCACCACCGCTCGGCTCAGTGACTCATGTAAGCAATACCAACCTTATTGCAATCAGATAAGCAACAAGCCGGTTAGCAGAATGGCCAAAAAATTATTTTCTTTTACGCAAAGTCTGTAATTGTCGATACGGTGCAGTATTATGACTATTAGAATGTGACTTTTGTTAATTGTTGTATCATAGTACTAAGAATGAACATATAATTAACACTTAACGAGTTTTGATCACTAATGTAACTTGACTATGTGGTTAAAAATCAAACCATACATGAAATAGATACTTATTTATATATAAAGTATTTGTAGTGACTAATTATGTTATGATGATATGTGTATAGGATATTGTGAATCGAATTATTATAATTTAGCTTACACGCAAGGCAAGTTTTCTAACTCTAAACTTTCTTTGTGCAAGTTTATTAACTCTACTTATATTGTGCAAGCTCCTAAACCTTACCTCTTGATACTGAGTAAGTGTTCCTAATCCTTAACTTGTTATTTAGCATGCAAGTTTCTAAATTCTAATACACTAATGTTGAACAAGTCTTATCGTTCAATTTACTATTTGTTATGTATGCTCAATACTCAATTCTAAATAAAATTCTTACCTTAGCTTAATATTGTGCAATCAAGGTATGTTATGTTATTCAATGTTTATGCTTTTAGTTCATTCCTAAAGCATGACTTTATTATACAATGTTGATTCAATTATGACTTATTCCATAGCGCATTGTTACTACATTTTATTCAACTAATCCTTAGTTGATGTTCGTTAAACTCTAAATTACCTTGAAACCTATCCAAACCAAACTTACTTTGGTGCGGACTCGTATTCTAAATGCTAAGATGAAAAACCCTATTATAGGGGATAATTTACGCATAACGTTTAAATGTTTTTGCACAACACATTGTACGAAGGGATGATCCCCCTAAGTACGAGGAGTCCCTATAGTCTTATGACTGTTAAAGTTTAAGTTGAAAGAATACTTAAACTATGGACATAGTTCGTGGTCTTTTGACCCTCAGATATATATATTTCAAATTCTGTTCCTGATTATTATTGATTAAGTACATTATTCAGTTCTAGTGAACCTATTCGTTTGACAGTTGATATGATGTTTATTAATTGTCATTTAAAGTGAGCCTTGTTTGCTCACTCTTGCTTATATAAATATTACAGCCAAAGTTAAGAAGGTCGATAAACCTACAACCAGTAAAGAGAAAGGGAAGATAAGCAAGTATTGAAGACTTGTAAACCTGTTGACTTTTATATTGTTGGACTTTATTTTAATCTTGTAATGTAGTTATTTAATTTTCCGCGAACGATGTTTGTATTTAAAGGTTAGATAACCTGGGAGATTTTATTGAACTTATTGATGTAATCCTTTAATGGGAAGGTTTAATATTAAATTTAAATATGTTTGGGTAGTTAGACATGAATGTTTTTATCAAGTGAACACCAAATTTGGTGGAAATGAAGTACCCGGATTTGGGGGTGTCACAAGTTGGTATCAAAGCCTTAGGTTATGAACCTTAGGTGGGAAAAGCCTTAGGAAGTAACCTTTGAAAAGATAGTGGTGATAAACTCTTATCGAGTTTTAAGGAAGAAGTAATAAAACACTTATGTGCTTATGTGAATACAACCTATGTGCTCGTGAGTGTTCAGTAATGAGGATTAGTAAGTAAAACTTAAAAATTTTGTTGTCAGGATGGCTATTTTAAGAGAATCCAGTCAGGCTAGAGATGAAGAATCCCAGATGCCTAAAGAGGAGGATCCTCGAGATATTCAGGTGGTTTGGAAACAACTACTGCCACGGGAAACATCTTCGTTGGTCACAGTAGTTGAGCAGAAGGGGTTACCTGATGAGGATAATGAGATAGAGACGGACGAGGAGGACCCTGTTGAGTTGCCACAGTTGAATGAGGATGAGGAGGATGAGGAGGATGAGATTTCACTTAACTCGATCGCTTCCTGTATGTATGACGAAGTGTACGACCGCAATATGGAACTTCAGGATAGCGTTGATGTAATAACCCGGGATTTCGAATAATCCAAAATTTACGAATAATTTTTTTTTTTTTAATATTAATATTGACTGTTAATATTGTACTGTGTATCTGTGATACGAGTCTCGAGAATTAGTCAATTTGTGTATTGATTGATAAATTAGAGTAGAGTTGTGCTTAACAGCTTTAGAAACCCTAACCCTAAGTTCGGATAGGGATTCGATAGAAATCGCAGTTATAATATCAAGAATCGCGGAGTATGTGCTTATCTTGTAAAAGTTAATGACCAATGATTGATCGGATAGGTTTAAACTTTGTAAACCCTAATAAGGAATTAGAAACCCTAATCTCAAATATAGAAACCCTAATGCACAGTTAGAAACCCTAAATATTTGCCGGGAATCCCTAATTTAAAATCCAGGATTCCTAAACCCTAATTAGGAAGCCCTAATTTCAATTGGCGAGCATAATGTGTTTATTAAACACTAATATGGTTAGAAAAATCTAATTTAATTAGGAAACCCTAATTTTAGTTTTAAACTTTTAATTTCCTAATTTAAAAACCCTAATTAGAAAATCCTAGAAAACTAATGATTTAAAACCTAAGGGTTAGAACCTTAGGGTTAGAACCTTAGGGTTAAACCCTAAGGGTTTGTGCAATTGTCTAGTATGCCATTAAAATTTCATGAACAATGACCAAAATACCCTTTTTGCATATTTTAGTAAGTAACTTATAAAAATTGACAATAATTTTAGTTGTTCACCAACTAAAGATAGACTTTTTGACTCTTATCTCAGCACATTTAATTTCATTTGACACCTTGCATGCTTGAATTCAATGAATCTAAGTAATTAATATATATAGATTGGAGAGAGAGAAAGTCCTAAAAAGTTGATCATTTGCTAACTTGCTCTCACCAACTCACTCTCTCTCTCTAACCCTCCGAATTCATCAAGTGAATCAGTCCCATAAACAGCGCCTTGACCAACCAAGATCAGTCAGGAAGATTAAGATCAAGGATTTGAAGCAAAAAGGTATAAACCTAATTTAATTTTTGATTAAAGTTGCTAAGAAAAATTTTGTATTTAAGTGTTTATATTTGTGTTAAAAGGTGTTTTTAGTTGATTTATGATGATCCATGATGGATCCATAGCATTAATGGCTTTAAAGTAGTGTTTTTCAAAATCTGTTCTTGAGCTTGAAATGTGGTCTGACAAGAAATGCCAGTGGCCACAGATCCTTGCTCGTAAATGATATGTGTTGTTTTAAAGTTGTTATTGGTAGCTTGTTATGTTGTCTTTCATCTGCAAGTGGTAGTATAGCCATTAGATGTCTGGATTCGAAGTTATTTAAGGTCAAAACTCGTTGACCGGCACGATCGCCAAACTGGGTAACCTGAAAGCCACGATCATCGCCCCGATGTTGTTTTGGAAGGCTTGGATCTGTCAGTGTTTAAGTGTTATGTTAATGTTATGGTAACCATGTTGTAGCCTGTATAATGGACTATATATCTGGGTCTTTAGACCCCTTGAAACCTCAACATATTGATCAGATTCGGTGGTCAAACTAGGCAACAGAGACTTCGATTTGCGCTTTCGAATTTCCGTAAACGCTAATAACACGCTTTTTCTCGATGCACTTTGACCGGTTAAAAACTTGTGATCGTGTTATTGTTTGTCTGATATGTTGTTACATTATTGCTCCTTGACATAAGAACTACATCTTTAAACCATTAGACCACTCGAAGCATGAACAAAACCTAGATTAAAATGACCTGGAAAGTGCCTAGACGAACTGCTGGGTTTCTGGGAAAACTCAGAAACCGTCTGACAAGTACTTTGAAGGCACAGATCGTCTTTATGTGTTGTTGTATGACCAGGATATGTATTATAACTTGTAGTGCTACACAAACACTACAAGATCTAAGTCTTAGATCAAACAGATCATGTAAGAACAGAAAATTAAGGTCGTTCAAACATGACCCCTTGAACACTGACTTTGTCAGTGTTCTTGAGCCAAGAACACCTAAAACAACAGACAAGCGTCGCTAAAGGCCTATAGCGACGGTTTTCAATATATTTATTTTTTGATTTTCTGAAAATTATCAAAATATAGAAATAAATTATAAAAATTATTAAAAATGGTTTTAAAAATTATTTTAAATTATGAAAAATAATTTTGACCAATTGAATATTTTTCCTTAATATTTATAATTATTTAAATATTAAATGTATTTAATTTATTTAATTAGTGTATTAAATAAATTAGAGAAAAATGATTTAATATTATGAAAAATCCTTTTAAATAAGAATAATGCATTTAAAAATATTTTGAGTTATAAAAGTAACTTTTAATATTTTTAGAGAATTATCATTAATAATTTAATATTAATGATATTAGATTTATTTAATTATTATATTAAATAAATAAATTAAAATGGTTTTAATATTATAAAAATCATTTTAAAGAAGAATAATATATTTAAAAATATTTTTAATTATAACATATAATTTTCAATATTTTTGGACAATTCTCATTAATAAATTAATATTAATGATGTTAGATTTATTTAATTATTATATTAAATAAATGAATTAAAAATGATTTTATTGATTTAAAATCATTTAAAATGAGAAAAATGATTTAAAAATATTTTAAGTTATAATTAATGACTTTTAATATTTGATGATAATTTCATTAATATTTGAATATTAATGGTGATGGTTTAAAAATGATTTTAATTATTTAAAAATCATTTAAATAAAATATTGATGATTTAAAATATTGTAAGTTATTAATAATAACTTTAATATTTTGACAAGTATGTCATTTAATATTATTAAAATTAATGATGATAAGATTATTTGAAAATTAAATCATTTAAAAATGATTCCTGTGTTTGAAAAATTATTATAAATTATAATAATTGTCTATAAAATATTAAAAGCTTCCGAAAAATATTATAAAGGATAATTGACTTATCTAAAATAATATTGAAGCTTAGAGACCAAGTTTAATTGACAATAACTGTGTTAAATGTCGAATAGGGTGACCAGAACACCGAAAATTGACTGTGAATTAGTTAGACTTGATAAGTGTTTATATAGGTTATAAACACTGATGTGGCTATGTGGTAATGTGCCTAGGAAGAAGATTGACTGTGAATTATAGTTTTGTGTGTTATAAATGATTGTACTAATTGTGAGACCGACATTATTGATTATAGGTCTTACGAACGCAGTTAATTATATTGTGTAGCAGTAATCAACGCGAAAGACAAGTTTCCTAACTCAACTTGAGTTACTATTTTTCAAGCAGGGTAGTGAATAATTATTGATAGTTATTCACATCTATAATGATTGTTGTAATTTGTACGTAGTGAAATTGAATAATGTTCTATTACTTTAACTAATTATAAATCATGTCTCAGATAATTGATTAGGCGAGACTAATATTTGTTAAAGCATGAAATGTTCTATTCATCATGAACTGAATTGTTATTGGAAGATCTATGCCATTAATTTCGGCTAGATTAGTATTGTTACTAATTATTAAAATCATAGTATTTCTTTGAAAGTAATCCAAACCATATTGTTGTGGTACGGACTCGTGAAGTAAGACTGAGATGAACAAATTTTAATGTCGTAAATCGACCTATATGCTATTATTGAGTATTATGCATAATATAGGGTACAAAGGAGTTGGCCACTCCAGGTACTTGCAGAAGAGTATAGTTTAGTTTTTATAACTAATTTATATTCTTGTGGTAATTTAGTTTTAATAACTAAATGATTCCTCTATTAGTTCATGATCCTCTGTGATCACTCAAAGATGAAATTTGGGTATATCCCACTTTATCAAGATCATTGCAGATTGTTAATTCCTTTTATTCAATTGAATATTATTGAATCTTTGAAAGAATTATACTCTTTCATCTCTGGATATGTTATTCAAAGATGAAATAGTAGAAAATTTTATTATTGAGATTGAATTATTATTTCGCTTATCTCAAAATCGTTTGATTTCTTCAAGTTCTATACAAGCTAGACTCTTCTAATCATGATATATATATATATATATATATATATATATATATATATCACTTATTATATATTTTAACTTGCATGGGAAAAACTTGTTGCTCACCCTTGCTAAATAAAATATTTCACTAGAACGATGAGGCAATGGCTAAGCGTATAAAAGGCAAAGGCATAGTCTTTGGAGTAGTCTTATGTTACGCATATTTACTATGTTGTTATGTAAACCCTTTTTGTATATCTAAAGGGTAAGTTTGTAATGTTAAGGTTAGATGACCTGGGATAATGTTGTTAACCTATTAATTAATGTTATGTAAGTTTATATTCATCAATGAATGGGTAGTTAGATGTTATTATATTGTGGATCGTGAACACCAAACTCGGGGGTAAGGTAACCCGGATTTGGGGGCGTCACAGTTGAGGAGTTGAGAGAGATAGTAGCTGAACAACAGACCTTAATGGCGCAGAAGGACAACGAGATACAGGATCTAGAGGAACGTTTGAGCAATGTCGAAGGGAAGCTGGTCCACACTAAAGGAGGAAACTAGCAACTGATAGAGGAGATCGCAGACCTAAAGAACAAGCTGAAGGAAGAATCTACTAAGAAGGCAAGAGCCGAAGACGCGTACGAAGAAGCTTCTAAACGAGCTGGAGTAGCAGAGAGAGATGTACAAGTGAAGAAGATCAAGATGGAAGATATGAATAGTGTTTTCAACACTGTGATTAATCGAGCTCAAGATCGGGTCATGGGTTATCCGATTCAGTTCGAGACTCTGCCATCGTATATGTTAGATCGCCGAACAATGTTCCGTATTATGGAAGAAGAGCGTCGTAAGGCTATGTAGTATTTTAGTAGGTCGTCATAAATGTATTTGATATGTGATTAATGATATGATAAATAAGATGTAAATCCCAAGTGTTATGTAACCTATGGGATATGATGATGATGTTATCCTGAAACTTTAGTAGTTCAGAAAAGTAATGTAAATAGCAGTGATGCTATTGTTCTTATGCTTTCTAAAAGATTATGAATGAATAAAAGTTATTATTTTAGTCAAAGTGTTATGTGTTATGTGATAATCTTTTATGGTGTGCAAGTTAAGTAGAAAATACTTAAAGGAATTGAGTAATAATCTAATGAGTGTATTTTAACAGAAAATGCCTCCAAGAAGACGTCAGCCACGACAAAGAACCCCTGAGGGATCTACCAATAATAACAAAGCAGAAGCTAACCTCGTTCAGCAGTTAGTGACGTTACTAATGGGTGCATTACAGAATCAACCGCATAATCAAGCTGTGACATTTAAGGACTTCAAGGCGTTTGGACCACCAGAATTCCGTAGGTCCATGAATCCAGTTGAGGCATAGACTTGGATCATGGAGATAAAGAAAGTATTTTATGTGGCTAGAGTAGGTGAGAATCAGAAGACTGCTTTTGCAACATTCATGTTGAAAGCAGAGGCTAGTTATTGGTGACAAGCCAATAAAACTCGAGGAGGAAAAGGGGTGATGACTTGGAATAGGTTTAAGGAGATATTCTTTGAGACTTATTTCCCAGAGAGTCAAAGAATTAGATGGAGGTACAGTTTCTAGAAATAAAGCAAGGATCAATGATGGTATCAGAGTATGCCGTAAAATTTAACGAGTTGGCGAGGTTTGCGCCATATAAAGTCAATACAGATGAGCGCAAGGCGAGGAGGTTTGAGCAGGGACTGAAACCTTGGTTGTATAGTAGGGTCTCCCTGTTCCAGCTGAAGACATTCGCAGCGGTGCTTGAGAAGGCAATTCGTTGAGGGTGGATGTGACACCCCCAAATCCAGGTACTCCATTCCCACAGGATTTGGTGTTCACTATCCAAAACATTACATCTAAGTACCCATAAACAAAGGATAAAGACGTAATTTAAATAACTTAAACAATCATCTTTCCCATTAAAGGGTTACATCATAATCTCAAAATATATCCCAGATAATCTAACCTTAAAATTATTACATCAGTTTGCGAAATAAAAATAAAACAAGTCTTATATATAAAACATTTAAGTTAACTTCATTAACTCTTCAACTCTTAGACAACTTGCCCTTCCCTTTGCTAGTAGATGGCTCATCAACTCTTTCAACCTTAGCTATAAGAGTGAGCAAATAATTGCTCACTGATATAGGAAGTAGCAATGATAACAACATGAGAAAGAACAACGAATGCTGAACAATAATGAACTTGTTCTACGAATCAAAATAGAAAACAAGTTTGAAGTCAATATCTGAGGGTCTTAAGACCACGAACTATGTCTCTGGTATTTAGGTATTATTACCTCAACCTTAACAGTCTATTAAACTATACAGACCCTTCTTAATGTACTTAGGGGGATCAGCCCTTTGTACCATGTATTGTGCACAAACATCTAAACGTTAAACGTACAAAAATCCCCTATATTAGGGTTGTTTGCCATAGTTTGAATTTAGAATTTCCGCACTAAAGAAAGTTTAGTTTGGAACTAGCTGATCAGTGTCTCTAGAATTTTAGAACACTATTTAACTTCTATCAATAAAGGTTTAATACGAGAATGTATAACTGAACAAGGCTATTAAACTCAAAGATCGGATATCAACAATATATACAACTGAATAACATGATATACATGCAAAGTGCTATATTCAAAGGAGTTTATAACAATCTTTTATGAATCAATGTATTAGAACAATATATGCTTCGAATGATAATAAGGAAAGTAAAGCTCGCTTGATGTAATGAATTAGGTTACAAGAGCTTGCACAAACATACTCAAAATAAACTAGGCTTGCTCAACCTTACAAGAATTTTAGGAACTTGTACAATAATGATTTAGGAATGGGAATATGCATTCAATATGAAAAGAATGAAGTTAGAAAGCTTGCTCAATGTAAAGAGTTAAGATTTAGGAACTTGCCTTGTTTGTAAGCTACAAAAGTGTAAAATAATCTCCAATTACCCTACACATATCATTACAATCGCAACAACAATTAGTTGTATGAATATTAACACTATGGTTGTTAAACCATCATTTAAGTCATAACCCTAACCTAGCACCTAACCATTTAGGTTAATATACATAACGAATCTGAAACTGCATTACGAGCCAACATAACTTACTCGTTCATTTCTAACTTTTGAAAACATCACTTTTAATTTCATTATATAACTCAATTAACAATCACCTAAAACTCTTTTACACTTTGTATTACAACACCTTACAATCTATTATTGTAGTCCACTTTTTATTTAATATCCTTAAGATGCATGCTAAACTAACCCAAGTCGATTCACGACGACCTCGCAATTGCTGACTTCACTGTCATGTGGATCACTATCGGCGCTTATGCCCAGTAATACATCAATAACATGGCACTACCACATGATCCAAATGAGCTCACATTACTATCAAGGCTACCAAGACGAGAACTGCAAGACTAGATCATTGCTACTCGCATGGATGCCCTCAGCCCAATTTTTTTGCGAAGCTCTTGCTTTGGCCAAAGATCCCAATTCTATCGAAAATCTCCAAACTTCAACATCTAACACTTTGTCATATTATATTTATACATGCTAAACACCATTCTATATACAAAAACATTCTATAAACAACATTTTGAAGAATTAAAACTATATTTTTCCCAAATTTCCTCATTTTTATACTTTTAACGAATTCAATCACCACGAATTCGTTTCTTAATCAATTGACATGATTTAAACTACGCCGTTTTCGTTTCATAACATATTATCACAATCCACCAACAAATTACAGATTACATCACATATTGGATAAGAAATTTGGTACTTTCTAAGGCCATTTTTCAAATATGAACATTGATATTCATTTTCTTTCTACACACCAATTTCTCACGAATTTGACCAACAAGTATCAATCATATATGATAATTATCAGATTTTGCAAAACTCTATGCACATATATCTATCACAATTCATGCGATTTCCAAATCATACCAAGAAGATATATATACATATACTACCAAAACCAAAAATAACAATAGGAATAGTTTATACCTTGAACCTTTGATTTTGTGATAGCAAATTCCCTCTCAACCCTTCTCCTTCTTGATCCCACTCTCAATTCTCTGCAATTCTCACCAAGCTCTCTCTTTCTCACTCTCTGCTATCTAGTAAGCCTTAGAGAAATAATACGTGAAATGAAATGTGCAACATATAACTGGCTTCCACGTTCATCCGGTAAAAAACCAAAAAGGCTCACGTTAGTTAAAATAAACCAAAAGCCATAAGGCTACGTTTGGTTACACACTAATTCCCATACTAGGTTATTTAAATAATATTTATATTATATAGTTTTCAATTGTCACACTTTTAATTTAGTTAATTTAAATAACTTTAGTTTAGCTAATTTAAATAACTTATAATAGTAATAAAATCATTATACCTTATAATTAATAAATAATTATATACCTAATTTAATTAATAAATTAGACACATCATTTTATTTATTTATTTTATTAAATTAAACAATTCATTTAACTTAATTATCTTCTTAAATATTAAGCAATTGATTTAATTTAATTATTTCCTTAAATTAAATCCTTCCGATAAATTATCATTACTCAATTTAATTTACACTAATCAATTTAATTACTAAATTAATTCCCCACAATTCATTATTTATTTATTTATCTTAATAAATAAATTATTAAAAATATTTATTTAATTCAATAAATATTTAAATTAAAATAAAAATTTCTCGATCGTTACATCCTTCCCTCCTTAAAAGGATTCTGTCCCCAGAATCACAGCTCAAAAAAATTTATTCGTTACATTCTTCCCTCCTTAACAAGATTATGTCCTTAGAATCGCTATACAAAATCAAACAAACAACTGAGGATAATTCTTCATCATAACACTTTCAAGTTCCCACGTAGCTTCTTTAGCATTGTGGTTCCTCCAGATTACCATAACAGAAGGTATCACTTTATTCCTCAGTACCTGCTCTTTTCTGTCAACAATTTGAACAGGGACTTCTTCTTATGACAAATCTTTCTCAAACTGTAAGGGCTCATATTCGATAACATGTTCATAGTCAGGCTTATATGGCCTCAATACCGAGACATGGAAAATATTATGAATATGCTCCAACTCTGGAGGTAAAGCTATCTCGTAAGCCACTTCGCCAACTCGTTGAAGCACTTCAAAAGGTCCTATAAACCTAGGGCTCAATTTCCCCTTCTTGCCAAATCGAATTTCCCCTTCCAGGGAGACACTTTCAAGAAAACATAACTACCGACATCGAATTCTCTATTTCATCGTTGATGATCGGCATATTTCGTCTGTCTATTTCCAGGGAGACACTTTAATGATCTCAACAGTCTGTTGTACCAATTCTGGACCCAATAGCTGACGTTCACCTACCTCGTCCCAGCATAACAGAGTTCTATACTTCCTACCGTATAACGCTTCGTAAGGCGACATGCCAATACTCGCGTGATAACTATTATTATAAGCAAATTCTACCAATGGTAGATGGTCATTCCAATTTCCCTTGAAATCCATAATACACGCTCTGAGCATATCCTCTAGTGTTTGGATGGTTCTCTCACTTTGTTCGTCGGTCTGAGGATGGTACGTTGTGCTCATTCTCAGCTATGTTCCCAAACATTCCTGTAACCGCTTCCAGAAATTAGATGTGAAACGTGGATCTTTGTCTGATACAATGGACACAGGTACACCGTGTCTTGACACAATTTCCTTTATATACAGCTTTGCTAACCGATCTAGTGTAAATCAAATATTGATTGGCAAAAAGTGTGCCGACTTCGTCAGTCGGTCGGCAATCACCCAAATGGCATCGTAACCTTGTTGGGTTGTTGGAAGACCTACCACAAAATCCATTGTGATATGCTCTCATTTCCATTCTGGTATCTCCAACGCTTGTAACAATCCGCTTGGCCTTTGATGTTCAGCTTTGACTTTTTGACACGTTAAGCATTTCACCACACACTTAGCCACATCCCTCTTCATATTCGGCCACCAAAAATGATGTCTAAGATCTTGGTACATCTTTGTACTCCCAGGGTGAATCGAATATCTTGAGTTGTGAGCTTCACTCAGAATTTCCTCCTTAACTTATGGTACTTGCGGAACCAAAATTCTCCCTTCGAATCGAAGTAACCCTTCCGAATCGATTTTGAATTTGTTTTCCTCAAATCTTTTTGTGTAAAGATATACTTCAGACTTTTATGGTCGGTATATATCTCACACCTCTCTCCGTAAAGATAATGTCTCCAAATTTTCAGGGCAAACACCACTGCTGCCAACTCTAAGTCATGAGTCAGATACCCTTTCTCGTAATCTTTCAATTGACGTGATGCATACGCAATAACTCTGCCGTTCTGCATAAGCACACAACCTAGTCCTTTATGCGATGCGTCACTATATACCATAAAATTTCCTGTATCATCAGGCAACGACAACACAGGTGCTGAACTCAACCTCGTTTTCAATTCTCAAAAACTTTTCTCACACTTCTCTGTCCAAACAAACTTAACCGCCTTCCTAGTTAAATTTGTCAACGGAGTCGCGATCTTGAAAAAGTCTTGAATAAAACGCCTGTAGTATCCCGCCAATCCTAAGAAACTCCTTACTTCTGACGGTGTCTTCGGCTGATCCCAGTTTATTACAGCTTCAACCTTTGATGTATCTACCGAAATTCCGTCCTTATCAATAACGTGTCCGAGAAACTGTACACGTTCCAATCAAAATTCACATTTTGAGAACTTAGCATACAACTTCTCTTTTCTCAACGTCTCCAATGTCAATCTCAAATGTTCCACATGTTCCTCTTTGGTTTTGGAATACACCAGTATATCATCAATAAAAACCACTACAAATTTATCTAAGAATGGTTTAAACACCCTGTTCATTAAATCCATGAACGCTGCAGGTGCATTAGTTAAACCAAAAGACATAACCAGAAACTCGTAATGACCATATCGAGTCCTGAACGCTATTTTTGGTACATCCTCCGGCCTCACCTTCAATTGATGATAACCACTTCTCAAGTCTATCTTCGAGAAATATCTCGTTCCCTTCAACTGATCGAACAGATCATCGATTCTAGGTAATGGATACTTATTTTTAATTGTGACCTTATTCAATTTTCTATAATCAATGCAGAGCTGCATCGATCCGTCTTTCTTCTAAACAAACAACACCGGTGCTCCCCATGGCGAAACACTCGACTGAATATACTTCTTATCGAGCAATTCTTGCAATTGCACCATCAACTCCTTCATCTCTACCGGGGCCATTCTGTATGGTGCCTTAGATATTGGGGCCGTTCCTGGCAGTAAGTCAATCACAAACTCGATTTGTCGATCCGGTGGAAGACCCAACAAATCGTCTGGAAATACGTCTGCAAAATCTCTTATGATTGGTATTTCTTCTAACTTTGCACTCTTCTTCTGTGTATCGACTATGTAGGCTAAATATCCTACACATCCTTGTCTCAACAACTTCTTGGCTTGCATCACCATCAGACAACTTGCTTGTTGAGGTGACTTGCTACCAAAGAACACAACCTTTGACGGAGTCATAAGGTTAACACACTTCCTTTGGCAATCAATTACTGCTCCGTAATTGAATAACCAATCCATTCCCAGTATAACATCAAACTCACCAAGTCTAATTGGTATCAAATCTACCATCATCTCGTGACCCTTTATAACCACCCTATAATTCCTATATACAAATCTAACAGGAATCACTTCTCTATTCGCAATCTCTATACTTAAGGGAAATTCTAATTCTTCTTGAGGCAAATCTAAGTTCTGAGCAAATTCATCGGATATAAATGAACAAGTAGCACCTGAATCAAATAGTACATAAGCATTAATACCATTAATCTGGAATGATACCGACACCACATCCTTAGGTATCGAAGATCCTCGCACGGTCCATATTGAAAGTCCTCGCAATAGGCTGGCTTGACTATGCTGATCCAGTGATAGTCAATGCACCACCACCGTTGTTGTTTCCTTTTCCACCACTTGCACTTCTCGCTGGCTTCTTAGGGCAATCACGAGCCATGTGATCTTTTGAACCGCAGGTAAAACATGCTCCTTAGTTCGGACTAAAGCAGTTCGGTGCAATGTGTCCCTCCTGACCACGATTGAAACATACCCGCTTTCCCTTCAAACATACCCCAAAAGATGGGTTCTTCCCGCAAGTCACAAGAAGCCTCAAACTTTTCTTCTGCGATTTCCTTATCCTCCCGCAGTCGAATTCTCGCTCCACTTCCTTTTCTGACTATTACTTCCAACATTACTACCACCAGCCTTATTCTCATTCTCATTCTTCTTCTTCTTCTATTCTTGGTTGTACTTGGTCAAGGCATCGCTTCTACCTTCCGCGATAATTGCCTTTTCCAAAGACAAATGTTAAACGTATTCAATTTGGAACATTGAAACCTTGCTATACGACCAGGCTTCAATCTTGTTCGAACCTTCTCGCTTTCGCTCACTCCAGATTGACTTGATATGTGGCAAACCTTGCTGACTCGTTAAATTTCGCAAAGATATTCCTAAGACCGCCATAGTTCCTTGCTTCAACTACAGAAATTGCACTTCTAACTGATTTCGAGAACTCGCTGGAAAGTACATTTTAAAGAACATTTCCTTAAATCTATCCCATGCTATCACTCCTTGTCCTCCATGAACCTTATTTGCTTGCCACCAGTAGCTAGCTTCAGACGTTAACATGAACGTTGCGAACACAGTCTTTTGATCTTCTTTAACTCTAGCAACATCGAACACCTTCTCCATTTCCATGATCCAGGTTTGGGCTTCCACTTGATTCATAGACCCTTGAAACTCTGGCAGTCCAACTGCTTTGAATTCCTTGAAAGTCGTGACTTGAGCTTGCGGTTGATTCGTAAGTACACCCGTCAACAGAGCTACCAACTGCTGAACTGGATTAGCGTTGGTCTTGTTATTATTATTAGTAGACCCCTCAGGAGGTTCTTGCTGACGTGGTTGTCTTCTTCTAGGAGGCATCTTCTGTTAAGATATACGCTTATTAGTTCATTACTCAACTTCTTGGGTATTTGAAGTTTAACTTAAACATTCCAAGACTAAAGCTATAACACATAACATTTCAAATAAACTTTGATATTTTATTCATTCATAACGTTTTAAAACATGTTAAAGATAGCATAACGGCTATCAACATTCACTTTCCTAAACTAAACAAGTTCCAGGATTACATACATATACCATCCCTTTATTCATCTCAAAATAAGGGATTCACAATTTATTTATTCACATAATTAACCACACATTATTATTATTATTATCTCTATCTAGACATATTAAGACGTCGTAAGGCTTCTCGAGTCTATTATAGTTATACATGCTAAACACCATTCTATATACAAAAACATTCTATAAACATCATTTTGAAGAATTAAAACTATATTTTCCCCAAATTTCCTCATTTTTATACTTTTAACGAATTCGATCACCACGAATTCGTTTCTTAATCAATTGACATGATTTAAACTACGCTGCTTTCGTTTCTTAACATATTATCACAATCCACCAACAAATTACAGATTACATCACATATTGGATAAGAAATTTGGTACTTTCTAAGGCCATTTTTTAAATATGAACATTGATATTCATTTTCTTTCTACACACCAATTTCTCACGAATTTGACCAACAAGTATCAATCATATATGATAATTATCAGATTTTGCAAAACTCTATGCACATATATCTATCACAATTCATGCGATTTCCAAATCATACCAAGAAGATATATATACATATACTACCAAAACCAAAAATAACAATAGGAATAGTTTATACCTTGAACCTTTGATTTTGTGATAGCAAATTCCCTCTCAACCCTTCTCCTTCTTGATCCCACTCTCAATTCTCTGCAATTCTCACCAAGCTCTCTCTTTCTCACTCTCTGCTATCTAGTAAGCCTTAGAGAAATAATACGTGAAATGAAATGCGCAACATATAACTGGCTTCCACGTTCATCCGGTAAAAAACCAAAAAGGCTCACGTTAGTTAAAATAAACCAAAAGCCATAAGGCTACGTTTGGTTACACACTAATTCCCATACTAGGTTATTTAAATAATATTTATATTATATAGTTTCCAATTGTCACACTTTTAATTTAGTTAATTTAAATAACTTTAGTTTAGCTAATTTAAATAACTTATAATAGTAATAAAATCATTATACCTTATAATTAATAAATAATTATATATCTAATTTAATTAATAAATTAGACACATCATTTTATTTATTTATTTTCATTAAATTAAACAATTCATTTAACTTAATTATCTTCTTAAATATTAAGCAATTGATTTAATTTAATTATTTCCTTAAATTAAATCCTTCCGATAAATTATCATTACTCAATTTAATTTACACTAATCAATTTAATTACTAAACTAATTCACCATAATTCATCAATTATTTATTTATCTTAATAAATAAATTATTAAAATATTTATTTAATTCAATAAATATTTAAATTAAATTACAAATTTCTCGATCGTTACAGTGGAGGGGAGGTTGTGACAAAGTACAATCAAGAACAAAGAAAGATGAAGAATGAGGGTGAAAGTAAGAATGGTGGTGGGAGTGGTGGAAATGGTAACAATAACCTGAAGAGAAAATGGAATGGAAATGTGGGTGCTGGAAACCAGCAGGGTAACCAGCAGAAGAAGAAGTTCGAAGCATGTGCTACATGCGGGAAGTTTCACGCGGGTGTGTGCTTAAGGGGGAAGCGTGTATGCTTTAACTGTGGCCAGAAGGGTCACATTGCCCCAAATTGCAATTAACCCAAGAAGAATGTTTGCGACACGTGCGGGTCAAAGGATCATTTTTCTCGTGAGTGCCCTAAGAGGAAAGCTGAAGAGAATACAGGAAACAAGGGAGGTAGCAGTGGAGGCACATTGACAATTGTTGGACCAACGTCATCAAATAGACCAGCGGCCCGGAACCTTCAACATGACTAAGGTGGATGCAAAGTCTGATCAAAGATGTTGTGTCAGGTATTATCCCAATCAATAATATTGATGCTTATGTATTATTTGATTTGGGTTCTACTTGCTCGTTTATATCTGATGAATTTGCTAAGAGGTTAGGATTGCCTAGTGAAGAATTGAATTTCCCTTTAAACATAGAAATTGTGAATTAGGAGGTGATTCCTATTTGTGACGCCCCCAAAATAGGTATACATCACCCATTCTGAGTCGCCAAATACATGGTATATAAATCAAATACAAACTTCTTTAATACAATTGTTGTGTAAAAATACGACAAAACATAGCTGAGTTTTTACATGAATATTGTCTTCTAGACAATATCCAAACTCAAGTGGAGTCCTCATTACATTTATTGTCACACTATTTCATAGAATAGTGAGGACTACTATAACAACCATCCAGATCACAATCCGCTCCCTACCAGGCCCCAAATCCAGCTATATTCTCATTTCCTGAAGAGAACAGTGAAAGAAAAGGGTGAGCTTAACTAGCCCAGTAAGAACTATTATGACTAAGATAATGCAGAATAAATTATTCTTAGCCTTCAACAGTATAACAACTGATAGAATACAATAGACAACAAGTTTTAGATCAACAATTGTAGCGAAATAAGCAATCCATTAGAAGAGTCAAGTAGAGCATGATATCTACTATCTTCTATAATTTAAAAAGATTTTCATCAACTTTATCGTTGAGACTCAGCTTAATAAATAAATCACATCATCGAATCATCCCTGCACTATGGGCCAAGGATATTCATGTAATCATCAATGGTCATGATTATACCGAATAATCCCTGGTCATAATCATACCAACAACTGTCCATCAATACACTACGGGCCAATGAGGACTTTTACCACATCACATGTAACATTACAGATCATGATTATACCGAATGATTCCTGGTCATAATCATATAAATCAATAGTCCATCTATGTACGTAAGCCAAAGATGACTTTCATCACAATATAAGCATGAGGATGATGACAATGATATAAGCATTAATCAAATGAAATCAAGGATAAATATTAAATACTTTAAATTTATCCAAAGTTTAAAAATATCCAAATTGTCAACTTGATACTACTTTGTGGAGTAAAATTCAAGAATAATATTGTAACAAAAATGATTTGAACCGAAAATAAATCAATTTTTATCATGAATAGTATTCTGGGTGAATAGTACCCGGGTGAATAGTACCCCGTGAATAGTACTTCGGGAATAGTACCTCGCGAATAGTACTTTGTGAATAGTACTCGTGAATAGTACTTCATGAATAGTACTTCATGAATAGTACTTTGTGAATAGTACCTGTGAATAGTACTTTTGTAAATAGTACTGTATAAATGAATAGTACTCATAGATAGTACTCCGACATGAAAAGCTTAAAATTTAACAAAAATGTTCAAAAATATCCTTGTGAAATGATACTAGACGAAACACAAATTTCAAGGATATTCTACTAATTTCATGGAGTATAGAAGCCAAAACTTTAACAAAATAAGTATAAAATTCGAAATCTGAAATAAAATAATATTACTTACATACTACAGAGTATAGAAGAAAATATTATTTCAAGTGAATATTGAACAAAATAACATCCCTACAATTTGTTGAGCGAAAATAATATTCCAATCTAATATTTAACGAAGATAATATTCCTACTAATATTGAGCGAAGATAATATTCTTTATGAATATTGAATCGAAAATAATATTCATACGAATCATTTAAAAAATAATATCTCTTCAGAATATAAAATAAATAATACCCCTTATCTAAGAAGAATACTAGATACTAGAATAGTGAAGTAGCAAACTTCTCTTCTTCTTTCTCTCTATAGCTTCTCTCTCTATAATTGCTCTTGTGAGTCTTAGTGAATTGGTGAAAATGAAGGAAGAATGAGCTTCTATTTATAGGAAAATATAGTTTCGATAATTGTACGTTTTGGGGCTCGAAATATTACAGTATAATACTTTCATCTTTTCTTTCATTTTTAATTTAGTCCTGCAAGTATTATCAAACTTGCACCACCTCCCCTAATAGTACATCATGTGAATCAATAGTACAATCATATGACTCAATACTTCTATACATGTGAAAAAAATAATTAAAGTATAGTACCTTCATCTATACCTCCATTTTTAATTTAGTCATGCAAGTATTATCAATCTTGCACCACCTCCCCTAATAGTACAGGCATGTGAATCAATAGTACACACATGTGAACAAATAGTTATAAGCATGTGAATTAATAGCAATTAATTGCTCATTTATCTGATTAATTACCCGATTGGTCAATATAACCTCCAGACATCAATTATTATCGGAATAGATGTCGATTTCCACTAACACTAATACTCCCAACACAATGGAAATATCAATTTCATCTTTAATTAGCACGAACTTATTCATCATTAATATTATAACTCACAATATTTAACAATCAGGTCGTTCCTAGGAAAGAGGGGGCTTTCCGATAAGGATTTCTCCCTATCAAGCGCCGTTAATTAGGTGACCAAACCTCTCCTCGATGTAACTTTCTGACATTGTCAATATTACAAATAATAATATAAATAACTTTGTCGTCTCAATTATTAATTTAATAATATATAATATTGATATTGTGACAATAATTGAATCAATAATATGCGAGATATTATGCAAAGAATTCATGTAGAAATAATTGAGTATAACTGAGTGACTTCTCACGTAAGCATCAATAATCAATACCGTAATGCTACTATGCAACCACGTAGACATCAGACTTTTACTACAGGGTGGTTCAACAGTTTCACGAAAACTTTCATAGCTTATTTTTATAAAAAGATATTTACGTAGCTTTTTCTAACTTCTAACAATACTTCCGTTAGGGGTCCACCAATGATTATGTCGTCGTGCTTAATATTTTCATTAAAATGAATATTTCCCGACCAATCTAATATTCCCACACAACAAATATTTTATATCAACTTGCTTACTTTGAAAACTTTTCACATATCACCCTTAACTTTAACCCTTTCTCAATTTAACCATTTACTAAATAAAATAATAATTATAAGAAAATTGAATACTTTCATTTCATAAAATTCGAGATCTCACACTGTTAGGTTCGTATACAAGAATTGTAGGGTGAACATTAAGGGAAATGTCATGATGGTAGATTTAATTCTGATAAAACTTGGAGAGTTTGATGTTATTTTGGGAATGGATTGGTTGTTCAATTATGGAGCGATAATTGATTGCCAAAAGAAATGTGTAAACCTTCTGACTCCGTCAAAGGTAGTTTTCCATGGTAGCAGATCGCCTAGACATGCGAGATGTCTGACGATTATGCAGGCCAAGAAGTTGTTGAGTCAAGGTTGTGTGGGTTATTTAGCTTACATAGTTGATACTAAGAGGAAGGGGATGAAACTGGAAGAGATACCAGTGGTTAGGGAATTTGTAGATGTGTTTCCAGAGGATTTTCCAGGACTGCCGCCTAACCGAGAGATTGAGTTCGTGATCGACTTAGTGCCAGGAACTGCTCCGATATTGAATGCCCCTTACAGGATGGCTCCGGTAGAAATGAAGGAACTAATGGTACAATTGCAAGAGTTGTTAGACAAGAAGTACATTCAGCCGAGTGTCACCGTGGGGAGCACTAGTGTTATCGTGAAGAAGAAGGATGAGTCAATGCGTCTTTGCATTGATTATAGGGAATTAAACAAAGTCACTATTAAGAATAAATATCCATAGCCAAGAATAGATGACTTGTTTGATCAATTGAAGGGTTCTAGATACTTCTCAAAATAGATTTGAGAAGTGGGTATCACCAATTGAAAGTAAGAAAGGAGGATGTACCAAAGACGACATTCAGAAATCGGTATGGACATTACGAGTTTCTGGTGATGTCATTTGGTTTGACCAATGCCCCTGCTGCATTCATGGATTTGATGAACATGGTGTTTAAACCATTCTTAGATAAGTTTATGGTGGTATTCATTGATGACATTCTGGTGTACTCCAAATCTCAAGAAGAACACGTAGAACATTTACGTTTGACGTTGGAGACACTAAGAAAGAAAAAGTTGTACGCGAAATTCTCTAAGTGTGAATTCTGGCTAGAACGTGTACAATTTCTTGGGCATGTGATTGACAAAGATGGGATTTCAGTGGATCTATCAAAAGTTGAAGCCGTAATCAATTGGGAACAACCAAGAACACCTTCGGAGGTGAGAAGTTTCTTGGGGTTGGTAAAATTTATTATATGATTTCGTTTATCCAGGACTTTTCCAAGATTGCCACTCCATTAACAAATTTGACAAGGAAAGCTGTAAAATTTGTCTGGACGGAGAAGTGTGAAAAAAGTTTTCAAGAGTTGAAAAAGAAGTTAAGTGTGGCACCTGTGTTGTCATTACCAGATAATACAAGAAACTTTGTGGTGTATAGTGATGCCTCACATAAAGGATTAGGTTGTGTGTTTATGCAGAACGACAAAGTTATTGCATATGCATCAAGACAACTGAAGGACTATGAGAAAGGATATCCGACTCATGATTTAGAGTTGATTGCGGTGGTATTTGCTCTAAAGATATGGAGACACTATCTCTATGGAGAAAAATGTGAGATCTACACAGACCATAAGAGTGAAGTATATTTTCACTCAGAAGGACCTGAACATGCGTCAAAGGAGATGGATGAAATTGATAAAAGATTACGATTGTGAGATCTTTTATCATCTAAGCAAAGCGAATGTGGTTGCAGATGCTTTAAGCAGGAAAGGTCGGGAAAAGTTGATGTTGATAACCACTTAGGAGGAGCTTATTTCAACAATGACAAAGCTAGATTTGGAAATAAAATTTCCAAAAGAATCCGATGAGCGAATATTCCAAATAGAAGCTAGTCCAACTTTGGTGGACAAAGTAAAGAATGCTCAACTACAAGATGAAGAATGTGTAAAAATCAAAGAGAAAGTGGTTGAGGGTAGTAAAGTGAAATACAAGATCGATCTTCAGAAGAGGCTACTAAGATTCGAGGAAGAATATCTGGGTTAAGCATGCAGATATTAAAGACAAAATCTTGGCCAAGCTCATAACTCAAGATATTCGATTCATCCGGGAAGTACGAAGATATATCAAGATTTTACGACGATATTTTTGGTGGCCAATCATGAAAAGAGATGTCAAAGAGTGTGTTGCGAAATGTTTGACATGTCAAAGAGTAAAGGCAGAACACCAGAGGCCAATCGCACTACTAGAAAATCGAATTTTAAGCATCGTATTACGACCCTGTTATAGCCAAAAAGACCGTCATTAAAAATTTTAGCGACGATCACGACAAATCGCCATAGAAGCCCGTCGATGCATCCGAAATCATTATAGGCCAAAAAGACCGAAATCACTAAAAGTTTTAGCGACGATCGCCGACCGTCGCCATAGAAGCCGTCGGTAAAGCTTTTAGCGACAATCTTTTGGCCTATAGCGACGGTCGTCGACCGTCGCTATAGGTCATCAAAAAACGCGTATTAGATCTTTACCAACGATCGCTGAAAGCTATTACTATGGTCATGACCGTCGCTATAGGTGTCTATAGCGACAGTCGACAACCGTCGCTATAGGCATGTGTTTTATAAAACATTATAGCTATGGTCACTATAGCCTTTTTAGATTTCAAAAAAAAATAATGCACATTTATTCAACAAACATAAATACAATATAAAATAAAACATAAAAAAATATTATATATATTATTTAAAATCATTCAAAATACAACATTACAATATAATCGTTAGATAATTCATCCCCTAAAATATGATGAATATTATTATACAAAATGTTTTTGCAACATAACTAGGCCCAGATTGCTGCTGCTTAACTTCTCCCGATGCAGACTTGCTACCATCATTCTCTCCGGAACCAAAATTAGTTGACGTACCAGAGGACTTTGACGACTCTTGCTTCCCAATCCCAAGAGTTTCTTTGACCTAAGCAATAAATCATAATAATAAGAACTATGATATTGCATTAACTTTATTAATCATAACAATACACCTATTCAGTAAATATTATTACTATGATACCTCCTCTGTAGCAGCCGAAACCTTTTCCTTCAAATTGGAGGACACCTGTATGTATAATGACAAAAATTTAGCATAACTAAATCATAATTAACATACTTGAATAATAAATTAAAGTTCCTTTTAATATCAAGCAAGGCCTTCAACTAGCAATCCCATAAGGATTCTGTTATGGAAGAACAAGAGGTATGATAAGATGTACACTGCTAAAGCATCTGTACTCTATTATGTGAAACAAGATAACCATTATAGAAAATTAGAAACCACACATATGAAAGGGGAAAAAGGAAAGAAAAGAAAAATGAATTGTGTAACCAACTTCACACTGCTTTCTCAGAGCTTTTTCAAATGCACTAAGTGAGTCATACTCAAACTTTAACCTCAATACTTGCTAGATGTCAGAAAGCTAAAACAATTGATGTTAACAACTGTGATGTTGAATACACAGTTGGTAACAATTGATGTTAACAACTGTGATGTTAAAACAATTGATCTTTTGGGCCGAGCAGGACAACTTTCTGAAGCAGAACTCCTCATAGAATCCATGCCAATGAAAGCAGATGCAAGTACATGGGGATCTTTGCTCGGTGCCTGCAAAATTTATAATAATCTAGATTTAGCCGAGAGAATTACAGACTGTATAGTACCCGAAAATGTAACATTAGTTATTAGCATACAAGGAATTACATATCTTAATGCAAGAAAGAATGATCTATCTCATGTTTTAGCTAAATATGATCTAATCTCAGACTCTTGCATGAGGGTTTACCAAATAAAAAGTTAGGTTTCCCCCCTCTATTCCTCTATTTTTTAAGGTTCTGCTAAATATGTATTTAACAAGAAAATTTTGTAATATTAAAATATTTTTCTTACCCTTTTTCCTTTTCTTCTGCTAACTAACCAACTACTTTAGCATCCTACTAACCATTGCTTCAAACTCACTTAACTGGATTGTTGAGTATCAGAAAAATAAATTAAACAGGAATATAGTAGTAGAAAGATGGTGTGCAATTGAACAGCTTTTTATTGTAGATTTTGAAAATCAAATATTTTTATAAAAAAATTGTGAAATATAAGGAAATTAGACAAACTTTAGAATAAAAACTAATAACAAAAAGAAAGCATTGTAAAAAGAGAAGGCTGAATAAGGGAATGCCTGCCTTCAAATGGAATTTGTCATAAAAGATGTTGAGGCTGCCTACAACGGCCGCGACTGTTTATAATTTTATACTGCAATTTAGCTTGACTTGGGCTCTGTATTTGTGTTTGTGTAAATCATCATATCACAATTGATGTTAACAACTGTGAGACATTTTCATTAAGATATAACAATTCTATCCATTTAAAGGATTAAACTGATCCAACTTGCAAGCATTTGTACTCATGTACCTTTTTTTAAAAAGTAATCAATAACTTTATATTGACAAAGCCCAATATAGATATTATAAACTCTTTTCAATGGGCATCAAGATAGATATTTAACGTACAACTTTTCTCATATTTCCTAGAAACTAATATGGAAGCAAAAAAGCATATTTACAATAAAGAAACATCAAACAAGGAGACTTATCAAACATAAAAACTCAACTATATTAAGCATCATGCAACTACTTAGTATCAGCTAATACAGCTTTCATGCGTAATGGGGAACCCGCACAATCTTAATACGACTTACTTAACAATCCAAAATAGTCTGCAGCTCCATGAGGTTTGTCACAGAGCTCCTCAAAAGGAAAGTATGCACCTCCATTAGCACCTAAATAGAATTAATCAAATAGAATCATCATAAATTGTCTATAAATTAAATTTAACCTAGAAAAATCAAAACCCAAATCGACCCATCTCATGAAAGTATCAAAACCAGGAAAATTGAATGAATTATACATTTGATTGAATCTAACGTTATTCATACCTTCTAATTGTAGAAATAGAGTCGAGGACAGCGGATTTGGATTTTTTCCTCAACGAAAGGACAATGGATCTGGCACTGTCATTGGTCGTGACACTTTTAAACCTAAAATTTCAGAGAGATAAATACGAATTTTAAACGGTGTGGAGCTTTGCGATTTCAGTGCCCTAGATGAGCAATGCTAGCTTTGACTGAGATTTGCGAGGAAGATTTGGCTAAGAAATTTGGTGATGAAGAAAGGGAAGAAGAAATTTGGCGATGAAGAAAGGGCAAGATCTTAGATCTAGAGATGAAAAAAAAGGAAGATGAAATTTGGCGAGAAAGAAAGGGCAGGATTTTGGAGACGAGAAAAATGGGAGATGAGAGAGAGAACGTAAAATATGACCAAAAATGGACTTTACATCGAAAAATGGACTTTACACCGAAATTACTCAAAAACATACCCTATACCTACGGCCAAGCGGTGACCCTCGCTATTGGGCTGTTCTTCAGCTGTTTTAGCTAGGGTCGAGGCGGGATCGTCGGTATATAACCCTATAGCTATGTTTTTGCACTGACCGTCAGTATAGCTCGTCGTTGTAGCTTGAAATTCTTGTAGTGGCGGATTACTTCAACCGTTGAAAATACCAGAGTGTAAGTGAGAACATATCATAATGAATTTTGATGTAGGTCTTTCAACTACTCAGAGAGAATATGATGCGATTTGGGTGATAGTAGACAGATTGACAAAATCAAAACACTTTTTGCTAATAAAGATGTGACGCCCCCAAAATAGGTATATATCACCCATCTTGAGTAGCCAAATACATGGTACAAAATTCAAATACAACTTAATAATACAACTGTCGTGTAAAATACGACAAAACATAAACTGAGAGTTTTAATACGAATATTGTCTTCTAGACAATATTCAAACTCAAAGGGAGTCCTCAATACATTTATTATCACACTATTTCATATTGTCTACTAATGCAAACATATCGATCGATCACCTGCTTCCCATTAGTCCGGATCGTTCTCATTTCAAGAGAGAACAATGAAAGCAAAAGGGTGAGCTCAACTGGCGGTAAGAAATATTATGACTAAGATAATGCGAATAAATTATCGTTAGCCTTCAACATGTTAAAGTGATAGAATATAACAAACATCAAGTTTAGCTGCAATGAAAACAAGCGATCCATTAGAAGAGTCAAGTAGAGAATAAAATCTACTATCTTACATGATTTAAAAGATTTTCATCACTTTTATCATCGAGACTCGCTTAATAAATAATCCACATCATCCACCTTTTACGGCGAGGATATTCATTAAGTATCACGACCACAAATTATCCATGCACTTCACGGGCCAAGGATATTCGATGTTTTCATCGATGGTCATTGATCATACGAATAAGCATCCATCGATGCACTACTGAAGTAATGAGGACTTTACCACATCATTTGTAACATTACGGTCGTGAGATTATACCAATAATCCACAGTGCGTAATCATACCAAGTCCATATATGCTCTATAGGCCACAAATAACTTTCAGCATAATATAAACATGAGGATGATGACAATGATATAAGAATTCAATAAAACAAGTTCAAGGATAAATTTTTAAAGATTTATAATTTAATTTATCCAGAAATCAATAACGTCCAAATTGTCAACACGATACTGTTTTGTGGAGTAAAATTCAAGAATAATATTGTACCAAAAATAATCGAATCAATTTTTATCATGAATAGTACCTCGGGTGAATAGTAGTCGAGTGAATAGTATCCCATGAATAGTACTTCGGGACTAGTAACCCCGTGAATAGTACTCCGACATGAAAAAGTTAGAACTTATCAAGAATGCTCAGGATAATATTTCCATGAAAAGATACTAGATGAAGCGCAAATATCAAGGATATTCTACTAATTTCATGGAGTTTAGAAGCTAAAAATTTAACCAAATAAGTATAGAATTCGAAATCTGAAACGAAATAATGTTACTTACATACTACAGAGTATGGAAGAAAATATTATTTCAAGTGAATATTGAACAAAAATAACATCCCTTACCTTGAAAAGAAGAGTATTCCAACTGGTATAGCGGGGATATTCTTGAAGAAACTTTCACTATTTTCTACGCTCAAAGCTTTCTAAAACTAAGAAGAAATACGCCAAGATTATAGAAGAAGAATTCTCCGATTACGGTGTGATTTTCAATTCTAACTAAGCATCCTATTTATAGGAGAATGGAAATGATACTATCTGATAAAATATAATATATTATATATATATATATATATATATATATATATATATATATATATATATATATATATATATATATATTTGTAACATTTGTCGAGTGGGGACAAGTGATCACGGAATAATAATGAGATAGTGCTCTAACAACATTTATCATCTTATTATAATTCACAATATTTAACAATCAGTCATTTCCAGGAAAGAGGGGCTTTCCGATAAGATTTCTCCTTATTAGGCGCCAATTAATTAGGTGACAAACCTCTCCTTGACGAAACTTACAGACATTGTCAATATTGCAAATAATAATATGAATAACTTTGTCGTCTCAATTATTGATTTAATAATATATAAAATATCGATAATAATTGAATCAAATAACGTGAGATCTTATCACAACAATTGCTACAACAATAATTGAACAAAACTAAGTGACTTCTCACGTAAGCATCAATAATCAATACCGTACTCTTATGCAACCACGCGTATTTTTTGTACTTTTAACAACGGGTGTTTCAACGATTAACGGTAAAACTTCATAGTTATTTTCATAAAAAATATTTTTTGTCGTTTTCTCAATCCGACAATAAATCCGTTATGGACTCCACCAATGATTGTGCCGTCGTACGAATATTCCCTGACCAATCGAATATTATATAACAACTTGCGTACTTTGCAAAATTTATAAATATTACCCACAACTATAACATTATATCAAATTCACTCCATAATATTTAAAAATGATATTTATAGAAAATTCATCTTTATTCATAAAAGTTGGGGTCTTACAAAAGATTAGATTAAATCTTAATCAGTTGGCAAAGTTGTATGTTAAAGAAATCGTTTCGAGACATGGAGTTCCAGTGTCAATTGTGTCAGATAGAGATCCGCGATTCATATCAAACTTCTGGAAGAGACTACAAGAATGCATGGGAACACAGTTGAGAATGAGTACGACATATCATCCTCAAACAGATGGCCAAAGCGAATGAACAATCCAGACATTAGAAGATATGCTTAGAGCATGCATCATGGATTTCAAAAGGGTAGCGGGATGAACATTTACCATTGGTGGAATTTGCTGACAACAGTTACCATGACGTCGACATATGCATGCTTTAAAGCATTGTATGACGAAGTGCGAGAACTCCTTTGTCTTTGGGATGAAGTCGGTGAACGTCAACTAATAGGACCGGAACTGGTACAACAAACTCGAGGTTGTTAAACTCATCGAGACAAGATTAGTAGCATTTCTTTCGAAGACGCGAGTTGGAACACGTTCACAATGTTTTCATATTTAATTATTACGACCAAGTATAAACCCGATTACAAGCATGTGATCAAGTACGAACCATTACAGTTCGATAAAGACTTGTCTTATGAAGAGGTTCCTATCCAGATAGTTGACAGAAAAGAACAAGTGCTCAAGAATAGAGTGATACCTTTTGTGAAGGTGATATGGAGGAACCACAAAGCCGAAAAGGCGACGTGGGAACTCAAAGCTAAAATAATGAAGAATTATCCTGAGTTATTTGTTTAATCTGTGTCTACGATTCCGGGGACATAATCTTTGTAAGGAGGGAAGAATGTGACTAATAATTTGTTTGAGTTGTGATTCTAGGGACAAAATCCTTTTAAGGAGGGAAGGATGTAACAATCCGAAATTTTTAAATTATAATTTTAAATATTTATTGAATTATATAAATATTTAATTGATGTGGTTATTTTTGAATAAATATTTGTGTAATTTGATTGATTTGATTATTTATTTATTAAATAAATAATTAATGAGTGAAGGAAATTAATTGTTATGAGATTATATTCTAATTTAATGTATTAATTAAATTAGAGAGTTGATAGGGATTAAATGGATTATTAAAATATTTTTAATTTAATGTGGTAATAAAAGTGTGACAATAAACTATGCTATAAATGGGTTATTAAAATAAATTAAAGGAGTTTAATGTAGTTTTGCCAAATAAGGCTTAAAGATATTAAGTCTTTAATTTTTAAAGAGTTTTTTGCCAAACAAAGCCTTATGGCTTTTGAATTTTGAATTTTGAATTATAATTATAATAAATAAAATAAATCAAATAATATATAAAATATATTTATAACCTATGTACGTTTACATTTTTGTAACTGTTATATTTAGTATACGTATTATGGCTAGCCTATCAGTTTATTTGTTTCACGCTTAAGTGAGAGTTGGCTTTATCCTATGTTATGTAAAAAGGATTGGCTTAAGAGTTTTCAGAGAATTTGAGAGACTAGAGAGAGTTTGAGAGCAGAGAAAGGTTCTGTGAATTTCAAGCAAGCACTTTGTTTTCTAACAAGGATTAAGCAAGCAAGAGAAGGTATTTTACATAACCTTAATATTATATATATTATATATATATATATATGTGTGTGTGTGTGTGTGTGTGTGTGTGTGTGTGTGTGTGTGTGTGTGTGATTGTATGCTAATTTACGTTCAAAAAGAAAGAAAATGGTGAGCATGGCTTGTAGGAGTACCAAAATTGATATTTGATGGTGAGCTAATTGATAAATTGAACCTTGAATATGTTAATATGTTAAGAAATGAAAAGAACGTAGTTCGAATGAATTAATTTGGTGTATAATTAGGGTTACAATGTTAATTTTACCAAACAATGTCAAAAAATGGAGTTTTGGTTTAAAACATGGCATTCAGTTTAATTTTTACAAATTGTGATTTAGTTGATTTGAAATCGGTATATATATCGATGGGTAACGTTATGTGTAATTTATATGTAAGTTATACGTGTTAATTTAGGTGTTAGAAGTTATTAAGCGAGTCAAAATTAGCTTTGTTTACGTTACGTGCTCAACACTTTAATTGATAAAATACGTTATTGCCCAAGAAGCACTTGTATACATGGCATGATTTGATGTGTGAGGTTTTAACCTATGATTTATGTTCATTTAGCTTGTTATATTGTTAATTTTTGGCACTTTCATGTTACTTTTGATGGGTTTTGTGCTTGTTGTAGGATAATCAGGTTGACCCTTCGAGATGTGAGCATTGGAAGAGTTTTTGAGCAAAATTTTAACTTTCTGATGGTATAGCGGCAGACGTGATGATGAAAAACAATGTAGGCTGAAGTAGCGTTGGGCGAGATCGACCACTTGAGTGGATAGCGTGGAGCCTGCACTGCGGAGACCCTATGCTAGCGGTAGATGCACTGGTGCGGGAAATTATCTTAGGCGATTTTGTTGGATAAGGAGAATAGGTAGTCTTATGAGCTATCAGTGCTTTATGTAATAGATTTATATTAGGATTGTGTCATAATGGTTATTGTTTTTTCTTGGGAGTCTTTGGTGTATTTGTGGGTGTTGACAAGAAATTGGATTCTCTAGAGTTTTTCTTGGGCATAAGTTAGAGTTGGATTAGGAGTTATGGTAAGTAGTGGAGGGAAGTTATATGGTGTGGAGATTACGTGTGAGGGGGAATCAATCAATATACACATTTTTGAGAACAAGATTGAAGAACAAGCTTTTGGAGGTCTAAAGAAGAGGAGAATTCTCACGAAGATTGCATAGTTGAATTGAGGAGAAGGGGTGTATTATTATTCTTCTTTAATTTTAATTTGTATAATTGGGATGATGTTTTCTTTTATTTATTCGATGAGTTAATTCATTTATTATGAACTAATTTACTTTTTAGGCAATTGATGGATCCTTGAATGGAACAATGATTATGTAGCTTTTAATTCTAGTTTAATAAAATATTTACGGTTTATCTTTATTAATTTGAGCTTGATTTATAAATTGCACAATGATCAACAATTCTTTGTGGATTTGTATGGAATCGAGAGAGGATATTCGAATCTAGACTTAGTTGATATAGCATGTGTTCATGAATTTTGTGAATAAGCGGAATCGTGATGAATGCTAAGGTAGAGATATGTGGCATCGCATGTAATCGGATGAGAACTTAATCTTAAACCTTCTTTAATTATAATTCACATAGAGATATAGTGAGTTAGTTGATTAAGGTGTTTGACTTGTTTCTATCTTAAGCGTGGATGTGGATTTAAGTTATCTGATATTAGTGCATTGAGAGGAGATTAGTACTACATTTGTGTTCTTGATTAATAAAGCTGGGATATTGAATTGAGCTGGAATAAAGGTATATAAATCTGAGGTGAAGCTTAGGGTGAAATCATGAGCCTAATTCTCTAATAATTGTTTGAAAATTCAATTTTTATTATTTGTGGGTCTTTTGTGATATTTTATTTAATAGTGATTTGGATTTTACAATCATTGAAGTGAATAGTTTAATTAAATATGGTTTAATAGAAAATTGATAGTTATAAAGTTAAGTTTCTTACTAATTTGTCTTTGTGGGAGCGATACTCTCTACTCATCACTTTATTACTTGTTGACCACGTATACTTGCGTGTTGTGCGTAATTAGATTTTACCCAACAAGTTTTTGGCGCCGTTGCTGGGGAACATTTAGTATAGATCTTAATATTTTTACAATATCAGTTTAATTAATCCAGTTTTACTTAAACAGTTTTAATTTTGTTTTGTTTTTCTTATTTCGGAGTTTTTAGAGTGGTTTTATGCAAACTCGGTCCAAAAATCGGACTTCTTTTGCCTTTTGAGGACGATATTAAGAAAAGGATTGAGGAGGTTAAATAAGTGGATCACGAAACGAAAAAGAATTTGAAAATTACGAGATAGAAGAGGCGATGGCAATTGAAGATCGAGAAGCGTTAAGGGACTTCGCTACCCAAAGGTGTGAAGCTGAGATCGAACATCACCGAGCCGCATGATTCTTTGCAAATACATTTGAAATCAAGCTGGATGATTGAGATGATCCGAAATTGATTCGATTTAGGGTTGGCTAATGGCGATCCGAATGAACATCTAGTCGACTTTATGGAGATTTGTGACACCTTTAGGTATAATGGGGTGTCGAGATGATGCGATGAGACTTGACATTTCCCATTCACTCTACGTGACAAGGCGAAGAGTTGGTTACCTCTCTACTGCTTGAGTTCGATAACTCGTTGGGAAGACTTAGCTCGAAATTCCTTGCCAAATTCTTCCTCAAGCTAAAAGCGCTAAAAATGAGGAATGAGATAACAATGTTTGGCGACAACATGACATGGGGAGTCGCTATATGAGGCATGGGAGAGATACAAAGAATTGCTAGGGAAGTGCCCGCATCATGAATTGCCCAAGTGGTACGTAAATGAACACTTTTTACAATGGACTACATGGAAATGTCGGAACAAGCATTGATCTGACGTCGAATTGGAGCATTCATGGCCAAGAGTTACGAGGAAGCCTGAATTTGATTAAAACCATGGCGGCCAACAACTACGGTGGCCCAAAATAAGAATGACCTGACGCAAAGGCGGTTGGGGTGTTGGAAGTAGATGGGGTGGCGACAATACAACCTGATTCTACTTATTGTCCAAGAAGTTGGATGCCGTGTGAGGCTCGAAGTACAACGGAGTTCACGGTAGTATCTCGAATTTTGTCTGAGTGACCATCCTACGAGATCAATGTGCAATCAATCCGACATCCGTCTGGTTAAATGGTAGCTACAACGGTCCATGAATATGTACCAAAAACACTTATAAGCGGGGAATAGGAATCACCCGAATTTTTCGTGGAGCAATAATCAACATCAAGCTCCACGACCGAGTCATATCCCCGGGTTTCGAAATAACCAACAATCGACTTAGCATCGGGAAAGAAAATCAGATTTGAGGAATTGGTGTCGAAGTACATAACTAGTAATGAGGAAGCAAAAAAAAATCAAGCGATGACCATCAAGAACTTAGAAAATCGGATGGGAAAATTGCCTTATGCTTGGAATAACGGTAGCCACGAGGACCTACCAAGCGATCTGGAGAGAAATCGAAGGAAACCACGAGCGATGTCAAATGATTACATTGAGGAGTGGAAAACATCTAGTTGGTAAAGAAGCGGAAAATCGTGAACTAGGGATGAAAAAAGTTGATGACGATGCGTGATAGAAGGAATTAAGGGTGAGGATATGCAAAGTGAAGAAACAAAGTTAGGCGACAAACCCGGTCGTATATCCTCCACTGCCGTTTTTGACGAGAGGGTTCCGCAAACAGAAAGTAGACAAGCAATTTGAAAATTTTTGGTAGTTTTAAGAAACTTCAAATAAACATCCCATTTGCGAAGCCACAGAGCAGATGCTGAATTCATATGAAAAATTCATGAAAGAGAGTTTTGTAAAGGAAAAAAGTTGGAAGATTTTGAGGCGGTAGCATTAATAGAAGAGAGTGTTATGCGATTATTACAATGAAGTTGCCACCAAAGTTGAAAGACCGGGGGAGTTTCACCATTCCATTACCGCGATTAGAATATGGCGTTGAACAAATGTTTGTGTGACTTGGGAAGCGAGTGTGAATCTTATGCCACTATCGGTTTATCTGAGTTGGGTTTGCCGTGCCAAAGCTTCTGAACATCTCATTGCGATTGGCGGATAGGTCATTCACATGCAAGAGGCATTATAGAGGACATATTGGTTAAGGTTGACAAATTCATATTCCCCATGATTTTATTATTCTAGATTTTGAGGAGGATAAGAACATCCCAATCATCCTAGGGAGGCCTTTCTTGGCTACGGGAAGGACACTCATCGACGTACAAAAAGGAGAACGTAATATGAGGGTCCAAGACCAGGAAATTAAATTTAACGTGTTTAAGGCCATGAAATTCCCGACGGATGGAGAAGAATTTTTTAGGATGGATCTTATTGACCAAATAATTAGCGATTACATGAATAAGAGTTTGGTTAACGATCCATTGGAGACGACATTATTGGGGATGAAGAGCTCGACGATCAGAATTTGTGGATTATTTGCGGATGCTAGACTCCTTGCCACGAGTTAAGCGATTTAAAACACCATTTGAAACATTGAACATAGAAGAAAGCCCGGCAAGGATGAAATAAATCGTTGGAGGAGCCACCAACTCTTGAGCTAAAACCACTACCTAAACACCTCATGTATGCGTATTTAGGCAATTCAAATTCTTTACACATATTATCTATCATAGCTTAATTACGGGAAGAAAAATTTGTTGAGAGTGCTTAGGGAACATAAATCGGCGATAGGATGGACAATTCTTGATATCGAGGAATCGATCCATCTTTTTGCATGCCAAAAGTTTGATGGAGGGCGATGCAAAACCGATCGTGGAACAACATAGATGGCTTAACCTATCATGAAAGAGGTAGTCGAAGGAAATGCAGAAGTGGTTGGATGCGGTTATCATCTACCCAATTTGAATGACAAAGTGGGTTAATCATCCGGTGCGATGTGTCTTTGAAAAAAGGAAGAATAATAGTGGTTGAGAATGATGACAATGATCTGATTCCAACAAGGGCGGTGGTTGGTTGGAGGGTTTGCATGGACTACGAGAAAGTTGAATAAAAGCGACACATGAAGATCAATTCCTCTACCCTTTATAGATTAAATGTTATGCAGATTGGCGGGACATGAGTACTATTGCTTATTGGATGGATACTGGGTTACAATCAAATCTTCATTGGTCCACGAGGATCAGAGAAGACTACATTTACATGCCCATATGGTACATTAGCATTCAGAGAATTTCATTCAGTTATGTAATGCACTACTTTCGGTGATGCATGATGGCCATCTTCTGGATATGATGGAGAAGAATGTGGAAGTCTTCATGGGCCGATTTCTATGTCTATGGGGATAATTTTGATGCGTGTTTAGAAAATTTGGTAATGGTCTTACAAAGATGCAAACACAAATTTGGTCATTAGCGGGAAAAATGCCACTTTATGGTGGAAGAAGGTATAATTTTGGGACATAAAGCCCGGCTCAAAGTTGGAGGTTGATAAAGCGAAATTTGGAAATAATTGAAACCGCCTCCACCGAGAGTTCAATTAAAGGAATTAGAAGCTTTCTAGGACATCTTTGGGTTATAGGAGATTCATGAGGATTTTCTAAAATGCCAAAACCCTTGTGCGATCTTCTTAGAGAAGGATTACGTGTTCAATTTTAATGAGGAGTGTAAGTTGGCCTTTGAGTTGTTAAAGAAGAAGTTGACTCTGACCCGTGATCGTTGCTCCAGTTGGAATATCTTGAGTTTGAACTAATGTGTGATCTGGTGACTATCTGAGTTAGAAATTTGTGTTTTGAGTCAACCTTGAGATATAAGATATTTCATGCTATCTATTATGCAAGTAAGACACTTACGAGACTCAATTGAACTACACAACTACGGAAAAAAGAATTACTTGCGATGGTGTACACATTTGATAAATTTGGGCATATTTAATGGAACAAAGGTGATAGTCTACCTGGATCATGCATTATTCGGTGCTTGATCACGAAAAAAGATGCTAAACCACGTCTTATCAGATGGATTCTCCTCTTACAAGAGTTTGATTTAGAGATAAAGGATAGAAAGGGGCGGAGAACCAAGTTGTCGATCATTTGTCAAAATTTGGAAAATCAAGATAAGCGAGAAAAAGGACAAGTGTGTAATCAATGAGTCGTTCCGGGATGAGTAATTGTTAGGGATACAATCGAGGAATTTCCATGATGCAGCGGACTTCATTAATTATCTAGTGAGTAACATTCTACCTCCCGATCTTACGACAACGAAAAAAGAAGTTTTTGCACGACGTCGAATGGCATATGTGGGATGAGTCGTTACTTGTTCAAATAGTGCACACCAACAAGATGATCGGAAGATGTGTGCCTACGTTGAAGTGAAGAACATCTTGCCGCAGTGTCACTCATCTGCGTATGGTGGACATTATGGTAGTGCGAGGATAGCATCAAAGGTGCTTGATCGAGGTTTTATTGGCCCACACTTATTTAAAGGCGCCCAGGTTTGTCAAAACATGTGATCGATGTCAAAGGGTGGGCAAAATTTGGAAAAGGAATGAGATGCCACTACAAACAATTCTAGAGGTTGAAATTTTTACGATGTATGGGGCATTGACTTCATGGGGCCATTCCTTCGTCTCTTAACAATCGATTACATTCTACTTTCGCGATGAATTACGTATCAAAATGGGTTGAAGTTGCATCACTACCATCGAGCGATGCCAAATTGGTTCTAAGATTTCTCCCGAAAAATATCTTTCTACGAGGTTTGGGGACCAGCAAGGGCAATAATAAGTGATGAAGGTAGTCACCGCAACAAAGCGTTCTGACTCTCTTGGCGAGATATGGGGTTAACCACAAAGTAGCGACGACTTATCATCCCCAAACCGATTAAATGAGGTGTCGAGCAGGGAAGTCGAAAATCTTGAAAAAAGTAGTAAACCCAAATCGAAAGTTGGTGCTCTGATTGGATGATACATTATGGGCATCTGAGATTTAGTCTGAAGACACCAATTAAGCATGTCCCATATCAAGCTGTTGTATGGAAAAAGCTTGTCACTTCTTGATCGAGTTCTGACCTGAGGCTTATTGGGCTATCCGAAACTAAACTTGATCAGCGGCGGTGGGGAAAAGAGACTACTGCGATTAAATGAGCTTGATGAATTTTGCTTGCAAGCTTACGAAATTCACAATTATACAAGGAAAAGATTAAAAGATGGCATGACCCGAAAAATTATACCTTTGAACATTCATGCGGTCAATTAGTACTCTGTTCAACTAAAAGGCGAGATTGTTCCGGAAAACTAAAATCACGGTGGTTAGGGGCCATTCACCATAAAAGACAGGTTTTCCCACATGGCGCATGAATTGAGTTTCTGGTAGAAATCCATTGGAGACTTTCAAGGTTAATGGTCACAAATTAAAAGCATTATTGGGGTGGTGATTCAAAGCTGGATGTCATCAACATTACTCTTATCGACACTCGATGATCTGAAGAGCACCATCGAAATTGCGACATTAAAAGCTGGCGCTATTTGGGAGGCAACCAAAGCTCTAAACTCTTCTTCTTAATTACTAGTACATCTTAGTTTATATTCTAGTTCAAATACACATGTTAATAAGAAATTAATTACATCTGTGGAAAAATTACAGAAAATTTAAGAGAAAAAATAGTCATTTAAGCTGTCCTTCGGTAGCGGGCTATTACTACACAATACTGAGACCCGGTAGCGGTAGCGCTAAGCATCTCATAAACCATCTGCAATCACAATCTTGTGGCAGCTACGTCGTCATAGCGTCTGAAAGCGCGAGAATCTTGTTGATCATCTCAACCTCTTGTCTTGCCCGGTAGCGACCGCTGCTTATACTAAGCCTAAATCAAGCGGCAGGCGCCATTACTACCGATCAAAGCCTTTGCTTTCTAGAAGTAGCGCGTTAAGACGTGCCTATACTAAGTGCGGATACCGCTTACTCGGGAATATCGGACCTTTGAGCAGATGTAGCGACGTGTTCTAGACAAATCCAAGCCACCTCTCCTTAATACATGCAACTTCTCCACTTTTCCTACACCCATTACACTTCCTATCCTCCATAACCCCATTACACCATCTTTACTTCTCCTTCTCCTTTTGACTTCCAATCCCATTAAACCCATCCATCCCATCTCCAACCCGTTGGTCTCCTACCTCTATGTGAACTCCTACCATCCAAAGTCGTGGTCCTATAAATCTTAAACACAACACTCCAATCCTAAATCTAATCCACTCCTTTTAAATTCATACAAATTGGGACATCTTTACAAGAGGAAAACCAAACTCATTAAAGGTAAGCACAATTATCTTCATCCTTCATACAATTCTCTTGTTTTGATATCAATTTAAGTGGAAAATCAGAATTGAGTGCCCAAGGAGTGGGTTATGTGTTTTGAAAATTTGGCTAGCAAAGTACCATCAATCAACCAATTTTGGGGAAATAATCAATCCACCCCACCAATTGTTTGATAAAGTCCATAACTTGATTCTTGTGCTCAACAACACCGAAAACAACATGTCTTCCCACAAAAGACAACGACCATTAACCTCCACGACTCGCTTTGTATATGACCATCACGAAATTTGTTATTGAAAGAGTAGCGGAAGATTTAAGTCATCCATCGACAAAGAAGAACTTGGTGTTAGAGCGAGGATTGAAGCCAAATGCTAATTTGGATGGCGACATAACTTTGCAAATTTTGAAACCACAATTGGTTTGACTAGTAGAACAACCACTTCGAATGACAATCAACATAGTTAAGGAGTTTTTATGCCAACACAATGGAACATATCGATCATATGCATACCATGGTTCGAGGAAAAGCAAATGGCGTTCTGGGCAAATCTTATCAACACTTATTTTGGGTTAGAGACACCACAAGTTGGCCGAATGAAGATGGGTTGCCCGAGCTAGATGAGTTGATTGCCTGATTATGCAAACCAGGGGACTCGATGGGTAATTAGCTAGGAACGAATGAAAAGATAAGTTTTCCCCGATAAGCACTTAGTCGATATGGTAAAAGCATGGCATGCATTTATATGTGCTCGTCTAATGCCCACTCGCCACCAAATGATGTAACTAAAAGCACTGGCTCATTTGTTGTATGTGATTGTTCACCACCACTCTGAGTGTGAATAACTTCAATTGCATTCTACAATGTTGATGTGGGGAGTGTATTCAAGAATCAATTGGCCAAATTACATGGGAGTACTACGGGGGTTTGCTTCTGGGTTCTAATTCTTGATTTATCTTAGTGAAATTTGAGGTGCGATGTAACCGACGAGCTAATCTGACAACCAATGGCCATAATTGATCATGCTACTATTGAGAATTACAAAGCATGGGATGAAGCGCAATCACACCCAGCGTGGTGAAGGCTACATTATGATTTGCCAACCCTCACCCCGATTAGTCTTGGAACAATCAGCGGGTCCCAAGGAATCAATTTATGTGGTTGGCCCAACGTCGAGAGTTAATGCATCGATCTGATGCAAATGCATTCAACACGCTTATTGATGCATTTTCCGTTGCAATCCTAATGCTCAACCGGTGGTTATGCTGTTCCTCCTATCCTCGCCAACATATCCTCCTTGAGACGACGATGAGCGATGTGCGTTTTCGAAAAAGTCCTCATTTTTATTGAGCATATTTGGCGTAACGAGGCATTACTTGATTTAAGTTTGGGGATTATGTTTTCTTACGCTAAAGAATTTGCATGTTTAGTTTTTAGTTATTAGTTTTATATTTTGTGTACTTAGGGCATATTATTATCTAAAAAAAAATGTAGTTGCATGAATCCAGTGGATAGTTGGTATATGTTTGTTTTTGGCCAATGATGAGATTGGAATTTGGTAAATAAGTGCAATACCAATTAAGGGAACTTTGAAGTAATTTCTTGTTATAAGTTGAACCACTCTTCTGTTTGAAACTATTATAATAAGCATTGCACAAAAAAACCAACTTGTAGATTGATTGCGTTTAAATTGATTCATAATAAGACTCTAAAGGATATTACTGGTTTAAATGAAGGAATGACACGAACATGTAGTGATGGCTAAGGTTAAATAAGAACCTAAGTTTGGGAGAATATTTGGGGTATATAAGCTATATAAAAAAGAAAAAAAAATATGAATAAACACCGTAGCGTACTTGTCTAGTTTTGTGGCCTTTGTTACTTGAGTAAGTAAGCCCGAGGAGATTGTCTTTACACCTAGCGCCCTAAGGTCTTAATGATCTGGGAGTCGTTGGTCGAAAGCTCGTTAAGGTAGTATTGAAAAGCCTAAGGGAATAAGACATTGCATAGTTATGTGTGTATATATATATATAAAATGAATTAAATGGGAAATAAGAGCAAAATGCCCCCGTAAATGATAAGTACAACATAAATATCCCATGTTAATCCTTGATATTGATTATTGTCTGGCGTTGGTTGGAATTAGCTTGTTGTGGATTTCTTAAATTTATACCGTATAATGCCTTAGAAGAGATTTGTTATGTATTAAATTTGATTGTATGTCAATTTATATTGTTAGAACACACACACACACACACACACTATAATAGTGATAACAGTTTGAGATGCAATGGTTGGCAAGGAATTGTGAATTAGTTTTGTTATGAGGTGTTGACATGTTTCCTTGATTTCTCCGAGGGCCTTATGAGTGAACTATCATTCTTGTCATAATACTAGATTAAGTAAGTTTAGTGTTAGATGCATTGCATTACATTGCATTTGCTTGAGGACAAGCGATGTTCAAGTTTAGAATTTGATGAGTAAGTTTTAACCTATGATTTATGTTCATTTGACATTATATTGTTAGTTTTGGCACTTTCATGTTACTTTTGATGGGTTTTATGCTTTTTGTAGGATAATTAGGTTGACCCTTCGAGATGTGAGCATTGGAGGAGTTTTTGAGTAAAATTTCAACTTTCTGATGGTATAAGCGATTGGGACGCCCGGATGAAAAAAACAATGTAGCCTTAAGGTATTTGGAAAGCGAGGATCGGCCACCGAGTGGATAAGCGAATCGCTACTGCGGAGACCCTATGCTAAGCGGGAGGCGTTGGTGCGGGAAATTGTCTTAGGCGGTTTTGTTGGATAAGGAGAATATGTAGTCTTATGAGCTATTAATGCTTTATGTAATAGATTTATATTAGGATTGTGCCATAATGGTTATTGTATTTTCTTGGGAGTCTTTGGTGTATTTGTGGGTGTTGACAAGAACTTGGATTCTTTAGAGTTTCTCTTGGGCATAAGTTAGAGTTGGATTAGGAGTTATGGTAAGTAGTGGAGGGAAGTTATATGGTGTGGAGATTACGTGTGAGGGGAAATCAATCAATATACACATTTTTGAGAACAAGATTGAAGAACAAGCTTTTGGAGGTCTAAAGAAGAGGAGAATTCTCACGAAGATTGCATAGTTGAATTCAGAGAAGGGTGGTGTATTATTATTCTTCTTTAATTTTAATTTGTGTAATTGGGATGATGTTTTCTTTTATTTATTCAGTAGTTAATTCATTTATTATGAACTAATTTACTTTTTAGGCAATTGATGGATCCTTGAATGGAACAATGATTATGTAGCTTTTAAATCTAGTTTAATAAAATATTTTCCAGTTTATCTTTATTAATTTGAGCTTCAATTTATGAATTGCCTGATCAACAATTCTTTGTGGATTTGTATGGAATCGAGAGAGGATATTCGAATCTAGACTTAGTTGATATAGCATGTGTTCATGAATTTTGTGAATAGCGGAATCGTGATGAATGCTAAGGTAGAGATATGCTTGGCATCGCATGTAATCGGATAGAGAACTTAATCTTAAACCTTCTTTAATTATAATTCACATAGAGATATAGTGAGTTAGTTGATTAAGGTGTTTGACTTGTTTCTATCTTAACTGTGGATGTGGATTTAAGTTAATCTGATATTAGTGCATTGAGAGGAGATTAGTACTACATTTGTGTTCTTGATTAATAAAAATGGGATATTGAATTGAAGCTGGAATAAAGGTATATAAATCTGAGTGAAGCTTAGGGTGAAATCATGAGCCTAATTCTCTAATAATTGTTTGAAAATTCAATTTTTATTATTTGTGGGTCTTTTGTGATATTTTATTTAATAGTGATTTGGATTTTACAATCATTGAAGTGAATAGTTTAATTAAATATGGTTTAATAGAAAATTGATAGTTGTAAAGTTAAGTTTCTTACTAATTTGTCTTTGTGGGAACGATACTCTACTCATCACTTTATTACTTGTTGACCACGTATACTTGTGTGTTGTGCGTAATTAGATTTTACCCAACAAGTTTTTGGCACCGTTGCTGGGGAACATTTAGTATAGATCTTAATATTTTTACAATATCAGTTTAATTAATCCAGTTTTACTTAAACAGTTTTAATTTTGTTTTGTTTTTCTTATTTCAGGTTTTTAGAGTGGTTTATGCAAACTCGGTCCAAAAATCCAGACTTGCTGCCTTTTGAGGACGATATTAAGAAAAGGATTCAGAGGTTAAGTAAGTGGATCATGGAAACGAGAAAAGAATTTGAAAATTCTGAGATAGAAGAGGCAATGGCAACTGAAGATCAGAAAGCGTTAAGGGACTTCGCTACACCCAGGTGGTGAGCGAATCAGCCAAGCATCACGAGCCCATAATTCTTGCAAATACATTTGAAATCAAGCACAGGATGATTCGGATGATCCGAATTTGATTCGATTTGGGGATTGGCTAATGACGATCCGAATGAACATCTAGTCAGCTTTATGGAGATTTGTGACACCTTTAGGTATAATGGGGTGTCAGATGATGCGATGAGACTTCGCTTGTTCCCATTCACTCTACGTGACAAGGCGAAGAGTTGGTTACACTCTCTACCGCCAGGTTCGATAACTACGTGGGAAGACTTAGCTCAGAAATTCCTTGCCAAATTCTTCCCTCAAGCTAAAACTGCTAAAATGAGGAATGAGATAACAATGTTTGAGCAGCAACATGGGGAGTCGCTATATGAGGCATGGGAGAGATACAAAGAATTGCTCAGGAAGTGCCCGCATCATGAATTGCCCAAGTGGCTGTAAATGAACACTTTTTACAATGGACTACATGGAAATGTCAGAACAAGCATTGATGCAACGTCGGGTGGAGCATTCATGGCCAAGAGTTACGAGGAAGCCTACAATTTGATTGAAACCATGGCGGCCAACAACTACCAGTGGCCCACAATAAGAATGACACAGGCAAAGGCGGTTGGGGTGTTGGAAGTAGATGGGGTGACGACAATACAAGCACAGATTTCTGCGCTGTCCAAGAAGTTGGATGCCATGACAGAGGCTCAAGTACAACAGGTTGCGGTAGTATGCGAATTTTGTGCGGGTGACCATCCTACAGATCAATGTGCAATCAATCCAGCATCCGTCTAGTTCGTAGGTAGCTACAACAGGGGTCCGCAGAATATGTACCAAAACACTTATAAACAGGGGAATAGGAATCACCCGAATTTTTCGTGGAGCAATAATCAGCAACATCAAGCTCCACGACCGTCATATCCCCCAGGTTTTCAGAATAACCAACAATCGACTTAGCATCAGGAAAGAAAATCAGATTTCGAGGAATTGGTGTCGAAGTACATAACTAGTAATGAGGAAGCAAAGAAAAATCAAGCAATGACCATCAAGAACTTAGAAAATCAGATGGGGAAAATTGCCTTAGCACTGAATAACAGGCCACAAGGGACCCTACCAAGCGATACAGAGAGAAATCCGAAGGGAAACCACGAACAGTGTCAAATGATTACATTGAGGAGTGGAAAACATCTCGTTGGTAAAGAAGCAGAAAAATCAGCAACACCGGATGAAAAAGTTGATGACAGTAACGTGATAGAAGGAATTAAGGGTGAGGATATGCAAAGTGAAGAAACAAAGTTAGACGACAAACCAGTCGTATATCTTCCACCACCGTTTCAGCAGAGGGTTCACAAACAGAAAGTAGACAAGCAATTTGAAAATTTTTTGGTAGTTTTTAAGAAACTTCAAATAAACATCCCATTTGCAGAAGCCCTGGAACAGATGCCTAGTTACGCAAAATTCATGAAAGGGATTTTGTCCAGGAAAAAGAAGTTGGAAGATTTTGAGACAATTATGCATTAGTCAAGAGTGAGTGTAGTGCGATTATTCTGTTGAAGTTGCCACCAAAGTTGAAAAAGACCTGGGAGTTTCACCATTCCATGCACGATTGGGAATATGGCGTTCAACAAATGTTTGTGTGACTTGGGAGCGAGTGTGAATCTTATGCCACTATCAGTTTATACAGAGTTGGGTTTGCCCGCGCCAAAGCCTATGAACATCTCATTGCAGTTGGCGGATAGGTCATTCACATACCCGAGAGGCATTATAGAGGACATATTGGTTAAGGTTGACAAATTCATATTCCCCACAGATTTTATTATTCTAGATTTTGAGGAGGATAAGAACATCCCAATCATCCTAGGGAGGCCTTTCTTGGCTATGGGAAGGACACTCATCGACGTATAAAAAGGAGAATGTAATATGAGGGTCCAAGACCAGGAAATTAAATTTAACGTGTTTAAGGCCATGAAATTCCCGACGGATGGAGAATAATGTTTTAGGATGGATCTTATTGACCAAATAATTAGCGATTACATGAATAAGAGTTTGGTTAACGATCCATTGGTGACGACATTATTGGGGGATGAAGAGCTCGACGATCCGGAATTTGTGGATTATTTGCAGATGCTAGACTCCTTGCCACGAGTTAGCAGATTTAAAACACCATTTGAAACATTGAACACAGAAGAGAAAGCCACGGCAAGGATGAAATCGTCATTGGAGGAGCCACCAACTCTTGAGCTAAAACCACTACCTAAACACCTCATGTATGCGTATTTAGGCAATTCAAATTCTTTACCTGTTATTATCTCCGCCACACTTAACGAATTACAGGAAGAAAAGCTGTTGAGAGTGCTTAGGGAACATAAATCGGCGATAGGATGGACAATTGCTGATATCAAGGGAATCAGTCCATCTTTTTGCATGCACAAAAGTTTGATGGAGGACGATGCAAAACCGATCGTGGAACAACAGAGATGGCTTAACCCTATCATGAAAGAGGTAGTCAAGAAGGAAATTCTGAAGTGGTTGGATGCGGGTATCATCTACCCAATTTCAGACAGCAAGTGGGTTAGTCCGGTGCAATGTGTGCTGAAAAAGGGAGGAATGACCGTGGTTCAGAATGATGACAATGATCTGATTCCAACAAGGACAGTGACTGGTTGGAGGGTTTGCATGGACTACAGAAAGTTGAATAAGGCAACCCGCAAAGATCAATTCCCTCTACCCTTTATAGATTAAATGTTGTACAGATTGGTGGGACATGAGTACAATTGCTTATTGGATGGATACTCGGGTTACAATCAAATCTTCATTGCTCCTGAGGATCAAGAGAAGACTACATTTACATGCCCATATGGTACATTCGCATTCAGGAGAATTTCATTCAGATTGTGTAATGCACCTGCTACTTTCCAGCGGTGCATGATGGCCATCTTCTCGGATATGATGGAGAAGAATGTGGAAGTCTTCATGGACGATTTCTATGTCTATGGGGATAATTTTGATGCATGTTTAGAAAATTTGGTAATGGTCTTACAAAGATGCACCGACACAAATTTGGTCCTTAACTGGGAAAAATGCCACTTTATGGTGGAAGAAGGTATAATTTTGGGACATAAAGTCTCGGCTCAAGGATTGGAGGTTGATAAAGCGAAGCTAGAAATAATTGAGAAACTGCCTCCACCGAGTTCAATTAAAGGAATTAGAAGCTTTCTAGGACATACTGGGTTCTATAGGAGATTCATAAAGGATTTTTCTAAAATGCCAAAACCCTTGTGCAGTCTTCTAGAGAAGGATTCTGTGTTCAATTTTAATGAGGAGTGTAAGTTGGCCTTTGAGTTGTTAAAGAAGAAGTTGACTACAGCCCCCGTGATCGTTGCTCCAGATTGGAATATGCCGTTTGAACTAATGTGTGATGCAAGTGACTATACAGTTGGGGCTGTTTTGGGTCAACGCCAAGATAAGATATTTCATGCTATCTATTATGCAAGTAAGACACTTACAGAGACTCAATTGAACTACACAACTACAGAAAAAGAATTACTTGCAGTGGTGTACACATTTGATAAATTTCGGGCATATTTAATCGGAACAAAGGTGATAGTCTACACGGATCATGCGACTATTCGGTACTTGATCACGAAAAAGATGCTAAACCACGTCTTATCCGATGGATTCTCCTCTTACAAGAGTTTGATTTAGAGATAAAGGATAGAAAGGGGACGGAGAACCAAGTTGTCGATCATTTGTCAAGGCTGGAAAATCAAGATAAACAGAAAAAGGACAAGTGTGTAATCAATGAGTCATTCCCGGATGAGTAATTGTTCGGGATACAATCAGAATTTCCATGGTACGCGGACTTCATTAATTATCTAGTGAGTAACATTCTACCTCCTGATCTTACACGACAACAGAAAAAGAAGTTTTTGCACGACGTCAAATGGCATATGTGGGATGAGTCGTACTTGTTCAAATAGTGCACCAACAAGATGATCAGAAGATGTGTGCCCTACAGCGAAGTGAAGAACATCTTGCACGAGTGTCACTCATCTGCGTATGGTGGACATTATGGTAGTGCAAGGATAGCATCAAAGGTGCTTCAATCAGGGTTTTATTGGCCCACACTATTTAAAGACGCCCACCAGTTTGTCAAAACATGTGATCGATGTCAAAGGGTGGGCAAAATTTGGAAAAGGAATGAGATGCCACTACAAACAATTCTAGAGGTTGAAATTTTCGATGTATGGGGCATTGACTTCATGGGGCCATTCCCTTCGTCTCTTAACAATCAGTACATTCTACTCGCAGTAGATTACGTATCAAAATGGGTTGAAGCTGCATCACTACCATCGAACGATGCCAAGGTGGTTCTAAGATTTCTCCAGAAAAATATCTTTACGAGGTTTGGGACGCCGAGGGCAATAATAAGTGATGAAGGTAGTCACTTCTGCAACAAAGTGTTTACAGCTCTACTGGCAAGATATGGGGTTAACCACAAAGTAGCGACGACTTATCATCCCCAAACCAGTGGGCAGGCTGAGGTGTCGAACAGGGAAGTCAAGAAAATACTGAAAAAAGTAGTAAACCCAAATCGAAAGGATTGGTCGCTCTGATTGGATGATACATTATGGGCATACCGGACTGCGTACAAGACACCAATTGGCATGTCCCCATATCAACTGTTGTATGGAAAAGCTTGTCACTTACTGATCGAGTTACAGCACAAGGCTTATTGGGCTATCCAGAAACTAAACTTCGATCAAGCAGCGGTCGGGGAAAAGAGACTACTGCAGTTAAATGAGCTTGATGAATTTTGCTTGCAAGCTTACGAGAATTCACAATTGTACAAGGAAAAGATTAAAAGATGGCATGACCAGAAAATTATGCACTGAACATTCATGCCAGGTCAATTAGTACTCCTGTTCAACTAAAGACTGAGATTGTTCCCAGGAAAACTAAAATCACGGTGGTCGGGGCCATTCACCATAAAGACAGTTTTCCCACATGGCGCCGTTGAGTTTTACAGTAGAAATCCATTGGAGACTTTCAAGGTTAATGGTCACAAATTAAAGCATTATTGGGGTGGTGATTCAAACTGGGATGTCATCAACATTACTCTTATCGACACTCAATGATACAAGAGGCACCATCGGGCTAGCGACGTTAAAACTGGCGCTACTTGGGAGGCAACCCAAGCTCTAAACTCTTCTTCTTAATTACTAGTACATCTTAGTTTATATTCTAGTTCAAATACACATGTTAATAAGAAATTAATTACATCTGTGGAAAAATTACAGAAAATTTAAGAGAAAAAATAGTCATTTAGAAACTGTCCTTCCAGCGCGGGCCGCACTACACAATGCCTAGACCCAGCGCAGGGAGCGCTAGCATCTCATAAACCATCTGCAATCACAATGCTGACCGCGCTACGTCGCCGATCTGAAGCGCGAGAATGCGTCGATCGCTCTCAACCTCTATCGCTTGCTTCAGTAGCATGACAAGGCTATACTAAGCTTAAAATCAAGCGTTAGCGTGCTATGATCCCGTAAGCCACCGCTTTCCTAGAAGCGAAGCGCGTTAAGGCGACGCACCTATACTAAGCGCGGACCGCGCTACTCGGGAATATCAGACACTGAACAGATGTAGCGACGTGTTCTAGACAAATCCAAGCCACCTCTCCTTAATACATGCAACTTCTCCACTTCTCCTACACCCATTACACTTCCTATCCTCCATAACCCCCATTACACCATCTTTACTTCTCCTTCTCCTTTTCAACTTCCAATCCCATTAAACCCATCCATCCCCATCTCCAACCCACGTTGGTCTCCTACCTCCTATATGAACTCCTACCATCCAAGAAGTCATGGTCCTATAAATCTTAAACACAACACTCCAATCCTAAATCTAATCCACTCTTTGCACAAATTCATACAAATTGGGACATCTTTACAAAGAGGGAAAACCAAACTCATTAAAGGTAAGCATAATTATCTTCATCCTTCATACAATTCTCTGTTTTGATATCAATTTGCGTGGAAAATCTGGGGAATTGAGTGCCCAAGGAGTGGGTTATGTGTTTTTGAAAATTTGGCTAGCAAAGTACCATCAATCAACCAATTTTGGGGGAAATAATCAATCCGCCCACCAACTGTTTGATAAAAATCCATAACCAGATTCTTGTGCTCAACAACACCGAAAACAACATGTCTTCCCACAAAAGACAACGACCATCAACCTCCACGACTCGGCCTGTATATGACCATACGAAATTTGTTATTGAAAGGGCCGCGGAAAGATTTAAGTCATCCATCGACAAGAAGAACTTGGTGTTAGAACGAGGATTGAAGCCAAATGCTAATTTGGATGGCGACATGGCTTTGCAAATTTTAGAGCACAATTGGTTTCAGCTAGTAGAACAACCACTTCCAGCGACAATCAACATAGTTAAGGAGTTTTATGCCAACACAATGGAACATGTCAATCATGTCGCCATGGTTCGGGGAAAACCGGTGGCGTTTCACGCCGATGCTATCAACACTTATTTTGGGTTAGAGACACCACAAGTTGACCGATATGAAGATGGGTTGCCCGAGCTAGATGAGTTGATTGCCCGATTATGCAAACCAGGGACTCAATGGGTAATTCTAGCCGGAACGAATGAAAAGATAAGTTTTCCCCAATCAGCACTTAGTCGATATGGTAAAGCATGGCATGTATTTATATGTGCTCGTCTAATGCCCACTCGCCACCAAAATGATGTAACTAAGGCACGGGCTCGGCTGTTGTATGGGATTGTTCACCACCACTACCGTGTGAATAACTCAATTGCATTCTACAATGTTGATGTGGGGGAGTGTATTCAAGAATCAATTGACCGGGCATTACGTGGGAGTACTACGGGGGGTTTGCTTTACGGGTTCCTAATTACGATTTATCTTAGTGAAAGTTGGGTGCGCAACAACCGAATCGAGCCAAAGATAACAACCAATGGCCATAATTGATCATGCTACTATTGAGAGGACAAAGCATGGGATGGGCGCAATCACACCCGCGTGGTGAAGGCTACATTATGATTTGCCAACCTCACCCAGATTAGTCTTGGAACAATCATGGGTCCCAAGGAATCAATTTATGTGGTTGGCCCAACGTTAAGAGTTAATGCATCATCTAATGCAAATGCATTCAACACGCTTTTTGATGCATTTTCCGCTGCAATCCTAATGCTCAACCAAAGGTTATGCTCGTTCTCCTATCCTCGCCAACATATCCTCCTTCTGACGACGACGATGAGCGATGTGCGTTTTAGGAGCAAGTCCTCATTTTTTTATTGAGCATATTTGACGTAACGAGGGCATTACTTGATTTAAGTTTAGGGGATTATGTTTTCTTCTGCCTAGTAATTTGCATGTTTAGTTTTTAGTTATTAGTTTTTATATTTTTGTGTACTTAGGGCATATTATTATCTAAAAAAAAATGTAGTTGCATGAATCCAGTGGATAGTTGGTATATGTTTGTTTTTGGCCAATGATGAGATTGGAATTTGGTAAATAAGTGCAATACCAATTAAGGGAACTTTGAAGTAATTTCTTGTTATAAGTTGAACCACTCTTCTGTTTGAAACTATTATAATAAGCATTGCACAAGAAAATCAACTTGTAGATTGATTGCGTTTAAATTGATTCATAATAAGACTCTAAAGGATATTACTGGTTTAAATGAAGGAATGACACGAACATGTAGTGATGGCTAAGGTTAGATAAGAACCTAAGTTTGGGAGAATATTTGGGGTATATAAGCTATATAAAAAAGAAAAAAAATATGAATAAACACCGTAGCGTACTTGTCTAGTTTTGTGGCCTTTGTTACTTGGTAGTAAGTAAGCCTTGAGGAGATTGTCTTTTACACCTAAGCGCCTAAGGTCTTAATGATCTGGGAGTCGTTGGTCGAAAGCTCGTTAAGGTAGTATTGAAAAGCCTAAGGGAATAAGACATTGCATAGTTATGTGTGTATATATATATAAAAAATGAATTAAATGGGAAATAAGAGCAAAATGCCCCCGTAAATGATAAGTACAGCATAAATATCCCATGTTAATCCTTGATATTGATTATTGTCTGGCGTTGGTTGGAATTAGCTTGTTGTGGATTTCTTAAATTTATACCGTATAATACCTTAGAAGAGATTTGTTATGTATTAAATTTGATTGTATGTCAATTTATATTGTTAGAACACACACACACACACACACACACACACACACACACACTATAATAGTGATAACAGTTTGAGATGCAATGGTTGGCAAGGAATTGTGAATTAGTTTTGTTATGAGGTGTTGACATGTTTCCTTGATTTCTCTGAGGCCTTATGAGTGAACTATCATTACTGTCATAATACTAGATTCGTAAGTTTAGTGTTAGATGCATTGCATTACATTGCATTTTGCTTGAGGACAAGCAATGTTCAAGTTTGGGGGAATTTGATGAGTAAGTTTTTAACCTATGATTTATGTTCATTTGGCTTGTTATATTGTTAGTTTTTGGCACTTTCATGTTACTTTTGATGGGTTTTATGCTTTTTGTAGGATAATTAGGTTGACCTTTGAGATGTGAGCATTGGAGGAGTTTTTGAGTAAAATTTCAACTTTCTGATGGTATAGCGCGACGGCCTTCCGATGAAAAAGCAATGTAGCCCAGGCGCTACTGAGCGTGGATCTACCATCGAAAGTGGATAAGCTGCGGGTCATGCCATGGAGACCCTATGCTCAGCGGGGAGCGTTGGTGCGGGAAATTGTCTTAGGCGGTTTTGTTGGATAAGGAGAATATGTAGTCTTATGAGCTATTAATGCTTTATGTAATAGATTTATATTAGGATTGTGCCATAATGGTTATTGTATTTTCTTGGGAGTCTTTGGTGTATTTGTGGGTGTTGACAAGAACTTGGATTCTTTAGAGTTTCTCTTGGACATAAGTTAGAGTTGGATTAGGAGTTATGGTAAGTAGTGGAAGGAAGTTATATGGTGTGGAGATTACGTGTGAGGGGGAATCAATCAATATACACATTTTTGAGAACAAGATTGAAGAACAAGCTTTTGGAGGTCTAAAGAAGAGGAGAATTCTCACGAAGATTGCATAGTTGAATTCAGAGAAGGGTGGTGTATTATTATTCTTCTTTAATTTTAATTTGTGTAATTGGGATGATGTTTTCTTTTATTTATTCAGTAGTTAATTCATTTATTATGAACTAATTTACTTTTTAGGCAATTGATGGATCCTTGAATGGAACAATGATTATGTAGCTTTTAATTCTAGTTTAATAAAATATTTACCAGTTTATCTTTATTAATTTGAGCTTCAATTTATAAATTGCCTGATCATCAATTCTTTGTGGATTTGTATGGAATCGAGAGAGGATATTCGAATCTAGACTTAGTTGATATAGCATGTGTTCATGAATTTTGTGAATAGCGGAATCGTGATGAATGCTAAGGTAGAGATATGCTTGGCATCGCATGTAATCGGATAGAGAACTTAATCTTAAACCTTCTTTAATTATAATTCACATAGAGATATAGTGAGTTAGTTGATTAAGGTGTTTGACTTGTTTCTATCTTAACTGTGGATGTGGATTTAAGTTAATACAGTATTAGTGCATTGAGAGGAGATTAGTACTACATTTGTGTTCTTGATTAATAAACTGGGATATTGAATTGAACTGGAATAAAGGTATATAAATCTGAGTGAAGCTTAGGGTGAAATCATGAGCCTAATTCTCTAATAATTGTTTGAAAATTCAATTTTTATTATTTGTGGGTCTTTTGTGATATTTTATTTAATAGTGATTTGGATTTTACAATCATTGAAGTGAATAGTTTAATAAAATTAGGTTTAATAGAAAATTGATAGTTGTAAAGTTAAGTTTCTTACTAATTTGTCTTTGTGGGAACGATACTCTACTCATCACTTTATTACTTGTTGACCACGTATACTTGCGTGTTGTGCGTAATTAGATTTTACCCAACACAAGCCTCACGCTGCAGCGCCAAAATCGAAAGCATAGACCGCTTGACTCATACACACTACACGGCACCTCAAATCTCAGCTCATGATACCAACAGCTGCAGTGCATGACTAAACTCAATGCAATCTTTGGCGTACCAGATCACCTAAGTTAGCGTATGGTCAGAAAATTATTTTCTTTTACACAAAGTCTGTAATTGTTGATACGGTACAGTATTATGACTATTAGAATGTGACTTTTGTTAATTATTGTATTATAGTACTAAGAATGAACATATAATTAACACTTAATGAGTTTTGATTACTAATGTAACTTGACTATGTGGTTAAAAATCAAACCATACATGAAATAGATACTTATTTATATATAAAGTATTTGTAGTGACTAATTATGTTATGATGACTAATTATGTTATGATGATATGTGTATAGGATATTATGAATCGAATTATTACGGTTTAACTTACACGCAAGGCAAGTTTTCTAACTCTAAACTTTCTTTGTGCAAGTTTATTAACTCTACTTATATTGTACAAGCTCCTAAACCTTACCTCTTGATATTGAGCAAGTGTTCCTAATCCTTAACTTGTTATTTAGCATGCAAGTTTCTAAATTATGATACACTAATGTTGAACAAGTCTTATCGTTTAATTTACTATTTGTTATGTATGCTCAATACTCAATTCTAAACAAAATGCCAACCTTAGCTTAATATTGTGCAAGCAAGGTATGTTATGTTATTCAATGTTTATGCTTTTAGTTCATTCCTAAAGCATGACTTTATTATATAATGTTGATTCAATTATGACTTATTCCATAGCGCATTGTTACTATATTTTATTCAACTAATCCTTAGTTGATGTTCGTTAAACTCTAAATTACCTTGAAACCTATCCAAACCAAACTTACTTTGGTGCAGACTCATATTTTAAATGCTGAGATGAACAACCCTATTATAGGGGATAATTTACGCATAGCGTTTAAATGTTTATGCACAACACATTGTATGAAGGGCTGATCCCCCTAAGTACGAGGAGTCCCTATAGTATTATGACTATTAAAGTTTAAGTTGAAAGAATACTTAAACTATGGACATAGTTCGTGGTCTTTTGACCCTCAGATATATATATTTCAAATTTTGTTCCTGATTATAATTGATTAAGTATATTATTCAGTTCTATTGAACCTATTCATTTGACAGTTGATATGATGTTTATTAATTGTCATTTAAAGTGAGCCTTGTTTGCTCACTCTTGCTTATATAAATATTACAGCCAAAGTTGAGAAGGTCGATGAACCTACAACCAGTAAAGGGAAAGGGAAGATAAGCAAGTATTGAAGACTTATAAATCTGTTGACTTTTATATTGTTGGACTTTATTTTAATCTTGTAATGTAGTTATTTAATTTTCCGTGAACGATGTTTGTATTTAAAGGTTAGATAACTTGAGAGATTTTATTGATTTTATTGATGTAATCCTTTAATGGGAATGTTTAATATTAAATTTTAATATGTTTGGGTAGTTAGACATGAATTTTTTTATCAAGTGACTACCAAATCTGGTGGAAATGAAGTACCCAGATTTGGGGGTGTCACAAAAATAAATAGAAAAGGACCGAAGACTAAAGTTTATGAATTATTACCTTAACGTTCTTCGCGTTCTTGACTATAACTTGAATGATTTGCTTTGGATTGCTTTTGATTACTTGTTAGAACTCTTCTCTCTCTCTCTTAATATATGTTTGTCAAAGTTTATAAAACAAATAATGAACTAACTTAGCTTTCTTATATAGAAAACCAAATGGAGGGCAAAATTGTTAATCGGTCCACCTCCTTACTATTCATTGCTTAGCCACCAAGTAAAACCACTTTACTTGGCCACCAAGTGGCTGGCCCACATGGCCTTTTGGGTCCCACATGGGTCGCCCCCATGGGTTTTACCCATGTGGTGATCCATCGGGTCGATCTGCGGTTCGGTTTCTTGGTTCGGGCTTAGGGTTAAATCGTATTGGGCCTATCTTGGGCTTGATTTAACCTAACATTGGGCTTTAATATAACTCATTCTTGGGCTTCATTCATTTACTAATTGGGCTTGACAAATTCTAAGTCCAATAGTTAAAGTCCATTAAGACTTCATCGTATACTACTCGTATTATTCTCGTATTCTCTTCATATACTATTCGTACGATATTCGTATTCTATGTCGCAATATTCTTCATAATATACTCGTATAATAACTAGTTCGTACGATATTCGTATTCTATTGATACTTCCATTTTTATTAAATGTTCGGCTTGATTGCTTTTATTTTTGAGATGCGAAGCATCTTCGAGAAAATAATATATATAGTAGTGCCAAACTCCTTATGGGCATGAAAGCCATCTAAGGAAATTCAAACACCGTGAATAATTTACAAGTCGCCATAACCTGAAAATGTCCATCACGAATCAGATCTAAATTCAAGGATCGAGTCTGTGATCATCACATGATTCCTAGGCTCACATGATGCCACAATTTATATGAAAGCGATGGCGATTATATATATAAAAAAGTCAGAAATATATATATATATATATATATGCAAACATGATCAACCACCACGAAGCACCTCCATGGGGATCTAAATGTAAAAATATAAAAGCGGTAAATATATATATAAAGACATGATCAACCACCACGAAGCACCTCCATGGGGATCGAAATGTAAATAAAGCAAGAAGATTTATCAACCGCCATGAAAGTAAACTCCAAAGTGGGACTAAATATAAATAAAATAAAAAAAGGCCATGAAGTAAACTCCAGTGCTCGATGGCAAATGTATATATATATATATATATATATATATATATATATATATATATGCTGTAAACGCATTACGATATATATATCGATCCTTTTTGCTTTTATCATTTCAACGATTTGTCGCTATATATATATAAAAGCAAAGAATTAACGGGATATAAAATTCAAAGCTCATCGAATGTAGTCCGATAATGCTTCATATATATATATATATATATATATATATATATATATATAAATAAACACTCTAGATGTAAAATCCAGTGCTCATCTGGATAACGTTCGATAACAGCTTCATATATATAAGTATATATATATATATATATATATATATATATATATATATATATATATATATATACAAAGGAAATAAAGCCACTTTAATCAAGTCCGGGTATACACACGCAACACGACTCTCAATGTGAAGAAACTGTGTGCACAATGAGAAGAAAAGACTTTAAAAGGTGTAAGAAGGCTTACAAAGGACCTGCCAAAGAAGACTTCTATAGCTTTAAATGGATGAACACTCTACTCCACTGGTAAAAATATGACTGAATATAAGCTCACAAGTGTTTAAAATAAGAAAGCACTCAGTTTAGGGTGTGTACAGAGCAAATTGGACAGGGCTTCCTCGCTGTTTTCTCTTACAAAATGTCCACCCCAAGCCCTCTATTTATAGAGGAGGGAGCCGCAGGTACACTTGCGGCAGCCGCAGATGTACCTGCGGCTGCCCAGGGTGCCCCGGGCTCCGTGGGTCCCATTGTCTTGAAATATGTGCACGCGTGCAACATGTTGTCTGCTCGAACTTTTAGAACTTCAATTCGGGCCTCTGATTGAGGTGTATAAGACCTTTTACAGAGTGCTATTGTCGAGAGCTACACAAATGATATGGGATTAGAGGTTGTTAGAAGTCAGGAAGATGAGACGATGCCCTTGGTCTTCAAGCTTCAAATTCCATCCAGTGTGCTGTCCTATGTAGTAGTCACTTAGGATTGAAGCTATTTGGTTCTTGTAGGACACTGCTGTAAGACCCCAACTTATTATAAATAAAATTGAATTTCCTCTATTTATTATCTTGAAATAATAAGGTGATAATTTCATATAATACTTTGGTTATGGGTGAAATGTGTAAATTTTACAAAATAAACAAGTGGTTATAAAATAATCATTGTTGTTGGGGAATATTCATTTGGTCGTGGAATATTCTTTTTGTCGAGAATATCCGTACGACGGCGCAGCCATTTGTGGGCCCCACAACGAAATAACTGTCGGATAAAGAAAATGACAAGTTTGAGTTTTTATAAATAACAGTACGTAATCGCTATCAGCTAACACTTGTTGGAATACTCGGTGGTTAAAATACAAGAATACGCGTGGGTTACATAAAGAAAGACATGGTATTACACAAGATTTTGAATTATTGATTCTGCTACGTAAGAAGGCAATACTCAATAATTGTTATAGTAATTATTTGCTCAATATTTTATTTTATTGATTCAATAATTAACTCATTGATATTTTATATTATTGTTGTTTTAATAATTGTCACGTACACAAGATTTTCCATTATCAAATCAATAATTCATATTATTTGAATAATATTATTAGATAGCATTATTGGCAATGTCTAGAAAGTTCACAAGGAGAGGTTTGGTCACCTAATTGCAAGGCTAGTAAGGAAAAATCCTTATCGTAAAGCCCCTCTTCCTCGGAACCATTCGGTTGTCATTATTGTGATTCTGTAATATTATTTGTGAATAATTATTTATTGATTTATATGATAATGAAATATTTATTTTATGTGGATATAAATGAAGGATAGGAAAATATTTATTTTATGTGATTATAAATGAATGAATTAATGCCAAGGTGTTTTATCAGTATTTTGTCGGAATGGAGGTATTAAAAATCGTCTGTATGTGGATTTTGGGCATTTTTTCGTTTGAAATTTGGAGAAACTTAAAGCTTCAAAGTTGTAGAGAATTTAATTTCCTATGGAATGGACATAAAATTCATATTTTTCTGATAAAAGGGCTATTTATTATGAATTATTGAAGTTTCTGATTATTGTTTAAATAATAAAATATTTTGGAAATTTCTGGAATTGGTGGGCCCCACTTTGGTTGGTGAGAAATGTGTTAAAATTTTATTTCAAATGTGGTGGGTGGGAATAGTAGTAGGTAAAGCCATAAGGTAGCGGGTTAAGTCTGCTTCGGCGTTCTAATATTTTCCTATAAATAGGGTGCTTAGTTAGAATTGAAAATCACACCAGAAACAAGTTTTTTTTCTCTCTCTCTCTATATATATATATTATCGAGTATATTTTGTGAGTATTTAGATACTTTGAGAGTTGCTATTCAGTGCAAGTTTCCTTCAACACTTCATCCGATATTCCGGTCAGAAGTACTGTTCTTTTTAGGTAAGGGATGCTAATTTTTTTTTCTGTAATGATGTTATTCTTTCAATATCATTATACCGAAATATTAATATGAATTTTATTGTGGAATTTCTACCTTTTTGTGTCGAGGTTACTATTCACATATATGATACTATTCACGTATACGGCACTATTCACGAATACGACACTATTCACCGAAAAAATAAAAATTTTCCTTTTTGTCCAAGATGTCTTTTATGGTTACTATCTTTGATTGTATCCATGTTTTGATCTTTATTTTTGAATTCTACTTCACAATTGGTTATTATGGAGTATTATTGAATTTGGATAAACCAAAATATTAATCCCTAATATTTGTTCTTCTATCTCACTGGATTCGTTCTCTAAAATATTTTTCATCATTCTCAATCCTTAATGGTGATACTTGATGAATATCTTTGGCCTGTAGTGCAAAGATGAATGATTACCTGATGAATATCTTTGGCCCGTAGTGCAAAGATGAACAGGTGTTGAGATGAACATGACCAACTGGTGATATAAATGAATATCTTTGGCCCGTAGTGCAAAGATGGATATTTGATTCAAGATGAATATTGATTGATGTTACATGGATAAAATATTGATGATGGACTTTTAAATTCATATATGATAGTAGATTTCATTCTCTACTTAACTCTTCTAATGAATTGTTGTTTCCGCTGCAGTTGTTGATGTAAAACTTGTTGTCTATTATATTCTATCTGATTCTTCCCTGTTGAAGACTAAAGATAATTTATTGTATATTATGTTAGTCATAATATTCTTTACTGGACTAGTTGAGCTCACCCTTTTCCTTTTTGTTCCATTTTTCTTCTCAGGAAGCGAGAACATAGCAGGAACCAGTGGGGGTAGAGTGATGGTCCTAGACAGTTGTTTTAGCGGTCTTCACTATTTTTGTAAAATAGTGCATCAATAATTGTAATGAGGACTTTATTTGGGTGTGGATATTGTCTAGAAGACAATATTGTATTTAAACTCACAGTACGTGTTGTCGTATTTTGCACGACAATTGTATTAATAAAGTTGTAGTTGTTTTCTGTACCATGTATTTGGCGACTCAGAATGGGAGATGTATACCTATTTTGGGGGCGTCATAGTTGGTATCAAAGCTTAGGTATATGGTCTCCATGAGATCTAGGAATAGAACTAGGAGGAGAGACGAGTAAATCCTTCGCTAGTGTGTCCTACCTAAGCTTATTTATTGGTCAGTCATAATATAGGGATATTATGTGATATGTTAATTTGTTTAATTAACCCTTGTTTTATGGCAGTTTTAAAGAATGGCAGCAGAGAACGTTAACAATGGAGTGAATGAGATCGTGGAGATACCTCTAATCACCAACCAGGATAATGTGATGTCAGGCGAAGAAGGAATTAGAGATATCCATGTGGTGAGTGAAGAATTGATAGTTGCACCCGAGATAGTCACAGAGGTAACAGCTGGGAGTGAGGAAGAAAAGGAAGAAGAGGAACCTGAGGAGAATTTATTAGAAGAATTTATGATCAAAATATAGAATTGCAAAATTATATTCATGAGTTACAAGAGCAGGCTGAAGAATGGCAGGCGGTCGTGGAGCAAAAGGATGCAACAATTCAAGCTTGTGTTACCCCAGACAAGTCAAATCCGGGTAGTTCAAGGGAGAGCGGTTGTCATGACTTCCCAATAAGTGAGGAACCCAAATGAAGTTATCACGGGTTAGAAAATCATAAATTTTTGCGAAGTCTATACCCTGTTAGATACCGATTCTACCCATTCTTTTATTTCTCTTGCTTGTGCTCAACGTTTAAACTTGACTCTAGAGAAATTAGACTTTGACTTATCTGTGGAGACTCTATTAGGAGAAACCTTTATCACATCCACTATTTATAAATCTTACTTGATCCAAGTGGGCACAATCACATTACCTGTTGATCTTATCTCTTTAAAGATACTTGCATTTGATGTGAATTTAGGGATTGATTGGTTAACTACTCATCATGCCAAAATTGATTGTTTTTGTAAGGTTGTTAGTTTTCATATTCCTAACTAACCTATTATATGAATTCAAGCAACTAAACCACTAAAATCAGTCACTGTCATATCAAGCCATAAAGCTATTCATTTATTGAAAAATGGATGTCAAGCTTTCTTAGCCCATACTATTGACTTGAACAAAAACACGTCAGATTTGAGTAATATTTCTGTTGTTAGTGAATTTCTTGACGTATTTCCTGAAGAACTTCCTGGTCTACCCCCAGAATGTGAAGTTGAATTCTTTATTGACCTTGAACCGGGTACAAAGCCCATTTCTAAAACCCCATATCGAATGGCTCCTATTGAACTTTAGGAGTTAAAAGTCCAACTAGAGGAATTGTTAGACATCGGTTTCATTCATCCTAGTACATCTCCTTGGGGTGCTCCTGTTTTATTTGTAAAGAAGAAAGACGGGAGTATGCGACTTTGTATTGACTACAGGGAATTAAACCATGTCACCATCAAGAATAGGTATCCACTACCTCGCATTGATGACCTGTTTGACCAGTTGTAAGGAGCACAATTCTTTTCAAAGATCGATCTTTGTTCTGGATATCATCAGCTGAAGATTAAAACAGAGGATATTCAAGACCTTCATTTTAAACTCCGAGACGGAATTATGAATTCTTAGTCACGTCTTTTGGATTGACTAATGCTCTTGCTGTTTTCATGGATATGATGAACCGTGTATTCAAGGAATATTTGGATCAGTTCGTTGTTATCTTTATTGATGACATCCTCATCTATTACAAAAGTCGTGAAGACCATGAGCACCATTTGAAGCTGGTACTTCAAAGACTTCGTGACAACAAGCTATATGCCAAGTCAAGAAATGCGAGTTCGCTTTGGAAGTAGCATTCCTTGGGCATGTGGTGTTAAAACATGGAGTATCTGCTGACCCGACGAAGATTGAAGCAATACAAAGTTGGAGCAACCAAGTCCTCGATGACAAAGTATGTAGCTTTTGGGCTTAGCCGGTTATTATCGGAGATTCGTGGAAGGATTTTCTCGAATCGCTACTCTGCTAACTCAACCGACTCGGAAAGATACAAAATTGCATGGAGCGAGGAATGCGAGAAGAGTTTCCAAGAGCTCAATAGGAGACTCATTTTGGCACCTGTTCTAACAATACCATCTGGTTCGGATGGATTTGTTATCTACAACGATACTTCTGGCAAAGGGTTAGGATGTGTTCTCATCCTACATGGTAAAGTCATAGCCTATGCCTTACGACAACTCAAAGAATATGAGAGGAATTATCCTACTCATGATCTGGAGTTGGCAGCAGTCATTTTTGCGTTGAAAATCTGGAGACACTACCTGTATGGGGAGAAAGTGGAGATTTATACGGATCATAAAAGCCTCAAATATTTCTTCACCCAAAAGGAACTCAACATGCGGTAATGATGTTGGCTCGAGCTGTTGAGGGATTACGACCATATCATTCAATATCATACTGGAAAAACAAACGTAGTAGCTGATGCATTGAGTAGAAGATCATATGCGGGTACGAGTGCGATATTGTCAACGCAAAGGCCCATTTTATATGACTTACAAAGGATGGAGATAGAGATAAAGACTCCAGGGACCCATGTGATGATGGCAAATATACGAGTAGAACTGATTTTAATTGATAAAGTTAAAGCTGCTCAAGCTACAGACCTGGAGCTGATGCGTATGAAGAAGAAAGTGCAATAAGGTGTTATTCCAGAAGCAAGAATCGATGAAGAAGGAATACTTTGAGTCAACTCCAGACTTTGCGTTCCTAAAGATTCTGACTTGAAGCATAGAATCATGATGGAGGCACACAACACACCATTTGCAATCCATCTTGGGAGTACCAAAATGTATCATGATCTTCGACATACATTTTGGTGGAGCAAGCCGAAGATTTAACGTACGAGGAGGTACCTGTCAAGATATTGGATAGGAAAGAACATGTCCTACGAACAAAGGTTATACCACAAGCCAAGGTTTTGTAGAGGAACCATGCTATTGAAGAAATGACCTGGGAGTTGGAATCGGAAATGAAAGCGAGGTACCCTCACCTTTTCGAAACACCAGGTACGTACGTTAATTTTGAGGACAAAATTTCATAAGGAGGGGAGGTTGTAAGACACCAACTTATTATAAATAAAATTGAATTTCCTCTATTTATTATCTTGAAATAATAAGGTGATAATTTGATATAATACTTTGGTTATGGGTGAAATGTGCAAATTTTGCAAAATAAGCAAGTGGTTATAAAATAATCATTGTTGTCGGGGAATATTCATTTGGTCGTGGAATATTTTTTTTGTCGGGAATATCCGTATGACAGCGCAGCTATTTGTGGGACCCATAACCGAATAACTGTCGGATGAAGAAAACGACAAGTTTGAGTTTTTATAAATAACGACGTAATCGTTACCGTTAACACTGTTGGAATACCCAGTGGTTAAAATACGATGTCTGGCGCTATTTGCACAAAGAAGCACATGGTATTACACAATATTTTTGAATTATTGATTCTTACGTAAGAATGCACTACTCAATAATTGTTACACTAATTACTGTTCAATATTTTATTTTATTGATTCAATAATTGCTGCGTTGATATTTTATATTATTGTTGTTTTAATAATTGTCACGACACAATATTTCCCATTATCAAATCAATAATTCATATTATTTGAATAATATTATTAGATAACATTATTGGCAATGTCTAGAAAGTTCTGTTAAGGAGAGGTTTGGTCACCTAATTGCGCGCCAGTAAGGAGAAATCCTTATCGGAAAAGCCCCTTTTCCCGGGAACTATGCGTTTGTCATTATTGTGATTTTGTAATATTATTTATGAATAATTATTTATTGATTTATATGATAAGAAAATATTTATTTTATGTGTATATAAATGAAGGATAGGAAAATATTTATTTTATGTGATTATAAATGAAGGAATTAATGCTGAGGTATTTTATCAGTATTTTGTCGGAATGGAGGTATTAAAAATCGTCCGTATGTGGATTTCTGACATTTTTCGTTTGAAATTTGGAAAAACGTAAAGCTACAAAGTTGTAGAGAATTTAATTTCCTATGGAATGGATATAAAATTCGTATTTTTCTGATAAAAGGGCTATTTATTATGAATTATTGAAGTTTCTGATTATTGTTTAAATAATAAAATATTTTAGAAATTTCTAGAATTGGTGGGCCCTACTTTGGTTGGTGAGAAATGTGTTGAAATTTTATTTCAAATGAGGTGGGTGGGAATAGTAGCAGGTAAAGCCATCAGGTAGCAAGTTAAGTCTGCTTCGGCATTCTAACATTCTCCTATAAATAGTGTGCTTAGTTAGAATTGAAAATCATACCAGAAAAAAGTTTTTTTTTCTCTCTTTATATTATCGAGCGTATTTTGTGAGTATTTAGATACTTTGAGAGTTGCTATTCAGTGCAAGTTTCCTTCAACACTTCATCCGATATTCCGGTCAGAAGTACTGTTCTTTTGAGGTAAGGGATATTTTTTTTTGTAATGATGTTATTCTTTCAATATCATTATACTGAAATATTAATATGAATTTTATTGTGGAATTTCTACCCTTTTGTGTCGGGGTTACTATTCACGTATACGACACTATTCACGTATACGACACTATTCACCGAAAAATGAAAATTTTCCTTTTTGTCCAAGATGTCTTTTATGGTTACTATCTTTGATTGTATCCATGTTTTGATCTTTATTTTTGAATTCTACTTCACAATTGGTTATTATGGAGTATTATTAAATTTGGATATACCGAAATACGAATCCCTAATATTTGTCCTCCTGTCTCACTGGATTCGTTCTCTAAAATAATTTTCATCATCCTCAGTCCTTAATGGTGATACTTATGAACATCTTTGGCCTGTAGTGCAAAGATGAATGATTACCTGATGAATATCTTTAGCCCGTAGTGCAAAGATGAACAGGTGTTGAGATGAACATGACCAACTGGTGATACAAATGAATATCTTTGGCCTGTAGTGCAAAGATGGATATTTGATTCAAGATGAATATTGATTGATGTTACATGGATAAAATATTGATGATGGACTTTTAAATTTATAGATGATAGTAGATTTCATTCTCTACTTAACTCTTCTAATGAATTGTTGCTTCCGCTGCAGTTGTTGATCTAAAACTTGTTGTCTATTATATTCTATGAGATTCTTCCTTGTTGAGGACTAAGGATCATTTGTTGTATATTATGTTAGTCATAATATTCTTTATTGGGCTAGTTGAGCTCACCCTTTTCCTTTTTGTTCCATTTTTCTTCTCAGGAAGCGAGAACATAGCAGGAACTAGTGGGGGTATAGAGTGATGGTCCTAGATAGTTGTTTTAGCGGTCCTCACTATTTTTGTAAAATAGTGCATCAATAATTATAATGAGGACTTTATTTGGGTGTGGATATTGTCTCGAAGACAATATTGTATTTAAACTCACAGTATGTGTTGTCGTATTTTGCACGACAATTGTATTAATAAAGTTGTAGTTGTTTTTTGTACCATGTATTTGGTGACTCAGAATGGGGAATGTATACCTATTTTGGGGGCGTCACAACTGCTGTGTAGAATGTGTGTTGAAATGTGTTGAGACAGCGCGCATGTGGGATCGAGGTGGCAAAATGCCGATTTTTCCCCTCACCGGGGTTATCTCCGGTTTGGGCTGATAAAGAAGTCGTTACTCAGGGTTATCTTTGAGATTGGGCTGCTGCAAGTACTGGATATCCTTAAGGTTGTCTCTGAGGTGTGCCTGACCTCCTGGGGTTATCTCCGAGACTAGAGCTAAGTGCCTCGGTGTGGTTTCCGAGGTTAAAGCTGACTGCATAGGTTAAAATGAGCATCCCCGGGGTTATTTCCGTAACTGAAACTGCATTCCTCGTGGTTATCTCTGAGGTTGACACTGTCTTTCCCGGTATTGTTTTCGAGGCTGAGACTGAGTATCTCGGGGTCCTCTCCGAGATGAAACGACCTTCTCTGGTGTGATTTCCGGTATTGAGCTGAGCTGTCCTCCAGGGTTATCTCTGAAAGATGATTCTGCCCTCCTGCAATGTTAGTAACAGGTATGCAAAAAATTTCGAGTATCTACATATATAAAAGTGGTAAATATATATATAAAGACATGATCAACCACCACGAAGAACCTCCACGGGGGATCAAAAATGTAAATGAAGCAAGAAGATTTATCAACCGCCACAAAAGTAAACTCCAAAGTGACAAAATGTAAAAAGCAAAAAAGCGATCAACCGCCATAAAGTAAACTCCAAAGTGACTAAATGTAAAGAAAGTAGTAAAAGGCCACGAAGTAAACTCCAGTGCCCCGATGTAAATGTATATATATATTTATAAAAGCGGTAAATGCACCAGATATTATATCCAAAGCTCAATTAAACAGAGTTTGATGGTAATAATATATATATATATATAAGAAGTAAATGTCTTGGATATAAAATACAAAGTATTAAAACAAAGTTCGACAACAGTTTATATATATATATATATATATATATATATATATATATATATATATATATATATAAGCAATAAACGCTTCGGACATGAGTCCAGGCTCAATCGAGGCATAACTCGATAATGTTAGTCCATATATATATATATATGTATATATATATATATATATATATAAATATATATATACAAAATGAAATAAAAAGCCACGGACCGAAGTCCGGGCATACAAACGCAACACAACTCTTAACGTGAAGAACGGTGTGTGTAAAATGTGGAGAAAAGGCTTTAAGAAAGGTACGAAGGCTTACAGTGGACTACTAAAGAAGACTTCAATAGCTTTAAATGGATGAACACTCAGTTTCCACCGGTAAAAAATAGCAATATATGAGCTCACAAATGTTTAAAATGAGAAAGCACTCAATTTATAGTGTGTACAGAGCAATTTGGACAAGGCTTCCTCCCCTTTTTCTCTTGCAAAATGGCCACCCCAAGCCCTCTATTTATAGGGGGGAGCCGCAGGTGCACCTGCGGCTGTCGGGGTGCCCCGGGCTTCGCAGGTCCCGCCGTCTCAAAGTACGTACACACATGCAACGTGATGTCCGCTCGAACTTTCAGAACTTCAATCTGGGCATCCGATTGAGGTGTATAAGACCTGTTTTGGAGTGCTGTTGTTGAGAGATACACAAATGACATGGGATTAAAGGTTGTGCGAAGTTAGGAAGATGGGACTATGCCCTTGGTCTTCAAGCTTCAAATTCTATCCGGTGTACTGTCCTATATAGTAGTCACTCAGGATTGGAGCTGTTGGTTCGTGTAGGACACTGCTATGTGGAATGTATGTTGAAATATGTTGAGATGACGCGCATGTGGGATTGAGGTGGCAAAATGATGATTTTGCCCCTCACCGGGGTTATCTCCAGTTTGGGCTGATAAAGTAGTCTTTGTTCAGGGTTATCTGTGAGATTGGGCTGCTACAAGTGCTAAATGTCCTCAGGGTTGTCTCTAAAGTGTGCCTGACCTCCCAGGGTTATCTCTGGATCTAGGAATGAGTGCCTCAGGGTTATCTCCGAGGTTGAAGCTGATTGCTGGGGGTTGAAATAAGAATTTTTGGGGTCATCTCTGGAACTGCAACTGCACTCCTTGGTGTTGTTTTCGAGGTTGAAATTGAACCTCCTAGGTTTATCTCCGGGACTGGAACTAAGTATCTCGGGGTTGTCTCCGAGATGGAAATGACTTCTCTGGTGTTATTTTCGGAACTGGAACTGTATTCCTTGGGGTTGTCTTCGAGGTTGAAACTGAACTCCCGGTGTTGTTTCCGGGAATGGAGCTGGATATCTCGGGGTCATCTCCAAGATGGAAAACTGAGAATTCTGGGGTTGCCTCCGGAATTGAGTTGATTTGTCTTCCAGGGTTTTCTCTGGAAGATGATTCTTCCCTCCCGCACATGTTAGTAACAGAAATGTAAAATTTCGAGTGTCTATAGATGCCCTCTTTATCATATTCATGCAATGCAATTGCATGGATAGGATAAAGAATACTAGACACTTGAAATGTGACAAGATAATAATGATTTAATGTATAACAGTATGATACAAATGCATGATGTATATGGTTTATTGGACCATTTTCCAATGGGATGTGATGACTGTTTGCTCCCACAACTTCTGATGGGGCTAGAGTTATCACTGACGACTTTGATGAACTGCTTAGACGTGTGATCCAAAGTTCTCAGGAACTTTCAGGATGTTGACATTGGGGTTATCACCAAAGTCTTTAATCCTTGGTACAGACTTTCCACTGAAGATGTATCTCTCATGTACAAGAGACTCTGTGGTGATGTGTTTTGTCTGAGGAGACCTTGTATAACATATTCCATCATCGATCCTCCCCGATGAGGATGGTCCTTCCTGGTTTGTGTCGCCAGGTCCTTCTAATACTTTGTCAGAGTTACTACCAACATTTTGTGTGGTCAGGGCTATTTGACCTTCGCTGACATGTTCATCAATGGATGAGATCCATGCTGGATAATGTCAAGGCTGTTTGATCTTCGTCGATATGTGCATCAACAGACAAGATCGTCGGATGGTTCCTGACGCTTCGTTGGGTTTAACTGCCAATGGCTAGTGATGTCAAAGTGGCTTAACCTTCGTTGACATGTACATCAATGGTTGAATTGAATGAAATCTCCCCTGGGGAATGTTTTGGAGTTATAACCCCAAACTGACGGCATTGGACCTTCTTGAGGTATTGCCAAGTGTAGTTTTCAATAGCTATGATCATTAGTATAGTGAAACTTGTGTCTGGGCGAATACCAATGAGTGATATGTAGATCCACAATTTGGTCTCTGAAAACAAAGATTTCAGGCTATTCCGTTCAATCGCGTAGCGTTTTATTCCTGATTTGGCCTTTTTAGCTTGTGAGATCTCCTTTGCAACTCGAACTGGACCAAGCCGGAGGGGTGGGTCCCACCCAGGGGAGCTGTAGGTACACCTGCGGCCAACCATAGGTGGATTTAAGTGGCTTGTGGCTTTCATAAGTCATTTTCAAGTTGTGCCACATAGAAAATTCGAGAGCTCTTCTTCAGATCTGCTGAGTTCGGGCGTCTTTCTTCAAATTCTATCACCGTACAAGTGTTCTACACTATCCTGGTAACGTATGCATGTCTTCTTTTCCAGTTTTTATCTGTTGGAAAATGACTTATCATATGAAATGCATCTAAACATATAGTAGTAAATATGCATGCTTATATGACTTGATAAAAAATATTCAACATAGTAAATGTTAGTATTTAACCATGCTGAATATAATGATGTGAAAAAATTGGACTTTTGAAATAGTCAAATTGGCACCTTTTTCTGCTATTTCTTATCCTATTTGAGGACAAATGATCTAAGGTGAAAAAGTAAAGTAATCCTGGTAATTAGACTACCCTTATGGATTATATCTTTGATATATATATATGTATGTAAGATGTTTATGACTGTGGGTAGGTGTGCTACTGAATGGCCACCTAGTCATGCCTATATGCATTTGGATAGTCCTGTTTACAAACAGGACTATGGCAAAAAATTTTTAAAATATAGGCATTGGGTAGTCATGCATTTTTAACTCTACTGTAGTGTATGTTAAAGTAATGCATGCATGCATATAGTCATAAAATGCATTGAAAAAGCTCTAGGTTAGAATTTACCACACCCTTTCTGAGGTGATTTGGAGACTTGTGTCTAGATATTTGGATCCGGATCAGCTGAGTAGTTCCCGCAGGACCACATCTGGTGTGCGGAGAAGGGCTTCTGATGTGCCTCAACCCCATTCAGTTAGGCAGCCTCGTCGTTTGGCGGAGGCAGTGATTCGTCCTATCCAGGCTGATGTACCGGACATCGAGGACAAAGAGGAGGATGTACCGGTTGCAAACCCTGCTCCTACTGCTCATGTTCCCCGTAGGGATCTTCCAGGTATTCAGGTGACTATCCCAGAGCTTCTGGGTGATTTAAGTCGACACCCCTCGATTTACTTGCATGCAAACGAGGTAAAAGCTAGATTTTGATCATCCATTTTTCCTATTTAATGAGGAACAAAGGTTCTAATGTTGATCTACTTTGTGATGTAGGTTCTCGACTTTACACAACCTCGAGGGAACTGGTTTAGCATACACTCTCTGTATCAGGCACTACATCCAGATTACCGAGAGATTATGCATGATTGGGGCTTTGAGGCATTCTTTTCGATCCTCCCCCGTTGTTGTCCAGGGTTACCTCGGGGCATTGTCTCAGCGTTGGTTTCACCTGCATTCGATCTCTCAATTTATTGGATCGTGAGGTGATGATGATGATGGCATGGATTGGAGATTTATCACCCAGATGGAGTTTGAGGGCGCCAATGCCATGTATGGCGAATATTACCTCGACTCGCTAATTAGATCCTTGTTAGAGTTCAATTGAGGCGCCAAGCGGCGATAGTCTCAGACAGTCCTTTGAGCGTAGATGCTATAAGTGGTCTATTGAGTGAGCCCAAACCCAATGATGTGAGAGTCAGGGATCACATTCTTCAGCGATTATTCCTGATGATCATTAGGGGCTGCTTCATAGCAGATAACTCTTCCACGGTGTCATTTGCTTTAGTCAGCATCACTCGAGAGGTGGACCGTATTGGAGAATATGACTGGGGCTCCTATGCCTTTGTCTATTTCCTCAGGGGAATGCGCATGCGTTCGCAGGGCTTGACGGAGGCTTGGTTAGGATTTTACCTATTTCTGTTGGTGAGTATTTCTCTTTTGATTTCCCATGTACATGTTAAGAGTGTTGACTGACAGCAGATGTTTGCCTTTGTGTTGGCAGTTCTGGGCCTACGAGAGGCTCCCGTGTTTGCATCCTGTGAGTGTGTTAGGTTTGGAGACCTATCCATGAGGACGGCGATGACATCACTCCACATTGGTGGAGGTCCTTGTAGCAGAGAGTTTCACCCATTGTCGCCTACAATTGGAGTTGTTGACAGCTGATGCTATCATATTGATTCCCTATTTTGGGGAACACTTGGAAATTGGATTTGAGGGTGGGTTCCCGACTGGTGTAGAGTACGTGATGTCCACCCGTAGGATTCCTCTCTTCACAGATGGAGGATGGGAGCTCTATTTAGGAGATCGTTCTATCAGGAGCACCACATGAGAGATTCATGTGCCAATCTTGCCTCCTACCAGGCTTTATTGGCCTGTGTTGCAGTCGCCTATTAGTGACATTCCATTGATGGGCGTTAACAGATTTACATTGTCAAATGGTCCATATACACAAGAGATGTTCTATCGCTGGTGGTCCCCTCGTACCATCGGAGCCCAGACCAACGCTACTCAGTTTATAGGGGATATGGTTCCTGGATTCGTGATGATGACGGATTGGCTGGCCTGTGTCCGAGATCCGACTCATTTGACATAGATTGACAGCTTGACTCGGCAGTTGGACCGGGCATATTTTTTCAACCGGCACTTGGGTAGAGATCCTTCAGAGGCAGATACTTTTGATCCTTTTAACTCAGACGCTGGCCCTTCAGGTGACCCATATGGCTTTGCCGGTACAGATCCTCCATTATATAGGCCTGGCATCCCCGTTGATGGAGATCCAGTGACTTAGGAAGAGTTACATCAGGTGGACAGGATTGATGATGTAGACATTGACACCATTGTCTTCTTCTGACGTGTATTCTCGTTATATCTTTTGATAGGCCTCTGTTAGATACTGGGTGGCTGTGCCCAATTCTCGCTATATCTTTTGATAGGCCTCTGTTAGTTGTTCGTTGTCTGTGCCCCATTTCCCAGTATTTTTATCTGTACATAGATGATGTATTAGATGATGATGTACTTAGGAATGTATGTACTATTATTCCCTACATCATATTTCCATCTATTATTTATCGTGCATGTATTATGTTATGCATATGTATGTATGTCCAGAGATATTCAGCATTGACCCCTGGATGGTCTTATGATACGACCCACGTAGATATCTTCCTCAACAGTTAGCCGCATAGATCACACTCCACCAGTATTGGTAACCTCCCGTCTGAGGTTATGGTATGATAGTTTGTCACCTCCATATCGGGTGACCGTAGATCAGTTGTTACAGCATTCCATGACCCTCTTGATGTTCCAGGTTCCTGTGGGCTTTATGGATGGTATGTTGGAGCATTGGGTACTCGAGATGCAGGTTTTCTAATTCGTAGTTGACTCCCACCTTAGAGGAGTACGAAAGCAATTGGACTTACTCTCGCCTTAGTATGCACCTTGCGCTTCGGATGGCCATCATGATATGAGCGACAGCTTCATGACCCTCATCGGGTTATGACGTAGAGTAGTACATGATGAGATTTACATCCGGTCATGTGGTGTCCCAGAGTTTTTTGATAGACAGGTTTGGCTCGCTAGACAATTATGCATGACATTCTGGGGATTTCACCGTGCCAGAGGATCAGTGGCGTGTAGCCAGAGTAAATGTATTGCTAATGTGTGTATTATCATAAGTATACATGCCACAGTATATGGATGAGTTGGATATTGGCGTGATCATGGCGGTTAGAGCTCTCAGGGAGGGTCATACCATTGTGCCTATGATCGTGATAGAGACATTGAGATCAGCCATATATTGTCATACCTATCCTGCAGGGGTATTCATAGGTAGCTCGGTTATGTCGTATGTGTGGTTTATGTCAAACCTGAGACCGATTGGCACCTTTCGACGACATGGGTATTGTTTTACCCATGAGATAGCTATGTCTAACTCCTTTCAGCCATCAGAGTGTACATATGCTATGTCCTGGTCGGTGTTCTTGGTAGGGATAGGAGATCCATTCGGCATTTTGCCGTGTATAGGGCTCAGTTCACCCTACAGCTTCATTACTCATGCACCTGGCATGGATTATCTCCCTCTGGCTGGTTTGAGGGGCATGAACACTTACCATCCACTGGTTGTGATGTCATAGTTCGACCAGTTTTTGGATTTCAATCCTTTTAAGGGGGCGTTAGGTCAGCATTTGGCTTCTCGCCACTTGTCAGCCGAGGACAGATCTAGGGTGTATGCCTGTTGGGATCAAAGTGAGCTAGCTGCATTTTCTATTAGCCATCCAGGTTGTTCGACAGAGTATTCTGCATGGATTGAGACAGAGACAACATCGGCTGTGGTAGTATCCACAATGCCAGGGATTAGTTCTGATGATGGGGAGCCCATAGAGGACATTGATCTTTCCACCGAGGATGAGCTATTCACAGGGTTGCCAGTAGCTCTTGTAGATTCTCTCGGTATGAGTGCTACTGTGATCCAACATTCAGCACATTATTTAGAGCAGAGTCTTCATCTGATGACCTTTGAGAGAGATCAGGCTAGGCCCTTGATGTTGACAGCTCTTGATGGGAGAGATGCCGCTCTACGAGAGAGAGATGATGCTTTAGCTCATAGAGACACAACTATTACTGAGCGGGATGAGGCTAGATATTCCAGAGATGCATTGATTGTTGAGCGGGATGATGCCATATCTGCCCTGGACGTAGCCATTACAGATAGTACTACAGTGAGATCCCTTATCACTGACATGATTTTCGAGATGAGTGCATATATTGATGAGCATCATGTTGCCATGCAGTTGGCTGTGGATCTGTTAGCTCGTGTAGATACCATTGGGCAGGAGCTCATAGTGTTACCTTCTTCCTCGGAGAGAGATGCCATGTTGGACTTGATAGCTCGTATATCCACGAGATTGTAGATAGAGCATGTATTTTCTCCTTGCATGCATCTAAGCTTAGCCATTTCGTCATGTATACAGCCTCATATTGTATATATCAAACAACATTATATATGATAGGGAAATATATTTTGATTCATTTCCCTTTTAGTTGTGCCTTGCTACTTGCTTGATATTTGCCTATTTCTTTAGGGCTTGTGATCTTGATGTATTCTGAACTCATCCTTGATGTGTGGACATTGAGATGTCTTAGGATCTTTTAGAATGGATCGATGATCTGTATGTATCCCTACCCTCTTTGGTGTCTTGGGACTGGTTTCTGTATGTAGATGTGGAGAGGAGTGTGGCTTTCCTCTCTGAGGTTGACTGCACCATAGATGGTTGTTGGTACTCCTATTGAAGAGGAGATCCCAAAAAGTTCTATCTCTTATGGATTGGTGTTGCTCTTCGAGGACTCAACTGCAGCTTAGATGGTTGCCAAATCTCTCATTTATGGGAAGGTCAGGTAGTTCCATCCCTTTGGTCTAAAGCCGATGAAATGTGGTGGATTGAAGGATGATCCCAGTACCGTGTGACAAGTATTTGTGTTTTGGTATGGGTAAGACCGAACCATAAATGACTGCCTACATACTCCTATTGAAGAGGAGATCAGGTCTGCGTAGTTCAGACCTAGTGTAAGAGGTTCAATGCTGTATGTGAAAGGATGTGAAAGGGTGTAGAAGTATATAAAAGTGTTTTTTTTTGTTTTGTTTTTTATTGCGACCGGGCCATTTTAAAAATGGTTGCCTACGTACTCCCATGTAAGACCCCGAATTATATGAAATAAAAGTATCCAATTTTCTTATAATTATTATTCTATTTAATAAATGGTTTAATTGATAAAAAGTTAAAGTTAAGGGTGATATTTAAAAATTTTGCAAAGTAAGCAAGTTGATATAAAATATTCATTGTGTCGGGAAATATTCGTTTGGTCGGGGAATATTCTTTTTGTTAGGAATATCCATACGATGACACCATCATTGGTGGACCCCATAACGGAATAACTGTCGGAGTTAGAAAACGATAGAAATAACTTTTTATAAAAATAACGGCAAAATTTTTATCGTTAACTGTTGAAATAACTGGTGGTAAAAATATAGTAATACGCGTGGTTGCATAGTAGCACATGGTATTGATTATTGATGCTTACGTAAAAAGCCACTCAGTTTACTCAATTATTGCTATAGTAATTGCTATATAGTATCTCACGTTATTTGATTCAATTATTGTCATAATAACATCTGCATAATATTTTATATTATTAAATTAATAATTGAGATGACAAAGTTATTTATATTATTATTTGCAAAATTGACGATGTCTAGAAAGTTCTGTCGAGGAAAGGGGTTTGGTCACCTAATTACGCACCAATAGGGAGAAATCCTTATTGGAAAGCCCCTTCTTTCCTGGGAATGATCTGGTTATTAAATATTGTGAGTTATAATATTAATGATGAATAGTTGTTAATAGATTAAAAATGTGTTTATTGAAGATAAATGATTTGTGGTAAATATTTATTCAATTTTTAATATAAATATAGGGATTTGTTATGAGGCGTTTGTTGTAAGTTTGACTTAGTATTCCATGGGAAGATTAACTAATTTTATGGACCGTCGATGGTGGTTTTAATAGATAACCAATCTGGACCATTGATGGTGGTTTTAATAGTTAATCAATCTGGACCATTGATGGTGGTTTTAATAGTTAATCAATCTGGACCATTGATGGTGGTTTAAATAGTAAATTAATCTGGACCGTCGGGGGTGGTTTTAAAAGTAAATCAATCTGGACCGTCGGTGGTGGTTTTAAAAGCAAATCAATCTGGATAGTTGGTAGTGGTTTTAAAAGTAAATCAATCTGGACCGTTCGTTGTGATTTTAATAGTAATTAATATGAATCGTCCGTTCTAATAGTAAATCAATCTGGACTGTTTATGAATCAGTTACTATTTAGTCCATTCTCCTATAAATAGAAGCTTAATTCTTATTTCATTCTCACCAATTCACTGAGATTCACAAGAGACACTATAGAGAGAAAAACTATAGAGATCAAGAAGAAGAGTATTCTGCTACTTCACTATTGCAGTATCCAGTCTTCTACTAAGGTAAGAGGTATTATTTCTTTCGTATTCATATGTAATACTATTTTTCGTATTCATCCTTTAATATGTTGGAATAACCTGTCTACGCGAATTACGTACCGCATGACAGGTGAAAATCCATTTGTAGTTTCGTATATTATTTCTTTCTAAACTTACTATGGTAATTATTGCTTCTATAATCCCTGAAATTAGTGGAATATCCTTGAGTTTTGCACCTCATCCAGTATCGTTTCATTAGAATATTGATCTGAACTTTCTTATTAAATATCAATATTTTTCCCAGGGTATTATTCACGGGTTACTCTTCACCCAGGTACTATTCACTCTAGTATTATTCACTCGGGGATTCAGGGTACTTTTTACGGGTTACTATTCACTCGGGTACTATTCACTCTAGTATTATTAACTCGGGGATTCGGGGTACTTTTCATGTTGGGGTACTATTCACGAGGTACTATTCACCCGAAAAAATATATTTTTTTCTGTCCAAATTATTTTTGATACATGAATATTATTCTTGAATTTTACTCCACAAAGCAGTATCATGTTGACAATTTGGACATTATTAAATTCTGGATAAATTAAATTATAAATCTTTAAAATTTATCCTCTGCTTTCATTTAATTGAATTCTTAAATCATTGTCATCATCCTCATGCTTATATTGTGATGAAAGTCATCATTGGCCCGTAGTGCATAGATGGACTATTGATTGGTATGATTATGACCAGGGATAATTCGGTATGATTATGACCATTGATGATTACACGAATATTCTTGGCCCGTAGTGCAGGAATAATTTGTGGATGTGATACTAGTGAATATCCTTGGCCTTATAGTGCAGAGATGATTCGATGATGTGATTTATTTATTAAGTTGAGTCCCAACAATAAAATTGATGATAAACTTTTTAAATCATAGAAGATAATAGATATCATGTTGTACTTGACTCGTCTAATGGATTGCTTGTTTCGCTGCAGTTAAACTTGATGTCTATTGTATTTTATCAGTTTAACAATGTTGAAGGCTAATGATAATTTATTTTGCGTTATCTTAGTCATAATATTTCTTATTGGGCTAGTCGAGCTCACCCTTTTGCTTTCATTGTTCTCTTCAGGAAATGAGAACGTAGCCTGGACTAGTCGGGGAAAGTAGTGATGGTCCGAGATGGTTGTTTTAGTATTCCACACTATTTAGTGTGATAATAAATGTAATGAAAATTGAATTTGAGTTTGGATATTGTTTATGAGACAATATTCGTGTAAAAACTCTCAGCTCATGTTGTATAATTAAGTTTGTATTTATATTCAGTACCATGTATTTGGCGACCCAAGATGGGTGATGTATACCTACTTTGGGGGTGTCACAGTTGGTATCAAAGCTTAGGGATATGATCCCTGGCTGAGATGTGAAACTAGAATTAGGAGGGGAGAGACGTGTAATTCCTTCGCTAGTATGACCTACCTAAGTTTATTAGGCATTTAATTGGTCGGTCAGAGTATAGGCGTGATGAATGCAGTTTTCTCACGATCCTCTTTAGCAACCATAATTTGATGATACCTCGCAAAGCAGTTAGCAAATGAGTACATGTCGTATTGAGAAGTATTGTTAATGAGAACGTGGATAAATGGCACGAGAAAGCTATCTTTAAGGCAAGCTTTTTTTAGATCCCGGTAATCCACGCAACCTCGCACATTTCCTCCCGGTTTAGGCACGGGGACTATGTTGGATAGCCATTCAGGGTATGTGGACACCATGATGATACTGGCTTGAAATTGTTTCACAATTTCTTCTTTAACCTTTAAACTCCACTCAGGTTTCAATCGCCTGAGCTTCTGCCTGACTGACTTGAATCCCTCTTTAATGGGAAGGCGATGGATGCTGATGTCAGTGGATAAACTGACCATGTCTTTATAAGACCATGCAAACATATCCTAGAATTGGGTTAATAGTGTAACCATGTCATTCCTTTGGTTTGGAGTGAGGTCCGTACCAATCTGGATTAGCTTAGGGTTTTCTAAAGTTCCGAGATTAAATGAGGTGGTTTGATCAAGATTTGGTTTGGGTTTATCCTCAACCCATTCTTTGATCTCTTGAGGTATCTCAGTGTCCTCTTGTATTTCCATCAAGTCTGAGTCCAACTTCACATCAAAGTTACAGTCCTTATGGAGAAAATGCACCTCATCAGCAAGTATATGCACATCTAAATTCAGAGTCTTGAAACAAAATATGCTTTCACTTAATATATGAAACTGTTCAATCATACAAAGTGTTAGCATGTACAGAAAAAACAACTGAAAAATAAGCAGTTATTGTTATCTACAGGGCAGAGGGAGTTTCTGCCCTTTTTACCCTTGTCGACAAATGTAAGGAGTGCTGCTCTAATTGTCAAGGGTGAAATCATGATGGACTACAGTGATGAAGGAACTGTCATCGTCCTCCTTCTCCCGAATAATGACCATAATGTCTGGATAATCATTGTCTAGAGTGTATCTATTTGTGTGCTCATCATGGAAAATGATGCGTAGGTGAGACAATCTCCTGGAGATGTCTTGTTTACGTCTCCGTTCCTTTTCTTCCACTTCGGGATTAGGAATTAGGACCTCTTTTCCTTTGACCGGTATTAGTTTGGGAAATAACATAGCCATTACATGGGCAGACACCTTTACTGGAGACCGTACAGTAAAGGTTGAAAGCCCAATGAAATCATCTCTTGAGTGGCCGACATTACCTCGGTAGAAATCTTGGGTGTCAGAGGTGGCACCCCAATGGGATGGTAATGAGTATTTCTCACCTCCAGGGCATGAAAACTGACCGGTTCAACTTCTGAATTGAAGCTGATGAGTGGTATGTCACCTTGTTCAAGACATTCTGGTTCAGCATTAACAGTGATTACGCTATTGTTAATGATGTATTTAAGTTGCTGATGAAGGGTGGAAGGGACGACTCCGACCATATGAATCCATGGTCTCCCCAAGAGCAGGTAGTATCCTGTGGCTATTTTGAGCACATGAAAGGTCACACCGAATGTATGTGGACCAATCTCCACAGGCAGTTTAATCTCCCCAACAGCATTTCGTCGGGACCCATCAAAAGCTTTGATAACCATATGGCTGCTTTTGATCCTCTTCAGATTGATGTTCAGCTTCTCCAAAGTGGCATAAAGACAGATAGTCAAAGATGATCCCCCATCTATCAGAACTCCTCCCACCATGTATTTGGAGGACAGAACCGCTATGTGCAATGGTTTATAATGACCAGTCCCTTCGGGAGGTATGTCATCATCAGTGAAAGATATCACATTGTTGTTAAAAATGTGATCAACTAGATGTTGGAATTTTTTAACATCCACTGATTTCGGCAAATGGGCTTCTTCCAAAACCTTTAGCAAAACCTTCCTGTGATCTTCGGAAGAGAAAACTAAGTCGAGTATGGAAATTTGTTGTGGAGCTTCTTTCAAGCTTAAAACCACCTTGGTTTCATTATGACCCATAGTACGGAGGAACTCTTCAATTTTCTCCATGGGAATTTTCCCCTTTGATTTGATGGTAGTCTTCATCACCCGGTGGGGAAAATACAATGGATTCTCCTTCAACACTTTAGCAGTTGTATGCGATGTGGATCCTTCAGCCTCTCCATAATTCCATGACACTTTTTGTAGGCTGACAATAAGATATTGTGGTCTATATGACAATGTAATTGGCTTTGGCGCAGCCACTTTCAAAGGATTGTCAACACCTTTGAGTTGAATTTCCAGTATTGTGAGTGGTCTGGCAGCCTCATCATCATCAGCGGATATAACTGCTACGACTTCATTCCATTTTGTAGGAAATGTGTCCCCACTCTCAAGTACAACAGTGTCATTGTCTGCCAACTACAGGACACCGCTGTCACTTAAGTTCTGAATAAGATGGTGGAGTGCCGAACATTCTTCTGTGCTGTGACTACGAGAGTGGGAGTGATACTGACATAATCTATTAGAATTGAACCGTCTTAAACGGGGATTGATTGGAGGTAGCAGGGTTGTAATTCTTCCTTCATTAACCAACATCTGAAATATCTCCTCCATTGGTTGGCCAAGGTATGTAAATTCCCTCTTATTGGAAAAATCCCGACGGGCTTTGGCACTTGCTCTTATTGCAATTTTTGTCCTCCAATGTTTCACTTTCGGGAGGTGAGGATGGAATATTCATAACAAAAGGAAGGAAACTAGCATGCTCTTGGCTGATTAATTGGCGTGTGACTTGATGCTGATGGACCACCAGTTCTGCCAATTATTCAACTTGCTCACAAAGAGTCTTCATTTTCCGTTCCATCATAAACTGGAACTGAGAAAAGTCCCATTTACTAGTGCTATCCTTGCTTGTTTGGAAGGATCCACCACTGTAATGAGAAGCCTGTCCGCTACTCCAATTAATCATATTAACCTCCTCTTCTTTGTGTTGTGAAAGAGGGTTGTCTTGCACATGAGGTTGGTCGGGTTTAGTCACCGCGATCTCACCGTTGTCAATTAGGTCTTGGATCTTGTGTTTCAAGGCCCATCAATCTGTAGTATCATGGTCTGGAGCTCCAGCATGATAGGCACATTTCTGGGTAGCATTGAAACCCTTTCCATTTGGGTTAGCTGGTGGAAGAAGATGAGTAATTTTCTTCTGAGTAGTCAGAAGATTGAGAATATTCTCGAGTGAGTCCCTTAGGGGTGTGAACACTCGGTTGCATCGGACTTCTCCACTCTTTGGCAATGTAGGGTTGAAAGACTGTGCTTGAAAAGGGGAGTAGTTCCTCCTCTGGATAGGCATGTTTTGACTACCTTTTTGTCCTTGTAGTATCAAGAAAACATCCTCCTCTTTCTTCTTATGGACCCTCCTGGGGTTGTTTCCATAACTTTCAGACTAGATATGCTCAGCAACAGCTTTTAAGGTGGCTAGATCTTTAATCTTTCCTGACTTCAATCCTATCTCAACCATCTCTCCATGTTTAAACATTTCAAAAAATGGCTTGCCAATGCCAGCTAAGACTCTCTCATAGAAGGGAGCTTCTTGTATGTCTATGAAGGTCATAACCATTTCTGACTCAGTCATAGAGGGAGTAACTTGAGCAGCAAGGCGCCTCCATCTTTGAGCATACTCTCTGAAAGACTCATTGACATGCTTCTTGACCTTGGTAATTTGGTAGCGGTATGGAGCCATCTGAGACTTCAAACTGTACTGATTGAGGAAGGCATGAGCTAACTCTTCCCAGCTATGGATCTTAGAATTGTCTAATCTGGTGTACCACGATTGGGCACCTCCAGTCAGACTTTTCTGGAACAGCTGCATTCTAAGCTTTTCATTCTCGGCATAAGATCCGAGTTCTCCAATGAATACCTTCAAATGTGTGTAAGGATGTAACGATCGAGAAATTTGTAATTTAATTTAAATATTTATTGAATTAAATAAATATTTTAAATAATTTATTTATTAAGATAAATAAATAATTGATGAATTGTGGTGAATTAATTTAGTAATTAAATTGATTAGTGTAAATTAAATCGAGTAATGATAATTTATCTAAGGATTTAATTTAAGAAAATAATTAAATTAAATCAATTGCTTAATATTTAAGAAGATAATTAAGTTAAATGAATTGTTTAATTTAATGAAAATAAATAAATAAAATGACGTGTCTAATTTATTAATTAAATTAGATATAAAATTATTTATTAATTATAAGGTATAATGATTTTATTACTGTTATAAGTTATTTAAATTAGCTAAAATAAAGTTATTTAAATTAACTAAATTAAAAGTGTGACAATTGGAAACTATATAATATAAATATTATTTAAATAATCTAGTATGGGAATTAGTGTGTAACCAAACGTAGCCTTATGGCTTTTGGTTTATTTTAACTGACGTGAGCCTTTTTGGTTTTTTACCGGATGAACGTGTGGAAGCCAGTTATATGTTGCGCATTTCATTTCACGTATTATTTCCCTAAGGCTTACTAGATAGCAGAGAGTGAGAAAGAGAGAGCATGGTGAGAATTGCAGAGAATTGAGAGTGGGATCAAGAAGGAGAAGGGTTGAGAGGGAGTTTGTTATCAATTTTGCTGTCACAAAATCAAAGGTTCAAGGTATAAACTATTCCTATTGTTATTTTTAGTTTTGGCAGTATATGTATATATCTTCTTGGTATGATTTGGAAATCACGTGAATTGTGATGTATATATGTTAATATATATTTGCAAAACTCTGTTAATTATCATGTAAACTTGTTATTTGTTATCAAATTCATAAAAATTGGGTGTAGGAAGAAAAAGGAAAATCACAGTGTTAGTATTCTTATAATATGGCCTTAGAAAGTACCAAATTTCTTGTCCAATGTGTGATGTAATTTGTAATTTGTTGGTGGATTGTGATAATATATTAAGAAACGAAAGCGGCGTAGTTCGAATCGTGTCAAATGATTAAGAAACGAATTCGTGGTGGTTGAATTCGTTAAAAGTATAAAAATGAGGAAATTTGGGAAAAATATAGTTTTGATTCTTCAAAATAGTGTTTATATAATGTTTTTATATATAGAATGGTGTTTAACATGTATAGCTATAATATGACAAAGTGTTAGATGTTGAAGTTAGGAGATTTTTTGTAGAATTGGGATTTTTGGCCAAAGTAGAGTCTGATTTTGAGCTTCTGCAAAAACTGGAATTGAGGCATCGCATGTAGCGCTATTATGCTAACAAGGCTTGCTACTCAATGTATTATTAGGCTAACATGTGATAGTAGATGTTTGTGCACAATACATGGTACAAAGGGCAGATCCCCCTAAGTACGCTAAGAAGGGTCTATACAGTCTAATGATTGTTAAGGTTAAGGTAATAATACCTATATACCGGAGACATAGTTCGTTGTCTTAAGACCCTCAGACATTGATTTTGAACTTTTTTTTCTATTCTTAATTCAGAAAAAAAGTTCATTATTGCTAGCATTCGTCGTTGTTCATTCTCATGTTGTTATTATTTCTACTTCCTATATCAGTGAGCTATTATTTGCTCACTCTTGCAACTAACACTATAGCTGAAGTGGAGAAAGTTGATGAGCCATCCACTAACAAAGGAAAGGGCAAATTGTCCAAGTGCTGAAGACTTATGAAAATTTTATCTTAATGAATTATGTTAAAGACTTGGTTTAATTTGTGATGTATTCCGCAAACTTATGTAATAATTTTAAGGTTAGATTACCTGGGATATATTTTGAGGATATGATGTAACCCTTTAATGGGAAAGATGATTGTTTAAGTTATTTAAATTAAGTCTTTATCGTTTGATTATGGGTAGTTAGATGTGATATTTTGGATAGTGAACACCAAATCTTGTGGGAATGGAGTACCTGGATTTGGGGGTGTCACAGGTTGGTATCAAAGCCTTAGGTTATGAACCTTAGGTGGGGAAACCTTAGGAAGTAACCTTTAAGGAAACAAAAAAATATAGAGGTGTTTAACTCTTGAGATGCATCATGCTTCGATGGAGCAGAAGGATGCGGAGATTCAGGAACTTGACCCAAAACTTGGAAACACGTTATGGGATCTAGTTCATACCAAGGGTCAGCATGAAGACTTGTTAGCGGTAAACGAGAAGGTGAAGACTGACATGGAGAAATTAAAAGATGATTTCAAGGAGGAATCAGCTAAGCGTGCAAGAGCAGAGGCTACTTGGATGAAGGCGACTCAGCGTGTAGACTGTGCTGAGGCTAAGGTCCAAGTGAAGAAAGCCAAGATGAAGGAGATGGATTATGCTTTTAATTCTGCGATTGATAGGGCCCAGGATCGAGTCTATTATTACCCACCTCAGTTTGAGAATTCACCGTGGTTCATGATGGATCGTAGAACGGTGTATCGTATCATGGAGGAAGAGCGTCGGGAAGCCTTACGACGTCTTAATATGTCTAGATAGAGATAATAATAATAATAATGTGTGGTTAATTATGTGAATAAATAAATTGTGAATCTCTTATTTTGAGATGAATAAAGGGATGGTATGGGTATGTAATCCTGGAACTTGTTTAGTTCAGGAAAGTGAATGTTGATAGCGGTTATGCTATCTTTAACATATTTTAAAACGTTATGAATGGATAAAATATCAAAGTTTATTTGAAATGTTATGTGTTATAGCTTTAGTCTTGGAATGCTTAAGTTAAACTTTAAAAACCCAAGAAGTTGAGTAATGAACTAATAAGCGTATATCTTAACAGAAGATGCCTCCTAGAAGAAGACAACCACGTCAGCAAGCACCTCCTAAGGGGTCTACTAATAATAATAACGAGACCAACGCTAATCCAGTTCAGCAGTTGGTAGCTCTGTTGACGGGTGCACTTGTTCACGACTTTCAAGGAATTCAAAGCTATTGGACCACCAGAGTTTCAAGGGTCTATGAATCCAGTGGAAGCCCAAACCTGGATCATGGAAATGGAGAAGGTGTTCGATGTTGCTAGAGTTAACGAAGATCAAAAGACTGTATTCACAATGTTCATGCTAAAGTTTGAAGCTAGCTACTTGTGGCAAGCAAATAAGGTTCGTGGAGGACAAAGAGTGATAACATGGGATATATTTAAGGAGATGTTCTTTGAGATGTACTTTCCAGCGAGTTCTTGGAATCAGTTGGAAGTGCAATTTCTGTAGTTGAAGCAAGGAACAATGACGGTGCCGGAATATGCTGCAAAGTTTAACGAGTTGGCAAGGTTTGCCACTTATCAAGTCAATACTGATGAACACAAAGCAAGAAGATTCGAACAAGGATTGAAGCCCCGCTTTACAAAGAAGGTTTCAATGTTCCAAATTGAACGATTTATACCGTCTACGGAAAAGGCAATTATCGTGGAAGGTGGAAGCGATGCCTTGACCAAGTACAACCAAGAACAGAAGAAGAAGAAGAATGAGAATGAGAATAAGGCTGGTGGTAGTAATATTGGAAGTAATAGTAAGAAAAGGAAGTGGAGCGAGAATTCAACGGCGAGAGGACAACAATGAAATCAGCAGAAGAAAAGGTTTGAGGCTTGCTCAACTTGCGGGAAGAACCATACTGGGGTATGCTTGAAGGGAAAAAGAGTGTGTTTCAACTGTGGTCAGGAGGAACACATTGCACCAAACTATTTTAGTCCAAAGAAAGGAGCATGCTTTACCTGCGGTTCAAAGGATCACATGGCTCGTGATTGTCCCAAGAAGCCAGTGGGAAGTGCAAGTGGTGGAAAAGGAAACAACAATGGTGGTGGTGCATTGACTATCACTGGATCAGCACAGTCAAGCCAACCTACTGCGAGGACTTTCAATATGACCGTGTAGGATGCTGTACAGTCTAAGGATGTGGTGTTAGGTATCATTTCGATTAATGGTATTAATGCTTATGTACTATTTGATTCAGGTGCTACTTGTTCATTTATATCCGATGAATTTGCTCAGAACTTAGATTTGCCTCAGGAAGAATTAGAATTTCCCTTAAGTATAGAGATTGCGAATAAAGAAGTGATTCCTGCTAGATTTGTATATAGGAATTGTAGAGTGGTTATAAAGGTTGAAGCTATAATAAACTGGGATCAGCCGAAGACACCGTCAGAAGTAAGGAGTTTCTTAGGATTGGTAGGATACTATAGACGTTTTATTCAAGACTTTTCCAAGATCGCGACTCCGTTGACGAATTTAACTAGGAAGGCGGTTAAGTTTGTTTGGACAGAGAAGTGTGAGGAAAGTTTTTGAGAATTGAAAAAGAGGTTGAGTTCAAAGACTGTGGTTGTTGTCACCGATGATACAGAAATTTTGTGGTATATAGTGATGCATCACATAAAGGACTAGGTCGTGTGCTTATGTAGAACTATGTGTAGTTATTTTGTATGCATCACGCCGCTTGAAAGATTACGAGAAAGGGTATCCGACTCATGACTTAGAGTTGGCGCTTGGTGTTTTTTCCTCAAATTTGGAGACATTATCTTTATGGAGAGAGGTTTGAGATATATACCGACCATAAAAGTCTGAAGTATATCTTTACACAAAAAGATTTGATTATGAGACAAAGAAGGTGGTTGAAACTGATCAAAGATTATGATTGCGAGATTTTCTTTCATCCTGGAAAAGTGAATGTTGTTGCTGATGCCTTAAGTAGGAAGGGACGGGAGAAGTTAATGATGTTAACTGATCAAGAGAAGCTAGTGTCGGAAATGGCTAAGATGGAGTTGGAAATTAAATGTCCGACAGAATCCGATGAAAAGTTTTTCCAGATGGGAAACAGTTTAATGTTGGTGGGTAAGGTGAGAAATGCACAACTTCAGGATGAAGACTGCGAAAAGATAAAACAGAGGATATCTGTAGGTGATGAAAATAAATTCAAAATTGATTCGGAAGGATTACTTCGATTCGAAGGGAGAATTTGGGTTTCGCAAGTACCAGTAGTTAAGGAGTAAATTTTGAGTGAAGCTCATAATTCAAGATATTCGATTCACCCTGGGAGTACAAAGATGTACCAGGATCTTAGACATCATTTTTGGTGGCCGAATATGAAGAGGGATGTGGCTGAATGTGTGGCAAAATGTTTAACATGTCAGAAAGTTAAAGCTGAACATCAAAGGCCAAGTGGATTGTTACAACCGTTGGAGATACCAAAATAGAAATGGGAGCATATCACAATGGATTTTGTGGTAGGTCTTCCAATGACCCAACAAAGATACGATGCCATCTGGGTGATGGTCGATCGATTGACGAAGTCGGCACACTTTTTGCCAATCAAGATTAGATTTATAATAGATCGGTTAGCAAAACTTTACATGAAGGAAATTGTGTCGAGACACGGTGTACCTGTGTCCATTGTATCAGATAGAGATCAACGTTTCACATCTAATTTCTGGAAACGACTACAAGAGTGCTTAGGGACACAGCTGAGAATGAGCATAGCGTACCATCCTCAGACCGACGGACAAAGTGAGAGAACCATCCAAATACTAGAGGATATGCTCAGAGCGTGTATTATGGATTTCAAGGGAAATTGGGATGACCATCTACCATTGGTAGAATTTGCTTATAATAATAGTTATCACGCCGAAGTATCGCACGCCGCCTTACGGCGCTATACTACAGAAATACAGAAACTCCGCTATTATCTTTGGGACGAGGTAGTGAACGCCATCTGTTGGGTCCGTAATTGGTACAATGATCGTTGAGATCATTAAAGTGTCTTCCTGAAATAGATGGAAGAAATATGCCGATCAAGATCGACAAAAATAGAGAATTCGATGCTTGTAGTCGTGTTTTCTTGAAAGTGTCTCCTCGGAAGGGGAAAATTGATTTGGCAAGAAGGGGAAATTGAGCCCTAGGCTTATAGGACTTTTTGAAGTGCTTCACGAGTGAAGTCAAGGGTGGCTTTCGAGATAGCTTTACCTCCAGAGTTGGAGCATATTCATAATATTTTCCATGTCTCAGATTGAGGCCATATCACCGACTATATAAACATGTTATCGAATATGAGCCCTTACGCTTTGAGAAAGATTTGTCAAATAAAGAAGTCCTGCTCAAATTGTTGACAGAAAAGAGCAGGTACTGAGGAATAAGGTGATACCTTCTGTTAAGGTAATCTGGAGGAACCACAATGCTAAAGAAGCTACGTGGGAACTTGAAAGTGTTATGATGAAGAATTATTATCAGTTGTTTGCTTGATTTTGTATAGCAATTCTGGGGACATAATCTTGTTAAGGAGGGAAGAATGTAACGTATAAATTTTTTTGAGTTGTGATTCTGGGGACAAAATCCTTTTAAGGAGGGAAGGATGTAACGATCGAGAAATTTGTAATTTAATTTAAATATTTATTGAATTAAATAAATATTTTTAATAATTTATTTATTAAGATAAATAAATAATTGATGAATTGTGGTGAATTAATTTAATAATTAAATTGATTAGTGGAAATTAAATTGAGTAATGATAATTTATCGGAAGGATTTAATTTAAGGAAATAATTAAATTAAATCAATTGCTTAATATTTAATAAGATAATTAAGTTAAATGAATTGTTTAATTTAATGGAAATAAATAAATAAAATGACGTGTCTAATTTATTAATTAAATTAGATATATAATTATTTATTAATTATAAGGTATAATGATTTTATTACTATTATAAGTTATTTAAATTAGCTAAACTAAAGTTATTTAAAGTAACTAAATTAAAAGTGTGACAATTGGAAACTATATAATATAAATGTTATTTAAATAATCTAGTATGGGAATTAGTGTGTAACCAAACGTAGCCTTATGGCTTTTGGTTTATTTTAACTGACGTGAGCCTTTTTGGTTTTTTACCGGATGAACGTGGAAGCCAGATATATGTTGCGCATTTCATTTCACGTATTATTTCTCTAAGGCTTATTAGATAGCAGAGAGTGAGAAAGAGAGAGCTTGGTGAGAATTGCAGATAATTAAGAGTGGGATCAAGAAGGAGAAGGGTTGAGAGGGAGTTTGCTATCAATTTTGCTATCACAAAATCAAAGGTTCAAGGTATAAACTATTCCTATTGTTATTTTTAGTTTTGGTAGTATATGTATATATCTTCTTGGTATGATTTGGAAATCACATGAATTGTGATGTATATATGTTCATATATATTAGCAAAACTCTATTAATTATCATGTAAACTTGTTATTTGTGATCAAATTCGTAAAAATTGGGTGTAGGAAGAAAAAGGAAAATCACAGTGTTAGTATTCTTATAATATGGCCTTAGAAAGTACCAAATTTCTTGTCCAATGTGTGATGTAGTCTGTAATTTGTTAATGGATTGTGATAATATATTAAGAAACGAAAGCGGCGTAGTTCGAATCGTGTCAAATGATTAAGAAACCAATTCGTGGAGATCGAATTCGTTAAAAGTATAAAAATGAGGAAATTTGGGAAAAATTTAGTTTTGATTCTTCAAAATAGTGTTTATATAATGTTTTTATATATAGAATGGTGTTTAGCATGTATAGCTGTAATATGACAAAGTGTTAGATGTTGAAGTTAGGAGATTTTCTGTAGAATTGGGATTTTTGGCCAAAGTAGAGTCTGATTTTGAGCTTCTGCAAAAACTGGAATTGAGGCATCACGCGGGCGCATTTGGCCCGGGCGCTTCGGTTCTTACGCCAAGGCCAAGATCATATGGCGCTGCGCAATGCAAGGTCAAGCGATTACCCAAAGGTATTACTAGCACGACTGGAGACATAGTTCGTGGTCTTAAGACCCTCAGACATTGATTTTGAACTTGTTTTCTATTCTTAATTCACAGAACAAGTTCATTATTACTAGCATTCGTTGTTCATTCTCATGTTATTATTATTACTACTACTTCCTATATCAGTGAGCTATTGTTTGCTCACTTTTGCAACTAACACTGCAGCTGAAGTGGAGAAAGTTGATGAGCCATCCACTAGCAAAGGAAAGGGAAAATTGTCCAAGTGCTGAAGACTTATGAAAATTTTATCTTAATGAATTATGTTAAAGACTTGGTTTAATTTGTGATGTATTTCGCAAACTTATGTAATAATTTTAAGGTTAGATTACCTGGGATATATTTTGAGGATATGATGTAACCCTTTAATGGGAAAGATGATTGTTTAAGTTATTTAAATCACATCTTTATCCTTTGATTATGGGTAATTAGATGTGATATTTTGGATAGTGAACACCAAATCCTGTGGGAATGGAGTACCTGGATTTGGGGGTGTCACAAAGGATCTCCCAACCCGTCATACTTTTCAAAGTCGGGTGTTTTGAACTTCTCTGGACAAGGAACACCAGGGAATATGCAAAGGTCAGCATATAAAACACTCACGTGTGCTCCAACCCCTTTGATAGACCTAATGGTCTCTTCCATTTGAAGGACTTTCTTCCTGATATCACCGGAGTCTGGATCTTCTTTGAAAAGGGTGATTGTAGGGATTTTGTTAGTTTTGTCCAGTTGAGACTCAGGTATGTGAGCTTCTTTGTCCGGACCTTGAGTTCCTCTATGTGTAGAGGATTCTGTATGTATGGGTATTCGTGGACCCTGAGTGGACTGGTGTAATTCTTTAAGCAGAACAACCAACTCTGTAATTTGGTTGCTTAGTCCTTCGAACTCCTCACGAGTGATAGGAGTAGGACTAGACTGGCCAGATGTAGCCATGGTTGGTTGTAGGCTTTTTGCCTTTTTGGACTTTGAACGGGTAGTAGGTCCAATTGTTTCCCTACAAAAAGACTTATGTAGTTTAGTCTTAGGGAATGTATAAATGATTTACATGCCATGTAATATGTCCATTATAGGAGTGTTATCCTGCAAAACGGGTGTCAGTTGTTTGTAAGCATGTCATGTTTTAATATGTATGTACACATATTCTTTCATATTTTCCATTACATAGAGATTGACATGGAATGAATTTACAAGTAATTAATTTTACAAGTAACTGAAAATGGAAAGCATGAAGAGACTTTCCTCCGCGTTTGGTTTATCAGAGGCTGACCTATCTTAGGTTACTCTCGCGGATTTTTGGCATGAAGGTTCCCAGATCATCGCAATTTACTAGATGGGAAGTTAATCCGGTCTTTCAACTGGAGCGAATCTGGGTGGTGCATTTCCTGAGCCTCATTAGAATTAGTCTCCCTACGAGTCCAGTAATCAAACATCGACAGGATAGCCTCTTGGTGGAGGAACCACACAACATACATTCACTGTGACAACCCATAAAATCGAATTGTCCAGAATTCAAGTTTAAAGAATTAGTTATTAATAAAATGAATTTTTATTAATAATATTCTGTGCTATGTGTTTATTAATCATTCTAGAACCTAGGATGATTATAAACCAGGAGGATTCTGGCTACGAGCTAGACTGAACGAGTAAGAATTTTAAGGACGAAAATAAAAAATTTTCGCGAACAAATTTTTTTTTGAGGAAAAGACGAAATAGGCACTATTCACTCGACGAAATCCTAAGGGTTAGGGTTTGAACAACCTAAGCCTTTCCAAGAGTTCGGTATGTTGAAATGTCATTCTGTCGAAAGATTTGACAATAATATATCGTGAAAAGTTAAGTAATCCGATAAAAGTTTTTCTCAAAAAATGTGCAAAAATCGGACGAAATAAAAATGGCGAAAAGTACTGTTATGTACTTTTTATTTGTTTAACTACGTTAGGGGAAAACGTGAAGGAAAACGCTTAACATCAAAAAGTGTTTTTCAGTTTTTCGGAGATCCGAAGAATACGTAAAAGTTAATCGGTAAAGGAAAGACGAAATATCCAAAAAATTTTGGATTCCGAGAATTGCAGTTTTCGAAATGTCGGACGAATTCCGCAAGACGGAAGCACGAAGCTTCCAGGAGAAGCTTCGTGAATAGTAAGGAGGTGGAATAATAAGGAGGTGTGAATAGTAACTTTAGGGGCGAAATAACTATTTTGCCCCTAGCTTTGAAAATCTATAAAAGGAAGCCTTAATTTCATTTGTTGGTGATTTTGAAAATCACCAACACTTGAGAGAGAGAGAGAGAGAGAGAGAGAAGTCGGATGGGAAGGAGAAGGAGGAGAAAAAGCTTGCTCGTGTGAAAACTTTGTCCAACGGAAGGAGATTAAAGAACAAAGGTAATCCGAAACCGAACTTCTATATAAATTTTCTTTAAGTTTCTTTCTTAAAAACATAACTTAATGAGAATAGAAGTAAACGATGTTAAAAATGATTTCATATAGTTGAAATCATGAGAAAACGAAGAAATAAGAATTAGAAGTTTAGTTTGTAAATTTCTTAAGGAAGTATAAGTTTCGTAATGAATTTGAGCGATCCGAATGAATCATATGAATGATTTGGTCAAATTAGTAAGGAATGGTGTCTTATAACACCAAATTCCAAGAAAAAGTGAAATCGTAATCAAAATATCGATTAAAATTGAAGAACGAACGAAGAACGCGAAGAACACGCGCAGAACACAAAGAACGTGGTTGATGGACAAATTTAAAACCATCGTAGTATAATTATTGTTGATGGACAAGTTTAAAACTATCGCGTATAAGTTAGTTGCTTATTGCTTGGTTAGGAACGTTAGAAACGTTCATGAAGAACGGATTAAAACTTAGCTATAACGAAGTTATGGCAAAAATTTTGTAAAAGACGAACGAGAAGTAGAAAGTATATAAATGAACCCGAACGTGTAGGGTTTCATAAGAATGTAAGAGAACGTAGAAAATGTGAGTCGTGGACTCAAGAACATACAAGTTTCGAGTTTGGATGATCGAATTACGGACGAACGAACGAAGGACGTTAATAACGTAAAATGAACGAAAGACGAAGATTAAGACAATCAAATGGCATGTTAACGGATTCAGAATGAAGTTCTGTCTGAGGGGAGTTAAATTACGTAGGATAAGAAAGAGAATGGCTTTGGAACGATCTCGTTCCAAGTTATAACAAATAAGTTATGAGATCAAGAAGTAAGCGTCTCAAGATAATTAAACACTTAGTAATTTTTTCTATGTTTTAAGCTTGGTGCCGCAAATGGCCATGACCATGCCTTGGAGAGGCGGTCAAGCAGCCAAATTTCAGCAGCCATTACCGCAGAGTGGTACCGCAATGTGAGAGAAAGGGAAGGAATCAACGCCGCAACGCCGGTGTAGAGAAAAAGCCAGAGAAGAGCTTTTAAGTTCTCAACTCTGGGAGAAGTGTAAGGGAAGATAAAGAACATATAGTTCGCGTAATGTAACACTTAATCAAGTGTTTTAAATCTTAAATAAAGGTTGAACGGAAAGATTTAAACGAGATTAAAAGATAAAGAATGTAAACGTAAATTACGGAATCGATACTCAGGGACCGTAATCACGATAAAACGAACGTGTGGGATTGCTATGATTGTGATTCCTTACACGTTGAGTGACGAGGGTAAGGAATAACATTTTGATGTTATGATGTTGTAATGAGAGATAAGTGTAAAGCATATAGAAGCTGTGAACGCAACACAGTTGCGATGAACGATTGGTCTTAGCATACAATAAATGGTATGGCTTCGACATTAAGGAAGAATGATGAACGTGGGGTTCTTGTAATGGATAACGAATGAGAGCGATTAAAATCTTGGTTGAAGGTTGAATAGAATTAAGAGACTAGCAACGTAAACGCTGAATACGTAAACGATCATTGTGAATCGTATTCGCGTCGAGCGAACGTTCTAAGTATTCATTGGTTGTATGACTTAGACGTTGACAAAGGTAGTAAGTAAGATAGGAATTATCAAGAAAGCCGTAGCGAACGTTAATAAGATTAATGAAAGTCGAATGTGAGTCGGATGGAGAATGTTAGAATAAAATATAAGCGTTAAACACTTTAACCGACGTGAGGGTTGAGTGTACGCGAATATTAAACGTATAGAACCTACACCCCGTGTATGGTTTGACCGTAAGATAATGAAGACCAATGATTAAACCTATGAACAGTGAAGAAAATAAATTAAAGACAATGATGTATAACGTAAAGAAGCCGAGTTAATGATTAACTTGGATGACGTTCTGAGTTGAATGAACCGGACATTGTAAGATATGAATAAAGTAATGGTTAACGCTATGAATGCATAGTATTGACATTAAATAATCGTTCTGAGTATACAGAAGACTGTACGACTTAGATGATAAAGAATAAATCCTGAGGTATGTCATTTAGTTGCCAGAAAGCCATAAGGAATAAGAATTTGACTTAATGAGCATTATAGTTTAATGGTTCGAATAAGTTAAGATAAGTTTAGGTTGTGGTACAATTGTAACCTTTGATGGTTGACATATGGGAGCTGGGCTAAACAATTCCTTTAGAGAGCGAAGGTATATACGAAACTAGCAACTGATCTAACTCACTGTTATGGCAGTGTAGATGAGACATGAACTTGTTTGTTGGTTATTTGTGGGAAACCACTCAGAGTACCATATGGACTGCTAGTAGAGGCACGATGTGTGCTGAGTCCTTGGAGAGTTATAAGAAGAAGATAAGAATGTAAATCATCAAAGATGATGATAGTATGAGTAAGACATCTCCGTATATCATGAAGCCATAAACCGGTAAAGAAAGTTAGTCGCGTAAACGTAGATTGCAAGAATGCAAACCTTAAGAAGTAAAGTTAAGTAAACCAATGTGTAAACTCAAGTATATAACTAATTGGTGTATGTGTTATTTCCTTATGTGCTACATAGGAATTGGAATAAGCAGTTCAGCATAAACTGTAAGTTATAGCTATGCATAAGGCAAGTTTCCTAACTTCATTCATATTTAAAATGAATTCTAGTTTCTTAAACTTCTCAGATGTTGAACTTGAGAAGTTCTGTCTATGTGTGAATGTGAGATATTTGTACAAGGTGGTAGAACGTATGAGGTCTTGTGCCACAATTTGAAAACTTTGGTGTTTCTATGAGATAGATTATTATGTGATTGAACTGTTCAATATGAGAATGCTCTGTTATACATGAAATGTTATTGTTAAGTCTGTGCTAAAGATTCTAGCCAGACAGGATGTGTATGAAAAAGGTAAAAGATTGAAAGTATTCCAAAGTGAATGTGACTAATGTTTTAAAATGATAGGAATCGAGGTTATTCCTTTATTCAAGCGGCTTCATAACCTTTGTTCAGTTATTAAAGTCTTAAAAGAATGTTTAAATTGTTGAAGTTATTTGTTCAACTGCTATGACTTGCTGAGCAATTGAATGCTCACACTTGCTTTAAATAAAAACATTTTCAGCGAACGATGTTAGAAAGAACTTAAGGATCCCGTAAAGATCAAACTGACTGGTATCCAGAAGAAGTGCCATTCAGTGTATGAATGTGCCTGAATATCAAGCCAAGACTTGTTATGTAGAATAATGTAATTAAACTATAGAATAGTTTAATGAATGGTTATACATCCTTGGTGGCAGATGAAAGTCACTGTTGTAAGAGATAAAGAATAATGTAATTATCATTATTTGTAAGGAACAAGGTTATAAGGTATTAGAACCTGGGATTTGAGAATGTATGTTGTTATATTTAACTATATAATGATGTATGTTTGGCAAGAGATGGGACTGTGACGTATAAAATCCCGGTGTGAAAATAGACCGGATTTCGGGGCATTACATTCACATTCAACGTGTCTCACCGTATGAAAATGATGACATGTGCGAAGCACTGCAATATCATAAGTAGATATAGTGCGAAGCACTAAGTGCAGTAAGTAAATGCATTCGTACACATCTATATAAATGTAAATGCAACATTCACACACAAGCATATAACAGTTTTGAAAAGCTTGTAATAGCAACTTAAGCCCTCTTACTAGTGTCCCCAGCAGAGTCGCCACCTGTCGACGTCGGGATTTTTATTGTCCCTTTTCTGTTCTTGTCTTTTGGTGTTCTCATGTTAGGTGAGATTTGTCTGAAAAAATAAGTTATGTAAAGGTTCGACATGTATATGTCGACGATTGGACTGTAAGAGTTGCCAGTTGGTATTTTTAAATGGTTGCACTAACTCAACCGAGAAAAGGTTTGCACATTGACCTAGTGACGTAACACTGCTAAACTAGTCTATGAAACAAAGATTCGTTAGGGTCCGGGGGCTTGATTATGCGGAGGGAAGGTGTTAGGCACTTTACATCATCCGTGTTACCACTATGGTATACTTTTCAATTAAATTGTTATATAAATGTGTACGAATGTGTGTGTGTGTGTGTGGGTCAATGTGAAGTTATTTGGAAGTAGTGCTATGCCTCATTCGCACCTATATACAAAGAGTTTGAATATATGTAAAAATTCATTTTAACAAGATATAACAGTGATGTTTTGTAAAAAGAGGGTTTTCAAACCCTTATTCTCAGTAGTAATTGAGGCCTTTGATACTTCCATTTTATTAAATGTTCGGCTTGATTGCTTTTATTTTCGAGATGCGAGGCATCCTCGAGAAAATAAGGTATATAGCAGTGCCGAACTCCTTGTGGGCATGAAAGCCATCTAAGGACATTCGAACAACGTAAATAATGTACAAATTGAATACAACCGAAAATGTCCATCACGGGAACCGAATCTAGATTAAGGAGACTGAATCTATGATCACATGATTCCTAGGCTCACATGATGTAGAAGTTTGTATGAAAGCTATAAACAATTATATATATAAAAGCTGTAAATATATATACACAGACGATCAACCATCACGAAGCGAACTTCATGGGGGACTGGAAATGTAAATATATAAAAGCGGTAAACATATATATAAAGACACAATCAACCACCATGAAGCACCTCTATGGGGAATCAAAAATGTAAATAAAGTAGTAAAGACGATCAACCGTCATGAAATAAACTCCAGGCGGTACTAAATGTAAAGAAAGCAGTAAAAGGCCACGAAGTAAACTCCAGGCCTAACAGAAATGTGTGTATATATATATATATATATATATATATAAAAGCAGTAAACGCTCCAGATATAAAATCCAGGCTCATCAAACAAAGTTCGACAATAGTTTATATATATGTATATATATATAAAAGCAATAAATGCTCCATAGGTGAATCTAGGCTCATCGAACAAAGTTCGACCATAGTTTATATATAAGTTTATATATATAAAAGCAATAAATGCTATGGACATGAGTCCAGGCTCAATTGAGGCATAAGTCGATAATGTTAGTATATATATATAAATATATATACAAAATGACATAAAAACCCACAGCCCGAAGTTCGGGCATACACATGCAACACGACTCTCAATGTGAAGAATGGTGTGTGCAAAATATGGAGAAAAGGCTTTAAGAAAGGTACGAAGGCTTACAGTGGACTACCAAAGAAGACTTCAATAACTTTAAATGGATGAACACTCGGTTCCCATCGGTAAAAAAATAGCAATATATGAACTCATAAGTGTTTAAAATGAGAAAGCACTCAGTTTATAATGTGTACAAAGCAAATTGGACAGGGCTTCCTCACCTTTTTCTCTTGTAAAATGGCCACCCCAAGCCATCTATTTATTGAGGGGGGAGCCGCAAGTGTACCTGCGGCTGCCTAGGGTGCCCCGGGCTCCGCGGGTCCCGCCATCTCGAAGTACATGCATGCATGCAACGTGATGTCCGCTCGAACTTTCAGAACTTCGATCCGAGCATCCGATTGAGGTGTATAAGACCTATTTCAGAGTGCTGTTATTGAGAGCTACACAAATAACATGGGATTAGAGGTTGTGCAAAGTCAGGAAGATGGGACCATGCCCTTGGTCTTCAAGCTTCAAATTCTATCCCAGGTAATCGGCCCCGTAGTAGTCACTTGGGATTGAGCCGCTGGTTCTCAGAGACACCGCCGCATGGAATGTATGTTGAAATGTGTTGAGATGATGCGCATGTGGGATCTAGGTGATAAAATGATGATTTTTCCCCTCGCCGAGATTATATCCAGTTTGGGCTGATAAAGCAGTCGTTGCTCAGGGTTATCTCTTAGATTAGGGTGCTGCAAGTGTTGAATGTCCTCAGGGTTATCTCTGAGGTGTGCCTAACCTCACGGGGTTATCTCTGGGTCTGGGACTGAGTGCCTCGGGGTTATCTTCGAGGTTAAAGCTGATTGCTGGGGGTTGAAATAAGCATTTTGGGGGTCATCTCTGGAACTGCAACTTCACTCCTTTATGTTGTTTTTGAGGTTTAAATTGAACCTCTCGGGGTTATCTCTAGGACTGGAACTGAGTATCTTGGGGTTGTCTCCGAGATTGAAATGACTTCTCCGGTGTTATTTCTGGAACTGGAACTGTATTCCTCGAGGTCATCTCTAAGGTTGAAACTAAAACTCCCAGAGTTATTTCCGAGAATGGAGCTATCTTGGGGTCATCTCCGAGATGGAAACCTGAGAATTCCGGGGTTGTCTCCGAAATTGAGTTGATTTGTGTTCCAAGGTTATCTCTGGAAGATGATTTTGCCCTCCTACATATGTTAGTAACATAAATGCATAATTTCGAGTGTCTACACTATCATTACGCACTTTTTAGAAATTCATTCTTAATTCTCGAGCAGAAACGGATGAATAGTATTTTTATAGAAATTTCTCAGAAAAATTTTATTTTTGTCTTGGAAATTCAAAACAATTAATCCTAGCACATAGCTAGAATCCTAACCACATCCGCACACTATAGGTCATAGAATTACCTTCAAACAGCTTACTCACATAAATAATCAATTAAATTCATTTAATTCAGATAACCAAATAAAAATTTAATTCACATAAAAATCCTATTTTCTCGGGCATTACAGTAATCTGTAAATTAACGATTAATTGTGTTAATATGTTTAAATACAAAAACAATGCATGTTATACAAACTGATTTGGTCAAGAAACGAATCTGTGGTGTGATGATTTGCTAAGGATGTCTAAAATGAGGTTTTTAGCAAGAACATGAATTTAAATGGGTTGAATCTGATGAATATGGTTGTTTTGTTGTTTAAAATTGATGTATGCATGCTTGGTAATAATTATGTGAAGTATATGTCTTTTAGGTTTGTTACATTTACTGATTACATGTGAAATTCGTGAATTTTGGTCTGATAAATAGTGTAGTTGTGAACTGCAGAAGCCAAATTTGGGTAACCCCACCCGACAAGTATTTCTAAGCTAAACGGCCTCGCCCCGACGGGAATTCCTTTAATGTAAAACCCCTCCCAGGCCGGGGTATAAGATTTAAGTAGTTTTAGTTTTTATCGTGTATAGTCCATTACATATTAGTCTAACTGTGAGATCCCGAATTTTATGAAATAAAAGTATTCAATTTTTCTATTTTGGCAAATAGTTAAATTGATAAAAGTTTAAAGTTAAGGGTGATATTTGAAAATTTTTCAAAGTAAGTAAGTGGTTATATAATATTCGATTGGTCGGGGAATATTTGTTTTAATAGGGAATATTCGTACGATGACACAATCATTCGAGGACCCCACAACGGAAGTACTGTCGTAGTTAGAAAACGATAGAATTATCTTTTTATAAAAATAACGGCGAAAGTTTTACCGTTAAAACCGCTGAACTACCCAAAGAGTAAAAGTACAAAGAATACGCTATGGGTCGCATAGTAGCACATGGTATTGATGATTAATGCTTATGTAAGAAGTCACCATTATACTTAATTATTGCTACAAAGAATTGGCCGCATCATATCTCTCATATTATTGATTCAATTATAGTCACAAAGATCATCTGTGATAATATGTTATATTATTAAATCAATAATTGAGATAACAAAGTTATTCATATTATTATTTACAATATTGACAATGTCTAGAAGTTCTGTCAAGGAGAGGTTTGGTCACCTAATTGCGCGCCAATAAGGAGAAATCCTTATCGGAAAGCCCTCTCTTTCCTGGGAACGACTTGGTTGTTAAATATTATGCGTTATAATATTAATGATGAATAAGTTCATGTTAATTAAGGATGAAATTGGTAATTCCATTGTGTGGGAATTATTAGTGTTAGTGGAAATAGACATTTATTTCGATAATAATTGATGTCTGGAGGTTATATTGACCAATCAGATAATTCACCGGATAAATGAGCAATTAATTGCTATTAATTCACATGCTTATAACTATGTGTTCACATATGTGTACTATTGATTCACATGATTTACTATTAGGGAAATTGGTGCAAGATTGATAATACTTGCATGACTAAATTAAAAATGGAGGTATAGTTGAAGGTACTATACTATAATTAAATTTTTCACATGTTTAGAAACTATTGAGTCACACGATTAACTATTAATTCACATGATTTACTATTAGGGGAGGTGGTGCAAGTTTGATAATACTTGCAAGACTAAATTAAAAATGAAGAAAAAGAGGGAGGTATTATACTGTAATATTTTGAGCCCCAAAATGTGCAATTATTGAAACTATATTTTCTTATAAATAGAAGCTCATTCTTCCTTCATTTCTCACCAATTCACTAAAGCAATAGAGCAATTATTATAGAGAGAAATTATAGAGAGAAAGAAAAAGAGAAGTCTGCTAGCTCACTATTCCAGTATCCAGTTTCTTCTAAGGTAAGGGTTATTATTTTTATATTCTGAAGAGATATTATTTTTCGTATTCATATGAATATTATTATCGTTCAATATTCATTATATTCGTTTAATATTCTTAAGGAATATTATCCCCGTTCAATATTTGTAAGGAATATTATTTTCGTTCAATCGTTGTAAGTAAGGGGTATTATTCTTTCGTATTCATGAAGAGAGTTATTTTCTTCAATACTCATAAGGGTTGTTATTCCATTCTTTATTATTATGTTGAATAACTCCGCCTATGCTAAGTACCGCATACATGGTGAAATTCTTCCGTTATTCCATTCTTTATTATTCTATTGAATAACTCGCCTATCTACCTATCGCGATGCCCGGTGAATTCTCGTTGAATATCCTATTTGTGCGGATTACGCATGACCGTTCCATTCTTTATTATTCTATTGGAATATCCCATGCGTGGAGGATTACGCATGACCAAGGTTCCATTCTTTATTATTCTCATTGGAATATACCGTCTGTAAGGATTACACATGACCGGTTCCATTCTTTATTATTCTGCTGGGAATAACCCGTCTGCATTTACCTATCGTGATGCCTCGGTGAATTCTTCCGTTATTCCATTCTTTATTATTCTGTTGAATAACTCGCTCTATGTGGATTACCACATGCATGGTGAATGATCCTTCTTATTCATTCTTTATTAAATTGTGGAAATGATCTGTCTACATGGATTACCGTATGGCGGGTGAAAATTCATTTGTAGTTTTGTATATTCTATTATACTCGTCTGAGATATCATTTCTTTTGTACTCGTCATGGAATATCATTTTCTTTGGTATTTTTTTTACGAGTTACTATTCACGTTTACTATTCACCCTAAGCATTATTCACTCCGTATTATTCACTCGAGTATTCGGGTACTTTTCGTGTCAAGTACTATTCACGAAGTTACTATTCACGAAAGTTACTATTCACTCTAGTATCATTCACTCTAGTATTCGGACACTTTTTCGTGTCGTGGTACTATTCATGTGGTACTAATCCCAAAGTACTATTCATGGGGTACTATTCACCCAAAAATATATTTCTTTTTCTCATCCAAATTATTTTTGGTACATGAATATTATTCTTGAATTTTACTCCACAAAGCAAAGATCATGTCGACAATTTGATATTTTAAACTCGGATAAATTTAAAGTCTTTAATATTTATCCTTGATTTTATTTGATTAATGCTTATATCATTGTCATCATCCTCATGCTTATATTGTGATGAAAGTCATCTTTGGCTTATGTGCATAGATGGACTGTTGATTATTGGTTTTATGGTTGTATATCTTTGGCTTACGTGCAAAGATGGACTGTTGATTATTGATTTTATAATTGTATATCTTTGGCTTACGTGCAAAGATGAACTGTTGATTGATAGCTTTGGCCCATAGTGCAAAGATGAACAGGTGTATCATGATCATGACCACTGGTGATACTAACGAATATCCTTGGCCGTAGTGTAGGGTTAATTCAATGATGTGATTGGCAGGATCATGACCATTAGTTAACAGTTGAATGTCTTTGGCTGTAGTGCACTGACAGACAATTGATTGGTATGATCATGACCATTGATTTTATAGTTGAATATCTTTGGCCCGTAGTGCAAAGGTAGACAACTGATTGGTATGATCATTGTTATTACATTTGAATATCTTTAGCCTTTGGGGTAACGATATATGAGAGTAAACGCTTCATTAAGCCTTTCATGGCAAGGAGAAACTGTTAATTTACATGATTATAAATATGAATTATGGATTTAACTATAATCTTTGGTGGTTCAGGTGAAGACAGGTGATGAGAGTTCTTTTTATCTTGGGTATAACAAAGAACTGTTGATGATTATTATAGGGATGAAATATTAACGATGAACTTTTAATTTAGAGGAGATAGTAGACATTATGTTTTACTTGAATCTTCTAATGGATTGCATTCCGCTTTAGTTGTTGATCTAAAACTTGTTGTCTATTATATTCTATCAGTTGTTATACTGTTGAAGGCTAAGGATAATTTATTCTGCATTATCTTAGTCATAATATTTCTTACTGGGCTAGTTGAGCTCACCATTTTCTTTCATTGTTCTCTTCAGGAAATGAGAATATAGCTGGGACAAGTCGGGGAATGTAGTGATGGTCCAGGATAAGTGGCTTTAGTAGTCCTCACTATTCTGTGAAATAGTGTGATAATAATTGTAATGAGGACTCCATTGAGAGTGGATATTTTCTAGAAGACAATATTCATTTTAAAAACTCAGCTATGTTTTGTCGTATTTTTACACGATAGTTGTATTAAAGAAGTTTGTATTTGATTTCTGTACCATGTATTTGGCGACTAAAGATGGGTGATGTATACTTATTTTGGGGGCGTCACAGTTGGTATCAAAGCCATAGAAAAGAGCCCCGAGCCTTTATTTGGTGACTTCCAAGTCTTGGGATGCACCGAAGCTAGACTTTCCGTAGGGGACGCTGTGAGTAACGGTGGCAAGTTGATAGGTATCATTGTGAGGTGCTATTCAAGTCTTGGATGCGGGTCACAATTGGTATCAAAGCCATAGAAAAGAGCCCCGAGCCTTTATTTGGTGACTTCCAAGTCTTGGGATGCACTGAAGCCAGACTTTCCATAGGGGACGCCGTGAGTAACGATGACAAGTTGATAGGTACCATTGAGAGGTGCTATCCAAGTCTTGGATGCGGGTCACAGTTGGTATCAAAGCTTAGGGATATGATCCCTGGCTCAGATGTGAGACTAGAACTAGGAGGGGAGAGACGGGTAATTCCTTCGCTAGTATGACCTACCTAAGCTTATGTGTTATTTAATTTGTCGGTCAAAGTATAGGGATAATATGTGGCATGTCAATTAATCCTTATTTTGAAACTATATTCTAGAATGATATTTGAAATACAGGAGATGAGCAATGGGAAAATCATGATACATAGGAAATCATCGGGAAGGTATAATCCGAATAGAAAGCAAGGTATTCTCATCTCTTCAACTCATTGTGCACGTAAATTTCGAGGGCGAAATTTCATAAGGAGGGGAGATTGTGAGATCCCGAATTTTATGAAATAAAAGTATTCAATTTTTCTATTTTGGTAAATAGTTAAATTGATAAAAGTTTAAAGTTAAGGGTGATATTTAAAAATTTTACAAAGTAAGCAAGTGGTTATATAATATTCGATTGGTCGGGGAATATTCGTTTTAATAGGGAATATTCGTACGATGACACAATCATTCATGGACCCCATAACGGGAGTATTGTCGTAGTTAGAAAATGACAGAATTATCTTTTTATAAAAATAACGGCGGAAGTTTTACCGTTAAAACTTTTGAACTACCCTAGTAAAGTACAAGAATACGCTGTGGTTGCATAGTAGCACACCTGTATTGATGATTGATGCTTACGTAAGAAGTCACCGCTTATACTCAATTATTGCTACAAAGAATTGTCGCATCATATCTCTCATATTATTGATTCAATTATGGTCATAGTATCATCTGCATAATATGTTATATTATTAAATCAATTATTGAGATGGCAAAGTTATTCATATTATTATTTACAATATTGAAAATGTCTAGAAGTTTTATCAAGGAGAGGTTTGGTCACCTAATTGCGCGCCAATAAGAAAAATCCTTATCAGAAACCCCCCTCTTTCCTAGGAACGACCTGGTTGTTAAATATTGTGCGTTATAATATTAATGATGAATAAGTTCGTGTTAATTAAGGATGAAATTGATAATTCCATTGTGTGGGAATTATTAGTGTTAGTGGAAATAAACATTTATTTCGATAATAATTGATGTCTAGAGGTTATATTGACCAATCGGGTAATTCACCGGATAAATGAGCAATTAATTACTATTAATTCACATGCTTATAACTATGTGTTCACATGTGTGTACTATTGATTCACATGATTTACTATTAGGGGAATTGGTGCAAGAATGATAATACTAGCATGACTAAATTAAAAATGGAGGTATAGTTGAAGGTACTATACTATAATTAAAATTTTCACATGTTTAGAAACTATTGAGTCATATGATTAACTATTAATCCACATGATTTACTATTAGGGGAGGTGGTGCAAGTTTGATAATACTTGCAAGACTAAATTAAAAATGAAGAAAAAGAGGGAGGTATTATACAGTAATATTTTGAGCCCCAAAATGTGCAATTATTGAAACTATATTTTCCTATAAATAGAAGCTCATTCTTCCTTCATTTCTCACCAATTCACTAAAGCTATAGAGCTATATAGAGCAATTATTATAGAGAGAAATTATAGAGAGAAAGAAGTTATCAATTTTTAATTTTAATACTTAACAGTTTACTTACTTGTCAAACGTCTTGCAAGATTCACAATTTGTTGATCGATTTCATTTAATCAATGAATACGCAAGTATACACTTCAATGTATTCTGTTGATCCAACAAGTAATAAAGTGAAAGTAGAGTATCGCTCCCACGAGGAAATTATTTAATAAAATTACCAAGTACTAACTCTTAACCAAATCAATTTTATTTAAACAATTACAAATCGTGAATTTTCTAATTAAGAAAAACTAAATTAAACAATTAAAAGAGATTAGTCTAAAAGAAAGCAAATAAACAAAACTAAGATTTCATTGAATTGTGTAAATAAGGATTAAGACTCCAATATCCCCAATTATGAACTATAAATCAATTATCCGATTATCCCAATTATTATGTTCATCAATTGTTAATGTGAACTCTCAAATGCCAAAAAGCCATTTTCCAAGTGATCAATTGCCTTCTATTTAATCCAGATTAATTTTGCTATATTCCTATGCAAAACAATTGAATTAAACTCATTATAATCCCAATTCCTTATGTGTTACATGCTGCAAAAAAGATATTTCCATTCTATTCACAAACCTAATTATTCACCTCGCAAATAACTCAAGTCACATGTCACCATGCCCAGCTTCTAACCCTAGAATTCTCTTCCAATTCCTTCTAGAGTAACAAAGTAATTATCGATCGATAATTAATCAATAAGCATAAGGCAAGATAAACAACTCACTTTTGATACAAATAATTGGAATAAATTAAATAATTAATTTATAGCCATAAAAGGTTCAATTGAAATCTTAATAAAAAGTTAGTTCATAATTAATGAATTAAAACCAAGAATCCACAATTGAATAGACATTAAAAGATAAAAGTAGGATGAGAGAAGAGAATAGAATCTGCTTGTCAAGAAATCGATGCCCCCTCTCGCTCTTCGCTTCTCGATCTTCAATGGTCTCCAAGTCGCTTCAATCTCCAAAACTAATAAGAACTAGGTTATGTTCTAATCTAAAGGGGTGTTTAATCTAGGCTAAGCTATGTAATCTCCCCTTATTTTATGCCTTACATCATGTATTTATTGGTTACAAGTCTAATTTTGAGTTTAGAACAAACCCAATCCAATTCGAGTCTAAAAGGTGTCAAAATTCGCCCCAAAACGCCCAGTGCCCAACCAACCTTTTTCCCCTCCCCCAAAGACTGGGTCCCGATGTCCGAGAATTCGCTTTTATAGCGCCTACCAATGCAAAAATGAATTAGAAATAGCGCCTCAAGGTCATATACATTCTCGACATTTTCACCTCCGACGCCCTTTGGGAAAATAGCCATAACGCTCTTCGTCTCAACTCCGATTTCGATGAGTCAAGATGTTCCGGAAAGAGGAGAAGTAGATATACAACTTTCATTCTTTGAGTGTTTCAAAATATTATCCGGAGCTATAGTCAAATTGGCTCAAGTGATCAGTAAATGGCAAGTCGAAAAACGCTAATCTAGCCACCTTCAACGCCGATCCATGTAACTTTTGTCCCAAATCCTACAAAACAATATAAAACATGCTTGAATAGACACAAACACATAAAAACATCCTAAAAGACTTCAGAACAACAATAAATTAAGCTCGAATGTATCCAATTCATGTGTATAAAACTCACTCATCAAATACCCCCAAACTTAAACCTTTGCTTGTCCTCAAGCAAAAACACAAAAAATGTTATGCAATGTAATGTAATGAATCTAATCTATATGCCTACGAATCCAACAATAATGACAGAAACAAGTCTATTCAACCTACTTTAGAGAAATCAAGTAAACATGATAATACATCATATTAAAACAAATCAAGAATTTCCCAATCAATCATCAAATCTTAGATCATTATCAATCGATATAGTTCGTGTGTGCTCCACAACAATGATAACTGATATAAAATCAAATTTAAGACATAATAGATATCTTCGAAGGCATCATATAGTGCAAACTCACAAAATTCACTTAACAAGCTAAATTCAACAAAATTAAAACATCCACCAAGTTCAAGAGTCCAATCCGGATACTTATGCTTTACTTTTCATTACGGGGCTTTTTGCTCTTTTTCCCGCTTTTATTGTTGTTTTTTTTTTTTTTTTTTTTTTTTTAACCATGACTGCAGCAATGTCTCATTCCATTAGGCTAACAAAGGTCACCCCTTAGCGAAGCCACGACCAACTACTTCTGCACCATATATAAGACCTTAGGGCGCTTAGATTTTAAGATACCCCTTCTATGCATTTTCTACTCAAGTAACAAAGGCCCCAAACAAAACTAGCCACTGTAATTTTTATTTATTTTTCTTTCTTTTTTTTTTTTTTTTTTTTTTTGTTTTGTTTTGTTTTTTTTTGGCTAAGCTTATATATCCCAATTTTTTCCCCCAAACTTAAGTTTTATCTAAATTTAGCCATCTCCTACTTATTCATGTCTTTCATTCCTTCAAACTAGTATTATCCTTAAAAATCCATTATGTATCAATTTAAACTTAATCAGCTAATATAGTTGTTATTAACGTGCTAACCTTGATTATACCCGCTTCAAATAGGAAAAGATTCAATTCATAACAAGAAATCACATCAAAGCCCTAATATTCAATACTATACTTATCTACTTAACTCCAAATTTCATCATCACAAAATAGACTTTTACTATCTAATAGTTGAATCATGCAAATATAAACTAAACGCAACAAACACAAGAAACTAACTACTATTTTTTTTTATGATTTTAAAATTTTTTTTTTTTTTTAAACAAAAACCTAATGCAAAAACTAAATGTAAATAACCCAAAACATAACGAACTACAATATAAATAACTAACTATATGCAATAATGACACTAAAATGCCCCCAAACTTAAACTAGACATTGTCCTCAATGGCTACAATAGAAAAAAATTAAAGCAGAGGACTTCCCTAAAATATAGCAATCTTCCTCCTTGTCCGCTAAGTTTGGAGAATAAAGCTAAGACATGGAACAAATTGGGCACCACTTTGAATTTGACTTGAATAACTCAGAAACCATGATAGAAGCAATTTTATTAAATCCTAAATAAATGCAAATTCCAAACTACTAATATAAAACATAATAAAATTAAAAATAAAAATTAAACTTGGGTTGCCTCCCAATAAGCGCTTGTTTTACGCCTTTTTCACCGACTTTGTCTCTGGTCAACGCTATCCAATTCCTCTTCTTCGAAAAGTTGAGGAACCCTCCATCCATCTAAATAATATATCTTTTGGTAGGTTCCCATTTACGATAGCCATTGTATTAAAGTCACCTAGCATGCTTTGTTTAGATAAGATCACATTAAAGAACGCCCAAAGATCTAGGTGGTTTCTCCATTGTGTCTCATGAATATATTCGCATCGAGGCTTGTCGACACAACAATTTCTTCTTCTATCTTCTCCACTTTCATCGCACCATGGTTTCAAGGTGTACTTGCTTTTACATCACAGAGAGTATTGTCGATTTACATGACTACCAATCGAACAAGGTTTTGCAAATCTAACCTGACTCTTGAACTGTGGAGAGAAGGCACTTGAGGCATAAATAACATTGGCTCATCATCATTGGTTCTCATAATTAGTTCTTTATCGAATTTTGTTGTCATTATCCCCACTTGTTTCCTCTCTTTCAACATCTATATCATTTGGCACATCCAGCCAGTGCATTTGGTTCTGCTCACCATCACCTCCGTAATTCATGTCATGGAGCCAAGTGTATTGAAGATGGAAGTTCAACGATGTGCTATCTCGCCCCAATTGATTTTCCAGATTCTTGATTGATCGACGATTTATGCTTTGTGTATTCAGATATGTTTTTTTTGTTTCCTTTCGTGTTCCTCGTGTTTCTTTTCAGAAGCTGTAATAAATCTATCCACGACTTCTTCCCAACTTGCTTTCCACTCTGGTTGTTGTGTCTGATTTTGAAACCTGGAATTGTTTTGTTGTCTTGGGGCTTGAGCTTGAGCTTGATTGTTACTACATGAAAAATCCGGGTGATACCCCCAATCATGATGATAGTTGTTGGATAGACATAATTATTGGGGTAACCACCACCATAGTGTACCGGCTCAAAAACCGATGGCGCATCATTGACTCATATGATTTCTAAGACAATAATCACAAACCATTGCTACTTGTCATGGTGGATGGTGGACTCCATGTTTCCATTGGTCGAAGTCATGTTCGTATGGCCATTGATACGCAAAAGTCATCCATGGTATCTAAAAAGAGAGAAATATAGAGGAGAATTAAAATAAAAATAAAATGTTTAAAATTAAGACTAATTTGATTGAAATTAATATTGGTAAATAATTATTAAATTAATTCCCAAGAATCTACTTCAAAAACTTGTTGATCGATTTCAAGAATCAATGAATACGCAAGTATACACTATCAACAAGTAATAAAGTGAAAGTAGAGTATCGCTCCTAACGAGGAATTATTTAATAAAAATTACCAAGTACTAACTCTTAACCAAATCAATTTTATTTAAACAATTACAAATTGTGAATTTTCTAATTAAGAAAACTAAATTAAACAATTAAAAGAGATTAGTCTAAAAGAAAGCAAATAAACAAAACTAAGATTTGATTGAATTCAAGTAAATAAGGATTAAGACTCCAATATCCCCAATTATGAACTATAAATCAATTATCCAATTATCCCAATTATTATGTTCATCAATTGTTAATGTGAAACTCAAATGCCAAAAGCCCTTTTCAAAGTGATCAATTGCCTTTCTATTTAATCCAGATTAATTTTGCTATATTCCTATGCAAAACAATTGAATTAAACTCACATAATCCCAATTCCTTATGTGTTACATGCATGAAAAAGATATTTCCATTCTATTCACAAACCTAATTATTCATCAGGTGCAAATAACTAAGTCACATGTCACCATGCCCAGTTCTAACCCTAGAATTCCTCTTCCAATTCCTTCTAGAGTAACAAAGTAATTACTGATCAGATAATTAATCAATAAGCATAAGGCAAGATAAACAACTCACTTTGACACAAATAATTAGAATAAATTAAATAACTAATTTATAGCCATAAAAGGTTCAATTGAAATCTTAATAAAAAAGTTAGTTCATAATTAATGAATTAAAACCAAGAATCCACAATTGAATAGACATTAAAAGATAAAAGTAGGATGAGAGAAGAGAATAGAATCTGTTGTCAGCAAATCTGATGCTCCCTCTTGCTTCTTGCTTCTCGATCTTCAATGGTCTCCAAGTCGCTTCAATCTCCAAAACTAATAAGAACTAGGGTTATGTTCTAATCTAAAGGGGTGTTTAATCTAGGCTAAGCTATGTAATCTCCCCTTATTTTATGCCTTACATCATGTATTTATAGGTTACAAGTCTAATTTTGAGTTTAGGAACAAACCCAATCCAATTTGGAGTCTAAAAGGTGTCAAAATTCGCCAAAAAACGTCCAGCCCAACCAACCTCTTCCCCAGCCGGCCCAAAGATTGTTCCCGACGCCGAGAATCTGCCTTTATAGTGCCCCGGCCGCTGCAAAATGAATTAGAAATAGCGCCCCAAGCACATATATATTCATTCGATATTTTCTCGCCCGACGTCCTTTGGGAAAATGGCCATAACTTCTTCGTCCGAACTCCAATTTTGATGATTCAAGATGTTACGGAAAGAGGAGAAGTAGATCTACAACGTTCATTCTTTGAGTGTTTCGAAATAATATCCGGAGCTATAGTCAAATTAGCTCTGAAGTGACTGCTGTGTAAATAGCAAGCCGAAAACGCGAATCTAGCCACCCCGAACGTCGATCCATGTAACTTTTGTCCCAAATCCTACAAAACAATATAAAACATGCTTGAATAGACACAAACACATAAAAACATCCTAAAAGACTTGAGAACAACAATAAATTAAGCTCGAATGTATCCAATTCATGTGTATAAAACTCACTCATCAGTAAGGGTTATTATTTTTATATTTTGAAGAGATATTTTTTTTCGTATTCATATGAATATTATTATCGTTCAATATTTATTATATTCGTTTAATATTCGTAAGAAATATTATCCCCATTCAATATTCGTAAGGAATATTATTTTCATTCAACCGTTGTAAGTAAGGGGTATTATTCTTCCGTACTCATGAATAGAGTTATTTTCTTTCAATACTCATAAGGGTTGTTATTCCATTCTTTATTATTATGTTGGAATAACTCCGCCTATGCTGCACCGCATACATGGTGAAATTCTTCTGTTATTCCATTCTTTATTATTCATTTGGAATAACTCATATCGTGTGGTCTATCGCATGCCCGGTGAATTCTCATTATTATTCCATTCTTTATTATTCGATGGAATATCCCATGCTGTAAGGATTACGATGACTGGTTCCATTCTTTATTATTCTATTGGAATATCCTCGTCTGCATGCGGATTACGCATGACAGTTCCCATTCTTTATTATTATGTTGGGAATAACTTTTGTACGTGGTCTATCGTGATGCCCGTGAATTCTTCATTATTCCATTCTTTATTATTCTGTTGGAATAACCTGTCTATGTGGATTACCGCATGCATGGTGAATGATTCTTCGTATTCATGGTGAAATGATGTTCAAACTGAAGATGTGAGACTTCAATCTTGTATATGAGATTGATGGTAATGGGCAGAACTTAAACTAAGTTAGCAAGTTGTACTAAAAGAGGGAATTAATCCTATAAGGTTAATATGAATGTAACTAATTAATATTATGAATGCATATGGTATGTGTGTAGGACTTGTGGTGAACGTGAGTAGTAATCATTTAGCCTACGCACGAGGCAAGTTTTTGAACCCTACTCTTATGTTAAGCAAGTTTCCAAACCCTAATCTTACATTGAGAAAAATTCTTATTCTATACTACGTTATGATTGAGCAAGTTTTCTAATTCTAAATTCCATTGAGCAAGTTATTAAGCTTTATTATCGTTAAGCAAACTTCGTATTCCTATTTTGAATTGTTTAGAACTTAATCATTCAAGTTCATGATTCCAAATGGAATGTTCTAACTCTTTTAAAGTATTACTCTTATTATACAATGTTCATTCAATTGTATAGAGTTGAGGTTCAATCTTTGATTTGAATATTGATTCTATTGTTGTATTAAACCTTGAATAAATATTGAATCCTATTGATTCAACTAATCCTTAGTTGATGATTATTGAACTCTAAATTACCCTTGAGATCAATCCAAACCAAACTTCCTTTGGTGCGGACTTTAATGTCAAAGTTGAGTTGAACAACCCTGCTACAGGGGATTATATTACGTGATAGCATTAAGATGTTGTGCACATACATGGTATTATATAAGGGTTGATCCCCCTAAGTACGAGAATTAAGGTCCATATAGTTATACGACTGTTAAAGGTTTAAAGTAGAAATACTTAAAAGCCTGTGACATAGTTCATGGTCTAGTGACCCTCAAATGTACTTTTTATTCCTGTTCTAATATTGATTCAAAAGCCGAGTTTTCTTTTGTTCAGTATCCATTGTTTATTCGGATGTTATTATTATTTCTATTTTTAAACTTGTGGGCAATTGTTTCACTCTTGCATAATAACATTACAGCTAAGATTGAAAGAGTTGATGAGCCATCTACTAGTAAGGGCAAGGGCAAAGCAAGCAAGTGATGAAGACTTGTTTATTATTTACAAATATTAATGTTAAGACTCATTACGTTATGTTTAAGACTTATTTAAATTATGTTATGTTTCCGCATTGATATTAAGGTTAGATGACCTGAGATTGATTTGTTTAAGCTGGTGTAACCCTTTGTTGGGATGATTTCTATATTATTTATGTGTTTATTCATTTATGGGTAGTTAAATGTTATTTAATTTGATGAGTGAACACCAATTCCGTGCGAAATTCGAGTACCTAGAGTTGGAGGGGTCACAGGTTGGTATCAAAGTTGTAGGTTATAAACCTTAGGTGGGGGAAAAACCTTAGGTAGTAGTCTTATAGGAGATTGAGAACATAGTGGTGATAAACTCTTATCGAGTTCTAAGAAATGAATTCCTTAATTCATTGAAGATAATAAAAGACTTTATGTGCTTATGTGATAAACTTATGTGCTCGCGAGTATCGATTAGTAACTAAAGCTTAAAACTATGTTGTCAGGATGTCAGATGTTGGAGGATCTAGTCGAGCTGGGGAGGAGGAACCCCGAGTGCCTAGAGAGGAGGAGCACCGAGACATTCGTGTCATCCGGGAACAATTGGTACAGAGAGAGCCATCTCTATTTATCACTGTTGTAGGTCAGGAGCATCAGCCTGAGACTGATCTGGAGGAGGAGCTTGAGGAGAAAGAGGAATTCCCACCGAACTCTATTGTAGCTCAGATGTATGATAAGGTGTATGACCGTAACATTAAACTTCGAGAAGTCTGAGAATTGGAGAAGTTGGCAGATGAACGCCAGACCACTATAGGTAAAAAAATGAGCAAATCTGGGGTCTTGATGTACGTATTGGAAATGTGGAGTGGAAATTAGTTCACTTAGAGGGTGACAATGAACATCTAATGGCAGAGGTTGCAAAGCTAAAAGATGACCTAAAAGAAGAGTCCGCTAAGAGAGCAAGGGTAAGACCCCAACTTTTATGAATAAAGATTAATTTTCTCTAAATATTATTTTGAATAATAAGGTGTGGATTTGTTATAATGTTATAGTTGTGGGTAATATTTACAAATTTACAAAGTAACAAGTTGTCATTAAATATTCGTTTTGTCGAGGAATATTTGTTTTATTAGGGAATATTTGTACGATGGCAAAATCATTGGTGGACTCCACAACGGAAATACTGTCAGACTTAGAAAATGAGAGAAATAACTTTTTATAAAAATAATGGCAAAAGTTTTACCGTTAACTGTTGAAATATCTAGTGATAAAAGAATAGTATTACGCGTTGTTACACAGTAGCACACAGTATTGCACAGTGTCTTTGATTATTGATGCTTTCGTGAGAAGTCACTCAGTTTTATTCAATTATTGTCACAGTAATTGTTGTATAGTATCTCACATTATTGATTCAATTATTGTCACTCTATTTTATATTATTAAATCAATAATTGAGACGACAAAGTTATTCATATTATTATTTGCCTTATTGATGATGTCTAGAAAGTTCTGTCGAGGAAAGGGGCTAGGTCACCTAATTACACGCCAATAAGGAGAAGTCCTTATCAGAAAGCCCCCTTTTTCTTGGGAATGATTTGGTTGTCAATATTATGAGTTATAATATTAATGATGAATAATTGTTGAAAGATTTAAAATGTGTTAATTGAAGATAAAATGATTTGTGGTAAATATTTATTTAATCTTTGTTATAAATAAGAAGTATGTTATGAGACGTTTGTTATAAGTTTGGTTTATTCTATAGGACCCATATGTCATCATCTAAGAGTCACTTTCTTCAATAGTACTTGCCTTTACCAGACGTCAAACCACTTGTTGTTTCATGATGTCAAACCACTTGTTGTTTCACATTACATGCATCAAATCACTTGTTATTTCACATTACAGGCGTCAAACCACTTGTTGTTTCACATTACAGGCGTCAAACCACTTGTCTTTTCACATTATAGGCGTCAAACCACTTTTCTTTTCACATTACCAGTCATCAAGCCACTTGTCTCTTCACATTGCAAGGGCTAAGCTAGAAATCCTCTATAAATAGAAGCTTATTTCTTCTTTCATTCTTACTAATTCACTAAGACTCACAAGAGAAAGCTATAGAGGGAATCTGAGAGAAAGAAGAAGAGTATTCTGTTACTACACTATTGCAGTATCCAATCTCATACTAAGGTAAGGGGTATTATTTATTTCATATTCGTAAGAGATATTATTTTTCATATTCGTAAGGGTCATTATTTTTGTTCAATATTCGTAAGAAATAATATTTTCTTTTATACTTTGTAGCATGTAAGTAATATTATTCCGTTTCATATTCCTAATTCTACACTTATATTGATAAGTATTGCTTCTATACTCCTTAAAATTAGTAGAATATCCTTAAAATTTGAGCTTCATCCAGTATCGTTTCACAAGAATATTTTTCTGAACGTTCTTGTTAAATTTTGATCTTTTCATGCCGAGGTACTATTCACAAAGTACTATTTATGGGGTACTATTCACTCGGGTACTATTCACCCGGGGTACTATTCATGACAAAAAATTATTTCTTTTCTGTCAAAATTATTTTTACATTAATATTATTCTTGAATTTTACTCCACAAAGCAATATCATGTTGACAATTTGGACATTCTTAAACTCTGGAAAAATTAAATTATAAATCTTTAATATTTATCATTGATCTCGTTTGATTGAATTCTTATATCATTGTCATCATCCTCATGCTTATATTGTGATGAAAGTCATCTTTGGCCTGCACTGCATAGATGGACTGTTACTTGGTATGATTATGACTATGTATCGGTATAATAATGACCATTGGTGATAATACGAATATCCTTAGCTTGTAGTGCATGGATGATTCGTGGATGTGATAATAATGAATATCCTTGGCCCGTAGTGCATGGATAATTCAATGATGCGAATTATTTATTGAGTTGAGTCTCAGCGATAAAATTGATGATAAACTTTTAAACCATAGAATATAGTAGATATCATGCTCTACTTGACTCTTCTAGTGGATTGTTTGTTCCGCTGCAGTTAAACTTGTTGTCTATTGTATTCTATCAGTTTAACACTGTTGAAGGCTAACGATAATTTATTCTGCATTATCTTAGTCATAATATTCTTTACTGGGCTAGTTGAGCTCACCCTTTGCTTTCATTGTTCTCTTCAGGAAATAAGAATATAGCTGGGACTAGTCGGGAACGGAGTTATGGTCCGAGATGGTGGCTATAGTAGTCCTCACTATTTTATAAAATAGTGTGATAATAATATAATGAGAACTCTATTTGAGTTTGGATATTATCTACGAGACAATATTCGTGTTATAACTCTCAGCTTATGTTACACGACAGTTGTATAATTAAGTTTGTATTAGTATTCTGTACCATGTATTTGGCGACTCAGAATGGGTGATGTATACCTATTTTGGGGGCGTCACAGTTGGTATCAAAACTTAGGGATATTATCCCTGGCTGGGATTTGAGGCTAGAACTAGGAGGGGAGAGACGGGTAAATCCTTCGCTGGTATAACCTACCTAAGTTTATTTGTTATTTAATTGGTCGATCAGAATATAGGGATAATATGTGGCATGTCAATTAACCTTTAGTTTGTCAGTGTTTGAAAATGGCATCTGAAAATGTTGAGATAAACAATGGAGCACATGAGACCATTGAGTCATCGATGATCAATAACCAGGATAATGTGAATCAGTGAGGCAATAATCCTCAGGTAAACAACAACACTGACCAAATGATAAGCGATGGAATGTTCAGAAGCTTTTTCCAATTCATGAAACATCAGGCGAGAGAGACTCCTGTTCAAAATGCAGGTGAAAACACTGGCAACTCTCAGATGGTCACCGCTAAGCAATTCAAGGAGCTGAGACAACTGGAGTTTTTGGGAAATCCAGAACCACTTAAGGCAGAGACGTGGATTAAGCAGATCACCAAGATATTTGATGTCTTGGGATGCTCCGAGGAGCAAATGGTTCCCTTTGCCACCTTTATGTTTCGAGGAGAGGTAGATTATTGGTGGGAATCTGTAAAACGTACTCAGCCTGCCGCACTAAAGAGGTCTTGGGAGAAGTTCCAAGAATTGTTCAATGATAAGTACTTTCCTGAAAGCATTCATCACATGAAGGAGGTGGAATTCATCAAGCTGGAGCAAAACAATATGACCGTATCGCAGTACGAGGCTAAATTTACAGAGTTATCTTGGTTTTCATCCCATTTGGTAGATAATGAGGAGCGTATGACGCGGATGTTTCTAAGAGGTTTAAAACCTGAAATACGTCTATACTTCATTTCTCATAAACTTTGCTTGTATTCAGATGTTGTGAATAGGGCTCAGTTATTGGAGCGCGATAATGAGTCAACCCAACCAAAAGATAGCAGCCGTCAAAACGATAATAACAGTGGTAGCGATCATCGAAGTGGTGACAACAAACGTGGAGGAAATCAACATGCCAGAAATGGTAACCACTTCGGTGGTAATCATGGCCAAGATAATAGAAGTGGAAATTTCAAGAAGTGAAGGTTCAATAATGATGGAAAGACGTTAGCACTAGCAACTATTTTTAAGGAAGGAGAACGACCACCAATCGTATGCTATAATTGCGGAGGGGAGGGACACATCAGTCCAAACTGCATGCAGCAATCCAAATCGTGTTATAATTACGGAAGAGAAGGCCACCTAGCGCGATTTTATCGTGTAGTGAAGACAAGTCCAGCTGGGATGGTGACACCAAATACTATCCCAGATAGGTCAAAACTGGTAGTTCAAGGGAGAGCGTTTGTCGTGACCTCCAAAAAAGCGAAGAACTCGAATGAGGTTATCACGGGTAAGTTAATCATAAACTCTTGCGAAGTCTACACCTTATTTGATACCGATTATACCCATTCTTTTATTTCTCCTACTTGCGTTCAACATTTAAATTTAACTCTAGAGAAATTAGACTTTGACTTATCTGTTAAAACTCCATTGGGAGAAACCTTCATTACATCCATTGTTTATAAGTCTTGTTTGATTCAAATTGGCACCATCACGTTACCTGTCGATCTTATCTCTTTCAAAATACTTGCATTTGATATGATTTTAGTGATTGATTGGTTAACTACTCATCATGCTAAAATTGATTGTTTTTTTAAGGTTGTTAGCTTTCATATTCATAACCAACCTATTATGCGAATTCAAACAACCAAACCAGTAAAGTCAATCACAGTCATATCAAGCCATAAATCCATTCGTTTATTAAAAAATGGATATCAAGCTTTCTTAGCTCATGTCATGAATTTAAACAAAAATACGTCAAATTTGAATGATATTTCTATTGTTAATAAATTTCTTGACGTATTCCCTGAGGAACTTCCTTGGTTACCCCCAGAGCGTGAAATCAAATTTTGTATTGACCTTGAACCCGGTACAAAATCCATTTCCAAAGCCCTATATCGAATGGCTCTTATTAAACTTCAGGAGTTAAAAACCCAACTGTAGGAATTGTTAGACATCGATTCATTCATCCTAGTACGTCTCCTTGGGGTGCTCCTGTTCTATTCGTAAAGAAGAAAGATGGAAGTATGCGACTTTGTATTGATTATCGGGAGTTGAATCATGTCACCGTCAAAAATAGGTACCCGTTACCTCGCATTGATGACCTGTTTGATCAGTTGAAAGGTGCCAAATTCTTTTCAAAGATCGATCTTCGTTCCAAATATCATCAGTTAAAAGTTAAAACTGATGACATTCCAAAGACTGCTTTCAGAACTCAGTACAGGCATTAAGAATTCCTAGTCATGTATTTTGGATTGACTAATGCTCTTGTTGCCTTCATGGATATGATGAACCGAGTATTTAAAGAATATTTGGATCATTTTATAGTTGTCTTTATTGATGACATCCTCATATACTTAAAAATTCGTGAAGATCATGAGAAACACTTGGAGCTGATACTCCAAAAGCTTCGTGAAAAGAAGCTATACGCCAAGTTGAAGAAATGCAAGTTCTAGCTTAAGGAAGTAGCATTTCTTGGGCATGTGATATCAAATCATGGAATATCTGTTGACCCGGCAAAGATTGAAGCAATACAAAGCTCGGAGAAACCTAAGTCAGTGACCAAAGTACGTAGCTTTATGGGATTAGCTGGTTATTATCGGAGATTCGTGGAAGGGTTTTCTCGAATCGCCACTCCGTTAACTCAGCTGACTCAAAAAGATATAAAATTCGGTTGGAGTGTGGAATGTGAGAAGAGTTTTCAAGAACTCAAGTTGAGACTCATTTCAGCACCTGTTCTGACAATACTATCTGGTTTGGAGGGATTTGTCATCTACAGTGATGCTTCAGGTAAAGGGGTTTAGGATGTGTTCTCATGAAACATGGGAAAGTTATAGCCTATGCCTCGCGACAACTCAAAGAATATGAGAGGAATTATCCTAATCATGATCTAGAGTTGGCAACAGTCATTTTTGCTCTTAAAATCTTGAGGCATTACCTGTATGGGGAGAAAGTGGAGATCTATACATATCATAAAAGCCTCAAATATTTCTTGACCCAAAAAGAACTCAACATGCGGCAATGATGTTGGCTCGAGCTGTTGAAAGATTACGATCATACCATTCAATACCATCTTGGAAAAGCGAACGTGGTAGCTGATGTGTTGAGTAGAAGATTATATGCGGGTACGAGTGCGATATTGTCAACGCAAAGGCCAATTTTGTATGACTTACAAAGGATGGAGATAGAGTTAAAGACTCCAAGGAACCATGTGATGATGTCAAATATATAAGTAGAACTGACTTTAATCGATAAAGTTAAATCTACTCAATATTCGGACCTAGAGCTTATGCGTATGAGGAAGAAAGTACAAAAAGGTGTTATTCAAGAAGCAAGAATTGATGAAGAAGGAATACATCGAGTTAACTCCAGAATTTGTGTTCCTAACGACTCTGATTTGATGTATAAAATCACGATGGAGGTGCACAACACATCGTTTAAAATCAATCTCAAAAGTACAAAAATGTATCATGATCTTCGACATACATTTTGGTGGAGCAATATGAAAAGAGAGATCACAGAGTTTATCTCAAGGTGTCTAACCTGTCAATGTGTCAAGGCGAAGCATCAAGTGCCAAAAGGTCCATTGCAACCACTTGAAATTCCAGAATTAAAGTGGGAGCACATTACCATGGATTTCGTTACTGGTCTTCCCAAGGTTTCTTAAGCCATAGATGCAATTTGGGTCGTTGTTGATAGATTAACCAAGTTTGCTCATTTCTTACCTATACGAGAAACTTATTCACTTGAACGTCTTACTCGTATATACATAAATGAGATTATAAGACTACATGGTATGCTAGTATCCATAGTTTCTGATCAAGACCCAAGATTCACTTCACGATTTTGGGTTAGTTTGCAAAAAGCTATGGGCACGAATTTACGATTTAGTTCGGCATATCATCCTCAGACGGACGGACAGTCGGAGAGGACTATTTAAACTCTTGAAGATCTATTAAGACTCTGTGTCCTAGACTTCAAAGGAAGTTGGGACAAGTACTTGCCATTATTGGAATTCTCCTACAACAACAGTTATCAAGCAAGTATAGGCATGGCTCCATTCGAGGCATTGTATGGACGAAAGTCTCGTTCTCTAGTATGCTGGGACGAGGTGGGTGAAGAAACGGTGTTGGGACCGAAATTGGTACGCATGACAACGGAAAAGATTCAAATGATCCGACAACGTATAAAAACCTCACAAGATCGACAAAAGAGTTATGCTGATCTTCATTGAAGGGACGTGGAATTCAATGTTAGAGATCATGTGTTGTTATGTGTTGCTCCATGGAAAGGAGTTACAAGATTTGGAAAGATAGGAAAGCTCAATCCTCGATTCATTGGCCCATTTGAAATCCTCAATCGAGTAGGAACTGTGGCCTATAGACTCACCTTACCGCCAAGTATGTCTCGTGTTCATAACATTTTTCACATATCTATGTTACATAAATACGTGGAATACCCAAACCACATTATTGAATTAGAACCAGACGAGATAGCGAAAGATTTAACGTATGAAGAGGTACCTGTTAAAATCTTGGATAAGAAGGAGCATATTCTACGCTCCAAGGTTATACCTCAAGTCAAAGATTTGTGGAGTAACCACGATGTTGAGGAAATGACCTGGGAGTTAGAATCTAAAATGATATCAAGGTATCCTCACCTCTTTGACATACCAAGTACGTACACCAATTTTGAGGATGAAATTTCATAAGAAGGAGAGGTTGTAAGACCCCAACTTTTATGAATAAAGATTACTTTTCTCTAAATATTATTTTGAGTAATAAAGTGTGGATTTGTTATAATGTTATAGTTGTGGGTAATATTTACAAATTTTGCAAAGTAAGCAAGTTGTCATAAAATATTCGTTTGGTTGGGGAATATTCATTTTATTAGGGAATATTTGTACGACGACAAAATCATTGGTGGACCCCACAACGGAAATACTATTGGAGTTAGAAAATGACAGAAATAACTTTTTATAAAAATAATGGCAAAATTTTTATCGTTAACTGTTGAAATACCCGGTGATAAAAGAACAGTATTACGCGTTGTTACACAGTAGCACACGGTATTGTACAGTGTCTTTGATTATTGATGCTTACATGAGAAGTCACACAGTTTTATTCAATTATTGCCATAGTAATTGCTGCATAGTATCTCACATTATTGATTCAATTATTGTCGCTGTATTTTATATTATTAAATCAATAATTAAGACGACAATTATCCATATTATTATTTGCCTTATTGATGATGTCTAGAAAGTTGTGTCGAGGACAGGGGCTTGGTCACCTAATTGTACGCCAATAAGGAGAAGTCCTTATCGAAAAGCCCCCTTTTTCCTGGGAATGATCTGGTTGTCAATATTGTGAGTTATAATATTAATGATGAATAATTGTTGAAAGATTTAAAATGTGTTAATTGAAGATAAAATGATTTGTAGTAAATATTTATTTAATCTTTGTTATAAATAAGAAGTATGTTATGAGACATTTGTTGTAAGTTTGGTTTATTCTATAGGACCCATATGTCATCAAGAGTCACTTTCTTCAATAGTACTTGCCTTTACCAGATGTCAAACCACTTGTTGTTTCACATTACATGCGTTAAACCACTTGTTGTTTCACATTACAGGCGTCAAACCACTTGCCTTTTCACATTACAGGCGTCAAACCACTTTTATTTTCATATTACCAATCACCAAGCCACTTCTCTCTTCACATTGCAAGGGTTAAGCTAGAAATCTGCTATAAATAGAAGCTTATTTCTTCTTTCATTCTCAACAATTCACTAAGACTCACAAGAGAAAGCTATAGAGAGAGAATCAGAGAGAAAGAAGAAGAGTATTCTGTTACTACACTATTGCAGTATCCAATCTCCTAGTAAGGTAAGAGGTATTATTTATTTCATATTCGTAAGAGATATTATTTTTTGTATTCGTAAGGGATATTATTTTTATTCAATATTCGTAAGAAATAATATTTTCTTCTATACTCTGTAGCATATAAGTAATATTATTCCATTTCATATTCCTAATTCTACACTTATGTTGATAAGTATTGCTTCTATAATCCTTTAAATTAGTAGAATATCCTTGAAATTTGCGCTTCATCTAGTATCATTTCACAAGAATATTTTTCTGAATGTTCTTGTTAAATTTTGATCTTTTCATGTCGGGGTACTATTCACGTGGTACAATTCACAAAGTACTATTCATGGGGTACTATTCACTCGGGTACTATTCACCCAAGGTACTATTCATGACAACAGTTATTTCTTTTCTGTCCAAATTATTTTTACATGAATATTATTCTTGAATTTTACTCCACAAAACAGTATCATATTGACAATTTGGACATTCTTAAACTTTGGATAAATTGAATTATAAATATTTAATATTTATCCTTGATCTCGTTTGATTGAATTCTTATATCATTGTCATCATCCTCATGCTTATATTATGATGAAAGTCATCTTTGGCCCGTAGTGCATAGATGTACTGTTGCTTGGTATGATTATGACTATGTATCTGTATAATAATGACCATTGGTGATAATATGAATATCCTTGGCTCGTAGTGCATGGATGATTCGTGGATGTGATAATAATGAATATCCTTGGCCCGCAATGCATGGATAATTCAATGATGTGAATTATTTATTGAGTTGAGTCTCAGCGATAAAATTGATGATAAACTTTTAAACCATAGAAGATAGTAGATATCATGCTCTACTTGACTCTTCTAGTGGATTATTTGTTTCGCTGTAGTTAAACTTGTTGTCTAGTGTATTCTATCAGTTTAACACTGTTGAAGGCTAACGATAATTTATTCTGCATTATCTTAGTCATAATATTCTTTACTGGGCTAGTTGAGCTCACCTTTTGCTTTCATTGTTCTTTTCAAGAAATGAGAATATGGCCGGGACTAGTCGGGGAACAGAGTGATGGTCTGAGATGGTGGCTATAGTAGTCATCACTATTTTATAAAATAGTGTGATAGTAATTGTAATGAGAAATCTATTTGAGTTTGGATATTGTCTACGAGATAATATTCATGTTAAAACTCTCAGCTTATGTTACACGACAGTTGTATAATTAAGTTTGTATTTATATTTTGTACCATGTATTTGGCGACTCAGAATGTGTGATGTATACCTATTTTGGGGGCGTCACAACAAGGGCTGAAGATGCGTACGAGGATACTATTTATAACAAGTAAGCGTGATGAAGGTTGTTCTATAACCTAAAAGAGGACTAATGTAGTTGTATTCTGGCTAAGAGCTAGAATTAAGGTGTTTGAATTTCCAAGACAAAAATAAAAGCTTTCCGAAAAATTCTCCGGAAAACACTATTCATCCATTTCTGCTTGGGAATTATTTTTGAACTTCCGGGAAATATGTAACGATATAATGATAAGGAAGGATGGATTAGCTAATAATAATTCAATTGTGACAGACGCAGTTTTTTACCCACGTATTAAGTTTGAGAATGTTAAGAAAAGTGAAGATTTGAATGAATGATGATCATGTGATAAGAAAGTTATCATACGAAGGAATGAATACAAGTATAATATGAGGTATTATACAAGTATATACGAAAGATGACATAACATATATGATGAATGTGACGCCCCCAAATTCAGGTACTTGAAACCTGAATTCAGTGCTTGACGATACCATTTCTTTGAGCGGAATAATAATAATAATGTCATAAATATCAAACTTAATTTACATATCAGAGTTTTCTATATCCCAGGTACGCGACCTTAAAACATTTCATTACATGATAGATAATAAATAACATCATCTTTTTTAAGTCTAGCTATTACATAAGATAACACAAACTTATTCTGACAACGTTCCTTTCCCTTTATTCCTGGCAGAGCCCTCTGGATGGTCATACTTAACTGAAAACATTTAATTTAAGTAAGGATTAGCATTTGAGTGCCCAACAAGTAATAACAATTATAAATATTAGCTGAAAGGATTAAATGTTTTCTTTCTACTACTCTTCTACAACAAATCAAAAGTTGTGAAGTAATCTGAACAATAATAATAACATAACAACTCTCTATCAAATTTTTGAAACAACGTACTGACTATAAATAGGGTTAAGGTGACATACTATGAACATTGTTTTCCATTTTCAAATAGGTTTAACAGAACTTCATCCGCAAACCATCATAACTTACGGGCACGGGGTTGATCAACCCGTTATGCCCTGTATTGATCAATACTACATGCAAGAACGATATCATCGTTCACTCTGTCCGCCTTGGGTGCATAAAAGTTTTTCCATGTTCGGGATGTTCATATTTAGTCGGGAATCCGAACCAAAATAATTTAATTGAATACAAAAAGATTTTATCACATTTAACAATATTTCTAAATCTGTGTCTAGTTGGTCAAATTGCTTAGACGGCTTTTTCTTAACGTATACATACTGGGGATCAATAGGTGTATGTATGTATGTGTGTGTGTATATATATATATATATATATATATATATATATATATATATATATATATATATATCAACATGTGATTAAATACAATGATTATCCAAGTGGGGACACTTGAATAACCATATTTAGAAATTAACGAACAGAATATATACATCTAAATTACCATATAGTACCATGTTGATAATCAATGATAAGATATAACATATATAACAATAGGGTTAATAATCTAGTACAATAATAATATAATTCTGAAACTTCTTACTCATGTCCATTGCATAAAGAAAATGTAAAGATAGGATACTTGCCTGGTCTGCTGCTTACACAACTTAGTTCTATCATTAATTCAACAACCTATCATTTATAAGATTGTTCTATTGATTAGAATAACATATTATAACACATCATACTGTTATTTACAGTTAATACACAACCTAATCACATTGTCACATAGTTATATCAGTCATTAAGGCACAAACAAATACTTATACAGTCAAATTAACTATATAGGTTTGAATCAAATTCGATAGCATTTTGGTGTACCGACGGCTTTATCGGGTAATTACCGAGTATAAAACTCTAATCTGTAACTCAAATATTATTCTGGTTAATTAAATATCAATCATATTATTTATAAATAACTTATAATAATTTATAATTAATTATTATAATTTATCTTAATTTTTTCAAACTTTGGAACCATTATTAAATGATTTAAATATTAAATAATTCTATTATCATTAATATTTAAATAATATTAAAGTATTAATGCAACCCTTACCAAAATATCAAAGTTATTTTATAATAACTCAAAATATTTTTAAAGTATTAATCATTACCCTTAAATGATTTTTAAAACATTTAAAATTATTTTAAACAATTACCTTTAATATTTAAATATTAGGGTATTATTCACTAAAATATTAAAAGTCAAATATAATAACTTAAAATAATTTTAAACCCAATTATATCACTTTTAAATGATTTTTAAATCAATAAAATTATTTTTAATCTATTTATTTTATATTATTATTAAATAAATCTAACATCATTAATATTAAATAATTAATGAAATTTATCTTAAAATATTAAAAGTTATATTTTATAACTTAGAATATCTTTAAACTCTTTATTTTCATTTAAAATGATTTTTATTAAAATCAATTTTAAACTAATTTATTAAATATATTATTAAATAAATCTAATATTATTAATATTAAATAGTTAATGAAATTTACATTAAAATATTGAAAGTTACATTTTATAACTTAAAATATTATTAAATACCTTATTATCATTTAAAATGATTTTTAATATACAAAAATCATTTTAGTCAATTTATTTAATGCATTTATTAAATAAATTAAATATTAATAATATTCAAATAATTACTAATATTTATGAAAAATATGCCAAATTATTAAAAGTTAATTTTATAATTTAAAATAATTTTTAAAAGCTGATTTAATAATTTTTAGAATTTATTTTCTATTTTTAAATGATTTTTAGAAATTAATATAATTAAATTTAATAAGTCTGTCGTTATAGCCTTTAGCGACAGTAAGTGTCACCTTAGGTGTTCTTGAGCACCAAGAACAACGGCGATCGATGTTCGAGGGTCTCACTTTGACCACACATTAAACAACGATTCAATGTGTTTCTGGGCAAGCTAATACCTTAATCTTGTAGTACTAGTGTAATACTACAAGATCCAACAACAATCATGAACAAAATTGAATCACAATTAAGAGATAAAAGCCTTTAAAGTAGCTGTCAGAGCTATTCTTCATTTTCTGGGTTACCCAGAAATGAAGAACAGTTCGACTAGCCTACTTTGGGCCTCCACTACTTGTTGCTCGTGTAATGTTTTAGTGATCTAAGAGTTTGAGTGTGTAGCTAACATGTAGGGGTACAGATCTATTACATAAAACACATATAACAACAACACGGCAAGAAGATCTAGTCCATCAAAAGTCATCGGGAAAAGTTGTGCATACGGTTTACGGGTTTTCCGAAAAGCCAATCGATCGATGACGAGTGGTCTACTTTGACCAGTCACTCCGATCGATATATTGATGTTATGAAGGGTCTAAAGACATGGATCTAGAGTCCATCTAACAAACTACAACATGAAAACAAAAACAAGAACAAAACATCAAAAACCTGACAGATCTGGAGCCTTAAAAATCTTGTCACACGCTATAAAATGATTTCTGGGTTTTCCAGAATTCATTTGGTCATGCCCGGTCAACGGGTTTTGACCAAGAATATCATGAAGTCTACATATCCCCTGACCCTGATTTCAGTTCTAGATTAAAGATATCATAACATACTACAAGTTTAAACATTTAAACAGCCAAAACAGTAAACATGCTGAGATCTAGAAGGTCTGACATTCCTTGTCAGACAACATTTTGAAAATTTTCCTGATTCTTAAAAAAATTCAAATTCGTGCACTTAGATGTTATGGATCTAACATGTGCCAACCCAGATCACTTATGGACACTACAAACAACATATTTAAACATTTAAACATAAATCTAACATGATTTTGAAGATTAAATTTCTAGGGTTAGGTTTATACCTCTTGTAAGACCCCAACTTTTTTTTAATAAAGATGATTTTTTTCTATAAATATCATTTTTAAATATTATGGAGTGAATTTGATATAATTTTATAGTTGTGGGTAATATTTATAAATTTTGCAAAGTACACAAGTTGTTATATAATATTCGATTGGTTGGGGAATATTCATTTTAACAGGGAATATTCTTACAACGGCACAATCATTGGTGGACCCCACAACGGAATTATTGTCGGATTGAGAAAATGACAAAAATATTTTATGAAAATAATGACGAAAGTTTTACCGTTAAGCTCGCTGAAACACACGGTGCTAAAAGAAATGCGAGAATATGCGTGGTTGCATAGTAGCACACAGTGATGATTATTGATGCTTACGTGAAAAGTCACTTTCGACAGTGTTCAATTATTATTCGATAATTGTTGCATAGTATCTCACATTATTTGATTGATTATTATCGATATTTTATATATTATTAAATCAATAATTTAGATGACAAAGTTATTAATATTATTATTTGCAATATTAACGATGTCTAGAAGTTACGCGAGGAGAGGTTTCGTCACCTAATTGCGGCGCCAATAGGGAGAAATCCTTATTGAAAAAGCCCTTCTTTCTTTCGAGGAGCGACACGATCGATTAATATTATGAATTATAATAATGATGATAAATGTTATTAAAAATGTGTTTTGTGAAGCCAAGTGAATTGTTTGACTTAAATTATTGAATCTGATAGACTTCGCATATATCAACCAGTACAACACCAACACAGCAACTTACTACCAGTAGATTGTTTAATTTTGTTGGGGCTTTATTTTTTTAATAATGGCTCAACTTGCAGAAAGGTAATGCAAGAGGTCCACTTTTGTCCTGCATGTGAAAAGTTGGATTATTTGTAGCATATTCATAAAATCATGCAATTCTTGATTTATGGGTAGTTTTTTAATGTGCACTAAGGCATAAAGTAATTTAGTTTTTGTCCTACTTAAATGCAACCTTAGGATCTCAGTCTCGTGAACCAAATAGATGTGACTGGTGTTATGTATGTAATAGGTAACGTATGGGAGAGGTAATATATATATATATATATATTATATTTTATTTAAAGTTTTTGTTTTATTAGAATATTTTATTAATACTGCATAGTAAATCAATATGGACCGTCCGTTTAAAAGTAAATCAATCTGGACCGTTCATGAATTAGTTACTATTAAGTCCATTCTCCTATAAATAGAAGCTCATTCCTTCATTATTTCTTACTTAATTCACTTTGAAACTCTGAGAGAGAAACTATAGAGAAAGAAGAAAAATATTACGCTACTTCACTACTCCTATATCCAGTTCTTCTAAGGTAAGATGTATTATTTCTTTCTTTCGTCTTCATGAAGAGAACTTCTGTTATTCCATTCTTTATTATTATGTTGGAATAACTTTCTGTCATCTGAGTATCGCATACATGGTGAAATTCTTCATTATTCCATTCTTTATTTTTCCGTTGGAACATCACATGCATGTATGTTACGCATGACACGGTTCCGTTATTTATTATTCCGCTTGGAACATCCACATGCGTGTGTTTACGCATGACACGTTCCGTTGTTTATTATTTTATTGGAATATCACATGCAATGCGTTTCGCATGACTGAGTTCTATTATTTATTATTACATTAGAATATCACATACATTCATTTACGCATGACTTTGGTTCCATTATTTATTATTACATTGGAATAACTTGTGCATCGCGATCTATCACATGCAGTGATTTCTTTTGTTATTCAATTCTTTATTATACTCAGTTGGTTAAAGTTTTGGCTTTTATACTCCATGAAATTAGTTGAATATCCTTGATATTTGCGCTTCATCCAGTATCTTTTCATGGAAATATTCTTCTGAGCATTCTTGAATTTTACTCTATAAAGCAGTATCATGTTGACAATTTGGACATTATTAGTTCCTAGATAAATTAATTCTTGAACTTGTTTTATTGAATTCATATATCATTGTCATCATCCTCATGTTTATATTTTGTTGAAAGTCATCTGTGGCCTGTAGTGCATAGATGGACTTGATATGATTATGACCGAGGATTATTGATTGTAATCATGGTAGTAATGTTACAAATGATATGGTAAAAGTCCTCATTGGCCCGTAGTGCATTGATGGACAGTTTTTGGCATGATCATGACCATTGATGAATACACGAATATCCTTGGCACGTAGTGCATGGATAATTTGTGGTCGTGATACTAATAAATATCCTTGGCCGTAGTGCAGGGATGATGTGGATTATTTATTAAGCGGAGTCTCAGCGATAAAAGTGATGAAAAACCTTTTTAAATCATAAAAGATAGTAGATTTTATTCTCTACTTGACTCTTTTAATGGATTGCTTGTCCCGCTACAGTTAAACTTGATGTTTGTTATATTTTATCAGTTTAACACTGTTGAAGGTTAACGATAATTTATTCTGCATTATTGATAAGTGGATTTTATATACACTTATCCGGTATCTTTTACTTGAATTAGTTGTTTATATTCATGTGTCTTAGTTACTTTTCATGCATTTTGTGTTCATTTTGTAGGTTATACGTTTGGGAGCGGTGTGAGCGATTATTAGTAAGGAAAAACAAAGAAAATGCAAAGAAAAGCATTCCGGACATCATTTGGGCTTTCATGTTTACTTCATGTTGTTGGTTTGGAACTTAGCTTACCTTGTAGAGCGTCTTCGTAGCTTTTCGGAATATCTTGAATTATTCTAATCGGAGTTCGGATGCAAGAAATATGATCTTTGTACCAACGGACGTCGAACTTCGTTGTTTTGGTAAGTCATTTTCATAACAGTCACTTCCATCCCAATTTAAACCTTCATCCATCCCGAATTTCTCAATCCTCAAAGAACGAAAGTTGTAGAGTTCGTCGATATCTTCAATTTGATAGGTTGGAGGGCTCGTAACTCCTCTCGGATCAAAGGTTATGGCCGTTTTACCAGAGGACGCTGTGACAGAAAAATGATGCCAGCCGGGGCGGGCTTTTCCTTAGTAAAACCCCCGTCGGGGCGGGCTCTTCCTTAGTAAAACCCCCAACGAGGCGGGGGTACGCGTAAAAGAAGCATTTTTTGGCCAAATTTGAGTTCGGGAAGGATTGTTTCGATCCAATTGACTCAAGGACTTCCAAGAGGACTTAAAGACATGTAAAAGGGCTTATAGAAGGAGGAGAATAACAAGGATTAGAGATTGGAGAGATGGGAGAGATTGGAGAGATTGGGAGATAGCATTCCATTAGATTAGATTAGAGTAAATTAGATCAAAACATTAGTTCTAAATAGTTTTGGAGATTGAAGCAACTTGAAGACCATTGAAGATCAAGAGCAGGAGCTTGAGGAAGATGGAGATTTGCTAACAGATTCAATTCTTTACTCCACTCTTATTTTTATCTTTTAATGTTATTTCAAGTGTGAATTCTTAGTTTTAATTCAATGAACTAATTCTTTGTTTGAGATTACAATGGATCTTATTGTGTAGTTTATTTTAATATGCTTCGCTATTAATTATTATGTTCTATTGTGAGGATTGTCTATTGTGGTTTGGACTTAATTGTTTAATTGACTGGCCATCAATTACCGTGATAATCTATATGAACTCGAGAGATGAAGTATAGATTTAGATCTGATCATGATAGCATGTGTTCAGGATTTTGTTAGTAGCTTAAACTTGATGAGTGTTAAGGTAGAGATATGCTTGACACCGCATGTAATCAGATAGAGAACTTATTCTTAAACTTTCTTCAATTGTAATTTACATAGAGATATAGTGGGTTAGTTGATTAAGGTGTTTAACGGATTTCTATCTTAATTGTGGATTGACGTTAATATGGTATTAGTGCATCAAGATGTGGTTAATACTACTTTAGTGTTCTTGATTACCATTTCGAGATAGAGAATAATTGATGTAAGTGAAGTTGTGATCTTAAATCTACATAATCTTAATTTAACTAGTGGAATTTAATAGTAGTTTAATTTATATAATTTGAAATTCATTCATTTAAATAAGATTGAGTTGGTTACGGGTTAGTACTTGGTGATTTTTATTAAACAATTCTCTGTGGGAACGATACTCAACTTATCACTTTATTACTTGTTGACCACGTATACTTGCGTGTTGTGCGTAATTAGATTTTACCCAACAAGTTTTTAAATGCGCCATTCTTGGGGAATTAGTTTAATATTTTTTACCAATATTAATTTCAATCAAATTTGTCTTAATTTAAATATTTTTATTTTTATTTTAATTCTCTTCCTATATTTCTCTCTTTTCAGTACCATGGATGATATGCGTATCAATGGCCATACGAACATGACTCGACCAAGGGAAAGCGAGGATTGATGGACTTAATACATTTTTACATAATGTCGTACAGATTGAAGAACTTTCGAGGAAGTTGGGCGTTATCGCATGACCCACAGAGTCGAAGGATGGCAGTTACGTGTGGCTATTGTACTGGCAATCACCTGAGTAATCAATGCACCATCAATCTTGGGCCGGTACAGTATGGTGGAAACTACATTAATCAGTATGCATATGATAATTATGATCAAGTTTGGGGGTATCACCCAGATTCTTCATGGAGCTATACTTATGAAGATCAATACTCTACTCCAAATCGAACATACACATCGGAATTCTCATATCCACCTCCAATGCGACAAGAAGATAATTTAGAGTTGAAGGAATTCTTGTTAAGGATTATAGCAAACCAAGAGGAGAGGATAATGAGTCAAGAAACATCGAGCCACAATTTTCAGCACCAGATGGAACAACTCATCACCACTTCAACTCAATACATGGATTCCAAAACTGAGACAGATAATTCAAGTTTGGAAGATTTGTGGTTCAAGTTTGTAGCATCAATTGAGGAGAGGATGATTAATCAAGGGCGGTCAATTCAGAATCAAGAGATAGCAATTCAAAATCTTCAAAATAAGATAGATCAATTGACTAAAGTAAAGCAACCTTCCTCAAAACAATTGGTGTTATAATGAGGATTCCAGATTGATGAAGTGTCCGAGCCAAATCTACAATTTGGATGAGCCACAAGATGTTGGAAAAGAGATAAATGGGGATAATGACAACAAGGTTGGCGAAGAACTAACTATAAGTACTAACAAGGATGAGCCGATGTTATTAGTGCCCCAATTTCCTTCTCCACCAAAGTTCAAGGATCCGGTTAGATTTGCAAAACCATGCCCGCTAGTAGTCATGTCGGCAATGAAACTCTTTATGACATAAGAGCTAGTGCAACAATGAAGCTGTGGTGGGACGAGAAAGAGAAGATAGACGAAGAGCCCATTGTGTTTAACACACTTCCATGCCCAAATATGATCACAAACATAATGGAGATAGCATCTAGTTATTTGACCTTTTTCATGGAGATTATACCAAAACAAAGCATGCTAGGTGACTTTAATGCAATGGCTATCACAAATGGGAACCTACCAAAAGCTACATTATTTCTGATGGATGGAGGGTTCCTCAATTATCGACAAGGAATTGGATAGCGTTGATCAGACAAAGTCAGGCTAAAAGACTGTATATCAAGCGCTGACTGGGAGGCAACCCAGGAAATTTTATATTTATATGCTTTACTAGTTTATTTAGTAGATAGGAATTAATTTGCTTATTAAGTTCTCTTATAATCTAATCCACGTTCTCTCTTCATTGCAGGTATTGGAGGTTCAATGGATAGGTAAATGATCGTCGCCGCCATCGCCACCATCAACTCACGCCTAGCTAATTACAGGGAAGTTCTCTTCTACTTACCGTTATATTCTTACAATGAGGACATTGTAATTGCTAAGTTTGGGGGAGTTTAGTTTAGTTCATTATTGCATGTGTAGTTTCATGTTTATGTTATGTTATTTTGCATATGTTGTTAATTTAGTTCAGGTTTATTATTAAAAAAAAAAATCAAATCAAAAAAATCAAAAATAATAGTTAGTTACTATGTTCACCTTGCATGATTCCAGCTGTTAGATAGTTCAGTTTATTTTGGGCAATGATGAGATTGGAATTGAGTAGACAAGTATAGTACTGACTATTAGAGCTTTGATGTGATTTCTTGTTATGAATTGAATCTTTTTCTGTTTGAAACTTGTATAATAAGGATAACACAGTAAAAATAACTTGTTGATTGATTGAGTTTAAATTGATGCATAATGGGACTTTAAAGGATAATGCTAGTTTGAATGAAAGAATGACAAGAATAATTAGTGAGGGCTAAAGTTAGACAAGAACCTAATTTTGGGGGAATATTTGGGGTATATAAGCGATATAGAAAATAAAAGAAAAAGAAAAAAAGAAAAAAAAGTATGAATAAACACCGTGGCGTGCTTGTCTAGTTTTGTGGCCTTTGTTACTTGAGTAAGTAAGCCTGAGGGGATTGTCTCTACACCTAGCGCCCTAAGGTCTTAATGGTTTGGGAGTCGTTGGTCGAAAGCTCGTTAAGGTAGCATTGAAAAGCCTAAGGGAATAAGACATTGCAGAGCTATGTGTATATAAACGAAAAGAAAAAAAAGAGAGAATAATATGGGAAATAAAAGAAAAAAGCCCCCGTAGATGAAAAATAAAGCATAAGTATCCCATGTTGACCCTCGATATTGGTAATTGTTTTATTTTAGTTGAATCTAGCTTATTTTTGGATTTCTTGAGTTTGCATTGTATGATGCCTTCGAAGAGACTTGTTATGTGTTAAATTTGATTTTATATCAGTTAACATTGTTATGGAGCACACACGCACTATACCAGTAATAACAGTTTAAGACTTGATGATTGACAAGGAAATTGTTGATTGGTTTTGATATGAAGTATTATCATGTTTACTTGATTTCTCTAAGGCTGGTTGAATAGACTTGTTTTTGTCTTTACTGCTGGATTCATAGGCATATAGATTAGTTGCATTTCATTGCATTATGTTGTGTTGCTTGGGGACAAGCAACGGTTTAAGTTTGGGGGTATTTGATTAGTGGATTTTATATACACTTATCCAGTATATTTTACTTGAATTAGTTTCTTATATTCATGTGTCTTGGTTACTTTTCATGCATTTTGTGTTCATTTTGTAGGTTAAACGTTTGGGAGCGGTGTAAGCGATTATTGGTAAGGAAAAGCAAAGAAAATGCAAAAAAAAGCAATCCGGACATCATTTGGGATTTCATGTTTACTTCATGTTGTTGGTTTGGAACTTATCTTACCTTTTAGAGCGTCTTCGTAGCTTTCCAGAACATCTTGAATCATTCTAATCGGAGTTCGGATGCAAGAAATATGATCTTTGTACCAACGAACGTCGAACTTCGCTGTTTTGGTTAGCCATTTTCATAGCAGTCATTTCCAGCCCAATTTCAACCTTCATCCGGCTCGAATTTCTCAATCCTCAAAGAATTAAAGTTGTAGAGCTCATCGATATATTCAATTTGATATGTAGCAGGCCTCGTAACTCCTCTCGGATCAAAGGTTATGGCCATTTTACGGAGAGGATGACGACAGAAAAATTATGCCAAAATGACTTTTCATAGTAAAACCCTACTTGAAAGGGGGTACCAACTATGTAAATAGTACTATAGCCATTTGAGGTGGGCCCTTGACAAACCTAGACCCCGCCAGGGGCGGAAATGCAGCGTAAAGAAGCGTTTTTTGGCCAAATTTGAGTTTAAGAAGGATTATTTCGATCCAATTGACTCAAGGACTTCCAAGAGGACTTAAAGACATGTAAAAAGGCTTATAAAAGGAGGAGAATAACAAGGATTAGAGATGGGAGAGATGGGAGAGATTGGAGAGATTGGGAGAGAGCATTCCATTAAATTAGATTTGAGTAAATTAGATCAAAACACTAGTCCTAAATAGTTTTGGAGATTGAAGCAACTTGAAAAACATTGAAGATCAAGAGCAGGAGTTTGAGGAAGATGGAGATTTGCTGACAACAGATTCAATTCTTTACTCTACTCTTATTTTTATCTCTTAATGTTATTTCAAGTGTGGATTCTTAGTTTTAATTCAATGAACTAATTCTTTGTTTGAGATTACAATGGATCTTATTGTGTAGTTTATTTTAATATGCTTTGCTATTAATTATTATGTTCTGTTGTAAGGATTGTCTATTGTGGTTTGGACTTAATTGTTTAATTAACTGGCCATCAATTACTGTGATAATCTATATGAACTCGAGAGATGAAGTATAGATTTAGATCTGATCATGATAGCATGTGTTCAGGATTTTGTTAGTAGCTTAAACTTGATGAGTGTTAAGGTAGAGATATGTTTGACACTGCATGTAATCAGATAGAGAATTTATTCTTAAACTTTCTTCAATTGTAATTCACAAAAAGATATAGTGGGTTAGTTGATTAAGGTGTTTAACGTATTTCTATCTTAATTATGGATTGACGTTAATATGGTATTAGTGCATCGAGAGGTGGTTAATACTACTTTAGTGTTCTTGATTAACAATTCAGGATAGAGAATAATTGATGAGAAGTGTGTTAACTTAAATGCAGCAATAAGTGAAGTTGTGATCTTAAATCTCCATAATCTTAATTTAATTAGTGGAATTTAATAGTAGTTTAATTTATATAATTTGAAATTCATTCGTTTAAATAAGATTGAGTTGGTTACGGGTTAGTACTTGGTGATTTTTATTAAATAATTCTTTGTGGGAACGATACTCAACTTATCACTTTATTACTTGTTGACCACGTATACTTGCGTGTTTTACGTATCAATGGCCATACACGAACATGACCCAACCAAGGGAAACGGGGATTGATGGACTTAATACTTTTTTCACAATGTCAGCACAGATTGAAGAACTTTCGAGGAAGTTGGACGTTATCGCAATCAATGAGTCGAAGGATGGCGATTCGTGTGGCTATTGTCTTGGCAATCACCGAGTAATCAATGCACCATCAATCTTGGGCGATGCGATTATGGTGGAAACTACATTAATCAATTATGCATATGATAATTATGATCAAGTTTGGGGTATCACCCATTCTTCATGGAGCTATACTTATGAAGATCAATACTCTACTCCAAATCGAACATACACATCGGAATTCTCATATCCACCTCCAATGCGACAAGAAGATAATTTAGAGTTGAAGGAATTCTTGTTAAGGATTATAGCAAACCAAGAGGAGAGGATAATGAGTCAAGAAACATCGAGCCACAATTTTCAGCACCAGATGGAACAACTCATCACCACTTCAACTCAATACATGGATTCCAAAACTGAGACAGATAATTCAAGTTTGGAAGATTTGTGGTTCAAGTTTGTAGCATCAATTGAGGAGAGGATGATTAATCAAGGGCGGTCAATTCAGAATCAAGAGATAGCAATTCAAAATCTTCAAAATAAGATAGATCAATTGACCTAAGCCGTAAGCAACCTTCCTCGAAACAATTGGTGTTATAATGAGGATTCCGAGATTGATGAAGTGTCCGAGCCAAATCTACAACTGGATGAGCCACAAGATGTTGGAAAAGAGATAAATGGGGATAATGACAACAAGGTTGGCGAAGAACTAACTATAAGTACTAACAAGGATGAGCCGATGTTATTAGTGCCCCAATTTCCTTCTCCACCAAAGTTCAAGGATCCGGTTAGATTTGCAAAACCATGCCCGCTAGGTAGTCATGTCGTCGGCGAAACTCTTTATGACATAAGAGCTAGTGCAACAATGAAGCTGTGGTGGGACGAGAAAGAGAAGATAGACGAAGAGCCCATTGTGTTTGACAAACTTCCATGCCCAAATATGTTCATAAACATAATGGAGATAGCACTTAGTTATTTGACCTTCTTCATGGAGATTATACCAAAACAAAGCATGCTAGGTGACTTTAATGCAATGGCTATCACAAATGGGAACCTACCAAAAGCTACATTATTTTCGATGGATGGAGGGTTCCTCAATTATCAATGAGAAATTGGATAGCGTTGATCAGACAAAGTCAAATTTGAAAGATGTAAAACTAATGTTACCGAATCGGGAGGCAACCCAGAAATTTTTATATTTATATGCTTTACTAGTTTATTTAGTAGATAGGAATTAATTTGCTTATTAAGTTCTCTTATAATCTAATCCACGTTGTCTCTTTATTGCAGGTATTGGAGGTTCAATGGATAGGTAAATGATCGTCGCCGCCATCGCCACCATCAACTCACGCTTAGCTGATTAGAGGGAAGTTCTCTTCTATTTACCGCTATATTCTTACAATGAGGACATTGTAATTGCTAAGTTTGGGGGAGTTTAGTTTAGTTCATTATTGCATGTGTAGTCTCATGTTTATGTTATGTTATTTTGCATATGTTGTTAATTTAGTTCAGGTTTATTATTTAAAAAAAAACAAATCAAAAATAATCGTTAGTTACTATGTTCACCTTGCATGATTCCAGCTGTTAGATAGTTCAGTTTATTTTGGCCAATGATGAGGTTGGAATTGAGTAGACAAGTATAGTACTGACTATTAGAGCTTTGATGTGATTTCTTGTTATGAATTGAATCTTTTTCTGTTTGAAACTTGTATAATAAGGATAGCACAGTAAAAATAACTTGTTGATTGATTGAGTTTAAATTGATACATAATGGGACTCCAAAGGATAATGCTAGTTTGAATGAAAGAATGACAAGAATAAGTAGTGAGGGCTAAAGTTAGACAAGAACCTAAGTTTGGGAGAATATTTGGGGTATATAAGCGATATTGAACAAAAAAGAAAAAGAAAAAAAGAAAAAAAAAGTAGGAATAAACACCGTGGCGTGCTTGTCTAGTTTTATGGCCTTTGTTATTTGAGTAAGTAAGCACGAGGGGATTATCTCTACACCTAACGCCCTAAGGTCTTAATGGTCAGGGAGTCGTTGGTCGAAAGCTTGTTAAGGTAGCATTGAAAAGCCTAAGGGAATAAGACATTGCATAGCTATGTGTATATAAACGAAAAAAAGAGAGAGAATAAAATGGGAAATAAGAGCAAAAAGCCCCCGTAGATGAAAAATAAAGCATAAGTATCCCATGTTGACCCTCGATATTGGTAATTGTTTTATTTTAGTTGAATCTAGCTTGTTTTTGGATTTCTTGAGTTTGCATTGTATGATGCCTTCGAAGAGACTTGTTATGTGTTAAATTTGATTTTATATCAGTTAACATTGTTGTGGAGCACACACGCACTATACCAGTAATAACAGTTTAAGGCTTGATGATTGACTAGGAAATTGTTGATTGGTTTTGATATGATGTATTATCATGTTTACTTGATTTCTCTAAGGCCGGTTGAATAGACTTGTTTCTGTCTTTACTGCTGGATTCGTAGGCATATAGATTAGTTACATTTCATTGCATTGCATTGCATTATGTTGTGTTGCTTGGGGACAAACAACGGTTTAAGTTTGGGGGTATTTGATAAGTGGATTTTATATACACTTATCCAGTATCTTTTACTTGAATTAGTTGCTTATATTCATGTGTCTTGGTTACATTTCATGCATTTTGTGTTCATTTTGTAGGTTATACGTTTGGGAGCGTTGTGAGCGATTATTGGTAAGGAAAAGCAAAGAAAATGCAAAGAAAAGCTATCCAGACATCATTTGGGCTTTCATGTTTACTTCATGTTGTTGGTTTGGAACTTAGCTTACCTTGTAAAACGTTTTCGTAGCTTTCCGGAACATCTTGAATCATTCTAATCGGAGTTCGGATGCAAGAAATATGATCTTTGTACCAATGAACGTCGAACTTCGCTGTTTTGGTTAGCCATTTTCATAGCAGTAACTTCCAGCCAAATTTTAACCTTCATCCGACCCGAATTTCTCAATCCTCAAAGAACGAAAGTTGTAGCGCTCGTCGATATCTTCAGTTTGATAGGTTGCAGGCCTCGTAACTCCACTCGGATCAAAGGTTATGGCCATTTTATCAGAGGACGCTGTGACAGAAAAATTATGCCCGCCGGGGCGGACTTTTCCTTTGTAAAACCACCGCGTAAAAGAAGCTTTTTTTGGCCAAATTTGAGTTCGGGAATGATTGTTTCGATCTAATTGACTCAAAGACTTCCAAGAGGACTTAAAGACATGTAAAAAGGCTTATAAAAGGAGGAGAATAATAAGGATTAGAGATTAGAGAGATGGGAGAGATTGGGAGAGAGCATTCCATTAGATTAAATTAGAGAAAATTAGATCAAAACACTAGTTCTAAATAGTTTTGGAGATTGAAGTACCTTGAAGACCATTGAAGATCAAGAGCAGGAGCTTGAGGAAGATGGAGATTTGCTGACAACAGATTCAATTCTTTACTCTACTCTTATTTTTATCTTTTAATGTTATTTCAAGTGTGGATTCTTAGTTTTAATTCAATGAACTAATTCTTTGTTTGAGATTACAATGGATCTTATTGTGTAGTTATTTTAATATGCTTCACTATTAATTATTATGTTCTATTGTGAGGATTGTCTATTGTGGTTTGGACTTAATTTTTTTATTGACTGGCCATCAATTACCGTGATAATCTATATGAACTCGAGAGATGAAGTATATATTTAGATCTGATCATGATAGCATGTGTTCAGAATTTTGTTAGTAGCTTAAACTTGATGAGTGTTAAGGTAGAGATATGCTTGACACCGCATGTAATCGGATAGAGAACTTATTCTTAAACTTTCTTTAATTGTAATTCACATAGAGATATAGTGGGTTAGTTGATTAAGGTGTTTAACAGATTTCTATCCTAATTATGGATTGACGTTAATATGATATTAGTGCATCGAGAGGTGGTTAATACTACTTTAGTGTTCTTGATTAAAAATTCGGGATAGAGAATAATTGATGAGAAGTGTGTTAACTTAAATACAGCAATAAGTGAAGTTGTGATCTTAAATCTCCATAATCTTAATTTAACTAGTGGAATTTAGTAGTAGTTTAATTTATATAATTTGAAATTCATTCGTTTAAATAAGATTGAGTTGGTTATGGGTTAGTACTTGGTGATTTTCATTAAATAATGCTCTATGGAAACGATACTCAACTTATCACTTTATTACTTATTGATCACGTATACTTACGTGTTGTGCATAATTAGATTTTACCCAACAAGTTTTTGGCGCCGTTGTCGGGGAATTAGTTTAATATTTTTTACCAATATTAATTTCAATCAAATTAGTCTTAATTTAAATATTTTTATTTTTATTTTTAATTCTCTTCCTATATTTCTCTCTTTTCAGGTACCATGGATGACTTTGCGTATCAATGGCCATACACGAACATGACTCAACCAAGGGAAACGGGGATTGATGGACTTAATACATTTTCCGCAATGTCAGCACAGATTGAAGAACTTTTGAGGAAGTTGGACGTTATCGCAGCCCAACAGAGTTGAAGGATGGCAGTTACATGTGGCTATTGTGCTGGAAATCACCCGAGTAATCAAAAATAATAGTTAGTTACTATGTTCACCTTGCATGATTCCAGCTGTTAGATAGTTCAGTTTATTTTGGCCAATGATGAGGTTGGAATTGAGTAGACAAATATAGTACTGACTATTAGAGCTTTGATGTGATTTCTTGTTATGAATTGAATCTTTTTCTGTTTGAAACTTGTATAATAAGGATAACACAGTAAAAATAACTTGTTGATTGATTGAGTTTAAATTGATGCATAATGGGACTCTAAAGGATAATGCTAGTTTGAATGAAAGAATGACAAGAATAAGTAGTAAGGGCTAAAGTTAGACAAGAACCTAAGTTTGGGGGAATATTTGGGGTATATAAGCGATATTGAAGAAAAAAAAGAAAAAGAAAAAAAGAAAAAAAAAGTATGAATAAACACCGTGGCGTGCTTGTCTAGTTTTGTGGCCTTTGTTACTTGAGTAAGTAAGCCCGAGGGGATTGTCTCTACACCTAGCGCCCTAAGGTCTTAATGGTCTGGGAGTCATTGGTCGAAAGCTCGTTAAGGTAGCATTGAAAAGCCTAAGGGAATAAGACATTGCATAACTATGTGTATATAAACGAAAAGAAAAAAAAAGAGAGAATAAAATGGGAAATAAGAGCAAAAAGCCCCCGTAGATGAAAAATAAAGCATAAGTATCCCATGTTGACCCTCGATATTGGTAATTATTTTATTTTAGTTGAATCTAGCTTGTTTTTGGATTTCTAGAGTTTGCATTGTATGATGCCTTCGAAGAGACTTGTTATGTGTTAAATTTGATTTTATATCAGTTAACATTGTTGTGGAGCACACACGCATTATACGAGTAATAACAGTTTAAGACTTGATGATTGACTAGGAAATTGTTGATTGGTTTTGATATGATGTATTATCATGTTTACTTGATTTCTCTAAGGCCGGTTGAATAGACTTGTTTCTGTCCTTACTGCTGGATTCGTAGGCATATAGATTAGTTGCATTTCATTGCATTGCATTGCATTATGTTGTGTTGCTTGGGGACAAGCAACGGTTTAAGTTTGGGGGTATTTGATAAGTGGATTTTATATACACTTATCCGGTATCTTTTACTTGAATTAGTTGCTTATATTCATGTGTCTTAGTTACTTTTCATGCATTTTGTGTTCATTTTTTAGGTTATACGTTTGGGAGCGGTGTGAGCGATTATTGGTAAGGAAAAGGAAAGAAAATGCAAAGAAAAGAAATTCGGACATCATTTGGGCTTTCATGTTTTCTTCATGTTGTTGGTTTGGAACTTATCTTACCTTGTAGAGCGTCTTCGTAGCTTTCCGGAACATCTTGAATCATTCTAATCGGAGTTCGGATGCAAGAAATATGATCTTTGTACCAACGGACGTCGAACTTCGCTGTTTTGGTTAGCCATTTTCATAGCAGTCACTTCCATCCCAATTTCAACCTTCATCCATCCCGAATTTCTCAATCCTCAAAGAACAAAGGTTGTATCGCTCGTCGATATCTTCAATTTGATAGGTGGCAGGCCTTGTAACTCCACTTGGATCAAAAGTTATGGCTATTTTACCAGAGGACGCTGTGACAGAAAAATTATGCCCGCCGGGGCGGACTTTTCCTTAGTAAAACCCCCACCGGGGCGGGAGTACCAGCTGTAAAACAGTACTATAGCCCACCGGGGCGGCCCCTTGACAAGCCTAGACCCCCGTCGGGGCGGGGGTACGCGTAAAAGAAGCGTTTTTTGGCCAAATTTGAGTTCGGGAATGATTGTTTCGATCTAATTGACTCAAGGATTTCTAAGAGGACTTAAAGACATGTAAAAAGGCTTATAAAAGGAGGAGAATAATAAAGATTAGAGATTGGAGAGATGGGAGAGATTGGGAGAGAGCATTCCATTAGATTAAATTAGAGAAAATTAGATCCAAACACTAGTTCTAAATAGTTTTGGAGATTGAAGTACCTTGAAGACCATTGAAGATCAAGAGCAGGAGCTTGAGGAAGATGGAGATTTGCTGACAACAGATTCAATTCTTTACTCTACTCTTATTTTTATCTTTTAATGTTATTTCAAGTGTGGATTCTTAGTTTTAATTCAATGAACTAATTCTTTGTTTGAGATTACAATGGATCTTATTGTGTAGTTTATTTTAGTATGCTTCACTATTAATTATTATGTTCTATTGTGAGGATTGTCTATTGTGGTTTGGACTTAATTGTTTAATTGACTGGCCATCGATTACCGTGATAATCTATATGAACTCGAGAGATGAAGTATAGATTTAGATCTGATCATGATAGCAAATGTCCAGGATTTTGTTAGTAGCTTAAACTTGATGAGTGTTAAGGTAGAGATATGCTTGACACCGCATGTAATCGGATAGAGAACTTATTCTTAAACTTTCTTTAATTGTAATTCACATAGAGATATAGTGGGTTAGTTGATTAAGGTGTTTAACGGATTTCTATCTTAATGGTGGATTGACGTTAATACGGTATTAGTGCATCAAGAGGTGGTTAATACTACTTTAGTGTTCTTGATTAACAATCTGGGATAGAGAATAATTGATGAGAAATGTGTTAACTTAAATGTAGCAATAAGTGAGGTTGTGATCTTAAATCACAGCTCATGTTGTATATTTAAGATTGTATTTGTATTCTGTACCATGTATTTGGCGACTTAGAATAGGTGATGTATACCTATTTTGGGGGCGTCACAGTTGGTATCAAAGCTTAGGGATATGATCCTGGCTAAGATGTGAGACAAGAATTAGGAGGGAGAGCGGGGAATTCCTTCATTAGTATGACCTACCTAAGTTTATTATTATTATTTAATTGGTTGGAGTATAGGGATAATATGTGATATGTTAATTAACCCTTGTTTTGTGGCAGTATTTGAAAATGACATCCTAGAATGTTGAGAACATCAATGGAGCATAGGAGACCGTTGAGTCTCCACAGATCAATAAATAGGATAATGTGCATCATGAAGGCGACAATCCTAAGGCAAACAACAACACTGACTAGATGATGAACGATGGAATGTTCAGAGGCTTTATGCAATTCATGCAACATCAGGCAAGAGCGACTCCTGTACAAAATGCAGGTGGAAACACTGACAACTCTCGAACGATTACCGCTAAGCAGTTCAAGGAAATGGGACCACCGAAGTTTTTTGGAGAGCTAAAACCACTTAAGGCGGAGATGTGGATAAAGCAGATCAACAAGATATTTGATGTCTTGGGATACTCCGAGGAGCAAAAGGTTCCCTTTGCTACCTTTATGTTAAGGCGAGGCGATTCTTCGGTGGGAATCAGAAAGCGTACTCAACTGCCAAGACTAAAGATGTCTTGGAAAAAGTTCCAAGAATTGTGCAACGACAAGTACTATCCCTAAAGTATTTGGCACATGAAAGAGGTAGAGTTCATCAAGCTGGAGCAAAATAACATGACCGTGTCGCAGTACGAAGCCAAGTTTGCCGAGTTGTCCTGGTTTGCGTTCCATTTGGTTGATAATAAGGAAAGAATGATGTGAATGTTTCTAAGAGGTTTGAAACTCGAGATACGTCAATATCTTATCTCTCATAAACTGTGTTTGTATTCAGATGTTGTTAATAGGGCTCAGTTATTGGAGCGCGATAATGAGTCAACCCAACCAAAAGAGAACAGCCGGCAAAATGATAATACCAGTGATAGCTGTCATCGAAGTGGTGGCAATAAGCTTGGAGGGAATCAACATGCCAGAAATGATAACCACTTCGGTGGAAATCATGATCAAAACAATAAGAGTGGACATTTCAAGAAGAGGAGATTCAACAATGATGGAAAGACATCAGCATCAGCACCCGTAGTTAAGGAAGGAGAACGACCACCTATCATATGCTTCAAATGTTGAGGGAGGGACACATCGATCAAATCACAGCGATGCCATCAAAAGCATGTTACAATTGTGGAAGAGAAGGTCACACCGCACGATTTTGTGTCATACAATCAAGACAAGTCCAATTTGGGATGGAGGCATCAAAGGTCATCCCGAATAAGACAAACACAGTTCAAGGAGAGCGTTTGTCGTGACCTCCCGTAGCAAGGAACCCGAACGAGGTCATCACGGGTAAGCTTATCATAAACTCTAGCGAAATATATACCTTATTTGATACCGGTTCTACCTATTCTTTTATTTCTCCTACTTACGCTCAACGTTTATATTTGACTCCGAGAAATTAGACTTTGACTTATCTGTTGAAACTCCGTTGGGAGAAACCTTCATTACATCCACTGTTTATAAGTCTTGTTTAGTTCAAATCGGCACCCGCACGTTACCTGTCGATCTTATTTCATTGAAAATACTTGCATTTGATGTGATTCTAGGGATTGATTGGTTAACTACTCATCATGCAAAAATTGATTGTTTTAGTAAGGTTGTTAGCTTTCATATTCCTAACCAAACTATTATGCGAATTCAAGCAACCAAACCATTAAAATCAATCACTGTCATCTCTAGCCATAAAGCTATTCGTTTATTGAAAAACGGATGTCAAGCTTTCTTAGCTCATGTCACATATCTAAACAAAAATACATCAGTTTTGAATGATATTTCTATTGTTAATAAATTTCCTGACGTATTCCTTGAAGAACTTCCTGGCCTACCCCAGAGCATGAAATTGAATTTTGTATCAACCTTGAACTCAGTACAAAACCTATTTCCAAAGCCCATATCGAATGGCTCTATTGAACTTGAGAGTTAAAGACCCAATGCGAGAATTGTTAGACATCGGTTTCATTCGCCCTAGTACTTCTCCTTGGGGTGCTCCTGTTCTATTCGTGAAGAAGAAAGATGGGAGTATGCGACTTTGTATTGATTATCAGGAGTTGAATCATGTCACCATCAAGAATAGGTACCCATTGCCACGTATTGATGACCTGTTTGACCAGTTGCGAGGCGCTAAATTCTTTTCAAAGATTGATCTTGGTTCCGGATACCACCAATTGAAGATTAGAACCGATGACATTCCAAAGACGGCTTTCAGAACTCGATACGGGCATTATGAATTCCTAGTCATGTCTTTTGGTTTGACTAATGCTCCTGCTGCCTTCATGGATATGATGAACCAAGTATTCAAGGAATATTTGGATCACTTTGTGGTCGTCTTTATCGATGACATCCTCATATATTCCAAAAGCCGTGAAGATCATGAGAAACACTTGAGGCTAATACTCCAAAAGCTTCGTGAAAACAAGCTTTATGCCTAGTTGAAGAAATGAAAGTTCTGGCTTGAGGAAGTAGCATTCCTTGGGCACGTGGTATCAAGTCATGGAATATCTGTTGACCTGGCAAAGATTGAAGCTATTCAAAGCTGGGAACACACTAAATCAGTGAACGAAGTACGTAGCTTTCTCGGCTTAGCTGGTTATTATCGGAGATTCGTATAGGGGTTTTCTCAAATCGCTACTCCATTAACTCAGCTGACTCGAAAAGATATAAAATTCTGTTGGAGTGAGGAATGCGAGAAGAGTTTTCAAGAACTCAAGAGAAGACTCATTTCATCACCTGTTCTGATAATACCATCTGGTTCGGAGGGATTTGTCATCTACAGTTATGCTTCGGGTAAAGGGTTAGGATGTGTTCTCATGTAACATGGGAAAGTCATAGCCTATGCCTCTCGACAACTCAAACAATATGAGAGTAATTATCCTATTCATGATCTAGAGTTGGCAGCAGTTGTTTTTGTACTAAAGATTTGGAGGCATTACTTGTATAGGGAGAAAGTGGAGATCTTTACGGATTATAAAAGCCTCAAATTTTTCTTCACTCAAAAGGAACTCAACATGCGACATCGACGTTGGCTTGAACTGTTGAAAGATTATGATCATACCATCTAATACCATCCTGGAAAAGCGAACGTGGTAGCTGGCGCATTGAGTGGAAGATCATATCTTGAATGCGAAAAGCGATATTGTCAACGCAAAGGCCCATTTTGTATGACTTGCAAAGGATGGAGATAGAGATAAAGATTCTAATAAAGTTAAAGCTGCTCAAGCTACAGACCTGGAGCTGATGCGTATTAGGAAGAAAGTACAAGAAGGTGCTATGTCGGAAGCAAGAATCGATGAAGAAGGAATACTTCGAGTCAACTCTAGACTTTGTGTTCCTAATGACCTTGAGTTAAATTATAAAATCATGATGGTAGCGCATAACACACCGTTTTCAATCCATCCTGGGAGTACCAAAATGTATCGTGATCTTCAACATACATTTTGGTGGAACAATATGAAGAGAGAGATAACACTATTTATCTCAAGGTGTCTAACTTGTCAACGAGTCAAGGTGGAACATCAAGTACCAAAAGGTCCATTGCAACCACTTGAAATTCCAGAATGGAAGTGGGAGCACATTACCATGGATTTCGTTACTGGTCTTCCCATGGTTTCTCAAGGCATAGATGCAATTTGGGTCATTGTTGATAGATTGACCAAGTCTGCTCATTTCTTACCAATATGAGAAACTTATACACTTGAACGTCTTACTCGTATGTACATAAACGAGATTGTAAGACTACATGGTATGCCAGTATCCATAGTTTCTGATCGAGACCCAAGATTCACTTCACGATTTTGGGTTAGTTTGCAAAAAGCTATGGGCACGAATTTATGAATTAGTTCGGCATATCATCCTCAGACGGACGGACAATCAGAGAGGACTATTCAAACTCTTGAAAATTTATTAAGACTCTGTGTCCTTGACTTCAAGGGAAGTTGGGACAAGTTCTTACCATTGGTGGAGTTTTCCTACAACAACAGTTATCAAGCAAGTATTGGCGTGGCTCCATTCGAAGCGTTGCATGGAAGAAAGTGTCGTTCTCTAGTATGTTGGGATGAGGTGGGTGAAGCAACTATGTTGGGACCGAAGTTAGTACGTATGACTACGAAAAAGATTTAAACGATCCGGCAAGATATAAAAATCTCACAAGATTGAGAAAAGAGTTATACTGATCTTCATCGCAAGGACGTGGAATTCAATATTGGAGATCATTTGTTGTTACGTGTTGCTCCATGGAAAGGAGTTACGAGATTTAGAAAGAGAGGAAAGCTTAATCCTCGATTCATTGGCCCATTTTTAATCCTCGATCAATATTTGAATTCTTATATCATTATTTTGACGCCCCCAAAAAAGGTATACATCACCCATCTTGGGTCGCCACTTACATGGTACAAAATTTAAATACAACTTAATTATACAACAGTCGTGTAAAATACGACAAAATATAATCTAAGAGTTTTAAAAAGAATATTGTCATCTAGATAATATCCACACTCAATGGAGTCCTCATTACACTTATTGTCACACTATTTAACAGAAAAGTGAGGACTACTAATGTTATTATCTGGACCGTCACTCCGTTCCCCGACTAGTCCCGTCTACATTCTCATTTCCTGAAGAGAACAATGAAAGAAAGGGTGAGCTCAACTACCCCAGTAAGAAATATTATGACTAAGATAATGCAGAATAAATTATCATTAGCCTTCAACAATGTTAAACTGATAAAATACAATAGACATCAAGTTTAACTGCAGCGGAATAAGCAATCCATTAGAAGAGTCGAGTAGAGCACAATATCTATTATCTTCTATGATTTAAAATGTTTTCATCAATTTTTATCGCTGAGACTTAGCTTAATAAATAAAGCACATCATCGAATCATCCCTGCACTACGGGCCAAGGATATTCATTAAATCATCAAAGGTCATGACTATCTTAAATAATCCTCGTTATAATCATACCAAAAAGCATCCATCAATGCACTCACCAACCAATGAGGATACTGCATATACAAAGTTATTTCCAATGTAATAATAATAATGGAACGGGTCATGCGTAAACGCACCGACATGATATTCCTAAACGTAATAATAAATAATGGAACCCGGTCCGTACATAACGCACGCATACATGATATTCAAACGAATAATAAATGATGGAACCAGTCCCATAAGCGCATGAATGAGGATATTCCGATAGAATAATAAAGAACAAAATAATAGAAGAATTTCACCATGTATGCGGTACTTTGCATAAACAGGTTATTCCAACATAATAATAAAAAAATGGAATAACAGTATAATTTCACCATGTATGCGGTACTTCGCATAAACAGGTTATTCCAACATAATAATGAAGGATGGAATAATAGAAGAATTTCACCATGTATGCGGTACTTCGCATATACAGGTTATTCCAACATAATAATAAGGGATGAAATAACAATAGCTCTTTCATGAATACGAAAAGAAATAATACCCTTACCTTAGAAAGAGCTGGATCTTTGGAGTAGAGAGGTAGCAGACTTCTCTTCTTCTTTCTCTATAATTTTTCTCTATAATAATTGCTCTATAGCTTTAGTGAATTGGTAAGAAATGAAGGAAGAATGAGCTTCTATTTATAGGAAAATATAGTTTCGATAATTGCACGTTTTGGGGCTCGAAATATTACAGTATAATACCTTCCTCTTTTTCTTCCTTTTTAATTTAGTCCTGCAAGTATTATGAAACTTGCACCACCTCCCCTAATAGTAAATAATGTGATTCAATAGTAAATCATGTGAACAAATAGTTCTAAACATGTGAATATACGAATTACAGTATAATACCTCCATCTATACCTCCATTTTTAACTTAGTCATGCAAGTATTATCAATCTTGCACCAACTCCCCTAATAGTAACAAGAATGTGAATCAATAGTACACACATGTGAACAAATAGTTATAATCATGTGAATTAATAGCAATTAATTGCTCATTTATCCGATTAATTACCCAACTGGTCAGTATAACTTCCAGACATTAATTAATACCAAAATAAATGTTGAGTTCCACTAACACTAATAATTCCAACACAATGGAACTATCAATTTCATCTTAAATCAACACGAACTTATTCATCATTAATATCATAACTCACAATATTTAACAACTAGGTCGTTCTCAGGACAGAGGGGGCTTTACGATAAGGATTTCTCTTTATTGGCGCACAATTAGATGACCAAACCTCTCATTGACAAAACTTCTAGACATTGTAAATATTATAATTTAATAATATGAATAACTTTGTTGCCTCAATTATTGATTTAATAATATAACATATTATACAGATGATACTGTGACAATAATCGAATCCATAATATGAGAGATATGATGCATCAATTACTATAGCAATAATTGAGTATAACTGAGTGACTTCTCACGTAAGCATCAATAACCAATACCGTGTGCTACTATGTAACCACGCCAGACATTCTTTATACTTTTACTAATAGAGTAGTTCAACAGTTTTAATTGTAACACTTACATTTATTATTTTTATAAAATGACAATTCTGTTGTTTTTATTACTACGACAATACTTCCGTTGTGGGTTAACCAATGATTGTGCCGTCATATAGATATTCCTAACAAAAAGAATATTCCCTGACCAGACGAATATTTTATAACAACTTTCATACTTTACAAAATTTAAAAATTCTACCCACAACTATAACATTATATCAAATCCACACCATAATATTCAAAAAAATATTTTGAGAAATTTAAATCTTTATTCATAAAAATTTGGGGTCTCACAATCTCCCCTCCTTATGAAATTTCGCCCTCAAAATTTATGTACGTACCTGGTATGCTGAAGAGATGAGGATACCTTGACTTCATTTCATATTCTAACTCTTGAGGTATAACCTTTGAGTGTTGAATACGATCCTTCTTATCCAAGATTTTAACACGTATCTCCTTATACGTTAAATCTTCTGCTATATCGTCTAGTTCTAATTCAATAATGTGGTTCGGGTCGTCCACATAATTACGTAACATCGATACGTGAAAAACATTATGAACATGTGACATACTTGGCGGTAAAACAAGTCTATAGGCCACAGTTCCTACTCAATCGAGGATTTTAAATGGGCCAATAAAATCGAGGGCTGAGATTTCCTCTCTTCATCGATTCTTACTTCTAGAATAACGCCCTCTTGAACCTTTTTCTTCACATTTATCAGCTCTGAGTATGTAGCGTGCACGACTTTAACTTTATCGATTAAAGTCGATTCTACTCGTATATTCGTTATCTTCACGTGGGTCCCTAGAGTCTTTAACTCTATCTTCATCATTTGTAAGTTATACAAAATGGGTTTTTGTGTTAACAACATTGCACTTGTAAACGCATACGATCTTCTATTCAATGCGTCAGCTACCACGTTCGCTTTTCCACGATGATATTGAATGGTACGATCGTAATCTTCAACAGCTCGAGCCAACGTCTTTGGTGCATTATACGTTCGTTTTCGTTGAAGAAATATTTGAGGGTTTTAGAAATGGGTTTTGTACTGGGGTCAATACAAAATTAGATTTCACGCTCTAGGGGTAGGCCAGGAAATTCTTCAGGAATACGTTAGGAAATTTATTAACGATAGAAATATCATTCAAAACTGTGACTCTCATCCAAGACTTGGATAGCACATGTAATGAAGGTTTCTCCTAACGGAGTTTCAACCAATAAGTCAAAGTCTAACTTCTCCGGAGTCAAATTTAAACGTTGAGCGCAAGCAAGAGAGATAAAAGAATAGGTAGAACCAGTATCGAATAAGGTATAGACTTCGCAAGCATTTATGATTTACTTACCCATGATAACATCATTTGGGTTACTCGCTTTTTGAGAAGTCGCGAAAAACGCTCTCCCTGAAACCACCGACTTTGTTTTGTCCGTATCCGCCTTTGGTGCCACCGTCCCAGCTGGACTTGACTTTGGTGCACGACAAAATCGGGCTAGGTGACCTTCTTTTCTTGAAATTTCCACTTCTATTATCTTGGCCATGATTACCACCGAAGTGGATACCATTCTTGCCATGATAATTTCCCCCACGATGGTTATCATTGTTCCGATGGTCGTTGCCACCGGTACGATTATTATCATGTTGTTGTTCGTTACCTTTTGGTTGTGCTGACTTATTATCGCGCTCCAATAACTGAGCCCTCTGAATACAAACACTGTCACAAAACAAGGGTTAATTGACATATCACATATTATCCCTATACTCTGACTGACCAATTTAAATACCAAATTAACTTAGGTAGGTCATACTATCGAAGGAATTCCTCGTCTCTCCCCTCCTAGTTCTTGTCTCACATCTCAGCCAGGGATCATATCCCTAAGCTTTGATACCAACTGTGACGCCCCCAAAACAAGGATACATCACCCATCTTGGGTCGCCACTTACATGGTACAAAATTCAAATACAACTTAATTATACAACAGTCTTGTAAATTATGATAAAACCTAATCTAAGAGTTTTAATAAGAATATTGTCATCTAGACAATATCCATACTCAATGGAGTCCTCATTACATTTATTGTTACACTATTTAACAAAATAGTGAGGACAACTAATGTTATCATCCGAATCACTCACTTTCCCAGACTAGTCCCATACATTCTCATTTCACGAAGAAACGGTGAAAGAAAGGGTGAGCTCAACTAGCCCAGTAAGAAATATTATGACTAAGATAATGCAGAATAAATTATCATTAGCCTTCAACAATGTTAAACTGATAAAATATAATAGACATCAAGTTTAACTGCATCAGAATAAGCAATCCATTAGAAGAGTCAAGTAGAGCATAATATCTATTATCTTCTATGATTTAAAATATTTTCATCAATTTTTATCACTGAGACTCAGCTTAATAAATAAACCACATCATCGAATCATCCCTGCACTACGGGCCAAGGATATTCATTAAATCATCAATGGTCATGACTATACCGAATAATCCCTGGTCATAATCATACCAAAAACTGTCCATCAATGCACTACCGGCCAATGAGAACTTTTACCACATCATTCATTATATTAGGGTCATGATTACCGAATAATCCCTGGTCATAATCATACCAAGTCCATCTATGCACGTAAGCCAAAGATGACTTTCATTATAATATAAGCATGAGGATGATGACAATGATATAAGCAAAAATCAAACGAAATCAAGGATAAATATTAAAGACTTTAAATTTATCCAAATATTATCAATCACTTAATAAACTCATAATCTAATATTATTAATATTATAATAATATTTTAATCACTTCTCAAACTTATAAACAATTTATTTCAATTGTTTACACTTTTACACATAATGCATTTAATCATTCAAAATGCCATACTATAAGATCTCATCACCAAAGTGATCAAATCCTTTATCAAAATCAAGATATACCTATATATAGGATTCCCAAGCCATAAAATCCTATTTTCCAATTTTGTTACTTCACATAACATATTTAACTCATTTACTCATAACTAGATTATTTTCATGAAAAATACCAAATCAGTCCCAAAAATATTTCTTTTATGGGATTTAGCAGAATATAGTCCCATATTAAACATATATTTTTCTCGGAATTTTTAAAATTCATTTACTATTTTTCAAAAATCAATTTCTAATTAATTCCTTAAGAAATTAGCTACCTCAAGGTTAACTCCAGAAATTCCCAAATCTTGGTAGGATCTTACACATGTTAACATGAGCTTCCAATTTAAATTTCATGGTCATCGGAGTTATAAAACTCCAGTTATAGCATTTTTCGTCGGAAAAACCTAAATATTAAAATGGTCATAACTTGCTCATTTTAAATCAGAATGAGCTCATTTTTGGACAGGAGGTACTTTATACCATATATTTCTATATCCCAAAAGGCCGGAATATTTCTCACAAATTAAGTGGCCGAAAATGCCCTTTTAAAAATCTGGGCAGTAGCTTTTTTGAAATTGGCAGTTTTTGACTCCTTCGCTAAAATCAGTCCACACAAAAATTTACAATACCTTTTCTAGTGATTCCACTTGGATAAGTTAGAAAACTCATAGATATAACTCTTGAACTTGACCACACTCAAAAATTCAAAATATAACAGGAGATATGGTTAATTGAATTTCATGTTCCATTTTCACCAAAATCTAATTTTTCAACCCTTTGTGATTTCTAAGAAACTTTCATGTTTTCACATAATAACCAACATAACTCATCATGACAATAACATAATAATTAAATAAAACAAGTTCAAGGATAAATTTTAAAGATTTATCAGTTAATTTATCCTGAACTCAATAACGTCTGAATTGTCAACATGATACTACTTTGTAGAGTAAAATTCAAGAATGCTTAGAAGAATATTTCCATGAAAAGATACTGGATGAAGCGTAAATATCCAGGATATTCTATTAATTTCATGGAGTATAGAAGATAAAACTTTAACCAACTGAGTATAATAGAATATACGAAACTGCAAATGGATTTTCACCCTTAATGCAGTAATCCACGATATCTGATCATTTCCACAATTTAATAAGGAATGAATACAAAGGATCATTCACCATGCATGTGGTAATCCACATAGACATGTTATTCCAACAGAATAATAAAGAATGGAATAACAGAATGATTAACCATGTGTGCGATAGACTGCACTGACAGGTTATTCCCATCTGAATAATAAATAATGGAACCAGGTCATGCGTAAACGCACTGACATGATATTTCGATAGAATAATAAATAATGGAACCAAAGTCCCGCGTGAACGCTTTGTACTGAGGATATTCGGCGAATAATAAATGATGGAACCAGTCCTGTAAACGCACGCATGAGGATATTCCTAAGCGTAATAATAAAGAATAAAATAATAGAAGAATTTCACCATGTATGCAAGATTACATAAATAAAGTTATTCTAACATAATAATGAAAAAATGGAATAACGAATAATTTCACCATGTATGCGGATTTGGCCATGCAGTTATTCAACATAATAATGAAGGATGGAATAATGTAAGAATTTCACCATGTATGCGGTACTTGAGCATATACGAGTTATTCCAACATAATAATAAGGGATGGAATAACAATAGCTCTCTTCATGAATACTGAAAGAAATAATACCCTTACCTTAGAAAGCTGGATCTTCGGAGTAGAGAGGTAGCGGACTTCTCTTTTCTTTCTCTCTATAATTTTCTCTATAATAATTGCTCTATAGCTTTAGTGGATTGGTGAGAAATGAAGGAAGAATGAGCTTATTTATAGAAAAATATAGTTTCGATAATTACACGCTTTTGGGGCTCAAAATATTCAGATAATACCTTCCTCTTTTTCTTCATTTTTAATTTAGTCCTGCAAGTATTATCAAACTTGCACCACCTTCCCTAATAGTAAATAATGTGATTCAATAGTAACTCATGTGAACAAATAGTTCTAAACATGTGAATATACGAATTACAGTATAATACCTCCATCTATACCTTCATTTTTAACTTAGTCATGCAAGTATTATCAATATTGCACCAACTCCCCTAATAGTAACAAGAATGTGAATCAATAGTACACACATGTGAACAAATAGTTATAATCATGTGAATTAATAGCAATTAATTGCTCATTTATCCGATTTATTACCCAACTGGTCAGTATAACTTCCAGACATCAATTAATACCGAAATAAATGTCGAGTTCCACTAACACTAATAATTCCAACACAATGGAACTATCAATTTCATCTTAAATCAACACGAACTTATTCATCATTAATATCATAACTCACAATATTTAACAACTAGGTCGTTCCCAGGACAGAGGGGTCTTTACGATAAGGATTTCGCCTTATTGGCGCACAATTAGATGACCAAACCTCTCATTGACAAAACTTCTAGACATTGTAAATATTGTAATTTAATAATATAAATAACTTTGTTGTCTCAATTATTGATTTAATAATATAACATATTATACAGATGATACTGTGATAATAATCGAATCCATAATATGAGAGATATGATGCATCAATTACTATAGCAATAATTGAGTATAACTGAGTGACTTCTCACGTAAGCATCAATAACCAATACTGTGTGCTACTATGTAAGCATGCGTATTACTGTACTTTTACTACCGAGTAGTTCAACAGTATTAACGGTAACACTTCCGCTGTTATTTTTATAAAATGATAATTCTGTTGTTTTTATTACTACGACAATACTTCCATTGTGGGTTAACCAATGATTGTGCCGTCGTATGGATATTCCTAACAAAAAGAATATTCCCTGACCAGACGAATATTTTATAACAACTTGCATACTTTACAAAATTTATAAATTCTAACCACAACTATAACATTATATCAAATCCACACCATAATATTCAAAAAAATATTTTGATAAATTTAAATCTTTATTCATAAAATTTGGGGTCTCACAATCTCCCCTCCTTATGAAATTTTGCCCTCGAAATTTACGTACGTACCTGGTATGCAGAAGAGATGAGGATACCTTGACTTCATTTCAGATTCTAACTCTTGAGGTATAACCTTTGAGTGTTGAATACGATCATTCTTATCCAAGATTTTAACACGTATCTCCTTATACATTAAATCTTCTGCTATATCGTCTAGTTCTAATTCAATAATGTGGTTTGGGTCGTCCACATAATTACGTAACATCGATACGTGAAAAACATTATGAACATGTGACATACTTGGCGGTAAAACGAGTCTATAGGCAACAGTTCCTACTCAATCGAGGATTTTAAATGGGCCAATAAAATCGAGGGCTGAGATTTCCTCTCTTCATCGATTCTTACTTCTAGAATAACGCCTCTTGAACCTTCTTCACATTCATCGCCTCCGAGTATGTAGTAGCGCGCACGACTTTAACTTTATCGATTAAAGTCGATTCTACTCGTATATTCGTTATCTTCACGTGGGTCCCTAGAGTCTTTAACTCTATCTTCATCATTTGTAAGTTATACAAAATGGGTTTTTGTGTTAACAACATTGCACTTGTAAATGCATACGATCTTCTATTCAATGCATCAGCTACCACGTTCTCTCTTCCACGATGATATTGAATGGTACGATCGTAATCTTCAACAGCTCGAGCCAACGTCTTTGGTGCATTATACATTCGTTTTCGTTGAAGAAATATTTGAGGGTTTTAGAAATGGGTTTTGTACTGGGGTCAATACAAAATTAGATTTCACGCTCTGGGGGTAGGCCAGGAAATTCTTCAGGAATACGTTAGGAAATTTATTAACGATAGAAATATCATTCAAAACTGTGACTCTCATCCAAGACTTGGATAGCACATGTAATGAAGGTTTCTCCTAACGGAGTTTCAACCAATAAGTCAAAGTCTAACTTCTCCGGAGTCAAATTTAAACGTTGAGCGCAAGCAAGAGAGATAAAAGAATAGGTAGAACCGGTATCGAATAAGGTATAGACTTCGCAAGCATTTATGATTTACTCATTTTTGGATAGGAGGTACTTTATACCATATATTTCTATGTCCCAAAAGGCCGAAATTTTTCTCACAAATTAAGTAGCCGAAAATGCCCTTTTAAAAATCAAGAGCTTTTTTTTGAAATTGGCGCTTTTGACTCTTCGCTAAAATCACCCACACGAAAAATCTACAATACCTTTTCCAAAGGATTCCACTTGGATAAGTTAGAAAACTCATGGATATAACTCTTGAACTTGACCACACTCAAAAATTCGAAATATAACAGGAGATATGGTTAATTGAATTTCATGTTCCATTTTCACCAAAATCTAATTTTTCAACCCTTTGTGATTTCTAAGAAACTTTCATGTTTTCACATAATAACCAACATAACTCATCATGACAATAACATAATAATTCAATAAAACAAGTTCAAAAATAAATTTTAAAGATTTATTAGTTAATTTATCCTGAACTCAATAACGTCTGAATTGTCAACATGATACTACTTTGTAGAGTAAAATTCAAGAATGCTCAGAAGAATATTTCCATGAAAAGATACTGGATGAAGCGTAAATATCCAGGATATTCTACTAATTTCATGGAGTATAGAAGACAAAACTTTAACCAACTGAGTATAATAGAATATGCGAAACTGCAAATGGATTTTCACCCGCCATGCTGTAATCCACGTATACAGATCATTTCCATAATTTAATAAATAATGAAAACAAAGGATCATTCACCATGCATGTGGTAATCCACATAGACATGTTATTCCAACAGAATAATAAAGAATGGAATAATGTAAGGATTCACCATGTGTGCGATAGATCTAGCGGCGATAAAGTTATTCCCATCCGAATAATAAATAATGGAACCAGGTCATGCGTAAACGCACTGACATGATATTCCGACAGAATAATAAATAATGGAACCGGTCCGGTAAATAAGCGCATAAGATATTTCGGCATAATAATAAATGATGGAACCAGTCCAGCCAGAACGCATGAGATAGGATATTCTCGGCGAATAATAAAGAATAAAATAATAGAAGAATTTCACCATGTATGCAGTACTTCGCATAAACAGGTTATTCTAACATAATAATGAAAAAATGGAATAACAGAATAATTTCACCATGTATGCGGTACTTCGCATAAACAGGTTATTCCAACATAATAATGAAGGATGGAATAACAGAAGAATTTCATCATGTATGCGGTACTTCGCATATACAGGTTATTCCAACATAATAATAAGGGATGGAATAACAATAGATCTCTTCATGAATACGAAAGAAATAATACCCCTTACCTTAGAAAGAAACTGGATACTGGAGTAGAGAGGTAGCAGACTTCTCTTCTTCTTTCTCTCTATAATTTTTCTCTATAATAATTGCTTTATAGCTTTAGTGAATTGGTGAGAAATGAAGGAAGAATGAGCTTCTATTTATAGGAAAATATAGTTTCGATAATTGCACATTTTGGGGCTCGAAATATTACAGTATGATACCTTCCTCTTTTTCTTCCTTTTTAATTTAGTCCTGCAAGTATTATCAAACTTGCACCACCTCCCCTAATAGTAAATAATGTGATTCAATAGTAACTCATGTGAACAAATAGTTCTAAACATGTGAATATACGAATTACAGTATAATACCTCCATCTATACCTCCATTTTTAACTTAGTCATGTAAGTATTATCAATCTTGCACTAACTCCCCTAATAGTAACAAGAATGTGAATCAATAGTACACACATGTGAACAAATAGTTATAATCATGTGAATTAATAGCAATTAATTGCTCATTTATCCGATTAATTACTCCATAAGTCAAAGATAACTTCCGGACATCAATTAATACCAAAATAAATGTCGAGTTCCACTAACACTAATAATTCCAATACAATGGAACTATCAATTTCATCTTAAATCAACACGAACTTATTCATCATTAATATCATAACTCATAATATTTAACAACTAGGTCGTTCCCAGGACAGAGGGGGCTTTCCGATAAGGATTTCTCTTTATTAGCGCATGATTAGATGACCAAACCTCTCCTTGATGAACTTCTAGACATTGTAAATATTACAATTTAATAATATGAATAACTTTGTCGTCTCAATTATTGATTTAATAATATAATATATTATCGAGATGATCTTTGTGATAATAATCGAATCCATAATATAGAGAGATATGATGCGACAATTCTTTGTAACAATAATTGAGTATAAGCGAGTGACTTCTCAAGTAAGCATCAATAACCAATACTGCTTTATACTATGCAACCACGCGTGTATTCTTTATACTTTTACTACTGAGTAGTTCAACAGTTTTAACGGTAACACTTCCATTTATTATTTTTATAAAATGATAATTACATGCTTTTTCTTATCAAGCGGATACTTGCGTTGTGGGTTTACCAATGATTGTGCCATCGTACAGATATTTCTAACAAAAAGAATATTCCCTGACCAAACGAATATTTTATAACATCTTGCATACTTTGCAAAATTTATAAATTCTACCCACAACTATAACATTATATCAAATCCACACCATAATATTCAAAAAATATTTTGAGAAATTTAAATCTTTATTCATAAAATTTGGGGTCTCATAATTGTCATCATCCTCATGTTTATATTTTGTTGAAAGTTATCTGTGACCTATAGTGCATAGATGGACTTGGTATGATCATGACCGTAATGTTACAATTGATGTGCTAAAAGTCCTCATTGGCCTGTAGTGTATTGATGGACAGTTGTTGGCATGATCATGACCATTGATGAATACATGAATGTCCTTGGCCCGTAGTGCATGGATAATTTGTGGTCGTGATACTAATAAATATCCTTGGTCGTAGTGTAGGGATGATGTGGATTATTTATTAAGCTGAGTCTCAGCGATAAAAGTGATGAAAAACCTTTTTAAATCATAAAAGATAGTAGATTTTATTCTCTACTTGACTCTTTTAATGGATTGCTTGTTCCACTGCAGTTAAACTTGATGTTTGTTATATTTTATCAGTTTAACACTATTGAAGGCTAACGATAATTTATTCTGCATTATCTTAGTCATAATATTTCTTACTGGGCTAGTTGAGCTCACCCTTTCTTTCACTGTTCTCTTCAGGAAATGAGAACGTAGCCGGGACTAGTCGGGGAACGGAGTGACGGTCCAGATGATATCATTAGTAGTCCTCACTATTCTATGAAATAGTGTGATAATAAATGTATTGAGGACTTATTTTAAGTTTGAATACTGTCTAGAAGACAATATTTGTATTAAAACTCACAGCTCATTTTGTATATTTAAGATTGTATTTGTATTCTGTACCATGTATTTGGCGACTCAAAATAGGTGATGTATACCTATTTTGGGGGCGTCACACCTCTTATGAACAAAATCTTGAATCTGACTTCTTGATCTGTTATGGGTGGACTTGGGACTTGATTAGGGACTGGTCTAGCAAAGGGAATTTCGGAGGTTTGGGTGTGAGAGAAGTGAGTTGAGTGTTGGTAAGCAAAATGAGCAAGTTAGTAACCTTTCTCTCTCCAATTCTATTTATAACATGTTGAAATGCTTAGGGATGATCATGTTTATCAGCTTTTGATTGATTAAAGGCTATTACTTGACCACATGGCTAGCTAGAGTTGGTCACCAACTAAAGTTATGACAAGTTTTACAAGTTATCTATTAAATAAAACAAGAAGGGCAATTTGGTCATTTGGCTTTTACTTTTAGTGGCAAAGTTGTCAATTCATTGTAACCCTTAGGCTTTGACCCTTAGGGTTTAACCCTAAGGTTTCCTAAGCTCTAAATCTAAGATTGTGTATTAAGGGTAAAATGAGAATCTTAGTTTCTAGAAATGTGAATTAGGGTTCCCTAATTGAATTAGGTTTCCTAATCACTTTAGACTTGTAAAGTAGACTTTATAATGTACTAATCACCATAAGTTTGCTAAATTTGTAATTAGGGTTTATAACTTAGCAATTAGGGTTTTGATCTAGTAATTAAGGTTTCTAAATATCAATTAGGGTTTACCTAATTAACATTAAACATATAAAGGCCATTAACTACATAACACATAACTTAACATATCTTACAGTTATAGTTGACTCATGTATTGTAGTTTATCAATAATACTAGGGTTTTGTACTGTTTTACTGTATTTGTTCCACACATTAACATTACGCACATATCAGGCATGTTTATATTACTAAAATATAATTAATATTATATTATTATTTTATTCCTTATTTAAAATCCACACTTAGGATTTTGAATTCATATCTGACATAACCTTCATAGATACCATTATTAATTAAGTTAAAATAATTAACTTAACTAATATAATAAAATACATATCATATTAATCATTTCATATATACAATAATTATATTTTCATGGAAATTAAATAATAAATATTTTATTACAAAATTAATTTATTATAAGAGTATCATCTATAATGATCAATAATTCTTAAAAAAATTTATTTATAATTATTCATCTAATAAATAATTTTATTTATCACACATATACATATATATACTTACTTTGCACATATTCCCACCCTTATATATATAAAAAAATTTATTCGCAAAATTTCATATTGAAAATATTGGGTTATTACATCCACCCTCTCTTATAAGGATTCTGTCCCCGGAATCACCGCTTTAAAACCTATAGATACTAGGGCATATAGCATACGCAGTCATTTCAAGTAGATCTCGATCAGATTTGATCGAACTGATCTTTAACTACTCAACATAAAGCTTGTCTATCTAATTCTACGGAAATTTGATTTCTAACCGAACCCAAATTTTTCCTTCAAAATTTCTTTATAACATAATTTACTTATATTTAAGAAAAATCATATATATGAAAATACAATTCATACGAATAATACCTGAAGTTCAATCCTCGGCTGCTACGATATCCTGAAATGTCATGTTGAAGACTCTTGCGGTTGATTTCGTCGAAGTTGGTCCCGTTATCGCCATTATTCCACTGCCTTTTCCCGCATTCACGCTCCCTATATCCATTCTTCTTTTTGGACAGTCCTTCACCTTATGCTCCATGGATCCACACAGAAAACATCCATTGCTCATCCTAGGATTGGGGCAGTTAGGAGAGATATGTCCCTCCTGCCCACACTTGTAGCACACAAACTTACCCTTAAGACACTCACCTGAATGACTCTTCCCATAATTTTTACACTGCACAACCTGCCTCTTTACACCTTCCTGCTTGACTTGGACACTCCCAACATTGCTCCACTTCCTTTTCACACCCCTACTTCTACTACCTACTTCTACCTTCCCAGCTCCATCACCCTTATTCTTTCTCTCCTTATTATAGAGGCTCATGGCCTCACTTCCCCCTTCAGCTATGATAACCTTTTCTAAGAGTGCGGAAAACGTATTGATCTGCAACACCGCCACCTTATTGTAGAGCCAGGGTTTAAGGCCTAGCTCAAACCTCCTTTCCTTTCTTACTTCCGTATCAACTTGATGCGGAGCCAACCTAGCTAATTCATTGAACTTTGCGACATACTCCGCAACTGTCAAGTTCTCCTGCTTCAATTCTAAAAACTTCACCTCCATCCTAGCCTGCACACTAGCCGAGAAATAATTCTCAAAGAATAACGTCTTAAACCTAGTCCATGCTATCACTCCTTCTCCTGCCCCAGCTTGATTTGCCTCCCACCAGAAATTCGTCTCTCCTTTAATCATATAGGTGGCAAAAGTTGTCTTTTGCCCCTCATCTACCCTAGCGACTACAAACACTTTTTCTATTTCTTTAACCCAAGTTTGGGCTTCTATCGGGTCAGTGGTACCTCTAAATTTGGGCGGTCCTACGACCTTAAAATCCTTTAAGTTCGCAAATCGGTTGTCTGGCTGATTTCCCGCCTTTGGCATTCCATTCTGTATGGCCTGAGCTACCATGTTCGTGAAATTCTGCATCAGATTTGGTTGTTGTCCTCCAGTATTGTTGACACATTCTTTTGCCCTTTGGTTTCGAGTTTGACGTCTTGGCGGCATTTTCTGGTTAAATAAAACAAAATCTATATTTTATTAACTTATATTCTAAATCTTATCGTATAATTTTAATATTTTAAACTATTCCATTAATCAAATATAGATTCATATTCATTTAGCAATTTCAAAATACTTTATATATCATAGCACATACTACTTTAAACATCTGATATCCCTTTGTGACAACAAAATTCGGGATTCGTTGTTACAAATCATACAAAAGTGGAAATACTACATTACACATGCATACTTATCATATATGCCACACCGAACACACTTTTCCTATAGTACTTATACTACTTATTCACTACGCCTTTTCCTGATCCTGGACAACCTTTCACCCGATGACCTTCTAATCCACAAATAAAACATGCACCTAGCTTAAAGTCGGGACAATGATGAGAGACATGTCCCTCATGTCCACAAATGTAACATATCTTTTTCCTTTTTTGCATACGCCTTCATGTTTCTTGCTACAGTTTGTACACTTTTCTATTTTACTAGCGTTCTCTTGGTCATTATCGGAATTTCCTAAGTCGCGATCTTTTATCTTCCTTTTTCCCTTCTTGCTTGGAGCTGCACACGATATGTTGCTTTTAGCTCCCATGTGATCAATTTGGATCTTAAGCTTATCTTGTTCTTCCATCGTTTCGATTAACGCCTTTTGTAATTGATATTTAGTATCTTTTCTATCTCCCATAACTTTTCCAGAGAAGAAACCTTGTTCCTCAGATTCTGCACTTCAGTTGATGCTTGATTAGCTCCAACTTCGATGTCTGAATCACTATCTATTAGTTGCAACGTTTCTGGGTCCGGTACTATATTTTCCAAAATGATCACCTCATCAAGGTTATCTTCAACTTGAGCCTCTATTTCAGTTATTGGCTTTGATATTGGCTCCTTCTTTACGATCTTAGGGTATCCTAATCCTTTTCCTCCTGACATCTACACATAAATTATCCTAATTAGCATATAATATATACACACAACAAGTAAAAGTTTTATATAAGTTATCTTTTATTTTTCTTTGACAATGAATTTATTCGATTCATCTCCTTTTAAACTCTATAAGAGTTATTTGTACTTTCAACGTTTTCTTATGCTCTAAGGTTATAGCCTAAGGTCTATTCTCACCTATGGTTTCTAACCCTAAAGCTCTAATACCAACCTGTGACGCCCCCAAATTCAGGTACGTGAAACCCGAATTTAGTGCTTCACGATACAATTTCTTTGAGCGGAATAATAATAATAATTCATAAATATCAAACTTAATTTACATATCAGAGTTTTCTAAATCCCAGGTACGCGACCTTAAAACATTTCATTACATAATAGATAATAGATAACATCATCTTATTTAAGTCTAGCTATTGCATAAGATAACACAAACTTATTCTGACAGCTTTCCTTTCCCCTTATTCTTGGCAGAGCCCTCTGGCTGGTCATACTTAATTGAAAACATTTAATTTAAGCAAGGATGAGCATTTGAGTGCCCAACAAGTAATAATAATTATAAATATTAGCTGAAAGGATTAAATGTTTTCTTTGTACTACTCTTCTACAACAAATCAAAAGTTGTGAAGTAATCTGAACCGATAATAATAACATAACAACTCTCTATCAAATTTTTGAAACTACGTACTGACTATAAATAGGGTTAAGGTGACATACTATGAACATTATTTTCCATTTTCAAATAGGTTTAGCAGAACTTCATCCGCAAACCGTCATAACTTACGAAGACGGGGGTGATCGGCCATTATGCCTCATATTGATCAATACTACATGCAAGAACTATATCATCATTCACTCACTGTCGCTTGAAGCGATAAAAGTTTTCCCATGTTAGGGATGTTTATACTTAGTCGAAATCAACCAAAATAATTTGATTGGATACAAAAGGTTTTATCATATTCAAAAATATTTCTAAATCGTGTCTAGTTTGGTCAAATAGCTTAGACGGCTTTTTCTTAACGATATACATCTTGGGGATCAATATGTATGTGTGTGTATATATATATATATATATATATATATATATATATATATATATATATATATATATATATATCAACATGTGATTAAATACGATGATTATCCAAGTGGGGACACTTGAATAACCATATTTAGAAATTAACAAACATAATATATACATCTGAATTACCATATAGTACCATGTTGATAATCAATGATCAGATATAACATATATAACAATAGGGTTAATATCTAGTACAATAATAATATAATTTTGAAACTTCTTACTCATGTTCATTGCATAAAGAAAATGAAAAGATATGATACTTGCCTGGTCTGCTGCTTACACAACTTAGTTCTATCCTTAATTCAACAACCTATCAGTTATAAGATTGTTCTATTGATTAGAATAACATATCATAACACATCATATCGTTATTTATAGTTAATACATAACCTAATCACATTGTCACATAGTTATATCAGTCATTAAGGCACAAACAAACACTTATACAGTCAAACTATATAGGTTTGAATCAAATTCGGTAGCATTTTGGTGTACCGACGGCTTTATCGGGTAATTACCGAGTATAAGACTCTAATCTGTAACTCAAATATTATTCTAGATAATTAAATATCAATCATATTATTTATAAATAACTTATAATAATTTATAATTAATTATTATAATTTATCAAAAAAATTTTAAAACTCTGGAACCATTATTAAATGATTTAAATATTAAATAATTCTATTATCATTAATATTTAAATAATATTAAAGTATTAATGCAACCATTACCAAAATATCAAAGTTATTTTATAATAACTCAAAATATTTTTAAAGTAGTAATTATTACCTTTAAATGATTTTTAAAATATTTAAAATTATTTTTAAACAATTACCTTTAATATTTAAATATTAGGGTATTATTCACTAAAATATTAAAAGTCAATTATAATAACTTAAAATATTTTTAAACCACTTATATCCTTTTTAAATGATTTTTAAATCAATAAAATCATTTTTAATCTATTTATTTAATATTATTATTAAATAAATCTAACATCATTAATATTAAATAATTAATGAAATTTATCTTAAAATATTAAAATTTATATTTTATAACTAAGAATATCTTTAAACTCTTTATTTTCATTTAAAATGATTTTTATAATATTAAAATCATTTTAAACTAATTATTTAATATAATTATTAAATAAATCTAATATCATTAATATTAAATAATTAATGAAATTTACATTTAATATTGAAAGTTACATTTATAACTTAAAATATTATTAAATACCTTATTATCATTTAAAATGATTTTAATATACAAAAATCATTTTTAATTCAGATTTATTTAATGCATTTATTAAATAAATTAAATATTAATGATATTCAAATAATTACTAATATTTATGGAAAATATGTCAAATTATTAAAAGTTAATTTTATAACTTAAAATAATTTTTAAAACTGATTTTATAATTTTTATAATTTATTTTCTATTTTTAAATGATTTTTAGAAATTAATATAATTAAATTTAATAAGTCTGTCGTTATAGCCTTTAGCGACAGTAAGTGTCGCCTTAGGTGTTCTTGAGCACCAAGAACACTGACAGTCAGTGTTCAAGGGTCTCACTTTGACCACACATTAAACACTGATTCAATGTGTTTCTGAGCAAGCTAATACCTTGATCTTGTAGTACTAGTGTAATACTACAAGATCCAACAACAGTCATGAACAAACTGCATCACAATTAAGAGATCAAAGCCTTCAAAGTAGTTGTTGAAGTTGTTCTTCATTTTCCGGTTACCTGAAAATGAAGAAACGATTCGAATTAACCCTACTTTGGGCCTCCACTACTTGTTTCTCGTGTAATTTTTTAGTGATCTAAGAGTTTTAGTGTGTAGCTAACATGTAGGGGTACATATCTATTACATAAAACACATATAACAACAACATAACAAGAAGATCTAGTCCAGTCAAAGTCTGTTAGAAAAGTTGTGCATACGGTTTCTGGGTTTTCCAGAAACGCTCAATCAGTGACGAGTGGTCTACTTTGACCAGTCACTCCGATCGATATATTGATGTTATGAAGGGTCTAAAGACATGGATCTAGAGTCCATCTAACAGACTACAACAGGAAAACAAAAACAAGAACAAAACATCAAAAACCTGACAGATCTAAAGCCTTAAAAATCTTGTCAGACGCTGTAAAATGATTTCTGGGTTTTCCAGAATTCATCTGGTCATGCCTGGTCAACAGGGTTTGACCAAAAATATCATGAAATCTACATATCCCCTGGCCCTGATTCCAGTTCTAGATTAAAGATATCATAACATACTACAAGTTTAAACATTTAAATAGCCAAAACAATAAACATGATGAGATCTAGAAGGTCTGACATTCCTTGTCAGACAACATTTTGAAAATTTTCCAGATTCTTAAAAACTTCAAATTCGTGCACTTAGATGTTATGGATCTAACATGTGCCAACCCAGATCACTTATGGACACTACAAACAACATATTTAAACATAACATCTAACATGATTTTGAAGATCAAATTTCTAGGGTTAGATTTATACCTCTTATGAACAAAATCTTGAATCTGACTTCTTGATCTGTTATGGGTGGAATTGGGACTTGATTAGGGACTGGTCTAGCAAGGGAATTTCGGAGGTTTGGGTGAGAGAGAAGTGAGTTGAGTGTTGGTAAGCAAAATGAGAAAGTTAGTAACCTTTCTCTCTCCAATTCTATTTATAACATGTTGAAATGCTTAGGGATGATCATGTTTATCAGCTTTTGATTGATTAAAGGCTATTACTAGACCACATGGCTAGCTAGAGTTGGTCACCAACTAAAGTTATGGCAAGTTTTACAAGTTATCTATTAAATAATGCAAAAAGGGCAATTTGGTCATTTGGCTTTTACTTTTAGTGGCAAAGTTGTCAATTCATTGTAACCCTTAGGCTTTGACCCTTAGGGTTTAACCCTAAGGTTTCCTAAGCTCTAAATCCAGGATTGTGTATTAAGGGAAAAATGGAAATCTTAGTTTCTAGAAATGTGAATTAGGGTTCCCTAATTAATTAGGTTTCCTAATCGCTTTAGACTTGTAAAGTAGACTTTATAATGTACTAATCACCATAAGCTTGTTAAATTAGTAATTAGGGTTTATAACTTAGCAATTAGGGTTTTGATCTAGTAATTAGGGTTTCTAAATATCAATTAAGGTTTACCTAATTAACATTAAACATATAAAGATCATTAACTACATAACACATAACTTAACAAATCTTACAGTCATAGTTGACTCATGTACTGTAGTTTATCAATAATGCTAGGGTTTTGTACTATTTTACTGTATCTGTTCCACACATTAACATTACGCACATATCAGGCATGTTTATATTACTGAAATATAATTATTATTATATTATTATTTTATTCCTTATTCAAAATCCAAACTTAGGGTTTTGAATTAATATTTGACATAACCTTCATAGATACCATTATTAATTAAGTTAAAATAATTAACTTAACTAATATAATAAAATACATATCATAATAATCATATCATATATACAATAATTATATTTTCATGGAAATTAAATAATAAATATTTTATTACAAAATTAATTTATTATAAGAGTATCATTATAATGATCAATAATTCTTAAAAAAATTTATTTATAATTATTCATCTAATAAATAATTTTATTTATCACATATATACATATATACTTTACTTTGCACATATTCCCACCCTTATATATATAAAAAAATTTATTCGCAAAATTTCTTATTGAAAATATTGGGTTATTACAATGAATGTTATATGGTACAGTATACTAGAAGAATACGATGATTATACGTTAATAAGCTTAAACCATTCTTAATGGACTAGTAGGATTTGGTTATGTATTTGGCAAGCCCAAGTGAAATATGTTAAAGCCCAAAGATAAGTAATGCAAGCCCAACGTTAGTCCCAAAGTAAATTAAACCTAAGCCCAAACCAATAACCGAACACGTGGATTGAACCGATGGGTTATCGGGTGAGAAAAACCCATGGGGCAACCCATGTGGGCCCCCGATGGTGAGTCATGGCTGGCCACTTGGTGGCTAAGTAAATGAGGTGGCTTAGCTTGCAAGTATGAAATAGTAAGGAGGTGGGACAATGGACCATTTTGCCCTCACTTTGTAAATCTATAAATAGGAAGCTTATGTTGGTCATTTGTTGTTTGATTATAATCACCAACATCTTAAGAGCAATTATACTGAGAGAGAAGTGAAAATTAGTTCAACTAATCCAAGAAGAAGAAGAAGAAAGTTAGAACATCAAAGGTAATGAATCTTTAACCATTAATCTTCATCTCTTCATTTGTAGCTATGATAGAGAAGTGGATATTGGTGGAACATGTTTAATAAGGAGTAACAAGGATGGCTATTAGTGGACTTAAACATTAATAATCATGTTACAAGTGAAATCATAATCATAGAAGCATGTACTAATGAAGAACACAGGTAAATTTATCTTATGTTGTTGATGGACAAGTTTAAAACCATCATATGTAGGATTAGATGATATATGTTTGTCTAGTATGATAGATATATGGATAATGGAATGATTCCATTTTGAACGGAGTAAAAATCCCTAGTGATGAAGTTATGACGAAATTTACGAGATTAGACGATAATCGTCGAAATCGTAAAATTCTCGAAATGAAAGTCAAAAGTTTCCATTTAACTCGAAAAACCTTAGTTTTCAATGATGTATCGTAGAACTTTTTATTTAAGAGTCGTGGACTCAAGAATGGTCGAATTCTGACTTAAAACGAAGAAAAGAGCTATGAACGTTCACGAACGTTTAACGAATGCATAATAAGAAATTTAAATAGTGAATTTAATGTTAATGGATTCAAAAATGTAAGTTGTCGTAATGAAATCGTAGTATACATGGTATGTGAAATAATAGCTTTTGAATGAGCTAATTCTGACTTATAACGATTAAGTTACGAACCCGAAAAGGAGTTGTAATGAAAAACTTACAAATTTTCAAAGGCTCGGGGCGGTCTTTGCAGTTGCCACCTGTTTATATGAACATGGCTATTTGTAAGCGCCATCCTCGATCCTAGACAACGATGAGTTGCAATTGCAAATGCGTGACATATAAGAAGAAACCTGGCGTACCGCACGCTTGGAAAGGGGGACAAGATACTAGAGAGATGCGACGCTGGAGTTATCTTAGAAGGACAACGGCCAACACAGTAACAAGTTGAAGGTGAATTATGACCTTAATTAAACTTAAAGTAACATCATAAAGGATGATTAAAACCTTAAGATTAACAATTAAAAGTTAACGAAAGGTTACGAAAACGTAATCACAAAGTAATACGAACACCGTACGCACGTTGAATGAATGTTTGAGTTTACTTGAAATGTAATTGCTTAAGCATTAAATGAATAAGATTACTTATAACAACATGTTATAAAGTCGTAATGAACATTAACTAACGTAATGAATGTTAGTAAGTTAAGTAAATGAATAGTAAACTGAGAAGAAGGAGAAGATAGGTAAATGAGAATACTTATCAATTGTTTATGACCTAATGTGGTATGCTATGTAATTATGTGTTGTAGAATCTATAAAGACTCAAAAGAGAAGTGAATTAATAGTAGAAGACGCTAAAGACAAGTATTCTAAACTCTTGTCTATGTTCATTTTAGACAAGATTTATGATTCATGTATCTTACTCATGAATTGATGTACAAAGAAGTCAAAGCCAATTCCCTTGGCTAGAGTTAATGTATTTTTTGGATTTCATGTTAATCTATCAAAATATTATTGATATTGCTATCTTATACCGACTGTTTTGGTATGGATTTCAAAGAAAAACTGAGTATGATTAAATAAATATTTTGTCATCAATCGACAGGCATGTGAGGTTGCCAAAACTTAAACGTAGATACGTTTAATGTAGTAGTTTTGTACAACATAGAGTACTATAGGTTGATCACCTAGATGTGCTCGTAAGAAATATCGAACTTACGGACTCGGTGCCGGGTTGTCCTTTTTAAAGAAAGAATGAAATGCTCAAGGTCTTGGACCAAAATTAAGGTTTAACAAATGTTGTTCATTGTTAAACATTTTAAAGAAAAGAGAAGTATTATTTTGGAATTATCTATAGTACTTCATAACTATTAATTCAGTTATAGTAGATATATCTTCATATGATTCAAACATATTGCTAAAATGAAATTGTTATACTTGCTGAGCTAGTTATGCTCACCTTTGCTTGAACCATATGAATGCAGCTAAGAACGAATGGACCGATGGATCCAATAAGGATAAAGGAAAAGCTAAGGCGGACAAGTAGTTATCTTGTAATAACATAGTATGAATTTTGTATTTATTTGATACTATAACGAAGAATATTTGTAATGGTTACAAAGAATCTGGGAAGGGAAATATTATATTGTAATATATAGAAGATATATTCACTCTTTTGAGGTATTTCAATTGAATGTATGTGTGAACTGTAGCACCGTGTAGCACCATTTGTCGGGTTGGAAGATACCTGGATTTGGGGGCATCAAAGGTTGGTATCAGAGTTGTAGGTTATAAAACTTAAGGGGGGAAAGAACCTTAGGCCATAACCTTAAGAAGAGTTGAAGAATTAAAAGATGAAGTTAACCCTAAAAATGCATTAAAATGTGATATGTGTTTATAATATTCTAATGATGTGTACTAATCAAGATAACTTATTTTATTGTAGATGTCAGGAGATAACATGATGTATAACGATATACATGTGGTTAGTGAAGAGTCTGTGAACCAAGTAGAGATTTTACCGACACCCGTAGTTGAGTTACCAGTGGTGGTGGTGGTTGAGTCAGAAGATTCTAAGAATTTAGGATTTACATCCTTGTTCGATGGTATGTCAGAGGAGGAAGTGGAGGTGGTATCGTTTAACACGGTAGTACCTACGGAGGAGATGACTCCGGGGGAGTCAATGAAGGCATTGTTCATGACGGTGTTGGATAGGAATATCCAGCTAGGGAAAGAGGTGAAAGAATTGAAAGAAGAGATCCATGACATCTTGGCAAACAAGAAAGACATGGAAACATTTTGGGAGGTAGAACATGATGAGAAGGTGTTAGTAAAGGACAAGGTCCATGAGCTGAAGCATGAGTCTTTTGAGCTTAGGGAGGAGCTAAAGGTCAAGAAGCAGAAGATTTGTAGGATGTCCTATGTACATAGGAGTTCCCATGAGGATTATTAGCGACAAGTTGCTGAGTATCCTATGGAGGTAGGGCAGACTCGGTATACTATCAGTCGAGATGTGGTAGCCAGTCTTACCGATGAAGATTATGAGAATGCCACTAGGCAAATGTAATCTAGTTAGTATCTAGAGTAGGTTTAGATATGTAAATATTGTGTATCTAAGTAGTGACGTAAAACCCTCTTTTGTATAATCAAAGGGTAGTCTTTTGTAAATCCCAATTTTTGGAAAGTTATTATGGGAAAGTAATGTAATCAGCCAAGGCTGTGTAATGAATATAAGCCTTTTATTGAACATGTTATGCAATGAGTTGAGTTATTGTTTAAAAAATGAATAATGACTAATTAATAAGAAGAAAGTAATAATGAAGTGTTATTCATTTTAACATAAAGATGCCGCCAAGAAGAAGACAATGAAACCATGAAGCTAATGTGAATCAACCGGAAGGGGGACCGGTTAACCCGATGCAGGAGTTTATTAATTTACTAACAGCTGCCTTTAACCAAACTGGTGCAAATATACCTGTAAATCCTACGGTAGTACGTGATACTACGTATAAGGATTTTAAGAGTGTAGTTCCACCAGAGTTCAAAGGAACTACGGACCCTATAGAAGCCCAAACTTGGGTAAAAGAGATTAAAAAGGCATTTATAATTGCAAATGTCGAAGAGGGGAACAAGACTTCTTTTGCCACCTACATGATGAAGGGAGAGACCAACTTCTAGTGGGCGGCAAACCAGGTTAGGGCTAGAGTGGAGAATATAAAGTGGACACGATTCAAGCAGATCTTCTTCGAGAACTATTTCCCCACGAGTATGCAGGGTAGGATAGAGATGAGATTCTTAGAATTTAAACAAGGGGACATGACTGTTCTCCAATATACTTCCAAGTTTAATGAACTGGCAAGATTTGCTCCACATCAGGTGGATAAGGAGTTGAGGAAGGCATAAATATTTGAGTAGGGCTTGAAACCCAGGCTCTATAGCCGAATATCTGTGACACCCCCAAATCCCGATACCTCAATCCCACAGATTTGGTGTTCACAGTCCAATTAAATCATAACTAACTACCCATAAACAAAGGATATAATTAAACTCAAAAGTTTAAACAACCAATCTCCCATTAAAGGGTTACATAATCTAAAATAAATCTCAGGTCATCTAACCTTTATTACAATCATCAGCGGAAAATTAAAACATGATCATAATTAAATCTATTACATAAGCTTCATAAATAAAAGATAAATTAAATGTTGTCGTCTAATCAAGCACTTTGTCCTTACCCTTGCTTCTAGAAAGCTCTTCAAACTTCTTAACTTCATCTGCATTGTTTTGTGCAAGAATGAGCAAACAATTGCCCACAAGAAGGATAATATACAATAACGTTTAATGAATGACAATTAACTGAGCTTTCAATGGTAAAGTATTCTTACGAGAACAATAAACTTTAATTCAACAGCTATGAGTTCAAAGGAATAATGAACGTTTAAGTTAACAATAGATATCAACATCAAAGAATACACTGAGGGTCACAAGACCACGAACTATACTCTAGGTTTTGAAGTATTTCTACTTTAACCTTTAACAATCTAAAAGAATATAAGCATCATCTATGTCCTAGGTTAGCAGGTGTTTCTACTGTAACCTTTAACAGTCTAAATGACTATATGGACCATCATCCCATACTCCAGGTGATCAGCCCTTTGTACTATGTATTGCGCAAATATTTTAACGCTATTGCGTAGCTCTAAAATAATCCCCTAATATAGGGTTGTTCATCTCAACTTAGATTATCAGGTTCCAAACCAAAGGAAGTTTGGTTGGGAATTAACTTCAAAGGAATTCTAGATCTTTAGAATGCTCATCAACCAAGTACTGGTTGAATCAGATAGAGACCAATAACTATTCAAGAGTTGGATTATAATATATTCATGAATAAGGTATTTCGATGAATCAATAAGAGCTAGAGTATTAACAATTTCTAAATTGAACAAATGTTATCATTGACAACATGCTTTCAAAATTGTGTGAGTACATAAGCAAACCAAAGGAAGTTTAGTTTGGGTTGACTTCAAGGGTAGTTTAGAGTTTAGAACATTCATCAACAAAGGACTAGTTGAATTGGTAAAGAATCGCTAGGCAACTTAGAGTTCAGTACAATAATGTAAGATAATACAATGACAGTGGAGAATGAAGATCAAACAACAGTTATTAGTAGCTGAACAAACACATTTCTTACAACAAAATTATAGACTGTGAAGAACCACAGTAATCTCTATTGGAATAAAGAAATAAAGATTAATTAACTTGTTTAACAGTAAATGAGAGTTAAAGAACTTGCATAACAATAAATTGCTTAACAAAAGATTAGAGATAGAGAACCTGCATAAGTATAACATGACATTGAAAAGTAATCTTTCTGAATAATAAAGTAGCAAAGGTTAGGGAATTTGCCTCTTGCGTAAGCTATACAATTATAACTCACGTACTCTAATGTCCTACACATACCATTAGAATTATCACATCAATTAGCTACATACATTAACTTCATAGATTCAATTCTCATCTTAGTTATGTTATAACCTTTAGTTGAAGGTCTAACCATATTAATAACCACATAACACAAATCTGAAAACTCGCTAACACCTACATAAGACTTTTAGCATCCAAATCACATTTTTAACTCTTATTAATCAATACCACATTTCTCCTTAATCGAACTTAAAGTTTAAATCAAGTGTTTAAGTCTTCCCAAGACTCATTGGTTTTATATTAATCACCTTTCATATCTAAGTGTTCATTTCAGAAATCACAAGTGTTAACATCAGAAGACTTAGTTACCCTTCAATGTGTACACTAAGTCCTAACATATCGCATTCATAACTTATAAAACTTTTTACAACTTTGAAATTATCAATGACATGACATGGTTCTGTTTAAGCCTGCTTATTATATGCTTGTTACATTAGTACATCATTAAACTAAGTTATAGGGACATCCCAGGTCTGCAGCAGTAGCAGAAGCCATTGTCCCAAATCAGGGTATGGCGCAGCCGCGCCATATACAAGCCTGGGACTGGTGCTGTAAAACCCTAACTTTTATGAAATAAAACTCTAATTTAATTTATAATTATTATTCTATAATTGTAAAATGTTAAAATTGATAAATGGTCAAACGAATATTTAATCGGATAAATGACCAAATAATGTGGAAACAAAATAATTTTTGAGGAGTAGTCATGTGGGCGGCTATGGAGGAATTATAGAATGCTGAAATTATTGCTCACCTATTTCCAAAAATTTTCCAAATTTCTCACCAACACCTTATATAATTGGTTGGTTGAAAATTTTTGGGTATGAGGGGGGGCCTTGATGTTTGTTAATTATGTAATTAAGAGGCATTCTCAGCATACTTCTTACACTCCCTCCCATATCAATAATGGAAGAAAAGAGAGAGAGAGAGAGAGGGAGAGAAAAGGAGAAAGAAGAAGAAGAAGAAGAGAAATAAGAAGAAGAAGAAAGGAAGAAAAAGAAAAACACCATCATTTTTATTTTTAGTACCCTTTCTCATTCTCTCATGCTCCCTCCCGTAGCCATGTTCAGAAGAAGAAAGAGAGAAGAGATAAAGGAAAGAGAAAGAAAGAAGAAGATGAAACCATGGAAGCATGAAGGTAGAATAAGAACTCAAAAGGTAAAACCAAAACAAACTTCACATCTCTTTAATTTTCCTAAGAGTTTGATTTGTTGAAGGTTGGGTTATAGGGAATCATGATGGATCCAAAGTAATAATGAAGTTTATGATGATTTTATGTTTATTCCATTTCATAATCAAATTTAAAGATTAAAAAGTTTGGCATGTGTTTGAGGATGAATAAAAGTTATTTTGAGGAATTAAATCAAACTTGTAAAAGTGTTGATAGTTGATTTATGTGTAATATTCGAGGAGGATGATCTATAGATTAAGAAGTTATGGAAATATTCCAATTTGAACGGACTAAAAATGATTTAAATCAAAGTAGTGGTGAAAGTTTTCGTAAAACATGTTAAACGATGAAAAACTTAGTCTTAGGGGACTTTTGAGCCAAATTTTGGAATAATTAATGAATCTGAAAATTATGAAATCATGGGGGTTTTGTAGAGCATGATACAATCATTCCATAGCCTCAAAAACGGACTAATTCCAACTTAAAATGAAGAAGTTATGAAGATTTGAAGTATGTGCGTCAAAAGTTGCAAAATCTGGAAAATTGGAGTTAAGTGCCAAGGGTCCAGAGCCTAGGAGCTAGGCTCAACACTTAGACTCTATTTTTGGGCGCCTAAGCATTTGCCTAAGGCCAAAGTTGGGCGCCTAGGCGCTGGTCAAGTGTTAAGCCAAAATCTGTTCGGATGTCCTTTAGTAAATTGGGCATAACATTTTTATACGAACTCCGATTAAGGTGATTCAGGATGATTCGGAAAGATAACGAGTAGACCTAAAACTTTTATTCTTTATGTTTTGAGATTTGAGGTCAGTATCAAGGCCTAAAATGGCTATTTTAGGGACTATTATGCATTTAGAGGCAATTGGAGGACGTCAGGCATGCACGTATGCAACGTGTAATGTTTTCGACGATAAAGGATGTTATTCTAAGTTGTAAAACATGAAAATTATTAAATATAATGATATTTAACATTAATCAATGATGAATTAGATAAGTATGATATACAGATGTTTGTTCAATTATTTTCTTTTATAAAAGTAAGTTTGGCAGAACTTGTTGAAACTCTACTTTTTCTAAAGTAGTCTGAACCACAACTCAGTTATTTTTTAAAACGTGTATAAGTTGGTTTAATTTTCTCCGTGGGACCACAAATTCCACTACCATTATTATATACCTCATTTGGTTATTTTGTCAAAGCGTGTGTGCTAATTGTTTCCTTAATTTTCAGTATAAATAGGTTACCCAGTTGAGCAACTAAACACACACCATCACTACACTAAAAATATAGAATTCTTTTACTATAATATTGTGAGTATTTCTGTTGAGGGGAAGGTTACTCCAATTGTAGATAAGGAATGCAAGCATTGTTTAAGTTGATCAATTTCACAGAAAGTAGAAACAAGTCACATGTTAAGGTAAGGGAGGTCATTATTGTGGTAAAAGGGTATCATTTTTATGGTAGAAAGAATATCATTTTCTTTTATACTCCATATTATGGTAAGATATTATTATTTGTTTATTCACTTTATCATTAAATGGTGAAAAGTCCTAAAAGGATTAGAATATCCTTAATAGTTTGTGCTTCATCTACTATTATGTTATCAATTTGGACTCTGGATAACTAAGTTGAAAATCATTAAGATCTATGTTATCATATTATTCTGATTATTTATGTTTATTCATTATATATATCATTGTCATCATTCTCATGCTTATATTATGTTGAAAGTCATCTATGGTTAGTAGTGCATAGATGGACTTGGTATGATTATAACCAGAAATTATTCAGTATAATCATGACCGTAATGTTACAAATGATGTGATAAAAATCCTCTTTGGCTTATGTACAAAGATGGACAGTTGATCGGTATGATTATGACCAGGGATTATTCGGTATAATCATGACCGTTGGTGAAAACACGAATATTTTAAGACCCCGAATTTTACGAAATGAAAGTATTCAATTTTTATAATTATTATTCTATTTAGTAAATGGTTAAATTGATAAAAGGTTAAAGTTAAGGGTGATATATGAAATTTTTTTAAAGTAAACAAGTTGTCATAAAATAATCGGTAGTAAAAGTATAGTAATACGTGTGGTTGCATAGTAGCACACGGTACTGATTATTGATGCTTACGTGAGAAGTCACTCAGTTTAATTCAATTATTGTCACAATATTTATATTATTAAATCAATAATTGAGACGACAAAGTTATTCATATTATTATTTGCAATATTGACAATGTCTAGAAGTTCTGTCAAGGAGAGGTTTGGTCACCTAATTACGCGCCAATAAGGAGAAATCCTTATCGGAAAGCCCCTTCTTTCCTGGGAACGACCTGGTTGTTAAATATTGTGAGTTATAATATTAATGATGAATGTTATAAAAAATCAAAGTTGAGTTCGGAGTTGAATTTGGAGACGTCGACGTGATATTTGAGTCTGGAACGATGAAATTAGTAGAAATAGAATATAAACATAAAATTTGTCGAGGTTGACTTTTTGGTCAAAAAAGTCAACAGTTGAATTTTTCGAAAAAAGTCAAACTTTGAAGTTTCAAAAATGAAAATTTTGAGAAAAATATTTCCATTGTGTTGGGATTGTTAGTGTTAGTGGAAATCAACATTTATTTCGATAATAATTGATGTCTGGAGGTTATATAGACCAATCGGGTAATTAATCGAATAAATGAGCAATTAATTGCTATTAATTCACATGATTATAACTATTTGTTCACATGTGTGTACTATTGATTCACATTCATGTACTATTAGGGGAGGTGGTGCAAGATTAATAATACTTGCATGACTAAGTTAAAAATGGAGGTATATATGGAGGTACTATACTGTAATTCGTATTTTCACATGATTATAACTATTGAGTCGTATGAATGAACTATAAATTCACATAATTTACTATTAGGGGAGGTGGTGCAAGTTTGATAATACTTGTAGGACTAAATTAAAAATAAAAGAAAAGTTGAAGGTATTGTACTGTAATATTTCGAGCCCCAAAATGTGCAATTATCGAAACTATATTTTCCTATAAATAGAAGCTCATTCTTCCTTCATTTCTCACTAATTCACTAAAGCTATAGAGCAATTATTATAGAGAGAAATTATAGAGAGAAAGAAGAAGAAGTATGCTACACCTCACTATTCCAGTATCCAGTTTTTTCTAAGGTAAGGGATATTATTATTATAGTAAGGGGTATTATTTCTTTCGTATTCATGAAGAGAGCTATTTTTATTCCATTCCTTATTATTCTGTTGGAATAACCTATATACGCGGACTACCGTATACATGGTGAACTTCTTCTGTTATTCCATTATTTATTATTATGTTAGAATATCCTGTCTGTGCGGATTACGCATGACCTGGTTCCATTCTTTATTATTCTGTTGGAATAACCTATCTGTATGCGGTTACATCGCATGCCCGATGATTTCATTTGTTATTACATTCTTTATTATTCATTGGAATATCCCATGCATGCATGATTATGTACGCATGATCCAGTTCCATTCTTAATTATTCTGTTGGAATATCCTCATGCATGCGGATTACGCATGACACCCGGTTCCATTCTTTATTATTCTGCTGGGAATAACCTATCTCATATGGTTTATAGTATGCATGGTGAATTCTTCATTATTCCATTCCTTATTATTCTGCTTGGAATAACTTGTCTGCAAGGCCTATAACATGCATGGTGAATTCTTCTGTTATTCCATTCCTTATTATTCTGTTGGAATAACCTGTCTATGTGGATTATCGCATGCATGGTGAATGATCCTTTGTATTCATTCCTTATTAAATTGTGGAAACGATCTGTTTACGTGGATTACCACGTGGATTACTGCATGGCGGGTTAAAATCCATTTGTTGTTTCGTAATTTTTTGGACATTCAAAAATTATAGAAAAATATTGGAGGATATTATGATAAGTTTTCTAACATCTCCAAGTGGAATCACTGAAAGAGGAGTTGTAGATTTTTGTATGGACTATTTTAAACAAAGCACGAAAAAGTGAAAAGGAGAAAAACTCTCGTCCAAAATTTCAGGGGTTGTTTTTACCACTTAATTTGTGAGAAAAATTCCGGCCTTTTGGGACATGGAAATATATGGTATAAAGTACCTCCTGTCCAAAAATGAGCTCATTCCAACTTAAAATGAGCAAGTTATGACTATTTCAATTTTTAGGTTTTTCGGACGAAAAATGTTATAACCGGAGTTCTATAACTCCGATGACCAAGAAATTTAAATTGGAAGCTCACGTTAACATGTGTAAGATCCTGCCAGGATTTGGGAATTTCTGGAGTTAAACTTGAGGTAGCTAATTTCTTAAGGAATTAATTAGAAATTGATTTTTAAAAATACTTAAGGAGTTGAAAATTATAAAAAATACTTGTTGTGTATGAAATATATGTATATATGTTTGGACAAAGGATAGAAAAATAATAAGTTGATTTGATAATTTTTCATGAAAATGGTTTAGTTACGAACATATGAGTTAAATATGTTATGTGAAGTTAAAAAATTGGTAAATAGGATTTTATGGCTTGAAAATCCTATATAAGGTATATGCAGATTTTTGATGAGGGATTTGATCATTGGTGATGAAATCTTATGAGTATGGCATTTTTGAATGATTAAATGCATTATTTGGTAAAGTGTAAGCAATTAAAATAAATTGTTTATAAGTTTAATAAATGATTAAAATATTGTTATAATATTAATGATATTAGATTATGAGATTATTAAGTGATTGATAACATTGGGATATTCTTGAACCCTGGATAAATATATTATAAATGTTTAATATTTATTCTTTATCTCATTTGATTGATTCTATATATCATTGTTATGATCCTCATGCTTATATTGTGTTGAAAGTCATCTGTGGCTTACGTGCATAGATGGACTTGGTATGATTATGACTAGGGATTATTCGGTATAATCATGACCGTAATGTTACAAATGATACGGTAAAAGTCATATTTGGCCCGTAGTTTAAAGATGGACTTGGTATGATTATGACCAGGGATTATTCAGTATAATCATGACCGTAATTGAAAACATGAATATCCTTGGCCCGTAGTGCATGGATAATTCGTGGTCGTAATACAAATGAATATCCTTGGCCGTAGTACATGGATGATTCGATGATGTGGATTAATTATTAAGCTGAGTCTCAGCGATAAAATATTGATTATACACTTTTAATTCGTAAAAGATAGTAGATATCATGCTCTACCTGACTCTTCTAAAATACAGTTATATGTCTTTGGCCTGTAGTGCAAAGATGAATTGTTAATAAATATCTTTGGCCATAGTTCAAAGATAAATTTATTAGTACGATTATGAGCAGGAATTTTGATTTGGTATAACCATGATTTTTGATATTTCAGGTGAAGATAGGTGATGAAAATTATCTTCGTCATGGGTGCGAAGAGGAAGTTAGAATCACAATTATGATTAAGAGTTATTCATATGATTGTGGACATGAATTTTTGATTGATGTTACAGTGATAAAACATTATTGGTGGACTTTTAACATGGAGAAGATAATAGATCTGATGGTCTATTTGACTCTTCTAATGGATTGCTCGTTCCGCTGCAACTATGGTTGAAAAGTTTTATCATCTACCATATGTTCTAAATCTTTGATTTATTACTGATGGAGGCTATTGATGATGTAAATTATCTTTAGTTATGATAATTTACTGGGCTAGTTGTGCTCACCCTTTTGCTTCACAATTCCTTTTAGGTAATAAGAGTGTAGTTTGGGTCGAAATGGGGTAACAGGAGAATAGAGAATCTGGTCTATAGTTTTTTGGGTTCTCCCTAAATAGTATGGAAATAATTTTATTAAGAACTTTAGATAAGTGTGTCGATTGTATACGCTATTTGATATTTAATTTTGGTGAACCGAATAGTAGGTGAGGTGAACCCAACTTTGGAATGGTGTTTTGCCACTATCATACAAGATGTCTAATGACATACAACCTCGTGTTATCATAAGACAGGGTTGTGCACATCCACTTGCTGAGTATATCTACGAGCACTACCTAAATAATCTTGGACTTTGTTTGAAATATGATTCTCAATTGGAGACAATGGAGATAATTATAAGTCAAGAGAAGACTCACCATTGGAAAGAAGATGATAACAATCTTCTTATTTTTCTTTGGGGACTATTGGGTCAACCAAGGATAATTCTATGGACATATGATATCTATCATAACCTAGACACATGGCCTCCCATGTACGAAGGTTTCCTTGAGTATTTTCTAAAGATTTTAATTTATAAAACAGTTATTGACTGTACTTTTATGTAAAGTACCATTGTAAGGTTGTGGTCGAGGCACCATGAGAGTTACGTGCATTTGTATTAAAACTCATAGTTTAACTGTGGTCGTATTCTGCACGACAGTTCAACAGTTGTATAAATGAAGTTTGTAAATGATTTTTTAATAGTGTGATATCTGGCGACTCAGAATGGGTCGTGTGGACCTATTTTGGGGGCGTCACAAATATCCTTGGCTTGTAGTTCATGGATAATTCGTGGTCGTGATACTATTAAGTTGAGTCTCAGCGTTATTGGTTTTACAATTGTATATCTTTGGCCTGTAGTGCAAAGATGGACTATTGGTTATTTGTTTTACAGTTGTATATCTTTGGCCTGTAGTGCAAAGATGGACTGTTGGTTATTGGTTTTACAGTTGTATATCGTTGGCCTGTAGTGCAAAGATGGACTGTTGGTTATTTGTTTTACAGTTCTATATCTTTGGCTTGTAGTGCAAAGATGGACTGTTGGTTATTGGTTTTACAGTTGTATATCTTTGCCCTATAGTGCAAAGATGGACTGTTGGTTATTGATTTTACAGTTCTATATCTTAGGCTTGTATTGTAAAGATGGACTGTTGATTTACCTGATTATAAATATGAATTGTGATTTAATTATAATTCGTGGTGGTTCAGGTGAAGACAGGTGATGAAAGTTGTCTTTGTCTTGGGTATAACAAAGAACTATTGATGAGTATTACAAGAATGAAATATTAACGATGGATTTTTAATCTAGAGGAGATAATAGACATTATGTTCTACTTGACGCTTCTAATGGATTGTTGATTCCGCTGCTATTATGGTTCAAAACTTTTATCTTCTACCATATGTTCTAAATATCTGAATTGTTTTGATAATTTAGTTATCTTAAGTCACGATATCCTTTACTGGGCTATTTGTGCTCACCCTTTTACTTCACCACCCCTTTCAGGTAATAAAAGTATAGCTGTGACTAGCAGAGAGAACATGGGTATAAAGTGGTGTTGCAAATTAGTCACAATCCTAATCAAATTATGAAACGGTGTGGCATAATAATTGTACTGAGAACTTAAAATATGTGTGACATATTTTATACATCATTTAATATTTAATTTTGGTGAACAATAATAAGGTGAGGCGAACTCGAATTTGGAAGCGTCAAAAATGCACTCCATTAGAATAAGGAGGACGAAAATCTTCTCGTGTTCCTTTAGGGACTTGAAATATTTTCTGTTGTACTTATATTGCATTGTAATAATTTGAGTATGAATATTGTCGTATTATATACGTTACAATATTTGTATTGAAACTCACAGTATATGTGTCGTCGTATTTTGCACGACAGTTGTATAAATGAAGTTTTTTAGTGTATGTATCTGGCGACCCAAGATGGGTGGCGTATACCTATTTTGGGGGCGTCACAGTTGGTATCAAAGCTTAGGGATATGATCCCTGGCTGAGATGTGAGACTAGAACTAGGAGGGAAGACGCGGGTAAATCCTTCACTACTATGACCTACCTAAGCTTAATTGTTATTTAATTGGTCAGTTAGAATATAGGGACAATATGTGGCATATCAAGTAACCCATGTTTTGAAACTGTATTCTAGAATGATATCTGAAATATAGGATATGAGCAATGGATGAACCATGAGACAAAGGAAGTAGTCTGGGAGCTAGAATTTGAAATTCTTATCTCTTCGGAATTCCAGGTACGCTCGTAAATTTCGAGGGAGAAATTTCATAAGATGGTGTGATTGTAAAACCCTGACTTTTATGAAATAAAACTCTAATTTAATTTATGATTATTATTCTATAATTGTAAAATGTTAAAATTGATAAATGGTCAAACGGACATTTAATTGGATAAATGACCAAATAATGAGGAAACGAAATAATTTTTGAGGAGTAGTCATGTGGGAGGTTATAGAGAAATTATAGAATGCTGAAATTATTGCTCACCTATTTCCAAAAATTTTCCAAATTTCTCACCAACACCTTATTTAATTGGTTGGTTGAAAATTTATGGGTATGAGGGGGGGGCTTGATGTTTGTTAATTATGTAATTAAGAAGCATTCTCAGCATACTTCTTACACTCCCTCCCATATCAATAATGGAAGAAAAGAGAGAGAGGGAGAGAAAAGGAGAAAGAAGAAGAAGAAGAAGAGAAATAAGAAGAAGAAGAAAGGAAGAAAAAGAAAAACACCATCATTTTTATTTTCAGCACCCTTTCTCATTCTCTCATGCTCCCTCCCGTAGCCATGTTCAGAAGAAGAAAGAAAGAAGAGATAAAGGAAAGAGAAAGAAAGAAGAAGATGAAACCATGGAAGCATGAAGTTAGAATAAGAACTCAAAAGGTAAAACCAAAACAAACTTCACATCTCTTTAATTTTCCTAAGAGTTTGATTTGTTGAAGGTTGGGTTATAGGGAATCATGATGGATCCAAAGTAATAATGAAGTATATGCTGATTTTATGTTTATTCCATTTCATAATCAAATTTAAGATCAAAAAGTTAGGCATGTGTTTGAGGATGAATAAAAGTTATTTTGAGGACTTAAATCAAACTTGTAAAATTGTTGATAGTTGATTTATGTGTAATATTCGAGGAGGATGATCTATAGATTAAGAAGTTATGGAAATATTCTAATTTGAACGGACTAAAAATAATTTAAGTCAAAGTAGTGGTGAAAATTTTCGTAAAACATGTTAAACAATAAAAAACTTAGTCTTGGGGGACTTTTGAGCCAAATTTTGGAATAATTAATGAATCTTAAAAATAATAAAATCATGGGGGGTTTTGTAGAGCATGTTACAATCTTTCCATAGCCTCGAAAATGGACTAATTCCGACTTAAAATGAAGAAGTTATGAAGATTTGAAGTATGTGCGTCAAAAGTTGCAAAATCTAAAAAATTGGAGTTAAGTGCCAAGGATCGAGCACCTAGGCGCTAGGCTAGGTGCTTAGCCTCTGTTTTTGGGCGCCTAAGCGCTTGCCCAAGGCCAAAGTTAGGCGCCTAGGTGCTGGTCAAGTGTTAAGCCAAAATCTGTCCATATATCCTTTAGTAAATTGGGCATAACGTTTTCATACGAACTCCGATTGAGGTGATTCAGGATGATTCAGAAAGATAACGAGTAGACCTAAAACTTTCATTCTTTATGGTTTGAGATTTGAGGTCGGTATCAAGGCCTAAAATGGATATTTTAGGTACTGTTGTGCATTTAGAGGCAATCGGAGGACGTTAGGCATGCACTTATGTAGCGTGTAATGTTTTTGACTATAAAGGATGTTGTTCTAAGTTGTAAAACATGAACATTATTAAATATATTGATATTTAACATTAATCAATGAAGAATTAGATAAGTATGATATACAGATGTTTGTTCAATTATTTTCTTTTACAAAAGTAAGTTTGGCAGGACTTGCCGAAACTCTACTTTTTCTAAAGTAGTCTGGACCACAACTCAATTATTTTTAAAAACGTGTACAAGTTGGTTTAATTTTCTCTGTGGGACCATAAATTCCACTACCATTATTATATACCTCATTTGGTTATTTTGTCAAAGCATGTGTGCTAATTATTTCCTCAATTTTTAGTATAAATAGGTTGCCCGGTTGAGCAACTAAACACACACCATCACTACACTAAATATATGGAATTCTTTTACTACAATATTGTGATTATAATATTGTGAATATTTCTGTTGAGGGGAAGGTTACTCCAAGTGTAGATAAGGAATGCAAGCATTGTTTAAGTTGATCAATTTCACAGAAAGCAGAATCAAGTCAATGTTAAGGTAAAGGAGGACATTATTGTGGTAAGAGGGTATCATTTTTATGGTAGAAAGAATATCATTTTCTTTTATACTCCATATTATTGTAAGATATTATTATTCGTTTATTCAGTTTATCATTAAATGGTGAAAAGTCCTGAAATGATTAGAATATCCTTAATAGTTTGTGCTTCATCTATTATTATGTTATCAATTTGGACTTTGGATAATTAAGTTGAAAATCATTAAGAACTATGTTATTTTATTATTTTGATTATTTATGTTTATTCATTATATATATCATTGTCACCATTCTCATGCTTATATTGTGTTGAAAGTCATCTATGGCCAGTAGTGCATAGATGAACTTGGTATGATTATAACCAGAGATTATTCAGTATAATCATGACCATAATGTTACAAATGATGTGATAAAAATCCTCTTTGGCTTACGTACAAAGATAGACAGTTGATCGGTATGATTATGACCAGGGATTATTTAGTATAATCATGACCGTTGGTGAAAACACGAATATCCCGTGCCCGTAGTGCATGGATAATTCGTGGTCGTGATACTATTAAGTTGAGTCTCAGCATTATTGGTTTTATAGTTGTATATCTTTGGCCTATAGTGCAAAGATGGACTGTTGGTTATTTGTTTTACAGTTGTATATCTTTGGCCTGTAGTGCAAAGACGAACGATTGGTTATTGGTTTTATAGTTATATATCTTTGGCCTGTAGTGCAAAGATGGACTATTGGTTATTTGTTTAACAGTTCTATATGTTTGGCTTGTAGTGCAAAGATGGACTGTTGGTTATTGGTTTTACAGTTGTATATCTTTGGCCTGTAGTGCAAAGATGGACTGTTGGTTATTGATTTTACAGTTGTATGTCTTAGGCTTGTATTGCAAAGATGGAATGTTGATTTACCTGATTATAAATATGAATTGTGATTTAATTATAATATGTGGTGGTTCAGGTGAAGACATGTGATGAGAGTTGTCTTAGTCTTGGGTATAACAAAGAACTATTGATGAGTATTACAGGAATGAAATATTAACGATGGATTTTTAATTTAGAGGAGATAGTAGACATTATGTTCTACTTGACTCTTCTAATGGATTGTTGATTCCGCTGCTATTATGGTTGAAAGGTTTTATCTTTTACCATATGTTCTAAATATCTGAATTGTTTTGATAATTTAATTATCTTAAGTCAGTAAATTCTTTACTGGGCTATTTATGCGCAGCCTTTTACTTCACCAACCCTTTCAGGTAATAAAAGTGTAGCTGTGACTAGCAGAGAGAACATGGGTATAAAGTGGTGTTGCGAATTAGTCACAATCCTAATCAAATTATGAAACGGTGTGGCACAATAATTGTATTGAAAACTTAAAATGTGTGTGACATATGTTATGCATCATTTAATATTTAATTTTTGTGAACAATAATAGGGTGAGGCGAACTCGAATTTGGAAGCGTCAAAAATGCACTCCATTAGAATGAGGAGGACATAAATCTTCTCGTGTTCCTTTGGGGACTTGAAATATTTGCTATTGTAATTTAGATGGCATTGAAATAATTTGAGTATGAATATTTTCGTATTATATATGTTCCAATATTTATATTGAAATTCACAGTATATGTGTCGTCATATTTTGCACGACAATTGTATAAATGAAGTTTTTTAGTGTATGTAACTAGCGACCCAAGATGGGTGGTGTATAGCTATTTTGGGCGTCATAAAGCAGCTTCTTACAATAAGAATTGCTATTGCTTAGCCTTTTGGCACCCATGGCGCTAGCCTACGCCAAGTGCATGCACGTACGTAAATGTAAATGATGAACAATGAGTCGCTTTTAGCCCAACTAACACGAATTTCACCCACAAAATAGTGAAATTAACATGTACAATTGATATAAAACTATCATAAACATGTTTCCTCACATATTTATCAACATAGAACAATTTGACAACAACTTTGACTAAGTTAATTCCTTAAATTCCATATTTTCATATAAAAACTCAATTTTTGACATCCTTTATAGAAATCATCACTCACAGAAACACCGAAGTGTTAAAATTGTGGCACAAGGCCTCATACATTCTAACACCTTGTACAAATATCACACATTCGCACATAGACAAAACTTCTTAAGTTCAACATCTGAGAAGTTTTAGAAACTAGCATTCATTTAAAATATGAATGAAGTTAGGAAACTTGCCTTATGCACAACTACAACTTATAGTTTACGCTGAATTGTTCATTCTAATTCCCATGTAGCACATAAAGAAATAACATATACACCAATTAGTTATATACTTGACTTTCACATTGGGTTACTTAACTTCACTTCTTAGGGTTCGCGTTCATATAAACTAAGTTACGCGACCAACTTCCTTTACCGGTTAACGACTTCATGGCATACGGAGATATCATACTCAAACATTCATCATCTTTGATGATATACATTCTTATCTTCTTTTTATAACTTTTCTAGGACTCAGCACACATCGCGTCTCTGCTAGTAGTCAATATGGTACTCTGAGTGGTTTCCCACAAACAACCAACAAACAAGTTCCCATCTCATCTACACTGCCCAAGATAATGACTTAGATCGGTTGCCAGTTTCGTATATACCTTCGCTCTCTGGACGAATTATTTAGCCCAGCTCCCATATGTCAACCATCAAAGGTTACAATTATACTATAACCTAACTTATCTTAACTTATCCGAATCATTAAACTATAATATTTGTTAAGTCAATTTCTTATTCCTTATTGCTTCCTAGAAACTAAATGTCATACCTCAGGATTTATTCTTATCGTCCAAGTCATACAGTCTTTTGTATACTTAGAACGATCATTCCATATTCATTCTATGAATTTATAGCATTAAGCATTTTCACGTTACCTTATTTTTATCTTACGACGTCCAATTAATTTGACTCGGAACGTCATCCAAGTTATAAACACTAACTTGGCTTCTTTACATTATACATACTTGTCTTTAATTCAGCTTCTTCACCGTTCATAGGTTTAATCATTGATCTTCATTATCTTACGGTCAAACCATACATAGGGTGTAGGTTCTACCCGTTTAATATTCGCATACACTTAACCTTTACGTCGGTTAAAGTGTTCAACACTTACATTTCATTCTAACATTTTCCTCCGACTCATATTCGGCTTTCGTTAATCTTATTACCGTTCGCTACAACTTTCTTGATAATGCATATCTTACTTACTACCTTCGTCAACGTCTAAGTTATACAACCATTGTACACTTAGAACGTTCGCTCGACGTGAATACGATTCACAAGAATCGTTTACGTATTCAACGTTTACGTTGTTCATCCCTTAATCTCTAATTTAACCTTTACCTAAGGTTTTAATCGCTTTAATTCATTACTATCACCTGAACCCCATGTTCATTATTCTTTCTTAATGTCAAAGCCATACGATTCGTTGTATGCTAAGACCGATCGCTCATCGCAACAGCGTTACGTTCACAGCGTTTATACGCTTTACATTCATCTTTCATTACCATGTCATATCATCAAAATGTTATACATTACCCTCATCACTCAACGTCTAAGGAATTATAATCATAGAAATCTCCCACGTTCATTTATCATGACTACGGCCCCAGGATATCAGTTCCGTAAACCGCGTTCACATTCTTTATCTTTTAATCTCGTTTAATCTTTCCGTTCAACCTTTATTAAAGGTTTAACACACTTGATTAAGTGTTACATTAGTTGAACTACATGTTCATATTTCTTTCTTGCACATCCCCCAGTAATTGAGCACATAAAAGCTCATCACAAGCTTTTTCCCTGCACCGGCGTTGCGGCGCCGGACCCCTTCCTTTACCTCACGCCGCAGTGCCACTCTACAGTGTCAAATTGTCGAGGTCAAGGCCATGGCTACCTCTCTTCTCTATTTCTCGTCATCACGGCACCACTCGGCCAGTAGCTAATGGCTTCAAGCCTCATGACAAGATCAGTTTTGCCTCCCAAGGCTTGATCAAGGCGCAACGCAACGCCGAGCACAAAACCTAGAAAATTTTTCTAAGTCTTAGAAATTGCTTAAGACGTTTACTTCCCGATTCCATAACTTATTCGTTATAACTCGGAACGAGATTGTTATAAACCCATTTTCTCTTTTATCTTACATACTTCGATTACCTTTAGATAGAACTTTGTTCTGAATCCATTAACATGCCATTCGATTGGCTTAATCTTCACCCTTCGTTCGTTTTACGTTTTTAACGTTCTTCATTCGTTCGTTCGTAATTCGGTCATCCGAACTCGGAATTCATTCGTTCTTGAGTCCATGACTCATGTTTTATATGTTCTCTTACATTCTTATGAAACCCTACACGTTCGGGTTCATTTACTAACTTTCTAATTCTCGTTCTTCTTTTACGAAATTTTTGTCATAACTTCGTTATAGCTCAGTTTTAATCTGTTCTTCATGAACATTTCTAATATTCCTAACCAAGAAATAAGCAACTAACTTATACACGATGGTTTTAAACTTGTCCACCAACAACAATTATCCTACGATGGTTTTGAATTTATCCATCAACAACTTTCTTCGCGTTCTTCGCGTTCTTCGTTCGTTCTTCATTTTTAATCGATATTTTGATTACAATTTTACTTTTTCTTGAAATTTGATGTTATAGAACACCATTCGTTACTTAATTCACCTACTCATTCATGTAATCCACTCGGATCGTTCTAATTCACTACGAATCTTACACTTCCTTAAGAAATTTATAAAATAAACTTCTAATTCTTATTTCTTCTTTTATCAATGATTTCAACCATATGAAATCATTCCTAACATCATTTACTTCTTATTCTCATTAAGCTATGTTTTTAACATAAAAACTTAAAGAAAATTATCTAGAAGTTAGGCTTTCGAATTACCTTTCTTCTTTAATCTCCTTCCATCGGAAAAAGTTTGCTCACGAGCAATCTTTTCCTCCTTCTTCTCCTTTTCATCCGATCTCTCTCTCTGTCTCTCTCTCAAGTGTTATAGGATTTTTCAAAATCCTAAACAAATGATTTAAGCTTCCTATTTATAGAAAACCAAGGCTACGGGCAAAATAGTTTTTTCGCCCTCAAACCTCCTTATTATTCATGACTTAAGCACTAAGTTTACTTAGCCCTTAAGTTTACGTACTCTTTAAGTTTACTTAGCCTTTAAGTTTACTTAGCCTTTAAGTTTACTTACTCCTTACTCTACCTCCTTACTATTCACGAAGCTTCCTTTGGAAGCTTCGTGCTTCCGTCTTGCGGAATTCGTCCAACAATTCAAAAACTGCGATTCTCGGAATCCAAATATTTTTTGGATATTTCATCTTTCCTTTACCGATTAACTTTTACGTATTCTTCTGATTTTTGAAAAACTGAAAAACACTTTTTGGTGTCAAGCCTTTTCCTTCACGTTTCCCCCTAACGTAGCTAAACGAATGAAAAATACATAACAGTACTTTTCGTCATTTTTATTTTATCCGATTTCTGCATGTTTTTCCAAAAAAACTTTTATCGGCTTACTTAACTTTTCATTATATATTATAGTCAAATCTTTCGACGGAATGTCATTTCAAAATATCGAACTCTCGAAAAGGCTTAGGTTATTCAAACCCTAACCCTTAAGGTTTTGTCGGGTGAATAATGCTTATTTTGTCTTTTTCCCCAAAAATATTTTGTTCCCAGAAAAATTTTATTTTCGTCTTGAAAATTCTTACTCGTTCAGTCTAGCTCGTAGGCAGAATCCTCCCGATTAATAATCATTATAGGTTCTGGAATGATTAGTAAACACAGCACAAAATATTATTAATAAAAATTTATTTTATTAATAATTAATTTTTTAAATCTTAAATTCTGGACAATCTGATTTTTCGAGTTTTCACATTCTTCCCTCCTTATAAAAATTCCGTCCTCGAAATTTCTAAAACCATACCCATACCTAAGTGCCTATAAACTTTTGCAACGGTTTAATCTCAATTCATCCTTCTCACAAGGATCATCTGTTGACATAATCATCATTAGTTAAACCTCACGCTTAACTATACTTTTAATCTTTCAGGTTCTTATATTCACCCCTTCTTCACAGAATTTCATCCTCGAAATTTTAGCTTAACCTTCTTCTCAACTTCTCTTCAAAGAAGTTTTTATCTTTCAAACATTCCCTACCCTTCATAACTTACCAAAAATCATGAAGTAGAAGTAATAAATAGGAATATAAAGATTCCTTTAAAACATTTCATTCTTTTGCTGAGGGGTCAAATTTACAATGAACTCTTACTTGGTTTAACAGTATTTCACCGTAAACCATTCTTTCACGGTCAGTTTACAATCACAAAGAAGGTAAACTACCGCTTCTATACGTAGGCGATCAACCCATCGTATAACCCTATTTCAGGGTATGTTCACCTCAGACTTAATCATTAGATTCCGCATCAAAACAATTTGGTTCGACATAACTCTTCAAAGAAAGCTGGATTTTCTGTTAAACATGACATACCATTCATCTTAGCCAAATCAAGTAGCTTAGACCATACCAATAAATTGGACATCAACTTGAAACATTCGTCTAGTCAAATCAATTGACATCAACTACTTCTTTAAATTCTTTCACAATACATCAAAACGTTTAATGACGTCATGATACCATACTTTTCACAGTATGTTGAGGACTTCGTCAATTTATGACTTCATCATTATACATCATACCATAGTGGGTTGTTGATCCTAAGATCAAATCCAACACCAAGTTCAATTGCATTAATAACTCCATCCTTTTACCATCCTTTCATCAAATGCACTGATGATATAAAATTCATTTTGATATTTCAAATCAATTTCTGTCTAGCCGAATCAACTAGCATATACATATCAAGAATAGTTCTTTTAAAATCCATTGGTTCCAAAAGTTGAACCAATTCTTTCCTTTTCAAAATGCGCACATCAGTACGATTTCAATAAACTGCAAAATCTAGCATAACTAGATGACTTGGAATATCCTATTCTCCATCTTCCTTCATTGTCTTACTCGCGATAATACTTAATCTTCTCTAGCAACTTTAATGCTAATTCTACTGAAAATAACTCATTTTCAGTTTACACATTCTTATACCTTAGTACAATCCATCAACTTACCACACATTATGAGCTTAGAAACTTTCCACAATAATATGAGTTTAAGAACTATCCCAGTCAGACCATAGGCGTCCATTCGCTGAGAAGTTAAAAAACATACCATATAATTATGAGTCACGATCTCACCATAAGTATGAGTTTCAAGAACTCGCACCTACTTTATCGTTCTCTACCTATCAAGTATATACATGAGAAAAGATTCACCTTCTCGTCATATACATCTTGATAGTGCGACCAATTCCAATGATTATCACTATAATAAACTGAGTGGTTGTTACACCAAAGCACAAACCTCTGCCCATACAAAGATTCATACAACTCTGCTATCACATGAGTCTTCAATTAAAATCTTACAACTTCTAACTTTCTCTTTACTTAATACGAATTTTCTTTAATTCGTATGTTATCCTTTAAAACTCAATCTGAGTTCTTCTTCGCGTACTACTTCGTAGTACCATTCATTTATAGCATTAGCTGCAAATCATCCATCGTTTAACAGCTCATGTGTTACTACGATTTACTATGATCACGTGGTGATCTCCTTCCTTAATCATTTAACTCAACAATTTTCTTATCATTCTCTCTACGATTATAACCTTAGGTACTCACACCTAAGGTTTATAATCTATCAGCTCTGATACCACTTTGTAATGCCCCAAAATTTGGTCTATTTTCACATCCGAATTTTGTACGTCACGATCCCATCTTCTTCCAAACATACATCATTATATAGCTAAATATAAAAATATACATTCTCAATTCCCAGGTTCTAATACCTTATAACCTCTTTCATTACAAATAATGATAATTACATTATTCTCTACATCTTGTACAAGTGACTTTTATCCTCCACCAAGGATACATAATCATTCATTAAACTATTCTATAGTTTAATTCTATAATTCTATATTACAAGTCTTCGCTTGATTTTCACGCTCATTCATATAATGAATGGCACTTCTTCTGGATACCGATCAGCTTGATCTTTACGGAATCCTTAAGTTCTTCTAACATCTTTCATTGAAAATGTTTTTATTTTAAGCAAGTGTGAGCATAACAATAGCACACACTTAACAATAATGATTCATGTATAAACAGAACATTCTCATATTGAATAGTTCAATCATAGAACAGTTCATCTCACAAAAACACCGAAGTGTTCAAATTGTTGCACAAGGCCTTATACATTCTAACACCTTGTACAAATATCACACATTCGCACATAGACAGGACTTTTCAAGTTCAACATCTGAGAAGTTTTAGAAACTAACATTCATTTAAAATATGAATGAAGTTAGGAAACTTGCCTTACGGATAGCTACATCTTATAGTTTACGCTGAATTGCTCATTCCAATTCCCACGTAGCACATAAAGAAATAAAACATACACCAATTAGTCATATACTTGACTTTCATATTGGTTTACTTAACTTCACTTCTTAGGGTTCGCATTCCTATAAACTAAGTTACGCGACCAACTTTCTTTACCGGTTAACGGCTTCATGACATACAGAGATGTCGTACTCAAACATTCATCATCTTTGATGATATACATTCTTAACTTCTTTTTATAACTTTTCTAGGACTCAGCACACATCGCATCTCTGCTAGTAGTCCATATGGTACTTTGAGTGGTTTCCCACAAACAACTAACAAACAAGTTCCCGTCTCATCTACACTGCCCACAATAGTGAGTTAGATCGGTGGCCAGTTTCGTATATACCTTCGCTCTCTAAACGAATTTTTTAGCCCAGCTCCCATATGTCAACCATCAAAGGTTACAATTGTACTACAATCTAACTTATCTTAACTTATTCGAACCATTAAACTATAATGTTCGTTAAGTCAATTGCTTATTCCTTATAGCTTCTTCGAAACTAAATGCCATACTTCAGGATTTATTCTTATCGTCCAAGTCATACAGTCTTTTGTATACTCAGAACAATCATTCCATATTCATTCTATGCATTTATAGCATTAAGCATTTTCACGTTACCTTATTCTTATCTTACAACGTTCGATTAATTCGACTCGGAACGTCATCCAAGTTATAAACATTAACTCGTTCTTTACGTTATACGTACTTGTCTTTAATTCAGCTTCTTCACCGTTCACAAGTTTAATCATTTATCTTCATTACCTTATGGTCAAACCATACATAAGGTGTAGGTTCTACCCATTTAATATTCACGTACACTTAACCTTTACGTCGGTTAAAGTGTTTAACGCTTACATTTCATTCTAACATTCTCCTCCGACCCACATTCGGCTTTCGTTAATCTTATTACCTTTCGCCAGCTTTCTTGATAATTCATATCTTACTTACTACGTTTGTCAACGTCTAAGTTATACAACCAATGTACACTTAGAACATTTGCTCGACTTGAATACGATTAACGAGAATCGTTTACGTATTAAACGTTTACGTTGTTCATCCCTTAATCTCTAATTTAACCTTTACCTAAGGTTTTAATCGCTTTAATTCATTACTATCACCTGAACCACATGTTCATTATTCTTTCTTAATGTTGAAGCCATACGATTCGTTGTATGCTAAGACCGTTCACTCATCGCAATAGCATTACGTTCACAACGTTTATACAATTTACATTCATCTCTCATTACCATGTCATAACATCAAAATGTTATACATTACCCTCATCACTCAACGTCTAAGGAATCACAATCATAGCAATCTCCCATGTTCGTTTATCATGACTACGGCCCCCGAATATCGGTTCCGTAACCCGCGTTCACATTCTGTCTTTTAATCTCATTTAATCTTTCCGTTCAACCTTTATTAAAGGTTTAACACACTTGATTAAGTGTTACATTAGTTGAACTACATGTTCATATTTTTTTCTTTCACATCCCCCAGTAATTGAGCACTTAAAAGCTCATCACTGGCTTTTTCCTCCTCGCCGTGCTGCAGCCTTTACCGCCCCTTCCTTTACCTCGTACGCAGCATTTCCACTCTGCCAGTTGTCAAATTGCCAAGGTCGGCATCATGCGCGCCACTCTCTTCTCTATTTCTTGTGCCACGGTGCCACTCAAAGATGGTGATGGTTCGGTCTCATACCGCAAATGGCCGCCTCCCAAGGCTTGGTTCGACTGATACCGCGGCTGGCATGAAGCACAAAACCTAGAAAATTTTTCTAAGTCTTAGAAATTACTTAAGACGTTTACTTCTCGATTCCATAACTTATTTGTAATAACTCAGAACGAGATTGTTCCAAAGCCATTTTCTCCTTTATCTTACGTACTTTGATTACCCTCGGATAGAACTTCGTTCTGACTCTGTTAACATACCATTCGATTGGCTTATCTTCACCCTTCGTTCGATTTACGTTTTTAATGTTCTTCGTTCGTTCGTCCGTAATTCGGTCATTCGAACTCAGAATTCATTTATTCTTGAGTCCATGACTCACGTTTTATACGTTCTCTTACATTCTTATGAAACCCTACACGTTCGAGTTCATTTACTAACTTTCTAATTCTCGTTATTCTTTTATGAAATTTTCGTCATAACTTCGTTATAGCTCAGTTTTAATCCGTTCTTCATGAACGTTTCTAACATTCCTAATGAAGCAATAAACAACTAACTTATACGCGATGGTTTTAAACTTTTCCACCAACAACAATTATCCTACGATGGTTTTAAATTTGTCCATCAACAACGTTCTTCGCGTTCTTCGCGTGTTCTTCGCATTCTTCGTTCGTTCTTCATTTTAAATCGATATTTTGATTACGATTTTACTTTTTCTTGGAATTTGATGTTATAGAACACTATTCCTTACTTAATTCACCTACTCATTCATATAATCCACTCGGATCGTTCTAATTCACTACGAATCTTACACATCCTTAAGAAATTTATAAAATAAACTTCTAATTCATATTTCTTCTTTTATCAATGATTTCAATCATATGAAATCATTCCTAACATCAATTACATCTTATTCTCATTAAGCTATGTTTTTAACATAAAAACTTAAAGAAAATTATCTAGAAGTTAGGTTTTCGGATTACCTTTCTTCTTTAATCTCCTTCCATCAGACAAAGTTTGCTCACAAGCAATCTTTTCCTCCTTCTTCTCTTTATCATTCGATCCCTCTCTCTCTCTCTCAAGTGTTATAGGATTTTTCAAAATCCTAAAAATATGATTTAAGCTTCCTATTTATAGAAAACCAAGGCTAAGGGCAAAATAGTCATTTTGCCCTCAAACCTCCTTACTATTCATGACTTAAGCACTAAGTTAACTTAGCCCTTAAGTTTACTTACTCCTTAAGTTTACTTAGCCTTTAAGTTTACTTAACCCTTAAGTTTACTTACTCCTTACTCCACCTCCTTACTATTCACGAAGTTTCCCTTGGAAGCTTCGTGCTTCCGCTCTTCATGAAATTGGCCGATAGTTCAAAAAACTCGTGATTCTCTAATCCAAATATTTTTGGATATTTCATCTTTCCTTTATCGATTAACTTTTACGTATTCTTCCGATTTTCGAAAAACTGAAAAACACTTTTTGGTGTCAAGCGTTTTCGTTCACGTTTTCCCCTAACGTAACTAAACGAATGAAAAGTACATAACAGTACTTTTTTGTCATTTTTATTTTGTCCGATTTCTGCACGTTTTTTGAGAAAAACTTTTATCGGCTTACTTAACTTTTCACGATATATTATCGTCAAATCATTCGACGGAATGTCATTTCGAAATACCGAACTCTTGGAAAGGCTTAAGTTATTCAAACCCTAACCCTTAGGGTTTTGTCGGGTGAATAGTGCTTATTTCGTCTTTTTCTCCGGAAATATTTTTTTCCTAGAAAATTTTTATTTTCGTCTTAAAAATTCTTACTCGTTCAGTCTAGCTTGTAGGAAGAATCCTCCCGATTAATAATCATTCTAGGTTCTAGAACGATTAATAAACACATAGCACAGAATATTATTAATAAAAATTCATTTTATTAATAACTAATTCTTTAAATCTTAAATTCTGGACAATTCAATTTTTCAGGTTGTCACATTAAACACAAACTCTAATCACATAAACACATACAACTACAAGTACTCAGTTGTATAATCATCAACTTAAAATTTTGGATTCACAGAACACATAAATTATACCATATTCATACATATACATAAATAATATCAAAGTTATAGAACATACCTTCAATTTTCTTAATAATCCCTTGTTAAACACTGAAATTGCTTAGGTTTTCTCTCAATCTTTCTCAATTCTCTCTCAAGTTCTCTGTAATTCCCTTCTCTTCTTTCTTCTCTCAGACTAGGCTACTAACAACAGCAAGCGTAAACAAAACTGATAGGTAGTAATACGCCTACTAAATTACTATCAGTTACAAAAAAATATAACGTATATGCTATAAATTTATTTTATATTCTATTTATTTATTTTATTTATATTATTATAATTCAAAATCAAAAATTCAAAAGCCATAAGGCTTTATTTGGCAAAAAGTTTTTAAAATAAAGAATTAATATTTTAAGACTTGTTTGGCTAAATCAATTTAAAAATTACTTTAATTTATTTTAATAAAAATTTAGTTTATGATTTATAATCACATATTATTTATTTGAATTTTCATATCCAACATTAATCAAATAAATTAATTACACATAGTATAAAATAAATATTCCCCATAAACAAATATCACAAAATTATAATTTCATTATAATTTTATTTAATAATTTAACATACCACTTTAAATTATTAAATTAAAACAATAATATAACATCTCATGTTATATTACAATTCTCTAAATTATAAATTAATTTAGTTTAGAATATTATCTAATAAATTTAATTCATAAATATTTACTAATAATAACCACATCAATAAAATATTCATTTCATCAATTTCAACAATAAACACATCAAATAAATATTTATATAATTCAATAAATATTTAATATTACAATTTGAAATTTTGGATTGTTACATCCTTCCCTCCTTACAAGGATTCTGTCCCCAAAATCACAACTCAAACAATCAAATCGCCACATTCTTTCCTCCTTACAAAGATTCTGTCCCCAGAATCGAAGACACAGACTAAACAAATAACTCAGGGTAATTCTTCATCAATTCAGCTTCGAGTTTCCACGTAGCATCTTTGACGCTGTGGAATCTCTATATCACCTTCACAGAAGGTATCCCCTTATCCCTAAGCATTTGTTCTTTTCTGTCGACTATCTGAATAGTAATTTCTCTAGTAGGACAACTATAACGATTCGTACTTGATCACATGATTGCAGTCAGGCTTGATCAATTATATCACCGAAAATGAAAAACATTACGAATGCACTCTAACTGTAGAGGTAGGGTTACCTCAAAACCATCTTTTCAACTTCATCAATGCTCTCTATATTATAACCGCTTTATACCCAATATAGTTCATCAAACTTACCACACTTTGGAAATTCAGGAACTTTCCACAATCATATGAGTTTAGGAACTTATCCTAGTCAGACCATAGGCGTCCATTCGCTGAGGGGTTCAAAACATACCATATGATTATGAGTCACGAACTTACCATATGCTTTAGTTTTAAGAACCGAACCTAACCTTAATATCATCTAACTGCCAAATATATACAATGAGAAAAGAATCACCTTTCCACCACACATACATTGATAGTGTGATACCGATATTCCAATGATTATCAATGTGATAAACAAGGTATATGCACAAAACCTCTGCCCATACAAAGGTTTGTACGACTTAGTCACCATATGAGTCCTTAGTTGAAATCCCACCTAGCATATCTTACTTTTAATTTATTCTTAACTTGCCCATAACTTGCTAAATGTGGATTCCTCGTATGACATTATCGAAAACTTCTCGTGTGTTTAGCACACCTTCTGATGTCTGGATTTCCTTTTAGTTTGGCAATCGATTTGCAAACGAGATGACCTACTTATTTCTAATTGTGTTCCATGCGTTCTTGCAAACCTTTCTAAAAATTTGATGTAAATCGTGAATCTCGATTCGACACAATTGACACAGAAACACCACACCTTGAAACAATTTCGTTAACATATAACTTCGCACACTGATCGATAGGTAATATGATAACTTTGACATATCATAAACTCTATCACCATATCTTGCCACCAATAGTATTATCTAAGGCAATATAAATTTTCGTGCTCCCTAGTTGATTCAATATATAAATTTTATGCAAAACTTCATTTGCAATTCCTGGTATTAGCGAAACCTAGTTTCTTCCTTCTACTTTCAACTATCCTTCAGTATCGATTATGAATTTGACACCTTCATCTTGGAGCTACTCTTCCTTTACTCTGTCCAACAAAGCTGTACGATTTTCCATCTGAAAATCTTCTTCTCTGACCTAGTCATTTCTATTATGAAACCATCTTGCACAGTTAATAAAAATAACTACTACCTTTTATTGAAGACGTCGGCAACCATATCACTTCAACGCATTCTTAAATACCCCTGGGCGAGAATACACTTTAGACACTTATGGTCTTTTTATATCTCACACTATTTCCCAAAATAATTCCTTTAAGTCCTTAGGGTAGCCACTACTACCGCTAACTCTAAATCGTGAGTCGGATACCCTTTCTCATAAAATTTTAACTAACGCGATGCGTATAAAATGACCTTGTCATTCTGCCTAAACACATAGTTTAGTATATTATACGATGCGTCGCTGTACAACACAAAGCTTCATGTATTATCTGGTAGAGACAACATAAGTGCCATACTAAATTCTTCTTCAATTCGTGAAAATTCACTCTATAATTTCTTGTACATATAAATTCCATCGATTTTCTCGTTAAGTTAGCTAAAGAAGTGACTATCTTGATCTTCACATATCCCACTGATTATTTTCTTAATAACTTCTTGATTCACAACATCGATAGATAACTCCACCGCACTGATGTCTCGCAACTAAAAGAACAAAATATTACCTTTGACTTCCTCAGAGTCTCATAAATCAAATCAGAAATAAATCCATTGACATCACGTGGCCTTTAATACAACACGAAATTTCTACACATCAATTTAAAAGGAATCATTTTCACATCTTGAATATTTTAGGAATAGTCTAACTCTTCCCGAAGCGAATCTAGTTTCTAAACAAATTCATCAGACATAAATTAACAAGTGGCACTTGAATTAAATAACACGCAGCTGTATAGATAACTGATCGAAACCATACCTTGCATTGCGTCCTGGATTGTTATGTGGGATGATTGCTCGGTTGGTCGACTCGGCGGAGCTGATTCTACAATAACTAGTTTGCCACTGCCCCCTTTGCTTCCACTTGCTTTTCCAACCGCTTTCTTTGGGCACCCTCGAGCCAAGTGCTCTTTCGATCCACACGTTAAGCAGGCTCCCTTCCTCAGTCTTGAACATTTTGGTGCAATGTGGCCCTTTAAACCAAAATTAGAGCACACCCTTTTTCCCTTCAAACAAACACCTACATGTTTCTTTCTGCAGTTGCTACACGCCTCTACCTTCTTTTTTTCCTTCCCTTGCTGATTTTCAGCGTTAATATTATTATTCCACTTTCTTTTCCAAGCATTACTGGTATGACTATCACCCACCTTATCATCTTCACTTTTCTTTCCCCTCTGCTCTTGATTGTATGCCAGTGTATTACCTTCGCCGTCTACATCAATCTCTCTCTCCAACTCTGTTGTGAATAAATTTGGTTGGAACATCGAGATTTGATTATATAGAAAGCAATTCAGTTGATTTGCCAGTGCTCCCACCAGAAAAATCACCAATTGCGGCACTAGATTTGCATTAGCTTCCCTATTGTATGCATATTCCTCGGGGCTCTGCTGACGTTGTTGTCTTTTTCTGGGCGGCATCTTACTGTTTAAAACTTGCACCATTAGATCATTGTTCATATGATTACTGTGAAGAACCACAATAATCTCGATTGGAATAAAGAAATAAAGATTAATTAACTTGTTCAACAGTAAATGAGAGTTAAAGAACTTTCATAACAATAAATTTCTCAACAAAAGATTAATGATACAGAACCTGCATAAGTATAACATGATAATAAAATGTAACCTTGCTGAATAGTAAAGTAGCAAAGGTTAGGGAACTTGCCTCTTACGTAAGATATACAATTACAACTCACGTACTCCAATGTCCTACACATACCATTAGAATTATCACATCAATTAGCTACATACATTAACTTCATAGATTCAATTCTCATCTTAGTTACGTTATAACCTTTAGTTTAAGGTCTAACCATATTAATAACCACATAACACGAATCTAAAAAACTCACTAACACCTACATAAGACTTTTAGAATCTAAATCACTTTTTCAACTCTTATTAATTAATGCCACATTTCTCCTTAATCGAACTTAAAGTTTAAATCAAGTGTTTAAGTCTTCCCAAGACTCATTGGTTTTATATTAATCACCTTTCATATCTTAGTGTTTATTTCAGAAATCACAAGTGTTAACATCACAAGACTTAGTTACCCTTCAATATGTACACTAAGTCTTAACATATCGCATTCATAACCTATAAAACTTTTTACAACTTTGAAATTATCACTGACATGACATGGTTCTGTTTTAGCCTCCTTATTACATGCTTGTTACATTAGTACATCATTAAACCAAGTTATAGCGACATCCCAGTGTCATAATGATGGCGAAGCCACCGACCCAAATCGGTATATGCACATACCAAGCCATACATACACAAGCTCGAGACCGGCAGTAGCATTGCTACCAAGCTTCGGCCTTGGGATTAGCATGCATGCTACTTATGCACTAAATGACGAAATGATGAATAGTAGCCGTTTTTATCCCAACTAACACGAATTTCACCCACAAAATAGTTAAATTAACATGTACAATTGATATAAAACTATCATAAACATGTTTCCTCACATATTCATCAACAAAGAACAATTTAACAACAACTTTGACTAAGTTAATTCCTTAAATTCCATATTTTTATATAAAAACTCAATTTTTGACATCCTTTATAGAAATCATCACTGTGATCACCGTTCTTATCCAAATCACTTCATTCAAACTACGTTCTCTTCGATTCTTAATGAGCTAGAATAATCAAGACTCAATTTGCATATTAACATACAAATTGACTACTACAACTGGTACTTTCACAAGCTATATGAGAAATACAAACACTATCATTATTTTTCCTACTTTTTGAACGAAGTTAGCATACAATTCTGGTTTAAACACAAACTCTAATCAACATAAACAAATACAACTACAAGTACTCAGTTGTATAATCATCAACTTAAAATTTTGGATTCACAGAGCACATAAATTATGTCGTATTCATACATATACATATATAATATCAAAGTTATAGAACATACCTTCAATTTGCTTAATAATCCCTTGCTAAACAATGAAATTGTTTAGGTTTTCTCTTAATCTCTCAAGTTCTCTGTAATTCCCTTCTCTTCTTTCTTCTCTCAGACTAGGCTACTAACAATAGTAAGCGTAAACAAAACTGATTGGTAGTAATACGCCAATAAATTACTATTAGTTACAAAAAAATATGACGTATATGCTATAAATTTATTTTATATTTTATTTATATTATTATAATTAAAAATTAAAAATCCAAAAGCCATAAGGCTTTGTTTGGCAAAAAGTCTTTAAAATAAAGAATTAATATTTTAAGCCTTGTTTGGCTAAATCAATTTAAAAATTACTTTAATTTATTTTAATAAACAATTTAGTTTATGATTTATAATCACATATTATTTATTTGAATTTTCATATCCAACATTAATCAAATAAATTAATTACACATACTATAAAATAATTATTCCCCTTAAACAAATATCACAAAATTATAATTTCATTATAATTTTATTTAATAATTTAACATACCACTTTAAATTATTAAATTAAAACAACAATATAACATCTCATGTTATATTACAATTCTCTAAATTATAAATTAATTTAGTTTAGAATATTATCTAATAAATTTAATTTATAAATATTTTCTAGTAATAACCACATCAATAAAATATTCATTTCATCAATTTCAATAATAAACACATCAAATAAATATTTATATAATTCAATAAATATTTAATATTACAATTTGAACTTCCGGATTGTTACAATATCAGTGTTTCAAAGTAATTGCTTTGGAACCATTTTGGAGAAGGCGATAATTGCCGAGGGTGATAATGAGGCTTTAAGCTAATACCACAAAGAGAAGAAGAATAAGAGTAAAGTAGATGGGGAGTAAAAACAGAGGGAGCCAACGGGAGTGGCAACGGTTAGAAGCGGAAGGCTTTTAACTATGGGAATACCGGGGTAAAACAAGGAGATCCTAAGAAGAGGATGGAGGCGTGTAAGAATTGTGGGAAGACTCACTTAGGAGTCTGTCTCAAAGATAAAGTGTGTGCTATAACTGTGAACAAGAAGGGCACATTTCGCCTAACTGTCCAAGTCTGAAGAAGAATCACGGATGCTTCGTATGTGGATCAACTGAACACATGGCGAAGAATTGCCCGAAAAAGGGGATGAAGGTTAATAAGGGCACTAATAGTTGTAAGTTAGCTATTAGTGGTCCAGTACAGATGAGTAGGTCGATGGCCCACACCTTTAATATGATGGTCCAGGATGCAGTTGCATCAGGGGATGTAGTTGCAGGTATTATCCCAATCAACGATATAAATGCTTATGTGTTGTTTGATTCAGGTGCTACTTGTTCTTTTATAGCATGTGATTTTGCTAAACGACTAGGATTACTTCCCGAAAGATTGCCTATACCTTTAAATATTAAGGTAGCGAATGAAGAAATAATTCCTATTGAACATATTCATAGGCGTTGTTGTGTAGAAATACGAGGTTATAAATTATTGGTAGATTTAATACCGATAAAGTTGGGAGAATTCGATGTAATTCTCAGGATGGATTGGTTGTTTAACTATGGTGCAATTATATATTGTCAGAAGAAATGTATAAACCTTCAGACGGTGAAGCAACCTAAGGTAGTGTTTTATGGTAGTAAGTTACCAGGACATTCGTGTTGTATTACCATGATACAAACTAGGAAATTGTTGAAGAAGGGATGTGTAGGTTATCTGTGTCATGTTGTTGATACCCATAGAGTGGTAGCAACGATGGAACAAATTCCTATAGTCAAAGAATTCATGGATGTATTTCCAAGCGAATTACCAGGTCTTCCACCGGATAGGGAGATCGAATTCATAATAGATATTCTGCCAGGAGTGGAACCAGTTTCAAGGGCATCGTATTGTATGGCGCTAGTGGAAATGAAGGAATTGATGTTTCAACTACAAGAACTATTGGATAGAAAGTACATTCAACCGAGTGTTTCGCCGTGGTGAGCACCGGTACTATTTGTTAAGAAGAAGGATGGACCGTTGAGACTTTGTATCGACTACCGAGAGTTGAACAAGTTAACGATAAAGAATAAATACCCATTGCCCAGGATCAATGATCTCTTTGATCAATTGAAAGGGGCAAAGTATTTTTCTAAGATAGATTTATGAATGGGGTATCATCAATTAAAGGTTAGGAAGGAGGATGTACCTAAGACGACATACAGAACCCGATACAACCATTACGAGTTTTTGGTAATGTCATTTGGGTTGACGAATGTACCAGCTGCAATCATGGATATGATGAATAGAGTGTTCAAACAATATTTGGACAAGTTTGTCGTAGTGTTTATCGATGATATTCTAGTATATTCTAAGATGGCAGAAGATCATGATGAACACCTAAGATTAGTGTTGGAGACACTAAGGAGGGAGAAGTTATACGCGAAATTCACTAAGTGTGAATTTTGGATAGAAAGGGTACAGTTTTTAGGACATGTTATCGACCGAGATGGAATTTTAGTAGACCCAACAAAGGTGGAAGCGGTGATTAATTGGGAACAACCAAAAACACTAACAGAGGTAAGGAGTTTCCTAGGGTTAGCGGGATACTATCGAAGATTTATCCAGGATTTTTCTAAGATAGCTACTTCGTTGACTAATTTAACAAGGAAGACAGTGAAGTACGTGTGGACTGAGAAGTGTGAAAACAATTTTCAAGAACTGAAGAAAAGGTTGAGTGAAGCACCTGTATTATCTTTACCCGATGATACAGGGAATTTTGTAGTTTATAGCGATGCTTCGCATAGAGGACTAGGTTACGTGCTCATGCAGCATGGCAAGGTCATTGTGTATGCATCATGGCAGTTGAAGGATTATGAGAAAGTTTATCCTACTCATGATCTGGAACTGGCAGCGGTGGTATTTTCCTTAAAGATTTGGAGGCATTATCTATATGGAAAAAAATGTGAGATATACACGGACCATAAAAGTTTAAAATATATCTTCACACAAAAAGACTTAAAATGAGACAAAGGAGATGGCTGGAGTTGATAAATAATTACGACTGCGATATCCTGTATCACCCAGGAAAAGTCAATGTAGTGGCCGACGCCTTAAGTAGGAAGGGTCGAGAAAAGTTATCTATGTTAACGGCTCAAACTAAGTTAATAACAGAGATGGATAGAATGGAGTTAGAGGTGAAGTTACCGAGTGAGTCGGGTCATAAACTGTTTACAACGGAGATTCAATCTACCATTGTAGAGAGAGTCAAGGAGGTACAACTTAGAAATGATGAGTGTAACCATGTGAAAAAATGGCTAGTAGATGAAAAAGAGATAAAATATAATCTCAATAATGAGGGGTTATTAAGATTTGAAGGAAGAATTTGGGTTCCAAGTGAAACAGAATTGAAGGAGAAAATATTACAAGAGGCTCATAGTTCAAGGTACTCGTGGGAACACATCACGATGGATTTTGTGGTGGGACTTCCAATTACACATAAAGGGTATGACGCTATTTATGTAATAGTGGACCAGTTGACAAAGTCGGCTCACTTTTGCCAATAAGAGTCAAGTTTAACTTAGATTAGTTAGCTAAACTCTATGTTAAAGAAATTATTTCAAGGCATGGGGTACAGGTTTCGATTGTGTCTGATCGTGATCCACGATTCACATCAAATTTTTGGAGAAGTCTGCAAGAACAGATGGGAACGCAGTTGAAGTTAAGTACAACTTATCATCCACAGAAGAATGGGTAGAGCGAAAGAACAATTCAAACGTTAGAAGATATGCTACTATCTTGCGTTATGGATTTCAAAGGTAGTTAGGATGATCATCTACCATTAGTAGAGTTTGCGTATAATAACAGTTATCATGCAAGCATAGGCATGCCGCCTTACGAAGCTTTATATGGAAGAAAGTGCAGAACACCCTTGTGTTGGGATGAAGTTGGTGAACGTCGTATGCTAAGACCTGAATTGGTGCAACAAACAGTGGATATAGTTAAGTTGATACGAATGCGACTGGTAGCAGCTCAAGACAGACATAAAAAGTATGTAGATCCTCATCGAATGAGAAGAGAGTTTAAAGTCAGCTCATATGTATTTCTAAAGGTATCTCCCTGGAATGGAAAGATACGCTTTGGAAAGAAGGCAAAGTTAAGTTCAAGGTTTATAGGACCATTTGAGATATTAAAAAGGGTAGGAGAGGTAGCTTACATGGTAGCGTTACCTCCGGACTTTAATGTGTTTCATGTATCGATGTAACGTCCTTATAATCCAGAGTATAAGCATGTAATAGTGTATGAACGTATTCATGTTGAGAAAGACTTGACGCATGAAGAGATGCCTATGCAAATCATTGATAGAAATAAGCAAGTTCTGAGGAATAAAGTTATACCTTCGCTGAAGGTAGTATGGAGAAATCATGATATCGAAGAAGCAATGTGGGAACTTGAAGAAAAGATAAAGAAGAATTACCCTCAGTTGTTGGAATAAATTATGGTGAGATTCTGGGGACAAATTCCTTATAAGGGTGGGGGGAGAATGTAACAACCGAGAAAATCGGATATTATGTAAAATAATTTTATTTGAATAAATAATGAATAAAATTATAATATATGTTATTTATAACGAGTAAGAATGATGAAGGTTGTTCTATAACCTAAAAGAGGAATAATGTAGTAATATTCTGGCTAAGTGCTAGAATTAAGGTGTCTTAATTTCCAAGATGAAAATAAAAGCTTTCCGAGAACTTCTCTGAAAAACACTATTCATCCATTTCTGTTCGAGAATTATTTTTGAACTTCCGGGAAATACATAACGATAGAATGATAAGGAAGGATGGATTAGCTAATAATAATTCAATTGTGACAAACGCAGTTTTTTGCCCGCGTACTAAGTTTGAGAATGTTAAGAAAAGTGAAGATTTGAATGAATGATGATCGTGTGATAAGAAAGTTATTATACGAAGGAATGAATACGAGTATAATACGAGGTATTGTACAAGTATATACGAAAGATGACATAATGTATATGATGAATGTTATATAGTATAGTATATATACACACTCAAAATTTTACATTCCTGTTACTAACATAACAGGAGGGCAGAATCGTCTTTCAGAGATAACCCTTGAGGACAAGAAAGTTCCAGTTCCGGAAATCCCACCTGAGAATCCTTTTCCATATCGGAGATAACCCCGAGATATTCAACCCCGGAAACAACACCAGGAGTTTCAGTCTCAACCTCGGAGATAACCCCGAGGAGTGCAGTTGTAGTTACGGAGATAACCCGACAAAGCTCATTTCAACCCCCAACAATCAGCTTCAACCTTAGAGATAACCCCGAGGCACTCAGTCCCAAACCCGGAGATAACCCTGGGAGGTCAGGCACACCTCAGAGACAACCCTGAGGACATCCAAGATTATAATGACCCAATCTCAGAGATTACCTCGAGCAACGATCGCTGATCGTATTTCAAACCGGAGATAACCCCGGTGAGGGGCAAAATCATCATTTTGCCACCTCGATTCTACATGCGCGCCGTCTCAACATATTTTGTGACACCCCCAAATCCAGGTACTCCATTCCCATAGGATTTGGTATTCACTATCCAAAACATTACATCTAACTACCCATAATCAAAGGATAAAGATGTAATTTAAATAACTTAAACAATCATCTTTCCCATTAAAGGGTTACATCATATTCTCAAAATATATCCCAGGTAATCTAACCTTAAAATTATTACATAAGTTTGTAGAATACATCATAAATTAAACCAAGTCTTTAACATAATTCATTAAGATAAAATTTTCATAAGTCTTCAGCACTTGGGCAATTTTCCCTTTCCTTTGCTAGTGGATGGCTCATCAAATTTCTCCACTTTAGCTGCAGTGTTAATTTGCAAGAGTGAGCAAACAATTGCTCACTGATATAGGAAGTAGTAATAATAACAACATGAGAATGAACAACAAATGCTAGCAATAATGAACTTGTTCTGAAAATTAAGAATAGAAAACAAGTTCGAAAGCAATGTTTGAGGGTCTTAAGACCACGAACAATGTCTTCAGTATATAGGTATTATTACTTTAACCTTAACAATCATTAGATTGTACAGACCCTTCTTAGCGTACTTAGGGGGATCAACCCTTTGTACCATGTATTGTGCACAAACATCTAAATGTTACACGTACAAAAATCCCCTATATTAGGGTTGTTCATCTCAGTTTGAATTTAGAATTTTTGCACTGAATAAAGTTTAGTTTGGAACTAGCTTATCAGTGTCTCTAGAATTTTAGAACACTATTCAACTTCCATCAATAAAGGTTTAATACGAGAATGTATAACTAAACAAGGCTATTAAAGTCAAAGATCGGATATCAACAATATATATAACTGAATAACTTGATTTACATGCAAAGTGCTATATTAAAAAGAGTTTAGAACAATCTTCTATGTACCAATGTATTAGAACAATATATGCTTCGAATGATAATAACGAAAGTAAAGCTCACTCGATTTAACGAATTAGGCTACAAGAGCTTGCACAAACATACTCGAGATAAACTAGGCTTGTTCAACCTTACAAGAATTTTTAGGAACTTGTTCAATAACGATTTAGGAATAGGAACATGCATTCAATATGAAAAGAATGAAGTTAGAAAACTTGCTCAATGTAAAGAGTTAAGGTTTAGGAACTTGCCTTGTTTGTAAGCAACACAAGTGTAAAATAATCTTCAGTTACCCTACATATATAATTGAAATCGCAAACACAATTAGTTGTATGAATATTAGCTTTAGGGTTTTAAACCATCATCTAGGTCATAACCCTAACCTAGCACCTAACCACGTAGGCTAATATACTTAACGAATCTGAAATCTCATTACAAGCCAACATAACTTAATTATTCATCTCTAACTTTTAAAAACATCACATTTGGTTTCATTTTAGAACTGATTTAAATAGTTATTTCAAATCTTTACACTTCTCATTACAACACATTGAAATCTGTTATTATAGTTTCTATTATGCCTTAACATCATTAACATGCTTACTTAGCTAACATAAGTCCATTATACATGACCTGCAAATAAGCAGACTTCACTATCTTAGCCGAGGTATATGGTGCAATTGCTTCCATACTTAAGCTTGGGACCCAAGAAGTCAAGCTTACATTTTTGGCCTTGGCACTAAGCCTTGTTGCTTACCGGTGCTCAACTTCGAAACCCAATGGCCTAAGAATGCTACCGCTTCTTCGATGCGATGATGACTGCAAATGTGCCACACACCGAAAGAAAGAAATGAAATGCAAAGAATGTTGTTCCGATTTTAGCTCAACTAACACAAATTTCACCATCAAAACAGTGAAATTAGCACATCTAATTGATATAAAACGAAAATATACATGTTTCTTCACATATTCATCGACTTAGAACAACTAAACATCAAATTAAACTAATTTAATTCCATAAATTTCATGTTTTATATAAAACTCAATTTTTGACACCTTTAGCGAATTCGATCACCACGAATTCATTTCTTAACCAATTGACACGATTCCAACTACGCCGCTTTCGCTTCTTAACATACAAACATATTCTAACTTCAATTTGAAGATTACAACACACATAGAACATCAAATTTCATACTTTCTAAAGCTATATCATATGAACATATCACTACTATCTAAATTCCCTCCTAAAATCCAATTATACGTGTTTGGTTATTCCAATAACACCCAAATATGGTGGCTAACAGACTCTACCAAACTATATGTACACATATACACAATCATCCAACGTGACTTAATAATTTACAGAAAATTTTCACAGAGAACTCAAAACATAAAATTAGAACTACAATATACCTTAATCCTTGTTTATTGAAGCAATTGATATGCAGTGGCTTCAATCCCTTCCACAACAAAACCATCAATCTCTTAGCAATTCTCTTTGTGTTTTTCTCTCTTCTTCCAAGCTCTCTCTCTCTCTCTCAACTCTTAAGCCTTAGGGGACAAATAAAAAGCGTAGAAAGAAAATAACCACTAACCCACGTTCTCTTTCAGTTAAAGAAAACAAAAGACGCCAGTTAGAATAAGCCAAAGACCACAAGGCCTTGTTCGGATAAGCACCTATTTCCCAAACTAAATTATTTAAATAATATTATTTATATTATATAGTTACTTTGTGTCACACCTTAATTTAGTTAATTTAAATAACCTTAGCTTAGTTGATTTAAATTAACTTATAATAATAATAATAATAATCTTATTATCATTATTATATATCTAATTTTAATTAAAAAATCGGAAGCATCACTTTATTTAATTTATTTATTTTCTTTAAATTAAATAATGCACTTAATTTAATTGTTTCCCTAAATATTAAGCAATTGATTTAATTTAATTATTTCCTTAAATTAAATCCTTCAAATAAAATTATCATTATTCAATTTAATTAACATTAATTAATTTAGTTACCAAATTAATTCACCACAATTCATCAATTATTTATTTTCCTCAATAAATAAATTATTTAAAATATTTATTTAATTCAATAAATATTTAAATTAAATTACAAATTTCTCGATCGTTACATCCTTCCCTCCTTAAAAGGATATTGTCCTCAGAATCACAACTCGAAAAAATTTATTTGTTACATTCTTCTCTCCTTTACAAGATTCTGTCCCCAGAATCGCTATACAAAATCAAGCAAACAACTGAGGATAATTCTTCATCATAACGCTTTCAAATTCCCACGTAGCTTCTTCAGCAGTGTGGTTCCTCCAGATTACCTTAACAGAAGGTATCACCTTATTCCTCAGTACTTGCTCTTTTCTGTCAACAATTTGAACAGGGACTTCTTCATATGATAAATCTTTCTCGAACTGTAAAGGCTCATATTCTATAACATGTTTATAATCAAGCTTATATGGCCTTAATACTGATACATGAAAAATATTATGAATATGGTCCAACTCTAGAGGTAAAGCTACCTCGTACGCCACTTCACCAACTCGTCGAAGCACTTCGAAAGGTCCTATAAATCTAGGGCTCAATTTCCCTTTTTTGGCAAATCGAATTTTCCCCTTCCAGGGAGATACTTTCAAGAAAACATAACTACCGACATCAAATTCTCTATTTTGTCGATGTTGATCGGCATATTTCTTCTGTCTATCCTGTGCAGCTATCAATCTTGCTCGAATCACTTTAATGATCTCGACAGTCTGTTGTACCAATTCTGAACCCAATAGCTGACGTTCACCTACCTAATCCCAGCATAACGAAGTTCTACATTTCCTGCTGTATAACGCTTCGTAAGGCGGTATGCCAATACTCGCGTGATAACTATTATTATAGGCAAATTCCACCAATGGTAGATGGTCATCCCAATTTCCCTTGAAATCCATGATATATGCTTTGAGCATATCTTCTAGTGATTGGATGGTTCTCTCACTTTGTCCGTCGATTTGAGGATGGTACGATGTGCTCATTCTCAGCTGTGTTCCCAAACATTCTTGTAACCGTTTCTAGAAATTAGATGTTAAACGTGGATCTCTGTCTGATACAATGGACACAGGTACACCGTGTCTTGACACAATTTCCTTCACGTATATTTTTGCTAACCGATCTAGGGTAAACCAAATCTTGATTGGCAAAAAGTGTGTTGACTTCGTCAGTCGATCGACAATCACCCAAATGGCATCGTAACCTTGTTGGGTCGTTGGAACACCTACCACAAAATCCATTGTGATATGCTCCCATTTCCATTCTGGTATCTCCAACGGTTGTAACAATCCTCTTGGCCTTTGATGTTCAGCTTTAACTTTCTGACATGTTAAATATTTTTCCATGCATTCAGCCACATCCCTCTTCATATTCGGCCACCAAAAATGATGTCTAAGATCCTGGTACATCTTTGTACTCCCAGGGTGAATCGAATATCTTGAGTTATGAGCTTCACTCAGAATTTCCTCCTTAACTTCTGATACTTGCGGAACCCAAATTCTCTCTTCAAATCGAAGTAACCCTTTCGAATCGATTTTGAATTTGGTTTCCTCACCTTCAGATATCTTCTGTTTTATCTTTTCGCAGCCTCCATCCTGAAGTTGTGCATTTTTCATCTTATCTACCAACATTGAACTGTTACCTATCTGGAATAACTTTTCATCGGATTCTGTCGGATATTTAGTTTCCAACTCCATCTTAGCCATTTTCGACACTAGCTTCTCCTGAGCAGTTAACATCATTAACTTCTCTCGTCCTTTCCTACTTAAAGCATCAACAACAACATTCTCCTTTCCGAGATGATAGAAAATCTCGCAATAATAATCTTTGATCAGTTCCAACCACCTTCTTTGTCTCATATTCAAATCTTTTTGTGTTAAGATATACTTCAGACTTTTTTGGTCGGTATATATCTCACACCTCTCTCCATAAAGATAATGTCTTCAAATCTTCAGGGCAAATACCACTGCTGCCAACTCTAAGTCATGAGTCGGATATCCTTTCTCGTAATCCTTCAACTGTCGTGATGCATATGCAAAAACTCTGCCATTTTATATAAGCACACAACCTAGTCCTTTATGTTATGCATCACTATATATCACAAAATTTCTTGTATCATCAGGCAATGACAACACAGGTGCTGAACTCAACCTCTTCTTTAACTCTCGAAAAACTTTCCTCGCACTTCTCTGTCCAAACAAACTTAACTGCTTTTCTAGTTAAATTTGTCAATGGAGTTGCGATTTTGGAAAAGTCCTGAATAAAATGCATGTAGTAACCCGCCAATCCTAAGAAACTCCTTACTTCTGACGGTGTCTTCGGCTGATCCCAGTTTATTACAGCTTCAACCTTTGATGGATCTATCAAAATTCCTTTCTTATCAATAACGTGTCCGAGAAACTGTACACATTCCAACCAAAATTTACATTTTGAGAATTTAGCGTACAACTTCTCTTTTCTCAACGTCTCCAACGTCAATCTCAAGTGTTCCACATGCTCCTCCTTGGTTTTGGAATATACCAATATATAATCAATAAACACCACCACAAATTTGACTAAGAATGGTTTAAACACCATGTTCATCAAGACCATGAACGCTGCAGGTGCATTGGTTAAACCAAAAGACATAACCAGAAACTCGTAATGACCATACCGTGTTCTAAACACTGTTTTTGGGACATCCTTCGGTCTCACCTTCAACTGATGATAACCACTTCTCAAGTCTATCTTCGAGAAATACCTCGCTCCCTTCAGCTGATCGAACAGGTCATCGATTCTAGGTAATGGATACTTATTTTTAATCGTGACCTTATTCAATTCTCTGTAATCAATGCAAAGCCGCATCGATCCATCTTTCTTCTTAAAAAACAACACCAGTACTACCCATGGCGAAACACTCAACTGAATATACTTCTTGTCAAGCAATCCTTGAAATTGCACCATCAACTCTTTCATTTCTACCGGGGCCATTCTATACGGTGCTCTAGATATCGGATCCGTTCCTGGCAGTAAGTCAATCACGAACTCGATTTGTCGATCCGGCGGAAGACCCGACAAATCATTTGGAAATACGTCTGCAAAATCTCTTATGATCGGTATTTCTTCTAACTTTGCACTCTTCTTCTGTGTATCAACTATGTAGGCTTAATATCCTACACATCCTCGTTCCAACAACTTCTTGGCTTGCATCACTGTCAGACAACTTGTTTGTCGAGGTGACTTTCTACCAAAGAAAACAACCTTTGACGGAGTCATAAGGTTAACACACTTCCTTTGGCAATCAATTACTGCTTCGTAATTGAATAACCAATCCATTAACAGTATAACATCAAACTCACCAAGTCTAATTGGCATCAAGTCCACCATCATCTCGTGACCTTTTATAACCACTCTACAATTCTTATATATGAATTTGACTGGAATCACTTCCCTATTTACAATCTCTATACATAAGGGAAATTCTAATTCTTCCTGAGGCAAATCTAAATTTTGAGCAAATTCATCGGATATAAATGAACAAGTAGCACCCGAATTAAATAGTACATAAGCATTAATACCATTAATCGGAATGATACCTGACACCACATCCTTAGATCAGATAGCATCCTGCGGTCATATTGAAAGTCCTCGCATGGAGGGTCATTGACTATCTTTGGTTCGAGAGATAGTCAATGCACCACCATCGTTGTTGTTTCCTTTTCCACCACTGCACGGTCATATTGAAAATTTTGTATGCACTTGCACTTTTGATAGATAGGGGAAACTTTTGTCTGCATATAAGGAAATAAGTTACTACCAATAATACCTTCAAGTTATGACCTTTTGGGCGAGCCTGTGGTGGGCTAAGTTGACCTAAGAAGATACTATTGGGCCAGTAGTTTGAGGCCTTATTTTGATGGATTTGATTCGATTTGGACTTGGAATTTGACCCAAGATTTGTTCCGGACTCGGGATTTGACTCGGGTTGTTACACATTTCAACATACATTCTACACAATAGTGTCCTACAAGAACCAAATAGCTGCAATCCCAACTGACTACTACACATGACAACACACTGGATGGAATTTGAAGCTTGAAGACCAATGGTATGGTCCCATGTTCTTGACTTCTTATAACCTCTAATCCCATGTCATTTGTGTAGCTCTCGACAACAACACTCCATAAAAGGTCTTATACACCTCAATCGGAGGTCTGGATTGAAGTTCTGAAAGTTTGAGCAGACATCACGTTGCACGCGTCCACGTATTTTGAGACAGCAGGACCATGAGAGCTCCGGGACACCGAAAGCGGCCCAGCAGGTGCATCTGCTACGCCAAGAATGGTATTTATATGGCCCCCTCTATAAATAGAGGGCTTGGGGTGGCCATTTTGTAAGAGAAAAATGGCGAGGAAGCCCTGTCCAATTTGCTATGTACACACTATAAACTGAGTGCTTTCTAATTTTAAACACTTGTGATCTTATATACTGTCCTATTTTTACCGGCGCGAGCCGAGTGTTCATCCATTTAAAGCTATAAAAGTCTTCTTTGGCAGTCCATTGTAAGACTTCTTACACTTTTGAAAGCCTTTCTCTTCTACTGTGCACACACTTTTCTTCATGTTAAGAGTCGTGTTGCGTGTGTATGCCCGGACTTCAGTCCGTGGCTTTTATTTCCTTATATGTATATATATATATATATATATATATATATATATATATATATATGGACTAACATTATCGAGTTATGCCTCGATTGAGCCTGGACTCACGTCCAGAGCGTTTATTTGCTTTTGTGTGTGTATATATATATATATATATGAACTGTTGTCGAACTCTGTTCTATGAGCCTGGATTTTATATTCGGAGCGTTTACTTTGCTTATATATATATATATTTATATACACATATACATTTCTGTCAGGTCTGGAGTTTACTTCGTGGTGTTTTACTACTTTATTTACATTTCGTCCCACCTGGAGTTTACTTCGTGGCGGTTGATCGTTTTTACTACTTTATTTATATTTCGTCCCGCCTGGAGTTTACTTCATGGCGGTTGATCATTTTTACTGCTTTATTTATATTTTCGTCCCGCCTGGAGTTTACTTCGTGGCGATTAATCGTTTTTACTGCTTTATTTATATTTTCGTCCAGCCTGGAGTTTACTTATCTTTATTTAGATTTGTAATCCCCCATGGAGGTGCTTCGTGGTAGTTGATCATGTCCCTATATATATATTTTTACATTTATAGTCCCCCAGTAAGTTCGCTTCGTGGTGGTTGATAGTCTGTTTATATATATTTAACAGCTTTTATATATACAACTCTTTACAACTTTCATATAAACCGCTACATCATGTGAGCCTAGGAATCATGTGATCACAGATTCAATCTCCTGAATCTAGATTCGGTTCCTATGATGGACATTTTTGGCTGTAAACTGCTTGTACATTATTCACGGTGTCTGAATTTCCTTAGATGGTTCTCATGCCCACAAGGAGTTCGGCACTGCTATAAATCTTATTTTCTTGAAGATGCTTCACATCTCAAAAATAAAACCAACTAAGCCGAACATTTAATAAAATGGAAGTATCAAAGGCCACAATTACTATTGAGTATAAGGGTTTGGAAAACCTCTTTTACAAAACATCACTGCTATATCTTGTTAAAACTGAATTTTTACACAAATTCAAACCCTTTGTATATAGGTGTGAACGAGGCATATCACTACTTCCAAAAAATTTCACATTGACCCCCCCACACACACACATTCATATAACAGTTTAATTGAAAAGTGGCGGTCACCGTGGTAACACGGATGTCTGGGGGTGCCTAACACCTTCCATCCGCATAAGCAAGTCCCCGAACCCTAACGAATCTCGGTTTCATAGACCAGTTTAGCAATGTTACATCACGTGGTCAATATGTAAACCTTTTCTTGGCTGAGTTGGTGCAACCATTTAAAAATACCAACTGACGACTCTTACAGTCCAATCGTCGACATATAAATGTCGATCCTTTTCATAACTTGTTTTTTCAAACAAATCTCACCTAACATGAGAACACCAAAAGACAAGAACATAAAAGGGACAGTAAAAATCTCGACGTTGACAGGTGGCGACTCTACTGGGGACTTCAGTATGAGGACTTAAGCCGCTATTACAGACTTTTCAAAAACTATTATATGCTTGTGTGTGGATGTTGCATTTACATTTTTGATGAATGTGTATGAATGCATTTACTTACTGCACTTAATGCTTTGCACTATATCTGCATACGATATTAGTGCTTCGCATATGTCATCATTCCCATAACGGTGAGACATATTGCATGTGAATGTATGTTGTGTGGTTCCTCCACCAGGAGGCTATCCTGTCGGTGTTTGATTATTGGACTCGTAGGGAGACTAATTCCAACGAGGCTCAGGAAAGGCACAACCCAGATTCGCTCCAGTTGAAAGACCGAATTAACTTTCCGTCATGTAAATTACGATGATCTGGGAACCTTCGTGCCAAAAAGCTGCGAGAGTAACCTAAGCTAGGTCAGCCTCTAATAAACCAAACGCGGATGAAAGTCTCTTCATGCTTTCTATTTTTAATTACTTATAAAGACAATTACTTGTAATTTCATTCCATGTCAATCTTTATGTAATGGAAAATATGAAGAATAAGTGTACATGCATATTAGAGCCTGGCATGCTATAAACTGACATCCGTTTTGCAGGATAATACTCCTAAAACAGATACATTATGATAGCATTAAAACATTGATATATTCTCTAAGACTAAACTACATAAGTTTTTGTAGGGAAACAATTGGGCCTGTTACCCGATCAAAGTCCAAAAAGGCCACGAGCCTACAACCAATTATATCTTCATCTGACCAGTCTAATCCTGCTCCTGTCTGTAACGCCCGAGAAAATCAGATTTATATGAGAATTAGATTTTTATTTGATTATGTGAATTAAATGAATTTAATTGATTATTTATGTGAGTAGGCTATGTGAAGGTCGTTCTATAACCTAGAATGTGCGGATGTGGTTAGTATTCTGGCTATGTGCTAGAATTAATTTTTTTGAATTTCCAAGATGAAAATAAAAGTTTTCCGAGAAATTTTCGTAAAAACACTATTCATCTGTTTCTGCTCGGGGATTAAGTTTGAAATTTCGAGAAACACATAATGATAGAATATGAAGACAGGATGGAATATTTAATAATATTTCATTTATGGCGAACGAAGTTTTCGCATGCGGACTTAAAACCTAAGGGTTGAGAAGAATAATTTCCGGGAAGGAAGTGAGATTCGTATAATGAATTACGATAATGATTATGCGTACGTTATACGAGTGTGATACGATTTAGTATACGAGTATAGTATAAAGATTTAATACGAAGTACAATACGATTATCGTACGAGTATTATACGAAGAAAATACGTTAATGATGCATGTAGAATATGATTGGTGTTATGGATTTATAGTTTAAAGGACTTAATATGATCCAATTAGATTTGGATTATACGAAGCCCAAGTAATTGAGTAATCAAGCTCAAAGAATTATGTATTTAAGATCAAGTCAAGGCCCAATGTTAGGTTTAATTAAGCCCGATCCAAGAAACAAAACCGTGGATCGAATCGATGGGTCACCGAATGGGTAAAACCCATGGAGATGACCCATGGGCATGTGGGCCAGCCATTTGGTGGCCAAGTAAAGTGAACTACTTGATCACCAAGTATTTTACTTGGTGATGAAGTAGTGAATAGTAAGGAGGTGGGGAGAATTGACCAAAAAGCCCTCCATTTAAATTGCCTATAAATAGAAGGCATATATGGTCATTTGGTGGCTTCCAAGAGATCATCCAACTTATATTGAGAGAGAGAAAGAACTGGACATAAGCAATCATCTCACTTTGAAGCTTTTCATTAGAGATTTTAGCAAGAACACAAAGATCGGGAAGGTAATATTCTATTAATAATAGTTTTCCATCCCTTTTGATTTCTTTGTTATAAAGAATCATAAATTGGTGGAGCATGCCTCTTATGGAGGAATAAGGATGGCTTGTAATATGTAAAACCTTTATAAGTCACGTGTAAATGAAAATCGTAAGGGTTTACGTAAGTTTAAACCGTAGGAAATATTAATTTATGAACATGGTTGTTGATGGAAAAATTGAACACCATCACTATTAGAATATGTGCATCTTGCTTGGTTAGGATGTAGATATGAAATCAATGGCGTGTTCCATTTGATTTGGCATATAGAACACTAGTAACGAAGTTATGGCGAATTTTACGAAATTAGACGTTAAACGTCGAAAATGTAGAAATTCCAGATTAGTAGTCGAAAGTTTCCGTGAGACTTAAAAACATTGGTTTTCAATGTCAACACGTGGGATAGGGTATTTAAGAGTTATGGACTCAAGAATCGTCAGATTCTGACTTAAAACAAAGAAAACGAGTATTGAACGCTCGAAAGCGTTTAACGAACGCTCAATAATGAACTTAGAAGTGGATTTTGAGTTAATGGATTTAGAATTGTAAAATTCTTATATGAACGCGTAGAGTATGTAAAATGGGAGTTGTAGGCTTTTGAACGGACCAAATCAGACTTATAACGAAGAAGTTATGAAGCCGGGAAGTTCACTAAAATTTTTATCTGTAAAAATTTTCTGGTACTGAGGTCTGGCACCGCAACGCCATACATAGCTATATGTGCTGCGCTATAGCACCGTGTATAGTGTAACGACCTACTGAAGAGTGGCGCATGCAATACCATTCACAAAATATAGGTTTCACTGCCCTTGTTGGCAAGAGGCAAGGAGCTTAGAATCTCGCAAATCTGGCGCGCCCTTACCAATGTTGTGTATAGAGGCCATGCTTGCATGGCAAAGGCGGGGCATTTGTTAGAGAAGTTTAGTTTAAACTCCAATTGTTTCAAGACCAATATGAGATAAGTTTATATACTTAATGAACATACTAAAAGTATTCCTGTGTTATATATACTAGTATATATGGTGATGAACTTAGGAATTGAACGCGAGTTGTTAGTATGATAACGAAGAACTTGAAGTGATAATGAGTAAGCCATGAACGGTAATCGACATTGGTTCGGTTAGTAACGTAAGATCGTTAAGAAGCCGGGATGAAGGTTAGTAAGTCGAATTGACTTTATTAATGAAATGAAGTCAATTAAAACATAAAAGAGAAAGAAGTTGGTAGAAACTGTGACGCCCCTAAATTTGGGTATCTTCCAACCCGACAGATGGTGCTACACGGTACTCATAACTGTACATTCATTCTATTGAAATGACATCAAAATGTGTGTATTAACGACATTCTTATTACATTAATAATATTACATCCCGTTCCCAGGTTCTAAAACCATTACATTTGTAAGACCCAAAGTTTTATGAATAAAAATGAATTTTCTATAAATATAATTTTTGAATATTATCGAATAAATTTGATATAATGTTATAGTTGTGGGTAATATTTATAAATTTTGCAAAGTACGCAAGTTGTTATATAATATTTGATTGGTCGGGGAATATTCGTTTTAAATAGGGAACATTCGTATGACGCCACAATCATTGGTGGACCCCACAACAGAATTATTTTCGGATTGAGAAAATGACAAAAATATTTTTATGAAAATAACGACGGAAGTTTTACTGAGTTAATCGTTGAAACACCGGTGTTAAAAGTATTGTGAATTCAGCGTGGTTGCATAGTAGCACAATCGTATTGATTATTGATGCTTACGTGAAAGTCATTCAGGTTTTATTCAATTATTATTTATATTTTATATATTATTAAATCAATAATTGAGATGATGAGTTATTAATATTATTATTTGCATTATTAACGATGTCTAGAAGTTCTGCTAAGGAGAGGTTTGGTCACCTAATTGCGCTACCAATAGGGAGAAATCCTTATTGAAATCCCTCTTTCACAGGAGCGACACAGTCGATTAATAGTGTGAATAATAATAATGATGATGAAGTTTAGTTTTATTAGTATTATTAATGTAATAAAACAGAAAATCTTTTTATATAAAATGAATATTTTTATAAAGTTATTCGTTTTATTAGGCTAAAAGTAAAATCTTTTTATAAAAATGTAATACTTTTATAAAGTTATCTGCTTTTATTAGACAATAATTAGAATATATTATATTTTATTATGCATAGTGTTTGCATAGTGCCTGCATAGTGTTTGTATAGTAAAATCTTTTTATATAAAATAAAATACTTTTATAAAGTTATTCATTTTATTAGATTATAAATATAATATATTATATTTTATTGTAAACCAATCTGGACCGTCCGTTTAAAGTAAATCAATCTGGACCGTTCATTGATTGGTTACTATTCAGTCCATTCTTCTATAAATAGAAGCTCATTCCTTCATTATTACTTACGAATTCACTGAAACTCTAAAGATAGAAAACTATAGAGAGAAAGAAGAAAAGTATTCTACTACTTCACTACTTCTATATCCAGTTTCTTCTTTATAAGGTAAGGGATATTATTTATTGTACTTGTAAAGGGTGTTATTTCTTTCGTATTCATGAAGAGAATTATTTTCTTTCAATAATCGTAAGGGGTATTATTTTTTTTATATTCATGAAGAGAACTTCTGTTATTCCATTCTTTATTATTCTGTTGGAATAACCTGTATACGCGGTCTACCCTATACTTGGTGAAATTCTTCTGTTATTCCATTATTTATTATTTTGTTGGAATAACCTGTATACGCGGTCTACCCTATACTTAGTGAAATTCTTCTGTTATTCCATTATTTATTATTCTGTTGGAATAACTTGTATACCCGGGCTATACTTGGTGAAATTCTTCTGTTATTCCATTCTTTATTATGTTGTTGGAATATCCTGTCTCTGTGTTCTACGCTGGATCTGGTTCCGTTATTTATTATTCGCATTGGAATAACTTTGTCTATCAAGCCAAGTACCGCATGCATGGTGATTTCATTGTTATTACATTCTTTATTATTACATTGGAATATCCTGTCTATCGTTTTTACTGCCTGACTTCGTTCCGTTATTTATTATTTTATTGGAATAACTTGTCTATGCTAAGTACCGCATGCATGGTGATTTCGTTGTTATTCCATTCTTTATTATTCTGTTGAAAATCACATTGCATTTAATTTCACTTTGACTTGGTTCCGTTATTTATTATTCTATTGGAATAACTCGCGTCTATGCTAAGCACCGCATGCATGGTGATTTCTTTTGTTATTCCATTCTTTATTATACTTAGTTGGTTAAAGTTTTGACTTCTATACTCCATGAAATTAGTGGAATATCCACGATATTTGCGCTTCATCCAAAGATCTTTTCATGGAAATATTCTTCTCGAGCATTCTTGAATTTTACTCTGAAAAAAAGTATCATGTTGACAATTTGGACGTTATTAGTTCCTGGATAATTTAATTCTTGAACTTGTTTTATTGAATTCTTATATCATTGTCATCATCCTCGTGTTTATATTATGTATTAAGTCATCTGTGGCCTGTATTTCATGGATGGACTTGGTATAATTATGACCAGGGATTATTCGGTATAATCATGACCGTAATGTTACAAATGATGTGAAAAAAGTCCTCATTGGCCGTAGTGCATTGATGGACAGTTTTTGGTATGATTATGGCTATGGATTCTCTTCGGCCAAGGGAGCAAGGAAGAATTGTTTTATGGCATGATCAGGACCGTTGATGAAAACATGATTATCTTTGGCCCGTAGTGCATGGATAATTAGTGGTCGTGATACTAAATAATATCCTTGGCCTGTAGTGCAGGGATGATTTGATGATGTGGATTATTTATTAAGCCGAGTCTCACCGATAAAAGTTATGAAAAACCTTTTAAATCATAAAAGATAGTAGAGTTTATTCTCTACTTGACTCTTTTAATGAATTGCAGGTTCCGCTGCAGTTAAACTTGATGTCTATTATATTTTATCAGTTTAACACTGTTGATGACTAATGATAATTTATTCTACATTATCTTAGTCATAATATTTCTTACTGGGCTAGTTGAGCTCACCCTTTCTTTCACTTGTTCTCTTGAGAAATGAGAACGTGGCGGGACTAGTCGGGGAGCGGTGGCGGTCCGGATGATAGTAATAGTAGTCCTCACTATTCATTAATTAGTGTGATAATAAATGTAATGAGGACTTATTAAGAGTGGATATTGTCTAGAAGATAATATTTGTATTAAAACTCACATTTCTCTTGTTGTATATTAAAGATTGTATTTGTATTACTGCATCCATGTATTTGGCGACTCAGAATAGGTGATGTATTCCATCTGTTGGAATATCACATTTGTCAGTTCTCTATTTGGATCTGGTTTAGTTATTTATTATTACATTTGGAATAACTCGCTACATGCAAGCACCGCATGTATGGTGATTTTTGTTGTTATTACATTCTTTATTATTCTGTTGGAATATCTTATCTATGCGTTTTACGCCGGACCTGGTTCCGTTATTTATTATTTTATTGGAATAACCTGTCTATGCAAAGTACCACATGCATGGTGATTTACATTGTTATTCCATTCTTTATTATTCTGTTGGAACATCACATTGGTCGCAATTTACTTTGACCTAGTTCCGTTATTTATTATTACTCATTGGAATAACTTTGTCTGGCGCGAAGTACCTCATGCATGGTGATTTCTTTTGTTATTCCATTCTTTATTATACTTAGTTGGTTAAAGTTTTGACTTCTATACTCCATGAAATTAGTGGAATATCCACGATATTTGCGCTTCATCCAAATCTTTTTCATGGAAATATTCTTCCGAGCATTCTTGAATTTTACTCTACAAAGAAGTATCATGTTGACAATTTGACGTTATTAGTTCTGGATAATTTAATTCTTGAACTTGTTTTATTGAATTCTTATATCATTGTCATCATCCTCATGTTTATATTATGTATTAAGTCATCTGTGGCCTGTATTTCATGGATGGACTTGGTATAATTATGACCAGGGATTATTCGGTATAATCATGACCGTAATGTTACAAATGATGTGAAAAAAGTCCTCATTGGCCGTAGTGCATTGATGGACAGTTTTTGGTATGATTATGGCTATGGATTCTCTTCGGCCAAGGGAGCAAGGATGAATTGTTTTATGGCATGATCAGGACCGTTGATGAAAACATGATTATCTTTGGCCCGTAGTGCATGGATAATTCGTGGTCGTGATACTAAATAATATCCTTGACCGGTAGTGCAGGGATGATTTGATGATGTGGATTATTTATTAAGCTGAGTCTCAGCGATAAAAGTGATGAAAAACCTTTTAAATCATAAAAGATAGTAGATTTTATTCTCTACTTGACTCTTTTAATGAATTGCATGTTCCGCTGCGGTTAAACTTGATGTCTATTGTATTTTATCAATTTAACATCTTTGTTGAAGACTAATGATAATTTATTCTCGCATTATCTTAGTCATAATATTTCTTCTGAGGGGCTAGTTGAGCTCACCCTTTCTTTCACTATTCTCTTGAGAAATGAGAACGTGGCAAAGGGACTAGTCGAGGAACGAAGTGACGATCCCAGATGATGGTATTAGTAGTCCTCACTATTCTGTTAAATAGTGTGATAATAAATGTAATGAGGACTTATTCTGAGAGTGGATATTGTCTAGAAGACAATATTTGTATTAAAACTCACAACTCTCTTGTTGTATATTAAAGATTGTATTTGTATTCTGTACCATGTATTTGGTGACTCAGAATAGGTGATGTATACCTATTTTGGGGGCGTCACAGTTGGTATCAAAACTTAGGGATATGATCCCTGGCTGAGATGTGAGACAAGAACTAGGAGGGGAGAGACGGGGGAATTCCTTCGCTAGTATGACCTACCTAAGTTTATTTGATATTTAATTGGTCGGTCAGAGTTTAGGGATAATATGTGATATGTTAATTAACCCTTGTTTTGTGGCAGTGTTTGAAAATGGCATCCGAGAATGTTGAGAACATCAATGGAGCACATGAGACCGTTGAGTCTCCACAGATCAATAATCAGGATAATGTGCATCAGGAAAGAGACAATCCTCAAGCAAATAACAACACTGACCAGATGATGAATGATGGAATGTTCAGAGGATTTATGCAATTCATGTAACATCAGACAAGAGCGACTCCTATACAAAATGCAGGTGGAAACACTGGCAACTCTCGACGGACCCATTAAGCAGCTTCGGAACCGGGAGCACCGAGTTTTTAGAGAGCCAAAACCACGTAAGGCGGAGACGTGGGTAAAGCAGATCTGCAAGATATTTGATGTCTTGGGATGCTCCGAGGAGCAAAAGGTTCCCTTTGCCACCTTCTTGTTTCATGTAGAGGCAGATTACTGGTGGGAATCTGTAAAACGTACTCAACCAGTCGCACTGAAGATGACTTGGGAGAAGTTCCAAGAATTGTTCAACGACAAGTATTTTCCCAAAAGTATTCATCACATCAAAGAGCTAGAGTTCATTAAGCTGGAGCAAAATAACATGACCGTGTCGCAGTACGAAGCCAAGTTTGCCAAGTTGTCCCGGTTTGCGTCCCATTTGGTTGATAATGAGGAGAGAATGACGCGAATATTTCTAAGAGGTTTGAAACCTGAGATACGTCAATATCTTATCTCTCATAAACTGTGTTTGTATTCAGATGTTGTTAATAGGGCTCAGTTATTGGAGCACGATAATGAGTCAACCCAACCAAAAGAGAGCAGTCGACAAAATGATAATACCAGTGATAACAATCATCGAAGCGGTGACAATAAGCGTGGAAGGAATCAATATGCCAGAAATGGTAACCACTTCGGTGGTAATCATGGCCAAAACAATAAGAATGGACATTTCAAGAAGAGGAGATTCAACAATGATGGAAAGACGTCAGCACCATCACCCATGGTTAAGGAAGGAGAACGACCACCTATCATATGCTTCAAATGCGGAGGGGAAGGACACATCAGTCCAAACTGTGCGATGCTGTCCAAAGAATGTTATAATTGTGGAAGAGAAGGTCACTTAGCCCGATTTTGCCGTTCACCGAAGACAAGTTCAGCTAGGTTGGAGGCCCCAAAGGACGTCCCAGAAAAGTCAAAGCCAGTAGTGCAAGGGAGAGCGTTTATCGTGACCTCCCAGAAAGCAAGGAACCCAAATGAGGTCATCACGGGTAAGCTTATTATAAACTCTAGTGAAGTATATACCTTATTTGATACCGGTTCTACTCATTCTTTTATTTCTCCTACTTGCGCTCAACGTTTAAATTTGACTCCGGAGAAATTAGACTTTGACTTATCTATTGAAACTCCGTTGGGAGAAACCTTCATTACATCCACTTGCTTTATAAGTCTTGTTTGGTTCAAATCGGTACCCTCACATTACCTGTCGATCTTATTTCATTGAAAATACTTGCATTTGACAGAATTCTAGGGATTGATTGGTTAACTACTCATCATGCAAAAATTGATTATTTTTGTAAGGTTGTTAGCTTTCATATTCCTAATCAACCTGTTATGCGAATTTAAGCAACGAAACCATTAAAATCAATTACTGTCATCTCAAGCTATAAAGCTATTTATTTATTGAAAAACGGATGTCAAGCTTTCTTAGCTCATGTCACGGATCTAACAAAAATACATCAGTTTTGAATGATATTTCTATTGTTAATGAATTTCCTGACGTATTCCCTGAAGAACTTCTTGGCCTACCCCCAGAGCATGAAATTGAATTTTGTATTGACCTTGAACGAAGTACAAAACCCATTTCCAAAGCCCCCATATCGAATGGATCCTATTAAACTTCGTGGAGTTAAAGACCCAACCAAGCAGAATTGTTAGACATCGGCTTTATTCGTCCCTAGTACTTCTCCTTGGGGTGTTCCCCGTTCTATTCGTGAAGAAGAAAGATGGGAGTATACGACTTTGTATTGATTATCGGGAGTTGAATCATGTCACCATCAAAAATAGGTACCCATTGCCACGTATTGATGACCTGTTTGACCAGTTGCAAGGTGCCAAATTCTTTTCAAAGATTGATCTTCGTTCTGGATATCACCAATTGAAGATTAGAACCGATGACATTCCAAAGACGGCTTACAGAACTCGGTATGGGCATTATGAATTCCTAGTCATGTCTTTTGGATTGACTAATGCTCCTGATGCCTTCATGGATATGATGAACCGAGTATTCAAGGAATATTTGGATCACTTTGTGGTCGTCTTTGTTGATGACATCCTTATCTATTCCAAAAGCCGTGAAGATCATGAGCAACACTTGAGGCTAATACTTCAAAAGCTTAGTGAATATAAGTTTTATGCCAAGTTGAAGAAATGCGTGTTCTGGCTTGAGGAAGTAGCATTCCTTGGGCACGTGGTATCAAGTCATTGAATATCTATTGACCCAAAGAAAGATTGAAGCTATTCAAAGTCGAAGCAACTTAAATCGATGGATCAAGTCGTAGCTTTCTCGGCTTAGCTGGTTATTATCGGAGATTCGTAGAAGGGTTTTCTCAAATCGCTACTCCCTTAACTCAGTTGACTCGGAAAGATACAAAATTCGGTTGGAGTGAGGAATGCGAGAAGAGTTTTCAAGAACTCAAGAGGAGGCTCATTTCAACACCTGTTCTGACAATACCATCTTGCTCGGAGGGATTTGTCATCTAAAGTGATGCTTCGGGCATAGGGTTAGGATGTGTTCTCATGCAACATAGGAAAGTCATAGCCTATACCTCTCGGCAACTCAAATAATATGAGAGGAATTATGCTACTCATGATCTAGAGTTGGCAGCTGTTGTCTTCGCACTTAAAATTTGGAGGCATTACTTGTATGGGGAGAAAGTGGAGATCTTTACTGATCATAAAAGCCTTATATATTTCTTCACTCAAAAGGAACTCAACATGCGATAGCGACGTTGGCTTGAACTGTTGAAAGATTATGATCATACCATCCAATACCATCCTGGAAAAGCAAACGTGGTAGCTGACGCATTGAGTAGAAGATCATATGTGGGTACGAGTGCGATATTGTCAACGCAAAAGCCCATTTTGTATGACTTGCAAAGGATGAAGATAGAGATAAAGACTCCAAGGACCCATGTTATGATGGCGAATATACGAGTAGAACCAACTTTAATCGATAAAGTTAAAACTGCTCAAGCTACAGACCTGGAGCTTATGCGTATGAGGAAGAAAGTACAAGAAGGTGCTATGCCGGAAGCAAGAATCGATGAAGATGGAATACTTCAAGTCAACTCCAGACTTTGTGTTCCTAACGACCCTAATTTAAAGTATAAAATCATGATGGAGGTGCACAACACACCGTTTGAAATCCATCCTGGGAGTACCAAAATGTATCATGATCTTCGACATACATTTTGGTGGGGCAATATAAATAGGGAGATAACGCTGTTTATCTCAAGGTGTTTAACTTGTCAACGAGTCAAGGCGGAGCATCAAGTACCAAAAGGTCCATTGCAACCACTTGAAATTCCAGAATGGAAGTGGGAGTACATTACCATGGATTTCGTTACTGGTCTTCCCAAGGTTTCTCAAGGCATAGATGCAATTTGGGTCATTATTGATAGATTGACCAAGTCTGCTCATTTCTTATTTATACGAGAAATGTATACACTTGAACGTCTTGCTCGTATGTACATAAACAAGATTGTAAGACTGCATGGTATGCCAGTATCCATAGTTTCTGATTGAGACCCAAGATTCACTTCACGATTTTGGGTTAGTTTGCAAAAAGCTATGGGCACGGATTTACGATTTAGTTCGGCATATCATCCTCAGACGGACGGACAATCAGAGAGGACTATTCAAACTCTTGAAGATTTATTAAGACTCTGTGTCCTTGACTTCAAGGGAAGTTGGGACAAGTTCTTACCATTGGTGGAGTTTTCCTACAACAACATTTATCAAGCAAGTATTGGAATGGCTCCATTCGAAGCGTTGTATGGAAGAAAGTGTCATTCTCCAGTATGTTGGGATGAGTTGGGTGAAGCAACGTTGTTGGGACCGGAATTAGTACGTATGACTACAAAAAAGATACAAACGATCCGGCAACGTATAAAAACCTCACAAGACCGACAAAAAAGTTATGCTGATCTTCATCTAAAGGACGTGGAATTCGATATTGGAGATCATGTGTTGTTACGTGTTGCTCCATGGAAATGAGTTATGAGATTTGGAAAGAGAGTAAAGCTCAATCCTCGATTCATTGGCCCATTTTAATCCTCGATCGGTAGGGACCGTAGCCTATAGACTTGCTTTCCGCTTGAAGTATGTCTCGTGTTCATAACGTTTTCACATATCCATGTTACGTATATATGTGAAAGACACGAACCACATTATTGAGTTAGAACCGATTTAAATAGTGGAAGATTTAACGTATGAAGAGGTTCTGTTCAAATCATGGATAAGAAGGAACATATTCTACGCTCCAAGGTTATACCTCAAGTCAAAGTTTTATGGAGGAACCATGATGTTGAGAAAATGACCGAGAGAGTTAGAATCAAAATGAAATCAAGGTATCCTTACCTCTTTGACATACCAGTGCATTACCCTTAATTTCGAGAGGCTTAAATTTCATAAGAAGGAGATTATAAGACCCCAACTTTTATGAATAAAAATGAATTTTCTATAAATATCATTTTGAATATTATAAAATAAATTTGATATAATGTTATAGTTGTGAATAATATTTATAAATTTTGCAAAAGTACATAAGTTGTTAAATAATATTTAATTGGTGGGGAATATTCGCTTTTAAGCGAGGGAATATTAAATGCGACGACACAATCATTGGTGGACCCCACAACAGAATTATATTCGGATTGAGAAAACGATAAAAAAAAATTTTATGAAAATAACGACGGAAGTTTTACCGTTAACTGTTGAAACATCCGGTGTTAAAAGTACAGGAATACGCGTGGTTGCATAGTAGCACACTATATTGATTATTGATGCTTATGTGAGAAGTCATTCTTTTTTATTTAATTATTGTAGATATTTTATATATTATTAAATCAATAATTGAGATGACAGAGTTATTAATATTATTATTTGCATTATTAACGATGTCTAAAAGTTACGCCAAGGAGAGGTTTGGTCACCTAATCATGGCGCCATGATAGAGAAATCCTTATTGAAATCCTCTCTTTCTTGGGAATGACTCAATGGATTAATAGTGTGAATAATAATAATGATGATGAAGTTTAGTTTTATTAGTATTATTAATGTAATAAAAGCAGTAAAAGCTTTTTATATAAAATAGAATACTTTTATAAAGTTATTCGTTTTATTAGGCTAATAGTAAAATCTTTTATATAAAACATAATACTTTTATAAAGTTATCTGTTTTATTAGACAATAATTAGAATATATTATATTTTATTATGCATAGTGTTTGCATAGTGCCTACATAGTAAAATCTTTTTATATAAAACAAAATACTTTTATAAAGCTATTCATTTTATTAGATTATAAATAGAATATATTATATTTTGTTGTAAACCAATCTGGACCGTTCGCTTAAAGTAAATCAATCTGGACCTTTCATTGATTGGTTACTATTCAGTCCATTCTTCTATAAATAGAAGTTCATTCCTTCATTATTTCTTACGAATTCACTGAAACTCTAGAGAGAGAAAACTATAGAGAGAAAGAAGAAAAGTATTCTACTACTTCACTACTTCTATATCCAGTTTCTTCTTTATAAGGTAAGGGATATTATTTGTTGTACTTGTAAAGGGTGTTATTTCTTTCGTATTCATGAAGAGAATTATTTTCTTTCAATACTCGTAAGGGGTATTATTTTTTTTCATATTCATGAAGAGAACTTCTGTTATTCCATTCTTTATTATTCTGTTGGAATAACCTATATACGCGGTCTACCCTATACTTGGTTAAATTCTTCTATTATTCCATTATTTATTATTCTGTTGGAATAACCTGTATATGTGGTCTACCCTATACTTGGTGAAATTCTTCTGTTATTCCATTATTTATTATTATGTTGGAATAACCAATTATCTGCTACCCTATACATGGTGAAATTCTTACATTATTCCATTCTTTATTATTCATTGGAATATCCTCACTGCTTTGTCGTTATATCTGGGACTGATTCCGTTATTTATTATTACTGTTGGAATAACTTTATCATCTGATACCACATGCATGGTGATTTACATTATTATTCCATTCTTTATTATTCATTTGGAACATCCGCTTTGCAATTTACTTTGACTTGGTTCCGTTATTTATTATTCTGTTTGAATAACTCAATATGCGCAATGTACGCATGCATGGTGATTTCTTTTGTTATTCCATTCTTTATTATACTGAGTTGGTTAAAGTTGACTTCTATACTCCATGAAATTAGTGGAATATCCCTGATATTTGCGCTTCATCCAGTATCTTTTCATGGAAATATTCTTCTGAGTATTCTTGAATTTTACTCCTATAAAGAAGTATCATGTTGACAATTTGGACGTTATTAGTTCTGGATAATTTAATTCTTGAACTTGTTTTATTGAATTCTTATATCATTGTCATCATCCTCATGTTTATATTATGTTGAAAGTCATCTGTGGCCTGTATTGCATAGATGGACTTGGTATGATTATGACCAGGGATTATTCGGTATAATCATAACCGTAATGTTACAAATGATGTGGAAAAAGTCCTCATTGGCCGTAGTGCATTGTTGGACAGTTTTTGGTATGATTATGGCTATGGATTCTCTTCGGCCAAGGGAGCAAAGATGAATTGTTTTATGGCATGATCATGACCGTTGATGAAAACACAATTATTTTTGGCACGTAGTGCATGGATAATTTGTGGTCGTGATACTAAATAATATCCTTGGCCTGTAGTGTAGGGTTGATTTGATGATGTGGATTATTTATTAAGCTGAGTCTCAGCGATAAAAGTGATGAAAAACCTTTTAAATCACAAAAGATAGTAAATTTTATTCTCTACTTGACTCTTTTAATGAATTGCATGTTTCGCTGCAGTTAAACTTGATGTCTATTGTATTTTATCAGTTTAACACTATTGAAGACTAATGATAATTTATTCTGCATTATCTTAGTCATAATATTTCTTCTTGGGCTAGTTGACCTCACCCTTTCTTTCTTTTGTTCTCTTGAGAAATGAGAACGTGGCGGGATTAGTCGGGGAGCAGTGGCGGTCAGGATGATAGTATTAGTAGTCCTCATTATTACATTAAATAGTGTGATAATAAATATAATGAGGACTTATTACGAGAGTGGATATTGTCTAGAAGACAATATTTGTATTAAAACTCCATGACTCTCTTGTTGTATATTAAAGATTGTATTTGTATTCTGTACCATGTATTTGGCGACTCAGAATATGTGATGTATACCTATTTTGGGGGCGTCACAACATTCTTAGTTCATCATACTATAATATATACAACTTACTAGTTTATTACAAGGTAAACTAATCGTTCATCTTCGTCTTGCCTTTATCCTTGTCGAGATCCTTGGTTAGATTTCATTGTTGCATTCATATGGTTCAAGTAGGAGTGAGCATAACAAGCTCAGCAAGTACAACAATTTCTTTCAAACAACATGCTTGAAACATAGGAATCGTATATCTTCAATAACTGGATAGTAGTTACGAAGTACTATCAATAATTCAAAATAGCATTTCTTTTCCTTCAAAACGTTTTACAATGACAATATTCAGTAAGACATTAATTCTGGTCCAAGACCATGAGAATTTCATAATTTCTTTGAAAAGGACAACCCGGTACTAAGTCCATAAGTCCGGCATATCTTACGTGCACTTCTGGGTGATCAGCCCATAGTACTCTATGTTGATCAACACTACATTCATTAAATGTATGTACGTTTAAGTTTTGGCAACCTCGCGTGCCCATCGAATAATCGATGAAAAATACATTTGTTTATTCATACTTAGGCTTACCTTGAATCAGTACCAAATAATTGGCGTAGGATAGAGTTAACAATTCTATATTGAAAGACTTGTAAATAAATCAATCAACTCTTCAAGATTAGTCTAGCTGAGGTAAAACCGGCATCAACCCTTTAGTAAAAACAGGTTCATGCATCTCATAACATGAATCACGTAAAACTTGGCTAACACGAAGGTTAGACAAACGCGTTTAAAAAAACTTGCCTTCAGCGTATCGCTTTCTGATGAAAATTACTTTTCCTTTGAGTGTTTATGGTCTCTACAACACATAACCACATAACATACCACATTAGGTCATGAATGAACATACATGGTTCCTAATGAATCTTACCCTTCTTCTCAATCTAATCATGTATTAGATTTGTTATTATTAGTTCCGGCTTGCCATTATATTTTACATCGTTCTTACCAACTTCTTTCTATTCTATGTCTTAAGTGGATTTACTTCTTAATACACCTTGTTTCGAGTTAATTATCATTCCTTACGGCTTACTACTGCTCCTACGTTATTATCCGAGACTTGATCGTCATTGGTTAAGTACACTTATTGTATCTGGCTCATGTTTACGTTCTTATACTTTCGTTAAATGCGTTTAACTATTCATTAAACAACATTACATTCCTAAAGTCATCACTATAAAAGTGATTTAGGAAAGGTCTTATCATGTTCATTAAGTAATTACATGTCCCATACTTGTTCTGCAAACCATTAGGTTTATAATCAACTTGGTCAACAAAATCCGCTTACTAGCGCCGTGGCGTGACAACCCTTTGTATTAGTAGCGCTGCGGCGCCACTTTCCAGTACTCAACATCCGGTCTCGGCGTTGCGGCACGAGACTCATGCCTATGAGTGGCATTGCGGCGCGACTCTGTAGTAGCACTCCCTTCTCTCCGTGACATTGCTATGGCTGACAAAAACTTTATTCAGTGCTTGCGGCTGACATCACATCGATCTAGAAAAATTTGATTAATTTCTTGGGTGAGATTCCCACCTCATAACTTCTTACGTTATAAGTGCGAATTGGCTCGCTCAAGAGCCTACGGTTCTCAAATTACATACTCTACGTGTTCATGTAAGAATTTTATCTATTTGACTTCGTTAATTAAAAATTCACCTATTAGTTCATTTTAACGAAAACGATAAATGTTCGTGAACGTTCAACGCTCGTTTCTTCGTTCTAAGTCGAAATTCAGTTATTTTTGAGTCCACAACTCTATAATGCCAAATGAGACTTGTCTCCATTGAAAACTAATGTTTCCAAGCTCAATATCAAAATTTGACCTCCATTCCGAGAATTTTACGAATTCGACGATTATCGTCCGAATGAATTCCGCCATAACTTCATTACTTATGATTTGTTCTTCGTTTCAAATGGATTCTATCCATCATATTAACATCTTAACCTATTCATTTCATTAACTTATATACATGATAAGTTCTTGCTTTTTCTTTGTGATCTTAAAACTTTATTAAAGTATAAAATACAAACACTTTCATTTTTCATGACTTATAATGATTTATGTTTTCTAACCATCATCCTTGCTTCTTATTATCATACAACCTTATTATTACAACATAAGACAAGTTCCTACAAGTTCTTCCTTGTTTCATAACTTATTTATAAATAAAGTGCTTATTCACGGCTTATTAAGACTTAAGCCCTTTGATTTCTCATTCTTATCATTCCTCAGCATACTAGTTCTACCACTACTCACTTCTCTAGCAATGGAAGAGAAAGAGAATCATGGTTTAGGATTACTTACCCTTGAATATCACTTGGTTAATCTTTGATCTCCTTCTTGCTTCTTAAAAAATGAAAGACTAGCTTTCTAGCTTTTCTAGCTTATTATCTCTAACAAATAAGCTCTCAACTTATTGGATGAAATGAACAACCAAGAAAATCAACTCTAAGCTTGCTATTTATAGGATTTCTATAGTTAGGGCATAATGGTCATTAATCCAACCCACCTCCTTAATCACCTCCTTACTATTCATTACCTAGGTATTAAGTTAACTTGGCCACCACACTTACTTAGCTCTTAAGTATACTTGCTTAGCACATAGGTTATCCTTTACTTGCTCATCAAATTAATTACTTGGCCATCACAACACTTAGCCATTAAGTTACTTGGTCATCACATATAAGCACTTTGCTTGCTCATCACATATAAGCACTTTACTTAGCCTTTAAGTTACTTAACTTATCCTTTGCTTAACCCTTAAGTCTACTTGCTCAACACACTTAATTCTTGGTTACCAATTCACCCATGGGTTGCCCCATGAATCAAGCTTTACCCATTGGATCTTATCTTGGGCTTTACATTCAATTAGCTTAATTAACTTATCTTATACATTGGGCTTGTAATTAAACAAACACTGGACTTAACCATTCCCACCCTTGGGCTTAACCATTCCTATACTTGGGCTTGTATAATTCCTAACAAATCCTCAAAATCCAATACATTTAGCTTAAAGTCTCATAACGTATAATTTATGTATTAATCTTGTATTCTAACTCGTATACTTATTCATGTACATCATACCATCATTCATGCATACTCATATAATACTTCGTATCATGCTCGTATTCATTACTTTGTACAATACCTACATATTATACGATCATCGCTTTAATTCATTATACGCATTTAAATTCTTTCTCGGAAGTTCAAAAATAATTCTCGAGCAGAAATGCGTGAATAGTATTTTTCGGAAAATTTCTTAGAAAACTTTTATTTTCGTCTTGAAAATTCAAACACTTTAATTCTACCATGTAGCCAAAATACTACGATGTTCTGATATGTCTAGGTCATAGAACGACCTTCAAATAGCTTACTCCTATAATTAATTAATTAAATTCATTTAATCCATATAATCAAATAAAAATTTAATTCAAAAATTCGATTTTTTTCTGGGGCGTTACAGAAACAATGTGATTGATTGTTTGGTAGCTAATTACAGTATACTATGTGAATATATCATGTAAATTCTATAAAGGCTGAGAACAGTCGAATAAATTATTTGAAGACGCTTGAAGGCAAGTTTTTCTTAACGCTTGTCTAACCTTCGAGTTAGTCAAGTTTTATGTGATTCATTATAATGAGTTGCATGAACGATTTTAAAGAAAGGGTCAATGCCAATTTTAACCCGGCTAGACTATTCGTATGAGATAGACTGATTTGTATACATATCTTTCTATATAGAAATGGTAACGCTATCCTATGCCAAGTATTTGGTACGGATTCAAAGGTAAGTTTGTCTATGAATAAAAAAAAGTATTTTTCATCGTTTATACGATGGGCATGCGAGTTTGCCAAAACATAAACGTAAATACGTTTAACGGATGAATGTTCATCAACATAGAGTACTATAGGCTGATCACCTAGAAGTGCTCGTAAGAAATGCCGGATATACAGCCTTAGTGTTGTGATGTCCTTTTCAAGTATGAGAATAGAAAGATACTGTTCATGGTCTTTGGACCGGTTCAGAATTCCTAATCTATTATATATGTTGGGAATTGAGATTATGAATTGTTAAGTATTAATGTTTCATAATACTTCATGACTATTTGTTCAGTTATGGAAGATTTTCATATAATTCCCGAATGTGGTATTGATATTATTCTTTGTTAAATTTGCTGAGCTTGTTATGCTCACTTCTTGCGTGAATTATATGTTTGCAGTTAAAGCCGATCATACTGAGAATGCTAAGAGAAATAAGGGCAAGGCTAAAATTGATAGTTAACCATCTTGTAATAGATTAGTATGATTGTATGTATTATACTTACGAACAACAAATGATGTAATCAGTTTATGAACCTAGGAAAGGATTTCACTTTGATTGTAATAAGAAGATAGTTAATACATTCATTATGTTATGTTTTCAATGGAATGATTGTATAGTTATGAGTACCGTGTAGCACCATATGTCGGGTTGGAAGATACCCAAATTTGGGGGTGTCACAGGTTGGTATCAAAGCATTAGGTTATAAAACTTAAGGGGGGAAGAACCTTAGGCTAATAACCTCGTAAGGAAGGTAAAGTCCGAAGAAAGAAAAATCAAGTTGAATGAGTTAATAAGGTATTGAGAAAACTCAGTACCGAAGGATTTAAAAGATGGAAATTAATCTTATATAAATTTTGTGCTTATACTATGGTGTATTATGTACTAATCAACATGTTATGTGTTTTGTAGATGTCAAATGATAGCTTGATGTATAGAGACATTCACATGGTGAGTGAAGAGTCAGTGAACCGAGTGGAGATAGTACCTATGCCAATGGTGGAGGTACCGATAGTGGTTCTAGAAGATTCTGATCTAGAAGAGTACATTTCTGGGGAGGATTACTCTGAGGAAACAATGGGAATAACATCATATCTGAATATGATTTTAGATGTGGAGTAGGATATGGAGGTAACATCGATTAATATGGTGGTACCGACTCAGGAGTCAATACCTCCAGATGCAATGAGATCGTTGTACCTGGTTGTGCTTGATAAGAATGTACATCTGCGCACGATAGTGCAGACACAAAATGAGGAGATTATCGCCCTATACGAGGCGAAGGAGTCTGCAGAGGCAGATTTTGAGTCGGAGCACGATGAGAAAGTGTTGATGATGGATAAGGCGAGGGATTATAAGGAAGAGGCCGTAGAGCTTCGAAAGAAACTTGTTGAAAAAGACCAGAAGATAGCAAGGATATCTTACATCTATGACTGTGCTCACAAGGATTTCAAGCTGGAAATTGCATGTTATTCTATTGAGTCAGGGCAGACTCGACATACGATTAGTCTAGATATTGTTTCGATTTTAGGAAATCAGAAACATGAGAATGTCATGAGGCAGTGTTAGTAGATCATTAGATCTTTTTGGTATATATATAGTGACGTAAAACCCTCTTTTGTATAATTAAAGGGTAGTCTTTTTGTAAATCCCAATTTTTTTAGAAGTCAATCGCGGGATAGTAATGTATTAGCTTTTTGGCTATGGAAGAAAAGTGTAAACAGTTTTGACTATGGAAGCATATTAATATAAGGAAGTTTTTATTTAATGTTCTTGTTGTGGTATGAGTTGTTATTTGGGAATGATAACCAAGTAGTTAAATAGATAATAATGAAACTTTATTTATTTAATCAGAATAATGTCGCCAAGAAGGAGACAACGTAACCAAGAGGCTGAGTCACATAATGAAAATCAAGGGGGTCCTAATAACCCTATGCAAGAGTTCGTTAATTTATTAACGACATCATTTAACAAAGTTGGGGGAGGAATTCCCGTAGCACCTAGGGTACCTAGAACAACTAACTTTAAGGAATTCAAATGTGTGGGTCCTCTGGAGTTCCAAGGAACAACGGACCCATTAGAGGCCCAGACATGGGTAAAAGAGATAGAGAAGGTGTTTGTTATCACAAACGTGGGTGAGGCACAAAAGACTTCTTTTGTGACTTATATGATGAAGGGGGAGGCCAACTACTAGTGGGAGGCTCACCAGGGTGGGGGCTAGAACGGAGGCAGTTACATGGGAACAGTTCAAGAAAGTATTCTTCGAGAACTACTTCCCCACTAGCATGCAAGGTAGAATGGAGATTAAGTTCTTGGAACTTAAACAAGGGGATATGATATTTCCCCAATATGCAGTCAAATTCAATGAATTGGCAAGATTTGCTCAACATCAGGTGGACACGGAAGAGAGAAAGGCTCGTAGGTTTGAGCAGGGCCTGAAACCCTGGCTCTATAGTAAGATTTCGGTGTTTTAGTGCGCTTCCTTCGGGACCATTCTGGAAAAGGCAATTATAGTCGAGGGTGGTGGGGAGGCGTTATCTCAATACCACAAGGAAAGAAAGAATAAGAATAAGAGTGAGGGAGGAAATAAGGCAGAGGTTTCCTGCGGTAGTGGCACTATGCCAAAGAGGAAAAGCTTTAACCTTGGGAATATTGGGTGAAACAAGGAGATCCTAAGCGTAGGATGGAGGCATGTAAGACATACGAAAAGACTCATTTGGGAGTCTGCTTAAAGGGAAAATCAGTTTGTTACAATTGTGGGTAGGAGGGAGATTTATCACCCAACTGTCCTAACCCTAAGAAAAATCATCGGTGTTTTGTTTGTGGATCATTGGACCACATGGCAAGAACTTTCCTGAAGAAAAGGTTAGAGGGAAATAAGGGTTTTGGTAGTAGCCATTACTGGACCAACACCATATTTGGGTAGACCCTCAGCCCGTACGTTTAATATGACTATCCAAGATGCGGTTTAATCATCGGATGTAGTAGTAGGTATCATTTCAATCAATGAAATAAATACTTATGTATTATTTGACTCGGATGCTACTTGTTCTTTTATAGCATGTGAATTTGCTAAGCGATTAGGTTTAATCCCTGAAAAGTTAACAATACCTTTAGACATTATGGTAGAAAATTAAGAGATAATCCCCATTGAACATATTCATAAGGATTATTGCGTAATTATTAGAGGGAATAAGTTATCGGTAGATTTGGTACCGATAAGGTTAAAAGAATTCGTTGTAATTCTTTGTATGGATTGGTTGATTAACCACAAGGCTATAATAGATTGCCATAGGAAAAGTGTGAACCTTCGGCTTTCTAAGGAAACCAAGGTAGTGTTCTTCCGTAGTAAATCACCGAGACGCTCTTGTTGTCTATCGATGACACAAGCTAGGAAGATGTTGAGAAAGGGGTGTGTAGGTTATTTGTGCTATGTTGTGGATACCCAAAGAGTGTGAGTATCCTTGGACCAGATACCTATAGCTCAAGAGTTCGCGGATGTATTTCCGGAGGAGTTACTGGGTTTTCCGCCGGATAGGGAGGTTAAAATTGTCATTGATCTGTTACCGGGTACGACACCAGTTTCAAGGGCACCATATCGGATGGCGCTAGTTGAGATGAAGGATTTAATGGTTCAATTACAAGAATTATAAGACATGAAGTACATTCAACTGAGTGTGTCTCCTTGGGGAGCACCGGTATTGTTTGTAAAGAAAAAGGATGGGTCGTTACGACTTTGTATCGACTATCGAGAATTGATCAAGTTAATGATTAAGAATAAATACTCGTTGCCCAGGATCGATGATCTATTTGATCAGTTGAAAGGGGCAAAGTATTTTTTTAAGATAGATTTGCGTACGGGGTATCATCAATTAAAAGTAAGGAAGTAGGATGTACCTAAGACGGCGTTCAGAACTCGTTATGGTCATTACGAGTTTCTGGTGATGTTGTATGGCTTGACTAATGCGCCAGCCATATTTATGGATATGATGAACAGAGTGATCAAACAGTATTTGGATAAGTTCGTCGTAGTGTTAATTGATGATATTCTAGTCTATTTTAAGATGCCAGAAGATCATGTTGAACATTTAAGAATAGTGTTGGAGACACTACAGAAGGAAAAGTTGTATGCGAAATTCACAAAGTGTGAATTTTGGCTTGAACGAGTGCAATTTCTAGGATATGTTATTGATAAAGATGACATTTCCATGGATCTAGCAAAAGTAAAAGCAGTTAATGAGTGGGAGCAACCGAAAATGCTAACTGAGGTTCGAAGTTTTCTGGGGTTACCAGGATACTATAGAAGGTTCATTTAGGACTTTTCTAAAATAGCTACTCCGTTGACATAATCTGACGAGGAAGTCAGTGAAGTATGTGTGGACTGAAAAATGTGAGAACATTTTTTAGGAACTAAAGAAGAGGTTAAGTGAGGCACCTGTATTGTCTTTGCCAGATGACATAGTGAATTTTGCAGTGTATAGCGATGCTTCGCATAGAGGACTGGGTTGCATGCTCATGCAGCATGGCAAGGTCATTACGTATGCGTCACATCAATTAAAGGATTCCGGGAAGGCGTATCCTGCTCATGATCTGGAATTGGCAACTGTAGTTTTTGCCTTAAAGATATGGAGGCATTATTTATATTTATATGGTGAGAAGTGTGAGATATACACGGACCCTAAAAGTCTGAAATATATCTTCACACAGAAGGAGTTAAATATGAGGCAGAAAAGGTGGTTGGAACTAATAAAAGATTATGATTGTGATATCTTATATCATCCGGGGAAAGCAAATGTAGTAGCTGATGTGCTAAGTAGGAAGGGTAGAGAGAAACTGTCAATGTTAATGACTCAAAATGAGTTAGTCACAACGATGGCGAGAATGGAATTAGAAGTTAAATTACCGGATGAAGCAGAGGAGATGTTATTTTCCATGAGGACTCAATCGACCATAGTGGAACGTGTTAAGGAAGTGCAATTGAGCAACGAGGAATGCGAACATATGAAGAAGAGGATAGAAGATGAAGAAAAGACTAAGTATAACCTCGATAAGGAGGGATTACTTCATTTTGAATGAAGAATTTGGGTTCCAAATAATTTCAAATTAAAAGGAGGAGATAATGAGTGAGGCCCATATTTCAAGGTACTCTATACATCCCGGTAGTACGAAGATGTATCAAGACCTTCGTCGGAACTTTTGGTGGCTGAACATGAAAAGGAAGATAGTAGAATATGTTAGTAGGTGCTTAACTTGTCAGAGAGTTAAGGCTGAACACCAACGACCTAGTGGGTTGTTGCAATCATTAGAAATTCCAGAGTGGAAATGGGATCACATCACAATGGACTTTGTGGTGGGTCTTCCAATAACAAAGAAAGGATACGATGTTATTTGGGTGATAGTGGATCGATTGACTAAATCGACTCATTTTCTACCAATAGGAGTTAAGTATAACCTAGAACAATTAGCTAAGCTTTATGTCAAAGAAATTATTTCAAGACATGGAGTACCTATTTCGATTGTGTCAGATCGTGATCCACGATTCACATTGAACTTTTGGAGGAGTTTACAAGAGCAAATGGGAGCACAGTTGAGATTGAGTACGGCGTATCATCCTCAAACGGATGGACAAAGTGAACGGATAATTCAAACGCTTGAAGATCTGTTAAGATCTTGCGTTATGGATTTCAAAGGGAGTTGGGACGACCATCTACCATTGGTGGAATTTGCGTACAACAATAGTTTTCACGCTAGTATAGGCATGTCGCCTTATGAAGCGTTATATGGAAGGAAGTGTCAAACTCCACTATGTTGGGATGAAGTGGGTGAACGTCGGATGTTGGGACCTAAATTGGTACAACAGACGGCGAACATAGTAAAGTTAATACGTGCTCGATTGGTAGCGGCTCAAGATAGACAGAAGAAGTATGCCGGTCCTCACAGAGAAAAGAGATAATTTGATGTAGAGCCTTATGTCTTTTTAAAAGTATCGCCTTGGAAAGGGAAGATACGTTTTGGAAAGAAAGGGAAGTTAAGTCCAAGGTTTATAGGACCTTTTGAGATTTTAAGAAGGGTAGGAGAGGTAGCTTATGAAAAAGCCTTACCTCCAGAAATGGAACATATACACAATGTGTTTCACGTGTCTGTGTTGCGTCCCTATAAGCCGTACTATAAACACGTAATAGAGTATGAATCTATTCAGATAGAGAAAGATTTATCGTATGAAGAACTTCCAGTTCAAATTGTTGATAGGAAGGAACAAGTTTTGAGAAATAAGATAATACCTTCGGTGAAGGTGATCTAGAGAAACCACAATGCTGAAGAAGCAACGTGGGAACTCGAAAGTAAAATGAAGGAAAATTTTCCTCATTTGTTTATGTAATTATAAATGAGATTCTAGGGAAAAAATCCTTATGAGGGGGGGGGGGATAATGTAACGCTCGAGAAAATCAGATTTATATGAGAATTAGATTTTTATTTGATTATGTAAATTAAATGAATTTAATTGATTATTTATGTGAGTAGGCTATGTGAAGGTCGTTCTATGACCTAGAATGTGCGGATGTGGTTAGTATCCTAGCTATGTGCTAGAATTAATTGTTTTGAATTTCCAAGACGAAAATAAAAGTCTTCCGAGAAATTTTCGTAAAAATACTATTCATCCATTTCTGCTTGGGGATTAATTTGAGATTCTGAGAAATGCATAATGATAGAATATGAAGACACGATGGAATATTTATTAATATTTCATTTATGGCGAACGAAGTTTTCGCCTGCGGACTTAAAACCTAAGGGTTGAGAAGAATGATTTCTGGGAAGAAAGTGAGATTTGTATAATGAATTACGATAATGATTATGTGTACGTTATATGAGTGGGATACGATTTAGTATACGAGTATATTATGAAGATTTAATATGAATTACAATACGATTATCATACGAGTATTATACGAAGAGAATACGTAAATGATACGTGTAGAATACGAGTAGTGTTATGGATTTATAGTTTAAAGGACTTAATATGATCCAATTGGATTTGGATTATACCAAGCCCAAGTAATTGACTAATCAAGCACACAAAATTATGTATTTAAGCCCAAGTCAAGGCCCAATGTTAGGTTTAATTAAGCCCGATCTAAGAAATCGAACCGTGGAGCGAACCGATGGGTCACCGAATGGGTTAAACCCATGGGACAACCCATGGGGATGACCCATGGGCATGTAGACCGGCCACTTGGTGGCACATTAAAGTGAACTACTTTACCAGCAAGTATTTTACTTGGTGATGAAGTAGTGAATAGTAAGGAGGTGGGGAGAATTGACTAAAAAGCCCTCCATTTGAATTGCCTATAAATAGAAGGCATATGTGGTCATTTGGTGGTTTCCAAGAGATCATCCAACTTATATTGAGAGAGAGAAAGAGCTAGACATAAGCAATCATCTCACTTTGAAGCTTTTCATTAGAGATTTTAGCAAGAACACAAAGATCGGGAAGGTAATATTCCATTAATAATAGTTTTCTATCCCTTTTGATTTCTTTGTTATAAAGAATCATAAATTGGTGGATCATGCCTCTTATGGAGGAATAAGGATGGCTTGTAATATGTAAAACCTTTATAAGTCATGTGTAAATGAAAATCGTAAGGGTTTACGTAAGTTTAAACCGTAGGAAATATTGATTTATGAACATGGTTGTTGATGGACAAATTGAATACCATCACTATTAGAATATGTGCATCATGCTTGGTTAGGATGTAGATATGAAATCAATGGAGTGTTCCATCTGATTTGGCATATAGAACACTAGTAACAAATTTATAGCGAATATTACGGAATTAGACGTTAAACGTCGAAAACGTAGAAATTCCGGATTAGTAGTCGAAAGTTGCCATGAGACTTGAAAACATTGGTTTTTAATGTCAACATGTGAGATAGGGTATTTAAGAGTCATGGACTCAAGAATCATCGGATTCTGACTTAAAACGAAGAAAACGATTATTGAACGCTCGAAAGCGTTTAACGAATGCTCAATAATGAACTTAGAAGTGGATTTTGAGTTAATGGATTCAGAATTGTAAAATTCTTATATGAACGCGTAGAGTATGTAAAATGGGAGTTGTTGGCTTTTGAACGGATCAAATCGAACTTATAACGAAGAAGTTATGAAGCCGGGAAGTTCACTAAATATTTTATCTGTAAAATTTTTACGATCTTGAGATTGAAATGTGTAGGCACGGATTACATAACTATAAATCTTTGGCCATTACAGCAGCATAGTATAGTGTAATAACCTACTGAAGAGTAGCACTATAGCGCCATTCACATGTATAGGTTTTGCACCGCAGAGAAAAGACCGGGCTTAGATGCTCATGAACCCATGCCGCTAACGCTGTTGTTATGTATAGAGAGGCCTTGTGCATGGTAAAGCGGGGCATTTGTTAGACAAGTTAGGTTTGAACTCCAATTATTTCAAGACCAATATGAGATAAGTTTATATACTTAATGAACATACTAAAACTATTCCTATGTTACATATACTAGTGTATATGGTGATGAACTTAAGAATTGAACGCGAGTTGTTAGTATGATAACGAAGAACACGAAGTGATAATGAGTAAGCCGTGAACGATAATTGACATTGGTACTTCACCAATGATGATTGAGTTCGGTTAGTAACGTAAGATCGTTAACAAACCAGGATGAAGGGTAATAAGTCGAATTAACTTTATTAATGAAATGATGTCAATTAAAACATAGAAGAGAAAGAAGTTGGTAGAAACAATGTGATTGATTGTTTGGTAGCTAATTACAGTGTGCTATGTGAATATATCATGTAGATTCTGTAAAGGCTGAGAACAGTCGAATAAATAATTTGAAGATGCTTGAAGGTAAATTTTTCTTAACGCTTATCTAACCTTCGAGTTAGTCAAGTTTTCTGTGATTCATTGTAATGAGTTGCATGAACGATTTTAAAGAAAGGGTCAATGCCAATTTTAACTCTGCTAGACTATTCGTATGAGATAGATTGATTTGTATACATATCTTTCTATATAGAAATGGTAACGCTATCTTATGCCAAGTATTTGGTACGAATTTAAAGGTAAGTTTGTCTATGAACAAACAAAAGTATTTTTCATCGTTTATACGATGGGCACGCAAGTTTGCCAAAACTTAAACGTAAATACGTTTAACGGATAAATGTTCATCAACATAGAGTACTATAGGCTGATTACCTAGAAGTGCTCGTAAGAAATGCCAAATGTATAGCCTTAGTTGTGCTGTGAAGTCGTTTTCAAGTATGAAAATAGAAAGATACTCTTCATGGTCTTTCTACCGGTTCAGAATTCCTAATCTATTATATACTTTGGGAATTGAGATTATGAATTGTTAAGTATTAATGTTTCGTAGTACTTCATGACTATTTGTTCAGTTATGGAAGATTTTCATATAATTCACGAATGTGGTATTGATATTATTCTTTTTTTAACTTGCTGAGCTTGTTATGCTCACTTCTTGCGTGAATTATATGTTTACAATTAAAGCCGAGCATACTGAGAATGCTAAGAGAAATAAGGGCAAGGCTAAGATGGATAGTTAACCATCTTGTAATAGATTAGTATGATTGTATGTATTATACTTACGAACAACAAATGATGTAATCGGTTTATGAACCTGGGAAAGGATTTCACTTTGTTGTAATCAGAAGATAGTTAATACATTCATTATGTTGTGTTTTCAATGGAATGATTGTATAGTTATGAGTACCGTGTAGCACCATATGTCGGGTTGGAAGATACCCAAATTTGGGGGCGTCACACTGTCTTTCGTGAGGAGTTTGACGGATTAAGCAAACAAATTACAGATTTGGCTGTTCTACTTAAAGAACTACACCAGCCTACTCAGGGTTTACGAATACCCATACATACAGAATCCTCTGAACATGGAGGAACACAAGGTTCTGATCAAGCAAATCCAATACCTGAGCTTCATTTGGATAAGTCCAACAAAATTCCTGAAAACACCCATCTCAAAAAAGATCCAGACATTGGTGATATCAGGAAAAAATTCCTTCAAATGGAAGAGACCATTCGATCTAGAAAAGGGATTGGTGCACACGGGAGTATCTCATATGCCAACCTTTGTATATTCCCTAGTGTTCATTATCCAGAGAAGTTCAAGACTCTTGACTTTGAAAAGTATGACGGGTTAGGCGATCCTTACACACATTTGAAGGTATTCATTGGAGAACTAGGATCTTATGTCGAGGATAAGAAGCTCAGAATGCAGCTGTTCCAAAAAAGTCTAACTGGAGAAGCCCGATTGTGGTACACAAGATTAGACAATTCTAAAATCCATAGCTGGGAAGAGTTAGCTCATGCCTTCCTCAGTCAGATGGCTCCTGACCGGTGCCAAATTACAAAAGTCATGAAACAAGCCAATGAGTCTTTCAGAGAGTATGCTCAAAGGTGGAGGCGCCTTGCTGCTCAAGTTATTCCTTCTATGATAGAATCAGAAATGGTGATGACCTTCATAGATATACAAGAAGCTCCCTTCTGTGAGAGAGTCTTAGCTGGCATTGGCAAGCCATTTTTTGAAATGATCAAACATGGAGAGATGGTTGAGATAGGATTGAAGTCTGGAAAAATTCAAGACCTAGCCACTCTAAAAGCTGTTGTTGAGCACATCCAGTCCGGAACTTATGGAAACAACCCCCGGAGGGTCCAAAAAAAGAAAGAGGAAGATGTTTCCTTAACACTACAAGGTCAGAATGGTAGTCAAAACATGCCTATCCAGAGGAGAAACTACTCCCATTTTCAAGCACAGTCTTCTAACCCCACATTGCCAAAGGGTGGAGAAGTTCGACGCAATCGAGTATTCACACCCCTAGGGGATTCGCTCGAGAATGTTCTCAATCTTCTGACTACTCAGAAGAAAATTACACATCTTTTTCCACCAGCCAACCCGAATGGGAAGGGTTTCAATGCTACCCAAAAATGTGCTTCTCATGCTGAGGCACCGGGACATGATACTCAGGATTGCTGGGCCTTGAAACACAATATCCATGATTTAATCGATAATGGGGAGATTGTGGTGACTAAACCTGTAAGACCCCAACTTTTATGAATAAAGATTAAATTTTCTCGAAATATATTTTTGAATATTATGGTGTGGATATGATATAATGTTATAGTTGTGGGTAATATTTATAAATTTTACAAAGTACGCAAGTTGTTATATAATATTCAATTGGTCGGGGAATATTCGTTTTAACAGGGAATATTCGTACGACGACACAATCATTGGTGGACCCCACAACGGATTTAATGTCGGATTGAGAAAACGACAAAAATATCTTTTTATGAAAATGACGGCGGAAGTTTTACCATTAACTTTTGAAACACCCGGTGTTAAAAGTACAGTAATACGCATGGTTGCATAGTAGCACACGGTATTGATTATTGATGCTTACGTGAGAAGTCACCCAGTTTTGTTCAATTATTGCTACATTAATTGTTGCATAGTATCTCATGTTATTTGATTCAATTATTGTTGATATTTTATATATTAGTAAATCAATAATTGAGACGACAAAGTTATTAATATTATTATTTGAAATATTGACGATGTCTAGAAGTTCTATCAAGGAGATGTTTAGTCACCTAATTGCGCGTCAATAGGGAGAAATCCTTATTGGAAAGCCCCATCTTTCCTGGGAACGACCTGGTTGTTAAATATTAGAAATTATAATAATGATGATAAATGTTGTTAAAAATATTGAGGGAATTTTTATGAAGTAATTGTGTAAATTTTACTTATTTTATGAATCCTCATTTATCCATTGTTCAAAATAATCGGAAGAAAGTTATAAAGTATATATATATATATAAATATATTTGTATAACATGTGTGTGGGTGGTGGTGGTCCTGGTGGATGATTTTGGCAGGATGTAATGTTGTTTTTCAAAGCTTGGACCTTTTTGCCAAATTTTTCAAGTTATGCATTATTATGGATAGCTTGTGATTTAGGATGTTTTTTAATTGGTTAAGGCTTCCATATTGGCATGTGTAGTTTTTCTAATTGTGACTCCTTGAAAAGGAATCTTGATATGTTGGAGCCGTGAAGTTGTGATGTTCAAATCAGTGATTTTTAAAAAAATAAGCATTAAATACATTTTATTAACAGTACCTCTTCTATTCTCCTATAAATAGGATGCTTAGTTAGAATTAAAAATCACACCAGAATCAGAGAATTCTTCTATAATATTGTGCGTATTTCTTTAGAGTTTTAGAAAGCTTTGAGCGTAGAAAATAATGAAAGTTTTCCTCAAGAATATCCCCGCTATACCAGTTGGAATACTCTTCTTTTCAAGGTAGGGGATGTTATTTTTGTTCAATATTCGGTTGAAATAATATTTTTCTTCCATACTCTGTAGTATATAAGTAATATTATTTCGTTTCAGATTTCGAATTCTATACTCATTTAGTTAAAGTTTTGGCTTCTATACTCCATGAAATTAGTAGAATATCCTTCATATTTGCGCTTCATCCAGTATCTTTTCATGGAAATATTAATCTGAGCATTTTTGATAAGTTTTAACTTTTTCATGCCGGAATACTAATCACGGGGTTACTATTCTTGAAGTACTATTCACGGGGTACTATTCACTCGAGTACTATTCACCCAGGGTACTATTCATAATAAAAATTGATTCATTTTCGGTCCAAATTATTTTTGGTACAATATTATTCTTGAATTTTACTCCACAAAGCAGTATCATGTTGACAATTTGGACGTTACTAATTTCTGGAAAAATTAAATTATAAATCTTTAAAAAATTATCCTTGAACTTGTTTTATTGAATTCTTATATCATTGTCATCATCCTCATGTTTATATTATGTTGAAAGTCATCTGTGGCCTATAGAGCATAGATGAACTTAGTATGATTATGACCAGGGATTATTCGGTATAATCATGATCGTAATGTTACAAATGATGTGGTAAAAGTCCTCATTAGCCCGTAGTGCATTAATGGACAGTTGTTCGCATGATCATGACCATTGATGAAAACATGAATATCCTTGGCCCGTAGTGCATGGATAATTTGTGGTCGTGATACTAATGAATATCCTTGGCCGTAGTACAAGGATGATGTGGATTATTTATTAAGCTGAGTCTCATTGATAAAAGTGATGAAAAACCTTTTTAATCATAAAAGATAGTAGATTTTATTCTCTACTTGACTCTTCAAATGGATTGCTTGTTCCGCTGTAGTTCAACTTGATGTTTGTTATATTCTATCAGTTTAACAAAATGGAAGGATGGCGTAGTAGTTATATCCGCTGAGGATGATTTGGCTGCCAGGCCACTCACAATACAAGCAATTCAACTCAAAGGTGCTAATAATCCTTTCAAAGTGGTTGCGCCTAAGCCAATTCTCATGCCATCTAGGCCACAATATCTTGTTGTCAGCTTGAAAAAAGTCCCATGGAATTATGGGCTGGCTGAAGGATCTACATCCCACACAACTGTTGCAGTGTCGAAAGAGAATCTACTATATCTTCCCCATCGAGTGATGAAGCCTACCATCAAATCAAAGGGAAAAGTTCCCATGGAGAAAATTGAAGAGTTCCTCCGTACTATGGGCCATAACGAAGAAAAGGTGGTTTTAAGCTTGAGAGAAGCTCCACAACAAATTTCCATAATGGACTTGGTTTTTTCTTCCGAAGATCGCAGGAAGATCTTGTTAAGGGTCTTGGAAGAAGCCCATTTTCTAAAATCAGTGGATGTGGAAAAATTCCAACATCTGGTTGAACAAATTTTTTACAACAATGTGATATCTTTCACTGATGACGACATACATCCTGAAGGGACTGGTCATTGCAAGTCGTTGAACATAGCGGTGCTGTCCTCCGGATATATGGTGGGAGGAGTTTTGATAGATAGTGGGTCATGCCACCTTGGAGAAGATGAATATCAACCCCAAAAGGATCAAAAGTAGTCATACAGTTATCAAAGCTTTTGATGGGTCCCGACAAAATGCAGTTGGGGAGATTGAGTTACCTATGGAGATCGGTCCACATACATTAAGTGTATCCTTTCATGTGCTCAAAATCGCCACAGGATACAACCTGCTATTGGGAAGACCGTGGAATCATATGGCTGGTGTCGTCCCTTCCACCCTTCATCAGCAACTCAATTACATTATCAACAATAGCCTAATCACTATTAATGCTGAGCTAGAATGTCATGAACAAGGTGACATACCACTCATTAGCTTCAACACATAAATTAAGCCGGTCAGTTTCCATGCCCTGGATGTGAGCAACACTTATTACCATCCCATTGGGGCTTCACCTCTCACACCCAAGATTTTTGCTGAGGTAATGTCGGCCACTCAAGAGATGATGTCATTGGGTCATCAACCTGAACAAGGGTTAGGCAAAGATTATCAGGGCATTAAGCGCCCAATTCAAGTTCCCAGTCAAACAGGGACAACTGGATTAGGTTATTTTTCTAGGTCCAGTTATAGGAATCCTTACAATAACAAACAAATTCTTTCATCTTCAGCCATACGGTGATTATCTCCACCTATAGATCTTGAGCCATATGGCTATGCTATTTCCCAAACCGATACCGGTTAAAGCAAAAGAGGTCCTGATTCCTGATCCCGAAGTTGAAAAAAGGGAACGAAGACGTAAACAAGACATCTCCAGGAGTTTTCTCACCCACGCATCCTTTTGCATGATGAGCACACAAATAGATACACTCCAAATGATGATTGTCTCGATATTACAGTCATTATTCAGGAGAAGGAGGATAATGATAACCACTTCATCACTACCGTCCATCAAGAGTTCACCCTTGACAATTGGAGTAGCACTCCTTGCATTTGTTACCAAGGGTCAAAAGGGAAGAAACCCCCTCTGCCCTATAGATAGATTTAACTGCTTACTTTACGGTACAATATTAGCAGTTATTTTGTCAGTTTATGCTAACACTTTGTATGATTGAACAGTTTCATAGTTAAGTTAAAGCATATTTTGTTTCAGCACTCTGAACTTAGATGTGCCTATACTTGCTGATGCGGTGCCTTTTCTCCTCAAAGATTGTAACTTTGATGAAAAGTTAAAATCAGACTTGATTGAAATAGAAGAGGACACTGAGATACCTCAGGAAATCAGGGAATGTGTCGAGGATAAACCCAAACCAAATCTTGATCAAACCACCTCATTCAACCTTCAAACCTTAGAAAACCCTAAGTTAATCTAGATTGGTATAGACCTTAACCCAAACCAAAGGAATGACATGGTTACACTATTAACCCAATTCCAGGATGTGTTTTGATGGTCTCACGAAGACATGGTGGGTTTGTCCATGGACAACCTCATCCATCGCCTTCCTATTAAAGAGGGATTCAAACCAGTCAGGCAGAAACTCAGGCGATTAAAACCTGAGTGGAGTTTAAAAGTTAAAGAAGAAATTGTGAAACAATTTTAAGCTGGCATCATCATGGTTTCCACATACCCTAAATGGCTATCTAATATAGTCCCCGTGGCTAAACCAGGAAGAAAGGTGTGAGTTTGCGTGGATTACCGGGATTTGAATAAAGTTTGCCTTAAAGATAGCTTTCCCGTGCCATTTATCCATATACTTATTAACAATATTGCTCAATCTGACATGTACTACTTTGCTGATTGTTTTGTGGGGTACCATCAAATTATGGTTGGTGAGGAGGATCGTGAGAAAACTTCATTCATCATGCCTTGGGGAACCTTTTGCTATAGACGGTTGTCATTCGGCCTCATCAATGCCAGAGCTACCTACAAGAGGGCCATGATGGCTCTTTTCCATGACTTAATGCACAAAGAGATAGAGATCTACGTAGATGACATCATTGTCAAATCCCGAAGGGAAGAAGATAACTTAGACCATCTCAGAAAGCTGTTCAACAGGTTGCGTAAGTACAACTTAAAGTTGAATCCAACCAAGTGCGCTTTTGGCGTTAAATCAGGCAAGTTGCTAGGTTTCCTAGCCAGCCACAAAGGGATTGAGCTGGATCCCACCAAAATCTAGGCTATTATAGAAATGCCCATTCCTCAGATAGAGAAGAAAATATGGGGATTTTTGGGAAGAATCAACTTCATTAGCTGGTTCATTTCCCAACTCACAGCAACCTGTGAGCCTATCTTCAAGTTGTTAAGGAAGAACTCCTCCATGAAATGGAACGATGAGTGTCAAAAAGCCTTCCTTACAATCAAAGAGCAGCTGGTTAATGCTTCTGTTTTGGTACCTCCTAGGGATGATGTTCCCCTATTCATGTGCCTATCCATTAATGATAATGCCATGGGCTGCATGCTGGGACAGAAAGACGATAGAGGCCAAGAGCGAGTTATCTACTACCTCAACAAAAGATTTAATAGCAATGAACACAAGTACACTCTGATTGAGAAGACTTGTTGTGCTTTAGCATGGGCTTCTATGAAGTTACATCATTACCTTCATGGTATATCCCGCGTGGATCCTCTCAAGTATGTGTTTAGTAAACCCATGTTAAATTATAGGCTGTCCAGATGGCAGTTGATCCTACAACAATTTGACATCGTCTACGTGACGTAAAAGTCCAAAGAATTGTAGATCAACTGGCCGCTGCACCTTTAAGGGATTTTAAACCCTTAGAAACATATTTTCTCGTTGAAGGGGTAATGATAGTGCAACACCACCATCATTATGATACACACCAATCATGGAAAATGTATTTTGATGGAGCTATTAACATGGAAGGTTCTGGAGCTGGAGCAGTTCTAGTATCTGGTATGGGGGAGTAGTATCTCGTCACCGTCAAATTATAGTTTGTCAGCACCAACAACACAGCTATGTATGAAGGTTGTTTCATGGTACTCAAACTTGCCCAATCAATGGGTATTATGCGGTTAACTGTCTTTGGGGATTCAAAATTAGTAATCAGACAGACCACACGAATCTATCACACCAAAGAGCTACATTTGCTGCCTTACCATCGGCAAGTTTTACAGATGGCTTCGGAGTTTGAAGAAATAAACTTCCTTTATATTCCTCGAAACAGAAATGATTTTCTGGATGCGCTAGTAACTTTGGCATCCTTGATCAACATACCTGACAAGGAAAACATGCCAAGCATCCCATTTGCCATATAAAAAGCTCCGGCCTATGGAAATTTTATTGGAGAAGTATCGGATGAGCTACCTCCCATCCAACACCCTTGGTATCAATATATCAAGGAGTACTTATGAGATGGATCTACACTCGTTGGGGCGAGCCCGACTGAAAGAAGGCAGATCCATCAACTGGCTATGAAATTCTACCTGAGCAGAGATGCACTCTACAAAAGAGATGTAGGAATAGGTCTCCTCAGACATCTGGACAAGGACCAAGCTTAGAGGCTCATGGATGAAATCCATGGTGGAGTATGTGGCCCACACACGAGTGACCCCCTACTTGTTAAAAAGATCCTCAGAACAGGGCATTACTGGCACTCGCTTAAAGCTTACTGTGATGATCACGTCAAGAGATGCTATCAATGTCAAATTCATGGGAATGCTATCCACGCCCCTTCGAGGGAGCTCCATAATATGAGTTCACCTTGACCCTTCTCAATGGTGGGAATGGACGTGATCGGGCCCATCAAGCCCAAATCCTGTAATGGGCATCGGTTTATCTTCACCATGATCGACTACTTCACCAAATGGGTAGAAGTAGCCTACTTCCCCAGAGTTACCAAAGAAGTTATCATTGCTTTCATCAGAAACAATGTCATTTGTCGGTATGGACAACCAGAGGTAATTATGTTAGACAATGCTAAGAACCTCAACAACAAAATGATGGAGGAGTTGTGCAGTAAATTCCATATCAAACACCTCAACTCCTTCATCTACTATCCAAAGATGAATGGTGCTATTGAAGCGGCTAATAAGAACATCAAGAAGATCATGCAAAGGATGTCCGCTAATCATAATGGACGGCCTAACCTCTTACCTCTGGCTCTATTAGCCTACAGAACTTCAATGCGTACTTCCACTGGGGCAACACCCTATTCATTGACCTATGGGATGGAAGCAGTGCTCCCCATAAAAGTGGAAATAGAATCCCTTAAAGTGCTGATTGACGCTCAGCTGGATTAAGACCAATGGTTACAAGACAGGTATCACCAATTGTCTCTAATAGACGAAAGACGAAGTTATGCTATCTTCCATGGTCAGTTATACCAACAAAGGATCGCCAGATCTTACAATAAGAGAGTCCGGCTACGGAAGTTTAAACAACATAACTTGGTTTTGAAGAAGATCATTGACAACCAAGATCAATCAAAGGGAAAATTCACTCCAAATTAGGAAGGCCCGTTTATTGTCAAGGAGGTATTGATAGGAGGTGCTCTCAGATTACAGGAAATGGATGGCGATGAATTTCCATAGCTCATCAACTCAGACACCGTGAAACGATACTATGTCTGAAGTTACCATCAAGCAAACATCCTTGTTTTGGATCACCAGATCACCAGTCATTTCAGGTTTTTTAATCCTTACTACACACAACCTTTCTTCATTCTCATCTGCCCCATCAGGGAAACACACTCTTTAAGGCAGCAACCTGGTTTTCAGATCATCAGATCTTTCACTCAACTTCATTCCAAACCTTTCAAGTTATCCAACCAGGGATTGAACCTTTCATACCCGCTGTTTTATCCCACTACGGATAAGACTTTTCACACCTGCAGTTTGTCCTGAACATGGGATCAAACTTTTTCGGTTGCAAATCGTCCTGAACATGGGGAGAACTATGTCGACCTGATCTCCCCGATACCTGGGAGTACGTAGGTAACCATTTTATATGGTCCAGTCGCAATAAAACAAAAACAACAAAAACATTTCTACACCCTTCTAATACAATCAAAAATCATAAAAACATTTCTACACTTTATACCCTTTTCACATACAACATTAAACCTCTTACACCAGGCTCGAACTACGCAAACCTGATCTCTGTTCAATAGGAGTACGTAGGCAACCATTTATGGTTTGGTCTAACCCCCTACCAAAACAAATACTTGTCAACGGTACTGGGATCAAACTTCAATCCACCACATTTAATTGACTTCAGACCAAGGGAATGGAACTACCTGGCCTCCCCATAAATGGGAGAGTTGGCGACCATCTAAGCTGCAGTTGATTCCTCAAAGGGCAATACCAATCCATAAGAGATGGATCTATTTGGGATCTCCTCTTCAATAGGAGTATCGACAACCATCTGTAGTGCGGTGAATCTTAGAGAGGAAAAGTCACAATCCTCTCCACATCTACATAAAGAAACCAGTCCCAAGACACCTAAGTGGGTAGGGATACACACAGATCAACGATCCATTCTGAAAAATCCTACGCCATCTCAATGTCCACCCATCAAGGATGAGTTCAAAATACATCAAGATCACAAGTCTTGTAAAAGTAGGTAAATATCAACCAAGTAACAAGGCACAACTAAAAGGGAAGTGAATCAAAATATATTTCCCTGCCATATATAATGATGTTTGATATATACAATACGTACTGTACATGACAAAATGGTTGAGATAGTTTGTGCAGGAAAATACAAGTCTATATATAATCCCGTGGATATACGAACTATCAAGTCCAATATGGCATTTCTCTCCGAAGAAGGAGGCAACGCTGCAAGCTCTTTCCCAAGAGTATCTACACGAGCTAACAGATCCACATCCAACTGCATGGTGGCATAATACTCATCAATATATGCACTCATATTGGCAAACATGCCAGTAGTAAGGGATCTCACTGAAGTACTATCTATAACGGCCACATCCCGGGCAGATATAGCAGCATCCCGCTCAATAATCAATACATCTATGGATGATTTAGCCTCATCCCGCTCAACGATAGTGGTGTCTCTATGAGCTACAACCTCCTCTTTCTCTAATAGAGCTGCATCTCTCTCATCAAGAGCTATCAACATCAAGGCCTATCAACATTAAGGCCCTAGCCTGATCTCTCTCAAAGGTCATCAGATGAAGACTCTACTCTAAATATTGTGCTAAATGCTGAATCACAGTAGCACTCGTACTGGGAGAATCTACCAGAGCTGCTGGTAACCCAGTGAATAACTCCTCCTTAGTGGGAAGATCAATGTCTTCTATGGGCTCCCCATCATCAGAATCAATCTTCGGCACTGTGGATACTACCACAGCCGATGTTGTCTCTATCTCCATCCATGTAGAATACTTTGACAAACAACCCGGATGGCTAACAGAAAATCTAGCTAGCTCACGCTGATCCCAACAGACATACACCCTGGATCTGTCCTATGCTGACAAGTGGCGAGAAGCCAAGCGCTGACTCAATGCCCCCTCAAAAGGATAGAAGTCCTGGTACTGGTCAAACTGTGACATCACAGCCAGTGGGTGGTAAGTAGTCATGCCCCCTCAAACTAGCTAGAGGGAGATAATCCATGCCAGGAGCATGAGTAATGAAGCTGTAGGGTGAACTAAGCCCTGTACACTGCAAAATGTTAAACGGATCTGCGATCCCTGCCAAGAATACCGACCAAGACGTAGCGTCTATACGCTCTGTTGGCTGGAAGGAGTAAGACATGGCTATCTCATGGGTAAAATAATACCCGTGCCATCGTAAAGTTGCAATCGGTCTCAGGTGTGACATGAACTATACGTACAACATGACCGAACTACCTGTGAATACCCCTGCTTGGTAGGTGGTGCAATATGTGGCTGATCTCAGCGTCTCTTCTATAATCATCGGTACGATGGTATGACCCTCCCTGAGAGCTCTCACTGCCATAATGACGCCAATGTCTAGATTGTCGACGTCGAGATTTTTGAGTGTCCCTTTTCATTACTTGTTTTTTGGTGTTCTCATGTTAATGTGAGATTTATTTGAAAAAATAAGTGAAAAAGGTCCGACATGTGTAATGTCAATGATTGGACTTTAAGAGTCGCCAGTTGGTGTTTTTAACTGGCTGCACCAACGCAATCGAAAAAGGTTTGCACATTAACCCAGTGTTTTGACATTGCTAGACGGGTCTATGAAACCAAGATTCATTTTGGGTCCGGGGGCATGATTATGCGAAGGGAAGGTGTTAGGCACCCCCCGATATCCGTGTTACCACGGTGACCGCCCCTTTTCAAAGAAATTGTTATATGAATGTGTGTGTCTCTGAGTGTGTGGATCAATGTGCAATTATTTGAAAGTAGTGTGAGGCCTCATTCGCATCTATATACACAAGGTTTGAATTTTATAGAAAAAATCAGTTTTAACCAAGATATATCAATGAAGTTTTGTAAAAGAGGTTTTTTAAACCTTGTGCTCAATAGAAATTGAGACCTTTTCATACTTCCATTTTTTATTGTTAAATATTCGGCTTGTTTGCTTTTTTTTCGAGATGCTAAGCATTCTCGAGAAAATAATATCTGACGATCTTAGAACTCTCCTCATGGGCATGACAACCATCCAAGGAAATTCGACAATGTAAAATAATGTACGAGGCAACTTACGGTTGAAAATGTCCATCATGTGATGAACCTAATCTAGATTGATAAATTGAACTCGTGATCACATGATTCCTAGGCTCACATAATCTTCAATTTGTATGGAAAGCGATAGCGATTATATATATAAAAGTTGTAAATATATATATCTGAGACATGATCAACCACCACGAAGCAACTCCATGGGGGATCGAAAATGTAAATATATAAAAGCGATAAATATATATATATATATATATATATATATATATATATAGACAAGATCAACCACCACGAAGTAAACTCCAGGTGGGACGAAATGTAAATAAAGCTGTAAAAGCGATCAACTGCCATGAAGTAAACTCTAGGCAGGACAAAATGTAAATAAAGTTGTAAAGGGCCACGAAGTAAACTCCAGGCCGTACAGGAATGTAAATATATATATATGTACAAATATATATATAAAAGCAGTAAACGCACCGGATGTGAATCCAGGCTCATCGGATATGTCCGACAATAATTATATATATATATATATATATAAGCGATTAAACGCACCGAATATAAAATCCAGGCTCATCAGACAGAGTCTGACCACATATTATATATATGTATTATATATAAAAAAACAATTAAACGCTCCAGACTGAAGTCTAGGCTCAATCGAGGCATAACTCGATAATGTTAGTTCATATATGAAATATATACATATATATATATATATATAAGTATATATATACAGACAGAAATGAAAACCACGGACCGAAGTCCGGGAAAACACACTCATACGACTCTCAACGTGTACAACAGTGTGTGCTAATATGAGAAGAAGGCTTTATAAAATATGAGAAGGCTTACAGTGGGCTGCCAAAGTAGACTTCTATTGACTTTAAATGGATAAACACTCAGCTCCCGCCGGATAAAACATAGCTATATATGAGCTAACTAGTGTTTAGAAGTGAGGAAACACTCAAAAGATGTGTATGCAGAGCAAAATGGACAGGGCTTCCTCGCCTTTTTCCCTCCCTCTTCTTCTGAAATGGCTTACCCCAAGGCTTGTATATATAGATGGATGGCCGCAGGTACACTGCAGCGGCAAAAATGAATTAATACCTGCTTGGTGGTCATGGTGCATCCGAGCCTCGCAGGTCCCGTCATCTCATAGTATGTGCAGTCGTGCACTGTAATGTCCTCTCGAACTTATAAAATTTCAGTCCGAGCATCCGAACGAGTTATATCTGACCTTCTTCAGATTGGTTGTGTCGAGAGTTACGCAATGACATGGATTAGAGGTTGTACGAAGTCTGGAAGAGGGGTCTATGCCTATGGTCTTCAAGCTTTAAATTCTATCCAAAGTACTGCCACGCGTAATAGTCACTCGGGATTGTTAATCCTCGGCTCTTGTGGGACATTATTGGATGTATGTATGTATGAAGTGTTGAGACGATGTGCCATTGTCGAAGGAACAAGATGACGTTGTGACTCCTCACCGGGGTTATCGCCGGTTTGAGTTGAAAGTAGACGTTGCTCTGGGTTACAGCTGAGATCGGACTACTTGTTGGTATGGTGCGATATCATCTTGTTGAGATGACGTTGTGACTCTTCACCGGGGTTATCGCCGGTTTAAGTAAAAAGCAGACGTTACTTAGGGTTACATCTGAGATTGGACTGCTGCTTGTATGTCTCATTGTCATCTGTGGACGTTCCTGTCTGCCCGTTGTTATCTCCGGGTCTGAGGTGTGTGTGCCTCGACAGGATGTCTGAGGTTAAACTTGATTGCGTATATTTGAAACAAGCATTTCCGGTGTTATCGCCGGAACTGCAATGGCATCTCTTGGGGTTATCACCAAGGATGGGGTTGCTACTCCTAGTGTTTCTCTGGGACTGGAACTAAGCATCGCGGTGTTATCGCCGAGACAGAACTGTCCTCTCCGGTGTTGTTGCCGATCTTTTGATCCGCTATCTCGGGGTTATCTCTGAGATTGGAAATGACATTCCCGGTGTGTGTTCCGGGTTTGAGATGATGTTCCCGGTTTGTGTTTCGGGTTGGAACTGAACTTCTGGTAGTATCCGGAATGGATGTAAGTTGTCTTTCAAGGTTATCTCCAAAAGACAAATCTACCCTCCTGTAATGTTAGTAATAGGAGTGCAGAAAATTTCGAGTGTCTACAGATGCCCCTCTTTATCATATTCATGTAATGCAAGGCATGGATAGGACAAAGAATACTAGACACTTGAAATGCAAGCAAGATAAACATGATGTTATATGCAGCCACATGATGCCAATGCATGTAGAATGCATGAATGATTGTCAGGTAATCCTGCTGGGATGACAATCAGTGATGTCTTGGACATGCGATCCAAGTTTCCAAGGATGTTGACGTTGGGGCTATCACCAAAGTCTTGAATCCTAGACATTGGCTTATATTCCATAGAGGTACCTCTTGTGTGTAAGAGATTTGTGGGGATAAAGCTTTGTCTATTTGAGGATGTGTATAAAATATTCCCTCATTCTGTCGGAGTTACTGCCAACAGTTAATTATTATCAGGGTTGCCTGATCTTCGTTGACGTGTGTATCACCGGATAAATCCCCGCTGGATGCATTGTCAAGGCTGGTTGACCTTCATTGATGTGTGTGTCAATGGTAGCATTGCGTCGTGACCCCCCGCCAGGGAAGGTTGCTTCGATGGGTTTACTTGCCATCGGCTGACATAACGTCAAGGCTGTTTGACCTTCATTGATGTGTATATCAATGGTTGCATTGCGTTGTAACCTCCGCCGGGGATACGTAGATGCTTGATAGATGTGCATTGTGACCCCTGCCGGGGATACATAGATGCTTGAAAACTTCGGCGTTGTAACCCCCGCCGGGGATACGTCAGGGTTGCCTGACACTTATTGACGACATCAGACCTTAATGGGGTATTGTCGAGCATGATCTATGAAAGTTGAGCTCATTGGTATAGTATACCCTGCATTCAGGCGAATACCTTTGAGACGACGGGAGTTTAACTCTGACCGACGAGAAACCAGGATTTTAGGCTATTCCGCTCAATCGCATAGCACTTTTATTCCTGATTTGGCCTTTTCAACTTGTGAGACCTCCTTTGCAACTCTAACTGGAGCAAGCCGAAGGTGTGGGACCCATGTAGAACTGCCGTAGGTGTACCTACAGGAGCCGCAGGTTAGCCTGCGGCCAACCATGCCTATGTATATGCAAATGGTTGCTTTCATAAGTCATTTTCAAGTTGCGCAACGAAGGAAATCCGAGAGCTCTTCTTCACATCTTCCGAGTTCGGGAAACTTTCTGCATATTCTGCCACCATACAAGCGTTCTTCACTGTCCTGGTAACACATGCATGTATTTTTTTCCAATTTTTGTCCGTTCGAAAATGACTTATCGCATGAAATGCATTTAGACACATAGTAGTGAATATGCATGTTGATATAACTTGATAAAAAATATTCAATATAGCAAATGTTAGTATTAAACCATGCTGAACATAATGTTGTAAAAGAAATTGACTTTTGAAACAGTCAAATTGGCACCTTTTACTGTCATTTCTTATCCTATATGAGGACAAATGAGTAAAGGTAGACAAGCAAAATAATCCTAGTAATTAGACTACACTTATGGATTTTTTACTGCAAAGTATTGATACATACAAGATGTATATGACTGTGTATAGGTGTGCTACTGAATGGCCACCTAGTCATGCCTATGTGCATGTGGATAGTCCCATTTACAAAGGGGCTATGGAAAAATTTTCCCAAAATGTAGGTATTGGGTAGTCATGCGATTTTAACTCTCTCGTAGATGTATGTTAAAAGCAATGCATGCATGCATGTAATCATAGAATGCATTTTGAAAAGACTCCGGTAAGAAATTACCACACCCTTTACGAGGTGATTTGGAGACTTCTTTGTCCGGATATCATGGATCCGGATCAATAGAGTAGTTCCGTGGGACCACTTACATTGTATGCGGAGGGGGCTTTTGAAGAGCCTCATCGCCGATTACATTAGGATGACCTCGTCGCTTGGCGGAGGCGGTGATACGTCCTATTCGGGTTGAAGTGCGAATGTCGAGGGCGAGGAGGAGGATGCACCGTCGAGGTTCTGCTCTTCTTGTGTCGTGTTCCCGTGAGGAGTTGCGAGTATTCAAGTGGCGAACCTAGATCTTCTGGGTGACTTGAGTAGGCATCCTTCAGTATACCCGCACACAAATGAGGTATGAAGTTAGAAGTTAGATCTTTAATCTTCCTTATTTCCTTTTGATGAGGAGTCAAGGAGTCTGATGTTGATCTGCATTTGATGTAGGTTCCCGACTTCACACAACCTCGAGGGAACTGGTTTAGCATCCACTCTATGTATCAGGCCTTGCATGATGACTATAGAGCGATCGTCCATGGCTGGGGATTTGGGAAGTTCTTCTCCATTCTACCTCGTTGCTGTCCCTGGGGTTACCTCAGGGCATTGTCTGAGCGGTGGTTTCACCGGACTCGATCCTCTATTCTTGGATCTGCAAGTGATGATGATCTTGGAGGATTAGCGGTTTATCACAGGTATGGAGTTTGGAGGGGAGCCAGTGCCTTACACGGCGAATATCACCCCTACTGCCATCAGATCCTTGTTGGGAGTTCCGACGGAGGCGCTTCGGGGCGGGTATTCGTCTGACAGTCCTTTGGCGTAGATGCTTTATGAGCGGTGGTGAGTGAGCCTATACTCGATGAAGTGAGAGTCAAGGATCGCGTTCTTCGACGATTGTTCCTGATGATCATTAGGGGCTGCTTCATAGAAGATAACTCTTCTATGGTGTCCTTCACTTTGATCAGCGCCACTCGACACGTGGACCGTATAGGAGAGTATGATTGGGGTTCCTACACCTTTTCCTACTTCCTCAGGGGAATGCGCATGCGATCGCAGTTCTTGACCGAGGCGTGGTTAAGATTCTACCCATTTCTGCTGGTGAGTGTTTCTCTTGTCTTTTCCCATGTATGGGTTAAGAGTGTTGACTGACAACATATGTTTGCCTTTGTGTTGGCAGTTTTGGGCCTATGAGAGGCTTCTTTATTTGCGTCCTGTGAGCGTGTTAGGTTTAGATACCTATCCACGAGGATGGAGATGACATCATTCCACAATCAAGCGGAGGTCCCCATTCTTTGAGGGTTTCACTCATTGTAAGCCACTGGTGGAGCTATTGACAGCCGATGTCATCACATGGATTCCTTACTCTGGAGAGCATTTGGGAGTTGGCTTTGAGGATGGGTACCTGACTGGAGTTGAGTACGTCATTTCCACCCACAGGATTCCTCTCTTCATAGATGGAGGATGGGAGCTCTATTTAGGAGAGCGTGCTATTAGGAGCACTTCTGAGGAGAGATTCATATCTGATCTTGCCTTATACGCGAGCGTTATTGGCTGTTCGCGATCACCATCATTGACATCCCATTGATGGGGATTGACGATTTTACATTGTCAAAGGGCCCCTGTTCTTAGGAGATGTTCTAGCATTGGTAGATCCCTCGTACGATTGGAGCTCAGACTCGTGCCACACAGTTTATGGGGGATATGGTTCCAGGATCCGTGATGATGATGGATCGGCTAGCCTGTGTCAGAGATCTGACTCATGTAACATAGATTGACAGACTGACTTAGCAGCTGGACCGATCACATCTATTCATTCGGCATTTGGGCAGAGATCCTGCAGAGGTAGATACTTTTGATCCTTCCACTTGGTGCTTTGGTCCCTTAGAGTGACCCATATGGTTTTGCGGTGCGAGATCCTCCTTTGTATCGGCCCGACATCCTGTGATAGAGAACCCGATTACTCGGGAGGAGTTACATCGTGGGCCAGGATCGATGATGTGAACATCGACACTCTTAACTTTTTTCGATGTATTTCTCGCTATCTCTTTTGATAGGCCTTTGTTGTATGTTGGGTAGCCATAGCGCATTTCCTGTATTTTTAGCATTGTCACAGAGATGTATTAGATGATGAAATACTTAGGAATGTATGTACGATTTTCCATTCCTATATCATATTGCCATCTATTGTATCATGCATGTTATTATGTTATGCATATGTATGTATGTCCAGAGATATTCAGCATTGACCCCTGAATGGTCTTATGACACGGCCCGTACAAATGTCTTCTTCAACAGTTAACCGTATTGATCATACCCCACCATTTGTGGTGGTAGGCGGTATCTTGCTCATGGTATGATAGTATATCACCATCGGACATGGTGATCGTAGATGATTCTTTGCGACATCTATAATACCCCTGTTGATGTTTGAGTTCCCACAAGATTTGTAGAGGGCATGCTAGAGCACTGGGTATCGGAGAGACAGGTTTTTCGATTTGGGACCCAGGAGTTGACTCCTATTTTGATGAGTATGCACGATTGAGGATGCTACCGCTGGACAGACCTTGTGTGCATATGGCTATTGGAGACATGATCAGACAGTTCATTACCCTCACCGGATTGGGACGTAGAGTTGTCTAGGACGAGATTATATCCGGCCACGTGATTGATAAGTAGGTTTTATACCTACTTATCTGGTATCTTTTACTTGAATTAGTTGCTTATATTCATGTGTCTTAGTTACTTTTCATGTTTTTGTGTTCATTTTGTAGGTTATACGTTTGGAAGCGGTGTGAGCATCTATTGGTAAGGAAAAGCAAGGAAAATGCAAAGAAAAACAATTCGGACATCATTTGGGCTTTCATGTTCATTTCATGTTCTTGGCTTGGAACGTGGACTATATTGTAGAGCTTCTTCTTAGCTTTCCAGAACATTTTGAATCATTCCAATTGGAGTTCGGATGAAAGAGTTATGACATTTCTACCAACGGACGTCATTGAACTTCATTGTTTTGGGTGGCCATTTGCATAGCAGTCACTTCCAGTCTAATTTTGACCTTCATTCGTTCGTTATTTCTCAACACTCAAAGAATAAAAGTTGTAAAGCTCGTCGATAGCTTCGATTCGATAGGTGGCAAGCCCCGTAATTCCTCCCGGATCAAATGTTATGGCCATTTTACCAGAGGACACTGCAGTAGAAAAAAAATTAGCAGCTTGAACCCAAACCGGGGCTTTCTCTTTTTGGCCTTGATAGCTAGCCGGGGCTTGGGTCCTGGGCATTTTAGCAGATTGCTAGAAAGCCAGGGCTTGCTATTACAAAGGGAAAAGGCAAGTTTGGCTTGGGTATCTTGTGAAATGAGTAGTTTTTATGCAATTTGAGTCCGATAAGGAATTGTTCGAGTTGTTTGATTCAAGGACTTCCAAGAGGACTTAAAGAATTATAAGGAGGCTTATAAAAGGAGGAGATTTACAAGGATTAGAGGAAGTTTTTGGAAGAATTCCATTAGATTAGATTAGAGTAAAGTAGATCAAAACCCTAGTTCTAATGAGTTTTGGAGATTAAAGCAACTTGGAGACCGTTGAAGATTCAAAGTAGGAGCAAGGAGGGAGCGTCAAATCTACAAACAATAGATTCTATCTTCTTATCTTCTTCTATCTTTGTCTTTTAATTTGTATTCAATTGTGGATTCTTAGTTTTAATTCAATAATCATGAACTAATTCTTTGTTTGAGATTACAATGGATCTAATTGTGTAGTTCATTTTAATATGCTTCGTTATCAATTATTATGTTCTATTGTGAGGATTGTCTATTGTGATTTGGACTTAATTGTTTAATTGATTGGCCATCAATTACCGTGATAATCTATATGAACTCGAGAGATGAAGTATAGATTTAGATCTGATCGTGATAGCATGTGTTCAGGATTTTGTTAGTAGCTTAATCTTCATGAGTGTTAAGGTAGAGATATGCTTCACATCGCATGTAATCGGATAGATTACTTATTCTTCAACCTTCTTCAATTGTAATTCACATAGAGATATAGTGGGTTAGTTGATTAAGGTGTTTAACAGATTTCTATCTTAATTGTGGATTGACGTTAATACGGTATTAGTGCATCAAAAGGTGGTTAATACTACTTGCGTGTTCTTGATTAACAATTCGGGATATAGAATAATTGATGAGAAGTGTGTTAACTTAAATGAAGCAATAAGTGAAGCTGTGATCTTAAATCTCCATAATCTGATTTGTAACTAGTGGTAATTAGAATTAGTTTAAGTAAGTAATTTACTTTATAACATTAAATTGATTGTTTAAATAAAATTAGTTTGATTAAGGGTTAGTACTTGGTAATTTGTATTAATAATTCCTCGTGGGAACGATACTTAACTTATCACTTTATTACTTGTTTACCACGTATACTTGCGTGTTGTGTGTAATTAGATTTTACCCAACAAGTTTTTGGCGCCGTTGCCGGAGAATTAGTTTAATACATTTTTACCAATATTAATTTTAATCAAATTAGTCTTAATTTAAATATTTTTATTTTTTATTTTTAATTCTCTTCCTATATTTCTCTCTTTCTAGGTACCATGGATGACTTTGCGTATCAATGGCCATACACGAACATGACTCAACCAAGGGAAGCGGGGATTGATGGTGTTAATGCATTTTCCGCAATGTCAGCACAGATTGAAGAATTTTCGAGGAAGTTGGGCGTTTTTGTAGCCCAAAGGAGTCGAAGGATGGTAGTTACGTGTGGTTATTGTGCTGGCAGGCATCCGAGTCATCAATGCACCGTTAGTTTTGGGCCGGGACAACATGGTGGTTTATACCTCAACCAGTATGCATATGATAATTATCATCAAGTTTGGGGGTATCACCCGGATTCGTCATGGAGCTACAATCATGAAGACCAATACTACGCTCCAAATCCAACATACACACTAGAATTTTCATGTAAACCTCCATTGCCACAAGAAGAAAAGTCAAATTTGGAGGAATTACTGTCAAAGTTCATAGCAAACCAAGAGGAGAGGAGGATTAATCAAGAGCGGTCAATTCAGAATCAAGAGGTATCATTTCAAAATATGCAGAACCTGATGGATCAAATACTCAAAGCCTTGAACAACTGTCCTCGAAACAATTGGTGTTATGATGAGGATTCCGAGATTGATGAAGTGCCCGAGCCAAATCTACAACTGGATAAGCCACAAGATGTTGGAAAAGAGACAACTGGGGATAATGACAACAAGGTCGATGAAGAATTAACTATAACTACTAACAAGGATGAGCCGATGTTATTAGTGCCCCAATTTCTTTCTCCACCAAAGTTCAAGGATTCGATTAGATTTGCAAAACCATGCCTGCTAGGTAGTCATGTCCTCGGCGAAGCTCTTTATGACATAAGAGCTAGTGCAACAATGAAGCCGTGGCGGGATGAGAAAGAGAAGATAGACGAAGAGGCCATTGTGTTTGACACACTTCCATACCCAAATATGATCACAAACACAATGGAGATAGCACCTAGTTATTTGCCCTTCTTCATGGAGATTATACCAAAACAAAGCAAGCTAGGTGACTTTGATGCATTGGCCATCGTAAAGGGGAACCTACCAAAAGCTACATTATTTTCGATAGATGGAGGGTTCCTCAATTATCGATAAGGAATTGGATAGCGTTGATCAGACAAAGTCAGGATGAAAGACTGTAATTCAAGCGCTAACTGGGAGGCAACCTAGGATTTTTTTTTTATTATTTTATATTTATATGCTTTACTAGTTTATTTAGTAGATAGGAATTAATTTGCGTATTAAGCTCTCTTATAATCTAATCCACGTTATCTCTTCATTGTAGGTATTGGAGGCTTAATGGATAAGAAAATGATCGTCACAGCCATCGCCACCATCACTTCACGCTTAGCTGATTACAAGGAAGTTCTCTTCCACTTACCGCTATATTCTTACAATGAGGTCATTGTAATTGCTAAGTTTGGGGGAGTTTAGTTTAGTCCTTATTGCATGTTTAGTTTCATGTTTATGTTATATTATTTTGCATATGTTGTTAATTTAGTTTAGGTTCATTCTTCTTAAAAAAAATCAAAAAATTCAAAAATTCAAAAATAATAGTTAGTTATTATGTTCATCTTGCATGATTCCAACTGTTAGATATTTACAATTTGTTTTGGCCAATGATGAGATTGGAATTGGGTAGACAAGTATAGTACTGACTATTAGAGCTTTGATGTGATTTCTTGTTATGAATTGAATCTTTTTCTGTTTGAAACTGGTATAATAAGGATAGCACAGTAAAAACACCTTGTTGATTGATTGAATTTAAATTGATACATAATGGGACTCTAAAGGATAATGCTAGTTTGAATGAAAGAATGACAAGAATAAGTAGTGATGGCTAAAGTTAGACAAGAACCTAAGTTTGGGGGAATATTTGGGGAATATAAGCTATATAAAAAAAAGAAAAAAAAAGAGGAAAAAAAAGTATGAATAAACACCGTGGCGTGCTTGTCTAGTTTTGTGGCCTTTGTTACTTGAGTAAGTAAGCCCGAGGGGATTGTCTCTACACCTAGCACCCTAAGGTCTTAATGGTCTGGGAGTCGTTGGTCGAAAGCTCGTTAAGGTAGCATTGAAAATCCTAAGGGAATAAGACATTGCATAGCTATGTGTATATAAACCAAAAGAAAAAAAAAGAGAATAAAACGGGAAATAAGAGCAAAAAGCCCCCGTAGATGAAAAATAAAGCATAAGTATCCCATGTTAACCGTCGATATTGGTAATTGTTTGATTTTAGTTGGATCTAGCTTGTTTTTGGATTTCTTGAGTTTACACTGTATGATGCCTTCGAAGAGACTTGTTATGTGTTAAATTTGATTTTATATCAGTTAACATTGTTGTGGAGCACACACGCACTATACCAGTAATAACAGTTTAAGACCTGATGATTGACTAGGAAATTGTTGATTGGTTTTGATATGAAGTTTTGTCGTGTTTGCTTGATTGCTCTAAGGCCGAGTGAATAGATTTGATTCTATCGAATACTGCTGGATTCGTATGCATATAGATTAGTTGTATTTCATTGCATTGCATTGCATTATGTTGTGTTGCTTGGGGACAAGCAACGGTTTAAGTTTGGGGGTATTTGATAAGTAGGTTTTATACCTACTTATCCGGTATCTTTTACTTGAATTAGTTGCTTATATTCATGTGTCTTAGTTACTTTTCATGCATTTTGTGTTCATTTTGTAGGTTATACGTTTGGAAGCGGTGTGAGCGACTATTGGTAAAGAAAAGCAAGGAAAATGCAAAGAAAAGAAATCTAGACATCATTTGAGCTTTCATGTTCACTTCATGTTCTTGGCTTGAAACTTGGACTATATTGTAAAGCTTCTTCTTAGCTTTCTGGAACATCTTGAATCATTCCAATTGGAGTTCAGATGAAAGAGTTATGACATTTCTACCAACGGACGTCGTTGAACTTCATTGTTCTGGGTGGCCATTTGTATAACAGTCTCTTCCAGTCTAATTTCGTCCTTAATCCGTTAGTTATTTCTCAAAACATAAAGAATGAAAGTTGTAAAGCTCGGCGATAGCTTCGATTCGATAGGTGACAGGCCCCGTAATTCCTCCCGGATCAAATGTTATGGCCATTTTACCAGAGGACACTGCAGGAGAAAAAATAATTAGCAGCTTGCACCCAAGCCGGGGCTTGCTCTTTTTGGCCTTGATAGCAAGCTAGGGCTTGGGTCCTGGGAATTTTAGCAGATTTCTAGCAAGTCGGGGCTTGCTATTACAAAGGGAAAAGGCAGGCTGGGGCTTGGGTATGCACAAAATGAGTAATTTTTGTCCGAATTTGAGTCCGATAAGGATTGGTTCGATTTGTTTGATTCAAGGACTTCCAAGAGGACTTAAAGACATATAAGGAGGCTTATAAAAGGAGGAGATTTACAAGGATTAGAGGAAGTTTTTGGAAAAATTCCATTAGATTAGATTAGAGTAAATTAGATCAAAACCCTAGTTCTAATGAGTTTTGGAGATTGAAGCAACTTGGAGACCTTTGAAGATTCAAAGTAGGAGCAAGGAGGGAGCGTCAAATCTACAGACAATAGATTCTATCTTCTTATCTTTTTCTATCTTTGTCTTTTAATGTGTATTCAATTGTGGATTCTTAGTTTTAATTCAATAATCATGAACTAATTCTTTGTTTGAGATTACAATGGATCTTATTGTGTAGTTCATTTTAATATACTTCGTTATCAATTATTATGTTCTATTGTGAGGATTGTCTATTGTGATTTGGACTTAATTTTTTAATTGATTGGCCATCAATTACCGTGATAATCTATATGAACTCGAGAGATGAAGTATAGATTTAGATATGATTGTGATAGCATGTGTTCTGGATTTTGTTAGTAGCTTAAGCTTGATGAATGTTAAGGTAGAGATATGCTTGAAATCGAATGTAATCGGATAGAGAATTTATTCTTCAACCTTCTTCAATTATAATTCATATAGAGATATAGTGGGTTTGTTGATTAAGGTGTTTATCGGATTTCTATCTTAATTGTGGATTAACGTTAATACGGTATTAGTGCATCGAGAGGTGGTTAATACTACTTGCGTGTTCTTGATTAACAATTCGGGATAGAGAATAATTGATGAGAAGTGTGTTAACTTAAATGAAGCAATAAGTGAAGTTGTGATCTTAAATCTCCATAATCTAATTTGTAACTATTAGTAATTAGAATTAATTTAATTAAGTAATTTACTTTATAACAATTAATTGATTGTTTAAATAAAATTAGTTTGATTAAGGGTTAGTACTTGGTAATTTGTATTAATAATTCCTCATGGGAATGATACTTAACTTATCACTTTATTACTTGTTGACCACGTATACTTACGTGTTGTGCATAATTAGATTTTACCTAATAGTGATATCCCAGCATTTCCTGTTTGACAGGTTTGGCTCTGAGGATAGTTATGCACGGCATTCCGGGGATTTCACCACACCGGAGGACCATTGGCGTTCAGCCAGAGTAGATGTACGGCTTCTATGCGTATTGTCATACGTCTTCATGCCGCGGTACATGGATGAGCTGGATATCGACGCGATTATGGCAGTGAGAGCTCTTAGGGAGGGTCGTACCATTGTACCGATGATCATCGCAGAGACTCTGAGGTCAGCTACATACTGCTGTACTTATCCGGCAGGAGTGTTTACAGGTAGCTCGGTCATGCTGTATGTGTGGTTTATGTCACACTTGAGACCGATTGGCACATTTAGACGGCAGGGGTTTTGTTTCACCCAGGGAGAAACCCAGTTCATACTCCTTTCACTGTAGAGTGCACAGATGCTGCATTGTGGTCAGCTTTTCTGGCAGGGATTAGGGATCCGTTTGCCATATTGCCATGTTCAGGGCTTAGTTCACCCTACAGCTTCATTACTCATGCTCCGAGCATGGATTAGCTCCCTCTGGATGGATTGAGGGGCATGATTACTTACCACCCACTGGTCGTGATGTGTCAGTTTGACCAGTTCCAGGATTTTCATCCGTATGAGGGAGCAGTGAGTCAGCGCTTCGCGTCACACCGTTTATTAGCGGGGGACAGATCCAAGTTGTATGCCTGTTGGGATCAGCGAGAGTTGGCTGAGTTTTCTGTCAGTCATCCAGGTTGTTCTGTAGAGTATTCCGCATGGATGGAGACAGCCAAGGCAGTATCCACAGTGCAAGGGATTGATTCTGACGATGAGGAGCTTATAGAGGAGGCTATTATTCCCATCGATGATTTGACTGCTGGGCTGCCATCATCTGTGATAGATTCTCCCACCCCGAGTGCCACTATTACTCAGTATTCGGCACATCATTTGGAGCAGAGCTTACATCTGATGACCTATGATAGAAATCAGGCAAGGGCCGCGATGTTGACAACTCTTGATGAGAGAGACACTTCTCTGTTAGAGAGGGATGAGGCTAGATCAGCCAGGGATGCATTGATAGTGGAGCGGGATGCCGCCTTATCTGCTAGGGATTTGGCCATTGCAGCACTGACACTTCAATGAGATCCCGATGGTATCGGTCTTGCAAGCATGAATGCTTACATTGATGAGCATTATGCCACCATGCGATTAGCCTCGATCTGCAAGCTCGTAGATACCCTTGGGAAGGAGCTTGCGATTGCTTCCTCCGTCTTGAGAGGGATGCTATGTTAGATCCGATAGTCCGCATACACATAGATCTCGTAGATAGCTTTGTATTATCCTGCATGCACTAGCTTAGCCATTTTGTCATGTACAACACGGATGTATATATCAAACAAGATTATTATATATGGCGAGAAATATATTTTGATTCACTTCCCTTTTAGTTATGCCTTGATACTTGCTTGATGTTTGCCTGTTTCTCCAGGGCCTTGTGATATTGATGCATTCTGAACCTATCCTTGATAGATGGACATTGAGACGTCGCAAGATCTCTCAGAACGGAACATAGATTTCTGTAAATCCCTACAATCTTTGGTGTCTTGGGACTGGTATCTATATGGAAAAGTGGAGAGGAGGGTGGTTTCTTTCTCTCTAAGATTAACCGCACCACAGATGGTCTCCAGTACTTCTATTTATGAGAAGCCTAGTTCATTCCATCTCTTATGGGTTGGTATTGCTCTTCGAGGCATGATCGCATCTTAGATGGTCACCGAATCTTCTATTTGTGAGAAGAGGTTGGGTAATTCCATCCCTTTGATTTGAAACCGAGGAAATGGGGCGAATTGAAGATTGATCCCAGTACCGTGTGACAAGTATGTTGTTCTGGTAGGGATTAGACTGCACCATGAATGGCTGCCTACGTACTACTATCGAAGAGGAGATCAAGTCTGCGTAGTTCGAACCTAGTGTAGGAGGTTCAACGCTAAATGCGAAAGGCAGACGGGTGTAGAAGTATTTTTGTTATTTTTTATTGTTTTGTAGAGAAAGGGTAGAAATGTTTTTGTTTTTTTTCTTTATTGCGACCGGGCCATAGATAGTATGGTTGCCTACGTACCCCCGGGTATCAGGGAGATCAGGTCAACGTAGTTCGCCCCTTAAGACAAATTGAAGGCGAAGAGAAGTGTGAATCCCATGTGCAGGCTATACTGCGGGGAGAAGAAAGTTTGATCCCATAATGGGGATAAACTGCAAGTGTGTAAAAGGTTTGATCCCGTCCTCAGGACAAACTATAGGCGTAGAAAAATTTAATCCCGTCTTCAGGATAAACTACAGGTGTGAAAGGTTCAATCCCGTCTTCAGGATAACCGGAATTGTGAGAGTTTAAATCCCATCTTCAGGATAATCGAGATTATATGAAAGGTTTGAATTGAGGTAAAATCAGGCTGCTGGTTTGAAGTGTATGTTTCCCTACGGGGCAGAAGAGTATGTAGAAAGGAAAGGGTTTAAAACCGGAATGACTGGTGATTTGAGGATCAAAACCATGATGTTTGTTTGATGGTAACTTCAGACATAGTACCGTTTCACGGTGTTCGAGTTGATAAGCTGTGGAAATTAATCGCCATCCATTTCCTGCAATCTGAGAGCACCTCTTGTCAATACTTCCTTAACAACAAATGGGCCTTCCCAGTTAGGAACGAATTTTCCCTTAGATTGATCTTGGTTGTCAATGATCTTCTTCAAAACTAAGTCATGTTGTTTGAATTACCGTAGTCGGACTTTTTTTCATTATAGGATCGCATGCGATCCTTTCTTCGATCTCTTGACCATGGAAGATTTTCGCGGTTCTCCTTTCTTCTATCAGAGATAATTGGTGATACCTGTCTTGTACCCATTGGTCTTCATCCAACTGAGCATCCATCAATACTCTGAGGGATTCCATTTCCACTTCTATGGGGAGCACTGCTTCCATCCCATAGACTAATGAGTAGGAGGTTGCCCCAGTGGGAGTTCGCATGGAAGTTCTATAGGCTAATAAAGTCAGAGGCAAGAGGTCAGGCCATCCTTTATGATTTGCGGACATTTTCTGCATGATCTTTTTGATGTTTTTATTAGTAGCTTCAATAGCACCATTCATCTTTGGACGGTAGCTGACGGAGTTGAGATGTTTGATGTGGAATTTTTTGCATAACTCCTCCATCATTTTGTTGTTGAGGTTCTTAGCATTGTCTGACACAATGACCTCTGGTTGTCCAAATCGACAGATGACATTGTTTCTGATGAAAGCAATGATAACTTCTTTAGTGACCTTGGGGAAGGATGTTGCTTCTACCCATTTTGTGAAGTAGTCTATCATGGTGAATATGAATCGATGTCCATTACTGGCTTTGGGCTCAATGGGCCCGATCACGTCCATTCCCCACATTGAGAAGGGCCATGGCAAACTCATATTGTGGAGTTTCCTTGGAGGGGCGTGGATAGCATTCCCATGAATCTGTCATTGATAGCACCTCTTGACGTGATCATCACAGTTAGCCTTGAGTGTAAGCCAATAATGTCCCTTTCTGAGAATTTTCTTGACAAGTAAGGAGCCGCTCATGTGTGGGCCACATACTCCACCATGGATCTCATCCATGAGTCTCTAAGCTTGGTCTTTATCCAGACATCTGAGGAGACCTAATCATACATCTCTGTTGTAGAATGCATCTCTGCTCAGGTAGAATTTCATAGCAAGTAGATGAATACGCCTCTTCTTAGTTAGGCTCGCCTCAACGGGTGTAGATCCAGCTCGTAGATACTCCTTGGTGATTTGATACCAAGGAATGTGGATGGGAGGTAACTCATCCGATACTTCTCCAACGTAATTCCCATAGACTGGGGCTCTTTGCAGAGTAAACGTGATGTTTGGCATGTTTTCCTTGTCCGGTATATAAACCAAGGAGGTCAACGTTGCTAATGCATTTGCAAAATCATTCCTATTATGAGGAATGTGTAGAAAGGAGATTTCTTCGAACTCCAAAGCCATCTGTAGAACTTGCCGATGGTAAGGCAGCAAATGCAATTCTTTGGTTTGATAGATTCTTGTGGATTACTTGATTACCGATTCAGAATCCCCAAAGACAGTTAATCGCCTGATGCCCATTGAACGGGTAAGTTTTAGCCCCATGATACAGCCTTCATACTCAGCTGTGTTGTTGGTGCTGACAAACTACAATTTGATAGCAACGGGATACTGCTCCCCCGTACCGTATATTAGAACTGCTCCACCTGCAGAGCCTTCTGTATTAACAGCTCCATCAAAATACATTCTCCACGTACAACATGTATTGTACTGATGTTGTAACTGAATTGTCATTACCCCTTCATCGGAAAGTATGTGTCTAAGGGTTTGTAATCCCCTGCAGGTGCGGTACCCAGTTGATCCGCAATTCCTCGACCTTTAACAGACTTTTACGTCACGTAGACGATGTCAAATTGTTGTAGGATCAACTACCATCTGAACAGTCGATAATTCAGTATGGGCTTACTGAACACATACTTGAGAGGATCCATTCGAGATATGAGATGGGTTGTGTGACCATGGAGGTAATGCTGTAACCTCATGGAAGCCCATGCTAAAGAACAACAAGTTTTCTCAATCAGAGTGTACTTGTTGTGTTCACTGATGCTGAATCTTTTGCTGAGGTAATAGATAGCTCGTTCTTGGCCTCTATTATCTTTTTGCCCCAGCATGCAGCCCATGGCTTTGTCATTTATGGACAGGTACATGAACAGGGGAACATCATCCCTGGGAGGTACCAAAATAGGAGCATTAATCAGTTGCTCTTTGATTGTGAGGAAGGCTTTCTGACACTCATCGTTCCATTTCATGGAGGAGTTCTTCCTTAACAGCTTGAAGATAGGCTCACAGGTTGCTGTGAGTTGAGAAATGAATCTGCTAATGAAATTGATTCTTCCCAAAAATCCCCGTATTCGCTTCTCTATCTGAGGAATGGGCATTTCCTTGATGGCCTGGATTTTGGTAGGATCCAGTTCAATCCCTTTGTGGCTGACTAGGAAGCCTAGCAACTTGCCTGACTTAACACCAAAGGCGCACTTGGCGGGATTCAACTTCAAGTTGTACTTACGCAACCTGTTGAAAAGTTTTGTGAGATGGTCTAAGTGGTCATCCTCCTTCCGGGATTTGACAATGATGTCATCCACGTAGATCTCTATCTCTTTGTGCATTAAATCGTGAAAAAGATCCATCATAGCTCACTGATAGGTTGCCCCGGTGTTGATGAGACCGAATGACAACCGTCTGTAGCAAAAGGTTCCCCAAGGCGTGATGAAAGAAGTTTTCTCACGATTTTCCTCAGTGACCATAATTTGAAGGTACCCCGCAAAGCAATCAGCAAAGGAGTACATGCCGTATTGAGCAGTATTGTTAATAAGAATATGGATAAAGGGCACGGGAAAGCTATCTTTAAGGCAAGCTTTGTTCAAATCCCGGTAATCCACGTAAACTCGCACATTTCCCCCTGGTTTAGGCACGGGAACAATGTTGGATATCCACTCCGAATATGTAGACACCATGATGATGCCAGCTTGAAATTGTTTCACAATTTCCTCTTTGACTTTTAAACTCCACTCAGCTTTTAATCGCTTGAGTTTTTGCCTGACTGGCTTGAATCCTTTTTTGATGGGAAGACGATGAAGAAAAATATCAGTGGACAAACCCACCATGTCTTTATGAGACCATGAAACACATCCTGGAATTAGGTTAATAGTGCAACCATGTAATTCCGTTGATTTGTGGTAAGGTCTGAACCAATCTGGATTAGCTTAAGGTTATCTAAGGTTCCGAGATTGAAAGGAGTGGTTTGATCAAGATTGGGTTTGGGTTTGTCTATGACCTATTCCTTAATCTCTTGAGGTGTCTCAATGTCCTCTTGGATGTCCATCAAGTCTGAGTCAAACTTTGCATCAAAGTTACAGCCCTTGTGGAGAGAAGGCATATCATCAGCAAGGACAGGCACATCTAAATTTAGAGTCCTGAAACAAAAGATGCTTTCACTTAATATATGCAACTATTCGATCAAACAAAAGTGTTAGCATGTACTTGATAAAATAAATGCTACTGCTGTAAAGGAAAGCAAGCAATTAAAGTTATCTACAGGGCAGAGGGATTTTCTACCCATTTTACCCTCGTCGACCAATGAATGGAGTGCTGCTTCAATTGTCGAGGGCAAAGTCCTGATGGACTGCAGTGATGGAAGGATCGTCATTGTCCTCCTTCTCCCGAATGATAACCATGACATCTGGGTAATCATCGTCTGGGGTGTATCTGTTTGTATGTTCATCATAAACAATGACGCGAATGCCTGCCATCATCAAGGTAAGGTCATGTTTACATTTCCGTTCCTTTCCTTCCACTTCGGGATCAGGAATCAGCACCTCTTTTGCTTTGATTAGCACTGGTCTTGGAAACAGCATAGCCACAACATGGGCTGGAACCTTTACTGGAGATTACATTAACTCATGAGGTAAAGGCATAGAAAATTGCCATGCGACGAAAGCTTGAGGGACCTGCTTGTGCTTATGAGGATTCCTGTGACTGGAACTGGTAGAATAGCCTAGTTCGGTTGTTCCAATTTGACTGGACATTTGAATAGGGTGCTTAATACCATGCTTATCTTTTCCAAGACCTTGTCCAGGTTGATGACCCAATGACATCATTTCTTGAGTGGTAGAGCATAACCTCGGCGAAATCTTGGAATGCACGGAAGTGGGCGCTCAATAGAATGGTATTAAGTGTTACTCACTTCCAGTATGAAAATCGCCGTTCAACTTAACTTCAATTGAAGTCGATAATTGGTAGAGTTCCTTATTCAGGACAATCCGGCTCAGCGTTGATAGTGACTAGACTGTTGTTGATAATGTATTTGAGTTGTTGATGTAAGGTGGAGGGAACAGCTCCAGCCATGTGTATCCATGGTCTCCCCAATAGTAGGTTGTATCCTGAGTCTATCTTGAGGACGTGGAAGGATACATTGAATGTATTTGGACCAATCTCAATTGGGAACTCAATCTTTCCAACAGAATTTCGCCGGGATCCATCAAAAGCTCTAATGACCGTGTGGTTGCTTTAGATCCGCTTGAGATTGATATTCATCTTTACCAAGGTGGCATAAGGACAAATATTTAGAGATGAGCCTCCATATATCAATACTCCTACTAGCATATACCCGAAAGACAAACTGCAATATACAAAGGCTTGCAATGACCGGTCCCTTCATGAGGTATGTCATCATCAGTGAAGGATATTAAATTGTTGTTGAAAATATGATCAACCAAATGTTGAAAATTTTCCACAACCACTGATTTTGGCAAATAGGCTTCTTCTCAAACCTTCAGCAAGATCTTCCGATGATCCTCGGAAGAGAAAACCAAGTCCAGTTTCGAAATCTGGTGTGGAGCTTCTTGCAAGCTTAAAACCACTTTAGCTTCATTGTGGCCCATAATGCGGAGGAATTTTTCAATCTTCTCCACGGACAACTTCCCCTTTGCTTCGCAAGTAGGTTTAATAACCCGTTGAGGAAGATACAGTGGATTTTCCTTCGACATTTATGGCGATAGTATGAGACGTGGATCCTTGACTTCTCCATAATTCCATGGAACGTTGTGTAAGCTGACAACAGAATATTGTGGTCTGAAAGATAAAGAAATTGGCTCTGGTGCAACCACTTTCAAAGGATTGTCAGCTCCTTTGAGTTGAATTGGTTGTATTGGAAATACTTTGACAATCTCATCATCCACTTCGGATATAACTACTACTGATCCCTTCCATTTGGTAGGACATACATTCCTACCCTTAAGTTGTACAGTGTAATCATCTTCCATTTGCAGGACACCGCTATCAATGAGATTCTAAATGAGGTGGCGGAGTGCCCAGCATTTTTCTGTGCTGTGACAGCGAGAATGTGAATGATATTGACACATTTCATCAGGATTGAACTGTCCTGAATGGGGATTGATTGGAGGGAGAAGGAAGGTAATTCTTCCTTCATTGATCAACATCTGTAATATCTCCTCCATAGATTGGCCCAAATAGGTGAATTCCCTTTGATTGGAAAAATCCCGACAGGCTTTAGCATTTGTTCGCTTCACAATCTTATCCTCCATAGCTTCGCTTTCTGAAGGTGGTGGGGAGGCATTCATAACAAAAGGAAGGAGATAGGCATGCTCCTGCCTGATTAATTGGCGTGTGACTTGATGCTGGTGGGTCACCAGTTCTGCCAATTGTTCAATTTGTTTGGAAAGAGATTTCATCTTTCGTTCCATGGTAAACTGGAACTTTGCATAATCTCATTTGTCAAAACCGTCTTTGATGGGTTTGGATGATTCGCCGTTAGAATTGGAACCTTGTAAAGTGCTCCAACTGATCATGTTGACCTCTTCTTCTTTGTGTTGAGGAAGAGGGTTGTCTTGCACATGAGGTTGATCTAGTTTAGTGACCACGGTCTCACCGTTGTCTATTAAATCTTGAATCTTATGTTTCAAGGCCCAACAATCTTGAGTATCATGTCCAGGTGCCCCGACATGATAAGCACACTTCCGAGTAGCATTAAAACCCCTCCCATTAGGGTTAGCTGGTGGAAGAAGATGTGTAATTTTCTTCTGAGCAATCCAAAGAGTAAGAATATTCTTGAGCGAGTCCCCTAAGGGTGTGAACGTTCGAGGTCGCTTTACTTCTCCACTTTTAGGCAATGGAGGGTTTGAAGGTTGTGCTGGAAAAGGGGAGTAGTTTATCCTCTGCATAGGCATGCTTGGATTGCCTTTTTGTCCTTGTAGTATCAAGGAAACATCCTCCTCTTTCTTTTATGGACCCTTCGGGGGTTGTTTCCATAGGATCCGGACTGGATGTGCTCAGCAACAGCTTTAAGAGCGGCTAGGTCTTGAATTTTACAGGACTTCAATCCAATCTCATCCATCTCGCCGTGCTTGATCATTTCAGAAAATGGTTTGCCAATACCAGCTAGAACTCTTTCATAAAAAGGAGCTTCCTGTACATTTATGAATATCATGCCCATTTCTGATTCTGTCATGGAAGGAATAACTTGAGCAGCAAGGCGCCTCCACCTTTGAGCATACTCTCTAAATGACTTATTAGACTGTTTCTTGACCTTGGTAATTTGGTACCTGTCAGGAGCCATCTGAGATTGAAAACTCTATTGAGTAAGGAAGGCATGAGCCAGCTCTTCCCAGCTATGGATCTTACAGTTGTCTAATCTGGTATACCATGAACAGGCTTCTCCAGTTAGACTTTTCTGAAACAGTTGCATTTGGAGCTTTTCATTTTCTGCGTAAGACCCAAGTTCTCCTATGAACACTTTTAAATGTGTATAAGGATCCCCTAATTCGTCATATTTCTCAAAATCAGGGGTCTTGAATTTCTCTGGATATTGAACACCAGGAAATATGCAAAGATCTGTATATGAAACACTGCCATGTGTTCCAATCCCTTTAAGAACTCGGATAGTTTCCTCCATTTGAAGGACCTTTTTCCTGATATCACCGGTGTCTGGATCTCCTTTGAGATGGGTGTTTTCAGGGTCTTTGTTGGTTTTATCCAACTGATGTTCTGGAATTATTTTTTCCAGACCTTGAACTCCTCCTTGTGTAGAGGATTCTGTATGTGTAGGTATCTTTGTACCCTGAGTAGACTGGTGTAATTCTTTTAGTAGGACAGCCAAGTCTATGATTTGTTTACTCAATCCTTTAAATTCTTCTCGGGAAACAGCATTAAACTGATCATAAGAAGACATGATTGGCTGTAGGCTTGCAGTCTTTTTGGATTTTGAACGGGTAACAGGCCCAATCGCTTCCCTACAAAAGACTTACGTAGTTTAGTCTTAGGGTAATGTAAATGTTATCATAACATGTCCGTTTAGGAATTTTGTCTTGTAAAACCGGTTGTTAATTGATAACATGTCATGCATGCACAGATATTCTTCATATTTTCTGTTACATACCAATGAACATGGAATAGAACCACAAGTAAATGTTTTTACAGGTAATTTAAAATGGAAAGTATGAAGAGACTTCCCTCTGCATTTGGTTTATCAGAGGCTGACCTATCTTAGGGTTACTCTCGTGGCTTTTCAACATGAAGGTTCCTAGATCATTGCAATCTACTTGACGGGAAGTTAATCCGGTAGTTCAACTGGAGCGAATCTGAGTGGTGCCTTTCCTGAGCCTAGGGGAATCAATCTTCCCACAAGTCCAGTAATTAAACACCGACAGGATAGCCTCCTGATGGAGGGACCACACAACATACATTCACATACAACGTGTCTCACCGTTTATGCAAAATGATGATATGTACGAAGCACTAATATCACAGATAGATATTTAGCAGTGCAGTAATTAAGATGCATTCATACACATTCATCATAAATGTAAATGCAACATTCACACACAAGCATATAACAATTTTGAAAAGCTTGAAATGGCGGCTTAAGCCCTCTTACTAGAGTCCCCAGCAGAGTCGCCACCTGTCGACGTCGGGATTTTTGAATGTCCCTTTTCGTTACTTGTTCTTTGGTGTTCTCATGTTAATGTGAGATTTGTTTGAAAAAACAAGTGAAAAATGTCCTACATGTGTAATGTCGACGATTGGACTTTAAGAGTCGCCAGTTGGTGTTTTTAACTGGTTGCACCAATGCAACCGAAAAAGGTTTGCACATTGACCCAGTGTTTTGACACTGCTAGACGGGTCTATAAAACTGAGATTCATTTTGGGTCTGGGGGCTTGATTATGCGGAGGGAAGGTGTTAGTTAACCCCCGACATCCGTGTTACCACGGTGACCACTACTTTTCAAAGAAATTGTTATATGAATGTGTGTGTGTATGTGTGTGTGGATCAATGTGCAATTATTTGAAAGTAGTGCGAGGCCTCGTTCGCACCTATATACACAAGGTTTGAATTTTATAGAAAAATTCAGTTTTAACCAAGATATATCAATGAAGTTTTGTAAAAGAGGTTTTTTAAACCTTGTGCTCAATAGGAATTTAGACCTTTTCATACTTTCATTTTTTATTGTTAAATGTTCGGCTTGTTTGCTTTTATTTTCGAGATGTGAAGCATTCTCGAGAAAATAATATCTGTGATCTTAGACTCCCTCATGGGCATGACAACCATCCAAGGAAATTGAGACATTTGTAAAATAATGTACAGTAAAGCTTCTGATTTGAAAAATGTCCATCATGGAAACCGAATCTAGATTCAAAGAATCAACTCATGATCACATGATTCCTAGGCTCACATGATCATTGTAATTTGTATGGAAAGCGATGGCGCGCTATATATAAAAAGTCGTAAATATATAAAAGCGATAAATATATATATATATGGACATGATCAACCACCACGCAAGTAAACTCTGTGTGGGACGAAATGTAAATAAAATTACATAAAAGCGATCAACCGCCACGTAAGTAAACTCAGCGAGGATGAAATGTAAATAAAGTCAGAAGGGCCATGAAGTAAACTCCGAATGTCGTGACAGAATGTAAATATATATATATATATATATATATATATATATATATATATAAATATATATATATATATATATAAAGCGATAAGCAACGACCGGATGTGAATCCAGGCTCATCGGATATGTCCGACAACAATTATATATATATATATAAGTATATATACAGACAGAAATGAAAACCACGGACCGAAGTTCGGGAAAACACACTCACACGACTCTCAACGTGTACAACAGTGTGTGCTAATATGAGAAGAAGGCTTTATAAAATATGAGAAGACTTACAGTGGGCTGCCAAAGTAGACTTCTATTGACTTTAAATGGATAAACACTTAGCTCCCGCCGGATAAAAGATAGCTATATGTGAGCTAACTAGTGTTTAGAAGTGAGGAAACACTCAAAAGATGTGTATGTAGAGCAAAATGAACAGGGCTTCCTTGCCTTTTTCCCTCCCTCTTCTTCTCAAATGGCTGACCCCAAGGCTTGTATATATAGACGGATGGTCTGCAGTACACTGCAGAAGCCCAATTGTACTACATGGTGAGTCGTGGTGCATCCGAGCCTCGCGCAGTCCCGTCGTCTCGTAGTGCGTGCGCTTATACCTTTGTAATGTCTGCTCGAACTTGCATAACTTCAATCCGAGCATCCGAACGAGGTATATCTGACCTTCTTCGGACCGCTTATGTTCAGAGTTACGCAATGACATGGATTAGAGGTTGTACGAAGTCAGGAAGAGGGGTCTATGCCCATGGTCTTCAAGCTTCAAATTCTATCAAAAGTACTGCCACGCGTAATAGTCACTCAGGATTGTCAATCCTCGGCTCTTATGGGACATTGTTGGATGTATGTATGTATGAAGTGTTGAGACGACGTGCCATTGTCGAAGGAATAAGATGACGTTGTGACTCCTCACCGGGGTTATCGCCGGTTTGAGTTGAAAGTAGACGTTGCTCAGGGTTACAGTTGAGATTGGACTACTTGTTGGTATGCTGCGATATCATCTTGTTGAGATGACGTTGTGACTCCTCACCGGGTTTATAGTCGGTTTAAGCAAAAAGCAGACGTTGCTCAGGGTTACATCTGAGATTGGACTGCTGCTTCTATGTCTCATTGTCATCTGTGGACGTTCCTGTCTGCCTGTTGTTATCTCCGGGTCTGAGGTGTGTGTGCCTCGATAGGATGTCTGAGGTTGAAAATGATTGCGTATGTTTGAAACAAGCATTTTCGGGGTTATCACCGGAACTGCAATGGCATCTCTCGGGGCTATCACCAAGGATGGGGCTGCTACCCCAGTGTTTCTCTGGGACTGGAACTGAGCGTCGCGGTGTTATCGCCGAGACAGAATTGTCCTCTCTTGTGTTATTGCTGGTCTTTTGATCCGCATATCTCGGGGTTATCTCCGAGATTGAAAATGACATTCCCGGTGTGTGTTCTGGGTTTGAGATGATGTTCGGTTTGTGTTAAGGTTGGGCCGAACTTCTGTAGTATCCAGAATGGATGTAAGTTGTCTTTTAGGGTTATCTCTAAAAGACAAATCTACCCTCTTGCAATGTTAGTAATAGGAGTGCAAAAAATTTCGAGTGTCTACATAGATCACCCATATATCGTGGCATGTACACGCATGACAATACACACATCAACAATACGTCTACTCTGGCTAGACTCCAATGATCCTCCGGCATGGTAAAATCACCATAGTGCCATATGTAACTGTCCTCTGAGCCAAATATGTCCATCAAAAAATGCTGGGATACCAGGTGGCCGGATGTGATCTCATCATGCACAACTCTACGCCTCAGCCCGGTGAGGGTCATAAACTGCCGACTCATGGCTCCGATAGCCATTCACGCGCAAGGTCTGTCTAATGGAAGCACCGTCAACCGTGCATAATCCTCTAAGGTAGGAGTCAACTCATGGATAACAAACCAGAAAACCTACCTCTCCAGTATCCAGTGCTCTAGCATACCCTCTACAAAGCATGGGAGAACCTAAAACATCAGCAGAGTCATAGAATGCTGCAATAACTGATCTACAATCACCCTGTCTAGGGGTGACATACTATCATACCACAATCTTAGACGGGATGCCACCAACACTGGTGGGGTATGGTCAATGCGGCTAACTGTCGAGGAAGAAATCTGTATGGGTCGTATCATAAGACCATCCAGTGGTCAATGCTGAATATCTCTGGACATACATATATATGCATAACATGATATATGCATGATAAATAATAAATGGCAATATAATGTAGGTAATAACAGTATATACATTCCTAAGTACATCATCATCTAATATATCTCTGTACATCTAAAAATACAGGGAAATGGGGCACAGACACCCAACAACTAACAGAGGCCTATCAAAAGATATAGCGAGAATGGGGCACAAACACATATTATCTAACAGAGGCCATCAAAAGATATAGCGAGAATACACATCAGAAGAAGAAAATGGTGTCAATGTCTACATCATCAATCATGTCCACCTGATGTAACTCCTCCTTAGTCACTGGATCTCCATCAACGGGGATGTCAGGCCTATACAATGGAGGATCTACACCAGCAAAACCATATGGGTCACCTGAGGGGCCAGCACCTGAGCTAGAAGGATCAAAAGTATATGCCTCTGAAGGATCTCTGCCCAAGTGTCAGATAAAGAAATGTGCCCGGTCCAACTGTTGGGTCAAACTGTCAATCTGTGTCAAATGAGTCGAATCTCTGACACAGGCCATCTAATCCATCATCATCACGGATCCAGGAACCTTATGCCCCATAAACTATGTGGCGCGGGTCTGGGCTCCGATGGTACGAGGGGACCACCAATGCTGGAACACCTCCTGAGAATGAGGACCCTCTGATAATGTAAAATCGTTAACACCCATCAATGGGATATCAATGGCAGGCGACTCTGATACCTGCTAATAACGCCTGGCAGGAGGCAAGATCGGTATACGAATCTCTCATGTGGTGCTCCTGATAACACGCTCTCCCAAATAGAGCTCCCATCCTCCATCAGAAAAGAGAGGAACCCTACGGGTTGATATAAAGTACTCGACACCAGTCGGGTACCCATCCTCAAACCCAATGGCTAAATGCTCCCCAGAGTAGGGAATCCAAGTGATGACATCAGCTGTCAACAACTCCAACTATAGTCGACAATGGGTGAAACCCTCCGCTACAGGAACCTTCGTCCATATGGAGTGATGCCATCGCCGTCCTCGTGGATAGGTCTCCAAGCCTAGCACAATCACAGGACACAAGCATGTGAGGCTCTCATAGGCTTAGAACTACCAACACAAAGGCAAACATCTGCTGTCAGTTAACACTCTTAACTTATACATGGGAAATCAAAATAGAAATACTCACTAGAAGAAATGGGTTAAATCCTAGCCAAGCCTCTGTCAAGCCCTGCGAATGCATGCGCATACCCTTGAGGAAATAGGCGAAGGTGTATGAACCCCAATCATACTCTCCAATATGGTCCACATCTCGTGTGGCGCTCACTAAAGCGAATGATACCATGGAAGAGTTATTTGCTATGAAGTAGGCCCTAATAATTATCAAGAACAATCGCCGAAGAATGCGATCCCTGACTCTCACATCATTGGGTATAGGCTCACTCAACAGCCCGCTCATAGCATCTATGCTCAAAGGACCTGTACGGACTGTCCTGCCCTGGAGCGCCTCAGTCGGGACTCCTAGAAAGGATCTCACGGCAATCGGGATAATATTCGCTGTGCATGGCACGGATACCCCTCTAAACTCCATACCGGTGATAAATCGTCAATCCATCGGCGTCATCATAACCTCACAATTCAATAAATAGAGAGACTAAGTCTGGTGTAACCAGCGCTCGGACAATGCCCTGAGTTAACCCCAGGGACAGCGACGGGAAAGGATGGAAAAGAACGCCCCAAAACCCCAGCCATGCACAATTGCTCGATAATCAGGATGCAGAGCCTGATATGTGGAGTGAATACTGAACTAGTTCCCTCTAGGCTATGTGAATCAGGGAACTTGCTTTTCAAAGATGATCAACATCAGAACCTTTACTCCTCATCAATAGGAAAAAAGCAAGATCAAAATCCAGGTGGTACCTCATTTGCATGCAAGTAAACTGAGGGGTGTCGACTCAAATCACCCAGAAGCTCTGGGATTGTCACCTGAATGCCTGGGAAATCCCTACAGGGAACATGAGCAGCAGGAGTGGGGTTCATGAATCGTACATCCTCCTCCTCGTCCTCAACATCCCAGACCTCAACCCGGACAGACGTATCACCGCCACGCCTGGACAGCAAATTTTGAATTAAGCTGAATCAGGTTTGAGGCACATCAGAAGCCCTACTTCTTACACCTAAAGTGGTCCTACGATAACTACTCGGCAGATCCGGATCCAAATATCTGGACACAAGTCTCCAAATCACCTCAGAAAAGGTGTGGTAAATTCTAACCTAGAGCTTTTTCAAATACATTTTATGAATACATCCATGTATGCATTATTTTAACATACGTCTACAGTAGAGTTAAAAAGGCATAACTACCCAATGCCTATATTTTGGAAAAAAATTTCCATAGTCCCCTTTGTAAATAAAATTATCCACATGCACATAAGCATGACTAGGTGGCCATTCAGTAGCACACCTGCCCACAGTCATAAACATCCTATATGCATTACACTATCAAAGACAAAATCCATAAGGGTAGCTAATTACCAGGATTATTTTGCTTTTTCACCTTTGCTCATTTATCCTCAAATAAGATAAGAAATAGCAGAAAATGGTGCCAATTTGACTGTTTCAAAAGTTAAATTTTTTCACATCATTATGTTCAACATGGTTAAATACTAACATTTACTACGTTGAATATTTTTTATCGCGTCATAGGAGCATGCATATTAACTACTATGTGTTTAGAAGCATTTCATGTGATAACTCATTTTCCAACGGGTAAAAATTGGAAAAGAAGACATGCATACGTTACCAGGGCAGTGTAGAACACTTGTACGATGACAAAATTTGTAGAAAGACGCCTGAACTCAGCAGATCTGAAGAAGAGCTCTCGGATTTCCTGTGCGGCGCAATGTGAAAATGAATTTTGAAAGCAAACTGCAGCTTAAAACCACCCACGGTTGGCCGTAGGTGTACCTGCGGCTGCCATAGGTGTACCTGTGGCTACTTCAGGTGTACATGCGGCTCCCCTGGGTGGGTCCTACCCCTCCGTCTCGGTCCAGTTCGAGTTGCAAAGGAGATCTCACAAGCTGAAAAGGCCAAATTAGGAATAAAAATGCTATGCGATTTAGCGGAATAGCATGAAATCCTGGTTTTCAAAGACCAAAATGTGGGTCTACATGTCACTCATTGGTATTCGCCCAGACGCAGGGTTCACTATACTGATGATCATAATAGTTGCAAACCACACTCGGCAATGCCTCACGAAGGTTCTAATGTCATCTGTGGGGGGTCAGAACCCAAAAACCTTTCTTCTCCAGCGAAAACACTATCCAAATCATCTGTTAATGCACATGTCAATGAAGGTCAAGTAGCCTTGACAATATCCTCATCAGGGATCTCATCTGTTGATGTACATGTCAATGAAGGTCAGGCAACCCTGACAACGCAGACTGTTGGCAATAACTCCGACAGATCAGTAAAAAGACCTGGCGATATAAACCAGGAAGGACCATCCTCATCGGGGAGGACCGATGATGGAATATGTTATACACATCCTCAAAAGACAAAACACATCCCCACAGAGTCTCTTGTACATGAGAGATACATCTTCAATGTGAAGTCTGTGTCAAGGATTAAGGACTTTGGTGATCACCCCAACGTCAACATCCTGGAAATTCTTGAGAATTTTGGATAGCACGTTCAAGACAGTTCATTAGGGTTGTCAGTAATGACTGCCAACCCTGGTAGAAGTCAAGGGAGCCAACAATCATCCCATCATATTGGAAAATAGTCCAATAAACCACATACATTTGCATCATGCTGTCGTACATTGCATCATGATTATCCTGTTAAATTTCAAGTGTCTAGTATTCTTTATTTTATTCATGCCATTGCATTGCATGGATATGATAAATAGGGGCATCTGTAGACACTCAAAATTTTGCATTCTTGTTACTAACGGTGTAAGAGGGAAGAATCATCTTTCAGAGATCCCTGGAGGACAAGACAGTTCCAGTTCCGAAAATCCCACCAAAGAAGCCTTTTTTATCTCAAAGATAACCCCGAGATATTCAACCCCAGAAACAACACCGGGAGTTTCAGTCTCAACCTCGAAGATAACCCCGAGGAGTGCAGTTGCAGTTCTAGAGATAACCCCGACAAAGCTCGTTTCAACCCCCAGCAATCAACTTCAATGTCGAAGATAACCCCGAGGCACTCAATCCCAAACCCGGAGATAACCCCGGGAGGTCAGGCACACTTCAGAGACAACCCTAAGGACATCCAATACTTATAGCAACCCAATCTCAGAGATAAACCTGAGCAACGACTACTTTATCAGCCCAAACCGGAAATAACCCCGGTGAGGGGCAAAATTATCATTTTTCCACCTCGATTCTACATACACGCCATCTCAACACATTTCAACATACATTATACACAGTAGTGTCCTACAACAACCAAATAGCTGCAATCCTGAGTGACTACTACACAAGACAGCACACCGGATGGAATTTAAAGCTTGATGACCAAGGGCATGGTCCCATCTTCCTGACTTCTTAAAACCTATAATCCCATGTCATTTGTGCATCTCTCAATAATAGCACTCCATAAAAAGTCTTGTAAACCTCAATTGGAGGCCAGGATTGAAGTTCTAAAAGTTTGATCGGATATCACGTTGCACGTGTGACGCATTTCTCCGAGACTAGTAGGACCCGTGGGGCCAGGGCACCCCGGCGACCATAAAGTGCATCTCACATCACTGCAGGTGTACTTGCGGCTCCCCCCTCTATAAATAGAGGGCTTGGGGTGGCCATTTTGTAAGAGAAAAACGGCGAGGAAACTCTATCCAAATTGCTCTGTACACACTATAAACTTAGTGCTTTCTCATTTTAAACACTTGTGAGCTTATATACTATCCTATTTTTACCGACGGGAGCCAAGCGTTTATCCATTTAAAGCTATAGAAGTCTTCTTTGGCAGTCCACTGTAAGCTTTCTTACACTTCTTAAAGCCTTTCTCTTCTACTGTTCACACACTTTTCTTCACATTGAGAGTCATGTTGCATGTGTATGCCCAAACTTTGGTCCATGGCTTTTATTTCCTTATATATATATATACACACACATTTCTATTAGGTCTGGAGTTTACTTCGTAGTGTTTTACTGCTTTATTTACATTCCGTCCCGCCTGGAGTTTACTTCGTGGCGGTTGATCGTTTTTACTACTTTATTTACATTCTGTCCCGCCTGGAGTTTACTTCGTGGCGGTTAATCGTTTTTATTGCATTATTTACATTTTCATCCTGCCTGGAGTTTACTTCATGGTGGTTGATCATTTTTACTTCTTAATTTATATTTCTGATCCCCCATAGAGGTGCTTCGTGGTGGTTGATCGTGTATATATATATATATATATATATATATATATATATATATATTTTATATATTTACATTTATAGTCCCCATGAAGTTAAACTTTGTGGGTTGTGATCTGTATATATATATATATATATATATATATATATATATATATATATATATATATATGACTTTTATATATATAACTGTTTACAACTTTCATATAAACCGCTACATCATGTGAGCCTAGGAATCATGTGATCACAGATTCAGTCTCCTGAATCTAGATTTGGTTCCCGTGATGGACATTTTCGGCTGTAAATAGCTTATACATTATTCACGGTGTCTGAATTTCCTTAGACGGTTCTCATGCCCACAAGGAGTTCGGCACTGCTATATATCTTATTTTCTCAAAGATGCTTCGCATCTCGAAAATAAAAGCAACTAAGCCGAACATTTAATAAAATAGAAGTATCAAAGGCCTCAATTACTATTGAGCATAAGGGTTTGGAAAACCTGTTTTACAAAACATTACTGCTATATCTTGTTAAAACTAAATTTTTACACAAATTCAAACCCTTTGTATATAGGTGCGAACGAGGCATGGCATCACTTCCAAATAATTGCACATTGACCCACACACACACACACACACACATTCATATAACAGTTTAATTGAAAAGTGGTGGTCACCGTGGTAACACGGATGTCAGGGGGTTCCTAACACCTTCCCTCTGTATAAGCAAGTCCCCGAACCCTAATGAATCTCGGTTTCACAGACCATTTTAGCAGTGTTACATCACGTGGTCAATGTGCAAACATTTTCTCGGTTGAGTTGGTGCAACCATTTAACACTACTAAAAAAATGGTCATTTGTGATGGCCAAAATCCCTCACAAAAAGTAGGAAAACCATCACGAAAGGTTTACGTGATGGCTTTAAGCATCACAATGGCCGTCTTGTATACACCCATCATGAAAGGTTTTACGTGATGGTTTTGGCAATCACGCAAATGCTTTGTGCTTTTGTGATGATTAATACGATCACATTAACATATAATCTATTGTGATTGTCAAAGAAATCACTAAAAACAAGACTTTAGGGATCAAATGTAAGAACGTGAATCTCTATTTACGTATAATTTATTTCACTATATTAATTATATCTATATTAATTGTATCAAATGATACTTGTAGGATTCGAACCCTCTTCCATTTGTAAACTAAATAACGAGTATTACCACTACACCAAAGTCCAGATCAAGATTATAATTTTAAAACAAAATATAAAAGGAAACATATGTGAGTTAACTTACTAAACAAAATTACTTCCAAACAAGATTTGGTGATTGCAATGGCAGTCACAAATACTCTATAATGATGGTAAAATTAGTCATCACTAAGAGCCATCATATATTTTATTATTTTGTGACGACTTGAAAATTCCATCACAAAATAGCTTCTTTTTGTAAGTGCAAATAAAAGTCGTCACAAAAATCTATCTTTTTAATGATTGTCACGACCGTCATATAATATTGTTTTGATTATTTATTATATTAAAATATTAGTGATAGCTTAAATGCAATCACGAAAAAGGGTATATCTATAAGTGATGACTTAAAAGCGTCACAAAAGAAAATTTCTTTTAAGGTGAAAAAATTGGTGTGATTGACATGGCCATCATAATTATAATACATTGATGGCAAAATTAGTCATCACTAAGAGCCATCATATATACTATTATTTTGTGATTGCTTAAAAAGTCCATCACAAAATACTATCTTTTGTGATTGTTTTTAAAAAATTGTCACAAAATTCCGTCACGTGTTCTTGTTTTTCTAGTAGTGTAAAAATACCAACTGGCGACTCTTACAGTCTAATCGTCGACATATAAATGTCGGACCTTTTCACAACTTATTTTTCCAAACAAATCTCACTTAACATGAGAACACCAAAAGACAATAACAGAAAAGGGACAGTAAAAATCCTAACGTCGATAGTATACTAAAAGAATACGAGGATTATACTTTAAAAAGCTTAAACCATTCTTAATGAACTAGTAGGATTTGGTTATGTATTTGGCAAGCCTAAGTGAAATATGTTAAAGCCCAAAGATAAGTAATGCAAGCACAACGTTAGGCCCAAAGTTAATTCAACCTAAGACCGAACCCGTGGATTAAATCGATGGGTTACTGGGTGAGAAAAACCCATGGGGCAACCCTTGTGGCCCCCCATAGTGAGTCATGACTGGAGATGAGTAGGTTCTTAACATACGATTTATCTTCATTTAGCTTGTTTTATTGTTAGTTTTTTAAATATTTCATGTTGTTTTTGATGGGATTTTGATTTAGGATATGAAGTGAGCACATCAAAATGCTAGCATTGGAAGAAAATTCAAGCAAAATTAACACATTCTGTAGGACCGGCGAGGAACGTGCCATGATGATGAGAAAACCCAGCACGGGGCGCGCTAAGGCATGATGAGCTACTGATCTAGTGGCGCGGGCCACGCTGTCTTAGGGTTAAAACCGACGCGGGGCGTGCTAATACGGGGCAGGAGCTGAGTGACTTTTATTGGCTGGAAGTTAAGTGGTGTTGGGAGATGTAACTTTTTTATGTAATATGTTTATATTACGAGTGTGTCAAGGAGTTTATTTCATGTTAATTGAGACTCTATGTCCACAAACTTGTTGGGTTTGACTTGGAGTTTGATTTCCATTAGAATTCTTATGTGATGAGTTTGAGATGGAATAGAATTGAAGTGATGGTGTGGGAGTGAGTTTGCTTATGTTAATTGCTGGAGATTTCTCAAAGGGTACACATACTTAGAGACATACAATTGAAGAGCAAGAATTTGGGGGAACAAGAAAAAGAGGTGATTTCACGAAGATTGCATTGTTGAAGGGCGAGAAGGGTGGTGTACTACTATTCTTCTTTAATCTCAATTTGTGTATTCAGGATGATGATTTCTTTTATTTATTCAGTATTTAATTCATTAGTTATGAACTAAATTACTTTTTAGGCTTGCAATGGATCTAATGTTGAATGACAATTATTATGCCTTGATTTAAGTTTAATAAATTATTAATTCAGTTTTCTACTGTGATTTGTGATTAATTTATGAATTGCTTGATCACCAATTTTATGTGGAATTGTATGGATTCGAGAGATGAGGTATGATTCTAGATCTAGTCACAATAGCATGTGTTCATAAATTCTGTGATTGAATAGATTTTTGATTTATGTTAGGGTAGAGATATGCCTAGCATCGCATGTAATCTGGCAAGAACTTGGAATTAAATCCTTTTTAATTAAAATTCATTTAAAGATATAGTGAATTAGTTATTTAAGGTATTTGGCTTAATTCTATCTAAATTGTGGATTTAAGTTAATATGGTTTTAGTGCATCGAGAAATGGCTAATTCTACATGAGTGTTCTTGATTAATAAATTGAGATAATAAATTAAATTAGAATAAGGTGTGATAATTGGAATGATACTTAAAGTGAAGTTGTAAAGCCTAATTCTCCATTAATTGTTTGAAATTAAGGTTTTTAAGTTGTGTTGATTGATTAATATTTTTAGTTTATGAGTTTTATTAATTATCACTTTTAATTTGGTTTAGTTTAATAAAATTGGGTGAATACAAAATTGATAATTGTGAAGGTTAAATTCTTGCTATTCTCTGTGGGAACGATACTCTACTTATCATTATATTACTTGTTGACCACGTATACTTGCGTGATTGTGCGTAATTAGATTTTACCTAACAAGTTTTTGGCGCCGTTGCCGGGGAATTAGTATAGATTTTAATAATTTTTTCAATATCAGTTTAATTAGTTCAGTTTTACTTAAACATTTTTTCTTTTTGTTTTGTTCATTCTTTTTTCAGGTTTTTGAAGTTGGTTTATGCAAACACGATCCAAAAATCCAGACTTGCTTCCTTTTGAGGACAACATTGAGAAATGGTTTCAAAGGCTAAGTAAGTGGATTAAGGAGACAAGGGAAGACTTCAAGAATTCTGAAAAAGAAAAAGCAATAGCTGCCGAAGACCAAAAAGCATTGAGAGATTTTGCTACACCTAAGGTGACTGAGCTGCAATCGAGTATCATCAGGCCTGCTATAGCTGAAAAAACATTTGAGATTAAGCCTGAAACTATTCAGATGATACAGAACTTGGTTCAGTTTGGGGGACTAGCAAATGACAATCCGAATGAACATTTGATCAGCTTCTTGGAGATTTGTGACACCTTCTGTATAATGGGGTGTCTGATGATGCAGTAAGGCTTCACTTGTTCCCATTCACTTTGAGGGACAAGGCGAAGAGTTAGCTACACTCTCTACCGTCGGGATCAATAACTACATGGGAAGACCTCACTCAAAAATTCTTAGAAAATTTTTTTCCACCAGCAAAGACAACAAAAATGAGAAACGAGATTACCATGTTTGAAGAAACAGCATGGGGAATCATTGTATGAAGGATGGGAGAGATATAAAGAGTTGCTCATAAAGTGCCCACACCACGAATTACCCAAATGGCTGCAGATGAACATATTCTACAACGAGTTGAACGGAAATCTCAGGACCAGTATAGATGCGGCTTTGGGTGGAGCTTTTATGGCAAAGAGTTATGAGGAGGCATATCAATTGATAGAGATAATGGTAGCTAACAACTACCAGTGGCCCACGACAAGAATGACATAACCTAAAGTGGATGGCGTGTTAGAGGTAGATGGAGTGACAACATTAGCAGCACAAATTTTAGCGCTATCGAAGAAAGTGGACGCTTTGTCAGGGGTACAGACTCAGCATGTTGCAGTTATTTGTGAATTGTGTGCGGGTGAACATCCTACATATCAATGTGCAATTAACCCAGCGTTTGTCCAATTTGTGGGTAGTTACAACAGAATTCCATAGAACATGTACCATAATGCATATAATCCAGGGAATAGGAATCACCCAAATTTTTTGTGGAGTAATAACCAGCATCAACAAGCTCCACGACTATCTTATCCCCTAGGTTTCAGAATCAAAATCAACAAACAGCTCAACATCAGGAGAGAAAATTAGATTTAGAAGAGATGTTATCGAAGTACATAACCAATAACGAGGCAGCTATGAAATCTCAAGCAGTAGCCATCAAGAATTTGGAAAATAAGATGGGACAGATAGCTTTTGCCTTGAATAATAGACCTCAAGGAACTTTACTTAGTGATACAGAGAAAAATCCGAAAGGTAATCATGATCAATGTCAGGAAATTATGTTAAGGAGTGGAAAATAGTTTGAGGGACAAAAAATTGAAAATTTTCTGCAAAAGATGATAACAAAGAAGGAGAAAACAAGGTGGTTGAGGACAATCATGTGGAAGAAAAGCAAGAAGGGTAAAACAGATAATGAACCAGTTGTGTATCCTCCACCACCATTTCAGCAGAGAATTCAAAAACAAAAGCTAGACAAGCAATTTAGCAAGTTTTTAGAAGTTTTTAAGAAACTCCAAATAAATATTCCGTTCGCAGAAGCCTTAATGCAAATGCCAAGTTATGCTAAATTCATGAAGGGAATTTTATCAAGGAAAAAGAAGTGGGAAGATTTTGAAACGATAGTTTTAACGGAGGAGTGCAATGCAATTTTACAAAGGAAGTTACCGCCAAAGTTGAAAGATCTGGGGTGTTTCACTATTCCGTGTACAATTGGGAATATGGCCTTCTAAAAGTGTTTATATGATTTGGGGGCAAGTGTAAATCTCATGCCGTTATCAGTATACACCGAATTGGGTTTAACAGCTCCAAAACCGACCAATATTTCTCTATAGTTGGCAGATAGATCAGTCACGTACCCGAGAGGAATTGTGGAGGACATTTTGGTTAAAGTGGATAAATTTATATTCCCTGCTGATTTCATAATTCTGGATTACGAGGAAGATAAAAATATCCCAATCATCCTAGGAAGACCATTCTTGGCTACGGGTAGAACCCTTATCGATGTGGAAAAAGGTAAACTCACGATGATGGTCCAAGATCAGGAAGTCAAGTTCAATGTGTTCAAGGCAATGAAGTTTCCTACGGATGAAGATGAGTGTTATCGGGTGGATGTCATTGATCGGATAGTTAAGGAAGATATGGAAAAGAGTTTGGTCAATGATCCATTGGAAATTACATTGTTGGGAGATGAGGATGTGGATGACCCAGAGTTTGTTGATTATTTGCATATGATAGATTCTTTGCCACGAGCTAGCAGATTCAAAGCACTAGTTGAACTTGCACACGGAGGAAAGAGCCACGACAAGGATGAAACCTTCATTAGAGGAGCCACTACACTTGAGCTTAAGCCACTACCTAAACACCTCGGGTATGCATATTTAGGCAATTCTAATACTTTACATGTTATTATTTCTATTGCGCTTAACGAATTGCAGGAAAATAAGTTGTTGAGAGAGCTTAGAGAACACAAATTGGCTATATAGGATGGACAATTACAGATATCAAGGGAATCAATTCATCCTTTTGCATACACAAAATTCTTATGAAAGAGGATGCAAAGCCAATAGTGGAACAACAAAGACGGCTCAACCTAATCATGAAAGAGGTAGTGAAGAAAGAAATTTTAAAGTGGTTGGATGCGGGAATCATCTACCCAATTTCAGACAGTGCGTGGGTCAGTCCAGTTCAATGTGTGCCGAAGAAAGGAGGAATGACCGTAAGTGAAGAACGAGGATAATGAATTGATTCCAACAAGAACATTGACTGGTTGGAGGGTTTGCATGGATTACAAGAAGTTGAATAAAGCGACTCGCAAAGACCATTTTCCTCTACCTTTCATCGATCAGATGTTGGACAGATTGGCGGGACTTGAATTTTATTACTTATTGGATGGATATTCGGGGTATAATCAAATAGTCATTTCCCCTGACGATCAAGAAAAGACTACTTTCACGTGCCCATACGACACCTTTACTTTCAGGGGAATGTCTTTTGGCTTGTGTAATGCACCCGCAACTTTCCAACGGTGTATGATGGCCATTTTCTTGGACATGGTGGAAAAGAATGTGGAAGTCTTCATGGACGATTTCTCTGTCTATGGAGATGATTTTGATGCTTGCTTGGAAAACTTGGTGATGGTTTTAAAGAGATGCGTAAAGATAAACTTGGTGCTTAACTAGGAAAAGTGCCATTTCATGGTCGAAGAAGGAATAATCTTGGGGCATAAGGTTTTGGCGAAGGGATTAGAGGTTGATAGAGAGAAGTTGGAAACAATAGAAAATCTTCCACCACCAACTACAGTTAAGGGAATCCGCAGTTTTTTGGGGCATACTGGATTTTACCGAAGATTTATTAGAGATTTCTCTAAGATTGCGAAACCATTATGCAGTCTCTTAGAGAAAGATGCAATTTTCAAATTCGATGAGAATTGTAAGACAACATTTGAGTTATTAAAGAAAAAGTTAACTACAGCACCAGTTATCGTCGCATCAGATTGGAACAAACTTTTTGAGTTAATGTGCGATGCAAGCGACTATGCAGTAGGGGCTGTTTTGGGTCAACGTCGAGAGAAGATATTCAATGCCGTATACTATGCAAGTAAGACACTTACGGAGACCCAAATGAATTACACAACTACAGAGAAAGAGTTACTTGCAGTAGTATATGCCTTTGACAAATTTCAGGTATATTTGATTAGAACAAAGGTGGTGGTTTATACGGATCACTCGGCAATTCGATATCTAATCACAAAGAAAGACGTTAAGCTATGACTCATCAGATGGATACTCCTCTTACATGAATTTGATTTGGAAATAAAAGATAGAAAGGGGACATAGAATCAAGTTGCAGATCATCTTTCAAAGTTAGAAAATCCAAATAAAGATGGGACAAATAAATGTTTAATCAATGAGTCATTTCTGGATGAGCAGCTGTTTGGGGTCAATATAGAATTTCCATGGTATGCTGACTTTGCTAACTACTTGGTAAGCAACATCCTTCCACCTGACCTTACATGTCAACAAAAGAAGAAGTTCCTACATGACGTCAAATGGTACATGTGGGACGAGCCTTATTAATTTTATTCAAATAGTGCGCAGATAAAATGATTCGCCGATGCGTGCCATATAGCAAAATAAATAATATCCTGCACGAGTGTCATTCATCTGCATATGGGGGACATTATGGGAGTGAAAGGACAGCGGCCAAAATACTTCAAGCAGGATTCTATTGGCCTACTATATTCAAGGATGATCATCAGTTCGTGAAGAGTTATGACAGATGTCAACGGATGGGCAACATCTCAAAGAGGAAAGAAATGCCACTCAATACAATCATGGAGGTAGAAGTCTTTGATGTATGGGGAATGGACTTTATGGGGACTTTTCCTCCATCATTAAATAACTTATACATTCTCCTTGCGGTGGATTATGTAACAAAATTGGTGGAAGCTGTAGCACTCCCTACAAATGATGCTAAAGTGGTCATAAAATTCCTACAAAAGAACATATTCACACGATTCGGGACACCAAGTGCAATCATAAGTGACGAGGGAAGTCACTTCTGCAACAAAGCATTCACACCTCTCTTGGAAAAATACGGAGTTAATCATAGGATTGTAACAACATATCACCCCCAGATAAGTGGGCAAGCTGAGCTCTCCAACAGGGAGGTGAAGAGAATTTGAGAGAAGGTAGTAAATCCGAACAGAAAAGACTGGTCTCTAAAGTTGGATGACGCGTTATGGGCTTATAAGACAGCATACAAGACGCCAATTGGGATGTTTCCATATCAATTGGTTTACAGTAAAGCGTGTCACCTACCTATGGAGCTACAACATAAACCCTACTGGGAAATTTAGAACCTTAACTTCGACCAAACATCAACAGGAGAAAAGAGGCTTCTTCAATTGAATGAACTTGATGAATTCTGACTACAAGCCTATGAGAATTCGAAGTTGTATAAAGAGAAGGTAAAGAAATGGCACGACTAGAAAATCTTGCAGAGAAAGTTTGAACCGGGGTAATCAGTACTGTTGTTTAATTCAAGACTGAGACTATTTCCCGGAAAGCTCAAATCTAGATGGTCGGGTCCATTTACTATTAAGAGAGTCTTCCCACATGGCACCATTGAGCTTTATAGCAGAAATCCACTCGAAACCTTCAAAGTCAACTGGAAAAGGCTAAAGCACTAATGGGGTGGCGACGTCGACAATGAAGCCATTGCAATCACACTTGCAGATGCACTATGAAATAAGAGGCACCGTCGAGCTTACGACGTTAAAACTAGCGCTACTTGGGAGGCAACCCAAGCTCTAATCCTTTTCTATTTTATTTATTACGTACATTTTTAGCTTATAGTATAGCTTAGATAATTCTTTTTCTTATAATAATAACTTCATGTTGATATGTTTGTAGGGAATGATGGAAAAATAAAGTCTTCAAGACACTGCACAAATGGCGCGGGCCGCGCCACTTAAAGCGTGTATCCAGCGCGGGGCGCGCCAATTCATCGAGAACATTCTGATCCTCCAGCACATGGCGCGCCACATCAAGCGCACAAATGGCGTGGGGCGCGCTACCATACCAGTACAAACTGACCTTACAACGCGGGGTGCGCCATCTCAGGCCTACACACAAGTGGTCTTGCATACTGCTCGAAAAAATGCCGAGCACTAAAAAGGTGATCTAATTGCATCCTACTCGGTAATAACCATCTAAAATCTCCTTCTTACACACAAACTCCCCACTTCTCTTACAACTTAAACTCTCCCACTACCCCATAAATCTTATAACTTCCACAACTCCCACTACACCACTTCTTCTTCTCCATTCCAACTTCTTCTCCTTAAACTCTACAAATCCCAACACATGTTTGTTTTTCATCTCCTATATGAACTCTACCTATGCAAGTTGCCAAATTCATAAAAGATACAAGCAATACACTCCAACACTAAATCTAATTCCCCTCTTACACAAATTCATACAAATTAGGGCATCTTTACAAAGGGGGAAACACAAAAAAAAATCATTGAAGGTAAGCACAAAATTGCTTCATTCTCATTCTTCTTCTCTTTTATTGGTAATTATTGTGACAACCCGAGAAATTAGACAATTTATTAAAATCTTAAATGATTGATTTAAGGTCAAATAATAGAACTAGACAGAAAATAAGTGTATGTGCTTGATATTTTTGGGATGGAATTTTGAGGATTTCAAAATTCTATGTAGGATTTTGGAGAATTATTTAGGATTAAGTATATATGTGTATATGTTATGTGGATATGGTATTATATGTGTTCAGAATATGTGGTTAATGGTCAAGGGTTGACCAGATAAATTTTATCAGTGTCAAACCCTAATATTATTGACGAATGTCAACGTTCAGTTAGAAAACCCTAGCAATGGATAAAAACCCTAGAAATCGGGTTCTACGAAACCCTAATTTCGGTTAAAAATTGAAACCTAATTTGGGAAATCAAAGGCTAAATATAATGGCTTAAGTATTTTTGTGTATATATTAGGGATAACCCTAATTGCTAAATTAGAAAGCCTAATATTTTGTATAAAAACCTAAGGGATTAAAAGTTATGTGTGTAATGAATATGAATATTATGTATTTGTTTATTGTATAAACAAATAAAAGAAACTAGGTTAATCTAATTATATATTAGGAATGAAATAATTGAATAACTTAAAGGTTATGGTATGGGAGAATATTATTATTTATAATATATACTAATTTTAAGAGATTTATTTTATACATCTCAATTAATTAATTTTATAACCTAATTATAGCAAGTCTAATTGGGTTAAGAAATTAAGTGTATGTATGCAAGGATTTAAATTATAATTGTGTACATGAAAATTCTAATTAAATAATTAGGGAATAATAATATTAAAAGTATTGGACTATGTAAATTTCATGGCCCAAGAAATTAAATTTAAAGTCCAAAAGATTATTTATGGAAAGCCCTAAACATCAATTATAATGGCCCAAAGAATTAAATTTGTAGCCCAATAAGAGAAGGGGTACTTTAGACATTTTGTATAATAGATATTTCACAACTTAGTCATGTGTCAATTTATTTATGAAGCCACATTACTTAATAATCTCCCATATATCTATGTAATGATTAAGGAGAGAGAGAAAGCTAGAGTGGGGTAATATTTATGGGGTAGTTGTGAAAAGACTAAATTGCCCTTCAAATTATAATGGAAATGACCAAAATACCCTTAGTAGGTGTAAAATTATAAAAATACCCTTTCATCTTATCTTTTACTAAAAGATAAGACTAAATCTTGTGAGTCATCAAAGGAAAGATTTGAGCACATGTGATTTATTTTCAAAGATTTGGCAAGATTTAGTAAGGATAGGAAAGAGAAAGAGGAGATATTGCTAAGGTTTTGATAGGGTATTATGTAGATATACATATGTTATATCTAAACATTTAGAGGACTATAAATAGCACCTCCCTCACTACCAAGCAAAAGCTTAATTCATTCTATTTTCTAAAGTTTCCAAAAAAAAAAACTTAAGAAAATAGAAGGAGAGGGAGAGAGGGCAGCCATGAATGAGAAGAAAAAAGAAAGAAGAAACCATATGTTTTCTCCATACATCTCACCTAAAAATCCTAGAGAAAGCAAGAGAACTTGAGAGGCTAAGGAAGGGGGAAGACCAAAGTTGTGAAGGGTTAAGAGAGCTTATTGAAATTGAAAGGAAGCTAGCTAAGTAAGAGAGAGAGGTTCGGACCAAACAAGAGGAGAGAGATAGGGTTTGATCTTCCAAGTTCATTACCTACTTGTGGAATAGAAGAAAGATAATCTCAAAGAAAATGTATATAACCTTTAATCTTAACTAAGTTTATTTATTTTATTTTGTTTGGCTTGAATCCAAAGCATGAGTTGTGATCTTGAACATTAGAACACTAGATGTACTAGTTAGATGGTGTGTTATGTGTAGATCTACCCATTTTAGGTGTTAAAAGTTTGATCCAAAGAAAGAAAAGCAAAGCAGTTTTTAAAGCTTAAGAAAATTAGTGGACTGCTGCCACAAAAAAAAAATTTCGGGATTAGTTACATATTCTAAAAATTTCTGGGCTTTTGATATGCTGTAGTAAACTGAATAAGCTTTCCACAGACTCCGAAACGGACTAAATCCGACATCGGAGGAGAGAGTTATGACATTTCAAAGTAGTAGTGTCAAAACTGTCCAACAAGTGCGGTGCAGTCCACTTGAACAGAATTTCTGGGCTGGTATGTTCAGAATCTGGAAAAATATCAGTAGGGAAGAGTTGTAGTCCTGGAAGTTAGCTTCGCGTGGGCTCAAGAATCGCCTAAAAATGTTTTAAAACGAAAAGGTTATGACTATTTTAGCGAAAGAGGGTAAATTTGGTAAAAAAATAAAAACTGTTGCGAGCGGACATTTTTGGGAAAGTGGTCCGAAATTGCTGGGTTATAATATTTATAAATACTTTGGTATACCATGTATAACATATCCAAAGTTCGGAATTATTATAACATACCTGACACAATCGATACTGGTGCTCCATGTTTGGAAATTATTTCCTTAATATAAAGTCTAGCTAACTGGTCTAAGTTATACTTGACCCTAATTGGCAAAAAGTGAGCCGACTTCGTCAACCGGTCCACTATCACCCAAATCGCATCATACCCTTTCGTTGTAGTTGGAAGTCCCACCACAAAATCCATCGTGATTTTCTCCCACTTCCACTCCGGAATTTCCAATGACTGTAATAAGCCACTTGGTCGTTGATGTTCAGCCTTAACTTTTTGACAAGTCAAGCACCTAATCACATACTCAGCTATTTCTCTCTTCATGTTTAGCCAACAAAAACTCTGTCGAAGATCTTGATACATCTTAGTACTACCAGGATGAATTGAAAACCTCAAACTATGAGCCTCTTGTAACACCTGCTCCTTTAATTCTGTCTCATTCGGAACCCAAATTCTTCCATCAAATCTTAATAATCCCTCATTATCAAGACTATACTTCATATCTTTTTCATTGGCTAGCCGCTCCTTTATCCAGTCACACTCATCAGTTTTGAGTTGCACCCCCTTAACTCTATCTATGATGGTAGATTGCATCTCCGTCGTAAATAGTATATGTCCTGCTTCACTCGGCAACTTCACTTCTAATTCCATCCTAGCCATCTCTGTTATTAACTCAGTTTGAGCCTTTAACAAAGACAACTTTTCCCGACCCTTCCTACTTAAGGCGTCGGCAACTACATTGGCTTTTCTAGGGTGATACAGGATTTCACAGTCGTAATCCTTTATCAACTCCAGCCATCTCCTCTCCCTCATATTCAACTCCTTCTATGTGAAGATATATTTTAGACTCTTGTGGTCCGTGTATATCTCACATTTTTCTCCGTAAAAATAATGTCTCCATGTTTTTAAGGCAAAAACTACTGCGACCAGTTCCAGATCATGAGTAGGGTAGACTTTCTCATAATCCTTCAACTGCCTACATGCATACGTAATGACCTTGCCATGCTGCATGAGCACGCAACCAAGTCCTCTATGCGAAGCATCGCTATAAACTACGAAATTTTATGTGTCATCAGGCAATGACAAAATAGGTGCTTCACTCAATCTCTTCTTTAGTTCTTGAAAATTGTCCTCGCATTTATCAGTCCACGCATATTTTTCTGTCTTCCTTGTCAAGTTAGTCAACGGAGTAGCTATCTTCGAAAAATCTTGGATGAATCTCCTATAGTAACCCGTTAACCCTAGGAAACTCTGCAACTCAGTCGGCATTTTCGGTTGTTCCCAATTCATCACGGCTTCTACCTTCACTGGATCTACCAAAATCCCCTCATGGTCAATGACATGACCTAAAAACTGTACCTTTTTCAACCAAAATTCACACTTAGTGAACTTCGCATACAACTTCTCCTTCCTTAGTGTCTCCAACACTAATCTTAGGTGTTCAACATGATCTTTTGGCATCTTAGAATAGACTAGAATATCATCGATAAACACCACGACGAACTTGTCCAAATATGGTTTGAACACTCTGTTCATCATATCCATAAATGCAGTTGGTGCATTAGTCAACCCAAATGACATCACCAGAAACTCGTAATGACCATAACGAGTCCTGAATACTGTCTTTGGTACATCCTCCTTCCTAACCTTCAACTAGTGCCCCGTTCTTAAATCTATTTTAGAAAAATACTTAGCCCCTTTCAACTGATCAAAGAGATCATCGATCCTGGGCAATGGGTATTTATTCTTTATCGTTAACTTGTTCAACTCTCGATAGTCGATACAAAGTCTTAACGATCTGTCCTTCTTCTAGACAAACAGTACCGGCGCTCCCCACGGTGAAACACTCGGTTGAATGTACTTCCTATCCAATAGTTCTTGTAACTGTACCATCAACTCCTTCATCTCCACTGGCGCCATACGATACAGTGCCCTGGAAATTGGTGCCGCTCCTAGCACGATGTCTATTACAAATTCTGTCTCCCTATCCGGCAGAAGACCCTGTAATTCACTTGAAAATACATCAGCAAATTCTCTATCTATAGGTATTTATTCCATGGTTTCTACCACTCTCTGGATATCAACAACATGACACAGATAACCTACACACCCCTTCCTCAACAATTTCCTAGTTTGTGTTATGGTTAGACAACATGAACGTCCCGACGATCTATTCCCATAAAATACTACCTGAGGTTGACTTAACGTTTTAGTGTTCACACATTTCTTCTGACAATATATAATTGCCCCATGGTTAACTAACCAATCCATTCCGAGAATTACATCGAATTCTCCTAACTTTATAATTATCAAATCTACCGATAATTTACAACCCCATATATCTATGCAACAACTCCTATGAACATCTTCAACAGGAATTATTTCTTCGTTTGCTACCTTAATATTTAAAGGTATAGGCGACTTTTCGGGAAGTAATCCTAATCGTTTAGCAAAATCACATGCTATAAATGAACAAGTAGCACTCGAATCAAACAACACGTAAGCATTTATGTTGTTGATCGGAATAATACCTAGGACGATGTCCTCTGATGCAACTGCATCTTGGACTGTCATGTTAAAGGTACGGCCCATCGGCCTACCCTGCTATGCTGGACCACCAATAGCTAACTTACCGCTATTAGTACCCCTATTCCCATCTGTTCCCTTCTTCGGGCAGTTCTTTGCTATGTGGCCAGTTGACCCACACACAAAGCATCCGTGGTTCTTCTTCGGACTTAGACAATTAGGCGAGATGTGCCCTTCCTGTCCACAGTTTTAGCATACGACCTTCCCCTTGAGACAGACTCATAAGTGAGTCTTCCCACAGGTTTTGTAGGCCTTCATCCTTCTCTTTGGATCCCCTTTCTTTACTACGGTATTCCCAGAGCTAAACGCCTTCCTTTTCTGTCCCTTGCCTCTACCGCTGGCGCCTTCGATTTTTACTCCCCCATCCACTTTCCCCTTATTCTTCTTATCCTTGTGGTATTGGCTCAAAGCCTCACTTACCACCTTCGGCGATTATCGCCTTCTCTAAAATGGTTCCAAATAAAGTACTTTGGAACACCGAAATACGATTATAGAGCCAGGGTTTCAAGCCCTGCTCGAACTGTCGCGCCTTCCTTACCTCGGTATCCACTTGGTGTGGAGCAATCCTTGCCAGTTCATTAAACTTGGCGGCGTAATGGGGAACCAACATGTCCCCTTGTTTCAACTCAAGAAACCGTATCTCCATCCTTCCCTGCATGCTCGTGGGAAAGTAGTTCTCTAAGAATATCTCCTTGAACCTCACCCACGTCAAATTCTTTATCCCAGCCCTAGCCTGATTGGCTTCCCACCAAAAGTTGGCCTCTCCCTTCATAATATAGGTTGCAAAGGCAACCTTCTGGGCCTCGTCAACATTTTCTATCATAAATGCCTTCTCAATTTCTTTTACCCACGTTTGGGCTTCGATAGGGTCCGTAGTTCCTTTGAACTTCGACAGACCCACACTCTTAAAATCCTTAAAGGTAGTAGCTCGCGCTATTCTTGGATTTACGGGGATATTAGCCCCTGTTCTATTAAATGAAGCTATTAAAAGATTAATAAACTCTTGCATAGGGTTAACCGGACCTCCCTCCGGTTGATTTACATTAGCTCCTTGGTTACGTTGTACTCTTCTTGGCGGCATTTTGCTGATACAATAAATAACACATTTCATTATTATTCCCTTCTTTATTATATAGTTATTATTCGATATTAAACAATAACTTCAATCATCCATTGCTCATTATGTTTCATAAAAAGGCTTATATTCATTCATTCATTATAGTATAATACTACATCGTTTACATTACACAGCCGAAGCTGATTACATTACTTTCCCGCTATTGCTTTCCAAAAATTGGGATTTACAAAAGACTACTCTTTATTATACAAAAGAGGTTTTACGTCACTACTAGATACAAAAATATTTACATATCTAAATTACTCTAACCACTACTAAATCACATCTGCCTCAAGGCATTATTGAAATTTGCCTTGGCAAGACTGACAATAATATCACGGATGATAGTATGTCGCATCTGCCCTGCCTCTACATGATAACCAGCTACCTGCTGCTGGAAATCAGTATGAGAACTCCTATGTATATAGGACATTCTCCCTATCTTCTGCTGTTTGGTCTTTAGCTCCTCCTTGAGATCAAAAACTTCATGCTTCAACTCATGGACTTTGTCCTTAGCCAAAATCCTCTCATCGTGTTCCTGCTCCCACATGCACTCCACGTTCGTCTTGTCCTCTATAACCGCATGGAGCTCTGCCTTCAGCTCCTTAACCTCCTGACAGTAATTGAAATTTCTATCCAACACTGACATAAACAGTGACATCATCGACTCTCCAGGAGCCATCTCTGCTGCTATTGCTACTGGATTGAAGGACACTACTTCCACTTCCTCTTCTATCATACCATCGAATACTGACATGAGGTCAGGATCCTCTGAGTCTCCAGACTCAATGACAACTATCTCGGGCTCTGCCGTTATGGGGTTCGGTATAACCTCTATTTGGTTCACCGATTCTTCACTAATAGCTTGCACATCTAACTGCATTCCATTTACTCCTGACATCTACACAAAATAATTAAGTTGATTAGTACATGTCAGTAGAATAATAAAAACACATAACATAATCATAATGCATTTTTATAAGGTTATTTTCTTCTTTTACTTCTTTGACTTCTCTTAAGGTTTTTAATCCCCCTTTAAGTTTTATAACCTAATTCTTTGATACCAACCTATGACACCCCCAAATCCCGGTATCTTCCAACCCAACAGATGGTGCTACACGGTACTACCATTCACACATACATTCAATTGAAAAGTCTCAAATGAACGAATATGTCTTCTATATATTCAAAATAATATTAACATTTCCCCAGGTTCTTTATAACCATTACATTGTTCTTGTCATAATATCAAATATATTACAATCATTTACCCTATACTATTACATAAGTATTCTACGGGTTCGTCTTCGCGTTGCCCTTATCCTTGCCGGAGCCTTCGGTCCGTTCGATCTTAGTTGTGTTCATATGGTTCAAGCAAGAGTGAGAATGACTAGCTCAGCAAGTATGACAATTCTAATAAACAACATGCTTGAAACATAGGAATCGTATATCTTCAATAACTGAACAATAGTTACGAAGAACTATCAATAATTCAAAATAGCACTTCTTTTCCTTCAAAACGTTTTACAACAACAATATTCAGTAAAACATCAATTCTGATCCAAGACCTTGAGTATTTCATAAGTTCTTTTGAAAAGGACATCCCAGTACTAAGTTCGTAAGTTCGACATTTCTTACGAGCACGTCTAGGTGATCAGCCTATAGTACTCTATGTTGATCAACATTATATTCATTAAACGTATGTACATTTAAGTTGTGGCAACCTCACGTGCCTGTCGTTTGACGACAAAACATTTTTAGCATACTCAGTCTTCGTTTGAAAACCACGCCAATATAACTTGGTAAACATTGACCATGCTTTGATAGAAACATAATATAAGTCTAGCCGAAAGAGTTGGCTTGGACTTCATCATACAATACTTCATGTGTAAGAATACATGAATTACAAAGCTTGTCCAGATTGAACTGGAACAAGGGTTAGAATACTTGCCTTTAGCGTCTGCTACAGTTAATAACACGTTCTTGTTTAAGTCTTTAAGTCTCTACAGTAATGATAACATCACATAACACATTAGGTAATGAATAAACATACATGGTTCCTAATGAATCTTACCCTTCTTCTCAATCTAATTATGACTTAAATTTGTCATTATTGGTTCCGAATTTTCGTTATATCATTCTTACATTAACATACAATTGACTTACGTTAACCTTAATTGATAATACTTAAGGTTTAAACATGTCTTAACAATATTTTAATCAAGCCTTAGTTCATTACTAATGAGTTACCAATCATGTCCTACTTGTAAAACTTCTTCACTGGCTAAACCTAGGGATCGCACCGCGACGCCTTGATCATTGCCCTTTAACTTTCATGATGCGGCGACAAGGTTAGCGATACTGACATCCGGTCTTGGTGCACAAGGCACCACATAACCCTCAAGTTCACAGGGCTGGACGACGCGACCCTCTGATATGTTATTACACTATATATGGAAATTAGCATTTACCACCAATATACTGTGGGTTGGCATCGCAAATACCTCTCGTGCACCGTAAAATTTTTGACTTTTTAACTTTGCAAAATTCCCGAACTCGTAACTTCTTCGTTATAAGTCTGAATTGGCTCGTTCAAGAGCCTAAAGTTCATAAATTATATACTCTACGCGTTCATGCAATAATTTTATCTATTTGACTTTATTTGCTAAAATTTCACCTATTAATTCATTTTTAACGAAAACGATAAACGTTCGTGAACGTTCAATGCTCATTTCTTCTTTCTAAGTCGGAATCCGGTCATTTTTGAGTCCACAACTCTATAATGCCAAATATGACTTGTCTCCATCGAAAACCAACGTTTCTGAGTTCAAACACAAAATACGACTTCCATTCTGAGAATTTCATGAATTCGACGATTATTGTCCAATCGTGTGAATTCTGGTGAAACTTCATTACTAATGATTTGATCATGTTCTAAATGGATTCTAACCATCATATGAACATTTTAAACTACAAGTTACATCAATTTATTTTCAAGTTAGGCTTGGACTTATTCTTAATAAGTTCATTACTTAACAACTTATAAACTACCAATTTTCATTCCTTATAACTTATTATAGATTTAAGTCCTTTAATCAACATTCTCACATCTTATCAAACATACTAACTTCATATGACAAACAAATGACAAGTTCTTCATAAGTTTATAACTTATTTAGCTTCAAGTTACTTATTCATGACTTAATCAGCTTAAGTCCATTGCTTATTGAATTCTTACATGTTCTTAGCATACATGTTTATTAAGTTACACTTCTCTTATCACCCTACAATGATAGAGATGGATAATTATTAGGCAAGAGTCTTACCCTTGATGAACTAGTCTTCTTCCTCTTTGAAAATCTAACAAAGGATGTTTGACTTATATGTGCTTATTCTCTCTAACCAATAAGTTGCTTTATAAGAGAAGTTGTTGGTTGAAAATAACAAGCAACAATGAAAATCCTAGCCTTCTATTTATAGGAAAGCCAAAGTGAGGGCATAAGAGTCATTAGGACATCCCACCTCCTTTAATCACCTCCTCACTATTAATTACTTGCTAAGCACAACACTTATCTCTTACTTGGTCCTTACTTAAAGTACTTGGCTATCACACAAAGGTCTTACCCACCAAGATAACCCATATCAACCTTGGTTTGCTCCATTGATCATGGCTAACCCATTGGATCTTTACATTGGGCTTAAGTTAACTAACTTAGTTTATTCCTATTGGGCTTGCATTAAATAAATTTGGGCTTCCACCTTCATTCTTATTGGACTCTTCAATTGTTACACAATCCTATTAGTCCATTTCATTTAACTAAAAGTCTTATAACATATATTATACGTATAATTCTCGTATTCTAGCTCGTATATTAATTCGTAATATACATTATACCATCATCCATACATACCCGTATAATACTTCATATTATACTTGTATTCGTTCATTCATATAATACATAAGTATCATACGACAATTACATTTAATTTTTAGTACTTAATTTTCTTAACATTAACAAACTAAGTCCGCATGCAAAAATATTACGTTTTCCATACTTAGATTATTATTACATAATCCATCTCACCTTGATATTATAACGTTACGTATTTCTCGGAAGTTCAAAAATAATTCCCAAGCGAAAATCGATGAATAGTGTTTTTCAGAAAATTTCTTGGAAAACTTTTATTTTTGTCTTGAAAATTCAAACACTTTAATTCTCTCACGTAGTTAACATACTACGACGTTCCGACGTTTTTAGGTTATAGAACGACATTCATCTTACTAACACATAATAATAAATAAATATTATTATTTTATTCATTATAAAAGTATTTACAAAAGGTTCGATCAGAAATGTAAAGCCCCCTAATCCAGGTACTTGAAACCGGAACTCGGTGCTTCACTATACCATTTCTATGAACGGAATAATACTAATAATAATAACAATAATATAGATAACAAACTTAATTTACATAATTATCAAAGTCTAGTTCCCAAGTACATAACCATTAAACATTCATTACAATACATGATATAATATATATATATATATATATATATATATATATCATTCTCATCTTAATAAAACCAAACTATTACATAATATATAGCATAACACTCATTCAACAACTTTCCCTTTTCCTTTGTTCTTGGCCAGCCTCGATTGTTCACACTTAGTCGAAACATTTAAATTAAGCAAGGATGAGCATTTGAGTGCCCAACAAGTAATAACAATTATAAATATTAATGAAAAGGATTAAATGTTTTCTTTGCTACTACCTTCTCTACAACAAATCAATAGTTGTGAAGTAATCTGAACCGATAATAATAACATAACAACTCTCTATCCAATTTTTGAAACTACGTACTGACTATAAATAGGGTTAAGGTGACATACTATGAACATTGTTTTCAATTTTCAAATAGGTTTAGCAGAACTTCATCCGCAAACTGTCATAACTTACGGACACGGGGGTGATCACCACAGGCGCCCTCAGATAACCAATACTACATCCAAGAATGATATTATCGTTCACTCTGTCCGCCTTGGGCGCATAAAAATTTTTCCATGTTCGGGATGTTCATACTTAGTCGGGAATCTGAACTAAAACAATTTGATTGGATACAAAAAGGTTTTATCATATTCAACGATATTTCTAAATCCGTGTCTACCTGATCAAATAACTTAGACGACTTTTTACTTATCAGATACATATCGCAATCAATAGGTATATATATATATATATATATATATATATATATATATATATATATATATATATCAACATGTGATTAAATATAATGATTATCCAAGTGGGGACACTTGTATAATCATAATTAGAAATTAACGAAACAGTAATAAATATCCGAAAAATAATATAATACCATGTTGATAATCAATGATCGGATATAATATATATAACAATAGGGTTAATAATCTGGTACAATAATAATATAATTACGACATTTCTTACTCATGTCCATTGCATAAAGAAAATGCAAAGGTAGGATACTTGCACGTCTGCTTTGCTTCTAATAATCATAACTTAATTTTTATCTTTCGTATAACAAACTATCAATAATAAGATCATTTTACTGATTAGAATAACATATCGTAGCACATAATACTGCTTATTACAGTCAGCATATAAACCTAATCATATTACCACACATGTTCAACAGTCATTGGATCACAAACAAACACATATCTAATCAAATTATCTAAGTCCAGATCAATTTCTGAAACATGTCGGTGTACCGATAGCTTTATCGGGTAATTATCGAGTCTAAGACTCTATTCTAAAGTTCAATATCTGAAAGTATCTGTCATATTATTTTTAAATGACTTATAATAATTTATCATGAATTTTCAAACACCGAAATCATTATTAAATAATTTAAATTTTAAACAATTCTATTATCATTAATATTTACTTAATATTAAACTATTTATGAAACCATTGCCAAAATATTAAAGTTATTTTTAATAATTCAAAATATTTTTAAATTATTAATATTTCCTTAAATGATTTTTAAAACATTTAAAATCATTTTTAAATAATTACCATTAATATTTAAATATTAATGTATCATTTATCAAAATATTAAAAGTCATTAAGTATAACTTAAAATATTTTTTAATATCCTTTTTTAAATGATTTTAAATTAATAAAACCATTTTAAAACCATTTATTTAATATAATTATTAAATAAATTTAATATCATTACTATTAAATTATTATCATTAATATTAAACTATTAATGAAATTATCCTTTAAATATTAAAAGTTATATTTTATAACTTAAAATATCAATAAACACTTTATTTTCATTTAAAATAATTTTTATAATATTAAAATCATTTTAAAACTAAATTATTTAATATAATTATTAAATAACTTTAATATCATTAATAATAATTAATTAATGAAATTTACCTTTAAATATTAAAAGTTATATTTTATAACTTAAAATATTTTAAATGATTTTTAATATAATAAAATCATTTTTAATTAATTTATTTAATTCATTTATTAAATAACTTAATTATCATTAATATTAATTTATTAATGAATTTCATCACAAAATATTAAAAGTCATTAAAATAATTTAAAATATTTTCTTATACCATAATATAATTTTAAATAATTTTTCAAGTATTAAAATTATTTTTAAATAATTTATTTAATATAATAATTAAATAAATTAAATACCTTTAATATTTCAAAAATATTTATTATTTATGAAATATATTAAAAATTATGAAAAACTAATTTTCAAACTTTAAAATAATTTTTAGTAATTTAATTTGTATTTTTAATAATTAAAAACCATTTTTCTATAATTATTTAATAAAACTATAATTTTCATAAATTAAGTGTCGCTAAAGACTGCCTATAGGGACAGAACCGTCGCTATAGGTGTTCTTCATGATCTTCATCAAAACCTAGAAAATCATGTCAGTTATCGAGTGGGTCAGTTTGACCAAGCATAGATCTTGGATCTTAAAGTTTCTGGGCATGTTATTAGTCAGATATTGTAGTGCTAGTGCAAGACTACAAGATCCAAAAACAAACATGTTCAAACAACACATAACCAAAGAGATCTGATCCTCAAAAGTGGTTGTCAGAGCTGTTCTTCATTTCTGGGTTTGCCCAGAAATGAAGAACAGTTCGACTGCCCTACTTTGGGCTTCCACAACTTGAAATCCTGTTGATGTTTTAGTGATTTAATGCTTTCAGTGTGTAGCCAGCATGACAAGGAAGAGATCTAATACATTATATCACCAAAACAACAATAGATCAAACAAATATAAGCTGGTCAAACCATGTCAGACGACATGTTCAAGCGTTTTCTGGGTTACCCAGAAAACAGCTTTCATGTTCGTCCGACTTGGTTTGACCGTCCACTACGATCCACCTATTTAATGAGTAGGAGATTTTAAGGCATAAACATGTAGTATAACCTACATACTACAACTTAGATACATCAACAATAACCAAAACGACTAACAACAAAAATATCTGGGCATTAGAAAATGTTGTCAGACCGTTTCTGGGCAGTGTATGAGTTACCCAGAAACGCCCAGTCATGGTCGGTCAACGGCTTTTGACCATTAATAATTTACAATCTAGAGCAGATATAAGCCTGATGCTTGATCCAAATCAAGGACCACATATCAGACTACAATATCAAACACTTAAAACACCAAATAAATAAACACACTGAGATCTAGAAGGTTTGGCATTCATTGTCAGACATCAAAAACAAAAATTTTCAGTTTTTGTAAATCCTCAAATCCGAGCCTCTAGATGTTATGGATCTAACATCTAGCAACCCAGATCATCATTATACACTATATATAACATGTTTAACACACAAAAAAACTAACATTTAACAACAAATTAAAGGTTAGATTATAGCTTAGGGTTTTATACCTTTCTAAGAATAATTTTGATTATAGGCTTCTGAGTTTGATATGAGTGTTAGTGGGGCTGGTTTTAGGACTGAAATGCCTTGATGTTTTCGGAGGTTTGAGCTTGAGAGAGTTAAGGGTGTGAGTTGTGCAAAAATTAGGCTAGCAAATGATTTCTCTCTCTCTCTCTCTCTCTCTCTCTCTCCAATCTATAAATACAAGTCTTAGATGCATGTATGGCTGAGCATAGACTAATGTGCTGGAGGTTTTGTGTCACATGGAGTTGTTAAAGTAGTTCACCAACTAAAGTGTTGACAAAAATTGCAAGTTTCCTAATAAATAATACAAGAAGGGCAAAATGGTCATTATGCTTGTAATTTTAATGGCCAAATTTTAAACTTAACAAACCCTTAGGGTTTAACCCTAAGGTTTACCATATAGAATTTGTAGGGCTTCCAATTAGGGTTTGTACAAAATAAAAATTTTAGTTTCTAAAATTTGTAATTAGGGTTTCCTTTTTTAGATTAGGTTTCTAATTACCTTATACATGAATATTAGGGCATTATTTACTAATTATATTAACCTTGCTAATTTTTGCTATTAGGGTTTACAATTTTGATAATTAGGGTTTTTAATTACTAAACTAGGGTTCTAGTCATTAGGGTTTTAAATTACTAATTAGGTTTTCCCTAATTAGCAATAAAATCTATCATACATGATATTAATCACATTAACACAATTTCTGACTGCTCATAAACTCCGGTTTAAGTTTCAAATTAGGGTTTTTTAACAATAAATTAGGGTTTAACAGCTTGAAATTAGGGTTTTCTAAATATTAAATAAGGTCTACCTAATTAATCATACAATTATATAACGCACAACATAAATCATATAATACAGTTATTTAACTGTCTTGAACTCATAATTGAGTTTCAAAATAAGGTTTAACCAAATAATTCTATGTTTTGACATTATACGCATAATTGACCAACCATTATCAATACATAAATACAATACACTTTTATAGCACTGAAAAATCAAAATATAAATAAAATTATATTATTATTCTCATTCCTTGATCAAAATCCAAAATTAGGGTTTGTATTTTATATCTGATTTATCTTTCATATTTAACCTTATTAATTAAGATAAAATAATTAACTTAATAATGCACAAAAATTCATATAATAAAATAATTATTATAATTATTTTAAATATCTTTTCATATATTATTTAAATAATATATAGTTATATTTTCATGGAAAATAATTAATAAAAACATTTCTACTATAAAATTAATTATTATAAGAATATAATTTATAATAATCAATAATTCTAAAATTAAATTATTTGCAATAATTATTGTAATAAATAATTTTTATTTATCACATATATATATATACATTACCTAGCACATACTTCCACCTTTATAAAATAAAAAAAAAAATTATACGCAAATTTTCTGATTTATTTATATGGAAAATCTGGGGTTATTACAGGAAATATAAATAAAGTAGTAAAGACGATCAACCGCCATGAAGTAAACTCTAGGCGGGACGAAATGCAAATAAAGCAGTAAAAAATAATCAACCGCCATGAAGTAAACTCCAGTGCTCGATAAATATATATATATATATATATATATATATATATATATATATATATATATAAACAACATACATTCTCAAATCCTGTGTTCTAAAAACCGTATAACCTCTTTTATTATAAATAATGATAATTACATTATTCTTTACATCTTACACGAGTGACTTTCATCCGCCACTAATGATACATAATAGTTCATTAAACTAATCTAAATTTCATTTAACTTATTTTATATTATAAGTCTTCACTTGATCTTCACACTCATTCACATACTGAATGGCACTCCATCTAGATACCGTCAGCTTGATCTTTACGGGATCATTAAGTTCTTCTAACATCGTTCACTGAAAATGTTTTTCATTTAAAGAAAGTGTGAGCATTTAATTGCTCAGCAAGTCATAACAGTTGAACAAACAACTTCAAGAATTTAAACATTCTTTTAAGAATTTAATAACCGAACAAAGGTTATGAAGCAGCTTGAATAATAGGAATAATCTCGATTCCTATCATTTTAAAACAATATTCACTTTCATTTTAAAATACTTTCATTCTTCTACCTTTTTTATACACATTCTGTCTGGCTAGAATCATTAGCACAGACTTAACAATAATGGATCATGTATAAACAGAGCATTCTCTTATTGAACAGTTAAATTATAGAACAGTTCATCTTATAGAAACACAAAAGTGTTCGCATTGTGGCACAAGGCCTCATACGTTCTACCACCTTGTACAAATATCACACATTCGAACATAGGCAGAACTTCTCAAGTTTAACATCTGAGAAGTTTAAGAAATTAGCATTCATTTAGAATATGAATGAAGTTAGGAAACTTACCTTACGCCCAGCTCTAGCTTATGCTGAACTGCTAATTTCAATTCCTATATAGCACATAAGAAAAACAACACATTCACCAATTAGTCATGTATATTTGACTTATGCATTGGTTAGCTTAACTTTACTTCTTAGGGTTCGCATTCTTGCAACCTAAGTTTACGCGACCATCACTACCATTCTACGGCTTCATGACATACGGAGATGTCTTATACGTTTATCATCTTTGATGTTTTACATTCTTATCTTCTTCTTATAACTTCTCTAGGACTCAACACACATCACTACTTTGCTAGCAGTCTATATGGTACTCTGAGTGGTTTCCCACAAACAACCAACAAACAAGTTCCCGTTTCATCTACACTGCCTATAATAGTGAGTTAGATCGGTTGCTAGTTTTGTATATACATTCGCTCTCTGAAGGAATTGTTTAGTCCAGCTTTCATATGTCAACCATCAAAGGTTACGATTTCACCACAACCTAACTTATCTTAACTTATCAGAACTATTAACTATAATGTTCGTTAAATCAATTTCTTATTTCTTATGCCTTTCTAATAACTAAAATGCCATACCTCAGGATTCATTCTTATCTGACTCACATTCAGCTTTCATTAATCTTATTACCGTTCGTTACGACTTTTCTCGATAATCCATATCTTACTTACTACCTTCGTCAACGTCTACGTCATACAACCAGGGTATACTTAGAACGTTCGTCTGACGCGAATACGATTCACGAGGATTGTTTACGTATTCAACGTTAACGTTGCTCATCTCTTAATCTCACATTCAACCTTTATTCAAGGTTTTAATCGTTTTTAATCGTTATCCATCCCATGAACCCCATGTTCATTATTCTTTCTTAATGTCAAAGCCATACTGTTCGTTGTATGCTAAGACCGATCATTCATCGCAACTACATTATGTTCACAGCGTCTATATGCTTTACACTTATCTCTCATTACCACAACATAATATCAAAATGTTATTCATTACCCTCGTCAATCAACGTCTAAGGAATCACCATCATAACAATCCCTCACGTTCACTTATCGTGACTACGGTCCCCGAATTTCGGTTCCGTAACCTGCGTTTACATTCTTTATCTTTTACTCTCATTTAATCTTTTCATTCAACCTTTATTAAATGTTTAAAACACTTGATTAAGGGTTACATTAGTTGAACATTATGTTCGTTATCTTTCCTTACGTTTCCCCCAAGAGTTGAGAAGTTAAAAGTTCTTCTCTAGCTTTTTCCCTACACTGGCGCTGCGATGCCACTCTCTTCTTTATCTCTCATGCCGCAGCGCAAGTCTGCAGTACCCGGCTCCTTGGTCTGGCGCTGTAGTGCCACCTTATAGGTCATGGATGGCACCGTGGCGCCAAGCCCTAACCCTAAAAAATTTCTCTAAGTGTTAAATCCAATATGATATGCTTACTTTCCGCTTTCATAACTTATTCGTTATAACTCAGAACGAGGTCGTTCCAAAGCCATTCTCTTCCTTATCTTATGTACTTCAATCCCCCTTGGACAGAACTTCATCCTGAATCCATTAACATGCCATTTAATTGGCTTAATCTTCACCCTTCGTCCGTTTTATATTTTTAACGCTCTTTGTTCGCTCATCCGTAATTCGGTCATTCGAACTCGAAACTCTTTCGTTCTTGAGTCCACAACTCATGTTTTCTATTTTCTCTTACTTTCTTATGAAACCATATACATTTTGGTTCATTTACTAACTTTCTAATTCTCGTTCGTCTTTTACAAAATTTCGTTATAGCTCAGTTTTAATCCGTTCTTCATGAACGTTTCTACCGTTCCTAACCAAGCAATAAGCATCTAACTTATACGCGATGGTTTTAAACTTGTTCATCAACAACAATTATCTTACGATGATTTTAAATTTGTCCATCAACAACGTTCTTCGTGTTTTTCGCGTGTTTTTCGTGTTCTTCGTTCGTTCTTCATTTTTAATCGATATTTTGGATTACGATTTAACTTTTTCTTGTAATTTAATGTTATAGAACATCATTCCTTGCTTATTTGACCTACTCATTCATATAATTCCCTCGGATCATTCTAATTCATTATGAATCGTATACTTCCTTAAGAAATTTATAAACTAAACTTTAAATTCTTATTTCTTCATTTTCTTATGATTTCAACTATATGAAATTATTTTTACATCTTTTACTTCATATTCTCATTAAAATATGTCTTAATATAGAAAAATTCATTAAAAGTTCAGTTTTTGGAATACCTCTCTTCTTCAATCTTCCTCCGTTGGACAAAGGTTGCTCACAAGAAAGCTTTTCCGCTTCCTTTTCCTTCTCTTTCTCCCATCCGAACTCTCTCTCTCTCTCTCTCTCTCTCTCTCTTTCTCTTTCTGAGTGTAGGATTTTCAAAATCCCAAAATAATGAATTAAACTTCCTATTTATAGAAAACTAAGGCTAGGGGCATTTTAGTCATTTCGCCCCCCAAACCTCCTTACTATTCATGACTTAAGCACTAAGTTTACTTACTCCTTAAGTTTACTTAGCCCTTAAGTTTACTTAGCCCTTAAGTTTCATCGTTTCCACCTCCTTAGTTAACCTCCTGATTATTCACGAAAACTTAGCCCAGTAAGTTTCGGTGGTTCCGCTCTTCTCGGTTTCATTCGCGCTTTTAAAATCATGCGATTCTCGTAATCCAAATAATTTTGGATATTTCGCCTTTCCTTTACCGATTAACATTTACGTATTCTTCTTGATTTCCAAAAATCTAAAAACACTTTTTGGTGTCAAGCGTTTTCCTTCACGCTTTTCCCTAACGAAGTTAAGCAGTGAAAAGTACATAACAAAGATTTTTTTCGTCATTTTTATTTCGTCCGATTTCTACACGTTTTTTGAGAAAAACTTTTATTGGTTTACTTAACTTTTCACGACATATTATCGTCAAATCTATTGACGGAATGTCATTTCAACATACCAAACTCTCGAAAAGGCTTAGGTTATTCAAACCCTAACCCTTAGGTTTTGTCGGGTGAATAGTGCCTATTTCATCTTTTTCCCCAGAAATATTTTTTTTCCCGGAAATATTTTATTTTTGTCTTGAAAATTCTTACTCGTTCAATCTAGCTCGTAGCCAGAATCCTCCTATTAATAATTATCCTAGGTTCTAGAACGATTAATAAACACATAGCACATAATATTATTAATAAAAATTTATTTTATTAATAACTAATTCTTTAAACTTAAATTCTGGACGATCCGAATTTCCAGGTCGTTATATTTTATATATATAACTGCTTACAACTTTCATATAAATTGCTACATCATGTGAGCCTAGGAATCTTGTGATCATAGATTTAGTTTACTGAATCTAGATTCGGTTCCCGTGATGGACATTTTCGGTTGTAAACAACTTGTACATTATTAACGGTGTCTGAATTTCCTTAGATGGCTCTCATGCCCACAAGGAGTTCGACACTGCTATATATATTATTTTCTCTCGAAGATGCTCCGCATCTCGAAAAAATAAAAGCAAACAAGTCGAACATATAATAAAATAGAAGTATCAATGACCTCAATTACTATTGAGCACAGGGTTTGAAAAACCTCTTTTCCAAAACATCACTGCTATATCTTGTTAAAACTGAATTTTTATACAAATTCAAACCCTTTGTATATAGGTGCGAACGAGGCATAACACTACTTCCAAATAATTGCACATTGACCCACACACACACATATACACATTTATATAACAGTTTAATTGAAAAGTGGCGGTCACCGTGGTATCACAGATGTTGGGGGGTGCCTAACACCTCCCCTCCCGCATAAGAAAGTCCCCAAACCCTAATGAATCTTGGTTTCACAGACCAGTTTAACAGTGTTACATCACGTGGTCAATGTGCAAACCTTTTCTCGGTTAAGTTGGTGCAACCATTTAAAAATACCAACTGACGACTCTTACAGTCAAATCGTTGACATATAAATGTCGGACCTTTTCACAACTTGTTTCTTCAAACAAATCTCACCTAACATGAGAACACCAAAAGACAAGAACAAAAAAGGACAGTAAAAATCCTTATGTCGACAGGTGGCGACTCTGCTGGGGACTGTCAAGAAGAGGACTTAAGCCGCTACTACAAACTTTTTAAAACTGTTATATGCTTGTGTGTGGATGTTGCATTTACATTTTTTTGATGAATATGTACGAATGCATTTACTTACTGCACTTAATGCTTTACACTATATCTCAAGATATTTATATTAGTGCTTTCAAGATATGTCATCATTCCCATAAAGGTGAAACACATTGTATGTGAATGTATGTTGTGTGGTTCCTCCACCAGGTTCCTCCACTAGGATCCTATCAACTGACATCTATTTTGTAGGATAATATTCCTAAAAACGGACACATTATGATAGCATGTAAATATTTATATATTCCCTAAGACTAAACTACATAAGTTTTTGTAGGGACACAATTGGGCCTGTTACCTGCTCAAAATCCAAAAAGGCCACGAGCCTACAGCCAACTATGTCTTCATCTAACCAATCTAATCCTGCTCCTGTCTCTCATGAAGAGTTTGACGGATTAATCAAACAAATTACAGATTTGGCTGTTCTACTTAAAAAACTACACCAGTCTACTCAGGGTTCACGAATACCCATACATACACAGTCCTCTGCACATGGAGGAACACAAGGTGCGGATTAAGAAAATCCAATACCTGAGCTTCAGCTGGATAAGTCCAACAAAATTCCTGAAAACACCCATCTCAAAAAAGATCCAGACACCGGTGATATCAGGAAAAAAGTTCTTCAAATAGAAGAGACCATTCAGTATATAAAAGGGATTGGTGCACACGGGAGTGTCTCATATGCCGACCTTTGTATATTCCCTGGTGTCCATTATCCAAAGAAGTTCAAGACTCCTTACTTAGAAAAATATGACTGGTTAGGAGATCCTTACACACATTTGAAGGTGTTTATTGGAGAACTCGGATCTTATGACGAGGATGAGAAGCTCAGAATGCAGCAGTTTCAAAAGAGTCTAACTGGACAAGCACGATCGTGGTATACCACATTAGACAATTCTAAGATTCATAGCTGGGAAGAGTTAGCTTATTCCTTCCTCAGTTAGTACAGCTTCCAGTCTCGGATGGCTCCTGACCGGTACCAAATTACCAAAGTCAAGAAACAAGCCAATGAGTCTTTCGGAGAGTATGCTCAAAGGTGGAGGCGCCTTGCTGCTCAAGTTATTTCTTCTATAACGGAGTCAGAAATGGTGATGACCTTCATAGATATACAAGAAGCTCATTTCTATTTGAGAGTCTTAGCTGGCATTGGCAAGCCATTTTCTGAAATGATCAAACATGGAGAGATGGCTAAGATAGGATTGAAATTAGGAAAAATTCAAGAACTAGATGCTCTAAAGATTGTTGATGAGCACATCCAGTCCGGAACTTATGGAAACAATCCCCGGAGGGTTCATAAGAAGAAAGAGGAGGATGTTTCCTTGATACTACAAGGTCAGAAAGGCAGTCATAATATGCCTATCAAGAGGAGAAACTACTCCCCTTTTCAAGCACAATATTTTAACCCTACATTGCCAAAGGTTGGAGAAGTCAGACGCAATTGAGTGTTTACACCCCTAGGGGATTCACTCGAGAATGTTATCAATCTTCTTACTACTAAAAAGAAAATTACCCATCTTCTTCCACCAGCCAACCCGAATGGGAAAGGTTTCAATGCTACACGGAAATGCGCTTATAATGTTGGGGCATCGGGACAAGATACTCAAGATTGCTGGGCCTTGAAACACAAGATCTAGGACTTGATCAACAATGGTTAGATTTTGGTCACTAAACCCGACCAACCTCACGTGCAAGACAACCCTCTTCCTCATCACAAAGAAGAAGAGGTCAATATGATTAATTGGAGCAGTGGACAAAGTTCCAATTATGTTTTTAAATCTACCCAGACCAGCAAGGACGATGCTGACAAATGGGATTATGCACAGTTCCAGTTTATGATGGAACAAAAAATGAAAGCTCTTTGTAATCAAGTAGACCAATTATCATAACTGGTGATCCATCAACACCAAGTCACACGCCAATTAGTTAGTCAGGAGCATGCTAGTATCCTTCCTTTTTTCATGAATACTCCATCATCGCCTTCAAAAAGTGAAACACTGGAGGATAAAGTTGCAAAAAGAGCAAGTGCCAAAGCCCGTCGGGATTTTGCCAACAAGAGGGATTTTACATACCTATCGCTTTTAATACCTAATATTAGTAATATAGATCTCAATGAAACCCTAACTCAAAACACACATAACCTCCATAAACTACCACGCTGACACGATACCATTTCTATAAGTCAATAATAATACAATAGTAATATTACATTCAAACTTAATTTACATACATCAAAGTTTACTTCCTGTGTACGAGACCTTCAAATACATTCCTTACAATACTTGAATAGATATCCATACAAATATAACCATTAACTCATAATACACACTTATTCGATCAAATTTCCTTTTCTTTGTTCGTGCTCGAGCCTTCAAAGTTGCTCATACATAATCGAAAACATTTAATTTAAGCAAGGATGAGCATTTGAGTGCCCAAAGCAAGTAATAGCAATTATATATATAAGTCGAAAGAATATAAGTATTCCCTTTACATAACACTTCTACAACGAATCAAAAGTTGTGAAGTAATCAGACCGATAAAAGATTCACATAACAACTCTCTTTCAAATTCTTGAAATGAGGCTCCACCCATGAATAGGGTTTAAGAAACATACTATGAACATTCTTTTTCATTTTCAAAAGGTTTAGCAGAAATTCATCCACAAACCGTCATAACTTACGGCACGCGGAGGGTGATCACCCCATTTCATTGCATCTCAGATTGATCAATACTACATAACTAGAACGACATTCATCGCTTTCATCCTTTGTCCGCCAAGCGCATAAAAATTTTCCCATTATCTGGATGTTCATACATGCCCGGTTCCCAAACCCGAAGGTTTTAATCTTGCTCAACAATAATATGTAATTCAACATATATGTATACGGTAATTGACATGGTATATCAACATGTGAATAAATGCTATGATTATCCAAGTGGGGACACTTGTATAACCATTTAGAAATCAACTTAATGTAATATATATCCGAGCTAACATGTTGATAATCAAAGCGCATATAATCATGGAATATAATAATTCAAACTTCTTACTCATGTCCATCAGATAAAAGGAAATGCAAAGGTAGGATACTCACCGATTTGTCGATTACAAATCTCAACTTAGACCTTATCTCTTTATCACAACCTATCAATAAACAAAAGTCATTCGTCCGATTAGAACATAAATCATAACACATAGATCACCAATTATGGTCAAGACATAGTCTAATTATGTCATCACATTCTATACTTTTATACATTTTTCAAATATCTCATCCATGTTCTTACAAAGAGTCTTTTCTTTCTATTATAGGGTCCGATAAATTGTTTGCTGCATCGACAACTTTTTTATCGGGTACATAATTTAGTCTAAGACTCTTATTCTATACCTCAACATCTCAGAAATATCGTACATTTTACTTTTTAATCATTTTCTAATTTTTCCGTAAATTGAAAAATTTAAAATAAATGAAATTTGTCACTCAAGGCTTATAGTGATATAATTGTTACTATGGGTGCTCTTCACCAAATCCTGGACTTCATAACCTGCCTTCTAGTCAGCTAGTTTGACCGGATATCACTTTCAAACATCAGAATTATAATTACATGATTTAAACATTAAATAATTCCATTATCATTAATAATTAATTTATATTAAACTATTAATGAAACCATTGCCAAAATATAAAAGTTATTTATAATAACTCAAACTATTTTTAAAACATTTATATTACCCTTTAAATGATTTTTAAAACAATTAAAATCATTTTTAAATAATCACCATTAATATATAAATATTAATGTACTATTCATCCAAATATTAAAAGTCATTAATTATAACTTAAAATATTTTTAAATCCTTAATATCCTCTTTAAATGATTTTTAAATAAATAAAACCATTTTTAAACTATTTATTTAATAATAATTATTAAATAAACTAAATATCACTAATATTATCTTAATATCATTAATATTAAATTATTAATGAAATTATCCTTTAAATATTAAAAGTTATATTTTATAACTTAAAATATTTTTAAATACTTTTAATTTCATTTAAAATGATTTTTATAATATTAAAATCATTTTTAAACTAAATTATTTAATATAATCATTAAATAACTTTAATATCATTAATATTAATTAATTAATGAAATACATCACAAAATATTAAAAGTCATGGAAAATAACTCAAAATATTTTCTTATACCATAAAATAATTTTTCATGATTTTTCATGAATTAAAACTATTTTTAAATCATTTATTTAATATTATAATTAAATAAATAATACCTTTATATTTCAAAATATTAAATATTTATGAAATATACTCAAAATAATTAAAACTATTTTTCGTACTTTAAAATAATTTTTCATAATTTATTTGGTATTTTTAATAATTAAAACTAATTTTTCTAATTTTTAAATTAATTTCCTAAAATCGTAAATTAAAATAATTAAAATCGTCAAGCTAAAGGCCCCTATAGTGACAAAAGTGTCGCTATAGGTGTTCTTGAGCCTACCAGATCTTCATAAGGCGTAACCGAGTGGCCTACTTTGACCGTGAATAACTCTCTCATCTTAACGAATTTGGACAATCTATAAATTGAGTCTTGTAGAGAAAAATACAAGACTACAAGATCCAACAATCATAACCTCTAAACAAACATCGATCTGAGATAAATCACCATCAAAGTAGTTACCAAAGTCGTTCTTCACGAAGAACAGCCGAGGTGCCTACTTTGACCTCTATAACTTGATGATCGTAACGCTTATGTGATCTATCAATTCCAGGTGTAGACAACATGTAGGACTACAACTCTAACACTTAACATCATCATAACAAACAATAAATCAAGCATTTAAAGTATGGTCAAACCTTGTAAGAAAAATCAACACTTAGAAAATTTCGGCTACCTGTAATTTTCTCTATTCAATGCCGCACAACCCAAATACCTTAAATAACTCTTAATCCGTAATATATATGGACCTGATTCTTTTGGAGGTTAAATACCACATAACAAGCTACACATATCAACCTTTAGAACACAAAATACATTAAAGATGACCGAGATATAAGGCCCGACATTTTCCAAAAAAAACATTTCTCGACACTTAGAATATTTTCTGGTTTGAAAAATAAATGGCCAATGCCACAACCTACTTTCGACCGCTTATAAATCCCGATCTACAATAGATATAGACCTGATTCCTTTTGGAGAATAAAGACAACATACCAAAGCTACACATATAAAGCTTTAAACATCAAAACTCTTAACATGATGGGATCTACACCTCCGACATTCGCTGTCGTAACACAAAATGAAAATTTCCAAATTTTAAAGATCTTCAAATCCGAAGCTTCAATGTTATGGAATCAACATCAAGCAACCCAGATCATCCTTAGACACTATAATCAACATGTTTTAACATTTAAACATAACATCTAACACCAAAAGTTTAAGAAAAATCAAGCTAGGTTTATACCTTTTTAAGCTTTGATTCGATTTTTGGCTACCGATTTGTTATCGGTGTGAATGGGGCTTGTTTATAGACCGATATAATGAGAGAATTTCGTAGGTTTAAGCATTGGGAGAATGAAGCTAAGTGCTTGGGTATAAATAGGCCAAAATGTTGCATTTCTCTCTCAATCCATAAATTAATGCATGAATTGATTCTAGTGGTCGATTGATGGTAATACTACACAACCCATAGGTAATTTCTAGATGGATTGGCCGGATTTTGTGGACAAGTGGTAGCAATAAGACATAAATAATGCATTTTCCTTTCCTTTAATTTAAAAAAATAATTTTAAATACCTTGGATGCTAAAGTGGGATGATTCCCTTGTTTGAGAGTCGATAGCATGTAGGTAAGTATATGTTGGGCATCCTTGTTGCAAGATCCTATCAACAATGTAAGTATTAATACACTAAAATGACAAAAGGGTATTTTGGTCATTTCACATATAATTCCAAGGGCATTTTTGTAAAAGGCCATTAAATGTAATATTTAACCATTAGATTATAATTTTACCATTTACCAATTAATTTCTACCATTTGGTAAATTAAAACATTTATATAATAACATCGTAATTAAACCCGATAATTTTAAATTAGGGTTTTCTTTTTAGAAAATTAGGGTTTTCTAATTAGGGTTTCTTAACGTTATCAATTAGGGTTTTCTAATCGATCATTAGGGTCTCTAATTATCTCATGTATGATCTAACACACCATTACTACGCTTTCTAACTTCAACCGATTAGGGTTGTAATAATTGTGGTTTGTCCTAGCTTATCGCCGTAAAATAGTAATTAGGGTTTTTCTTCTAATTACCGACATTCGTACACACAAGAACTTCATATACACAAAGAATTTCATATACTACTCAGTCATTTCTCATAACCGAGTTTAATAATTAGGGTTTCACAAAGACTAATATGCTATGACCTAATCGAATCGCCATCGCTCAATATTATCTCTGTTCACATATACACAAGACATAATTATTGTATCAGAAAATCATTATAATAATAATATAATATTATTATTATCATCTCTTGATCATAATCCCAATTCGTGGTTCGATCTCATATCCGACTTCTTTCGTGCATATCAAGTTAAAATACTTGATTTAAATATTCTAACAATTTATATAATAAAATATATATATTATATAAGTTCTAATTATCACTTCATATATTATTTCCAATCATGTTATCATGGAAAACATTTCGCCAAAATTATTTCTAATTTTTCAAGTAATAAATATATTCATATTTATCGCTCACATTACTAGACACTTATTCTCGCTATTAAATAATAAAAAAATTTTATACGCAAATTTTCTTAATTATTTTATTTAGGAAATCTCGTTATTAGATTCACCTCCCTTTATAAGGATTCCGCCCCTAATCACCGCTTCTAAACTCATAAACATAAGGGTACATAGCACATATAATCCTTGCAGACGTAGACCTCGATCATACTCGATCGAATCGATCTTTAACTATTCTTCACATCACTTAATTAGGCGTAAATTTGATTTCCGAAAGAACTCAAAATTTCTTTATAAGATCACTTACTATATATATATAGATATATAAGATATATAGGTTCACATAAGACCGGAGTTCTGCTCCCACCGCCAATGTATCCCGGACCGCCATGTTGTTGAATTCTGAGTTGCTAACGTTGGGTAATCGGTTGAGTGTGGTCCAATTGCTTCTCCCTCGTGGTTATGCTTCCCGCCTCTTTCCCCTCTTTTGACAGCTTCACTGATGCTCACGATCCGCATATGAAGCATCCACCGATCTTCCTTGAATCAGGGCAATTGGAGATATATGACCCTCTCGCCCGCACTTAAAGCACGCTAACTTACCCTTTAGACACTCGCCAGAGTGATTCTTTCCGCAGCTTCTTGCACCGCACTATCTCGCTTCTTCACACCTTCCCGCTTCACTTGAACATTCCCTCGAAAATTCCTCATCCTCTTCTCACCCCTATTCCCACTACTACTTTCTATCTTCACCGCCTCCTCCGACCGCCTCGGTTCTTTTTCTCCTTGTTGTAGAGACTCATGGCCTCACTCCCTGCTCAAATTTATGATAGCCTTTTCCATGAGTGTCGCAAAAGTATCTATTTGCAAGATCGCCACCTTATCAGAGAGCTGTGGTTTTAAGCCTCGCTCAAACCTCCTTGCTTTTCTCGACTTCAGACTCACTGATGTGGAGCAAACCTAGCCAACTCATTAAACTTCAAAAGATACTTCGTAATAAATATGTTTTCCTGCTTTAACTCCGTGAATTTTACCTCCATTCTAGATCGTGATACTAACAGAGAGATAGTTTTCAAAAATAAATCTTTAAACCTATCCCAAGCAATTTTCTTCTTCTCCGCCTGAGTCTTATTTGCCTCCCACCAAAAGTTAGCCTCCCTTTTATCATATAAGTGGCAAAAGCGGGTCTTTTGCCCTCATCTACTCTAGCAATTATGAACGCCTTTTCTATTTCATTCACCCATGTCCTGGCTTCAGAGGGTCACCGATCCTCTCGAACTCGGTGGTCCCACCGCTTTGAAGTCTTTGAATTTTGCCAAGCGATTGTCCGTTAGTTCCCAAAGAAATGGCATTCCTCGCTTCATAGCTCGAGCCATCATGTTTGCAAAGTTTTGCATCGCTCTACCATTGTCCTCCATCATTAATAGATTCTTCTACCCTTTGGTTTCGAAGTTCGACTTTGATCATGCATTATCTCGTTAAATAAAACCATAAATTATACCTTTACATTTTAAACATTATTGCATAAGATTAATGTATTAAACTCGTTTCATTCCTCAAACTTAGATTCATATTCATTTATCGAATATTTACATAAAGACATAATCGCTTTTAATCAACAAATATCCCTTTGTGACTAAGAAAGCCTGGATTTAAAATTTTGACCAACATAAAGTTGAAAATAGCTTAATTATTTTTCACACACACAAACATAAACCCATACCACTCATTTACTAAGCCTTTCTTCCTGACATTCATTCGCTCGATGTCCCTCCATTCCACAATTAAAACATCCACCTTGTGCTTATAGTTGGGGCAACGAGGAGATGTATGTCCCTCACACCGCAAATAGAACATATCTTCTTCCCTTTCTTCTTATCGAGTTTTCCTAAGTCGACCTTCTATCTTTCTTTTTCCTTACCTCTCCTGAGTCGCATACGAAGTGTTGCTTGAGGCTCCCATCCGTTAATTTGGATTTTGAGCTTATCCTCGCTTCGCTCATTGTTTCCAAAGAATACTTGACGCAGCTTGAATATTAAGCAACGCCTCTATCTCCCATGCCTTTCCAACAGAAGTAACCTTGTTCTCCGGATCCTCGCACCTCCGCTTGATGCTTGAGCAGCTTCAACTTTAGTGTCTCGAGTCACTATCTCAAAATCCACCATTTCGGATCTCGATACTACGCTTTCCACTATAGCCACCTCGTCCGATTTGGGTTCCCGTAAGCTTCTATTTCAAATTGTTGGCCTTGATATTAGCTCTGGGGTATGGATCTCGATCCTTCTTATTCCACATATCTTTTCCACCGCACATCTACATACATAAGTTACCCCGATTAGCATATAGTATATATACACAAAGAATCAAGAGTTTTATATACGTTGTCTTTTATTTTGTTTGACGATAAATTTATTCAATTCTCATCAACGCCTATCCTTTTCTCGCGAAAAGGCGCCCCATCCACTTCATGTCGAATCGCATAAAGGCGATGCCTAAAGCCTCGCTTCCAAGGTATATATCTTGGTGTCTTTGGCTTTTATCTCAACCTTCAACCGTCCCACCAGATCTCTCTCTCTCGTTCCAACCTCCTCGTAATTCCTCGCTTAATTCTATCTCAGGTTCTGGTGAGCAGCTTGTCTTGTAGCATTACGAAATCTGGAGAGTACGATTACGTGCCTCCGCTTGCTCAAATTTAGTCATAAGTCGCTGCTCCTAATTAACAAATCTCTTATCATCTCACCGTCATGTACTCCTCGCTAGAGTCCATCGCCTCTTGGGTCAAGGAATTGCTACTTTGACTTTCGCCATCCATCCTATGACCACAATAAACGAGACAACATTAGTACCAAAATAAAATATATTCATTGGTAAAATGAAGGAATATTTTATTTAGTACAACTAAAACTTGATGGATCTCTTCACTCATCATATCTTATAACTCCTCACCGTAGTACTTCGCCTCCTCGTTCAATTGAATATTTATCTTATCTTTCGTCCTCCATTCTACTAAGGTTATAACCTAGGTTTTGCACTCCTAACGCTTATAACCTATGCCTTTGATACCAACCTCGCGACGCCTTCCCAAATCCGGATACTTGAAACCCGAACTCAAAGGCTTCACGATACCATTTCTATAAGTTTAATAATACAATAGTAATATTACATTCAAACTTAATTTACATACATCAAAGTTTACTTCCTGTGCACGAGACCTTCAAATACATTCCTTACAATACTTGAATAGATATCCATACAAATATAACCATTAACTCATAATACACACTTATTCGATCAACTTTCCTTTTCCTTTGTTCGTGCTCGAGCCTTCAAAGTTTTCTCATACATAATCGAAAACATTTGATTTAAGCAAGGATGAGCATTTGAGTGCCCAAAGAAATAATAGCAATTATATATATAAGTTTGAAGAATATAAGTATTCCCTTTACATAACACTTCTACAACGAATCAAAAGTTGTGAAGTAATCAGACTTGATAAAAGATTCACATAACAACTCTCTTTCAAATTCTTGAAATGAGGCTCTACCCATGAATAGGGTTTAAGAAACATACTATGAACATTCTTTTTCATTTTCAAAAAGGTTTAGCGTAAATTCATCCACAAACCATCATAACTTACGGCACGGAGGGTGATCACCTCATTGTACCTCAGATTGATCAATACTACATAACTAGAACGACATTCATCGCTCATCCTTTGTCCGCCAAGCGCATAAAATTTTCCCCATTATCTGGATGTTCATACATGCCTTGTTCCAAACCCAAAGGTTTTAATCTTGCTCAACAATAATATGTAATTCAACATATATATATATACGGGTAATTGACATGGTATATCAACATGTGAATAAATGCTATGATTATCCAAGTGGGGACACTTGTATAACCATTTAGAAATCAACTTAACAGTAATATATATCCGAGCTAACATGTTGATAATCAAAGCGCATATAATCAATAGTGAATATAATAATTCTCAAACTTCTTACTCATGTCCATCAGATAAAGGAAATGCAAAGGTAGGATACTTTTCGATTTGGTTGATTACAAATCTCAACTTAGACCTTATCTCTTTATCACAACCTATCAATAAACAAAAGTCATTCGTCCGATTAGAACATAAATCATAACACATAAGATCACAAATTATGGTCAAGACATAGTCTAATTATGTCATCACATTCTATACTTTTATACATTTTTCAAATATCTCATCCATGTTCTTACAAAGAGTCTTTTCTTTCTATTATAGGGTCCGATACTGTTTGCTGCATCGGCTGCCTTTTATCGGTACATACCGAGTCTAAGACTCTTATTCTATACCTCAACATCTCAGAAATATCGACATTTTACTTTTAATCATTTTCGAATTTTTCCAGAAATTGAAAAATTTAAAATAAATGAAATTTGTCACTCAAGGCTTATAGTGATATAATTGTTACTATGGGTGCTCTTCACCAAATCCTCGGACTTCATAACCTGCCTTCTCTAATCACTAGTTTGAATTTGATATCACTTTCAAACATCGTAATTATAATTACATGATTTAGACATTAAACAATTCCATTATCATTAATAATTAATTTATATTAAACTATTAATGAAACCATTGCTAAAATATAAAAGTTATTTATAATAACTCAAACTATTTTTAAAACATTTATATTACCCTTAAATGATTTTTAAAACAATTAAAATCATTTTAAATAATCACCATTAATATATAAATATTAATGTACTATTCATCCAAATATTAAAAGTCATTAATTATAACTTAAAATATTTTTAAATCCTTAATATCCTCTTTAAATGATTTTAAATAAATAAAACCATTTTTAAACTATTTATTTAATAATAATTATTAAATAAACTAAATATCACTAATATTATCTTAATATCATTAATATTAAATTATTAATGAAATTATCCTTTAAATATTAAAAGTTATATTTTATAACTTAAAATATTTTTAAATACTTTAATTTCATTTAAAATGATTTTTATAATATTAAAATCATTTTTAAACTAAATTATTTAATATAATCATTAAATAACTTTAATATCATTAATATTAATTAATTAATGAAATACATCACAAAATATTAAAAGTCATGGAAAATAACTCAAAATATTTTCTTATACCATAAAATAATTTTTCATGATTTTTCATGAATTAAAACTATTTTTAAATCATTTATTTAATATTATAATTAAATAAATAAATACCTTTTATATTTCAAAATATTAAATATTTATGAAATATACTCAAAATAATTAAAAACTATTTTTCAGACTTTTAAAATAATTTTTCATAATTTATTTGGTATTTTAATAATTAAAACTAATTTTTCTAATTTTTAAATTAATTTCCTAAAAATCGTAAATTAAAATAATTAAAACTGTTGCTAAAGGCCCCTATAGTGACAAAAGTGTCGCTATAGGTGTTCTTGAGCCTACCCAGATCTTCATAAGGCAGAACCGAGTGGCCTACTTTGACCGTGAATAACTCTCTCATCTTAACGAATTTGGACAATCTATAAATTGAGTCTTGTAGAGGAAATACAAGACTACAAGATCCAACAATCATAACCTCTAAACAAACATCGATCTGGGATAAATCACCATCAAAGTAGCTACCAAAGTCGTTTCTTCACGAAGAACAGATTCGAGGTGCCTACTTTGACCTCTATAACTTGATGATCGTGTAACGCTTATATGTGATCTATCAATTCCAAAGTGTGTAGACAACATGTAGGACTACAACTCTAACACTTAACATCATCATAACAACAATAAATCAAGCATTTAAAGTATGGTCAAACCTTGTAAGAAAAATCAACACTTAGAAAATTCTGGGCTACCCAGAATTTTCCGGTCAATGCCGGTCAACCCAGTTTGACCTTAAATAACTCTTAATCCGTAATATATATGGACCTGATTCTTTTGGAGGTTAAATACCACATAACAAGCTACACATATCAACCTTTAGAACACAAAATACATTAAAGATGACCGAGATATAAGGCCCGACATTTTCCAAAAAACATTTCCGGACACTTAGAATATTTTCTGGTTTGAAAACAAATGGTCAATGCCGGCCAACCTACTTTGACCGCTTATAAATCACGATCTACAATAGATATAGACCTGATTCCTTTGGAGAATAAAGACAACATACCAAAGGCTACACATAGAAAGCTTTAAACATCAAAACTCTTAACATGATGGGATCTATACCTCGACATTCGCTGTCGTAACACAAAAATGAAAATTTCCAGATTTTAAAGATATTCAAATCCGAGCTTCTGAATGTTATGGAATCAACATCAAGCAACCCAGATCATCCTTAGACACTATAATCAACATGTTTTAACATTTAAACATAACATCTAACACCAAAAGTTTAAGAAAAATCAAGCTAGGGTTTATACCTTTTAAGCTTTGATTCTGATTTTTGGCTACTGATTTGTTATTGGTGTGAATGGGGCTTGTTTATAGACTGATATAATGAGAGAATTTCGTAGGTTTAAGCATTGGGAGAATGAAGCTAAGTGCTTGGGTATAAATAGGCCAAAATGTTGCATTTCTCTCTTGAATCCATAAATTAATGCATGAATTGATTCTAGTGGGATTGATGGTAATACTACAAACCCATAGGTAATTTCTAGATGGATTGGCCGATTTTGTGGACAAGTGGTAGCAATAAGACATAAATAATGCATTTTCCTTTCCTTTAATTTAAAAAAAAATAATTTTAAATACCTTGGATGCTAAAGTGGGATGATTCCCTTGTTTGAGAGCTGATAGCATGTAGGGTAAGTATGTTGGGAATCCTTGTTGCAAGATCCTATCCACAATGTAAGTAATAATACACTAAAATGACAAAAAGGGTATTTTGGTCATTTCACATATAATTCCAAGGGCATTTTTGTAAAAGGCCATTAAATGTAATATTTAACCATTAGATTATAATTCTTACCATTTACCAATTAATTTCTACCATTTGGTAAATTAAAACATTTATATAATAATGTCGTAATTAAACCCGATAATTTTAAATTAGGGTTTTCTTTAGAAAATTAGGGTTTTCTAATTAGGGTTTCTTAACGTTATCAATTAGGGTTTTCTAATTGATCATTAGGTTCTCTAATTATCTCTGCGTGTGATCTAACACAATCATTACGGTTTCTAACTTCAACCGATTAGGGTTGTAATAATTAGGATTTGTCCTAGTTATCGGTAAAAAAATAGTAATTAGGGTTTTTCTTCTAATTACCGACATTCGTGTACACACAAGAACTTCATATACACAAGAATCTTCATATACTACTACTAGTCATTTCTCATAACCGAGTTTAATAATTAGGGTTTCACAAAGACGATAATATATGCTATGACATAATTGATCGCTATCGCTTTCTCGATATCTCTGTCATATATACACACGATACATAATTATTGTCTCAGAAAATCATTATAATAATAATATAATATTATTATTATCATCTCTTGATCATAATCCCAATTCGTGGTTTGGATCTCATATCTCGACTTCTCTTTCGCATATCAAGTTAAAATACTTGATTTAAATATTCTCGAACAATTTATATAATAAAATATATATTATATAAGTTCTAATTATCACTTCATATATTATTTCCAATCATGTTATCATGGAAAACATTTCGCTTAAAATTATTTCTAATTTTCAAGTAATAAATATATTCATATTTATCGTTCACATTACTAGACATTTATTCTCGTCATTAAATAATAAAAAATTTTATACGCAAATTTTCTTAATTATTTTATTTAGGAAATCTCGGGTTATTACACTACCTATGACTATTTCAGTCTGAGTCGAAACCAACATAAATCGACATCCCGATTAAGTCACAATCGGATAAATCTCGAGTCTAAAATCACTAAGACTCTTAATATTTTAGATAATTTATTATCAGGAAAAAATATTTCTCATAAGCTCGTAATAATTTTCAAGTAATTATTACCATTTATCATAATTTTACAATCACTTATATCGTATTTATATAATATAAACACCACATTATTCTCTTATCTTTAATATTTATTTAATATTAAATATTAATAAAATCATAACATAATATTATTATATATTTATAATATCACGAAGTATTTTTAATACTTTAATTTCTCATTTATATGATTTATAAACCTTTAAATCCATTATCCGATAATTTCTATTATTATTAAAATATTAATATTTTCATGAGAAAATATCAAAATTACATTTTATAACTTCAAATATTTTTATAACACTTAAATCATTTTTATATGATTTTTAAAACATTAATTCTATTTTTCCATAATTTATTTAATATATTCATTAAATAAATCCACTACCATTAATATTAATTTATGAATGAATTTCATCACAAAATATCAAAAGTTATTAAAAATAACTTAAAATATTATCTAACACCGTAATATAATTTTTCATGATTTTTCAAGTATTAAAATAATTTTAAATAATTTATTTATTATTATAATTAAATAAATTAAATACCTTTTATATTCGAAAATACTAAATATGTATGAAATATACTCAAAATAATTAACAACTAATTTTCGGACTTTAAAATAATTTTTAGGAATTTATTATGTATTTTTAATATTTAAAAACTATTATTTCTATTTATTAAATAAAATAATTGATTTTCCGAAATTATCGGTAACTAAAGGGCCCTATAGCAACAAAACTGTCGCTATAGGTGTTCTTGAGCCTAAACCCAGATTTCATGTCAGTCACCGAGGGGCTTACTTTGACCACAATTTAATTTATGATCCTAAGATTTTCTGGGCTTGCAGAAGTGTTAAAGTTGTAGTATAAGTGTAATACTACAACTACATACTAAGTTCATAGCCAAACCATTACCTAAAAGCAAGATATAAGATGCAGAAAAACATGTCAGAGTTGTTCTTCATTTCTGGGTTTTCCAAAAATGAAGAGCAGGTTATCACTTTTGATGCTCTGTAACTTTACTTCTATAGCTTGTTTGTGTGATCTAAGAGTTCCAATATGAAGTATACATGACAGGGTACAATAAAATATCACTAAATAATTACAACAACACCACATTTAATAGGTCTTGGTCGGTGAAACTATGTCAGAAAGACTGTTCTTGGCGAATTCTGGATTTTCCAGAAATGTAAGAAAATGGACGGGCAACCCTACTTTGACCAGAAATAGATTTTATTCCAAGTAAGATATAAGTGTTCTAGAGGCATGGTAATGTAGTATACATGTCAGTCTACAAATATATAAAAACAACAAGACCAAATCACTTAACATAAGCAAGATCCATGGCCTGCAAAATGGTTGTCAGACCAAACTAGATTTCTGGGTTTTCCAGAAACAGTTTGGTCATGGTCAGTCAACTGACTTTGACTACTTATAACTTAAGATCTAGACATGGTATGGGGTTGATTCCACTTCCAGTCTACTCTCCTCATGGAAAAGAACAAGTCTATAACTTCTAACACACCTAATAATTAACACATAGAGATCTATCTATGAGCCCTGACATATGGCTGTCAGGCCATATTTTAGGGTTCATGGTCATTCTTTAAAAACTTGATTTCTAACATCCAGATGTTATAGATCCTTGATATTACATCTGTGATCACTAAATAACATCCTGTAGCATAACTTTAACCAACAAATAACATACTTTAACATCAAACACATAAATTTAGCAAGTTAGGGTTTTATACCTTTTCTAGCTTTGATTTTTGATTTTTGATCTTTGATCTTGTTCTTGACTTGCTATTAACTGATGAAGGCTTTGTTTCTCACCCTCTCTCACACTAAGTTTCGAAATTTAGGAGAGAGAATATGCTTGAACAAAATAAGAAGTAAAGTAAGATTTCTTACTTTTAAATCTTTGATTTTTGTATACAATGTATCTAATGTTGCAAGGTGGCACTTAAGATCTGATCTTGGGAGATTTTAAGGCACATGGGATAAGCTAGCTTGATGACTCACAAGATTTCACAAAATCTTTTACTTAAGTTTTAAGAAAAAGGGTATTTTGATCATTTCGCATTCACTAAGAGCAATTTGGTCTTTTCCCCTATAATTTGAAGGGTATTTTGGACATTTCCCTTTTATCCCACAACTTATAACACTTAGGCATTTAAACTTAGCTCTTAAATTCCCAATTTAGGGTTTTCAATTTCTAAATTAGGGTTTTAAATTCCCGGAACTAAAATTAGGGTTTTCGAACATATCATTAGGGTTTCTAACAGTTTGTTAGAGTTTTTTAACTTAAACATGACGTTTTTAACCTAACTTTAGGGTTTACTAAAGTTATAACTTATCCAATAAATTTCTTGATCTTAAATCACAACTGTACACATAAAATCACTGATTAGGGTTAATAACTTAACCTTAACGTTCTCATTATAATTTTAGGGTTTGTCATTAATGCAACCCATCTGATCAACATTTGATCCTTAACCACAAACTATACACATAAAAATTTACTGTTGTGATGCCCCCAAATCCGGGTATCTTCCAACCCAACAGATGGTGCTACACGGTACTATCATTCACATATACATTCAATTGAAAAGCCTCAATAGAACGAATATGTCTTCTATATATTAAAAATAATATTAACATTCCCTCAGCTTCTTTATAACCATTACATTTATTCTTGTCATAATATCAAATATATTACAATCATTCACCATATACTATTACATAAGTATTCTACGGGTTTGTCTTCGCCTTCCCCTTATCCTTGTCGGAGCCTTCGGTCCATTCGATCTTAGCTGTGTTCATATGGTTCAAGCAAGAGTGAGCATGACTAGCTCAACAAGTATGACAATTCTAATAAACAACATGCTTGAAACATAGGAATCATATATCTTCAATAACTGAACAATAGTTATGAAGTACTATCGATAATTCAAAATAACACTTCTTTTCATTCAAAATGTTTTACAATAACAATATTCAGTAAAACATCAATTCTGGTCCAAGACCTTGAGCATTTCATACTTTATTTGAAAAGGACATCCCGATACCAAGTCTGTAAGTTTGATATTTCTTACAAGCACGTCTAGGTGATCAGCCTATAGTACTCTATGTTGATCAATACTACATTTATTAAACGTATGTACGTTTAGGTTATGGCAACCTCATGTACCTGTCATTTGACGACAAAATATTTTTAGCATACTCAGCCTTCGTTTGAAAACCACACCAATATAACTTGGCAAACATTGACCATGCTTTGATAGAAACATAATATAAGTCTAACCGAAAGAGTTGGCTTTGACTTCATCATACCATTCTTCATGTGTAAGAATACATGAATTACAATGCTTCTCCAGATTGAATTGAAACAAGGGTTAGGATACTTGCCTTTAGCGTTTGCTATAGTTATAACACGTGCACTTTAAGTCCTTAAGTCTCTACAATAAATGATAACATCACATAACACATTAGGTCATGAATGAACATACATGGTTCCTAATAAATTTACACTTCTTCCCAATCTAATCAGTACTTGGATTTGTTACTAATAGTTCTGGCTTGCCATTATAGTTCACAATGTTCTTTCATTAATGTTCGATTGATTATCATCAACCTTTAACCATCCTACATTAAGTGTCTAACAATGTCTTAACACTATTATAATTAATCTCTACTTCTTTGTTAATCGGCTAATATTTATTCCATACTTGCAAACTCTCTTCATTTGTTAAAACCCTAGAATTCAAATATGGCTTACACTTTCTTCTTCTCTGTCAGGTCATTTTACAAGCAAGAAGTTAGCGATACTGACAACCGGCCTTGGCGATGCGGCGCCACACATAACTCTCTTAGCTGCAGCCTTGACTTGACTCTCAAGAGGTGATAGCACTATATATATGGCTGCTTCACCACCATTATACTTTGGGTTTTAAGCGTACGCTAACTCTTGACTCATGCACTAGATAACTTCGACAAATATTTAACTTTGTGAGATTTCTGGGCTCGTAATTTCTTCGTTATAAGTCCGAATTAGCTCGTTCAAAATCCTACGGTTCACAAATTACATACTCTACGTGTTCATGAAAGAATTTTATCTATTTGACTTCGTTTACTCAAAATTCACCTATTAATTCATTTTTAACGAAAACGATAAACGTTCGTGAACGCTCAACGCTCGTTTCTTCGTTCTAAGTCAAAATCCGATCATTTTTGAGTCCACAACTCGATAATGCCAAATATGACTTGTCTCCATCGAAAACCAACGTTTCTGAGTTCAAACACAAAATATGACTTCCATTCCGAGAATTTCATGAATTCAATGATTATCGTCCAGTCGTGTGAACTCTGGCTAAACTTCATTACTAACGATTTGATCATCAGTCCAAATGAATTTAATTCATTCTATAAACATTTTAATTTACATATTACAACAACTTATTTTTAAGTTATGAATTGGCTTATTCTTCATAAGTTTATAACTTAACAAATTATAAACTACAAATTTTTATTCATTATAACTTATTAAAGATTTAAGTCTTTTAACCAACATTCTTACATCTTATCAATCATACTAACTTCATATGACAAGTTGATCATAAGTTCAAAACTTATTGAGGTTTAAACTACTTATTCATGACTTATTCGACTTAAGTCCATTGGTTATCCCATCCTTATGTGTTCTTAGCATACATGTTCATCACTTCTCTATCAAGCTATTATGGTAGAGATAGAAAATTATTGGGCAAAAGTCTTACCCTCAATGAACTAGTACTTATCTTCTTCTTGAAAATCTAACAATGGAAGTTTGACTTATTCTTGGCTTATTCTCTCTAACACTTAAGTTACTTATAAAGGAAAGTTGTTGGTTGAAATGAACAATCCAACAAATGAACTTTAAGCTTGCTATTTATAGAATTGGCAAAGTTAGGGCATATTGGTCATTAAAACATCCACCTCCTTAAGTCACCTCCTTACTATTCACCTACTTAACAACTAAGTAAACTTGCTAACCACTCATATTACTTGGACATCACAAAACATATCCATTTCTTGGTCATAACATAAAGTTCTTGGTCACCAAGATTAACCCACATCAACCTTGGTTCCATGGATCAAGCTTAACCCATTAAATCATTATATTGGGCTTAGGTCTAATTAAATTAACTTAACTTTGGACTTGCATTAATAACCACTTGGGCTTGAACCTTAATTCTTATTGCATTCTACCAATATGCTAATAATCCTACAAGTCCTACTTAATTGGCTAAAAGCCTTGTAACATATACTATACATATAATTCTCGTATTCTAACTCGTATATTAATTCGCGATATACATTATTCCATCCTCCGTACATACTCATATAATACTTCGTATTATACTTGTATTCGTTTATTCGTACAATAAATAAGTATCATACAATCATTACATTAAATTCTTAATCCTTGATTTTCCTAACGTTCTCAAACTAAGTCTGCACGCAAAATATTATTTTTTCCATATATAGATTATTATTACATAATCCATCTCACCTCGATATTATAACATTACGTATTTCTCGGAAGTTCAAAAATAATTCCCGAGCAGAAATCAATGAATAGTGTTTTTCAGAAAAATTTTCTGAAAACTTTTATTTTCGTCTTGAAAATTAAAACACTTTAATTCCTTCATGTAGTTAAAATACTACGACGTTCCAACGTTTCTAAGTTATAAAACGACATTATTCTTACTAACACATAATAATAACAAGTAATATAATTTTATTCATTATTTTGTTAAATAAAATTATTTTACAAAGGATCTGAATTTCTCGTTCGTTACATTCTTCCCCCCTTATCGAGACTCTGTCCCCAGAATCTTGTTTCACATTACACAAACAAATGAGGGTAATCCTCCTTTATCTTTTCTTCCAATTCCAACGTTGTTTCTTCTGCATCGTGGTTCTTCCATATCACCTTCACGGAAGATATAACTTTGTTCTGCAGAACTTGTTCTTTTCTATCGACAATTTGAATTGGCGTCTCTTTCGTACGTTAAGTCCTTCTCGATATGAATCGGCTCTTACGTACTTATAATTCAGCTTATAAGGACGCAATACTGATCCATGAAACACGTTATGTATTTGTTCTAGGTCTAGAGGTAATGCTATCATGTAAGCTACTTCACCTACCCGTTTTAACACTTCAAAAGGTCCTATAAACCTTGGGCTTAACTTTCCCTTCTTTCCAAAGCGTATCTTTCCTTTCCAGGGAGATACCTTTAGAAATACATAAGGGCCTACTTCAAACTCCCTATTTTTTCGATGCAAGTTTACATACTTCTTTTGTCTGTCTTGAGCTACTATGAGACGCCTTCGTATCAACTTCACCATATCCACTGTTTGCTGCACCAATTCTGGCCCTAGAATTCGACGTTCGCCCACTTCATCCCAATACATTGGTGTTCTGCACTTCCTTCCATATAAAGCTTCGTAAGGCGGCATACCTATGCATGCATGATAACTATTGTTATACGCAAACACTACTAATGGTAGATGATCACCCCAACTACCTTTGAAATCCATGATGCAAGATCTTAACATATCTTCTAACGTCTAAATTTTTCTCTCGCATTGTCCATCAGTTTGTGGATGATACGCCGTACTCAGCTTTAACTGCGTTCCCAACTGTTCTTGTAAACTCCTCCAAAAGTTTGATGTGAATCATGGATCATGATCTGACACAATTGATACTGGTGCTTCATGTCTGGAAATTATTTCCTTAATATAAAGTCTAGCTAACTGATCCAAGTTATACTTGACCCTAATTGGCAAAAAGTGAGCCGACTTCGTCAACCGGTCCACTATTACCCAAATTGCATCATACCCTTTTGTTATAGTCGAAAGTCACACCACAAAGTCCATCGTGATATGCTCCCACTTCCACTGCAGAATTTCCAATGACTGTAGCAAGCCGCTTGGTCGTTGATGTTCGACCTTAACTTTCTGACAAGTCAAGCACTTATTCACATACTCGGCTATTTCTCTCTTCATGTTTGGCCACCAAAAACTCTATCGAATGTCTTGATACATCTTAGTACTACCAGGATGAATCAAAAACCTCAAACTATGAGACTCTTGTAATACCTAGTCCTTTAATTCCGTCTCATTCGGAATCCAAATTCTTCCTTCAAATCTTAATAAACCCTCATTATCAAGACTGAACTGTATGTCTTTTTCATTGGTTAACCTATTTTTCATCTCGTCACACTCATTAGTTTTGAGCCGCACCTCCTTAACTCTCTCTACGATGGTAGATTGCATCTCCGTCTTAAACAATATTTGTCCTGATTCACTCGGCAATTTAACTTCTAATTCCATCCTAGCCATCTATGTTATCAACTCAGTTTGAGCCGTTAACGTAGACAACTTTTCCCGACCCTTCCTACTTAAGGCATCAACAACTACATTGGCTTTTCCAAGGTGATATAGGATTTCACAGTAATAATCCTTTATCAACTCCAACCATCTCCTCTTTCTTATATTTAACTCCTTCTGTGTGAAGATATATTTTAGACTCTTGTGGTCTGTGTATATCTTATATTTCTCTCCGTAAAGATAATGTCTCCATATCTCTAAGGAAAAAACTACTGCGGCCAGTTCCAGATCATGAGTAGGGTAAACTTTCTCATAATCCTTTAACTGCCTGGATGCATACGCATTGACCTTACCATGTTGCATGAGCACGCAACCAACTCGTCTATGCGAAGCATCGTTATAACTACAAAATTTCCTGTGTCATCGGGTAATGACAAAACAGGCGCTTCACTCAATCTCGTCTTCAGTTCTTGAAAACTGTCTTCACATTTATCAGTCCACATGTATTTCATCGTCTTCCTTGTCAAGATAGTCAACGGAGTAGCTATCTTCGAAAAATCCTGGATGAATCTCCGATAGTAACCCGCTAACCCTAGGAAACTTCGCACCTCAGTCGGCATTTTTGGTTGTTCCTAATTTATCACGACTTCTGATAAGTAGGTTTTATACCTACTTATTCGATATCTATTACTTAAATTATTTGCTTAAACTCATGTTTCTTAGTTACTTTTCATGCATTTTGTGTTCATTTTGTAGATTATATGTTTGGGAGCTGTGTGAGCGACTATTGGAATAAAAATGCACGAAAAAGCAATCCAAACATCATTTGGGCTTTCATGTTCATTTCATGTTCTTGTCTTGGAACTTGGACTATATTGTAGAGCTTCTTCTTAGCTTTCCGAAATAGCTTGAATCATTACAATGGGAGTTCGGATGCAAGAGTTATGACATTTATACCAACGGGAGTTGAACTTCACTATTTTGGGTGGCCATTTGCATAGCAGTCACTTCCAGTCCAATTTCTTCTTTCATTCGTTCTATATTTCTCAAAAACTCAAAGACTGAAAGTTGTAGATCTTATCGATAACTTCGATTTGATAGGTGGCAGGCTCCGTAACTCCTCCTGGATCAAAGGTTATGGTCGTTCTACCAGAGGACACTGCAGTAGAAAAATAACTAAGAGCTTATACCCAAGCTAGAGCTTGGGGTCCCGAGTTCAAAAACAGTAGCATAGAAAGCCGGGGCTTGCTATTTGCAAGGTAACAAGCAAGCTGGGGCTTTGGTACGCGTAGAAAAAGTGAATTTTGTCAGAATTTGAGTTCAAGAAGGATTGGTTCGAGCTGTTTGATTCAAGGCCTTCTAAGAGGATTTAAAGTCATATAAAGAGACATATAAAAGGAGAAAAATTCCATTAGATTATAATAGAGTAGATTGGGAAAAAACCTTAGTTATTATGAGATTTGGAGATTGAAGCAACTTGGAGACCATTGAAGATCAAGAGCAGGAGCTTGAGGAAGATGGAGATTTGCTGACAATAGATTTATTATTTACTTTACTCTTAGTTTTGTCTTTTAATGTGTATTAAAGTGTGGATTCTTAGTTTTAATTTAATTAACTAATTCTTTGTTTGAGATTACAATGGATCTTATTGTGTAGTTTATTTTAATATGCTTTGCTATAAATTAATATGTTCTATCGTGAGGATTGTCTATTGTGATTTGGGCTAAATTGTTTAATTGATTGCCCAACAATTACCCTGATAATCTATATGAACTCGAGAGATGAAGTTTAGATTTAGATCTGATCATAATAGCATGTGTTTGTGATTTCTTCATAAATGGAATTCATGATTCGTCTTTACAACTTGCCGAGATTCGTCTTTAAATCTTACCGACCAACTAACTCTATGTGAGTTAGATCTTATCCTAATCATCATAAGATTAGTCTAAGGTATCACTACCCTTGGTTTATAACCAACAAATTTTGATACCAATCAGATATGTTTTCCAAATCCTTGTCCTAATCACCAAGGATCTGGTATACTATTTCTACAACTATTGCGGAAGATATAAACATAAATTGTTTATACAATAAACTTTACACACTATTCCCCCAAGGTCGAGTAACCTTAACTTATACACAATTCATAATTTATTTGACATATAACGTTGTTATCATACATTACTGTTATAATTCTAGCTGCACATAAAATTCCAAGTTGGACTTGTCTTTAACCTTTCCTTGTATCCGACGCATTCGTCTTAATATGCAATTTTTATCATGATATAGCAAGGGTGAGCATAAGTTTTCCCAGCATGTTTAAGTTAAATAAATTAAGGATATATCATGATTGAAAGAATTTGAATAATAAGCTGGCTATAATTCAACAATATAGTTGTGAATTAGCATGAACAATTTTTTTTTATAACTGAACGACCAAGTCAATAGGAATTGAATGGTCAAGAAAGAACATGAACATAACAATTATATCTGGACCGAATGGTAAGGAAGGTGATCAACCTTTCATACCTGATGAACATATGCATTATTTTCACAGAAAGTTATTCAACAATTCATAGAAATGGTATTAAAAAATGATTAGCCATAATTATAATTTAAAGAAAGATCTACTCAAGGTCGAGTTTAGAGAACACTTGCACAATAATTAGGAGTTCAAGTTCAGGAACTTGCCCATATCACCGACTACTGCTACACAACGCTTTTTTCAAAGACCTAATATTAGTAATATAGATCTCCAATATTAGAATAATATCATCACAGTATAGTAATGTTATATATATATATATATATGTATATATATATATATACAATAATCATAAACACATAATACATAACCCTATTAGTCCATAAACTACCTATGACTTTCAGATCGTCGATCTAAGTCTAAACCAACACAAATCGACATCCCCGATTTGGTCTACAATGGATAAATCTCGAGTCTAAAATCACTAAGACTCGGTCTAAACTAGTTCACAGATATTTTAGATAATTTATTATTAGTAAAAATATTTTTCATAAGCTCGTAAAAATTTTCAAGTTATTATTACTATTTATCATAATTTTTCAATCACTTATATCGTATTTATATAATATAAATACCACATTATTCTCTTATCATTAATATTTATTTAATATTAAATATTTATAAAAATCATAACATAATATTATAATATATTTATAATATCACAAAGTATTTTAATACTTTAATTTTTCATTTATATGATTTATAAACCTTTAAATCCATTATCCGATAATTGCTATTAATATTAAAATAGTAATATTTTCATGACAAAATATCAAAAGTTATATTTTATAACTTCAAATATTTTTATAACACTTAAATAATTTTTATATGATTTTCAAAACATTAATTCTATTTTTCATAATTTATTTAATATATTCATTAAATAAATCCATTACCATTAATATTAATTTAATAATGAATTTCATCACAAAATATCAAAAGTTATTAAAATAACTTAAATATTTTCTAACACCATAATATAATTTTCCAAGACTTTTCAAATATTAAAATCATTTTTAAATAATTTATTTAATATTATAATTAAATAAATTAAATACCTTTTATATTCCAAACATACTAAATATTTATGAAATATTTTCAAAATAATTAAAAACTAATTTTTGGACTTTAAAATAATTTTAGGAATTTATTATGTATTTTTAATAATTAAAAACTATTTTTTTTCTATTTATTAAATAAAATAATTGATTTTTCAAAATTATCTATCACTAAAGGGCCCTATAGCGACAAAATCGTCGCTCTAGGTGTTCTTGAGCGTAAACCCAGATTTCATGTCAATCACCGAGGGGCTTACTTTGACCACAATTTAATTTATGATCCTAAGATTTTCTGGGTTTGCAGAAGTGTTAAAGTTGTAGAATAAGTGTAATACTACAACTACATACTAAGTTCATAGCCAAACCATTACCTAAAAGCAAGATCTAAGATGCAGAAAAACATCTCAGAGATGTTCTTCATTTCTAGGTTTTCCAGAAATGAAGAACAGTTGCAGGGTATCACTTTTGATGCTCTGTAACTTTCCTTCTATGGCTTGTTTGTGTGATCTAAGAGTTCCAACATGAAGTATACATGACAGGGTATAATAAAATACCACTAAATCATTATAACAACACCACATTCAACAGATCTTGGTTGGTCAAACTATGTCAGAAAGACTGTTTTGGGCGAATTCTGGATTTTCCATAAATGCAAGAAAACGGACGGTCAACCCTACTTTGACCAGAAATAGCTTTTATTCCAGTTAAGATATAAGTGTTCTAGAGTCATGATCATGTAGTATACATGTCAGTCTACAAATATATAACAACAACAAGACCAAATAACTTAACATAAGCAAGATCCATGTCCTGCAAAATGGTTGTCAGACCAAACTGTATTTCTGGGTTTTCCAAAAATAGTTTGGTCATAGTTAGTCAACTGACTTTGACTACTTATAACTTAAGATCTAGACATGGTATGGGGTTTACTTCACTTCCAGTCAATTCTCCTCATGACAAAGAATAAGTCTATAACTTCTAACACACCTAATAATTAACACATAGAGATCTATGAGCCCTGACATATGGCTGTCAGGCCATATTTTATGGTTCATGATCAGTCTTTAAAAACTTAATTTCTAACATCTAGATGTTATGGATCCTTGATATTACATCTTTGATTACTAAATAACATCCTTTAGCATAACTTTAACCAACAATTAACATACTTTAACATCAAACACATAAATTTAGCAAGTTAGGGTTTTATACCTTTTCTAGTTTTAATACATATAATAGATTTTAAACATAAAAGGAACAAGCTAGTCAGTAGCCTTGCCCTTATCCTGCCCGGATACACTTCCATGTTCTGCCTTTACTGAAAGGTTTTTAAAAGCAAGTATGAGCACAAATTGCCCAGCAAGTAATATACAATAAGGGTGTAGGATATATATCACAAGGTTTGAAATATCGAAGTGTCATTTCTAGGATAGTTTAAAGTGTCGGAATAACATCAAGGATAAGAAATATCAATAATTCTTTGAATAAGAACAATAATTCAATATAAATCAACAGATATATATGAACTCGACGGCTATCAAGGTATCCAACTGAATAAATAATTTATACTGAGCAGTCACTAAGGACCATTGAACTTTCACTAGAGTTATCAATATTAAACTGATAACCCAAAATATCAAGTACTATAGATGATCAGTCTACAATACTGTACGTTATGTATAACACCACAATAATATTTATTCATGTGTTGGGGTTTCCAACGACATACACTCCCCTTACCAAAAGGGTTTTCCAACTTAGTTTCCAAGATTTCTGCACCAATCAATTGGTTTGGGACAGTTTGTATAAACATGCATATAGTCTAGCCGAATCAAATGACATCGACTCTTTCACAATATTCAAGGACAATACCAATTTCAACATGAATAATAGCTTTCACAAGGGTTTAACATACTATCTAATTTGAACGAGAAAGTAATGTAACTTGTATTCAAAGGGATAAGCTTACGGTATTTGTCAAATAAAATAATGCAAGGGTTTAGGATCCTTGCACAACATAAATTTGAGTAAGGTTAGAGAAACTGTAACAATCTGGAATTTCAAATTTTAATAGTAGAAATTTATTGAATTATATAAATATTTATTTGATGTGTTTATTGTTGAATTGATGAAATAAATATTTAATTGATGTGGTTATTATTATTAAATATTTATGAATTAAATTTATTAGACAATATTCTAAATTAATCGAATTTATAATTTGGAGAGTTGTAATATAACATGAGATGTTATATTGTTGTCTTAATTTAATAATTTAAAATGGTATATTAAATTATTAAATAAAATTATAATAAAATTATAATTTTGTAATATTTATTTAAGTGGAGTATTTATTTAAAATATAGTATGTATAATTATTTTATTTGATTAATGTTGGATATGGAAATCCAAAAAAAAAGTCATATGTGGTTATAAATTATAAACTAAATTGTTTATTAAAATAATTAAAGTAGTTTAATTTATTTTTACCCAAGGCTTAAATATATTAAATCTTTATTTTGAAGATTTTTTGCCAAACAAAGCTTTATGACTTTTGGATTTTTAATTTTGAATTTGTAAATAATATAAATAAAATAAATTAATTAAATTAAATAATAAATAAAATATAATTATAACATATACGTTTAGTGTGTAACGGATGTTATAATAAGTTTACGTATTAAGATTATATCAGTTTTCTTTTAAGTATTAGTTACCCTATATTGACACTAAGAGGAGGAAAGGAGAAAATTTCAGAGAATTGAGAGAGAGATTGTGAGAATTGTGAAGCAACTTCAGTGTTTAGCAAGAATTAACAAGCCAATTGAAGGTATTTTCTTTAACCTTGATATTATATATATATATATATATATATATGTATGTTTTACGGCATAAAATTTCTAAGTCCTGTGAATCCAATTTGTCTTGAATGGTTGTTATGAACTAAATTATTGTATCTATATTTATTTGTGGTGTTAGAACTAGTATTTAGTCAAGAATTATTATGCTAATTTCGTTTAAAAGGAAGAAAATAATGTCAGTGAATATTTTTTCATATGGTTCATGAAAAGTACCAATTTTGATGATCAATTCGTATGTTAAACCAAATTGAAGCTTGTTTATGCTAGTTGTCGACGTCAGGATTTTTGAGTGTCCCTTTTCGTTACTTGTTCTTTGGTGTTCTCATGTTAATGTGAGATTTGTTTGAAAAAACAAGTAAAAAAGGTCCGACATGTATAAAGTCGACGATTGGACTTTAAGAGTCGCCAGTTGGTGTATTTAACTGGTTGCACCAACGCAACCGAAAAGGCTTGCACATTGACCCAGTGTTTTGACACTGCTAAACGGGTACGTGAAACCAAGTTTCATTTTGGGTCCAGGGGCTTGATTATGCGGAGGGAAGGTGTTAGGCACCCCCCGACATCCGTGTTACCATGGTGACCGCCATTTTTCAAAGAAATTATTATATAAATGTGTGTGTGTGTGTGTGTGTGAATCAATGTGCAATTATTTGAAAGTAGTGCGAGGCCTCGTTCGTACCTATATACACAAGGTTTGAATTTTATAGAAAAATTTAGTTTTAACCAAGATGTAGCAATGACGTTTTGTAAAAGAGGTTTTTCAAACCCTGTGCTCAATAGGAATTGAGACCTTTTCATACTTCCATTTTATTGTTAAATGTCCGGCTTGTTTGCTTTTATTTTCAAGATGCGAAGCATTCTCAAGAAAATAATATACAGCAGTGCCGAACTCCTCATGAGCATGACAACCATCCAAGGAAATTTAGACACTGTAAAATAATGTCTGAGTACAACATAAATGAAAAATGTCCATCATGGGAACCGATCTAGATTCAAAGCCTCGAACTCAGATCACATGATTCCTAGGCTCACACGACAATCTGCAATTTGTATGGAAAGCGATGGCGATTATATATATAAAAGCTATAAATATATATATATATATATATATATATATATATATATATATATATATATGTGTGTGTGTGTGTGTGTGTGTGTGTGTGTGTGCATGATCAACCACCACAAAGCAACTCCATGGGGGATCAAATGTAAATAAAGTAGTAAATGCTATCAACTGTCACGAAGTAAACTCCAGGGAGGACAAAATGTAAATAAAGCTATAAAAAGTGATCAACTGCCACGAAGTGAACTCCAGCGCGGGACCGAAATGTAAAAAGTTAAAAATACCACGCATGAAAACTCCGGGCTTGACAGGAATGTAAATATATATATAAAAGCGATAAAAATGCACCGGATGTAAATCCAGTGGCTCATCGGATATGTCTGACCACAATTATATATATATGTATATATATATATATATATATATATATATATATATATATATATATATAAAAAAGCAATTAAACGCATAGGATGTAAAATCAAGGCTCATCGGGGCAGAGTCCCACCACGCTTTATATATATATATATAGCGATTAAACGCCTCAGGCCAAGTCTAGGCTCAATCGAGGCATAACTCGATAATGTTAGTCCATATACATGAAATATATACATATATTAGTATATATATCTGATGAAATGAAAACCACGGACCGAAGTCCGGGCAAATGCACACAACACGACTCTCAATGTGTATAACAGTGTGTGCTATATGAGAAGAAGGCTTTATAAAATGTAAGAAGGCTTACAGTGGGCTGCCAAAGTAGACTTCTATGACTTTAAATGGATAAACACTCAGCTCCTACCGGATACAAGATAGCTATATCTGAGCTAACTAGTGTTTAAAGAAGAGGAAACACTCAAAAGATGTGTATACAGAGTAAAATGGACAAGGCTTTCTCGCCTTTTTCATTCTCTCCCTCTCTTCAAATGGCTGACCCCCCAGCCTATATTTATAGACTAATGGCCACGGGTACACCTGCGGCAGCCGCAGTTGTACCTACAGCTGGTCGTGGTGGATCCGAACCTCGCGGGTCCCGTCATCTCATAGTACATGCACTCATGCACTATAATGTCCACTCGAACTTGCAGAACTTCAATCCGAGCATTCGAATGAGGTATATCTGACCTTCTTCAGACCGCTGGTGTTGAGAGTTATGCAATGACATGGATTAGAGGTTGTACGAAGTCAAGAAGACGAGTCTATGCCCATGGTCTTCAAGCTTTAAATTATATCCAAAGTACTGCCACACGTAATAGTCACTCGAGATTGTAATTCCTCGGTTCTTGTGGGACATTGTTGGATGTATGTATGAAGTTTTGAGATGACGTGCCATTGTTGAAGGAACAAGATGACGCTTGACTCCTCGCCAAGGTTATCATGGGTTGAGTCGAAAGTAGACGTTGCTTTCGTGGTTACAAATGAGATTGGACTACTTGTTGGTATGCCGCAATATCATCTTGTTGACATGGACAGATGATGTTATGACTCCTCACAGGTGTTATCGCCAGTTTAAGCTAAAAGCAGACATTACTTAGGGTTACATCTGAGATTGGGCTACTTGTTTGTATGCCTCACTGTCATCTTGATTGAAGCTGATCGCATATGTTTGAAACAAGCATTTCTGGGGTTATCGTCGGAACTGCAATGGCATCCCTTAGGGCTATCACGAGGATGGGGTTCTTACTCTCGATGTTGTCTCTCGGACCGGGCCGAAAGCGTCATGGTGTTATCATCGAGATGTAATCGTCCTCTCTGGTGTTGTTGTCGGTCTTTTGATCTGCATATCTCGGGGTTATCTCCGAGAATGGAAATGACATTCCCGGTGTGTGTTCCGGGTTGACATGACGTTCTCGGTTTGTGTTCCGGGTTGGAACTGAACTTCTGGTGGTATTTGAAATGGATGTAAGCTGTCTTTCAGGGTTTTCTCCAAAAGGTGAATCTACCCTCCTGCATTGTTAGTAATAGGAGTGCAGAAAATTTTGAGTGTCTACAGATGCCCCTCTTTATCATATTCATGCAATGCAAGGCATGGATAGGATAAAGAATCCTAAACACTTGAAATGCAAGTAAGAAAAACATGATGCTATGTGCATCAACATGATGCATATGTATGACGCATGAATGATTGTCATGTAATCCTGCTGGGATGACAATCAGTGATGACTTGGACATGCGATCCAAGTTTGATGTTGACGTTGGGACTACCACCAAAGTCTTGAATCCTAGACACTGGCTTATACTCCATAGAGGTACCTCTTGTGTGAAAGAGATCTGTGGGGATAAGGCTTTGTCTGTTTGAGGATGTGTATAACATGTTCCCCCATACTGTCGGAGTTACTGCCAATAGTTTGTTGTCGCTGCCAGGGCTACCTGACCTTCGTTGATGTGTGTATCACCGGATAAATCCCTGCTGGGCGTTTTGCCAAGGCTGCTTGACCTTCATTGATGTATGTATCAATGGTAGCATTATGTTAAAACCCTTGCTCGGCAAAGTTGCTTCAATGGGTTTACTTGCCATCGGCTGATATGACGTCAAGGTTGCTTGACCTCCATTGATGTGTGTATCAATGGTTGCATTGCGTTGTAACCCCCGTCGGGGATACGTAGATACTTGGAAGGATATGCATTGTGACCCCCGCCGGGGATACGTAGATGTTTGAAAGATATGCATTGTGACTCCCGCCGGGGATGCGTAGATGTTGATAACTTCGACATTATAACCCCCGCCGGGGAGGTTTGATATTTCATGGTTTTTCGCGTTGTAACCCTCGTCGGGGATTATTTAGGGTTGTGACCCTACAAATGATGGCATCGAAACTTTGTGGGGTATTGCCGAGCATGGTTTGGATTCTACCCATTTCTGTTGGTGAGTGTTTCTCTTATCTTTTCCCGTGTATGGGTTAAGAGTGTTGACTGACAGCAGATGTTTTCCTTTGTGTTGGCAGTTTTGGGCCTATGAGAGACTTCCTTGTTTGCGTCCTGTGAGCGTGTTAGGTTTAGACACCTATCCACGAGGACGAAGATGGCATCATTCCATACTGGCGGAGGTCCCTGTTGCTGAGGGTTGCACTCATTGTTGCCTACAGCTGGAGATATTGACAGCTGATGTCATCACATGGATTCCCTACTCTGGAGAGTATTTGGGAGTTATATTTGAGGATGGGTACCCGACTGGAGTAGAGTACGTCATTTCCACCTGCAGGATTCCTCTCTTTCTGAGATGGAGGATGGGAGCTCTATTTAGGAGAAACGTCTTTATCGAAAGCACTACTGAGGAGAGTTCCATATGCCGATCTTGCCTCCTGCCAGGCGTTATTGGCTGTTTTAGCGATCACCGTCATTGACATCCCATTGATGGGGATTGACAGCTTTACATTGTCAGAGGGCCCCTGTTCTCAGGAGATGTTCCAGCATTGATGGATCCCTCGTACGATTGGAGCTTAAACCCACGCCACACAGTTTATGGGGGATATGGTTCCAGGATCCGTTATGATGACTGATTGGCTAGCCTGTGTCAGAGAGCCGACTCATGTGACACAGATTGATAGACTAACTCGACAGCTGGACCGGTCACATCTTTTCATTCAGCATTTGGGTAGAGATCTTGCAGAGGTAGATACTTTTGATCCTTCCAGCTCTGCCGCTGGTCCCTCAGGTGACCCATATGGTTTTACCGGCACAGATCCTCCTTTGTATCTTCCTGACATCCACAGCAGATAGAGATCCGGTGACTCGGGAGGAGTTACATCAGTGGGCGATGTCGATGATGTGAGACATCGACACTCTTGACTTTTCTAATGTATTTCTTGCTATCTCTTTTGATAGGCATCATTTGTATGTTGGTTAGCCGCTTTGTTTCCACAATTTTTAGCGTACATAGATGTATTAGATGATGATATACTTAGGAATGTATGTACAGTTTTCCATTTCCTATACCATATTTCCATCTATTGTATCATTCATGTTATTATGTTATGCATATGTATGTATGTCCAGAGATATTCAGCATTGACCCCTGGATGGTCTTATAACACAGCCCGTACAGATGTCTTCTTCGATAGTTAGCCGTATTGATCATACCCCACCATTTATGGTGGTAGCTAGTATGCGTTCATGGTATGATAGTATATCACCATCAGACATGGTGATCGTAGATGATTTGCTGCAGCATACTATGACCTTACTGATGTTTTAGGTTCCTCCAGGATTTGTAGAGGGCATGCTAGAGCACTGGGTACCGGACATACAGGTATTTAGATTTGGGACCCATGAGTTGACTCCTACTTTGGAGGAGTATGCACGATTGACGATGCTGCCTCTGGACAGACCTTGCATGCATATGGTGATGGGAGATATGAGTAGACAGTTCATGACTCTCACAGGATTGAGGCGCATAGTGGTGCAGGATGAGATTACATCCGGCCATGTGATATCCCAGCATTTCCTTTTTGACAGGTTTGGCTCTGAGGACAGCTATGCACGACATTCTGGGGATTTCACCACACCGGAGGATCATTGGCGTTCAGCTAGAGTAGATGTACTGCTTCTATGCGTATTGTCATACGTCTACATGCCGCGGTACATGGATGAGCTAGATATCGGCCTCGTCATGGTAGTGAGAGCTCTCAGGGAGGGTCATACCATTGTACCGATGATCATCGCAGAGACCTTGAGGCCAGCTACATATTTCTGCACTTATCCGGTAGGAGTATTCACAGGTAGCTCGGTCATGTTGTACGTGTGGTTTATGTCACACTTGAGACCGATTGGCACATTTAGACGGCAGGGGTTTTGTTTCACCCATGATATAGCCATGTCATACTCTTTTCAGCCTGCGGAGTATACAGATGCTGCATCATGGTCAGCTTTTGTGGCAGGGATTAGAGATCCATTTACCATATTGCCGTGTTCAGGGCTTAGTTCACCCTACAGCTTCATTACTCATGCTTTAGGCATGGATTATCTCCCTCTGGCTGGATTGAGGGACATGATCACTTACCCCCCATTGGCCGTGATGGGTCAGTTTGACTAGTTCTAAGATTTTCACCCGTATGAGGGGGCAGTGAGTTAGCGCTTCGCGTCACACCGTTTGTCAGCGGAGGATAGATCCAGGTTATATGCCTGTTGGGATCGTGAGAGTTGGTGAGTTTTCATCGATCATCCAGTTTGTTCTGCAGTATTCCGCATGGATGGAGCAGAGATCGCGCGGTACTGGAAGTATCCACAAGGGTGAGGATTGATTCTCGATGATGAGGAGCCTATAAAGGACGTTGTTATTCGCCGACCGATGATTTGATTTGAAGTGGGCGACATTTGTGATGGATTCTCCCACCCCGAAAGTGCCACTTTATACTCGATGATTCGACCTGACATTTGGAGCAAGAGCTTACATCTGATGACCTATGATAGAGATCAGGCTAAGGCCGCGATGTTGATAACTCTTGATGAGAGAGATAATGCTCTGTTAGAGAGGGATAATGCTAGATCAGCCAAGGATGTATTGATTAGAGAGCGGGATGCCGCCTTATCTGCTAGGGATGTGGCCATTGCAGATAGCACTTCCATTAGATCCATGATGACCGTCAGTCTAGCCGACATAAGTGCTTACATTGATGAGCATTTTGCCACCATGCAGTTAGCATCTGATCTACTAGCTCGTGTAGATACCCTTGGGTAAGAGCTTGTAGTGCTTCCTCTATCTTCAGAGAGGGATGCTATGCTAGATCTGATAGTCCGCATACACACAGATCTGTAGATAGCTTTGTATTTTCCTACACAGACTAGCTTAGCCATTTTGTCATGTAAAGCACAGATGTATATATCAAAGAGTATTATATATGGTAGGGAAATATATTTTGATTCACTTACCTTTTAGTTATGCCTTGATACTTGCTTGATGTTTGCCTGTTTCTCCAAGGCCTTGTGATCTTGATGCATTCTGAACTTATCCTAGATAGATAGACATTGAGACGTCGCAAGGTCTCTCAGAACGGATCGTTGATTTCTGTATATCCCTTCCATCTTTGGTGTCTTGCGACTGATATTTGTATGGAAAATTGGAGAGGAGGATGGTTTCTTCCTCTCTGAGATTGACCGCACCACATATGGTCGCCAGTACTTCTATTTGTGAGAAGCCTAGTTAATTCAATCTCTTATGGGTTGGTATTGCTCTTTGAGGCACAATCGCAGCTTAGATGGTCATCGAATCTTCTATTTGTGAGAAGAGGTTGGGTAATTCCATCCCTTTGATCTAAACCGATGAAATGGGGCAAACTGAAGATTGATCCCAGTACAGTGTGACAAGTATATTGTTCTGGTAGGGGTTAGACTGCACCATGAATGGCTGCCTACGTACTCCTATTGAAGAGGAGATCAAGTCTGCGTAGTTCGAACCTAGTGTAGGAGGTTCAACGCTGAATGCGGAAGGTAGAAGGGTGTAGAAGTATTTTTGTAGTTTTCTGTTGTTTTGTAGAGAAAAGGTAGAAATGTTTTTGTTGTTTTTATTTATTGCGATCAGGCCATATAGCATATGGTTGCCTACGTACCCCCGGGTATTAGGGAGATCAGGTCGACGTAGTTCGCCCCTCAGGACGAATTGAAGGCGAAGAGAAGTGTAAATCCCATACGCATGCTATAATGCGGGGAGAGGAAAGTTTAATCCCATAATGGGGACAAACTGCAAGTGGGTAAAAATTTTGATCCCGTCTTCAGGACAAACTGCAGGTGTAGAAAAGTTTAATCCCGTCTTCAGGACAAACTGCAGTGTGAAAGGTTAAATCCCGTCTTCAGGATAATCAAAATTGTGAAAGGTTAAATCCCGTCTTCAGGATAACCGAGATTGTATGAAAGGTTTGAAATGAAGTGAAACCAGGCTGCTGGTTTGAAGTGTATGTTTCCCTGAGGGGCAAAAAAGTATGTAGAAAGGGTTCAAAACCAGGATGTTTGTTTGATGGTAACTTCAGACATAGTACCGTTTCACAGTGTCCGAGTTGATATGCTGTGGAAATTCATTGCCATCCATTTCCTGCAATTTGAGAGCACCTCTTGTCAATACTTCCTTGACAATAAATGGGTCTTCCCAGTTAGGAGCGAATTTTCACTTAGATTGATCTTGGTTGTCAATGATCTTCTTCAAAACCAAGTCATGTTGCTTGAATTGCCGTAGTCGGACTTTTCTGTTGTAAGATCATGCGATCCTTTGCTGATATAACTGACCATGGAAGATTGTCGCGATTTGCCTTTCGTCTATCAAAGACAATTGTTGATACATGTCTTGTACCCATAGGTCTTCATCCAACTGAGCATCCATCAATACTCTGAGGGATTCCATTTCCACTTCTATGGGGAGCACTGCTTCCATCCCATAGACTAATGAGTAGGGGGTTGCCCCAGTGGAAGTTCGCATGGAAGTTCTGTAGACTAATAAAGTCAGAGGCAAGAGGTCAGGCCATCCTTTGTGGTTGGCGGACATTTTCTGCATGATCTTTTTGATGTTTTTATTAGCCGCTTCAACAGCACCATTCATCTTTGGATGGTAGATGACGGAGTTGAGATGTTTGATGTGGAATTTTCTGCATAAATCCTCCATCATTTTATTGTTGAGGTTCTTAGCATTGTCTGACACAATGACCTCTGGTTGTCCATATCGACAGATGATATTATTTCTGATGAAAGCAATGATAACTTATTTAGTAACTTTGGGGAAGAAAGCTGCTTCTACCCATATGGTGAAGTAGTCGATCATGGTGAATATGAATCGATGTCCATTACTGGCTTTGGGCTCCATGGGCCCGATCACGTCCATTCCCCACATTGAGAAGGGCCATGGCGAACTCATATTATGGAGTTCCCTTGTAGGGGTGTGGATATCATTCCCATGAATCTGGCATTGGTAGCACCTCTTGACGTGATCATCACAGTCAGCTTTGAGTGTAAGCCAATAATGCCCCGTTCTGAGGATCTTCTTGACAAGTAGGGGTCCGCTCATATGTGGGCCACATACTCCACCATGGATCTCATCCATGAGTCTCTGAGCTTGGTCTTTGTCTAGACATCTGAGGAGACCTAATCCTACATCTCTTTTGTAGAGTGCATCTCTGCTCAGGTAGAATTTCATAGCAAGTCGATGAATCCGCCTTTTCTCGATTAGGCTTCTTACTCGGTGGTGTAGATCCATCTCGTAGATACTCCTTGATGTGCTGATACCAAGGGTTATGAATGGGAGGTACCTCATCTGATACTTTTCCAATGTAATTCCCATAGATTGGGGCTTTTTGTAGGGCAAACATGATGCATGGCATGTTTTCCTTGTCCAGTATGTAAACCAAGGAGGCCAACGTTGCTAATGCATCTACAAAATCATTCCTATTACGAGGAATGTGTAGAAAGGAGATTTCTTCGAACTCCAAAGCCATCTGTAGAACTTGCCGATGGTAAGGCAACAAATGTAATTCTTTGGTTTGATAGATTCATGTGGATTGCTTTATTACCAATTAGGAATCCCCAAAGATAGTTAACCGCCTGATGCCCATTGAACGGGCAAGTTTTAGCCCCATGATACAGCCTTCATACTCATCTGTGTTGTTGGTGCTAATAAACTGCAATTTGACGGCGACCGGATACAGCTCCCCTGTACTGGATAGTAAGATAGCTCCAACTCCGGAGCCTTCTGAATTAACAACCCCATCAAAATACATTTTCCACTTATGGCATGTATCGTACTGATGTTGTAATTGAACAATCATTACCCCTTCATCGGGAAAGTACGTTTCTAAGGGTTTGTAATCCCCTGTAGGTGCGACGACCAATTGATCCGCAATTCCTTGACCTTTAACAGATTTTTGCGTCACGTAGACGATGTCAAATTGCTTTAGGATCAACTGCCATCTGGACATTCGACAATTCAGTATGGGTTTACTGAATACATATTTGAGAGGATCCATGCGGGATATGAGATGAGTTGTGTGACCATGGAGGTAATGTTGTAACCTCATGGAAGCCCATGCTAAAGCACAACAAGTCTTCTCGATCAAAGTGTACTTATGGTCATTGATGCTGAATCTTTTGCTGAGGTAATAGATAGCTCGTTCATGGCCTCTATTGTCTTTTTTCCCTAGCATGCAGCCCATAACATTGTCATTTATGGACAGGTACATGAATAGGGTAACATCATCCATAGGAGGTACCAAAATAGGAGTGTTAATCAGTTGCTCTTTAATGGTAAGGAAGGCTTTCTGACACTCATCGTTCCATTTCATGGATGAGTTCTTCCTTAACAATTTGAAGATAGGCTCACAGGTTGCTGTGAGTTGAGAAATGAATCTGCTAATGAAGTTGATCCTTCCCAAAAATCCTCGTATTTCCTTCTCTGTCTGAGGAATGGGCGTTTCCTTGATGGCCTGGATTTTGGTAGGATCCAGTTCAATCCCTTTGTGGCTGACTAGGAAGCCTAGCAACTTGCCTGACTTAACACCAAAGGTGCACTTGGCGGGATTCAACTTCAAGTTGTACTTATGCAACCTGTTGAATAACTTTGTGAGATGGTCTAAGTGGTCATCCTCCTTCCGGGATTTGACAATGATGTCATCCACATAGATCTCTATCTCCTTGTGCATTAAATTGTGGAAAAGAGCCATCACAGCTCGCTGATAGGTTGCCCCAACATTAATGAGGCCGAAGGACAACCGTCTATAGCAAAAAGTTCCCCAAGGCGTGATGAAAGCAGTTTTCTCACGATCTTCCTCAGCGACTATAATTTGATGGTACCCCGCAAAGCAATCAGCAAAGGAGTACATGCCGTATTGAGCGGTATTGTCAATAAGAATGTGGATAAAAGGCACGGGAAAGCTATCTTTAAGGCAAGCTTTGTTCAAATCCATGTAATCCACGTAGACTCGAACCTTTCCCCCTGGTTTAGGCACGAGAACAATGTTGGATATCCACTTCGGATATGTAGACACCATGATGATGCCAGCTTTAAATTGTTTCACAATTTCCTCTTTGACTTTTAAACTCCACTCCGGTTTCAATCGCCTGAGTTTTTGTCTAACTGGCTTGAATCCTTCTTTAATGGGAAGGTGATAAAGAACAATGTCAGTGGACAAACCCACCATGTCTTTATGAGACCATGCAAACACATCCTAGAATTGGGTTAATAGCGCAACCATGTCATTCCGCTGATTTGTGGTAAGGTCTAAACCAATCTGGATTAGCTTAGGGTTGTCTAAGGTTCTAAGATTGAAAGGAGTGGTTTGATCAAGATTGGGTTTGGGTTTGTCTACGACCCATTCCTTAATCTCTTGAGGTGTTTCAATGTCCTCTTGGATGTCCATCAAGTTTGAGTCCAACTTTGCATCAAAGTTACAGGACTTGTGGAGAGAAGGCATGTCATCAGCAAAGACAGGCATATCTAAATTCAGAGTCCTAAACCAAAAGATTCTTTCACTTAATATATGCAACCGTTTGATCATACAAAAGTGTTAGCATATACGTGATAAAATAACTGCTACTGATGTAAAGGAAAGCATGCAATTAAAGTTATCTACAGGGCAGAGGGATTTTTTGCCCATTTTACCCTCGTTGACCAATGCATGGAGTGCTGCTCCAATTATAGAGGGAAAAGTCCTGAAGGACTGCAGTGATGGAAGGATCGTCCGTGTCTTCCTTCTCCCGAATGATAACCATGACATCTGGGCAATCATCGTCTAGGGTATATCTATTTGTATGTTCATCATAAACAATGACGCAAATGCCTGCCATCATCAAGGCAAGGTCATGTTTATGTTTACGTTCCTTTCCTTCCGCTTCGGGATCAGGAATCAGCACCTCTTTAGCTTTGATTGGCACTAGTTTCGAAAATAGCATAGCCACAGCATGGGCTTGCACCTTTATTAGAGATTGCAATAGCTCATGAGGTAAAGGCATAGAAAATTGCCGTGCGGCGGAAGTTTGAGGAACCTGCCATGCTTATGAGGATTCCTGTATCTGGAACTAGAAAAATAACCTAGCCCAGCTGTTCCAATTTGACTGGACAGTTGGATAGGGTGCTTAATAACCAGTTGATCCTTACCAAGCCCTTGTCCAGGTTGATGACCCAATAATATCATTTCTTGAGTGGCTGACATAACCTCGGCAGAAATTTTTGGTACAGGAAGTGGCGCTCCCATAGAGTGGTATTGCGTGTTACTCACTTTCAAAGTATGGAAACTGGCCGGCTCAACTTCTGAATTGAAACTGATAACTGGTAGAATTCCTTGTTCAGGACAATCCGGCTCAGCATTGATAGTGACTAGACTATTGTTGATGATGTATTTGAGTTGTTGATGTAGCGTGGAGGGAACGACTCTAGCCATGTGTATACATGGTCTCCCCAATAACAGGTTGTATCCTGAGTCGATCTTGAAGACGTGGAAAGATACATGGAATGTATTTGGACCAATCTCAATTAGCAATTCAATCTTTCCGACGACATTTTTTTGGGATCAATCAAAAGCTCAGATGACCGTATGGCTGCTTTGGATACGCTTGAGATTGATATTCATCTTTACCAAGGTGGCATAAGGACAGATATTCAGGAATGAGCCTCCATCTATCAATACTCCTGCTAGCATATACCCGGAAGACAACACTGCGATGTGCAATGGCTTGCAATGACCGGTCCCTTCGGGAGGTATGTCGTCATCAGTGAAGGATATCACATTGTTGTTGAAAATGTGATCAACCAAATGTTAAAATTTTTTCACATCCACTGATTTTGGCAAATAGGCTTCTTCTAAAACCTTCAGCAAGATCTTTCGATGATCCTCGGAAGAGAAAACCAAATCCAGTATCAAAATCTGTTATGGAGCTTCTTGCAAGCTTAAAACCACTTTGGCTTCATTATGACCCATAGTACGGAGGAATATTTCAATCTTCTCCATGGGAAATTTCCCCTTTGCTTCGCAAGTAGGTTTAATAACCCGTTGAGGAAGGTATAGTGGATTTTTTTTCGACACTGTAGCAGTAGTATGAGACGTGGATCCTTCAGCTTCTCCATAATTCCATGGAACTTTATGCAAGATGACAATAGGATGTTATAGTCTGCAAGGTAAAGGAATTGGCTCTGGTGCGGCCACTTTCAAAGGATTGTCAGCTCCTTTGAGTTGAATTAGTTGTATGGGAAATACTTTGATAGTCTCACCATCCACTTCAGAGATAACTACAACTGATCCCTTCCATTGGGTAGCGCATGCATTCTGACCCTTGAGTTGTACAGTGTAATCATCCGCTATTTGCAGGACACCGCTATTTATAAGATTTGAATAAGATGGCGGAGTGCCCTACATTCTTCTGTGCTGTGACCGCGAGAATGTGAATGATATTGACACATTTCATCAGGATTTAACCGCCCTGAGTGGGGATTGATCGGAGGCAGAAGGAATGTGATTCTTCCTTCATTGATCAACATTTGAAGTATCTCCTCCATAGACTGGCCCAGATAGGTGAATTCCCTTTGATTGGCAAAATCCCGATGGGCTTTAGCACTTGCTCGCTTTGCAACCTTATCCTCCATAGCTTCGTTTTCTGAAGGTGTTGATGGAGCATTTATAACAAATGGAAGGAGATAAACATGCTCCTACCTAATTAATTGGCGTGTGATTTGATGCTGGTGGGTCACCAGTTCTTCCAATTCCTCAATTTGTTTGCAAAGAGCTTTCATCTTTCGTTCCATGGTAAACTGGAACTTTGCATAATCCCATTTGTCAACACCATCTTTGATGGGTTGGGATGATTCGCTGTTAGAATTGGAACCTTGTACAGTGCTCCAACTGATCATGTTGACCTCTTCTTCTTTGTGTTGAGGAAGAGGGTTGTCTTGTACATGAGGTTGATCAAATTTGGTGACTACAATCTCACCGTTGTCTATCATATCCTGAATCTTATGTTTCAAGGACCAACAATCTTGAGTATCATGTCCAGGTGCCCCGGCATGATAAGCACACTTCTGAGTAGCATTAAAACCCCTCCCGTTAGAGTTGGCTGGTAGAAAAAGATGTGTAATTTTCTTATGAGCAGTCAGAAGAGCAAGAATATTCTCGAGCGAATCCCCTAAGGGTGTGAACGTTCGAGGTCGCTTTACTTCTCCACTTTTAGGCAATGGAGGGTTTGAAGGTTGTGATGGAAAAGGGGAGTAGTTTCTCCTCTGCATAAGCATGCTTGGATTGCCTTTTTGTCCTTGTAGTATCAAGGAAACATCCTCCTCTTTCTTTTTATGGACCCTCCGGGGGTTATTTCCATAAGATCCGGACTGGATGTTCCCATTTCAGCCATCTCGCCATGTTTGATCATTTCAGAAAATGGTTTGCCAATACCAGCTAGAACTCTTTCATAGAAAGGAGCTTCCTGTACATCTATTAAGGTCATGACCATTTCTAATTCTGTCATGGAATGAATAACTTGAGCAGCAAGGCGCCTCCACCTTTGAGCATACTCTCTAAATGACTCATTTGACTGTTTCTTAACCTTGGTGATTTGGTACCGGTCAGGAGCCATCTGAGATTGGAAACTGTATTGAGTGAGGAAGGTGTGAGCCAGTTCTTCCAAGCTATGGATCTTAGAGTTGTCTAATATGGTATACCATGAACGGGCTTCTCCAGTCAGAATTTTCTGATACAGCTGCATTCTGAGCCTTTCATTTTCTGCGTAAGACCCAAGTTCTCCAATAAACACCTTTAAATGTGTGTAAGGATCCCCTAATCCGTCATATTTTTCAAAATCAGGGGTCTTGAATTTCTCTGGATATTGAACACCAGGGAATATGCAAAGGTCTATATATGAAACACTGTCCTGTGTTCCAATCCCTTTGAGAATGTGAATGGTTTCCTCCATTTGAAGGACCTTCTTCCTGATGTCACCCGTGTCTGGATCTCATTTGAGATGGGTTCCTTCAGGGTCTGGGTTGGTTGTATCCAACTGTTGTTCTGGAATTGTTTTTTCCAGACCCTGAACTCCCCCTTGTATAGAGGATTCTGTATGTATAGGTATCTTCGTACCCTAAGTAGACTGGTGCAATTCTTTTAGTATAACGGCCAAGTCTATGATTTGTTTACTCAATCCGTCAAATTCTTCTCGAGAAACAGGATTAGACTATTCGGAAGAGGACATGATTGGTCAGAGCTCGTGGCCTTTTTGGATTTTGATAATGATATGAGCCCAATTACTTCCTTACAAAAGACTTACGTAGTTTAGTCTTAGGGTAATATAAATGTTATCATAACATGTCCGTTTTAGGAATTTATCCTGCAAAACTGGTTGTTAATTGATAACATGTCATGCATGCACAGATATTCTTCATATTTTCCATTACATATGAAGGAACATGGAATAAAATTACAAGTGAATGCTTTTACAAGTAATTGAAAATGGAAAGCATGAAAAAACTTTCCTCTGCGTTTGGTTTATCAGAGGTTGACCTATCCTAGGGTTTCTCTCATGGCTTTTCGGCATGAAGGTTCCCATATCATCACAATCTACTTGACCGGAAGTTAATCCGGTTGTTCAACTGGAGCGAATCTAGGTGGTGCCTTTCTTGAGCCCTGAGGAATTATTCTTCCCACGAGTCCAGTAATCAAACACCGACAGGATAACCTTCTGGTGGAGGGACCATATAACATACATTCACATACAACGTGTCTCACCGTTTATGCAAAATGATGACATGTGCGAAGCACTAATATCACAGATAGATATTTAGTAGTGCAGTAATTAAGATGCATTCATACACATTCATCAGAAATGTAAATGCAACATTCACACACACAAGCATATAACAATTTTGAAAAGCTTGTAATAGCGGCTTAAGCCCTCTTACTGGAGTCCCCAGCAGAGTCGCCACCTGTCGACGTCGGGATTTTTGAGTGTCCCTTTTCGTTACTTATTCTTTGGTGTTCTCATGTTAGTGTGAGATTTGTTTGAAAAAACAAGTAAAAAAGGTCCGACATTTATAATGTCGACGATTGGACTTTAAGAGTGGTCAGTTGGTGTATTTAACTGGTTGCACCAACGCAACCGAAAAGGCTTGCACATTGACCTAGTGTTTTGACACTGCTAAACGGGTCTGTGAAACCGAGATTCATTTCGGGTCCGGGGGTTTGATTATGCGGAGGGAAGGTGTTAGGCACCCCTCGACATCTGTGTTACCACGGTGACCTCCACTTTTCAAAGAAATTGTTATATAAATCTCTCTCTGTGTGTGTGGATCAATGTGCAAATATTTGAAAGCAGTGCGAGGCCTCGTTCGCACCTATATACACAAGGTTTGAATTTTATAGAAAAATTTAGTTTTAACCAAGATGTAGCAATGACATTTTGTAAAAGAGGTTTTTCAAACCCTGTGCTCAATAGGAATTGAGACCTTTTCATACTTCCATTTTATTGTTAAATGTCCGACTTGTTTGCTTTTATTTTCGAGATGTGAAGAGTTCTCGAGAAAATAATATCTGTGATCTTTAACTCCTCATGGGCATGACAAACCCATCCAAGGAAATTCAAACACCGTAAAATAATCTACAAAAGCTACTGTTAACCTAAAAATGTCCATCATGGGAACTCAATCTAGATTCAATAAACTGAACCTGTGATCACATGATTCCTAGGCTCACATGATACTGTCATTTCTCATCATAACTCTAGAGGTAAATAAATCTTTGTACCATCTAAAATCAGTTAGAGTGGGACAAGTAAGATTGCTTAATTGATCATGAATTCTTTCTGTAATATTACTAGGGGTTCCAACAAAATGTTTAATTATTGTAAATATTAAAGTATTGACTCCATTAGGAAGACCAATACCAGCATCTTCATCAAAGATGGGATTGCCTTCACTATCTCTTTGAATAACATGAACAATGTATATTCTAATATCTTCTGTGAGATGTTTTTCCCACCAAGACCTAAGAATACCTGTAAAACCACTAGCTAATAATTTAACTATATCTGGTTGAGATAAAGTGTTGAATTTGGTAATATAGCTATTGGCTACCATAGACATGTGATTAAGTTTATTAAGAATTTCTTGTTCACTAAATCCATATATATTCCATTCATAAATTTTATTAGAGGACACAGAAAATTGTTTATCTAGATTTCTCTCTTCGAATTGCAAATCCGGAGGAGTTGGTCTGGAATACCAATTTCTGGTAATACTTGTATTATTAACAATTAATTTATTTAATTGGTCATTAAGGTTTGAAATAGATGAGTGGTCAGAAGAACTTTCATTATTATCATCAGATTCTACCTGATCGATAACAACAATAGTTCCACTTGGACCGGGATCTGTTTTAAGTTTTTTAAATAATTTTTCAATAGATTGGACTAATTCGTCATCTTTATTAGGCAAACTTAAATTATATCTGTTTTCTGGTAAATTTATTAAAGGTTGTTCAATTTTTGAATCAGGTTTTTTAATAATACCTTCCTCAAATCTTTCTTCAATTCTATCAAGCTATTTTCCTACTGTTACTAGATATTGATTACTAAAGTTTAATTGTTCAATTATTTTTTTATCGTTATTAGTTCCATCAGGTATTTTGAAGGGACTAGATATAACTGAAGTGTTTTTAACTAGAATTAGAACTGTTTCTAAGGGAGGATGACTAGACGATACTTTAGATCTGTCTTCTTTAATCCATTGAGTTTTACTAATAACATTACATTTACTTTGATATTGTTCATACCAATCATAAAAAGTAATGTTAATCTCTTCATTTTCAATAAATCTTTTCCATCTATTTACTATCTTATCTCTTTCCTTTTCAATTGGGTGATTAGATCTGAATAAATGTCTTTTTTCTTTATTAGATTTTGAATTAAAATCTTTAACTAAGTTATCTCAATCCAACACAAAATCCTTTTTAATGACTCTTAATTGACTATGAATTGGGGCATTAAAATTAGATTATGTGGGGTAAACAGAGGATGCCAGAGAAGAAGAATCTTCATCTTCAACGGTATCATTCTGAGTATAACAGGGATGACTAACTTGTCCTTGATTAAGGATTCCTTTAAGTTTGATATCCCTAGGCGGAAGATCACTTAGGACTTCAGTATCTCTTCTAGTGTGGATAACTGAAGGGACTGAAGAACTGGAAATGTCTTCAATAATAACTGGTGTTCTAAATACGTTCAAAAATCGATTTTAACAGTTCCCATCGAAAAAGCTGTTGGATGTTCTCAATATTTAACGAATTGTTAACTATGGGCTGTTGTGGTAATTCTTTTGGTAAAGTCCATTGATTAGGTAAGTTAATATCCTTCCAAAGAATTGTTCTTGGGATTTGGATATTAGCATCACTAGTTGAACTTTGAATTAAAAGCTGTTTGATCTTTTGGACTTTTATTAAGAGCATGAACGTTTAAATTTGACTTCATTGTCTTATAATAAATCTCGTAAATCAAAGCAATGGGTTCGAGATCCTTCAATCATTTGAGTAATCTCTCCATCGCTTTAATATTTAATGATAAAGCTTTAAATAAGTTTTGATCACTAAGACTCAAGGTGAAATCGGAAAACAATTGAAATGGATAGGTCCATTATGTAAACTTGCTTCCATGGCACCAATTATCTTTGGGATAATAATTTAAAAATCTAGCATCTCTAAGATGTAGGTAGATTGATGAATTAATTCCTTTTCTATTAAGAGGTTTAACTCGCAACTGAACAAGACCTATATGAATAAAATTGTAACCTTTCTTTCTACGTTTTTTAATAACTTCTAGTGATAAAAGACTACAATTTTCGTATTCTTTGTTGATTGCATAAACTCTTTCAACTGTTTTGACATTATAGTCAGTTTTAAATTTATCTGAAAAAGTTGACTGATAAATTTCTTTTGGAGATACCCTAGGTATATTCCAATCGTTTAAAACTTGATTAATGTTTTCATAATTATGTTCTTCTTGGTTCACTATGTTCAGCACAGAGGCAAAAGTGACACATTAATCAAGAGAGCTAGATCTGAATAACCTACTATCTTCGACTGCTTTCAAAATAAATTCTCACTCAAGGTTCATTCATACATACCCCGTTTACCCAAAGTAGACTCATACCTATGTTCTATAACCCGACACTGCTCACACCCTGGAGACTTACAAAGGTTAGACACGAACTAGGTGGACTACAGGTAAGTAAGGTGACTTCAGAACTTTGATGAAGAAGATAATTTTGAAAGAGAAAAGAGAAGTTTGATTAAAAAGATCTTACTAAACAGTTACTAACCACAAACAACTTGGCTCTGATACCATAAGAGGGCGGAAGGAGAAGATAAAGAAAGAAGAACTAGTGCGCATACAAACATAATTAAATTACTAGATAAAAACAATTTTATTGATGATAACTCAAACTATTTACAAGTCGAACAACTGATATGACTTACAAGTTTACTGAAATAAGAACATTAGATGTAGAGGGGTTAAGTAGGCTAAATCAGCGGTTGAGGCTAAAGATTTATCAGAGAAGGAACTCTGAGTCTTTCTAAGTCTGCTGAAACCAAATGAATTCGATTTCCTTTTATAGAACAAGGAAACGAACTGTTACAAAATTACTATTACAATAACTGGGGTAAAGTAAAAGTAAGAAAATGGATCTTGAGCATCCTGAAGGCTGATCGTGCCATAAGGATCATAATCACCTTCGTCTTCGAGTTCTTGACTAGAATTTTCTCCTCTGGGCTGAGAAAAAGCTTTGTCTGACTCTTCGCGTAACTGATCAAGTCTTAAATGAATAGCATCAGCAAGACTCCTTAATTCAGAACTAGAGTAGTCAGATATATTAGTAACTTTATCAGAAGAAGGTGAAACAATTGATTTTTCTTTTGACTTATCAACTATTTTAGTGGTTGATTTACTAGAAGATGCAACGGCAGAGACCGTGGCGACTGGAGGAGTGTTTACTGGAGGAATCAATAGAGGAGAAGGCGGAAATTCTTTCTGAACCTGGCCAACTATTCTATCAACTCCGAATTTATCCCACCATTTAATGGAAAAACGGCGAGAGACGCAGGAAATAGGGGAAAGATAAGTCTGAGCAGTCCTAATTCCAATGGACGACGGAGACTGAAATACTGTGACTTCTTGGGTAGCTGAAACGACATATTGCCATTTGAGAATTCAAGGGATTTTATATTTACTACAAAATATAAGGAAGACTGGAATTTCCTCATATTTGGAATGATAATTACTATGATGACAAAAATGTTCTAATTGGGCAAGGAGCGGTTTGGGGAAAATGTCGTGGCACAAACCATACCTTGTCCACCAAAGGATGAACCACTTGGGGAATTGACTCTTGAACTTGTGGTCAAACTGAAAGAACCATGAATGACTATGATCTTCATTTTGATGAAGCTTGATTTTGTGCCATGCCTCAATATAATCATAATAGCAGAAAGAACTATTTTGATTAGAGAGTGACTTGAGATCTGATGGATGACTACCCCAATCGGACAGATTGAGAACTTGTTTAATATACAACGAATGATAAAGGAGTTTTGATTTATCATCGTTGGCATAAATTGGTTTAATGAAGACTGACTCTGTTTCAATAAGAATGTCCCTATAATACACAAGTGACTTATAAGGAGCGAGAGGGAGAAAATGCCATCCAGAAGGGAAAAACTGGGCAGCTAATTGAATTGGGTCATTCTTGGGTTTCATAGGTAACTCAATATGGAATAAGTGCTGTTCAAAAACATGACGATAATCAGACACTGGATGACTAGGTTTTGATGAAGTAGCTTGAGATTGACTAGCGAAAATATCAAAAGGTTTGGGTTGACTAGTAAAAACTGAAGAGTAGGGCTCGGGGACTGTACCAAGCACCTGAAATTTATTATGTGTAATACATATATTCGGATGAGGAACAACAGTTCCTTTTGATTAATTAATCGGATCCGTGAAGTAAGCCATGACCACGAGAAGATGAACCTCCTCGTACACTCATGATGCTGCAATAGTACTTGTGTTAATAAACTCACGAGTGAGAAAATCTTGAACTGAGTTGTTACTACCTTTAATATATTCAATATCAAAATCAAAAATGCTTAAAATAGCTTGCCATCTAGCGAATGAATGCTTAGAGGCGACATTTTCAACGTCTTTTTCAAGAATAAATTTTGCTGACTTACAATCTATTCTAACTAGGAATTTTTGATTTAATAAATCTCTCTGAAATTTTTTAATACATAAAACTAATGATAAAATCTCTTTTTAATAGTCTTTGTATTTTTTAACTGTGTAGGGTTCCATGCGCCGGAATAGAAACGAACAATTTGTTCATCGGAAGTAATGGTTAACTTTTGTTTGAGTATGCCACCGAAGCCAATGTCAGAAGCATCGGTTTCAACTATTTTGAAAGCTGAATCGTTAGAGATGCCAAGGCAGGGCAAAACTTTAACATACTTTTTAACTTGTTGGACGACAGAAGTATGAATGTCAGTCCATGGAGGTGGATTACTTTGTAAGCGCTGAAAGAGAGACTTACAAATCTTCCTGAGGTTCTTGTAAAACTGGCCAATATAATTGAGCGAGCCAAGAAACGTCTGTAGCTGATTCTTGTCGGTAATCTTATCTGGGAACCGGTCAGCGAATTGAATAGCTTTGTCAATTGGCCGCGTGAGTCCATGATAGAGGATTAATCCGAGAAATCTGACTTTAGTCAGAAACAGACTACACTTGGAAGGGGAAAGGACAAGACCATTGGTTTAACCCTTTTGAAGAATGAATTTAAATGTTTAATATGTTCTTCAATAGTCTTGGAGAATACAAGGATATCATCAATGTATACAATAATAAAATGACTGAAGGGATTCAAAATATTATTAAGAATATTCTGAAATTCACTTGGTGCATTTTTAAGTCCAAATGACTGAACATTCCATTCGTAGTGTCCAAACGGAGTGGTGAATGCAGTTTTGTACCTATCATCGGGATGAATAGCAACTTGCCAGAATCCAGACTTAAGGTCAAATTTACTAAAGATGGTAGAGACACTTAACCTACCAAGGAGATCATCCTTGTTTGGCAAAGGGTACCTAATCCACTCTAAAACTTTGTTTAATGGCTTATAATTAATGACTAACCGAGGGACACCACGCTCCTTTTCATCTTCATTATTAACATAGAAGGCTGGGCAAGACCATGGTGACTTGCTATGTCTAATTAAACCCTTACTGAGAAGATCATTAATTTCATTTTTACATAACTCCATTTGCTCATGACTCATTTGAATAGGCCTAGCTTTAGTGGGAATGAGATGTTCTTTAAATTCTTTAGCATAGGGTAATCTAACTGTGTGTTTCTTCCTATGCCAAAAAGCATTGGGAGAATCAGAACATAAATTTTTTATTAAATAATCTTTTAATTCTTTTATTTTTTCTTGAACTCTGTTACTCTTTAGTTTTTCTTCAACTTGTTGATACCTAACTTCTTCTTTAAGAAAATTTAAGTGGGTAACTTTACAATTTAATAGATTCAATGAATTAGAAATTGATTCTTCTTGAATAAATTTTAAATCTCTTTCTTTTGGTTTAATTAAAAATTTAAATGTAATTTTCTTTCCTAAATGTTCACAACTTAGACCTTTATTACTGTCATTTCTCATCATAACTCTAGAGGTAAATACATCTTTGTACCATCTAAAATCACTTAGAGTGGAACAAGTAAGATTGCTTAATTGATCATGAATTATTTATGTAATATATATATATATATATATATATATATATATATATATATATATATATATTGTGTGTGTGCATCATCAACCACCACAAAGCAACTCCATGGGGATCGAAATGTAAATAAAGCGAAGAATGCTATCAATCGCCACAGTAAACTCCAAATGCGAGACAAAATGTAAATAAAGATGTAAAAAAGTGATCAACTCGCCACGAAGTGAACTCCCGAAAAGTGTAATGAAATGTAAAAAAGTTGTAAAAAGCCACGGAGAAACTTTGTGCTTGGCGAATGTATGTAAATATATATATATATATATATATATATATATATATATATATATATATATATATTTTGTACATATATATATATATAAGCGATAAACGCACTTGGGATGTAAATCCAGGCTCATCTGGATATATTCGACAACAATTATATATATAAGTATATATATATATAAAAGCAATTAAATGCACCTGGATGTAAAATCCAGGCTCATCGAGAGAAGTCGACCACAGCTTTATATATATATATATATATATATATATATATATATATATATATATATATATAAAAACAATTAAACGCCTCGCATCAAGTCTAGGCTCAATCGAGGCATAACACGATAATGTTAGTCCATATATATGAAATATATACATATATATATATATATATATATATATATATATATATATATATGAAAATGAAAACCACTGATAGAAGTCCGCAACGCACTTACAAACACGACTCTCAATGTGTATAACAATGTGTGCTATATGAGAAGAAGGCTTTATAAAATGTAAGAAGGCTTACGTTGAAAACAAAGTAGACTTCTATGACTTTAAATGGATAAACACTTTCACATCACGGCATATAAAAAGATAGCAATATGTGAACTAACTAGTGTTTAAAGAAGAGGAAACACTCAAAAGATGTATATGTAGAGTAAAATGGATAGGGCTTCCTCGCCTTTTTCCTTCTCTCCCTCTCTTCAAATGGCTGACCCTCCAGCCTATATTTATAGATCGATGGTCAGCAGTACACCTACAGCGTTACATGATTTTACCGCTGGTGGTCGGTGGTGAATCCGAGCCCCTCAGATTCAAATCGTCTCGTAATCGTTCACTCATGCACTGTAATGTCCGCTCGAACCTGCAGAACTTCAATCTGAGCATCCGAACGAGGTATATCTGACCTTCTTCGGACCGCTGGTGTCGAGAGTTACGCAATGACATGGATTATAGGTTGTACAAAGTCAGGAAGAGGGGTCTATGCCCATGGTCTTCAAGCTTCAAATTCTATCCAAAGTACTGCCACACGTAATAGTCACTCGGGATTATCATTCCTCGGTTCTTGTGCGACATTGTTGGATGTATGTATGAAGTGTTGAGACGACGTGCTATTGTTGAAGGAACAAGATGACGCTTGACTCCTCGTCGGGGTTATCGCCGGTTTGAGTTGAAAGTAGACGTTGCTCAGGGTTACAGCTGAGATTGGACTACTTGTTGGTATGACGCGATATCATCTTGTTGACGTGGACAGATGACATTGTGACTCCTCACCGGGGTTATCACCGGTTTAAACGGAAAGAAGACGTTACTCAGGGTTACATCTAAGATTGGGCTACTTGTTTGTATGCCTCACAGTCATCTGGATTGAAGCTGATCGCACATGTTTGAAACAAGAATTTCTGGGGTTATCGCCGAAACTGCAATGGCATCCCTTGGGGCTATCACCAATGATGGGGTTGCTACTCCCAGTATTGTCTCTGGGACTGGAACTGGGCGTCACGGTGTTATCGCCGAGACAGAACTGTCCTCTTCGGTGTTGTTGTCGGTCTTTTGATCTGCATATCTCGGGGTTATCTCCGAGATTGGAAATGACATTCCCGGTTTGTGTGTTCCGGGTTGACATGACATTCCCGGTTTGTGTTCCGGGTTGGAATTGAACTTCCGGTGGTATCCGAAAAGGATGTAATCTTTCTTTCAGGGTTTTCTCCAAAAGACGAATCTACCCTCCTGCAATGTTAGTAATAGGAGTGCAGAAAATTTCGAGTGTCTACTCTAATTCATTAAGAAACGAAGATAGCATAGTTTGAACGAAGTGATTCGGTGTAAAATTGTAATCACAGTGTTGATTTTTGTAGAGGATGTCAAAAATTGAGTTTTTATATGAAAATCAGAAATATGAGAAATTAAACTAGCTTAAGTTGTTGTTAAATTATTCTATATTGATATATATGTGAGGAAACATGTTTGTAATAGTTTTATATCATTTGTTTGTGTTAATTTCACTATTTGGTGGGTGAAATTCGTGTTAGTTGGGCTAAAGTTAAAGCTCTTCGTTCATGTCGTTTACGCCTCACATGCATGCCATTAGTAGCTACGCTTTAGGTTACAAGGCAAAAAACAAAGCGTAAATGCATGCCATTCGATCCCAAAGCTTATGTATGGCGCAATTGCTGCTATACTACGATCTGAGGCGGTGACCTGCTGCCGACGATGAGCCTAGGATAGCGACACTATAACTTGGTCTAATGATGTGTTAACTTAATAAACATAGAATATGGAGGTTAAAACAGAACCGTGTCGTGTCATTAATAATTTCAAGGTTGAAAATGATTAGTAAGTAATGAACGTGGCATATTAGACTTAGTGAGCATGATGATTAGTAAATATGTATTATGAAGGTTAACACTTGGAATTTCTGATATTGATGTAGTAGAATAAGACTTGTACTAAATTAACAAGTTTACTTATAAATGGGTGTTATTTTGGAAATGGATGTTAACATGTCTAATAGATATTGTGATTGCACTAAAATGTGTAGGATATTAGAGTACGTGAGATGTAATTGTATAGCTTACGCAAGAGGCAAGTTCCCTAACCTTTACTACTTTATTATTCAGCAAGGTTACTTTTCACTGTTATGTTATATTTATACAAATTCTTTATCTCTAATCTCTTATTTAACGATTTATTATCATGCAAGTTATTTAACCCTCATTTATTATTGAGTAAGTTAGTTTATCTTTGTTTCTTTATTCCAATCGAGATTACCTTGGTTATTCAAAGTCTGTAATTTTATTGTAAGAAGTGTGTTTATTCAGCTACTAATAACTGTTGTTTGATCTTCGTTCTTCAATATCATTGTACTATCTTACATTATTGTACCAAACTCTAAGTTGTTTAGCGATTCTTTACCAATTCAACTAATCTTTAGTTAATGCATATTATAAACTCTAAATTACCCTTGAAGTCAACCTAAACCAAATTTCCTTTGGTTTGTTTATGTACTCACACACCTTTGAAAGCATGTTGTCGATGATAACATTTGTTCAACTTAGAAATTGTTAATACTCTAGCTCTTATTGATTCATCGATATACCTTGTTCATGAGGACATTATAATCAAACCCTTGAATAGTTATTGATTCCTATTTGATTCAACCAGTACTTGGTTGATGAGCGTTCTAAAAATCTAGACTTCCTTTGAAGATAATTCCCAACCAAAATTCCTTTGGTTTGGAACCTGATAATCTAAGCTGAGATGAACAACCCTATATTAGGGGATTATTTTAGAGCTACACAATAGCGTTAAAATGTTTACGCAATACATAGTACAAAGGGTTGATCACCTAGAGTACGGAATGATGGTCCGTATAGTCGTTTAGACTGTTAAAGGTTACAGTAGAAACACTTGTGAACCTTGGACATAGATGATGATTATAGTCTTTTAGACTGTTAAAGGTTAAAGTAGAAATACTTGAAAACCTAGAATAGAGTTCGTGGTCTTGTGACCCTCAGTGTATTCTTTGATGTTGTTGTCTATTGTTAACTTAAACGTTCATTATTCCTTTGAACTCATAGCTGTTGAATTAAAGTTTATTATTTCGGGAAGAATATTTTAGCATTGAAAACTCAGTTAATTGTCATTCATAAAATGATTATTGTATATTATCCTTCTTGTGGGCAATTGTTTGCTCACTCTTGCACAAAACAATGCAGATGAAGTTAAAAAGTTTGAAGAGCTTTCTACAAGCAAGGGCAAGGACAAAGTGCTTGATTAGATGACAATGTTTAATTTATCTTTTATTTATGAAGCTTATGTAATAGATTTATTTATGATCATGTTTTAATTTTTTCGCTGATGATTGTAATAAAGGTTAGATGACCTGGGATTTATTTTAGATTATGTAACCCTTTAAATGGGAGATTGATTGTTTAAGCTTTTGAGTTTAATTATATCCTTTTGTTTATGGGTAGTTAGTTATGATTTAATTGGACAATGAACACCAAATTTGTGGGATTGAGGTGCCTGGATTTGGGGGTGTCACAAGTTGGTATCAAAACTTTAGGCTATGAACCTTAGGTGGGGAAACCTTAGGCTATAACCTTCTAGGAGATCAAAAATATAGAGGTGATAAACTCTTATCGAGTTCTAAGGAATGAATTAAGGAAATTTATTGAAGATAAAATGATAATATACTTTATGTGTTTATGTGTTAATGACTTATGTGCTCTTAAGTACTTAGGAGTAGCAAGTATTATACACATTAAGTTGTGGGTTGTTAAAACATTGTTGTCGGAATGACTGATGAAGGAAGATAGGGATTAGGATCCCTGAGAAGTTCATACTGTCTGAGTATAGTTTGTATTAGGAAAGCCATACCCGTTGATTTCTGTTGTAGACCTTGGGTATAGGCTTGAGTTTGAACGAGAGGATAAATTTGGGGTGATACAGGTGAAGGATGAGAACGAGGAGGGGGAATTCCTCCAACGAGGCGTATGGTCATAACATTGAGTTATAAAAGAAGGTCGAGAAATTAGAAGGCCTATCCATAAAGCACCAAGCCACGTTAACGCAAGAAGATGTCGCGACTCAAGACCGTACTGCACAACTTGCAGATGTAGAGCGTATATTGGCTCAGTTAGAATATTAAAGAGGATAGTTATTAGCTGGGAATGAGATTGCGCAGGAATGATTGTGGAAGAAAGTCAGCAAAGCGTGCGAGAGCTGAAGACGCATGGGTGAAGGCTTATAAATGCATAGATCATGTTGAAGACAAGTAATAGAAGGCCAAGCGAATGATGGAACTTGGAATTAAGTATTCTATTTTCTGTATAGGTTGAGATTTATCTTTGGTATGTGATAGATCATCAAGTGATCCTAAAATTTTATTATTATAGGATAAATAATATAAATAGAAATGAGGCTATTTTGTGATGTGGTAATGTAATAAATGAATAAATACATCATTATTTATTAAGATATATTATGTGTCATCTACAAGTGGTTGAGATAAGTTTGAAAATTTTAATGCGAGAATGAACGATGATCTAATAGTTCGAGTTTTAAACAGTAAGATGTCGCCTAGAAGAAGACAGCAGCGTCAACAGAGCCCCAAGGAATATGCGTACAATAGGGAATCGAACGAAAATCCAGTGCCACAATTGGTGAAATTTCTGGTGGGAGCACTGGCAAATCAACTGAATTTCTGGCTATACAATCAAATCTCGATGTTCCAACCAAATTCGTTTACAACAGGGTTGGAGAGAACTATTTATGAAGACAGGGAAGGTAATACGATGGCATACAATCAAGAGTAGAGGGGAAGGAAGAGTGAAGATGATAAGGTGGATGTTAGCCATACCGGTAATGCTTGGAAAAGAAAGTGGAACAACGGTATTGACGATGAAAATCAGCAAGGAAAGGAAAAGAAGAAGGTGGAGGCATGTAGCAACTGCAAAAAGAAACATGTAGGTGTTTGTTTGAAGGGAAAAAGGGTGTGCTTTAATTGTGGCTCGAAGGGTCACATTGCACCAAAATGTTCAAGACTGAGGAAGGGAGCCTGCTTCACGTGTGGATCAAAGGAGCACTTAGCTCGAGGGTGTCCAAAGAAAGCAGCAGGAAAAGCAAGTGGAAGTAAGGGGGGCAGTGGTAAGCTGGTTATTGTAGAGCCAGCTCCACCAAGTCGACCAACCGAACAATCATCCAACATGGCGATGCAGGGCGCAATGCAAGGTATGGTTCGAATCAGTTATTTGTATGACTATGTGTTATTTAATTCAAGTGCCACTTGTTAATTTATGCCTGATGAATTTGCTTAGAAACTAGGTTCTCTTCGGGAAGAGTTAGACTATTTCTTAAATATTGAAAGCGTTAATAATGATTCCTTTTATGTGGATGATTAGAATTTCCGTATTGGTATTAAAGGCCATGTGGTGACAATGGATTTATTTCCGAATTGATTTATGAGACTCTGAGGAAGTCAAAGGTAGTATTTTATTCTTTTAGTTGCACCTGTGATGTCTCTACGAGATAGTACAGGAAATTTTGCGATGCATTATACAATATATGTGAGGCTGTGTGGGTAGATGGAATGACAGGGTCATCTTATATGTATCACGTATGTTAAAATTTTTATGTGAAAGGGCATCTGACTCACGATCAAGAGTTAGAGATAGTAGTGGTTGCCCTGTGGGTTTAGAGGTGTTATTTTGGAAAGTAGTGTGAGATATAAACAGACCATAAGTGTCTAAAGTATATTACCGCACAGGAGTATTTAAGCATGTGTTTCAAGTGGTAGTTGAAGTTGTTCAAGGATTATGACTGCAAAAATCCTAAACGAACGTGATTGCCGACGTCTTAAGAAAAAGGGTTGGAGTTATTTTTATTAACTGTGCAAGATAGGTTCATAATAGAAATGACTAGGTGGTGGTAGGAGGTAATATATATATATATATATATATATACTAAAAAAAATGTCAGAGGAGAAGCTATTCAGATGGAAAACAGTACAGTTTTGCTAGACAGAATAAAGGAAGAGAAGCTCGAAGATGAAGGTGTCAAATTCATAATCGATCTTGAGGGATAGTTAAAAGTAGAAGGAAGAAACTAGGTTTCGCTAATACTAGGAATTGAAAATGATGTTTTGCATAAAATTTATATATTGAATCAACTAGGGAGCACGAAATTTATATATTGCCTTCGATAATACTATTGGTGGCAAGATATGGTGATAGATTTTAGTTAGCATATTACCTATCAATCAGTGTACGAAGTTATATATTAACCAAATTGTTTCAAGGCATGGTGTTTCAGTGTCAATTGTGTCAAACCGAGATTCACAATTTACATCAAATTTTCAGAAAGGTTTGCAAGAACATGTGGAACGCAATTAGAAATAAGTATGTCATATCATTTGCAAATTGATTGCCAAACTAAAAGAAAATCCAGACATCGGAGGGCATGCTAAGCGCACGAGAAGTTTTCGATAATGTCATACGAGGAATCCGCATTGAGCAAGTATAGACAAGTTAAGAATAAGTTAAGAGTAAGGTAATGCTAGGTGGGATTTCAATTGAGGACTCATATTGAAACTAAGTTGTACAAATCTTTGTATGGGCAGAGGTTTTGTGCTTATACTTGGTTTATCACATTGATAATCATTGGAATATTTGTATCGCGTTATCCATGTGTATGTGGTGGAAAGGTGATTATTTTCTCATGTATATATTTGATAGTTAGAGGTTGTTAAGATTAGGTTAGATAATATTAAGATTAGGTTCTGTTCTTAAAACTTAAGCAAATGGTAAGTTTGTGACTCATAATCATATGTGCCATGCCCTGACCGCAATTAATTAATATTAATTAATGGATTAACAATTCTGTTGTTGGACATAACATATTGCAATATACTCCTATCATATGGTTTCATCCATGTTACACATATCACATTAATATCCCCAATTCAAGGTTACTGATGAAAAGTAACCAACTCCAATCGATGATGGCGGCAATTTAACTTGGGCTTTATCTTTGTTGGGATGGCCTTGTAATCAAGGCTACGCCTCAAGTGCCAAGACTGGTGCATCTTTTGCACGTGCCAGTTTTCAATGCTAACTTGTTATACATGGCATGAATTGATCTCCACATGAGTGTTACTACGAGTCTACGAGTGTATTGATTACTTATACGAAATCACATGATCGATATGATTAATTCTCCTAATTCCCGTTTTAATTCACTTAATGAATTTCCTCGTTCGCATTATGCCACACAAGGCATTTCACACTTTTCATTGCCAATTCACATTTTTTAATACACATTGATTTAATACCAATCAATTATATTAACTGACTCGTAAAATAATAACACTTATTTTCACATAAATTGTATTTTCATTAATATATTCATTTTATAATACGTGGAAATTCTGCATTACTGTAAGATGTAGGGTGATCACTTTCGGTATACCCAAAGACTTGCACACGATAATCTTTGGTTTTATTTGTTTCTCGTCACTGCCATAGGCACAAAAATTTGACCTCAGTCTTATTCGATTCCGCACCAAAATAATTTGGTTCGAGAATTTTTTTTTCAATGCACACTTAGAGTTTTCATAAACATTAGTCTAGCTGAATCGAATAGCTTAGACTCATATCAATAATCAATTTCAATCGATTTACGAATGTGTATAGCCAAACGCCGTTGGAAAATTAAATATTTGAAAATATTTTTGAGAATGACGTCATGATGTCGTATTGTATTAACAGTCCGTTTGAGGATGTCGTCATTGTATGACTTTGTCATAACACATCATATAATAGTGGAACAATGATTTTTAGATCGAATTGACACTAAGTATTCCTGTATTTATAACTCTATCAACTTTTTATCATCTCTACACCAGGTTACATGGTACATAAGTGATAAATAAAAAATATATTTTGATATTTCAAAACATTATCGTCTAGCTGAAATAAGTAGCATAGACTATACTTTAAACCGTTAAAAAATCATTACAAATCTATTTTATCATCCCAACAGGTAACGAGGTGTAGGTTGCCCGAAGTCCACGCAAACACAATGGTCACCAAGAGTTGAGAATAAAAAAAGAATTCATTTCAAAAGGCATATAGTGCGTATTTAGCTTGATGTCAAAATTTTGAAGTCTAGCATAGCTAGGAGTTTTGGAAAACTTATGTCTCCACTAATAATCATTCGCTTAAACAGTCTATCTATTCCTATAGTCCTTAATACTCTATTCACACAAAACTATACTCAGTTCGTCAAACCACACTTATGAGTTCATGAACTTTCCATAATCATATAAGTTTAGGAACTTGTCCTAGTAAGACCTTTGTTGTCCATTCGCTGAGGGGTTCATAAACATTTCATATAACTATGACTCACGAACGTAACATAAGTATGAGTTTTAAGAACTCGTACTTAACCTTATATCCTCTACCTATAACCTATCTATCTGTTATACACATGAGAAAGGAATCACCCTCTTAACAAGCATATAACAAATAGCGCGACACAAACATTTCATAATCCCTACTTAATTCTAATTCCCTTCTCAATACGAATTTCATTTAATCCGTATTAATAATCCTTTCCTGAATCTGTACTAATTCATAGTACAACAGACACAACAATCTTGCTATAAACTTTTCAATCATTAGATTGATTCTTTTCCCTGCTATCACCTTATCAGATCACTGGGTGATCTCATCGTATATATTACGATTCATTTCTATGCTATGATTATTTTGTTTTACGATCTCCTATCCATGTACCTTTAGTCTTTCAGACTCTATCTATTCATCACTACTGTTTAACTTTATTATCCGAGTTAGGGAACTCTGTATCTTTACAACTTGCCGAGATTCATCTTTAAATCTTACCGACCAACTAATTCTGTGTGAGTTAGATCTTATCCTAATCACTGTGGTTATTAGTCTAAGGTATCACTACCCTAGGTTTATAACCAACAGCTTTGATACCAACTGTAACAGCCCCAAATCTTGGTCCTAATCACCAAGGATCTGGTATACTATTTCTATAACTATTGCGGAAGATATAAAAATAAATTATTTATACAATAAACTTTACACACTATTCCCCCAAGGTCGAGTAACCTTAACTTATACACAATTCATAACGTATTTGACATATAACGTTGTTATCATACATTGCTGTTATAATTCTAGCTGCACATAAAATTCCAAACTGGACTTATCTTTAACCTTTCCTTGTATCCGATGCATTCGTCTTAATCTGCAATGTTTATCATGATATAGCAAGGGTGAGCATAAGTTTGCCCAGCAAGTTCAAGTTCAATAAATTAAGGATATATCATGATTGAAAGAATTTGAATAATAAGCTGGCTATAATTCAACAATATAGTTTTGACTTAGCATGAACAAATTTTTTTATAACTGAATGACCAAGTCAATAGGAATTGAATGGTCAAGAAAGAACATGAACATAGTAATTATATCTGGACTGAATGGTAAGGAAGGTGATCAGCCTTTCATACCTGATGAACACATGCATTATTAGCCATAATTATAATTGAAAGAAAGATCTACTCAAGGTCTAGTTTAGAGAACACTTGCATAATAATTAGGAGTTCAAGTTTAGGAACTTGTCTGTTTCACCGACTACTGCTACACAGTTTATATCGCTTCATCCGAAGACCTAATATTAGTAATATAGATCTCTAATATTAGAATAATACCATCATAGTATAATATTGTTATATATATATATATATATATATATATATATAAAATAATCCTAAACACATAACCCTATCAGTCCATAAACTACCTATGACTTTCTAGATCAAGTCGACTATTTCATGCGAGTAAAAACCAACACAACTGACATCCCGACGGTCTAGTCGGATAAATCTCGAGTCTAAAATAACTAAGACTCGGTCTAAACTAGTTCACAGATATTTTAGATAATTTATTATCAGTAAAAATATTTTTCATAAGCTCGTAATAATTTTTAAGTAATTATTACCATTTATCATAATTTTTCAATCACTTATATCGTGTTTATATAATATAAATACCACATTATTCTCTTATAATTAATATTTATTTAATATTAAATATTAATGAAAATCATAACATAATATTATAATATATTTGTAATATCACAAAGTATTTTAATACTTTAATTTCTCATTTATATGATTTATAAACCTTTAAATCTATTATCCAATAATTGCTATTAATATTAAAATATTAATATTTTTATGACAAAATATCAAAAGTTACATTTTATAACTTCAAATATTTTTATAACACTTAAATCATTTTTATATGATTTTTAAAACATTAATTTTTAATATATTCATTAAATAAATCCATTACCATTAATATTAATTTATTAATGAATTTCATCACAAAATATCAAAAGTTATTAAAAATAACTTCAAATATTTTCTAACACCATAATATAATTTTTCATGATTTTTCAAGTATTAACATTATTTTTAAATAATTTATTTAATATTATAATTAAATAAATTAAAATCCTTTTATATTCCAAAATACTAAATATTTATAAAATATACTCAAAATAATTAAAAACTAATTTTCGGACTTTAAAATAATTTTTAGGAATTTATTATGTATTTTTAATAATTAAAAACTATTTTTTTCAATTTATTAAATAAAATAATTGTTTTTTCGAAATTATCTGTCACTAAAGGGCCCTATAGTGTGACGCTCCCAAAATAGGTATACATCTTGAGTCGCCAAATACATGGTACAAAATTCAAATACAACTTAATTATACAACAGTCGTATGAAATACGACAAAACATAATCTAAGAGTTTTAATAAGAATATTGTCATCTAGACAATATCCACACTCAATGGAGTCCTCATTACATTTTTTGTCACACTGTTTAACAGAATAGTGAGGACTACTAATGCTATCATCTGGACCGTCACTCCGTTCCCCGACTAGTCCCGGCTACGTTCTCATTTCGTGAAGAGAACAGTGAAAAAAAGGATGAGCTCAACTAGCTCAGTAAGAAATATTATGACTAAGATAATGCAAAATAAATTATCATTAGTATTCAACAATGTTAAACTGATAAAATACAATAGACATCAAGTTTAACTGCAGCAGAACAAGCAATCCATTAAAAGAGTCAAGTAGAGAATAAAGTCTACTAACTTCTATGATTTAAAAGGTTTATCATCACTTTTATCGCTGGGACTCAGCTTAATATATAATCCACATCATTCCTGCACTACGGCCAAGGATATTTATTAGTATCACAACCACAAATTATCCATGCACTACGGGCCAAAAATATTCATGTATTCATCAATGGTCATGATCATGCCAACAACTGTCTATCAATGCACTACGGGACAATGAGGACTTTTACCACATCATTTGTAACATTATCGCCATGATTATACCGAATAATCCCCTCGGTCATAATCATACCAAGTCCATCTATGCACTACAGCCACGTACAGATGACTTTCAACATAATATAAACATGAGGATGATGACAATGATATAAGAATTCAATAAAACAAATTCAAGAATTAATTTATCCAGAAACCAATAACGTCCAAATTGTCAACATGATACTGCTTTGTGGGGTAAAACTCAAGAATGCTCAGAAGAATATTTCCATGAAAAGATACTTGATGAAGCTCAAATATCAAGGATATTCCACTAATTTCATGGAGTATGAAAGCAAAAACTTTAACTAGGCATGCGATAGACCACACAGACAGGTTATTCATAAACGCATAAATGCACGGACTGGATATTCCAACAGAATAATAAATAACGGAACCAGGTCATGCATAAACGTACAGACAGGATATTCCAACAAAATAATAAATAATGGAACTGACAGGATATTCCAACAGAATAATAAATAATGGAACCAGGTCATGCGTAAACGCACGCATGTGATGTTCCAACAAAATAATAAAGAATGGAATAACGTAAGAATTTCACCATGTATGCGGTACTTTGCATGATGAAGTTATTCCAACATAATGATAAAGAATGGAATAACGTAAGAATTTTACCATGTATGTGGTACTTAGCATTGTGAGTTATTCCAATATAATGATAAAGAATGGAATAATAGAAGAATTTCACCAAGTATAGGGTAGCTCACAGTATATAGGTTATTCCAACGTAATAATAAAGAATGGAATAATGTAAGTTCTCTTCATGAATACGAAAGAAATAATACCCTTACCTTAGAAGAAACTAGATATAGGAGTAGTGAAGTAGCGAGATACTTTTTCTTTCTTTCTCTATAGTTTCTCGCTCTAGAGTTTCAAAGAATTCGTAAGAAATAATGAAGGAATGAGCTTTTATTTATAGTAGAATGGACCTAATAGTAACTAATTCATGAAACGGTCCAGATTGATTTACTTTTTAAATGTATTTATCCATATTGATTTACTATGCAATATTAATAAAATATTCTAATAAAACAAAATCTTTTAAATAAAATATAATATATTCTATTTATAATCTAATAAAACAAATAACTTTATAAAAGTATTTTGTTTTATATAAAAAGATTTTACTATGCAAACACTATTCGTGCACTATGCAAATTTTTATGCATAATAGAATATTATATATTCTATTTATAGTCTAATAAAACAAATAATTTTATAAAAGTATTCTGCTTTATATAAAAAAGATTTTACTATGCGAGCACTATACAAACACTATGCATAATAAAATATAATATATTATATTTATAATCAAATAAAACAAAACTTTATAAAAAGTTTTCTGTTTTTAATAAAAAGTTTTCTGTTTTATTACATTTATAATAATAATAAAACAAAACTGATCACCTTTATTATAATTCAAAATATTAATCGACCAGGTCGTTCCCAAGAAAGAGGGGGCTTTCCAATAAGGATTTCTCCCTATTGGCATGCAATTAGGTGACCAAACCTCTCCTTTGAAGAATTTCTAAACATCGTTAATATTACAAATAATAATATTAATCACTTTGTTATCTCAATTATTGGTTTAATAATATATAAAATATCGACAATAATTGAATCAAATAACGTGAGATACTATGCAACAATTACTGTAGCAATAATTGAACAAAACTGAGTGACTTCTCACGTAAGCATCAATAATCAATACCGCAGTCTTTATGCAACCACGCGACATTATACTTTTAACACCGGTGTTTCAATAGTTAACGGTAAAACTTCCGCCGTTATTTTCTTAAAAATATTTTTGTCGTTTTCTCAATCCGACAATAATTTCATTGTGGGGTCCACCAATGATTGTGTCGTCGTACGAATATTCTCTGTTAAAACGAATATTTCCCCAATCGAATATTATATAATAACTTGCGTACTGTGAAAAATTTATAAATATTACCAACAACTATAACATTATATCAAGTTCACTCCATAATATTCAAAAATGATATTTAAAGAAAATTCATTTTTATTCCTAAAAGTTGGGGTCTTACAACCTCCCTTTCTTATGAAATTTCACCCTCGAAATTAGGGTATGTACCTGATATGTCGAAGAGGTAAGGATACCTTGATTTCATTTTAGATTCTAACTCCCAGGTCATTTCCTCAACATCGTGGTTTCTCCACAAAACTTTGACTTGAGGTATAAACTTGGAGCGTAGAATATGTTCCTTCTTATCCAAGATTTTAATAGGAACCTCTTCATACGTTAAATCTTCCGCTATTTCGTCCAGTTATAACTCAATAATGTGGTTCGGGTCTTCCACATATTTATGTAACATGGATATGTGAAAAACGTTATGAACACAAGACATACTTGGCGGTAAAGTGAGTCTATATGCCACAGTTCCTACCCGATCGAGGATTAAAAATGGGCCAATGAATCGAGGATTGAGCTTTTCTCTCTTTCCAAATCTTGTAACTCCTTTCCATGGAGCAACACGTAACAACACATAATCTCCAATATCGAATTCCACGTCTTTTCGATGAAGATCAGCATAACTCTTTTGTCGTTCTTGTGAGGTTTTTATACGTTATCGAATCATTTGAATCTTTTCCGTAGTCATACGTACCAACTCTGGTCCCAACAATATTGCTTCACCCACCTCATCCCAGCATATTGGAGAACGACACTTTCTTCCATACAACGCCTCAAATGGTGCCATGCCAATACTTGCTTGATAACTGTTGTTGTAGGAAAACTCCACCAATGGTAAGAACTTATCCCAACTTCCTTTGAAGTCAAGGACACAGAGTCTTAATAAATCTTCCAGAGTTTGAATTGTCCTCTCTGATTGTCCGTCCGTCTGAGGATGATATGCCGAACTAAATCGTAAATCTGCGCCCATAGCTTTTTACAAACTAACCCAAAATCGTGAAGTGAATCTTGGGTCTCGATCAGAAACTATGGATACTGGCATACCATGTAGTCGTACAATCTCATTTATGTACATATGAGCAAGACGTTCAAGTGTATAAGTTTCTCGTATTGGTAAGAAATGAGCAGACTTGGTTAATCTATCAACAATGACCCAAATTGCATCTATGCCTTGAGAAACCTTGGGAAGACCAGTAACGAAATCCATGGTAATGTGCTCCCACTTCTATTCTGGAATTTCAAGTGGTTACAATGGACCTTTTGGTACTTGATGCTCCGCCTTAACTCATTGACAAGTTAGACACCTTGAGATAAATAGCGTTATCTCTCTCTTCATATTGCTCCACCAAAATGTATGACGAAGATCATGATACATTTTGGTACTCCCGGGATGGATTGCAAACGGTGTGTTGTGCGCCTCCATCATGATTTTATACTTTAAATTAGGGTCGTTAGGAACACAAAGTTTGGAGTTAACTCGAAGTATTCCTTCTTCATCAATTCTTGCTTCCAGCATAGCACCTTCTTGCACTTTCTTCCTTATACGCATCAGCTCTAGGTCTGTAATTGGAGCAGCTTTAACTTCATCGATTAAAGTCAGTTCTACTCGTATATTCGCCGTTATCACATGGGTCCCTAGAGTCTTTAAATATATCTCCATCCTTTGCAAGTCACACAAAATGGGCCTTTATATGACAATATCGCACTTTTCACTGCATGCATATGATCTTCTACTCAATGCGTCGCCTACCACGTTCGCTTTTTTCGAGATGGTATTAGATGGTATGATCATAATCTTTCAACAGCCAAGCCAACGTCGTTGTCGCATGTTGAGTTCCTTTTGAGTGAAGAAATATTTGAGGCTTTTATGATCCAGTAAAGATCTCCACTTTCTCCCCATACAAGTAATGCCTCCAAATTTTAAGTGCAAAGACAACGAATTGCTAACTCTAGATCATGAGTAGGATAATTCCTCTCATATTCTTTGAGTTCTTAGAGAGGCATAGGCTATGACTTTCCCATGTTGCATGAGAACACATCCAAACCATTTGCCAAGCATCACCAGAGATGACAAATCCCTCCAAGCCGGATGGTATTGTCGAGCAGTCTTTGAAATGAGTCTCCTCTTGAGTTTTGAAAACTCTTCTCACATTCCTCGCTCCCAACCAAATTTTGTATCTTTTGACTTAGCTGAAGTTAGTGGAGTAGCGATTCGAGAAAATCCTTCCACGAATCTCCGATAATAACCAATTAAACCGAGAAAGCTACGTCTTGATCATCGATTTAGGTTGCTCCCACTTTGAATTGCTTCAATTTTTGCCGGTCAACAGATATTCCATGACTTGATACTATTGCGCCCAAGGAATGCTACTTCCTCAAGCCGAACTCGCATTTCTTCAATTTGGCATAAAGCTTGTTTTCACGAAGCTTTTGAAGTATCAGCCTCAAGTGTTGCTTCAATCTTCGCCGGGTCAACAGATACTCCATGTTTTGACACCACGTGCCCAAGGAATGCTACTTCCTCAAGCCAGAACTCGCATTTCTTCAATTTAGTGTATAACTTGTTTTAACGAAGCTTTTGGAGTACCAGCTTTAAATAGAGCTCATGATCTTCACGGCTTTTGGGATATATGAGGATGTCATCAATAAAGACGACCACAAAGTGATCCAAATATTCCTTGAATACTAGGTTCATCATATCCATGAAGGCAGCAGGAGCATTAGTCAATCCAAAAGACATGACTAGGAATTCATAATGCTCGTACAGAGTTCTGAAAGCCGTCTTTGGAATGTCATCGGTTCTTATCTTCAATTAGTCAATCCAAAAGACATGACAAGGAATTCATAATGTCCGGAACGAAGATTAATCTTTGAAAAGAATTTGGCTCCTTGTAACTGATCAAACAGGTCATCAATACGTGGTAATGGGTACCTATTTTTGATGGTGACATGATTCAACTCCCGATAATCAATACAAAGTCGCATACTCCCATCTTTCTTCTTCACGAATAGAACAGGAGCACCCCAAGGAGAAGTACTAGGGTGAATGAAACCGATGTCTAACAATTCCTGCAGTTGGGTCTTTAACTCCTGAAGTTTAATAGGAGCCATTCGATATGGGGATTTTGAAATGGGTTTTGTACCGGGTTCAAGGTCGATACAAAATTCAATTTCATGCTCTGGGGGTAGGCGAGGAAGTTCTTTAGGGAATACGTCAGGAAATTTATTAACAATAGAAATATCATTCAAAACTGACGTATTTTTGTTTAGATCCGTGACATGAGCTAAGAAAGCTTGACATCCGTTTTTCAATAAACGAATTTCTTTATGGCTTGAGATGACAGTGATTTATTTTAATGTTTTGGTTGCTTGAATTCGCATAATAGGTTGGTTAGGAATATGAAAGCTAACAACCTTACGAAAATAATCAAGTTTTACGTGATGAGTAGTTAACCAATCAATCCCTAGAATCACATCAAATGCAAGTATTTTCAATAAAATTAGATCGACAGGTAATGTGAGGGTACCGATTTGAACCAAACAAGACTTATAAATAGTGGATGTACTGAAGGTTTCTCCCAATGGAGTTTCAACAGATAAGTCAAAGTCTAATTTCTCCGGAGTCAAATTTAAACGTTGAGCGCAAGTAGGAGAAATAAAAGAATGGGTAGAACCGGTATCAAATAAGGTATAGACTTCACTAGAGTTTATGATAAGCTTACCCATGATGACCTCGTTCGAGTTCCTTGTTTTCTGGGAGGTCACAACAAATGCTCTCCCTTGAACTACTGGCTTTAACTTTTCTAGGACGGCCTTTGGTGCCTTCATCCCAGCTGAACTTGTCTTCCCTGAACGACAAAATCGAGCTAGGTGACCTTTTCTTCCACAATTGTAACACGTTTTGGACTGCTGCGCACAATTTGGAATGATATGTCCCTCCTCTCCACATTTGAAGCATATGATAGGTGGTCCTTCTCCTTCCTTAACAACGGGCGCTGATGCTGACATCTTTCCCTCATTAGTGAATCTCCTCTTTTTGAAATATCAATTCTTATTGTTTTGGCCATGATTACCACTGAAGTGGTTACCATTTCTGGCATGTTGATTCCCTCCACGCTTATTATCACCACTTCGATGACTGCCCTCACTGGTATTATCATTTTTTTGGCTGCTCTCTTTTGGTTGGGTTGACTCATTATCGCGCTCCAATAATTGAGCCCTATTAACAACATCCGAATACAAACACAATTTATGAGATATAAGATATTAGCGTATCTCGGTTTCAAACCTCTTAGAAACATTCGCATCATTCTCTCCTCATTATCAATCAAATGGGACGAAAACCGGACAACTCGGCAAACTTGGCTTCGTACTGTTACATGGTCATGTTGTTTTGCTCCAACTTGATGAACTCTACCTCTTTCATGTGACGAATACTTTCGGAAAAGTACTTGTCGTTAAACAATTCTTGAACTTCTCCCAAGTCATCTTCGATGGTGCGGAGTTGAGTCGCTTTTACGATTCCCACCAAAATGCCGCCGCCGCAACATGAAGGTGACAAAGTGAACCTTTTGCTCCTCTGAGCATTCCAAGACATCAAATATCTTGGCCGATCCGCTTTATCCACGCTCCACCTTATGGTTTTGGCTCTCAAAAACTCGGTGGTCCCAGTTCCTTGAATCGCTTAGCGATGATCATCCCGAGAGTTACCAAAGTATTTCCACTGGAATTTTGGATAGGAGCCGCTCTTTCCTGATGTTGCATGAATTACATAAAGCCTCTGAACATTCCATCGTTCATCATACGGTCAGTGTTGTTGTTTGCCTGAGTATTGTCGCCTTCCTGATGCATATTATCCTGATTATTAATCTGTGGAGACTCAACGGTCTCTTGTGCTCCATTGATGTTCTCAACATTCTCGGATGTCATTTTCAAATACTGCCACAAAACAAGGGTTAATTAACATATCACATATTATCCCCATACTCTGACTAACCAAATAAACACCAAATAAACTTAGGTAGGTCATACTAGCGAAAGAATTCCCTATTTCTCCTCTCCTAGTTCTTGTCTCACAACTCAGCCAGGGATCATATCCCTAAGCTTTGATACTAACTGTGACGCCCCCAAAATAGGTATACATCACCCATCTTGAGTCGCCAAATATATGGTACAAAATTCAAATACAACTTAATTATACAATAGTCGTGTGAAATACGACAAAACATATTCTAAGAGTTTTAATAAGAATATTGTCATCTAGACAATATCCACACTCAATGGAGTCCTCATTACATTTTTTTGTTATACTATTTAATAGAATAGTGAGGACTACTAATGCTATCATCTGGACCGTCACTCATCCCGACTAGTCCCGGCGACGTTCTCATTTCCTGAAGAGATCAGTGAAAGAAAGGGTGAGCTCAACTAGCCCAGTAAGAAATATTATGACTAAGATAATGCAGAATAAATTATCATTAGTCTTCAACAATGTTAAACTGATAAAATACAATAGACATCAAGTTTAACTGCAGCGGAACAAGCAATCCATTAAAAGAGTCAAGTAGAGAATAAAATCTACTAACTTCTATGATTTAAAAGGTTTTTCATCACTTTTATTGCTTGGACTCGGCTTAATATATAATCCACATCATCCTTGCACTACGACCAAGGATATTCATTAGTCTCTCAACCACAAAATTATCCATGCACTACGGGCCAAAAATATTCATGTATTCATCAATGATCATGATCATGCCAACAACTTTCCATCAATGCACTACGGGACAATGAGGACTTTTACCACATCATTTGTAACATTACTGTCATGATTATACCGAATAATCCCTGGTCATAATCATACCAAGTCCATCTATGCACTACAGGCCACAGATGACATTCAACATAATATAAACATGAGGATGATGAAAATGATATAAGAATTCAATAAAACAAGTTCAAGAATTAATTTATCCAAGAACAAATAACGTCCAAATTGTCAACATGATACTGCTTTGTGGGGTAAAACTCAAGAATGCTCAGAAGAATATTTCCAAGAAAAGATACTGGATGAAGCACAAATATCAAGGATATTCCACTAATGTCATGGAGTATAAAAGCAAAAACTTTAACCAACTGAGTATAATAAAGAATGGAATAACAAAAGAAATCATCGTATGCGATAGATCGCATGCGTATAAAGTTATTCCAACAGAGTAATAAATAATCGGAACCAAGTCATGCGTAAACGCATACGCATAAGATATTCCAACGTAATAATAAATAATGGAACCAGTCATCATGTAAACGCACGCATGTGAGATATTCCAATGTAATAATAAATAATGGAACTGTGTTATGCGTAACGCACGTATACGATGATATTCAAATGAATAATAAATAATGGAACTGTGTCATGCGTAAAACGCATGCATGTGATGTTCCACCGTAATAATTAAGAATGGAATAACAGGAGAATTTCACCATGTATGCGAAAGATTTTATAGATAGACAAGTTATTCCAACATAATGATAAAGAATGGAATAATGTAAGAATTTCACCAAGTATAGGGTAGCTCACAGATACAAAGTTATTCCAATGTAATAATAAAGAATGGAATAACAGAAGTTCTCTTCATGAATACGAAAGAAATAATACCCCTTACCTTAGAAGAAACTGGATATAGGAGTAGTGAAGTAGCAGAATACTTTTATTCTTTCTCTCTATAGTTTCTCTCTCTAAAGTTTTAGTGAATTCATAAGAAATAATGAAGGAATGAGCTTTTATTTATAGGAGAATGGACCTGAATAGTAACTAATTCATGAAACGATCCAGTTGATTTACTTTTAAGCAGACGGTCCATATTGATTTACTATAAAGATTAATAAAATATTCTAATAAAACAAAATCTTTTAAATAAAATATAATATATTCTATTTATAATCTAATAAAACGAATAACTTTATAAAAGTATTGTGTTTTATATAAAAAGATTTTACTATGCAAATACTATGCAGGCACTATGCATAATAGAATATTATATATTCTATTTGTAGTCTAGTAAAACAAATAACTTTATAAAAGTATTCTGTTTTATATAAAAAGATTTTACTATGCAAAAACTATGCAAGCACTATGCATAATAAAATATAATATATTCTATTTATAATCAAATAAAATAAAACTTTATAAAAAGTTTTATATTTTATATAAAAAGTTTTCAGTTTTATTATATTTATAATAACAATAAAACAAAACTTATCACCTTTATTATAATTCACAATATTAATCGACCAGGTCGTTCCCAGGAAAGAGGGGCTTTCTAATAAGAATTACTCCCTATTGGCGTGCAATTAGGTGACCAAACCTCTCCTTGGCAGAACTTCTAGACATTTTTAATATTGCAAATAATAATATTAATAAATTTGTTATCTAAATTATTAATTTAATAATATATAAAATATCGACAATAATTGAATCAAATAACGTGAGATACTATGCAACAATTATTGTAGCAATAATTGAATAAAACTGAGTGACTTCTTACGTAAGCACAAATAATCAATACCGTGTGCTACTATGCAACCACACGTATTACTGTAATTTCAACACCGGGTGTTTCAACAGTGAATGGTAAAACTTCTGCTGTTATTTTCATAAAAATATTTTTGTCGTTTTCTCAATTCGACAATAATTTTATTGTGGGGTCCACCAATGATTGTGTCGTCGTACTAATATTCCCTGTTAAAATGAATATTCCCCGACCAATCGAATAATATATAACAACTTGCGTACTTTGCAAAATTTATAAATATTACCCACAACTATAACATTATATCAAGTTCACTCCATAATATTAAAAAATGATATTTAAAGAAAATTCATTTTTATTCCTAAAAGTTGGGGTCTTACATATAGCGACAAGACCGTTAATTGTTCATAGCCTAAACCCAGATTTCATGTCAGTCACCGAGGGGCTTACTTTGACCACAATTTAATTTATGATCCTAAGATTTTCTGGGCTTGCAGAAGTGTAATACTACAACTACATACTAAATTCATAGCCAAACCATTACCTAAAAGCAAGATCTAAGCTGCAGAAAAATATGTCAGAGCTGTTCTTCATTTCTGGGTTTTCGAGAAATGAAGAACAGTTGCGGGGTATCACTTTTGATGCTCTGTAACTTTACTTCTATGTCTTGTTTGTTTAATCTAAGAGTTCCAACATGAAGTATACATGACAGGGTACAATAAAATACCACTAAATCATTATAACCACATTTAACAGATCTTGGTCGGTCAAACTATGTCAGAAAGACTGTTCTTGGTGAATTTTGGATTTTCCAAAAATGTAAGAAAACGGACGGTCAACCCTACTTTGACCAAAAATAGCTTTTATTCCAGGTAAGATATAAGGGTTCTAGAGGCATGATCATGTAGTATACATGTCAATCTACAAATATATAACAACAACAAGACCAAATAACTTAACATAAGCAAGATCCATGTCCTGCAAAATGGTTGTCAGACCAAACTGTATTTCTGGGTTTTCCAGAAATAGTTTGGTCATAGTTAGTCAACTGACTTTGACTACTTATAACTTAAGATCTAGACATGGTATGGGGTTGACTTCACTTCCAGTCAATTCTCCTCATGACAAAGAATAAGTCTATAACTTCTAACACACCTAATAATTAACACATAGAGATCTATGAGCCCTGACATATGGCTGTCAGGCCATATTTTATGGTTCATGATCAGTCTTTAAAAACTTGATTTCTAACATCTAGATGTTATGGATCCTTGATATTACATCTTTGATTACTAAATAACATCCTTAAGCATAACTTTAACAAACAATTAACATACTTTAACATCAATCACATAAATTTAGCAAGTTAGGGTTTTATACCTTTTTTAGCTTTGATTTTTGATTTCTTATCTTAGATCTTGTTCTTGACTTGCTATTAACTGATCAACGTTTTGTTTCTCACCCTCTCTCACACTAAGTATCGAAATTTAGGAGAGAGAATAGGCTTGGACAAAATAAGAAGTAAAGTAAGATTTCTTACTTTTAAATCTTTGATTTTTGTATACAATGTATCTAATGTTGCAAGGTGGCACTTAAGATCTGATCTTGGGAGGTTTTAAGACATATGGGATAAGCTAGATTGATGACTCATAAGATTTCTCAAAATCTTTTACTTAAGTTTTAAGAAGAAGGGTATTTTGGTCATTTTGCATTCACTAAGGGCAATTTGGTCTTTTCCCCTATAATTTGAAGGGTATTTTGGATATTTCCCTTTTATCCCACAACTTATAACATTTAGGCATTTAAACTTAGCTTTTGAATTCCTAATTTAGGGTTTTCAATTTCTAAATTAGGGTTTTGAATTCCCGGAACTAAAATTAGGGTTTTCGGACATCTCGTTAGGCTTTCTAACAGTTCGTTGGAGTTTTCTAACTTAAACATGACATTTTAACCTTATTTTAGGGTTTACTAAAGTTTTAACTTATCCAATAAATTCCTTGATCTTAAATCACAAATGTACACATAAAATCACTAATTAGGGTTAATAACTTAACCTTAACGTTCTCATTATAATTTTAGGGTTTGTCATTAATGCAACCCATCTGATCAACATTTGATCCTTAACCACAAACTATACACATAAAAATTTACTGTTCACATATACCGACTCGTATACACTTAGATACTTAACCTTGATAATTCTTCACAAGAATTTTAAATCCACCAAAATCTTATACCTCATTACCAGACTATCACTTGCCATCCACCAAATTATTCAAGTCTTGTCCAAAAAATTTGAAATTCTTAAAATTTCTTTACAGAACTACCAATTCCATACACTTATTTTCAGTCTAGGTTCTAATATTGAACCTTAAATCAATCAATTAAGATTTTAAAATTTTTCTAAATTCTTGGGTTGTCACACTCCGCAACCTCATTTAGAATTTAATTGATAAAGGTGTCCTACAAATAGCAGATGACGACACTTTGTTACTCGAGAGTGTTAACACATGTCCTACAAAATGGAAGGACAACGCAACAGTTATATCCATTGAGGATGATTGGGCTGCCAAACCGCCCATAATAAAAGCAATTCAACTCAAAGATGCTGACAATCCTTTGAAAGTGGCTACGTCAAAGCCAATTACATTGCCATCTAGGCCACAATATCCTGTTTTCAGCTTAAAAAAAGTTCCATGGAATTATGGAGAAGCTGAAGGATCTACATCACACACAAATGCTACAGTGTCGAAGGAGAATCCACTATATCTTCCCCATCGGGTGATGAATCCTACCATCAAATCAAAGGGGAAAGTTCCCATTGAGAGGATTGAAGAGTTCCTCCGTACTATGGGCCATAACGAAGCCAAGGTGGTTTTATGCTTGAGAGAAGCTCCACAACCAATTTCCATACTAGACTTGGTTTTCTCTTCCGAAGATCACATGAAGATCTTGCTAAGGGTCTTGGAAGAAATCCATTTGCTGAAATCAGTTGATGTGGAAAAATTTCAACATCTAGTTGATCACATTTTTAACAACAATGTGATATCTTTCACTGATGAAAACATACCTCCCGAAGGGACTGGTCATTGCAAACCGCTGCAGATAGCGGTTCTGTCCTCCGAATATATGGTGGGAGGAGTTTTGATAGATGGTGGATCATCCTTGAATATCTGCCCTTATGCCACCTTGGAGAAGACGAATATCAACCCCAAGAGGATCAAAAGCAGCCATACGGTCATCAAAGCTTTTGATGGATCCCGACGAAATGTTGTTGGGGAAATTGAACTACCTGAGGAGATTGGTCCACATACATTCAGTGTATCCTTTCATGTACTCAAAATTACCACAGAATACAACCTGCTTTTGGGAAGACCGTGGATACATATGGCTGGAGTCGTCCCTTCCACCCATCATGAACAACTTAAATACATTATCAATAATTGCCTAATTACTATTAATGTTGAGCCAAAATGTCCTGAACAAGCAACATACCACTCATCAGCTTCAACAAAAGTTGAGTCGGTCAGTTTCCATGTCTTGGAGGTGAGAAACACTCATTACCATCCCATTGGGGAACAACCTCTCACACCCAAGATTTCTGCCAAAGTAATGTTGGCAAGGAATGTAGACGTAAATAAGACATCGCCAGGAGTTTGTCTCACCTACGCATCCTGTTACATGATGAACACACAAACAGATACACTCCAGACGATGATTATCCCGACATTATGGTCATTATTCGGGAGAAGGAGGACGATGATAGCCACTTCATCACTTCCATCCATCAGGAGTTCACCCTTGACAATTGGAGCAGCACTCCTTGCATTTGTCGCCAAGGGTAAAAAGGGCAGAAACCCCCTATGCCCTATAGATAGCTTTAACTTCTTATTTTACTGTATAGTATTAGCAGTTATTTTGTCAGTACATGCTAACACTGTGTATGATTTAACAATTTCATATATTAAGTGAAAGCATATTTTGTTTTAGGACTTTGAACTTAGATGTGCCTATACTTGTTGATGAGGTGCCTTTTCTCCACAAGGACTGTAACTTTGATGAAAAGTTGAACTCAAACTTGATGGAAATACAAGAGGACATTGAGATATCTCAAGAGATCAAATAATGGGTCAAGGATAAACCTAAGCCAAATCTTGATAAAACCACCTCATTCAATATTGGAACCTTAGAAAACCCTAAGTTAATCCAGATTGGTACATACCTCACTCCAAACAAAAGGAATGACATGGTTACACTATTAACCCAATTCCAGGATGTGTTTGTATGGTCTCATGAAGACATGGTGGGGTTGTCCACTGATATCATCATCCATCGCTTTCCTATTAAAGAGGGATTCAAGCCAGTCAAGGAGAAGCCCAGGCGATTAAAACCTGAGTGGAGTTTAAAGGTTAAAGAAGAAATTTTGAAACAATTTCAAGCTGGCATCATCATGGTGTCCACATACCCTGAATGGCTATCCAACATAGTCCCCATGCCTAAACCGGGAGGAAAGGTAGGAGTTTGTGTGGATTACCGGGATCTGAATAAAGCTTGCCTTAAAGACAGCTTTCCCGTGCCATTTATCCGCATACTCATTGACAATACTGCTCAATACGACATGTACTCCTTTGCTGACTGCTTTGCAGGGTACTATCAAATTATGGTTGCTGAAGAGGACTGTGAGAAAACTGCATTCATCACGCCTTGGGAAACCTTTTGCTATAGACGGTTGTCATTCGGCTTCATCAATGCCAGAGCTACCTACCAGGGAGTTATGATGGCTCTTTTCCACAACTTAATGCACAAAGAGATAGAGATCTATGTGGATGACATCATTATCAAATCTCGAAGGGAAGAAGACCACTTAGACCATCTCAGAAAGCTCTTCAACATGTTGCGTAAGTACAACTTGAAGTTGAATCCAGCTAAGTGCACCTTTGGGGTTAAATCAGGCTAGTCTAGGTTTCCTAGTCAGCCACAAAGGGATTGAGTTAGATCCCACCAAAATCCAGGCCATTACAGAAATGCCCATTCCTCAGACAAAGAAGGAAATACATGGATTTTTGGGAAGAATCAACTTCATTAGCCGGTTCATTTCCCAACTCACAGCAACCTGTGAGCCTATCTTCAAGTTGTTAAGGAAGAACTCCTCCATGAAATGGAATGATGAGTGTCAAAAAGCCTTCCTTATAATCAAAGAGCAGCTGGTTAACGATCCTATTTTGTTACCTCCTAGGGATGATGTTCCTTTATTCATGTACATGTCCATTAATGACAATGTCATGGGTTGTATGCTGGGTCAAAAAGACAATAGAGGCTAAGAGCGAGCTATCTACTACCTCAGTAAAAGATTCAGCACCAATGAACACAAGTACACTCTAATTAAGAAGACTTGTTGTGCTTTAGAATGGGATTCCATGAGGTTACAACATTACCTCCATTGTGACGCCCTCAAATTCAGGTACTTGAAACCCGAACTCGGTGCTTCACGATACCATTTTCTATGAGCGGAATTATACAATAATAATAACAATAATATAGATACCAAACTTAATTTACATATGCATCAAAGTCTACTCCCAGGTACGTGACCTTTAAACATTCATTACATCATAGATAATAAGTATCATTGTCTTAATAAACTTTAACTATTACACAGAATATTATGAAACTCATTCGAACAGATTTCCTTTCCCCTTGTTCTTGCCTGATCCTTCGGGTTGATCAAACTTAGCTGAAAACATTTAAATTTAAAGCAAGAATGAGCATTTGATTGCCCAGCAAGTAATAACAACAATAGATATTAGCTTAAAGAATTAAATGTTTTCTTTGAATGACGCTTCTACAACGAATCAACAGTTGTGAAGTAAGCTGGACCAATAATAAAAACATATCAATTCTATATCAACTTTTTGAAACTACGTACTGACTATAACTGGAGATCATTTGACAGACTGTAACATTGTTTTCTATTTTCAAAAAGGTTAAACAAAACTTCATCTATAAACCGTCATAACTTATAGGCAAGAACAATATTATCCCCTGTATTGATCAATACTACATGCAAGAACAATATTATCGTTTATCTTATCCACCTTAGGTGCACAAAAGTTTTCCAATGTTCGGGATGTTCATACTTAGTCGGGAATCCGAACTAAAACAATCTGGTTGGATACAATAAAGTTTTATCTTGTTCAACAATATTTTTAAGTTTATGTCTAGCCAAATCAAATAGCTTAGACGACTTTTAAGTCAACGTATACATACTGGAAATCAATAGGTATGTATCAACATGTGATTAAATACAATGATTATCCAAGTGGGGACACTTGTATAACCATATTTAGAAACTAACGAACAAAATAAATATCTGGATTATGCACTAATATTGTGTTGATAAACATTGATCGGGTAATTTAAGAACTTATATGAATATGAATAATTGGATACATAATCAATAACAATAGAGTTAATAATCAGGCACAATAATATGATTCTAAAACTTTCTTATTCATGTCCATTGCATAAAGTAAATGTAAAGATAGATACTTTTTGAAAATCGCTACTTACAATAACGCAACTTAGATTAATCTTTTATATCGAAACCTATCATTAATAAGATCATTCGTTCGATTAGAATAATATATCATATCACATAGTACTGCTATTTGCAGTGAACACATAACCTAATCAAATTGTCACATAGTTTAACAGTCATTGGTTCACGAACAAACACTTATCTAATCAAATTATATAAGTCTAGATCAATTTTTTTAAATATTTCGGTGTACCGACGGCTTTATCGGGTAATTATCGAGTCTAAAACTCTATTCTGTAGTTCACTAATCGACTAGATACTATAAATATCAGCCATATTATCTTTCATAGCTTTATAATAATAATTATTATAATTTATCGTGATTTTTCAAACACTCAAATCATTATAAAATGATTTAAATATTAAATAATTCTATTACCATTAATATTTAAATAATATTAAACTATTAATGAAACCATTTCCAAAATATTAAAGTTATTTATAATTACTCAAAATATTTTTAAAGTATTAATATTACCCTTAAATGATTTTTAAAATATTAAATATCATTTTTAAATAATTACCATTAATATTAAAATATTAATGTATTATTCATCAAAATATTAAAAGTCATTAATTATAACTTAAAATATTTTTAATACATTTATACCCTTTTAAATGATTTTAAATTAATAAAACCATTTTAAACTATTTATTTAATATAATTATTAAATAAATTTAATATCATTAATATTAAATTATTAAAGAAATTATCCATTAAATATTAAAAGTTATATTTTATAACTTAAAATACTTTTAAACACTTTATTTTAAATGATTAAAATCATTTTTAAACTAAATTATTTAATATAGTTATTAAATAATTCTTATATCATTAATATTCAATTAACTAATGAAATTTACATTTAAATATTGAAAGTTATATTTTATAACTTAAAATATTTTTAAATACTATTATTATTATTTAAAATGATTTTTAGTATATGAAAATCATTTTAATTAATTTATTTAATGCATCTATTAAGTAACATAATTATCATTAATATTAATTTATTAATAAAATTCATCATAAAATATTAAAAGTCATTAAAAATAACTTACAATATTTTCTTATATGATATTATAATTTTAAATAATTTTTCAAGTATTAAAATCATTTTGAAATAATTTATTTAATATAATAATTAAATAAATTAAATATCTTTAATATTTTAATAGTATTAAATATTTATGAAATATATTAAAAATTATTAAAAACTAATTTTCAGACTTTAAAATAATTTTTAGTAATTTAATTTGTATTTTTAATAATTTAAAACTATTATTTTCTATTTAAATAATTAAAATAATTAATTTCCAAAACCCGTAATCATGCTTAATTTGCTAAAGGGCCCTATAACGATTTAAATCTGCTATATAGGTGTTCTTGAAATGATCACACAAACCTGAACATTCAAACTCATTACCAAGCTGCCTACTTTGACCAATCGTGGATCTTAGATCATACAGATTTAGAGTTGGTATTTATGTTTATGTTGTAGTATACATGTAATACTATAACCACAAATCGATATCATGACTAAATTATAACACAATTGCCAGATCTAAGCTGCAAAATTTATTGTCAGGCGTGTTCTTGAGGTTCTGGGTTACCCAGAAACTCAAGGGTCCTACTTTCGATCATTATATCTTGCACTACAGGTCTGCTTTATGTGATCTAATACTTTCAGTGTGTAGACGACATGTAATTGAAGAGATATAATACATAAAACACATATAACATCAACAGAATTGCTAGATACATGCCGGTCAAATTACCTTCCCGGAACTATTCTTGAACATTTCTAGGTTTTCCAGAAATGTTCTTGAGCAGTTTCGTCTACCTATGTTTGACCATCACTAAATTTGATTCTGTTCAGGATCTAGGTGATATAATGGCTTTAGTATGTTGTATTCATGTTAGTCTACAAGTATAAAACATCAACATGGCAAAACAACTTAAACACAACAAGATCCATGGCCTGCAAAATGGTTGTCAGACTTTTCTAGGAAAAATCGGGGTTTCCAGAACAGCCAGCAATGCCAGCCAACTCACTTTGACTCTTAATTACTTGAGTTCTAGACATGATCTGACAATTATTCAAGTTCCAGAAAAAAGACCACATGACATAGAACATATTCATAACATAAAACAGATCAAATCATTAACAGATAAGGATCTAGAGGCGTCTGACATTCGGCTGTCAGACAATAATTTTCTAATTTTCCAGATTTTTGAAAACATCACTTTCGAGCACTTTGATGTTATGGATATGGGATCTAACAGCCCAGATCACTAAATAACATCTTATTACACAACATTAAACAACAAACAACAAAATCTAACATCAGATCAAAAGATTTTCAAATTCTAGGGTTTATACCTTTTCTAAGCTTTGATCTTGATTCTGACCTTCTGATCTATTTATATGTATTAGTGGGGCTTGGTTTGTGGCTGATATTAGCAATGAAATTCAGAGGTTTTAGAGAGAGAAATTCTAGGATGAGAGTTGTGAACAAATTAGCATAAATGTGACTTTTTCTCTCTCTTGATCTATAGAAATAATAGTACAAGGCACATGGCTGGTGAAATGAATCTGATTTGCTGGAATGCTATAGCTCATAGCTAGACTAGGGTGGCTTGTCAAGATTTTGCTAGATTTTGCTAGCAATAATTCAAGAATGGGATAAAAAGGGTAAAATGGTCATTTGATTATAAATTTTAATGGTATTCTTGTCCATGTTACTTGAATCTAGGGTTTAATCACTAGATTTTAAACCTTAAAGTTTCTCAATTAATTTCTAGGGTTTGAAAAAATAAAATTTAAGTGTTATAAAATTTTAATTAAAACACACTAATTAAAATTAGGGTTTTTAATAAAAAAAAATTAGGGTTTAGATAATTAGGGTTCCTTAATATTATTAGGGTTCCCAAATTAATAATTCAATTTACTAAAATAATAATTAGGGTTCCTAATTAGCAAATTAGGTTTTTCAAATATTAATTAGGGTTTTCCTAATTAACAGAAATTCTATAATATGCGACATATTTCATATAACACAATTTCTGACCGATCTTAAATTCCAGTTTTGAGTTTCCAATTATGGTTTATGACAGTAATACTAGGGTTTATCATGATACACCATAATTGAATAACCATTATCAGTCTATACATATACTATATATATTTATAACACTAAAAAAATAATATTATATTTAATATAATATTATTATTCTCATTCATTGCCCAAAATCAAAAATTAGGGTTCGATTCCATATCCGATTTATCTTTCATATATAACATTATTTCAATTATTGTTGATCGTTATATATATATATATATATATATATATATATATATATATATATATATATAAGTTTTGTTTTATTAGTATTATTAATGTAATAAAATGTAAAAACTTTTTATATAAAAATGTAATACTTTTATAAAGTTATTCGCTTTATTAGGCTAATAGTAAATATCTTTTTATATAAAATGTAATACTTTTATAAAGTTATCTGTTTTATTAGACAATAATTAGATTATATTATATTTTGTTATGCATAGTATTTGCATAGTGCCTTCATAGTGTTTGCATAGTAAAATCTTTTTAAAAGTTATTCGTTTTATTAGATTATAAATAGAATATATTATATTTTATTATAAACCAATCTGGACCGTCCGTTTAAAGAAAGTCGATCTAGACCGTTCATGGATTGGTTACTATCCAGTTCATTCTTCTATAAAAAGAAGCTCATTCCTTCATTATTTCTTACGAATTCACTGAAATTCTAGAGAGAGAAACTATAGAGAGAATTATTCTTCTATCTTGAGCGTATTTCTTTAGCGTTTAAGAAAGCTTTGAGCGTAGTGCAAGTTTCTTCAAGTATATCCCCGCCTCTACCGCTTGAGTACTCTTTCTTTATAAGGTAAGGGGTATTATTTCTTTTCAGATTCATGAAGAGAACTTCATTATTCCATTATTTATTATTCTGCTGGAATAACCTATATACTGCCATTTCTACCCTATACTTGGTGATTTCATTTGTTATTCCATTCTTTATTATTCTCGCTGGAATATCCTCGTTCATGCGTTTTGTGGGACCGGTTCCGTCTTTTTATTATTCTTGGAATATCCCATCTGCATGCGTTTCTGTGGGACTGATTCCATTATTTATTATTCTGTTAGAATAACATGTCTATGTGAAGTACCGCATGCATGGTGATTTCTTTTATTATTCCATTGTTTATTATACTCAGTTGATTAAAGTTTTGACTTCTATACTGCATGAAATTAGTGGAATATCCTTGATATTTGAGCTTCATCCAGTATCCTTTCATGGAAATATTCTTTTGAGCATTCTTGAATTTTACTTTACAAAGAAGTATCATGTTGACAATTTGGACAATATTAGTTCCTGAATAATTTAATTCTTGAACTTGTTTTATTGAATTCTTATATCATTGTCATCATCCTCATGTTTATATTTTGTTGAAAGTCATCCGTACATGGCTCGTAAGTGCATAGATGGACTTGGTATGATTATGACTGTGGAGTATTCGGTATAATCATGACCGTAATGTTACAAATGATGTGGAAAAAGTCCTCATTGGCCCGTAGTGCATTGATGGACAGTTTTTGGTATGATTATGGCTATGAATTCTTTTCGGCCAAGGGAGCAAAGATGAATTGTTTTATGGCATGATTAGAACCGTTGATGAAAATACGATTATCTTTGGCCCGTAGTGCATGAATAATTCGTGGTCGTGATACTAAATAATATCCTTGGCCTGTAGTGCAGGGATGATTTGATGATGTGGATTATTTATTAAGATGAGTCTCAGCGATAAAAGTGATGAAAAACTTTTTAAATCATAAAAGATAGTAGATTATTTATTCTGCATTATCTTAGTCATAATATTTCTTACTGGGCTAGTTGAGCTCACCCTTTCCTTCACTGTTCTCTTCAGGAAATGAGAATATAGCTGGGACGAGTGGAGGAATGGTTTGACAGTCCAGATGATAGGATTAGTAGTTCTCACTATTCTGTTAAATAATGTGACAATAAATGTAATGAGGACTTATTTTGAGAGTGGATATTGTCTAGAAGACAATATTTGTATTAAAACTCACAGCTCTCTTGTTGTATATTTAAGATTGTATTTGTATTCTGTACCATGTATTTGGTGACTCAGAATAGGTGATGTATACCTATTTTGGGGGCGTCACACTTTGTATCAAAGCTTAGGGATATGATCCCTGGCTGAGATGTGAAACAAGAACTAGGAGGGGAAAGATGGGGAATTCCTTCGCTAGTATGACCTACCTAAGTTTATTTGGTATTTAATCGGTTGGTCATAGTATAGGGATAGTATGTGATATGTTAATTAACCCTTGTTTTGTTGCAGTATTTGAAAATGGCATCCGAAAATGTTGAGCATAGCAATGGAGCACAGGAGACCATTGAGTCTCCACAAATCAATAATCAGGATAATGTGCAACAGCATGGCGATAATCCTCCTGTAAATAACAACACTGATCAAATGATGAACGACGGTACGTTTAGGAGCTTTTTAGAATTCATGCAACACCAAACGAGAGAGATTCTTGTTCATAATGCAGGTGAAAACAATGTCGACCCACGGTTGGTCACCGCTAAGCAGTTCAAGGAGCTGAGACCACCGGAGTTTTTGGGAAAGCCAGAACCACTTAAGGCGGAGATGTGGTTAAAGCAGATTACCAAGATATTTGATGTCTTGGGATGCTTCGAGGAGCAAAGGTTCCATTCGCCACCTTTATATGTTAGCGTGAAGAGGCAGACATCGTGGGAATCAGAAAACGCACTCCAAACTGAAAGCACTCAAGATGTCTTGGGAGTAGTTCCAAGAGTCGCTTCAATGACAAGTACTTTCCCAAAGTATTCGGTCACACGAAGGAGGTGGAGTTTATCAAGTTGGAGCAAAACAACACGACCGGGTCGCAGTACGAAGCCAAGTTTGCCGAGTTGTCCCGATTTGTGTCTCATTTGTTGATAATGAGGAGAGAATGACGCGAATGTTTCTAAGAGGGTTGAAACTTGAGATACATCAATATCTTATCTCTCATAAACTGTGTTTGTATTCAGATGTTGTTAATAGGGCTCAGTTATTGGAGCGCGATAATGAGTCAACCCAACCAAAAGAGAGCAGCCGACAAAATGATAATACGGGTAATAACAGTCATCAAAGTGGTGACAATAAGCATGGAGGGAATCAACATGCCAGAAATGGTAACCACTTCGGTGGTAATCATGGCCAAAATAATAGAAGTGGAAATTTCAAGAAGAAAAGGTTCAATAATGATGGAAAGACAAGAAGACCAAAGACCCGCTTCCAAGGAAGAAGAACGACCATCTATCAGATGTTTCAAATGCGACGGAGAGGACATATCCATCCAAACTGTATGCAGCAATCCAAAGCATGTTTTAATTGCGGAAGAGAAGGTCACCTAGCTCGATTTTGTCATATGGTGAAGTCAAGTCCAGCTGGGATAGTGATGCCAAAGGATGTCCCATACAAGCCAAAGCCGGTAGTTTAAGAGAGAGCATATTTTTTTTTTCGTGACGAGGAACCTGAATAAAATTATCACGGGTATGTTAGTCATAAACTCTTGTGAAGTCTATACTGTGTTAGATACTGGTTCTACTCACTTTTTTATTTCACCTAGTTGTGTTCAATGTTTGAAGTTAACTCTGGAGAAGTTAGACTTTGATATATCTGTTTAAACTCAGTTGGGAGAAACCTTCGTTACCTCCACTATTTATAAATCTTGTTAAAATCAACACTTTCACGTTACCTGTCGATCTTATCTCTTTGAAAATACTTGCCTTTGATGTGATTTTTGGAATCGATTGGTTAACTACTCATCATGCTTTTAGTAAGGTTGTTAGCATTCATATTTCTAACCAACCTGTTATGCGAATTCAAAGTAACCAAACCACTAAAATAAATCATTGTCATATCAAGCCATAAGTAAAGAGCCCGATCCTTTCGTTGTTGACTTCCTTGTGTGGAATGCACCGAAGCCATACTTTCTGTAGGCGATATCGTGAATGAAGATGGCAAGTTAATAGGTATCAATGTGATGTACTATCCATGTCTTGGATGAGGGTCACAGTTTTGAATGATATTTCTATTATTAATAAATTTCCTGACGTATTCTTGAAGACTTCCTAGCCTACCCCTAGAGTGTGAAATCGAATTTTGTATTGACCCCAATACAAAAATCCATTCATTAAACCCTCAAATATTTCTTTACTTAAAACAAATGTATCATGCGCCAAAGAAGTTGGCTCGAGCTGTTGAAGATTACGATCGTACCATTCAATATCATCGTGGAAAAGCGAACGTGGTAGCTGACGCGTTAAGTAGAAGATCGTATGTGTTTATGAGTGTGAATATACGAACCCACGTGAAGATAAAGAATATATGATTAGAATCGACTTTAATCGATAAATTTAAAGCCGCTCAAGCTACATACTCAGAGCTGATGAATGTGAAGAAGAAGGTTCAAGAAGGCATTATCTTAACCCTCGATTTAATTGGCCCATTTGAAATCCTCGATCAAGTAGGAACTGTAGCTTATAGACTCGTTTTACCGCCAAGTATGTCACGTGTTCATAACATTTTTTTCACGTATCGATGTTACGTAAATATGTGGACGACCCGAACCACATTATTGATTTAGAACCGGACGAGATAACGGATAATTTAACGTATGAAGACGTACCTGTTAAAATCCTGAAATGTATTCAACACTAAAAGGTTATACCTCAAAAGTTAGAATCATATGTAACTAAAAGGTTATCCTCATCTTTTCGGCATGCCAGGTACATATGTAAATTTCGAGGGCGAAATTTCATAAGGAGGGGAGATTGTAAAATCCCAAATTTTACGAATAAAGATTTAATTTTCTCGAAATATTTTTTTTAATATTATGGTGTAAATTTGAGATAATGTTATAGTTGTGGGTAGTATTTATAAATTTTGCAAAGTATGCAAGTTGTTGTATTATATTCGATTGGTTGGGGAATATTCGTACAATGGCACAATCATTGGTGGACCCCATTAATGTAATTATCATTTGATTGAGAAAACGACAAAAATATTTTTATGAAAATAATCTATGAATTTTTACCGTTAATCGCTGAACTACTCCTAGTAAAGTACGTAAAATACGCTGCGGCGTGGTTGCATAGTAGCACACCAGTATTGATTATCGATGCTTATGTGAGAAGTCACTCAGTTTTGTTCAATTATTGCTACAAATGAGTTCTTTGCGTAGTATCTCACGTTATTTGAATCAATTATTGTTGATTGTTATATATATATATATATATTATATATAAGTTTTATTTTATTAGTATTATTAATGTAATAAAATGTAAAACTTTTATATAAAACATAATACTTTTATAAAGTTATTCGCTTTTATTAGGCTAATAAGAATATCTTTTTATATAAAATGTAATACTTTTATAAAGTTATCTGCTTTATTAGACAATAATTAGATTATATTATATTTTATTATGCATAGTGTTTGTATAAGGCTCGCATAGTATTTGCATAGTAAAATCTTTTTAAAAGTTATTCGTTTTATTAGATTATAAATAGAATATATTATATTTTATTGTAAACCAACTGGACCGTCTGCTTTTAAAGTAAGTCGATCTCGACCGCTTCATGGAATGGTTACTATTCAGCCTCATTCTTCTATAAATAAAGCTCATTCCTTCATTATTTCTTACTTAATTCAAATTGAAACTCTAGAGAGAATTATTCTGCTATCTTGAGCGTATTTCTTTAGCGTTTAAGAAAGCTTTGAGCGTAGTGCAAGTTTCTTCAAGTATATCCCCGCCCTACCGCCGGAGTACTCTTCTTTATAAGGTAAGGAGTATTATTTCTTTCGTATTCATGAAGAAAACTTTTGTTATTCCATTATTTATTATTCTGTTGGAATAACCTGTATACGTGGTCTACCCTATACTTGGTGATTTTTGTTGTTATTCCATTCTTTATTATTCTCATTGGAATATCCTCACATCATACGCTTTATGTCGGACTCGTTACGCCTTTTTATTATTCTGTTGGAATATCCTGTCTGTGCATTTTACGTTGGACCTAGTTCCGTCTTTATTATTCTGTTGGAATATCTTGTCTGTGCGTTTTACGCCGGACCTGATTCTGTTATTTATTATTCTGTTGTGATAACCTGTCTATGTGAAGTACCGTATGCATGGTGATTTCTTTTGTTATTCCATTCTTTATTATACCCAGTTGATTAAAATTTTGACTTCTATACTGCATGAAATTAGTGGAATATCCTTGATATTTGCGCTTCATCCAGTATCTTTTCATGGAAATATTCTTCTGAGCATTCTTGAATTTTACTTTACAAAGAAGTATCATGTTAACAATTTGGACGTTACTAGTTCCTGAATAATTTAATTCTCGAACTTGTTTTATTGAATTCTTATATCATTGTCATCATCCTCATGTTTATATTTTTTTTGAAAGCCATTTGTGGCCTGTAGTGCATAGATGGGCTTGGTATGATTATGATCAGGGATTATTCGGTATAATCATGACCGTAATGTTATAAATGATGTGGAAAAAGTCCTCATTGGCCGTGTGTGCATTGATGGACGCTTTTGGTATGATTATGGCTATGGATTCTCTTGCCAAGGAGCAAATATGAATTGTTTTATGGCATGATCGGGATCGTTGATGAAAACACGATTATCTTTGGCCCGTAGTGTATGAATAATTCGTGGTCGTGATACTAAATAATATCCTTGGCCCATTGTGTGGATGATTTGATGATGTGGATTATTTATTAAAATTTGAGTCTCAAATATAAAAGTGATGAAAAACTTTTAAATCATAAAAGATAGTAGATTTTATTCTCTACTTGACTCTTTTAATGGATTGCTTGTTCACCGCAGCTTAAACTTGATGTCTATTGTATTATATCGGTTTAACATTGTTGAAGACTAATGATAATTTATTCTCGCATTATCTTAGTCATAATATTTCTTCGGGCTAGTTGAGCTCACCCTTTCCTTCACCGTTTTTTTCGTGAAATGAGAATATAGTACAGACGAGTTTTGAGAACCGGTTTGACAAATCCGGATGATAGCATTAGTATTTCTTACTATTCTGTTAAATAATGTGACAATAAATGTAATGAGGACTTATTCTGAGAGTGGATATTGTCTAGAAGAAAATATTTGTATTAAAACTCACAGCTCTCTTGTTGTATATTTAAGATTGTATTTGTATTCGACTAAGAATAGGTGACGTATACCTATTTTGGGGGCGTCACAGCCTCACTCCCCTCCTCAGCTATGATAGCCTTTTCCATGAGTGATGCAAAAGTATTGATCTGCAACACCGCCACCTTGTTGTAGAGCCAGGGTTTTAAGCCCAGCTCAAACCTCCTTGCCTTCCTAGCCTCCGTATCAATTTGATGTGGAGCGAACCTAGCCAACTCATTAAACTTTGCGGCATACTCCGCAACATTCATGTTCTCCTGCTTTAATTCTAGAAATTTCACCTCCATCCTAGCTTGCATACTAGCTGAGAGATAGTTTTTGAAAAATAGAGTTTTAAACCTAGCCCAAGTAATTACTCCTTCTCCTGCCCTAGTTTGATTTGACTCCCACCAAAAGTTATCCTCCCCCTTCATCATATAAGTGGCAAAAGTGGTCTTTTGCCCCTCATCTACCCTAGCAATTACGAACGCCTTTTCTATCTCGTTAACCCATGTCTGGGCTTCTATAGGTCACTGCTCACTGAATTCGTGGTTCTACAAATTGAAGTCTTTAAATTTTGCTGTTTATTGTCCTGCTTGTTCTCTCTGCGGCTAGTATTCCCTGTTGCATAGCCTGAGCTACGATGTTTGAAAAGTTTTGCATCGGGTCCTGCTGTTGTCCCCCAGCATTGTTGACAGATTATTCTGCCCTTTGATTTCGCGTTCGACGTCTTGGCGGTATTATCTGTGTAGACACTCAAAATTTTCTGCATACATGTTACTGACATTGCAGGAGGGCAGATTCGTCTTTCGGAGATAACCCTAGAAGACAGATCACATCCATTCTGGATACTACCGGAAGTTTAGTTTCAAAACCCGGAACACACACCGAAAGTATCATTTCCAACCCTGAAACACACACCAGAAGGATCATACCCAACCTAGGAGATAACCCTGAGTTTCATCCTTGGAGATAACCCCAAGGAATGTTGTTACAGTTCCGGCGATAACACCGGAAATGCTTGTTTGAAGTGCATGCTTTTAGCTTCAATCTCAGACCTCCTACCGAGGGACTATACCTCAGACTCAGAGCTAACACCGGGCAGACAGGTACTCTCACAAATGACCTTGCGGCATTCAAACACTTGCAGCAGTCCAATCTCAAATGTAACCCTGAGCAACATCTGCTTTCAACTCAAACCGGAGATAACCCCGGTAAGGAGTCAAATGTTATCTTGCCACCTAAACACCTGTGCATCGTCTCAACACTTCATACATACAAACATACAACAATGTCCTATAAGAACTAAGGAGTTCTAATCCCGAGTGACTATTATGCGTGACAGCACACCGGATAGAATTTGAAGCTTGAAGACCATGGGTATGGTCCCCTCTTCCTGACTTCGTACAACCTCTAATCCATGTCATTGCATAACTCTCGACACAAGAGGTCCGAAGAAGGTCTTATATACCCCATTTGGATGCTCGGATTGAAGTTCTGCAAATTCGAACGGACATTACAATGCATGAGTGCACGTACTTCAAGACGAGGGAGTCGCTGCGGCTCCCCTCTCTATAAATAGAGGGCTTGGGGTGGCCATTTGATAAAAAAGAGAGGCGAGGAAGCCCTGTCCAATTTGCTCTATACACACCCCATATTTAGTGTTTCCTCATTTTAAACATCTGTTAGCTCATATAGAGCTATATTTTTACCGGTGGGAGCTGAGTGTTTATCCATATAGAGTCATAGAAGCCTGCATTGGCAGCCCGCTGTAAGCCTTCTCACACTCTATAAAGCCTTTCACTTCATCTTTGCACACACTATTCTACACATTGAAAGTCGTGTTGTGTGCGTATGCCCGGACTTCGGTCTGTGGTTTTCATTTCTGTCTATATATATATACTTATATATGTATATATTTATATATGGACTAACATTATCGAGTTATGCCTCGATTGAGCCTAGACTTATTATCCGAGCGTTTACTTGCTTTTATATATATATATTTATGTATATAACCTGCTTTTCGAATATATCCGATGAGCCCGATTTTACATCCCGCGTAAGCTTATTGCTTATATATATATATATATATATATATATATATATATATTTACATTTCATCAGCCCGGAGTTTACTTCTAGGCCTTTTACTACTTTATTTACATTTAGTCCCGCCTAGAGTTTACTTCGTAGCGGTTGATCGTCTTTACTGCTTTATTTACTTTTCTGATCCCCCATGGAGTTGCTTCATGGTGGTTGATCATGTCCATATATATATATATATTTACCGCTTTTATATATTTACATTTCCGATCCCCCATGAAGTTGCTTCGTGGTGGTTGATCATGTCTGATATATATATATATATATATATATATATATATATATATATATATATATATTTACAACTTTTATATATATAACTGGTTATTGCTTTTCATATAAATCATGGATCATGTGAGCCTAGTAATAATGTGATCACAGATTCAGTCTATTGAATCTAGATTCGGTTACCGTGATGGACATTTTCAACTCTAAGCATCTTGTACATTATTTACGGTGTACGAATTTCCTTAGATGGCTGTCATGCCCAAGAGGAGTTCGGCACTGCTGTATATTATTTTCTCGAAGATGCTTCACATCACAAAAATAAAAGTAAACAAGCCGAACATTTAATAATAAAATGGAAGTATGAAAAGGTCTCAATTCCTATTGAGCACAGGGTTTAAAAAAACTCTTTTATAAAACATCATTGCTGTATCTTACTTAAAACTGAATTTTTGTATAAATTCAAACCCTTTGTATATAGGTACGAACGAGGCCTCTCACTACTTTCAAATAATTGCACATTGATCCACACACACACATTCATATAAACAGTTTCTTGAAAAGTGGCGGTCACCGTGGCAACACGGATGTCGGGGGGTGCCTAACACCTTCCCTCCGCATAATCAAGCCCCCGAACCCAAATGAATCTCGGTTTCACAGACCCGTTTAGCAGTGTCATATCACTGGGTCAATGTGCAAACCTGTTTCGGTTGTGTTGGTGTAACCCGTTAAATACACCAACTGGCGACTCTTAATAGTCCATCGTCGACATTATACATGTCAGACCTTTTTCACTTGTTTTTTTAAACAAATCTCACATTAGCATGAGAACACCAAAGAACAAGTAACGAAAAGGGACAACTAAAAATCCCGACGTCGACAGGTGGCGACACTACTAGGGACTCCAGTAAGAGGGCTTAAGTTGCTATTACAAGCTTTTTAAAACTATTATATGCTTGTGTGTGAATGTTGCATTTACATTTATGATGAATGTGTACGAATGCATTTTACTTACTACACTGCAAAATATCGTTCTGTGATATTAGTGCTTCGCACATGTCATCATTTTCATAAACAGTGAGACACGTTGTATATGAATGTATGTTATGTGGTTCCTCCATCAAGAGGCTATCCTGTCGGTGTTTGATTACTGGACTCGTAGGGAGACTAATTCCAACGAGGCTCAGAAAAAGCACCACCCAGATTCGCTCTAGTTGAAAGATCGGATTAACTTCCCGTCAAGTAGATTGCGATGATCTGGGGACCTTCATGCCAAAAAGCATTTACCTGTAAAAACATTTACCTGTAACGCGAAGGAAAGTCTCTTCATGCTTTCCATTTTCAATTACCTGTAATTTTATTCCATGTTCATCTTTATGTAATGGAAAATATGAAGATTATTTGTACATATATGTTATCAATTAACACCCATTTTTGCAGGACGATATTCATAAAATGGGCACATTTACATTATTCCTAAGACTAAACTACATAACTTTTTTGTAGGGAAATCATTGGGCCTGTTACCCGCTCAAAATTCAAAAAGGCCACGAGCCTACATCCAATCATGTCTTCTTCTGACCAATCTAATCCTGTTTCTTGAGAAGAATTTGACGGATTAAGTAAACAAATTACAGATTTGGCTATTCTGCTAAAAGAATTGCATCAATCTGCTCAGGGTACAAAGATGCCTACACATACAGAATACTCTATACAAGGAGGAACTCAAGGTTTGGAAAAACCAATTCCAGAACCTAAGTTGGATACGACCAAGAAAGACCCTAAAAACACCCATCACAAAGGAGATCCAGACACCGGTGATATCAGGAAGAAGGTCGTTCAAATGGAGGAAACTATTCGTGTTCTCAAAGGGATTGGAACACATGGAAGTGTCTCATATGCTGACCTTTGCATATTTCCCGGTGTTCATTATCAAGAGAAATTTAAAACCCTTGATTTTGAAAAATATGACAGATTAGGGGATCCTTATACACATTTGAAGTTGTTTATTGGAGAACTTGGATCTTATGCGGAAAATGAAAAGCTCAGAATGCAACTATTCCAGAAGAGTCTGACTGGAGAAGCCCGTTCGTGGTATACCAGATTAGACAACTCAAAGATCCATAGCTGGGAAGAACTAGCTCACGTCTTCCTCACTCAATACAATTTTCAATCTCAGATGGTTCCTGATCGGTACCAGATTACCAAGGTTAAGAAACAGGCTAATGAGTATTTTAGAGAGTATGCTCAAAGGTGGAGGCGCCTTGCTGCTCAAGTTATTCCTTCAATGACAGAATCAGAAATGGTCATGACTTTCATAGATATACAGGAAGCTTCTTTCTATGAGAGAGTTTTAGCTGGTATTGGCAAACCATTCTCTGAAATGATCAAGCACGGAGAGATGGCTGAGATGGGATTGAAGTCAGGAAAAATTCAAGACCTAGCCGCTCTTAAAGCAGTTGCTGAGCACATCCAGTCCGGATCTTATGGAAACAACCCCCGAAGGGTCCATAAAAAGAAAGAGGAGGATGTTTCCTTGATACTACAAGGGCAGAAAGGCAATCATAACATGCCTATACAGAGGAGAAACTACTCCATTTTCCAAGCACAGTCTTCAAACCCTTCATTGCCTAAAAGTGGAGAAGTAAAGCACCCTCGAACGTTCACACCTTTAGGGGACTCGCTCGACAATATTCTTACTCTTCTGACTACTCAGAAGAAAATTACACGTCTTCTTCCACCAGCCAACCCTAATGGCAGGGGTTTTAATGCTACTCGAAAGTGTGTTTATCATGCCGGAGCACCTGGACATGATACTCAAGATTGTTGCGCCTTGAAAAATAAGATCCAAGATTTAATAGACAACGGTGAGATCGTGGTCACCAAACCAGTTCAACCTCATGTGCAAGACAACCCCCTCCCTCAACACAAAGAGGAAAAGGTCAACATGATTAGTTGGAGCACTGGACAGAGTTCCAGTTTTAATGGTGAATCCCAGACCATCAAAAACGGTGTCGAAAGATGGATTATGCAAAGTTCCAATTTGCTATGGAACGAAAGATGAAAGCTCTTTGCAAGCAAATTAAGTAATTGGCAGAATTGGTGACCCACCAGCATCAAGTCACACGCAAATTAATTAGCCAGGAGTATGCCTATCTCCTTCTTTTTGTTATGAATGCTCCACCATCACCTTCAGAAAGTGAAGCTATGGAGGATAAGGTTACAAAGAGAGCAACTGCTAAAGCCCGTCAGGATTTTGCCAATCAGACGGAATTTACCTATCTGGGCCAATCTATGGTGGAGATATTTCAAATGTTGATCAATAAAGGAAGAATTACCTCCCTTCTACCTCCAATGAATCCCCATTTAAGACGGTTCAACTCCGATGGAGTATGTCAATATCATTCACATTAATCAACATTTGAAATATCTCCACCATAGAGATATCAATACTAGACTTGGTTTTCTCTTCCGAGGATCACCGGAAGATCTTGTTGAAGGTTTTGGAAGAAGCCTACTTACCGAAATCAGTGGATGTGGAAAAATTTCAACATATGGCTGATCACATTTTCAACAACAATGTGATATCCTTCACTGATGATGACATACCGCCCGAAGGGACCAGTCATTGCATATTATAGTTTTGTCCTATGGGTATATGCTAGCTGGAGTTTTGATAGATGGAGGTTCGTCTCTAAATATATGTCCTTATGCCACCTTGGTAAAGATGAATGTCAATCTCAAATGGATCCAAAGCAGCCATACGGTTATCAAAGCTTTTGATGGATCCCAACGAAATTCCGTCGGAAAGATTGAGCTGTCAATTAAGATTGGTCCAAATACATTCAATGTATCCTTCCACGTCCTCAAGATAGATTCAGGATACATGATGAGTGAGTTTCATACACATGAATTGGATACATTCGGGCTTAATTTATTGTTGTTCTCAAGTCTTTTAGGATGTTTTTATGTGTTTGTGTCTATTCAAGCATGTTTTATATTGTTTTGTAGGAATTGGGATAAAAGTTACATGGATCGACGTTTGGGGTGGCTAGATTCGCGTTTTCGGCTTGCCATTTACACAGCAGTCACTTCAGAGCCAATTTGACTATAGCTCCGAACATTCTTTCGAAACACTCATAGAATGAAAGTTGTAGATCTACCTCTCCTCGTTTCGGATCATCTTGAATCATCTAAATTGGAGTTCGGATGAAGAAGTTATGGACATTTTCCCAAAGGACATCGGAGCAGAAAAATGTACAAAAAAGGGGCAAGATTCACTTTCTGCACTATAGCGCCGGGGCGCTATTTTTAGTTCATTTTGCAGCATGGCTATTTATAAGGCGACTCTTAGCGTCGTGAATGAGTCTTTGAGGTCTTTGGGTAAGAGGTTGGGTGCGGCCTGGACGCGTTTTGGGCGAATTTTAACACCTTTTTGACTCCAAATTGGATTGGGTTTGTTCCTAAACTCAAAATTAGACTTGTAACCTATAAATACATGATGTAAGGCATAAAATAAAGGGAGATTACATAGCTTAGCCTAGATTAAACACTCCTTTAGATTAGAACATAACCCTAGTTCTTATTAGTTTTGGAGATTGAAGCAACTTGGAGACCATTGAAGATTCAAAGAAGGAGCAAAATAGGAGTTTCAAGGCTACTGACAATAGATTATATTCTCTTCTCTTCTCTTACTTTTATCTTTTAATGCCTATTCAATTGTGGATTCTTGATTTTAATTCATTAATTATGAACTAACTCTTTCATTGAGATTTCAATTGAACTTTTTATGATTATGAATTGATTATTTGATTTATTCTAATTATTTATGTTGAAGTGAATTGTTCATCTTTCTTTGAGCTTATTGATTAATTATCGATCGATCAAGAATTACCTTGTTACTCTAGAAGGAATTGAGAGAGGAATTCTAGGGTTAGAATCGGGCATGGTGACATTATGTGACTTAGTTATTTGCACGATGAATAATTAGGTTTGTGAATAGAATGAGAATATCTATTTTCCGCATGTAACACATAAGGAATTGAGTTTATAATGAGTTTAATTCAATTGTTTTGCATAGAGATATAGCAAAATTAATCAGGTTAAATAGAAGGCAATTGATCGCTCGAGAGAGGGCTTTTGGCACTTGAGAATTCCCTCATTAACAATTCAATGAGACATAATAATTGGGATAATTGGATAATTGGTTTATAGTTCATAATTGGGGATATTGGAGTCTTAGCCTTTATTTATTTGAATTTATTTATAAAGTAACCTAGTTTTAATTGATTAATTTAGTTTTATTAATTAGAAAAATCATGATTTGAGATTGTTTAAATAAAATTAGTTTGGTTAAGAATTAGTACTTGGTGATTTTTATTAAATAATTCCTCATGGGAACGATACTCTACTTTCACTTTATTACTTGTTGGCCGTGTATATACTTGCGTATTCATTGATTATGTAAATCGATCAACAAGTTTTTGGCGCCGCTTCGGGAATTAATTTAATAATTATTTACCAATATTAATTTCAATCAAATTAGTCTTAATTTAAACATTTTTATTTTTATTTTTATTTTTCATTCTCTTCCTATATTTCTCTCTTTTTAGGTACCATGGATGACCTAGCGTATCAATGGCCATACACGAACATGACTCGACCAATGGAAACATGGAGTCCACCATCCACACAGCAAGTAGCAATGGTTTGTGATTATTGTGCTGGAAATCATATGAGTCATCAATGCGCCATCGGTTTTGAAAGGTACACTATGGTGGTGATTACCCCAATAATTATGTCTATCCCAACAACTATCATCATGATTGGGGGGTATCACCCGATTTTCATGGAGTAACAATCAAGCTCAAGCCCGAGACAACAAAACAAATCCGGGTTTCAAAATCGACACACAACAACCGGCGAAAAGCAAGTTGGGAAGAAGCCGTGGATAGATTTATTACATCTTACGAAAGAAACACGAGGAACACGAAAGGAAACAAAATAAAACAGATCTGAATACACGTAAAGCATAAATCGTTAATAAAGAATCTGGAAAATCAATTGGGGCAGAGAGAAAGACACGCGTTGAACTTCCATCTTCAATACACTTGGCTCCATGACATGAATTACGAGGCCCGATGGTGAGCCCGAACCAAATCAGAATCGGATGTGCCAAATGATATAGATGTTGAAAGAGAGGAAACAAGTGGGGATAATGACAACAAGGTCGGTGAAGAACTAATTATGAGAATCAATGATGATGAGCCAATGTTATTTATGCCTCAAGTTCCTTCTCCTCCACAGTTCAAGAGTCCGGTTAGATTTGCAAAACCTTGTCCGATTGGTAGTCATGTCGTCGGCAATTCTCTCTGTGATGTAAAAGCAAGTACACCTTCGAAACCATGGTGCGATGAGCTGGAGAAGATAGAAGAAGAAATTGTTGTGTCTGACAAGCCTCAATGCCAGAATATATTCGCAGACACAGTGGAGAAACCACCTAGATGCTGGACGTTCTTTAATGTGATCTTATCTAAACAAAGCATGCTAGGTAACTTTAATACAATGGCTATCGTAAATGGGAACCTACCAAAAGCTATATTATTTCCGATGGATGGAGGGTTCCTCAACTTTCGAAGAGGAATTGGATAGCGTTGACGGACAAAGTCAGTTGAAAGATCAGAAACAAGCGCTTATTGGGAGGCAACCCAAGTTTAATTTTTATTTTAATTTTATTAAGTTTTATATTAGTAGTTTGGAATTTGCATTTATTTAGGATTTAATAAAATTGCTTCTATCATGGTTTTACAGGTTATTCAAGTCAAATTCAAGTGTGGTGCCCAATTTGTTCCATGTGCTTAGCCTATTCTCCAAACTTAGTGGACAAGGAGGAAGATTGCTATATTTTCAGGGAAGTCCTCTGCTTTATTTTTTTTTCTATTTTAGTCATTGAGGACAATGTCTAGTTTAAGTTTGGGGGTATTTTAGTGTCGTATTGCATATAGTTAGTTATTTACATTGTAGTTCGTTATGTTTTCAGGTTATTTACATTTAGTTTTTGCATTTAGTTTTTTTTGTTTAAAAAAAAATAAAATTAAAAATCGCAAAAATAGTAGTTAGTTTACTGTGTTTGTTGCGTTTAGTTTATATTTGCATGATTCCAACTATTAGATAGTAAAAGTCTATTTTGGCCAATGATGAGACTGGAGTTAAGTAGATAAGTATAGTATTGAATATTAAGGCTTTGATGTGATTTCTTGTTATGAATTGAATCTTTTCCTGTTTGAAACTGGTATAATCAAGGTTAAAGACGTTAATAACAAATGACTATGTTAACTGATTACGTTTAAATTGATACATAATGGATTTTTAAGGATAATACTAGTTTGAAGGAATGAAAGACATGAATAAAGGGAGATGGCTAAATTTAGATAAAACTTAAGTTTGGGGGAAATTTGGGATATATAAGCTTCGCTAAAAAAAAAAAAAAACAAAACAAAAAAAGAAAAAGAAAAGAAAGAAAAAAAAAATTTACCAGTGGCTAGTTTTGTTTGGGGCCTTTGTTACTTGAGTAGAAATGCTCAAGGGGTATCTTAAAACCTAGCGCCCTAAGGTGTTATATGGTGCAGGGAGTCGTTGGTCGAAAGCTCGCTAAGGGGTGACATCTTTGTTAGCCTCTTTGGAATGAGACATTGCATGATCATGGTTAAAAAAAAAGTAAAAAAAAAAACAATAAAAAAACGGGAAAAGAGCAAAAAGCCCCCGTAATGAAAAGTAAAACATAAGTATCCCGAATTGGACTCTTGAACTTGGTGGATGTTTGAATTTTGTTGGATTTAGCTTGTTCGTGAATTTTGTGAGTTTGCACTGTATGATGCCTTCGAATATATCTATTATGTCTTAAATTTGATTTTATATCAGTTAGCATTGTTGTGGAGCACACACGCACTATATCAGTGATAACAGTCTAAGATTTGATGATTGATTGGAAAATTACTGATTTGTTTTAATATGATGTATTATCATGTTTACTTGATTTCTCTAAGGCCGGTTGAATAGACTTGTTTCTGTCATTACTGTTGGATTCGTAGGCATATAGATTAATTTCATTACATTGCATTGCATAACATTTTTGTGTTTTTGCTAGAGGACAAGCAAAGGTTTAAGTTTGGGGGTATTTGATGAGTGAGTTTTATACACATGAATTGGATACATTCGGGCTTAATTTATTGTTGTTCTCAAGTCTTTTAGGATGTTTTTATGTGTTTGTGTCTATTCAAGCATGTTTTATATTGTTTTGTAGGAATTGGGACAAAAGTTGCATGGATCGACGTTTGGGGTGGCTAGATTCGAGTTTTCAGCTTGCCATTTACATAGCAGTCACTTCAGAGCCCATTTGACTATAGCTCCGGACATTCTTTCGAAACACTCAAAGAATGAAAAATGTAGATCTACCTCTCCTCGTTTCGGATCATCTTGAATCATCTAAATTGGAGTTCGGATGAAGAAGTTATGGACATTTTCCCAAAGGACATCGGAGTAGAAAAATGTACAAAAAGGGGCAAGATTCACTTTCTGCACTATAGCGCCGGGGCGCTATTTTTAGTTCATTTTGCAGCGCTGGGGCGCTATAAGGCAGACTCTTAGCGTCGTGAAGTCTTTGAGGTCTTTGGGTAAGAGGTTGGAGTGCGGCACGCCGCGCGTTTTGGGCGAATTTTAACACCTTTTTGACTCCAAATTGGATTGGGTTTGTTCCTAAACTCAAAATTAGACTTGTAACCTATAAATACATGATGTAAGGCATAAAATAAAGGGAGATTACATAGCTTAGCCTAGATTAAACACTCCTTTAGATTAGAACATAACCCTAGTTCTTATTAGTTTTGGAGATTGAAGCAACTTGGAGACCATTGAAGATTCAAAGAAGGAGCAAAATAGGAGTTTCAAGGCTACTGACAATAGATTATATTCTCTTCTCTTCTCTTACTTTTATCTTTTAATGCCTATTCAATTGTGGATTCTTGATTTTAATTCATTAATTATGAACTAACTCTTTCATTGAGATTTCAATTGAACTTTTTATGATTATGAATTGATTATTTGATTTATTCTAATTATTTATGTTGAAGTGAATTGTTCATCTTTCTTTGAGCTTATTGATTAATTATCTGATCAGTAATTACCTTGTTACTCTAGAAGGAATTGAGAGAGGAATTCTAGGGTTAGAACTGGGCATGGTGACATGTGACTTAGTTATTTGCACAGTGAATAATTAGGTTTGTGAATAGAATGAGAATATCTATTTGCCGCATGTAACACATAAGGAATTGGGTTTATAACGAGTTTAATTCAATTGTTTTGCATAGAGATATAGCAAAATTAATCTGGGTTAAATAGAAGGCAATTGATCGCTCGAGAGAGGGCTTTTGGCACTTGAGAATTCCTGTTAATAATTCAGTAGACATAATAATTTGGATAATTGTATAATTGGTTTATAGTTCATAATTGGGGATATTGGAGTCTTAGCCTTTATTTATTTGAATTTATTTATAAAGTAACCTAGTTTTAATTGATTAATTTAGTTTTATTAATTAGAAAAATCACGATTTAAGATTGTTTAAATAAAATTAGTTTGGTTAAGAATTAGTACTTGGTGATTTTTATTAAATAATTCCTCGTGGGAACGATACTCTACTTTCACTTTATTACTTGTTGACCATGTATACTTGCACGTATTCATTGATTGCGAAATCGATCAACAATACAACCTGCTATTGGGGAGACCATGGATACACATGGCTAGAGTCGTTCCATCCACACTACATCAACAACTCAAATACATTATCAATAACAGTCTAGTCACTGTCAACGCTGAGCCGGAATGTCCAGAACAGGGAGACCTACCAATCATCAGCTTCAATTCAGAAGTTGAGTCGGTCAGTTTTCATACCTTGGAAGTGAGTAACGTACAATACCAACCTATTGGAGCACCACTTCCTAGGCCCAAGAGTTCTGCCGAGGTTATGTCGGCCACTCAAGAAATGATGTCATTGGGTCATCACCTGCAGACAAGGCTTGGTAAAGATAAGGTATTATTAACCTATTCAAGTGTCCAGTCAAACCGGGACAGTCGGACTAGGCTATTCTGCCAGTTCCAGTCATAGGGATCCTCATAAGCATAAGCAAGTTCCTCAAGCTTCTGCCACATGGCGATTTTTTCCATCTACACCGCATGAGCTGATACAGTCTCTAGTAAAGCTGCCGGCCCATATTATGGCTATGCTGTTTCCAAAACTAGTACAATTCAAAGCAAAAGAGGTGCTGATTCCTGATCCCAAAGTGGAAGAAAGGGAGCGAAAATGTAAACATGACATTGCTTTGATGATGTCAGGCATACGCATCATTGTCTGTGATGAACATATAAACAGATATACCCCAGACGATGATTGTCCAGATGTCATGGTTATCATTTGGGAGATGGAGGATAATGATAATCCCTCCATCATTGTAGTCCATCAGGACTTTGCCCTTGACAATTGGAGCAGCACTCCATGCATTGGTCGACGAGGGTAAAACGGGCAGAAAATCCCTCTGCCCTGTAGATAACTTTAATTGCTTATTTTTCTATACAATATTAGTAGTTATTTTATCAGGACATGCTAACACTTTTGTATGATTAAACAGTTTCATATATTAAGTGAAAGCATATTTTGTTTCAGGACTCTGAATTTAGATGTGCCTGTACTTGCTGATGAGGTGCCTTCTCTCCACAAGGGCTGTAACTTTGATGCAAAGTTGGACTCAGACTTGATGGAAATAAAAGAGGACATTGAGACACCTCAGGAGATTAAGGAATGGGTCGCAGACAAACCTAAACCCAACCTTGACCAAACCACTTCTTTCAATCTTGGAACCTTAGAAATCCCTAAGTTAATCCAGATTGGTTCAGACCTCACCCCAAACCAACGGAATGACATGGTTGTAATATTAACCCAATTTCAGGATGTGTTTGCATGGTCTCATGAAGACATGGTGTGTTTGTCCACTAACATTGTTCTTCATCGCCTTTCCAATAAAGAAGGATTCAAGCCTGTTAGGCAGAAGCTCAGGCGATTGAAACCTGATTGGAGTTTAGAGGTTAAAGAAGAAATTGTGAAACAATTTGAAGCTGGCATTATCATGGTGTCTACATATCCGGAGTGGAAATCCAACATTGTTCCCGTGCCTAAACTAGGAGGAAAGGTGCGAGTTTGCGTGAATTACCGGGATTTGAACAAATCTTGCCTTAAAGATAGCTTTTTTGTACCCTTTATCCACATTCTCATTGATAGTACTGCTCAATACGGCATGTACTCCTTTGCGGATTGCTTTGCGGGGTACCATCAGATTATGGTCGTTGAGGAAGACCGTGAAAAAACTACTTTCATCACGCCTTGGGGAACCTTTTGTTACAGGCGATTGTTATTCAGCCTCATCAATACCGGGGCAACCTATCAGAGAGCTATGATGGCTCTTTTCCACGATTTGATGCACAAGGAGATAGAGATCTATATGGATGACATCATTGTCAAATCCCAAAAAGAAGAAGACCACTTATACCATCTCAAAAAGCTTTTCAACAAGTTGCGTAAGTACAATTTGAAGTTGAATCCAGCCAAGTGCACCTTTGGTGTTAAGTCAGGCAAGTTGCTAGGTTTCCTAGTCAGCCACAAAGGAATTGAACTGGATCCCACTAAAATCCAGGCCATCAAGGAAATGCCCATTCCTCAGACAGAGAAGGAAATACGGGGATTTTTGGGAAGAATCAACTTCATTAGCGGGTTTATCTCTCAACTCACAGCTACCTGTGAGCCCATCTTCAAGTTGTTAAGGAAGAACTCCTTCATGAAATGGAACGACGAGTGTCAGAAAGCCTTCCTTACCATTAAAGAGCAGCTGGTTAACGCTCTTATTTTGGTACCCCCCAGGGATGATGTTCCCCTATTCATGTACCTGTCCATTAATGACAACTACATGGGTTATATGTTGGGGCAAAAAGATGATAGAGGCCAAGAACGAGCTATCTATTACCTCAGCAAAAGATTCAGCATAAGTGAACACAAGTACACTCTGATTGAGAAGACATGTTATGCTTTAGCATAGGCTTCCATGAGGTTACAACATTACCTCCATGGTCAAACAACCCATCTCATATCCCGCGTGGATCCTCTCAAGTATGTGTTCAGTAAGCCCATATTAAATTGTCGACTGTCCAGATGGCAGTTGATCCTAAAACAATTTGACATCGTCTACATAACGCAAAAGTCTGTCAAAGGTCAAGGAATTGCAGACTAACTGGTCGCCGCACCTACAGGGGATTACAAACCCTTAGAAACATACTTCCCCGATGAAGGGGTAATGGCAGTTCAATAATACCATCAGTACGATGCATGCCACACATGGAAAATGTATTTTGATGGAGTCATTAACACGCTAAGGCTCTGGAGTTGGAGCGCTTCTAATATCTGCACGGGGAGCAGATCCCATCGCCACAAATTGTAGTTTGTCGGCACCAACAACACACCGAGTATGAAGGTCAGATCATGGGGCTAAAACACCTTTAATTCAATGGGCATCGAGACGATTAATCTTGTCTTTGGGGATTCTGAATTGTTAATCAAATAATCCACAGGAATCTTCAAACTAAAGAATTACATTTGCTGCCTTACCATCGGCAAGTTTTGCAGATGGCTTTGGAGTTTGAAGAAATCTCATTTCTACACATTTCTCATAATAGGAACGATTTTGTGGATGCACTAGCAATGTTGGCCTCCTTGATTCACATACATGACAAGGAAAACATGTCAAGCATCACATTTTCCCTGTAAAAGGCCCCAGCTTATGGGAACTATGTTGGAGAAGTATCGGATGAGCTACCTCCCATCCACAACCCTTGGTATCAGCATATCAAGGAGTAACTGCGAGATGGATCTACACCCGCTGAGGCAAGCCTGACTGAAAAGAGGCAGATCCATCGACTTGCTATGAAATTCTACTTGAGCGGAGATGCACTCTACAAGAGAGATGTAGGATTAGGTCTCCTCAAATGTCTAGACAAAGACCAAGCTCAGAGGGTCATGGATGAGATCCATGCTGGAGTATGTGGTCCACACATGAGCGGACCCCTACTTGTCAAGAAAATCCTCAGAACAGGGAATTATTGGCTTATGCTCAAAGCTGACTGTGATAATCACATCAAGAGATGCTATCAATGCCAAATTCATGGGACTGCTATCCATGCCCCTCAGATCGTAAAGAATGGACGTGATCGGGCCCATCGAGCCCAAATTCAGTAATGGACATCGATTCATATTCACCATGATTGACTACTTCACCAAATGGGTTGAAGCAGCCTCCTTTCATAGGGTTACTAAAGAAGTCATCATTGCTTTCATCAGAAACAATATGGTCTGTTGATATGGACAACTAGAGGTTATTGTGTCAGACAATGCTAAAAACCTCAACAACAAAATGATGGAGGAGTTATGCAGTAAATTCCACATCAAACACCTTAACTCCGTCATCTACCATCCAAAGATAAATGGTGTTGTTGAATCGGCTAATAAAAATATAAAGAAGATCATGCAGAAAATGTTTGCCAATCACAAAGGATGGCCTGACCTCTTGCCTCTGACTTTATTAGCCTACAGAACTTCCATGCGTACTTCCACTGGGGCAACCCCCTACTCATTAGCCTATGGGATGGAAGCAGTGCTCCCCATAGAGGTGGAAATAGAATCCCTCAGAGTGTTGATGGACGCTCAGTTGGATGAAGACCAAATGGTACAAGACAGGTATCACCATTTGTCTCTAATAGATGAAAGGCGAACCGCGACTATCTTCCATGGTCAGTTATATCAGCAAAAGATCGCACGATCCTACAAAAGAAAAGTCCGACTACGGCAGTTCAAACAACATGACTTGGTTTTGAAAAAGATCATTGACAACCAAGATCAATCTAAGGGAAAATTCGCTCCTAACTGGGAAGGCCCATTTGTTGTCAAGGAGGTATTGACAGGAGGTGCTCTCAGACTATAGGAAATGGATGGAAATGAATTTCCACAGCTTATAAACTCGGACACCGTAAAATGGTACTATGTCTGAAGTTACCATCAAGCAAACATCGTGGTATGGATTCATCCAATCACCAGTCATTCCGATTTTGAACCTTCTTTTTTACAAACTTTTCTGCCCCTCAAGGAAACATACACTTCAAACCAGCAGCCTGGTTTCACCTCATTTCAAACCATCCATACAATTTCGGTTATCCTGAAGAAGGGATTGAACCTTTCATATCTACAGTTTGTCCTGAAGACGGGATTAAACTTTTATACGCTTGCAGTTTGTCCTGAAGACGGGATTAAACTTTTTCCACACCTGCAGTTTTTCCCCATCATGGGATCTAACTTTCTTCTCCCCGCAATATAGCCTGCACATGGGATTCACACTTCTCTTTGGCTGCGATTCGTCCTGAGGGGCGAACTACGTCGACCTGATCTCCCTGATACCCGGGAGTATGTAGGCAACCTATTCTATATGGCCCGATCGCAATAAAAAAAAAGACAAAAACATTTCTGCCCTTTCCTTACAAAAACAAAAACAACAAAAATACTTCTGCACCCTTCTTCATCAATAAAGCTTCTACACCCATCTGCCTTTCACATTCAGCGTTGAACCTCTTACACCAGGTTCGAACTACTCAGACTTGATCTCCTCTTCAATAGGAGTACGTAGGCAGCCATTTATGGTTCAGTTTAACCACTACCAGAACAAAAATTCTTGTCACACGGTACTAGGATCAAACTTTAATCCATTACAGTTCATCGGCTTCGGACCAGAGGGATGGAATTATCCAACCTCTCCTCACAAATAGGAGATTCGGTGACCATCTAAGCTGCGTTTGTACCTCAAAGAGTAATACCAATCCATAAGAGATGGAATTAACTAGGCTTCTCACAAATAGAAGTACTGGCGACCATCTGTGGTGCGGTCAATCTCAGAGAGGAAAAGCCACACTCCTCTCCACATTTCCATACAGAAACCAGTCCAAAGACACCAAAGATGGCAGGGATACAAACAGATCAATGATCCATTCTGAGAGATCCTGTGATGACTTAATGTCCACATATCAAGGACAAGTTCAGAATGCATCAAGATCACAAGCCATGAAGAAACAGGCAAATATCAAGCAAGTATCAAGGCACAACTGAAAGGGAAGTAAATCAAAATATATTTCTCTGTCATATATAATACTGTTTGATATATACATCTGTGTTGTACATGACAAAATGGCTAAGCTAGTCTGTGAAGGAAAATATAAAGCTATTTACGGATCTGTGTGTATGTGAACTATCAGATCTAACATAGCATCCCTATCTGAAGACGAATGTAAAGCTGCAAGCTCCTACCCAATGGTATCTACACAAGCTAGCAGATCAGAGGCTAACTGCATGGTGACATGATGCTCATCAATGTATGCACTCATATCAGCAAGGATGCCAGTCGTATGGGATCTAACTGAAGTACTGTCTATAATGGCCACATCCCTAGTAGATAGGGAGGCATCCCGCACCATAATCAATGCATCCCTAGCTGATCTAGCCTCATCCATCTCTAATAGAGCGGCATCTCTCCCATCATAAGCTGTCAACATCGAGGCCCTAGCCCGATCTCTCATAGGTCATCAGATATAAGCTCTACTCCAAATAATGTGTTGGATACTGAGTAATAGTGGCACTCGGGGTGGGAGAATCCATCACAAATGTTGGAAGCCCAGCAGTCAAGTCCCCATCAATGGGAATGTCAGCCTCCTACATTGGCTCCTCATTGTCAGAATCTATATCCTACACTGTGGATACTACCATAGTGGATGCAGTCTGTATCTCCATACATGCTGAATACTATGCAGAATAACCCGGATGACTGACAAAAAACTCAGCTAGCTCTCGCTGGTCCCAACAGGCATACAACCTAGATCTGTCCGCAGATGATAAATGGCGAGAAGTGAAGCGCTGAATCAATGCCCCCTCATATGGATGGAAATCCTGAAACTGGTCAAACTGACACATCAGGACCAGTGGGTGGTAGGTGATCATCCCTCTCAAACCAGCTAGAGGAAGATAATCTATGCCCGGAGCATTAGTAATGAAGCTATAAAGTGAGCTAAGCCCTATACACGATAATATAGCGAACGGATCTCCAATCCCTACCAGGAAAGCTGACCAAGATACAACATCTGTACACTCCGCATGCTAAAAGGAGTACGACATAGCTATGTCATGGGTGAAACAATACCCATGCCGTCTGAATGTGCCAATCAGTCTCAAGTGTGACATAAACCACACATATTGCATGACCGAGCTGCCTATGAACACTCTTATCGGATAAGTGCAGCAATATGTGGCTAACCTCAGAGTCTCTACCATAATCATTGGTATGATGATGTGACCCTCCCTGAGAGTTCTCACTGCCATAATGACGCCAATGTCCAACTTATCCATATACCGTGGCATGAAGTCGTATGATAATACGCACAGTATCAGTACATCCACTCTGGCCAAACGCCAATGATCCTCCGTTGTGGTGAAATCCCCAAAGTGTTGTGCATAACTATCCTCAAGAGCCAATTCTTTCAAACAGAAAACGCTGGGATATCACGTGGCCAGATGTAATCTCATCCTGTACCACCCTACGCCTCAATTCGGTGAGGGTCATGAACTGCCTACTCATGTCTCCGATTGCCATGTGCACGCAAGGTCTATCCAATGGCAGCATCGTCAACCGTGCATACTCCTCCAGAGTAAGAGTCAACTCATGGGTTCTGAATCAGAAAACATGTCTCTCTGGTACCCAATGCTCTAGCATACCCTCCACAAATCATGTGGGAACCTAAAACATCAATAGGGTCATAGTATGTTGCAACAAATGATCTACAATCACCCTTTCTGGTGGTGACATACTATCAGACCATGAGCACATACCAGATGCCACCAAAAATGGTGGGGTATGATCAATACGGCTAACTGTCGAATAAGACATCTGTACGGGCCGTGTCATAAGACCATCCAGGGGTCAATGCTGAGTATCTCTAAACATACATACATATGCATAACATAATAACATGCATAATACAATAGATGGCAATATGATATAGGGAGTGGAAAATTGTACATACATTCCTAAGTATATCATCATCTAATACATCTCTATACAGCTAAAATACAGGGAAATGGGGCGAAGCTACACAACATCTAATAGAGGCCTAATAAAAGATATAGAGAGAATGGGGGAAAGCTACCCCAGTAGCTAACAGAGGCCTATCAAAAGAGATAACGAGAATACATCAGAAGAATTCAATGGTATCGATGTCTACATCGTCAATCCTGTCCACATGATGAAACTCCTCCCGAGTCACTAGATCTCTATCTACAAGGATGTCAAGCCTATACAAGGGAGGATCTGCACTGACAAAACTATATGGGTCACCTAAGGGGCCAGCGCCAGAGCTGGAAGGATCAAAAGTATCTGCCTCTGAAGGATCTCTACCCAAATACCGGATAAAGAAATATGCCCAGTCCAACTGCCGGGTCAAACAGTCAATCTGTGTCACATGAGTCAGATCTCTGACACAGGCTAGCCAATCCGTCATCATCACAGATCCTGGAACCATATCCCCTATAAACTATGTGGCGCGGGTCTGAGCTCCAATGGTACGAGGGAACCACAAATGCTGGAACATTTCCTGAGTGTAGGGACCCTCTGACAATGTGAAACTGTCAACCCATGGAGTTGCTTCGTGGTGGTTGATCATGTCCATATATATATATATATATATATATTTACCACTTTTATATATTTACATTTCCGATCCCCCATGGAGTTGCTTCGTGGTGGTTGATCATGTCTGTATATATATATATATATATATTTACATCTTTTATATATATAATTGCTTACTGCTTTTCATATAAACTATGGTATCATGTGAGCCTAGGAATTATGTGATCATAGATTCAGTCTAATGAATCTAGATTCGGTTCCCGTGACAGACATTTTCAAAGCAGCTTGTACATTATTTACGGTGTACGAATTTCCATAGATGGTTGTCATGCCCAAGAGGAGTTCGGCACTGCTGTATATTATTTTTTCGAAGATGCTTCGCATCTCGAAAATAAAATTAAACAAGCCGAACATTTAATAATAAAATGAAAGTATGAAAATGTCTCAATTCCTATTAAGCACAGGGTTTAAAAAACCTCTTTTATAAAACATCATTTCTATATCTTGCTTAAAACTAAATTTTTGTACAAATTCAAACCCTTTGTATATAGGTGCAAACGAGGCCTCGCACTAATTTTAAATAATTACACATTGATCCACACACACACACACACACACACATTCATATAACAGTTTCTTAAAAAGTGGCAGTCACCGTGGCAACACGGATGTCGGGGGTGCCTAACACCTTCCCTCCGCATAATCAAGCCCCCGAACACAAATGAATCTCGGTTTCACAGACCCGTTTAGCAGTGTCATATCACTGGGTCAATGTGCAAACCTTTTTCAGTTGCGTTGGTACAACCAGTTAAAAACACTAACTAGCAACTCTTAACAGTCCATCGTCGACATTATACATGTTGGACCTTTTTCACTTATTTTTTAAAATAAATCTCACATTAACATAAGAACACCAAAGAACAAGTAACGAAAAGGGACAACTAAAAATCCTGACGTCGACAATCTGATTACATAAAATCATAAATTTAACTTACATTCTAAACCTTATTGTCTAAGTTTAACATGTAACACGAAGTTTTATACAAAACTTATTCCATTAGTCAAACATAGATTCGTATTCATTAATTCAAAGTACTTTACACAACGTAGCACATACTGCTATCCCTTTGCGACCACAAAAGTCAAGAAATACTGCAATAACTTACGTAAAAGTTGGGAATATTACATTGCACACGTACATTATAAAACATATATAATCAACTATTAATCCTACTTATTTCCTAAGTCACGGTCTTTCATCTTTTTTTCCCCTTCTTACTCGGAGCTGCGCACTATTAGTTACTTCTGGCTCCCATCTGGTCAATTTGGATTTTAAGCTTATCTTATTCCTCCATAGTTTCTATTAACGCCTTTCGCAACTGAATGTTTAATAGCCTTTCTATTTCCCATAACTTTTCTAGAGAAGAAACCTGGTTCCTCAGATTCTACACTTCTGTTAATGCTTGATCAGCTTCAACATCGGTGTCCGAATCACTATCTGTTAGTTCCACCATTTCCGGATCTGGTACTATGTTTTCCAATACCACCACCTCATCAAGGTTGCTTGCACTGTGAGCCTCTATTTCAGCTATTGGCTTTGATATTGGCCCATTCTTTACGATCTGAGGGTATCCAAATTCTTTTCCACCTGACATCTACACACAAATCATCCTGATTAGCATATAGTATATACACACAACAAACAATAGTTTTATAAAAGTTATCTTTTATTTTGTTTAACTATGAATTTATTCAATTCATCTCCATTTAAACTCTATATGAGTTATTTGTATTTTCAGCGTTTCCCTCTATTCTAAGGTTATAGCCTAAGGTCTATCCAACCTAAGGTTTCTAACCCTAAAGCTCTGATACCAACCTATGACGCCCCTAAATTCAGGTACTTAAAACCCGAACTCGGTGCTTCACGATACCATTTTCTATTAGTGGAATTATACAATAATAATAACAATAATATAGATACCAAGCTTAATTTACATATGCATCAAAGTCTAGTCATAGGTACGTGACCTTTAAACATTCATTACATCATAGATAATAAGTATCATTGTCTTAATAAACTTTAACTATTACACAGACTATTATGAAACTCATTCGAACAACTTTCCTTTCCCCTTGTTCTTGCCTGATCCTTCGGGTTGATCAAACTTAGCTAAAAACATTTAAATTTAAAGCAAGAATGAGCATTTGATTGCCAAGCAAGTAATAACAACAATAGATATTAGCTTAAAGAATTAAATGTTTTCTTTGAATGACGCTTCTACAACGAATCAATAGTTGTGAAGTAAGTTGAACCAATAATAACAACATATCAATTATATATCAACTTTTTGAAACTATGTACTAACTATAACTGGAGATCATTTGACAGACTATGAACATTATTTTCTATTTTCGAAAAGGTTAAACAGAACTTCATCTGTAAACCCTCATAACTTACAGGCACGAGGGGTGATCAGCTCGTTATGCCTTGTATTGATCAATACTACATGCAAGAACGATATTATCGTTCATCTTATCCACCTTAGGTGCACAAAAGTTTTCCCATGTTCGGGTTGTTCATACTTAGTCGGGAATCCGAACCAAAATAATCTGGTTAGATACAATAAAGTTCTATCTTATTCAACAATATTTTTAAGTTTGTGTCTAGCCAAATCAAATAGCTTAGACGGCTTTTAAGTCAACGTATACATACTGGAAATCAATAGGTATGTATCAACATGTGATTAAATACAATGATTATCCAAGTGGGGAAACTTGTATAACCATATTTAGAAACTAATGAACATAATAAATATCTGGATTATGCACTAATATTGTGTTGATAAACAATGATCGGATAATTTAAGAACTTGTATGAATATGAATAATTGGATACATAATCAATAACAATAGAGTTAATAATCAGGCACAATAATAAGATTCTGAAACTTTCTTACTCATGTCTATTGCATAAAGTAAATGCAAAGATAGGATACTTGCCTGAGCTGCTGCTTTCAATAACGCAACTTAGATTAATCTTTTATATCGAAACATATCCTTAATAAGATCATTCGTTCGATTAGAATAATATATCATATCACATAGTACTGCTATTTGCAGTCAACACATAACCTAATCACATTGTCACATAGTTTAACAGTCATTGGTTCACTAACAAACACTTATCTAGTCAAATTATATAATTCTAGATCAATTTTTTTGAAATATTTCGGTGTATCGACGACTTTATCGAGTAATTATCGAGTCTAAAACTCTATTCTGTAGTTCACTAATCGATTAGATACTCTAAATATCAGCCATATTATCTTTCATAGCCTTATAATAATAATTATTATAAGTTTTCGTAATTTTTCAAACACTGAAATCATTATAAAATGATTTAAATATTAAATAATTCAATTACCATTAATATTTAATTAATATTAAACTATTAATGAAACCATTGCCAAAATTTTAAAGTTATTTATAATTACTCAAAATATTTTTAAAGTATATTAAAATATTAAAGTATTAATTTTACCCTTAAATTCTTTTTAAAACATTAAAAATCATTTTTAAATAATTACCATTAATATTAAAATATTAACGTATTGTTCATCAAAATATTAAAAGTCATTAATTATAATCAAAATATTTTTAATACATTTATACCCTTTTTAAATTAATAAAACCATTTTAAACTATTTATTTAATATAATTATTAAATAAATTTAATATCATTAATATTAAATTATTAATGAAATTATCCTTTAAATATTAAAAGTTATATTTTATAACTTAAAATAATTTTAAACAATTTATTTTTTATTTTAAATGATTAAAAATCATTTTTAAACTAAATTATTTAATATAATTATTAAATAATTCTAATATCATTAATATTAAATTAATTAATAAAATTTACCTTTAAATATTGAAAGTTATATTTTATAACTTAAAATATTTTTAAGTACCTTATTATTATTTAAAATGATTTTAGTATATCAAAATTATTTTTAATTAATTTATTTAATGCATTTATTAAGTAACAGTCAAATACCGATAGAAGTAGAGAACTTTTACAGAACCTTCGTTGCCCATCCTTAACCCATTTTAGATGGTATAAAGATGTCTTTTTAATGAAAGTTATGCAAAGAGCAGAGATCTTTAACGATGAACATTGGAAAGCCAAATTTGTAGATGGACTTCCTACTTTCTTTGCGAAAAAGTTCGAAAAAACTTAGAGATAAACATGGCCAGTATGAGTATATCTTATGACCAATTATTCTTATGGCCATCTTATTTCAAAGAATTATTGAAGAGGATTATCATTATGTAATGATATGAAACTCCAACAATTAATGAAAAAAGCAGAATCTCACCAAAAGACATGAGATAGGAGAATTTTGCGATCAATTCTCTTATGACACAAAATTACAAAGATATCCTCGAAAAGCTAAAAAACGCAGAAAATTCTAAACCTTCTAGATCTTACAGAAAACGTTCTTCTAAGAGATCTTCAAAACCAAAACCCTGAAAAATCTTCCCGGAAAAGAAAAGAATAGCGAAAAGAAAGATAAATCTAAAATTCAATGCTATAAATGCGGAAAGACAGGACACTTTGCTAATAAATGCAATTCAAAATTAAAACAAAAGCAATGAATTATCCTTGATGAGGAAATTCAACGACAAATTCTTAATTGTTTGTCTAATAATGACTCAAGAGTCCATTTCGAAAAATGATCTAGTGAAGTCTATTGAGAATCGATAATAATTCGACAACGAACAATGTCAAACTGTCTTTAAGTTAATCATAATCTGACTCTGAAGCTAATTCTTTGGAAAGCAATTGTCGAGATGAATGGTTTAGATATTGGAGGTCCCAAGATTAATGTCTTAACCGACCACCGAAATCCCTTCAGACCTCGTAGAATGCAGTTAAAGATCCGGAGATCGATTAAAATTTTGGAAATCATTTATAAAACACGAAAGGCTGCAGACACCTTCCTATTAACGATGATAAAGTATGAAAGAGGTTATGAAACGTATTCGAATGTTTCTACCTCCGAGAAGCCAACCACAATCCGAGATTTAAAATGAAATAAATATTTTAAAATCAAAATAAAACAATTACAGAATAATAATATTATTATCTTTCAAGATTTAACCAATATTAAAAATAAGTTAAATCACAAACAAGATAATATAGAATCCTCCAAACAACCCGAATCCTTTGATAAACCAGAATCCTCTGAACAGTATTTAATGTTAATGAATCAAGTAGTATTCGTAAATGGTATATTAGAATTACTTTTATTATTAAACCAGACTTTATTATCAAAGACGCCATTGCCCTAGTTGATAGTGGTGCTGACATGAACTGTATCCAGGAAGGTCTTATCCCTTAATTGGTATCAAAGCCATATTAATTTATTAACATATTAATTTGATATATTACTCATAGATTACACTTATATGGTCACCTTTGAAAAATGACTGATTTTTCAACCTCTCTTTCTACCGTAGCTAACGCTTGACTTCTACTACAATTAAGCAACCGAACTCATAGCTTATCGAGGATGTAAAGGAAGCCTTAGATAAATGGACTATTCCTAAAATCAAACCGAAACAATTTATAAAATTGGAACCTTTGATTTTATGGTAAAAGAATAATAAAAACCTTTGAGCATCTTTGTTCCTTTACGAATAACGATGAAATTTTATATTTATTGCATGTTGAAGACTTATACCCTTTTACGCAAAATATAAATATGTTCATATAGGACTTGTCCAAGTAGCCTTTAAACCTTTGACTTTACTTGGCCAAAATACAAAGATTCATTCGGTGTACACTTAGAGATGGTAGGTGTCTTAATCGAAAAGCCTCTCTCATGGGAGCTATTGAAACTAGCCTTGCCCATGGACCAAGATACTTTAATATCTATCCGAATTTAAGTATTGCCCTAATCGAATAATAATCATCAAAAGTTTTAGAAATGAGAATTATATCTCACGGTTATGAATACCTACCCGGATCCCTCCTTTTGCCATCTTATTAGTATACACCTTAAAGTTTTAACGACTTTAAATCCCTATATCGAAAGCAAAGCCAACAAGGACATCTTGTCCTTATTGATACTAACCTCTTTAGTAGTCAAGTGGCTATTCCTGAATGATCCTTGGGAAGAAATTACTTTCCCAAAACAATGGCAAATTACTAATGCTGGTTCCTACCGGACCTATAATTAGACAAAACATTGAAGATGTTATCCAAACCCGATAATGGAAATGCTTATTTAAAATTTCAAAGACCTTTTAACCGAAGTCGATCTATAAACAATATTTCTTATAATATTGATTTTCCTGAATCGTCTAGACAATCTGTGTCTGACCCTTTAGAATTTGTTTATCAAGAGTCTAAAAATCCTAGCAATGAGCCTATCAAAAATGAAGACATTGTTAGAGGAATTCATATTTCTGAAAATCAAATACCTCATGGTATTTATGAGGCTACTCCTCAAAACAGAAGACCTTACACGGTCAAACGCTAGTGATATGAATTTTGAGTCTTAAATGGATTTTTCTCCAAATAGTAAAATTAGCCGATGTTTAAATCGGGAGTTCAATGCGGGATAAATACGAATTTTAGAAATTGGTATTTTAAAAATCATGATAATGATAAGTTAGCGAGAAATTAAAGCTAATTATTATGCTTATCTGAATAATAATCGATTATATATTATCATTTGTTAAATGGTATTATGATTACATCTTAAAATCGATTTTTATCTTTGAAAGTCAATTAAATGTATTAACTGGATATCAAAAGGATTGGATTACTACTAATGGTAATATTATTCAATCTATCCATCCCCCTCCTAAGTCTCTTGAACTTAGCTCGGGAAATGAAAATTTAAAGCCCTTGGTTATTAATCCATATGTTGATATTTCTGAAGTTTCTCATCAGCAAGATGATGTTAAGATTAAAGACATTTTGCCTTTGTCTAAACAGAATAATTATACTAATCTATTCCTTCAAACTGTAGGAAAACAGTTAACCAGGATAGAAGAACAAATAAATCATGTTAATGATAATTGTCAGATTATTCCTCGAAAAATTGACCTTCAACCCGCAACTATAAAACCACCTTTAGAAGTTAGTAATTTTAAAATGAAATCTTCTAAAAACAGTGATAATTTTATTGATAATCTCTTAAACAAAATGAAAGATTTAAAACTCACACGCATCCTCATCCCACTCAATATGATGTCTGGACAACCTTCCTCTCATACCAAATAATAGTAATCTTTTGATAATGAAGATGATGATTAGATATTTCCCCTATTAATATTTTTGAAATCCGAATAATTTTGAAAAATGCAAAATATTAATAAAACTACTATAATGAAAGCCTATTAATAGAATGGCTTTATCTCGGACCCGATGGGTATTACTATCCTAGACCTACTCCTCGGGATATTCTCAGATGAAGAAGACTTTCTTCATTCCCGAAAGTCTTACCATGGTAAGACCATCTATGAATGGAATATCGATGCGGTAAAGCGAATATCAAATTTTTGAAACTATCCACCATATCTTAATGTATGCAACGATGCATAAGCGGAATGAAAACACGAGACCATCGGATCGCCGTTTCTTAGTTAATGGTTTCTTGGCATTCTTAAAGGATGGTGGGATAATGTACTCACCGATAACCAAAGAAGCTGAAATCCTTGATCCTATAAGAATGATCTTGACCCTATTACTAAAAGCTGAAACCGAGAAGAGAAGATGCTTGTTACACCTTAGTTCAAGCTATCGTTCACCATTTTATAGGACCGGAGACGGTCAAATCTGGATAGAAGTAGAGAACTTTTACAGAACCTTCGTTGCCCATCCTTAACCCATTTTAGATGGTATAAAGATGTCTTTTTAATGAAAGTCATGCAAAGAGCGGAGATGCTAACGATGAACATTGGAAAGCCAAATTTGTAGATGGACTTCCTACTTTCTTTGCGAGAAAAAAGTTCGAAAAAAACTTAGAGATAAACATGGCCAGTAGTATGAGTATACCTTATGACCCGATATTCTTATGGCCATCTTATTTGATAATTATTGAAGAGGGATTATCATTATGTAATGATATGAAACTCCAACAATTAATGAAAAAAGCGAATCTCACCAAAAGACATGAGATAGGAGAATTTTGCGATCAATTCTCTTATGACACAAAATTACGATATCCTCGAGAAAGCTAAAAAAGCAACAAAATTCTAAACCTTCTAGATCTTCACCGAAAACGTTCTTCTAAGAGATCTTCAAAAACCAAAACCACGAAAAATCTTCCGGAAAAAGAAAGAATAGCGAAAGAAAGATAAATCTAAAATTCAATGCTATAAATGCGGAAAAGAGCAGGACACTTTGCTAATAAATGCAATTCAAAATTAAAACAAAAGCTTAATGAATTATCCCTTGATGAGGAAATTCAACGACAAAATTCTTAATTGTTTGTCTAATAATGACTCAAAGTCCATTTCGAGAAATGATCTAGTGAAGTCTATTCAGAATCGATAATAATTAAAACAACGAACAATGTCAAACACCTTTATTAATCGTAATGTCTGACTCTTGAAGCTAATTCTTTGGAAAGCAATTGTCGAGATGAATGGTTTAGATATTGGAGGTCCCGATATTAATGTCTTAACGACCACCGAAATCCCTTCTAGACCTCGTAGAGCAGTTAAAGATCCGGAGATCGATTAAAATTTTTGGAAATCATTATAAAACACGGAAAATTGAAGACACCCTTCCTATTAACGATGCGGTATGAAAGAGGTTATGAAACGTGTTGAGAATGTTTCTACCTCTGAGAAAACCAACCACAATCCGAGTTTAAAAATGAAATAAATATTTTAAAATCTGAAATAAAACAATTCTGAGAATAATAATATTATTATCTTTCAAGATTTAACCAATATTAAAAATAAGTTAAATCACAAACAAGATAATATAGAATCCTCCAAACAACCCGAATCCTTTGATAAACCAGAATCCTCTGAACAGTATTTAATGTTAATGAATCAAGTAGTCTTCCAGAAATGGTATATTAGAATTACTTTTATTATTAAACCGGACTTTATTATCAAAGATGACATTGCCTAGTTGATAGTGGTGCGACATAAAGGCTGTATCCAGGAAGGTCTTATCCCTACCAAATACTTTCAGAAGACCACTCAATCTTTAACTAGTGCAAGTGGAAATACTATGAATATAAAGTATAAAATTCCTGAAGCCTTAATCTGTAATCAAGGTCTTTGTTTACCTACTTCTTTTGTTCTTATCCGTAATATGAATCAAAGTATCATTTTAGGCACTCCATTTCTATGCATTTTAATGCCTATTACAAAAATTGATACTTTAGGAATTCATACAACTCTCAATAACAGACATATTGTTTTTGAATTTATTACCGAACCTTACACTAAAGAATTAAATCAAGTCAAAGACATGATTTATTCTAAAGAAAAACAAATCAATTTTATTCAGAAAGAAATAAAATTTCTTACTACAGAACAAAGAATTTTACAACCTTCTTTACAGGAAAAAATTAAACTAATCCATAAAACTCTTCAAATGAAATCTGCGATGATGTCCCAAATGCTTTACGGAGCAGGAAGAAACATATTATTTCTCTTCCTTATATCCCTAGTTTTAATGAGAAAAATATTCCTACTAAATCTAAACCCGATCGGATGAAGAAAGAATATTTACTCCTTTGTAAAAACCGAAATTGAGTCCCTCAACGAAAAAAATTAATAAAACCTAGTACCTCTCCACAGGTTGTCTTGCCTTTTATGTCAATAAAAATTCAGAAATTGAGCGAGGAACTCCACGACTAGTTATCAATTATAAACCTCTTAATGAAGCCCTTGATGGATTAGATATCGATTCGAATAAGAAGGATCTTCTTGGCCAGGCTTCATGATGCCACTATTTTCTCTAAATTCGATATGAAATCGAGTTTTGGCAAATTCAAATTAGAAACGGGATACTTATAAAGCGCTTTTACGGTACCTTTTGGCCACTCTGAATGGAATGTTCTTCCATTTGGAGTAAAAATGGACCTTCGAAATTCCGACACATCATGAATGATATTTTTAACCCCTTCTTGAATTTATTATCATTACATTGATGATGTTTTAATTTTCTCTTCATCTATTGAACGACATATAAAACATTTAAATATTTTTAAAATGTTATCATAAAAAATGGTTTGGTAGTTTACGCCTTTAAAATGAAACTTTTCCAAACAAAGATCGATTTCTTGGACATAATATTTCCAATGGAATTATTATTCCTATTGATAGATGTATTGAATTTGCATCTAAATTTCCGGATGAAATAAAAGATATTAATCAACTACGCGAGAGATTTTTGGGAAGTTTAAATTATATTAGAGATTACTATCCAAATCTTTCCCAAGATGCTTCTATCCTCAGTATACTAAGCCTTGGAAAAAATCCTTCACCTTGGAATGAAGAACATCTTGATGCGATGAAAAATTAAATCTAGAGTTAAGCAGTTACCTTGTTTGTCCTTACCTAATCTCGAATGGAAAAAGATCGTTCGGGGCCAGATGCTTCCAATACGAGGATATGGTGGTATTTTAAAACAATTTAATCCTAAAAGTGATAAAGAGGATCTTATTCGTTTTACTTGAGGAACTTGGAAAGGACCTTCTTTAAATTATCCTACTATTAAAAAGAATGCCTTTCAATTGTCAAATGTGTTTTAAAATTTCGGGATGATCTTTTAAATCGGCACTTTTTAATTAGAGTTGATTGTTAAATTGCAAAACAAATCTTTAAAAAGATGTTCAAAATTTAGCTTCAAAACAGGATATTTGCTACTTGGCAAAAGTATTTTATCGATGTTTGACTTTGATATTGGTATATCAAAGGAAAAGCAGAACTCTTTATCGGTTTCCTAACGAGAGAATATTTGCGGAATGACCCGGTAGAAGTCGTGGCACGGTCGGTCGGCGGTAGAGAGAAATAAATCCGTATTATCTGAAATTTCCTAGTCTAAATACTCAATCCGATAATTCTTGACTTCTTCTAGCGATAGCGATAAAAGATGTTCTTCTACTACCCGAGAAACGGTATATTCCAAATCGAAATGTGGAAGAAAGCAGTATTGTTCATTGCAGCGAATGATGAAAAATGGATGAAAGATCCATGGGAGATCAAGAGGCGTTATTTAACGACTCAACGATCTCCTCCCGCTTTAACTTGATGTCGCTATGTGTATGAGCAAATTATTATTGAAACGGCATCTATGGACATTAAGCATAAACTTCATGATCCATCTAAACCAACTAGCCCAATTCAATATAGTAAAACCCTTTGTCGAAGAGTATTATGCCTCTTGCCAATTGGGGTATTAATCCTCATACCACCGTCTTTGTTGATTCGGTCATACAATGAAACCGAATCTGACTATTGGGATTATATTGATTCTTTTACGCATGTTTTCTATTATCGAAATCCTATCCGTAACCATTCCTGGTTTATCCGTATCTGTCCAGATGTTCTAAAAAGCGAAATTCCCAACTGGTTTTTTGTTTGGTGGGATAAGCTTGGAATTACCATAGAAACTCTACCAGAATCTATTCAAACAACATTCAAAGAATGGCAAGTTGCCTATGCCCATATACCCGATAAATAAAGAATTATCTATCGAAAACTGTTTGCCCATTTCATAATCCGTTTTGGAATTCCTTGGATTTGGAAGTGGGATTTTCGATGTGATTATCGAAATAAAATCCTCGCTTAAAAAGAGTATTTTTACCAAGTGGTGGGATAAAGGTCTTAATCCCACGTTACGAAACTTTTGAAATCCATACGAGAACCATACCCGAGCACCTTGGATGTTATCCTCAAAGCTCACCAAAGACCATCATCGATTAATCCTTTTGTCGAAGATTCAAACCGATTTAAAAGCAAATTTTCAAATCTAATGGCCCGAATTAATAGTCAAAACCATGGACTATATAAAACCCAATTCCTACAATCATTCACGAAAAGACGATTCCATGAAAAGCTGTTAGCGATAATGAAGAATCTAAGCAGACGACAATGAATTCAATGTCTTAGGTGAAGAAAGTCGAGGCAAGGAGCCTACGATGGGAGACTTTGGGACTCTCTCACCTCCATGATTTGAGGAGAAAATGGAACAAGACAAGAAAGAAAAAGGAAAAGCATAAAGCTATCCTCCATTACAGATGTCAATAATCGAAAAAGGACAACCACGATGGCTCCACCATCGAAAAGTAGCGACCGGTGTCCTCTATCATCAGAAGACACCAACCAGCTGTAATCCACTCATCCGACAGCCTGTCTCATGCCCTCCACTTCTCACGGCTGAGATTTAAAGAAGAAAAGATAAGGACTGCCAACCGACTCCACTATCCGGGACCACGCGGATCCTTTCTTATCTTCTCACTTGTATAAATTGGGAGACCTCACCCATTGTTGAGGTAGAACTTTTCTTAGCATTTTTCTTTTGTATTCTCCTTGTACCTCTCTCTGTAAAATAATTGATATATATAAATCTGTGGTTTGAAGATATCCAAGACTCTTCTGTAAGTTTTAATTATTGCTTCCGAATTAATTATTATGTTTCCTTGCTTGAGCTTTTAGATTACCATCTTTGAAAAGCGATGTCGATTCAAAACAACATATCAATCAAGAATGATAATTATAACCGTTCTTATTTCTTAGAAACGGTTTTATATATTAGAACATTATATTATTTTAAATCGCCATACAGGAAGAAACTTGTCGGCTTATAGTTTTGGGTAGAACCCCTACCCCTAATCAACAGTATTTCATGAGATCATATATGTGGTAATTTATCTGTAAATATATATTTAATATGTTTTTAAAATTCTATGCCATGTATTAATTAAGATAGATCGGGGTTAATTCTTGATTAAGTGGGACGTCCACCTAAGTCGCGTTTTGAATCTTTGCCTTTGTCCGTCTTGAGGTGTGTATTATTATTTCTTGTAAATCGTTGATGAGGGCGTGCTTGATCAACCCTTTTCTCCGATCCTTCCCTTAATTGGTATCAAAGCCATATTAATTTATTAATTAAATTCATCACAAAATATTAAAAGTCATTAAAAATAACTTATAATATTTTCTTATATCATAATATAATTTTAAATGATTTTTCAAGTATTAAAATTATTTTAAATAATTTATTTAATATAATAATTATATAAATTAAATATCTTTAATATTTCAAAATTATTAAATATTTATGAAATATATTAAAAATTATTAAAAACTAATTTTCGTACTTTAAAATATTTTTAGTAATTTAATTTGTATTTTATTAATTTAAAACTATTTTTTCTATTTAAATAATTAAAATAATTAATTTCCAAAAATATTTGATGTTAAAACTACCCTATATATGATGAAATCGTCGCTATAGGTGTTCTTAATAATGATCATGGCCAAACTCAGAACATTCAAACTCATTACCAAGCTGCCTACTTTGACCAATCGTGGATCTTAGATCATACGGATTCAGAGTTGGTATTTATGTTTAGGTTGTAGTATACATGTAATACTATAACCATAAATCGATATAATGACTAAATTATAACACAATTGCCAGATCTAAGCTGCAGAATTTGTTGTCAGACGTGTTCTTGAAGTTCTGGGTTGCCCAAAAACTCAAGGGTCCTACTTTCGATCATTACATCTTACACTACATGTCTGCTTTATGTGATCTAATACTTTCAGTGTATAGACGACATGTAATTCAAGAGATATAATACATAAAACACATATAACATCAACAGAATTGCTAGATACATGCCGGTCAAAGTACCTTCCCGGAACTATTCTTGAACATTTATAGCTTTTCCATAAATGTTCTTGAGCAGTTTCGTCTACCCATGTTTGGCCATCACTAAATTTTATTCTGATAAAGATCTAGGTGATATAAAGGCTTTAGTATGTAGTATTCATGTCAGTCTACAAGTATAAAACATCAACATGACAAAATAACTTAAACACAGCAAGATCCATGGCTTGCAATCAGACTTTTCTAGGAAAAATCTAGGTTTCCAGAACAGCCGGTCAATCCCGGTCAACTCACTTTGACTCTTAATAACTTGAGTTCTAGACATAATCTGACAATTATTCAAGTTCCAGAACATAGACCACATGACATAGAACAGATTCATAACATAAAAAAAATCAAATCATTAACAGATAAAGATCTAAGGCGTCTAACATTCGATTGTCGGACAACAATTTTCCAGTTTTCCAAATTTTTAAAAAGTTCACTTTCGAGCAATTTGATATTACGGATCTGGGATCTAACAACACAGATCACTAAATAACATCTTATTACACAATATTAAACAATAAACAACAAAATCTAACATCAGATCAAAAGAATTTCAAATTCTAGGGTTATACATTTTCTAAGCTTTGATCTTGATTCTGACCTTCTGATTTGTTTATATGTATTAGTGGGGCTTGGTTTGTGGCTGATATTAGCAATGAAATTCGGAGGTTTTAGAGAGAGGAATTCTAGGATGAGAGTTGTGAACAAATTAGAATAAATTTGACTTTTTCTCTCTATTGATCTATATAAATAATATTACAAGGCACATGGCAGGTGAATTAAATCTGATTTGATGGAATGCTATAGCTCATAGCTAGACTAGGGTGGCTTGTCAAGATTTTGCTAGCAATAATTCAAGAATGGGACAAAAAGGGTAAAATGGTCATTTGGTTATCAATTTTAATGGTATTTTTGTCCATAGTACTTGAATCTAGGGTTTAATCACTAGATTTTAAACATTAAAGTTTCTCAATTAATTTATAGGGTTTGAAAAATTAAAATTAAAGTGTAATAAAATTTTAATTAAAACACGCTAATTAAAATTAGAGTTTTTAATAATAAAAAAAATTATGGTTTAGATAATTAGGGTTCCTTAATATTATTAGGGTTCCCAAATTAACAATTCAATTTACTAAAATAATAATTAGGGTTTCTAATTTTAGCAATTAGGGTTCCTAATTAGCAAATTAGGGTTTTCAAATATTAATTAGGGTTTTTCTAATGAACAGAAATTCTATAATATGCAACATAATTCATATAACACAATTTCTGACCGATCTTAAATTCCAGTTTTGAGTTTCCAATTATGGTTTATGACAGTAATACTAAGGTTTGTCGTGGTACACCTTAATTGACTAACCATTATCAGTCTATACATATACTGTATATATTTATAACATTAAAAAAATAATATATTATTTTATATAATATTATTATTCTCATTCATTGCCCAAAATCCAAAATTAGTGTTTGGATTCCATATCTGATTTATCTTTTTTATATAACATTATTAAGTAAGTTAAAAATAATTAACTTAAGTAATCTGAACTAAAGTTCATATAATAAAATAATATAATTATTATAATAATTCAAATAATCATTTCATATATTATTTAAATGATGTAAAAATCATATTTTCATAGAAAATAAATAATAAAGACATTTGTACTATAAAATTATTTACTATAAGAATATACTTTATAATTATCAATATTTCTAAAATAAAATTATTTGAAATTATTTATGTAATAAATAAATTTTATTTATCACATATATACATACACATTACTTGGCACATATTCCCATCTTTAAAATAATAATAATAAAAAATTTATATGCAAAATTTCTCATTTATTTATATAGAAAATATCTGGTTATTACATCCATGGTCACACAACTCATCTCATATCCCGCATGGATCCTCTCAAATACGTGTTCAGCAAACCTATGTTAAATTGTCGGCTGTCCAGGTGGAAGTTGATCCTACAGCAATTTGACATCGTCTACATGACACAAAAGTCCATTAAAGGTCAAGGAATTGTGGATCAACTGGCCAGTGCACCTTCAGGGGATTTCAAACCCTTAGAAACATACTTTCCCGATGAAGGGGTTATTGACAGTGCAGCAACACCATCAGTACGATACACACAAATCATAGAAAATGTATTTTGATAGAGTTGTTAATATGGAAGGTTCTGGAGCTGGAGCAGTTCTAGTATCCCGTCGCCGTCAAATTATAGTTTGTCAGCACCAACAACAAAGCTGAGTATGAAGGCTATATCATGAGACTCAAACATGCCCAATAATTGGGTATCAGGCGGTTAACTGTCTTTAGGGATTCAGAATTGGTAATCAGACAGACCACATGAATCTATCACACCAAAGAACTACATTTGCTGCCTTACCATCGACAAGTTTTACAGATAGCTTCGGAGTTTGAAGAAATCTCCTTCCTCCATATTCCTCGAAATAGGAATGATTTTACGGATGTGTTAGCAACTTTGGCCTCCTTGATCGACAAACCTGACAAAGAAAACATGCCAAGCATCCCATTTGCCCTATAAAAGGCTCCATCCTATGGGAATTATATCGGAGAAGTATCAGATGAGCTACCTTCCATCCCACACCCTTGGTATCAGTATATCAAGGAGTACTTGCGAGATGGATCTACACCCGCTGAGGCAAGCCCAACTGAAAGAAGGCAGATCCATCGACTGGCTATGAAGTTCTACCTGAGCAGAGATGCACTCTATAAAAGAGATGTAGGACTAGGTCTCCTCAGATGTCTAGACAAGGACCAAACTCAAAGGCTCATGGATGAAATCCATGGTGGAGTATGTGGCCCACACATAAGCGGCCCTCTACTTGTAAAGAAGATCCTTAGAACACGGCACTACTGGCTCTCGCTTAAGGCTGACTGTGATGATCACGTCAAGAGGTGCTATCAATGCCAAATTCATGGGAATGGTATCCACGCCCCTCCGAGGGAACTCCACAATATGATTTTACCTTGGCCCTTCTCAATGTGGGGAATGGAAGTGATTAGGCCCATCGAGCCCAAAGCCAGTAATGGGCATCGGTTTATCTTCACCATGATCGACTACTTCACCAAATGGGTAGAAGCAGCTTTCTTCCCCAGGGTTACCAAAGAAGTCATCATTGCTTTCATAAAAAACAATGTCATTTGTCGATATGGACAACTAGAGGTAATTGTGTTAAACAATGCTAAGAACCTCAACAACAAAATAATGGAGGAGTTGTGTAGTCAAATCCACATCAAACACCTTAACTCCGTCATCTATCGTCCAAAGATGAATGGTGTTGTTAAAGCGGCTAATAAGAACATCAAGAAGATCATGCAAAAGATGTGCGCCAATCACAGAGGATGGTCTGACCTTTTGCCTCTAACTCTATTAGCTTACATAACTTTAATGCGTACTTCCACTAGGGCAACCCCCTACTCATTGACCTATGGGATGGAAGCAGTGCTCCCCATAGAAGTGGAAATAGAATCCCTTAGAGTGTTGATTGACGCTCAGCTGGATGAAGACCAATGGTTGCAATACAGGTATCACCCATTTCTTTAATAGACGAAAGGCGAAGTGATGCTATCTTCCACGATCATTTATACCAACAAAGAATCGTCAGATCCTATAATAGAAAAGTCCTACTATGGAAGTTTAAACAACATGACTTAGTTTTGAAGAAGATCATTGACAACCAAGATCAATCAAAGGGAAAATTCGCTCCAAACTGGGAAGGCCCGTTTATTGTCAAGGAGGTATTGACAGGAGGTGCTCTCAGATTATAGGAAATGGATGGTGATGAATTTCCACATCTCATCAACTCAGACACGATGAAACGGTACTTTATCTAAAGTTACCATCAAGCAAAAATCCTGGTTTTGGATCACTAGATCACCAGTCATTTCAGGTTTTCTAACCCTTTCTACACAACCCTTTCTTTGTGACGACCCAAGAATTTAGAAAATTATTTAAATCTTAATTGATGGATTAAAAGTTGAATAATAAACCTAGACAGAAAATAAGTGAATGGATTTAAAAATTTTGTGGTGAATTATTCAGGATTAAGGGTATAAGTGTATATGTTCTGTGTATATGGTAGTATATGTGTACAATATGTGGTTAAGGGTCAATGGTTGACCAGATAACCTATATCAGTGGCAAACCCTAATGTTATATTAAGAACATCAACGTTCAGTTAGAAAACCCTAACGATTGATAAGAAACCCTAGAAACTGATTCTGGAAACCCTAATTTCAATTTCGGGAATCCAAAACCCTAATTCCGAATTTGAAAACCCTCAATTGGGAACTCAAAGGCTTAAGTGTAATTAATTATAAACCTAATGAGGGGAAAATCTGACTATTAGTTAGAAAATCTTAATAATTAGAAACCCTAATTATTAGAAACCCAAATTTTGAATTTGAAACCCTAAGTGCTAAATTAGGAAACCTTAATCCTAATGATCAATTTTAAGTAATTAAGAAACCCTAATTATAAATTAGAAAGCTTAAATTTTCATTTTGAAACCCTAATCGAAAAAATGCTAAAAATTTTAATTTGTAAAACCTTAGGGTTAAACCCTAAGGACCAAACCCTAAGGGTCAGAACCAAAGGGTTAGATCAAAAGACGATTGTGTCATTAAAATTGGAGGCTAAAATACTAAAGTGCCTTGTTCCATTCTTTAATAGGAAACTTGTAGTAATTGCCAAACACTTTAGTTGCTCAACAACTCTATCTACCCCATGTGGAAAAACTCCAGCCATCAGCCATCTAGATCAGTTATATGCATTGTATCAAATTTATATATAGATAAAAGAGAGAAAAATGCCCACTTTATTTCTCATTTTTAACAAAGCTCTTTTCTCTCTAAAATCTAAAAATTTGGAGTGAGAAAGTGAGAAAAGTTAAGCTAAGATCATACTTTAGCTTGCCAATAACAAAAATCAAGGATCAGATTCAATATCCAAGCTAGAAAGGTATAAAAACCCTAAACTTAGAAATCATGTGATCTTATATATTATATGTTGTAATTTGTTGTTTAAAGTTCTGTATTAGGGTGTCATTTAGTGATCTGAGTTGTCATAACTTGGATCCATAGCATCTAGATGCTCGAAATTAATGTTTTTAGAAATCTAGAAAAAAACTGGAAATGTTGTCTGACAAGCAAATGTCAGGACTTCTAGATCAGTGTGTGTTAGGTGTTATGTTTGTTTTATGTTATGGATCTGTTCTATGTCATGCGGACTATGATCTGGAACTTGAATAAAGGTTATATCATGTTTAGATCTCCATTTATTAGTAGTCAAACCGCGTTGACCCACCATAACCAACTGGTTTCTAGGCAACCCAGAAACCTAGAAATGGTCTGACATGATTTTCTAGGCTCCTGATCTTGCTGTTGCTAAGTTGTTATGTCATGATGTTGTGTTAGACTTGTAGACTGGTATATGGTCTACACATTAAAGCCATTATAACACTTAGATTTATAACAGAATTAAATTTGTGGCTGGTCAAACTAAGATTGACCATCATCCGGATGAACATTTTTGGAAAACCCAGAAAGTTCAAGATCTGCTCTTGACCAGTACTTTGACCGGATCAAATCATGAGTTGGTGTTGTTATTTGACTGAACTAATGTTGTATAGTTGTTCTTTGACATCTATACTACAAGTTTGAACCATTAAAACATACTGAGTACACTTAGAATTCAAATTATGAAGCTTCAAAGTAGCCCACTCGATCTGTTCTTCATTTCTGGGTAACCCAGAAATGAAGAACAACTCTAACATGAATTTGTGGGGCTTATAACTCACTGATGTGATGTTGTATAGCCCTGAAACGAGTTGATGATTCTAGTATTACACTTATACTACAATCTAAACACTTTAACCAGCCCAGAAAACCTTAGGATCATAGATCAAATCATGGTCAAAGTAGGGAACTTGGCGACTGATATGAAGATCTGGGTTTTTGCCAAGAACACATTCAGCGACTGTTTTGTCGCCTAAAGCCCCTTTAGTGACAGATTAATTATAAAATGAATTATTTTATTAAATAAATAGAAAAAAATAGTTTTTAATTATTAAAAATACAAATTAAATTACTAAAAATTATTTTAAAGTCTAAAAATGGGTTTTTAATAATTCTGAATATATTTCATAAATATTTAATATTTTTGAAATATTAATAGTATTTAATTTATTTAATTATAGTATTAAATAAATTATTTAAAATGATTTTAATACATGAAAAATCATTTAAAAATATATTATAGTGTTAGAAAATATTTTAAGTTATTTTTGATGACTTTTAATATTTTGTGGTGAATTTCATTAATAATTTATTAGTAATGGTAATTAATTTATTTAATAAATGAATTAAATAAATTATGGATAAATAGAATTAATGATTTAAAAATCATATAAAAAATGATTTAAGTGTTATAAAAATATTTTAAGTTATAAAATATAACTTTTGATATTTTATCATGAAAATATTGATAATTTTATATTAATGGTTATTATCGGATAATGGATTTAATCGCTTAAAAAATCATATAAATATGATTATAAGGTATTAAAATATACTTTGAGATATTATAAATATATTATAATATTATGTTGATTATTTCATTAATATTTGATATTAAATAAATATTAATGATAATAGAATATTGTGGTATTTAATTCATATTAATATGATATTGATAATTGAAAAATCATGATATATGATAATAATTATCTGAAAATTATTATAAGTCATTGAAAAATATTTTGACTGAAAATGAAATTATCTAAGGTATAAGTAAAGCGTTTAGGCCGAGTCTTAGTAATATTAGACTCGATAATTGTCCAACTAGGACGTCGGAATGTCAGAAATATGCCGAATTCAACTCAGACTGCAATAGTTTGACTTGATACTAGGTCTTATGTGCTGTATAGACTGATAGGGTTATGTGTTTAGGATATTTTATTAATATATATAGTAGTATTATACTGTGATGATATTATTCTAATATTTGGAGATCGATATTATTTATATTAGGTTTTCTGACAATGCTAAATAGGTTGCGTAACTATAATCAACGGAACAGGTAAGTTTTCCTTTACTCAACTTCGAGTTATTTATTCAAATATGCGTATTGGATAATCATTGCTGATTACTATGTCTATAGATTATTGAATCGTACTCTGTGCATATTGCATGTATTCATCAGGTATGAAAGGCTGATCACCTTCATTACCATTTGGTCCAGATATACTTGATATGTCCATGTTCAATGTTCGTTCAGCTATGAAAGTTTGTTTATGCTAGTTCACAATTATATTGTAGAATTTTAGCCTGCTTATTGTTCAATTCTTTCTATCATAATATATCCTTAATTTATTGAATTTAAACTTGCTAGGCAAATTTGTTGCTCACTCTTGCTATATCATGATAAACATTGTAGATTAAGGCGAATACGTCAGATACAAGGAAAAGTCAAAGCCAAGTTCAGCTTGGGACTATGTGTTCAACTAGATTTGTAACAATATTGTATAATAATAACATTGTATGTTAGATATGATATTGATTCAGGTATTATGTTAAGGTTCTCGACCTTGGGGTGAATGTATAAAGTTTATTGTATAAACAATTTATGTTTATATCTTCCGTATATTTTATAGAATTAGTATACCAGATCCTTAGTGATTAGGACCGAGATTTGGGGATGCTACAGTTGGTATCAAAGTTGTTGGTTATGAACCTTAGGTAGGGTTACCTAAGACTATTAACCACAGTGATTAGGATTGGTACTAACTCAAATAGAGTTTGTGTGTCGGTAAGATTCAAAGACGAATCTCGACGGGTTAGAAAGACACGGAGTTCCCTAACTCTGATAATAAAGGTGAACAGTAATGGTGGATAGATAGAGTCTAAAAGACTGAAGGAACAGGGATAGGAGATCGTAAAACAAAATGATCATAGTATAGAAATGAATCGTAATATATACGATGAGATCACCCCATGATCTGATAATGTTATAACAGGGAATAGAATAAATCGAATGATTGAAAAGTTTATAGCAAAGATTACTGTGTGTCAGATGTACTATGAATTAGTACAGATTCATGAAAGGATTATGAATACGAGTTGAATGAAATTCATATTGAGAATGGAGTTAGTATTAAGTGGGGATTTTAATTGAGAACCCATGCCAGCAACTAAGTTGTATGATTCCTTGCTATAAGCGGGGAATTGTACTTGGTGTAACAATCACTTAGTTTCTGGCACTGATAATCATTGAAATGTATATGTCACGCTATTTGCAAAATACCTGTTGAGAAGGTGATTCTTTTCTCAGGTGTATAATAAATAGGTAGGATATAGGTAGAGAATATAGGATTAAGTACGACTTCTTAAAACCCATACTTATGGTACATTTGTGACTCATAATTATGTGAAATGTTTATGAACTCCTTAGCGAATGGACGCCAAAGGTCTTACTAGTACAAGTTCTTAAACTCATTTAATTGTGGAAAGTTCCTGAACTCATAAGTGTGGTAAGTTTGTTGAACTGGGTATAGTTTTGTGTAAATGAAGTATTAAGGATAATAGGAATAGATAGACTATTTAAGCAATTGATCGTTAGTGGAGACATAGGTTTTCCAAAACTCCTAGCTATGCTAGACTTCGAACTTTTTGGACATCAAGCTAAATACGCACTAAGTGCTTTTGAAAAATAAAATTTTGCTCTCAACTCCTAGTGACTATTTTGTATGTGTGGACTTCGGGCCACCGATACCTCGTTACCTGTTGAGATGATAAAACAGATTTGCAATGATTTTTGAACGGTTTAAAGAATAATCTATGCTATAAATTATTTAAAAATGATTTTAATACATGAAAAATCATTTCAAAATATAATATGGTGTTAGAAAATATTTTAAGTTATTTTTGAAGACTTTTAGTATTTTGTGGTGGATTTAATTAATAATTTATTATTAATGGTATTTAATTTATTTAATAAATGAATTAGATAAATTATGGAAAAATAGAATTAATGATTTAAAAATTATATAAAAATGATTTAAGTGTTATAGAAATATTTAAAGTTATAAAATATAACTTTTGATATTTTGTCATGAAAATATTGATAATTTAATATTAATGGCAATTATCAAATAATGAATTTAATTGTTTAAAAATCATATAAATTAGATTTTAAGGTATTAAAATATACTTTGAGATATTATAAATATATTATAATATTATGTTGATTATTTCATTAATATTTGATATTAAATAAATATTAATGATAATAGAATATTGTGGTATTTAATTCATATTAATATGATATTGATGATTGAAAAATCATTATAAATGATAATAATTCTCTAAAAATTATTATAAGTCATTGAAAAATATTTTGATTGAAAATGAAATTATCTAAGGTAAATGTAAAGCGTTTAGGCCGAGTCTTAGCAATATTAGACTTGATAATTGTCCAACTAGGACGTCAGGATGTCAGAATTGTGCCGAATTCAACTCAGACTGCAATAGTTTGACTTGATACTAGGTCTTATGCACTGTATAAACTGATAGGGTTATGTGTTTAGGATATTTTATTAATATATATAGTAGTATTATACTGTGATAATATTATTCTAATATTTGGAGATCGATATTATTTATATTAGGTTTTCAGAAAAAGCTAAATAGGTTGCGCAACGGTAATCAACGGTACATGCAAGTTTTCCTTAACTCAACTTCGAGTTATTTATTCAAATATGCGTATTGGATAATCATTGCTGATTACCATGTCTATAGATTATTGAATCGTACTTTGTGCATATTGCATGTATTAATCAGGTATGAAAGGTTGATCACCTTCATTACCATTCGGTCCAGATATACTTGATATGTCCATGTTCAATGTTCGTTCAGCTATGATTGTTTATTAATGCTAGATTATAATTATATTGTATAATTTTAGCTAGCTTATTGTTCAATTCTTTCTATCATGATATATCCTTAATTTATTAAATTTAATCTTACTGGGCAAATTTGTTGCTCACCCTTGATATATCATGATAAACATTGCAGATTAAGGTGAATACGTCGGATACAAGGAAAAGTCAAAGCCAAGTGCAGCTTGGGACTATGTGTACAACTAGATTTGTAATAGTAATGTATAATAATAACATTATATGTTAGATAAGATATTGATTCATGTATTATGTGAAGGTTCTCGACCTTGGGGTTAAAGTATAAAGTTTATTGTATAAATAATTTATGTTTATATCTTCTGTAAAAGTTGTAGAATTAGTATACCAAATCCTTGGTGATTAGGATCGAGATTTGGGGATTCTACATTCTTCATACCCATCTGCCCCATCAGGGAAACGAACACTCTTCAAGCCAACAGTCTGGTTTTCAGATGATCAGATCTCTCTTTCAACTTCGTTTCAAACCTTTCAGGTTATCCCACCAGGGATTGAACCTTTCACACCTGCAATTTTGTCCCACTACGGATAAAACTTTCCCCCTGCAGTTTATCCTAAACATGGGATTAAACTTTTTCAGCTGTAAATCATCCTGAACATAGGGGTGACCTATGTCGACTTAATCTCCCCGATACCTGGGAGTACGTAGGCAACCATTTTACATGGCCCGGTCGCAATAAAAAAAACAAAAACATTTCTACACCCTTCTCTACAAACAAAAATCACTAAAACATTCCTACACCTTTTCTACACCCTACACCATTCATCGTTGAACCTCTTACACCAGGTTAGAACTACGTAGACCTGATCTCCTTTTCAATAGAATTACGTAGGAAGCCATTTATGGTCCGGTCTTACCCCTACCAAAACAAATACTTGTCAGCGGTACTGGGATCAAACTTCAATCCACCGGATTTCATTGGCTTTGGACCAAAGGGATGGAACTACCTGGCCTCCCCATAAATGGGAGAGTTGGCGACCATCTAAGCTATGGTTGATTCCTCAAAGAGCAACACCAATCCATAACAGATAGAACTATTTGGGATCTCCTCTTCAATAGGATTACCGACAACCATTTGTGGTGCGGTCATTCTTAGAGATAAAAAGTCACACTCTTCTCTACCTCTACATATAGAAACTAGTCCTAGGACACCAAAGAGGGTAGTGATACACACCGATCAATGATTTATTTTAAAAGATCATGCGACGTCTCAATGTCCATACATCAAGGATGAATTCAGAATACATCAAGATCATAAGCCCTAAAGAAACAGGTAAATATCAAGCAAGTAGCAAGGCATGACTAAAAGGGAAGTGAATCAAAATATATTTCCCTGCCATATATAATGTTGTTTGATATTTACAATATGTGTTGTACATGACAAAATGGCTAAGCTAGTCAGTGTAGGAAAATACAAGTCTATCTATAATCTCATGGATATACGAACTATTAAGTCCAACATGGCATCTCTCTCCGAAGAAAGAGGCAACGGTGCAAGCTCCTGCCCAAGGGTATCTACATGAGCTAACAGATCCAGAGCCAACTGCATGGTGGCATGATGCTCATCAATATATGCACTCATATCAGCAAGCATGCCAGTAGCAAGGGATCTCACTGTAGTATTATCTGTAATGGCTACATCCCGGGCAGATATGGCAGCATCCCGCTTAATAATCAAGGCATCTCTGGATGATCTGGCTTCATCCCGCTCAATAATAGTGGTGTCTCTATGAGCTACAACCTCATCTCTCTCTCTAATAGAGTTGCATCTCTCCCATCAAGAGCTGTCAACATCAAGGCCCTAGCCTGATCTCTCTCAAAGGTCTTTAGATGAAGACTCTGCTCTATATACTATGCTGAATGCTGGATCACAGTAGCACTCGTACTGGGAGAATCTACAAGAGCTGCTGGTAACCCAATGAATAGCTCATCCTCAGTGGGAAGATCAATGTCCTCTATTGGCTCCCCATCATCAGAATAAATCACTGGCACTGTGGATACTACCGCAGCCGATGTTGTCTCTATCTCTATCCATGCAGAATACTCTACCAAAAAACCCGGATGGCTAACAAAAAATGCAGCTAGCTCACGCTGATCCCAACATGCATAAACCCTGGATCTATCCTCTGTTGAAAAGTGGCGAGAAGCCAAGCACTGACTCAATACCCCCTTAAAAGGATGGAAGTCATGGAACTGGTCGAACTGTGACATCACAGCCAGTGGGTGGTAAATAGTCATGCCCCTCAAACCAGCTAGAGGGAGATAATCCATACCAGTAGGAGCATGAGTAATGAAGCTGTAGGGTGAACTAAGCCCTGTACACTTTAGAATGTCAAACGGATCTGCGATCCCTGCCAAGAATACCAACCAAGACGTAGCGTCTATACACTCCACTGGCTGGAAGAAGTAAGACATGGCTATCTCATGGGTAAAATAATACCCGTGCTGTCGGAGAGTGCTAAATGGTCTCAGGTGTGACATGACCGAGCTACCTATGAATACCCTTACAGGGTAAGTGCTGCAAAATATGGCCAATCTTAACGTCTCTGCTATGATCATCGGTACAATGGTGTGACCCTCCTTGAGAGCTCTCACTACCATAATGACTCCAATGTCCAGCTCATCCATATATCATGGCATATACATGTATGAAAATACACACATCAATAATACGTCTACTCTGGCTAGACTCTAATGATCCTCTGTCATGGTAAAATCCCTGGAGTGTCGTGTATAACTGTCCTCTGAGCCAAATCCATTCATCAGAAAATGTTGGGATACCACGTGGCCGGATGTGATCTTATCCTGCATAAATTTATGCCTCAGCTCGGTGAGGGTCATAAACTACTGACTCATGTCACTGATAGCCATCCGCGCATAAGGTCTGTCTAAAGGCAGCGCTGTCAACCATGCATACTCCTCTAAAGTAGGAGTCAACTCATGGATACCAAATTGGAAGACCTGCCTCTCTAGTATCCAGTGCTCCAGTATACCCACTACAAAGCCAGTGGGAACCTGAAACATCAAGAGGGTCATAGAATGCTGCAATAACTGATCTATAGTCACCCTGTCTGAAGGTGACATACTATCATACCACGATCTCAAACGGAATGCTACTAACACTGGTGGGGTATGATCAATGCGGCTAACTGTCAAAGAAGACATCTGTGTGGGCCGTGTCATAAGACCATCTAGGGGTCAATGCTGAATATCTCTTGACATACATATATATGCATAACATAATACATGCATGATAAAAAATAGATGGCAATATGATGTAGGGAATAACATTATATACATTCCTAAGTATACCATCATCTAATACATCTCTGTACAACTAAAAATACAGGGAAATAGGGCACAACCGCCCAACAACTAACAGAGGCCTATCAAAAGATATAGCAAGAATGGGGCACAGAAACCCAGTATCTAGCAGAGGCCTATCAAAAGATATAACGAGAATACACATCAGAAAAAGGCAATGGTGTCAATGTCTACATCATCAATCATGTACACCTGATGTAAATCCTCCCGAGTAACTGGATCTCCATCAACGTTGATGTTAGGCCTATATAATGGAGGATCTATATCGGGAAAACTATATGGATCACCTGAGGGGCCAGTACCTGAGCTGGAAGGATAAAAAGTATCTTCCTCTGAAGGATCTCTGCCCAAATATCGGAAAAAGAAATGTGCCCGGTCCAACTACCTGGTCAAACTGTCAATCTGTGTCAAATGAGTTGGATCTCTAACACAGGTCATCCAATCCGTCATCATCACGGATCCAGGAACCATATCCCCCATAAACTAAGTGGCATGGGTCTGGGGTCCGATGGTACGAGGGGACCACCAATGTTGGAAAACCTCCTGAGTATGAGGACCCTCTGACAGTGTAAAACCGTTAACACCCATCAATGGGATATTAATGGCGGGTGACTATGATACAAGCCAATAATGCCTGACGGGAGGCAAGATCGATATACGAATCTCTCATGTAGTGCTCCTTATAGCACGCTCTCCTAAATAGAGCTCCCATCCTCCATCAGTAAAGAGAGGAACCCTACGGGTGGATAACACGTACTCGACACCAGTCGGGTACCCATCCTCAAACCCAATGGCTAAATGTTCCCCAGAGTAGGGAATCCAAGTGATGACATCAGCTGTCAACAACTCCAACTGTAGACGACAATGGGTGAAACCCTCTGCTATAGGAACCTCCATCAATATGGAGTGATGCAATCACCGTCCTCGTGGATAGGTCTCCAAGCCTAGAACACTCATATGACGCAAGCATGGGAGCCTCCTATAGGCCCAGAACTGCCAACACAAAGGCAAACATCTGCTGTCAGTCAACACTCTTAACCTATACATGGGAAATCACAAGAGAAATACTCACCAGCAGAAATGGGTAAAATCTTAGCCAAGCCTCCGTCAAGCCCTGCGAACGCATGCGCATACCTCTGAGGAAATAGGCGAAGATGTAGGAGCCCCAATCATACTCTCCAATATGGTCCACATCTAGTGTGGCACTCACCAAATTGAATAATAATGTGGAAGAGTTATCTGCTATGAAGCAGTCCCTAATGATTATCAGGAATAATCGCCAAAGAATGCGATCCCTGACTCTCATATCATCGAGTATGGGCTCATTCAATAGCCTGCTCATAGCATCTACACTCAAAGGAACTGTACGAACTGTCCTGCCCTTGAGCGCCTCATCCGGGACTCCTAGCAAGGATCTAATGGCATTTGGGGTAATATTCACCGTACATGGTACTAGCACCCCTCCAAACTCCATACCGGTGATAAATCGCCAATCCATCGGCGTCATCATCACCTCATAATCTAACAAATGGAGAAACTGAGTCTGGTGAAACCAGCGCTTAGACAATGTCTTGAGATAACCCCAAGGAGAAAGACGGGGAAGGATGGAAAAGAATGTCCCAAAACCCCAGCCATGCACAATCGCTCGATAGTCAGCATGTAGAGCCTGATATGTGGAGTGAATACTGAACCAGTTCCCTCTAGGCTGTGTGAAGCCAGGAACCTGCATTACAAAGTAGATCAACATCAGAATCTTTACTCCTGATCAATATGAAAAAAAGGAAGATCAAAATCCAGCTGGTACCTCATTTGCATGTAAGTAAACTGAGGGGTGTCGACTCAAATTACCCAGAAGCTCTAGGATCGTCACCTAAATACCTGGAAAATCCCTACGGAGAACATGTGCTGCAGGAGCAGGGTCCACAACCGGTACATCCTCCTCCTCATTCTCAACATCTGGTACATCAACCCGGACAGGACGTATCACCACCTCCGCCATACGACAAGGTTGTCTAACTGAACTGGGTCGAGGCACATCAGAAGCCTTCCTCCGCACACCTGAAGTGGTCCTACGGTAACTACTCGGCTGATCCGGATCCATATATCTAGACACAAGTCTCCAAATCCCCTCAGAAAGGGTGTGGTAAACTTTAACCTGGAACTTTTTCAAGTGCATTTTATGATTACATGCATGCATTACTTTAACAAACGCCTACAGTAGAGTTAAAAATACATGACTACTCAATGCCTACATATTGGAAATTTTTTGCCATAGTCCCCTTTGTAAATAGGACTATCCACATGCACATAGGCATGACTAGGTGGCCATTCAGTAGCACACTTGCCCATAGTCATAAACATCCTATATATGTATACATATATCAAAGCCATAATTTGTAAGGGTAGCCTAATTACCAGGATTATTTTGCTTTCTCACCTTAGCTTATTTGTCCTCAAATAGGATAAGAAATAGCAGAAAAAGGTGCCAATTTGACTGTTTCAAAAGTTAAATTTTTTCACATCATTGTATTCAACATGGTTAATGTGAGATCCCGAATTTTATGAAATGAAAGTATTCAATTTTCTTATAATTATTATTTTATTTAGTAAATGGTTAAAATGATAAAAGGTTAAAGTTAAGGGTGATATATGAAAAAAAATTCAAAGTAAGCAAGTTGTCATAAAATAATCGGTGGTAAAAGTACAGTAATACGCGTGGTTTCATAGTAGCACACGGTATTGATTATTGATGCTTACGTGAGAAGTCACTAAGTTTTGTTCAATTATTGCTACAGTAATTACTGCATAGTATCTCACGTTATTTGATTCAATTATTGTCAATATTTTATATATTATTAAATCAATAATTGAGATGACAAGTTATTCATATTATTATTTGCATAATTAACAATGTTTAGAAATTCTGTCAATGCGAGGTTAGGTCATCTAATTGCGCGCCAATAGGGAGAAATCCTTATCAGAAAGCCCCCTCTTTCCTGGGAAAGATCTGGTTGTTAATATTGCAAGTTATAATAATAATGAATAAATGTTATTAAAAATTGAATTTGAGTTCGGAGTTTAATTTGGAGACGCGAACGTGATATTTGAGTCCAAAATTATGAAATTAGTCAAAATAGACTATAAACACAAAATTTGTCGGAGTTCACTTTTTGGTCAAAAAGTCAACACTTGACTTTCTTGGAAAAAATCAAATTTCAAAAATTCAAAAATTCAAAAATAAAAATGTTGTTAAAAACATTGAAGGAATTTTTATGAAGTATTTGATGTAAATTTTGCTCATTTTATGGACCCCCATTTACCCATTTTTCAAAATAATCGGTAGAAAATTATTTAATATAATAAAAGTGGGGGCCACATGTGGGGCCCACTAGTGGAGGAAAATTTGAAAATGGGGGGGGGGGGAGGTTAGCTTGGACGGGAGGGAGTGCTAATATGTATATATATTGTGACGCCCCCAAAATAGGTATACATCCCCTATTCTGAGTTGCCAAATACATGGTACAAAAATATAAATACAACTTAATAATATAACTATCGTGTAAAATACGACAAAACATAAATTGAGAGTTTTAATAAGAATATTGTCATCTAGACAATATACACACTCAATGAAGTCTTCATTACATTTATTGTCACACTATTTAACAGAATAGTGGGGACTATTAATGCTATCATCTGGACCATCACTCCGTTCCCCGACTCGTCCCAACTATATTCACATTTCTTGAAAAAAATAGTGAAAGAAAGGGTGAGCTCAACTAGCCCAGTAAGAAATATTATGACTAAGATAATGCAGAATAAATTATCATTAGTCTTTAACAATGGTAAACTGATAAATACAATAGAAATCAAGTTTAACTGCAGCGGAACAAGCAATCCATTAGAAGAGTCAAGTAGAGAATAAAATCTACTATCTTCTATGGTTTAAAATATTTTCATCAATTTTTATCGATGAGACTCAGCTTAATAAATAAAACACATCATCTAATCATCCATGTATTATGGGTCAAGGATATTCATTAAATCCTCAATGGACATGACTATACCGAACAATCCCTGGTCATAATCATACCAAAAACTGTCTATCAATTCATTACAGGCCACTGAGGACTTTACCACATCATTTATAACATTACAGGTCATGATTATATCGAATGATCCCTGGTTATAATCATACCAATAAACAATTCATCTTGCACGTAAGCCAAAGATATACAATTGTAAAACTAATAATCAACAGTACATCTTGCACATAAGTTAAAGATATACCACTATAAAACCAATAATCAACAGTACATCTTGCATGTAATCCAAAGATATTCAACTGTAAAATTATTTTTAGTGTGTAGCTAAAAAAATTAGCCCTATCATGCTTAACTCCAGAAATTCCAATATCTTGACACAATCTTATACATGTTAACGTGAGCCTCCAGTTTAAATTTCAAGGCCATCGGAGTTATAGAACTCCAGTTATAGCCGTTTTCGTCAGAAAATCACAAAAATTAAAATAGTCATAACTTGGTCATTTTAAGTCGGAATGAGCTCATTTTTGGACAGTAGGTACTTTTAGACCATATATTTTCATATCCCAAAAGGCCGGAATTTATTTCACAAACTAAGTGACCAAAAATGTCCTTTTAAATTTCTGGGCAGTAGCTTTTTGGTAATAATCAGTTTTTGATTCCTTTGCTAAAATCAGTCCACAAGAAAATCTACAACACCTTTTCCAGTGATTCCACTTGGATAGGTTAGAAAACTCATAGATCTAACTCTAAAAATTGACCACACTCAAAAATTCAAAATATAATAGGAGACACGGTCAATTGAATTTTATGTTCTATTTTCACCAAAATCTAATTTTCAACCCTTTGTGGTTTCTAAGAAACTTTCATGTTTTCACATAATAAACAACATAACTCATCATAACACTTACTAATACTACATATACCCATGATTTTTATCAGACCAATGCTTTTATTATGACTTTCATCATAATCAACAGTCCAATGCTTATATTATGACTTCCATCATAATCCACATAAATGATCATTTCCACAATTTAATAAGAAATGAATATAAAGGATCATTCACCATGCATGTGGTAATCCACATATCAAAGTTATTCCAATGTAATAATAAAGAATGGAATAATGTAAGAATTCACCATGCATGCGATAGACGCACATACGCATAAAAGTTATTCTCAACATAATAATAAAGAACGGAACTGTGTCGGCGTAAATCCTTGCCGGCCAGAATATTCCAACGAATAATAAATAATGGAATAATAATGAATTCACCATGCATGTGATAGATCAAGACACATACGTGTTATTCTAACGAATAATAAATAGTGGAACCAGTCATGCGTAAATGCATGAATGTGATATTCCAAAAAATAATAAATAATGGAATAATAGAAGAATTTCACCATGTATGCGGTACTTTGCATAGACAGGTTATTCCAACATAATAATAAAGAATGGAATAACAATAGAATTCACCATGTATGCGATAGACCTCACAGACAGGTTATTCCAACAGAATAATAAAGAATGGAATAATGTAAGAATTTCACCATGTATACTGTGAGTCACGTGTCTGATTATTCCAATGTAATAATAAGGAATGGAATAACAATAGCTCTCTTCATGAATACGAAAGAAATAATACCCCTTACGAGTACAACAAATACTATCCCTTACCTTAGAAGAACTGGATATTGGAAAAGTGAGGTAGCAGACTTCTCTTCTTCTTTCTCTCTATAATTTCTCTCTAGAGTTTCAGTGAATTCGTACAAAATAATGAAGGAATGAACTTCTATTTATAGGAGAATGGACTTAATAGTAACCAATTCATGAACGGTCCAGATTGATTTACTTTTAAACGGACGGTCCATATTGATTTACTATTAAAACTTAAAGCAACGGTCCATACTGATTCACTATTAAAACTTTAAACCAGCGATCCATATTGATTTACTATTAAAACATTAAACCATTGATCCATATTGATTTACTATTAAAACTTTAAACCAACGATTTATATTGATTTACTATTAAAACTTTAAACTAGCGATCCATATTGATTTACTATTATAATTTCAACCAACGGTCTGAAAAATTAGCACATCTCCTCATGGAATAATATTGTACCAAAAAATGATTTGGACCGAAAAGAAATATATTTTTCGGGTGAATAGTACCCCGTGAATAGTACTTCAGGAATAGTAACCCCGTGAATAGTACCCCAACACGAAATGTGTCCCAAATACCCGAGTGAACAATGCTAAAGTGAATAGTGACCGGGTGAATAGTAACTCGTTAATAGTACTCCAACACAAAAAGTGTCCCGAATACCCGATTGAACAATATAACCTCCAGACATCAATTATTATCGAAATAAATATTGATTTCTACTAACATTAACAATTTCCACACAATGGAACTATCAATTTCATCTTTAATCAACACAAACTTATTCATCATTAATATTATAATTCACAATATTTAATAACTAGGTCGTTCCCAGGAAAGAGGGGGCTTTCCGATAAGTATTTCTCCTTGTTGGCGCGCAATTAGGTGACCAAACCTCTCCTTGACAGAACTTCTAGACATTGTCAAATATTGCAATTAATAATATGAATAACTTTGTCGTCTCAATTATTGATTTAATAATATAATGTATTATACAGATGATACTGTGATAATAATTGAATCAATAATATGAGAGATATGATGCAGCAAGTACTGTAGGAATAATTGAGTATAACTGAGTGACTTCTCACGTAAGCATCAATAATTTATACCATGTGCTACTATGCAACCATGCGTATTACTGTACTTTTACTACCGGGTATTTTATGACAACTTGCTTACTTTAAAAAAAAAATTCACATATCACCCTTAACTTTAAACTTTTATCAATTTAACTATTTACCAAAATAGAAAAATTGAACACTTTTATTTCATAAAATTCGGGATCTCACAATCTCCCCTCCTTATGAAGTTTCGCCCTCAAAATTTATGTACATGGTAGTTCGAAGAGATGAGAATACCTTGCTTTCTATTCGGACTATACCTTCCCGGTTATTTCTTTTGTATCATGATTTTCCCATTGCTCATCTCCTGTATTTCCGATATCATTCAAGAATACAGTTTCAAAATAAGGGTTAATTGACATGCCACATATTATCCCTATACTCTGACCGACTAATTAAATACCAAATAAACTTAGGTAGGTCATACTAGCGAAGAATTCCCCGTCTCTCCCCTCCTAGTTCTTGTCTCACATCTCAGCAAGGGATCATATCCCTAAGCTTTGATACCAACTGTGATGCCCCCAAAATAGGTATACATCCCCTATTCTGAGTCGCCAAATACATGGTACAAAAATACAAATACAACTTAATAATACAACTGTCGTATAAAATACGACAAAACATAAACTGAGAGTTTTATTAAGAATATTTTCATCTAGACAATATCCACACTTAATGGAGTCCTCATTACATTTATTGTCACACTATTTAACAGAATAGTGAGGACTATTAATGCTATTATCTGGACCATCACTCCGTTCCCCGACTCGTCCCAGCTATATTCTTATTTCCTGAAGAAAACAGTGAAAGAAAGGGTGAGCTCAACTAGCCCAGTAAGAAATATTATGACTAAGATAATGCAGAATAAATTAACATTAGTCTTTAACAATGTTAAATTGATAAAATATAATAAACATCAAGTTTAATTGCAGCGGAACAAGAAATCCATTAGAAGAGTCAAATAGATAATAAAATCTACTATCTTCTATGGTTTAAAATGTTTACATCATTTTTTATCTCTGAGACTCAGCTTAATAAATAAAACACATCATCTAATCATCTCTGTACTACGGGCCAATGATATTCATTAAATCCTCAATGGTCATGACTATACCGAACAATCCCTGGTCATAATAATACCAAAAACTGTCCATCAATGCATTACAGGCCATTGAGGACTTTTACCACATCATTTATAGCATTACAGGTCATGATTATACCGAATGATCCCTGGTTATAATCATACCAATAAACAATTCATCTTGCACGTAAGCCAAAGATATACAACTGTAAAACCAATAATCAATAGTACATCTTGCACGTAAGTTAAAGATATACCACTGTAAAACCAATAATCAACAGTACATCTTGCACGTAAGCAAAAGATATTCAACTATAAAATTATTTTTAGTGTGTAGCTAAAAAAATTATCCCTATCATGCTTAACTCCAGAAATTTCAATATCTTGACACAATCTTATACATGTTAACGTGAGCCTCCAGTTTAAATTTCAAGGCCATCGGACTTATAGAACTCCAGTTATAGCCGTTTTCGTCAAAAAATCACAAAAATTAAAATAGTCATAACTTGGTCATTTTAAGTCGGAATGAGCTCATTTTTGGACAGTAGGTACTTTAGACCATATATTTTCATATCCCAAAAGGCCGGAATTTATTTCACAAACTAAGTGACCAAAAATGTCCTTTTAAATTTCTGGGCAATAGCTTTTTGGTAATAATCAGTTTTTGATTCCTGTGCTAAAATCAGTCCACAAGAAAATCTACAACACCTTTTCCAGTGATTCCACTTGGATAGGTTAGAAAACTCATAGATCTAACTCTAAAAATTGACCACACTCAAAAATTCAAAATATAATAGGAGACACGGTCAATTGAATTTTATGTTCTATTTTCACCAAAATCTAATTTTCAACCCTTTGTGGTTTCTAAGAAACTTTCATGTTTTCACATAATAAACAACATAACTCATCATAACACTTACTAATACTACATATACCCATGATTTTTATCAGACCAATGCTTTTATTATGACTTTCATCATAATCAACAGTCCAATGCTTATATTATGACTTCCATCATAATCCACATAAACAGATCATTTCCACAATTTAATAAGAAATGAATATAAAGGATCATTCACCATGCATGTGGTAATCCACATATACAGGTTATTCCAACAGAATAATAAAGAATGGAATAACAGAAGAATTCACCATGCATGCGATAGATCGCATGCATGTGTTATTCTCAACATAATAATAAAGAATGAACCGAATCAAAGCGTAATCCGCACCCGGCGTGATATTCCAAATAATAATAAAGAACGAAACCAGTCAGCGTAATCATGACCGGCGTAATATTCCAAATGTAATAATAAATAATGGAATAATAACATAATTCACTATGCATGTGATAGACCACATGCATAAAAGTTATTCTAACGAGAATAATAAATAATGGAACAGTGTCATTGCGTAAACGCACGTATGTGATATATTCGATAGAATAATAAAGAATTGAATAATAGAAGAATTTCACCATGTATGCGGTACTTCGCATAGACATGTTATTCCAATATAATAATAAAGAATGGAATAACAATAGAATTCACCATGCATGCGATAGACCTCACAGACAGGTTATTCCAACAGAATAATAAAGAATGGAATAACAGAAGAATTTCACCATGTATGCAATACTTTGCATAGACATGTTATTCAAACATAATAATAAAGAATGGAATAACAGAAGAATTTCACCATGTATACGGTAGTCCGCGTATACAGATTATTCCAACAGAATAATAAGGAATGGAATAACAAAAGCTCTCTTCATTAATACAAAATAAATAATACCCCTTACGAGTACAACAAATAATATCCCTTACCTTAGAAGAACTGGATATTAGAAAAGTGAGGTGGCAGACTTCTCTTCTTCTTTCTCTCTATAATTTCTCTCTCTAGAGTTTCAGTGAATTCGTACAAAATAATGAAGGAATGAGCTTCTATTTATAGGAGAATGGACTTAATAGTAACCAATTCATGAACGGTCCAAATTAATTTACTTTTAAACGGACGGTCCATATTGATTTACTATTAAAACTTAAAGCAACGGTCCATACTGATTCACTATTAAAACTTAAAACCAGCGATCCATATTTATTTACTATTAAAACTTTAAACCAACGATCCATATTGATTTACTATTATAATTTCAACCAACGGTCTGAAAAATTAGCACATCTCCTCATGGAATAATATTGTACCCAAAAATGATTTAGACCGAAAAGAAATATATTTTTTGGGTGAATAGTACCCCGTGAATAGTACTTTGGGAATAATAACCCCGTGCATAGTACCCCGACACGAAAAGTGTCCCAAATACCCGAGTGAACAATGCTAGAGTGAATAGTGACTGGGTGAATAGTAACTCATGAATAGTAACTCATGAATAGTACTCTGACACAGAAAGTGTCCTGAATACCCGATTAAATAATATAACCTCTAGACATCAATTATTATCAAAATAAATATCGATTTCTACTAACACTAATAATTTCCACACAATGAAACTATCAATTTCTTCTTTAATCAACACGAACTTATTCATCATTAGTATTATAATTCACAATATTTAACAACCAGGTCGTTCTCAGGAAAGAGGGGGCTTTTCGATAAGGATTTCTCATTATTGGCGCACAATTAGGTGACCAAACCTCTCCTTGACAGAACTTCTAGACATTGTCAATATTGGAATTTATAATATTAATAACTTTGTCGTCTCAATTATTGATTTAATAATATAACATATTATACAGATGATACTGTGACAATAATTGAATCAATAATATGAGAGATATAATCCAGCAATTATTGTAGCAATAATTGAGTATAACTGAGTGACTTCTTACGTAATCATCAATAATTAATACCATGTGCTACTATGCAACCACGCGTATTACTAACTTTTACTACCGGGTATTTTATGACAACTTGCTTACTTTGAAAAAAAATTGAACATATCACCCTTAACTTTAAACTTTTATCAATTTAACTATTTATCAAAATAGAAAAATTGAATACTTTTATTTCATAAAATTTGGGATCTCACAAATATATATATTAATTTTTTTTATTATTATAATAATAATAATAATAAAATAGAAAACTTTTTATATCAAACAAAATACTTTTTATAAAGTTATTCATTTTATTAGATTATAAATAGAATATATTATATTTTATTTAAAAGTTTTTGTTTTATTAGATTATTTTATTGCATAGTGCTGCATAGTGAAAATCAAATTTTTCAAAAAATTTCAGTGAATGTTGCTCGTGAACTTTCCTTTACTATGTGCTCAAATAGTATCTTTTCCATTCTTCTATAAATAGGATGCTTATTTAGAATTTAAAATCACACCAGAATCAGAGAATTCTTCTTCTATAATATTGAGCGTATTTCTTTAAAGTTTAAGGAAGCTTTGAGTATAGAAAACAGTGAAATTTTCTTCAAGAATATATCCGCTATACCAGTTGGAATACTCTTCTTTTCAAGGTAAGAGTTATTATTTATTTCATATTCTGAAGGGATATTATTTTTCGTATTCGTATGAATATTATTACAGTTCAATATTCGTAAGGAATATCATTTTCGTTCAATATTCATTGTCTTCGTTTAATATTCGTAAGGAATATTATTTTCGTTCAATATTCGTAAGAGGTATTATTTATTTCATATTCGCTTACGATATTATTTTTTGTATTCGTAAGAAATTTTATATCGTTCAATATTCACAAGAAATATTATATTCGTTTAATATTCGTAAGGAATATTATATTCGTTTAATATTCGTAAGGAATATTATTTTCGTTCAACAGTTGTAAGGGATGTTATTTTTGTTCAATATTCGCTTGAAATAATATTTTATTCCATACTCTGTAGTGTGTAAGTAATATAATTTCATTTCAGATTTTGAATTCTATACTCATTTGGTTAAAGTTTTGGCTTATATACTCCATGAAATTAGTAGAATATCTTTAAAATTTGTGTTTCATCAAGTATCTTTTCATGAAAATATTATTCTGAGTATTCTTGATAAGTTTTAACTTCTTCATGCCGGAGTCTATTCACGAGTTACTATTCACTCGAGTACTATTCACCCGAGGTACTATTCATGATAAAAATTTATTCGTTTTCGGTCCAAATAATTTTTGGTATAATATTATTCTTGAATTTTACTCAACAAAGCAGTATCATGTTGACAATTTGGACGTTATTGATTTATGGATAAATTAAATTATAAATCTTTAAAAATTTATCCTTTGTTTTTATTTAATTGAATTCTTATATCATTGTCATCATCCGCATGTTTATATTATGATGAAATTCATCTGTGGCCGTAGTGCATAGATAGACTTGCTATGATTATGACCAGGGATTATTCGGTATAATCATGACCCGTAATGTTTTAAATGATGTGGTAAAAGTCCTCATTGGCCCGTAGTGCATTGATAGACAGTTGTTGGCATGATCATGACCATTGATGAAAACACGAATATTCTTGGCCCGTAGTGCATGAATAATTTGTGGTCGTGATACTAATGAATATCCTTGGCCGTAGTGCAGGGATGGTGTGGATTATTTATTAAGATGAGTCTCAGCGATAAAATTGATGATAAATTCTTTTAAATCATAGAAGATAGTAGATATCATGCTCTACGTGACTCTTCTAATTGATTGCTTGTTCCACTGCAGTTAAACTTGATGGCTATTGTATTTTATCAGTTTAACACGGTTGAAGGCTAACGATAATTTATTCTGCATTATCTTAGTCATAATATTTCTTACTGGGCTAGTTGAGCTCAGCCTTTACTTTCATTGTTCTCTTCAAGAAATGGGAATATAGCTGGGACTAGTCAGGGAACGGAGTGACGGTCCAGATTTTTGCATTAGTAGTCCTTACTATTCTGTTAAATAGTGTGATAATAAATATATTAAGGACTTATTTTGAGTTTGAATATTGTGTAGAAGACATTATTTGTTTAAAACTCACATCTCATGTTGTATATTTAAATTTGTATTTGTATTCTGTACCATGTATTTGGCGACTCATAATGAGTGATGTATACCTATTTTGGGGGCGTCATAGTTAAATACTAACATTTACTATGTTGAACATTTTTATCAAGTCATATAAGCATGCATATTCATTACTATGTATTTAAATGCATTTCATATGATAAGTCATTTTCCAACGGATAAAAACTGGAAAAAAAGATATGCATACGTTACCAGGGCAGTATAAAAAACTTGTACGGTGATAGAATTTGCAGAAAGACGCCTGAACTCAGCAGATCTGAAGAAGAGCTCTCAGATTTCCTATGCGGCGTAACTTAGAAATGACTTGTGAAAGCCATAAGTGCCTTAAAGGCCACCCACAGCTGGCCGTAGGTGTACATATGGTTTCCGCAACTATACCTACGGTTCCCCTGGGTGGGGCCCACCCCTCTAGCTCAGTTTATTTCGAGTTACGAAGGAGGTCTTACAAGCTAAAAAGGCCAAATAAGGAGTAAAAATGCTACGCGATTGAGCGGAATAGCCAGAAATCCTGGTTTTCAGAGACTCGACTGCAAAACTACCTGTAACTCATTGGTATTCACCCAAATCCAAGGTTCACTATACCGATGATCATAATTATTGAAAACTACACTCGGCAATACATCAGAAAGGTCCGATGCCATCAATTCGGGGTAGTAACTCCAAAGCATTCCCCAGCGAGAATTTCGTTCAATTTAACCGTTGATGTACACGTTAAGAAAGGTCAAGCCACCTTAACTACATTCATCCGTTGGCAATTAACTCCAGCGAAGCATCAAAAACCACTAGGTGATCTCATACATTGATGCACACGTTAACAAAGGTCAAGCAGCCTTGACATTAACCTCAGTAGGGAATTCGGCCGTTGATGTACATGTTAGTGAAGGTCATGCAACTCAGCAAACATAGTATCGCTGTCGTGAATTTTTGACAAAGCAATGTAAAGACACAAGATACAAACCAGGAAGGAACATCCTCATCGGAGAGGACCGATGATGGAATATGTTATACACATCCTCAACAGATAAAGCTCTATCCCTACAGAGTCTCTTGTACATGAGAGATACATCTTCAGTGTGAAGTCTGTATCAAGGATTAAGGACTTTGGTAATCACACCAACGTCAACATCCTGGAAGTTCCTAAGAACTTTGGATCACACGTCCAAGACAATTCATCAAGGTTGTCAGTAATGACTGCAAGCCCCAGCAGAAGTCATGGGAGCCGGCAGTCATCCCACCCTATTGGAGAACAGTCCAACAAATCACATAAATTTGCATCATGCTGCTGACATTGCATCATGATTATTCTGTCATATTTCAAGTCTCTAGTATTTTTTATCCTATCCATGCCATTTAATGGCATGAATATGATAAAGAGGGGCATTTGTAGACACTCAAAAGTTTGCATTCCTCACACTAACATCAAGTAAGAGGGCGTAATCATCTTCGTAGATATAACCTCGGAGGACAAGACAGTTCTAGTTCTAAAAATCCCACTGGAGAAGCCTTTTCTATCTCGGAGATAACCACGAGATATTTAAGCCAGGAAATAACACTGAGAATTTCAGTCTCAACCTCGGAGAAAACCAGGAGGAGTGTAGTTGTAGTTCCGGAGATGCTCGTTTTAGCCACCAGCAATCAGCTTCAACCTCGGAGATAACCCCGAGGCACTCAGTCCCAAAATCGGAGATGACCTCGGGAGGTCATGCACACCTCAGAGACAACCCTATGGACATCCAGTACTTGCAGCAGCCCAATCTTAGAGATAACCTTGAGCAACGACTACTTTATCAGCCCAAACTGGAGATAACCCCGGTGAGGGGCAAAATCATCATTTTGCCACCTCGATTCTACATGTGCGCCGTCTCAACACATTTTAACATACATTCTACACATCAGTGTCCTACAAGAACAAAATAGCTGTAATCTCGAGTGACTAATACACAGGACAGCACACTGGATAGAATTTGAAGCTTGAAGACCAAGGGCATGGTCCCATCTTCCTGACTTATTACAACCCCTAATCCCATGTCATTTGTGTAGCTCTCAATAATAGCACTTCGTAAAAGGGCTTATACACCTCAATCGGAGGCCCGGATTGAAGTTCTGAAAGTTCGAGCGGACATCATGTTGCACGCGCACGCACGCATTTCAAGACAAGAGGGACTCATGGAGGCCCGGCACCCCGGCAACAGGTGAATCATGCACGCCAGTAGTGCATTTATGCCGCCAGTGGTAATTTATGGCTCCCCCTCTATAAATAGAGGGCTTGGGGTGGCCATTTTATAAGAGAAAATAGCAAGGAAGCCCTGTCCAATTTACTCCGTACACACTATAAATTGAGTGCTTTCTTATTTTAACCACATGTGAGCTTATATTCAGTCATATTTTTACCGACGGGAGCCGAGTGTTCATCCATTTAAAGCTATAGAAGTCTTCTTTGGTAGTCCACTGTAAACATTCTTACACTTCTTAAAGCCTTTCTCTTGTACTGTGTACACACTTTTCTTCACGTTGAGAGTCGTGTTGTGTGTGTATGCCCGGACTTCGGTCTGTGGCTTTGTATTTCTTTTTGTATATATATATATATATATATTTATAATATATGAACTATTGTTAAACTCTGTTCGATGAGCCTGAATTTTACATTCGGAGCGTTTCTTCGCTTTTATATATATATATATATATATATATATATATATATATATATATATATATATTTTTTTGTCAGTTCGAGTTTACTTCGTGGCCTTTTACTGCTTTATTTACATTCCGTCCCGCCTGGAGTTTACTTCGTGGCGGTTGGTCATTTTTTACTGCTTTATTTATATTTCGCCCCGTCTGGAGTTTATATATATATATATATATCTACATTTTTGTCAGGCCTAGAGTTTACTTCGTGGCCTTTTACTGCTTTATTTACATTCCGTCCGGCTTGGAGTTTAATTCGTGGCGGTTGATCATTTTTTACTGCTTTATTTATATTTCGTCCTGCCTTGAGTTTACTTCATGGCAGTTGATCGTCTTTACTGCTTTATTTACATTTCTGATCCTCCATGGAGGTGATTCGTGGTGGTTGATCGTGTCTATATATATGTATATATATATATATATACCGCTTTTATATATTTACATTTTTAGTCCCCCATGAAGTTCACTTCATGTTGGTTGACAGTCTGTATATATATATATATATTTACAGCTTTTATATATATAACTACTTACAACTTTCATATAAACTGCTATATCATGTGAGCCTAGGAATCATGTGATCACAAATTCAGTTTCCTGAATCTAGATTCGGTTCCCGTGATGGACATTTTCGGTTATAACTAGCTTATACACTATTCACGGTGTCTGAATTTCCTTAGATGGCTCTCATGCCCACAAGGAGTTCTGCACTTCTATATAAATTATTTTCTCTTGAAGATGCTTCGCGTCTCGAAAAAATAAAAGCAATCAATTCGAACATTTAATAAAATGGAAGTATCAAAGGCCTCAATTACTATTGAGCACAGGGTTTGAAAAATCTCTTTTACAAAACATCACTGCTATATCTTGTTAAAACTGAATTTTTACACAAATTCAAACCCTTTGTATATAAAAGTGAACGAGGCATAACACTACTTCCAAATAATTGCACATCAACCCACACACACACGCATTTATATAATGATTTAATTAAAAGTATAATATCGTGGTAACACGGATGTCGGGGTTCCTAACACCTTCCTCCGTATAAGCAAGTCCCTGACCCTAATGAATATTTGGTTTCACGCACTGCTTTAACGGTTGTTACATCACGTGGTCAATGTCCAAACTTTTTCTCGGTTGAGTTGGTGCAACTATTTAAAAATACCAATTGGCGACTCTTACAATTAAATCATCGATATATAAATGTCGGACCTTTTCACAACTTGTTTTTTCAAACAAATCTCACCTAACATGAGAACACCAAAAGACAAGAATAGAAAAAGGACAGTAAAAATCCCGACGTCGACAAATATTGTGTGCTACTATACAACCACGCATATTACTGTACTTTTATCACAGGGTATTTTAGCAGTTAACGGTAAAACTTCCGCCGTTATTTTCATAAAAAGATATTTCTACTGTTTTCTAACTCCGATGTGGGGTCCACCAATGATTGTGTCGTCGTACGAATATTCCCTGTTAAAATAAATATTCCCCGACCAATCAAATATTTTATAAGAACTTGCATACATTGCAAAATTTATAAATATTACCTAGAACTATAACATTATATCAAATCCACACCATAATATTAAAAAAAATATTTCCAGAAAAATTAATCTTTATTCATAAAAGTTGGAGTCTTACAAGTACCCCGTGAATAGTACTCCGGTATGAAAAGATTAAAAATTATCAAGAATGTTCAGAAAAATATCCTTGTGAAACGATACTAGATAAGACGCAAATTTCAAGGATATTCTACTAATTTCACGGAGTATAGAAGCAATACTTTAACAAAATGAGTGTAGAATTAGGAATACGAAACTAAATAATATTACTTACATACTACAAAGTATGGAAGAAAATATTATTTGAAATGAATATTGAACAAAAATAATATCCCTTACGAATATTAAACGAAAATAATATTCCTTTTGAAATTGAACGAAGATAATATTCCTTACGAATATTAAATCAAGATAATATTTCTTGCGAATTTTGAACAAAATAAAATTTCTTACGAATACGAAAAATAATATCGTAAGCGAATATGAAATAAATAGTACCCCTTACCTTAGTAAAAGACTAGATACTGCAATAGTGAAGTAGCAGAATACTCTTCTTCTTTCTGTCTATAGCTTCTTTCTCTATAATTGCTCTAGTGAGTCTTAGTGAATTGGTGAGAATGAAAGAAGAAATGACCTTCTATTTATAGGAAAATATAGTTTTGATAATTGCACGTTTAGGGGCTCAAATTATTACAGTATAGTACCTTCATCTTTACCTCCATTTTTAATTTAGTCGTTGAAGTATTATCAATATTGCACCATCTCCACTAATAGTATATGCATGTGAATCAATAGTTCCATACATGTGAACCAATAGCAATTAATTGCTCATTTATCCGATTAATTGCCCGTTTGGTTAATTATAACAAAACTAGCCAATCACAGAATTTCCTCCTCCAAGGGTAATTGGGTCACAAAAGAATTAAAGAAAACTAAATGAACAACATCTTTCACTCATCAATATTATTCTTATCTTTAATAAACACGAACTTATTCATCATTAATAGTATATATGACACCCCCAAAATAGGTATACATCACCCATCTTGAGTCGCCAGATACATGGTACAAAATTCAAATACAACTTAATTATACATCAGTCGTGTAAAATACAACAAAACATAATCTAAGAGTTTTAATACGTATATTGTCATCTAGACAATATACAAACTCAATGAAGTCCTCATTACATTTATTGTCACATTATTTAACAGAATAGTGAGGACTACTAATGATATCATCTGGACCGTCACTCCTTCCCAGCTATATTCTCATTTTCTGAAGAGAAAAGTGAAAGAAAGGGTGACCTCAACTAGCCCAGTAAGAAATATTATGACTAAGATAATGCAAAATAAATTATCAATAGTCTTCAACAATGTTAAACTGATAAAATACAATAGACATCAAGTTTAACTGCAACGAAATAAATAATCCATTAGAAAAATCAAGTAGAGTATGATATCTACTATCTTCTATGATTTAAAATGTTTTCATCAATTTTTATCGCTGAGACTCAGCTTAATAAATAAACCACATCATCAAGTCATTCCTGGTCATAATCATATCGAATGATCCCTTAGGATTACAGGCCACTGAGGACTTTTACCACATCGTTTATAACATTGGAGGTCATGATTATACCGAATGATCCCTGATCATAATCATACCAAGTCCATCTCTGCATGTAAGCCAAAGATATACAACTATAAAACCAATAATCAACAGTCCATCTTTGCATGTAAGCCAAAGATATACAATTCAATAATCAACAGTCCATCTTTGCAGGGAAACTAAATATCACCATATAAGCATGAGGATGATGACAATTATATAAGCATTAATCAAACAAGGATAAATATTAAAGACTTTAAATTTATCCAAATATTATCAATCACTTAATAAACTCATAATCTAATATTATTAATATTATAACAATATTTTAATCACTTCTTAAACTTATAAATATTTTATTTCAATTGTTTATACTTTACCAAATAATGCATTTAATCATTCAAAAATGCCATACTCATAAGATTTCATCACCAATGATCAAATCCCTTATCAAAAATCTGCATATACCCTATATAGGATTCCCAAGCCATAAAATCCTATTTTCCAATTTTGTTACTTCACATAACATATTTAAATCATTTATTCATAACTAGATTATTTTAATGAAAAATACCAAATCAGTCCCAAAAATATTTCTTTTCTGGGATTTAGCAGAATATAGTCCCATATTGAACATATATTTTTCTCAGAATTTTTAAAATTCATTTACTATATTTCAAAAATTAATTTCTAATTAATTCCTTAAGAAATTAGCTACATCAAGTTTAACTCCAGAAATTCCCAAATCTTGGTAGGATCTTACACATATTAACATGATCTTCCAATTTAGATTTCATTGTCATCGGAGTTATAGAACTCCGGTTATAGTATTTTTCGTCAGAAAATCCTAAATATTGAAATAGTCATAACTTGCTCATTTTAAGTCGGAATGAGCTCATTTTTGGATAGGAGGTACTTTATACCATATATTTCCATGTCCCAAAAGGCCGGAATTTTTCTCACAAATTAAGTGGCCGAAAATGCCCTTTTAAATTTATGGGCAGTAGCTTTTTTGTGATTTGCAGTTTTTGACTCCTTTGCTAAAATCAGTCCACACGAAAATCTACAACACCTTTTCCAGTGATTCCACTTGGATAAGTTAGAAAACTCATAGATCTAACTAGAACTTGACCACACTAAAAAATTTGAAATATAATAGGATATATGGTCAATTGAATTTCATATTCCGTTTTCACCAAAATCTAATTTTCAACCATTTGTGATTTCTAAGACACTTTCATGTTTTCACATAATAACCAACATGACTCATCATGACAATGACATAATAATTCAATAAAACAAGTTCAAGAATAAATTTTAAAGATGTATAAGTTAATTTATCCTGAACTCAATAATGTCCAAATTATCAACATGATACTACTTTGTGGAGTAAAATTCAAGAATGCTCAGAAGAATATTTCCATGAAAAAATATTGGATGAAGCGCAAATATCAAGGATACTCTACTAATTTCATGGAGTATAGAAGCCAAAATTTTAACCAAATGAGTATTATAGAATATATGAAACTGCAATGGATTTTCACCCGCCATGCGGTAATCCACGTAGACATATCATTTCCACAATTTAATAAGAGACGAATACGAAGGGTCATTCATCATGCATGTGATAATCCACATAGACAGGTTATTCCAACAAAATAATAAAGAATTGTATAATGTAAGATTCACCAGCGCATGGCGATAGATCGCATGCATGGTGTTATTCCCAATGTAATAATAAAGAATGGAACCAGTGTCATGCGTAAATGCACAAAGAGGATATTCTCGACGTAATAATAAAAAGAATGAACTGTGTCGTAAAGTAAATTTGTACCGGCGGGATATTCCAATGTAATAATAAAGAATGGAATAACAATGAAATCACCATGCATGCGATAGATCGCATGTATACATGTTATTCCAATGTAATAATAATTAATGGAACCGTGTCAGCGTAATACGCACCGGTAGGATATTCTAACGGAATGATAAAGAATGGAATAATAAAAGAATTTCACCATGTATGCGATACTTCGCATAGATAGGTTATTCCAACATAATGATAAATAATGGAATAACAGAAGAATTTCACCAAGTATAGGGGTAGCCAAGATATACAAAAGTTATTCCAATGTAATAATAATGAATGGAATAATGTAAGTTCTCTTCATGAATACGAAAGAATAATACCCCTTACCTTAGAAGAAAATTGGATACTGGAATAGTGAGGTAGCAGACTTCTCTTCTTCTTTCTCTCTATAGATTTTCTCTCTATAGCTTCTCTCTATAATTTCTCTCTCCGGAGTTTCAGTGAATTTATAAGAAATAATGAAGGAATGAGCTTCTATTTATAGGAGAATGGACCTAATAAGAATTCTAATTCATGAACTATCTGTGATTGATTTATTTTTAAACTGACGGTCCAGTTGGTTTATAATAAAATATTCTAATAAAACAAAATCTTTTAAATAAAATATAATATATTCTATTTATAATCTAATAAAATGAATAACTTTATAAAAGTATTCTGTTTATATAAAAAGATTTTACTATGCAAACACTATGCAGGACTATGCAAACATTATGCATAATAGAATATATTATATTCTAATTATTGTCTAATAAAAAAAATAACTTTATAAAAGTATTCTATTTTATATAAAATATTTTACTATGCAAAACAATATGCATAATAAAATATATTATATTCTAATTATTGTCTAATAAAAAAAAAAACTTTATAAAAGTATTTTTTTATATAGAAAGTTTTTCTGTTTTATTACATTAATAATACTAATAAAACAAAACTTCATCATCATTATTATAATTCACACTATTAATCGACTGTGTCATTCCCATGAAAGAGGGGCTTTTCAATAAGGATTTCTCCCTATCAGTGCGCAATTAGGTGACCAAACCTCTCCTCGAACTTCTGTACATCATTAATATTGCAAATAATAACATTAATAACTTTGTTATCTCAATTATTGATTTAATAATATATAAAATATCGACAATAATTGAATCAAATAACGTGAGATACTATGCAACAATTATCAAGCTAATAATTGAACAAAATCGGTGACTTCTCATGTAAGCATCAATAATCAATACTGTAGCTACTATGCAACCACGCATATTATCGTACTTTTACTACCGAGTAGTTCAACAATTTTAATTCCAGAAAACTTCATTGCCATTTTTCATAAAAATATTTTTGTCGCTTTCTCAATTCGACAATAATTTCGCTAGGGGGTCCACTAATGATTGTACCGCCGCATTTGATATTCCCCGACAAAAAGAATATTTCCCGACCAATCAAATATTATATAACAACTTGCATACTTTGCAAAATTTATAAATATTACCCACAACTATAACATTATCTCAAATCCACACCATAATTTAAAAAAAAATATTTCGAGAAAATTAAATCTTTATTCATAAAATTTGGGGTCTCACATTATAAGTTACAATATTAACATCCAAATCATTCCCAGGAAAGAGGGGGACTTTTCGATAAGAATTTCTCCCTATTAGTGCATAATTAGGTGACCAAACCCCTTTCCTTCACAGAACTTTCTAGACATCGTCAATAATGTAAATAATAATATGAATAACTTTGTCGTCTCAATTATTGATTTAATAATATAAAATATTGTGCAGATGATACTATGACAATAATTGAATCAATAATATAAGAGATATTATGCAGCAATTACTGTGGCAATAATTGAATAAAATTGAGTGACTTCTCACGTAAGCATCAATAATCAAAGATACTATACAATACCGTGTGTTATTATGCAACCACGCGTATTACTATACTTTTACCACCGGGTATTTTAACAGTTTAACGGTAAAACTTTCGTCGTTATTTTTATAAAAAGATATTTATGTTGTTTGCTAACTCCGAAAATACTTCCGTTGTGAGGTCCACCAATGATTGTGCCGTCGTACGAATATTCCATGTTAAAATGAATATTCCCCGACCAATCGAATATTTTATAACAACTTGCTTGCTTTGAAAAATTTATAAATATTACCCACAACTATAACATTATATCAAATCCACACCATAATATTCAAAAATATATTTTGAGAAAAATTAACCTTTATTCATAAAAGTTGGGGTCTTACAACCTCCCCTTCTTATGAAATTTTGACCTCGAAATTGGGGTACATACCTGGTATATCGAGGAGGTGAGGATACCTTGATTTCATTTTAGATTCTAACTCCTAGGTCATTTCCTCCACATCGTGGTTTCTTCACAAAACTTTGACTTGAGGTATAACCTTGGAGCGTAGAATATGTTCCTTCTTATCCAAGATTTTAACAAGTACCTCTTCATACGTTGAATCTTCCGCTATCTCAACCGGTTCTAATTCAATAATGTTGTTCGGATCTTCTACATATTTATGTAACATAGATATGTGAAAAAAGTTATGAATATGAGACATACTTAGCGGTAAGGCGAGTCTATAGGCCACAGTTCCTACTCAATCAAGGATTTTTTAAGTAGACTAATAAAATTGAGGGTTTGAGCTTTCCTCACTTCATCGACTATTACTTCTGGAATAACACATTCTTGTACTTTCTTCTTCATATTCATCAGCTTCGGGTGTGTAGCTTGAGCGGCTTTAACTTTATCGATTAATGTTGATTTTACTTGTATATTTAACATCATCATGTGGGTCCCTAGAGTCTTTAACTCTATCTCCATCATTTGTAAGTTATATGAAATGGGTCTTGTGTTAACAACGTCGCACTCGTAACCGTATATGATCTTCTACTCAACGCGTCAGCTACCACCTTCGCTTTTCTAGGATGGTATTGAATGGTATTGCCAACGTCTTCTGCGTGAGTTACGTTAGTTCTAGGTGAAGAAATATTTGAGGGTTTTAGAAATGGGTTTTGTACAGGGGTTAATACAAAATTCGATTTCGCGCTCTGGGGGTAGGCTAGAAAGTCTTCAGGGAATACGTCAAGAAATTTATTAACGATTGAAATATCATTCAAAACTGTAACTCTCATCCAAGACTTGGATAACACCTCACATTGATACCTATTGACTTGCAACCGTTTTCACGACGTCCCCTACAAAAAGTCTGACTTCGGTGCATTCCCACACAAGGAAGTCACCAACGAAAGGCTCGGGGCTCTTTACTTATGGCTTGATATGATAGTGATTGACTTTAGTGGTTTGGTTACTTGAATTCGCATAACAGGTTAGTTAGGAATATGAAAACTAACAACCTTACGAAAATAATCAATTTTAGCATGGTGAGTAGTTAATCAGACGATTCCTAGAATCACATCAAAGGCAAGTATTTTCAAAGAGATAAGATCGACATGTAATGTGAAGGTGCCGATTTGAGTCAGACAAAATTTATAAATAGTGGATGTAACGAAGGTTTCTCCCAACGGAGTTTCAACTGATAAGTCAAAGTCTAATTTCTCAGGAGTCAAATTTAAACGTTGAGTGTAAGTAAGAAAAATAAAAGAATGTGTAGAACCGGTATCGAATAAGGTATAGACTTTGCAAGAGTTTATGATTAACTTACCCGTGATAACTTCATTCGGGTTCCTTGACAAAGGCTCTCACTTAAACTACCAGCTTTGACTTGTCTGGGACATCCTTTGGTGTCACCATCCCAGTTGGACTTGACTTCACTACACGACACAATCGAGCTAGGTGACCTTCTTTTCTGCAATTGAAACACGCTTTGGATTGCTGCATACAGTTTGGACGGATGTGTCCCTCATGTCCGCGTTTGAAATATATGATCGGTGGTCGTTCTCCTTCCTTCGAAATAGGTGTCGGTGCTGCTGTCGATGTCTTTTCGTTATTATTGAATCTTCTCTTCTTAAAATTGTTCTCACTTAGTTCACATTTCCTATTATCTTGACCATTATTACCACCGAAGTGGTTAACATTTCTGGCATGATAATTTCATCCACGATGATTATCGTTGTTCCGATGGTCGTTGCCACCGGTACGATTATTATCGTGTTGTTGGTCGTTGCCTTTTGGTTGAGCTGACTCATAATCGTGTTCTAATAATTGAGCCCTATTCACAATATCTGAATATAAACAAAGTTTGTGAGAAATGAGGTATTGATGTAATTTGGGTTCCAAACCTCGCAGAAACATTCGCATCATTCGCTCCTCATTATCAACTAAATGGGATGCAAACCGAGATAACTCCAAAAACTTTGCCTCGTACTGCGATACGGTCATATTGTTTTGCTCCAACTTGATGAATTCTACCTCCTTCATGTGATGAATACTTTCAAGAAAGTATTTGTCGTTGAATAATTCTTGGAACTTCTCCCAAGACATCTTTAGTGCGAAAAGATGAGTACATTTTACAGATTCTCGCCAGTAATATACTTTTTCACGCAACATAAAGGTGGCGAAGGGAACATTTTGCTCCTCTGAGCATTCGAAGACATCAAATATCTTGGTGATATTCTTTATCAACGTCTCTGCCTTAAGTGGTTTTGGATTTTCTAAAAACTCCGGTGGCCCAGCTCCTAGAACTGCTTAGTAGTGACCAGCCGCGAGTTGCTAGTGTTTCCACATTCATTTTGAATAGGAATCTCTCTCATTTGGTTTTGCAGAAATTCAAATAAAATCCTAAACATACCATCGTTCGTCATTTGGTCGGTGTTGTTGTTTACACGAGGATTATTGCCTTCCTGATACACATTATCCCGGTTATTGATCGGTGGTGACTCAACGGTCTCATGTGCTCCATTGTTTATCTCAACCATTTTAGATGCCATTCTCAAACATTGTCACAAAATAAGGGTTAATTGATATGCCACATATTATCCCAATATTCTGACCTACCAGTTAAATAACAAATAAACTTAGGTAGGTCATACTAGCAAAGGATTTACTCGTCTCTCCCCTCCTAGTTCTAGTCTCAAATCTAAGCCAGAGATCATATCCCTAAGATTTGATACCAACTATGACGCCCCCAAATAGGTATACATCACCCATTCTGAGTCGCCAAAAACATGGTACATAATTTAAATACAAACTTCTTTTATACAATATGACAAAAGCATAACTGAGAGTTTTTACATGAATATTGTCTTCTAGACAATATCCAAACTCAAATGAAGTCCTTATTACAATTATTATCTCACTATTTCATAGAATAGTGAGGACTACTATAGCCAACATCTCGGAAAATAACTCCGTTCCCCGACTAGTCTCGGCTACATTTTCATTTCCTAAAGAAAACAATGAAAGTAAAAGGGTGAGCTCAACTAGCTCAGTAAGAAATATTATGACTAAGATAATGCATAATACATTATCGTTAGCCTTCAATGGTGTTAAACTGATAATAAACAACAAGTTTAACTGTAGCGGAACAAGTAATCCATTAGAAGAGTCAAGTAGAACATTATATCTACTATCTTCTATGATTTAAAAAGTTTATCATCAATTTTATTGCTGAGACTCAGCTCAATAAATAATCCACATCACTGAATTATCCATGCACTATGGGCCAATGATATTTATTAGTATCACATCCACGAATTATCCATGCACTACGGGCCAAGGATATTCGTGTAATCACCAATGGTCATGATCATGCCAACAACTGTCCATCAATGCACTATGGGCCAATGAGGACTTTTACCACATCATTTGAAACATTACGGGTCATGATTATACCGAATAATCCCTAGTCATAATCATACCAATCAACAGTCCATCTATGCACTACGGCCAAATATGACTTTCATTACAATATAAGCACGAGGATGATGACAAATTGATATAAGAATTCAATTAAAAGAAATCAAAGGATACATTTTTAAAGATTTATAATTTAATTTATCCAGAATTCAATAATGTCCAAATTATCAACATGATACTGCTTTGTGGAGTAAAATTCAAGTATAATATTGTATCAAAAATGATTTGGACAGAAAAAAAAAATCACTTTTTGTCATGAATAGTACCCTGGGTGAATAATACCTGAGTGAATAGTACCCAGTGAATATTACTTCGTGAATAGTACTTCAGGAATAGTACTTTGTGAATAGTACTCCGACATGAAAAGATTAAAAATTATCAAGAATGTTCAAAAAAATATCCTTGTAAAACGATACTAGACGAAGGGCAAATTTAAATGATATTCTACTAATTTCACGGAGTATAGAAACAATGCTTTAACAAAATGAGTGTAGAATTAGGAATACGAAATGAAATAATATTAAATACATACTACAGAATATGGAAGAAAATATTATTTGAAACGAATATTGAACAAAAATAATATCTCTTACGAATACTAAACGAAAATAATATTCCTTTCGAATATTGAACGAAGATAATATTCCTTACGAATATTAGATGAAGATAATATTTCTTGCGAATATTGAACAAAATAAAATTTCTTACGAATACCAAAAATAATATCGTAAGAGAATATGAAATAAATAATACCCCTTACCTTAGTAGAAGACTAGATACTGCAATAGTGAAGTAGCACAATACTCTTCTTCTTTCTCTCTATAGCTTCTCTCTCTATAATTTCTCTTGTGAGTCTTGGTGAATTGATGAGAATGAAAGAAGAAATGAGCTTCTATTTATAAGAAAACATAGTTGCGATAATTGCATGTTTAGGGGCTAAAATTGTTACAGTATATTACATTCATCTTTACCTCCATTTTTAATTTAGTCCTTGAAGTATTATTAATCTTGCACTACCTCCCCTAATAGTACATGCATGTGAATCAATAGTTCCATACATGTGAGCCAATAGCAATAAATTGTCCATTTGGTCAATTATAACAAAACCAGCCAATCATGGAATTTCCTTCTCTGAGGGTAATTAGGTCATGAAAGAATTAAAGAAAACTAAATGAACAACATCTTTCACTCATCGATATTATTCTTATCTTTAATTAACACGAACTTATTCATCATTAATATTATAACCTACAATATTAACAACCAGATCATTCTTAGGGAAGATGGGGCTTTCCGATAAGGATTTCTCCCTATTGGCGCGCAATTAGGTGACCAAACCCCTTTCCTCGACATAACTTTTTAGACATCGTCAATAATGCAAATAATAATATGAATAACTTTGTAATCTCAATTATTGATTTAATAATATAAAATATTTTGCAGATGATACTATGACAATAATTGAATCAATAATATGAGAGATACTATGCAGCAATTACTGTGGCAATAATTGAATAGAGTGACTTCTCACGTAAGCATCAATAAACAAAGATACTGCACAATACCGTGTGCTACTATGCAATCACGTGTATTACTGTACTTTTACCACTGGGTATTTCAACACTCTAACGGTAAAACTTTCGCCATTATTTTTATAAAAAGATATTACTGTCATTTTCTAACTTCGACAATACTTCTGTTGTGGGGTCTACCAATGATTATGCCGTCGTACGGATATTCTCTATTAAAACAAATATTCTCCGACCAATCGAATATTTTATAACAACTTGTTACTTTTCAAAAAATTTAAATATTACCCACAACTATAACATTATATCAAATCCACACTATAATATTCCAAAATATATTTTGAGAAAAATTATTCTTTATTCATAAAAGTCGGGGTCTTACAAGTGAATTAACAATAGAAGACGCTAAAGGCAAGTATTCTAAACTCCTATCTATGTTCATTTTGGACAAGCTTTATGATTCATGTATCTTACTCATGAATTTATGTACAAAGAAGTCAAAGCCAATTCCCTCGGCTAGACTTAATGTATTTTGTGGATTTCATGTTAATCTATCAAAATATTATTGATATTGCTATCTTATACCGACGATTTTTGTATGGATTTCGAAGAAAGACTGAGTATGATTAAATAAATGTTTTGTCATCAATCGACAGACACATGAGGTTGTAAAAACTTAAACGTAGATACGTTTAATGTAGTAGTGTTATACAATATAAAGTACTATAAGCTGATCACCTAGATATGCTCGTAAGAAATATCGAACTTACAAACTTGGTGTCCGGTTGTCCTTTTTAAAGAAAGAATGAAATGCTCAAGGTCTTGGACCAAAATTAAGGTTTAACAGATGTTGTTCATTGTTAAACTTTTTAAAGAAAAGAGAAGGGCTATTTTGGAATTATCTATAGTAATTCATAACTATTAATTCAGTTATAGAAGATATATATTCATATGATTTAAACATATTGCTTAAATGAAATTGTTATACTTGCTGAGCTAGTTATGCTCACCCTTGCTTGAACCATATGAATGCAGCTAAGAATGAACGGACCGAAGGATCTAGTAAGGATAAAGGAAAGGCTAAGGCGGACAAGTAGTTGTCTTATAGTAGCATAGTATGAATTTTGTATTTATTTGATACTATGACGAAGAATATATGTAATGGTTACAAAGAACCTGGTAAGGGAAATATTATATTGTAATATATAGAAGACATATTCACTCTTTTGAGGTATTTCAATTGAATGTATGTGTGAACCGTAGCATCGTCTAGCACCATCTGTCAGGTTGGAAGATACCCGGATTTGGGGGCGTCACATGGGTTATTGAAATGGAGAAAGTATTTGACGTTGCAAGGGTCAACGATGATCAAAAAACTTCCTTTGCAACGTTTATGCTGAAATCAGAGGCCAACTACTATTGGCTGGCGAACACGGTTTGAGGAGGACAAGGTGTGGTCACATAGGATAGATTCAAGGAGATGTTCTTTGAGATGTATTTCCCAATGAGCTCTCAGAACCAGATGGAGGTTTAGTTTCAGGAGTTAAAGTAGGGTAGCATGACGGTGCTAGAATATGCCACAAAGTTCAACGAGTTAGCAAGGTTCGCAACTTATCAGGTGAATACAGATGAGAGGAAAGCTAGGAGGTTTGAACAAGGGTTGAAACCATGGTTATACAACAAGGTATTAATGTTCCAATTGAACACTTTTGTGGGAGTTTTGGAGAAGGAAATTATTGCAGAAGGTGGAAGCGATGCTCTGACCAGGTATAATCAGGAACAGAAGAAGATGAAAATGAAGGACAGAACAACAAGGCTAGTGGCAGCGTTAGTGGTGGAGGTCATAGCCATAAGAGGAAGTGGAATGATAATGTGTCTACTGGAAATCAGCAAGGAATTTAGAAAAAGAAGGTGGAGGCTTGTCCTACCTGCGGGAAGAATCACTTGGGGGTATGCATGAAGGGGAAGAGGGTTTGCTATAATTGTGATAAGGAAGGCCATATAACGCCAAATTTCCCTAACCCTAAGAAGGGGGCTTGTTTCACTTGTGGGTCGAGGGATCATCTGGTTCGAGATTATCCCAAGAAGGTAGCAGGAGGGGCAGAAGTAAGTGGAAATAAGGGAAATGTGACGCCCCCAAATTCAGACCTCCACTTGGTCACTCGAATTCGGTTAATCACGTTCTCATGGTAAAACCATAAAAACTAAAATAACGCATACACAACGGAAAATCTAATTTAGAATAATATTCAATGATTTATTATAATTACCCCCCCAAGTATTGCAACCTACAGTGCTTAATAGATTATATAATAATATCTAATAAAGACTTATTACATGATCTTACTTAAGCTTGAACATAGTCTGAAATAGTCTTAATACATCATAATAGACTTTAAACATAAAAAGGACAAGCTAGCCGGTAGCCATGCCCTTGCCCTTATCTGTTCCAGAGACACCTCCCTGTTCCTCCTTAACTGAAAGTTTTAAATAAACAAGGATGAGCACAAATTGCCCAGCAAGTAATACACAACAAGGGTGTATAATATATATCACAAGGTTTGAAATATCATAGTATCATTTCTAGGATAGTTCAAAGTGTCGGAATAACATCAGGGATAAGAAATATCAACAATTCTTTGAATAAGAACGATAATTCAATATAAATCAACAGGTATATATGAATTCAACAACTATTAAGGTATCCAGCTGGATAAACAATTTATACTGAGCAGTCACTAAGGACTATTGAACTTCCACTTGAGTTACCAATATTAAACTGATAACCCAAAAATATCAAGTACTATAGAGGATCAGTCTACAATACTTTACGTTATGCATAACACCACAATAATATTTATTCATGTGTAGGGTTTCCAATTACATACTCTCCCCTTACCAAAACGGTTGTCCAACTCAGTTTTCAAGATTTCCGCACCAATTAATTGGTCTGGACAGTTTTTATAAACATGCATATAGTCTAGCCGAATCAAATGACATCGACTCTTTCACAATATTCAAAGACAATACCAATTTCAACATGAATAATAGCTTTCACACGGGTTTAACATACTAGCTCATTTGAACGAGAAAGTAATGTAACTTGTATTCAAAGGGATAAGCTTACGGTATTTGTCAAATAAAATAATGCAAGGGTTTAGGATACTTGAACAACATAAATTTAAGTAAGGTTATAGAAACTTGCCTTAAGCGTAGTTTATCCACGTTAATAAATCAACACTTTCAAATCCTAGTATAGTGCATTATAAGTATACAATGTTCATTAGCTAACACAGTCCTTAATCAAGCTCGACACGATACAAGTACGCACATAAGGTACAAAATCAGTGTATAAGTCATCATAAATTTAATCGACGTATCTTTGTCTTGATCTCATGCAAACATCCTCTTGAACTTATCATCGAAAATCCAAATTAATCTTTATTTGCATCGCATAGCATGCTCCTCAACACATTACATAGCATATTAGTCATATATTACAAGTTAAAGACATCATAAAGGCATTCGTCAAACATTAGTTCAAAAAAAATAATAGAACTCAATTGTGAGTGTCTCAGACGCATTGTGCCTACTGTATCAGCTCTGTGGGATGGCGCAATTGCGGTCTTGTCCTCTAGCCGCACTCAGACCGAGTTGTTGCCTTGTAGTTTCTCTCCCACTTTAACATACCATTTACACCTATAGTCTAACATGCATGCATGCTAGAAGCTTTCACATACCACTTTACCATTCTTTAGTTCATTTGTATAAGTTTAAACTTATGTCTTACATAGAATTCAAGCAAAACATTATCAAGCGGTTACCATGACTCGTTACATGGCTATATACCCATATAGAGATTTCAAATTCTGTTAATGCATATACTTGTATCATTTATATTGCTTGTTCATAACTATTATTGTTTAAAGCTTGAAATCGTGCTTTAAACTTATGTTTATTTGAAATCATCATCTTCCATACACATAAATCATACCTAGAGATACTATAGACATAACATGGCATCTTATCTCATTAGCATCTAGATATTCATGTGATGCAACTAGATTTCGAAAATATGTTCAAGTTTTCTTTTGAAACCATTTTAAGCTTGAACTATGCAATCTAACACACATAAGGAAACTTTAAAACTAAGCATAGGTAGTCAAGTTAGGTTAACATGCTCGCAAAGTCAGTACATACATGGCATACATACATATCAATTTTGTTGTAAGTTCTAATTTCATTCCATGTTACACACTTTCTTTAATCGTGCTAAGCTAGTCTAAATGCTCACATTAGGTTCATATAGCTGTATATACTCCTAAAACATGCTTGCATACTAGTACATGACATATCACTATATCAGATTGCAAAATAGAAATTAAAAAACTAATTTAAGAATCTGGCAAGCCTAGCCTACGCTTACCTCAATATAAAATGGCACACCGCTACTTGTCCGCAGTTTGAGCCACGAATAGTCTGCTGAGGCAACTGTTTAGCCCAACCTCAAAATTTACCCATGAAATCATTCCTAAAAACTCATATATCAATTGTAACATGCTTATATGATCATATAACATTTATATGGACATTACCCAACCTCATTAACATACAATTTCATGAATTAAAGAATTTGAAATTTCAAGGCTAAAACTCCATCTTTACAGAGAATGAAAATGGCAACAAGGAAAAAGGAGTTATACCTCTTTAATGTAATGAAAACTTGCTCTAAATGTACTTCTAAGCTCTAGCACGCTTTTATGCTCCCAACCTTACTACTTAGCAAATCTCAGACAACATCAAGCAACATTTACTGATGAACATGGCTGATATTTATAGAAGAAGTTTGGGCTGGGCATTGATGTTACACAAGATGAAAATCAAAGGTGTAATAGAGTAGAACAATGGTTGATCAAGGGTTGGCCAACCACCCTCAAGCTCAGCCATCATCTCCTACACTAGCCTTTTGAAGAATACGTAATATAGCTTTGAATCATTGTTCATGTACTTGGTGACTTTCATTTTGGGACAAAAGGAAAAAAACTTAGCAATCTAGTTATCTAGGCTTAGTTTGGTCTACTTAATTCACACAATGAGATCTTAATGTACAATTATTATCATATTGGGAATTTCAGGGATAAATTATAACTTCACATCATATAGTCCATGTACATTAAATATACGCAATAAAATAATGCAGTCTGGTATTATTGTCCGGGTAGTTCCATAATTATCCCTACCACTCATATAATCATATTATATTAATAACTTATTTATTTATGTTAAATAAATAAATTTATTCCTTCCCTTGATTAATTACCATTTAATATAATATAGTTTCATAGAACTTAATATTTAGTCACACAATGTCACACTACACAATATAGTATAGTTGTGTTATTGCTCATATGCACATAACCGTCAATATAATATTATTATATTATTAACTTATTTATGTTAAATAAAAATATCATGCACTTCCTTAATTAATTAACACCAATATTAATTAATCCAATCATCATGTATTTATGGATTTCCATAATCATTATTTATCGATATAATTCTTATAATATTTATAGATATATTGCAAAAAATAATAATCATATGTTACGAATTAATTACCAAGTAATCCATATTCCACCAGAACTAATTATTATTAATTAATGGATTAACAACTCCGTTATCGGACATAACATACTTTAATTCATGGTTTATCAATGTCACACATATCACATAATTGTTCCATTTAATTTCCAAAATAGAAAATTTTATTTTATTCAACTGACCACTGGCGCAGATGCGCCAGTTTGTACTGCTGGGACGGTGCAGATGTGTCGTGCCCTGACAGTGCCAAGACTGGTTTAACTTCAGCTCGTGTCAATTTTCATCGCTAAACTCGCTTTGTACGATATGAATTGATGTTCACAAAGGTGTTGCTACACGTCTATGAGCGTATTGATTACTTATATGAAATCACATAATCATTCCCGATTAATCTTCCTAATTCCCGTTTCAACTAGCTTAGTGAATTCTCTTGTTTCACATTATGCCACACAAGGCATTTCATAATTCTCATTGTCACTTCACACATCTTAATACACTTTGGTCTAATATGAATCAATTGAACTAACCTACTCAAAAAATAATAACTCTTTTATTCACAGAAATTTTATTTCCATTAATATATTCATTTAATAATACATGGAATTTCTCGGGTATTACATCCTCCCCCATTATAAAATTTTTGTCCCAGAATTGCTACAAGGTTACAAAAATAGATGGGGATAATCCCTCATCATCCTATCTTATAACTCCCATGTTTCATCCTCGACATCGTGGTTACACCAAAGTACTTTTACAGAAGAAATAACTTTATTTCACAAGGTTTGCTCTTTCCTATCTAGAATTTGGACAGGAATTTCTTTGTACGCTAAGTTCTTCTCCACTTGAATGGGTTCATAAGAAATCATGTGTTTGTAGTCAGGCTTGTACGAACGCAACACGAATATGTAAAACACGTTATGGATGTGCTCCAACTCAGGTGGTAGTGCAACTTTGTACGCTACTTTGCCCACTCGTTGTAGTATCTCGAACAGTCCTATGAATCTTGGACTTAGTTTTCCTTTCTTACCGAAACGGATTTTTTCCTTCCACGGAGATACTTTTAAAAATACGAAACCGCTGACTTCAAAATCTCGGTCTTGCCGATGCAAGTCTGCGTACTTTTTTTTGGCTATCTTGAGCTGCTACTAGTCTGGCTCTTATTACTACAACCACGTCTGCAGTTTGTTGTACTAATTCTGGTCCGAGTATTCGTCGTTCTTCAACTTCGTCCCAACATAATGGCGTTCTGCACTTCCTTACGTAAAGAGCTTCATACGGTGGCATGCCGATACTCCCATGGTAACTATTATTATACGCAAATTCGACTAAGGGTAGGTGGTCGTCCCAATTTCCCTTGAATTCCATCACGCAAGTCATAAGCATGTCCTCTAGCATTTGTATTGTTCGCTCACTTTGTCCATCTGTTTGAGGATGATAAGCAGTACTCAACCTCAACTGTGTTCCCATTCTCTCTTGAAAGCTTTTCCAGAATTTTGACATGAAACGCGGGTCTCGGTCAGAAACAATCAACACCGGCACTCCATATCGTGAAACAATTTCCTTTACGTACAGATTCGCTAATTGATTTAAACTGTAGCAGATCTTGATAGGTAGAAAATATGCGGTCTTCGTATGTCAGTCTACGATAACCCAAATGGCATCCAAACCTTTCTGCGTGACTGGAATTCCTACCACAAAATCCATCATAATATGCTCCCATTTCCACTCTGGTATTTCCAACGGTTGTAATAAACCACTCGGTCGCTGATGCTCTACTTTAACTCGCTGGTACGTAAGACACCTACTAACGTACTCCGCAATTTCTCGTTTCAGATTTGGCTACCAAAAATGTTGCTTCAAGTCCCAGTACATCTTTGTGCCTCTCGGATGAATGGAATACGTCGTATTATGAGCCTCGTACAAAATCTCCTCTCTTAACTTGGCCACTGCCGGTACCCATACTCTCCCTTCGAATCTTAAGATTCCATCTTTATCTATTCAAAATTTTTCAACCTCTTTTTCCATGATCCTTCTTCTGATTTTCTCACATTCTCCATCTTTCTCTTGGGTTTCCTTTACTCTATCCAACAATGTCGGACAAGCTTCCATTTCAAATAAATTCTCTTAAGACCTCTCAGGTCCCTTCACTTCTATTTTCAATTTCTCCATATCTCTTATTAACTCTTTCTGAGTCGTCAAATCAAAAAAATTCTCCTTCTTTTCCCCTTTCAGAGCGCGTTCAGAACTCCTCACCTCCGTTTAGTGTCCTTGGGTCGCTTCCCAATTACTCACTGCTTCTACCTTTTCGGGGTCTACTGAGATTCCATTCTCATCCACCACATGGCCTAAGAATTAAACCTTCTTCATCCAAAATTCGCACTTAGAAAACTTCGCATACATCTTCTCCTTTTGTAGTGCCTCCAAAACAATCTTCAGATGTTCGGCGTGTTCTTCCTCCGTCTTCGAGTATATTAAATATCGTCGATGAAAACTACTATGAATTTATCCAAATATGGCTTGAAAACTCGATTCATCAAGTCCATGAATGCTGTCGGAGCATTAGTTAAACCGAATGACATTACCAAAAACTCATAATGTCCATAACGGGTTCTAAACGCAGTCTTTGGTATGTCCTCATCCCGCACTTTTAGTTGGTGATATCCCGTCCGTAGGTCGATCTTTGAGAAACACTTTGATCCCTTTAATTAATCAAATAAGTCGTCTATCCTTGGTAATGGATATCTGTTCTTGATTGTTACTCTGTTTAATTCTCGATAATCGATACAGAGCCTCATCGATCACACTGGTGCTCCCCAAGGAGACACACTTGGTCGAATATAACCTTTATCCAATAACTCTTGAAGTTATATCATCAATTCCTTCATTTCTACCAGCGCAATATGATATGCAGCTTTCAAAATTGGTGTCGTTCCCGGTGCTAAGTCTATTACGAATTCGATTTCTCTATCTGGTAGGAGGCCATGCAGATCGTCCAAAAACACATCCTGAAATTCACTTACTATGGGTATATCTTTAATCTCTACTCCCTTTTTTGGAGTATCGACAACGTAAGTTAAATAACCTATACATCTTTTCTTTATCTGGTGCTCTGTTGATCCACAAGCAAAACATCCTCTGATCTTCTTCGGCTTTGAGAAATTTGGCAAGATGTTCCCCTCTTGGCCGCAATTATAGCAAGTGCTTTCCTCTTCTAGCATTCTCTCTGATGGCTCCTTCCACATTTGTTGCAAGCTTCGGTTCTCTTCTTGAAGTTTCCCTGGTGACTCCCACCTTGGTTATTGTTTCTGTTGTTGTTTTCCCATTTCCTTTTTCCAGAGTTACTTCCTCTGCTACTCCCTCCACGATGCTCACTACCAGCAATCTTATTCTTCTTCTCCTTATGATACAGACTCAAGGCCTCACTGCCACCTTCCGAAATGATTGCCCTCTCCAACAATGGTGTAAAGGAATCAATTTGAAATACCGATACCTTATTATACAACCACAGCTTCAATCCTTGCTCAAAAAATCTCACCTTCCTCTCCTCATCCACAACTTGGTGCTCTACAAATCGCACTAGTTCATTGAACTTAGCTGCGTATTGTGCCACCATCATATCACCTTGTTTTAACTCTAGGAATTTTACTTCCATCCTACTCTTCATACTTTTTAGAAAATAATTCTCAAAAAACAACATAGTAAACCACTCCCATATTATCGTTCCTTCCCCCGCTCTCTACTGATTTGTTTCCCACCAATAGTTCGCTTCGCCCCTCATCATGTATGTGGAAAATATTGTCTCCTGGTCTTCACCCACGCGAGCTATAGTGAAGGCCTTCTCGATCTCCTTGTTCCAGGTTTGCGCAACTATCGGGTCAGTGGTTCCCTCGAACTCTGGGGGTCCTACACTCTTAAAATCTTTGAAGGTTATTCTTTGGGGCAACTTGGGGAATGGGTGAACGGGTTCGCTTTCTTCCCTCGTAGCTTCTCCCAATAAATCTACCAATCTCTATATCGAATCTAGAGGACCTCTCTCATCATTAACTGACTCTTCTGGGACAGTTATTCTACGTCTAGGCGGCATTTTCTGCATCACAAAATTTTCATTTTATTATCTAGTTATAATACTTAGACATTTCTTAATAGAATGAACTACAGGTTTATAACACATTTCTGAATTAAGATCATTTATATTCATATGCCAAAGGGTTACATTACATGTTTTTTTCTAGCATACTGCTATAAATGATAACACATATCCCCTAGTATCACGAAAGACGGGGACATACTAACTTACTACCCCTTTAACACTTTTCAGAAGTTTGGGGGTTTACCACTATCTCACATCTTACACAAAAGACTGAGATTACAAAAACATTTTTAATAACACATAAATAAAAATACTACACTACTGAGCTTTACCCTCTAGACTTAATCTAACATTCCACACTCAACGGCGCTCTGATATTCCTTTTGTGTGATGTGTACCATCTTTTCCCGATTTATGGTATGTCGGGTCTGTCCTTGCATAGCTGGGTAATGATGTACCCCATCGATCAATCTCTCCATGGCGTGCGAAAAGAATAGCCCATCTTGTTCATCTTCCTCCTCTTGCACCGCACCTCATCCTCTAGATCATCTGCCCTATCATTGGCTTCTTCCCACTTCTCCTCGAAGTGAATCCTATCCATCACCTCCATTTCTAACTGAGTTCGGAGAGCCTCCTTCTCCGCCCTCTAACTCAACACCTTCTGCTCTAATTCCTCCAGACTTTCACCCGCCACCTCAACATTCCTCGCCACCGCTTCGGTGAAACAAAGCTCCCATCTGGATCCCTCGCTTCCTTACGGTGAGCAATCTCCACCTCCATCTCCCCGCATCACTAGTTACCTCGATGGTCCTCGTCCCTCAACCACAGAACGCAGACTCCCTCTCCCCTAGCTTCACCTCTAGCTCCTCCACTCTACATCCCAACTCTAATATCCGCCTCCTCATACTCTCCTAACATCCGATCCTCAAAAGTAGCCTCGCGTGGAGTCCTCCATGTGCTCGTGCTCCTCCTCCAAAGGCTCCTCTTCAGGGTCAGACTCCACCTCTTCCTCATTGTCATCATCAAAAGGGGCTACTACTGAAATAGGCTATGATATCAAGGGTGTCTCAAATACTACGTGGATATCACGTTGCTCCTCCTCTACTACTCGGCTAGGTCCTCCCATGTCAGTCATCCCTACAATCACCAACATAAGACAACACAAACAACAACTCCATTAGAATGTTAAACAAACATAAGTTCATTGTATAGAATGAAGTTATATTTCATAACACACTAAGTCTCTCAAGAAAAACTCTACATGAGTTTTATCTCCTTCCTAACTTCTAAGTTATCCCGAGCTATAATCTAAGGACACTTGCTCCTAAGGTTTATAACTAAGGCTTTGATACCAACCTGTGACGCCCCCAAATTCGAACCTCCACTTCGTCACTCGAATCCGGTTCATCACATTCTCATTGTAAAACCATAATAACTAAAATAACGCATACACAACGGAAAATCTACTTTAGAATAATATACAATGATTTATTATAATTATTTCCCCAAGTCTTGCAACCTACAGTGCTTAATAGATTACATAATAATATCTAATAAAGACTTATTACATGATATTACTTAAGCTTAAACATAGTCTAAAATAGTCTTAATACATCATAATAGACTTTAAATATAAAAAGGACAAGCTAGTCGGTATCCTTGCCCTTGCCCTTGTCTGTTCCAGAGACACCTCCCTGTTCCTCCTTAACTGAAAGGTTTTAAATAAGCAAGGATGAGCACAAATTGCCCAGCAAGTAATATACAACAAAGGTGTAGGATATATATATCACAAGGTTTGAAATAACGAAGTGTCATTTCTAGGATAGTTCAAAGTGTCGGGATAACATCAGGGATAAGAAATATCAACAATTCTTTGAATAAGAACGATAATTCAATATAAATCAACAGGTATATATGAATTCAACGACTATCAAGGTATCCAACTGGATAAACAATTTATACTGAGTAGTCACTAAGGACCATTTAACTTCCACTAGAGTTACCAATATTAAACTGATAACCCAAAAATATCAAGTACTATAGAGGATCAATCTACAATACTTTACGTTATGCATAACACCACAAAAATATTTATTCATGTTTTGGGGTTTCCAACAACATACACTCCCCTTATCAAAAGGGTTGTCCAACTCAGTTTTCAAGATTTCTGCACCAATCAATTGGTTTGGACGATTTTTATAAACATGCATATAGTCTAGCCGAATCAAATGGCATCGATTCTTTCACAATATTCAAGGACAATACCAATTTCAACATGAATAATAGCTTTCACAAGGGTTTAACATACTAGTTCATTTGAACGAGAAAGTAATGTAACATGTATTCAAAGGGATAAGCTTACGATATTTGTCAAATAAAATAATGCAAGGGTTTAGGATACTTGCAGAACATAAATTTAGGTGAGGTTAGAGAAACTTGCCTTAAGCGTAGTTTATCCACGTTAATAAATTAACACTTTTGAATCCTAGTATAGTGTATTATAAGTATACAATGTTCATTATCTAACACAGTCCTTAATCAAGCTCGACACGATACAAATACGCACGTATGGTACAAAATCAGTTTATAAGTCATCATAAATTTAACCCACGTATCTTTGTTTTGATCTCATGCAAACGTCCTCTTGGACTTATCATCGAAAATCCAAATTAATCTCTATTTACATCGCATAGCATGCTCCTCAAAAAATTACATAGCATATTAGTCATATATTACAAGTTAAAGACATCATATAGGCATGCGTCAAACATTAGTTAAAAAAAAAAATTAGAACCCAATTTTGATCACTGCTGCAGGTGCAAAATTGCTACTGTCTAGGGCCTAGGGATTTGACACACCGCTTCTCGTCTCCTGCTAGACAAGGATCCGAAATAAGGCCTTCGCTTTTTGTCCCACTTTAACATACCATTTACACCTATAGTCTAATATACATGCATGCTAGAAGCTTTCACATACCACTTTACCATTCTTGAGTTCATTTGTATAAGTTTGAACTTATGTCTTACATGACATTCAAGAAAAACATTATCAAGCGGTTACCATGACTCGTTACATGGCTTTATACCCATATAGAGATTTCAAATTCTGTTAATGCATATACTTGTAGCATTTATATTGCTTGTTCATAGCTATTATTGTTTAAAGCTTGAAATCATGCTTTAAACTTATGTTTATTTGAAATCATCATGTTCCATACACATAAATCATACCTAGAGATATTATAGACATAACATTGCATCTTATCTAATTAGCATCTAGATATTCATGTGATGCAACTAGATTTCGAAAATATGTTCAAGTTGGCTTTTGAAACAATTTTAAGCTTGAACAATGCAATCTAACACACATAAGACAACTTTAAAACTCTAAGATTAGGTAGTCAAGTTAGGTTAACATGCTCAAAAAGTCAGAACATACCTGGGATACATACATATCAAGTTCGTTCTAAGTTCTAATTTCATTCCATGTTATACACTTTCTTTAATCGTGCTACGCTAGTCTACATGCTTGCATACTAGTACATGATATATCACTATATCAGATTTCAAAATAGAAATTAAAAACTAATTTCAAAGAACCGGTAAGCCTTACGCCGCTGTCTGGTTTGAGCCAAGAACGATCTGCTTGACAGAATATTTAGCCCAACCTCAAAATTTACCCACGAAATCATTCTTAAACACTCATATATCAATTGAAACATGCTTATATGATCATATAACATTTATATGAACATTACCCAACCTCATTAACATATAATTTCATGAATTCAAGAATTTGAAATTTAAAGACTAAAACTCCATCTTTACAGAGAATGGAAATGGCAATAAGGAAAAAGGAGTTATACCTCTGTAATGTAATGAAAACTTGCTCCAAATGAACTTCTAAGCTCTAGCATGCTTGTATGCTCTCAACCTTACTACTTAGCAAATCTCAAACAACTTCAAGCAACATTTACTGATGAACATGGCTGCTATTTATAGAAGAAGTTTGGGCTGGGCATTGGTGTTACACAAGATGAAAATCCAAGGTGCAATGGAGTAGAACAATGGTTGCTCAAGGGTTGGCCAACCACCCTCAAGCTCAGCCATCATCTCATACACTAGCCTTTTGAAGAATACGTAATATAGTTTTGAATCACTGTTCATGTACTTGGTGACTTTCATTTTGGGACAAAAGGAAAAAAACTCAGCAATCTAGTTATCTAGGCTTAGTTTGGTCTACTTAATTCCCAGAATGAGATCGTAATGTACAATTATTACGATATTGGGAATTTTAGGGATAAATTATACCTTCACATCATATAGTCCATGTACATTAAATATACGCAATAAAATAATGCAATCAGGTATTATTTTCCGGGTAGTTCCATAATTATCCCTACCACTCATATAACCATATTATATTAATAACTTATTTATTTATGTTATATAAATAAATTTATTCCTTCCCTTGATTAATTACCACTTAATATAATATAGTGTCATAGAACTTAATATATAGTCACACAATGTCACACTAAACTATATAGTATAGTTGTGTTATTGCTCATATGCACATAACCGTCAATATAATATTATTATATTATTAACTTATTTATGTTAAATAAATAAATCATGCACTTCCTTAATTAATTAACACCAATATTAATTAATCCAATCATCATGTATTCCATATTCAATATTTATCGATATAATTCTTATTATATTTATAGATATATTGCAAATAATATTAATTACCAAGTAATCCATATTCCACCATAATTAATTAATATTAATTAATGGATTAACAACTCCGTTATCGGACATAACATACTTTAATTCATGGTTTATCAATGTCACACATATCACATAATTGTTCCATTTAATTTCCAAAGTAGAAAATTTTATTTTTCTTTAATCGACCATCATGGCAATTGCTTGATTTTTGTATCTTTGAGATACGGTAGCAGTTATGCTATGCCCCGACAAAGGCAAGACCGGGTTTAGCTTCAACCCGTGTCAATTTTCATCGCTAGACTAGCTTTATACGATATGAATTAATGTTCACAAAGGTGTTGCTACACGTCTACGAGCGTATTGATTACTTATATGAAATCACATAATCATTCCCGATTAATCTTCCTAATTCTCGTTTCAACTAGCTTAGTGAATTCTCTTGTTTCACATTATGCCACACAAGGCATTTCACAATTCTCATTGTCACTTCACACATCTTAATACGCATTGGTCTAATACGAATCAATTGAATTAACCAACTCACAAAATAATAACTCTTTTATTCACAGAAATTTTATTTCCATTAATATATTCATTTAATAATACGTAGAATTTCTCGGGTATTACAGGAAACATCGGTGGTAGCACTCTGACTATTGCTGGGCTGACGCCGCCAAACTGACCCACCGCTAGAAGTTTCAACATGACCGTGCGAGATGCTGTGAAGTCCCAAGATGTGGTGTCAGGTATCATTCTGATCAATAATATTAATGTTTATGTATTATTTGATTCGGGTGCTACATGTTCATTTATATCCGACAATTTTGCTAAGAATATAAATTTGTTTAGAGAGGAATTAAAATACCCTTTGATCATAGAAATTGCGATTATGGAAGTAATTCCTGTTAGATTTGTACACAATAATTGTAGGGTAGACATCAAGGGCCACGAAATGATGGTAAATCTAATCCCAAATAAATTTGGGGAATTTGACGTCATTTTGGGAATGGATTGACTATTCAATTATGGTGCAATAATTAATTGCCAAAGGAAGTGTGTAAACTTTATGACTCCGTCAAAGGTCGTATTTTATGGTAGCAAGTCGCCTAAACAAGCAAGTTGTCTGACGATGATGCAGGCCAGGAAGTTATTCAGACAAGGTTATGTAGGATATTTAGCCTATATAGTCGATGCTCGAAAGGAGAGTGCGAAGTTATAGGAGATACCTATCATTAAAGACTTTGGAAACGTATTTCTAGATGACTTGCCAGGACTTTTTCCAGACAGAGAAGTAGAATTCATGATCGACTTGGAACCAAGAACTGCCCCAATATTGAAGGCCCCATACTGTATGGCTCCGGTGGAGATGAAGGAGTTGATGTGCAACTGCAAGAACTGTTAGATAAGAAATATATTTAGCCAAGCGTATCACCGTAGGGAGCACCAGTGTTTTTTATAAAGAAGAAGGATGGGTCGATGCGACTTTGCATCGATTTCAGAGAACTAAAAAAGGTTACAATTAAGAATAAGTATATGTTGCCAAGGTTTGACGAATTGTTTGATCAGTTGAAATGAGCTATGTATTTCTCGAAGATAGATTTGAGAAGTGGGTACCATCAGTTAAAAGTGAGGAAGGAAGATGTACCGAAGATAGCATTCAGGACTCGTTATGGTCATTACGAGTTCTTGGTGATGTCATTTGGTCTAACGAATGCTCCTGCAACGTTTATGGACCTAATAAACATGGTGTTTAAACCATTTTTGGATAAATTTGTGGTAGTGTTCATCGACAATATTTTGGTATATTCCAAAACCAAGGAGGAGCATGTCAAACATTTGAAGGTTACATTGGAGGCATTAAGAAAAGAGAAGTTGTACGCAAAGTTTTCAAAATATGAATTATGGATAAAGCGGGTGCAATTTCTTGGGCATGTGATTGACAAGGATGGGATTTCGGTAAATCCATCGAAAGTTGAAGCTGTGATGAACTGGGATCAGCTAAAGACACCATCAGAAGAAAGGAGTTTTTTAGGACTGGCAGGTTATTACAGAAGATTTATTCAAAATTTTTCCAAAATCACAACTCCGCTGAAGAATTTGACTAGGAAATCGGTGAAGTTCGTCTGGACGAAAAAATGTGAGGAAAGTTTCTAAGAGTTGAATAAGAGATTAAGTTTGGCACCAGTGTTATCTCTCCCTAATAGCACGTGAAATTTTGGTGTATATTGATGTGTCGTATACAAGGACTAGGCGGTGTGCTTATGCAAAATGGCAAGGTCATTGCATATGCGTCACGACAACTGAAGGATTATGAGAAGGGATATCCGACCCATGATTTGGAACTGGCTGCAGTCATGTTTTCTTTGAAGATATGGAGGCATTATCTCTATGGGGAAATGTGTGAAATATATACAGACCATAAGAGTCTGAAATATATTTTTACACAGATAGGTTTGAACATTCGTCAGAGGAGATGGTTGTAGCTAATAAAGAATTGTGACTGTGAGATTTTATACCATCCGAGTAAAGCGAATGTCGTTGCTGACTCCTTAACCAGAAAAGGTCAAGAGAAACTGTTCATGTTAACTGCTCAGGAAGAGGTAATTTTAGCAAAGGCAAAACTTGAGCTGGAGGTGAAATATCCTAAGGAATCGAATGAAAAAAATGTTTCAAATAGAAATTGGTCCAACTTTGGTGGATAAGGTTAAGGAAGCACAACTCAAAGATGAGGAATGTGACAAAATCAGGAAAAGAATATCAGAAGGAGAGGAAAGGAAATTCAGAATTGACAACGAAGGGATATTAAGATGTGATAAAAGAATTTGGGTTCCGCAAGTATCAGAGGTAAAGGAGGAAATTTTGAGCGAAGCTCATAATTCACAGTATTCGGTTCACTTGGGGAGTACGAAGATGTACCAAGATCTTTGACAACATTTTTGGTGGCCGAATATGAAGAAAGACGTTGCCGATTGTGTGGCCAAGTGTTTGACATGTCAGAAAGTTAAAGCAGAACATCAGAGACCAAGTGGGTTCTTACAACTGTTAGAAATCCTAGAATGGAAGTGGGAAAATGTCATGATGGATTTTTTGGTACGTCTTCCAATGATACAGAAAGGTTTTGACGCAGTTTGGGTTAATGTAGACCGCCTGACGAAGTCAGCACATTTCTTAACTATCAAGATCAGGTTTAACTTGGATCAGTTGGCAAAATTGTATGTAAAGAAAATTATTTCAAGGCACGGAGTTCAAGTATCTATAGTCTAGGATCGAGATCCACGTTTCATATCAAACTTCTGGAAACGACTACATGAATGCAAGGGGACGTAATTAAAAATGAGTACGGCATACCATCCCCAAATAGATGGCCAGAGCGAGAGGACAATATAGACATTAGAGGATATTCTAAGAGGTTGTATCATGGACTTCAAATGAAATTGGGATAATCATATATCGTTGGTTGAATTCGCTTACAATAAAAATTACTACACAAGTATTGGCATGCTTCCTTACAAAGCGTTGTACGGTAGAAAGTGCAGAACTCCATTATGCTGGGATGAAGTTGGTGAACGTCAACTACTATGACCGGAATTGGTGCAACAGACTACTGAGATTGTCAAGGTGATTAGAACCAGATTGATAGTTGTTCAGGAAAGGCAGAAGAAATATGTAGATCAACATCGACAGAATCAAGAATTTGAATCTGGTAGCTAAATTTCCCTGAAAGTATCTCCCTGGAAAGGGAAAATCAGATTTGGCAAGAAGGGAAAATTGAGCCCAAGATTCATTGGACCCTTTGAAGTGTTGAGGAGAATTGGTGAAGTCACATATGAGGTAGCCTTACCTCCGACATTAGCACATGTCCATAATGTTTTCCATGTTTCTATAGTATGACCGTATAATCCCGATTACAAGCACATTATAGAATACGAACCCCTGTAATTTGAGAAAGATTTATCTTATGAAGAGGTTCCTATTTAGATAGTCGACAAGAAAGAGAAACTATTCAAAAATAAAGTAATACCTTATGTTTAGGTAAACTGGAGGAACCACAACGCTGAAGAAGCTACGTGGGAACTCGAAGAACAAATGATGAAAAATTACCCTCATGATTTAACGAGACAAATTTAGTGAATCATGAATCTAGGGATAGAATCCTTTTAAGGGGAGAAAGATATAACGAACGAGACTTTGTAATTAATATTAAATATTTATTGAATTAAATAAATATTTTTGTCGATTTATTTACCGAGTTGAATAAATATTTTATGGAATTGTGGTAGATTAATTTAATTAAATGTGCTACATTAATTAAATTAATGTGGAATAATTTTATAATTCGAAGTCATAATTTATCTAGAAGTATTAAATTAAATGAGTTGTTAAATAATTTTAATGTTGTTACTAATTGACTAACTAATTAATTAGAATTTTAATTATTCGTTATAAATAATAAATGAGAATATAAACTATGTGTTATATTAAATAAATGAGAATTTTAATTATGTGATAATGTGATTTAATGGGTAATATTGTCTTTAATTTAGTTAAATTTAAATAATATTATTTGATTAGTTAAAGTGTGACAAATAAACTATATAATAAACAAGTTAATTAAAATAATGGGAAAAGAAGTTAATTTTGAACAAACAAAATAAAGCCTTGGGAACATGGGTAACTGCTGAGCCTTAATGTGCACAACTAATACCCACGTATATCAGTAATACGCATCATATCAGTCTTGTGTCTTCTACGCATTTTCATTTCCTAAAACTCAAGTCAGAGAAATTATAGAGAGAAAGTAGAGAGTTTGAGAGAATTTAGTTTAAGGAAGAAGATTTGGAGAATCATAGGAGGATTTCCTAGCATCTAAACAAGAATCAAAGGGTGAGAATTCAAATTTCAATATTTATTTATTATGTTCTTGAGTTTTTCCATGAAAAAATATTTTAGTTCTCTGTAATTGATACTTTAGGGATGATTGTTAGAAATATGGTATTGTATGTGTTTATAACATGTTTTATATCAATTATCCATGATTTAGAGTAATCAAAATCCATGAAATCTATTAAAGCATGAAGACCTTGAGTTTTGATGATAAATATACAACATGTATGATTTTAGTGTTTAAATTGGGGTTTTGGTTGATTAATTGATTAGATAAGTTGTTATATATGTTGACATGTATATATAATCTGTTATATGTGAATTAAAATCAATTTTTAGAGGTCAAATTTGTATGAAATAGGTTTTAAAGTATAGATTTGAGTTTTGTTATAAAAAATACAAAAAGGCTGATTTTAGAGCCAAAATTAGTGTTCAATCCATGTTGTAATATGTAAATTGATGATTAATTGTGTAAATATGTTTAAATACGAAAACAATGCATGTTATATGAACTGATTTGGTTAAGAACCAAATTTGTGGTGTGATGATTCGTTAAGGATGTCTAAAATTAGGTTTTTAGCAAGAACATGAATTTAAATGGGTTAAATATGATGAATATGGTTGTTTTGATGTTTAAAATTGATGTATGCGTGCTTGGTAATAATTATGTGAAGTCTATGTCTTTTGGGTTTGTTAAATCTACTGATTACATGTGACATTCATGAATTTTGGTCTAATGAACAGTGCAGTCGCAAACTGCAGAAACCAAATCTAGGTAACCCCTCCCCGGTGGGTGTTTCTAAGCTAAAATGCCCCTCCCCGGTGGGGGTATTAGATTTGAGCAGTTTTAGTTTTCTTCGTGTACAGTCCATTACTTATTAGTCTAACATAGTCTAATGAACATGATGATGTGTTGGACATGTAATAAGATGTCATATCAGATTGTTAACATGCATATGATGAATTTTCATGGTAATTTGATAAGTGGTATAAGGGCTAAACATGATATCCATGAGAAGATGTAATGATGTGAAAACTTAATATGTGAGACTTCAATATTTTATATGAGATTGATGGTAAAGGGCAGAACTTAAACTAAGTTAAGAAGTTATACTAAAAGAGGGAATTAAACCTATAAGGGTTAATATGAATGTAACTAATAAATATTGTGAATGAATATGGTATATGTGTAGGACTTGTGGTGAACGTGAGTAGTAATCATTTAGCCTACGCACGGGACAAGTTTTTGAACCCTACTCTTATGTTAAGAAAGTTTCCAAACCCTAATCTTTCATTAAGCAAAATTCTTATTCTATATTATGTTATGATTGAGCAAGTTTTCTAATTGTAAATTCCATTGAGCAAGTTATTAAGCTTTATTATCATTAAGAAAACTTCGTATTCCTGTTTTGAATTGTTCAGAACTTAATCATTTCAATTCATGATTCCAAATGGAATGTTCTAACTCTTTTAAAGTATTACTTGTTATACAATATTCATGAGTTAAGGTTCAATCTTTGATTTGAATATTGATTATATTGTTGTATTAAACCTTGAATAGATAGTGAATCCTATTGATTCAACTAATCCTTAGTTGATGATTATTGAACTCTAAATTACCCTTGAGATCAATCCAAACCAAACTTCCTTTGGTGCGGACTCTAATGTCAAAGCTGAGTTGAACAACCCTGCTACATGGGATTATATTATGCGATAGCATTAAGATGTTGTGTACATTCATGGTACTAAGAGTTGATCCCCCTAAGTACGAGAATTAAGGTCCATATAGTCTTACGTCTGTTAAAGGTTTTAAGTAGAAATACTTGAAAGCCTAGGACATAGTTCATGGTCTAGTGACCCTCAGATGTTCTTTTGATTCATGTTCTAATCTTGATTCAAAAGCCGATTTTTCTTTTGTTCAGTATCCATTGTTTACTATCATGTTATTATTATTTCTATTGTTAAACTTATGGACAATTGTTGCTCACTCTTGCATAATAACATTGCAGCTAAGATTGAAAGAGTTGATGAGCCATCTACTAGTAAGGGCAAGGGCAAAGAAAGCAAGTGATGAAGACTTGTTTATTATTTATAAATATTAATTTTAAGACTCATTACGTTGTGTTTAAGACTTATACAAATTATGTTATGTTTCCGCATTGAAGTATTAAGGTTAAATGACCTAGGATTGATTTGTTAAAGCTGTTGTAACCCTTTGTTGGGAGGATTTTTATTTTATTTATGTGTTTATTCATTTATGGGTAGTTAATGTTATTTAATTTGATGAGTGAACACCAATTCTGTGGAAAATTCGAGTACCTAGAGTTGGGGGTGTTACAGGTTGGTATCAAAGATGTAGGTTATGAATCTTAGGTGGGGGAAATGTAATACCCGTGAATTTTAATAAATTATAATATTGAGAATAAAGATTGTTTGCATATTTATTTGAATATAAATATATATAGTATTGGCATGAGTGTGGAAATTAATGTAATTGATTAAGTACATTATAATTAAGCAATGTAGCAAAAGTGATGAGAAGCTTAGTTTAAGGTTGTGAAAATTATGCCTAATGTGGCAAAGTGGTGAAATGAGAAATTACTAATTTAATTAATGATGAAATGGATTAAATTAAGTAATAAACAAATAATTACATAATGTCATTGACTAATTGTTATTCATTAATTATCATGAATAATAGCATGTAAGGAGAAATCCTATATAATAAGGTTTTTCATTCAATATAAGATGAGGTGTGACATTGGAATTATTATATAAAACTATATGATAAAAGTAAACTTAACTTATGTAATTTATTATGTTGGGTGAAAAAGAGTCTTATGTGACCCCATGTTGTATGTAGGGGTATTTAAATGTGTATTCTAGACCTATGGGAGAAAATAACTTGGATTAAATAAATAATTAATAATAAGTGATTATTTTATTATCTATGTAGAATTGGAATGATAAGTAATATTTGTACCCAACTAAATTATATCCTAGTTTAGGATAAATATTATTTGAATTAATCCAAAGTACGTGGATTATATAATTCTATGTATTATATGAGTGGGTGTATATGTATGTACATTTTTTGGATAATTGGAAAATAAACCTAAGTATGCTAAGTAATGGCTTACAAATGCTAAGTATTGGTAGTGTCCCAAATTGAGTGTCACTCTTTTCCTTCTTCATGTAATAGGCCATTGGCCTAGTCTGTAAGACCCCAACTTATTATAAATAAAATTGAATTTTCTCTATTTATTATCTTGAAATAATAAGGTGATAATTTGATATAATACTTTGGTTATAGGTGAAATGTGCAAATTTTATAAAATAAGCAAGTGGTTATAAAATAATCATTATTGTCGGAGAATATTCGTTTGGTCGTGGAATATTCTTTTTTGTAGGGAATATCCGCATGCACTTGCCAGCTAAATTCATTTGTGGGCCCCATAATGGAATAACTGTCAGATGAAGAAAATGACAAGTTTGAGTTTTTATAAATAACGGCGTAATCGTTACCGTTAACACTGTTGGAATATCCAGTGGTTAAAATACTGATGTCTGGCGTGGTTGCATAATAGCACATGGTATTACGGTATTTTTTGAATTATTGATTCTTACGTAAAAGGCACTACTCAATAATTGTTACGATAATTCTTTGCTTCAATATTTTATTTTATTGATTCAATAATTACTACATTGATATTTTATATTATTATTGTTTCAATAATTATCACTGCACAATATTTCTCATTATCAGTTCAATAATTCATATTATTTGAATAATATTATTAGATAGCATTATTGGGAATGTCTAGAAAGTTATGTCAAGGAGAGGTTTGGTCACCTAATTGCGCGCCAGTAAGGAGAAATCCTTATCAGAAAGCCCCCTCTTTCCTGGGAACGGCCTGGTTGTCATTATTGTGATTCTGTAATATTATTTGTGAATAATTATTTATTGATTTATATGATAAGGAAATATTTATTTTTATGTGAATATAATTGAAGGAATTAATGTTGAGGTGTTTTATCAGTATTTTTGTCGGAATGGAGGTATTAAAAATCAAATCAGTGTTCTTAAAGCTATATTGTGTGAGTTATAATTTTAATCCGACTGTTGGATCGTTGTGATTTTCGAATATGTTATACATATATAAGTTGAGTATATGTCCACAAATTTTGAACTGTTAAAAATTAACGTATGATTTGTTATGAATTTTAAGAGGTGTTGAAAATCATCCGTTTGTGGATTTCGGATATTTTCTGTCTGGAATTTGGAAAAACATAGAGTTACAAAGTTGTAGAAAATTCAATTTCATATAGAATGGACATAAAATTTGTATTTTTCTGATAAAAGGGTTATTTATTATGACATATTGAAGTTTCAGAAATTTAAATGTTTTAATTAAAAATTGGGTGGGACCCACTTTTATTTCTGAAAACATGTGGGCTGATAAATTCTTCCAAGATGGCTGCTCAAACAATTCAAATGAAGTGTGCGTGGAGGAAAGAAAGAAAAAAAAATATTTTATTAATTTAGTCTCCTATGGCGTTCTAGTATTTTCCAATAAATAGGTGCTTAGGTTAGAATTGAAAATCACACCAGAAACAAGTTTTCTTTCTCTCTATATTATCGAGCGTATTTTTGTGAGTATTTAGATACTTTAAGAGTTGCTATTCAGTGCAAGTTTCCTTCAGCATTACATCCGATATTCGGATCAGAAATATTGTTATTTTGAGGTAAGGGATGTTATTTTCTTCGTAAATGATATTATTTTCTTCAATATCATTATGCTGAAATATTGATATAAATTTTTTTGTGGAGTTTCTACCTTTTTGTGTTGGGATTACTATTCACGTATACGACACTTATGACACCCCCAAATCTAGGTACTTTTTTCCCATAAGATTTGGTGCTCACTATCCAAACATTCATACTATCTACCCAAATAAAATAATATTTAAACCATAACTCTCCCTTTAAATAGGGTAACATCATTAAGTTCAAAAACATCCCATGCTATCTAACCTTAAAACATCATTCAAGTGCGGAATTAAATTATTACATTACATCATTATTAAATGTCTACGATCATAACAGTAATCAAAAGTACAAATCAGCATCACTTGTACATTTTTCCCTTTCCTTTGCTAGTTGAAGGCTCATCTACCTTCTCAACTTTAGCTGCAATGAGTTTATAAATATGCAAGAGTGAGCAAAATAATTGCTCACTGGATATAACAATGAATCAACAAGAGAATAATAATAATAGTAACTGCCAACAATAGGCTCATCAAGACTGAATAGTACTCTAACAATGATAATCTGAACTGGAATCCAAAATATGGAATATACATAAATGAGGGTCACAAGACCATGAACCATGTCCACAGTTGTGAGTAATCTTTCAACTCCAACTTTAACAGTCATAAGACTATAAGGACTCCTCGTACTTAGGGGGATCAGCCCTTCGTACAATGTATTATGCACGAACATCTTAACGCTATGCGTAAGTTATCCCCTAATATTAGTAGGGTTGTTTATATCAGTATTTAGTGTACAAGTCCGCAACAAAAAAAGTTTGGTTTAGATAAGCTTTCAAGGGTAATTTAAAGTTTAACGAACATCAACTAGAGGACTAGTTGAATCAATAGTGATTGATAATCACAACAGATGTTTAATAACAATATAACATAGAACAATTGAGAATCATAAATGAACTGATTATACATATGAAACTCATGCTTGAAATAACTATAGAGCATAAGTATTAAATAGAATGAATAAAATGGTTAACCTTTGCTTGAACAGTAAATAAGCTAAGGTTAGAGTCTTATAACATTAGAAATGAATTTACTGAACGTACATTAACTGATAGCAAGCTGGAAACTAAAACTTTCCCAACAAGGTATTAACTCATGCAAAGAATTAAAACAATTCAACAATAAGGACGAGAGTCCAAAAACTGCATTCATTATACAATAATAGAACTTAAGAAACTTGCTTAACTATAAACAAGTTAGAATGAATCAATCAAATGAGAATTTCAAATAACATTAGAGTTAGAGTTTGCTTGAATGAATTTTAGGAACAATTGACTTATTCAATAACAGTTAAGATAATAAGCTTCCTCAATCAAAAGAATAAAGTTACACAATATAGTAATAGAATTAACCCAACAAAAGTGTAGAGTTAGAAAAACTTTCTCAATGTAAAAAGATATGGTTTAGAAACTTGCCTCGAGCGTAAGCTATAATATTAAACTCACATTCACCTACACATTGGTTTAGAACCACATTATCTATTAGATATGCTAACATACCATACATGTACATTTCTAGCTAAACTTATCATTTTAGCACAAGTCTTTCTTTACCATTTACATTTCATAAATTCCAAATGTTTACTTCACAACACTTGCTTAACATTCAGTGTGTATACAAAGTTATCACATAATGCGTTCAAAATTTACTAATCATTTTTACCACTTTGAATTCACTAACTCCATAACACAACTCTATTTTAGCATTGTTGTTACATATTGGACACATTACCATAACCTTACGCTAAGCTACAAAGAACAACCAAAGTCTCAGAGAATAAGCGGACTTGATTGTCTCGAAAATGAGTCTTGGCCTTGTTGTGCGGTTTTATCTTTAGGATGCGACAAGGGCACAGCAATGGCAATGCTCCGCCTCTAAAAGTGGCTCATGCAACTGCACGACGCACAAAACTCGAGTTGCGAAATGACTTGGCACTTTTCTTAAGTCAACTAACACGAATTTCACCCACCAAACAATGATAATAACACGTAAAATAAATATACAACTATCATAAACATGATTGCTAACATATACAACCACTTAACACAATTTAACAACCACTAAAACTATTTTAATTTCTCAATTTTCATGTTTTCATGAAAAACTCAATTTTCTTAACATTCCTCCTAAAAATCATCACTGTGACTTCAAAACATGACCAAATCATCTCATTCAAATTATGTTATGTTCGTATCTCAATGAACTACCATATACAAACGTCAATTTACAGTTTCACACATGAATTGGCCACTAAAATTGATACTTACATAGCTACATATGAAAACATATATACACTGACAATAATTTTTCCTACTATTAACTGTAATTAGCATGAATTTCTCGTTTAAGCACAACCTCCAATCATCATATACTCATATAATCACAAGTAATCCCATTGTATAGCAACAATTCAATAATTTATAATTCATGAGATTATATAAAAGTTTGTAAGTAGTCTCATATATATATATATATATATATATATATAACACTAAGTTTGTGAACATACCTTTAATTTCTAATACAATCATTTGTTAATCACTTGAATTTGCTTTGAAAATTCTTAAGATTCTCTTAATTCCTCGCAACTTCTCTCTCAATTTTCTGAACTCTCAAGCTTTGCAAAAAAGAATGCGATATAAACAAGAGCTACGCTAATATTCACTTAGTATGCGTAATAGTAAAACATAAAACCCGATATGACCTTAATAACTATCATCCGATTATCAAAATAACGATTATATATTATATTTATTATTTTATTTATTTTGTTTATTTTATTTAATTTCAAAAAAATTAGAAATATCAAAAGCCATAAGGCTTGTTTGGCAAAAACCCCTTTAAATTTTAAAGAATTAATATATTAAGCTTTGTTTGGCAAAAACTAAATTAAACCCTTTTTACTTTATTTACATAAACACTTTAGTTTATAATTGTAATCACATATTATTTATTTGGATTTCCATATCCCATACTAGCCCATTACATTAATCACATAGTATATTTTAATTAAATATAGCCTTTTAGCAAACATCACCAAATTATAATTTTCATTATAACTTTATTTAATAATTTAATATACCATCTAAATTATTAAATGAACACAACAATATAACACCTCATGTTATAATACAAACCTCTAAATTATAACTTAATTTAATTTAGAAAAATTCTCTAATACATTTAGATTCATCAACCATCACGTCAAAATAATTATTTAACAATAAACACCTCAATAATATTTATATAACTCAATATATATTTAAATTACAATTTGAAATTTCGGATCGTTACATCCTTCCCTCCTTACAAGGATTATGTCCCAAGAATCACAATTCAAACAATCAAATCGTCACATTATTCCGTACTTACAAAGATTTTGTCCCCAGAATCGAAGACACAAACTAAACAAATAACTCAGGTTAATTCTTCATCATATTAGCTTCGAGTTCCCACGTAGCCTCTTCGACATTGTGGTTCCTCCATATCACCTTCACAGAAGGTATCACTTTATTCCTGAGCACTTGTTCCTTCCTGTCGACTATATGGATAGGAATCTCTTCGTAAGATAAATCTTTACTGAACTGCAACGGTTCATACTCGATCACATACTTGTAATCGGGTTTATATGGTCGTAACACTGACACATGAAAAACATTGTGCACATGCTCTAATTCTGGAGGTAAAACTACTTCGTAAGCCACCTCTCCCACTCTTCGCAATATTTTGAAAGGTCCAATAAACCTTGGGCTGAGCTTTCCTTTCTTGCCAAAATGAATTTTCCCTTCCAAGAAGAGACTTTCAGGAACACAAAACTTCATGCTTCAAATTCACGACTCTACCTGTGTTGATCAGCATACTTTTTCTATCGATCTTGAGTAGCTACCAGTCTTGCTTTGATGAGTTTGACAACTTCAGTGGTCTGCTGAACCAGTTCTGGGCCTAATAGTTGTCGTTCTCCAACTTCATCCCGGCATAGTGGAGTTCTACACTTTCTACCGTATAACGCCTCCTATGGCGGCATACCAATGCTTGCATGGTAACTGTTGTTGTATACAAATTCCACCAACGGTAGATGATCATTCCAGTTTCCTTTGAAATCTATGATGCACGCTCTGAGCATATCTTCAAGCGTTTGGGTCGTTCTTTCGCTTTGCCCATCGGTTTGCGGATGATACACTGTGCTCATCTTCAATTGCGTTCACATGCATTCTTTTAGTCTCTTCTAGAAATTTGATGTGAACCTCGGATCTCTATCTGATATAATTGACACTGGAACTCCATGTCTTGAAACGATCTCCTTAACGTATAGCTTCGCTAGCTGATCAAGATTAAATCTAATCTTTATTGGCAAAAAGTGTGCAGATTTTGTTAATCTGTCCATTATCACCCAAATCGCATCGTATCCTTTCTGAGTCGTTGGAAGACCTACCACAAAATCCATTGTGATATGCTCCCACTTCTATTCTGGTATTTTCAACAGTTGAAGTAATCTGCTTGGTCTTTAATGCTCGACCTTCACTTTCTGACATGTCAAGCACTTTGCAACGCATTCTGCAACATCTCTTTTCATGTTCGACCACCAAAAACAACGCTGCAAATCTTGATACATTTTCGTACTTCCCGGATGAATTGAATATCTTAAGCTATGAGCTTCCGTCAAGATTTCTTCTTTAATATCCTGAATAGCTGGAACCCAAATTCGTCCCTCGAATATTAGCATTCCATCAGTATCGACCTGATACTTCACTTCTTTACCACCGACCACTCTTTCTTTTATTTTCTTGCATTCTTCATCCTGTAGCTGCGCGTTCTTCACTTTGTCCACCAAAGTTTGACTGGCTTTCATCTGGTATAATTTTTCATCGGATTCTTCTGGAAATTTGATTTCCAGCTCTAACCTTGCCATTGCTATTATAAGCTCCTCCTTATCTGTTAACAACATCAACTTTTCTCTGCCTTTCCTACTCAAGGAATCTGCAACCACATTACGCTTTTCCCAGATGATAAAATATTTCGCAATCATAATCTTTTATCAGTTCCATCCATCTCCTTTGCCGCATGTTTAGGTCTTTTTGTGTGAAAATATACTTCAGACACTTATGGTCTGCGTAGATCTCACATTTATCTTCGTAGAGATTGTGACGCCCCCAAATTTGGGTATCTTCCAACCCGACATATTCTAACTATAAACAAGTTAGAATGAATCAATCAAATGAGAATTTCAAATAACATTAGAGTTAGAGTTTGCTTGAATGAATTTTAGGAACAATTGACTTATTCAATAACAGTTAAGATAATAAGCTTCCTCAATCAAAAGAATAAAGTTACACAATATAGTAATAGAATTAACTCCAACAAAAGTGTAGAGTTAGAAAAACTTTCTCAATGTAAAAAGATATGGTTTAGAAACTTGCCTCGAGCGTAAGCTATAATATTAAACTCACATTCACCTACACATTGGTTTAGAACCACATTATCTATTAGATATGCTAACATACCATACATGTACATTTCTAGCTAAACTTATCATTTTAGCACAAGTCTTTCTTTACCATTTACATTTCATAAATTCCAAATGTTTACTTCACAACACTTGCTTAACATTCAGTGTGTATACAAAGTTATCACATAATGCGTTCAAAATTTACTAATCATTTTTACCACTTTGAATTCACTAACTCCATAACACAACTCTATTTTAGCATTGTTGTTACATGTTGGACACATTACCATAACCTTACGCTAAGCTACAAAGAACAACCAAAGTCTGTAGAATAAGCGGAGACTTGATTATCTCGAAAATAGTCTTGGCGCGTGCGATTTTATCTTTGGGATCGACGCGACAATGGCAGCAATGGCAGCCTCCCTACTTAAGGCCTTGGCTACTTACATTGACGCCTTTAAAAACTCAGATTTGCGTAATGCATTTCTTGGCACTTTTCTTAAGTCAACTAACACGAATTTCACCCACCAAACAATGATAATAACACGTAAAATAAATATACAACTATCATAAACATGATTGCTAACATATACAACCACTTAACACAATTTAACAACCACTAAAACTATTTTAATTTCTCAATTTTCATGTTTTCATGAAAACTCAATTTTCTTAACATTCCTCCTAAAAATCATCACTTGTGACTTCAAAACATGACCAAATCATCTCATTCAAATTATGTTATGTTCGTATCTCAATGAACTACCATATACAAACGTCAATTTACAGTTTCACACATGAATTGGCCACTAAAATTGATACTTACATAGCTACATATGAAAACATATATACACTGACAATAATTTTTCCTACTATTAACTGTAATTAGCATGAATTTCTCGTTTAAGCACAACCTCCAATCATCATATACTCATATAATCACAAGTAATCCCATTGTATAGCAACAATTCAATAATTTATAATTCACAGATTATATAAAAGTTTGTCGTAGTCTCATATATATATATATATATATATATATATATATATATAACACTAAGTTTGTGAACATACCTTTAATTTCTAATACAATCGCTGTTAATCACTTGAATTTGCTGTGAAAATTCTTAAGATTCTCTTAATTCCCTCGCAACTTCTCTCTCAATTTTCTGAACTCTCAAGCTTTGCAAAAAAGAATGCGTATAAACAAGAGCTACGCTAATATTCACTTAGTATGCGTAATAGTAAAACATAAAACTGATATGACCTTAATAACTATCATCAGTTATCAAAATAACGTATATATTATATTTATTATTTTATTTATTTTGTTTATTTTATTTAATTTCAAAAAAATTAGAAATATCAAAAGCCATAAGGCTTGTTTGGCAAAAACCCCTTTAAATTTTAAAGAATTAATATATTAAGCTTTGTTTGGCAAAAACTAAATTAAACCCTTTTTACTTTATTTACATAAACACTTTAGTTTATAATTGTAATCACATATTATTTATTTGGATTTCCATATCCCATACTAGCCCATTACATTAATCACATAGTATATTTTAATTAAATATAGCCTTTTAGCAAACATCACCAAATTATAATTTTCATTATAACTTTATTTAATAATTTAATATACCATCTAAATTATTAAATGAACACAACAATATAACACCTCATGTTATAATACAAACCTCTAAATTATAACTTAATTTAATTTAGAAAATTCTCTAATACATTTAGATTCATCAACCATCACGTCAAAATAATTATTTAACAATAAACACCTCAATAATATTTATATAACTCAATATATATTTAAATTACAATTTGAAATTTCGGATCGTTACATCCTTCCCTCCTTACAAGGATTATGTCCCAAGAATCACAATTCAAACAATCAAATCGTCACATTATTCCGTACTTACAAAGATTTTGTCCCCAGAATCGAAGACACAAACTAAACAAATAACTCAGGTTAATTCTTCATCATATTAGCTTCGAGTTCCCACGTAGCCTCTTCGACATTGTGGTTCCTCCATATCACCTTCACGTAAGGTATCACTTTATTCTGAGCACTTGTTCCTTCACCGTGTCGACTATATGGATAGGAATCTCTTCGTAAGATAAATCTTTCTTCGAATCGCAATTCGGTTCATACTCGATCACATACTTGTAATCGGGTTTATATGGTCGTAACACTGACACATGAAAAACATTGTGCACATGCTCTAATTCTGGAGGTAAAACTACTTCGTAAGCCACCTCTCCCACTCTTCGCAATATTTTGAAAGGTCCAATAAACCTTGGGCTGAGCTTTCCTTTCTTGCCAAAATGAATTTTCCCTTCCAAGAAGAGACTTTCAGGAACACAAAACTTCATGCTTCAAATTCACGACTTCTCCGTGTTGATCAAATACTTTTTCTATCGATCTTGAGTAGCTACCAGTCTTGCTTTGATGAGTTTGACAACTTCAGTGGTCTGCTGAACCAGTTCTGGGCCTAATAGTTGTCGTTCTCCAACTTCATCCCGGCATAGTGGAGTTCTACACTTTCTACCGTATAACGCCTCCTATGGCGGCATACCAATGCTTGCATGGTAACTGTTGTTGTATACAAATTCCACCAACGGTAGATGATCATTCCAGTTTCCTTTGAAATCTATGATGCACGCTCTGAGCATATCTTCAAGCGTTTGGGTCGTTCTTTCGCTTTGCCCATCGGTTTGCGGATGATACACTGTGCTCATCTTCAATTGCGTTCACATGCATTCTTTTAGTCTCTTCTAGAAATTTGATGTGAACCTCGGATCTCTATCGATATAATTGACCTTTGGAACTCCATGTCTTGAAACGATCTCCTTAACGTGTAAGCTTCGCTTAGTGATCAAGATTAAATCTAATCTTTATTGGCAAAAAGTGTGCAGATTTTGTTAATCAGTCCATTATCACCCAAATCGCATCGTATCCTTTCTGAGTCGTTGGAAGACCTACCACAAAATCCATTGTGATATGCTCCCACTTCTATTCTGGTATTTTCAACAGTTGAAGTAATCTGCTTGGTCTTTAATGCTCGACCTTCACTTTCTGACATGTCAAGCACTTTGCAACGCATTCTGCAACATCTCTTTTCATGTTCGACCACCAAAAACAACGCTGCAAATCTTGATACATTTTCGTACTTCCCGGATGAATTGAATATCTTAAGCTATGAGCTTGGTCAAGATTTCTTCTTTAATATCTGAATAAATTTGGAACCCAAATTCGTCCCTCGAATATTAGCATTCCATCGATGTCGACTTCGATACTTCACTTCTTTACCACCGCACCACTCTTTCTTTTATTTTCTTGCATTCTTCATCCTGTGAATGTAGCGTTCTTCACTTTGTCCACCAAAGTTTGGTAGCTTTCATCCGGTATAATTTTTCATCGGATTCTTACGGAAATTTGATTTCCAGCTCTAACCTTGCCATTGCTATTATAAGCTCCTCCTTATCTGTTAACAACATCAACTTTTCTCTGCCTTTCCTACTCAAGGAATCTGCAACCACATTACGCTTTTCCCAGATGATAAAATATTTCGCAATCATAATCTTTTATCAGTTCCATCCATCTCCTTTGCCGCATGTTTAGGTCTTTTTGTGTGAAAATATACTTCAGACACTTATGGTCTGCGTAGATCTCACATTTATCTTCGTAGAGATTGTGACGCCCCCAAATTTGGGTATCTTCCAACCCGACATATGGTGCTCCACTATAATAACATCCATACAATCATTCCTTTGAAATACAACAAAATGAAGGTAATTACTATCTTTTTATTACAATCAAAGTATAATCCTTCCTAGGTTCATAAACCGGTTACATCGTTCGTTGTTCATAATGTATAATACATACAAACTTATTAATCTATTACACAATGCCTAAGCATCCATCTTAGCTTTGCCCTTATCTCTCTTGGCATTCACGATCGTTCATCCTTAACTCTGCAGCTTATATAATTCACACAAGAAGTGAGCATGATAAATCGTAAGTTTAATCATGGATATGGTAATACCACATTCATGAATTATATAACAATTCTGACATAACTGAACAGTAGTTATAATGTATTATGAAATGATAATACTTTAACAGTTCATAACATCAATTCCCAAAAGTATAGAATAGATTAGGAATTCTGAACCGGTCGATAGACCATGAATAGTAACTTTCATTTTTCTTACTTGAAAAGGAGTCCACAGCACTAAGGTCGTTCATCCGCATTACTTACGAGCACATCTAGGTGATCAGCCTATAGTACTCTATGTTGATCAACACTCATTCTTTAAACGAATTTACGTTTAATATTTTTGGCAAACTCGCGTGCCCATCGAATAATCGATGAAAAATACTTTTGTTTGTTCATAGACAAACCTTACCTTCACGTACGTACCAATTACTTGGCATAGGATAGCGTTAACATTTCTATATAGAAACATATGAATCAAAATAAATCTATATCTTACGAATAGTCTAGCCAAGTTAAAATCTGGCATGGACCCTTTCTCTAAAACCAATCGTGCAATTTAGTTCAATGAATCACATAAAACTTGGCTAACTTGGAAGTTAGACAAGCGTTAAGAAAACTTTCCTTTCAGCGTCTTCAAATAACTTAAACAAATCTACATGATATATTCACATAACACACTATAATTAGCTAACAAACAAATGTTCACATTGTTTTACCAACTTCTTTCTCTTCTATGTCTTAGTTAACTTAATATTAATAATAAAGTCAACTCGACTCATTACCCTTTGTCCCGGCTCATTAACCAACCGACGTTATTAACCAGACTCGAACACTGTTGATAAAGTACCAACTTTGTTCATCAATCATAACTTATTAACATGCATTCAATTCCCAAGTTTAATACCATATACTCTAGTATAGGTAGTATAGGAATAGTTTTAATACACTTATGAAATGTACAAACATTACTCCCTTAGGTCCATGAACAATTAAAGTTCAAAACCTAAGTCACTATCCAGAACCTTGAACTCGCATGACTGGCACTACTTTGGCCATCCTATTACTAGGCGGCGCTGCGGCGCCCAGCGTAGCGATAATTAACTCCTAGCTCGTGGCACAAGCCATGAGACTTAGTACTATCGAAGGGCGCTTCTGGCGCCATTTAGCGATAACCAAGAACACTATGCATAAGTGACTGCGGCGGCAATTTTATACTATGTCTGGCTCTGCGGCGCCAGACCTTAGTTGCAAATTTCAAAAATTTTTGAAAATTTTTGTGAAATTCCTGGGGCCATAACTTCTTCGTTATAAGCCCGATTTGGTCCGTTCAAAATCCTACACGTCATAAATAACATAATCTATGCGTTCATATAAGAATTTTACACTTTCAAATTTGATAACTCAAAATTCACTATTGAGTTCATTTTCTAGACGTTCGTAAACGTTAATGAGCGTTCAATGATCGTTTTCTTCGTTTTAAGTTGGAATTCGACGATTCTTGAACCCACAAATCTTAATCACCCTATCTCACGTGTTAACATTGAAAAACATCATTTCCAAGTCTTACGAAAACTTTTGACCTCTAATCCGGAATTCAACGTTTTCGACGTTTAACGTCTATTTCTGCGAAATTCGCCATAACTTCGTTATGAACGTTCTCTAAGCCAAATCACATGGAATACTCCATGGATTTCATATCTACACCCTAACCAATTAAGATGCATATATTAACATATTGATGGAGTTCAATCGTTTATGAACAATCGATCTCAACTACAATATTTTCATGGTTTGAAACTATATCGAACCTTATGATTCTTATAATCTCATGACTTGTAGAGATTGAATCTGTGGTAAGCCATCTTTAATCCCTCATACAAGACATATACCACCCATTTTATGATTCTCTAAGAAAAAAAAATCCAAAAGAGATGGAGATGAAAGGTAAGGATTATACCTTAAGAACTTTTGGTGTTCTTTCTTGGAAAAACTCTAAGATCAAGCTTCCAAAGTGTATATTTTGAAAGTCTAGCTCTATTTCTCTCTCAATAATCTAAGTTGGAAATTTGTAAAACTCCCAAATGAATCAACCTAGCTTTCTATTTATAGGAAACTGGAATGGAGGGCATAATAGACTTAACACACCCAAGTAAAATACTCATGTCATGGGTCATCCCATGGGTTGCCCCATGTGTTTTACTCATTCGGTGACCCACCGGTTCGATCCATGGTTCGGTTTTAATGAATTGGGCTTAATTAAATTAATAATGGGCCTTAACTTGGGCTTACCCCACTAACCCCTTGGGCTTGGTCATTCAATTGATTGGACTAATCATAATCCAACACAATTGAATTAGTCATTAAGTCTTAACTTAATCCTATAATATGAATCGTATCCTATACGTACAATTCACGTATTCTCTCCGTATACTTCTCGTACAATAATCATATTGTACTTCTTATTTACTTGTTGTATTATACCTAGATACTAAATAGAACCATAAATGTATAACACTCGCATTAACCCTAACGCAATTCCTTCTACGCATATTATTTCCTTCACAAAAATCAATATACCCAACCCTTAGGTTTTAAGTCCATAGGCGAAAAACTGTGTTTGCTATAATTGAAATATTATCAGATATTTCATCTTATCTTGATATTCTATCATTACGCGTTTCTTGGAATTTCAAAATAATTCCCTGAATAGAAAAGGATGAATAGTGTTTTTACGAAAATTTCTCGAAAAACATTTATTTTTGTCTTGGAAATTCTAAACAAATAATTCTAGCACGTAGCCAGAATACTAACCACGTTAGCACATTCTAGGTCATAGAACAACCTTCACATAGCTTACTCACAAAATAATCAATTAAATTCATTTAATTCACATAATCAAATAAAAATTTAATTGTCATAAAAAATCCGATTTTCTCGGGTGTTACATTCTCTCCCCCTTATAAGGATTCTGTCCTCAGAATCTTAGCTTATAATTACATAAACAAATGAGGAAAATCTTCCTTCATTTTACTCTCGAGCTCCCACGTTGCTTCTTCAGCATTGTGGTTTCTCCATAACACCTTCACTGAAGGTATTACCTTATTTCTTAATACTTGCTCCTTTCTATCAATAATTTGAATCGGAAGTTCCTCATAGGATAAGTCTTTCTCTATTTGAATAGATTCATACTCTATTACGTGTTTATAGTCCGGTTTATAAGGGACTTAACAACGATTACACGAAACACATTATGAATGCGTTCCATCTTTGGAGGTAAAGCTACTTCATAAGCTACCTCTCCTACCCTTCTCAAAATCTCAAAAGGTCCTACAAACCTTGGACTTAACTTCCCTTTCTTTCCAAAATGTATCTTCCCTTTCCAAGGCGATACGTTTAGAAAAACAAATGATCCTACATCGAATTCTCTCTTTTCTCTGTGAGGATCTGCAAACTTCTTCTGCCTATCTTGAGTAACAACTAATCGAGTACGTATTAACTTCACCATGTCCGCCGTCTGCTGTACCATCTCAGGTCCCAACATTTGACGTTCACCCACCTCATCTCAACATAATGGAGTTCGGCACTTCCTTCCATACAACGCTTCGTAAGGCGGCATGCCTATACTAGCGTGAAAACTATTGTTGTACGAAAAATCCACCAACAGTAGATATTCGTCTCAACTCCCTTTGAAATCCATGACGCAAGATCTTAACATATCTTCTAGCATTTGAATTGTCCTTTAACTCTGACCATCGGTCTGAGGATGATACGCTGTACTTAATCTTAACTGCGTTCCCATTTGCTCTTGCAAACTCCTCCAAAAGTTCGATGTGAATCGTGGATCACGATCTGACACAATCAAAATAGGTACTCCATGTCTGGAAATAATTTCCTTGACATATAGCTTAGCTAACTGATCCAAGTTATACTTGATCCCTATTGGTAGAAAATAAGCCGATTTTGTCAATTGATCCACTATCACCCAAATAGCATCGTATCCTTTTCTGGTTGTCGGAAGTCCCACCACAAAGTCCATTGTGATATGCTCCCACTTCCACTCTGGAATTTCTAACGGTTGCAGCAACCCGCTAGGTCGTTGGTGTTCAGCCTTAACTTTTTGACAAGTTAAGCACCTACTAACATATTCTGTTATCTTCTTCTTCATGTTTGGCCACCAAAAGTTCTGATGAAGGTCTTGATACATCTTCGTACTATCGGGATGTATCAAGTATCTCAAACTATGAGCCTCTATCATTATTTCCTCTTTTAATTCAGGATCATTCCCACATTCTTCCTTCAAAATGAAGTAATCCCTCTTTATTGAGGTTATACCTAGTCTTTTCTTCATCTTCTACCCTCTTCTTCATCTGCTTGCATTCCTCGTTGCTTGATTGTACTCCCCTAACCCGCTCCACTATGGTCGGTTGGGTATCCATGGAAAATAACATTTCCACCGCCTCCTCCAGTAACTTAACTTCTAAATCCATTCTTACAATCGTTGTTATCAACTCATTCTTAGTTGTTAACATTGACAGTTTCTCTCTACCCTTCCTACTTAGCGCATCGGCTACTACATTCGCTTTCCCCAGATGATATAAAATATCACAGTCATAATCTTTTATCAGCTCTAACCACCTTCTCTATCTCATGTTCAACTCTTTCTGTGTAAGGATATATTTTAGACTTTTGTGGTCCGTGTATATCTCACACTTCTCACCATATAGATAATGCCTCCATTTTTTTAAGGCAAAAACTACAGCTGCCAATTCCAAATCATGAGTAGGATATACCTTCTCATAATCCTTCAATTGACATGATGCATACGCAATGACTTTGCCATGCTGCATGAGCACGTAACCCAGTCCTTTATGCGAAGCATCGCTATACACTACAAAATTTCCTATATCGTCTGGTAAGGATAATACAGGTGCCTCACTTAACCTCTTCTTCAACTCCTGAAAACTGTTCTCACATTTCGGTCCACACATACTTCACCGACTTTCTTGTCGGTTTGTCAACGGGTAGCTATTTTAGAAAAGTCCTAATGAACCTTCTATAGTATCCCGCTAACCCTTGAAAACTACGAACCACAGATTTGGCATTTTCGGTTGCTCCCACTCATTAACTCGCTTCCACTTTTCTTTGGATCTCTGAAAATGCCATCCTTATCAATAACATGTCCTAGAAACTGCACTCTCTCGAGCCAAAATTCACACTTTGTGAATTTCGCATACAACTTCTCCTTTCTTAGTGTTTCCAACGCTGTCCTTAAATGTTCTGCATGATCTTCTAACGTCTTTGAATAGACTAGAATATCATCAATGAACACTACGACGAACTTGTCCAAATACGGTTTGAACACTTTGTTCATCATATCCATAAATGCGGCTGGCGCATTAGTCAACCCAAACGACATTACCAGAAACTCGTAATGACCATAACGAGTTCTGAACGCCGTCTTAGGTAGATCTTCCTTCCTCACCTTTAACTAATGATACCTCGTGCGCAAATCTATCTTAGAAAAATACTTTACCCCTTTCAACTGATCAAATAGATCATCAATCTTGGGCAACGGGTATCTATTCTTAATCGTCAACTTGTTTAATTCTCGATAGTCGATACAAAGGCTTAACGACCCATCCTTCTTCTTGACAAACAACACTGGTGCTCCCCAAGGAGACACACTTGGTTGAATGTACTTTCTATCTAATAGTTCTTGCAATTGAACCATTAACTCCTTCATCTCAACTGGCGCCATCAGATATGGTGCCCTTGAAACCAATGTCGTTCCGTGTAGCAATGATCAATTACAAACTCGACTTCCCCCTCGGTGGAATACCCAAGAATTCCTCCTAAATACATCCGCAAACTCATGCACTATAGGTATCTGGTCCAAGGATGTTCCCACTCTTTGGGTATCCACAACATGGCACAGATAACCTACACACCCTTTTCTTAACATCTTCCTAGCTTGTGTCATTGACAGACAACAAGAGCATCTCGGTTAGTTATTACCGAAGAACACTACCTTAGTTTTCTTAAAAAGCCAAAGGTTTACACTTTTCCTATGGCAATTTATTATCGCCTTATGGTTAACCAATGAATCCATAACAAGAATTACATAGAATTCTTTTAACCTTATCGGTACCAAATCTACCGATAACTTATTCCCTCTAATTTCTACGCAACAATCCTTATGAATATGTTCAATGGGGATTATCTCTTCGTTTGCTACCTTAACGTCTAAAGGTATTGGTAACTTCTCAGGGATTAAACCTAATAGCTTAGAAAACTCACATGTTATAAAAGAACAAGTATAACCCGAGTCAAATAGCACATAAGCATTTATTTCATTGACCGGAATGATACCTGCTACCACATTCGTTGATGCAACCGCATCTTGGACAGTTATATTAAACGTAAGGGCTAAGGGTCTACCCACTGATGGTTCTGGTCCAGTAATGGCTAATTTACCACTACCAGAACCCTTACTCCCCTCTAATCCTTTCTTCGAGAAAATTCTTGCCATGTGGTCCATTGACCCACAGACAAAACACCCCTGGTTCTTCTTAGGGTTAGGACAGTTAGGTGACAAATGCCCCTCCTACCCACAGTTGTAGCAGACTGCTTTCCCCTTTAAATAGACTCCTATGTGAGTCTTTCCGCATGTCTTACATGCTTCCGTCCTTCATTTGGGATCTCCCTGCTTTACCCCGGTATTCCCAGGGTTAAAATTCTTCCTCTTTGGCAAGTTACCGCTTCCGCTGGCAACTTCAACCTTACTACCTCCCTCTAAAGTACTCTTAATCTTCCGCTCTTTGTGGTATTGAGACAATGCCTCACCACCACCTTCAGCTATTATCACCTTCTCCAAAATGGTCCCGTAGGAAGCACTCTGAAAAACCGATATCCTACTATAGAGCCAGGGTTTTAAGCCCTGTTCAAACCTGCGCGCCTTCTACTCCTCTATATCCACCTGGTGTGGAGCAAATTTCGCCAATTCGTTAAACTTGGCGGTATACTGGGGAACTGTCATATCCCCCTACTTAAGTTCTAGGAACTTAATTTCCATCCAACCCTGCATGCTAGTAGGGAAATAGTTTTCGAAGAAGACCTTCTTAAACTATTCCCACGTAACAACCTCTGTTCTAGCCCCACCCAGGTGAGCCTTCCACCAGTAGTTGGCTTCCCCCTTCATCATGTAAGTCGCAAAAGAAGTCTTTTGAGCCTCACCTACGTTTGTTATCACAAACGCCTTTTCAATCTCTCTTACCCATGTCTGGGCTTCTAATGGGTCCGTCGTTCCTCGGAACTCGGGAGGACCCACACTTTTAAAGTCCTTAAAGGTAGTTGTTCTTACTACCCAAGGAGCTACAGGAATCCCACCCCCCACTTGGTTAAATGCAGCCGTTAATAAATTAACGAACTCTTGTATAGGGTTATTAGGACCCCCCTAATTCTCATTATGAGACTCGGCCTCTTGGTTACGTTGTCTCCTTCTTGGCGGCATAATTCTGATTAAATAAATAAAGCTTCATTATTATCTATTTAACTACTCGGTTATCATTCTTAAACAACAACAACCACTCATACCACAACAAGCACATTAAATAAAACTTCATTATATTAATATGCTTTCATAGTCAAAACTATTTACATCATGCTTCTTTAGCCAAAAAGCTATTACATACTATCCCGCGATTGACTTCTACAAAAATTAGGATTTACAAAAAGACTACCCTTTAATTATACAAAAGTGGGCTTTACGTCACTACCATATACACAAAAGATCTAACGATCTACTAACAATGTCGAACGACATTCTCATATTTCTGATTTGCCAAGACGACACAATATCTCGACTTATGGTATGTCGAGTCTGTCAGGACTCAATGGAATAACAAGAAATTTTCAGCTTGAAATCCTCATGAAACACATTATGATGTAAGACATCCTAGCTATCTTCTGGTCTTTTTTAACCAGTTTCTTTTGAAGCTCTAGGACCTCATCCTTATAGTCACGAGCTTTATCTGTCATAAGTACTTTCTCGTTGTGCTTTGACTTAAAGTCTGCCTCTGCAGATTCTTTCGCCTCATATAAGGCGGTTATCTCCTCATTCTGAGTTTCTATCACATTGCACAGATGCACATTCCTATCCAACACAGCCAGATATAATTCTCTCATTGCATCCGGAGGTGTCGTCTCCTGAGTAGGCACCACCGTATTAACCGATGTCACCTCCATTTCCTCCTCCACGTCTAGCATCTCGTTAAGGTATGATGCTAAACCCATCGTCTCCTTAGAGTATTCATCCTCAGAGATGTACTCCTCAATGTCTGAGTCATCTAGTACAACTATCGGTACCTCCGCCACTGGCATTGGTACTATCTTAACTTGATTAACTGAATCCTCAGTTATCATATCCACGTTTCTAAACATTAAGCTATCGGTTGACATCTACAAACACATAACACGTTGATTAGTACATAATACACAATAGTATACGCACAAATCACATTTAATATCTTTAAGATTAATTTCCATCTTTTAATTCTTTCGATACTGAGTTATCTCAATACCTCACTAATTCAATGGACTTGAATTTTATTCTTCAGACTTTACCTTGCTTACGAGGTTATTAGCCTAAGGTTTTTCCCCCTTAAGTTTTATAACCTAAGGCTTTGATACCAACCTGTGACACCCCCAAATTTGGTTATCTTCCAACCCGACATATGGTGCTCCACTATACTAACATCCATACAATCATTCCATTGAAATACAACAAAATGAAGGTAATTACTATCTTCTTATTACAATCAAAGTATAATCCTTCCCAGGTTCATAAAATGGTTACATCATTCGTTGTTCATAATGTATAATACATACAAACATATTAATCTATTACACAATGCCTAAGCATCCATCTTAGCTTTGCCCTTATCTCTCTTGGCATTCACAGTACGTTCATCCTTAACTGCAGTTATATAATTCACTCAAGAAGTGAGCATAACAGCTTAGCAAGTTTAATCAAGGATAACATTAATACCACATTCGTGAATTATATAACAATTCTGACATAACTGAACAATAGTTATGAAGTATTATGAAATGATAATACTTTAACAGTTCATAACATCAATTCCCAAAGTATAGAATAGAGTAGGAATTCTGAACCGGTCGATAGACCATGAACAGTAACTTTCAGTTTTCATACTTGAAAAGGAGTCCACAGCATTAATGTCGTTCATTCGCATACTTACGAGCACTTCTAGGTGATCAGCCTATAGTACTCTATGTTAATCAACACTCATTCAGTAAACGTATTTACGTTTAATATTTTTGGCAAACTCGCATGCCCATCGAATAATCAATGAAAAATACTTTTGTTTGTTCATAGACAAACCTTACCTTCACGTCCATACCAATTACTTGGCATAGGATAGCGTTAACATTTCTATATAGAAAGGTATGGATCATAATCAATCTATATCTTACCAATAGTCTAGTCGAGTTAAAATCCGGCATCGACCCTTTCTTTAAAACCAATCGTGCAATTTAGTTCAACGAATCACATAAAACTTGGCTAACTTGGAAGTTAGACAAGCGTTAAGAAAACTTTCCTTTCAGCGTCTTCAAATAACTTAATCGACTGACCACAACCTTTACAAAATATACATGATATATTCACATAGCACACTATAATTAGCTAACAAACAAATGTTCACATTGTTTTACCAACTTCTTTCTCTTTTATGCCTTAGTTAACATAATATTAATAATAAAGTCAACTCGACTCATTACCCTTCGTCCCAGCTCATTAACCAACCGACGTTATTAATCGAACTCGAACATTGTTGATAAAGTACCAACTTTGTTCATCAATCATAACTTATTAACATGCATTCAATTCCCAAGTTTAATACCATATACTCTTGTATAGGTAGTATAGGAATAGTTTTAATACACTTATGAAGTGTACAGACATTACTCCCTTAGGTCCATGAACAATTAAAGTTCAAAACCTAAGCCACTATCCAGAACCTTGAACTCTCATTGTATGCGACCATCCTAGTATAGGCTGGCAAGGCCATTATATTTCGATTAGCTAGCGATAGCTAACTCCGGTCTTACGCACGTATGCGCGAGACTTAGTACTACTAGTCGCGCTGCTGCACCATTTTGCAGTAGCCAAGAACACTGTGTCGGCACTACGACGTGGCAATTTTACACTATGTCTGGCGCCGCGGTGCCAGACCTCAGTTGCAGATTTCAACAATTTTTGAAAATTTTTGTGAAATTCCCAGGGCCATAACTTCTTCGTTATAAGCCCGATTTTGTCCGTTCAAAAGCCTACACATCACAAATAACATAATCTACGTGTTCATATAAGAATTTGACACTTTCAAATTCAATAACTCAAAATTCACTATTGAGTTCATTTTCTAGACGTTCGTAAATGTTAATGAGTGTTCAATGCTCGCTTTCTTTGTTTTAAGTCGGAATCTGACGATTCTCGAACCCATAACTCTTAATCACCCTATCTCACATGTTGACATTGAAAAACATCATTTCCAAGTCTTACGGCAACTTTTGACCTCTAATCCGGAATTCAACATTTTCGATGTTTAACGTCTATTTCTGCGAAATTTGCATAACTTCGTTATGAACGTTCTCTAAACCAAATCACTTGGAATACTCCATGGATTTCATATCTACACCCAAACCAGTCAAGATGCATATGTTAACGTATTGATGGAGTTCAATAGTTTATGAATAATTGATCTCAACAACAATATTTTCATGATTTGAAACTATATCGAACCTTATGATTCTTATAACCTCATGACTTTTAGAGATTGGATCTGTGGTAAGTCATCTTTAATCCCTCATACAAGACATATACCACCCATTTTATGATTCTCTAAGATAAAGAAAAATCCAAAAGTGATGGAGATGAAAGGTAAGGATTATACCTTAAGAACTCTTGGTGTTCTTTCTTAGAAAAACTATAAGATCAAGCTTCCAAAGTGTATATTTCTAAAGTCTAGCTCTCTTTCTCTCTCAATAATCTAAGTTGGAAATTTGTAAAACTCCCAAATGAATCAACCTAGCTTTCTATTTATAGGAAACTAGAATGGAGGGCATAATAGACTTAACACACCCAACCTCCTTACTATTCATATGTGGCCACGAAGTAAAATACTTGGTGACCAAGCCTTAAACTTGGCTTGCACGCCAAGTGGCCGGCCCACTCATGTCATGGGTCATCCCATGGGTTGCCCCATGGGTTTTACCCATTCGGTGACCCACCGGTTCGATCCATGGTTCGGTTTTAATGAATTGGGCTTAATTAAATTAATAATGGGACTTAACTTGGGCTTACCCCACTAACCCCTTGGGTTTGGTCATTCAATTGATTGGGCTAATCATAATCCAACACAATTGAATTAGTCATTAAGTCTTAACTTAATTCTATAATACGAATCGTATCATATACGTACAATTCACGTATTCTCTCCGTATACTACTCGAACAATAATCATATTGTACTTCGTATTTACTCGTCGTATTATACCTAGATACTAAATAGCACCATAAATGTATAACACTCGCATTAACCCTAATGCAATTCCTTCTACGCATATTATTTCCTTCTCAAAAATCAATATACTCAACCCTTAGGTTTTAAGTCCGCAGGTAAAAAACTGTGTTTGCCATAATTAAAATAGTATCAGATATTTCATCTTATCTCGATATTCTATCATTACGCGTTTCTTGGAATTTCAAAACCGCCGCTAACTCTAAATCATGAGTCGGATACCCTTTTTCATAGTCTTTTAGTTACCTTGATGTATACGCAATAACCTTACCGTACTGCATAAGGACATAACCCAATCCTTTGTGTGACGCATCACTATACACCACAAAGTTTCCTGTATTATCTGGTAACGACAACACAAGTGCCACACTTAACTTCTTCTTCAGTTCTTGAAAACTTTTTTCACACTTTTCCGTCCAAATAAATTTTTACATATTTTCTTGTCAAATTTGTCAACGGAGTGGCAATCTTGGAAAAATCTTGGATAAACCGTCTATAATAGCCTGCCAAACCCAAGAAACTTCGTACTTCTGATGGAGTTCTTGGTTGTTCCCAATTTATCACAGCTTCGACTTTTGATGGATCCACCAAAATTCCATCCTTATCAATTACATGCCTAAGAAATTGTACACGTTCCAGCCAAAATTCACATTTAGAGAATTTCACGTACAACTTTTCCTTTCTTAACGTCTCCAACGTCAAACATAAGTGTTCCACGTGTTCCTCTTGAGTTTTAAAGTACACCAGAATATCATCGATAAATTCCACCATAAACTTGTCTAAAAATTGTTTAAACACCATGTTCATCAAATCCATTAATGCTGCAGGGGCATTTGTCAAACCAAAAGACATCACTAAAATTTCGTAATGTCTATACCGAGTTCGGAATGTTGTCTTTTGTGCATCCTCCTTCCCTACTTTCAATTGGTGATACCCACTTCTCAAATCTATTTTTGAGAAATATCTAGCACCCTTCAATTGATCAAACAAGTCATCTATTCTTGGCAATGGATATTTGTTTTTAATAGTGACTTTGTTCAATTCCCTATAATCACTGCAAAGACGCATTGACCCATCCTTCTTCTTCACAAATAACACCGGTGCTCCCCACGGTGACACACTTGGCTGAATTTACTTCTTGTCTAACAGTTCTTGCAGTTGCACCATTAGTTCTTTCATCTCCACCAGATCCATTCTGTATGGGCCCTTCGATATAGGAGCGGTTTCTGGCACTAATTCGATCACGAACTCGATTTCTCGGAGTCCTGGAAAATTCTCCGGAAACACGTCCACAAACTCCCTAACCACTAGTATTTCCTCCAATTTCACACCCTTCTCCTTTTGAGTATCGACTATGTAGGCTAAGTACCCTACACAGCCCTGACTCAATAACTTCTTGGCCTGCATCATCGTCAGACATTTCATTTGTCTAGGCAATTTGCTACCATGAAAAACTACCTTTAACGGAGTCATAAGATTTACACACTTCTTTTGGCAGTCAATTATCACTCCATAATTGAATAGCCAATCCATTCCCAAAATAACATCAAACTCTCTGAGTTTTATCGGAATTAAATCTACTTTCATAACATTCCCCTTAATGTTCACCCTACAGTTCTTGTATACGAACCTAACAGGAATCACTTACCTATTCACAATTTCTATGTTCAAAGGGAAATTCAACTCTTTACAAGGTATTTCTAACCTCTTAGCAAATTCATTAGATATAAACGAGCAAGTAGCACCCGAATCAAATAATACATATGCATTTATATCATTGATTGGGATAATACCTGACACGACATCTTTTAATTGCACCGCGTCCTGAACCGTCATGTTGAAGGTTCTGGCTGTGGGCTTATTTGTTGATGTTGGTCCTGCAATATCCAGCGCACCTCCGCTAGCATTTCCCTTGCTCCCATTTGTCTCACCAGATCTCTTTTTAGGGCATTCACGAGCAAAGTGATCCTTGGATCCGCATGTGAAACACACATTCTTCTTAGCTTGAGTGAAATTTGGGGCGATGTGACCCTCCTGACCACAAACACACTCCTGACCACATTTCCCTAACAAACACACTCCCTTATGAAACTTTCCGCACATAGCACATGCTTCGAACTTCTTATTTTGTTGGTTTCTTGGCTGATTTCCAGCTCCTCCATTTGCATTCCACTTCATCTTCAAATTGTTGCTATTTCCGCCGTTACTACCACCACTCTTAACTTCACCTTCACTTTTCTTCTTCCTCTGCTCTTGATTGTGTTTTGTTACAGCCTCGCCTCCACTATCAGTGACAATTGCTTTCTCCATCACTGCTGCAAATGTCTTCAGCTGGAACAGGGAGACCCTACTGTACAACCATGGCTCCCTGTTCAAACCTCTTCGCCTTGCGTTCGTCTGTGCTAACTTGATATGGCACAAACCTCACCAACTCGTTAAATCTTGCGGCATACTCCGACACCGACATCGTTCCCTGCTTTACTTCCAAAAATTGAACCTCTAGCTGACTCTTTGAACTCTCTGGGAAATAGGTCTCGAAGAACAACTCCTTAAACCTATCCCAGGTCATCACTCCTGGTCCTTCCCGAGTTTTGTTGGCCTACCACTAGTAACTAGCCTCTGCTTTCAACATGAATGTTGCAAAAGCAATCTTCTGATTATCTTCTACCCTAGCAACATCAAAAACCTTCTCGATTTCCATGATCCAGGTCTGTGCTTCAACCGGATTCATAGACCCACAAAATTCTGGTGGTCCAACCGCCTTGAAGTCCTTAAACGTAGTACCTTAGTTCTGAGGTTTATTCTACAAAGCACCCGTCAGTAACGTCACTAGCTATTGAACTGGGTTTCCTTCCACATTGTTGTTGTTGTTATTTTCCTCAACGGTCCTCTGTCATGGTGGTTGACGTCTTGGAGGCATTTTCTGCTAAAATACATCCATTATCCTCTATTCAACCTTTTAAGTATTATATACTTGAGTTGCACATCATAACAGTTTATCACATAACACTTAACACTTTGAATAAAACAATAACTTTTATTCATTCATCATCTTTAAAAAAAACATCAAAACAATAGCATCACTGCTATTTACATTACTTTTCCTGAACTATAATAGTTTCAAGACAACATCATCAACATCTATCCCATTAGTTATATCATAACCGGGATTTACATCTTATTTACTCATTAATCACATATATCACTACGATGTCCTACTAAGATACTGCGTAGCCTTACGACGCTCCTCCTCCATAATTCAAAACATTATTCGACCATCTAATATGTATGATGGTAGCGTCTTAAACTGAATTGGATAACCCATGACCCGATCCTGAGCTCGATTGATCACCGTGTTGAATACGTTGTTCATTTCTTCCATCTTTTTCCTCTTTGCTTGTGCGTCTCTCTCTGCTATTCCGGCTCGTTGATAAGCTTCATTGTGCGCGTCTTCAGCTCTTGCCCTCTTGGTAGATTCCTCTTTCAGCTTATTCTCCAGTTCTGCAATCTTCTCCATCAGTTGCTCATTTTCCCCTTCTGTGTGGATCAGCTTCTCTTCAACGTTGTTCAGTCGTTCTTCTCGATCCTGGATCTCATTGTCTTTCTATGCCATCGAGGTCTGTTGTTCAGCTACTATCTCCTATAACTCCTCGATGGTGTCTTGAAGTTCCACATTGCAGTCATACACCTCATCATAGATACAGGCAGCTATCGAATTAAGTGGAAGCTCTTCCTCCTTGTCCTCCTCATCCCCCGACTGTGGCAGCTCCACGGGGTCCTCCTCGTTCGTCTCTATCTCATCATCCTCATCAGGTACTCTCTCTTGCTTAACTAATGCCAATGACTTTAATCGTTTCCGTGGCGATAGTTGTTCCCCAAACCATTCACGAATATCTCGAGGCTCCTCCTCCGAGGTTTGGTCGGATCCTTCTATATTAGCCATCTTGTCAACCAAATTTTTAAGTTTTAATTACTAACCATTACTACTCGACACTCACGAGCACATAAGTTATAATCACATAAGCGCATAAGTATTTTATTACTTCTTCCTTAAAACTCGATAAGAGTTCATCATCACTATCGTTTCAAAGGTTACTTCCTAAGGCTTTTCCCCACCTAAGGTTCATAACCTAAGGCTTTGATACCAACCTGTGACACCCCCAAATCTAGGTACTTTATTCCCACAAGATTTGGTTCTCACTATCCAAACATTCATATTATCTAACAAAATAAAATAATATTTAAACTATAACTTCCCTTTAAATAGGGTTACATCAATAAGTTCAAAAACATCCCAGGCTATCTAACCTTAAAACATCATTCAAGTGCGGAATTAAATTATTACAGTACATCATTATTAAATGTCTATGATCATAACAGTAATCAAAAGTACAAATTAACATCACTTGTACATTTTTCCCTTTCCTTTGCTAGTTGAAGGCTCATCTACCTTCTTAACTTTAGCTGCAATGAGTTTATAAATATGCAAGAGTGGGCAAAATAATTGCTCACTGGATATAACAATGAATCAACAGAAGAATAATAATAATATTAACTACCAACAATAGGCTCATCAAGACTGAATAGTACTCTAACAATGATAATCTGAACTGGAATCCAAAATATTGAATATACATAACTGATGGTCATAAGACCATGAACCATGTCCACAGTTGCGAGTAATATTTAAACTCCAACTTTAACAGCCATAGGACTATAAGGACTCCTCGTACTTAGGGGGATCAGCCCTTCGTACAATGTATTATGCACAAACATTTTAACGCTACGCGTAAGTTATCCCCTAATAATAGTAGGGTTGTTCATCTCAGTATTTAGATTACAAGTCCACACCAAAGAAAGTTTGGTTTGGATAAGCTTTCAAAGGTAATTTGAAGTTTAACAAACATTAACTAGAGGACTAGTTGAATCAATAGTGTTTGATAATCACAACAGATGTTTAATAACAATATAACATAGAATAATTGAGAATCATAAATGAACTGATTATACATATTAAACTCATGCTTGAAATAACTATAGAGCATAAGTATTCAATAGAATGAATAAAATGGTTAACCTTTGCTTGAACAGTAAATAAGCTAAGGTTAGAGTCTTATAACATTAGAAATAAATTTACTGAACGTACATTAACTGATAGCAAGCTGTAAACTAAAACTTTCCCAACAAGGTATTAACTCATACAAAGAATTAAAACAGTTCAACAATAAGGACGAGAGTCCAAAAACTGCATTCATTATACAATAATAGAACTTAAGTAACTTGTTTATATAAACAAGTTAGAATGAATCAATCAAATGAGAATTTCAAATAACATTAGAGTTAGAGTTTGCCCGAATGAATTTTAGGAACAATTGACTTATTCAATAACAGTTAAGATAATAAGCTTGCTCAATCAAAAGAATAAAGTTACACAATATAGTAATAGAATTAACCCAACGAAAGTGTAGAGTTAGAAAAACTTTCTCAATATAAAAAGATAGGGTTTAGAAACTTTCCTCGAGAGTAAGCTACAATATTAAACTCACGTTCACCTACACATTGGTTTAGAACCACATTATCTATTAGATATGCTAACATACCATACATGTACATTTCTAGCTAAACTTACCATTTTAGCACAAGTCTTTCTTTACCATTTACATTTTAGAAATTCCAAGTGTTTACTTCGCAACACTTGCCTAACATTCAGTGTGTATACTAAGTTATCACATAATGCGTTCGAAATTTACTAATCATTTTTACCACTTTGAATTCACTAACTCCATAACATAACTCTATTTTAGCCTTGTTGTTACATGTTGGACACATTACCATAACCTTATGTTAATCTATAAAGAACAACCAAATAAGCGCAGACTTCAAAGAATTCGAATGAGCATCAAGCAATTTACGCCAGCTTTATATTATGATGTGGCCTACATTGCGCCTAAAAATTTGCCATTGCCAATGCGCATGTACATATGTAAACTCAGATTTGCGTAATGTACTTCGGCACTTTTCTTAAGCCAACTAACATGAATTTCACCCACCAAATAGTGATAATAACATGTAAAATAAATATACAACTATCATAAACATGATTGCTAACATATACAACCACTTAACACAATTTAACAACCACTAAAACTATTTTACTTTCTCAATTTTTATGTTTTCATGAAAAACTCAATTTTCTTGACATTCATCCTAAAAATCATCACTGTAACTTCAAAACATGACCAAATCATCTCATTCAAATTACGTTATGTTCGTATCTCAATGAACTACCATATACAAGCGTCAATTTACAGTTTCACAAATGAATTGACCACTAAAATTGATACTTACATAGCTATATATGAAAACATATATACACTGACAAAAAATTTTCCTACTATTAACTATAATTAGCATGAATTTCTCATTTAAGCACAACCTCCAATCATCATATACTCATATAATCACAAGTAATCCCATTGTATAACAATAATTCAACAATTTGCAATTCAAAGATTATATAAAACTTTGTCGTAGTCTCATATATATATATATATATATATATATAACACTAAGGTTGTGAATGTACCTTCAATTTCTAATACAATCGTTGTTAATCACTGGAATTTGCTGTGAAAATTCTTAAGACTCTCTCAATTCCCTCGCAACTTCTCTCTCAATTTTTTGAACTCTCAAGCTTTGCAAACAAGAATGCGTATAAAGAAGAGCTAAGCTAATATCCAATTAGTATGCGTAATAGTAAAACATAAAACTGATATGGCCTTAATAGCTATCATCAGTTATCAAAATAACGTATATATTATTTTTATTATTTTATTTATTTTGTTTATTTTATGTAATTTCAAAAAAATTAGAAATATTAAAAGCCATAAGGCTTGTTTGGCAAAAACCCCTTTAAATTTTAAAGAATTAATATATTAAGCTTTGTTTGGCAAAAACTAAATTAAACCCTTTTTACTTTATTTACATAAACACTTTAGTTTATAATTATAATCACATATTATTTATTTGGATTTTCATATCGCATACTAGCCCATTACATTAATCACATAGTATATTTTAATTAAATATAGCCTTTTAGCAAACATCACCAAATTATAATTTTCATTATAACTTTATTTAATAATTTAATATACCATCTAAATTATTAAATCAACACAACAATATAACACCTCATGTTATAATACAAACTTCTAAATTATAACTTAATTTAATTTAGAAAAATTCTCTAATACATTTAGATTCATCAACCATCACGTCAAAATAATTATTTAACAATAAACACCTCAATAATATTTATATAACTCGATAAATATTTAAATTACAATTTAAAATTTCGGATCGTTACAGCACTATTCACGTATACGACACTATTCATGAATACGATACTATCACCGAAAAATAAAATTTTCTCTTTTTCGACCCAGATGTCTTTTATGGTTACTATCTTTGATTGTATCCATGTTTTCATCTTTATTTTTTAATTTTACTTCACAATTGGTTATTACGGAGTATTATTGAATTTGGATAAACCGAATTATGAATCCCTAATATTTGTCCTTTTGTCTCACTAGATTCATTTTCTCTAAAATATTTTTTATCATCCTCTGTCCTTAATGGTGATACTTGTCGGATATATTTGACCTGTAGTGCAAAGATGAATGATTACCTGATGAATATCTTTGGCCTGTAGTGCAAGGATGAACAGGTGTTAAGATGAACATGACCAACTGGTGATACAAACGAATATCTTTGGCCCGTAGTGCAAAGATGAATATCTGATGCAAAATGTTTATTGATTGATGTTACAGGGATAAAATATTAATGATGGACTTTTAAATTCATAGATGATAGTAGATTTTATTCTCTACTTAATTCTTCTAATGAATTATTGTTTTCGCTCCAGTTGTTGATCTAAAACTTGTTGTCTATTATATTCTATCAGATTTTTCCCGGTTGAAGACTAAGGATAATTTGTTGTATATTATCTTAGTCATAATATTCTTTATTGGGCTAGTTGAGCTCACCCTTTTCCTTTTTTGTTCCATTTTTCTTCTCGTGAGCTTGAGAACATAGCAGGAACTAGTCGGGGTATAGAGTGATGGTCCTAGACAGTTGTTTTAGCAGTCCTCACTATTTTTGTAAAATAGTGCATAAATAATTATAATGAGGACTTTATTTTGGTGTGGATATTTTCTAGAGGACAATATTTGTATTTAAACTCATAGTATGTGTTTTCGTATTTTGTACGACAATTGTAATAATAAAGTTGCAGTTGTTTTCTGTACCATGTATTTGGCGACTTGGAATGGGTGATGTATACTTATTTTGGGGGCATCACAGTTGGTATCAGAGCTTAGGGATATGGTCTTTGGCAGAGATCGGAGAATAGAACTAGGAGGGGAGAGATGAGTAAATACTTCGCTAGTGTGTCCTACCTAAGCTTATTTGTTGGTCGGTCTTAATATAGGGATATTGTGTGACATGTTAATTTGTTTAATTAACCCTTGTTTTATGGCAGTTTTAAGAATGACGGCTAAAAACGTTAACAATGGAGTGTATGAACCAACCAAGAGAACGTGCAACAGGAAGGCAACATTCCTCCTATAAATAACATTATGGAGCAAATGATGAATGATGGAATGTTTAGAAGCTTTTTGCAGTTCATGCAAAATCAGACGAGGGAGACTCGTGTACAAAATACAGGTGGAAATGATAGCAACGCGTGGTTTGTCACGGCCAAGCAGTTCAAGGAGTTGGGACCACTAGATTTCTAGGGAAAGTCGGATCCGATTAAGGCGGAAACGTGGGCAAAGCAAATTACCAAGATATTTGATATCTTGGGATGTATGGAAGAGCAAAAGGTTCCATTCACCACCTTTATGTTCCGTGGTGAGGTAGATTACTGGTGGGAATCTGTGAAGCGTACCCAGCCAGCCGCACTCAACATTTCTTGGGAAAGATTTCAGAAACTATTCAATGACAAGTACTTTCCTAAAAGTATTCGTCATATGAAGGAGGTAGAGTTTATTAGACTGGAACAAAATAACATAACGGTGTCCTAGTACGAAGCAAAATTCGCAGAGTTATCCAGGTTTGCACCTCATTTGGTAGAGAATGAGGAACGTATGACGCGGATGTTTCTGAGAGGTCTAAAACCCAAGATTCGTCAATACCTTATCTCTCACAAATTTTTTATGTATTTAGGTGTTGCCAACATGGCTCAATTATTAGAGCGAGATAGTGAGTATGTTCAACCGAGGGACCACAACCAGGGTCATACTCGCATGGATGCAGAATCATCGGAGCGATGATAACCAGCGAGGAGGGAAAAATACGGACAAAAGTGGTAACCACTCGGGTGGTCATCATGGCCATGATAATAGGAGAGTTGAGTCAAGTTGAAATTTCAAAAAGAGGAGATTCAACAATGACGGGAAGAAATCAGTAGCAGCACCAGCACCAACAACAAATTCTAGGGGAGGAGAACGACCGCTAGTTAGATGCTACAAATGCAGGGAGGAGGGACACATAAGTCCAAACTATTCACAGCCTTCCAAGGTGTATTTCAATTGTGGAGAAGATGGTCATATAGCCCAATTTTTTCTGGTAGCAAAGTCAAGTCCAACTGGGACGGCGGCACTAAAGGCGAATACGGACAAAAAAAAGTCGGTGGTTCAAGGGAGGGCGTTTTTCGTGACTGGCCAAAATGTGAGAAACCCAAACAAGGTGATCACGGGTAAGCTAACCTTGAACTCTTGCGAAGTTTATACCTTACTAGATACCGGTTCTACCCATTCTTTTATCTCTCCTACTTGTGCTCAACGTTTAAACTTGACTCCGAAGAAATTAGACTTTGACATAACTGTAGAGACTCTGTTAGGAGAAACCTTTATCACATCCACTGTTTATAAATCTTGCTTGATCCAAGTTGGCACAATCACATTACCTGTTGATCTTATCTCTTTAAAGATACTTGCATTTGATGTGATTTTAGGGATTACTTGGTTAACCACTCGCCATGCCAAAATTGATTTTTTGTAAGGTTGTTAGTTTTCATATTCCTAACCAACCTATTATACGAATTCAAGCAACTAAACCACTAAAATCAGTCACTGTCATATCAAGCCACAAAGCTATTCGTTTATTGAAAAATGGATGTCAAGCTTTCTTAGCCCATATTATGGACTTGAACAAAAATACGTTAGATATGAATAATATATTTGTTGTTAGTGAATTTCCTGACGTATTTCCTGAAGAACTTCATGGTCTACCCCCAGAACGTGAAGTTGAATTCTTTATTGATCTTGAACCGGGTACAAAAACCATTTCTAAAACCTCATATCGAATGGCTCCTATTGAACTTCAGGAGTTAAAAGTCCAACTACAGGAATTGTTAGACATCGGTTTCATTCGTCCTAGTACATCTCTTGGGGTGCTCCTGTTCTATTTGTAAAGAAGAAAGACGGGAGTATGCGACTTTGTATTGACTACCGAGAATTAAACCATGTCACCATCAAGAATAGGTATCCCCTACCTCGTATTGATGACCTGTTCGACCAGTTGCAAGGAGCACAATTCTTTTCAAAGATCGATCTTCGTTCTGGATATTATTAGCTGAAGATTAAAACTGAGGATATTCCGAAGACTACCTCCAGAACTCGGTATGGGTATTATGAATTCTTAGTCATGTCTTTTGGATTGACTAATGCTCCTGCTGCTTTCATGGATTCTTAGTCGGGGTATAGAGTGATGGTCCTAGATAGTTGTTTTAACAGTCCTCACTATTTTTGTAAAATAGTGCATCAATAATTACAATGAGGACTTTATTTGGGTGTGGATATTGTCTAGAAGAAAATATTTGTATTTAAACTCACAGTATGTGTTGTCGTATTTTGCATGACAATTGTAATAATAAAGTTGTAGTTATTTTCTATACCATGTATTTGGCGACTCATAATGGGTGATGTATACCTATTTTGGGGGCGTCACATAGTCTCTTCTTACCAAACACAAAGCTAGCAAATCATGAGAAGGGGAGTGGTCTATATGGTACTCTTCTACCAAATCCTTCATAACCATCAGTTTCTTCTCCATTCCAATGGTTTAATTCATTGAGTAAAGCTTAAATTTGTCACAAGCTTTCCTATAAATGGAGCCCTTCACATTCACAACAATTTTGCTAATTCTCTGTTAAAAACTTCAAGTTGTGTGTGAGTGTTGTTGGGTTGAGCTTATACAATTTGCAAATTGAAGCTCTTTTAGCAATTCAACTTCAGAGAAGGTAATATTCTTCTATATGTTCTTACATTAATGTTTTTGCAAAGTTTTTAGAAAAATACAACAATACTTGTTTTGAGTTGAAAAGTTTATGGTTGAAGCATGCTAGAACATGTAAATTGATGCTAGACATTGTTAATATGGTTGAATACGAAATCAACGAAAGTTAAACAAAGTAAATTGGTCAAGTAACGAATCCGTAGTGAAGAGAATCGCTAAATGTGTTAAACTCTGGAAAAATGACAAAAATCTTGAATTGATCCTTGAATTTAATTGTTTGTATGTTTGGATGTGTTAGAAGCATGTTATGGATGTTTCATAGCAAGTTTATATCAATTATACATCATTACATTGTTGTTTGGTTGGTTGTTGGGTTGAAAATTTCATAAAGGTTCATAGTAGGGGAAAAAAAATTCAAGCTTGCAGCAGTCATGCCCACCCCGATGGGGGTCATGCTGCGTATGAGGCCCGCCCTGGCGGGGGGGAGGGGGAGATGTTAGCAGAGGACATGCCCGCCCCGGTGGGGGGTCCTATGGTATAAATGCCCGCCCCGGCGGGGGGGGGGGGTTGCTGCTGTGACTGACTTTTGTTCTTTTGTTTTGTTTTAATTGTTTGATGCAAGAAGTCTTAACTTCACTTAAATTCAAGAACATACATACTTCTCAAACATGTATCAATGAAAGTTACAAGATGTTTTAGTTGGATTAGAGTTGAATTATAACCTTTTGAAAGAAAAGTTAAAAGACGAAAACCATGTTATAAAACCTTACGCCTTTTTGAATCTAACCTATTGAGCATATGTTTATAGCTTATTTAGTCTTATAAATACATATGAAATGTGGACTCAACGTACCTTGCATGTATAGATTGTTAGACATGACATCTTAATATTTTAAAACCAATTGAGTTGAAAACTCGATGACTTATATTGTGAACTTTTGAACAATTAGGATAGGATGCTTTATGCCTCTAGAGATAATCGAAAAGTTCACACATCTAGTTAGACATTCTATAAACTATGCCAGCATGTATAGAAAGAAGTTGTTTGGTGAAGTTATGTGTTTAATGAATACTATATTTAGTAATTGATATAATGAGCTCTTTTAGCTTTGAAAAATGGAAGTTTATGAGTAAATATAACCAAGGACCAAACTTAGCCTAAATATTTTTTAACATGTATGAGTAACTTAGGAAATGTTTCACACATAATGTGAGTATAAGAGAACTAAAAATATTCTAAAGATTTTAAAAGTAAAATCAATGTGAGTTATGCATCTATGAGTTTAAATGTGTATAGCCTATATGAATTTAGATATATGTGATGAAAGTATGCAAATATGTATATCAAGTGTGTGTGTCTAATGAATACCTATATAGGATAACATAGTTCATTAAGGTGATTTTACGCTATAAGTGGTAATCAACGCTAAAGGCAAGTCTCCTAACTTTAACAACTTTAGATTTTGTGTGAGTTCTCTAACTTCGTTTGATTCTCATAATTAAATGCAAGTTTTCAAAATTCTTTACATTGTATATCCTGACGCCCCCAAATTCTCTACATTCACTGTAGCCAATTTGGTGCTCACATAAATATTCTATAAGATAATAATTCCTATAAATCCAAGATTCACAGTACTCATAGTAAATAGTTGTTCTCGTCAAACAATCATTGTAAATCGAAAATACCCTCACTGATGTATGTGAGTTCAGTATTTTATAGATATTTCTTCCATACCTATAATTCTTATCTATCTAACCTCCATAGTGTTAATGTTAGAGTTCTTGGAACTGAGTGAAGCACTACCTCAGTGCATCAGAGACTAATGTCTATTAACACTATCATTCAGATATATAGTTCATATAGATACTATACACTTCTCTAATTCCATTAGAATAACAACTAATAATACACTAAACCAATAATATACCGTTACATTGATTTTAAAAAATATCATTACTATTACATTATAGTTCTCAACATGATATCCATGTCTTAAGCCTTTTTATCCACAATACTAGAAACTGCTGGAATATATTCTTTCTATCTGTAAATGAAGAAAATATTTATAGGGATGAGCTATAGAAAGCTCAGCAAGTTTTGAACAATAAACAAACGTTATACATATATCAATTTTTAAATAAATGAACATAAAGTTCAGAGTGTTTCCACATACACCAAATCTAGATTGAATGAACATAAAGTTCAGAGTAGTGCAATAAATATATACCGAGGTTTATCTGTCAAACCCCGCACCTTATGAGTTACTGTCAGTCCTATAGACTTAGCAACCCGAGTTAATTCGCTCAACCAAACATAACTAGGAGTATGCATATCATCCTCTAAATATTATCTGATCATTGCTATAAATGTCAGAGACAAATCCTCACTTCCAAGGACAACCATAATTGCTTGCAAGCGACAGTTCCCCACCGCCAAGATTAATAGTGTCGAAGATATATATCTAAGCACCAAACAAAATTTCTTTTCATAAACTTGGCTTTTATACATTGGTACTAAACAAATTGGCTTCTCACAAACTATGCTTTGATATCAAATCAAACATATTTTTCCATAATAATAACTCATATGACTTGGTTATGTTTGAACAAGAATTCATAACCTTTGAATAACAGAAAGCATAAACACTATGTATCACCAGATCATAACTGATAAATATCAAATTTGCATTTAATAAAGTAATTTAAATGAAGCTTGCATTTGAAATATGAGGTTTGCACAAAGTGAGAAAAAACTTACCTTTTGCGATTTATCAACTAATTTATAATACTCGTAATCGCTCACTTAACCTAAATATGTTCATTGTAGTAATTAGAACCAATAACAATTGATATTTAATCAATTTCATAGTGTCTGGGTTGTATTCAATATATATTCAGTGTTTTATAACTTGATCGGATAGTTATTGCATTTTCTTTCGAGTAAATTCTGTCTAAGAGTTTACATATTACTTTAATTATTTATAATAATTTCTAGAGGCTTAAAACCATTTTTTAATGATTAATATTAATTTTGACTAATTTATTAATAATCAAAATGACTTTGGAGTCATTAATATTATTTTTAAATAATTAATAATCATTTGTAATGATTTTTAAATCATCAGTATTATTTTCAAATAATTTTACTATTATTGATAATGATTTTAAATCATTATTTTCATTTTTAAATAATTTAATATTATATAAAATGATTTATTATTATTATTATCTAATTTATTACCAATTAAAAATGATTCTAAAGAATTATTAATATAATTATTAATTATTCATAATAATTATTAAATCATCAATATTATTTTTAAATAATTTATTATCACCGATAATTATTTTTAAATCATTAGTTTTCATTTATTATTATTTAAAATAATTTATTACCATTTTTATTAATTTATTAAATATAATTATTAATCAATTTTATTGTCATTAATATTCAAATAAATTTAATATTAATAAAATTTCATGTCAAAATATTAAAACTTATTTATCATAATTTAAAATGTAATTTAGGAATTAATTATTAATTTATAATAATTATTTGGTATTTATTTCTATTTATAATATTATTTTTATTATTTTTAAACCAAATTGTCGCTAAAGGTCACTTTTAGCGACAGAACCGTCACTGTTGGTGTTCTTCACCAACTGAAGAACACGGAAGTCAACGTCCAGTAGGTATGTTTGACCAGCTGTAATTCCTAACTACATGTGTTTTTTAATCATGGAAGCGAATTATAGATGGTCAAAATACCCCTTATGGCCTGATCTTGAGTTTCTGGGTAACCTATAAACTCGATCAGTGTCAAACCTCCTACTTCAACATCTAATAACTTGGATCCGACGTATTAGATATGTGTTATAATATAACCATTATATAGTCTACATGTCATACGACCATAATACAACTTTTAATGTGTCAAAGTAACATCAGAAGATCAAGATTTAGCTGGTCAAACTGGCTGTCAGGCGTATCTAAGAACTTTCTTGGTTACCTCGAAATCTGGGTAACCAGTTTTGAGACCCTACTTTTAATCTATTATATCTTGCACTCGCTTGATGTAATGAATGATCTATTGGCATGGGCTTGTAGTCTACATGATAGAGTTCAACAATATAACACTTATACGATCCATACAATTGTCAGAGTGAAGATCAAAGCCTATAAAGATCTTGTCAGACCATGTTCTTGAAGTTCTGGGTTTTCTAGTAATTGAAAATATGATCGGTTAACGGGTTTTGACCACTAATATCTTGCAATATATACATCATATGATCATGTTTTCAATTTTAGATCACTAAGCTCATATCATACTACAATTAGAATACATAAAATAACTCAAACCATTAAGAAATTCGGATCTAAGGCGCCTGACATTCGGTTGTCAGACATACTTTTAGGGTTCTTGACTGTTTATGCAAATCTTCATTTTAAAGCTTTTAACTATTATAGATTTGTGTTTTAGCAACCCATATCACTTAATATCATGTTATATCATATATATAAAGACTAAATCACAACTTTTAATATAGCATCAAAGATCTAAGGTTAGGGTTTATGTTCTTACCTTTTTAGACCAATTCTTAATTTGTGCTTTCTAATTCTGATCTTGTGTTGCTATGAACTAATTATGGCTCATCTTTTCACTCTCTCTCTCTCTCACTCTAAATTTCGAAATATGAAGAGAGAGAAGGTCTAGGTTGGTTTGCTTAGGAAAGTAAGTAACTTTACTTACTTTTGATCTTTTATTTTGATTCATGAATCTAATGTTTGCAATGTAGCAATATAATCTGATCTTGGAAATATTTTAAGGCACATGGCAAATCTAATATAGTGAGTCACCAAGATTTGAAGAAATCTTTTGCTTAAGTTTTAAGCAAAAGGGCATTTTGGTCATTTTGCACATAATAAGGGTATTTTGGTCTTTTCCCCTATAGCTTGAAGGGTATTTTGGACATCTCAAATATATACCACATATTTACACTTAAGCTTTTAATACTTAGCTTTTGAATTTCCAAATTAGGGTTTTGAATATCTGAATTATGGTTTTGGATTCCCGGAACTAAAATTAGGGTTTACCAATTAGGTTTTGCTATTTCTCACTTGATTTCCCTGATAAATTGTATACGTAATCTACATCCACATACTTATGATAATATTTAATATCACAAACTCTTCATATTACCCCTAATTAGGGTTAGGGTCCTTTTATCAGGGTTTAGGGTTCCTGAATTAAAAATTAAGTTTTCCCGGCATTCGATTAGGGTTTTTAATCCCTTATTAGGGTTTACTAAGTTTATACCCTATCTGATCAATCATTGATAATCAATTCTATATTGTATCAACACATATTCATCAATACAATTGTTGTAACTATATTTTCTACCGAATCCTTATCTTGTTTTAAGGTTAGGGTTTCTATTCTCTGTTAAGCACAACTCTACTCATATTTCTTAGTCAATGCATAAATTTACCACTTCTCTAGACTTGTATCATAGATACTTAGCAAAATATTGATAATCAATATAAATATTAAATAAAAAAATTTATTCGTAAAATTTCGGATCCTCACATTCTCCCCTCCTTATAAGGATTCCGTCCACGGAATCATCATCAATGTATACGTACCTTTATGTCTATCATTCGACATGTATTCCACTTTTACTTCCTTTTTAGGAATAAAAATAATTTCTGGGCTCAGCCTAAGTTTTATTTAACTTATCTTGATCCATAATTTCCTTAGGAAATATAGTCCCATATCCATACATTTAACGCAAAATTAAGATTTTGAATTAATGTATTCTCCCCTCCTTATTAGATTCGATCTTACGAATCTTAATCCATTCTTTATTCACAAGTTTATAAAAATTGAATCTACACACTTAATAATAATATTTAAATCAAATCATTAAACACATAGAATATTTATCTATCCATTTCTTTATTTGTCATTTTACCCTGACTATTTGTCAAGTTAAAATCAATAACTATTTATCCTGATCATAATTTCCTTGAACTCAAATTCCTCATTCAATATTTATTCTAATTTCATGCCTCATTAACTGTAGCACTCTTTATTATCTTATATCTTATACCCTTAGTATTTTAACCAAACTGTGACCTCTATGGTTCAACCACAACATCTCACAATGATGCCTATCGGTTGGAACCCACAACTACACGTCCCTACGAAAAATCCGGCTTTGATGCATTCTCTTTTACTAATTTGTTTTGAAATTCTGTCTTTATATCTTATCACCCCGTCTCTATTTATCGTCTTATTCAAGATGTATTCTCCTTCTCGTGACCTTTTCCTATAACTAATGCTTCTGCATAGAGTTGGCTGAAACTCTTATCTCAATCTTAAATTTATTAAAATCTTTTATCAGTACCTCGTTTTTTCATTTAACTTTTAATATTATTGTTAAATGTTTCCTCCTTCATATATCTCAAACCCAGATACTATTTACACTTATAGTAATCAATTATACCTCTTATTTCTAGATACAACTAATTCATTTATTTGTTTGAATTACTTTATCATAACTAGTAATAATGATATTTTTAATTCATTTCTTTACTTCTCAAATTTATCTCTAACTTTCTTCACTTCAGATTATCAATCCTAGTGATTTATTAAACTATTTTATCTGCTTTGGTTGTCTAATTCACCGCTAATCTCAAATTTCTGATATAAAGTAACCTTAATTACCTTTACTTCTTATTGTTGTTTCAATCAACCAATTACTTCTACCAAGATTATCGAACCCACAACTAATCTTCTTATTTGGATATAAGGTAACCTTAATCATTTTCACTTCCTTTCCTAGCTGACTTTTCATCCTTCACAAATTTCTTCTCGACCAGAAAACTACGATCACCAACATCATCTTTCCCGATTTAGAATATATTTACTATATATCAACAAGTTTTACAGCTTACCTTTTAATTTATATTACTACTATTACCATATAATGCACATATTCCTTAGTCATAAGCCAAAAGATAAAATCTATTATCTTTTACCGAACTTATACTAAAGTTGTAACCTCTACCGTAAATATAGATATATTCACATATACTATTCAAGATACTTTCCAAACATTCTTACTATTACAAATAAATCAAAATCTAACTTTCATCTTAGACATTTCCACTCCCTTCACCTGTTGGTTTGGATTTGAGGCATTGGTTCTCCCTTAGGTTAAGTTTCTGGGTTTTGGGCAAAAAATTTCTATGTGTCCCTCCACCCCGCCATTGAAACACTTAATTCTGATGCACATATTATACTTTCATTGTGGACATCTATTCAAATAATGTCCATTGTTTCCACAAGTAAAACATCGAGCCCCGCTAAAGATACATACCCCTCCGTGCTTCTTCCTATAAAAACAACAACCTTAATCTCTTTGACTGGTGCTACCATTTCCCTTTTTCCCGGAATTAGTTAAAAAAAATTAACATCCCGCTTTCTTTTACGATCTCCCTTCGTTTGACATTATCTTAATACCTCATTTCCTGATTCCTCAGTTCCCTTCAATTTTGATGGTCCTATTAATTTAAAATCCAAGGTAATCCTTAAAGTATTAGGTTCAACTTCTGGTGGATTCCCTGACCTCCATCGTGAGGCATCTAGTAACACATTTACTAACTGTTGAGTTGGATTTATCTCTAACTGATCCCTACTGGCTATTTCCCTTGTGATGCCATTTATCTATAAATAGCAATTAGCATAATAATAAATTAATTTGACAAACAATGTATATATATTCAATTACATTGTATATAGTCCAAGAAAATTGACCAACTAATGATATATATAATTTCACTAGTTTTCTCCCAACGAATTCTTACACTAAGAACATCGTACTATTACAAACTTATAGCTCCTCTACTACCCTCTGTTCTCCTTAGCCTCTCATGCTCTTCATACCCTTCTCTTAACTTAACCTTGATACTATCGATTATCCCTCTTGTGGATATTCAAAATTTCTCTAGCGTCTACTTAAAATCTATATAAATTCTTCTTTTCTGTAATGTTACTCCAATTTCTTTTTCTTTATCTTATGTTGTCCCTCCTTCTTGCTCTATAAGATTTTTATAAAAACTTCAATCTCCCTCTTCACTTATCTCCAACTCCGATACTCTTAATGAGCATTCTCTAAATCTACCACAAATTTATCTTTTATAGCTTCAACTACTTAGTTGTAAACTACTTCTCTTGATACTTCCTCTATTCTATCTTTCAAAACATTCTTCATTACTACAACCTATTATGGTTCAATTACTACCTCAAGTATAACAATCAGCTTTTCTCTCAGTATATATGAATACACTTAACTCCTTCATTTACCAAAAATATCAATTTACTATCATTAACTTATATAACAATCTATCCCTCCAACTTCGGCTGATGAATTTCCTTAATTCATCTCTTACCAACTTAACTTTGGTTTATCTCTCTATTATTGCTCTCTCCCTAATACCAAATCTCTTATTGTGTTCACAATAGTTTCTAAACTCCTTGCCATATCTAACTCCAAATCTCACTCTTCCATGTCACTTCCTAGATCCATCACCATCTCATTTCTTACAACCTTAATCATCTTTATATATTACAAAGACCTTTTATCTCCATATCTCCTCATTTCTTATAACTTCCCTTTGTCTATTCCAGACATTCCTAATATCTCCAAAATATTTCCCTATAATGAGTATGTAACTCATTCCCTATCTCTAAATTTATTTCCTTATTACCTTCACTACAAACTCTCAGGTCATATCCTAAGGTATTCCTACCCTAGTTCTATAACCTACTACTCTCATACCAAATTGTGACGCCCCCAAATTCTCTATTCATTGTAGCCAATTTGGTGCTCACGTAAATATTTTATAAGATAATAATTCCTATAAATCCAAGATTCACAGTACTCATAGTAAATAGTAGTTCTCGTCAGAACAATCATTATAACTAAGTACCCTCACTTGGATATACAGGTTCAATATCTTATAGATATTTCTTCCATACCTATAATTCTTATCTATCTGACCTCCATAGTGTTAATGTTAGAGTTCTTGGAACTGAGTGAAGCACTACCTCAGTGCATCAGAGACCAATGTCTGTTAACACTATCATTCAGATATATAATTCGTATAGATACTGTACACTTCTCTAATACCATTAGAATAACAACTAATAATACACTAAACCAATAATATACCGCTACATTGATTTTAAAAAAATATCATTACTATTACATTATAGTTCTCAACAGGATATCCATGTCTTAAGCCTTTTTATCCACAATACTGGAAACTGCTAGAATATATTCTTTCTATCTGTAAATGAAGAAAATATTTATAGGGATGAACTACAAAAAGCTCAGCAAGTTTTGAACAATAAACGAACGTTATACATATATCAATTTTTAAATAAATGAACAAAAAGTTCAGAGTTTTTCCACATACACCAAATCTAGATTGAATGAACATAAAGTTCAGAGTAGTGCCATAAATATATACCGAGGTTTATCTGCCAAACCCTGCACCATACGAGTTACTGTCTGTCCTATAGACTTAGCAACCCAGGTTAATCCGCTCAACCAAACAAAACAAGGAGTATGCATATCTTCCTCTAAATATTACCTGATCATTGCTATAAATGTCAGAGACAAATCCTCACTGCCAAGGACAACCATAATTGCCCACCGACAGTTCCCCACTGCCAGTACTAATAGTGTCAGTATATATATCGGCACCAAACAAAATTTCTTTTTCACAAACTTGGCTTTTATACATTGGTACTAAACAAAATTGGCTTCTCACAAACTATGCTTTGATATCAAATCAAACATATTTTTCCATAATAATAACTCATATGACTTGGTTATGTTTGAACAAGAATTCATAACCTTTGAATAACAGAAAGCATAAACACTATGTATCACCAGATCATAACTGATAAATATCAAATTTGCATTTAATAAAGTAATTTAAATGAAGCTTGCATTTGAAATATGAGGTTTGCACAAAGTGCAGAAAAAACTTGCTTGCCCGACGATCAACTAATTTATAATACTCAGAACTGTCTACGCAACCTAAATATGTTCATTGTAGTAATTAGAACCAATAACAATTGATATTTAATCAATTTCATAGTGTCTGGGTTGTATTCAATATATATTCAGTGTTTTATAACTTGATCGGATAGTTATTGCATTTTCTTTCGAGTAAATTCTGTCTAAGAGTTTACATATTACTTTAATTATTTATAATAATTTCTAGAGGCTTAAAACCATTTTTCAATGATTAATATTAATTTTGACTAATTTATTAATAATCAAAATGACTTTTGAGTCATTAATATTATTTTAAATAATTAATAATCATTTGTAATGATTTTAAATCATCGTGATTATTTTCAAATAATTTTACTATTATTGATAATGATTTTAAATCATTATTTTCATTTTAAATAATTTAATATTATTTAAAATGATTTATTAATATTATTATCTAATTTATTACCAATTAAAATTGATTTTAGCAATCATTAATATAATTATTTATTATTCATAGTAATTATTAAATCATCAATATTATTTTTAAATAATTTATTATCGCTTGGTAATGATTTTTAAATCATTAGTTTTCATTTATTATTATTTAAAATAAATTATCATCATTTCTATTAATTTATTAATAGATTTATTAATTAATTTTATTGTCATTAATATTCAAATAAATTTAATATTAATAAAAGTTTATTTCAAAATATTAAAACTTATTTATCATAATTTAAAATGTATTTTAGGAATTAATTATTAATTTATAATAATTATTTGGTATTTATTTCTATTTATAATATTATTTTTAAACCAAATTGTCGCTAAAGGTCACTTTTAGTGACAGAACCGTCAGTGTTGGTGTTCTTCACCAACTGAAGAACACGGTAGTCAACGTCCAATAGGTATGTTTGACTGGCTGTAATTCCTAACTACATGTGTTTTTTAATCATGGAAATGGTTCAAAGGTGTAGTAATGATGTAATACTATGGTTATAAACTAATTGGGTGATCTAATTGCATCACATAAGCGAGTTATAGATGGTCAAAATACCCCTTATGGCCTGATTTTGAGTTTCTGGGTAACCCATAAACTCGATCAGTGTCAAAACTCCTACTTCAACATCTAATAACTTGGATCCGACGTATTAGATATGTGTTATAATATAACCATTATATAGTCTACATGTTATACGACCATAATACAACTTTTAATGTGTCAAAGTAACATCAGAAGATCAAGATTTAGCTGGTCAAACTGGTTGTCAGGCGTATCTAAGAACTTCATGGGTTACGTAGAAATTTGGGTAACCAATTTCGAGACCCTACTTTTAATCTATTATATCTTGCTCTCGATTGATGTAATGAGTGATCTATTGGCATGGGCTTGTAGTCTATATGACATAGTTCAACAATATAACACTTATACGATCCATACACTTGTTAGAGTGAAGATCAGAGCCAATAAAGATCTTGTCAGACCATGTTCTTGAAGTTCTGGGTTTTCCAGAAATTGAAAATGTGATCGGTCAACGGGTTTTGACAACTAATATCTTGCAATATATACATCATATGATCCTGTTTTCACTTCTAGATCACTAAGCTCATATCATACTACAATTAGAATACATAAAACAACTCAAACTATTAACAAATTCGGATCTAAGGCGCCTGACATTCGGTTGTTAGGCATACTTTTAGGGTTCTTGACTGTTTATGCAAAATCTTCATTTTGAAGCTTTTAACTATTATAGATTTGTGTTTTAGCAACTCAGATCACTTAATATCATGTTATATCATATATATAAACACTAAATCACAACTTTTAATATAGCATCAAAGATCTAAGGTTAGGGTTTGTGTTTGTGTTCTTACCTTTTTAGACCAATTCTTAATTTATGCTTTCTGATTTTGATCTTGTGTTGCTATGAACTGATTATGGCTCATCTTTTCTCTCTCTCTCACTCTAAATTTCGAAATATGAAGAGAGAGAAGGTATAGGTTGGTTTGCTTAAGAAAGTAAGTAACTTTACTTACTTTTGATCTTTTATTTTGATTCAGGAATCTAATGTTTGCAAAGTGGAAATATAATCTGATCTTGGAACGATTTTAAGGCACATGGAAAATCTAATATAGTGAGTCACCAAGATTTGAAGAAATCTTTTGCTTAAGTTTTAAGCAAAAGGGCATTTTGGTCATTTCGCACATACTAGGGGTATTTTGAACTTTTCCCCCATAACTTGAAGGGTATTTTGGACATCTCAAATATATACCACATATTTACACTTAAGCTTTTAATACTTAGCTTTTGAATTCCCAAATTAGGGTTTGAATATCTGAATTAAGGTTTTGGATTCGCAGAACTAAAATTAGGGTTTACCAATTAGGTTTAGCTATTTCTCACTTGATTTCGCTGATAAATTTTATACGTAATCTACATCCACATACTTATGATAATATTTAATATCACAAACTCTTCATGTTACCCCTAATTAGGGTTAGGGTTCTTTTATCAGGGTTTAGGGTTCCTGAATTAAAAATTAAGGTTTCCCGACATTCGATTAGGGTTTCTAATCCCTTATTAGGGTTTACTAAGTTTATACCCTATCTGATCAATCATTGATAGTTAATTCTTTATCGTATCAACACATATTCATCAATACGATTGTTGTAACTGTATTTTCTACCGAATCCCTATCTAGATTTAGGGTTAGGGTTTCTATTCTCTGTTAAGCACAACTCTACTCATATTTCTTAGTCAATATACAAATTGGCCACTTCTCTAGACTTGTATCATAGATACTTAGCAAAATATTGATAATCAATATAAATATTAAACAAAAAAAATTTATTCGTAAAATTCCGGATCCTCACATATATTGTATAACCCGAATTATTGTCATACCTATATCGAGCAAACATCCATTACTATTCGGAAATCATTTGTATGCCTTAACATTGTTACAAGCATTGGACTTATCGTTTATAAATGCATTATAAAATGGTCTAAGCCTTTGATTCGGCTAGACCATAATCATGTGTTAAGAAAGCTATCCAAACCAATCAATTTGGTGCGGACTCTTGTAAATCTACTGAGATGAACAACCCTCTTAAAAGGGGAAAATTTTATATTGTCGGGGAACTGACATGCGCACATGAGTATGATTAAATGTTATGCATAATGTAGGGTACTTTAGGCGTATCACATGTTGTACTCGTTTATATTGGATTGCAATATAATACTGTTCATTGTAGTAAGAGTTATTAGTCCTTAGTGACTGCTCAGTGTTCATTCTTATTGAACCTTAAAATGAATAAATCCTGAAATTTTGTTGATATCCTTTAGTCTATAGTGACACCAATTGAATACTCTTGATATTTCTTGATATCCTTGATGTGAGACCCCAGATTTTATGAATAAATATTTAATTTTCTCGAAATATTTTTTTAATATTATGGTGTGGATTTGATATAATGTTATAGTTGTGGGTAATATTTATAAATTTTGCAAAGTACGCAAATTATTATATAATAATCATTTGGCTGGGGAATATTCTTTTTGTCGGGGAATATTCATACGACCACACAATCATTGGTGGACCCCACAACGGAAGTACTGTCGTAGTTTGAAAATGACAAAAATATTTTATGAAAATAACGGCAGAGGTTTTACCATTAATACTGTTGAACTACCCAGTAGTAAAAGTACAGTAATACACGTGGTTGCATAGTAGCACACGGTATTGATTATTGATGCTTACGTGATAAGTCAATCAGTTATACTCCATATTACTACAGTAATTGCTACCCCATATCTCTCATATTATTGATTCTATTATTGTCACAGTGTCATCTGTATAATATGTTATATTATTAAATCAATAATTGAGACGACAAAGTTATTCATATTATTAAATTACAATATTTACAAAGGTTCAAGTTCGCCGAGGAGAGGTTTGGTCATCTAATCATTGCTACCAATAAGGAGAAATCCTTATCGGAAAGCCCCCTATGTCCTGGGAACAACCTGGTTGTTAAATATTGTGAGTTATGATATTAATGATGAATAAGTTCGTGTTGATTTAAGATGAAATTGATAGTTCCATTGTGTTGGAATTATTAGTGTTAGTGGAAATCGACATCTATTCCGATGATAATTGCTGTGTGGGGGTTATATTAATAACTTGGGTAATTAATCAGATAAATGAGCAATTAATTGCTACTAATTCACATGTTTATATAACTATTTGTTCACACGTGTGTACTATTGAATCACATTCTTATACTATTAGGGGAGTTGGTGCAAGATTGATAATGCTTGCATGACTAAGTTAAAGATGGAGGTATAGATGGAGGTACTATACCGTAATTTATATTTTCACATGATTATAACTATTGAATCACATGATTGAACTATTGATTCACATGATTTACTATTAGGGGAGGTGGTGCAAGTTTGATAATACTTGCAGGACTAAACTAAAAATGAAAGAAAAATTGGAGGTATTGTACAGTAATTTTTAGAGCCTCAAAACGTGCATTTATCGAAACTATATTTTTCTATTAATAGAAGCTCATTCTTCCTTCATTTCTCACCAATTCACTAAAGCTTTAGAGTCATTATTATAGAGAGAAATTATAGAGAGAAAGAAGAAGAGAAGTCTGCTACCTCACTATTGCAATATCCAGTCTTCTTTTAAGGTAAGGGGTATTATTTCTTTCGTATTCATGAAGAGAGCTATTATTATTCCATCCTTTATTACATTTGAATAACTCGCTTTATCGAAGTACCGCATACATGGTGAAATTCTTCTATTATTACATTCTTTATTATGATGTCGGAATAACTCATGGCGCGGCCAATACCGCATACATGGTGAAATTCTTCTATTATTCCGTTCTTTATTATTCATTCGAGATATCATATCCGTAGCGTTTACGCGGACCGGTTTCATTATTTATTATTCGTCCGAAATATCCTCGTCATGCAAATGCGTTTACGCATGACCTGGTTCCAATATTTATTATTCTGTTGGGAATGACCTGTCTGTGTAGTCTATCACACGCATGGTGAATTCTTCTGTTATTCCATTATTTATTATTCTGTTGGAATAACCTGTCTATATGGATTACCACATGCATGGTGAATGATCCTTTGTATTCATTCCTTATTAAATTATGGAAATGATTTGTTTACGTGGATTATGATGACAGTCATAATATAAGCATTAGACTGTTGATTATGATGAAAGTCATAATAAAATTATTGGACTGATGAAAATCATGGGTATATGTAGTATTAGTAAGTGTTATGATGATTTATGTTGTGAAAACATGAAAGTTTTTTAGAAATCACAAAGGGTTGAAAATCAGATTTTGGTGAAAATGGAACATGAAATTCAATTGACCATATCTCCTATTATATTTTGAATTTTTGATCCAAGTGGAATCACTGGAAAAGGTGTTGTAGATTTTTGTGTGGACTGTTTTTAGCAAAGGAGTCAAAAGCTGCAAAATAGCTAAAAACTACTGCCTAGAAAAATAAAAGGGCTGTTTCGGCCACTTAATTTATGAGAAAAATTTCAGCCTTTTTGGACATGAAAGTATATGTTATAAAGAACCACCTGTCCAAAAATGAGCTCATTCCGACTTAAAATGAGCAAGTTATGACCATTTCAATATTTAGGTTTTTCCGACGAAAAATACTATAACCGGACTTCTATAACTCCGATGACCATAAAATTTAAACGGAAGCTCATGCTAACATGTGTAAGATCCTACCAAGATTTGGGAATTTTTGGAGTTAAACTTGAGGTAGCTAATTTCTTAAGGAATTAATTAGAAATTAATTGTTGAAAAATAGTAAAAGAATTTTAAAAATTCTGAGAAAAATATATGTTTATTATGGGACTATATTCTGCTAAATCCTAGAAAAGAAATATTTTTGGGACTGATTTGGTATTTTTCATGAAAATAGTTTAGTTACGAACATATGAGTTAAATATATTATGTGAAGTTGAAAAATTAGTAAATAAGATTTTATGGCTTGAAAATCCTATATAGGGTATATGCAGATTTTTGATGAAGGATTTGATCATTGGTGATGAAATCTTATGAGTATGGCATTTTGAATGATTAAATGCATTATGTGTTAAAGTGTAAACGATTGAAATAAATTGTTTATAAGTTTAAGAAGATATTAAAATATTGTTATAATATTAATAATATTAGATTATGAGTTTATTAGGTGGTTGATAATATTTGGATAAATTTAAAGTCTTTAATATTTATCCTTGCTTTCGTTTGATAAATGCTTATATCATTGTCATCATCCTCATGTTTATATGGTGATGAAAGTTATCTTTGACTTACGTGCAAAGATGGACTGTTGATTATTGAATTGTATATCTTTGGCTTACGTGCAAAGTTAGACTGTTGATTATTGGTTTTATAGTTACATATCTTTGGCTTACGTGCAGAGATGGACTTTGTATGATTATGACCAGGTATCATTCGGTATAATCATGACCTCTAATGTTATAATCGATGTGGTAAAAGTCCTAAGTGGCCTGTAGTGCATTGATGGACAGTTTTTGGTATGATTATGACCAGGGGTTATTCGGTATAGTCATGACCATTGATGATTTAATGAATATCCTTGGCCCGTAGTGCAGGGATGATTCGATGTTGTGGTTTATTTATTAAGCTGAGTCTCATCGATTAAGTTGATGAAAAACTTTTTAAATCATAGAAAATAGTAGATTTTATTCTCTACTTGACTCTTTTATTGGATTGCATGTTCCGCTGTAGTTAAACTTGATGTCTATTATATTTGATCAGTTTAACATTGTTGAAGACTAATGATAATTTATTCTGCATTATCTTAGTCATAATATTTCTTACTAGGCTAGTTGAGCTCACCCTTTCTTTCAATGTTCTCTTCAGGAAATGAGAATATTGTTGGGACGAGTCGGGGAACGGAGTGATGGTCCAGATGATAGCATTAGTAGTCCTCATTATTTTGTTAAATAGTGTGACAATAAATGTAATGAGGACTCCATTGAGTGTGGATATTGTCTAGATGACAATATTCTTATTAAAACTCTCAGTTTATGTTTTGTCATATAATACACGACAGTTGTATTTGTATTTTTGTACCATGTATTTGGCGACTCAAGATGGGTGATGTATACCTATTTTGGGGGCGTCACAGTTGGTATCAAAGCCATAGAAAAGAGCCCCGATCCTTTCATTTTTGACTTCCTTGTGTGGAATGCACCGAAGCCAGACTTTCCGAAGGGGACGACGTGAATAACGGCGGCAAGTTGTTAGGTATCAATGTGACGTGCTATCCAAGTCTTGGATGAGGGTTGCAGTTTTGAATGATATTTCTATCGTTAATAAATTTCCTGGCGTATTCTGAAGACTTCTTAGCCTACCCCTAGAGCGTGAAATCGAATTTTGTACAGACCCCAGTACAAAACCCCATTTCTAAAACCCTTAAATATTTCTTCAACTAAAATGAACGTAACATGCACGAAAGACGTTGGCTCGAGCTGTTGAAGATTACGATTGTACCATTCAATACCATCGTGGAAAAGCGAACGTTAGTGGTGGCGTTGAGTAGAAGATCGTATGCGTTTACGAAAAGCGAATATCTGAACCACATGAAGATAACGAATATCTACGAGTATAATCGACTTTAATCGATAAAGTTAAAGCCGCTTTCAAGCTAAATACTCGTGAAATATAAATGTGAAGAAGAAGGTTTAAGAGGGCGTTATTCTAGAAGCAAGAATCGATGAAGAGAGAAAATTTCAACCCTCGATTTTATTGGCCCATTTGAAATCCATGATCGAGTAGGAACTGTGGCCTATAGACTCGTTTTATCGCCAAGTATGTCGCGTGTTCATAACATTTTTCACGTATTGATGTTACGTAAATATGTGGACGACCCGAACCACATTATTGATTTAGAACCAGACGAAATAGTGGATAATTTAACGTATGATGATGTACCTGTTAAAATCCTGGAATATATTCTACGCTTAAAGGTTATACATCAAGAGTTAGAATCTGATGAAGAGTCCTCATTTGTTTGGTGTACAAGGTACGTACGTAAATTTCGAGGGCGAAATTCCATAAGGATGGGAGATTGTGAGATCCCAGATTTTATGAATAAATACTTAATTTTCTCAAAATATTTTTTTAATATTATGGTGTGGATTTGATATAATGTTATAGTTGTGGGTAATATTTATAAATTTTGCAAAGTAGGCAAGTTATTATATAATATTCATTTGTCCAGGGAATATTCTTTTTGTCGGGGAATATTCGTACGACGACATAATCATTGGTGGACCCCACAAATCTTGTAACCGCCGTAGTTTAGAAAATGACAAAATATTTCATGAAAATAATGGCGGAGGTTTTACTGTTAATCTTTGTTGAACTATCCTAGTAAAGAAATCTGATGAATCTGCTGTGGTTCCATAGTAGCACACGGTATTGATTATTGATGCTTACATGATAAGTCACTCAGTTATACTCCATTATTACTACAGTAATTGCTACATCATATCTCTCGTATTATTGATTCTATTATTGTCACAGTGTCATCTGTATAATATGTTATATTATTAAATTAATAATTGAGACGATAAAGTTATTCATATTATTAAATTGCAATATTTACAATGTCTAGAAGTTCTGTCAAGGAGAGGTTTGGTCATCTAATTACGCGCCAATAAGGAGAAATCCTTATCGAAAAGCCCCCTCTATCCTGGGAACGACCTGGTTGTTAAATATTGTCAGTTATGATATTAATGATGAATAAGTTCGTGTTGATTTAAGATAAAATTAATAGTTCCATTGTGTTGGAATTATTAGTGTTAATGGAAATGGACATCTATTCCGATGATAATTGATGTCTGGGGGTTATATTGATAAATTGGGTAATTAATCGGATAAATGAGCAATTAATTGCTACTAATTCACATGCTTATATAACTATTTGTTCACATGTGTGTACTATTGAATCACATTCTTATACTATTAGGGGAGTTGGTGCAAGATTGATAATACTTGCATTACTAAGTTAAAGATGGAGGTATAGATGGAGGTACTATACCGTAATTCGTATTTTCACATGATTATAACTATTGAATCACATGATTGAACTATTGATTCACATGATTTAATATTAGGGGAGGTGGTGCAAGTTTGATAATACTTGCAGGACTAAATTAAAAATGAAAGAAAAGTTGGAGGTACAATTATTGTAATTTTTCGAGCCCCAAAACGTGCAATTATCATATCTATATTTTTCTATAAATAGAAGCTCATTCTTTCTTCATTTCTCAGCAATTCACTAAAGCTTTAGAGCCATTATTATAGAGAGAAATTATAGAGAGAAAGAAGAAGAGAAGTCTGCTACCTCACTATTCCAATATCCAGTCTTCTTTTGAGGTAAGGGGTATTATTTCTTTCGTATTCACGAAGAGAGCTATTGTTATTCCATCCCTTATTATTTTGTTGGAATAACCTGTTTATGCGAAGTACCGCATACATGGTGAAATTCTTCTGTTATTCCATTTTTCATGATTATGTTGGAATAACATGTTTATCTGCAATCTGCATACATGGTGAAATTCTTCTATTATTCCGTTCTTTATTATTCGCCGAATATCCTCGTGCGTGCGTTCTTATTAGGGAAGTGGTTCCATTATTTATTATTCTGTCAGAATATCTTTTCTGTGCATTTACGCCGGACCTGGTTCCATTATTTATTATTCTGTCGAAATATCCTGTCTGTGCATTTACACATGACCTGGTTCCATTATTTATTATTACATTGGGAATAACTTCATGCATGCGATCTATCGCATTTATGGTGAATTCTTCTGTTAATCCATTCTTTATTATTCTGTTGGAATAACCTGTCTATATGGATTACCACATGCATGGTGAATGATCCTTTGTATTCATTCCTTATTAAATTGTGGAAATAATCTGTTTACGTGGATTATGATTAAAGTCATAATATAAGCATTGGACTGTTGATTGTGATGAAAGTCATAATAAAATTATTGGACTGATTAAAATCATGGGTATATGTAGTATTAGTAAGTGTTATGATGAGTTATGTTGTGAAAACATGAAAGTTTCTTAGAAATCACAAATGGTTGAAAATCAGATTTTGGTAAAAATGGAACATGAAATTCAATTGACCATATCTCCTATTATATTTTGAATTTTTGGTTATGGTTGAGTTCTAGAGTTAGATCTATGAGTCTTCTAACTTATCCAAGTGGAATCACTGGAAAAGGTGTAATAACCCGAGATTTTCTATATAAAATAAATAAGAAAATTTGCGTATAAAATTTTTATTTATTTATTTAATGACAAGAATAAGTGTCTAGTAATGTGAACGATAAATGCGAATATATTTATTACTTGAAAAATTAGAATAATTTTAGAATTATTAATTACCACAAATTATATTGTTATGGTAATTAATTTCTGTAAGTCGAATTGTTTTTATTAATTATTTTCCATGACAACGTGATTGGAAATAATATATGAAGTGATAATTAGAATTATATAATAAATATTTTATTATATGATTTGTTCAGAATATTTAAGTTAATTATTTTAACTTGATTATTGATGTTGTGTAAGAAAGAGAATTCAGATATGAGATCCAAACTCTGGATTGGGATTGTGATCAAGAGATGAGAATAATAATATTATATTATTTATATAATGATTTTACAGTACTATAAATATGTACTGTATAGGTGTGGACAGATAATGATGGTTAATTACGGTAAATTAGGTCATAACATATTACTGTGCTGTGAAACCCTAATTATTAAACTCAATTATGAGATAAAATTGGGTAGTACTTGCGTTATATGAATTCTACCGTGAATTAGAATTTCTGTAATTAGAAGAAACCCTAATTGCTGTTTTATGATGATAATTAGGAAAAACCCTAATTATTATTTGAAAACCCTAATTGGTTGAAAATTAGAATCGTAATTATTGTGTTAGTAAATTATACAGTTAATTAGGAAACCCTAATGGTTAATTAGGAAACCCTAATTGATAATGTTAAGAAACCCTAATTTTCTATTAGAAACCCTAATTTTAATTTATTGTGTTTAATTAAAGATTTTATTGTACAATTATTTTAAATTGTCAAAACTTAGAAATTATTTGGGAAAGTGTAAGATATACAATCTAATGATTAAATCCTAGATTTAATTACCTTGGACAAGAATGCCCTTGAGGTTATAAGGAAAATTACCAAAATGCCCTTTTTGGTCTTATTAGTGTATTATTAGTTACATTGTTGCTAGAATCTTTGCAAGAGCTAGCCACCCACTTTATTCTAGAATCTACCATGGCACTATACCATTACCCATCAATAATCAGCCCCTACATTGATTGATTCAATCAATTATATAATTAAGGGAGAGAACTAAGCATTTTGTACACTAGAATTTTACAAACTCTCAAACCAAACTCTCTCAAGCTCTTAGCTCCGAAAATCTCTTGCTTATACACTCCTAAACACAGCCCCACGAACACAAACAGCAAATCATTAGCCAAAATCGTAAAATCAAAGCTTAGAAAAGGTATAAACTCTAAGCAGATTTTTCTCAAATTTTGGTGTTAGATGTTATGTTTAAATGTTAGAACATGCGATTATAGTGTCTAAGGATGATCTGGGTTGCTAGATGTTGATTCCATAACATTTAGAAGCTCGGATTTGAAGATTCCAAAAATCGAAATTTTGTAAACCGTGATTTTTTTGGCAAATGTCAAGCCTTATATCTCCGTGATATTTAATGTGTTTTGTGTTCTAAAAGTTTTTATGTGTATCTTGTTATGTGGTCTTTAATCTCCAAAAGGAATCAGGTCCATATCTATTGTGTATTAAAAGTTATTTAAGGTCAAAGTCCATTGACCAAGATTAACCGGACAATTTCGCCAAATTTTAACTTTCTCATTGATTTTTCTGACAAGGTTTGACCATACTTTAGCTGCTTGATTTCTTGTTTTTATGATAGTTTTAAGTGATATATCTGTAATCCTACATGTCGTCTACAACCTGAAACTTATAGATCACAAAAAAAAAGTTCATGTGTTGAGAGTTATGAAGATCACAAGTTGCCATCTTGAGCTGTTCTTCACCCAGAAAATGAAGAACAGCCTCTGACAGCTACTTTGAAGGCTTAGATCTCGTTGGTATGATGTTTTTTTGCCATTTTTCTTGTTGTATCGTGTAGTCTTACATTTGTATTACAAGATCCAAGTTATATCTTGCCCAGAAACTTCATAGATTAAGATTTATTCATGGTCAAAGTAGCCTACTCGGCTACTGACTATGAAGATCTAGGCTTGAGGAAGAACAACTATAGCGACAGTTTATTTATGAAATTAATTATTTTAATTAAATAATTACAGAAAATTAGATTTAAATTATTAAAAATACAAAATAAATTATTAAAAATTATTTTAAAGTCCGAAAAATAGTTTTTAATTATTTTAAGTATATTTCATAAATATTTAATATTTTTGAAATATAAAAGGTATTTATTTATTTAATTATAATATTAAATAAATGATTTAAAAATAGTTTTAATTCATGAAAAATCATGAAAAAATATATTATGGTATAAGAAAATATTTTAAGTTATTTTCCATGACTTTTAATATTTTGTGATGAATTTCATTAATTAATTATATATTAATGATATTAAAGTTATTTATTGATTATATTAAATAATTAGTTTAAAAATTATTTTAATATTTTAAAAATCATTTTAAATGAAAATAAAGTGTTTAAAGATATTTTAAGTTATAAAATATAACTTTCAATATTTAGAAGATAATTTCATTAATAATTATATATTAATGATATTTAGTTAATGATTTGTGATATTTAGTTTATTTAATATTTATATTAAATAAATAGTTTAAAAATGGTTTTATTTATTTAAAAAATCATTTAAAAAAGGATATTAAGGATTTAAAAATATCTTAAGTTATAATCAATGACTTTTAATATTTGGATAAATAATACAATATTATTAATAATAGTATTGTTTGATGTTTAAATCATTTAATTATGATTCCGATGTTTGAAAATGCATGATAAATTTTAATAAGTGTTTAAAAATTATTTGAAGTCATTTAAAAATAAAATGACTGATATTTACAGATGTTGAGGTATAGAATAAGAGTCTTAGACTCAAGATTTACCGATAAAGTCAAGCTTAAGACGATTACAAATGTCAGAAATTTATCTGAACTTAGATATTTGACTGTATTAATGATCGTTTATGATGTAATGACTGTTAGAGATGTGTGATAATGTGATTAGACTATGTACTGACTGTAATAGACAGTACTATGTGTTATGATATATTGTTCTAATCGAACGATTGATCTGATTAATGATAGGTTGTGATATAAAGAGATAGAACCTAAGTTGAGATTTGTAATCAGCGAATCAGGCAAGTATCTTACCTTTGCATTTCCTTTATGCAATGGACATGAGTAAGAAGTTTCAGAATTATTCTATTCCCTGCATGCATTATGTACGCTTTGATTATCAACATGTTAATTCGGATATATATATTACGTTAAGTTAATTTCTAAATGGTTATACAAGTGTCCCCACTTGGATAATCATAGCATTTATTCACATGTTGATACACTTTTGTCAATTACCCGTATATATATATATATATTGAATTACATATTATTGTTGAGCAAGATTAAAACCTTCTAGTTTGGAACCGGATATGTATGAACATCCCTATATGGGAAAATTTTTGCGCCCAAGGCGGATAGAGTGAACGATGAATTTCGTTCAGGTTATGTAGTATTGATCAATACAGAGTACAACGGGGCTGATCACCCTCTGTGACCATAAGTTATGACAGTTTGCGGATGGATTTCTGCTAAACCTTTTCAAAAATGAAAAGAATGTTCATAGTATGTTTCTTAAACCCTATTCATGGATAGAGCCAAAGCCAAATTTAAAGAATTTGAAAGAGAGTTGTTATGTGAATTTTTTATCAGTACAGATTACTTCACAACTTTCAATTCGTTGTAGAAGTGTTATGTAAAGAGAATACTTATATTCTTTCAGCTTATATATATAATTGCTATTACTTGCTGGGCACTCAAATGCTCATCCTTGCTTAAATTAAATGTTTTCAGTTATGTATGAGAAACCTGAAGGCTCAGGCACGAACAAGGGGAAAGAAGAGCTGTTCGAATGAATTTATATTATGAGTTAATGGTTATAGTTGTATTGGTATCTATTCAAGTATTATAAGGAATGTATTTGAAGGTCTCGTAACTGGGAAGTAAACTTTGATGTATGTAAATTAAGTTTGAATGTAATATTACTATTGTATTATTCAGCTTATAGAAATGGTATCGTGAAGCACCGAGTTCGGGTTTCAAGTACTCGGATTTGGGGGCGTCACAAAAGGTGTCATAGATTTTCGTGTGGACTGTTTTTAGCAAAGGAGTCAAAAGCTGCAAAATAGCAAAAAACTACTGCCCAAAAATTTAAAAGGGCTATTTCGGCCACTTAATTTGAGAGAAAAATTCCAGCCTTTTGGGACATGAAAGTATATGGTATAAAGAACCTCCTGTCCAAAAATGAACTCATTCCGACTTAAAATGAGCAAGTTATGACCATTTCAATATTTAGGTTTTTCCGACAAAAAATGCTATAATCGAAGTTCTATAACTCTGATGACCATGAAATTTAAACTGGAATCTCATGTTAACATGTGTAAGATCATGCCAAGATTTGGGAATTTCTGGAGTTAAACTTGAGGTAGCTAATTTCTTAAGGAATTAATTAGAAATTAATTTTTGAAAAATAGTAAAAGAATTTTAAAATTTTCGAGAAAAATATATGTTTATTATGGGACTATATTCTGCTAAATCCTAGAAAAGAAATATTTTTGGAACTGATTTGGTATTTTTCATGAAAATAGTTTTGTTACGAAGATATGAGTTAAATATGTTATGTGAAGTTGAAAAATTAGTAAATAAGGTTTTATGGCTTGAAAATTCTATATAGGGTATATGCAGATTTTTGATGAAGGATTTGATCATTGGTGATGAAATCTTATGAGTATGACATTTTGAATGATTAAATGCATTATGTGTTAAAGTGTAAACGATTGAAATAAATTGTTTATAAGTTTAAGAAGATATTGAAATATTGTTATAATATTAATAATATTAGATTATGAGTTTATTAGGTGGTTGATAATATTTGGATAAATTTAAAGTCTTTAATATTTATCCTTGCTTTTGTTTGATAAATGCTTATATCATTGTCATCATCCTCGTGTTTATATGGTGATGAAAGTTATCTTTGACTTATGTACAAAGATGGACTATTGATTATTGAATTGTATATCTTTGGCTTACGTGCAAAGATAGACTGTTGATTATTGGTTTTATAGTTGTATATCATTGGCTTACGTGTAGAGATGGACTTGGAATGATTATGACCAGGGATCATTCGGTATAATCATGACCTGTAATGTTATAAACGTTGTGGTAAAAGTCCTCAGTAGCCTGTAGTGCATTGATGGACAATTTTTGGTATGATTATGACCAGGGGTTATTCGGTATAGTTATGACCATTGATGATTTAATGAATATCATTGGCTCGTAGTGCAGGGATGATTCGATGATGTGGTTTATTTATTAAGTTGAGTCTCAGCGATTAAGTTGATGAAAAACTTTTTAAATCATAGAAAATAGTAGATTTTATTCTCTACTTGACTCTTTTAATGGATTGCTTGTTCCGCTGTAGTTAAACTTGATGTCTATTATATTTTATTAGTTTAACATTGTTGAAGACTAATTATAATTTATTCTGCATTATCTTAGTCATAATATTTCTTACTGGGCTAGTTGAGCTCACCCTTTCTTTCATTGTTCTCTTCAGGAAATGAGAATATAGCTGGGACTAGTCGGGGAACGGAGTGATGGTCCTGATGATAGCATTAGTAGTCCTCACTATTCTGTTAAATAGTGTGACAATAAATGTAATGAGGACTCCATTGAGTGTGGATATTGTCTAGATGACAATATTCTTATTAAAACTCTCAGTTTATATTTTGTCATATATTACACGACAGTTGTATTTGTATTTTTGTACCATGTATTTGGCGACTCATGTAAAATCCCAAATTTTACGAATAAAGATTTAATTTTCTCAAAATATTTTTTTTAATATTATGGTGTGGATTTGATATAATGTTATAGTTTTGGGTAATATTTATAAATTTTGCAAATTATGCAAGTTGTTGTATTATATTCGATTGGTCAGGGAATATTCGTTTTAGCAGGGAATATTCGTACAACGGCCCAATCATTGGTGGACCCCACAACGGAATTATTGTCGGATTGAGAAAATGACAAAAATATTTTTATGAAAATAAAGGCGGAAGTTTTACAGTTATCTTTGTTGAACTACTCCTGGTAGTAAAATTACGATGTCTGGCGTGGTTGCATAAGTAGCACTACAGTATTGATTATTGATGCTTACGTGAGAAAACACTCAGTTTTGTTCAATTATTGCTACAGTAATTGTTGCATAGTATCTCACTTTATTTGATTCAATTATTGCCGATTCTTATATTATATATATAAGTTTTTTTTTATTAGTATTATTAGTGTAATAAAATAGAGAAGTTTTTTATATAAAACATAATACTTTTATAATTGCTTTATTGTGCAATAATTAGAATATATTATATTCTATTATGCATAGTATTTGGCATAGTAAAATCTTTTTATATAAAATGTAATACTTTTATAAAGTTATTTGTTTTATTAGACAATAATTAAAATATATTATATTTTATTATGCATAGTGTTGCATAGTGCCTGCATAGTATTTTGCATAGTAAAATCTTTTTATATAAAACAGAATACTTTTATAAAGTTATTTGTTTTATTAGATTATAAATAGAATATATTATATTTTATTTAAAAGATTTTGTTTTATTAGAATATTTTATTAAATCAATCTGGACCGTCCGTTTAAAATTAAATCAATCTGGACCGTTCATGAATTAGTTACTATGCAGTCCATTCTCCTATAAATAGAAGCTCATTCCTTCATTATTCTTACGAATTCACTGAAACTCTAGAGAGAGAAACTATAGAGAGAGTTCTTCTTGAGCATATTTCTTTAGAGTTTAAGAAAGCTTTGAGCATAGTGCAAGTTTTCTTCGAGTATATCCTCGCCCTACCAGTCGGAGTACTCTTCTTTCAAAGGTAAGGGATATTATTTGTTGTACACGTAAGGGGTATTATTTCTTTTGTATTCATGAAGAGAACTTCTGTTATTCCATTCTTTATTATTTTGTTGGAATAACCTGTATATGCGGTCTACCCTATACTTAGTGAAATTATTCTGTTATTTCATTCTTTATCATTATGTTGGAATAACATGTCTATGCGAAGTACCGCATAAATGGTGAAATTCTTTTGTTATTCGATTCTTTATTATTATGTTGGAACATCCCGCTTGCGATTCTAATTTCTTTGACTGGTTTCGTTATTTATTATTCTGCTTAATATATCACATCGTCTGCGTTCTGGCAGGACCGGTTCCATTATTTATTATTCGCCGAATATCCTCATGCGTAAGCTTACGCCTTCTGGTTCCATTATTTATTATTCGCCGGAATATCCTCGTCATGCATGCGTTTACACGGACCGGTTCCATTATTTATTATTCTGCTGAATAACCTCGTCTGCGTGCGATCTATCGCACGCATGGTGAATCCTTCATTATTCCATTCTTTATTATTCTATTGGAATAACTCATACATGTGGATTACCACATGCATGGTGAATGATCCTTTGTATTCATTCCTTATTAAATTGTGGAAATGATCTGTATACGTGGATTACCGCATGACGGGTGAAAATCCATTTGCAGTTTCATATATTTTATTATACTAAGTTGGTTAAAGCTTTGGCTTCTATATTCCTTGAAATTAGTGGAATATCCTGGATATTTGCGTTTCATCCAGTATCTTTTCGTGGAAATATTCTTCTGAGCATTCTTAAATTTTACTCTACAAAGCAGTATCATGTTGACAATTTGGACATTATTGGTTCTTGGATAAATTAATTCTTGAACTTGTTTTATTGAATTATTATGTCATTGTCATCATCTTCATGTTTATATTATGTTGAAAGTCATCTGTGGCCTGTATTGCATAGATGGACTTGGTATGATTATGACTGTGGATTATTCTAAGATAATCATGACCGCAATGTTACAAATGATGTGGAAAAAGTCCTCATTGGCCCGTAGTGCATTGATAGATGCTTTTTTGTATGATTATGGCTATGGATTCTCTTGACCAAGGAGCAAAGATGAATTGTTTTATGGCATGATCAGACTGTTGATGAAAACACGATTATCTTTGGCACAGTAGTGCATGGATAATTCGTGGTCGTGATACTAAATAATATCCTCGGCCTCAGAGCGGGGATGATTTGATGATGTGGATTATTTATTAAGTCGAGTCTCAAATGATAAAAGTGATGAAAACTTTTTTAAATCATAAAAGATAGTAGATTTTATTCTCTACTCGACTCTTTTAATGGATTGTTTGTTCCACCGCAGCTTAAACTTGATGTCTATTGTATTTTATCAGTCTAACATTGTTGAAGACTAATGATAATTTATTCTGTAGTATCTTAGTCATAATATTTCTTACTGGGATAGTTGAGCTCACCCTTTCTTTCACTGTTCTCTTCAGGAAATGAGAATATAGCTGGGATGAGTCGAGGAATGGAGTGTTGGTCCGAGATGGTGTCTTAGTAGTCCTCACTATTCTGTGAAATAGTGTAATAATAAATGTAATGAGGACTCCATTGAGTGTGGATATTATCTAGATGACAATATTCTTATTAAAACTCTCAATTTATGTTTTATTATATTGTACACGACAGTTGTATTATTAAGTTGTATTTGTATTTTTGTACCATATATCTGGCGACCCAAGATGGGTGATGTATACCTATTTTGGGGGTGTCACAGTTGGTATCAAAGCTTAGGGATATGATCCATAGCTGAGATGTGAGACAAGAAATAGGAGGGGAGAGATGGGGAATTCCTTCTCTAGTATGACCTACCTAAGTTTATTTGGTATTTAATTGGTCGGTCAGAGTATAGTGATAATATGTTGCATGTCAATTAACCCTTGTTTTGTGGCAGTATTTGAAAATGGCATCCGAGAATGTTGAGAACATCAATGGAGCACAGGAGACCGTTGAGTCTCCACAGATCAATAACCAGGACAACGTGCATCAGGAAGGCGACAATCCTCATGCAAACAACAACACTAACCAATTGATGAACGATAGAATGTTCCGAGGCTTCATGCAATTTATGCAACATCAAAGAGAGCGGCTCTGCTCAAAATGCGTGTAAACACAGAAACTCTCGAACTGGTCACCGCTAAATGCCTCAAGGAGCCGGACCACCGGAGTTTATTGGAGAGCCAAAACCACTTAAGGCTGAAGCCAAAACCTGTTAAAATTCTGGAATATATTCTACGCTTAAAGGTTATACCTCAAGAGTTAGAATCTGATGAAGTGTCCTCATCTGTTCGGCGTACAAGGTACATATGTAAATTTCGAGGGCGAAATTTCATAAGGAGGGGAGATTGTAAAATTCTAAATTTTACGAATAAAGATTTAATGTTCTCAAAATATTTTTTTTAATATTATGGTGTGGATTTGATATAATGTTATAGTTGTGGGTAATATTTATAAATTTTGCAAATTATGAAAGTTGTTGTATTATATTCGATTGGTCGGGGAATATTTCTTTTAGCAGGGAATATTTGTACAATGACGCAATCATTGGTGGACCCCACAACAGAATTATTGTCGGATTGAGAAAATGTCAAAATTATTTTTATGAAAATAAAGGCGGAAGTTTTACCGTTAATACTGTTGAACTACTCGGCCAAGGGAGCAAAGATGATTTGTTTTATGGCATGATCAGGAGCGTTGATGAAAACATGATTATCTTTGGCCCGTAGTGCATGGATAGTTTGTGGTCGTGATACTAAATAATATCCTTGGCCTGTAGTGCAGGGATGATTTGATGATGTGGATTATTTATTAAGCTAAGTCTCAGCGATACAAGTGATGAAAAACTTTTTAAATCATAAAAGATAATAGATTTTATTCTCTACTTGACTCTTTTAATGGATTTGTTCCGCTGCAGTTAAAGTTGATGTCTATTGTATTTTATCAGTCTAACATTGTTGAAGACTAATGATAATTTATTCTGTATTATCTTAGTCATGATATTTCTTACTGGGCTAGTTGAGCTCACCCTTTCTTTTACTGTTCTCTTCAGGAAATGAGAATATAGCTGGGACGAGTTAGGGAACGGAGTGACGGTTTGAGATGGTGTCTTAGTAGTCCTCACTATTCTGTGAAACAGTGTAATAATAAATGTAATGAGGACTCCATTGAGTGTGGATATTGTCTAGATGACAATATTCTTATTAAAACTCTCAATTTATGTTTTATCGTATTGTATACGACAGTTGTATTATTAAGTTGTATTTGTATTTTTGTACCATGTATCTGGCGACCCAAGATGGGTGATGTATACCTATTTTGGAGGCGTCACAACTCAAGATGGGTGATGTATACCTGTTTTGGGGGCGTCACACTTGAACTATCAATTATTGTTATACCCTTGAAGATTCAAATGTTATAACTGCTTATTCTCTTGCTATATTACTTGCTGGGCAAACTTGTTGCTCATTCTTGCTTCTCTAAAAACATTACAGTTAAGGCAGAGCAAGGCGGTACATCGGGAAAGGACAAGGGAAAGGGCAATGCCATAGAATAACTTAGTCCTTTAAGTGTAGAAGTATTATTTTTATTGTTATGATTATTATGATGTATTTAAGGATGATTAAGTTATGTTTAAGTTTAATCACTGGATTGTTGTAGTAATGGTTACGGTACCTTGGGATGCGAAGATTTATATTATATCAATGTAAATTATTCTATTTATCTCCGTTGTTAATGATTTTAGTATGAAATTAGAAAGTAGCTCGTGATGAATCAAATTCGAGATATGAGTGTCTGAATTTGGCGGCATCACAGGAAAAACCTTAGGTAGTAGCCTTTTAGAAGATTGAGAACATAATGGTGATAAACTCTTATCGAGTTTTAAGAAATGAATTCCTTAATTCATTGAAGATAATAAAATACTTTACGTGCTTATGTGATAAACTTATGTGCTCGCGAGTATCATGTTCGAGGATCTAGTTGAGCTGGGAGGAGGAACCTCGAGTGCCTAGAGAGGAGGAGCCCCGAGACATTTATGTTGTCCGAGAGTAGTTGGTATAGAGAGAGCCATCTCCATTGATCACTGTTGTGGGTCAAGAGCATTAGCCTGAGACTGATCTGGAGGACAACCCTGAGGAGGAAGATGAGTTTCCACCAAACTCTATTTGCAGCTCAGATGTATGACGAGGTGTATGCCTGTAACATTAAACTTTAGGATAGAGTCGGAGAGAATTGGAGGAGCTGATAGATGAACGCCAGACCACTATAGGTCAGAAAAATAAGGAAATACGGGGTCTTGATGTGACACCCCCAAATTCGGGTACTCCATTCCCATAGGATTTGGTGCTCACTATTCAAAACTATTACATCTAACTACCCATAATAAAGGATAAATACATAATTTAAATAGCTTAAACAATAATGTTTCTCATTAAAGGGTTATATCCATTTAAAATAATCCCAGGTAATCTAACCTTAAACTATTACATAAGTCTGCGGAATACATCACATAAATAAATTAAGTCTTATAATATAATTCATCCAAATAAATTCTCATAAATCATCATCACTTAAACATCTTGCCCTTTCCTTTGCTGGAAGATGGCTCATCGACTTTCTCGACTTTAGTTGCAGTGTTTAAATGCAAGAGTGAGCAAACAATTGCTCACTGATATAAATAATAATAATAATAATAATAACATGAGTTTGGACAACGAATGCTAAATAGTGGTGAACTTGTTCTACGAATCAAAAATAGAAAACAAGTTCGAGTTTAATATCTGAGGGTCTTATGACCATGAACTATGTCCCCGATAATTACGTATTATTACATCATCCGTAATAGTCATTTAGACTATACAGACCCTTCTTTATGTACTTAAGGGGATCAGCCATTTGTACCATGTATTGTGCACAAACATCTAAACGTTAGCACGTACATAATCCTCTATATCAGGGTTGTTCATCTCAGTTTGAATTTAGAATTTCTGCACTAAAGAAAGTTTAGTTTGGAACCAGCTTATCAATTGTTCTAGAATTTTAGAACACTATTCAATTATAGATTACTCCAATCAATAAGAGTTTGATTGCTACATGAAGGTTCGACACAATAATATAGAATTGAACAAGGTTATTTAAGTCAAAGATTGAATAACAACTATGGACATTTTAATAGACATGGTATATATGCAAGGTACTACATCCAAAAGAGTTAGGAAAACCTCATTTGAAATAATGAATTAAAACAGTATATGCTTTGAATAGCAATTACAAGAATTATGTGACAACCAGAATTTTTATAAGTTATTAAAATAGGAATTTAATAATTAAAATTCTTATTATGAGATGTTTTGAGTTTGAGTATGTATATATATCGTCTTATATATTTTGAAATATGTGATCTGGTGTGTGAGAAAAATATATTCATATATTGGGAAAGTGAGGTTTAATAGTTGAGTTAACTATTGAAGGAATTAAATGAATTTTGTAATTAATCTTAAATATTTATTGAATTAAATAAATATTTTAAATAATTTATTTATTGAGAAAATAAATAATTTATGAAATTGTGGTATAATAATTTAGTTACGTGTGTGATATATTAAGTTAAAGCAAAGGTAAATTAATTCTTTGAAGATTTAATTTAATGAATTAATTAAATTAAATGAGTTGTTTAATATTAAAGAAAATAAGTAAATTAAATAAAGCGATGTTTAAGTCTAATTTATTAATTAAATTAGATATATGATTATTTATTAAACATCAGAAGAATTATAATAAAAATTATAGTTATCATTGTAAGTTATGTAAATTGGTTACAGGTGTAGCAAATAAAAACTATATAGTATAATATTATTAAAATAATCTAGTATAGAAGAAATTGTGTGTAACCAAACGCAGCCTTATGGCTTTTGGTTTATTGTAATTGACGCCTTTTTATTTTCTTCACCTAACGTACGTTGGGGGGGAGAGGGAGTCAGTTATATGTTACGCGTTCTTTTTCCTAAGGCTAGTACCGAGCTTGGTGACGAAGAGAGGAAATACAGAGGTTTTGAGAGAGAGAGAGAGAGAGAGAGAGAGGGAGAGAGAGAGTTTTGTGATTTTGCCAAGAGGAATGAGAGTTCACCATCTCTTGCTAAGCCTACAACTAGGGTTTGAAGGTATACTTTACTTCTAATGTTTACCGTTTGACTTCTTATGATCATCTTCTGTAAATTGCTTATCACATGGGAATTATACATGTATGTATGTGGTTTATAATCTGTTAAACATCATTTGTGAGTGCTATTTGATGATTAGGTTACAAGAAATTGGTTTGTAGGAAGAAATTGAAATAACAGTGGTTATATATTAAAATGGCTTAAGAAAGTACAAAATTTTATGTCTAATATGTGTTATAGTCTATAAATTGATGTTGGATTATGTTAGTATGTGAAGAAACGAAAACAACGAAAATTGAATGAATCGAAATAGTTGAGAAACGAATTCGTAGTGAACGAATTTGCTAAATTGTCAAAAAATGAAAATTAGTATGAACATGAGCTTTAAATTCATATTTGGGTTAGTTAATTTTTATGTTAATTGTTGGGTATTTTGGTATGTTATAGTTTTATGAGTTACAAACCCATAGAATCAAAAATGAACTAATTTGGATGAGTATAACTCATGTTATGATGATTAGAAAGGAGTTTGTAGGCCTAATTTGGCTTTCTGTAGTGTTCGGGATCAAAATTTGCGAGTTAGCAGAAGGGACCCCATCCGACCGGCCCCCCCCTAGTGTAAAACCCCCCGCCTCAGGGGGGGTAGTCTGCCTAGATAATTTTGGAAAAAAAACTTACAGGACATGTTTTACTAAAACAGCCATAACGTTTTCATACGAACTCTGATTGAGGTGATTCAAGATGATACGGAACGACGATGAATAGACATACAACTTTTGTTCTTTAAGTTTTTTAATTTGGGGTTTTAGGAAGGGTCAAAATAGTCATCTTTTTGACTATTACATATTCAGAGGTGATCGGAGGGCGTCGATTGAGCACATTCGCAAGTATAGTGCTCCCGACGATGGAATATGTTATTCTAAGGGATGTAACATGAAAATGCATGATACAATACATGACATAAAATTTCCTTGCTCATAATAAAATGCATTGGCATGACTTAGTAGGTGTTTTGAAAAGAAACTTAAAGATTTTGAAAAAAAAAACAAACCTTGTGGAAACTTATGTTCTATAAGTTCTGAACTTAGTAGTTTATATACATGATTGAGTTCAAATATAAATGAGCATGATATGGTGTTTATAGTGTCGTGTTCATGATAAAACTTGTTAGACCTTTTGTTAGAGAAGTTTTCAAGAGAAACTTGATATATTAGAACTAAGGTGCATGAATGCTATATGAGGTAGGTTTTGAACTTAAGAAGATTTTATCACGACTTAGTTAATTATGATAAGTGTTTTAAAAGTTGTCTTATATGTGCTATAAAACTCCATTATCTTTTATAAACTAAGTATTAAAACATGAATGATATGTGCACTCAACTAGTCAAGCATGACATAAGTTATTAAGCATGTTTTAAAAGTATGAACTATGCTATGTCCATGTAAATGAGATAGATACATGTAAGCATGCTATTAGAGGCTTATTACTACAAATATATGGTTTAAAAGCTTATAACATCAAAACTTGTTAAAGAAAGTTGTTAAGACTTATTGATTGAAATAAATCATTATGGAGCTAAGTAATTTGAATGTGAACTTGAAAATAGATCACAACCTATTTGATGTCAAGTACGGATGGTTAAGGTATACTTATACATGCCTAGCTATTCTAAGAGTATGATGAGAAAGTGAAATGAAAGTTTTACAAACCTAGTTAGGAAATAATGTAACGCTACTATTATATTAAGAATGTATGAAATATATGACTAATGGATGTGAATCCATGATCATATAACTGTGTTGGAATACACGAAGTGCAGATAAGCGTTAAGCAGTTAAGTCGCAGTTCATAAACTACGAATCAGGCAAGTCTTTCAGTTACTATTTGCTATGTGAACTTGATGATTAATTATTTTAAATCTTTAATGCAAATAGCATGATGTGTTATATATATGTTGAAAGTATGAAGTGTTAAAGTCAATTTATGACTATGTTGATTGATTAAAGCATGCTGATTGAGTAAGGACTCAATCTTTATACTTTTTATATGAACTATAGCATGTATGTTATATGTTGAGCATGTTATTATGTGCTATGTGATGCATGAAAATTGTTAGATTTTATTGGGCTGTCGAGCTCAACCTTGTAAATAACCACTTTTGCAGGTTCAAGATTCAAGGTAAAGTTATGTGTTACTTGAAAGACATGAATCAGATGTGATACTTGAAGATTTATACACTTTGGTTGTGTTATTATTATTTGAACCATGTTTAAGGTTTTGAATAATGTATTAATGTTGAATTGTAATATCGTTTTTCGATGTAAACTATTGTAGTATTAAAATGATTCTGAGATATTTAGATGTAAAGGTTGAAAGTTCTAGGAACGAGAACAGTTTGTAATAGAAAATTTTAATTGTAATAGAAAATTTTAATTATTCTGCAAATTTCAATGGTTATATTATCGTTTAATGATTTAAAATTAGAGATTGAATGTATTATTAACGACCGAAGTTGAGAATTAAATTATATAAATTTAGTTGGTATCAAAGCTGTAGGTTATAAACCTTCGGTAAGAGTACCCTAGGCTATAACCTTAGAGAATAGAGGAGAAGATGATAAAGAAGTTAAGAATCAAAAATTTATATTTAGGTATGGTACAATTGTACTCTTTAATAGTTGATGTATGGTATCTGGGCTAAACGATTCCTTCATAGAGCGGAGGTATATACGAACTAGCAACTCGGAACCTAGTTTATTGGTTATTTGTGGGAAACCTATCAGTGTACCATATTGAAACTATTAGAGACTCGATGTGTACCAAGTATAGAAATGGATACATATGATGAAAATGTGGAACTTAAATGAAATGTTGAGCAATGTAAATGAAGTTAGAAATTCTGAAAGTAAGAATTGTTATATAAACAAAAAAATTCAAAGAAGAATCTTGAAGAGATATAAAGATAAGAAATGGTAAAAGCCAAGATAACGAATAATGTCGTAAATGATGAAAAAGGGAAAGAAAGAGGATCGTAAAATAAAACGATCACGAGTTAAGAAAAGAATTTTAAGGGAGATGATTATAAAATAAGATCACAACGTGATCTGTTTAAGTTATAAAAGAAAGATGGTTCATAATGTTTGAATAATTATAGCTTGATGCTATGAAGATAATGTACTATGATATAGTACTAGATAAACTCACGAGGAGTTATAGCTAATGTGATATGAGGAATTCGTATTGAGCAAGTTAAGAGTAAGTTATGAGTGAGATAGAGTTAGGTGGGATTTCAATTGAGGACTCATGTGATGGCTGAGTTGTACAAACCTTTGTATGGGTGAGGGTTTTGTGCTTGCGCTCAGTTTATCACATTGATAATCATTGGAATGTTGGTGTCGCGCTATTAATGTATATATGGCGAAAAGGTGATTCTTTTCTCATTTGTATATTTGATAATTAGAAACTATTAAGGTTAGTCAGATATTATTAGGATTAGGCGCGGTTCTTAAAATTAATGCATATGGTAAGTTCATGACTCATAATAATATGGTATGTTTTGAACCCCTCAGCGAATGGACGCCTATGGTCTGACTAGGATAAGTTCTAAACTCATATTATTGTGGCAAGTTCCTGAACTTCCAATGTGCAGTAAGTTTGATGAACAATACTGGGGGTATAGGAGGATGGTAAGTTAAAATACAAGAATATTTAGTATAAAAATTAGAAATTGATGGAGAAAATTAGATATTCTAAATCTACTAGCTATGCTAGACTTTCGAGATTTATTGACTTCGTGCCGATGGTTGTACTTTTAATTTTCGAAAAATGTTGTATCACACTAGTGAACCAAAGAATTTTTTTAAAACAGTGCTATTATTCGCGTATCTATACTGTTTGTTTCGGCTAGAAAAAAATGATTTTTTTTTAATTTTCAAAATATATTTTAACTATATATATCGGGTGATATGAGAAATGATGAAGTCATCAATGCAATGGAACCTGGTGTTGGATGTGATCATATGATCGTTAGCCCACTATGGTGAGATGTAGTATGACAACGTCATAATCATGACGCTATAAAAAGATTTTTAAGATTTCTTTAAGATATGAGAATATATATATATATATATATATATATATATATATGTGTGTGTGTGTGTGTGTGTGTATATATATATGTATATTTTGATTGATGTCCGAATTGTTGTAGAAGTCTATGCTATTTGATTCAGCTAGACGAATATTGAAAGATGATCATAAAATTCAAGTGTTTCTTGAGAAGTTATGCCAAACCAAATTGTTTTGGTGCGGATTCAGATGTTGAAAAGCTGAGATGAACAACCCTTTTATAGGGGATTACGCGGAAGCATTTAGATATTTGTGCACAATACATGGTACGAAGGGCCAATCACCCTAAGTATGGGAGTCCCTATAATCTAATGATTGTTAAGGTTTAAGTTGAAAGAGTACTTACAACCGTTGAAAGATTGCCTGAATACATCGATTTAAGGGCTTAACACCCTAAGTGCGGAGTCCCTATAGTCTAATGATCAAGTAAGGTTTAAGTTCAAAGAGTACTTATAACCGTGGACGTAGTTCAAGGTCTTATGATCCTCAACATGATTTCGAATCTTTTAAATTCCTGTTATTCATATCACTTCACAATTATTGAGCAATTGTGGAAGATTCTTATTATTCTGAAAGGTGAAAGTGGAAAGGATGAGAAAATTAAGCAAAACATAATAATTTCAAAAAAGAATTGAAACTCTAGAAAGAAGAGAAATGTGAAACTCTATGAAGAGGAAGAGGTGAGGAATATGATGATCTTAGAAAGATCCTTTGAGAAAGAATTTGGTTGTAGAACCTAATGAATGAATAAAGTATTAACGCAAAATCTATTTTGATAGATTGAATGAATAAAGATTAATAAATAAAATTTCGAGGACGAAATTCTTAGAAGAAAGGGTGAATGTAATATCCCGAGTGTTTATGATAACGATCCTTAGAAAAGGAAATGAATGTGTTAAAAATATATAATATTTGATATATGACTGTGTTTAATTTAAGTTATGTAATAAAACCTAAAAGTCGTTGAAGAAATGAATGAAGTATATATATATGTAAAACTTTTTGCTAAGTTAACGTGTTGAAATTATTCAACGATAATTGTGAAATAGATTTTGTGAAAACCTTATTAAGGTAGGGTTTCGGTGATTCCGAGGATGGAATCCTTATAAGGAGGGAAGGATGTGACAACCCGAATTTTTTTAAATTATTAAAATAGGAATTTAATAATTAAAATTCTTATTATGAGATGTTTTGAGTTTGAGTATGTATATATACGTGCTATATATTTCGAAATATGTGATCTGGTGTGAAGAGAAATATATATTCATATATTGGGAAAGTGTGGTTTAATAGTTGAGTTAACTATTGAAAGAATTAAATGAATTTTGTAATTAATCTTAAATATTTATTGAATTGAATAAATATTTTAAATAATTTATTTATTGAAAAAATAAATAATTTATGAAATTGTGATATAATAATTTAGTTACGTGTGTATGATAATTAAGTTAAAGCAAAGGTAAATTTTATTCTTTGATGATTTAATTTAATTAATTAATTAAATTAAATGAGTTGTTTAATATTAAAGAAAATAAGTAAATTAAATAAAGCGATGTTTAAGTCTAATTTATTAATTAAATTAGATATATGATTATTTATTAATCATTAGAAGAATTATAATAAAATTTATAATTATTATAATTATCATTGTAAGTTATGTAAACTGGTTACAGGTGTAGCAAATAAAAAATGTGATGCCCCCAAATCCGTGTAATCATCGATTACAGAACTTGGTGCTCACGATACAACATACACCATTAACTAACTAAGTAAACCTTAACAATAAGGAATAATAATATTAAATATTACATAATTATTAAAAATAAAATCTCAAGTCTTTACAACCTTAAAACATACTGGAACTTAGTCTTAGCGTTTATCGCTACAATACACATATCTTGAAATAATTATTTTATTACATAACCATTAGCATCACTTCATCTTGGACTTTCCTTGTCCTTTTAGAACCTCAAATTTTTCTCATCCTTAATCGAAAGGTTTAAACAAGAATGAGCACAAATTGTCCAACAAGTATACGGTATAAATGGGAAATATACATTAGGATAAAGGCATTTGAATTACTAGATCTCAACAGTTGAAAGATTATCAAGTGTTAAAGAAGAACATCAAGAATAAGAATTTAAGAATTTTCAATATCATACTAAGGGGTGTAGATCAGTAAGCGATCTATGCAAATGCACGCTTAGGTGATCACCCATTGTACCCTACGTTGTGCACATGTATTAAGTTTAAAATGCATAAGCATAAATTGGACTATTTGCCCGACATCTGTTTTTCCCGTTCATTCGGGTTGTTCATCTTAGTAATCATGCGAGACCTCACCAAGGCAACTTGGATTGGTAAACATTCAATAGCTTTGAAAGATATGTTTTAAATCATTTTTCATCAATAATAACTAGCCGGAACCAAAGGCTAGGAACATACATAGAAACAGTTCTATGATGACATGAAACTTAAAAGCATAGCCGTTAGAATAATAACTGAATAACCATTGAAAAGCTTGCAAGATAATTGGAGTTTGTATGCCTTTTCAACGAAGAAACTTGCACGAATAAATAACTAACACAAGTCCAATACTTACCCTTACTGCGATAATATTGGTAAGGATTTAATAAATATCCAAAAGAAATTAGGGTTAGGAAACTTGCCTGATAAGCCTGCTACAATTAACGCTAGCGATTAACCTTCACATAACCTAATCACATGTGTCTCGTTAATAACCATTCATACACAATCTAGTTTGAAGTAAAAGGGTCTCCTATTAGATATGCTATAAACATCATAATAGAATATATTTAGAAAATATATGCCACCCATTTTAGATATCATAGGCGACCCAAGCAAAATGTAACTTAAAAATGCCCAAACATAACGGTTTTACATTTTTTTTCTCGACTTTACCATACCTCGCTAAAATAGTCATAACTAATTCGTTTTAAAACATTTTTGAGCGATTCTAGCGCCCACACGAAACTAACTTCTGGGGATACAACTTTCGTTCATGGACCATCTTCAAATTCCAAGCACAAAATTCCAGAAAATCCGTGCAAGGAGACTACTCCGAATTTGTTGGACAGATTTGATGCAACTACTTTGAAAAGTCATAACTCCTTGCTCCGAAGTCGGAATTAGTCCATTCCAGAGTCTATGGAAAGCTTATTCAGTGTACTATAATAACCCAAAAGCCTAAAATTTTCTGGAAACTGTAGCTAGCCCCGAATTTGTCCTTAGGGTCAGCAGTTCATAATTTTTTTCGGTTTCTAACATGTTTATTTCTGCAACCTTACGATTTTCATATCTCACTCAATATAGCTTCGATCTGAATGAAATTTGGACATGTTATACCTCATGCTACATACTATTTTACAAAATTATTACATGTAACAAATGGATTATCTAAGACATGATTTCGAGTGACCAAAAATCCTGAAAAATCATGCAAACTAGTTTAACCCAACTTTTGAGAAAATCATGATTTTGATTCTAGCATGCATGGATTTGATTCCTACTGTCCAGACTACATTTACTAACATATATATACATGTTACAACAATTCATTTCTCTAACTTTTCATGTTTTGATCAAATTAGCAACTAAGTGGCATAATATCAAACACTTAGCATGCAAGGCATAACTCTTTGGATTTTTAAAGCATACATGGCATGATTTGTCCAGAACTTATGTTCTTATTACACCATAACAATCAGACCACAATTACCCAATATCACATACTCCAAAACAAACCATTTATAAAGGTCTCCTATGCATATTCTCTCATAGTTTTGAAAGAACATAGAGAATGGGTTCATAGCTTACCTCTTTGACAAATTACTCTTGATTTAATATGTTAGAGACTCACTCCTTGCTTGTTTAGACTCTCCAAAATCTCCAGAAATCATCACAACATCTATTACTCTCAATATTTCTTCTCTTTTCTTTATTTTTGCTCTCTAGTTAGAAAGGTTTTGTGAAAGGAAGAAAAGGCTTAGATGGAATGTATATACCTCATATATTGTGAAATGAAACTAAAATCTCCAGCCCATTACAACTCCCCCATGATCAGATATCATTACCCTCACAATTCATTAGGCTAATTATGGGTAGGAGTTAAGAAAATGAAAGGTTTTTGTTTAATAACACAAGAGTAACCCCCCCCCCCTCAATAATCCTTATATAGATGATATACTCCTCCCTTGTCCCATATAGATTGTCACAAGAACTCCCGAAAGAATGAACTTCATGTAAATAAAAATATTATTTTAATCATTTAATCAATTAACAAGTCATTTTGACCATTTTACCCTCCATAGTTAAGCGTAGCCGATACTTATATCAATTCCTACTAAAATCGACGTCCGGGACGTCATGGAACTCTCCGTTTAAATCAAACACAACTTCAAAATTAAGTAGTTGACAATTAAATAAGCTCCAAAGTGTGCTTGGGCTAAATTTAAGATAATATTATATCTAATAAAGTTCCAAGAGAAGAGATTTGGTATGTATGTGATATTTTACGTCATGAAACTTCCAAGTCCATATATCTATAAATAAGAGCATTGTAAAGAGAATGGTGGATATATAAAAAATATTATGAGGCATGTCTCATTTTAAGTGACACATTTAAAAATATTATGAGACATGTCTCGGTTTACGTGACATTTTTAAGTAGTTACTGATCTATCCTCTTCCTAATTTCGACGTTTGGGACTCAAATACATAAACCGCGTCTCTAAATTTCGCTCCAAACTCAAACTCATATTTGTAAGTCATCCCACGAAAATTAATTAGAATTAATTCCATCCTTAACCAATTTAAATAATTGGCTTAGCAATAGTAACAACCATTAATATGCATCTTATCACATAACATATAATAAAATAAATAATTCATCAAAAATAATTGTCACATAAGAATTTCACATAAGTTTGTTTATTGAAATTGTTTAATTACATGGAAAAATCTAGGATATTACATTCACCCTCCCTTATAAGGATTCCATCTTCGGAATCATCGAAACCCTACCTTACCCAGGTTTTCATCAAATCTCTTCGTTGAATAATTTCAACACATTACCTTAGTATAGGTTTTATATTTCCTACTCCCACCATTCTTGATAATAAATTTTTGTACGTTTTATTTCATAACATTTACTTAGACTCCATTATATTTGACTATTATAAATTCTTTGACCCGTTCATTATCTTTCCCTAAGGAACATTAGCATATACTATATTCTCAAACTCTCGGGACATTACATTCAAATTTTTCTTCTAAGAATTTAGTCCTCGAAATTTTTTTTTTTTCGACTTACTAATTTTCATTCATTCCATTTATCAAAATAGATTTTATGTTAATATCTATTTATTCATTAGGTTCTATGACCAAATTCTTTCTCTCGGATCTTTCTAAGATCATCATATTCCTCACCTCATCCTCTTTTAAGAGTTTCACATTTCTCTTCTTTACGAAATTTCATTTCTTTCTTGAAATTATTATGCTTTGCTTAATTGTCTCGTCCTTTCCACTTTCACCTTTCAGAATAACTAGAATCTTCTTCAATTGCTCAATAATTGGGAAGCGATATGAATAACAAGAATTTAAAAGTTTCCAAATCATGTTGAGGGGTCATAAAACCTTGAACTACGTCCCTAGGTTATCAAGTATCTCGACTTGAACCTTTAACAAATCGTAAGACTATCGGGACCTTGAACTCTTCTCCGGGTTTAACGATTGCATCACCACCATAAACCATCTTTAACGAATGTTTAGCAATCACACAGATCGAAAACACTCTCTACAAGTACTCTAGGTGATCACCTATATCGTACCCTACGTCATGCACAACGTATTACATCTTAACATCGTGCGACTATATCGCGTTACTTTGAACCATAGTCTCCGATAACATGTCCCCTTTTTACAGGGTTGTTCACCTCAGCATTTCAACATCTGAATCCGCACCAAAATAATTTAGTTTGGCATAACTTCATAAGAAATACTTGAATTTCATGAACATCTTTCAATATTCGTCTAGCTTAATCAAGTAGCATAGACTTCTACAACAATTCGGACATCAATCGAAATATACATATACATATATATATATATATATATATATATATATATATTCTCATATCTTAAAGAAACCTCAAAAATCTTTTTATGACGTCATGATACCGCACTGTATTTACAGTCCGTTTGAGGATTCCGTCATTTTGTGACTTTGTCATACTACATCATACCATAGTGGGCTGACGATCCTTAGATCACATCCAACACTAAGAAATTCTGCATTGATAACTCCATCGTTTTTATCATCTTTGCACCAGGTTCCATGATGCATTAATGATATAAAATACATTTTGATATTTTCAAATCATTTTCGTCTAGCCAAAACAATTAGCATAGACTATTCTTTAAATAGTTTAAAAATCTTTGAAAATCGGTTTTAGTGATATCATATCTCAACAGGCAACGATGTGTTAGTGTCCCGAAGTCCACACATACACATTTGTCACCATGCGTTGAGTGTAAAAATTCATTTTAAAAAGGCACATAGTGCGAATTTAGCTTGATGTCAAAAATTTGAAGTCTAGCATAGCTAGAAGATTTGGAAAAACTTGTGTCTCCACTTTCTATACTGATCCATTGCTTAATAATTCTATCTATTCCTATAACCCTCAATTCTTCATTCATAACTTAATTATACCCAGTTCATCAAACTTACCGCATTCAAGTTCGGGACTTGCCACAATAATATGAGTTTAAGAACTTATCCTAGTCAGACCATAGGCGTCCATTCGCCGAGGGGTTCAAAACATACCATATTATTATGAGTCACAAACTTACCATATGCATTAGTTTTAAGAACCGCTCCTAATCCTAATAATATATGTCTAATCTTAATAGTTTCTAACTATCAAATATACACATGAGAAAAGAATCACCTTTTCGTCACATATATCGATGATATAGCGCGACACCAACATTCCAATGATTATCAATATGATAAACTGAGTGCAAGCACAAAACCCTTTCCCATAGAAAGATTTGTACAACTCAACCGTCACATGAGTCCTCAATTGAAATCCCATCTAACTCTATCTTACTCTTAACTTGTTCTTTGCTCGGTACGAATTCCTCGTATCACATTATCTATAACTCCTCATGAGTTTATCTTGTACTATTTCATAGTACATTACCATCATAGCATCAAGCTATAATTATTCAAACATTAGAGACCATCTTTCTTTTATAACTTAAACAGACCACGTCGTGAACTTATTGTATAATCATCTCCCTTAAAATTCTTTTCTTCACTCGCGATCGTTTTATTTTACGATCTTCTTTCTTTCTCTTTTTCATCATCTACGACATTATTCGTTATCCTGGCTTTTGAAGTTAGGAAACTCCCATTTCTTATCTTTATATCTCTTAGATTCTTCTTTGAATCTTCTTGTTCATAAAAAAAATTCTTCCTTTAAGAATTTCTAACTTCATTTACATCGCTCAAAATTTCATTCGAGTTCTACACTTTCATCATATGTATCCATTTTTACACTTGGTACACATCGAGTCTCTAACAGCTTCAATATGGTACGCTGAGTTGTTTCCCACAAACAACCAACAAACTAGGTTCCGAGTTACTAGTTTGTATATACCTCCGCTTTATGAAGGAATCGTTTAGTCCAGATACCATACCTCAACAACTAAAGAGTACAACTGTACCATACTTAACTATAACTTTTCATTCTTAACTTCGTTACCAATCTCTTCTTATAGACATTGTCTATTTGTTACCACCTTATATTCTTATTATTGGAGTTGGGTAACTCCATAACTCTGTGAGATTCTCCTTTGAATCCTCTCACGCATGTTTTCATCCCTTCTTTATAAATTTCTTAAATTACTTCTTATTGTTCAAACTCTATTTGAGTGTATTCGTTCAATATCTTCACCTCTCTTCTCTAAGGTTATAGCCTAAGGTATTCCTACCTAAGGTTTATAACCTCTGACTTTGATACCAACTCAGGCGCCCCCAAATCAGGTGTAATCATCGATTCACGAACTTGAGTGCTCACAATACAACATACACCATCAACTAACTAAGTAAATCTTAACAATAAGGAATAATAATATTAACTATTACATAATTATTCAAAATAAAATCCCAAGTCTTTACAACCTTAAAACATCTTTGGAACTTAGTCTTAGCGTTTATCGCCACAATACACATATCATGCGAAATAATTATTTTATTACATAACCATTAGCATCACTTCATCTTGGACTTTCCCTTGTCCTTGCCCGAACCCTCAGCCTTCTCATCCTTAACTGAAAGGTGGGTATGTTATGTACCCTTGTATGTATGGGTTTTAAAATGGTGATTCCGAGGACGGAATCTTTATAAGGGAGGGTGAATGTAACAACCCGATATTTTATATATAAATAAATCAGAAATTTTACGTATAAATTTTTTTTTTAAAATAAATATGGGGAATATGTGTCAAGATAATGTGTATATGTATATTTGTTATAAATAAAAATTTAATTATTACATGAATAATTTTAAATAATTTTATTTTAGAATTATTGATTATTATAAATTATATTCTTATAATAATTAATTTTATAGTAGAAATATTTTTATTAATTATTTTCCATGAAAATAGGGTTATTATATTATTTAAATAATATATGAAATGATTTTTAGAATAATTATAATAATTATTTTATTATATAAAATTTAGTACAAATTATTAAGTTAATTATTATAACTTAATTAATAATGTTAAGTATGACAGATAAATCAGATATGGAATCCAAACCTTAATTTTGGATTTCGATCAAGGCATGAGAATAATAATATAATATTAATTATATTTTGATTTTTCAGTGCTATAATATGTACTATATGTACATATTGATAATGGTTGGTCAATTATAGTGTATTATAACCAAATCCTAGCAATATTTATATAAACCCTAGTATTACTGTTAAACCCTAATTCTGAGGTCAAATGAGACTTTAAAAATCTATTAAGACACTGTGTTATGTGTTTTACGATTTGTAATTTTAGGTAAAGCCTTGTTATTATGGAAAACCATAATTATAAATTAAAACCCTAATTTCTGAAATTAGAAACCCTAATTTGAAACCTAAACTTGAGTTTGTGATCAGTCAGAAATTGTGTTAATGTGATTAATATCATGTATAGTAGATTTTATTGCTAATTATGGAAAACATAATTAGTAATTTAAAACCCTAATATCTTGAACCCCAAATTGGTAATTAAAAACCCTAATTATGATTTGGTAACCCTAATTATCAAAATTGTAAATCCTAATTGCTAAAATTAGCAAGGTTAATTATAATTAGTGATTTTAAACCCTAATGTTCCTGTATAATTTAATTAAAAACCTAATCTAATTAAGAAAACCCTAATTACAAATTTTAGAAACTAAAATTTTATATTTTAATCCCTAAATTAGAAATTTTACAAATTCTATATGCTAAACCTTAGGGTTAAACCCTAAGGGTTTGTCAAGTTACAAGTTTGCCATTAAATTTGTAATTTAAATGACCAAAAAGCCCTTATGCAAATTTTTTTAATAAGCTTGCTTGTGTATCTTTCTATAATTGGAGTTGGTGACCTACTAAAATTGACAATGTCACTTATTTATCAACAACTCAGTCAATTCTTGCCAGCAATCTCATCTATATACATTGCATATAAGTGCTATAAATAGATTGGAAGAGAGAGAAATTGCATTAGTTAACTTATTTTTGTCCCAACACTCAAATCATTTTCTCTCAACTCAAACCCACGAATTTCATAAGTATTCCAGTCCCCAATTCAAGCCCCACGAACACCTTTAGCAAATCAGAAAGCTAGAATCAAAATTGTTCTTAGAAATGTATAAACCCTAACTTGAAAATCTGATCTTGATCTGCATGTTAGATGTTATGATTTAGTGTTAAAATATGTTGTTTATAGTATATAATGATGATCTGGGTTGATAGATGTTAGATTCATAACATCTATAGGCTCGAATTTGAAGTTTTACAAAATATGGAAAAATTTGTTTTGTGTTCTGACAACCGATTGTCAGGCCTTATATCTCTGTTATCTTTAATTAGTTTTGTGTTTTGAAAGTTTTTAGTTGTAGTCTGATATGTGCTCTTTGATCTGGGCTTGAAACCAGGCTTAGATCATATGTAGATTTCAAGTTATGGAAGGTCAAACTGAGTTGACCGGCCATGACTTGTAAAGTTTCTGGGTAACCCAGATTTGCGTAGAAAGGGCCTGACAACTTGTTTGCAGCCTCGGATCTTGCAAGTTTTGTGTGTTATTAGTTTAACTTTCAATCCATGCTTTTAGTACCTCTAGATGTCAAGTGTACATGATTTTGTGGTTTTGGTCGAAGGGAGGTCGGGGCGTTAATGAAATCGAGTTTTTGGGTAACCCGAAAAGCGATGAACATAACGATTAATGATTTTGGCAAACATCTATCTTCATTATGTGATGTTGTTATGGTGATGTATTGTAATAGATCTCTTAAGTTACATGCTGGCTACAACCTGAAATCATTAAAGCATAAAAGTATTACAAGAATAGCATGTAGTGGAGGCTCAAAGTATGACCCTCGATTTGTTCTTCATTTCTGGGTAACCCAGAAATGAAGAACAGCCTCTGACAACTACTTTGGATGCCTAGATCTCCTTTGTTATGTATTGTATGATCATGATTATTGTTGTATCATGTAGTATTACATGAGTTCTATAAACTGTGATCAATAGATAGTCCAGAAGCATCATGATCTGATCAGCAATCTTGGTCAAAGTAGGCCACTTGATCATTGACATGCATGTTCTGGGTTTGATGAAGAACATGAATAACCCCTATAGCAGCGGTTACATAAGTTATATAGGCGGTCTTTAGCGATAGTTTCTTTATAAAAATTATATTTTATTAAATAATTATAGAAAATTAGTTTTTAATTATTAAAATACAAATTAAATTACTAAAAATTATTTTAAAGTCGAAAATTAGTTTTTAATAATTTTAATATATTTCATAAATAATTAATATTTTGAAATATTAAAGGTATTTAATAATTATATTAAATAAATTATTTAAAATGATTTTAAAACTTGAAAAATCATTTAAAATTATATTATAGTATAAGAAAATATTTGAAGTTATTTTTAATGACTTTTAATATTTTTTTAATGAATTTCATTAATAAATTAATATTAATGATAATTTAGTTATTTAATAAATGAATTAAATAAATAAATTAAAAATCATTTTATTAAAAATCATTTTAAATAATAATAAGGTATTTAAAAATATTTTAAGTTATAAAATATAACTTTTAATAAATTTTATTAATTAATTATTATTAATGATATTAAATTTATTTAATAAATATATTAAATAATTTAGTTTAAAAATGATTTTAATATTACAAAAATTATTTTAAATGAAAATAAAGTGTTTAAAGATATTTTAAGTTAAAAATATACCTTCTAATATTTAAAGGGTAATTTCATTAATAATTTAATAATATTAATTTAATATTAATGATATTAAATTTATTTAATAATTATATTAAATAAATGGTTTAAAATGGTTTAATTAATTTAAAAATTATTTAAAAAGGATATAAATGAATTAAAAATATTTTATGTTATATTTAATGACTTTTAATATTTTGAGGAATAATACACTAATATTTTAATATTAATGCTAATTATTTAAAAATGATTTTAAATGTTTTAAAAATCATTTAAGGAGTAATATAAATGTTTAAAAATATTTTGAGTTATTATAAATAACTTTAATATTTTAGCAATGGTTTCATTAATAGTTTAATATTAATTAAATATTAACGATAATAGAATTATTTAGTATTTAAATCATTTAATAATGATTCTGATGTTTGACAATTCATGATAAATTATGATAAATGTTTAAAAATTATTATAAGTCATTTCAAAATGATATGAGTGATAATTACAGTTATTGAACTCTTTGAATGAGTCTTAGACTAAATAATTATCAAATAAAAATTTGTCCGATTTTTACTGCAAGCATGTTTCAAAAATTTATCTGGATTTAGATAATTTGAATGTATTAATGTTTATTTGTGATTCAATGATTGTTGAATATGTGTGACAAGGTGATTAGGTTATGTGTTGACTGTAATAGGTAGTATTATGTGTTACGATATGTTATTCTAATCAGTAAAATGATCTTAGTACTGATAGGTGGTTATATAAAAGATAAAACTAAGTTGTGAATTGTAAGCAGCATACCAGGCAAGTATCCTACCTTTGCATTTTCTTTATGCAATGGACATGAGTAAGAAAGTTTTAGAATTATATTATTATTGTACCAGATTATTAACCATATTGTTTTATATGTTATATCTGATCATTGATTATCAACATGGTACTATATTGCAATTCAAATTATCACTATTCAATTTAATTAACATTAATCAATTTAGTTACTAAATTAATTCACCACAATTCATCAAATATTTATTTTTCTCAATAAATAAATTATTTAAAATATTTATTTAATTTAATAAATATTTAAATTAAATTATAAATTTCTCGATCGTTACATCCTTCCCTCCTTAAAAGGATTATGTCCCCATAATCACAACTCGAAAAATTTATTCGTTACATTCTTCCCTCCTTAACAAGATTTTGTCCTCAGAATTGCTACACAAAATTAAACAAATAACTGAGGATAATTCTTCATTATAGCGCTTTCAAGTTCCCACGTAGCTTCCTCAGTATTGTGGTTCCTCCAGATTACCTTAACAGAAGGTATCACCTTATTCCTCAGTACTTGCTCTTTTCTGTCTACAATTTAAATAGGGACTTCTTCATATGACAAATCTTTCTCAAACTCTAAGGGCTTATATTCTATAACATGCTTGTAATTAAGTTTATATGGCCTCAATACCGAGACATGGAAAACATTATGAATATGCTCCAACTCCGGAGGTAAAGCTACCTCGTACGCCACTTTACCAACTCGTCAAAGCACTTTAAAAGGTCCTATAAATCTAGGGCTCAATTTCCCCTTCTTGCCAAACTGAATTTTCCCCTCCATGGAGATACTTTCAAGAAAACATAACTACTGACATCGAATTCTCTATTTTGTCGATGCTGATCGGCATATTTCTTATGTCTATCTTGTGCAGCTATCAATCTCGCTCGAATAACCTTGATGATCTCGACAGTCTGTTGTACCAATTCCGGACCCAATAGGTGGCGTTCACCTACCTCATCCCAAAGATAACGGAGTTACGCATTTCTTCTTAATATAACTTGCGTGGTAGGCGGCATGCCAATACTCGTGTGATACCTATTATTATAAGAAAATTCCACTAATGGTAGATGGTCATCCCAATTTCTCTTAAAATCCATGATACATGATGCTCTGAGTATATCTTCTAGTGTTTGGATAGTTCTCTCACTCTGTCCATCGGTTTGAGGATGGTACACTGTGCTCATTCCCAGTTGTGTCCCCAAGCATTCTTGCAGTCATTTCCAGAAATTAGATGTGAAACGTGGATCTCTGTCTGATACAATGGACACTAGTACATCGTGTCTTGACACAATTTCCTTCACGTATAGTTTGCTAACCGATCTAGGGTAAATCTAATCTTGATTGGCAAAAAGTGTGCTGACTTCGTCAATCGATTGACAATCACCCAAATGGCATCGTAACCTTGTTGGGTCGTTGGAAGACCTACCACAAAGTCCATTGTGATATGTTCCCATTTCCATTCTGGTATCTCCAACGGTTGAAATAATCTACTTGGCCATTGATGTTCAGCTTTAACTTTCTGACACGTTAAATATTTTGCCACGCATTCAGCCACATCCCTCTTTATATTCGGCCACGAAAAATGATGTCTAAGATCTTGGTACATCTTTGTACTCCCAAGGTGAATCAAATATCTTGAGTTATGAGCTTTACTCAAAATTTTCTCTTTAACCTCTGGTACTGGCGGAACCCAAATTCTCCCTTCGAACCGAATTAACCCTTCTGAACCGATTTTGAATTTGTTTTCCTCACCTTCAGATATTTTCTATTTTATCTTTTCGTAGTCTTCATCATGAAGTTGTGCATTCTTCACCTTATCTACCAACGTTGATCTGTTTCCTATCTGTTATAATTTTTCATCGGCTTCTGTCGGATATTTAATTTCCAACTCCATCTTAGCCATTTTCAACACTAGCTTCTATTGAATAATCAACAATATTAACTTATCCCGTCCCTTCCTACTTAGAGCATCATCAACAACATTCGCTTTTCTGGGATGATAGAAAATTTTTCAATAATAATCTTTGATTAGCTCCAACCATCTTCTTTGTCTTATATTCAAATCTTTTTGTGTAAAGATATACTTTAGACTTTTATGGTCAGTATATATGTCACACCTCTCTCCATAAAGATAATGTCTCCAAATTTTCAAGGCAAACACCACCGCCACCAACTCTAAATCATGAGTCGGATACCCTTTCTCGTAATCTTTCAACTGTCGTGATACATACGCAATAACTCTGTTGTTCTCCATAAGCACACAGCCTAGTCCTTTATGCGATGCATCACTATACACCACAAAATTTCTTGTATCATCAGGCAATGACAACACAGGTGCTGAACTCAACCTCTTTTTCAATTATCAGAAACTCTCCTCGCACTTTTCTGTCCAAACAAATTTAACCGCTTTCCTAGTTAAGTTTGTTAATGGAGTTGCGAACTTGGAAAAGTCTTAAAAAAATGCACAAGTAACCCGATGATCCTAAGAAACTCCTTTACTTACGGCGGTGTCTTGGTGATCCCAATTTATTACGACTTCCACTTTTGATGGATCTACCAAAATTAGTCTTTATCAATAACGTGCCCGAGAAACTATACACGTTCCAACCAAAATTCACATTTTGAGAACTTAGCGTACAATTTCTCTTTTCTCAATGTCTCCAACGTCAGTTTTAAGTGTTCCACATGTTCCTCTTTGGTTTTGGAATATACTAATATATCATCAATAAACACCACCACAAATTTGTCTAAAAATGGTTTAAACACCCTGTTCATCAAGTCCATGAACGCTGCATGTGCATTGGTTAAACCAAAAGACATGACCAGAAACTCGTAATGACCATATCGAGTTCTGAACGCTATTTTTGGTACATCCTCCGGCCTCACCTTCAACTGATGATAACCACTTCTCAAGTCTATCTTCGAGAAATATCTCACTCCCTTCAACTGATCAAATAGGTAGTCTATTCTAGGTAATGGATACTTATTTTTAATCGTGACCTTATTCAATTCCTGATAGTCAATGCAGAGTTGCATCGATCCGTCTTTCTTCTTAACGAACAACATCGGTGCTCCCCATGGCGACACACTCGGCTAAATATACTTCTAGTCAAGCAATTCTTGTAACTGCACCATCAACTCTTTCATCTCTACCGGGGCCATTCTGTATGGTGCCTTAGATATCGGGGCCATTCCTAGTGGTAAGTTAATCATGAACTCAATTTGTCGATCTGGCGGAAGACCTGACAAATCGTCTAGAAATAAGTCTGCAAAATCTCTTATGATCGGTATTTCTTCTAACTTTGCATTCTTCTTTTGCATATCGACTATGTAGGCTAAGTATCCTACACATCCTTATCTCAACAACTTCTTGGCTTGCATCACCGTCAGATAACTTGCTTGTAGAGGTGACTTGTTGCCATAAAACACTACCTTTGACGAAGTCATAAGGTTAACACATTTCCTTTGGCAATCAATTACTGCTCTGTAATTGAATAACCAATCCATTCCCATTATAACATCAAATTCACCAAGTCTAATTGGTATCAAGTCTATCATCATCTCATGACCTTTTATAACCACTCTACAATTCCTATATATGAATCTGACAGGAATCACTTCTCTATTCGCAATCTCTATACTTAAGGGAAATTCTAATTCTTCTTGAGGTAAATCTAAGTTTTGAGCAAATTTATCGGATATAAATGAACAAGTAGCACCCGAATCAAACAGTACATAAACATTAATACCATTAATCGGAATGATACCTGACACCACATCCTTAGACTGTACAGCATCCTGCATGGTCATATTGAAAGTCCTTACAGTAGGTCGGCTTGACTGTGTTGGCCTAGAGATACTCAATGCACCACCACCATTGTTGTTTCCTTTTCCACCACTTGCACTTCCTGCTGGCTTTTTAGGACAATCACGAGCGATGTGATCTTTTGAACCGTAGGTAAAACATGTTCCTTTCTTCGGACTAAAATAGTTCGGTGCAATGTGTCCCTCCTGACTACAGTTGAAACACACCCGCTTTCCCTTCAAACATACCCCAGTATGGTTCTTCCCGCAAGTTGCGCAAGCTTCAAACTTTTTCTTCTGCTGATTTCCTTGTTGTCCTCCCGCAGTCAAATTCTCACTCCACTTCCTCTTCTGACTGCTACTTCCAACATTACTACCACCTGCCTTATTCTCATTCTCATTTTTCCTCTTCTTCTGTTCTTGGTTGTACTTAGTCAAAGCATCGCTTCCACCTTCCGCGATAATTACCTTATCTAGTATAGCCGCAAATGTATTCAGCTAGAATATTGAAACTTTGCTATACAACCAGGGTTTCAATCCTTGTTCGAACCTTCTTGCTTTACACTCGTCAGTATTAACTTGATAAGTAGCAAACCTTTCCAACTCGTTAAACTTCACAGCATATTCTGGTACCGTCATTGTTCCTTGGTTCAACTCCAAAAATTGTACTTCCAACTGATTCCGAGAACTCACTGGAAAGTACATTTCGAAAAACATCTCTTTATTTTCCTGCCACCAGTAGCTAGCTTCAGACTTCAGCATGAACGTTACGAATGCAGTCTTCTGATCTTCGTTAACTCTAGCAACATCGAACACCTTCTCCATTTCCATGATCCAGGTTTGGGATTCCACTGGATTCATAGACCCTTGAAACTCTGGTGGTCCAACCGCTTTGAATTCTTTAAAGGTCGTGACTTGAGTTTGTAGTTGATTCACAAGTGCACCAGTCAACAGAGTTACCAACTGCTAAATCGGATTAGCATTGGCCTCGTTATTATTATTAGTAGACCCCTTAGGAGGTGCTTGCTGACGTGGTTGTCTTCTTCTAGGAGGCATTTTTTGTTAAAATATACGCTTATTAGTTCCTTACTCAACTTCTTGGGTATTTGACGTTTAACTTAAACATTCCAAGAGTAAAGCTATAACATATAACATTTCAAACAAACTCTAATATTTTATTCATTCATAATGTTTTAAAACATGATAAAGATAGCATAACTGCTATTAGCATCTACTTTCCTGAACTAAACAAGTTTCAGGATTACTTAATCATACTATCCCTTTATTTATCTCAAAATAAGGGATTCACAGTTTATTTATTCACATAATTAACCACATATTATTATCACTCTTATTCTATCTAGGCATATTAAGATGTCGTAAGGCTTCTCGACGCTCTTCCTCCATAATATGATACGCTATTCTACGATCCATCACGAACCACAGCAAGTCTTTAAACTGAGGTGGGTACTAAAAGACTCGATCCTGGGCCCTATCAATCACAGAATTAAAAGTGTATTCCATCTCATTCATCTTGGCTTTCTTCACTTGGACCTTAGCCTCAGCACAGACTGCACGTTGAGTCGCCTTCATCCAAGCATCCTCTACTCTTGCACGTTTAGCTGATTCCTCTTTGAAGTCATCTTTTAATTTCTCCATGTTAGTCTTCATCTTCTCGTTTACAGCAAACATATCTTCATGCTGACCCTTGGTATGAACTAGGTCCCACTCTGTGTTTCCAAGTCGTGAGTCGAGTTCCTGAATCTCTGCATCCTTTTGCTTCCTCGAAGCATGATGCATCGCAACCATCTCCTTAGCTCCTCAACTTTGTCCTGTAATTCTATGTTACGGTCGTACAGAGCATCATACATCTCGGCTGATATGGATTTTAGTGGAAACTCCTCAGGATCCTCTTCCTCATCATCCTCCTTTATCTCCTCAGTACTATTCTCCTTGGGATCGGTCACAGGCTTATCCTCCTGGATCAACTGCTCCCGCACTACGTGAATATCCCGGGGTTCGTTATCTCTAGGTTTCCAAGGTATCGCTTCCTTAGCTGGACTGGATCCTCCTTCGTTAGACATCCTGACAACAAAATATTTTAAGTTTTACTTAACATTTTTGATACTCACGAGCACATAAGTTATTAACACATAGCACATAATATCTTTTATTATTTAGGTTCAATGGATACCTTAATCCATTCCTTAAATTCGATAAGAGTTAGACACCTCTATATTTTCTGTTTCATTAAAGGTTACTTCTTAAGGTTTCCCCACCTAAGGTTCACAACCTAAGGCTCTGATACCAACCTGCAACAACCCCAAATCTAGGTACTCCATTCCCACAGAATTTTGTGCTCACTATCCAAAACCATTACATCTAACTACCCATCATAAAGGATAAAGACATAATTTAAATAACTTAAACAATAATCTTTCCCATTAAAGGGTTACATCATCATCTCAAAATAATCCCAGGTAATCTAACCTTAAATTTATTACATCAGTTTGCGAAATACATTATAAAATAAAACAAGTCTGGTAACATAAAACATTTAAATAAATTTCTCATAAGTCTTTAACACTTGGACATTTTGCCCTTTCCTTTGCTAGTAGATGGCTCATCAACTTTCTCCACTTTAGCTGCAGTGTTAATTGCAAGAGTGAGCATATAAATGCTCACTGATACAGAAAGTAGTAATGATAACAACATGAGAATAAACAATGAAAGCTGAATAATAATGAACTTGTTCTACGAATCAAAAATAGAAAACAAGTTCGAACTTTAATATCTGAGGGTCTTAAGACCACGAACTATGTCCCCGGTACTTAGGTATTATTACCCAACCTTAATAGTCATTTAGACTATACGGACCCTTCTTAACGTACTTAGGGGGATCAGCCCTTTGTACCATGTATTGTGCACAAACATCTAAATGTTACACGTACAAAATCCCTTATGTAAGGGTTGTTCATCTCAGTTTATGTTAAGTGGATTTTATATATGCGATTCAATGTCCATTTCATGCTTATTTGTTGCTAATTTCTTGTGATCATGTTCCTTGTTACTCGTTTTGTGTTATTGCATGTGCAGGAGGGTGGTTATAGTATTTAGCGTGCATTTGGAACTATTCGGTGTGATTTGAAGTCAATTAGAGCAAAATTGGAGTACAACATAAAATTCAGCAAAGTCATCTGGCAGAAGACAAGCCCGCCGGGGCGGGGGGTCTTGATACTCAGTTAACAGAAAAGAAGCCCGCTGGGGCGGGCATATTTATACTATCTAACCCCACTATACCACACACACACACACACACTATACCAGTGATAATGGCTTGAGATTTGAGGATTAAAATGGAATTGTAGATTGGTTTTTAGTGATTGATATTGTATAGTTTTTTGTTTTCGTTGAGGCCGTTAAAATAATCTTGATTCTACAGTCTTGATGGATTATAAATCATATAGTTAGATCATATTCATGTTATTTTTGCATTGTATTGCATGTAGTTGTTTTGTGCTCGAGGACTAACACAATTTAAGTTTAGGGGATTTTGATAAGTGGATTTTATATACGCGATTCAATGTCCATTTCATGCTTATTTGTTACTAATTTCATGCAATCATGTTCCTTTTTACTCGTTTGGTGTTATTGCATGTGCAGGAGGGTGGTTGTAGATTTAGCGTGCATTTGGAACTATTCAGTTTGATTTGAAGTCAATTAGAGCAAAATTGGAGTACAGCATGAAATTTAGCAAAGTCATCTGGCAGAAGACAAACAAAGCACGGCCAAAAGGCGAGCTCGATTACACTATACACCTCACGGGTAGGGGTCTTGATACTCGATTATCGAAGCGAAGCGAAGCTCGGGGTGGGCATATTTATACTATATACCACGCACCAAGGCGAAGGGTCTCAATTATTCTAGACATAAAGGGTACCACGCCATGTAACATTGATAATACATGAACCCGTAGGAAATGAAAGGTCAATTGAATTGTCCTGTTATGTTTGTAATTCTTTTTTTGGGCATGTTTCTAGTATTTGCATGGTAATGTAACTCTAATTGAAGGAAATTTTGGCTGGGACTTGTGTGTTGGACATGATATACTCAATGAATAACAACTTTAAGAGGACACAAAATATATTACGAAGATTGAAGCACTGTTTTTGATAGCAATTGTGGAGGAGTATTTCGAAGGGATTTTTTAGACAATTGCGATTTTAGACTACGTGAAGGGTGTTTTTCAATATTCATCGTGTTAGGCTATTATTTGTAATTGAAAGAATGATTTCTATGATTTATTCAGTGTTTATTTCGTTTGTCATGAACTAATTCACTTTTTAGGCTTATGGTGGATCCTTAAGTGAATCAATGATTTTGTAAACTTTAATTTTCAATTTATTAATCTATCTCTAGTTTATCTATATTGATTTGAGCTGAATTTATGAATTGCCTGATCAACAATTCTTTGTGGAATGGATGGAATCGAGAGAGGATATTCAAATCTAAACCTAATTAGTATAACATGTGTTCATGATTTTGTGAATAGCTTAATCTTGATGAATGTTAAGGTAGAGATGCTTGACATCGCATGTAATCGGATAGAGAACTTATTATTAAACCTTCTTCAATTGTAATTCATATAGAGATATAGTGGGTTAGTTGATTAAGGTGTTTAACGGATTTCTAACTTAATTGTGGATTGACGTTAATACGGTATTAGTGCATCGAGAGGTGGTTAATACTACGTTCGTGTTCTTGATTAATAAACTGGGGTAGTGCATTGAATTAGAATAAAGGTGTTAAAATTAGAGTGAAGCTTAGGGTGAAATCATAAGTCTAATTCTTCATTAATTGTTTGAAATTTCCAGATTTTGATATTTGTGATTGTTCTGTGTTAGTTTAATTACTATTTAATTAAGAATCATTAGTTATAATTATTGAGTTGACTTGTTTAATAAAATTAGGGTTAATAGGAAATTGGTAATTGTAAGTTAAGGTTATTGCTAGTTAGTCTATGTGGGAACAATACTCTATTTATCACTCTATTACTTGTTGACCATGTATACGTGCGTGTTGTGCGTATATAGATTTTACCCAACAGTTTGAATTTAGAATTTTCGTACTAAAGAAAGTTTAGTTTGGAACTAGCTTATCAGTGTTTCTAGAATTTTAGAACACTATTCAATTATAGATTAACTTAATCAATAAGAGTTGGCTTAATACTTGAAAGTTTAATACAAGAATGTATAACTGAACAAGGCTATCAAAGTCAAAGATCGGATATCAACAATATATACTTGAATAAATATGACATACATGCAAAGTGCTATATCCAAAAGAGTTAGAACAATCTTGTTTGATTCGATGTATTAGAACAATATATGCTTTGAATAATAATATCAAGGTTTAGAAAAGTAACACTCGCTCGAGGTAACGAATTAGGTTACAAGAGCTTATTCAATCGTCCATAAGGATAGAGTCAATAGCCTTGCTCAATAAAATTTAGGAACTTGTATTCATTAACAAAAGAATGAAGTTAGAAAGCTTGCTCAATGTAAAGAGTTATGGTTTAGACACTTGCCTTGTATGTAAGCTACACAAGTGTAAAATATTCTCCAATTACCCTATACATATCATTGAAATCGCAACAACAATTACTTGTATGAATATTAGCTTTAGGGGTTTAAACCATCATTTAGGTCATAACTCTAACTTAACACCTAACCATGTGGTTAACATACCTAACGAATCTGAAAACTCATTACGATCCAACATAACTTAATCGTTCATCTCTAACTTTTGAAAACATCACTTTTAGTTTCATTATATAACTCGATTAACAATCACTTAAAAATCCTTTTACACTTTGTATTACAACATCTTACAATCTGTTATTGTAGTTTCTATTATGTCTTAACATCATTAATATGCTTGCTTAGCTAACATAAGTCCATTACACATAACCTGCAAATAGGTAGAAGTCATTTGCTTAGGCTCGGGGAACTCAAGACAAATTGTTTGTCCTTACCTTAACTTCAAGCGTAAAACTAAGCAAGTTTGATACTCATTGCGAAAAAGCCGAAAGCATGACTATGTCTTTATTACACAGTCATTATGTGGCCATGGTAGCAAATTCTGCCAGGTACCTACGAAAACTCAAGCTATGCAGCAGCAGCTTTGTTACATAGCAGTCACCCAATTAAATCTAAACACTACAAAAGTCACAAAACTAATCATCTAAAACTCTGTAATAACATAGTTAAGCATGTTAGACACCATTCTATATACAAAAACATCATATATATTCAAGTTTAAGGGATCAAAACCCCAATTTTTCCAAATTTCATCCTTTTCACATATTTAGCGAATTCGATCGCCGCGAACTCGTTTCTTAACTAATTAACATAATTCGAACTATGCCGCATTCGTTTCTTAACATCCTAACACAATCCATCAATAAATTACAGATTATAACAAGTACTGATCACTAAATTTTGTACTTTCTAAGCCATATCCAACAACATGAACAATGATATATAAAACCTTCTACTATAGCCCAATTCCATGCCTTTAATCATCAAATAACACTTACATATAATAAATAATAGATTATAAACTCTACATATATATATATATATATGTATCAATCAAACACAATTGTCAATACAAATTTCAAAAATAAGGGTTAGCATTAAAGTAGGTTATACCTTGTTCCTTTGATTGTTGGCTAGCAAAAGATGATAGAAATCCTTTCTAAACCCTTCTTCTCCAACCCTCAATATTGCAGGGTTTTTTTTCTCTCTTCCTCCAAGCTCTCTCTCTCAAAACTCTGTTATTTTGGCCTTAGGAAAAAAAAGACGCGAAGTATGAAATAACCCAACTGATAATCGTGGTTATCAGTTAAAAAAACCAATGGGCGTACGTTAAAATAAGCCAAAGGCCATAAGGCCTTGTTTGGCTACCCCTAACCCCCAAAATAGATTATTTTAATAATCTTTATATTATATAGTTTCATGTCACACCATTAAATTAATTTAAGTAACTCATACTTATAATTATAATAAATATAATTCTCATTGTAACATACTTAATAAATCTTTACATATCTAATTTATTTAATAAATTAGATCAAAACAACATTTTATTTAATTTAATTATTTTCTTAAATATTAAACAATTGATTTAATTTAATTATTTCCTTAAATCCTTCAGATAAAATTATCACTATTCAATTTAATTAACATTAATCAATTTAGTTACTAAATTAATTCACCACAATTCATCAAGTATTTATTTTCTTCAATAAATAAACATGTGTTATGTGATGCATGAAAACTGTTAGATTTTGCTGGGCTGTCGAGCTCAACCTTGCAAATAACCACTTTTGCAGGTTCAAGATTCAAGGTAAAGTTATGTGTTACTTGAAAGACAAGAATCAGATGTGATACTTGAAGATTTATACACTTTTGTTGTGTTATTATTATTTGAACCATGTTTAAGGTTTCGAATAATGTATTAATGTTGAATTGTAATATCGTTTTTTGATGTAAACTATTGTAGTATTAAAATGATTCTGAGATATTTAGATGTAAAGGTTGAAAGTTCTGGGAACGAGAATAGTTTGTAATAGAAAATTTTAATTATTCCATAAATTTCAATGGTTGTATTATCGTTTAATGATGTAAAATTAGAGGTTGAATGTATTATTAACGATCGAAGTCGAGAATTAAATTATATGAATTTTGGGGTCGTTCTGATTTGGTATCAAAAGTCAGAGGTTATAAACCTTAGGTAAGAGTACCCTAGGCTATAACCTTAGAGAATAAAGGAGAAGATGATAAAGAAGTTAAGAATCAAAAAGTTATATTTAGGTATGGTACAATTGTACTCTTTAATAGTTGATGTATGGTATATGGGCTAAACGATTCCTTCATAGAGCGAAGCTAGCAACTCGAAACCTAGTTTGTTGGTTATTTATGGGAAACCACTCAGTATACCATATTGAAACTATTAGAGACTCGATGTGTACCAAGTATAGAAATGGATACGTATGATGAAAATGTGGAACTTAAATGAAATGTTGAGCAATGTAAATGAAGTTAGAAATTATTAAAGTTAGAATTGTTATATAAACAAAAAAATTCAAAGAAGAATCTTGAAGAGATATAAAGATAAGAAATGGAAATAGCCAAGATAACGAATAATGTCGTAAATGATGAAAAAGGGAAAGAAAGAGGATCGTAAAATAAAACGATCATGAGTTAAGAAAAGAATTTTAAGGGAGATGATTATAAAATAAGATCACAACGTGATCTGTTTAAGTTATAAAAGAAAGATGGTTCGTAATGATTGAATAATTATAGCTTGATGCTATGAAGATAATGTACTATGATATAGTACGAGATAAACTCACGAGGAGTTATAGCTAATGTGATATGAGGAATTCGTATTGAGCAAGTTAAGAGTAAGTTATGAGTAAGATAGAGTTAGGTGGGATTTCAATTGAGGACTCATGTGATGGCTGAGTTGTACAAACCTTTGTATGGGCGAGGGTTTTGTGCATGCGCTTAGTTTATCACATTGATAATCATTGGAATGTTGGTGTCGCACTATCAATGTATATGTGGAAAAAAGGTGATTCTTTTCTCATGTGTATATTTGATAGTTAGAAACTATTAAGGTTAGTCAGATATTATTAGGATTAGGCGCGGTTCTTAAAACTAATGCATATGGTAAGTTCATGACTCATAATAATATGGTATGTTTTGAACCCCTCAGCGAATGGACGCCTATGGTCTGAGTAGGATAAGTTCTAAACTCAAATTATTGTGGCAAGTTCCTGAACTTCCAATGTGCAGTAAGTTTGATGAACTATACTGGGGGTATAGGAGGATGGTAAGTTGAAATAGAAGAATATTTAATATAAAAATTAGAAATTGATGGAGAAAATTAGATATTCTAAATCACTAGCTATGCTAGACTTTCGAGATTTATTGACTTCGTGCCGATGGTTGTACTTTTAATTTATGAAAAATGTTGGATCACACTAGTGAACTTAAGAATTTTTTTAAAACAGTGCTATTATTCGCGTATCTATGTTGTTTGTTTCGGCTAGAAAAAAAATGATTTTTTTTTAATTTTCAAAATATATCGGGTGATATGATAAATGATGAAGTCATCAATGCAATGGAACTTGGTGTCGGATGTGATCATATGATCGTTAGCCCACTATGGTGAGATGTAGTATGACAACGTCATAATCATGACGCCATAAAAGGATTTTTGAGATTTCTTTAAGATATGAGAATATATATATATATATATATGTATGTATATGTATATTTCGATTGATGTCCGAATTGTTGTAGAAGTCTATGCTATTTGATTCAGCTAGACGAATATTGAAAGATGATCATAAAATTCAAGTGTTTCTTGAGAAGTTATGCCAAACCAAATTGTTTTCGTGCTGATTCAGATGTTGAAAAGCTGAGATGAAAAACCCTTTTCTAGGGGATTACGCGGAAGCATTTAGATGTTTGTGAACAATACATGGTACGAAGGGCTGATCACCCTAAGTACGGGAGTCCCTATAGTCTAATGACTGTTAAGGTTTATGTTGAAAGAGTACTTATAACCGTGGACAGAGTCCACAATACATCGTACGAAGGGCTTAACACCCTAAGTACGGGAGTCCCAATAGTCTAATGACTGTTAAGGTTTAAGTTGAAAGAGTACTTATAATCGTGGACGTAGTTCAAGGTCTTATGACCCTCAGCATGATTTGGAATCTTTTAAATTCCTGTTATTCATATCGCTTCCCAATTATTGAGCAATTGTGGAAGATTCTTATTATTCTTAAAGGTGAAAGTGAAAAGGATGCGAAAATTAAGCAAAACATAATAATTTCAAGAAAGAATTGAAACTCCAGAAAGAAGAGAAATGTGAAACTCTTAGAAGAGGAAGAGGTGAGGAATATGATGATCTTAGAAAGATCCTTAGAGAAAGAATTTGGTTGTAGAACCCAATGAATGAATAAAGTATTAACACAAAACCTATTTTGAAAGATTGAATGAATAAAGAATAATAATAAAATTTCAAGGACGAAATTCTTAGAAGAAAGGGTGAATGTAATATCCCGAGTGTTTATGATAACGATCCTTAGAAAAGGAAATGAATGGGTTAAAGAATATATAATATTTGATATATGACTGTGTTTAATTTAAGGTTATGTAATAAAAGCTAAAAGTCGTTGAAGAAATGAATGAAGTATATATATATATATATATATATATATATATATATATATATATATGTAAAACTTTTTGCTAAGTTAACGTGTTCAAGTTATTCAACAATAATTGTGAAAGAGATTTTGTGAAAACCTTAATAAGGTAGAGTTTCGGTGATTTCGAGGATGGAATCCTTATAAGGAGGGAAGGATGTGACAACCCGAATTTTTATAAGTTATTAAAATAGGAATTTAATAATTAAAATTTTTATTATGAGATGTTTTGAGTTTGAGTATGTATATATACGTGCTCTATATTTTGAAATATGTGATATGATGTGAAGAGAAATATATATTCATATATTGAGAAAGTGAGGTTTAATAGTTGAGTTAACTATTGAAGGAATTAAATGAATTTTGTAATTAATCTTAAATATTTATTGAATTGAATAAATATTTTAAATAATTTATTTATTGAGAAAAATAAATAATTTATGAAATTGTGGTAAATAATTTAGTTACGTGTGTATGATAATTAAGTTAAAGCAAATGTAAATTTTATTCTTTGAAGATTTAATTTAATGAATTAATTAAATTAAATGAGTTGTTTAATATTAAAGAAAATAAGTAAATTAAATAAAGCGATGTTTAAGTCTAATTTATTAATTAAATTAGATATATGATTATTTATTAATCATCAGAAGAATTATAATAAAAATTATAACCAACGCCTTTTTATTTTCTTCACCTGACGTACGCTAGGGGGAGAGGGAGTCAATTATATGTTACACGTTCTTTTTCCTAAGGCTAGTACTGAGCTTGGTGACGAAGAGAGGAAATACAGAGGTTTTGAGAGAGAGAGAGAGAGAGAGTTTTTTGTGATTTTGCCAAGAGGAAAGAGAGTTCACCATCTCTTGCTAAGCTTACAACTAGGGTTTAAAGGTATACTTTACTTCTAATGTTTACAGTTTGAATTCTTATGATCATCTTCTGTAAATTGCTTATCACATGGGAATTATACATGTATGTATGTGGTTTATAATCTGTTAATCATCATTTGTGAGTGCTATTTGATGATTAGGTTACAAGAAATTTGTATGTAGGAAGAAATTGAAATAACAGTGGTTATGTATAAAAATGGCTTAAGAAAGTATAAAATTTTATGTCTAATATGTGTTATAATCTATAAATTGATGTTGGATTATGTTAGTATGTGAAGAAATGAAAACAACAAAAGTCGAATGAATCGAAATGGTTGAGAAACGAATTCATAGTGAACGAATTCGCTAAATTGTAAAAACATGAAAATTCGTATGAACATGAGCTTTAAATTCATATTTAGGTTAGTTAATGTTTATTTTAATTGTTGGGTATTTGGTATGTTATAGTTTTATGAGTTACAAACCTATAGAATCGAAAATGAACTCATTTGGATGAGTATAACTCATGTTATGATGATTAGAAAGGAGTTTGTAGGCCTAATTTGACTTTCTGTAGTGTTCGAAATCAAAATTCACGAGTTAGCAGAAGGGACCCCCCTGATGGCCCCCATAGTGTAAAAACCCCCGCCCCGGCGGGGGGTAGTCTGCCTAGCCAATTTTGGAAAAAATATCTGACAGGACTTGTTTTACTAAAACAGCCTTAATGTTTTCATACGAACTCCAATTGAGGTGATTCAAGATGATCCAGAACGAGGACGAATAGACCTACAACTTTTATTCTTTTAATTGGTTAATTTGAGATTTTAGGAAGGGCCAAAATAGTCATCTTCGTGACTGTTATGTATTCAGAGGCAATTGGAGGGCGTCGATCGAGCACATACGCAAGTATAGTGCTCTCGACGATGGAATATGTTATTCTAAGTGATGTAACATGAAAATACATAATACAATACATGACATATAAAATTTCCTTTCTCATAATAGAAAGCATTGGCATAACTTAGTATGTGTTTTGAAAAGAAACTTAAAGATTTTGAAAAAAAAATAAACCTTGTGGAAACATATGTTCTATAAGTTCTGAACTTAGTAGTTCATATACATGATTGAGTTCAAATATAAATGAGCATGATATGGTGTTTATAGTGTCTTGTTCATGAAAAAACTTGTTAGACCTTCTGTTAGAGAAGTTTTCAAGAGAAACTTGATATAATAGAACTAAGGTGCATGAATGCTACATGAGGTAGGTTTTGAACTTGAGAAGATGTTATCATGACTTAGTTACTTATGATAAGAGTTTTCAAAGTTGTCTTATATGTGTTATAATACATCATTCATGATAAAATGATTTCAAAGACAAACTCCATTATCTTTTGTAAACTAAGTATTAAAACATAATGATATGTGCACTTAACTAGTCAAGCATGACATAAGTTATTAAGCATGTTTTAAAAGTATGAACAATGCTATGTCCATGTAAATGAGATAGATACATGTGAGCATGCTATTAGAGGCTTATTAGTACAAATATATGGTTTAAAAGCTTATAACATCAAATCTTGTTAAAGAAAGTTGTTAAGCCTTATTGATTGAAATAAATCATTACGGAGCTAAGAAATTTGAATGTGAACTTGAAAATAGATCACAACCTTTTTGATGTCAAGTACGGATGGTTAAGGTGTAACAATCCGAAATTTTAAATTGTAATTTTAAATATTTATTCAATTATAAATATTTATTTGAGGTGTTTATTGTTGAATAAATGTTTTGTTGATGTTATGGTTGTTAATAAAAATTTATGAATTTAATTTATTAGATAAAATTCTAAATTAATGTAATTTATAATTTAGAGAATTGTAATATAACATGAGATGTTATATTGTTATTTTGATTTAATAATTTAAGAGGTATGTTAAATTATTAAATAAAATTATAATAAGAATATAATTTTGTGATATTTGTTTAAGTGGAATATTTATTTAAATATAGTATGTGCAATTAATTTATTTGATTAATGTTGATATGAAAATCCAAATAAATAATATGTGATTATAAATCATAAACTAAATTGTTTATTAAAATAAAATAAAGAAGTTTTAAATTCAGCTTTTTGTCAAACAAGGCTTAAATATTATGTCTTTATTTTAAAGACTTTTTCCAAACAAAACCTTATGACTTTTGGATTTTTAATTTTCAAATTTTAAATAATATAAATAAAACAAATAAAATTAATTAAATAATAAATATAATATATTTATAACCTGTTAATATATTGGTAATCGATATTCTAATAACTAGACGTATTAAGGTTATCAGTTTTTATCTTTACGCTTAAGTGTGTATTAGTTTTACGTGAATTGTCTTTTGGCCTAAGAAGAAAAGCTGCAGAGAACTTGGGAGAGGATAGAGAGAGAGATTGAGAGAATTGTCAACAACTTCAAAGTTTAGCAAGAATTAACAAGCCAATTGAAGGTATTTTCTTTAATCTTAATATTATGTATGTTTATATGTATATATGGCTTTTTACGACATAAAATCTCATGTTCTGTGAATTTAATTTGTTGAATTTTTGATATATATAACTGGTAATTGTGATTATACGTGCTTAAGATGTTGGGGTTTGCATTTAGATAAGAATTTGTTATTCTATTTTCGTTCAAAAAGGAAGAAAAGTAAATTGCAGTATATATTTTACATATGGCTTGTAAAAGTACAAATTATGGTGGTCAATTTGTATGTTAATCTGTGAATTAAGGCTTGATTATGCTAGTTCATTAAGAAACGAAGATAACGTAGTTTGAACGGAGTAATTTGGACAAGAATTGTGATCACAGTGATGATTTCTATAAAGGATGTCAGAAATTGAGTTTTTATATGAAAATATAGAATTTGAGGATTTAAATTAATAAAGTTGTTGTTAAATTGTTATATGTTGATGAATATGTGAGGAAACATGTTTGTAATAGTTCTATATAATTTTTTTTTGTTAAATTCACTATTTTGTGGGTGAAATTCATGTTAGTTGGGCTAAAGTCGGCTACTATTCATAGCCTTTACGGTTCGTAAATATACATTTGGCAAGAAAAGGCTTAGTCCCAAGCTTATGTATGGCAATTGCGTATGCATATTCCGTCTGAGGCAAATGACTTCTACTATTGTTTGCGATTACGGGATAGCAACATACCTTGGTCTAATTATGTGTTAATGTAATAAACATGTAACAACAAGGTTAAAACAGAATCGTGTTATGTGGTTAGTAATTTCAAAGTTTCAAAATTGAATAGTAAGTTACAAATGCGATATGTTAGAACTTAGTGTATATAATGATTAGGAAACAAGTGTTCTGAAGGTTAACACTTGAAATTTCTGATATTTACCTATTAGCATAAGACTTGTACTAAATTAACAAGTTTAGCTAGAAATGGGTGTTATTTTGGAAGTGGATGTTAACATGTCTAATAGATATTGTGATTGCACTAAAATGTGTAGGATATTGGAGTATGTGAGTTGTAATTGTATAGCTTACGTAAGAGGCAAGTTCCCTAACCTTTGCTACTTTATTATTCAACAAGGTTACTTTTCACTGTCATGTTATACTTATGCAAGTTCACTATCTCTAATCTCTTGTTGAGAAATTTATTGTTATGAAAGTTCTTTAACCCTCATTTATTGTTGAGCAAGTTAATTAATCCTTGTTTCTTTATTCCAAACGAGATTACTTTGGTTATTCAAAATCTGTAAATTTATTGTAAGAAATGTGTTTATTCAGCCACTAATAACTGTTGTTTGATCTTCGTTCTCCAATGTCATTGTACTATCTTACATTATTGTACCGAACTCTAAGTTGCCTAGCGATTCTTTACCAATTCAACTAATCCTTAGTTGATGAACGTTCTAAAATCTAAATTACCCTTGAAGTCAACCCAAACCAAACTTCCTTTGGTTTTCTTATGTACTCCCACAATTTTGAAAGTATGTTGTCGATGATAACATTTGTTCAATTTAGAAGTTGTTAATACTCTAGCTCTTATTGATTCATCGATATACCTTGTTCATGAAGATATTATAATCAAACTCTTGAATAGTTATTGGTCTCTATTTGATTCAACTAGTACTTGGTTGATGAGCGTTCTAAAAATCTAGAATTCTTTTGAAGTTAATTCCCAACCAAACTTTCTTTGGTTCGGAACCTGATAATCTAAGCTGAGATGAACAACCCTATATTAGGGGATTATTTTAGAGCTACACAATAATGTTAAAATGTTTGCATAATAATATATAGTACAAAGGGTGATCACCGAGTACGGGATGATGGTCCATATAGTCGTTTAGATTTAAAAGGTTCTGAGAAACACCTCGCTGACCCTAGGGACATAGATGATGATTATAGTCTTTTAGACTGTTAAAGGTTAAATTAGAAATACTTGAAAACCTAGAGTATAGTTCGTGGTCTTGTGACCCTTAGTGTATTCTTTGATGTTGATATCTATTATTAACTTAAACGTTCATTATTCCTTTGAACTCATAGTTGTTGAATTAAAGTTTATTGTTCCGGTAAGAATATTTTACCATTAAAAGCTCAGTTAATTGTCATTCATTAAACGTTATTATATATTATCCTTCTTATGGGTAATTATTTGCTCACTCTTGTACAAAAAAATGTAGATGACGTTAAGAAGTTTGAAGAGTTTTCTACCAGTAAGGGCAAGGGCACGATGCTTAATTAGGCGACGTTTAATTTACCTTTTATTTATGAAGCTTATGTAATAGTTTTGATTATGGCTATGTTTAAATATTCTGCTCGTGATTGTAATAAAGGTTAGATGATCTGGGATTTCTTTTAGTTTATGTAACCCTTTAATGGGAGATTGATTGTTTAAACTTTTGAGTTTAATTATAACCTTTGTTTATGGGTAGTTAGTTATGATTTAATTGGACAATGAACACCAAATCTGTGGGATTGATGTGCCTGGATTTGGGGGTGTCACAAGTTGGTATTAAAACTAAAGCATATGGTAAGTTCTTGACTCATAATCATATGGTATGTTTTGAACCCCTCAGCGAATGGACTCCTATGGTCTGACTAAGATAAGTTCCTAAACTCATATGATTATGACAAGTTTCTGAGCAAAACTCGATTTATGAAAAATGAAGCAAGATCCGAATTTTTTTTGGCACTTTAAAATTAGTAAATCATTTTCTAAAATTCCAAAAAAATTTGGGGATCATTGTTGGGTCATATACTGTCCAAATCCAGAAAAGAATAATTTTTGGAATCAGTTTGCTATTTTTCCTAAAAATGATTAAGTTATGAATAAAAGGAAATAAATAGTTAAATGATGTCTTAAATAAGAAAAATGTGATTTTAGTGCTTGGATACTCCTAATATATAATATTATGACTATTTTAGGGTATTTTGGTAATTTATAATAAGAAATATTATTTAGGACCTTTTATGGATATTAAATAAGAGGTTTAATAAAGGGTGAACAATTAGAATAAATTGTTTATTAATCTAATAAATTATTAAAATATTATTATGATATTAATAATATTATAATATAATTTTTAAGTAAATAAAAATATTAAGATTAAAACATCATTAAAATATTATTAAATGGTTAATAATATTTGATTTTAAGCATTAATAAATGATTAATAATATTAGATTAAAATATTAATCTTAGATTAAAATATTATTAAAAATTAATTATATTAAATTAAAGTATTATTGAATGATTAAAATATTATTAAGTAAATAATAATATTCGAATTAAATAAAATGTTATTAATGTAATAACATTAGTAAAGGGAATAAAATATTATTAAATGATTAATAATATTAGTAAATGAATAAAATATTGATAATATTAGTAAAGTACTAAAATATTATTAAGATGTTAATAATATTAGTAAATAATAAAAGTATTATTAGTGATAGAAAAATACTAAGAGGTGAATTAAATATTATCAAGATTAATAATATTAAGTGAATTAAAGGTGGTTGTTATTTAATAGTAACATTATCGAGGCAGGATAATATTTCTAAGAACTAATTGTAATATATAATAACAATGTGATTGCATAATCCAATGTTATGCTATGGCTAATTGAAAGATTAATTATAGGTCTTTCAAAGGAAGATAATTAAACTGCATAGTGGATAGAATTTAATTGCGTAGCCGTAACCTATAAACGAGGCAAGTTTCCTAACTCAAACTCGAGTTATTATTTTCAAAGCGTGTTAGTGAATAATTATTGATGATTATTCACATCTATAATGATTATTGAAATTCGCACTTTGTGTAATTCAATTCATGTTCTATTATTAATGAACTATGAATTAAATTAAAGTTCTTTCATTCATGAACTGTTTATGAGATAGATCTATGATAATTGTATCAACTAGATCAAGCATGTTTAAATTTGTTAAATCAAATGTGTTTTAAAAAGTCGTTTTATTAAATTGTTATGATAAGAACTCTTGGTGAGAAAAGGATCTAATTTGATTAAGGCATGATATCGATCTTTGGATTATTAAGTGTTTATGCATAAATCATGGGGTATGAAAGGTTGATCCTTGAATACCAAAACTTATTAAGAGGTCCAATTTAAATGACTGAGAACCTTGGCAAATGTTCATGGTTATTTCAAAACCACTCAGTTCATGTTATTCAATTATTCGAATATTCAATTGTTGATTATTAATTCATGTTCCTTCACAATCTTATATTATTGTTGAACATTGAAAGCAAAACTTCTTTCTAGTCATGATATATCTCCCTTGTATATAAACTTGCTAAGCAAATTAGTTGCTTACCCTTGTTATATCATGTTATTTATTTCAGTTAAGCCTGAAGGATCCAATACGAAGGAAAAAGGCAAGGGCAAGATCCAGGAATAATTTAGAATGAATGTTAGTTATTATTATCTGATGGGATTTCTTATGTAAACCCTTTTGTAATATGAATGGTGTGTTTAAGTTAAGGTTAAGAAGACCTTGGGACCATATTATGAAACTTTATTATAATGAACAATATATGTTTATTATTTTGTAATAGTTATAGAATGCTTATGATGATGATAGATCGTGAGCACCGAATCTGAGGTTAGAGAACCTGGATTTGGGGGGCGTCCCAGGTTGGTATCAAAGCCGTAGGTTATAAACATTAGGAATGCGAAACCTAGGTTATAACCTTAGTAGAAAACTCTTATAGAGTATGTTAGGAGATGGATTGTGGAAATTCATCGAGTATGTGTTGTACTTAATAAAATATTATTTCATTTTATTAATGCATGTATTTTATTGTGGTACTGATGTTGGTTTTATTTATGGTGTTTGTAGGATGTTTGAAGAACACCAGGGCAGTTACTCAGTGGAGCAAGAGCCCATTGAGCTTGAGGTCACGGAAGAAGCCCCTCATGGTCCTCTGATAGGGGATTTGTTGAGGAGAATCAGTCAATTAGAAGGCAGAGTGGGAGAACTAGAGGTTGAAAACCACACACTCCTGTTCACAGAAGGTTAATACAAGGATGCGGCTTATCAAGCCCATATGGAGGTAGTAGAACAAAAGGGAAAGTTGGATGAGTCAGAGTTGCAAGTTGGGATGTTGAGGGTACAGCTAGAGCAGGAAAAGGTAATGTTCGGAGAGATGAGCGTAGAGCATCTGGCGATGCGGGGTGAGTTTGACGTGGAGATTGCAGATAAGATTCGTGTGGCGGAGGAAATTTATGAGTCGATTGGCGTGTGGACCAGATTGGAGATAGCACTCGCAAGTGAAAGGTCAGGGTCGAGACTTTAGGACTGGCAATAGACGCAATATATGAGGGCCAATGCAGTGGGACTAGGAGGGTGCATTTTGAGATAGGGGAGTCGAGTTGATCCGTTTCGGTGAGAGTTATGGAGGGGTGTTTCCCAGAGCTGTTCAGTGACCCAAATAACCACTAGTGATGATTATGCTATGGACCAGTTGTAGATAGATGCATTAGTATCCCTTTTTGTATAATAGGGTTTTATGATGATGTAAACCTCAACAGGTGTGAGGTAGTAGGTAGTTAGGTAGTATCCCTATTTGTGTATGTAGGGAAGTATCATTTTGAGTTAATCCCATCTTTTGTGTTTAAAATGGGATAGTAACATTTATAAAAATATACCTGTATTGAACATGTGAGACACCGATGATTGGTATATGAATATAAATGCATTATTATGATATGTGTTGGAAAATTTATATAGTAAATTGTCTATTTAATGTTATGTGAATCCAGTAGACTGAATTGGAACTTTTTTTTTTAACAAACTTAACCCACTAATAAGGGAGAAAGACTTCCAAATCTTTGTAATTTAAAACTCTCACATAATGATCAACTGATTGTTTGAATACAGTAGCGTATTACATGCTAAGTACTTATATGATAATAAAACACAAGTAACGTGCTAGAATTTTGTTTCACTAGATAATGCCGCCCAGACGTGTACTAAGGAACCAAAAGATCTAAGAGTTAGTTAATAATACAGCGGGAGCTCAACCAAACCCAATGCAAGACTTTATCAACATGATGGCTGAAGCTATAAGGAATCAAGCTCAACCTGTAAAAAATCAGGTGGGAAACCAATTAGTCAACTTTAAGGACTTCAAGGCAGTAGGACCGCCAGAGTTTAGAGGAACAGCAGACCCGATAGAGGCCCAGACGTGGATAAAGGAGATTGAGAAGGCCTTCATTATTGCTAGAGTAGCAGAAGAGCATAAAATAATTTTTGCTACCTACTTAATGAAGGGTAAGGCTAACTATTGGTGGGAGGCCAACCAGAACAAAGTCGGGACTGGAATCGTGACTTGGGAAGTGTTCAAGATGTTGTTCTTTGGGAACTACTTCCCTGAGAGTACACAAGCTAGAATGGAGATCAAGTTTTTGGAATTGAAATAGGAGAATATGTCAGTGTCAGAGTACGCTGCGAAGTTCAATGAATTGGCCAGATTCGCTCCACATCAGGTGGACACGGAGGTGAGGAAAGCAAGAAGGTTCGAAAATGGACTAAAGTCGTTGATTTATAGTAAGGTAGTGTTTTTACAAATCATGTCATTCTCAACTCTTTTAGAGAAAGCTCTCATAGAGGAAGGTGGAAGCGAAGCGGCCTCAAAGTACAATCGGGAGAAGAACAAGAAGAAAGTAGAAGGTGGGAATCAGAATGTTAGCAATGGCGGTAGCAACAACAAGAAGTGGAAATGGAACATTAGGGGTAGTAATTTGGAGAGTCAACAAGGAAGTGTGCAACAAAAGAAGTTGGTGTGTGGAAACTGTGGAAAGGGTCACTCGGGAGAGTGCCTGAAGGGAAAAATGGTATGTTATACCTGTGGACAAGAAGGGCATACCTCACCTAATTGTCCTAAGGTGAAGAAGGGAGGTTGTTTTAACTATGGTGAAGTGGGACATCGGATCAAGGATTGCCCGAGGAAGAAAAGCACGGATGCAGAAACGGCAACATGGGCAATAACACTAGGACAACCAGTGGAGGACCAGCCCAGCCAAACAAGCCGACAACGAGGACATTCAATATGACAGTGCAAGATGTCGTGGCATCCAGGGAGGTGGTGTCAGGTATAATTCTGATCAACGATATAAATGCCTATGTGTTATTCGATTCGGGAGCTTCATGATCTTTCGTATCTGATGAATTTGCTCAAAGATTAAGTTTACCTCGTGAACTATTAGAACACCCAATGAATATAGAAGTAGCAAACAAAGAAATTATCCCTGTAGACTACATCCATAGGAAATGCTGTGCTGATGTAAGAGGGTTTAAGCTTAACGTGGATTTAATACTGATTCTTGGAGAGTTTGAAGTAATCCTCGGGATGGATTGGTTATTGAGTCACGGAGCGGTCATTGACTATAAGAGAAAGTGCGTACACCTAAAGACTCTGAATAAGTCAAAGGTGGTATTTTATGGCAGTAAATCGCCAAGATAATCTTGTTATCTGATGATGATGCAAGCAAAGAAGTTTCTTAGGAAGGGTTGTATAGGTTATTTGGCTCACGTTGTGGATACCCGCAGAGTCGAGGGTGAACTGGGTCAGATACCTATTGTAAGGGAATTCGTTGATGTCTTCCCAGATGAGATTTCGGGATTGCCACCAGATAGAGAGGTAGAGTTTGTTATCGATTTGGCACCAGGGACATCATCGGTATCCAAAGTGCCGTATCGTATGGCTCTGGTAGAAATGAAGGAACTGATGGTTCAACTACAAGAGTTGTTAGATAAGGGATACATTTGACCGATCATATCACTGTGGGGGAGCACCAGTCTTATTCGTAAAGAAGAAGGATGGGTCGTTAAGGTTTTGTATCGACTATCGAGAGTTGAACAAGGTCACCATTAAGAATAAGTACCCGTTGCCCAGGATCGACGATTTGTTTAATCAGTTGAAGGGGGCGAAATACTTTTCAAAAATCTACTTGAGGACCGGTTATCACCAACTGAAGGTGAGGCAGGAAGATGTTCCAAAGACGGCATTCAGAACTCGGTATAGACACTTTGAGTTTTTGGTAATGTCTTTTGGATTGACAAATGCGCCAGCAGCATTCATGGACTTGATGAACAGAGTGTTTAAATAGTATTTGGATAAGTTTATTATCGTGTTCATCGATGACATTCTAGTATATTCAGAGACGGAGGAAGAGCACGCTGAACATTTAAGGATAGTGTTGGAGACGTTAAGGAGGGAGAAGTTGTATGCAAAGTTCTCCAAGTGTGAGTTTTGGTTGCAGAGAGTGCAGTTTATGGGTCAAGTTATCGATAAGGATGGTGTTTCGGTGGATCCAGCAAAAGTAAAAGCGGTTATCAACTAGGAACATCCAAAGACGTCGAAAGAAATTAGGAGTTTCTTGGGATTAACAGGATACTATCGGAGATTCATCCAAGATTTTTCAAAGATAGCATCGCCGTTGACAAACCTTACTAGAAAGGCGGTGAAGTTCGTTTGGACGGAGAAATGTGAAGAGAGTTTCATAGAATTGAAGAAGAGGCTCAGTCAAGCACCTATGTTGGCTTTACCAGACAACACGGGAGGATTTATAGTGTATAATGATGCATCACATAAGGGTCTTGACTGTGTACTGATGCAGCATGGCAAGGTCATTGCGTACGCTTCACGTCAGCTGAAGGACTATGAGAAGGGTTATCCGACTCATGACACAGGAGTTAGCAAAGATAGTTTTTGCTTGAAGATTTGGAGGCACTATTTGTATGGCGAGAAGTGTGAGATATATACGGATCACAAGAGTCTGAAGTATATCTTCACGCAGAAGGAGCTAAATATGAGGTAGCGCCGATGGCTAGAATTGATCAAGGATTATGATTGTGAGATTCTGTACCATCCAGGAAAAGCAAATGAAGTGGCAGATGCCTTGAGCAGAAAAGGCAGAGAGAAGTTACTGAAGTTGACCATTCAAGAGGAATTGGTGAATGATTTCGAATGACTTGGCTTAGAGGTTAAGTATCCGATGGAGACCAATGAGAAATTATTTATAGTGACAGCGAGCCCAATTTTATTAGATAAGGTTAAAGAGGCTCAAGAGAAGGAGGAAGATTGCGACAGCATCAAGAAACGGTTAGCTGAAGGGGATGAATTGAAATATAAGATTGATGGCACCGATTTGCTTTGAGATTGAAGGATTTAATTTGGGTACCGTTAGTACCAGAACTAAGAGAAGAGATTTTGCAAGAAGCGCACAGTACGAGGTACTCGATACACCCAAGAATCACAAAGATGTATCAAGATTTATGTCAACACTTTTAGTGGCAAAACATGAAGAGGAAGGTTGTAGAATGCGTCAGCAGATGTCTAACTTGTCAGAGAGTCAAGGTAGAGCATCAATGACCGAGTGGATTACTACAGCCTTTAGAGATTCCAGAGTGGAAATGGGAGCACATCACGATGGATTTTATGGTGGTACTTTCAGCAACGCAAAAAGGGAACAACGCCATATGGGTGATTGTAGATCGTCTTATAAAGTCGGCTCACTTTTTTCCTATCAAGATCAGGTATAGTCTGGAACAGCTAGCCAAATTATATATCAAAGAAATTATCTCGAGACATGGCGTACCTATATCTATTATGTCGAATAGGGATCCGCGATTCACGTCAAACTTCTAGAAGAGTTTTCAAGAAAAAATGGGGACGCAGCTACGGATGAGCACCGCGTATCATCCGTAGACTGATGGACAAAGTGAGAGAACGATTCAAACGCTTGAAGACATGCTCAGAGCTTGTGTGATGGACTTCAAGGGTAGCTGGGAGGATCATCTTCCATTAGTAGAGTTCGCATACAATAATATTTATCATGCCAGCATCGAAATGTCGCCGTACGAAGCACTATATAGAAGGAAATGTAGAATGCCCTTATACTGGGATGAAGTGGGTGAACGGCAACTGTTGGGACCAGAATCTGTGTGCAGCAATAGAGAGATCATCAAGGTGATAAGAGCACTACCGGTAGCACTCAAGATCGCTGGAAGAAGTATGCGGACTTACATCGCCGGAAGAGAGATTTTGAAGTGGGAAGCTATGCATTTTGAAAGTATCTCCTGGAAAGGGAAGATAAGGTTTGGAAAGAAAGGTAAAAATGAGGTCAAAGATTTATTGGACCCTTCGAGATCTTGAGGAAGGTAGGCGAAGTGGCGTACGAGGTAGCTCTACCTCCTGAACTAGAACATATTCATAATGTGTTTCATGTGTCAATGCTACGACCATATAAGCCTGATTACAAGCACGTGATATCATACGAGCCAATTCAGGTTGAAAAGGATTTGTCATACGAGTAAATTCCGGTTGAAATTTTAGATAACTAAGAGCAGAAATTACGAAATAAGGTTATACATTCTGTAAAAGTTCTTTGGAGGAACCACAATGCTGAAGAAGCTACGTGGGAACTCGAAGAAAAGAGGAGGGATAATTATCCACATCTTTTTGAGTAACCCTATATGTAATTTCGGGGATGGAATTCTTATAAGGGGGGGGGATGATGTAATAACCATGAATTTTAAGTGACTATATATGTATGTACATTATTGATGTTTAAAACTTTGTGTTATATAGTGATTTAATATGTGACAACATAGGTGAAGTGGTGCATGGGTCAATTAACATATATGCTATAGTTATGGATATATACATTTATAGATTTCATTAAAAATGAAAGCTTTGTAACCTAATTATACATTAGGTGAGACAATTAAATAACCTAAGGGTTATGGTAATAAGGAAAGGTTAGTATTTAATATGTATACTAACTTAAGTGGATAATCTTGTTATTTCAAGTGACTAATAATTTTAAACCTAATTCTAGTAAACTTAATTAGGTTATGAGCTAAAGTCACATGTATAAGTAATTAAATTTCATAAGATTGGGAATAGAAACCCTAAATAATCAATTTGGGTAACATATATTAAAATTGTTAGACTATGTTCATTACATGGCCCAAAACAATTAAAGGAGAAGCCCAAAAGAAATAAAATGGAAGCCAATACTTAGCCCACTTGATTAAGGGTATTTTAGACTTTTGATTAATCAAATGTTTGCTTTAAAATAAATGAAAAATGGAGGTTATAATGGGGCAAGGGGGGACCGGCCAATTAGGCCTTTTTAAGGCAAGAAGATTATGCTAATCAAGTTCCATAAGTAGAAGTCTTTCACACAAGGACAAGTGTGTCATGGTCCCATTGGTTGCAAATCTACTTAGCACCCTTAATCACATGATTAGGCTAATTGAAGAGATAAGGCAAGGCCTTTTATCCATGGGACAATAAATGTATGGGGGATAATAGTTAATCACCCATTTCATTTGCTAGAACATTTCATTTTCTCTCATTCTTCTTCTATCTTTTTTTTTCTCCCAAGCTAGTAGCATACAAGAGAGAAAAGAGAGAGAGAGGGTTCAGTTTTTCTAAGAGAGGGAGAGGATTTGTTGTTCATGCATCCTAAGTTCATTACTTACTTTAGAAGAACAAGAAGGATAGCAACCAAAACTAGGTGAGGTTCTCATCCTTTTCTTTTTCTTATTCTTCTTCTATTTCGGTTTTAACCTCATCATATATGGGGGTTATGGTCTAATAGTCAAAGTACCCTAGTTCTACATATCATCATGTATGAAACTAAGTATCTTGAGTGTTAGATCAAAGGTTTAGAGGAAGGAAATGAGCATATGTTCTCCAAGGGGTGAAACCCTTTTTTTTCTTCCACTAAATCTTGTGTAACTCAAGATTTACATCTTGGATTTGTGATCCTTCAAAGGGGGGTGCTAGATACATGAGTTATCTAGTAAACCCAAGTGGTAGAACACAAATCTATCATGTATTAAAGCCATGAGGGCTGTTTTCCCCAAAATAGTCCACATAGAAAGTTAAGGTTTCAAAACCCTAAAAAGCTACTGTCCCCATTTTTCTTGAGGCTATTTCGGACAGTTGCAAGTCTTTTAAAAATCTAGGAAGAATCACAGAGGTACCTTGAGAAGTTATCTACGCGTAGGAAAAAGAACGGAGGCGTTTCGATTTATAGGTTGTGCGTAATGGCTATTTCCGTAAAGGACTCCTAAATATTAACACTCGAATTTCTCACTATGTATACACTGGAAAATTCCAAAATGTTTACAGTGAGTTCATATATGTTATGAGAGTATACCTGAAAAAGTTCATATTTTTACTCGAGCAAAACTCGATTTATGAAAAATGAAGCAAGATCCGAGTGTTTAGGGCACTTTAAAATTAGTAAATCATTTTCTAAAATTCCAGAAAAATTTGGGGATCATTGTTGGTTCATATCTTGTCCAAATCGTAGAAAAAAGAATAATTTTTGGAATCAGTTTGCTATTTTTCCTAAAAATGATTAAGTTATGAATAAAAAGAAATAAATAGTTAAATGATGTTTTAAATAAGAAAATGTGATTTTAATGCTTGAATACTCCTAATATATAATATTATGACTATTTTAGGTATTTTGGTAATTTATAATAAAAATATTATTTAGGACCTTTTATGGATATTAAATAAGAGGTTTAATAAATGGTGAACAATTAGAATAAATTATTTATTAATCTAATAAATTATTAAAATATTATTATGATATTAATAATATTAGAATATTATATTTTTAAGTAAATAAAAATATTAAGATTAAAACTTCATTAAAATATTATTAAATGGTTAATAATATTTGATTTAAGCATTAATAAATGATTAAAAGTATTATTAAATGATTAATAATATTAGATTAAAATATTAATCTTAGATTAAAATATTATTAAAAGATTAATAATATTAAATTAAAGTATTATTAAATGATTAAAATATTATTAAGTAAATAATAATATTTGAGATTAAATAAAGTGTTATTAAATGTAATAACATTAGTAAAGAATAAAATATTATTAAATGATTAATAATATTAGTAATGACTAAAATATTATTAAGATATTAATAATATTAGTAAATGAATAGTATTATTAGTGAGCGAATAATACTAAGAGGTGAATTAAATATTATCAAGATTAAAAATATTAAGTGAATTAAAGGTAGTTGTTATTTAATAGTAACATTATCGAGGCAGGATAATATTTCTAAGAACTAATTGTACTATATAATAACTATGTGATTACATAATCCAATGTTATGCTATGGCTAATTGAAAGTTTAACTATAGGTCTCTCAAAGGAAGATAATTAAACTGCATAGTGGATATAATTTAATTGCGTAGCCGTAACCTACAAACGAGACAAGTTTCCTAACTCAAACTCGAGTTATTATTTTCAAAGCATGTTAGTGAATAATTATTGATGATTATTCACATCTATAATGATTATTGAAATTCGCACTTTGTACAATTGAATTCATATTCAATTATTATTGAACTGTGAATTAAATTAAAGTTCTTTCATTCATGAACTGTTTATGAGATAGATCTATGCTAATTGTATCAGCTAGATCAAGCGTGTTTAAATTTGTTAAATCAAATGTGTTTTAAAAAGTTGTTCTTATTAAATTGTTATGATAAGAACTCTTAAGTGAGAAAAGGATGAATTTGATTAAGGCATGATATCGATGCCGGATTATTAAGTGTTTATGTATAAATCATGGGGTATGAAAGGCTGATCCCCTTGAATACCAAAACTTATTAAGAGGTCCAGTTTAAATGATTGAGAACCTTGGCAAATGTTCATGGTTATTTCTAAACCACTCAGTTCATGTTATTCAATTATTCGAATATTCAATTGTTGATTATTAATTCATGTTCCTTCACAATCTTATATTATTGTTGAACATTGAAAGAAAAAATTCTTTCTAGTCATGATATATCTCCCTTGTATATAAACTTGCTAAGCAAATTAGTTGTTTATCCTTGCTATATCATAATATTTATTTCAGTTAAGCCTGAAGGATCCAATACGAAGGACAAAGGCAAAGGCAAGATCCAGGAATAATTTAGAATGAATGTTAGTTATTATTATCTGATGGGATTTCTTATGTAAACCCTTTTGTAATATGAATGGTGTGTTTAAGTTAAGGTTAAGAAGACCTTGGGACCATGTTATGGAACTTTATTATAATGAACAATGTATGTTTATTATTCCGCAATAGTTATAGAATGCTTATGATGATGATAGATCGTAAGCACCGAATCTGAGGTTAGAGAACCTGGATTTGGGGGCCGCCACATGTTTGCTAACATATTAAACCAATTAGAACAATTTAACTAGTTTAATTTCCCAAATTCCATATTTTCATATGAAAACTCCATTTTTAACATCTCTTACAAAAATCATCACTGTGATTACAATTCTACATCGAATCACTTTGTTCAACCTACGTTATCTTCGTTTCTTAACGAACTAACATAATCAAAACTCAATTTACAGTTTAACATACAAATTGACCACTAAAATTTGTACTTTTACAAGATATATGAGAAAATATTCACTGTCATTATTTTTTTCTTTTTTTAAATGAAATTAGCATACAATTTCCCTAACTAAATATAAACTTTGGCATTAGAATTACTTACACTTGCAACAACTCAGTTTTTTTTTACAACAATTCGAGAGAATTTAAATTCACAAAGGGTAGAAAATATACGACATACAACATATTAAAACATATATGTATACGTAATACTAAGGTTATGAAAATACCTTCAATTAGCTTGTAATCCCTGCTTAAATCGCTGGAAATTACTTTGAAAATCTTTAGGTTCTCTCTCAATTCTCTCAAGTTCTCAGTATTTTCTTCCCTTACTCAATATCACGTAAAGCTAACTAATTCTCAAGCGCCAACATAATAAACTGATAGGCTTATACTTATTATAACATCAGTTACAAATATAATGCTTAGGTTATAATTATATTTTATTTATTTTATTTAAAATTCAAAAATCAAAAATCCAAAAGTCATAAGGCTTTGATTGGCAAAACCCTTTAAATATTAAAGACTTAATATTTTAAGCCTGGTTTGGCAAAAAACTAAATTAAACTCCATTAATTTATTTTAATAAACAATTTAGTTTATAATTTATAATCACATATTATTTATTTGGATTTCCATATCCAATAATAATCAAATAAATTAATTACACATACTATATTTAAAATAAATATTCCACTTAAACAAATATCACAAAATTATAATCTCACTATAATTTTTATTTAATAACTTATCATAACATCTTAAATTATTAAATTAAAAAACAATATAACATCTCATGTTATATTACAACCTGCTCTAAATTATAAATTAATTTAATTTAGAATATTATCTAGTCATAAATATTTACTAATAATAACTACATCAATGAAATATTTATTTCATTTAATAATTATTTTAAATTACAATTACTAAAATCTTGGATTGTCACATTCTTTCCTCCTTACAAAGATTCTATCCCCAGAATCGAAAATACAGATTAAACAAATAACTCAGGGAATTGTCACATTCTTCCCTCCTTACAAAGATTCTGTCCCCAAAATTGAAAATACAGATTAAACAAATAACTCAGGGTACTATTAAACCTCATTTTCCCAATATATGAATATATATTTTTTTTCACACCAGATCACATATTTCAAAATATACAGCACATACATATACATACTCAAACTCAAAACATCTCATAATATGAATTTTAATTATTATTTTCCTATTTTAATAACTTCTAAATATTCGGGTTGTCACATCCTTCCCTCCTTATAAGGATTCTGTCCTCGGAATCACCGAAACCATACCTTACTCAGTTTTAAATCAAATCTCTTCGTTGAATAACTTTAACACTTTACCTTAATATAGGTTTTATATTTCCTACCCCCATCATTCTTGATAATAAATTCTTATGAGTTTTATTTCATAACTTTCACTTGAACTCAATTATATTTTGAGTATTATATATTCTTTAACCCATTCATTTCCTTTTTTAAGGATCTTTATCATAAACACTCATGATATTACATTCACCCATTCTTCTAAGAATTTCGTCCTCGAAATTTTATTTATTAATCTTCATTCATTCAATCTATTAAGATAGATTTTACATTAATACTTTATTCATTCATTGGGTTCTATAACCACTTTCTTTCCACAAAGATCTTTCTACAATTATTAAACTTTTCTATTAAAAGTTTTACATTGTTCTTTGATAACTTATCTCCTCCTCATTTCAAAATTTATTTTCTCACTTATTCAATACATTCATCATTTAGTGTCGCATTCTACGACTCACTTCTTTTTAAAGAATATCATCCTTACCACATTCGCCTTTTAGAATTGAAAGAATCTTCCACAATTGTTCAATAATTAGGAGGCAGTATAATTAACTCAGGAATCTAAAAGATTCCAAATCATGCTGAGTGGTTTCAAGACCTTGAACTACATCCATGGTTATAAGTACTCTTTCAACTTAAACCTTAACAATCATTAGACTGTAGGGACTCCCGTACTTAGGGTGTTAATCCCTTCGTTCGATGTATTGTGCACTCTGTCCACGGTTATAAGTACTCTTTCAACTTAAACCTTAACATTCATTAGACAGTAGGGACTCCCATACTTAGGGTGATCAGCCCTTTGTACTATGTATTGCGCAAACATTTTAACGCTATTGCGCATCTCTAACCTAATCCCCTAATATAGGGTTGTTCATCTCAGCTTAGCTTATCAGGTTCCGAACCAAAGGAAGTTTGGTTGGGAATTAACTTCAAAGGAATTCTAGATCTTTAGAATGCTCATCAACCAAGTACTGGTTGAATCAAATAGAGACCAACAACTATTCAAGAGTTTGATTATAATATCTTCATGAACAAGGTATATCGATGAATCAATAAGAGCTAGAGTATTAACAATTTCTAAATTGAACAAATGTTATCATCGACAACATGCTTTCAAAATTGTGTGAGTACATAAGCAAACCAAAGGAAGTTTGGTTTGGGTTGACTTCAAGAGTAATTTAGAGTTTAGAACATTCATCAACTAAGGATTAGTTGAATTGGTAAAGAATCGCTAGGCAACTTAGAGTTTGGTACAATAATGTAAGATAGTACAATGACATTGGAGAACGAAGATCGAACAATAGTTATTAATAGCTAAATAAACACATTTCTTACAATAAAATTATAGAATTTCTAATAACCAAAGTAATCTCATTTGGAATAAAGAAACAAAGTTTAATTAACTTGCTCAACAATAAATGAGGGTTAAAGAACTTGCATAAAAATAACAAGTTAGGGATAAAATCTTGCATAATGAAAGATTGAAGTTAGCATATTACATATCGAGCAGTGTGTGAAGTTATGTCTTAATGAAATTGTTTCAAGGCACGATGTTTCAGTGTCAATTGTGTTGAACTGAGAATCACGATTTACATCGAATTTTTAAAAAGGTTTGCAAGAACACGTGGAACGCAATTAGAAATAAGTATGTTATATTGTTTTCAAATCGATTGCCAAAGTAAATGGAAATCCAAACATCAGAAGGCGTGCTAAGCGCATAAGAAGTTTTCGATAATGTCATACGAGGAATTTGTATTGAGTAAGTTAAGGACAAGTTAAGAATAAGTTAAAAGTAAGATATGTTAGGTGGAATTTCAATTGAGGACTCATATGGTAACTAAGACGTATAAACCTTTGTATGGGCAGAGGTTTTGTGCATATACTTGGTTTATCACATTGATAATTATTCGAATATCGGTATCGTGCTATCAATGTATATGTGGTGGAAATATGATTCTTTTCTCATGTGTATATTTGATAGTTAGAGGTTTTTAAGATTAAGTTAGATGATATTAAGATTATGGTCGGTTCTTAAAACTTAAGCATATGGTAAGTTCGTGATTCATAATCATATGGTATGTTTTGAACCCCTCAGCGAATGGACGCCTATGGTCTGACTAGGATAAGTTTCTAAACTCATATGATTATGGCAAGTTTCTGAATTTCCAAAGTGTGGTAAGTTTGACGAACTATATTGGGTATAAATCAGTTATAGTATAAGAAGCATTGATGAAGTGAAAATATGGTGTTGAGGTAGTCTTACCTTTACAGTTAGAGCGCATTCGTAATGTTTTTCATGTTTCGGTGATATGATCGAATAAGCTCAGCTGCAATCATGTGATCAAGTACAGACCGTTATGGTTGTCCTACTAGGAAATTTTTATTCAAATAGTTAACAGAAAAGAACAAGTGCTCAGGAATGAGGTGATACCTTCTGTGAAGGTGATATGGAGGAACCATAATGTCGAAGAGGCTACGTGGGAACTCGAATCTGATATGATGAAGAATTACCCTGAGTTATTTGTTTAGTCTGTGTCTTCAATTCTAGGGACAAAATCTTTGTAAGTAAGGAAGAATGTGACGATTTGATTGTTTTAGTTGTCATTCTGGGGACAGAATCCTTGTAAGGAGGGAAGGATGTAACAATCCAAAATTTCAAATTATAATTTTAAATATTTATTGAATTATAAATATTTATTTGAGGTGTTTATTGTTGAATAAATGATTTATTGATGTTGATGGTTGTTAGTAAAAATTTATGAATTTAATTTATTAGATAATATTCTAAATTAATGTAATTTATAATTTAGAGAATTGTAATATAACATGAGATGCTATATTGTTGTTTTGATTTAATAATTTAAGAGGGTATGTTAAATTATTAAATAAAATTATAATGAGAATATAATTTTATGATATTTGTTTAAGTGGAATGTATTTAAATATAGTATGTGTAATTAATTTAATTGATTAATGTTGAATATGAAAATCCAAATAAATAATATGTGATTATAGATCATAAACTAAATTGTTTATAAAAATAAATTAAAGAAGTTTTAAATTTAGATCTTGTCAAACAAGGCTTGTCTTTATTTTAAAGACTTTTTGCCAAACAAAGCCTTATGGCTTTTGGATTTTTAATTTTCGAATTTTAAATAATATAAATAAAACAAATAAAATAAATTAAATAATAAATATAATATATTTATAACCTAAGCGTTATATTGGTAACTGATATTCTAATAACTAGACGTATTAAGGTTATCAGTTTTTATCTTTACGCTTAAGTGTGTATTAGTTTTACGTGAATTGTCTTTTTGCCTAAAAAGAAAAGTTGTAGAGAACTTGAGAGAGGATAGAGAGAGATTGAGAGAATTGTCAGCAACTTCAGTGTTTAGCAAGAATTAACAAGCCAATTGAAGGTATTTTCTTTAACCATAATATTTTGTATGTATATATGTATATATGTATATATGGGTTTTTACGGCATAAGATCTCATGTTCTGTGAATTTAATTTGTTGAATTTTTGATATATATAACTGGTAATTGTGATTATACGTGTTTAAGATGTTGGGGTTTGCATTTAGATAAGAATTTGTTATGCTATTTTCGTTCAAAAAGGAAGAAAAGTAAATTGCAATATATATTTTATATATGGATTGTAAAAGTACCAATTATGGTGGTCAATTTGTATGTTAATCTGTGAATTGAGGCTTGATTATGCTAGTTTATTAAGAAACGAAGATAACGTAGTTTGAACGGAGTAATTTGGACAAGAATTGTGATCACAGTGATGATTTCTATAAAGGATGTCAAAAATTGAGTTTTTATATGAAAAATATGGAATTTGAGAATTTAAATCAATTAAATTTGTATTTAAATTGTTCTATGTTGATGAATATGTGAGGAAACATGTTTGTAATAGTTCTGTAGCAATTGTTTGTATTAAATTCACTGTTTTGTGGGTGAAATTCGTGTTAGTTAGGCTAAAGTTTGCCATCGCTCACAACCTTTACAGTTCTCGTTTACGCATTTGAGCAATTGCATTATTGCGTTAAGATTCGGAATTTCAAGAAATGCCTTGGGTCCCAAAGCTTATGGTATGCAAGCTAGCTCGCCATACCTCATTCCGAGATAATGACTTATCTCTTCATCTAGCTCGATAGCAACATACCTTGCTCTAATGATGTGTTAATGTAATAAACATGTAACAACAAGGTTAAAACAGAATCGTGTTATGTGGTTAGTAATTTCAAAGTTTCAAAAATGAATAGTAAGTTACGAACGCGATATGTTCAAACTTAGTGTATAGAATGATTAGTAAACAAGTGTTGTGAAGGTTAACACTTGAAATTTCTGATATTTACCTATTAGCATAAGACTTGTACTAAATTAACATGTTTAGCTAGAAATGGGTGTTATTTTAGAAGTGGATGTTAACATATCGAATAGATATTTTGATTGCACTAAAATGTGTAGGATATTGGAGTACGTGAGTTGTAATTATATAGCTTACGCAAGACGAAAGGTCCCTAACCTTTGCTACTTTATTATTCAACAAGGTTACTTTTCACTGTCATGTTATACTTATGTAAGTTCGCTATCTCTAATCTCTTGTTAAGTAATTTATTGTTATGAAAGTTCTTTAACCCTCATTTATTGTTGAGCAAGGTAATTAATCTTTGTTTCTTTATTCCAAACGAGATTACTTTGGTTATTCAAAATCTGTAAGTTTATTGTAAGAAATGTGTTTATTCAGCTACTAATAACTGTTGTTTGATCTTTGTTCTCCAATGTCATTATACTTTCTTACATTATTGTACCGAACTCTAAGTTGCCTAGCAATTCTTTACCAATTCAACTAATCCTTAGTTGATGAATGTTCTAAACTCTAAATTACCCTTGAAGTCAACCCAAACCAAACTTCCTTTGGTTTGCTTATGTACTCATACAATTTTGAAAGTATGTTGTCGATGATAACATTTGTTCAATTTAGAAGTTGTTAATACTCTAGCTCTTATTGATTCATCGATATACCTTGTTCATGAAGATATTATAATCAAACTCTTGAATAGTTATTGGTCTCTATTTGATTCAACCAAGATTGGTTGATGAGCGCTCTAAAATCTAGAATTCCTTTGAAGTTAATTCCCAACCAAACTTCCTTTGGTTCTAACCCGATAATCTAAGTTTGAGATGAACAACCCTATATTAGGGATTATTTTAGAGCTACGCAATAGCATTAAAATGTTTGCGCAATACATAGTACGAAGGGCTGATCACCTTGAGTACGAGATGATGGTCCATATAGTCGTTTAGACGGTTAAAGGTTACAGTAGAAACACCTATTGACCTAGGACATAGATGATGATTATAGTCTTTTAGACTATTAAAGGTTAAAGTAGAAATACTTGAAAACCTAGAGTATAGTTCGTGGTCTTGTGACCCTCAGTGTATTCTTTAATGTTAATATCTATTGTTAACTTAAACGTTCATTATTCCTTTGAACTCATAGCTGTTGAATTAAAGTTTATTGTTCCGGTAAGAATACTTTACCATTGAAAGCTCAGTTAATTGTCATTCATTAAACGTTATTGTATATTATCCTTCTTGTGGGCAATTATTTGCTCACTCCTGCACAAAACAATGCAGATGAAGTTAAGAAGTTTGAAGAGTTTTCTACCAACAAGGGCAAGGGCACGATGCTTAATTAGGCGATGTTTAATTTACCTTTTATTTATGAAGCTTATGTAATAGTTTTGATTATGGCTATGTTTTAATATTCCGCTGGTGATTGTAATAAAGGTTAGATGACCTGGGATTTATTTTAGTTTATGTAACCCTTTAATGGGAGATTGATTGTTTAAACTTTTGAGTTTAATTATATCCTTTGTTTATGGGTAGTTAGTTATGATTTAATTGGACAGTGAACACCAAATCTGTGGGATTGAAGTGCCCAGATTTGGGGGTGTCACATAAGGTATACTTATACATGCCTAGCTATTCTAAGAGTATGATGAGAAAGTGAACTGAAAGTTTTACAAACCTAGTTAGGAAATAATGTAACGTTACTATTATATTAAGAACGTATGAAATATATGACTAATGGATGTGAATCCATGATTATATAACTGTGTAGGAATACACGAAGTGCATATAAGCGTTAAGCAGTTAAGTCGTAGTTCATAAACTACAAATAAGGCAAGTCTTTCAGTTCCTATTCGCTATGTGAACTTGATGATTAATTATTTTAAATCTTTATTGCAAATAACATGATGTGTTATATATATGTTGAAAGTGTGAAATGTTAAAGTCAATTTATGACTATGTTGATTGATTAAAGTATGCTGATTGAGTAAGGACTCAGTCTTTATACTTGTTATATGAATCGTAGTATGTATGTTATATGTTGAGCATGTTATTATGTATATGTGATGCATGAAAATCGTTAAATTTTCTTTGAAATCATCGAGCTCAACCTTGCAAATAACCACTTTGCGCGGTTTCAAGATTCAAGGTAAAGTTATGTGTTACTTGAAAGACATGAATCATATGTGATACTTGAAGATTTATACACTTTGATTGTGTTATTATTATTTGAACCATGTTTAAGGTTCCGAATAATGTATTAATGTTGAATTGTAATATCATTTTGCGATGTAAACTATTGTAATATTAAAATGATTTTGAGATATTTAGATGTAAAGGTTGAAAGTTCTGGGAACGAGAATAGTTTTTAATAGAAAATTTTAATTGTAATAGAAAATTTTAATTATTCTGCAAATTTCAATGGTTGTATTATCGTTTAATGATGTAAAATTAGAGGTTGAATGTATTATTAACGACCGAAGTCGAGAATTAAATTATATGAATTTTGGGGTCGTTACAAATTAGGAAAGTGAAACTCGCTCGATGTAACGAATTAGATTAAAAGAGCTTGTACAATCATACACGAGATAGAATCAATAGGCTTGCTCAACTTTAATATAAAATTTAGGAACTTGCACAATGATAAATTAGGAATAGAAAGCTTGCTTGACATCAAAAAAATAACTTAGTTATGAAACTTGCATTCATTATAAGAGAATGAAGTTAGGGAACTTGCCTCGTGTGTAAGCTACATAAATATAATAAAGTTCGCCAATTACCCTGCACATACCATTGAAATTGCTATACCAATTAGTTGTATTAACATTAGCTTTATAGGTTCAACCCACCATTTAAGCCATAACCTTTAACTTAATGTCTAATCATGTTGGTTAACCACCCTTACGAATCTGAAATCTCACTATCGCCTAATTATAAGCTTTATCATTCATCTCTAACTCTTATAAACAGCAATTTTTATTCATTACATAACTTGTTTAAGTGATCATTTAAAACCTCCATATCTAATATTACATTACATTACAATATGTTATTATATTTTATGATAGGGTTTAACATATTTATCATGTTTACTAAACTAGATTAGGTCTACATACTATGGTTTGCAATTAACCAACATATACTTGTCTCTCGCTTTCAGTACGCAAGCGCAAATTGCGTCTTCCTTAGCCTTTCTGGCACTACTCAACTGTCTTTGCCGTGCGTAATCTCAAAAGGCCATCTCATGCGCAATTGCATTGTTTATGCTTTTGGTATCGAGCAATCAGCTAAAGACGCAGCGTAAACCGCAAAGAATTACCCCTACTGCTTTTGCACCAAAGACTCCAATCTCCCAATTCTCCAGCAACATGGACAAACCTAAAACCATATAACATGTACAATTAACCATTTTAACACCTAAATTATCATAACAACCAAATTTAGATAATTAAAAACCATATTTTTACTAGTTTATCTATTTTCAATGCATTTAGCAAATTGATTCACCAAATCCTCGTTTCTTAATCAAATTAAGCCATTCTAACTACATTGTTTTCGTTTCTTGATGTACTATCACAACCTACAACCACTTTACATATTCTATCAAGTATTGAACATCAAATTTTGGACTTATCTAAGCCATTTCCACACACATATACACTATTAGTCTAACTTTCTTCTTCCAAACCCAATTTTCACGAATTTAATAACCAAATATTACTTATATGTGATAATTAACAGATTCTACAAACCATATGCACATATATACAACAATCCAACATAACTTCCAATTCATAGAGAATAATCACTGAAAACCCAAAACATGGAAATTAAGAGTAAAGTATACCTTTAATCCTTGATTGTATGTTACAAAAGATGGTGACAAGATTTAGCAATCCTTCTCCTTCCTCTTCACAATCTCAAAGAATTCTCTCTCAAAATCATTGTGTTTTCTCTCACGCTCTATGTTCTCTCTTAGCTTAGGATATAATACGCAAATGAATAAATTGATTTATGCATAACCCATTTACTCACGTACTTCAGTTTTGAAACCCAAACAGGTTGCGTCAATTCAAATAAGTCAAAGGCCACAAGGCCTTGTTTGGCTATACTTAATTTAGTTTTCTAATTTATTTTAATAACATTTATATTATATAGTTTTACTTGTCACACCTTTCTTTAATTCATTTTATGTTCTTACAATTATAATTATAATAATTATAATTTTCATTATAATTATACTTATGCTTAACAAATTATTACATATCTAATTTAATTATTAAATTAGACTAGAACATCACTTTATTTAATTTAATTATTTTCTTAAATATTAGACAATTCATTCAATTTAATTATTTCATTAAATTAAATTTTTAAACAATAATAAAATTTCCATTAATCAATTTAGTTACTAAATTATTGCACCACGATTTCATAAATTATTAATTTTTCTCAATAAATAAATTATTTAAAATATTTATTTAATTCAATAAATATTTAAATTAATTAAAAAATTCTCGATCGTTACATCATTCCCTCCTTAAAAGGATTTTATCCCCAAAATCACGACTCGATAAATTTATTCGTTACATTCTTCCCTCCTTACATGATTCTGTCTCCAGAATCGCTATACAAGATTAAGTAAATAACTGAGGATAATTTTTCATCATAACATCTTCAAGTTCCCACGTAGCTTCTTTAGCATTGTGGTTTCTCCAAATTACCTTAATACAAGGTATCACTTTATTCCTTAGTACTTGTTCTTTCCTGTCTATATTTTGAACATGGACTTCTTCATATGACAAGTCTTTCTCAAACTGTAACGGCTCATAGTCTATAACATGCTAATAATCAGGCTTATATGGCCTTAATACTGAGACATGGAAAATGTTATGAATATGTTCTAATTCCGGAGGTAAAGCTACCTCGTATGCCACTTCACCAACTCGCCGAAGCACTTCAAAAGGTCCTATAAACCAAGGGCTTAATTTCCCTTTTTTGCCAAACCTAATTTTACCTTTCTAGGGAGACACTTTCAAGAAAACAAAACTACCAACATCAAATTCCTGATTTTATCAGTGTTGATCGGCATATTTCTTTTAGCTATCTTGTGCATCTATCAATCTTGTCCGAATTTCTTTGATAATCTCGATAGTTTGTTGTACCAATTCTGGACCCAATAGCTAACGTTCACCTACCTCATCCCAGCATAACGGAGTTCTACATTTCCTACCGTATAACGATTCATAAGGCGGCATTAAAATACTTGCGTGATAACTATTATTATAGGCAAATTCAACCAATGGAAAATGATCATCCCAATTCCCTTTGAAGTCCATAATACATGCTCTGAGCATATCCTCTAGTGTCTGGATGGTTCTCTCACTCCGTCCATCAGTTTGAGGATGATATGATGTTCTCATCCTCAACTGTGTTCCCAAGAATTCTTGTAGTCATTTCCAAAAATTTGATGTGAAATGCGGATCTATGTCTGATACAATGGACACCGGGACACCGTGTCTTGAAACAATTTCCTTCACGTACAATTTTGCAAACTGGTCTAGGTTAAATCTAATCTTGATTGGCAAAAAGTGTGTCAACTTCGTCAATCGATCGACAATCACCCAGATAGCATCGAAACCTTGCTGAGTCGTTGGAAGACCAACCACAAAATCTATTGTGATATGCTCCCATTTTCATTTTGGTATCTCCAATAATTGTAACAATCTGCCTTGCCTTTGATGCTCAGGTTTTACTTTTTGACACGTTAAGCATTTTGCCACACAGTCAGCCACGTCCTTCTTCATATTCGGCCACCATAAATGATGTCTAAGATCCTGGTACATTTTCGTACTTCCAGGGTGAATTGAATATCTTGAGTTATGAGCTTCACTTAAAATTTCCTCTTTAACTTCCGGTATTGGCAGAACCCAAATTCTCCCTTCGAATTGAAATAACCCTTCCGAATTGATTTTAAATTTGTTTTCCTCACCTTTAGACACTTTTCTTCTATCTCTTCATAGTTTTCATCCTGGAGTTGTGCATTCTTCACCTTTTTTACCAACGTTGAATTGTTTCCCATTTGGAACAATTTTTTGTCTGATTCTGTTGAATATTTAACTTCTAACTCCATCTTTGCCATTTTCGATACTAGCTTCTCCTGAGCAGTCAACACCACTAACTTCTCCCGTCCCTTTCTACTTAAAGCATCAGCAACAACATTCGCTTTTTCGGGATGATAGAAAATTTTGCAGTCATAGTCCTTAATCAACTCCAACCATCTTCTCTGTCTGATATTCAAATCTTTCTGTGTAAAGATATATTTCAGACTTTTACGGTCGGTATATATCTCACACCTCTCTCCATAAAGATAATGTCTCCAAATCTTCAAGGCAAACACCACCGCAACCAACTCTAAGTCATAAGTCGGATACCCTTTCTCATAATCTTTTAGTTGACGTGATGCACACAACCTAGTCCTTTGTGTGATGCGTCACTATACACCACAAAGTTTCCTGTATCATCAAGCAATGACAGCACAAGTGTTGAACTCACCTCTTCTTTAATTCTCAAAAACCTTTCTCACACTTCTCCGTCCAAACAAACTTAACCGCCTTCCTAGTTAAATTCGTCAACAGAGTTGCGATCTTGGAAAAGTCTTGAATAAAACGCCTATAGTAACGTGCCAATCCCAAGAAACTCCTTACTTCTAATGGTGTCTTCGGCTAATCCTAATTTATTACAGCTTCCACTTTTGATGGATCTACCAAAATCTCGTCCTTATGAATAACGTATCCAAGAAACTGTACACGTTCTAACCAAAACTCACATTTTGAGAATTTAGCGTACAACTTCTCTTTTCTTAATGTCTCCAACGTCACTCTTAAATGTTCAACATGTTTCTCCTTGGTCTTGGAATACATCAATATATCATCAATAAACACCACCACAAATTTTTCTAAGAATGGTTTAAACACCCTGTTCATTAAATCCATGAGCGCTGCAGGTGCGTTGGTTAAACCAAATGACATAACCAGAAACTCGTAATGACTATACCGAGTTCTAAATGCCGTCTTCGGCACATCCTTTGGCCTTACCTTCAACTGATGATAACCACTCCTCAAGTCTATCTTTGAGAAATATCTTACCCCCTTCAATTGATCGAACAATTCATCGATTCTTGGTAATGGATACTTATTTTTTATTGTGACCTTATTAAATTCTCGATAGTCAATGCAGAGCCGCATCGATCCATCTTTCTTCATAACAAACAAAACCGGCGCTCCCCATGGCAATACACTCGGCTGGATATGCTTCTTGTCGAGCAATTCTTGCAACTACACTATCAACTCTTTCATCTCTACTGGGGCCATTCTGTATGGTGCTTTAGATATTGGGGCCATTCCTGGCACTAAATCAATTACGAACTCGATTTCTCGATCCGGCGAAAGTCCTGGCAAATCGTCTGGAAATACGTCTGCAAAGTCTCTTATGACCGGTATCTCTTCCAACTTCGCAACTTCTTCTGTGTATCGACTATGTAGGCTAAGTATCCTACACATCCTTGTCTCAACAACATCTTAGCTTGCATCACCGTCAGACAACTTGCTTTTCGAGGTGACTTACAGCCATAAAACACTACCTTTGACAGAGTCATAAGGTTAACACATTTCTTTTGGGAATTAATTACTGCTCCGTAATTGAATAAGCAATCCATACCCAGTATGACATCAAATTCCTCAAGTTTAATTGGTATTAAATCTACCATCATCTCATGACCCTTTATAACCACTCTAAAATTCTTATATATAAATCTAATAGGAATCACCTCCTTATTAGCAATTTCTATGCTTAAAGGGAAATCTAATTCTTCCTGAGGTAACTCTAAGTTTTGAGCAAATTCATCGGATTGAACAAGTAGCACCCGAATCATATAGCACATAAGCATTAATACCATTAATTGGAATGATACCTGACACCACATCTTTAGACTCCACAGCATCCTGCATGGTCATATTAAAAGTCCTCGCAGTAGGTCAGCTTGACTTTGCTGGTCCAGTGATAGTTAAAGTACCTCCATTGCTGTCTTTTTAGGGCAATCACGAGCCATGTGATCCTTTGAACCGTAGGTAAAACATGTTGCTTTCTTTGGGTTAAAATAGTTCGGTGCAATGTGACCCTCCTGGCCACAATTGAAACACACCCTCTTACCCTTCAAACACACCCCAGTGTGGTTTTTTCCACAAGTAGCACAAGCTTCAAACTTTTTCTTTTGTTGACTTCCTTATTGTCCTCCCGTACTCGAATTCCCTTTCCACTTCCTCTTCTGACTATTACCTCCATTATTTCTCTTCTTTTGTTCATGGTTATACTTGGTTAAGGCATCGCTTCCACCTTTCGTGATAATTGCCTTTTCCAGTACAACCACAAATGTGTTTAACTAGAACATCGAAACCTTGCTATAAAGCCAAGGCTTCAACCCTTGTTCAAACCTTCTTGCCTTTCGCTCGTCGGTATTAACTTGATAAGTGGAAAACCTTGCTAACTTGTTAAACTTTGCATCATATTCGGGTACAATCATGGTTCCTTGAACCTCCAACTGATTCCGAGAACTCACTAGAAAATACATCTCAAAAAACATCTCTTTAAACCTATCCCACGCTATTACACCATGTCCCCCATAAACCTTATTCGCCTGCCACCAATAGCTAGCTTCAGACTTCAGCATGAACGTTGCGAAAGCGATCTTCTGATCCTCGTTGACTCTGGCAACGTCGAACACCTTCTTCATTTCCATGATCCAGATTTGGGCTTCAACTAGATTCATAGACCCTTGAAACTCTGGCGGTCCAACCACTTTGAAGTCCTTGAAGGTCGTGACTTGGGCTTGCAGTTGATTCGCAAGTGCTCCCGTTAACAAAGTCACCAACTGTTGAACCGGGTTAATGTTGGTCTCGTTATTATTGTTAGTAGACCCCTTAGGAGGCGGTTGTTGACGTGGTTGTCTTCTTCTAGGTTCGGTAAAACCTCTATCTGATTAACCAATTCTTCACTTTCTACTTGTACATCTCTATAAATTCCATTTCCTCATGACATCTACAACAAAACAATTAATTTTGATTAGTACACGTCAGTAGAATAATAAAAATACATATCATATACAATGTATTTTTAAGGTTAATTTCATCTTTTACTTCTTTGTCTTCGCTTAAGGTTATAACTTAAGGTTTTAATTCCCTCTTTAAGTTTTATAACATAAGGCTTTGATACCAACCTGTGACACCCCCAAATCCGGGTATCTTCCAACCCGACATATGGTGCTACACGGTTCTACAGTTCACACAAACATTCAATTGAAATGCCTCAAAAGAACGAATATGTCTTATATATTCCAAAATAATAATACCATTCCCCAGGTTCTTTATAACCATTACATTTGTTCTTGTCATAATATCAAATATTAATATCATTCAAATATACTATTACATAAGTAATCTACAGGTTTGCCTTAGCCTTCTCTTTATCCTTGTCGGATCCTTTGGTCCATTCGGTCTTAGCTGCATGCATATGGTTCAAGCAAGAGTGAGAATAACTAGCTCAGCAAGTACAACAATTCCATTTAACAATATGCCTGAATCATACAAATTATATATCTTCAATAACTGAACAATAGTTATGAAGTACTATCGATAATTCAAAATAGTACTTCTCTTTTCTATAAAATGTTTTACAATGACAACATTTAGTAAAACATCAATTCCGGTCCAAGACCTTGAGTATTTCATACTTTCTTTGAAAAGGACAACCCGACACTAAGTCTGTAAGTCCGACATTACTTATGAGCACGTCTAGGTGATCAGCCTATAGTACTCTATGTTGATCAACAATACATTCTTTAAACGTATGTACGTTTAAGTGGTGGAAACCTCACGTGCCTGTCGTTTAACGACAAAACATTTATTTAGCATACTCAGTCTTCATTTGAAAACCACACCAAAATAGTTTGGTAAAACATTGACAATACTTCAATAGATTGTAAGAAATCCAACATATCGTAAGTCTAGCCGAAAGAATTGGCTTTGACTTTATCATACATCAATTCATGCGTAAGAATACATGAATCACAAAACTTGTCCAAATTGAACATAGACAAGGGTTAGAATACTTGCCTTCAGCGTCTTCTACTGTTATTACACGTTCACTTTCAGTCTTTAAGGTCTTTACAATATATGATCACATAACGTAACACATTAGATCATATATAATCAAGTAAGATTACTATTATATCTTACCCTTCTTCTAAATCTAATCATGTATTAGAATTGTTACTATTAGTTCCGGCTTGCCGTTTATAGTTTACATCGTTCTTACGTTCACGTTCGATTAATTATCTTCAACCTTTAGTGATCATACTTAAGGTTTAAAAAATGTACACAATGTTACATTAAGTTAATTAATGTTATACTTCATCATTAACCAACTACCTTTATTTTTATCTTCATAAGCTTTCTTTACTGTGAAAACCCTAAGGCTAGCGGTGTGGTGCCAGCTTTCCTTCTTGAACTCGCGCTACGGCACGTGTTTTCAGTGTTTCACATTCGGCCTTGGCGTTGCGGTGCCACTCTTAGTCTTCGAGACTCAAGATCGCAGCTACCACTTCCCAATAGATGTTATATTCCTACCTCACGCCATGCAGTTACTAGCTACGGCTCTCAGGTCTCACATGCATGCCGCGGACCCTGAGCCCCAGAAAATTTTTACAGTTATTTTGTTTGGTGAACTTCCCGGGCTCATAAATTCTTCGTTATAATTTCGAATTGGCTCTTTCAAAAGCCATTAGCTCAGAAATCACATACTCTACATGTTCATCCAATAATTTTACATTTTTGACTTTTTTAACTTAAAATTCACCTATGAGTTCATTTTTAACGAAAACGATAAACATTTGTGAACGTTCAACGCTCGTTTCTTCGTTCTAAGTCGGAATCCAGTTATTTTTGAGTTCGCAACTCTATAATGCCAAATAAGACTTGTCTCCATCAAAAACCAATATTTCCAAGCTCAATATCAAAATTTGACTTCAAATTCGAGAATTTCACGAATTCGACAATTATTGTCTAATCGTGTGAATTCTAGCATAACTTCGTTACTTATGCTTTGTTCATCATTTCAAATGGATTCTATCCATCATACTAATATCTTAACATACATATTACATCAACTTATTTACATGATAAGTTATTACTTGTTCTTTATGAGTTTATAACTTATAAAAGTATAAACTATTTATGATACTATTTCATACGACTTATCATGGTTTTAATCTTCTAACCATCATCCTTACATCCTTTTGTCATACTAACTTCATTAATGTAAACATGTTACAAGTTCTTACAAGTTCTTCCTTAGTTCATAGCTTATCTACGAACAAAGTGCTTATTCACGGCTTATTAAGACTTATGTCCTTAGATTATTCATTCTTATCATTTCTTAGCATACATGTCTATCAATCAACACTTCTCTTATCAACCTATAATTGTAGAGATAGAAGATTAATGACATAGGATCATTACCTTTAATGATCAAGCTTGTTCTTCTTCTTTTCTAATAATAGAAGTCTAGCTTATTCTTACTTATTCTCTCTAATAATTAAGTTGATAGCTGTTGGATGAAAGTTAAGAATTAAAAAATGAAATCCAGCTCTCTTATTTATAGGAAAACCAAGGTTAGGGCATATTGGTCAATAAACCAATTTCACCTCCTTAATCTCCTCCTTACTATTCATTACCTCACAATTAAGTTAACTTGCTCAATACTTCCTTTGCTTGGCCATTACATTATTTACTTGGTCCTCACATTATTTACATGGTCATCACCTTCAACCATGTGATCATGGGTTGCCCCATGGGTCACCCTAACCTATTAGATTAATAATTTGGGCTTTAGGTTTAATTAACTTACCTTACACTTTGGGCTTGTATTAACAAACTCATTTGGGCTTTACCATTGCATACACTTGGGCTTGCATATTAACTTCTATTGGACTTTATAAATTGCTACACAATCCTACAAGTCCATTTCATTTGGCTTAAAGCCTTAGAACGTGTACTCTACGTATTATTCTTGTATTCTCACACGTATACTTATTCAACATATACGACATACAATCATTCATACATACTCATATAATACTTCATATTATACTCGTATTCATTTCCTAGTATATACCTATGTATTATACGATCATCACTTTAGCTCCTTAACGTTTTATTTTCCCTAACGTTCTCGAATTAAGTCCGCATGCGAAAAACTACATTTTCCATACTTGAATTATTATTACATAATCAATCTCACCTCGATATTATATCGTTACGTAATTCTTGGATGTTCAAAAATAATTCCCGAGCAAAAATAGATGAATAGTGTTTTGTAGAAAATTTCTCGAAAAACTTTTATTTTTGTCTTGAAAATTCAAACACTTTAATTCCCTTACGTAGTCGAAATACTACGACATTCCGATGTTTCTAGGTTATAGAACGATATTCATCTTACTAACACGTAATAATAACAAATAATATAATTTTATTCATTATTTAATTAAGTAAAATTATTTTACAATGGATCCGAATTTCTCGATCGTTACATTCTTCCCCCCTAATAAAGATTTTGTCCCCAGAATCTCGTCTCACATTACGCAACCAACTGAGGATAATCCTTCTTTATCTTTTCTTCCGATTCTCACGTTGCTTCTTCGGTATCGTGGTTCTTCCATAACACCTTCACAGAAGGTATAACTTTGTTCCGCAGAACTTTCTCTTTTCTATTGATAATTTGAATTGGCATCTCTTCGTACATTTAAGTCCTTGATATGAATAGGCTCATACTCTATTACACGCTTATAATCTGGCTTATAAGGACGTAATAACATAGATACGTGAAACACATTATGTATTTGTTCTAGGTCTGGAAGTAATGCTATCATATAAGCTACCTCACCTACCCGTTTTAACACTTCAAAAGGTCCTATAAACCTTGGGCTTAACTTTCCTTTCTTTCCAAAGCGTATCTTTCCTTTCTAGGGGGATACCTTTAGAAACACGTAAGAGCCTACTTCAAACACCCTATTTGCTCGATGCAAGTCCGCATACTTCTTCTGTCTGTCTTGAGCTGCTATAAGATGCATTCGTATCAACTTCACTACATCCGCTATTTGATGCACTAATTTTGGCCCTAGCATTCGGCGTTCTCCCACTTCGTCCCAATACAATGGTGTTTTTCACTTCCTTCCGTATAGAGCTTCGTAAGGCGGCATACCTATGCTTGCATGATAACTGTTGTTATACGCAAACTCTACCAGTGGTAGATGATCATCCCAACTACCCTTAAAATCTATGACGCAAGATCTTAACATATCTTCTAACGTCTGAATTATCCTCTCGCTTTGGCCATCAGTTTGTGGATGATAAGTCGTACTCAACTTCAGCTGTGTCCCCAACTGTTCTTGTAAACTCCTCCAAAAGTTCGATGTAAACTCATAAGTGAAATTATTTCCTTAACATAAAGTTTAGCTAACTCGTCCAAGTTATACTTGACCCTAATTGGCAAGAAGTGAGCTGACTTCGTCAACCGGTCCACTATTACCCAAATCGCATCATACCCTTTCGTTATAATTTGAAGTCCCACCACAAAGTCCATCGTGATATGCTCCCACTTCCATTTCGAAATCTCCAATGATTGTAACAAGCCACTTGGTCGTTGATGCTCGGCCTTAACTTTCTGACAAGTTAAGCACCTACTGAAATACTTGGCGATCTCTCTCTTCATGTTCGGCCACCAAAAACTCTGTCGATGGTCTTGATACATCTTAGTACTACTAGGATGAATTGAGTACCTCGAACTATGAGCCTCTTGTAATTCATACTCCTTTAATTCTGTCTCATTCAGAACCCAAATTCTTCCTTCAAATCTCAATAACCCCTCGTTATCGAGACTGTACTTTAAATCTTTTACATTGGTTAAATGCTTCTTTATCTGGTCACACTCATTAGTTTTGAGCTGCACCTCCTTGACTCTCTCCACAATAGTAGATTAAATCTCTATCGCAAACATTCTCTGCCCAGATTCACTTGGCAACTTCACCCTTATCTCCATTCTAGCCATCTTTGTTATTAACTCAGTTTGAGCCGTTAACATACACAACTTCTCCCGACCCTTTCTACTTAAAGCATCGGCAACTACATTGGCTTTTCCAGGGTGATACAGGATTTCACAGTCATAATCCTTTATCAACTCCAGCCATTTCCTTTGTCTCATATTCAACTCCTTCTGTGTGAAGATATATTTTAGACTCTTATGGTCTGTGTATATCTCACATTTTTCTCCGTAAAGATAATGTCTCCATATCTTTAAGGTAAAAACTACTGCGGCCAGTTCCAGATCATGAGTAGGGTAAACTTTCTCATAATCCTCCAACCGCCTTGAAACATATGCAATGACCTTTCCATGCTTCATGAGCATGAAACCAAGTCCTCTATGCGAAGCATCACTATAAACTACGAAATTTCCTGTGTCATCGGGTAATGACAAAATAGGCGCTTCACTCAACCTCTTCTTTAGTTCTTGAAAACCATCTTCACATTTCTCAATCCACACGTATTTCACCGTCTTCCTTGTCAAGTTAGTCAACGGAGTAGCTATCTTCAAAAAATATTAGATGAATCTTCGATAGTATCCCGCTAACCCTAGGAAACTCCGCACCTCAGTCGGCATTTTCGGTTGTTCCCAATTCATCACGACTTCCACCTTTGCTGGATCTACTGAAATCCCATCATGGTCAATGACATGACCTAAAAACTATACCTTTTCTAGCCAAAATTCACACTTAGTGAACTTTGCATATAACTTCTCCTTCCTTAGTGTCTCTAACACTATTCTTAGGTGTTCAACATGATCTTCTGGCATCTTAGAATAGACTAGAATATCATCGATAAACACTACGATGAACTTGTCCAAATATTGTTTGAACACTATATTCATCATATCCATAAATGCAGCTAGTGCATTAGTCAACCCAAATGACATCACCAGAAACTCGAAATGACCATAACGAGTTCTGAATGTCGTCTTTGGTATATCCTCCTTCCTTACCTTCAACTGGTGATACCCCGTCCTCAAATCTATTTTAGAAAAATATTTTGCCCCTTTTAATTGATCAATAAGATCATCGATCCTGGGTAATGGGTATTTATTCTTTATCGTTAACTTGTTCAACTCTCGATAGTCGATACAAAGTCTTAACGATCCATCCTTATTCTTTACAAACAATATCGGTGCTCCCCACGGTGAAACACTCGGTTTAATGTACTTTCTGTCCAACAACTCTTGTAATTGGACCATCAACTCCTTCATTTCCACTGGCGCCAAACGATACGGTGCCCTGGAAACTGGTGCTGCTCCCGACATAATGTCTATTACAAACTCGGTCTCCCTATCTGGTGGAAGACCCGATAATTCACTTGGAAATACATCTGTGAATTCTTTAACTATAGGTATTTGTTCCATGGTTGCAAGAATTTTACATTTTCGACTTCGTTAACTCAAAATTCACCTATGAGTTCATTTTTAACAAAAACGATAAACGTTCGGGAACGTTCAATGCTCGTTTCTTCGTTCTAAGTCAGAATCCAGTCATTTTCGAGTCCGCAACTCTATAATGCCAAATAATACTTGTCTCCATCGAAAACCAACGTTTTCGAGCTCAATATCAAAATTTGACTACAAATCTGAGAATTTCACGAATTCGACGATTATCGTCCAATCGTGTGAATTCCGGCATAACTTCGTTACTTATGATTTTTTCATCATTTCAAATGGATTCTATCCATCATACTAACATCTTAACATACATATTACATCAACTTATTTACATGATAAGTTATTACTTATTCTTCATGAGTTTATAACTTATAAAAGTATAAACTACTTATGATTCCATTTCATAAGACTTATCATGGTTTTAATCTTCTAACCATCATCCTTACATCCTATTACCATACTAACTTCATTAATGTAAACATGTTACAAGTTCTTACAAGTTCTTCCTTAATTCATAGCTTATCTATGAACAAAGTGCTTATTCATGGCCTATTAAGACTTAAGTCCTTAGATTATTCATTTTTATCATTTCTTAGCATACATGTCTATCAATCAACACTTCTCTTATCAACCTACAATTATAGAGATGGAAGATTAATGACATAGGATCATTATCTTTGATGATCAAGCTTGTTCTTCTTCTTTTCTAATAATAGAAGTCTAGCTTATTCTTACGTATTCTCTCTAACAATTAAGTTGATAGTTGTTGGATGAAAGTTAACAAACAACAAATGAAATCCAAGCTCTCTTATTTATAGGAAAACCAAGGTTAGGGCATATTGGTCAATAAACCAATCCCACTTCCTTAATCACCTCCTTACTATTCATTACCTCACAATCAAGTTAACTTGCTCAATACTTCTTTTGTTTGGCCATTACATTGGTCCTCACATTATTTACTTGTTCATCACCTTCAACCATGTGATCATGGGTTGCCCCATGGGTCACCCTATCCCATTGGATTAATAATTTGGGCTTTATGTTTAATTAACTTACCTTATACTTTGGGCTTGTATTAACAAACTCACTTGGGCTTTACCATTACATACACTTGGGCTTGCACATTAACTTTTATTGGACTTTATAAATTGCTACACAATCCTACAAGTCCATTTCATTTGGCTTAAAGCCTTAGAACATATACTCTATGTATTAGTCTAGTATTCTCACTCGTATACTTATTCAACATATACAACATACCATCAATCATACATACTCGTATAATACTTTGTATTATACTCGTATTCATTTCCTCGTACAATACCTATGTATTATACGATCATCACTTTAGCTCCTTAATGTTTTATTTTCCTTAATGTTCTCGAATTAAGTCCGCATGCAATAAACTACTTTTTCCATACTTTAATTATTATTACATAATCCATCTCACCCCGATATTTTATCGTTACGTAATTCTTGGAAGTTCAAAAATAATTCCCGAGCAGAAATCGATGAATAGTATTTTTCGAAAAAATTCTCGAAAAACTTTTATTTTTGTCTTGGAAATTCAAATACTTTAATTCCTTTACGTAGTCGAAATACTACGACATTTCGACGTTTCTAGGTTATAGAACGACATTCATCTTACTAACACATAATAATAATAAATAATATAATTTTATTAATTATTTAATTAAGTAAAATTATTTTACAATGGATCTGAATTTCTCGATCGTTACAGTAACTGTGTATTCCAGAAAGTGGGAAAAGAATTAAATGTTTAAAATGGACATTTAATATTGAATAACGTTACAATGTGGTTAAGTGAGTTGTGATAACCCGAATTTTTATAAATTATTAAAATAGGAATTTAATAATTAAAATTCTTATTATGAGATGTTTTGAGTTTGAGTATGTATATATACATGCTATATATTTTGAAATATGTGATCTGGTGTGAAGAGAAATATATATTCATATATTGGGAAAGTGAGATTCAATAGTTAAGTTAACTATTGAAGAAATTAAATGAATTTGGTAATTAATTTTAAATATTAATTTAAGTAAATAAATATTTTAAATAATTTATTTTTTGAGAAATAAATAATTTATGAAATTATTGTATAATAATTTAGTTACGTATGTATGATAATTAAATTAAAGAAAATGTAAATTTTATTCTTTGAATATTTAATTTAATGAATTAATTAAATTAAATGAGTTGTTTAATATTAAAGAAAATAAGTAAATTAAATTAAGCGATGTTTAAATCTAATTTATTAAATAAATTAGATATATGATTCATTATTAATCATCAAAAGAATTATAATAAAAATTATAATTATTATTGTAAGTTATGTAAATTGGTTACAGGTGTAAAACTATATAATATAATATGATTAAAATAATCTAGTATGGGGAATTGGGTGTAACCAAACGCAACCTTATGGCTTTTGGTTTATTGTAACTGATGCCTTTTATTTTCTTCACCTGACGTTAGTGGGTTAAAGCCATATCAGTTTGTTTATGCGTATATTCTAATGGTAAGAGAGAAACACAGAGATTAGGGAGAGAGTTTGGTGAGAAGAATTGCAGAAATTTTTGGAGAAGAAAGTAAACACAGTGGTTTTGAGAGAAGGGTTTGCTAAATCAAGGTATAACCCATTCTTAAATTTTTCAAGTTTTAGTTTTATAATCTTATTCTCTATAATTGTTTTTTTGTTGGGTTAGGGTTTGAGATGTTGATTATGTACATGTGTAATCTGATAATTGTTATATAGAAGTTGTATTGAGTAATCAAATTCATGGAAAAGTGGTTTGTAGAAGAAAATTAAGATAGCAGTGTTTTGTATATGAAAATGGCTTAGTAAGTTCAAAATTTGATGTTCAGTCCTTTCTAGAATCTGTTAATTAGTTATATATTGTGTTAGTGTATCAAGAAACGAAAACAACGGAAGTTAAACGAACCAATATGGTTGAGAAACGAATTCGTAGTGAACGAATTCGCTAAATTGTCAAAATATGAATAATTAGTATGAACATGAGTTGTAAATTCATATTTGGGTTAGTTAATGTTTATATTAGTTGATGGGTATTTGGTATGTTGTAGTTTTATGAGTTACAAACCTATAGAATCGAAAATGAACTAAATTGGATGAGTATAACTCATGTTATGATCATCGGAAGGGGTAGGGGTCTATAAAATCACGAAGAACAGAGCTTGAGGGGTTGTACTGCCTCCCAGGGCACAGCTGCGCTGCCACCAAGGCCAATTGGGGCCCAGCTGCGCTGGACATCAGTGTCTGGTGCACTACTCTGACCTGCTGTAGTAATTTAAGTATAACATTTTCATACAAACTCCGATTGAGGTGATACAAGATGATCAGGAACGAGGACGAATAGACCTACAACTTTTGTTCTTTAAGTTTTTCAATTTGAGGTTGTTAAGAAGGTTCAAAATAGTCATCTTTGTGACTGTTACGTATTCAGAGGCGATCGGAGGGCGTCGAACGAGCACATACGCAAGTATAATGCTCCCGACGATGGAATATGTCATTCTAAGAGATGTAACATGAAAATGCATGATATTATACATGACATATAAGATTTCCTTGCTCATAATAGAAAGCATTAGCATGACTTAGTATGTGTTTTGAAAAGAAACTTAAAGATTTTGAAAACAAACCTTGTGGAAACTTATGTTCTATAAGTTTTGAACTTAGTGGTTTATAAACATGATTGAGTTCAAATATAAATGCGCATGATATGGTGTTTATAGTGTCTTTGTTCATGATTAAACTTGTTAGACCTTGTGATTAGAGAAATTTCAAGAAAAGCTTAGTATAATAAGCTAATGAACATTAATGCTATAGGATATAGTTTCTGAACTTGAAAAGATGTTAACATGACTTAGTTACTTATGGTAAGAATTTCAAAGTTAATTTACATGCGCTAGATTGCATCGTTCATGTAAAAGGATTTCAAAGGCAACCTCGAGCATGTTTTCAAACTTAAGTTGCATTACATATGAGTATTTAGATTCTAAAGGCTTGATATGCCATGTTATGTTTTATTTTGTCTCTAAACATGATTCGTAGGTAATGGACATAAAGATGATTTAATCAAACATGAGTTAAAGCATATTTCAAAGTGTTAAACAATGCTAGTTATGAATGGGTGATATGAACATCATGATCATATATATTAACAGATTGTGAGACCTCTATATGTAGAAATATGACCAAAGTTATAAAGCATGATAAATATATAACCTTTAATGCTTTAATTTCATGGAAAGTCATGAACTAAAATTTGTTAAAATGAACTCAAGAATGGTCGTATGCTTATGTAAGAACCTCTAACATGTATATATGTTAAAGTATAAGTGAATAGGTGTGTTAGAGTTCGACAGAAATAGGAAGTGCAAGCTCAACCATGAATGCGGCTAGGGATAAATGCATTCTTGCTATATCCCTAAGCCTAACTGTATGCAATCATACTTAGGGGCAATGATGCCTTATTATTTTAACTATGAATCCAGACCTTAAAACATATAGGTATGAATGTCTAAAGCTATAATACTTGACATAGATGATGTTTTAAGCATAAGAGCATGTAATGGTTATATAAAACACAGAGTTGTTAAATTTTGCAAAATGCAAGAACTTTGTGAATCATGCATCTATGAGTTTGAAATGTGTAATGAACACATAGTGAGTCAAGTGTGTAATAGATATATATGAACATTGATGTAAAGTACTAGTGGTTAAGGTATACCTATACATACCTAGCTAGTCTAAGAGTATGATGAGAAAGTGAAATGTAGGTTTTGCAAACCTAGTTAGGAAATAATGTAACATTATTATTATATGAAGAATGTATGAAATATATGAATAATGGATGTGAATCCATGATTATATAATTGTGTAGGAATACACGAAGTGCAGATACGCGTTAAGCAGTTAAGTCGTAGTTCATAAACTACGAATCAGGCAAGTCTTTCAGTTCCTATTTGCTATGTGAACTTGATGATTAAATGTTTTAAATCTTTATTGCAAAGAGCATGATGTGTTATTTATATGTTGAAAGTATGAAATGTTAAAGTCAATTTATGACTACATTGATTGATTAAAGCATGACGATTGAGTAAGGAACTCAATCTTTATTCTTGGTATATGAACTGCAGCATGTATGTTATATATTGAGCATGTTATTATGTGCTATGTGATGTATGAAAACTGTTAGATCTTACTGGGCTGTTGAGCTTAACCTTGCAAATAACCATTTTTGCAGGTTAAGGATTGAAGGTAACACTATGTGCTACTTGAATGACGTGGATCAAAAATAATACACGAAGATTAATATTTTAGCTAAAGTTGTATTTCTTTATACCATGATTAAGGTTCATGAGATGTACTAAATGTTTTATGATGTATAGTTTTATGTTGAGTTGTAAAGCTAAAGTTAGATTTATCTGATATGTAAAGGTTATCAGATTGAAATGTAAAATTTTATATAATAACAGTGATATAGCGAATCATAAAATAAGATTGATTCAAAGACATGTAGATGATAAAGGTTTTGATTCAGGGAATTAAAGTAAGAAGACATAAAAGTTTAAATTATTCCGCATTTTTTTAAAGTTTAACATCGAATAATGATGTAAAATCAGAAGGTAGATGTGTTATTAACGACCAAAGTTGAGAATTAAATTGTATGAATTTTGGGGTTGTTACATGAGTAGTAAAAATATCTATGGGAGATACCTGGACAATAATACCTAACTGTGTTATTTTATTACGTGTACCCAATGTACATGGATTAACTGAGATGGGTATATATTAAATCCCTAATTTTTCATATTGTAGTAACCGTTGTACATTAAAAATTCATCTTTGGGAATTAGAGGAACCAAACTAACCATTAATAACCAAATTGCTATGTATTAGAACCATTGTTCCAAACTCTGTTGCACAAAATAGTGCCCAATTACTTTACGTGACCAGCAGACAATGAACAGTAGCTATGCATAGGTGATGATGGCTAGGAAGATGGATGATAGTGGGCGGTTGAGCAACCTTTTGTTAACTATTGTTTCTTTCTTATACACCATGGACTCCAACCTCAGTATAAACCCAATACCTAGTCCACCGTTACTCTATAAATAGCAGCTTCATTTCTCATTTTTACGTTGCTAAGAATTGGCTATAAAACTCAAGGATTAAAGTCTGAGTGGCTAGTTGTTTAAAGTAAAGTCTAGCATTTACAGAAGATAGAAGTTAAGCAAACTAAGCCTTAAAAATTCTGACATTCATTCTTAATCTTGAGTTTTGTCAAATTATTGAAATTTCTTGAATTCTTCATCAATGGGTATGAATTAGCATGCTACCAGTGTGTTTATGAAGTATGTTTACATAAATAGAACCTTTAATGATGGATTTGAGCAAGTTTAAATCGAGAAAAATCAATGTTGGTTGATGCTCTGCAAAACAGAGTATGTTACTAGAGTTGGTTCAAGAAGGGAGCAGCTACACCCAGTTTATACTAGAGGCGGCAGAAATTGCCATGCACCCGAGACCAGATATAGCATGTGTTTTAAAGCTTTCTTATGAGATAGGAAATGACAAACATGATTTAGTAGGAGATTTATAACAAAAATCTAAAGTTTTGAAAACAAACTTTGATGAAACTTATGTTCTATAAATTCTGAGCTTGATGGTATATACATGACTGATTTTGAACATAAACGAGCATGATATAGGATTTATAGTTCCCTTGTTCATGACCAACTTGTTAGGCTTTGTGTTAGAGAACTTTTTCAAAAGAAAATCTTTCCATATCAAAGCTAATATCTATGAATACTATATAATGTATGTTTTGACCTTGTGAAAAGGTTAACATGACTTAACTACACATGATACGAGCTTTAAATATGTTTTATATGGGTTAAATCGCATTGTTCAAGTTTAAAATGATTTCAAAAGCAAACTTGGATATGTTTTCAAACAAGTTGCATTAGTGTGAGTAATTAAATTCTGAGGATTTAAGACAACATGTTTATGCTCATTATGTCTCTAAACATGAATCTTATATGTTAAACATAATGGAAGTAAACCAAGCATGAGTTTAAGGCATGTTTTAAAGTACTAGACGATGCTAGTTATGAACAAATAGTGTGGACACTTATGAGCATGTGTAGTACAGATTATGTGATCTCTCTATGTGGACATATGACCAAAGTTATGAAGCATTGTGCTTACATGACCGTATTATGCTTTAATTCCTTAGAAATCCTAAATTTAGACCATGACATGTAAAAATGAACTCAAGATGGTCATACATATATATAAAGTCCTTTAGCATGTATGCATGTTAAGTGTGATTGTTTAGGTATACTAAAGAATGGGACAAAAACAGGAAATGCAAGGCTCAACTCCTGTTCAGCTGAGGGGACAGTAGCAATTCTTGAGTCCTAAGCTTCAAACAGTATGCGCATTTGCATCATCTTGCGATCGATTCTCGCACTGTTTGTAATCTGAGGTCTAAGGCATGCTTATATGGTTACTTTAACTTGTATTATATGACCATTATATTATCTAATATGGTAAAAGCATGTTAATTGATAAAATCAAATGTCTAGTGAGTGATGATGAAATTTCAAAATGATAAGTCCAAAAGATGTTTGTGAACTATAAAGTAATGATTACAAACTATATTGTTTGACTTTGTGATGTCTTATAAAATTGATGTTGTGATATAAGTACGCAAGGTATATGTAATGAGTACACAACTAAGTTAGACGTTTATGTACACGTTTAACCTTACATAAGATGTATAAGCATACATAACTAATGAATATCCTATACGCATAACTATATTATGTTAGGATTCAAAGAGTGTTGATAAGCTATACTTTGGTAAACTACGCTTGAGGAAAGTACTCGAACCCTACTCTTTATTGAGCATTACTTGAACTTATGCTATTATTGATCGTACAAGTAAATCTTTAAGAGTATAATACCTCGTAGTCTAGAAATGAAATTGTTTACAAACCTTGATTTCGAACGATAATTGTTCATATATATACTGTGAAAGAAAATTGTCTAAGCCATTGCTTCGGCTAGACTATTGATATTTGATCGAAAGCTATCCAAACCAAATTAACTTGGGGCGTACTCTTATAACTGATGCTGATGTCGGGGTTTTTATTTATCCCTTTTCGTTACTTTTTCTTTGGTGTTCTCATGCTATTTGAGATTTGTTTGAAAAAATAAGTGAAAAAGGTCCAACATGTGTAATGTCGACGATTTGACTTTAAGAGTTGCCAGTTGTTGTTTTTAACTGGTTGTACCAACGCAACCGAGAAAAGGTTTTCACATTGACCCAGTGATGTAACACTGCTAAACGGGTCTGTGAAACTGAGATTCATTTGAGTTCGGGGGCTTGATTATACAGAGGGAAGGTGACCGCCACTTTTCAAGAAACTGTTATATGAATGTGTTTGTGTGTGTGTGTGTGTGGATCAATGTGCAATTTATTTGGAAGTAGTGCGAGGCCTCGTTCACACCTATATATAAAGGGTTTGAATTAATATGAAAAATTTAGTTTTAAATATGATATAGCAGTGAAGTTTTGTAAAAAGAGGTTTTTCAAACCATGTGCTCAATAGTAATTGAGACCTTTTCATACTTCTATTTTATTATTAAATGTTCGGCTTGTTTGCTTTTATTTTCGAGATGCGAGCATCTTCGAGAAAATAATACACAGTAGTGCCGAACTCCTCATGGGAATGACAGCCATCTAAGGAAATTTGGACACCATAAATAATGTACAAGCTGCTTACAGCTGAAAATATACATCACGGGAACCGAATCTAGATTTAGTAGACTGAATCTGTGATCACATGATTCCTAGGTTCACATGATGTCGTAGTTTATATGAAAAACAGTAAGCAGTTATATATATAAAAGTTGTAAATATATATATATACAGACATGATCAACCACTACAAAGCACCTCCATGGGGGATCGGAAATGTAAATATATAAAAGCGGTAAATATATATATATGTGAACATGATCAACCATCATGAAGCACCTCCATGGGGGATCAAAAAAGTAAATAAAGCTGTAAAAGGCGATCAACAGCCACAAAGTAAACTCCAGGCGGGACTAAATGTAAGAAAGCAGTAAAGACGATCAACCGCCATGAAGTAAACTCCAGGCTGGACTAAATATAAATAAAGTAGTAAAAGGCCTCAAAGTAAACTCCAGGCCTAATGAAAAAGTAAATATATATATATATAAGCAAATAAATGCTCCAGACATAAGTCTAGCTCAATCGAGGCATAACTCGATAATGTTAGTCCATATATAAGTATATATATATAGACAGAAATCAAAACCATGGACCGAAATTCGGGCATACGCACACAACACGTCTCTCAATATGAAGAATAGTGTGTGCAAAGATGAAGAGAAAGGCTTTATAGAGTGTGAGAAGGCTTATAGTGGGCTGCCAAAGCAAGCTTCTATGACTCTAGATGGATAAACACTCAGCTTCCGCCGGTAAAATATAGCTATATGTGAGCTAACAGATGTTTAAAATGAGAAAGCACTCAATATGGGGTGTACAAAGCAAATTAGACAGGGCTTCCTCGCCTTTTTTTCTTGAATATGGCCACCTCAAGCCCTCTATTTATAGATGGGGGAGCCGCAGGTGCACCTGCGGCACCTGCGGCTCCCCGGGGTGCCCCGGGCTCCGTGGGTCCCGCCATCTCAAAGTACGTGCACTCGCGCACTGTGATGTTCGCTCAAACTTGCAGAACTTCAATCCGAGCATCCGAACAAGGTGTACAAGACCTTCTTCAGATCACTTTTGTTGAGAGTTACGGAATGACATGGGATTAGAGATTGTACGAAGTCAGGAAGAGGGGATCATGCCCATGGTCTTCAAGCTTCGAATTCTATCTGGTGTGCTGCCACGCGTAATAGTCACTCAGGATTGGAACTATTTGGCTCTTGTGGGACATTATTGTATGTATGTATGAAGTGTTGAGATGGCGTGCAGGGGTTAAGGTGGAAAGATGACAGTTTGACTTCTCACCGGGGTTATCTCCGGTTTGAGCTGATAGCAGACGTTACTAAGGGTTACATCTGAGATTGGACTGCTGCAAGTGTTTGAATTCTGCAAGGTCATCTGTAAGTGTGCCTATCTTCCCGGTGTTAGCTCTAGGTCTTTGGTATAAGTGCCTCGGCAGGATGTCTGAGATTGAAGCTGATCGCATGCATTTGAAACAAGCATTTCTGGAGTTATCGCCGGAACTGTAACAACATTCCTTGGGGTTATCTCTAAGGATGAAACTCGGGGTTCTCTTTGAGGTTGGAATTGATACTCCTGGTGTGTGTTCCGGGGTTGAGACTGAACTTCCGGTAGTATCCGGAATAGATGTGAGCTATCTTCCAGGGTTATCTCCAAAAGACGAATCTGCCCTCCTGCAATGTTAGTAATAGGTATGTAGAAAATTTCAAGTGTCTACAGATGCCCCTCTTTATCATATTCATGCAATGCAAGGCATGGATAGGATAAAGAATCCTAGACACCTGAAATACAACAAGATAAACATGATTTTATGTGCGGCAACATGATGCAAATGTATGATGTATGAATGAATGATTTTTGGTTCCCTGTTAATTCTGTCGGGGATGACAATCAGTAATGTCTTGGACATGCGATCCAAGTCTTCAAGGATGTTAACGTTGGGGCTATCACGAAAGTTATGGATCCTTGATACAGACTTCTACTCCATAAAGGTGCCTCTTGTGTGCAAGAGATCTGTGGGGATAAAGCTTTGTCAGTTTGAGGATGTGTATAACATATTCCATCATCGGTCCTCTCCGATGAGGGTGGTCTTCTCTGGTTTGTGTCACCAGCATATACCATGATATTTGTTGCAGTTACTGCCAACAGTATGTATTGTTAGGGCTTCCTGACCTTCGCTAATGTGTGTATCACCGGATAGGTCCCTGTTGGGCAAACTATCAAGGCTGTTTGACGTTCATTTATGTGTGTATCAATGATTGCATTACGTTGTGACCCTTGCTGGGGAGTGTGTTAAGGCTGCTTGACCTTCATTGACGCGTATATCAATGGTTGAATCACGTTGTGACCCCTGCCGGGGATACTTTATCAATGTTTGACTTCGGCATTGTAACCACCGCCGGGGATACGTAGACATGGATACGTTGCTTCGATGGGTTTACTTGCCACCGGCTGAGATAACGTCGAGGTTGTTTGACCTTCATTGATGTGTGTATCAATGGTTGAGAATGCATTGTAACCCCCACCGGGGAGTATGTCAAGGCTGCTTGAGCTTCGTTGATGCGTATATCAACGGTTGCATTGCTTTGTAACCCCCGCCGGGGATACGTGGATGTTTGAAAGTCTGCGTTGTGACCCCCGCCGGGGATACGTTATCAATGTTTGACTTCGGCATTGTAACCCCCACCGGGGAGTATGTCAAGGCTGCTTGACCTTCATTGATGTGTATATCAACGGTTGCATCGCGTTGTGACCCCCGCCGGGGATACGTGTTTTAGAGTTACAACCCTGCGTTTGGCGGCATCGAACCTGTGTGAGGTATTACCGAGCATGATTTTCAAAAGATGAGCTCATCAATATAGTGTACCTTTTATTCAGGCGAATGCCAGTGAGTGATATGCAGAGCCAGAGTTCGGCCCATAAAAACTAGGATTTCAGGCTATTCCGCTCAATCGCGTAGAGCTTTCAGTCCTGATTTGGCCTTTTCAGCACTTGAGACCTCCTTTGCAACTCGAAATGGACCGAGCCGGAGGTTTGGGCCCTATGTAGGGATGTCGCACGTACACCTGCGGAAGCCGCAGATGGACCTGCGGCCAACCGTGGGTATGAAAGACCTGCGGGTTGCTTTCATAAATCACTTTCAAGTAGAGCCGCGAAGGAAATCCTAGAGCTCTTCTTCAGACCTGCTGAGTTCGGGTGACTTTATGCACATTCTACCACCGTACAAGTGTTCTTCACTATCCTGGTAACATATGCTTGTATTCTTTTCCAGTTTCTATCCATTGGAAAATGATTTATCACATAAAATGAACTTAGACACATAGTAGTAAATATGCATGCTGGTATGACTTGATAAAAAATATTCAACACCGTAAATGTTAGTTTTAAACCATGTTGAACATAATGATGTGAAAAAATTTGACTTTTGAAACAGTCAAATTTTCACCTTTTACTGTCATTTCTTATCCTATTTGAGGACAAATGAGTAAAGGTAGAAAAGTAAAATAATCCTGGTAATTAGACTACACTTACGGATTTTTTTTTACTATGATGTATTAATGTATATAGGATGTATATGACTGTGGGTAGGTGTGCTACTGAATGGCCACCTAGTCATGCCTATGTGCATATGGATAGTCCCATTTACAAAGGGGGCTATGGCAAAAAAAATTCAAAACGTAGGTATTGGGTAGTCATGCATTTTTAACTCTATTGTAGACGTATATTAAAACAATGCATGCATGCATGTAGTCATAAAAATGCATTTTGAACAAGCTCCAGGTTAAACATTACCACACCCTTTCTGAGGTTATTTGGAGACTTGTTGTCCAGATATTATGGATCTGGATCAGCCGAGTAGTTCCCGCAGGACTACTTCTGGTGTACGGAGGAGGGCTTTTGAAAAGCCTTGACCTCGTTCTATCAGACAGCCTCGTTGTTTGGTGGAGGAGGTGATACGTCCTATCCGGGTTGAAGTGCTAGATGTAGAGGATGAGGAGGAGGATGTACCGGTTGAGGTTGCTACTCATGTCGCACGTGTTCCCCGTAGGGATTTGCCAGGTATTTAAGTAGTGAACCCAGACCTTCTGGGCGACTTGAGTCGACATCCTTCAGTCTACCTGCACGCAAATTAGGTATAAAGTTAGATCTTAATCATCCTTGTTTCCTATTGATGAGGAGTAAAGGGTTCTGATGTTGATCTGCATTTGATGTAGGTTCTCGGCTTTACACAGCCTCGAGGGAATTGGTTCAGCATCCGCTCTATGTATCAGGCTTTGCACGATGACTATAGAGCGATTGTACATGGCTGGGGATTCAGGATGTTCCTTTCCATTCTTCCCCGTCGTTGTCGTGTTGGGTAAAATCTAATTACGCACAAAGCGCAAGTATACGTGGTCAACAAGTAATAGAGTGATAAGTTGAGTATCGTTCCCACAAAGACTAACTAGCAATAACCTTAACTTACAATTACCAATTTCCTATTAGCCCTAATTTTATTAAACAAATCAACTCAATGATTATAACTAATGATTCTAAATTAAATAATAATTAAACTATCACAAAACAATCACAAATATCAAAATCTAGAATTTCAACAATTAATGGAGAATTAGACTTATGATTTCACCCCAAGCTTCACTCTAATTTTAACACCTTTATTCCAATTCAATCCACTATCCCAGTTTATTAATCAAGAACACGAAAGTAGTATTAACCACCTCTCGATGCACTAATACCATATTAACGCTAATCCACAATTAAGATAGAATTCGTTAAACATCTTAATCAACTAATCCACTATATCTCTATGTGAATTACAATTGAAGAAGGTTTATGAATAAGTTATCTATCTGATTACATGCGATGTCAAGCATATCTCTACCTTAACATTCATCAAGATTAAGCTATTCACAAAATCATGAACACATGCTATATTAACTAGGTCTAGATTTGAATATCCTATCTCGATTCTATCCAATTCCACAAAGAATTGTTGATCAGGAAATTCATAGATTCAAGCTCAAATCAATATAGATACACTAGAAATAGATTATTAAATTGGAAATTAAAGTCTACAAAAGCATCGATTCATTAAAAGATCCATCATAAGCCTAAAAAGTGAATTAGTTCATGTCAAACGAAATAAACACTAAATAAATCATAGAAATCATTCTTCTGATTACAAATAATAATCTAACACGAAGAATATTGCAAAACACCCTTCACGTAGACTAGAATCGCAATCGTCTTGAAAATCTCCCGAAAATACTCCTCCACGCTTGCTCTCCAAAAACTCAGATTAGATCTTCGCAATGTGTCCTATTGTTATGTTGAAGTTGTTGTTGATAGAGTAATAGATGTCCAGCATAAAAGCTCCAGCCGCAATTTTCTTCAATTATAGTTCCATTGTCATGCAAGTTGCTAGAAACCATACCCAATAAGAAGTTTAATCAAAATAGGACATAGCCAGATTTTCCACCCCCCGCCCCGGCGGGGGTTCATGAACTAATTAGGCCCACCCCGGTGGTCTCCCTTTATGTCTATCTCGAATGAAGACCCCCCGCCCCTGCGGGGGTGTAAAGGCAGATGATGCCCGCCTTTAAGGCTACCTTTATCACAACTAATTATGAAGACCCCCACCCCCTACGGGTGTATAATATAGTAATTAGCACCCTTACGGCAAGCTGTCTTCTTTTCCGCTACTGACATCTTCAATTTCACAAGTTCTTTCAATTTTTGCTCCAATTGACTTCAAATCTCAGCAAATAGTTCTAAATGTACGTTGAATGCTACAACCACCATTCTACACATGAAATAACACAAAACAAGTAAAAATGAACATGACCGCAAGAATTTAGCAACAAATAAGCATGAAATGGATATTGAATCGCGTATATAAAATCCACTTATCAAAATCCCCCAAACTTAAACCGTGCTAGTCCTCGAGCACAAAATAACTACACGCAATGCAATGCAATGCAATGAAATGAACACTACCTAACTTATATGCTTTCAAATCCAACAATATCGCAGAATCGAAATTATCTTAACAGCCTCCGCGAAAATAAGCAACTATACAATATCAACCATCAAAAAACAAATCTATAATTCTGTTTTAATCCTCAAATCTCAAGCCATCATCACTGGTATAGTTTGTGTGTGCAACATCCATGATAACCGATACTAACTCAAATTTCAATACATAACCAATCTCTTAGAAGGAATCACGCAGCATAAACTTAAAATATCAAAAATAGATAGTTCCAACTAAAATTAAGCAATCACTAATCTCAAGGGTTCAAGCGGGGTACTTATACTTTATTCATACATATATTTTTTTTATATATATATACGGGGGCTTCTTACTCTTATTTCCCGGTTTTTTTTATACCCATAGCTATGCAATGTCTTATTCCCTTAGGCTTTTCAATTCTACCTTAATGAGCTTTCGACCAATGACTCCCAGATCATTAAGACCTTAGGGCACTAGGTGTAAAGACAATCCCCTCGGGCTTACTTACTCAAGTAACAAAGGCCACGAAACTAGACAAGCACGCCATGGTGTTTATTCATATATTTTTTTTCTTTTTTTTAGATATAGATAAAGCTTATATACCCCGTATATCATCCCCCAAACTTAGGTTCTTGCCTAACTTTGGCATGTACTGTCTATCCTTGTCATTTTAACATTTACTCTAGCATTATCCTTTAGAGACCATTTAGGTATCAATTTAAACTTGACCAATCAACACAGATGTTTGTTAAATGTGCTATCCTTTTATACCGGCTTCAATCAAGCTCAAGATTTGATTCATAGCAGAAATTGTATCATAGTTCTAATACTCAATACTGCATTCGTTACTTATTGTCAATCACATCATTTATGGACTTACGCAACACAATATTTACTAACAAATTTTTTTTTTATATAAGGATAACAAAATGCATTACAAGATTATCTACTATGCAATGACAAACATTAACCTAAGCTACTATGGATGCACCTAAACTATCATGCAATACTAACATTAGAATGCAATACAGAAATTTAAATGACAACAATTCAAAATGCAACCTAAATGCTAAATGCATGCAAACATGTATTTAAATCTCCCAAACTTAAGTAATACAATGTCCTCATTGGATGATTAGTCAAAATAAGTACGTGAGGACTTCCCTGCTATCGCTTAAGTCTCAGGAGGTGGTTGTTGTTCTTCTTTATCCGAATCGCTTGGTGGAAACCTTGGCATTGGCATGGGTTATTGATATGGGAATTGGGCTGCCGGGTTGAAGCTTTGCAGAGTGGTGTTGAGTGGGGCGAAAGATGCGTTCATAGCATTAAACATATGATCTTGCCTCATCACCAATCGTCTCATTTCTCGACGTGTTGCGTTGTTGTGTACATTAAATTGATTTTGAAAAATAAAGAATTGAGAACTAGATATGGCCTCGGCCTGCGGTACCTGCTCAGTCCCTTGATCGTCCATTGGTTCATCATCCTCCCCCGATGTCTCCGTAGCATCCACATCATCATCTGAATCCGACGGAAAAATAAAACCCAGACCACGCGGATGTGACTCGCCCCCTGCCCATACGGAATATCGCGCTATCATTCGAGAATCAAGCAATGCAAGCGATAATTATGTGGGCTCGTCATCGGACCATCTAACTCCTACGTTGCGACACAACCCATAAATGAGAGATGGGTGTGGCAAGCCTCCAGAAAAATTCCCACGTAAGTACCGGCGGATTGATGAACAGATTATGGCCCCGACGTCAATTATAAAATCTTGCATAATGGCATACAACAGTAACACCTTCTCTTTGGTGACATCCGATGTATGTTGGGACAGAAGAAATTTCGCACATAAGAAGGCGTACCAGATTTTGCCATACTGGCTAAGGTCTTTGCTATGAAACACGATGCCTCCCTTTCAACCCTTGATCCAAGATGTTCCCGGCTTTGTCATCTCTGTGATTATAACATCAAAGTTCGGGTCAGAATTACGGAGATGAGCATACTGGCAGTGGCGAGGCACCCTCAGTTGGTAGAAGGTGTTAATGGTGTCGGCACTGAATGGAACCAACCGTCCTCGCACAAATGCGTGGAATGGTTCTTTGTCTTTAGCATTTGCGTAGAATTCTTTGACGATGTTAACGACGGCTGGTTCTGGCTCCTCGATGAATTTGGTCTATCCCTTTTGGTAAATTTGAGGCATAAGCTCCCCATCGTTAGGATCCGGTGCCAACCACCTCTCTGGTGTAAGGGCTTTGGTGAGCATGTAGTCATACCGGTCAGCGGTGGTGGCACTTTCAAATTTCCGACGATCGAAGGTGTGTGTTGGTTGAGATGACCGTGAGCTTTCTCCCTTTTTTCATTTAGAAGATGATGGTGAAGTCATGATCTCGCTCTAGTGTGTGACTTGCTTTAACTTTCCCCCAAACTTTGCAATTTGCTCCTCTCTAACTCTCAAATATTCTATATGTTTGCTTTGTCAATTGGTGTGAGAGATTTGATATGAGGGTAGTAATATTTATAGAGGGAGAAGGATGGCTACCATTGGTGGATTGAAGAGGTGGAGAGGAGTAATGGAGTATTGGGAATAGTGGGGCAGAAGTAATGGTAGTGGGTGGTGGTTATGAAGTTATGAAGTAGTGGGGAAGTGGGAAAGTGGTAAGTTATTGGGAAGTGAAGAAATCTATAACTGCCAAAAGTCTATTGAATTCCAAGACCCCTCCCCATGGGGTATTATTGATTAGGAAGGCTCATCCTTGCATCAATTTCATTATTTGATTCGGGGACCCCGCTTGGATCGGGGTTGTAGTGTTAAAATGGTCACTTCAAATGGACATGTGTTCTGTTTAACATGTTTGATGACCCTCATTTCCTTGATGGGGTTATAAGATATTAAAATGGTTTCATTTTGCCAGGCATGATGACTGTCAGACTCTATCTTTTGCTTCACTGTAGTTCATTTGTGCTTCAGTTTTGCTCACTTAATTCTCCATTTTCAAACCTACATGACATAAAGTAAGAAGATTAGTGAGTTGTTTATAGCATGATGTATTATGGAGAGATTAACGAGATTTTTCTTTTATTCGTCTACCTAATAATGAAATGAAAACTATGATTAAGCAATTATGAATATAAAATATGATAAAGAATTAAAAATTGGGTTGCCTCCCAATTAGCGCTTGATTTTAAGTCGTTCAGCCTGACTACTTCCTACTTATGTTGTGTCAGTCAATGTGATGGCGATCACGTCGGTGTTAGCTTCTCCACCCCAATAATGCTTTAGACGGTGTCCATTGACTTTGAATGTTTCGAGTGGATTGTGACTGTAGATTTCGACTGCACCATGAGAAAATACCCGCTTGACCGTGAATGGTCCCGACCATCTCGACTTAAGCTTTACAAGGAACAATCGCAACCTTGAGTTGAACAAGAGTAATGATTGGCCTGGCTCTAATGTTCGATGCATAATTTTTTGGTCGCCATCTTTTGACCTTTTCTTTGTATAATTTGGCATTCTCATAGGCTTCAAGGCAAAATTCGTCGAGTTCATTCAATTAAAGTAGTCTCTTCTCACCTACAACTATTTGATCAAAATTGAGTTTTTGCACAGCCCAATATGCCTTATGTTGTAGCTCGACCGGTAAATGACATGCCTTCCCGTACAGTAATTGGTATGGTGACATCCCGATTGGCGTCTTGTATGCAGTCCGGTAGGCCCATAATGCATCGTCCAATCTAAGCGACCAATCTTTCCTGCTGGGATTCACCACTTTCTCTAGTATCTTCTTAACTTCTTTGTTAGACACCTCAGCCTGTCCACTGGTTTAAGGGTGATAAGTTGTAGCTACCTTGTGATTGACCCCATACTTGGACAAAAGAGCAGAAAAGGACTTATTGCAGAAGTGACTACCTTCGTCACTGATTATTTCTCTTGGTGTGCCAAATCTCGTGAAGATGTTCTTTTGTAGGAATTTGAGGACCACCTTGGCATCGTTTGATGGTAATACTACAGCTTCAACCCATTTCGATACATAATCCACTGCGAGTAGAATATACTAATTGTTCAAGGATGAAGGGAATGGCCCCATGAAATTGATACCCCATGCGTCAAAGATTTCCACTTCAAGAATCATTTACAGAGGCATCTCATTCCGTTTTGAAATGTTTCCCACCCTTTGACACCTAGCGCATTACTTTACAAAATGGTGGGCATCTTTGAATAACGTAGGCCAATAAAAACCTGCTTGTAACACCTTCGTTGCTGTCCTCTCACTACTATAGTGTCCGCCATATACCGATGGGTGACACTCGTGCAGAATGTTCTTCACTTCACTATAGGGAACGCACCATCGAATCATTTTGTCAATGCACTGCTTGAACAAATATGGTTCGTCCCACATGTACCATTTCACGTCATGAAGAAATTTCCTTTTCTGTTGTCTTGTGAAGTCAGGTGGTAGAATGTTGCTCACAATGAAATTTGCATAATCCCCATACCATGGAATTTCTGCTGAAATCCCAAATAGTTGCTCGTCTAGGAATGACTCATTAATCTCACATCTGTCATCTTTCTCTTTCCCATGGTTTTCCAACCTAGACAAGTGATCGGCTACTTGGTTCTCCATCCCCTTTCTATCCTTTATTTCTAAGTCAAACTCTTGAAGTAGGAGAATCCACCGAATAAGGCATGGTTTAGCATCCTTTTTCGCTATCAAGTATCGAATCGCTGCATGGTCTGTGTAAACTACCACCTTAGTCCCGATCAGGTAAGCCCAAAATTTGTCAAACGCATACACCACTGCAAGCAATTCCTTTTCTGTGGTTGTGTAATTCATTTGAGTTTCTGTAAGTGTTTTGCTTGCGTAGTATATGGCGTAAAACACCTTGTCTCGACGTTAGCCCAAAACAGCCCCAACCGCGAAGTCGCTTGCATCACACATGAGCTCGAATGGCATACTCCAATCCGGTGCGACTATAACGGGGGTTGTAGTCAATTTTCTCTTTAATAAGTCAAAAGATGTCTTGCATTCTTCATTAAAGTTGAACGTTTCATCCTTCTCTAATAAACTGCATAGAGATTTTTCAATTTTAGAGAAGTCTTTTATGAACCTCCGGTAGAACCCAAATATGACCTAAGAAACTCCTAATACCCTTCAATCGAAGTTTGGTGGAGGCAATTTTTCAATAGTTTCCAGCTTTGCTTTGTCAACTTCCAATCCTTGAGCCGATACCTTATGGCCCAAAATTATGCCCTCTTCAACCATGAAGTGGCATTTTTCTCAATTTAGTACGAGATTCGTGTCCTAACATCTTTGCAACACCATGACCAGATTCTGTAAGCAAGTATCGAAGCTGTCCCCATAGACTGAAAAGTCATCCATGAAGACCTCGACATTTTTCTTCACCATATCTGAAAAAATGGTCATCATACACCATTGGAAAGTTGTCGGTGCATTGCATAGCCCAAATGACATCTTCCTGAAAGCAAATGTGCCATAAGGGCACGTGAATGTGGTCTTCTCTTGATCCTCCGTAGCGATGACTATTTGGTTGTAGCCCGAGTACCCATCCAATAAACAGTAATATTGGTGTCCCGCCAATCTATCTAATATTTGATCAATAAAGGGCAGCGGGAAATGGTCTTTTCAGGTTGCCTTGTTCAATTTTCTGTAATCCATGCAAACCCGCCAACTTGTCACTGTTCTGGTTGGTAATAACTCGTTATCCTCATTCTGCACCACCGTTATTCCTCCCTTTTTTGGTACACACTGAATTGGACTAACCCATTTACTGTCAAAAATCGAGTAGATGATACCAACATCTAACCACTTCAAAATTTCCTTCTTCACAACTTCCTTAACAATCGGGTTAAGTCATCGTTGTTTCTCCGCCGTTGGTTTTGCCTCATCTTCCATTAAAATTTTGTGTATGCAAAATGAAGGACTGATTCCCTTTATGTCTGTGATTGTCCACCCAATAGCTGATTTGTGTTCCCGAAGCACCCTCAGCAACTTTTCTTCCTGCATTTCGTTAAGTGCAGCAGAAATAATAACAGGTAAAGAATTTGAATTGCCTAAATACGTATACCTGAGGTGTTTAGGGAGTGGCTTAAGTTCCAGCTTTGGTAGCTCTTCCAATGATGATTTCAGTTTTTCAGCGGCTACTTCCTCCGTGTTCAATGGTTCAAACGGTATTCTGAATCTGGAAACTCATGGCAATGAGTCTAGCATTTGTAGGTAATCCACCAATTCTGGATCGTCGACCTCTTCATCCCCCAATAATGTTGTTTCTAAAGTATCGTTTACCAAACTCTTTCTCATATCATCACTGATAATTTGCTCAATTAAATCCATTCGAAAAACATTCTTCCTCATCCGTAGGGAATTTCATGGCCTTAAACACATTGAATTTTACTTCTTGATCTTGGACCCTCATAGTGAGTTCTCCTTTTTGTACATCTATGAGTGTCCTACCCGTGGCCAAAAATGGTCTCCCTAGGATAATTGGGATGTTCTTGTCATCCTCAAAGTCCAGAATGATAAAGTCAGCGGAGAATATAAACTTATCCACTTTCACCAAGATGTCATCTACTATGCCTCTCGGATATGTAACTAACCTATCCACCAACTATAATGTAATGTTCGTAGGCCTTGGCGTGGGCAACCCTAACTCTAAGTATACTGACAATGGCATAAGGTTTACACTCGCCCCCAAATCACATAAACACTTGCTGAAATGCATATTCCCGATTGTGCATGGAATAGTGAAGCTCCCTGAGTCCTTGAGTTTTGGTGGTAATTTCTGCTGTAATACCGCACCACACTCCTTGGTTAGTGCAACTGTCTCAAAATCTTCCCATTACTTCTTCCTTGATAGAATCCCTTTCATAAATTTTGAGTAGCTCGACATTTGTTCTAGGGCCTCTACAAATGGTATGTTAATTTGAAGTTTCTTGAAAACTTCCAAAAATTTTGCAAATTGCTTGTCTAATTTTTGTTTTTGAACTCTTTGCTGGAATGGTAGGGGAGGATAGTCAACTGGTTCACTAACTAGCTTGTTCTTTTTCATTTGTTTTTCGTCCCCCGCTTTTACCTCACCTCTCTCAGATTTTCTTTCTATTTCAACCTCCTTTGTAACCAAAATTTCTGTCTCTTGACCATCAAGCTGTTTTCCACTTCTCAATATAATAGCTTGACACTGCTCGTGATTACCCTTAGGATTTGTCTCGGTGTCACTTGGTAACGTCCCTTGTGGTCTATTATTCAATGCCAACGCAATTTATCCTATCTGATTCTCTAGATTCTTGATCGCCATCTCTTGTGATTTCATAGCCATCTCTTGATTTTTCATAGCCATTGCTTGATTTTTCATAGCCACCTCATTGCTAGTTATGTATTTTGCCACCAACTCCTCTAAATCTGATTTCCTTTCTTGATGTTGGGCTGGTTGTTGATGGTTCTGAAATCCTAGTGGATATGATGATCTTGGAGCTTGTTGCTGCTGGTTATTGCTCCATGAAAAATTTGGATGATTCCTATTTCCTTGATTGTGTGTGTTCTGGTATGTGTTCTACGAAATTCTGTTATAATTGCCCATAAACTGCACAGATTCTGGATTCATAGCGCATTGATCCGTTGGGTGCTCTCCCGCGCACAACTCACATATAACTGCAACTTGCTGTATTTGTTGTGCTTGTGCTTGTACAGCTGTCACCGCATCCAACTTCTTCAAAAGTGCTACAATCTGTGCTTGTATAGCTGTCACACCATCCACTTCTAAAACCCCAGCTACCTTTGCCTGTGTCATTCTTGTTGTGGGCCACTGGTAGTTGTTAGTCGCCATGGTTTGAATCAAGTCATATGCTTCCTCGTAACTCTTGGCCATAAATGCTCCGCCTGACGCTGCATTAATACTAGTTCTGAGATTCCCATGTAGTCCGTTGTAAAATGTGTTCATTTGCAGCCACTTGGGTAATCCATGATGTGGGCACTTTCTGAGAAATTCTTTATATCTCTCCCATGCCTCATATAGCGACTCCCAATGTTGCTGCTCAAACATCGTTATCTCGTTCCTCATCTTTACAGTCTTCGCCGGTGGAAAGAATTTGGCTAGGAATTTATGCGCTAAATCCTCCCATGTAGTGACCGATCAAGGTGGTAGAGAATGCAACTAACTGTTCGCCTTGTCCCGTAGAGTGAATGGGAACAAGCGAAGTCTCACCGCATCATCCGACACCCCATTGTACCTAAAGGTGTCGTAAATCTCCAGAAAACTAACTAGATGCTCGTTCGGATCGTCATTTGCCAATCCCCAAATCGAATCGAATTTCAATCATTTGAATCGTCCCAGGCTTGATTTCAAATGTGTTAGCAGCTATTGCGAGGCTGGTGATGCTTGATTGCAGTTCAGTCACCTTGGGTGTGGCGAAGTCCCTTAACGCTTTCTGATCTTCAGCTGCCATTACCACTTCCTTTTAAGATGTTTTGAATTCTTGTCGCATTTCCTTGATCCAATTACTCAACCTCTGAAACATTTTCTCAATGTTGTCCTCAAAAGGCAGCAAGTCTGGATTCTTTGACCTCGTTTGCATAAACTACTTCGAACACCTGAAATAAGAAGCACAAAACAAAAATAAAAATGTCTAAGTAAAACTGGATTAATGAAACTGATATTGTAAAAATATTAAGATTTATAATAAATAGTCCCCGGCAACAGCGCAAAAAACTTGTTAGGTAAAATCTAATTACGCACAACACGCAAGTATACGTGGTCAACAAGTAATAGAGTGATAAGTTGAGTATCGTTCCCACAAAGACTAACTAGCAATAACCTTAACTTACAATTACCAATTTCCTATTAGCCCTAATTTTATTAAACAAATCAACTCAATGATTATAACTAATGATTCTAAATTAAATAATAATTAAACTATCACAAAACAATCACAAATATCAAAATCTAGAATTTCAACAATTAATGGAGAATTAGACTTATGATTTCACCCCAAGCTTCACTCTAATTTTAACACCTTTATTCCAATTCAATCCACTATCCCAGTTTATTAATCAAGAACACGAAAGTAGTATTAACCACCTCTCGATGCACTAATACCATATTAACGTCAATCCACAATTAAGATAGAATTCCGTTAAACATCTTAATCAACTAATCCACTATATCTCTATGTGAATTACAATTGAAGAAGGTTTATGAATAAGTTATCTATCTGATTACATGCGATGTCAAGCATATCTCTACCTTAACATTCATCAAGATTAAGCTATTCACAAAATCATGAACACATGCTATATTAACTAGGTCTAGATTTGAATATCCTCTCTCGATTCTATCCAATTCCACAAAGAATTGTTGATCAGGAAATTCATAGATTCAAGCTCAAATCAATATAAATACACTGGAAATAGATTATTAAATTGGAAATTAAAGTCTACAAAAGCATCGATTCACTAAAAGATCCATCATAAGCCTAAAAGGTGAATTAGTTCATGTCAAACGAAATAAACACTGAATAAATCATAGAAATCAATCTTCTGATTACAAATAATAATCTAACACGAAGAATATTGCAAAACACCCTTCACGTAGACTAGAATCGCAATCGTCTTGAAAATCTCCCAAAATACTCCTCCACGCTTGTTTCTCCAAAAACTCGATTAGATCTTCAATGTGTCCTATTGTTATGTTGAAGTTGTTGTTGATAGAGTAATAGATGTCTAGCATACAAGCTTCAGCCGCAATTTTCTTCAATTAGAGTTCCATTGTCATGCAAGTTGCTAGAAATCTTGCCCAATAAGAAGTTTAATCAAAACAGGACATAGCCAGATTTTCCACCCCCCCCCCTCCCCGACGGGGGTTCATGCACTAATTATGATTGGGGTTCCTATAACTTCACCTACTTCCTCAGGGGAATGCGCATGCAATCGCAAGGTTTTACCGAGGCTTGGTTAGGATTCTACCCATTTCTGCTGGTGAGTATTTCTCTTATCTTTTCCCATGTATAGGTTAAGAGCGTTGAATACTGTTTGCCTTTATGTTGGAGCTTTGGGCCTAAGAGGCTTCCGTGTCACGTCTCCGTAGAGCGTGTTAGGTTTAGACACCTATCCACCGGGATGGAGATGGCATCATTCCAACTGGCGGTCCTTGTTACCGAGGGTTTCACTTTTTTCTTCCACAACCGGAGTTGTTGACAAAGGATGTCATCTATAAAGCCCCCAAATCCAAAGATTTGAAACCCAAATCCCAAGTGCTTTACAATACCATTTCTATGACCTTTAATACTAATAATAATAACAATAATATAGATACCAACTTAATTTACATATTTATCAAAGTCTAAATCCCAAGTACGCAACTTTAATACATTCCTCATAATACGTTGTGATAGGTAATATATATCATACTTGTCTTAATAAAGATAACTATTACATAAAATGGCATTAAATTCATTCGCAACCTTTCCTTTCCCTTTATTCTTAAATTTAGCCTTTTACTTGTTCACACTTAGCTGAAAACATTTAAATTAAGCAAGGATGAGCATTTGAGTGCCTAGCAAGTAATAGCAATTATATATATATATATATATATATATATATATACACATATATATAAGTTGGAAGAATTTAAATATTTTCTTTATACTATCCTTCTACAACAAATCAATAGGTTTGAAGTAATTTGAACCAATAATATTAACATAACAACCCTCTTTCAAAATTTAAAACTACATACTGACTATATATAGGGTTAAGGGGACATACTATGAACATTATTTTCATTTTCGAATAGGTTTAGCAGAACTTCATCCGCAAACCGTCATAACTTATGGGCACGAAGGGTGATCCGCCCGTTGTACCCGGTATTGATCAAAACTACATTACAAGAACGATATTATCGTTCACTCTGGCTGCCGTGGGCACTTAAAAATCTTCCCATGAATGGGATGTTCATACTTGTCAGGGTTCCAAACCAAAGCAATTCGGTTGGATAATAGGTAGGTTTTATCTTATTCAACAATAATCTATAATTGAAATATATATATATATATATATATATATATATATATATATATATATATATATATATATATATATATACGGTAATTAACAAAGGTGTATCAACATATGAAAGAAATGTAATGATTATCCAAGTGGGGACACTTGTATAATCATTTATAAAAATTAACGAACAGAATATATATCTGAATTACCATATACTGACATGTTGATAATCAATGAGCGTATATAATATAGGGTTAATAATTTGTACAGTAATAATATAATTCTAAAACATTCTTACTCATGTCCATTTCATAAAGGAAATGCAAAGGTAGGATACTTGTCTGATGCGTTGCTTACAATGCGTAACTTAGTTTTATCTTTTATATCACGACGTATCATTAATTAGATCATTCGCTCTATTAGAACAATATACTATAACATATAGTACTGCATTTCGCAGTCAGCACATAACCTAATCACATTATCACACATGTTCAACAGTTATTGCATCACAAACAAACATTAATACAGTCAAAATATCTAAGTCCTGATCAATTTAAAATACGCTTGTCGATTGTCTGCAAGCTTTTTATCGATTAATTATCGAGTCTAAACTATATTCTGTAACTCAATATCTGTAAATATCATTCATATTATTTTAAATAACTTAATAAACATTTATTAATTTATGATGAATTTTCAAACACCGAAATCATTATTAAATGATTCAAGTATTAAACAATTCTATTATCATTTAATTATTATTTAACTATTAATGAAACCATTGCCAAAATATTAAAGTTATTTATAATAACTCAAAATATTTTAAAATATTTATATTACCCTTAAATGATTTTTAAAACGTTTAAAATCATTTTTAAACAATTACCATTAATATTAAAATATTAATGTGCTATTTCTTAAAATATTAAACGTCATTAAGTATAACTTAAAATATTTAATTCACTTAATATTATTAATCTTGATAATATTTAATTCTCCTCTTAGTATTACTAGTTCACTAATAACACTTTTATTCGATTACTAATATTATTAACATCTTAATAATATTTTAATACTTTACTAATATTATTAATCCTCTTAATAATATTTTAATCATGCATTAATATTATTACTTTAATAATATCTTACTTATGCTTTAGCATCATTAATCAATTAATAATACTTTTAGTTATTTACCAATCGTTATTAATATTTTATTTATTTACTCATATTATTAATCATTTAATAATATTTTATTCCTTTACTAATGTTATTACATTAATAATATTTTATTTAATCTCGAATATTATTATTTACTTAATAATATTTTAATTATTTAATAATACTTTAATACTAATAATCTTTTAATAATATTTTAAATCTAAGATTAATATTTTAATCTAATATTATTAATCATTTATTAATGCTTAAATCAAATATTATTAACTAATATTTTAATGAAGTTTTAATCTTAATATTTTTATTTACTTAATAATATCATATTCTAATATTATTAATATCATAATAATATTTTTAACAATTTATTGGATTAATAAACAATTTATTCTAATTGTTCACCCTTTATTAAACCTCTTATTTAATATCCATAAAAGGTCATAAATAATATTTCTTATTATAAATTACCAAAATGCCCTAAAATAATCATAATATTATATATTAGGAGTATTCAAGCATTAAAATCACAATTTTCTTATTTAAGACATCATTTAACTATTTATTTCCTTTTATTCATAACTTAATCATTTTTAGGAAAAATAGCAAACTAATTCCAAAAATTATTATTTTCTGGATTTGGACAGTATATGTCCCAACATGATTCCCAAATTTTTCTGGAATTTTAAAAAATGATTTACTATTTTTAAAGTGCCCAAAACACTCGGATCTTGCTTCATTTTTCATAAATCGAGTTTTGTTCAGAAATATTTGAAATTTTTAGGATATACTCTCATAACATATATGAACCTACTGTACAAATTTCGGAATTTTCCAGTGTATACCCAGTGAGATATTCGAGTGTTAATATTTAGGAGTCCTTTACGAAAATGGCCATTACGCACAACCTATAAATCAAAACGCGTCCGTTCTTTTTCCTACATGTAGATGACTTTCTAAGGTACCTCTGTGATTTTTCCCAGATTTTTAGAAGATATGAAACCATCCGAAACAGTCCCAAGAAAAATGGGAACAGTAACTATTTTAGGATTTTGAACCCTTAACATTCAAAGTGGATTATTTTGGGGAAAACAGCCCCAAATGTTTCAAAACTTTCTAGATTTGTGTTCTACCACTTGGGTTTACTAGATAACTCATGTATCTAGCACCCCCCTTTGACGGATCACAAATCTAAGTTAGAAAACTTGAGTTATACAAGATTTAGTGGATGAAAAACAAGGGTTTCACCCCTTGGAGAACATATGCTCATGTCCTTCCTCTAAACCTTTGATCTAACACTCAAGAGACTTAGTTCCATACATGATAATATGTAGAACTAGGGTATCTTGAGTATCAATCCATAACTCCAACAAATCATGCTATAACACAAAATAGAAGAAGAATAAAAAAAAGAATGGATGAGAACCTCACCTAGTTTTATTTGTTATCCTTCTTGATCTTCCCAAGTAATGTATAATCTTAGGGTGCCTTAAGCAACTAGCACACCTCTCCCTCTCCCACAAAACCAAAACTCTCTCTCTCTCTTGTATGTTGCTAGCTTGGGAGAAAAAGAAGAAGAAGGAGAATAAGAGAAATGAAATTGATCTAGCAAATGAATGGGTGATTAACTATTATCCCCCATACTTTTATTATCCCATGGATAAAAGACTACACCTTATCTCTTCAATTAGCCTAATCATGTGACTAAGGGTGCTTAATAGATTTGTAACCAATGAGAGATTGACACACATGTACTTGTGTGTAAGAATTACTATTTAAGGAACTTGATTAGCATAATTTGTTGCCTAAAATGGCCTAATTGGCCGGTCCCCCTTGCCCCATTATCTCCTCCATTTTGCTTTTATTTTAATGCACAAATTTGATTAATCAAAAGTCTAAAATACCCTTAATCAAGTGGGCTAAGTATTGGTTTGCATTTTATTTCTTGTGGGCTTATCCTTTAATTGTTTTGGGCCATGTAATGAACATAGTCTAACAATTTTAATATATGCTACCCAAATTGTTTATTTAGGGTTTCCATTCCCAATGTTATGAAATGTAATTACTTATACATGTGACTTTAGCTCATAACCTAATTAGGTTTACTAGAAATAGGTTTAAAATTATTAGTCACTTGAAATAACAAGATTATCCACTTAAGTTAGTATACATATTAAATATTAACATTTCCTTATTACCATAACCCTTAGGTTATTTAATTGTCTAACCTAATGTATAATTAGGTTATGAAGCTTTCATTTAGGGTTTAAAATAAAATAAAATTAGTTCCTAAAATTTGTAATTAGGGTTTTCTTATTTTGATTAGGGTTCTAATCATACATGAACATTAGGGTATTATATAATAATTATAATTATCCTTGCTAATCTAGTAATTAGGGTTTATAATTAATAAATAGGATTTCAAAAAATTAATAAATCTAAATGTTAATTAGGATTGACCTAATCAATCAAAAAAAATCATAAAACACAGTTATATAATAGTCTTAAGCTCACAATTGAGTTTCAAATTAGGGTTTCCCACAGTAAAACTAGGGTTTGACATAATACACCATAACTGACCAATCATTGTAAGTCTACATACATACAGTACATATTTATAGCACTGAACAATCATAATATAATTAATATTATATTATTATTCTCATGCCTTGATCAAAATCCAAAAATTAGGGTTTGGATTCCATATCGATTTATCTCATATACTTAACATTATTAATTAAGTTAAAAATAATTAACTTAATAATCAAACAAAATTCATATAATAAAATAATAATTATTATAATAATTCTAAAAATCATTTCATATATTATATAAATAATATATAATTATACTTTCATGAAAATAATTAATAAAAACATTTCTACTATATAAAATTAATTATTATAATAATATAGTTTATAACAATCAATAATTCTAAAATAAAATTATTTAAAATTATTCATGTAATAAGTATATCACATAAATATATACACACATTATCTTGGCAAATATTCCCCATATTTAAAATTAAAAAAAAATATACGCAAAATTTCTAATTTATTTGTATAGAAAATATTGGGTTGTTACATTTACCTTCCCTTATAAAGATTCCGTCCCCGGAATCACCATTTTAAAACATTACACATACAAGTGTATGTAGCATATAAAATCATTGCAAGTAGATCTTGATCATAAATGATCGCACTGATCTTTAATTTATTCACGTAAAGCTTGTCTATCTGATTAAACAGAAATTTGATTTCTAAAAGAACTCAAATTCCTCCTTCAAAATTTCTTTATAAAATAATTTATTATATATATAAGAAAATCATATATAAGAAAATAAAATTTGATTAGAATACTACACAGAGTTGCATCCTTCAATGCCACCGTATCTTGAATTGTCATACTGAAGACTCATGTGGTTGGTTCTATTATTTCGTTTGTTGAAGTTGGTCCCGTTGTTGCCAATGTGCTGCTGCCTTTTCTCTTATTCACATTTCTTACCTCCATTATCCTTCTTGGACAGTCTTTCACCATATGCTCCATTGATTCACAAATAAAACATCCACTATACATTCTCGGATTGGGGCAGTTGGGAGAGATATGTCCTTTACCCCATTACTTTATAACACACAAACTTACCTTTAAGACACTCTTCCGAGTGATTCTTTCCGCAATTTTTACACTGCATAGCCTGTTTCTGCCCACCTCCTAGCCTAATCTCGGTATTCCCAAAATTTATCTCCATTCCTTTTTCCAGTCCTACTACCACTACTCCCTTTTTCGGCTCTAGTTTGATTTGCCTCCCACCAAAAATTCATCCCCCCTTTCATTGTATAGGTGGCAAAAGTTTTCTTTTGTCCCTCTGTTACCCCAGCTATCACAAATGCTTCCATAGGGTCAGTTGATCCTCTAAATCCTGGTGTTCTGACTGCCTTGAAGTCTTTGAAGTTCGCTAATTGATTTTCTAGCTGATTTCCCACGGCTAGTATTCCATTCTGCATATCTTGAGCGACCATATTCGCAAAATTCTATATCGGGTCTGGTTGTCCTCCAGCTTTATCGAAAGATTCTTCTGTCCGTTGATTTCACTTTCGTCTTGGCGTCATTATCTGATTAGTCATAATTTATCTTTCATCAACTTACCTTCTATATCTTATGGTTTACATAACGCGAAATTTTCTACTCGAATAATCATGTATTCAAAATATTAGATTTCGAAACTTTGGTTTCTCAGTATTAACCAAAGGTTCGGATAATTGATTACTATCTTTATACCAACTTATTTCATTAATCCATCATAGATTCATATTCATAACACTTGACATTCTATAACACATACTACTTAAACATCCGTTATCCCTTTGTGACTTAAAAAGTCTGAATCATTTACAACTTATACGAAGTTGAGAGTATTACTTTATACGATTATACTTATCATATACACAACATAGAATTATACATATTCAACTAATACTAATACCACTTATTTCTTACGCCTTCAGTAAGGATCAATTTGCTTCTTTTTTTTTTAATTTTCAAACACCTATCATAATAATGTATTTATATTCATATACCACTGTTTTAATACAGACTGACTAACATCTAGCAAACTTCTATAAACGCTCAAAGCATAAACTGCCCACTACCAACTATCCTCTAATGGACAAAAAATGAGGATTCGCTACCATCTACCCCTCTATCAAAATAAAAGTTGGAGCCTAACTACCATCCTATGCATACAGCAAGGTATAAGGATTTACAACAACTAAACAGTCTCTAATAGAAACAAAAAGTGAGACTATATTAAACATGAATACAAATCAACGCCTACTCTCTGTGCTGGAGGGCAGCTCCATCCACTCAGCGTCGAACTGCATAAAGGCGATGTCTAAAGCTTGCTCCAAAGTATATATCCTCACATCTTTTGCTTCCATCTCAACTCTCAACTGTCCTAGATGTAACTCTCTCTGCTCCAACCTCCCTCGCAACTCGGCTAACTCAGCCCGTGCCTGGTAAATAGCGTCCTTGTACTGCTGCTCTAAAATCTCGAGGGTGTGGTTCTGCGCCTCCACTTGCTCAACCCTAACCTTTAGCTTGTCGTTCCTGGCCAACAAATCTCCTATCATCGCATACTCCATGGACTCCTCAATAGAGTCCCTCGACTCTTGGTTCACTGAATAACTATCTTGACTCTCGTCAGCCATCCTATGACCACAATAAACAATCAAAACAACATCAGTACCACAATAAAATATATTTATTGATAAAATGAAAGGATATTTTATTCAGTACAACTAAAACTTGATAGATCTCTTCAACCCATCACCTAGCTAACATACTCTATAAAAATTTTCTACTAAGGTTATAACCTAAGTTTCGCATTCCTAATGTTTATAACCTATAGCTTTGATACCAACTTATAACACTCGTGGTGCTTCTAACCATAGTACCTTACAAGGGTACCTATCAACTTGCTACTAACTCGCTCGGCATCCCCTACGGAAAGTTTGGCTTTGGTGCCTTCCCTTAAAGGGATGTCACCAGATAAAGGTATGGGGCTCTTTGCAAATTCATGCTTATAGCTTTGATACCAACTTATAAAGCCCCCAAATCCAGGAACTTGAAACCCGAACTCGGTGCTTTACGATACCATTTCTATGAGCGGAATAATTCTAATAATAATAACAATAATATAGATACCAACTTAATTTACATATTTATCAAAGTCTAAATCCCAAGTACGCAACCTTTAATACATTCCTCACAATACGTGATAGGTAATATATATCATACTTGTCTTAATAAAGATAACTATTACATAAAATGGCATTAAATTCATTCTGCAACCTTTCCTTTCCCTTTATTCTTAGTCGAGCCTTCTACTTGTTCACACTTAGATGAAAACATTTAAATTAAGCAATGATGAGCATTTGAGTGCCCAGCAAGTAATAGCAATTATATATATATATAAGCTGGAAGAATTTAAATATTTTCTTTATACTATCCTTCTACAACAAATCAATAATTGTGAAGTAATCTTAACCAATAATATTAACATAACAACCCTCTTTCAAAATTTAAAAATACGTACTGACTATATATAGGGTTAAGGGGACATACTATGAACATTATTTTTATTTCGAATAGGTTTAGCAAAGACTACATCCATGAATCACCGTCATAACTTACGACACGGAGGGTGATCGACCCGTGTACCTCATTGATCGATCAATACTACATTATAAGAACGATATTATCATTCACTCTGGATGCCTTGGGCACATAAAAATCTTCCCATGAATGGGATGTTCATACTTGTCAGGGTTCCAAACCAAAGCAATTCGGTTGGATAATAGGTAGGTTTTATCTTATTCAACAATAATCTATAATTCAACATATATATTGTTAGTTCCCGAAGGCACAATATTTATCTAGAAGGGGGGGTTGAATAGATAATAAAATCTTTTCTTTGTTTAAAGACTGTTTTTATAAAGCTTTGTAGCACAGCGGAATTATAGTTTCTTTGAAATCCCTTTTAGATAGCAAGTTAAAGAGAGAAAGACAGTTATAGCAGTTATAAATAGACACAGTTGTTTTTAAGTGGTTCGGAGCACTCAAAGCTCCTAGTCCACTCTTCTACTCCTTGAGTAGGAAATCCACTAAGGATGTCTTTTACACTTTCTGAATCTCACAAATTCCTTCTAGACTAGCAGTCTAGGCACTTCTAAGTTCACTCTTGAACTCTTCAAGTCCAGCAGACTTGGCTCTACACAGTTCACTTAGAACTCTTCAAGTCTTTCTAACTTGGAACTTCTTACTTCAGTAGATTGATAGTTGTTGAGTTGTGATTGAGGCTACTCAGTTGTAGTTAAGCAATTGTTCGAAAGAACTGAGTAGCTAAGCAAGCTTCCTCTTTTTCTCAGATCGTAGAGATTATCGTTGAGTGTTCTTGTGCGTTTTGTTCAATACTTGCTTATATCTCTCATGTGTCTGTATTCTGTATATATGAGATCTTTGAAATCTATCCGTTGAAGTCATCTGATGAAGCATTAAATGTGTTTGACATTTCTGAGCCTTGATGGAGACATTTCTGCACATCTTCTGAATTGCATTCTGGCCCACTGACACGACAGACTACTTTCTCACCCAACACCTAAAAATGTGTTTTCCTTTGCCAAATGGTCCTTTTCTTAGCTTCTTGAATACATTCCTTTTGATCAATACTAAGGATATCTTTTGTACCGTTGGGACTGGTGAGTGCTTCAACATTCAAAACCCATTCCTCTTTTATTGGAATTTGTCTTTAAACAAAAGTTAGGGCTTGATGCTTCTGACACAAGGCAGATGACACTCTACTATCCATATCATAGTGTCTTGTCATATTGGTGCTTGCACTTAAGAAAACACTACAATTTCTCGCAAGGATTTGCACACTACAATCTTTTCACTCGACGATCATCACTTGCTCGTCTAGCAGATTCAACATTTCCGAGAGCACACTACAATCTCTGAGTTAGCTTTGGCAAACGTCTGGACCACTCTACGATTTATGAAGAGGTCCTTTAAGGCAGATACACTACGATCTGTTAAGCTCTACGATCCTGCCTTAGCTTCTGCAATCTGTTGATCAACTTGATAGACTATGATTCTTGTTGAAGCCTATCTATACTTTTCAAGTCATGGATCAACCTAAAATCTTTGATCTCTTTATCTATACATTCATTTATGGAATGATGAACATTCAAAGCAAAGATCAACCTAACAAATTTGATCTATCACTAAGCCCTTGTACATATATTCCTTGAAGGGCTTTACATATAATCATGAGTATTTGCTTTAAACATCAAATCAAGATATGCATTCTTTCAACAATCTCCCCCTATTTGATGTTGACATAACCAAGGAGATTTGTTGTCATGATTATCAAATTCTATATGTAGTTGCAGTAAAGTAAATATGACTTCGTATTTCAGTGAGCATCTGAAATTTCTAGAGAATAAGTATGAATTTATTGATGTATGAAGATAGATGTTACATTTCAATATGACTACATCAATAAGAAATAAAATTTAACTTATCTCTATTTCTTCGGCCTTTTGTTTCTCGGAGGGTTTGCATATTCCTCATCTCTCCTTTTTCTATTGCCTTCATCCCTTCTGGCTAAGTCTTCTAGTTCACTTAGGCTTAGTCTAGGATTGTGATCATGCCTATTCATGAATGCAGGATCTCCAATTGGCATTCTTAGGCCTGTTGTTGTCACCGTGTGAGAGCTAGTAGTTGGCCCTAGACTCCTTACAGGTTGAGCCATTAAGACTTCCTGTTGATCAGATCGTTGAGTCTGATGACTGGATCGTGGAGTCTGCTGGTGGATTTGCCTTGCAGGAGGATTCCTTGAGGATTGATGTTAGAATTGACCTCTGTCTTTGCCTTTGCCTCCCTAATGTCCTCCTTTACCTTTATTATCCCCCTTTATGTCAGCATCAAGGGTTTGAATGTTGTCTGAAAGACGATTCAGTCCTTTAACAAGCTCGTTGAGCTAACTCTTGGTCTGAGCAATGTCCTCTCTATTTTCTTTGATCAGAGCTTCAGACCTAGCTTCCCTTTGCTGAAGGATGGATAGAATGTTATCTATTTCCTAGCCATTGCTGACATAGAATTGTTGAAAATTCTTTCATAACAGTTTGTAGATTGAGGAAGCTTTCAATCATGCATTGATTTTGAGTCTTTTAGTTTGCCTACAGGACTAGGATAGCTTCTTTGTGGTTCTTGGCTGCCAAAAAGTGAATATCATCCCTGTCTTTTTTACTTTGAAGCATTTCTTTGATGATCTCTTTGAGCATTTTAGAGAGCTCAGAGCTTAGAGAGCTTGGGAAATTATTTGCAGCATTGATCATTGATGCTAGCCTCAGCTGAATAAGTGCAGTGTGATCCTCAAAACTTTCATCAAGTTCCTTGACCACTTTCTTAGATATTTCTGATAAATCAGCTTCGGTGGACAGCTCTGATAGAATTTCATCTAGTGGGGAAAATTTTGAAGAGGGAGGCAATTTGCTTTTGAATTTTTCTTGCAATGAATAGAGGGCAAGATCAAGATTGAAGCATTCATTTCTAGATGAATAGGGAATATCGGATGGAGGGGCCTGGGTTTGGATGTTGAAGCTTGGTGACTCTACGATTTGTGGTGGATACTCTACCATAGGGCTAGAGTCATTGATCATAGAGATGGGATGTGAGAGCATTAGGGAGTTGAGCTTATATGGTTCCTCAGTTACAGAATTTTGGGATTCTGCAACTGAAAATTGATTCAGTGGATGAAGAATCACTTCCAACCATTGTGGGAATTCATAAAATTTATTAAATGAGGATGATGGCAAGCGATTAACTCTAAAAAGAGTTGGGATAGATAGTACCTCAAGTTTGTTCTTTGAGGAGGAACTGTTTGTGAGAAGCTTCTTGGCAAAATTGAATCTCCTTGGGAATCCATTGGCTAGCACTGAGATGGCTGGATATTCTTAGAAACTCCAGAACATGTGATCCCAAGAGTTCAGAATTTGAGCTTGGTGGAAAGGCATCATAGGAAGATATGCAAATAGTTGCTCATAGTTGGCTCTTCTGTGCCCATCAATGCCTACAGCTATGATCTCTACCTCATCATCTTCTTCTCTGTTTTCACTGGAGGATTCCATTATGTCAATGGCCTTATGATGTTCTTGCATTGGTTCTTCATCATCTCCTGCAGGAGTCCCTTTTTCTGTTATGGAGGTGTCATGATCCTCCCCCTTGGCTTGATCATCTTTTTGTACGATCAACAGCTCCCCCTCAGCTGGAGCATCCTCTAGCATGAGATTTTCAAGCATCTCCCCCTCAGCAGGAGTATCCTCTATCATCAGATCTTTAGGTGTCTCCCCCTCAGTTGGAGCTTTGACTATTTTGCTTTTATTTGTTGGTTCCTTTTCAGCAGTCAGTTCTTTGTCTTCCTTCTTTAGTGCTTTCTCATTGACAAGAATATATTTCTTGACCAGTTTCCTTCTTAGATTTTTAGGCTGTGCCACAGCCTCAGAACGTTCTTCAGTTTTGTCCTTCAGATCAGCCAAAATATTTGATGTAGCTACTTCCTTGTTTGGTCTGGTCTCTACGATCGAAAGAGACTCTACGATCGAAGAGACTGATGGCCTTTTTGTCTTGAGGCTGATCTTATTTATCTTCAGCAGCTGAGATATGGTTGCTCTATCTTCTTCTTCCTCAGCCTGTTGTTTCTTTCTTCTTAGGATCCTTAGAGTCTCAATGTCTGAGGACTCTACAGGCTTATAGGTAGTGGATCCTTGAGGTTCTTCTTTAGTTCTGTCTTTCAACTTCCTTTTCCCTTTGCTTTTTCTGATTAAAGCAATGGGTTCTTCCTTGTTAGCTTCTTCTTCTTCTTCCTTAGTTTCTTTGACAACAGACATATTTTCTGGCACTTCTGATCCCTTTAGCTCACCAGTTCTACCACTGGATTCAGACATCATCTTCACATTTTTAGTTGGATTCCTTTTCCAGTTTTCAAATAATTGCTGGGTCATTCGACGATTTGGATTGATGGTTTCTCCTTCATCATCCTCAATTAAGTAACCAAGAGCAGCCTGTAAGATAATGCTTATAAATCGTCCGTAGAGCATCTTCTGTGAGCTCTTTATTTTCTTTGAGTTGATTAACCACTTCCCAATCCATTCAAGTAATAGAGCCCCATAGTTAAGTTATATTTTATAACATATGGCAGTCATGAGTTTGAGTTGTACCTCATTCATAGAGTCATGACCTGAGCTCTTACAACATATACATTTTCCAACAATATCAGCTAGAAACTCATACCTCTGTGGAAACTCCTTCTTCTTGTATCCTTTGACAGAGGGTGATTTCTTGTGATGCATCTTCTTGAGAACCTTATGGAAGTCTATGCCATCTAAGGATGGATACCCTTCAGATTTGAGACCTAGGGCTAGATTGATGTCCTCATCTTTTAGTCTGATTTGGACGTTCCTGACTTTCGCAGTGATGGTGTTGTTTTCAAATACCCCGTTATTGTAGAACTCTTTTACCAGCTTTGGGTAGATCAATGTGTTTGTACCCAAGGCTTCTTCGAGACCTGCCTTCTTCAGAAGCGATGACGTCTTGTGAAATTGGGGTTCAGCTGATTTAAACTCGTCAAAATAGAGTCTGTAGCCGGAGATAACACTGGAAGCTGCCATTGATTTCTTTGCAGGAAGTGAGACTGACTGAGCTTGCTACTGATTTAGGGTTTCTGCTTGAGAGAGGAAGAGAGAGATGATCTTTTGAACTTTAGATTTCAAAAAGATGATTTCAATTTGTACTTATAACTTCCCTCTCTCTATTTTGCTTAGTGGGACATGTGTCAAATTTTGCTTGGCTCTACGAATTTTGACAGCGAAGGATTGTACTGAATTGCCCTTAACTTCTTCTAAGATAATGTATTCTTCAGTGGGACTACGATCGTTGAGATGGTCCTTGGAATCGTCAAATCTGTTCTACCATCATTGAGTCTTCGTAGTAGTCGTCGTGTCTGAGTTATAAACGTAGAGTCTGAACTGAGATCATTGAGTCTGACTAGCAATCGTAGAGTCTGGTCAAGTCCTTGTGATGAACTTTTTAACTTAGTATTCTTCTTAGATTAAGGTAGCTCGGGAAGGGCCAACCTCATTGATTGTATCAAGGGTTAGGTTTGTCCCTGAGGTTACTTATCAAAGAGATTGCTTTGATTTATGCTTGATCATCATAGGGTGCTCCTTTGGTTTTCTTGATGTAGCTCTACTATCATTGAGTCTACACTACGATCGTTGATTCTGTTCAACGTTCGTTGAGTTTTATGACACTTTGGCTCTACGATCGTGGACTTCCTTTGATCATGTCTTTGATTTCGAACATAGCCCATAAATCTGTATGGTTAACACAAACTAGAGCATAATATTTCATGTTTACAAGTTAAGTATGCCTAGCTCACTTATCAATTTGTTGAATCTGGATTCATCTAGAGGTTTTGTAAAAACATCAGCAAGTTGATTTTCAGTAGGGATATATTGTAAAGATATAGTTCCATTTTGTACATGATCCCTAATGAAGTGATACCTTATTTCTATATGCTTAGTCCTAGAATGCATGACAGGATTATGAGTTATAGCAATTGCACTTGTGTTATCACAGTGAATAAGTATGGATTTGAATTCAAACCCATAATCTGCTAGCCGATTTTTCATCCATAGGATCTGAGCACGACAATTTGCCGGTGACAATGTATTAAACCTGCGGTTGAGGTGAATCTTGAGTTTTGCTTCTTACTAAACCACGACACAAGTCTGTTACCTAGTAGTTGACAAGTGCCACTGGTACTTTTTCTATCTATTTTGCAGCCTGCAAAATCAGCATCTGTGTAACCTGTTAGCTCAAATGAGGATTCCTTGGGATACCAAAGCCCCAGGTGGGGTGTACCTTTGAGGTACCTAAAAATCCTCTTTACAGCAGTTAAATGAGATTCTTTAGGACAAGCCTGAAATCTAGCACAAATGCATGTTGCAAACATTATATCTGGTCTCTTTGGCGTTAAGATATAAAGAGAGCTATCATACCTCCATATTGAGTTATATCAATACTTTTACCTTTTTCATCTTTGTCAAGCTTGGTTGCAGGAGCAATTGGGGTTTTCATGGGAGAGGCTGACATGCCATACTTCTTAAGTAAGTCTTTAATGTACTTGGCTTGGTTGATAAAGATTCCTTCATCAGTCTGCTTTACTTGTAGTCCAAGGAAGAAGTTCAGCTCACCCATCATGCTCATATCAAACTTGCTATGCATAAGCTTGGAGAATCTTTTGCATAACTTTTTATCAGTAGAACCAAAGATAATATCATCAACGTAAATTTGAACTAATAAAGCCTTATCTTTATGCTTTCTAAGAAATAGTGTGGTATCTACTCTACCTCTAGTGAATCCATTTTCAATAAGAAAGTTAGTGAGTGTTTCATACCATGCTCTCGGTGCTTGCTTAAGACCATATAAGGCTTTGTCTAATCTAAAAACATAATTAGAAAGAGATGGATTGATGAAACCTGGGGGCTGCTCTACATAGACTTCTTCTTGAAGTTCACTATTCAAGAATGCACTTTTGACATCCATCTGGAAGACTTTGAACTTCATGTGAGCAGCAAAGGCAAGGAATATTCTGATGGCTTCTAGTCTTGCAACAGGTGCAAATGTCTCATCATAGTCAATGCCTTCTTCCTGAGAGTAGCCCTTGGCCACTAGTCTAGCCTTATTCCTGGTTATCACCTCATCTTCATCCATCTTGTTTCTGAAGACCCACTTGGTTCCAATTACAGGATGGTTCTTTGGTCTTGGAACCAATCTCCATACTTTGCTTCTCTCGAACTGATTAAGTTCTTCCTGCATGGCCTCTATCCAGCTGAAGTCTTCCATATCATCCTCTATCTTCTTTGGTTCTATTTGATATAGGAAGCTTAGATAGAAGCATTCATTTTGAGTAGCAGCTCTTGTTTTGACTCTTGCATTCAGATCTCCAATGATTAGATCTTGAGTGTGATCTTTAGCCCATCTACTTCCTGTTGGACGTCGGGTTCTTATGCCTTCTTGTCTTAGATCTTGAAGATCTATTTCTTCTTCTTGATGTGGAGGCTCGTTTATGCGGCGTAGGCCTCTCTACAATCTCATTCCCTTGCTCAACGATTTCGCTGTCTGGTACTATAATCATAGTATTGAGCTTGACGACCTCGTTCGTAGTGTCTGAACTGTTAGTCGCAGTGTCTTAAGGCATTGTTTTGTCTAAGTCTGTTTCATCAAATATGATGTGAATCGAGACTTCAACACTTTCGATGTCTTCTTATTGAACACTCTGTAGGCCTTCTTTGTGCATGGCATATCCAAGAAAGATTCCTTCGTCGATTTTGGTTGAAACTTTGTCAAGTATTGCTTTCCATTGTTGAGAATGTAGCATGTACACCAAGACATAAAAGTAGGCGACACTAGGTTTCTTCCTTTCCACGATTCATAGGAGTCTTCTTAATCGTAGAGTGTATGAGTGATCTGTTACGAGTATAACATGCGGTGTTGATCGCTTACGCCCCGAAAGTACTCGAGCGGATGAAATTGCTTTGCTAGTAGAGTCCTTCCAGCCTCTATTACTGTTTTGTTCGTTCTCTCCGTAACTCCATTCTGTTGAGGAGTTCGTGGAGCTGAGAAGTTGTGACTGATGCCATTGTCAGAGCAGAATTGGTCCATTTCTGAGAAGTCAAATTCTCTAACATGATCATTCCTTATAGCCTTGATTTTCTCTCCTTTCTCGTTCATCACAAGCTTGAACATTTTGATCAGCTGGGAGCTTGTCTCATCTTTTGAGGTTAGAAAGAACACTCATGTAAATCTGGTGAAGTCATCGACTACGACCAGAGAGTATCTCTTTCCTCCAAGACTTGTTGTTGGAATTGGCCCAAAAAGATCCATGTGTAGCAGCTGCAAAGGCTTGTCAATTGAATTGACAGTTTTGCTTTTGAATGTGCTTCTTGTTTGTTTTCCAAGTTGACAGGCATTGCAAGGCCTTTCTTTAACGAAGTTAAACTTTGGTAGTCCTGCAACTAGATCTTTTGAAGCTAATTTGGACATACTTTTAAAGTTGAGATGAGATAATCTTCGATGCCATAGCCAGCTCATTTCTTCAGATGCTTTAGCCAGAAAGCATATTGTCTCTACTAAGCTTAGTTATCCAAGATTTATTGTGTAGACATTTCCTTCTCTTGTTCCGGTTAGCTTTACTGCAGATGTCTTCAGGTCTCGGACTTGACATTAGTTGTTGAGGAATGTTACTTGATGACCCTTGTCGTAGAGTTGGTTAATGCTTATAAGATTGTGTTGTAGTCCTTCCGCATAGGCCACTCTACTGAATGATACTACACCATTTCCAGTTGACCCATATCCTCTTGTTTTTTCCCGATCTGTTGTCTCCAAAAATGACCGAGGGACCCTCCTTCTCTATGTAGTTAGACAGAAGGGCTTTATTTCCAGTCATGTGTCTTGAACATCCACTGTCTAGATACCAGGTTGTGTTCGTGGAGCTCCTTTCCTGAGGTAACATTAAACCTTTATTTTGGTACCCATACTTGCATGGGTCCTACTATGTTAGTACCCTTTGGGACCCGGATACATTGATTTTGGGTCTCACATGCATGGAAATATAATGACAATTTGCGACCTTGTGGCCAACTCTATAAAGACATAAAACATTTGATATGATGCGTGTTGGTGTGTGTGAAAGTTCTTCCTCCATTTAGACTTTTGTGGGTTATTTGTCATCATCACCTTTAGGTGATATTCCCTTTTCCATGTGTATTCTTGTTTCATTATTTGTGAGGAGTGTATCTTACTTCTACTGTATCTTCCTGGTTGGTTCATAGAATTGATTTTATTTGACTCTACGATCCTTCGAGGTTGATGAGTAGTAACTAGATTACTCTTCTCTTTTTTGAAACCTAGACCAGCATGAGATCCCTTACTCCTGGGAATATGAATTGAATCAGATGGCCAGGGTTTGACAGGCTTATCCTTCTATGAGGATTTCACAAATATAATGCCTCTATTGAAATTTGAGACATTACCAGTGCTAGTTTCCTTTGCTTTTTCCACACATGACTTTGAGGTAGATTCCCTAAAGCCTAACCATGTTTTATCAGAGATACTTCTCTGGTTAGAGATTAAGGAGTCCATGGATGAAGAGGATTTATTCCATGTAGAGACTGTCTTTTCTAGATCCTCAATCTTAGAGGTTAGACTAGACTCTCTCTGAGCACTGAGCTCATTTGCCTGTCTCAAGAGCTTATTCTCAACTTCAAACTTGGAGAGAGAATCAGTATTGAGAAGGACTGTTTCCAGTTCCTCTTAAACCTTTTCCTTCTCCTTTTGAAAAAGAGAATAGTCTTTAGACAGAACCCTAAACCACTTCATGTATTGATGCAGATCAGATGTTATGATGTGTAATGCAGTTCTAAGATCATCAATATCTACATCAAGAGAGTTGAAGTCAAATACCTCCTCGATACTTACTTCATGTATGTTGGAGTTCTGTTTGTCCCCTGCACTTTTGGCCATCAGGCAGAGATTATCCGTTTGAGGATCTTCATCGTCTCCAGATTCTGGAGTTGAGTCATTATCAGAGTCACTCCACGATCCTCCAGCTATAAGGCCTTTATCTTTCTTTACTGGCCTTTTGTTGCCTTTGTATTCCTTCTTTACATGTGATTTCTTCTTGAGTTCTTCTTTGAGGGGTTTGTTGCAGTTGGCAATGACGTGACCAGGTTTCTTGCAGTTGTAGCATAGGTCATTCATTTGCTCCTGGCTATTGTAGTTGCCAACTTTCTTTGGCTTGTTGGTTCTGCCTTGCCTCATGAATCTTCTTAGTCTTTTAACCAGCATTGCAAAGTCCTCATCATCATCTTCATCGTAGTCAGAATCAACTTCAGTGTTGATTTTGGAGGTGTTTTCGGTTACTTTGAGAGCAACACCTTTGTCCTTCTTTCTTCGCTTCGGAATAACATTTTTGCTCATCATTGTGTCGGCTCCGGTTAAATGCGTGAGGAGGTTTCCATATAACTGTTGAACAGTCATTTCATGTAGATTCTTTGATTCTCTAATGGCAGTGGTTTTGGCATCCCACTTGCTAGGTAAAGCTCTCATGAATTTTATGATCAGATCTTTGTTTAGATAGATCTTTCCATAGGCTCATAGAGAGTTGAGAGAATATTGAATCTCTCGTATGTAGCAGTGATGTTCTCTCCTTGAACATGAGCAAACATCTCATATTGTTGAGTCAAGAGAGATTGTTTGTTTTCTCTGACTTCTTCTGTTCCTTCATGCATGATGAGTAGTGCTTCCCAAACCTCCTTTGTTGTCTTGCAGTTGACCACGTTTTCAAATAAATCATCTTCTAATGATTGAAATAATATGTTCTTGGCCTTTTTATCAAGCTGGACAACTCTCTTCTCGTTCTCTGTCCATTCTCCTTTGACTTTAATCTGTATTATGTTTGGGTCCTCTGTAGTTGGTGCAAGCTTTGCAGGAACATAGGGCCCATTTTGAACAGTTTCAAATTGATCTTCATCTATTGAATCCATGTAAGCTTGCATCCTAACCTTCCAGTTAGTGAATTTATCTTTGTTGCACATAGGTGGCTTACTGCCCCCTCCAGTCTTTGATTCGCTTGGTAAGTGTGCCATTGGATCTACTCAAGCTTTATAGGTTGTATTATAGAACCTGCTTTGATACCAATTTTAGTTCCCGAAGGCACAATAGTTATCTAGAAGGGGGGGTTGAATAGATAATAAAATCTTTTCTTTGTTTAAAGACTGTTTTTATAAAGCTTTGTAGCACAGCGAAATTATAGTTTCTTTGAAATCCCTTTTAGATAGCAAGTTAAAGAGAGAAAGACAGTTATAGCAGTTATAAATAAACACAGTTATTTTTAAGTGGTTCGGAATACTCAAAGCTATTAGTCCACTCTTCTACTCCTTGAGTAGGAAATCAACTAAGGATGTCTTTTACACTTTCTGAATCTCACAGATTCCTTCTAGACCAGCTGTCTAGGCACTTCTAAGTTCACTCTTGAACTCTTCAAGTCCAGCAGACTTGGCTCTTCACAGTTCACTTAGAACTCTTCAAGTCTTTCTAACTTGGAAATTCTTACTTTAGTAGATTGATAGTTGTTGAGTTGTGATTGAGGCTACTCAGTTGCAGTTAAGCACTTGTTCAAAAGAACTGAGTAGTTGAGCAAGCTTCCTCTTTTTCTAAGATCGTAGAGATTATCGTTGAGTGTTCTTGTGCGTTTTGTTCAATACTTGCTTATATCTCTCATGTGTCTGTATTCTGTATATATGAGATCTTTGAAATCTATCCGTTGAAGTCATCTGATGAAGCATTAAATGCGTTTGACATTTCTAAACCTTGATGGAGACATTTCTGCACATCTTCTGAATTGCATTACGCCCACTTGACATGGCGGTGATCGCTTTCTCACTAACCCCCGAAAAGGTGTTTTCCTCGCCTTAATGGTCCTTTTCTTAGCTTCTTGAATACGTTCCTTTTGATCAATACTAAGGATAACTTTTGTACCGTTGGGACTGGTGAGTGCTTCAACGTTCAAAACCCATTCCTCATTTGTTGGAATTTGTCTTCAAACAAAAGTTAGGGCTTGATGCTTCTGACACAAGGCAGATGACACTCTACTATCCATATCGTAGTGTCTTGTCATATTGGTGCTTGCACTTAAGAGAACACTACGATTTCTCATAAGGATTTGCACACTACGATCTTTTCACTCGACGATCATCACTTGCTCGTCTAGCAGATTCAACGTTTCCGAGAGCACACTACGATCTCTGAGTTAGCTTCGGAAAACGTCTGGACCACTCTACGATGTCTGAAGAGGTCCTTTAAGGCAGATACACTACGATTTGTTAAGCTCTCTGATCTGCCTTAATGTTGATCGACTTGATAGACTATGATTCTTGTTGAAGCCTATCTATACTTTTTAAGTCATGGATCAACCTAACATCTTTGATCTCTTTATCTATACATTCATTTAGGGAATGATGAACATTCAAAGCAAAGATCAACTTAACAAATTTGATCTATCACTTTGCCCTTGTACATATATTCCTTGAAGGGCTTTACATATAATCATGAGTAGTTGCTTTAAACATCAAATCAAGATATGCATTCTTCCAACATATATATACGGGTAATTAACAAAGGTGTATCAACATGTGGTTAAATACAATGATTATCCAAGTGGGGACATTTGTATAACCATTTATAGAAATTAACGAACAGAATATATATCTGAATTACCATATGCTAACATGTTGATAATCAATGAGCGTATATAATATAGGGTTAATAATCTGTACAGTAATAATATAATTCTGAAATATTCTTACTCATGTCCATTGCATAAAGGAAATACAAAGGTAGGATACTTGCCTGATGCGCTGCTTACAATACGCAACTTAGTTTTATCTTTTATATCACGACCTATCATTAATCAGATCATTCACTTTATTAGAACAATATACTATAACATATAGTAAGATCATTTCGCAACAAGACATAACCTAATCACATTATCACACATGTTCAATGGTTATTGCATCACAAACAAACATTAATACAATCAAAATATCTAAGTCCCGATCAATTTCTAAATATGCCTTGCGGTGTCGGCTTTATCGAATGATGTAATTATCGAGTCTAAACTTTATTCGAACTCAATATTTGTAAATATCATCATATTATTTTAAATAACTTAACAAACATTTATTAATTTATCATGAATTTTCAAACATCAAAATCATTATTAAATGATTCAAGTATTAAACAATTCTATTATCATTTAATTATTATTTAACTATTAATGAAACCATTGCCAAAATATTAAAGTTATTTATAATAACTCAAAATATTTTAAAATATTTATATTACCCTTAAATCATTTTTAAAACATTTAAAATCATTTTTAAATAATTACCACTAATATTAAAATATTAATGTACTATTTCTTAAAATATTAAACGTCATTAAGTATAACTTAAAATATTTAATTCACTTAATATTATTAATCTTGATAATATTTAATTCCCTCTTAGTATTACTAGTTCACTAATAACATTTTTATTCGCTTACTAATATTATTAATATCTTAATAATATTTTAATACTTTACTAATATTATTAATCCTCTTAATAATATTTTAATCATGCATTAATATTATTACTTTAATAATATCTTACTTATGCTTTAACATCATTAATCAATTAATAGTACTTTTTAGTCATTTACCAATCCTATTAATATTTCATTTGTTTACTAATATTATTAATCGCTTAATAATATTTTATTCCTTTATTAATGTTATTACATTAATAACATTTTATTTAATCTCGAATATTATTATTTACTTAATAATATTTTAATCATTTAATAATACTTTAATACTAAAAATCTTTTAATAACATTTTAAATCTAAGATTAATATTTTAATCTAATATTATTAATCATTTATTAATGCATAAATCAAAAATTATTAACCATTTAATAATATTTTAATGAAGTTTTAATCTTAATATTTTTATTTACTTAACAATATCATATTCTAATATTATTAATATCATAATAATATTTTTAACCATTTATTGATTAATAAATAATTTATTCTAATTGTTCACCATTTATTAAAGCTCTTATTTAATATCCATAAAAGGTCATAAATAATATTTTTTATTATAAATTACCAAAATGCCCTAAAATAGTCATAATATTATATATTAGGAGTATTCAAGCATTAAAATCACAATTTTCTTATTTAAGACATCATTTAACTATTTATTTTCTTTTATTCATAACTTAATCATTTTTAAGAAAAATAGGAAACTGATTCCAAAAATTCTCATTTTCTGGATTTAGACATTATATGTCCCAACCATGATTCCCAAATATTTTTGGTATTTTAGAAAATGATTTACTATTTTTAAAGTGCCCAAAACACTCGGATCTTGCTTCAGTTTTCATAAATCGATTTTTGCTCAGACAAATCTGAAATTTTTAGGGTATACTCTCATAACATATATGAACCTACTTTAAAATTTTTGGAATTTTCCAGTGTATACATAGTGAGATATTCGAGTGTTAATATTTAGGAGTCCTTTACGGAAATGGCCATTACACACAACCTATAAATCGAAACGCGTTCGTTCTTTTTCCTACATGTAGATAATTTGCTAAGGTACCTCTGTGATTTTTCTCAAATTTTTAAAAGACATGCAACTGACCAAAACAGTCCTAAGAAAAATGGGAACAGTAACTATTTTAGGGTTTTAAACCCTTAACATTCAAAGTGGACTATTTTGGGGAAAACAGCCCCAAAGGTTTCAACACTTGCTAGATTTGTGTTATACCACTTGGGTTTACTAGATAACTCATGTATCTAGCACCCCCTCTCGACGGATCACAAATCTAAGTTGGAAAACTTGAGTTATACAAGATTTAGTGGAAGAAAAACAAGGGTTTCACCCCTTGGAGAACATATGCTCATGTCCTTCCTCTAAACCTTTGATCTAACACTCAAGAGACTTAGTTTCATACATGATAATATGTAGAACTAGGGTATCTTGAGTATCAATCCATAACTCCAACAAATCATGCTATAACACAAAATAGAAGAAGAATAAGAAAAAGAATGGATGAGAACCTCACCTAGTTTTATTTGCTATCCTTCTTGATCTTCCAAAGTAATGTATAATCTTAGGGTGCCTTAAGCAACTAGCACACCTCTCCCTCTCCCTCTCCCTATCCCACAAAACCGAAACTCTCTCTCTCTCTCTCTCTCTCTCTCTCTCTTATATGTTGCTAGCTTGGGAGAAAAAGAAGAAGAAGGAGAATAAGAGAAATGAAAATGATCTAGCAAATGAATGGGTGATTAACTATTATCCCCCATACTTTTATTATCTCATGGATAAAAGACTACACCTTATCTCTTCAATTATCCTAATCATGTGATTAAGGGTGCTTAATAGATTTGCAACCAATGAGAGATTGACACACATGTACTTGTGTGTAAGACTTACTATTTAAGGAACTTGATTAGCATAATTTGTTGCCTAAAATGGCCTAATTGGCCGGTCCCCCTTGCCCCATTATCTCCTCCATTTTGCTTTTATTTTAATGCATAAATTTGATTAATCAAAAGTCTAAAATACCCTTAATCAAGTGGGCTAAGTATTGATTTGCATTTTATTTCTTTTGGGCTTCTCCTTTAATTGTTTTGGGCCATGTAATGAACATAGTCTAATAATTTTAATATGCTACCCAAATTGTTTATTTAGGGTTTCCATTCCAAATCTTATGAAATGTAATTACTTATACATGTGACTTTAGCTCATAACCTAATTAGGTTTACTAGAAATAGTTTTAAAATTATTAGTCTCTTGAAATAACAAGATTATCCACTTAAGTTAGTATACATATTAAATACTAACATTTTCTTATTACCATAACCCTTAGGTTATTTAATTGTCTCACCTAATGTATAATTAGGTTACGAAGCTTTCATTTAGGGTTTAAAATAAAATAAAATTAGTTCCTAAAATTTGTAATTAGGGTTTTCTTGATTTGATTAGTGTTCTAATCATACATGAACATTAGGGTATTATATAATAATTATAATTATCCTTGCTAATCTAGCAATTAGGGTTTATAATTAATAAATAGGATTTCAAGAAATTAATAAATCTAAATGTTAATTATGGTTGACCTAATCAATCAAAAAAAATCATATAAAACAGTTATATAATAGTCTTAAACTCACAATTGAGTTTCAAATTAGGGTTTCCCACAGTAAAACTAGGGTTTGACATAATACACCATAACTAACCAATCATTGTCAATCCACATACATACAGTACATATTTATAGCACTAAACAATTAAAATATAATTAATATTATATTATTATTCTCATGCCTTGATCAAAATCCAAAAATTAGGGTTTGGATTCCATATCTGATTTATCTGTCATACTTAACATTATTAATTAAGTTAAAAATAATTAACTTAATAATCTGATCAAAATTCATATAATAAAATAATTATTATAATAATTTAAAAATTATTTCATATATTATATAAATAATATATAATTATACTTTCATGGAAAATAATTAATAAAAACATTTCTACTATAAAATTAATTATTATAATAATATAGTTTATAACAATCAATAATTCTAAAATAAAATTATTTAAAATCATTCATGTAATAAATATATCACATAAATACATACACACATTATCTTGGCACATATTCCCCATATTTAATAAAAAAAATTATACGCAAAATTTCTAATTTATTTGTATAGAAAATATCGGGTTGTTACATCATCACGTGGGTTCCCTACTCTGGGGAGCATTTGAGCATTGGATTTGAGGATGGGTACTCGACTGGTGTCGAGCATGTGATTTCCACCCGTAGGATTCTTCTCTTCAAAGATGGAGGATGGGAGCTCTATTTAGGAGAGCGTGCTATCAGGAGCACTACAGCAAAGATTTGCATGCGGATCTTGCCTCATACCAGGCGTTATTGGCCTGTTTCGTAGTCACCCGTCATTGATATCCCATTTTTGGGGATTAACGATTTCATATTATCAGAGGGTCCCTGCACTCGGGAGATGTTCCAACATTGGTGGTTCCCTCGTACCATTGGAGCCCAGACCCGCGCCACTTAGTTCATGAGGGATATGGTTCCAGGATCCGTGATGATGACGGATTGGCTAACCTGTGTCAGAGATCTAACTCATGTGACACAGATTGACAGTTTGACTTGGCAGTTGGATCGGGCACATTTCTTTATTCGGCACTTAGGCAGAGATCCTTTAGAGGCAGACACTTTTGATCCTTCCACTGGCGCTGACCCCTCAGGTGACCCATATGGTTTTGCTTGCAGGCAGATCCTCGCCAGATAGGCCTCGGCATCCCGTAGATAGAGATCTGATGACTCAGGAGGAGTTAAATCAGGTGGACAGGATTGACGATGTAGACATCGATACCATTGACTTCTTCTGATGTATATTCTCGTTATCTCTTTTGATAGGCCTCTGTTAGATATTGGGTAGCTTCGCCCCATTCTCGCTATATCTTTTTGATAGGCCTCTGTTAGATGTAGGGCAGTTTTGCCCCATTTCCTTGTATTTTAGTTGTACAGAGATGTATTAGATGATGATATACTTAGGAATGCATGTACAATTTTCCATTCCCTATATTATATTGCCATTTATTGTATCATGCATGTTATTATGTTATGCATATGTATGTATGTTCAGAGATATTCAGCATTGACCCCTAGATGGTCTTATTACACTACCAGCATGATGTCTTCTTCTTCGACGCTTAGTCAGTATTGATCATACCCCACCATTTTTGGTGGCATCTGGTATGCGATCGTGGTATGATAGCATGTCACCGTCAGACAAGGTGAATGTAGATCATTTGTTGCAGCATACTATTGTGATAACCCGGGATTTCGATTAATCCAAATTTTACGAATAAATTTTTTTTATTTAATATTGACATTGACTATTAATATTGTACTGTGTATCTGTGATGCGAGTTTTGAGAATCGGTCAATTTATGTATTGACTAAAAAATAGGAGTAGAGTTGTGCTTAACAGCGAATAAAAACCCTAACTCAAAATCAAGACAGGGATTCAGTAGAAAATATAATTTGAATAATTGTGTTGATGAGTACGTGTTTGTACTGTGTTGATTTAATGATCAATGATGGACTGGATAGGGTTTAAAATTTGTAATCCCTAATAAGAGATTATAAACCCTAATCTCATGATTAGAAACCCTAACACACAGTTAGAAACCCTAATCGAAATGCAAAAAACCCTAATTTCATATCCGAGATTCTTAAACCCTAATTAGGAAACCCTAATCTTAATCGGCAAGCCTAATGTGTTTATTAAACTTAAATATGATTAGAAAACCCTAATTATATTTTAGTATTTTAATTTCTATTTTCCAAACCATAATTGTAATTTAGAAATTTTAATTTTTCTAAGTAAAACCCTAATTAGAAAACAATTGTAGAAACTAAAGTTATAGAACCTTAGGGTTAAACCCTAAGGGTTTGGATAATGTCTAGTTTGCCATTAAAACTGCATGTACATTGACAAAAATACCCTTTTTACATTTTAAATGAGCTAACTTGTAAAAATTGCAAAACCTTTAGTTGGTGACCAACTAAAGGCAGCCAATTGACTTTTATCTCAGCCAAAAATAGATCAAAATCGCAACCTAGCATTTGAGCATTCATTGAATCAATTATATAAGAGAATTAGAAAGAGAAAGTCATAAAAAGTTGGTCATTTTTCACCAAAGCTCTTAACAACTCTCTCTCTAACCAAACCCCCGAATTCATCAAGTGTTTCAGTCACATATTAACCCTCTAAAACATCTAGATCAGATTGGTAGAGCAAAGATCAAAGCATCCTCAAAAAAAGGTATAAACCTAAACCCATCATAGATCTTGTGTACTAAGAAAACTTTTGTGTTTATGTGTTTAAATCAGTGCTAGAGGATGTTACCATAGATCCATAGCATCAAAGGCCTTAAAAATTGAGTTTTTCAAAGACTGTTCTTTAGCCTGAAATATGGTCTGACAAGAAATGTCAGTGGCCGTAGATCTTGATATGTTTATTATTTTGTTGTTTTAAGTTTTGGATCTATAGTTTGTCATGTTATCTTTGATCCGGGGACAGAATCATAGCAATTAAATGTCTAGATTTTCAAGTTATATTTCGGTCAAAAGTCGGTTGACCAACCCATCGAAAGTACATTCTGGTAACCTGTAAAGCAATTCTAGAGTCTGACAAGATGTTCTAAGCTATAAATCTGTCAGGTATGATGAGTTATGTTAATATTTTTGTAACTAGCTTATAGTATGTTATATGTACTCTGAATTCATGCCATAAGATTCCGTAAACAGTTAACAGATCGATTAAAGCAAGTGGTCAAAGTAGGCCATTCTACCATATCTTGAAATTCTGGAAATTCCAGAAATAGCTTGGCATGAACTTTCTGACAATGTTTGACTGAGACATATCTTGTGAATCTGTTGTTGTTGGACTAATCTATTGTTATATGTATGCTCTATGACATGCTAGCTACACGATTCGACCATGAGAACACATGAATCATGAAAAGAACCTAGATTAGATTGAGCTCAAAAGTGCCTATTTGTGACTGCCTGGGTTTTGGGTTACCCAGAAAACCCAGGAGTTGTTTGACAATATGTTTAAGAGGCTAGATCGCTTTGTTGTGAATTGTTTTGAGCAAGATAAGGATTGATTACGGTAGTATTACATGTTAGCTACATGATCAAAGTTCAAGTTAACCCAGAAACATTGTGGATTGGATTTTATAAGTGGTCAAACTAAGGACCTTAAACACGAAGCTGTCAGTGTTTTTGAGCTCAAGAACACCAACAGCGACACTTTGTATCGCTAAAGCCCTATAGAGATGGTTTTTAATATAATTATTTTCTGAATTTCTAAAAATTACTTAAAAATAGAAAAAAATTATAAGAATTATTAAAAATGGTTTTCAAAATTATTTTAAATTATGAAAAATAATTTTTGACCAATTGGAATATTTTTCTTCAATAATTATAATTATTTAAATATTAAAGGTATTTAATTTATTTAATTAGTATATTAAATAAATTAGAGAAAAATATTTAATATTATGAAAATCATTTTAAATAAGAATAATGCATTTAAAAATATTTTGAGTTATAAAATACAACTTTTAAAATTTTAGAGAATTTTCATTAATAATTTAATATTAATGATATTAACTTTATTTAATTGTTAAATTAAATAAATAAGTTAAAATTATTTTATTGAATTAAAATCATTTTAAATGAGAATAAAGTGTTAGAAAATATTTGGAATTATAAAATATAATTTTAAATATTTTGGAGAATTTTAATTAATAAATTAATATTAATGATATTAGATTTATTTAATTGTAATATTAAATAAATGAATTAAAAATAATTTTATTGATTTAAAAATAAGAAAAATGATTTAAAAATATTTGAAGTTATAATTAATGACTTTAATATTTGGATGATAATTTCATTAATATTTAAATATCAATCTATGATGATTTAAAAATAATTTTAATTACTTTAAAAATCATTTAAGTAGAATATTGTTAATTTAAAATATTTTAAGTTGTTAATAATAACTTTAATATTTTGATAAGTATGTCATTAATATTTTTATATTATTAAATATTAATGATGATAAGATTATTTGATAATTAAATCATTTAAAATGATTCCAAAGTGTTTGAAAAATTATTATAAATTATAATAATTGTTTGATAATTATTAAAAGCTTCCGAAAAATATTATAAATGATATTTGACTTATCTAATATAATATTGAAGCTTAGAAATCGAATTTAATTGACAATAACTGTGTTAATTGTCGGATAGGTCGACCAGAACACTGAGAATGGACCCAAGTCAAACCAGACCGAAATAATTAGACTTGATAAGTGTTTATATAGGTTATAAACACTGATGTGACTATGTGGTAATGTGTGTAGGAGAAGATTGACTGTGAATTACAGTGTTGTGTGTTACGAAATGTTGAGCTAATTGTGAGACCGATATTATTGGTTATAGGTCTTACGAACGCAAATAAGTTTATTGTGTAGCTTTAATCAGCAGAAGAGGCAAGTTCCCTAACTCAACCTTGAGTTATATTCATTCAATTAATATAGTGGTTAATTATTGCTAATTATACCACGTCCAGGGATTTATTGTTGATTATTCGCAGCTAGAGCATTTTTAATAATTCAAATTGAATTACCGATTCGGAAAATATACATTTGTAGAATAACCGCTGTTGGATATTCATATCTCGAGAAGATAGAATTGACAAAGATGATAATTTCTGTTTATTGTCGAATTATGTTGAGAAATGTCTTAGCTAATTATTCTGGCTAGACAAAATTTTGTTAGAACTTGATAGGTTCTAGAAGAGAATTCAATTATTATTGACAGATCAATGCCAATTATTTCGGCTAGATCGAGAAGTAATTAGAAATTAAAATCACAAAGATTTCGTTGTTAAATCAAAATCTTGATTCTCGAGACCGGTAAGAACAACCTTTTATATAAAGGAATATTTTATTGGTCGTATATATCGACCTTTATGCCACATTAAGTATTATGCATAATATAGGGTATAATAAAGCTGATCACTTTATATACTTGTAGAGGGATATGATTTAATCTTTATGGTTATCTGATACACCTGGGTGTATCAAAGTATAACTTTGATAGTTACTCGAGAAGAGAAGTTCAAGATCCAATGGATTGCTCAGCATAAATCTGGAAAACATTCCACTTTGTTATTTCGTAGAATTAATTCTTGATTATTCATTTGAATATCGTAAAAAACCTTGAAAGCGTTGTACTCTTTCATTATCGAATTATTGTTGCGTAGAATGTGAGAAGACTTGATATCGATTTCTATATCTTTATTGTACGTCTTAACTTGCGGGGCAAACTTGTTGCTCACCCTTGCTAAATAAAACTTTTCAGCTAGGGACGAAGTTGCAGAAGGTGCAGCGAAGAAGAACAAAGGAAAAGGCATAGTGATAAATTAGTTATGATGAACAATATTATTATTATGTTGTATTGTATTGTAAACCCCTTTTGTTTATCTGAAGGGTAAGGTTGTAATGTTAAAGTTAGAAAACCAGGGACTTATGTATTAATAATATATGTTAATGAGTTATGTATTCCTATTTATAATTGGAATGGGTAGTTAAATGGTATTATATTGTGGATCGTGAACACCAAACTCGGGGGTCAGGTAACCCGGATTTGGGGGTGTCACAGGTTGGTATCAAAGTTGTAGGTTATAAACCTTAAGTGGTGGGGAAAACCCTAGGATTATAACCATGAGCGAGATAGAGAATACTCGTTTAGAGTACTAAGTGAGGGATTGCAGAAGCGTATCAATAGTGAGATAAGTGGACACATAGTGTGAGGAGTGTGTACTGGTGAAGTACTAATCAAGTTGTTTAAACTGATTGTAGGATGTCGGGAGAAGATAAAATGAGTACGGAGATGCCAGCGGCTGTCGCACCAGTGCCAGTAGCCGAGGTGCTAGCACAAAGCGAGTCAGTGGATGAAGTGGGGAAGGATGAACTTATGGTTAATCTCGGGAGTGATCATGATTATTATCCCGAGATGTATCTAAGTGATGATGATGAAGCGGAGTCTAAAGAAGCTAAGGTGGAGTTAAAGAATAAGATCAAAGTTGGAAAAAAATATCAACTATCTGCAGAAGTCCAGGAACTCCGGAGTAAAGTATTTCTCTTGGAGGAGTTGTGGAAAACGGAGCGAGCATTACGTGAAATGATCAAGAAGAACTAACGAAATGAAAGCACAGTGGAAAGGATGAAGATGTGGAAGGTGGTGGATCATCCAAGGAACAAGCAAGAAGGACAAGAAGAAGAGAAAGAGGGAAAAATAGTGAAAACTCTGAAAATTCAAACCCGAAGAAGAGGCAAGCTTGCAGCAAGTGTGGAAAGACTCACGCGGGAGAATGCATGATGTGGAAGAATGTGTGTTTCAACTGTAAGTAGGAACGACATATTTCTTTGCATTATCCTAAGCCAAATTTGAGGAAGTGTTTCTCATGTGGTAGAACGGGTCACGGATTCAACAAGTGTCCCAACAAGAAGAAGACTGGTGAAGGGAATGGTCAGTAGACAACTTAGATATATGTGATAGTATCTTTTGGTAGAAGATTATGATATTAAGTGTTGTAATATCGAGAATGATGTTTAAACATATGTAAATATATATGTTTTATGAATGAAACCTTTATTTTCTATTTGAATATAAGATTAAGATTAATTTGTGTGTTCTTAAAACTCATACTTATGGTAAGTTCATGACTCATAATTATATGAAATGTTCTGAACCCCTCAACGAATGGACGCCAAAAGTCTGACTAGGATAAGTTCATACACTCATATAATTATGGCAAGTTACTGAACTCATACGCATGGTAAGTTTGATGAACTGGAAATAGTTATGTTAGAATAATAAATGGCAACTTTTTGTGTAAAGTTGGAGAATTGTAACTTTTTGTGTAAAGTTGAGTATGTTAATCCTAAAATTATTTTAAAAGGGATAGTAATATGTGTTAAGTACTATATGTACTATGTGCTATTTGAATAAATATGCGATTATATGAGAACTATGTGTTGAATTCTTATTGTGTTAAGAATTTGTATAGAGAAAAGAAAATTAATATAAGATTTTTATTTAAATCAGATCATGCCGCCTAGACGACATAATCGAAACCAACAAGAAGAACAGTCAGTGAATAACGAAGGAGGTTAAGCGGACCCAATGCTTAATTTTGTAGACATGCTAGCCCAAGCTATGGAAAATAGAGCTCCAGCCGCAAGAGGAAGAGCAAGGAATCAGCCAACCGACAGATTGGCAAACTTCAAAGACTTTAAAGCGGTAGGACCGCTTGAATTCAAAGGGACCACAAATTCGATTGAAGCCCAGACTTGGGTGAAGGAAATGGAAAAAGAATTCGTTATTACGAGGGTGGAAGAAGAATAGAAGACAGCTTTTGCAACATCCTTGATGAAGGGAGAAGCCAATTACTGGTGGGAGACGAATCAGGCGTGAGCTGGTACAACTATAGTAACTTGGACCAGCTTCAAGGAATTATTCTTTGAGAATTACTTTTCAACAAGTATGCAAGCACGAATGGAAGTCAAGTTTCTAGAACTAAAGCAGGAGAATATGTCGATTTCAGAATATGCTGCCAAATTCAACGAGTTAGCGAGATTTGCACCTCATCAGGTGGACACATAAGCAAGAAAGGCAAGAAGATTCAAGAATGGGATAAAGACGGGGATATTCAACAAGGTGGCAGTATTGCAAATCAATACGTTTGCGGCTTCACTGGAGAAAGCATTAATTGTCGAAGGAGGGAGCGAGGCTGTATCTCGATTTTATCAGGATAAGAAGATCAAGAAGACAAGTGATGGAGGAAGCAGTGGTGGTAGTAACCCTAATAAGAGGAAGTGGAGTGAGAATACCCAATCGGGTAGCAAATCTGAAGAGAATAAGAAAGGGAGGGAGCCATGTGCGACTTATGGGAAGAACCATGTAGGTGTTTGTCTGAAGAAGAAAGGAGTCTACTATAACTGCGGGCAAGAGGGGCACGTGTCACCTAATTTCCCCAGCCCGAAGAAAATTCAAGGTTGTTTTGCGTGCGGATCGATTGATCATATGGTTCAGAACTGTCCGAAGAGGAATGCTGAGAAGGAAAGTGTCAACAAAGGACCCGGTGGTGGAACTTTGGCAATTCGAGGACCTGCACAGCCAGGAAAATCAACTACCCGTACATTTAACATAACGGCGTAGGAAGCAGTGGCCGATCAGGAAGTGGTGACAGGTAACGATTTCATTTAGAAATTTAATTACGCGAGAATTATGAGTCAGATATTTCTGTGAACTATTTTCTTTTATAGATTCAAGTCACATGTTAGAATTTGAAACACAAATTAATATTGTGATGATAAAAATGAATTGATGCTACAACTTTAAAAGATTGTAGAGAATAAGAAAGCGGTGATTCAGAGGATGGAATCCTTTTAAGGAGGGGTGAATGTGATAACCCGGGATTTTGAATAATCCAAATTTTAAGAATAATTTTTTTTTATTTAATATTGGCTGTTAATATTGTACTGTGTATCTATGATACGAGTTTTGAGAATGGGTAAATTTTTGTATTGACTAAAAAATAGGAGTAGAGTTGTGCTTAATAGCGAATAGAAACCCTAACCCTAAATCAGGACAGGGATTCGGAAGAAAATACAATTTGAATAATTATGTTGATGAGTACGTGTTTGTACTGTGTTGATTTAATGACCAATGATTGACTGGATAGGGTTTAAACTTTGTAAACCCTAATAAGAGATTAGAAACCCTAATCTCAGGATTAGAAACCCTAACGCACAGTTAGAAACCCTAATCGAAAGTTGGAAAACCCTAATTTCATATTCAAGATTCCTAAACCCTAATTAGGAAACTCTAATCTTAATTGGCAAGACTAATGTGTTTATTAAACTTAAATATGATTAGAAAACCCTAATTATATTTTAGTATCGTAATTTTTATTTTCCAACCCCTAATTGTAATTTAGAAATTTTAATTTTTCTAATTAAAACCCTAATTAGAAAACAATTATAGAAACTAAAGTTGTAAAACTCTAGGGTTAGAACATTAGGGTTAAACCCTAAGGGTTAAACTCTAAGGGTTTGGATAATGCCTAGTTTGCCATTAAAATTGCATGTACATTGACAAAAATACCCTTTTTACATTTTAAATGAGCTAACTTGTAAAAATTGCAAAACCTTTAGTTGGTGACCAACTAAAGGCAGCCAATTGACTTTTATCTCAGCCAAAAATAGATCAAAGCTGCCATCTAGCATTTGAGCATTCATTGAATCAATTATATAAGAGAATTAGAAAGAGAAAGTCACAAAAAGTTGGTCATTTTTCACCAAAGCTCTTAACAACTCTCTCTCTAACCAAACCCCCGAATTCATCAAGTGTTTCAGTCACATATTAACCCTCTAAAACATCTAGATCAGATTGGTAGAGCTAAGATCAAAGCATCCTCAAGAAAAGGTATAAACCTAAACCCATCATAGATCTTGTGTACTAAGAAAACTTTTGTGTTTATGTGTTTAAATCAGTGCTAGAGAATGTTTTATGATGATCTACGGTGATATACCATAGATCCATAGCATTAAAGGCCTTAAAAATTGAGTTTTTCAAAGACTGTTCTTGAGCTTGAAATATGGTCTGACAAGAAATGTCAGTGGCCGTAGATCTTGATATGTTTATTATTTTTGTTGTTTTAAGTTTTGGATCTATAGTTTGTCATGTTATCTTTGATCTGGGATAGGAATCATAGCAATTGAATGTCTAGATTTCAATTTATACTTGGCCAAAGCCGAAGTCACCGACCACTACGATCGAAAGTACATTCTGCAACCCGTAGCGGCTTTCTAGAGTCCACAAGATGTTCTAAGCTATAGATCTGTCAGGTGTGATGAGTTATGTTAATATTTTTGTAACTAGCTTATAGTATGTTATATGTACTCTGGATACATGCCATAAGATTCCATAAACAGTTAACAGATCGATTAAATCAAGTGGTCAAAGTAGGCCATTCGGCCATATCTTGAAATTCTGGAAATTCTAGAAATAGCTTTGCATGAACTTTCTGACAATGTTTGACTAAGACATATCTTGTGAATCTGTTGTTGTTGGATTAATCTATTGTTATATGTATGCTCTATGACATGCTAGCTACACGATTGGACCATGAGAACACATGAATCATGAAAAAAACCTAGATTAGATTGAGCTCAAAAGTGCCTACTTGTGACTGCCTGGGTTTCTAGGTTACCCAGAAAACTCAGGAGTTGTCTGACAATATGTTGAAGAGGCTAGATCGCTTTGTTGTGAATTGTTTTGAGCAAGATAAGGATTGATCACGGTAGTATTACATGTTAGCTACATGATCAAAGTTCAAGTTAACCCGGAAACATTGTGGATTGGATTTTATAAGTGGTCAAACTAAGGACCTTAAACACGAAGCTGTCAGTGTTTTTGAGCTCAAGAACACCAACAGCGACACTTTGTGTCGCTAAATCCCTATAGCGACGGTTTTTAATATAATTATTTTCTGAATTTTTAGAAATTACTTAAAAAAGAAATAAATTATAAAAAATATTAAAAATGGTTTTAAAAATTATTTTAAATTATGAAAAATAATTTTTGACCAATTGGAATATTTTTCTTTAATAATTATAATTATTTAAATATTAAAGGTATATAATTTATTTAATTAGTATATTAAATAAATTAGAGAAAAAAATATTTAATATTATGACAAAATATTTTAAATAAGAATAATGCATTTAAAAATATTTTGAGTTATAAAATACAACTTTAATATTTTTAGAGAATTTTCATTAATAATTTAATATTAATGATATTAACTTTATTTAATTGTTAAATTAAATAAATAAGTTAAAAATTATTTTATTGAATTAAAATCAATTTAAATGAGAATAAAGTGTTAAAAATATTTGGAATTATAAAATATAATTTTAAATATTTTTGGAGAATTTTAATTAATAAATTAATATTAATGATATTAGATGTATTTAATTGTAATATTAAATAAATGAATTAAAATAATTTTATTGATTAAAAATCATTTAAAAATAAGAAAATGATTTAAAAATATTTGAAGTTATAATTAATGACTTTAATATTTGGATGATAATTTCATTAATATTTAAATATCAATCGGTGATGATTTAAAAATGATTTTAATTACTTTAAAATCATTTAAGTAGAATATTGTTGATTTAAAATATTTTAAGTTATTAATAATAACTTTAATATTTTGACAAGTATGTCATTAATATTTTATATTATTAAATATTAATGATGATAAGATTATTTGATAATTAAATTATTTAAAAATGATTCCGGTGTTTGAAAAATTATTATAAATTGTAATAATTGTTTGATAATTATTAAAAGCTTTCGAAAAATATTATAAATTATATTTGACTTATCTAATATAATATTGAAGCTTAGAAATCGAATTTAATTGACAATAACTATGTTAATTGTCGGATAGGGCGACCAGAACACTGAGAATGGACCAAAGTCCAACTAGACTGAAATAATTAGACTTGATAAGTGTTTATATATGTTATAAACACTGATGTGACTATGTGGTAATGTGTGTAGGAGAAGATTGACTGTGAATTACAGTGTTGCATGTTATGAAATGTTGTGCTAATTGTGAGATCGATATTATTGGTTATAGGTCTTACGAATGAAGATAAGTTTATTGTGTAGCTTTAATCAGCGGAAGAGGCAAGTTCCCTAACTCAACCTTGAGTTATATTCATTCAATTATTATAGTGGTTAATTATTGCTAATTATACCACGTCCAGGAATTTATTGTTGATTATTCGCAGTTAGAGCATGTTTAATAATTCAAATTGAATTACTGATTCAGAAAATATATATTTATAGAATAACTGTTGTTGGATATTCATATCTGTAGAAGATAGAATTGACAGTACAGATAATTCCTGTTTATTGTCGAATTATGTTGAGAAATGTCTTAACTAATTATTCTGGCTAGACAAAAATTTGTTAGAACTTGATATGTTCGAGAAGAGAATTCAATTATTATTGACAGATCAATGCCAATTATTTCGGCTAGATCGAGAAGTAATTAGAAATTGAAATCACAGTATTTCATTGTTAAATCAAAATCTTGATTCTGAGACTGAGAAGAACAACCTTTTATATAAAGGGAACATTTTATTGGTCGTATACTCGACCTTTGCGCGCAATTAAGTATTATGCATAATATAGGGTATAATAAAGTTGATCACTTTATATACTTGTAGAGGGGTATGATTTAATCTTTATGGTTATCTGATACACCGGGGTATATAAAAGTTTAACTTTGATAGTTACTCGAGAAGAGAAGTTTAAGATCTAATGGATCGCTCAACATAAATCTGGAAAATATTCCACTTTGTTATTTCGTAGAATTAATTCTTAATTATTCATTTGAATATCATAGAAAACCTTGAAAGCGTTGTACTCTTTCATTATCGAATTATTGTTGTGTATAATGTGAGAAGACTTGATATCGATTTCAATATCTTTATTGTACGTCTTAACTTGTGGGGCAAACTTGTTGCTCACCCTTGCTAAATAAAAATTTTCAGCTAGGGATGAAGTTGCAGAAGGTGCAGCGAAAAAGAACAAAGGAAAAGGCATAGTGATAAATTAGTTATGATGAACAATATTATTATTATGTTGTATTGTATTGTAAACCCCTTTTGTTTATCTGAAGGGTAAGGTTGTAATGTTAAGGTTAGAAAACCTGGGACTTATGTATTAACAATATATGTTAATGAGTTATGTATTCCTATTTATAATTGGAATGGGTAATTAGATGGTATTATATTATGGATCATGAACACCAAACTCGGGGGTCAGGTAACCCAGATTTGGGGGTGTCACAACTATGACCCTGTTGATGTTTCAGGTTCCCACAGGATTCGTGGAGGGCATGCTGGAGCACTGGGTATCGGAGAGGCAGGTTTTTTGATTTGGGACCTAGGAGCTGACTCATACTTTGGAGGAGTATGCATATTTGACGATGCTGCCATTGGACAGACCTTGTGTGCATATGGCGATTGGAGACATGAGTAGGCAGTTCATGACCCTCACTGGCTTGAGGCGTAGAGTGGTGCAGGATGAGATCACATCTGGCCACGTTATATCCCAGCGTATTCTTTTTGATAGATTTGGCTCAGAGGATAGTTATGCACGATATTCCAGGGATTTCATCACAACGGAGGATCATTGGTGTTTGGCCAGAGTAGATGTACTACTATTGTGCATACTGTCGTATGTTTACATGTCATGATACATGGATGAGTTAGACATTGGCGTCATTATGGCAGTGAGAGCTCTCAGGGAGGGTCACACCATCATACCGATGATCATCGTAGAGACTCGAGGTCGCCTATATATCGCCGCGATTATCCCAAGAAGAGTTTGACAGCAAATTTGTCATATGTCAGACGTGTGGTTTATGTCACACTTGAGACCGATTGGCACTTTTAAACGGCATGGGTATTGTTTCACCCATATAGCCATGTCATACTCCTTTCAGCCTGTGAAGTGTACAGATGTTGCATCTTGGTCAGCTTTCCTGGCAGGGATTGGAGATCCGTTCGCTATATTACTGTGTACAGGGCTTAGTTCACCCTACAGCTTCATTACTCATGCTCCGGGCATAGATTATCTTCCTCTTGCTGGTTTGAGAGGCATGATTACTTACCACCCGCTGGCCGTGATGTGTCAGTTTGACCAGTTTCATGATTTTTATCCTTTTGAGGGGGCATCGAGTCAGCACTTCGCATCTTGGCACTTATTAGTAGAGGATAGATCCAGGTTGTATACCTGTTGGGATCAGCAAGAGCTAGCTGAGTTTTCTGTCAGTCATCCGGGTTGTTCTGCAGAGTATTCTACTTAGATAGAGACAAAGACAGCATCGGCTGTGGCAATATCCACAGTGCATGGGACTGATTCCGACAATGAGGAGCCTATGGAGGAGGCTGATATTCCATCGAGGAGGATTTAACTACTAGGTTGCCAGCATTTATGATGGATTCTCCCACTATGAGTGCTACTGTCATTCAGCATTTAGCACAGTATTTAGAGCATAGTCTACATCTGATGACCTATGAGAGAGATCAGGCTAGGGCCTCGATGTTGAAAGCTCTTGATGGGAGAGACGCCGCTCTGTTAGAGAGAGATGGGGCTAGATTAGCCAGAGATGCATTGATTATGGAGCGGGATGTCGCCTATCTCTGGGGATGTGGCCGCCATGATAAGATTTCAAATGAGATCCCTTACGATTGGTATCATTGCCGATATGAGTGCATATATTGATGAACATCATGCTACCATGCAGTTAGCCTCAGATCTGCTAGCTCGTGTAGATACCATTGAGCAGGAGCTTGCAGCATTACCTCCTTTTTTAGAGAGAGATGCAATGTTAGATCTGATAGTCCGCATACATACAGCTCCGTAGATAGCTTTGTATTTTCCTACACAGACTAGCTTAGCCATTTTGTCATGTACAACACATATTGTATATATCGAGCAATATTATATATGGCAGAGAAATATATTTTGATTTACTTCCCTTTCAGTTGTGCCTTGATACTTGCTTGATATTTGCCTGCTTCTTCAGGGCTTTGTGATCTTGATGCATTCTAAACTCATCTTTGATATGGACATTGAGCCATCGCAGGATCTTGTAGAACGGATCATTGATCTATATGTAGCCCTACCATCTTTGGTGTCTTGGGACTGGTTTCTTTATGGAAATGTGGAGAGGAGTGTGGCTTTTATTTGTGAGAAGCCTATTTAATTCCATCTCTTATGGATTGGTGTTGCTCTTTGAGGCACAACCGCAACTTAGATGGTCGCCAAATCTCCTATTTGTGAGGAGAGGTTAGGTAGTTCCATCCCTTTGGTCTGAAGCCGATGAAATTTGGTGGATTGAAGTTTGATCCCAGTACCGTGTGACAAGTATTTTTGTTCTAGTAGGGGTTAGACCAAACCATAAATGGGTGCCTACATACTCCTATTGAAGAGGAGATCAGGTCTGCGTAGTTCGAACCTAGTGTAAGAGGTTCAACGCTGAATGTGAAAGGCAGATGGGTGTAGAAGCTTTATTGATGAAGAAGGGTGTAGAAGTGTTTTTGTTTTTGTAGAGAAAGAGCATAAATGTTTTTGTTGTTTTTTGTTTATTGCGACCGGGCCATATAGATATGGTTTCCTACGTACTCCCGGGTATCAGGGAGATCCGGTCGACGTAGTTCGCCCCTCAGGATGAATTGCAGCCAAAGAAAAGTTTGAATCCCATGTGCAGGCTATACTGCGGGGAGAAGAAAGTTTGATCCCATGATTGGGACAAACTGCAGGGGTGGAAAAAGTTTGATCTCGTCTTCAGGATAAACTGTAAGCATAGAAAAGTTTAATCCCATCTTCAGGATAAACTGCAAATATGAAAGGTTCAATCCCGTCTTCAGGATAACCAAAATTTTATTGAAGGTTTGAAATGAGGTGAAACCAGGCTGCTGGTTTGAAGTGTATGTTTCCCTGAGGGGCAGAAAAATATGTATATAAGGGTTAGAAAAACCAGAATGACTGGTCATTTGATGATCCCAGGATGTTTAATTGATGGTAACCTCAGACATAATGCCATTTCACGCTGTCTGAGTTGATAAGCAGTGAAAATTCATCGCCGTATATTTCCTATAGTCTGAGAGTGCCTCCTGTCAATACCTCCTTAACAACAAATGGGCCTTCCCAGTTAGGAGCGAATTTTCCCTTAGATTGATCTTGGTTGTCAATGATCTTCTTCAAAACCAAGTCATATTGTTTGAACTGTCGTATTCAGACTTTCCTATTGTAGGATATGGCGATCCTTTGCTGATATAACTGACCATGGAAGATAGCCGCAGTTCGCCTTTCGTCTATTAGAGATAATTGGTGATACATGTCTTGTACCCATTGGTCTTCATCCAGCTGAGCATCCATCAACACTCTGAGGGATTCCATTTCCACCTCTATGGGGAGCACTGCTTCCATCCCATAGGCTAATGAGTAGGGGGTTGCCTTAGTGGAAGTACGCATTCAAGTTCTGTAGGCTAACAAAGTCAGAGGCAAGAGGTCAGACCATCCTTTGTGATTGGCGGAACTTTTCTGCATGATCTTCTTGATGTTTTGATTAGCCCCTTCAACAGCACCATTCATCTTTGGATGACAGATGACGGAGTTAAGGTGTTTGATGTGAAATTTACTGCATAACTCCTCCATCATTTTGTTGTTGAGGTTCTTAGCATTGTCTAACACAATGACCTTTGGTTGTCCATATCGACAGATGATATTGTTTCTGATGAAAGCAATGATGACTTCTTTGGTAACCCTGGGGAAGGAGGCTGCTTCTACCCATTTGGTGAAGTAGTCAATCATGGTGAAGATGAATCGATGTCCATTACTGCTCGATGGGCCTGATCACGTCCATTCCCCACATTGAGAAGGGCCATAGCGAACTTATATTGTGGAGTTCCCTTGGAGAGGCGTGGATAGCATTCCCATAAATTTGGCATTGATAGCACTTCTTGACGTGATCATCACAGTCAGCTTTGAGCGTAAGCCAATAATGCCATGTTCTGAGGATATTCTTAACAAGTAGGGGTATGCTCATGTGTGAGCCACATACTCCACCATGGATCTCATCCATGAGCCTCTGAGATTGGTCTTTGTCCAGACATCTGAGGAGACCTAATCCTACATCTCTTTTGTAGAGTGCATCTCCGCTCAGGTAGAATTTAATAGCAAGTCGATGGATCCGCCTCTTTTTAGTCAGGCTTGCCTCAGCGGGTGTAGATCCATCTTGCAGATACTCCTTGATATACTGATACCAAGGGTTGTGGATGGGAGGTAGCTCATCCGATACTTCTCCAACATAGTTCCCATAAGCTGGGGTCTTTTGTAGGGCAAGTGTGATGCTTGGCATGTTTTTCTTGTTAGGTATGTGAATCAAGGAGGTCAACATTGCTAGTGCATCTGCAAAATCATTCCTATTACGAGGAATGTTTGAAAAGGAGATTTCTTCGAACTCCAAAGCCATCTGTAAAACTTGTCGATGGTAAGGCAGCAAATGTAGTTCTTTGGTTTGATAGATTCCTGTGGATTATTTGACTACCAAATCGAAATCCCCAAAGACAGTTAACCGCCTGATGCCCATTGAACAAGCAAGTTTTAGCCCCATTATACAACCTTCATACTCAGCTGTGTTGTTGGTGTTGACAAACTGCAATTTGACGCGACAGATACTACTCCCGCACTGTATACTAGAATTGCTCCAGCCCGTAACCTTCTCGTGTTAATGTCACCCATCGAAATACATTTTCCATGTATGGCATGTATCGTACTGATGGTCTTGCTGAATTGCCATTACCCTTTCATCGGGAAAATAAGTTTCTAAGGGTTTGAATCCCCTGCAGGTGTGGCGGATAATTAATCCATAATTCCTTGACCTTTGATAGACTTTTGCGTCACGTAGACGATGTCAAATTACTGTAGGATCAACTGCCATCTAGACAGCCGACAATTCAGTATGGGCTTACTGAACACATACTTGAGAGGATCCATGCGGGATATGAGATGGGTTGTGTGACCATGGAGGTAATGCTGTAACCTCATGGAAGCCCATGCTAAAGCACAACAAGTCTTCTCAATTAGAGTGTACTTGTGTTCACTGATGCTGAATCTTTTACTGAGATAATAGATAGCTCATTCTTGGCCTCTATCGTCTTTCTGCCCTAGCATATAGCCCATGGCATTGTCATTAATGGACAGGTACATGAATAGGGGAACATCATCCCTGGGAGGTACCAAAATAGGAGCATTAACCAGCTGCTCTTTGATTGTAAGGAAGGCTTTCTGACACTCATCGTTCCATTTCATGGAGGAGTTCTTCCTTAACAATTTGAAGATGGGCTCACAGGTTGTTGTGAGTTGAGAAATAAACTTGCTAATGAAGTTGATTCTTCCCAAAAATCCCCGTATTTCCTTCTCTGTCTGAGGAATAGGCATTTCCTTGATGGCCTAGATTTTGGCAGGATCCAGCTCAATCCTTTTGTGGCTGACTAGGAAACCTAGCAACTTGCCTGATTTGACACCAAAGGCGCATTTGGCTGTATTCAACTTCAAGTTATACTTACGCAACCTGTTGAAGAGCTTTTTGAGATGATCTAAATGGTCTTCTTCCCTTTGGAACTTGACAATGATGTCATCCACGTAGATCTCTATCTCTTTGTGCATTAAATCGTGGAAGAGAGCCATCATAGCTCGTTGGTAGGTTGCCCCGGCATTGATGAGGCCGAATGACAACCATCTATAGCAGAAGGTTCCCCAAGGCGTGATGAAAGCCGTTTTCACACGGTCTTCCTCAGGAACCATAACTCGATGATACCCCAGCAATCGCCAAGAAGGAGTATATGTCGTCGATTGAGCGGATTGTCAATAAGAATGTGGATAAAGGGCACGAAAAAGCTATCTTTAAGGCAAGCTTTGTTCAGATCTCGATAATCCACGCAAACTCGCACCTTTCCTCCTAGTTTAGGCATAGGAACAGTGTTGGATATCCACTCCGGATATGTAGACACCATGATAATGCCAGCTTGAAATTGTTTCACAATTTCTTCTTTCACCATTAAACTTCACTCAGGTTTCAATCGCCTGAGCTTCTTCCTGACTGGCTTGAATCCCTCCTTAATGGGAAGGCGATGAAGGACAATGTCAGTGGACAAACCCACCATGTCTTCATGAGACCATGCAAACACATCCCGGAATTGGGTAAATAGCACAATCACGTCATTCTGTTGGTTTGGGGTTAGGTCTGAACCAATCCGGATTAGCTTAGGGCTTTCTATGGTTCCAAGATTGAAAGAAATGGCTTGGTCAAGGTTGGGTTTAGGTTTGTCTGCGACCCATTCCTTAATCTCCTGAGGTGTCTCAATGTCCTCTTGGATTTCCATCAAGTCTGAGTCCAACTTTGCATCAAAGTTATAGTCTTTGTGGAGAAAAGGCATCTCATCAGCAAGTACATGCACATCTAAATTCAGAGTCCTCAAACAAAATATGCTTTCACTTAATATATGAAACTGTTTAATCATGCACAAGCGATAGCATGTACTGATAAAATAACTGCTAATATTGTATAGAAAAGTAAGCAATTAAAGTTATCTACAGGGCAGAGGGATTTTTGCCCGTTTTACCCTCGTCGACCAATGCATGAAGTTGAAATTCAGATAAGACACACTTAGAAGGTGGGGTTGAATAAGTGTGGATTTTTTACGTGGTTCAGCTATTACCCTCTAAAATAATAGCCTAGTCCACGTCCAATACCAACTAGTATTGGTGACTCACTTTTATTTCTTTAAAAGACCCTTGTTACAAATCAGATTCTATAAAATTGAATCACAACAATTCACTTGAGCACTCTTTCTCCTTGTGCACTAATGCACCCCTTAAGCACCTATGCTTCCTTGAACCTGTTTGTAAACAAATCTTAATCCACCTGGATTAAATTCCTTTAGACAACACTTAGTCTAAAAAATTAAGATTACAATAATAGAGTTCTAATGATCAAAGCAAATAAGCAATTTAACAATGCAAGGCTCAACTAGTGAATGCAATGATCAAATAATAAATGATAGATATCACCAATATGAAGCTCACAAAGTCGATCAAAAATATCAATTGATCAAATGACCTTTTAAAATTTGCACCAAGAATAGTTTTCCAAGTATGTGAGTGCAAAAAATTAAATCAAGTGTTGTGTCTTATCACTGATCTCAGTTCTTCTTATATAGCCCAAAATATTACCGTTGTCAAATATTTGTTCAATTATCAAACTTTGTTTACGTTACTACTGATAAGAACCGTCCCAACAATACAACCGTTGAAAGTAAAAACAAATATCTTAGATAGTTACAAACATATGTTGGGCTCTTCAATCAGTTATCCACAAAGAGACCAAGTCAGATAAAACACTTCTAGACTTTTCAATTCTCACAACAATAAAGTCTGCCGCCAATTGTAACAAAAGATATCATGATAACAATTTCCAACTCTCAAGGATAATCATGACTTTATATTTCCAAGGCATGTGTTAAGTGAAACCTTACCGCCATATATAATGCCTTTTACCGAGATATGTGAAATTAAACTTCTAACAGATAATGATCACACCTTAGTTGGCAAAAACAAATCTCTAAGTTACCAACATATGTAAGACTCAATTAATTCAGACAAAACTTTTTTTCAGATGCATGCTAATTAAATCAGTTTTCTCAAATAGCAATACCATATATTAGACATGCATAATTAATTCACATTTTAATGCACACATAAAATGTCCTAGAGCCTTGTTTTGAAAAATCAAATATTTGCAATGACCTTATATATTTTTCTTAGGACTCAAAATGTCTTCATTCTTCTTGAATAATCCATCAAACAATTTACTGAAATTCACAATGCAGACTTTAGTACCAATGAACAAGTCATCATCAAAACATTAGGTTAGAACGTAACATCATCAACAGAAGTGCTGCTCCAATTGTCAAGGGTAAAGTCCTGATGGACTGCAATGATGGAGGGGTTGTCATCATCCTCCTTTTCCCGAATGATGAGCATAACATCTGGGCAATCATCGTCTGGGGTGTATATGTTTGTATGTTCATCATGGACAATGATGCGTATACCTGACATAATCAAGGCAATGTCATGTTTACGTTTCTGCTCCCTTTCTTCCACTTCGGGATCAGGAATTAGGACCTCTTTTGCTTTGAATGGTACTGGTTTGGGAAACATCATAGCCATAACATGGGCTGGCACCTTTACTGGAGACTGTATCAGCTCATGAGGTGCAGGTGGAGAAAATCGCCGTGTGGCGGAAGTTTGAGGAGTCTACTTGTGCTTATGAGGATTCCTATTACTAGAATTGGCAGAATAGCCTAGTCCGGATGTCCCAGTTTAACTGGACACTTCAATAGGGTGCTTAATACCCTGTTGATTTTTACCAAGCCCTTGTCCAGGCTGATGACCCAATGACATCATTTCTTGAGTGGTCGACATAACCTCGGCAGAAATCTTGGGCACGGGAAGTGGTGCTCTAATATGATGGTATTGCATGTTACTCACTTTCAAAGTATGAAAACTGGTCGGCTCAACTTCTGAATTGAAGCTGATGACTGGTAGATCTCCTTATTCAGGACATTCCGGCTTTGACAGTGACTAGGCTATTGTTGACAATGTATTTGAGTTGTTGATGTAGTGTAGAAGGAACGGCTCCAGCCATGTGGTTCCATGGTCTCCCGAATAGCAGGTTGTATCCTGAATCTATCTTGAGGACGTAGAAGGATACATTGAATGTATTTGGACCAATCTCAATTGGCAGCTCAATCTCTCTCGATCAATTTCGTCGGGATCCATCAAAAGCTTTGATAACCGTGTATGGTCGCTTTTGATCCATTTGAGATTGACGTTCATCCTCACCAAGGTGGCATAAGGACAAATATTCAGAGACGAACCTCCATCTATCAAAACTCCAGCTAACATATATCTGGAGGATAAAACTACGATGTGCAATGGCTTGCAATGATCGGTCCCTTCGGGAGGTATGTCGTCATCAGTGAAGGATATCACATTGTTGTTGAAAATATGATCAACAAGATGTTGGAATTTTTACACATCCACTGATTTTGGCAAGTAGGCTTCTTCCAAAACCTTCAATAAAATCTTCCTATGATCCTCGGAAGAAAAAACCAAGTCCAGTATTGAGATATGATGTGGAGCTTCTCTTAAGCTTAAAACTACCTTGGCTTCAATATAACCCATAGTGCAGAGGAATTTTTCAATCTTCTCCATGGGAATCTTCCCCTTTGCTTTGAAGGTGGGCTTCATAACCCGCTGAGGAAGATACAGTGGATTTTCCTTTGATACTGTAGCAATAATATGAGACGTGGATCCTTTAGCTTCTCCATAATTCCATGGGACTTTGTGTAAGCTGACAATAGGATATTGTGGTCTGAAGGGTAAAGAAATTGGCTCTCGTGCAGCCACTTTCAAAGGATTATCAGCTCCTTTGAGTTGAATTGCTTGTATGGGAAATGGTTTGACAATCCTATCATCCTCAGCGGATATAACTGCTACTGATCCCTTCCATTTGGTAGGCCATGTATTCCCACTCTCAAGTAGCACAGTGTCAACGTCTGCCAGCTGCAGGACACCGCTATCAATTAGATTCTGAATAAGGTGGCGGAGTGCCCAACATTCTATTGTGTTGTGACCGCGAGAATGTGAATGATATTTACAAACTCCATCAGAGTTGAACCATCTGGAACGAGGATTGATTAGAGGTAGAAGGGAGGTAATTCTTCCTTCGTTGATTAGCATCTGAAATATCTCCTCCATAAGTTGGCCCAGGTATGTAAATTCCCTTTGATTGGCAAAATACCGATGGGCTTTAGCATTTGCTCTCTTTGCAACCTTATCCTCCATAGCTTCGCTTTCTAAAGGTGATGGTGGAGCATTCATAACAAAAGGAAGGAGATAGGCATGCTCCTGGATGACTAACTGGCGTGTGACTTGATGCTGATGAGTCACCAGTTCTGCCAATAGTTCAATTTTCTTGCAAAGAGCTTCCATCTTTCGTTTCATAGAAAATTGAAACTTTGTGTAATCCCATCAGTCAACACCGTCTTTGATGCTCTGGGATGATTCATCGTTAAAATCGAACTCGCCCGATTGCTCCAACTAATCATGTTGACCTCTTCTTCTTTGTGTTGAGGAATAGGGTTGTCTTGCACATGAGGTTGATCAGGGTTGGTAACCACGATCTCACCGTTGTCTATCAAATCTTATATCTTGTGTTTCAAGGCCCAACAATCTTGAGTATCATGTCCAGGTGCTCTGGCATGATAAGCACACTTTCGAATAACATTAAAACCCCTCCCATTAGGGTTGGCTGGTGGAAGAAGATGTGTAAATTGTCAACATGATACTGCTTTGTGGAGTAAAATTCAAGAATGCTCATAAGAATATTTCCATGAAAGATACTGGATGAAGCGCAAATATCCGTGATATTCTACTAATTTCATGGAGTATAGAAGCCAAAACTTTAACCAACCGAGTATAATAGAATATATGAAACTAAGAATGGATTTTCACCGCCATACCAGTAAATCCATTATACGCATCATTTCCACAATTTAATAAAGAATGAATATAAAGGATCATTCACCATGCATGTGGTAATCCACATGTATGTGTTATTCCAACAATAATAAAGAATGGAATAATGTATGATTCACCATGCGTATGATAGACGATCGCATGCATGTGCTTATTCCAATGTAATAATAAAGAATGGAACTGTGTCATGCGTAAACGCACGTATAGGATATTCCTCGGCGGTAATAATAAGTAATGGAATCCGTGTCATGCGTAAACGCACGATGTGATATTCCGGCGTAATAATAAAGAATTTAATTAGGTCAAAGTAAATTTACACCGGCTGTGATATTCCAAATGTAATAATAAAGAATGGAATAACAACGAGAATTTCACCATGTATGCGATACTTAGATGACAGAAGTTATTCCAAAGATAATAATAATAAAGAATGGAATAACAATGTAATTTCACCATGTATACTAGAGTCCATGATACAAAAGTTATTCCAATGTAATAATAAAGAATGGAATAACAAAAGTTCTCTTCATGAATACAAAAGAAATAATACCCCTTACCTTAAAAAAACTGGATAAAGGAGTAGTGAAGTAGCAAAATACTTTTCTTCTTTCTCTCTATAGTTTCTCTCTCTAGAGTTTCAGTGAATTCATAAGAAATAATGAAGGAATGAGCTTCTATTTATAGGAGAATCGACCTAAGTAAGAATTAATTCATGAACTACCCATATTGATTTACTTTTTAAATGGACTATCCATACCGATTTACTATGCAAAGATTAATAAAATATTCTAATAAACAAAATCTTTTAAATAAAATATAATATATTCTATTTATAATCTAATAAAACTAATAACTTTATAAAAGTATTCTGCTTTTATATAAAAAGATTTTACTATGCAAACACTATGCATTAATTATACAACACTATGCATAATAAAATATAATATATTCTATTTATAGTCTAATAAAATAAATAACTTTATAAAAGTATTCTGCTTTTATATAAAAGATTTTACTATGCAAAATACTATGCATAATAGAATATAATATATTCTATTTATAGTCTAATAAAACAAATAACTTTATAAAAGTATTCTGTTTTATATAAAAAGTTTTTCTGTTTTATTACATTAATAATACTAATATAACAAAATATATATATATATATATAAACTTCTATGACTTCATAAAAAGACACCTCAATATATTTAATAACATTTATCATCATTATTATAATTCACAATATTAATCGACCAGGTCGTTCTCAGGAAAGAGTGGGCTTTCCAATAAGGATTTCTCCCTATTGGCGCGCAATTAGGTGACCAAACCTCTCCTTGGTAGAACTTCTAGACATCATTAATATTGCAAATAATGATATTAATAACTCTGTCATCTCAATTATTGATTTAATAATATATAAAATATCGACAATAATTGAATCAAACGTGAAATACTATGCAACAATTACTGTAGCAATAATTGAACAAAACTAAGTGACTTCTCATGTAAGCATCAATAATCAATACCCTGTGCTACTATGCAACCACGCGTATTACTGTACTTTTAACACTGGGTGTTTCAACAGTTAACGATAAAACTTACGCCGTTAGTTTCATAAAAATATTTTTGTCGTTTTCTCAATCCGGCAATAATTTTGTTGTGGGGTCCACCAATGATTGTGTCGTTGTACGAATATTCCATGCTAAAACGAATATTCCTCGACCAATCGAATATTATATAACAATTTGCGTACTTTGCAAAATTTATAAATATTACCCACAACTATAACATTATATCAAATCCACACCATAATATTCAAAAAAATATTTTGAGAAATTTAAATCTTTATTCATAAAATTTGGGGTCTCACATTTTTCATCACTTTTATCGTTGGGACTCAGCTTAATATATAATTCATATCATCCCTGCACTACGGCCAAGGATATTCATTAGTATCACAACTACAAATTATCCATGCACTACGGGCCAAGAATATTCGTGTATTCATCAATGGTCATGATCATGCCAACAACCCGCCCATCAATGCACTACGGTCAATGAGGACTTTTACCACATCATTTGTAACATTACTACCATGATTATACCGAATAATCCCTGGTCATAATCATACCAAGTCCATCTATGCACTATAGGCCACATATGACTTTCAACATAATATAAACATGAGGATGATGACAATGATAAAAGAATTCAATAAAACAAGTTCAAGAATTAATTTATCCAGAACCAATAACGCCCAAATTGTCAACATGATCATCGCTTTGTGGGGTAAAACTCAAGAATGCTCAGAAGAATATTTCCATGAAAAGATACTGGATGAAGCGCAAATACCAAGGATATTCCACTAATTTCATGGAGTATAAAAGCCAAAACTTTAACCAACTGAATATAATAAAGAATGGAATAACAAAAGAAATCATCGTGCATGCGATAGATCCGCACAAAACAAAAGTTATTCCAATGTAATAATAAATAATGGAACTAGGTCATGGGTAAACGAATGTATACATGATATTCCAAATGAATAATAAAGAATGGAATAATGTAAGAATTTCACCATGTATGCGGTACTTCTTCATCATGACAAAGTTATTCCAACATAATGACAGAGAATGGTATAATCAAGAATTTCACCATGTATGCAGATTGTGATGATGCAAAGTTATTCCAACATAATGATAAAGAATGGAATAACAAAAGAATTTCACCAAGTATAGGGTAGCCCGCGAGATCGCTTTATTCCAATGTAATAATAAAGAATTGAATAATGTAAGTTCTCTTCATAAATACGAAAAGAAATAATACCCTTACCTTAGAAGAAACCGGATATGGGGAGTAGTGAACTAGCGTAATACATTTATTCTTTCTCTCTATAGTTTTCCGCTCTAGAGTTTCATGAATTCGTAAGAAATAATGAAGGAATGAGCTTCTATTTATAGGTGAATGGATTGAATAGTAACTAATTCATGAACGGTCCGTATTGATTTACTTTTAAACAGACAAATTCATATTGATTTACTATGCAAAGATTAATAAAATATTCTAATAAAATAAAATCTTTTAAATAAAATATAATATATTCTATTTATAATCTAATAAAACTAATAACTTTATAAAAGTATTCTATTTTATATAAAAAGATTTTACTATGCAAACACTACGCAGTACTACACAAACATTTTATGCATAATAGAATATTATATATTCTATTTATAGTCAAATAAAACAAATAACTTTATAAAAGTATTCTATTTTATATAAAAAAATTACTATGCAAACACTATGCATGCACTATGCAAACACTATGCATAATAAAATATAATATATTCTATTTATATTCAAATAAAACAAAACTTTATAAAAAGTTTTCTGCTTTTATTACATTTATAATAATAATAAAACAAAACTTATCACCTTTATTATAATTCACAATATTAATCGACCGAGTCGTTCCTCGGAAAAGAGGGGCTTTGCAATAAGGATTTCTCCCTATCATGCGCCAAGCAATTAGGTGACCAAACCTCTCCTTGCGAACTTCTAGACATCGTTAATATTACAAATAATAATATTAATAACTTTGTTATCTCAATTATTGATTTAATAATATATAAAATATCGACAATAATTGAATCAAATAACGTGAGATACTATGCAACAATTACTATAGCAATAATTGAACAAAACTGAGTGACTTCTCACGTAAGCATCAATAATCAATAATGTGTGCTATTAAGCAACCACGCATATTACTGTACTTTTAACACCGGGTGTTTCAACAGTTAACGGTAAAACTTCCGCCGTTATTTTCATAAAAATATTTTGTCGCTTTCTCAATCCGACAATAAATTCATTGTGGTCCACTAATGATTGTCTTGGTCGTATCTAATATTCCTATTAAAATGAATATTCCCAGGCCAATCGAATATTATATAACAACTTGCGTACTTTGTAAAATTTATAAATATTACCCACAACTATAACATTATATCAAGTTCACTCCATAATATTAAAAATGATATTTATAGAAAATTTATTTTTATTCCTAAAAATTTGGGTCTTACAACCTCCTCTTCTTATGAAATTTTTGCCCTCAAAATTAGGGTACGTGCACTGGTATGTCAAGAGGTAAGGATACCTTGATTTCATTTGATTCTAACTCCTGTGTCATTTCCTCAACATCGTTGTTTCTCCACAAAACTTTGACTTGAGGTATAACCTCGGGCATAGAATATGTTCCTTCTTATCCAAGATTTGAACAGAACCTCTTCATACGTTAAATCTTCCGCTATTTCGTCCTGGTTCTAACTCAATAATGTGGTTCGGGTCTTCCACATATTTACGTAATATGGATATGTGAAAAACGTTATGAATACTGAGACATACTTGGCAGTAAAGCGAGTCTATAGGCCACGCCTTCCTACCCGATCGAGGATTAAAAATGAGCCAATGAATCGAGGATTGAGCTTTCCTCTCTTTCCAAATCTTGTAACTCCTTTCCATGAAGCAACACGTAACAACACATGATCTCCAATATCGAATTCCACGTCCTTTCGATGAAGATCAGCATAACTCTTTTGTCAATCTTGTGAGGTTTTTATACGTTGTTGGATCATTTGAATCTTTTTCATAGCCATACGTACCAACTCCGGTCCCAACAACGTTGCTTCACCCACCTCATCCCATACAACGCCTTAAATGGAGTCATGTCAATACTTACTTGATAACTGTTGTTGTAGAAAAACTCTACCAATGGTAAGAACTTATCCCAACTTCCCTTGAAGTCAAGGAAACAGAGTCTTAATAAATCTTCCAGAGTTTGAATAGTCCTCTCTAATTGTCCGTCCGTCTGAGGATGATATGTCAAACTAAATCGTAAATCCGTGCCCATAGCTTTTTACAAACTAACCCAAAATCGTGAAGTGAATCTTGGGTCTCGATCAGAAACTATGGATACTGGCATACCATGCAATCTTACAATCTCGTTTATGTACATCTGAGCAAGACGTTCAAGTGTATAAGTTTCGTATTTGTAAAAATGAGCGACTTGGTCAATCTATCAACAATGACCCAAATTGCATCTATGCCTTGAGAAACCTTGGGAAGACCAAAGAATGAAATCCATGGTAATATGCTCCTCACTTCCATTCTGAATTTCAAGTGGTTGCAATGGACCTTTTGGTACTTGATGCTCCTACTCGACTTGTTGACAAGTTAGACACCTTGACATAAACAAATACTATCTCTCTCTTCATATTGCTCCACCAAAATGTATGACAAAGATCATGATACATTTTGGTACTCCCAGGATGGATTGCAAACGTGTGTTTGTGCGCCTCCATCATGATTTTATACTTTAAATCAGGGTCATTAGGAACACAAAGTCTGGAGTTGACTCGAAGTATTCCTTCTTCATCAATTCTCATTACAAGAAATCACACAAAAAATTACGCTAAAATTTGTCACATAAAATTTATTTTTCGTCACTAAAACATTTGGTGACGATTGTTAATCGTCATTTGAGGCCGGCCACCGTATATGAAAGCGTGGTATTAGGTTTATTTGACAATATTTGATGTCGCTACTAAATGTTTTAACTTATGGTGACGATCTACATCATTGTCACTATAATTAATTACTTTTAGTGACGTTAATAGTGTCACTATTTGAATGAAACTTTCGTCACTCTATATTATGTTTCAAATCATCAAAACTTGGTGCATTAAATGATTTAAATCTTTTTTGTCATTAAATGATATTATTTTAATGACGAAAATATGTTACTCTATTTAAATCATCTAATTTTAATGACGACAATATTGTCGTATTTATGATTATTCTTTACATGTTATTATTGTGTTGATCGTCACCAAAAATAAGAAAAATTAATGACTTTACGTAATAATTCGTCACCTAATAATATATTTAATACGACAATTATGTCGTTGTCATTTCATATTTTAAATAATATTACAAAATAATTTGTCACTAAAGAGTTATTTTTTGAGACACATTTTTCAATGTCACTAATTGAATACTTATGGTGGACTAATAATGATAAAATTAGTTGTTGTGACTAAACGAAAAACTATATATAAAATTATAGATCTAGAAATAAGAAAAAAGATCACACCAATAATATTTAACCAAAATAATTGTAATGATAAAAAATACCAATAATAGAATAACTAAATTTTCATTTTCCATCATATTTAACCAAAATAGAAAAATTAGAATCCAAATTATCATCCATTCTACTTAACATCAATAATTTATCAAGTATAACATTCTAAACAAAATATGCAACTTTTTAAATATGACCATAATGAAAGTTCAGAAGTTTTGAACGTCGACAAGCTGATCATGAATTGTTTTCGGCTCTTTCTGTCCCTGAGCTAGTGCTGCCTTAATCAACCATAGGAATTCTGGATTGTTTGCCAACTTGTTATGAATTCTTGAGTTGTACAGTTCTGTCCCCTATACTTGTCTTCATAATTGTTCCTACAACCAAAAAACATGAAATACTGATAAATAACCACAAAACATGAGACCCTTAAAGAAACTATTTAGAAGCGAAACCCAGAGAGGAAAGAGAGGTTCAAAAATTTCCATAGATTCAAAGGACTATATATAATATGCGAAAAATTACAACAACAATCAAGTAGTAAGGCTGAGAAATTATGCAGGGCTAAATTTATATCGTTTTGGATCCATATGCATCTCAAATAGCCCTTAAGTTGGCACGTCTGGAAGGCCTCTCTCCTCTACCTTGTAGTCACTGCATGCACAAGCATTAATCAAACAAAGAGTTTGCATTGCTGTATATGGCCACTACATTCAAGAACAGTGCAAGGATTATCAAAACAATAGACAAAAACTTGTCTTTCCCCGTTGCTATAGAATGACGGTCCCTGCAACCATGGAAATGAATTGCATGTGAATTTGATGTTTGAAAGTTTCTAAACAATAAGTAATTAAAAATCAAAAGCAGCCCCTTTTTTGTTATTATTATCATCATAGCAATTATCCTGTGCATATTGAAACCATAGTCATGACCTATGCCTTGTAAAGTATTTATCACTAAGCTCAATATCATTTTCAGCTAAAGCCTAAACATTGGTTCTACTCAAGTATATTCTATGGATTTTATAAATTTTAGACCAATAAATTTTAAAAGTTTACATCAAAGATAACTTGAACAGAGTTGAATAACAAGGCTCATGGTTTCAATGGAGTTCATTTTTGAAGGAATGAAGGCAATGATATATTTGAGAAAACTTAAAAATGCAATGTGGAAGCCAATAATTTTCTTGGCGAGCTATATTGAAAATTCATATTATTTTTCTCATTCCTCCTCTATTTGTCTACGTAGAGAATTTACCAACTAGGCTAATTGGCACCTTCAGCCTTATCAAGTTTTTCTCCTAGATATAATTTGATTAATTTCATAAGAGGAAACCAAGTAATTACCCATTTCTTAGTTTAACACCAAACACCAAAATTAGTTGCTACTGCAGAATTGCAGGCAAACACACAAACCTGACAAAAGAAAAGCAAATTACAACTGCTTTCTTTCCAAAACCAACTTTCCTGTTGTCTATTTATACCCCAGTGGCCTAATCTCGCATGTATCATACCCTTAGTAAATCCAAGTATTGACATATCAATGTTTTCATGATGTAGGCTTCCCTTTTATAATTCTAATTGATAACATACTGATATCCCAGAAACCTATTAATATTCTGATAATTAAGAAAAGAAAAGGGACGTCAAGAATTTGGAAAACGACTTCATGAACAAGAATCTGGAACTTAGTACCTTCAGTCTATTAAGATAACTTCTCCAGTAAAGATTAAACCCCTTATATGAAATTGGAAAGAACACATGTGCCATGAGAATTACGAGGGTACCCTGCATAAGAATTTAGAAAGTCAATAACTTAATTACTGAAAAATAAATATTAGAAAAGGGAAAGCAACCCTTGCTAGTAGCTCAGAATAATTTTATGCATCTGTAAAGCTATCATGTTTCTAGAACATCACCACGGAAGTCGGACATTTATAAGTGTTATCCAGTAATCAACCTAAATGGTAGACAAGAAAAATTAAGGAAAAAATTATTAAAAAAAATAAGGGGATAGACAAGAAAAAATAATTTAAAAAAAGAAAAAAAAAGTGAGATGCATAAGTTGTCTGGCCAAATTGAGCAAACAAGATAAGCTCTGCATACAAGGAGATGATCAGTTTGTATACCATTAAAGTGGCAAAGATATGCACAAACAAGAACTGGGACTGCAGCGAAAAGATTTAAGAAGGATGATATATCATCAACACTTGGAAACCATTTAGGTGCCTTTATACTTCCTTCTATTAGTTTGTATAATGTTATACCAATTAGTACAACAATAAACAAAACCGCCAGAGCAAATGATATAGCAGATGTGAATCTCAATGAATCTGCAACCACACAAGATGGTGACTTTCACATTAGCAGGTAATATTGTTATGTACCAGGTCAAGGAATTCAGAACATATATCAGGCAGCAATTCTTGCAGTTACAAGTCAATGTAGAAATAAATACTAACCAATCCGTACCTATTTTTGTTTCTCCAGACTTCAAGGCAATCCTACTCTAAATTTTGATTAAAAAACAATAGTGGTTTAAGACTGTTGATTAATCTTTATTCTTTGCTTCCCGTGGAGGACACAAAATGACAAAAAGGGAGGATGAATGACAAAGATTTTTAATCATATAACTAACCCTTCATTTATACAAAGATAGGTTTGATTAAAGTGGGGTGCAGAAAATGATGACAATAAAATAGTTAAATCCTCAAAATAGAAATGTTTTGGCAGGTGTAATAATCTTCCAAATTTTTTTTCTGATTTGGAAAATTTGCATATATTTATTCAGGCCAAGAAAGGAAAAGGAAAAAATATGGGGCATACAAATACAGGTGGTATGTTGGAACAAAAAACCAAAATAAACGAGAAAATCAAATATAAATATTGTATGCATAAACAGTAATTTCGTTCAAGCAACTAAATCATTCAAATTCATCATTTAAGTTAAAAACACTGACTCTATAATCTTCAGAAACACATACGATTAGGCATTTCAAAAAAGGGATAAAAGCATTAATCACCACCAGCCTTCTGATAAACATAGGTAAGGCCACACTTGCCACAGTAGTGCCGGTCAAAATGATTGGCCATGAAAGTTCCGGCGCCACACTCTGCATTCGGACACTCCTTCCTCAGCCTCTGGACCTTTCCAGAATCATCCACCTTGTAAAACTGCAACACCGCGAGCTTCACCTTCTTCTTCTTGTGTTTTATTTCTTTTGTTATCTGATTTCTCAACAAAAAAAAATTAGGGCAAGTAATTTTTGAAGTGAAGCAAAACCAATTAATATAACAAAAGAAATTACGCAGTAGAAAACTACTTACACAAATATATTAACAGAATACAATATAAAAATCAATGATGACAGAGCAGGGATTGATTCGGTGATTCCCGTTTTTGAAGAAGATGGAGATGGTTTAGAGACGATAGAGAGTCGGAGAGCGAGAAAGAAGATGGAGATAGAGATAGTCTATGATGATAATGGCCACGATTATGAGGTAGAGAGTCGATGGCGATGATTAGCATTAAGCAGTGGAGACGACTGACGAGACTGGAGACTGGAGACTGGAGACTGGAGAGTGGAGAGTGGAGAGTGGAGAGTGGAGAGAGACAGAGAGTAGCTAGAGAGTAGAGACGATGGCTGAGTTTTGATTTGGGAATAAATGGATAAAGGTTGAACCCACTACCCAGAACAATTATTTTTAAAATTATTATTTCAAAAACTTTAACATAAATCTAAATTTAAATTTTAGGATATATATCATAAATTAATTATAAAAAATTGAAATATAAATTTTTCGTAGAACAAAAAAAGTAATATTTTAACATTTATAATCTATTTCAAAAAAATCATAATTATTATAATTTTATTTATTATCAATTTATAATATTTTAAATTTAAATTATTGTATTAATAATAATATAATAGTAAATATAACAATAATAATAATAATAATAATAATAATAATAATAATTATAGTTATAATTATAATTATAATTATAATCGATGAAAACAAAGAATGCTCAATTACATAAGGGGGGGAGGTCTTTGACCCAGAACCAACTGATACAATGTCAAGTTATGTCTAAATGTTTAACGGTTAGAGAATGTGGCCAACAATGTTATAATGTTTTATCAGTTATTTTCAACAAATACTTATTATAATAATTATTACTATTACTATAATAATTATTATTATTACTATAATTATTACTATTATTATAATAATAATAATAATTATTATTATTATTATTATTATTATTATTATTATTATTATTATTGTTATTATTGTTGTTATTATTATTACTATTATTATAATTATAATTATAATTATAATAATAATTATTATAATTATTATTAGTATGATTATTATTATTACTATTACTATTACTATTACTATTACTATTATTATTATTATTATTATTATTATTATTATTATAATTATTATTATTATTATTATTATTACTATTATTATTAATTATTATTATTAATTATTATTATTAATTATTATTATTAATTATTATTATTATTAACACCAAAGCTATATTTGAAATGGTAGCCTAGATAAGTAGCTCTATGAAATGTTTTGATATAATTAGTAATCCTTGCAAGATGTTAACAACTAACCCATAGTGCTCTAGTGATCATATGACTAAGGTTTCAAACTTGAGGTTGCGAGTTCAAATAATAAATTATTTAAGAAGTATTTTTAGAATAAAATTAATATTTGAAAACAATAAATAAATTTACATTATTATTTGAATTTTAAGATGTTATAAATTAACTAAGAACAAATTTAAATAAAAAATTGCAGAACAAAGAAGTGTTACTCTAGCATTTGTGATCTATTCAACAAAAAAAATCTTAAATTTTGTATTGTAAATAACATAAAAATTATTATTTAAAATAAAAAATTTATTTTCAACAATTAAATAAAATTATATTATAATTTATAGGTTATAGTCGACTCGTTCAGTATTCAAACTAATTGAATTTTCGATTGTGATTCGATACATATTCAATTGACACGTATTCGAGTAGATATTCAATACATTATTTTATAATATATGCAATGTTAAATAAAATTAGAATAATTAATTAATTATTTTTTTTAATATTGATTTAATATTTGTAAAGTGTAATAATAAATATATATTTTTTAATTTCCAAGTAAAATACTAAGTTCAATTTATAATTATATCTATTATAAAAGTAGTTAGTATGAAGAGACTCAAATTCGAGTTTTTTAAATGCAATTCAAATTCTAGTCGAATTCGAGTATGAATTTAACTTTTTGAGTCGAATATTCCGAGTAACTCTTTGTTCAGTTCAGTTGGACTCGTTTACACTCTTACTTCTAAGTAATTGAAATTGCACTTTTAAAATATTTAGAATTTTTGCTAAAACTAATGAGTAATTTGGGTATTAGTAGTACTAAATAATGTATTGGTTGTCTAACTTGAAACCAATATCATGATAATCGAATTGTAAAAAAAAATTAAGCACATTATATCATTTTATACCAAATGTTTTTAAAAACAAAAGTGTACAATGATAAAAGAAAGATTGGTGATGTCGCTTGGATACAAGTTTGTTTGGAAAATTTTTTACCTCCATATAAAAATGTGACGTTATTTCATACTTTGTCACTAAATATAAGAATTTATGACGAACCAGTGTTGTCACTTATCCACTCATCTAATTAGTGACGCACTATTATCTCGTTATATAAAATTAGTATTTGTGACAATAAAAATTGTCCTAATTTATAAATTTTTCGTCTTTACAAAATTTGCCTCCAAAATTTTCTTAATTTTTTTTGCCTCAAAATAAAATTGTGACGATATTACGTACTTTGTCATTAAATATAAGAATTTATGACGAACCATTTTTGTCACTTATCCACTCATCTAATTAGTGACAAACTATTATCTCGTCATATAAAATTGGTATTTATGACAATACAAATTGTCATAATTTAATATTTTTCCATCTTTAAAAAATTTTCCTCCAAAATTTTTCAGAAAAATTTTGCCTCCAAATTAATAAAATTGTGACGATATTACGTACTTTGTCACTAAATACAAGAATTTATGACAAACCATTTTTGTCACTTATCCACTCATCTAATTAGTGACAAACTATTATCTCATCATATAAAATTGGTATTTATGACAATACAAATTGTCATAAATTATTATTTTTTTGGCTTTAAAAAATTTCCCTCCAAAATTTTTCAGAAAAATTTTGACTCCAAAGAAAATTGTGATGAATTTGTATTTGGCGTCACTAAATGTGAACATTAGTGACGAAATCACATTGTCAATAAATTTTACAAATAATTAATGACAAACTATTATTTTGTCATCTAAAGAAATATTGTGTGACAATAAATACTGTCATCAATTATTACATAATGTCACTAAAAGTCTTCCCTCCAAAATTTTGGTAGGAAGTTCTACCTCCAAAATAACTTGTGACGTAATTTTGTTAATCGTCATCAAATGTGTAAATTAGTGACGATATAAATGATTAATAGTAACAAAGTTAAAGGTCGTCACAAAAATAAAAGTTTTAGTGACGATTATGAATTTCGTAATTATTAATTAACAAATTGTGACAAAATTTTGTCCGTGGCAAAAAATTCGTCATAAAATGTGTGATTTCTTGTAGTGTCTTGCTTTCGGCATAGCACCTTCTTGCACTTTCTTCCTTATACGCATCAGCTCCAGGTCTGTAATTTGAGTAGCTTTAACTTTATCAATTAAAGTTGGTTCTACTCGTATATTCGTCATCATCACATGGGTCCCTGGAGTCTTTAACTCTATCTCCATCCTTTGCAAGTCACACAAAATGGGCCTTTACGTTGGCAATATTGCACTCGTACCCGCATATGATCTTCTACTTTCGATGCGCCGGCTCCGTTAAACTTTTTCGGGATGGTATTGGATGGTATGATCATAATCTTTCAATAGTTCAAGCCAAGCGTCATTTATGTCGCGATGTGAGTTCCTTTTGAGTGAAGAAAAATTTGAGGCTTTTATGATCCGTAAAGATCTCCACTTTCTCCCAATACAAGTAATGCCTCCAAATTTTAAGTGCAAAGACAACAGCTGCCAACTTTAGATCTTGAGTAGGACAATTCCTCTCATATTCTTTGAGTTTCCGAGAAGCATAGGCTATGACTTTCCCATGTTGCATGAGAACACATCCTAACCCTTTGCCTGAAGCATCACTGTAGATGACAAATCCCTCCGAGCCGATGGTATTGTCGAATGAGTCTTGAAATGAGTCTCCTCTTGAGTTCTTGAAAACTCTTCTCACATTCCTCGCTCCAACCGAATTTTGTATCTTTTCGAGTCTGCTGAGTTAGTGGAGTAGCGATTCGAGAAAATCCTTCCACGAATCTCCGATAATAACCAGCTAAACCGAGAAAGCTACGTACTTCGGTCACTGATTTAGGTTGCTCCCAGCTTTGAATTGCTTCAATTTTTGCCGGGTCAACAGATATTCCATGACTTGATACTACGTGCCCAAGGAATGCTACTTCCTCAAGTCAGGATTTTCATTTCTTTAATTTGGCATAAAGCTTATTTTCACGAAGCTTTTGAAGTATCAGCCTCAAGTGTTGCTCATGATCTTCACGACTTTTGGAATATATGAGGATGTCATCAATAAAGATAACCACAAAGTGATCCAAATATTCCTTGAATACTCGGTTCATCATATCCATGAAGGTAGCAGGAGCATTAGTCAATCCAAAAGACATGACTAGGAATTCATAATGCACGTAATTTCTACGGCCGTCTTTGGAATGTCATCAGTTCTAATCTTCAATTGGTGATATCCGGAACGAAGATCAATCTTTGAAAAGAATTTGGCTCCTTGAAACTAGTCAAACATGTCATCAATACGTGGCAATGGGTACCTGTTTTTATGGTGACATGATTCAACTCTCGATAATCAATACAAAGTCGCATACTCCCATCTTTCTTCTTCACGAATAAAACAGGAGCACCCCAAGGAGACGTACTAGGGCGAATGAAACCGATGTCTAACAATTCTTGCAGTTGGGTCTTTAACTCTTGAAGTTCAATAGGAGCCATTCGATATGGGGCTTTAAAAATGGGTTTTGTACCGGGTTCAAGGTCGATACAAAATTCAATTTCACGCTCTGGGGGTAGGCCAGGAAGTTCTTTAGGGAATACGTCAGGAAATTTATTAACAATGGAAATATCATTCAAAACTGACGTATTTTTGTTTAGATCCGTGACATGATCTAAGAAATCTTGACATCCATTTTTCAATAAATGAATTTCTTTATGGCTTGAGATGACAGTGATTGATTTTAATGGTTTGGTTGCTTGAATTCGCATAATAGGTTGGTTAGGAATATGAAAGCTAACAACCTTACGAAAAAAATCAATTTTTGCATGATGAGTAGTTAACCAATCAATCCCTAGAATCACATCAAATGCAAGTATTTTCAATGAAATAAGATCGATGAGGTAATGTGAGGGTACCGATTTGAACCAAACAAGACTTATAAACAGTAGATGTAATGAAGGTTTCTCCCAATGGAGTTTCAATAGATAAGTCAAAGTCTAATTTCTCCGGAGTCAAATTTAAACGTTGAGTGCAAGTAGGAGAAATAAAAGAATGGGTAGAACCGGTATCAAATAAGGTATAGACTTCACTAGAGTTTATGATAAGCTTACCCGTGATGACCTCGTTCGGGTTCCTTGCTTTCTGGGAGGTCACAACAAATGCTCTCCCTTGAACTACCGGCTTTAACTTTTTTGGGATGGCCTTTGGTGCCTCCATCCCAGCTGAAATTGCCTTCCCTAAATGATAAAATCGAGCTAGGTGACCTTCTCTTCCACAATTGTAACACGTTTTTGAATTGCAAGCTTTGATTTGACCGACATGTCCCTCCCCTCCACATTTGAAACATATGATAGGTGGTCGTTCTCCTTCCTTAACAACGGGCGCTGATGCTGACGTCTTTCCCTCATTGTTGAATCTCCTCTTTTTAAAATGTCTATTCCTATTGTTTTGGCCATGATTACCACCGAAGTGGTTACCATTTCTGGCATGTTGATTCCCTCCATGCTTATTGTCACTCTCACGATGCGCCTCATTTGGTATTATCATTTCTTGCGGCTGCTCTCTTTTTGGTTGGGTTGACTCATTATCGCGCTCTAATAAGCGAGCCCTATTAACAACATCCTAATACAAACATTTGTTTATGAGAGATAATATATTGGCGTATCTCGGGTTTCAAACTTCTTAGAAACATTCGCGTCATTCTCTCCTCATTATCAACCAAATGGGGATATGACCGGACAACTCGGCAAACTTAAGCCATTACTATGACACGGTCATGTTGTTTTGCTCCAACTTGATGAACTCTACCTCTTTCATGTGACGAATACTTTCGGGAAATTACTTGTCGTTAAACAATTCTTGGAACTTCTCCCAAGTCATCTTCAATCTGATGAGTTGAGTACGCTTACTGATTCCCACCAATGTCGCCTCGCCATCGCAATAACATGAAGGTGGCAAAGGGAACCTTTTGCTCCTCGGAGCATCCCAAGACATCAAATATCTTACAAATCTGCTTTATCCACATATCCACCTTAAGTGGTTTTGGCTCTCCAAGAAACTCTGGTGGTCCCAGTTCCTTGAACTGCTTAGCGGTGACCGTTCGAGAGTTACTAGTGTTTCCACCTGCATTTTGGATAGGAGCCGCTCTTGCCTGATGTTGCATGAATTACATAAAGCCTCTGAATATTCCATCATTCATCATCTGGTCAGTGTTGTTGTTTGGCTGAGGATTGTTGCCTTCCTGATGCACATTATCCTGATTATTGATCTGTGGAGACTCAACGGTCTCCTGTGCTCCATTGATGTTCTCAACATTCTCAGATGTCATTTTCAAATACTACCACAAAACAAGGGTTAATTAACATATCACATATTATCCCTATACTCTGACCGACCAAATAAATACCAAATAAACTTAGGTAGGTCATACTAGCGAAGGAATTCCCCGTCTCTCCCCTCCTAGTTATTATCTCACATCTCAGCCAGGGATCATATCCCTAAGCTTTGATACCAACTGTGATGCCCCCAAAATAGGTATACATCACCCATCTTGAGTCGCCAAATACATGGTACAAAATTCAAATACAACTTAATTGTACAACAGTCGTGTGAAATACGACAAAACATAATCTAAGAGTTTTAATAAGAATATTGTCACACTATTTAACAGAATAGTGAGGACTACTAATGCTATCATCTGGACCGTCACTCCGTTCTCCGACTAGTCCTGACTACGTTCTCATTTCCTGAAGAGAACAGTGAAAGAAAGGGTGAGCTCAACTAGCCCAGTAAGAAATATTATGACTAAGATAATGCATAATAAATTATCATTAGTCTTCAACAATGTTAAACTAATAAAATATAATAGAAATCAAGTTTAACTGCAGCGGAACAAGCAATCCATTAAAAGAGTCAAGTAGAAAATAAAATCTACTAACTTCTATGATTTAAAAGGTTTTTTGTGATGCCCCCAAAATAGGTATACATCACCTATTCTGAGTCGCCAAATACATGGTACAGAATACAAATACAATCTTAAATATACAACATGAAATGTGAGTTTTTAATACAAATATTGTCTTCAGATGCGATTATTCAAAATCAATGGAGTCCTCATTACATTTATTAACACACTATTTCATAGAATAGTGAGGACTACTAATCTATCATCTGAGCAAATCACTCGTTCCCCGACTAGTCCCTGCTACGTTCTCATTTCCTAAAGAGAACAATGAAAGTAAAAGGGTGAGCTCAACTAGCCCAGTAAGAAATATTATGTCTAAGATAATGTAGAATAAATTATTGTTAGCCTTCAACAGTGTTAAACTGATACAATATAACAAACATCAAGTTTAACTGCAGCGGAATAAGCAATTCATTAAAAGAGTCAAGTAGAGAATAAAATCTACTATCTTCTATTATTTAAAAGGTTTTTTCATCATTTTTATTGCTGAGACTCAGCTTAATAAAAAAACCACATCATCCCTGCACTACGACCAAGGATGTTCATTAGTATGACAACCACAAATTATTCATGCACTACGGGCCAAGGATATTTATGTATTCATCAATGGTCATGATCATGCCAACAACTATCCATCAATGCACTACGGGCCAATGAGGACTTTTACCACATCATTTGTAACATTATGGTTATGATTATCTGCGAATAATCCTGCAGTCATAATCACACCAAGTCCATCTATGCACTACGGGCCACGGATGACTTTCAACATAATATAAACATGGGGATGATGACAATGATATAAGAATTCAATAAAACAAGTTCAAGAATTAATTTATCCGAGGGAACCAATAACGTCCAAATTATCAACATGATCTTTGCTTTGTGGAGTAAAATTCAAGAATGCTCGAGAAGAATATTTCCATGAAAAGATCTTTGGATGAGCGCAAAATATCCGGGATATTCTACTAATTTCATGGAGTATAGAAGCCAAAACTTTAACCAACCGAGTATAATAGAATATATGAAAGCGCAAATGGATTTTCGCTTATGGCGCGATGATCCCGCGTATATAGATCATTTCCACAATTTAATAAGGAATGAATACAAAGGATCATTCACCACGTGCATGTGGTAATCCATATAGGCGAGTTATTCTAACAAAATAATAAAGAAAGGAATAACAAAAGGATTCACCGTGCGTGATAATAGCACGCATGTGTTATTCCCAATGAGAATAATAAAGAATGGAACCGGTCATTAATGCGTAAATACACGAACCGAGATATTAAAATGAATAATAAATAATGGATCCGGTCATGCGTAAGCGCATTGCGATGTGATATTCCAAGCGAATAATAAAGAAGCGGAACCGGTCGAAAGTGAAATTGCACAACAGGATATTCAACGAGAATAATAAAGAATGGAATAATAATAGAATTTCACCATGTATCACGGTAGTCCGCGTGATCTGAGTTATTCTAACGAATAATAAAGAATGGAATAATGAAGTTCTCTTCATGAATACAAAAGAAATAATACCCTTATCTTAGAAAAAAAGCGGATATAGGAGTAGTGAAGTAGCGAGAATACTTTTCTTCTTTCTCTATAGTTTCTCTCTAGAGTTTGAAAGAATTCGTAAGAAATAATGAAGGAATGAGCTTCTATTTATAGGAGAATGGATTGAATAAAGTAACTAATACATGAGCAGTTCGGGATTGATTTACTTTTAAGCAGACGGTCCATATTGATTTACTATGCAAGATTAATAAAATATTCTAATAAAACAAAATTTTTTAAATAAAATATAATATATTCTATTTATAATCTAATAAAATAAATAACTTTATAAAAGTATAATGTTTTTTATAAAAAAGATTTTACTATGCAAATACTATGCAGTAATATGCAACACTATTCATAATAAAATATAATATATTCTATTTTTAGTCTAATGAAACAAATAATTTTATAAAAGTATTCATTTTTATATAAAAGATTTTACTATGCAAAACACTTTGCATAATAGAATATAATATATTCTATTTATAGTCTAATAAAATAAATAACTTTATAAAAGTATTCTGTTTTTTATAAAAAGTTTTTCTATTTTATTACATTAGTAATACTAATAAAAAAATATTTATATATATAATATATATATATATATATAAACTTCTGTGACTTCATAAAAAGACACCTCAATATATTTAACAACATTTATCATCATTATTATAATTCACAATATTAATCGACCAGGTCGTTCCCAAGAAAGAGGGGGCTTTCCAATACGGATTTCTCCCTATTGGCGCGCAATTAGGTGACCAAACCTTTCATTGACAGAACTTTTAGACATCGTTAATATTGCAAATAATGCTATTAATAACTCTGTCATCTCAATTATTGATTTAATAATATATAAAATATCGACAATAATTGAATCAAATAACGTGAGATCTTGTGCAACAATTCTTTCGTAGCAATAATTGAACAAAACTAAGTGACTTCTCACGTAAGCATCAATAATCAATACCGTGTGCTACTATGCAACCACGCCAGACATTCTGTACTTTAACACCGGGTGTTTCAGCGATTAACTGTAAAACTTCCTACCGTTATTTTCATAAAAATATTTTTGTCGTTTTCTCGAATCAATCCGATAATTGGTTAATGAGGGTCCACCAAACGACGTGCTTGAGATTATCTGAATATTCCTCGCTAAAACGAATATTTCCCGACCAATCGAATATTATATAACAATTTCGATACTTTGCAAAATTTATAAATATTACCTGAACTATAACATTATATCAAATCCACACCATAATATTTAAAAAATATTTTGAGAAATTTAAATCTTTATTCATAAAATTTGGGGTCTCACAATCTCCCATCCTTATGAAATTTCGCCCACAAAATTTACGTACGTACCTGGTATGCCGAAGAGATGAGGATACCTTAACTTCATTTTAGATTCTAAATCTTGAGGTATAACCTTTGAGTGTTGAATACGATCCTTCTTATCCAAGATTTTAACACGTATCTCCTCATACGTTAAATCTTCTGCTGTCTCTTCTAGTTCTAATTCAATAATGTGGTTCGGGTCATCCACATATTTATGTAACATCAATACGTGAAAAACATAATGAACATGCAACATACTTGGCGGTAAAACGAGTCTATAGGCCACAGTTCCTACTCGATCGAGGATTTCAAATAGGCCAAAAAAATTGAGGGTTGAGATTTCCTCTATTCATCGACTCTTTCTTTTAGAATAACGCCTTCTTGAACCTTCTTCTTCTTATTCATCAGCTCCAGGTGTGTAATTTGAGTGGCTTTAACTTTATCGATTAAAGTTGATTCTACTCGTATATTTGTTATCTTCACGTGGGTCTCTAGAGTCTTTAACTCTATCTTCATCATTTGTAAGTTATACGAAATGGGTTTTTGTGTTAACAATATTGCACTCGTAAACGCTTACGATCTTCTACTCAATGCGACAGCTACCACGTTCGTTCTTCCATAATGATATTGAATTGTATAGTCGAAATCTTCAACAGCTCGAGTCAATGTCTTTGGCGCATTATACGTTCGTTTTGGTTGAAGAAATATTTAAGGGTTTTAGAAATGGGTTTTGTACTGGGGTCAGTACAAAATTCGATTTCACGCTCTGGGGTAAGCCAAGAAGTCTTCAGAAATACGTCAAGAAATTTATTAATGATAGAAATATAATTCAAAACTGTGACCCTCATCCAAGACTTGGATAGCACGTCACATTGATACCTATCAACTTGCCATTGTCATTCACAGCGTCCCCTATGGAAAGTCTGGCTTAGGTGCATTCCACACAAGGAAGTCAACAACGAAAGGATCGGGGCTTTTTACTTATGGCTTGATATGACAATGATTGACTTTAGTGGTTTGGTTGCTTGAATTCGTATAACAGGTTGGTTAGAAATATAAAAGCTAACAACCTTACGAAAATAATCAATTTTAGCATGATGAGTAGTGAACCAATCGATTCCTCAAATCACATTAAAGGCAAGTATTTTCAAAGAGATAAGATCGACAGGTAACGTGAAAGTGTCGATTTGAATCAAACAAGATTTATAAACAATGGAGGTAACGAAGGTTTCTACTATCGAAGTTTCAACCAATAAGTTAAAGTCTAATTTCTCCGAAGTCAAATTAAACGTTGAGCGCAAGCAAGAGAGATAAAAGAATGGGTAGAACCGGTATCTAATAAGGTATAGACTTCGCAGGAATTTATAATAAACTAACCCGTGCTAACTTTGTTCGGGTCACTCGCTTTTTAAGAAGTCACGAAAAACGCTCTTCCTGAAATCACCAACTTTGTTTTGTCCGTATCCGCCTTTGGTGCCACCGTCCCAGCTGGAATTGACTTTGGTGCATGAAAAAATCGGGCTAAGTGACCTTCTCTTCCACAATTATAACATACTTTTGGATGACATCGCATGCTTTGACCGATATGTCCCACCCTCCAAGATTTAGAAGCATCGTAATCGGTGGTCGCTTCTCCTTCCCTAATAACAAAAATAATGGTCGCGGCGTCTTTCCATCATCGTTAAATCTTCTTTTTGAAATTTCCACTCCTATTATCTTGGCCATGATTACCACCGGCGGTTACCATTCTTGGCATGATAATTTCCCCACTATGGTTATCATTGTTACGATGGTCGTTGCCACCATAGATACAATTATTATCGTGTTGTTGGTCGTTACATTTTGGTTGTCTTGAACTCATTATCGCGCTCCAATAATGGAGCCATATTCACAACATCTGAATATAGACAAAGTTTGTGAGAAATGAGGTATTGACGTATATCGGGTTTCAAACCTCGCAGAAACATTCGCGTCATTCGCTCCTTATTATCGACCGAATAGGAAGCAAATCGGGACAACTCGGCAAACTTGGCTTCATAGTGCAACACGGTCATGTTGTTTTGCTCCATCTTGATGAACTCTACATCTTTCATATGATGAATACTTTCGAGAAAGTACTTGTCGTTGAAAAATTCTTGGAACTTCTCCCAAGTCATCTTCAGTGCGGCAGGTTGAGTACGCTTTATAGATTCCCATCGAAGAATCATCTCTGCTTCGCAAAACATGAAGGTGGCAAAGGGAACTTTACTCCTTGGAGCATCCCAAGACATCAAATATCTTGCGGTCTCCGCTTTATCCACGCCTCACTTTTAAGTGGTTTTGGCTCTCCAAAAACTCGGTGGTCCCAATTCCTTGAACTGCTAGCGGTGACCATCCGAGAGTTGCCAGTGTTTCCACCTGTATTTTGGACAGGAGCCGCTCTTGCCTGATGTTGCATGAATTGCATAAAGCCTCTGAACATTCCATCGTTCATCATTTGGTCAATGTTGTTGTTTGCATGAGGATTATCGCCTTTCTGCTGCACATTATCCTGATTATTGATCTGTGGAGACTCAACGATCTCCTGTGCTCCATTGGTATTCTCAACATTCTCGGATGTCATTTCAAATACTGCCACAAAACAAGGGTTAATTAACATATCACATATTATCCCCATACTCTGACAGACCAATTAAATATCAAATAAACTTAAGTAGGTCATACTAGCGAAAGAATTCCCCGTCTCTCCCCTCCTAGTTATTATCTCACATCTCAGCCAGGGATCATATCCCTAAGCTTTGATACCAACTGTGACCCGCATCCAAAATAGGTATACATCACCTATTCTGAGTCACCAAATACATGGTACAGAATACAAATACAATCTTAAATATACAATATGAGCTGTGAGTTTTAATACAAATATTGTCTTCTAGACAGTATTCAAACTCAATGGAGTCCTCATTACATTTATTAACACACTATTTCATAGAATAGTGAGGACTACTAATGCTATCATCTCGACCGTCACTCCGTTCCCCGACTAGTCCCTGCTACATTCTCATTTCCTGAAGAGAACAATGAAAGTAAAAGGGTGAGCTCAACTAACCCAGTAAGAAATATTATGACTAAGATAATACAGAATAAATTATCGTTAGCCTTCAATGTGTTAATAAACTGATACAATATAACAAACATCAAGTTTAATCTGCAAGTGAATAAGCAATTAATTAAAAGAGTCAAGTAGAGAATAAAATCTACTATCTTCTATGATTTAAAAGGTTTTTTCATCACTTTTATTGCTGAGACTCAGCTTAATAAATAAACCACATCATCCCTGCACTACGGAAAAGGATATTCATTAGTATCACAACCACAAATTATCCATGCACTACGGGCCAAGGATATTTGTGTATTCATCAATGGTCATGATCATGCAAACAACTGTACATCAATGCTACGAGCCAATGAGGACTTTTACCACATCATTTGTAACATTATGGTTATGATTATACCGAATAATCCCTGGTCATAATCACACCAAGTCCATCTATGCACTACAGGCTACAGATGACTTTCAACATAATATAAACATGAGGATGATGACAATGATATAAGAATTCAATAAAACAAGTTCAAGAATTAATTTATCCGAGAACCAATAACGTCCAAATTGTCAACATGATAATCTTTGCTTTGTGGAGTAAAATTCAAGAATGCTCGAAGAATATTTCCATGAAAAGATCTTTGGATGAAGCCTTGAATATCCGTGGATATTCTACTAATTTCATGGAGTATAGAAGCCAAAACTTTAACCAACTGAGTATAATAGAATATATGAAACTGCAAATGGATTTTCGCCCGCTATACGGTAATCCACGTATACAGATCTTTTCCACAATTTAATAAGGAAAGAATATAAAGGATCATTCGCCATGCATGTGGTAATCCACATAGACTGGTTATTCCAACAAAATAATAAAGAATGAAATAACAGAAGGATTCACCATGCGTGCGATAGATCGCATGCAGAATGAGTTATTCCCCAGCAAGTAATAATAAAGAATGGAACTGGTCACGCGTAAGCGCATGCAGACGGTGATATTAAACGAATAATAAATAATGGAAGCGTGTCATGCGTAAACGCATTGCAGACGTGATATTCCCGGCTAATAATAAAGAACGAAATTAGGTCGTGCAAAATTACGCATCAAGCGTGATATTCCAAATGTAATAATAAAGAATGGAATAACAATGAAATTTCACCATGTATGCGATACTTCACATGTACGTGTTATTCCAATGTAATAATAAAAATGGAATAACAACGAGAATTTCACCATGTATCTAGAGTCCATCCGCGTACAAAGTTATTCTAACATAATAATAAAGAATGGAATAACAAAAGTTCTCTTCATGAATACAAAAGAAATAATACCCCTTACCTTAAAAAAACTGGATATAGGAGTAGTGAAGTAGCAAAATACTTTTCTTCTTTCTCTCTATAGTTTCTCTCTCTAGAGTTTCAGTGAAGTCAAGGAATGGGCTTCTATTTATAGGAGAATGAACTGAATAGTAACTAATTCATGAACGGTCCAGATTGATTTACTTTTAAACGGACGGTCCATATTGATTTACTATGCAGTATTAATAAAATATTCTAATAAAACAAAATCTTTTAAATAAAATATAATATATTCTATTTATAATCTAATAAAACGAATAACTTTATAAAAGTATTCATTTTATATAAAAATATTTTACTATGCAAACACTATGCAACACTTTGCATAATAAAATAAAATATATTCTATTTATAGTCTAATAAAACAAATAACTTTATAAAAGTATTACATTTTTATATAAAAGATTTTACTATGCAAAACACTATACATAATAGAATATAATATATTCTATTTATAGTCTAATAAAATAAATAACTTTATAAAAGTATTTTGTTTTATATAAAAAAGTTTTTCTCTGCTTTTATTACATTAATAATACTAATAAAATAAAATTTTTATATATATATATATATATATATATATATATATAAACTTTCGTGACTTCATAAAAAGACACCTCAATATATTTAACAATATTTATCATCATTATTATAATTCACAATATTAATCGACCAGGTCGTTCTCAGGAAAGAGGGGGCTTTCCAATAAGAATTTCTCCCTATTGGCGCACAATTAGGTGACCAAACCTCTCCTTAGCAGAACTTCTAAACATCGTTAATATTGCAAATAATGATATTAATAACTCTGTCATCTCAATTATTGATTTAATAATATATAAAATATCGACAATAATTGAATCAAATAATGTGAGATACTATGCAATAATTACTGTAGCAATAATTGAACAAAACTAAGTGACTTCTCACGTAAGCATCAATAATCAATACCGTGTGCTACTATGCAACCACGCATATTACTATACCTTTAACACCTGGTGTTTCAACAGTTAACGGTAAAACTTCCGCCGTTATTTTTATAAAAATATTTTTGTCGTTTTCTCAATCCGACAATAATTCCGTTGTGGGGTCCACCAATGATTGTGCCATTGTACAAATATTTCTTGCTAAAACGAATATTCCCCGACCAATCGAATATTATATAACAATTTGCGTACTTTGCAAAATTTATAAATATTACCCACAACTATAACATTATATCAAATCCACACCATAATATTCAAAAAAATATTTCGAGAAATTTAAATCTTTATTCATAAAATTTGGGGTCTCACATTTTTCATCACTTTTATCACGAGACTCACCAATATATAATCCATCATCATCCTTTTCACTACTACTTAGGATATTCATTAGTATCACAACTACAAATTATCCATGCACTACGGGCCAAGGATATTCGTGTATTCATCGCTTAGTCATGATCGTACAACAAGCGTCCATCAATGCACTACGAATCAATGAGGACTTTTACCACATCATTTGTAACATTACGATCATGATTATCTTTGAATAATCATTGGTCATAATTATACCAAGTCCATCTATGCATTACATGCCACAGATGACTTTCAACATAATATAAACATGAGGATGATGACATAATTATATCAAGGATATTTCACTAATTTCATGGAGTATAAAAGCCAAAACTTTAACCAATTGAGTATAATAAAGAATGGAATAACAAAAGAAATCACCAGGCATGCGATAGACCGTACAGACAGATATTCCAACAGGATAATAAATAACGGAACCAGGTCATGCGTAAACGCATAGACAGGATATTCCAACAGAATAATAAATAATGGAACTAGGTCATGGGTAAACGAACAGACATGATATTCTAACAGAATAATAAATAATGAAACCAGGTCATGTGTAAACTCACAGACAGGATATTCCAACAGAATAATAAATAATGGAACCAGGTCATGCGTAAACGCATAAACAGGATGTTCCAACAGAATAATAAAAAATGGAATAACAGAAGAATTTCACCATGTATGCGGTACTTCGCATAGACAAGTTATTCCAACATAATGATAAAGAATGGAATAACAGAAGAATTTCACCATGTATGCGGTATTGGCGTAGACAAGTTATTCAACAGAATGATAAAGAATGGAATAATGTAAGAATTTCACCAAGTATAGGTTAGCTCGATATATCGAGTTATTCCAATAGAATAATAAAGAATGGAATAACGTAAGTTCTCTTCATGAATCTGAAAGAAATAATACCCTTTACCTTAGAAGAAAGCCGGATATAGGAGTAGTGAAGTAGCGAATACTTTTCTTCTTTCTCTCTATAGTTTCTCTCTCTAGAGTTTCCAATGAATTCGTAAGAAATAGTGAAGGAATGAGCTTCTATTTATAGGAGAATGGACCTGAATAGTAACTAATTCATGAAATCTGTTCGATTGATTTAATTTTAAACAGACAGATTCATATTAATTTACTATGCAAAGATTAATAAAATATTCTAATAAAACAAAATCTTTTAAATAAAATATAATATATTCTATTTATAATCTAATAAAACGAATAACTTTATAAAAGTATTCTGCTTTTATATAAAAAGATTTTACTATGCAAACACTATACAACACTTTGCATAATAAAATAAAATATATTCTATTTATAGTCTAATAAAATAAATAACTTTATAAAAGTATTCATTTTTTATATAAAAAGATTTTACTATGCAAATACTATGCAAACACTATAAATAATAAAATATAATATATTCTATTTATAATTAAATAAAAAAAAACTTTAAAAAAGTTTTTTGTTTTATATAAAAAGTTTTCTGTTTTATTACATTTATAATAATAATAAAACAAAACTTATCACCTTTATTATAATTCACAATATTAATCGACCAAGTCATTCCCAGGAAAGAGGGGGCTTTCCAATAAGGATTTCTCCCTATTGGCGCGCAATTAGGTGACCAAACCTCTCTCACGGAACTTACAGACATCGTTAATAATGCAAATAATAATATTAATAATTTTGTTATCTCAATTATTGATTTAATAATATATAAAATATAAACAATAATTGAATCAAATAGCGTGAGATCTTATCAAACAATTCTGTGGCAATAATTGAACAAAAGCGAACTTCTCACGTAAGCATCAATAATCAATAACGTGTGCTACTATGCAACCACACATATTCTTTGTACTTTTTAACTTAGGGTGTTTCAGCAGATTAACGATAAAACTTCCGTAGTTATTTTAATAAAAATATTTTTTATCGTTTCTCAATCCAGAAAATAAATTCATTGTGGGGTCTACCAATGATTGTCTTGTCGTCTGAATATTCCCAGGCAATCGAATATTATATAACAACTTGCGTTATTTTGAAAATTTATAAATATTACCTGACTATAACATTATATCAAGTTCACTCCATAATATTAAAAAATGATATTTATAGAAAATTCATTTTTATTTCTAAAAGTTGGGGTCTTACATCAGGGGTTTTAAATTTCTCTGGATAATGAACACCAGGGAATATCCAATGGTCAGCATATGAAACACTTCCATATGTTCCAATCCCTTTGAGAGCATGAATATTTTCCTCCATCTGAAGGACCTTCTTCCTAATATCACCGGTGTCTGGATCTCCTTTGAGATGGGTGCTTTCAGGGTCTTTGTTGGTCGTATCCAACTGAGGTTCTGGATTTGTTTTATCCAAACCTTGTGTCCCTCCTTGTGTAGAGGGTTCTGTATGTAAGACCCCAACTTTTATGAATAAAGATTAAATTTTCTCGAAATATATTTTTGAATATTATGGTGTGGATATGATATAATGTTATAGTTGTGAGTAATATTTATAAATTTTGAAAAGTGCACAAGTTGTTATATAATATTCGATTGGTCGGGGAATATTCATTTTAACAGGGAATATTCGTATGACGACACAATCATTGGTGGACCCCACAATGGAATTATTGTCGGATTGAGAAAATGACAGAAATATCTTTTTATTAAAATAACGGCAGAAGTTTTACCGTTAACTATTGAACCACCCGATGTTAAAAGTACAGTAATACGCGTGGTTGCATAGTAGCACACAGTATTTATTATTGATGCTTACGTGAGAAGTCACTCAGTTTTGTTCAATTATTGCTACAGTAATTGTTGCATAATATCTCACGTTATTTGATTCAATTATTGTCGATATTTTATATATTAGTAAATCAATAATTGAGATGACAAAGTTATTAATATTATTATTTGCAATATTGACGATGTCTAGAAGTTCTCACAATGAGAGGTTTGGTCACCTAATTACGCCGCCAATAATGGGAGAAACTTATTGAAAAGCCCCTTTCCTGAAACAATCAAGATTGTTAAATATTGCAAATTATAATAATAATGATAAATGTTGTTAAAATATTGAGAAATTTTTATGAAGTAATTGTGTAAATTTTACTTATTTTATGGATCTCCATTTACCCATTTTTCAAAATAATCGGAAGGAAGTTATAATATATATATATATATATATTATATATATATATAATATATATATATATATAACAACAGAGTAGTGCATATAAAGAACACAGGTTAATTACTTTACAAACAAACTAAAAATTAAAGTGACTTACAAATTAACTCAGAACATTTAAGAAGAAAGAGAAGGAGGGGTTAAGATGGGCTAAACAGCGGTAGAAACCAAAGTTGTCTTTCTATGTTTCGAAGTCTGTTTTGCTAACTGAGTTCGGTTTCCTTTTATAGAATAAGGAAAGGAACTATTACAAAGTTACTATTACAAAATGAATCATTACAGACAAACAACTGTAGATGAATAGTGCTAACTTTTGACTAAATACATATACTTTCGGCTACTTTAGACCAAGAGGCCGACAACTTTTGACTCAGCAGATGCTTTCGGTGGAAAAGAGAGAGCATCTTTTGACTTTAAAAGTTAAGGCAAAAGGCTGATGTTGAAATTTGCTTTGATTGGAAAAGCGCATTCTTCCGGTGAGCTCTGAGGGTAGGTGTATGTATGTATTGCGGGGTCAAACAAATGGGTCCTGAGCATCCTGTAGATCGATGGTGCCATATGGATCATACTGACCATCATCATCTGCAAACTGGCTGACTGAAGCAGAGGAAGAGGAATGAACATAAGCTTCCTCATGTAACTCATCAATTCTTTTATTAAGTTCTTGGGCAATTAATTTCAATTCTTTACAGGAACAATTCTTGAAATCGAAATGTCACGAGAACCGTATTTAACGAAAGAGGGGGTGATTTTTGACTCTTTGGGTTTTGACTCTTTTGATTGACTGGAAGGTTCTTTGGACGAGACTGGAAGAACCTTAAGAGGGACGGTGGGAAATTCTAACTAAACTTGACTAACAATCCTATTAACATCAAATTTATCCCACCATTTGATGAAGAATTATCGAGAGAGAAGAGGGAATGGTTCACAAAGGGTACAGGAATTCGCCAAATTGAATTCTTGACCAAGAGGAGTGGTTACTTTGGTTGGGGTTTTAATGTCATATTGCCATTTAAGAATCCAGGGAATCTTATATTTACTAACAAATTGAAGAATGATAGGGACGCCGTCATACTTTGGATTGTATTTACTATGGTTGCAAAAATGACTGAGCTGAACTTTCAATGGTTCAAGAAGGAGATTATAAGTGGAACCAAACCTCATCCACCAGTGAGAGAACCAATGGGGAAACTAGCTTTTGAACTTATGATCGAACTGGAAAAACCATGAATGACTGTTTGACTCATTTTGAAAAAGGAAAACTCTATATCAGGCTTCCATATAATCATAATAACAATAAGAGTTATCCTGATTAGAAAGTTGCATAAGGTCAGATGGATGTTTTCCCCAATCAGATATTAAAATGAACTGTTTAATATACAATGAATGATAAAGTACTTTGGTTTTATAATTATTAGCATAAATGGGTTTAACAAAGATTGACTCGGTTTCAACAAGGATATCCTTATAATACACAAGGGATTTATAAGGAAGCAAGGCGAAAAATGCCATCCGTAAAGGAAAAATGACCGACCAATTTAATCGGTCATCTTTAGGTTTCATATGAGGTTCAATATGAAACAGGTGAGTTGTCCATTTGAGCATATACTCAGAAGGAGGATTACTGGGGTTTGAAATGGAAGCTTTTGACTGGAAAGGGTCAACCGGAGTTGGGTTACTAGCTAAGGCTGAACTGTAAGGCTTGGGAATTGTACTAAGACTGGTAAATTTGTTGGTGGTTTGATAAATTGGGTTAACTGGATGAGGAACCAAGGTTCCTTTTGGTTGATTACTTGGGCCAGTAGGTTGTTAGGTAAAGGGTACCTAATCCACTCTAAAACTTTGTTCAATGGCTTGTAATTGATTACTAGACGAGGTACACCTCTCTCATTTTCTGCTTCGTTGTTAACATAAAAGGCGGGACATGACCATGGGGATTTACTAGGCTTAGTTAAACCTTTACTAAGAAGATCATTAATCTCCTTTTTGCATAACTCCATTTGTTCGTGATTCATTTGTATTGGCCGAGCCTTAGTAGGAATCAGGTGCTCTTTGAATTTCTTAGCGTAAGGGAGCCTTACAACATGCTTCTTTCGATGCCAAAAGGTATTAGGAGAATCAGAACAAAGGTTGTCTTTTAAATAATTTTTAATTCTTGAATTTTTTCTTGAACTTCTTTACTTTGAAGTTGTTCTTCTACGCGTTTGTAATTAATATCTTATTTTAAGAAATTTAAATGGGTAGATTTACAATTCAATAAATTTAATGATTTGGAAATGGATTCTTCTTGAATAAATTTTAAATATCTTTCTTTGGGTTTAATAAGAAATTTAAACGTTATCCTTTTTCCTAAATGTTTATAGCTTAATCCTTCATTACTGGTAGTAAAAGGATAAAGTAAATATATAAATGGTAACCCTAAGATGATCTTATCAGTAAGATTGCGGATTAAAATGAATGATGTTTTAAAACACATATTATCTTGACAGATATGAACCTTAGGCAGTTTATATTTTATTTCCATTTGACTACCATTAGCCGAATTTAATTTTTCATTAGTTTTCTTATAGAATTTAGTTTGGATTAGACCTTCTTGAATACAATTAAGATCCGCACCAGTGTCTACTAGGGCAGGGAGTTGTATCAAAAAGGTTTTATCAACAACTAAGTTAATGGAGATATACCATTTTTGAATGGTGATATCTTTAATTTGTTTAAGAGAAAGACCTTGGACAAAGAGATCTGGCTCTTCTTTAGTTCCAGATGACTCAGGCTCATCGTGATCTTCATCACTAGAGGAAGAATCATGGACTTGAAGATCAGATTTTTTGTCATCAAACTCTTTTCTTAAATTAGAAACTTCCAATTTTAAGTTAGTAATTTCCTTTTTTAGTTTATTGACTTCTTGATTCAATTCTGGAAGGGTAACTTCCTTAACTGGAGTTTTAAATCTTTTAAGAGTTTTATTAAGACTAAATACTGGTTTTTCTTTAGCTTTAATAATTTTATCCTTAACTCTATTGTCTTTAGTTGATAAATCTTTTAACTGTTTAGTGTACTGAGATTTTAACTCAGGATCATAAATCTTATTAATTATATCAATTAGCAAAGAACTTTCTTCGTCTTCTTTTTTGATTACATTAACTTGCTTATTGCAACACTTTTCATTGCAATTGTTAGCACAAATAGTGATTTCGTCATTATCACTATCTGTTTCGTGGTTACTAGTACTGCTATTAGATGAATGAGGAATATCAGAACCTTCATCATTACTGACATTGTTCTTTATTCTCATCAATTCTAATAGTTGTTCAGTATCTTCACTAGAAATATTTAATTGAGACAATTTCTTCTTAATTTTGCACTCATTTTTGTAATGCCCTTTCTGCCCACAATTGTGGCAAATAATTTTACTTTTGTCAAATTTTCTAGACGATTTCCTATTATATTTTTTATTTGTTGACTTAGGTTTATTATAATATTCATCTTGATTTTTATCGTTCTTCTGACTGCGTTTTTGTTTATGACGTTTGTGACTTCTATGATGATCAATATGTTTATGCATATGCTTCCTTCTTGAGGGAGCAACTGGAGGTAAACCATATTGCTCACAGAACGTGCCTAACTCATATTTGGCTTTTTTCTTATCTTTATTAGCTTGTATAGCTAATTTAAAATCAATACACATTTTTAATCCAATCTTTTGAATATAACTGATTATGTCACCATAAGTCAGGTTATCATAATCAATATACCCTAAATTTTTACTCAGCTCTTCTCTGACTTTATGAGCGAATAATGAAGGTAAACCATTGACAAATTTCTCTTTCCAGAATGGTTTATTGCTATCATTTTGCATCATAACTCGAGAGGTAAATACATCCTTGTACCATCTAAAATCGCTTAGAGTGGGACAAGTGAGATTACTAAGCTGATCGTGGATTCTCTCAGTAATATTACAGGGAGTGCCAACAAAATGTTTAATTATTGTAAATATTAAAGTATTGACTCCATCAGGTGGACCAATACCGACATCTTCATCAAAGATGGGATTGCCGTCATCGTCTAACTGGACATCATAAATTATTGATAATCTAGTATCTTCAGTGTGATGCTTTTCCCACCAAGACCTGAGAATACCAGTGAATCCACTTGCTAATAACTCAACAATATCTGGCTGAGTCAGATTATTGAACTTAGTTATATAGCTATTTGCTACCATAGACATGTGATTTAATTTGTTTAAAATTTCTTGTTCACTGAAACCATCTATGTTCCATTCATAAATTTTATTGGATGAAACAGAGAATTGTTTATCTAGATTTCTCTCTTCGAATTGGAGATCCGGAGGAGTAGGTCTAGTATACCAATTTCTGGTTATCTAGCATTTTTAACTGTTAATTTATTTAACTGATCATTAAAATCTGCAATGCAAACAAGATGTCGTAATGATCCGATTGCTCTACCGCTTTCAATATCAGTTTCAACTTGATCAATAATAGCAATAGTGCCACTCGAACTGGGTTCAATTTTTAATTTTTTAAATAACTTATCAATTGAACGAACAAGTTCGCCATCATTATTAGGTAGACCTAATTTAATCCTATTTTATGGTAATTTTAATAGAGGTTGTTCAATTTTTGAATCTGGTTTTTTAATAGTGGTTTCTTCAAACTTTTCTTCAATTCTATCTAGCTGTCTTCCCACGGTTGCTAGATATTGATTATTAAAATTTAATTGTTCAATAATTTTTTTATCATCTTTATTACCATCCGAAATCTTAAAAGGACTGGCAATAACAGACGTATTTTTAACTGAAAGTAGGACATTTTCTAGCGGGGGATGACTAGAAGAGACTTTTGACTTATCTTCCTTAATCCATTTAGTTTTGGTTATAACATTACATTTACCTTGATACTGATCATACCAATCGTAAAAATTAATGTTTATCTTTTCACTGTTAATAAATCGTTTCCATCTATTAACAATTTTATCTCGTTATTTTTCAAACGGGTGATTAGAACGAAATAAATGCCTTTTCTCTTTATTAGATTTGGAATTAAAATCTTTAACAAGATTGTCCAAATCTAATATGAACTCTTTTTTAATAACTCTTAATTGATTGTTAATCAGAATCTCAAAATCTGACTGAGTTGGGTATTCAGAAGGGGTAGGAGAAGAAGAATCTTCCTCCTCTACAAGGTCCTTTTGAATATAGCAAGGGTGACTAGCTTGACCTTGATTAAGGATACCTTTTAATTTAATATCCCTAACAGAAGGGTTACTAAGTACTTGATATCTCTTGAGTGTGAAAATCAAGGCTACCAAGAACTAGTAAAATCTTCTATAATAAGCTCGGTCTTCTAAACGCAACAAAACTTATTTTGACCTTCCATCTGAAAATTGTTTAACATTTTCAATATTTAATAAATTGTTAACTACAGGTTGTTGGGTTATTTCACTGGGTAAAGTCCATTGACTAGGTAACGTAATATCCTTCCAGAGGATGGTTCTCGGGATCTGAATATTAGCATCATTAGTTGAACTTTGGATTAATACAGTTTGATCCTTAGGACTTTTATTTAGAGCATGAACGTTTAAATTCGTTTTCATGGTCTTATAATAAATCCTGTAAATCAAAGCTATGGGCTGAGAACCCTCAATCATCTGAGTAATTTCTCCAGCAGTTTTAATGTTTAATGTCAAAGCTTTTCATAAATGTTGATCACTTAGGCTTAATGTGAAATCAGGAAAGCAATTAAAATGGATAGGTCCATTGTGCAAACTTGATTCCATAGCACCAATCATACTCGGATAATAAATCAGGGATCTAAAGATCTCCTAGATGAGGTGAGATACTTGAAATAATTCCTTTAATATTTAATGGTTTAACTGCAACTTGAACTAGACCGATGTGAATAAAATTATAACCTTTCTTCCTATGTTTTTTGATAACATCAGGAGATAAAAGACTACAATTTTCATATTCTTTATTAATTGCATAAACTTTTTCAATAGTTTTAACATTATAATCTGTTTTAAAATTATCTAAAAAGGTTGACTGGTAAATTTCTTTAGGGGAAACCCTAGGTATGTTCCAATTGTGTAAAGCTTGGTGATATTTTCAAAATTGTGTTGTTTCTTGATTAACTATATCGTGTACTGGGCAAAAGTTGACCTATTACTAGTGAGGAGTTTGACCTAAATAATCTACTCATCTTTTACCAATTTCAAAATAAATTTTTATATAATGTTTTTCCATTCATACCCTCTTACCTTAAGTAGACTCTTACCTATGTTCTATAACCCAACATTGCTCACCCAAGAGACTTACAAAGGTTAGACACGAACTAGGTGGACTACAACAAGTTAGGTGACTTAGGAATAAGAATAAAAGAGAAATTTTGAAACAGTAAGTAGATGAACAAATTAACTTAGATCTTACAGGCAACTAGAACACAAACAACATGCTTAAGCAAGCAAGCGTGGACTTGAAGGTCGCTTACTGAAAAGCAGATTCTTCCGACCGAGCTACCGCAGGGGCAGGTGCATGTGATTGGGGGTCGAGCAAATGGGTCCTGATCATCCTGTAGATCGATGGTGCCATATGGATCATACTGACCATCATCATCTGCAAACTGGCTGACTGAAGCAGAGGAAGAGGAATGAACATAAGCTTCCTCATGTAACTCATCAATTCTTTTATTAAGTTCTTGGGCAATTAATTTCAATTCTTTACTGGAACAATTCTTGAAATCAAAATGTCACGAGAACCGACGAACCAAGAGGGGTGATTTTTTGACTCTTTGGGTTTTGACTCTTTTGATTGACCGGAAGGTTCTTTGGGCGAGACCGGAAGAACCTTAAGAGGACGGGAAATTCTAACTAAACTTGACTAACAATCCTATTAACATCAAATTTATCCCACCATTTGATGAAGAATTATCGAGAGAGAAGAGGAATGGTTCACAAAGTGCAGGTGAATTTGCCAAATTGAATTCTTGACCAAGAGGAGTGGTTACTTTGGTTGGGGTTTTAATGTCATATTGCCATTTAAGAATCCGAGGAATCTTATATTTACTAACAAATTGAAGAATGATAGGAACGCCAAATCATACTTTGGATTGTATTTACTATGGTTGCAAAAATGATGAAATTTGAACTTTCAATGGTTCAGAAGGAGATTATAAGTGGAACCAAACCTCATCCACCAAAGGAGAGAACCAATGGGAAACTAGCTTTTGAACTTATGATCGAATCGGAAAACGATGAATATTTGTTTGACTCATTTTGAAAAAGGAAAACTCTATATCAGGCTTCCATATAATCATAATAACAATAAGAGTTATCCTGATTAGAAAGTTGGATAAGGTCAGATGGATGTTTTCCCTAATCAGACATTAAAATGAACTGTTTAATATACAATGAATGATAAAGTACTTTGGTTTTATAATTATTAGCATAAATGGGTTTAACAAATATTGACTCGATTTCAACAAGGATATCCTTATAATACACAAGGGATTTATAAGGAGCAAGGGGCTAGAAATGCCATCTAGAAGGAAAGAACTGGGCGACCAATTTAACTGGGTCATCTTTAGGTTTCATATGAGGTTCAATATGAAATAGGTGAGTTGTCCATTTGAGCATATACTCAGAAGGAGGATTACTGGGGTTTGAAATGGAGGCTTTTGACTGGAAAAGGTCAACCGGAGTTGGGTTACTAGCTTAGGCTGAACTGTAAGGCTTGGGAATTGTACCAAGACTGGTAAATTTGTTGGTGGTTTGATAAATTTGGTTAACTGGATGAGGAACCAAGGTTCCTTTTGGTTGATTACTTGGGCCAGTAGGGCGACCCGGACCACGAGAGGACGATGCTCCTCTTATACTCATGATGGACAGACAGTACCTGTATTAATAAATTCTCGAGTGAGAAAATCAGGAATTGAATTGTTACTGCCTTTAATGTACTCAATCTCAAAATCAAAAATGCTTAATAGGGCTTGCCATCTAGCAAAGGAATGTTTAGAGGCTACGTTTTCAACATCTTTTTCTAAAACATATTTTGCTGATTTGCAGTCAATGCTAACTAAAAACTTTTGATTTAATAAGTCACTTTGAAATTTGTTAATACATAATACTAAAGAAAGTATTTCTTTTTTAATAGTACTATACTTTAACTGTGTAGTATTCCATGCACCGGAATGAAAGCGAATAATTTGTTCGGGAGAATTGAATGTTAACTTTTGCTTTAAAATACCTCCGAAGCCAATGTCAGAGGCATCAGTCTCAACGATCTTAAAAGCAGAGTCGTTGGAGATGCCGAGGCAAGGCAAAGCCTTAACATATCTTTTAACTTGCTGGATGATAGAAGTATGAATGTCAGTCCAAGGGGGAGGATTGTCTTGCAAACGCTGAAAGAGAGGTTTACAAATCTTCTCGAGGTTTTTATAGAACTTGCCAATATAATTGAAATGAGCCCGTAAACCTCTCAGAGTTGGGTTTTATTGGTAATCTTATTCGGGAATCACAAAGAAATTGAATATCTCTATCAATAGGCTGTATGAGTCCGCGATAAATATTTAAACCAAGAAACCGAACTTTAGCTTGAAACAAGCTGCATTTGGAAGGTGAAAGCACAAGTCCATTATCTTTAACTGTTTTGAAGAACGATTTTAAATATTTGGTGTGTTCTTCAATGGAATTGGAAAAAATGAGAATATCATCAATGTAGACGACAATAAAATGACTGAAAGGGTTCAAAATGTCATTGAGAATATTCTGAAATTCACTGGGAGCATTTTTTAGGCCAAATGCCTGGACATTCCATTCATAGTGACCGAATGGGGTAGTGAATGCTATTTTGTACCTATCATCTTGGTGGATTGCAACTTGCCAGAAACTAGATTTAAGGTCAAATTTACTGAAGATAGTGGCATTACTCAAACGGTTAATGAGTTCATCTTTGTTAGGTAAAGGGTACCTAATCCACTCTAAAACTTTGTTCAATAGCTTGTAATTGATTACTAGACGGGGTACACCTCTCTCCTTTTCTGCTTCGTTGTTAACATAAAAGGCGGGACATGACCATGGGGATTTACTAGGCTTAATTAAACCTTTACTAAGAAGATCATTAATCTCCTTTTTGCATAACTCCATTTGTTCGTGATTCATTTGTATTGACCGAGCCTTAGTAGGAATCAGGTGCTCTTTGAATTCCTTAGCGTAAGGGAGCCTTACAACATGCTTCTTTCGATGCCAAAAGGCAATAGGAGAATCAGAACAAAGGTTGTCTTTTAAATAAGTTTTTAATTCTTGAATTTTTTCTTGAACTTCTTTACTTTGAAGTTGTTCTTCTACGCGTTTGTACTTAATATCTTCTTTTAAGAAATTTAAATGGGTAGATTTACAATTCAATAAATTTAATGATTTGGAAATGGATTCTTCTTGAATAAATTTTAAATATCTTTCTTTGGGTTTAATAAGAAATTTAAACATTATCCTTTTTCCTAAATGTTTATAGCTTAATCCTTCATTACTGGTAGGAAAAAGGATAAAATAAATATATAAATGGTAACCCTAAGATGATCTTATCAGTAAGATTGCGGATTAAAATGAATGATGTTTTAAAACACATATTATCTTGACAGATATGAACCTTAGGCAGTTTATATTTTATTTCCATTTGACTACCATTAGCCGAATTTAATTTTTCATTAGTTTTCTTATAGAATTTAGTTTGGATTAGACCTTCTTGAATACAATTAAGATCCGCACCAGTGTCTACTAAGGCAGGGAGTTGTATCGAAAAGGTTTTATCAACAACTAAGTTAATGGAGATATACCATTTTTGAATGGTGATATCTTTAATTTGTTTAAGAGAAAGACCTTGGACAAAGAGATCTGGCTCTTCTTTAGTTCCAGATGACTCAGGCTCATCGTGATCTTCATCACTAGAGGAAGAATCATGGACTTGAAGATCAGATTTTTTGTCATCAAACTCTTTTCTTAAATTAGAAACTTCCAATTTTAAGTTAGTAATTTCCTTTTTAGTTTATTGACTTCTTGATTCAATTCTGGAAGGGTAACTTCCTTAACTGGAGTTTTAAATCTTTTAAGAGTTTTATTAAGACTAAATACTGGTTTTTCTTTAGCTTTAATAATTTTATCCTTAACTCTATTGTCTTTAGTTAATAAATCTTTTAACTGTTTAGTGTACTGAGATTTTAACTCAGGATCATAAATCTTATTAATTATATCAATTAGCAAAGAACTTTCTTCGTCTTCTTTTTTGATTACATTAACTTGCTTATTGCAACACTTTTCATTGCAATTGTTAGCACAAATAGTGACTTCGTCATTATCACTATCTGTTTCGTGGTTACTAGTACTGCTATTGGATGAATGAGGAATATCAGAACCTTCATCATTACTGACATTGTTCTCTATTCTCATCAATTCTAATAGTTGTTCAGTATCTTCACTAGAAATATTTAATTGAGACAATTTCTTCTTAATTTTGCACTCATTTTTGTAATGCCCTTTCTGCCCACAATTGTGGCAAATAATTTTACTTTTGTCAAATTTTCTAGACGATTTCCTATTATATTTTTTATTTGTTGACTTAGGTTTATTATAATATTCATCTTGATTTTTATCGTTCTTCTGACTGCGTTTTTGTTTATGACGTTTGTGATTTCTATGATGATCAATATGTTTATGCATATACTTCCTTCTTGAGGGAGCAAATGGAGGTAAACCATATTGCTCACAGAACGTGCCTAACTCATATTTGGCTTTTTTCTTATCTTTATTAGCTTGTTTAGCTAATTTAAAATCAATACACATTTTTAATCCAATCTTTTGAATATAACTGATTATGTCACCATAAGTCAGGTTATCATAATCAATATACCCTAAATTTTTACTCAAATTCTTCCTCGACTTTATGAGTGAATAATGTAGGTAAACCATCGATAATTTCTCTTTCCAGAATGGTTTATTGCTATCATTTTGCATCATAACTCGAGAGGTAAATACATCCTTGTACCATCTAAAATCGCTTAGAGTGGGACAAGTGAGATTACTAAGCTGATCGTGGATTCTCTCAGTAATATTACTGGGAGTGCCAACAAAATGTTTAATTATGGTAAATATTAAAGTATTGACTCCATCGGGCGGACCAATACCGACATCTTCATCAAAGATGGGATTGCCGTCATCGTCTAACTGGACAGCATAAATTATTGATAATCTAGTATCTTCAGTGAGATGCTTTTCCCACCAAGACCTGATAATACCAGTGAATCCACTTGCTAATAACTCAACAATATCTGGCTGAGTCAGATTATTGAACTTAGTTATATAGCTATTTGCTACCATAGACATGTGATTTAATTTGTTTAAAATTTTTTGTTCACTGAAACCATCTATGTTCCATTCATAAATTTTATTGGATGAAACAGAGAATTGTTTATCTAGATTTCTCTCTTCGAATTGGAGATTCGGAGGAGTAGGTCTAGTATACCAATTTTTGGTTATCTAGCATTTTTAACTGTTAATTTATTTAACTGATCATTAAAATCTGCAATCAAACAAGATTTAATGATCCGATTGACTCATCGCTTTCAATATCGGGCTTCAACTTGATCAATAATAGCAATAGTGCCACTCGAACTGGGTTCAATTTTTAATTTTTTAAATAACTTATCAATTGAACGAACAAGTTCGCCATCATTATTAGGTAGACCTAATTTACTCTTATTTTCTGGTAATTTTAATAGAGGTTGTTCAATTTTTGAATCTGGTTTTTTAATAGTGGTTTCTTCGAACTTTTCTTCAATTCTATCTAGCTGTCTTCCTACGGTTGCTAGATATTGATTACTAAAATTTAATTGTTCAATAATTTTTTTATCATCTTTATTACCATCCGAAATCTTAAAAGGACTGACAATAATGAGGATTTTTAATCGAAAGTAGGATGCTTTCTAAGCGGGGATGACTAGAAGAGACTTTTGACTTATCTTCCTTAATCCATTGAGTTTTGGTTATAACATTACATTTACCTTGATACTGATCATACCAATCGTAAAAATTAATGTTTATCTTTTCACTGTTAATAAATCGTTTCCATCTATTAACAATTTTATCTCGTTATTTTTCAAACGAGTGATTAGAACGAAATAAATGCCTTTTCTCTTTATTAGATTTGGAATTAAAATCTTTAACAAGATTGTCCCAATCTAATATGAACTCTTTTTTAATAACTCTTAATTGATTGTTAATCGGAATCTCAAAATCTGACTGAGTTGGGTATTTAGAAGGGGTAGGAGAAGAAGAATCTTCCTCCTCTACAAGGTCCTTTTGAATATAGCAAGGGTGACTAGCTTGACCTTGATTAAGGATACCTTTTAATTTAATATCCTTAACAGAAGGGTTACTAAGTACTTCAGTATCTCTTCGAGTGTGAACTGAAGGCGCTGAAGAACTAGTAAAATCTTCTATAATAACTGGTCTTCTAGTACGCTCAAAACTTATTTTGACAGTTTTATCTAAAAATTGTTTAACATTTTCAATATTTAATAAATTGTTAACTACAGGTTGTTGGGGTATTTCACTGGGTAAAGTCTATTGACTAGGTAACGTAATATCCTTCCAGAGGATGGTTCTCGGGATCTGAATATTAGCATCATTAGTTGAACTTTGGATTAATATAGTTTGATCCTTAGGACTTTTATTTAGAGCATGAACGTTTAAATTCGTTTTCATGGTCTTATAATAAATCCTGTAAATCAAAGCTATGGGCTGAGAACCCTCAATCATATGAGTAATGTCTCCAGCAGTTTTAATGTTTAATGTCAAAGCTTTTAATAAATGTTGATCACTTAGGCTTAATGTGAAATCAGGAAAGCAATTAAAATGGATAGGTCCATTGTGCAAACTTGATTCCATAGCACCAATCATACTTGGTTAATAATTCAGGAATTTAGCATCTCTGAGACAGAGGTAGATACTTGAATTAATTCCTTTAATATTTAATGGTTTAACTACAACTTGAACTAGACTGATGTGAATAAAATTGTAACCTTTCTTCCTATGTTTTTTGATAACATTAGGAGATAAAAGACTACAATTTTCATATTCTTTATTAATTGCATAAACTTTTTCAACAGTTTTAACATTATAATCTGTTTTAAAATTATCTAAAAAGGTTGACTGGTAAATTTCTTTAGGGGAAACCCTAGGTATGTTCCAATTGTGTAAAGCTTGACTGATATTTTCAAAACTATGTGTTTCTTGATTAACTATATCAGGTACGGGGGGCAAAGTTGACCTGTTACTAGCTGAGGAGTTAGACCTAAATAATCTACTCATCTTTTACCAATTTCAAAATAAATTTTTATTCAATGTTCTTCCATTCATACCCTCTTACCTTAAGTAGACTCATACCTATGTTCTATAACCCGACACTGCTCACCCAAGAGACTTACAAAGGTTAGACACGAACTAGGTGGACTACAACAAGTTAGGTGACTTAGGAACAAGAATAAAAGAGAAATTTTGAAATAGTAAGTAGATGAACAAATTAACTTAGATCTTACTGGCAACTAGAACACAAAAAATATGTCAGGTACGGGGGGCAAAGTTGTCCTGTTACTTGCTGAGGAGTTAGACCTAAATAATCTACTCATCTTTTACCAATTTCAAAATAAATTTTTATTCAATGTTCTTCCATTAATACCCTCTTACCTTAAGTAAACTCATACCTATGTTCTATAACCTGACACTGCTCACCCAAGAGACTTACAAAGGTTAGACACGAACTAGGTGGACTACAACAAGTTAGGTGACTTCGAAACTTAGAAAGACTCTGAGTTCTTTCTCAGACGAATCTTTGGTTTCTACCGCTGTTTAGCCCATCTTAACCCCTCCTTCTCTTTCTTCTTAAATGTTCTGAGTTAATGTGTAAGTCACTTTAATTTTTAGTTTGTTTGTAAATAATTTTCAATTATCAATAAAATTATATATATATATATATATATATATATATATATATATATATATTTAGAACATGTGTGTGGGTGGTGGTGGTCCCGGTGGATGATTTTGGCGGGATGTAATGTTGTTTTTCAAAGCTTGACCGTGACGCCCCCAAAATAGGTCCATTCCACCCAACCCATTCTGAGTCGCCAAATACATGGTACAGAAATAACTACAACTTTATTAATACATTTGTCGTGCAAAATACGACAACATATATACTGTGAGTTTAAATACAATTATTGTCTTCTAGACAATATACATACCCAAATAAATCCCCATCATAATTATTGATACATCATTTTACAAAATGGTGAGGACTACTAAACAACTCTCCCTAGAACTTTCATTCCATACCCCGACTCGTACTCGTTATATTCTCGCCTCCTGAGAAGAAAAATGGAACAAAAAGGAAAAGGGTGAGCTCGACTAGCCCAAAGAAGAATATTATGACTAAGATAATATACAACAAAATTATCGTTAGTCTTCAACAGGAAAAAATATAATAGAATACAATAGACAACAAGTTTTAAATCAATATTCGCAGCGAAAATAATAATTCATTAGAAGAGTTAAGTAGAGAATGCAAACTACTATCTTCTATGTATGAATTTTAAAGTTCATCGTCTATTTTTATCCCTGTAACATCAATCAATATATATATGAGATCAAATATTCATCCTTGCACTACAGGCCAAGGACATTCACCAGTTGGTCATGTTCATCTAAACACCTGTTCATCTTTGCACTACGGGCCAAAGATATTCATCAGAAATCATTCATCTTTGCACTACAGGCCAAAGATATTCATCAGAAATCATTCATCTTTGCACTACAGGCCAAAGATATTCATCGAAAATCATTCATCTTTTAAGACTGAGGATGATGAAAAATATTTTTTTATAGAAACGAATCCAGTGAAACAAAATGACAAGGATTAAGGATTAAGGATTCGTACTTTGTTTTATCCACGTCCAAAAATACCTCAAAAATAATCATAGTGGTGTAAAATTCAAGAATGATCAAAACATGGATACAATCAAAGCTAGTATCCATAATAGATATTTTGGACAAAAAGAAGAAATTTCATTTTTTGGTGAATAGTGCCGTATTCGTGAATAGTGCCGTATACGTGAATAGTGCCGTATACGCGAATAGTAACTCCGACACCAAAAGATAGAAATTTCACAAAAAAACATCTTCACGCTTCGTGAATAGTAGATTTTAATAATAGTAACTCATGAATAAGAACTCGTGAATAGTAACTCATGAATAGTAACTCCCACATGAAAAAGTTCCAAATTTGATAAAAAGTTTCAACTAATATTTCAAAGATAATGATATTGAAGAAATAATATCATTTGAGAAGAAAATAACATCCCTTACCTCGAAAAGACAAGATTTCTAGTTGAAACACCGGATATAAAGCTATGACTTGAACTTGCAGACCGTATATAATACTCAAAGTATACTCAAAATACTCACAAGAATACGCCGATAATATAGAGAGAAAAACTTCAGTTTAAGGTGATTTTCAATTCTAACCTAAGCACCTATTTATAGGAAATTGCTTAGAACACCAAAGTAGAAAATTTAATATAATATTATTATTTATAATAATAATTCCTATGCACACCTTGAATCTGAATTTCAGCAACTTGTCATGTGTTAAATGAGGGAACCAAATGAAAAAAACGTTTTTGTAAATAAAAATATTTTAAACTTCCAAAAATCAATTATTTCGGAGCTTCGGAACTTCAATAATTCACAATAAATAGCCCTTTTTCCAGAAAATTCAAATCTCGCGAGTTTTTATAGGAAATTCAATTCTCTACAACTTTACAGAAGAAAGTTTTTCAAAATTCCAAATAGAAATTGACCGAAATCCACAAACGGGTGATTTTAGAGGCTATAATCAAATTTCAAATAATAAATGGGGTCCAATAGACATGTTTAACATGTTTTAAACATTTATTGCAACAAAAATACTCTTCCCCTCAGATACTCATATATCCCACATTCGTTGTAAAATATCACCATTATTATATTATTAAAATATAATAATATATATTTAAATGAATTATTTTATCGTAAAAAGATAAAATATTAATTTTCAACAATTGTCACATTAAAATTTTCTCCATGTATATCCACATAAAATCAATATTTTCCTCATCATATGAATCAATAATTAATTATTCACAAATAATATTACTGTAATCACAATATTGACAACCAGTGCGCTCCTCGTGAGAAGGGGGCTTTCCAATAAGAATTTCTCCTCATCATGGCGCCGCAATTAGGTGACCAAACCTCTCCTTAGATGTAACTTTCTAGACATTGCCAATAATGTTATCTAATAATATTATTCAGATAATATGAATTATTGCTTCGATAATGAAAAATACTTGTAATGACAATTATCAAACAACAATGAATATAAAATATCAACACAAAGAATTATTGAATCAATAAAATAAAATATCTTTGAGAATTAATTACAGAACCATTATTGAGTAGTGCCTTCACGTAAGAATCAATAATTGGTGCAATACTGCAGCTACTATGCAATAACGCCAGACATCGTGTTTTAACCACCGGGTATTCCAACAAGGTAAAATCTGAACAACTACGCCGTTATTTTTAAACATCTTATTTTTGTCGCTTTCTTCCTCCAATCGCTTTCCGTTATGGGGCCCACATATGGTCATTGGCCGCATTTAATATTCCCGACAAAGATTTAATATTCCACGACCAAACGAATATTCTCCGACAATAATGAATATTATATCACCACTGCTTATTTAAAATATTTAGCATTTTACCCATAACTAACCACATTAATCAAATCCACCCTTACTATTTCAAAATAATAAATAAAGGAAATTCCTTTTTATTTAAAAAAATTTCGGGGTCTTATATGGACTGTTTGGACACATTTTTCAAGTTATGCATTATTATGGATAGCTTATGATTTAGCGTGCTTTTTAATTGGTTAAGGCTTCCATATTGGCATGTGTAGTTTTTTCTAATTGGCCAACTCCTTGAAAAGGAATACTAATATGTTGGAACCGTGAAGCTGTGATGTTCCGTCCTTGATTTTTTAAAAATAACTGTTTCGTCCGTTTCTTAACAGTACCCTTTCCATTCTCCTATAAATAGGATGCTTAGTTAGAATTGAAAATCACACCAGAATCAGAGAATTCTTCTTCTATAATATTGAGCGTATTTCTTTAGAGTTTTAGAAAGTTTTGAGCGTAGAAAATAATGAAAGTTTTCTTCAAGAATATCCCCACTATACCATTTGGAATACTCTTCTTTTCAAGGTAAGGGATGTTATTTTTGTTCAATATTCGCTTGAAATAATATTTTTCTTCCATACTCTGTAGTATGTAAGTAATATTATTTCGTTTCAGATTTTGAATTCTATACTCATTTGGTTAAAGTTTTGGCTTCTATACTCCATGAAATTAGTAGAATATCCTTCATATTTGCGCTTCATCCAGTATCTTTTCATAGAAATATTATTCTGAGCATTCTTGATAAGTTTTAACTTTTTCGTTCCAGAATACTATTCACGTGGTTACTATTCTTGAATTACTATTCACGGGGTACTATTCACTCGAGTACTATTCACCCGGGGTACTATTCATGATAAAAATTGATTCATTTTCAGTCCAAATTATTTTTGGTACAATATTATTCTTGAATTTTACTCCACAAAGCAGTATCATGTTGACAATTTGGACGTTATTAATTTCTGGATAAAACTCTCAGTTTATGTTTTGCCGTATTATACATGACAATTGTATTATTAAGTTGTATTTGAATTTTGTACCATGTATTTGGCGACCCAAGATGGGTGATGTTTACTGCTTTTGGGGCGCCATAAATTGGTATCAAAGCTTAGGATATGATCCTCGGTTTGAGATTTGAGACTAGAACTAGGAGGGGAGAGTCGGGTAATTCCTTCGCTAGTATGACCTACTTAAGTTTATTTGGTATTTAATTGGTCGGTCAGAGTATAGGGATAATATGTGATATGTCAATTAACCCTTGTTTTGTGACAGTATTTAAAAATGACATTCGAGAATGTTGAGATTAGCAATGGAGCATAGGAGACCGTTGAGTCTCCACAGATCAATAATCAGGATAATGTGCATCAGGAAGGCGACAATCCTCATGCAAACAACAACACTGACCAAATGATGAACGATGGAATGTTCAAAGGCTTTATGCAATTCATACAATATTAGGCGAGGACGGCTCCTGTCCAAAATGCAGGTGGAAACATTGGCAACTCTCGGACGGTCACCGCTAAGCAGTTCAAGGAGCTGGGACCACCGGAGTTCTTTGGAGAGGCAAAACCACTTAAGGTGGAGACGTGGATAAAGCAGATCTGCAAGATATTTGATATCTTGGGTTGCTCTGAGGAGAAAAAGGTTCCCTGCCACCTTCATGTTGCGAGCAGAGGCAGATTACTGGTGGGAATCTATAAAGCGTACTCAATCTGCCGCATTGAAGATGTCTTGGGAGAAGTTCTAAGAACTATTCAACGACAAGTACTTTCCCAAAAGTATTCGTCACATGAAAGAGGTAGAGTTCATCAAGCTGGAGCAAAACAACATGACTGTATCGCAATACGAAGCCAAGTTTGTTGAGTTGTCCCGGTTTGCGTCCCACTTAGTTGATAATGAGGAGAGAATGACGCGGATGTTTCTAAGAGGTTTAAAACCCGAGATACGTTAATACATTACCTCTCACAAACTTTTCTTGTATTTAGATGTTGTTAATAGGGCTCAGTTATTGGAGCGCGATAATGAGTCAACTCAAGCAAGAGAGAGCAGCCAACAAAATGATAATACCAGTGATAGCAGTCATCAAAGCGGTGATAACAAACGTGGAAGGAATCAACATGCCTGAAATGGTAACCACTTCAGTGGTAATCATGGCCAAGACAATAAGAATGGAAATTTTAAGAAGAGGAGATTCAACAAAGATGGAAAGACATCGACAGATCGATTTTTAGCTTGTTAAGGAAGGAGAACGACCACCTATCATATGCTTCAAATGCGGAGGGGAGGGACATATCAGTCCAAACTGTGCGCAGCAGTCCAAAACGTGTTATAATTGTGGAAGAGAAGGTCACCTAGCTCGATTTTGTCATCCGAGAAGTCAAGTCTAGCTGGGATGGAGACACCAAAAGCCGTTCTAGAAAAGTCAAAACCGGTAGTTCAAGGGAGAGCATTTGTCGTAACCTTCCAGAAAGCAAGGAACCTGAACGAGGTCATCACGGGTAAGCTTATCATAAACTCTAGCGAAGTCTATACCTTATTTGATACCGGTTCTACCCATTCTTTTATTTCTCCTACTTGTGCTCAACATTTAAAGTTGACTCTGGAGAAATTAGACTTTGACTTATCAGGTGAAACTCCGTTGGGAGAAACCTTCATTACATTCACTGTTTATAAGTCTTGTTTGGTTCAAATCGGTACCCTCACATTACCTGTTGATCTTATTTCATTGAAAATACTTGCATTTGACGTAATTCTAAGGATTGATTGGTTAACTACTCATCATGCAAAAATTGATTGTTTTCGTAAGGTTGTTAGCTTTGATATTCCTAACCAACCTATTATATGAATTCAAGCAACAAAACCATTAAAATCAATCACTATCATCTTAAGCCATAAAGCTATTCGTTTATTGAAAAAAGAATGTCAAGCTTTCTTAGCTCATGTCACAGATTTAAACAAAAATACGTTAGTTTTGAATGATATTTGTATTGTTAATAAATTTCCTGACGTATTCCCTAAAGAACTTCCTGGCCTACCCCTGTAGGCGTGAAATTGAATTTTGTATCGACCTTGAACCCAGACAAAACCCATTTCCAAAGCCCCATATCGAATGGCTCCTATTGAACTTCGTGGAGTTAAAGACCCAATGCAGGAATTATTAGACATTGGCTTTATTCGTCCTAGTACGTCTCCTTGAGGTGCTCCTGTTCTATTCGTGAAAAAGAAAGATGGGAGTATGCGACTTTGTATTGATTATCGGGAGTTGAACTATGGTATTGTCAAAAATAGATATCCGTTGCCTCACATTGATGACCTGTTTGACCAGTTGCAAGGCACCAAATTCTTTTCGAAGATCGATCTTCGTTCTGGATATCACCAGTTAAAGATTAAAACCAATGACATTCCAAAGACGACTTTCAGAACTCGGTACGGGCATTATGAATTCTTAGTTAGGTCTTTTGGATTGACTAATGCTTATGCTGCCTTCATGGATATGATGAACCGAGTATTCAAGGAATATTTGGATCACTTTGTGGTCGTATTTATTGATGACATCCTCATATATTCCAAAAGCCGTGAAGATCATGAGCAACAATTGAGGCTGATACTCCAAAATCTTCATTAAAACAAGCTTTATGCCAAGTTGAAGAAATGCGAGTTCTGGCTTGAGGAAGTAGCATTCCTTGGGCACGTGGTATCAGGTCGCAAAATATCTGTTGACCCGGCAAAGATTGAAGCTATTCAAAGCTGGGAGCAACCTAAATCAGTGACCAAAGTACATAGCTTTCTTGGCTTAGCTAGTTATTATCGGAGATTCGTAGAAGGGTTTTCTCGAATCGCTACTCCATTAACTCAGCTGACTCAGAAAGATACAAAATTCGGTTGGAGTGAGGAATGTGAGAAGAGTTTTCAAGAACTCAAGAGGAGACTCATTTCAGCACCTGTTCTGACAATACCATCTGGCTCGGAGGGTTTTGTCATCTACAGTGATGCTTCGGGCAAAGGGTTAGGATGTGTTCTCATGCAACATGGGAAAGTCATAGCCTATGCCTCTCAACAACTCAAAGAATATGAGAGGAATTATCCTACTCATGATCTAGAGTTGGCAGTTGTTGTCTTCGCACTTAAAATTTAGAGGCATTACTTGTATGGGGAGAAAGTGGAGATCTATACGGATCATAAAAGCCTCAAATATTTCTTCACCCAAAAGGAACTCAACATGTGGCAACGACGTTAGCTTGAACTGTTGAAAGATTATGATCATACCATTCAATACCATCCTGAAAAAGTGAACGTGGTAGCTGACGCATTGAGTAGAAGATCATATGCAGGTACGAGTGCATTATTGTCAATGCAAAGGCCCATTTTGTATGACTTGCAAAGGATGGAGATAGAGTTAAAGACTCCAAGGACCCATGTGATGATGGCGAATATACGAGTAGAACCAACTTTAATCGATAAAGTTAAAATTTTCGAAGCTACGGACACTGGAGTCGATGCGTATGAGGAAGAAAGTGCAAGAAGGTGCTATGCCGGAAGCAAGAATCGATGAAGAAGGAATACTTCGAGTCAACTCCAGACTTTGTGTTTCTAACGACCCTGATTTAAAGTATAAAATCATGATGGAGGCGCACAACACACCGCTTTTGCAATCCATCTCGGGAGTACCAAAATGTATCATGATCTTCGACATACATTTTGGTGAAAGCAATATGAAGAGAGAGATAGCGGAGTTTATCTCAAGGTGTTTAACTTGTCAACGAGTCAAGGCGGAGCATCAAGTACCAAAAGGTCCATTGCAACCACTTGAAATTCTAGAATGGAAGTGGGAGCACATTACCATGGATTTCGTTACTGGTCTTCCCAAGGTTTCTCAAGGCATAGATGCAATTTGGGTCATTATTAATAGATTGACCAAGTCTGCTCATTTCTTACCTATACGAGAAACTTATACACTTGAACGTCTTGCTCGTATGTACATAAACGAGATTGTAAGATTGCATGGTATGCCAGTATCCATAGTTTCTGATCGAGACCCAAGATTCACTTCAATATTTTGGGTTAGTTTGTAAAAAGCTATGGGCACAGATTTACGATTTAGTTCGGCATATCATCCTTAAACGGACAGGCAGTCAGAGAGGACTATTCAAACTCTTGAAGATTTATCAAGACTCTGTATTCTTGACTTCAAGGAAAGTTAGGACAAGTTCTTACCATTGGTGGAGTTTTCCTACAACAACAGTTATGAAGCAAGTATTGGCATGGCTCCATTCGAGGCGTTGTATGGAAGAAAGTGTCGTTCTCCAGTATGCTGGGATGAGGTGGGTGAAACAACGTTGTTGGGACTGGAGTTGGTGCGTATGACTACGAAAAAGCTTCAAATGATCCGATAACGTATAAAAACCTCACAAGATTGACAAAAGAGTTTTGCTGATCTTCATCGAAAGGACGTCGAATTCGATATTGGAGATCATATGTTGTTACGTGTTGCTACATGGAAAGGAGTTACGAGATTTGGAAAAAGAGGAAAGCTCAATCCTCAATTCATTGACCCATTTTTAATCCTCGATCGAGTAGGAACTGTGGCCTATAGACTCGCTCTACCGCCAAGTATGTCTCGTGTTCATAATGTTTTTCATATATCCATGTTACGTAAATATGTGGAAGACCCGAACCCCATTATTGAGTTAGAACCGGACGAAATAGCAGAAGATTTAACGTATGAAGAGGTTCCTATTAAAATCTTGGATAAGAAGGAACATATTCTACGCTCCAAGGTTATCCCTCATGTCAAAGTTTTGTGGAGAAACCACGATGTTGAGGAAATGACCCGAGAATTAGAATCTGAAATGAAATCAAGGTATCCTTACCTCTTCGACATACCAGGTACGTACCCTAATTTCAAGGACAAAATTTCATAAGATGGGGAGGTTGTAAGACCCCAACTTTTATGAATAAAGATTAAATTTTCTCGAAATATATTTTTGAATATTATGGTGTGGATATGATATATTGTTATAGTTGTGGTAATATTTATAAATTTTGCAAAGTAGGCAAGTTGTTATATAATATTCGATTGGTCGGGGAATATTTGTTTTAACAGGGAATATCCGTACGATGACACAATCATTGGTGGACCCCACAACGAAATTATTGTCTGATTGAGAAAATGACAAAAATATCTTTTTATGAAAATAACGGCGGAAGTTTTACCGTTAACTGTTGAAACATTCGGTGTTAAAAGTACAGTAATACGCGTGGTTGCATAGTAGCACATGATATTGATTATTGATGCTTACGTGAAAAGTCACTCAGTTTTGTTCAATTATTGCTATAGTAATTGTTGCATAGTATGTCACGTTATTTGATTCAATTATTTTCGATATTTTATATATTAGTAAATCAATAATTGAGAGGACAAAGTTATTAATATTATTATTTGCAATATTGACGATGTCAAGAAGTTCTGTCAAGGAGAGGTTTGGTCACCTAATTACGCGCCAATAGGGAGAAATCCTTATTGGAAAGCCCCTTCTTTCCTGGGAACGATCTGGTTGTTAAATATTGCGAATTATAATAATGATGATAAATGTTGTTCAAAATATTGAGGGAATTTTTATGAAGTAATTGTGTAAATTTTACTTATTTTATGGATCCTCATTTACCCATTTTTCAAAATAATCGGAAGGAAGTTATAGAGTATATATATATATATATATATATATATATATATATATATATATATATATATATATATATATATATATATATACATGGGGTGGTGGTGGTCTTGGTGGATGATTTTGACAGGATGTAATGTTGTTTTTCAAAGCTTGGACCTTTTGGCCAAATTTTTCAAGTTATGCATTATTATGGATAGCTTGTGATTTAGGGTGCTTTTTAATTGGTTAAGGCTTCCATATTGGCATGTGTAGTTTTTTCTAATTGGCCAACTCCTTGAAAAGGAATACTCATATGTTGGAACCGTGAAGCTGTGATGTTCTGTCCATGATTTTTTAAAAATAATTGTTGCGTTCGTTTCTTAATTGTACCCCTTCCATTCTCCTATAAATAGAATGCTTAGTTAGAATTGAAAATCACACTAGAATCATAGAATTTTTCTTCTATAATATTGAGCGTATTTCTTTAGAGTTTTAGAAAGCTTTGAGCGTAAAAAATAATGAAAGTTTTCTTCAAGACCCCGCTATACCAGTTGGAATACTCTTCTTTTCAAGGTAAGGGATGTTATTTTTTTTCATTATTCGCTTGAAATAATATTTTCTTCCATGCTCTATAGTATGTAAGTAATATTATTTCTTTTTAGATTTTGAATTCTATACTCATTTGGTTAAAGTTTTGGCTTCTATACTCCATGAAATTAGTAGAATATCCTTCATATTTGCGCTTCATCCAGTATCTTTTAATGGAAATATTATTCTGAGCATTCTTGATAAGTCTTAACTTTTTCATGCCAGAATACTATTCATGGGGTTACTATTCCCGAAGTACTATTCACTCGAGTACTATTCACCCGGGGTACTATTCATGATAAAAATTGATTCGTTTTCAGTCCAAATTATTTTTGGTACAATATTATTCTTGAATTTTACTCCACAAAACAGTATCATGTTGACAATTTGGACGTTATTGATTTCTTGAGAAATTAAATTATAAATCTTTAAAAAATTATCCTTAAACTTATTTTATTGAATTCTTATATCATTGTCATCATCCTCATGTTTATATTATGTTGAAAGTCATCTGTGGCCTGTAGTGCATAGATAGACTTGGTATGATTATGACCAGGGATTATTTTGTATAATCATGACCATAATGTTATAATTAATGTGGTAAAAGTCCTCATTGGCCCGTAGTGCATTGATGGACAGTTGTTGGCATGATCATGACTATTGATGAATACACGAATATCCTTGGCCCGTAGTGCATGGATAATTTGTGGTCGTGATACTAAAGAATATCCTTAGCCGTAGTGCAGGGGTGATTCGATGATGTGGATTATTTATTAAGCTTAGTCTCAGCGATAAAATTGATGATAAACTGTGACGCCACCAAAAATAGGTATTCATCACCCATCTTGAGTCGCCAAATACATGGTACAAAATTCAAATACAACTTAATAATACAACTGTCGTGTAAAATACGACAAAACATAATCTAAGAGTTTTAATACGTATATTGTCATCTAGACAAGATACAAACTCAAAGGAGTCCTCATTACATTTATTATCACACTATTTAATCGTAATAAAGGAGGACTACTAATGCTATCATCTGGATCGTCACTCCTTTCCCCGACTCGTCCCAAATGTATATTCTCATTTCACGAAGAGAACAAAGAAAGAAAGGATGAGCTCAACTAGCCCAATAAGAAATATTATGACTAAGATAATGCGTAATAAATTATCATTAGTCTTCAACAATGTTACAATCGATAAAATACAATAGACATCAAGTTTAACTGGCAATGAACAGCAATCTATTAGAAGAGTCAAGTAGAGAATAAAATCTACTATCTTCTATGATTTAAAATGTTTTCATCAATTTTTATCGCTGAGACTCAGCTTAATAAATTAACCACATCATCGAATTATCCCTGCTCTACGGGCTAAGGATATTCTTTAAATCATCAATGGTCATGACTATACCGAATAATCCCTAGTCATAATCATACCAAGTTCATCTCTGCACGTAAGCCAAAGATATACAACAATAAAACCAATAATTAACAATCTATCTTTGCACGTAAGCCAAAGATATATAATTCAATAAACAACAGTCCATCTTCGCACGTAAGCCAAAGATAACTTTCATCACCATATAAGCATGATGATGATGACAATGATATAAGCATTAATCAAACTAAAACAAGGATAAATATTAAAGACTTTAAATTTATCCAAATATTATCAATCACTTAATAAACTCATAATCTAATATTATTAATATTATAACAATATTTTAATCACCTCTAAACTTATAAACAATTTATTTCAATTATTTACACTTTACCAAATAATGCATTTAATCATTCAAAGGACTCCATAATCATAAGATTTCATCACCAATGATCATATCCCTTATGAAAAATCTGCATATACCTTATATAGGATTTTCAAGCCATAAAATCCTATTTTCCAACTTTGTTGCTTCACATAACATATTTAACTCATATGTTTGTAATAAACTATTTTCATGAAAATACCAAATCGGTTCCAAAATATTTCTTTTTGTGATTTAGCGAATATAGAGTCCCATAATGAACATATATTTTCTCGAATTTTTAAAATTCATTTACTATTTTTCAAAAATCAATTTCTAATTAATTCCTTAAGAAATTAGCTACCTCAAGTTTAACTCGAAAGTTCCCAAATCTTGGCGGGATCTTACACATGTTAACGTGATCTTCCAGTTTAAATTTCATGGTCATCGGAGTTATAGAACTCGGTTATAGCGTTTTTCATTTGAAAAACCTAAATATTAAAATGGTCATAACTTGCTCATTTTAAGTCAGAATGAACTCATTTTTGGACAGGAGATTCGTTATACCATATACTTTCATGTCCCAAAAGGCCAGAATTGTTTTCACAAATTAAGTGGCCAAAAACAGCCCTTCTAAAATCTGGACAAGATATTTTTGGTAATTTCAACTTTTTGACTCCTTTGCTAAAAAAGCAAATTCCACGAAAATCTACAATACCTTTTCCAGTGATTCCACTTGGAGATGCTACAAAACTCATAGATCTAACTCTAGAACTTGACCACACTCAAAAATTTAAAATATAATAGGAGATATGGTCAATTGAATTTTCATGTTCCATTTTCACCAAAATCTGATTTTCAACCCTTTGTGATTTCTAAGAAACTTTCATGTTTTCACATAATAACCAACATAACTCATTATAACACTTACTAATACTTCATATACCCATGATTTTCATCAGTCCAAAGCTTTTATTATGACTCTCATCATAATCAATGTAACCATATCATTTCCACAATTTAATAAGGAATGAATATAAATGATCATTCACCATGCATGTGGTAATCCACACAGACAGGCTATTCCAATAGAATAATAAAGAATGGAATAATAGAAGGATTCACCATGCATGCGATAGAGACCGCATACGACAAAGTTATTCCCAAGCAGAATAATAAATAATGGAACCAATCCAAGTAAAAAGCGTCTGACAGATGTGATATTAAGCAGAATAATAAAAATGGAATAACAACGGAGAATTTCACCATGTATGCGGTGCTTGATAAACAAGTTATTCCAATGAATAATAAATAATGGAGCGAGTCAAAGTAAATTACTGATAGATAGGATATTCCAATAGAATAATAAAGAATGGAATAATAGAAGAATTTCACCATGTATGCGGTACTTCGCATAAATAGGTTATTCCAACATAATAATGAAGAATGGAATAACAATAGAAATCACCATGCATGCGATAGACCGCATAGACAGGTTATTCCAACAGAATAATAATTAATGGAACCGAATTCAGCGTAATACGCACCGACAAGATATTCCAATGAATAATAAAGAATGGAATAATGTAAGATTTCACCATGTATGCGGTATTAGATATATCAAAGTTATTCCAACTTAATAATAAAGAATGGAATAATGTAAGAATTTCACCAAGTATAGGGTAGCTCACGTGATCAAAGTTATTCCAACAGAATAATAAAGAATGGAATAATGAAGTTCTCTTCATTATCTATCGAAAGAAATAATACCCTTACCTTATAAAGAAGAGTACTCTCAAGCGGTAGGGCGGGGATATACTTGAAGAAACTTGCACTACGCTTCAAAGCTTTCTTAAACGCTAAAGAAATACGCCAAGATTATAGAAGAATAATTCTCTACGCTTTCTCTCTCAAAGTTTCAAAGTGAATTCAGTAAGAAATAATGAAGGAATGAGCTTCTATTTATAGAAGAATTGACTGAATAGTAACCAATCCATGAACGGTCAGATCGATTTACTTTAAACGGACGGTCCAGATTGGTTTACAATAAAATATAATATATTCTATTTATAATCTAATAAAACGAATAACTTTTAAAAAGATTTTACTATGCAAATACTATGCAGGCACTATGCAAATACTATGCATAATAAAATATAATATATTCTAATTATTGACTAATAAAATGAATAACTTTATAAAAGTATTCTATTTTATATAAAAAGATTTTACTAATATTACATTAATAATACTAATAAAACAAAACTTCATCATCATTATTATTATTCACACTATTAATCGACCAGGTCGTTCCCAAGAAAGAGGGGGCTTTCCAATAAGGATTTCTCCCTATTGGCGCACAATTAGGTGACCAAACCTCTCCTTGGTAGAACTTCTAGACATCGTTAATATTGCAAATAATAATATTAATAACTCTGTTATCTCAAATCTACACCAAAATTTTGAAAAAAATATTTTGAGAAAATTAAATCTTTATTCGTAAAATCTGGGGCCTCACATAAACCTTTTAAATCATAGAAGATAGTATATTTTATGCTATACTTGACTCTTCTAATGGATTGCTTGTTCCACTGCAGTTAAACTTGATGTTTGTTATATTTATCAGTTTAACACTGTTGAAGGCTAACGATAAATTATTCTACATTATCTTAGTCATAATATTTCTTACTGGGCTAGTTCAGCTCACCCTTTTGCTTTCATTGTTCTCTTCAGGAAATGAGAACGTAGCAGGGACTAGTGGGAGAACGGAGTGACGGTCCAGATGTTTGCATTAGTAGTCCTCACTATTCTATGAAATAGTGTGGTAATAAATGTATTGAGGACTTCCTTTGAGTTTGAATACTGTCTAGAAGACAATATTCATATTAAAACTCTCAGCTTATGTTTTGTCGTATTATACACGACAGTTGTATTATTAAGTTGTATTTGAATTTTGTAACATATATTTGGCAACCCAAGATGGGTGATGTACCTATTTTGGGGGCGTCACACTGTATGTGTAGGCATCTTTGTACCCTGAGTAGACTGATGCAATTCTTTCAGCAGAATAGCCAAATCTGTAATTTGTTTAATCAATTCGACAAATTCTTCTAGAAAAACATTTAGGCATGATCGGGAAGAAGACATGATTGGTCAGAGGCTCGTGGGTTTTTTGGATTTTGAGCGGGTAACAAGCCTAATTGTTTCCCTACAAAAGACTTATGTAGTTTAGTCTTAGGGAAAATGTAAATGCTATCATAATGTGCCCATTTTAGGAATATCATCTTGTAAAAACGGGTGTTAATTTGATAGCATGTCATGTATGCACAAATATTCTTCATATTTTCCATTACATAAAGATGAACATTGAATAAAATTACAAGTAAATGCTTTTACAAGTAATTAAAAATGGAAAGCATGAAGAGACTTCCCTCCACGTTTGGTTTATCAGAGGTTGACCTATCTTAGGTTTACTCTTGCGCCTTTTTGGCATGAAGGTCCCCAGATCATCGCAATCTACTTGACGGGAAGTCAATCCGGTCTTTCAACTGGAGCGAATATTGGTGGTGCCTTTCCTGAGCCTCGTTGGAATTAGTCTCCCTACGAGTCCAATAATCAAACACCGATAGGATAGCCTCCAGGTGGAGGAACCACACAACATACATTCACATACAACGTGTCTCACCGTTTATAAAAATGATGACATGTGAGAAGCACTAATATCACAGATAGATATATTGTAGTTCAGTAAGTAAAATGCATTCGTACACATTCATTATAAATGTAAATGCAACATTCACACACAAGCATATAACAATTTTGAAAAGCTTGTAGTAGTGGCTTAAGCCCTCTTACTGGAGTCCCCAATAGAGTCGCCACCTGTCGACGCCGAGATTTTTATTTGTCCCTTTTCGTTACTTGTTCTTTGGTGTTATCATGTTATGTGAGATTTGTTTGAAAAAACAAGTGAAAAAGGTCTTGTAACGTCCACAAATTTTAAACTCCTTATTAATTAAATATGTGATTTAATTGTAATGAGTTAGTTTTGTGAGTCTATTAAAACCTTATGTGGTTATGTGAATTTATGCAATGATTAAAGGGAGTTAGTTTTGTGAGTCTATTAAAACCTTATGTGGTTATGTGAATTTATGCAATGATTAATGGGAGTCACTAATAGTTTGTTTAAATTAGTGGACTAACCCTAAGATTTTAATATCAAAGAATTGATAAGATTATTAATAATTAAATATTCAATTTATTTGAATATGGTGGCAAGAGTTGAACATATTGATTAATTGCAATTTTGAGTAATTAATTGATAATGTGTTAATTAATAATTATTATGAATAAATAATAATTAATGAGTAAGAGATTAATAGTTTATAAAATGATTATATGTGTACTTGATTAATTTGTGCAATATAGTAAACCTTTATTATATGGTAGTTAACTATATATTTTATAATACAAGGTGACACATTAATATGTCTATGTATTATATATATAGACTATATAGTAAGAGTTATTTGCATTCATGTGAGTTGCATAATAATATTGTTATATGATATGAAGTGTCAAGTAGTACAATAAAATCATAAGTGATTGTTAAACAGAGAAAATTAAATATATGTGTATCCCAGAAATTGAGAAAAGAAGTTATGTGTGTACACTGAATATATAATATTAAATAATGTTATTATATGCCTAGGTGAGTAGTAGAAATAATTATGGAACTAACTGGACAATAATACTTAGCTGCGTGTATTTAATGTACATGGGTTATATAATGTGAGTACATAAATAATTCCCAAATTTCCTTGTGTAGTAGCATTTACACATTTATATTACATTATGGGAATTATAGTGTCCAAACCAAGCCTTAGTTGATCAAGTATGCTGAGTTTTTCTTTCTTGTCCCAAAATGATTATCACCAAGGTACATGAATAGTGACTTGAAGCTAAATCACGTATTTTCCAAAAAGGATATTAAATAGGTGATCATTTGCTAAGTAAATGGTTGGTAAGGGTGGTTGATCAACTCTTAATTAACCAATGTATTGTTTCTTTGCACCATGAATCCAACCTTGGTGCAATGTGATTATCTAGTCCATGCTTCTTCTATAAATACAAGCTTCATATTCAGTTTTTGGTTGTTTGTTAAGTCTTAGTTAGAGATTCCTAAGTTGCTGAGCATTGTAGAAGCACACTCCAATTGTAGGAGGGCCAATTCAAGCTTGAAGAGGTAGAAGTTTTAATTATATTCTTCAAATGGGTCTTGTTTGATTATTGGAATTTCTTGAATTCAATTGTTAATTGATATGAACAAGCATGTTATAAGGTGTGTAAGGAGTTTTCTAACATGTATGAACACTTTAATAATGATTTGGAGCATGCTTGAATTGTTGTAAACCAAGTTGGTTAAGGCTCTGCAAACAGAGTTTGCTTACTATCTCTCGATGCGGTAGTACCTACAAGCAATGCTACCTATTTGTACTTGTGGTGCAAAGACACAAGACCGTAACCCAAACTCGCTTTGTTTCTGCATGGCTAACTGCGTGCCCTAATTGTACTAGGGTGCAACGAATCGCGCTTGATGCACTGCACTACCTCGTGTTTTCTGTTTAGTTTTTGATGTGCTAACTTGTTGGTACACTATTAGAGCGAGCTTGTAAATTTTTTTAACACGCATATGTAAGCATATGCATATAGGATGAGCAAGTATAGCAATGATGGACACAACACTTAAGGTCTTGAAATGATATTTGAGATTTCAAAGTGAACTTTGTCACGAACACATCATGTGAGCATTTTTGATTTTTATGAACATGATAATATGGTTAATATTAACATGAAATGCAAGACTAAAGTGATTGAACACACTAGCATACATGATTGAAAGTTAAGACTATTTCAAAGATAAGAAACTTAAAGTTTTTCAAAGAGAACTTGACGAAGATTTTTATCTAGTAAGTTCTGACTATTTGAGAATGCATATATGACTTTATTATATGTTGTAAATGCATGAGAGTTATATGCTAATATGCCTTGTATATGCTAAGTTGACTTAGTGTAAAATTCAAAGAAAATTAGAATGAGAAAGCTAATGTCATCAAGAAATGAGTAAAGTACGTTATGACCATGCAAGCATGTATATTAGGACTCATTATGCCTATAGATATATTGGCATGAACATCGTTTGGTTAATGTATGGTTTTCACTTATTCACACATAGTCATAAAAGGGAAATTTCTAAAATATGAACTATGTGAGTAAAGTATACATGTGTTGTATATATATACAAGCATGACTATTGAGTATTGAATGATCAAGTTGTAAGGCACAAATGATTACATGACCTTGTTATGTTTTAATGACATATAAATTGTAAGTAAACTTGTGATAGTGAAGTCAAGTATGATCATGTGTTATATGTAAAAATCTAGCATGTATGTATGTTAAAATACATGTGTAATTAGTGTGGTAGATTTGGACTGAAGTCAGGAGAACAGAAGCTCAACCTTGGTTTGGCTAAGGGACAGCGCAGCTGCGCCTTCCCTAAGCCTAGACAAGGCTCAGCTGCGCCGTCCTGCAGTCATGAATAGATTCTATTTTTGATTCTGAAATTCAAGGCATGCTTAGGTGATTTCTTTACCTTGTAATATATGATCAATATGTCATATAATGTGTTGAGAAACATGCTATGTGACGCCCCCAAATTCAGGTTACCTGACCCCCGAGTTTGATGATCACGATCCAAAATTTAATAACATCTAACTACCCATTTATATATAAATAGGAATACATAACTCATTAACATCTGTTGTTAATACGTAAGTCTCAGGTCTGCTAACCTTAACATTACAGACATACCCCCTTAGATATACAAAAAGGGTTTACAATACAACATAATAATAATGTTCATTAAACTAATTTATCACTATGCCTTTTCCTTTGTTCTTCGTCGCAGCACCTTCTGCAACTTCGTCCCTAGCTGAAAAGTTTTATTTAGCAAGGGTGAGCAACAAGTTTGCCCTGCAAGTTAAGACATATAATAAAGGTATAGAAATCAATATCAAGTTTTCTCACATTCTACGCAACAATAATTTGCTAATGAAAGAATACAATGCTTTCAAGGTTTTCTACGATATTCAAATGAATAATCAAGAATTAATTCTATGAAATAGCAAAGTAGAATATTTTTCAGATTTATCTTTGAAATGATCCATCGATCTTGAACTTCTCTTCTCGAGTAACTATCAAAGATTTAACTTTGATATACCCAGGTGTATCAGATAACCATAAAGATTAAATCATACCCCTCTGCAAGTATATAAAGTGATCAGCTTTATTATACCCTATATTATGCATAATACTCAATCGCACGAAAAGGCCGAATATACGACCAATAAACTGTTCCCTTTATATAAAAGGTTGTTCTTCTCAGTCTCAGAATCAAGATTTTGATTTAACAACGAAATACTGTGATTTCAATTTCTATTACTTCTCGATCTAGCCAAAATAATTGGCATCGATCTGTCAATAACAATTGAATTCTCTTCTCGCTTCTATCAAATTCTAACAATTGTTCGTCTAGCTAGAATAATTAGCTAAGACATTTCTCAACATAATTTGACAATAAACATGAATTATCTGTACTGTCAATATTAGCTTCTACGAATATGAATATCCAACAACAGTTATTCTACGAATGTATATTTTAAGAATCAGTAATTCAATTTGAATCATTAAACATGCACTAATTGTGAATAATCAATAATAAATTCTTGGACGTGGTATATTTAACAATAATTAACCACTACAATATTTAAACAATATTAACTCAAGGTTGAGTTAGGAAACTTGCCTCTTCCGCTGATTACAGCTACACAATAAACTTATTTGCGTTCGTAAGATCTATAACCAATAATATCGGTCTCACAATTAGCACAAACTTTATAACATATAACACTGTAATTCACAGTCAAACTTCTCCTAGACATATTACCACATAGTCACATCAGTGTTTATAACCTATATAAACACTTAACAAGTCTAACTATTTCGGTTTGGTTGGATTTCGGTCCATTCTCGATGTTCTGGTCACCCTATCCGACAATTTACAGTTATTGTCAAGTAAATTCGGTTTCTAAGCTTTAATATTATTTTAGATAAATCAAATATCATTATAATATTTTTCGAAAGCTTTTAAATATTAATAATCAATTATTATAATTTATAATAATTTTTCAATCATCGAAACCATTTTTAAATGATTTAATTATCAAATAATCTTATCATTATTAATATTTAATAATATAAAAATATTAATAACATACTTGTCAAAATATTAAAGTTATTTTTAATAACTTCAAATATTTTTAAATCATCAATATTCTACTTAAATGATTTTTTTAAAATAATTAAAATTATTTTTAAATCATCACCATTAATATCTAAATATTAATTAAATTATTATCCAAATATTAAAAGCCATTAATTATAACTTCAAATATTTTTAAATCATTTTTCTCATTTTTAAATGATTTTTAAATCAATAAAATCATTTTTAATTCATTTATTTAATATAATAATTAAATAAATCTAATATCATTAATATTAATTTATTAATGATAATTCTTCAAAAATATTGCAAATTATATTCTATAATTCTAAATATTTTCTAACACTTTATTCTCATTTAAAATGATTTTAATTCAATAAAATCATTTTAATCGATTTATTTAATTAAATAAATCTAATATCATTAATATTAAATTATTATTGAAAATTCGCTAAAAATATTAAAATTTGTATTTTATAACTCAAAATATTTTTAAATACATTATTCATATTTAAAATGATTTTTCATAATATTAAATCATTTTTCTTTAATTTATTTAATACAATAATTAAATAAATTAAATAACTTTAATATTTAAATAATTATAAATATTTAAGAAAAATATTCCAAATGGTCAAAAATTATTTTTCATAATTTAAAATAATTTTTAAAACCATTTTTAAAACCATTTTTATAATTTATTTCTATTTTGAAATAATTTTTAGAAAATCAGAAATTAAAAAATAATAAAACCGTCGCTAAAGACCTTTAGCGACACTAAGTGTCGCTGTTGGTGTTCTTGAGCCTCAAGAACACTGACAACTCAATGGTTAAGGGGTCATGTTTGACCATTTTTAAATCTCTGATCAAGCTTGTTCTGGACAATCCAAGACTTTTATATTGTAGTGTTAATGTAACACTACAACATCCAACCATCACTTTGGTCAAATAACATAACAACAAAGAGATCTAAGTCTTCAAAGATGCTGTTAGGTGGGTTCTGGGTTTTCCAAAAACCCAGGTTGTTCAACCAGTCACTTTCATGTTCGATTTATTCTATGTTCCAGTTATCAAATGGCTCGATTTTTGGTCCAAACATGCAGTAGTCATGACAAGGAACACATAGGAATCAACAGATCATTTAAACAACAACACACCTGCTAGATTAATCCCGGTCAAACCCTGTCAGAATCATGGTTCAACCGATTTCTGGGTTTTCCAGAAATGGTTTCCATGTTCGACATGCCCAGTTTGACCGTCCACTATGTCCCACATGTTTGTTGTTTAAGAGAACTAAAAGTATAGATCTAAAGTACATATTACAGGCTATAATTTGGTTACCAAAACATCAACAAACAATCATCAAAGCTATCAGATCTAAGCCGTTCAAAAGTTGTCAGACGCTGATCTTACACTTTCTGGGTTACCCAAAAAGTGCATGGTCATGCCCGGTCAACAAGTTTTGACCATGAATAACTACAAATCTAGACATCAAATGAGACTGATTCCACTCGCAGATTAAAGACCACATACCAGGCTACCTATAACAACTTTAAAACATCAAAAACCATAAACATATCAAGATCTACGGCTACTGACATTTCTTGTCAGACCATGTTTCAAACTCAAGAACAGTTTGTGAAAAACTCAACTTTTACCCACTTTGATGCTATGGATCTATGTTATATCAACATAGATCATTATAAAACATCATCTAGCAAAGATCTAAACACATAAACACATATTTTTTCTTAGCAACTTGGATCAAAAATAAAATTAGGTTTATACCTTCTAGCTTCAAATCCTTGATCTTAATCTTCCTAATTGATCTTGGTTGATCAAGGGGCTGTTTAAGTGACTGGTTTACTTGATAAATTCGGAGGTTTTTGTGTGAGAGGGAGTTGGTAAGAGCTTGGTTGAAAAATAAGCAAATTATGTGATTTTCTCTCTCCCCAAATATATATATATTGCTTGACATGTTGCTAGATCTGATGTGTTGGATGATTTTTGTTGGATTTCTATGTCACAAAGTCATTGTAGTTTCTCACCAATTAAAGTTGCTAGCAATTTCTACAAGTTACATAATAAAGTAAGTAAAAAGGGCATTTTGGTCTTTGTACATAAAATTTTAATGGCATACTTGACATTTTTCAAACCCTTAGGGTTTAACCTTTAGGTTTTACACTTTAGTTTCTAAAATTTCCAAATTAGGGTTTTAATTAGAAAAATAAAATTTCTAAATTATAATTAGGGTTTGGAAAATAGAAATTAAGATACTAAAATATAATTAGGGTTTTCTAATCATATTTAAGTTTAATAAACACATTAGGCTTGCCAATTAAGATTATGGTTTCCTAATTAGGGTTTAGTAATCTCGGATAAGAATTTAGGGTTTTTTGGCTTTCGATTAGGGTTTCTAACTGTGCGTTAGGGTTTTTAATCTCTTATTATGGTTTACAAAGTTTAAACCCTATCCAGTCAATCATTGGTCATTAAATCAACACAGTACAAACACGTACTCATCAACACAATTATTCAAATTGTATTTTCTACCGAATCCCTGTCCTGATTTAGGGTTAGGGTTTTTATTCGCTGTTAAGCACAACTCTACTCCTATTTTTCAGTCAATACACAAATTGACCATAGCTCGAGACTCGTATCACAGATACGCAGTACAATATTAACAGTCAATGTCAATATTAAATAAATAAATAAAAATTTATTCGTAAATTTTGGATTATTCGAAATCCCGGGTTATCACATTCACCTCTCCTTAAAAGGATTCTGTCCTCGGAATCACCACTTTCTTATTCTCTACAATCTTTTAAAGTTATATCATCATTTCAGTTTTTTTATCAACACAATATTAATTTGTGTTTCAAATTCTAACCTGTGACTTGAATCTATAAAAGAAAACAGATCACAGAAATATCTGACTCATATTACTCGCGTAATTTAACTTTCTAAATGAAATCGTTACCTGTCATCACTTCCTGAGTAGCCACTGCCTCCTGCGCCGTTATGTTAAATGTACTGGCGGTTGATCTTCTTGGCTGTGCAGGTCCTCGTATTGCCAAGGTTTTGCCACCGGGTCCCTTGTTGACACTTTCCTTCTCAGCATTCCTATTTGGACAGTTCCGAACCATATGATTAGTTGATCCAAAGGCAAAGCAACCTTGTATCTTCTTCGGACTGAGACAGTTGGGTGACATGTGGCCCTCTTGCCTTCAGTTGTAACAAACTCCTTTCTTCTTCAGACAAACACTTGCATGATTCTTCCCACAGGTCGCGCATGGCTCCCTCCCTTTCCTATTCTCTTCAGTTTTGCTACCCGATTGGGTATTCTCACTCCACTTTCTTTCATTCTGATTACTACCACCACTGCTTCCACCATCATTGGTCTTCTTCTTCTTTTCTTGATGAAATCGAGATGCAGCTTCGCTCCCTCCTTCAGCAATTAACGCTTTCTCCAACAAAGCCGCGAATGTGTTGATCTGCAATACCTCTACCTTGTTGAATATCCCTGGCTTCAGTCCATTCTTGAATCTTCTCGCCTTTCTTACTTTTGTGTCCACCTGATGAGGTGCAAATCTCGCCAATTCGTTGAACTTAGCCGCATACTCAGAAACAGACATATTCTCCTGCTTAAGTTCTAAGAACTTAACTTCCATCCGAGCTTGCATGCTCGGTGAGAAGTAGTTCTCAAAGAACGATTCTTTAAATCTGGTCCAAGTCACTATAGCTGTTCCAGCTCTCGCCTGATTAGTCTCCCACTAGTAATTGGCTTCTCCCTTCATTAGATAAGTTGCAAAAGCCGTCTTTTGCTCTTTCGCTGTAACGATCGAGAACTTTGTAATTTAATTTAAATATTTATGGAATTAAATAAATATTTAAAATAATTTATTTATTGAGGAAAATAAATATTTGATGAATTGTCATGAATTAATTTAGTAGCTAAATTAATTAATGTTAATTGAATCGAGTAATGGCAATTTTATTTGTTGGATTTAATTTAAGGAGATAATTAAATTAAATCAATTGCTTAATATTTAAGAAATTAGTTAAATTAAATGAATTTTTTAATTTAAAGGAAATAAATAAATTAAATATAATGATGTGTCTAATTTATTAATTAAATTAGATATATAATTATTTATTAATGATAATAAGATTTTTATTATTAGTATTATAAGTTATTTAAATTAACTAAACTAAGTTATTTAAATTAATTACTAGTGTGACATAAAACTATATAATATAAATGTTATTAAAATAATTTAGTTGGGAGAGAGTTTTTGGTTATTAGCCAAATGTGGCCTTGTGGCCTTTGGCTTATTTGAAATGACGCTTTGTTTGATTTTATAACCTGAAGAGAACGTGGGTTTCAGTTTATGTTTATGCATATTATACCTAAGGCTAGCGTCTAGTTTCTTCTTATTCTCATATTTGGCTAAGGAGAAAGAGCAGAGTGTTGAGAGAGAGAGAGAGCTTGGAGGAAGAGAACACAGAGATTTTAGAAGGTCACAGTGGTTTTGAGAGATTATCATCTTTGTCTAGCATTCACTAATCAAGGTATAAACTATTCCTATTATTATTCTTTAGTTTTGGTTGTATATGTGTATATCTTTTTGATACAATGTGAAATCACGAGAATTGTGATGAATACATGTTCTTGTAGAATTTCAAAACGCTGTTGATTATCATGTGTACATGTTATCAGTTATCAAATTCGTGAGAAATTGAATTGTAAGAAGAAATGATATAGCAGTGTTTATGCTTATGTGATATAGCCTTAGAAAGTACCAAATTTCATGTCCAATATGTGTAGTAATCTGTAAATTGAAGCTTATAAATGTTAGTTTATTAAGAATCGAGCATAACGTAATTTGAATGGAATGATTTGGCCAAATAATGAATTCACAGTGATGATTTTTGGTCAGACTATCAAAAATGGAGTTTTATATGAAAAACATGAAAATTGAGAAATTAAAATAGTTCTAGTTGTTGTTAAATTGTGCTAAGTGGTTGAATATGTTAGCAATCATGATATGATAGTTGTATAATTATTTTACATGTTGTTATCATCGTTTGATGGGTGAATTTCGTGTTAGTTGGGCTAAAATTGCTACTATTCACTGTTGTCTCTGCGTCATTCAACACCTACAAGTAAATTGCAATGTTAAGGCAAAAACGCACGAAGTTACCTTGGTTCCCAAGCCTAAGTCTATAGTAGGTAACCGCCACACACACCTCGAATCGAGACGATTAAGTCTCGCTAGTTTGCAGTCATGTGTAATGGACTTATATTAGTTTTGTAAGCATGTTATTGATGTTGAGGCATAATATAAACTATAATTGCAGATTGTCATGCGTTATAATACAAAGTATAAAAGATTTTGAGTGATTGTTAATTGAGTTTCATAATGAAACTAAAAGTGGTGTTTTTAAAAGTTAGAGAAGAACGATTAAGTTATATTGGCTCGTAGTGAGATTTCAGATTCGTTAAGTGTGTTAACCTACATGGTTAGATGCTAAGTTAAGGTTATGGCCTAAATGATGGTTTAAACCCGAAAGTTAATATTCATGCGATTAATTATTGTTGCGGTTTCAATGATATATGTAGGATAATTGGAGATTATTTTCATTTGTGTAGCTTACAATCAAGGCAAGTTCTCTAACTCTACTTTTATAATTGTGCAAGTTTCTAAATCTTATCTCTTTATATTTGAGCAAGCTTTTGATCTTCATTCTTTTCATATCGAATGCAAGTTTCCAATCCTATATTATTGTTGTTCAAGTAGTTGAGCAAGCCTAATCTATTTTGAATATGCTTGTACAAGATCTTATAACTTAATTCGTTATATCAAGCGAGTTTTAGTTTCCTAATTATTATTCAAAGCATATATTGTTCCAATACATTGATTCAAGGGAGATTGTTTTAAATCTTCTATAGCGCTTTGCATGTATATCATGTTTAATCAATTATATATTATTGTTATTCAATCTTTGACTTTAATAACCTTGTTCAAAGCTTTATCGTTGTATTAAACCTTCAAGTAGTAAGCAAACCTTTATTGATTGAATTAATCTATATTCGAACAGTGTTCTAAAATTCTAGAAACACTGATAAGCTAGTTCCAAACTAAACTTTCTTTAGTGCGGAAATTCTAAATCCGAACTGAGACGAACAACCCAAACATAGGGGATTTTGTACGTGCAACGTTTAGATGTTTGTGCACAATACATGGTACAAAGGGCTGATCCCCCTAAGTACGTTAAGAAGGGTCCGTATAGTCTAAATGACTGTTAAGGTTGGGTAATAATACCTAAGTACCGGGGACATAGTTCGTGGTCTTAAGACCCTCAGATAATTAAAGTTCGAACTTGTTTTCTAGTTTGATTTATAGAACAAGTTTTTTATTGTTCAGCTTTCATTGTTCACTCTCATGTTACCATCATTGCTACTTTCTATATCAGTGAGCATTTGTTTGCTCACTCTTGTAATTAACACTGCAGCTAAAGTGGAGAAAGTTAATGATCTGTCGACTAGCAAAGGCAAGGGTAAGATGTCCAAGTGATGAAGACTTTTGAGAATTTTATTTTAATGAATTATGTTAAAGACTTGTTTTAATATGTGATGTATTCCGCAAACTTATGTAATAATTTTAAGGTTAGATTACCTGGGATTTAATTTGAGATGATGATGTAACCCTTTAATGGGAAAGATTATTGTTTAAGTTATTTTATTTATGTCTTTAACCTTTATTATGGGTAGTTATATGTAATAGTTTTTGATAAGTGAGCACCAAATCCTGTGGGAATGGAGTACCTGGATTTGGGGGTGTCACAGGTTGGTATCAAAGCCTTAGGTTATGAACCTTAGGTGGGGAAACCTTAGGAAGTAACCTTTAAGGAAATAGAAAACATAGAGGTGTTTAACTCTTATCGAGTTTTAATGAATGGATTAAGGTATACATTGAAGCTAAATAATAAAAGACATTATGTGCTATGTGTTAAGAACTTATGTGCTCGCGAGTATCGAAAAATGTTAAGTAAAACCTAAAATATTTTGTTGTCAGGATGTCTAACGAAGGAGGATCCAGTTCAGCTAGAGAGGTGATACCTCAGATACCTAGAGAGGATGAACCCCGGGATATTCACGTAGTGCGGGAGCAGTTGATCCAGGAGGATGAGCCTGTGACTGATCCCGTGGAGGATAGTTCTGAGGAGGTAGATGAGGATGATGAGGAAGAAGATCCTGAGGAGTTTCCACCAAACTCCATATCAGCCGAGATGTATGATGCTTTTTATGACCGTAACATAGAGTTACAGGACGAGGTTGAGGAGCTGAAGGAGTTGGTTGTGATGCATCACGCTTCGATGGAGCAGAAGGATGCAGAGATTCAGGAACTTGATTCGAAACTTGGAAACACGGAGTGGGATCTGGTTCATACAAAGGGTCAGCATGAAGACCTGTTGGCAGTGCACAAGAAGATGAAGACTGACATGGAGAAATTGAAAGATGATTTCAAGGAGGAATCAGCTAAGCGTGCAAGAGTAGAGGATGCGTGGATGAAGGCGACTCAACGTGCAGACCGTGCTGAGGCTAAGGTTCAAGTGAAGAAAGCCAAGATGAAGGAGATGGATTATGCTTTTAATTTGGCGATTGATAGGGCCCAGGATCGAGTTTACTATTATCCACCTCAGTTTGAGAATTCATCGTGGTTCGTGATGGATCGCAGAACGGTGTATCGTATCTTGGAGGAGGAACGTCGAGAAGCCTTATGACGCCTTAATATGCCTAGATAGAATATGATAGATAACAATATGTGGTTAATTATGTGAATAAATAAATTGTGAATCCCTTATTTTGTGATGAATAAAGGGATAGTATGAGTATGTAATCTTGGAATATGTTTAGTTCAGGAAAGTGGATGTTTATAGCGGTTATGCTATTTTGAGTATGTTCTAAAACTTTATGAATGAATAAAATATTAGAGTTTATTTGAAATGCTATGTGTTAAAGCTTTAATCTTGGAAAGTTTAAGTTAGACTTTAAATACCTAAGAAGTTGAGCAATGAGCTAATAAGCATATATCTTAACAGAAAATGCCTCCTAGAAGAAGGCAACCATGTCAGCAAGCACCTCCAGAGGGGTCTACGAATAATAACAATGAGACCAACGCTAATCCGGTTCAGCAGTTGGTAGCTCTGTTGACGGGTGCACTTATGAATCAACCGCAAGCTCAAGTCACGACTTTCAAGGAATTCAAAGTGGTTGAACCACCAAAATTTCAAGGGTCTATGAATCCAGTGGAAGCCCAAACTTGGATCATGGAAATGGAGAAGGTGTTCGACGTTGCTAGAGTTAGCGAGATCGAAGATCTGCTCACAAACGCTCATGTCAAGTCCGGCTAGCTATTGGTGGCAAGCAAATAAGGTTCATGGAGGACAAGGAGTGATAGTGTGGGATAGATTTAAGGAAATGTTTTTTCGAAATGTACTTTCCAGCGAGTTCTCAAAATCAGCTAGAAGTGCAATTTCTGGAGTTAAAGCAAGGAACGATGACGGTGCCAGAATATGCTGCAAAGTTTAATGAGTTGGCATGGTTTACCACTTATCAAGTCAATACTAATGAACACAAAGCAAGAAGATTCGAACAAGGATTGAAGCCCTGGCTTTACATCAAGGTTTCAATGTTCCAAATTGAATACATTTCATGGTTCAGATTGAGAAAGGCAATTATCGCGGAAGGTGGAAGTGATGCCTTGACCAAGTACAACCAAGAACAGAAGAAGAGGAAGAATGAGAATGAGAATAAGGCGGGTGGTAGTAATGTTGGAAGTAATAATCAGAAGAGGAAATGGAGCGAGAATTCGAGTGCGGGAGGACAACAGGGAAATCAACAGAAGAAAAAGTTTGAGGCTTGTGCAACTTGCGGGAAGAACCATACTGGGGTATGTTTGAAGGGAAAGAGAATGTGTTTCAACTGTGGTCAGGAGGGACACATTGCACCAAATTTTTTTAGTCCGAAGAAAAGAGCATGTTTTACCTGCGGTTCAAAGGATGACATGGCTCGTGATTGCCCTAAGAAGCCAGCGTGAAGTGCAAGTGGCAGAAAAGGAAACAACAACGGTGGTGGTGCATTGACTATCATTGGACCAGCTCAATCAAGCCGACCCACTGCAAGGACTTTCAATATGACCGTGCAGGATGCTGTACAATCTAAGGATGTGGTGTCAGGTATCATTCCGATTAATGGTATTAATGCTTATGTACTATTTGATTCGGATGCTACTTGTTCATTTATATCCAATGAATTTGCTCAGAATTTAGATTTGCCTCAGAAGAATTAGAATTTCCTTAAGTATGTAGAGATTGCGAATGTGGAAGTGATTCTGTTAAATTCATATATAGGAATTTTAGAGTGGTTTAAAAGGTCACGAGATGATGGTAGATTTGATACCAATTAGACTTGGTGAATTTGATGTTATATCGAATGGATTGGTTATTCAATTACGGAGTAGTAATTGATTGCCAAAGAAAGTGTGTTAACCTTACGTCTCCGTCAAAGGTTGTGTTTCATGGCAGCAAGTCACCTTGACAAGCAAGTTATCTGACGGTGATGCAAGCCAAGAAGTTGTTTAGACAAGGATGTGTAGGATACTTAGCCTACATCGTCGATACACAGAAGAAGAGTGCGAAGTTGGAAGAGATACCGATCATAAGATATTTTGCAGACGTATTTCCAGAAGATTTGCCGGGTCTTCCACCGGATCGACAAATCGAGTTCGTGATTGACTTACTACCAGGAACGGCCCCGATATCTAAGGCACCATACAGAATGGCCCTGGTAGAAATGAAAGAGTTGATGGTGCAATTGCAAGAATTGCTTGACAAAAAGTATATTCAGCTGAGTGTTTCGCCATGGGGAGCACCAGTGTTGTTTGTTAAGAAGAAAGACGGAATGATGCGACTTTGCATTAATTACAGAGAATTGAATAAGTTCATGATTAAAAATAAGTATCCATTACCTAGAATTGATAACCTGTTCAATCATTTGAAGGGAGCAAGGTATTTCTCTAAGATAGACTTGAGAAGTGGTTATCATCAGTTGAAGGTGAGACCGGAGGATGTACCAAAAATAGCATTCAAAACTCGGTATGGTCATTACGAGTTTTTGGTTATGTCTTTTGGTTTAACTAATGCACCTGCAGCGTTCATGGACTTGATGAACAGGGTGTTTAAACCATTCTTAGACAAATTTGTGGTGGTGTTTATTAAAGATATATTGGTATATTCCAAAACCAAAGAGGAACATGTGGAACATTTGAGATTGACGTTGGAGACATTGAGAAAAGAGAAGTTGTACGCTAAGTTCTCAAAGTGTGAATTTTGGTTGGAATGTGTATAGTTTCTCGGGCACGTTATTGATAAGGACAGAATTTCGGTAGATCCATCAAAGGTTGAAGCTATAATGAATTGGGATCAGCCGAAGACACCGTCAGAAGTAAGGAGTTTCTTAGGATTGGCAAGATACTATAGGCGTTTTATTCAAGACTTTTCTAAGATCGTGACTCCGTTGATGAATTTAACTAGAAAAGCGGTTAAGTTTGTTTGGACAGAGAAGTGTGAGGAAAGTTTTCGAGAGTTGAAAAAGAGGTTGAGTTCAGCACCTGTGTTGTCATTGCCTGATGATACAGGAACTTTTATGGTATATAGTGACGCATCACATAAAGGACTAGGTTGTGTGCTTATGCGTAATCGACAAAGTTATCAAGTATGCATCATCACGTCGCTTGAAAGATTACGAAAAGGGTATCCACTCATGACTTAGAGTCAAGGCAGTGGTATTTGCCCTAAAGATTTGGAGACATTATCTTTATGGAGAGAGGTGTGAGATATATATCGACCATAAAAGTCTGAAGTATATCTTTACACAAAAAGATTTGAACATGCGACAAAGAAGATGGTTGGAGCTGATCAAAGATTATGATTGCGAGATTTTCTATCATCTCGGAAAGGCAAATATTGTTGCTGATGCCTTAAGTAGGAAGGGATGGGAGAAAGTAATGATGTTAACTGATCAAGAAAAGCTAGTGTCAGAAATGGCTAAGATGGAGTTGAAAATTAAATATCCGACAGAATCCGATGAAAAGTTATTCCAGATGGGAAATAGTTCAACGTTGGTGGATAAAGTGAAAAATGGACAATTTCAAGATGAAGACTGCGAAAAGATAAAACAGAAGATATCTGAAGGTGAGAGAAACAAATTCAAAATCGTCAGAAGGGTTACTTCGATTCGAAGGGAGAATTTGGGTTCCGCCAAGATTTCGTGAGGTTAAAGAAGAAATTCTTAATGAAGCTCACAACTCACGATATTCGATTCACCCCGGGAGTACAAAGATGTACCAGATCTTAAGCATCATTTTTGGTGGTCAATATGAAGAGGGATGTAATGAGTGTGTGGCGAAATGCTTAACGTGTCGAAAAGTTAAAGTTTGAACATCAAAGGCCAAGCGGATTGTTACAACCGCTGGAGATACCGTAATGGAAATGGGAGCATATCACAATGGATTTTGTGGTAGGTCTTCCAACAACTCAAAAGAAGGTTACAACGCCATTTGGGTGATTGTTGATCGACTAATGAAGTCGGAGACACTTTTTGCCAATCAAGATTCGGCCACCCTAGATCGGTTGGCAAAATGTACGTGAAAGAGATTGTGTCAAGACACGATGTACGTGTCTATTGTATCGTATGAGATCCACGCTTCACATCTAATTTCCGAAAACTAAGTATAGAATGTTTGGGAACACAAACGAGAATGAGCACAACATACCATCCTCGAATCGAATTTAACAAAGTGAGAGAACCATCCAAACACTGTAGGATATGCTCGAAGCATGTATTATGGATTTCAAGGAAATTGGGATGACCATCTACCATTGGTAGAATTTTCTTATAATAATAGTTATCACGCGAGTATTGGCATGCCGCCTTACGAAGCGTTATACGGCAGGAAGTGCAGAACTCCGTTATGTTGGGACGATGTAGGTGAACATCAGCTATTGGGTCTAGAATTGGTACAACAGACTGTCGAGATCATCAAAGTTATTCGAGCTAGATTGATCGCAGCACAAGATAGACAAAAGTAATATGCTGATCAGCATCGCCAAAATAGGGAATTCGATGTCGGTAGTTATATTTTCTTGAAAATATCTCCCTGGAAGGGAAAGATTTGGTTTGACAAGAAGGGGAAATTGAGCCCTAGATTTATAGGACCTTTTGAAGTGCTCCGACGAGTCGGTGAAGTGGCGTACGAGGTAGCTTTACCTTCGGAGTTGGAGCATATTCATAATATTTTCCATGTTTCGGTATTGAGACCATATAAGCCTGACTATAAACATGTTATCGAATATGAGCCCTTACAGTTTGAGAAAGATTTGTCCTATGAAGAAGTCCCTGTTCAAATTGTTGATAGAAAAGATCAAGTATTGAGGAATAAGGTGATACCTTCTGTTAAGGTAATCTGGAGGCACCACAATGCTGAAGAAGCTACGTGAGAACTTGAAAGCGTTATGATGAAGAATTATCCTCAGTTGTTTACTTGATTTTATATAAATATTCGGGGACGTAATCTTGTTAAGGAGGAAAGAATGTAACGAATAAATTTTTCTTTTTTCGAGTTGTGATTCGGGGACGTAATCCTTTTAAGGAGGAAGGATGTAACGATTGAGAACTTTGTAATTTAATTTAAATATTTATGGAATTAAATAAATATTTAAAATAATTTATTTATTGAGGAAAATAAATATTTGATGAATTGTCATGAATTAATTTAGTAGCTAAATTAATTAATGTTAATTGAATCGAGTAATGACAATTTTATTTGTTGGATTTAATTTAAGAGATAATTAAATTAAATCAATTGCTTAATATTTAAGAAATTAGTTAAATTAAATGAATTTTTTAATTTAAAGGAAATAAATAAATTAAATATAATGATGTGTCTAATTTATTAATTAAATTAGATATATAATTATTTATTAATGATAATAAGATTTTTATTATTAGTATTATAAGTTATTTAAATTAACTAAACTAAGTTATTTAAATTAATTACTAGTGTGATAAAAAACTATATAATATAAATGTTATTAAAATAATTTAGTTGGGAGAGTTTTTGGTTAGCCAAACAGGGCCTTGTGGCCTTTGGCTTATTTGAGCTGACGCTTGTTTGGATTTTATAACTGAAAGAGAACGTGGGTTTCAGTTTATGTTTATGCATATTATACCTAAGGCTAGCGTCTAGTTTCTTCTTATTCTCATATTTGGCTAAGGAGAAAGAGCAGAGTGTTGAGAGAGAGAGAGCTTGGAGGAAGAGAACACAGAGATTTTAGAAGGTCACAGTGGTTTTGAGAGATTATCATCTTTGTCTAGCATTCACTAATCAAGGTATAAACTATTCCTATTATTATTATTCTTTAGTTTTGGTTGTATATGTGTATATCTTTTTGATACAATGTGAAATCACGAGAATTGTGATGAATACATGTTCTTGTAGAATTTCAAAACGCTGTTGATTATCATGTGTACATGTTATCAGTTATCAAATTCGTGAGAAATTGAATTGTAAGAAGAAATGATATAGCAGTGTTTATTTTTATGTGATATAGCCTTAGAAAGTACCAAATTTCATGTCCAATATATGTAGTAATCTGTAAATTGAAGCTTGTAAATGTTAGTTTATTAAGAATCGAGCATAACGTAATTTGAATGGAATGATTTGGCCAAATAATGAATTCAAAGTGATGATTTTTGGTCAGACTATCAAAAATGGAGTTTTATATGAAAAACATGAAAATTGAGAAATTAAAATAGTTCTAGTTGTTGTTAAATTGTGCTTAGTGGTTGAATATGTTAGCAATCATGATATGATAGTTGTATAATTATTTTACATGTTGTTATCACCATTTAATGGGAGAATTTCGTGTTAGTTGGGCTAAAACGGCCATCGCTCACTACTGCTCTGATTCTTCGAATCAACACCTACAAGCAATTGGCAACCAAGTTACATAAAAAAAAAACAATTGCCACTACTCCCCAAGCCTAAGTGTGGTGCAGTTGCTCCACTGCGATAACCCGAGAAATTAGACAATTTATTAAAATCTTCAATGATTGATTTAAGGTCAAATAATAGACCTAGACAGAAAATGAGTGTATGCCTTTGATATTTTTGGGAAGGAATTTTGAGAATTCCAAAATTATGTGAAGGATTTAGGTGAATTATTCAGGATTAAGTGTATATGTGTTTATGTTCTGTGAATATGGTATTATGTGTGCACAGTATGTGGTTAAAGGTCAAGGGTTGGCCAGATAAATTTTATAAGTGTCAAACCCTAATATTATTAAGAACAACAACGTTCAGTTAGAAAACCCTAATGACTGATAAAAAAACCCTAAAACCGGTTCTGAAACCCTAATTTCAGTTCCGGGAATCCGAAACCCTAATTCAGAAATTGGAAAACCTAATCTGGGAATTTAAAGTATAATTATAATGCTTAAGTGATATTAATTATAGTATTAATTAGGGTAAAGCTTAATTAATTAGCAAACCCTAATTTTAGATTTTTAAACCCTAATTGTTCCGTCAGAAACCCTAATGTACAATTGTTGACTTAATTGCTAAATTAGCAATTTAAATTGGGATAAAATAATCCTAATTAACAAAATTGATTTATGAATGGAAAAGTTTAATTTAATTCGAGAATCCTAATTACAATTTAGAAATATTAATTTTCTATTTTTTGAAAAACCTAAAGGTTAATAACCGTGAAATTTAAGTAACTATATATGTATGTACATTATTAATATTTAAAACTTTATGTTATACAGTGATTTAATATGTGATAACATATGTGAAGTGGTGCATGGATCAATAAACATATATACTATAGTTATGGATATATATACATTTATAGATTTCATTAAAAAAATGAAAGCTTCGTAACCTAATTATACATTAGGTGAGATAATTAAATAACCTAAGGTTATGGTAATAAGGAAAGATTAGTATTTAATATGTATACTAACTTAAGTGGATAATCTTGTTATTTCAAGTGACTAATAATTTTAAACCTATTTCGTGTAAACCTAATTAGGTTATGAGCTAAAGTCACATGTATAAATAATTAAATTTCATAAGATTGGAAATGAAAACCCTAAATAAATAATTTGGGTAGCATATATTAAAATTGTTAGACTATATTCATTACATGGCCCAAAACAATTAAAGGGGAAGCACAAAAGAAATAAAATGCAAGCCCAAACTTAGTCTACTTGATTAAGGGTATTTTAGACCTTTGATTTATCTAATTTATGCATTAAAATAAAGGCTAAATGAAGGAATTAGTGGGTATATAAATAGCTGGCCCTATTAGGCCTTTTAAGGCAACTAATTAAGCTAAATAATGTCCATAATTAGTAACTCTTACACACAAGTACATGGTTGTCAAGCTCTCATTGGTTGCAAATCTATTAAGCACTCTTAACCACATGATTAGGCTAAATTAAAAGGAATAAGGTGAAGCCTTTTATCCACGGGACAAGGAAAGTATGAGGGATAATAATGAATCAACCATTTCATTTGCTAGAATACTCCACTTTCTCTCATTCTTCTTCTTCTAACTTTTTCTCCCAAGCTAGTAACTTCAAGAGAGAGAAAAGAGAGAGAGGTTCGGTTTTGAGAGAGAGAGAAAGGGAGGGAGAGGTTTACTAGGTTAATTGATGCATCCTAAGTTCATTACTTACTTTGGTAAATCAAGGAAGGTAGCCATTAAATCAAGGTATAACCTAACTTTCATTTTCTTCTTCTACTTTATTTTATAGCTTGAGTTTTGTTGGGGTTATGAACAAATACTCAAGATACCCTAGTTCTACATATCATCATGTATGGAAATAAGTATCTTGAGTGTTGGATCAAAGGCTTAGAGGAAGAAAATGAGCATATGTTCTCCAAGGGTGAAAACTCTTGTTTTTCTTCCACTAAATCTTGTGTAACTCAAGTTTTACAACTTGGATTTGTGATCCGTCGAAGGGAGGTGCTAGATACATGAGTTACCTAGTAAACCCAAGTGGTAGAACACAAATCTAGCAAGTTTTGAAACCTTTAGGGCTGTTTTCCCAAAACAAATTCACTTTGAATGTTAAGGGTTCAAAACCCTAAAATAGTTCATCGCTCCCATTTTTCTTGAGGTCATTTTGGCCAGCTTTCTAGTCTTTTAAAAATTTGGGAAAAAACATAGAGGTACCTTAAGAAGTTATCTACATGTAGGAAAAAGAAAGGACGCGTTCCGATGTATAGGTTGTGCGTAATGGCTATTTTTCGTAAAGGACTCCAAAATATTAACCTTCAAATATCTCACTGTGTATACACTGGAAAATTCCAAAATTTTTACAGTAGGTTCATGAATGTTAGGAGAGCATACCCCGAAAATTTTTGATTTTTCTGAGCAAAACTCAATTTATGAAAAATGAAGCAAGATCCGAGTGTTTTGGGCACTTTAAAAATAGTAAATCATTTTCTAAAATTCCAGAAAAATTTAGGGATCATTTTTGGTTCATATTCTGTCAAAATCCAGAAGTTGAGAATTTTTGGAATCAGTTTCCTATTTTTCCTAAAAATGATTAAGTTATGAATAAAAGGAAATAAATAGTTAAATGATGTCTTTAATAAGAAAAATGTGATTTTTATGCTTGAATACTCATAATATGTTATATCATGACTATCTTAGGGCATTTTGGTAATTTATGATAAGAAATATCATTTATGACCTTTTATGGATATTAAATAAGAGGTTTAATAAAGGGTGAACCATTAGAATAAATTATTTATTAATCCAATACATTATTAAAATATTATTATGATATTAATAATATTAGAATATGATATTGTTAAGTAAATAAAAATATCAAGATTAAGATTTCTATAAAATATTATTAAATGGTTAATAATATTTGATTTAAGCACCAATAAATGATTAAAATATTATTAAATAATTAATAATATTAGTAATGGAATAAGATATTAATCAATAAGATATTATTAAATGATTAAAGTATTATTAAATGATTAATAATATTATATTAAGATATTAATCTTAGATTAAAATATTATTAAAAGATTAATAATATTAAGTTAAAGTATTATTGGATGATTAAAATATTATTTAGTAGATAATAATATTCGAGATTAAATAAAATTTTATTAATGTAATAACATTAGTAAAAGGAATAAAATATTATTAAATGATTAATAATATTAGTAAATAAATAAAATATTAATAATGATTGGTAAATCCACTAAAAATATTATTAATTGATTAATGATACTAAAGCATAACTAAGATATTATTAAGGTAATAATATTAATGCATGATTAAAATATAATTAAGAGAATTAATAATATTAGTAGAAGTATTAAAATATTATTAAGATATTAATAATATTAGTAAGTTTTGATAAAAGTGTTATTAGTGAACTAGTAATACTAAGAGGGGAATTAAATATTATCAAGATTAATAATATTAAGTGAATTGTTATCTGAAAATTATTGCAAGTCTATGAAAATTGTTTTGACTAATAAGAAAATTTTTTAAGATATTGTTAAGTGTTTAGGCATAGTTTAATTGAACTTAAACTCGATGATTGTCCGACTTGATCGTCGGGATGTTAGAATTTTTTTCGGGTTCAACTCAGACTTAAATAGTCTGACTTGATGCTAAGTCGTATATGTATTGTAGACTGATAGGATTATGTGCTATGTGTTTAGGTTATTCTATGTGTATATATATAATAGTATTATATTGTGATGATATTATTCTAATATTAGAGATCTATATTACTAATATTAGGTCTTCGGATAAAGCGTTATAAATTGTGTAGCTAAGAATCAACTGCCTCGCATAAGTTTTACTTAACTCTACTAAGAGTTGTTTCATTCAGATATGCTTATGGTTAATCATTGCCGATTGCCATGGATAATTGTACTGTATATATTGTATGTATAAATCGTGTATGAAAGGTCGATCACCTTTATTACCAAATTGGTCCAGATATATTTGTTCATGTTCAATACTTGTTCACCAAAAGTTTGTTCGTGCTAGTTCTTAATTATATTGATGAATTATAGCCACTTTATTATTCAGACTCTTTTCAATCATGATATATCCTTAAATTGTATTTAAACTTCTTTGGGCAACTTTCATGCTCACCTTGCTATATCATGATAAACATTAGCGATAAGGCTAATGCATTCTTGATCTGGGAAAAGGATAATGTCAAGTTCACTTTAGGATAAAATTTTATGCTAGTTTGTAATAGTATAGTTGGATAATAATGTTATGTGTTGGATAGTTTATGATTTGTGTATAAGTTAAGGTTACTCGATTTTGAAGAATAGTGTGTAAGTGTAATCAGATAAACAATTTATGTTTATATATTCTCAATAGTTATAGAATGATTGAACCAATCATGTGTGATTTGGGACCCAATTTGGGGCTCTCACAAACCATACCTTGAATCGAGATGCTAATTACGCTAGCTTGCTTGTGTCATGTGTAATAGACTTATATTAGTTTAGTAAGCATGTTATTGATGTTGAGGCATAATATAAACTATAATAATAGATTGTCATGCGTTATAATACAAAGTATAAAATATTTTGAGTGATTGTTAATTGAGTTTCATAATGAAACTAAAACTGGTGTTTTTAAAAGTTAGAGATGAACGATTAAGTTATATTGGCTCGTAGTGAGATTTCAGATTCGTTAAGTGTGTTAACCTATATGGTTAGATGCTAAGTTAAGGTTATGGCCTAAATGATGGTTTAAACCCGAAAGTTAATATTCATGCGATTAATTGTTGTTGCGGTTTCAATGATATATGTAGGATAATTGGAGATTATTTTCATTTGTGTAGCTTACAATCAAGGCAAGTTCTCTAACTCTACTTTTATAATTGTGCAAGTTTCTAAATCTTATCTCTTTACATTTGAGCAAGCTTTTGAACTTCATTCTTTTCATATCTAATGCAACTTTCCAATCCTATATTATTGTTGTTCAAGTAATTGAGCAAGCCTAATCTATCTTGAATATGCTTGTACAAGCTCTTATAACTTAATTCGTTATATCGAGCGAGTTTTAGTTTCCTAATTATTATTCATAGCATATATTGTTCTAATACATTGATTCAAGGGAGATTGTTTTAAATCTTCTATAGCGCTTTGAATGTATATCATGTTTACTCAATTATATATTATTGTTATTCAATCTTTGACTTTGATAACCTTGTTCAAAGCTTTATCGTTGTATTAAACCTTCAAGTAGTAAGCAAACCTTTATTGATTGAATTAATCTATATTCGAATAGTGTTCTAAAATTCTAGAAACATTGATAAGCTAGTTCCAAACTAAACTTTCTTTAGTGCAAAAATTCTAAATCCGAACTGAGACGAACAACCCTAATATAGGGGATTTTGTACGTGTAACGTTTAGATGATTGTGCACAATACATGGTACAAAGGGTTTATCCCCCTAAGTACGTTAAGAAGGGTCGGTATAGTCTAAATGACTGTTAAGGTTGGGTAATAATACCTAAGTATCGGGGACATAGTTCGTGGTCTTAAGACCCTCAGATAATTAAAGTTCGAACTTGTTTTCTAGTTTGATTTATAGAACAAGTTTCTTATTGTTCAGCTTTCGTTGTTCACTCTCATGTTACCATCATTGCTACTTTTTATATCAGTGAGCATTTGTTTGCTCACTCTTGCAATTAACACTGCAGCTAAAGTGGAGAAAGTTGATGATCCGTCGACTAGCAAAGGCAAGGGCAAGATGTCCAAATGATGAAGACTTTTGAGAATTTTATTTTAATGAATTATGTTAAAGACTTGTTTTAATATGTAATGTATTCCGCAAACTTATGTAATAATTTTAAGGTTAGATTACCTGTGATTTAATTTGAGATGATGATGTAACCCTTTAATGGGAAAGATTATTGTTTAAGTTATTTTAATTATGTCTTTAACCTTTATTATGGGTAGTTATATGTAATAGTTTTTGATAAGTGAGCACCAGATCCTTTGGGAATGGAGTACCTGGATTTAGGGGTGTCACATTCGCCACTCGCGAAATGACGAATGCTTTCTCCATCTCCTTCACCCAAGTTTGGGCTTCAATCGGATCTGTGGTTCCCATAAATTCCAGCGGTCCTACTGCTTTAAAGTCCTTGAAGTTAGCCAAACTATCAGTTGACTGATTTCTCGCTCTTCCTCTTGCTGGAGCCCTATATTCCATAGCTTCGGCTATCATATTTGCAAAGTTTTGCATTGGGTCAGCTTGACCACCTTCATTATTCACTGACTACTCTTCTCTTTGATTTCGATTTTGTCGTCTAGGCGGCATGATCTGATTTAAATAAAAATCTTATATTAATTCTCTTTCTCTATACAAATCCATAACACAATAAGAATTCAACACATAGTTCTCATATAATCGCATATTTATTCAAATAGCACATAGTACGTTTAGTACTTATCACATATTACTATCCCTTTTTTTTAAAAAATAATTCAGGATTAACATACTCAACTTTACAAAAAGTTGTTATTCTCTAACTTTACACAAAAAGTTGCCATTTACCATTCTTACATAACTATTTCTAGTTCATCAAACTTACCATACTTATGAGTTCAGTAACTTGCCACAATTATATGAGTGTATGAACTTATACTAGTCAGACCTTTGGCGTGCATCCGCTGAGGGGTTCAGAAACATTTCATATAATCATGAGTCATGAACTTACCATAAGTATGAGTTTTAAGAACACACAAATTAATCTTAATCTTATATTCATATGGAAAATAAAGATTTCATTCATACAAACATATATATTTACATATGCTTATACATCATTCTCGATATTACAATTTTTAATATCATAATCTTTTACCAAAAGATATTAACGCTCAAACTTAAACTATCTACTGTCCACTCCCTTCACCCGTCTTCTTCTTGTTAGGACACTTGCTGAATCCGTGACCCGTTCTTCTACATGAGAAACACTTCCTCAAATTAGGCTTAGGACAATGTAGAGAAATATGTCCTTCCTTTTTATAGTTGAAATTCTTTCACATCATGCATTCTCCAGCGTGAGTCTTTCCACACTTGATACAGGCTTGCTTCTTCTTCGGGTTTGAATTTTTAGAGTTTTCACTATTTTTTTCCCTCTTTCTCTTCTTCTTGTCCTTCTTGCTGGTTCCTTCAGATGATCCACCACCTTCAGCCTTCATTATGTCCACCTGTGCCTTCAGTTCGTTTCGTTCTTCAGTCATTTCGCGTAACACTCGCTCTATTTTCCATAACTCCTCCAAGAGAAATACTTTACTCTGGAGTTCCTGTACTTCTGCAGATAGCTGATCTTGTTCTCCAACTTTGATCTTATTCTTTAACTCCAACTTAGCTTCTTTAGACTCCGCCTCCTCATCACTACTCAGATACATCTCGGGATAATCATCATGATCACTCCTGAGATTAACCATGGGTTCATCTTTTCCTACTTCTTTCATCGACTTTGGCCTGCAGGCTTGACACCTCTCACCATCGCACCGGCACGATAGCAGCTAGCATCTCCGTACTCATTTTATCTTCTCCCGACATCCTATTATCAATTTAAACAACTTGATTAGTACTCCAAAAGTAAAAACTTCTCACACTATGTGTCCACTTATCTCACTATTGATGCGCTTCGACAATCCCTCACTTAGTACTCTAAATGAGTATTCTATATCTCGCTTATGGTTATATTCCTAGGGTTTTCCCCACCCCACTTAAGGTTTATAACCTACAGCTCTGATACCAACCTGTGACGCCCCCAAATTTGGGTTACCTAACCCCCGAGTTTGGTGTTCACGATCCACAATATAATAATATCTAACTACCCATTTATATATAAATAAGAATACATAACTCATTAACATATGTTGTTAATACATAAGTCCCAGGTCTGTTAACCTTAACATTACAGACATACCCCCTTAGATATACAAAAAGGGTTTACAATACAACATAATAATAATGTTCATTAAACTAATTTATCACTATGCCTTTTCCTCTGTTCTTCTTCGCAGCACCTTCTGCAACTTCGTCCCTAGCTGAAAAGTTTTATTTAGCAAGGGTGAACAACAAGTTTGCCCCGCAAGTTAAGACATACAATAAAGGTATAGAAATTAATATCAATTCTTCTCACATTCTACGCAACAATAATCTGCTAATGAAGGAATACAATGCTTTCAAAGTTTTCTACGATATTCAAATGAATAATCAATAATTAATTCTACAAAATAGCAAAGTGAAATATTTTCCAGATTTATGCTGAGCGATACATTGGATCTTGAACTTCTCTTATCGAGTAACTATCAAAGATTTGACTTTGATATACCCAGGTGTATCAGATAACCATAAAGATTAAATCATACCCCTCTGCAAGTATATAAAGTGATCAGCTTTATTACACCCTATATTATGCATAATACTTAATCGCGCGCAAAGGTCGAATATACGACCAATAAAGTGTTCCCTTTATTTAAAAGGTTGTTCTTCTCAATCTCAGAGTCAAGATTTTGATTTAACAACGAAATACTGTGATTTCAATTTCTATTTACTTCTCGATCTAGCCGAAATAATTGGCATCGATTTGTCAATAACAATTGAATTCTCTTCTCGCTTCTATCAAAGTCTAACAATTATTCGTCTAGCCAGAATAATTAGCTAAGACATTTTTCAACATAATTTGACAATAAACAGGAATTATTTGCACTGTCAATACTAGCTTCTACGGATATAAATATCCAACAACAGTTATTCTACGAATGTATATTTTCTGAATCAGTAATTTAATTTGAATGATTAAACATGCACTAACTGCGAATAATCAATTATAAATTCTTGGACGTGGTATAATTAACAATAATTAACCACTACAATATTTAAACAATATTAACTCAAGGTTGAGTTAGGAAACTTGTCTCTTCCGTTGATTACAGCCACACAATAAACTTATCTGCGTTCGTAAGACCTATAACCCATAATATCGGTCTCACAATTAGCACAAACTTTATAACACATAACACTGTAATTCACAGTCAATCTTCTCCTAGACATATTACCACATAGTCACATCAGTGTTTATAACCTATATAAACACTTAACAAGTCTAATTATTTCGGTCTGGTTGGATTTCGGTCCATCTCGATGTTCAGGTAACCCTATCCGACAATTCACACAGTTATTGTCAAGTAAATTCAGTTTCTAAGCTTCAATATTATTTTAGATAAATCAAATATCATTATAATATTTTCTGGAAGATTTTAAATATTAATAATCAATTATTATAATTTATAATAATTTTTCAAACATCCAAACCATTTTTTAAATGATTTAATTATCAAATAATCTTATCGTTATTAATATTTAATAATATTAAAATATTAATAACATACTTGTCAAAATATTAAAGTTATTTTAATAACTTAAAATATTTTAAATCATTAATATTCTACTTAAATGATTTTTTAAAATAATTAAAACCATTTTTAAATCATCACCATTAATATCTAAATATTAATAAAATTATTATCCAAATATTAAAAGCCATTAATTATAACTTTAAATATTTTTGAATCATTTTTTTCATTTTTAAATTATTTTTAAACTAATAAAATCATTTTTAATTCATTTATTTAATATAATAATTAAATAAATCTAATATCATTAATATTAATTTATTAATGAGAATTCTCCAAAAATATTGAAAATTATATTTTATAATTCCAAATATTTTCTAACACTTTATTCTCATTTAAAATGATTTTTAATTCAATAAAATCATTTTTAACTCCATTTATTTAATTTAAAATTAAATAAATCTAATATCATTAATATTAAATTATTAATGAAAATTCTAAAAAAATATTAAAAGTTGTATTTTATAACACAAAATATTTTTAAATACATTATTATTATTTAAAATGATTTTCATAATATTAAATCATTTTTCTCTAATTTATTTATTACACTAATTAAATAAATTAAATACCTTTAATATTTAAATAATTATAAATATTAAAGAAAACTATTCCAATTGGTCAAACATTATTTTTCATAATTTAAAATAATTTTTAAAACCATTTTTAATAATTTTTATAATTTATTTCTATTTTTAAAAAAAATTTGGAAAATCAAAAATTAGAAAATAATAAAACCGTCGCTATAGACCTTTAGCGACACTAAGCGTCGCTGTGGTGTTCTTAAGCCTCAAGAACACTGACAGCTCAGTAGTTAAGGGGTCATGTTTGACCATCTTTAAATCTCTGATCAAGCTTGTTCTGGACAATCCAAGACTTTTATAGTGTAGTGTTAATGTAACAATACAACATCCAACCATCACTTTGGTCAAATAACATAACAACAAAGAGATCTAAGTCTTCAAAGATGCTGTCAGGTGGGTTCTAGGTTTTCCAGAAACCCAGGTTGTTCAACCAGTCACTTTCATGCTAGATTTATTATATGTTTTAGTTATCAAATGGCTCGATTTTTGGTCCAAACATGCAGTAGTCATGACAAGGAACACATAGGAATCAACAGATCGTTTAAACAACAACACATCTGCTAGATTAATCCCGATCAAGCCCTGTCAGAATCATGGTTCAATCGATTTCTGGGTTTTTCAGAAATGGTTTCCATGTTCGACATGCCCAGTTTGACCGTCCATTATGTCTCACATGTTTATTGTTTATAAGATCTAAAAGTATAGATCTAAAGTACATATTACAGGCTACAATTTGGTTACCAAAACATCAACAAAAAATCATCAAAGGTGTCAGATCTGGGTCGTTCAAAAGTTGTCAGACGCTGATCTTACACTTTCTGGGTTACCCAGAAAGTTCATGGTCATGCCCAATCAACGGGTTTTGACCATGAATAACTACAAATCTAGACATCAAATGAGACTGATTCCACTTGCAGATTAAAGAACACATACCAGGCTACCTATAACAACTTTAAAACATCAAAAACAATAAACATATCAAGATCTACAGCTACTGACATTTGTTGTCAGACTATGTTTCAAACTCAAGAACAGTTTGTGAAAAACTCAACTTTTACCCACTTTGATGCTATGGATCTATGTTATATCAACATAGATCATCATAAAACATCATCTAGCAAAGATCTAAACACATAAACACATATTTTTTCTTAGCAACTTGGATCAAAAATAAATTTAGGTTTATACCTTCTAGCTTCAAATCCTTGATCTTAATCTTCCTAATTGATCTTGGTTGATCAAGGGGCTGTTTAAGTGACTGGTCTACTTGATAAATTTGGATGTTTTTGTTTGAGAGGGAGTTGGTAAGAGCTTGGTTGAAAAATAAGCAAATTATGTGATTTTCTCTCTCCCCAAATCTATATATATTGCTTGACATGGTGCTAGATCTGATGTGTTGGCTGATTTTTGTTGGATTTCTATGTCAGAAAGTCAATGTAGTTGCTCACCAACTAAAGTTGCTAGCAATTTCTACAAGTTACATAATAAAGTAAGTAAAAAGGGCATTTTGGTCTTTGTACATAAAATTTTAATGGCATACTTGACATTTTCCAAACCCTTAGGGTTTAACCCTAAAGTTCTAACCTTTAGGTTTTACACTTTAGTTTCTAAAATTTCCAAATTAGGGTTTTAATTAGAAAAATAAAAATTTTAAATTACAATTAGGGTTTGGAAATATAATTAGGGTTTTCTAATCATATTTAATTTTAATAAACACATTAGGCTTGCCAATTAAGATTAGGGTTTCCTAATTAGGGTTTAGGAATCCCAAATATGAAATTAGGGGTTTCTAGCTTTTGATTAGGGTTTTTGACTATGCGTTAGGGTTTCTAATCCTGAGATTAGGGTTTTTATTCTCTTATTAGGGTTTACAAAGTTTAAACCCTATCCAGTCAATCATTGGTCATTAAATCAACACAGTACAAACACGTACTCATCATCACAATTATTCAAATTGCATTTTCTACCGAATCCCTGTCCTGATTTAGGGTTAGGGTTTCTATTCGCTGTTAAGCACAACTCTTCTCCTATTTTTCAGTCAATACATAAATTGACCATAGCTCGAGACTCGTATCACAGATACACAGTACAATATTAACAGTTAATGTCAATATTAAATAAAAAAAAATTATTCATAAATTTTGGATTATTTGAAATCTCGGGTTGTCATATGCTATGTGATGACGTGATTCTTTTAAGTGTAGACTCGTATTAATTTACACATACTAATTGAAATGATCGACTTGATAATGTTAGGTCGTTTCAACGCGAGTTAGTTAAAGCTAGTATTATATTTTAGTTGAGCAAACAGGCAAGTTTCTTAAACTTACTCCAATTGTTATTGAGCAAGTTTCCTAAACTTACTCTAATTATTATTGAGCAAGTTTCCTGAATTCTTACTCTTTTATTGAGCAAGTTTCCCTAACCTTACTCAAATTTATATTGAGCAAGTATTTGAACACTATTTTATTGTGTTGCAATAGTTCCTAGCTTACACAACTTTGTTTGTTGTGAAAATTTCTTATCCTTCTCATATTGTATTGAGAAGGTTATTGTTGAATTGAAAGTTATTCATTTAAGCTTGAATCTTATTCCCAAGCATGTTATTAATTGGTTTAATTACTTTAAAATTATTCCACATCAATATTATTGATATTCACACTTAGTGCACTTAAGTTCGTGCAGTCTTGGACTTGTACATCATTTAAAGTTCAATAATTCTTGAACTATGTTAGATAGAGTCTAAACCTTTGTTCGGTCAGACAAGTGTATGAAGTTTTATAAAAGCTATCCAAACCTATTGAAGGTAAGGATTCTTAGACTGAAAGAACACCCCTTTCTATGATAGGGTAGTACCAGGTATCTAATATAAGATACACAGAGCAGATTTAAATGTTATGCATATACATAGTGTACGTGAGGCTGATCCCCTCAAGTACTTATTTTGTAGCTAGTAACCAAAGGGTCAATTAGTTATTGATTCCATTGGAGTGTTATAGTTCAAAGTCTATTTGACTAGCAGTTATTCTAAAAGCAATCATTATCTTTGCTTGCGATATTCATATTGTTGAATCCTTCAGATATTCATATTGTTGAATTTATTTTCAGTTATTTTTCCATTCATCATGATATATCCTTATTGTTGTATTTAAATTTGCTGGGCAAACTTGTTGCTCATTCTTGCTATATCATGAATTATATTGCAGCTAAGCCCGAGACCTCAGGGAAGGACAAAGGTAAAGGAAAGATGTAGAATAGTGGCAAGGGGCAGACTTTTCCTTATGCCTAGTTTAAATTATTATTATGTAATATGAACCCTAATGTTTATTTTAGGGTATGTTTGTAAGATGATATTAAGGTTATCGTATCTTGGGACTAGTAACACTTTTGAATGAACGACGTACGTTTATTATATTCCACATTTTAGTTATCGTGTGTTGTTTAGAGGTGGATGTTAGTATTTTATCGTGATCACCGAACCGGGGTTAGAGGACCCAGATTCGGGGGCGTCACAGGTTGGTATCAGAGTTGTAGGTTATAAATGTTAGGAATGCGAAACCTAGGTTATAACCTTAGTAGAAAACTCAAGTAGAGTATGTAAGTGATGGGTTGAGGAAATCCATCGAGTTTTATTGTGATAATGAAGTTGTTTATTTAAATAAAAAATGCATGATAGACTTCTTAAACTTCTTAATGCTAATATGAATAGCATATCACATAAAGCCTAATAATTTTCTTCCTTTCCTTAGATCATGCCGCCTAGGAGAATTCAGCGGAATTAGAGGGCGGAAGGATCCGTTAAGAATGGTGGAGGGGAAAATGTTGATCTAATGCAGAACTTCGTTAAGTTCTTAACTGAGGCAATGCAAAACAGACCCCCGCCAGCAGCAGGGCAACCAAGACAACACTTGGCTAGCTTTAAGGACTTTAAATTGATAGGACCACCGAAATTCCAGGGAACCTTGGATCCAACTGAAGCCCAGACATAGATAGAAGAAATAGATAAGGTGTTTGAGGTCGCACGAGTGGTCGAAGAACAGAAGACGAGTTTTGCCACATTCATGATGAAGGGCGAAGCTAACTATTGGTGGAAAGCCAATAAGGGGCGAGCAGACGAGGGAGTTATTCCTTGGGAGAGATTTAAGGAGCTATTCCTTGAGAATTACTTCTTAGAGAATACGCAACAGGATATGGAAGTTAAGTTTCTGGAACTAAAGCAAGGTAGTATGTCTGTCATAGAGTACGCGACGAAATTTAATGTGTTGGCCCGATTCGCTTCACATTAGGTTGACACGGAGGCTAGGAAGGTAAAGAGGTTCGAATTAGGACTGAAACCATGGGTGCAGAAAGCAGTGGCTATATTGAAGATTAAGACTTACTCTTATCTTTTGGAAAGGGCTATCATTGCCAAATGAGGCAATGAAGCCATCGCTCGATTTAAACAAGAAAAGAAGACTGGACAGGAAGGGCAGAAAGGGGGAAGCAGCGGAGGCAGCAACCCCAACAAGCGTAAATGGACGGAGAGCCAATCCTCTGGAGGCAATAAGTACGGAGGGGAGGCCAAGAAAAGTATGAAGTGCAACAACTGTGGGAGGAATCACTCGGGGGAGTGCATGAAAGGAAAAAGTGTTTGTTATTGTTGTAGACAATCAGGGCACATGGCTCCTCAGTGTCCGAATAAATAGAAGGGAGGATGTTTCTCGTGTGGAGCCACGAACCATCAAATTAAGGATCGTCCAAGAAAAGGGAATGCGGTTAAGCAAGCAACCGCAACAACAACAACAATGGGATCAACATTGAGGGTCACCAACAAGCCAATAAACCAACGACACGAACGTTCAACATGACCGTACAGGATGCGGTGGTGTCTAAGGAAGTGGTGTCAGGTATCATTCCGATCAATGATATAGATGTATACATGTTATTTGATTCGGGTGCTACCTGCTTTTTTGCTTCTGAAGAATTTTCTAAACAGTTAGACTTACCCTGTGAGAGGTTAGAACGGTTAAGTTTGTAATATTCATGAACGCAATCAAATTACACAAAATAAGCAGAAACGTGTAAAAACATAGTTTAAAAATTTACAAACCATATACCCGAATCACCCTTTATGCACAATTATTATTAAACGAAAAAGAAAGAACAAGAATCATACCCTTGAAGATCCGAGCTTCCTCAGGTACAAGTTCACCTCCAATCCTTTTCGCGTTCAACATGAATCCACCGGGTTTGGTTCCTTTCTTTGATCAATGTTAGCCACCCAAGTGTTTGGCCTCTAGAGGTGATCCACCAAGAAAGAATAGAGATTCAAGAAGATGGGTATTTGGCAAAACCCTACTTTTCTATCTCTATAGAAAAGGCGTACTCTCCCAACAATTGAATTACGCCTGCTTGTTTAAAAAGTCAACAACAACTTAACACCCATAATATAAGACTCCTCTTATTTATAGATGTAAGCAACCTCCTTAACAATTAAGGAATTGGGTTTTATTTTAATTAATTAAATTCTTTTAATTAATTAAGCTCCCTAATCTTAATAGGGATAATTAATTAAACTCTTTTAATTAATTTGCCTCCCAATCCTATTAGGATATTTGAGAGTACTTTTATTAATTAATTCTCAAACTCCTTTAGGAATTAAATAATAGTAATAGTAATAATAATAATAAGACTCCTCTTATTAATTTATATTTAATATTTCCAAAATATTAAATAATAAATATTAAGCTATTTAATTTATTCTATCACCATAGATTAAATTAAATATACTTAACTTATTATTACGATTATGTCATTAACTTCTTAAATAATTATTCTTCCTTTTATGGTGTGACCCTTTAGGTTCTCCATATTAAACCCATGTGAATAAATCAATTAGAATAATTCTAATCTTATTTAAATAAATAAATTAAACTAATAATTTATTTAAATAAATAATATTTATTCTACAATAAGGATAAGCCTCCTAGCGATCAACGACTTTCCGGATAATATAGATTTCAACATTAATCATAAAAGAACCTTTGAGTAAATAGTTACCGCACAATTCAATCCTTGCACCATACAATGTCCCAATTAAATATAAGACATGGAATTACTGTCAAGTCTTATTTTATTTAATTATATGTATTTCGACTCTTAAATGCACAACCCCAAATAATGCAAATTAGAAACTCCTTTCTAATTTCATTCTGCCTTGGCCAAGGACTATTGGGTTGTCATTTATCGAATCACATCGGACATTTCTCTTCTTTTACTAGAAGTGGTAGATTCTTTATTGATCATACATTATCTCCATATATAACTAATTATACCCAAGTATACCCTTTGATATACCCTAAGGGTCTTAAGGAATAAGTCAAAGTATAACTCATCATACACAAGATACTATGATGATCTCAAGTCCAAGGATCACTTGTACTACTATCACTACAGGAATTCCTATTGATAGGCAAGTAAAACTCCATTAGGTATTCCTTAGCGAGCCAATGCTCAAAGTGAACTTATTCTCTAATAAGCACCTACATACTTGCTTTAGTGTCTCCACACAAATGATCATGAGATCAATCATCCTCATCTAATGAGTAAGCAACGATGTACCAATCTATCCCGGATTCACTAATCCCCAATTTAGTAATCCAATGATTGGGAACTATTTTAGTTTTAAGCTTTCTAAAAATTTAGATCTCATTATAATGATCATCATCATTATTCTAAAAGCATTGCTTAAAACTGTGGGTTTATCACATATTATAAAATAGCATCATGTAGATAATTAAAAGCCTTTAATAAATAAATACTTTTTATTAATAAATGAATAAGATTGTTACAAAGTATATGCTTTATCATCAAACATGATTGGCTTGTGTGCATAATACTTTCAAGAACACCCTATGAACGTAGAAGTAGCAAAAAAGGAAAGTATCCCCGTAGAATCCATTCATAGGAATTGTTATACCGAATTGCGAGGATTTAAGCTCAAGGTGGATTTGATACCGATTTGTTTGGGGGAGTTCGATGTAATCCTTGGAATGGATTGGTTATCGGTTCATAGAGCAGTTATAGACTGTAAGAAGAAGTGTGTACACCTTAAGACTCCGAATAAGTCGAAGGTGGTATTTTATGGTAGTAAATCGCAGAGACAATCTCATTGTCTGATGATGGTGCAAACGCAGAGATTGCTTAGGAAGGGTTGTATAGGTTATTTGGCTCACGTGGTTGATACTCGACAAGTCGAGGGTGAACTGAGTTAGATACCTATTGTAAGCGATTTTGTTGATGTCTTCCCAAACGAGATTCTGGGATTGCCACTGGATAGAGAGATTGAGTTTGTCATTGATTTTGCACCAGGGACAAAACCGGTATACAAAGCATCGTATCGCATGTCACCGGTAGAGATGAAAGAACTGATGGCTCAATTACAAGAGTTGTTAGATAAGGGATACATTCGACTGAGCGTATCACCGTGGGGAGTACCAGTCTTATACGTAAAGAAGAAAGATGGGTCGCTAAGACTTTGTATAGACTACCGAGAGTTGAACAAGGTCACCATCAAGAACAAGTACCCGTTGCCCAGGATAGATGATTTGTTTGATCAGTTGAAGGAGGCAAAGTACTTTTCAAAGTGAGGCCGAAGGATATTCTAAAGACGGCATTCAGAACTCGGTATGGACACTTTGAGTTTCTAGTAATGTCATTTGGATTGACGAACGCGCCAGCAGCCTTTATAGATTTGATGAATAGAGTGTTGAAACAATATTTGGTTAAGTTTGTTGTCGTATTCATCGATGACATTCTAGTATATTCAGAAACGGAGGAAGAACACGCCGAGCATCTTCAGATAGTGTTGGAGACGTTAAGGAGGGAGAAGTTGTATGCAAAATTCTCCAAGTGCGAGTTTTGATTACAGAGAGTACAGTTTTTAGGACACATTATCGACAAGAATGTTGTTTCTGTGGATCCAGTGAATGTAGAAGCAGTTATCAATTGGGAGTAGCCGAAGACGCTGACCGAAATTAGGAGTTTCTTAGGATTAGCGGGATACTATCGAAGATTTATTAAGGATTTTTCGAAATTAGCATCACCGTTGACTAATCTTACCAGAAAAATAGTTAAGTTCATTTGGACGGAGAAGTGTGAAGAGAGTTTCCTAGAATTGAAGAAGAGGTTTAGTCAAGCACTTGTGTTGGCTTTACCGGACAACACGGGAGGATTTATAGTGTATAGTGATGCGTCACACAAGGGTCTTGGCTGTGTAATGATGTAACACGGCAGAGTCATTGCATACGCTTCACGTCAGCTAAAAGATTATGAGAAGGGATATCTGACTCATGATCTAGAGTTAGCAGTGGTAGTTTTTGCCTTGAAGATTTGGAGGCATTATTTCTATGGAGAGAAGTGTGAGATATATATGGACCACAAGAGTCTGAAGTATATCTTCACGTAGAGAGAGTTAAACATAAGGCAGCACCGATGGCTAGAATTGATCAAAGATTATGATTGTGAGATTCTATACCATCCAGGCAAAGCAAATGTAGTGGCAGATGCCTTGAGCAGAAAAGGCAGAGAAGTTGTTGAAATTGACCATTCAAGATAAATTGGTGAAAGATTTTGAACGATTAGACTTGGAGATTAAGTATCCGATGGAGACCAACGAACAATTATTTACAGTGACAGCGAGTCTGACTTTATTGGATAAGGTTAAAGAAGCACAAGAGAAGGACGAAGATTGCATTAACATCAAGAAGCGATTGATTGAAGGTGATTAGTTAAAATTTAAGATTGATAGAACTGGACTACTGAGATTTGAAGGACGAATTTGGGTACCATTAGTACCAAAACTAAGAGAGGAGATTTTGCAAGAAGCGCACAGTACGAGATACTCGATACACCTAGAAAGCACGAAGATGTACCAAGATTTGCGTCAGCACTTCTTGTGACCAAACATGAAGAGAGAGGTTTCATAATGCGTAAGTAGATGTCTAACTTATCAGAGAGTCAAGGCAGAACATCAATGACCAAGTGGGTTATTACAACCATAAGAGATTCTAGAATGGAAATGGGAGCACATCACAATGGACTTTGTGGTGGGACTTCCGGCAACACAGAAAAGGCACGACGCCATATGGGTGATTGTAGATCGTCTCACTTTTTGCCGATTAAGATTAAGTATAGTTCTGGAAGAGTCTTTAAGAAAGAATGGGGACACAACTACGAATGAGTACCGCGTATCATCCATAGACCGATGGGCAAAGCGAGAGAACAATTCAAACACTTGAAGACATGCTCCGAGCTTGTGTGATGGACTTCAAGGGTAGCTGGGAGGATCACCTTCCATTAGTAGAGTTCGCGTATAACAATAGTTATCACGCCAGTATTGGAATGCCACCGCATCACGAAGCAATCGTATGGGAGGAAATATAGAACGCCTTTTATCCCGGGACGGTTGGAGAACGCCAATCGCTGGGGACCGTAATTAGTATAACAAATGATAGAAATCATCAAGGTGATAAGAGCACGATTAATAGCAGCTCAAGACCGCCAGAAGAAGTATACGGATTTGTATCGCAAAAAGAGAGATTTTGAAGTAGGAAGCTATGCATTTGGGAAAGTTTCTCCCTAGAAAGGGAAGATTCATTTTGGGAAGAAGGGTAAGTTGAGCCCTAGGTTCATAGGGACTGCTCGAGATTCTCGAGGCGAAGCCTGGTGAAGTGGCGATTTAGGTAGCATTACCTCCTGAACTTGAGCACATTCACAATGTGTTTCATGTGTCAGTATTACGACCATATAAACCGGACTACAAGCACGTTATCTCCTATAAACCGATTCAAGTCGAGAAAGACTTATCGTACGAGGAAGTTCCTGTCCAGATACTAGATAGGAAGGAACAAAAGTTGAGGAATAAGATTATCCATTCCGTTAAGATTCTCTGGAGGAATCACGCAGTAGAAGAAGCTACGTGGGAGATAGAAGAGAAAATGAGAGCGAATTATCCGTTTTTATTTAAGTAACCTTATTTTTACAATTCCGAGGACGAAATTTTTATAAGGAGGGAGGGATGTAACGTCCTCAAATTTTAAACTCCTTATTAACTAAATATGTGATTTAATTGTAATGAGTTAGTTTTGTGAGTCTATTAAAAACTTATGTGGTTATGTGAATTTATGAAATGATTAAAGGCAGTCACTAATAGTTTATTTAAATTAGTGGACTAACCCTAAGATTTTAATATCAAAGAATTAATAAGATTATTAATAATTAAATATTCAATTTATTTGAATATGGTGGCAAGAGTTGAACATATTGATTAATTACAATTATGAGTAATTAATTGATAATGTGTTAATTAATAATTATTATGAATAAATAATAATTAATGAATAAGAGATTAATAGTTTATAAAATGATTATATGTGTACTTGATTAATTTGTACAATATAATAAACCTTTATTATATGGTAGTTAACAATATATTTTATAATACAAGGTGACACATTAATATGTCTATGCATTATATATATAGACTATATAGTAAGAGTTATTTGCATTCATGTGAGTTGCATAATAATATTGTTATATGATATGAAGTGTGACACCCCCAAATCTAGGTACTACATTTCCCACAAGATTTGGTGCTCACTATCCATACATTCATACTATCTACCCAAATAAATAATATTTAAACCATAATCCTCTCTTTCAATAGGGTTACATCATTTAATCCAAAAACATCCCAGGTTATCTAACCTCAAATCATCATTCAAATGTGGAATTAAATTATTACATTACATCATTATTAAAAATCTATGATCATAACAGCAATCAAAAGTATAAATCAAAGATCACTCAGACGTTTTTTCCTTTCCTTTGCTAGTTGAAGGCTCATCTACCTTCTCAACTTTAGTCAAAATGAGTATATAAATATGCAAGAGTGAGCAAAACAATTGCTCAATGGATATAATAATGAATCAACAGGAGAATAACAATAATATCTACCAACAAATAGGCTCATCAAAACTGGATAGTACTATAACAAAGATAATCAAAAACTAGAATCCATAATATGGAATATATATCCAACTGAGGGTCATAAGACCATGAACTATGTCCACAGTTGTGAGTAATCTTTCAACTCCAACTTTAACAGTCATAAGACTATAAGGACTCCTCGTACTTAGGGGGATCAGCCCTTCATATAATGTATTATGCACAAACATTTTAACGCTAAACGTAAATTATCCCCTAATAATTATAAGGTTGTTCATCTTAGTATTTAGAGTACATGTCCGCACCAAAGAAAGTTTGGTTTGGATAAGCTTTCAAGGGTAATTTGAAGTTTAACGAACATCAACTAGAGGACTAGTTAAATCAATAGTGTTTGATAATCACAAAATAACATAGACAATTGAGAATCATAGATGAATTGGTTATACATATTAAACTCATGCTTGAAATAACTATAGAGCATAAGTATTCAATAAAATGAATAAAATGGTAAACCTTTGCTTAAACAATAAATAAGCTAAGGTTAGAGTCTTATAACATTAGAAATGAAATTACTGAACATACATTAACTGATAGCAAGCTGGAAACTAAAAACTTGCCCGACATGGTATTAAATTAAAGCAAGGATTAAAAATAGTTCAAAAATAAAGACGAGAGTTCAAACTGTGTTCATTATACAAGAATGTAACTTAAGAAACTTGGTTAACTATAAACAAGTTAGAATGAATCAACCAAATGAGAATTCAAGTAACATTAGAATTAAAGTTTGCTCGAATGAACTCTAGGGATAATTGACTTATTCAATCAACAGTTGAAATAGAAAGCTTGCTCAATCAAAGAATAAAGCTATATAATGTAATAATGGAACTAGCTCAAAGAAAGTAAAGAATTAGGAAACTTTCTCAATGTAAAAGATAGAGTTTATAAACTTGCCTTGAGCATAAGCTATAAAATTAAACTCACGGTCAGCTACACATAATTTTAGAACCACAATACCTATTAGATATGCTAACATACCATAAGATGTTCATTTCTAGCTAAACTTATCATTTAAGCACAAGTCTTTCATTACCATTTATATTTCAGAAAATTCAAGTGTTTTACATCGCAACACTTGTCTAACGCTCCTTATGTATACTAAGTTACCACATAACACGTTCTCGATTTACTAATCATTTTGCAACTTTGAACTTACTAACCCCAATTCACTATGTTATATTAACCTTAACATTACACTTTTAACATGCTAATAGAATTTCCGACCATGCCATGCTGCTATCTCAAATCAAAGTATAAAGAGAAACCGAATCTCAAATCAGTAGGTATGGCAAGGCAATTGCCCATACAAAGGTTCGACCGACGCAATTACTTGCTTTTTTTGTACTTAATCAAGAATTTACACGGTGTTCAGACAGACGGAAAGAAGGCTAATGAACAGTAGCCGACTTTAGCCCAACAAACATAATTTTCACCCACCAAACAGTGATAATAACACCTAAAATAATTATACAACTATCCTAAACATGATTGCTCACCTATTCAATCACTTAGCACAATTTAACAACAGCTAAAACCATTTTAATTTCTCAATTTTCATGTTTTTCATATAAAACTCAATTTTTGATATTCATCCCAAAAATCATCACTAATGAATTCATTCATGATCAAATCATCTCATTCAAATTACATTATGTTCCGTATCTCAATGAACTAACATATACAAGCTTCAATTTATACTTTCACATACAAATTGGCTATTAAAATTGATACTTACATAGCTACATATGAAAACATATATATAATCGACAAAATTTCTCTTCGAATCCGAAATTAGCATGAATTTCTCGTTTAAGCACAATCTCCACTCATCATATACTCATATAATCATAAGTAATCCCATAATATAGCAACAATTCAACAAATTTTAATAAACACTTTAGTTTATACTTTATAATCACATATCATTTTTAATTAAATATATCATTTTAGCAAATATCACAAAATTATAATTTTCATTATAACTTTATTTAATAATTTAATATACCATCTAAATTATTAAATCACAACAACAATATAACATCTCATGTTATACTACAATTCTCTAAATTATAAATTAATTCAATTTAGAAATTTATCTAATAAATTTAGATTTACAAATATTTATTAACGACCATCACATCAATAATTATTTATTCCATCAATTCAATAATAGACACATCAAATAAATGTTTATATTATTCAATAAATATTACAATTTGAAATTTTGGATCGTTACATCCTTCCTCTCATACAAGGATTCTCGTCCCAGAATCACAATTCAAACAATCAAATCGTCACATTCTCCCCTACTTACAAAAGATTTTGTCCCCGTAATCGAAGACACAGATCTAAACAAATAACTCGTGGTAATTCTTCATCATATCGCCTTCGAAGTTCCCACGTAGCCTCTTCGACGTTGTGGTTTCTCCATATCACCTTCACAGAAGGTATCAATTTATTCCTGAGCACTTGTTCTTTCATGTCGACTATCTGGATATGAATCTCTTCGTAAGACAAATCTTTATTGAACTGCAATGGTTCATACTCAATCACATGCTTATAATCGGGTTTATACGGTCGCAACACCGACACATGAAAACCATTGTGCACATGCTCTAATTCTGGAGGTAAAGCTACTTCATAAGCCACCTCTCCCACTCTGCGTAGAATTTCGAAAGGTCCAATAAACCTCGGGCTGAGCTTGCCTTTCTTTCCGAAATGAATCTTCCCCTTACAAGGAAAAACTTTCAGGAACACGAAACTTCCTGCTTCAAACTCACGACTCTGCCTATGTTGATCAGCATACTTTTTATGTCGATCTTGAGCAAATTACCGATCTTTTGCTCGATGAGTTTGACAACTTCAATGATCTCACGAACCAGCCTCGGTCCTAATAGTTGACGATCACCAACTTCATCCCAGCATAGTGGAGTTCTGCATTTCCTACCGTATAATGCCTCATATGGAGGCTTACCAATGCTTGCGTGGTAACTGTTGTTGTATGCAAATTCCACCAACGGTAGATGATCATCCCAGTTTCCTTTGAAATCCATAATGCACGCTCTGAGCATATCTTCAAGTGTCTGGATAGTTCTTTCACTTTTCCCATCGGTTTGTTGATGATATGTTGTGCTCATCTTTAATTGTGTTCCCATGCATTCTTGTAGTCTCTTCTAGAAATTTGATGTGAACCTCGGATCTCTGTCTGATACAATTGATACTGGAACTCCATGTCTTGAGATGATCTCTTTAATGTATAGCTTTACCAGCTGATCAAGATTAAATCTAATCTTTATTGGCAAAAAGTGTGCAGATTTTGTCAACCTATCCACTATCACCCATATCGCATCGTATCCTTTCTGAGTCGTTGGAAGACCTACCACAAAATCCATTGTAATATGCTCCCACTTCCATTCCGGTATCTCCAATGGTTGAAGTAATCCGCTTGGTCTTTGATGCTTAGCCTTCACTTTCTGAAATGTCAAGCACTTTGCAACGCATTCAGAACGCTCTTTTTCATGTTCGGCCACCAAAATGACGTCAGAATCTCGATACATTTTCATACTTCCTTGATGAATCGAATATCTTGAGCTATGTGCTTCCGGCCAAGATGTCTTCTTTAATATCCTGTTCTTCCAGAACCCAAATTCGTCCCTCGAATCTTAGCATTCCTCGATGATCGACCTTATACTTCGCTTCTTTACCCTCGACCACACTTTGCTTTATTTTCTTGCATTCTTCATCCTGTAGTTGACGTTTCTTCACTTTGTCCACCAGAGTTGGACTAGCTTCTATCTGGAATAATTTTTCATCGGACTCTTCTGGAAATTGATTTCCAACTCTAGCCTTGCCATTGCTGAAATGAGTTCCTCCTTATCAGTTAACAACATCAACTTTTCTCTGCCTTTCCTACTCAAGGCATCTGCAACCACGTTTGCTTTTCCTGGATGATAAAAGATCTCACAATCGTAATCCTTTATCAATTCCATCCATCTCCTTTGTCGCATGTTCAGGTCTTTCTGTGTGAAAATATACTTCAAACTTTTATGGTCTGTGTAAATCTCACATTTCTCTCCGTAGAGATAGTGTCTCCATATCTTCAGTGCAAACACAACCGCCGCTAACTCTAAATCATGAGTCGGATACCCTTTTTCGTAGTCTTTCAGTTGCCTTGATGCATACACAATAACCTTGTCGTTCTGCATAAGTACAAAACCCAATCCTTTGTGTGAAGCATCACTATACACCACAAAATTTCCTGTATTATCCAGTAATAACAACACAGGTGCCACACTGAGCTTCTTCTTTAATTCTTGAAAACTTTCTTCATATTTTTTCGTCCAAACAAACTTTACAGATTTTATTGTCAAATTTATCAACGGACTGGCAATCTTGAAAAAATCCTGAATAAACCGTCTATAATAGCCTGCCAATCCCAAGAAACTTCTTACTTCTGATGAAGTTCTTGGTTTTTCCCAATTTATCACAGCTTTAACTTTTGATGGATCCACAGAAATCCCATCCTTATCGATTACATGCCCAAGAAATTGTACACGTTCCAGCCAAAATTCACATTTAGAGAATTTCGAGTATAATTTTTCCTTTCTTAACGTCTCCAACGTCAGACGTAAGTGTTCCACGTGTTCCTCTTGAGTTTTAGACTACACTAAAATATCATCGATGAACACCACCACAAATTTGTCCAAAAATGGTTTAAACACCCTGTTTATCAAATCCATGAACGCTGTAGGGGCGTTTGTCAAACCAAATGACATCACTAAAAATTCGTAATGTCTATACCGAGTTTGGAATGTCGTCTTCGGTACATCCTCCTTCCTTACTTTCAGTTGATGATACCCACTTCTCAAATCTATTTTTGAGAAATATCTAGCACCCTTCAATTGATCGAACATGTCATCTATTCTTTGCAATGGAAATTTGTTCTTAATAGTGACTTTGTTCAATTCCCTATAATCAATGCAAAGACGCATTGACCCATCCTTCTTCTTCACAAACAACACCGGTTCCCCAAGAACGGCGTACAATTCTACCGAATGTACTTCTTGTCTAACAGTTCTTGCATTTGTACCATCAGTTATTTCATCTCCACCGGAGCCATTCTGTATGGAGCCTTTGATATAGGAGCGGTTCCTGGCGCTAAGTCGATCACGAACTCGATTTCTCGGTCAGGCGGAAGTCCTGGAAAATCCTCTAGAAACACATCCACGAACTCCCTAACCACCGGTATTTCCTCCAATTTCATACCCTTCTCCTTTTGAGTATCTACTATGTAAGCTAAATACCCTACACAACCTTGACTCAATAACTTTTTGGCCTGCATCATCGTCAGATATTTCATTTGTCTAGGCGATTTGCTACCATGAAAAACTACCTTTGACGGAGTCATAAAGTTTACACACTTCTTTTGGCAATCAATTATCGCTCCATAATTGAATAGCCAATCCATTCCCAAAATAACATCGAACTCTCCGAGTTTTATCGGAATTAAATACTTTCATAACATTCCCCTTAATGTTCACCCTACAGTTCTTGTATACAAACCTAACAGGAATCACTTCCCTATTCACAATTTCTATGTTTAAAGGGAAGTTCAACTCTTCACAAGGTATTTCTAACTTCTTAACAAATTCATCAGATATAAACGAGCAAGTAGCACCCGAATCAAATAATACATATGCATTTATATCATTGATTGGGATAATACCTTACACGACATCTTTTGATTGCACCGCATCCTGCACTGTCGTGTTGAAGGTTCTGGATGTGGGCTTATTTGTTGACGTTGGTTATGCAATAGCCAGCACACCTCCACTAGCATTTCCCTTGCTCCCATTTATCTCACCATATCTCTTCTTAGGGCATTCACGAGCAAAGTGATCCTTGGACCCGCATGTGAAACACATATTCTTCTTAGCTCGAGTGAAATTTGGGAGGATGTGACCCTCCTGGCCACAATTGAAGCATATTCATTTCCCCATCAAGCACACACCCTTATGAAACTTCCCACAAGTAGCACATGCTTCAAATTTCTTATTTTACTGGTTTCTCTGCTAATTTCCAGCTCCCCATTCGCATTCCACTTCCTCCTCAAATTGTTGCCATTTCCGCCATTACTACCACCACCATTCTTAGCTTCACCTTCACTTTTCTTCTTCCTCTGCTCTTGATTATGTTTTGTTACTGCCTCACCTCCACTTTCAGTGAGAATTGCTTTCTCCATCACTGCTGCAAATGTCTTTAATTGGAACAGGGAAACCCTACTGTACAACTAGGTTTTTAGTCCCTACTCGAACCTCCTTGCCTTGTGCTCGTCTATACTAACTTAATATGGCACAAATATCTCCAACTCGTTGAATATTACGGCATACTCAGACACCGACATCGTTCCCTGCTTTAGTTCCAAAAAACTGAACCTTTAGTTGACTCTTCGAACTCTCTGGGAAATAGGTCTCGAAGAATAGCTCCTTAAACCTATCCCAAGTCATCACTCCTGGTCCTTCCCGAGTTTTATTAGCCTGCCACCAATAACTAGCCTCTGCTTTCAACATAAATGTTACAAAAGCAGTTTTTTGATTATCTTCTACCCTAGCAACATCAAAAACCTTCTCGATTTCCATGATCCAGGTCTGAGTCTCAACTGGATTCATAGACCCTCGAAATTCTGGTGGTCTAACCGCCTTGAAGTCCTTAAACGTAGTACCTTGATTCTGAGGTTGATTCTGCAAAGCACCCGCCAGTAACGCCACTAGCTGCTGAACTGGGTTTCCTTCCACATTATTGTTGTTGTTGTCCTCAGTGGTTCTCTGTCGTGGTGGTTGACGTCTTGGAGGCATTTTCTATTAAAATGCATCCATTAGCTTCTATTCAACCTTTTAAGTATTATATACTCAAGTTTCACATCATAAAGGTTTATCACATAACACTTAACACTTTGAATAAAACAATAACTTTTATTCATTCATCATTTTGAAAAAAACATCAAAACAATAGCATCACTGCTATTTACATTACTTTCCTGAACTATAACAGTTGCAGGATAACATCATCATCATCTATCCCATTGACTATATCATACCCGGGATTTATATTTCATTTATTTTCTATTCACATGTCAATTACATTCTCTATAATGTTCTACTAAGATACTGCGTAGCCTTACGACGCTCCTCCTCCATAATTCGAAACATTATTCGGCGATCCAATATGTATGATGGTAGTGTCTCGAACTGAATTGGATAACCCATGACCCGATCCTGAGCTCGATTGATCACTTGTTGAACAAGTTGTTCATTTCTTCCATCTTCCTCCTCTTTGCTTGTGCGTCTCTCTCTCCATTCATTCCTTGCTCATAAGCTTCATTGTACGATCTTCAGCTCTTGCCCTCTTGGTAGATTCCTCCTTCGGCTTATTCTCCGCCTCGCAATCTTCTCCATCGGTTGCACGCTTTTCCCTTCCGGTGGATCATCTTCTCTTCAATGTTGTTCACTCGTTCTTCTCGATCCTGGATCTCATCGTCTTTCTGTGCCATTGAGGTCTGTTGTTCACCACTATCTCCTCGTAACTCCTCGACAAAGATCTTGAAGTTCCACATTGCGGTCATACACCTCGCCGCATATACGGCAAACTATCGAATTAAGTGGAAGCTCTTCCTCCTCGTCCTCCTCATCCCCCGACTATGGCAGCTCCACGGGATCCTCCTTGTCCGTCTCTATCTCATCCTCCTCATCAGGTACTCTCTCCCGCTTTCAACTATCAAGTATCGACGGAATCGCTTCCCGGCGATGAGTCGTTCCTAAATCACCTGAATATCTCGAGGTTCCTCCTCTCTAGCCTGACTGGATCCTCCTACATTAGCCATCCTGTCAACCAAATTTAAAGTTTTAATTACTAATCATTACTACTCGACACTCACAAGCACATAAGTTGTAATCACATAAGCACAAAAGTGTTTTATTACTTTCTCTTTCCTAAAACTCGATAAGAGTTTATCATTACTATCTTTTCAAAGGTTACTTCCTAAGGCTTTTCCCCCCACCTAAGGTTCATAACCTAAAGCTTTGATACCAACCTGTGACACTCCCAAATCTAGGTACTACATTTCCCACAAGATTTGGTGCTCACTATCCATATATTCATACTATCTACCCAAATAAATAATATTTAAACCGTAATCCTCCCTTTCAATAGGGTTACATCATTTAATCCAAAAACATCCCAGGTTATCTAACCTCAAATCATCATTCAAATACGGAATTAAATTAATACATTACATTATTATTAAAAATCTATGATCATAACAGTAATTAAAAGTACAAATCAGCATCACTTGTACATTTTTCCCTTTCCTTTGCTAGTTGAAGTCTCATCTACCTTCTCAACTTTAGCTGCAATGAATATATAAATATGCAATAGTGAGCAAAACAATTTCTCACTGGATATAATAATGAATTAACAGGAGAATAACAATAATATCTGCCAACAAATAGGCTCATCAAAACTGGATAGTACTCTAACAAAGATAATCAAAAACTAGAATCCATAATATGGAATATATATCCAACTGAGGGTCACAAGACCACGAACTTTGTCCACAGTTGCGAGTAATCTTTAAACTCCAACTTTAACAGTCATAAGACTATAAGGACTCCTCGTACTTAGGGGGATCAGCCCTTCGTAAAATGTATTGTGCACAAACATTTTAACGCTAAGCGTAAATTATCCCCTAATAATTATAGGGTTGTTCATCTCAGTATTTAGAGTACATGTCCGCACCAAAGAAAGTTTGGTTTGGATAAGCTTTCAAGGGTAATTTGAAGTTTAATGAACATCAACTAGAGGACTAGTTAAATCAATAGTGTTTGATAATCACAAAATAACATAGACAATTGAAAATCATAGATGAATTGGTTATACATATTAAACTCATGCTTGAAATAACTATAGAGCATAAGTATTCAATAAAAATGAATAAAATGGTAAACCTTTGCTTAAACAATAAATAAGCTAAGGTTAGAGTCTTATAATATTAGAAATGAAATTACTGAACATACATTAACTGATAGCAAGCTGGAAACTAAAAACTTGCCCGACATGATATTAAATTAAAGCAAGGATTAAAAATAGTTCAAAAATAAAGACGAGAGTTCAAATTGTGTTCATTATACAAGAATGTAACTTAAGAAACTTGGTTAACTATAAACAAGTTAGAATGAATCAACCAAATGAGAATTCAAGTAACATTAGAATTAAAGTTTGCTTGAATGAACTCTAGGGATAATTGACTTATTCAATCAACAGTTGAAATAGAAAGCTTGCTCAATCAAAGAATAAAGCTACATAATGTAATAATGGAACTAGCTCAACGAAAGTAAAGAATTAGGAAACTTTCTCAATGTAAAAGATAGAGTTTAGAAACTTTCCTTGAGCGCAAGCTATAAAATTAAACTCACGGTCACCTACACATAATTTTAGAACCATAATACCTATTAGTTATGCTAACATACCATAATATGTTCATTTCTAGCTAAACTTATCATTTAAGCACAAGTCTTTCATTACCATTTATATTTCAGAAAATTCAAGTGTTTTACTTCGCAACACTTGTCTAACGCTCATTATGTATACTAAGTTACCACATAACACGTTCTCGATTTACTAACCATTTTTCAACTTTGAACTTACTAACCCCAATTCACTGTGTTATATTAACCTTAACATTACACTTTTAACATGCTAATAGAATTTCGCACCATGCCATTCTCTCTTATCTCAAATCATGTAGAATAACAAAACCGAATCTCAAACTGTAGTATGGCCCACTTAGCCACATACAAAGGCACAGGACCGACGCAATTACCATTTGTTTGCCTTGGCATCTACAAGTATGCTACGAGTGTTCAGACAGACGGAAAGAAGGCTAATGAACAGTAGCCGACTTTAGCCCAACAAACATAATTTTCACCCACCAAACAGTGATAATAACACGTAAAATAATTATACAACTATCCTAAACATGATTGCTCACCTATTCAATCACTTAGCATAATTTAACAACAACTAAAACCATTTTAATTTCTCAATTTTCATGTTTTTCATATAAAACTCAAATTTTGATATTCATCCCAAAAATCATCACTATGAATTCATTACATGATCAAATCATCTCATTCAAATTACATTATGTTCGTATCTCAATGAACTAACATATACAAGCTTCAATTTATACTTTCACATACAAATTGGCTATTAAAATTGATACTTACATAGCTACATATGAAAACATATATATACTGACAAAATTTCTACTGAAATCCGAAATTAGCATGAATTTCTCGTTTAAGCACAATCTCCAGTCATCATATACTCATATAATCATAAGTAATCCCATAATATAGCAACAATTCAACAAATTTCAAATTCACAAATTATATAAAAGTTTGACGTAGCCTCATATATATATATATATATATATATATATATATATATATATATATATATATGATCATCACTTATTTCATGTTGAGTTAAATATGAAACCTAAAATGACCCTATTCGAGTTAAGCGCACCCAAGATTTTCCTTCGTGGCATTTTACTCCTTCACTCCATATAAGTCACTTGTTTATTATAGAGATATCCTTATTGAAACAGTAGTCATTTTCATAAAAACCAATCTATGCCAATGATGATAAATCAAAACTCTTTATCATTCATTGTATATATATATATATATATATATATATATATATATATATATATATATATATATTTAACACTAAGGTTGTGAACATACCTTCAATTACTAATATAGTCATCATGCAATTCTCGGAATTAGTGTGAAAATTCACAAGTTTCCTCTCAAACTCACTCAATTCTCTCTGTTGTCTCTAGGCTAGCAAAACTAAAATGAAAGCTCTGATAACCAATATGCGTAATAACCAAAGTACAAAACTAATAGCCAGCGTAGGAAATAAACTAATAGTCTTAATACGCCAACTTAACTAAAATGGCAGTTACAAAACTAATGTATATATTATAATTATTATTCTAGTTTATTTTATTTATTTTATTTGATTTTCAAAAACTAGAAATCCCAAAAGCCATAGGGCTTGTTTGGCAAACCATTTAAATTTCAAAGAATTAAAATACTTAAGCCTTGTTTGGCAAAAAAACTAAATTAAACCCTTTTTAATTTATTTTAATAAACAATTTAGTTTATACTTGATAATCACATATCATTTTTAATTAAATATATCATTTTAGCAAATATCACAAAATTATAATTTTCATTATAACTTTATTTAATAATTTAATATACCATCTAAACTATTAAATCACAACAACAATATAACATCTCATGTTATACTACAATTCTCTAAATTATAAATTAATTCAATTTAGAAATTTATCTAATAAATTTAGATTTACAAATATTTATTAACTAACCATCACATCAATAATTATTTATTCCATCAATTCAATAATAGACACATCAAATTAATATTTATATTATTCAATAAATATTACAATTTGAAATTTCGGATTGTTATATGAAGTGTCAAGTAGTACAATAAATCATAAGTGATTGTTAAACAGAGATAATTAAATATATGTGTATCCCAGAAATTGGGAAAAGAAGTTATGTGTTTACACTTAATATATAATATTAAATAATGTTATTAAATGCCTAGGTGAGTAGTAGAAATAATTATGGCAAGGTGAGTAGTAGAAATAATTATGGAAGTACCTGGACAATAATACTTAATCACGTGTATTTAATGTACATGGGTTATATAATGTGAGTACATAAATAATCCCCAAATTTCCTTGTGTAGTAGCATTTACACATTTATATTACATTTTGGGAATTATAGTGTCTAAACCAAGCCTTAGTTGATCAAGTATGCTGAGTTTTTCTTTCTTGTCCCAAAATGATTGTCACCAAGGTACATGAATAGTGACTTGAAGCTAAATCACGTATTTTCCAAAAAGGCTATTGAATAGGTGATCATTTGTTAAGTAAATGGTTGGTAAGGGTGGTTGATCAACTCTTGATTAACCAATGTATTGTTTCTTTGCACCATGAATCCAACTTTGGTGCAATGTGATTATCTAGTCCATGCTTCTTCTATAAATACAAGCTTCAAATTCATTTTTTGGTTGGGTGTTAAGTCTGAGTTAGAGAGTCCTAAGTTGCTGAGCATTGTAAAAGCACACTCATATTGTAGGAGGGCCAATTCAAGCTTGAAGAGGTATAAGTTCTAATTATATTCTTCAAATGGGTCTTGTTTGATTATTGGAATTTCTTGAATTCAATTGTTAATTGATATGAACAAGCATGTTATAAGGTGTGTAAGGAGTTTTCTAACATGTATGAATACTTTATTAATGATTTGGAGCATGACTTGAATTGTTGGAAACTGTTGGTTAAGGCTCTGCAAATGTAGTCTCGCTTATTGTCTCGATGCAGTATCCACAGCCATTGCGCCTTTATTTGTACTTAGGTGCTAGCCAAGCAAAAATTACCTGTAACCCAAACTCAATTTTGTTTCTGGCATAACGCAGCTGCGCCCTAATTGTACTAGGGTGCAGCGCAGCTGCGCCAGACCTGCACCACCTCTGGTGTTTTCTGTTTAGTTTCTGATGTGCTAACTTGTTGGTACACTATTAGAGCGAGCTTGCAAATTATTTTAACACGCACATGTAAGCACATGCATATAGGATGAGCGAGTATAGCAATGATGGACACAACACTTGTGGTCTTGAAATGATATTTGAGATTTCAAAGTGAACTTTGTCACGAACACATCGTGTGAGCATTTTCCTAAACTTACTATAATTGTTATTGAGCAAGTTTCCTGAATTCTTACTCTTTTATTGATCAAGTTTCCCTAACCTTACTCAAATTTATATTGAGCAAGTATCCGAACACTATTTTATTGTGTTGCAATGTTTCCTAGCTTACACAACTTTATTTGTTATGAAAGTTTCTTATCCTTCTCATATTGTATTGAGAAGGTTATTGTTGAATTGAAAGTTATTCATTTAAGCTTGGAATCTTATTCCCAAGCATGTTATTAAGTGGTTTAATTACTTTAAAATTATTTCACATCGATATTATTGATATTCGCACTTAGTGCACTTAAGTTTGTGCAGTATTTGACTTGTACATCATTTAAAGTTCAATAATTCTTGAACTGTGTTAGATAGAGTCTGAACCTTTGTTTGGTCAGACAAGCGTTTGTGACACCCCCAAATCCAGGTACTTCATTTCCACAGGATTTGGTGCTCACTTATTAAAAACTATTACATCTAACTACCCATAATAAAGGGTAAAGACATGATTAAAATAACTTAAACAATAATCTCATCCATTAAAGGGTTACATCAAAGATCTCAAATTAAATCCTGTGTAATCTAACCTTAAAATTATTACATCAGTTATGGAATACATCATAAAATAAAATAAGTCTTGAAACATAAAACATTTAAATAGTTTCTTATATGTCTTCAAAGACTTGGACAATTTGCCCTTTCCTTAACTAGTAGACGGCCATCAACTTTCTCCACTTTAGTCAAGAAGAATTGCAAGAGTGAGCAAACAAATGCTCACCGATATAGAATGTAGCAATGATAATAACATGAGAGTGAACAACGAAAAGTCGAATAATAAGGAACTTGTTCTACAAATCAAAATAGAAAATAAGTTTGAACTTTAATTACCCGAGGGTCTTAAGACCATGAACTATGTTCTCAGTGATTAGGTATTATCCAACCTTAACACCATTTAGACTATACTGATTCCTTCTTAACATACTTAGGGGGATCACCCTTTTGTACCATGTATTGTGCACAAACATCTAAACGTTACACGACAAAACTCCCTATGTTAGGGTTGTTCGTCTCTCAGCTTAGATCTAGAATTTCCGCACTAAAGAAAGTTTAGTTTGAACTAGCTTATCAGTTGTTTCTAGAATCTTAGAACACTATTCAATATAGATTAATTCAATCAATAAAGGTTTGCTTGCTACTTGAAGGTTTAATACAATGATAAAGCTTTGAACAAGGTTATCAAAGTCAAAGATTGAATGACAATAATATATAATTGAGTAAACATGATATACATGCAAAGCGCTATAGAAGAGTTAAAACAATCTCCCTTGAATCAATGTATTAGAACAATATAATAATTAGGAAACTATATCTCGCTGGATGTAACGAATTAGGTTACATAAGCTTGTACAAACATACGCATGCAAGATAGGTTAAGCTTGCTCAACTTCATAAAGAATGTTAGGAACTTGCACAATAATAATATAGGAATGGAAACTTGCATTCAATACGAAAAGAATGAAGTTAGAAAGCTTTGCTCAATGTAAAGAGTTAATATTTAAGAACTTGCTCAATAATAACAAGGTAGAGTTAGAAAACTTGCCTTGCTTGTAAGCTACACAAATGTAAAATAATCTCCAATTACCCTACACATATCATTGAAACCACAACAACAATTAATTGTATGAATATTAGCTTTTAGGGTTTAAACCATCATTTAGGTCATAACCCTAATCTAGAACCTAACCAAGTAGGTTAACACACTTAACGAATCTGAAATCCCATTATGAGCCAACATAATTCAATCGTTCATCTCTAACATTTAAAAACACCACTTTTAGTTTCATTATGTAACTCAATTAACAATCACTTCAAAATCATTTAAACTTTGTATTATAACGCATGACAATGCTTATTATAGTTTATATTATCCCTCAATATCAATAACATGCTACTAAACTAATATAAGTCCATTATGCGACTCGCAAACAAGCGCATTTAATCGCCCTCAGTCAGGTGTGGCAAACCAGACAACACTTAGGCTTGGAACACGCAAGAATGCATATTTTTGTATTTTTGCCTTGCATCAAGCAAGAAGGCTTGATGCAAGTACGCATTGCACGCAGAGATGGCAATGAACAAGAGTCGACTTTAGCCCAACAAACACAAATTTCACCCATCAAACAAGGATAATAACATGTAAAATAAATATACAACTATCATACACACGATCGCTAACATATTCAACCACTTCATACAATTTAACAACAACTAAAACTATTTTAATTTCTCAATTTTCATGTTTTTCATATAAAACTCCATTTTGATAGTTTATCCAAAAATCATCAATGTGAATTCATTTTTTTGACCAAATCATTCCATTCAAATTACATTATGTTCGTATCTCAATGAACTACCATATACAAGCGTCAATTTACAGTTTCACCTAAAATTTGCCCACTAAAATTGGTACTTTCTAAGGCTATTACATATGAACGTAAACACTGATATTTATAATCTTCTGCTACAACCCAATTCTCACGAATTTGATAACTAATGTCAAGTATACTTGATGACTAACAGAGTTAAGCAAAAATATATGAACATACATACATATCACAATTCACGTGATTTACGATTACATAGAATATATATATATATATATATATATATATATATATATATATATATATATATATATATATATATATAAACTACTAAAAGTTAGAATGGAAATAGTTTATACCTTGATTCCCTACTAGCAAGACGATAGAATCCTTCCTCAACCCTCAACAATTTGCAGAGATTTCACTCAAATTCTCTCTAACCCTCTGTATTTTCTTCTCTCTCAACTCACCACTAACCTTAGGAAAAATAAGATGCGTAGGAAAATATACTGACTAAGTTGAATAAGCTAAAAGGTTTGCATCGGTTAAAAATAAGCCGAAGGCCACAAGGCCCTGTTTGGCAAGCAAAACTCCCCCAAATCAAATTATTATTATATTATTTATATTATATAGTTTCCAACTGTCACACTTGCAACCCATTAAATAACTTATAACTTATAATTATAATTATTATATTCTTATTATAATTATGCTTATAGTAAATAATTAAATAATTATATATCTAATTTAATTAATAAATTAGAAACATCACCTTATTTAATTTATTCATTTAATATTAAACAATTCACTTAATTTACTTATTTTCTTAAATATTAAGCAATTGATTTAATTTAATTATTTCCTTAAATTAAATCCTTTAAATAAAATTATCATTATTCGATACAATTAACATTAATCAATTTAGCTACTAAATTAATTCACGACAATTCATCAAATATTTATTTTCCTCAATAAATAAATTATTTTAAATATTTATTTAATTCCATAAATATTTAAATTAAATTACAAATTCTTCGATCGTTACAAGTTTTATAAAAGCTATCCAAACCTATTGAAGGTAAGGATTCTTAGACTGAAAGAACACCCCTTTCTATGATAGGGAGTACCAGGTATCTAATATAAGATACACAGAGCAGATTTAAATGTTATGCATATACATAGTGTACGTGAGGCTGATTCCTTCAAGTACTTATTCTGTAGCCAGTAACCAAAGGGTCAATTAGCTATTGATTCTATTGGAGTGTTATAGTTCAAAGTCTGTTTGACTAGCAATTATTCTAAAAGCAATCACTATCTTTGCTTGTGATATTCATATTGTTGAATTTATTTTTAGTTATTTTTCCATTCATCATGATATATCCTTATTATTGTATTTAAACTTGCTGGGCAAACTTGTTGCTCATTTTTGCTATATCATGAATTATATTGCAGCTAAGCCCGAGACCTCAGGGAAAGACAAGGGTAAAGGAAAGATGTAGAATAGTGACAAGGGGCTGACTTTTCCTTATGCCTAGTTTAAATTAATATTATGTAATATAAACCCTAATGTTTATTTTAGGGTATGTTTGTAAGATGATATTAAGTTTATCGTATCTTGGGACTAGTAACACCTTTTGAATGAACGGCGTACGTTTATTATATTCCACATTTTAGTTATCCTATGTTGTTTAGAGGTGGATGTTAGTATTTTATCGTGATGACCGAACCGGGTCAGGGACCCGATTCGGGGCGTCATGGGTCCGATATGTGTAATATCGATTTATTTAACTTTAAAAGTCGCCACTTGGTGTTTTTAATCGTTGCACCAACGTATTCGAGAAAAGGTTTGCACATTGACCCAGTTATGTAACACTGCTAAACGGGTCTGTGAAACCGATATTTATTTGAGTTCGGGGGCTTGATTATGCGGAGGGAAGGTGTTAGGCACCCCCGACATCCGTGTGTTACTTGGTGACCGCCACTTTTAAGAAATTATTATATGATTGTGTGTGTGTGGATCAATGTGCAATTTATTTGGAAGTAATGTGAGGCCTCGTGTGACACCCCCAAAATAGGTATACATCACCTATTCTGAGTCGCCAAATACATGGTACAGAATACAAATACAACTTAATTATACAACAGTCATATAAAATACGACATAACATAATATAAGAGTTTTAATAAGAATATTGCCATGTAGACAATATCCACACTCAATGAAGTCTTCATTACATTTGTTGACACACTATTTAATGTAATAATAGTGAGGACTAATAATGTTATCATCTGGACCAAGCATCTGCTCCCCAACTAGTCCCTCGTTCTCGCTCTCATTTCCTCAAGAGAATAGTAAAATAAAGGGTGAGCTCAACTAGCCCAGTATGAAATATTATGACTAAGATAATGCAGAATAAATTATCGTTAGCCTTCAACAGTGTTAAACTGATACAATATAACAAACATAAAGTTTAACTACAGCGGAACAAGGAATCCATTAATAGAGTCAAGTAGAGAATAAAATCTACTATCTTTTATGATTTAAAAGGTTTTTCATCACTTTTATCGCTGGGACTCGGCTTAATAAATAATCCATATCATCCCTGCACTACGGCCAATGATATTCATTAGTATCACAACCACAAATTATACATGCACTACGGGCCAAGGATATTCGTGTATTCATTAATATTCATGATCATGACAACAACTGTCCATCAATGCACTACGGGCCAATGAGGACTTTTACCGCATCATTTGTAACATTACGGTCATGATTATACCGATTAATCCCTGGTCATAATCATACCAAGTCCATCTATGCACTACAGGCCATAGATGACTTTCAACATAAAATAAACATGAGGATGATGACAATGATATAATAATTCAATAAAATAAGTTCAAGAATTAATTTATTCAGGAACTAATAACGTCCAAATTGTTAACATGATACTTCTTTGTAGAGTAAAATTCAAGAATGCTCAGAAGAATATTTCCATGAAAAGATACTGGATGAAGCGTAAATATCAAGGATATTCCACTAATTTCATGGAGTATAGAAGTCAAAACTTTAACCAATTGAGTATAATAGAATATATGAAACTGCAAATGGATTTTCGCCCGCCATGCGGTAATCCACGTATACAGATCATTTCCACAATTTAATAAGGCATGAATACAAAGGATCATTCACCATGCATGTGGTAATCCACATAGACAGGCCAACAAAATAATAAAGAATGGAATAATAGAAGGATTCACCATGCATGCGATAGACTGCACAGACAGGTTATTCCCAACCGAATAATAAAGAATGGAACCAGGTCATGCGTAAAAGCACAGACAGGATATTCCGACAGAATAATAAAGAACGAAACTAGGTTAAAGTAAATTTGCACTTAAGCGTGATATTCCAACAGTAATAATAATGAATGGAATAATGTAAGAATTTCACCATGTATGCGATTGCCATATATACAAAGTTATTCCAACATAATAATAATGAATGGAATAATGTAAGAATTTCACCAAGTATAGGGTAGCCCTCAGATACAAAAGTTATTCCAATGTAATAATAAAGAATGGAATAATGTAAGTTCTCTTCATGAATACTGAAAGAAATAATACCCTTACCTTAGAAGAACCGGATATTGGAAAAGTGAGGTAACATAATACTTTTCTTCTTTCTCTCTATAGTTTCTCTCTCTAGAGTTTCAGTGAATTCGTAAGAAATAATTAAGGAATGAACTTTTATTTATAGGAGAATGGACTGAATAGTAACTAAATCATGAACGGTCCGCATTGATTTACTTTTTAAACAGACGGTCCATATTGATTTACTATGCAAAGATTAATAAATTATTCTAATAAAACAAAATTTTTAAATAAAATATAATATATTCTATTTATAGTCTAATAAAACAAATAACTTTATAAAAGTATTCTATTTTATATAAAAGATTTTATTATGCAAACACTCGCATAATAAAATATAATATATTCTAATTATTGTCTAATAAAATAAATAACTTTATAAAAGTATTCTATTTTATATAAAAGATTTTACTATGCAAAATATTATGCATAATAAAATATATTATATTCTAATTATTGTCTAATAAAATAAATAACTTTAGAAAAGTATTCTGCTTTTATATAAAAAGCTTTTTCTGCTTTATTACATTAATAATACTAATAAAATAAAATTTATATAATATATATATATATATATAAACTTCCGTGACCTCATAAAAGACACCTCAATATATATATTTAATAACATTTATCATCATTATTATAATTCACAATATTAATCGACCGTGTCGCTCCTGTGAGAGAGGGGCTTTCCAATAAGGATTTCTCCCTATCATCGCGCAATTAGGTGACCAAACCTCTCCTCGCGTAACTTCTAGACATCGTTAATATTGCAAATAATAATATTAATAACTTTGTTATCTCAATTATTGATTTAATAATGGACAAAATATCGACAATAATTGAATCAAATAACGTGAGATACTATACATCAATTATCGAGTAATAATTGAACAAAACCGAGTGACTTCTCACGTAAGCATCAATAATCAATACCATGTGCTACTATGCAACCACGCCAGACATCGTATTTTTTACTATCGAGTAGTTCAACAGCTTTTAACGGTAAAACTTTCGCCGTTATTTTCATAAAAATATTTTTGTCGCTTTCAATTCGACAATAATTACGCTATAGGGTCCACCAATGATTGTACCATCGCATTTGGATATTCCATGATAAAAAGAATATTCCCCGACCAATCAAATATTATATAACAACTTGTATACTTTGCAAAATTTATAAATACTACCCACAACTATAACATTATCTCAAATCCACACCATAATATTCAAAAAATATTTCAAGGAAAATTAATCTTTATTCATAAAATTTGGGGTCTCACACCTCGTTTGCACCTATATACAAAGGGTTTGAATTTATATGAAAAATTCAGTTTTAAACATGATATAGCAGTGAAGTTTTGTAAAAAGAGGTTTTTTAAACCCTATGCTCAATAGTAATTGAGACATTTTCATACTTCCATTTTATTTTTAAATGTTCGGCTTGTTTGTTTTTATTTTCGAGATGCGAGGCATCTTCGAGAAAATAATATCTGAAGATCTTAACTCCTCATGTGCATGACAACCATCTAAGGAAATTCGGACAACAGTAAAATGTACAAGTTCTTAAGGTCGAAAAATGTCCATCACGGAACCGAATCTAGATTCAATAGATCAATCAGATCATCACATGATTCCTAGGCTCACATGATGCCGCAGCTTATATGAAAAGCGATGAAGCTATATATATATATGAGACATGATCAACCACCACGAAGCACCTCCATGGGAGATCAAAATATAAATATATAAAAGCGGTAAATATATAAATATATGGACATAATCAACCACCACAGAAACACCTCCATGGGGTATCGTAAAAGTAAATATAGTCAGAATATGATCAACCGCCATGAAGTAAACTCCAGGCGGGACTAAATGTAAATAAAGCATTAAAAGGCCTCGAAGTAAACTTCAAGCCTGACATAAATGTGTATATATATATATAAGCGGTAAGAGCACTTGATGTTTCTCAATCCATTAGCATTTATCATTTCAAATGATTTGTCGCTATATATATATATATATATATATATATATATATATATATATATATATATATATAAGAGAATAAACGCCTGCATATAAGTCTAGGCTCAATCGAGGCATAACTTTCGATAATGTTAGTCCATATATAAATATATACATATATAAGTATATATATATGTATGTAAATTAAAACCACTTTGATCAAGTTCGGGCATACGCACACAACACGACTCTCAATGTGAAGAATAGTGTGCAAAGATTAAGAGAAATGCTTTATAGAGTGTGAGAAGGCTTATAGTGGACTGTCAAAGCAGGCTTCTATGACTCTAGATGGATAAACACTCAGCTCCCGCCGGTAAAATATAGCTATATGTGAGCTAACATGTGTTTAAAATGAGAAAGCACTCAATATGGGGTGTGTATAGAGCAAATTAGACAGGGCTTCCTCGCTTTTTTTTCTTGAATATGGCCACCCCAAGCCCTTTATTTATAGAGCAGGGGAGCCGCATGTGTACCTACGGCAGCTGCAGATGCACCTGTGGCTACCCGGGGTGCCCCAGGCTCTGAGGGTCCTGCCGTCTCAAAGTACGTGCACTTGTGCACTATGATGTCTGCTCGAACTTGCAGAACTTCAATTTGAGCATCCGAACGAGGTGTACATGACCTTCTTGGGACCGTTTTCGTCGAGAGTTACGCAATAACATGGGATTAGAGGTTATACGAAGTCAAAAAGAGGTGATCATGCCCATGGTCTTCAAGCTTCAAATTCTATCCGGTGAGCTGCCACGCGTAATAGTCACTCGGGATTTGAACTCCTTGGCTCTTGTGGGATATTGTTGTATGTACGTATGAAGTGTTGAGACGACGCGCATTGTGACACCCCCAAATCTAGGTACTTTATTCCCACAAGATTTGGTGCTCACTATCCATACATTCATACTGTCTACCCAAACAAATATTATTTAAACTATAATCCTCCCTTTAAATAGGTTTACATCATTAAACTCAAAAACATCCCAGGTTATCTAACCTTTAAACATCATTCAAGTGCAGAAATAAAATTATTACATTACATCATTATTAAACAGTCTATGACCATCACAATAAATAAAATTACAAGTTTGCATCACTTGTACTTTTTTTCCTTTCCTTCGCTAGTTGAAGGCTCATCTACCTTCTCAACTTTAGTCGCAATGAGTATAAAAAATGCAAAGAGTGAGCAAAAAAATTGCTCATCGGATATAATAATGAATCAACAGAAGAATAATAATAATAACTGCCAATAATAGGCTCATCAAACTAAATATTACTCTAACGTTGATAATCAAAAACTGGAATCCAAAATATGGAATATATATAACTGAGGGACATAAGACCATGAACTATGTCCATAGTTGTTAGTAATCTTTCAACTCCAACTTTAACAGTCATAAGACTATAAGGACTCCTCGTACTTAGGGGATCAAATTTCAGCACAATGTATTGTGCACAAACATTTCAACGCTTAAGCGTAAATTATCCCCTATTAATAATAGGGTTGTTCATCTCAGTATTTAGAGTACAAGTCCGCACCAAAGAAAGTTTGGTTTGGATAAGCTTTCAAGGGTAATTTGAAGTTTAACGAACATTAACCAGAGGACTAGTTGAATCAATAGAGTTTGATAACATCATTGTTGGTCAATAATAACATAATATGAAACAAAAAATACATGTAAGCGAACTAACTATATTTTAAACTTATGCTTAGAAATAACTACAAAGCCCAAGTATTGAATGACAATAACCCTTACTTGAATAAAACTAAGCTAGGACTATGTATTATTGAATAATCATTAAGTAATAGCAAGATGAAAATAAAGCTCACTAATTATGAGGATTACTTGTGTTAAGTAAAAAAACTAAGATAATTCAACATTAGAAATTAGAATTCAATAAAACTGCATTCATAATATCCCAATGACAATAAAGAAACTTGTCTAACAATTAACAAGTTAGAATGCATCAATAAATATTGGAATTCAAACTTGTTCGAATAAAATAAAGTAATAGCTAGCTTGTTCAAATCATGACTAAGACTACAAGAGTTCGCTTAATGAAACTTTAAAGTAAGAACTTACTAAATCAAAAGAATTAAGTTACACGATGTAATAATAGAACTAACTCAACGAAAGTGTAGAGTTAGAAAACTTGCTCAATGTAAAAAGAAAAGTTTAGAAACTTGCCTCGAGCGTAAGCTATAAAATTAAACTCACAATCACCTACACATAGGTTTAGAACCATCATCTATTAGATATACTAACATTCACGTTCCATCATAACATGCATTTCCAGTTAGGCTTGTTAAGTTAGCACAAGTCTTATATTACCATATAAGTTTCATAATTTTCCAAGTGTTAACCTCACAACACTTAACAAATGTTCATTGTCTAACTAACTTACAACATAAAAACGCTCATCACTTACAATTATTTTACAAAGTTGAAATCATCAATGACATGACACGTTATTGAAATAACCTCCTTGTTACATATTTGACTCCTTAACACAACCTTAAACAAAGCTACAATGGATTACAAAGTCTGCAAAGCAGCAAGAGATCAAGATCTCAAACTGTGGTATGGCAAGCAAATTACGCATATACAAAAAGTTTCGGGACCACAAGCAGCCTTGCTACCATTTTTTTATATTAAGTATTCAAGATAAATTGCTACCGGGTGCATAGATGATGACGCAGAGAAGGCTAATGAACAAGATGTCACTTTAGCCCAACAAACATAAATTTCACCCACTAGACAAGAATATCAACATGTACAATTGATACAAAACTATTGTAAACATGTTTGTCAATTAGAACAATTTAACATCAAGTATACTAGTTTAATTCTTCAAATTTCACATTTTCATTTAAAACTCAATTTTCTTGACATTCATCCTAACAATCATCATTGTGAATTCATTACTTGACCAAATCACTCCATTCAAATTACGCTATGCTCATTTCTTAATGAACTACCATATACAAGCATCAATTTACAGTTTCACATACGAATTGGCCACTAAAATTGATACTTTTCCATGAACCATATGAAACACATATACTTTGTCAAAATTTTCTTCCCATCACAATCTAATCTAGCAAACAAACTTCTTGTTTTAAACATAACTCTAGCATCATAAGCATGTAGCCACAATTATTCAATTATCTAGTAATAATTCGAAGAGATGAAATTTACAGAACATGCAATTTTGCCGGAAACCCACACACACACACACACACACACACACACACACACATATATATATATATATAATACTAAGGTTGTGAATATACCTTCAATTTGCTAGGATAATTCTTGCTAAACTCACTGAATTTGATGCAAAAATTCTTAAGATTCTCCCAATTCCCTCACAGCTTCTCTCTCAATTCTCTCTGAAGCACTCAAACTTAGCCAAAAATCAACTGATATGCGTAATGATATAATACAAAATCCATATAGTCTTAATACTCATAATAAGTAACATCAGTTACTAAGATAAACATATATATTAAAAATATATTATATTTATTATTTTATTTATTTTATTTATATTATTTATTTTATTTAAATTCAAAAATTAGAATTTCAAAAGCCATAAGGCTTTGTTTGGCAAAACCTTTTTAATTTTTAAAGAATTAATATATTAAGCCTTGTTTGGCAAAAACTAAATAAAACCCTTTTTAATTTATTTTAATAAACACATTAGTTTATAATTTATAATCACATATTATTTATTTAGATTTTCATATCCAACATTAATCCATTACATTAATCACATACTATATTTTAATTAAATAAAGTATTTTAGCAAATATCACAAAATTATAATTTTCATTATCAATATAACATCTCATGTTATACTACAATTCTCTAAATTATAAATTAATTCAATTTAGAATATTATCTAATAAATTTAGAATCATAAATATTTTCTAACAACCATCATATCAATAAAATATTTATTTCATCAATTCAATAATAGACACATCAAATAAATACTTATATTATTCAATAAATATTTAATATTACAATTCAAAATTCCGGATCGTTACACGCAGGGGTTAAGGTGGCAAGATGACAGTTTGACTCCTCACCGGGGTTATCTCTGGTTTGAGCTGATAGTAGACGTTGCTCAGGGTTACATCTAAGATTGGACTGCTGCAAGTGTTTGAATTCCGCAAGGTCATCTGTAAGTTTGTCTGTCTTCCCGGTGTTAGCTCTGGGTCTTTAGCATGAGTGCCTCGACAGGAGGTCTAAGATTGAAGCTGATCACATTCATTTGAAACAAACATTTCCAGAGTTATCGCCGGAACTACAACAGCATTCCTTGGGGTTATCTCCAAGGACAAAACTCAGGGTTATCTCTGAGGTTTGAATTGATACTCCCGGTGTGTGTTCCGGGGTTGAGACTGAACTTCCGGTAGTATCCGGAATGGATGTGAGCTGTCTTCCAAGGTTATCTTCGAAAGACAAATCTGCCCTCCTACAATGTTAAGAATAATGTATGCGTAAAATTTTGAGTGTCTACAATTGAGATGAACAACCCTATTGGTAGGGAATTATATATTTGTGGGGAAACCGACGCGTGCACATGAGAAATGATTAAATGTTATACATGACATATGGTACTTTAGGTCGATCACATGTTCTACTCATTTTGTAGAACTATCGCTTTTATTATCATTAATTCTAGGAGAAGTTCACAGTCCTTGGTGACTACTCAGTATTCATTACTTTGAAATCTTGAATTGATTAATCGTTGAATATTATTGATAATTTCTGTCCATAGTGACTATTGTTGATAATCATTGATACTTCTTGCTGTCTTGAACTATCATTAGTGTTATACCTTTCAGAAATTTAAAACTACATTGATTTCCTTTTGCTATATTACTTATCGAGTAAAATTATTGCTCATCCTTGCCTTCCTTAAAACTTTCAGTTAAAGAAAAACGTGGTGAAACCTCTGTTAGGTTTGTAATATTCAAGAACACAACCAAATTGCACAAAATAAGCGAAAGCATAAAAAATTAGAGTTTAAAAATTTTACAAACCATATACCCTTGATCATCCTCTATGCACAATTATTAATTAAACGAAAATATGAAGAACAAGAATCATACCTTGAAGTTCCGAGCTTCCTCGGTATAAGTTCACCTCCAATCTTTTTCGCGTTCAACTTGAATCCACTGGTTTGGTTCCTTCCTTTGATCAATGTTAGCCACCCAAGTGTTTGGTCTCTAAAGTCGATCCACCAAGGAAGAAGAAAGATTCAAGAAGATGGGTGTTTGGCAAAACCCTAGTTTTTCTATCTCTCGTAGAAAAGAGCGCACCCTCCAACCATTGGAATCACGTATCATGATATCCTCGATATAAGTCTCCTCTTATAAAGATATCGCTTAACCCTTCTAATCTAATTAGAAAATAGGATATTATTTAATTAATTAAATTCCTTTAATTAATTAAGCTCCTTAATCTTATTAGGAATAATTAATTAAACTCTTTTAATTAATTTGCCTCCTAATCTTATTAGAATAAATGAGAGTACTTTTATTAATTAATTCTTAAAGTCCTTTAGAATTAAATAATAATAATAATAGTAATAATAATAATAAGACTCATCTTATTATTTTTTATTTAATATTTCCAAAATATTAAATAATAAATATTAAGTTCTTTAATTTATTCTATCACCATAAATTAAATTAAACAAACTTAACTTATTATTACGATTATGCCATTAACTTCTTAAATAATTATTCTTCCTTTTATTGTGTGACCCTTTAGGTTCTCCATATTAATCCTATTGTAATTAAATCAATTAAAACAATTCTAATCTTATTTGAATAATTAAATTAAACTATTAATTTATTGAAATAAATAATATTTATTCTACATAATAGGATAAGTCTCCTAATGATCAACGACTTTCCGGATAATATAGATTTCAACATTAATCATAAAAGAACCTTTGAGTAAATAGTTATCGTACAATTCAATCCTTCCACTATACAATGTCCCAATTAAATATAAGACATGGAATTACCACAAGTCTTATTTTATTTAATTATATGTATTTCACTCTTAAATGAATAACTCCAAAAATGCAAATTAGAAACTCCTTTCTAATTTTATTTTGCCTTGGCCAAGGACTACTGGGTTGTCATTTATCGAATCATATAGGAAATTTCTCTTCTTTTACTAGAAGTGGTAGATTCTTTATTGATCATACAGTATCTCCATGTACAGCTTATTATACTCAAGCATACCCTTTGATATACCCTAAGGGTCTTAGGGAATAAGTCAAAGTATAACTCATCATACACAAGATACTATAATGATCTCAAGTCCAAAGGATTACTTGTACTACTATCACTACAGGAATTCCTATTGACAGACAAGTAAAACTCTATTAGGAATTCCTTAGCGAGCCACGTTTAGTGAACTTATTCTCTAATAAACACCTACATACTTGCTTTAGTGTCTCCACACAAATGATCATGAGATTAATCATCCTCATCCAATGAGTAAGCAACGTTTGTACCAATCTATCCAGATTCACTAATCCCCAATTTAGTAATCCAACGATTGGGAACTATTTTAGTTTTAAGCTTTCTAAGAATTTAGATCTCATTAGAATGATCATCATCATTATTCTAATAATTATAGGGTTGTTCATCTCAGTATTTAGAGTACATGTCCGCACCAAAGAAAGTTTGGTTTGGATAAGATTTCAAGGGTAATTTGAAGTTTAATGAACATCAACTAGAGGACTAGTTAAATCAATAGTGTTTGATAATCACAAAATAACATAGACAATTGAAAATCATAGATGAATTGGTTATACATATTAAACTCATGCTTGAAATAACTATAGAGCATAAGTATTCAATAAAAATGAATAAAATGGTAAACCTTTGCTTAAACAATAAATAAGCTAAGGTTAGAGTCTTATAACATTAGAAATGAAATTACTGAACATACATTAACTGATAGCAAGCTGGAAACTAAAAACTTGCCCGACATGATATTAAATTAAAGCAAGGATTAAAAAAAGTTCAAAAATAAAGACGAGAGTTCAAACTGTGTTCATTATACAAGAATGTAACTTAAGAAACTTGGTTAACTATAAACAAGTTAGAATGAATCAACCAAATGAGAATTCAAGTAACATTAGAATTAAAGTTTGCTTGAATGAACTCTAGGGATAATTGACTTATTCAATCAACAGTTGAAATAGAAAGCTTGCTCAATCAAAGAATAAAGCTACATAATGTAATAATGGAACTAGCTCAACGAAAGTAAAGAATTAGGAAACTTTCTCAATGTAAAAGATAGAGTTTAGAAACTTTCCTTGAGCGCAAGCTATAAAATTAAACTCACGGTCACCTACACATAATTTTAGAACCATAATACCTATTAGTTATGCTAACATACCATAATATGTTCATTTCTAGCTAAACTTATCATTTAAGCACAAGTCTTTCATTACCATTTATATTTCAGAAAATTCAAGTGTTTTACTTCGCAACACTTGTCTAACGCTCATTATGTATACTAAGTTACCACATAACACGTTCTCGATTTACTAACCATTTTTCAACTTTGAACTTACTAACCCCAATTCACTGTGTTATATTAACCTTAACATTACACTTTTAACATGCTAATAGAATTTCAGACCATGCCATTCTGCTATCTCAAATCTGCAGTAACAACAGAAACCAGAATCTCAAACTGTAGGTATGGCCCACCAATACCATACAAAGGCCTCAGGACCGACGCAATGCCATTTGTTTGCCTTGCACTGCCAAGCAATTGCTTGTTGTTCGATTGCATTTTAAAGAAGAAAATGAATGAGAAGATGGCTAATTTTTAGCCCAACAAACATAATTTTCACCCACCAAACAAAGGATAATAACACGTAAAATAATTATACAACTATCCTAAACATGATTGCTCACCTATTCAATCACTTAGCATAATTTAACAACAACTAAAACCATTTTAATTTCTCAATTTTCATGTTTTTCATATAAAACTCAATTTTTGATATTCATCCCAAAAATCATCACTATGAATTCATTACATGATCAAATCATCTCATTCAAATTACATTATGTTCGTATCTCAATGAACTAACATATACAAGCTTCAATTTATACTTTCACATACAAATTGGCTATTAAAATTGATACTTACATAGCTACATATGAAAACATATATATATACTGACAAAATTTCTACTGAAATCCAAAATTAGCATGAATTTCTCGTTTAAGCACAATCTCCAGTCATCATATACTCATATAATCATAAGTAATCCCATAATATAGCAACAATTCAACAAATTTCAAATTCACAAATTATATAAAAGTTTGACGTAGCCTAATATATATATATATATATATATATATATATATATATATGATCATCACTTATTTCATGTTGAGTTAAATATGAAACCTAAAAATGACCCTATTCAGGTTAGCGTACCAAAGATTTTCCTTTCTGGATGGCATTTTACTCCTTCACTCCATATAAGTCACTTGTTTATTATAGAGATATCCTTATTGAAACAGTCGGTCATTATAAAACTAATCTATGCCAATGATGATAAATCAAAACTCCTTTATCATTCATTGTATATATATATATATATATATATATATATATATATATATATATATATATATATTTAACACTAAGGTTGTGAACATACCTTCAATTACTAATATAGTCACTGCTAATTACTGGAATTAGTGTGAAAATTCACAAGTTTCCTCTCAAACTCACTCAATTCTCTCTGTTGTCTCTAGGCTAGCAAAACTAAAATGAAAGCTCTGATAACCAATATGCGTAATAACCAAAGTACAAAACTAATAGCCAGCGTAGGAAATAAACTAATAGTCTTAATACGCCAACTTAACTAAAATGGCAGTTACAAAACTAATGTATATATTATAATTATTATTCTAGTTTATTTTATTTATTTTATTTGATTTTCAAAAACTAGAAATCCCAAAAGCCATAGGGCTTGTTTGGCAAACCATTTAAATTTCAAAGAATTAAAATACTTAAGCCTTGTTTGGCAAAAAAACTAAATTAAACCCTTTTTAATTTATTTTAATAAACAATTTAGTTTATACTTGATAATCACATATCATTTTTAATTAAATATATCATTTTAGCAAATATCACAAAATTATAATTTTCATTATAACTTTATTTAATAATTTAATATACCATCTAAACTATTAAATCACAACAACAATATAACATCTCATGTTATACTACAATTCTCTAAATTATAAATTAATTCAATTTAGAAATTTATCTAATAAATTTAGATTTACAAATATTTATTAACGACCATCACATCAATAATTATTTATTCCATCAATTCAATAATAGACACATCAAATTAATATTTATATTATTCAATAAATATTACAATTTGAAATTTCGGATTGTTATATGAAGTGTCAAGTAGTACAATAAATCATAAGTGATTGTTAAACAGAGATAATTAAATATATGTGTATCCCAGAAATTGGGAAAAGAAGTTATGTGTTTACACTTAATATATAATATTAAATAATGTTATTAAATGCCTAGGTGAGTAGTAGAAATAATTATGGCAAGGTGAGTAGTAGAAATAATTATGGAAGTACCTGGACAATAATACTTAACTGCGTGTATTTAATGTACATGGGTTATATAATGTGAGTACATAAATAATCCCCAAATTTCCTTGTGTAGTAGCATTTACACATTTATATTACATTTTGGGAATTATAGTGTCTAAACCAAGCCTTAGTTGATCAAGTATGCTGAGTTTTTCTTTCTTGTCCCAAAATGATTGTCACCAAGGTACATGAATAGTGACTTGAAGCTAAATCACGTATTTTCCAAAAAGGCTATTGAATAGGTGATCATTTGTTAAGTAAATGGTTGGTAAGGGTGGTTGATCAACTCTTGATTAACCAATGTATTGTTTCTTTGCACCATGAATCCAACTTTGGTGCAATGTGATTATCTAGTCCATGCTTCTTCTATAAATACAAGCTTCAAATTCATTTTTTGGTTGTTTGTTAAGTCTTAGTTAGAGAGTCCTAAGTTGCTGAGCATTGTAAAAGCACACTCAGATTGTAGGAGGGCCAATTCAAGCTTGAAGAGGTATAAGTTCTAATTATATTCTTCAAATGGGTCTTGTTTGATTATTGGAATTTCTTGAATTCAATTGTTAATTGATATGAACAAGCATGTTATAAGGTGTGTAAGGAGTTTTCTAACATGTATGAATACTTTATTAATGATTTGGAGCATGACTTGAATTGTTGGAAACCAAGTTGGTTAAGGCTCTGCAAATGTCCGCTTATTGTCTCTCGATGCGTAGCACATTAGCACTGCGCTTATTTGTACTAGGGTGCAGCCAGCATTTACTGTAACCCAAACTCAATTTTGTTTCTGGCATAACGCAGCTGCGCCCTAATTGTACTAGGGTGCGGTACAATGCGCTGCACTGCACACTACCTCCTGTGTTTTCTGTTTAGTTTCTGATGTGCTAACTTGTTAGTACACTATTAGAGCGAGCTTGCAAATTATTTTAACACGCACATGTAAGCACATGCATATAGGATGAGCGAGTATAGCAATGATGGACACAACACTTGTGGTCTTGAAATGATATTTGAGATTTCAAAGTGAACTTTGTCACGAACACATCGTGTGAGCATTTTCCTAAACTTACTATAATTGTTATTGAGCAAGTTTCCTGAATTCTTACTCATTTATTGATCAAGTTTCCCTAACCTTACTCAAATTTATATTGAGCAAGTATCCGAACACTATTTTATTGTGTTGCAATGTTTCCTAGCTTACACAACTTTATTTGTTATGAAAGTTTCTTATCCTTCTCATATTGTATTGAGAAGGTTATTGTTGAATTGAAAGTTATTCATTTAAGCTTGGAATCTTATTCCCAAGCATGTTATTAAGTGGTTTAATTACTTTAAAATTATTTCACATCGATATTATTGATATTAGCACTTAGTGCACTTAAGTTTGTCGTGATTTGACTTGTACATCATTTAAAGTTCAATAATTCTTGAACTGTGTTAGATAGAGTCTGAACCTTTGTTTGGTCAGACAAGCGTTTGTGACACCCCCAAATTCAGGTACTTCATTTCCACAGGATTTGGTGCTCACTTATTAAAAACTATTACATCTAACTACCCATAATAAAGGGTAAAGACATGATTAAAATAACTTAAACAATAATCTCATCCATTAAAGGGTTACATCAGCATCTCAAATTAAACCCCAGGTAATCTAACCTTAAAATTATTACATCAGTTTGCGGAATACATCATAAAATAAAATAAGTCTTGAAACATAAAACATTTAAATAGTTTCTTATATGTCTTCAGCACTTGGACAATTTGCCCTTTCCTTAACTAGTAGACGGCTCATCAACTTTCTCCACTTTAGCTGCAGTGTTAATTGCAAGAGTGAGCAAACAAATGCTCACTGATATAGAATCGTAGCAATGATAATAACATGAGAGTGAACAACGAAAGCTGAACAATAAGGAACTTGTTCTACAAATCAAAATAGAAAATAAGTTTGAACTTTAATTACCTGAGGGTCTTAAGACCATGAACTATGTCCTCGGTACTTAGGTATTATCCAACCTTAACAGTCATTTAGACTATACGGACCCTTCTTAACATACTTAGGGGGATCAGCCCTTTGTACCATGTATTGTGCACAAACATCTAAACGTTACACGTACAAAATCCCCTATGTTAGGGTTGTTCGTCTCAGTTTAGATCTAGAATTTCCGCACTAAAGAAAGTTTAGTTTGGAACTAGCTTATCAGTGTTTCTAGAATCTTAGAACACTATTCGAATATAGATTAATTCAATCAATAAAGGTTTGCTTGCTACTTGAAGGTTTAATACAATGATAAAGCTTTGAACAAGGTTATCAAAGTCAAAGATTGAATGACAATAATATATAATTGAGTAAACATGATATACATGCAAAGCGCTATAGAAGAGTTAAAACAATCTCCCTTGAATCAATGTATTAGAACAATATAATAATTAGGAAACTATATCTCACTGATGTAACGAATTAGGTTACATAAGCAGTACAAACATATCGCATGCAAGATAGGTTAAGCTTGCTCAACTTCATAAAGAATGTTAGGAACTTGCACAATAATAATATAGGAATGGAAACTTGCATTCAATACGAAAAGAATGAAGTTAGAAAGCTTTGCTCAATGTAAAGAGTTAATATTTAAGAACTTGCTCAATAATAACAAGGTAGAGTTAGAAAACTTGCCTTGCTTGTAAGCTACACAAATGTAAAATAATCTCCAATTACCCTACACATATCATTGAAACCACAACAACAATTAATTGTATGAATATTAGCTTTTAGGGTTTAAACCATCATTTAGGTCATAACCCTAATCTAGAACCTAACCAAGTAGGTTAACACACTTAACGAATCTGAAATCCCATTATGAGCCAACATAATTCAATCGTTCATCTCTAACATTTAAAAACACCACTTTTAGTTTCATTATGTAACTCAATTAACAATCACTTCAAAATCATTTAAACTTTGTATTATAACGCATGACAATCTGCTATTATAGTTTATATTATCCCTCAATATCAATAACATGCTACTAAACTAATATAAGTCCATTATGCGTGACCTGCAAACAAGCAGACTTAACTGTCCCAGTTCAGGGTGTGGCGCAGCTGCACAACACTTAGGCTTGGAACATGCGCAGCTGCGCCATTTTTGGCCTTAACTTTATATTGGCAAGCATTGCCAGCGCAATATGTGACGAAACAGACAGAGATGGCAATGAGCATGAGTCTGACTTTAGCCCAACAAACACAAATTTCACCCATCAAACGGTGATAATAACATGTAAAATAAATATACAACTATCATACACATGACTGCTAACATATTCAACCACTTCGCACAATTTAACAACAACTAAAACTATTTTAATTTCTCAATTTTCATGTTTTTCATATAAAACTCCATTTTTGATAGTCTATCCAAAAATCATCACTGTGAATTCATTTTTTGACCAAATCATTCCATTCAAATTACATTATGTTCGTATCTCAATGAACTACCATATACAAGCGTCAATTTACAGTTTCACCTAAAATTTGCCCACTAAAATTGGTACTTTCTAAGGCTATTACATATGAACGTAAACACTGATATTTATAATCTTCTGCTACAACCCAATTCTCACGAATTTGATAACTAATGTCAAGTATACTTGATGACTAACAGAGTTAAGCAAAAATATATGAACATACATACATATCACAATTCACGTGATTTCTGATTACATAGAATATATATATATATATATATATATATATATATATATATATATATATACCGAAACTAAAAGTTAGAATGGAAATAGTTTATACCTTGATTCCCTACTAGCAAGACGATAGAATCCTTCCTCAACCCTCAACAATTTGCAGAGATTTCACTCAAATTCTCTCTAACCCTCTGTATTTTCTTCTCTCTCAACTCACCACTAACCTTAGGAAAAATAAGATGCGTAGGAAAATATACTGACTAAGTTGAATAAGCTAAAAGGTTTGCATCGGTTAAAAATAAGCCGAAGGCCACAAGGCCCTGTTTGGCAAGCAAAACTCCCCCAAATCAAATTATTATTATATTATTTATATTATATAGTTTCCAACTGTCACACTTGCAACCCATTAAATAACTTATAACTTATAATTATAATTATTATATTCTTATTATAATTATGCTTATAGTAAATAATTAAATAATTATATATCTAATTTAATTAATAAATTAGAAACATCACCTTATTTAATTTATTCATTTAATATTAAACAATTCACTTAATTTACTTATTTTCTTAAATATTAAGCAATTGATTTAATTTAATTATTTCCTTAAATTAAATCCTTTAAATAAAATTATCATTATTCGATACAATTAACATTAATCAATTTAGCTACTAAATTAATTCATGACAATTCATCAAATATTTATTTTCCTCAATAAATAAATTATTTTAAATATTTATTTAATTCCATAAATATTTAAATTAAATTACAAATTCTTCGATCGTTACAAGTTTTATAAAAGCTATCCAAACCTATTGAAGGTAAGGATTCTTAGACTGAAAGAACACCCCTTTCTATGATAGGGAGTACCAGGTATCTAATATAAGATACACAGAGCAGATTTAAATGTTATGCATATACATAAGTATGCGTGAGGTTTGATTCCTTCAAATACTTATTACAGAGCCCGAGAACCAAAGGGTCAATTAGCTATTGATTCTATTGAGTGTTATAGTTCAAAGTCCTGCTTTGACTAGCAATTATTCTAAAAGCAATCACTATCTTTGCTTGTGATATTCATATTGTTGAATTTATTTTTAGTTATTTTTCCATTCATCATGATATATCCTTATTATTGTATTTAAACTTCTTTGGGCAAACTTGTTGCTCATTTTTGCTATATCATGAATTATATTGCAGCTAAGCCCGAGACCTCAGGGAAAGACAAGGGTAAAGGAAAGATGTAGAATAGTGACAAGGGGCTGACTTTTCCTTATGCCTAGTTTAAATTAATATTATGTAATATAAACCCTAATGTTTATTTTAGGGTATGTTTGTAAGATGATATTAAGTTTATCGTATCTTGGGACTAGTAACACCTTTTGAATGAACGGCGTACGTTTATTATATTCCACATTTTAGTTATCCTATGTTGTTTAGAGGTGGATGTTAGTATTTTATCGTGATGACCGAACCGGGGTCAGATTCGGGGGCGTCATGGGTCCGACATGTGTAATATCGACGATTTAACTTTAAAAGTCGCCACTTGGTGTTTTTAACTGGTTGCACCAACGTAACCGAGAAAAGGTTTGCACATTGACCCAGTTATGTAACACTGCTAAACGGGTCTGTGAAACCGATATTTATTTGAGTTCGGGGGCTTGATTATGCGGAGGGAAGGTGTTAGGCACCCCCCGACATCCGTGTTTCCACGGTGACCGCCACTTTTTAAGAAATTATTATATGATTGTGTGTGTGTGGATCAATGTGCAATTTATTTGGAAGTAATGTGAGGCCTCGTGTGACACCCCCAAAATAGGTATACATCACCTATTCTGAGTCGCCAAATACATGGTACAGAATACAAATACAACTTAATTATACAACAGTCATATAAAATACGACATAACATAATATAAGAGTTTTAATAAGAATATTGCCATGTAGACAATATCCACACTCAATGAAGTCTTCATTACATTTGTTGACACACTATTTAACAGAATAGTGAGGACTAATAATGTTATCATCTGGACCGTTACTCCGTTCCCCAACTAGTCCCGGCTACGTTCTCATTTCCTGAAGAGAATAGTAAAATAAAGGGTGAGCTCAACTAGCCCAGTATGAAATATTATGACTAAGATAATGCAGAATAAATTATCGTTAGCCTTCAACAGTGTTAAACTGATACAATATAACAAACATAAAGTTTAACTACAGCGGAACAAGGAATCCATTAATAGAGTCAAGTAGAGAATAAAATCTACTATCTTTTATGATTTAAAAGGTTTTTCATCACTTTTATCGGCGGGACTCGACAATAAATAATCCATATCATCCACCTTTTCTGACCAATGATATTCATTAGTATCACAACCACAAATTATACATGCACTACGGGCCAAGGATATTCGTGTATTCATTAATATTCATGATCATGACAACAACTGTCCATCAATGCACTACGGGCCAATGAGGACTTTTACCGCATCATTTGTAACATTACGGTCATGATTATACCGATTAATCCCTGGTCATAATCATACCAAGTCCATCTATGCACTACAGGCCATAGATGACTTTCAACATAAAATAAACATGAGGATGATGACAATGATATAATAATTCAATAAAATAAGTTCAAGAATTAATTTATTCAGGAACTAATAACGTCCAAATTGTTAACATGATACTTCTTTGTAGAGTAAAATTCAAGAATGCTCAGAAGAATATTTCCATGAAAAGATACTGGATGAAGCGTAAATATCAAGGATATTCCACTAATTTCATGGAGTATAGAAGTCAAAACTTTAACCAATTGAGTATAATAGAATATATGAAACTGCAAATGGATTTTCGCCCGCCATGCGGTAATCCACGTATACAGATCATTTCCACAATTTAATAAGGCATGAATACAAAGGATCATTCACCATGCATGTGGTAATCCACATAGACAGGCCAACAAAATAATAAAGAATGGAATAATAGAAGGATTCACCATGCATGCGATAGATCGCATGCATAAAGTTATTCCCAATAGAATAATAAAGAATGGAACCGGTCAAATGCGTAAAAGCACGAGATGTGATATTCCGGCAGAATAATAAAGAACGAAACTAGGTTAAAGAAATTTGCAAGCGGGATATTCCAAATGTAATAATAATGAATGGAATAACAGAAGAATTTCACCATGTATGCGGTACTTCGCATATACAGGTTATTCCAACATAATAATAATGAATGGAATAACAGAAGAATTTCACCAAGTATAGGGTAGCCCCCGTATACAGGTTATTCCAACAGAATAATAAAGAATGGAATAACAGAAGTTCTCTTCATGAATACGAAAGAAATAATACCCCTTACCTTAGAAGAACTGGATATTGGAAAAGTGAGGTAACATAATACTTTTCTTCTTTCTCTCTATAGTTTCTCTCTCTAGAGTTTCAGTGAATTCGTAAGAAATAATTAAGGAATGAACTTTTATTTATAGGAGAATGGACTGAATAGTAACTAAATCATGAACGGTCCAGATTGATTTACTTTTAAACGGACGGTCCATATTGATTTACTATGCAGTATTAATAAATTATTCTAATAAAACAAAATTTTTAAATAAAATATAATATATTCTATTTATAGTCTAATAAAACAAATAACTTTATAAAAGTATTCTATTTTATATAAAAAGATTTTATTATGCAAACACTCTGCATAATAAAATATAATATATTCTAATTATTGTCTAATAAAATAAATAACTTTATAAAAGTATTCTATTTTATATAAAAAGATTTTACTATGCAAAATATTATGCATAATAAAATATATTATATTCTAATTATTGTCTAATAAAATAAATAACTTTAGAAAAGTATTCTTTTTATATAAAAGCTTTTCTGTTTTATTACATTAATAATACTAATAAAATAAAATTTATATAATATATATATATATATATAAACTTCCGTGACCTCATAAAAAGACACCTCAATATATATATTTAATAACATTTATCATCATTATTATAATTCACAATATTAATCGACCAGGTCGTTCCCAGGAAAGAGGGGGCTTTCCATAAGAATTTCTCCTATCATAGCGCTAATTAGGTGACCAAACCTCTCCTTGGCGTAACTTCTAGACATCGTTAATATTGCAAATAATAATATTAATAACTTTGTTATCTCAATTATTGATTTAATAATGGACAAAATATCGACAATAATTGAATCAAATAACGTGAGATACTATACATCAATTACTGTAGCAATAATTGAACAAAACTGAGTGACTTCTCACGTAAGCATCAATAATCAATACCATGTGCTACTATTCAACCACGCCATTCATCAGTACTTTTTACTATCGAGTAGTTCAACAGTTTTAACGGTAAAACTTTCGCCGTTATTTTCATAAAAATATTTTTGTCGTTTTCTCAATTCGACAATAATTCTGTTGTGGGGTCCACCAATGATTGTACCATCGTACGGATATTCCATGATAAAAAGAATATTCCCCGACCAATCAAATATTATATAACAACTTGTATACTTTGCAAAATTTATAAATACTACCCACAACTATAACATTATCTCAAATCCACACCATAATATTCAAAAAAATATTTCAAGAAAATTAAATCTTTATTCATAAAATTTGGGGTCTCACACCTCGTTTGCACCTATATACAAAGGGTTTGAATTTATATGAAAAATTCAGTTTTAAACATGATATAGCAGTGAAGTTTTGTAAAAAGAGGTTTTTTAAACCCTATGCTCAATAGTAATTGAGACCTTTTCATACTTCCATTTTATCTTTAAATGTTACGACATTTGTTTGTTTTATTTTTCAGATGCAGGCATCTTGAGAAAATAATATACAAAGAAGGTTAGAACTCCTCATGTGCATGACAACCATCTAAGGAAATTCGGACACCGTAAATAATGTACAAGCTGCTTAAGGCTGAAAATGTCCATCACGGGAACCGAATCTAGATTCAATAGACTGAATCTGTGATCACATGATTCCTAGGCTCACATGATGCCGCAGTTTATATGAAAAGCAGTAAGCAGTTATATATATAAAGACATGATCAACCACCACGAAGCACCTCCATGGGAGATCAAAAATATAAATATATAAAAGCAGTAAATATATAAATATATGGACATAATCAACCACCACGAAACACCTCCATGGGGTATCAGAAAAGTAAATATAGCTGTAAAATACGATCAACCGCCATGAAGTAAACTCCAGGCGGGACTAAATGTAAATAAAGCATTAAAAGGCCTCGAAGTAAACTTCAGCCCCATATAAATGTATATATATATATAAGCGGTAAAGAGCACTTGATGTTTCTCAATCCATTCGGTTTATCATTTCAAATGATTTGTCGCTATATATATATATATATATATATATATATATATATATATATATATAAGAAAATAAACGCTCCTGGATATAAAATCTAGGCTCATCGAACAAAGTTTGACAACATTTCATATATATATATATATATATATATATATATATATATATAGAGATAATAAACGCTCGCACATAAGTTCAGGCTCAATCGAGGCATAACTCGATAATGTTAGTCCATATATAAATATATACATATATAAGTATATATATACAGACAGAAATTAAAACCACGGACCGAAGTTCGGGCATACGCACACAACACGACTCTCAATGTGAAGAATAGTGTGTGCAAAGATTAAGAGAAATGCTTTATAGAGTGTGAGAAGGCTTATAGTGGACTGTCAAAGCAGGCTTCTATGACTCTAGATGGATAAACACTCAGCTCCCGCCGGTAAAATATAGCTATATGTGAGCTAACATGTGTTTAAAATGAGAAAGCACTCAATATGGGGTGTGTATAGAGCAAATTAGACAGGGCTTCCTCGCTTTTTTTTCTTGAATATGGCCACCCCAAGCCCTTTATTTATAGAGCAGGGGAGCCGCGTGTGTACCTACTGCAGCTGCAGATGCACCAGTGGCTACCCGGGGTGCCCTGTGCTCTGAGGGTCCCGCTGTCTCAAAGTCACGCACACTGCAGCACTATGATGTCTGCTCGAACTTGCGTAACTTCAATTTGAGCATCCGAACGAGGTGTACATGACCTTCTTGGGACCGTTTTACGAGAGTTACGCAATAACATGGGATTAGAGGTTATACGAAGTCAAAAAGAGGTGATCATGCCCATGGTCTTCAAGCTTCAAATTCTATCCGGTGAGCTGCCACGCGTAATAGTCACTCGGGATTTGAACTCCTTGCTCTTGTGGGATATTGTTGTATATGCATGTGAAGTGTTGAGACGACGCGATTGTGACACCCCAAATCTAGGTACTTTATTCCCACAAGATTTGGTGCTCACTATCCATACATTCATACCGTCTACCCAAACAAATATTATTTAAACTATAATCCTCCCTTTAAATAGGTTTACATCATTAAACTCAAAAACATCCCAGGTTATCTAACCTTTAAACATCATTCAAGTGCAGAAATAAAATTATTACATTACATCATTATTAAACAGTCTATGACCATCACAATAAATAAAATTACAAGTTTGCATCACTTGTACTTTTTTTCCTTTCCTTCGCTAGTTGAAGGCTCATCTACCTTCTCAACTTTAGCTGCAATGAGTATAAAAAAATGCAAGAGTGAGCAAAAAAATTGCTCACTGGATATAATAATGAATCAACAGAAGAATAATAATAATAACTGCCAACAATAGGCTCATCAAACTGAATATTACTCTAACGTTGATAATCAAAAACTGGAATCCAAAATATGGAATATATATAACTGAGGGACATAAGACCATGAACTATGTCCATAGTTGTTAGTAATCTTTCAACTCCAACTTTAACAGTCATAAGACTATAAGGACTCCTCGTACTTAGGGGGATCAGCCCTTCGTACAATGTATTGTGCACAAACATTTCAACGCTAAGCGTAAATTATCCCCTATTAATAATAGGGTTGTTCATCTCAGTATTTAGAGTACAAGTCCGCACCAAAGAAAGTTTGGTTTGGATAAGCTTTCAAGGGTAATTTGAAGTTTAACGAACATTAACCAGAGGACTAGTTGAATCAATAGAGTTTGATAACATCATTGTTGGTCAATAATAACATAATATGAAACAAAAAATACATGTAAGCGAACTAACTATATTTTAAACTTATGCTTAGAAACAACTACAAAGCCCAAGTATTGAATGACAATAACCCTTACTTGAATAAAACTAAGCTAGGACTATGTATTATTGAATAATCATTAAGTAATAGCAAGATGAAAATAAAGCTCACTAATTATGAGGATTACTTGTGTTAAGTAAAAAAACTAAGATAATTCAACATTAGAAATTAGAATTCAATAAAATCGCATTCATAATATCCCAATGACAATAAAGAAACTTGTTCAAACAATTAACAAGTTAGAATGCATCAATAAATATTGGAATTCAAACTTGTTCGAATAAAATAAAGTAATAGCTAGCTTGTTCAAATCATGACTAAGACTACAAGAGTTCGCTTAATGAAACTTTAAAGTAAGAACTTACTAAATCAAAAGAATTAAGTTACACGATGTAATAATAGAACTAACTCAACGAAAGTGTAGAGTTAGAAAACTTGCTCAATGTAAAAAGAAAAGTTTAGAAACTTGCCTCGAGCGTAAGCTATAAAATTAAACTCACAATCACCTACACATAGGTTTAGAACCATCATCTATTAGATATACTAACATTCACGTTCCATCATAACATGCATTTCCAGTTAGGCTTGTTAAGTTAGCACAAGTCTTATATTACCATATAAGTTTCATAATTTTCCAAGTGTTAACCTCACAACACTTAACAAATGTTCATTGTCTAACTAACTTACAACATAAAACGTTCATCACTTACAATTATTTTTACAAAGTTGAAATCATCAATGACATGACACGTTATTGAAATAACCTCCTTGTTACATATTTGACTCCTTAACACAACCTTAAACAAAGCTACAATGGATTACAAAGTCTGCAGCAGCAGCAGAGATCAGTATCTCAAACTGTGTATGGCGCAATTGCCCATACAAAAGTTCGACCCAAGGTAATTGCTACCATTTTTTGTATTAAGATTCAAGCAATTGCTACCGGTGCATAGACAGAACGCAGAAGGCTAATGAACGATGTGAGCAATTTTAGCCCAACAAACATAAATTTCACCCACTAGATAGTAATATCAACATGTACAATTGATACAAAACTATTGTAAACATGTTTGTCAATTAGAACAATTTAACATCAAGTATACTAGTTTAATTCTTCAAATTTCACATTTTCATTTAAAACTCAATTTTCTTGACATTCATCCTAACAATCATCATTGTGAATTCATTACTTGACCAAATCACTCCATTCAAATTACGCTATGCTCATTTCTTAATGAACTACCATATACAAGCATCAATTTACAGTTTCACATACGAATTGGCCACTAAAATTGATACTTTTCCATGAACCATATGAAACACATATACTGTCAAAATTTTCTTCCTACTGTCAACGAATCTAGCAAACAAACTTCTTGTTTTAAACATAACTCTAGCATCATAAGCATGTAGCCACAATTATTCAATTATCTAGTAATAATTCGAAGAGATGAAATTTACAGAACATGCAATTTTGCCGTAAAACCCACACACACACACACACACACACACACACACATATATATATATATATATAATACTAAGGTTGTGAATATACCTTCAATTTGCTAGGATAATTCTTGCTAAACTCACTGAATTTGATGCAAAAATTCTTAAGATTCTCCCAATTCCCTCACAGCTTCTCTCTCAATTCTCTCTGAAGCACTCAAACTTAGCCAAAAATCAACTGATATGCGTAATGATATAATACAAAACTGACATAGTCTTAATACTCATAATAAGTAACATCAGTTACTAAGATAAACATATATATTAAAAATATATTATATTTATTATTTTATTTATTTTATTTATATTATTTATTTTATTTAAATTCAAAAATTAGAATTTCAAAAGCCATAAGGCTTTGTTTGGCAAAACCTTTTTAATTTTTAAAGAATTAATATATTAAGCCTTGTTTGGCAAAAACTAAATAAAACCCTTTTTAATTTATTTTAATAAACACTTTAGTTTATAATTTATAATCACATATTATTTATTTAGATTTTCATATCCAACATTAATCCATTACATTAATCACATACTATATTTTAATTAAATAAAGTATTTTAGCAAATATCACAAAATTATAATTTTCATTATCAATATAACATCTCATGTTATACTACAATTCTCTAAATTATAAATTAATTCAATTTAGAATATTATCTAATAAATTTAGAATCATAAATATTTTCTAACAACCATCATATCAATAAAATATTTATTTCATCAATTCAATAATAGACACATCAAATAAATACTTATATTATTCAATAAATATTTAATATTACAATTCAAAATTCCTGGATCGTTACACTTGAGGGTTAAGGTGGCAAGATGATTGACAACACTCCTCAAGGGGTTATCTCTCGGTTTGAGTGATAGTAGACGTTGCTCAGGGTTACATCTAAGATTGGACTGCTGCAAGTGTTTGAATTCCGCAAGGTCATCTGTAAGTTTGTCTGTCTTCCCGGTGTTAGCTCTGGGTCTTTAGCATGAGTGCCTCGACAGGAGGTCTAAGATTGAAGCTGATCACATTCATTTGAAACAAACATTTCCAGAGTTATCGCCGGAACTACAACAGCATTCCTTGGGGTTATCTCCAAGGACAAAACTCAGGGTTATCTCTGAGGTTTGAATTGATACTCCCGGTGTGTGTTCCGGGGTTGAGACTGAACTTTCGGTAGTATCCGGAATGGATGTGAGCTGTCTTCCAAGGTTATCTTCGAAAGACAAATCTGCCCTCCTACAATGTTAGTAACAGGTATGCAGAAAATTTTGAGTGTCTACAATTGAGATGAACAACCCTATTGGTAGGGGAATTATATATTTGTGGGGAAACCGACGTGTACACATGAGAATGATTAAATGTTATACATGACATATGGTACTTTAGGCTGATCACATGTTCTACTCATTTTGTAGAACTATCAGTTTATTACTGTTAATTCTAGGAGAAGTTCACAGTCCTTGGTGACTACTCAGTATTCATTACTTTGAAATCTTGAATTGATTAATCGTTGAATATTATTGATAATTTCTGTCCATAGCTGACTATTGTTGATAATCATTGATACTTCTTGCTGTCTTGAACTATCATTAGTGTTATACCTTTCAGAAATTTAAAACTACATTGATTTCCCTTTTGCTATATTACTTACTGAGTAAAATTATTGCTCATCCTTGCCTTCCTTAAAACTTTCAGTTAAAGAAAAACGTGGTGAAACCTCTGTTAGGTTTGTAATATTCAAGAACACAACCAAATTGCATAAAATAAGCGAAAGCATAAAAAATTAGAGTTTAAAAATTTTACAAACCATATACCCGGATCATCCTCTATGCACAATTATTAATTAAACGAAAATATGAAGAACAAGAATCATACCCTTGAAGTTCCGAGCTTCCTCAGGTATAAGTTCACCTCCAATCTTTTCGCGTTCAACTTGAATCCACCGGGTTTGGTTCCTTCCTTTGATCAATGTTAGCCACCCAAGTGTTTGGCCTCTAAAGCTGATCCACCAAGGAAGAAGAAAGATTCAAGAAGATGGGTGTTTGGCAAAACCCTAGTTTTTCTATCTCTCGTAGAAAAAGAGCGTACCCTCCAACCATTGGAATCACGTATCATGATATCTGATATAAGTCTCCTCTTATAAAGATATCAGTTAACCCTTCTAATCTAATTAGAAAATAGGATATTATTTAATTAATTAAATTCCTTTAATTAATTAAGCTCCTTAATCTTATTAGGAATAATTAATTAAACTCTTTTAATTAATTTGCCTCCTAATCTTATTAGGAATAAAAGAGAGTACTTTTATTAATTAATTCTTAAAGTCCTTTAGGAATTAAATAATAATAATAGTAATAATAATAATAAGACTCATCTTATTATTTTTTATTTAATATTTCTAAAATATTAAATAATAAATATTAAGTTCTTTAATTTATTCTATCACCATAAATTAAATTAAACAAACTTAACTTATTATTACGATTATGCCATTAACTTCTTAAATAATTATTCTTCCTTTTATTGTGTGACCCTTTAGGTTCTCCATATTAATCCGGTTGTAATTAAATCAATTAAAACAATTCTAATCTTATTTGAATAATTAAATTAAACTATTAATTTATTGAAATAAATAATATTTATTCTACAATAGGGATAAGTCTCCCTAGCGATCAACGACTTTCCAGATAATATAGATTTCAACATTAATCATAAAAGAACCTTTGAGTAAATAGTTATCGTACAATTCAATCCTTCCACTATACAATGTCCCAATTAAATATAAGACATGGAATTACTGTCAAGTCTTATTTTATTTAATTATATGTATTTCGACTCTTAAATGAATAACTCCAAAAAATGCAAATTAGAAACTCCTTTCTAATTTTATTTTGCCTTGGCCAAGGACTACTGGGTTGTCATTTATCGAATCATATAGGAAATTTCTCTTCTTTTACTAGAAGTGGTAGATTCTTTATTGATCATACAGTATCTCCATGTACAGCTTATTATACTCAAGCATACCCTTTGATATACCCTAAGGGTCTTAGGGAATAAGTCAAAGTATAACTCATCATACACAAGATACTATAATGATCTCAAGTCCAAAGGATTACTTGTACTACTATCACTACAGGAATTCCTATTGATGAGACAAGTAAAACTCTATTAGGAATTCCTTAGCGAATGCGCTTAGTGAACTTATTCTCTAATAAACACCTACATACTTGCTTTAGTGTCTCCACACAAATGATCATGAGATCAATCATCCTCATCCAATGAGTAAGCAACGTATGTGCCAATCTATCCGGATTCACTAATCCCCAATTTAGTAATCCAACGATTGGAAACTATTTTAGTTTTAAGCTTTCTAAGAATTTAGATCTCGTTAGAATGATCATCATCATTATTCTAAAAGCATTGCTTAAAACTATGGGTTTATCAAATATTATAAAACAGCATCATGTAGATAATTAAAAGCCTTTAATAAATTAATACTTTTTATTAATAAATGAATAAGATTGTTACAAAGTATATGCTTTATCATCAAACATGATTGGCATGTGTGCATACTACTTTCAATCTCCCACTTGCACTAAAGCCAATCACCATGGTATCTCATACTCTTCTTCTCTAAGTGACGATTATCCTGCTGTTGGATAAGCTTCAGTAAATGGATATGTAATGTTGTTCTTGAGAGTCCACTATCTCTATAGTGATTTCCCATCTTTCAATGATTCTTTTAATCAAATGAAAGTGCCACAACACATGTTTAGATCCAAGATGAGACTTAGGAACTATTCCTAGTTCTGTAATGAACTTTACATCTAAACAATCAACTTGCAGCTTCATTTACAGCTATATACTTTGTCTTTATCACTAAACCAGCAACTCTTTGTTGTTTGGAACCTTTTCAATTCACTACACCACCGTTCAAGGTAATACCTTACCCTAAAGTGGATTTGTTGTTGTCTTGGTCAGTCTAAAAAAAAACTTGAGTGTGTTAAGCCCTCTAGTTTTAATTCAGACCCACCATGAATATGATCACATCCTTAGTACCGGTTAAGTACTTTAAGATATATATTTTTTTCACTGTCCTACAATGACCTTCTCCAGAATATGACCGATAAACATCAGGTCTCGTATATTTCATTGTATACATGATTGTCACTTATGCGATCTCTTTTTTCAAGAGTCTATGGGGACTATTAAGAGAGATACACTCCAGGTCTCATCAACATGAGACATCTCTTGGAGTTTGCCATGCTAAACAACTTTAGCATCAAATGAATATACGTTCCTTGGGTTAAGTCGAGCATCCTCTTGAATCTATTTATATAGATTTGTATCCCTAATTACGATACTCTTCCCAAATCATTCATGGAGGAATGTTTAGACAACTTTATCTTTATTGATTGTAGCATTAGTATGTCATTCCTTATCCATAGTATATCAACATATAATATTAGGAATGTCACAGCGCTCCCACTGACCCTTTTGTACACACTAGGTTCACTCTTATTTATGATAAAATCAAACTCTTTTTATTTGTTTCATCAAAACGAATGTTCCATTTTTGAGAAACTTGCTTCAATCCATTTCTCTCTGAGTGTCTACAACTATTACCGCATCGTATATAACTGAATCATCATCTTCTATGATATGTACCTCATTATCATCATCTATGATGAATCTATACCTCCCAGGTATCTTCGGTACTATTCTAGATTTATGATTCGGTTGTGGTATAATAGGTCTATCTACAAGTTCCTCTTATTTGACTTATATTGTTTTATGGTTCTTGAACTCTTCAAGATCTATTATCCTCCCACTAGCCCCTTCAATGATAAACATCTTTATCTTAGAAGGCAGTGTGTTTCACAACAAACACCTTTTGCTAAGTAGGATTATATAACATATACCCTAAACTTACTTTAGGATATCCCACAAATCTGTACTTATCAAATCTTGTCCCAAGCTTATCCTTTGAAACCCTTTTAACATAAGTTGGATAACCCCTTATCTTAATATATTTAAAATTAGGAATCCTTCCTGTCCATAACTTTGATGGAGTTTTATGGCCGAATTTTGAGGTTACCTTTAACTTAGATATGCAGCCATTACTAGGACATTATCCCAGAAGGATACTGGAATGTCGGTAAAATCAGTATGGACCACACAATGTCCAACAAGGTACGATTTTTTCTTTCAGATACATCAATCAATTATTGTGTATCAGGAGGCGTCCATTATGAGAAAATCATTTGAGATGATCTAGAAACTCATTGCACAATTATTCCTTCCTTGATCCGATCAAAGAATCCTAATACTTTGCCAATTTGTTTCATTTCTAAATTCTTTAAACCTTTCAAATAATTCACAATTATATTTCAGCAAATACACACATTCGACTTTTGAACGATCATCTCCTTTTCTTATACTAGTTTGTTCAATTTGCAAAATAATTTTTACATAAGTCAAGTACACAAAATCCATTAAGTAATATTTCAATTCTATACAAAACATTATTATTATTATAAATAGAACAACAATTGTTCTTAAATATAATATCAAAGATTTCATTGTCCAACAATAAAATAGAAATAATATTTCCAACGAGAACTGTAATACAATAACAACTTATTGACTTAATAGACTTGCCCGTAGGCTGTGCTAAACTATAAGTTCCTATGGCTGATGCAGCAACCTTTGCTTCATTTCCACACATAGGATTACTTATCTCTTATAACAATCCAGAATTTTAAATTATAATTTTAAATATTTATTGAATTATATAAATATTTAATTGATGTATTTATTGTTGAATAAATATTTGTTTAATTTGATTTGATTTGATTAATCATTTGTTAAATAACTAATTAATAAGTGAAGGAAATTAATTATTATGAGATAATATTCTAATTTAATTTAATAATTAAGTTAGAGAGTTGATAGGGATTAAATGGATTGTTATAATGTTTTTAATTTAATTTGGAAATAAAAGTGTGGCAATAAACGATGCTATAAATGCGTTAGTAAAATAAATTAAAGGAGTTTAATGTAGTTTTGTCAAACAAGGCTTAAATATATTAAGTCTTTAATTTTTAAAGAGTTTTTACAAAACAAAGCCTCATGGCTTTTGAATTTTGAATTTTAATTAAAATAAATAATATAAATAAAATAAATAAAATATAAATAATATATATTAATTTTGGTAACTGATAACTTATTAGTATAGTTATTAGAACGTCGGTTTTAGATGTTTGGGTGTGTGCGTGGAGTGAGCTTTATTTTACGTAAGGATCATTTGGCTTAAGCCTAAGGAGAGAAAAGAGAAGAAATTGTCAGAAAAGATTACAGAGAATTGAGAGAGACTAGAGAGAATTGAGAGGAGAGAAAGGTTCTATGAATTGCAAGTCTTCTAGCAAGGATTAACCAAGCAAGAGAAGGTATTACTCATAACCTTACTATTATATATATATATATATATATATATATGCACGTATATATGTTTTACGGCATAATTCCTAAGTTTCTGTGTTCTTGAGTTTCACTGTAGTATAAAAAAGTGTCTATAATCCAATTTTTATGATTGGTTAATAAATTATGTGCAAATGTAATTGTAATGCTATAAATAGCATATATATATATATATATATATATATATGATTGTATGCTAATTTACGTTCAAAAAGAAAGAAAATAGTTTTATAGTGAATATATGTATGAACATGGTTTGTAGGAGTACAAAAATTTATATTTGATTGTGAACTAATAGATAAATTGAACCTTGAATATGTTAATATGTTAAGAAATGAAGAGAACGTAGTTCTAATTAATTAATTTGGTGTATAATTATGGTTACAGTGTTAATTTTGTCAAACAATGTCAAAAATGGAGTTTTGGTTTAAAACATGGCATTCAAGGATTTAATTTTTTTGAAATTGTGGTTTAGTTATTTTGAAATTAGTATATATATGATGGGTAACGTTTATGTGTAATTTATGTAAGTTATATGTGCTAATTTAGGTGATAGAAGTTATTAAACAGTCAAAATTACCTTTGTTTACATTCTTACGTGTTTCAAAGATCTTTGTAATTGGCCATGAGCGCTAAGCCTTAAGCGCCAAGTTAACGCTAAGCCTCGCGCCACATCGCCATTGCTCGGCACATGACTCGTCTTTGACACCAAAGATCACTGTCATTGTACCAACCCCAAATCAATCTGTGGCGCCACAATGCCGGTTAGCAGAATGGTCAAAAAATTATTTTTTTTTACACAAAGTCTGTAATTGTTGATATGGTGCAGTATTATGACTATTAGAATGTGACTTTTGTTAATTGTTGTATCATAGTACTAAGAATGAGTATATAATTAACACTTAATGAGTTTTGATTACTAATGTAACGTGACTATGTGGTTAAAAAAAAAATTAAACCATACATGAAATAGATACTTATTTGTATATAGAGTATTTGTAGTGACTAATTATGTCATGATGACATGTGTATAGGATATTGTGAATTGAATTATTATGGTTTAGCTTACACGCAAGGCAAGTTTTCTAACCCTAAACTTTCTTTGTGCAAGTTTCTTAACTCTACTTATATTGTACATGCTCCTAAACCTTACCTCTTGATATTGAGCAAGTTTTTTTCTAATCTTTAACTTGTTATGTAGCATGAAAGTTTCTAAATTATAATACACTAATGTTGAACAAGTTTTATCGTTCAATTTACTATTTGTTATGCATGCTCAATACTCAATTCTAAATAAGATTCTAACCTTAGCCTAATATTGTTCAAGCAAGGTATGTTATGTTATTCAATGCTTATGCTCTTAGATTATTCCTAAAGCATGACCTTAATCTACAATGTTGTTTCATTTATGATTTATTCCATTGCATAATTACATTTTTATTCAACAAATCCTTAGTTGATGTTCGCTAAACTCTAAATTACCTTAAAACCTATCCAAACCAAACTTACTTTGGTGCGGACTCGTATTCTAAATGCTGAGATGAACAACCCTATTATAGGGGATAATTTACGCATAGCGTTTAAATGTTTGTGCATAATACATTGAACTTATTGATGTAATCCTTTAATGGGAAGGATTATTATTAAATTTTATTATGTTTGGGTAGTTAGACATGAATGTTTTTATCAAGTGAACATCAAATCTGGTGGAAATAAAGTACCCGGATTTTGGGGTGTCACATCTCTTGTTTAGCTTTCTACTTCTGCTTGGTCCCTTCATAAATCTATATTTATGATAACCAAAGCCGATATCCTATACCCAAGTAGAACCTTGACTTAAAAAAATTTATTTCAATCATGAACAAAAATTATATTTGTAACCGAAGCTTCACTAAGCTTCTTTGGTTAGCCTCTACAAGATGCTTCTCGCAGTTTCCTTTCGGTGTCCAAGCTTATTGTAGTGGAAGCAAACTCCTTTGCTATTCTTATCAGTTTTGTTCTTATTATCCTTTGTTTTTGCCTATCTATTTACCTTCTTTGAATCGTTCTTCTTTTCAGAAGATCCTTTGGCCCCTACCAGTAAGACTTGGTCTTTCTTGGTTGGAAAGTGACTCTCAGCTATTTTTCAACATGTTAACCAAATCAGCGAAGCTGATATCTAGCTTTTTCATTTGAAAAATTCATAAAAATTATGAAAGGAGTCCGGGAGTGAATGCAAGATCAAATCTTGGCTTAACTCTCCATCCATGACAAAACATGTTGTCCTAATTGATTAATCAAATTGATAATGTTAAGGACTTTTATCTTTATCGTAGTGTCATCAGTCATTCTAGATCGGAAGAGCTCCTTAGATATCTGATATCTATTAGTCCTACTTTCCTTATCATCAACTACTTGATGTGCATGAATATAGTAAGAGCATCCATAGTTTCATGCTGACGCTGAAGCTCGTTACTCATGGATGCCAGCATGATGCATTGAGCCAACTGTGCATCATCTTGCCACTTTCTAAAAGTAGCAATCTCTTCCTTAGAGGCATTGTCTGCGACCATTGCAGGGGTAGGTGTATTAAGGACATAAGATAGCTTTTCAGCCGTGAGAACTATTCTCAATTTCCTTAACCAACCTGTTTAATTCAGTCCGGTTAATTTAGTATCTAATATGCAACGCAATGATAGTAATTTTAGACATTGTAAAATTCTGTAAATGAATTTGTAATTAACAACATTTTAACATACATTCTTTTATTAATTACCAAAATAATTTAGGTCTTGTTTTAAATTGGTATCTCCCACTATTTTCATCAAACTATATTACCCATACTTATATAGTTTGGCAAAATCTAATTAAAAATTTACTAGTGAGATTAAGGATCCCATTTCAAATGTATATAGCCTTGTGTGTGCACAACAAACTATATATAAATAAATAGGTAGACAACTCTTGTCAATTACATCAACTATGCAACTCCTTTTATTTTGCCTCTTAAATCATAATGGTCAAGTGTGTGCACATCCGAACTAAAATGATTTAAGTTAAGTCAGACCCAATATTTCCATATAAGTGAAGAGAAAACTACAGCCCTTGTGTGTGCACAACAAAGCAGTAATATTCAATTCCTTATAAACATCATATGTAATAAAAACAACATCTTAAATATTTAATACTTGCCTTGTGTGTGCACAACAAACTCATATTAAATATTAAATAATCTATTATTTCTATCATGCTAGAAGGCGACGTTCGATATAACAAATATCTTTAAACATTACAACTTAATATAAAAAAATTTGAGGGGTTTGTTATTAATTTGTCTCAGCTTGTTTAGTGTGCATGCACACACACGCACACACACACACACACACACACACACATATATATATATAATTATATTGTATAAGCATTGACATATAGAAAACTATATTCTACCCAGATTGATTATGGACTTTATTCTAGTTTAGTTCACTAGAGCCACCAAGTGAACCAAAAGGTCAAACCCTAGGGGTGCAAGAATTAATATTTAAATATAGCTATTACATTTAAACCAATAATTCTAACTATTCCTATTACAATACTATTTAAAATAAATAGAAACCTTGATTAGTAGTCAAGGGGAAGTACATAGGAGGATGATAGAATTTACATTAAGAAAAAAATTAGAGAAGACGAGGTACGCAGACCCCATTTAATAAAACTCATATATTCACGCATCCAACTAAAATAAAATCCAATCACATTGGTCAATAGTCCATAATCAATCTCATTTATTATCATACACATCACCATATGCATCAAGAAATAACATTCATCTCATGAATAATAAGAATTCAATATATATATTGATATCATTTAATGGAAAAATTTAGTTAATATAAAATCTAATTTTGAATTAAAATAAACTCCTTTATTTTAATCAAAATTTAAATCAAAATAAACCTCTTTTATTTTAATTTATCCAAAATCAATATTTAATTATAGAATCCAATTCCAAGTAAAAAAATTCTTTTATTAAATGAAACATGGATTCTCTTTCCTATTCTCAAATAAACTTCTTTATTTTGAATAATATAAAATCTTATTTCATATCAAAATAAACTCCTTTATTTAAGGAAATACGAATTTTCTTTCCTATTCACAAATAAACTCATTTATTTTGAATAATATGAAATCTTATTTCATATAATAAACTCCTTTATTTAAAGAAACATGGAATCTTTTTTCAACTCTAATTAGTTATCATGGAATCCAATTCTAACTCTAATTAGTTAAGATGAAATATAATTTTAAAATTAAAATAAACTTTTATTTTAATTATAAAATTATTTAGAATAATATATATATATATATATATATATATATAAAAACCCAAACATATTAAAGGTTCATCAATCATGTTTCTTTTCTCGATTCACGTGAATAAGAAGCATGATATATATGATTATATATTTTGTTATTATATTATATGATTATAAGATCACGTGACTCACACACACACACACATATATATATATATATATATATATATATATATATATATATATATATATATAGGAGCCCTTCCATAGCAAATAGGGTTACTTTATGAGTAGTGTCAACACCCCTTTTGGACCGTTGATAAAATGAATTGATGGCTGAGATTAGCTTTTCTATTTGATAAGCCGGCACAGGTTATTGTGCCTTATTATTTACCTGTACCGGCTTCTATTTTATTAAGTGAATATTAACTTGTCAGTATAGTTATTAAAAGTGAATATTTATTATTAAAATAATCCGGCCGGAAGAGCTTCTTCCTAAACACACATTTTTTAAATTTTTTTCTCCCGTAGACAGCAATGATCTACTACCGCATTAAAATAATAAATAATCTGTTTAAGTCAGAGTTCTACTTTGGCTTACCACCATTATTTTTTAATTTTTTTTATTTCTCCCATTTAGTCACAGGTGATCTGGTGGCATTAAAATAATAAAATAATCCAAGTAGAACAAATTATACAACCGGTATTAAAAAATTGAAAAAATATCCAACTTACAGATATTATCGATACTACAATTTTGGGTATTAAAAATTGAAAAAAATAACCTAAGTAGAATACTGACATCACCGTGGTATTAAAAATTAAAAAAATAATTTTATTCAAGCAATTCATTTCTAAAAGCAGATTCAAACTCGCAACCTCAAACTCCAAACACTACTCATATGACCACTCGAGCACCACTGCCTAAACTAAAGCAATTTCAACCAAGGATATATCTTTATATTAAAACTTCACCATCCCCAAAATTTATATTCTTGCATTATTATTATATTACGATTTATTATTATTAATAAGTCTATATAATACATATGGGGTTTTCTATTTAGAAATAATTTAATATCTATATTTATTATTATCCCTTTAATATTTTTCTTATTTTTGTAATAATATCAATAAAAGGATTATTAATATATTAAAAAAATATCATTCTTTAATAAAATATAAATAATAATTTTATATTCATGTATTACTATTATTATTATATTCATGTATTACTATTATTAAAAATAATATTAATAATGATTTTTAATATTAATATAAATAATGTGATTATTAATATTAGTCCAATAAAAATATCCATACAGTTCAACAAAATAGATAATTTTTTTCATTATTAATAATATGAAGTGGTTTTATGTGATTCAATAATATTCATATTACTAAGTTATGAATTTGAAAATCCCATAAAGTTCAACCAAATAGACATTCTTATTAATTAATATGTACATTAGATAACGTTGGATAAGTTCTATATCTCGGAGGTAAAAGTAATCTTGCGGATTTCTTGTAGAGCTCCCATGCAACGCAGATAACGAAAGAGGCGTGACATCTTCCAAGGACCACTTCTCTTGAAATATTACCATTGGCCCTAACGAAGCAGTTGACATACTTGCATACAAAATGCCACGATGCGAGTTGTTGTGTTGTTTGATCCGAATCTTTAAGGTCTTGCGGTGAGGATTACCCTGGGCCACTCACGCATCGGATTACCATTTCATGAAACAAAATGGTATCAAATGTACTGCATGTACAAAGTAGTTGGTTAATAATTTTTTAATATTAAAGAACATTATAAAATTAAAATATTTTAAAACTAAACATACATGACTTTAACAAATTACGAGTACATTTCATGTAACTTAATATATTTAGTGTCATTGTGAGTGCGGGTCAATTATGGTAACCATCCAATCTTCAACCTGCGAATAGAACAAGACAAAATGGCGTTGATTGGTACTACACACCGTATGAATATGTATTTGCATTCGTGTAAAGGTGGACCAACATCTTGGTTAACATACGGATCGCAAAAACTCCATGCAGTATTCACGTTAGTGCAGGCACATAGCCCCCTTGAAGATGCATGAAGAATGAATTCATGAAACCAAATTGGGACCACCTTTGTATTCCCCGTGACCTGTAGTATTCCTCTTTGTCTCGTAGCAACAACATATAAGCGTCGATGACATGCTCGAATATCCAACTCCCAGGCCCTAAGGATTGCACTTCATTGTGTTCTAATTCATATAACTGGCGCGGATGTGATAAAGGATATAAATCCCCTTCTGGTGCCACCACGTTTCCAAAAATATGTTTATTTACAAATGTCTCCTTCCGATCTTTAAGTCTTTTGGATAAGGACCCTTTTGGTCCATAAGAGATGTGGTCTCCCGCATCTTGTACCTGATTAAGACCCAAATGTACATTATTATTATATAGCAATAATAATTAAAACCATCACTATTAACATAACTATATATACCTTTTGTGAACTAGATCCCTTGGCGTCAGAAAGTCCCGCAAATGAAGATTTGGTTGGAATGTAACACTCCTCATAGGTTTGGAAGGTTGGAATGTAACACTCCTCGTAGGCTTGGGTGGTGGGAATGGAGCTCTCCTCGATTACTTGTGGGGTGGGTATGTAGCTCTCTTGTACAACATAATCAGTTTATTTCTCAAGCCCTTCATTGAGTTGTGTGTATTGGGACTGTGGTCCAAAATTTGTGGGACCCCCTTGTCGAGGTATTTGTTTACCTCTTGCTTCGAAGTCGTATAGGGCGTATTGGAAATCCTAATTATTTTTTTGTAGAACCAACTCGGGAGGCAAATGAGTAAGTCTTCGAAATTTATCAAGTAACTTGACTTTTGCACTCTCAACTCCGTCATGTAAGATAAACACAAACAAATATTATTAACAATAAATATGAATAAATGTAATATTAAGTATTTACTCCAATACATGATTTATTAAAGAAGAATATAATTTTATACCATTTGAATAAGGTGTTGTTGGTTTGTAAAATGGCCCGAGGCTCATAACAACTATCGTGGTCGCTTACTTGCTGTCGAGGTCTGGGTGGATTTTCCAACATGTAATTTTCCTATACCGCACCATATAATCATCTATTAGGACATAATCAAAATTTCGGTTTTTTGTCCTTCGAGATGATCCATGTATGCCTCCACATCGAAATATATTCCCTCTCAAGGCCATGCAATCCTCGACATCAATAAATTTAAACTTTTCTCCTTCCTAAGGTCACCGTGGTTTTGGTCATTGATGGTATGCCTTGCATGAACCCGAACCGCTCCTCATCACACTCATCCGACATCCGAAATTCCACAATATCAAAGTGGATCAAGGACCCCACCGATCCCAACAACAACCCTTTCAAAATTAAATCCAATCGATATCATCATCCCACATTATGTAAGGTCGCCAAACCACATCCCACATAGACTTAATATCTAACTCCCCTCGGTAAAATGACAAATGGTGATGGGGATTCTCACGCCTACCGTGGTAACCGTGGGCTCCAGAATGAGACCATGCTAACGCCTCTAGGTAACCATAAGGATGATTATATTTCCATCAATATATTATTTGGAGCCTAGTTTTCCCTATCTCTCCATGATATATGTCATCTCGATACATGATCTTGTTGATCATGCGTAACACTTGGATCAATTGGCCCATATTCCCAACTATCCATCTTTTACCTAAAAAATACATCAATTCCATATTAGTATTAAGATGCATGACAAAATGAAGTTGAAAGTAACATCTTTGAAATGACAAAGAATAATAAATATACACTAACATGCATTAAAAACTCCAACAACATGCATATATAATAATAATATGCATTAAATAATGTAATAATATTAACATGCATTAAAAACTAATAAAAATGTAAACTATTAAAAATAAAAACAATAAGAAGAAAATAAATTAAAACAATAAGTGAACAATTGAGTACACTAGAATAAAATAAAACAATAAATGAAAAATAATAATAAAATAAATACTTATCAATGCATGCTATCTTTATAAAAGTTTTTTTCATTTTTTTCGCTACTTAAGATAACTTTAAAGGCTTTAGCTTTTTTTTAATTTTTTTATCTTCTTTTCTCCATTGTATGATGATGACTCAAAGAAATTAAAATAAAAAATAAATAAAAAGATCCCACTTAAGACAATTTCATCCTTCATTAAACTCAAGCGATTAAGTAAAATAAAATAAAAAAATATACAAGAACCTTAGGTAAGACAAATTTTGTCATTTGACAAATTGAATTAAAAAAATTTGGTATCCCAAACTATTCATTTGCTAAATGATTCAAATCGCGACCTCAAGCACTAATCCTCGTTATATGACCACCCGAGCACCACGGGCCTAGTTTGCTAATTTCTACCAAGGATATATCTTTATAGTAAAACTTCACCATCCCCCAAAATCTATTAATTGGATTTGTTAAAATAGAAATAAGTTAATATCTATATTTATATCCCCTTTAATATTTTTTTCTTATTTTGTAAAAATATGTCCAATTAGTCTAATTAATATATTAAAATAAATATCATTCTTTAATAAAATATAAAGTGATCATTATAAATCTTGCATTATTTTGTTGTTATTATACGAAAATAATAACAACAATGTAAACTATTAAAAAATGAACAAATGGAATATCTTACAATAAATAACAATAACAAATATAACAATATCTTACATTAAAATCTTCAGATCTTCTGTATATAATAAATGGAATCCAAATTGGTTCAACTTGTTGAAGTTTTCATGCATTAAAATCTTCCGAAATACTCCCTCTATACTCTCTGTTATTTTAGTTTGATCTAGCTTGGCAAGTGAACTTTAGTTTGAACAACATGTGTTCTCGATAGACGTTTAAATAAGCTCATGCAAGTCCCAGTTTACATGAATTATTTTAGGACCAAATTCAAACATTAATACCATCATTATGGGTCACAGCTTTTTAGTTTACCAAGCTTGCAGGTGTTCTTTCCCGAGGCGATGTGGCAGAAAAAGTAGTCAACATGGCAGAAAAAGTACTTATCAATGCATTCTATGCTACAAAAGTTTTCTTCTTTTTTTTCTACCGATATCTGATTAAACCTATTAGCTTTTTAAATTTTTTTATCTTCTTTTCTCCATTGTATAATGATGACTCAGCAAATTAAAATAAAAAAATATACAAGACCTTACAGACAAAATTTCATCCTACCGACAAATTGAATTAAAAAAAAAAAATTAGATCCCAAACTATTCACGCTAAATGATTCAAATCGCGACCTCAAGCACCAATCCTCAATCTATATGACCACCCGAGCACCACGGCCTAGCTGTTTTAATTTACCTTGGATTTGTATATATCTTAAAAACAAATCCATTTCCCCCAAATTAAATTTCTCAATATTTTATTATAATTATTCGATTATTATTATTATATTATTATTACGAATTGAGTATAAAGCCGCTCCATATTGTAACCTATTTTACATGTACTTTTTATTAGTTTATTACCATTATTATTATTATTATAAAGTCAGATTTAATTTGGTCTTTTTATCTTTAAATATTGTCTAGAAGCTACTATTTTCTCAAGTTATCTTCTTCTCTCGATATTATTTTCTCTTTTCACCTCTACTCATAATTTGTTTCATCTGGTTTGCCTACTTTCACTTGAGAAAATCAAGTTGAAGTTACGATCGAGCAAAAATTCATCACTATTATTCACAAGTAAGTTTTCAAAATGTCATATAATACATCCGAATTTGTCGGTGAAGTTGAAAGTAATAAATCGATATTATTCCGTGACGTTAATCAATTATTTTGTACGTTGGAAGAGGTTGAATATTTTTATAGATCATATGCTCGCAAAATGGATTTGAGATTAGAATTGCAACTAGTCATAAACATGCTAATACGAATGATATCGAGATCTAGGCGGTATGTATGTAAGAAAGCCTAGACACACCAATTGTTGGCAAGAGTTTACCCGATGATGAAGATAGTAGTAATAAAATAACTAGGCGGAGAGAGACTCGATAGGACTTAACAATGTGCAAAGCTAGAATATATGTTGTTCACAATAAGAAAGAGGATAATTGGCGATATCTACATCGTTGAATTAGAGCACAATCATCACTTAGTGACCCCCCACCAAAGTAGATTTGATCGAGACTCACGTAAATATTACTCTCATTGCAAGAAATTTAATTGACACTTTAAATAAGTCCCAGATTCGCCTAGTAAGATGATGAATGTTTTGAGCACAATGGGAGGTGGGTTGAAAAATGTTCCTTTCTACTTCTAATGTTAAGAATGTGGAAAGAGATTTAAGGCGTGATTCTGCGGATGAAAATGATGCACAAGTCATTGCATCGATCATTTGAACAAACTTGCATCCTAAGTGCCGTAGAATTTTTTTCCGAGTGAAACCCGGTGAAAACAACCGCATAGCTTGTATTTTGTGGGTTGACGCTTGATCAAGGTTTATATATCAACGGTTCGGAGACGTTGTGACATTTGATAGTACATACCGGACAAATAAGTATGGCATGCCGCTTGTTCCATTCACGGGGTCAACCACCATTATCGCCTATATTGTTTGATTTGCACCGTTACGAGATTTGAGACGAGAGGACACTTTCGTTTGGGTATTACATACATGGCTTGAAGCCATGGACTACAAAGGCACCTACAACCATCATCACCATCAAGACAGAGCCATGAGTAATGTTATTACTATTTGGTACTTCTAACTAGTTATCATTTATCGTTCTCGCATATTAGCAATAAATTTCTTAAAAATTGCATCATGTTTATTCTCGAGCACCCATCGCTCAAAATGATTTTAACAACTGTGTGTATAACTCATTGTCCATCGAGGAATTTGAAGAGCGTTGGCATATTCGAGATAAGTTCCTATGAATTGTATACTAATGAATGGCTTGGAAGTTTGTATGATGTACTGTAAATGGATTCCAAAGATATACAAAGAGATATTTTGCCGCGGGAATGACTACCACTGGAAGAAGTGAGAGCATGAATGCCTTTTATGATGAGTATGTTAATGCATCAACAGGTATGCTATGTTTTGTACCGCAGAGTCAAAAGGTCAGAGAAAGACAGCTTTATCGTGGAGAGGAAGGCCACTACATAACAAAACATCGTAAAAGGATTATGGTACTCGCCCATGTTTAGAAGTTCATGCCGCACAAGTGTACACAAAAAGAGATGTTTAGACGCTTCCAACGTCAATTCGTCGATTCTATGAAATACAATGTTCATAAACTTAGTGAGTTATGTGTCACTGATACTAAGGTTTATGCAGTGTATAATGCAGATGCAACTGAAAGTGGTGGAAGATACAAAGAAGTTGTCAACAATCAACAACTGGGATCGGTAACATGTAAGCGCCAAATGTTTTCTCACTCCGTGAATTATGCAGTACATCTTGAGATATTTCATAGAAAGAGTATTTCACAAATACCGACCGAGCATGATCCTTCATCGGTGGACAAGAGACGGAACAAAAGCAATGGTGAAGACTTACTCTTTAACTCCACATCTGGCCGACTTCAACAAAATCAAGCAATGCACTATAATCATTTGATGGGTGATTACTAGGAGTTAGCGAGCAAAGTGGCTTGCTCAGTCCGAGGTTACAAAATTGTTCTTAAACTGAATGCACGAGGAAAAGAGTTAGTTGACCAAAGATGATCCCGGATGAGAATATTAATGAATCGGCGGATTAATGACATTGATTGCACAGCTTAGAGATCCAAATCATGATATGGGATACGATAATGACGATGAAGATGCAGAGGTGGAAGAAGAAGAAGAGTTTTGCCGCCTAATATTTCTCAAACAAAGGGCCGCAAAAACAATCTAGATTCAAAAGTGCACTTTTCGAGAAAATCATTCCTTCTAAGACTCATCGAAAATGTGCAATTTGTGGCTTTGAAACCTAACCACGATAAGCGAAATCACTATCGAGTGCTAGGGATTCTGAGCCAAAAAAATAGGCGCTCGGTTGTATTAATCATTCTATGTTTTTTATTTTATGAAATGAACATGTAATATGTACTATTCCTCTTAATGTTATGCAATACTAGTATTGGTATAATCTGTACTTCTAATATTGATAATCACATTATTATTATTATAATAATACTTCACTACTTTTATAAATTCGATAATCACATTATTATTATACTTCACTAGTTTTATTAATAATAAAATCATTTCTTAATAATAAAATCATTGCTTAATATATAAAATCATTACTAATAATCATTGCTTAATAAGTATAGATATTAACTTATTTCTAAATAGAAAACCCACATATGAATATAGACTTATTAATAATAATAAATCGTAATATAATAATAATGCAAGAATATAGATTTTGGGGATGGTGAAGTTTTAATATAAAGATATATCCTTGGTTGAAATTAATAAACTAGGCCTGTGGTGCTCGGGTATTCATATTATGACGAGTGTTTGGAGTTTGAGGTTGCTAGTTGAATCATTTAGCAAATGTAATTACTTGAATAAAATTATTTTTCAATTTTTAATACCACCATGATGTCAGACTCACTAAGTTATTTTTTTCAATTTTTAATACCACCAGACGTATCATTATATCTTAATTAGGACATTTTTTTCAATTTTTAATACTACCAGATCAAATTTCTGTCATACCGGGAGAAATAAAAAAAAATTTTAAAAATGTGTGTTCTAGAGAACTCCTTTGTTTTCTTGGATTATTTTATTATTTTAATGCTACCAGATTACCAGACTTACCAAGTAGTATCAGCACTTGCATCGGATTATTATTTATTATTTTAATGCCACCAGATCAACTCATATCGTACCGGAGAAATAAAAAAAAATAAAAAAATGTAAGCCAAGAGAACTCAGACTCTACTAATTATTTTATTATTTTAATGCCGGTATGACGACTGTCACTTACCGGAGAAATAAAAAAAATTAAAAAAAATGTGTGTTTCGATAGAAAGTTCTTCCCACGGATTATTTTAATAATAAATATTCACTTTTATAACTATACTTTGACAAGTTAATATTCACTTAATAAAATAGAAGCCGTGCATATGTAAATAATTAGGCACAACAACCTGCATTCTACTTATCAAATAGAAAAGTTAATCGCAGACCATCAATTCAATTTATCAACGGTCCAAAAAGGGGTGTGTTAGATGCTACTCATAATAGCAACCTGCTATGGAAGGGTTCTATATATATATATATATATATATATATATATATATATATATATATATATATATATATATTTCTAGAATCTCCACTATGTAGATCTGGCCACATGATCAAAACTAAAAAATAATAATTCACCCTTTACATGATCAGTTTTATAAGCGATAACCGGCTTGGTGAATAAGATTTCAGACGCAGCGAATTCTAGATTTTTTTAAAAAAATTTATACAACAAAATTATGCCCAATTAAATTATTCTAAACATATATCAATATACATATCAAATTAAAACAATTAATAATTCACATAAAAGTTTGGCTTTGATGCCACTGTTAGGTTTATAATATTCAATAACACAACCAAATTACACAAAATAAGCGGAAGCATGAAAAATCAGAGTTTAAAAATTTTATAAACTGTATACCTGGATCATCCTTCATGCACAATTATTAATTAAACGAAAATATGAATAACAAGAATCATACCCTTGAAGTTTTGAGCTTCCTCAGGTACAAGTTCACCTCCAATCATTTCGCATTCAACTTGAATCCACCGGGTTTGGTTCCTTCCTTTAATCAATGTTAGCCACCCAAGTGTTTGGCCTCTAGAGGTGATCCACCAAAGAAGAAGAAAGATTCAAGAAGATAGGTGTTTGACAAAACTCTAGTTTTTCTATCTCTCATAGAAAAAGAGTGTACTCTCCAACCATTGAAATCACGTATATGATATCTGATATAAGACTCCTCTTATAAAGATATCAGTTAACTCTTCTAATCTGATTAGAAAATAGGGTATTAATTAATTAATTAATTAATTAATTACCTTTAATTAATTAACTCCTTAATCTTATTAGGAATAATTAATTAAACTCTTTTAATTAATTTATCTCCTAATCTTATTAGGAATAAATGAGAGTACTTTTATTAATTAATTCTCAAACTCATTTAGGAATTAAATAATAATAATAGTAATAATAATAATAATAATAAGACTCTCTTATTAATTTATATTTAATATTTCCAAAATATTAAATAATAAATATTAAGTTATTTAATTTATTCTATCATCATATATTAAATTAAATATACTTAACTTATTATTACGATTATGTCATTAATTTCTTAAATAATTATTTTTTCTTTTATGGTGCAACCCTTTATGTTCTCCATATTAAATCGGTTGTGAATAAATCAATTAGAACAATTCTAATCTTATTTAAATAAATAAATTAAACAATTAATTTATTTAAATAAATAATATTTATTCTACAATAGTGATAAGCCTCCCTAGCGATTAACGACTTTCCAGATAATATAGATTTCAACATTAATCATAAAAAGAACCTTTGAGTAAATAGTTATCGTATAATTCAATCCTTCCACCATACAATGTCCCAATTAAATATAGAACATAGAATTACTGTCAAGTCTTATTTTATTTAATTATATGTATTTCAACTCTTAAATGAACAACTCCAAATAATGGAAATTAGAAACTCCTTTCTAATTTCATTGTGCATTGGCCAAGGACTACTGGGTTGTCATTTATCTAATCACATAGGACATTTCTCTTCTTTTACTAGAAGCGGTAGATTTTTTATTGATCATACAATACCTCTACGTACAACTTATTATACCCAAGCATACCCTTTGATATACCCTAAGGGTCTTAAGGAATAAGTCAACGTATACTCATCATACACAAGATACAATGATGATCTCAAGTCCAAGGATTATTTTTACTACTATCACTACAGGAACTCCTATTGACAGGCAAGTAAAACTCCATTAGGAATTCCTTAGCGAGCCACGTTCAGTGAACTTATTCTGTAATAAGCACCTACATACTTGCTTTAGTGTCTCCACACAAATGATCATGAGATCAATCATCCTCATCCAATGAGCAAGCAACGTATGTACCAATCTATCCAGATTCACTAATCCCTAATTTAGTAATCCAACGATTCAGAACTATTTTAATTTTAAACTTTCTAAGAATTTAGATCTCATTAGAATGATCATCATCATTATTCTAAAAGCATTGCTTAAAACTATGGGTTTATCACATATTATAAAATAACATCATGTAGATAATTAAAAGCCTTTAATAAAATAATACTTTTTATTAATAAATGAATGAGATTATTGCAAAGTATATGCTTTATCATCAAACATGATTGGCTTGTGTGCATACTACTTTCAACCTCTGGCAAGGACAAGGGTAAAGAGAAGGCTTTGGAGTAGTTAGTTTCATAGTACTAGGAATGTACTATTATTTTGTTGTAGAAGAACTTAATTATATTTAGCTATGTTTAATTTAAGTGGTATTGTAGTAGTAACGGTTGCGAGAGGGACAAGAATAATTATGTTATAAAAATGTAATTTATTCTATTATTCCGTTGTGTGAGATTTTGATTTGTTATTAGAGTTAGCACGTGACAACCAAATTTGAGACAAGTGTGGTCTGAATTTGGGGGGCCTTATACACACTACAATGAATAGAGCTCAGGACTGAGTTATGTACTATCAAGTCCAGTTCGAGGACTTACCTTGGTACATGATAGATCGTAGGACGATATTCCGTATCATGGAACTAGAACGCAGAGAAGCTGTTCGATGTCTTAGTAGGTCGTGATAGGAACAATATGAGTTATGTGAATATCTGTGGTAGTTAATGATGTAAATTCCAGTGTGAATATAAGCAATGGAATATGATGAATTAATCCTAAAGATTCTTTATCTTGGGATAGTTGATTTAAATAGAAGTGATGCTATCTCTCTATGTTTAGAAATTTATTAATGAATAAAATATCAATGTTTATTCAAGATGTTATGCGTTAAGTGATAATGTTAAAATGTTTAAGTTAAGTCTTAAATACTTACGAGATTGAGAAATGATCTAATAAACGTATATTTTAAAAAAAAAATACTGCCAAGAAGACGCCCAACACGTCAACAAGTTTAGGAAGGATCCACAAAAATCAACAACAATAACAATGACAATGCCAACGCCATTCTTGTTCAGCAGTTAGTAACCTTATTAACTGGAGCACTTGCGAATCAACCGCAAGCTCAAGCTACCTCGTTTAAGGATTTCAAGGCGGCAGGACCACCAGAGTTTAGAAGATCCATGAATCCGGTCGAAGCTCAGACCTGGGTTACGGAAATGGAGAAGGTATTTGACATTGTAAGGGTCAATGATGATCAAAAAATTGCCTTTACAACGTTTATGCTGAAATCAGAGGCCAACTGTTGGTGGCAAGCAAAAGAGGTTAGAGGAGGACAGGATGTGGTTACATAAGATAGATTGATGGAGATGTTCTTTGAGATGTATTTCCCAATGAGCTCTTAGAACCAGATGGAGGTTTAGTTTCTAGAGTTAAAGCAGGGTAGCATGACGGTGCCAGAATATGCCTCAAATTTCAATGATTTGGCTAGGTTCGTAACTTATTAGGTTAATACAGATGAGAGGAAAGCTAGGAGGTTTGAACAGGCTTTGAAACCATTGTTATAAAACAAGGTGTCAATGTTCCAATTGAACACTTTTGCGGGAGTTTTGGAGAAGGCAATTATTACAGAAGGTGGAAGTGGTGCTCTAACCAGGTATAATCAGGAACAAAAGAAGAAAATGAAGGAGAGAACAACAAGGCTAGTGGTAGCATTAGTGGTGGCGGTAATAGCTAGAAGAGGAAGTGGGATGATAATGTATCTACTGGAAATCAGCAAGGAATTCAAAAAAAATTAGGTGGAGGCTTGTCCTACTTGCGGGAAGAATCACTTGGGGGTATGCATGAAGGGGAAGAGGGTTTGCTACAATTGTGGTAAGGAAGGCCACATAGCGCCAATTTGCCCTAAACCTAATAAGGGGGCTTGTTTCACTTGCGGGTGACTGCCAATTTTCTCAGTTTATTACTGTTAATTCTAGGAGAAATTCATAGTCCTTAGTGACTGCTCAGTATTCATTACTTTGAAATCTTGAATTGATTAATCGTTGAATATTAGTTTTATAGTACTAGGAATGTACTATTATTCTATTGTAGAAGAACTTAATTATATTAAGCTATGCTTAATTAAAGTGGTATTGTAGTGGTAACGGTTGCGAGACTTTGGGACAAGAATAATTATGTTATAACAATGTAATTTATTCTATTATTTCGTTGTGTGAGAGTTTGATTTTTTATTAGAGTTAGCACGTGACAACCAAATTTGACACAAGTGTGGTCTGAATTTTGTGGGCGTCACAGGTTGGTATCAGAGCTGTAGTTATAAAGCTTAGGAGCGAGAGTCCTTAGAATTATAACTTAGGAGAACTTAGAAGATAGAGAGAGAGGAAACTCATGTAGAAATTTCCTAGAGAGAGGCTTAGTCTGTTACGAAATATAATTTCATTTTATACAATGAACTTATGTTTATTTAACATTCTAATGGAGTTGTTGTTTGTTTTGTTTTATGTTGGTGGCTGTAGGATGATTGACATGGGAGGACCTAGCCGAGTAGTAGAGAAGGAACCGCGTGACATACACGTGGTCTATGAGGCACCTTTGATAGCGGAGCCCATATCGGCAGTGGCCCCTATCGATGAGGATGATGAGGAAGAAGAGATGGAGCCATTACCTGAAGAGTCTGATCCAAAGGAGGAACCTATGGGGGATGAGCCCATGCAGGACTCCGACAAGGCTACTTTCGAGGATCAAATGTTGGGGGAGTATGAGGAACATATTATGGAGTTAGGATGTAGAGTGGAGGAGTTAGAGGCTAAGGCTAGAGAAAAAGAGTCCGAGTTCCAGAAACTGAGGGACGAAGACCATCAGAGGAAGTTAGTGACGCATGAGATGGAGGTGGAGATTGCTCAGCGCAAGGAGGCAGTGATCCAGATGGGGACTTTGTTTCATAAGTCGGTGACTAGGAATGTGGAGCTGGCAGGGAAGTTGGAAGAGATGGAATAGAGAGAGTTGAGCGAGAGGACAGAGAAGGAAGCACTCCGTACTCAGTTAGAGATGGAGGTGATGGATAGGATCCATTTCGAGGAGAAGTGGGAAGAAGCTAATGATCGGGCTAACGACTTAGAAGATGAGGTGAGATGCAAAAGGAGGAAGATGAACAAGATGGGATATGCTCTGCGCACGACCATTGATGAAATTGATCTATGGGGTAAATCACTACCCGGCAGAGCAGGGACAAACCCGGCACACCATAAGCCGAGATTTGGTGGTGCACATTACTCAGAAGGAGTACCAGAGCACGGTGGAACGCAAAATGTTAGACTGAGGTCTAGGTGTTAGGAATTTAATAGTTATAGTATTTTTATGTGATGTATAATCTGTTGTTGTAATCTCAGTCTTTTGTGTAAGATGTGAGATAGTTGTAAACCCCAAACTTTTGAAAAATATTAGTGGGGTAGTATGTTAGTGTTGTCCCCATCTTTTATGATATTAGGGGATATGTTGTGTCATTTATAGAAGTATGCTAGGGATAATCATATGATGTAATGATTTGGCATATGAATATAAATGATCTTATTTCAGAAATGTGTTATAAATTTTATTCATTTTTCATTGGGAAATGTTTAAGTAATATAAATAAAAAATAAAAATAAAAATTTTGTGATGCAGAAAAATGCTGCCCAGACGTATAATAACTGCACCAGAAGAGTCAGTCAATGATGAGAGAGGACCAGTAGACTATGACGCCCCCAAAATAGGTATACAACACCCATTCTGAGTCGCCAAATACATGGTACAGAAACAACTACAACTTTATTAATAGAATTTTCGTGCAAAATACGACAACACATAAACTGTGAGTTTAAAAACAAATATTGTCTTCTAGACAATATCAACACTCAAATAAGTCCTCATTACAATTATTGTACACTATTTTACAAAATAGTGAGGACTACTAAAATGACTTTCTAGAAACTTCATTCCATACCCCGACTAGTACTCGCTATATTCTCGCCTCCTAAGAAGAAAAATGGAACAAAAAGGAAAAGGGTGAGCTCAACTAGCCCAGTAAAGAATATTATGACTAAGATAATATAGAACAAATTATCGTTAGTCTTCAACAGGGAAAAATCTGAGAGAATATAATAGACAATAAGTTTCAGATTAATATTCGCAGCAGAAATAATAATTCATAGAAGAGTTACGTAGAGAATGAAATCTACTATTATCTATGAATTTAATAGTCCATCATCAATATTTTATACCTGTAGCATCAATCAATATACACCTTGAATCAAATATTCATCTTTGCACTACAGGCCAAAGATATTCATCAGTTGGTCATATTCATCTCAACACCTGTTCATCTTTGCACTACACGCAAAAGATATTCATCAGAAAATCGTCCATCTTTGCACTGCAGACCAAATATATTCAGTAATATAATCATTTAGGACTGAGGATGATGAAAAATATTTTAAGAAAACGAATCCAGTGAAACAAAAGAAAAAATAGTAAGGATTCGTACTTTAAACAGTCCAAGTTCAAAAATATTTCATAAATAACCATAGTGAAGTAAAATTCAAGAATGATCAAAACATGGATACAATCAAAGCTAGTATCCATAATAGATATTTTGGACAAAAAAATGAAAATTTAATTTTTTTGTGAATAGTATCGTATTTGTGAATAGTGCCGTATACGAGAATAGTATCGTATACGTGAATAGTAACCCCAACTGTCACACTCCCAAAATAGGTATACACAACCCATTCTGAGTCGCCAGAAAATACACTATAAAAATCATTTAAAACTTCATTTAAACAACTATCGTGCAAAATACGACGACATGTATACTGTGGGTTTAAATACAAATACATATATCAACACTGAATCATATCACAATTGCAGCTTACATAAAGGTATAGTCAAAAACTGTTTTAAAAATTAAAATCTTTGGAAAGTGCTCAAGGAAACCTTCGTACATAGGAGGCCATGAATCTAAGTTATGATAGCTATCATATGTCCAGAGAATTATCCTTGGTTGACCCAATAGACCCCAAAGAAAAATGAGAAGATTACTATCATGTTCCTTCCAATGGTGAGTCTTCTCTTGACATATAACTATCTCCACTGTCTCCAAGTGAAAATTATATTTCAAATAAAGATCATATAGGTAGTGCTCGTAGATATACTCAGCAAGTGGGTGTGCACAACCCTGTCTTATGATAACCCGAGGTTCTATGCCATTAGACATCTGGTATGATAGTGACAAAACACCCTTCCAAAGTTGGATTCGTCTCACCCTATTTGGTTCACCAAAATTAAATATCAAATGACGATATAATACTGATACACACTTATCTAAAGTTCTAAATAAAATTATTTCCATACTATTTAGGAGAACCTCAATGACTATAGACCACCGCTCTATTCCTCGTTATCCCCGCTCGACCCAAATACACTCTTATTACAGAAAGGAATTGTGAAGCAAAAGGGTGAGCACCTGACTAGCCCAAAGAAAGAATATCATAACTAAAGATAATTAAATTATCAATAGCTTTTGTCAATAATAAATCGTAGATTTAGAACATATGGTAGATGATAAAACTTTTCAACCATAGTTAACAATGAACGAGCAATCCATTAAAAGAGTCAAATAGACCATCGATCTATTATCTTCTCTATGTTAAAAGTCCACCGATAATGTTTTATCCTCGTAACATCAATCAACAATTCCTGTCCCACAACCATATGAATAACTCATAATCATAATTGTGATTCTAAATTCCTTTTCGCACCCAGGACGAAGATAATTTTAATCACCTATCTTCACCTGAAACATTAAAAATCATGGTTATACCAAATCATAATTTCTGCTCATAATCATACTAATTAAATTCATCTTTGCACTATGGCCAAAGATATACAATCAGAAAAACCCAATAATGCTTTGAGACTCGACAATAAATAATCCACATCATCGAATCACCCCTGTACTACGGCCAAGGATATTCGTTAATATCACATCCATGAATTATCCATGCACTACGGCCAAGGATATTCATTATTATCACATCTATGAATTAATATTTCATTGCTGAGACTCAGCTCAATAATTAATTCACATCATCGAATCATCCCTGCACTACAAGCCAATGATATTCTTTAGTATCACGACCACGAATTATCCATGCACTACGTGCCAAAGATAATCGTGTTTTCATCAACGGTCCTGATCATGCCATAAAATAATTCATCTTTGCACCCTTGGCCGAAGAGAATCCATAGTCATAATCATACCAAAAACTGTCCATCAATGAACTATGGGTCAATGAGGACTTTTTCCACATCATTTGTAACATTATGGTCATGATTATACCGAATAATTCGTGGTCATAATCATACCAAGTCCATCTATGCACTACAGGCTACAGATGACTTTCAACATAATATAAGCATGGGGATGATGACAAAGACATAAAGAATCAATCAAATGAGATAAAGGATAAATATTAAACTTTTATACTACAATTTATCCAGCGTTCAATAATAACCAAATGTTATCAATCACTTAATAATCTCATAATCTAATGTCATTAATAATATTTTAGTCATTTCTTAAACTTATAAACAATTTATTTCAATTGTTTATACTTTATCAAATAATGCATTTAATCATTCAAAAATGTCATACTCATAAGATTTTATCATCAATGATTAAATCCCTCATCAAAAATATGCATATACCTTATATAGGATTTCCAAGCCATAAAATCCTATTTTTTAACTTTGGTACTTCACATAACATATTTAACTCATATGCTCGTAACTAAACCATTTTCATGAAAAATACCAAATCAGTCCCAAAAATATTTCTTTTCTGGGATTTAGTAGAATATAGTCCCATAATGAACATATATTTTTCTCGTAATTTTTAAAATTCATTTACTATTTTTAAAAAAATTAATTTCTAATTAATTCCTTAAGAAATTAGCTACCTCAAGGTTAACTCCAGAAATTCTCAAATCTTGGCAAGATCTTACACATGTTAACGTGAGCTTCCAGTTTAAATTTTATGGTCATCGGAGTTATAGAACTCCGGTTATAGCGTTTTTCGTCGGAAAAACCTAAATATCGGAAAAACTTGCTCATTTTAAGTCGGAATAAGCTCATTTTTGGACAGGAGGTACTTTATACCATATAATTTCATATCCCAGAAGGCCAGAATTTTTCTCACAAATTAAGTGGCCGAAAATTCTCCTTTAAAATTTCTGGTAATAGTTGTTTTTCCATTTTTCACTTTTTCGTGTTTTGCTAAAATCAGTCCAAACGAAAATCTACAATACCTTTTCAAGTGTTTCCACTTGGAGATGCTACAAAACTCATAGATCTAACTCTAGAACTTGACCACACTCAAAAATTCAAAATAAAATAGGAGATATGGTTAATTGAATTTTATGTTCTATTTTCACCAAAATCTGATTTTCAACCCTTTGTGATTTCTAAGAAACTTTCATGTTTTCACATAATAACCAACACAACTCATCATAACACTTACTAATACCACATATACCCATGATTTTCATTAGTCCAATGCTTTTATTATGACTATCATCATAATCCACGTAAACAGATCATTTCTACAATTTAACAAGGAATGAAATACAAAGGATCGTTTCACCATGCATGGTAATCCACATAGATGTGTTATTCCAACGTAATAATAAAGAATGGAATAATGTATGATTCACCATGCATGCGATAGAGACCAAGATGGACATGTTATTCCTAATGTAATAATAAAGATTTTAACCAGTCCTGCAGTAAAGCATGCATACAAATATTCCAATGTAATAATAAAGAATGGAATACGTAAGAATTTCACCAAGTATAGGGTACCCGCATATAATCGGTTATTCTAATGTAATAATAAAGATGGAATAATAGAAGTTCTCTTCATGAATACAAAAAAATAATACCCTTTACTTAATACAACAAATAATATCTCTTACCTTTTGAAAGAAGAGTATTCCGACTGTAGATGCGAGGATATACTCAAGAAAACTTGTACTACGCTTTCAAAGCTTTCTTAAACTCTAAAGAAATACGCCAAGATTATAGAAGAAGAAATCTCTATAGTTTCTCTTTCTAGAGTTTCAAAGAATTCTTAAGAAATAATGAAGGAATGAGTTTCTATTGATAAGAATGGACGCATAGTAACTAATTCATGAACAATCAAGATTGATTTACTTTTTAATCTGGACGGTCCATATTTAAAGCAAAATCTTTTAAATAAAATATAATATATTCTATTTATAATCTAATAAAACGAATAACTTTATAAAAGTATTCTGTTTTATATAAAAAGATTTTACTATGCAAAACACTATGCATAATAGAATATAATATATTCTATTTATAAAATAACTTTTAAAAGTATTCTACATTTTATATAAAAAGCTTTTCCGCTTTTATTACATTAATAATACTAATAAAACAAAACTTCATCATCACTTACTTTGAAAAATTTTAAAATGTCACCCTTAACTTTAAACTTTTATCAATTTAACTATTCACCAAAATAGAAAAATTGAATACTTTTATTTCATAAAATTCGGGGTCTCACACCGACACTAAAAGACAAGAATTTCACAAGAAAAATCTTACCAATATTCCGGCATAATGATATTGAAAGAGATAATATCATTTATAAAATAAAATAACATCCCTTACCTCGAAAAGACAGTACTTCTGACTGGAATACTGGATATAGTGCTGAAGGAACTTGTACCGTATAGCAACACTCAATGTATCAAAATACTCACAAGAATATGCTCGATAATATAGAGAGAAAAATCTTTAGTTTCTGGTGTGATTTTCAATTATAACCTAAGCACCCTATTTATAGGAAAATGCTTAGAACACCAAAGCGTAAAAAATAATAATAATAATATATTTTTCTTAAATTTCTACGCACACCACCAAACCATTCCACAACATCAGCCACCCACCCACAATAAATAAGAAAAACGTTTTTCTTAAATAAAACAATTAAAACTTCAAAAATTATTCTGAAACTTCAGAACTTTAATAATTCATAATAAATAGAACTTTTATCAGAAAAATTCGAATCTTATGTCCATTCCATAGGAAATTTAATTATCTACAACTTTACAGAAGAAAGCTTTTCCAAATTCGAAGCCGAAGTTGACCGAAATCCACATACGGACGATTTTACATGCTATAATCAAATTTCTGTTAAGAAATAGGGTCCACAAACATGAAAAACATGTTTTAAATTTTTTTAGTAACAAAAATACTCTTCCTCCTCATGTACTCATATATCCCATATTCATTATAAAAATATCACCATTATTATATTATTAAAATATAATAATATATTTAAATGAATTATTTTATTAGAAAAGATAAAATATCAATTTTCAACAATTATCACTTTAAAATTTTCTCCATCTATATCCACATAAAATGAATATTTTCCTTATCATATAAATTAATAATTAATTATTCACAAATAATATTACAGAATCACAATATCAACAACCAGTGCCTCCTAGAAAGAGGGGGCTTTCCAATAAGGATTTCTCCTTCTCGGGCGCAATTAGGTGACCAAACCTCTCCTTAGATGTAACTTTCTAGACATTGCCAATAATGATATCTAATAATATTACTCAAATAATATGAATTATTGATCCGATAATGAAAAATACTGTGTAGCGACAATTATTGAAACAACAATAATATAAAATATCAACGTTGCAATTATTGAATCAAAAAAATAAAATATTGAACAATAATTACTATAACAATTATTGAGTAGTGCATTCTTACGTAAGAATCAATAATCGGTGTAATACCGCAAAAGCACCGTGTTTTAACCAATTTAGTATTTCAACAATATTAATTGTGAATAACTACGCCGCTATTTATAAACAACTTATACTTGTCGCTTTCTTCATCCAATCACTTTCATTATGGGGCCCACATATTGGGCTATACTGCATTTAATATTCCCCGACAGTAAGAATATTCCACGACCAAACGAATATTTTCTGACAACAATAAATATTTTATAACAACTTGCTTAATTAAAATATTTGCTCATTTTACCCATAACTAACCACATTAATCAAATCAACCCTTACTATTTCAAAATAATAAATAGAGGAAATTAATTTCATTTATAATAAGTTGGGGTCTTATAACTTCCCCTCCTTATGAAATTTCGTCCTCGAAATTGACGTACGTACCTGATGTTTCAAAAAGGTGAGGATACCTCGCTTTAATTTCTATTTCCAACTCCCAGGTCATTTCCTCAATAGCATGGTTCCTCCACAAAACTTTGAATTGTGGTATGACCTTTGTACGTAATACATGCTCCTTCCTATCCAAGATCTTGACAGGTACCTCCTCGTACGTTAAGTCTTCGGCTATCTCGTCTGGTTCTAACTCAATAACGTGGTTCGGGTCTTTCACATATTTACGTAGCACAGATATGTGAAAAACATTATGTACACAAGACATACTTGAGGTAACGTGAAGTCTATAGGCCACATTTCCTACTCTTGGCCAAGAATCAAATGGACCAATAAATCGTGGATTGAGCTTTCTCTCTTCTTCCCAAATCTTGTAACTCCTTTCCATGGAGCAACACGCAACAATACATGATCCCCAATACTAAATTCCACGCCCTTTCGATGAAGATCCGCATAACTCTTTTGTCGATCTTGTGTTGCTTTGTATACGCTTGTCAAATCATTTGGATCTTTTCTATAGTAATACGTACTCAACTCGGTCCCAACAATGTTGCTTCACCCACCTCATCCCAACATACCGAGAGCGACACTTTCGTCCATATAATGCTTCGAATGGAGCCACACCTATAATTGCTTGATAACTGTTGTTGTATGAGAATTCCACCAATGGTAAATACTTATCCCAACTCCTTTTGAAGTCTAGGACACAGAGTCTTAATAGATCTTCAAGAGTTTGAATAGTCCTCTCTCGATTGTCCGTCTGCTTTGAGGATGGTATACCAAATCAATCAGAACTCCGCCCATAGCTTTTTGTAAGCTAACCCAAAATCATGAAGTAAATCTTGGGTCACGATCCAAACTATGGATACCGGCATGCCATGCAATCTCACAATCTTATTTACGCATATACGAGCAAGAAGACTCAAGGAATAAGTCTCCGACGGCAAGAAAAATGAGCAGACTTGGTTAATCTATCAACAATAACCCAAATAACATTTATGCCTTGAGAAACCGTAGGAAGACCCAGAAACGAAATCCATGGTAATGTGTTCCCACTTCCATTTCTAATCTCAAGTGGTTGTAATGGACCCTTAGGCACTTGATGTTCGCCTTTACACGCTGACAAGTTAAACACCTCGAGATAAACTTTGCAATCTCTCTCTCATATTGTTCCACCAAAATGTACGTCAAGATCACGATACATTTTGGTACTTCCAGATGGATTGCAAATGGTGTATTGTGTGCCTCCATCATGATCTTGTTCTTCAAATCAGAGTCGTTAGGAACACAAAGTCTGGAGTTGACTCGAAGTATTCCTTCTTCATCGATTCTTGCTTCTGGAATAGCACTTTCTTGTACTTTCTTCTTCATACGCATCACCCGTCCAGGGCTCGAGCAACATTAACTTTTTCGATTAAAGTCGTTTCTATGCGTATACTTGACATCATCGCGTAGGTCCCTGGAGTATTGAATTCTATCTTCATCTTTTGTAAATCACACAAAATGGGCCTTTGTGTTGACAACATCGCACTCGTTCCCGCATATGATCTTCTACTCAACGCGTCGCCTACCACGCTCACTTTTCCGTGATGGTATTGAATGGTGTGGTCGTAATCTTTCAATAAACTCGAGCCAACGCCGCTGCCGCATGTTGAGTTCCTTTTGGGTGAAGAAATATTTGAGGCTTTTTATGGTCCTAATATATCTCCACTTTCTCCCCATATAGATAGTGCCTCCAGATCTTTAGTGCGAAAACGACTGCTGCCAACTCTAAATCATGAGTAGGATAATTCCTCACATATTCTTTAAGTTGTCGCGAGGCATAGGATATGACTTTCCCATGTTGCATGAGAACACACCCTAACCCTTTGCCCGAAGCATCGCTGTAGATAACAAATCCATCCAAACAAGATGGTATTATCAGAACAGGTGCCGAAATGAGTCTCCTCTTGAGCTCTTGAAAACTCTTTTCGCATTCTTTGTTCCATATGAATTTTGTATCCTTCTGAGTCAACTGAGTTAACGGAGTAGCGATTCGAGAAAACCCTTCCACGAATCTTCGATAATAACCACTAAGCCCGTAAAGCTACGAACTTCTATTCACCGCCTTCTTTGCTGTTCTAACTTTGTATTGCTTCAATCTTCGTCGGGTCAACAAATACTCCATGTTTTGACACCACGTGCCCAAGGAATGCTTCTTCCTCAAGCCAGAACTCGTATTTCTTCAACTTGGCATATAGTTTGTTTTCACGAAGCCTTTGGAGTACTAGCTTCAAATGGTGCTCATGATCCTAACGACTTTTGGAATATATGAGGATGTCATCAATAAAGACAAATAACGAATCGATCCAAATATTCCTTGAATACTCGGGCTCATCATATTCATGAAAGTCATAGAGCATTAGTCAATCCAAAAGACATGACTAAGAATTCATAATGCCCATACCGAAGTTCTGAAGGCGCCTTTGAATATCCTCGCCTAATCTTCACCGATGATATCCATAACGAAGATCGATCTTTAAAAAAAAATTGTGGCTCCTTGTAAATCGGTCAAACAGTCATCAATGCGAGGTAGCGGATACCTATTCTTGATAGTGACATGGTTCAATTCCCTAGAGTCGATACAAAGTCGCATACTCCCCGCCTTTCTTCTTTACTTAATAAAATAGGAGCACCCCAAGGAGATGTACTAGACGATGAAACCGATGTCCAACAACTCCCGAAGTTGGACCTTTAACTCCCAAGTTCAATAGAGCCATTCGATATGGGGTTTTAGAAATGGGCTTTGTACCAGTTCAAGGTCAATAAAGAATTCAACTTCACGCTCGGGGTAGACCGGAAGTTCTTCAGAAATACATCGTGAAATTCACTAACAATGTAAATTTTATTCAAATCGACGTGTCTTTATTCAAATCCATAACATGGGCTAAGAAAGCTTGACATCCGCTTTTTCAATAAATGAATGGCTTTATGATTTGATATGACAAAGGATTGATTTTAATGGTTTAGTTGCTTGAATTGCATAACAAAGTTGGTTAGGAATATGAAAACTAACAACCTTACGAAAAATAATCAATTTTGGCATGATGAGTAGTTAACTAATCAATCCCTAAAATCACATCAAAAGCAAGTATCTTTAAAGAGATAAGGTCAACAGTAATGTGATGGTGCCAACTTGGATCAAACAAGATTTATAAACAAAGGATGTAATGAAAGTTTCTCCTAACTGAGTCTCCACAAATAAGTCAAAGTCTAATTTCTCCTGAGTCAAGTTTAAACGCTGAGCACAAGCAGAGAGAGATAAATGAATGGGTAGCACCGAGATCTAGTAAGGTATAAACTTTGCAAGAATTTATGATTAGCTTACCCGTGATCACCTCGCTTGGGTTCCTCGATTTTGACCAAATACAACAAAAACGCTTCTTCCGGAACCGCTGACTTTGACTTTTCTGGGACAAATTTTCGAGTCACCATCCCTCACCGGACTTGGTTTTCTACTATCGTATAATCTCGAGCGATATGTCCTTCCTTTCCACAATTATAGCATACCTTGAACTATTGTGGACAGTTTGGGCTGATATGTCCCTCTTTTCCGCATTTATAGCATACGACCAGTGGTCGTTCTCCTCCCTTAGAACCAGTTGCTGCTAGTGCTGATGTCTTCACATTGTCATTGTTGAATCTCCTCTTTTTAAAATCTTCCCCCAACTCGCTTCTTCTATTTTCATGGCCATGATTACCACCAGAGTGGTTGTCGCTCTTGTCCGCATTTTTCTTTCCCCGCTGGTTATCGTTGCTCCGATGACTGCTGTCACCGGTATGACCCTAGTTGTGGTCCCTCAGTTGAACGTACTTGTTATCTCGCTCTAATAATTGAGCCATGTTGACAACATCTGAATATAGAGAAAATTTATGAGAAATGAGATACTGACGTATGTCGGGTTTCAAACCTCTTAGAAACATCCGCGTCATACGTTCCTCATTCTCCACCAAATGAGGTGCAAACCTGGATAACTCCACGAACTTCGTCTCGTACTGGGACACCATCATGTTGTTTTGCTCCAGTCTAATAAACTCTACCTCCTTAATATGACGAATACTTTCAAGAAAGTACTTGTCATTGAATAGTTTTTGAAACATTTCCCAAGACATGCCGAAAAGTACCGATGGGTACGCTTCATGATTCCCACCAAGAATCACCCTCATTATTTTAACATAAAAGTGGCGAATGGAACCTTTTGTTCTCTCCGCATCCCAAGACATCGAATATCTTGGTAATTTGCTTGACCCACGCCTCCGCCTTAATCGGATCCGCTTTTCCCTGCACTCGTGGTCCCAACTTTTAACTCGCTTGGTCAGATAAACCGTATGCGCTGCTATCATTTCCACCGTATTTTGTACACGAAGTCTCCTTCGTCTCGATTTTGCATGAACTGCAAAAAGTTTCTAAACATTCCATCGTTCATCGTCTGATCAATGGTGTTGTTTATGGAGAGGAACATTGCTTACCGTTGCACGCTTTTCCTCATCAGGTGGGTAAAGGTGTCTCCACAGTCTCATTTACTTCATTGTTAACATTATCGATTTCCATTCTCAAATACTGCCATAAAACAAGGGTTAATTAAAGAATTAACATATCACATAATATCCCTATATTCTGACCAACCAACAAATAAGCTTAGGTAGGACACACTAGAGAAGGATTTACTCGTCTCTCCCCTCCTAGTTTTATTCCCCCATCTCCGCAAGAGATCATATCCCTAAGCTCTGATACCAACTGTGACGCCCCCAAAATAGGTATACAACACCCATTCTGAGTAGCCAAATACATGGTATAGAAATAACTACAACTTTATTAATACAATTGTCATGCAAAATACGACAACACATAAACTGTTAGTTTAAAAACAAATATTATCTTATTGACAATATCAACACTCAAATAAGTCCTCATTACAATTATTGATACACTATTTTAAAAAATAGTGAGGACTACTAAATTGACTTTCTAGAACCTTCATTCCATACCCCGACTAGTACTCGCTACATTCTCACCTCCTAAGAAGAAAAATGGAACAAAAAGGAAAAGGGTGAGCTCAACTAGCCCAGTAAAAAATATTATGACTAAGATAATATAGAATAAATTATCATTAGTCTTCAACAGGGAAAAATCTGAGAGAATATAATAGACAACAAGTTTCAGATCAATATTCGCAGCGGAAATAATAATTCATAGAAGAGTTACGTAGAGAATGAAATCTACTATTATCTATGAATTTAAAAGTCCATCATCAATATTTTATCCCTGTAGCATGAATCAATATACATCTTGAATCAAATATTCATCTTTGCACTACATGCCAAAGATATTCATCAGTTGGTCATGTTCATCTCAACACCTGTTCATCTTTGCACTATGGGCCAAATATATTCATCAGAAAATCTTCATCTTTGCACTACAGGCCAAAGATATTCGGTAATATAATCATTTAGGACTAAGGATGATGAAAAATATTTTAAAGAAAACGAATCCAGTGAAATAAAATAACAAATAGTAAGCATTCATACTTTAAACAGTCCAAGTTCAAAAACACTTCATAAATAACCATAGTGAAGTAAAATTCAAGAATGATCAAAACATGGATACACTCAAAGCTAGTATCCATAATAGATATTTTGGACAAAAAAATGAAAATTTAATTGTTTTGTGAATAGTGTCGTATTCGTGAATAGTGGTCCGTATAATGTGAATAGTAACCTCCCACACTAAAAGACAAGAATTTCACAAGAAAAATCTTACCAATATTTCTAAGCATAATGATATTGAAAGAGATAATATCATTTATAAAAAAAATAACATCCCTTACCTCGAAAAGACAAGATTTTGATCGAATAATTCGGATATAGTGTCAAGGAACTTGTACCAGATAGCAACACTCAAAGTATCAAAATACTCACAAGAATACGCTCGATAATATAGAGAGAAAAATTTAGTTTCGTGTGATTTTCAATTATAACCCAAGACCCTATTTATAAGAAAATGCTTAGAACACCAAAGCAGAAAATTTAATATAATAATAATATAATTTTTCTTAACTTCCTACGCACACCACTAGCCCACAACATCAACCACCCACCCACAATAAATAAGAAAAACGTTTTTCTTAAGTAAAACAATTAAAATTCAAAAAATCAATTATTCTGAAACTTCGGAACTTCAATAATTCATAATAAATAGCCTTTTTATCAGAAAAATTTGAATCTTATGTCCATTCCATAAGAAATTTAATTATCTACAAATTTGCAGAAGAAAGTTTTTCCAAATTCCAAGCCGAAGTTGACCGAAATCCACATACGAACGATTTTACATGCTATAATCAAATTTCAGTCAAGAAATGGGGTCCACAAACATGAAAAACACGTTTTAAATATTTTTAGTAACAAAAATACTCTTCCTCCTCATGTACTCATATATCCCACATTCATTGTAAAAATATCACCATTATTATATTATTAAAATATAATAATATATTTTAATAAATTATTTTATTAGAAAAGATAAAATATCAATTTTTCAACAATTGTCACTTTAAAATTGTCTCCATCTATATCCATATAAAATGAATATTTTCCTTATCATATAAATCAATAATTAATTATTCGCAAATAATATTACAGAATCACAATATTGACAACCAGGTCTTTCCCAGGAAAGCGGGGCTTTTCAATAAGAATTTCTCCTTACTGGCGCGTAATTAGGTGACCAAACCTCTCCTTAGACAGAACTTTCTAGACATTGCCAATAATGCTATCTAATAATATTACTCAAATAATATGAATTATTGATCCGATAATGGAAAATACCGTAAAGACAATTATTAAAACAATAATAATATAAAATATCAACGTAGTAATTATTGAATCAAAAAATAAAATATTGAATAAAGAATTACTATAACAATTATCGAGTAAAGTGCCTTTTTACGTAAGAATCAATAATTGGTGCAATACAAAGTGCTACTTTATTTTAACCAATTTAGTATTTCAACAAGATTAATGGTAACAACTACGCCTGTTATTTATAAACAACTTATACTTGTCGCTTTCTTCATCCAATCGCTTTCATTATGGGGCCCACACAAGGTCAGGCCATTGCATTTAATATTCCCCGACAATAAGAATATTCCACGACCAAACGAATATTCCCCACAACAATGAATATTTTATAACCACTTGCTTAATTGAAATATTTGCGCATTTTACCCATAACTAACCACATTAATCAAATCAACCCTTACTATTTCAAAATAATAAATAGAGGAAATTTAATTTCATTTATAATAAGTTGGGGTCTTACATAGACCCTATACAAAGGCTAGTAGATTTGTTAGGGGAAGCTCTTAGGGGAAGAAATGAACCAGCTCCAGTCACAAACTTTAAGGATTTTAGGAGTGTAGGACCTCCAAAATTTGTAGGCACTACCGATCCGATCATGGCACAGACGTGGATCAAGGAAATGGAGAAAGCTTTCGTCATCGCTCGTGTTGGTGAAGACCAGAAAACGGCATTTACAACATACATGATGAGAGGCGAAGCGAACTACTGGTGGGAGGCAAATCAGCAGAGAGTAGGAGAAGAAATAGTAACTTGGGAGAGATTTAAGACTCTGTTCTTCGAGAATTACTTCCTGAAGAGCATGAAAAATAGGATGGAGGTAAAGTTCTTAGAACTTATGTAGGTTGATATGACGGTGGTGCAATACGTGGCAAAGTTCAATGAACTAGACCGATTTGCAGATCACCAAGTGGTAAATGAAGAGAGGAAAGCTAGGAATTTTGAGAAAGGACTAAAACCTTGGTTTTTTAACAAGGTATCGGTTCTTCAGATTGATTCTTTTGCAACATTGTTGGAAAAGGCTATTATTGCAGAGGGAGGAAGTGAAGCTTTAAGTCTGTATAACATAGAGAAGAAGGGTAAGAGCACGGGAGAAGATAGCCGAAGCAGCAGTGGGGGAAGTAATTTAGGAAAGAGGAAGTGGGAGAATCACAACAACTACAACAACAACAAAAATCGCAACAATCAAGTGGGGAAATTTCGTGAAGAGTTTAAGAAGAAGACAGAAGGATTCCCGAAGTGTGGAAGGTATCACCAGGGCGAGAGTTGGAAAGGGCATAGTGTTTGTTACAACTGTGGCAAAGAGGGGCATATTTCGCCCAACTTCCCGAAGCCCAAGAAGATCAAAGGTTGTTACACATGGGGTTCAGCGGACCATCTGATTAAGGATTGCCCGAAGAAAGGAAGTAGCGAAGGAAGCGGCCAACAAGGAGGAAGTGGAAAACTAATGATTAGCAGCCTGACGCCATCCAACCGTCCAACTAGCAGAACATTTAATATAACTGTCCAGGTGGCAGTAGCTGCAAAGGATGTGGTGTCAGGTATCATCCCGATCAATGATATAAATTCCTATGTATTATTTGATTCGGGTGCCACCTGTTCTTTTGTATCTGAGGAATTTGCTAGTCGACTTAATTTACCCCGAGAAAGATTAGGAAATCCTTTGAACATAGAAGTTGCGAATAAGGAAGTAATCATCGTAGAATATATTTACCAAAATTGTCGCGCAAACATTAGAAATCATGAACTAAGCGTAGATTTGATCCCAATAAGATTGGGAGAGTTTGACGTAATATTGGGAATGGATTGGTTGTCTAACAATGCGGCAATAATTGATTATCAGAATAAAACATTAAACCTTCCGACTCTGAATAAGTCTAAGGTGGTATTTTATGGCAGCTCATCGCTTAAGCAATCGTGTTGCCTTATGATGATGCAGGACAAAATATTGTTAAGGAAAGGATGTGTAGGTTATCTAGCGTATATAGTGGATACCCGAAAAAAGGGAGTAGAAATTAAGGATATAGCTGTAGTGAGAGAATTTCAAGATGTATTTCTAAATGATCTGTCTGGTCTTCTACCAGACAGAGAAATCGAATTCGTAATAGACTTAGCACCAGAAACTGCACCGATTTAGAAAGCCCCATATCGTATGGCGCTAGTAGAAATGAAGGAATTGATGATAAAATTGCAAGAGTTGCTAGATAAGTGTTACATACAACCGAGTGTGTCTCCTTGGGGAGCACCAGTGTTATTTGTAAAGAAGAAAGATGGGTCGATGAGGCTCTATATCGATTATCGAGAATTGAATAGAGTAATGATTAAGAATAGATATCCATTACCAAGGATAGACTATCTTTTTGACCAACTGAAGGGAGCGAAGTGTTTCTGAAAGATAGATTTATGAATGGGTTATCACCAATTGAAGGTACGAGAGGATGACATATAAAAGACAGCGTTCTGAACTCATTACGGACATTTTAAATTTTTGGTTATAACAACCGAGAAAATTGGATATTATGTAAAATAATTTTATTTGAATAAATAATGAATAAAATTATACTATATGTTATTTATAATGAGTAAGCGTAATGAAGGTTATTCTATAACCTAAAAGTGGAATAATGTCGTAGTATTCTAACTACATGATAGAATTAAGGTGTTTGAAGTTCCAAGAAAAAAATAAAAGCTTTATGAGAAATTCTCTGAAAACACTATTCATCCATTTCTGCTCGGGAATTATTTTTGAACTTCCGTGAAATACGTAATGATAGAATGATAAGGAAAGATGGATTATTTAATAATAATTCAGTTATGACAAACGTAGTTTTTCACCTGCATACTAAGTTTGAGAATGTTAGGGAAAGTAAAGATTTGAATAAAGAATGATCGTATAATAAGAAAGTTATTATACGAGGTAATGAATATGAGTATGATATGAACTATTGTACAAGTATACACGAAAGATAATCTAACGTATATGAGAATTGTTATACGAGCTAGTATACGAGAAGAATACGAGGATTATACGTTAAAAGCTTAAACCATTTGTAATGGACTAGTATGATTTGCTTATGTATCTAGCAAGCCCAAGTGAATTATTTAAAGGCCCAAAGATAAGTAAAGCAAGCCCAATAATAGGCCTAAAGTTAATAAAAGCTAAGCCCGAACTAAGAACCAGACCCGTGGATCGAATCGATGGGTTACCGGGTGAGAAAAACCCATGCGGCAACTCATGTGGGTCCCCCGTGGTGAGTAATGGCTGGCAAAATAAGGAGGTGGGATAGCTTCCTTTGGAAGTTTGGTAGTGGAGGTGGGAATAGTAAGGAGGTTGGACTAATGGACCATTTGGCCCTCACTTTGCCAAATCTATAAACAGAGAGCTTGAATTGTTTTGTTGCTTGTTAATTTTCACCAACATTTAGAGCAAATATTATTGAGAGAATAGTGAGAGTTGTCTTACTAATCCAAGAAGAAGAAGAAGAAGAATCAAGTTAGAACATTAAAGATAATGAATCCTTAGACCTTTATTTTTCATTTCTTCAATTGTAGTTTGATAGAGAAGTGAATATTGGTGGAGCATGTATCATAAGGAGTAACAAGGATGTCTATTAGTGGACTTAAACATTAATAAACCATGTTACAAGTGGAATCATAATCATAGAATTATGAACTAATGAAGAACACATGAAAATTATTATATATTGTTGATGGACAAGTTTAACACCATTATGTATAGGATTAGATGATATATGTTTGTTTCGTATGGTGGATGTATGGATAATGGAATGAATCCATTTGGAACGGAGTAAAAATTTTAAGTAACGAAGTTATGGTGACATTTACGAGAATAGACGATAATCGTCGAAATCGTAAAATTCTCAGAATGAAAGTCAAAAGTCGCCGTTTAACTTGAAAACCTTAGTTTTCGATGGCGTATAGTAGAACTTTGCATTCAAGAGTTGCAGACTCAAGAATGGTCGAATTTCGACTTAAAACGAAAAAACGAGCTATGAACGTTCACGAACGTTTAACGAATGCGTAATAAGGAAATTGAACTTTGAATTCAGTGTTAGCGGATTCAAAAACGTAAGTTATCCTAATGAAATCATAGTATACAAGATATGTGAGATAACGACGTTTGAACGAGCCAATTCCGACTTATAACGATTAAGTTCCGAGCTCAAAAAGGATTGAAGTTGGAAAACTTTAAAAAATTCTAAGGCTTAGGGCCGGCACTGCAGCGCCGCCCAAGCTTATAAAGTTGGCATCGCAACGCCATGGCCGAATCCCATACACTGCCAAGTCGTGCCGCAGCACGACATATACTAAAGGGTTTGGCACCGCAGCGCCGTAACCAACTCCAAGACAATGCTAATTTGCGCCCCAGGGCGGAACATACATAGGAAGTTGGCGTTGCAACGCCAGTATTAGAGAGGAGACATTGAAGAATGTTAATGAATGTAAAGTAAAGGAAGTTGATTGAAGGTGAATTATTACCTTAATTAGCTTAGAGTAACATCATTAAAGATGATTAAAACCTTAAGTTAATGATTAAAAGATAACGAAAGGTTACTCGAATGTAAACATAAGGCAATACGATAAACCATAATGAACGTTAACTAAAAAAATGAATGTTAGTTAAGTAAATGAATATTTATACCGAGAAGAAGGAGACGATGCTGATGATTGTTTATGACCTAATTGGGTATGCTATGTAATTATGTGATGACACAGAAGGCAAGTTTTCTAAACCCTTGTCTATATTCCTTTTGGACAAGCTTTAGGATTCATGTATCTTACGCACGAATTGATGTACAAAGAAGTCAAAGCCAATTCCTTCGGCTAGACTTAATGCATTTTGTGGATTTTCTTATAATCTATCAAAATAGTATCAATGTTGCTATCTTTTGCCAACTATTTTGGTATGGATTTCAAAGAAAGACTGAGTATGAGTAAACAAATGTTTTGTCATCAATCGACAAGCAAGTGAGGTTGCCAAAACTTAAACATAGATACGTTTAATGAAGTAGTGTTGTACAACATAGAGTACTATAGGCTGATCACCTAGACGTGCTCGTGAAAAATGTCGGACTTTCGGACTTGGTGCTGGGTTGTCCTTTTAAAAGAAAGAATGAAATGCTCAAGGTCTTGGACCAAAATCAAGGCTTAACAGATGTTATTCATTGTTGAACACTTTACAGAAAAGAGAAGTGCTATTTTGAATTATCTATAGTACTTCATAACTATTGATTCAGTTATTGAAGATATATATTCATATGATTCAAACATATTGCTTAAATGAAATTGTTATACTTGTTGAGCTAGTTATGCTCACTCTTACTTGAACCATATGAATGCAGCTAAGAATGAACGGACCGAAGGATCTAGTAAGGATAAAGGAAAGGCTAAGGCGGACAAATAAGTTGTCTTTGTAATAGCATAGTATAAATTTTGTATTTATTTGATACTATGACGAAGAACATATATAATGGTTACAAAGAACTTGGGAAGGGAAATATTATATTGTAATATATAGAAGACATATTAACTCTTTTGAGGTATTCAAATTGAATGTATGTGTGAACTGTAGCACCATGTAGCACCATCTGTCGGGTTGGAAGATATCTGGATTTAGGGGCGTCAGAGGTTAGTATCAGTGTTGTAGGTTATAAAACTTAAGGGGGAAAGAACCTTAGGCCATAACCTTAAGAAGAGTTAAAGAATTAAAAGATAAAGTTAACCCTAAAAATGCATTAAATTTGATATATGTTTTTAATATTCTAATGATGTGTACTAATCAAGATAATTTGTTTTGTGGTAGATGTCAGGAGATAACGTGATGTATAAAGATATACATGTGGTTAGTGAAGAGTCTGTAAACCAGGTAGAGATTTTATCGACACCTGTAGCTGAGTTGCAAGTGATGGTGGTAATTGAGTCAGAAGATTCTAAGAACTTAGGATTTACATCTTTGTTCGATGGTATGTTGATGAAGGAGGTGGAGGTGATATTATTTAACATGGTAGAACCTCAGAGGAGATGACTCCAGGGGAGTCAAAGAAGGCGTTGTTCATAACGGTGTTGGATATGAATATCCAGTTAGGGAAAGAGGTGAAAGAATTAAAGGGGGAGATCCATGACATCTTAGTAAATAAGAAAGACATGGAGACGTTGTGGGAGGAAGAGCATGATGAGAAGGTTTTAGCAAAGGACAAGGTCTATGAGCTAAAACACAAGGGCTTTGAGCTTAGGGAGAAGCTAAAGGCCAAGAAGCAGAAGATTTGTAGAATGTCTTATATACATAGGAGTTCTCACGAGGATTATTAGTGGCAAGTTGCTGAGTATCCTATAGAGGCAGGGCAGACTCAACATAGTATCAGTCGAGATGTGATAGCCAATCTTGCCGATGCAGATTATGAGAATGCCATTAGAAAAATGTAATTTAGTTAGTAACTAGTGTAGGTTTAGATATGTATATATGTTGTATCTATGTAGTGACGTAAAACCCTCTGTTGTATAATCAAAGGGTAGTCTTTTGTAAATCCCAATTATAGGAAAGTAATTGCGGGAAAGTAATGTAATCAGCCAAGGCTGTGTAATGATGAACGATGTAGTATTATACTACAAAGGAAGAAACATATCAATATAAGCTTTTTTATTGAACATGATGTGCAATGAGTTTGAGTTATTGTTTAAAGTTGAATAATAACTAATTAATAAGAAGAAAGCAATAATGAAGTGTCATTTATTTTAGCAGAAAGATTCCGCCAAGAAGAAGACAAAGAAACCAAGAAGCTAATGTGAATTAACCGGAAGGAGACCGGTTAACCCGATGCATGAGTTTGTTAATTTATTAACAGCTGCCTTTAACCAAAATGGGGCTAATATACCCGTAAATCCTACGGTAGTACGTGCTACTACGTTTAAGGATTTTAAGAGTATAGGTCTGCAAGAGTTCAAAGGAACTACGGACCCTATAAAAGCCCAAACTTGGGTAAAAGAGATAGAGAAGGCATTTGTAATTGTAAATGTCGAAGAGGGGTAGAAGGCTTCTTTTGCTACCTACATGATGAAGGGGGAGGCCAATAGGGCTGGAGTGGAGAACATAATGTGGACACTGTTGAAGCAGATTTTCTTTGAGAACTATTTCCCCACGAGTATACAGGGTAAGATGGAGATGAGATTTCTAGAATTGAAGCAGGAGGATATGACTGTTCCCCAATATGCTGCCAAGTTCAATAAACTGACAAGGTTTGCTCCACATCAGGTGGATACAGAGGTGAGGAAGGCAAGGAGATTTGAGCAGGGCTTGAAACCCTAGATTTATAGCCGAATATCAGTGTTTCAAAGTAACTCCTTTAGAACCATTCTAGAGAAGGGGATAATCGCTGAGGATGGTAATGAGACTTTAAACCAATACCACAGAGAGAAGAAGAACAATAATAAAGTAGATGAGGGAGTGAAACCCGAGGGAGCCAGCAGGAGTGGCAACGGTCAGAAGAGGAAGGCTTTTAACTCTGGAAATACCGGAGTAAATCAAGGAGACCCTAAGAAGAGGATGGAGGCGTGTAAAAATTATGGGAAGACTCATTTAGCAGTCTGTCTCAAAGATAAACTGGTGTGTTACAATTGTGGACAAGAGGGGCACATTTCACCTAACTGTCCAATTGCCTAATTTTGGCACATTATGGGAAGACTCATTTTGGTACTATTTTGACAGCCCGATTGCCTAATCGGATAATTATTGAGATTAATCCCAATAAGATTCTACCTAAATACTTCAAAATTATATTAAATAATTTAATCATCAGTTAAAACTATTTTTCCCTAGCTCATAATAAATTATAAATAATTATTACTATTTATAATGATTTTTCAATCATTAATATCATATTTATATGATTTAAATACCATATAATTCCTTTATCATTAATATTTAATTATAATATCTCAAGTATTTTAATACCCTAAAATTATATTTAAATAATTTTTTTAAACATTTAAATCCATAATCAATTAACTACTATTAATATTAAATATTAATGTATTTCATGACAAAATATTAAAAGTTATATTTTATAGCTTAGAATATTTTTATAACCCTTAAATCATTTTTATATGATTTTTTAAATCATTTTTATATGATTTCCACAATTTATTTAATACATTTATAAAAATTCTCATTAATATTAATTTATTAATGAAATTCATCACAAAATATTAAAAGTCATTAAAGAATAACTCATGTATCTAGCATGATAATTTTCATCTAAAGTTGGGGTCCTCCACGGAAACGTTTGTAGACGAAAATTTACAAGTCCGATTTGGGCCCACTTAGTATCGTTAGAACCGTAACTTCCCGAGCTACGTTTTAGGCTTAAGAAACAGTCCATTCGGCCCAGTATAGTACCCTGAAAATAGGCCACTATCGACTGACCATTACATGCCTTGTAAATATTTTTAGTTTTGGGTCTTTTATAGAAACACTTGTATTATGAGATCCACAACTCCGATTGAGAACCAATTGGACTCGTTGGATTCGTATCTTCTTGAAATACAGTTTTCATTTATCAAATACCAAATTCCAATCTATCTAGGCCCCAGAAATCAGGTCGAAAGTGACTGGTCAGTAAGTTTTTTTTTTCAACAGTTGGTTTATTTTTCAGATTTGGGGTCCTTAACGGAAACGCTTATAAAACGAAATATACAAATCGGATTTAGGTCCAATAGGTATCGTTGGATTCTTACTTTCCCAAACTACAGTTTCCATGTATCAAACATCCATTTTGGTTTTGTTTTGGTCCCGAAATAATGGACAGAAGTGACTGATCAGTAGCTTGTGTTCAACAGTTAGGGCAGTTTGGGATTTAATTCATAACTTGTTCATTTCTTAACATATTTGAGTGATTCCAAAGGGTTTTTGCCCTTAACTCATGTATCTAGCATGATAATATGTTTTAAACCATTTTCCATAGGAACCCAAAGAATTTAACATAAAAATATTTATAGCATACAAAGAAAAGCTTTTTCTTAAACCTTTTGGTACCAAACTTGATTTTCTCACTTTGGATCTAACTTTTGTTTTCAAAAATACTTTGATACACATATAAAATACCAATACTCATGTAAATCATGAGTTTTTAAAGATCAAAAATGTGACGCCCCCAAAATAGGTATACACCACCCATTCTGAGTTGTCAATACATGGTACAGAAACAACTACAACTTTATTATTACAACAGTAAAACTGTGAGTTTAAATATAGATATTGCCATCTAGATAATATCCACATACAAATAAATCCTCATCATAATTATTGATACATTATTTTACAAAAATGGTGAGGACTACTAAACAACTCTCTCTAGAACCATCATTACATCCCAGGCTACCTAGCATTTCGCTACATTATCTCCTCCTGAAGAAAAATGGAACAAAAAGGAAAAGGGTGAGCTCAACTAGCCCAAAGAAAAAGAATATTATGACTAAGATAATATACAACAAATTATCGTTAGTCTCCAACAGAAAAAATCTAATAGAATACAATAGACAACAAATTTTAAATCAATATTCGCAATGAAAATAATAATTCATTAGAAGAGTTAAGTAGAGGATGAAATCTACTATCTTCTATGTATGAATTTAAAAGTTCATCGCCTATTTTTTATCCCCGTAACATCAATCAATATATATCTGAATCAAATATTCATCTTTGCACTACACAAAAGCCAAAGATATTCATCACCGGTCATGTTCATCTAAACACTGCTCATCTTTTTGCACTACGGCCAAAGATATTCATCGAAATCATTCATCTTTGCACTCACAGCCAAAGATATTCAATATCATCATTTAAGACCGAGGATGATGAAAAATATTTTAAAGAAACGAATCCAAAGAAACAAAATGACAAGGATTAAGGATTAAGGATTCGTACTTTGTTTTATCCATGTCCAAAAATACCTCAAAAATAATCATAGTGGTGTAAAGTTCAAGAATGATCAAAATATGGATACAATCAAAGCTAGTATCCACAATAGATATTTTAGACGAAAAGGAAAAATTTTCATTTTTCATGAATAAAGGTCGATTCGTGAATAATGTCGTATACACGTGAATAGTACGAGATATCGTGAATAAGAACTCTAACACCAAAAGTTCCAAATTTGATAAAAACTTCAAATCAATATTTCAGCATAATGATATTGAAGAAATAATATCATTACGGAAAAAAAAATATCCCTTACCTCGAAAGATTAGTACCTCCGGCTAGAATACTGGGTATAGTGCTGAAGGAAACTTGCACCGTATAACAATACTCAAAGTATCAAAATCCTCACAAGAATACGCTCAATATATAGAAAGAAAAATATAGAGAAAACTTCAGTTTCTGGTGTAATTTTCAATTCTAACCTAAGCACCCTATTTATAGGAAAATGCTTAGAACACCAAAGCAAAAAATTTATTAAAATAATATTATTATTTGTTAAAATTCCATACGCCCACTTTTGGAGATCTGATTTCAGCAATCAATAACACATGCTAGACCCACTTAACTCACCAAAAACGTTTTCCATAATTAAAATATTTTAAACTTCCAAAAATCAATTATTTCAGAGTTTCGGAACTTCAATAATTCACAATAAATAGCCCTTTTGTCAGAAAATTCGAATCTCGCGCATTTTTATAGGAAATTAAATTCTCTACATCTTTACAGAAGAAAGTTTTTCCAAATTCCAAACAAAAATTGATCAAAATCCATAAACGGACGATTTTACAGGCTATAATCAAATTTCAGTCAATAAATGGGGTCCACCGACATGTTTAACATGTTTTAAACATTTTTGGTAACAAAAATACTCCTCCACATATACTCATATATCCCACATTCATCGTAAAAATATCATCATTATTATATTATTAAAATATAATAATATATTTAAATAAATTATTTTATTAGAAAAAGATAAAATTTTAATTTTCAACAATTGTCACATTAAAAATTTTCTCCATCTATATCCACATAAAATCAATATTTTCCTCATCATATGAATCAATAATTAATTATTCACAAATAATATTACAAAATCACAATATTGACAACTGTGCAGCCTTGGAAGAGGGGGCTTCCAATAAGAATTTCTCCTTACTAAGCGCCAATTGATTAGGTGACCAAACCTCTCTTAGATGTAACTTTCTAGACATTGCCAATAATGTTATCTAATAATATTATTCGGATAATATGAATTATTGCTTCGATAATGGAAAATATTGTATAGTGACAATTATTGAAACAACGGTAATATAAAATATCAACGCAAAGAATTATTGAATCAATAAAATAAAATACCAACAAGAATTCATCGTAACAATTATCGAGTAGTGCCTTCTTACGTAAGAATCAATAATTGGTGCAATACTGTAAGCTTCTATCGCAACAACAACGCCATTCATCGTGTTTTAACCACCGGGTTTTAACAAAGATTAATGGTAACAACTACGCCAAGTTATTTTTAAACAACTTATATTTGTCGCTTTTCTCATCCAATCGCTTTTATGGGGCCCATAAAAAATCATACTCTACCGTATTTACGAATATTCCCTTTACAAAGAAGAATATTCCACGACCAAACGAATATTCCCCACAACAATGAATATTTTATAACCACTTGCTTATTTTGAAATATTTATGATTTTACCCATAACTATCCACATTAATCAAATCAATCCTTACTATTTCAAAATAATAAATAGAGGAAAATAAATTTCATTTATTAATAATTTGGGGTCTTACAACCTCCTCCTTATGAAATTTCGTCCTCGAATTGACGACGTTACTGGTGTGTTTCAAAAGGTGAGGATACCTCGCTTTCATTTCCGCTTTCTAACTCCCGTGTCATTTCCTATATAGCATGATTCCTCCAAAAACTTTAACTTGTGGTATGACCTTCGTGCGTAGGACATGCCCTTCTTATCCAAGATCTTAACAGTACCTCTTCGTCGTTAAGTCTTCTGGCTATCTCGTCCGATTCTAACTCTATAACGTGGTTCGGGTCTTTCACATATTTACTGAAGTACGATATGTGAAACACATTATGAACACGAGACATACTTTTGAGGTAACGCTTAGTCTACAGTGCTACATTTCCTACGCGGTCAAGAATTTGAAATGGACCAATGAATCGTGGATTGAGCTTTCCTCTCTTTCAAATCTTGTAACTCCTTCCATGGAGCAACTCGCAACAATACATGATCCCCTATACTAAATTCCACGTCCTTTCGATGAAGATTCGCATAACTCTTTTGTCGATTTTGTGCCGCTTTGTATATCGTTGTCGAATCATTTGGATCTTTTCTAGAGTCATACGCATTTAACTCCTGGTCCCAACAATGTTGCTTCACCCACCTCATCCCAACATATTGGAGAGCGACACTTTCGTCCCATATAATGCTTCAAATGGAGCCACACCTATACTTTCCTGATAACTGTTGTTGTAGGAGAATTCCACTAATGGTAAATACTTATCCCAACTACCCTTGAAGTCTAGGACACAGAGTCTTAATAGATCTTCAAGAGTTTGAATAGTCCTCTCTGATTGTTCGTCCGTTTGAGGATGGTATGCCGAACTGAATCGTAAATCCATGCCCATAGCTTTTTGCAAGCTAACCCAAAATCTTGAAGTGAATCTTGGGTCACAATCCAAACTATGGAAACCGGCATGCCATGCAATCTCACAATCTCATTTACGCACATTTGAGCAAGACGCTCAAGGAATAAGTCTCCGTGATCGGCAAGAAATGAGCGTAGACTTGGTTAATCTATCAACAATAACCCAAATAGCATTGATGCCTTGAGAAACCGTAGGAAGACCCAGAATTGAAATCCATGGAAATGTGTTCCCACTTCCATTTCAGAATCTCAAGTGGTTGTAATGGACCCTTTGGCACTTGATGCTCCGCTTTTACACGTTGACAAGTTAAACATGTTGAGATAAACTTTGCAATCTCTCTCTTCATATTGTTCCACCAAAATGTATGTCGAAGATCACGATACATTTTAGTACTTCCAGGATGGATTGCAAATGGTGTATTGTGTGCCTCCATCATAATCTTATACTTCAAATCAAAGTCGTTAGGAACACAAAGTCTGGAGTGGACTCGAAGTATTCCTTTTTCATCAATTCTCGCTTCCGGAATAGCACCTTCTTATACTTTCTTCTTCATACGCATCAGCTCCGGATCGGTGGCTTGAGCAACCTTAACTTTTTCTATTAAAGTTGGCTCTATGCGTATACTTGACATCATCACACTCTTTCCTGCATATGATTTTCTACTCAACGCGTCAGCTACTACGTTCTCTTTTCCAGGATGGTATTGAATAGTGTGATCGTAGTCTTTCAACAACTCAAGCCAACGTCGTTGCCGCATGTTGAGTTCCTTTTGTGTGAAGAAATATTTAAGGCTTTTATGGTCTGAATATATCTCCACTTTCTCCCCATATAGATAGTGCCTCCATATCTTTAGGCCAAACGATCACGCCGCCAACTCTAGATCATGAGTAGGATAATTCCTCTCATACTCTTTAAGTTGTCGCGAGGCATAGGCTATGACTTTCCCCACGCTGCATGAGAACACATCCTAACCCTTTGCTTCAAGCATCGTCAGAGATAACAAATCCATCCGAACCGGATGGTATTGTTAGAACAGTCTTAAAATAAGTCTCCTCTTAAGCTCTTGGAAACTCTTCTCGCATTCCTCGCTCCATACCTAATTTTATATCTTTCCGAGTCACCTTAGTTAATGGAGTAGCGATTCGAGAAAACCCTTCCACGAATCTCGATAATAACCACTAAGCCCAAAAGCTACGATTTCTTACCACCGACTTTTGGTTGTTCTCTAACTTTGTATTGCTTCAATCTTCGGCCGGATCAACAGATACTCCATGTTTCGACACCACGTGCCCAAGGAATGCTACTTCCTCGCCGCGATTCGCATTTCTTCAACTTGGCATAAAGCTTGTTTTCACGAAGCCTTTGGAGTACCAAACTTTCAAATGGTGCTCATGATCTTCATGACTTTTTGAATATATGAGGATGTCATCAATAAAGACAACAACGAATTGATCCAAATATTCCTTGAATACTCGATTCATCATATCCATGAATGTCAGCAGGAGCATTAGTCAATCCAAAAGACATAACTAAGAATTCATAATGCCCATACCGAAGTTCTCAAGGCGCCTTTGGAATATCCTCGCCTAATTTTCAAATTGATGATATCCGTAATCGAAGATCTATTTTTGAAAAGAATTGTGCTCTAGCAATCGGCTCAAACAGTCATCAATACGAGGTAGAGGATACCTATTCTTGATGGTGACATGGTTCAATTCCCGATAGTCAATACAAAGTCGCATACTCCCATCTTTCTTCTTTACTTAATAAAACAAGAGCACCCCAAGGAGATGTACTAGATTTAATGAAACCGATGTCCAATAATTCACAGTAGTTGGACCTTTAACTCCGAAGTTCAATAGAGCCATTCGATATGGGGTTTTAGAAATGGGCTTTGTACAGGCTCAAGATCAATAAAGAATTTAACTTCACGCTCGGGGGTAGACCGGGAAGTTCTTCAGAAATACGCCGGAAAGTCAATAACAACAGAATATTATTCAAATTTGACGTGTCTTTATTCAAATCCATAACATGGGCTAAGAAAGCTTGACATCCGCTTTTTCAATAAACGAATAGCTTTATGATTAGATATGACAAAGTTGATTGATTTTAATGGTTTAGTTGCTTGAATTACATACAAACAAAGTTGATTAGGAATATGAAAACTAACAACCTTACGAAAACAATCAATTTTGGCATGATGAGTAGTTAACCAATCAATCCCTAAAATCACATCAAAAGCAAGTATCTTTAAAGAGATAAGGTCAATGGTAATGTAATGGTGCCAACTTGGATTAGACAAGATTTATAAGCAAAGGATGTGATGAAAGTTTTCTCCTAACGGAGTTTCCATAGATAGGTCAAGATCTAATTTCTCCTGAGTCAAGTTTAAACGCGTTGAGCACAAGCAGAGAGATAAATGAATGGGTAGCACCGATTATCAAGTAAGGTATAAACTTAAGAATTTATAAATAGCTTACTCGTGATCACCTCGTTTGGGTTCTCGCATTTTGACCAAATACAACAAACGCTCTTCCAGGAACCGTTGACTTTGACTTTTTGGGAACATCCTTTGAGTCACCCTCCCCCGCTGAACTAGTTTTTGCTCCCGTACAATCTCGAGCGATATGTCCTTCCTTTCCATAATTATAGCATACCTTGAACTGTTATGGGCAGTTTGGACCGATATGTCCCTCTTTCCCGCATTTATAGCATATGACCGGTGGTCTTTCTCCTCCCTTGGAACCAGTTGCTGTCGGCATTGTCGTCTTCACAAGGTCATTGTTAAATCTCCTATTTTTAAAATCTCCTCCTGACTCACTTCTTCTATTTTCATGGCCATGATTACCACCAGAGTGGTTACCATTTTTGTCCATCTTTTTCTTTCTCCACTGGTTATCGTTGTTTTGTTGACTGCTATCTCCGGTATGATCCTCGATTGTGGTCCCTCATTGACCGTACTTTCGTTATCTCGCTTCTAATAATTGAGCCCTGCTTACAACATCCGAATAGAGAGAAAATTTATGAGAATGAGATATTGTCGTATGCCAAGGTTTCAAACCTCTCGTAAACATCTGTGTCATCGCTCCTCATTCTCCACCAAATGAGGTGCAAACCAGGATAACTCTGTCAAACTTTGCCTCGTCTTGAGAGACACCGCCATGGTGTTCGCTTCTAATCTGATGAACTCCACTTCCTTCGTATACGAACACTTTCAAGAAAGTATTTGTCATTAAATAGTTTCTGAAATGTCTCCCAAGACATGCTTTGAGTGCACTGGATGGAGTACGCCTTCACGCACTCTCTACCAAGAGATGCTGCTCTCGCCACGGAACATAAAGGTGGCAAATGGAACCTTTTGTTCCTCCGTGCATCCCAAGACATCGAATATCTTTGTAATTTCTTGACCCATGTTTCCGCCGCATGATCGGATCGGCTTTCCCTTAAATTCGTGGTCCCAACTCTTTGAACTGCTTGCCGTGACAACCCGTGAATTGCTATCATTTCCTCCTCATTTTTGAACATGAGTCTCCTCGTCGATTTTGCATGAACTGCAAAAAGCTTCTAAACATCCCTCGCTCATCATCTGCGCCACAGGGTATTATTCACGGGAGCAACATTGCTAGCCTGTTGCACGTTCTCCTCATTGGTAAAATCAGCATCTCCACTGGTCTCATTTCCACTTTGTTAATATTCTCAATTCGACATTCTCAAATACCGTCATAAAACAAGGGTTAATTAAAAAATCAATATATCACATAATATCCCTATATCTTGACCAACTAATAAATAAGCTTAGTAGGACACACTAGCAAGGATTTACTGCCTCTCCTCCTCCTAGTTCTATTCCCGATCTCCGCCGAGATCATATCCCTAAGCTCTGATACCAACTGTGATGCCCCTAAAATAGGTATACACCACCCATTCTGAGTTGTCAATACATGGTACAGAAATAACTACAACTTTATTATTACAACAAAGAAAAGCATGAGTTTAAATACGAGATATTGCCATCTAGACAATATCCACATACAAATAAATCTTCATCATAATTATTGATACATTATTTTACAAAAATGGTGAGGACTACTAAACAACTCTCTCTAGAACCATCATTACATCCCCCGACTCGTACTCGCTACATTATCTCCTCCTGAGAAGAAAAATGGAACAAAAGGAAAAGGGTGAGCTCAACTAGCCCAAGATAAGAATATTATGACTAAGATAATATACAACAAATTATCGTTAGTCTCCAACAGAAAAAATCTAATAGAATACAATAGACAACAAATTTTAAATCAATATTCGCAATGAAAATAATAATTCATTAGAAGAGTTAAGTAGAGGATGAAATCTACTATCTTCTATGTATGAATTTAAAAGTTCATCGCTATTTTATCCCCTAACATCAATCAATATATATCCGAATCAAATATTCATCTTTTGCACTACAAGCCAAAGATATTCATCGATTAGGTCATGTTCATCTAAACACTGCTCATCTTTTGCACTACGGCCAAAGATATTCATCGAAATCATTCATCTTTGCACTACGTGCCAAAGATATTCAATATCATCATTTAAGACCGAGGATGATGAAAATATTTTTAAAGAAACGAATCCGATTGAAACAAAATGACAAGGATTAAGGATTAAGGATTCGTGACTTTGTTTTATCCATGTCCAAAAATACCTCAAAAATAATCATAAGTGGTGTAAAATTCAAGAATGATCAAAATATGGATACAATCAAAGCTAGTATCCACAATAGATATTTTAGACGAAAAGGAAAAATTTTCATTTTTCGATGAATAATCTTAGTATTCGATGAATAATGTCGTGATATCGTGAATAGTCCACGATACGTGAATAAATACTCTAACACCAAAAGTTCCAAATTTGATAAAAACTTCAAATCAATATTTCAGCATAATGATATTGAAGAAATAATATCATTACGGAAAAAAAAATATCCCTTACCTCGAAAGATTAGTACCTCCGGCTAGAATCTTTGGGTATAGTCTTTGAAGGAAACTTGCAATGATATAACAATACTCAAAGTATCAAAATCCTCACAAGAATACGCTCAATATATAGAAAGAAAATATATAGAAAACTTGGGTTTACGTGTAATTTTCAATTCTAACCTAAGCACCCTATTTATAGGAAAATGCTTAGAACACCAAAGCAAAAAAATTTATTAAAATAATATTATTATTTGTTAAAATTCATACGCCCACTTTTGGAGATCTGATTTCAAAGAATCAATAACACATGCTAGACCCACTTAACTCACCAAAACGTTTTCCATAATTAAAATATTTTAAACTTCCAAAAATCAATTATTTCAGAGTTTCGGAACTTCAATAATTCACAATAAATAGCCCTTTTGTCAGAAAATTCGAATCTCGCGCATTTTTATAGGAAATTAAATTCTCTACATCTTTACAGAAGAAAGTTTTTCCAAATTCCAAACAAAAATTGATCAAAATCCATAAACAGACGATTTTTACAAATTATAATCAAATTTCGATTCAATAAATGGGGTCCACCGACATGTTTAACATGTTTTAAACATTTTTGGTAACAAAAATACTCCTCCACATATACTCATATATCCCACATTCATCGTAAAAATATCATCATTATTATATTATTAAAATATAATAATATATTTAAATAAATTATTTTATTAGAAAAAGATAAAATTTTAATTTTCAACAATTGTCACATTAAAATTTTCTCCATCTATATCCACATAAAATCAATATTTTCCTCATCATATGAATCAATAATTAATTATTCTCACAAATAATATTACAAAATCACAATATTGATAACTGTGCGCCTTAGGAAGAGGGGCTTTCGATAAGAATTTCTCCTTACTAGCCTTTGAATTAGGTGACCAAACCTCTCTTAGATGAACTTTCTAGACATTGCCAATAATGTTATCTAATAATATTATTCAGATAATATGAATTATTGCTTCGATAATGGAAAATATTGTATAGTGACAATTATTGAAACAACGGTAATATAAAATATCAACGCAAAGAATTATTGAATCAATAAAATAAAATACTTTGAACAAGAATAACTCTGTAACAATTATTGAGTAGTGCCTTCTTACGTAAGAATCAATAATTGGTGCAATACCGTGTCTTCTTTCTTGGCAACAACGCCAGACATTCTTGTGTTTTAACCACCGGGTATTTTAACAAAGATAATAATAAATAACAACTACGCTGCTATTTTTAAACAACTTATATTTGTCGTTTTCTCATCCAATCGCTTTTTAGCGTTATAGGGCCCACAAAGATCACGGCCTAAATCATTTAATATTCCCCGGCAAAGAAGAATATTCCACGACCAAACGAATATTCCCAACAACAATGAATATTTTATAACCACTTGCTTATTTTGAAATATTTATGTATTTTACCCATAACTATCCACATTAATCAAATCAATCCTTACTATTTCAAAATAATAAATAGAGGAAAATAAATTTCATTTATTAATAATTTGAGGGTCTTACAACCTCCCTCCTTATGAAATTTAGTCCTCGAAATTGGCGATTCGATACTGTGTTTCAAAAGGTGAGGATACCTCGCTTTCATTTCCGTTTCTAACTCCCAGGTCATTTCCTCTATAGCATGATTCCTCCAAAAAACTTTAACTTGTGGCATGACCTTCGTGCGTAGGACATGCTCCTTCTTATCCAAGATCTTAACAGGTACCTCTTCGTACGTTAAGTCTTCGGCTATCTCGTCCGATTCTAACTCTATAACGTGGTTCGGGTCTTTCACATATTTACGAAGTACAGATATGTGAAACACATTATGAACACGAGACATACTCGGAGGTAACGCGAGTCTACAGGCTACATTTCCTACGCGGTCAAGAATTTGAAATGGACCAATGAATCGTGGATTGAGCTTTCCTCTCTTTCCAAATCTTGTAACTCCCTTCCATGGAGCAACTCGCAACAATACATGATCCCCTATACTAAATTCCACGTCCTTTCGATGAAGATTCGCATAACTCTTTTGTCGATTTTGTGCCGTTTGTATACGTTGTCGAATCATTTGGATCTTTTCGGTAGTCATACGTACTAACTCGGGTCCCAACAATGTTGCTTCACCCACCTCATCCCAACATATTGGAGAGCGACACTTTCGTCCATATAATGCTTCAAATGGAGCCACACCTATACTTTCCTGATAACTGTTGTTGTAGGAGAATTCCACTAATGGTAAATACTTATCCCAACTACCCTTGAAGTCTAGGACACAGAGTCTTAATAGATCTTCAAGAGTTTGAATAGTCCTCTCTGATTGTTCGTCCGTTTGAGGATGGTATGCCGAACTGAATCGTAAATCCATGCCCATAGCTTTTTGCAAGCTAACCCAAAATCTTGAAGTGAATCTTGGGTCACAATCCGAAACTATGGAAACTGGCATGCCATGCAATCTCACAATCTCATTTACGTACATTTGAGCAAGACGTTCAAGGGAATAAGTCTCCCGTATCGGCAAGAAATGAGCAGACTTGGTTAATCTATCAACAATAACCCAAATAGCATTGATGCCTTGAGAAACCGTAGGAAGACCCGTAACGAAATCCATGGAAATGTGTTCCCACTTCCATTTCAGAATCTCAAGTGGTTGTAATGGACCCTTTGGCACTTGATGCTCCGCTTTTACACGTTGACAAGTTAAACATGTTGAGATAAACTTTGCAATCTCTCTCTTCATATTGTTCCACCAAAATGTATGTCGAAGATCACGATACATTTTAGTACTTCCAGGATGGATTGCAAATGGTGTATTGTGTGCCTCCATCATAATCTTATACTTCAAATCAAAGTCGTTAGGAACACAAAGTCCGAGTGGACTCAAGTATTCCTTTTCATCAATTCTCGCTTAGGAATAGCACCTTCTTATACTTTCTTCTTCATACGCATCAGCTCCGGATCGGTGGCTTGAGCAACCTTAACTTTTCTATTAAAGTTGGCTCTATGCGCGATACTTGACATCATCACACTCTTTCCTCGCATATGATTTTCTACTCAACGCGTCGTACTCTTACGTTCTTTTCCGGATGGTATTGAATAGTGTGATCGTAGTCTTTCAACAACTCAAGCCAACGTCGTTCTTGCATGTTGAGTTCCTTTTGTGTGAAGAAATATTTAAGGCTTTTATGGTCCCGAATATATCTCCACTTTCTCCCCATATAGATAGTGCCTCCATATCTTTAGCGCTTGAAAAGCGATGCCGCCAACTCTAGATCATGAGTAGGATAATTCCTCTCATACTCTTTAAGTTGTCGCGAGGCATAGGCTATGACTTTCCCACGTTGCATGAGAACACATCCTAACCCTTTGCCCAAGCATCGTCAGAGATAACAAATCCATCCGAACCGGATGGTATTGTTAGAACAAAGTGCAAAATAAGTCTCCTCTTAAGCTCTTGGAAACTCTTCTCGCATTCCTCGCTCCATACAAATTTTATATCTTTCCGAGTCAGCTGAGTTAATGGAGTAGCGATTCGAAAAACCTTCCACGAATCTCGATAATAACCAAATTAAGCCCAAAAGCTACGTACTTGATCACCGACTTCGGTTGCTCTAACTTTGTATTGCTTCAATCTTGGCGGATCAACAGAGATACTCCATGTTTCGACACCACGCGCCAAGGAATGCTACTTCCTCGAGCGAAATTCGCATTTCTTCAACTTGGCATAAAGCTTGTTTTCACGAAGCCTTTGGAGTACCGACTTCAAATGGTGCTCATGATCTTCACAAACTTTTGGAATATATGAGGATGTCATCAATAAAGACAACAACGAATTGATCCAAATATTCCTTGAATACTCGATTCATCATATCCATGAATGCCGCAGGAGCATTAGTCAATCCAAAAGACATAACTAAGAATTCATAATGCCCATACCGAGTTCTGAAGGCAGTCTTTGGAATATCCTCAGTTCTAATTTTCAGCTGATGATATCCAGAACGAAGATCTATTTTTGAAAAGAATTGTGCTCCTAGCAACTGGTCAAACAGGTCATCAATACGAGGTAGAGGATACCTATTCTTGATGGTGACATGGTTCAATTCCCGATAGTCAATACAAAGTCGCATACTCCCATCTTTCTTTCTTTTAATAAAAAAAGAGTAGCCCCAAGGAGATGTACTAGGAACGAATGAAACCGATGTCCAATAATTCCTCGTAGTTGGACCTTTAACTCCCCCGAAGTTCAATAGGAGCCATTCGATATGGGGTTTTAGAAATGGGCTTTGTACGGTTTCAAGATCAATAAAGAATTTAACTTCACGTTACGGGGTAGGCCGGAAGTTCTTGAGAAATCGTCGGAAAGTCAATAACAACAGAATATTATTCAAATTTGACGTGTCTTTATTCAAATCCATAACATGGGCTAAGAAAGCTTGACATCCGTTTTCAATAAACGAATAGCTTTATGATTAGATATGACGGTGATTGATTTTAATGGTTTAGTTGTCTTGAATTATAAACAACAGTTGATTAGGAATATGAAAACTAACAACCTTACGAAAACAATCAATTTTGGCATGATGAGTAGTTAACCAATCAATCCCTAAAATCACATCAAAAGCAAGTATCTTTAAAGAGATAAGGTCAACAGGTAATGTAATGGTGCCAACTTGGATTAGACAAGATTTATAAACAGTGGATGTGATGAAAGTTTCTCCTAACGGAGTTTCCATAGATAGGTCAAGATCTAATTTCTCCGGAGTCAAGTTTAAACGTTGAGCACAAGCAGGAGAGATAAATGAATGGGTAACACTGAAGATTATCAAGTAAGGTATAAACTTCGCAAGAATTTATAAATAGCTTACTCGTGATCACCTCGTTTGGGTTCCTCGCATTTTGACCCATCACAACAAACGCTCTTCCAGGAACCGTTGACTTTGACTTTTTTGGGACAGTCTTTTGAGTCACCGTCCCCGCTGAACTAGGTTTTGCTACCGTACAATCTCGAGCGATATGTCCTTCCTTTCCATAATTATAGCATACCTTGAACTGTTGTGGGCAGTTTGGACCGATATGTCCCTCTTTCCCGCATTTATAGCATATGACCGGTGGTCTTTCTCCTCCCTTGGAACCAGTTGCTGTCGGCATTGTCGTCTTCACAAGGTCATTGTTAAATCTCCTATTTTTAAAATCTCCTCCTGACTCACTTCTTCTATTTTCATGGCCATGATTACCACCAGAGTGGTTACCATTTTTGTCCATCTTTTTCTTTCTCCACTGGTTATCGTTGTTTTGTTGACTGCTATCTCTGGTATGATCCTGATTGTGGTCCCTCGGTTGACCGTACTCGTTATCTCGTTCTAATAATTGAGCCCTGTTTACAACATCTGAATAGAGAGAAAATTTATGAGAAATGAGATATTGTCGTATGCCAGGTTTCAAACCTCTCAGAAACATCTGTGTCATACGTTCCTCATTCTCCACCAAATGAGGTGCAAACCTGGATAACTCTGTCAACTTTGCCTCGTACTGAGACACCGTCATGGTGTTCTGTTCTAATCTGATGAACTCCACTTCCTTCATATGACGAACACTTTCAAGAAAGTATTTGTCATTAAATAGTTTCTGAAATGTCTCCCAAGACATGCCGTCTTGTTGGATGGAGTACGCTTCATGAGACTCCCCGATGTGCATCTTCGCCACGGAACATAAAGGTGGCAAATGGAACCTTTTGTTCCTCCGTGCATCCCAAGACATCGAATATCTTTGTAATTTTCTTGACCCATGTTTCCGCCATGATCGGATCCGGCTTTCCCTTAAATTCTGGTGGTCCCAACTCTTTGAATCGCTTGGGTGTGGATAACTGAAGTAATTGCTATCATTTCCTCCTGTATTTTGAACATGAGTCTCCTCGTGCGATTTTGCATGAATCGCAAAAAGCTTCTAAACATCCCTCGTTCATCATCTCTTTCGATTGGTATTATTCACGGAGCAACATTGCTAACTTTGTTGCGCGCTCTCCTCATTGGTAAGTACGCAGGCATCTCCACTGGTCTCATTTCCACTGTTAATATTCTCAGTCGACATTCTCAAATACTGTCATAAAACAAGGGTTAATTAAAAAAATCAATATATCACATAATATCCCTATATACTGACCAACTAATAAATAAGCTTAGGTAGGACACACTAGCGAAGGATTTACTCGTCTCTCCCCTCCTAGTTCTATTCCCCGATCTCCGTCAGAGATCATATCCCTAAGCTCTGATACCAACTGTGATGCCCCTAAAATAGGTATACACCACCCATTCTGAGTTGTCAATACATGGTACAGAAATAACTACAACTTTATTATTACAACAAGAAATTGTGAGTTTAAATCTGATATATTGCCATCTGAACAATATCCACATACAAATAAATCCTCATCATAATTATTGATACATTATTTTACAAAAATGGTGAGGACTACTAAACAACTCTCTCTAGAACCATCATTACATCCCCGACTAATTTTCGCTACATTATCTCCTCCACGAGAAGAAAAATGGAACAAAAAGGAAAAGGGTGAGCTCAACTAGCCCGATAAAGAATATTATGACTAAGATAATATACAACAAATTATCGTTAGTCTCCAACGAGGAAAAAATCTAATAGAATACAATAGACAACAAATTTTAAATCAATATTAGCATGATGGAAAATAATAATTCATTAGAAGAGTTAAGTAGAGGATGAAATCTACTATCTTACATGTATGAATTTAAAAGTTCATCGTCTATCTTTTATCCTGTAACATCAATCAATATATATACGGAATCAAATATTCATCTTTGCACTACTGAGGCGAAGATATTCATCGATTAATCATGTTCATCTAAACACACATTCATCTTTTGCTACTGACGGGCCAAAGATATTCATCGAAATCATTCATCTTTTTACTTTCTGGGCCCGAAGATATTCAATAATATCATCATTTAAGGCGAGGATGATGAAAATATTTTTAAAAAATGAATCCGATGAAACAAAATGACAAGGATTAAGGATTAAGGATTAGTACTTTGTTTTATCCATGTCCAAAAATACCTCAAAAATAATCATAGTGGTGTAAAATTCAAGAATGATCAAAATATGGATACAATCAAAGCTAGTATCCACAATAGATATTTTAGGCGAAAAGGAAAAATTTTCATTTTTCGATGAATAGTCTTAGTGATTAAATGAATAATTATAGCATATCGTGAATAGTGCATATTATCGTGAATAGTAACTCTAACACCAAAAGTTCCAAATTTGATAAAAACTTCAATCAATATTTGACATAATGATATTGAAGAAATAATATCATTACGAAAAAAAAATATATCCTTTACCTCGAAAGATTAGTACCTCTAAAATTTAGAATCTTTGGGTATAGTCTTTGAAGGAAACTTGCCTTATAACAATACTCAAAGTATCAAAATCCTCACAAGAATACGCTCGATATATAGAGAAAAAATAGAGAAAACTTGGGTTTACGGTGTAATTTTCAATTCTAACCTAAGCACCTATTTATAGGAAAATGCTTAGAACACCAAAGCAAAAATTTATTAAAATAATATTATTATTTGTTAAAATTCCATCGCCCACTTTTGGAGATCTGATTTGAAAGCAATCAATAACACATACTAGACCCACTTAACTCACCAAAAACGTTTTCCATAATTAAAATATTTTAAACTTCCAAAATCAATTATTTGAGTTTTGAACTTCAATAATTCACAATAAATAGCCCTTTTGTCGAGAAAATTGAATCTCAGCGACTTTTTATAGGAAATTCAATTCTCTACAACTTTGAGAAAAGTTTTCCAAATTCAAACAAAAATTGATCAAAAATCCATAAGCAGACGATTTCTGAAATTTATAATCAAATTTCGATCGATAAATGGGGTCCATGAGCATGTTTAACATGTTTTAAACATTTTTGTAACAAAATACTCCTCCTCCACATATACTCATATATCCCACATTCATCGTAAAAATATCATCATTATTATATTATTAAAATATAATAATATATTTAAATAAATTATTTTATTAGAAAAAGATAAAATTTCAATTTTCAACAATTGTCACATTAAAATTTTCTCCATCTATATCCACATAAAATCAATATTTTCCTCATCATATGAATCAATAATTAATTATTCACAAATAATATTACAAAATCACAATATTGACCCGACAGCGGTTCGAGGAAGAGGGCTTTCGATAAAATTTCTCCTTCTTGGGCGCGAATTAGGTGACCAAACCTCTCCTTAGAGCGAAACTTTCTAGACATTGCCAATAATGTTATCTAATAATATTATTCGGATAATATGAATTATTAGCCCGATAATGGAAAATATTGTATAGTGACAATTATTGAAACAACGGTAATATAAAATATCAACGCGACAATTATTGAATCAATAAAATAAAATCTTTGAGCGATAACTCTTTGTAACAATTATTGAGTAGTGCCTTCTTACGTAAGAATCAATAATTGGTGCAATCTGGTATGTCTTCTTGTCTGCAATAAACAGCGTATTCTTGTGTTTTAACCATAAGGGTATTTTAACGATATTAATGGTAACAACTTCGTAGTTATTTTTAAACAACTTATATTTGTCGTTTTTCTCATCCAATCGCTTTTTAGTTATGGGGCCCACAAAAAGCTAGCGTAAATGTCGAATATTCCCCAAGCAATGAAATATTCCACGACCAAACGAATATTCCCAGAACAACAATGAATATTTTATAACCACTTGCTTATTTTGAAATATTTGCGTATTTTACCCATAACTATCCACATTAATCAAATCAATCCTTACTATTTCAAAATAATAAATAGAGGAAAATAAATTTCATTTATTAATAATTTGGGGTCTTACAACCTCCCTCCTTATGAAATTTAAGTCCTCGAAATTGGCGTACGTACACAGTGTTTGAAAAGGTGAGGATACCTCGCTTTCATTTCCGTTTCTAACTCCCGGTCATTTCCTCTATAGCATGATTCCTCCAAAAACTTTAACTTGTGGTATGACCTTCGTCGTGGGACATGCTCCTTCTTATCCAAGATCTTAACGGTACCTCTTAAATGCGTTAAGTCTTGACTATCTCGTCCGGTTCTAACTCTATAACGTGGTTCGGGTCTTTCACATATTCTGAAATACGAGATATGTGAAACACATTATGAACACGAGACATACTCGGAGAATAGCTTGAGTCTATAGGCTACATTTCCTACTCGGTCAAGAATTTGAAATGGACCAATGAATCGTGGATTGAGCTTTCCTCTCTTTCCAAATCTTGTAACTCCCTTCCATGGAGCAACTTCGCAACAATACATGATCCCCATATACTAAATTCCACGTCCTTTCGATGAAGATTCGCATAACTCTTTTGTCGATCTTGTCTTGGTTTGTATCGTTGTCGAATCATTTGGATCTTTTCGGTGAGTCATACGTACTAACTTTCGGGTCCCAACAATGTTGCTTCACCCACCTCATCCCAACATATTGGAAGCGACACTTTCGTCCATATAATGCTTCAAATGGAGCCACACCTATACTTTCACGATAAGCTGTTGTTGTAGGAGAATTCCACTAATGGTAAATACTTATCCCAACTACCCTTGAAGTCTAGGACCACGAGTCTTAATAGATCTTCAAGAGTTTGAATAGTCCTCTCGATTGTCCGTCCGTTTGAGGATGGTATGCGGCCCAGATAAATAAATCCATGCCCATAGCTTTTTGCAAGCTAACCCAAAATCTTGAAGTGAATCTTGGGTCACGATCCGAAACTATGGATCTTGGCATGCCATGCAATCTCACAATCTCATTTACGTACATTTGAGCAAGGCGTTCAAGGGAATAAGTCTCCGTGTCGGCAAGAAATGAAGCGGACTTGGTTAATCTATCAACAATAACCCAAATAGCATTGATGCCTTGAGAAACCGTAGGAAGACCCATGTTGAAATCCATGGTAATGTGTTCCCACTTCCATTTGAATCTCAAGTGGTTGTAATGGACCCTTTGGCACTTGATGCTCCGCTTTTACACGTTGACAAGTTAAACATGTTGAGATAAACTTTGCAATCTCTCTCTTCATATTGTTCCACCAAAATGTATGTCGAAGATCACGATACATTTTAGTACTTCCAGGATGGATTGCAAATGGTGTATTGTGTGCCTCCATCATAATCTTATACTTCAAATCAAAGTCGTTAGGAACACAAAGTCTGGAGTGGACTCGAAGTATTCCTTTTTCATCAATTCTCGCTTCCGGAATAGCACCTTCTTATACTTTCTTCTTCATACGCATCAGCTCCGGATCGGTGGCTTGAGCAACCTTAACTTTTTCTATTAAAGTTGGCTCTGTCATATACTTGACATCATCACTTTCGTTCCTGCGCATATGATCTTCTACTCAACGCGTCAACTCTTCGTTCGCTTTTCGGGATGGTATTGAATAGTGTGATCGTAGTCTTTCAACAACTCGAAGCCAACGTCGTTCTGCGTGTTGAGTTCCTTTTGTGTGAAGAAATATTTAAGGCTTTTATGGTGCGAATATATCTCCACTTTCTCCCCATATAGATAGTGCCTCCATATCTTTAGCGCGAAACATTGCGCCAACTCTAGATCATGAGTAGGATAATTCCTCTCATACTCTTTAAGTTGTCGCGAGGCATAGGCTATGACTTTCCCGTTGCATGAGAACACATCCTAACCTTTTGCGAAGCATCGTTATGTAGATAACAAATCCATCCGAACCGGATGGTATTGTTAGAAACAGTCTTAGAAATAAGTCTCCTCTTAAGCTCTTGGAAACTCTTCTCGCATTCCTCGCTCCATCTGAATTTTATATCTTTCCGAGTCGGTTTGAGTTAATGGAGTAGCGATTAGAAAACCCTTCCACGAATCTCCAGATAATAACCATTTAAGCCCAAAAAGCTACGTCTTTGATCCACAAACTTGGTTGCTCCCAACTTTGTATTGCTTCAATCTTCGCCGGATCAACAGATACTCCATGTTTCGACACCACGTGCCCAAGGAATGCTACTTCCTCAAGCCAGAATTCGCATTTCTTCAACTTGGCATAAAGCTTGTTTTCACGAAGCCTTTGGAGTACCGACTTCAAATGGTGCTCATGATCTTCACGGACTTTTGGAATATATGAGGATGTCATCAATAAAGACAACAACGAATTGATCCAAATATTCCTTGAATACTCGATTCATCATATCCATGAAAGCCGCGAGGAGCATTAGTCAATCCAAAAGACATAACTAAAATTCATAATGCCCATACAGGAGTTACTAAGGCGGTCTTTGGAATATCCTCGATTCTAATTTTTGGTGATGATATCGAGCGAAGATCTATTTTGAAAAAGAATTGTGCTCCTTGCAACCGGTCAAACAGGTCATCAATACGAGGTGAGGATACCTATTCTTGATGGTGACATGGTTCAATTCCCGATAGTCAATACAAAGTCGCATACTCCCATCTTTCTTCTTTACTGAATAAAGCAGGGAGCACCCCAGGAGATGTACTAGGGCCAGAATGAAACCGATGTCCAACAATTCACGTAGTTGGACCTTTAACTCCACGAAGTTCAATAGGAGCCATTCGATATGGGGTTTTAGAAATGGGCTTTGTACGGTTCAAGATCAATAAAGAATTCAACTTCACGTTACGGGGTGTAGGCCAGGAAGTTCTTGAAATCGTCGGAAAAGTCAATAACAACGGAATATTATTCAAATTTGGCGTGTCTTTATTCAAATCCATAACATGGGCTAAGAAAGCTTGACATCCGTTTTTCAATAAGCGAATAGCTTTATGATTAGATATAGCGATGATTGATTTTAATGGTTTAGTTGCTTGAATTAAATACAACGGGTTGATTAGGAATATGAAAACTAACAACCTTACGAAAACAATCAATTTTGGCATGATGAGTAGTTAACCAATCAATCCCTAAAATCACATCAAAAGCAAGTATCTTTAAAGAGATAAGGTCAACAGGTAATGTAATGGTGCCAACTTGGATTAGACAAGATTTATAAGCGATTGGATGTGATGAAAGTTTCTCTAGCGGAGTTTCCATAGATAGGTCAAGATCTAATTTCTCCGGAGTCAAGTTTAAACGTTGAGCACAAGCAGGAGAGATAAATGAATGGGTAGCACCGGTATCAAGTAAGGTATAAACTTCGCAAGAATTTATAAATAGCTTACTCGTGATCACCTCGTTTGGGTTCCTCGCATTTTGACCAGTCACAACAAACGCTCTTCCAGGAACCGTTGACTTTGACTTTTTTGGGACAGTCTTTTGAGTCACCGTCCCCGCTGAACTAGGTTTCTTACCGTACAATCTCGAGCGATATGTCCTTCCTTTCCACAATTATAGCATACCTTGAACTGTTGTGGGCAGTTTGGACTGATATGTCCCTCTTTCCCGCATTTATAGCATATGACCGGTGGTCTTTCTCCTCCCTTGGAACCAGTTGCTGTCGGCACTGTCGTCTTCACATGGTCATTGTTAAATCTCCTCTTTTTAAAATCTCCTCCTGACTCGCTTCTTCTATTTTCATGGCCATGATTACCACCAGAGTGGTTACCATTTTTGTCCGTCTTTTTCTTTCTCCACTGGTTATCGTTGTTTTGTTGACTGCTATCTCTGGTATGATCCTGATTGTGGTCCCTCGGTTGACCGTACTCGTTATCTCGCTCTAATAATTGAGCCACATTTTACAACATCTGAATAGAGAAAAAATTTATGAGAAATGAGATATTGTCGTATCAGGGTTTCAAACCTCTCGAAAACATCCGCAGGTCATCGTTCCTCATTCTCCACCAAATGAGGTGCAAACACGGATAACTCTGCAAACTTTGCCTCGTCTTTGAGACAAATCGTGTTGTTACGTTCTAATCGATGAACTCCACTTCCTTCATATAATGAACACTTTCGGAAAGTATTTGTCATTAAATAGTTTGAAATGTCTCCCAAGACATCTTGAGTCTTGGTGGATGGAGTACGCTTCCACAGACTCCCACCAATGATACCTCCTCCACCACGGAACATAAAGGTGGCGAATGGAACCTTCTGTTCCTCCGTGCATCCCAAGACATCGAATATCTTGGTAATTTTCTTGACCCATGTTTCCGCCATGATCGGATCCGGCTTTCCCTTAAATTCTGGTGGTCCCAACTCTTTGAACTGCTTGGCTGTGACAACCCGTGAATTGCTATCATTTCCTCCTGTATTTTTGAACACGAGTCTCCTCGTGCGATTTTGCATGAGCTAAAAAAAGCTTCTAAACATCCCTCGTTCATCATCTGCTTTCGGTGGTATTGTTCACGGGAGGAACATTGCCCGACTGTTGCAGCGTTCTCCTCATTGGTAAGTCTGAGCATCTCCACGGTCTCATTTCCACTTTATTAATATTCTCGATCGACATTCTCAAATCTTGTCGTAAAACAAGGGTTAATTAAAAAATCAATATATCACATAATATCCCTATATCTTGACCAACTAATAAATAAGCTTAGGTAGGACACCTAGCGAAGGATTTACTCGTCTCTCCCTCCTAGTTCTATTCCCAGATCTCACTTGAGATCATATCCTAAGCTTCGATACCAAGCTGTGATGCCCCCAAAATAGGTATACACCACCCATTACGAGTTGTCAATACATGATGCGAAAACAACTACAACTTTATTATTACAACAATAAAAGCTGTGAGTTTAAATACGAGATATTGCCATCTAGACAATATCCACATACAAATAAATCCTCATCATAATTATTGATACATTATTTTACAAAAATGGTGAGGACTACTAAACAACTCTCTCTAGAACCATCATTACATCCCCACTAAGTACTTTCATTACATTATCTCCTCCACGAGAAAAAAATGGAACAAAAAGGAAAAGGGTGAGCTCAACTAGCCCGATAAAGAATATTATGACTAAGATAATATACAACAAATTATCGTTAGTCTCCAACGGGAAAAAATCTAATAGAATACAATATAGGCGACAAATTTTAAATCAATATTAGCGTGAAAAAATAATAATTCATTAGAAGAGTTAAGTAGAGGATGAAATCTACTATCTTCTATCTTATGTATGAATTTAAAAGTTCATCGTCTATCTTTTATCCTGTAACATCAATCAATATATATCGGAATCAAATATTCATCTTTTGCTACTGAGCCGAAGATATTCATCGATTGGTCATGTTCATCTAAACACTGTTCATCTTTGCACTACGGGCCAAAGATATTCATCGAAAATCATTCATCTTTTGCCTTCTGGGGCCAAAGATATTCAATAATATCATCATTTAAGGCGAGGATGATGAAAATATTTTTAAAGAAGCGAATCCGATGAAACAAAATGACAAGGATTAAGGATTAAGGATTAGTACTTTGTTTTATCCATGTCCAAAAATACCTCAAAAATAATCATAGTGGTGTAAAATTCAAGAATGATCAAAATATGGATACAATCAAAGCTAGTATCCACAATAGATATTTTAGAGCGAAAAGGAAAAATTTTCATTTTTAGATGAATAGTCTTGCGTGATTAAGTGAATAGTGTCAGATATCGTGAATAGTCTTAGTATCGTGAATAGTAACTCAGACACCAAAAGTTCCAAATTTGATAAAAACTTCATATCAATATTTGACATAATGATATTGAAGAAATAATATCATTACTGAAAAAAAATAATATCCCTTACCTCGAAAGATTAGTACCTCAAATTTAGAATCTTTGGGTATAGTCTTTGAAGGAAACTTGCATAGTATAACAATACTCAAAGTATCAAAATCCTCACAAGAATACGCTCAATATATAGAGAGAAAAATATAGAAAACTTGGGTTTACGGTGTAATTTTTAATTCTAACCTAAGCACCTTATTTATAGGAAAATGCTTAGAACACCAAGCGAAAAATTTATTAAAATAATATTATTATTTGTTAAAATTCCATCGCCCACTTTTGGAGATCGATTTGAAAGAATCAATAACACATGCTAGACCCACTTAACTCACCAAAAACGTTTTCCATAATTAAAATATTTTAAACTTCCAAAAATCAATTATTTGAGTTTGAACTTCAATAATTCACAATAAATAGCCCTTTTATCGGAAAATTGAATCTCGCGATTTTTATAGGAAATTCAATTCTCTACATCTTTGCGAGAAAGTTTTTCCAAATTCAAACAAAATTGACCGAAATCCATAAGCAGACGATTTTACTGTGTTATAATCAAATTTGATCGATAAATGGGGTCCAATTTACATGTTTTAACATGTTTTAAACATTTTTGGTAACAAAAATACTCCTCCTCCAATATACTCATATATCCCACATTCATCGTAAAAATATCATCATTATTATATTATTAAAATATAATAATATATTTAAATAAATTATTTTATCGAGAAAAAGATAAAATTTTAATTTTCAACAATTGTCACATTAAAAATTTTCTCCATCTATATCCACATAAAATCAATATTTTCCTCATCATATGAATCAATAATTAATTATTCACAAATAATATTACGAGAATCACAATATTTGACAACCAGGCGGTTCTAGGAAGAGGGGCTTTCCAATAAAATTTCTCTCTTCTTGGCCAAGATTAGGTGACCAAACCTCTCCTTGATGCAGAACTTTCTAGACATTGCCAATAATGTTATCTAATAATATTATTCGGATAATATGAATTATTGCTTCGATAATGGAAAATAATGTATAGTGACAATTATTGAAACAACGGTAATATAAAATATCAACGCAAAGCAATTATTGAATCAATAAAATAAAATCTTTGAAAGATAACTTCATCGTAACAATTATTGAGTAGTGCCTTCTTTACGTAAGAATCAATAATTGGTGCAATCATCTGGTAATCTTCTTTTATGCAACAACGCGTATTATTCTTGTGTTTTTAACCACCGGTATTTTAACGATTATTAGATGTAACAACTACGCCGTAGTTATTTTTAAACAACTTATTTTTGTCGTTTTCCTCATCCAATCGCTTTTTCGTTATGGGGCCCACAAAAGGCTGGCAGGCCGTAATTTAATATTCCCGACAGCAAGAATATTCCACACGACCAAACGAATTTTCCCCACAACAATGAATATTTTATAACCACTTGCTTATTTTGAAATATTTATATTTTACCCATAACTATCCACATTAATCAAATCAATCCTTACTATTTCAAAATAATAAATAGAGGAAAATAAATTTTTATTAATAATTTGGGGTCTTATAATTACTGGTTCATAAAGATCTAACAAAAGAGAACACAAAATTGAAATTTTCAATTTCTTACCTTTTTCTTCTTGCAAGCCTTCTTGATCCTTCAAAGTAGCTTATGAGTTTGTTGTATGAAAGATCCAAGACCCTCCTAGACTCTCTATAACTACCTGAATCAGATCCTCCTTTTCTCTCTATTGTTTTGTTTTGTTTTTCTTTTCTTAGCAACTTGGAAAGAGAGAGGAAATGAGAGAGAAAAGTGAAGAAATTGATTTTTGTTTAGTGTAATAATGCAAGGAATGTATCTACCAATTATTTTACTTGCTAGCCTTTGATTACTTGCACATGTGAATAACCAAGTTTTGAGTCACCAAAGATTTGGCAAATCTTTTACTTAAAAAGTAAGTAAAAGGGTATTTTGCGTCATTTCGCACCCACTAAGGGTACATTTGTAATTTATCATTTAAATTTTAGGGTAATTTAGTCATTTATGTTATGGATTTAGACACATGGAAAATCTTGGTGATGAGTCACCAAGAATTGTATTTATCTTTTGTTAAAAGATAAGCTCGAGGGTTTTTTTGGTCTTTTTACCCCTACTAAGGGTATTTTAGTAATTTCCATATTATCCATAGGGTTATTTTAGTCATTTCAAATACTTCCCTAATATTTTTACTCCTTAAATTTTGACAATAAGTATTAGGGTTCCCTAATTAGATTTTAGGGTTTTAAAATTAAAATCAGGGTTTACTGATTAGGGTTTGATAATCTGGGTTAGGGTTTTTTAATCCTCATTAAAATTCTCTGATAGAATTTTATAATTTATCCTACATCCACATACCTATTATAATATTCAGTATCACAACTTCTTATTGATAACCCTAATTAGAGTTAGGATTTGTTTATCAGGGTTTAGGTTTCCTGAATTGAAAATTAGGATTTTCCAGCATTCGATTAGGATTTCTAATTGTATGTTAGGGTTTATTAATTACATATTAAGGCTTCTTATCCCTCATTAGGGTTAACTAAGTTTGTACCCTATCTGATCAATCATTAATCATTTATTTTATATCATACAAACACACACTCACAATTACATTTATTATAACTGTATTTTTTATCGAATCCTTATCCGTATCTAGGGTTAGGGTTTCTATTCTCTGCTAAGCACAACTCTACTCATATTTTTTAGTCAATACACAAATTGACCACTTCTCTAAACTTGTATCACAGATACTTAGCACAATATTGGTAATCAATATCAATATTAAATAATAAAAATAAAATTAAAATTATTTGAACATTTTTGGATCCTCACATTCTCCCTCCTTATAAGGATTCCGTCCACTTTTAATCATCATCATCGTGATACTTACTTTTATGTCTATTGTTAGACCTTTATTCCACCATTAATTCCTTTTAGGAATAATTCATGGGCTCCGCCTAAGTTTTATTTAACTTATCTTGGCCCATAATTCTTTAGGAAACATAGTTCCATATCCACACATTTAACACAAAATTAATATCATAAAAATTTTGAATTAATATATTCTCCCCTCCTTTTAAGATACTATTATGAATCTTGATCCATTCTTTATTCAAAAATTATAACACGTAGAACATTTATTTCTCGATGTCCTTATTTATCTTTTATCCCAACTATGTGTCAAGTTAAAACTTAATAACTATTTACCCTTATCTTAATTTCCTTGAACTCAAATTTCTCCTTCAACATTAATTCTAATTTCATCCATATTTAACTGTATCACTCTTTGACCTATTGTCTTATATTTTATACCATTGGCATTTTAACCATAGTATTTTATCTACTATAACCTCCATGATTCAACTACAACATTTTACAATGGTTCCTATCAATTTGGAACCGAACAACTCTACGTCCCTACATTTTACAATGCCTTTTCTTTTATTAATTTGTTTTAAAATTCTGTCTTTATACATTAGCATCCCATCTCTATCTATTATCTTATTCAAAATTTATCATCCTTCTCGTGACCCTTTCCTACAACTACTGCTTTTGGATAGAATTAGCTGAAACTCTTATCTCAATCTTAAATTTATTAAAATCTTTTATCAATACCTCGTTGTTCCATTTAACTTTTAATATCATTGTTAAATGTTCCCTCCTTCATATATCTCAAATCCAGCAACTATCTATACTTATGGTAATCAATTATACCCCTTCATTAAACTTATCTCCATATATGGCTAATTTATTTCTCCGCTTAAATGACTAGTAATAATGATATCTGTAAATCATTTTTTTTTTTCTTCTTCTTCTTCTTTTTTTCAAATTTATCTCTAAATTTCTTTACTTCTTATTATTGTTTAATCAACTAATTACTTCAACCACGATTATCGAACCCACAACTAATCTTCTTCTTTGGATATAAGGTAACCTTAATCATTTTCACCTCCTTTCCTAGCTGACTTTTCATCCTTCACAAATTTCTTCTCAACCAGAAAACTACGATCACCAACATCATCTTTCTCGATTTAGAATATATTTATTATATATCAACAAGTTTTACAGCTTAACTTTTAATTTATATTACTACTATTACTATATAATGTACATATCCCTTAATCATAAGCCAAATGATGAATTCTATTACAAAAGTTATAATTTCTACCATACATATAGATGTATTCACATATACTATACAAGATATTATCCTAACATTCTTACTATTACAAATATCTCAAAATTTAATTTTCATCTTAGACATTTTCGCTCCCTTCACCTGTTGGTTTGGGTTTAAGGCTTTGGTTCCCCTTTAGGTTAAGATTTTTGGGTTTTGGATAAAATTTAGCAATGTGTCCCTCCACCCCGTAATTGAAACACTTAATCCTGTTGATCTTATTATTTCTATTATACTTCTGCTGAGAACATCTATTTGATAATGTCCACTGTTTCCACAAGTAAAACATCTAGTCCTCATAAAGATACATATCCCTCTGTGCTTCATCCCATAAATACGATAACCTTCATCTCTTTGACTGGTGCTACTATTTCCCCTTTTCACTGAGTTATTTGAAAAATTAACATCCCTCTTCCTTTTCTGATCTCCCTGCTGTTAACACTGTCTTACTGCTTCATTTCCTGATTTATCAGTTCCCTTCAATTCGAATGGTCCCGCTAATTTAAAGTCTAAGGTATTCCTTAAAGTATTGAGTTCAACTTCTGGTGGATTCCCTGACCTCCATTGTGAAGCGTCTAGTAACACATTTACCAACTGTTGAGTTGGGTTTGTCTCTAACTGGTTTCCATCAATCTTTGCTGGTGATTTCCCTTGTGATGCCATTTATCTATAAATAGTAATTAACTACATATAAGAATAATAATTAATTAATTTGACAAGCATGGTGTATATATTCAATTATATATATATATATATTACAAGAAAAATAATTGACCGACTAAATTTTTTTATATATTTTTACTAGTTCTCTCCCAACAATTCCTATATTATATTATTACAAACTCATCGCTTCCTCTACTACTACTCTGCTTTTCCCCAAATGACTTTCTCTCGACTAGAACACCATACTATCACAACTATTATTCTTCCACTGCCATATATTTTCCTTAACCTCTTATGCTCTTTATTTCCTTTTCTCCTAATTAACTTTGAATTTATCAATCAGCCCTCTTGCGGATATCAACAATTTCCCCAGCGTCTACTTAAAATTTATACAATTTCTTGTCTTCTTAAAGTTCCTCCAACTTCTTTTACTTGTTCTTCAGTTGTCACTCCTTCTGACTCTATATAAGTCTTATAGAAACTTCAATCTCCCTTAACTCTATCTTTGGTACTCTTCATGAGCACTCTCTAAATCCACTATAGATTTGCCTTCCATAACTTCAACTATTTGGTTGTAAACTACTTTTGTTGATACTTCTTCTATCATATCCTTCAAATCATTCCCCATTACTACAACCTATTATGGTTCAAGTACTATCTCAAGTATAACAATCAGCTTTTCTCTCAGTATATGAATACAGTTAACTCCTTCACTTACCCAAAATGTCAATTCAATATCGTTAACTTATATAAACAATCTATTCCTCCAACTTCGGCTGATGAATTTCCTTAATTCATCTCCTACGAACTTATCTTTAGTTTATCTCTTTATTACTGCTCTCCTCCTCATATTAAGTCTATAAATTCTATGTGACGCCCCCAAAATAGGTATATATCACCTATCTTGAGTCGCCAAATACATGGTACAAAATTCAAATACAACTTAATTATACAACAGTCGTGTAAAATACGACAAAACATATGCTGTGAATTTTAATACAAATATTGTCATCTAGACAATATCCACACTCAATTGAGTCCTCATTACATTTATTAACACACTATTTCATAGAATAGTGAGGACTACTAATGCTATCGTCTGGACCGTCACTCCGTTCCCCGACTAGTCCCTGCTACGTTCTCATTTCCTGAAGAGAACAATGAAAGTAAAAGGGTGAGCTGAACTAGCCCAGTAAGAAATATTATGACTAAGATAATACGGAATAAATTATCATTAGCCTTCAACAATGTTAAACTGATAAAATACAATAGACATCAAGTTTAATCTGCGGTGAAACAAACAATCGCTTAAAAGAGTCAAGAGAAATAAAATCTACTATCTTTTATGATTTAAAAAGGTTTTTCATCACTTTTATCGCTGAGACTCAACTTAATAAATAATCCACATCATCCCTGCACTACGGCCAATGATATTCATTAGTATTACAACCACAAATTATCCATGCACTACGGCCAAGGATATTCGTGTATTCATCAATGGTCATGATCATGCCAACAACTGTCCATCAATGCACTACGGGCTAATGAGGACTTTTACCACATCATTTGTAACATTAAAGTCATTATTATACCGAATAATCCCTGGTCATAATCATACCAAGTCCATCTATGCACTACAGGCCACAGATGACTTTCAACATAATATAAACATGAGGATGATGACAATGATATAAGAATTCAATAAAACAAGTTCAAGAATTAATTTATCCAGGAACTAATAAAGTCCAAATTGTCAACATGATACTTCTTTGTAGAGTAAAATTCAAGAATGCTCAGAAGAATATTTCCATGAAAAGATACTGGATGAAGCACAAATATCAAGGATATTCCACTAATTTCATGGAGTATAGAAGTCAAAACATTAACCAACCGAGTATAATAAAGAATGGAATAACAAAAGAAATCACCGGGCATGCGATAAACCGCATGCACGTGTTATTCCAATGTAATAATAAATAATGAACGTGTCAAAGTAAATTAACACCGGCGAGATATTCCAAATGAATAATAAAGAATGGAATAACAATAGAATCACCATGCATGCGATAGATCAGATGTAGGCATGTTATTCCAATGAATAATAATTAATGGAACCGTGTCAAAGCGTAATACGCATTTATTGCTGGATATTCCAATAGAATAATAAATAACGGAACTGTGGTCATGCGTAAACGAATGCATGTGATGTTCCAACATGTAATAATAAAGAATGGAATAATAGAAGAATTTCACTATATATGCGGTGATTCGTGATGTATGCATTATTCCAACATAATGATAAAGAATGGAATAATGGAAGAATTTCACCAAGTATAGGGTAGCCCTCAGATACTGAGTTATTCCAATGAATAATAAAGAATGAAATAATGTAAGTTCTCTTCATGAATACAAAGAAATAATACCCCTTACGAGTACAACAAATAATATCCCTTACCTTAGAACAAACCGGATATAGGAGTAGTGAAGTAGCGTAATACTTTTCTTCTTTCTCTCTATAGTTTCTCTCTCAAGAGTTTCAAATGAATTAAAGAAATAATGAAGGAATGAGCTTACATTTTATAGGAGAATGGACCTAATAGTAACTAATTCTCGAATCATCCAGATTGATTTAATTTTAAACTGAGACGATCCGTTATTGGTTTACTATAAAATATTCTAATAAAACAAAATCTTTTAAATAAAATATAATATATCTATTTATAATCTAATAAAACAAATAACTTTATAAAAGTATTCATTTTATATAAAAAGATTTTACTATGCAAACACTATGCAGTACTATGCAAACACTATACATAATAAAATATAATATATTCTATTTATAGTCTAATAAAACGAATAACTTTATCAAAGTATTATGTTTTATATAAAAAGATTTTACTATGCAAAAATACTATGCATAATAGAATATAATATATTCTATTTATAGTCTAATAAAACGAATAACTTTATAAAAGTATTATGTTTTATATAAAAAAGCTTTTCTTTCTTTTATTACATTAATAATACTAATAAAAAAACTTCATCATTATTATTATAATTCACACTATTAATCGATCGTGTCGTTCTCAGAAAGAGGGGGCTTTCCAATAAGGATTTCACCTATCAAGCGCGCAATTAGGTGACCAAACCTCTCCTTGCGTAACTTCTAGACATCGTTAATATTGCAAATAATAATATTAATAACTTTGTCGTCTCAATTATTGATTTAATAATATATAAAATATCGACAATAATTGAATCAATTAACGTGAGATACTATGCAATAATTCTTCAAGCAATAATTGAACAAAACCGGTGACTTCTCACGTAAGCATCAATAATCAATCAATCACCGTGTGCTACTATGCAACCACCCGCTTTCTCGTCTCTATTAACACCGGTGTTTCAAACTGCTAACGATAAAACTTCCGCCGTTATTTTCATAAAATATTTTTGTCATTTCTCAATCCGATAATAATTCCGTTGTGGGGTCCACTAATGATTGTGGTCGTCGCATTTAATATACCTTCGTTAAAACGAATATTCCCTAATTCCAATCGAATATTATATAACAACTTGCGTACTTTACAAAATTTATAACTATTTCCCACAACTATAACATTATATCAAATTCATTCCATAATATTCAAAAAATGGAAAATTATAGAAAATTCATCTTTATGAAAATAACGGCGGAAGTTTTATGCTTCAAATGTGAAGGGGAGGGACACATCAATCCAAACTTCGCGATGTCATCCAAAGCATGTTATAATTATGGAAGAGAAGGTCACCTGGCCCAATTTTGTCGTGCACCGAAGACAAGTCCAGCTGGGATGGAGGGATCAAAGGCCATTCCAGACAAGACAAAATCGGTAGTTCAAGGGAGAGCGTTTGTTGTGACCTCCTAGAAAAGGAACCCGAACGAGGTCATCACGGGTAAGGTTATCATAAACTCTAGAAAAGTATATACCTTATTTGATACCGGTTCTACCCATTCTTTTATTTCCCCTACTTGCGCTCAACGTTTAAATTTGACTCCGGAGAAATTAGACTTTGACTTATCTGTTGAAACTCCATTGGGAGAAACCTTCATTACATCCACTGTTTATAAGTCTTATTTAGTTCAAATCGGCACCCGCACGTTACCTGTCGATCTTATTTCATTGAAAATACTTGCATTTGATGTGATTCTAGGGATTGATTGGTTAACTACTCATCATGCAAAAATTGATTGTTTTAGTAAGGTTGTTAGCTTTCATATTCAACCAACTCATTATGCGAATTCAAGCAACCAAACCATAAAAATCAATCACTGTCATCTCAAGCCATAAAGCTATTCGTTTATTGAAAAACGGATGTCAAGCTTTCTTAGCTCATGCCACAGATCTAAACAAAAATATGTCAGTTTTGAATGATATTTCTTTTGTTAATAAATTTCCTGACGTATTCCCTGAAGAACTTCCTGGACAACCCCTAGAGCGTGAAATTGAATTTTGTATCGACCTTGAACCCGATACAAAACCTATTTCCAAAGCCCCATATCGAATGGCTCCTATTGAACTTCAAGAGTTAAAGACCCAACTGCAGGAATTGTTAGACATCAGTTTCATTCATTCTAGTACTTCTCCTTGGGGTGCTCCTGTTCTATTCGTGACGAAGAAAGATGGGAGTATGCGACTTTGTATTGATTATCGGGAGTTGAATTATGTCACCATTAAGAATAGGTACCCATTGCCACGTATTGATGACCTGTTTGACTAGTTGAAAGGCGTCAAATTCTTTTCAAAGATTGATCTTCGTTTCGGATACCACCAATTGAAGATTAGAACCGATGACATTCTAAAGACGGCTTTCAGAACTCGGTACGGGCATTATGATTTCCTAGTCATGTCTTTTGGTTTGACTAATGCTCATGTTGCCTTCATGGATATGATGAACCGAGTATTCAAGGAATATTTGGATCACTTTGTGGTCGTCTTTATTGATGACATTCTCATATATTCCAAAAGTCGTGAAGATCATGAGCAACACTTGAGGCTGATACTCCAAAAGCTTCGTGAAAATAAGCTTTATGCCAAGTTGAAGAAATCACGAGTTCGGCTTGAGGAAGTAGCATTCCTTGGGCACGATAGTATCAAGTCATGGAATATCTATTGACCCGGCAAAAGATTGAAGCTATTCAAAGCGAGGAACAACCTAAATCGGTGATCGGTATGTAGCTTTCTCGACTTAGTCAAGTTATTATCGAGATTCAGAGAAGGGTTTTCTCGAATCGCTACTCCATTAACTCATTAACTCGAAAAGATAAAAAATTCATTTGAAGTGAGGAATGAAAGAAGAGTTTTCAAGAACTCAAGAGAAGACTCATTTCAAAGACTCATTCGGCAATACCATCTGTTCAAGGGATTTGTCATCTCTCGGTGATGCTTGAGGCAAAGGGTTAAGATGTGTTCTCATGCAACATGGGAAAGTCATAGCCTATGCCTCTCGATAACTCAAAGAATATGAGAGGAATTATCCTAATCATGATCTAGAGTTTGCAGCAATCGTTTTTGCACTAAAGATTTGGAGGCATTACTTGTATGGGGAAAAAGTGGAGATCTTTACGGATCATAAGAGCCTCAAATATTTCTTCACTCAAAAGGAACTCAACATGCAACAACGACGTTGGCTTGAACTGTTGAAAGATTATGATCATACCATCCAATACCATTCTGGAAAAGTGAACGTGGTAGCTGACGCATTGAGTAGAAGATCATATGCGGGTAGGAGTGTTATATTGTCAATGCAAAGGCCCATTCTGTATGACTTGTAAAGGATGGAGATAGAGATAAAGACTCCAGGGACCCACGTGATGATGGCGAATATACGAGTAGAACCACTTTAATCGATAAAGTTAAAAGGCTCTGCTCGAGCCTGACGGACAAGGCGATGCGTATGAGGAAGAAAGTACAAGAAGGTGCTATCTCATGGAAGCAAGAATCGATGAAGAAGGATTACTTCGAGTCAACTCCAGACTTTGTGTTCCTAATGACCCTGAGTTAAAATATAAAATCATGATGGATGTGACACCCCCAAAATAGGTATACATCACCCATTCTGAGTTGTCAATACACGGTACAGAAACAACTACAACTTTATTATTACAATAGTAAAAGCGTGAGTTTAAATACGAGATATTGCCATCTAGACAATATCCACATACAAATAAATCCTCATCATAATTATTGATATATTATTTTACAACAATGGTGAGGACTACTAAACAACTCTCCACTAGAACTTTCATTCCATACCCCGACTGCATACTCGCTATATTCTCGCCTCCGAGAAGAAAAATGGAACAAAAGGAAAAGGGTGAGCTCGACTAGCCCAAAGAAGAATATTATGACTAAGATAATATACAACAAAATTATCGTTAGTCTTCAACGAGGAAAAATATAATAGAATACAATAGACAACAAGTTTTAAATCAATATTCGCAAATCGAAAATAATAATTCATTAGAATAGTTAAGTAGAGAATGCAAACTACTATCTTTTATGTATGAATTTTAAAGTTCATCGCTCTATTTTTATCCTTGTAACATCAATCAATATATATACTCGATCAAATATTCATCCTTGCACTACTGAGCGAGGACATTCACGATTAATCATGTTCATCTAAACACTGCTCATCTTTGCACTTACGGGCCAAAGATATTCATCAGAAATCATTCATCTTTGCACTACGGGCCAAAGATATTCATCAGAAATCATTCATCTTTGCACTACTGGCCAAAGATATTCATCATAAATCATTCATCTTTGCACTACCGGCCAAAGATATTCATCATAAATCATTCATCTTTGCACTACAGGCCAAAGATATTCCATAATGTCATCATTTAAGACTGAGGATGATGAAAAATATTTTTAAAGAAACGAATCCAGTGAAACAAAATGACAAGGATTAAGGATTAAGGATTCGTACTTTGTTTTATCCACGTCCAAAAATACCTCAAAAATAATCATAGTGGTGTAAAATTCAAGAATGATCAAAACATGGATACAATCAAAGCTAGTATCCATAGTAGATATTTTGGACAAAAAAAAGAAATTTCATTTTTCGGTGAATAGTGTCGTATTCGTGAATAGTGCCGTATACGTGAATAGTAACTCCGACACCAAAAGTTCTAAATTTGATAAAAACTTTAGATCAATATTTCAGCATAATGATATTGAAGAAATAATACCATTACGAAAAAAATAATATCCCTTACCTCGGAAAACAAGATCTTCTACTAACCTGAATCTTTGGATATAAGTTTATAACTTGAACTTTCACCGTATAGCAATACTCAAAGTATACTCAAAATACTCACAAGAATATGCTCGATAATATAGAGAGAAAACTTGATTTAAATGTGATTTTCAATTCTAACCTAAGCACCTATTTATAGGAAATTGCTTAGAACACCAAAAGCAGAAAATTTAATATAATATTAATATATTTAATAAATTCTCTCGCCCATCTAGACAATCTGATCTCAGCCATCAACACATGTTAAAGATGCCAAAAACATTTAAAAAAACGTTTTCTTATTTAAATTATTTTAAACTTCCAAAAATCAATTATTTGAGACTTGAACTTCAATAATTCACAATAAATAGCCCTTTTGCTAGAAAATTCAAATCTCGCGAGTTTTTATAGGAAATTCAATTCTCTACAACTTTGCAGAAGAAAGTCTTTCCAAATTTCCAATAGAAATTGACCGAAATCCACAAACGGGTGATTTTAGAGGCTATAATCAAATTTCATTCGATAAATGGGGTCCACCGAGCATATTTAACATGTTTTAACATTTTTAGTAACAAAATACTCCTCCTCCACATATACTCATATATCCCACATTCATCGTAAAAATATCATCGTTAATATATTATTAAAATAATATATTTAAATGAATTATTTTATCAAAAAAATAAAATATTAATTTTCAACAATTGTCACTATAAAATTTTCTCCATCTATATCCACATAAAATCAATATTTTCCTCACCATATGAATCAATAATTAATTATTCACAAATAATATTACTGTAATCACAATATTGACAACCAGTGCGTTCAGGAAAGAGGGGCTTTCATAAGAATTTCTCCTTCTTGGCCTTGCAATTAGGTGACCAAACTTCTCCTTAGATGTAACTTTCTAGACATTGCCAATAATGTTATCTAATAATATTATTCAGATAATATGAATTATTACTTCGATAATGAAAATAATCGTGTAATGACAATTATTGAAACAACCGCAATATAAATATCAACGAACAATTATTGAACCAATAAAATCACGAACATTAATTATCATAACCATTATTGAGTAGTGCCTTCTTACGTAAGAGTCAATAATTGGTGCAACACCGCAGAGTGTCTTCTTGTGTAACAACGCCAGACATTCTTGTGTTTTAACCACCGGTATTCCAACAATTATAAACGGTAACAACTTCTATTGTTATTTTTAAACAACTTATTTTTGTCGTTTTCTTCCTCCAATCGCTTTCAGCTATGGGGCCCACACATTTAGCGTAAATTCGTCATACGAATATTCCCAAGCAAAGATTTAATATTCCACGACCAAACGAATATTCCCAAACAATAATGAATATTTTATAACCACTTGCTTATTCAAATATTTATGTATTTTACCCATAACTATCCACATTAATCAAATCAACCCTTACTATTTCAAAATAATAATTAGAGGAAATTAAATTTCATTTATTAATTATTTGGGGTCTTACAACCTCCTCCTTATGAAATTTCGTCCTCGAAATTGACATATACGCACTTCAGTGTTTCAAAAGATGAGGATACCTCGCTTTCATTTCCGTTTCCAACTCCCAGGTCATTTCCTCTATAACATGGTTTCTCCACAAAACTTTAACTTGTGGTATGACCTTCATGCGTAGGACATACTCCTTCATATCCAAGATCTTGACAGGTACCTCTTCGTACGTTAAGTCTTCAGCTATCTCGTCTGGTTCTAACTCAATGATGTTATTCGGGTCATCCACATATTTACGTAACATCGGTACGTAAAAGAAAATGTTATAAACACGCGACATACTTGGTAGTAAAGCGAGTCTATAGGCCACAGTTTCTACTCGATCGAGAATGAATTAATAAATCGAAGGTTTGAGCTTTCTTCTCTTCATTGACTCTAATTTCTAGAATAACGCCTTCTTGCACCTTCTTCTTCAAATTCATCAGCTCCGGTGTGTAGCTAGAACAGCTTTAACTTTATCGATTAAAGTCGATTATACTCGTATATCATCACGTGGGTACCTAGAGTTTTCATCTCCATCTCTATTATTTGTAAATTATACGAAATTAGTCTTTGACAATATCGTACTCGTACTTGTATACGATCTTCTACTCAACACGTCTGCTACCACGTTCGCTTTTCCGAGGATGGCATGGTCAAAACATGTCTTTGAAATGAGTCTCTCTCTTGAGTTCTTGAAGCTCTTCCCACATTCTTTGCTCCATTCGAATTTTGTATCTCTACGAGTCAAATTGCGTTAATGGAATAGCGATTCGAGAATATCCTTCAACGAATCTCCGATAATAACCAACTAAGCCTAAAAGCTACATATTTCGATTCTGAAGCTTAGGTTGTTCTCAATCGTGACTCACATCCCAATCTTGGATAGCACGTTACAATGACACCTATCAGTTTACTATCGCACGAATATGGTGTCCCCTACGGAGAGTCTGGCTTCGGTGCATTCCACAAAGGAAGTCACCAGATAGAGGCTCGGGTATCAACTTCTACAGTTGGGTTTTTAACTCCTCGAAGTTCGAGAGGAGCCATTCGATATGAGATTTTAGAAATGGGTTTTGTCACCGGATTTAAAAGTCGATACAAATTCAATATCACGCTCTAGGAGTAGGCGAAGAAATTCTTCAGAAATACGTCGGAAAAATCAATAACAACAGGAATATTATTCAAATCTGACGTGTCTTTATTCAAATCCATAACATGGACTAAGAAAGCTTGACATTCGTTTTTCAATAAACAAATGGCTTTATAATTTAATATGAAAGAGTTTGACTTCAATGGTTTGGTTGCTTGAATTCGAATAACAGGTTGCTTAAGAATATGAAAACTAACAACCTTACGAAAGCAATCAATTTTGGCATGATGAGTAGTTAACCTTAAAATCACATCAAAAACAAATATCTCTATAGAAATAAGGTTAACAGGTAATGTGATAGTGCCAACCTGAATCAAGCAAGATTTCTAAACAACGGATGTAATAAAAGTTTCTCTTAACGGAGTCTCCACAGATAGGTCAAAGTCTAATTTCTCCGTAGTCAAATTCAAACGTTGAGCGCAAGCAAGAGAGATAAAAGAATGGGTAGAACCGGTATCTAGTAAGGTATAAACTTCGCAAGAATTTATAAATAGTTTACCCGTGATCACCTCGTTTGGGTTTCTCGCATTTTGACCAGTCACAACAAACGCTCTTCCAGGAACCGTTAACTTTGACTTTTCTGTATCCGCCTCTGGTGCCAACGTCCCAACTGGACTTGATTTCGCTATAGGACAAAATCGAGCTATGTGACCGTCTTTTCCACAACTAAAACATACCTTGGAAGACTTTGAACAGTTTGACCTTATATGTCCCTCCTCTCCGCATCTGTAGCATCTAACTGACGATTGTTCTCTTCCCCTAGAATTTGTTGCTGGTGCTGATGCTACTGCCGACGTCTTCCCGTCATCGTTAAATCTTCTCTTTTTAGATTGGACATCTCTTTCCATAATATCAACGCGTCGTGCGGCTTTTATCCATGCATCACTCATTCTCACTCGTTCAGTTATTTCTTCTTTCACTTCGATTCGACTTTTATCATCTTATACTCTGCCAAAGAGTGCTTCTGTTCAAGCATCACATATCGGGTAACACAAGCTTGAATCGTTGCATCCTTTTGCTCCACGACTGCCTGCTCTTCTAACTCATAAATACGATTTTGCAATTCTACATTTTGATCATAAAATACCTCTAATAAACTCTCCTCAGGTACCTCTTCTTCCTCTTCTTCCTCACTCTCAGCTGTTACCTCTGCGACTATCTCGGGTGCAACTATCAATTCTTCACTCACCACATGGATATCTCTAATTCTTCTTCTTTGACATCACATTATCCTGGATTGGCGATTAGAGGTGTCTCCACGATTTCATTCACTCCATTGTTAACGTTCTCAGCAGCCATTCTTAAAAACTATCATAAAACAAGGGTTAATTAAGGAAATCAATATATCACATAATATCCCTATATACTGACCAACAAACAAATAAGCTTAGGTAGGACACACTAGCGAAGGATTTACTCGTCTCTCCCCTCCTAGTTCTATTCCCCGATCTCCGCTGGAGATCATATCCCTAAGCTCGATACCAACCGTGACACCCCAAAATAGGTCTACATCACCCATTCTGAGTTGTCAATACACGGTACAGAAACAACTACAACTTTATTATTACAATAGTAAAACTGTGAGTTTAAATACAGATATTGCCATCTAGACAATATCCACATACAAATAAATCCTCATCATAATTATTGATATATTATTTTACAACAATGGTGAGGACTACTAAACAACTCTCCCTAGAACTTTCATTTCATACCCAGATTAAGTACTCGCTTATATATTCTCGCCTCCTGAGAAGAAAAATGGAACAAAAAGGAAAAGGGTGAGCTCGACTAGCCCAGTAAAGAATATTATGACTAAGATAATATACAACAAAATTATCGTTAGTCTTAAACAGGAAAAAATATAATAGAATACAATAGACAACAAGTTTTAAATCAATATTCGCAGCGAAAATAATAATTCATTAGAAGAGTTAAGTAGAGAATGCAAACTACTATCTTCATGTATGAATTTTAAAGTTCATCGCCTATTTTATCCTTGTAACATCAATCAATATATATATCGGGATCAAATATTCATCCTTGCACTACTGAGGCCAAGGACATTCACCAATTAGTCATGTTCATCTAAACACTGCTTATCTTTGCACTACGGGCCAAAGATATTCATCGAAATCATTCATCTTTGCACTACGGGCCAAAGATATTCATCGAAAATCATTCATCTTTGCACTCATCGGCCAAAGATATTCATCATAAATCATTCATCTTTGCACTCTACCAAAGATATTCATCATAAATCATTCATCTTTTACTACGTGCCAAAGATATTCCATAATGTCATCATTTAAGACCGAGGATGATGAAAAATATTTTAAAAGAAAGCGAATCCAAAGTTGAAACAAAATGACAAGGATTAAGGATTAAGGATTCGTACTTTGTTTTATCCACGTCCAAAAATACCTCAAAATAATCATAGTGGTGTAAAATTCAAGAATGATCAAAACATGGATACAATCAAAGCTAGTATCCATAGTAGATATTTTGGACAAAAGAAGAAATTTCATTTTTCTATTGAATAGTCTTTAGATTCGTGAATAGTCTTGAGTACGTGAATAAAGAACTCAGGCACCAAAAGTTCTAAATTTGATAAAACTTTAGATCAATATTTCAAATAATGATATTGAAGAAATAATACCATTACGAAAAAATAATATCCCTTTACCTCGGAAAGACAAGATCGCTAACCGAATATCTGGATATAAGCTATAACGAACTTTCACCGATAGTATAGCAATACTCAAAGTATACTCAAAATACTCACAAGAATATGCTCGATAATATAGAGAGAAAAATTGATTTTACGGTGTGATTTTCAATTCTAACCTAAGCACCTATTTATAGAAATTGCTTAGAACACCAAAGCGTAAAATTTAATATAATATTAATATATTTAATAAATTCTCTACGCCCATCTAGACAATCTGATCTCACCATCAACACATGTTAAAGATGCCAAAAACATTTAAAAAACGTTTTTCTTATTTAAATTATTTTAAACTTCCAAAATCAATTATTTGAACTTGAACTTCAATAATTCACAATAAATAGCCCTTTTGCCGAAAATTCAAATCTCATGAGTTTTTATAGGAAATTCAATTCTCTACAACTTTACGGAAGAAAGTCTTTCCAAATTTCCAACGAAATTGACCGAAATCCACAAACGGGTGATTTTAGAGGCTATAATCAAATTTTCGCTTAATAAATGGGGTCCAATTTACATGTTTAACATGTTTTAACATTTTTGGTAACAAAATACTCCTCCTCCACATATACTCATATATCCCACATTCATCGTAAAATATCATCGTTAATATATTATTAAAATAATATATTTAAATGAATTATTTTATCAAAAAAATAAAATATTAATTTTCAACAATTGCCACTATAAAAAATTTTCTCCATCTATATCAACATAAAATCAATATTTTCCTCATCATATGAATCAATAATTAATTATTCACAAATAATATTACGTAATCACAATATTGACAACGGTGGTTCCTGGAAAGAGGGGCTTTCGATAAGAATTTCTCCTTCTTGGTAGCGCAATTAGGTGACCAAACCTCTCCTTAGACAGAACTTTCTAGACATTGCCAATAATGTTATCTAATAATATTATTCAGATAATATGAATTATTGCTTCAATAATGAAAAATACTGTGTAATGACAATTATTGAAACAACCGCAATATAAATATCAACGCAACAATTATTGAACCAATAAAATACTGAACATTAATTACTGTAACCATTATTGAGTAGTGCCTTCTTACGTAAGAGTCAATAATTGGTGCAATACCGTAGTGCTTCTTGTGCAACAACGCCAGACATCTTGTGTTTTAACCACCGGTATTCCAAATGAGGTAAAAACCAGTAATAACTACGCCATTATTTTTTAAACAACTTATTTTTTTGTCGTTTTCTTCCTCCAATCGCTTTCGTTATGAGGCCCACACATGGGTCGCTACTGGCCATCGCTAAATATTCTCGATAAATACGAATATTCCACGACCAAAACGAATATTCCCCAATAATGAATATTTTATAACCACTTGCTTATTCGAAATATTTGCGTATTTTACCCATAACTATCCACATTAATCAAATCAACCCTTACTATTTCAAAATAATAATTAGAGGAAATTAAATTCATTTATTAATTATTTGGGGTCTTACAATGGAGGCGCACAACACACTGTTTGCAATCCATCCTGGGAGTACCAAAATGTATCGTGATCTTTGACATACATTTTGGTGGAACAATATGAAGAGAGAGATAGCGCTGTTTATCTCAATGTGTCTAACTTGTCAACGAGTCAAGGCGGAACATCAAGTACCAAAAGGTCCATTGCAACCACTTGAAATTCAAGAATGGAAGTGGGAGCACATTACCATGGATTTCGTTACTGGTCTTCCCAAGGTTTCTCAAGGCATAGATGCAATTTGCGTCATTATTGATAGATTGACCAAGTCTGCTCATTTCTTACCAATACGAGAAACTTATACACTTGAACGTCTTGCTCGTATATACATAAACAAGATTGTAAGACTGCATAGTATGCCAGTATCCATAGATTTTGATCGAGACCCAAGATTCACTTTATGATTTTGGGTTAGTTTGCAAAAAGCTATGGGCACGGATTTATGATTTAGTTCGGCATATCATCCTCAGACGGACGGACAATCAAAGAGGACTATTCAAACTCTTGAAGATTTATTAAGACTTTGTGTCCTTGACTTCAAGGAAGTTGGGACAAGTTCTTACCATTGGTGGAGTTTTCCTACAAACAATGATTTATCAAGCAAGTATTGGCATGGCTCCATTCGAAGCGTTGTATGGAAGAAAGTGTCGTTCTCCAGTATGCTGGGATGAGGTGGGTGAAGCAACGATGTTGGGACCAGAGTTTGTACGTATGACTACGAAAAAGATTCAAACGATATGACAACGTATAAAAACCTCACAAGATCGACAAAAGAGTTATGCTGATCTTTATCGAAAGGACATGGAATTCAATATTGAAGATCATGTGTTGTTACGTGTTGCTCCATGGAAAGGAGTTACGAGATTTGCAAAGAGAGGAAAGCTCAATCCTCGATTCATTGGCCCATTTTTAATCCTCGATCGAGTAGGAACTGTGGCATATAGACTCGCTTTACCGCCAAGTATGTCTCGTGTTCATAACGTTTTTCACATATTCATGTTACGTAAATATGTGGAAGACCTGAACCACATTATTGAGTTAGAACCGGATGAAATAGCGGAAGATTTAACGTATGAAGAGGTTCCTGTTCAAATCTTGGATAAGAAGGAACATATTCTACGCTCCAAAGTTATATCTCAAGTCAAAGTTTTGTGGAGAAACCATGATGTTGAGGAAATGACCTGGGAGTTAGAATCTAAAATGAAATCAAGGTATCCTTACCTCTTCGTTATACCAGGTATGTACTCTAATTTCGAGGGTAAAATTTCATAAGAAGGGGAGATTGTAAGACCCCAACTTTTTTTTTAATAAAGATGATTTTTTTCTATAAATATCATTTTTAAATATTATGGAGTGAATTTGATATAATGTTATAGTTGTGAGTAATATTTATAAATTTTTCAAAGTACGCAAGTTGTTATATAATATTCGATTGGTCGGGGAATATTCGTTTTAACAGGGAATATTCATACAACGGCACAATCATTCGTGGACCCCACATCGAAATTATTGTCGGATTGAGAAAACGACAAAAATATTTTATGAAAATAACGGCAGAAGTTTTACCGTTAACTGTTGAAACACACAAGTGTTAAAAGTGCGTAAATCTGCTGTGGTTGCATAGTAGCACACGATATTGATTATTAATGCTTACGTGAAAAGTCACTTAGTTGTGTTCAATTATTGTTACAGTAATTGTTGCATAGTATCTCATGTTATTTGATTCAATTATTGTCAATATTTTATATATTATTAAATCAACAATTGAGATGACAAAGTTATTAATATTATTATTTGCAATATTAACGATGTCTAGAAGTTACGCGAGGAGAGGTTTGGTCACCTAATTGCGGCATGATAGGGAGAAATCCATATTGAAAGCCCCTCTTTCCGGAAATGACACAGTCGATTAATATTATGAATTATAATAATGATGATAAATGTTATTAAAAATGTGTTTTGTGAAGCCAAGTGAATTGTTTGACTTAAATTATTGAATCTAATAGAATTCGCATATATCAACCAGCACAACACCAACACAACAACTTACTACCAGTAGATTGTTTAATTTTGTTGGGGCTTTATTTTTTTAATAATGGCTCAACTTGCAGAAAGGTAATGCAAGAGGTCCACTTTTTTCCTACATGTGAAAAGTTGGATTATTTGTAGCATATTCATAAAATCATGCAATTCTTGATTTATGGGTAGTTTTTTTAATGTGCACTAAGGCATAAAGTAATTTAGTTTTTGTCCTACTTAAATGCAACCTCAGGATCTCAGTCTCGTGAACCAAATAGATGTGACTGGTGTTATGTATATAATAGGTAACGTATGGGAGAGGTAATATATATATATATATAATATTTTATTTAAAGTTTTCGTTTTATTAGAATATTTTATTAATACTGCATAGTAAATCAATATGGACCGTCCGTTTAAAAGTAAATAAATCTGGACCGTTCATGAATTAGTTACTATTCAGTCCATTCTCCTATAAATAGAAGTTCATTCCTTCATTATTTCTAATTCACTAAAACTCTAGAGAGAGAAACTATAGAGAAAAAGAAGAAAAGTATTCTGCTACTTCACTACTCCTATATCCAGTTCTTCTAAGGTAAAGGGTATTATTTCTTTCTTTCGTCTTCATGAAAAGAACTTCTATTTTTCCATTCTTTATTATTATGTTGAAATAACCTGTCTATGTGAAGTACCGCATACATGGTGAAATTCTTCTGTTATTCCATTCTTTATTATTCTGTTGGAACATCCTGTCTGTGCGTTACGCTTGACCTGGTTCCGTTATTTATTATTCTGTTGGAACATTCTGTCTGTGCGTTTAAGCATGACCTGGTTCTGTTGTTTATTATTCTATTGGAATATCCTGTTTGTGCGTTTACGCATGACCTGGTTCCATTATTTATTATTCTGTTGGAATATCATGTCTGTGCATATGCGCATGACCTGGTTCCAATATTTATTATTCTGTTGGAATAACCTGTCTGTGCAGTCTATCGTTTGCCTGGTGATTTCTTTTGTTATTCCAATCTTTATTATACTCAGTTGGTTAAAGTTTAGGCTTTTATACTCTATGAAATTAGTGGAATATCCTTGATATTTACGCTTCATCCAGTATCTTTTTATGGAAATATTATTCTGAGCATTCTTGAATTTTACTCTACAAAGCATTATCATGTTGACAATTTGGACGTTATTAGTTCCTGGATAAATTAATTATTGAACTTGTTTTATTGAATTCTTATATCATTGTCATCATCCTCATGTTTATATTTTGTTGGAAGTCATATGTGGCCTGTAGTGCATAGATGGACTTGGTATGATTATGACCGTGATTATTCTAAGTAATCATGGTAATAATGTTATAAATGATGTGGTAAAATTCCTCATTGGCCCGTAGTGCATTGATGGACAGTTGTTGGCATCAAAATGACCATTGATGAATACACGAATGTTTTTGGCCCGTAGTGCATGGATAATTTGTGGTCGTGATACTAATAAATATCCTTGGCCGTAGTGCAGGGATGATGTGAATTATTTATTAAGCTGAGTCTCAGCAATAAAAGTGATAAAAAACCTTTTTAAATCATAAAAGATAGTAGATCTTATTCTCTACTTGACTCTTTTAATGGATTACTTGTTCCGCTGTAGTTAAACTTGATGTTTGTTATATTTTATCAGTTTAACACTGTTGAAGGCTAACGATAATTTATTCTGCATTATCTTAGTCATAATATTTCTTACTGGGCTAGTTGATGTGACGCCCCCAAATCCGGGTATCTTCCAACTCGACATATGGTGCTACACTGTACTCATAACCATACAACCATTCCATTAAAATACAACAAAATGAATGTAATTACTATCTTTTTATTACAATCAAAGTATAATCCTTCCAGGTTCATAAACCAATTACATCGTTTGTTGTTCATAATGTATAATACATACAAACATACTAATATATTACACAATGGCTAAGCATCCAACTTAGCTTTGCCCTTATCTCTCTTAGCATTCTCAGTACGTTCGTCCTTAACTGCAATTATATAATTCACGCAAGAAGTGAGCATAACAGCTCCGCAAGTTTTAACAAAGGATAACAGTAATACCACATTCGTGAATTATATAACAATTCATACATAACTGAACAAATAGTTATGAGGTATTGTCAAACAATAATACTCTAACAGTTCATAACATCAATTCCCAAGGTATATAGTAGATTAGGAATTTATGAACCGGTCGATAGACCATGAACAATAGCTTTCTGTTTTCATACTTGAAAAGGATATCACAGCACTAAGGTTGTACATCCGCATTACTTACGAGTACTTCTAGGTGATCAGCCTATAGTACTCTATGTTGATTAACACTCATTCGTTAAACGTATTTACGTTTAACATTTGGCAAACTCGCGTTCCCATCGAATAATCGATGATAAATACTTTTGTTTGTTCATAGACAAACCTTACCTTCACATTCGTACCAATCACTTGACATAGGATAGCGTTAACATTTGTATATAGAAAGATATGAATATAAATCAATCTATATACTACGAGTAGTCTAGCCGAGTTAAATCTAGCATTGACCCTTTCTTTAAAACCAGTCGTGCAATTCGGTTCAATGAATCACATAAAACTTGGCTAACTTGAAAGTTAAACAAGCGTTAAGAAAACTTGCCTTTCAGTGTCTTCAAATAACTTAATCGACTGACCACAGCCTTTACAGAATCTACATGATATATTCTCATAGCACACTGTAATTAGCTATCAAACAATTATTCTCATTATTTTTACCAACTTCTTTCTCTTCTATGTCTTTGATAACTAATTAACTATAATATAGTCAACTCGACTTATTGCCCTTCGTCCCGGCCTTATTAACCAACTGATGTTATTAACCGGACTCTAACATTGTTGGCAAAGTACCAACGTTGTTTACCGATTAGGGTTCATCGATAACACTTCTTGTTCACCATTCATAACATACTAACATGTAATCAATTCCTAAGTTCAATATCATATACCTTAGTATAGGTAGTATAGGAAATGTTTTAATACACTTATTAAGAGCACAAACATTACTCCTATAGGTCCCTGAACAATTGAAGTTCAAAATCTAAGTCATCTATAAAAACCACACTTTTGGCGCGTACAAGTGACCCACTAGTTCAACAACAAATACTGCATTTCCAGGTTTCGATAGACCAGTGTCTAGATCTTGGTGTGTGCATGATGCGAGACTTCCTTCTATAAGTGGCGTTATAAGTGCCATTTAGCGATGAGTCAACTACATCATGCGGTATTGCCACAATTTTGACATTAAAACTACATTCTGCCATGCTGCCAGCTGCACTCCTCAGACCGAATAATTTTCAAAGATAAAAATTTTGGTGAGATTCTAGGAGCCATAACATCTTCGTTATAAGTTCGATTTGGTCCGTTCAAAAGCCTACATGTCATAAATGACATACTTTATGCGTTCATATAAGAATTCGACACTTTCGAATCCGTTAACTCAAAATTCACTATTGAGTTCATTTTTTAAGCGTTCGTAAACGTTAATGAGCGTTCAATGCTCGTTTTCTTCGCTTTAAGTCGGAATTCGACGATTCTTGAACCCACAACTCTTAAATACCCTATTTCACGTGTTGACACTGAAAAATAGCATTTTCAAGTCTCACGGCAACTTTTGACGACCAATACGGAATTTCTACGTTTTCGACGTTTAACGTCTATTTCCGTGAAATTCGACATAACTTCGTTACTAATGTTCTCTAAGACAAATCACATGGAATACTCCATGGACTTCATATCTACATCCTAACCAAGCAAGATGCACATATTTACGTATTGATGGAGTTCAATTGTTTATCAACAATCAAACTCAACAATCAATATTTTCATGATTTAAAACTATATCAAACCTTATGATTTCTATGATTTCATGACTTATAGAGATTGAATCTCTAATAAGTTATTCTTATTCCACTATACAAGCTATACACCACCCATTTGTGATTCTCCATACTAAAAGAAAATCAAAAGAGATGGAATGAGAAATAAGGAATATTACCTTAAGAACTCTTAAGAAAAACTCTTGGAAAACTACAAGGCAAAGCTTCCAAGTGTAGGATTTTGTTGAGTCTAGCTCTCTTTCTCTCTCAATAATCTAGGTTGGCAATTGAAAAACTCACAAAAGACCAACTCTTGCTTTCTATTTATAGGGAAATGAAATGGAGGGCAATATTGACTAAACACCCCACCTCCTTACTATTCATCGCTTTGTCACCAAGTAAAATACTTGGTGACCAAGCATTATTCTTACCTTGCACACCAAGGGCCGGCCCACCTTGCCCATGGGTCATTCCCATGGGTTGCCCCATGGGTTTTACCCATTCGGTGACCCACCGGTTCGATCCACGGTTCGATTTTCTTGCATTGGGCTTAAACAATCTAATATTGGGCCTTGAATTGGGCTTAACACATTAATCCCTTGGGCTTACTCATTCAATTGATTGAACTAAACATAATCCAACCCAAATGAATTAACATTAAGTCTTAACTTAATTCCATAATTCTACTCGTATTCTATACGTATAATTCACGTATTCTCTCCGCATACGAAGACTTTCGTACTATAATCGTCTTGAACTTACATTAACTCATCATTATATACATAGATACTAAATAGTATCATCCTAGTATAACACAAGTTCTAACAATAACGCAATTCCTTCTACGTATTTCATTTCCTTCTCGAAAATCATTATACTCAACCCTTAGGTTTTAAGTCCGCAGGTAAAAACTTCGTTTGCCATAAATGAAATATTATCAAATATTTCATCTCATCTCGATATTCTATCATTACGCGTTTCTAAATCTCAAAATAATTCTCCTACGAAACGATGAATAGTGTTTTTACTGAAAATTTCTCGAAAAACATTTATTTTCGCCTTGAAATTCTAAACAATTAATTCTAGCACATAGCCGATTACTAACCACATTAGCACATTCTAGGTCATAGAATGACCTTCACATAACTTACTCACAAATTAAATCAATTAAATTCATTTAATTCACATAATCAAATAAAAATTTAATTGTCATAAAATTCAATTTTCTCAGGCGTTCTGATTGAGCTCACCTTTTCTTTCAATTATTCTCTTGAAAAATGAGAACGTGGCAGGACTAGTCGAGAAGCGGAGTGACGGTCCGGATGATAGCATTAGTAGTCCTCACTATTCTATGAAATAGTGTGATAATAAATATATTGAGGACTTATTTTGAGTTTGAATATTGTCTAGAAGACAATATTTGTATTAAAACTCACAGCTCATGTTGTATATTTAAGATTGTATTTGTATTCTGTACCATGTATTTGGCGACTCGGAATAGGTGATGTATACATATTTTGGGGGCGTCACATCGTAGATAATTATGGTCAAACAAAGTTGACCGATCAGCCTGAAGAACAATCTGGAAAAACCCAGATTCTTCAAAACACATTTTCTCTGACAATGTTTGACCGACCTGAATCGTGTTATTGTATTGATAATATACTGATATTATGTTATAGGATTGCTCCTTTACATGTTTACTATAAGTATTACTCTTTATAACACACTAAGCAAGCTCAGTATAAAAGTTATGGGGATCAAAAGTGGTCAACTCGGACTATTCTTCATTTCTAGAAAACCTAGAAATGAAGAACAGGTCTGACATGATATTTGAGAGACTATATCTCTCGATTATGATGTTGGATTGCTATGAAACTTGTTGATGCATGTAGGGTTACATCAACACTACAACCTTGATACTTTGAACTGCCCAGATAACATCAAGAACATGAAATTTAAACTGGTCAAACTAGGTCCCTGCAAATAGACTTTGAATGTCTGGGTTTAATGAAGAACACCAAGAACACCTATAGCGACGGTTCTGTCACTATATGGCCCTTTTAGCGACAGTTTATTTCTAAAAATAATTATTTTATTAAATAAATAGAGAAAAATAGATTTTAATTATTAAAAATACATAATAAATTCTTAAAAATTATTTTAAAGCCTAAAAATTAGTTTGTAATTATTTTGAGTATATTCCAAAAATATTTAATATTTTTGGAATATTAATAATATTTTATTTATTTAATTATAATATTAAATTAATTAATTAAAAATCATTTTAATACATGAAAAATCATTTAAAAATATATTATGGTATAAGAAAATATTTGAAGTTATTTTCAATAACTTGTGATATTTTATGATGAATTTCATTAATTAATTAATATTAATGGTAATAGATTTATTTAATAAATATATTAAATAAATTATGGAAAATTAGATTTAATGCTTTAAAAATCATATAAAAATGATTGAAGTGTTATAAAATATTTGAAGTTATAAAATATAACTATTGATATTTTTCCATGAAAATATTAATATTTTAATATTAATAGCGATTATTGAATAATATTTTAATTACATTAAAAACATTTAAAGAAAATAATAAAGTATTAAAATACTTTGAGATATTATAAATATGTTATGATATTATGACATGTATTTCATTAATATCTAATATTAAATAAATATTAATGATATTATAATATAGTGGTATTTAAATTAGACAAAAACGATTTTAATGATTGAAAGAATATGAATAAATGATAATAATTATCTGAAAATTATTTCGAGCTTATGAAAAATGTTTTGACTGATAATATAATTATCTAAGATAATTGGTAAGTGTTAGGCAGAGTTTAATTGAACTTAAACTAGTGAATTGTCTGACTAGACCGTCGGGACATTAGAATTTTGTCGGATTCAACTCAGACTGCAATTGTTTGACTTGATTTTGAGTCTTATGTGTGTTATAGAATGATAGGGTTATGTGTTATGTGTTTAGGTTATTATATATATATATATATATATATATATATATAGTATTATATTGTGATGATATTATTCTAATATTGGAGATCTATATTACTAATATTAGGTCTTCGGATAAAGCGATATAAATTATGTGAATTGTGAATCAATAAACGAAATGAAGTTTTACTTAACTCTACTTAGAGTTGTTTCATTTGGATATGCTTATGGTTAATCATTGTTGATTGCCATTGTAGAATTGTACTCTATACATATTGCATGTATAAGTTAGGTATGAAAGGTTGATCACCTTCATTACCATTCAATCTAGATTTATTTGTTCATGATTAATACTTGTTCAGTCAAAAGTTTGTTCGTGCTAATTCACAACTATATTGATGAATTATAGCCAGCTTATTATTCAAACTTTTTCAATCATGATATATCCTTAAATAAATTTAAACTTGCTGGGAAACTTTCATACTCACCCTTGCTATATCATGATAAACATTGCAGATTAAGGCGAATACGTCGGATACAAGGAAAGGTTAAAGACAGTTCCAACTTAAAGTTAATGTGTGTGATTAGATTTGTAATAGTAATGATAATAATGTTTTAAGTTAGATAATTTATAAATTATGTATTAAGTGAAGGTTTTCGACCTTGGGGTAATGTGTAAAGTGTATTGTATAAAAAACTTATGTTTATATCTTTCATGATAATTCTGTAATGATTGTACTGCATCCGCTGATGATTTGGGACCCGAATTTAAATTTTCACAATTGGTATCAGAGTTGTTGGTTATAAAGCTTAGGTAGGAATTCCTGAGACCAATAATCGCAGTGATTAGGATAAGATCTAACTCACATAAAGTTAGTTGGTCGGTAGGATTCAAAGATGAATCTCGACGGGTTATAAAAGATACAGAGTTCCCTAACTCTGATAATAAAGGTGAACAATAGTGGTGAATAGATCGAGTCTAAAAGACTAAAAGTGCAGGGATAGGAGATCGTAAAACAAAATGATCAAGATATAGAAATGAATCATAATATATACGATGAGATCACCCCGTGATCTGATAAGGACATAGCAGGGAAAAGAATCAATCTAATGATGGGAAAGTTTACAGCAAGATTGCTATGTGAATGGGAACAGATTCAGGAAAGTATTATGAATACAAGTTGAATGAAATTTGTATTGAGAAGGGAGTTAAGATTAGGTGGGGATTTCAATTGAGGACTCATGTCAGCAGCTGAGTTGTATGATTCCTTGTATGGGCGGGGAATTGTACTTGGTGTAAAAACCACTTAGTTTCTGGCACTGATAATCATTGAAATGTTTGTGTCGTGTTATTTGCTATATGCATGTTAAGAGGGTGATTCCTTTCTCGTGTGTATAACAAATAGATAGGTTATAGGCAGAGGATATAAGGTTAAGTACGAGTTCTCAAAAATTATACTTATGTGACATTCTTGACTCATAGTTATATGAAATGTTTATGAACCCCTCAGCGAATGGACGCCAAAGGTCTGACTAGGGTAAGTTCTTAAACTCATATGATTGTGGAAAGTTCCTGAACTCATGAGTGTGGTTTGACAAACTAGGAATAGTCATGTGTGAATGGAGTATTAAGGATAATAGGAATAGATAGACTGTTTAAGCAAATGATTATTAGTGGAGAAATAAGTTTTCCAAAACTCCTAGCTATGCTAGACTTCAAAATTTTGACATCAAGCTAAATACGCACTATGTGCTTTTAAAAAAAATATGTAGACTCGTAATCATTTTTGAAACGGTTCAAAGTGTAGTCTATGCTACTTATTTCGGCTAGACACAAATTAATTGAAATATCAAAATTTATTTTATTTATCAATCATGTACCATGTAACCTGGTGCAGAGATGATAAAAAGTTGATGGAGTTGTAAATACAGGAATACTTAGTGTGAATTCGATCTAAAAATCATTGTTCCACTATTGTATGATGTGTTATGACAAATTCATACGATGACGGCATCCTCAAATGGATTGTTAATACAGTACGACATCATGACGCCATTCTTCAAAAATATTTTCAAAAAAAAGTATAATTTGCCAACGGGGTTTGGCTACACCTAAATAATTCTATTGAATTGAATTATTGATATGAGTCTATGCTATTTGATTCAGCTAGACTAATGTTTATGAAAACTCTAAGTGTTCATTGAAAAAAATTTCCTGAACCAAATTGTTTTGGTGCGAAATCTAATAAGACTGAGGTAAAATTTTGTGCATATGGCAGTCACGAGGAACAAATAAAACCAGTACTTGGCCAGTACAGGGCATACCGGGCTAATTACCCTCTATGTCCGTAAGTTATGACGGTTTGCAGATGAATTTTCATAAAACCTTTGTGAAAATGATAGACAAATAGTGTATATGACTCCTCAGCACAATTTGAAAATTGTTACTCTTGTGAGTGGTGTATTGGGTAGCAAGTAATGATGTGTATGAATGGTGTAAGCAGTATGGTGTAAGGTGTAAGGTGAATTTCGGGGATGAAATTCTTAGAAGAAGGGGTGAATGTGACAACTCGAGAAATTAGACAAATTATTAAAATCTTAAATGATGGATTTAAGGTCAAATAATAGACCTAGACAGAAAATAAGTGTATGCGTTTGATATTTTTGAGAAGGAATTTTATTTCAAAATTCTGTGAAGGTATTTGGTGAATTATTCAGGATTAAGTGTATATGTGTATATGTGCTGTGCATATGGTTATGTATGTGTTCAGAATGTGGTTAAGGGTCATGAAGGGTTGACCAGATAAATTTTATCAATGTTAAACCCTATTATTAGTGTCGATTGTCAACATTCAATTAGAAACCCTAACGACTGATAAGAAACCCTAAATCGATTTTGAAACCCTAATTTTGGTTTCGAGAATCTGAAACCCTAATTCAGAAATTGAAAACCCTAATTTGGGAATTTAAATACTATGTACAAGGTTTAAACGTCATTAATTAAAAATTATTAAGGAAAACCCTAATGAATTACTTGAAACCCTAATTGATTATTAGAAAACCCTAATACTAGATCTGGAACTTTAATTTTAGATTCCGGGAATAAGAAACCCTAATCTGGGAACTTAAAAGGATAATTATAATGCTTAAGTGCTATAAATTATAATATTAATTAAGGTAAAGCTTAATTAATTAGCAAACCCTAATTTCAAATTTTAAACCCTAATTGTTCTGTCAGAAACCCTAATGTGCAATTGTGGATTTAATTACTAAACTAGCAATTTTAATTGGGAATTGTTAATCCTAATTAGCAAGATTGAGCTTATGATTAGGAAATCTAAATATAAATATAGAGTCTTGATTATAATTTAGAAATGTTAATTTTCATTTTTGAAAACCCTATTCTGGAAATCCTAGAAAACTGAATTATAGAAACCTTAGGTTTTAACCCTAAGGGTTGCATCAAATGACATTTTTATAATTAAAATGGTATGAAAATGACTATTATACCCTTATGTCACATTCTTTAATTGGTAGCTTGCAAATCTTTCCATAATTTTGGGTTGGTGACTAACCCTAGCCATAGCCTTAGATATGTGTCAATTATCAGCCATCAATTGCCAACTAGATGCATTGAATCAAATAGATAAAAGATTTAAAGTAAGAAAATTACTTACTTTACTTCTTATTTTCACCAAGCCATTCTCTCTATATTTTCGGGTTTAAGAATGAGAGGGAGTGATATGAAAAGCTAGGATCAGTTCATAACAAGCTAAGATCAGGATCAAAGGTCAGAATCAAGAATCCAAGTTTAAAAGAGGTATAAACCCTAAATTTTGAAAACTAAGTGATCTTATTATAATTGTTGTAATTTGTTGTTTAAAGTGGTGTAATAAGGTGTCATTTAGTGATCTGGGTTGCTAGAACCCAGATCCATAGCATTAACATGCTCGAAATTAAAGATTTATCAAATCCGGAAAAGTTGGAAAAAGTTATCTGACAGTCATATGTCAGACCTCATAAATCTGTGTGTTTGATGTTTGGTGTATTTTGTGGTATATATCTGTTCTTTTTTGTTAGGGCTTTTATCTAAGACTTGAATCAAGCTTAGATAATGCATAGATTGCAAGATATGATCGGTCAAAGAGCGTTGACCAAGCACAAAAATTGGAAATCTGGATAAACCCAGAAACCCAGAAATCTGACAATGATTTTGTAGGCCATGGATCTTGCTACTGTTAATGTTACTTACCTTGTTAGTGTTAGATCTTGGTAGTATGACATGAGACCTACACATCAAAGCCCTTATTCCCACCAGATCATGCACTGGATCGTAGATAATTATGGTCAAAAAAAGTTGACCGATCAGCCTGAAGAACAATCTGGAAAAACCCAGATTCTTCAAAACCTGTTTTCTCTGACAATGTCTGACCGACCTGAATCTTGTTATTGTGTTGATAATATACTGATATTATGTTATAGGATTGCTCCTTTACATGTTTAATATAAGTATTAATCTTTATAACACACTAAACAAGCTCAGTATGAAAGTTATGGGGATCAAAAGTGGTCAACTCGGACTGTTCTTCATTTATGGAAAACCCAGAAATGAAGAACAGGTCTGACATGATATTTGAGAGACTATATCTCTCGATTATGATGTTGGATTGCTATGAAACTTGTTGATGCTTGTAGGGTTACATCAACACTACAACCTTGATGCTTTAAACTGCCTAGATAACATCAAGAACATGAAATTTAAACCGGTCAAACTAGGTCCCTGCAAACAGACTTTGAATGCCTGGGTTTAATGAAGAACATCAAGAACACCTATAGCGACGGTTCTGTCGCTATAGGGCCCTTTTAGCAACAGTTTATTTCTAAAAATAATTATTTTATTAAATAAATAAAGAAAAATAGATTTTAATTATTAAAAATATGTAATAAATTCTTAAAAATTATTTTAAAGCCTAAAAATTAGTTTTTAATTATTTTGAGTATATTCCATAAATATTTAATATTTTTGGAATAATAATAGTATTTAATTTATTTAATTATAATATTAAATTAATTAATTAAAAATGATTTAAATAAATGAAAATCATTTAAAAACTATATTATGGTATAAAAAATATTTTAAGTTATTTTCAATAACTTGTGATATTTTATGATGAATTTCATTAATTAATTAATATTAATGGTAATGGATTTATTTAATAAATATATTAAATAAATTATGGAAAATTAGATTTAATACTTTAAAACTCATATAAAAATAATTTAAGTGTTATAAAAATATTTTAAGTTATAAAATATAATTTTGATATTTTGCCATAAAAATATTAATATTTTAATATTAATTATAAGCGAGTTATTAAATAATGTTTTTAATTACATTAAAAACATTTAAAGGAAATGATAAAGAATTAAAAATACTTTGAGATATTATAAATATGTTATGATATTATGACATGTATTTCAATATCTAATATTAAATAAATATTAATGATATTAGAATATTGTGGTATTTAAATTAGATAAATACAATTTTAATGATTGAAAGAATCTGAATAAATGATAATAATTATCTGAAAATTATTTCGAGCTTATGAAAAATGGTTTGACTGATAATATAATTATCTAAGATAATTGGTAAGTGTTAGGCAGAGTTTAATTGAACTTAAACTCGTGAATTGTCCGAACTAGACCAAATCGGAGACGTTAGAATTTTAATCGATTCAACTCGCATCGCAATAATTTGACTTGATACCGAGTCTTATATGTGTTATAGACTGATAGGGTTATGTGTTATGTGTTTAGGTTATTCTATGTATATATATCTGACGCCCCCAAAACAGGTATACATCACCCATCTTGAGTCGCCATGGTACAGAATACAAATACAAACTTAAATATACAACATGAGCTGTGGGTTTTAATACAAATATTGTCTTCTAGACAGTATTCAAACTCAAAATAAGCCCTCAATACATTTATTATCACACCATTTCACAGAATAGTGAGGACTACTAATGCAAACATCTGGACCTTCAATCCATTCCCCGACTAGTCTCAACTATATTCTCATTACCTGAAGAGAACAGTGAAGAAAGGGTGAGCTCAACTAGCCCAATAAGAAATATTATGACTAAGATAATGCAGAATAAATTATTCTTAGCCTTCAACAGTATAACAACTGATAGAATATATTAGACAACAAGTTTTAGATCAACAACTGCAGCGGAATAAGCAATCCATTAGAAGAGTCAAGTAGAGCGTAAAATCTACCATCTTCTATGGTTTAAAAGATTTATCATCAATTTTATCGCTGAGACTCAGCTTGATAAATAATCCACATCATCGAATCATCCCTGCACTACGGGCCAAGGATAGTATCACGACCACGAATTATCCTTGCACTACGGGCCAAAGATAATCGTGTTTTTATCAACGGTCATAATTATGCCATAAAACAGTTCATCTTTACACCCTTGGCCGAAGAGAATCCATGACCATAATCATACCAAAAACTGTCCTTCAATGCACTACGGGCCATTGAGGACTTTTATCACATCATTTGTAACATTACGATCATGTTTATACAGAATAATCCCTGGTCAATCATACCAAGTCCATTTATGCAGTACGGGCAAAAGATGACTTTCATAACAATATAAGCATGAGGATGATGACAATGACATAATAATTCAATAAAACAAGTTCAAGGATAAATTTTTAAAGATTTATAATTTAATTTATCCAGAAATCAATAACGTCCAAATTGTCAGCATGATACTTCTTTGTGGAGTAAAATTCAAGAATAATATTGTACCAAAAATACTTTGGACCGAAAACAAATCAATTTTTATCATGAATAGAACCCCATGAATAGTACATCAGGAATAGTAACCCCGTAAATAGTACTCCGACGTGAAAAAGTTACAACTTATCAAGAATACTCAGAATAATATTTTCATGAAAAGATACTGGATGAAGCGCAAATATCAAGGGTTTAACAAAACGAGTATAGAATGAAGATCAAAACATGGATACAATCAATGATAGTAACCATAATAGACATCTGGGACGAAAAAGAGAAAATTTTCATTTTTCGGTGAATAGTGCCATATTTGTAAATAGTGTCGTATACGTGAATAGTGTCGTATACGTGAATAGTAACCCTGACACAAAAAGGTAGAAATTCCACAATAAAATTTATATAAATATTTCAGCATAATGGTATTGAGGAAAATAATATCATTTACGAAGAAAATAACATCACTTACCTCAAAATAATAATAATTCTGATCGGAATATCGGATATAAAGCCGAAGGAAACTTGCACTGAATAACAACTCTCAAAGTATCTAAATACTCACAAAAATACGCTCGATAATATAGAGAGAAAGAAAACTTGTTTCTGGTATGATTTTCAATTCTAACCTAAGCGCCTATTTATAGGAAAATGCTAGAACGCCATATGAGACTAACTAATAAAATAATATAATTTTTTATACAAAATTTCTACGCATGCCAAGCTAGACCAAAAATTCAGCCACCACAAGTGGGGCCCACTAATTCAGCACAAGTTTTCTACACCAACCAAAAGTGGGTCCCACCCATAATTTTAATAAAAACATTTTATTTTTCGAAACTTCAATAATTCATAATAAATAGCCCTTTATCAGAAAAATACAAATTTATGTCCATTCCACACAAAATCGAAATCTCTACAACTTTGCAGAAGAAAGTTTTTCTAAATTCCAGACATAAAATATCTGAAATCCACAAACGGATGATTTTTAACACCTTTTAAAATTCATAACAAATCATGCTTTAATTTTTAACGGTTCAAAATTTGTGGACATATACTCAACTTATATATGCATAACATATCCAAAAATCACAACGATCCAACGGTCGGATCAAACTTATATCTCACGCAATAGAGCTTTAAGAACACCTATTTGAGTTTTTAATACCTCCAATCCGAAAAAATACTGATAAAACACCTCAGCATTAATTCCTTCATTTATAACTACGTAAAATAAATATTTTCCTATCCATCATTTATGTCCACATAAAATAAATATTTCCTTATCATATAAATCAATAATTAATTATTCACAAATAATATTACAAAATTATAATAATGACAACCAGGCCGTTCCCTGGAAAGATGGGGCTTTCCGATAAGGATTTCTCCTTACTGGCGCGCAATTAGGTGACCATACCTCTCCTTGACAGAACTTTCTAGACATTTCCAATAATGCTATCTAATAATATTATTCAAATAATATGAATTATTGATTTGATAATAGGAAATATTGTGCAGTGATAATTATTGAAACAACAATAATATAAAATATCAACGCAACAATTATTGAATAGATAAAATAAAATATTAAGCAATAATTCACCGTAATTATTGAACAAAAGCGAGTGACTTCTCACGTAAGCACCAATAATCAATACCGTGTAACTACTATGCAACCAATGCCATTCATCATTATTTCTTTACTACTCGGGTAGTTCAACAGCTTAACTAGTAAAACTTCCGCCATTATTTTCATAAAAGATATTTACATGCTTTTTTCATTCCGACAATAATTAGTTGTAGGGGTCCACTTAATAATTGTGTCGTCGTACAGATATTCCCCGACAAAAATAATATTCTCTGACCAATCAAACATTTTATAACCACTTGCTTACTTTTCAAAATTTATAAATATTACCCACAACTATAACATTATTTCAAATCCACACCATAATATAAAAAAAATATTTTGAGAAAATTAAATCTTTATTCATAAAATTTGGGGTCTCACAATTTTCCCTCCGTATAAAATTTTGCCCTCGAAATTTACGTACGCACCTGGTATACCGAACAGATGAGGACACTTCGTCAGATTCTAACTCTTGAGGTATAACCTTTGGGCCTAGAATATATTCCTTCTTATCCAAGATTTTAACAAGTACCTCTTCATATGTTTAATCTTCCGCTATCTCGTCCGGTTCTAAATCAATAATGTGGTTCGGGTCGTCCACATATTTACGTAACATCGATACGTGAAAAACGTTATGAACACGCGACATACTTGGTGGTAAAGCGAATCTATAGGCCACAGTTCCTACTCAATCGAGGATTTCAACTCTTTTCGTCAATTCTTGCTTCTAGAATAACGCCTTCTTAAACCTTCTTCTTCACTTTCATCAGCTTTGGGTCTGTAGCCTTAACATTATTGTTTAAAGTATGTTCTAATCGTATATTTTCTATCTTCACGTAGGTACGTATATTCGCACTCGTAAATGCATACGATCTTCTACTCAACACGTTGGCTACAACGTTCGCTTATCCCATGATGGTATTGAATGGTATAATTATAATCTTCAATAGCTCGAGCCAACGTCTTCAGCGCATGTCACGTTCATTTTGGGTGAAGAAATATTTGAGGGTTTTAGAAATGGGTTTTGTATTGGGGTCAATACAAAATTTACTTTCACGCTGTGGGGTAGGTTAAGAAGTTTTCATAGAATACGTCAGGAAATTTATTAATGCTAGAAATATCATTTAAAAACTCTGACTCTCATCCAAGACATAGATAACACATAAAATGAAGGTTTCTCCTAACGGAGTTTCAACAGATAAGTCAAAGTTTAATTTCTCCGGAGTTAAATTTAAATGGTGAGTGCAATTAGGAGAAATAAAAGAATGGGTAGAACCGTTATCGAATAAGGTATAGACTATGCAAGAGTTTTGATTAACTTACCCGTGACAACTTTGTTCGGGTTCCTCGACAAACGCTCTCACTTAAACTATCAGCTTTGACTTGTCTGAGAAATCCTTTGGCGTCACTATCCCAGCTGGACTTGACTTCACTACAAGAAAAAATCGAGCTAGGTGACCTTCTATTCTGTAATTGAAACACGCTTCGGGTTGCTGTGTACAGTTTGGACGGATGTGTCCCTCCTGTCCGCATTTGAAACATACGACCGGTGGTCGTTCTTCTTCCTTTGAAACGGGTGCTGGGGCTGCTGTCTTTCCATCATTATTGAACCTTCTCTTCTTGAAATTTCCACTTCTATTATCTTGGCCATGATTACCACCGAAGTGGTTACCATTCTTGGCATGATAATTTCCCCCACGATGGTTATCATTTTTCTGATGGTTGTTGCCACCGGTATGATTATTATCGTGTTGTTGGTCGTTACCTGTAATATCCTAGATTTTTCCATGTAATTAAACAATTTCAATAAATAAACTTATGTGAAATTCTTATGTGACAATTATTTTTAGATGAATTATTTATTTTTATTGTATGTTATGTGATAAGATGCATATTAATGGTTGTTATTAAGTTAGGCCAATTATTTAAATTGGTTAAGGATGGAATTAATTCTAATTAATGTCGTGGGATGACTTACAAATATGAGTTTGAGTTTGGAGCGGAATTTAGAGACGCGGTCTGCGTATTTGAGTCCGAAACGTCGAAATTAGGCAGGATAGACTGTAACCACGAAAATGTGTCACGAAAATGAGACATGTCTCATAATATTTTTAAATGTGTCACGAAAATGAGACATGCCTCATAATATTTTTATATATCCACCATTCTCTTTTACAATGCTCTTATTTATAGATATATGGACTTGGAAGTTTCATGATGTAAAATATCACATACAGTCAAATCTCTTCTCTTGGAACTTTATTAGATATAATATTATCTTAAATTTAGCCCAAACACACTTTGAAGCGACGAAGACTAATTGTCAACTACGAATTTTGAAGTTGAGTTTGATTTAAACGGATAGTTCCACGACGTCCGGGACGTCGACTTTAGTAGAAATCGATATAAGTATCGATACGCTTTACTCTGAGAGGGCAAAACGGTCAAAAAATCTAGTATTTAAATGATTAAAATAACATTATAATGCATTTGTTAATTGACAAAGTAATGGGTGGGGTCTTGTGACACATAATATAGGACAATGAGGAGAGTATATTCAGATATAGCAATAAGGAGGAAGAAAGGTGATAACTCCTTATTAAACCATACATACATAATAAGCAAACATTTTTATGTTTCCTAACTTCCCCCATAACTATATTCAAGTGGGATAATTATGCATGTAATCGATGATGGGAGTGGTGAAGGGCCGGAGAGAGAGCGAATCTATCAAATTATATATATACACCCAACAAAAAAAATGTTTCACTTTGCAAAAATCCCACCAAGATACAAAAAGAAAGAGAAATTGAGAGTAATAGATGTTGTGGTGATTTCTGGAGATTTTGGAGAGTCTAAGCAAGCAAGGAGTGAATCTCTATGCAGTTAAATCAAGAGGAATTCGCCAAAGAGGTAAGCTATGAACCCATTCTCTATGTTCTTCCAAAACTATGAGAGAATATGCATAGGAGACCTTTATAAATGGTTTGTTTTGGAGTATGTGATGTTGTGTAATTGTGGTCTGATTGTTATGGTGTAATGAGAACATAAGTTCTGGACAAATCATGCCATGTATGCTTTAAAAATCCAAAGAGTTAAGCCTTGATATTATGTCTCTTAGTTGCTAATTTGATCAAAACATGAAAAGTTAGAGAAATGAATTGTTGTAACATGTATATATATGTTATTAGAAGTGGTCTGGATAATAGGAATAAAACCCATGCATGCTAGAATCAAAATCATAATTTTCTCAAAAATTGGGTTAAACTAGTTTGCATGATTTTTCAGGATTTTTGGTCACTCGAAATCATGTCTTAGATAATCCATTTGTTGCATGTAATAATTTTGTAAAATAGTATGTAGCATGAGGTATAACATGTCCAAATTTCATTCGGATCGAAGCTATATTGAGTGAGATATGAAAATCGTAAGGTCGCGAAATAAACATGTTAGAAACCGAAATAAATTGTGAACTGCTGACCCTAAGGACAAATTCGGGGCTAGCTACAGTTTCTAGAAACTTTTGGGCTTTTGGGTTATTATAGTGAACTGAATAAGCTTTCCATAGACTCCGGAACAGACTAATTCCGACTTCGGAGCATGGAGTTATGACTTTTCAAAGTAGTTGCGTCAAATCTGTCCAACAAATTCGGAGCAGTCTCCTTGCACTGATTTTCTAGAATTTTTGCTTGGAATTTGAAGATGGTCCATGAACGAAGTTGTAGCCCCAGAGAGTTAGCTTGGCGTGGGCGTAAGAATCGCTCAAAAATGTTTTAAAAACGAATTATATGACTGTTTTAGCGAGGTATGGTAAAGCTGAGAAAAAAAAAATGTAAAAAACTGTTATGTTTGGGCATTTTTAAGTTCTGTTGTGGGCTGCCTATGATATCTAAAATGGGTGGCATATATTTTCTAAATATATTCTATTATGATGTTTATAGCATATCCAATAGGAGACCCTTTTACTTCAAACTAGATTGTGTATGAATGGTGATTAACGAGACACATGTGATTATGTTATGTGAAGGTTAATCGCTAGCGTTAATTGTAGCAGGCTTACCAGACAAGTTTCCTAACCCTAATTTCTTTTGGGTATTTATTAAATCCTTACTAATATTATCGTAGTAAGGGTAAGTATTGGACTTGTGTTAGTTATTTATTCGTGCAAGTTTCTCTAACTCAAACTTGAGTTGTATGTTCAAAGCATGTTAGTGAATAGTTGTTGTTGATTATTCAAGTCTATATTGATTATTGATTCGCACGTTGTGCATGTTGTAAATGTTAATCAGGAATGAAAGGCTGATCACCTTCATTACCATTTGGTTCAGTTAATCTGTTCATGTTCATTATGGACCATTCATTTTTATTGACTTGGTCGTTCAGCTAAGAAAATTTGTTCATGCTCTTTCACAATGTTTATATTGTTGAAAGTTAGCTAGCTTATTGTTCAATTCTTTCAATCATGATATATCCTCAAATAAACTTATGCTTGCTGGGCAAATTTGTTGCTCACCCTTGCTATATCATGATAAACATTGCAGATTATGACGAATACATCGGTTACAAGAAAAGTCCAAGACAAGTCAGCTTTGGATTATAGGTGCAGCTAAAGTTGTAACAGTAATGTATGATAATAGCTTTGTATGTCTGATAGGATATTGATTTAGGTATTATGTGAAGGTTCTCGACCTTGGGGATAGTGTGTAATGTTTAATGTATAAACATTTTATGTTTATATCTTCCATGATAGTTATAGAAATAGTACACCTGGATTAGGTGGTGATTTGGGACCCTAATCTGGGATGTTACAGATTAGTATCAAAGTCAGTAGGTTATAAACCTTAGGTAGGAGTACCTTAGGCTATAACCTTAGAGAAGAGAGGTGAAGATAATGAACGAATACACTCAAATAGAGTTTGAACAATAAGAAGTAATTTAAGAAATATATAAAGAAGGGATGAAAACATGCGTGAGAGGATTCAAAGAAGAATCTCGTAGAGTTATGGAGTTACCCAACTCCAATAATAAGAATGTAAGGTGGTAACAAATAGACAATGTCTATAAGAAGAGATTGGTAGTGAAGTTAAGAATGAAAAGTTATAGTTAAGTATGGTACAGGTTGTACTTTTAGTAGTTGAGGTATGGTATCTCAGCTAAACGATTCCTTCATAGAAGCGAAGGTATATCTGAACTAGTAACTCGGAACCTAGTTTGTTGGTTGTTTGTGGGGAAACCACTCAACAGCCATATTGAAACTGTTAGAGACTCGATGTGTACCAAGTGTAGAAATGGATACATATGATGAAAGTGTAGAACTCGAATGAAATTTTGAGCGATGTAAATGAAGTTAGAAATTCTTAAAGGAAGAATTTTTTTTTATAAACAAGAAGATTCAAAGAAGAATCTAAGAGATATAAAGATAAGAAATGGGAGTTTCCTAACTCCAAAAGCCAAGATAACGAATAATGTCGTAAATGATGAAAAAGAGAAAGAAAGAAGATCGTAAAACAAAACGATCACGAGTTAAGAAAAGAATTTTAAGGGAGATGATTATAGAATAAGATCACGACGTGGTCTGTTTAAGTTATAAAAGAAAGATGGTCTATAATGTTTGAATAATTATAGCTTAATGCTATGAAGATGGAGTACTATGAAATAGTACGAGATAACTCATGAGGAGTTATAGATGATGTGATATGAGGAATTCGTATCGAGCAAAGAGCAAGTTATAAGCAAGATAGAGTTAGGTGGGATTTCAATTGAGGACTCATATGAAGGCTGAGTTATACAAACCTTTGTATGGGCGACGGTTTTGTGCTTGCACTCAGTTTATCACATTGATAATCATTGGAATGTTTGTGTCGCGCTATTTGCTATATGCCTGTTGAGAAGGTGATTCTTTTCTCATGTGTATAACAGATAGGTAGAGTATAGTTAGAGAATATTATAAGGTTAATCAGGAATGAAAGGCTGATCACCTTCATTACCATTTGGTTCAGTTAATCTGTTCATGTTCATTATGGACCATTCATTTTTATTGACTTGGTCGTTCAGCTAAGAAAATTTGTTCATGCTCTTTCACAATGTTTATATTGTTGAAAGTTAGCTAGCTTATTGTTCAATTCTTTCAATCATGATATATCCTCAAATAAACTTATGCTTGCTGGGCAAATTTGTTACTCACCCTTGCTATATCATGATAAGCATTGCAGATTATGACGAATACATCGGTTACAAGAAAAGTCCAAGACAAGTCAGCTTTGGATTATAGGTGCAGCTAAAGTTGTAACAGTAATGTATGATAATAGCTTTGTATGTCTGATAGGATATTGATTTAGGTATTATGTGAAGGTTCTAGACCTTGGGGATAGTGTGTAATGTTTTAATGTATAAACATTTTATGTTTATATCTTCATGAATAGTTATAGAAATAGTACACCTGGATTAAGTGGTGATTTGGGACCCGAATGCAGGGATGTTACATTACCTTTTGGTTGTCTTTAACTCATTATTAAGCGCTCCACTAATCGAGCCCCTATTCACAACATCCGAATATAAACAAAGTTTATGAGAAATAAGGTATTGACGCATTTCGGGTTTCAAACCTCGCAGAAACATTCTCGTCATTCGCTCCTCATTATCGACCAAATGGGATGCAAACCGGGACAACTCCGCAAACTTAGCCTCGTACTGCGACACGATCATATTGTTTTACTCCAGTTTGATGAATTTCACCTCCTTCATGTGACGAATACTTTCAGAAAAGTACTTGTCGTTGAACAATTCTTGGAACTTCTCCCAAGACATCTTGAGTACGTCAGGCTGGGTCATTTTACAAATTTCCACCAATGATCTGCTTCTTCACGCAACATAAAGGTGGCGAATGGAACCTTTTGCTCCTCTGAGCATTCCAAGACATCAAATATCTTGGTGATTTGTTTTATCCACGTCTCTACCTTAAGTGGTTTTGGCTTTCCCCAAAACTTCGGTGGTCCCAGCTCCTTGAACTTCTTAGCGGTGACCAACCGTGGGTTGCCATTGTTTCTACCTACATTATAAACATGAGTCTCTCTCATTTGGTGTTGCATGAATTCTAAAAAACTCATAAATGTACCGTCATTCGTCATTTGGTCGGTGTCGTTATTTATAGGAGGATTATTGTCTTCTCGATGCACATTATCCTGGCTATTGATCAGCGGTGACTCAATGGTCTCATGTGCTCCATTGCTTACCTCAACATTTTCAGATGCCATTTTACTGTCACAAAATAAGGGTTATTTGACATGCCACATATTATCCCTATACTCTGACCGACCAATTAAATACCAAATAAACTTGGGTAGGTCATACTAGCAAAGGAATTCCACCTCTCTCCTCCTAGTTCTTGTCTCACATCTCACCAGGATCATATCCCTAAGCTTTGATACCAACAAGTGGCCTTCCATAATGTGTATACATCACCCATCTTGAGTCGCCAAATACATGGTATAGAATACAAATACAAACTTAAATATACAACATGAGTTGTGACTTTTAATACAAATATTGTCTTCTAGACAGTATTCAAACTCAAAATAAGTCCTCAATACATTTATTATCACACTATTTCACAGAATAGTGAGGACTACTAATGCAAACATCTGGACCGTCAATCCATTCCCTGACTAGTCCCAGCTATATTCTCATTTCCTGAAGAGAACAGTGAAGAAAGGGTGAGCTCAACTAGCCCAGTAAGAAAAATATTATTACTAAGATAATACAGAATAAATTATCCTTAGCCTTCAATAGTATAACAACTGATAGAATATAATAGACAACAAGTTATATATCAACAACTGCAGCGGAATAAGCAATCCATTAGAAGAGTCAAGTAGAGCGTAAAATAAACTATCTTCTATGATTTAAAAGATTTATCATCAATTTCATCGTTGAGACTCAGCTTAATAAATAATCCACATCATCGAATCATCCCTACACTACGGGCCAAGGATATTCTTTAGTATCATGACCACAAATTATCCTTGCACTACGGGCCAAAGATAATCGTGTTTTCATCAACGGTCATAATCATGCCATAAAATAATTCATCTTTGCAACCTTGGCTGAAGAGAATCCATGACAATAATCATACCAAAAACTATCCATCAATGCACTACGGGCCATTGAGGACTTTTATCACATCATTTGTAATATTACGGTCATGATTATACCGAATAATTCCTGGTCATAACCATACCAAGTCTATCTATGCACTACGGGCAAAAGATGACTTTCATAACAATATAAGCATGAGGATGATGACAATGACATAATAATTCAAGGATAAATTTTTAAAGATTTATAATATAATTTATCAAGAAATCAATAACGTCCAAATTGTCAACATGATACTGTTTTGTGGAGTAAAATTCAAGAATAATATTGTACCAAAAATAATTTGGACCGAAAATAAATCAATTTTTATCATGAATAGCACCCCGTGAATAGTACTTCGGGAATAGTAACCCCGTGAATAGTAACTCAAACAAAAAAAGTTAAAACTTATCCGTAATGCTCGAATAATATTTTCATGAAAGAAGATCTTTGGATGAAGCATAAAATATTAATGATATTCTACTAATTTCATGGAGTATAGAAGCCAAAATTTTAACAAAACGAGTATAGAATGAAGATCAAAACATAGATACAATCAATGATAGTAACCATAATAGACATCTAGGACGAAAAAGAGAAATTTCATTTTTCAGTGAATAATGTCATATTTGTGAATAGTGTCGTATACGTGAATAGTATCGTATACGTGAATAGTAACCCTGACACAAAAAGATAGAAATTCCACAATAAAATTTATATCAATATTTCAGCATAATGATATTGAAGAAAATAATATCATTTACGAAGAAAATAACATCCCTTACCTCAAAATAAAAGTAGTTCTGATCGGAATATCGGATGTAAAGCCAAAGAAAACTTGCACTGAATAGTAACTCTCAAAGTATCTAAATACTCGCAAAAATACGCTCGATAACATAGAGAAAAAGAAAACTTGTTTCTGATGTAATTTTCAATTCTAACCTAAGCGCTTATTTATAGGAAAATGTTAGAACGCCATAAGAGACTAAATAATAAAATAATATTATTTTTTATACAAAATTTCTACGCATGCCAAGCTAGAACAAAAATTCAGCCACCACAAGTGGGGCCCACCAATTCAGCATATGTTTTCTACACCAACCAAAAGTGGGTCCCACCCATAATTTTAATAAAAATATTTTATTTTCTGAAACTTCAATAATTCATAATAAATAGCCCTTTTATCAGAAAAATACAAATTTTATGTCCATTCCACCCGAAATCGAATTCTCTACAACTTTGCAGGAGAAAGTTTTTTCAAATTTCAGATAGAAAATATCCGAAATCCACAAATGGATGATTTTTAACACCTTTTAAAATTCATAACAAATCAAGCGTTAATTTTTAACGGTTCAAAATTTGTGGACATATACTCAACTTATATATGCATAATATATCCAAAAATCACAACGATCCAACGGTCGGATCAAACTTATATCTCACACAATAGAGCTTTAAGAACACCGATTTGAGTTTTTAATACCTCCAATCCGACAAAATACTGATAAAACACCTCAGCATTAATTCCTTCATTTATAACCACGTAAAATAAATATTTTCCTATCCATCATTTATGTCCACATAAAATAAATATTTCCTTATCATATAAATCAATAATTAATTATTCACAAATAATATTACAAAATCACAATAATGACAACCAGGCCGTTCCCAGAAAAGATGGGGCTTTCCGATAAGAATTTCTCCTTACTGGCGCGCAATTAGGTGACCAGAGCTCTCATTGACAGAACTTTCTAGACATTGCCAATAATGTTATCTAATAATATTATTCAAATAATATGAATTATTGATTTGATAATGGAAAATATTGTGCAGTGATAATTATTGAAACAACAATAATATAAAATATCAACGCGGCAATTATTGAATCGATAAAATAAAATATTGAACAGTAATTACTATAATAATTATTGAGCAAAACTGAGTGACTTCTCACATAAGCACCAATAATCAATATTGTGTGCTACTATGCAACTACGCGTATTACTGTACTTTTACTACCGGGTAGTTCAACAGTTAACGGTAAAACTTCCGCCATTATTTTCATAAAAAGATATTTTTGTCGTTTTCTCATTCCGACAATAATTCCGTTGTGGGGTCCACCAATGATTGTGCCGTCGTATGGATATTCCCCGACAAAAAGAATATTCCCTGACCAACCGAATATTTTATAATCACTTGCTTACTTTTCAAAATTTATAAATATTACCCACAACTATAACATTATTTCAAATCCACACCATAATATAAAAAAAAATTCGATTTAAATCTTTATTCATAAAATTTGGGGTCTCACAATATATATAATAGTATTATATTGTGATGATATTATTCTAATATTGGAGATCTATATTACTAATATTAGGTCTTCGGATAAAGCGATATAAATTGCGTAACGGTAATCAATGAAACAGGCAAGTTTTACTTAACTCTACTTAGAGTTGTTTCATTCGGATATGCTTATGGTTAATCATTGTTGATTGCCATTGTAGAATTGTACTCTGTACATATTGCATGTATAAGTCAAGTATGAAAGGCTGATCACCTTCATTACCATTCGGTCCAGATATATTTGTTCATGATTAATACTTGTTCAGTCAAAAGTTTGTGTCAGGAATTTGTATGTGAATTATATTCTTATTAATATATGATTTGATTATGATATATATATATATATATATATATATATATATATATGAATGAATATGCAAGTATGCTTGCATTAAGAAAAAGTCAGAAAGTCCTTTGATAGATAATAGAAACAAATGTACAAGGACTTAGAATGAATTGATCAAATGTGTTAGGTTGATCCTACTTAAGCAAAACAGCTTTGTAAAGTCCTTAAAAAGAAATGATGTACAAGGACTATAAATATAGTAAGATCAAGCATGTTAGGTTGATCTTATGATGCAATATATAGGCTTGTCTGATCGTCGAGTACTGCACCAAAAATCGTAGTCTGCTAGGAGAGTCAAGGAAAACTCGAGAGCTATCGAGGCAGAATCATAGTCTGCGAGATAGTAGATCTCGGAGTTCGTAGACTTCCAAGAGAGACGATGAAGGATTTTAGTGTGTCAAGGAGAACTTCCTCGTACGTAGTCCCGCCGAGGAAGTCATATTCGTAATCGTGAGACACCGCCCACGAATCGAGCCGACACCCTAGAGCATCTCTACTAAAAGTCAAAGCTAATTCAAGAATCGTAGAGACTACACTCGGAGTCATAGAGTCTACTAATGTCAAAGCCAATTCAAGAATCGTAGACTGCACTCAGAATCGTAGAGTCTACTAATCAGAAGCTATTTATGTCATTGTGCTTGTTGTCTTCATCTGATCTTGCTCGACTACGATCAGTAGAATCTACGATTCTGAGTGCAGTCTACGATTCTTGAATTGGCTTTTACTCAGAAGTTCTAAGCATCAACTTAATCAGCATCCAGATTGAGTTGAGAAGCTATTCAAGGTAAAGTCTTCCACAAGATGATCATAAGAAGACTTCAAAGAATGACTAAGGAAAGTCAAAGATATGCAGAGTGAGCCAAGAAGAAAGATGACAAGGATCCTGAAAGTAACCAAAATCGTAGTGTTTGCCAAACAAAGAAGAAACCGATGGAGTATACACAAAGATACCGTCACCAATAACAAGGCTAAAGTGATTAAGCATTGGGTCACCCATCGATGATAAGTGAACGGGAGATCACAAGGAGAAAGTGAGTGACACGCCACAAATCAAGTGTCTTATTATTCGGCGGGCCGAGCAAGAAGTCAAGCCATCGTTGTCTCGAGAACAATGAGGCAAACGTAGTGTTAAAGCACGCGCACTAGAGAACAAAGAGGTGTTCTACACTAAAGATCAAGTGAACACTCCTCAAGATCGTAGTGTTATTTCTACTATCAAACAAGACACTACGATCAAAGTCCATGAAGACATGCATCGTAAATGTAGAGTTCGAATAAATCAAGATCAAGCATTGGCAACGGCTCAATCAAGGGTAATATTCGGACAAAAGCTTATCGAGAGAGCATCGATGTAAGGACAACCTCCGATCGAGAAATCGGAAGGGTGAAATAAAGTCTTCGACCGCCCAAGATATCAAAGTGACATATCCGACAGGTGGTAGGTGAAACAGAGATCGCAGCAATGTGAAAGTCGTAAAAGATGTCATGTCACATCTGCAAATTTCGCACTAAATAACTCGAGATCTCACGAAGCAATTTGAATAACTTTCAACGACTACTTTCCAACGGGAAGATCAAAAGTAGTATAAATCAACAGAGCTTCAAAGATCAAGAGTTGTCGATGATCGTGAAGTTGCAGAATCGCTGAGTTGGTGAATGCTATTGTTGACTCTACGAGTTCCACCAAAGATCAATAGAACAAGTCTCAAAGGATGTTGAGACTACTAAGGTGGAAGTGAAGCAAATTTGAAGAAGGACTCAAATAGATCAAAGCTTCACTCAACAAAGATGAGAATGCCACTAAAGATGGCAAATGAAGCCGAGAGCCGAGAAGGCCAAGAAGATAGCATTCAGAAAGTGCCTTAAAGTACAAGGAAGATCAAGAGAGCCACTCTACTTAATCACCATGAACCGAAAGTCGAAGTGAACAAGTGCGTAACCATGTCTCCAAAGTATTCAAGAAGGGTTCAGGGTTTGCTAAGTGCCAGAAAAAGTCTACTAAAAGCACAGAGACTTAGCAAACCCAGATGGTGATGGTGCACAGCTGATACCAGATGAAGATGAGCAGAAAAGAGAAAAGATCACCGCACTCAAAGAAGATGTGGTCCGACTTGTCGAAAAGCAAAGAGGATCATACTAAGCTGCTAAGTACAAAAGATGTTCAGAGCTTAATGACATCTTAGCAGCTCAGCACCAACAACAACAACAACAACAACAACCTCAACAACAAGAAGCCAGGGCCTGAGGGGTCCTTGTCCGGAGGGACTAAATGAAGTTCCAAGCCTCATTGGGCTTGAAGAGTTCCTAGGAACTAGAGAAGTTCCAAGGCTCACCGCCTCAAGAGTTCTTAGTGAATCAAGTCCCAAGGTCATTGGCCTCAAGGAATCTTAGTGATTCGTGGTGTGCCTTCCTTAGTGGAAATCTCGCTAGTTGAAAGCAGAAGAGTGAATTAGAGCTTGAGTCTCCTGAACCACTTAAAACCCTTGTGTCTTTTACTTTATGTCATTTACATTATGTACATTAACCGCTATAATCATGCATGTATGTTTTAACTCGCTACCACCTAAAGTAACTCTACGAACAATGTATGTATGATTATGAATATATCAATGAAGGGGATCTTTTACTTATTCCACATGTGCTTGAAAAGATTCTTATGTTTGTCACATGCTAAATTATTAGCAATACAAAATAAACCAGAAAAAAGTATTTTGAAATTAAAAGGATCTATTCAACCCCCCCTCTAGATCTATATCAGGCTTCATCGAACTAACAATTGGTATCAAAGTAGGTTCTCATGCTATATTCAAAAGCTAATCGCTTTGAGTCCGATCCTAGTATGCATAAACATTGTTCTAAACTTAGTTTAGTAAGAAGTCACTTGTTATATGCAAATGAGCTCACACGCTGAAAATTTTGTGTACGTGTAAATGTGCATATACACCTCAAGTCGCCAGATTGGTCCATGTTCTTGATTACCATATCAACAAGACCAATCCTTGCTCATGGTAATCTTGTAGTCTAGAGACCAGGCTAGAAAAGCTCAAGAGACATCAACAGAAAAAGATTCAAACATCCACCAAATTTCGAAAAGATGAAAAGGCCATACATGCTAAGTAATGCTTATCCGCAGAAGAAAGAAGAACTTCTCAAACATGTGTCCGCCAACCTATAAAATGGATGTAAACCTTGTGAACTCAAGGATGTCAAAGAATTAGAAATGTCGACACTCTCTTAGCTTGTATCTTCAAGACCACGATCGATTGATCAAGATCAACTGAGCAACTAGTCGTCGTAAGAAATGAAAAAAAAACATGCACATCAATGCCTAAACTCGTAATATCTAAGATAAATGATCATAAGAAACTAACTAAGAAAAAAAGGTACGGCTCCTCACTAATATAGATATGAGCATCATATTTGCACCTTACTTATGAACTATAACAGCTTTCCTTCAAGTATTCATAATCTATCTAAAAGGTGAAGAGAAAGTACATCGATAATGGAAACTCAAATGTCTATAAACTTTCTCTCCATCCAAGTTTTAGGTTGAAGATGATAACTTGAAAGAGACCCGAATGGTTTTAAGAACCTCACAGGTCAATTGAATGTGAAGTAATCTTTGCTGATGGGTAAATGTGCTTTGTACATCTTATGGTCTAAGTGTTTAATGACACATAGAGTATGATCAGATCTACAAGAGAATCTTGAAGATTCATAGAAACTGATCACCTTCATTAGTCAACCAGATGCTAATAAATCATAGAGTTGATTCTCACTCTGTGAACATTTAAACTCTGTGATCATAACTTAGCATATGATGAAACCATCAAGGAAAAGAGTGTTTTATTAAAATGACAGATTTCTCTCACACTCACCACTATGCATCTCAAAATATATTATCTAAATTTAGTAGATGCATGAATACGACTGATGGTGGTCAACATGATGATTATTCAAATATGAGGAATAGGGGTTTGGTAGACTAATCTAGCAGGACCCAGTTGACCATGGGTACCAAAAATTAGAAATGAATAACTTGCAGCAGGTACTTGGTCTATCCGACCACACTAAGGAATGCTAAAGCCAAAGACTTCACTCAAGAAGAGTCAACCAGCTAGAAGGCTTAGGACTGTTCAGAAATAATTCTGACAAACCTCCTACATGTCAAAGCCTGTCCTTGAAGACCGCATTGAGCTAATCTAAATAAAGCTCAAATGGTCGCAAAACCTTTATATGAAAGCATGCCACTCAACCAGAGAGAAAGAAGTCTTAGATGCTCAAGCAAGCAAAACTTATTCTCAAGGAAGCTCACATCGAGGACTATCGAGCATCAAACATTATGAACTCATTACGGAGCAGAACTCCACAAGTACAAATCAGAAAAGAAGACTACATCAGAAGTGTCATCAAAGGATCGTAGAATGATCAACCTTTGAAGATGCCCATTTCTACGATATAAAGAAGATTTGGTGATTCCAAATGAAGAGATATGCAAGGTCGTCTTCTAATACACATAAAGAAAGGGGAATCACATCTATCTGAGAAGACAATATCAACCATGGGGAGCAGTGATATGTTAAGGAACAACAATACTGAGATATACTATGAAGCAAAGTGTACCAAATATACAAAGTCCTAAAACTTTGTGGTTGATGAACCAAATGAAGATCCATAGTCAATAGGAACATTTCAAAACGTACTACTGATAACCTTTCAGCCACCCAACTCAAAACCATGGAGAGCCTACGATCAAACATCTGATCGTAGTGGAATAAAGAGTAAGGACACCACGACATAACAAATGCAATTGTCTAAAGTCGGTAAAGGACCTCACCACCGTAAAAGGTCAAATGAGATATCAGCAAAATCACTTCTAAAGTACTTCATCCGAAAGCGCCTCAGGGACAAACCTAACCCTTAGCTCACTCTAAGAGGTTGGCCCTTCCCGAGCTACCTTAACCCGTAAGAATTGCTTAATCAAGTTCATCTCAAGGACCAAGTCAGTCAACGATCGTAGAGAGTAGAGGTCAAGAGAACTCCACGATCGTAGTGCAACCTCAACGATCGTAGAAGCGCACTCGACGATCGCAATCCTATAAGAGGCTACTCTTAACTTACGAGGAGTTGGAAGAATAGAAAATTGCTCAATCATTCAAAATGAGGGAAGACAAGCTCGAATGTCAATTTGGAAAGATGTCCTCTCAAGGAAAGTGCCCAAGGCTTCATAAAGCACAACAAAGGATGAGGCGTGGAGGTTCAAAATGAGAAGTAATGTCAAAACCATCCACTCGCAACATCTTTCGTAGAATTGATCGTTGAGTCAACAAAGGAAAACGTAGAGTCAATAGTTGTCCTATCATGCTACTCTCACGAACTCAAGAGGTCAAAGGTCAATCCACGCCAATCAAACGCCCACTCTTCTAAAAGAGACAACTAATCGACAAGTTACCGGGAGTTACAACTTGTTATCGGGTATCGTGGCAACCAATGATCAAAGTGACACATCACAACGCTTTGTAGGATAAGAAACGCCTTAAAGACAAATTCAAAATCTACAAACAAATTGTTAGAAACTATCAAAACTTCTTCCTCTTGTTTTCAAACCCTAAAAGCCTCTTCTTCTTCAATCCATTAACCCTCCAAATCCTTACCTAAATCACAACCAACTATCTCTCACAAGACTTCCTAAAACCAACACCCATATTCCTCGAACTCCTCAAATGGCGATCATGAAGTAATCATCGGCATTCAACTAGAACCAAGACGCTTTAAAAATCCGAGAAGAAGTTCGTGGATATTCTTGAACTTGTGAGAAAGGCTAGATTCTCGTAATGTCTTGAGGAAAACACACGAATATACACACAATGGTCAAGGAGTTTCATTCAAATGCAACCATAAATTCGAATCCTCTCCACCAAGGTTAAGGGTCGATTCAAGCTAAACTCTTCCGACATCAATCAATGCTTAGGCCTTCCTAACCAAATCTAAAAAGTTTGGAGGAGATCGACACGTAAAAAGCTAAGAAGATTATGCAAAGATGTAAGAAACCCTAGTCCAAGGACATGAAGAAAAAGAGTTTCAAGAATTCGAGTTCCTTTGTCAAATCAGGGGAAATGTATCTTATGCAAAGACACCGCATATGATAATCGTGATTGACCAACAACTAAAGATCATGTCTCGCTATAGTCCCGGAAGGAACACATCAACTTTGGAGTCATCCTATTTCGATCATATATCTAAGTGGTCGGATAAGGAAGAAAAGAAAAGATTAACTGAAAAACCACTCACAAAGGTTTTTTATGGGAGATTCTTAAGTATCATCTTGAAGAAAAAGTTGAAGAATAAAATCAAGGATGATGATGGCAAAATTCTTAATGTTCACAAGGTAATGTCTACATAAGTGTTCGTAAATTGGAAGAAAACCCCAAAGGAGAATAGAAGGTTAACTACAGCAGGAAGCAGCAGAAAGATCTCTGCAAAGAGGAGAAATGCAAAGGAGGAAGAAAGCTCTAAGTCTGGTGACTCGACATCAGTTACTGCCACACCAGCAAGAAAGAAGCCTAAGAATATGAAGAATGCTAAGGCTTCACAAAGCTATGTCCCCACCGATAAGAAAATACAAGAAGTAGAAGAAAAATCAAAGATCAATCGCTAAAAACCAAAAAGAAGAAGAAGCAACAGATCGCTTCAAGAACCACCCAAGAAGAAAGCAAAAGGGATGAAGAAATCGGGCCCAGCCTCCCAAGGAAGCACATCTAACAAAGAAGAAAACGAGAGTCAAAAGAAGAAAAGGAAACCGATGATCTCAAGATCGAATCCTCAAGATCGATCCAAAGAATGAAGGTGGAGCCGATCCATGAAAGAAGATGTAAACTCTAATTGATGAAGAAGAATATTCAAGTCCTATGGCCAATTTTCGAGTACTCACTTTGAAGTTGAAGAGAAGTCAGAAAATGACCCATTTGGATCTCCAAATGCAAGTGCTCCAACAAGCCCTCATGATGACTCAAAAGATGATGAATTCAAAAAGAATCACCTGCCCCTGTCAATGATGAAAATCAAGGAAGCTTGCCTGTTAACTCCAAGGCTTCAGAGTCTAAAGAAGAAGAAGAATCTGATTCACCCATAGCTGAACCTCCAAGGAGGAGGAAGAGCTACAGACTACTGGCTAAATTTGCCTCTAACGAGAGAAATGATCACTCTACTGCAGTCATCAAAGTAAGTGATAATGAATCTAATGAAGAAAGTGCTGAAGATGAAACTAGTGATGAATCCAAGGAAGATATCATCAAAGAAGGTTCTGAAAATGAAATTCAACAAGAAGAATTCATTGATGAATCTGATGAAAGAAATCAGCAAAATTCAAGCTCAAAAAGGGAAGAGATAGAAAAGATTCCGATTCTCACACATCGTGAACTGAGGAACTAGAATACTATCTTGTTCTCTCTCCCACCAAAATTAGTAGTAAGAATTATAGTGGAAGTCTTTGATGAGCCACCAAAGAAGAGCCAAGGAAAGAAGATGGATAAATCATGGAAATGAACAACTTCGAAGTCAGAAGGATGACTACGTATGATGAAGTGTTTCATAACTAGAAAAATATGGAGTTAGATCGCACAACTATACTGTATAATTCAAGACCTTCCGATGAGGTGGTTCTTCCCATGGATGCCTTGGTTAAAGACACAAAGGAGAGAGATGAGAGTTACTTCACCGGTGCTACTCTCGCCTAAAATTTGGAACCGTGTCACAAAATTTCCCTGTGGTTAAGAAGTTTGCAACCATGATGATCAACGACAAGCCCTACTACAAGATCTACCGACATGCTGAAAATCATTATATTCCTTATGATCGTAGAGTGGACTCTAATGGAAAAAGGAATATGGTGAAGACATTGATAGTAGAGTCTGTTCACTCTACCACTGATGATGATCAATTCTAGAGTCAGATGTCTCTATCTGACCAAGCATAACTATCTAACATTCCTATATCCTCCCACGATTGGTACTCAACGATCTTTCAGATTGTCAACACTTTCGAAAACATGTCCAAGGATGAAGATCGTAGAGTCCAACTGCGTGTTCAAAGAAGAGACCGCCCAACCAAATGATGAAGTTTCTATGGAGCAAGAGCTAATGAAAACTCGATGAACTGATTGAGAAGATATTTCTAATCCATGAAGAATCAAAGAGGGTGACAAAGAATGAGATAATTCAGTTCAAGATAGACTCCAAGCAACTATGGCTGATGTAGCTCTCAAAATCAAAGATAGAGATCACATCTATCTAAAGGCCTTAAATGATCAGAAGGCAGATGCACTATGAGCTCAGAAAGCCAATGAAGAGCAACTACAAGCCCTCCCTGACAAGATTGACAACGTGAATTAGTCATTCTCTATACAACTTGAGTTAAGCCAACAAGAACTCAAGATTAAAGTCGGTAACTCCTCTTATCTGATGGAGCAGCTTATGTCCAACATGGAGCAGCTCTCCCAAATGATTAATGACAAAAAAGGGGTGAAAAAGAGGCATATAAAGAGGCGGAGTAAAAGGCATTCAAGAAAAGGCAAGGAGAGCAAGAGCAAACAAGAAAGGAAGATAAAGAAGAAGAAAGCAGAACAAGAAGATAGTTCATCATCCGAGGGGGAGCCAAAGGATGATGAGCCTAAGGCTGAGGGGGAGCCAGAGCCAGAACCAGAAAAAGAAGAAAGGAATAGCTCCACATCCCAGGAGGAGCAGGAGCAATGGAATCAAACAGATGAATAACTGATCAATGTACATCCTGAAACATACACGGAGCCAAAGAGGTACATCTCTAACTAGTTAGGTATGTTTCGATCCGTGATGTAAATTGTCATAGTGTATTAAATTCCATATTATTATAAATGACATTCATGATTATCTATTTTAGAAATACAGCAAATCACTGTATATAAGATTCATTCATAACATGCATATGTACTTATGGTTTTTTTCATAATCAAATAGGGGGAGATTGTCAGGAATATGCATGTAAATGATATTCCTATTTATATATGATTTGATTATGATATTTATATATATGAATGAATATGCAAGTATGCTTGCATTAAGAAAAGCTATAAAGACCTTTGATAGATAATAGAAACATATGTACAAGTACTTAGAATGAATTGATCAAATGTGTTAGGTTGATCCTACTTAAGCAAAACAGCTTTGTAAAGTCCTTAAAAAGAAATGATGTACAAGGACTATAAATATAGTAAGATCAAGTATGTTAGGTTGATCTTGTGATGCAATAGTTAGGCTTGTCTGATCATCGAGCACTGCAACAGAAATCGTAGTCTGCCAGGAGAGTCAAGGAAAACTCAAGAGCTATCGAGGCAGAATCGTAGTCTGAGAGATAGTAGATCTCAGAGTTCGTAGACTTCCAGGAGAGACGAGGAAGGATCGTAGTGTGTGTCGAGAGAACTTCTTCAGTACCATAGTCACGAGGAAGTCATGTTCGTAATCGTAGAGACAACCTACCCACGAGCCAACCGAGCATCCGCTAAAGCCACCAAGAATCAGAGACTACACTCGAGTCGTAGAGTCTACTAATGTCAAAGCTAATTCAAGAATCGTAGATCGCACTCGTAATCGTAGAGTCTACCGATCGATCAAAAAGGCGTAGATCGAAGTCGAGTAAGATCGATGAAGACAACAAGCACAAATCGACGTAAATCATAGTATCAAGATCTCGATCTCAAAGTCAGAGTGTCTCGCATAAACCAAAGTCAATCATAGAATGCAGAGCTAAGACCTTAACAAATGTGCTCACAAGGCCACAGTAGAATCATAGAGCAAACACGATTCTCAATAATTGAGCACTCCCAGAATATCCAAAGGAATGAAGCCTCTGGTTGGTAATGCAAAGATACATCTCACTTGAAGAAAGCCAAAGAGCACTCAACGAATGACATACAAGCTAATAGAAGATCTAAGCATCAACTCAATCAGCATCCAGATTGAGTTGAGAAGCTATTCAAGGTAAAGTCTTCCACAAGATGATCATAAGAAGACTTCAAGAATCGACCAAGGAAAGTCAAGATATATGCAGTAGTCACAAGAAGAAAGATGACAACGATACTGAAAGTAACCAGAATCGTAGTGTTTGTCAAACAAAGAAGAAACTGATGGAGTATACAAAAAGATATTGGTCATCCTCCTCAATAACAAGGCTAAAGTGATTAAGCATCGGGTCACCCATCGATGATAAGTGAACGAGATCACAAGGAGAAAGTGAAATGACACGCCACAAATCAAGTGTCTTATTATTCGTAAGGGGCCAGAGAGAAGAAAGTCAAGCCATCGCTTATTCGAGAACAAATGAGGCAAAATGTAAGTGTTAAAGCAATCGCACTAGAGAACAAAGAGGTGTTCTACACTAAAGATCAAGTGAACACTCCTCAAGATCGTAGTGTTGTTTCTACCTGTCAACAAGACACTACGATCAGTCCATGAAGACATGCATCGTAAACGTAGAGTTCGAATAGTCAAGACCAAAGCATTGGCAACCGGCTCAATCAAGGGTAATATTCTGACAAAAGCTTATTGAGAGCATCGATGCAAGGACAACCTCCGATCGAGAAATCGAAGGGTGAAATAAAGTCTTCGACCGCCCAAGATATCAAAGTGACATATCCGATAGGGAGAGGGGAAACGAGAGACTTCAGTTTCGAAAGTCGGAAAAAGATGTCATGTCACATCCGCAGCCTATACCAAATAACTCGAGATCTGCGAAGCAATTTAAATAACTTTCAACGGCTACTTTCCAACGGGAAGATTGGGAAGTAGTATAAATCAACAGAGCTTCAAAGATCAAGTGTCGCTGATGATCAAGTAGTTGCAGAATCGTTGAGTTGGTGAATGCTATTGTTGACTCTACGAGTTCCACCAAAGATCAATAGAACAAGTCTCAGTGACAGTGAGACTACCAAGGTGGAAGTGAAGCAGCTTTGAAGAAGGACTCAAATAGATCAAAGCTTCACTTAAGAAAGATGAGAATGCCACTAAAGATGGCAGCCAAGTTGAGAGCCGAGAAGGCCAAGAAGATAACATTCAGGAAAGTGCCTTAGTATAAGGAAGATCAAGAGAGCCACTCTACGAATCACCATGAACCGAAAGCTGAAAGTGAACAAGTACAGAACCATGTCTGCAAAGTATTCAAGAAGGGTTCAGGGTTTGCTAAGTGCCAAACAAAGTCTACTAAAAGCACAGAGACTTAGCAAACCTAGATGGTGATGGTGCACAGCTGATGCCAGATGAAGATGAGTAGAAAAGAGAAAAGATCAGTTGCACCAAAGAAGATGTGGTCCGGACTCGAAGCTGAAAGCAAAGAGGATCACACTAAGCTGCTAAGTACAAAATATGTTCAGAGCTTAATGACATCTTAGCAGCTCAGCACCAACAATAACAACAACTACAACAAGAAGAAGCCAGGGCATGAGGGGTCCTTGTCTGGAGGGACTAAATGAAGTTCCAAGCCAGCTGGGCTTAAAGAGTTCCTAGGGAACTAGAGAAGTTCCATGGCTACTGGCCTTGAAAAGTTCTTAGTGAACTGAAGTTCCAAGGTCACGGCCTCAAAGGAATCTTAGTGATTCGTGTGGTGCATCTTTCTTAGTGGAAATCTCGCTAGTTGAAAAACGTAAGAGTGGAGTAGAGCTTGAGTCTCCGAACCACTTAAAACCCCTTGTGTTTTTTACTTTATGTCATTTACATTACGTACATTAACCGCTATAATCGCTATGTATGTTTTAATCGCTACTTACTAAAAAGTAACTCTCTACTTAACAATGTATGTCTGATTATGAATATATCAATGAAGGGGGTCATTTACTTATTCCGCTGTGCTTGAAAAGATTCTTAAGTTTGTCATGTGCTACTTAATGAGAAATAAAACTTAATAGAGAAAAAGTATTTTGAAATTCTAAGGATATATTCAACCCCCCCCCCTTCTAGATCTATATTGTGCCTACTGGGAACTAACAGTTTGTTCGTGCTAATTCACAACTATATTGATGAATTATAGCCGGCTTATTATTCAAACTCTTTCAATCATGATATATCCTTAAATATATTTAAACTTCCTGGGAAACTTTCATGTTCACCCTTGCTATATCATGATAAACATTGCAGATTAAGGCGAATACGTCGGATGCAATGAAAGGTTAAAGACAGTTCTAGCTTAAAGTTAAAGTGTGCGATTAGATTTGTAATAGTATGATATGATAATAATGTTTTATGTTAGATAGTTTATGAATTGTGTATTAAGTGAAGGTTTTTGACCTTGGGGTAATGTGTAAAGTGTATTGTATAAACAATTTATGTTTATATCTTCCGTAATAGTTATAGAATGATTGTACCAGATCCGTGGTGATTTGGGACCCGGATTTGGGGCTGTCACAATAACCTAAACACATTATCACATAATCCGATCGGTCTATAAGACACATAAGACCTAACCTCAAGTCAAACTATTACAGTCTGAGTTGAGTTTGGTACTATTTTGACAGCCCGATTGCCTAATTATCGAGATTAATCCCAATAAGATTCTGCCTAAATACTTCACAATTATATTAAATAATTTAATCATCAGTTAAAACTATTTTTCCATAGCTCATAACAAATTATAAATAATTATTACTATTTATCATGATTTTTCAATCATTAATATCATATTTATATGATTTAAATACCACATAATTCCTTTATCATTAATATTTAATTATAATATCTCAAAGTATTTTTAATACCCTAAAATCATTTTTAAACATTTAAATGCATAATCAATTAACTGATATTAATATTAAATATTAATGTATTTCATGACAAAATATTAAAAGTTATATTTTATAACTTAGAATATTTTTATAACCCTTAAATCATTTTTATATGATTTTTAAATCATTAAAGCTAACTTTCCACAATTTATTTAATACATTTATTAAAATTATCATTAATATTAATTTATTAATGAAATTCATCACAAAATATTAAAAGTCATTAAAGAATAACTTAAAATATTTTCTCGACACTTTAATATAATTTCAAATGATTTTTAAAGTATTAAAATCATTTTAAATAATTACAATTGATATTAAAATATTAATGTTATTCATATCAAAATATTAAAATTTATTTATTATAACTTAAAATAATATTTTTTTTATATTAAAAAAACTTTATTATGAATTTCTAATATTTATTTTCTATTTATTCCATAATTTTCGTCTAATGTTGGGGTCCTCCACAGAAACGTTTGTAGACAAAAATCTACAAGTCTGATTTGGGCCCACTTAGTATCGTTAGAATAGTGACTTCCCGAGCTACGTTTTAGGCTCAAGAAACAGTCCATTTGGCCTAGTATAGCACCCTGAAAATAGGTCACTACCGACTGACCATTACATGCCTTGTAAATATTTTTAGTTTTAGAGTCTTTTATAGAAACGCTTGTATTATGAGATCCACAACTCCGATTGAGAACCAATTAAAAACACCAAATTCCAATCTGTCTAGGTCCCAAAAATCAGGCCCAAAGTGACTGGTTAGTAAGTTTTTTTTTTCAACAGTTGGTTTATTTTTCAAATTTTGGGTCCTTAACGGAAACGGTTTTAAAACGAAATCTACAAATCGGATTTAGGTCAAATAGGTATCGTTGGATTCATACTTTCCTGAACTACAGTTTCCATGTATCAAACATCCATTTTGATTCTGTTTTGGTCCCAGAAAAATGGACAAAAGTGACTGATCAGTAGCTTGTGTTCAACAGTTAGGGTAGTTTGGGATTTAATTCATAACTTGTTCATTTGTTAACATATTTGAGTGATTCCAAAGGGGTTTTGCCCTTAACTCATGTATCTAGCATGCTAATATGTTTTAAACCATTTACCATAGGAACCCAAAGAATCTAACATAAAAATATTTATAGCATACAAAGAAAAGCTTTTTCTTAAACCTTTTAGTACCAAACTTGATTTTCTCACTTTGGATCTAACTTTTGTTTTCAAAAATACTTTGATACACATATAAAATACCAATACTCATGTAAATCATGAGTTTTTAAAGATCAAAAACAAAATTTACTTGGTTTATAAAGATCTAACAAAAGAGAACACAAAAATTGAAAATTTTTAATTTTTTACCTTTTTCTTCTTGGAAGCCTTCTTGATCCTTCAAAGTAGCGTATGTGTTTAAGTTGTATGAAGATCCAAGACCCCTCTTAGACTCCCTATAACTACCAAAATATGCATCCCCCTTTCTCTCTCTATTTATTTTGTTTTGTTTTTCTTTTCTTAGCAACTTGGAAAGAGAGAGGAAATGAGAGAGAAAAGTGAAGAATTTGATTTTTGTTTAGTGTAATAATGCAAGGAATGTATCTAACCATTAGTTTACTTGCTAGCCTTGGATTACTTGCACATGTGAATAACCAAGTGATGAGTCACCAAAGATTTGGCAAATCTTTTACTTAAAAAGTAAGTAAAAGGGTATTTTTGTCATTTTGCACCCACTAAGGGTACTTTTGTAATTTCCAATTCAAATTTTAGGGTAATTTAGTCATTTATGTGATGGATATAGACACATGGCAAATCTTGGTGATGAGTCACCAAGATTTGTATTTATCTTTTGTTAAAAGATAAGCTTGAGGGTATTTTGGTCTTTTTACCCCTACTAAGGGTATTTTAGTAATTTCCATATTATCCATGGGGTTATTTTAGTCATTTCAAATACTTCCCTAATATTTTTACTCCTTAAATTTTGACTATAAGTATTAGGGTTCCCTAATTAGATTTTAGGGTTTCAAAATTAAAATCAGGGTTTACCGATTAGGGTTTGATAATCTGGGTTAGGGTTTCTTAATCCTCATTAAAATTCTCTGATAGAATTTTATAATTTATCCTACATCTACATACCTATTATAATATTCAGTATCACAACTTCTTATTGATAACCCTAATTAGAGTTAGGATTTATTTATCAGGGTTCAAGTTTCCTGAATTGAAAATTAGGATTTTCCAATAGTTAATTAGGGTTTATCAATCACATATTAAGGCTTCTTATGTGATGCCCCCAAATCCAGGTCCCTTCGAACCTCGGATTCGGTCCGCCACGATACTACTATCGTCAAACTATTTATATCTTTTATTCATATCTTAATGAATATAACTTTGCTTATTATAATTTAGAAAATAAATTCTTTCCATTTTCAGGATCTGTAAAATGCCCCCAAACTTTTATAAGTTTCTAATCTTGGTCATTTACCATTCCTGTCTTATATCATATTCGATGTTATAAAAATATGCAAAATAATTTAAACTTTTTCAATCTCCTTAAAAATAAATCTTTTATTGATATCTTAACTTGAATCAATTACATATCCTTGAATCAATTTATGTTATGATTCATTTTATTCGAATTTCTGTATAAATCTTTACATCTCGATTCGAATTCCTCTATGTATCACATAGTACAAATTAACTTGTATTACACATCGTAAACTACTATTATGTACATCTACTAGAACCTAAACATGGTTCAAGAGCATCTAGTTAAATAATAAGTCAATCTCCTTCGATACTATTGAACTTTATCAAACAAGTAGCATGCAATCCTTATCGTGAGTCCTTAACTTGCCAAAGTGGTTATTTGCAAGGGTGAGCTCGATAGCCCAGCAATTCTAATAGTTTTCATGCAGCATATAATAGCATATTCAGTTCATCCATTCATAATCAATTAATATTTACTACGCATGTTACTTCTCACATAACATGCATAAAGATTTACTTCACAAGCATATCATCAAATATCAACTTTCAACTTTCATACATATTTCATATACATTGCATATATATACATCAACATTTGAATAGCATAATATAGCTTAACTAACAGTTATCAAATTCATATATCAAATAGGAACTGAAAGACTTGCCTGATTCGTAGTTTATCAACTACGACGTAACTTCTTAAAGCTTATCTGCACTGCGTGTATTCCTACACAGTTATATAATCATGGATTCATATCCATTAGTCATACATTTCATACGTTCTTAATATAACAATAAATATTACATTGTTTCCTAACTAGGTTTGTAAAACCTTCATTTCACTTTCTCATCATACTCTTAGAATAGCTAGGTATGTATATGTGAGACCCCAGATTTTATGAATAAAGATTTAAATTTCTCGAAATATTTTTTTTTAATATTATAGAATGAATTTGATATAATGTTATAGTTGTAAGTAATATTTATAAATTTTGCAAAGTATGCAATTTATTATATAATATTCGATTAATTTGGAGAATATTCGCTTTAACAGGAATACTGCATGCGATGACACAATCATCAATGGACCCTTACAACGGAATTATTGTTTGGATTGAGAAATGACAAAATATTTTATGAAAATAACGGCGGAAGTTTTACTGTTAATCGTTGAAACACCCGGTGTTAAAAGTACAGAATACGCTGCATGGTTGCATAGTAGCACCTGGTATTGATTATTGATGCTTACGTGAGAAGTCACCGCTTTTGTTCAATTATTGCTACAATGAATTATTCCATAGTATCTCACGTTATTTGATTCAATTATTGCTCAGATTTTATATATTATTAAATCAATAATTGAGATGACAGAGTTATTAATATTATTATTTGCAATATTAACGATGTCTAGAAGTTCCGCCAAGGAGAGGTTTGGTCACCTAATCAAGGCGCCAATAGGGAGAAATCCTTATTGAAAGCCCTCTTTCCGGGAACGACTTCAGTCGATTAATATTGTGAATTATAATAATGATGATAAATGTTGTTAAATATATTGAGGTGTCTTTTTATGAAGTCATTTAAGTTTATATATATATATATATATATATATATATATATATATATATATATATATATATATATATATATATATATATATATATATATATAAATTTTGTTTTATTAGTATTATTAATGTAATAAAATGTAAAAGCTTTTATATAAAACATAATACTTTTATAAAGTTATTTGTTTTATTAGACTATAAATAGAATATATTATATTCTATTACGCATAGTGTTTTGCATAGTAAAATCTTTTTATATAAAATGTAATACTTTTATAAAGTTATTTGTTTTATTGTACAATAATTAGAATACATTATATTTTATTATGCATGGTGTTTGCATAATGTCTCAGATAGTATTTGCATAGTAAAATCTTTTTATATAAAATGTAATACTTTTATAAAGTTATTTGTTTTATTAGACAATAATTAGAATATATTATATTTTATTATGCATAGTGCTCGCATAGTGTTTTCATAGTAAAATCTTTTTTATATAAAATGTAATTCTTTTATAAAGTTATTTGTTTTATTAGACTATAAATATAATATATTTTATTTTATTTAAAAGATTTTGTTTTATTAGAATATTTTATTAATAATTTATAAGTAAATCAATAAGACCGTCCCGCTTAAAAGTAAATCAACTGGACTGTTCATGAATTAATTACTATTTAGTCCATTCTCCTATAAATAAAGCTCATTCCTTCATTATTTCTTACTTAATTCACTAAAACTCTAGAGAGAGAAACTATAGAGAGAAAGAAGAAAAGTATTCGCTACTTCACTACTCCTATAGCCGCTTTCTTCTAAGGTAAGGGGTATTATTTCTTTCATATTCATGAAGAGAACTTCATTATTCCATTCTTTATTATTCTCATGGAATAACTCAGATATCACGCCGGGCTACCCTATACTTGGTGAAATTCTTCTCGTTATTCCATTCTTTATCATTATGTTGGAATAACTGCTCATGTGAAGTACCGCATACATGGTGAAATTCTTTTGTTATTCCATTCTTTATTATTCTGTTGAATAATATGTACACGCTTGCTACCCTATACTTGGTGAAATTCTTCATTATTCCATTCTTTATCATTATGTTGAATAACTCGCCTGCGCGTAAGTACCGCATACATGGTGAAATTCCTTCCGTTATTCCATTCTTTATTATTCTTTGTTGAACATCCCGTTCGCCATGCGTTACGCATGACCTAGTTCCGTTATTTATTATTATGTTGGAATATCCTGTCGGTGCGTATTACGCCTAACCTGGTTCCATTAATTATTATTCTATTGGAATAACCCGTCTGTGCGGTCTATCGCATGCATGGTGATTTTTGTTGTTATTCCATTCTTTATTATTTTGTTTGAATATCTTGTCGGTGCGAATTTCGCTTGACCTGGTTCCGTTATTTATTATTCTGTTAGAATAACATGTCTGTGCGGTCTATCGCATGCCTGGTGATTTCTTTTGTTATTCCATTCTTTATTATACTCATTTGGTTAAAGTTTTGACTTCTATACTCCATGAAATTAGTGGAATATCCTTGATATTTGCGTTTCATCTAGTATCTTTTCATGGAAATATTCTTCTGAGCATTCTTGAATTTTACTCTATAAAAAAGTATCATGTTGACAATTTGGACGTTATTAGTTCATGGATAAATTAATTCTTAAACTTGTTTTATTGAATTCTTATATCATTGTCATTATCCTCATGTTTATATTATGTTGAAAGTCATCTCGTGGCTCAGTGGTGCATAGATGGACTTGGTATGATTATGACCAGGGATTAATCGGTATAATCATAACCGTAATGTTACAAATGATGTGGTAAAAGTCCTTATTGGTCCGTAGTGCATTGATGGACAGTTGTTGGCATGATCATGACCATTGATGAATACACGAATATCCTTAGCACGTAGTGCATTGATAATTTGTGGTTGTGATACTAATGAATATCTTTGGCCGTAGTGCATGGATGATGTGGATTATTTATTAAGCTGAGTCTCAGCGATAAAAGTGACGAAAAATGGTTTAAATCATAAAAGATAGTAGATTTTATTCTCTACTTGACTCTTTAAATGGATTGCTTGTTCCGCTGCAGTTAAACTTGATATTTGTTATATTTTATCAGTTTAACATTGTTGAAGACTAATGATAATTTATTCTGCATTATCTTAGTCATAATATTTCTTCTTGGGCTAGTTGAGCTCACCTTTTCTTTCACCGTTTCTTGTGATATGAGAACGTAGGCGGGACTAGCTCTGGGAACTAGTAATAACAGTCCAAATGATAGCATTAGTAGTCCTCACTATTCTATGAAATAGTGTGACAACAAATATAATGAGGACTCCATTGAGTGTGGATATTGTCTAGATGACAATATTCTTATTAAAACTCTCAGTTTATGTTTTGTCATATTTTACACGACAGTTGTATTATTAAGTTGTATTTATATTTTGTACCATGTATCTAGTGACCCAAGATGGGTGATGTATACCCATTTTGGGGGCGTCACAGTATAGGTATATCTTAACCATCCATTCTTGACATCAACATTCATATACATTTATCACACACTGACTCGCTATGTGTTTGACACATATTTAAAGTTTATAGATACGTGATCTACGTCGTTCATTATCAAACTACTTAGTTCCATAATAATTTATTTCAATCAATAAATCTTAACAACTTTCTTTAACAAGATTCAATGATATAAGCTTTTAAACCATATATTTTTACTAGTAAGCCTCTAATTTCATGCTCATATATATCTATCTCATTTATATAGTCATAGCATAGTTCATACTTTTAAAACATGCTTAAATAACTTATGTCATGCTTGACTAGTTGAGTGCACATATCATTCATGTTCAAATGCATAGACAACTCTATCATGCATGCTTTCTTATAAGGTCATAATGCAAGTAATACCATGCTCATCAAAGTTAGTTTCTAAAACTTTTAAATTTCTCTTTAAAACACATACTAAATCGAGCTTGACAACCTTTTATGTGCAATATATCTTGAAATTACATTCATTGTCCATCCGCGCACATAACTAGGCCACAATCACATGTTCCCAAAGTCGAAACCTAAAAGACACAAAGTTCGTCAAGTTTAGTTTTCAAAACGTCAAGTTTTTCTTTCAAAACACTTTAAACCAAGCTATATCAATCTAGTATATGAAATGTAACTTTAAATCATATGTCATATTTGTACATATTTCTCTCTATGTCAAAATACAACCACTTTATTCTTTAATACTTAGTTAACAAAAGATAATGGAGTTTGCCTTTGAAATCATTTTATCATGAATGATGTAGTATAGCACATATAAGATAACTTTTAAAACTCTTATCATAAGTAATTAAGTCATGTTAACATCTTCTCAAGTTCAGAACCTACCTCATGTATCATTCATGCACCTTAGTTCTAATATATCAAGTTTTTCTGGAAAACTTCTCTAATACAAGGTCTAACAATTTTGATCATGAACAAGGACACTATAAACATCATATCATGCTCATTTATATTTGAACTCAATAATGTATATAAACCACTAAGTTCAGAACTTGTAGAACATAAGTTTCCACAATGTTTGTTTTCAAAATCTTTAAGTCTCTTTTCAAAACACATACTAAGTCATGCTAATGCTATCTATTATGAACAAGGAAATCTTATATGTCATGTCTATTATCATGCATTTTCATGTTATATCACTTAGAATAACATATTCTATCGTCGGGAGCACTATACTTGTGTATGTGCTCGTTCGACGACCTCCAATCGCCTCTGAATACGTAATAGTCACAAAGATGACTATTTTGAGCCTTCCTAACAACCTCAAATTGAAAACATTAAAGAACAAAAGTTGTAGGTCTATTCGTCCTTGTTCTGGATCATCTTGAATCACCTCAATCAGAGTTCGTATGAAAACATTATGGCCGTTTTACCAAAAAACAGTATAAAATCACCATTGAGGACACACTTCTCAATCGGGTTGGAGTTTTGTTTTAAAATAGCCCGTCAAGGGCCTAGTACAACAGAAATGAAAATTTTCCTTTCCCCTGCTATGAGCTATCATGCCAAACTTCTTTCTAACCTTCATAATTTGAGTTATACATGTCCAAATTAGTTCATCTTCGATTTTATGGGTTTGTAACTCATAAAACTACAACATACCAAATACCCATCAACTAACATAAACATTAACTAACCCCAATATGAATTTACAACTCATGTTCATACTAATTGTTCATGTTTTGACAATTTAGCGAATTCATTCACTACGAATTCGTTTCTCAACCAATTTGGTTCATTTAACTTTCGTTGTTTTCGCTTTTGACTATATTAAAAATATCTAACAACAATTCATGGATTATAACAATCCTTAGCCATCAATTTTGTGATTCAAAAGTTACTTTTTGTTGTTATTTCTAAGGAATTCAAGACATAGGAATCAAAAGCATAAACATTAGATTCATTACCTCTTAATGGCTTCAATTTGCTATCTATAGTACTCCAAACCTTTGCTTGCTCTCAATACTACTGAACTTCCAAGTCTTTATAACACTTGTATTCTTTCAATTCCACACTAGCAATTCTCAGCAATGAAATTAGAAAAGGAGAGTTCATACTTATAGGAAAATCAATACACAGCAATGCCATCTCTCACTAAATTAAACTCATGGATGAAAGGATTACTTGAAGGTTAAGAAGGAGTTGTTGGATGTTATTTGAAATTCATCATGACCACCACTCCCCCATAATCATCATCTAGGAAGCTTGAAAGAAGAAAAGAGGAATAGGCCCTAGCCTTTTTGCCACACACGTGATTGAGAAATGAGGGCAATTGGACACAAATTTTGGGACAATTTCCAAATACTCAGCATTTAGACAACCACTATTAGCATACATGGGTTATTTGATATTTGTTCCTAAATTAGCATACACACCCAATCATACATTACGCATAGAAATTATATAATCCATGTACATTTGTTTATTTTAAATAATATTTTAATTGGGCTAATTATAAAATAGTTGGATATTCCCAATCCATCATTTTCCATAAAATTTATCATCTCAAATATACTCAATTATCATAATGATAATTAATATCAACTATTTATAAACTCACCATTTATTTTCTTTTAATACTTCCCATTAAATCTCCTTTGATTTATCTTCCTAGCTATGCCACAATAAGACCTAATTATGTGAACTTAGTAATTAATAGTTCACAACCTTATAATGTAATCTCACAAAATAATATTATTCTTAACATTACATCTTATAATATGGTCATGGAAGTGGTCCATTGCACCATATTACATTTTATTATCTCACTTGTACATAATGCTAACATACAAGCCTTTATACGTATATATTCATATACTTCCTATATTATATAGATACCATTGACGTGTCCCACTTTATTTCATATCATATAGATGTAGTTACTATATGATATAAAATCATTGCACATACAAATTAATTCCTTCAATTATTCATTCATTAAATTATTTAATGAATGCTTATTCTATCACTTTGCCACTCTAGGCATATCACACAAGCTTACATTAAGCTTATTACTTATTCTCATTACTTATTCATTTCCCACCACATTACTATAATCAAAATTATGTATTTCATTATAACATAACATAAGATGTTTTATCATGTTTTCTAAATATAGGAACTAATCATAATAAAACGATTTAATCATTTTCTCAAGATATTATTCTTAATATAATATCTATATATTATTAAAATATTTACATGCACGACACACGTACGCACTATATATAGAAAATAAGTTTATTTCCTATCATGATAAATTGTTTCCATCATCTTATATAGCAAATATGTTTTGATATATTTACCATATTACTTAATCACACACATTATCTCGTACAAAGATATACAAGGTAATATCAAAATAATATTTCCCCTTTTATTAAAATAATCAAATGCTAGAATTTATTTTAATATCCTTTAGTAAAAATATACTATAATTATTTCTCTTTCCTTTCTATAAATTGTCCCAACATAATTTCTTTAATCTATACATTTAACCATATCTCAATATTAATCAATAAATCTTTAACCAATATTTATCTAAAGATATATCAATTTTCTTCTCTCGTCCACAACTTACATATATACAAATCTAAACCTAGCACACATCGAGTCTTTAATAGTATTCAATATAGTACACTGAGTGGTTTCCCACAAACAACCAACAAATTAGTTTTTCGTCTCGTCTACACTATTTTCACAGTGAGTTACATCGGTTACTAATTCGTATATACCTCCGCTCTCTAAAGGAATCGTTTAGCCCAGTTCCTATACTTCCACCATTAAAGGGTACGGTTGCACTGTCTTAGACTTGATACTTACTCGTACATACTCAAGAAATTGGTGATTATCAAAGATATTTAATGTCACCAACTTACTCTAATAAAATAATTTCACATAAATTATTTAATATCGATAGATAAATTTCTATCCATCTTTTTTACTTCAAATAACTCACCTCTTTAATAAATAACAAATATATAATAATAATATAGTTATTAAACACAGAAATCACTTATTGCATAGTTTATATTACCCCATGCAACGCAATACCACATACCTCACAACGCATATATATTTATTCTTATTTGAACCCTTCACATGCCTTAAGAATTTTATTTACTAAATTCTTATTTTAATATTTTCTAAAAATTTGGGTTCTTACATCCTCTCCCCCTTACAAGGATTCCATCCTCGGAATCACCGAAACCGCCTCTACTCGGCGCTATTCCGAATATTACATATTCTTTTTGAATAATTTTATCCATTCTCTTTTCGGAAGTTTTATTATAACTTTCTCACTTGCATTCTACCACATTCTCCTTTCTAAGGAACATTCTACTTACTACATTCATCCTTTAGAAGAATAAAAATCTTCCACGATTTTTCAATAATCGGGAAGTAGTATGAATAACTAAGATTCTAAATTATGCTGAGGGGTCACAAGACCGTGAACTCTTCTCTAGGTTTACTAGTGCTTCAACACAATCCTTCACACTGCAAACCAGAGTGTTTATTAATCACAAAGATTGAAAACACCCTCTAAACGTACACTAGGTGGGTAGCCTATTGTACCAGTACGTTGGGCCGCAATGTAGTGTTTTGTAATGACTATATGCGTTACGCTCGGAACCATTGTCCTTGAAAACATGTCCCCTTATGGGTTATTCACCTCAGCTTTTCAACATCTGAATCCGCACCAGAGCAATCTAGTTTGGCATAAATACTCAAGAATGATTGAATTCCATAAATATTTTTCAACATTCGTCTAGACGAATCAAATAGCTTAGACTTTTAACAACTTGGACATCAATCAAAATAATTTGGCCAACTTAATTGACATTCTTCATAATTTAAAAAAAAACCAAAAATTCTTTTATGACGTCATGATACCGTACCATATTAGTAGTACGTTCAGGATTCTGCCATCATGTGACTTTGTTATATTACATCATACCATAGTGGGCTGACTATCTTTCGATCACAACCAACACTAGGTTCAATTGCATTGATGATTCCATCGTTTACCATTTTCAACACCATATCAAATGATGCACATGGTAAGAAATAAATTTTGAAAATTTTCAAATCATTTTTGTCTTAGCCGAAACAATTAGCATAGACATAAGAATAAAGGTATTGTTTTTTAAACATCATTGGTTCAATTACATGATCCAATGTTTTTCAAGAAAACAGAAGTGCAAACATCAACACGAAGTCAATAAATTTTTGAAAATCTAACAGAGCTAGAAGATTTAGAAAATTTATGTTTCTCCATCAAATTCGATCTTTACTATATTGCTTCATTCTACCAATGTTCAACACCATCAATGCTCACTATGCAAAAATTTCTAATTTCGTAACATATATATACCCGATATAGTTCATCAAACTTACCCCGCTTTGGAAATCCAGGAACTTGCCATAATCATATGAGTTTAGAAACTTACCCTAGTCAGACCATAGGCGTCCATTCACTGAGGGGTTCAAAAACATTTCATATAATTATGAGTCACGAACATACCATAAGTATGAGCTTTAAGAACTGACAACTTAACCTTATATTCTCTAACTATAACCTATCTATCTGTTATACATGTAATGACCGTGAACTTTTAAACTCCTTATTAATTAAATATGTGATTTAATTTTTAATGAGTTAGTTTTGTGAGTTTATTTAAACCTTATGTGGTTATGTGAATTTATGAAATGATTAAAGGGAGTCACTAATAGTTTATTTAAATTAGTGGACTAGCCCTGAGATTCTAATATGAAAGACTTGATAAGATTATTAATTAAATATTCAATTTATTTGAATATAGTAGCAAGAGTTGAACATATTGATTAATTGCAATTATGAGTAATTAATTGATAATGTGTTAATTAATAATTATTATGAATAAATAATAATTAACGTAAAAGATTAATAATTTATAAAATGATTATATGTTTACTTGATTAATTTGTGCAATATAGTAAACATTTATTATATGGTAGTTAACTATATATTTTATATAAGTACAAGGTGGCACATTAATATGTATATATATATATACACACACACTATATAGTAAGAGTTATTTGCATTCATGTGAGTAACATAATAATATTGTTATATGATATGAAGTGTGTGTGTGTAAACATTCATGTATATCCTATTGACATATAATAATATAAATTGTTAAATTAATAATGATTTCATTAAGTTATTATGATAATAACAGTCATGGTAATTGAAAATGTACATGAATTATATGTATGTGCACTACATGATACCTTGTAATTGGGAAATACATTGTATGCCCTTTAAATCATTATAACCTATGTTATGTGAAATGAATTGTGCATACATATTTTATAACCAAAGTTAATATTATGTGTATATATGGTATAAGCCAATTGTTGCATTTCATTGTTTGCAAATGCTAGGATTTCTTTGTCCCATAATTAGAGTCCCATTTCTTTCTTCCCACGTGAATAAGCTAGCAAGCCTAGCCTAGCCTAGCTTCATCTCAAATTCATCAAACCTAGATCAATTAGTAGATGGGGAATGGGATTCATGAGTGAATTCACCAACTCTCTCTTAACCATTATGCATTCTTGAAATCCTTTGGTTTGATTTAGGAGGTAACTCCATTATCTAGATAACCATTCTTCTCTAAATGAGACCTTCACCTTCCTTGTTGTAATTGTTGAGGATTATTTGGTAAGGAGCTTATATAGAGTGAGTATATTGTTTTAAAACCAGCTGAATTGAGTCACAAAGGTATAAATTCCATTCCCATTCTTCATTTTTGATAAATTGTTTAATGGGTTGTGTGACACCCCTAAATCCGGTACTTCCATTTCCACATGATTTGGTGTTCACTGTACAAACATCATCTATCTATCTACCCATAAATAAAATGCAAACCATACAATAGATAGAAATAATAATAAAATCTCTCCCCTTATGGGGTTACATCAACTGAATAATAATAAATCCCAGGTTACTCTAACATTAAAACATCTGTGCGGAAAACATAAACAAATAAGTCTTAGTAACATCAATTCTAATTACATCACATAATCACATTAATAAAACAGTCTTCATTACTTGCTAATCTTGCCTTTGCCCTTACTAGTGGAAGGTTCATCTACTCTTTCGTTCTTAACTGCAATGTTATTATTACGCAAGAGTGAGCACGATTGCCCACAAGTATAACAATATAACAATGAATAATAACATGCGAGAGAAATAATAACTTCTGATATAAAGCTCAACTTTTGAATCAAGAATGGATAACAAGAATCAAAAGAAATTCTGAGGGTCATAAGACCTTGAACTATGTCCTAGGTTGTCAAGTGTTTATACTTGAAACCTTTAATAGTCATAAGACTATGGACTCTTCTTCTCGTACTTAGGGGGATCATCCCTTAGTACCATACTGTGCACAATATCTTAACGCTAAAGCGTAATAATCCCCTCTACAGGGTTTTTCATCTCAGTTTGACATTCAAGTCCGCACCAAAGGAAGTTTGGTTTGGATAATTCATCAAGGGATTCTGAAATTTAGAACGCTCATCAACTATGGACTAGTCGAATCAATAAGGGTTCGCTAGTCTAACAAGGTTTAACAATGAATGATTATTTAACTTGAATAACATCTAAAAAGGTATACAATAGAATAATTATTGTATAACAACATCATGCTTGAAGATTGATAACTTTAATATATAAGACAGGCTTGATCAATAATAATGAGAACTTGCTCAATATCGAAAGATGAATTAATCAACTTATATAACAATAACAAGTAGGGTTAGAAAACTTGCTCAACGAAAGTTTAGGGTAAGAAACTTGCTCAACGTAAATGTAGAGTTAGAAAACTTGCTCAACTAAAGTTTAGGGTAAGAAACTTGCTCAACGTAAATGTAGAGTTAGAAAACTTGCTCAATGTAACAAGATAAGGTTTAGAAACTTGCCTCGTGCGTAGATTACACGTTAATAAAACTTGTTCTTTGAATTAAATCCTATATATCATTCATGTTCACAACACCAATCAATTATCACGTAATAAACATCACAAGTTTATTCTTTGTCTAACTCGATTTCATGACTATACTTAGTCAATTACTACATTATTGTCAAAAATTAAGACTTCACAAACAATAAGGTAACTATGCATTTGATCATTCAGTTCACACGTAATTGTGTTATAGACATGTTAAGAATTTATTTTAACATCTCATTATAGGTCTAACAAGTCTTTATATTCATTAGACTTAGTTACTAACTCATTTCTATACTTGAACATTAAAAATTTGCATTTTCTAGATTATTCTCGCTAAGTGGCTATGCTACCACCACTTTTTAATCTTAGTTTCATGCATAAGTACTATTATGTCATTGACAAGAGAAATGAATCGAGTTGAGCCATGGCATGAGACTCAGCCTCGATTCTGCAATTCAAAAATTATGTAACACGACTAAAACTTTCCAATCAACTTATTTTTACACAAATTTAGACATACGCACATGCTAGAATTCATAAATAATCAATACTTAACATCTATGGAGTGATTTTCACCCATTAAAACACATAGTCACAGAATTAAAGCATGCAAATTGGACTGTTCTTGATGTTCTTGAACAAAAACATGGATTTTAATGCTATGGATTCGTTATAAAGCCAAATCCAACCATTCAAGTTTCATTTTGTTCATTTTAACATGCATAATCATATCAATGTGTGAATTTTGCAAAATAAATTATATTTGACATATAAAAATCACGTATAAGGCCATATGGCCATATAACATACTCAAATCTTTTTATCATATAATTTCATGAAATCAAGATATGGAAACCCATATAATATATATAAAACATAATTGTGATGTTATATATTAACACATAATCACATAATTGTTACCCTTTCCAACTACGTAAACTTTACGTAAAACTTAGGCCATATTCATGAAAACTTAAAAAGACGTAAAATAGAATTTGGGTTGCAGAGAATTACCCAAAGCGTAAAGCGAGATTAGTGTGTGAATGAATTCCTTCTAAACTCTTCTTCAATCTCAATTCTCCCTCAACACTTCTCAATCTCTCTCTAAAACTCTCTCTGTTTCTATTTTTTCTAGACTTAGGAAAAATGAAGAAGAAGGCGTAATAAAGAAAATCAATCGACGTTGTTATTGTGGGCCACTCCGATCATGGGTAACTTCCCTCAACTCCCATTAAGGCCATGTTTGGCTAGCATACTAGGTTTCAAAACCCATTATTTTAATAAAACCTTATCATATAGTTTAAAAAAAATGTCACATCCATTATAAAATAAATCAAATATCTAGTTTAATTTACTTTAAATAAAATATAATAATTTCTCATTAATACACATAGTCACATAATTCAAATTCTCTTTGATTAATAATGTCAAATTATTAAATCTCTAATTAACAATTAAATTAATTAAAATAACATAGGCTTATTAAATATTTCTTTTAATTCAATAAGCTCACATAATCACATACTTCGAATAATAAAAATTCTCCACATTAAATTAATAAATGTAACACATATAATTAAATTACTCTATCACAACTTCATCAATTAATTATTTAATCTAATAATTAATTCATCAAAAAATATTTATTCAATCAAATAAATATTAAAATTAAATTACAAAATTACGGTTGTCACATCTTTCCCCTCTTAAAAGGATTCTGTCCCCAGAATCATAACTCAAATAAGTCGTCCCGTTACAGGTTGATTCTTTGAATTAGCATGACTTAGCATACTAGCATTATGTTAGGATGTATGTGTATATACATAGAACCTGTAATAATGGTTGCGAACATGTTTTAATCAAGAGAAATCAGAGTTGGTTATGCTCTATGTAATGCAGCACCCATCGCTTCTGGTCTCGACACGGCAATTGCGCCCTAATTAGATTAGGGGGTGCGGCAATTGCTACCATAACCCAAACTTAGTTTCTTTTTCTGGCATGGCGCAGCTGCGCCCTAAGTGTACTAGGGTGCAGCGTAGCTACGCCAGACCTGATGTGTTCTATTATGTTTCTGTTGTGCTAACTTGTTAGTACATGGTTAGAGCAAGCTTGTAAACTGTTGTAGCACACACACACATAAGCATGTGTATGTAGTATGAACAAGTATAACCATGTTAGTACCTACAATGGACACAACACTTGTGGTCTTGAAATGAGATTTATGATTTCAAAAGTAAACTTTGTCATGAACACATCATGTGAGCATTCTAACTTTATGAGTAAGATAATATGGTTTATATTGACATGAAATGAAAGACTAAAGTGATTCAACACACTAGCATACATGATTGAAAGATTAAACTATTTCAAAGATAAGAAATTTAAGACTTTTTAAAGTAAACTTGACCAAGACTTTTATCTTGTAAGTTCTAACCATTTGAGCATACATATGTGACTTTAATATATGTTGTAAATGCATTAGAGTTATATGCTAATATGCCTTGTATATGCTAAGTTAACTTAGAGTAAAATTCAAAGAAAATTAGAATGAGAAAGCTAATGTCATCAAGAAATGAGTAAAGTATGTTATGACCATGCAAGCATGTATATTAGGACTCATTATGCCTATAGATATATTGGCATGAACATCGTTTGGTTAATGTATGGTTTTCACTTATTCACACATAGTCATGAAAGGGAAATTTCTAAAATATTAACTATGTGAGTAAAGTATACATGTGCTGTCTATATACAAGCATAACTACTGAGTATTGAATGATCAAGTTGTAAGGCACAAATGATTACATGACCTTTTTATGTTTTAATGACATATATATAAATTGTAAGTTAAACTTGCGGTAATGAATTCAAGTATGGTCATGTGTTATATGTGAAACTCTAGCATGTATGTATGTTAAAATATATGTGTAATTGGTGTGTTAGAGTTGGACTAAAGTCAGGAGAGTAGAAGCACAACCTTAGTGCGCCGAGGGACAACGTGTCATACTGCTCCCTAAGCTTTAGATAGGCAAAGCGCTCGCGTCAAATCTGTAGTCTTGAATAGATTCGCATTTTGTCCAAGTTTTAAGGCATGTTTATATGATTACTTTACCTTGTAATGTATGACCAATATGCTTTGTAAGAAGCATGCTATGTGATGACTCTATTCTTTTAAGTGTAGACTCATAATAGTTTGCACATACTAATTGAAATGATCGATGTGATAACGTTAGGTCGTTTCAACGCAAGTAATTAAAGCTAGAATTAATTGTAGCTGAGAAAATAGGCAAGTTCCCTAACCTTACTTTTATTGTGCAAGTTTACCTAAACTTACTCCAATTATTATTGAGCAAGTTTCCTAACTTACACTAACTTTGGATTTTGTGCAAGTTCTTGAATTTCATACGATTCGTATGTTGAATGCAAGTTCCCTAAACTTACTCCAATTATTATTGAGCAAGTTTCCTTGAACTTCACTCTTTGATTGTGCAAGTTCCTTAATTCTTACTCTTTTACTTGAGCAAGTATTCCAACACTATTTTATTGTGTTGCAAGTTTCTAAACTTACACAACTTTAAGTTTTTGAAAGTTTCATATCCATCTCATATTGTATTGAGCATGTTATTGTTGAATTGAAAGTTATTCATTTAAGCTTGAATCTTATTTCCAAGCATGTTGTTAAGTGGTTTAATTACCTTAAAATTATTCCACATCGATATTATTGATATTCGCACTTAGTGCACTTGAGTTCTTACAGTCTTGGACTTGTACATCATTTAAAGTTCAATAATTCTTGAACTGTGATAGATAAAGTCTAAACCTTTGTTCGGTCAGACAAGCGTATGAAGTTTTATAAAAGCTATCTAAACCAATTGATGGTAAGGATTCTTAGACTGAAAGAATACCCCTTCTATGATAGGGGAGTACCCCATGTATCTAATATAAGATATATAGAGCAGATTTAAATGTTATGTATATACATAGAGTACGTGAGGCTGATCCCCTCAAGTACTTATTCTGTAGCTAGTAACCAAAGGGTTAATTAGCTATTGATTCCATTGGAGTGTCATAGTTCAAAGTCTACTCGACTAGCAGTTATTCTAAAAGCAATCATTATCTTTGTTTATGATATTCATATTGTTGAATCCTTTAGATATTCATATTGTTGAATCCATTGCCAGATATTTTTCCATTCATCATGATATATCCTTATTGTTGTATTTAAACTTGTTGAGCAAACTTGTTGCTCATCCTTGCTATATCATGAATATATTGCAGTTAAGCCCGAGACCTCAGAGAAGGACAAGGGTAAAGAAAGATGTAGAATAGTGGCAAGGAGCAGACTTTACCTTGCACTTAGTTTAAATTATTGTTATGTGATATGAACCCTAATGATCATTTTAGGATATGTTTGTAAGATGATATTAAGGTTATCGTATCTTAGGACTAGTAACACCTTTTGAATGAATGATGTACGTTTATTATATTCCGCATTTTAGTTATCGTATGTTGTTTAGAGGTGGATATTTGTATTTTATCATGATAACCGAATCGGGGTCAGAGGACCCAGATTCAGGGGTGTCATAGGTTGATATCAAAGCTGTAGGTTATAAACGTTAGGAATGGGAAACCTAGGTTATAACCTTAGTAGAAAACTCAAGTAGAGTGTGTAAGTGATGGGTTGGGGAAATCCATCGAGCATTATTGTGATACTGAAGTTGTTTATTTAAATCAAAAATGATTAATAAACGTCTTAAACTTCTTAATGCTAACATGAATAACATATCACATAAAGCATAATAATTGTCTTCCTTTCCTAAGATCATGCCGCCTAGGAGAATTCAGCGGAATCAAAGGGAGGAAGGATCCATTAACAATAGTGGAGGGGAAAATCTTGATCCAATGTAGAACTTCATTAACCTGTTAACTGAGGCAATGCAAAACAGACCCCTGCCAGCAGTAGAGCAGCCAAGACATCACTTGGCTAGCTTGAAGGGCTTTAAATTGGTAGGACCACTGGAGTTCCGAGGAACCCTGGACCCAATTGAAGCCCAGACATGGATAGAAGAAATGGAGAAGGTGTTTGAGGTCGCATGGGTGGCCGAAGAACAGAAGACGAGTTTTACACTTTCATAATAAAAGGCGAAGCTAACTATTGGTGGAAAGCCAATAGAGGACGAGAAGACGAAGGAGTTATTCCTTGGGTTAGATTTAAGGAGCTATTCCTCGAGAATTACTTCTCAGAGAATACGCAACTGGATATGGAAGTTAAGTTTCTGGAACTGAAACAAGGTAGTATGTCTGTCGTAGAGTACGCGGTGAGATTTAACGAGTTAGCCTGATTTGCTCCACATCAGGTTGACACGGAGGCCAGGAAGGCAAGGAGGTTCGAAATAGGATTGAAACCATGGGTACAAAAGTAGTGGTTGTGTTGAAGATTAAGACTTACTCTGATCTATTGGAAAGGACTATCATTATAGAAGGAGGCAATGAAGCCATCGCTCGATTCAAACAAGAAGACAGGTCAAAAAAGGCAGAAAGGGGGACGCAGCGAAGGCAGTAACCCTAATAAGCGTAAATGGACAGAGAGCCAATCCTCTGGAAGTAATAAGTCCGGGGGAGATTCTAAGAAAAGTATGAAGTGCAATAACTATGGGAGGAGTCACTCGAGGGAGTGTATGAAGGGAAAGAGTATTTGTTATCGTTGTGGACAACCGGGGCACATGGCTCCTCAATGTCCGAATAAGCAGAAGGGAGGATGTTTCTCGTGTGGAGCCATAGACCATCAAATTAAGGACCGTCCAAAGAGAAAGGGAGATGCAGCTAACGGCAACCGCAACAACAACAACAACAATAATGGGCTGAACATTGGAGGGCCAACTAGTCAAGCCAACAGACCAATGGCACGAATGTTCAACATGACCGTACAGGATGCGGTAGAGTCTAAGGACGTTGTGACAGCACCAAATCCGAGTCCCAAATCACCACGGATCTGGTACAATCATTCTATAACTATTGCAAAAGATATAAACATAAATTGTTTATACAATACACTTTACACACTATTCCCCAAAATCGAGTAACCTTAACTTATACACAATTCATAAACTATCTAACACATAACATTATTATCAAACTATGCTATTACAAATTAACTGCACATTTTATCCCAAGCTGAACTTGGCATTAACCTTTTCCTCAGATCCGAACGCATTCATTTTTATCTCGCAATATTTTATCATGATATAAGCAAGGTGAGCATGAAAGTTGCCGAGCAAGTTTAAATTTATTTAAGGATATATCATGATTGAAAGAGTCCGAATAATAAGTCGGCTATAATTCATCAATATAGTTGAGAACTAAAGACGAACAAACTTTTGGTGACCAACAAGTATTAAACATGAACAAATATATTCTTGACCGAATTCAGAATGAAGGTTATCAGCCTTTCATACTTGACTTATACATGCAATATGTACAGAGTAAAATTCTACATGGCAATCAGCAATGATTAACCATAAGCATATCTGAATGAAACAACTCTTAGTAGTGTTAAGTAAAACTTGCTGAATCATTTGATTCTCAATTACGCATTCTATATCGCTTTATCCAAAGACCTAATATTAGTAATATAGATCTCCAATATTAGAATAATATCATCACAATATAATATTATATATATATACATAGAATAACATAAACACATAACACATAATCCTATCAAGTCAAACTATTTCAGTTTGAGTTGAAACCGACATAATTCTGTCATCCCGACGGTCTAGTCGTACAAATATCGAGTTTAAGTTCAATTAAACTCTGCCTAAATGCTTAACAATTATCTTAGATAATCATATTATAACTCAAAATAATTTTCATAGGCTTGTAATAATTTTCAGATAATTAATATCATTTATCATAATTTTTCAATCATTAATATCGTATTTAAACGAATTAAATACCACATAATTCCTTAGTCATTAATATATATTTAATATTAAATATTAATGAAAATCATAACATAATATTATAATATAATTATAATATCACAAAGTATTTTTAATACTTTAAAATCATATTTATATGATTTTAAACAATTAAATCCATTATCCAATAATTGATAAGAATATTAAAATATTAATATTTTCATGATGAAATATCAAAAGTTATATTTTATAACTTAAAATATTTTTATAACACTTAAATCATTTTTATATAATTTTTAAATCATTAATTCTATTTTTCTATAATTTATTTAATATATTTATTAATTAAATTAACTACCATTAATAATAAATTATTAATTAAATTCATCACAAAATATTAAAAGTGATCAAAAATAACTTAAAATATTTTCTAATATCATAATATAATTTTTCATGATTTTTCATGAATTAAAACCATTTTAAATAATTTATTTAATAATATAATTAAATAAATTAAATACCTTTTTATACTCCAAAAATATTAAATATTTTTGAAATATACTCAAAATAACTAAAAACTATTTTTCGTGCTTTAAAATAATTTTTCATAATTTATTATGTATTTTTAATAATTAAAATCCATTTAATACTAATTATTTAATTAATTCATTCATTTTCCGAAATTAAGTGTCACTAAAGGGCCCTATAGCGACAGAACCTTCGCTATAGGTGTTCTTGAGTGTTCTTGATGAAAACCTGAACATCCTCGCGTGATACAAGGTTCATTAGTTCGCACCAAAATTTAATACATGCTACACTTGATTTCTGGGCTTGTGTCTGTTTTAATGTTATAGTATACATGTAATACTACAACATTCAATCAATTATATGACCAAAATATAACTAAATTGATAGATCTATGCTACAGAAGTTGATGTCAGGCGTGTTCTTGAGTTTTTGGGTTTTCCAGAAACTCGAGCAGTGTGAGGGTCCCTACTTTGCATCCTTATATCTTTGATTCTAGGAATGTTTTATGTGATCTATGAATTCAAAAGTGCAGTAGAGGTGTCAGGTTACAATAACATGCTATCATTTCAGTTTAAAATCATAACACATGCAAGATCTATGCTAGTCAAACTATGTCAGAAATTTTGGCTGATGAAGATCTGGGTTTTCCAGAAAACCTTCATGAGCCATTTCAGTCAACCTAGTTTGACCAAGATTATCTATAATTCTGCTAATGATCTGGGATTTCTAGATACATCAATATGAAGTCTACATGTCACACAACAACTGTAAAACAACAACATGGCTATAACATTTAATGTATAAGATCCGATGCCCGTAAATGGTCATCGACTTTTCTGGAAATCTGGATCGCCTGTAAACCAGACTTTTGTTTTCTAATGGCAACACTGCTTGATCGATCATAACTTCAAATCTAGACACGATTCAACCCTGATTCAACTTTCAGATGAAAGCCTACATGGCACAGAACATATCCATAACATAAAACACAACAAACAAACAACAGTGAAGGATCTAAGGCCTCTGACATAAGGCTGTCAAACGAGTTTTACAAAATTTTCCAAATTTCAAAAAAAATTCTATTTCATGCACTTTGATGTTATGGATCTGGGATTTAACAACCTAGATCACTAAATGACACCTTATTACACATTTCTAAACAACAAATCACAACATCAAACATCAGATCTAAGGATTTTAAAATTTTAGGGTTTATACCACTTTGAAGCTTGAGCTTTGATTCTGATCTTGATGAACTGATAATGGAAAGCTAAAGAATGACATTAGCTTAACTTATCTCACTTTCTCACTCTATATTTTCGGATTTTAGAGAGAGAATGGCTTGGTGAAAAATGAGAAGCAAAGTAAGTAACTTTACTTACTTTTAAAAATTTTAAAAGCTTGGATTCAATGCATTTGGTTGATAAATTGTGTTTTTAGTCACATGCTAAGCTAGGGTTAGGTCTAGGGTTTGTGAACAACCACAATAAGTCAAGACCTACTCACCAACTCATTTTAGTATTGTAAAAAGGGCAAAATGGTCATTTCTATACAATTTTTATTCTAGAATTATCATTTGATGAAACCCTTAGGGTTTAACCCTTAGCTTCCCATAATTCACCTTTCTAGGCTTTCCTAATTAGGTTTTCAAAAATAGAAAATTAACATTTATAAATTGTAATTAGGATTCTATAAATATATTTAGATTTCCTAATCATACACTTAGTCTTGCTAATTAGGATTATTACTTCCTAATTAAAATTTCTAATTTAGCAATTAGGGTCAAAATTGTACATTAGAGTTTCTGACGAAACAATTAGGGTTCAAAAATTTAAAATTAGGGTTTGCTAATTAATTAAGCTTTACCCTAATTAATATTATAATTAATAGCACTTAAGCATTATAATTATCCTTTAAGTTCCCAGATTAGGATTTCAAATTCCTGTGATCCGAAGTTGTGGTTTTATCCGTATTAGGGTTTTCTAAAAATCAATTAGGGTTTCAAGTGAATCATTAGGGTTTTCCCTAATTAAGTTATAATTAATAACGTTTAAACCTTATACTAGCATTTGCATTCCCAATCTAGGGTTGTAAATTTCTGAATTAGGGTTTTGGATTCCCAGAACTGAAATTAGGGTTTCAGAACCGGTTTCTAGGGTTTCTTACCCATTGCTAAGGTTTTCTAACTGAACGTTGACGTTCTTAATAATATTATGGTTTGACATTGTTAAAATTTATCTGGTCAACCCTTGACCCTTAACCACATTCTGTACACATATAATACCATAATCACAGCACATATACACATATACACTTAATCCTGAATATCTCTCCAAAATCCTACACTGAATTTTGAAATCCTCAAAATTCCTTCCCAAAAGCATCAGACGCATACACTTATTTTCTGTCTAGGTCTAGTATTTGACCTAAAATCCAACATTTAAGATTTTAATAAATTGTCTAAATTCTCGGGTTATCACATTCATCCCTTCTTCTAAGAATTTAGTCCCCGAAATTCACCTTACACTTTACACCATACTGCTTACACCATTCACACATATCATCACATGCTAACCAATACAACACTCACAAGAGTAAGAGTTTTCAAATTGTGCTGAGGAGTCGTATAGACTATTTGTCTGTCATTTTTGCAAAGGTTTTATGGAAATTCATCCGCAAACCGTCATTACTTACTTTTACAAAGGGTGATTAACTTTGGTATGCCTGTCTCGCCAAGTAATAGTTTTATCTGTTTCTCGTCACTGCCATAGGCACAAAACTTTACCTCAGTCTTACTGGATTCCGCACCAAAATAATTTGGTGCGGGAAATTTCTTCAATGAAAACTTAGAGTTTTCATAAACATTAGTCTAAATCAATCGAATAACAGACTCATATCAATAATTCAATTCAATCAATTATTTAGGTGTAGCCAAACCTCGGATTGGCAAATTAAAATTTTGAAAACATTTTTGAGAATGACGCTATGATGTCGTCTTTCGTATTAATAAATCCGCTTTGAGGATGTCGCCATCGTATTTACTTTTGTCATAACACATCATACAATAATGGAACAACGACTTTTAGATCAAATTCGCATCTAAGTATTCCCTGTGTTTACAACTCCATCAACTTTTTATCATCTCTACACCAAAGTTATACGGGTACATGAGTGATAAATAGAATATATTTTGATATTTCAAATCATTTGCGTCTAGTCAAAATATGTAAAGATAGACTACACTTTAAACCATTTCAAAAATGATTACTTAGTCTACATATTTTTTTTAAAGCACATAGTGCGATTTAGCTTGATGTCAAAATTTCAAGTCTAAGATAGCTAGAGTTTTGGAAAACTTATGTCTTCACTAATGATCATTTGCTTAACAATCTATCTATTCCTATAATCCTCAATTCTCCATTAACACAAACTATACCCAGCTTAAATAAAATCACACTTACGAGTTCATAAGCTTGCCACAATTATATGAGTTTAAGAACTTACCCTAGTCGACCTCCTCAAGGCCCATTCATTTGGGGTTCATAAACATTTCATACAACTATGAGTCAAGAATGTCACATAAGTATGAGTTTTAAGAACTCGTATTAAACCCTATATTCTTTACCTATGACTCATCAATCATATATACACATGAGAAAGGAATCACCCTCTTAACACGATATATAGCAAATAAATAACACAACATTTCAATGATTATCATTGCCAAAAACTAAGTAGTTTTTACACCAAATATAATTCCCCGCCCATACAAGGAATCATACAACTCAGCTGCCGACATGAGTCCTCAATTGAAATCCCCACCTAATCTTAACCCCCTTCTCAATACGAATTTCATTTAATTCGTATTCATAATCCTTTTTTGAATCTGTACAATTCACACAATAATCTTGCTTTAAACTTTCCAATCATCAAATTGATTCTTTTTGATTGTCATAACCTTATCAGATCACGGGGTGATCTCATCGTATATATTACGATTCATTTTTATATCTTGATCGTTTTGTTTTACGATCTCCTATCCCTGTACTTTAGTCTTTTAGACTCGATCTATTCATCACTATTGTTCAACTTTATCATCAGAGTTAGGGAACTCTGTATCATAACAACTCACCGAGATTCGTCTTTGAATATTACCGACCAACTAACTCTATGTGAGTTAGATCTTATCCTAATCACTGCGGTTATTGGTCTCAGGTATTCCTACACAAGATTCATAACTAACAGCTTTGATACCAACTGTGACAGCCCCAAATCTGGGTCCTAAATCACCACGGATCTGGTACAATCATTCTATAACTATTGCAGAAGATATAAACATAAATTGTTTATACAATACACTTTACACACTATTCCCCAAAATGGAGTAACCTTAACTTATACACAATTCATAAACTATCTAACACATAACATTATTATCAAACTATACTATTACAAATTAGCTGCACATTTTATCCCAAGCTGAACTTGGCATTAACCTTTTTCCTATATCCGAACGCATTCGCCTTACCTGCAATGTTTTATCATGATATAGCAAAGGTGAGCATGAAAGTTGCCTAGCAAGTTTAAATTTATTTAAAGATATATCATGATTGAAAGAATCTGAATAATAAGCTGGCTATAATTCATCAATATAGTATCTCCCTAGAAAGGGAAGATTCATTTTGGGAAGAAGGACAAGTTGAGCCCTAGGTTCATAGGACCGTTCGAGATTATGAGGCGAGTCGGTGAAGTGGCATATGAAGTAGCCTTACCTCCTGAACTTGAGCACATTCACAACGTGTTTCATGTTTCAGTGTTGTGGCCATATAAACAAGACTACAAGCACGTTATTTCCTATGAACCAATCCAAGACTAGAAAGACTTATCGTACGAGGAAGTTCCTGTCCAGATACTAGATAGAAAGGAACAGAAGTTGAGGAATAAGATTATCCATTCCGTTAAGATTCTCTGGAGGAATCACGCAGTCGAAGAAGCTACGTGGGAGCTAGAAGAGAAAATGAGAGCGAATTATCCGTTTTTATTTGAGTAACCTTATTTTTACAATTCCGAGGACGGAATTTTTATAAGGGGGGAGGGATGTAATGACCGTGAATTTTTAAACTCCTTATTAATTAAATATGTAATTTAATTTTTAATGAGTTCGTTTTGTGAATTTATTTAAACCTTATGTGGTTATGTGAATTTATGAAATATTTAAATGGAGTCACTAATAATTTATTTAAATTAGTGGACTAGCCCTAAAATTCTAATATCAAAGACTTGATAAGATTATTAATTAAATATTCAATTTATTTGAATATAGTAGCAATAGTTGAACATATTGATTAATTGCAATTATGAGTAATTAATTGATAATGTGTTAATTAATAATTATTATGAATAAATAATAATTAATGTGTAAAAGATTAATAATTTATAAAATGATTATATGTTTACTTGATTAATTTATGCAATATAGTAAACCTTTATTATATGGTAGTTAACTATATATTTTATATAGTACAAGGTGGCATATTAATATGTATATATATTATATATATAGACTATATAAGTAAAGAGTTATTTGCATTCATGTGAGTTGCATAATAATATTGTTATATGATATGAAGTGTGTGGGTAAACATTCATGTATATCCTATTGACATATAATAATATAAATTGTTAAATTAATAATGATTTCATTAAGTTATTATGATAATAACAAATCGTACGGTAATTGAAAATGTATATGAATTATATGTATGTGTACTACTTCATACCTTATAATTGGGAAATACATTATATGCCGTTTAAATCATTATAACCTATGTTATGTGAAATGAATTGTGCATACATATTTTATAATCAAAGTTTATATTATGTGTATATATGGTATAAGCCAATTATTGCATTTCATTGTTTGCAAATGCTGGGATTTCTTTGTCCCATAATTAGAGTCCCATTTCTTTCTTCCCACGTGAACAAGCTAGCAAGCCTAGCCTAGCCTAGCTTCATCTCAAATTCATCAAACCTAGATCAATTAGTGGATGGGGAGTGGGATTCATGAGTGAATTCACCAACTCTCATATGCATTCTTGAAATCCTTTGGTTTGATTTGGGGGGTAATTCCATTATCTAGATAACCATGCTTCTATAAATAAGACCTTCACCTTCCTTATTGCAATTGTTGAGGATTATTTGCTAAGGAGCTTATATAGAGTCAGTATATTGTTTTAAGAACAACTTAATTGAGTCACAAAGGTATAAATTCCATTCCCATTTTTCATTTTTGATAAATTGTTTAATGGGTTGATTATTTGAATTAGCATGACTTAGCATACTAGCATTGTGTTAGGATGTATGTGTATATATATAGAACCTGTAATTATGGTTGGGAACATGTTTTAATCAAGAGAAATCGGAGTTGGTTATGCTTTCTACAAAATGTAGCAACTCATGCTTCGGTCCCGACACATGCGCATTGCTTGCCTCTAATTGTACTAGGGTGCAAAGCTGCAACTGCGCCAGATCCAAACTCGATTTACATTTACAGCATGGCGCAGCTTATGCCTCTAATTGTATTAGGGTGCAACGCAATTGCCTTGAGACCTTCACCGACACTGATGTGTTCTGTTATGTTTCAGTTGTGCTAACTTGTTAGTACATGGTTAGAAACAAGCATGTACAACTCAGTTTGCACACACACACATAAGCATGTTCATGTAGTATGGAAAAGTATAACCATGTTAGTACCTACAATGGACACAACACTTGTGGTCTTGAAATGAGATTTGTGATTTCAAAAGTGAACTTTGTTACGAACACATCATGTGAGCATTCTGACTTTATGAGTAAGATAATATGGTTTATATTGACATGAAATGCAAGACTAAAGTGATTCAACACACTAGCATACATGATTGAAAGATTAGACTATTTCAAATATAAGAAACTTAAGACTTTTCAAAGTAAATTTGACCAAGACTTTTATCTTGTAAGTTCTGACCATTTGAGCATGCATATGTCACTTTAATATATGTTGTAAATGCATGAGAGTTATATGCTAATATGCCTTGTATATTCTAAGTTGACTTAGTGTAAAATTCAAAGAAAATTAGAATGAGAAAGCTAATGTCATCAAGAAATGAGTAAAGTACGTTATGACCATGCAAGCATGTATATTAGGACTCATTATGCCTATAGATATATTGGCATGAACATCGTTTGGTTAATGTATGGTTTTCACTTATTCACACATAGTCATGAAAGGGAAATTTCTAAAATATGAACTATGTGAGTAAAGTATACATGTGTTGTCTATATACAAGCATGACTACTGAGTATTGAATGATCAAGTTGTAAGGCACAAATGATTACATGACCTTTTTATGTTTTAATGACATATAAATTGTAAGTTAAACTTGTGGTAATGAATTCAAGTATGGTCATGTGTTATATATGAAACTCTAGCATGTATGTATGTTAAAATATATGTGTAACTGGTGTGTTAGAGTTGGACTAAAGTCAGGAGAGCAGAAGCTCAACCTTGTGCGGCGAGGGATAAGCCAATGCAACCCATCCTTTAGCTTTGACCGGTAGCAATGCCATGGCCATCCTGCTGATCTTGAATAGATTTTGTTTTGGTCTTAAGTTTTAAGGCATGCTTATATGATTACTTTACCTTGTAATGTATGGCCAATATGCTTTTTAAGAAGCATGCTATGTGATGACTTGATTGTTTTAAGTGTAGACTCATAATAGTTTGTACATACTAATTGAAATGATCAATTTGATAACGTTAGGTCGTTTCAACGCAAGTAATTAAAGCTAGAATTACTTGTAGCTGAGCAAACAGGCAAGTTCCCGAACCTTAATTTTATTGTGAAAGTTTCCCTAAACTTACTCCAATTATTATTGAGCAAGTTTCCTAACTTACATAAACTTTGGATTTTTTGCAAGTTCTTGAATTTCATACGATTCGTATATTGAATGCAAGTTCCTTAAACTTACTCCAATTATTATTGAGAAAGTTTCCTTGAACTTCACTCTTTGATTGTGCAAGTTCTTTAATTCTTACTCTTTTACTTGAGCAAGTATTCGAACACTATTTTATTGTGTTGAAAGTTTCCAAACTTACACAACTTTAAGTTTGTTAAAGTTTCCTATCCTTCTCATATTGTATTGAGCAGGTTATTTTTGAATTGAAAGTTATTCATTTAAGATTGAATCTTATTTCCAAGCATACTGTTAAGTGGTTTAATTACCTTAAAATTATTCCACATCGATATTATTGATATTCGCACTTAGTGCACTTGAGTTCGTACAGTCTTGGACTTGTACATCATTTAAAGTTCAGTAATTCTTGAACTGTGATAGATAAAGTCTGAACCTTTGTTCGATCAGAAAAGCGTATGAAGTTTTATAAAAGCTATCTAAACCAATTGATGGTAAGGATTCTTAGACTGAAAGAACACCCCTTCTATGATAGGGGAGTACCCCAGGTATCTAATATAATATATATAGAGCAGATTTAAATGTTATGCATATACATAGAGTACATGAGGCTGATCCCCTCAGGTATTTATTCTGTAGCTAGTAACCAAAGGGTCAATTAGCTATTGATTCCATTTAAGTTTTATAGTTCAAAGTCTACTCGACTAGCAGTTATTCTAAAAGCAATAATTATCTTTGCTTATGATATTCATATTGTTGAATCCTTCATATATTCGTATTGTTGAATCCATTGCCAAATATTTTTTCATTCATCATGATATATCCTTATTGTTGTATTTAAACTTGTTGAGTAAACTTGTTGCTCATCCTTGCTATATCATGAATATATTGCAGCTAAGCTTGAGACCTCAGAGAAGGACAAGGGTAAAGGAAAGATGTAGAATAGTGACAAGGAGCAGACTTTACCTTGCGCTTAGTTTAAATTACGGTTATGTAATATGAACCGTAATGATTATTTTAGGGTATGTTTGTAAGATGATATTAAGGTTATCGTATCTTGGGACTAGTAACACCTTTTGAATGAATGACGTACGTTTATTATATTCTGCATTTTAGTTATCGTATGTTCTTTAGAGGTGGATGTTTATATTTTATCGTGATGACCGAACCGGGGTCAGAGGACCCAGATTCGGGGGTGTCACAGGTTGGTATCTATGACACCCCCAAATCTAGGTACTTCATTCCCACAAGACTTGGTGTTCACTATCTATTCATTCATACTATCTACCAAAATATAATATAATAAAATTAAATCATAAATCCTCCCTTTAAAAGGGTTACATCATTATATCCATAAACATCCCAGGTTGTCTAACCTTAACATCAATCAAGTGCGGAAATTACATTACATTATTAAATAAAAAGTCTATCATCCATGACAGTAAATAAAATTACAAGTCTTCATCACTTGTATATTTTTCCCTTTCCTTTGCTAGTTGTAGATTCGCCGACCTTTTCAACTTTAGCTGCAATGAGTGTATATATATGCAAGAGTGAGCAAAACAAATGCTCACTAGATATAGCAATGAATCAAACAAGAATTTAATAACTGCCAATGAACAGGCTCATCAAAACTGAATAGTACCCTATCAATGATAACCAAAGACTGGAATCAAAATATGGAATATATATATATATATATATATATATATATGAGGGTCATAAGACCACGAACTATGTCCACAGTTGTAAGTAATCTTTCAACTTTAACTTTAACAGTCATAAGACTATAAGGACTCCTCGTATTTAGGGGGATCAACCCTTCGTACAATGTATTGTGCACAAACATTTCAACGCTAAGCGTAAATTATCCCCTAATAATAGGGTTGTTCATCTCAGTATTTAGAGTACAAGTCCGCACCAAAGTAAGTTTGGCTTGGATACATTTCAAGGGTAATTTAGAATTCAACGGTCATCAACTAAAGATTAGTTGAATACAATATGGATAACGTCATGCTTTGGAATAATCATAACTGAATCGACATTGTAAATTAAGATAATGCTTTAGGAATAAACTAATAGCATAAACATCGATGGAATAATCATAACTGAATCGACATTGTAAATTAAGATCATGCTTTAGGAATAAACTAATAGCATAAACATCGAATAATCATAACGTACCTTGCTTGAACAATATTAAGCCAAGGTTATTTAGAATTGAGTACTAAGCATGCATAACCAATAGTAATTTAAACGATAAAACTTGTTCAACGTGAGTATATCAGAATATGTAAACTTGCATGCTAGATAAAAAGTTAAAGACAAGAATAACTTGTTCAATATCAGAATAAGATTTAGAAATCATAGACAAACTAGATATAAGAACTTGCTCAATCGTAAGAATAGACTTGCACAATGTACTAAATGAACTAGCTCAACGAAAGTGTAGAGTTAGAAAACTTGCTCAATTGTAAAAGTAGAATTAGAGAGCTTGCTCAATGTAAAAAGATATGTTTAAAAACTTGCCTCGAGCGTAAGCTATAATATTAAACTCACGTTCACCTACACATAGGTTTAGAACCACCATCTATTAGATATACTAACACTCACGTTCTAACATAACACGCATTTCTAGTTAGACTTATTATTTTAGCACAAGTCTTATGCTGTCATATAAATATCAGAAATTTCAAGAGTTAACCTTCACAACACCTGTTTACTATTCATCATCACTACAAAAAAATGGGCCTTTAGCAACGATTTTTCGGGCAACGACTTTATAAGTCGTTGCTAAAAGTATATGTTTAGCAACGAAATTTGTCCTTCGTTGCAGATTGTGTTAGGCTTTCACTTTTTGCAATGAAATTCATAAGTCGTTGCAAAATTTCGTTGTAAATTCATTGGCGGGAAAAAAATTCGTTAGAAATTCATTGCAAAATTTTCGGCCACTTGCTTTCCCGTCATCGTGGGCAACGAAAAAAAATTTTGTTGCTAAAAATGGGGCTTTAGCAATGATTTTTCAGGCAACGACTTATAAAGTCGTTGCTAAAAGTGTATGTTTAGCAACGAAACTTGTCCTTCGTTGTAGATTGTGTCAGCATTTCACTTTTTGCAACGAAATTCATAAGTAGTTGCAAAATTTGGAAACAAAATTCGTTAGAAATTCGTTGCAAAATTTTTAACCACTTATTTCTCCTCATCGTGGGCAACGGAAGTTTTTTTGTTGCTATATTTCGTTGCCTAATATGGACCACATTCATTTGCAACAATTTTTATTTTCGTTTCATATTCTATAGTACTTTTTGCAACGACTATTAAAAAGTTGCCTTAAATAATAATAATAATAATAATAATAATAATAATAATAATATTATTATTATTATTATTATTATTATTATTAATACCACCACCACCACCACCACTATTAGTAGCCACCACCTCCACCACCATCACCGTGACTACTACCACCACTACTACTACTAGTTATAGCCACCACCACCACCACCACTAATAATAACAACAAAATAACAAAATAACAAAATAACAATAACAATAATAATAATAATAATAATAATAATAATAATAAGAAGAAGAAGAAGAAGAAAATAACAATAACAATAATACTAATAATAATAGTAGTAGTACTACTACTACTACTACTACTACTACCATCATCATCATCATCATCATCACTATTATTATTATTATTATTATTATTATTATTATTATTATTATTATTGTGACGCCCCTAAAATATGTATACATCACTTATCTTGAGTCGCCAAATACATGGTACAAAATTCAAATACAACTTAATTATACAACGATACCGCAGTAGATAATTACGACAAAACATAATCTAAGAGTTTAAACAGGAATATTGCCTTCTGCAGACAATATTCACTTTCAAATAAGTCTTCATTACAATTATTATTACTACATTATTTCACGTAATAGTGGGACTTCCATTATGGGGTCCACTTAACGATTGTTATTAATCGTCATTTGGATATTCCCGACAAAAAGAATATTCCCCGACCAAATAAATATTTTATAACAACTTGCATACTTTGCAAAAAATTTCACATATCACCCTTAACTTTAACCTTTTATCAATTTAACCATTTACTTAAATAAAATAATAATTATAAGAAAATTGAATACTTTCATTTTATAAAATTAGGGTCTTACGATTATTATTACTACTACTAGTAGTACTATAACTATTATTATTGTATTATTATTATTATTATTATTATTATTATTATTATTGTTGTTGTTATTATTATTAGTACTATTATTATTATTATTATAGTATTATTATTATTATTTTTATTATTATTATTATTACTACTACTATTATTATTATTATTATTACCACTATTGTTATTATTATTATTAGTACTATTATTATTATTATTATTATTATTATTATTAATACTACTAATATTATTTTTACTGCTATTGTTATTATTATTATTATTATTATTATTGTATGTATACTTAATACTCCTAGCCTGTACTGTATGCATTTTGTCCTAGCGCATTGCCCCCTTCCATTCCCTCCGCCTCTCCCAGTCTCAATCTCCCGCCTTCGCCATCGGTCTGTCTCGCCGTTTCGTAGCTCCGCCTCTCCCCGTCGGCCGAAATGGAAGCCAAACTTAAAGCCCTTAATCTCAAATACCCATATCAAATCTGTCCGCCTTGAAGCTCTATCTTCACGTTGGCGGAAACACACCCAATTCCAAATGGATTGTATCCGATAAGGTCACTTCATATTCCTTCATCAAGACCCCCAAAATTGAAGAATCAGAAGGTGAAGAGGAAAATGAGGAGGAGGAGGAGGAGGAGGAGAAAGATGCCTTGTGGGTATTAAAGATTGGGTCGAAAGTTCGAGTTAGAGTAAGTGCTGAGATGCAATTGAAGACTTTATTGGACCAACTTCGTGTTGATTTAATTTGGAAAGGAGTTTGGGCCATGAAGTTTTTCAATGAGGAAGGTTATAGAAGTTTTGTGACCAGTATCAAGAGTGTTTGTTTGAGAATACTTATGGGGTTGAATTCAACGATGCTAATAAGGTTAAGGTTTATGGGAAGGAATTTATTGGGTAGGCAAATCTCGATAAGGCAGATGATTCTGTTTGGGAGGATGCAGAGGATAGTTTTGTGAAAAGCCCCAATTTGGCTACCCCTATGAGGGAAACTCATGATTTGAGGGAGGAATTTGAGGAGGCTGCTAATGAGGGAAATATACTGATGCTCGAGAAGAAGATCCCGATGATCCGGTCGCACAGCAAGGGACGAATCAACAAAGAGTTCGGAGATTGGCTTGTTGATATCCGTATAGTGAGTCGAAACCCTCTTTCTCTTTCTAGAAAAGAACCCCCTTTTGTTTGTTTTGCCAAGCTCTTTGTTCTTTGTGTACGGCCTGCAGAGATGTTTATTCAAGGTGATGTTTTATTAATCAACCTCAGTTGTTTGTGGTAGAGGTTTTGATGAACCTCAGCTGCATATTCAAGGTGAGCTCTCGTTAATTAGCTTATTTTAATAAAGGTTGTTATTGATGTTTTATTAAACTGGGACATTAGCCTCATGTTATGATATTCCATTCTTCCATGGTTGTTTGTTGAAAAGCGTATATTTGGTGTCGAAAAGGTAGCTCCTGTACTTTTTTGCGAACATATGGTTGTTTGTTGGATTTCAGTTCTTACCATTTTTTCCTGATATAATAGTCCTGTAATGGTTCTTATATTTGTATATTTGGATGGAGTTATCGTCATGAAGTTGTATCCATCATGTCTCTTTTTCTTAGTGGGCATGGAGTAGAGTATTTGTCAGTATGCTGTCTAGGTGCACGTTTCTACTCATTATACAGTTGAATGAAAATGGGTTTGGCTAGTTGGCTAGTCTGGCCTAGTATAGTTAAGATAGTAACACTTGAATGTATGTTACTTGAACATCTAATACGTTTTTGTTGCCGACTGTTCCTAGAAATGATGGATTTTTCTTTTCATACAGGACTTGGTGCCTGAAAGTATTCTTCTTGATGAATTTCTTTGTGCTATCAAGTACTCCGACTACAACTCTGTAAGTTTTTTATACCACCAACGAAAGAAAGTATTCTTATTTCATCGAAGTTATGCTAAGCAAAATATGTTATACGGTGTCTATATATGTTGCTGTACGAACTTTTCTACACAGGTTTTGAATGGACATCTATTAACTTTTCCTTAAATAGGTCTATAATTAATGAAGCTGTAATCAGTTTACAAGTTTGTTATAATGTCTTTTTCACACTTTTCTGAGTAGTCTTTTTTTTCTTCTAAATTTTGTACTAATCATTTATACTAGTATTAGCTTGAGAATTAGGAAACAGAGAGTGATTTATGGAAAAGATGCAACGAAGGTACGAAAAAGGATTGGACACGTAATTACTGGATGTATGTATTGCATAAGTAATGAGAATTATTGATTAGTGTTTTGCAACAACGCCCAGGATTAGTGTCTTAGAGCATTAGAAAATTAGAGAATAGATAAAAAAAAGAAAAAGAAAAAAATAAGGGCCTTTGAAGTGTTAGATGAATGCAAATGCACATTTTTAACAAAATTCTCTAAGGCTGCTAATTTTGCTTGAAGTTTTGAGATGTTTCCACTGACATTACTAAACCTTTCCTGAATTAAAGGAATCAACAGTAAGGTTCATGCGTAACCCTCAAGACTCCATATTTCAATTCAAATTCCTCAAAAGCTCCTAATTATTTGAAATTCAGAAAAGGCATTTGAAATAGTAAATTCTTCTTCTTCTTATTTGATAATACTAAAAATGGTCATCTAACGCCCCAAAATAGGTATACATCACCTATTCTCGAGTCGCCAAATACACTGGTACAAAAATACAAATACAATCTTAAATATACAAGTGTTGTAAGATTCTGGTCCTCAACATGTGGGTACAATTCACATTGGAGTTTTAATACAAATATTGTCTCTCTACAATATCCACTTCTCAAAATAAGTCCTCATTACATTTATTATCACACTATTTAATGTAATAAAGAGGACTACTAATACTATCATCCTCGACCGGACTACTCCGCTCCCCCGACTAGTCCCTCGCCACGCTCTCATTTCCTCAAGAGAACAATGAAAGAAAAAAGGGTGAGCTCAACTAGCCCAAGAAGAAATATTATGACTAAGATAATGCGTAATAAATTATCATTAGCCTTCAACAATGTTAAACCGATAAAATATAACAAACATCAAGTTTAATCACAATTAATAAGCAATCCATTAAAAGAGTCAAGTAGAGAATAAAATCTACTATCTTTTATGATTTAAAAAGGTTTTTCATCACTTTTATCATCGGACTCAAATTTTAATAAATAATCCACATCATCCCTCGCACTACTACCAAGGATATTCATTAGTATCACAACCACAAATTATCCATGCACTACGCCCAAGGATATTCGTGTATTCATCAATGGTCATGATCATGCCAACAATCGTCCATCAATGCACTACGGCCAACGAGGACTTTTACCACATCATTTGTAACATTACTACCATGATTACACCGAATAATCCTCGGTCATAATCATACCAAGTCCATCTATGCACTACAAAAGCCACAATGACTTTCAACAAAATATAAATATGAGGATGATGACAATGATATAAGAATTCAATAAAACAAGTTCAAGAATTAATTTATCCAAGAACTAATAACGCCCAAATTGTCAACATGATACTTCTTCTTTGTAGAGTAAAATTCAAGAATGCTCGTAAGAATATTTCCATGAAAAGATATCGATGAAGCGCAAAATATCAAGGATATTCCACTAATTTCATGGAGTATAGAAGTCAAAACTTTAACCAACCGAGTATAATAAAGAATGGAATAACAAAAGAAATCACCATGCATGCGATGCACAATGTGTTATTCAATGTAATAATAAATAATGAATTCCAACAAAATAATAATATTCCATATAATAATAAATAACAATGTCATAACAAAAGTAAACGATTACATGTGTATATTCCAATGTAATAATAAAGAATGGAATAACAACAAAAACATATGTGATATTCCAATGTAATAATAAAGAATGGAATAATACCAGAATTTCACAGTATGCAGATTGTGATGATGTGTTATTCCAAATGTAATAATAAAGAATGGAATAATGTAAGAATTTCACCAAGTATAGGTAGTAGACAGACAAAAGTTATTCCAATGTAATAATAAAGAATGGAATAATGTAAGTTCTCTTCATGAATACAAAAAAAATAATACCCTTACCTTAAAAAAAAAATCTTGATATAGATAGTAGAAAGTAGAATACTTTTCTTCTTTCTCTCTCTATAGTTTCTCTCTCTAGTTTTAAAGAATTCGTAAGAAATAATGAAGGAATGAGCTTCTATTTATAGAAAGAATGGATCAATAAAGAATTAATTCATGAATCTATCCCGTATTAATTTACTTTTTAAAACGACTAATCCATATTAAATATAAAAATATACAATAAAATATATATATATATATATTTATATATATCTAATAAAATAAAATAATTTATAAAAGTATTCTTTATTATATAAAAATATTTTTATATAAAAAATATATATAATATATATGCAATACTATATGATAATAAATATATATATTCTAATTATATATGTCTATATAAAATAAAACATAAATTTTATAAAAGTATTCTATTTATATAATTATATAAAAAAATTTATATATAATATAATATATAAATTAATTTAAATTTAATATTAATTATAAAATAAATTTTATAATAAAAAAAAAATAAAACTACATCATCAATATATTAAACAAACTTTATCATCATTATTATAATTCACACTATTAATCGACTGTGTCGCTCCTGTGAAAGAGGGGGCTTTCCAATAAGGATTTCTCCCTATCAAGCGCAAAATTAGTGTGACCAAACCTCTCCTCGGCGTAACTTCTAGACATCGTTATATATTGCAAATAATAATATTAATAACTTCATCATCTCAATTATTGATTTAATAATATATAAAATATCGAAATAATCAATCAAATAACGTGAGAGATACTACGCAACAATTATCAAGCAATAATCAACAAAACTGAGTGACTTCACGTAAGATCAATAATAAATACCGCGCTACTACTATGCAACCACGCCATTCATCGTATTTTTTAACACCGGTGTTTCAACAAAGCTAAACTGTAAAACTTCCGCCGTTATTTTCATAAAATATTTTTGTCGCTTTTCAATCCGACAATAATTCCGCTAGGGGTCCACTAATGATTGTGCCATCATGCATTTAATATTCCCTCGTTAAAACGAATATTCCCCACCAATCGAATATTATATAACAACTTCATGTACTTTGCAAAATTTATAAATATTACCCACAACTATAACATTATATCAAATTCATTCCATAATATTCAAAAAAAATGATATTTATAGAAAATTCATCTTTATTCATAAAAGTCAGGGGTCTTACAATCTCCCTTCTTATGAAATTTCACCTCAAATTAGGGTACGACTGGTATGTCAAGAGGTAAGGATACCTTTGATTTCATTTCGATTCTAACTCCCAAGTCATTTCCTCAACATCGTGGTTCCTCCATAAAACTTCGACTTGAGGTATAACCTCGAGCGTAGAATATGTTCCTTCTTATCCAAGATTTGAACAGAACCTCTTCATACGTTAAATCTTCCGCTATTTCGTCCTGGCTTCTAACTCAATAATGTGGTTCGGTCTCTTCACATATTTACGTAATATGGATATATGAAAAACGTTATGAACACGAGACATACTTCAAGCAGAAAGTCGAGTCTATAGTCTACACATTCCCTACTCGATCGAGGATTAAAATGGGCCAATGAATCGAGGATCGAGCTTTCCTCTTTCCAAATCTCAGAATCCTTTCCATGGAGCAACACGTAATAAACACACGATCTCCAATATCGAATTCCACGCCCTTTCGATGAAGATCAAGATAACTCTTTTGTCGATCTTGTGAGGTTTTTATACGCTGTTTGATCGTTTGAATCTTTTCCGTAGTCATACGCACTAACTCCTATCCCAACAACGTTGCTTCACCCACCTCATCCCAAAGATACCGAGAAATCGACACTTTCTTCCATACAACGCCTCAAATGGAGCCATGCCAATACTTGCTTGATAACTGTTGTCAGAGAAAACTCCACCAATGGTAAGAACTTGTCCCAACTTCCTCAAGTCAAGGACACAGAGTCTTAATAAATCTTCAAGAGTTTGAATAGTCCTCTCTCGATTGTCCGTCCGCTCTGAGGATGATATGCCAACTAAATCAGAAATCTGCGCTCATAGCTTTTTGCAAACTAACCCAAAATCGTGAAGTGAATCTTCGGGTCTCGATCGTAAACTATGGATACCGGCATACCATGCAATCTTACAATCTCGCTTATGTATATATACGAGCAAGACGCTCAAGTGTATAAGTTTCTCAGATTGGTAAAAATGAGCAGACTTGGTCAATCTATCAACAATGACCCAAATCAGATCTATGCCTTTAGAAACCTTTGGGAAGACCAAAGAATCGAAATCCATGGTAATGTGCTCCCACTTCCATTCTAGAATTTCAAGTGGTTGCAATGGACCTTTTGGTACTTGATGTTCTACCGACTCGCTGACAAGTTAAACACCTCGAGATAAACAACGCTATCTCTCTCTTCATATTGCTTCCACCAAAATGTACGTCAAGATCACGATACATTTTGTACTCCTGTGATGGATTGCAAACTGGTGTGTCAGGCGCCCATCATGATTTTATACTTTAAATCGTGGTCGTTAGAACACAAAGTCCGAGTCGACTCAAGTATTCCTTCTTCATCGATTCTTGCTTCCTAAGATAAAGACCTTCTTGACTTTCTTCCTCATACGATCACCTCCAGTCCAGTAGCTTGAGCAAATTTTAACTTTATCGATTAAAGCCTGCTCTACTCAGATATTCGCCATCATCACGGGGTCCCTCGAGTCTTTATCTCTATCTCCATCCTTTGCAAGTCATACAAAATGGGCTTTTTATTGACAATATCGCACTCTGCACCAATATGATCTTCTACTCAACGCGCTACCACCACGCTTCGCTTTTCCAGATGGTATCGATGGTACGATCATAATCTTTCAATAGCTTCAAGCCAACGTCGCTGTCGCATGTCGAGTTCCTTTTGAGTGAAGAAATATTTGAGGCTTTTATGATCCGTGAAGATCTCCACTTTCTCCCCATACAAGTAATGCCTCCAAATTTTAAGTGCAAGACACAAATCGCTAACTCTAGATCATGAGTAGGATAATTCCTCTCATATTCTTTGAGTTGTCGAGAGGCATAAAGGCTATGACTTTCCCATGTTGCATGAGAACACATCCTAACCCTTTGCCCAAGCATCACCAGAGATGACAAATCCTCCGAGCCGATGGTATCACGTAATAAAATAAATGAGTCTCCTCTCGAAGTTCTTGAAAACTCTTCTCACATTCCTCGCTCCAACCGAATTTTGTATCTTTCCGAGTCACCGAAGTTAAGGGGAGTAGCGATTCGAGAAAACCCTTCTACGAATCTCCGATAATAACCAAATTTAAGCCGAGAAAGCTACGACTTTGGCCATCGATTTAGGTTGCTCCCACTTTTGATAGCTTCAATCTTTGTCGGGTCAATAGATATTCCATGACTTGATACCACGTGCCCAAGGAATGCTACTTCCTCAAGCCGTAACTCGCATTTCTTCAACTCGCATAAAGCTTATATTCACGGCTTTTGGAGTATCAAATTTCAAGTGTTGCTTCATGATCTTCACTACTTTTTTGAAATAAATAAGGATGTCATCAATAAAGACGACCACAAAGTGATCCAAATATTCCTCAATACTCTGGCTCATCATATCCATGAAGGCAAAGAGAGCATTAGTCAATCCAAAAGACATGACTAGAATTCATAATGCCCGCATCGAGTTCCGAAAGTCGCCTTTGAATGTCATCTGCTCTAATCTTCAATCGGTGATATCCTAACGAAGATCAATCTTTGAAAAGAATTCGCGCCTTGAAACGGGTCAAACAGTCATCAATACGGGGTAATGGGTACCTATTTTTGATGGTGACATGATTCAACTCCCGATAATCAATACAAAGTCGATACTCCCATCTTTCTTCTTCACGAATAATAGAAGCAGAGCACCCCAGGAGAAGTACTAGACGAATAAAGCCAATGTCTAACAATTCCTCGCATTGGGTCTTTAACTCCTCAAGTTCAATAGAGCCATTCGATATGGGCTTTGAAATGGGTTTTGTACCGTGTTCAAGGTCGATACAAAATTCAATTTCACGCCTGGGGTAGGCCAGAAGTTCTTCGTGAATACGCCAGAAATTCATTAACAATAGAAATATCATTCAAAACCGACGATTTTTTGTTTAGATCCGTGATATGAGCTAAGAAAGCTCGACATCCGCTTTTTCAATAAACGAATAGCTTTATGGCTTGAGATGACAAAGTGATTGATTTTAATGGTTTGTTGTTTCAATTCACATAATAGGTCAAGTTAGAATATGAAAGCTAACAACCTTACGAAAAATAATCAATTTTTGTATGATGAGTAGTTAACCAATCAATCCCTTTAGAATTACGCCAAATGCAAGTATTTTCAATGAAATAAGATCGACAGTGTAATGTGAGGGTACCGATTTGAACCAAACAAGACTTATAAACAAAGGATGTAATGAAGGTTTCTCCCAACGGAGTTTCAACAGATAAGTCAAAGTCTAATTTCTCCTGAGTCAAATTTAAACGCTGAGCGCAAAGTAGAGAAATAAAAGAATGGGTAGAACCCAGATCAAATAAGGTATATACTTCGCTAGAGTTTATGATAAGCTTACCCGTGATGACCTCGTTCGTTCCTCGCTTTCGGGAGGTCACGACAAACGCCTCCTCAGACTACCGGGCTTTGACTTTTCTCTCGACGACCCTTCGGTGCCTCCATCCTAGCTTTAACTTGTCTTCTGGTGAACGACAAAAATCCAAGCTAGTGACCTTCTTTCCACAATTATAACATGCTTTTGACGGCATCGCGCAGCTTTGACCGATGTGTCCTCCCTCCGCATTTGAAGCATACGATAGTGGTCGCTTCTCCTTCCTTAACAACGGTGTCCGGTGGCCGACGCCTTTCCATCATCATTGAATCTCCTCTTCTTGAAATGTCCATTCTTATTGTTTTGGCCATGATTACCACCGGTGGTTACCATTTCGCATGTTGATTCCTCCACGCTTATTGTCACCGCTCACGATCGCTATCACTAGTATTATCATTTTGCGGCCGCTTCTTTTTGGTCATTGACTCATTATCGCTACCCAATAATCGAGCCCTATTAACAACATCCAATACAAACACAGCTTTATGAGAGAGATAAGATATCGACGATATCTCGTGTTTCAAACCTCTTAGAAACATTCGCCATTCTCTCCTCATTATCAACCAAATGGGACGCAAACCGACAACTCGCAAACTTGGCTTCAGATCGCGACACTACCTGCCATGTTGTTTTGCTCCAACTTAATGAACTCTACCTCTTTCATGTGACGAATACTTTCGAAAGTACTTGTCGCTGAACAATTCTCGAACTTCTCCCAAGTCATCTTCAAGCAAGCAGTCGTCGAGTACGCTTTTATAGATTCCCACCAAGAATCCGCCTCGCAGACAAAATACGAAGGTGGCAAAGGAACCTTTTGCTCCTGAGCATCCCAAGACATCAAATATCTTGCAGATCTGCTTTATCCACGCCTCCGCTTTTAAGTGGTTTCTGCTCTCCAAAACTCCTGTGTCCCAGCTCTCCTCGAACTGCTTAGCGGTGACCGTCCGAGAGTCGCCAAGAGTTTCCACCGCATTTTGGACAGAGCCGCTTCACCGATGTCGCATGAATCAGATAAAGCCTCCGAACATTCCATCGCTCATCATTTCGTCAAGGTTGTTGTTTGCATGAGGATTGTCGCCTTCCTCGATGCACATTATCCTCGATTATCGATCCGGGAGACTCAACGGCCTCCTCGTGTGCTCCATCGATGTTCTCAACATTCTCTGATGCCATTTTCAAATACCGCCACAAAACAAGGGTTAATTAACATATCACATATTATCCCTATACTCGACCGACCAATTAAATACCAAATAAACTTAGTAGGTCATACTAGCAAGGAATTCCCCTCTCTCCTCCTAGTTCTTGTCTCACATCTCACCTGTGATCATATCCCTAAGCTTTGATACTAATCGTGACGCCCCCAAAATAGGTATACATCACCCATTCTCGAGTCGCCAAATACATGGTACAAAATTCAAATACAACAAATTATATACAATCTTAAATATACAATAAGATAATGAGTTTTAATACAAATATTGTCTTCTAGATAATATCCACTCTCAAAAGTCCCTCATTACATTTATTATCACACTATTTAATGTAATAAAGAGGACTACTAATACTATCATCTCTGACCATCACCCGCTCCCGACTAGTCCCCTCGCCACGCTCTCTCATTTCCTCAAGAGAACAATGAAAGCAAAAGGGTGAGCTCAACTAGCCCAAAGAAGAAATATTATGACTAAGATAATGCGTAATAAATTATCATTAGCCTTCAACAATGTTAAACCGATAAAATATAATAAACATCAAGTTTAATCATACAATGGAATAAGCAATCCATTAAAAGAGTCAAGAGAGAAAAAAATCTACTATCTTTTATGATTTAAAAGGTTTTTCATCACTTTTATCACCGACTCAAATTAATAAATAATCCACATCATCCCCGCACTACTACCAAGGATATTCATTAAGTATCACAACCACAAATTATCCATGCACTACGCGCCAAGGATATTCGTATTTCATCAATGGTCATGATCATGCCAACAACTATCCATCAATGCACTACGCCAATAAACGAGGACTTTTACCACATCATTTGTAACATTACTACCATGATTATACCGAATAATCCCCGGTCATAATCATACCAAGTCCATCTATGCACTACAGCCACATATGACTTTCAACAAAATATAAATACGAGGATGATGACAATGATATAAGAATTCAATAAAACAAGTTCAAGAATTAATTTATCCAGAACTAATAACGCCCAAATTGTCAACATGATACTTCTTCAGAGTAAAATTCAAGAATGCTCGTAAGAATATTTCCATGAAAAGATATCGATGAAGCGCAAATATCAAGGATATTCCACTAATTTCATGGAGTATAAGTCAAAACTTTAACCAACCGAGTATAATAAAGAATGGAATAACAAAAGAAATCACATGCATGCGGTATTCCATGACAAAGTTATTCCAATGTATATAATAAAAGAATAAAACAGTCCCAAAACGCATAAAACGCCAATGTGTGATATTCCAATGTAATAATAAAGACTTCCAACCAGTCCCAAGAAATGCATGCATGAAAAGATATTCCAACAAAATAAATGGAATAATGTAAGTTCTCTTCATGAATATGAAAAAAAATACCCTTAAAGTAAAAATGAAACTTGATATCTGAATACCCTAAAGAAGTACCGTAATACTTTTCTTCTTTCTCTCTATAGTTCTCTCTCTAGAGTTTCAAAGTGAATTCTTAAGAAATAATGAATAATGAGCTTCTATTTATGAAGAATGGATCTAATAAGAACTAATCCATGAACGGTCCAGTATTAATTTACTTTAAACTAATGACGGTCCAGATTGGTTTACAATAAAATATAATATATTCTATTTATAATCTAATAAAACGTAATAACTTTATAAAAGTATTCATTTTATATAAAAAGATTTTACTATGCAAAACACTATACGCAGTACTATGCAAACACTATACATAATAAAATATAATATATTCTAATTATTGTCTAATAAAATGTATAACTTTATAAAAGTATTCTGCTTTTATATAAAAAGATTTTACTATTAGCTTAATAAAATAAATAACTTTATAAAAGTATTCTATTTTATATAAAAGCTTTTCTGCTTTTATTACATTAATAATACTAATAAAACAAAACTTCATCATCATTATTATTATTCACACTATTAATCGACTGTGTCGCTCCTGTGAAAGAGGGGATTTCCAATAAGGATTTCTCCCTATCAAGCCAGTAATTAGTGACCAAACCTCTCCTCGCGTAACTTCTAGATATCGTTAATATTGCAAATAATAATATTAATAACTTCATTATCTCAATTATTGATTTAATAATATATAAAATATCGACAATAATTGAATAAAATCTGAATGATTTCTCACGTAAAACCATCAATAATCAATAATCAATATATGCTACTATGCAACCACGCCAGATTCTCAGCATTTTTAACACCGGTGTTTCAACAGCTTAACGGTAAAATTTCCGCCGTTATTTTCATAAAAATATTTTGTCATTTTCTCAATCCGACAATAATTCCGCTAGGGTCCACTAATGATTTTGCCGTCATATTAATATTCCCTGTTAAAACGAATATTCCCTGACCAATCGAATATTATATAACAACTTCATGACTTTGCAAAATTTATAAATATTATCCACAAATATAACATTTTATTAAATTTATTCTATAATATTCAAAAATGATAATTATAGAAAATTCATTTTTATTCATAAAAGTTGGGGTCTTACATTATGTGCTTATGTCATATGCTAATGTGGTAGTTTCTAGAGCTCATCAGTTCAAAATATTAATATGTTATTCCACCTTTTGAGCTTGTATAATGGTGGACCCCCTATTAAACTATTTAGTAATATCTACCCATAGAGTTCCTAACCTAAATGATTGATGCTCTCAATAGTCTTGATACTACTTTTCTTGCATCTTTGATGTACTTGAGTAAGGAATGTTTTATGCCTTTTCATAATTTTCTCTCTCAATTAGTATGGAAGATATTGACTTTGCCTGTCAAGATGTTGTAAATGGCTCACCATCACGGAGGCCTATTATTGAAATGACCATTCTTTCTGTCTTGGACAAGACTATTTCCCCTCCTGGTACTTCAAAACTTTTTTTTTATTGATACATTTTTAATATCGTTACTCAGGCATTTGATTCTTCTTTAGGTTGAATAACTTTTCCTCTATCTACTTCCTGATATACTTGAATTCGCGAACTAGTAATTGTACTAATTGTTTCTTATATGATATATCAACTTAATTTTGGTCTTGGAACCATTTTTCAGGATTGTTTTCTTAGTGTTGATGTTGTCTGCTTCCTACTATCAATAAGGAAATTTGTTTTGGGGGATGGGTAGAGTTTATTTTGCTCAAATTTTTGAAACTTAGAAAAGTATATCAAATATATCAGTTTAGATCATGTGTTCACTCTTGAAGTATTTTTTATATACTTTATTATGTTGGAAATTAGATGGGAAGGGGATAGTCATTAGGCTATCGTTACAAGGTTATTTATGCTCGCTATATTTTCTCTCGTTTACCGTCAAATAAATGAAATTAACTTCTTGTTCAGCTATTGGATTCCTTAACAGTCACATGTCATGTTGTGCGTCCAACATTATCTATAGATACTAACTATTACAAATTAATGTAACTCAATTGTTTCTTCATAGAAAAACATGTGATCAACTTATTTATTCAGTACACACCGTATAAACCCTTTGAAGGCAGCTGGGAAGACCCTGAATATAGGGTGAGTGGAACTTTAGGAAATGGAAATCTCAAAATTATCTTTCCTACTGGAATATTCTATAGGGTGTCAACCATTGACATATGTTGGCTCTTTGTTTCTTTTGATTGTAATGTCCAATTTTCAGCACTCTTTCCCAGTTCTATTACAGATTAATATTATCAGACCACCACAATACTGTTAGTGTTATTAAGCCTATTCATGCATTGGGACCTATTGGTCTATAGTACAAACAATTGAAGTACTGGTTGTCTTGCGACTCTTGCTGCAGAAATCATTTGCGCAAAGATGTTTCACCTTGATCGATGAGTATTCCCCTGGCTTCAGCTCATCGATAATTGGCTATGACATGTTGACTCCACCAGACCTTGAAAGGGAGATTGGTCTGACAGGTATGTTTACTACATTGAAACTACACCTAACTCTGTCCCCTCCAACTAAAAGGAAGAAAAGAAGAAGAAAACAATCCATAAATAGGTTTTAAGAAATTCAAGCAAGTAATATCTATTGGGAATTACGGTGTTCCAAAAATTACCATCTGATATCAAGTCAATGTTTTTTGTTGTGTCTTGCGCTTTCATGAAAAGCAATTATGCTCTAGGAAGAGTGTAGTAATGCCAAGTAGTACAGTGGAGAGAAGCCTTGCCCCAGCTTTGTTACTTGAAAATTTACCATTTATGTTGCCACAATTTTTTTAGGGTCGTCAAGTTTTAATTATAACTGGACATGGATCATAGGGATCCACAAATTGCTAACAATCTGTGATTTTCTCCTGGAGTAGGTAACTTGGTATTTTATTTAATTTGCTTTATGCAATTGTTCAACAAATTTTGAAAAGTGGGAATATCTTCCATGGTGCCATGGGATTAGATTATCTGTTCCTGATGAGACCTGTAAAAGGATGGTAATGTTGATATTTTGAAGAAATTTTCCTGTAGTTGAATGAAAATAATCAAGAAGTTGAATTCAATTTCTAGTGCAGGTTAAATTACAGGACCCCAGTGCGAGGTTTGTATTTGTGCGGAAGTGGGGCACATCCTGGAGGTGGCGTTATGGGTGCTCCAGGATGAAACTCTGCAAGGGTGGTTATTTAAGACATGAAAAGCCTTTGAAGTGGTTATTCATTCATGTTGATGCTCTTTTTTAGTTTTCATTTTCTTTTCTGATAATTATCTGCTGGTGGGATGGATTGCATTATTACTAAGCCAACACAACATTATACTACTACACTCTTTTGATGACTTAGTTATTCAAGTAATAATTATGAGCATATACTATATACTGCACAATGATGGTGTGCTATATTTAAGTGTCAGGTTAATAAATTTTTGCTACAAATGGATCAAGTACCTCAACATCAGCTGCTCATGGTAGTGAAATTTTGGCTGATGATGAGCTCGACATGGATGAATTGAATGCGGTGGAAGCAAGCCTATCAAAAATGTCTATACAAATCATGTAAGTGATATGCGCTCACAACTTTTTCAAATAAAACTTTACCTGTATATTTAGTACTGGAGTGATCCAGTATACTTGAAAAATGATTTTAGTATTGGAATGTTCATGTATTGTTGGGAATCATAGTAAACTATTTCTTGTCTGCCTTGTGACAGTTATGTCCCATTTGCATTACCAATCCTAGGGATATGGCGTTTGGTTGTGGACTTCAAGTATCACTATCAAAAGGTTTTTGGTTTTCATTTTTAGAGAACATAACTAGAGTGTATCTTCAAGTTTTCTTTTTCGTTCTTATTTGCAGACATGTTGTGAATGTAGACAAGACCTTCATCTCTGTCCTATATGTCGAAGCACCATCCAGACTAGGATAAATCTTTATTAAATATACTCTAATGATGACTTTCGTTTTATGCTCTGTATATGTATTTTCTTTTAGTGATCAAAATAGGTTGATCTTTTCATCTTCCATTTGTAATAAGTTATTGAATAATGCAGTTTGGGTAAATTTAGCACGTTTTCTTGACTTTGTTATTATTTTACTGACTTTGCTATTATTTTTAAATATGTACAGGAAGATTGTTTCTACGACCTGCCTTACAATACTGGGTATCAAATTTTCGTACTTTCGCTTACTTTTAAGACAAAGGACTAAATTATGAAGTGTGTACTCTCTATATATGTAGATATATACTTTGATTGAAGAACCGTGGTAGCTTTAGATGGTTAATTGTAAAGATAATGAATGATTATGTAGTGGATGATTTTATTAAGTTAATAATATTTTAGTTTTTTGTATTTTTGCCATTATTTGTTATGAGGACATTGAGCCAGCCAGGTACACAAAATGAATGTCAAATTTTGATTTGGCAACAATATAATTTGTTACCAAAGCATTGAACAAGTTTTAATATAAGAATAATTTTTATACATTTAGCAACAAATTTTCGTTATAATGGCATTAAAAAATATAATATTTGGTAACGAAAAATTAACCTAATAACAACAGAGAGGATATTGTTGCTAATACTAACATAAAAAGACAACATTTTTTATCGTTGCAAATCATATCAATTTTCGTTGCATATATAAAAAAAAGATATATAATGTTGTTGCTAATCGATTTACTTTCGTTGCTATTGAAAAACAACCAAAGAACAAACATTTTTCGTTCTTTGATTCAACATAATGTCGCTAGAATAATATAATCAGCAACAAAAATCGTTGCTTAAAAGTTTACATTCCGCAACGAAAGCAAGCTTAGGCAACAATTTTCATAATTTATTGCAACGAAAAATGTCGTTGCAAAATGGTGTCAATTGCAACGAAAATGCATGGTCGTTGCAAAAAAAAGAGTTCATTTTGTTGCCAATTAGCAGGCTTTTGCAACGAAATGGGGTTTTTAACAACGAAATTTTAATTATTCTGCAACAATACATTTTGTTGCTAAAGGATCGATGTCTTTGTATGAAAGCCAAATTTCGTTGCAAAATGTATTACTTTTGGCAACGAAAAACGTTCGTTGCGGAACAATTAGCAACGCTCATCACAAGAACGAAAGACGCAACGACGACAGAAAGTCGCTGCCAAAACCCTTTGCAAACGCAAATTTGGCACCTTTAGCAATCGAAAATCTATTATTCATCGAAGCCCCATTTTTTTTGTAGTGCATGCTCACTAAGTTCTAATATATCACGTTCATCACTTACTAATAATTTGAAACTTTAAAACTACTAACCACATAACACGATTCTGTTTTAACCATGTTATTGCACATTGGACACATTAACATATCATAAAGCTATGAACAATAGCAGACTTTAGCCCAACAAACACGAATTTCACCCACCAAACAGTAATATTAACACGTACAAATGGTATAGAACTATCACAAACATGTTTGTTAACATATTCCTCAACATAGAACAATTTAACAACAATTATACTAGTTTAATTTCCTCAAATTCCATATTTTCATATAAAACTTCATTTTTTGAGTTCCTTAGATAAAATTCATCACTGTAATCTCAATTCTTCACCAAATCACTTCGTTCAAACTACATTATCTTCGTTTTTTTAATGAACTAGCATAAACAAGCCACAATTTACAGTTTATCATACCAATTGACCATCATAATTGGTACTTTTACAAGACATATGAGAAACATATACTGTAATTATTTTTTTTTCTACTTTTTGAACGAAATTAGCATACACTCATAGTCTAAACACTAGTTCTAGCATCACAACTCATATATCTACCATAATTCAGTTACGTCACAACAATTTGGAAGAAATAGAATTCATAGACCATATAAATTTGTACAGTAAATTCATATATGTATACACACACACACACACACATATATATATATATATATATATATATATAATACTATGGTTTAGAAAAAATACCTTCAAATGGTCGAACAATCCTTGCTAAACTCCACTGAAATTGCTGGAAATTGCTTAAGTTCTCTCTTAATTCTCTCAACTCTCTCTATATTTCTCTTAGGCTTAGCAACTAGAATGCGTAAAAAAAATAAACTGATAGCTATAATGCGTAAAACTCAACTGATAGCCATACACACTAATTGGAATATCAGTTACACCCTAACATATATGTTATAATTATATTTTATTTTATTTTATTTATTTATAATTCAAAATTCAAAAATTAATAATCCAAAAGCCATAAGGCTTTGTTTGACAAAACCCTTTAAAATTTAAAGACATAATATTTTAAGCCTTGTTTGGCAAAAACTAAATTAAACTCCTTTAATTTATTTTAATAAACACTTTAGTTTATAATTTATAATCATATATTATTTATTTGGATTTCCATATCCAACATTAACCAATTAAATTAATTACACACACTATATTTTAAACAATTATTCCACTTAAATAAGTATCACAAAATTATAATTTCATTATAATTTTATTTAATGATTTAACATATCAACTTAAATTAATAAATCAAAATAACAATATAACATCTCATGTTATATACAACTCTCTAAATTATAAATTCAATTAATTTAGAATATTATCTAATAAATTTAAATTCATAAGTTTTACTAACAACCATCACATCTACAAAACATTTATTCAACAATAAATACCTCAAATAAATATTTATATAATTCAATAAATATTTAAAATTACAATTTGAATTTTCTTGGATTGTTACATCCTTCCTCTCATTACAAGGATTCTCATCCCCGTAATCACAACTCAAACAATCAAATCGTCACATTCGTCCCTTTTCACAAAGATTCTGTCCCGGAATCGAGGACACTGAACTAAACAAATAGCTCAGGGTAATTCTTCATCATGTCCGCTTCGAGTTCCCACGTAGCCTCTTCGACATTGTGGTTCCTCCATATCACCTTCACAGAAGGTATCACTTTATTCCTGAGCACTTGTTCTTTTATGTCGACTATCTGGATTGGAATCTCTTCATATGACAAATCTTTACTGAACTGCAACGGTTCATACTCGATCATATGTTTGTAATCGGGTTTATATGGTCGCAACACCGACACATAAAAACGTTGTGCACATGTTCTAATTCTGGAGGTAAAGCTACCTCATAAGCTATTTCTCCCACTCTGCGTAGAATCTTGAAAGGTCCAATAAACCTTGGGCTTATCTTTCCTTGCCGAAACGAATTTTTCCCTTCCAAGGAAAAAACTTTCAGGAACACTAAATTTCCTGCTTCAAACTCGCGATTATGCCTGTGTTGATCAACATACTTCTTCTGTCGATCTTGAGTAGCTACAAGTCTTGCTTTGATGAGTTTGATAATTTCAAAGAATCATTGATTAGTTCTCGTCCTAGCAGCTTGACGCTTACCAACTTCATCCCAAAGATAAGGAGTTCTCGCATTTCATCAGATAATGCCTCGTATGGCGGCATGCCAATGCTTGCATGGTAACTGTTGTTGTATGCAAATTCCACCAACGGTAGATGATCATCCCAGTTTCCTTTAAAATCCATGATGCATGCTCTGAGCATACCTTATAGCGTCTGAATTGTTCATTCGCTTTGCCCATCGGTTTGTGGATGATATGTTGTACTAATCTTCAGTTGTGTTCCCATACATTCTTGTAATCTTTTCCAGAAATTTGATGTGAACCATGGATCTCTGTCTGATATAATTGACACTGGAACTCCATGTCTTGAGACGACCTCCTTAACGTACAGTTTCGCCAGCTGATTAAGATTAAATCTAATCTTTATAGGCAAAAAGTGTGCTGATTTTGTTAGTCTGTCCACTATCACCCATATCGCATCGTATCCTTTCTGAGTCGTTGGAAGACCTACCACAAAATCCATGGTGATATGCTCCCATTTCCATTCCGGTATTTCTAACGTTTGAAGTAATCTGCTTGGCCTTTGATGTTCTGCCTTCACTTTCTGACATGTCAAGCACTTTGCATTGCATTCTGCGACGTCTCTTTTCATTGTTGGCCACCAAAAATGTCGCCGCAAATCTTGAAACATCTTCGTACTTCCCGGATGAATCGAATATCTTGAGCTATGAGCTTCTGTCAAGATGTCTTCTTTAACATCATGTACTACTGGAACCCAAATTCGTCCCTCAAATCTTAGCATTCCCGCAGTATCAACCTTATACTTCAATTCTTTACCCTCGACCACACTTTCCTTTATTTTTCTGCATTCTTCATCTTGTAGTTGAGCATTCTTCACTTTGTCCACCAAAGTTGGACTAGCTTCCATCTGGTACAATCTTTCATCATCTTATTTTGGAAATTTGATTTCTAACTCTAGCCTTGCCATTACTGAAATGAGCTCCTCCTTATCGATTAACAACATCAACTTTTCTCGACCTTTCCCACTCAAGGCATCTGCAACCACATTTTCTTTGACCATATGATAAAAGATCTCGCAATCATAATCCTTTATCAATTCCATCCATCTCCTTTGACGCATGTTCAAGTCCTTTTGAGTGAAAATATACTTCAGACTCTTATGGTTTGTGTAGATCTCACATTTTTCTCCATAGAGATAATGTCTCCATATTTTTAGAGCAAATACTACTACAGCCAACTCTAAGTCATGAGTTGGATACCCTTTCTCGTTGTCTTTCAATTGCCTTGATGCATACGCAATGACTTTGCCGTTCTGCATTAGGACACATCCTAAACCCTTGTGTGAAGCATCACTATACACCACAAAATTTTCTGTATTATCTGGTAATGACAACACAGGTGCCACACTGAGCCTCTTTTTTATTTCTTTCAAACTTTCTTCATACTTCTTCGTCCAAATAAATTTTACAGCTTTTCTCGTCAAATTTGTCAACGGAGTGGCAATCTTGGAAAAATCTCGGATAACCCGTCTCAGAATATCCCCGCCAATCCCAAGAAACTTCTCGCCTTCGATGGAGTTCTTGGTTGTTCCCAATTTATCACAACTTTTCCGACTTTTGATGGATCCACTAAAATTCCATCTTTATCGATTACATTCCCAAGGAATTGTACACGCTCCACCCAAAACTCACACTTAGAGAATTTCACAGACAACTTTTTCTTTTCCTTAACGCCTCCAAATGGCCGGATGTAAGTGTTCCACGTGTTCTTCCGAGAGATTTAGAGTACACCGTAATATCATCGATAAATACCACCACAAACTTGTCTAAAAATGGTTTAAACACCATATTCATCAAATCCATGAACGCAGCAGGGCGTTTGTCAAACCAAAAGACATCACAAAAATTCAGAATGTCCATACCAAGTTCTAATGCCGCCTTCAAGACATCCTCCTTCCTTACTTTCAACAGTGATACCCACTTCAAATCTATTTTGAGAAATATCTAAGACCCTTCAATTGATCAAACAAGTCATCTATTCTTTGCAATGGATATTTGTTTTTAATAGTGACTTTATTTAATTCTCAGATAATCAATGCAAAGACGCATTGATCCATCCTTCTTCTTCACGAATAATAATTTCCAAGGCGCTCCCCACACTTGTGACACACTCCTACCGAATGTACTTCTTATCTAATGCTTCTTGCAACTGCACCATCAGTTCTTTCATCTCTACCGGAGCCATTATGTACGAGGCCTTCGATATTGGAGCGGTTCCTGGCGTTAAGTTGATCACGAATTCAATCTCTCGATCAGGCGGAATTCCTGGCAAATCTTCCAAAAATACATCCACAAATTCCCTAACCACTTGTATTTCCTCCAATTTTACACCTTCCTTCTTTTGAGTATCGAATATGTAAGCTAAATACCCTACACAGCCCCGACTCAACAACTTCTTGGCCTGCATCATCGTCAGACATCTCATTTGTCTAGGCAATTTGCAACCATGAAAAACTACCTTTGACATAGTAATAAGGTTTACACACTTCTTTTGGCAATCAATTATTGCTCCATAATTAAATAGCCAATCTATTCCCAATATAACGTCAAACTCTCCAAGTTTTTATCTGGATTAAATCTACTTTCATGAAATTCCCCTTAATGTTCAACCTACAGTTCTTGTATACGAACCTAATATGAATCACTTCCCTATTCGCAATTTCTATGTTTAAAGGGAAATTCAGCTCTTCACTAGGTATTTTTAACCTCTTAGCAAATTCATCAGATATAAACGAGCAAGTAACACCCAAATCAAATAATACATATGCATTTATATCATTGATTGGGATAATACCTGACATGACATCTTTTGATTGCACCGCGTCCTACACCGTCATGTTAAAGGTTATGGTTGTAGGCTTATTTGATGACGTTGGTCCAACAATAGTCAGTTTACCTCCACTAGCATTTCCCTTGCTTCCATTTGTCTCATCAGATTTTTTCTTTGGACACTCGCGAGCAAAATGATCCTTCGACCCGCAGGTGTAGAAGGCATTCTTCTTAGGTTGAGTGCAATTTGGGGCAATTGACCCTCCTGGACACAGTTAAAGCATGTCCGCTTCCCCCTTAAGCACATACTCATGTGAAACTTCCCGCATGTAGCACATGCGTCAATCTTCTTCCTTTGCTGGTTACCTTGCAGATTTCCAGTTCCCACATTTGCATTCCATTTCCTTTTCAAATTATTGTTTCCATTCCCACCATTACTACCTCCACTCTTTTTAGCTTCACCTTCATTCTTCTTCTTCCTCCGCTCTTGGTTGTGCTTTGTTACAGCCTCGCTTCCACTTTCAGCGAGAATTACTTTCTCAAGCACCGCTGCAAATGTCTTTAGCTGGAACAGAGAGACTCTGCTATACAACCATGACTTCAGTCACTGCTTGAATCTTCTTGCCTTGCGCTGATCCGTATTCACTTGATATGGTGCAAACCTTGCTAACTCGTTGAATTTCACGATACTCGACAACATTATAATAGTGCCTGCTTCCGATTCGAAACCTGTACTTCCATCTGATTCTTTGAACTTTCTGGGAAATAGGTCTCGAAGAATATCTCTTTGAACCTTTCCCAAGACATTACCCCTTGGCCTCATCGGGTTTTATTGGCTTGCCACAAATAACTAGTCTCTATTTTCAACATGAATGTTGCAAAAGCAGTCTTCTAGTTATCCTCTACCCTAGCAACATAGAAAACTTTCTCTATTTCCATGATCCAGGTCTGTGCCTCAACCAAATTCATGGACCCACGGAACTCTGGTGGCCCAACCGCCTTGAAATCCTTAAAAGTCGCAGCTTGATTCTGTGGCTAATTTTGTAATGCTCCCGTCAGTAGAGTTACAAATTGCTGAACTTGATTATCCTCAGCATTGTTGTTATTCTCAGGGTTCCTTTGTCGTGGTTGACGTGTTGGAGGCATTTTCTGTTAAAATACATCCATTAGATTATATTCAACCTTTTAAGTATTACGTACTTAAGTTGCACATCATAAGAGATTATCACATAACACATAACACTTTGAATAAAATAATAACTTTTATTCATTCATAATCTTTTTAAAAACATCAAAACAATAACATCACTGCTATTTACATTACTTTCCTGAACTATAAAGTTGCAGGATTACTTCATTATCATGACATCCTATTGGTTATATCATACCCGGGATTTACATTTTATTTACTCACTAATCACATAATAATTACATTTATGACGTTCTATTAAAATGTTGCATAGCCTTACGACGCTCTTCCTCCATAATTCGAGTCATTGTTCGGCGATCTAAAATGTACAATGGCAGAGTCTCGAACTGAATAGGATAACACATGACCCGATCCTTAGCTCGATTGATCACGGTGTTGAATACGGTATTCATCTCTTCCATCTTCATCCTCTTTGCTTGTGTGTCTATCTCTGCTATTCCGGCTCATTGATAAGCTTCCTTGTACGCGTCTTCAGCTCTTACCCTCTGAGTAGATTCCTCTTTCAACTTCCTCTTCAACTCGCAATCGCTTTATCATTCGCCGCTCGTTCCTTCATGTGGACCAACTTCTTCTTGATTATTCAGACGTTCCTCTCGATCCTGGATCTCGTCCATCCTTCTATGCCATCGAGGTCCATTGTTCACCACTATCTCTTGCAACTCCTCGACGGTATCTTGAAGTTCCACATTATGGTCATACACCTCGGCCGCATATACTGGCAAGTAATCAAATTAAGTGGAATCTCTTCCTCCTCGTTTCTCCTCATCCTCCGATCATGGCGAGCAAAATTAACGCCATTCCTCCTCGCCCTGCTTTTTATTAATTAATATATTTTTAATAAAATTAGTTTTTATTAATTTTTAATATATTTCATAAATAATTAATATTTTTGAAATATGAAAGTATTTAATTTATTTAATTATTATATTAGATAAATTATTTAAAATGATTTTAATACTTAAAAATTATTTAAAATTATATTATGGTATAAGAAAATATTTAAAGTTATTTTTAATGACTTTTAATATTTTATGATGAAATTCATTAATAAATTAATGTTAATGATAATTTACTTATTTAATAAATGAATTAAATAAATAAATTTAAAATGATTTTATTATATTAAAAATCATTTTAAATAATAATAAGGTATTTAAAAATATTTTAAGTTATAAAATATAAATTTCAATATTTAAAGATAAATTTCATTAATTAATTATTATTAATGATATTAAGGTTATTTAATAATTATATTAAATAATTTGTTTAAAAATGATTTTAATATTATAAAATCATTTTAAATGAAAATAAAGTATTTAAAGATATTTTAAATTATAAAATATAACTTTTAATATTTAAAGGATAATTTCATTAATAATTTAATATTAATGATATTAAATTTATTTAATAATTATATTAAATAAATGGTTTAAAAATAGTTTTATTAATTTAAAAATAATTTAAAAAGGATATAAATGAATTAAAAATATTTTAAGTTATACTTAATGACTTTTAATATTATGAGGAATAGTACATTAATATTTTAATGTGAGACCCCAGATTTTATAAATAAAGATTTAAATTTCTCGAAATATTTTTTTGAATATTATGGTGAGGATTTGATATAATGTTATAGTTGTGGGTAGTATTTATAAATTTTGCGAAGTATGCAAGTTGTTGTATTATATTCGATTGGTCGTGGAATATTCTTTGTGTTTCGAAATATTCGCATTTATTTTAACACAATCATCGGTGGACCCCACAACGGAATTATTGGCTTGATTGAGAAAACGAGAAAAATATTTTATTAAAATAATGGCGAAAGTTTTACCGTTAATACCGTTGAACTACTCCTTAGTAGTAAAAGTACAATGAATACGCATGTAGTTGCATAAGAGCACACCAGATTGATTATTAATGCTTACGTGAGAAGTCACCCGCTTTTGTTCAATTATTGCTATAAGAATTGTTGCATAAGATCTCACGTTATTTGATTCAATTATTGTCGATATTTTATATATTATTAAATCAATAATTGAAATGACAGAGTTATTAATATTATAAATTGCAATATTAACGATGTCTAAAAGTTCTGCCAAGGAGAGGTTTGGTCACCTAATTGTGCGCCAATAGGGAGAAATCCTTATTGGAAAGCCCCCTCTTTCCTGGGAACGACCTGGTCGATTAATATTGTGAATTATAATAAAGATGATAAATGTTGTTAAAATTATTAAGGAGATTTTTATAAAGTTTGCTTATTTTATGGATTCCTATTTACCCATTTTTCAAAATAATCGGTAGAAAATTTTTAAAGGTGGGGCCCACATGCTGGGGCCACATGTGGGGCCCATATTTGTTGGAAAAATGATTTTGGAAATGGAAGAGTATATGTATGGAAGTATATGTATGTATTGAGTATATGGTTGGAGAAAATGATATGAGAAAAGTGATAGGTGTGTGAGTGAAAAATGGTGGAAAAGTGGTAGTATGATAGTGATGTGTAAGAGTGTAGTGAAAGTGATTATTAGGAGGGTGGGGGATTGATGTTGGATATGGGGGGATAAAAAAATCTAGTGGTATATATAATATTGATATATATAAATTGAAAACATGTGTTTATATATATGTATTATATTTTAATTTTTGTTGAAATCTTATTGGTTAGTTGTTTGACTTAGTTGTTAGTTGATTGAAGAAATAATTCTGCAAAATTATTTCGTACTTGAACAGTAACCTTCCATTCTCCTATAAATAGAAGCTCATTCCTTCATTATTTTTTACGAATTCACTGAAACTCCAGAGAGAAAAATTATAGAGAAACTATAGAAAAGTATTCTGCTACTTCCCTACTCTTATATTCAGTTTCTTTTACGGTAAGGGGTATTATTCTTTCTTATTCATGAAGAGAACTGTTGTTATTCCATTTCTTATTATTCTCATTGAATAACTCAGATACGCAGCTTCACCCTATACTTGGTGACATTCTTCTATTATTCTGTCTTTATTATTCTGATGGAATATCCTGTCTGTGTGTTTTACACCGGACCTGGTTCCATTATTTATTATTTAGTCTTTATTATTCTGTCGGAATATCTTGTCTGTGTGTTTTACACCGACCTGGTTCCATCTTTATTATTCTGTCGGAATATCCTGTCTGTGTGTTTTACACCGGACCTGGTTCCATTATTTATTATTCCGCACTTATTATTCTCGTTGGAAAATCCTCGCTTGCAGTGTGAATTTCACCCCGACTCGTTCCGTTATTATTATTCTTCGTTGAATAACTCGCCTATGCGATGTACCGCATGCATGGTGATTTCTTTTGTTATTCTATTCGTTATTATACTCAAATGGTTAAAATTTTGACTTCTATACTCCATGAAATTAGTGGAATATCCTCGATATTTGCGCTTCATCCAAAGATTTATCATGGAAATATTCTTCCGAGCATTCTTGAATTTTACTCTACAAAGCAAAGATCATGTTAACAATTTGACGTTATTAGTTCCTAATAAATTAATTCGTGAACTTATTTTATTGAATTCTTATATCATTGTCATCATCCTCATGTTTATATTTTTTTTTAAAGTCATCTATGGCCCAGTAGAGCATGAGATGGACTCTGTATGATTATGACCAGTGATTATTCGTGTAATAATCGCATACCGTAATGTTACAAATGATGTGGTAAAAGTCCTCATCGCCCGTAGTGCATTGATGGACAAGCTTGTTGGCATGATCATGACCATTGATGAATACACAAATATCCTCGCCCGTAGTGCATGAAATTTGTGGTCGTGACCCTAATGAATATCCTCGGGCGAGTAAGGCGGGGATGATGTGGATTATTTATTAAGTTGAGTCTCAATGATAAAAGTGATGAAAACTTTTTAAATCATAAAAGATAGTAGATTTTATTCTCTACTTGAATCTTTTAATGGATCGCTTGATTCACCGCAGCTTAAACTTGATGTCTATTATATTTTATCGCTTTAATATTGTTGAGACTAATGATAATTTATTCTGCATTATCTTAGTCATAATATTTCACAGTTAGTTGACTCACCCTTTCTCTCACCGTTTCTTCAGAAATGAGAACGTAGCGGGATTAGCTCGGGGAATGGAGTGATTACTGGTCCCAGATGATAGTATTAGTAGTCCTCACTATTCGTTAAAAAGTTTGACAATAAATGTAATGAGGACTCTATTTGAGAATGGATATTGTCTAGAAGACAATATTTGTATTTAAACTCACAAGATGTGTTTTGTCGTATTTTACACGAATCGTCAGATTATTAGTTTGTATTTGAATTTTGTACCATGTATTCATGCACTCAAGATGGGTGATGTATACCTATTTTGGGGGCGTCACAACAGGTATCAAAGCTTAGGATATGATCCTCGGCTAAGATGTGAGACAAGAACTAGGAGGGAGAGACGGGAATTCTTCGCTAGTATGACCTACCTAAGTTTATTTGATATTTAAATTGGCTCAGGTGAGGAGTATAGGGATAATATGTGATATGTTATTTAACCCTTGTTTTGTGGCAGTATTTGAAAATGGCAGCTGAAATTGTCAACAATGGAGTGAATGAGACCGCGGAGACACCTCAAATCACCAACCAAGATAATGTAATATCTAAAGTAAGAAGGAATTAGAGATATCCATGTGGTGAGGGAAGAATTAATAGTTGCACCCGAGCTAGTCGCAGAGGTAGCAAAAATGAGAGTGAGGAAGAAGAGGAACCCGAGGAGAATTTATTAGAAGAAATTTTGATCAAAATGTAGAATCATGAGATCGTATTCGTGAGCTAGAAGAACAAAGTTGAAGAACTCATAAGCTGGTCGTGGAATAAAGGGATGCAAATAATTCAAAATTGTGTTACCCGATATGTGATGCTCGAACAAAATCACGCTTAAGGTGGTGTAAGATATTAAAGTTGAATATGAAAATTCAAATATCAAAGATTTGCTGAAAGAAGAAACAACTGAACGAGTGAGAATGAAGGATGCGTGGGTAAAAGCCGCACGACATGTTGATATTGTAGAAAGAGACGTCCGATCCAAAAAGGCTAAAATAGATGATATACATTTCTCTTTTTGGACAGCAATTGGGAGAACCCAACATCGTGTTTTGAATTACCCTGTACAGAGCGGTCAATCTCAATTCGATATGGATCGAAGATTGTTGATTCAGATCATGAATCAGGAGTACGATGAAGCAGTTGAGGGTGGAATATGCCCTATAGAAAAGTCAATTATAACGATAGTGATGACACCAAATGCTAGCCCCGACAAGTCAAAGCCGGGTAGTTCAAAGGAGAGCGGTTGTCATGACTTCCCAATAAGTGAGGAACCCAAATGAAGTTATCACGAGTAAGCTTATCATAAACTCTAGCGAAGTCTATACCGTGTTAGATACCGGTTCTACTCACTCTTTTATTTCACTTAGTTGTGTTCAATGTTTGAAGTTAACTCCAGAGAAATTGGACTTTGATTTATCTGTTTAAACTCAGTTGGGAGAAACCTTCGTTACCTCCACTATTTATAAATCTTGTTCAAATCAAAACTTTCACGTTACCTATCGATCTTATCTCTTTGAAAATACTTACATTGATGTGATTTTTGGAAACGATTGGTTAACTACTCATCATGCTTTTCGTAAGGTTGTTAGCTTTCATATTCCTAACCAACCTATTATGCGAATTCAAGCAACTAAACCACTAAAGTCAATCACTGTCATATCGAGCCATAAGTAAAGAGTTCCGAGCCTTTCATTGTTGATTTCCTTGTGTGGAATGCACCGAAGCCAGACTTTCCGTAGGCAACACCGTGAGTAACAATGACAAGTTGATAGGTATCAATGTGACATGCTATCCAAGTCTTCGGATGAGAGTCACAGTTTTGAATGATATTTCTATTGTTAATAAATTCTTAAAGTATTCCTGAAGACTTCTTAGCCTACCCTAGAGCGTGAAATCGAATTTTGTATTGACCCCAAAGACAAAACCCATTCTTAAACCCTCCAATATTTCAAGAACTAAAATAAACGTAATACGCGCCAAAAACGCTGACTCGAGTCGTTGAAGATTACGATTGTACCATTCAATACCATCGTGGGAAAACAAACGTGATAAATTTACATGTTAAGTAGAAGATCGTATGCGTTATGAAAAGCGATGTTATTAACACAAAGACTCATTTTGTATAAATGATGAAGATAGAGTTAAAAACTCTAGGACCCACATACGAAGATAACGAATATACGATTAGAATCGACTTTAATCGATAAAGTTAAAGCCGCCAAGCTACACACCCGAATCGATGAATGTGAAGAAGAAGGTTCAAGAGGGCGTTATTCTAGAAGCAAGAATCAAGAAGAGAGGAAATCTCAACCCTCGATTTTATCGCTCATTTGAAATCCTAGATCGAGTAGGAACTGCGGGCTTATAGGCTCGCTTTTACCGCCAAATATGTTGTGTGTTCATAACGCTTTATCACGTATCGATGTTACGTAAATATGTGGATGACCCGAACCACATTATTAATTTAGAACCGATTTAGATAGTAGAAGATTTAACGTATGAGGAGATACGTGTTAAAATCTTGGATAAGAAGAATCGATTCAACACTCAAAGGTTATACCTCAAGAGTTAGAATTTGAAGTGAAGTCAAGGTATCCTCACCGCTCGCATATATCAGTATCGTATATAAATTTCGAGGGCGAAATTCCATAAGAAGGGGAGATTGTGAGACCCCAGATTTTATAAATAAAGATTTAAATTTCTCGAAATATTTTTTGAATATTATGGTGTGGATTTGATATAATGTTATAGTTATGGGTAGTATTTATAAATTTTGCAAAGTATGCAAGTTGTTGTATTATATTCGATTGGTCAGGGAATATTCTTTATGTCGGGGAATATTTGTACGACGACACAATCATTAGTGGACCCTACAACGGAATTATTGTCGGATTGAGAAAATGACAAAAATATTTTATTAAAAATAACGGCGGAAGTTTTATCATTAATACTTTGTGAACTACTCTTAGTAAAAAGTATAAAGAATACGCTGTGGGTTGCATAAGAGCAGACACTAAGATTGATTATTAATGCTTAGTGAGAAGTCACCAGCTTTTGTTCAATTATTGCTATAGTAATTATCAGATAAGATCTCACGCTATTTGATTCAATTATTTTCGATATTTTATATATTATTAAATCAATAATTGAAATGACAGAGTTATTAATATTATAAATTGCAATATTAAAGATGTCTAGAAGTTCCGCCAAGAGAGAGGTTTGGTCACCTAATCATACTACCAATAGGAGAAACTTTATCGAAAGCCCTCTTCCCGGAAACGATTCGGTCGATTAATATTGTGAATTATAATAAAGATGATAAATGTTGTTAAAATTATTAAGGAGATTTTTATAAAGTTTGCTTATTTTATGGATTCCTATTTACCCATTTTTCAAAATAATCGGTAGAAAATTTTTAAAGGTGGGGTCCACATGCGGGGGCCACATGTGGGGCCCATATTTGTTGGAAAAATGATTTTGGAAATGGAAGAGTATACGTATGGAAGTATATGTATGTATTGAGTATATGGTGGGAGAAAATGATATGAGAAAAGTGATAGGTGTGTGAGTGAAAAATGGTGGAAAAGTGGTAGTATGATAGTGATGTATAAGAGTGTAGTGAAAGTGATTATTGGGAGGGTGGGGGATTGATGTTGGATATGGGGGGATAAAAAAAATCTAGTGGTATATATAATATTGATATATATAAATTGAAAACATGTGTTTATATATATGTATTATATTTTAATTTTGTTTGAAATCTTATTGGTTAGTTGTTTGACTTAGTTGTTATTTGATTGAAGAAATAATTCTCAAAAAATTATTTCAGATTTGAACAAAGAACCTTCCATTCTCCTATAAATAGAAGCTCATTCCTTCATTATTTTTTTACTTAATTCACCGAAACTCCAGAGAGAGAAAAATTATAGAGAAACTATAGAAAAGTATTCTCGCTACTTCCTACTCTTATATTCAGCTTTCTTTTACTACTAGTAAGGGGTATTATTCTTTCTTATTCATGAAGAGAACTGTTGTTATTCCATTTCTTATTATTCTGTTGAATAACTCAGATACGCTAGCTTCTACCCTATACTTGGTGACATTCTTTATTATTCTGTCTTTATTATTCTGATGGAATATCCTGTCTGTGTGTTTTACACCGGACCTGGTTCCATTATTTATTATTTAGTCTTTATTATTCTGTCGGAATATCTTGTCTGTGTGTTTTACACCGGACCTGGTTCCATTATTTATTATTCCGTCTTTATTATTCTGTCGGAATATCCTGTCTGTGTGTTTTACATCGGACCTGGTTCCATTATTTATTCCATTATTTATTATTCCGCACTTATTATTCTGTTGGAACATCCTGTCGGTGTGAATTTCACCTGACCTAGTTCCGTTATTATTATTCTGTTGGAATAACCTATCTATGCGAAGTACCGCATGCATGGTGATTTCTTTTGTTATTCCATTCGTTATTATACTCAGTTGGTTAAAATTTTGACTTCTATACTCCATGAAATTAGTGGAATATCCTTGATATTTGCGCTTCATCCAAAGATTTTCATGGAAATATTCTTCTTAGCATTCTTGAATTTTACTCTACAAAGCAAAGATCATATCGACAATTTGGACGTTATTAGTTCCTGAATAAATTAATTCGTGAACTTGTTTTATTGAATTCTTATATCATTGTCATCATCCTCATGTTTATATATTTTTTTTAAAGTCATCTATGGCCTGTAGAGCATGGATGGACTTGGTATGATTATGACCAGGGATTATTCGGTGTAATCATGACCGTAATGTTACAAATGATGTGGTAAAAGTCCTCATTGGCCCGTAGTGCATTGATGGACAGTTGTTGGCATGATCATGACCATTGATGAATACACAAATATCCTTTGCCCGTAGTGCATGGAATTTGTGGTCGTGACCCTAATGAATATCCTTGGACGTAGTGTAGGGATGATGTGGATTATTTATTAAGCTGAGTCTCAGCAATAAAAGTGATGAAAAACTTCTTAAATCATAAAAGATAGTAGATTTTATTCTCTACTTGACTCTTTTAATGGATTGCTTGATTCGCTGCAGTTAAACTTGATGTCTATTATATTTTATCAGTTTAACATTGTTGGAGACTAATGATAATTTATTCTGCATTATCTTAGTCATAATATTTCTTGGCTAGTTGAGCTCACCTTTCTTTTACCGCCTTCTTCAGAAATGAGAACGAAATGGGACTAGTCTCTGGGAATGGAGTGACTGGTCCTAGATGATAGTATTAGTAGTCCTCACTATTCTCATTAAAAGTGTGACAATAAATGTAATGAGGACTTATTTGAGAATGGATATTGTCTAGAAGACAATATTTGTATTTAAACTCACAAGATGTGTTTTGTCGTATTTTACACGAATCGTCAGATTATTAGTTTGTATTTGAATTTTGTACCATGTATTTGGCGACTCAAGATGGGTGATGTATACCTATTTTGGGGGAGTCACAGCTATATCAAAGCTTAGGATATGATCCTCGCTAAGATGTGAGACAAGAACTAGGAGGGAGATTTCAGGAATTCTTCTTCGCTAGTATGACCTACCTAAGTTTATTTGATATTTAAATTGGTCGGTCAGAGTATAGGGATAATATGTGATATGTTATTTAACCCTTGTTTTGTGGCTGTATTTGAAAATTGCAGTTGAAAATGTCAACAATAGAGTGAATGAGACCGCGGAGACACCTCAAATCACCAACCTGTGAATGTAATATCTGCGAAGAAGGAATTAGAGATATCCATGTGGTGAGGGAAGAATTAATAGTTGCACCCGAGCTAGTCGCAGAGGTAGCAGCTGAGAGCGAGGAAGAAGAGGAACCTGAGGAGAATTTATTAGAAGAAATTTTTGATCAAAATGTAGAACTGCGAGATCGTATTCGTGAGCTAGAAGAACAAAGTTGAAGAACCAAGTAAGCTATCGTGGAATAAAGGGATGCAACAATTCAAAATTATGTTACCCGATATGTGATGCTCGAACAAAATCACGCTTTGGCAGGGTGTAAGATATTAAAGTTGGAATCTGAAAATTCAAATATCAAAGATCAGCTGAAAGAAGAAACAACTGAACGAGTGAGAATGAAGGATGCGTGGGTAAAAGCCGCACGACATGTTTATATTGTAGAAAGAGACGTCCGATCCAAAAAGACTAAAATAGATGATATACATTTCTCTTTTGACAAAGAATTGGGAGAACCCAACATCGTGTTTTTGAATTACCTCTGCATGTAGTGGTCAATCTCAATTCGATATGGATCGAAGATTGATGATTCAGATCATGAATCAGGAGTACGATGAAGCAGTTGAGGGTGGAATATGCCCTATAAAAAAGTCAATTATAACGATAGTGATGACACCAAATGCTAGCCCCGACAAGTCAAAGCCGGGTAGTTCAAAGGAGAGCGGTTGTCATGACTTCCCAATAAGTGAGGAACCCAAATGAAGTTATCACGAGTAAGCTTATCATAAACTCTAGCGAAGTCTATACCGTGTTAGATACTGGTTCTACTCACTCTTTTATTTCACTTAGTTGTGTTCAATGTTTGAAGTTAACTCCGGAGAAATTGGACTTTGATGTATCTGTTTAAACTCAGTTGGGAGAAACCTTCGTTACCTCCACTATTTATAAATCTTGTTCAAATCAAAACTTTCACGTTACCTATCGATCTTATCTCTTTGAAAATACTTACATTGATGTGATTTTTGGAAACGATTGGTTAACTATAGATACTTACATATATTGAGTTACAGAATAGAGTCTCAGACTCGATAATTACCCGATAAAGCTGTTTGTACACCGACATGTTTCAAAAATTGATCTAGACTTAGATATTTTGATTGTGTTAATATTTGTTTGTGATCTAATGACTGTTGAACATGTGTGATAATGTAATTAGGTTATGTGCTGACTGCAATAGGCAGTATTATGTGTTGATATGTTATTCTAATCAGTAAAATGATCTTATTACTAATAGGTGATTACATAAAAGATAAAAACTAAGTTGCATTTTGTAAGCAGCAGACTAGATAACTATCTTACCTTTGTATTTTCTTTTTGCAATAGACATGAGTAAGAATGTTTCAGAGTTATATTATTACTGTGTAGATTATTAACCCTATTGTTTTATATATATTATGTACGCTCATTGATTATCAACATGTTAGTATATGGTAATTCAGATATATATTCTGTTCGTTAATTTCTATAAATGGTTATACAAGTGTCCCCACTTCGATAATCATTGTATTTAATCACATGTTGATACACCTTTGTTAATTACCCATATATATATATATGTTGAATTATAGATTATTGTTGAACAAGATAAAACCTTATTATTATCCAACCGAATTGCTTTGATTGACAAGTATGAACATCCCTTACACGGAAAAACTTTTTATGCACCCAAGGTGGACAGAGTGAACGATAACATCGTTCTTGCATGTAGTATTGATCAATACAGGGTACAACGGGCTAATCACCCCCGTGCCCGTAAGTTATGACGGTTTACATATGAAGTTATGTTTAACCTATTCGAAAATTGAAAACAATGTTCATAGTATGTCACCTTAACCCTATTTATAGTCAGTATGCAGTTTCAAAAATTTGAAAGAGGGTTGTTATGTTATTATTATCAGTTCAGATTACTTCACAACTATTGATTTGTTGTAGAAGGATAGTATAAAGAAAACATTTAAATTCTTTCAGCTTATATATATATATATATATATATATATAATTGTTAATACTTGATGGGCACTCAAATGCTCATCCTTGCTTAATTTAAATGTTTTCAGCTAAGTGTGAAGAACCAGAAGGCTGATGCAGAAACAAAGGAAAAGGAAAGCTAACCAAATAAGATTTGTGGTAGTTTATGTAATAGTTTGATAATATTAATACAATGATATATATTATCTATCAGGATATGTAATGAATGTTTAAAGGTCTCATACATGGGGATTAGACTCTGATGATATGTAAATTAAGTTGATCTTTATATTATTGTTATTATTATTAGTATTATTCTGCTCATAGAAATGGTATCGTGAAGCACCGAGTTCGGGTTTCAAGTACCTGAATTTGGGGGCTTTACATCATTAACATATTCCTCAACATAAAACAATTTAACAACAATTATACTAGTTTAATTTCCTCAAATTCCATATTTTCATATAAAACTTCATTTTTGAGTTCCTTAGATAAAAATCATCACTGTAATCTCAATTCTTCACCAAATCACTTCGTTCAAACTACATTATCTTCGTTTCTTAATGAACTAGCATAAACAAGCCACAATTTATAGTTTATCATACCAATTGACCATCATAATTAGTACTTTTATAAGACATATGAGAAAACATATACTGTCATTATTATTTTTTTCTACTTTTTGAAGGAAATTAGCATACAATCACAGTCTAAACACTAGTTCTAGCATCACAACACATATAACTACCATAATTCAGTTACATCACAACAATTTGGAAGAAATAGAATTCACAGACCATATAAATTTGTATAATAAATTCATATATGTATACACACACACACACACACACAAACACACACACATATATATATATATATATATATATATATATATATATATATATATATATATATAATACTAAGGAGAATTCAGTGGAATCGAATGGAGGAAGGATCCGTTAACAATGGTGGAGGGGCAAATGTTGATCCAATGCAGAACTTCGTTAACCTGTTAACTGAGGCAATGCAAAATAGACCCTCGCCAGCAGCAGAGCAGCCAGGACATCACTTGGCTAGCTTTAAGGACTTTAAATTGGTAGGACCACCGGAGTTCCGAGGAACCCTGGACCCAATTGAAGCCCAGACATGGATAGAAGAAATGGAGAAGGTGTTTGAGGTCACACGGGTGGCCGAAGAATAGAAGACGAGTTTTTCCACTTTCATGATGAAAGGCGAAGCTAACTATTGGTGGAAAGCCAATAGGGGCCGAGTAGACGAAGGAGTTATTCCTTGGGTTAGATTTAAGGAGCTATTCCTCGAGAATTACTTCTCAAAGAATACACAATAGGATATGGAAGTTAAGTTTCTGGAACTGAAACAAGGTAGTATGTTTGTCGCAGAGTACGCGTAACGAGTTAGCCCTTAATCGCTTCCACATCAAAGTTTGACACGCGAGGCCGTGAAGGCAAGGAGGTTCAATTAGGACCAAACCATGGGTACAAAAAGCAATGTACGTGTGTTGAAGATTAAGACTTACTCTGATCTATTGGAAAGGGCTATCATTGCCGAAGGAGGCAATGAAGCCATCACTCGATTCAAACAATAAAAGAAGACAGGTCAAGAAGGGTAGAAAGGGGGAAGCAGCGGAGGCAGCAACCCCAATAAGCATAAATGGACAGAGAGCCAATCCTCTGGAAGTAATAAGTTCGGGGGAGAAGATAAGAAAAGTATGAAGTGCAACAACTGTGGAAGGAGTCACTCGGGGGAGTGTATGAAGGGAAAGAGTGTTTGTTATCGTTGTGGACAACCGGGGCACATGGCTCCTCAGTGTCCGAATAAGTAGAAGGGAGGATGTTTCTCGTGTGGAGCCATGGACCATCAAATTAAGGACTGTCTGAAGAGAAAGGGCGACGCAGCTAGCGGCAACCGTAACAACAACAACAATGGGCTGAACATTGAAGGACCAGCCAGTCAAGCCAACAGACTAGTGGCATGAACGTTCAACATGACCGTGCAGGATGCGGTGGAGTCTAAGGACGTGGTGTCAGGTATCATTCTAATCAGTGATATAGATGCATACGTGTTATTTGATTCGGGTGCTACTTGCTCTTTTGTTTCTGAAGAATTTGCTAAATAGTTAGACTTTGACGGTCTAGATAATAGCAGTAGTAGTCCTCATTATTTTGTTAAATAGTGTGATAATAAATGTAATGAGGACTTATTTGAGTGTGAATATTGTCTAGATGACAATATTTGTATTAAAACTCACAACATATGTTTTGTCGTATTTTACACGACTGTTGTATAATTAAGTTGTATTTAAATTTTGTACCATATATTTGGCGACTCAAGATGGGTGATGTATACCTATTTTGGTGGCGTCACAGTTGGTATCAAAGCTTAGGAATATGATCCCTGGCTGAGATGTGAGACAAGAACTAGGAGGGGAGAGACGGGAATTCCTTCGCTAGTATGACCTACCTAAATTTATTTGGCATTTAATTGGTCGATCAGAGTATAGGGATAATATGTGATATGTTAATTAACCCTTGTTTTGTGGTAGTATTTAAAAATGGCATCCGAGAATGTTGAGATTAGCAATGGAGCACAGGAGACCGTTGAGTCTCCACAGATCAATAATCAGGATAATGTGTATAAGGAAGGCGACAATCTTCAGGCAAACAACAACACTGACCAGATGATGAACGATGGAATGTTCAGAGGCTTTATGCAATTCATGCAACATCAGGCAAGAGTGGCTCCTATCCAAAATGCAGGTGGAAACACTGGCAACTCTCATACGGTCACCGCTAAGCAGTTCAGGGAACTGGGACCACTGGAGTTTTTTGGAGAGCCAAAACCACTTAAGGCGGAGACGTGGATAAAGCAGATCTGCAAGATATTTGATGTCTTGGGATGCTCCGAGGAGCAAAAGGTTCCCTTTTCCACCTTCATGTTGCGTGTAGAGGCAGATTACTGGTGGAAATCTGTAAAACGTACTCAACCTGCCGCACTAAAGATGATTTGGGAGAAGTTCCAAGAATTGTTCAACGACAAGTACTTTCCCAAAAGTATTCGTCACATGAAAGAGTTAGATTTCATCAAGCTAGAGCAAAACAACATGACCGTGTCGCAGTATGAGGCCAAGTTTGCTGAGTTGTCCCGATTTGCATCCCATTTGGTTGATAATGATTAGAACCGATGACATTCCAAAGACGACTTTCAGAACTCAGTACGGGCATTATGAATTCCTAGTCATGTCTTTTGGATTGACTAATGCTCCTGCTGCCTTCATGGAAATGATGAACCAAGTATTCAAGGAATATTTGGATCACTTTGTGGTCGTCTTTATTGATGACATCCTTATTTATTCCAAAAACTGTGAAGATCATGAGCAACACTTGAGGCTGATACTTCAAAAGCTTCGTGAATATAAGCTTTATGCCAAGTTGAAGAATTGCGAGTTCTAGCTTGAGGAAGTAGAATTCCTTGGGCACGTGGTATCAAGTCATAAAATATCTGTTGACCAAAGCTGGGAGCAACCTAAATCAGTGATCGAAGTACGTAGCTTTCTCGGCTTAGCTGGTTATTATCGGAGATTCGTAGAAGGGTTTTCTCGAATCGCTACTCCCTTAACTCAGCTGACTTGGAAAGATACAAAATTCAGTTAGAATAAGGAATGTGAGAAGAGTTTTCAAGAACTCAAGAGAAGACTCATTTCAGCACTTGTTCTGACAATACCATCTGGCTCGGAGGGATTTGTCATCTAAAGTGATGCTTCAGGCAAAGGGTTAGGATGTGTTCTCATGCAACATGGGAAAGTTATAGCCTATGCCTCTCGACAACTCAAAGAATATGAGGGGAATTATCCTCCTCATGATCTAGAGTTGGCAGCTGTTGTCTTCGCACTTTAAATTTGGAGGCATTACTTGTATGGGGAGAAAGTGGAGATCTTTACGGATCATGAAAGCCTCAAATATTTCTTCACTCAATAGGAACTCAACATGCGACAGCGACGTTGGCTCGAACTGTTGAAAGATTGTGATCATACCATCTAATACCATCCTGGAAAAGCAAATGTAGTAGCTGACGCATTGAGTAGAAGATCATATACGGGTACGAGTGCGATATTGTCAACGCAGAGGCCCATTTTGTATGACTTGCAAAGGATGGAGATAGAGATAAAGACTCCAAGGACCCACGTGATGATGACGAATATACGAGTAGAACTGACTTTAATCGATAAAGTTAAAGCTGCTAAAGCTACAGACCTGGAGCTGATGCATATGAGGAAGAAGGTACAAAAAGGTGCTATACCGGAAGCAAGAATCGATGAAGAAGGAATACTTTGAGTCAACTCCAGACTTTGTGTTCCTAACGATCCTGAGTTAAAGTATAAAATCATGATGGAGGCGCACAACACATCGTTTGCAATCCATCCTGGGAGTACCAAAATGTATCGTGATCTTCGTCATTCATTTTGGTGGAGCAATATTTAGAGAGAGATAGTGCTGTTTATCTCAAGGTGTCTAACTTGTCAACGAGTCAAGACGGAGCATCAAGTACCAAAAGGTCCATTGCAACCACTTAAAATTCCAGAATGGAAGTGGCAGCACATTACCATGGATTTCATATTGGTCTTCCCAAGGTTTCTCAAAGCATAGATATAATTTGGATCATTATTGATAGATTGACCAAGTCCGCCATTTCTTACCAATACGAAAACTTATACACTTGAACGCCTTGCTCAGTATGTACATAAACGAGATTGTAAGATCAAGATGGTATGCCAAGATCCATAGTTTCGATCGAGACCCAAGATTCACTTCACGATTTTGGGTTAGTTTACAAAAAGCTATGGGCACTGATTTACAATTTAGTTCGGCATATCATCCTCAGACGGATGGACAATCAGAGAGGACTATTCAAACTCTTAAAGATTTATTAAGACTCTATGTCCTTGACTTCAAGGGAAGCTGGGACAAGTTCTTACTATTGGTAGAGTTTTCTTACAACAACTGTTATCAAACAAGTATTGGCATGACTCCATTCGAGGCATTGTATGGAAGAAAGTGTCGTTCTCCAGTATGCTGGGATGAGGTGGGTGAAGCAACGTTGTTAGGACCGGAGTTGGTACGTATGACTACGAAAAAGATTCAAACGATCCGACTACGTATAAAAACCTCACAAGACCAACAAAAGAGTTATGGCCGATCTTCATCGAAAGGACGTGGAATTCGATATTGGAGATCATGTGTTGTTACGTGTTGCTCCATGGAAAGGAGTTATGAGATTTGGAAAGTTAGGAAAGCTCAATCCTCGATTCATTGGCCCATTTTTAATCCTCGATCGAGTAGGGACTATAGCCTATAGACTCGCTTTACCGCCAAGTATGTCTCGTGTTCATAACGTTTTTCATATATCCGTGTTACATAAATATGTGAAAGACCCGAACCACATTATTGAGTTAGAACCGAACGAAATAGCGGAAGATTTAACGTATGAAGAGGTTCGTGTTCAAATCTTGGATAAGAAGGAACATATTCTACGCTCCAAGGTTATACCTCAAGTCAAAGTTTAATGGAGGAACCATGATGTTGAGGAAATGACCGAGTTAGAATCAAAATGAAATCAAGGTATCCTTACCTCTTCGACATACCGTGTACGCACTTAATTTCGAGGGCAAAATTTCATAAGAAGGGGAGATTGTAAGACCCCAACTTTTATGAATAAAGATGAATTTTCTATAATTATCATTTTTGAATATTATGGAATGAATTTGATATAATGTTATAGTTGTGAGTAATAGTTATAAATTTTGCAAAGTACGCAAGTTGTTATATAATATTCGATTGGTCGGGGAATATTCGTTTTAACAGGGAATATTCGTACAATAACACAATCATTGGTGGACCCCACAACGGAATTATTGTCGGATTGAGAAAACGACAAAAATATTTTATGAAAATAACGGCAGAAGTTTTATCGTTAACTGTTGAAACACCAGGTGTTAAAAGTACAGGAATATGCGTGGTTGCATAGTAGCACACGATATTGATTATTAATGCTTACGTGAGAAGTCACCGCTTTTGTTCAATTATTGCTTCAAGAATTGTTGCATAGTATCTCACGTTAATTGATTCAATTATTGTCGATATTTTATATATTATTAAATCAATAATTGAGACGACGGGTTATTAATATTATTATTTCGCAATATTAACGATGTCTAGAAGTTCTACCAAGGAGAGGTTTGGTCACCTAATCATAGCGCCAATAGGGAGAAATCCTTATTGAAAGCCCCTCTTTCCGGGAACGATCCGTCGATTAATAGTGTGAATTATAATAATGATGATGACGCTTTTGTTTTATTAGTATTATTAATGTAATAAAATGTAAAAGCTTTTTATATAAAATAGAATACTTTTATAAAGTTATTCGCTTTATTTGACTATGAATAGAATATATTATATTCTATTATGCATAGTGTTTTTGCATAGTAAAATCTTTTTATATAAAATGTAATACTTTTATAAAGTTATTCATTTTATTATACTATAAATAGAATATATTATATTTTATTATGCATAGTGTTTTCATATAGTGCCTCGCATAGTGTTTGCATAGTAAAATCTTTTATATAAAAATGTAATACTTTTATAAAGTTATTCGTTTTATTAGATTATAAATAAAATATATTTTATTTTATTTAAAAGATTTTGTTTTATTAGAATATTTTATAGTAGACCAATCTGGACCGTCCTTTTAAAAGTAAATCAATCTGGACCGTTCAGGAATTAGTTACTATTCAGTCTATTCTCCTATAAATAGAAGCTCATTCCTTCATTATTTCTTACGAATTCACTGAAACTCTAGAGAGAGAAACTATAGAGAAAAAGAAGAAAAGTATTTTGCTACTTCACTACTCCTATATCCAGTTTGTTTTAAAGTAAGGGGTATTATTTCTTTTGTATTCATGAAGAGAACTTCTGTTATTCCATTTTTTATTCTGTTTGAATAACATGTATACGCGGTCTACCCTATACTTGGTGAAATTCTTCTTTTATTCCATCCTTTATCATTATGTTGGAATAACCCGTCTATGCGAAGTACCGCATACATGGTGAAATTCTTCTGTTATTCCATTCTTTATTATTCTCGTTGAACATCCTCGCTGTACGCGCTTTTACGCATGACCGTTCCGTTATTTATTATTCTCATTGGAACATCTTATCGCAAGCTAATTTCCGACCGGTTCCGTTATTTATTATTCTGTTGAATATCTTGTCTGTAGCGCTTACGCACGACCTCCGTTCCGTTATTTATTATTCTCGCTGAATAACTCCGTCTGCAAGCGGTCTATCGCATGCCCGGTGATTTCTTTTGTTATTCCATTCTTTATTATACTCAGGTTGGTTAAAGTTTTGACTTCTATACTCCATGAAATTAGTGGAATATCCTTGATATTTGCGTTTCATCCAGTATCTTTTCATGGAAATATTCTTCTGATCATTCTTGAATTTTACTCTACAAAGAAGTATCATGTTGACAATTTGGACGTTATTAGTTCCTGGATAAATTAATTCTTAAACTTGTTTTTATTGAATTCTTATATCATTGTCATCATCCTCATGTTTATATTATGTTGAAAGTCATCTGTGGCATGTAGTACATAGATGGACTTGGTGTGATTATGACCAGGGTTTATTCGGTATAATCATGACTGTAATGTTACAAATGATGTGGTAAAAGTCCTCATTGGCCCGTAGTGCATTGATGGACAGTTGTTGGCATGATCATGACCATTGATGAATACACGAATATCCTTGGCCCGTAGTGCATGGATAATTTGTGGTTGTAATACTAATGAATATCCTTGGACGTAGTACATGGATGATGTGGATTATTTATTGTCGAGTCTCAAATGATAAAAGTGATGAAAACCTTTTAAATCATAAAAGATAGTAGATTTTATTCTTTACTTGACTCTTTTAATGGATTGCTTGTTCATCAGTAGTTAAACTTGATGTTTGTTATATTGTATCGCTTTAACATCTTGTTGAAGGCTAACGATAATTTATTCTCGTATTATCTTAGTCATAATATTTCATCGGGCTAGTTGAGCTCACCTTTTTACTTTCATTGTTCTCTTCAGAAATGAGAACGTAGCAGGACTAGTGGGGAACGAGTGATCATTCCGAGATAATAGCATTAGTAGTCCTCATTATTCGTTAAATAGTGTGATAATAAATGTAATGAGGACTCAATTGAGTGTGGATATTGTCTAGATGACAATATTTTTATTAAAACTCGCAGCATATGTTTTGTCGTATTTTACACGACTGTTGTATAATTAAGTTATATTTGAATTTTGTACCATGTATTTGGCGACTCAAGATGGGTGATGTATACCTATTTTGGGGGCGTCACACTTTGTGATTCCATATATGTGTAAAATGCGATTGGATCGGATTTCTGGGCAACAAAAAAGTATTTTTGTTTCTCAGTGATGTATGCAATTGCCGTGAACTGATCTAGTTTCTTAGATGATAGAAATAAATGCCTTGTGATAGTTCATAAGTTCATTATGGCTAAATCGCTACCAAGCACTGAAATCAATTTTTTTGGCTTTGAAGCCAAATTACCAGGTCCCCAAGCCATTCTCGCACAAATTGCCTCTTTGTAATCTGAAAAACTTTTGTGTTCTTTAATTAAATAAATAGTTTATTTAATTGATAAAAATTAAAAATAAAGATATTTATTTTATATGAAATATGATTTCATATTTACTAAAATTAAAGAGTTTAATTTGGGTTTGGTTTTTGATTAAAATAAGAGAGTTTATTTTGTTTCAAAACTAACGTTTAGCAAACTTTTTCCCATATATGGAATGGATTTATTTTCATAAGATGAATGTTATTTATTGATACATATGTTGATATCTATGATAATAAATGAGATTGATTATGGACTATGACCAATGTGATTGGATTTTATTTTGGATGGATGGTTGAATGTATGGGTTTTATTAAATGGGGTCTGCGTACCTCATCTTTTCTGGTTTTCTTCTTGTTGTAAATTCTATCTTTCTCTTATGTACTTTCCCTTTACTGCTGATCAAGGTTTCTATTTATATGAAATAGTTTATATAATAGGATTAGTTAGAATTTCACGAAGAACTGGAGATCAAGGAGCAAGGAGCGCTTGAAGACCCGTTTGTAATGGAGCCCAGGTTTAAATGTAATAGTTATATTTAAATGTTAATTCTTGCACCCTAGGGTTTGACCTTTTGGTTTACTTGGTGACTCTAGTGAACAAAACTAGAATAAAAGTCCATAATCAATCCGGGTAGAATATCGTATTCTATATTTGCATGCTAGTATTATATATATATATATGTGTGTGTGTGTGTATATATATATATATATATGTGTGTGTGTGTGTGTGTTTGTGTGCATGCGCGCTAAACAAGATGAGACTAATAATAACAAACCCCTCAAAGAATTATATTAAGTCCTACGCGTTCAAAGATATTTGGAATATCGAACGTCGCCTTCTAGCATAATAAAATTAATAGAGTATTAAATATTTAATATGAGTTTATTGTGTCACCGTAAGGCAAGTATTAAGTATTTAAGATGTTAATTTGTCACATTTGATTCTTATAAATAAAATTGAACAATATTATTTTGTTGTGTCACCACAAGGACAATATTTTTCTTTTTTTAATATATGGAAGTTCTAGGTTAGACTTAACTTAGATAATTTTAATTCGAAAGTGCCACCACTTGATCAAAATAATCCAAGAGGCAAAACATAAAGAGTTACATGATCATGTAATTGATAAGGAGTTTTCTACCTATTTATTTATATATAGTTTGTTGTGTCACCACAAGGCTATATACATTTGAAATGGGATCCTAATTCTCACTAGCAAATCTTTAATTACATATTGTCGAACTATATCGATGAGGGTAATATAGTTTGAAGAAAAATAGTGGGAGATACAAATTTAAAATAAGACCTAATTTATTTTGGTAAAATAAATTAATTAAAAGAATGTTCGCTAAAATGTTGTCTCTTTACATGCAGAATTTGAAAATGTCACATTCACTAATTTCACTGCGTAGCATACTTGATGCTAACAAACTGACCGGACCAAATTACACGGACTAGTTAAGGAATCTGAGAATTGTTCTCACTGCTGAAAAGATTTTGTATGTCCTAAATTCGCCCGTATTGATAAGTTGGTTTTATACCTACTTATTCGGTATCTGTTACTTGAATTAGTTGCTTATACTCATGTTTCTTAGTTACTTTTCATGTATTTTGTGTTTATTTTGTAGATCTTATGCTTGGAAACGATACGAGTGACTATTGGTATGAAAACGCAAGGAAAAGCAAACCGGATATCATTTGGGCTATCATGATCATTTCATGTTCTTGACTTGGAACTTGGACTATGTTGTAGAGCTTCTTCTAAGCTTTTCGGAACATCTTGAATCATTCCAATCAGAGTTCGGATGCAAGAGTTATGACCTTTGTACCAACGAACGTTGAGCGTCACTATTTTGGATGGCCATTTCCACAGCAGTCACTTCCAACCCAATTTCAGCCTTCATTCGTGCATTATTTCTTAATTCTCAAAGAATGAAAGTTGTAGATTTCGTGGAGAGATTCGATTTGATAGGTGGCAGAGCCTGTAACTCTTCCTAGATCAAAAGTTATGGCCATTTTACCAGAGGACACTGCAGCAGAAAATCAACTAGCCATGGTATGCCAAGAATTTAGAGTGCATTTCTGCTCCATCACGTGAGTCCCCAGGAGCAAAAAGTGCGATTTAACACTTGAGCGCGGGCGCGCCAAACTTCAGGCCAATTCCAGTGCGGCCACACCACTACGGATGTTGACTAGAGATGACTTTTTCACTAGATAGTGTGATTGAAGCGTAATTGAGAGGGTGGGTTTCAATTAGGGCGTACATATTAGACATATTTTCATCATGTAAAGAGACACCACCCCTTGGGGGATGAAGAAGTTAATATTATTTTCTTTCTTCAACTTTGAATAAGTAGATTAGAGTAGATTAGAGTATTAATTTCTAGAGTTGATTAGATTGACGACTTGAAGCGTTTGGAAGGCATTAGAGATTCAATATTGGAGCAAGAAAACAGATTTGCACTTCAATTCTTTACTCTTTTTATCTCTTTGATTCCTAATTATATCTTATGATGTTTATTCAATATATGGATGGTAGATTTGATTAAGTTATGATTTAAACTCTATTATGAGATTGCAATGGATTTTATGGATTAGTTTATTCTGATATATTTCATTGTTAACCTTATTGATTGCTATGGGATTGTCTATTAAGATTCATGCTTATTTGCTTAGTTGATTGGCCATCAATTACTGTGATAACCCATATGTACTTGAAAAACGAAGTATGGGTTTAGATTTGATCTTGATAGTTTGTGATTGTATGTTCTACATTGTGATGGGATGTATGATTTGTGCTTATGATAGACATATACCGCGGCATCACTCGTAGTCAATTGAGAACTTGGGCTTAAACCCTAATTATTTGTAAATCACATAGACATATAGTGGTTTAGGTAATTTGGGTGTTCATGTGTAATCCTTCAACTGGGATTATATTTGATATGAGTATGGTACATTGAGATATGGCTGTACTTTACTTTCGTGTTCTCGACTAGCAATCCAGTGCAAGTAATTTGGCTTAACAGGGAGTGCGTTGATTTAAATTATTCAGTTGATGAAATTGTAAACTCAGGTCTTCATTATCTAATCTCACTCTAGGAATAGTTAGGTTTATTAAATTTCATAGTTTAAATATAAAATATAATATCATTCGTTTAAATGAGACTGAAATGGTTATGGGTTAGTGCTTGGTAAACTTTATTAGTTAATTCTCCGTGGGAATGATACTTTACTTACTCTTTATTACTTGTTGACCGTGTATACTTGCGCATATATTGATCCAGAAAAAACGACCAACAAGTTTTTGGGCGCCGCTCGGGGAATTATTTAAATAATTTTTGCCAACATTAATTTCAATCAAATTAGTCTTAATTTAAACATTTTATTTTATTTTAATTATCTTCCTATATTTTTCTCTTTTCAGGTACCATGGTTGACTTTGCTTATCAATGGCCTTATGCAAATAGGATTCAACCAAGGGACACAAGAACTGAAGGACTCAATGTATTTTCTACATTGTTAGCACAAATTGCAACACTTTCAGAGAGGTTGGATGTTCTTGCAGCCCAACGCACTCGAGAGATAGCAGTTACATGTGAATATTGTGCTGGCGAGCATCCAAGTTATCAGTGCGACATCAGAGTTGGACAAGTACAGTTTGGAGGTGATTACCTCAACAACTATGTTTATCCCAATTATCATCAAGGTTGGGGGTATCACCCAGATTATGAATAGAATTGTAACTATCAAGACCAAGACTGCGTTCCAAGTCCAACATATCCATCAGATTTCTCATATCCACCTCCAATGCAACAAGAAGAAAATTCAGAGTTGAAGAAATTCATGTCAAAAAGCATAGCAGACAATGAAGAGATGATGATGAGTCAGGAGTTATCAAGCCAAAATCTTAATAGACAGATGGAATGACTCATTAACTCCTCAATGAATGGTCCTCAATACATGGATTTTGAAACTGAACAAGATAATTCAAGATTGGAGGATTTGTGGTTCAAATTTGTAGCATCAACTGAGGAGAAGATGATTAAGCAAGATAGGTCAATTCAAAATATTCATAATCATATGGATCAAATGTTCGAAGCCTTGAACAATCGCCCTCCAAATAATTGGTGCTATGACATGGACGATGAAACTGATAAAGAACCAGAAGTGTACATGCCACTGAATGAACTAAAAGGAGTGGACATTGAGGAGACAACTGGGGGTATGGAAAATGAAGAACATGAGCTGACTTGTATTATGTGAGACCCCAAATTTTATGAATAAAGATTTAAATTTCTCGAATTTTTTTTTTAATATTATGGTGTGGATTTGATATAATGTTATAGTTGTGGGTAATATTTATAAATTTTATAAAGTACGCAAGTTGTTATATAATATTCGATTGGTCGGGGAATATTCGTTTTAACGGGGAATATTCGTACAACGACATAATCATTAGTGGACCCCACAATGGAATTATTATCGGATTGAGAAAACGACAAAAATATTTTATGAAAATAACGGGGGAAGTTTTACAGTTTAACGCTGAAACACCCTGTTAAAAATCTGATGTCTGGCGTGGTTGCATAGTAGCACACGGTATTGATTATTAATGCTTACGTGAGAAGTCACTCAGTTTTGTTCAAATATTGCTACAATAATTGTTGCATAGTATCTCACGTTATTTGATTCAATTATTGTCGATATTTTATATATTATTAAATCAATAATTGAGATAACAAAGTTATTAATATTATTATTTGCAATATTAACGATGTCTAGAAGTTCTGCCAAGGAGAGGTTTGGTCACCTAATTGCGTGCCAATAGGGAGAAATCCTTATTGGAATGCCCCCTCTTTCCCGGGAATGACCTGGTTCCGTTCTTTATTATTTTGTTAGAACATCCTGTCTGTGCGTATTACGCATGACCTGGTTCCATTATTTATTATTCTGTTGGAATAACCTGTATATGTGAAGTACTACATACATGGTGAAATTCTTTTGTTATTCCATTCTTTATTATTATGTTGGAACATCCTGTCTGTCTGGATTACGCATGACCTGGTTCCATTCTTTACTATTCTGTTGGAATAACCAGTCTGTGCAGTCTATCGCATGCATGGTGATTTCTTCTGTTATTACATTTTTTATTATTCTGTTGGAATAACCTGTCTATGTGGATTATCACATGCATGGTGAATGATCCTTTGTATTCATTCCTTATTAAATTGTGAAAATGATCTGTCTAAGTGGATTACCGCATGGCGGACAAAAATCCATTTGCACTTTTATATATTCTCTTATACTCAGCTGGTTAAAGCTTTGACTTCTATACTCTATGAAATTAGTGGAATATTCTTAATATTTGCGCTTCATCTAGTATCTTTTCATGGAAATATTCTTCTGATCATTCTTGAATTTTACTCCACAAAGAAGTATCATGTTAACAATTTGAACGTTATTGATTCCTGGATAAATTAATTCTTGAACTTGTTTTATTGAATTCTTATATTATTGTCATCATCCTCATGTTTATATTATGTTTAAAGTCATCTATGGCCTGTAGTGCATAGATGGACTTAGTATGATTATGACCAGGGATTAATCGGTATAATCATGACCGTAATGTTATAAATGATGTGGTAAAAGTCCTCATTGGCCCGTAATGCATTGATGGACAATTGTTGGCATGATCATGACCATTGACACGAATATCCTTGGCCCGTAGTGCATGGATAATTTGTGGTTGCGATACTAATGAATATCCTTGGTCAGAAAGTGGGATGATGTGGATTATTTTTTAAGTCGAGTCTCAATGATAAAAATGATGAAAACCTTTTAAAACATAGAAGATAGTAGATTTTATTCTCTACTTGACTCTTTTAATGGATCGCTTGTTCACCAGCAGCTTAAACTTGATGTTTGTTATATTGTATCGCTTTAACACTATTGCGAGTTAAGGATAATTTATTCTCGCATTATCTTAGTCATAATATTTCTTCTTTGGGCTAGTTGAGCTCACCTTTTACTTTCATTGTTCTCTTCAGAAATGAGAACGAGAAAGGACTAATCGGGGAAACGGAGTGATGGTCCGCATGATAGCATTAGTAGTCCTCACTATTCTATAAAATAGTGTGTTAATAAATGTATTGAGGACTTATTTTGAGTTTGAATAATGCTGTAGAAGACAATATTTGTATTAAAACTCACAACTTCATGTTGTATATTTAAGATTGTATTTGTATTACATTACCATGTTTTTGGCACTCAAAATAGGTGATGTATACCTATTTAGGGGCGCCAGATTAATATCAAAGCTTAGGGATATGATCCCCGGCCGAGATGTGAGACAAGAACTAGGAGGGGAGAGATGGGAATTCTTCGCTAGTATGACCTACCTAAGTTTATTTGGTATTTAATTGGTCGGTCAGAGTATAAGGATAATATGTTATATGTTAATTAACCCTTGTTTTGTGGCAGTATTTGAAAATGACATCCGAGAATGTTGAGAATAGCAAGGAGCACAGGAGACCGTTGAGTCTCCACAGATTAATAATCAGGATAATGTGCATCAGGAAGGTGACAATCCTCAAGCAAACAACAACACTAACCAAATGATTAACGATGGAATGTTCAGAGGCTTTATGCAATTCATGTAACATTAGGCATGAGCGGCTCCTGTCCAAAATGCAGGTGGAAACACTAGCAACTCTTGGACGGTCATCGCTAAGCAGTTCAAGGAACTGAGACCACCGGAGTTTTTTGGAGAGCCAAAACCACTTAAGGCGGAGACATGGATAAAGCAGATCTGCAAGATATTTGATGTCTTGGGATGCTCCGAGGAGCAAAAGGTTCCCTTTGCCACCTTCATGTTGCAAGTGGAGGCAGATTACTGGTGGGAATCTATAAAGCGTACTCAACCTGCCGCACTGAAGATGACTTGGGAGAAGTTCCAAGAATTGTTCAACGACAAGTACTTTCCCGAAAGTATTTGTCACATGAAAGAGGTATAATTCATCAAGATGGAGCAAAACAACATGACCGTATCGCAGTACAAAGCCATGTTTGTCGAGTTGTCCTGGTTTGCGTCCCATTTAGTTGATAATGAGGAGAGAATGACGTGAATGTTTCTAAGAGGTTTAAAACACGAGATACATCAATATCTTATCTCTCATAAACTGTGTTTGTATTCAGATATTTTTAATAGGGCTCAGTTATTGAAGCGCGATAATGAGTCAACCCAACCAAAAGAGAGCAACCGGCAAAATGATAATACCAGTGAGAGCAGTCATCGAAGCGATGACAACAAGCGTGGAGGGAATCAACAGGTTAGAAATTGTAACCACTTCGGTGGTAATCAGGGCCAAAATAATAAGAATGGACCTTTCAAGAAGAGGAGATTCAACAATGATGGAAATACGTCAAAGACCAAAGACCGTTGTTAAGGAAGGAGAACGACCACCCATCATATGCTTCAAATGCGCAGAGAGGGACACATCGATCAAACTAGCATGATGCACCCAAAGCATGTTATAATTATGGAAAAGAAGGTCAGCTAGCCCGATTTTGTCGTGCAACAAAGTCAAGTCCAGCTGGGACGGTGGTACCAAAGGCGGATACGGACAATACAAAGTCGGTGGTTTCAGGAAGAGCATCATGGGCAGAGGAAGAGATAATAGAAGAAGAAAAGCCCGTTGAATCTTTCATGTCTCAATGCAAAAATCTATTCATAGATGCAACTGGAGAAGCACCTGGCGATGCAATATAAATGGAGACATCATGTACAGGAAATATGCTAGGTTATTTCAATTCACAGACTCTCATGATGGGGACCCTACCTACACACATTTCAGTTCTAATGGATGGAGGGTTCCTAGCTTATCGTAGAGGAATTGGATAGCGGTATCAAGAAAATAGTCATGCTAATTGACTATAACTTAGCGCTTGATGGGAGGCAACCCATTGTTTCTATCTCTACCTTTTAATTATTTTGTTTAGATTGTTTTTGTTAGTTCATTTTCATTTTTAATTATGATAGTTTGATTTGTTCTACATAAGTGCGTTGGTAGCTGAATTAGCATTGGACTGTGTTTGAGTATAGTATAGAGAGTATGATGATTAGATGGTCATTTTGGCGTATTCAGTAGTTCATACTTTGGCATGGTTAATTGGTGTTTATGCAGGAGAATTGAAAAGAAGTCATCACTGTGTTATGTATTGGAAAATGCAGATAGAATTGCGGAAGCGGAAGTCATTGTGCATGCCGATTATCCGCCGCCGATGTATACCTTTTGAAAACCCACGCTTGCATACTGCCGTATGTCTGAGAAGAAAAAAAAAAGCGCTTACATGCCACCATGTCTCAATTGAAAAGTCATGCAATGCACACGCCATAACTCAGTCATAGAAAACAAACAATGCTAAATTTTTAGAATTTATGACTCAAGCATTCAGATAGTTAGAAGCCCACACTCAGTTTCCAACTATAGAATATCTCAAACTTATCCATCGCCTGATATACCATCGGATCATGAGGAGGCGAACAGAGATGACATTGCCACTTCGGGGAGTATTCTTTCACTTTTAATTACAATGAGGGCATTGTTCATTTTAAGTTTGGGGGCATTGGGTTTAGTCAGTAGTTTAGAGCATGTAGTGTAATTGCATGATATAGAGTAATTTCATGTTACATATAGTTAATTGCATGTTAGTAGTTATTAGTTTAATGTTGCAGTAAATTTTTTTCTTTTTGTTTGTTTAATATCTGTTTAGTTGCATAACATTGCATAATCCCAGGTTTTTAGTCAGTTGAATTCTAATTTGGCCAATGATGACATAGAAATTTGATAGATTTTTGAACTATGTTGATAACTTAACTTAGTTATAATTTTATACATGATATAATTCGTGCTTGCTGTTTAGATGTTACCAGGTAGCACGACAATGTTCCTATTTGCTTGTTAGTTAAGATTAGCATGCTTGTCTGCTGAGAGGAAAATGTTGTTTTAAATGATAGAATTGGGTAGGAAGTGAGTAATAACTATGAAGACACTGAAACTCAAGTTTAGGGAAAGCATGGGTATGCTTGCTTTATATAAAAAAAAGAGAAAAAGAAAAAGATAAGAATAAAAAAAAGAGAAAGAAAATTAAAAAAAAATATCGTGGCTAGTCTTGTTTCGGGGCCTTTGTTACTTGAGTAAGTACGCCCGACAGGATTGACTCTACACCTAGCGTCCTAAGGTCTTAATGGTATGGGAGTCGTTGGTTGAAAGCTCGCTAAGGGGTAGCACTATTAGCCTAATGGAATGAGACATTGCACAGTTATGAGAAATAAAAAAAAATCAATAAACACCGCGAGAAAGTGCGAACATCGCCCTCGTGAGTAAAAACAAGCAAAATAAACCCTTTGCTGAACCTTACCTTGTACTGATGTGTTAGAGTAGTTGTTGCTTTATTTATATGCATAATTCTTAATTTAAACCTTAGTTTTCTTTCTTAAGCAGTATAGCATGTGAAATCTTTGCCTTTGTCAAGTTTATTTGTGAACACATCACACACACACAGCTTCTTTATAGTAGGTTAGGATTATCCGATTGTATGTCATTATGCCTTTAGCTTAGTTTGATGATTTGTTCTTGGATCTTGATATTTCTCTGAGTCATATCTTATTGGAATTCTCAACATGGCTGGAAATCTTAGGATTCATTGTCATAGTAGCGTAGCTTGCATAGCATGTAGAATCCATTATGTTGTGTTGCTTGGGGACAAGCAACGGTTTAAGTTTGGGGGTATTTGATAAGTTGGTTTTATACCTACTTATTCGGTATCTATTACTTAAATTAGTTGCTTATACTCATGTTTCTTAGTTACTTTTCACGTATTTTGTGTTTATTTTGTAGATCTTATGCTTGGGAACGATGTGAGTGACTATTGGTATGAAAACACAAGGAAAAGGAAACCGGATATCATTTGGGCTATCATGTTCATTTCATGTTCTTGACTTGGAACTTGGACTATGTTGTAGAGCTTCTTCTAAGCTTTTCGGAACATCTTGAATCATTCCAATCGGAGTTCGGATGCAAGAGTTATGACCTTTGTACCAACGAACGTTGAGCGTCACTATTTTGGATGGCCATTTGCACAGCAGTCACTTCCAACCCAATTTCAGCCTTCATTCGTGAATTATTTCTTAATTCTCAAAGAATGAAAGTTGTAGAGTTCGTGGAGAGCTTCAATTTGATAGGTGGAAGGGCCTATAACTCTTCCTAGATCAAAAGTTATGGCCATTTTACCAGAGGGACACCGCAAAGAGAAAATCAACTGCAGCATGCAAGCTATGAATTTGTAGTGCATTTCTGCTTGCGCGCACACGAGTCTCTGGAGCAAAAAAGTGCGATTTAACACTTGAGCGCGGGCGCACCAAACTTCAGGCCAATTCCAGCGCGGCCACACCACTTTGGATGTTGACTAGAGATGACTTTTTAGTGTGATTGAAGCGTAATTGAGAGGGGGGGGGGGTTTCAATTAGGGCATACATATTAGACATATTTTCATCATGTAAAGAGACACCACCCCTTGGGGATGAAGAAGTTAATATTATTTTCTTTCTTCAACTTTGAATAAGTAGATTAGAGTATTAATTTCTAGAGTTGATTAGATTGACGACTTGAAGCGTTTGGAAGGCATTAGAGATTCAATATTGGAGCAGGAGAACAGATTTGCACTTCAATTCTCTACTCTTTTTATCTCTTTGATTCCTAATTGTATCTAATGATGTTTATTCAATATGTGGATGGTAGATTTGATTTAGTTATGATTTAAACTCTATTATGAGATTGCAATGGATTTTATGGATTAGTTTTGTGACGCCCCCAAAACAGGTATACATCACCCATCTTGAGTCGCCAGAAAATACACTATAAAAATCATTTACAACTTCATTTATACAATCACATGCAAAATACTGATTTACATGTATAATGTGAGTTTAAATATAAATACATATACCAACTCGACTCATGTCACAATTGCACTTACATAAAGGTGCAAAAAAGCTTTTTAGAAATTAAAATCTTTGAAAGTGCTCAAGAAACCTTCGTATATAGGAGGCCATGAATATAAGTTATGATAGATATCATATGTCCAGAGAATTATCCTTGGTTGACCCAATAGACCCCAAAGAAAAACGAGAAGATTACTACCATGTTCCTTCCAATGGTGAGTCTTCTCTTGACATATAACTATCTCCACTGTCTCCAAGTGAAAATTATATTTCAAATAAACTCCAAGATCATATAGGTTGTGCTCGTAGATATACTCAGCAAGTGGATGTGCACAACCTTGTCTTATGATAACACGAGATTGTATGTCATTAGACATCTTGTATGATAGTGACAAAACACCCTTCCAAAGTTGGGTTCGCCTCACCCTATTCGGTTCACCAAAATTACATATCAAATGACGTATACAATACGACACACTTATCTAAAGTTCTCAATAAAATTATTTCCATACTATTTAGGGAGAACCTAAACATCTATAGACCGCCGTTTTATTCCCCTGTTATCCCCGCTCGACCCAGCTACACTCTTATTACCAGAAAGGAACTGTGAAGCAAAATGGTGAGCACAACTAGCCCAGTAAAGAATATCATAACTAAAGATAATTAAATTACCAATAGCTTTTGTCAATAATAAATCAGAGATTTAGAACATATGGTAGATGATAAAAATTTTCAACCATAGTTGCAGCGGAACGAGCAATCCATTAAAAGAGTCAAATAGACCATCAGGTCTACTATCTTCTCCATGTTAAAAGTCCACCAATAATATTTTATCCTCAGTAACATCAATCAACAATTCCCTCATCCCACAATCATATGAATAACTCATAATCATAATTGTGATTCTGAATTCCTTTTCACACCCAGGACGAAGATAATTTTCATCACCTATCTTCACCTGAAACATCTAAAATCATGGTTATACCAAATCACAATCCCTACTCATAATCATACTAATAAATTCATCTTTGCACTACGGCCAAAGATATTCATTAACAATTCATCTTTGCACTACTAGCCAAAGACATACAACTATATTTTAGAAGAGTCAAGTAGAGCATGATATCTACTATCTTTTACGAATTTAAAAGTTTATTTCAATATTTTATCGCTGAGACTCAGCTTAATAAATAATCCACATCATCGAATCACCCCTGCACCACGGCCAAGGATATTCGTTGATATCACATCCATGAATTATCCATGCACTACGACCATGGATATTCATTATTATCACATCCATGAATTAATATTTCATTGCTGAGACTCAGCTCAATAATTAATCCACATCATCAATTCATCCCTGCACTATAGGCTAAGGACATTCTTTTAGTATCACGACCACGAATTATCCATGCACTACGGGCCAAAGATAATCGTGTTTTCATTAACGGTCCTGATCATGCCATAAAATAATTCATCTTTGCACCCTTGGCCGAAGAGAATCCATAGCCATAACCATACCAAAAATTGTCCATCAATGCACTACGGCCAATGAGGACTTTTTTTCACATCATTTGTAATATTACGGTCATAATTATACCGAATAATCCCTGATCATAATCATACCAAGTCCATCTATGCACTACAGGTCACAGATAACTTTCAACATAATATATACATGAGGATCATGACAACGATATAAAGAATCAATCAAATGAGATAAAGGATAAATATTAAACATTTATAATATAAATTATCCAGGGTTCAAGAATATCCCAATGTTATCAATCACTTAATAATCTCATAATCTAATATCATTAATATTATAACAATATTTTAATTATTTCTTAAACTTATAAATAATTTATTTTAATTGTTTACACTTTACCAAATAATGCATTTAATCATTCAAAAATGCCATACTCATAAGATTTCATCACCAATGATCAAATCTCTTATCAAAAATCTGCATATACCCTATATAGGATTCCCAAGCCATAAAATCCTATTTACAAATTTTCAACTTCACATAACATATTTTACTCATATACTCATAACTAGTGTATTTTCATGAAAAATACCAAATCAGTTCCAAAAATATTTCTTTTCTGGGATTCAGCAGAATATAGTCTCATAATGAACATATATTTTTCTCGGAATTTTTAAAATTCATTTACTATTTTTCAAAAATCAATTTCTAATTAATTCCTTAAGAAATTATCTACCTCAAGTTTAACTCCAGAAATTCCCAAATCTTGGCAGGATCTTACACATGTTAACGTGATTTTCCAGTTTAAATTTCATGGTCATCGGAGTTATAGAACTCAGGTTATAGCATTTTTCGTCAAAAAAACCTAACTATTGAAATGGTCATAACTTGCTCATTTTAAGTCAGAATGAGCTCATTTTTGGACAGGAGGTACTTTATACCATATATTTTCATGTCCCAAAAGGCCGGAATTTTTCTCACAAATTAAATGGCCGAAAATGCCCTTTTAAAATTTTTGGCAGTAGCTATTTTTCCATTTTTCACTTTTTCGTGCTTTGCTAAAATCAGTCCACGCGAAAATCTACAACACCTTTTTTCAGTGATTCCACTTGGATTTTCAGTGATTCCACTTGGATAAGTTAGGAAACTCATAGATCTAACTCTAGAACTTGACCACACTTAAAAATTCAAAATATAATAAGAGATATGGTCAATTGAATTTCATGTTCCATTTTCACCAAAATCTGATTTTCAACCCTTTGTGATTTCTAAGAAACTTTCATGTTTTCACATAATAACCAACATAACTCATCATGAAAATGACATAATAATTCAATAAAACAAGTTCAAGAATAAATTTTAAAGATTTATAAGTTAATTTATCTTGAACTCAATAATGTCCAAATTGTCAACATGATACTTCTTTGTAGAGTAAAATTCAATAATGCTCAGAAGAATATTTCCATGAAAAGATACTGGATAAAGTGCAAATATCAAGGATATTCCACTAATTTCATGGAGTAAAGAAGTCAAAACTTTAACCAACTGAGTATAATAAAGAATATATGAAACCGCAAATGGATTTTCACCCGCCATGCGGTAATCCACGCATACAGATCATTTCCACAATTTAATAAGGAATGAATACAAAGGATCATTCACAATGCATTTGGTAATCCACATAGACAGGTTATTCCAATAGAATAATAAAGAATGGAATAATAGAAGAAATCACCATGCATGCGATAGATTACACCGACAGGTTATTCTCAACAGAATAATAAATAATGGAACCAAGTCAGGCGTAATACGCACCGACGGGATATTCCAATAGAATAATAAAGAATGGAATAACAACAGAAATCACCATGAATGCGATAGATCGCACAGACAGGTTATTCTAATAGAATAATAAAAATGGAACCAGGTCATGCGTAACGCATGCATGTGATATTCAATTGAATAATATAGAATGGAACTGTGTCATGCGAAAGCATACATGCAGAATATTCCGACAAAATAATAATGAACGGAATAATAGAAGAATTTCACCATGTATGTGGTACTTAGGATAAACAGGTTATTCCAACATAATAATAAAGAATGGAATAACAGAAGAATTTCACCAAGTATAGGGGAGTCCGTGTATACATGTTATTCCAACAGAATAATAAAGAATGGAATAACAGAAGAATTTCACCAAGTATAGGGTAGTCCGCGTATACAGGTTATTCTAACAGAATAATAAAGAATGGAATAACAGAAGTTCTCTTCATGAATACGAATGAAATAATACCCCTTACGAGTACAACAAATAATATCCCTTACCTTAGAATAAATTGAATATAGGAGTAGTGAAGTAGCAGAATACTTTTCTTCTTTCTCTCTATAGTTTCTCTCTCTAGAGTTTCAGTGAATTCATAAGAAATAATGAAGGAATGAGCTTCTATTTATAGGAGAATGGACTGAATAGTAACCAATCCATGAAAGATCCAGATTGATTTACTTTTAAACGGACGGTCCAGATTAGTTTACAATAAAATATAATATATTCTATTTATAATCTAATAAAACGAATAACTTTATAAAAGTTATTCTATTTTATATAAAAAGATTTTACTATGCAAACACTATGCAGGCACTATGCAAATACTATGCATAATAAAATATAATATATTCTAATTATTGTCTAATAAAACAGATAACTTTATAAAAGTATTCTGCTTTTATATAAAAAGATTTTACTATTAGCCTAATAAAACGAATAACTTTATAAAAGTATTCTGTTTTATATAAAAAGTATTTCTGTTTTATTACATTAATAATACTAATAAAACAAAAATTCATCATCACTTACTTTGAAAAATTTTCAAATGTCACCCTTAACTTTAAACTTTTATCAATTTAACTATTCACCAAAATAAAAAAATTGAATACTTTTATTTCATAAAATTTGGGGTCTCACAAGTTTATTCTGATATATGTCATTGTTAACCTTATTGATTGCTATAGGATTGTCTATTAAGATTCATGCTTATTTGCTTAGTTGATTGGCCATCAATTACTGTGATAACCCATATGAACTTGAAAAATGAAGCATGGGTTTAGATTTGATCTTGATAGTTTGTGATTGTATGTTCAACATTGTGATGGGATGTATGATTTGTGCTTAAGATAGACATATACCGAGGCATCGCTCGTAGTCAATTGAGAACTTGGGCTTAAACCCTAATTATTTGTAAATCACATAGACATATAGTGGTTTAGGTAATTTGGGTGTTCATGTGTAATCCTTCAACTGGGGATTATATTTGATATGGGTATGGTACATTGAGATATGGTTGTACTTTACTTTCGTGTTCTCGACTAGCAATCCAGTGCAAGTAATTTGGCTTAACAGGGAGTGCGTTGATTTAAATTATTCAATAGATGAAATTGTAATCTCAGGTCTTCATTATCTAATCTCACTCTAAGAATAGTTAGGTTTATTAAATTTCATACTTTAAATATAAAATATAATATCATTCTTTTAAATAAGACTGAAATGGTTATGGGTTAGTGCTTGGTAAACTTTATTAGTTAATTCTCCCTGGGAACGATACTTTACTTGCTCTTTATTACTTGTTGACCGTGTATACTTGCACGCATATATTGATCGGTAAAATGACCAACACGTACCTGCAAATGTTATAGATACAGCCTCTGAGGAATAGATTGCTACTTTTAAAAAATGGCAAGATGATGCATCTGTGGCTCAATGCATCATGCTTGCATCCATGAGTAACGAGCTTTAACGTCAGCATGAAACCATTGATGCTCCTACTATATTGATGCACCTACAAAAGCTGTATGGTGTGTGACGCCCCCAAATTCAGGAACTTGAAACCCGAACTCGGTGCTTCACGATACCATTTCTATGAGTGGAAAAATACTAATAATAATAACAATAATATATATTATCAAATTTAATTTACATATTATCAGAGTTTTTAATCCCAAGTACGAAACCTTTAAACATTCATTACATGATAATAATAATATTTATTATCCTTATCATAAAGTCAAACTATTACATAGGATAGCGTAAACACTCATTTAGCAACCTTCCCTTTTCCCTTGTTCTTGACAGATCCTTCAGGTTGTTCACACTTAGCTGAAAACATTTAAATTTAAGCAAGGATAAGCATTTGAGTGCCCAGCAAGTAATAGCAAATAATAACAATTAGATGAAAGGATTAAATATTTTCTTTGAACGATACTTCTACAACGAATCAACAGTTGTGAAGTAAGCTGAACCAATAATCAACAACATATCATTTCGATTTCAAAATTTTGAAACTACATATTGACTATATATGAGAATCAATTGACAGACTATGAACATTGTTTTCTATTTTTGAAAAGGTTAAACAGAACTTCATCTGTAAACCGTCATAACTTACGGGCACAGGGGTGATCAGCCCGTTATGCCCTGTATTGATCAATACTACATTGCTAGAATGATATTATCGTTCATCCTTTGTCCGCCTTAGCGCATAAAAATTTCCCATAATTGGGATGTTCATAACAGTCTTGAATCCAAACCAAAACAATTCAGTTGGATAAGTTTTATCTTGTTCAACAACAACTTTAAATTTATGTCTAACTGGATCAAATAGCTTAGACGACTTTTAATTCAACTTATACGTACATACTTGACACCAATAAGTATGTATCAACATGTGATAAAATATAATGATTATCCAAGTGAGGACACTTGTATAACCATGTTTTAGAAATTAACGAACAGAATATATATCTTGATCCAAAATAATAACAGAATAAAGGAATTTGTACAACAATTATAATTTAATAACTTACTTATACAGAATCATTGCATAAGTATATACAAAAGTTAAAATATTTGAACAATTGAAATGAACAGTTCAGATATTATCTTACGCATATTCATTGCATAAAGTAAATGCAAAGGCTTAGATACTTGCCTTGGTTGTTGACTACTGTTACGCGTTATAGCTTAAACTTTAATACCGGATCCTATCATCAATAAGATTATTCTTTTAATTAGAATAATACCAAGTAACACATAATACTACTTATTTGCAGTCAGTATATAACTTAAACATATTGTCACATATTCATAATACCATTAAAAACATTTAAGAACGACCATCAAGTCAAACTATGTCCATTTGGTTTGAGTTCTAAGATTATTTCGTGTCCCGATTGCATAATCGGATAATTAACTAATTTATTACCAATAAAACTTTGCTCAAGAACTTAAATATTATATTAAATAATTTAATTATCATTTATAATATTTATCCTAACATAAATACCATTTATAATGATTTTCAATCATTAATATCATTTATAATGATTTAATTAATAAATAATTTCATTATCATTAATACTTAAATAATTTAAAATATTAATGAAATACATGTCAAAATATTTAAAAGTTATTTATTATAACTTAAAACATTTTTAAAACCTCAATATCACCCTTAAATGATTTTTTTTAAAAATATTAAAATCATTTTTAAATAATTATCATTATTTCTCTTTAATTGTTATTTAATAATAATTAATTAGTTACTTTATTATATGCCTTTAATTATTAATTAATAATAATTAATTAATTAATATGTGACTTTAATTATTCTTTAATATTAATTAAATAATAATTAATTAATAAATATGAGTCTTAAATTATAATTTAATATTAATTAAATAATAATTAATTAATCACTTATAAATAAATAAACAAATACTTTATTTATTTTATTAATCTTTAATTATTATTTAATAATAATTAATTAAATAAATTATTTATCCTTAAAAAATAAATAAATAATTTACTTTATAAATTTCTAATTATTCTTTAAAGAATAATTAATTATTTAACATTTATACTTATTGATTATTTAATATTAATTAAATAATAAATAATTATTTTATTATGCTAATGCAAATAAATAATTACATTATTATTACCTAACCTTAATTAAGCAATCTTAATCATTAATTAACATTAATCAAATAATAAATAAATCATTTAGTTCATTTATTTCCTAACTTTCTAAATTCTTTTTCCAAATTGAGGTCATTCACGACAGTCAGTGTTTTTAGTTCCAAAAATCATATCTTGCTCATTTCAAATCACTTTTATACGATTCCAACTAGGTTTTACTCTTATCTTAGCCCTCTATCACATGGTATAAAAATTTGAAAATTTTCTTTCAACCATAAAGATACATACATAACGAAAAAGTAGTATGAACTTAAAGTCTTAACTTTCATTTTTATCTTTCTTTACTTCATACTTTTGATCAACTATCTAACCCCAAAAATGGTGAGTTCCATACTTGAAATATTATAAAACAAGTAATTCAAGAGTTCAAGGGTTTTGAAACATAAGGTCTTTATTTTGTAAGACAATCAAAATAATTATACAAAGCTTAAGGTTAGGGTTTTATACCTAGTTTTGTGGGATGTCCTCCTTTTCCTTCCAAAATAACTTAAGAACTTGGATGGCATGAAAAACTCCTCCTTCTTCTTCCTCCAAGGCTGTCGATACCCCTCTCTCTCTCCCTTAATATTTTTTTTTATAGCTAACTTGGAATAGTGAGATGAAAGAAAAAATAATATGTTTTGTGTTGGTAAAAAAATGTGTAGATATATTATATATATCCATGAAATCTCGTAACACAAATCTTCTCCTCTCTCTCCATATAACTTGTAATGTTGATAAAACATGGTGGCTAGCTTCTTAAGTTGACACCTAAGGGAGTAGGTTACTAACTAAAGTAAGAAAATAAAACAACACATGCTATCTATTTCCCTCCTTTTGCCGATACATCTCCCCCCAATTTAGCCCAATTTTTGATTTTTTTTATTGCCAAATTAGCTAAATAGAATGACCAAAAAGTCCCTAGCACATGGGCTAAAGATTGGGCCATACATTTAATTCTTTTGGGCTCTCATTTAATTTGTTTGGGACATGAAAAATGGCATGGTTCAATACATTAATTTTACATTACCCTAATTATTTAATTAGGGTTTTATTCCACTCATTTTGGGAATTTAAAAAAAATTATCCTTATTGATTTAAATTACACAACCCAATTAGACTTGTCATATTCAAGTAACTTGAATATTCAATTAGGGTTTAATATTTTAATTAGGGTTCTAAATTTATAATTATGATTTTTCCATAACAATAAGGCTTTATCTAAAACACAATTAAGATAACACAAATCACAAAGGTGTCTCGGCTGCACTTTCAAGTCTCATTTGATCATGAAATTAGGGGTTTAACACTAATACTAAGGTTTGGGTCATAACACAACATAATTGACTAACCATTATCAATATGTATATACAAAGACATATTTATAGCACCTGAAAAAATCAAAATATATTTAATATTATAATATTATTCTCATTCCTTGATCAAAACCCAAAAATTAGGGTTTGATTCCATATCCGATTTATCTCATTATAATTAACCTTATTAATTAAGTTAAAATAATTAACTTAATAACTTTGAACAAAATTTATATAATAAAATAATTATTATAATTATTCTAAAAATTATTTCATATATTATTTAAATAATATAAGATTATATTTTCATGAAAAAGAATTGATAAAAAACATTTCCAATTTGGAATTAATTATTATAAGCATATAATTGATAATAATCAATAATTCTAAAATAAAATTATCTGTAATAATTAATGTAATAAATAAATTTTTTATTTATCACACCAATAAATATATACATATTATGTTGGCACATATCACCCATATTTATTTTAATAAATAATAAAAAAATTTATATGCAAAATTTATGATTTATTTTTATAGAAAATATCGGGTTGTCACATGGTGAGCATATTAGGACTGCTAGATATGAAATATCTAAGGAGCTCCTATGATCTCGAATGACCGAAGGTACTACCGTTGAGACTCATGTCTTAAAGATGATCAATCTGATTGAACGTCTTGGACAGCTTGGGTTCGTCATGGATGGGGAGTTGAGTCAAGATTTAGTCTTGCAGTCACTCCCGGACACCTTTTCACAATTTGTTATGAATTTTCACATGAATAAGTTGGACGTCAGCTTGCCTGAGTTACTTAACATGTTGAAAACTCATGAAGGTCACTTTCCATCTAAGAAGGACCATGTCATAATAGTGGATGATTTTTCCAAAAAAAGGAAAAGGCCCAATGTATCTTCTGAAAAGAAGAAATCCAAGAAGGCTAAAGGTAAGGCGAAAGTGAAGGATCAAAAGAAACCTGATCTAGCTAGCAAAGGAATTTGCTTCCATTGCAATAAGCTGGGTCACTGGAAGAGGAACTGCAGGGATTATCTTGCGGAACAAAAGCAGAAGAAGCTTGGAGAAGCTTCGAATCCTAATCAAGGTTTGTTTATGATTGAAATCAATTTTTTTGAAAGTCAATCTTCTACTTGGGTATTGGATTTTGGCTGTAGTTCTCACATATGTAATAATATGTAGTGACTGGTTAGAAGTAGAAAGCTGAACAAGGATGAGGTTGTCCTACGAGTGAGAAATGGAGTAATGGTTCCTGCATTAGCTGTAGGGACTTATTGATTAGCACTTCCTATGGGCAAGTTCATTAATTTAAATAACTGTTATTTTGTTCCGAATATCATTAGAAACATTATTTCAATTACTGTATTGGATATGTATGGTTTTGACATTATAATAAAGAATAATAGTTGTTCTATTTATAATGATAATATTTTATATGGTGTTGGTAATTTGCGAAATGGACTTTATATACTTGTCTTGCATGAAAATATACTTTAAATTGAACAAACTAAGAAAAGGAAAAGAGATGATGTTAATTATACCTATATGTGGCACTGTAGACTTGTTCATACTAATGAAACAAGATTATCCAAGTTGCATCAAGATGGGCTACTAGAGCTATCGGATTATGAATCATATCCAACTTGTGAATCTTGTCTCATGGGAAAAATGACTAAATCTCCTTTTAGTGGAAAAGGAGAAAGAGGTACAGAGTTGTTAGCGTTGGTATACACAGATGTATGTGGACCTATGACAACAAATGCACGAGGAGGGTATTCTTATTTTATTACATTCATTGATGATCACTCAAAATTTGGATATGTGTATTTAATGAAATACAAATCTGAATCATTTGAAAGGTTCAAAGAGTTCAGAAGTAAAGTAGAGAAACATTAAGATTCTTCGATCAGATTGAGGTGGAGAATACTTAAGTGTTGAGTTTCTCAATTTTCTCAAAAAATGGTATAATCTCACAATGGACTCTACCAAGGACGTCACAACTCAATGGTGTATCTGAAAGGAGAAATCGAACACTATTGGACATGGTTCAATCCATGATGAGCTTTACTGATCTTCTAATTTCCTTATGGGGATATGCCCTAGAATCGGTTGCATACCTACGTAATAAGGTACCTACCAAATTTATCCCTAAGACCCCATATAAGTTATGGACATGGAGGAAACAAAATCTTAAGCATGTTAAGACTTGGAGTTGTCCAACCTGTGTCAAAAAGTTTGAAAATGATAAGCTACAGATTAGATCTGATAAGTGTAGATTTGTGGGATACCCTAAAGAAACATAAGGGTATTATTTCTATCATCCAACTGATCAAAAGGTGTTTGTTGTGAAATATGTTGCCTTCTTGGAAAAGGAGTTTATCCTTGAAGGGGTTAGTGGGAGTAAGATATATCTTGAAGAAGTTCAAGAACCACAAAATACTACAGATCAAAGTCAGGTACCTAACCAAGTGGAAGAACCTATTGTAACACACCCTATTCATAAATGTAATATCCGAGATTATTATGTAATTTACTAATTATCAATAAATGAATTTATGTGAAACTCTTGTGTGAATTTCTATTATTAGATGTACATGTGTTATACATACATGTTTAATTTTAATTTATGTGACGAGGTATGTGTAAATGGTTGGTTTAGATGAATTTAACTATTTGAGTTAGTTATGTAATTAAATTGATTAATTGTGTGGGAGGGGATTAAAACATGAGATTGATTTTGGAGTGGAATTTAGAGACGTGGATGGCGTATTCGAGTCCAGAACGTCGAAATTAGTCAAGATAGACTGTAACCACAAAATGTGTCGCGGTTGACTTTTTGGTCAAAGTCAATCGGTTGGCTTTTTCGGGTAAAAAGTCAACCACGAATTTTGGAGGCTAATTTGAAGAAACGGATAGTCCTATGATGTTCGGAATGTCGATTTAGTAGGAATCGATACTAGTATCGAAACGTTTGGCTACGGAGGGCAAAATGGTTAAAATAGTTTATTAAATGATTAAATTGATTATATAAATATTTTAATAAGGGAGTGAAGCAGCTGTAGGGCCCACGGGTCAACTAAATTAGGAAAAGAGAGGGAGTATTAGTATTATAATGTAATGAAGAGGGAGGGAGTTACAAACCCTTTACAAATCCAAGACTCTTCCTTTCTATAACCCCCACCCCATACTAAATTGAATTTATACAATATACATAATACATATAACTTATATTGGAGAGGGAAGGGCTGGGTAAATCATTTGATAACATGTTTTATATATACTCCCAATCCAAGTCTCTTCTACCTCTTTGTAAAAAAATCCTACCGTGAGTGAAGTTGAGAGTGAGAGAGGAAGGAGCATGAGAGGGTGGAGAATCATTGGAGTTTTCAGAGACTAATCAAGCAAGGAGAATCATTGGAGGAGTTCGAGGAAGTAGAATTCATCAAAGAGGTAAGCCATGAACTCTCTTTTCCATGTTCTTTAATAAAAATGAGAGAATATGCTTATGTGACTTTTTGCAAACAATTTGTTTTGGACCTTGTGATTCCATGCTACTGTTAGTTGATGTTATGTGGATGTAAGAATGAAATTTTTGGTTTAATCATGCCTTGATATCATAGAGATTCAAGGAATTATGTCATGCATGCCAAATATTTGATAATATGACTCAATGATGCTAATTTGATCATATCATGGAAATTTAGTGAGTTCAATTGATGTAACATATGTATTTATAGGAGTATATATGATCTGGACAGTAGGAACTAATTCCTTTCATGCTAGAATCAAAATCATGAATTTTGTTAAAGTTGGTTAAAACTTAAAATCTGTGACTTTTCAGGTTTTTCGGAGCCTTGGATTCATGGTTTCTGGGACCCGATTATGGTAGGTAATAATTTTGTAAAATACTATGTAGTATGATGTATAACCTGTCCAAATTTCATAAGAAACAAAGTTAAATTGAGCGAGTTATGAAATTTGGTAGAAATTTGATGTCCTGTATTTTTGGAACTATTTTGGATCAGGCTATCTTGAGGGCATTTTCATCCACTTTTTGTACTTTAAAAATTTTGAAAAAAATTTGGAGTGTTAATATAAGAAGATATGAAGGTACTGTAAAAATTTGAGAATTTTTGGCCATACGGTTTGAGAGTTATGGATTTTACGACTAAGGACACTATTTGAAAAGATACCTAAAGAACTCTCTGTGTATAAGACCAAATATTATGAAATGTTTACTGGAAGTATATATATATAACAGGAGCTAATCCTGAAAATTTTAGAATTTTCGGAGCTAATCTCAATTTATGAAAAATCTGAGAATATTTGGCTATTATGGACTATTTAAAAATAGTAGATGGATTTTAAAAATTCTGGGAAAAATATATGTTCAATGTTGGACTATATTCTACAAAATCCCAGAAAAGAAATATTTTTGAGACTGATTTGGTATTTTTCATATAAATGATGTTATATGGATAAATGAGTTTAATAAAATATGTGATGTCAAAAATATGAGAAATAAGGTTTTCCGACTTGAGAACCGTAAGTATGTTTTATGCAGATTTTTGATGGAGGTTTGGGTCGGGCCGGATCGGATCTGGGTCAAAAAAATGTCAGGAAATTATTTTTTCCCAAATTCTTTTATTCAACCACTTGGCATATACGAAGCAACATGTTATGTAATTGAATTGTATTTGAATACGTGCGAGTTTAATCATCTTATTAAAATAAAAAGAAGCCATTACACTTCGAAGTGGTGTTCGAGAACCTAATTGCTTAACGTGACACATGTGAATAGGTTACGTGAAGGGCTAGTAGATAGCGGTAAATTGTAGAAGACGTATCAGGCAAGTTTCCTAACACTAAGTTTCTATTGAGCAATTATTCAATCTTTACTCATTGTTGTTGCAGTGAGAGTAAGTATCGAACTTGTGTTATTTACTTTTTGTACAAGTTCCTTTGTCGTAAAGTTATATAACTGTAATTTCCTTGCAAGTGTTATTGATGATTACTCTGTTAGTATTACAATTGTTATACTTTAAAGTTCTATTTCTTTAACAAACTATTTCCAAGTATGCTTTCTGGCTTTTTGTTTCGGCTAGATATTATTGATGATAAATGATAACCTTTGAATAATTCAAATCCTTTGAAGCTATTTAATGTTTACCAATCCAAATTGCTTTGGTGTGGTCTTGCATGAATACTAAGATGAACAACCCGAATAATCGGGTAAACAGATGTCGGGAATATAGTCCTATTTATGCTTATGCAGTTAAATTTCATACTTGTGCATAATGTAGGGTACGATAGGCTTATCACCTGGAGTTAGACCTGGCAATATAGTTAGTTAACTGTTGGGTCAAACCATATTAACTGGAACCAAATGGGTTGGTTAACCATTTTTATTTATTCAGGTTGGTTAAAGTTTGGACCCATATTTTTTAAAATAAATATAGTTCTGAACCGGTTAACCCTTTTTCAACCCATATTTCATTCAATCACTCCTCCTCCTCCGAGCTGCCCCAACTACTACTACTATCGTACTAAATTCAAATTATTAAATTCATTTAATTAAACACTCAACTTCATTCAATAACACTCCTACGGGCTTCCCCTACTAACCCGATATTTCCTTCTTTTTCCATATCAAGATGTTTTTAAAGCTCATTATTATCTATTCTCACAGATGAAACTGTAATCTGATAAGTGGGTTTTATACCTACTTATTGGATATCAATTTACACGAATTATGCCCATCTCAAGTACATTTTAGTCTGTTTTAGTTGCATTTCATGTTATTTTGCATTGCATGTACTGAGAACTCCTTTTGGCATAAAAGTACAGGAAATGGCGTACTTTGGTGGTGTTGGATGGCAAGATGTTATTGGATGCATGGCTTGAGGCTTATGGATGCGTGGCATGAAGATCAAATGAAGCAGAAGGCTAAGCATGGATGGACAAAGGAAGGAGCAGTAGAACAGATTAGTGCAGCAGCAGAACCAGGATCCACAGACTGCAAGTCGCGCGGCAGGATAAGCTTGTGGACGCGTGCCCGCGCGAGAGCCCGGCTAGACAACATGACTTACTGCAAGTCTCGTGCCCGCACGAGGAATATACTGGGGAAGTACGCGGCCGCGCGCGATGGCTGAAGTTACTGATTTGTTTTATTTTAATTTTTAATTAAAAGGGTTGTAATTGGTTTTAAGACGATATTTGACTGGTGTCAGACATAACTTGGATAACTTTTGATGTATTTTCATAGAGTAACTAGGGTTTACATATTGGGAGAGATTCCAACGAAGAACGAAGCCAAAACTCAATCTTCTCCACTTCTTCTTGGGATTTTTTGTCATTGTGGATTATTAATATTGTTTTGCTGGATTTTTATGAGGACTTAAACGTTGATATTGGTTTACAATCTGCAATTGGGTTTGATCGTTTCTATCCTTCATCTTTCAATTATTTTCTTGTGAATCATGTTTAGCTTTGATCCCATAATGGCTTTTGGTTCAGTCATGAACTAAACTTCATTATGGGATTCTAACGGATTTTAATATGTAGTTTAGTTGCATGCTTGATTGCTAGGGCTGTTTTAAATATCATTTGGGAATTCTATTATGATGGTTTTACATGTGTGAATGCTTGATCACCATTTATTTCAGTACTTGCATGGAATTGATAATGAACATGCAAGTATGGACTATAATCATGATAACATACGTATATGGGGCTGTTTTATATGGCTTGCGTATTTCGTGAATGAGATAGACATATACTTATTCACCATATGAGTTAAAATAAGGGCTTGTGCTTAAATTCAGTATGATTGCAATTTCACATAGACATATAGTGATTTTGGTTATATTGATGATTACATGGAGTCTATCATTTGTGGATACTGTGTAAGTAGGTCATAGTGCATTAAAAAATGGCTATGACTCTATTAGTGCTCTTGGCTATTTTCTTGCGATATGTGAATAATTCTTGCATGATAGTGGTAATTGGATGAAATATTAAATGAAGTTAGGATCCCATTATTTCCAGATTTGATATATTTGGTTATTATTCTTGTTTTAGTTGTTATCTGCAATTAGATTAATTCACCCATTATAGTCATTAGTTTAAGCATATAAGTATAATGATTTAATTAATGCATAGTAGTTTAAATTTGACAACTTTCTCTGTGGGATCGATACTCTACTTACTCTGTATTACTTGTTGACACATGTATGCTTGCATGAGTTAGAGCTCTTTTTGTTAGAACTGAAAAAGAGGCAACAAGTTTTTTGCGCCGTTGCCGGGGAAAGGCGTTAATTTAAATAATTATCATCAGTTTCAAGCTATATTGTATGACTTAGACAATTCTGATCATTTCTCATTTCTATTTTTGTTTTGTTTTTTGTTTCAGGTATTTGTAGATTTTCATGCACACGCGATCATCCAACTTAGAATTAACACCAGCACATGATAACATTAACGGAAGGGGTTGGAAAGCAAGTGTGCGGAGAAATTTGCAAGCTCAATTAGAGAGTACTACAGTTAGTATGGCAGAAGAATAGAGAATTGAGCAAAGAGAAGAGCATCGGACTCTACGAGATTATTCCATGCTGAATATAAACGGACTACAGTCTAGCATAGTCAGACTGGCGATAGCAGCCAATACTTTTGAGATTAAACCGGGAACTATTCAGATGGTGCAGAACTCAGTTCAGTTGGGGGTGCTGCTACGGATGATCCAAATGAACACCTATTGAGTTTCATCGAGATTTGTGATACATTTCGATACAACGGTGTGACGGAGGATGCTATTAGACTGAGGTTGTTCCCATTCTCATTGAGGGATAAGGCGAGAAGTTGGCTTCATTCTTTACCGTCAGGGTCAATCACTACATAGGAGGACTTAACACAAAAATTTCTAGCCAAGTTCTTCTCAATGGCTAAAACTGCAAAGATGAGGACAACTATATATCAGTTTGAGAAACAACAAGGCGAGTCCTTATATGAAGCATGGGAGAGATACAAAGAGATGCTAAGGAAGTGTCCGCATCATGGTATGCCGGATTGGATGGTGATCAACACCTTTTATAATGGATTGGGATGGCAATCGAGACCTATTGTAGATGCAGCTGCTGGAGGGGCATTATGGGCAAAAAGCTATGACGAGGCCTATACACTTATTGAGACAATGGTAGCTAATGATTTTCAGAATCCTACAGCTCGGATGCCACAACCCAAGGTTGCAGGTGTGTTGGAGGTAGATGCTATTACGCTGGTTAATCGGCAAGACAGATGGCAGCTATGGCAAAGAAGATAGATACTTTGCGTAAAAGCGGATCCAAAAAAGCTTGCCTTCATTTGTGAAATTTGTGCAGGTCACACTCCACTTGATCAATGTGCTATCAAATGAATTGACAAAGATGTGAGCAATTATAAAAAAGACCAAGGTCAGTTTTAGAACACATACCACCCCAACAACCGAAACCATCCAAACTTTAGTTGGTCAAATAACCAAGGAAATCAGCAGAATAAGTTTTAGCCGAACCAACATTTTCAGTCACAGCTATCTCAGCAACATTTTGCACCAAAACCACCGTTTCCACCGGGATTTTCTCAACAACAACAACATCACGCTCCAGCTGCACCACAACCAGAAAAGAAATCAGAAATGGAGGAGATGATGTTTAAATACATGGCAAACACGGAAGTTATGATTAAAAGCCAAGAAATGGCTATTAAGAATTTGGAAACTCAGATGGGACAGATGGTGAGCATGCTTAACAACAGGCCCCAAGGTTCCTTGCCAAGTAATACAGAGACAAATCCAAGAAGAGACGGGAAGGAACAGTGTCAAGCAATCACATTGTGATCTGGGAAAAATCTGACAGACACTGTAAGTCGCGCGCCCGCGCCTGAGAACACTAAGGGAGATGCGTGGCCACGCGAGACAAAGCAGTTGACTGACGAGAAAGAAAATCTGAAAAAGTCTGAGGTGCAACAGGAAGAAAAAGATAAAGCAGGTTCAGAGGAGAAGTTCAAGAGTTCAGAGCCACCAGTTTACCCTCGTGTCCCATATCCGCAGAGATTAAATAAGCAGAGGGAAGATAAACAATTCAGTAAGTTCTTGGAGGTATTCAAAAAAATGCAAATCAATATACCTTTTGCTGAGGCATTGGAATAAATGCCAAGCTATGCAAAGTTCATGAAGGGTATATTGTCCAGGAAGAGAAGACTAGATGAGTTTGAAACGGTAGCCTTGACGGAGGAGTGCAGTGCAGTGCTACAACAAAAATTACCTCCAAAGCTGAAGGATTCGGGCAGCTTCACAATTCTATGCACAATTGGGAAGATGAACTTTGGTAAGTGTTTATGTGATCTGGGGGTAAGTATAAATTTGATGCCCTTGTCAGTATTCAATCAGTTGGGATTGCCGGCTCCAAGGCCGATAAACATATCATTACAGCTAGCTGATAGATCCATCACGTATCCACGGGGAATTATTAAAGATGTGTTGGTAAAGGTGGACAAGTTTATCTTTCTGGCTGATTTCATCATCTTAGACTGCGAGGAAGACAAGAGTATACCAATAATACTGGGGAGACCATTCTTGGCCACAGGCAGGACTTCGATAGATGTGCAAAAAGGGGAACTTACAATGCGTGTTTATGATCAAGAGGTCACCTTCAACGTCTTCAAAGCCATGAAGTTCCCAATAGATGAAGAAGAGTGTTTTCGAATTGATTTAGTGGATCGAGGCCTAAATGATGAGGTACAGAAACCGGGGAATTATGGACCGTTGAGGTCTGTAACGGGTAAAAATTCAGAGCTGAAGGTAGAGCCATTGACGAAAGCTGAAGTCATTAAAAATTCAGAGCTGAAGGTAGAGCCATTCAAGTTTGGGGGTATTTGATAAGTGGGTTTTATACCTACTTATTGGATATCAATTTACATAAATTATGCCCATCTCAAGTACATTTTAGTCTGTTTTAGTTGTATTTCATGTTATTTTGTATTGCATATACTGAGAACTCCTTTTGGCATAAAAGTGCAAGAAATGGCGTACTTTGGTGGTGTTGGATGGCAAGATGCTATTGGATGCATGGCTCGAGGTTTATGGATGCGTGGCATGAAGATCAAATGAAGCAGAAGGCTAAGCATGGATGGAAAAGGAAGGAGCAATAGAATGCATCAAAGGCAACAAAGAAAACTAGGATCCACAGATACAAGCCGCATGGCGGCCGCTGTACGCAGTAGGATAAGCTTGGGGACGCGTGCTCGCGCGAGAGCCTTACTAGACAACATGACTTACTGTAAGTCTCGCTACTGCCGAGAGAATATATCGGCAGAGGCGCTGCATATCATCACGGCGGTCAAGTCATTTGATTTGTTTTATTTTAATTTTTAATTAAAAGGGTTGTAATTGGTTTTAAGACGATATCTGACCGGTGTTAGACATAACTTGGATAACTTTTGACGTATTTTCATAGCGTAACTAGGGTTTACACATTGGGAGAGATTCTAACGAAGAACGAAGACAAAACTCCATCTTCTCTAATTCTTCTTGGGATTTTCTGTCATTGTGGATTATTATTATTGTTTTGCTGGATTTTTATGAGGACTTAAACGTTGATATTGGTTTATAATCTGCAATTGGGTTTGATCGTTTCTATCCTTCATCTTTCAATTATTTTCTTGTGAATCATGTTTAGCTTTGATCCCATAATGGCTTTTGGTTCAGTCATGAACTAAACTTCATTATGGGATTCTAACGGATTTTAATATGTAGTTTAGTTGCATGCTTGATTGCTAGGGCTGTTTTACATATCATTTGGAAATTCTATTATGATTGTTTTACATGTGTGAATGCTTGATCACCATTTGTTTCAGTACTTACGTGGAATTGACAATGAACATGCAAGTATGGACTGTAATCATGATAGCATACGTATATGGGGCTGTTTTATATGGCTTGCGTATTTTGTGAATGAGATAGACATATACTTATTCACCGTATGAGTTAAAATAAGGGCTTGTGCTTAAATTCAGTATGATTACAATTTCACATAGACATATAGTGATTTTGGTTATATTGATGATTACATGGAGTCTATCATTTGTGGATGATGTGTAAGTAGGTCATAATGCTTTGAAAAATGGCTATGACTCTATTAGTGCTCTTGGCTATTTTCCTGCGATATGTGAACAATTCTTGCATGATAGTGGTAATTGGATGAAATATTAAATGAAGTTAGGATCCCATTATTTCTAGATTTGATATATTTTGTTATTATTCTTGTTTTAGTTGTTATCTGCAATTAGATTAATTCACCCATTATAGTCATTAGTTTAAGCATATAAGTATAGTGATTTAATTGATGCATAGTAGTTTAAATTTGACAACTTTCTCTGTGGGATCGATACTCTACTTACTCTGTATTACTTGTTGACACATGTATGCTTGCATGAGTTAGAGCTTTTTTTGTTAGAACTGAAAAAGAGGCAACAAGCGTGAGACTTTCAGTAAGTCATGTTGTCTAGCCGGGCTCTCGCGCGGGCGCGCGTCCCCAAGCTTATCCTACCGCGCGGCTTGCAGTCTGTGGATCCTTGTTCTGCTACTGCACTGATCTGTTCTACTGCTCCTTCCTTTGTCCATCCATGCTTAGCCTTCTGCTTCATTTGATCTTCATGCCACGCATCCATAAGCCTCGAGCCATGCATCCAATAGCATCTTGCCATCCAACACCACCAAAGTACGCCATTTCCTGCACTTTTATGCCAAAAGGAGTTCTCAGTACATGCAATGCAAAATAACATGAAATGCAACTAAAATAGACTAAAATGTACTTGAGATGGGCATAATTCGAGTAAATTGATATCTAATAAGTAGGTATAAAACCCACTTATCATAATCTAAGAGTTGAGTTTTGTTTCATTTGATTTTGTTATTTAAATGTTCTCCCAAAAGACTTAAATTAGTTTTTAACTAATTTGAGCAATTTTTAAATTTTAATTTGTGTTATAAGTTTATTTTAATTTTTGAAGATAATACGTTACCATTCCACAATTTAAGTCCTATTTGCAAAATCTAATTTATACTTTTTGCATGCTTGTAGATAAATATAATGAGTGTTTATTTTATTAGTGAAATTGTATGTTATATTAGAAGACATTATTATGTCATTTTATGCCATTATAAAATTTTGATAACAAAAAAAAGAAAAGAAAATAAATGATGACTCGACTTTGAGGAATAATTTTTCTTACAAACATAATTATTTTCAATATTAATTATACACATTAATCAATATCAATTAAATTATAAGTAGTAACCGTCTTAAAGCCTTGTCACAATTTTATTTCAAATAATAAAATGATACTATGGTGTATTTTGAATTCCAACCTTTGTATTAGTAGGTTAATAATAATTTTAAAAAATTATTTAAATATGGAAGGGTATTAATAATTTTAATTTAAAATTTTATTAGTATAGTTTTTTAGCATTTTATTATTTATATTAATAATTTTTATTATTAATTAATTTAATTGTGACGGTCACAATTTCATTTTTCAAAAGTTTTGTTTAAAAGTCAAAATATCTTAAAATGGTTAATATGGTTTTGAACCATAATCATATAATTCCAACCCACACAACCCATATTAAAAATGATTAATATGGTTTTAGTTCTTAAATGAAACCATAACCATATTTTGAAAACCAAAATCAATCCATAACCATATTTTGCCACGCCTACCTGGAGTACTTGCAGAGACTGTTTACAATCTATTTGATTGTTAAACCGTCTGATGGTTTTCGATGAAACAAAGTAATGTTTAGGGTATCTAACACCCCTTAGTATGCTATTAAGAATTCTAAAACTCTTATCTCGATATTCATGTTTATCTCTTGCTAATTATTTCAATTGTTGAGAAATATTCATACAAATGTTTTACTCCCAATGCATGTTTCCAAACTACTCTATATACTTGCTGGGAAATTTGTGCTCATTCTTGCTTAAACCTTTCAGTTAAGGTTGAGAAAACTGAGAGCTTGGGCAAGGACACGGGGAAGTCTAAGATGAAATGAGACAACCCGAAAAATCGAATTGACCAGAATTTAAGATTTAAAGAATTAGTTATTAATAAAATGAATTTTATTAATAATATTATGTGCTATGTGTTTATTAATCGTTCTAGAACCTATGATGATTATAATTCAGAGGATTCTGGCTATGAGCTAGAATGAACGAGTAAGAATTTTCAAGACGAAAATAAAATTTTTCCGGGAACAAAATATTTTCGGGGAAAAAGACGAAATATGCACTATTCACCCGACGAAACCTTAAGGGTTAGGGTTTGAATAACCTAAGCCTTTTCGAGAGTACGGTATATCAAAATAACATTCCGTCAAAAGATTTGGCGATAATATATCGTGAAAAGTTAAGTAAGCCAATAAAAGTTTTTTTCGAAAAACGTGCAGAAATCGGACGAAATAAAAATGATGAAAAGTACTGCTATGTACTTTTCACTCATTTAACTATGTTAGGGGAAACGTGAAGGAAAATGCTTAACGTCAAAAAGTGTTTTTCAGTTTTTCGGAGATCCGAAGAATACGTAAAGGTTAATCGATAAAGGAAAGACGAAATATCAAAAAATATATGGATTTCGAGAATCGCAGTTTTCGAACTATCGAATGAATTCCGCAAGACGGAAGCACGAAGCTTCCAAGGGAAGCTTCATGAATAGTAAGGAGGTTAGATGAGGAGGTGTGAATAGTATATTTAGGGGCGAAATGACTATTTTGTCCCTAGCTTTGAAAATCTATAAAAAGAAGCCTTAAGCTCATTGGTGTGGGATTTTGAAAATCCTCCAACACTTGAGAGAGAGAGAGAGATAGAGAGAGAGAGAGAGAGAGTTCAGATGGGAGGAAGAAGAGGAAAGGAAGAGGAAAAGCTTGCTCGTGAGCAAACTTTGTCCGACGGAAGGAGATTAAAGGAGAAAGGTAATTCAAAACCTAGTCTCTTATAAATTTTCTTTATGTTTTATATGTTTAAAATATAGCTTAATGAGAATAAGGAGTAAGAGATGTTAGGAATGATTTCATATGGTTGAAATCATGAGAAAAGAAGAAATAAGAAATTAGAAGTTTAGTTTATAAATTTCTTAAGGAAGTATAAGATTCGTAATAAATTTGAGTGACCCGAATGAATCATATAAAAGATTCGGTGAAATAAGTAAGGAATGGTGTTCTATAACATCAAATTCCAAGGAAAAGTGAAATCGTAATCAAAATATTGATTAAAAATGAAGAACGAACGAAGAACGCGAAGAACACGCGAAGAACGTTGTTGATGGACAAATTTAAGACCATCTTAGTGTAATTGCTATTGATAGAGATGTTTAAAACCATCCCTTATAAGTTAGTTGCTTATTGCTTGGTTAGGAATGGTAGAAACGTTCATGAAGAACATATTAAAACTTAGCTATAACGAAGTTATGGAAAAAATTTCTTAAAAGACGAACGAAAATTAGAAAGTTAGTACATGAATCTGAACGTGTAGGGTTTCATAAGAATGTAAGAGAACGTAGAAAACGTGAGTCATGGACTCAAGAACGAATGAGTTTCAAGTTTGGATGACCGAATTACGGACGAACGAACGAAGAACGTTAATAACGTAAAATAAAAGAATAATGAAATTTAAGCTAATCAAATGACATGTTAATGGATTCAGAACAAAGTTCTGTCCAAGGGTAATCGAAGTACGTAAGATAAGGAAGAGAATGGCTTTGGAACGACCTCGTTCCGAGTTATAATGAAGGAGTTATGAGATCAGGAAGTAAGCGTTTCAGAACAATTTAAAGACTTACAAAATTTTTCTAGAAATAGGGCTTCGCACCGCAGCGCCAGCCATGCCATGTAATGTGGTGCTGAAGCACTAGACCGAGGAGGCGTATCATCGCAAAGTGGCATCATGATCTAGAAGTGTAAAGGGCACCCGAGCCACAAAGACTTGCAGGCGAGAAAGCCCAAAGAATGAGCTTTTAATTGCTCAAATCCTAGGGGAAGTGTACCAAAAGCTAATGAACATATAGTTCATAGAATGTAACACTTAATCAAGTGAATTAAACCTTTAATGAATGTTGAACAAAAAGGTCGAACGTGATTAAAAGGCAAAGAACATAAACGCAACGCAGTTGCGATGAACGATCAGTCTCAGCATACAACGAACAATATGGCTTCGACATTAAGAAAGAGTAATGAACATGGGGTTCATGTAATGGATAACAAAGGTAAGTAAGATATGAATTATCAAGAAAGTCGTAATGAATGGTAATAAGATTAATGGAAGCCGATCATGATTCGGATGGAGATTGTTAGAATGAAATGTAAGCGTTAAACACTTTAACCAACGTGAAGGTTGAGTGTACACAAATATTAAATGGGCAAAACCTACACCCCGTGTATGGTTTGACCGTAGGGTAATGAAGACCAATGATTAAATCGTGAACGGTGAAGAAGCTGAATTAAAGACAAGTACGCATAACGTAAGGAAGTCGAGTTAATGATTAACTTGAACGAGCGTTCTGAGTATACAAAAGACTGTATGACTTGGACGATAAAGAATGAACCTTGAGGAATGACATTTAGTTGCCAGAATGCCATAATGAATAAGAAATTGACTTAACGAACATTATAGTTTAATAGTTCAGATAAATTAAATAAGTTTAGGTTGTGGTACAATCGTAACCTTTGATGGTTGACATATGGGAGCTGGGCTAAACAATTCCTTCAGAGAGGGAAGGTATATACGAAACTGGGAACCGATCTAACTCACTGTGATGGCAGTGTAAACGAGACAGGAACTTGTTTGTTGGTTGTTTGTGGGAAACCACTCAGAGTACCATATGGACTACTAGTAGAGACGCGATGTGTGCTGAGTCCTAGAAAAGTTATAAGAAGAAGATAAGAATGCAAATCATCAAAGATGATGATAGTATGAATATAATATCTTCGTATGTCATAAAGCCGTAAACCGGTAGTAAAGGAAGTTAGTCGCGTAAACTTAGATTGCAAGAACGCGAACCCTAAGAAGTAAAATTAAGTAAACCAATGTGTAAGTCAAGTATATGACTGATTGGTGTATGTGTTATTTCCTTATATGCTACATAGGAATTGGAATGAGCAATTCAGTGTAAACTATAAGTTGTAGATTTGCGTAAGGCAAGTTTCCTAACTTCATTCATATTCTAAATGAATATTAGTTTCTTAAACTTCTCAGATGTTGAACTTGAGAAGTTCTATCTATGTGCGAATGTGCGATATTTGTACAAGGTGGTAGAACGTATGAGGCCTTGTGCCACAATGTAAACACTTCGGTGTTTCTATGAGATGAACTGTTCTATGATTTAACTGTTCAATAAGAGAATGTTTTGTTTATACATGAACCGTTATTGTTAAGTCTGTGCTATTGATTCTAGCCAGACAGAATGTGTATGAAAGAGAGTAGAGAATGAAAGTATTTCAAAGTGAATGTGGCTAATGTTTTAAAATGATAGGAATCAAGATTATTCATAATATTCAAGCTGCTTCATAACCTTTGTTCGGTTATCAAAGTTTTAAAGGAATGTTTGAATTCTTAAAGTTGTTTGTTTAATTGTTATGACTTGCTGGACAATTGAATGCTCACACTTGCTCTAAATAAAAACATTTTTCAGCGAACGATGTTAGAAAGAACTTAAGGATCCCATAAAGATCAAGTTGATCGGTATCCAGACGAAGTGCCATTCATTAGATGAATAAGCGTGAAGATCAAGCAAAGACTTGCAATTTAGAATAATGTAATTAAACTATAGAATAGTTTAATGAAAAGTTATGTATCCTTGGTGGTGGATGATGTCGACGTTGGGATTTTTATTTGTCCCTTTTCTGTTCTTGTTCTTTGGTGTTCTCGTGTTATGTGAGATTTGTTTGAAAAAATAAGTGAAAAAGGTCCGACATGTATATGTCGATGATTTGACTATAAGAGTCGCCAGTTGGTGTTTTTAATTGGTTGCACGAACGCAACCGAGAAAAGGTTTGCACATTAATCTAGTGATGTGACACTACTAAACGGGTCTGTGAAACCGAGATTCATTTGAGTTCGGGGGCTTGATTATGTGGAGGGAAGGTGTTAGGCACCCCCCGACATCCGTGTTTCCACGGTGACCGCCACTTTTTAAGAAAGTTTTATATGAATATGGGGGTGTGTGTGTGTTTGTGTGTGTGGGTCAATGTGCTGTTATTTGAAAGTAGTGTGAGGCCGCGTTCGCACCTATATACAAAGGGTTTGAATTTATATAAAAATTCAATTTTAAACATGATATAGCAGTGAGGTTTTGTAAAAGAGGTTTTTCAAACCCTGTGCTCAATAGTAATTGAGACCTTTTCATACTTCCATTTTATTATTAAATGTTTGGCTTGATTGCTTTTATTTTCGAGATGCGAAGCATCTTCGAGAAAATAATATATAACAGTGTCGAACAAGTCATGGGCATGAAAGCCATCTAAGGAAATTCAAACACCGTGAATAATTTACAAGCTGCTTACAGCTGAAAATGTCCATCACGGGAACCGAATCTTGATTCAATGGACTGAATATATGATCACATGATTCCTAGGCTCACATGATGCCGCAGTTTATATGGAAAATAGTAAGCAGTTATATATATAAAAGCTGTAAATATATATATACAGACATGATCAACCACCACGAAGAACCTCCATGGGGGATCGGAAATGTGAATTTATAAAAGCGGTAATAATATATATATAGAGACATGATCAACCACCACGAAGCACCTCCATGAGGGATCAGAAATGTAAATAAAGCAATAAATGCGATCAACCGCCATGAAGTAAACTCCAGGCGGGACTTAATGTAAATAAAGCAAAAAAAATGATCAACCGCCATGAAGTAAACTCCAGGCGGGACGGAATGTAAATAAAGCAGTAAAAGGCCACGAAGTAAACTTTAGGCCTGACAGAAATGTATATATATATATATATATAAAATCCAGGCTCATCGAACAAAGTTCGACAATAGTTCATATATATATATATATATAAAAGCGATAACGCCTTCAGGATGTAAAATCCGAGCTCATCGGCATATAATCCGACAACAGCTTTATATATATATATATATATATATATATATATATATATATATATATATATATATATATATAATAAGTAAACGCCAGGACATATAAGTCTAGGCTCAATCGAGGCATAACTTGATAATGTTAGTCCATATATAAATATATACATATATAATTATATATATACAGATAGAAATGAAAATCATGGACCAAAGTCCGGGTATACACACACAACACAACTCTCAATGTGAAGAATAATGTGTACAAAGATGAAGAGAAAGGCTTTATAATGCGTTAGTAGATGTTTAACATGCCAGAGAGTTAAGGTTGAACATCAGAAACTGAGCGGGTTACTTCAACCCCTAGAAATTCTGGAATAGAAGTGGGAGCATATCACGATGGACTTCGTGGTGGGACTTCCAACTACACAGAAGGGTTACGATGCAGTAAGGGTGATCGTTGATCGATTGACCAAGTCAGCGCATTTCTTGCCAATCAAGATCAGATATAACTTAGATCAGCTGGCAAAGCTTTACATCAAAGAGATCGTTTCCAGGCATGGTGTGCCGGTATCAATTGTGTCAGATTGCTATTCGCGATTCACAACAAATTTCTAGAAAAGCTTTCAAGAACGCATGGGAACGCAACTGAGGTTGAACATCGCGTATCATCCTTAAACAGAAGGGCAGAGTGAGAGAACTATTCAAACATTAGAAGACATGCTGAGAGCATGTGTTATGGACTTCAAAGGAAGCTGGGATGACCACCTACCATTGGTGGAATTTGCATACAATAATAGTTATCATGCGAGCATCGGTATGCCACCTTATGAAGCTTTATATGGAAGGAAATGCAGAACACCATTGTGCTTGGATGAAGTAGGAGAACGTTAATTGCTAGGGCCAGAATTGCTGCAACAAACTATGGATGTGATTAAAATGATACGAGCAAGATTAGTGATGGCTCAGGATTGACCGAAGAAATATGCTGATCAACATCGGCAACAACGAGACTTTGACGTCGGCACTTATGTGTTCCTAAAGGTTTCACATTGGAAAGGGAAAATGAGGTTTGGGAAGAAGGGAAAACTTAGTTCCAGATTCATAGGACCCTTTGAAGTGTTAAGGCGAGTCGGTGAGGTAGCTTATGAAATAGCTTTATCTCTGGAGTTAGAGCATGTACATAATGCGTTCCATATATCGGTTTTACGACCCTATAAGCAAGACTACAAGCATGTCATAGAGTTTGAACCCATCCAGTATGAAAAGGGCTTAACTTATGAAGAGGTTCATGTTCAGATAATTGATAGAAAAGAAAAAGTGTTACGAAATAAGATAATACCTTCTGTTAAGGTAGTATGGATGAACCACAATGCCGAAGAGGCTACGTGGGAACTCGAGGAGAAAATGATGAAAAATTACTCTAGTCTTTTTGTTTAACTTGTAATGATTCCGGGGACAGAATCTGTGATGCCCCCAAAATAGGTAGACATCACCCATCTTGAGTCGCCAAATACATGGTACAAAAATACAAATATAACTTAATAATAATACAACTGTCGTGTAACATACGACAAAACATAAGCTGAGAGTTTAAACAAGAATATTGCCTTCTAGACAATATTCACTCTCAATGGAGTCCTCATTACATTTATTGTCACACTATTTAACAAAATAGTGAGGACTACTAATGCTATCATCTGGACCGACACTCCATTCCCTGACTCGTCCCAGCTATATTCTCATTTCCTGAAGAGAACAGTGAAAGAAAGGGTGAGCTCAACTAGCCTAGTAAGAAATATTATGACTAAGATAATGCAGAATAAATTATCATTAGTCTTTAACAATGTAAAACTGATAAAATATAATAGACATCAAGTTAAATTGCAGCGGAACAAGCAATCCATTAAAAGAGTCAAGTAGAGAATAAAATCTACTATCTTCTATGGTTTAAAATGTTTTCATCAATTTTTATCGCTGAGACTCAGCTTAATAAATAAACCACATCATCGAATCATCCCTGCACTACGGGCCAAGAATTTTCTTTAAATCATCAATGGTCATGACTATACTGAATAATCCCTGGTCATAATCATACCAAGTCCATCTCTGCACGTAAGCCAAAGATATACAACAATAAAACCAATAATCAACAATCCATCTTTGCACGTAAGCCAAAGATATACAATTCAATAATCAACGATCCATCTTTGCACGTAAGCGAAAAGATAACTTTAATCACCATATAAGCATGAGGATGATGACAATGATATAAGCATTAATCAAACGAAAACAAGGATAAATATTAAAGACTTTAAATTTATCCAAATATTATCAATCACTTAATAAACTCATAATCTAATATTATAACAATATTTTAATCACTTCTTAAACTTATAAACAATTTATTTTAATTGTTTATACTTAATCAAATAATGCATTTAATCATTCAAAAATGTCATACTCATAAGATTTCATCACCAATGACTAAATTCCTCATAAAAAATCTGCATATACCTTATATAGGATTTCCAAGCCATTAAATCCTATTTTCCAACTTTGTTACTTCACATAACATATTTAACTCATACGTTCGTAATTAAACCATTTTCATGAAAAAATACCAAATCAGGTCCCAAAATATTTCTTTTACGAATTCAAAGAATATAGTCCCATAATGAACATATATTTTTCTTGGAATTTTTAAAATTCATTTACTATTTTTCAAAAATCAATTTCTAATTAATTCCTTAAGAAATTAGCTACCACAAGTTTAACTCCAGAAATTCCCAAATCTTGGCAGAATCTTACACATGTTAACGTGAGCTTCCAATTTAACATGGTCATCGGAGTTATAGAACTCTGGTTATAGCGTTTTTCGTCGGAAAAACCTAAATATTGAAATGGTCATAACTTGCTCATTTTAAGTCGGAATGAGCTCATTTTTGGACAGGATGTTCTATATACCATATACTTTCCTTTCCCAAAAGGCTGGAATTTTTATCACAAATTAAGTGGCCAAAACTGCCCTTTTAAAAATCTGGACAGTAGTATTTTTGGTATTTGCAACTTTTGACTCCTTTGCTAAAATCAGTCCACACGAAAATCTAAAACACCTTTTATAGTGATTCCACTTGGAAATGCTACAAAGCTCATAGATCTAACTCTAGAACTTGACCACACTCAAAAATTCGAAATATAATAGGAGATATGATCAATTGAGTTTCATGTTCCATTTTCACCAAAATCTAATTTTTTAACCCTTTGTAATTTCTAAGAAACTTTCATGTTTTCACATAATAACCAACATAAATCATCATAACACTTACTAATACTTAATATACCCATAATTTTCATCAGTCCAATGCTTTTATTATGACTCTCATCATAATCAACGTAACCAAATTATTTCCACAATTTAATAAGGAACGAATACGAAGGATCATTCACCATGGATGTGGTAATCCACTTATACAGGTTATTTCGATAGAATAATAAAGAATGGAATAACAGAAGGATTCACCATGCATGCGATAGAGACCACATAGACAGGTTATTCCCAACAGAATAATAAAGACGGAACCAGGTCCGGCGTAAAACACATAGACAGGATATTCCAACAGAATAATAAAGAATGTAATAACAACAAAAATCACCATGCATGCCAGACGTCAGATGCATAAAAGTTATTCCAACGTAATAATAAATAATGAACTAGGTCGAGCAAAATTAAGACCCAAGATGTCCCAAATGAATAATAAAGAATGGAATAACAACAAATCACCATGCATGCGGTACTTGCCGATGTATGAAAGTTATTCCAATGTATAATAAATGATGGAACCAGTGTCGGCGTAAAAGCGTCTGATGCGAGGATATTCGACAAAATAATAAATTCGAATAATAAATAATGGAACAAAGTCCGTAAGAAAAAGCATGCATGTGATATATTAAACGTAATAATAAATGTGTAATAATAAATAATGGAACCAGGTCAGGCGAAATTCGCACCAACAGGATATTCCAACAGAATAATAAATAATGGAATAATAGAAGAATTTCACCATATATGCGATACTTCGCATAAATAGGTTATTCCAACATAATAATAAAGAATGGAATAACAGAAGAATTTCACCATGTATGCGGTACTTCGCATAAACAGGTTATTCCAACATAATAATTAAAAATGGAATAACAACTCTTACGAGTATTGAAAGAAAGTCATTCTCTTCATGAATACGAAAGAATAATACCCCTTACAGGTACAACAAATAATATCCCTTACCTTAGAATAAAGCTGGATACTGGAGTAGAGAGGTAGCAGACTTCTCTTCTTATTTCTCTCTATAATTTTCTCTCTATAATTTCTCTCTCTAGAGTTTCAGTGAATTCGTAAGAAATAAAGAAGGAATGAGCTTCTATTTATAGGAGAATGGACTGAATAGTAACTATTCATGAACGGTCCGGATTGATTTACTTTAAAATGGACGGTCCATATTAATTTACTGTGACGCCCCCAAAATAGGTCTAATCCATCCAACCCATTATGAGTCGCCAAATACATGGTACAGAAAATAACAACAACTTTATTACTACAATTATCGTGCAAAATACAACAACACATATACTGTGAGTTTTAATACCAACTGTGACTCATGTCCCAACTATGGACATCACCTCACAGTGATACCTTACATAAAGGTACAATCTAGAACTATTTTAGAAATTAAAATCTTTGGAAAGTGCTCAAAAAACCTTCGTACATAGGAGGCCATGAATCTAAGTTATGATAGATATCATATGTCCAAGAGAATTATCCTTGGTTGATCTAATAGACCCCAAAGAAAAATGAGAAGATTACTATCATGTTCCTTCCAATGGTGAATCTTCTCTTGACATATAACTATCTCCACTGTCTGCGATTGAACATTATGTTTCAACCCAACTCCAAGATCATATAGGTAGTGCTCGTAGATATACTCAGTAAGTGGATGTGCACAATCATTTCTTATGATAACACGAGATTGTATGTCATTAGACATCTTGTATGATAGTGGCAAAACACCCTTCTAAAGTTGGGTTCACCTCACCCTATTGTTGTTCACCAAAATCAATTATTAAGTGACGTATAATATACAACACACACATCTTAGGTCCTCAATACAATTATATATTGTAAGTCATGCCATTTTATAATGTGTTGAGAAACTTTGATAGTCTCGGACCACCACACTATTCCCCTGTTATCCCCGCTCGACCCAGCTACACTCTTAGTACCTGAAAGGAATTATGAAGCAAAAGGGGTGAGCACAACTAGCCCAGTAACGAATATCATAACTAAAGATAATTAAATTATCAATAGACTTCATCAGTAATAAATCAGAGATTTTGAACATATGGTAGATGATAAAACTTTTCAACCATAGTTGCAGCGGAATGAGCAATCCATTAGAAGAGTCAAATCGACCATAAAGTCTATTATCTTCTCCATGTTCAAAGTCCACCAACAATGCTTTAACCATGTAACATTAATCAACAGACCCTGTTCACAGTCATGTGAATAACTCATAATCATAATTGTAGTTCTAATTTTCTCTTCTCATCCAAGACGAAGATATTTTCATCACCTGTCTTTACCTGAAATATCAAAGATCATGGTTACACCAAATCACAGTTCTTGTTCATAATCATACTAATAAATTCATCTTTGCACTACGGGCCAAAGATATTCAACAACAGGTCATCTTTACACTTACAGGCCAAAGTTATTCATCAATAATTCATCTTTGCACTACGGGCCAAAGATATTCATATCTCAAAGAAACATACAATCATTTCAGAATTTATATAAACCATAATTATAATCATGTTGATCAATTCACCTTTGCACTTAAGCTAAAAATATTCAATTATAAATCCAATGGTCATGATCATACCAGTCAACAATTCATCTTTACACTACTGGCCAAAAGAGAACCCATAGTCACGATCATACCAATAATCTACCCATCTTTACACTTAAGTCAAAGAGAAATTTCATCACCGCGATTATAAAAATGTTATATATGATAATAAAAACAATATGATCAACAACTACATTTAATTTCAAGAGCAATATTTATGAATCAATGATTTCATAACACCTTAATCCAAATGTTATAAATCACTTAATAATCTCATAATCTAATATTATTAATACTACCACAATATTTTAATCATTTCTTAAACTTATAAACAATTTATTTTAATTGTTTACACTTTTACTAATTAATGCATTTAATCATCCTAAACTACCAAACTCATAAGATTTCATCACCAATAACCAACAACCTCATCAAAAATCTGCATTTACCATATATAGGATTCCTAGGCCATAAAATCCTATTTTTTAATTTTGTTACTTCACATAACATATTTAATTTATTTATTCATAACTAGTTCATTTTCATAAAAAATACCAAATCAGTTCAAAAATATTTCTTTTAAGGGATTTAGCGGAATATAGTCCCATATTGAACATATATTTTCTCTCGAATTTTTAAAATTCATTTACTATTTTTCACATGGCCAAAACTGCCGAATATTTAGACATTTATCATAAATTGTACTTTTGTCCAAAAATTCCGAAATTTACAGAGTATACTTCTATTATATACATGTACTCCCAATAAAAATTTCACCAAATTTGGAGTTAACCACAAGGAGTTATAAGAGTTTACTTTTAAAATAGTCTTTTCTCATAAAATCCATAACTCCTAATCTATACATCCAAAAATCGCCATTTTTGGACACAATTAAGGAAACTCATCAAATTATCATTTCAAATATTTCCAAAATTTTTGAAGGTTCGAAAAATTATGAAACATGATAAACATAATATTCCTTAAAATCCCTTACCTCAAAAGAGCAGTACTTTTGACTGGAATATCGGATGAAAAGCCGAAGGAACCTTGCACTGAATAGCAACTCTCAAAGTATCTAAATACTCACAAAAATACTCTCGACAATATAGAGAGAAAGAAAACTTGTTTCTGGTGTGATTTTCAATTCTAACATAAGCACCTATTTATAGGAAAATGCTAGAACGCCAAAGGAGACTAAATTAATAAAATATATTATTTATTTATCAACCTTCTACTCATACCACCACAAAACCAGCTCTCATTTCTGAAAAAATATAGCAGCCCATGTGCATTCAACACCAACCAAAAAGTGGGTCCTATCCAATTTTAATAAAAAATCATTTAATTTTCCGAAACTTCAATAATTCATAGAAAATAACTCGTTTATCAGAAAAATATGAATTTTATGTCCATTCCACACGAAATCGAATTCTCTACAATTTTGTAGCTTTGAGTTTTTCCAAATTCCAAACAGAAAATATCCGAAATTCACAAACGGACGATTTTCAACATCGTTTCAACACCTTTTAAAATTTATAACATATCATGCGTAATTTTCACCGGTTCAAAATTTATGGACATATACCCAACTCATATATGTATAACATATCCAAAAATCACAAAAATCCAATGGTCGGATTAAAATTACAACTCACGCAATAAAGCTTTAAGAACACCAATTTAATCTTTTAATACCTCCAATCCGACAAAATACTGATAAAACACCTCAACATAAATTCCTTCGTTTATAACCACATAAATAAATCCATCATTTATATCCACATCAAATACATATTTCCTTATCATATAAATTAATAATTTATTATTCATAAATAATATTACAGAATCACAATTATGACAACCAGGTGGTTCCTAGGAAAGAGGGGGCTTCCGATAAGGATTTCTCCTTACTGGCGCGCAATTAGGTGACCAAACCTCTCCTTGACAGAACTTTCTAGATATTGCCAATAATTTTATCTAATAATATCATTCAAATAATATGAATTATTGATCTGATAATGGATAATAATGTGCAATGACAATTATTGAAACAACAATAATATAAAATATCAACGTAGCAATTATTGAATCAATAAAATAAAATATTGAAAAGTAATTACTGTAACAATTATTTAGTAGTGCCTTCTTACGTAAGGATCATTAATTCAAAAATCTTTGTGCAATCTGGTAATAATAACATCTTTGTGCAACCAATCACGCGTATTCTTATATTTTAACCCCGAGTAATCCAATGTTGTTAGCAGTAACAACTACACCGTTATTTAAAAAGTCAAACTTGTCATTTTCTTCATCCGAGCGGCTTATTACATTATGGGGCCCTACAAATGGTCATACCATCGATGCGGATATTCTCGACAAAAAGAATATTCCACGACCAAACGAATATTCCTCGACAACAATAAGTATTTTATAGGCACTTGCTTATTTTGAAAAAAATTTCATATATCACCATTAACTTTACTTTTTATCAATTTAACCATTTACTAAATAGAAAAATTGAATACTTTTATTTTATAAAATTTGGGGTCTTACAATCTCCCCTCCTTATGAAATTTCGTCCCCGAAATTTACGTACCCGGTATTTCAAAGAGTTGAGAATACCTTACTTTCATTTCAGATTCCATCTTCCATGTCACCCAAGCTTCCTTTTAGATATAGATCTTTATCCCCAAAATATAGGATGCTTCTCCCAAGTCCTTCATGGAGAAGTGTTTAGATAACCAAATTTTAATCGATTGAAGCATAGGAATATCATTCCCTATCAGTAGTATATCATCAAAATAATATAAGGAATGAAATAGTGCTCCCATTAACCTTCTTATACACACATGGTTCATCCTCATTTTTGATAAAATCAAACTCTTTGATTGTCTCATCAAAACGGATGTTCCACCTACGAGAAGCTTGCTTCAATCCATAAATGGATCGTTATAGCTTACAGACTTGATTTGCTCCAACCGTTGAAACAAATCCCTTTGGTTGTGTCTGTGACGCCCCCAAAATAGGTATACATCACCCATTTTGAGTCGCCAAATACATGGTACAGAATTCAAATACAAACTTAATTTATACAACTGTTAAGTGTCGTGTAGAATATGACAAAACATAAGCTGTGAGTTTTAATAAAAATATTGTCTCATAGACAATATCCAAACTCAAATAAGTCCTCATTACAATTATTATCACACTATTTTATAGAATAGTGAGGATTACTATAGCCACCATCTCGGACCATTACTCTATTTCCCAACTAGTCCCAGCTATATTCTCATTTCCTGAAGAGAACAATGAAAGCAAAGGGTGAGCTCAACTAGCCCAGTAAGAAATATTATGACTAAGATAATGCAGAATAAGTTATCGTTAGCCTTTAACAGTGTTAAACTGATAGAATAAAATAGACAACAAATGTTAGATCAACAACTGTAGCGGAATAGGCAATACATTAGAAGAGTCAAGTAGAGCATGATATATACTATCATCTATGATTTAAAAGTTTATCATCAATTTTATCGCTAAGACTCAGCTTAATAAATAATCGACATCACTGAATTATCCATGCAATACGGGACAAGGATATTCATTAGTATCACATCCATGAATTATCAAAGCACTACGGGCCAAGGATAATCTTGTTATCACCAATGGTCATGATCATGCCAAACAACAATTCATCTTTGCACCCTTGACCGAAGAGAACGCATGGTCATGATCATACCAATAACTGTCCATCAATGCACTACGGGCCAATGAGGACTTTTACTACATCATTTGTAACATTACATGTCATGATTATATCAAATAATCCCTGATCATAATCATACCAATCAACGGTCCATCTATGCACTACGGGCCAAAGATGACTTTCATCATAATATAAGCATGAGGATGATGACAATGATATAAGAATTCAATCAAACGAAATCAAGGATAATATTAAAGACTTTAAATTTATCCAGAGGTTAAAAATGTCCAAATTGTCAACATGATACTGCTTTGTGGAGTAAAATTCAAGAATAATATTCACGTATCAAAAATAATTTGGACAGAAAAAATCAATTTTTCATTATGAATAGTACCCCGGGTGAATAGTACTTGAGTGAATAGTACTTCGTGAATAGTACCTCTATAAATAGTATTTCATGAATAGTGTCATACGAATGAATAGTACCATATGTATGAATAGTGCAGTATGTATGAATAGTGTCGTATATATGGATAGTACTCTGATATGAAAAGCTGAAAATTTAACAAGAATGTTCAGAAAAATATCACTGTGAAACGATAATAGATGAAACTCAATTTTCAAGGATATTCTACTAATTTCAAGGAGTATAGAAGCAATACTTTAACAAAATGAGTGTAGAATTCAGAATCTGAAATGAAATAATATTACTTACATACTACAAAGTATGAAAGAAAATATTATTTCTTACGAATATTGAACAAAAATAATATCCCTTACGAATATTGAACGAAGATAATATTTCTGACGAATATTAAACGAAGACAATATCCCTACGAATATTGAACGAAAATAATATTCCTTGCGAATATTGAATGAAAATAAAATTCCTTACGAATACGAAAAATAATATCATAAGTGAATATGAAATAAATAATACCCCTTACCTAAAAAAGAGAGTAATTCTAACTGGTATAGCGGATATATTCTTGAAGAAAACTTTCACTATTTTCTACACTCAAAGCTTCCTTAAACTCAAAATAAATACGCTCAATATAATAGAAGAAAAATTCTCTGATTCTGGTGTGATTTTCATTTCTAAACTGAGTATCCTATTTATAGGAGAATGGCAGGATACTATTTGGATGCACAATAAAGGAAAAATCACGGATTGCACAGTAGGAATCATGGGTATTCTGACGAATTTTTTGATTTTACTATGCAAATACTATGCAGATACTATACATAATAAAATATAATATATTCTATTTTACATAGAAAATAAAACTTATTATAATATATATATATATATATATATATATATATATATAACAAAAAATGAGAAAACTTTCTCCTGAATATTTTGAAAAATGGGTAAGTGGGGGTCTAAATAATAAGCAAATTTTACAATAAATACTTCATAAAAATCCCCTCTATTTATCTCAATTCACTTGGCTTCACAAAACACATTTTTAATAACATTTATTCATCATTATTATAACTCGCAATATTAACAACTAGATCGTTCCCAAGGAAAGAGGGGGCTTTCCGATAAAGATTTCTCCTTATCGGCGCACAATTAGGTGACCAAACCCCTTTCCACGATAGAACTTTCTAGACATTGTCAATAATGACAATAATAATATGAATAACTTTGTCGTCTCAATTATTAATTTAATAATATAAAATACTTTGACAATAATTGAATCAATAACGTGAGATACTATGTAGCAATTACTGTGGCAATAATTGAAATAAACTGAGTGACTTCTCACTTAAGCATCAATAATCAATACAGTGTGCTACTATGAAACCACACGTATTACTGTACTTTTATCACCGGGTATTTTAACAGTTAAAGGTAAAACTTTCGTCACTATTTTTATAAAAAGATATTTCTGTCATTTTCTCACTCCGACAATAATTCCGTTTTGGGGTCCACCAATGATTGTGCCGTCGTACGAATATTCCCTGTTAAAACGAATATTCCCGGACCAATCGAATATTTTATAACAACTTGCTTACTTTGAAAAATGTAGAAATATTACCCACAACTATAACATTATATCTAATCCATACCATAATATTCAAAAATATATTTTGAAAAAAATTAATCTTTATTCATAAAAGTTAGGGTCTTATAACCTCCCCTTCTTATGAAATTTCGTCCTAAAAATTGTGGAACGTACCTGGTATGTCAAAGAGGTGAGGATACCATGATTTTATTTTAGATTCTAACTCTTGAGGTATAACCTTTGAGCATAGAATATGTTTCTTCTTATCCAAGATTTTAACAGGTATCACCTCATACGTTAAATCTTTTGCTATCTCGTCTAGTTCTATTTCAATAATGTGGTTTGAGTCATCCACATATTTACGTAACATTGATATATGAAAAAACGTTACAAACTCGCGACATACTTAGCAGTAAGGCGAGTTTATAGGCCACAATTCCTACTCAATCGAGGATTTTAAATAGACTAATAAAATCGAGGGTTTAGATTTCCTCTCTTCGTCGATTCTTGCTTCTAGAATAACGCCTCCTTGCACCTTCTTCTTCAGATTCCTCAACTCTGATTCTGTAGCTTGAGCGGCTTTAACTTTATCGATTAAAGTCGGTTCTAATTGTATATTCGCTATCTTCACGTAGGTTGTTGGAGTCTTTAATTCTATCTCCATCTTTTGTAAGGCGTACGAAAATGGGTCTTTATGTTAACAACGTCACACTCATAACCGCATACGATCTTCTACTCAACGCGTCATCTACCACGTTCGCTCTTCCACGATGATATTGAATGGTATGGTCGTAATCTTCAACAGCTCGAGCCAATGTCTTCGGCGCGAGTTATGTTAGTTTTGGTTGAAGAAATATTTGAGGGTTTTGTATTGGGTTCAAGGTTGATACAAAATTCGATTTCACGTACTTGGGGTAGGCTAGGAAGTTCTTCAAAGATTATGTCAGGAAATTTATTAACGATAGAAATATCATTCAAAACTGTGATTCTCATCCAAGAATTGAATAATACCTCACATTGATACCTATCAACTTGCCACCGTTATTCACAGTGTCCTCTCCGGTAAGTCTGGCTTTGGTGCATCCCACACAAGGATGTCACCAGCGAAAGGCTCGGGGCTCTTTACTTATGGCTTGATATGATAGTGATTGACTTTAGTGGTTTGGTTGCTTGAATTCACATAACAGGTTGGTTAGGAATATGAAAACTAACAACCTTACAGAAACAATCAATTTTAGCATGATGAATAGTTAACCAATTAATTCCTAAAATCACATCAAAGGCAAGTATTTTCAAAGAGATGATATCGACAGGTAACGTGAGGGTGCCGATTTGAATCAAATAAGATTTATAAACAGTGGAGGTAACAAAGGTTTCTCCTAACGGAGTTTCAAAAGATAAGTCAAAGTCTAATTTCTTCGGAGTCAAATTTAAACGTTGAGTGCAAGTAGGTGAAATAAAAGAGTGGGTAGAACCAGTATCGAATAAGGTATTAATTTCTTCGAAACTATATTTTCCTATAAATAGAAGCTCATTCTTCCTTCATTTCTCACCAATTCACTAAAGCTTTAGAGCAATTATTATAGAGAGAAATTATAGAGAGAAAGAAGAAGAGAAGTTTGCTACCTCACTATTCCAATATCCAGTTTCTTCTAAGGTAAGGGGTATTATTTATTTCGTATTCATGAAGAGAGCTTCTGTTATTCCATTCTTTATTATTATGTTGGAATAACTTTTACTATCTGATACACCGCATACATGGTAAAATTCTTCTATTATTTTATTCTTTATTATTACATTGGAATATCACATGCATGCGGATTCACGCTAGACACAGGTTCCATTCTTTATTATTACATTGGAATAACTTTTATGCAATCTCGGCCTATCGCATGCACCGTGAATTACATTGTTATTCCATTCTTTATTATTACATTTTGAATATCCCGTCATACGGTTTCTGCATGACACAGTTCATTTCTTTATTATTCTATTGAGAATAACTTTTATCATAAGGTCTATTGAATGCATGGTGAATTCTTACATTATTCCATTCTTTATTATTACATTGGAATAACTTTTGTCTATGTGGATTACCGCATGCATAGTGAATGATCCTTTGTATTCATATGAATAGTATTTTCATTCAAAAGGGTTTACGCCAGGCGCTTTCATAATTTTTCCGACCTTAAAAATTCTCTGAAAATTTGAAATGATAATTTGATGAGTTTTCTAGATTGTGTCCAAAATGGTGATTTTTGGATGTATAGATTAAGAGTTATGGATTTTATGGGAAAAGACTATTTTAAAAGTAAACCCTTATAACTCTTTGTGGTTAACTCCAAAATTGGTGAAATTTTTATTGGGAGTACATGTATATAATAGAAGTATACCTTGTAAATTTTGAAATTTTTGGACAAAAGTACAATTTATGATAAATGTCTAAATATTCATTGAGCTTTGGCCATATGAAAAATAGTAAATGAATTTTAAAATTAGAGAAAATATATGTTCAATATGAGACTATATTACGCTAAATTCTAGAAAAGAAATATTTTTGGGACTGATTTGGTATTTTTCATGAAACTGAACTAGTTATGAGTAATTGAATTAAATATGTTATGTGAAGTAATAAAATTAGAAAATAGGATTTTATGGCTTGGGAATCATATATAGGGTATATGCAGATTTTTGATGAGGAATTTGATCATTGGTGATGAAATCTTATGAGTATGACATTTTTGAATGATTAAATGCATTATTTGGTAAAGTGTAAACAATTGAAATAAATTGTTTATAAGTTTAAGAAGTGATTAAAATATTGCTATAATATTAATAATATTAGATTATGAGTTTATTAAGTGATTGATAATATTTGGATAAATTTAAAGTCTTTAATATTTATCCTTGTTTTCGTTTGATTAATGCTTATATCATTGTCATCATCCTCATGCTTATATTATGATGAAAGTCATATTTGGCTTACGCAAATAGATGGACTTAGTATGATTATGATCAGGGATCATTCGGTATAATCATGACCTGTAATGTTATAAATGATGTGGTAAAAGTCCTCAGTGGCCTGTAGTGCATTGATGGACAATTTTTGGTATGATTATGACCAGAGATTATTCGGTATAGTCATGACCATTGATGATTTAATGAATATCCTTGGCCGTGAGTGCGGGGATGATTCGATGATGTGGTTTATTTATTAAGTGAGTCTCGTGATAAAAATTGATGAAAACATTTTAAATCATAGAAGATAGTAGATATCATGCTCTACTTGACTCTTCTATGGATTGCTTATTCATTGCAGTTAAACTTGATGTCTATTGTATTTTATCGGTTTAACATTATTGAAAATAATGATAATTTATTCCGCATTATCTTAGTCATAATATTTCTTATTGGGCTAGTTGAGCTCACCCTTTCTTTTCTTGTTCTCTTGAGGAAAATGAGAATATAAATTTGGGACAAATCGGGGAGCGGAATTGATCGGTCCAAATGATAGCATTAGTAGTCCTCACTATTCTGTTAAATAGTGTGACAATAAATGTAATGAGGACTCCATTGAGTGTGGATATTGTCTAGATGACAATATTCTTATTAAAACTCTTAGATTATGTTTTGTCATATTTTACACGACGGTTGTATAGTTAAGTTGTATTTGAATTTTGTAACATGTATTTTGCGACTCAAGATGGGTGATGTATACCTGTTTTGGGGGCGTCACAACATGCATCCACAAAATAAACCAAACTATCCATAAAATTAAGCTACTACCTAACCAAACTATCTCTAATCATCTATATGCTCCGCATCCAATCCAATAAACCATGATCCCAACGAGACATCCTCATTAACATACTTGTGTAGTACATGCCTACATAATCACAATTAATCAGATGTAGGAAACTACTAATAAAGATGCATCATTTTCCACAAGTAAATCGACCACTTACTAGTTTATTGATATATAAGTAGCTAAATCTTTCGAAATAGCATATATACCGTCACCTTAGCATAATGCGAAAATACTTGTTTCCTTCCTCACCAAATTTCCAGTACTCAGGTTCATGATACCTCATTCCCCTGATAGTAAAAGGTTAGAAACTAGGAAAAGGAAAAACAGATTTAATCAATTGAAATAAAGATATGGGTGAACTTTAGCTTACTTTTGAGCAAGGACAGGACCAGATTTCATGCATCCAATGTACACACGAGGTTTTCATCGATGCCTAGCTAAAGTAACTCCAAGTGTTTCTGCAGTTGTATACAATTACATATTACGAGCTCCAAATTCTAGCTTTAGAAAACTTATATTGTTTGCAAAATTTTAGTCAGCCCATCTCAGACATTCACTTCATACATAATTTAACTTCCAAATTCTAAGTTACAATAGGATTATAACTTACCACCGTAGCTGTAACTATCATAGTATAGTCAGCCCATCTCAGATATTTTCTCAATATGCCTCTTGAAACATGGTATAAGCTTGATGCAACTCCTACTCCAATTAATGAATTAGCATAAAGCTTACAATTGAGATTCTTTCGGCATCATAGTAAAAATAGTACAATTTTTATGAATTAGCATAATTGCCCAGTGCCTATTATGGTTGCCAGGTCTCACATGAGAATTTTTATGGCCAAGACCCTGCTTGGGGAGATCATGTAATTCCATAACCTATATTGTCTGTTTCCTCTTGGCTATTGAGAAGAATTATAAAGCACCATCAGATGAATTTTCTATTTATGCTATAAAATTCACATAGTTTTGAAAGTAACCCTTTTTTCAGATGATGACATTAGCAAAACAATTTCAATATAGAGGAAAAGCTATGGAGAGCAGTCAACCGACAAAATACCAAGCTCACTGTGAGGGCACACTCATCACAAACTCACTCTAGTATACTATTCCCACAAATTTTAAGCTTTGAGTTCTAAATTTTTTGGTTCCAAGTTTACCTAGGTCTAAAACAAATGAAAATTCAAGATCGCAAAGCCATAAAAGACAAAAGTTCAAGTTCAAAAAGACAAACCATTCTCAGCTTGTTGGTAGCGCTCCTGGAGCTTCCTCTTTGTGGCTTCCAGTTTTACTTGAACATCAGCCTCATCTGAAGACCTTAATTTCTGGTCAATTTTTTTAACAAGCATTAGATAGAGAACCTCAAAGCTTCAAGCGGTTAACCAAAACACCAGCTATCCCAAAACATACATTTTGTTACATTTTGTTGAGATACTGGTGGCCTCTGGATAGCTATCCCATATTAATAATTAAATTATGAGGGAACCATTTAGATGGTCCTATAGCCTATAGGGAATAAATAGGAAAGTTGAGCATGTAAACTTACCCTGAAAATGAATCTGGAGAGGAATCCATGTCTGGCTGATATGAATAATTCAGTTCTTCACCATCAAGATCAAAGTCACCCAACAATTCAGAGAAGGAGAAGTCTAGACCCAAAACATCAAAGTTGGGCAAGTCAAAGTCAAAATAATCCACTTCCTTTTCAGTCTCAGATGCTATCTCACAAGTGATTGGTTTATCCGAGTTCGTTGCTATGCCCGATTAGGAGTCTTTGAAGGGCCTGAATCTTGAACATCACAACTAGAGTATCGTACAAAGGAAAACCTGAAGAAATGATAAATAAAACAAGGGCATTATTCATTAGCCAAAGGATATATATTACATATGTCAACACAACCCAAGTATAAAGTCACACCCCAAGTAACAGAAGATTGCATACTTATGGCCATATGTAGTTCTTGATTAAGAAGCACAAGTCAAACCTTAGATTCGCATCAATTAAATTAGTTTCACAAGGATAAGACATGTCTCTCACATTAACAATATATGGAACGAAGTGGTATCATGACTAAATTAGAGAAGCAACTGTCACAAGACTCTGAGCATCAACAATTCCAACCTATTAGGTTCAAGTCTGGTATTGTACTTGTAAAAACCTAAATACTACATCTTATCTCAAAAATGACAAGAAACATTCACAATGAGATCTGCTTCGGATTTAGCATCCCCAGACATTGCATCTTGATTGAATTTGGAGAGTTGATTAGTAACAAGAGTACTACATTACCTGACCATGTGTAGTCAAAATTATTTCTTAGGAGTGTGAAGAACAAATTGGCTTTAGCTTTAACTGAAAATAAAATAAAGCAATTGCGAATTATCGAAGCTCTTCTTTCTTAGGATCATAAAGCTTGAAGAAAAGAAGTATATCTTCTTTAGTTTTGTCTGGTGGTGGGATAGGATGTAGGTCCTGCAAAAATATTTGAGAATCAGCAAGAGTACAAGAAAGCAAGATTAAGAAAAGCCTGTTTTATACAAAGGTCAATCAAGAATGTAATAGGTGCAAAAATTGGTAAAAGGCAACATTACGGACGAGGATCGATTTCAAGAACAACTTCATTTCTTGCATTGTGTATCTTATTAGAAACTTCTCTCAAGCTGTCAGGCACGCATTTGCAAACACAACTCATTAGCTAAAATAGTGTATTTTTTATGGCTAGTGTACTACTGAAAGCGACATAGATAGCCGGTTGTACGGAAGGAAATAACAAGCAAGAAGTGCGGATATAACTAAAACCAAGACTATACTTTTGGTGACCACATGTCCCACAGTTCAATCCATTAAACAAAAAGAACCTAGTATTATGTGTCTACTATGGATGGAAAGAGAAAACAAAGGTGGGTGAAATAAGCAAGAAACAACAGGAAAACCAAAACAAAATACGAGAGCTTCCCCCTATGATGACAAGTCTAATCACTTCTCCTCTTGCAATCATCAACCTAACATCCTGATTTACTAAACCAACCATACTAGACCCTATTACGATGGTGGTGCAAGTTCATAGCTACCCACATTTCCAAACTTGTAGTTCCTCCATCACATGTAAGAGATTATTTAAATACACCGGTCTTTTCGACTTCAAAAGACTTCCGATGGATAAGGTATCTGTAAATTGTAAAAAATTCACTACTGAGTTTGCCTTGTGATCAACCCAACGTCTTTCGTAACACAGTCAATAAGAGTGTCAACATTCTTCTGCAACATTAGTTTACAATAAGTTATCTTGGAAACAACACAATTTGAATAAGATAATTGTGATCTCTATTAGCACTTACATGCTGGCGATCAATATGGGGTCTCTTAAGGTTGCTACTGGATTCCATCCCCAAATTCTTAGCAGGTGTGCTGCCTTATGGTTCCTACAAAAATTAATGTTATCCATTAACATGTGGCAGTGGTGTATATATATAGATAAACACACTTGCAAAGACACTTTTATATGGATTATTCTGGGTGCACATGTTGTGGCATCCAGTGAGGTCAAAAGTTGGAGGTAACTTTTAATTTATTTGCCAGCTGAGCGACAAAATTAGGCCTTGAACATTCGGCTACTATATCACAATGACAATGATTAAATATTAGATATAAGAAATCTTACGTGCAAGATCTACCAATACTCTCCAATCTAAGTGTTCTAATATTGTGACAGCCGTTAACTTCAAGATGTGTAAGTTCCGTGCAACCAACTGCAACTACTTCCAAACCCTTGTCACTTAGAAAATAACAATCACTTATTGTAAGATTTTTCAGCTTCTTACAATGTATGAGGGATATGCAGATAATGTATGAGGGATAAAAAGGAAGAACTATTGTTTTGTAACAGATATTCACCTTAGTTGTCGGGGTTGGTGGATATTCTAACCCTCTTTTAAAAGGTGAAGCTACCAATGCGTGCTGCAGGATTTAGTTATCAGATTTCAAGTCAGAGAATCTCTCTTCAAGCCTACATATGAGAAAACAACAATAAATACCAATAATCTACTGAAATTTCAAAGACGAATCTGACTCCATTTCTGAATAACTGTTGCATAGCCGTCTTTAGCTCGAACTAGCTTGGACTCGACCTCCAACGCTTGCTTTCCTCTCTCCTCACTAAGTTTGTTTGTCTCTTCATATTTTTCTTTGTTTCACCAATTTTCACTTCAAGCGAGCTAACCAAAGACATTTATTTACAAACAAATGCATTATCAAGCAGTAAGTACATATCCAAGAAGATGTTTGAAATGCATAAATTCAATAAATCGTTCTTGAAATGCATTTAATCAATAGATCTTGACCGCATCCTGAAGCAAAATTAAATGGGTGAAATCAGCCTCCTCACCTTCGCTTTCTCATTTTCAAAGACAAGCTTATCCATCACCCATGATCAACAATGGAACTTCTTTTATTACAGGTCTTAAAATTTATATATCACTCTATATCTTCATGATAGATCGATACCAAATGACAACTAGTAAAAATAATTTGATTTCACATCCACCCTCTATTATTCTTTTCTTTAAATCTAAAAACATCAAATTTGACCATTACATCCTCTTGTTAGAATTTTACTTTTATTCGTCCATTCGACCACCTTAAGATATCATTACGGTGAGGGATTAACAAAAGTCTAGAGTAAATCATTATTTCTTTGTTATGTTCCATATAAAATTATTAATGTAAGGAAAAGAATTTAACATTTTTATCTTTTCTTTTAACTAAATATTTATTTCACAAAAGATGACTGGGAAGAAGTTAGTGAAATTCTAGGTTAGTACAGAACGAAAGCTCCATACTTCAAATTCAAAACAAATCTACAATTCAAAATTTTATTCTACAAACAATATCCAGCCAATACACTCACAGAATTAAGGCATCTTAAATTCTACAACTCTGTATTAATTTTTGATAATCTCCTGGAGCTCAATAAAGGACCACATATCAAAAAAACACCCCTAACACTAGCAATTGTTCCTCTTATCATTCAAAAATTTTGTCGACAGTCAATTAACTCCTTAAAAAGACACATAATTTCGCTAATTAAAATACACAGTGATCACAAATTAATCCCACATACATGCACAAGTACATATACACTTGCATATATAAAATCTGAACTGAATTTTACCTGTTTATGAATAAGTTGGCCATTCAGAGAGTAAATTAACAAATACCCACACGAGGTACCCAGGGCAAGAACCCCAACATCATCAAACACCAACCATTCAATGGCAGAGATGTATTCGGCCTCGATTGGGGAAAGATTAGGTCCGATCCTGACCCAAGAACTTAAGGCATTAGAAGCATTGTTGGACCATTCGAGAAGGAGGACAATGGAGCGGTTGGCTATAGTGAGAGAATGGGTGTCGAGGGCGGATAGGAGGTTAGGGTTTTTGACAAGCCAGCCTTCTTTGCCCGCACCTAGTTCATCCATGTCGACACAGGCAATCGAACCCGCATCGTTTGTATGACTTCATCGAGCCATTATCTTCTAGGGTTAGGGCTTATCGGAACATGGTTGGTTGATCTTAGTCGGAGATGGTATCATTATGAACCAGGTCAGCCCTGAACTCTGGTTTATGGAGAGAGATTATAATAAGAAGGTGAACTTGACAAAGTGAGTAGTGTTATCATTAACATTGGTAGTTAGAGAAGCCGTGAGTCTGTGACTTCAATTCTTCTAAAACTTCCCCATTTTTATTGCTCCATGTTTTTTATACCGATAACATTTTTATTTTAAAAACGTTATCTATTTAAAATCAAAAATTGTTCTTATACATACATAACTTTTTTCATATGTATCTACAACGTTTTGTTAAAAAAACGTTATAAAAAACACCATAACGTTTTTTTATAAAAACGTCATCTTTTAAGTGTTGTCTTTTTATGGTTTTGTACTAGTGTTCCGCCTATCAAATCGAAGATATCGACGAGCTCTACAACTTTCATTCTTTGCGAATAGAGAAATTCTGGCCGGAACAAGATCGAAATGGAGATTGAAGTAGATGTTGTGTAAATTGCAAGCATGAGAACTCTTAGCTTTGATCTTCGTTGATAAAAAGGCCATAACTCTCGCATCCGAACTCTGATTGGGATGATTCAAGATGTTCTGGAAAGCTAAGAAGAAGCTATACAGTAGATTCCAAGTTTCAAGCCAAGAACATGCATCCAACTTGGTGTTAAAAGCCCTGCAATCTCCCCTTCTTGTATTTGCTTGCATATTTTAGTCCAAAAGATGTCCGAATTACTTTTCCTTGCTTCTTCATGCCAATGTTATGTAATAGCCTACAAAATAACATAAAAAGTATGAAAAGTAACAAAGAAACATAGGTTTAAGCAACTAATTCAAGTAATAGATACCGGATAAGTAGGTATAAAACCTACTTATCAAATACCCCCAAACTTAAACTGTTGTTTGTCCTCAAGCAAAAACACAAAACAACAATGCTATGCAATGCAACTAATCTACATGCTTACTTAATCCGGAAATCTTGTGAAAACAAGTCTATTCAACCGGCCTTAGAGAAATCAAGTAAACATGATAATACCTCATATCAAAACTCATCAGTAACTTCTCAATCAATCATCAAATCTTAGACTGTTATCACTAATATAGTGCGTGTTTGCTCCACAACAATGTTAACTGATATAAAATCAAATTTAACATATAACAAGTCTCTTCGAAGGCATCATACAATGTAAACTCAAGAAATCCAAAAACAAGTTAGATCCAACTAAAATCAAACAATTACCAATATCGAGGGTTAACATGGGATACTTATGCTTTATTTTTCATCTATAGGGGCTTTTTTTGCTCTTATTTCTCATTTTATTCAAAAAAAAATTGGTTTATATACACATAGCTATGCAATGTCTTATTCCCTTAGGCTTTTCAATGCTACCTTAACGAGCTTTCGACCAACGACTCCCAGACCATTAAGACCTTAGGGCGCTAGGTGTAAAGACAATCCCCTTAGGCTTACTTACTCAAGTAACAAAGGCCACAAAACTAGACAAGCACGCCACGGTGTTTATTCATACTTTTTTTTTCTTTTTTTATATAGCTTATATACCCCAAATATTCCCCCAAACTTAGGTTCTTGTCTAACTTTAGCCATCACTACTTATTCTTGTCATTCTTTCATTCAAACTAACATTATCCTTTAGAGTCCCATTATGTATCAATTTAAACTCAATCAATCAACAAGTTGTTTTTACTATGTTATCCTTATTATACAAGTTTCAAACAGAAAAAGACTCAATTCCTAACAAGAAATCACATCAAAGCTCTAATAGTCAATATTATACTTGTCTACCTAATTCCAATCTCATCATTGGCCAAAACAAATTGTAAATATCAAACAGCTGGACTCATGCAAGATGTACTAAATGCTATATAAACATAGTAAACTAACTACTATTTTTGAAAATTTTCAATTTTTCAATTTTTTTTTAAATTTTTTTATTTTAAAAAACTGAATGCAAAAACTAAATGTAACTATATGAACTACAATGTAAATAATTAACTATATGCAACATGACACTAAAATGCTCCCAAACTTAAACTAGACATTTTCCTCAATGGCTGAAATATAAAAAAGTAAAGCAAAGGACTTCCCTGAAAATATAGCAATCCTCCTCCTTGACCACTAAGTTTGGAGAATAGATTAGGCACATGGAACAAATTGGGCACCACACTTTAATTGGACTTGAATAACCTTTTCATAATCTTTTATCTGTCCATTGAACCTCCAATACCTGCAATTAAGAGAGACAACATGGATTAGAATAGCACTTGGATTGGTAAGAGAACTTAATAAGCAAATTAATTCCTATCTACTAAATAAACTAGTAAAGCATATAAATATAAAAATTCCTGGGTTGCCTCCCAGTTAGCGCTTGAATTACAGTCTTTCAGCCTAACTTTGTCTAGTCAATGTTATCCAATTCCTCTTTAATGATTGAGGAACCCTCCATCCATCGGAAACAATGTAACTTTTGGTAGGTTCCCAATTGTGATAGCCATTGCATTAAAGTCACCTAGTATGCTTTCTTTAGATAAGATCACATTCAAGTACGTCCAACATCTAGGTGTTTTCTCCATTGTGTCTGTGATCACATTGGGGTGTTGAGTAAAATCTAGTTACACACAGCACGCAAGTATACGTAGTCAACAAGTAATAAAGTGATAAGTTGAGTATCGTTCCCACAGGGAGTTCTAATTAATAAATTTCAACTACTAATACTATATCAATTCAATTTTATTCAAACAACGAGAAATTGCGATTTTCTGAATTAGTAACTCAAAATTAAACACTTAAAGATACTGTACTAAGATAAACAATTAACTAAGCTATTACTTGAGTGAATGACTTCCGATAGGTAAATATTAAGACTTCAATATCCCCAATTATGAATTATAAATCAGTTATCTAATCATACCAATTACTATGTCTCATGGATTGTTAACAGGAATTTTCAAATGCCAAAAGCCCTCTTCCAAGTGATCAATTGACTTCTATTTAACCCAGATTAACCTTGCTATATTCCTATGCAAAACAATTGGATTAAACTCTTTCCAGTCCCAATTCCTTATATGTTACATGCGGTGAACAAATATTTCCATTCAATTCACAAACCTAATTATTTACCGTGTAAATAACTGAGTCACATGTCATCATGTCTAGTTCTAACCCTAGAATTCCTCTCCCAATTCCTTCTAGAGTAACACACTAATTATTGGCCAAATAATTAATCATTAAAATCAAAACATGATAAACAATCCACTTCAACATAAATAATTATAATGACAGAATAACTAAGTTATAATCATAAAAGGTTCAATTGAAATCTTAATTAAAGAATTAGTTCATCAAGGAAATAAGAATCATTATTTGTTGACAAATCATCCTTAAAGAATTACAAATTAAAAATAAGGAGAAAAAGAAGAAACTCTGTAGCCAATCTTGAAGCTCCAAGTAATCTCCTGTAATTTTCAATGGAAAAGCTCCTTCAATCCTCTCTGCCAGATAAAATCCAATCCCCTTTTAATTCAGCAATTAGTTTCTTTTTATAGTCCCCCACAATCCTTCTCCAATTAGGTTTTATTATTAGCCCTTAATAGACAAATTAAGTCCAACCAGAATCAAACGCGCTAATCCTATTAACGCTTGTAGAGGCTCGGTACCTTAGCCGAGGATAGTATAATTTCAGTACCCCAGTACATACTTCATTGAAATTACCAAATTGCCATTCAATGCTTGAAATTCCCATAATTGCCTTCCGACTTCCAAATCGCCAAACAAGATATAAACACAATAAAATGCTACTAAATAACTTAAGAATGCAATAATTTAAGTCTAAATATATCCAAATTATGGGTATACTACCCATTCATCAAATACCCCAAACTTAAATCGTTGCGTGTCCTCATGCGACAAAGCCTAAGATCACCAAACAAAACTAAACATCATGCACATGCAAACTATTTATATTTATATGTTCGTAATTCCAGCAATCCAAGAGCTCACGTAGATCCATATGCCTCAGAAAATCACGTAAACATGCTAATTCCTCATGTAAAAACAGATCGACAATATCCCAACAATCAACGGATCTAAATCTGTTATTACTGATATTGTGCGTGTGTGTCCACGACCATGCGAACCCATGAAAGACAAAAATATGAGAGAGAATAACTTTCTTAGTAGGCATCATACAGTGTGAACTTGAGAACTCATCAAATAAACTTGTTTCAACTGAACTCAAAACACTTACCCGAATTCAACAGTCAAACTAGAATATATATATATATATTTTTTTTTTTTTTTTTTGTTTTCTACGTAAATGACTGTGCAATGTCTCATCCCATTAGGCTAGCAGTGTTACCCCTTAGCGAGCTTTCGACCAACGACTCCCAGACCATTTAAGACCTTAGGGCGCTAGGTTTTAAGATACCCCTTCGGGCGTACTTGCTCAAGTAACACAGGCCCCGAAACAAGACTAGTCACCCTGTATATTATCATTATTATTTATATATATGTATATATTTTTATTTATTTATTTATTTATTTTTTTTTAAATTAATTATAGATGGTTGGTGAGTGCGTTTTACGCTTCATCTCACGTTTGTGTTTATGGGGAGTGGTTCCCCTCAACCCACCACAAGACTCAACATATTTTTTTTTTTTTTTTTTTATATTCCAAATGTTTCCCCCCAAACTCGAGTTTATGCATGAATTCAGTCTTATCTAGTTATTCAAATTGTTCTTCCATATCACTAGTAATCCCCCTTTAGAACTCTATTCTCTAACCATTTAAACTATCATAGCTAACATGGTCGTTTTATTTCCAAGTGCCTTCTTATAATATCAATGTCAAACAGATAAAGATCCAATTCAAGTCACGAAAATCATATCACTGAATCAACAATCCTTACTAGATGTGTTCATGCAATTCTACTTTCCTCATTGGCCCCAGATATACGCACTCTCAAAAATGGGAATTAACATGCAATCCTAAATGCAACTTTACTAATAATCAATCCATAAACTAATAATAAACTACAACTGGTGAAAATAAAACGTAACCACCCCCAAACTAAGCTAGAGCAATGTCCTCATGCGAAAAAAAATAAGTCAAAATAAAACAGAGGACTTCCCTGACGAATTTATTCTTCTGGGGGAGCATCATCGTCCTCGCTCATCTCTTGATCGGACGGAAATCTTGGCGAATCGGGCCGAGGGGAAATGGCTAAGTGGAATGCCCGAGATGGGTCTGGATGGTCGATGCATTACGTATGCGACAAATTGGTCAACGAAATACTTGAAAATCACGCTCTTGACGTTCCGATAAGCGCACATTCGGGACTCAATGTTGTAAAACCAAATTGCCTACATCTCTCATTGGATGACCGGGGACCACACCTCGATGAGCGCAACCATCGAGGGGCCGTGGGAGGGGGAGCCCGGGTGGTGGGGCTCGTGGAGACGTAACGTGGGGATAATGAAACCCAAATCCCTAGGGTGATTAAGCGCCACCGGACCACACTTTATAACGACGGATCAAGTTGTGGTCCAACACGGCATAGGAGTTTGAATCATCTCGCCTCGATTTCCATTTGACCTCAAACTTAGCACATAAGACGCAGATCGTGGCCGGATGTGGTAGCCCTCCTGTAGTCCGCCCATGAGATGCGCGAGCATCGATTGTTGAATAAGATGGCCGACATCGATTCGTAGGCCTTGTATGATGGAGTATAATAGCGACCCTTTCTTTGGTGACGTGACTCACATGTGTGCGGGGCATCAATTTCACAAGATATGAAGGCATACCATGCCTTTCCATATAGACCGAGGTGAGACAATGGGAAGGTCATGCCGCCACGCTCATGGATGGACCAAGTAGTGCCCTTTGACACAGCCTCCCGAATAATCTTTTCATAGTCCGGCCCATCACTCACTAAAGCGAGCATATTCATCATGAAGGCCCTCTAGGGTAGTTGATAGCACCCATTGATATCTTCCTCGCCAAATTCCACGGTCTTACCTCGACAAACACCCCATAATGGTCATGCTCGAGCAAGTTGGCATAGAATTCTTTGACCTTCGCAATCATTTGCTATGTCAGTACATTTCGGTGAGGACGAACCGATTCGCTCAAAGAATCATCACCGCTATGTCTCCATCCTTGTTTTGATCGGGACGGAGACCCCGTTCGGGGACTAGTGGATGGGTGGCCATGCAGTACAGAGGCGTTCTTGAGCCGCAACACTAACAAAACGCCTGCTGTCAAATTTTGGCGGGGAAGTTGAAGCAACCCCGGACCCTGAGCTGCGATGACGTTTGGATGCCATGTCGAGAATTCTGCAAATAAAACATATTCATAGTTTAGCTTTAAAAGAATGTACGGTTGGATAAATATGTGCCTAGCAGTACATAGAAATTGTATAAAACACTGGTAGTGTGAGAACGCAGGTGGGGGTGAGGCATGAAATCTGGCGGTATGTAAGTTACACAGATTATTGAGTCGGACAATTTGTCAAACACCTAGATATGGCGAGAACTTGTTCAATCCATTATTAATTCCCTGTCTATTCATGCCATGCATGTAGCGTGCATGAATCTCGTGTGTAGGAGTACGTCACACATCAATGCGTTATCTATATGCTCCATTAGATTTCCAGATGACAAGAATAACGAATGAAGAGCATCTTAATTCGCAATAATTGAAAAACACATCAAATCATACCTTTGTTACTTCTAAAGAAGTTGGAGGAGTAGAATTCGGCACACAAGATGCAGACGACCAATATGAAAGGAAGGGAGTGATGCGTGGTGGATGAGTGGAAGACAATTATCCAAGGTTTAATGACTTTGTGCTATGAAGATGGAGAGAGGGTGACTGACCTGCTTTGCCGGCGTGTGGAAAGAATTTGGGATAGAAGGGCACGACAAGGTTTTAAAGTACAAGGGCTAACGACCCCAACGGCTGCCTGAGTTATAACTCTTTCTTGGCGCCGCCAAGCGTGGGCGTGAGAATCGATTGATGCCCAGCCCAAGGCGCTTTGAATTGAAGATCGAAAGGCAATGGCAAAGGCGCTGGGCCTTGTTTTCGCTTTGGAGCCTAAGCGTCGGTATTGTGATTGAACTAGAATCCAACCTTGCAAGGCGCTGGGCCTTGTCTTCACCTTCGAGCCTAAGCCGGGCGCTGTGATCCTCAGGATGTGGTAGCCGGCTATTGAAATTGACTGTACGTGCATACCTGGACCAGTGTAGGAATTAGTTTAATAAACTTGGAGTCTTCTCTACTACAGAATAACAGTGAAAATAAGAAAAGTTTAACTCTAAGAGGCATAAAATTAAATAAAACGAAAAAGTTATGGAACTGCATGGGTTGCCTCCCAAGAAGCACTTGGTTTACAGTCGTCATCCCGACTTTGCGGTGTTGGTCAGTTGTCCACTGGGTCTGAGAGGTACTGGACCGTAGCTTGGCGTTCGATTGGTCCGCTCCAATAGTGTTTCAGACGTTGACCGTTGACCTTGAATGTACGCTTTGAATTCGGTTCCTCAACCTCAATGTTTCCGTGTGGAGTGACAGATATGACTACAAATGGTCCAGACCACCTGGATTTCAATTTTCCTGGAAATAGACGCAAGTTATGGAACTGCATGGGTTGCCTCCCAAGAAGCGCTTGGTTTACAGTCGTCAGCCCGACTTTGCGGTGTTGGTCAGTTGTCCACTGGGTCTGAGAGGTACTGGACCATAGCTTGGCGTTCGATTGGTCCCCTCCAATAGTGTTTCAGACGTTGACCGTTGACCTTGAATGTACGCTTTGAATTCGGTTCCTCAACCTCAATGTTTCCGTGTGGAGTGACAGATATGACTACAAATGGTCCAGACCACCTGGATTTCAATTTTCACGAAATAGACGCAAGCGTGAGTTGAACAGTAGTACTTGATGGCCCGGTGCGAATGTTCTATCGAGAATTTTTTTATCGTGCCAAGATTTGACTTTCTCCTTGTATAGCTTAGCGTTTTCGTAGGCGTTGAACCTGAATTCATCCATCTCGCTCAACCGCAGATGAGACTGCTTTTCACCGCTTCTAGATCAAAGTTTAATTTGAATGGCCCAAAGGTGCACCGTGTTCTAGCTCGACTGGAAGATGACTTGCCTTTCCAAAGACCATTCTGTACGGGGACATGCCGATCGGATTTTTGTACGCTCGATAAGCCCATAGAGCGTCGTCAAGACGCAACGCCCAATCTTTTCGTGACGGATTGACTACTTTTTCCAGGATCCTCTTAATTTCCCGATTCGACACCTCTGCTTGGCCATTGGTTTGTGGGTGATATGCAGCTGCAATTTTGTGACGAACTCCATATTTGACAAGCAATTTAGTGAACTGCTTGTTACAGAAGTGCGTTCCCTCATCACTTATTATAGCCCTTGGTGTCCCAAATCTGGTAAAAATGTTTTTCTTTAAGAATCGGGTGACAACGTTGGCATCATTCGTGGGTAACGCTGCGGCTTCTACCCATTTGGAAACATAATCGACTGCTAATAAGATATAACGATTATTCAGCGAAGATGGGAATGGTCCCATAAAGTCGATACCCCACACGTCGAATAGTTCCACCTCTAAAATTGTGTTAAGTGGCATTTCATTGCGCTTGGAGATATTACCTACGCGTTGGCATCGATCGCATTTTAGCACAAAGAGATAAGCATCTTTGAATAAAGAGGGCCAGAAGAATCTCGATTGTAGTACTTTGGCTGCTGTACGATCACTGGAATAATGACCTCCGTAATCTGAGGAGTGACAGTGGCCTAATATACTATCCATTTCTTCGTGAGGTACACAACGTCTTATCATTTGATCTGCACATGCTTTAAAATGAAATGGTTCATCCCAAAATATTGTTTACGCATCGTGGAGAAACTTCTTCCGTTGTTGTGATGTCAAATCGGGCAGAATAACACCTTAGCAACCACATAGTTGACATAGTCAAGATACCAAGGCAATATGGTAGTTACCCTGAACAGTTGCTCATCCGAAAATTCCTCATTAATCACTGAGTTGTCTTCTTTCTGTTCCTTTTTATTTTCCAACCGAGACAGATGATCCGCCACTTGATTTTCTCAGTACCTTTTCGTCCGGATCTCCGAGATCAAATTCTTGTAACAAAGACCCACCGTATTAATCGTGGTTTAGCATCTTTCTTCTCAATCGGATATTTAATAGGTTGAATGATCGGTGTGAGACAATTACCTTAGTCCCGAGGAGGTAAGCTCGAATTTGTCAAAAGCAAACACCACTAACGCAAGTAATTCCTTTTCTATTGTTGTGCGATTCAATGGGCATCCGTCAATGTCTTACTAGAGTAATAGATAGTATGAAAAATCTTATCATGGCGTTGTCCCAATCTTGGCTCCCACCGTAATCAATCGGCGTCACATCAATTCAAAAGGTAAAGACCAATCGGGCGCTACTACAATGACCGATGCAGAGACCAATTTCTTCTTTAATACCTCAAATGCCTCGATGCATGCACGATCCATCTTAAACGGTACATCTTTCTCCAAGAGTGAGCATAGGGTTTTAGATTTTGAAAAATCTTTAATAAAGCGTCTATAGAACCCCTCGCATGTCCCAAAAACTCCGAATGCCTTTTACGGATGAAGGAGGAGGCGCTTTCTCAATTGTATCAATCTTCGCTCTATCCACCTCCAATCCGGATCGCGGAAACCTTATGTCCCGAATAACCCCTTCTTGTACCATAAAATGACATTTTTCCCAATTAAGTACCAAAGTTAGTCTCCACACATCTTTTTAACACCAAGATCGATTATTCAAACACGAGTCAAAACTATCGCCAACACGGAGAAATCATCCATGAACACCTCTAAATTACGCTTCGACCATATCGGAAAAGATTGCCATCATACAAATAATTGAAAGGTCGCCGGCGCATTACATAAACCAAAGGACATACGGCAGGAATGCAAACGCATCGTATGGACATGTGAACGTGGTCTTTTCTTGATCTTCCTAAGCTATGGCAATTTGATTGTACCAGAATATCCATCTAACAGACAAAGAGAATTGATGTCCCGCTAACCTTTGTCCCAACATCGATCAATGAATCGGCAAGGGAAAGTGATCCTTGCGTGTGGCTTTATTCAACTTATGTAATCCATACATACTCTTCTCCACCGTAATAGTTTCTAGTCGGGATAAGCTCATGCGCTTCATTTTTACCACAGCTTATGCCCCCTTTTTCTAAGTACACTATACTGACTTACCCATGAATCGTCTCGAGATTGGGTAGATAATACCGGCATCCAACCATTTTATAATTTCCTTCTTCACCACCTCTTTCATAATGGGATTTAACCTTCGTTGCATCTCAATGGTTGGTTTTGATCCCTCTTCCATTAAAATCTTGTGCATACAGAAAGAGGGGCTAATACCTCGAATGTCCGCTATAGTCCACCCAATCGCTGTTTTGAACTCGCGCAGAACTCGTATCAATTTTTCTTTTTGGGTGTCAGTTAACGTTGTCGAAACAATAACTAGTAGAGTCGAGTCTTTCCCTAAGTAAGCATATTCAAGATGAGAGGGGAGTGGCTTTAATTCCAACACCGGTGGCGCTTCTATCGAGGGTTTGCACTTCTTTCCTTCCGTTTTAGGCCTTTCAAGGGTGTCGAATGGTTGATTATTTTTCCGGTAGAATGATGGTGTGTCTAGCCATTTGACCTGCTCATTATCTGCATCCGCACTATCATTATTCTGTTTCTAACCATCATGGATTCTATCGGATCCTCCGAGTAATTGCAAAGAAATCTTGTGATTCACCATCTCCTCCATTACATCCACCCGCAAACACTCACTTTTTTCCTTTGGATACGACATTGCTTTTAACACATTGAAAGTGACCTGTTGATCGTCAACTCTCATCGTTAATTCTCCTTTTTGTACGTCGATTAACGCTTCTCCTGTTGCTAAGAATGGTCGTCCGAGAATGATGGGCGCTTAGATTCCGCTTCACAATTCAAGATAACGAAGTCTCTTTGGAAAGATGAATTTATCCACCCTTACTAATACGCCTCTTCAACGATACCTCGTGGATATGTAACTGATCGGTCTGCTAACAGTAAACTGATATTTGTCGGTTTAGGTGCTTGGAGCCCGAATTGACGGTAGACTGATAATGGCATCAAATTAATACTGGCCCCCAAATCACACAGCGCTTTCCCCGAAAACTGATTACCAATGTCGCATGGAATAGAAAAGCTACCTGGATCTTTCAACTTAGGAGGTAACTTGTTCTGAATAATTGCGCTACATTCTTCTAAGAATACCCAATCGCTTCAAAATCCCCCAGTTTCCTTTTCTTTGATAGCACATCCTTCATGAACTTAGCGTAACTCGGCATGTGTTCTAAAGCTTCGGCGAATGGGATGTTGATATGCAATTTTTTAAAAATATCCAAAAATCTTAAAAACTGCTTATCTAACTTGGATTTCTGAAATCTCTCGGATATGGTATGGGTGGCATTGTTGTAGATGACCCCTGTGCATTTTCCTCTCCTATTTCCTCTTTATCTTTCCCGGTTTCCACAACCTCTTCTGTTTTGGTTGTTGCGTTATCCCCTTGTCCTTATCCTTAATCGCTTGCGCTCCTTCCCACTTCGTAAGATTACTTTGCTTAGCGTTGCTCATTTCTGCCTTGGATTTATTTCAGATCACTCTAAGCGCCCTAGTGGATTCGGTATTCAATGCATGTGCTATTTGTCCCAATTGATTTTCCAGATTCTTTAACGATGCCCCATGGCTTTGCAACGTCATATCTACTTGATTCAATTTCTTGTCTTGTTCCTCGTTCTTTTTGTCAGAGGCTCTAATAAACTTTTCCAAGGTTGCTTCCCAACTTGATACCCTCTCTGGTTGTTGAGGTTGATTTTGGAATCCGGAGGTGTGTTGTTGTCTAGGTGGTTGAGCTGCAGCTTGATTGTTACTCCATGAGAACCCTGGATGATTCTTCCAACCTGGATTATAGGCATTTTGGGTAGGATATGGTTGGGTTGAACGATTATAATTTCCTACTTAACCGTGGCTGATTCTCAATTTATGGCACATTGATCCGTAGCATGACCCCCAAACACACAACTCAAAACCATCGCTACTCGCCGTGTGGCTTGTGGATGCCATGTTTCTATATGCTTAGCTATTGCGGTCATACTTGTCTTTAATAATCATAGTAAGGCCCACTTCATATTTTCCTCGATGCTTTTGGATGGTTGGTCCTCGCTATGGGCCATCGATAGTTGTTGATGGCCATTGTTTCTAACAATTGATATGCCTCATCAAAATTTTTGGACATAATCGCTCCTCCATTTCTGGCCGCATCAATACTAGACCTCGTGGATGCGTGCAAACCATCACAAAATATCCCTAATTGCATCCATCAAGCGAATTCCATGATGAGGGCATTTACGAGAGATATCCTTAAACCTTTCCCACGCCTCATATAACGATTCCACTCAAGTTGTGCGAAAGTATGAATGTCGTTCAGTAGTTTTGCCGATTATTTGGTGGGAAGAACTTAGCTAAAAATTTTTGAGCTAAGTCATCCCATGTGGTGATTGATCCAGAGGCAAGGAGTGTAGCCGACTTTCGTGCTTTATCTTTTAAAGTAAACGAGAACATCCTCAACCTTATAGCGTCTTTCCGATACATTGTTAAATTTGAAGGTGTCGCAAACTTCCAAGAAACTCAAGATATGTTCATTAGGATCGCTCTATCAAATTACCCCCAAACCGGCACGATTCTCAGAAGATCTGAATTGATCCCTTGCTTTTATCTCAAACTGCTCAGATTGATTGCTTGGGTCTCTTAATACTTGGATCAAATCTATAACATTTGGCGGTATGAATCCCTAAGTGACTTCGCTCGCTTTCTTCGCCATGTTCACAAGTAATTCTTGGGTTGTCGGTTCTTCTTCCAAATGTATCACCTCACTATTCAACCGCACCGTTCTCGAACTCCTTCTCAAGGTTGTCTCAGATATCGTAAGAAGTTCCTTTCTAGCTTTCGATCTAGTGTGCATACACGAATTCCTGCCAATCCAAGAAGAAAGATTAAGTAGTGTTCAAATTAAAATCGAATTGATTATAACTAATATGAAATTAATATTAATAAAAGAAAATCCCCAAGAATCTGCCGCCAAAAACTTGTTGAGTAAAATCTAGTTACACACAGCACGCAAGTATACGTGGTCAACAAGTAATAAAGTGATAAGTTGAGTATCGTTCCCACAGGAGTTCTAATTAATAAATTTCAACTACTAATACTATATCAATTCAATTTTATTCAAACAACGAGAAATTGCGATTTTCTGAATTTGTAACTCAAAATTAAACACTTAAAGATATTGTACTAAGATAAACAATTAACTAAGCTATTACTTGAGTGAATGACTTCCGGTAGGTAAATATTAAGACTTCAATATCCCCAATTATGAATTATAAATCGCTTATCTAATCATACCAATTACTATGTCTCATGGATTGTTAACGAGAATTTTCAAATGCCAAAAGCCCTCTTCCAAGTGATCAATTGACTTCTATTTAACCTGCAGATTAACCTTGCTATATTCCTATGCAAAACAATTGGATTAAACTCTTTCCAAATCCCCAATTCCTTATATGTTACATGCGGTGAATGATATTTCCATTCAATTCACAAACCTAATTATTTACCGTAAATAATCGAGTCACATGTCATCATGTCTAGTTCTAACCCTAGAATTCCTCTCCCAATTCCTTCTAGAGTAACACACTAATTATTGGCCAAATAATTAATCATTAAAATCAAAACATGATAAACAATCCACTTCAACATAAATAATTATAATGATGTAATAACTAAGTTATAATCATAAAAGGTTCAATTGAAATCTTAATTAAAGAATTAGTTCATCAAGGAAATAAGAATCATTATTTGTTGACAAATCATCCTTAAAGAATTACAAATTAAAAATAAGGAGAAAAAGAAGAAACTCTGTAGCCAATCTTGAAGCTCTAAGTAATCTCCTGTAATCTTCAATGGAAAAGCTCCTTCAATCCTCTCTGCCAGATAAAATCCAATCCCCTTTTAATTCAGCAATTAGTTTCTTTTTATAGTCCCCCACAATCCTTCTCCAATTAGGTTTTATTATTAGCCCTTAATAGACAAATTAAGTCCAACCCAGTCAAACGCTTAATCCTATCAACGCCAATGAGGCTCAGCTACCTTGGCCACCGAGGATAGATAATTTCAGTCAGTTTTGCCATTGTATTTCATTGAAATTACCAAATTGCCATTCAATGCTTGAAATTCCCATAATTGCCTTCCAGCCTTCCAAATCGCCAAACAAGATATAAACACAATAAAATGCTACTAAATAACTTAAGAATGCAATAATTTAAGTCTAAATATATCCGAATTATGGGTATACTACCCATTCATCATGGGGCATTGAAGCTCGTCAGACACAACAATCTCTTCTTCTATCTTCTCTAGCTCATTGTACCATGGCTTCGAAGTTGTAATCACTTCTACGTCCCAAAGAGCATTGCCGACGACATGACTACCTAGCGGGCATGGTTTTGCAAATCTAACCGGATCCTTAAACTTTGGTGGAGAAGGAACTTGGGGCACTAATAACATCGGCTCATCCTCATTGGTACTCATAGTTAGTTCTTCATCGACCTTATTTTCATTATCCCCACTTGTCTCCTCTTTTTCAACATCTCGTGTCTCATCCAGTTGTAGATTTGGCTTGGGCACTTCATCAATCTCGGAATCCTCGTCATAACACCAATTATTTTGAGGACAGTTGTTCAAGGCTTTGAACACTTGATCCATCTAGTTCTACAAATTTTGAATTGATATCTCTTGATTCTGAATTGACCGCTCTTGATTAATCCTCCTCTCCTCATTTGATGCTACGAACTTGGATAACAATTCCTCCAACCTTGAATTATTTATCTTAGTTTTGGAATCCATGTATTGAAGACCATGGGTTGAAGTGGTGATGAGTTGTTCTATCTGGTGCTGAAAATTATGGCTCGATATTTCTTGACTCATCATCCTCTCCTCTTGGTTTGCCATGACCTTTGACAGTAATTCCTCCAACTTTGACTTTTCTTCTTTTAATGGAGGTTGATATGAGAATTTCGGCGTGTATGTTGGATTTGGAGTAGAGTATTGATCTTGATAATTATAGCTTTATGAAGAATCCGGGTGATACCCCCAAACTTGATGATAACTGGAATAAGAATAGTTGTCGAGGTAGTTACCACCATACTGTACCGGCCCAAGACTGCTGGTGCATTGATTACTCGGGTGATTGCCAGCACAATAATTGCAAGTAACTGCTATCCTTCGATTACGTTGATCGCAACAATGTCCAACCTCCTCGAAAGTGTCTCAAGTTGTCTTTGATAATGAAGAAAATACATTGAGTCAATCAATCCCGCTCCCTCGTTGAGTCATACTTAATATGGGCTTTGATAATTGAATCCAACCATGGTACCTGAAACGAGAGAAAAAGAAGAAGATAATAAAATAAAATAAAAATAAAGAAAGAAAAAAAATGTTTAAATTAAGACTAATTTAATTGAAGCTAATATTGGAAAAAATATATTAAAATAATTCCCCGAAAATGGTGCCAAAAACATGTTGGGTAAAATCTAATTACGCACAACATGCAAGTATATGTGGTCAACAAGTAATAAAGTGAAAGTAGAGTATCGTTCCCATGAGGAATTGTTTAATAAAAATCACCAAGTACTAACCCGTAACCAACTCAATCTTATTTAAATGAATGAATTTCAAATTATATAATTAAACTACGCAAGTTGTTATATAATATTTGATTGGTCGGGGAATATTCGTTTTAACAGAGAATATTCGTACGACGGCACAATTATTGGTGGACCCCACAACGGAATTATTGTCGGATTGAGAAAATGACAAAAAATTTTTATGAAAATAACAAATGGAAGTTTTATCGTTAATCGTTGAAACACCTTTAAGTGTTAAAAGTATAGAATACGTGGTTACATAAGCAGCTACAGATTGATTATTGTTGCTTACGTTGAAGTCACTCAGCTTTTGTTTAATTATTGCTTTCAAAGAATTGTTGCATAGTATCTCACGTTAATTGATTCAATTATTGTGGATATTTTATATATTATTAAATCAATAATTGAGACGACGAAGTTATTAATATTATTATTTACAATATTAACGATGTCTAGAAGTTCTGTCAAGGAGAGATTTGGTCACCTAATTACGCGCCAATAGGGAGAAATCCTTATTGGAAAACCCCCTCTTTCATGGGAACAACCTGGTCGATTAATAGTGTGAATTATAATAATGATGATGAAGTTTTGTTTTATTAGTATTATTAATGTAATAAAACCGAAAAGCTTTTTATATAAAACAGAATACTTTTATAAAGTTATTCATTTTATTAGACTATAAACAAAATATATTATATTCTATTATTCATAGTGTTTTGCACAGTAAAATCTTTTTATATAAAATGTAATACTTTTATAAAGTTATTCGCTTTTATTAGATTATAAATAGAATATATTATATTTTATTATGCATAGTGCCTGCATAGTATTTTGCATAGTAAAATCTTTTTATATAAAACATAATACTTTTATAAAGTTATTCATTTTATTAGATTATAAATAGAATATATTATATTTTATTTAAATGATTTTGTTTTATTATAATATTTTATAGTAAACCAATCTGGACCGTCCGTTTAAAAGTAAATCAATCTGGACCGTTCAGGAATTAGTTACTATTCAGTCCATTCTCCTATAAATAAAAGCTCATTCCTTCATTATTTCTTACGAATTCACTGAAACTCTAGAGAGAGAAACTATAGAGATAAAGAAGAAAAGTATTTTGCTACTTCACTACTCCTATATCCAGTTGTTCTAAGGTAAGGGGTATTATTTTTTCGTATTCATGAAGAGAACTTCTATTATTCCATTTTTTTTATTCTGTTGGAATAACCTATATACGCGGTCTACCCTATACTTGGTGAAATTCTTCTGTTATTCCATTCTTTATCATTATGTTGGAATAACCTGTCTATGCGTAGTATCGCATACATGGTGAAATTCTTCTGTTATTCCATTCTTTATTATTCTGTTGGAACATCATGTCTATGCGTTTACGCATGACCTGGTTCCGTTATTTATTATTCTGTTGGAACATCCTATCGGTGCAAATTTCGCCTGACCTGGTTTCGTTATTTATTATTCTGTTAGAATATCCTGTCTGTGCGTTTATGCATGACCTGGTTTCGTTATTTATTATTCTGTTGGAATAACCTGTCTGTGCGGTCTATCGCATGCCTGGTGATTTCTTTTGTTATTCCATTCTTTATTATACTCAGTTGGTTAAAGTTTTGACTTCTATACTCCATGAATTTAGTGGAATATCCTTGATATTTGCGCTTTATCCAGTATCTTTTCATGGAAATATTCTTCTAAGCATTCTTAAATTTTACTCTACAAAGAAGTGTCATGTTGACAATTTGGACGTTATTAGTTCCTGGATAAATTAATTCTTGAACTTGTTTTATTGAATTCTTATATCATTGTCATCATCCTCATGTTTATATTATGTTGAAAGTCATCCGTATTCAGTAGTGAATAGATGGACTTGGTATGATTATGACTGAGGATTAATCGGTATAATCATGACCGTAATGTTACAAAATGATGTGGTAAAAGTCCTCATTGGCCCGTGAGTGCATTGATGGACGAGTTGTTGGCATGATCATGACCATTGATGAATACACGAATATCCTTGGCCCGTAATGCATGGATAATTTGTGGTTGTAATACTAATGAATATCCTTGGCGAAAGTGTGAGGATGATGTGGATTATTTATTAAAATTTCGAGTACCAAATATAAAAGTGATGAAAACCTTTTAAATCATAAAAGATAGTAGATTTTATTCTCTACTTGACTCTTTTAATGGATTACTTGTTCCACTGCAGTTAAACTTGATGTTTGTTATATTGTATCAGTTTAACACTGTTGAAGGCTAACGATAATTTATTCTATGTTATCTTAGTCATAATATTTCTTACTAGGCTAGTTGTGCTCACCCTTTTACTTTCATTGTTCTCTTCATGAATTGAGAACGTAGCAGGGACTAATCGGCATAACGGTAGTGACTACGGTCAGATAATAGCATTAGTAGTCCCTACTATTACATTAAATAATGTGATAATAAATGTATTAAGGACTCAATTGAGTGTGGATATTGTCTAGATGACAATATTTGTATTAAAACTCACAGCATATGTTTTGTCGTATTTTACACGCATCGTTGTATAATTAAGTTGTATTTGAATTTTGTACCATGTATTTGGCGACTCGTGATGGGTGATGTATACCTATTTTGGGAGCGTCACATTGGTATCAAAGCTTAGGATATGATCCTCAGCTAAGATGTGAGACAAGAACTAGGAGGAGAGAGGGAATTCCTTCGCTAGTATGACCTACCGAGTTTATTTGGTATTTAATTGGTCTGGTCGGAGTATAAGGATAATATATGATATGTTAATTAACCCTTGTTTTGTGGCGATGTTTGAAAATGACATCCAGAATGTTGAGAACATCAATGGAGCACGAGAGACCGTTGAGTTTTCACGGATCAATAATCGGGATAATGTGCATCAAGAAGGTGACAATCCTCGTGCAAACAACAACACGGACCGGATGATGAACGATGGAATGTTCAGAGGCTTTATGCAATTCATGCAACATCGTGCAAGAGTGGCTCTCGTCCAAAATGCAGGTGGAAACATCGAAAACTCTCTTGACGGTCATCATTAAGCGCTTCAAGGAACTGGGACCACCGGAGTTTTTGGAGAGCCAAAACCACTTAAGGCAAGTAGACGTGGATAAAGCGGATCTGCAAGATATTTGATGTCTTGGGATGCTCCGGAGCAAAAGGTTCCCTTTGCCACCTTCATGTTGCGTCGCAGAGGCGATTATTGGTGGGAATCAGAAAAAGCGACTCAACTCGCCGCGACCAAGATGACTTGGGAGAAGTTCCAAGAATTGTTCAACGACAAGTACTTTCCCGAAAGTATTCGTCACATGAAAAAGGTAGAGTTCATCAAGCTGGAGCAAAACAACATGACCGTGTCGCAGTACGAAGCCAAGTTTGCCGAGTTATCCCGGTTTGCGTCCTATTTGGTTGATAATGAGGAGAGAATGACGCGAATGTTTCTAAGAGGTTTGAAACACGAGATACGTCAATATCTTATCTCTCATTAACTGTGTTTGTATTCAGATGTTGTTAATAGGGCTTAGTTATTGGAACGCGATAATGAGTCAACCCAACCAAAAGAGAGCAACTGGCAAAATGATAATACTAGTGATAGCAGTCATCGAAGCGGTGACAATAAGCATGGAGGGAATCAACATGCCAGAAATGGTAACCACTTCGGTGGTAATCATGGCCAAAACAATAAGAATGGACATTTCAAGAAGAGGAGATTTAACAATGATGGAAACACGTCAGAACCAGCACCCGTTGTTAAGGAAGGAGAATGACCACCTATCATATGTTTCAAATGCGGAGGGGAGGGACATATCAGTCCAAACTGCGTGATGTCATCCAAAGCATGTTATAATTGTGGAAGAGAAGGTCACCAAGCCCGATTTTGTCGTTCCCCGAAGAAAAGTTCAGCTAGGATGGAGGAACCAAAGGACGTCTCAGAAAAGTCAAAGTCAATAGTGCAAGGGAGAGCATTTGTCGTGACCTCCTAGAAAGCAAGGAACCCGAACGAGGTCATCACAGGTAAGCTTATCATAAATTCTAGCGAAGTATATACCTTATTTCATACCGGTTCTACCCATTCTTTTATTTCTCCTACTTGCGCTTAACGTTTCAATTTGACTCCGGAGAAATTAGACTTTGACTTATCTGTTGAAACTCCGTTGGGAGAAACCTTCATTACATCCACTGTTTATAAGTCTTGTTTGGTTCAAATCGGTACCCTCACATTACCTGTCGATCTTATTTCATTGAAAATACTTGCATTTGACGTAATTCTAGGGATTGATTGGTTAACTACTCATCATGCAAAAATTGATTATTTTCGTAAGGTTGTTAGCTTTCATATTCCTAACCAACCTATTATGCAATTCAAGCAACCAAACCATTAAAATCAATCACCGTCATCTCAAGCCATAAAGCTATTCGTTTATTGAAAATGGATGTCAAGCTTTCTTAGCTCATGTCACGGATCTAAACAAAAATACGTCGATTTTGAATGATATTTCTATTGTTAATAAATTTCATGGCGTATTCCTCAAGAACTTCCCCTACCTACCCCAGAGCGTGAAATTGAATTTTGTATCGACCTTGAACCCAGTACAAAACCTATTTCAAAAGCCCCATATCAAATTGCTCCTATTGAACTTCGTGGAGTTAAAGACCCAACCGAGGAATTGTTGACATCGGTTTCATTAAATCCTAAAGACGTCTCCTTGGGGTGCTCTTGTTCTATTCGTGAAGAAGAAAGATGGGAGTATGCGACTTTGTATTGATTATCGGGAGTTGAACCATATCACTATCAAAAATAGATATCCATTGCCTCGCATTGATGACCTGTTTGACCAGTTGGAAGGCGCCAAATTTTTTTCAAAGATTAATCTTCGTTCTGGATATCACCAATTGAAGATTAGAACCGATGACATTCCAAAGACGACTTTTCGTAACTCCATATGGGCATTATGAATTCCTAGTCATGTCTTTTGGATTGACTAATGCTCCTGCTGCCTTCATGGATATGATGAACCGAGTATTCAAGGAATATTTGGATCACTTTGTGATCGTATTTATTGATGACATCCTTATTTATTCCAAAAGTCATGAAGATCATGAGCAACACTTGAGGCTGATACTTCAAAAGCTTCGTGAATATAAGCTTTATGCAAAGTTGAAGAAATGCGAGTTACGGCTTGAGGAAGTAGCATTCCTTGGGCACGTGGTATCAAGTCATGGAATATCTGTTGACCCAAAGAAAGATTGAAGCTAGTCAAAGCCGAGCAACCTAAATCAATGATAGAAGTCGTAGCTTTCTCGGCTTAAATGGTTATTATCGAGATTCGTAGAAGGTTTTTCTCGAATCGCTACTCCCTTAACTCACGGTGACTCGGAAGATACAAAATTCAGATTGGAATGAAGAATGTGAGAAGAGTTTTCAAGAACTCAAGAGAAGACTCATTTCAACACACGCTCGACAATACCATCCTGCCGGAGGGATTTGTCATCTACAAAGTGATGCTTCAGCAAAGGGTTAGGATGTGTTCTCATGCAACATGGGAAAGTCATAGCCTATGCCTCTTGACAACTCAAAGAATATGAGAGGAATTATCCTACTCATGATCTAGAGTTGGCAGTTGTTGTCTTCGCACTTAAAATTTGGAGGCATTACTTGTATTGGGAGAAAGTAGAGATCTTTACGGATCATAAAAGCCTCAAATATTTCTTCACTCAAAAGGAACTCAACATGCGATAGCGACGTTGGCTTGAACTGTTGAAAGATTATGATCTTAATATCTAATACCATCCTGGAAAAGAAAATGTGGTAGCTGACACATTGAGTAGAAGATCATATGCGGGTACGAGTGCATTATTGTCAATGCAGAGGCCCATTTTGTATGACTTGTAAAGGATGAAGATAGAGATAAAGACTCCAGGGACCCACGTGATGATGGTGAATATACGAGTAGAACCAACTTTAATCGATAAAGTTAAAGTTTCTCAAGCTACAGACCTGAAGCTGATGCATATGAGGAAGAAAGTACAAGAAGGTGCTATGCCGGAAGTAAGAATCGATGAAGAAGGAATACTTCGAGTCAACTCCAGACTTTGTGTTCCTAACGATCCTGAGTAAAGTATAAAATCATGATGGAGGCGCACAACACACCGCTTGCAATCCATCTTGGGAGTACCAAAATGTATTATGATCTTCGACATACATTTTGGTGGGGCAATATGAAGAGAGAGATAGCGCTGTTTATCTCAAGGTGTTTAACTTATCAACGAGTCAAGGCAAAGCATCAAGTACCAAAAGGTCCATTGCAACCACTTAAAATTCCAGAATGGAAGTGGGAGCACATTACCATGGATTTCATTACTGGTCTTCCTAAGGTTTCTCAAGACATAGATGCAATTTGGGTCAGTGTTGATAGATTGACCAAGTCTGCTCATTTCTTACCAATACGAGAAACTTATACACTTGAACGTCTTGCTCGTATGTACATAAATGAGATTATAAGACTACATGGTATGCCAGTATCCGTAGTTTCTGATCGAGACCCAAGATTCACTTCAAGATTTTGGGTTAGTTTGCAAAAAGCTATGAGCGCAGTTTACGATTTATTTTGTTCGCATATAATCCTCAGACGGACAGACAATCAGAGAGAACTATTCAAACTCTAGAAGATTTATTAAGACTCTGTGTCCATGACTTCAAGGGAAGTTGGGACAAGTTCTTACCATTGGTGGAGTTGTATAGAAAAAAGTGTCGTTCTCCAGTATGCTGGGATGAGGTGGGTGAAGCAACGTTGTTGGGACCGGAGTTGGTACGTATGACTACAAAAAAAGATTCAAATGATCCGACAACGTATAAAAACCTCACAAGACCGACAAAAGAGTTATACTGATCTTCATCGAAAGGACATGGAATTCGATATTGGAGATCATGTGTTGTTACGTGTTACTCCATGGAAAGGAGTTATGAGATTTAGAAAGAGAGGAAAGCTTAATCCTCGATTCATTGGCCCATTTTTAACCCTCGGTCGAGTAGGGACTGTAGCCTATAGACTCGCTTTACCGCCAAGTATGTCTCGTGTTCATAATGTTTTTCATATATCCATGTTACGTAAATATGTGAAAGACCCGAACCACATTATTGAGTTAGAACCAGTCAAAATAGCGGAAGATTAAACGTATGAAGAGGTTCCTGTTCAAATCTTGGATAAGAAGGAACATATTCTACGCTCAAAGGTTATACCTCAAGTCAAAGTTTTATGGAGGAACCACGATGTTGAGGAAATGACCTGGGAGTTAGAATCTAAAATGAAATCAAGGTATCCTTACCTCTTCGACATACCAGGTACGTATCCTAATTTCGAGGGCGAAATTTCATAAGAAAGGGGAGATTGTAAGACCCCAACTTTTATGAATAAAGATGAATTTTCTATAATTATTATTTTTTTGAATATTATGGAATGAATTTGATATAACGTTATAGTTGTGGGTAATAGTTATAAATTTTGCAAAGTATGCAAGTTATTATATAATATTCGATTGGTCGGGGAATATTCATTTTAACAGGGGATATTCGTACGACGACACAATCATTGGTGGACCCCACAACAGAATTATTGTCGGATTGAGAAAATCACAAAAATATTTTATGAAAATAACGGCGGAAGTTTTATCGTTAATCTGTTGAAACACCCTGTTAAAAAATGCGAGGAATACGCTGCGTGGTTGCATAAGTAGCACACGGTGATTGAGTATTGATGCTTATATGAAAGTCACCAGCTTTTGTTCAATTATTTCTTTAGTAATTGTTGCATAGTATCTCACGTTAATTGATTCAATTATTGTCGATATTTTATATATTATTAAATCAATAATTGAGACGCATGAAGTTATTAATAATATATTATTTGCAATGTTAACGATGTCTAGAAGTTACGCCAAAGAGAGGTTTGGTCACCTAATTGCTTGGCATGATAGGGAGAAATCCTTATTAGAAAGCCTCCTCTTTCCTCAGGAACGACACAGTCGATTAATAGTGTGAATTATAATAATGATGATGAAGTTTTGTTTTATTAGTATTATTAATGTAATAAAAGCTGAAAAGCTTTTTATATAAAAAAGTAATTCTTTTATAAAGTTATTCATTTTATTAGACTATAAATGTAATATATTATATTCTATTATGCATAGTGTTTTTCATAGTAAAATCTTTTTATATAAAATGTAATACTTTTATAAAGTTATTCGTTTTATTAGACTATAAATAGAATATATTATATTTTATTATGCATAGTATTTGCATAGTGCCTGCATAGTGTTTTGCATAGTAAAATCTTTTTATATAAAACAGAATACTTTTATAAAGTTATTCATTTTATTAGATTATAAATAGAATATATTATATTTTATTTAAAAGATTTTATTTTATTAGAATATTTTATAGTAAACCAATCTGGACCGTCCATTTAAAAGTAAATCAATCTGGACCATTCAGGAATTAGTTACTATTCAGTCCATTCTCCTATAAATAGAAGCTCATTCCTTCATTATTTCTTACGAATTCACTGAAACTCTAGAGAGAGAAACTATAGAGATAAAGAAGAAAAGTATTTTGCTACTTCACTACTCCTATATCCAGTTTGTTCTAAGGTAAGGGGTATTATTTCTTTTGTATTCATGAAGAGAACTTCTATTATTCCATTTTTTTTATTCTGTTGGAATAACTTTTACGCTGGGTGATCTACCCTATACTTGGTGAAATTCTTCTCATTATTCCATTCTTTATCATTATGTTGGAATAACTTTTCATACGTAAATAGTATCACATACATGGTGAAATTCTTCTCATTATTCCATTCTTTATTATTCTGTTGGAACATCATGTCTGTGCGTTTACGCATGACCTGGTTCCGTTATTTATTATTCTTTTGGAACATCCTATCGGTTAAAATTTACTTTGACCGGTTCCGTTATTTATTATTCTGTTGGAATATCCTATCTGTGCGTTTACGCATGACCTGGTTCCGTTATTTATTATTCTGTTGGTGCATAAATGGACTTGATATGATTATGACCAGGGATTAATCGGTATAATCATGACCGTAGTGTTATAAATGATGTGGTAAAAGTCCTCATTGGCCCGTAGTGCATTGATGGACAGTTGTTGGCATGATCATAACCATTGATGAATACACGAATATCCTTGGCGAAGAGTGCATGGATAATTTGTGGTTGTGATACTAATGAATATCCTTAAATGTGTAGTCAAGGATGATGTATTATTATTTAAAATTTGAGTCCCAAATGATAAAAGTGATGAAAAACCTTTTAAATCATAAAAGATAGTAGATTTTATTCTCTACTTGACTCTTTTAATGGATTACTTGTTCACCTGTGCTTAAACTTGATGTTTGTTATATTGTATCGCTTTAACACTTTGTTGAAGGCTAACGATAATTTATTACGTATTATCTTAGTCATAATATTTCTTCTCGGGCTAGTTGAGCTCACCCTTTTACTTTCATTGTTCTCTTTAGGAAATGAGAACGTAGCAGGGACTAGTCGGGGAACGGAGTAGCGGTCCAGATAATAGCATTAGTAGTCCTCACTATTCTGTTAAATAGTGTGATAATAAATATAATAAGGACTTAATTGAGTGTGGATATTGTCTAGATGACAATATTTGTATTAAAACTCACAACATATGTTTTGTCGTATTTTACACGACTGTTGTATAATTAAGTTGTATTTAAATTTTGTACAATGTATTTGGCGACTCAAGATGGGTGATGTATACCTATTTTGGGGGCGTCACACAATTCATGCTTAGCTAGATGATGAACATATTCGTCATGTCTAAAGGCATAAGGCATCCTATCATAGTTGTTCAAAAGTTCACAATACAAGTCATAGAGTTTTTAACTCAATTAGTTTTCAAACCTTAAAATTTCATGATAAATCACTAAGCATGCAAAGTACGTTTAATTCACATTTCATACGTATTTATAAAACTAACTAAGTTGTGAATACATGTTCAAAAGGTTAGATTTCAAAAGGGCGTAAGGTTTTCTAAACATAGTTTTCGCCTTTTAGCTTTTCTTTCAAAAGATTATAATTCAAACTCCAAACCTACTAAACATCTTGTAATACGCATTTACACATATTTAAGGATTATGTATGCTCCTTAAGTTAAGTTAGGTTAGGTCAGTTTAGGGCTTCTTGTATCAAACAACCAAAACAGCAACATAAGTCACTACAGGACTTCCCCAAGGCGGGCCTTTATATAAAGTACCCCATGAGGAAGTATGTACATAGCTCTTGTAGTTCGAAATTCCATTTCCCCTGCTATGAACCAACATGCCAAAATTTTGTCCAAACAACAATGTAATAATACCCAATTGATATAAACTTACTACTAAACATCCCTAGCATGCTTCTAATAATTCCAAACACATAAACAAACAAATTCAAGAATCAAATTCAAGATTTTCGCCATCTTTCCAAAGTTTAACACATTTAGTAATTTTCTTTGCTACGGATTCGTTACTTGACCAAATTACTTCGTTTAACTTTCGTTGATTTTGTATTCAACTATATTAACAATGTATAGCATCAATTGACAGATTCTATCATGCTTTAACCATAAACTTTTCAATTCAAAACAAGTATTTTAACACTTTTCTAAGAACTTTGCAAAACTTGAATTTAAGAACATATAAAGGGATATTACCTTCTAAAGTTGAAATGCTACTCTAGCTTCAATTTGTAGATAGTATATGCTCAACTCACACACAACTCTAAAGTTTAACAGAGAATTTAGCAAAATGTCTGTAAATGAGAATGGCTCCATTTATAGGAAAGCTTGTGACCAAATTTGGGCTTTGCTCAATAAATTAAACCATTGGAATGAAGAAGAAGCTGATGGGTATGAAAGATTTGGTGGAAGAGAACTATTCAGACCACTCCCTTCATCATTATTTGCTATAACTGAAGGTTGTAATGAGGGACTAGGCCAATGGCCTATTACGTGAAGAAGAAAAGAACAAGACACTCATTTTGAGACACTACTATAATACTCAGCATTTGGTATTACTATTAGCATATATGGGTTTATTTGATATTTGTCCCCAAATGAGCATATACACCCACTCATACATTACACATAGAATTTATATAATCCATGTACATTGGTTTATTTCAAATAATATTTTAATTGAGCTAATTATAAAATAGTTGGATATTCTCAATCCATTATTTTTTATAAAATTTATCTTCTCAAATATACCCAATTATCATAATGATAATTAATATAAATTATTTATTAACTCACCATTTATTTTCTTTTAATACTTCTCATTAAATCTCCCTTTGATTTAACTTCCCTAGTTATGCCACACAAGACATAATTATGTGAACTTAGTAATTAATTGCCCACAAGCTTGTAATAATATAATCTCACAAAATAATATTATTCTTAACATTACATCTTACAACATGGTCATATCTTAAATATTAATTCAATTTATAAAGCTTTAAAGAAAATTTATAAGAGACTAGGTTTCGGATTACCTATCTCCTTTAATCTCTTTCCGTCGGATAAAGTTTGCTCACGAGCAACCTTTCCTCCTCCTTTTCCTCTTCTTTCTCCCATCCGAACTCTCTCCCTCTCTCTCTCTCTCTCTCTCTTTCATGTTGTAGGATTTTCAAAATCTCATTCAAATGAAATTAGCTTCCTATTTATAGATTTTCAAGGCTAGGGGAGTTTTGGTTATTTGGCCAAACCGCCTTACTATTCACACCTCCTTACTATTCACGTAGCTTCCCTTGAAAGTTTCGTGGTTCCGTCTTTCGGGCTTCGTCTGACAGTTCTAAAAACTGCGATTCTCGGAATCCAAATATTTTTGGATATTTCTTCTTTCCTTTACCGATTAACTTTTACGTATTCTTCGGATCTCTAAAAAACTGAAAAACACTTTTCGACATTAAGCGTTTTCTTTCACGTTTTCCCTTAACGTAGTTAAACGAGTGAAAAGTACATAACAGTTCTTTTCGTCATTTTTATTTCGTCTGATTTCTGCACGTTTTTCAAGAAAAACTTTTATCGGCTTATTTAACTTTTCACGATATATTATCGTCAAATTTTTCGACGGAATGTCATTTTGACATACCGAACTCTCAGAAAGGCTTAGGTTATTCAAACCCTAACCCTTAGGGTTTTATCAAGTGAATAGTGCATATTTCGTTTTTTTCTCCAAAAATATATTTGTTCCCGAAATTTTTTTATTTTTATCTTGAAAATTCTTACTCGTTCAGTCTAGCTCGTAGCCAAAATCCTCCCGATTTATAATCATCCTAGGTTCTAGAACGATTAATAGACACATATCACAAAATATTATTAATAAAAATTTATTTTATTAATAACTAATTCTTTAAACTTAAATTCTGGACAATCCAAATTTCTAGGTTATCACATCCTTCCTCCCTTATAAAAATTCTGTCCTCGAAATTTCTTAAAACCACACCCATTCCCGGGTCATCACATTCACCCCTTCTTCACAGAATTTCGTCCTCAAAATTTTAGCCTACCCTTCTTCTCAACTTCTCTTCAAAGAAGTTCTTATCTTTCAAACATTCTCTCACCTTCATAACTTATCAAGAATTATGAAGTAAAATGAACAACGAGGAATATAAGAATTCCTTTAAAATATTTCATACTTTTGCTGAGGGGTCAAATTGACCATGAACTCGTATTAGGTTTAACAACATGACACCGTAAACCTTCTTTCATGGTCAGTTTACAATTACCAAGAAAGTAAACTACTTCTTTCATACGTAGGTGATCAACCCATTGTATAACCCCATTTTGGGGTGTGTTCACCTCAAACTTAATCATTAGATTTTGCACCAAAATAATTTGGTTTGGCACAACTTCAAAGAAAGCTCGATTTTCTTTTAATCATGACATACCATTCGTCTTAGCCAAATCAAGTAGCTTAGACCATACCAATAAATTGGATATCAACTAAAAACATTCGTCTAGTCAAATCAATTGACATAGACTACTTCTTTAAATTCTTTTACAATACATCAAAATGTTTTATGACGTCATGATACCGTACTTTTCACAGTACATTGAGGACTTCGTTAGTATGTGAGTTCGTCATTATACATCATACCATAGTCGGTTGTTGATCCTAAGATCACATCCAACACCAGGTTCAATTGCATTAATAACTCCATCCTTTTACCATCCTTGCATCGAATGCACGGATGATATAAAATTCATTTTGATATTTCAAATCAATTTCTGTCTAGTTGAAACAATTAGCATAGACATACCAAGAATATTTCTTTTAAAATCCATTGGTTACAAAAGTTGAACCAATTCTTTCCTTTTTAAAACGCGCATACATAAGCACGATTTCAATAAAGTTTGAAATCTAGCATAGCTAGATGACTTGGACTATCTTATTCTTCATCTTCCTTCATTATCTTACTTGCGACAATACTTAATCTTCTCTAGCACCTTCAAGGCTAATTCTACTAAAAATACACGCTTTCAGTCTAAACATCCCTATACCTTAGTACAGTCCATCAACTTACCACACATTATGAGTTTAGGAATTTTCCATAATAATATGAGTTTAAGAACTATCCCAGACAGACCATAGGCATCCATTCGCTGAGAAGTTCAAAAACAACCATATTATTATGAGTCACGAACTTACCATAAGTATGAGTTTCAAGAACTCGTACCTACCTTATCATTCTCTACCTATCAAGTATATACATGAGAAAAGATTCACCTTCTCATCATATATATCTTGATAGCGCGACCAATTCTAATGAATATCACTGTAATAAGCTAAGCAGTTGTTACACCAAGTACAAGCCTCTGCCCATAACAAAGGTTCATACAAGTCAGCTATCACATGAGTCCTCAATTGAAATTTTACAACTTCTAAATTTCTCTTCACTTACTACGAATTTTCTTTAATTTGTATGCTATCCTTCATAACTCAATCTGAGTTCTTCTTCCCGTACTACTTTGTAGTACCATTCATCCATAGCATTAGTTATAAATCATTCATTGTTTAACAGCTCATCTGTTACTACGATTTAATATGATCACGTGGTGATCTTCTTATTCTTCTCTCTACGATTATAGTCTTAGGTACTCATACCTAAGATTTATAACCTATCAACTCTTATACCAACTTGTAACGTCCTGAAATCTGGTCTATCTTCACACCCGGATTCCGTATGTCACAAGTACATCATTCATCCCAACATACATCATTATATACTGAAATATAACAACATACATTCTTCAATTCCCAGGTTCTAATACCTTATAACCTTGTTCGTTACAAATAATAAAAATTACATTATTCTTACAACTTACAAGAGTGACTTTTATCCGCCACCAAGGATACATAACTGTTCATTAAATTAATCTATAGTTCAATTTCATCTTTCTAAATTACAAGTCTTCACTTGATCTTTACGCTCATTCACATATTGATTGGCACTTCATCTGGATACCATCAGCTTGATCTTCACGAGATCCTTAAGTTCTTTTAACATAGTTCGCTGAAAATGTTTTTCATTTAAAGAAAGTGTGAGCATTGAATTACCCAGCAAGTCATAACAGTTGAACAAACAACATTAAGAATTCAATCATTCCTTTAGAACTCCGATAACTAAAAAAAGGTTATGAAGCAGCTTAAATAATAGGAATAATTCTAATTCCTATCATTTTAAAACATTAATCACATTCACTTTGAAATACTTTCATTCTCTACTCTCTTTCATACACATCCTGTCTGGCTAGAATCTTTAGCACAGACTTAATAATAATAGTTCATGTATAAACAGAACATTCTCTTATTGAACAGTTCATCTCATAGAAACACCGAAGTGTTCACATTGTGGCACAAGGCCTCATACGTTCTACCACCTTGTACAAATATCTCACATTCACACATAGACAGAACTTCTCAAGTTCAACATCTGAGAAGTTTTAGAAACTAACATTCATTAGAATATGAATGAAGTTAGGAAACTTTCCTTACGCACAGCTACAACTTACGCTGAACTGCTCATTCCAATTCTTATATAACACATAAGGAGAAAACATAAACACTAATTAGTCATGTATATTTGACTTATGCATTGGTTTACTTAACTTTACTTCTTAGGGTTCGCGTTCTTAAAACCTAAGTTTACGCGACCAACTTTCATTACCGGTTTACGGCTTCATGACATACGGAGATGTCTTACTCAAAATGTTCATCATCTTTGATAATTTAAATTTTTATCTTCTTCTTATAACTTTTCTAGGACTCAGCACACATCGCTTCTCTACTAGTAGTCCATATGGTACTTTGAGTGGTTTCCCACAAACAACCAACAAACAAGTTCCCGTCTCGTCTACACTGCCATCACAGTGAGTTAGATCGGTTGCCAGTTTTGTATATACCTTCACTCTCTGAAGGAATTATTTAGCCTAGCTCCCATATGTCACCCATCAAAGGTTAAGATTATACCATAACCTAACTTATCTTAACTTATCCGAACCATTAAACTATAACGTTTGTTAAGTCAATTTCTTATTCCTTATGGCTTTTTGGAAACTAAATGCCATACCTCATGATTCATTCTTTATCGTACAAGTCATACAGTCTTTTGTATACTCAGAGTGATCATTCAAGTTAATCATTAACTCGACTTCGTTATGTTAAACGTCATTATCTTTAATTTAGTTCTTCACCGCTCACGGTTTAATCATTGGTCTTCATTATCTTATGGTCAAACCATATAGGGGGTGTAGGTTCTATCCATTTAATATTCGTGTACACTCAACCTTCACGTCAGTTAAAGTGTTTAACGCTTACATTTCATTCTAACATTCTCTATCCGAATCACGATCGGCTTCCATTAATCTTATTACCATTCGTTACGGCTTCCTTGATAAATCATATCTTACTATCTTTTGTTATCCATTACATGAAACCCACGTTCATTATTCTTTCTTAATGTCAAAGCCATATGATTCGTTGTATGCTAAGATCGGTTATTCATCGCAACTGCGTTGCATTACGTTCTTTATCTTTTAATCTCGTTCGATCTTTCTGTTCAACCTTCAATTAAGGTTTAATTCACTTGTTTAAGTGTTACATTAGTTAAACATTATGTTCTTTATCTTCCCTTACGTTTCCCCTAAGAGTTGAGCAGTTAAAAGCTCCTTTTTCGGGCCTTGCCTGCCTGCAAACCTTCAGTATTTGGTTCCCTTTACATTTCTCTCATCATAGGTAGCTATTGGCCACTGCATTGACCCTCTTTACTTTTGCTCGCGTTAACGCGATGCGAGTTTGCGATGTCGAGCTTCACAGTGCATGTTTGCAGTTTCACTTTACAAGGCATGGTTTGGTCTTTGCGGACGCCAAGCCCTAATCTCTAAAATTTTTGCTAAGTGCTTAATCAATTTGGGATGCTTACTTCCCAATCTCATAACTTCTTCGTTATAACTTCGAACGAGGTTATTCCAAAGTCATTCTCTTCCTTATCTTACGTACTTCAATCCCTCTCAGACAGAACTTCGTTCTGAATCCGTTAATAAACCATTCGACTGGCTTAATCTTCATCCTTGGTTCATTTTACGTTTTTAACGTTCTTCATTCGTTCGTCCGTAATTCTGTCATCCGAACTCGGAACTCGTTCGTTCTTAAGTCCACGACTCACGTTTTCTACATTTTCTTAATTTCTTAGAAAACCCTACACGTTCGGGTTCATTTACACACTTTCTAATTCTCGTTCGTCTTTTATAAAATTTTCACCATAACTTTGTTATAGCTCAATTTTAATCCGTTATTCATGAATGTTTCTACCGTTCGTAACCAAGCAATAAGCATCTAACTTATACGTGATAGTTTTAAACTTGTCCATCAACAACAATTATCCTACAATGGTTTTAAATTTGTCCATTAACAACATTCTTCGTGTTCTTCGCGTGTTCTTCGCGTTCTTCGTTCTTTTTTTTATTTTTTAATCGATATTTTGATTAAGATTTCATTTTTTATTGGAATTCGATGTTATAAAACACCATTCCTTACTTATTTCACTGTATCATTCATATGATTCCCTCGGATCGTTCTAATTCAAAACGAATCTTATACTTCCTTAAGAAATTTATTTACTAAATTTCTTATTTCTTCTTTTCTCATGATTTCATACATTTCAACCATATGAAATCATTCCTAACAACTTTTACTCCTTATTCTCATTAAGCTATGTTTTAAACATATAAAACTTAAATAAAATTTATAAGAGACTAGGTTTTGGATTACCTTTCTCTTTTAATCTCTTTTCGTCGGACAAAGTTTGCTCACGAGCAACCATTCCTCCTCCTTTTCCTCTTCTTTCTCCCATCCGAACTCTCTCTTCCTCTCTCTCTCTCTCTCATGTTGTAGGATTTCAAAATCCCATTCAAATTAAATTAGCTTCCTATTTATAGATTTTCAAGGCTAGGGGCATTTTGGTCATTTGACCAAACTGCCTTACTATTTCCACCTCCTTACTATTCATGTAGCTTCCCTTGGAAGTTTTGTGGTTCCGTCTTTCGGGTTTTATCCGATAGTTTTTAAAACTGCGATTCTCAGAATACAAATATTTTTGGATATTTCGTCTTTCCTTTACCGATTAACTTTTATGTATTCTTCGGATCTCTGAAAAACTGAAAAACACTTTTTGATATTAAGCGTTTTCCTTCACCCTTTCCCTTAACGTAGTTAAACGAGTGAAAAGTACATAACAGTACTTTTCATCATTTTTATTTCGTTCGATATCTGCACGTTTTTGGAGAAAAAATTTTATCGGCTTACTTAACTTTTAACGATATATTATCGTCAAATCTTTCGACGGAATGTCATTTCGACATACCGAACTCTCGAAAAGGCTTAGGTTATTCAAACCCTAACCCTTAGAGTTTCGTCGGGTGAATAGTGCATATTTCGTCTTTTTCTCCGAAAATATTTTTGTTCCCAAAATTTTTTTATTTTTGTCTTGAAAATTCTTACTCGTTCACTCTAGCTCGTAGCCATAATCTTCCCGATTTATAATCATCCTAGATTCTAGAACGATTAATAAACACATATCACAAAATATTATTAATAAAAATTTATTTTATTAATAACTAATTCTTTAAACTTAAATTCTGGACAATCCGAATTTCTGGGTTGTCACAATTCCCACAAGATTTGGTGCTCACTTTCCATTCATTCATATCTAACTACCCAATTATAATAAAAATTAAACCATAAATCCTCCCATTAAATGGGTTACATCATTAAATCAAAAAGTCTCCCAGGTTATCTAACCCTTAACAAAAATCAAGTGCGGAAATAAAATAATTACATCACACCATTTAAAATAAATACTATCATCATGACATTAAATAAATTACAAGTCTTCATCACTTGCTCATTTTCCCTTTTCCGTTGCTAGTGGTAGGTTCATCGACCCTCTCAACCTTAGTTGTAGTAATTATATATATTCAAGTGTGAGCAAAACAAATGCTCACTTGAAATAGAAATGAATAACAATAGCATAATAAATGCCAATGAATAAGCTCATCAAAGTTGAATAATAATCTGTCAATGATAACCAAAAACTGGAATCAACATAAAAAAAATGTAACTCAGCGTCACAAGACCGCGAACTATGTCCAAGGTTACAAGTAATCTTTTAACTTTAACCTAAACAGTCATACTGTAGGGACTCCTGATACTTAGGGTGATCAGCCCTTCATACCATGTATTGTGCACAAATATCTAAACGCATTGTGTAAAATAACTCCCCTATCATAGGGTTGTTCTTCTCAATATTAGAATACAAGTCCGCACCAAAGGAAGTTTGGTTTGGATAAGCTTCAAGGTAATTTAGAGTTTCACAATCATCAACTAAAGGATTAGTTGAATCAACAAAGTTTGACAACACTACGAGTGATCAATAACAACTTAATGTAGAATGATTAAAAATCATAGGTGAACCAACTATACATCAAACTCATGCTTAAAAATAAACTAAAAATCATAAGCATGGAATAAAACAATAAACCTTCCTTGAACAATATTAAGCTAAGGCTATGATTTTATCAAATAAAAGGATTAAGTTATTGAACATGCATTAATGAATAACAAGTTGAGAATGAAACTTGCTCAAAATGACAATAACTTGTGCAAAGTAAATGAAATAAGACAACTCAATATTAGAGATTAGAGTTCAAGAAGTTGCATTCATTATAAAAGAATAAAACTAAAGAAACTTGCTAAACTATAAACAAGTTAGAATAGATCAACAATGATTAGAATTCAAAACCTGCTCGAATAAAATTAGGATTAGATCTTGCTCAAATAAAGTTTATGAATAAATAACTTGCTCAATAAAAGTTTAGGGTAAGGAACTTGCCTCGTGCGTAAGCTATAAATTACAACTCACGTTCACCTACATATATTATTAGAATCACAATATCTATTAGATATACTAACATCCATTTCCCAAAATAGAACTCACTTTTAGTTAAACTTGTTACTTTAGTACAAGTTTTACTTTACACCATATTTATTTCAAAAATCACAAGTGTTAACTTCAAAACACTTATTCACTACCCATGTATACATTAAATCATAACGTATCATTTTCACAACTTAATAATCTTTTGACAACTTTGGAAATACTAATTACATGATAGAATTATGTTTTAATCTCTTAAATACATGTTTGTTACATTAACATCTCATTAGACTAGGTTACAATAAATTTAAAGGTCTACATAAGTAATAGGCATCACTGCCTCTGATCAGGGTATGGCATACCTGTGCCATACTTAAGCTTGGGACCGGCCCAGCTGCACTGGTGCACAGACAAAAACTTTGCAGTTTGTTCCTAGTACTCTGTTTAGCCCAACTATCACGAATTTCATCCATAAAATAAAAATTTAAACTCACCCAAATGATATAGAACTCATATAAACATGGTTTCTCACATATATACTAACTTAGAACAATTAAATAACACAACAACCAATTTAAATCTTTTAAATTCTATTTTTATACCAAAAACTCAATTTTTGACATCCTTGACAAAAATTAACACTGAGATCACAATTCTACACCAAATTAACTCATTCAAACTACGTTCTCTTCGTTTCTTACTGAATTAACATATTCAAGGATAAATTTATAGATTTTTTTACAAATTAACTACCAAATTTGGTACTTTCACAAGAAAAATACATATTGTCACTATAATTAGTTTCTTCCTTTTTAACGTAATTAGCACACCAATTCCTTATCTAAATGCTAATTCTAACATCACAATTACTCACAAATTCAATAAGTCAGTTTATATAACAATAATTCATCCAACTTGAATTCACAGAAAACGTAAAACTCGTGAACATAGAACATTCATATATATAATATTAAGGTTTTGGAAGTATACCTTCACTTGCTTAAATAATCATTGCTAACACAGAAATTTTCTTTAGAATCACAAAACTTTTCTCTCAAACTCTCCCTATTCTCTCTGCAAACTCTCATCTTTTCTCTTCTTAGGCTTAGGCCAATGCTTTTCACGTAACATAAACTAAAATCAACGCATAAAACCCAAACGTCTAAAACCGACGTTGTAATAATAACAATAATAAGTTATCAGTTATAAAATTTAATATATTTTATTTATATTTTTATTTATTTTATTTATATTATTTATTATAATTCAAATTAAAAATTCAAAAGTCATAAGGCTTCGTTTGGCAAACACACTTTAAAAATAAAGACTTAATGTCTTTAAGCCTTGTTTGGGTAAATCCATTTAAAACTACTTTAATTTATTTTAATAAATAATTTATACTATAGCTTATAGTCCCATATTATTTCTTTAGATTTCCATATCCATTCTTAGTTAAATAAACTAATTACAACATACTAAATAAATTTCCCACTTAATCCAAATATCACAAAATTATAATCTCATTATAATTTCCAACATCAATAAAATATTTATTTAATTTAATAAATATTTTAAATTATAAATAAAATCTTAGATTGTTACATCCTTCCCTCCTTACAAGGATTCAGTCCCCAGAATCACAACTCAAATAATTCATTCCTCACATTCTTCCCTCCTTAAAAAGATTTTGTCCCCAGAATCGAAGACACAAATTAAACAAATAACTCAGGGTAGTTCTTCATCATTTCATCTTCGAGTTCCCATATAGCCTCTTCGACATTGTAGTTTCTCCATATCACCTTCACAGAAGGTATCACCTTATTCCTGAGCACCTGTTCTTTCATGTCGACTATCTGGATAGGAACCTCTTCATAAGATAAATCTTTATTGAATATGTGGTTCATACTTTCGATCACATGTTTGTAATAGGGTTTGTCTGCAGTGCATAACAATCGCACACAAGAAAAACGTTGTGAACATGTTCTAATTCTGGAGGTAAAGCTACCTCGTAAGCTACTTCTCCCACTCTTCGTAATACCTCAAAGGGTCTAATGAACCTTGGACTTAACTTTCCTTTCTTGCCAAAATGAATTTTCCCCTTCCAAGGAGAAACTTTCATGAAAATAAAATTTCCTACGTCAAATTCGCGATCTTGTCTGTGTTGATCAGCATATTTCTTCTGTCTATCTTGAGAAGCTACCAGTCTTGCTCTGATGAGTTTGATAATTCAATATTCTGTTGTACCAATTCCGATCCTAACAGTTGACATTCACCAACTTCATCCCAGCATAGTGGAGTTCTATATTTTCTACCATATAATGCCTTGTATGGCGGCATGCCAATGCTTGTGTGGTAACTGTTGTTGTATGCAAACTCAACAAATGGTAGATGATCGTCCCAGTTCCCTTTGAAATCCATTATGCATTCTCTAAGCATATCTTCTAATGTTTAGATTGTTCGTTTGCTTTGACCATTAGTTTGTGGATGGTATGTTGTACTCATTTTCAGTTGTGTTCCCATGCATTCTTGTAGTCTCTTTCAGAAGTTTGATGTGAATCTCAGATCTCTATCTGACACAATTGACACTGGAACTCCATGTCTCAAAATGATCTCAATGACATATAGTTTTTCCAGCTGATCAAGAGTAAATCTAATCTTTATTGGCAAAAAGTATGCTGATTTCGTTAATATATCCATTATTACCCATATCGCATCTTATCTTTTCTGAGTCATTGAAAGACCTACCACAAATTCCATTGTCATATGCTCCCACTTCCATTCCGGTATGTCCAACGGTTGAAGTAATCCACTCGGTCTCTGATGCTCAGCCTTTACTCTCTGACATTGCAACACATTCTGCAACGTCTCTTTTCATATTTGGCCACCAAAAATGTCATCGCAAATCTTGATACATTTTTGTACTTCCCAGATGGATTGAATATCTTGAGTTATGAGCTTCTGTCAAGATTTCTTCTTTAATATCCGGTACTACTAGAACCCAAATTCGTCTCTCGAATCTTAGTACTCCTTCGGTATCAACCTTGTACTTCATCTCACTACCCTTGCCCATACTTTCCTTTATTTTTCTGCATTCCTCATTTTGTAGTTGAGCATTCTTTACCTTGTCCACCAAAGTTAGACTAGCTTCCATCTGGAACAATCTTTCATCAGTTTCTTTTGGAAATTTGATTTCCAACTCTAGCCTTGCCATTGCTAAAATGAGCTCCTCCTATTTGGTTAACAACATCAACTTCTCACGACCCTTCCTACTCAAGGCATCTGCAACCACATTTGCTTTACCTGGATGATAAAAGATCTCGCAGTCATAATCTTTTATCAACCCCAACCATCTCCTTTGACGCATGTTGAGGTCTTTCTATGTGAAAATATACTTTAGACTCTTATGGTATGTGTAGATCTCGCTTGTCTAGGCGATTTGCTACCATAGAAAAATACCTTTGACGGAGTCATAATGTTTACATGTAAGACCCCAAATTTTATGAAATGAAAGTATTCAATATTCTTATAATTATTATTTTATTTAGTAAGTGGTTAAATTGATAAAAGGTTAAAGTTAAGGGTGATATTTGAAAATTTTTTCAAAGTAAGCAAATTATCATGAAATAACCGGTGTTAAAAGTGCAGTAATACGTGTGGTTGCATAGTAGCACACGATATTGATTATTAATGCTTACGTAAGAAGTCACTCAGTTTTATTCAATTATTGTTACAATATTTTATATTATTAAATCAATAATTGAGATGACAAGTTATTCATATTATTATTTGCATAATTAACAATGTCTAGAAGTTCTGTCAAGGAGAGGTTTGCTCACCTAATTGCGCGCCAATAGGGAGAAATCCTTATTGGAAAGCCCCCTCTTTCCTAGGAACGACCTGGTTGTTAAATATTGTGAGTTATAATAATAATGAATAAATGTTATTAAAAATCAAATTTGAGTTCGAAGTTGAATTTGGAAACGCGGACGTGATATTTGAGTCCAGAATGATGAAATTAGTAAAGATAGACTATAAACAAAAAATTTGCAGGGGTTGACTTTTTTGGAAAAAATTAAATTTTGAAATTTCAAAAATGAAAATGTTGTTAAAAATATTGAGGGAATTTTTATGAAGTATTTGTTGTAATTTTTGGCGTATTTTATGGACCCCCATTTACCCATTTTTCAAAATAATTGGTAAAAAATTATTTAATATAATAAAGGTGGGGGCCACATGTGGGGCCCATATATGTTGAAAATATGATTTGGGAAATGGGGGGAGGGGGAAGGTTACGTACAAGGAAGGTATTGTATTATTATTATTATTATTATTATTATTATTATTATATATATATATATATATATATATATATATATATATATATATATATATATATATATATATACACATGTGATGAATTGGAATTGGGGTGGATAGGTTTGCCTTGAGAATGGAGGGAGTTATTAAATTATTAATATTATATATATATTTATTATATATATATATATATATATATATATTATAATAGGTTTTGTTTTTTTATGAAAAATAGAATATATTATATATAAAGTTATTTGTTTTACTTGAATATTATAATATTATTTTAAAAACAGACGTCTGAAAATTTATAAGAATTCGGCCCGTGAGTTTCAAAAAGTTTCATCCGTGAATAAATTCTAAATAGTATCATTTCCATTCTCCTATAAATAGGATGCTTAGTTAGAATTGAAAAAACACACAAGAATCAGAGAATTCTTCTTCTATAATATTGAGCGTATTTCTTTCGAGTTTTAGGAAGCTTTGAGTATAGAAAATAGTGAAAGTTTTCTTCAAGAATATATCCGCTATACCAGTTGGAATACTCTTCTTTTTGAGGTAAGGATTATTATTTATTTCATATTCTGAAGAGATATTATTTTTCATATTCGTATGAATATTATTTTCGTTCAATATTCATTGTCTTCGTTTAATATTCGTAATGAATATTATTTTTCGTTTAATATTCGTAAGGAATATTATTTTCGTTCAATATTCGCAAGAAATATTATATTCGTTTAATATTCGTAAGGAATATTATTTTCGTTCAATATTCGTAAGGATTATTATTTATTTTATATTCTGAAGAGATATTATTTTTCATATTCGTATGAATATTATTTTCATTCAATATTCATTGTCTTCGTTTAATATTCGTAATGAATATTATTTTTGTTTAATATTCGTAAAAAATATTATTTTCGTTCAATATTCGCAAGAAATATTATATTCGTTTAATATTCGTAAGGAATATTATTTTCGTTCAATATTTGTAAGGGTTATTATGTTTTTCATATTCTGAAGAGATATTATTTTTCGTATTCGTATGGATATTATTTTCGTTCAACCGTTGGGATTTCTGCCAGGGGCAGTTTCATAATTTTTTTGACCCTCAAAAATTCTAAAAAAAATTGAAATGATAGTTTGATGAGTTTTCTAGATTGTGTCCAAAAATGGCTATTTTTGGATGTATAGATTAGGAGTTATGAATTTTATGGGAAAAGATTATTTTAAAAGTAAACCCTTATAACTCCTTGTGGTTAACTCCAAAATTGGTAAAATTTTTATTGGAAATACATGTATATAACAGCAGTATACTCTGTAAATTTTGGAATTTTTGGACAAAAATACAGTTTATGATAAATGTCTAAATATTCGGCAGTTTTGGCCATATGAAAAATAGTAAATGAATTTTAAAAATTCCGAGAAAAATATATGTTCAATATGGGACTATATTCTGCTAAATCCCAGAAAAGAAAATGTTTTTTGTACTGCTTTGGTATTTTTCATGAAAATAGACTAGTTATGACTAAATGAATTAAATATGTTATGTGAAGTAAAAAAAATTAGAAAATAGGATTTTATGGCTTGGGAATCCTATATAAGGTATATGCAGATTTTTTATGAGGGTTTTGGTTATTCGTGATGAAATCTTACGACTTTGGCATTTTAGGATGATTAAATGCATTAATTAGTAAATTGTAAACAATTAAAGTAAATTGTTTATAAGTTTAAGAAATAATTAAAATATTATTATAATATTAATGATATTAGATTATGAGATTATTAAGTGATTGATAACATTTGGATATTCTTGAACTCTGGATAAATTGTATTATAAATATTTAATATTTATTCTTTATCTTATTTGATTGGTTCTTTATATCATTGTCATGATTCTTATGCTTATATTGTGTTGGAAGTCATCTTTGGCCCGTAGAACATAGATGGACTGTTGGTTATTGGTTTTACAGTTGTATGTCTTTGGCTTGTAGTGCAAAGATGATATGTTGTTGAATATCTTTGGTGTGTAGTGCAAAGATGGTCTGTTGTTTGATAGCTTTGGCCCATAGTGCAAAGATGGACAGGTGTATGACATGATCATGATCATTGGTGATAATAATGAATATCTTTGGCCATAGTGCAGGGATAATTCAATGACGTGATTGGCAGGATCATGACCATTACTTAACAGTTGAATGTCTTTGGCCGTAGTGCACTGACAGGAAATTGATTGGTATGATCATGACCATTAGTTTTATAGTTGAATACCTTTGGCCCGTAGTGTAAAGATAGACAACTGATTGGTATGATCATTGTTATTACATTTGAATAACTTTAGCCTTTGGGGTAAGGATATTGAGTAAACGTTCTATTAAGCCTTTGTGCCAAAGAGAAATTGTTGATTCACATTATTATAAATATGAATTATGAATTTAACTAACATCTTTGGTGGTTCAGGTGAAGATAGGTGATGAAAGTTCTATTTGTTTTGTGTATAATAAAGAACTGTTGATGGGTATTATAGGGATAAAATTTATGATAAATTTTTATATCATAGAAGATAGTAGATATCATGCTCTACTTGACTCTTCTAATGGATTGCTTATTCATTGCGATTTGTTGATCTACAACTGATAAAATACTATAGACAACAAGTTGTAGATCAACAACTGCAGCGGAATAAGCAATCCATTAGAAGAGTCAAGTAGAGCATGATATCTACTATCTTCTATGATATAAAAATTTATCATAAATTTTATCCCTATAATACCCATCAACAGTTCTTTATTATACACAAGACAAATAGAACTTTCATCACCTATCTTCACCTGAGAAATTATAATTACAATATTGTTATTAAAATACAATATCTACTATCTTCACCTATCTTCACCTGAGAAATTATAATTATAATTACAATATTGTAATTCAGTTGTAGATCAACAACAGTTCTTTATTATACACAAGACAAATTATAATGATATTATAATTTTGTGATGTTAAAGATTACATGATGTTAAAGATGTTAGTTAGATCAACAATGATATAAATTTCCCACTTAATCCAAATATCACAAAATTATAATCTCATTATAATTTCCCACTTAATCCAAATATCACAAAATTATAATATCATTATAATTTCTCATACCACTTTAATTATTAAATTAAAACAACAATATTGTAATTCATGTAATCTTTAACATCTCTCTAACTATTAAATTAAATTAGAGTATTATCTAATAAACTTAATTCACAAATATCTACAAGAACAACTACATCCATAAAATATTTATTTAATTTAATAAATATTTTAAATTACAAATAAAATCTTGGATTGTTACAATATCAAAATAATATTCCCCTTATAATCAAATGCTAGAATTTATTATAATATCCTTTATTAGAAATATACTATAATTATTTCTCTTTCCTTTCTATAGATTGTCTCAACACAATTTCTTTTTATACATTTCACCATATCTCAATATTAATCAATAAATCTCTAACCCATATTTATCTAAAGATATATCGATTTTCTTCTCTTGTCAACAACGTACATAAATACAAGTCTAAACCTAGCACACATCGAGTCTTTAATAGTATTCAATATAGTACACTGAGTGGTTTCCCACAGAGAACCAACAAATTAATTTTAAATCTAAATACCTTTGTTTTCACAGTGAGTTAGATCGGTTACTAATTTGTATATACCTCCGCTCTTTGAAAGAATCGTTTAGCCCAGCTCTTATACATCCACCATTAAAGGGTATGGTTGCACTGACTTAGACTTGATACTTACTCATACATATACTCAAGAAATTGGTGATTATCCAAGATTTTTAATGTCACCAACTTACTATGATAAAATAATTTTACATAAATTATTTAATATCAATAGATAAATTTCTATCCATCTTATTTATTTCAAATAACTCATTTCTTTAATAAATAACAATTATATAATAATAATATATTTATTAAACACAAAAAATCACTTACTGCATAGTTTATATTACCCTATGCAACACTATACCACATACCTCACAACGCATATATATATATATATATATATATATATATATATTTTCTTATTCGAACCCTTCCCATGCCTTAAGAATTTTATTTACTAATATTTTCTAAAAATTCGGGTTCTTACATTTACCCTTTCATTAAGGTTCGTTTTCAAAACTATTTAGTTTAGACTTAGAAAATTTTATATCCCAAATAATCAAACATATCCAACATTATCCTGGACAAATAAGACCTTAACTGAGGTATACAAAGAATACATAGAAAACCGGCTATGAACACTTAACCAAACTGAATATATACTTTTAGTTTTCAAAACTTTATTAATATTTCTATTGAAAACTTATACCAATCTAAGCTATCATTGCTCAGAACAATGCATCGAAGGTTCAATTCTCATATCAGACATATCTTAAGGCACTTTGGACTTCCTTACATCTGCCCCAAACTTCAGAACATGAAAGTTTCATTTTTCCTTTTATCCATCATGCCTTGCGATAGCGTGGGGGTTTGCAAAGAGAATTAATGCTACTACGCATACTTCAAGTTCGATTTCAGAATAAGCTCTGTTCTATAGAGCTCGGGAAAACTTGAACCAAAACCAGTGTTTTATCCTTCCTAAATAGCAACTAATTATTACTTTTTGTGAATATCAAAGATGCAATCAATTTGCAAAAATAGCGGAAGCATAGAAAATAAGATTTTAAAATTTTTCACAAACCAATTACCCGTGTGACGCCCCCAAAATAGGTATACATCACCCATTTTGAGTCGTCAATAACATGGTACAGAAACAACTACAACTTTATTAATACAACATAAAAACTATGAGTTTAAATACAAATATTGCCATCTAGACAATATTCACACCCAAATAAGTCCTCATTACAATTATTGGTACATTATTTTACAAAAAATGGTGATGACTACTAAGACAACTTTCTAGAACTATCATTCCACACCCCGACTAGAACTCGCTACATTCTCACCTCCTGAGAAGAAAAATAGAACAAAAAGGAAAAGGGTGAGCTCAACTAGCCCAATAAAGAATATTATGACTAAGATAATATAGAACAAATTATCGTTAGTCTTCAACAGGGAAAAATCTGATAAAATACAATAGACAACAAGTTTCAGATCAATATTACATGATGAAAATAATAATTCATAGATGAGTTACGTAGATAATGAAATCTACTATAATCTATGAATTTAAAAGTCCATCATCAATATTTTATCCTGTAACATCAATCAATATTCATCTTGAATCAAATATACATCTTTGCACTCTCAAAAGCCAAAGATATTCATCGATTCGGTCATGTTCATCTCAACACTTTGTACATCTTTGCACTATAGACCAAAGATATTCATCAAAATTCATTCATCTTTTTTACAAAAGCCAAAGATATTCGATTAATATCATCATTTAGGATCGAGGATGATGAAAAATATTTTAAAGAAAAGCGAATCCAAAGTGAAACAAAAGAACAAATATTAAGGACTCTGCGATTTTAAACAATCCGAGTTCAAAATACTTCATAAATAAACATAGTGGAGTAAAATTCAAGAATGATCAAAACATGGATACAATCAAAGCTAGTATCCATAATAGATATTTCTGACAAAAACAAAAATTTAATTTTTCTGTGAATAGTGTCGTTTTCGTGAATAGTGTCGTATACGTGAATAGTGTCATATACGTGAGTAGTAACCCTGACACTAAAAGACAAGAATTTCACAAGAAAAATCTTACCAATAATCCGGCATAATGATATTAGAAGAAATAATATCATTTTAAAAATAACATCCACTTACCTAGAAAAGAAGGCATTTCCGACTAGAATCTTGGATATAGTAATTTGAAGGAACTTACAACGTATAACAACACTCAAAGTATCAAAATACTCACAAGAATAAACTCGATAATATAGAGAGAAGAGAGAGAAAACTAGGTTTACGGTGTGATTTTCAATTCTAACCTAAGCACCCTATTTATAGGAAATTGCTTAGAACACCAAAGTAGAAAATTTATTAAAATAATTTTATTTATTAAATATTCAAGCCCACCACCAAAGAATCTGAATTTAGCTCATTTACCACACATGTGGGATTGCAAAAAAAACGTTTTTTTTTAATAAAACAATTAAAACTTCCAAAAATCAATTATTCCGGAACTTCAATAATTCATAATGAATAGCCCTTTTATCAAAAAAATTCAAACCTCATGTCTTTTCTATAGGAAATTCCATTCTCTACAACTTTGCAGAAGAAAGTTTTTCCAAATTCCAAATAGAAATTGACCGAAATCCACAAACAGGCGATTTTACGGGCTATAATAAAATATCAGTCAAGAAATGGGGTCCACAAACATGAAAAACATGTTTTAAATATTTATTGCAACAAAAATACTCTTCCTCCTCATTTATTCATATATCCCACATTCATTGTAAAAATATCACTATTATTATATTATTAAAATATAACAATTTATTTAAATGAATTATTTTATCGAAAAAGATAAAATATCAATTTTCAACAATTGTCACATTAAAAATTTTCTCCATCTATATCCACATAAAATGAATATTTTCCTTATCATATAAATCAATAATTAATTATTCACAAATAATATTACAGAATTACAATACTGGCAATCAGGCTGTTCCCAGGAAAGAGGGGGCTTTCCAATAAGGATTTTTCCTTACTGGCGCGCAATTAGGTGACTAAACCTCTCTTTAGACAGAACTTTCTAGACATTGCCAATAATGTTATCTAATAATATTATTCAAATAATATGAATTATTGATCCGATAATGGAAAATACTGTGTAATGACAATTATTGAAACAATAATAATATAAAATATCAACGTAGCAATTATTGAATCAATAAAATAAAATATTAAACAAGAATTACTTTAACAATTATTGAGTAGTGCCTTCTATACGTAAGAATCAATAATTAGTGCAATCCGCAGTGCTACTTGTGTTTTTAACCAATGAGTATTCCAACAAAGATTAATGGTAAATAACTAAATACGTTATTTATAAACAATGTATACTTATCGTTTTCTTCATCCAATAAGCTTTTTCATTATAGGGCACACACAAGGTTTTAGCTATCGCATTTAATATTACACGCGGTAGAATATTCCACGATCAAAACGAATATTCTCCGATAAAATGAATATTTTATACCACTTTGCTTATTTGAAATATTTATGATTTTACCCATAAATAACCACATTAATCAAATCAACCCTTACTATTTCAAGATAATAAATAGAGAAAATTCAATTTCATTAATAATAAGTTGGGGTCTTATAACCTCCCCTCCTTATAAAATTTCGTCCTCGAAATTGACGTACGTACCTGGTATTTCGAAAAGGTGAGGATACCTCGCTTTCATTTTTATTTCCAACTCCCAGGTCATTTCTTCAATAGCATGGTTCCTCCACAAAACTTTGACTTGTGGTATGACCTTTGTGCGTAGGACATGCTCCTTCGTATCCAAGATCTTGACAGGTACCTCTTCATACGTTAAGTCTTCGGCTATCTCGTCCAGTTCTAACTCAATAACATGGTTCGGGTCTTTCACATATTTACGTAGCACAGATATATGAAAAACATTATGAACACGAGACATACTTGGAGGTAACGCGAGTCTATAGGATACATTTCCTACTCGGTCAAGAATCTGAAATGGACCAATAAATCATGGATTGAGCTTTCCTCTCTTCCCAAATCTTGTAACTCCCTTCCATGGGGCAACACGCAACAATACATGATCCCCAATACTAAATTCCACGTCCTTTCGATGAAGATCCGCATAACTCTTTTGTCGATCTTGTGTCATTTGTATACGTTGTCGAATCATTTGGATCTTTTCCGTAGTCATACATACCAACTCTGGTCCCAACAATGTTGCCTCACCAACCTCATCCCAACATACTAGAGAGCGACACTTTCGTCCATATAATGCTTCGAATGGAGCCACACCTATACTTGCCTGATAACTGTTGTTGTAGGAGAATTCCACCAAAGGTAAATATTTATCCCAACTCCCTTTGAAGTCTAGGACACAGATTCTTAATAGATCTTCAAGGGTTTGAATAGTCCTCTCTGATTGTCCGTCCGTTTGAGGATTGTATGCCGAACTGAATCGTAAATTCGTCCCCATAGCTTTTTGCAAGCTAACCCAAAATCGTGAAGTGAATCTTGGGTCACGATCCGAAACTATGGATACTGGCATGCCATGCAATCTCACAATCTCATTCACGTACATACTATCAAGACGTTCAAGGGAAAAAGTCTCCCGTATCGGCAAGAAATGAGCAGATTTGGTTAATCTATTAACAATAACCCAAATCGCATCTATGCCTTGAGAAACCGTGGGAAGACCCATAACGAAATCCATGGTAATGTGTTCTCACTTCCATTTCGGAATCTCAAGTGGTTGCAATGGACCTTTTGGTACTTGATGCTCCGCCTTTACACGTTGACAAGTTAAACACCTTGAGATAAACTTCGCAATCTCTCTCTTCATATTGTTCCACCAAAATGTATGTCGAAGATCACGATACATTTTAGTACTTTCAGGATGGATTACAAACGGTGTATTGTGTGCCTCCATCATGATCTTGTTCTTCAAATCAGAATCGTTAGAAACACAAAGTCTGGAGTGTACTCGAAGTATTCCTTCTTCATCGATTCTTGCTTCTGGAATAGCACCTTCTTGTACTTTCTTCTTCATATGCATTAGCTCTGGGTCTGTGGCTTGAGCAACTTTAACTTTATTGATTAAAGTTGGTTCAATGCGTATACTTGACATCATCGCACTTTCGTTCCTCAAGATATGATCTTCTACTCAATCGCGCCGACTACCACGTTTGCTTTTCCAAGATGGTATTGAATGGTGTGGTCATAATCTTTTAACAGATTCGAGCCAACGCTGTTTGCTTGTGTTGAGTTCCTTTTGGGTGAAGAAATATTTGAGGCTTTTATGGTCTGAATATATCTCCACTTTCTCCCCATATAGATAGTGCCTCCAGATCTTTAGCACGAAAATGACTGCTACCAACTCTAGATCATGAGTAGGATAATTCCTCTCATATTCTTTAAGTTGTCGCGAGGCATAGGCTATGATTTTCCCATGTTGCATGAGAACACATCCTAACCCTTTGCCCGAAGCATCGCTATAGATAACAAATCCATCCAAACCAGATGGTATTGTCAGAACATGTGCCGAAATGAGTCTCCTCTTAAGCTCTTGAAAACTCTTCTCAGATTCCTCGCTCCATATGAATTTTGTATCTTTTCGAGTCAGCTGAGTTAACAAAATAGCGATTCAAAAAAATCCTTCCATAAATCTCTGATAACAACTAGCTTAGCCCAGAAAGCAACGTACTTCGGTTACCGACTTCGATTGCTCCCAACTTTGTATTGCTTCAATCTTCGTCGGGTCAACAGATACTCCATGTTTTGACACCACATGCCCGAGGAATGCTACTTCCTCAAGCCAGAACTCGCATTTCTTCAACTTAGCATATAGCTTGTTTTCACGAAGCCTTTGGAGTACCAGCTTCAAATGGTGCTCATGATCTTCATGGCTTTTGGAATATATGAGGATGTCATCAATGAAGACAACAACGAACTGATCCAAATATTCCTTGAATATTCGGTTCATCATATCCATGAAAGTCGCAGGAGCATTAGTCAATCCAAAAGATATGACTAAGAATTCATAATGCCTGTACCGAGTTTTAAAGGCAGTCTTTGGAATATCCTCAGTTCTAATCTTCAGCTGATGATATCCAGAATGAAGATCGATCTTTGAAAAGAATTGTGCTCCTTGCAACTAGTCAAACAGGTCATCAATGCGAGGTAGCGGATACCTATTCTTGATAGTGACATGGTTCAATTCCCGGTAGTCAATACAAAGTCGCATACTTCCATCTTTCTTCCTTACGAATAAAACAGGAGCACCCCAAGGAGATGTACTAGGACGAATGAAAGCGATGTCCAACAACTCCTGTAGTTGGACCTTTAACTCCTGAAGTTCAATAGTAGCCATTCGATATGGGGTTTTAGAAATGGGCTTTGTACCAGGTTCAAGATCAATAAAGAATTCAACTTCACGCTACGGGGTAAACCGGAAGTTCTTGAAAATACGTCGAGAAATTTACTAACAACAGGAATATTATTCAAATCTGATGTGTCTTTATTCAAATCCATAACATGGGCTAAGAAAGCTTGACATCCGTTTTTCAATAAACGAATAGCTTTATAACTTTATATGACAGTGATTGATTATAGTGGTTTAGTTGCTTGAATTCGTACAACAGGTTGGTTAGGAATATGAAAACTAACAACCTTACGAAAACAATCAATTTTGGCATGATGAGTAGTTAACCAATCAATTCCTAAAATCACATCAAAAGAAAGTATCTTTAAAGAGATAAGGTCAACAGGTAATGTGATGGTACCAACTTGGATCAAACAAGATTCATAAAAAGTGGATGTAATGAAAGTTTCTCCTAACGGAGTCTCCACAGATAAGTCAAAGTGTAATTTCTCCGGAGTTAAGTTTAAACGTTGAGCACAAGCAGGAGAGATAAATTAATGGGTAGCACCAGTATCTAGTAAAGTATAAACTTCACAAGAATTTATGATTAGCTTACCCGTGATCACCTCGTTTGGGTTCCTCGCATTTTGACCAGTCACGACAAACGCTCATTTAGGAACAGTTGACTTTGACTTTTCTGGGACAGCCTTTTAAGTCACCATCCCTGCTGGACTTGGTTTTGCTACAATACAATCTCGAGCGATATGTCCTTCCTTTCAACAATTATAACATACCTTAAACTATTGTGAGCAGTTTGGGCTGATATGTCCCTCTTTTCCGCATTTATAGCATACAACCGATGGTCGTTCTCCTCCCTTAGAACCAGTTGATGCTGGTGCTGACGTCTTCACATTGCCGTTGTTGTACCTTCTCTTTTTAAAATCTCCTCCCGACTCGCATCTTCTATTATCATGGCCATGATTACCACCAGAGTGGTTGCCGCTCTTGTCCGCATTTTTCTTTCCCCGCTGATTATCGTTGTTCCGATGATCATCACCCAGATGACCACTCGTTGTGGTCCCTCGGTTAAACGTACTCGTTATCTCGCTCTAATAATTGAGCCCTATTGACAACATCTGAATATAGAGAAAACTTATGAGAAATGAGATATTGACGTATGTCGGGTTTCAAACCTCTCAGAAACATCCGCGTCATACGTTCCTCATTCTCCACCAAATGAGGTGCAAACCTAGATAACTCCGCGAACTTCACCTCGTACTGGGACACTGTCATGTTGTTCTGCTCCAGTCTAATAAACTCTACCTCCTTCATATGACGAATACTTTCAGGAAAGTACTTGTCATTGAACAGTTTCTGAAACATCTCCCAAGACATGTTGAGTGCGGCTGGATGGGTACGCTTCACAGATTCCCACCAGTAATATGCTTCGTTACGGAACATAAAGGTGGCGAATGGAACCTTCTGTTCCTTCGTGCATCCCAAGACATCGAATATCTTGGTAATTTGCTTGACCCACGTCTCTGCCTTAATCGGATCCGGTTTTCCCCAGAATTCTGGTGGTCCCAACTCTTTCAATTGTTTGGTTGTGACAAACCATGCGTTGCTATCATTTCCACTTGTATTTTGTACACGAGTCTCCTTCGTCTGATTTTGCATGAACTGCAAAAAGCTTCTAAACATTCCGTCGTTCATCGTCTGATCAGTGGTGTTGTTTACAGGAGGAACATTGTCTGCCTGTTGCACGTTCTCCTCATTGTTGAGTACAAGCGTCTCCACGGCCTCATTTACTCCACTATTAACATTCTCAGTTGCCATTCTCAAATACTGCCATAAAATAAGGGTTGATTAAAGAAATTAACATATCACATAATATCCATATATTCTGACCAACCAACAAATAAGCTTAGGTAGGACACACTAGCGAAGGATTTACTCGTCTCTCCCCTCCTAGTTTTATTCCTCGATCTCCGCCAGAGATCATATCCCTAAGCTCTGATACCAACTGTGACGCCCCCAAAATAGGTATACAACACCCATTCTGAGTCGCCAAACACATGGTACAGAAACAACTACAACTTTATTAATACAATTGTCGTATAAAGTATGACAACACTTAAACTATGAGTTTAAATACAAATATTATCTTCTAGACAATATCCACACCCAAATAAGTCCTCATTACAATTATTGATACATTATTTTATAAAAATGGTGAGGACTACTAAAACAACTTCTACAACCATCATTCCATACCCGACTAGTACTCGCTTTACATTCTCGCCTCCCGAGAAGAAAAAATGGAACAAAAAGGAAAAGGGTGAGCTCAACTAGCCCAAGAAAGAATATTATGACTAAGATAATATAGAACAAATTATCGTTAGTCTTTAACAGGAAAAAATCGATAGAATACAATGTACAACAAGTTTTAAATCAATATTCATAATGAAAATAATAATTCATGTAAAGAGCTATGTAGAGAATGAAATCTACTATTGTCTATGAATTTAAAACTCCATCATCAATATTTTATCCCTGTAACATCAATCAATATACATCTTAAGTCAAATATTCATCTTTGCACTGCAGGCCAGAGATATTCATCAGTTGGTCATGTTCATCTCAACACCTGTACATCTTTGCACTACGGGCCAAAGATATTCATAAGAAAATCAACCATCTTTGCACTACAGGCCAAAGATATTCAATAATATCATCATTTAGGGCTGAGGATGATGAAAAATATTTTAAAGGAAACAAATCCAATGAAACTAAAGAACAAATAATAAGAATTCGTACTTTAAACAGTCCAAGTTCAAAAATACTTCATAAATAACCATAGTGAAGTAAAATTCAAGAATGATCAAAACATGGATACAATCAAAGCTAGTATCCATAATAGATATTTTGGACAAAAAAATGAAAATTTAATTTTTCTATGAATATTGTCGATTATTAAGTGAATAGTGTCGATATCGTGAATAGTAACTCCGACACTAAAAGACCAGAATTTCACAAGAAAAATCTTACCAATATTCCGGCATAATGATATTAAAAGAAATAATATCATTTATAAATAAAAATAACATCCCTTACCTCAAAAGAATAGTACTTCTAGCTGGAATACTGGATATAATGTCGAAAGAAACTAGTACCGTATAGCAACACTCAAAGTATCAAAATACTCACAAGAATATGCTCGATAATATAGAGAGAGAAAACTTTAGTTTCTGGTGTGATTTTCAATTCTAACCTAAGCACCTTATTTAATAAATATTATTACTATTTTTCTAAAACTTCCTACGCACACTTTTCTTAGTCAAACATCAGCCACACATGTAGCCCACCTCACAAAAACGTTTTTCTCAAATAAATCATTTAAAACTCTAAAAAATCAATTATTTCGGAACTTCGAAACTTCAATAATTCATAATAAATAGCCCTTTTATTAGAAAAATTCAAATCTTATATCCATTTCATAGGAAATTTAATTCTCTACAACTTTGCAGAAGAACGTTTTTCCAAATTCCAAACAGAAATTGGCCGAAATCCACATGCGGATGATTTTACATGCTATAATCAAATTTCAGTCAAGAAATGGGGTCCACAAACATGAAAAACATGTTTTAAATATTTTTAGTAACAAAAATACTCTTTCTCCTCATATACTCATATATCCCACATTCATTATAAAAATATCACCATTATTATATTATTATAATATAATAATATATTTAAATGAATTATTTTATCAAAAAAAAGATAAAATATTTATTTTCAACAATTGTCACATTAAAAATTTTCTCCATCTATATCCACGTAAAATGAATATTTTCCTCATCATATAAATCAATAAGGATTTCTCCTTACTGGCGCGCAATTAGATGACCAATCCTCTCCTTAGACAGAACTTTCTAGACATTGCCAATAATGTTATCTAATAATATTATTCAAATAATATAAATTATTGCTTCGATAATGGAAAATACTGTGTAATGACAATTATTGAAACAACAATAATATAAAATATCAACGCAGCAATTATTGAATCAATAAAATAAAATATTGAATAAGAATTATCGTATTATTATCGAGTAAAGGCCTTCTTACGTAAGAATCAATAATTGGTGCAATACTGTACTACTCTTGTATTTTAATCACGAGTATTTCAACAAGATAATTGCAGTAACAACTACGCCTGCTATTTATAAACAACTTATACTTGTCGTTTTCTTCATCCAATCGCTTTCAGATTATGGGGCCCACAATAGGTCAAGGCTACGCTGCATTTAATATTCCCTGACGCTGAGAATATTCAATGACCAAACGAATATTCCCCAACATAATGAATATTTTATAACCACTTGCTTATTTGAAATATTTGCGCATTTTACCCATAACTAACCACATTAATCAAATCAACCTTTACTATTTCAAAATAATAAATAGAGGAAATTTAATTTCATTTATAATAAGTTAGGGTCTTACAATTACAGTCTCTGTACTAAGCCAAAAATCCCAATTTCTTTACCCAATACCCAATTAACCAAACCCAAATGGTTGTAAGCTTTATAAACTCAAAACCAATTATTTATAAAGAAATACTAACATCACAAACCACATTCTAGATGACTAAAAATCATGTTTTTGCTATTTTCTTCAATTTCAACATATTTAGTAATTTCAATCACCAAACCTTCAATTCTTAACTAATTGACATCATTCCAACTACGTTGTTTTCGTTTCTTGATGTACTAACACAATCTACAACCAATTTACCGATTCTATCAAGGATTGAACATCAAATTTTGGACTCAATTAAGCCATTTTACACACATATACACACGGTTATTAGAGTATTCTTCTTTAAACCCAATTTTTATGAATTTGATCACTAACATAGGATTATAGATGCCAACTAATAGGTAAAAACAAGGTTATACATACATAAAATCAATATCTTAAACAACAATTCAACAAAATCCCAATTTCAGAGAATGAATGTGACACCCCCAAATCCGGGTTACCTGACCCCCCGAGTTTGGTGCTCACGATCCACAATATAATAACATCTAACTACCCATTCATTGATGAATATAAACTTATATAACATTAATTAACAGGTTAACAACATCATCCCAGGTCATCTAACCTTAACATTACAAACATACCCTTTAGATATACAGAAAGGGTTTACAAAACATCATAGTAAATATGCTTAACATAAACTACTCCAGCACTATGCCTTTGCCTTTGTTCTTCTTATTCCCGCTGACCTCATCGTTCCTAACTAAAATATTTTATTTAGCAAGGATGAGCAACAAGTTTGCCCCGCAAGTTAAAATATACAATAAATGATATATATCATGAATAGAAGAGTCTAACTTCTATAGAACTTCAGCAACAATCAAACGATTTCGAAGTAGCGGAATAATAATTCAATCTCAATAATAAAACTTTCTCCCATTTCATACTGAATAACATATCAGAGATGAAAGAGTAAAATTCTTTCAAAGATTCAATAATATTCAATTGAATAAGAAGAATTAACAATACTATAACAATATTCAATAAAGTGGGATATACCAAATTTCATGCTGAGTGATCACAAAGGATCATGAACTAATAGAGGAATCATTTAGTTATTAAAACTAAATTACCACAAGAATATAAATTAGTTATAAAAACAAAACTATACTCTTCTGCAAGTACGTGGAGCGGCCAACTCCTTTGTACCTTATATTATGCATAATACTCAATAATAGCGCATAGGTCAATTTACGACATTAAAATTTGTTCATCTCAATCTTACTTCATGATTATGTACCACAACAATATGGTTTGGATTACTTTTAAAGAAATACTATGATTTCAATAATTAATAACAATACTAATCTAGACGAAACCAATGGCATAGATCTTCCAATAACAGTTGAGTTCATAATAAATAGAACATTTCATGCTTTAGCAAATATTAGTCTCGCCAAAACAATTAGCTGAGACATGATTTATAAATAGTTCAAATAATAGAACAAGAATCAATTGCACTACGTGCAAATTACAACAATCATTATAGATGTGAATAACTATCAATAATTATTCACTACCATGCTTGAAAAATAGTAACTCAAGTTAAGTTAGGAAACTTGCCTGATTCGTTGACTACTGCTACGCAATTTAAGTTAACTTCTTTTGTAAGACCTATCATTGATAAGATCGATCTCTTAATTAGCATCACATATCTTACTCATAGCAATTTAACATGAAATCACATAACCAATCATTAGTGAGTACACTATACTATCTTAGACTTAACACTTACGCGTTCATTTATAAGTTCGTAATATAACTTGACAAACTATTTATGAACTCAGTCGACTTAATATATCATTTCGCTTTCTATTTTAGTGGCTAAAACAAATGACTTCTCTTCTTGACATTTCAGTTTCCCTTTTCAGCAACTTGAAATGTTCATTTCGGGAAGCTGAAATACACTATTCATGAAAATATGAAATCAGCTTATTATTATTTTAATCTTTTGGCCAATCATATATACATATATTCCATACACAAAAAGTATTTTTCTGGAATTTTTCAACTCCCTTAAGTATTTTTCAAAAATAAATTTCTAGTTAATTCCTTAAGAAATTAGCTACCTCGTGCTTAACTCCAGAAATTTAGAACTCTTGCTGGGATCTTACACATGTTAACGTGAGCCTCCAGTTTAAATTTCGTGGCCATCGAAGTTATAGAACTCCGGTTATAGCGTTTTTTGTCAGAAAATCACAAAAATTGAAATAGTCATAACTTGGTCATTTTAAGTCGGAATGAGATCATTTTTGGACAGGAGGTACTTTATACCATATTTTTTCATGTCTCAAAAGTCCGAAATTTATTTCACAATTTAAGTGGCCAAAACAGCCCTTACAAAATTTTGTACAGTAGTTTTTTCTCCTTTTTCACTTTTCCGAGCTTTGTTAAAAATAGTCCATACGAAAATCTACAACTCTTTTTTCAGTGATTCCACTTGGAGATGTTAGAAAACTTATCATAGTATCCTTCTAAATTTTTCCAGAATTCTTGAATGTCAGAAAAATGACAAAACTACCCCTACCCTTGACTGTCCAAAGCAGTCTGTTTTTCATTAAAAGACACAAAACTATTTTTGCTAAAATAGTCATAACTCTTTCGTTTTAAAACATTTTTAAGCGATTCTTGAGCCCACGCGAAGCTAACTTCCAGGACTACAAATTTTATTCCTTGACCTTTCCCAAATTCTAAACACAGAATTCCAAAAATTCCGTGTAAAGTGACTGACCCGAGTTTGTTTTCCAATTTTGACGCTACTACTTTGAAATATCATAACTCTCTCCTCTGAAGTCGGATTTAGTCCGTTCTGGAGTCTATAGAAAGTTTATTCAGTGTACTACAATATCCCAAAGGCCCAAAAGTTTTAGGGCATTCTAGCTAACCTCGAATTTTCTATTTAGGGACAGCAGTCACTAGCTTTTCTAAGCTTTATAAAAACTGTTTTACTTTTCTTTCTTTGGATCAAACTTTTAACACATAAAATGGTTAGATCTACACATAACACACTCTAAAACAAGTAGATCAAGAGTTTTAAAGTTCAAAACATAAGTTCTTTATTTCATCAAATTATTAAATAAAAATACATAAACTAAGTGTTTAGGGTTTATACATTTTTCCCTTTTGGATTTTTCTTCTTCTTCTTGTTCTTGCTAGGTGGAGCTCTAAGTCATGAACCAAAGATACTCTTGTAATTCTCTCTAATAATTTATTTTTCTTTCCTTATCTATTTAGAATGAGATGGAAAAATTTATTTGTAAAATAGATGAGGGATATTTATAGTAGGAGAAATGCATACATATAACATATGTATGTATATATAAAATCTTCCAAAATCCCTTCCATATCTCTTTCATATCTTTCCATATCTCTCTCATATCTTTCCATATCTCTTTCATATCTATCCAATATCTTTTCTCTTTCTCTCTCCTATCTCTACAAAATCTTACAAATCTCTCCAAATCTTAGCATATCAAATCATATCTTATCAAATATCTCTATATCTTTTCATATCTTCCAAATATCTTAGCAAATCTATGAAAATAACATGTGCTTATTTTCTCACCCCTTGGTCTAAATGTTGGACCAAACCTTTACTTGTTTGGGCTCTCTAATAAATGTTTTGGGCCATGTACAAAATATCATAGTCCAATATATTTAATTGTTCTTAAATTAATTAACTACAAGTCTCATGTTTAAATACACACTTGGGCTACAAATTAATTCTTTGGGCCTTAAAATCAACTTAGTTCTATACTTATTTATTTTATCCATTCCCCATTACTTAATTAGGGTTCCTTTTCACACATTAGTAAGTTAATTTCTTACTCATATATCTTTAATTTCATAACCCAATTAGACTTGTTATTCTTAGGTTATAAAATTAATTAATTAAGATTTATAAAATAAATCTCTTAGGATTAGTATATCTTTTAAATACCAACATTCTCTTAAATTATAACCCATTAGGTTATTTAATTATCATACCTAATATATGTATTAGGTTACATAACTTCATTAAATCATCTCTTTACTAAATAAATGTATACACATTATATAATAAATATTTACTCAATCACGTACATAATTCATATATGTCCTAACATATTTCCACTAGTTTATTAACTTATTAGCCCAAATTAACTTAATAAATTATAAACACATACATACTCATCTCAATAATCAATTACTTAAGGATTGTAAATCCTTTTAATTTAATAATCAAGGCTAACATTCTAGCTATGTTAATTTCTTACATAACTTTCATTACTCTTCCTTGAAAATGATTAAGTATACTTCTTAGTTAATAAATTAACTATCTAACTTAATTATTATATACACTTATATGATTCAAGTACTTTCTTTTCTTTTCTTTTTTTTCGAAAAATTTGAATTATGTGAAATTCTGGGTTCTCACAATAAAAATTACAAAACGATAAATTAGAATTAGGGGTAGATTATACCTTAATCCTTTGTTTTGGAAGATGATGTTAACAAAGTTCTAGCAATCCTTCCTCTGATTCTCTCTTGTTCTTCTTCTCTCTCAAATCCTCTAACACTGAGTTTTCTTAGTTAGCCTTTAGGAAAATAATACGTGTAAATATAAACTGGCTCTCCCACCTACGTCGGGTAAAAAAGTAATAGGCTACGCCAGTTAGATTAAACCAAAGGCCACAAGGCCTTGTTTGGCTACACTTAGTTTAGGTTTCTAATTTATTTTGATAACATTTATATTATATAGTTCCACTTGTCATACTTTTATTAGTTTAATTTATGTTTTTACAATTATAATTATAATTTCCATTATAATTATTTTTATACTTAACAAATTATTACATTTTAATTTAGTTATTAAATTAAACTAGAACATCATTTTATTTATTTTAATTATTTTCTTAAATACTAAAACAATCTATTTAATTTAATTATTTCATTAAATTAAATCTTTAAATAATAAAATTACCATTAATTAATTTAGTTAACATACACATTTAACTAAATTATCACACCATAATTTCATCAATTATTTATTTATCTCAATAAATAAATTATTTAAAATATTTATTTAATTCAATAAATATTTAAATTTAATTACAAAATTTCTCGATCGTTACATCCTTCCCTCCTTAAAAGGATTTTGTCCCTAGAATCACGACTCGATAAATTTATTCGTTACATTCTTCCCTCCTTAACAGGTTTCTGTCCCCAGAATCGCTATACAAGATTAAGCAAATAACAAAGGATAATTTCTCATCATAACATCTTCAAGTTCCCACGTAACTTCTTCAGCATTGTGGTTTCTCCAGATTACCTTAACATAAGGTATGACTTTATTCCTTAGTACTTGCTCTTTCCTATCAATAATTTGAACAGGGACTTCTTCATATGACAAGTCTTTCTCAAACTGTAATGGCTCATATTCTATAACATGCTTATAGTCTGGCTTATATGGCCTTAATATCGAAACAGGGAAAATGTTATGAATATGTCCTAATTCCGGAGGTAAAGCTACCTCATACGCCACTTCCCCAACTCGTCGTAGGACTTCAAAAGGTCCTATAAACCTAGGGCTTAGTTTCCCCTTTTTGCCAAATCGAATTTTCCCTTTCCAGAGAGATGCTTTTAAGAAAACAAAACTACCGACATCGAATTCTCGATTTTATTGGTGTTGATCGGCATATTTCTTCTGTTTATCTTGTGCAGTTATCAATCTTGCCTGAATCACCTTGATGATCTCGACAGTTTGTTGTACCAATTCTGGACCCAATAGTTGACGTTCACCTACCTCATCCCAGCATAATGGAGTTTTGCATTTCCTACCGTATAACGCTTCGTAAGGTGGCATGCCAATACTCGCGTGATAACTATTATTATAAGCAAATTCAACCAATGGTAGATGGTCATCCCAACTCCCTTTGAAATCCATAATACATGCTCTGAGCGTATCCTCCAGTGTCTGGGTGGTCCTCTCACTCTATCCGTCGGTTTGAGGATGGTACGCAGTGCTCATTGTCAACTGCGTTCCCAAGCATTCTTGTAGTCATTTCCAAAAATTTAACGTGAAACGCGGATCTCTGTCTGATACAATGGACACCGGGACATCGTGTCTAGAAACAATTTCCTTCACGTATAGTTTTACCAACCGATATAGGTTAAATCTAATATTGATTGGCAAAAAGTGTGCTAATTTCGTCAATCGATCGATAATCACCTAGATTGCATCGTAACCTTGCTGAGTCGTTGGTAAACCTACCACAAAATCCATTGTGATATGCTCCCATTTCCATTCCAGTATCTCTAACAGTTGCAACAATCCACTTGGCCTTTGATGTTCAGCTTTAACTCTCTGACACGTTAAGCACTTCACCACACATTCAGCCACGTCCTTTTTCATATTCGACCACCAGAAATGATTTCTGAGATCCTGGTACATTTTCGACTTCTAGGGTGAATCGAATATCGTGAGTTATGGGCCTCACTCAGAATTTCCTCTTTAATATTCAGTACTGACGGAACCCAAACTCTCCCTTCGAATCTAAGTAACCCTTCCGAATCAACTTTAAATTTGTCTTCCTCACCTTTAGACACTTTTATCCTTATCTCTTCACAGTTTTCATCCTGAAGTTGTTCATTCTTCACCTTGTCTACCAACTTTGAACTGTTTCCCATCTGGAATAATTTTTCATCTGATTTTGTCAAATATTTAATTTCCAACTCCATCTTTGCCATTTCTAATACTAGCTTCTCCTGAGTAGTCAACATCATTAATTTCTCCCGACCCTTTCTACTTAAGGCATCGACAACGACATTCGCCTTTTTGGGATGATAGAAAATCTTGCAGTCATAGTCTTTAATCAACTCCAACCATCTTCTCTATCGCATATTCAAATCTTTCTGTGTAAAGATATACTTCAGACTTTTATGGTCGGTATATATCTCACACCTCTCTCCATAAAGATAATGTCTCCAAAATTTTAGGGCAAACACCACCGCAGCCAACTCTAAGTTATGAGTCGGATACCCTTTCTCGTAATCTTTCAATCAACGTGATGCATACGCAATAACTCTGCCATTCTGCATAAGCTAACAGCCTAGTCCTTTATGCGATGCGTCACTATATACCATAAAATTCCCTGTATCATCAAGAAATGAAAACATAGGTGCTAAACTCAATCTCTTCTTTAATTCTCGAAAACTTTCCTCACACTTCTCCATCCAAACAAACTTAACTACTTTCCTAGTTAAATTCGTCATCGGAGTTGCGATCTTGGAAAAGTCTTGAATAAAACGCATATAGTAACCTGTCAATCCCAAGAAACTTCTTACTTCTGACGGTGTCTTCTGCTGATCCCAGTTTATTATAGCTTCAACTTTTGATGGATCTACCGAAATTTTGTCCTTATCAATAACATGCCCAAGAAACTGTGCACGTTCTAACCAAAACTCACATTTTGAGAATTTAGCGTATAACTTCTCTCTCCTCAATGTATCCAACGTCACTCTTAAGTGTTCAACATTCCTCGCTGTAGATAACAAATCCATCCGAACCAGATGGTATTGTCAGAACATGTGCCGAAATGAGTCTCCTCTTAAGCTCTTGAAAACTCTTCTTGCATTCCTCGCTCCATACGAATTTTGTATCTTTCCGAATCAGCTGAGTTAACAAAATAGCGATTCAAGAAAATCCTTCCATAAATCTCTGATAACAACCAGCTAAGCCCAGAAAGCAACGTACTTCGGTTGCTCCTAACTTTGTATTTCTTCAATCTTCGCCGGGTCAACAGATACTCCATGTTTTGACACCATGTGCCCGATGAATGCTACTTCCTCAAGCCAGAACTCCCATTTCTTCAACTTAGCATATAGCTTGTTTTCACGAAGCCTTTGGAGTACCAGCTTCAAATGGTGCTCATGATCTTCATGGCTTTTGGAATATATGAGGATGTCATCAATGAAGACAACAACGAACTGATCCAAATATTCCTTGAATATTCGATTCATCATATCCATGAAAGCCACAGGAGCATTAGTCAATCCAAAAGACATGACTAAGAATTCATAATGCCCGTACCGAGTTCTGAAGGCAATCTTTGGAATATCCTCAGTTCTAATCTTCAGCTGATGATATCCAGAACGAAGATCGATCTTTGAAAAGAATTGTGCTCCTTGTAACCGGGTCAAACAGTCATCAATGCGAGGTAGCGGATACCTATTCTTGATAGTGACATGGTTCAATTCCGGTAGAGTCAATACAAAGTCACATACTCCCATCTTTCTTCTTTACTGAATAAAACAGAGCACCCTAAGGAGATGTACTAGATCGAATGAAACCGATGTCCAACAACTCCTATAGTTGGACCTTTAACTCCTGAAGTTCAATAGGAGCCATTCGATATGGGGTTTTAGAAATGGGCTTTGTACCAGGTTCAAGATCAATAAATAATTCAACTTTATGTTCTGGGGGTAGACCGGGAAGTTCTTCAGGAAATACGTCAGGAAATTTACTAACAATAGGAATATTATTCAAATCTGACGTATCTTTATTCAAATCCATAACATGGGCTAAGAAAGCTTGACATCCGTTTTTCAATAAACGTATAGCTTTATGACTAGATATGATGTTGATTGATTTTAATGGTTTAGTTGTTTGAATTAAATACAAAGAGGTTGGTTAGGAATATGAAAACTAACAACCTTACGAAAACACTCAATTTTGGCATGATGAGTTGTTAACCAATCAATCCCTAAAATCACATCAAAAGCAAGTATCTTTAAAGAGATAAGGTCAACAGGTAATGTGATGGTGCCAACTTGGATCAAACAAGATTTATAAACAAAGGATGTCTTTGAAAGTTTCTCCTAATCTGAGTCTCCACGAGATAAATCAAAGTGTAATTTCTCCTGAGTTAAGTTTAAACATTGAGCACAAGCAGAGAGATAAATGAATGGGTAGCACCCAGATTCTACTAAGGTATAAACTTCGCAACAATTTATGATTAGCTTACCCGTGATCACCTCATTTGGGTTCCTCGCATTTTGACCAGTCACGACAAACGCTCTTCCAGGAACCGTTGACTTTGACTTTTCTGGGACAGCCTTTTGAGTCACCATCCCATTGGACTTGGTTTCGCTTTGTCAATCTCGAGCGATATGTCCTTCCTTTCCATAATTATAACATACCTTGAATGCTGTTGGGCGCTTTGACCGATATGTCCCTCTTTCCCTCATTAGCATATTTGACCGGTGGTCGTTCTCTCCTTCAACTAGTTGTTCTTTGGTCTTGGACGCTTCACATGGTCATTGTTGAATCTCCTCTTTTTAAAATCTCCCCGACTCTAAGCTTCTTCTATTTTCATGGCTATGATTACCACCAGTGGGTTACCATTTTTGTCGATATTTTTCTTTCTCCATTTGCTATCGTTGTTCGATGATCGCCACCACCAAGATGATCCTGATTATGGTCCCTCGGTTGAACGTGCTTGTTATCTCACTCTAATAATTGAGCCTTGTTGACAACATCCTAATAGAGAGAAAATTTATGAGAAATGAGATATCGACGTATGCCGGGGTTTCAAACCTCTCGAAAACATCCGCGTCATACGCCTCATTCTCCACCAAATGAGGTGTAAACTCGATAATTCTCGCAAACATCGCCTCGCATTAGGACACCGCCATGTTGTTTTGTTCCAATCTAATAAACTCCACTTCCTTACGTCGATCAATACTTTCAGGAAAGTACTTGTCATTGAACAGTTTCTAAAACGTCTCCCAAGACATGCTGAGTGCGGCTGGATGGGTACGCTTCACAGATTCCCACCAGTAATTTGCCTCATTACGGAACATAAAGGTGGCGAATGGAACCTTCTGTTCCTCCGTGCATCTCAAGACATCGAATATCTTGGTGATTTGTTTGACCCACGTTTCTGCCTTAATCGGATCTGGCTTTTCCCAGAATTTTGGTGGTCCCAACTCTTTGAACTTCTTGGCTGTGACAAACCGTGCGTTGTTATCATTTCCACCTGTATTTTGAACACGAGTCTCCCTCGTCTGATTTTGCATGAACTGCAAAAAGCTTCTAAACATCCCATCGTTCATTGTCTGATTAGTGGTGTTGTTTACATGTGGAACATTGCCAGCCTGTTGCACGTTCTCCTCGTTGGTGAGTACAGGTGTCTCCATGGTCTCATTTACTACACTGTTAACATTCTCAGTTGCCATTCTCAAATACTGCCATTAAACAAGGTTTAATTAAATAAATCAACATATCACATAATATCCCTATATATTGACCAACCAACAAATAAGCTTAGGTAGGACACACTAGCGAAGGATTTACTCGTCTCTCCCCTCCTAGTTTTATTCCCCGATCTCCGCCAGAGATCATATCCCTAAGCTCTGATACCAACTGCGACGCCCCCAAAATAGGTAAACATCACCCATTTTGAGTCGTCAATAACATGGTACAGAAACAACTACAACTTTATTAATACAACATAAAAACTGTTAGTTTAAATACAAATATTGCCATCTAGACAATATTCACATCCAAATAAGTCCTCATTACAATTATTGGTACATTATTTTACAAAAAAATGGTGAGGACTACTAACACAACTTTCTAGAACTATCATTCCACACCCCGACTAGAACTCGCTACATTCTCGCCTTCTGAGAAGAAAAATGGAATAAAAAGGAAAAGGGTGAGCTCAACTAGCCCGAAGAAATAATATTATGACTAAGATAATATAGAACAACTTATCGTTAGTCTTCAACAGGAAAAATCGATAAAATACAATGAGCAACAAGTTTCAAATTTCAATATTTGCGAAGGAAATAATAATTCATAGATGAGTTACGTGAGAGAATGAAATCTACTATAATCTATGAATTTAAAAGTCCATCATCAATATTTTATCCTATAGCATCAATCAATATTCATCTTGAATCAAATATTCATCTTTGCACTACTGTGCCAAAGATATTCATCGATCAGGTCATGTTCATCTCAACACATTTACATCTTTGCACTCTGAGCCAAAGATATTCATCAAAAATTCATTCATCTTTTGCTACATGAAGCCAAAGATATTCAAGAATATCATCATTTAGGATCGAGGAAAATGAAAAATATTTTAAAGAAAACGAATCCAGTGAAACAAAAGAAACAAAATATTAAGGACTCGTACTTTAAACAATCCGAGTTCAAAAATACTTCATAAATAGACATAGTGGAGTAAAATTCAAGAATGATCAAAACATGGATACAATCAAAGCTAGTATCCATAATAGATATTTCTGACAAAAATAAAAATTTAATTTTTCTGTGAATAGTACCGTATTCGTGAATAGTACCGTATACGTGAATAGTGCCGTATAAGTGAGTAGTAACCCCGACACTAAAAGACAAGAATTTCACAAGAAAAATCTTACCAGTAATTTGGCATAATGATATTAGAAGAAATAATATCATTTTAAAAAAATAACATCCCTTACCTCGAAAAGACGGTACTTCTAACTAGAATACTGGATATAGTGCTGAAGGGAACTTGCACCGTATAACAACACTCAAAGTATCAAAATACTCACAAGAATACGCTCGATAATATAGAGAGAGAAAGAGAGAGAGAAAACTTCAGTTTCTGGTGTGATTTTTAATTCTAACCTAAGCACCCTATTTATAGAAAATTGCTTAGAACACCAAAGCAGGAAATTTATTAAAATAATTTTATTTATTAAATATTCAAGCCCACCACCAAAGAATCTAAATTCAGCTCATTTACCACATATGTGGGATTGCAAAAAAACGTTTTTCTTGAATAAAACAATTAAAACTTCCAAAAATCAATTATTCCGGAACTTCGGAACTTCAATAATTCATAATAAATAGCCCTTTTATCAGAAAAAATCAAACATCGTGTCCTTTCCATAGGAAATTCCATTCTCTACAACTTTGCAGAAGAAAGTTTTTTCAAATTCCAAACAGAAATTGACCGAAATCCACAAATGAGCGATTTTACGGTATATAATAAAATTTCAATCAAGAAATGGGGTCCACAAACATGAAAAACATGTTTTAAATATTTATTTCAATAAAAATACTCTTCCTCCTTATTTATTCATATATCCCATATTTATTGTAAAAATATCACCATTATTATATTATTAAAATATAACAATTTATTTAAATGAATTATTTTATCGAAAAAGATAAAATATCAATTTTCAACAATTGTCACATAAAAAATTTTCTCCATCTATATCCACATAAAATAAATATTTTTCTTATCATATAAATCAATAATTAATTATTCACAAATAATATTACAGAATCACAATCTTCGCAACCAGTCATTCCTCAGAGCAGAGGAGCTTTCCAATAAGGATTTCTCCTTCTTGGCCAAGCAATTAGGTGACCAAACCTCTCCTTAGACAAGATTTCTAGACATTGCCAATAATGTTATCTAATAATATTATTCAAATAATATAAATTATTGATCCGATAATGGAAAATATTGTGTAATGACAATTATTGAAACAACAATAATATAAAATATCAACGTAGCAATTATTGAATCAATAAAATAAAATATTAAACAGTAATTACTGTAACAATTATTGAGTAGTGCCTTCTTACATAAGAATCAATAATTGGTGCAATACCGTGTGCTACTATGTTTTAACCACCGAGTATTCTCCGATAAAAATGAATATTTTATAACCACTTGCTTATTTGATATATTTGCGCATTTTACCCATAACTAACCACATTAATCAAATCAACCCTTACTATTTCAAGATAATAAATATAGGAAATTCAATTTCATTAATAATAAGTTGGGGTCTTACAACCCGGATCATCCTTTATGCATTTTTTTAATTAAAACGAAGAAGAAAAAATTATGGATTTATACCCTTGTAGATACGAGCTTCCACAGGTACAAGTTCAACTCTTACTTTCTTGTGATCTCCTTGAATCTCTGGGTTAGATTCCCTTCCTTTAATCAATGTTAGTCACCCAAGTGTAAGGCCTCTAGAGGTGATCCACCAAGGAAGAAGAATATTCAAGAAGAAGGGTGGTTTGGCTAAAACCCTAGTTTTCTTTCTCTGTAAAAAAAGGGGCGTACTCTCCAATAATTGGAATTACGTATATCTGATATCTGATATAAGACTCCTCTTATAAAGATATCAGTTGACCCTTTTAGGGTATTTGTTAGGTTTGCTAGAAACAAGAGCATGCAATTAAATCACATAAATAAAGCGGAAGCGATGTAAAAATGGATTTTAAAATTTCTTACAAACCATAAACCAAGATCGTTCTTGTGCTTAGATTATCAGTTAATAAAAAGAGTAGGAGAAACAAAATCATACCCATGAAGATTCGAGCTTCATCAAGAACGAGTACAACTCCTAATCCTTGTGCTCTCCTTGAATACGCGGGTTTGGTTCCTTCTTTTTATCAACGTCAACCACCCAAGCGTTTGACCTCTAGAGGTGATCCACCAAGGAAGAAGAAAGGTGTATTGGCTCATAAACTAGTTTTCTATCTGTATAGAAAAAAACGTACTCTCCAACTATTAGAATCTTGTATCTCACACCCTGATAACTAATATAAGACTCCTCTTATAAAGATATCAGTTAACTTATTTTAATATAATTAAAATAGAGTATTATTTAATTAATTAAACTCCTTTAATTAATTAGGCTCCTTAATCTAATTAGGGATAATTAATTAAACTCTTTTAATTAATTTGCCTCCTAATCTTATTATGAATAAATGAGAGTACTAATATTAAATTAATTCTCAAATTCTTTTAGAAATTAAAATAATAATAACTATAATAATATTAATAAGACTCCTCTTATTAATTTATATTTAATATTTTCAAAATAATAAATATTAAGCTATTTAATTTACTCTATCACAATAGATTAAATTAAATACACTTAATATATTATTACGCTTATGCCATTAACTTCTTAAATAATTATTCTTCCTTTTATGGTGTGACCCTTTAGGTTCTCCATATTAAATCGGTTGTGAATAAATCAATTAAAACAATTCTAATCTTTTTTAAATAAATAAATTAAACTATAAATTTATTTAAATAAATAATATTTATTCTATAATAGAGATAAGTCTCCCTAGCGATCAACGATTTTTCAGATAATATAGATTTCAAGATTAATCATAAAATAATCTTTGAGTAAATAGTTACCGTACAATTCAATCCTTCCACCATACAATGTCCCAATTAAATATAAGACATGGAATTACTGTCAAGTCTTATTTTATTTAATTATATGTATTTCGATTCTCAATTAATGCACAACTCCTAATGAATTCAAATTAGAAACTACTTTCTAATTTCATTCCACCTTGGCCAAGGATTCCTCGGTTGTCATATATCAAATCACATAGGACATATCTCTTCTTTTACTATAAGTGATAGATTCTTAATTGATAATTCATTATCTCCATATATAACTTATTACACCCAAGCATACCCTTTGATATACCCTAAGGGTCTTAAGGAATAAGTCAAAGTGTAAATCATTATATACAAGATACTATGATGAACGCAAGTCTAAGGACTACTTGTACTACTATCACTAGAAGAATTCTTATTGACATGCAAGTAAAACTCCATTAGGTATTCCTTAGCGAGTCACGTTCAGTGAACTTATTCTCCAATAAGCACCTACATACTTGCTTTAGTGTCTCTACACAAATAATCATGAGATCAATCATCATCATCCAATGAGCAAGCAACGTATGTAGCAATCTATCCGGATTCACTAATCCCCTTTTTAGTAATCCATTGATTGGGAACATTTTAGTTTTTAAGCTATCTAAGAATTTAGATCTCATTAGCATGATCTCATCATGATTCTAAAAGCATTGCTTAAAACTATTGGCTTATCACATATTATTAAAACAACATCATGTAGATAAATTAAATGCCTGTAGTAAATTAATACTTTTATTAATAAATAAATAAGATTAATTACAAAATATATGTTTTATCATCATACATGATTAGCTTGTATGCATACTACTTTCAATCTCCCACTTGCACTAAAGTCAATCGCAATGGTATCTCATACCCATATTCTCTAAGTGACGATCAAATTGTTATTGTGTTAGCACTTTAGTAAATGGATTTGCAATATTATCTTGAGAGTCCACTCACTCCAGGGTGACATCTCCTCTTTCAATAATCTCTCTAATCAAATGAAAGCGCCGCAACACGTGTTTAGAATTTTGATGAGACCTGGGTTCCTTAGCCTATGCAATAGCTCCGGTGTTGTCACAGAAAAAAGGTACTGATCCTCTAATGCTAGGAACCACATCAAGTTCGGTTATGAACTTCTTCATCCAAATAAACTCCTTTGCAGCTTCACCTGCAGCTATGTACTCTGCCTCCGTCAATGAATCAGCAACTATTTGTTGTTTGGAACTTTTCCAACTCACTGCACCACCATTTAAGGTAAACACATACCCCAAAATGGATTTACTATCATCTTGGTATGTTTGAAAACTTGAGTCTATGAAGCCCTCTAGTTTCAATTCAGACTCACCGTAAACAAGAAATACATCCTTAGTTCTTCTTAAGTACTTTAGGATATTTTCACTGCCTTCCAGTGTTCTTCTCCTGGATTCGACTGATATCTGCTTGTTACACTAAGTGCATGAGCAACATCTGGTATAGTACATACCATACCGTACATGATAGATCCTATTGTTGAAGCATAAGAAATCTTACTCATATGGTCTCTCTCCTCGGGTGTCTTTAGGGCCTGTTTCTTGGAGAGATATATTTCATGGCTCATCAGCATGAAACCACTCTTGGAATTTTTTATGCTAAGCCTCTTTAGCATCGAGTTAATGTACGTTCCTTGGGATAAGATAAACATCCTTTTAGATCTATCTCTATAGATCTTTATCCCCAAAATATAGGATGTTTCTCCCAAGTGCATCATGGAGAAGTGTTTAGATAACCAGATTTTAATTGATTATAACATAGGAATATCATTCCCTATCAGTAGTATACCATCAACATATAATATAAGGAATGAAATAGCGCTCCCATTAACCTTCTTGTATACACATGGTTCATCTTTTTTTTGATAAAATTAAACTATTTGATTGTCTCATCAAAATGGATGTTCTACCTACGAGAAGCTTTCTTCAATCCATAAATGGATCGTTGTAGCTTACAGACTTGATTTATTCTAACCATTGAAACAAATCCCTCTGGCTGTATCATATACACATTCTCCTCAAGTTTCCCATTGAGGAAGGTCATTTTCACGTCCATCTGTCGGATTTTATAGTCATGGTAAGTTGCAATCTCAAGCAAAATTCAAGTGGACTTGAACATTACTACTGGTGAGAAGGTTTCATCATAGTCAACTTCTTGTCTTTGTTTGAAACCTTTTTTGACCAGTCGGGCTTTATAGGTCTCTACCTTGCCGTTTGCTTTAGTCTTTCTTTTAAAGACCCATTTACACCCAATAGGCTTAATGCCTTCAGGTGGTGAAACCAAAGTTCATACTTGGTTTTCATACATGGAGTCCATCTCGAATTTCATGGCTTCTTTCCATTTCTATGAGTCTTTGCTACTCATAGCCTATTCGTAATTGAATGGATTATCATCATCTATGATTCATAACCTCATCGTCATCCTCTATGACAAATCCATACCTATTAGGTATCTTCGGTACTCTTCCAGATTTACGAATAGGGTGTGATACAGAAGGTATCTCTACTTGGACAGGTTCATCCATTTGATCTGTAGTGGTTTGTGGTCCTAAAATTTCTTCAAGATCTATTTTACTCCCACTGGACCCTTCAAAGATAAATTCCTTTTCTAAGAAGGCAGCATGTTTGGAAACAAACACCTTTTGTTCAGTAGGATTGTAGAAATAATATCCTAAACTTTCTTTAGGATATCCCACAAACGTGCACTTATCAGATCTTGTCCCAAGCTTATCATTCTGAAACCTTTTCACATAAGATGGACATCCCCAATTCTTAACATGCTTAAGACTAGGCTTCCTCCTTGTTCACATCTCATATTGAGTCTTAGGGATGAATTTCGAGGGAACCTTATTTAGTAGATATGTAGCCGCTTCTAGGGCATATCCCCAGAATGACACCGGAGGATCGATAAAACTCATCATGGAACGAACCATGTCCAACAGTGTTCGATTTCTCCTTTCAGATACACCATTCAACTGTGGTGTTCCTGGTTGAGTTCATTATAAGTTTATACCATTTTTTTAGACAATTGAGAAACTCACTGCTTAAGTATTCACCTCCTCGATCTGATCAAAGAATCTTAATACTCTTGCCAATTTTCTTCTCTACTTCACTTTTGAACTCTTTGAACTTTTCAAATGATTCGGATTTTTATTTCATTAAATAAACATATCCAAATCTTGAGTAATCATTAGTGAATGTAACAAAATAAGAATACCCTCCTCGTGCATTCGTTGTCATAGGTCCACATACATCTGTGTAAACCAATGCTAACAGCTCTGTAACTCTTTCTCCTTTTCCACTAAAAGGAGATTTAGTCATTTTTCCCATGAGACAAGATTCACAAGTTGGATATGATTCATAATCTGATACCTCTAAGAGCCCATCTTTATGCAACTTAGATAATCTTGTTTCATTAATATGATCAAGTCTACAGTGCCAGATAAGGGTATAATTAACATCATCTCTTTTCCTTTTCTTAGTTTGTTCAATTTGAAGTATATTTTCATGCAAGTCAAGTATGTAAAGTCCATTTCGAAAATTACCAACACCATATAAAATATTAATATTATAAATAGAACAACTATTGTTCTTTATTATAATGTCAAAACAATCCATATCCAATACAGATATTGAAATAATGTTTCTAATAAGTGACGAAACAAAATAAAAATTATTTAATCTAATGGACTTGCCCGTAGGCAGTGCTAAACAATAATTCTCTACAGCTAATGCAACAACCTTTGCTCCCTTTCCCACTCATAGAATGACCTCATCCTTGCTCAGCTTTCTACTTTTGACCAGTCCCTGTATATTATTACATATGTGAGAACTAAAGCCGGTATCCAATACCCAAGTGGAAGATTGACTCTCAGAAAAATTATTTTCAATCATAAATAAACCTTGATTAGGATTCGAAGCTAATCCAAGCTTCTTCTACTTTTTATCTGCAAGATAATCCTTGTAATTCCTCTTCTAGTGGCCCGGCTTGTTGTAATGAAAGCAAATTTCTTTGCTAGTTGGATCAAGTTTCTTTTAATCCTTCACTTTCACTTTACCCTTAGCGTTCTTGGATTTCTTCTTTTCAGAAGATACCTTGGGTCTCTTCATTTACTTGGAAGAATCATCCACTATTAAGACATAGTCCTTCTTGGATGGGAAGTGACCTTCAGTGGTTTTCAACATGTTAAGTAATTCACGCAGGCGGACATCTAACTTATTCATGTGAAAATTCATAAGAAATTGTGAGGTGTCCGGGAGTGACTGCAATACTAAATCTTGACTCAACTCCCCATCCATGACGAACCCAAGTTATCCAAGATGTTCAATCAGATTGATCATCTTTAGAACATGAGTCTTAGCAGTAGTGCCCTCGATCATCCGAGATCGGAAGAGCTCCTTAGATATTTCATATCTAGCAGTCATACTTTGCTCACCATACAACTCTTGCAGTTGCAGTAACATAGTAGGAGCATTCATGGTTTCATGCTGACGCTGAAGCTCATTACTCATGGATGCGAGCATGATGCATTGAGCCATAGATGCATCATCTTGCCACTTTTTAAAAGTAGCAATCTCTTCCTCAGATGCTGACTCTGCAACATTTGCAGGTACGGGTGAATTTAAGACAGAATAAATCTTTTCAATATTGAGAACAATTCTCAAATTCCTTAACCAGTCCATGTAATTCGGTTCGGTCAGTTTGTTAGCATCAAATATGCTACGCAGTAATGAATGTGACATTTTCAAAATTCTGCATGTAAAAATACAATATTTTAGCATACATACATTCATTTAATTAATTTATTTTACCAAAATAATTTAGGTCTTGTGACACCCTCAAATCCGGGTACTCCATTCCCACAGGATTTGGTGCTCACTTTCCACAATATTTACATCTAACTACCCATATCAAGGATTAAAACATAATTTAAATAATTAAAATAATAATCCTCCCCATTAAAGGGTTACATCATCTTAAAATAAATCTCAGGTAATCTAACCTTAAACTATTACATAAGTCTGCGGCATACATCACAAAATAATTTTAGACTCATATTATAAGTTCAATAAATAAAATTAAGCAGGTCTTCATCATTTGGACATCTTGCCCTTACCTTTGCTAGAAGACGGCCCATCAACTTTCTCAACTTTAGCTGCAGTGTTAAATGCAAGAGTGAGTAATTCAACTTTAGCTGCAGTGTTAAATACAAGAGTGAGTAAATAATTGCTCACTAATATAAAGAATGATAAGAGTAACAACATAAGGCTAAGCATTGAATGCTGAATAATAGAGAACTTGTTCTACGAATCAAGAATAGAAAACAAGCTGAGGATTTACATCTGAGGGTCTTTAAGACCATGAACTATGTCCCGAGGTTATTATGTATTTCTACTTCAACCTTTAACAGTCCTTAGACGATACAGAACTTACCTTTCGTACTTAGGGGGATCAACCCTTTGTACCATGTATTGTGCACAAATATCTAAACGCTAACGCGTACATAAACCCTTATATTAGGGTTATTCATCTCAGTCTGACTTTAGGATTTCTGCACTAAAGAAAGTTTAGTTTGGAATAGCTTAACATTGATTCTAGAATTTTAGAACACTCATCAATTATGGATTAGTTCAACCAACAAAGGTTTATTTGCTATTTGAACGTTTAATCTTAATAACATAAGTTTGAACAACAATAACTAAGTCGAAGATTGAATATCAACAATTTACGATTAAATAGACATGGTATATACAAAGTGTTACATCCAAAGGAATTAGAAAATTTCATTTGAAATAATGAACTTGAATAGTTTATGCTTTGAAGAGCAAGAAATAAAAGTTAGGGACTTGCTCAATGTAAAAGAATTAGAATACAACAGCTTGCATAATCGTAAACATGGTAGAACCACAGAATTTACTCAGCATAAGATTAAGGTTTAGGAAACTTGCCTCGTGTGTAAGTTACACAATTACTACCAACGTTCACCAAATACCCTACACATACCATTAAGATCACAATACCAATTAGTTATATTAACACTAACTTCATTGGTTTACTTTTCATTTTTTAGTCAAATCTACAATCTTTAACTTAAGACTTGATTATCCTAATCATTCACGTACCACGAATCTGAACTCTCAATTATATTTTAGTACACGACATGGTGATTTCAAAGCAACTACAATTCCCATGACATCTCATCACGGACCTTCACAACTTATTAATTCATAATCTATAATTTCAATGTTGTGATTACAATATATTATTACAGCTTATAACATGTTTTAAGTTCCTTTATAATCATTAAAGTAGGTTAAGTTAACATTTCCCAACTATACTGTTAACAGCTCATTATTGGGCTTGATCGACCACCACTGTGCCGGCCGTGCCGCACATGGCAACCCTTTCGAATCATGGCCACAAGGCAAAGACACTGAATAAGTTTTCGGAAACATGATTATCGCGGCGCCCCCAAAATAGGTATATAACACCCATTCTGAGTCGCCAAAAAAATTGTACAGAAAAAACTACAACTTTATTAATACAATTGTCGTACAAAGTACGACAACACTTAAACTGTGGGTTTAAATACAAATATTGTCTTCTAGGCAATATCCACACCCAAATAAGTCCTCATTACAATTATTGATACATTATTTTACAAAAATGGTGAGGACTACTAAGACAACTTCTAGAACCATCATTCCATACCCCGACTAGTACTCGCTACATTCTCGCCTCCTGAGAAGACAAATGGAACAAAAAGGAAAAGGGTGAGCTCAACTAGCCCAGTAAAGAATATTATGACTAAGATAATATAGAACAAATTATCATTAGTCTTCAACAGGGAAAAATCTGATAGAATACAATAGACAAACAAGTTTTAAATCAATATTAAATGAAAATAATAATTCATAGAAGAGCTACGTGGAGAATGAAATCTACTATTGTCTATGAATTTAAAAGTCCATCATCAATATTTTATCCCTGTAACATCAATCAATATACATCTTAAGTCAAATATTCATCTTTTACTCTGAACCAAAGATATTCATCGATTAGTCATGTTCATCTCAACACTGTACATCTTTGCACTACGGGCTAAAGATATTCATAAAAAAATCAACCATCTTTGCACTTCTGGGCCAAAGATATTCAAATAATATCATCATTTAGGGTGAGGATGATGAAAAATATTTTAAAGGAAACGAATCCAATGAAATAAAAGAACAAATAATAAGGATTCGTACTTTAAATAGTCCAAGTTCAAACTTCATAAATAACCATAGTGAAGTAAAATTCAAGAATGATCAAAACATGGATACAATCAAAACTAGTATCCATAATAGATATTTTGGACAAAAAATGAAAATTTAATTTTTCTGTGAATATTGTCGTATTCGTGAATAGTGTCGTATATGTGAATAGTAACCCTGACACTAAAAGACCAGAATTTCACAAGAAAAATCTTACCAATATTCTGGCATAATGATATTAAAAGAAATAATATCATTTATAAAAAAAATAACATCCCTTACCTCGAAAGAATAGTACTTCTGGCTGGAATACTGGATATAATATTGAAAGAAACTTGTACCGTATAGCAACACTCAAAGTATCAAAATACTCACAAGAATACGCTCGATAATATAGAGAGAGAAAACTTTAGTTTCTGGTGTGATTTTCAATTCTAACCTAAGCACCTTATTTATAGGAAATTGCTTAGAACACCAAAATAGAAAATTTAATAAATATTATTATTATTTTTCTAAAACTTCCTACGCACACTTTTCTTAGTCAAACATCAGCCACACATGTAGCCCACCTCACAAAAACGTTTTTCTCAAATAAATCATTTAAAACTCCAAAAAATCAATTATTTCGGAACTTCGAAACTTCAATAATTCATAATAAATAGCCCTTTTATTAGAAAAATTCAAATCTTATGTCCATTCCATAGGAAATTTAATTCTCTACAACTTTGCAGAAGAAAGTTTTTCCAAATTCCAAACAGAAATTGGGCGAAATCCACATACGGATGATTTTACAGGCTATAATCAAATTTCAGTCAAGAAATGGGGTCCACAAACATGAAAAACATGTTTTAAATATTTTTAGTAACAAAAATACTCTTCCTCCTCATATACTCATATATCCCACATTCATTGTAAAAATATCACCATTATTATATTATTATAAAATAATAATATATTTAAATGAATTATTTTATCAAAAATAGATAAAATATTTATTTTCAAAAATTGTCACATTAAAAATTTTCTCCATCTATATTCACGTAAAATGAATATTTTCCTCATCATATAAATCAATAATTAATTATTCACAAATAATGTTAAAGAATCACAATACTGACAACTAGGCAATTTTCAGGAAAGAGGGGGCTTTCCAATAAGGATTACTCCTTACTGGCGCGCAATTAGGTGACCAATCCTCTCCTTAGACAGAACTTTCTAGACATTGCCAATAATGTTATCTAATAATATTATTCAAGTAATATGAATTATTGCTCCGATAATGGAAAATACTGTGTAATGACAATTATTGAAACAACAATAATATAAAATATCAACGCAGCAATTATTGAATCAATAAAATAAAATATTGAAAAGTAATTACTGTAACAATTATTGAGTAGTGCCTTCTTACGTAAGAATCAATAATTGGTGCAATACCGCAGTGTCTTCTTGTATTTTTAATCACGGAGTATTTCAACAATTAATTGGTAACAACTACGACGTTATTTATAAACAACTTATATTTGTCGTTTTCTTCATCCAATCACTTTTCATTATGGGGCCCACACAAAATTTACATCGTCGTCTGACGAATATTCCCAACAATGAGAATATTCAATGACCAAACGAATATTCCCGAATAACAATGAATATTTTATAACCACTTGCTTATTTGAAATATTTAGCATTTTACCCATAACTAACCACATTAATCAAATCAACCCTTACTATTTCAAAATAATAAATAGAGAAAATTTAATTTCATTTATAATAAGTTGGGGTCTTACAACCTCCCCTCCTTATGAAATTTCATCCTCAAAATTGACGTACATACATAGTGTTTCGAAAAGGTGAGGATACCTTGCTTTCATTTTCGTTTCCAACTCCCAGGTCATTTCCTCAATAGCATGGTTTCTCCACAAAACTTTTACTTGTGGTATGACCTTTTGTGCGAAGGACATGCTCCTTCCTATCCAAGATCTTGACAGGTACCTCTTCATACATTAAGTCTTCGGCTATTTCGTCCGGTTCTAACTCAATAACGTGGTTCGGATCTTTCACATATTTACGAAGCACAGATATATGAAAAATATTATGAACACGAGACATACTTGAAGGTAACGCGAGTCTATAGGCTACATTTTCTACTCGGTCAAGAATCTGAAATGGACCAATAAATCATGGATTGAGCTTTCCTCTCTTCTCAAATCTTGTTACTCCCTTCCATGGAGCTACACGCAACAATACATGATCCCCAACACTAAATTTCACTTCCTTTTGATGAAGATCCGCATAACTCTTTTGTCGATCATGTGTCGTTTGTATATGTTGTCGAATCATTTGGATCTTTTCCGTAGTCATACGTACCAACTTGGGTCCCAACAATGTTGCTTCACCCACCTCATCCCAACATATTGGAGAGCGACACTTTCATTCATATAATACTTCAAACGGAGCCACACCTATACTTGCCTGATAACTGTAGTTGTAGGAGAATTCCACCAATGGTAAATACTTATCCCAACTCCCTTTGAAGTCTAGGACAAAGAGTCTTAATAGATCTTCAAGAGTTTGGATAGTCCTCTCTGATTGTCCGTCCATTTGAGGATGGTATGCCGAACTGAATCGTAAATTCGTGCCCATAGCTTTTTGCAAACTAACCCAAAATCATGAAGTAAATCTTGGGTCACGATCCGAAACTATGGAAACTGGTATGCCATGCAATCTCAGAATCTCATTTACGTATATACGAGCAAGACGTTCAAGGGAATAAGTCTCCCTTATCGGTAAGAAATGAGCAAACTTGGTTAATCTATCAACAATAACCCAAATAGCATTTATGCCTTGAGAAACCGTGGGAAGACCCGTATCGAAATCCATGGTAATGTGTTCCCACTTCCATTTCGGAATCTCAAGTGGTTGCAATGGACCCTTAGGCACTTGATGTTCTGCCTTTACACGTTGACAAGTTAAACACCTCGAGATAAACTTTTCAATCTCTCTCTTTATATTGTTCCACCAAAATGTATGTCGAAGATCATGATACATTTTGGTACTTTCAGGATGGATTGCAAACGGTGTATTGTGTGCCTCCATCATGATCTTGTTCTTCAAATCAGTCGTTAGGAACACAAAGTGGAGGTGGACTCAAGTATTCCTTCTTCATTGATTCTTGCTTACGGAATAGCACCTTCTTGTACTTTCTTCTTCACATACGCATCACTTCAAGATTACGTGGCTTGAGCAAATTTAACTTTATCGATTAAAGTTGGTTCTATGTGTATACTTGACATCATCGCATGGGTCCCCAAAGTCTTCAATTCAATCTTCATCTTTTTGTAAATCACACAAAATGGGCCTTTATGTTGACAACATCGCACTCTTTCCCGCATATGATCTTCTACTCGGTAGCGTTCACTACCACGCGTTAAACTTTTCGGGATGGTATTAAATAGTGTGGTCATAATCTTTCAACATTTCGAAATAACGTCGTTCTTGCATGTTGAGTTCCTTTTGGGTGAAGAAATATTTGAGGCTTTTATGGTGCGAATATATCTCCACTTTCTCCCCATATAGATAGTGCCTCCAGATCTTTAGCACGAAAACCACTGCTGCCAACTCTAGATCATGAGTAGGATAATTCCTCTCATATTCTTTAAGTTATCGCGAGGCATAGGCTATGACTTTCCCATGTTGCATGAGAACACATCCTAACCCTTTGCCCGAAGCATCGATGTAGATAACAAATCCATCCGAACCAGATGGTATTGTCGAGCAGTCTTAAAATGAGTCTCCTCTTGAGCTCTTGGAAACTCTTCTCGCATTCCTCGCTCCATACGAATTTATATCTTTCCGAGTCAGTTGAGTTAATGGAGTAGCGATTCGAGAAAACCCTTCCACGAATCTTCGATAATAACCAGCTAAGCCCAGAAAGCTACGAACTTCGGTCACCGTCTTCGGTTGCTCCCAACTTTGTATTGCTTCAATTTTTGCCAGGTTAACAGATACTCCATGTTTTGACACCACGTGCCCAGGGAATGCTACTTCCTCAAGCCAGAACTCGCATTTCTTCAACTTGGCATAAAGCTTATTTTCACGAAGCCTTTGGAGTATCAGCTTCAAATGGTGTTCATGCTCTTCACGACTTTTGGAATATATGAGGATGTCATCAATAAAGACAACAACGAACTGATCCAAATATTCCTTAAATACTGTGTTCATCATATCCATGAAAGTCGCAAGAGCATTAGTCAATCCAAAAGACATGACTAAGAATTCATAATGCACGTACCAAGTTCTGAAGGCAGTCTTTGGGATATCCTCAGTTCTAATCTTCAGCTGATGATATCCAGAATGAAGATCGATCTTTGAAAAGAATTGTGCTCCTTGCAACTGGTCAAACAGGTCATCAATACGAGGTAGCGGATACCTATTCTTGATAGTGACATGGTTCAATTCCCGGTAGTCAATACAAAGTCGCATACTCCCATCTTTCTTATTTACTAATAAAATAGGAGCACCCCAAGGAGATGTACTAGGACGAATGAAACCAATGTCCAATAACTCCTGTAGTTGGACATTTAACTCCTGAAGTTCAATAGGAGCCATTCAATATGGGATTTTAGAAATGGGCTTTGTACGGGTTCAAGATCAATAAAGAATTCAACTTCACGTTACGGGGTAGGCCGGAAGTTCTTGAGAAAACGTCGGAAATTTACTAACAACAGAATATTATTCAAATCTGACGTGTCTTTATTCAAATCCATAACATGGGCTAAGAAAGCTTGACATCCGTTTTTCAATAAACGAATAGCTTTATGACTTTATATGACAGTGATTGATTTCAGTGGTTTAGTTTCTTGAATTCGTACAACAGGTTGGTTAGGAATATGAAAACTAACAACCTTACGAAAATAATCAATTTTGGTATGATGAGTAGTTAACCAATCAATTCCTAAAATCACATCAAAAGAAAGTATCTTTAAAGAGATAAGGTCAACAGGTAATGTGATGGTACCAACTTGGATCAAATAAGATTTATAAAAAGTGGATGTAATGAAAGTTTCTCCTAACGGAGTCTCCACAGATAAGTCAAAGTGTAATTTCTCCGGAGTTAAGTTTAAACGTTGAGCATAAGAAGGAAAGATAAATGAATGGGTAGCACCGGTATCTAGTAAGGTATAAACTTCACAAGAATTTATGATTAGCTTACCCGTGATCACCTCGTTTGGGTTCCTCACATTTTGACCAATCACGACAAACGCTCTTTCAGGAACCGTTGACTTTGAATTTTCTGGGATAGCCTTTTGAGTCACCATCCCTGCTGGACTTGGTTTTGCTACAGTACAATCTTGAGCGATATGTCCTTCCTTTCAACAATTATAACATACCTTAAACTATTGTGAGTAGTTTGGACTGATATGTCCCTCTTTTCCGCATTTATAGCATACAACCGGTGGTCGTTCTCCTCCCTTAGAACCAGTTGATGCTGGTGCTGACGTCTTCACATTGTCGTTGTTGTACCTTCTCTTTTTAAAATCTCCTCCCGAATCGCTTCTTCTATTATCATGGCCATGATTACCACCAGAGTGGTTGCTGCTCTTGTCCGCATTTTTCTTTCCCCGCTGATTATCGTTGTTACGATGGCCATTTGTCACCGGTATGACCACAGTTGTGGTCCCTCGGTTGAGCGTTGCTTGTTATCTCGCTCTAATAATTGAGCCATGTTGACAACATCCTAATATAGAAAACTTATGAGAAATGAGATATTGGCGTATGTCGGGTTTCAAACCTCTCGAAACATTCGCGTCATCGTTCCTCATTCTCCACCAAATGAGGTGCAAACCTAGATAACTCATGAACTTCACCTCGTCTGGGACACCGTCGTGTTGTTCTGCTCCAGTCTAATAAAATCTACCTCCTTCGTATGATGAATACTTTCGGAAAGTACTTGTCATTGAACGATTCTGAAACGTCTCCCAAGACATCTTTGAGTCTTGGCCGGATGGATGCGCTTCACATTCCCACCGATGTATGCTTCGTTACGGAACATAAAGGTGGCGAATGGAACCTTCTGTTCCTTCATGCATCCCAAGACATCAAATATCTTGGTAATTTGCTTGACCCACGTCTTCGCCTTAATCAGATCCGGTTTTCCCCAGAATTCTGGTGGTCCCAACTCTTTCAATTGTTTGGTTGTGACAAACCGTGCGTTGCTATCATTTCCACTTGTATTTTGTACACGAGTCTCCTTCGTCTGATTTTGCATGAACTGCAAAAAGCTTCTAAACATTTCGTTGTTCATTGTCTGATCAGTGGTGTTGTTTACAGGAGGAACATTGTCGGCCTGTTCCACGTTCTCCTCATTGGTGAGTACAGGCGTCTCCACGGCCTCATGTACTCCACTATTAACATTCTCAGTTGCCATTCTCAAATACTGCCATAAAACAAGGGTTAATTAAAGAAATTAACATATCACATAATATTCATATATTCTGACCAACCAACAAATAAGCTTAGGTAGGACACACTAGCGAAGGATTTACTCGTCTCTCCCCTCCTAGTTCTATTCCTCGATCTCCGCCAGAGATCATATCCCTAAGCTCTGATACCAAGCTGTGGCGCCCCCAAAATAGGTATACAACACCCATTACGAGTCGCCAAACACATGGTACAGAAACAACTACAACTTTATTAATACAATTGTCGTATAAAGTATGACAACACTTAAACTATGAGTTTAAATACAAATGTTGTCTTCTACACAATATCCACACCCAAATAAGTCCTCATTACAATTATTGATACATTATTTTACAAAAATGGTGAGGACTACTAAAACAACTTCTAGAACCATCATTCCATACCCATTGACTAGTACTATTTACATTCTCGCCTCACGAGAAGAAAAATGGAACAAAAAGGAAAAGGGTGAGCTCAACTAGCCCGATAAAGAATATTATGACTAAGATAATATAGAACAAATTATCGTTAGTCTTCAACAGGGAAAAATCTGATAGAATACAATAGACAACAAGTTTTAAATCAATATTCGCAGCGAAAATAATAATTCATAGAAGAGCTATGTAGAGAATGAAATCTACTATTATCTATGAATTTAAAACTCCATCATCAATATTTTATCCTTGTAACATCAATCAATATACATCTTAAGTCAAATATTCATCTTTGCACTTCTGGGCGAAAGATATTCATCGATTGGTCATATTCATCTCAACACATATACATCTTTGCACTACGAGCCAAAGATATTCATAAGAAAATCAACCATCTTTGCACTACAGGCCAAATATATTCAATAATATCATCATTTAGGACTGAGGATGATGAAAAATATTTTAAAAGAAACAAATCCAGTGAAACATAAGAACAAATAATAAGAATTCGTACTTTAAACAGTCCAAGTTCAAAAATACTTCATAAATAACCATAGTGAAGTAAAATTCAAGAATGATCAAAACATGGATACAATCAAAGCTAGTATCCATAATAGATATTTTGGACAAAAAAATAAAAATTTAATTTTTCTATGAATATTGTCGTATTCGTGAATAGTGTCGTATACGTGAATAGTAACTCCGACACTAAAAGACCAGAATTTCACAAGAAAAATCTTACCAATATTCTGGCATAATGATATTAAAAGAAATAATATCATTTATAAAAAAAATAACATCCCTTACCTCGAAAGAATAGTACTTCTAGCTGGAATACTGGATATAATGCCGAAAGAAACTCGTACCGTATAGCAACACTCAAAGTATCAAAATACACACAAGAATACGCTCGATAAAGAGAGAGAAAGAGAGAGAAAACTTTAGTTTCTGGTGTGATTTTTAATTCTAACCTAAGCACCTTATTTATAATAAATTGCTTAGAACACCAAAGCAGAAAATTTAATAAATATTATTATTATTTTTCTAAAACTTCCTACGCACACTTTTCTTAGTCAAACATCAGCCACACATTATCCCACCTCATAAAAACGTTTTTCTCAAATAAATCAATTAAAACTCCAAAAAATCAATTATTTCAGAACTTTGGAACTTCAATAATTCATAATAAATAGCCATTTTATCAAAAATATTCAAATCATATGTCCATTCCATAGGAAATTTAATTCTCTACAACTTTGCAGAAGAAAGTTTTTTCAAATTCCAAACAAAAATTGGCCGAAATCCACATACGGATGATTTTACATGCTATAATCAAATTTCAGTCAAGAAATGGGATCCACAAACATGAAAAACATGTTTTAAATATTTTTAGTAACAAAAATACTCTTCCTCCTCATATACTCATATATCCCACATTCATTGTAAAAATATCACCAATATTATATTATTATAATATAATAATATATTTAAATGAATTATTTTATCAAAAAAAAGATAAAATATTTATTTTCAACAATTGTCACATTAAAAATTTTCTCCATCTATATCCACGTAAAATAAATATTTTCCTCATCATATAAATCAATAATTAATTATTCACAAATAATATTACGAATCACAATCTCGACCAACCGTGTTCTAGGAAAGAGGGGCTTTTCAATAAGGATTTCACCTTCTTGTGACGCGCAATTAGATGACCAATCATCTCCTTAAATAGAACTTTCTAGACATTGCCAATAATGTTATCTAATAATATTATTCAAATAATATGAATTATTGCTTTGATAATGGAAAATATTGTGTAATGACAATTATTGAAACAACAATAATATAAAATATCAACGCAGCAATTATTGAATCAATAAAATAAAATATTGAACAGTAATTACTGTAACAATTATTGAGTAGTGCCTTCTTACGTAAGAATCAATAATTAGTGCAATACCGTGTGCTACTGTATTTTAACCATGGAGTATTTCAACGGTATTACTTGCAGTAACAACTACTGTAGTTATTTATAAACAACTTATACTTGTCATTTTTTCTTCATCCAATCGCTTTTTATGGGGCCCACACAAAGGTCACATTGGTCGTCATTTAATATTCCCGACAAAGTGAAGAATATTCAATGACCAAACGAATATTCCCCAACAATAATGAATATTTTATAACCACTTCCTTATTTGAAATATTTGCGCATTTTACCCATAACTAACCACATTAATCAAATCAACCCTTACTATTTCAAAATAATAAATAGAGGAAATTTAATTTCATTTATAATAAGTTGGGGTCTTACAATTACAGTCTTTGTTCTAAGCCAAAAATCCCAATTTCTTTACCCAATACCCAATTAACCAAACCCAAATGGTTGTAAGCTTTATAAACTCAAAACAAATTATTTATAAAGAAATACTAACATCACAAACCACATTGTAGATGACTAAAAATCATGTTTTTGCTATTTTCTTCAATTTCAACATATTTAGTAATTTCAATCACCAAACCTTAAATTCTTAACTAATTGACATCATTCCAACTACGTTGTTTTCGTTTCTTGATGTACTAACACAATCTACAACCAATTTACCGATTCTATCAAGGATTGAACATCAAATTTTGGACTCAATTAAGCCATTTTACACACATATACACACTGTTATTAGAGTATTCTTCTTTAAACCCAATTTTTATGAATTCGATCACTAACATAGGATTATAGATGCCAACTAATAGGTAAAAACAAGGTTATACATACATAAAATCAATATCTTAAACAACAATTCAACAAAATCCCAATTTCAGAGAATGAATGTGACACCCCCAAATTCGAGTTACCTGACCCCCCGAGTTTGGTGCTCACGATCCACAATATAATAACATCTAACTACCCATTCATTGATGAATATAAACTTATATAACACTAATTAATAGGTTAACAACATCATCCCAGGTCATCTAACCTTAACATTACAAACGTACCCTTTAGATATACAGAAAGGGTTTACAAAACATCATAGTAAATATGCTTAACATAAACTACTCCAGCACTATGCCTTTGCCTTTGTTCTTCTTAGTCCCGCTGGCCTCATCGTTCCTAACTAAAATATTTTATTTAGCAAGGATGAGCAACAAGTTTTCCCCGCAAGTTAAAATATACAATAAATGATATATATCATGAATAGAAGAGTCTAAAACTTATAGAACTTGACAACAATCAAACGATTTGAAGTAGCGAAATAATAATTCAATCTCAATAATAAAACTTTCTCCCATTTCATCTTGAATAACATATCGAGAGATGAAAGAGTAAAATTCTTTCAAAGATTCAATAATATTCAATTGAATAAGAAGAATTAACAATCTTTTGACAATATTCAATAAAGTGGGATATACCAAATTTCATCTTTGAGTGATCACAAAGGATCATGAACTAATAAAGGAATCATTTAGTTATTAAAATTAAATTACCACAAGAATATAAATTAGTTATAAAAACTAAACTATACTCTTCTGCAAGTACGTGGAGCGGCCAACTCCTTTGTACCCTATATTATGCATAATACTCAATAATAGCGCATAGGTCAATTTACGACATTAAAATTTGTTCATCTCAGTCTTACTTCACGATTATGTACCACAAAAATATGGTTTGGATTACTTTTAAAGAAATACTATGATTTCAATAATTAATAACAATACTAATCTAGACGAAACCAATGGCATAGATCTTTCAATAACAATTCAGTTCATAATAAATAGAACATTTCATGCTTTAGCAAATATTAGTCTCGCCAAAACAATTAGCTGAGACATGATTTATAAATAGTTCAAATAATAGAACAAGAATCAATTGCACTACGTGCAAATTACAACAATCATTATAGATGTGAATAACTATCAATAATTATTCACTACCATGCTTGAAAAATAGTAACTCAAGTTGAGTTAGGAAACTTGCCTGATTCATTGACTACTGCTACGCAATTTAAGTTAACTTCTTTTGTAAGACCTATCATTGATAAGATCGATCTCTTAATTAGCATCACATATCTTACTCATAGCAATTTAACATGAAATCACATAACCAATCATTAGTGAGTACACTATACTATCTTAGACTTAACACTTACGCGTTCATTTATAAGTTCGTAATATAACTTGACAAACTATTTATGAACTCAGTCGACTTAATATATCATTTCAGTTTCTATTTTAGCAAGCTAAAACAAACTGACTTCTCTTCCTGACATTTCAGTTTCCCTTTTCAGCAACTTGAAATTTTCATTTCGGGAAGCTGAAATACAGTATTCATGAAAATATGAAATCAGCTTATTATTATTTTAATCTTTTGGCCAATCATATATACATATATTCCATACACAAAAAGTATTTTTCTGGAAATTTTCAACTCCCTTAAGTATTTTTCAAAAATAAATTTTTAGTTAATTCCTTAAGAAATTAGCTACCTCGTGCTTAACTCCAGAAATTTCCAACTCTTTCCGGGATCTTACACATGTTAACGTGAGCCTCCAGTTTAAATTTTGTGGCCATCGAAGTTATAGAACTCCGGTTATAGCATTTTTCGTCAGAAAATCACAAAAATTGAAATAGTCATAACTTGGTCATTTTAAGTCGGAATGAGATCATTTTTGGACAGGAAGTACTTTATACCATATTTTTTCATGTCTCAAAAGTCCGGAATTTATTTCACAATTTAAGTGGCCAAAACAGCCCTTACAAAATTTTGTACAGTAGTTTTTTCTCCTTTTTCACTTTTCCGTGCTTTGTTAAAAATAGAACATACGAAAATCTACAACTCTTTTTTCAGTGATTCCACTTGGAGATGTTAGAAAACTTATCATAGTATCCTTCTAAATTTTTCCAGAATTCTTGAATGTCAGAAAAATGACAAAACTACCCCTACCCTTGACTGTCCAAAGCAGTCTATTTTTCATTAAAAGACACAAAACTGTTTTTGCTAAAATAGTCATAACTTTTTCGTTTTAAAACATTTTTAGGCGATTCTTGAGCCCACACGAAGCTAACTTCCGGGACTACAAATTTTATTCTTTGACCTTTTCCAAATTCTAAACACAGAATTCCAAAAATTCCGTGTAAAGTGACTGACCCGAGTTTGTTTTCCAGTTTTGATGCTACTACTTTGAAATATCATAACTCTCTCCTCTGAAGTCGGATTTAGTCCGTTCTAGAGTCTATAGAAAGTTTATTCAGTGTACTACAATATCCCAAAGGCCCAAAAAATATTGGGCATTCTAGCTAACCTCGAATTTTCTATTTAGGGACAGCAGTCACTAGCTTTTCTAAGCTTTATAAAAACTGTTTTACTTTTCTTTCTTTGGATCAAACTTTTAACACCTAAAATGGTTAGATCTACACATAACACACTCTAAAACAAGTAGATCAAGAGTTTTAAAGTTCAAAACATAAGTTCTTTATTTCATCATATTATTAAATAAAAATACATAAACTAAGTGTTTAGGGTTTATACATGTTTCCCTTTTGGGTTTTTCTCCTTCTTCTTGTTCTTGCTAGGTGGAGCTCTAAGTCATGAACCAAAGATACTCTTGTAATTCTCTCTAATAATTTATTTTTCTTTCCTTATCTATTTAGAATGAGATGGAAAAATTTATTTGTAAAATAGATGAGGGATATTTATAGTAGGAGAAATGCATACATATAACATATGTATGTATATATAAAATCTTCCAAAATCCCTTCCATATCTCTTTCATATCTTTCCATATCTCTCTCATATCTTTCCATATCTCTTTCATATCTATCCAATATCTTTTCTCTTTCTCTCTCCTATCTCTACAAATCTTACAAATCTCTCCAAATCTTAGCATATCAAATCATATCTTACCAAATATCTCTATATCTTTTCATATCTTCCAAATATTTAGCAAATCTATGAAAATAACATGTGCTTATTTTCTCACCCCTTGGGCTAAATGTTGGACCAAACCTTTACTTTTTTGGGCTCTCTAATAAATGTTTTGGGCCATGTACAAAATATCATAGTCCAATATATTTAATTGTTCTTAAATTAATTAACTACAAGTCTCATGTTTAAATAAACACTTGGGCTACAAATTAATTCTTTGGGCCTTAAAATCAACTTAGTTCTATACTTATTAATTTTTATTCATTCCCCATTATTTAATTAGGGTTCCTTTTCACACATTAGTAAGTTAATTTCTTACTCATATATCTTTAATTTCATAACCCAATTAGACTTGTTATTCTTAGGTTATAAAATTAATTAATTAAGATTTATAAAATAAATCTCTTAGGATTAGTATATCTTTTTAAATACCAACATTCTCTTAAATTATAACCCATTAGGTTATTTAATTATCATACCTAATATATGTATTAGGTTACATAACTTCATTCGTCATCTCTTTACTAAATAAATGTATACACATTATATAATACATATTTACTCAATCACGTACATAATTCACATATGTCCTAACATATTTCCCCTAGTTTATTAACATATTAGCCCAAATTAACTTAATAAATTATAAACACATACATACTCATCTCAATAATCAATTACTTAAGGATTGTAAATCCTTTTAATTTAATAATCAAGGCTAACATTCTAGCTATGTTAATTTCTTACATAACTTTCATTACTCTTCCTTGAAAATGATTAAGTATACTTCTTAGTTAATAAATTAACTATCTAACTTAATTATTATATACACTTATATGATTCAAGTACTTTCTTTTCTTTTCTTTTTTTTCGAAAAATTTGAATTATGTGAAATTCTGGGTTCTCACATTAAAAATTACAAAATGATAAATTAGAATTAGGGGTAGATTATACCTTAATCCTTTGTTTTGCAAGATGATGTTAACAAAGTTCTAGCAATCCTTCCTCTGATTCTCTCTTGTTCTTCTTCTCTCTCAAATCCTCTAACACTCTGAGTTTTCTTAGTTAGCCTTTAGGAAAATAATACGTGTAAATATAAACTGGCTCTCCCACCTACGTCGGGTAAAAAACTAATAGGCTACACCAGTTAGATTAAACCAAAGGCCACAAGGCCTTGTTTGGCTACACTTAGTTTAGATTTCTAATTTATTTTTATAACATTTATATTATATAGTTCCACTTGTCATACTTTTATTAGTTTAATTTATGTTTTTACAATTATAATTATAATTTCCATTATAATTATTTTTATACTTAACAAATTATTACACATTTAATTTAGTTATTAAATTAAACTAGAACATCATTTTATTTATTTTAATTATTTTCTTAAATACCAAACAATCTATTTAATTTAATTATTTCATTAAATTAAATCTTTAAATAATAAAATTACCATTAATTAATTTAGTTAACATACACATTTAACTAAATTATCACACCATAATTTCATCAATTATTTATTTATCTCAATAAATAAATTATTTAAAATATTTATTTAATTCAATAAATATTTAAATTTAATTACAAAATTTTTCGATCGTTACATCATTCCCTCCTTAAAAGGATTTTGTCCCCAGAATCACGACTCGATAAATTTATTCGTTACATTCTTCCCTCCTTAACAGGATTCTGTCCCCAGAATCGCTATACAAGATTAAGCAAATAACTAAGGATAATTTCTCATCATAACATCTTCAAGTTCCCACGTAACTTCTTCAGCATTGTGGTTTCTCCAGATTACCTTAACAGAAGGTATCACTTTATTCCTTAGTACTTGCTCTTTCCTGTCAATAATTTGAACAGGGACTTCTTCATATGACAAGTCATTCTCAAACTGTAATGGCTCATATTCTATAACATGCTTATAGTCTAGCTTATATGGCCTTAATATTGAAACATGGAAAATGTTATGAATATGTCCTAATTTCAGAGGCAAAGCTACCTCATACGCCATTTCCCCAACTCGTCGTAGGACTTCAAAAGGTCCTATAAACCTAGGGCTTAGTTTTCCCTTTTTGCCAAATCGAAAACCTTTCCAGGGAGACGCTTTTAAGAAAACAAAACTACCGACATTGAATTCTCGATTTTATTGGTGTTGATCGACATATTTCTTCTGTCTATCTTGTGCAGTTATCAATCTTGCCTGAATCACCTTGATGATCTCGACAGTTTGTTGTACCAATTCTGGACCCAATAGTTGACGTTCACCTACCTCATCCCAGCATAATGGAGTTTTGCATTTCCTGCCGTATAACGCTTCGTAAGGCGGCATGCCAATACTCGCGTGATAACTATTATTATAAGCAAATTCAACCAATGGTAGATGGTCATCCCAACTCCCTTTGAAATCCATAATACATGCTCTGAGTGTATCCTCTAGTGTCTGGGTGGTCCTCTCACTCTATCCGTCGGTTTGAGGATGGTACGCCGTGCTCATTGTCAACTGTGTTCCCAAGCATTCTTGTAGTCTTTTCCAAAAATTTGACGTGAAACGCGGATCTCTGTCTGATACAATGGACACCGGGACACCATGTCTAGAAACAATTTCCTTCACGTACAATTTTACCAACCGATATAGGTTAAATCTAATATTGATTGGCAAAAAGTGTGCTGATTTCGTCAATCGATCGATAATCACCCAGATTGCATCATAACCTTGCTGAGTCGTTGGTAAACCTACCACAAAATCCATTGTGATATGCTCCCATTTCCATTCCAGTATCTCTAACGGTTGCAACAATCCATTTGGCCTTTGATGTTCAGCTTTAACTCTTTGACATGTTAAGCACTTCGCCACACATTCAGCCACGTCCTTTTTCATATTCGACCACCAGAAATGATTTATCCTGGTACATTTTTGTACTTCTAGGGTGAATCGAATATCGTGAGTTATGGGCCTCACTCAGAATTTCCTCTTTAATATTCAGTACTGACGGAACCCAAACTCTCCCTTCGAATCTAAGTAACCCTCCCGAATCAACTTTAAATTTGTCTTCCTCACCTTTAGACACTTTTATCCTTATCTCTTCACAGTTTTCATCCTGAAGTTGTTCATTCTTCACCTTGTCTACCAACTTTGAACTATTTCCCATCTGGAATAATTTTTCATCTAATTTTGTCAAATATTTAATTTCCAACTCCATCTTTGCCATTTCTAATACTAGCTTCTCCTGAGCGGTCAACATCATTAATTTCTCCCGACCCTTTCTACTTAAGGCATCGACAACGACATTCGCCTTTTTGGGATGATAGAAAATCTTGCAGTCATAGTCTTTAATCAACTCCAACCATCTTCTATGTCGCATATTCAAATCTTTCTGTGTAAAGATATACTTCAGACTTTTATGGTCGGTATATATCTCACACCTCTCTCCATAAAGATAATGTCTCCAAAATTTTAGGGCAAACACCACCGCAGCCAACTCTAAGTCATGAGTCGGATACCCTTTCTCATAATCTTTCAATTAACGTGATGCATACGCAATAACTCTGCCATTCTGCATAAGCACACTGCCTAGTCCTTTATGTGATGCGTCACTATATACCACAAAATTCCCTATATCATCAGGAAATGAAAACATAGGTGCTAAACTCAATCTCTTCTTTAATTCTCAAAAACTTTCCTCACACTTCTCCATCCAAACAAACTTAACTGCTTTCCTAGTTAAATTCGTCATCGGAGTTGCGATCTTGGAAAAGTCTTGAATAAAACGCTTATAGTAACGAATCCCAAGAAACTTCTTACTTATGGTGTGTCTTATTTCCCGATTTATTACAGCCTTCAACTTTTGATGGATCTACTTCCTTATCAATAACATGCCCAAGAAACTATACACGTCACTCATTTTGAGAATTTAGCGATATTCTCTCTCTCCTCAATGTATCCAACGCTAAGTGTTCAACATGTTCCTCTTTGGTCTTGGAATACACTAATATATCATCAATAAACACTACCATAAATTTATCTAAGAATGGTTTAAACACCACTGATCCAATCCATGAATATTGCGGTGCATTGGTTAAACCAAATGACATAAATCAAATCGTAATGAAATATAATGGATGTCGCTACATCTTCACCTTCACCGATGATAACCACTTCCATCTTTGAGAAATATCTCACTCTTTTCAGTTGATTGAAGAAGTCATCGATTCTCGGTAATAGATACTTATTTTTAATCGTGACCTTATTCAATTCTCGGTAATTGTTGCCTCCTTTTTACTTCTAACGAAAGGACTCTAACTCATGCAAGCATACATGGGTCAAAAAGTAATACAGAGTAAGTAAAGTATCGATCCACGAAGAAAGGTTTCAAACTTAAATTATTATGCATCAACTATATCACTATTTTTATATGCTTAAACAAACGCTTATGATTTTGAATTACTCTAAACTCAAATAATAACTAAAAGAAGAAAATAGAATAATAAATCAACATAATGGGATCCTAACTTCATTTAATAATTCATCTAAATACCACCATCATGCATTATTCACATACCGTAAAATTAGCTAAGAGCACGAATGTAGACATAAACCATTTTTCAATGTATTAACTCTTTACATAATATCCACATACAATAGAAATCATGTAATCATCAATAAAACCAAAATCACTATATTTCTATGTGAAATTGCAGCCATACTGAATTTAAGCACAAGCCCTTATGTTACTACACACAATGAAACAGTATATTTCTATCTGATTCACAAAATATAAAGCTAGACAATTCAGCCTCATACACGCATGTTATCATGATTATAACCATACTTGCATATCATTTTTCAATTCCATATAAGTACATAAAATAAATGGCAATCAAGCATTCATGCAATCAAATCAATCATAATAGAAATTCTGATGATACAAAAACAATCAAGCAATCAAGCCATCAATTAGACTACATATCAAAATCCGTTAGAATCCCATAATGGAGATTAGTTCATCGCTGAACCGAAAGCCAGTATGGGATTAAAGCAACACATGGAAAATAAATAAAAACAATTGAGAGAGAATATAGAATCGATCGAACCCAATTGCTGATTATATTCCAAGAGTTCTGTTCAAATCCTCAATAATCTCCAACAACATAAAAGTTGTTCGTAATCAATGATTGAATTCTAAAGAAGAAGTATAAAATATTAAGTCTATGCTTGGATCCTCGTTGGAATTCGTTCAAAGCATAGAACCCTAGTTCTATATTATGAAAAACTGATAAAAGCTAAAGATAAATCGCGTCTGGTACCAACCAGAGTAGTTTATACCAACCCAAACACTTCAAATTTCAAAATTACAAAAAAGACAACAACTGCAGTCGATGACGCGCGCGGTCGCGCGAGATCCCCATACAAAATAGGCGTGGGCGCACGTGTATGAAAAATAAGCTCTTTTCGGTTGATGGCATGCACCTTGACGCGTATTCCAAATTATCTGATCATACGGCCGCGCGTGGCTCCTGCAATCTGCATTCTTGTGTTCTGCTATTGCTGCTTCCTTATCATGCTGTTAATGATCCTTTGACATGCTACTATTTCTTCTTTGTCCATCAATGCTTAATTTCTTTTCTCCACTCGACCCTCGTGTCATGCTTTCACTGATCTCATGCCACCTATCAACGCCGAGCTATACCATTTCCTACATTTTCACACCAGACGAGTTCTCAGTACATGCAATGCAAAATAACACGAAATGCAACTAAAAACACACTAAAATGTAACAGAGATGGGCATAGTTCTCATGAATTGATATCCAATAAGTAGGTATAAAACCTACTTATCAAATACCCCCAAACTTGAACTATTTCTTGCCCTCAAGCAATGCATACGACATAAAACACTAAAAATGTAACTATATGCTATGCAACTAGATTACGATGCAAATGAGTCTCACATTCTCCAGCTAAAATAGAATTTCAGTCCTAATTGCCTCAGCGAATTATCCAGATTCGAGAATACAAATTCAAACCAAACTACAGGCATAATATCATACACTCAAATAATTCATATATGCTATAAAGATGTTGTGTGTGTGTATTGTGTTCACCACAACTTGATTAAAGAAAGAATACACATGCTAAACTGCTCAAAATAGAAAATTGCAGTCTAAATCAAGATTCATGTATAGTTATGCAACAAAGACTGTTCCAACATATCAAAACAAACAGAGGTTTAACAATGGGTTTAACTGTTTTATTTCTACTGACGAGGGCAATTTTTGCTCTTTCCCGCGGTGTTTATTGCTATTTTTTTTTCATTTTTTTCACATGACTGTGCAATGCCTCATTCCATTAGGCTAACAATGTTATCCCTTAGCGAGCTTTCAACCAACGACTCCCAGACCATAAAAGACCTTAGGGCGCTAGGTGTTAAGACACCCCTACGGGCGTACTTACTCAAGTAACAAAGGCCCCGAAATAAGACTAGCCACGTTATTGCTATATATATATATATATATATATAGCATACCCATGTGTTCCCAAAGTTTGATTATCAATGTTTTGTACAGTCTAAATCCATTTTCCACATAATTCTCTTTTTAAGACCACATTTCCTATCAAGCAATGCAACACATAATTCTTATGCCTACAAGCAATTGTGAACACGATAGTGCAAACCGAAAGCATCTAAACAGCATCATAGATCATATCATGTAAAACATTATAGCTAAGCTTAAGATATCCATTAAATTCAACAATCCTTCAAGATTCAAACTCATCATTGGCTGGACATAACTTCCACAAAGCTAGAATTTGTGAGAAATGCACTAAACATCAAATGCAACTAAACATAAACTAACACACATAATAATGACTAAAAATAGAAAAAAATTCTAAAATTGTTATCTAACACATAAACAGGCAAAATTTAAACTAATCATACAGACACTATATGCAACTACCCTACTACCCAATACCCCCAAACTTAAAATATTAATTGTCCCAATGAATGAAGGTATAGGTTAAGAGAAACTCCCCTATTGATCATCTGCACCACCCTCGTCGGGTGGTGAATCCGGTGGTGGAAATGGTACGGCAGTCCCAAACTATGGCCACTCAAGAATCGTCCCCTGCTGTGAAAATGCCTCTGCTAGTGACCTCGTCAAACCCGTTGTAAACGCTGCAAAGTTGTCATACATAGCGTCGAACTTTCGCTCCAACCTTCGGAGCTGTCGATCCCCAGTAGCAGTTGTAGCTTGGGTTGACGTGCCCGCTTCATCTGTCTTAGAGGGCTGCGGTGATGGTGTAGACGATGCTGGGCGAAGAATAAATCCCTTTCCTCTGGGATGCAGTGTACCCCCTTTCCAATCTTCAAATCTTGCTATGGTAGCATGCGTAATGTCCTGGCTCAGGAAGTGCAACTGCTCATCCGTCCACCAAATTCCTGCCTTAGCACATAAATGGGTCGCTATGGAGGCATGTGGAATACTGCCCGTGGTACTACCCCGCATGTATCTCATCATGTTTTGATTCATCAGGTAACCTACGTCGATATCCTTTCCCATGATAATCCCCCAAAGTATAATGGCTCGCTCAACTGTAATCTAATGCTGATGAGAGGATGGCATGAGTTTGGCACACACAAACAGATTCCAGGCCTTTGCATAGCGATTGAGAGTGGACACCGGAAATGTCTTAGGGTGATTGGTTCCCGGAGTGCATGTCCATTGAGTCCTTGGAATACACAAATCAGTTATCACGACATCCAAATCTGTCTCCAAACGTTCAGCCTCCACCTAACTTGTTCATCTAGCCGGAGGGTCGGGTAAATTGAACACTTTACGAATAGCTCTCGGCCTATAGTCCACTTGAATTCCATGAACAAAAGAGAACCCATTCATCGTTTCCCTCGCATTAGCATAGAACTCCCGCACAACAACCATAGGTGTAGCCACTGGGGTAGAGCACACACCATGCCAACACCTTTCTCGAATCGTTTGCACTAACTGTTCATCCTGTGCGTCGGGTTTGAATCCTCTCTCACGAATAAACGACTTACCCACAATGTGATAATATTCTATTTGAGCATCCAAGTTGATGAACTTTAAAAAATCAACATTGTCCCCGCTTTGACTGCTAGCCGATGATGACTCAAGGGTACGAGACCTCGCACGCTTAGGACCCGTTGAAGATTGATAACGAAGAAGAAGACTTGCCTGATAGTGAATAATAGCCAATGACTGAATAACCCCCAAACTGATTTCGCACAACCACTCTAAAACCCTAATTTTTATCAGTGTAACTATCAATCGTGGGTATGAGATCTGATGCGAAAATCACGTAGTGGAGAAGAGAGTTATGGCTTTAATTTGTAACTGATTAGAGATGAGGAGACGTGCATGTAATGGAGAGCAAGGAATAGACTCTCTGATATTACGCACGATGGAAGATATAGGTTAAAACATGTATCTAAAAACCCAAATTTTTTTTTAAAATGCGGTGTCGAAACTAATGCGTAGCTTTTTTTTCAATGGGGATATAGGCGCGGTAGCAGTGGTGGATTTTTTCTCTTGTCTGAGACATGCGGTAGCGCGTGCGTGATTTTTCTAACAATTCACTACGATCATAGCATCCTTGTTTCTGCCTTTGCCAACTTTCATTTCCAATACTTCAAGACAGTACTGACTTCAGTCCAAGACAACTACATAGACATCAATAAACACTGTCAAGGCTTGAATTACTGAATAAGCATGAGTGTCTATCTTAACACCATAATTTCTATGTTATGCAAAGATCCACATTCAGCTACTAAGATATTTATGCAAAGTTATCAAACTATCACGACTACACATGAAACTGAACTAACGAAAAATAAACTAAACAGAATAAATAAATAATAGAGATAGAAATAATGGGTTGCCTCCCATCAAGCGCTAAGTTATAGTAAATTAGCTTGACTGTCTCTGAATCTCATGTCGAAGAAAGAATTGAGGTGACTTTTTATCTGTCAACCTCGCCACCAAAGTAATGCTTCAATGGTGTCCATTCACTTTAAAACTGGCTTTAGGGAACTTATCGAACACTTCTATTGCACCATGTGGGAAAAAAGTCTTCACTTTGTAAATGGCCGACCATCTTGATTTTAGCTTCCGGGAAAAATTTAAGTCACGGGTTAAAAGAAAAACTCTTTGTCCCGGCTCAAATGTTCTCTCTATGATCTTGCGATCATGCCATTTCTTCACCTTCTCCTTGTATAACTTAGAATTTTCATACACCTATAATCGGAATTCATCCAACTCGTTGAGTTGGAGTAGGCGTTTCTCCCCTGCAGCTGTCAAATCAAAATTAAGCTTTCGAATCGCCCAATATGCCTTATTTTCTAGCTCCATAGGAAGGTGACATGCTTTGCTGTAAACTAGCTGGAAAGGTGACATGCCCAACAGAGTCTTGTACGCACTCCTATATGCCCAAACAGCATCATCAAGCTTTAAAGACAAATCTTTTCTAGTGGGATTCACAACTTTTTCCAGAATTCTTTTAACTTCCCGATTTAAAACTTCTGCTTGGCCATTCATTTGTGGGTGAGAAGTTGTAGCAATGCGATGGTTCACCCCATATTTAGCCAATAAAGTTATAAATTTCCTATTGCAAAAATGACTGCCTTCATCACTAATGACGGCCCTTGGAGTCCCAAACCTCGTGAAGATACTTCTTTGTAAAAACCTGAGGACTACTTTGCATCATTTGTTGGGAGAGCTGCCACTTCTACCAACTTCGACACATAATCCACTGCGAACAAGATGTAAAGATTTTCGCTAGAAGAAACGAAAGGACCCATGAAATCTATCCCCAACACATCAAAAATTTCCACTTCGAGGATTGTGTTTAATGGCATTTCATTTCTTTTCGAAATGTTCCCAACTCTCTGACATCTGTCACATCTCTGGACAAAACTGTACGTATCCTTGAAAATTGTCGGCTAGTAGAATCCTGCTTGTATCACTCTAGCCGTTGTTCACTCTCCACCATAGTGACCCCCATACACAGAAGCATGACAATCCTGCAGAATCCCCTCGATCTCGCTATACGGGATACACTTTCTTATCATCTGATCAGCACATTGTTTGAACAAATATGGCTCATCCCATATAAACCATTTAACATCATGCAGGAATTTCTTCTTTTGATGACCCACCAAATCAGAAGGTACCGTCTAACTCACCAAGTAATTCGCGTAGTCTGCAAACCATGGCACTTCCCCTTTCACCATAAACAACTGCTCATCTAGAAAGGATTCACTAATTACAACTTTGTCATTTGCCTCCCTTTCCGGATTCTCTAGTCGAGATAAGTGGTCTGCCACTTGGTTTTCAGTGCCCTTTCTGTCCTTGATTTCTAAATTGAATTCTTGCAACAATAATATCCATCTAATCAAACGGGGCTCTGCATCCTTCTTTGCCATTAAGTGTGGGATTGTCGTGTGATCCGTGTACACTATCACCTTCGTACCAATCAGATACACTCGGAATTTATCAAAAGCATACACAACTGCCAGTAATTCTTTCTTTGTGGTGGTGTAGTTCAACTACGCATCTGTAAGGGTCTTTCTGGCATAATAGATCACATGAAAAATTTTCTCCTTTCTCTGACCCAAAACAGCCCCCACAGCATAATCACTGGCATCACACATCAACTCAAACGGCAAATCCCAATGCAGTGCGGTAATAATCGGTCTTTGAAGTTAATTTCCCCTTCAAGTGCTCAAATGCCGAAACCACGAAGCCTCATCAAATTTAAAGCATGTGCATCCTTCTCCAATAATAAAGCTGCATATAGTGGTTTAGTTATCTTGGAGAAGTCCTTGATGAATCTGCGGTAAAAGCCCGCGTGTCCAAGAAAACTGCGAACACCTTTTACTAAAGTAGGTGGTGGCAAGTTCTCTATAGTTTCTATTTTAGCCCTGTCCACCTCGAGTCCCTTCTTTGAAACCTTGTGTGCCAGAATTATTCCTTCTTGTACCATAAATGGCACTTTTCCCAGTTCAGTACTAAATTCGTTTCAACACACCTTCTCAAGACCATCACCAAATTCTCAAGGCATAAATCAAAAGAATCCCCAAATCTGAGAAATCGTCCATGAATACCTCCACATTACATTCCACCATATCCAAAAAAATAGCCATCATGCATCTCTAAAAGGTGGTTTGGAGCATTACCTGACGAAAAGACATCCTTACGAAAGCAAAAGCGTCTTAGTATGGACATGTGAAGGTTGTCTTTTCTTGGTCTTCTGGAGCTATAACAATTTGGTTGTAGCCTAAATATCCGTCCAGAAGGCAATAGTACTCATGACCTGCTAGTCTATCCAACATCTGATTGATAAATGGCAGTGGGAAGTGATCTTTCCTCGTAGCTTTGTCAAGCCTGCGGTAGTCCATGCAGACTCTCCACCCCGTTACTTTTCGTGTTGGAATCAACTCATTATTCTCATTAGAAACCACGGTCATACCACCCTTTTTCGGTACACATTGCACTGGGCTCACCCATGAACTATCTGAAATATGATAGATTATCCCTGCATCCAGCCATTTCAATACTTCTTTCTTGACCACTTCTTTCATTATCGGATTTAATCTTCTTTGTTGCTCTACCGATGGCTTACTATCATCTTCCAACAGGATCTTATGCATGCAAAACGAAGGGTTGATCCCTTTTATATCTGCTATAGTCCATCCAATAGCTGATTTGAACTCTTTAAGCACTCGTAGCAGTTTTTCTTCCTGAAAAGATGTTAGTGCAGAAGAAATAATCACAGGTAGCTTTGAATCTTTATTTAAAAATACATACCTCAAATGATCTGGAAGTGGTTTCAATTCAAGTTCCGGAGGTGTCTCAAGAGATGGCTTCAACTTTGCTGACGTCTCTCCAGCTTTCTTCAATGGTTCAACAGGAGTTTTGAATTTTCTGAATTATGGAGTAGTATCAAGAAATTGCACAAGTTCTTCAAATTCCTCATCCTCTAGTTCTGAATTTTCAGTAATAACACTTCTCAGCGGTTCATGACCCATCAAACTCTCTACTTCATCATGTAAGACCTGATCCACCAAATCAACCCGGAAGCATTCCTCTTCATCTGTCGAAAACTTTATTGCCTTGAATACGTTAAAGGTAACCCCCTGATCATGAACACGCATAGTGAGTTCCCCTTTTTGAACATCTATTAAGGTCCTTCCTATGGCTAGGAATGGTCTCCCGAGTATGATTGGTATACTCTTATCTACTTCATAATCTAAAATGATGAAGTCAGCCGGAAAGATGAATTTATCCACTTTTACCAATACATCTTCAACAATTCCCCGTGGATAAGTAATGGATCTGTCAGCTAGCTGTAGAGAAATATTCATCGGCCTTGGAGCCGGAAATCCCAACTGATTGAATACTGACAAGGGCATCAAATTTATGCTTGCCCCAAGATCACACAGACATTTACTGAAGCTTATCTTTCCGATCGTACATGGAATTGTGAAACTACCTGGATCCATCAACTTTGGAGGTAGTTTGCGCTGAAGCACTGCACTGCATTCCTCAGTCAAGGCCACTGTCTCAAAATCTTCTAATCTCTTCTTCCTTGACAAGATACCCTTCATGAACTTTGCATAACTAGGCATCTGTTCCAATGCCTCGGTGAACGGTATGTTAATCTACAGGTTTTTAAAGACCTCCAAGAACTTACTGAACTGCTTGTCTTCCCTCTGCTTATTATATCTCTATGGATACGGAACCGGAGGGTGAACTAGTGGTATATTACTCACGGGCTTCTTAACTGAACCTGCTTTGTTATCCTCTTTCTGCTGTAACTCAAAACCTTCATGGTTTTCTTTCTCAGCAGACAAATTTTCATCCTCGCCTTGATGCGTCGTCTTCCTTTGTAAACATAAGGTGCGGCGCGCGCTGGTTGATTTCTGCACACTCCCAGGACACGAGTGTGATTGCCTGACATTGTTCCTTCCCTTCTCTTCTTGGATTTGCTTCCGTAGTACTTGGCAATGAACCCTGGGGCCTATTGTTAAGCATGCTCGCCATTTGACCCATTTGAGTTTCCAGATTTTTAATAGCCACTGCTTGGCTTTTGATCATCACCTATCTATTTGCCATGTACTTCATCATCATCTCCTCCATTTCTGATTGCTTTTCTTGCTGAGGTGCAGCTGGAGTGTGATGTTGTTGTTGAGAAAATCCCGGTGGAAAAGGTGGTCTTCGTGTAAACTGTGGCTGAGCATTTGGTATGGCCCGAAATTGGCGATTAATTTGGCCGATTTTGTTGATTTCCTTGATTATTTGACCAACTAAAGTTTGGATGGTTGCGATTGTTGGGGTTGTATGTGTTTTGAAATTTCCCTTGATCCTTCCTATAATTGCTCACATACTGCACAGACTCTGAGCTGATAGCACATTGATCCGTTGAGTGTGACCCTACATAAATTTCACACACAAATGCAACTGTCTTTGCCTTACTCTCTGTCAATGAATCAATTTTCTTCGCCATGGATGCCATCTGTGCTGACAACTGAGTGATAGCATCCACTTCCAACAAACCTGCAACTCTGGGATGTGGCATCCTGGCTGTAGGGTTTTAAAAATCATTCGCTGCCATTGTCTCAATAAGGTTATAAGCTTCCTCATAACTCTTTGCCCATAACGCTCCTCCTGCAACTGCATCTACAATCGGCCTTGACTGTCATCCCAATCCATTATAAAATGTTTTGATCACCATCCAATCTGGCATACCATGGTGCAGACACTTCCTTAGAATCTCTTTGTATCTCTCCCAAGCTTCATATAAAGATTCACCTTGTTGTTGCTCGAACTGAGAAATTGATGTCCTCATCTTCGCAGTCTTAGCCATTGGGAAAAACTTGGCTAAGAATTTCTGTGCTAGATCCTCCCATGTAGTAATTGATCTCGAAGGTAAAGAGTGAAGCCAACTTCTCACTTTATCCCTCAATGAAAACAAAACAGTCTAAGTCTGATAGCATCCTCCGTCACCCCGTTATATCTGAATGTGTCACAAATCTCAATAAAGCTCAATAGGTGGTCATTAGGATCATCTGTAGCAGCACCCCCAAACTGTACCGAATTCTGCACCATTTAAATAGTGTATGGCTTTATTTCAAAGGTATTAGCTGCTATCGCTGGTCTGACTATGCTTGATTGCAGTCCATTAATGTTCGGCATGGAATAGTCCCTCAAAGCCCTATGCTCCTCTCTTTGATCTTCTCTTTGTCCTTCGGCTGCCATATTAGATGTTGTTCCTTCTAATTCTGCTTGTAAATTTCTACGCACTTTCGCTTTCCAACCTCTCCCGTTTATGTTGTCCTATACTGGTATCAATTCGAAATTGGATGATCGCGTGTGCATAAAATATATAGAAGTACCTGAAACAAAAACAAAGACAAAAATAGAAATGATATAAGATTAGATTTGTCTAAGTCATACAATATAGCTTAAAACTGATGATAATAATACTAAATTTAAACGCCTTTCCCCGGCAACGGCGCCAAAAACTTGTTACCTCCTTTTTAGTTCTAACAAAAGGACTCTAACTCATGCAAGCATACATGGGTCAACAAGTAATATAGAGTAAGTAAAGTATCGATCCACGGAGAAAGGTTTCAAAATTAAATTATTATGCATCAACTATATCACTATTTTTATATGCTTAAACAAACGCTTATGATTTTGAATTACTCTAAACTCAAATAATAACTAAAAGAAGAAAAATAGAATAATAAATCAAATCTGGAAATAATGGGATCCTAACTTCATTTAATAATTCATCTAAATACCACCATCATGCAAGATTATTCACGTACCACAGAAAATTAGCCAAGAGCACGAATGTAGACATAACCATTTTTCAATGTATTATGACCTACTTACATAATATCCACATATAATAGAAATCATGTAATCATCAATAAAACCAAAATCACTATATTTCTATGTGAAATTACAGCCATATTAAATTTAAGCACAAGCCCTTATGTTACTACACACGGTGAAATAGTATATTTCTATCTGATTCACAAAATATAAAGCTAGATAATTCAGCCTCATACACGCATGCTATCATGATTATAACCATACTTGCATGTCATTTTTCAATTCCATACAAGTACATAAAATGAATGGCGATCAAGCATTCATGCAATCGAATCAATCATAATAGAAATTCTGATGATACAAAAACAATCAAGCAATCAAGCCATCAATTAGACTACATATCAAAATCCGTTAGAATCCCATAATGGAGATTAGTTCATCGCTGAACCGAAAGCCAGTATGGGATTAAAGCAACACATGGAAAATAAATAAAAACAATTGAGAGAGAATATAGAATCGATCAAACCCAATTCTTGATTATATTCCAAGAGTTACATTCAAATCCTCAATAATCTCCAACAACATAAAAGTTGTTCGTAATCAATGATTGAATTCTAAAGAAGAAGTATAAAATATTAAGTCTATGCTTGGATCCTCGTTGGAATTCGTTCAAAACGTAGAACCCTAGTTCTATATTATGAAAAACTGATAAAAGCTAAAGATAAATCGCGTCTGGTACCAACCAGAGTAGTTTATACCAACCCAAACACTTCAAATTTCAAAATTACAAAAAAGACAACAACTGCAATCGATGGCCAGCGTGCATGGCCATGAGATCCCCATACAAAATAAGGCGCGTGCGTGTATGCAAAATAAGTCTATTCAAAATAAGCGTGCGTGGTTCCAAATTATACAATCAGGCGGTGCGTGGTTCCTGCAATCTGCATTCTTGTGTTCTGCTATTGCTGCTTCCTTATCATGCTATTAATGATCCTTTGACATGCTACTATTTCTTCTTTGTCCATCAATGCTTAATTTCTTTCTCCACTGATCCTTTGTCATGCTTCAATCGATCTCATGCTACCTATCAACGCTTTGTACCATTTCCTACATTTTTACACCGACGAGTTCTCGATTTGCAATCCACGAAATCAACTAAAACACACTAAAATGTACTTGAGATGGGCATAGTTCTCGTGAATTGATATCCAATAAGTAATAAATGCAGAGCCGTATCGACCCATCTTTCTTCTTAACAAATAACACAAGCGCTCCCCATGGTGATACACTTGGATGAATATACTTCTTGTCTATTAATTCTTGCAACTGTACCATCAACTCCTTCATCTCTACTGGGGCCATTCTATATTAAGCTTTATATATCACGGCCATTCCTGTCACCAAATCAATCACGAACTCAATTTCTCGATCTGGCAGAAGTCTAGGCAAATCGTCTAGAAATACGTCTGCAAAATCTCTAATGACCGGTATCTCTTCCAACTTCGCACTTTTCTTCTGTGTATCGACTATGTAAGCTAAGTATCCTACACATCCTTGTCTCAGTAACTTCTTGGCTTGTATCACCGTCAGACAACTTACTTGTCGAGGTAACTTGTTTCCATAAAACACCACCTTTGACGGAGTCATAAGGTTAACATATTTCTTTTGGTAATCAATTACTGCCCCATAATTGAATAACTAATCCATTCCCAGTATGACATCAAATTCCCCAAGTTTAATTGGTATCAAATCTACCATTATCTCATGACCTTTTAAAACCACTCTACAATTCTTATATATAAATCTAACAGAAATCACTTCCCTATTTGCAATTTCTATACTTAAAAGGAAATTCTAATTCTTCCTGAGGCAACTCTAAGTTCTGAGCAAAATCATCGGATATAAATGAACAAGTAGCACCCGAATCAAATATCACATAAGCATTAATACCATTAATCGGAATGATACCTGACACCACATCCTTTGACTGCACAGCATCCTGCATGGTCATATTGAAAGTCCTCGCAGTAGGTCGACTTGATTGCGTTGGTCCATTGATAGTTAATGTACCACCACCGTTGTTTCACTTTCCTCCACTTGCACTTCCAACTGTCTTTTTAGGGCACTCACGAGCCATGTGATCCTTTGACCCGCAGGTGAGACATGCTCCCTTCTTTGGGCTAAAACATTTTGGTGCAATGTGACCCTCCTTGCCACAATTAAAACTCACCCTCTTACCCTTTAAACACACCCCAGTGTGGTTCTTCCCGCAAGTAGCACAAGCTTTAAATTTCTTCTTTTGTAGACTTCCTTGTTGTCCTCCCGCACTCGAATTCTCACTCCACTTCCTCTTCTGGCTGTTACCTCCATTACTGCTTCCACCAACAATGTTTTCATTCTCATTCTTCCTCTTCTTGTATTATTGGTTATACTTGGATAAGGCATCGCTTCCACCCTCTGCGATAATTGCCTTTTCCAATACAGTCGCAAACGTGTTTAACTGGAACATTGAAACCTTGCTATAAATCCAGGGCTTCAACCCTTGTTCAAATCTTATCGCCTTACGCTCATCGGTATTAAATTGGTATGGAGAAAACCTTGACAGCTCATTAAACTTTGCAGCATACTCAGGCACAGTCATGGTTCCTTGCTTAAATTCTAAGAATTGAACTTCCATCTGATTTTGAGGACTCGTCGAGAAATACATCTCGAATAACATTTCTTTAAACCTATCCCATGATATTATTCCCTGTCCCCCACGAACCTTATTCGCCTGCCACCAATAACTAGCTTCAGACTTCAACATAAATGTCTCGAAAGCGATCGTCTGATCCTCATTGACTTTGGCAACATCGAACACCTTCTCCATTTCCATGATCCAGTTTTGGGCTTCAACTGGATTTATAGACCCTTGAAACTCCGGCGATCCAACCACTTTGAAGTCCTTGAAAGTTGTAACTTGAGCTTGCGGCTGATTTGAAACTGCTCCCGTTAACAAAATCACCGACTTCTAAACCAGGTTAGCGTTGGCCTCGTTATTATTGTTACTAGACCCCTCAGGAGGTGGTTGTTGGCGTAGTTGTCTTCTTCTGGGAGGCAGTTTTTGTTAAAATATACGCTTATTAGTTCATTACTCAACTTCTTAAATATTTAAAGTTTAACTTAAACATTCTAAGACTAAAGCTATAACATATAACATTTCAATAAACTTTGATATTTATTCATTCATAATTTTCCAAAACATAATAAGGATAGCATCTCTACTATTGACCTCCAATTTCTTGAACTAGACAAGTTTCAGGATTACATACTCATACTACTCCCTTTATTATCTCAAAATAAGGGATATACAATTTATTTATTCACATACCTAATCACATATTATTATTATTATTATTCTTTCTATCTTGGCATATTAAGACGTCGAGAGGCTTCTCTACGCTCTTCCTCCATAATACGATATGTAATCCTACGATCCATCATGAACCATGGCAAGTCTTTAAATTGAGGTGGGTAGCAAAAGACTCGATCTTGGGCCCTATCAATCGCAGAATGAAAGGCAAAATCCATTTCATTCATCTTAGTCTTCTTCGTTTGAACCTTAACTTCATCACGATCTGCACACTGAGTAGCCTTCATCCAAGCTTCCTCTTTTCTCGCACGCTTAGCTGACTCTTCATTCAAGTCAACTTTCAGCTTTTCCACTTCAGTCTTTATCTTCTCATTCTCAGCCAACAGCTCCTCTTGATGTCCCTCTGTGTGAACTAGGTTCCATTCTGTGTTCCCAAGTCGTGAGTCAAGTTCTTGAATCTCGGCATCCTTCTGCTCTATAGTAGCCTAACGCATCTCAGCTAACTCCTTCAGCTCCTCAATCTTATCTTGTAATTCTATGTTACGGTCGTATAGCTCATCATACATCTCGGCTGATATAGAGTTTGGTGGAAACTCCACAGGATCCTCTTCCTCATCCTCCACCTCTATCTCCTTAGATTTCTCCTCCTCAGGATCAGACACAGGCTCATCCTCTTATTCTTCCTCAATGACCAATAGAGAAGGCTCCTTTCTGAATCAACTGTTTTTGAACCACATGAACGTCTCGGGGTTCCTTATCCCTAGATGTCCAAGGTATCACTTCCCTTCCCTAGCTTGACTGGATCCTTCAACATTAGACATCCTGACAACAAAACATTTTTAAGTTTTATTTATTATGTAACACTCTTTGATACTCGCGAGCACATAAGTTATTAAAACATAGCACATAAAGTCTTTTATTGTTTATCTTTAATGGATGCCTTAATCCATTTCTTAGAACTCGATATGAGTTTGACACCACTACATTTTCTGTCTCCTTAAAGGTTACTTCCTAAGGTTCCCCCACCTAAGGTTCATAACCAAATGCTTTGATACCAACCTGTGACACCCCCAAATTCGGGTACTCCATTCCCACAGGATCCGGTGCTCACTTTCCAAAATACTAACATCTTACTACCCATATCAAGGATTAAAACATAATTTAAACAATTAAAATAATAATCCTCCCCATTAAAGGGTTACATCATCTTAAAATAAATCTCAGGTAATCTAATCTTAAACTATTACATAAGTCTGTGGAATACATCACAAAATAATTTAAGTCTCATATTATAAGTTCAAAAATAAAATTAAATAGTTCTTCATCATTTGGACATTTTGCCCTTGCCTTTGCTAGAAGACAGCTCATCAACTTTCTCAACTTTAGCTGCAGTGTTAAATGCAAGAGTGAGCAAACAATTGCTCACTAATATAAAGAATGATAAGAGCAACAACATAAGGCTAAGCATTGAATACTAAATATTAGAGAACTTGTTCTACGAATCAAGAATAGAAAACAAGCTTAGGATTTACATCTAAGGGTCTTTAAGACCATGAACTATGTCTCGAGGTTATTAAGTATTTCTACTTCAACCTTTAACAGTCATTAGACTATACAGACCTTACCTTTCGTACTTAGGGGGATTAGACCTTTATACCATGTATTGTGCACAAACATCTAAACGCTAACGTGTACATAATCCCCTATATTAAAGTTGTTCATCTCAGTCTAACTTTAGGATTTCCACACTAAAAAAAGTTTAGTTTGGAATAGCTTAACAATGATTCTACAATTTTAGAACACTCATCAATTATGGATTAGTTCAAACAACAAAGGTTTATTAGTTATTCAAAGGTTTAATCTCAATAACATAAGTTTGAACAACAATAACTAAGTCGAAGATTGAATATCAACAATTTATGATTGAATAGACATGGTATATACAAAGTGTTACATCCAAAGAAATTAGAAAATCTCATTTGAAACAATGAACTGGAATAGTTTATGCTTTGAAGAGCAAGAAATAAAAGTTAGGGACATGCTCAATGTAAAAGAATTAGAATACAACAACTTGCATAATCGTAAACATGGTAGAACCAAGGAATTTGCTCAACATAAGATTAGGGTTTAGGAAACTTGCCTCGTGTGTAAGTTACACAATTAATACCAATGTTCGTCAAATATCCTACACATACCATTAAGATCACAATACCAATTAGTTATATTAACACTAACTTCATTGGTTTACTTTTCATTTTTTAGTCAAATCTACAATCTTTAACTTAAGACTTTATTATCCTAATCATTCACGTACCACGAATTTGAACTATCAATTATATTTTAGTACACAACATGGTGATTGCAAAGTAACTTCAATTCCCATGACATCTCATCACGGACCTTCACAACTTATTAATTCATAATCTATAATTTCAACATTGTGATTACAATATATTATTACGTCTTATAATATGTTTTAAGTTCTTTTATAATCATTAAAGTAGGTTAAGTTAACATTTCCCAACTATACACATTAACGACTCATTCTTGGGCTTGGTGACCACTTGCACGACAATGCGCCATAGCAACCTTTGAATCTGATGCGTCCGTGGCGGTAGCCATACCATCGAGGCGAATCGACCGAGCTCTGATTCTGATCTCTCTTTCTAAGCCAAAAATCCCAATTTCTTCACCCAATACCCAATTAACGAAACCCAAATGGTTATAAGCTTTATAATCTCAAAAACAAATATTTATAAAGCAATACTAACATCACAAACCACATTCTAGAGGACTAAAAATCATGTTTTTGCCATTTTCTTCAATTTCCACACATTAAGTAATTTCAATCACCAAACCTTCAATTCTTAACCAATTGACACCATTCCAACTACGACATTTTAGTTTCTTGATGTACTAACACAATCTATAACCAATTTACCGATTCTATCAAGGATTGAACATCAAATTTTGGACTCAATTAAGCCATTTTACACACATATACACACTGTTATTGGAGTATTCTTCTTCAAACCCAATTTTCGTGAATTCGATCACTAACATAGGATTATAGATGCCAACTAATAGGTAACAACAACGTTATACATACATAAATTCAATATCTTAAACAACAATTCAACAAAATCCCAATTTTAGAGAATGAAAATTACAAAACTATAAATTAGAATTAGGGGTAGATTATACATTAATTCTTTGTTTTGCAAGATGATTAATACTAGCATGCAAGTATAGAATACTATATTCTACCCGGACTGATTATGGACTTTTATTCTAGTTTGGTTTACTAGATCCACCACGTGAACCAAAAGGTCAAACCCTAGGATGCAAGAATTAACATTTAAATATAACTATCACATTTAAACTCGGCTCCGTTACAAAATGGTTTTCAAGCGTTCCTTGCTCCTTGATCTCCAGTTCTTCGAGAAATTCTAACTAATCCTATTACATAAACTATTTCATTGAAATAGAAACCTAGATCAGTAGTCAAGGGGAAGTACATAGAAGCGAGATAGAATTTACAACAAGAAGAAAACCAGAAAAGACGATGTACGCAGACCCCATTTAATAAAACCTATACATTCAAGCATCCATCTAAAATAAATCCAATCACATTAGTCATAGTCCATAATCAATCATAGTTATTATCATACTAATCAACATATGTATCAATAAATAACATTCATCTTTCCAAAAAAATCTATTCCATATATGCATTAATATAAATTAATGGGTAAAAGTTTGCTAAACTTTAGTTTTGAAACAAAATAAACTCTTTTATTTTAATCAAAAAGCAAATCCAAATTAAACTCTTTAATTTTAGCAATCTGAAATCATATTTCCGATAAAATAAATACCTTTATTTTAAACTTTTATCAATTAAATAAATAATTTATTTAATTAAAGAAAAACAAAAGTTTTTCAAATTATGTCCAAGAACACATTCCGCCTGAAATGAACTAGAATCTGGTAGTAGTACTTCAAGGCTTAAACCGATTCAAGTAATGGCAATTGCTTGCCAGAATGAATCGGGACACAAACAACAATTGCCGCTACTCATCGAAATGGATCTGCAGTACCGCAGGCGCATCTCGTTCGAGTGAATCGGAGATTTACACAATACCAATTTACGCGTCAAAAACAGAAAACTTTTATGTTGCCTAAAAATCCGATCCAATCGCATATTAAACATATATGGAATCACAAAGACTTTTAATTAGCACAAGATTGGCTCTGATACCACTATTAGGTTTGCTAGAAATAAGGGCATGTAATCAAATCACATAAATAAAGCGGAAGTGATATAAAAATGGATTTTAAAATTTCTTACAAACCATAAACCAAGACCGTTCTTGTGCATAGATTATTAGTCAAAAAAAGAGTAGGAGAAACAAAATCATACCTTTCAAGATCCGAGCTTCCTCAGATACTAGTTCAACTCCTAATCCTTGTGCTCTCCTTAAATACACGAGTTTGGTTCCTTCCTTTGATCAACGTCAGTCACCTAAGCGTTTGGCCTCTAGACGTGATCCACAATGGAAAAAGAAGAATCAAGAAGGGTGTATTAGCTCAAACCCTAGTTTTCTATCTATATAAAAAAAAACGTACTCTCCAACTATTGGAATCTTGTATCTCACACCTTGATATCTAATATAAGACTACTCTTATCTTATATTAGATATCAGTTAACCTATTTTAATATAATTAAAATAGAGTATTATTTAATTAATTAAACTCTTTTAATTAATTAGGCTCCCTAATCTAATTAGGGATAATTAATTAAACTCTTTTAATTAATTTGCCTCCTAATCTTATTAGGAATAAATGAGAGTACTAATATTGAATTAATTCTCAAACTACTTTAGAAATTAAAATAATAATTGTAATAATATTAATAAGACTCCTCTTATTAATTTATATTTAATATTTCTAAAATATTAAATAATAAATATTAAGTTATTTAATTTACTCTATCACAATAGATTAAATTAAATACACTTAACATATTATTATGATTATGTCATTAACATCTTAAATAATTATTCTTCATTTTATGGTGTGACCCTTTAGGTTATCCATATTAAACCGGTTATGAATATATCAATTAGAACAATTCTAATCTTATTTAAATAAATAAATTAAACTATTAATTTATTTAAATAAATAATATTTATTCTACAATAGGGATAAGCCTCCCTAGCGATCAATGACTTTCCAAATAATATAGATTTTAACATTAATCATAAAAGAAACTTTGAGTAAATAGTTACCGTACAATTCAATCCTTCCACCATACAATGTCCCAATTAAATATAAGACATGGAATTACTGTCAAGTCTAATTTTATTTAATTATATGTATTTTGATTCCCAAATGCACAACTCCTAATGAATGCAAATTAGAAACTACTTTCTAATTTCATTCCACCTTGGCCAAGGATTCATGGGTTGTCATTTATCAAATCACATAAGACATATCTCTTCTTTTACTAGAAGTAGTAGATTCTTTATTAATCATTTATTATCTCCATATATAACTTATTACACCAAAGCATACCCTTTGATATATCCTAATGGTCTTAAGGAATAAGTCAAAGTGTAAATTATTATATACAAGATACTATGATGATTTTAAGTCTAAGGATTACTTGTACTACTATCACTACAGGAATTCCTATTGACAGTCAAGTAAAACTCCATTAGGTATTCCTTAGCGAGTCACGTTCAATGAACTTATTCTCCAATAAGCACCTACATACTTGCTTTAGTGTCTCCACATAAATGATCATGAGATCAATCATCCTCATCCAATGAGCAAGCAACGTATGTACTAATCTATCCGGATTCACTAATCTCCTTTTTAGTAATCCATTGATTGTGAACATTTTAGTTTTCAAGCTATCTAAGAATTAAGATCTCATTAGCATGATCTCATCATGATTCTAAAAGCATTGCTTAAAACTATAGGTTTATCACATATTATTAAAATAGCACCATGTAGATAAATTAAATGCCTTTAGTAAATTAATAATTTATTAATAAATAAATAAGATTGATTACAAAGTATATGTTTTATCATCATAAATGATTGGCTTATATGCATACTACTTTCAGTATTATTTAATTAATTAAACTCCTTTAATTAATTAGGCTCCCTAATTTTATTAAGAATAATTAATTAAACTCTTTTAATTAATTTTGCTACTAATCATATTAGAAATAAATGAGAATACTAATATTAAACTAATTCTCAAACTCCTTTAGAAATTAAAATAATAATAATTGTAATAATATTATTAAGACTCCTCTTATTACTTTATATTTAATATTTGAAATATTAAATAATAAATATTAAGCTATTTAATTTACTACATCACCATAGATTAAATTAAATACACTTAACATATTATTACGATTATACCATTAACTTTTTAAATAATTATTCTTCCTTTTATGGTATGACTCTTTAGGTTCTCCATTTTAAACCGGTTGTGAATAAATAAATTAGAATAATTTTAATCTCATTTAAATAAATAAATTAAACTATTAACTTATTTAAATAAATAATAGGGATAAGCCTCCTTAGCGATCAACGACTTTCTAGATAATATAGATTTCAACATTAATCATAAAAGAACCTTTGAGTAAATAGTTATCGTATAATTCAGTCATTCCACCAAACAATGTCCCAATTAAATATAAGACATGGAATTACTGTCAAGTCTTATTTTATTTAATTATATGTATTTCCCAAATGCACAACTCAGGCATTCTTTATTGATCATTCATTATCTCCTTATATAACTTATTACACTCAAGCACACCCTTTAATATACCCTAAGGGTCTTAAGGAATAAGTCAAAATGTAATTCATTATTCATAATATACTATGATGATCTCAAGTCTAAGGATTATTTGTACTACTATCACTATAGGAATTCCTATAGACAGACAAGTAAAACTCCATTAGGTATTCCTTAGTGAGTCACGTTCAGTGAACTTATTCTCTAATAAGCACATACATACTTGCTTTAGTGTCTCCACATAAATGATCATGAGATCAATCATTCTCATCCAATGAGCAAGCAACGTATGTACCAATCTATCCGGATTCACTAATCCCCTTTTTAGTAATCCATCGATTGAGAATATTTTAGTTTTAAGCTATCTAAGAATTTAGATCTCATTAGCATGATCTCATCATGATTCTAAAAGAATTGCTTAAAACTATGGGTTTATCACATATTATTAAAACAGCACCATGTAGATAATAAATGTCTTTAATAAATAATTCTTTTATTAATAAATAAATAATATTGATTACAAAGTATATGTTTTATCATCATACATGATTGGCTTGTATGCGTACTACTTTTAATCTCCCACTTGCACTAAAGTCAATCGTCATGGTATCTCATACCCATCTTCTCTAAGTGGCGATCGAATTATTGTTATGTTAACGCTTTAGTAAATGGATCTACAATATTGTCTTGAGAGTCCACAAGCTCCAGGGTGACATCTCCTCTTTCAATGATCTCTCTAATCAAATGAAACTGTTGTAACACATGTTTGGATTTCTGATGAGACCTTAGTTCCTTAGCCTATGCAACAGTTCCGGTGTTATCACAGAATAAAGGTATTGGTCATCTAATGCTAGGAACCACACCAAGTTCGGTTATGAACTTCTTCATCCAAACAGCCTCCTTTGCAGCTTCACTTGCAGCTATGTACCCTGCCTCTGTCACTGAACCAGCAACTGTTTACTGTTTGGAACTCTTCCAATTCACTACGCCATCGTTTAAGGTAAATACATACCCCGAAATGGATTTAATGTCATCTTAGTTTGTTTAAAAACTTGAGTCTGTGAAGCCTTCTAGTTTCAATTCAGACCCACCATAGACAAGAAATACATCCTTAGTTCTTCTCAAGTACTTTAGGATATTTTCACTGCCTTCTAGTGCTCTTCTCCTGGATTCAACTGATATCTGCTTGTTACACTAAGTGCATGAGCGACATCCGGTCTAGTATATATCATACCGTATATGATAGATTTTATTGCTGAAGCATAAAGAATCTTACTCATACAGTCTCTCTCTTCAAGTGTCTTTGGGGCCTGTTTCTTGGAGAGATGTATTCCATGGCTCATCGGCATGAGACCTCTTTTGTAATCATCCATGCTAAACCTCTTTAGTACCGAGTCAATGTACGTTCCTTGAGATAAGCCAAGCATCCTTTTAGATCTATCTCTATAGATCTTTATCCCCAAAATATAGAATGCTTCTCCCAAGCCCTTCAAGGAGAAGTGTTTAGATAACCAGATTTTAATTGATTGTAACATAGGAATATCATTCCCTATCAGTAGTATATCATCAACATATAATACAAGGAATGAAACAGCGCTCCCACTAACCTTCTTATACACACATGGTTCATCCTCATTTTTGATAAAATCAAGCTCTTTGATTGTCTCATCAAAATGAATGTTCCACCTACGAGAAGCTTGCTTCAATCCATAAATGGATCATTGTAGCTTACAGACTTGATTTGTTCCAACCGTTGAAACAAATCCATCTGGCTATGTCACATACACATCCTTCTCAAGTTGCCCATTAAGGAAGGCCGTTTTCACATCCATCTGCCAGATTTCATAGTCGTAGTAAGCTACAATCGCAAGCAAAATCCGAATGGACTTGAGCATCGCTACTGGTGAGAAGGTTTCATCATAGTCAACTCCTTGTCTTTGTTTAAAACCTTTTGTGACCAGTCTGGCCTTATAGGTTTCTACCTTATCGTCTGCTCCAGTCTTTCTTTTAAAGACCCATTTACACCCAATAGGCTTAATGCCTTCAGGTGGTGAAACCAAAGTCCATACTTGGTTTTCATACATGGAGTCCATTTTAGAAGGTTTCATCATAGCATGTCGTAATTTAACGGATCATCATCACCTATGGTGCGTACCTCATCGTCATCTTCTATAACAAATTCTTACCTTTCAGGTATCTTCGGTACTCTTCGAGATTTATGAATAGTGTGTGGTACAGAAGGAATCTCTACTTGGACAGGTTCATCAATTTGATCTGTGGTGATTTGTGGTTCTTGAATTTCTTCAAGATCTATTTTCCTCCCACTGGCCCTTACAAGGATAAACTCCTTTTCCAAGAAGGCAGCATGTTTGGCAACAAACACCTTTTGTTCAGTAGGATTATAGAAATAGTATCTGTTAGGAATCTGCATGTGAATGATATTCTTATTTCTATATGATTTGATTATGATATAAATGAATGAATATGCAAGTATGCTTGCATCAAGAAAAGATGTAAAGTCCTTTGATAGATAATAGGAACATATGTAACAACCCGATATTTTCTATACAAATAAATTAAAAAATTTTGCGTATAATTTTTTTTATTTTATTTTAAATATGGGGAATATGTGCTAAGATAATGTGTATATGTATTTATGTGATAAATAAAAATATGAATATTTACAAATAATTTTATTTTTGAATTATTGATCATTATAAATTATATTCTTATCATAATTAATTTTATAGTAGAAATGTTTTATTAATTATTTTCCATGAAAATATATTCATATATTATTTATATAATATATGAAATGATTTTTAAATTATTATAATAATTATTTTATTATATGAATTTTGTTCATTATTAAGTTAATTATTTTAACTTAATTAATAATGTTAAGTATGATGAGATAAATCGGATATGGAATCCAAACCTATTTTTTGGATTTTGATCAAGGCATGAGAATAATAATATAATATTAATTATATTTTGATTTTTCAAAGCTATAAATATGTACTGTATATGTGGACCGATAAGGGTTGGTCAATTATGGTGTTATGTGACAAACCCTTGTATTACTGTGTGAAACCCTAATTACAAATTTTAGAAACTAATTTTATTTTATTTTAAACCCTAAATGAAAGCTTACAGAACCTAATTATACATTAGGTGAGACAATTAAATAACCTAAGGGTTATGGTAATAAGGAAAGGTTAGTATTTAATATGTATACTAACTTAAGTGGATAATCTTGTTATTTCAAGTGACTAATAATTTTAAACATATTTCAAGTAAACCTAATTGAGTTATGAGCTAAAGTCACATGTATAAGTAATTAAATTTCATAAGATTGGGAATGGAAACCCTAAATAAACAATTTGGGTGGCATATATTAAAATTGTTAGACTATGTTCATTACATGGCCCAAAACAATTAAAGGAGAAGCCCAAAAGAAATAAAATATAAGCCCAAACTTAGTCCACTTGATTAAGGGTATTTTAGACCTTTGATTTATCTAATTTATGCATTAAAATAAAGGCTAAATGAAGGAATTAGTGGGCATATATATAGCTGGCCACATTAGCCTTTTTAAGGCAAGAATATTAAGTTAAAATAATATAACTGATATTTACAGATATTGAGTTACAGAATAGAGTCTTAGACACGATAATTACCCGATAAAGCTATCGGTACACCGACATATTTCAGAAATTGATCTGGACTTAGATATTTTAACTGTATTAATGTTTGTTTGTGATGCAATAACTGTTGAACATGTGTGATAATGTGATTAGGTTATGTCTTTGATTGCGAAATGCAAGATCTATATGTTATAGTATATTGTTCTAATAGAGCGAATGATCTGATTAATGATAGGTCGTGATATAAAAGATAAAACTAAGTTGCGTATTGTAAGTAGCGCATCAGGCAAGTATCCTACCTTTGCATTTTCTTTATGCAATGGACATGAGTAAGAATGTTTGAATTATATTATTCTTTATCTGTTATTAATCCTATATTATATACGCTCATTGATTGTCAACATGTTAGTATATAGTAATTCGGATATATATTACATTACGTTAATTTCTATAAATGGTTATACAAGTGTCCCCACTTGGATAATCATTGCATTTAATCACATGTTGACACACCTTTGTTAATTACCCTTATATATATATATATATATATATATATATATATATATATATATATATATATATATATATATATATATATGTTGAATTATAGATTATTGTTGAACAAGATAAAACCTTATTATTATCCAACCTGAATTGCCTTGGTTTGGAACCCCGAGCAAGTATGAACATCCCTTTCACGAAAAACTTTTATGCACCCAAGGTGGGCCGAGTGAACGATAACATCGTTCTTGCATGTAGTATTGATCAATCTGAGGTACAATGGGTGATCACCCCTGCGTGCTGTAAGTTATGACGATTCTGAGATGAAGTTACATTTAACCTTTTCAAAAATGAAAACAATGTTCATAGTATGTCCCTTAACCCTATTTATAGTCGAGACGTAGTTTCAAAAATTTGAAAGAGGGTTGTTATGTTATTATTATCGGTTGATTACTTCAAAACTATTGATTTGTTGTAGAAGGGTAATATAAAGAAAACATTTAAATTCTTTGACTTATATATATATATATATATATATATATATATATATATATATATATATATAATTGTTATGGGCACCCAAATGCTCATCCTTGCTTAATTTAAATATTTTCAGCTAAGTGTGAACAACCTGAAGGCTCTGCTAAGAACAAAGGAAAGGAAGGAAAACTAACCAAATAAGATTGGTGGTAGTTTATGTAACAGTTTGGTATTATTAAGACAATGATACTTATTAATTATCATGTAATGAATGTTTAGAGGTCTCATACCTGGGGATTAGACTCTGATGATATGTAAATTAAGTTGATATTTATATTATTGTTATTATTATTAGTATTATTCCACTCATAGAAATGGTATCGTGAAGCACTGAATTTGGGTTTCAAGTACCTGGATTCGGGGGCTTTACAACATATGTACAAGGACTTAGAATGAATTGATCAAATGTGTTAGGTTGACCTTACATAAGCAAAATAGCTTTGTAAAGTCCTTAAAAAGAAATGATGTACAAGGACTATAAATATAGAAAGATCAAGCTTGTTAGTTTAATCTTATAATGTAATAGATAGGCATGTCTGATCGTCGAGCACTGCACCAAAAATCGTAGTCTTCCAGAAGAGCCGAGGAAAGCTCGAGAACTATCAAGGCAGAATCGTAGTCTACAGGATAGTAGATCTCGGAGCTCGTAGACTGCCAAGAGAGACGAGGAAGGATTGTAATGTGTCGAGAAGAACTTCCTTAAAGCCGTAGTCTGTTGAGGAAGCCATATTCAGAATCATAGAGATAGCATGTCTAAGAGCCGACCGAGCATCTGCCTAAGCCAAGTCAAGAATCATAGATCACACTTAAAGTCGTAGAGTCTACTGATCATATCAAAGGCAGAAATCGTAGTCGAGCGAGATCAGAAAAGGACAACAAGCATAAATCGTAGTCTGTCAAGGTCTGATCTTGAGATTGTAGTGTCTGCAGAACCAATGCCAAATCGTAATCTGCAGAGCTAAGGTTTCAACAGAGGTGCTCACAACGCCAAGGCAGAATCGTAGAGTTAATAACGATTCTCAACAAATGAGCACTCCTGAAATATCCAAAGGATGAAGCCTCTGTTCAGAGCTGCAAAGTTACACTCCACCTAAAGGAAACCAGAGAGCACTCAACGAATGGCTTGCAAGCTAACAGAAGATCTAAGAATCAGCTCAATCAGCATCCAGATTGAGTTGTAAAGCCATTCAAGATGAAGTCTTCTACAAGTAGATTAAAAGAAGACTTCAGTAAAAGTGACTGACTAAGGAAAGTCAGAAAGTGCAGTAGCTGTTAAGTGAACAGAAGACAACGATCTTGGGGTCAACCAGGATCATAGTGTTTGCCAAGCAAAGCAGGAACTGATGTATTTTACACAGAGATACTAGCCAGCTTCTGAAGAACAAGGCTAAAGTGATTAAGCATGGGTCAGTCCATTGATGATAAGTGAAAGGGAGATCACAAGGAGAAAGCGAGTTGGGCATGCCATAAGTCTGAGGTGTCTTGCTGTTCAGAAGAGACTAGAACAAGGAGTCAAGCTATCAGTTCTTGAGATCAGCCGAAGGCAAACAGAAGTGTTGAAGCACTGTACAAATGAAGGAAGAGGTGTTCTACATTGAAGATCTAATGAACACTCTTCAGGATCGTAGTGTTGTCTCAATCAGTCAATGAGTAACATTCAACAAGACACACTATGATCAGGTCCAAGAACATATGCATCAGAATAGTAGAGTTCGATCATCTGAAGATTGAAGCATTGGCAATGGTTCAATCTGAAGACTGATATTTGAATACTGTTAATTAAGAGCATCGATGCAAAAGAACAACTTCTGATGTTCTAATCGAGAAGTCAGAAAGAAGAAATAAAGATGACTACCTGCCTGACATGGAAAGATGACAACTCTAAGGCAGTAGGTAAGGTAGTAGACTGTTGTGTCAGTAAAAGTTATAAAGGAGCTATCACGTCACATCAAGCAGTCTGCAACAAATAACTTGAGATCTACGAAGCAATTCAAATAGCTTTCAATGGCTATATTCCAACGGGAAGATTGGGAAGGAGTATATATTAGCCAGAGCTTCAAAGATCAAGTGTTGCTGAAGTTGAAAGATCATTGAGTTGTTAGAATGCTATAGTGTTGACTCTACGAGTTCCACCAGAGCTAAACGGAACAAGTCTCAGTGAGAGTGAGACTATGAAGGTGGAAGTGAAGCAAATTTGAAGAAGGACTTGAATAGACTAAAGCTTCACTCAACAAGGATGAGAATTCCATTGAAGATGGTAGCTAAGCTGAGAGCCAAGAAGACCAAGAAGACAGCATTCAGAAAAGTTGCAGAGCACAAAGAAGATCCAGAGAGCCACTCTACGGATCACCATGAACCAAAAGCTAAAACAGAACAGATGCAGAACCATGTTTGCAAACCATTCAAGAAAGGTTCAGGGAATGTTAAGTGCTAGATGAAGTCTACCAAAATCTCAAACACTAAGCAAACCTAAATGGTGATGGTGCACAGCTGACATCGAATGAAGATGAGCAGAAAAGAATGAAGATCAGCTGCACCAAAGGAGAAGTGGTCCAGACTCTACGTAGAATGCAAAGAGGACCACACCAAGCTGCTAAGTACAAAAGATGTTCAAGCTTAAAGACATCTTAGCAGCTCAGCACTAACAACAACAACACCAACAACAATAAGTAGTCAGGTCCTGAGGGGTCTTTGTCCAGAGGGACTAAATGAAGTTCCAAGCCTGCTGGGCTTGAAGAGTTCCTAGGGAAATAGAGGAGTTCTAAGCTTGCTGGGCTTGAAGAGTTCTTAGTGAAATGAAGTTCCAAAGCTACTAGCCTTGAAGGAATCTTAGTGATCCAGGGTGCTGCCCTTCCTTAGTGGAATTCCTGCTCGTTAAAGCATAAGGGTGGATTAGGAGCTTGAGTCTTTGAACCACTTAAAATCCTCTGTGTCTTTTACATTTCAGTTATTTACTTTCTATCATTTACTTTATGTACCTAACTGCTATAAATGATATGTATGTATTAAGTGCTTACAACTTAACTAACTCTACGAACAATGTATGTATGTTCACGAATATATCAATGAAGGGGATCTTTTGTTTATTCCGTTATGCTTAAAAAGATTCTTATGTTTGTCATGTGCCAATTCATTAGCTATACAAAATAAATAAGAAAAGTTTTTTGAAAATAAAAGGATCAATTCAACCCCCCCCCCCTTCTAGATCTATTGTGTGCCTACTGGGAACTAACAATTGGTATCAGAGTAGGTTCTCATGCTATATTCAAAAGCTAATCGCTTTGAGTCTTATCCTAGGCACAAACATTGTTCTAAACTTAGTTTAGTAGTAAGTCACTTGTAAATGCAGATAAGCTCACACGTTGGAAATATTGTACAGGTAAATGTGTATATACACCTGAAGCTGCTAAGATTGGTCCATGTTCTTAAATGCCATAAAAACAAGACCAATCCTTGGCCACAGTCAATCTTGTAGTTTGAAGACCAGGCAAGGAAGCTCAAGAGGAATCAACAGCAAAGAGTCAAGCATCCACCAGTCTAAAAGATAAGATGGCCATATAGTACTTATCCAAAGAAGAAAGAAGAATTTCTCAAAAATGTATTTGGTCAACCAAAAGATGGATGTGAACCTTGAGGTTCAAAGTCGTCAAAGAACTAAGGATGTCAAGATTTTCTTAGCCTACATCTTCAAGACTATGACTGATTAATCGAAGGACAACTGGATCAACAAGCTGTCAGAAATGAATGTAAAAATATGCACATCGATGCCTAACCTCATTACATCAAGATAAATGACTGTTAAGAAACTGACAGTGGAAAGGTACGAATCCTCATTAATATAAATGTGTACATCATGTTGCACCACCTTATGCACTATAACAGTATTCCATCAAGAGATCATACGCTACCTAAAAAGGGGAAGAGAGAAAGTACACTGAGGTTGGAAACTTAAATGCTAACAAACTTTCTCTCCATCCAAGTTTTAGGTTGAAGATAACATCTTGAAGGAAGTCTGAAATAGGTACTAAGCATATCATGATATAAATTATCTTAAGTGGAGTAATCTTTGCTGATGGGTTAGTATGTATGTACAAACCTATGTTCTAGGTTTTTGATAACACATAGAGTATGATCATTTCTACAAGAGTATCTTGAAGATTCGTAGAAATTGATCACCTCCATGAATCAACCAGATACAAATAAGTGATAGAGTTGATTCTCACTCTGTGAACCTTAAAAAAATTGTGAACATAACCAAATAAATGATGAAACCATTAAAGAAAAAGAGTGTTTTATTAAAGCGGTTAATCTTACACACACTCATCATCATGCATCATAAAATGTCATATCTAAATTGGATACATGCATGAATATGATTATTGGTGATCAATATGATGAAAATTCAAATATATGAGGAATAGGGATTTTGAAAACTAACCTAGCAGGACCCATTTAACCATGGGTACCAAAAATAGAAATTTATCTAACCTGCAGGTACTTGGTCTATTTGACCACACTAAGGAATGCAGAAACAAATGACTTTAGTAAAGAAGAATCAACCAGCTGGAGGCTTAAGATATTTCAAAAATGGTTCTAACAAAATCCCTATTTGTCAAAGCCTGTCCTTGAAGACTTGCTGAGCTAATATGAATGAAGCTCACATGGTTGTTGATCTCTATATAAAATCAAAATTCCACAAGTACAAACTGTCAAAGAAGACTACGCTCGTAGTTCTGTCAAATTATCGTAGAATGATCAGTCCTGAAGATATCTATTTCTATGATCCAAGGAGGTTTAAATGATTGTGATGACTTCAGTCAGAAAGAGATATGCAAGGCTACCTTCTGATGCACATGAAGAAGAAGATCTCATACTCCTTTGAGAATATAGTATCAACTATGGGGGAACAGTGATCTGTTAAGGAAAAGCAGCACTGAAAGTATCAGAAATACACTATGAAGTAATGTACCAGTTACAAAGTCCCAAAACTTTGTGGATTATGAACCAAATAAAGATCCATAGTCAGTAGGAACGTCTCAAAACGTACTACTGATAACCTTGTCAACCACCCAACTCAAAATCGTGGAGCGCCTACGATCAAACATCTGATCGTAGTGTAAGAGAGGACACCCCGATTACAGCCAATGCAAATGTCTAAAGTTGGTAGATGAACGTCCCAGCAGAAAAGATCAAATAAGATATCATTGCTAATCACTCCTAAAGTTTTTCATCTGAAAAGCGCCTCAGGGACAAACCTGACCCTTAGTTCACTCTAAGAGCTTGGCCCTTCCTGACTTACCTTAACCCAGAAGGAATGCTTAGTCTAGTTCATCTCATGGACTAGGACAGACAACGATCGTATAGTAGATTCTGAAGTGAACTCGACGATCGTAGTGCAAACCTCAACGATCGTAGAGTAGGCTCGATGATCGCAGTCTTCCCAGAGGATACACTAGCTCATGGGGAGCTCGGAAGAACTAAACACATGCTCAATTATTCAGATTGTGTGGAGATAAGTTTGGAAAGATGCCCTACAGACTCACCTCAGAACTTCAGTGCCCAAAATATCATGAGGTACATCAGTGGTTAAGCCATGCAACCTCAAGATGAGGATTAGTGTCAAAACATCCACTAAAGCATCTCTTAGAAGACGATCGTTGAGTCGACAAAGAAAAATGTAGAGTCCATAGCTACCTCACCAAGCTATTCTACGTACTGAAAAGGTCAATGGTCAATCTACGTCAGAAATGTTTATTTTCTTAAAAGGAAATTAAAACTAAAAAACTATTCAGTTTATGGGGAGTTACAGTTTCTTACTGGGCGTCGTGCAACAAATGACTGGTTGACACAGCACAACTTATGTAGAGTCAAAAGGAACTGTCATAAAGACAAATTCAAAATCTCAAAACAGTTATCAAAAGCTATCAAACCTCTCTCTCTCTCTCCCTTTTTCAAACTCTAAAATCCTCTTCAAAGCATGAATCCATTAAATCGCTAGATTCGCCCAAATCGCATTCAACTATCTCTCATAGAAGGTCTAAAACTAAATACCCATATATCTTGGACTCTCAAAATGGAAGGATGGCATGTTATAATCGAAATCCAACTTGGCTTCAAGAAGTTTGAAAGATCAGAAAAGAAGTTCAAGGATATACTTGAGCTGGTAAAAAATGATGGGTTTTATGAGTGCTTGGAAGATAACACTCTAGTCTATACCGAGCTAGTGAAGCAATTATACTCCAATGCAACAATAGGCTCTGGGTTTCTGTCCACAAAGGTCAAAAGAGTAAGCCTAAAAATAGAAGCTTCAGACATCAACCAATTTCTAGGGTTTTCTAACCAAGGTCTGATAAACCTCGAGGACATCGACATCGAAGAAGGCAAGAATTTAATGCATTGCAGGAGGGACGTAAATCTGAAAGATATGAAGAAGAAGGAATTTCCTGAAGAGTTTGAGTTCTTAGATGAGATTATGGGAATATGCATTTTGTGCAAGGACACTGCACATGATACTGTTAGTGATCCACAACTAAGAGTTATGACTGCAATAGTCATGAAGCAGCAGATGAACTTCGGAGCCCTTGTGATTGATTGGTTGACCAAATGGCTGTAAAAGGTTGAGATGAAGAAGTCTACAGATAAACCTCTCACAAAGGTTTTTCATGGAAGACTCTTGAGCATTATATTAAAGAAGAAACTGAAAAGCAAGATAAAGGATGATGAGGGAGAACCACTGAATGTTCATAAAATAATGTCTCCATAGTTGTTCGAAAACTGGAAGAAAACTCCTAAGAAAAACAAGAGGCTAATAACATCTGGGAGCAGTAGCAAGGTCTCTACTAAGAAGAGGAAGGAAAAAGAGGTGGAAAGCAAGTTATCTCAATCTGATGACTCTGTACCTGTAGCATCCACTCCAGCAAAGAAGAAATCTAAGAGTGTGAAGAATTCATCCAAGAAGCAATCCCAAAAAGAAGAAGAAGTAATAGATTACTTCAAGGGTCATCCAAAAAGAAAGCAAAGATGATGAAGAAGTCAGTCTCAGTCCCCCCAAGAACTCTATCTACTGAAGAAGAAAATATAGTGTCAAAAGATGAGACGGGAACTGAGAACCTTAGGGATGAATCCTCTAGAGGCAAGTCCAGTAATGAAGAAGAAGCAGAATCTATGAAAGGAACATCTATGTCTGGTGATGAAAAAGAATGTACAAGTCCTATTGCCAACAATCAGAGTAGTAACTCTGCTGCTGAAGAAAGTTTGAAAGATGAAACAACTGCATCTCCTACTGCTAAAGTCCAAACAAGTCCAACTGATGATTCAAAAGATGTTGAGTCCATAGATGAAGAACCTGCCCCTAATGTTGATGAACATCAAGAAAGCTTATCTGATGATACAGAGGCTTTAGATTCTGAAAATCTAAAACTTCTATAGCTGAACCTCAAATGAGAAGAAAGAGCAACATGTTGCTTACTAAATTTATCTCAAAGAAGACAGGAGAACCCTCTACTACAATCATTGAATTGAGCAATGATAAGTCTGAATCCAATGGAGAGATGCTGAAGAAGGAACTAGTAATGAAAATCAGAAGGAAGGATTCACCGATGAATTAGATGAAAGAAGTTAGCATGATTCAAGCTCAGGAGGTGAAGAGATGGAGGAATCAACAGACTATTATCCTGCCCTCTCTCTAGCAAGAATTCGCAGAAGAATAGTGGTGGAAGTCTTTGATAAACCACCAGATGCACCACCAGGAAGATGGATAAGTTATGGAAACGAACAACTCAGAGTTGTAAAGATGACTACCGATGAGGTGTTTAACAACTAGAAGAACATGGAGTTAGATTGCACAACAATACTGTACAATCCTGATGATCTTCTGATGAGATGATTCTTCCCTTGGATGCCCTAGTTAAAAGCATATACTGATAAAGATGGGAGCTACTTCACCTGATCTTACTCAAAGTTTCCAAACATGGCTGGTATCTCAAAACTTTCCAAGGGTAAAGAAGTTTGCAACCAAGATGATCAAAGACCAGTCTCACTTCAAAGTCTACCGACATGCTGGTAACCACTACATTCCCTACGATTGTAGAATGGGTTCTGATGGCAAAAGGAGTATGCCCAAGTGGATGATCATAGAGTCCCTTCACTCTACCATTGAAGATGATTAAGTTCAGTTTGAGAAGCTTTCCTCTGCCCAAGCACAATTGTCTGATATTCCTTCATCCTCCAACAGTGATTGTCACTCAACGATTTATCAGATTCTCACTGTTTTCGAGAATCTGTCCAAGAATGAAAATCATGGAGTCCAGTCTAGTGCTCAACAAGAGTATGCCCAACCAAATGACCAAACTCCTACAGAGCAGGAGTTATTGAAGAATTCTGATGAGTTAGTTGAGAAGATATATATTATCACTGAAGAGGCAAAGATGTTGACAGAAGCAGGAGATAATGCGGTTCAAGACAGACTACAAGCCACTATGTCTGATATATCTCTTAAAATCAAAGAGAGGTCAAATCTATCTGAAGGCCATGAATGATCAGAAGAAAGAAGCTCTACGAGCACAAAAAGCAACTGAAGATCAAATTTTATCTCTCTCTAACAATATTGACAACCTAAAACAGTCTCTCTCCCTACAACTTGAGCTGAGCCAACAAGAACTCAAGATTGAGGTTGGTAACTCATCTTACCTCATGGAGCAACTTATGTCAAACATGGAGCATCTTTCTCAAGTGATTAATGACAAAAAGGGGGAGAAAAAGAGACAGGGAAAGAAGCACACAAGGAAGAGCAAGGAGAACAGAAGAAAAGAAGGCCAAGAGAAAGGCAAAGAAACAGAAGGAGAAGATAGCAGCAGCAGAAGTAGAATCATCATCTAAGGGGGAGCCAAAGGATGATAATCTCATGAATACAGAATCTGAGGGGGAGCAGAGAAAAGAAATGAAGTCACCACCCCAGGGGGAACAGGAGCAAGTAGCTGAATAGTTGGTCAACAGACATCCTGGAAGACACACATGGAGCCAAAAAGGTACATCTCTATCTAGTTAGGTATGTTCTGCATCCAAGATGTAAAGTGTCACAGTTTATGTAATTTCATATTATTATCAATGACATTCATGATTATCTATTTTAGAAATACAGCTCCTTACTGTATATAAGATTCATTCATCTCATGCATATGCACTAATTGTTTTTGTCATAATCAAATAAGGGGTGATTTTAGGAATAAGCATGTGAATGATATTCCTATTTCTATATGATTTGATTATGATATAAATGAATGAATATGCAAGTATGCTTACATCAAGAAAAGCTGTAAAGTCCTTTGATAGATAATAGGAACATATGTACAAGGACTTTGAATGAATTAATCAAATGTGTTAGGTTGATCCTACATAAGCAAAACAACTTTGTAAACTCCTTAAAAAACTGATGTACAAGGACTATAAATATAGAAAGATCAAGCTTGTTAGGTTGATCTTATAATGTAATAGATAGGCATGTCTGATCGTCGAGCACTGCACCAGAAATCGTAGTCTGCCAAGAGAGTCGAGGAAAGCTCAAGAACTATCATGGCAGAATCATAGTCTGCAGGATAGTAGATCTCGAGCTCGTAGACTGCCAGGAGGGACGAGGAAGGATCGTAGTGTGTCGAGAAGAACTTCCTCAAAGCCGTAGTCTATTGAGGAAGTATTATTTAGAATCGTAGAGACATCCTGTCTAAGAGCTGACCAAGTATCTGCCTAAGACGTAGATCACACTTAAAGTCGTAGAGTCTACTGATCATATCAAAGGCAGAAATCATAATCAAGCCAGATTAGACAAGGACAACAAGCATAAATCGTAGTCTGTGAAGGTCTGATCTTGAGATTGTAGTGTCTTCAGGACCAAAGTCAAATCGTAGTCTGCAGAGCTAAGGTTTCAACAGAGGTGCTCACAACGCCAAGGCAGAATCATAGAGTAAACATGATTCTCAAAAAATGAGCACTCCCAGAATATCCAAAGGAGGAAGCCTCTGGTTAGAGCTGCAAAGTTACACTTCACTTAAAGGAAACCAGAGAGAACTCAACGAATGGCTTGCAAGCTAACAGAAGATCTAAGAATCAGCTCAATCAGCATCCAGATTGAGTTGTAAAGCCATTCAAGATGAAGTCTTCTACAAGTAGATTAAAAGAAGACTTCAGTAAAAGTGACTGACTAAGGAAAGTCAGAAAGTGCAGTAGCTGTTAAGTGAACAGAAGACAACGATCTTGGGGTCAACCAGGATCATAGTGTTTGCCAAGCAAAGCAGGAACTGATGTATTTTACACAGAGATACTAGCCAGCTTCTGAAGAACAAGGCTAAAGTGATTAAGCATGGGTCAGTCCATTGATGATAAGTGAAAGGGAGATCACAAGGAGAAAGCGAGTTGGGCATGCCATAAGTCTGAGGTGTCTTCTTTGCTCGTAAGAGACTAGAACAAGGAGTCAAGCTATCAGTTCTTGAGATCAGTCGAAGGCAAATGAAGTGTTGAAAGCATCAGATAAATGAAGGAAGAGGTGTTCTACATTGAAGATCTAATGAACACTCTTCAGGATCGTAGTGTTGTCTCAATCAGTCAATGAGCAACATTCAAAAAGAAACACTATGATTAGGTCCAAGAACATATGCATCAGAATAGTAGAGTTCGATCATCTGAAGATTGAAGCATTGGCAATGGTTCAATCTGAAGACTGATATTTGAATACTGCTAATTGAGAGCATCAATGCAAAAGGACAACTTCTGATGTTCTAATCGAGAAGTCAGAAAAAAGAAATAAAGATGACTACCTGCCTGACACGGAAAGATGACAACTCTAAGGCAGTAGGTAAGGTAGTAGACTACTGTGTCAGTAAAAGTCATAAAGGAGCTGTCACATCACATCAAGCAATCTGCACCAAATAAATCGAGATCTACGAAGCAATTCAAATAGCTTTCAACGGCTATATTCCAATGGAAGATTGGGAAGGAGTATATATTAGCCAGAGCTTCAAAGATCAAGTGTTACTAAAGTTGAAGGATCGTTGAGTTATTGGAATGCTATAGTGTTGACTCTATGAGTTCCAACAGAGCTAAACGGAACAAGTCTCAGTGAGAGTGAGACTACAAAGGTGGAAGTGAAGTAGATTTGAAGAAGGACTTAAATAGACTAAAGTTTCACTCAACAAAGATGAGAATGTCATTAAAGATGGTAGTTAAGCTGAGAGACGAGAAGGCCAAGAAGAAAACATTCAGAAAAGTTTCAGAGCACAGAGAAGATCCAGTGAGCCACTCTACAGATCACCATAAACCAAAAGCTGAAATAGAACAGATGCAGAACTATGTCTGCAAACTATTTAACAAAGGTTGAGGGAATGCTAAGTGACAGATGAAGTCTACAAAAAGCTCAAACACTTAGTAAACCTAAATGGTGATGGTGCACAGCTAACATCGAATGAAGATGAGCAGAAAATAATGAAGATCAGTTGCACCAAAAGAGAAGTGTTCCAGACTCTACGCAGAATGCAAAGAAGACCACACCAAGATGCTAAGTACAAAAGATGTTCAAGCTTAAAGACACCTTAGCAGCTCATCTCTAACAACAACAAGTAGCCAGGGTCTGAGGGGTCCTTGTCCGGAGGGACTAAATGAAGTTCCTTGTCCAGAGGGACTAAATGAAGTTCCAAGTCTGTTGGGCTTGAAGAGTTCCTAGGGAACTAGAGGAGTTCCAAGCCTGCTGGGCTTGAAGAGTTCTTAGTGAACTGAAGTTCCAAGGCTGCTAACCTTGAAGGAATCTTAGTGATTCAGGGTGCTCCCCTTCCTTAGTGGAATTCATGCTCGTTAAAGCAGAAGAGTGGATTAAGAGCTAGAGTCTCTGAACCACTTAAAATCCCATGTGTCTTTTACATTTCAGTCATTTACTTTCTGTCATTTACTTTATGTAACTAACTGCTATAAATGCTATGTATGTATAAAGTGCTTACAACTTAACTAACTCTACGAACAATGTATGTATGTTCACGAATATATCAATGAAGGGGATCTTTTGTTTATTCCGCTGTGCTTGAAAAGATTCTTATGTTTGTCATGTGCCAATTCATTAGCTATACAAAATAAATAAGAAAAGTGTTTAGGAAATAAAAGGATCTATTGTGTGTCTACTGGGAACTAACAGTATCCTAAACTTTCTTTAGGATATCCCACAAACGTGCACTTATCAGATCTTGTTCCAAGCTTATCATCCTGAAACCTCTTCACATAAGTTGGACATCCCCAAATCTTAATATGTTTAAGACTAGGCTTCCTCCTTGTCCACATCTCATATGGATTCTTAGGGACAGATTTCGTGGGGACCTTATTTAGTAGATATGCAGCCGCTTCTAGGAAATATCCTTAGAATGACATCGGAATATTGGTAAAACTCATCATGGAACGAACCACGTCCAATAGTGTTCGATTTCTTCTTTTCAGATACACCATTCAACTGTGGTGTTCCTGGTGGAGTCCATTGTGAGATTATACCATTTTCTTTGAGACAATTGAGAAACTCACTGCTTAAGTATTCACCTCCTCGATCTGATCGAAGAATCTTAATACTCTTGCCAGTTTGCTTCTCTACTTCACTTCTGAACTCTTTGAACTTTTCAAATGATTCAAATTTGTATTTCATTAAATACACATATCTAAATCTTGAGTGATCATCAGTGAAAGTAATAAGAAAACCCTCCTCGTGCATTCGTTGTCATAGGTCCACATACATCTGTGTGAACCAACGCTAACAATTCTGTAACTCTTTCTCCTTTTCCACTAAAAGAAGATTTAGTCATTTTGCCCATGAGACAAGATTCACAAGTTGGATATGATTCATAATCAGATAGCTCTAAGAGCCCATCTTTATGCAACTTGGATAATCTTGTTTCATTAATATGACCGAGTCTACAGTGCCATATAAAAGTATAATTTACATCATCTCTTTTCTTTTTCTTAGTTTGTTCAATTTGAAGTATATTTTCATGCAAGTCAAGTATGTAAAGTCCATTTCGTAAATTACCAACACCATATAAAACATTATTATTATAAATAGAACAACTATTATTCTTTATTATAATATCAAAACCATCCATATCCAATACATAAATTAAAATAATGTTTTTAATAAGTGACGAAACAAAATAATAATTATTTAATCTAATGGACTTGCCCGTAAGCAGTGCTAAATAATAATTCCCTACAGCTAATGCAGTAACCTTTGCTCCATTTCCAACTCGTAGGATGACCTCATCCTTGTTTAGCTTTCTACTTCTGACCAGTCCCTGCATATTATTATATATGTGAGAACCACAGCCGGTATCCAAAACCCAAGTAGAAGATTGACTTTCAGAAAAATTAATTTCAATCATAAACAACCCTTGATTAGGATTCAAAGCTTCTCCAAGCTTCTTCTTCTTTTGTTCTGCAAGGAACTCCTTGCAGTTCCTCTTCTAGTGACCCGGCTTGTTACAATGGAAACAGTATCCTTTGCTATCTGGATTAGGTTTCTTATTATCCTTTCCTTTCGCCTTTCCCTTAGCCTTCTTGGATTTCTTCTTTTCAGAAGATACCTTGGGCCTCTTCCTTTTCTTAGAAGAATCATCCACCAGTAAGACTTGGTTCTTCTTGGATGGGATGTGACCTTCAGTAGTTTTCAACATGTTAAGTAACTCAGGCAAGCTGACCTCCAACTTATTCAAGTGAAAATTCACAAAAAATTGTGAGAATGTGTTAGGGAGTGACTGCAAGATCAAATCTTGACTCAACTCCCCATTCATGACGAACCCAAGCTGTCCAAGATGTTTAATCAAATTGATCATCTTTAGGACATTAGTCTCAACAGTAGTGCCCTCGGTCATCCGAGATCGGAAGAGTTCCTTATATATCTCATATCTAGCAATCCTACTTTGCTCACCATACAACTCTTGGAGGTGCATCAATATAGTAGGAGCATCCATGGTTTCATGTTGACGCTAAAACTTGTTACTCATGGATGCGAGCATGATGCATTGAGCCAAAGATGCATCATCTTGCCACTTCTTAAAAGAGCAATCTCTTCCTTTTAGAGGCTGTTTCAACAAGTTTTTGAGGGACAAGCGAATTTAGGACATAAGAAATCTTTTCAGCAGTGAGAACAATTCTCAGATTCCTTAACTAGTCCGTTAAATTCGGTCTGGTCAGATTGTTAGCATCCAATATGCTACGCAGTGAAATTAGTGAGTGTGACATTTTCAAAAATTTGCATGTAAAAAGACAATATTTTAGCAAACATTCATTTAATTAATTATGAAAATAAATTAGGTCTTATTTTAAATCGGTATCTCCCACTATTTTCTTCAAACTATATTACCCTCATTATATAGTTCAGCAATATCTAATAAAAGATTTGATAGTGAGAATAAGGATCCCATTTCAAATGTATATAGCCTTGTGTGAGCACAACAAACTATATATAAATAAATAGGTAGATAACTCTTGTTAATTACATCATCATGTAATTCCTTATATTTTGCCTCTTAAATCATAATGGTCAAGTGTGTTCACATCCGAACTAAAATGATTTAAGTTAAGTCATACCCTGCATTTCCATATACGTGAAGAGAAAACTACAGCCCTTGTGTGTGCACAACAAAGCTGTCGACATCGGGATTTTTATTTGTCCCTTTTTTATTCTTATTCTTTGGTGTTCTCATGTTAGGTGAGATTTGTTTGAAAAGACAAGTGAAAAAGGTCTGACATGTATATGTCGACGATTTGACTGTAAGAGTCACCAGTTGGTGTTTTTAACTGGTTGCACCAACGCAACCAAGAAAAGGTTTGCACATTGACCTAGTGATGTGACACTTTGCTAAACGAATTACGTAAACCGAGATTCATTTGGGTTCAGGGGCTTGATTATGCGGAGGGAAGGTGTTTGGCACCCCCCGACATCTGTGTTGCCACAGTTGTGACAACCCGAGAATTTAGACAATTTTATAAAATCTTAAAAGATTGAATAAAGGTTAAATAATAAACCTAGACAGAAAATAAGTGTATGTATTTAACATTTTTAGGAATGACTTTTGTGATTTTAAAAACTTTTGAAGGTTTACAGTGTTAAGAGTATTTGTGTATATGGTCATATTTGTGTAAATTATGTGGTTAAGGGTCAAGGGTTGATCGAATAAACTATATCAGTCACAAACCCTAATAATATATTAAGAGCCTCGACGTTTAGTTAGAAAACCCTAACGATTGATAAGAAATCCTATTACAGGCTATGGAAACCCTAATTTCAAAATCGGGAATCTGAAACCCTAATTTGGATTATTAAAACCCTAATTGGGAAGCTTGAAGATAAGTATAAAGTTTTTATGTTATTAATTGTAAGTATAATTAGGGATAACCCTAATTGATTATTAGAAAACCCTAATTGTTCAACTGGAAACACTGATGTACAATTAGAGAAAACCTAATTATTAATTTATAGAGTTTAATGTTACTTAGGAAACCTTAACCCTAATTAGCAAGCTTGAATGTGATTAGTAAACTTTACTATAATTAGGAAACCCTATTTATAATTTTCTATTTTTAGAACTTAATTAGAAAAAGCCTAGAATATAAATTTATGTAGTTTAGGGTTAAACCCTAAGGGTCAAACCCTATGGGTTAAAACCTAATGATTGTGAGAAGTTACCAAATTGCCATTCACTTTATCAGAAATCAAGTATGGAAGCATAATAGAGATATAAACCCTAATTCTAGAAATCCTTAAAAATTTGTGTTAATGTTGTTGTTTGTTGTTTAGATATGTGTTAGAGAGTGTCATTTGATGATCTGGGTTGCTAGAACATGGATTCATATCATCTAGATGCTCGAAATTAAAAATTTCAAAAATCTGGACTGGATAAATGTGGTCTGACAACCGAATGTCAGACCCCATAGATCTTTACATGTTTATAGTTTTGGTTGTTTAAATGTTTGTACTTGAAGTATGTTGTAAGGTCTTCGATCTGGAACTTGAATCAAGCCTAGATCATGTATGGATTAAAAGTTATTAAAGGTCAAAGTGCGTTGACCGAGCACGAAATTTGTTTCTGGAAAACCCAGAAAATTCCCAGATTTCCAGAATCTCTGACAAGCATTTTCTAAGCTTCTGATCTTGCACATGTTTGATATTTAGACCATGTTGTTGTTATATACTTGTAGCCTAGCATGTTAACTACACACTAAAGCTTTTAGATCGCCCATATCCGTAACAGAAGCATAGATAATCATGGTCAAAGTAGGGTTGACCAACTGCCTTAAACGAATTCTGGAAAACCCAGAAATCGTGAAGAACAGATTTCTGACAAGGTTTGACCATGCCAGATCTCAGTCATGTGTTTATGTTATTATGATATGATGATAAAGAGTTGTTCATCGACATCTCTACTTCAATTGTGAATCTTTACATCACACAAACTAGATCCGATTGGAAATTATGAAGCTTAAAGTAGGCACTAAAGTACTGCTTTTTCAATTACAGAAAACCCAAAATTGAAGAACATGTCCGACAATACTTTTGAGAGCTTAGATATCTCGAGATATGATATGTTATGGTCATGAAACTTGATTAAAGTTATAATATTACATCATACTACATCATCAATGTCTTAGAAAGCCCGAAGCGTTATAACCAGAAATTAGAACCAATTCGAACCCACTAACTTGAACAACATCTTGCATTTTTAGGCGACTCGAGAACATGCTCAAGAACACCTATAGCGACGGTTCTGTCACTATAGGGCCCTTTAGCGACAGATTAATTATAAATTTAGTAATTTTATTAAATAATTAGTATTAAATAGTTTTTAGTTATTAAAAATACATAATAAATTATTAAAAATTATTTTAAAGTCCGAAAATTAGTTTTTAATTAATTTAAGTATATTTCATAAATATTTAATTTTTTGGAATATAAGTGGTATTTAATTTATTTAATTATAATATTAAATAAATTATTTAAAAATGATTTTAATACTTGAAAAATCATTTAAAATTATATTATGGTATAAGAAAATATTTTAAGTTATTTTAATGACTTTTTATATTTTGTGATGAATTTCTTTAATAAATTAATATTAATGGTAATTAATTTATTTAATAAATGTATTAAATAAATTATGGAAAAATAGATTTAATGCTTTAAAAATTATATAAAAATAATTTAAGTGTTATAAAATATTTGAAGTTATAAAATATAACTTTTGATATTTTGTCATGAAAATATTAATATTTTAATATTAATGGCGAGATAATTAATAATGGTTTTAATTACTTTAAAATCATTTAATGGTAATAATAAAGTATTAAAAATAATTTGAGATATTATAAGTATATTATAATATTATGTTAAGGATTTCATTAATATTTAATATTAAATAAATATTAATGATAATGGAATTAAGTAGTATTTAATGCATATAAATATGATATTATTGATTGAAAAATCATAATAAATGGTAATAATTATCTCGAAAATTATTATGGGCCTATGAAAATTATTTTGGTGATTAATAAATTACCTAAGATAATTGTTAAGTGTTTAAGCGAGAGTTTAATTGAACTTAAACTCGATTTTTGTCTGACTAGGACGTCGAAAAGTCCTAATAGTACCAAACTCAACTCAGACTGCAATAGTTTGACTTAATACAAGGTCTTATGTCTTTGTATAGGTGATAGGATTATGTGGTAATGTGTTTAGGTTATTTTATCTTTGTGATGATATTATTCTAATATTTGGAGATCGGTATTATCTATATTAGGTCTTGGATAAAGCTAAGTTATATTTAAATAATTCAGAATTCGGCAAAAAAACGAGTGAGTTTTTCTTAACTCTGCTAAGAGTTGTTTCATTCAGATATGCTTATGGTTAATCATTGTTGATTTCCATGTATAATTGTACTCTGTACATATTGTATGTATAAGTCATGTATGAAAGGCTGATCACCTTCATTACCATTCGGTTCAGATATATTTGTTCATGTTTAATACTTGTTCAGTTAAAAGTTTGTTCGTGCTAATTCACAACTACATTGTTAAATTATAGCCAGCTTATTATTCAGACTCTTTCAATCATGATATATTCTTAAATAAAATTTAAACTTGTTGGGCAACTTTCATGTTCACCCTAGCTATATCATGATAAAACATTGCAGATTAAAGGCGAATGCGTCGTCTGAGGAAAAGATAAAGCCAAGCTCGACTTGGGACTATGTGTCTTGACTATATTTGTAAAAGTAATTTATTATAATAACATTGTATGTTAGATAGGATATGGAATTGTGTATAAGTTATGGTTACTCGACCTTGGGGAAAGTGTATAATGTTTAATGTATAAACAATTTATGTTTATATCTTTCGCAATAGTTATAGAAATAGTGCACCAGATCCGTGGTGATTTAGGACCCGAATTTGGGGGCGCTACAACGGTGACCTCCGATTTCATACATGCATGCTCTATGTCCTTCGATTGCCTCTAAATGCACATCAGTCCCTAAAATATCCATTTTAGGACTTGATACCAACCTCAAATCTCAACACAAAGAATAAAAGCTGTATTTCTACTCGTTATCTTTCCGAATCATCTTGAATCACCTCAATCGGAGTTCGTATGAAAAAGTTATGCGCAATTTACTAAAGGATGTTCGGACAGATTTTGGCTTAACACTTGACCAGCGCCTAGGCGCCTAGATTTGGCCTTGGGCAAGCGCCTAGGCGCCCAAGAGTAGAATCTAAACGCCGAGCCTAGCGCCTAGGCGCTCGACCCTTGACATTTAGCTCCAATTTTCTAGATTTTGCAACTTTTGACGCACATACTTCAAATCTTCTTAACTTCTTCGTCCGTTATCGAAATTAGTCCGTTTTCGAGGCTATGGAAAGCTTGTAACATGCTCTATAAAACCCCCATGATTTCATAATTTTTCAGATTCATTAATTATTCTGAAATTTAGCTCCAAAGTCCCCCAAGACTAAGTTTTTACTAACAACGATACGTGAAAAACGTTATGAACACGCGACATACTTGGCGGTAAAACGAGTCTATAGGCCACAGATCCTACTCGATCGAGGATTTCAAATGGGGCAATAAAATCGAGGGTTAAGATAACGCCTTCTTGAACCTTCTTCTTCACATTCATCGGATTCGGGTGTGTAGCTTGAGCGGCTTTAACTTTATCGATTAAAGTCGATTCTACTCGTATATTTGTTATCTTCATGTGGGTCCCTAGAGTCTTTAACTCTATATTCATCATTTGTAAGTTATACAAAATGGGTTTTGTGTTAACAACATCGCACTTCGTAAATGCGCATCGATCTTCTACTTTCAGCCGCGTCAATACCACGTTCGCTTTCTTCCACGATAATATTGAATGGAACGATCGTAATCTTCAACAGCTCGAGCCAATGTCTTTGGCGCATGATACGTTTGTTTTGGTTGAAGAATATTTAAGGGTTTTAGAAATGGGTTTTGTACTGGGGTCAATAAAAAATTCGATTTCACGCTCTAGGGTAGGCTAAGAAGTCTTCAAGAATACGTTAGAAAATTTATTAACAATAGAAATATCATTCAAAACTGTGACTCTCATCCATGACTTGGATAGTACGTCACATTGATATCTATCAACTTGCAATCGTCATTCACAACGTCGCCTACAGAAAGTCTAACTTCGGTGCATTCCACACAAAGAAGTCAACAACGAAAGGATCGGGGCTCTTTACTTATGGATTGATATGACAATGATTGACTTTAGTGGTTTGGTTGCTTGAATTAGCATAACAGGTTGGTTAGGAATATGAAAGCTAACAACCTTACGAAAAGCATGATGAGTAATTAACCAATCAATTTCTAAAATCACATCAAAGGCAAGTATTTTCAAAGAGATAAGATCGACAGATAACGTGAAAGTGTCGATTTGAATCAAACAAGATTAATAAACAGTGGAGGTAACAAAGGTTTCTGCTAACGAAGTTTCAACCAATAAGTCAAAGTCTAACTTCTCTTGAGTTAAATTTAAATGTTGAGCGCAAGCAAGAGAGATAAAAGAATGTGTAGAACCGGTATCTAATAAGGTATAGACTTCGCAAAAATTTATAATTAACTGACTCGTGCTAACTTCGTTTGGATTACTCGTTTTTTGAGAAGTCACGAAAAACGATCTTCCTGAAACCACCGACTTTCTTTTGTTCGTATCCACCTTTGGTGCCACCGTCCCAGCTAGACTCGACTTTGGTGCACGACAAAATCGGGCTAGGTGACCTTCTTTTCCATAATTGTAACATGCTTTGAACTGAATCGTGCAGCTTGGTGATATGTCCCTCCCTCGCATTTGAAGCATACAATTGGTGGTCGTTCTCCTTCCTTGAAAAGCGGGTGTTGGTCTTTCTTTGTCTTTCCATCGTTCTTTGAACCTTCTCTTCTTAAAATTTCTACTCCTATTATCTTGGCCATGATTACCACCGAAGTGGTTACCATTCTTGGCATGATAATTTCCCCCACGATGGTTATCATTGTTCCGATGGCCGTTGCCATCGGTATGATTATTATCGTGTTGCTGGTCATTACCTTTTGGTTATGCTGACTCATTATCGCACTCCAATAACTGAGCCCTATTCACAACATCTGAATATAAACAAAGTTTGTGAGAAATGAGTTATTGACGTATATCGGGTTTCAAACCTCTTAGAAACATTCGCATCATTCGCTCCTCATTATCAACCAAATGGGATGCAAACCGGGATAACTCCGCAAATTTAGCCTCTAAACATCCCATCATTCATCATCTGATCGGTGTTGTTATTGACCTAAGGATTATTGTCTTTCTGTTGCACATTATCCTGGGTATTGATCGTTGGTGACTCAACGGTCTCATGTTCTTCATTGCTGATCTGAACATTTTCAGATGCCATTTTCAAACACTATCACAAAACAAGGGTTAATTAACATATCACATATTATCCTATACTACGGCCAGCCAATTAAATACCAAATAAACTTAGGTAGGTCATACTAGCTAGCGAAAGAATTCCTCGTCTCTCCCTCCTAGTTCTTGTCTCACATCTCAACCAAGGATCATATCCCTAAGCTTTGATACCAACCAGGCGCCCCAAAACGGTATACATCACCTATTCTGAGTCGCCAAATACATGGTACAGAATACAAATACAAACTTAATTATACAACCGTCGTGTAATATACTACAATACATATGTTGTGAGTTTTAATACAAATATTGTCATCTAGACAATATCCACACTCAATTGAGTCCTCATTGCATTATTATCACACTATTTAATGTAATAGTGAGGGACTACTAATGTTATTATCTCGGGTACCGTCACTCTGTCCCCAGACTAGTCCCTGCTACGTTCTCATTTCCTGAAGAGAACAATGAAAGTAAAAGGGTGAGCTCAACTAGCCCAGTAAGAAATATTATGACTAAGATAATGCAGATTAAATTATCATTAGTCTTCAACAATGTTAAAATGATAAAATACAATAGACATCAAGTTTAACTGCAGCGGAATAAGCAATCCATTAAAAGAGTCAAGTAGAGAATAAAATCTACTATCTTTTATGATTTAAAAGGTTTTCATCACTTTTATCATTTGGGACTCGACAATAAATAATCCACATCATCCACGCTTTTCTGACCAAGGATATTCATTAGTATCACAACCACAAATTATCCATGCACTACGGCCAAGGATATTCGTGTATTCACCAATTGTCATAATCATGCCAACAACTGTCCATCAATGCATTACAGGCCAATGAGAACTTTTACCACATCATTTGTGACATTACGGTCATGATTATACCGAATAATCCCTGGTCATTATCATACCAAGTCCATCTATGCACTACAGGCCACAGATGACTTTCAATATAATATAAACATGAGGATGATGACAATGATATAAGAATTCAATAAAACAAGTTCAAGAATTAATTTATCTAGGAACCAATAATGTCCAAATTGTCAACATGATATTGCTTTGTGGGGTAAAACTCAAGAATGCTCAGAAGAATATTTCCATGAAAAGATACTGGATGAAGCACAAATATCAAGGATATTCCACTAATTTTATGGAGTATAAAAGTCAAAACTTTAACCAACTGAGTATAATAAAGAATGGAATAACAAAAGAAATCACCATGCATGCGGTACTTCGCATAGACAGGTTATTCCAACAGAATAATAAATAACGGAACCAAGTCAGACGTAATACCCACCGACAGGATATTCCAACATAATATAAAGAATGGAATAACAACAGAAATCACCATGCATGCTGTATTTTGCATAGACAGGTTATTCGAACAGAATAATAAATAACGGAACCAAGTCCGGCGTAAAATGCACAAACAGGATATTCAACGAGAATAATAAAAAGGCGGAACCGGTCCCAAGTAAAAGCGCCTGTGAACAGGATATTCCAATGAGAATAATAAAGAAGCGAAATCAATCCAGGCGTAAAAGCATACGACGGATATTCCAACGAATAATAAAGAATGGAATAACAATGAGAATTTCACCACGTATGCCAGATTTTACGCACAGTTATTCCGAATGAAATAATAAATAATGGAATAACAGAAGAATTTCACCAAGTATAGGGTAGCCCGCGTATATATGTTATTCCAACAGAATAATAAAGACTGGAATAACAAAAGTTCTCTTCATGAATATGAAAAAAAAAATATCCCTTACCTCGAAAAGAAGGCGGATCTCTTGGAATCTTTGAGGTATAGCGGACTTCTCTTCTTCTTTCTCACTATAATTTTTCTCTATAATAATGGCTCTAAAGCTTTAGTGAATTGGTGAGAAATGAAGGAAGAATGAGCTTCTATTTATAGAAAAATATAGTTTCGATAATTGCACGTTTTGGGGCTCGAAAAATTATAGTACAATACCTCCAAATTTTTTTCATTTTTAATTTAGTCCTGCAAGTATTATCAAACTTGCACCACCTCCCCTAATAGTAAATAATGTGAATCAATAGTTCAATCATGTGAATCAATAGTTATGATCATGTGAAAATACGAAATACAGTATAGTACCTCCATCTATACTTCCCTTTTTAACTTAGTTATGCAAGTATTATCAATCTTGCACCAACTCCCCTAATAGTAAGTGAATGTGACTCAATAGTACACACATGTGAACAAATAGTTATATAAGCATGTGAATTAGTAGCAATTAATTGCTCATTTATCCGATAAATTACCCGATTTGTCAATATAACCCCCAGACATCAATTATCATCGGAATAGATGTCAATTTCAACTAACACCAATAATCCCAACACAATGGAACTATCAAATTCATCTTTAATCAACACAAACTTATTCATCATTAATATCATAACTCATAATATTTAACAACCAGTGTCGTTCCTAGGAAAGAGGGGCTTTCGATAAGGATTTTTCCTGATTGGCGCTTGATTAGGTGACCAAACCTCTCCTCGTGAGAAACTTAGACATTGTAAATATTGCAATTTAAAATTATGAATAACTTTGTCGTCTCAATTATTGATTTAATAATATATAAAATATTATCACGAGATAATCTTTGTGACAATAATCGAATCAATAATATGAGAGATATGATCAAACAATTATTGTAGGAATAATTAAGTATAAGCGGGTGATTTATCACGTAAGCATCAATAACCAATCTGCAGTGTTATTGCTATGCAACCACGCGTATTCTTCGTAATTTTAACACCGGGTGTTTCAGCAGATTAACGATAAAACTTCCGCCAGTTATTTTCATAAAATATTTTTTGTCGTTTCTTGATCAAATGATAATTTCGTTGTGGGGTCCACCAATGATTGTGTCGTCGTACGAATATTCCCTATTAAAACGAATATTCCCCGACCAATCGAATATTATATAACAACTTGCGTACTTTTCAAAATTTATAAATATTACCCACAACTATAACATTATATCAAATCCACACCATAATATTAAAAAAAATATTTCGCGAAATTTAAATCTTTATTCATAAATTTTGGGGTCTCACAACCTCCCCTCTTTATGAAATTTCGCCCTCGAAATTTACGTACGTACCTGGTATGCCGAAGAAGTTTGGATACCTTGACTTCATTTCATATTCCAACTCTTGAGGTATAACCTTGAATACCTTTATAGTCGAAAACGTTACATGTTGCATACGTGCATGCTCGATGTCTTCCGATTGCCTCTGAATGCACATCAGTCCCTATAATATCCATTTTAGGACTTGATACCGACCTCAAATCTCAACACATAAAGAATGAAAGTTGTAGGTCTATTCGTTATATTTCCGAATCATCCTGAATCACCTCAATCGGAGTTCGTATGAAACAGTTATGCCCAATTTACTAAAAGACGTCCGGACAGATTTTGGCTTAACACTTGACCAGCGCCTAGGCACCCAGATTTGGCCTTGGGCAAAAGCCTAGGCACCCAAGAACAGAATCTAAGCGCCGAGCCTAGCGCCTAGGCGCTCGATCCTTGACACTTAGCTCCAATTTTCCAGATTTTTCAAGTTTTGACGCACATACTTCAAATCTTCATAACTTCTTCGTCCATTATCGGAATTAGTCCATTTTAAAGGCTATGGAAAGCTTGTAACATGATCTATAAAACCCCCATGATTTCATAATTTTTTTGATTGATTAATTATTTCAAAATTTGGCTCCAAAGTCCCCCAAGACTTAGTTTTTACTAACAACGATACGTGAAAAACGTTATGAACACGCGACATACTTGGCAGTAAAACGAGCCTATAGGCCACAGATCCTACTCGATCGAGGATTTCAAATGGGCCAATTAAATCGAGGGTTAAGATAACGCCTTATTGAACCTTCTTCTTCACATTCATCAGATTCGGGTGTGTAGCTTGAGCGACTTTAACTTTATCGATTAAAGTCGATTCTACTCGTATATTTGTTATCTTCATGTGGGTCCCTAGAGTCTTTAACTCTATCTTCATCATTTGTAAGTTATACAAAATGATTTTTTGTGTTAATAACATCGCACTCGTAAACGCATACGATCTTCTACTCAACGCGTCAGCTACCACGTTCTCTCTTCCACGATGATATTGAATAGAACGATCGTAATCTTCAATAGCTCAAGCCAATATCTTTGGCGCATGATACGTTTGTTTTGGTTGAAGAATATTTAAGGGTTTTAGAAATGGGTTTTGTACTGGGGTCAATACAAAATTCGATTTCACGCTCTAGGGTAGGCTAAGAAGTCTTCAAGAATACATTAGAAAATTTATTAACAATAGAAATATCATTCAAAACTGTGACTCTCATCCATGACTTGGATAGTACGTCACATTGATATCTATCAACTTGCCATCGTCATTCACGACGTCGCCTCTGAAAAGTCGACTTGATTGCCTGCCTTCCACACAAGGAAGTCAACAACGAAAGGATCGGGGCTATTTACTTATGGCTTGATATGGCAATGATTGACTTTAGTGGTTTGGTTGCTTGAATTCGCATAACAGGTTAATTAGGAATATGAAAGCTAACAACCTTACGAAAAGCATGATGAGTAGTTAACCAATCGATTTCTAAAATCACATCAAAGGCAAGTATTTTCAAAGAGATAAGATCGACAGGTAACGTAAAAGTGTCGATTTGAATCAAACAAGATTAATAAACAGTGGAGGTAACAATGGTTTCTGCTAACGAAGTTTTAACCAATAAGTCAAAGTCTAACTTCTCTTGAGTTAAATTTAAACGTTGAGCACAAGAAAGAGAGATAAAAGACTTCGCAAGAATTTATAATTAACTAACCCGTGCTAATTTTGTTCGGGTTACTCGCTTTTTGAGAAGTCACGAAAAACGATCTTCCTGAAACCACCGACTTTCTTTTGTTCGTATCCACCTTTGGTGCCACCGTCCCAGCTAGACTCGACTTTGGTGCACGACAAAATCGGGCTAGGTGACCTTCTTTTCCATAATTGTAATATGCTTTAAACTGCATCGTGCAGCTTGGACTGATATGTCCTTCCCCTCCGCATTTGAAGCATACAATTGGTGGTCGTTCTCCTTCCTTGAAAGCGGGTGTTGGTCTTTGCCTGTCTTTCCATCGTTCTTTGAACCTTCTCTTCTTAAAATTTCTACTCCTATTATCTTGGCCATGATTACCATAAAGTGGTTACCATTCTTAGCATGATAATTTCCCCACGATGGTTATCATTGTTCAGATGGTCGTTGCCATCGGTATGATTAATATCGTGTTCTTTGGTCATTACCTTTTGGTTGTCTAACTCATTATCGGCGCTCAATAAGCGAGCCCTATTCACAACATCTGAATATAAACAAAGTTTGTGAGAAATGAGTTATTGACATATATCGGGTTTCAAACCTCTTAGAAACATTAACGTCATTCGGCTCCTCATTATCAACCAAATGGGATGCAAACCGGGATAACTCCATAAATTTAGCCTCTAAACATCCCATCATTCATCATCTAATCGATTGTTGTTATTGACACGAGGATTATTGTCTTTACATTGCACATTATCACGGGTATTGATCGTTCAATGACTCAACGGTCTCATGTTCTTCATTCTTGATCCTGAACATTTTCGGATGTCATTTTCAAACACTATCACAAAACAAGGGTTAATTAACATATCAAATATTATCCTATACTCGTGAGACCAATTAAATACCAAATAAACTTAGGTAGGTCATACTAGCGAAGAATTCCCCGTCTCTCCTCCTAGTTCTTGTCTCACATCTCGACCAAGGATCGTATCCTAAGCTTTGATACCAACCATGGCGCCCCCAAAATGGTATACATCACCTATTACGAGTAGCCAAATACATGATACGAATACAAATACAAACTTAATTATACTGACCGTGGCGTGTAATATACTAAAATACATATGCTGTGAGTTTTAATACAAATATTGTCATCTAGACAATATTCACACTCAATTGAGTCCTCATTACGTTATTATCACACTATTTAACAGAATAGTGAGGACTACTAATGCTATTATCTGGACCGTCACTCCATTCCCCGACTAGTCCCTGCTACGTTCTCATTTCCTGAAGAGAACAATGAAAGTAAAAGGGTGAGCTCAACTAGCCCAGTAAGAAATATTATGACTAAGATAATGCAGATTAAATTATCATTAGTCTTCAACAATGTTAAACTGATAAAATACAATAGACATCAAGTTTAACTGCAGCGGAATAAGCAATCCATTAAAAGAGTCAAGTAGAGAATAAAATCTACTATCTTTTATGATTTAAAAGGTTTTTCATCACATTTATCGATTGGACTCGGCTTAATAAATAATCCACATCATCCCTGCACTATGGCCAAGAATATTCATTAGTATCACAACCACAAATTATCCATGAACTACGGCCAAGGATATTCGTGTATTCACCAATGGTTATGATCATGCCAACAACTGTCCATCAATGCACTACGGGCCAATGAGGACTTTTACCACATCATTTGTAACATTACGGTCATGATTATACTTAAATAATCCTGGTCATAATCATACCAAGTCCATTTATGCACTACAGAACCCACGAGATGACTTTCAACATAATATAAACATGAGGATGATGACAATGATATAAGAATTCAATAAAACAAGTTCAAGAATTAATTTATCTAGGAACCAATAACGTCCAAATTGTCAACATGATATTGCTTTGTGGGGTAAAACTCAAGAATGCTCAGAAGAATATTTCCATGAAAAGATACTGGATGAAGCACAAATATCAAGGATATTCCACTAATTTCATGGAGTATAAAAGTCAAAACTTTAACCAACTAAGTATAATAAAGAATGGAATAACAAAAGAAATCACCATGCATGTGGTACTTCGCATAGACAGGTTATTCCAACAGAATAATTGTGGCGACCCCAAATCCAGGTACTTGAAACCCGAACTCGGTTCTCCACGATACCATTTCTTTAAGCTGAATAATACTAAATAATAATACATTCGAACTTAATTTACATACATCAAAGTTTACTTCCCCAGGTACGTGACCTTCAAATACATTCCTTACAATACCTGACAATAGATTCCATTGTCTTACTAACTATAACCATTAACTCATAATATAAACTCATTCAACAACTTTCCTTTCCCTTGTTAGTTACTGAGCCTTCAAAGTTGCTTATACATAATGCGCGAAAACATTTAATTTAAGCGAGGATGAGCATTTGAGTGCCCAATAAAGTAATAACAATTATATATATAAAATTTGAAAGAATATAAGTATTCTCTTTACATAACACTTCAACAACGAATCAAAACTTGTGAAGTAATCTATACTGATAAAAGATTCACATAACAACTCTCTTTCAATTTTCGTCACGGTGGCATAATCATAAATTATTCTTCATTTCCTTAGATTCTAAGCCTCATCGTATACGTTCGACATATAACACAAAATTTTCTACTCAAATACTCATGTAATCAAAATATTGGATTTGAAACTTGGTTTACTATATTAACCAATATTCAGATAAATATCTGCTACCTTTATAACAACTTACTTCATTAATCCAACTTGTGACACTCATGGTACTTCCAACCATAGCACCTCACATTAATAGAACTTAACATACCATAGCACATATTGCTTTAAACATCAGCTATCCCTTTGTGACTACAATAGTCGGGATTTAAAATCTTGACCAACATAAAAGTTGAAAATAGTTCATTACTTATCACACATATTACATAACATAACCCATACTACTTATCTACCAAGCCTTTCTTCTCTGGACATTCATTAAGCCGATGTCCTTCCATTCCACAATTAAAACATCCACCTTTCTTATAGTTGGGGCAACGAGGAGAGGTATGTCCCTCACAGCCACAAATATAACATATCTTCTTCCCTTTCTTCTTATCAGGTTTTCCTAAGTCAGGATCTTCTACCTTTATTTTTCCCTTACCTCTCGGAGCTGAACACGATGTGTTGCTTGAGGCTCCCATCTTGAGTCAATTTGGATTTTGAGCTTATCTTGCTCTTCCATTGTTTCTTTTAATGCTTTTCGCAGTTGAATATTAAGCAACTTTTCTATCTCCCACAACCTTTCTAGTGAAGAAACCTTGTTCTCGGATCCTCGCACTTTTCGTTGATGCTTGAGCGACTTGAACTTTAGTGTCTGAATCACTATCTGTCAAATCCACCATTTACGGATCGTCGATACTCGTTTTCCACTATAGCCACCTCGTTCGATTTGGGTTCTTGGTAAGCTTCTATTTCAATTTGTTGGCCTCGATATTAGCTTGGGGTATGGATCTCGATCCTTCTTATTCCACATATCTTTTCCACAGGACATCTACATACATAAGTTACCACTGATTAGCATATAGTATATATACCACGAAGAATCAAGAGTTTTATATCGTTGTCTCTTATTTTGTTTGACGATGAATTTATTCAATCCATCTCTATAAACACATCAACGCCTATCTTTACGTGAAAGGCGGCTCCATCCACTCTGCAGATCAATCGTATGAAGGCGATGTCTAAAAGCCCTGCTCAAAGTATATATCCCGGTGTCTTTGGCTTCTATCTCAACCTTCAAGCTGTCTGTCTCAGATCTCCCTCTGTTCCAACCTCCTCGTAACTCTGCTAACTCCATCTTGTGTTCTGAAGAGGCGTCCTTATCTTCTTTGTTCCAAAATCTGGAAGTCACGATTACACCTCACTCCTTCTTTCGACTCTAACCCTTAAGTCGTCGTTCTAACTATCAAATCTCTTATCATCTCACCGTTATGCATCTTCTAACTATAACCATTAACTCATAATATAAACTCATTGAATGACTTTCCCTTTCCCTTGTTGTTGCTCGAGCCTTCAGAGTTGCTTATACATATATTGAAAACATTTAATTTAAGCAAGGATGAGCATTTGAGTGCCCAATGAAGTAATAGCAATTATATATATAAAATTTGAAAGAATATAAGTATTCTCTTTACATAACACTTGACAACGAATCAAAACTTGTGAAGTAATCTATCTTGATAAAAGATTCACATAACAACTCTCTTTCAATTTCTTGAAATTAGGCTCCACCCATGAATAGGGTTTAAGAAACATCTTATGAACATGGTTTTTCATTTTCGAAAGGTTTAGCGAGAAATTCATCCATGAAACCATCATAACTTACAGACGCGGAGGGTGATCATTTCATTGTACCTGTGACGATCAATACTACATAACTTGAGCGAAATTCATCGCTCACCCTTTGTCATGAAGCCCATAAAAATTTTTCCATTATCGGGATGTTCATACATGCACAGTTCCCAAACCAGAAGGTTTTTAATCTTGCTCGACAATAATATGTAATTCAACATATATGTATACGGTTAATTGAAAAAGTGTATCAACATGTGAATAAATGCCATGATTATCCAAGTGGGGACACTTGTATAACCATTTAAAATCAATGAATAGAATATATATACGAGCTAACATGTTGATAATCAAAGCGTACATAATCTGTACGGGGAATAGAAAAGAATTACGAAACTTCTTACTTCGTGTTCATTGCATAAAGGAAATGCAAAGGTAGGATACTTTTGATTCATTGATTACAACTCTCAACTTAGGTTTTATCTCTTTATCACAACCTATCAATAATCGGATCATTAGTTCGATTAGAACAATATATCATAACACATAGTCTTGTCTATTACGATTGACACATAGTCTAATCACGTCATCACATAATCGCGGTGATCATACTTTTAGTTCATATTCTATACTTGAAATATTTTTATACATTTTCAAATATCTCATCCATGCTCTTCTGAAGTCTTTTCTTTCTATTATAGGGATTACGACATTTTGTCGTCGTCTTGTGACTTTATCGGGTAAATCTTGAGTCTAAGACTCTTATTCATACCTCAACATCGTAAATATCAAACATTTTATTTTTTAATCATTTTGAATTTTCGAAAATTGAAAATTTAAAATAATTCAAATCTGTCACTCTAGGGCCTATAGTGATATAAGCTATTACTATAGGTGTTCTTCTTCAAATTCGTAACTTCATAATCGGTTCTCAAGTCGACTAGTTTGGCCCATTTTATAACTTTCAAACATCTAATCATAATTAAATGATTTAAACATCAAACAATTCTATTATCATTAATAATTAATTAATATTAAATTATTAATGAAACCATTGCTAAAATATAAAAGTTATTTATAATAACTCAAACTATTTTAAAACATTTATATTACCCTTAAATGATTTTTAAAACAATTAAAATCATTTTAAATAATCACCATTAATATATAAATATTAATGTACTATTCATCAAATATTAAAAGTCATTAATTATAACTTATAATATTTTAAATCCTTAATATCCTCTTTAAATGATTTTTAAATAAATAAAACCATTTTTAAACTATTTATTTAATAATAATTATTAAATAAACTAAATATCATTAATATTATCTTAATATCATTAATATTAAATTATTAATGAAATTATCCTTTAAATATTAAAAGTTATATTTTATAACTTAAAAATTTTTAAATACCTTAATTTCATTTAAAATGATTTTTATAATATTAAAATCATTTTAAACTAAATTATTTAATATAATCATTAAATAACTTTAATATCTTTAATATATAATTAATTAATGAAATTCATCACAAAATATTAAAAGTCATGGAAAATAACTTAAAATATTTTCTTATACCATAATATAATTTTTCATGAATTAATTAAAACTATTTTAAATAATTTATTTAATATTATAATTAAATAAATAAATACCTTTTATATTCCAAAATATTAAATATTTATGAAATATACTCAAAATAATTAACAACTATTTTTCGAGACTTTAAAATAATTTTTCATAATTTATTTGGTATTTTAATAATTAAAATCTAATTTTCTAATTTTAAATCATTTTTCTAAAATTAGAAATTAAAATAATTAAAATCGTAAAAAGGCCCTATAGTGATAGAAGTGTCGCTATAGGTGTTCTTGAGCCTACCTGAGATCTTCATAAAAGCGGACCAAGGTAGCTACTTTGGCCAAGTGAATAACTCTCTCATCTTAGCGAATTTGGACAATCTATAAATTGGGTCTTGTAGAGGAAATACAAGAATATAAGATCCAATAATCATAACCTCTAAACAAACATCGGATCTCGGATAAATCGGCCATCAAAGTAGCTACCAAAGTTGTTCTTCACGAAGAAAGGTTTCGAGGTGCCTACTTTGGACCTCTATAACTTGATGATCGTGTAACGTTTATGTGATTTATCAATTCCGATTATGTAGACAACATGTATGAATACAACTATAACACTTAACATCATCATAAAAACAAGAAATCAAGCATCTAAAAGTATGGTCAAACCTTGTCGGAAAAATTAACACTTTTAAATAACTCTTAATCCAGTAATATATATGGACTGATTATTTTTTGGAGTTAAATACCACATAACAAGATACACATATCAACCTTTAGAACACAAAACACATTAAAGATAACCGAGATATATAGGCACGACATTTTCGAAAATAATATTTTACGGACACTTAGAATATTTTACGGGTTTGAAGAATAATAGGTCAATCTTGGGTTGACCCACTTTGACCGCTTATAAATCCCGATCTACAATAGCTATGAACTTTATTCCTTTTGGAGATTAAAGACCACATATCAGGCTACCTATAACAACTTTTAAAAAACAAAACTTCGAGATCGACCAAAGATTTATAGACTCGACATTTGGTGAAAAATAATGAAATTGGGTTTTCCAACTTGTTTAAATCTTCAAATTAGTGCACTTTGATGTTATGGGTTCATGATTTTACAACCCGAACATTAATAGACTCTCTATTACACTACTTTAAACAATCAATTGCATCAATTAACATCGAATCGAAGGATTTCTAGAATTTAGGATTTCCTACCTTTTGAAGCTTGATTTTTGATTTACGGCTTCTTGATGCTTACGATTTGTTGTTTTGTGATGGTTGGGCTTTGTTTAGGGACCGATATGCTACAATAATTAAATAGGTTTTAGAGAGAGAAGCTTAAGGATGAGAGTTGGATGAATTTTAGTGTACAAAATATATTATCTCTCTCCAATCTATATATAAACCAAGTTAGATGCATTGGATGCTACTTTCAATGGTTGATTGAATCTGCATAATTGAGTCTTGGATGCTTAATTGGTAGGGTAAGTATGTTTGCCATGCTTTGCTAGCAAGATTCCTCCAATAATACACTAATAAGCCAAAAAAAGGGTATTTTGGTAATTTAGCATATAATTTCATGGGCATTTTTGTACATAGCAATTAAATGTAGTATTTAATCACTAGATGGTAATTCTTATCATTTACCAATTAATTCTATCCTTTGGTAAATTAAAACTTTTATACATTAACATCGTAATTAAACCCGATAATTTTAAATTAGGGTTTTGATTGAAAAATTAGGGTTTTAATTAGGGTTTCTTAACGCCATCAAATAGGGTTTCTAATTGACCATTAGGATTCTCTAATTATCATGTATGTTCTAACACGGTCATTACAATCTCTAACTTCAACCGATTAGGGTTGTAATAATTAGGGTTTGTCTGATTATCGAATGAACAACGATAATTAGGGTTTTCTTCTAATTACAGAGCATCTTATACTACGGTAACCTTCATATACACGATAAACTTCATATACTACTCACTCGGTCATTTCTCATAACCGAGTTTAATAATTAGGGTTTTACTGACACGGTAATATCTTTGACCTAATTGGCCGTCGTTTTCGATAATATCTGTCACTTACATACACACGATACATAATTATTGTCTTTGTAAAATCATTATAACAATAATATAATATTATTATTCTCATCTCTTGATCCTGAATCCCAATTCGAGGTTTGGATCTCATATCGACTTCTCTTTCGCATATCAGTTAAAATACTTGATTTAAATATTACGAACAATTCATATAATAAAATATATATTATATAAATTCTAATTATCACTTCATATATTATTTCCAATCATGTTTTATGGAAAATAATTAATAAAAATATTTACCTTCTGAAATTAATTACCATAAAAATATAATTTGTAGTAATTAATAATTCCAAAATTATTTCTAATTTTTCAAGTAATAAATATATTAGCATTTATCGTTCACATTCTTAGACACTTATTCTCGTCATTAAATAAAAAAAATTATATCATAAAATTTTCTTATTTATTTTATTTAGGAAATCTCGGTTATTACATTCACCCTCCTTATAAGGATTAGTCCCGGAATCACCGCTTTAAAAACTTCATGTCTGGAAGGTACATAACATATAATCATTGTCGTAGATCTCGATCATACTTGATCGAACTGATCTTTAACTATTCTCCATAACGCTTGTCTATTTGATAAACAGAAATTTGATCTCTAAAAGAACTCAAATTCCTTCCTCAAAATTTCTTTAATAAAGTAATTTACTATATGTATATATACAGGAAAATCATATAAGACACATAAGTTATTCAAATAGCACACAGAGTTCTATTTCCATTTGCCACGCGGTATCCTCAATTGCTTTCACGATATCTTGAGCGACCATAATGAAGACACTTACGGTTTATTTAGTTTGTTGTATGCTTTATATCTTCTTTGTCATTTCTCGTATTCACATTCCTTATCTCACTTCTTCTTCTTTCACCTTATACTCTTTCATCTTATACTCCATTGATTCATAAATAAAACATTAATTTATACATTCTTGAATTGGGACAATTGGAAGAGATATGTCTCTTACGCCCACAAACTTTCTCTTTATCTCATTTCCTTTTATCGTATAGGTGATAAAAGTTATCTTTTTATACTTTACATTATCCTAACTATCATAAGCGCTTCTCTTTGAGTCACTTAATCCTCTATACCCTAGCAATAAGATTGCCTTAAAGTCTTTAGCGTTCGACGTTCGATTATCTGGTTAATCTTCCACGGTGGTTTTCGTTTTTAAATCACGGTGGCATAATCGTAAATTATTCTTCATTTCCTTAGATTCTAAGCCTCATCGTTATCGTTAGACATATAACACAAAATTTTCTACTCAAATACTCATGTAATCAAAATATTGGATTTGAAACTTGGTTTACTATATTAACCAATATTCAGATAAATATCTGCTACCTTTATAACAACTTACTTCATTAATCCAACTTGTGACACTCATGGTACTTCCAACCATAGCACCTCACATTAATAGAACTTAACATACCATAGCACATATTGCTTTAAACATCATTTATCCCTTTGTGACTACAACGGTGGGATTTAAAATCTTGACCAACATAAAAGTTGAAAATAGTTCATTACTTATCACACATATTACATAACATAACCCATACTACTTATCTACCCAAGCCTTTTCTTCTCGGACATTCATTACATTTCGATGTCCTTCCATTCCACAATTAAAACATCCACCTTTCTTATAGTTGGGGCAGCGAGGAGAGGTATGTCCCTCACCAGTATAAATATAACATATCTTCTTCCTTTCTTCTTATCGGGTTTTCCTAAGTCGGGATCTTCTACCTTTATTTTCCACTTACCTCTCGGGTGAACACGATGTGTTACTTGAGGCTCCCATCTGGTCAATTTGGATTGTGAGCTTATCTTGCTCTTCCATTGTTTCTTTTAATGCTTTTCGCGATTGAATATTAAGCAACTTTTCTATCTCCCACAACCTTTCTAGTGAAGAAACCTTGTTCTCCGGATCCTGCACTTTCGTTGATGCTTGAGCGGCTTCAACTTTAGTGTCTGAATCACTATCTCATCAAATCCACCATTTACGGATCGATACTCGTTTTCCACTATAGCCACCTCGTTCGATTTGGGTTCTTGGTAAGCTTCTATTTCAAATTGTTGGCCTCGATATTAGCTTGGGGGTATGGATCGATCCTTCTTATTCCACATATCTTTTCCACCGTACATCTATATACATAAGTTACCTGATTAGCATATAGTATATATACACGACAATCAAGAGTTTTATATCGTTGTCTCTTATTTTGTTTGACGATGAATTTATTCAATCCATCTCTATAAACACATCAACGCTTATCTTTACGTGCCGAAAGCGCGCTCCATCCACTCTGCATCGAATCGTATGAAGGCGATGTCTAAAGCTGCTCAAGTATATATCCACGGTGTCTTTGGCTTCTATCTCAACCTTCAATATCTGTCTGTATCTCCTCTGCTCCAACCTCCTCGTAACTCTCTGCTAACTCCATACGTGTTCGGTGAGCGCGTCCTTGTCTTCTTTGTTCCAAAATCTGGAAATGCGATTACGTACTCTCCTCTTTTCCTCGACTTTCTAACCCTTAAGTCGTCGTTCTAACTATCAAATCTCTTATCATCTCACTTTTCGCATGTATTCCTCGCTAGAGTCCATCGTCTCTTGGGTCAAGGAATTACTATTTTGACTTTCGTCATCCATCCTATGACCACAATAAGCGAGACAACATCATTCTTGAAATAAAATATATTCATCATTAAAATGAAGTAATATTTTATTTAGTACCACTAAAACTTCGATGAATCTCTTCAACTCATCATATCCTATAACTTCTCGCAGCAGTACTTCGTCTCTGGTTCACTTGAATATCTATCTTAACTTTAGTCCTCCATTCTACTAAGGTTATAACCTAGGTTTAGCATTCTAACGTTTATAACCTACGACTTTGATACCAACTTTGTGGCGACCCCAAATCCGGTACTTGAAACCCGAACTTCGGTTCTCCACGATACCATTTCTTTAAAATTTGAATAATACTAAATAATAATACATTCGAACTTAATTTACATACATCAAATTTTACTTCCCAGTCGTGACCTTGAAATACATTCCTTACAATATACGACAATAGATTCCATTGTCTTACTAACTATAACCATTAACTCATAATATAAACTCATTCGAATAGCTTTCCTTTTCCTTGTTAGTTACACGAGCCTTCAGTTGCTTATACATAATTGAAAACATTTAATTTAAGCGAGGATGAGCATTTGAGTGCCCGATGAGTAATAGCAATTATATATATAAAATTTGAAAGAATATAAGTATTCTCTTTACATAACACTTCAACAACGAATCAAAAGTTGTGAAGTAATCTATCTTGATAAAAGATTCACATAACAACTCTCTTTCAATTTCTTGAAATTAGGCTCCACCCATGAATAGGGTTTAAGAAACATACTATGAACATGGTTTTTTCATTTTGAAAAGGTTTAGCGAAATTCATCCATGAGAAATGTCATAACTTACGGACACGGAGGGTGATCGACCCGTTGTACCTGTATTGATCAATACTACATAACTTGAGCGAAATTCATCGCTCACCCTTTGTCCGTAAAAGCGCATAAAAATTTTCCCATTATCGGGATGTTCATACATGCACAGTTCCAAACCCAGAAGGTTTTAATCTTGCTCGACAATAATATGTAATTCAACATATATGTATATACGGTTAATTGAAAAAGTGTATCAACATGTGAATAAATGCCATGATTATCCAGTGGGGACACTTGTATAACCATTTAGAAATCAATGAACATAATATATATACGAGCTAACATGTTGATAATCAAAGCGTACATAATCATGCGAGAATAGAAAAGAATTCTAAACTTCTTACTCATGTCCATTGCATAAAGGAAATGCAAAGGTGGGATACTTGCACGATTCGCGATTACAAATCTCAACTTATGTTTTATCTCTTTATCACAACCTATCAATAATCGGATCATTCGTTCGATTAGAACAATATATCATAACACGTAGTCTTTATCTATTATATAGATTACACATAGTCTAATCACGTCATCACATAATCGCGGTGATCATATTTTTAGTTCATATTCTATACTTGAAATATTTTTATACATTTTTCAAATATCTCCATCCATGCTCTTCTGAAGTCTTTTCTTTCTATTATAGGGTTACGACATTTGTCGAGCGTCTTAAAGCGACTTTATCGGATAAATCTTTGAGTCTAAGACTCTTATTACATACCTCAACATCTGTAAATATCAAACATTTTATTTTTAATCATTTTGAATTTTCGAGAAATTGAAAAATTTAAAATAATTCAAATCTGTCACTCTAAGACTTATAGTGATATAAGCATTCTACTATAGTGTTCTTCTTCAAATTCGTAACTTCATAATCGGTTCTCAAAGTCAACTAGTTTGGCCATTATAACTTTCAAACATCGGAATCATAATTAAATGATTTAAACATCAACAATTCTATTATCATTAATAATTAATTAATATTAAATTATTAATGAAACCATTGCCAAAATATAAAAGTTATTTATAATAACTCAAACTATTTTTAAAACATTTATATTACCCTTAAATGATTTTTAAAACAATTAAAATCATTTTTAAATAATCACCATTAATATATAAATATTAATGTATTATTCATCCATTATTAAAAGTCATTAATTATAACTTAAAATATTTTTAAATCCTTAATATCCTCTTTAAATGATTTTTAAATAAATAAAACCATTTTTTAAACTATTTATTTAATAATAATTATTAAATAAACTAAATATCATTAATATTATCTTAATATCATTAATATTAAATTATTAATGAAATTATCCTTTAAATATTAAAAGTTATATTTTATAACTTAAAAATTTTTAAATACCTTAATTTCATTTAAAATGATTTTTATAATATTAAAATCATTTTTAAACTAAATTATTTAATATAATCATTAAATAACTTTAATATCTTTAATATATAATTAATTAATGAAATTCATCACAAAATATTAAAAAGTCATGGGAAATAACTTAAAATATTTTCTTATACCATAATATAATTTTTCATGATTTTTCATGAATTAAAACTATTTTAAAATAATTTATTTAATATTATAATTAAATAAATAAATACCTTTATATTCCAAAAATATTAAATATTTATGAAATATACTCAAAATAATTAAAAACTATTTTTCTTGACTTTAAAATAATTTTTCATAATTTATTTGGTATTTTTAATAATTAAAATCTAATTTTTCTAATTTTTAAATCATTTTTCTAGGAAAATTAGAAATTAAAATAATTAAAAGCGTAAGCTAAAGGCCCCTATAGTGATAGAAGTGTCGTATAGGTGTTCTTGAGCCTACCCAGATCTTCATAAAAGCGAGGCAAGGTAGCTACTTTGGCCGTGAATAACTCTCTCATCTTAACGAATTTGGACAATCTATAAATTGGGTCTTGTAGAGGAAATACAAGAATATAAGATCCAATAATCATAACCTCTAAACAAACATCGATCTGGGATAAATCGACCATCAAAGTAGCTACCAAAGTCATTTCTTCACGAAGAAACAGATTCGAATGCCTACTTTGGACCTCTATAACTTGATGATCGTATAACGTTTATGTGATCTATCAATTCCGGTGTGTGAACAACATGTATGAATACAACTATAACACTTAACATCATCATAAAAACAAGAAATCAAGCATCTAAAGTATGGTCAAACCTTGTCGGGAAAAATTAACACTTAGAAAATTGCAAGTGCGCGAATTTACGGTCAATCTTGGTCGACCCACTTTGACCTTAAATAACTCTTAATCAAGTAATATATATGGACTGATTATTTTTGGAGGTTAAATACCACATAACAAGATACACATATCAACCTTTAGAACACAAAACACATTAAAGATAACCAGAGATATAAGGCTGACATTTTCCAAAATAATATTTTACGGACACTTAGAATATTTTACGGGTTTGAAGAATAAGTAAATCAATCTTGGGTCAACCCACTTTGACCGCTTATAAATCCCGATCTACAATAGCTATGAACTTTATTCCTTTTGGAGATTAAAGACCACATATCGGGCTACCTATAACAACTTTTAAAAAACAAAACTTCGAGATCGACCAAAGATTTATAGACTCGACATTTGGTGAAAAATAACGAATTCGGTTTTTTTTTCCAACTTGTTTAAATCTTCAAATTAAATGCACTTTGATGTTATGGGTTCATGATTTTACAACCCGAACATTAATAGACTCTCTATTACACTACTTTAAACAATCAATTGCATCAATTAACATCGAATCGAAGGATTTCTAGAATTTAGGATTTCTACCTTTTCAAGCTTGATTTTTGATTTACGGCTTCTTGATGCTTCTCGATTTGTTGTTTGTGATGGTTGGGCTTTGTTTAGGGGACCGATATGCTACAATAATTCGTGGGTTTTAGAGAGAGAAGCTTAAGGATGAGAGTTGGATGAATTTTAGTGTACAAAATATATTATTATCTCTCCAATCTATATATAAACCAAGTTAGATGCATTGGATGCTACTCAATGGTTGATTGAATCTGCATAATTGAGTCTTGGATGCTTAATTGGTAGGGTAAGTATGTTTGCCATGCTTTGCTAGCAAGATTCCTCCAATAATACACTAATAAGCCAAAAAAAGGCATTTTGGTAATTTCGCATATAATTTCATGGGCATTTTTGTACATAGCAATTAAATGTAGTATTTAATCACTAGATGGTAATTCTTATCATTTACCAATTAATTCTATCCTTTGGTAAATTAAAACTTTTATACATTAACATCGTAATTAAACTAGATAATTTTAAATTAGGGTTTTGATTGAAAAATTAGGGTTTTCTAATTAGGGTTTCTTAACGCCATCAATTAGGGTTTCTAATTGACCATTAGGATTCTCTAATTATCTGTATGTTCTAACAGATCATTACAATCTCTAACTTCAACCGATTGAGGGTTGTAATAATTAGGGTTTGTCTAATTATCGACAAACAACGATAATTAGGGTTTTCTTCAATTACCGACATCTTATACACACGGTAACCTTCATATACACATGAACTTTCATATACTACTCTCTTTCGGTCATTTCTCATAACTAAGTTTAATAATTAGGGTTTTACAAACAGCGGTAATATCTTATGACCTAATTGGTCGTCATTCTTTCAATAATATCTGTCACATATATACATGATACATAATTATTGTCTTTGTAAAATCATTATAACAATAATATAATATTATTATTCTCATCTCTTGATCACAATCCCAATTCGTGGTTTGGATCTCATATCGACTTCTCTTTCGCATATCAAGTTAAAATACTTGATTTAAATATTACGAACAATTCATATAATAAAATATATATTATATAAATTCTAATTATCACTTCATATATTATTTCCAATCATGTTTTCATGGAAAATAATTAATAAAAACATTTCTTCTGTAAATTAATTACCATAAAATATAATTTGTAGTAATTAATAATTCCAAAATTATTTCTAATTTTTCAAGTAATAAATATATTACGCATTTATCGTTCACATTACTAGACACTTATTCTCGTCATTAAATAAAAAAAAATTATACATAAATTTTCTTATTTATTTTATTTAGGAAATCTCGGGTTATTACATTCACCCTCCCTTTATAAGGATTAAAGTCCCTAATCACCGCTTTAAAAACTCATATGCGTAGGGTACATAACATATAATCATTAGACGTAGATCTCGATCATACTTGATCGAATGATCTTTAACTATTCTCCATAACGCTTTGTCTATCGATAAATGTAAATTTGATCTCTAAAAGAACTCAAATTCCTTCCTCAAAATTTCTTTAATAAAGTAATTTACTATATGTATATATACAGAAAAAATCATATAAGACACATAAGTTATTCAAATAGCACCGGAGTTCTATTTCCAAATACCACAAGATCCTCAATCGCTACGATATCTTGAACGACCATAATGAAGACACTTACGGTTTATTTCGTTGTCGCTTTATATCTTGTTGTCATTTCTCGTATTCACATTCCTTATCTCACTTCTTCTTCTTTCACCTTATACTCTTTCATCTTATACTCCATTGATTCATAAATAAAACATTCGCTATACATTTCTTGAATTGGGACAATTGGAAGAGATATGTCTCTTCTACCCACAAACTTTCTCTTTATCTCATTTCCTTTTATCGTATAGGTGCTAAAAGTTATCTTTTGCCCTTTCTGTTATCCTAACTATCATAAACGCTTCTACTGAGTCACTTAATCCTCTATACCCTAGCAATAAGATTGCCTTAAAGTCTTTGGCGTTCGACGTTCGATTATCTAGTTAATCTTCCACGACCGTTTTCGTTTTTCGTCACGGTGGCATAATCAATCAGAAATTATTCTTCATTTCCTTAGATTCTAAGCCTCATCGTGATCGTTCGACATATAACACAAAATTTTCTACTCAAATACTCATGTAATCAAAATATTGGATTTGAAACTTGGTTTACTATATTAACCAATATTCGAGATAAATATCTCGCTACCTTTATAACAACTTACTTCATTAATCCAACTTGTGACACTCATGGTACTTCCAACCATAGCACCTCACATTAATAGAACTTAACATACCATAGCACATATATGCTTTTAAACATCACCATCCCTTTGTGACTACAACGTTGGGATTTAAAATCTTGACCAACATAAAAGTTGAAAATAGTTCATTACTTATCACATATATTACATAACATAACCCATACTACTTATCTACCAAGCCTTTCTTCCTGACATTCATTACGCTTCGATGTCCTTCCATTCCACAATTAAAACATCCACCTTTCTTATAGTTGGGGCAACGAGGAGAGGTATGTCCCTCACAAACATAAATATAACATATCTTCTTCCCTTTCTTCTTATCGGGTTTTCCTAAGTCGGGATCTTCTACCTTTATTTTCCCTTACCTCTTCTCAAGTCGAACACGATGTGTTACTTGAGGCTCCCATCCGTCAATTTGGATTTTGAGCTTATCTTGCTCTTCCATTGTTTCTTTTAATGCTTTTCGCAGCTTGAATATTAAGCAACTTTTCTATCTCCCACAACCTTTCTAGTGAAGAAACCTTGTTCTCCGGATCCTGCACTTTCGTTGATGCTTGGCGCAGCTTCAACTTTAGTGTCCGAATCACTATCCGTCAAATCCACCATTTCCGGATCCGAGATACTACGTTTTCCACTATAGCCACCTCGCTCGATTTGGGTTCTTGGTAAGCTTCTTTTCAAATTGTTGGCCTCGATATTAGCTTGGGGGGTATGGATCTGATCCTTCTTATTCCACATATCTTTTCCACCGGACATCTATATACATAAGTTACCCCGATTAGCATATAGTATATATACACAAAGAATCAAGAGTTTTATATACGTTGTCTCTTATTTTGTTTGACGATGAATTTATTCAATCCATCTCTATAAACACATCAACGCCTATCTTTCCTTCGAAAGGCGCCTCATCCACTACATCGATCGAATCGTATGAAGGCGATGTCTAAAGCCTGCTCCAAGGTATTCATCATTAAAATGAAGTAATATTTTATTTAGTACCACTAAAACTCGATGAATCTCTTCAACTCATCATATCCTATAACTTCTCGCCAGAGTACTTCGTCTCCTGGCAGTTCACTTTGAATATCTATCTTAACTTTCGTCCTCCATTCTACTAAGGTTATAACCTAGGTTTCGTATCATTCTAACGCTTTATAACCTCTGACTTTGATACCAACTTTGTGGCGACCCCAAATCCAGTACTTGAAACCCAACTTCGGTTCTCCACGATACCATTTCTTTAAAATTGAATAATACTAAATAATAATACATTCGAACTTAATTTACATACATCAAATTTTACTTCCCAGTCGTGACCTTCAAATACATTCCTTACAATACGACAAATAGATTACATTGTCTTACTAACTATAACCATTAACTCATAATATAAACTCATTCAATGCACTTTCCTTTCCCTTGTTTGTACTCTCGAGCCTTCAAGTTGCTTATACATAATGAAAAAAACATTTAATTTAAGCAAGGATGAGCATTTGAGTGCCCAAAGAAGTAATAGCAATTATATATATAAAATTTGAAAGAATATAAGTATTCTCTTTACATAACACTTCAACAACGAATCAAAAGTTGTGAAGTAATCTATCTTGATAAAAGATTCACATAACAACTCTCTTCAATTTCTTGAAATTAGGCTCCACCCATGAATAGGGTTTAAGAAACATACTATGAACATGGTTTTTTCATTTCAAAAGGTTTAGCAAATCCATCCATAAACCGTCATAACTTACTTAACGCGGAGGGTGATCACCACAGTTGTACCTCAGATTGATCAATACTACATAACTTGAACGAAATTCATCGCTCACCCTTTGTCCGTAGGCCATATATAAAATTTTCCCATTATCGGGATGTTCATACATGCACAGTTCCAAACAGAAGGTTTTAATCTTGCTCAACAATAATATGTAATTCAACATATATGTATACTAAGTTAATTGAAAAAGTGTATCAACATGTGAATAAATGCTATGATTATCCAAGTGGGACACACTTATATAAACCATTTAGAAATCAATGAACAGAATATATATCTGAGCTAACATGTTGATAATCAAAGCGTACATAATCTGTACAGGAATAGAAAAGAATTCTAAAACTTCTTACTCATGTTCATTGCATAAAGGAAATGCAAAGGTGGGATACTTGCCTGATTCGCTGATTACAACTCTCAACTTAGGTTTTATCTCTTTATCACAACCTATCAATAATCAGATCATTCGTTCGATTAGAACAATATATCATAACACATAGTACTGTCTATTACGATTAAGACATAGTCTAATCACGTCATCACATAATCGCAGTGATCATACTTTTAGTTCATATTCTATACTTGAAATATTTTTATACATTTTTCAAATATCTCATCCATGCTCTTACAGAAGTCTTTTCTTTCTATTATAGTGTCCCACATTTTGTCGTTCGACAGACTTTTTTTATTTGTAAATCTTGAGTCTAAGACTCTTATTCTATACCTCAACATCTCAGAATATCAAACATTTTATTTTTAATCATTTTCGAATTTTCCGTAAATTGAAAAATTTAAAATAATTCAAATCTGTACTCACCGCCTATAGTGATATAATCTGTTATTATAGGTGTTCTTCTTCAAATCGAACTTCATAATCGGTTCTCAAGTCACTTTAGTTTGGTATATTTATAACTTTCAAACATCTAATCATAATTAAATGATTTAAACATCAAATAATTCTATTATCATTAATAATTAATTAATATTAAATTATTAATGAAACCATTACTAAAATATATAAAAGTTATTTATAATAACTCAAACTATTTTTAAAACATTTATATTACCCTTAAATGATTTTTAAAACAATTAAAATCATTTTTAAATAATCACCATTAATATATAAATATTAATGTACTATTCATCCAAATATTAAAAGTCATTAATTATAACTTAAAATATTTTAAATCCTTAATATCCTCTTTAAATGATTTTTAAATAAATAAAACCATTTTTAAACTATTTATTTAATAATAATTATTAAATAAAATAAATATCATTAATATTAAATTATTAATGAAATTATCCTTTAAATATTAAAATTTATATTTTATAACTTAAAAAAAATTTAAATACCTTAATTTCATTTAAAATGATTTTTATAATATTAAAATCATTTTAAACTAAATTATTTAATATAATCATTAAATAACTTTAATATCTTTAATATATAATTAATTAATGAAATTCATCACAAAATATTAAAAGTCATGGAAATAACTTAAAATATTTTCTTATACCATAATATAATTTTTCATGATTTTTCATGAATTAAAACTATTTTTAAATAATTTATTTAATATTATAATTAAATAAATAAATACCTTTTATATTCCAAAAATATTAAATATTTATGAAATATACTCAAAATAATTAACAACTATTTTCTAGGACTTTAAAATAATTTTTCATAATTTATTTGGTATTTTTAATAATTAAAATCTAATTTTTCTAATTTTTAAATCATTTTTCGAAAATTAGAAATTAAAATAATTAAAATCGTCGCTAAAAGGCCCCTATAGTGATAGAAGTGTCGCTATAGGTGTTCTTGAGCCTACCTGAGATCTTCATAAGGCGGACCGAAGGTGGCCTACTTTGACCGTGAATAACTCTTTCATCTTAACGAATTTGGACAATCTATAAATTGGGTCTTGTAGAGGAAATACAAGAATATAAGATCCAACAATCATAACCTCTAAACAAACATCGATCTGGGATAAATCACCCATCAAAGTAGTTACCAAAGTCGTTCTTCACGAAGAACGATTCGAGGTGCCTACTTTGGACCTCTATAACTTGATGATGCGTGGTAACGCTTATGTGATCTATCAATTCCAATTATGTGTAGACAACATGTATGAATACAACTATAACACTTAACATCATCATAAAAACAAGAAATCAAGCATCTAAAGTATGGTCAAACCTTGTCGGAAAAATTAACACTTAGAAAATTACAGCCGCTTAGAATTTTTCGGTCAATCTTAACAACCCACTTTGACCTTAAATAACTCTTAATCCGTAATATATATGGACCTGATTATTTTTGGAGGTTAAATACCACATAACAAGATACACATATCAACCTTTAGAACACAAAACACATTAAAGATAACCGAGATATAAGGCTTCGACATTTTCAAAAATAATATTTTCTGACACTTAGAATATTTTACTGGTTTGAAGAATAGCAAATTGATGCCCACAACCCACTTTGACCGCTTATAAATCCCGATCTACAATAGCTATGAACTTTATTCCTTTTGAGATTAAAGACCACATATCGTGCTACCTATAACAACTTTTAAAAACAAAACTCTCGAGATCGACCAAAGATTTATAGACTCGACATTTGGTGAAAATAATGAATTTCGGTTTTTCCAACTTGTTTAAATCTTCAAATTCGTGCACTTTGATGTTTATGGGTTCATGATTTTTACAACCCGAACATTAATAGACTCTCTATTACACTACTTTAAACAATCAATTGCATCAATTAACATCGAATCGAAGGATTTCTAGAATTTAGGATTTCTACCTTTTCAAGCTTGATTTTTGATTTAAAGCTACTTGATGCTTCCTGATTTGTTGTTTGTGATGGTTGGGCTTTGTTTAGGGACCGATATGCTACAATAATTCATGTAGGTTTTAGAGAGAGCTTTAAGGATGAGAGTTGGATGAATTTTAGTGTACAAAATATATTATCTCTCTCCAATCTATATATAAACCAAGTTAGATGCATTGATGCTACTCAATGGTTGATTGAATCTGCATAATTGAGTCTTGGATGCTTAATTGGTAGGGTAAGTATGTTTGTCATGCTTTGCTAGCATGATTCCTCCAATAATACACTAATAAGCCAAAAGGGCATTTTGGTAATTTCGCATATATAATTTCATGGGCATTTTTTGTACATAGCAATTAAATGTAGTATTTAATCACTAGATGGTAATTTTATCATTTACCAATTAATTCTATCCTTTGGTAAATTAAAACTTTTATACATTAACATCGTAATTAAACCCGATAATTTTAAATTAGGGTTTTGATTGAAAAATTAGGGTTTTCTAATTAGGGTTTCTTAACGCCATCAATTAGGGTTTCTAATTGACCATTAGGATTCTCTAATTATCTCGTGTATGTTCTAACACGGTCATTACAATCTCTAACTTCAACCGATTGGGGTTGTAATAATTGGGTTTGTCCTAATTATCGACAAACAACATAATTAATTAGGTTTTCTAATTACCGACATCTTATACACAAGAATCTTCATATACACAAGAAACTTCATATACTACTCAAATATTTCTCATAACCGAGTTTAATAATTAGGGTTTTGACCGACGGTAATATGCTATGACCTAATTAATCGTCATTCTTCAATAATATCTCGTCATATATACACACGATACATAATTATTGCCTTTGTAAAATCATTATAACAATAATATAATATTATTATTCTCATCTCTTGATCACAATCCCAATTCAGGGTTTGGATCTCATATCTGACTTCTCTTTCGCATATCAAGTTAAAATACTTGATTTAAATATTCTGAACAATTCATATAATAAAATATATATTATATAAATTCTAATTATCACTTCATATATTATTTCCAATCATGTTTTCATGGAAAATAATTAATAAAAACATTTCTGCTTACAGAAATTAATTACCATAAAAATATAATTTGTAGTAATTAATAATTCCAAAATTATTTCTAATTTTTCAAGTAATAAATATATTCGCATTTATCGCTCACATTACTAGACACTTATTCTCGCTATTAAATAAAAAAAAAATACGCAAATTTTCTTATTTATTTTATTTAGGAAATCTCGGGTTATTACATTCACCCTCCCTTATAAGGATTCCGTCCCCGGAATCACCGCTTTAAAAACTCATATGCAGAAGGGTACATAACATATAATCATTGTACGTAGATCTCGATCATACTTGATCGAATCCCGATCTTTAACTATTCTCCATAACGCTTGTCTATTTGATAAATGTAAATTTGATCTCTAAAAGAACTCAAATTCCTTCCTCAAAATTTCTTTAATAAAGTAATTTACTATATGTATATATACAGAAAATCATATAAGACACATAAGTTATTCAAATAGCACCGGAGTTCTATTTCCGGTACCGCCACAAGATCCTCAACTCGCTACGATATCTTGAATCGACCATAATGAAGACACTTACGGTTTATTTCATTGTCGCCTATATCTTCTTGTCATTTCTCGTATTCACATTCCTTATCTCAGCTTCTTCTTCTTTCACCTTATACTCTTTCATCTTATACTCCATTGATTCATAAATAAAACATTCGCTATACATTCTTGAATTGGGACAATTGAAGAGATATGTCTCTTCCGCCCACAAACTTTCTCTTTATCTCATTTCCCTTTATCGTATAGGTGATAAAAGTTATCTTTTGCCCTTTCTCATTATCCTAACTATCATAAACGCTTCTACTGAGTCACTTAATCCTCTATACCCTAGCAATAAGATTGCCTTAAAGTCTTTGGCGTTCGACGTTCGATTATCTAGTTAATCTTCCACGGCTGGTTTTCGTTTTCGTCACGGTGGCATAATCGTAAATTATTCTTCATTTCCTTAGATTCTAAGCCTCATCAGATATCGTTCGACATACAACACAAAATTTTCTACTCAAATACTCATGTAATCAAAATATTGATTTGAAACTTGGTTTACTATATTAACCAATATTCGGATAAATATCTCGCTACCTTTATAACAACTTACTTCATTAATCCAACTTGTGACACTCATGGTACTTCCAACCATAGCACCTCACATTAATAGAACTTAACATACCATAGCACATATTGCTTTAAACATCGCTTATCCCTTTGTGACTACAACAAATGGATTTAAAATCTTGACCAAAATAAAAGTTGAAAATAGTTCATTACTTATCACACATATTACATAACATAACTCATACTACTTATCTACCAAGCCTTTCTTCTTCTGGACATTCATTCGCCGATGTCCTTCCATTCCACAATTAAAACATCCACCTTTCTTATAGTTGGGGCAACGAGGAGAGGTATGTCCCTCACATACCGCAAATATAACATATCTTCTTCCCTTTCTTCTTATCGGTTTTCCTAAGTCGGGATCTTCTACCTTTATTTTTCCTTTACCTCTCTTGAGTCGAACACGATGTGTTACTTGAGGCTCCCATCCGGTCAATTTGGATTTTGAGCTTATCTTGCTCTTCCATTGTTTCTTTTAATGCTTTTCGCGATTGAATATTAAGCAACTTTTCTATCTCCCACAACCTTTCTAGTGAAGAAACCTTGTTCTCCAGATCCTCGCACTTTCGCTGATGCTTGAGCGCCTTCAACTTTAGTGTCTGAATCACTATCTGTCAAATCCACCATTTCTGGATCTGATACTACGTTTTCCACTATAGCCACCTCGTTCGATTTGGGTTCTTGGTAAGCTTCTATTTCAGCTGTTGGCCTCGATATTAGCTTGGGGTATGGATCCGATCCTTCTTATTCCATATATCTTTTCCACCGGACATCTACATACATAAGTTACCCTGATTAGCATATAGTATATATACACAGCAATCAAGAGTTTTATATACGTTGTCTCTTATTTTGTTTGACGATGAATTTATTCAATCCATCTCTATAAACACATCAACGCCTATCTTTCTCGTCGAAAAGGCGGCTCCATCCATTCTCATCGAGAATCGTATGAAGGCGATGTCTAAAGCTGCCCAAGGTATATATCCCGGTGTCTTTGGCTTCTATCTCAACCTTCAATCGCCTATCTCATATCTCCCTCTCTCGCTCCAACCTCCTCGTAACTCTCGCTAACTCCATCTCGTGTTCGGTGAAGCGCCGTCCTTTGCTTCATTGCTCCAAAATCTGAGAGTACGATTCTCGCTCTCCTTCTTTCCACTCTAACCCTTAAGTCGTCGTTCCTAACTATCAAATCTCTTATCATCTCACTGTCTGTGTACTCCTCGCTAGAGTCCATCGTCTCTTGGGTCAAGGAATTACTATTTTGACTTTCGTCATCCATCCTATGACCACAATAAACGAGACAACATCATTACTGAAATAAAATATATTCATCATTAAAATGAAGTAATATTTTATTTAGTACCACTAAAACTCGATGAATCTCTTCAACTCATCATATCCTATAACTTCTCGCCAGAGTACTTCGTCTCCTGGTTCACTGAATATCTATCTTAACTTTCGTCCTCCATTCTACTAAGGTTATAACCTAGGTTTCGCATTCCTAACGTTTATAACCTACAGCTTTGATACCAACCTGTGGCGACCCCAAATCCAGGTACTTGAAACCCGAACTCGGTTCTCCACGATACCATTTCTTTAAGCTGAATAATACTAAATAATAATACATTCGAACTTAATTTACATACATCAAATTTTACTTCCTGTGCACGCGGACCTTCAAATACATTCCTTACAATACCCGACAATAGATTCCATTGTCTTACTAACTATAACCATTAACTCATAATATAAACTCATTCAATGACTTTCCTTTCCCTTGTTCGTGTTCCTCGAGCCTTCAGTTGCTTATACATAACTCAGAAACATTTAATTTAAGCAAGGATGAGCATTTGAGTGCCCAAAGAAGTAATAGTAATTATATATATAAGTTTGAAAGAATATAAGTATTCTCTTTACATAACACTTCAACAATGAATCAAAAGTTGTGAAGTAATCTATACTGATAAAAGATTCACATAACAACTCTCTTTCAATTTCTTGAAATTAGGCTCCACCCATGAATAGGGTTTAAGAAACATACTATGAACATGGTTTTTTTCATTTCCGAAAAGGTTTAGCGTAAATTCATCCATGAAACCATATAACTTACTTAAGTACGGAGGGTGATCACCGCATTGTACCTGTAGATTGATCAATACTACATAACTTGAACGAAATTCATCGCCACCCTTTGTCCGCCAAGGCGCATAAAAATTTTCCCATTATCGGGATGTTCATACATGCCTGGTTCCAAACCCGAAGGTTTTTAATCTTGCTCAACAATAATATGTAATTCAACATATATGTATACGGTTAATTGAAAAAGTGTATCAACATGTGAATAAATGCCATGATTATCCAAGTGGGGACACTTGTATAACCATTTAGAAATCAATGAACAGAATATATATCTGAGCTAACATGTTGATAATCAAAGCGACATAATCTGTACAGGAATAGAAAAGAATTCTAAAACTTCTTACTCATGTTCATTGCATAAAGGAAATGCAAAGGTGGGATACTTGCCTGATTCGCTGATTACAACTCTCAACTTATGTTTTATCTCTTTATCACAACCTATCAATAATCAGATCATTCGTTCGATTAGAACAATATATCATAACACATAGTAATCGCCTATTACAATTGAGACATAGTCTAATCACGCCATCACATAATCGCAGTTGATCATATTTTTAGTTCATATTCTATACTTGAAATATTTTTATACATTTTTCAAATATCTCATCCATGCTCTTACGTAAGTCTTTTCTTTCTATTATAGGTCCGACATTTGTTTGCATGCATCGGCTGCCTTTTTTATCGGATAAATAATCGAGTCTAAGACTCTTATTCTATACCTCAACATCTCAGAATATCAAACATTTTATTTTTAATCATTTTCTAATTTTCCGAAATTGAAAAATTTAAAATAATTCAAATATGTCACTCACTACCGCCTATAGTGATATAATCATGTTACTATAGGTGTTCTTCTTCAAATTCGAACTTCATAATCCTGGTTCTCAAGTCACTTTAGTTTGGCTTTATATAACTTTCAAACATCTAATCATAATTAAATGATTTAAACATCAAATAATTCTATTATCATTAATAATTAATTAATATTAAATTATTAATGAAACCATTGCTAAAATATAAAAGTTATTTATAATAACTCAAACTATTTTTAAAACATTTATATTACCCTTAAATGATTTTTAAAACAATTAAAATCATTTTAAATAATCACCATTAATATATAAATATTAATGTATTATTCATCCAAATATTAAAAGCCATTAATTATAACTTAAAATATTTTTAAATCCTTAATATCCTCTTTAAATGATTTTTAAATAAATAAAACCATTTTTAAACTATTTATTTAATAATAATTATTAAATAAACTAAATATCATTAATATTATCTTAATATCATTAATATTAAATTATTAATGAAATTATCCTTTAAATATTAAAAGTTATATTTTATAACTTAAAAATTTTTAAATACCTTTAATTTCATTTAAAATGATTTTTATAATATTAAAATCATTTTTAAACTAAATTATTTAATATAATCATTAAATAACTTTAATATCTTTAATATATAATTAATTAATGAAATTCATCACAAAATATTAAAAGTCATGGGAAATAACTTAAAATATTTTCTTATACCATAATATAATTTTTCATGATTTTTCATGAATTAAAACTATTTTTAAATAATTTATTTAATATTATAATTAAATAAATAAATACCTTTTATATTCCAAAATATTAAATATTTATGAAATATACTCAAAATAATTAACAACTATTTTTCAGACTTTAAAATAATTTTTCATAATTTATTTGGTATTTTAATAATTAAAATCTAATTTTTCTAATTTTTAAATCATTTTTCTGAAAATTAGAAATTAAAATAATTAAAATCGTCGCTAAAGGCCCCTATAGTGATAGAAGTGTCGCTTATAGGTGTTCTTGAGCCTACCCAGATCTTCTTAATAAGGCGTGACCGAGGGTACTTTTACTTTGACCGTGAATAACTCTCTCATCTTAACGAATTTGACAATCTATAAATTGGGTCTTGTAGAGGAAATACAAGAATATAAGATCCAACAATCATAACCTCTAAACAAACATCGATCTGGATAAATCACCCATCAAAGTAGCTACCAAAGTCGTTCTTCACGAAGAACAGCTTCGAGGTGCCTACTTTGACCTCTATAACTTGATGATCGTGGTAACGCTTATGTGATCTATCAATTCCAAAGGTGTAGACAACATGTATGAATACAACTATAACACTTAACATCATCATAAAAACAAGAAATCAAGCATCTAAAGTATGGTCAAACCTTGTCGGTAAAATTAACACTTAGAAAATTTCGGGGTCATTCTGAATTTTTCTCGTCAATCTTAGCCACAACCCACTTTGACCTTAAATAACTCTTAATCCGTAATATATATGGACTGATTATTTTTGGAGGTTAAATACCACATAACAAGATACACATATCAACCTTTAGAACACAAAACACATTAAAGATAACCGAGATATAAGGCCTCGACATTTTCTAAATAATATTTTCCGACACTTAGAATATTTTCTCGGGTTTGAAGAATACCATGGCAATGCCGGTCAACCCACTTTGACCGCTTATAAATCCTTTTATCTACAATAGCTATGAACTTTATTCCTTTTGGAGATTAAAGACCACATATCAAAGCTACCTATAACAACTTTTAAAAACAAAACTCGAGATCGACCAAAAGATTTATAGACTCGACATTTGGTGAAAAATAACGAATTTCGGTTTTTCCAACTTGTTTAAATCTTCAAATTGCGTGCACTTTGATGTTATGGGTTCATGATTTTACAACCCGAACATTAATAGACTCTCTATTACACTACTTTAAACAATCAATTGCATCAATTAACATCGAATCGAAGGATTTCTAGAATTTAGGATTTCCTACCTTTTCAAGCTTGATTTTGATTTACGCTTCGATGCTTCCGATTTGTTGTTTGTGATGGTTGGGCTTTGTTTAGGGACCGATATGCTACAATAATTCGTAGGTTTTAGAGAGAGAAGCTTAAGGATGAGAGTTGGATGAATTTTAGTGTACAAAATATATTATCTCTCTCCATCTATATATAAACCAAGTTAGATGCATTGGATGCTACTCAATGGTTGATTGAATCTGCATAATTGAGTCTTGGATGCTTAATTGGTAGGGTAAGTATGTTTGCCATGCTTTGCTAGCAAGATTCCTCCAATAATACACTAATAAGCCAAAAAGGGTATTTTGGTAATTTCGCATATAATTTCATGGGCATTTTTGTACATAGCAATTAAATGTAGTATTTAATCACTAGATGGTAATTCTTATCATTTACCAATTAATTCTATCCTTTGGTAAATTAAAACTTTTATACATTAACATCGTAATTAAACCCGATAATTTTAAATTAGGGTTTTGATTGAAAAATTAGGGTTTTCTAATTAGGGTTTCTTAACGCCATCAAATAGGGTTTCTAATTGACCATTAGGATTCTCTAATTATCTGTGTATGTTCTAACACAGTCATTACAATCTCTAACTTCAACCGATTAGGGTTGTAATAATTAGGGTTTGTCCTAATTATCGACAAACAACAGTAATTAGGGTTTTCTTCTAATTCACCGGCATCTTATACACAAAGAATCCTTCATATACACAAGAACTTCATATACTACTCACCATTTCTCAAACTGAGTTTAATAATTAGGGTTTTACAAAGACGGTAATATGCTATGACCTAATCAATCGTCATCAATTTCAATAATATCTCGTCTTCAGATATATACATGACATAATTATTGTATCAGAAAAATCATTATAACAATAATATAATATTATTATTCTCATCTCTTGATCACAATCCCAATTCGTGGTTTGATCTCATATCTCGACTTCTCTTTCGCATATCAAGTTAAAATACTTGATTTAAATATTCTAACAATTCATATAATAAAATATATATTATATAAATTCTAATTATCACTTCATATATTATTTCCAATCATGTTTTTATGGAAAATAATTAATAAAATATTTTTCGCTACGTAAATTAATTACCATAAAAATATAATTTGTAGTAATTAATAATTCCAAAATTATTTCTAATTTTTCAAGTAATAAATATATTCGCATTTATCGTCATCACATTACTAGACACTTATTCTCGTCATTAAATAAAAAAAAAATTATACGCAAATTTTCTTATTTATTTTATTTAGGAAATCTCGGGTTATTACAATAATAAATAACGGAACCAAGTCAGGCGTAATACGCACCGACAAGATATTCCAACAGAATATAAAGAATGGAATAACAACATAAATCACCATGCATGCGGTATTTCACATATACAGGTTATTCCAACAGAATAATAAATAATCGGAACTAGGTCCAAATAGAAAACGCATTGCATAACAAGATATTCCAATGTAATAATAAAGATTTTAAACCAGTCCCATGTAAAACGCATGCACGAGATATTAAAATGTAATAATAAAGAATAGAATAACAACAACAGAATTTCACCATGTAATGCGGATTGTTTGATGTATAGGCAAAGTTATTCCAAATAGAATAATAAATAATGGAATAATGTAAGAATTTCACCAAGTATAGGGTAGCTCACAGATACAAAGTTATTCCAATGTAATAATAAAGACTGGAATAACAAAAGTTCTCTTAATGAATATGAAAAAAAAAATACCCCTTACCTCAAAAGAAGACTAGATATTAGAATAGTGAGGTAGTAGACTTCTCTTCTTCTTTCTCTCTATAATTTCTCTCTATAATAATGGCTCTAAAGCTTTAGTGAATTGGTGAAAAATGAAGGAAGAATGAGCTTCTATTTATAGAAAATTATAGTTTCGATAATTGCACGTTTTGGGTCTCAAAAAATTACAGTACAATACCTCCAACTTTTCTTTCATTTATAATTTAGTCCTGCAAGTATTATCAAACTTGCACCACCTCCCCTAATAGTAAATAATGTGAATCAATAGTTCAATCATATGAATCAATAGTTATAATCATGTGAAAATACGAAATACAGTATAGTACCTCCATCTATACCTCCCTTTTTAACTTAGTCATGCAAGTATTATCAATCTTTCACCAACTCCCCTAATAATAAGTGAATGTGACTCAATAGTACACACATGTGAACAAATAGTTATATAAGCATGTGAATTAGTAGCAATTAATTGCTCATTTATCCGATAAATTACCCGATTTATCAATATAACCCCTGACATCAATTATCATCTAATAGATGTCAATTTCAACTAACACCAATAATCCCAACACAATTGAACTATCAAATTCATCTTTAATCAACACGAACTTATTCATCATTAATATCATAACTCATAATATTTAACAACCAGTGTTCGCCTTAGAGAAAGAGGGGCTTTCCAATAAGGATTTTCCTTATTGGCGCAATTAATTAGTGATCAAACCTCTCCTCGATGTAACTTCTAGACATTGTAAATATTGCAATTTAATATTATGAATAACTTTTTCGTCTCAATTATTAATTTAATAATATATAAAATATTATGCAGATGATACTGTGACAATAATCGAATCAATAATATGAGAGATATGATGCAGCAATTACTGTAGGAATAATTGAGTATAACTGGGTGACTTATCACGTAAGTATCAATAACCAATACCTTGTGCTACTATGCAACCACGCGTATTACTGTACTTTTAACACCGGATGTTTCAACAGTTAACGATAAAACTTCCGCCGTTATTTTCATAAAATATTTTTGTCGTTTTCTCAATCCGATAATAATTCCATCCGTGGCGCCCACTTAATGATTGTGTCATCGCATTTAATATTCCCCGTTAAAATGAATATTCCCCGACCAATCGAATATTATATAACAACTTGCGTACTTTGGAAAATTTATAAATATTACCCACAACTATAACATTATATCAAATCCATACCATAATATTAAAAAAAATATTTCAAGAAATTTAAATCTTTATTCATAAATTTTGGGGTCTCACAAACCGCCACAAAGTAAACTCCAAGCGGGACTAAATATAAATAAAGCAGTAAAAGGCCACGAAGTAAACTCCAGGCCTGACATAAATGTAAATATATATATATATATATATATATATATATAAGCAGTAAATGCACAAGATATATATCGATCCTGACTCAGTTTATCATTTCAACGATTTGTCGCTATATATATATATATATATAAGCAGTAAACGCACCGGATGTAAAATCTAGGCTCATCGAACAGAGTTCAACAACAGATTATATATATATATATATATATATATATATATATATATATATATATATATATAAAGCAAGTAAATGCTCCGGATATAAGTTCAGGCTCAATCGAGGCATAACTCGATAATGTTAGTCCATATATATAAATATATATATATATATAAGTATATATAAACAGATAAAAATGAAAACCACGGACCGAAGTCCGGGCATACACACACAACATGACTCTCAATGTGAAGAAAAGTGTGTGCAAAGATGAAGAGAAAGGCTTTATAATGTGTAAGAAGGCTTACAGTGGGCTGCAAAAGAAGACTTCTATGACTTTAAGTGGATGAACACTCGGCTCCCGCCGGTAAAAATATAGCTATATGTGAGCTAACAAGTGTTTAAAATGAGAAAGCACTCAATATGGGGTGTGTACAGAGCAAATTTGACAAGGCCACCCCAAGCCATCTATTTATAGAGGGGAGCCATGTGTACAAAATGGCACCATGTATGTACTGCTTGCTCCGGGTGTCTCGAGTCCGCTGGTCCCGTTATCTCGAAGTACGTGCACTCGTGCACTGCAATGTCTGCTCCAGCTTCTGGAACGTCAATCCGAGCATCCGATTGTGGTGTATAAGACCTGTTTCGACATACTTTTGTCAAGAGCTATGCAATGACATGGGATTAGAGGTTGTACGAAGTCAGGAAGATGGAACCATGCCCTATCTCTTTGAGCTTCAAATTCTATCCGGTGTGTTGCCTCGCGTAGTACTCCCTCGGAATTACAACTCCTTGGTTCTTGTGGGACATTTATGTGTAAGTATGTATGAAGTGTTGAGATGGCGCAATGTGGGGTCGAGGTGGAAAAATGACAATTTTTCCCTCACGGGTTATCTCCTGTTTAGATGTAAAGCGAGACGTTGCTCGTGGTTATATCTCGAGATTGGATCACCGTAGTGCTAAAGGTCCTCAGGTTCATCTCTGAGGTGTGCCTGTCTTCCCGAGGTTATCTCCAGGTCTTGTATTGACTGCCTCGGTGTGAGTTCTGAGGTTGAAGCTGCATACATTTGAAACAATCATTTCCGGGGTTATCGTCGGAACTGCAACTACACTCCTTGGGGTTATCTCCAAGGTTGACATTGCCTTTCCCGGTGTTGTTTCCGGGACTGAGACTGAACATCTCGGGGTTATCTCCAAGATGAATCGGCCTTCTCTGGTGGAATTTCTGGTATTTTCACTGCTATCCCCGGGGTTATCTCCGAGGTGGGAAAGTGATACTCCCGGTGTGTTTTCCGGGATTAAAACTGAACTTCCGGTGGTATTTCCGAGATTAGGCTGAGCTGTCTTCCATGGTTATCTCTGTAAGAAGATTCTGTCTTCCTGAAATTTTAGTAACAGGTGTACAGAAATTTTCGAGTGTCTACAAAAGCGGTAATGTTCAATTCCTTATAAACATCATATGTAATAAAAATAACATCTCAAATATTTAATATTTGCCTTATGTGTGCACAAAAAACTCATATTAAATATTCAAAGCTCTATTGTTTTTATTATGCTAGAAAGCGACGTTTGATATTCCAAATATCTTTGAACCTTACAACTTAATATAATTTCATTGAGGGGTTTGTTATTATTAGTTTCATCTTGTTTAGCGCGCATGCACACACACACACAGACACACACACATATATATATATAATTATAATACTAGCATGCACATATAGAATACAATATTCTACCCGGATTGATTATGGACTTTTATTCTAGTTTGGTTCACTAGAGTCACCAAGTGAACCAAAAGTTCAAACCCTAGGTGCAAGAATTAACATTTAAATATAACTATTACATTTAAACCTGGACTCCATTAAAAACGGGTCTTCGAGCGCTCATTTCTCCTTGATCTCCAATTCTTCGAGAAATTATAACTAATCATATTACATAAACTATTTAATTTAAATAGAAACCTTAATCAGTAGTCAAGAGAAAGTACATAGGAGAGAGATAGAATTTACATCAAGAATAAAACTAGAAAAGACAAGGTACGCAGATCCCATTTAATAAAACTCATTCATTCAAGCATCCAACCAAAATAAAATCCAATCACATTGGTCAATAGTCCATAATCAACCCTATTTATTATCATACATATCACCATATGTATCAATAAATAAAACATTCATCTCATGAATAACAACCATTTAATATATATTGATATCGATTTAATGGGCAAATTTAATTAGTATAAATTTCAATTTTGATTTAAAATAAACTCCTTTATTCAATCAACATGAAATTTTATTCTAAATACAAAATAAACAACTTTATTTTAATTTAGAATTTCTGGAAAAACATGAAATCCAATTTTTTTTATTTAAATAAACCTTTTATTTTAATTAGAAATTAGATTTTATAAATAAAATAATTTTTATTCCTTTCTGGGTACTGGCGCCCCAAATGTATCGGTATGGTAAGGTAACGTTGATCAACCTGCTTTTAGAAACTCTCAGATCAAGCCGCAACGCCGGTCAACAATTTTTGAAAATCGACTGGCTACGCATCGCATACCTTACTAAGTAAATAGTATGCTGCAAAGACATGTTTGTAGAACCTGTTTTCCAATTCACGAATTCTGAAGTTTTTCTCCAAAAACTCAATTATATGCTAACAATTATGCCCAAAAAATTTGTATAAAACACATATAAATCATATATATCAAATCTAAGCAATTAATAACTGTATAAAAGTTTGGCTCTGATACTACTGTTAGGTTTTGTGAAAATCAAAGACGCAATCAAATTGCAAAAAAAACAGAAGCTTAGCAAAATAAAATTTTAAAAATTTTCACAAACCAATTACCCGGATCATCCTTTATGCATATTATTAATTAAAACGAAGAAGAAAAAATTATGGAATCATACCCTTGTAGATACGAGCTTCCACAAGTACAAGTTCAACTCCTACTTCTCTGCGATCTCCTTAAATCTCCGGGTTATATTCCTTTCCTTTGATCAATGTTAGCCACCCAAGTGTATGGCCTCTAGAGGTGATCCACCAAGGAAGAAGAATATTCAAGAAGAAGGGTGTTTGGCTAAAACCCTAGTTTTCTTTCTCTGTAGAAAAAGGGGTGTACTCTCCAATAATTGTAATTACGTATATCTGATATCTGATATAAGACTCCTCTTATAAAGATATCATTTAACCCTTTAGGGTATTATTTAATTAATTAAACTCCTTTAATTAATTAGTCTCCCTAATCTTATTAGGGATAATTAATTAAACTCTTTTAATTAATTTACCTCATAATCTTATTAGGAATAAATAAGAGTACTGATATTAAATTAATTCTCAAACTCCTTTAGAAGATAAAATAATAATAATTGTAATAATATTAATAAGACCCTCTTATTAATTTATATTTAATATTTCCAAAATATTAAATAATAATATTAAGCTATTTAATTTACTCTATCACCATAGATTAAATTAAATACACTTAACATATTATTATGATTATGCCATTAACTTCTTAAATAATTATTCTTCCTTTTATGGTGTGACTTTTAGGTTCTCCATATTAAACCGGTTGTGAATAAATCGATTAGAATAATTCTAATCTCATTTAAATAAATAAATTAAACTATTAACTTATTTAAATAAATAATATTTATTCTATAATAAGGATAAGTCTCCTTAGTGATCAACGACTTTCAAGATAATATAGATTTTAACATTAATCATAAAAAAAACTTTGAGTAAATAGTTACCGTATAATTCAATCATTCCACTAAACAATGTCTCAATTAAATATAAGATATAGAATTACTGTCAACTCTTATTTTATTTAATTATATGTATTTCGATTCCCAAATGCACAACTCTGAATAAATGCAAATTAGAAACTACTTTCTAATTTCATTTCACCTTGGTTAAGGATTTCCGGTTTGTCATTTATCGAATCACATAGGACATTTCTCTTCTTTTACTAGAAGTGATAGATTCTTTATTGATCATTCATTATCTGCATATATAACTTATTACACTCAAGCATACCATTTGATATACCCTAAGGATCTTAAGGAATAAGTCAAATGTAATTCATTATACATAAGATAATATGATGATCTCAAATCTAAGGATCATTTGTACTACTATCACTACAGGAATTCCTATTGACAGATAAGTAAAACTCCATTAGGTATTCCTTAGCGAGTCACGTTCAGTGAACTTATTCTCCAATAAGCACATACATACTTGCTTTAGTGTCTCCACACAAATGATCATGAGATCAATCATTCTCATCTAATGACCAAACAACGTATGTACCAATCTATCCGGATTCACTAATCCCCTTTTTAGTAATCCATCGATTGAGAACATTTTAATTTTAAGCTATCTAAGAATTTAGATCTCATTAGCATGATCTCATCATGATTCTAAAAGCATTTCTTAAAACTATGGGTTTATCATATATTATTAAAACAGTACCATGTAGATAATAAACGCATTTAATAAATAATTCTTTTATTAATAAAAAAATAAGATTTATTATAAAGTATATGCTTTATCATCATACATAATTGGCTTGTATGCATACTACTTTCACTAATTATATCATATATACAAAAAAAATATCAGATATACAAAGACACCACTTTTGATTATCTCAGATCATCAATTACTCTTTACCTCCATTATAACACTTGAACTTCCAAAAATTAGAATAATTCCTCATTTAGACATTATAACAGATAATTGAAGTTCATGATTCAATTGTTTACATATTAAAACTCCTTCAAGCATCTTTAATCACATATTTTACGGAGTAATCAATTCAATTGAACCCTAAGATCTAGGGGTGCTCAAAAAATTCGATTTTTTCGATTTTTTTCGAACTTGCATCTACAGTGACTGCTTTTTTTCTCGCTTCAGCTTTTATTGCACCGATTTTTGGTTTTTTATACTTTTCGATACCGGTAATGAAAATTTTGAATTCAGTAAATACCGAAAAACCAAAAAAAAAACTGAAAAGTTGAAAATTTGGATCAGTTTTTAGTTGTATGAAATTTGTAAGAAGCTGATTAGCTGAATGCAAGGTTATCCCAATAATCAATGTATCAAATGGGTTTAGCCGTTTAGGGATGGACCAAATGGTTGTTCTAGAGAAACGAAGGTATCCAGGAGGAAGTTGAGGCAGTGATGGTACTGATATTGCAGTGAAGCTTTTGAGGCAATTCATATTTCATTACGTTGTGTGAAGTAATTGTTCTCTACTTCTGTAACTTTGTAAGCCTTTACGAGTAATTTGAACTTTGGATCATGTAGATGCAAGTTTCCTAAGATAAGAAGAAGATGCACATAAATCTCCTCTCTCTCGGTTTCTGTTGTAGTCTGCCTCTCACTAGTATGCTAATTGAAGGTTGCTTAAATGTTAAATTATGAAACTTTCATGTAGCTGATTCTTCACACTCCATCCGATTCTTCATACTCGACTTGATAATATGCCAATTGACGATTGCTTAAATGCTACAATAAAACTTGTGTGTACTTGATTTTTCATACTCCACTCAATAATACATTTGGGGACTGTTGGTTCAATACGTATCTTATTTAGTCATTTTTTAATATAAAAAAATTATTTAATTATTGCCGTATAACCAAAAATCGAACCGAAAAAAACCGATCTGATTTTAATTGAACCGAATGCATCAAATCGGTTATTCTAAGATTAAGATCTAAGTTATTGATTTTTTGAGTTTATCGGTTCGGTACCGGTTCAATTTTTTTGGTACCGATTCGATTTTTTCTTTAACAGTTCGATTTTTAACCGATGAGCACCCCTATTAAGATCAACACGGAGAATTCTTAATGGTTACATAATTAAATTTTATCTAATAATAGTGATGTATATATAGATTACCTTTGGTTTGGACTTTCATTTCTTAGCTATTGCCTTCAATATTCTCTCTGTGTTGATATAATATTTGCCTTCAATTTCAGTTTCTAAAACATCTCCTTAATTATAGCTATACTAAAGGCTTTAATGGAACTCTGAAATTACAGAGCTTAATTGCCATATGAGCTGAATTTCTTGAGTAGTGAGCTTGATAAATGTTTGAACGGATGAAAGTTTGAAATGAACAAAAAAAGGGTTGGCTTATAGAAGCTCCTTCCTTGCTCAATACATTCTGTAGCCCTAAAGAGTTGTTAACCTATGTTGCTAAGGAACTAACAACTCCTAATTACCTTATTAATTACTCAGCTACCTAGAACTCCCCAACTTATGCTTTGATAAACTAAAAGCTTGTTTGGTACTCCCTCCGTCCTAGGATAAAAGTCCTAGTAGACTTTTCACGCATATTAAGAAGAGGAATAAAATGACAAAATTACCCATAATAATATGTCATTAATTATTTTGAATGTAGGTAAGAGAGTGACTTTCTAGCTATTCAATTCAAAATATTCTCTTTCCATACTTATTAAATATGGAGAGAGAATTAGAATAAGAAAAGTATGAGATATTTAATACTACGGGCATAATAGGAAAAAATGTGTAAAATTTTAGTTATTAAAGAAAAGTGGACATTTAACATGAGACTATCCAAAATAGTAATAAGGACTTTTATCATGGGACGGAGGGAGTATTTTTTTAAGTATCCTCTGTACATTTCACGTCTAATATAATGCATTTTAAATACACATAATGTATTCCAAAAATCTGGATAAAATATCCATAAATTTTTTTCATAAAAAAAGAAGCTATTTATTAAATAAAAATATTTTATTTAATAAATATATTTTATTTTATTAAAATAATTTATTTTCCATAAATTACCTTAATATTCACCAAAACATGCCCATCACACTAACATCCTTTCAAAAAAATATTTATGCAATAAATATAAATTCTAATATATTTATCACATTACATATCACACACATATGCATAATTTACACCAAATATAAATAATATCTGCAGTATAATAAAACATATTAAATAAAAAAAAATTATTAAACTTTTATTTTCTTTACTAGGAAAAAATGTGAATCGCTACAATCATTTATTGAAGAAATTGACGAAAAAACTACAAATCTCGTTATTTATCGTGTAGAGAATATGAGGCATAGTTATTGAAGGAAAAGATTGGCAGTGGCGGAACTAGAACATATTTTAAGGGGGGACAAAATACATCAATAAAAAAAATTTATTTATTGACGCTTGAAGAGCTTCTTTCTATTGATGCAGTGAGAGCAGACAACCGTATCCTCATGAGTCTCCAGATAGTTTGAAAACGCCTCAAAATTTGTTCGTTTTTAATTGTTGAAAAAATATCCTTCTCAATATAATCAACACTTGGGATAATATGGTCCAAGTTAATTTTAATGGGTGAGATCAACACTTTAAGCAAGGCTTTCTTAATTTAAGGTATTAAACCATCTTAATTTTTATAATTAAAAATAAAATCAATTATTCCTAAATTAACAGAAAATTAATTAAAAATAAAATCAATTTTATTCTTTTTCTTATATCCCTAAATTTATTTGTCAATTGTCATCATCAAAATTACATACAAAGTGGAGACCTAATTAACAGAAAACATTAATAGTATGCATAGTTAGGCTAAATTAAAATTAATAGTACCAAATTTGAAAGACATTTAGGCTAAATTAAAATTAAAAATTAGTTAAATTACTTACCAAACCAAAGTCCAAAACAGAGTGGAGGCGACTGGTGAGGCAGACAATGGTGGTACAGCAAGGCATGCAAGCATGACAAAGGTCAGACCTAATAATAAAAAAAATTAAATTTTTTTAATGAAACGACGTCGTTTCATGAAAGTTTAAAAAAAAAGAAAAAGAAATGAAGAAGAGAATAATCGTCAGATATCTCGGAGAAGAAGTGAAGAACCGCTTCGGTCACTCCAGCTCACGGCCTCCTCCCGACTTCCGAGCCCCCCGCCTCACTGCTGCTGCTTCTGGCTCCGCCACACATTCACACCGGGGCACGCCTTCGCCGCACTTTAATAGTTCCGCCATAATCAAGATTGATATAATTGTTCGCTTCTAACACCTAGTTGATACCGTATTTCAACAGATCTCCTTTCTTCGGATCTTCCTCCTTGTCTAGAACCTTTTTGTAAGGAGAGGCTCTTGTCTTTCCTCCAACAAAAACTGGAACCGCAGGTGGGTGTATAGCTGACAAAAGGTTGTTGTCGTCTTGATCATCAACCAAATCACCTGTAAGGTCTCAGAGGAATTTTCTACAACATTAATATTAGTCTGTAAGGTCCGTAACTTAGGTTGATCTTGTTCAACTTTAGTCACTAAGCCAAATTTATTGGGATGAAAATTATAAGCTTGGTGAGATGAAAAATTATTTTTTTAAGCCTTGCAAAATTTAGTTATCAAACCGGCTTAATCTCGTAATTACTTATTTTTTTCAATTTTAAGAATTAAGTCAAATTAAGCCTCCTATCAAACAAGCCCTAGGTTAATTTGTGAAAATTTTAAGTTATTTTATAATCATTTATATAAAATAAATAATAAAGTAAAAATTATGTTATTTAAAAAATAAATTTATGCTTCCCACAAGACACTTAACTGTATAAATATAAATTTTGTGAAGTAGATTATTTTGTGCAACAGGAATAATAAAATGAGTCCTACCCAAAAGATAAAATTAAGATTAAAAAATTGTATTATTAAATTAACTAATATGCGTGGATGGGCCGGCCCCAAATGAGTCTCCAGACTAGGAAAAAGGCCCAAATGTATAACTTACAAAACCCCGGTGGACAGGTACCTCCTCGAGCAACCATTTTCTGCACGTATCTTTCTGGTTCGTGTAAGTATCTCTCTCACCCCTCTTTCTCTCCCAGTAACTGATGCATATATGCAATTTTTTTGGCCAAGTTAACATATATGCATTTGTACTCATCTGCTTTTTGATTTTTCATAATTTTGAATTAGGAGGTGATGGACGTCCCATCTATATATCTTTAATTTGAAGAGATCATCAACAAGTTCAGAGGCCATGGAGCAATCGCAAGGTCTCGGTATGTCTTTTTTTTTTCCAGGACTAGGGGATCGCCTATTTGGCGATTCGGATCGAACAATTCCGAAAGTAGTACATAACATTCTGGATTTTTGAGATCGGTTAAAACTTCTTATTGATTCATTTTTTTTACAGTAGGTGGACGAAGAGTAAACTTTAAATTTAGCCGTTAAAAAGTACAAAGAAACCTGAGAGCTTTCACAATTGAATTATTATTATTTAAAAGTATGTACTATTGATTTTTTTTTCTCTAAACGTTTTTTTTTACTTTGGGTTGCTTAGGCATCCACTATTGAGTGGTTTCTCTCCACACTCTGTAGATGCTAATGTATAATCTAGGAACCACTGGTTAAACTGTTTTACTATTACTCCCTCACCAGAAAATTCTTATTTGCAAAATTTACATAATTAAGGAAATGTTCTTTTTTTTGCCTTTCATGTTTACCCCTAAATTCATTGAGTGTGTAGTTAGTAGTGAAGGCATGATAATGAAATTTTAGATAAAAGATATTTTCCTTTTAGTACTACCATAAAAAAACACAACAAAAAAGAAATGAGATTCTTATATTTGAAATTATTTTGGCAAATTGGACGTTTTTGGTGGAATGGAGGAATTATGAATAATTTTCATGTACATTGATAATTCCTCTGCTTTTGTGTCTTTTGAATATAGATGATAATTCCCCTGCATTCATGTACGTTGATAATATTCTTATTTCATATTTTAGCCCTTAAATTTGTTGAGTGTTTAGCTAGTATTGATGGCATGGTATTGAAATTATGATGATAAAACATATTTTGTCATAATATAGTACCATCGAAATTTTGTACCATCATCAAAAGAAATGGGACTCTTAATTTTGGACGAAATTTTGTACCATCATCAAAAGAAATGGGACTCTTAATTTTGGACTTTTTTAGCAAATGGAACATTTTTTGGTGGAATGAAGGGATTATTAATATTTTTCACGTGCATTGATAATTCCCCAACTTTTGTGTCCTTTGAATATAGTCTGTAATACCCAAAGATTTTACGGAACCCTTACTATAAAGTTGACTCATATTAGAAATTCATGTTTTTAAAATGAAGGACTAATGCATAAGGCAAATGAAATCTCTTGTAGTACCAAATCTCTGCTGAGCAAGAACTATGTTCTTAACTGGAGTGAACTAACTTGCTCTGAGTTCCATTATTTGCTGATTATTCAAGGCAGTTAATTTTATATAGTTTCATGCGGATGATGAAGCTTCTTTTCTGTTTGATGTACTATGTTTATTTACTTATTAATAGTTTTGAATCCAGAAATTATGCAAAGGACCTGCGAGGTATCCATGGTGGGCCTCCAGAGCAAGGGATACCCATATACTTTGCAGTGTAGTGGGAGTCCTGCAGAAGGATGTCTTGAGCTAAAAAATGACATCTATACTGATCCAGGTGGAGATGTCATTAAACAAGGCAGCAAACTAAGCAGCGAGTTGGTTGAAGCTTCTAATTTATGCTACAAGAGAAACACCTACCAACATGACTTTGGCCCATGGTCGACCTTCCATCCTGACTCTAGTAATGTGCAGCTGTGTCAGTTGAGTGCTTTTGATGGCCGAATTTACCTTTTATCAGTGGATAACCGATTCCAATATGCCCCATTCAGTATATTCCCTCAAAGTTACCCTTATGAGTATCAGTATCAAGATTTTCATTACTTTGTGGTCATTGATTTTGAGGCTACATGTGATAAGGCAAACAATCCGCATCCACAAGAGATAATTGAGTTTCCATCTGTAATAGTGAGTAGCTTGACCGGTCAACTGGAAGCTTGTTTCCAAACCTATGTCCGCCCAACATGCAATCAGCTGCTGAGTGAATTTTGCAAGGATTTGACTGGGATCCAACAAATTCAGGTTTGTTTAGAATTAAATTTTGGGTTCTTCATTTTCTGATATAGTTTAGAATAGCATTTTATTTTCACTTGGGAATAGGAGATCTTGCATACTTCTATTTTGCAAGGTAGCAATTTGAAATTCATATTTACTTGTGATTCTCTTACAAGCTTTGCTTTTGGGGCATTCCAAGTGGCTATATATATACATACATACATGTATATATATATATATTTGTGTTATGTGTGTATCATGCATCTATTCATTACATATTGTAGTTGTTTTATCAATATATTACATACACCTAGATTTCCAAGCAATTTTCAATTATTATCATGTCAATTATTGATATTTCTATATGACTCTTTGATAGAGTCGCATGTATTTTGTTCTTCTTCCCCCAATAGAAGATGATTGTTAGCACACACCTGCTGCATCTTTTAGAATAAATGTTTTTTCTTTGTTTTTAATTTAAGTTAAGTTAATGGAGATAAAAACCATGCTCTCTGCTCATGTGGTAATAATATGATGGTTGTGAGAGGCTGGCTAAACCATGGTGGGTTTTGTGACGATGTTTTGGATGTATGATTTAAGCTTAGCCTTATCATTCTCTACTTGTAACACAATAGTCCAATATACTATTGGGATATGAGGGAAGAAATAATATATCTTTTTAATTTGGACAAATTATGAAGAAATAAAGTCGGTGTAGGATAAGATCAGAAGGTCTTTAGTATCGATTATAATTTAATGCAGTTGATTGTTTGCATAATTACACTGATATTATTTGGATATGCAAGAGTAATAATTTCTAAGTGAGGTGGATGGTTAAGAGGTTGAATATTATGTGAAAATTATAGTGTTTGTGTGTCTATATATACACATGTATGTATGTTTAACCTATATGTGTATACATTTTATTTCATTCACATGGCTAGTTACTTAGTTAGGGTGTGATGAAGAATTGTCAGCATTTCTAGGCCTGGTTTGATTGATGCTTGGGGCAAAAAGATTGATTATACTTTGTATTTGGGATCAGGTATAGGTTAATATGGGTTTAGGATTTATGACTTGATTAAGAAAAGGAGAAAGGAATTTTAAGGCATGTCTATAATGTTGTGGGTAATACATGTACCTTTTTTTTTTATGGTTCTAGGTTGCTAGGGAATGAGAGATTGATTGACATCGTAAACTATGAACTTGTAGGGTTTTCCTCTTTTTACTCGTACAGAGGGACGGAACCAGGAATTTCTTTAAGATGGAGAGGGATATCAACACTTGAAAATAATTAGAGTCCCACTACACTTTCGATCAATTGTCGAAATCACTAGTCGACAACACCATTCGAGACGACAACATAATATCAAATCTATGCTAAAACTTTTATTTGGAAAAAAAGAAGAAAAGGCTGCAATAGCATGGCAAAATTACAGATCGGTACCTCAAGGTTTCTGAAACTTTCAACTCAGTTCCTAAAGTTTCTGAAGTTTTCTATTCAGCTCCTAAAGTTTCAGAAAAGTTCAAATCAGTCCCTGAGGTTTCAGAAAGTTCAAATCAGCCCTCAAAATTTCAGTTTTGTCAATTTAGCATGGAACTGGATATCACCAAACTTTGCATGGAGGATTCTTCAAAGTGTGACATTACTTTTCATTTCTTCGTTGTGGAGGAAAATGGTGTAAAATTTTCATCGAAGAAGAATGTACAGTCAATATTGTCTCTTCACGTAGGATAGAAAAATTAAAACTTGTTGTTGAAACGTATCCGAGACCTTATATTATTATTGGTCCTGATCTTGAATCACAGAGATAAGATAGAGAGAATTGGGAGGAGAGGGAGACTGATAGAATTCATTAGGTTGGAGGTAGAAGGAGGGAGATGAGGGAGGTAGGAGGGAGATAGGGTTGAGAGCAAATGCTACACATTTTCATATATTTCAATACTTGTCAATGTAAAAACTATTACAACTATTTATAGGAGATTACTTGCAGAAAAATAAAATTAATCCTACACCATTTTTTTATCCTGCACTCAAAATAACTAACTTATGACATGTGCTCACATGGACTACAATACTACTAGAATCTACTATTATATTATATTCTCTAGAATGCCCCTAGCCTGACATTCCCTTCCCCTTAAAAGAATCCATGTCCTCATGGATGATGCAACTTGTTGTAGCTTCTTCATGTTTTTTGGACAAACTATCAGCTGCTGTATTTTCCTTTCCCTTCTTATAGCTGATGACATAATCATACCCTAGTAGCTTACTAATCCACCTCTGCTGCAGACAAGATACTACCTTCTGTTCTAGGAAATATTTTAAGGGCTGGTGGTCTATCCTTATGATGAATTGCCTTTGTCCCAAGTAGGAGGACCATCTTTTGATAGCTTCTGCTACTGCCATTAATTCTTTCTCATAGGTGGAATAAGTCTGAGCTTTTGGTCCCAAGGCTTTACTAAAATAGGCAAGGGGTTCCCTTCATCAAAACTGCTCCAATCCCAGTTCCTGAGACATCTGTTTCAATTTGAAAGATTTGCTCAAAGTTTGGTAGCTGCACTTGCAAGGGAGCTGTAGTAAGGGCTCTCTTTAATTTTTCAAAAGCTATTTGGGCACTTTCATTCCAGCCAAAGTTCCCTTTTTGTAGCAGGTTAGTGAGTGGTTTTGCAATGATCCCATATTGTTTGATGAACTTCCTATAGTATCCAGTTGGTCCTATAAACCCTCTGAGTTCCTTGATAGTTTTTGGTTGGGGCCAATCTAGGACATCTTGGACCTTGGTAGGGTCCATTGCTGCTCCTGAACTTGGTATAACATGCCCTATGTAATCAATTTGGGGTCTGGCAAATGCACATTTGCTGAGTTTGGCATAAAGTTGATTGTCCCTCATGATTTGAAATATCTCTTGGAGATGTTTGTTATGCTCCTTCATGTCCCTTGAGTAAACTAAGATGTCATCAAAGAAGACAAGTACATGCTTTCTAATATGGGGTTGGAAGAGTTGGTTCATGAGATTTTGGAAAGTTGCAGAGGCATTAGTTAACCCAAAGGGCATAACAGTGAACTCAAGCAGCCCTTGATGTGTTCTAAATGCAGTTTTTTCAATGCCCTGTTCTGCCATTCTAACTTGGTGGTACCCAGCTCTCAAGTCAAACTTGGAGAAAACTTTGGCCTTGCCCAGTTCATCCAAAAGTTCATCAATGAGAGGAGTGGGATATTTGTTTTTGATGGTGAGTGAGTTGAGGTGTATGTAATCTACACAGAACCTCCAACTTCCATCCTTATTCTTTACCACGAGAATAGGAGAGGCATAAGGACTGTGACTTGGTCTTATAACTCATTGCAGCATCTCTAAAACCAACTTCTCAACTTCATTTTTCTGGTCAAATGAACACTTCCCCTTAGAGAAAAAGGAGCTGAGTTGGGTTTTAATGGAATACTGTGGTCTAGGGTCCTTTGTGGAGGCATGTTTTTTGGTTCTTGGAAATGTTTGAGAATGTGTTTAGTAAGTTTTGTATTTCTGTGGGTAAGGTAGGGTCTATGGGTGTGATGGTGTTGCAGCTGGGGTCTAATGTATTGGAAGGATTTTGTGATCTGTCATCAGGTTTTACAACTTGTAACGCAACCAGGAACCCATGCTCTTGCTCTGTGATGTGTTGGATGAGGCTCTCTGCATTGATCATCTTAAGGGTTGGTTCTTTATCCTTGTTGTTCCCTTTTAATTGCACTATTTCATCACCAAATTTGAACTGTAGGGTGAGGTCTTCATAATCAAAAGTTGTTGGCCCTAACTTCCTCAACCATTGGACCCCAAGTACCACGTCACAGCCTCCTAGGGGTAAGACTTTTATGGTATCCTTGAAGTAGAATTCTCCTATCTGCCACTGGAATCCTGTACATTGTAAGTTGCTGGTTAGTCTACTTCCATCTTCCACTGAGACTGCCATGGGATGTGTGGGTTCCAAAGGGCACCTCATTCTATGTGCTGCCTTAGGATCAAAAAAATTATGGGTGCTGCCACCATCTATAAGAATGGAAAGTTTTTTCTTCCCCACATAGCCAGTCATCATAATGGTTTGGGGATTGGGCTGCCCTTCAATAGCATTGATAGATATCTCTATATCATCATTTCCTAGGATCTGCTCCTCTTCATTTATTTCTGAAACAGGTTCCTCATCATATTTAGGAAGTTCAGTATCCCCTTGGCTGGAATTATCTTTCTCTTACTATCATGAATGACTTAGGATTCTTACATTGATGCCCAAAGGTGTACTTGTCATCACAATAAAAACATAAACCTTGAGACTTTCTTTCATCCCTTTGTGAGCAGTGATAGGCTTTGGTTTGTTGAAATTGTTTTTAGGGAAAGTAAGGAGAGTAGTTTTGGTGTATGATGGTGAGGAGTTGTCCTTCCTTTGTGGTCCTGGCTGGGCTTGGGGTAAGGTATTGTTTTTTGTGTAGCTGTAGGCTGGTTTTGGTAAAGGAACCTCATAGAACTTGGGTTGTTTATAAGCTCTAGACAAGGTATCAAGGTCTAGGAGTTTGACAATCTTTTTGGTCTCAGCTTTGAGTCCCCAAATGAAACTCCCCACAAAGAAATCCTTAGTCAACTAGGTATTTTCTCTAACTACCTGCCCTTGTGTCTTTCGAATTCATCATAGTAAGCATTAACTGTGCCCACTTGTTTTAGAAGTTTGAACTGTTCATAAATGTTGTCTAGACCTGCTTCTGAGAATTTGTAAATAAGTTCTCTAGTAAAGGCTTCCCAGGTCAAACCGTCCTTTTTACTACTGAATGCCTTATACCAATATTTAGGAGGTCCATGTAAATGCACACCAGCAATGGCAACTCACCTATAGGAATGGATGCCATATATATCAAAATACACTTCACAATCTTGCACCCAACTTCTGGCATCATTCCCCTCTATAAATTAAGGAAAAACTAACTTAAGATGTTTCAGCTCCTTATCTTCTCCTTCTTCACCATCCCAGTTGTTTCTCTTCTTTTGTCTCATGTGTCTTGGTCCTTTCACTTTCAGCATGTTCAGGGTCTCTAAAAAATCCTTTGGTGTCCTTGTTGCCCTCTTGAACTGGCATCTTTCCTCTGACCTTGCCTCCAAATGGATTTTCAAAGTTCTCATGGGACTCTGGAGCCCTTTGTTTCAGCAACTCATTCATCCCATTCATGAACCATCCCATTTTCTCATTAATGGTTTCTAACTGTTCATTTGTATACTCCTTATAGCTTAGGAAGTCCTGCTGTAACAGTTGGTTGGGGTGGGTGTTTGATGATCCTGCCATCACTACTATTTGTATGTATAGAAGGAATTCCCAGAATTATTGAGAATTAGAATTGAAAACTTTATCTAGTAGTGACAACACTACTTGATATTTTGAGTAAATGGGCTAAAGTGCTTTTTGGTGGTGTGAACTGAACCTTACACAAGAACAATTTGTGTGTTTGAGTTTCAATGGAGTTTAATCCTGACTAGCACTTGGCTTGACAAGGATTAATGGAGTAAATGAGCACAGAAGGAAGCTAGGCTAACAAATGACCAAATTAGTATTAGCTAAGTACTAACAATATGCTAATACTTGGTTAAAACTAAAACTGAGCAGAAGCTGTTTGTGGGAATGTTTGTAAATAATTTAGATGATCTGTGATGAGTAATTATGATGAAATTAGGCTAAAATAATGAAAAACTTGCAGACCCATTAAAAAAAATATGCAGAAAATAGAAATTTATGTCGAAACAGTAGATTTCTTGGGATTTTGGATAATAAACTACAAGAACAGGCTAATTAAGTGTTGTAACTGCTTGGGCTATGTGATTTATACTTCAACGATTCATGGGTAATAGAACTATACCTCAGATAATCACATGAAGTGATTATAATTCTCAGTTGCAGGTGTTATCGCAAAAACAGAGCATTGGTAGCTCAATTTTTGATCCATGTCTAGCTTGCTTATGGGTTGTTTTGGTTGATTGTTTGAGTTGTGTTTGATGTTGTTTGGGCTGTAGATGATGGGATTTGAGTAATCAATGCAGTTTTTAGTGGTTTTATGAATATTTTGGGTGTTTGAATAAAAACACTCACAAAATCTGGGTTTTGATTTTCTGCAGAAATATTGGAGTTACATAGAGGTTTGAGATGAAGGAAAGTGAGAGGAGGAAGAAGATGGAGCTAGGCTTCGACTGAGCTTTGATACCAAATTTGTCAGGCCACACTTGGTCCTGACCTTGAATCATAGATATAGGATAGAGAAAATTGGGAGGAGAGAGACACTGATAGAATTCACTAGATACCAAATTTGTCAGGCCACACTTGGTCCTGGCCTTGAATCATAGATATAGGATAGAGAGAATTGGGAGGAGAGAGAGACTGATAGAATTCAGTAGGTGGGAGGTAGGAGGGAGATAGGCTACTCATTTTAATATATTTCAATACTTGTCAATGTAAAAGCTATTACAACTATTTATAGGAAGAGATTACTTGCAGAAAAATAAAGCTAATCCTACACCCTTCTCTTGTCCTGCACTCAAAATAACTAACTTATGACATGTGCTCACTGCTCACATGGATTACAATACTACTAGAATCTTCTATTATATTATATTCTCCAGAATGCCCCTAGCCTGATATTCTTTGGCTAGATAATACTTCTCTTAATGTTTCAGAAAGATGTTTAGTTGTTATCCATCTGCAAATATTCTGATTTAGTATGGTGCGATGTTATACCCATGAATGTTGCACATATTTTTAATTATTGCTTCCATCCTTGTCAGTCTCCTCTCCCTTGAAAAAAAACTCGTCCTTGAGTTTTGAAGTATAGAAGAATCATATTCCACGAACCGAACTCCAAACTTGCAAGAAATTTGGGTTCTCCTTGTAGGCATATTGATATGTAGAAAACAGTAAGGAGTAAACTTTTTTGTATTGCATCTTGTTTGAGCTCTTGTTGATAAAGAATCGATGACTTGATTGTTGGTTTCTTCATAAAGAATATCAAGTTGCTATGGAAATACATCATAAACCTTTTGCACAATCTCGCTCTTGCTCGTTGTATCCTCAACGTATGACTTGTCATTGAGTAGCGGAATTTCTTCATTTGTCTCTTGCATTGCATCTTGGTGAACTTCCTCCTTAGGCTTGAATGGAATTAATTTGATAGTATAATGCTCATGTTGACAACCCACATTTAATCTTCTATTTTTTTAAGTTAATAACATTGGTCGCTTCAATTGCACTAGCATCTTCTTGAGTAGTCAGTCGAGTGGACAAAGGTGATTGTGGCTCATCAATGATTTTAAACTCTCATAACTGACTAAATAGGATATGCAAAAAGGTTGGAGTTATTTTTTAGTATTTTACTTATTAAAATTTTCTTATGAAAAGCTAACTTTTTTTATAATAAACTCACTATGAGAACCACAATGTAAAGAACATTAAACACAACAATGTTGTGTATTGTGATTCAAGCACCATTTGTAAAGATGCCATGTGCGGATAAGGTTGAAGTTCAATGCCTTTGACTGTGATTGTTGACACAGTGTCCATCAATAACTACTGGTAAGGATATGGTTCTTAGCTTGTTTCTCACGAACATCCTTTGGAAAATGTTAAAAGAAATGCTATTTGACATAATAGATTCATTATTTGTATTGCAATATAAAAAGAAAGAAGACAATGTTGTTTGCACAATCTGTGACCATAAAATCCAAGTCTTTCAGCTGCGATTGTTGATATAATGATTCAGTATTACACAAGGATAAGGATGTGGTTCCAAAGTGAATTGAGCCTTTCAGCTAACATTGTTGTACGAAGTGCATGCAATTACCACCATCACTGACAAGATTCTTAGGTTGATTTCTACAACTCTCTGAAGAATTTAGTATGTCCCAATCCTCTTCCTCAAATTTAGGGCCCTTGTCCAATTAGCTCTTGTTTATGCTTCATCTTTATTGCGACGATTGTAAGTACCTCAAACTATATATTTCCTCAATGAAAATGAGAAAAAAACTGTTCATTTTGATCAAAGTTTTCGATTTCCCTTTGAACCTCCTAACTCAATTCTAATTACACTATTGATATCAAATGAAAATCTAGGCTTAACTAAGGGAACTTTGGTGCATCAACACACAAAAAGGAAAGGGACTCTCATTTTAGGATGGAATTGGATTCTTCTCTGATGGCAAAACTGGAGTCAAACTGTATGAAATAGGTTTTTTTAGGCTTCATTTTTAACATCTAGGGTTTAGAGATCTGTCAAGTAAAGGTAAAATAAATATAAATTATTGGTCTCTCAGGTCTAGGTAGGGCTGAAAAACTAGTCGAATATGAGTGAATCGTACTATTCTCATATTCTTCATTTTTAGTACTCATTCGACTTGGATTTGAAACAGTTTTGTGATGCTTAGAATTGACTTTGATTTGTTTTGCTTAGCTCGAATTCGACTAGCTAGACTTGAATTAGTGATAAACTACTCTTATGCCTTTGATCTGAGCATGAATTCGAGCTGGCTTGTTGCAGAACAGGTTAGTCATTAGCAGAATCACAGTTGAAGGAGATAAGTAACAAGTACAATGAAACAGGTTAGTGCTTGTGTGTTAAAATCAGTGTTCTAAAAATTCCCGCCTAGGCCCTCCCTTGGCGCTCCGCCTAGGCGCTAGGCCCCTCTTGGCGCCTCGCTTAGGCACTAAGCCCCCTGGCGCCTCACCTAGGCCCAATGCGGCAAAAAAATCCCTCCAGGAAATTAGGTGGGGTCTAGGCGTAGATGTTTTTTTTTTAATTTTAATAATTACCCAAACCAAATTTTGATATATTTATTTTTCTAATGATTTATCATATTCATAATACAGGTTGTAGCATATCAAATCACAACAAGAAGTGAACAATATCAAGTCGAAATGGATAATTTTATTATAGTTGTAATTTTTTGAACTTGTACCAATTTTAAATTATATAAATGATGATACATTTGTAATATTTAGTTTAATTCAATATAATTCTTAAATTTATGTTTAGTTTCTTAAGTTTTAATATTGAATTAAATTTTTGAAATTTGAAATTTATTATTTAATAGCAATCTTATTTATGAATAAAACTAATACGTTAAAAATATGTTTTAGTTTTGCATGTTTGTGTTTGAACTTTAAGCAAATGCTTTTATTATCTTTATTATAGATTGTTTTGTTTTATATTATTGTTTTGTTTGGATAAATGTAAAATAAAATATTAAAATTGGCTTAAAATAAAAAATCTCGCCTAAACCCTGCCTAAGCCTCCTAGGCGCTACTAGGCCCCCGTCTAGGCTTTCTAGGCGCTAGGCCCCCGGCCTCCCGCCTAGCACCTTTTAGAACATTGGTTAAAATCGAGTCGTTTATCATCTTTCTTTTATCATTTTAAGCAAGTGAAAGGGAAAAATAGTAATAGAGTATAACAAATTTTTATTAAAACTAAAATAATAATTAAAAAAAACAATTAACAAAACAACAAATAAACAAAATAAAGACCCAACCCTCTCTTTCCTAATCTTATCATTCATTTTCCCTACCCGTTAACCCTTCACTTGTTCACATCCCAGGCCCCCGTTCCTTGTCCTTCTCTCCTCATCTTCCCCTCTTTCCCCTCTTATAACTTAAAAGAGATGGGCAAAAAAAAAAAGAATACAGATAAGTGATCACTTTGAACCAACACAAATTTAACCATCACCATTAACATACCCTTAATCTGCACAACAAGAGCCACCACCACCAGTATAAAGGAAAAAAGAATGGAATCTATTCGAGATCCGGATCCGTAGAATCCTCGCTGTCGTTGGAGATTCATAGCTTGTTCCCTCCACTGCCCATCTCCAACAATAGTTTTTCCCCCTATAGCTAGCCATCTACAAAAGCAGAATAAAAAATAAAAGACGCGAAAAAGGAGAAGAAGAATAAGAAGAGTAAAAGGGGCTTGGTAAGTTTGATATATGGTTGGATGTGTTTCTTGGTTTGTCTGACTTTTTACTTGATTTTGCCTTTGATTGTGTTATTTAGTGTTCCATTTGCAGAGTAAGTTTAGAACCATAATATATGTCTAGATTTTTATTTTTCTTTCCTTTCCTTTCTTTTCAAGCTTAGTAAAACTAGTTAATTACTTGTTTGTCCTCAATTAGGAGTGGTTAATACGTGTTGACCTCAATTACGATTAGTTATTACTTGTTTGTCATTTCTTTTTGTTAGATTATATGTTTTTCATTTTAAAATATTTTAATTGTTACAAATAAGTACAAAATGGATATGTATGCATGCACGTCATCAATTTATGACGTGTCATGTCCAATTGATCCAAAGTGGAGAAAGTAAAAAGTGTAACGCCCCGAAATCCGGTCTATTTTCACATCCGGATTCCGTACATCACGATCCCATCTTCTTCCAAACATACATCATTATATAGTTAAATATAACAACATACATTTTCAAATCCCAGGTTCTAAAACCTTAAAACCTCTTTCATTCCAAATAATAATAATTACATTATTCTTTACATCTTGTACAAGTGACTTTTATCCGCCACCAAGGATACATAATCGTTCATTAAACTATTCTATAGTTTAATTCTATCATTCTATATCACAAGTCTTCGCTTGATCTTCACACACATTCATATAATGAATGACACTTCTTCTGGATACCGATCAACTTGATCTTTCCGGGATCCTTAAGTTCTTTCTAACATCGTTCGCTGAAAATGTTTTTATTTAAAGCAAGTGTGAGCATTCAATTGCTCAGCAAGTCATAACAGTTGAACAAACAACTTCAAGATTTTAAACATTCCTTTAAGACTTCAATAACCGAACAAAGGTTATGAAGCAACTTGAATAATAGGAATAATCTCGATTCCTATCATTTTAAAACATTAGATACATTCACTTTGAAATACCTTCATTCTCTCCTCCCTTTCATATACATTCTGTCTGGCTAGAATCAATAGCACAGACTTAACAATAATGGTTCATGTATAAATAGAACATGCTCATATTGAACAGTTCAATCACAGAACAGTTCATATCACAGACACGAAAGTGTTCACATTGTGGCACAAGGCCTCATATATTCCAACACCTTGTACAAATATCACACATTTGCACATAGACAGAACTTCTCAAGTTCAACATTTGAGAAGTTTAGAAACTAACATTCATTTAAAATATGAATGAAGTTAGGAAACTTGCCTTACGCACAACTACATCTTATAGTTTACGATGAATTGCTCATTCCAATTCTCATGTAGCGCATAAGGAAATAACACATATACCAATTAGTCATATACTTGACTTACGCATTGGTTTACTTTACTTTACTTCTTAGGGTTCACGTTCTTATAAACTAAGTTTACGCGATCAACTTCCTTTACCGGTTAACGGCTTCATGACATACGAAGATGTCTTACTTAACACGTTCATCATCTTGGATGATTTACATTCTTATCTTCTTCTTATAACTCTCATAGGACTCAGCACACATCGTGTCTCTGCTAGTTGTCCATATGGTACTCTGAGTGGTTTCCCACAAACAACCAACAAATAAGTTCCTTGCCTCATCTACACCGCCCATAATAAAGGAGTTAGATCGGTTGCTAGTTTTGTATATACCTTCGCTCTCTGAAGGAATTGTTTAGCCCAGCTCCCATATGTCAACCATCAAAGGTTACGATTGTACTATAACCTAAATTCATCTTAACTTATCCAAACTATTAAACTATAATGTTCGTTAAGTCAATTTCTTATTCCTTATGGCTTTCTGGCAACTAAATGCCATGCCTCAGGATTTATTCATTATCGTCTAAGTCATACAATCTTTTGTATACTCAGGACGATCATTCAATATTCATTCTACGCATTTATAGCGTTAAGCATTTTACGTACCTTATTCTTATCTTACAACGTCCGATTCATTCAACTCGGAACGTCATCCAAGTTATAAACATTAACTCGGCTTCTTTTACGTTATACGTACTTGTCTTTAAATTAGCTCCTTCACCATTCACAGGTTTAATCATTGATCTTTATTACCTTACGGTCAAACCATACATGGGGTGTAGGTTCTACCCATTTAGTATTCGCGTACACTTAACCTTTAACTCGGTTCAAGTGTCCAACGCTTACATTTCATTCTAACATTCTCATCCGACTCACATTCGGCTTTCATTAATCTTATTACCGTTCGCTACGGCTTTCTTGATAATTCATATCTTACTTACTACTCCTGTCAACGTCTAAGTCATACAATCTTTGTATACCTAGAACGTTCGTTCAACATGAAAACGATTCACGAGGATCGTTTATGTATTCAACATTTATGTTACTTGCCTCTTAATTCTATTCAACCTTCATCCAAGGTTTTAATTACTTTCATTCATTACTCGTCACCTGAACCCCATGTTCATTATTCTTTCCTAATGTCAAAGCCATACGGTTCGTTGTATGCTAAGACCGATCGTTCATCGCGACAACATTGCATTCACAACGTCTAAACGCTTTACATTCATCTCTCATGACCATGACATAACATCGAAATGTTATTCATTACTCTAGTCAATCAACGTTTAAGGAATCACAATTATAGCAATCCCTTACGTTCGTTTCATTGTGACTACGGTTCCCGGACATTGATTCCGTAACCCGCGTCTACATTCTTTATCTTTTAATCTCGTTTAATCTTTTCATTCAACCTTCATCAAAGGTTTAATACACTCAATTAAGTGTTACATTAATTGAATTCCATGTTCATATTTCTTTCTTGCACATCCCCCAGTAATTGAGCAATAAAAATCTCATTTTTGGGCATTGCCACCTGCGCGCGGCGGCGTGCACTTCTTTTCTTTTCCAGCAAGCTATTTCACTTAGCAAGAGCAATGGCCGAGTTTTCTGCTGCATTTACGACCCCCAGCACGACTTCATGCACTGGCTGCCAAGCATGAAACTTAGAAAAATTTTCTAAGTCTTTTACAAGCTTGAGACGCTAACTTTGAAATCTCATATCTTATTCGTTATAACTCGGAACGAGGTCGTTCCAGAGCCATTTTCTTCCTTATCTTATGTACTTCGATTGCCCATGGACAGAACTTCGTTCTGAATCCGTTAACATGCCATTCAATTGTCTTAATCTTCGCTCTTCGTTCGTTTTACGTTATTAACGTTCTTCGTTCGTTCGTCCGTAATTCGGTCATCCGAACTCGGAACTCGTTCGTTCTTGAGTCCACCATTCACGTTTTATACGTTCTCTTACATTCTTATGAAACCCTATAAGTTCGGGTTCATTTACTAACTTTCTAATTCTCGTTCTTCTTTTAAGAAATTTTCGCCATAACTTCGTTATAGCTCAGTTTTAATCCGTTCTTCATGAACGTTTCTAACGTTCCTAACCAAGCAATAAGCAACTAACTTATACGCGATGGTTTTAAACTTGTCCATCAACAACAATTATCTTACGATGGTTTTAAATTTGTCCATCAACAACGTTCTTCGCGTTCTTCGCGTGTTCTTCGTTTTTAATCGATATTTTGAATTACGATTTTACTTTTTCTTGGAATTTGATGTTATAGAACATCATTCCTTACTTATTTAACCTACTCATTCATAAGATTCATTCGGATCGCTCAAAATTCTTACGAATCTTATACTTCCTTAAGAAATTTATAAACTAAATTCCTAATTCTTATTTCTTTGTTTTCTCATGATTTCAACTATATGAAATCATTCTTAACTTCATCTACTTCTTATCTTCATTAAGTTATATTTTTGAACATATTAAACTTAAAGAAAATTAGAAGAAACTAGGGTTCGAATTACCGTTCTTCTTTAATCTCCTTCCGTCGGACAAAGCGTGCAATCAAGCAAGCTTTTCCTCTTCCTCTTCCTCTTCTTCTCCCATCCGAACTTTCTCTCTATCTCTCATAGTGTAGGATTTTCAAAAGCTCAAAATAATGAACTTAAGCTTTCTATTTATAGAAAACCAAGGCTAGGGGTATTTTGGTCATTTCACCCCCACCTCCTTACTATTCATGGCTTAGCCACCACGTTTACTTGGCCACCACCCTTACTTGGTGGCCAAGTGGCCGCCCCACATGCCCATGGGTCCTCCCCATGGGTTTTACCCATCCGGTGACCCATCGGTTCGATCCGCGGTTTATTTCTTGGATCGGGCTTAATTAAATCTAACACTGGGCCTTACATTAATTCTTACTGGGCTTTCTCTGGGCTTGATTACACATTCCATTGGGCTTGATATAGTCCAAGTCCACTTGGATTCTACAAAGTCCATGAACTCAAAGTCCATTTAGACTAATCGTATTCTACGCATTCCATTCTCGTATTCTCGTATTCTTTTCATATATCGTCCGTACGATATTCGTATTATACGTCGTACTAATTTTCGTACTATACTCGTATAATAACTAGTATTATACTCGTATTTCTCACGCATAATAACCCTAATTATTATACGAAATCATAAAATTCTTGGAACTTACTTTTCCTAACCCTTAGGTTTTAAGTCCGCAGGCGAAAACTTCTTTTTTGCCATAACTGAAATATTATTGATTATTCCATCTCGTTACAGAATTCTATCATTACGCGTTTCTCGGAAATTCAAAATAAATCTCCAAGCAGAAACGGATGAATAGTGCCTATTTCGTCTTTTTCCCCGAAAAATATTTTGTTCCCGAAAAACTTTCATTTTCGTCTTGAAAATTCTTACTCGTTCAGTCTAGCTCGTAGCCAGAATCCTCCCGATTAATAATCATTCTAGGTTATAAAACGATTAATAAACACATAGCACAGAATAGTATTAATAAAATTCATTTTATTAATAACTAATTCTTTAAATCTTAAATTCTGGACAATCCGATTTTCCGGGTTGTCACAAAAAGTTAAATCATCTAATTGAAAAATTGAAAAGACGATCATCGAAGTGGAAAGTGGTCGAGAGTTCTGGGTACTATTTTATATTTAGGCCGTCATGAAAATATCATGTAAATCCCACGGTTCATTTTTATCAACTTTTACCCATTCAAAGATCCCACCATTAGTCCTTGAAAACCTCTGGAATCAATTTCGAGCCTAAACAACAAGATAACGGCCCCAGTCGAAGCCAGATCTAGCCGGAAAGTATCATTTTAATGCTTGTATTAGTAAAAAAAAAACCTTCTCCAACTTTTAAATTCTCAAAGCAAGAATTTTATGCCAAGTGTGAAAGCCCTGACAGCAAAATGAGAGGTTTCCAGCCATTAGTTCTGATTTTAAACAGGTATAAAGCACCCATTGGGACTAGAAATTTGATGTAATTATGTGTTCCTTGCATCTATTCAGAATTGATTATAATGTGTTTCAGACCGAATTTGTGCCATTTTTTCATTGCTTGTAAGGACTGTTCCGGCTGTGGTTATGTCAGTTAAGGCTTTGTCTGGACTGAATAATTGTTCAAAACATGGATTAGAAATATTTGGAGCATATACCAGGCCTTAAATTTATGACTCAACTAAATTACAATTTATTCACTACATAAAACTTTCTGTTTATTATAGGCTCATTATGGAGCTAACACGCTGTTATGTTCAGTAGTCTAGTGTATAAATTGTGTTTGTGTGCTTAACAGTGTTATTTATCAACCATCAAGTAATTTTACAAGCTTCTAAGCATGTTCACAAAGTTTTAATAACAAGTTCAAGGGTCATACCTATGTAGTATAGTGATACACTAAATTGCATTGTCCATAAGTACATAGTTAAATACTTACAATCTTACATAAATACTTACAATCTTACATGTATATTTAATTAGTAAACACTGAACAACAATATAAATGCATATTTAAATATATAAAAAAATACTTACAAGTTATATGCACATATTTAATTATGTAATAAGTTAGTAAACACCAGAATAGTAGTGTAGTAAAGTACCAAAATTTCTGAAAAAAATTAGGCAGCATAGCCCTTAGTATTTTGCAAAATAGCCTTTTGTTTGGGCAAGGGATGAGAAGAAAAAAAAAAGGAGAAGCGATAAAGGAGAAGGGAGAGACTTACTGGACTTTTAAACCTTGACTCCATTGAACTACTAAACATGACTATTAATTTCCCGGAATTAACTAACAAAAGGTTGCAGAAAATTGACGACCAAATGGAAAGGGTTATCTCCACTATTACTATTCCTGAATTGCTTGTTCAATTGTTGTCAGATAGGAGTTACTATAGTGCATGTCTGGGGTTCAGAGCTTTTGGAGCTTTAGGGGTTTTTGGATTCCAAACACACTTGAGACTCTTGTTCATCTAAATGCAGCTTATTCCAAATGCAAGTTTTTTAACTCATAAACGCGGCTTTTAATCCCCAAATTCACTGCATCAAAAATGGTGCGGTGCGTTTGGGGCTTAAAAGCTGCCTAGACGGCCGAAATATAAAAACAAATAAGCCTAAGGCAGAGACCCTAGGCACACGAGCAGGATTGAGAATCATTTGGCAACAGGCCTCATTAGGAGGCTAAACCCCCTATGGATACTACAGGTTTGTTTAGAGATCCCTATCATGCTGTGAGAGAAAGGAGACATGAAGAAGATGTGTATGGGAGAGAGGGGCCCCAAAATGGCTGAGGAAAGGAAAGGGGAAGACATGATGATGGCCTTAGACACCTTAAATTGGTGTTACCTGCTTACATTGAGGGCGAGGATGCTACTACTAGCATTCATGACTGTGAGAGGATGTTCGCTATTGTTGCTATGCACCTTCATGTGACCTTCTAGGAGTTGGTACAAGGCATATTGTGTGGGTAAAGCTGAAACCACGTTGAAAGAGCTGTGAAGGGCCTCCAAACAAGATTCACCAGTGGGCCAAATATTGTGTTTGAACAGTAAAAGTTCTTTCAACAAACGGGATCCCTCAATGACTACTATGGTACATATAACTGATATAGTGACTGTATGCTTTGTGAAATTCCCCAATTGATTGAGAGATTCTTCATAGTTTGGGGGAGGTTGAAGGATTGCAATAAGATGGTGAAATTACTCGACACCGAGGACCTTACCTTGGCCAATAAAGTTGCCTATCAATATGATACTTCCACTCATTAATGGGATCCCTCAAATGGCAACTGATACACATGAGAGATATTAAGGGTTGGATTATTTGTGAAATCACCAATTGACTAAGAGATTCTTCATAGATCAATGTTCTAAAAGGCGGGCGGTCGAGGGGGGCCTAGCGCCTAGAGGGCCTAGGCGGGCGAGATTTTTTATTTTAAACCAATTTTAATATTTTATCTTACATTTATCCAACAAAACAATAATATAAAGCAAAACAATCTATAATAAAGATAATAAAGGCATTTGCTTAAAGTTCAAACACATATCCATATTGCTAATGTCAAAGTTCAAACACAAACATGCAATTGTTCGAGGTTCAAACATATTTTTAACGTATTAGTTTTATTCATAAACAATATTGCTATTAAATAATAAAATTTAAAATTTCAAGAATTTAATTCAATATTAAAACTTAAAAAACTAAACATAAATTTAAAAATTATATTGAACTAAACTAAATATTACAAATGTATCATCATTTATATAATTTGAAGTTGGTACAAGTTCAAAAAATTACAACTATAATAAAATTATCCATTTTGACTTGATATTGTTCATTTCTTGTTGTGATTTGATATGCTACAACATGTATTATGAATATGGTAAATCATTAGAAAAATAAATATATCAATATATGGTTTGGGTAGTTATTAAAATAAAAAAAACTCTTCACCTAGACCCCACCTAGGCCCCCGCCTAATTTTCTGGAGTTTGCCGTCTTGGGCCTAGCTGAGGCGCCAGGGGGCCTAGCGCCTAGGCAAGGCGAGAGGGGGCCTTGCGCCTAGGGGGTGCCAAGGGGACCTAGCGCTTAGGCGGGGCACCAAGGGGGGCCTAGCGCCTAGGTGGGACCTAGGCGAACCTAGGCGAGGATTTTTAGAACACTGTCGTAGACTTCTTTTTTGTGGTGATTTGAGGTGTGCAATGAGATGGTTAAAATGCTCAACACCCCAGACCTTACCCGAGTCAACAAACTTGCCAAGCAATATGATACTTCCATAATCCTCAAAACTCCTACAAAACTCCTACAGCAAGCCTCACACTACCTTTCTTAATTCCGAGACCTCAAAGAGAGATATACTCCCTATGCCCAGCTCAAGCTCTAGTTCCATCCCAACCTTAACCCAAACAGTTTCATCCAAACCTTACCCCAAAAAGTTTCAAACCCACCTATGCGACTCCTCAACCCATAACATCCTTCCGAAGAGATGAGAGTAAAGCTAAAGGCCTCTATTACTATTGTCACGACAAATACACCTTGGAAGCACCAATGCAAGAAGCCAAGCCTTTATGATTGTTGGGGAAGTTTCTTGTTTTTATACCTCTAGTTGTGTGGAGGGTCCTTCATGGTGTTGAGATCATACTTAAATTGACTAAGGGGGTATTTGATAAAACTGAATGAAATAGTTCTGAATGTTTAAGTAATCTGAATGAGTTGAATGAAACAGAATTTTGAATACTGAATTAAAAAAATTGTTTGATAATTTATATGTATAAAACATCTTGATAACAATTTTTTACTATTTTACCCCTCAGTCCTGCTAAATGCAAATATCAAAAAAAGTAAAATTCAAATCTCCAAAAACACCAAAATTGCACTAGTTTTCAACACAAAACTTTCTACTTTCAAGCTAAATTAATCAAAACACAAACCTACTCCCACCCACTCGCCAATCTATTCATTTTCTCTCATCCCTCCTCGGGCAAGACCCAAGTCTTCCCTTCAATTTCTAATCTACAAAATTAATGGGATATTACAAATCAAATTCATTTGTGGATGGGAATATGCTGATGGAGATATATTATGTACCTAGAAGCGCCTCAATAAATTCTCATGATTTCTAGTCTTACAATGCTTCATATGATTCTTCATATTCTTTTTCTCCATCTTTCTCTCCATTCGATTCACATATGCAAGGAATAGATCATGAACATATCTGTGAAAGGAAAAAGAAACAAAGTGGGAAATAGATCAGGAGAAAAGAAATGAGATGGGATCGAGAAGGTAGATCGTGGTGGGAGGGCTAGATATAGCAAGTAATTGTTTAAAAGTGAGAGACATTTAAGTAAAAAGCTCATTCAGTAGCCAACTGAGCGAAGAAGCCAGGAAAATTGGGATGGTTCGGTCAGAAGCAATTTTGTTACATTCAGAGTATAATTGATTCAAACAAACACATTGAATCACATATCGAATCAGCTTTTGGGTCATTCAGATCCATTCAGGAGCTGTCAAACAGGCCCTAAGATTTGATTGTTAACCTTGTACCTCTTGGCATTCATTTTTGACATTTTTGCTGATTATTTTAATATTCTTTTTATTTTTTATTTTTTTTATAAATAGAGAGCCTACTACATGTTTAAGTTATTTTCTTTGCTTGTCATTACTTATCTGCTTATGTCTTGGTGTCATATAATCTTCATAACTTTTTCAGAAAGAGTTTAACTTGGTCTTATCTTCGGTGGATGCAACTATTAAAACACTGCTGGACAATCTTAGGATGAGTACTAATAGTACTAATAAATTTGTGCTTCTAACTCTCAAAGGAATCATTTATGCCTATTATCTGCCATTGTTCCTAAATTGATTTCAGTGCAAATAGCTTCTGCAGGTAGTAGCCCTGATCGTATTTTACTTGTGTTTTTAGGTGGACAGAGGTGTTACTTTAAGCGAAGCTCTTCTTCGGCATGATAAATGGCTTGAGAAGAAGGGTATAAAGAATACCAACTTTGCTGTGGTTACATGGTCAAACTGGGACTGTCGGGTGATGCTAGAATCTGAGTGCCGCTACAAAAATATTCGTAAACCTCCTTACTTCAACCGGTTAGTTATGAACATCCTACCTATAGGAATATTATCATCATGAACAGATTTGTCTGTTTTTAATGATAATTTCTTGAAGTGATACTGAAATATACCTATATGGAAATCTGCAAAATTTGTGCTGGTTAAACAGGTGGATCAACTTAAAAGTTCCTTTCCACAAGGTTTTTGGTGCTACGAGGTGCAATTTGAAGGAGGCAGTTGAGATGGCTGGCTTGGCATGGCAAGGTCGTGCTCACTGCGGTCTGGATGATGCCAAAAATACTGCCCGGCTACTTTCCCTTCTCATGCGTAAGGGCATTAAATTTTCAATTACAAACTCGATGTGTCAGTCACCTGAGCATTCTATGACGTGGAAGCAGCCCTTTGAACAACTGCCTTTCCCCCCATATCACCCTCCGAAACTGAAGGATGGACATGTTCCCCTGATTCAGTTGTTTCCTTATTGTTATTGTGGGGTGAAGAGCAGCAAAGGCATGGTTCGAAAGCCAGGTCCAAAGCAAGGGAGCTGCTTTTTCGGGTGTGGGAATTGGACTGCTGCTAGAGGTGCCCGCTGCCAGTACTTTGAATGGGCTTCATCGGCCTAGTCGGGGCAAAATGACCTGTATTGTTCATGATCACTGGGTATGCTTGGTTATCTTATGTAAAAATTGAAAAGAGACTTGTTCCTAGAGGTATAAGCCATTACATGGTTAGATTTCAGCTTCCTCCAAAGAAATGTAGATAGTTTGGTCAAAGTCGCTTCTTCTTAATGCCATCATAATAGTGGTCTTGTAGAGAAAGGGATTCAACCTGGTAAGCTGACTTCTTGATATCTGATTCTACAGATTTGGGAATGTGCCTAATGGTTAGTTAGGAGGATGCTTTTATATGATCAAAGACGTGCTTAATTATCTGAAATAAACTTTGAAACAGGGACTTTATTCCTCATGCATTGCAAGGAGAATGAATTCAGGAGAATGAATTTATTGCATACAATGCTCTGCTTTTCATTTGTTGGGTTTTGGCTCTTGTATTTCTTCTTTTTCCATTATGTATGAATACAAGTACTGTTCTAGTTTCATTCCCAAAAGACTTTCATCCTTGGGGGGCACTGAATTTATTCTGTAAATCATGAACCACTTGTGCTATGATTTGCGATGAGCCACTTGTGTGATGATTTATCGTGAACCACTTGTATTTTTAAAGAGTCCGATTTACAAATTTGAAATACTCTGTTCTAAATTATAACATTATTATCACTTTTTGAAAGTTGATTTGAAATATTTTTAAACTTAAAATTAAAATAATTTATTAAAAATTATGAAATAATAAATGAATATTGTTTAGATAAGTTATTAGTTTAGTAATTGTAGTATGATAAATAAATTAGAAAGGCAAATTTGAGATTAGTGTCATTTTATATTACTATCGACAAAAAGATAGTTCATTTGCGGAACAGAAAATATTAGTAAGTTGGATTCTTTGTGGAACGAAAGAAGTACTATTTATTTATAGTACTCCTACATTTTACACACTTAATATGCATATTATTAAGGTTGTCACTGTCAAAAATGATTTGAAAATAGAATTGATTTTTCACTTCTATGCGTTAATCAAGGATTCGGTTATGGTGAATTTGTCACATCACACTGTCGTAAAAATTTTTATTTTTTTATTGCATTGATTATTGACTTGTAACCAATGTTGCATTTGTGTTTACCCACAAATAGGGTGTAAAAGTTAAAATGTTATTTTTATTATAACTAATATAACAAAAAATTATAAAATTTTGCAGTGATATATGATGCGATAAGTTCACCCTATCCGAACAAGTTGTATTAATTATATTTGATGTCTGTTAACGTCAAGATTCGTCCAAGCGCCCCAATCATCAAAGCGCGTCAAATCTTGCACAGAAACAAAGTCACACTAGAAGCTTGACGACTTAGGACGCGGGGGGATAGCTCCGGTGTGAGAATAAGTACAGACTGAATAAGGTTTAACAATGAAGACTTAATGCTCTAGTGTTGTAAAGTAATATGAATGTGTACCTCGGAATTAGTGTATAGCTTTGTATTTATAGTGATCACACATCCTTCCCCATATAGAATTAGGATTCTTCATTAGGTAAGATACCTTAATGGGAACAAATAGAATCTCCTTAAGGAAAGGAAGTCGGACCATATCCTGACACTTTCCTTAGGAATTAGAAATCACATGTAATTAGGAATCTTTGATTCCTTAAAACACTCAACTGTCAAAACAGGTTCCTACGTAAGTTAAAATAACTCCACGTAGACTTTGGCTCACCACATAAATCGAGTCCAAATAACCACACCCCAACATTGTCCCCCAATCTTCGGTTAAATGGAACATTTAAGGGACGAATATCATAAAGTCCAATAATTGTATAACGAATAGACATGCAACAATTTGGGCCCTTATCCCTCGGTAACGTCCCCCAACATCTTAAACGGGCCCCCACATTACTCTCACGTTTGCCATCATTATAGCCACATTAAATGGGTCGTATTCACAAAACCTAGACTATCATAACCTAGACTGGAAAAGTCATCTATTCAAAAGAAACTTTTTCCCCAAAACCGCCATTATCATAACCTAGACTCCAAAAGGTACCAAAAGTTCTCTGCAACTTTCTCTCTTTGCTAATAATCTACACTCTCTACCACCCATCCTACCAAACCTTCAACCCAACTTTCTGCCATGACCACCCCAAACGACCCTACTTCCTCTGTACCAAGTACATCCATAGGCACCGCCGACCTTATCTCAGTCGAGGCCCCAGTGGCGACCATCATTGAAACACCTGAACACAAAGGTATCTCTTCATCTTCAATCCCCTCTTCAGAAACGTTCTCCTCCCCTAAAGCCCAAGAGACACAAATCCGAAAGGAATATGAATTCTCCAAAGCCTACCCCCACATGAACACGCAATCCTCCATTCAAAGCAACCAAGTGAACGCCATACGACAATAGTACCAGATACCTCCCGAATATTCCATTCGAGTCCCTTATCATAATGAGAGGATGTACTGGTGCCCAAATGGTGAGTGGACTGTCGTCCAACTTTATGCCCTTAAGTATGGCATCTGATTCCCTCTTCTCGAATTCATTTCATCTTTTTTGGGATTAATCAGTGTAGACACTCGAAATTTTCTGCACACATGTTACTAACATTGCAGGAGGGCAGATTCGTCTTTCGAAGATAACCTTGGAAGACAACTCACATCCATTCCGGATGCTACTGGAAGTTTAGTCTCAACCCCGGAACACACACCGGGAGTATCAATTCCAACCTCAGAGATAACCCCGAGTTTCATCCTTGGAGATAACCCCAAGGAATGCCGTTACAGTTTCGGCGATAACTTTGAAAATGCTTGTTTCAAATGCATGCAATCAGCTTCAATCTCAGACCTCCTGCCGAGGCACTCATTCCAAAGACCCGGAGATAACACCGGGAAGACAGGCACACATAAAGATGACCCTGCGAAATTCAAACACTTGCAGCAGTCCAATCTCAGAGATAACCCTGAGCAACGTCTACTATCAGCCCAAACCGGAGATAACCCCGATGAGGGGCAAAATTGTCATCTTGCCACCTCAACCCCAGCGCGCCGTCTCAACATTTCATACATACATTTCTACACAGCAATGTCCCATAAGAGCCAAGGAGTTCCAATCCCGAGTGACTATTACATGCGTGTGACAATCAATAGAATTTGAAGCTTGAAGACCATGGGAATGGTCCCTCTTCTGACTTCGTACAACCTCTAATCCCATGTCATTGCGTAACTCTCGACAAAAGCAATCCAAAGAAGGTCTTGTACACCTCATTCGGATGCTCGGATTGAAGTTCTCGCAAGTTCGAAGGACATCACGAAGGCACGAAAGTGCACGTCCTTGAGACGACAGGACCATGGGCCCCGGCACTCCGGCAATCGCAGGAGTGCATTTATGTTGCTGCAGTATACACCCTCTGGCTCCCAGCTCTATAAATATAGAGCTTGGGGTGTCCATTTGTAAGAGAAAAAGAGGCGAGGAAGCCCTGTCCAATTTGCTCTATACACACCCCATATTGAGTGCTTTCTCATTTTAAACACCTTTTAGCTCACATATAGCTATATTTATTGGTGGGAGCTGAGTGTTTATCCATCTAGAGTCATAGAAGCCTGCTTTGGCAGCCCACTGTAAGCCTTCTCACACTCTATAAAGCCTTTCTCTTCATCTTTGTACACACTATTCTTCACATTGAGAGTCGTGTTGTGTGTGTATGCCCAGACTTCGGTCCGTAGTTTTCATTTTTGTTTGTATATATATACTTATATATGAGCCTAGATTTTACATCCGGAGCGTTTCGCTTATATATATATATATATATATATATATATACTTATATATATGAATTGTTGTGAACTCATTCATGAGCCTCGATTTTATATCTCAGTGCGTTTCTTCGCTTTTATATATATATATATATATATATATATATATATATATACATTCCTGTCAGGCTTGGAGTTTACTTCATGGCCTTTTACTGCTTTATTTACATTTCGTCCCGTCTGGAGTTTACTTCGTGGCGATTGATCGTTTTTACTGCTTTCTTTACATTTAGTCCTGCCTAGAGTTTACTTCGTGGCAGTTGATCACATTTATTGCTTTATTTACATTTCTAATCCCCCATGGAGGTGCTTCGTGGTGGTTGATCATGTCTATATATATATATATATATATATATCGCTTTTATATATTTACATTTCCGATCCCCCATGGAGGTGCTTTTATATATTTACATTTCCGATCCCCCATGGAGGTGCTTCGTGGTGGTTGATCATGTCTGTATATATATATATATATATATTTGCAACTTTTATATATATAACTGCTTACTGCTTTTCATATAAATTGTGGCATCATGTGAGCCTAGGAATCATGTGATCACAGATTAAGTCCACTGAATCTAGATTCGGTTCTCGTGATGGACATTTTCAGCTGTAAGCAGCTTGTAAATTGTTCACCGTGTTTGAGTTTCCTTAGATGGCTGTCATGCCCATGAGGAGTTCGACACCACTATATATTACTCTCTCGAAGATTCTTCGCATCTCGAAAATAAAAGCAAACAAGCCAAATATTTAATAATAAAATGGAAGTATGAAAAGGTCTCAATTACTATTGAGCACAGGGTTTGAAAAACCTCTTTTACAAAACTTCACTGCTATATCATGTTTAAAACTGAATTTTTTATATAAATTCAAACCCTTTGTATATAGGTGCGAACGAGGCCTCGCACTACTTCCAAATAAATTGCACATTGATCCACACACACACACACACACATTCATATAACAGTTTCTTGAAAAGTGGCGGTCACCGTGGCAACACGAATGTCGAGGGGTGCCTAACACCTTCCCTCCACATAATCAAGCCCCCGAACCCAAATGAATCTCAGTTTCATAAACCCATTTAGCAGTGTCACATCACATGGTCAATGTGTAAACCTTTTCTCGGTTGCGTTGGTACAACTAGTTAAAAACACCAACTGGAGACTCTTACAGTCAAATCGTCAACATGATACATGTTGGACCTTTTTTACTTGTTTTTTCAAACAAATCTCACATAACATGAGAACACCAAAGAACAAGAATAGAAAAGGGAAAAATAAAAATCCCGACGTCGACAGGTGGCGACTCTACTGGGGACACCAGTAAAAGGGTTTAAGCCGCTACTACAAGCTTTTCAAAACTGTTATATGCTTGTGTATGAATGTTGTATTTACATTTATGATGAATGTGTACAAATGCATTTTACTTACTGCACTGCAATATATCTATCTGTGATATTAGTGCTTCGGACATGTCATCATTTTCATAAACAGTGAGACACGTTGTATGTGAATGTATGTTGTGTGGTTCCTCCACCAGGAGGCTATCCTATCGGTGTTTGATTACGGGACTCGTAGGGAGACTAATTCCAACGAGGCTTAGGAAAGACACCACCCAGATTCGCTCCAGTTGAAAGATCGGATTAACTTCCCGTCAAGTAGATTGCGATGATCTGGGAACCTTCATGCCAAAAAGTCTTGAGAGTAACCCTAAGATAGGTCAGCCACTGATAAACCAAACGCGGAGGAAAGTTTCTTCATGCTTTCCATTTTCTATTACTTGTAAAAGCATTTACTTGTAATTTTATTCCATGTTCATCTTTATGTAATGGAAAATATGAAGAATATTTTCACATACATGACATGCTATCAAATAACATCTGTTTTGCAGGATAATATTCCCAACACGGGTATATCACATAGCATGTAAACATTTACATTATCCTTAAGACTGAACTACATAAGTCTTTTGTAGGGAAACAATTGGGCCTGTTACCCGCTCAAAATCTAAAAAGGCCACGAGCCTACAACCAATCATGTCTTTTTCTGACAAGTCTAATCCCGTTTCTCGAGAGGAATTTGACGGATTAAGTAAATAAATTACAGATTTGGCTATCCTGCTTAAAGAATTGCATCAGTCTACTCAGGGCTCAAAAATGCCTACACATGCAAAATCCTCTACACAAGGAGAAACTCAAGGTTTGAATAAAACAAATCTAGAACCTCATTTGGATACGACCAACAAAGACCCTGAAAACACCCATCTCAAAGGATATCCAGACACCGGTGATATTAGGAAGAAGGTCCTTCAAATGGAAGAAACAATACGTTCTCTCAAAGGGATTGGAGCATATGGGAGTGTTTCATATGCTGACCTTTGCATATTCCCTGGTGTTCATTATCCAGAGAAATTCAAAACCCCTGACTTTAAAAAGTATGACGGATTAGGGGATCCTTACACACATTTGAAGGTGTTCATTGGAGAACTTGGATCTTATGCGAAAAACGAGAAGCTCAGAGTTTCAGAAGAGTCTAACTGGAGAAGCCCGTTCATGGTATACCAGATTAGAAAACTCAAAGATCCATAGCTGGGAAGAGCTAGCTCATGCCTTCCTCACTCAGTAAATATTTCAATCTCAGATGGCTCCTGACCGGTATCAAATTACCAAGGTCAAGAAATAGTTTAATGAGTCTTTGAGAGAGTACGCTCAAAGGTGGAGGCGCCTTGCTGCTCAAGTTATTCCTTCCATGACAGAATCAGAAATGGTCATGACTTTCATAGACATACAAGAAGCTCCTTTCTAGGAAAGATTTTTAGCTGGTATTGGAAAACCATTTTCTGAAATGATCAAACACGGAGAAATGGCTGAGATGGGATTGAAGTCAGGAAAGATTCAAGACCTAGCCGCTCTTAAAGCAATTGCTGAACACATCCAGTTAGGATCTTATGGAAACAACCCCCGGAGGGTCCATAAAAAGAAAGAGGAGGATGTTTTCTTGATACTACAAGGTCAAAAAGGCAGTCAGAACATGCCTATACAGAGGAGAAATTACTCCCCTTTCCAAGCACAGTCTTTAAACCCTCCATTACCTAAAGGTGGAGATGCAAAGCGCCCTCGAACGTTCACACCCTTAGGGGACTCGCTCGAGAATATTCTTGCTCTTCTAACTACTCAGAAGAAAATCATGCATCTTCTTCCACCAGCCAACCCTAATGGGAGGGGTTTCAATGCTACTCGGAAGTGTGCTTATCATTCCGGGGCACCTGGACATGATACTCAAGATTATTGGGCCTTGAAACACAAGATCCAAGATTTGATAGACAACGGTGAGATCATGGTTACCAAACCAGATTAACCTCATTTGAAAGACAACCCTCTTCCTCAACACAAAGAAGAAGAGGTCAACATGATTAGTTGGAGTAGTGGACAGAGTTCCAATTTTATTGGTGAATCATACCAGACCATCAAAGACGGTGTTGACAGATGGAATTACGCAAAGTTCCAATTTGCTATGGAACAAAAGATGAAAGCTCTTTGTAAGCAAGTTAAACAATTGGCAAAACTGGTGATCCATCAGCATCAAGTCACACGCTAGTTAGTCAGTCAGGAGCATGCATGTCTCCTTCCTTTTGTTATGAATGCTCCATCATCACCTTCAAAAAGCGAAGCACTGGAGGATAAGGTTGCGAAGAGAGCAAGTGCTAAAGCCCGTTGGGATTTTGCCAATAAATGGGAATTTACATACCTAGGCCAACCTATGGAGGAAATATTTCAGATGCTAATCAACGAAGGAAGAGTCACCTCCCTTCTACCTCCAATCAATCCCCGCTTAAGACGGTTTAATTCTGATTGAGTATGTCAATATCATTCACATTCTCGCCACACAAGACGAAGAATACTAGCCTTTGGGCACTCGCCCACCTTATTCGAAATTTAATTGACAAATGGTGTCCTGCGATTAGCGTGATGATGACACTGTGTTACTCGAGAATGGGAATACCTATCCTACCAAACGGAAGGGATTAGTAGTAGTAATATTCGTTGAGGCTGATGAAACTGTCAAACCATTTCCCATACAAGCAATTCAACTCAAAGGAGCTGACAATCCTTTGAAAGTGGATGCACCAGAGCCAATATCTTTACCCTTCAGACCACAGTATCCTGTTATCAGCTTACACAAAGTCCCATGGAATTATGGAGAAGCTGAAGGATCCACGTCTCATACTACTGCTACAGTGTCGAAGGAAAATCCACTATATCTTACTCAGAGGGTGATGAAGCCCGCCATAATAGCAAAAGGGAAGATTCCCATGGAGAAGATTGAGAAATTCCTCCGCACTATGGGCCATAATGAAGCCAAGGTGGTTCTAAGCTTAAAAGAAGCTTCACATCAGATCTCAATAATGGACTTGGTTTTCTCTTCCGAGGATCATAGAAAGATCTTATTTAAGGTTTTGGAAGAAGCCTACTTACCGACATCAGTGGATGTGGAAAAATTTTAACATCTGGTTGATCGCATTTTTAACAACAATGTGATATCTTTCACTGATGACGATATACCGCCCGAAGGGACCGGTCATTGCAAGCCATTGCACATTGAAATTTTATCCTCTGGATATATGTTAGCTGGAGTTTTGATAGATGGAGGTTCGTCTCTGAATATCTATCCTTATGCCACTTTGGTGAAGATGAACGTCAATCTCAAACAAATCTGAAGTAGCCATACGGTTATCAAAGCTTTTGATGGATCCCGATGAAATTCTGTTGGAGAGATTGAGCTGCCAATTGAGATTGGTCCAAATACATTCAATGTATCCTTTCATGTCCTCAAGATAGATTCAGGATACAACCTGCTATTGGGGAGACCATGGATCCACATGGCTGGAGCCGTCCCTTCTACACTTCATCAACAACTTAAATACATTGCCAACAATAGCCTAGTCACTATCAATGCTGAGCCGGAATGTCTTGAACAAGGAGACCTACCAATCATCAGCTTCAATTCAGAAGCTGAGCCGACCAGTTTTTATACTTTGGAAGTAAGTAACACGTAATACCATCCTATTGGAGCACCACTTACCATACCCAAGATTTCTGCCAAGGTTATATCGGCCACTCAAGAAATGATGTCATTGGGTCATCAGCCCGGACAAGGGCTTGGTAAAAATCAGCAGGGTATTAAGCACCCAATTCAAGTGTTCAGTCAAACTGGGACATCCTGACTAGGCTATTCTGCCAGTTCTAGTCACATGAATCCTCATAAGCATAAGTAGGTTCCTCAAGCTTCTGCCATACGTCGATTTTCTCCACCTACACCTCATGAGATGATACAGTCTCCGGTAAGGGTGCCAGCCCATGTTATGGCTATGCTGTTTCCCAAACCAGTACCCTTTAAAGCAAAAGAAGTCCTGATTCCCGATCTTGAAGTGGAAGAGAGGGAACAGAAACGTAAACATGACATCACCTTGATGATGTTAGGCATACGCATCATTGTCCATGATGAACATACAAACAGATATACCCCAGACGATGATTGCCCAGATGTTATGGTCATCATTCGGGAAAAGGAGGACGATAACACCCCTCCATCACTGCAGTCCATCAGGACTTTACCCTCGACAATTGGAGCAACACTCCATGCATTGGTCGACGAGGGTAAAACAGGTAGAAATTCCTGTGCCCTGTAGATAACTTTAATTTCTTACTTTTCTGTACAGTATTAGCAGTTATTTTATCAGTACGTGCTTACTCTTTTGTATGATTAAATAGTTTCATATATTAAGTGAAAGCATATTTTGTTTCAGGACTCTGAATTTAGATGTGCCTGTACTTGCTGATGAGGTGCCTTTTCTCCACAAGGACTGTAACTTTGATGAAAAATTGGACTTAGACTTAATGGAAATCCAAGAGGACATTGAGATACCTTAGGAGATCAAAGAATGGGTCGAAGACAAACCTAAACCCAACCTTGACCAAACCGCTTCTTTCAATCTTGGAACCTTAGAAAGCCCTAAGCTAATCCAGATTGATTCAGACCTAACCCCAAACCAACGGAATGACATGGTTGCGCTAATAACCCAATTCCAGGATGTGTTTGCATGGTCTCACGAAGACATGGTGGGTTTGTCCACTAACATCGTCCTTCATCGCCTTCCCATTAAGAAGGGATTTAAGCCAGTCGGTAGAAGCTCAGGCGATTGAAACCTGAGTGGAGTTTAAAGGTGAAAGAAGAAATTGTGAAATAATTTCAAGCTGGCGTTATCATGGTGTCCACATATCCGGAATGGATATCCAATATTGTTCCCGTGCCTAAACCAGGAGGAAAGGTACGAGTTTACGTGGATTACCGGGATCTGAACAAAGCTTACCTTAAAGATAGCTTTCTCGTGCCCTTTATCCACATTCTCATTGACAATACTGCTCAATACGACATGTACTCCTTTGCGGATTGCTTCGCTGGGTATCATCAGATTATGGTCGCTGAGGAGGATCGTGAGAAAACTGCTTTCATCACGCCTTGGGGAACCTTCTGCTACAGATGGTTGTCATTCGGCCTCATCAATGTTGGGGCAACTTATCAGCGAGCCATGATGGCTCTTTTCCATGACTTAATGCATAAGGAGATAGAGATCTACGTGGATGACATCTTTGTCAAGTCCCGAAGGGAAGAAGACCACTTAGACCATCTCAAAAAGCTCTTCAACAGGTTGCATAAGTACAACTTGAAGTTGAATCCAACTAAGTGCGCCTTTGGCGTTAAATTCGGAAAATTGCTAGGTTTTCTAGTTAGACACAAAGGGATTGAGCTGGATCCCACCAAAATCCAGGCCATCAAAGAAATGCCCATTCCTCAGACAGAGAAGGAAATAAGGGGTTTTTTTGGGAAGAATCAACTTCATTAGCAGGTTTATCTCTCAACTCACAGCAACCTGTGAGCCCATTTTCAAATTGTTAAGGAAGAACTCCCCCATGAAATGGAACGATGAGTGTCAGAAAGCCTTCCTTACAATCAAAGAGCAGTTGGTTAACACTCCTGTTTTGGTACCTCCAAGGGATGATGTTCCCCTGTTCATGTACCTGTCCATTAATGACAATGCTATAGGCTGCATGCTGGGGCAAAAAGACAATAGAGGCTAAGAACGAGCTATCTACTACCTCAACAAAAGATTTAGCAGCAGTGAACACAAGTACACTCTCATTGGGAAGACTTGTTGTGCTTTAGCATGGGCTTCCATGAGGTTACAACATTACCTCCAAGGTCACACAACCCATCTCATATCCCGCGTGGATCCTCTCAAGTATGTGTTCAGTAAGCCCATACTAAATTATCGGCTGTCCAGATGGCAGTTGATCCTACAGTAATTTGATATCGTTTACGTGACACAAAAGTCTGTCAAAGGTCAAGGAATTGCGGATCAACTGGCCGCCGCTCCTGCAGGGGATTACAAACCCTTGGAAATATATTTCCTCGATGAAGGGGTCATGACAATTCAGTAACACCATCAGTACGATGTATGCCGTACGTGGAAAATGTATTATGATGGAGCTGTTAACACAAAAGGCTCTGGAGCTGGAGCAGTTCTAGTATCCTGCCCCCGTCACATTGTAGTTTGTCGACACCAACAACACAGCTGAGTATGAAGGCTGTATCATGGGGTTAAAACTTTCCCGTTAAATGGGCATCAGGCGGTTAACTGTCTTTGGGGATTCAGAGTTGGTAATCAAATAATCCACAAGAATCTATCAAACCAAAGAGTTACATTTGCTGCCTTACCATCGGCAAGTTTTACAGATGGCTTAGGAGTTTGAAGAAATCTCCTTTCTACACATTCCTCATAATAGGAATGATTTTGCGGATGCGCTAGCAACGTTGGCCTCCTTGATTCACATACCTGTCAAGGAAAACATTCCAAACATCACATTTACCCTGCAAAAGGCCCCAGCCTATGAGAACTATGTTGGAGAAGTATCGGATGAGCTACCTCCCATCCACAACCCTTGGTATCAACACATCAAGGAGTATCAGCGAGATGAATCTACACCCACTGAGGCAATCCTGACTGAAAAGAGGCGGATCCATCGACTTGCTATGAAATTCTACCTAAGCGGAGATGCACTTTACAAAAGAGATGCAGGATTAGGTCTCCTCAGATGTCTGGACAAAGACCAAGCTCAGAGGCTCATGGATGAGATCCATGGTGGAGTATGTGGCCCACACATGAGTGGACCCCTACTTGTCAAGAAAATCTTCAGAACAGGGAATTATTGGCTTACGCTCAAAGATGACTGTGATGATCATGTCAAGAGGTGCTATCAATGCCAAATCCATGGAAATGCTATTCACGCCCCTCCAAGGGAACTCCACAATATGAGTTCGCCATAGCCCTTCTCAATTGGGGGAATGGACGTGATCGGGCCCATCGAGCCCAAAGCTAGTAATGGACATCGGTTTATCTTCACCATGATCGACTACTTCACCAAATGGGTAGAAGCAGCCTCCTTCCCTAGGGTTACCAAAGAAGTCATCATTGCTTTCATCAAAAATAATATCGTCTATCGATATGGACAACCAGAGGTCATTGTGTCAGACAATGCTAAAAACCTCAACAACAAAATGATGGAGGAGTTATGCAGTAAATTCCACATCAAACACCTTAACTCCGGTCATCTCACCGTCCCAAAGATGAATGGTGTTTTATTAAGCGGCTAATAAAAACATCAAGAAGATTATGCAAAAAATGTCCGCCAATCACAAAGGATGGCCTGACCTCTTGCCTCTGACTTTATTAGCCTACAAAAATTTAATGCGTACTTCCACTGGGGCAACCCCCTACTCATTAGCCTATGGGATGGAAGCAATGGTTCCCATAGAGGTGGAAATGGAATCCTCTCAGTGTTGATGGATGCTCAGTTGGATGAAGACCAATGGTTACAAGACATGTATCACCAATTGTGTTTAATAGACGAAAGGCGAACTGCGAATATCTTCCATGGTCAGTTATATCAGCAAAGGATCTCAAGATCCTATAACAGGAAAGTCCGGCTACGATAATTTAAACAACACGACTTGGTTTTGAAGAAGATCATTGATAACCAAGATCAATCTAAGGGAAAATTCGCTCCTAACTGGGAAGACCCATTTATTGTCAAGGAGGTATTGACAGGAGGAGTTCTCAGACTACAGGAAATGGATGGCGATGAATTTCCACAACTTCTCAACTTGGACACCATGAAATGGTATTATGTCTGAGGTTATCATCAAGCAAACATCCTGGTTTTGGATCATCAGATCACCAGTCATTTCAGTTTTCTAACCCTTTTTACATACTTTTCTGCTCCTCAAGGAAACATACACTTCAAACCAGCAGCCTGGTTTCACCTCATTTTAAACCTTTCACACAATTTTGGTTATCCCTTCAGGGATTGAACCTTTCACACCTGTAGTTTATCCTAAAGACGGGATTAAACTTTTCCACGCTTGTAGTTTGTCCTGAAGAGGGGATCAAGCTTTTTCACACCTGTAGTTTGTCCCAATCATAGGATCAAACTTTCTTCTCCCATGATATAGCTTTTTGCGCATATGGGATTCATACTTCTCTTGTACATGAATTCATCTTGAGGGGCGAACTACGTTGACCTGATCTCCCTGATACCCGGGAGTATGTAGGCAACCATATTCTATATGGCCCGGTCGCAATAAAAATAAAAACAACAAAAACATTTCTGCCCTTTTTCTACAAAACACTTTTACACCCTTCCTCATCAAAAAAACTTCTACACCCATTTACACCTTTCACATTCAGCGTTGAACCTCTTACACCAGGTTCGAACTACGCAAACCTGATCTCCTTTTTAATAGGAGTACGTAGCCAGCCATTTATAGTTCTATCCTAACCCCTACCGAACAAAAATACTTGTCACACTAAGATTTGGATCAAACTTCAATCCACCACATTTCATCGGCTTTAGACCAAAGGGATGGAACTACCTAACCTCTCCTCATAAATAGGAGATTCGATGACCATCTAAGCTGCGGTTGTGCCTAAAAAAGAAACACCAATCCATAGGAGATGGAACTAACTGGGCTCTTCCTAAATAGGAATACTGGAGACCATCTGTGGTGCAGTCAATCTCAAAGAGGAAAAGCCACACTCCTCTCCACATCTACATACATAAACCAGTCCCAAGACACCAAAGATGGTAGGGATACACACAGATCAATGATCAGTTTTGAGAAATCCTGCGACGTCTCAATGTCCACACATCAAGGATGAGTTCAGAATGCATCAGGATCACAAGCCCTGAAGAAACAGACAAATATCAAGCAAGTATCAAGGCACAACTGAAAGGGAAGTGAATCAAAATATATTTCCCTTCTATATATAATACTATTTGTTATATACAATATGTGCTGTATATGACAAAATAGCTAAGCTAGTCTGTGCAGGAAAATACAAGTCTATCTATGGATCTATGTGTATGTGGACTATCAGATCTAACATATCATCCCTCTCTGAAGAAGGAGGTAACGCTGCAAGCTCCTCGCCTTGATGGTATCTACACGAAGTTAGTCATGTTCGTGATTTACCACATCCTCGGGAAGATAGGGGCGACATCCGCTCTACAATCAATGCATCTCTGGAAGTTCTAGCCTCGTCTCTCTTTAATAGAGCTGCGTCTCTCCCATTAAGAGCTGTCAACATCAAGGCCCTAGCCTGATCTCTCTCAAAGGTCATCAGATGTAGACTCTGCTCTAGATACTGTGCTGAATGCTGAATCACAATAGCACTCGTAGTGGGAGAATCCATCACAACTGCTGGCAACCCAGTAGATAAATCTTCCTCGATGGGAATATCAGCCTCCTCTATAGGCTCCACATCGTCGAAATCAGTCCCCTGCACTGTGGATACTACCGCAGCCGATGCAGTCTCTGTCCCTATCCATGCAGAATACTCTGCAGAACAACCCGGATGGCTGACGAAAAACTCAGCTAGCTTATGCTGATCCCAACAGGCATACAACCTGGATCTGTCCTGTGCTGATAAATGGCGAGAAGTAAAGCGTTGACTGGTCAAACTAACACATCACGACCAATGGGTGGTACATGATCATACCTCTCAAACCAGCCAGAGGAAGATAATCCATGCCCGGAGCATGGGTGATGAAGCTGTAGGGTGAGCTAAGCCCTGTACACGGTAATATAGCAAATGGATCTCCAATCCCTGCCAGGAAAGCTGACCAAGATGCAGCATCTATACACTCCGCAGGCTGAAAGGAGTATGACATGGCTATATCATGGGTGAAACAATACCCATGTCGTCTGAAAGTTCCAATCGGTCTCAAGTGTGACATAAACCACATGTACAACATGACCGAGCTGCCTTTAAACACTCCCGTCGGATAAGTGCAGCAGTATGTAGCCAACCTCAAAGTCTCTGCTATGATCATCGGTATAATGGTGTGACCCTCCCTGAGAGCTCTCACTCCCATGATGACTCCTATGTCCAACTCATCCATATACCGTGGCATGTAGACATATGATAGGACGCACAATAGCAATACATCCACTTTGGCCAAACGCCAATGATCCTCCGGTGTGGTGAAATCCCCGAAATGCCGTGCATAACTATCCTCTGAGCCAAATCTATTAAATAAAAAACGCTGGGATATAACATGGCCAGATGTGAGCTCATCCTGCACCACCCTATGCCTCAATCCAGTGAGGGTCATGAACTGCCTATTCATGTCTCCAATCGCCATATGCACGCAAGGTCTGTCCAATGGAAGCATTATCAAACGTGTATACTTCTCTAGAGTAGGAGTCAACTCCTGGGTCCCAAATCGGAAAACCTATCTCTCCGATACCCAGTGCTCCAACATTCCCTCCACGAATCCTATGGGAACCTGAAATATCAACAGGGTCATAGTATGCTGCAACAGATGATCTACAGTCACCCTGTCTGATGGTGACATGCTATCATACCACAATCGAATACCAGATTCCCCCAATAGTGGTGGGGTATGATCAATACGGCTAACTGTCGAAGAAGACATCTGTACGGGCCATGTCATATGACCATCCAGGGGTCAATGCTGAATATCTCTGGACATACATACATATGCATAACATAATAACATGCATGATACAATAGATGGCAATATGATATAGGGAATGGAAAACTGTACATACATTCCTAAGTATATCATCATTTAATACATCTCTGTACAGCTAAAATACAGGGAAATGGGGTAAAACTGCCCTATAACTAACAGAGGCCTATCAAAAGATATAGCGAGAATGGGGTGAATGTGACGCCCCCAAATCCAAGTCCCTTTGAACTTCGGATTCGATTCGCCACGATACTACTATCGTCAAACTATTTATATCTTTTATTCATAACTTAATGAATATAACTTTACTTATTACAATTTAGAATATAAATTCTTTCCATTTCCAGGATCTATGTAATGACCCCAAACTTTTATAAGTTTCTAATCTTACTATTCCTGTTTTACATCACATTCGATGTTATACAAATATGTGGAATAATTTAAACTTTTTCAATCTCCTTTTAAAAAATAAATCTTTTATTAATATCTTAACTCGAATCAATTACAAATCCCCGAATCAAATTATTCTATGATTCACTTTATTCAATTTTCGTATAAATCTTTACATCTTGATTTGAATTTCTTTATGTATCACATAGTACAACTTAACATATATAACACATTATAAACTACTATCATGTACATCTACTAGAACCTAAACATGGTTCAAGAGCATCTATTTAAATAATAAATCAATCTCCTTCGATTACTATTAAACTTTATCAATCAAGTAGTACGTAATCTTTACCGTGAGTTCTTAATCTACAAAAGTGGTTATTTGCAAGGGTGAGCTCGACAGCCCAGCAATTCTAACAGTTTTCATGCAGCAAATTGCATATAATAGCATATTCAGTTCATGCATTCATAATCAATTAATATTTACTACTCATGTTACTTCACACATAACAGGCATAGAGATTTACCAACATAAGCATATCATCAAAGATCAACTTTCACATTTCATACATATCTCATATGCATTTCATATATATACATCAACATTTGCATAGCATAATATAGCTCAACTAACAGTTATCGAATTCATATAACAAATAGGAACTGAAAGACTTGCCTGATTTGTAGTTTATCAATTACGACTTAACTGCCTAAAGCTTATCTGCACTGCGTGTATTCCTACACAGTTATATAATCATGGATTCGTATCCATCTATCACACATTTCATACGCTCTTAATATAATAATAAATATTACATTGTTTCCTAACTAGGTTTGTAAAACCTTCATTTCACTTTCTCATCATACTCTTAGTATAGCTAGGCATGTATAGTATACCTTAACCCTCTGCACTTGACATCAAATAGGTTGTGATCTATTTTCAAATTCACATTCAAATTACTTAACTCCATAATAATTTATTTCAATCAATACGGCTTAACAACTTTCTTTAACAAGATTCGATGATATAAGCTTTTAAACCATATATTGGTACTAATAAGCCTCTAATAGCATGCTTATATGTATCTATCTCCTTTACATAGACATATCATAGTTCATACTTTTAAAACATGCTTAAATAACTTATGTCATGCTTGACTAGTTGAGTGCACATATCATTCATGTTCAAAGGCATATACAACTCTATCATGCTTGCTTATAAGGTCATAATGCAAGTAATACAATGCTCATCAAAGTTAGTTTCTAAAACTTTTAAATTTCTATTTAAAACACATACTAAACCAAGCTTGACAACCTTTTATGTGCAATATATCTTGAAATTACATTCCTTGTCCATCCGCCAAGACATAACTAGGCCACAATCACATGTTCCCAAAGTCGAAAACTTAAAAGACACAAAGTTCGTCAAGTTTCATTTTCAAAACTTCAAGTTTTTCTTTCAAAACACTTTAAACCAAGCTATATCAATCTAGTTTATGCAAGGTAACTTTAAAACTACATTTCATGTCCGTTGATAAGCGTACATAGGGTCCAAGGTCAGAACTCAAAGGACACCAAATTCATCAACTTCCGTTTCTCAAAAACTTTAAGTTTTCTTTTAGAAAATCATGTTAAAGCATTTCATTATGAGTAAAGAAATCTTAGCTATATGACATGTCTAATATCATGCATATTCATGTTACATCACTTAGAATAACATATTCCATCGTTGGAGCACTATACTTGCGTATATGTGCTCGTTTTCGACGCCTCCGATCGCCTCTCCGAATACGTAATACCACAAAGATGACTATTTTGACCCTTCCTAAAGACCTTAAATTGAAAACCTTAAAGAACAAAAGTTATAGGTCTATTCGCCCTAGTTCCGGATCATCTTGAATCACCTCAATCAGAGTTCGTATGAAAATGTTATGACCATTTTACCAAAATAGGTCAAATTAGTCATTGCAGAACACCTCGTAAGGGGGCTTTTGCCTTTAAAAAATAGCCCATCAAGAATGGCCTAAATCGCTTTGAAACCAAAATTTTGTTCCATGTTATGAACCATAATGCCAAACTTCCCTTCTAACCTTCATAATTTGAGTTATACATGTCCAAATTAGTCCATTTTCAATTCTATGGATTCGTAATTCATAGAACTACAACATACTAGAATTATAACAATTTACAGAAACCCTAACTATTTTAATTCTTAATACCAAACTCGTGTTCATACTAATTTTCATGTTTTGAAAAGTTTAGCGAATTCATTCACTACGAATTCGTTTCTCAACCAAATTGGTTCGTTTAACTTCCATTGTTTTTGCATATGACTATGTTAACAATGTCTAGCATCAATTTATAGATTCTATCATGCTTCAACCATAAACTTTTCAACTCAAAACAAGTATTTTAGTACTTTTCTAAGAACTTGCAAAAACTTGAATTTAAGAACATAGTTTAAGAGTTATACCTCTTGAAGCTAAATTGACAATCCTTGAATCTTAACTTCTGATTTCTCCCTCTCATTCTCACAATATACTTATATTAGCTCTACTTAGAAATCTCAAAGAATTGATTTTTTTTGAAGAGAGGAGCTCTATTTATAGAGAAACCATTAACTAAATCATAGCTTTACCCAATGTTTGAATACCATAGGAAGAAAGAAGAAGAAGTTGGACAAGAAGGAGTTGGTGGAAAAATCAAATCAACCCACTCCCCTCATTATAATTTGGAAGCTATGGATTTTGGAGAAGAAGAAGCAAGCTAGACTAGCTAACCTTTTTGCATTTCACGTGTATGGAAAAATGACACACAATTTGGGACACTACCCTTAAAACTCAGCATTTTGTATTACTATTAGCATACTTAGGTTTATTTGATATTTGTCCAAAAATGATCATACATATACATCCACTTATATATTACACATAGAATTTATATAATCCATGTACATTGGTTTATTCCAATTAATATTTTAATTGGGCTAATTATAAAATAGTTGGATATTCTCAATCCATCATTTTCCATAAAAGTTATCATCTCAAATACACTAAATTATTATACTGAAAATTAATATCAATTATTTATTAACTCACCATTTATTTTCTTTTAATACTTCCCATTAATTCCCCCTTTGATTTAACTTCACTAGTTATTGCACACAAAACATAATTATGTGAACTTAGTAATTAATAGTCCACAAGCTTATAATAATATAATCTCGCAAAATAATATTATTCTTAACATTACATCTTATAACATGGTCATGGAAGTGGTCCATTGCACCATGTTACATTTTATTATCTCACTTGTACATAATGCTAACATACAAGCCTTTATACATATATATTCAAATACTTCCTATATTATATAGTTACCATTGAAGTGTTCTACTTCATTTCATATCATATAGATGTAGCTACTATATAATTTAAAACCATTGCACATACAATTTAATTCCTTCAATTATTCATTCATTAAATTATTTAATGAATGCTTATTCCATCACTTTGCCACACTAGGCATATCACACAAGCTTAGATTAAGCTTATTACTTATTCTCATTACTTATTCATTTTTCACCACATTACTATAATCAAAATTATGTACTTCGCCTTAACATAACATAAGATGTTTTATCATGTTTTCTCTAAATATATGAACTAATCATAATAAAACGATTTACTCATTTTCTCAAGATATTATTCTTAATATATATATATATATATATATATATATATATGTATTATTAGATTATTTACATACATTAAAACACATAATACACGCATACACACTATATATATAGAAAATAAGTTTATTTCCTATCATGATAAATTATTTCCATCAACTTATATAGGAAATATGTTTTAATATATTTACCATATTACTTAATCACGCACATTACCTCGTACAAAGCTATACAAGGTAATATCAGAATAATTTTCCCCCCTTTTAAAATCATCAAATGCTACAATTTATTTTAATATCCCTTATTAGAAATATACCATAATTATTTCTCTTTCCTTTCTATAAATTGTCTCAACACAATTTCTTTAATCTATACATTTAACCATATCTCAATATTAATCAATAAATCTCTAACCAATATTTATCTAAAGATATATCGATTTTCTTCTCTCATCCACAACTTCCACACATACAAGTCTAGACCTAGAACGCGTCGAGTCTTTAATAGTATTCGATATAGTACACTGAGTGGTTTCCCACAAACAACCAACAAATTTGTTTTCGTCTCGTCTACACTGTTTCACTGTGAGTTAGATCGGTTACTAATTCGTATATACCTCCGCTCTCTGAAGGAATTGTTCAAAGCCCACTCTATACATTAACCATTAAAGTGCATACAGTATTGCGCTTCTTAGACTTGATACTTACTCATACATACTCAAGAAATTGGTGATTATCAAAGATATTCAATGTCACCAACTATTATAAAATAATTCTATAAATTATTTAATATCAATAGATAAATCTTATCCATCTTCTTTACTTCAAATAACTCACCTCTTCAATAAATAACAAATATATAATAATAATATAGTTATTAAACACAGAAATCACTTATTGTATAGTTTATATTACCCCATGCAACGCAATACCACATACCTCACAACGCATATATATTTATATATATACTCTTATTTGAACCCTTCTTATGCCTTAAGAATTTTATTTACTAAATTCTTATTTTAATATTTTTTTTTGAAAATTCGGGTTCTTACAGCAAAGCTACCCAATGTCTAACAGAGGCCTATCAAAACAGATAACGAGAATATACATCAGAAGAACACAATGGTGTCAATGTTTACATCATCAATCCTGTCCACCTAATGTAACTCCTCCTGAGTCACTGGATCTCTATCCACAGGGATGTCAGGGCTATACAAGGGAGGATATGCACCGACAAAACCATATGGGTCACCTGAGGGGCCAACACCAAAGCTGGAAGGATCAAAAGTATCTACCTCTGAAGGATCTTTACCCAAGTGCCGGATAAAGAAATATGCCCAGTCCAACTGCCGAGTCAAACTATCAATCTGTGTCAAATGAGTTGGATCTCGGACACAGGCTAGCCAATCCGTCATCATCACGGATCCTGGAACCATATCCCCCATGAACTGAGTGGCACGGGTCTGGGCTCCAATGGTACGAGGGAACCACCAATGTTGGAATAACTCCTGAGTGAAAGGACCCTTTGACAGTGCAAAACTGTCAACACCCAACAATGGGATATCAATGACGGGTGACTGCGAAATAGGCCAACAACGCCTGGAAGGAGGCAAGATCAGCATACGAATCTGTGCTCCTGATAGCACGCTCTCCTAAGTAGAGCTCCTATCCTCCATCTGTGAAGAGAGGAATCCTACGGGTGGAAATCACGTGCTCGACACCAGTTGGGTACCCATCCTCAAATCTAATGCTCAAATGCTCCCCAGAGTAGGGAACCCACGTGATGACATCCACTGTCAACAACTCCAGCTGTAGGCGACAATGAGTAAAACACTCAGAAACATGGACCTTCGCCAGTATGGAATGATGCCATCTCCGTCCTCGTGGATATGTGTCTAAACCTAACACATTCACATGACACAAACATGGGAGCCTCTCGTAGGCCCAAAACTGCCAACACAAAGGTAAACATCTGCTGTCAGTCAACACTCTTAACCTATACATGGGAAAAGACAAGAGAAATACTCACCAGCAGAAATGGGTAAAATCCTAACCAAGCCTCGGTCAAGCCCTACGATCGCATGCGCATTCTCCTGAGGAAATAGGCGAAGGTGTAGGAACCCCAATCATAATCTCCTATACGGTCCACGTGTCGAGTGGCGCTAATCAAAGCAAAGGACATCGTAGAAGAGTTATCTGCTATGAAGCAGCCCCTAATGATCATCCGGAACAATCGCCAAAGAATGCAATCCCTGACTCTCACATCATCGGGTATGGGCTCACTCAACAGCCTGCTCATAACATCTACGTTCAAAGGACCTACACGAATAGTCCTACCCTTGAGCGCCTCCGCCGAAACTCCTAACAAGGATCTGACTACAGTAGGGGTGATATTCGCCATACAAGGCACTGGCTCCCCTCCAAACTCCATACCTGTGATAAACCACCAATCCATCGGCGTCATCATCACCTCATAGTCCATCAAATGGAGTGACTGAGTCTGGTGAAACTAGCGCTCAGACAATGCCCTGAGGTAACCCCAGGGATAATGGCGGGGAAGAATGGAAAAGAATGTCCAGAATCCCCAGCCATAAACAATCGCTCTATAGTTATCATGCAAAGCCTGATACATAGAGTGGATGCTGAACCAATTCCCTCGAGGCTGTGTAAAGCCAGAAACCTACATCAAATGCAGATCAACATCAGAACCCTTTACTCCTCATCAATAGGAAATAAGGAAGATTAAGATCTAATTTATACCTCGTTTGCGTGCAAGTAAACTGAAGGGTGTCGACTCAAGTGACCCAAAAGCTCTGGGTTCACCACCTGAATGCTTGGCAAATCCCTATGGGGAACACATGCAGCAGGAGTGGGGTCCATAACCTGAACATCCTCCTCCTCGTCCTCGACGTCTGGCACTTCAACCTGGATAGGACGTATCACCGCCTCCACCAAATGACGAGGCTGTCTAATAGAACGGGGTCGAGGCACTTTGGAAGCCCTTCTCCGTACACCAGAAGTGGTCCTGAGGGAACTACTCGGTTGATCCAGATCCATAATATCTGGACAACAAGTCTCCAAATCACCTCAGAAAGGGTGTGGTAAATTCTAACTTGGAGCTTTTCAAAATGCATTTTATGACTACATGCATGCATGCATTATTTTAACATACGTCTACAGTAGAGTTAAAATGCATGACTACCCAATACCTACATTTTTGGAAAAATTTGCCATAGTCCCCTTTGTAAATGGGACTATCCACATGCACATAAGTATGACTAGGTGCCCATTCAATAGCACACTTACCCACAATTGTATACATCCTACATGCATTAATCCATCATAGTAAAAAAATCCATAAGTGTAGTCTAATTACCAGGATTATTTTTCTTTTCTACCTTTACTCATTTGTCCTAAAATAGGATAAGAAATGACAGTAAAAGGTACCAATTTGACTATTTCAAAAGTCAAATTTTTTCACATCATTATGTTCAGCATGGTTTAATACTAACATTTACTATGTTGAATATTTTTTATCAAGTCATATCAGCATGCATGTTCACTAATATGTGTCTAGATGCATTTCATGTGATAATTCATTTTCCAACGGATAGAAACTGGAAAAGAATACATGCATATGTTACTAGGATAGTGTAGAACACTTGTACGGTAGCAGAATTTTCAAAAAGTCACCCGAACTCGGCAGATCTGAAGAAGAGCTCTCAGATTTCCTTCGCGACGCAACTTAAAAATGACTTATGAAAGTAACCCGCATGCATTACATACCCACGGTTGGCCGCAAGTCCACCTGCGGCTACCGCATGTGTACCTACGACACCCCTACATGGGTCCCACTCTTCCGGCTCAGTTCAGTTCAAGTTGCAAAGGAGGTCTCACAAGCTGAAAAGGCCAAATCAAGAATAAAAATGCTACACAATTGAGCAGAATAGCTTGAAATACTAGTTGTCACAAGTCAAATTATGGCTTCACATGCCACTCATTGGTATTTTCCTGAATACAAGGTATACTATACCAATGACCTTAGCTTTTTTAAATCATGCTCGGCAATGCCTTACACAGGTCCGATGCCGCTAAATACGGGGTTGTAACCCTAAAACACACCTTCCCCGGCGGCGGTCACAACGCCGATTTTGATCATTGATAAAGTATCCCCGGTGGGGGTCACAACGCCGATTTTAATCATTGATAAAGTATCCCCAGCGGGGGTCACAACGCATTATTTGTCTATGAACGAATCCCCGACGGGGGTTACAACACAATTCAACCACTGATGTACGTGTCAATAAAGGTCAAGTAGCCTTGACGTCATTTCAACCGATGGCAAGTAAACCCATCGAAGAATCGGAGGCCATTCGATGATCTCATCCATCAGTGCACTTATCCATAACCTTCCCCGGAGGGGGTTACAATGCAATGCAACCATTGATATACGTGTCAATAAAGGTCAAGAAGCCTTGACATGTTCCCCGGTAGGGGTCACAATGCAATGCAACCATTAATACACACATCAAAGAATGTCAAATAGCCTTGACAGTTTGCCCAACAGGGATCTATCTGGTGACACACACATCAGCGAAGGTCAGGCAGCCCTAACAATACATACTGTTGGCAGTAAATCTGATAGGATCATGGAAGATGTTATACACATCCTCAAACAGACAAAGCTTTATCCCCACATATCTCTTGCACACGAGAGGCACATATTCGGAGTAAAGTCTGTATCAAGGATTCAGGACTTTGGTGATAACCCCAATGTTAACATCCTGGAAGACTTGGATCGCATGTCCAAGACATCACTGATTGTCATCCCCGACAGGATTAACAGGGAACTGGCAACCATTCCATCATTTTGGAAAATAATCCAACAAAACATATGCATCATATATTTGCATCATGTTGCTGCATATAACATCATGTTTATCTTGTTACATTTCAAGTATGTAGGATTCTTTATCCTATCCATGCCTTGCATTACATGAATATGATAAAGAGGGGTATCTGTAGACACTCAAAATTTTTTGCACACCTGTTACTAACATTACAGGAGGACAGATTCGTCTTTCAGAGATAACCCTGGAAGACAGCTCACATCCATTCTGGATACTATTAAAAGTTTAGTATCAACCCCGGAACACACACCGGAAGTATCAATTCCAACCTCGGAGATAACCCTGAGTTTCATCCTTGGAGATAACCCCAAGGAATGCCATTGCAGTTCCGACGATAACTCCGGAAATGCTTGTTTCAAATGCATGCAATCAGCTTCAATCTCAGACCTCCTGCCGAGGCACTCATTCCAAAGACCCGAAGATAACATCGGGAAGACAGGCACACATAAAGATGACCCTGCAGAATTCAAACACTTGCAGCAGTCCAATCTCAGAGATAACCCTGAGCAACATTTGCTATCAGCCCAAACCGAAAATAACCTCGGTGAAGGGCAAAATTGTCATCTTACCACCTCAACCCCAGCGCGCCGTCTCAATATTTCATACATACATTTCTACACAGTAATGTCCCATAAGAGCCAATGAGTTCCAATCTCGAGTGAATATTATGTGTGGTTGCACACCGGATAAAATTTGAAGCTTGAAGACCATGGGCATGGTCCCCTCTTCCTGACTTCGTACAACCTCTAATCACATGTCATTGCGTAACTCTCAACAAAAGCGGTCCGAAGAAGGTCTTTTACACCTCGTTCGGATGCTTGGATTGAAGTTTTACAAGTTCGAGCGGACATCACAGTGCACAAGTGCACGTACTTCAAGACGGTAGGACCAGCAGAGCCCGAGGCACCTCGGGCAGCCGCAGGTACATCTGCAGCTATTGTAGGTACACCTGCGGCTCCCAGATCTATAAATATAGAGCTTGGGATGGCCATTTGTAAGAGAAAAAAAGGCGAGGAAGCCCTATCCAATTTGCTCTGTACACACCCCATATTAAGTGCTTTCTCATTTTAAACACCTGTTAGCTCACATATAGCTATATTTTACCGGAGGAAGCTGAGTGTTTATCCATCTAGATTCATAGAAGCCTGCTTTGGCAGCCCACTGTAAGCCTTCTCACACTCTATAAAGCCTGAGCAATGTCTGCTATCAGCCCAAACCGGAGATAACCCCGGTGAGGGGCAAAATTGTCATCTTGCCACCTCAACCCCAACGCGCCATTTCAACATTTTATACATACATTTCTACACAGCAATGTCCCACAAGAGCCAAGGAGTTCTAATCCCGAGTGACAATTACGCGTGGTTGTACACCGGATATAATTTGAAGCTTGAAGACCATGGGCATGGTCCCCTCTTCCTGACTTCGTACAACCTCTAATCCCATGTCATTGCGTAACTCTCAATAAAAGCGGTCCAAAGGAGGTCTTGTACACCTCATTCGGATGCTTGGATTGAAGTTCTACAAGTTCGAGCGGACATCACAGTGCACAAGTGCACGTACTTTGAGACGGCGGGATCAACAGAGCCTGGGGCACCCCTGACAGCCGCAGGTGCATGTACAGCTGCCGCAGGTACCCCTGTGGCTCCCAGCTCTTGGGGTGGCCATTTATAAGAGAAAAAGAGGCGAGGAAGCCCTGTCCAATTTGCTCTGTACACACCCCATATTGAGTGCTTTCTCATTTTAAACACCTGTTAGCTCATATATAACTATATTTTACCGTGGAGTGAGGTGTTTATCCATCTAGAGTCATAGAAACTCGCTTTGCGCCTTACCGTAAACCTTCTCACACTCTATAAAGCCTTTCTCTTCATCTTTGCACACACTATTCTTCACATTGAGAGTCGTGTTGTGTGTGTATTGTAACGCCCCCATATCTATACTCCCACGGTATCTGATATGGTGCTTACTATGAATCGATATAATGCATTTAAATCTATACACCCATGGTATCTGATTATAAGATTACATTAAATAGAGGGACTATCAGATATAATTCCTATAGATCCCAAATTCACAGTATCCCATAACAGATGTAAACTCTCAAGACAACTATTCTTGTGTTTGGATACCCTCACTTGGATATATGAATCATATACGTGACTAGAGTCTATTTATCCCGAAATTGAGTATCGATAATAATATGAACAGTCCATATTACTAATACCCTCACCCAGATATATAGTCTATGCCAAACGAATTTATACTATCGTATCGATAGTAACTATGTATCCGAAATCCAGAATATCAATAACAACATGAACAGTCCATGCTATTAATACCCTCACTTAGATAAATAGTTCCCAAGGATCTCAACTAGATTTGAAGAAGTCTAATTTTACATCTATATATGTAAGAAAACACGGTTGCAAAAATAAAAGATGTTATATATATATATATCATAATATTAAGATTCTATTACATAATTCTCATAACGAGTTCTCATTACAAGGTATTCAAACAGACAAGAATATAATCTAATCTACGTAGGGACGATTCCCTTTATCTACTCCAGATGTTCTTGGATTACCATCTAAAACTGCAAAGGGAATAATTTACAAGGGTGAGCTATGACATGCTCAGCAAGTTTTGTATTTTATAACAATATAGGATTTGAAGAAATATAACAATTCAAATTTTGATCGATAGTTGTTACCATTTCGGATTTCTATTTATTTCAACCATTTACGAAATTTTCTTTATTTACATCTACCACACAGACTTAGAAATTTTGTTGAGATGTGAAATAGGGGATCAGCCCATTCAACATCTTAGGAGTATGCATATCATCCTACCGATGCTCAAATACACACTTAATGTCAATATATTATTGATTAAATTTCAATCCCTCATGGATACCCAACTTCAGTATAAGATGTCTTACCAAAACAATTTGGTTTAACACAACAGTTTATGCTCAATAAACAATATCATATGAATAAACAATTCATTTTTTTAGTTATGCTGAAGCTATAGCAATAACTGTACAATAAAATAGGTAATTCAATTGTAGGTGTAGTATATTATATCAACAACTTATCAAGATAAAAATCTTATTTAATGAATAAACCAGTTTAAGAAATTTGCATAATGAAAAAAAATAAGTTAAGGGTTTAGGAAACTTGCGAAAGTAATAACTTGGGTATAGGAAACTTGCCTGAGCATAGATCAGTCAAGTTATGATATTCAATCGTTAATAAATACCTACGATGTTCATATATATAAATTTAACACGTTAGTATTGATAACAATACTCAATTATAACATTTATATAATATCGGGTTAGATTAATAGGGTTTGGTGTTTAATACCTTTGATAAATGGACTAAGTTTTATTTAAGAAAAAAATTTAATTATCCTTAATAATAATTTAAAGTATTTAAAACATTTATTTATCTTTTAAATGATTTTTAAATCATTTATTTCTATTTATAAGTAATTAATATTTACTTAAAATTTTACAAAAACATTGATTATTATTATTAAATAATTTATATTCATTTATTATACTTTTATATCAATAATAATATTTTTCCATAATTATTTAGTATTAATAAATAATTATTCTAATTTCTTTATTAATAAGTTAATTATTAATAATATCAAAATAATATAAAATAATTATTGAATTTATGTAAAAATATCGAAATTAATTATAATAATTTAATATAATTTTAAAAGCTGCTTTTTATATTTATTTATTAATTATTTCTAATTTCTTTAATTTATTTTTTAGAAAAATAATTTACATGCTGTCGCTAAAGCCCTTGGTGATGTGATGTAAAGTGTCATTGTGGAAGTGTTCTTGAGTTTACGGCAGCAGTTTGGTCGTGGTTGAGTAACTAGTTTAACCACTAATTAAAATGCTACTGATAATGATTTTTTGTTTGTTTAAGAGTTGATGTTGTAGTACTAATACAGTAGTGTAACATGAAACAAATTTTAGGCTTTAACCTACATATAACAAGAAGTTATAGAGGCTCAAAGTCATTTGTCGGAATGTTCTTGAGTTTACGATAACCTGAGCGATGAGTAATAGTGGAGTCAACGATTTTGTGGCTTAAAAATCTTTGATTCTGTGTATTAGATGTGTGTTGTGTTTGTTGTAATATGTAGTATATATGTTAGGGTAAATATATATAACATTAACATGAACAAAGCATAACTCTAAGGTCTCTAATTATCTTTGGTCAAAGTACAACCAAACAAGCTTTTCTTCGTGTTCTTGATTTTACGGAAAACCCGAAAAACTTGGTCGAAACAATCAATGGATTTTGACCATTAATTCCAGTAAACCTATACGTTGTTTGTTCAATTTAAGATCATAGATATGTAGTATATATAACAGGGTATTAATCTATAACAAAAACTTACAAAAATAACAAACAGAAGACGATTAAACAGGTTGGTCAAAGTAGCCGGTTCGACTGTTCTTGAGTTTTCTGGGTAACCCAGAAAACTGCAATCCGTGAACGGTCAACCCACTTTGACTGCTTATAACTTGAAATCTATGGTTCAAATGAACACATTTTCCTTTTCGATTTAAGACCTACTAACATGCTACAAATACCAAACAATTAACGGACCAAAACATAAACACATATGAATCTATAGGCCCTGACATTCTACTGTCAGACTTAGTTTTTCAAAATTTCCAGATTTCTTAAAACACTTATTTAAGGCATCTAGATGTTATGAAAACGTGTTCTACCAATCTAACATACTTTCTAACATACTAATACATAATTCTAAACATATAAACAACAAATCTAACATAGGATCAAAGAGCTAATTATGAACTAGGGTTTGTACCTTTTCTTGAATGATTTTTGATTCTAGCTTCTGATTTTATTGCTACTATCACCCAGGCTTGATTTGGTAAGTTTATAAGTGTATCTCGGCTTAGGAATTTCCTGAGTTTGCTCAGCCCTAAGGTTCTTATTTATAGAATTCTTCAACTTGGCTTTTTGGTCATTTTTGAGCAACTTGCCTCTACAAAGATCTGATGCAAAGTTACTTGTGCTGCTTAGGGTTTGTTATCAGCTCATGAGCAGCCTTGGAACTTGGTTAGGTGACTCCTAACCTACTTGTGAGCTAGTTAGGTTTATTTAGTAGCTTAATTAGGCTTTAATCTTCACTAATCTTGATTAGGGTTTTATTTCTAATGATTAGAATTATTAAGTAATGTTAATTAGTACCTAATTGAAGTTTACTAACCAGGATTAGGTGTTAAGATAATCTAATTAGGGTTTAATTAGCTAATTAGGGTTTAGTTTATAAATTAGGGTTAGGGTTTTACTAATTAGGGTTAGGGTTTGTTAATCTAGGATTGTTAACCTAAATTTCTCACTAATCCTAACAAGCACGACAAAGCATTTTGTTAGTGTAAGCACAACCAAGCAACTTATCAAAATAATTTTACCGAAAAGTTCGATTACGGAATATTTTTTTTAAGCACGAGGTGTCAAGCACGACGTTTTTCGGACAAAAATTTATTTGGTCAAATTTTTCAAACAAAGTATATATTAACACATAACACATTCAGAACAGAGAAATTTTATTTATATAACTGGATTTTACACATACGAGTCTTATTAGGGTTTTGGGTTTTTACATTCAACCCCACTAATAAGAATTTCGTCCTCGAAATTGCTGTACAAGTTTAAGTTAATAATTGAGGATAATTCTCGTGCATTTTATCTTCAAGTTCCCATGTAGCTTCTTCAACGTTCTGATTCCTCCAGATTACTTTGACCGATGCTATCACTTTATTTCTCAGGACTTGCTCTTTACGGTCGACGATCTACACAGGTTCTTCTACATAATAAAGATCTTCTTCTATTTAGATTGGCTCATATTATATAACGTGTTTATAATCAGGTTTATATGGTCGTAATACGGACACATGAAACACATTATGAATATGATTTAACTCAGGAGGTAGTGCTATTTCATAAGCAACTTCACCAATCCTTCTCAAAATTTCAAAAGGTGCAATGAATCTCGGACTTAATTTTCCTTTCTTGCCAAAACGTATCTTGCCTTTCCAAGGAGATACTTTCAAGAATACGTGACTTCCTATGTTAAAGTTTTGTTGTGGACGATGTGGATCAACGTATTTTCTTTATCGATCTTGAGATGCTTGTAATCATTGATAAATAATTCTGATAGTTTCAGTTGTTTGTTGAATTATCTCAGGTCCTAACATTTGTCTTTCCCCGACTTCATCCTAACATAAAGGTGTTCTACACTTACGCCCATATAAAGTTCATAAGGTGGCATACCTATGCTAGCATGATAACTATTGTTATAGGCAAATTCGACTAAGGGTAACTGATCTTCCCAACTTCCTTTGAAGTCTATAATACAAGTTCTCAGCATATCCTCTAATATTTGTATGGTTCTCTCACTCTGTCCATCAATCTGAGGATGATAAGTTGTACTCAATCTTAGTTGTGTTCCTAAGTGTTTCTGAAGGCTTTTCCAAAAATTAAAAGTAAATCTTGGATCTCGATCTGATACTATGGAAACATGTACTCCATGCCTAGAGATAATTTCATTGATGTACAGTTTGGCAAGGTGATCTAGGTTATGAGTAATCTTAATAGGTAAAAAGTTAGCTGATTTTGTTAAATGATCAACTATTACCCAAATGGCATTATGGCCCATTTGTGTAGCTGGAAGACCAAGAACAAAATCCACAGTTATATGTTCCCACTTCCACTCAGGAATTGGTAAGGGTTGAAGTAAACCACTCAGCTTTTGATGCTCAGCCTTAACCCTTTGACACGTGAGACATTTACTTACCCATTCAACTATTTCTCTTTTCTTGTTCGACCACCAAAAGTGTCGACTAAAATCCTTATACATTTTTGTATTACAAGGATGTATGGAAAATTTAGAATTATGAGCTTCGTTTAAAATTTCATCTTTTAAAGCTTGGTCTAACGGAACCCAGATTCTATTTTCATACCTTATTATTCCATCCGTATCTATTCTAAATTTATTATACTTATCATGTGTTGAATTAGATTTAAACTTCTGACATTCTTCATCTTTCTCCTGTATCTCTTTAACTTTATTAAGTAGAGATGAAACTCCTTCTAAGATACACAATTTTTTTTTTGGGTAGAGGTAGTTGGACATTCCACCTCAATTTCTAAATTTTCAAAGTCTTTTATTAACCTATCATTGGTGGTTAATACATTAAATTTTTCTTGATTCTTTCTACTTAACGCATCAGCTACAACATTGGCTTTACCGGGATGATATAAGATTTCACAGTCAAAATCCTTTATCAGTTCTAACCATCGTCGTTGTCTTAAATTTAATTCCTTTTGTGTAAAAATATATTTCAGACTTTTATGATCTGTATATATCTCGCACTTCTCCCCGTACAAATAATGTCTCCAAATTTTTAGAGCAAAAACTACTGCGGCTAACTCTAGGTCATGAGTAGGATACCTCTTCTCATAATCTTTGAGTTGTCGTGATGCATAAGCTATCACTTTCCCATGTTGCATCAACACACACCCTAAACCTCTGTGTGATGCGTCACTATATACTACAAGGCCTCCTGTATCATCTGGTAAGGATAACACTGGAGCCATGCTCAGTCGCTTCTTCAACTCTTGGAAGCTTTCCTCACATTTATCTGTCCAGACGTATTTCACCGTCTTTCGAGTTAAATTGGTTAATGGGGTTGCTATTTTTGAAAAATCTTTTATAAACCGTCGATAATAACCCGCTAAACTAAGAAAACTTCGTACTTCTATTGGAGTTGTTGGTTGTTCCCAATTCACAACCGTTTCGATCTTAGTTGGATCTACAGATATTCCATTCTTATCAATTACGTGACCTAAAAATTGAACTCTCTTCAACCAGAATTCACACTTGGAAAACTTTGCATAAAGTTGTTCCTTTCATAATATCTCCAAAATGACTCTCAAGTGTTCAGTATGTTCTTCCCCTGTTTTCGAGTATACCAGAATATCGTCGATAAATAGTACAACAAATTTGTCCAAGCATGGTTTAAACACTCGATTCATTAAATCCATAAATGCTGCAGGTGCATTTGTTAATCCAAAAGACATTACAAGAAACTCATAATGTCCATAGCGTGTCCTAAACGCTGTTTTCGGCACATCTTCCTTTTTTACCTTTAATTGATGATAACCTGTTCTAAGGTCAATTTTTGAAAAATGTTCGGCCCCTTTTAATTGGTCAAACAAATCATCAATCCTTGGTATAGGATAATTATTTTTAATAGTTAATTTATTTAGCTCCCTATAGTCTATACATAGTCTCATAGTTCCATCCTTCTTCTTTACAAACAAAAATGGTGCTGTCCAGGGTGAAACACTAGGTTGTATATAATTTTTATCTAAGAGTTCTTGTAATTGTATATGTAAATCTTTTAGTTCTATAGATGCCATTCTGTACGGTGCCTTAGAAACTGGTGTCGTTCCCGATGCAAGATCAATAACGAACTCAATTTCCCTATCTGGAGGCAAACTTGGTAAGTCATCTGGAAATACATCGGGAAAATCCTTAACTATAGGTATTTGATCTAGTTTTACTCCTTCCTGTCGAGTATTAACTATATAGGCTAAATATCCTAAACAACCCTTTCTAAGTAATCTTTCTGCCTGAACTTTAGTCAAACATCGAGATTGCTTAGGTGAACAACTACTGTTGAACACTACCTTTGACTTCGAAGCAGTCAAAAGGTTTATACATTTTTGATGACAATCAATCATCGTGTTATGATTAACTAACCAATCCATTCCTAGAATTACATCAAATTCTCCCAACTGAATTGGTATCAAATCTACCTTAAAATTATGTCCTTTTATTACCACACTACAGTTTCTGTATATGGTCTTTCAGGGATTGGGAAAAATAGTTTTCAAAGAACAACTCTTTGAATCTATCCCAAGGAATATTTTCAGTTTTTACCCGACCTTTGGTTGATTCCCACCAATAATTAGCCTCACCCTTTAAGAAAAAGGTTGCAAAAGTTGTCTTTTGGTTATTATTAACATTGGTTACTAGGAAAAATTTCTCTATCTCAGAAATCCAAATTTGTGCATCTCTGAGTTACGATGTACCTTAAAACTCGTGTGGTCCAACTAATTTAAAGTCTTTAAAAGTGTGTGTTTTTTGGTTCACGTGTCTATTTACAACTCCTAGCATAAGGTCTACTAACTGCTGGGTAGAATTATCATCATTTATTTCTCTTTGGGGTCTTCTGGTTGGTGGCATGATTCTATATAAACTAATAAAATTCACACAAGAATTTGAGTAACACAACATATTGTTTATTTTATATATCATAATGGTATTACACAACAACTTCATAATTGAACATATTACTATCTTACAAAGTACTGATTACATTACAAACTTTGAATGCTTCTTTATTGTACTAATATAAAGTATTCAACCACCTATGCTACTCTCTAGAATTCATTGATATCATCAAAGGAATCCTGAATCATGTGACAAACCACATATTGATTGATGAGATAAGCCGTCTTCTTCTCCTCTACCGGATATCGAACTACACGGCGTTGCAAATCGTTAAAAGTATCTCGAACACCCAGAGATGTTTTAAGAAGCCTTGACTGAATTTCCTTTCTGCCCCTCTGTGCATGGTGCAGTTGTACTTTTAGTCGTTGACTATGTCCCCTCTCATGCTATAGCATTCCCTCAACTATATCAGCCCTAAACCTCATCTTATTACCATCATATTCTATTGTCTTCAGTAGTGATGCCATTGCCACATCATGCTCATCAATTCTCATTAACTGTCCTGCCACTGGATCCTCCTCTTCCTCAGCATCTAACAGTTGTTGATCATGAATCAATTTTTCATCTTCTGCATCATTGGCTATGTATGACTCTATTTGTGGTGGATTATTGGCTATTACCATTTCCTCAGCATTGGAGTTGGCCATCTATAAAAGAAAACTCCTTTAATACTGGTATAAAATTTTACACAACATAATAATTTTAATGTTATATTTTATATGTACTTTTAAAATTTTTACGGACTCGAAGACTATATACTAAGATTTCTCGTCCTTATATCTATAGCCTTAAAGCTTTGATACCAAAATTATAACACTCATGGTACTTTCAACCATAACACCTTACAAAGGTACCTATCAATTTGCCACCGACTCGCTCGGCGTCCCCTACGGAAAGTCTGGCTTTGGTGCATTCCCTTAAAGGGATGTCACCAGCAAAAGGCTCGGGGATTTTCGCAAATTCATGCTTATAGCTTTGATACCAAAATTGTAACGCCCCCATATCTATACTCCCACGGTATCTGATATGGTGCTTACTATGAATCGATATAATGCATTTAAATCTATACACCCATGGTATCTGATTATAAGATTACATTAAATAGAGGGACTATCAAATATAATTCCCATAGATCCAAAATTCACAGTATCCCATAATAGATGTAAATTCTCAAGAGAACTATTACTGTGTTTGGATACCCTCACTTGGATATATGAACTGTATCTGTGACTAGAGTCTATTTATCTGAAATTCAGAATATCAGTAATAACATGAACAGTCCATATTACTAATACCCTCACCTAGATGTATAGTCTATGCCAAACGAATTTATACTATCGTATCGATAGTAACTATCTATCCGAAATCCAGAGTATCAATAACAACATGAACAGTCCATGCTATTAATACCCTCACTCAGATAAATAGTTCCCAAGGATCTCAACTAGATTCGAAGAAGTTTAATTTTACATCTATATATGTAAGAAAACACGGTTGCAGAAAAAAAGATGTTATATATATATATATATCATAATATTAAGATTCTATTACATGATTCTCATAACGAGTTCTTATTATAAGGTATTCAAACAGACAAGAATATAATCTAATCTATGTAGGGATACTTCCTTTTATCTACTCCAGATGTTTCAGGATTACCATCTAAAACTGCAAAGGGAATAATTTGCAAGGGTGAGCTATGACATGCTCAACAAGTTTTGTATTTTATAACAATATAGGTGTCGACGTCGGGATTTTTGAGTGTCCCTTTTCGTTACTTGTTCTTTGGTGTTCTCATGTTAATGTGAGATTTGTTTGAAAAAATAAGTGTAAAAGGTCCAACATGTGTAATGTCGACGATTGGACTTTAAGAGTCGCCAGTTGGTGTATTTAACTGGTTGCACCAACTCAACCGAAAAGGCTTTCACATTGACCCAGTGATTTGACACTGCTAAACGGGTCTGTGAAACCGAGATTCATTTTGGGTCCGGGGGCTTGATTATGCGGAGGGAAGGTGTTAGGCACCCCCCGACATCCGTGTTACCACGGTGACCGCCACTTTTCAAAGAAATTATTATATGAATGTGTGGATCAATGTGCAATTGTTTGAAAGTAGTGCAAGGCCTCGTTCGCACCTATATACACAAGGTTTAAATTTTATAGAAAAAATTAGTTTTAACCAAGATATATCAACGAAGTTTTGTAAAAGAGGTTTTTCAAACCCTGCGCTCAATAGTAATTGAGGCCTTTGATACTTCCATTTTATTATTAAATGTCCGGCTTGTTTGCTTTTATTTTTGAGATGCGAAGCATTCTCGAGAAAATAATATACTGTAGCGATCTTAGAAAACCTCACGAATGCATAAATGACCATCCAAGAAAATTCAAACACTTGAAAATAATGTACAAGTCGCTTATAACTAAAAATGTCCATCATGGTAATCAGAATCTAGATTCAAGAAATCAACTCATGATCACATGATTCCTAGGCTCACATGATACTCGCAATTTGTATTGAAAAACAATGAAGCGATTATATATATAAAAGGTGTAAATATATATATCTGATACATGATCAACCACCACGAAAGCAACTCCATGGGGATCGGAAATGTAAATATATAAAAGCGAAAATATATATATATATATATATATATATATATATATATATATATATGACATGATCAACCGTCACGTAAGTAAACTCCAAAGTGGACGAAATATAAATAAAGTCAGTAAGCGATCAAACCGCCACGAAGTAAACTTTCTAGGCGTGACAAAATGTAAATAAAAGTTTGTAAAAGACCGTGAAGTAAACTCCAGTCCAGACAGAATGTAAATATATATATATATATATATATATATATATATATATATATATATATATATATATATATATATATATATATATATATATATATAAAAAGCGAAGAACGCATGACTGGATGTAAATCTGCACTATCGATATGTCCGACAAAGAATTATATATATATATATAAAAGCGATTTAAACGCATCAATGTAAAATCCGTGCTCATCGATGTGAGTCTAACCACGCTTTATATATATATAAAAGTAATTAAACGCTCCAGACTGAAGTCTAGGCCAAATCGAGGCATAACTCAATAATGTTAGTCCATATATATGAAATATATACATATATTAGTATATATATACAGACAGAAATGAAAATCACGGACCGAAGTCCGGGCAAACGCACACAACACAACTCCCAATGTGTATAAAAGTGTGTGTTATATGAGAAGAAGGCTTTATAAAATGTAAGAAGGCTTACAGTGGGCTTCCAAAGTAGACTTCTATGACTTTAAATGGATAAACACTCAGCTCCCGCCGGATAAAATATAGCTATATGTGAGCTAACTAGTGTTTAAAGAAGAGGAAACACTCAAAAGATGTGTATGCAGAGTAAAATGGACAGGGCTTCCTCGCCTTTTTCCTTCTCCCTCTCCTTTCAAATGGCTGACCCAAGCCTTGTATATATAGACAGATGGTTGCAGGTACACCTGCGGCAGCCGCAGTTGTACCTGCGGCTGGTCGTGGTGGATCCGAGCCTCGCGGGTCCCGTCATCTTGTAGTAGGTGCACTCTTGCACTGTAATGTCCGGTCAAAGTTGCAGAACTTCAATCTGAGCATCCAAATGAGGTATATCTGACCTTCTTTGGACTGCTGGTGTCGAGAGTTACGCAATGACATGGATTAGAGGTTGACGAAGTCAGGAAGAGGGGTCTATGCCCATGGTCTTCATGCTTCAAGTTCTATCCAAAGTACTGCCACACGTAATAGTCACTCGGGATTGTCATTCCTTGGCTCTTGTGGGACATTGTTGGATGTATGTATATATGAAGTGTTGAGACGATGTGACATTGTCGAAGGAACAAGATGACGTTTGACTCCTCGCCGGGGTTATCGCCAGTTTGAGTTGAAAGTAGACGTTGCTTTCGTGGTTACAAACCGAGATTGACTACTTGTTGGTATGCCACGATATCATCTTGTTGACGTGGAAAGATGACGTTGTGACTCCTCACCGGTGTTATCGCCAGTTTAAGCGGAAAGCAGATGTTGCTCAGGGTTATATCTGAGATTGGGCTACTTGTTTGTATGCCTCACTGTCATCTGGATTGAAGCTGATTGCATATGTGATACAAGCATTTTCGGGGTTATCGCCGGAACGCAATGGCATCCCTTGGGGCTATCACCAAGGATGGTGTTGCTACTCCCAGTGTTATCTCTGGGACTAGAACTGAACGTCATTGTGTTATCGCCGAGATAGAACTGTCCTCTCCGGTGTTGTTGCCAGTCTTTTGATCTGCATATCTCGGGGTTATCTCCGAGATCGGAAATGACATTCCCTATGTGTGTTCTGGGTTGACATGACGTTCCGGTTTGTGCTCCGGGTTAGAACTAAACTTCCGGTAGTATCCGAAATGGATGTAAGCTGTCTTCTAGGGTTATCTCCAAAAGACGAATCTACCCTCCTATAATTTTAGTAATAGGAGTGCAGAAAATTTCGAGTGTCTACAGATGCCCCTCTTTATCATATTCATGCAATGCAAGGCATGGATAAGATAAAGAATACTAGACACTTGAAATGCAAGCAAGATAAACATGATGCTATATGCAGCAACATGATGCAAATGTATGTAGAATGCGTGAATGATTTTCAGGTAATCCTACTGGGATGACAATCAGTGATGACTCGGACATGCGATCCAAGTTTCCAAGGATGTTGACATTGGGACTACCACCAAAGTCTTGAATCCTAGACACTGGCTTATACTCCATAGAGGTACCTCTTGTGTGGAAGAGATCTGTGGGGATAAGGCTTTATCTATTTGAGGATGTGTATAACATGTTCCCTCATACTTGTCGAATTCACCGCCAACAAGGTGTTGTCATTTGCCAGGTTACGACCTTCGTTGATGTGTGTATCACTGGATAGATCCCTGCTGGGCGTATTGTCAAGGCTGCTTGACCTTCATTGATGTATGTGTTAATGGTAGCATTATATTATAACCCTTGCTGGGCAAATTTGCTTCGATGGGTTTACTTGCCATCGGCTGATATGACGTCAAGGCTGCTTGACCTTCATTGATGTGTGTATCAATGGTTACATTGCGTTGTGACCCCCGCTGGGGATACGTAGAAGTTTGAAGGATGTGCGTTGTGACCCCCGTCGGGGATACGTAGATGCTTGATAACTTTGGCGTTGTAACCCCTGCCGGGGATACGTAGATGTTTGATAACTTCAGCGTTGTAACCCCCGCTGGGGAGTTTAGGGTTGTGACCCTACATATGATGGCATCGGACCTTTGTGGGGTATTACTGAGCATGGTTTGTAAAAGCTGAGCTCATTGGTATAGTATACCCTACATTCAGACAAATACCGTTGAGGCGACGGGAGTTTAACTTTGACCGACAAGAAACCAGGATTTCAGGCTAATCCGCTTAATCGCGTAGCATTTTTATTCCTGATTTGGCCTTTCCAGCTTATGAGACCTCCTTTGCAACTCTAACTAGAGCAAACCAGAGGTGTGGGATCCACATAGGGGGGCCGTAGGTGTACCTGCAGGAGCCGTAGGTTAGCCTGCAGCCAGCCGTTCCTATGTATAGGTGGCTGGTTGCTTTCATTAGTCATTTTCAAGTTACGCAGCGAAGGAAATCCGAGAGCTCTTCTTGATCTCTCGCCGAGTTCGGGCAACTTTTTGCATATTCTATCACCGCATGGCGCTCTTCATCATCCCGGTAACACATGCATGTATTTTTTTTTCCAATTTACATCTGTTGGAAAATGACTTATTGCATGAAATGCATTTAGACACATAATAGTGAATATGCATGCCGATATGACTTGATAAAAACATTCAACATAGCAAATGTTAGTATTAAACCATGTTTGAATATAATGATGTGAAAAAATTTGACTTTTGAAATACCAAATTGGCACCTTTTTATCGTCATTTCTTATCCTATATGAGGACAAATGAGTAAAGGTAGACAAGCAAAATAATTACAGTAATTAGACTACACTTACGAATTTTTTTACTACAATGTATTGATGCATACAGATGTATATATCGCATGTATAGGTGTCTGCTCTTGAATGGCCACCTAGTCATGCCTATGTGCATGTAGATAGTCCCATTTACAAAGGGGCTATGGCAAAATTTTTCCAAAATGTAGGTATTGGGTAGTCATGCATTTTTAACTCTACTATAGATGTATGTTAAAGCAATGCATACATGCATGTAATCATAGAATGCATTTTGAAAAGACTCCAGGTAAGAAATTATCACACCCTTTCTGAGGTAATTTGGAGACCTGCTGTCCAGATATCATGGATCCGGATCAGCCGAGTAGTTCCCACAGGACCACTTCTGGTGTACGGAGGAGGGCTTTTGAAGAGCCTCAAGACTGTTTCACATAGATGTTTCATCGTCATGGAGGCGGGCGGTGATACGTCCTATTCGGGTTGAAGTGCCGAATGTCGAGGACGAGGAGGAGGATGCACCGATTGAGGTTCCTGCTCCTGCTGTACGTGTCCCCCGTAGGGATTTGCCAGGTATTCAAGTGGCGAACCCAGATCTTCTAGGTGACTTGAGTAGGCATCCTTAAGTATACCTGCACGCAAAAGAGGTATGAAGTAAGATCTTTAATCTTCCTTATTTCTTATTGATGAGGAGTCAAGGAGTCTGATGTTGATCTGTATTTGATGTAGGTTTCTGGCTTCACACAGCCTTGAGGGAACTGGTTTAGCATCCACTCTATGTATCAGGCCTTGCATGATGACTACAAAGCGATCGTCCATGGTTGGGGATTTGGGAGGTTCTTCTCCATTCTACCCCATCGCTGTCCCTGGGGTTACCTCAGGGCATTGTCTGAGCGGTGGTTTCACCAGACTCAGTCACTGCATTTGCTGGACTGCGAGGTGATGATGACGCCGATGGATTGGCGGTTTATCACATGTATGGAGTTTAGAGGGGAGCCGGTGCCTTGTACGACGGATATCACCCCTACTGCCATCAGATCCTTGTTGGGAGTTCTGGTGGAGGTGCTCAAGGGCAGGACTGTTTGTATAGGTCCTTTGAGCGTAGATGCTATGAGTAGGCTGTTGAGTGAGCCCATACTCGATGATGTGAGAGTCAGGGATCACATTCTTCGGCGATTGTTCCTGATGATCATTAGGGGCTGCTTCATAGCAGATAACTCTTCTACGGTGTCCTTCGCTTTGATCAGCGCCACTCGACACGTGGACTATATAGGAGAGTATGATTGGGGTTCCTACACATTTGCCTACTTCCTCAGGGGAATGTGCATACGATCGTAGGGCTTAACTGAGGCATGGTTAGGATTCTACCCATTTCTGCTGGTGAGTGTTTCTCTTGTCTTTTCCCATGTATGGGTTAAGAGTGTTGATTGACAGCAGATGTTTGCCTTTGTGTTGGCAGTTTTGGGCCTATGAGAGGCTTCCTTGTTTGCGTCCTGTGAGCATGTTAGGTTTAGATACCTATCCACAAGGACGGAGATGGCATCATTCCATACTAGCGGAGGTCCCTATTGCTGAGGGTTTCACTCATTATCACCTACAGCTGGAGCTATTGACAACCGATGTCATCACATGGATTCCCTACTCTGGAGAGCATTTAGGAGTTGGCTTTGAGGATGGGTACCCGACTGGAGTAGAGTACGTCATTTCCACCCGCAGGATTCCTCTCTTCACAGATGGAGGATGGGAGCTCTATTTAGGAGAGCGGGCTATCAGGAGCACTACAGGAGAGATCCGTTTGCCGATCTTGCCTCCTGCCAGGCATTATTGGCTTGTTTCGTAGTCACCCGTCATTGACATCCCATTGATGGGGATTGACAGTTTACATTTTTAGAGGGCCCTCGTTTCTTAGGAGACGTTTCAAAGATTGGTGGATCCTCAGACGATTGGAGCTCGCACCCGCACCACATAGTTTATAGGGGATATGGTTCCAGGATCCGTGATGATGATGGATTGGCTAGCCTATGTCAGAGATCCGACTCATGTGACACAGATTGACAAACTAACTCGGCAGCTGGACCGATCACATCTTTTCATTCGCATTTGGGCGTAGATCCTGCAGAGGTAGATACTTTTTATCCTTCCACTCTCAAGGCCGGTCCCTCGTGACCCATATGGTTTTGCTTGCAAGCATCCTCCTTTGTATCGGCCGACATCCCCAGTAGATAGAGATCCAAGACTCGTGGAGGAGTTACATCGTGGATGCGAGATCGATGATGTAGACATCAATACTATTAACTTTTTTTGATGTATTTCTCGTTATCTCTTTTGATAGGCCTCTGTTAGCATCCGGGTAGCTTCGTCCCATTCTCGCTATATCTTTTGATAGGCCTCTATTGTATGTTGGGTATCTTCGCCCCATTTCCCTGTATTTTAGCTGTACAGAGATGTATTAGATGATGATATACTTAGGAATATATGTACAGTTTTCCATTCCCTATATCATATTGTCATCTATTGTATCATGCATGTTATTATGTTATGCATATGTATGTATGTCCAGAGATATTCAAAGATTGACCGGATGGTCTTATACACACGGCCTCGCATATATGTCTTCTTCGACGATTAGTCAGTATTGATCACACCTCGCACCATTTATGGTGGTAGCCTGTATCTTGCCATGGTATAATAGTATATCACCATCGACATATGGTGATCGTAGATGATTTGTTGCAAAAGATACTATGACCTTACCGATGTTTCGTGTTCCTCCGGATTTGTAGAGGGCATGCTAGAGCACCGGTGCCGAGACGGATGTATATGTATTCTCGATTTAGGACCCGTGAGTTGACTCTCTGTAGAGGAGTATACACGATTGATGATGTCAGGATGCACTCCTTGCGTGTATATGGTGACGGGAGACATGAGTAGAGATGGTTTATGACTCTCACGGGATTGAGGCGATAGTGGTGCGGTGATGAGATTACATCCGCCATGTTATATCCCAACGCTTTACGCTTGATAGGTTTGGCTCGAGGACGACTATGCCACGACATTCCGGATTTCACCACACCAGAGGATCATCATGCGTTGACGACAAGAGTAGATGTCTCGCTTCTGTCGATTATCATACGCCTACATGTCGCGGTACATGGATGAGCTAGATATCGTCGTCGCCATGGCAACGGCAGAGCTCTCGTGTGAGGGTCATACCATTATTCCGATGATCATTGCGAGACCTTGAGGTCAGCTACATATTGCTGGACTTATCCGGTAGGAGTATTCACATGTAGCTCGGTCTTGTTGTATGTGTGGTTTATGTCATACTTGAGACTGATTGGCACATTTAGACATCATGGCTTTTGTTTCACCTATGACATAGCCATGACGTATTCCTTCCAGTCCATGGAGTGTACAGATGCTGCATCTTGGTCCGCTTTTTTGGCAGGGATTAGAGATCCATTTGATATATTGCCGTGTTCAGGGCTCAGCTCACCCTACAGCTTCATTACTCATGCTCCGGGCATGGATTATCTCCCTCTGGCTGGATTGAGGGGCATGATCACTTACCACCCATCGCCATGTGTCGGGCTTGACCAGCCTCAGATTTTCATTCGTATGAGGGGGCAATGAGTCAAATGCTTTCGCATCACACCGCTTATTAGCGGAGATGATCCAGTTGTATGCTCGTTGGGATCAAATGAGAGTCTGCTAAGTTTTCTGTCAATCATCTAGGTTGTTCTGCAGAGTATTCCGCTTGGATGGAGAAAGAGACTGCATTGGCTGTGGCAGTATCCACAGTGCAGGAGATTTATTCTGACAATGAGGAGCCTATAGAGGAGGCTGTTATTCCCACCGATGATTTGACTGCTGGGCTACTAGCATTTGTGAGGATTTTCCCACCCCGAGTGCCACTATTACCCAGTATTACACAACATTTGGAGCAGAACTTACATCTGATGACCTATGATAGAGATCAGGCTAGGGCCGCGATGTTGAAAGCTCTTGATGAGAGAGATACTGCTCTTTTAGAGAGGGATGAGGCTAGATCAGCCATAGATGCATTTATTGGAGAGCGGGATGTGGCCATTGAAGATAGCACTTCCATTAGATCCTAGATGACTGTTAGTCTGGCCGACATGAGTGCTTACATTAATGAGCATTATGCCACCATGCAGTTAGCCTCTGATCTACTAGCTCGTGTAGATACCCTTGGGCAGGAGCTTGCAGTGCTTCCTCCGTCTTCGAGAGAGGATGCTATATTAGATCCGATAGTCCGCATACACACAGATCATGTAGATAGTTTTGTATTTTCCCCGCATGCATTAGGCTTAGCCATTTTGTCATGTACAAGATGTATGTATATATCAAACAAAGATTATATATGGCAGAAATATATTCTGATTCACTTCCCTTTTAGTTATGCCTTGATACTTGCTTGATGTTTGCTTGTTTCTCCAGGGCCTTGTGATCTTGATGCATTCTGAACTTATCCTTGATAGATGGACATTGAGACGTCGCAAGATCTCTTAGAATGAATCACTGATTTCTGTAAATCCCTACCATCTTTGGTGTCTTGGGAGTGGTATCTGTATGGAAAAGTGGAGAGGAGGGTAGTTTCTTCCTCTCTGAGATTGACCGTACCACAGATGGTTGCCAATAATTTTATTTGTGAGAAGCCTAGTTAATTCCATCTCTTATGGGTTGGCATTGCTCTTTGAGTCACGATCGCAACTTAGATGGTCACCGAATCTTCTATTTATGAGAAGAGGTTGGGTAATTCCATCCCTTTGATCTGAAACCAATAAAATAGGGCGAATTGAAGATTGATCCCAATCTTGCAGTGATAAGTATGTTGTTCGGTAGGGGTTAGATCAAGCACCATGAATGGTCACCACGTACTCCTATTGAAGAGGAGATTAAGTTCATGTAGTTCAACCTAGTGTAGGAGGTTCAAAAGTCAAGGCGGAAGGCAGATGGGTGTAGAAGTATTTTTGTTGTTTTTGTTTTTTTATAGAGAAAAGGTAGAAATGTTTTTGTTGTTTTTCTTTATTGTAACCAAGCCATATAGAATATGGTTGCCTACGTACCCCCAGATTTCAGGGAGATCAGGTCGACGTAGTTTGCCCCTCAGGACGAATTGAAGGCGAAGAGAAGCATAAATCACATGTGCAGGCTATACTGCGGGGAGAAGAAAGTTTAATCCCATAATGGGGATAAACTGCAAGTGTGGAAAAAGTCTGATCTCGTCTTCAGGATAAACTGCAGGTGTGAAAGGTTCAATCCAGTCTTCAGGATAATCGAAATTGAGAAAGGTTCAATCCCGTCTTCAGGATAACCGAAATTGTGAAAGGTTAAATCCCATCTTCAGGATAACCGAGGTTGGGAAAGGTTTGAATTGAGGTAAAACCAGGCTGCTGGCTTGAAGTGTATGTTTCCTTGAGGGGCAGAAGAGCATGTAAAAGAGGAAAGGGTTCAAAACCAGAATGACTGGTGATTTGATGATCAAAACAAGGATGTTTGTTTGATGGTAACTTCAGACATAGTATCGTTTCACGGTGTCTGAGTTGATAAGCTGTGGAAATTCATCGCCATCCACTTCCTGCAATTTGAGAGCACCTCCTGTCAATACTTCCTTGACAACAAATGGGCCTTCCCAGTTAGGAACGAATTTTCCCTTAGATTGATCTTGGTTGTCAATGATCTTCTTCAAAACCAAGTCATATTATTTGAATTGCCATAGTCGGACTTTTCTATTGTAGGATCGTGCGATCCTTTGTTGATATAACTGACCATGGAAGATTGTCGCGATTCTCCTTTTGTCTATCAGAGATAATTGGTGATACCTGTCTTGTACTCATAGGTCCTCATCCAACTGAGCATCCATCAATACTTTGAGGGATTCCATTTCCACTTCTATGGGGAGCATTTCTTCCATCCCATAAACTAATGAGTAGGGGGTTGCCCTAGTGGAAGTTCGCACGGAAGTTCTGTAGGCTAATAAAGTCAGAGGCTAGAGGTCAGGCCATCCTTTGTGGTTAGTGGACATTTTCTGCATGATCTTTTTGATGTTTTTATTAGCCGCTTCAACAACACCATTCATCTTTGGTCGGTAGATGATGGAGTTGAGGTGTTTGATGTGGAATTTTCTGCATAAATCCTCCATCATTTTGTTGTTGAGGTTCTTAGCATTTTCTAATATAATGACCTCTGGTTGTCCATATCGACAGATGACATTGTTTTTGATGAAATCAATGATAACTTCTTTAGTAACCTTGGGGAAGGAAGCTGTTTCTACCCATTTGGTGAAGTAGTCGATCATGGTGAATATGAATCAATGTCCATTACTGGCTTTGGGCTCGATGGGCCCGATCATGTCCATTCCCCACATTGAGAAGGGCCATGGCGAACTCATATTGTGGAGTTCCCTTGGAGGGGCGTGGATAACATTCCCATGAATCGCATTGATAGCACCTCTTGACGTGGTCATCACGATCCACTTTGAGTGTAAGCCAATAATGTCCTGCTCGAGAATTTTCTTGACAAGTAAGGGGCCGCTCATGTGTGTGCCACATACTCCACCATGGATCTCATCCATGAGTCTCTGAGCTTGGTCTTTGTCTAGACATCTGAGGAGACCTAATCCTGCATCTCTTTTGTAGAGTGCATCTCCGCCAGTAGAATTTCATCAAGCAAGTCGATGAATCCACCTCTTCTCGTTAGGCTCGCCTCGGTGGTGTAGATCCATCTCAGACATACTCCTTGATGTGTTGGTACCAAGGGTTATGGATGGAGGTAGCTCATCCGATACTTCTCCAATGTAATTCCCATAGATTGGGGCTTTTTGTAGAGCAAACGTGATGCTTGGCATGTCTTCCTTATCAGGTATGTAAACCAAGGAGGCCAACGTTGCTAATGCGTCTGCAAAATCATTCCTATTATGAGGAATGTGTAGAAAGGAGATTTCTTCAACTCAAAGCCATCTCAGAGAACTTGCCGATGGTAAGGCAGCAAATGTAATTCTTTGGTTTGATAGATTCCTGTGGATTGCTTGATTACCAATTCAGAATCCCCAAAGACAGTTAACCGCCTAATGCCCATTGAAGTGGAAAGTTTTAGCCCCATGATATAGCCTTCATACTCAGCTGTGTTGTTGGTGCTGACAAACTGCAATTTGATGGCAACAGGATACTGCTCCCCCGTACTGGATATTAGGATCGCTCTAGCTCCAGAGTCTTCTAAATTAACAGCCCCATCAAAATACATTTTCCACTCACGGCATGTATTGTACTGATGTTGTAACTGAACTGTCATGACCCCTTCATCGGGAAAGTACGTTTCTAAGGGTTTGTAATCCCTCAGAAAAGTGTGGCCGCTGATCCACAATTCCAACCTTTGATGATTTTTTGCATCATGTAGACGATGTAAAATTGTTGTAGGATCAACTGCCATCTGGACAGTCGATAATTCAGTATGGGTTTATTGAACACATACTTGAGAGGATCCACGCGGGATATGAGATGGGTTGTGTGACCATGGAGGTAATGCTATAACCTTATGGAAGCCCATGCTAAAGAACAACAAGTCTTCTCGATCAGAGTGTACTTGTGTTCACTGATGCTGAATCTTTTGTTGAGGTAATAAATAGCTCGTTCTTGGCCTCTATTGTCTTTTTACCCCAGTATGCAGCCCATAACATTGTCATTTATGGACAGGTACATGAACAGGGGAACATCATCCCTGGGAGGTACCAAAATAGGAGCGTTAATCAGTTGCTCTTTAATGGTGAAGAAGGCTTTTTGACACTCATCGTTCTATTTCATGGATGAGTTCTTCCTTAACAATTTGAAGATAGGCTCACAGGTTGCTGTGAGTTGAGAAATGAATCTGCTAATGAAGTTGATCCTTCCCAAAAATCCTTGTATTTCCTTTTCTGTCTGAGGAATGGGCTTTTCCTTGATGGCCTGGATTTTGGTAGGATCCAGCCTAATCCTTTGTGGTCGATTAGAAGCCTAGCAACTTGCTGGTCGACTTAACACTAAAGGCGACTTACTTGGCGAATCAACTTCAAGTTGTACTTACGCAACCTGTTGAAAAGCTTTTTAAGATGGTCTAAATGGTCATCCTCCTTCCGGGATTTTACAATGATGTCATCCACATAGATCTCTATCTCCTTGTGTATTAAATCATGGAAAAGAGCCATCATAGCTCGCTGATAGGTTGCCTCAACGTTGATGATGACGAATGACAACTATCTATAGCAAAAGGTTCCCCAAGGCGTGATGAAAGCAGTTTTCTCACGATCTTCCTCAGCGACCATAATTTGATTGTACCCCACAAAGCAATCAGCAAAGGAGTACATGCCGTATTGAGCAGTATTGTCAATAAGAATGTGGATAAAGGGCACGGGAAAGCTATCTTTAAGGCAAGCTTTGTTCAAATCCCAATAATCCACACAGACTCACACCTTTCCCCCTGGTTTAGGCATGAGAACAATGTTGGATATCCACTCCAGATATGTAGACACCATGATGATGCCAGCTTGAAATTATTTCACAATTTCTTATTTAACCTTTAAACTCCACTCAGGTTTCAATCGCCTAAGCTTTTGCCTGACTGGCTTGAATCCTTCTTTGATGGGACAGCGATGAAAACAATGTCAGTGGATAAACCCACCATGTCTTTATGAGACCATGCAAACACATCCTGGAATTGGGTTAATAGTGCAACCATGTCATTCTGCTGAGTTGTGGTAAGGTTTGAACCAATCTGGATTAGCTTAGGGTTGTCTAAGGTTCCAAGATTGAAAGGAGTGGTTTGATCAAGATTGGGTTTGGGTTTGTCTGTGACCCATTCCTTAATCTATTGAGGTGTCTCAATGTCCTCATAGATGTCCATCAAGTCTGAGTCTAACTTTGCATCAAAGTTACAGTCCTTGTGGAGAGAAGGTACCTCATCAGCAAGTATAGGTACATCTAAATTCAGAGTCCTGAAATAAAAGATGCTTTCACTTAATATATACAACTGTTTGATCATACAAAAGTGTTAGCATGTACGTGATAAAATAACTGCTAGTGCTGTAAAGGAAAGCAAACAATTAAAGTTATCTACAGGGCAGAGGGATTTTTTGCCCATTTTACCCTCGTCGACCAATGAATGGAGTGCTGCTCCAATTGTCGAGTGCAAAGTCCTGATGGACTGCAGTGATGGAAGGATTGTCATTGTCCTCTTTCTCCCGAATGATAACCATGACATCTGGGCAATCATCGTCTGGGGTGTATCTATTTGTATGTTCATCATGAACAATGACGCGAATGCCTGCCATCATCAAGGCAAGGTCATGTTTACGTTTTCGTTCCTTTTCTTCCACTTCGGGATCAGGAATCAGCACCTTTTTAGCTTTGATTGGCACTGGTTTCGGAAATAGCATAGCCATAGCATGGGCTGAAATCTTTACTAGAGATTGCATTAACTCATGAGGTAAAGGTATAGAAAATCGCCGTGCGGCGGAAGCTTGAGGAACCTGCTTGTGCTTATGAGGATTCCTATGTCTGGAACTAGAAGAATAGCCTAGCTCGGCTGTTCCAATTTGATTGGACAGTTGGATATGGTGCTTAATACCCTGTTGATCCTTACCAAGCCTTTGTCCAGGTTGATGACCCAATAACATCATTTCTTGAGTGGCCGACATAACCTCGGCATAAATCTTGGGTACGGGAAGTGGTGCCCCAATAGAATGGTATTGCGTGTTACTCCCTTCCAAAGTATGGAAATCGCCCAGCTTCAACTTCCTCGAATCAAGTTTATAACCGTAAAATTCCTTGTTCATGACAATCCGGCTCAACGTTGATAGTAACTAGACTATTATTGATGATGTATTTGAGTTGTTGATGTAGCGTGGAGGGAACAGCTCCAACCATGTGTATCCATGGTCTCCCCAATAACAGGTTGTATCCTGAGTCGATCTTGAGGACGTGGAAGGATACATTGAATGTATTTGGACCAATCTCAATTGGCAATTCAATCTTTTTGATAACATTTCATCGGGATCCATCAAAAGCTCGGATGACCGTATGGCTGCTTTGGATCCGCTTGAGATTGATATTCATCTTTACCAAGGTGACATAAGGACAGATATTCAGAGATGAGCCTCCATCTATCAATACTCCTGCTAGCATGTACCCGGAAGATAACACTGCGATGTGAAATAGCTTACAATGACCGGTCCCTTTGGGAGGTATATCGTCATCAGTGAAGGATATCACATTGTTGTTGAAAATGTGATCAGCCAAGTGTTGAAATTTTTCCACATCCACTGATTTTGGCAAGTAGGCTTCTTCTAAAACCTTCAACAAGATCTTCCGATGATCCTCAGAAGAGAAAACCAAATCCAGTATTGAAATCTGGTGTGGAGCTTCTCGCAAGCTTAAAACTACTTTGGCTTCATTATGACCCATAGTACAGAGGAATTTTTCAATCTTCTCCATGGGCAATTTCCCCTTTGCTTCGCAAGTAGGTTTGATAACCCGTTGAGGAAGGTACAATGGATTTTCTTTTGACACTATACCAGTAGTATAAGACGTGGATCCTTTAGCTTCTCCATAATTCCATGGAACTTTATGCAAGCTGACAACAGGATGTTGTGGTCTGCAAGGTAAAGGTATTGGCTCTGGTGCGACCACTTTCAAAGGATTGTCAGCTCCTTTGAGTTGAATTGGTTTTATGGGAAATACTTTGACAGTTTCATCATCCACTTCGGAGATAACTGCAATTGATCCCTTCCATTGAGTAGGGCATGCATTCCCACCCTTGAGTTACACAGTGTAATCATCTGCTATTTGCAAGACACTGCTATCAATAAGATTCTGAATAAGATGGCAGAGTGCCCAACATTCTTCTGTGCTGTGACCGCGAGAATGTGAATGATATTGACACATTTCATCTGGATTAAACCGCCCTGAGCGGGGATTGATTGGAGGGAGAAGGAATGTGATTCTTCCTTCATTGAACAACATTTGAAGTATCTCCTCCATAGACTGGCCCAGATAGGTGAATTTCCTTTGATTGGAAAAATCCCAACGGGCTTTAGCACTTGCTCGTTTTGCAACCTTATCCTCCATAGCTTCGCTTTCTGAAGGTGTTGATGGAGCATTTATAACAAATGGAAGGAGATAAACATGCTCCAGCCTGATTAATTGGCGTGTAACTTGATGCTGGTGGGTCACTAGTTCTGTCAATTGCTCAATTTATTTGCAAAGAGCTTTCATCTTTCATTCCATGGTAAATTGGAACTTTGCATAATCCCATTTGTCAACACTGTCTTCGATGGTTTGGGATGATTCGCCATTGGAACCTTGTAAAGTGCTCCAACTGATCATGTTGACCTCTTCTTCTTTGTGTTGAGGAAGAGGGTTGTCTTGCACATGAGGTTGATCTGGTTTGGTGACTACAATTTCACCATTGTCTATCAGATCCTGAATCTTATGTTTCAAGGCCCAACAATCTTGAGTATCATGTCCGGGTGCCCTACATGATAAACACACTCCGAAGTAGCATTAAAACCCCTCCCATTAGGGTTCAATGGGTGGAAGAAGATGTAGTTTTCTTCCGAGCAAAGAAGAGCAAGAATGTTCTCGAACGAATCCCCTAAGGGTGTGAACATTCGAGGTCGCTTTACTTCTCCACTTTTAGGCAATGGAGGGTTTGAAGATTGTGCTGAAAAGGGGAGTAGTTTCTCCTCTGCATAGGCATGCTTGGATTGCCTTTTTGTTCTTGTAGTATCAAGGAAACATCCTCCTCTTTCTTTTTATGGACCCTCCGGGGGTTGTTTCCATAAGATCTGGATTGGATGTGCTCAGCAATAGCTTTAAAAGCGGCTAGGTCTTGAATTTTACCAAACTTCAATCCCATTTCAGCCATCTCGCCGTGTTTGATCATTTCAGAAAATGGTTTGCCAATACCAGCTATAACTCTTTCATAGAAAGGAGCTTCTTGTACATCTATGAAGGTCATGACCATTTCTGATTATGTCATGGAAGGAATAACTTGAGCAGCAAGGCACCTCCACCTTTGAGCGTACTCTCTAAATGACTCATTAGACTGTTTCTTGACCTTGGTGATTTGGTAACAGTCAGGAGCCATCTGAGATTGAAAACTGTATTGAGTGAGGAAGGCGCGAGCCAGCTCTTCCCAGCTATGGATCTTAGAATTGTTTAATCTGGTATACCACGAAATCGGCTTCTCCCGGTCGGACTTTTCAAAATAATGCATTCTAAGCCTTTCATTTTCATAGAAGACCCGAAGTTCTCCAATGAACACCTTTAAATGTGTGTAGGGATCCCTAATCATTATACTTTTCAAAATCAGGGGTCTTAAATTTCTCTGGATAATGCACACCAGGAAATATGCAAAGGTCTACATATGAAACACTACCATGTGTTCCAATCCCTTTGAGAACGCGAATTGTTTCCTCCATTCAAGGACCTTTTTCCTAATGTCACCAAAGGTCCTGGGTCTCCTTTGAGATGGGTGCCTTCGTGGTCTTGGTTGGTTGTATCCAATCGATGTTCGAATTGTTTTTCCGCACCTTGAACTCCCCTTGTGTAGAGGATTCTCATGTAGTAGGTATCTTCGTAACTTTGAGTAGACTGGTGCAATTCTTTCAAGAGAACGACCAAGTCTCATGATTTTTACTCAATCCACAAATTCTTCTCGAGAAACATGATTAGACTGTTCGGAAGAGGACATGATTGGTTGTAGGCTCGCAACCTTCTTGGATTTTGACCGGGTAATAGGCCCAATTGCATCCCTACAAAAGACTTACTTAGTTTAGTCTTAGGGTAATATAAATGTTATCATAACATGTCCGTTTTAGGAATTTGTCCTGCAAAACGGGTTGTTAATTGATAACATGTCATGTATGCACAAATATTCTTCATATTTTCCATTACATATGGATGAACATGGAATAAAATTACAAGTAAATGCTTTTACAAGTAATAATTGAAAATGGAAAACATGAAGAAACTTTCCTCCACGTTTGGTTTATCAGAGGTTGACCTATCCTAGGGTTTCTCTCGGGCTTTTTGGCATGAAGGTTCCCAGAACATCGTAATTTACTTGATGGGAAGTTAATCTGGTCGCTCAACTAGAGCGAATCTGAGTGGTGCCTTTCCTGAGCCCTGGGGAATTATTCTTCCCACGAGTCCAAAGAATCAAACACCGATGATAGCCTCCTCGTGGAGGGACCACACAACATACATTCGGATACAACGTGTCTCACCGCTTATGCAAAATGATGACATGTGCGCGAAGCACTAATATCACGTATAGATATTTAGCAAAGGTAAATTAAAATGCATTCGCATACATTCATCGAAATGTCAATGCAACATTCACACACAAGCATATAATAATTTTGAAAAGCTTGTAATAATGGCTTAAGCCCTCTTCATCGAGTCCCCAAAGCAGAGTCGCCACCGCCGACGCTTCTGGATTTTTTGAGTGTCCTTTCGTTACTTGTTCTTTGGTGTTCTCATGTTAATGTGAGATTTGTTTGAAAAAACAAGTGAAAAAGTTCCAACATGTGTAATGTCGACGATTGGACTTTAAGAGTCGCCAGTTGGTGTATTTAAGTGGTTGCACCAACGGAACCGGAAAAGGCTTACACATTGACCCAGTGATTTGACACTGCTAAATGGGTCTGTGAAACCGAGATTCATTTTGGGTCCGGGGGCTTGATTATGCCGAGGGAAGGTGTTAGGCACCCCCCGACATCCGTGTTACCACGATGACCGCAACTTTTCAAAGAAATTATTATATGAATGTGTGTGTGTGTGTGTGTGGATTAATGTGCAATTGTTTGAAAGTAGTGCAACGCCTCGTTCGCACCTATATACATAAGGTTTGAATTTTATAGAAAAATTCAGTTTTAACCAAGATATATCAATGAAGTTTTGTAAAAGAGGTTTTTTAAACCCTGTGCTCAATAGTAATTGAGGCCTTTAATACTTCCATTTTATTATTAAATGTCCGGCTTGTTTGCTTTTATTTTCAAGATGCGAAACATTCTCGAGAAAATAATATACAGCAGTGCCGAAATCCTCACGGGCATGACAGTCATCCAAGGAAATTCAAACACCGTAAAATAATGTACAAGCTGCTTACAGCTGAAAAATATCCATCATGGGAACCGAATCTAGATTTAGTAAACTGAACCTGTGATCACATGATTACTAGGCTCACACGATACTGCAATTTGTATGGAAAGCAGTAAGCAGTTATATATATAAAAGCTGTAAATATATATACAAACATCAACCACCACGTAAGCAACTCCATGGGGATCGAAATATATATATATATATATATATATATATATATATATATATATATATATATATATGGATTAAGATCAACCGCCACGAAGTAAACTCCAAAGTGGGACAAATGTAAATAAAGTCAGAAAGCGATCAACTCACGTGAAGTAAATTCCAGTGTGACAAAATGTAAATAAAGTCGTAAAAGGCAAATGTAAAAAACCTGTGTCCTGACAGAATGTAAATATATATATATATATATATATATATATATATATATATATATATATATATATATATATATATATATATATAGCGAGTAAATGCAATTCTGATGTAAATCCGAGTGCTCATCGATATGTCCTGATAATATATATATATATATATATATATATATATATATAAGTAATTAAATGCTCTAGACCGAAGTCTAGGCTCAATCGAGGCATAACTTAATAATGTTAGTCCATATATATGAAATATATACATATATTAGTATATATATACAGACAAAAATGAAAACTACGGACCAAAGTCCGGGCAAACGCACACAACACGACTCTCAATGTGTATAACAGTGTGTGCTATATGAGAAGAAGGCTTTATAAAATGTAAGAAGGCTTACAGTGGACTGCCAAAGTAGACTTCTATGACTTTAAATGGATAAACACTCAGCTCTCGCTGGATAAAATATAGCTATATATGAGCTAACTATTGTTTAAAGAAGAGGAAACACTCAAAAGATGTGTATGCAGAGTAAAATGGACAGGGCTTCCTCGCCTTTTCCCTTCTCCCTCTCCTTTCAAATGGTCAACCCAAGCCTTCAGTATATATAGACAGATGGTTGCAGTACTATCGCTGCAACATGCAGCTTGTACCATGGTACGGTCGTGGTGGATCCGAGCCTCGCGGGTCCCGGCTATCTTGTAAGAGGGTGCACTTTACACCGTAATGTCCGCCAAACTGCGTAGAACTTCAACTGAGCATCCAAACGAGGTATATCCGACCTTCTTCTGATCGGCTTGGTGCCGAGAGTTACGCAATGACATGGATTAGAGGTTGACGAAGTCGGAAGAGGGGTCTATGCCCATGGTCTTCATGCTTCAAGTTCTATCCAAAGTACTGCCACACGTAATAGTCACTCGGGATTGTCATTCCTTGGCTCTTGTGGGACATTGTTGGATGTATGTATGTATGAAGTGTTGAGACGATGTGACATTGTCGGCGAACAAGATGACGCTTTGACTCCTCGCCGGTTATCGCCAGTTTGAGTTGAAAGTAGACGCTTGCTCGTGGTTACAAATTGAGATTGACTACTTGTTGGTATGCCACGATATCATCTTGTTGACGTGGAAAGATGACGTTGTGACTCCTCACCGGTGTTATCGCCAGTTTAAGCGGAAAGCAGATGTTGCTCAGGGTTATATCTGAGATTGGGCTACTTGTTTGTATGCCTCACCGCTATCCTGATTGAAGTCGATCAGCATATGTGATACAAGCATTTTCGGTTATCATTGAACTACAATGGCATCCTCGGGGCTATCACCAAGGATGGTGTTACACTCCAAAGTTGTTATCTTTGGGACTAGAATCGAACGTCATTGTGTTATCGCTTAGAGATAGAACTGCCCTCTCCGGTGTTGTTGCCAGCCTTTTTGATCTCGCATATCTCGGGGTTATTCCAGATCGGAAATGACATTCCCTATGTGTGTTCTCGGGTTGACACGACATTCCCGATTTGTGCTCCGGTTGAACTAAACTTCCTAGAGTATCCTAAATGGATGTAAGTCGCCTTCTGTGGTTATCTCCAAAGATTTAATCTACCCTCCTATAATTTTAGTAATAGAGGTGCAGAAAATTTCGAGTGTTCACAGATGCCCCTCTTTATCATATTCATGCAATGCAAGGCATGGATAGGATAAAGAATACTAGACACTTGAAATGCAAGCAAGATAAACATGATGCTATATGCAAAACGATGCAAATGTATGTAGAATGCATGAATGATTTTCGTAATCCCACCGATGACAATCAAGATGACTTCTGGACATGCGATCCAAGTTTCCAAGGATGTTGACATTGGGACTACCACCAAAGTCTTGAATCCTAGACAATCGGGCTTATACTCCATAGAGGTACCTCTTGTGTGGAAGAGATCTGTGGGGATAAGGCTTTATCTATTTGAGGATGTGTATAACATGTTCCCTCATACTGTCGGAGTTACTGCCAACAAGGTTGTCATTGCCAGGTTACCTGACCTTCGTTGATGTGTGTATCATCGATAGATCCTCGTTGGGCGATTGTCAAGGTCATTGACCTTCATTGATGTATGTGTTAATGGTAGCATTATATTATAACCCTTCTTTGGGCAAATTTGCTTCGATGGGTTTACTTGCCATCTATCGATATGACGTCAAGGTCGCTTGACCTTCATCGATGTGTGTATCAATGGTTACATTATATTGTGACTTCATACCGGGATACGAGAAGTTTGAAGGATGTGCGTTTCTGGCTCGATAATACGAGATGCTTGATAACTTTGGCGCTGTAACCCTACGGGGATACGTAGATGTTTGATAACTTCAACATAGTAACCAATGGGAGTTTAGGGTTGTGACCCTACATATGATGGCATCGCACCTTTGTGGGGTATTACTGAGCATGGTTTGTAAAAGCTGAGCTCATTGGTATAGTATACCCCACATTCAGACAAATACCGTTGAGGCGACGGGAGTTTAACTTTGACCGACAAGAAACCAGGATTTCAGGCTAATCCGCTTAATCGCATAGCATTTTTATTCCTGATTTGTCCTTTTCAGCTTGTGAGACCTCCTTTGCAACTCTAACTAGAGCAAACCAGAGGTGTGGGATCCACATAGGGGGCGTGGAATTGTACTCATGGGAGTCAGAGGTTAGCTTGGCAGCCAACAACCGCGCTTATGTATAGGTGGTCGTTACTTTCATTAGTCATTTTCAAGTTGCGCAGCGAAGGAAATTCGAGAGCTCTTCTTCAGATCTGCTGAGTTTGGGCAACTTTTTGCATATTCTATCACCGTACAAGCGTTCTTCACTGTCCTGGTAACACATGCATGTATTTTTTTCCAATTTCTGTCCGTTGGAAAATGACTTATTGCATGAAATGCATTTAGACACATAATAGTGAATATGCATGCTGATATGACTTGATAAAAAACATTCAACATAGCAAATGTTAGTATTAAACCATGCTGAATATAATGATGTGAAAAAATTTGACTTTTGAAACAGTCAAATTGGCACCTTTTACTGTCATTTCTTATCCTATATGAGGACAAATGAGTAAAGGTAGACAAGCAAAATAATTCTGGTAATTAGACTACACTTACGGATTTTTTACTACAATGTATTGATGCATACAGGATGTATATGACTGTGTATAGGTGTGCTACTGAATGGCCACCTAGTCATGCCTATGTGCATGTAGATAGTCCCATTTACAAAGGGGCTATGGCAAAATTTTTCCAAAATGTAGGTATTGGGTAGTCATGCATTTTTAACTCTACTATAGATGTATGTTAAAGCAATGCATACATGCATGTAATCATAGAATGCATTTTGAAAAGACTCCAGGTAAGAAATTATCACACCCTTTTTTGAGGTAATTTGGAGACCTGCTGTCCAGATATCATGGATCTGGATCAGCCGAGTAGTTCCCACAGGACCACTTCTGGTGTACGGAGGAGGGCTTTTGAAGAGCCTCAGCACCGTTCTGTTAGACAGCCTCATCGCTTGGTGGAGGCGGTGATACGTCCTATTCGGGTTGAAGTGCCGAATGTCGAGGACGAGGAGGAGGATGCACCGATTGAGGTTCCCGCCCCTGGCCAGACGTGTCCCTGGGAATTGCCAGTATTCAAGTGGCGAACCTGCATCTTCTAGGTGACTTGAGTAGGCATCCTTAAGTATACCTGCACGCAAAAGAGGTATGAAGTAAGATCTTTAATCTTCCTTATTTCTTATTGATGAGGAGTCAAGGAGTCGATGTTGATCTGCATTTGATGTAGGTTTCGCTTCACACACCTTTGAGGGAACCGGTTTAGCATCCACTCTATGTATCGCCTTGCATGATGACTACAAAGCGATCGTCCCCATTGTCAGATTCGGAGGTTCTTCTCCATTCTACCCCGTCATTGTCCTCGGGTTACCTCGTGGCATTGTCTCGAGCGGTGGTTTCACCTGCACTCGACCATCGATTTGGTTGGATCATGAGGTGATGATGATGACTGGATGGATTGGCGGTTTATCACATGTATGGAGTTTAGAGGGGAGCCGATGCCTTGTACGACGGATATCACCCCTACTGCCATCAGATCCTTGTTGGGAGTTCCGTGGAGGTGCTCTTCGGCGTGGACTGCTTGTAGAGGTCCTTGCGTGAGATGCTATGAAAGCCGCTTGAGTGAGCCCATACTGATGATGTGAGAGTCGTGGATCACATTCTTCTACGATTGTTCTCGATGATCATTAGGGGTCGCCATGCGATAACTCTTCTATGGTGTCTTTTGCTTTGATCAGCGCCACTCGACACGTGGACTATATAGGAGAGTATGATTGGGGTTCCTACACATTTGCCTACTTCCTCAGGGGAATGTGCATACGATCGTAGGGCTTAACTGAGGCATGGTTAGGATTCTACCCATTTCTGCTGGTGAGTGTTTCTCTTGTCTTTTCCCATGTATGGGTTAAGAGTGTTGATTGACAAGATGGCAGCTTATATGTATAAAAGTCAGAATATATATATATATAGACATGATCAACCACCACGGCAAGCAACTCCATGGGGATCGAAATGTAAATATATAAAAGCGTATATATATATATATATATATATATATGGATGATGATCAACCGCCACGAAGTAAACTCCAAAGTGACGAAATGTAAATAAAGTTTAAAAGCGATCAATCGCCACGGCAAGTAAACTCTAGTGTGACAAAATGTAAATAAAATTTGTAAAAGACCGTGAAGTAAACTCCAGTCAGACAGAATGTAAATATATATATATATATATATATATATATATGTACAAATATATATATAAAAGCAAGAAACGACCGGATGTAAATCCAGCACTCATCTGATATGTCCGATAATTATTATATATATATATATATATATATATATATATATATATATATATATATATATATATATATATAAAAAAGCGATATTTAAACGCATCTAATGTAAAATCCAGTGCTCATCGTATGTAGTCTAACCACAGCTTTATATATATATAAAAGTAATTAAACGCCTCCGCATCAAGTCTAGGCTCAATCGAGGCATAACTCAATAATGTTAGTCCATATATATGAAATATATACATATATTAGTATATATATACGTATGTAATGAAAATCACGGATCAAGTCCGGCAAACGCACACAACACAACTCCCAATGTGTATAAAAGTGTGTGTTATATGAGAAGAAGGCTTTTATAAAATGTAAGAAGGCTTACAAAGGGCTTCCAAAGTAGACTTCTATGACTTTAAATGGATAAACACTCAGCTCCCATGGATAAAATATAGCTATATGTGAGCTAACTAGTGTTTAAAGAAGAGGAAACACTCAAAAAGATGTGTATGCAGAGTAAAATGGACAGGCTTCCTCGCTTTTTTTCTTCTCCTCTCCTTTCAAATGGTCACCCAAGCCTTGTATATATATAGACGGATGGTCATTGGTACATTTCAAGTGAATATGATTAAAGCTTGTACTCACAATGGTCGTGTGTAAAGTATATTATATCAACAACATATCAAGATAAAAATCTTGTTTAATGAATAAACAGGTTTAAGAAATTTGCATAATGAAAAAATATAAGTTAAGGGTTTAGGAAACTTGCGAAAGTAATAACTTGGGTATATGAAACTTGCGAAAGTAATAACTTGGGTATAAGAAACTTGCCTGAGCGTAGATCAGTCAAGTTATGCTATTCAATCGTTAATAAATACCTACGATGTTCATATATATAAATCTAACATGTTAATATTGACAACAATACTCAATTATAACATTTATATAATATCGGGTTAGATTAATAGGGTTTGGGGTTTAATACCTTTGATAAATGGACTAAGTTTTATTTAAGAAAAAATTTAATTATCCTTAATAATAATTTAAAGTATTTAAAACATTTATTTATCTTTTAAATGATTTTTAAATCATTTATTTCTATTTTAAGTAATTAGTATTTACTTAAAATTTTACAAAATATTGATTATTATTATTAAATAATTTATATTCATTTATTATACTTTTATATCAATAATAATATTTTTCCATAATTATTTAGTATTTATAAATAATTATTCTAATTTCTTTATTAATAAGTTAATTATTAATAATATCAAAATAATATAAAATAATTATTGAATTTATGTAAAAATATCGAATTTAATTATAATAATTTAATATAATTTTAAAACTATTTTTATATTTATTTATTAATTATTTCTAATTTCTTTAATTTATTTTCTTTAGAAAAATAATTTTTGTGTCTCTGTCGTTAAGGCCCTTCAAAGGATGTAAAGTGTCATCAGTAGGTGTTCTTGAGTTTTTGAGCAACAGTTTGGTCATGGTCGAGTAACTAGTTTGACCACTAATTAAAATGCTACTGATAATGATTTTTGGTTTGTTTAAGAGTTGATGTTGTAGTACTAATACGAGTGTAACATGAAACAAATTTTAGGCTTTAACTTATATATAACAAGAAGTTATAGAGGCTCAAAGTCACCGTCGAGTCGTTTTGAGTTTCCGGGTAACCTGAGCAAAGAGTCATGGCTCAATCACGATTTTGTGGCTTAAATATCTTTGATTCTTATGTATTAGATGTGTGTTGTGTTTGTTGTAATATGTAGTATATATGTCGTGGTAAATATATATAACATTAACATGAACAAAGCATAACTCTAAGGTCTCTAATTATGTCGGTCAAAGTACGTACCAAACGTTTTTTTTCATGTTCTTCAGTTTTCTGGAAAACCTAGAAAACTTGGTCAAGCTTGGTCAATGGATTTTGACCATTAATTCTAGTAAACCTATACGTTGTTTGTTCAATTTAAGATCATAGATATGTAGTATATATAATAGGGTATTAATCTATAACAAAAACTTACAAAAATAACAAATGAAGATGATAAATATAGGTTGGTCAAAGTAGCTTGCTCGATTATTCTTGAGTTTTCTCGGGTAACCTGTAAAACCGCAATTCGTGAACTACCAACCCACTTCGATCGCTTATAACTTGAAATCTATGGTTCAAATGAACATGTTTTCTTTTCCAGATTAAGACCTACTAACATGCTACAAATACCAAACAATTAATTTTAACCAAAACATAAACACATATGAATCTATAGTACCCGACATTCGATCGTCGACTTAGTTTTTCAAAATTTCCAGATTTCTTAAAACACTTATTTAAGGCATCTAGATGTTATGAAAACATGTTCTACCAATCTAACATACTTTCTAACATACTAATACATAATTCTAAACATATAAACAACAAATCTAATATAGGATCAAAGAGCTAATTATGAACTAGGGTTTGTACCTTTTCTTGAATGATTTTTGATTCTAGCTTCTGATTTTATTGCTGCTATCACCCAGGCTTGATTTGGTAAGTTTATAAGTGTATCTAGGCTTAGAAATTTCGTGAGTTTGCTCAGCCCTAAGGTTCCTATTTATAGAATTCTTCAACTTGGCTTTTTGGTCATTTTTGAGCAACTTGACTCTACAAAGATCTGATGCAAAGTTACTTGTGCTGCTTAGGGTTTGTTATCAGCTCATGAATAGCCTTGGAACTTGGTTGGGTGACTCCTAACCTACTTGTGAGCTAGTTAGGTTTATTTAGTAGCTTAATTATGCTTTAATCTTCACTAATCTTGATTAGGATTTTGTTTATAATGATTAGAATTGTTAAGTAATGTTAATTAGTACCTAATTGAAGTTTACTAACCAGGATTAGGTGTTAAGATAATCCAATTAGGGTTTAATTAGCTAATTAGGGTTTAGTTTATAAATTAGGGTTAGGGTTTTGCTAATTAGGGTTAGGATTAGTTAATCTAGGATTGTTAACCTAAATTTCTCATTAATCCTAACAAGCACGACAAAGCGTTTTGTCAATGTAATCACGACAAAGAAACTTGTTAAAATAATTTTACCCAAAAGTCCGATTGCGGGAAAAAAAAAAATTTAAGCACGAGGTGTTAAGCACGACGTTTTTCAGACAAAAATTTATTTGGTCAAATTTGTCAAACAAAGTCTATATTAACACATAACACATTCAGAACGGAGAAATTTTATTTATATAACGGGATTTTACACATACGAGTCTTATTAGGGTTTTGGGTTTTTACATGTATGTCCGGACTTCAGTCCGTGGTTTTCATTTCTGTTTGTATATATATACTTATATATGTATATATTTATATATGAGAAATATCACTGAAATGATAAACCTGAAATGGATTGAGAAATATCATACGTATCATGCTTTTATATATATATATATATATATATATATATATATATATATCTTTTCTTTTCTACATTTCTATCAGGCCTGGAGTTTACTTCGTGGTCTTTTACTGCTTTATTTACATTTTATCCTTTACCTTGAGTTTACTTAAGTGATTTACTTGATCATTTTTACTTTCTTTACATTTAGTCCCGCTTTGGAGTTTACTTGCGTATGTTGATCGCATTTATTGAATTATTTACATTTCTAATCCCCCATGGAGGTGCTTCGTGGTGGTTGATCATCTCTCTCTCTCTCTCTCTCTATATATATATATATATATTTACCACTTTTATATATTTACATTTCCGATCCCCCATGGAGGTGCTTCGTGGTGGTTGATCATGTCTATATATATATATATATATATATATATATATATATATATATTTACGCTTTTTATATATATAATCGCTCATCGCTTTTCATATAAACTGCGACATCATGTGAGCCTAGGAATTATGTGATCACAAATTTAGTCCACTGAATCTAGATTCGGTTCCCGTGATGGACATTTTCAGCTGTAAGTAGCTTGTAAATTATTCACGGTGTTTGAATTTCCTTAGATGATCACATGCCCATGAGGAGTTCTAAGACCGCTATATATTACTTTCTCGAAGATGCTTTGCATCTCGAAAATAAAAGCAAACAAGCCGAACATTTAATAATAAAATGGAAGTATGAAAAGGTCTCAATTACTATTGGGCACAGGGTTTGAAAAACCTCTTTTACAAAACTTCACTGCTATATCATGTTTAAAACTGAAATTTCCATATAAATTCAAACCCTTTGTATATAGGTGCGAACGAGGCCTTGCACTACTTCCAAATAAATTGCTCATTGATCCACACACACACACACATATTCATATAATAGTTTCTTGAAAAGTGGTGATCACCGTAGAAACATGGATGTCTAAATGTGCTAACATTTCCTCCGCATAATCAAGCCCCCAAACCCAAATGAATCTTGATTTTATAGACCCATTTAGCAGTATCACATCACTGGGTCAATGTGCAAACCTTTTCTCGATTGCATTGGTATAACCAGTTAAAAACATCAACTGGCGACTCTTACAGTCAAATCATTGGCATGATACATATCAGACCTTTTTCACTTGTTTTTTCAAACAAATCTCACATAACATGAGAACACCAAAGAACAAGAATAGAAAAGGGACAAATAAAAATCCCGATGTCGACAATCGGCACTGTGTTGGCACTGAAAGTAGTATGGACACAAGCCAATCATGTTTGATGATAAAGCATATATTGTGTAATAATCTTATTTATTTATTAATAAAAGAATTGTTTAATTAAAGGCTTTTAATTTATCTACATGGTGATGTTTTATAATATGTGATAAACCCATAGTTTTGAGCAATGCTTTTAGAATCATGATGATGATCATGCTAATGAGATCTAAATTCTTAGATAACTTAAAACTAAAATGTTCTCAATCAATAGATTACTAAAAAGAGGATCAGTGAATCCGGATAGATTGGTACATACGTTGCTTGCTCATTGGATGAGGATGATTGATCTTATATTTATTTGTGTGGAGATACTAAAGCAAGTATGTAGGTGCTTATTGGAGATAAGTTCACTGAACGTGGCTCGCTAAGGAATACCTAATGGAGTTTTTGTTAGTTTCTGGAGGCACACAAGTTATTTAGAAGGGGGGTTGAATATATATTTTAGATTTTCTTTTGAAAGAGTAACTTATCAGTTTTGTTAATTACAAAAATATTAACTTAGCACATCGGAGTATATGATTTAGTTATCCCCCTTAAGATAAAAACAAGGTTATAAATCAAAGCAATTATGATAGATATAACAGTTAAAGAGACTGAAAGTAAATGACACATTATTTTTAAGTGGTTCAGAGAACTCAAGACTCTTAGTTCACTCTTCTACTTCATGAGTAAGAAATCCACTAAGGATGTTGGTACAATCTTTAAATCACTGAGATTCCTTTAAGACTAGCAGTCTTGGAAAGCTAGTTCACAAAGAACTCTTTAAGCCCAACAGACTTGGAACATTAGTACACTAAGTACTCTTCAAACCTCAAGCAGGTTTGGCAGCTCTATAATGAGTGTAGTTGAGGTTGTTGTTGTTGTACTACTAAGTTGCCTTAAGCCCAAGTTCTAATAAACTTAGTAGCGAAGCAAGATATGGCTGAATCGTGGAGTGTAGATTTGTCAGATGATTTGTGATCTTTTTTGTTCTTATTTCTTGCTTATCTGACATCTTCAATCTAATGGCCTTATATAGAAGCCTTTGAAATCTTCCCGTTGAGAGGCTTCTGTTAGTTCCCAGAGGCACAATAGTTATCTAGAAGGGGGGGGGGGGGTTGAATAGATATTTTTAAAAATTTCTTTTTCAAAATACTTGTCAGATTTGTTAATAAATTAACCACAGCGGAATATAAGATTTGTTTGTTCCCCTTTAAGATAAACTAAGTTAATAGGTGATAAGCAGTTATGAAAGATATAGCAGTTATAACAAGAATATGAAAGACATAGTGTTTTTAAGTGGTTCAGAGCACTCAAGGGTCCTAGTCCACTCTTCTACTCCTCGAATAAAAAATCCACTAAGGATATCTTTACAATCTTTAAATAACTTAGATTCCTTCAAGACCAGCAGTCTTTGAACTTCTTAGTTCACTTAGAACTCTTTAAATCCAACAGACTTGGAATACACTTGATGAGAGTTGAGTTCTTGGGTAGTGTTACTTAGTTGCTGTTAAGCATATGTTCAAAAGAACTAAGTAGCTGAGCAAGCTTTCTTTCTTAATTGTAGAGTTGAGCGTTAAGTGTTCTTCAGCTTTTGTTGTGTTCTTGCTTGTTTGCATCTGTGTCTGATGATCATTTGAAATATGTTTGTTTGAAGGCGTCCGTTGAAGCATTAAATGCATCAGACATTTTTGAACACTGATGGTGACTTCCTGAAAATTTGCTGTTCAGCAGTTTGACTCACTGACATGGTAGACTGCTATCTCACCTAACACCTGAAAAACTTTTTTTTACCAGGCATGTAGTCCTTTTCCTTAGCTTTTTCAATATGCTTCTTTGATACATACTAAGGATGAGTATTGGGATTCCCAAAAGTCTCAATGTCTATAATCCATTCTTCATTTGTAGTATTTTATTCTTTAGCTAATGGACAAGGCTCGATGCTTTTGATGCTGACAGGAGATACACTACGATCATGATCACAGAGTCTTGTCATATTCGTGCTTGATTTAGCCAGATAGAAGAGAACACTACGATTTCTCTTAAGCACTGGTAGACTACGATCTTTACCTTGCTTGTTTTTGCAGATTCTATGCTTCCGAGAGTAGACTACGATTCTTGACTTGGCTCGGCAGACACTTGGACTAACTCTACGATTCTAAGTGAAGCCCTCCAAAGCAGACTACGATTCTGCCTTGGCTTTTGCAATCCCTCGGCTGGCTCGACAGACTACAATTCTGTTGATGCCTATCTATTACATCTCAAAATAGATCAACCTAACATATTTGATCTTTTCATCTATACATTCATTTATAGAGTGATAAACATTAAGCATAGATCAACCTGATAATTTTGATCTTTCACCTAAGTCCTTGTACATATGTTCTTTGAAGGACTTTGTACATAAGTATGTTTATTTACTTTCAACATCAAATTTGAATATGCAATTCCCAATAATCTCCCCCTATTTGATGTTGACATAACCAAGGATATTTGTATCATAATCGTCAATTTCTAAATACAGGATGTTAGAAAGTAAATATGACTTGGTGTTTTAGTGAGCAGCTGAAATCTCTAGAGAATAAGCATGAATTTATTGATGTTTGTAAAAATAGATATTACAATAAAGCATAATTACATCTATAAGAAATAAATTTCAACTTATCTCTACTTCTTCTACCTTTTGCTTCTTGGAGGATTGGCATACTCTGTAGCTCTCCTTCTGTTGGATTCATCTCTCCATGCAATGTCTTCCATCTCACTTTGACTTAGCCATTCTCCATGATCATGTCTGTTCATAGAGGCAAGATCTCCAATTGACATGTTTAGGCTAGTAGAAGTTACTCCTTGTGAGCTAGGAGATGGCCCTTGACTCCTTAGCGGTTGCGCCATGAGAATTGGTTGGCGCTGCTGCTGTTCAGGTCATGGAGTCTGATAGTGAGGTTGTCTTGTGGGAGGACTCCATGAAGATTAAGCAATTTTTTTCCTCTTCCTTTGCCTTTCTCTCCTTCCCCTTTATTCTCCCCTTTTATGTCAGCATCAAGGGTTCGAATGTCGTTTGCCAAACGATTCATGCCTTGAATAAGTTCGTTAAGCTGATTCCTGAATTGAGTAATGTCTTCACGATTTTCTTTAACCAGAGAGTGAGTTTGAGGGTTTTGCTTTTGTAGAATGGCCAAGATAGTGTCTGTTTGTTATATCTGACTCATAGAGTAATCTTTGAATTCTTGAATGGAAGATCATAGGCTTGAGAGACTTTTTATAAAAAGTTTGTTTTGAGTTTCCTGAGTCTTCTGCAGAAGGATAACTGTTTCCTTGTGCTTCTGGGCAGACTAAAAGTGAATTTGATCCCTTTCATTAATTCTGTGGATCATTTCCTTGATGATATCCCTAATCTTATTTATGAGCTCAGAACTCAGATTGCTGGGAAGGGTGTTGGCAGCATCTATCAAGTGGTTTAACCTTGTATGAACAAGAAGAGAGTGAGTTTTAAGATATTCTTGAATATCTGTAGTCACTTTCTGTTATGCATTAGACAGCTCAGATTTGGTGGGAAGATCTGATAGAAGCTCTAATATTTGCTGGGTACCTGGAGGAGAGACTCTTGTATTTTGGTTTTGCAGGTTTGAGAGAGCAAGAGCAAGATCAAAATAATTGTTGGTTGAGGAGGAAAGAATGTCTGAAGGAGGTTCAGGTATGGGGGTTTTAGTTGTAGGAGGAGAGGCTATTGAAGTTGGTGAAGTAGGTGACTCTACGATTTGAGTATGAGCGATATTGGTAGAGTGAAAAATGGTTGAAGACTGTATTAATATGAAGTTAGGCATATTTAATTCATCAGTTACAGAATGTTAGGATTTTATAGCTGGAAATTGGTTTAGTGGATGAAGAGTCACTTCTAACCATCTTGGCAATTCATAGAATTAGTTGAAGTTTGATGGAGGAAAATGATTAACTCTGAAAGAGATGAGAATTGGTTGTACCTCACGCACAACTGCTGAAGAAGGATGGTTAGTGATCAGCTTCTGGGCAAAAGTGAGGTTGCTTGGGAATCCATGAGCTAGCACTGAGATTACTGGATAAGCTTTGAAGGTCCAGAAAATGTGATCCCAGGAGTTGAGAATTAGGGCTTTGTGATAGGACATCATTGGTAAGTAGGAGAATAACTGATTATAGTTGGCTCTCCTATATCCATCCCAACCGACTGCAATAATCTCAACTTCGTCATCTTCTTTTTCTTCCTCCCGGTCTTCACTTTCTTCATTTGAAACTTCTACCACATCAATTATCTCCTCAGTTCTTTTTTGTTCTTTTGCCCTCTCCACCTCCATAGCTTCAACCCTCTCAATTTTCACAGTTTTAGAGGTTAAGATCTCTTAAGGAACTGAGGGAGGTTCATGATCATTTCTTTGTAGCTCCTCCTAAGCTGCAACCTTCTCTGACATAGGGATGTCGCAAGGCTCCCCTTTAATGTGATCATCTATCTGTTCCAGTTCTTCAGGAAGCTCCCCCTCAGTTGGAGTGCTTACTTGTTCAGGGACTTCGAGAGGCTCACCTTCAATCTGATAATTCATTTGTTCTTCAGGTAGCTCCTCCTCAGCTAGATCACTTATTAGTATAGGGGCTTCAAGAAGCTCCTTTTCGGTAGCTATTTTACTTTCTTCTTCCTTCAAGGCTTTCTCATTATCAAGAACATATTTATTGACAAGATTTCTTTTTGTTCTTCTGGGCTTAGCCACAGCCTTAGTGCTTTCTTCAGCTTCAGCTTTGTCAATTGGTTCGGGCTGAGATATTGTTGCAGCATCTACCTCTGCTGGGTTGGAAAGTCTGGACTCTACGATCGGTAGTGACTCTACGATCAAGATGACTGAAGACTTATTTGATTTATGGTTATGTTTTCCCTTCTTAAGCAGCTAAGAGATGGTGGATTTGTCTTCTTCCTCTTCAGACTGCTGCTTCTTCTTCATTTCTTCTAGAATTTCAGTGCTCGAACTCTCTTGATGCACATTAGTGGTTAAGCCTTGAGGCTCTTCTGTTGATTGAACATTCACTTTTCTCTTACCTTTGCTTTTTCTGGTCAAAGCCATGGGTTCCTTTTGATTGACTTCTCCTTCTTCTTCGACTTCTTTCACAACTGACATGCTTCCTAGTAGCCTAGATATCTTTTCTCCCCCAGTCCTTCCACTGGATTCAGATATCATCCTTACGTTTTCTGCAGGGTTTCTTTTCCAGTTTTGAAACAACTGCTGTGTTTTTCTTCTGTTGGGGTTGATGGGTTCTCCTTCCTTGTCTTCAATTTTGTCACCTAAAGCAGATTATAGGATTATGCTTATGTACCTCCCATATAGCATTTTTCCAGAGTTCTTTGTCTTCTTTGAGTTGAACATCCATTTCCCGATCCAATCTATGAGCAAAGCCCCATAGTTGAGTTGAATTTTGAAACAGATTGCTGTCATGAGTTTCAGTTAGACCTCGTTCACAGAATCGTGGACTGAACTTTTGCAGCATATGTATTTTCCAACAATGTCAGCCAAAAATTCATACTTCTGGGGAAACTCTTTCTTCTTGTAGCCCTTGACACTCCGAGACTTCGTGTGGTGCATCTTCTTTAGACCTTCGTGAAAGTCGATGACACTCATAGATGAGATTCCCTTTTGTTTTAAAACCTAGGGCTAGGTTTATATCTTCGGCTTTGAGTCTAATCTGCTATCCCTTGACTCTTGTAGTAAAAATGTTATCTTCAAAGACTCCATTGTTGTAGAATTCTTTCACCAGGAAGGAAATGTTATCCTTCTTGGTGAAATGGCCAACCTCTTAGACTGATTTAGCATTCCTTCTGGTTTAAGGTAGCTCAAGAAGGGCCAACCTCTTAGACTGATCTAAGGATCAGGTTTGTCCCTAAGGTGCTTATCAAAAGGGTTTCTTAGATTTGAAAGGAATGATGTTATCACATAATACTTTTCTGCTATGTCGAGACTGTTCTACGATAATGGTTTCTCTTTAGTCATCTCTACGATTTCAACATAGCCTTTTTATCTGCATGATTAGCATAAACTAGAGCATAGAGTTTATGGTTGTAGATTTAGCATACCTAACTCACTTATCAATCTATTAAATTTGGATTCATCTAAAGGTTTTGTAAAGATATCAGCAAGTTGATTTTTAGTAGGGATGTATTGTAAAGATATAGTTCCATTTTGAACATGATCCCTAATAAAATGCTATCTTATTTCTATATGCTTAGTCCTAGAGTGCATGAAAGAAGTATGTGTTATTGCTATGGCATTTATGTTATCACAATGAACAGGTATAGATTTTAAATCAAACCCATAGTCTGCTAGCTGGTTTTTCATCCATAAGATTTGAGCACAAGAATTGCCAAAGAACAATGTATTCAACTTGGCATTGTTGATGTTGATACTGAATTTTGCTTTTTGCTAAACCAGGACACAAATCTATTTCCTAGCAACTGACAAGTGCCACTGGTACTTTTTATGTCGATCTTATAGCCTGAAAAATCAGCATCTGTATATCCTGTTAGTTCAAAGGAGGAATCCATGGGATACCAAAGTCCCAAGTGAGGTGTGCCTTTAAGATACCTGAAAATTCTCTTTACAACAGTTAAGTGTGATTCCTTAGGATTAGCTTGAAATCTAGCACATATACATGTTGCAAACATTATGTCTGGTCTACTGGCGGTTAGATACATAAGAGAGCTTATCATACCTCTGTATTGAGTAATATCAATACATTTACCTTTCTCATCTTTGTCAAGCTTAGTTGCTGGAGCAATTGGTGTTTTCATGGGAGAGGCTGATTCCATGTCATACTTCTTAAGTAAGTCTTTAATGTACTTGGCTTGGTTAATGAAAATGCCTTCATCAGTCTACTTCACTTGCAGTCCAAGAAAGAAATTTAGCTCACCCATCATACTCATTTCAAACTTACTCTGCATAAGCTTGGCAAATCTCTTGCATAGATTTTCATCAGTAGAACCAAAGATAATATCATCTACATATATTTAAACTAGTAAGATTTTGTTTTTGTGCTTCCTATGAAATAATGTGGCATCTACTCTACCTCTAGTGAAGCTATTTTCAATAAGAAAGTTAGTTAGTGTTTCATACTATGCTCTAGGTGCTTATTTAAGTCCATATAAGGCTTTGTCTAATTTATAGACATAATTAGAGAGAGTTGAATTGATGAAACCTAGAGGTTGCTCCACATATACTTCTTCTTGAAGTTCACCATTCAGAAATCACTTTTGACATCCATTTGGAAAACTTTGAACTTCATGTGGGCAGCAAAAGCAAGGAATATCCTGATAGCTTCTAATCAGGCAACAGGTGCAAAGGTCTTATAGTAGTTTATACCTTCTTCTTGGGAATAACCTTTGGCTACTAGTCTTGCCTTGTTCCTTGTTATTACCCCATCTTCATCCATCTTGTTTCTAAAGACCCATTTGGTGCCAATAACTTGGTGACTTCTTGGTCTTGGAACCAATCTCCATACTTTGCTTCTTTCAAACTAATTTAGTGCCTCTTGCATGGCTTCTATCCAACTTGAGTCTTCTATAGCATCTTCTATCTTCTTGGGTTCCATTTGGGACATAAAGCTTAGATAGAAACAATCATTCTAGGTGGCAGATCTTGTCTTGACTCTTGCATTTTGGTATCCAATGATCAAGTCTTGAGTGTGATCTCTTGCCCATCTGTTCCCTGTTGGAACATCAGTTCTAGTGCCTTCTTGTCTGAATTCTTCAAGGTCAACCTCTATCTCTTGATGTAGAGGTTCGTTGTCTGGTGTAGATCTCTCTAAGATCTCTTCTTCAGGCTTGACAATTTCATCTTCTGGGGCTACGATCGTGGTGTCGAGCTTGACCACCTCATTCATAGTGTCTGAGTTGTCGATCGTAGTGTCTTAAGGCACAAATTTTTCTAAGTTTGTTAAATCTAAGATGACATTAATTAAGACTTCAACATTTAGCGTCTTCTTGTTGAATACTTTATAGGCCTTACTATCTTTGGCATATCCAAGAAAGATTCCTTCACCTGACTTGGGTTGAAACTTAGTCAGATATTGTTTTCCATTGTTGAGAATATAGCATGCACATCCAAACACGTAGAAGTAGCTGGAATTTGGCTTTTTTCCTCTCCACAGCTCGTAGGGAGTCTTCTTTAACGTAGAGTGCACAAGAGACTTGTTCTGAGTGTAGCACGCAATGTTGACAGCTTCTGTCCAGAAGTTTTTAGGCAGACGAGCTGCTGCTAGTAGAGTTCTTTCAGCTTCAATCAGCGTTCTGTTCTTTCTTTTAGCTACTCCATTTTCCTATGGAGTTCATGGAGCTGAGAAGTTGTGACTGATGCCATTGTCTGTGCAAAACTGATCCATTTCAGAGAAGACAAATTCTCTACCATGATCACTTCTTATAGCCTTGATTTTCTCCTCTTTTTCTTTCATCACCAGCTTGAACATCTTTATGAGTTGGGGGCTTGTTTCATCTTTAAAGTTTAGAAAGAACACCCATGTAAATCTAGTGTAGTCATCCACTACGACCAATGAGTATCTCTTCCCTCCAAGGCTTGTTGTTGGGATTAGCCTAAATAGATCCATGTGAAGTAACTGTAGGGGCTTATCAATTGAGTTGACAGTTTTTCTTTTGAATGAGCTCCTAGTTTGTTTTCCAAGGTGACAGGCATTGCATGGCCTTTCTTTGACAAAGCTGAGCTTGGGTAAACCTACTACTAAATATTTGGAGGCCAGTTTTGGCATGCTTTTGAAGTTAAGATGAGACAACCTTCTATGCCATAGCCAACTCATTTCTTCATAGGCTTTAGCCAGAAAGAATATTGTCTCATCAGAACTCAGTTGACCAAGATTAACAGTGTAGACGTTCCCTTCTCTTGTTCCGGTCATCTTTATAGAAGAGGTCTTCAGATCTTTGACTTGACACCGATTGTTGAGGAAGGTAACTTGATAACCCTTGTTGCACAATTGACTTATGCTCAAAAGATTATGCTTTAGTCCTTCCATATAGGCTACTTTTCTAAAGGACACTGCACCATTCCCAGCTGAGCCATATCCTCTTGTCTTGCCAGAGCCATTGTCTCCAAAGATGACTGTTGGACCCTCCTTTTCCATGAAGTTAGACATGAGGGATTTGTTCCCGGTCATGTGCCTTGAGCATCCACTGTCCATATACCAAGTTGTGATCGTGGAGCTCTATTCCTGTAGTGAGGTTAAACTCTCATTTTGGTACCCATACTTGCATGGGTCCCACCTTATTAGTACCCTTGGGGACCCAAATGTACTTGACTTTGGGTCTAATATACAGAGTATTATTGTAACATACTACAACCTTATGACCAATTTTATCACATACAAAACATCTAGCATAATGCATGCTTGTGTGTGTGTGTGGATTCTTTCTCCATTTGGACTTATGTGGATTCTTGGTAGTCTTTCCTTTATACTAATTCTTCTTTTTCCATGTATCCTTGTGATTCATGATTTGTGAATAGTGAAACTTAATTCTAGTATTCTTAACTGGTTGTTTCGTGGAGTTGATTTTACTTGACTCTATGATCCTTTGAGGTTGGAGAGTAGTGACTAAGTTACTCTTCTCTTTTCTGAATCCTAGGCCAACATGGGATCCGTTATACCTTGGAACATGGATTGGATCAGAAGAGCAGGGATGGACTGGTTCTTCCTTCTATGAGGATTTCATAAATGCAATGCTTCTATTGAAGTTTGAAACACTGCTAGTGTTAGTTTCCTTTAACTTTTCCATATATGGTTCTGAGGTGGATTCCTCGAAACCTAAACCTGTTCTGTCAGATGCACTTCTCTAACTGGAGGTCAGGGAGTTCATGGATGAAGAGGATCTATTCCACATTAAGATCGTCTTTTCTAGTTCCTTAATCTTAGAGGTTAGATTTGACTCTCTTTGTGCATTAAGTTCGTTGGTATGTCTTAGGAGTTTATTCTCAGCTTCAAATTTAGAGAGAGTTAACACTTAGAAGAGCTGTTTCTAGTTCTTCCTGCACTTTCTCTTTCTCTTTTTGAAGAAGAGAGTAATCTTTAGACAGAACTCTGAACCATTTCATGTATTGATGCAGATCTGTTGTTATACCATGTAGTGCAGTTCTTAAATCATCGATATCTACATCAGGAGAGTTAAAGTAGAATACCTCATCGATACTTACTTCATGATGGTCAGTGCTTTTTTTGTCCTTTGCATTTTTGGCCATTCGACACAGATTTGCTATTTGAGGTTCTTCATTATCTCCAGACTCAGGAGTTGTGTTGTTGTCTGAGTCACTCCATGATCCTCCGGCTACAAGACCTTTATCTTTCTTTTGGTGCCTTTTGTTGCCTTTGAATTCCTTCTTTGGATTTGTTCTCCTCTTGAGCTCTTCTCTAAGTGGTTTGTTGCAGTTTGCAATAAAATAACCAGGCTTCTTGTAGTTGTAGCATAGGTCATTGATCTGCTCCTGGCTGTTATTGTTGTTGAATTTCTTAGGTCTGCTGCTTCTATCATTACGCATGAACCTTTTGAATCTTCTTACCAGCATTGCAATATCCTCGTCATCATCTTCCTCAGAGTCAAAATCATTTTCAGCATGAGGTTTGGAGATGGTTTCTGTTCCTTTGAGACCAACTTCTTTGTCATTCTTTCTTCCTTCAGATAGAGTCTCTGCCCTTTAGGTTAGCTCCAGTCCGTAGGTAAGAAAGTTGCCATAAAGTTGTTGAACTGTCATTTCATGGAGGTTCTTTGATTCTCTAATGGCAGTGGTTTTGGCATCCCACTTGCTCGGTAGTGCCCTCATGAACTTTATGATAAAATCTTTGTTTGGATAGAATTTTCTAAAAGCTCAAAGGGAGTTGAGCATCACATTGAATCTTTCATAAGTGGAAGTGACCTTTTCTCCTGGAACATGGGTGAACATCTCATAATGTTTAGTCAGAAGAGATCGTTTATTTTCTCTGACTTCTTCTATTCCTTCGTGCCTAATGAGCAATGCTTCCTAGACTTCCTTGGCAGTTTTGTTGTTGACCACATTCTCGAACAGATCATCTTCTAAAGACTGGAACAAAATGTTCTTGGCCTTTTTGTCTAGTTGGATTGCTTTCTTCTCGTTATCAGTCCATTCTAATTTGATCTTGATCTGAACTCTATTTGGATCATCTAGAGTTGGTTCAAGCTTTATTGGAACGTATGGCCCATTTATAACAGTTTCAAATAGCTATTCATCTATTGAATCCATGTAGGCTTGCATGCGAACTTTCCAGTTGGCAAATTTGTCTTTGTCGTCGATTGGTGGCTTGCTGCCTCCTCCAGTCTTAGACTCGCTTATCAGTTGTGCCATTTGATCTACTCAAGATTTGTAGGCTGATTGAGAGAACCTGCTCTGATACCAATTGTTAGTTCCCAGAGGCACAATAGTTATCTAGAAGGGGGGTTGAATAGATATTTTTAAAAATTTTCTTTTTCAAAATACTTGTCAGATTTGTTAATAAATTAACCACAGCGGAATATAAGATTTGTTTGTTCCCCTTTAAGATAAACTAAGTTAATAGGTGATAAGCAGTTATGACAGATATAACAAGAATATGAAAGACATAGTGTTTTTAAGTGGTTCAAAGCACTCAAGGCTCTTAGTCCACTCTTCTACTCCTTGAGTAGGAAATCTACTAAGGATATCTGTACAATCTTTGAATCACTTGGATTCCTTCAAGACCAGCAGTCTTGGAGCTTCTTAGTTCACTTAGAACTCTTCAAGTCCAGTAGACTTGGAACTTCTTAGTTCACATAGAACTCTTCAAGTCTAGTAGACTTGGAATACACTTGATGAGAGTTGAGTTCTTGGGTAGTGCTACTCAGTTGCTGTTAAGCATATGTTTAAAAGAACTAAGTAGCTGAGCAAGCTTTCTTTCTTAATCGTAGAGTTGAGCATTGAGTGTTCTTCAACTTTTGTTGTGTTCTTGCTTGTTTGCATCTGTGTCAGATGATTCGTATATAAAGAAGCCTTTGAAATATGTCCATTTAAAGGCGTCCGTTGAAGCATTAAATGAATCAAACATTTCTGAGCACTGATGGTGACTTCCTGGAAATTTTCTATTCAGCCGTCTGACTCACTGACATGGCAGACTGCTATCTCACCTAACATCTGAAAATCCATTTTTAGAAGGCATGCAGTCCTTTTCCTTAGCTTCTTTAATACACTTATTTGATACATACTAAGGATGAGTATTGGGATTCCCGAAAGTCTCAACGTCTATAATCCATTTTTCATTTGTAGTATTTTATTCTTCAGCTAATGGATAAGGCTCGATGCTTTTGATGCTGATAGGAGATACACTACGATCATGATCGTGGTGTCTTGTCATATTCATGCTTGATTTAGCCTGATAGAAGAGAACACTACGATTTCTCTTAATCACTGGTAGACTATGATCTTTACCTTGCTTGTTTTTTGCAGATTCTACATTTTTGAGAGCAGACTACGATTCTTGATTTGGCTTGGTAGGCGCTTGGACCAACTCTACGATTCTGAGTGAGGCCCTCCAAAGCAGACTACGATTCTATAACAACTTTCTCAATACTCTACGATTCTGCCTTGGCTTCTGCAATCCCTCAGCTGGCTCGATAGACTACAATTCTATTGATGCCTATCTATTACATCTCAAAATAGATCAACCTAACAATTTTGATCTTTTCATCTATACATTCATTTACAGAGTGATAGACATTAAGAACAGATCAACCTAATAATTTTGATCTTTCACCTAAGTCCTTGTACATATGTTCTTTGAAGGACTTTACACATAATCATGTTTATTTACTTTCAACATCAAATTTGAATATGCAATTCCCAACAACTTCCTTTTGAGCATTTAATGCTTCTTCAGGCATTTTGAGTACTTTGATATTGACATCCTGATGATGTGAGAGCTTCTTTTTGACTTGCCTGATACATCAGTCTGCTTTCTCACCTAACACCTCTGAGACGTCACTATCAGCAAACTAGTTAGTAGATACATTTCTCCTTACTTTTTGATTCTTCGATTCGACCCAGGTTGTTTGGTGAGAGCATTGGATTTCTCAATCATATCAACTTTCAAGTGTCAATTGATGATGTCAAACATTTTCATCGATTTTGATGCTTACTGATGAGTACTACGATTATGGTCAGATGATAAGAGCTTGAACTCTACGATTCTGCCTTGGCTTTGACAGCGCTTGGCAGACTACGATTTCAATGCTTTGAGAACTCCACGATTTAGGTCAATGCCTATAATTTCGACTTAGCTTGACACGCATTCGCTAAACTACTTCACGTTTCTGATAGGCTTACTCAGCACACTATGATTCTGGCTTCTGCAGTCTCCACAATTTTGTACTACCTATCCATTACAACTCATAAGATCATCTTAACAAGATTGATCTTTCTATTACAAGAGATTTTACAGAAAGATAAACATTAAGCTCAGATCAACTTAGCAACTTTGATCTTTAATCTAAGTACTTGAACATATGATCTAATATGGACTTTACAGATTTTGGAAAGGCATGCTTATGTATATATTCCAACATCAAATTTAAATATGCAATTCCCAACAATCTCCCCCTATTTTATGTTGACATAACCAAGTGGATTTGCATCAATTACTATTGCAAGTACTTGAAAATAAACATGACTTAATGATCAGTGAGAAACTGAATCTTTAGAAGATAATCATGAATTTATTGATGTTTTAAAAGAGAATTACAGTTTAAAATTAATATATCAAATAAGGACAGAATCTTATCTTCTAGATTTCTTGAACCTTGGAGGATGCACATATTCGTATTCCCTCCTTTTCCTGTTGGCTTCATTCCGCCTTGCAATTTCTTCCAGCTCATATTAGTCTAGAGGTTCATTGTGATCATGTCTGTTCATGAAGATAGGATCGTCAATGGGAATGCTCATACTTGTGAGAGATACTCCTTGCCGATTGAGTGAACTGGAATTTGGACTTGCCATTAAGATTGGTTGATGTTCTGCTGCTGTTGGAGGCTGAATGTGAGGCTACTGATTGGTTCTTTGGGAGTGTATGACCTATTTCCCTTTAATTTTCTCATTATTCTCCCCCTTTATGTTAGCATCCAAGGTTAGAATGTCTTGAGACAAACGATTCATGCCTTGTATAAGTTCGTGGAGTTGACTACGTAACTGAGCAATATCTTCTAGATTTTCTTGGACTAGAGCATCAGTTTGTGATTTGTGTTTTTGCAGAATGGCCAAGACATCGTTCGTCTGTTTCATCTGATTCAAAGAATATTCTTGGAATTCAGTCAAAGATGATCGTAAGCTAGTAAGATTTTCCGTAATGAGCTTGTTTTGAGCCTCCTGATTCTGCTGAAGAAGCTTCCTTATGATTCCTATTAGATTGGAAGTGAATTTGATCCTTTTCATTTATGCTTTGGATCATTTCCTTGATGATCACCCGTAGCTTCTTTGTGAACTCAGAACTCAGGTTGCTACGAAGAGTGTTGGCATCATCAATCAAATGGTTTAACCGTTGATGGACGAGCAGAGAGTGAGTTTCTAGATCTTCTTGAATTTTTATGGTCACCTTCTGTGATGAGTTAGACAACTTAGTTTTGGTAGGAAGAACTTAGAGAAGCTCAAGTATTTTCTGAGTGTCTAAAGAAGAGGCCCTTGAATTTTGTTCTTGCAGATTCGAGAGAGCAAGAGCAAGAGCAAGATTGAAATAATTGTTGTTTGAGGAAGAAGGAACATCAGAATGAACTAAAGGAGTAGAGGTTTGATTTATGGGAGAGGAGGCTGCGGTATCAAGTTGGGTAGGTGACTCCACGATTTGGGTAGGAACGATGGTCGTGGTGTCATGCTGTGCGATTATTGTGGAGTTAATGGTGTTTGAAGGTGGTACTAAGATGAAGTTTGGTGCATTTGGTTCATCAGTTATAAAGTATTGGGATTCTATAGCTGGAAATTGGTTTAGTGGGTGAGAGATAACCTCGATCCATCTAGGCAATTCATCAAATTTATGGAAATTTGATGAAGGAGAGTGATTTATCTTGAACCTTGAAGGAATGAAATATACCCTTTTCTCATGGGCAGAAGAGGCATGATTTTTGATCAACTTTTGAGCAAAGATGAGGTTGCTTGGGAATCCCTGGGCGAGCACAGATATTGCTGGATATGCTTTGAATGCCCAGAACATATGATCCCAAGACGTAGAATTAGAGCTCTGTGAAAGGGCATCATGGGTAGATAAGAAAACATCCGGTTGTAATTAATGCTCCTTTCTTCATTTCTGTATTCAACAATAATTTTAACTTCTTCCTCTTCTTCTTCATCGTCAAAAATCTCTAAAATTTCCTAAGGGGCAGAGGGGGTTCCATGATGAGCTTTTGATTCCTCCCCCTCAGCTGGAGCACTAGTTGGCTCAGAGACTTTGAAAATCTCCCCCTCAATGTGAGCGTCTCTTTAATCAGTATTCTCTTGTTGATCCTCTTCAATATTGACACATGCTTGGTTAGATGCAGTTGAACTAACTGCATTGTCGATGTTGGCAATTATAGTTTCAATGATCCTGGTTTTATCCAAGGACTCATTGTGGTAACTCGAGTCTGGAGACTCGGTCCTTTTAGCATGTTCCATCATTTTCATTTCTTCCTCTTTAATCTTTAGCATAGATTTTTGTAGCTCAAGATCAACCTTCTTGATTAGCCTTCTCTTTGATATTCTTGACTCAGGATTTGTGGTTTCTTCAGCACGCTGTTCATCCTTAGTATTATTTACTTGTTCATGCTGAGTCGTTGTCTCAATGTCTGCTTCACTTTGACTGGAAACCCTTGACTCTACGATCGACATACTTGATTTCTCCACGATCGTGGTCAAGGATACTTTAGGCAGACACCTGTTGCGTTTTCCCTTCTGAAGCAGTTGAGAGATGGTGGATCTATCTTCATCCTCTTCTGCAGTCTACTTCTCCTTCTTCTTCTTGAGTTGTACTTCAGTTTGAGAACTCTCTTTTGCAATACATTTTCTAGAGAGTTTAGGATCAGATCCTTGAGGAACTTCGGTTGTTGATCCCTGAGGCTCTTCTGCCATCTGAATAGTCTGTAACTTCCTTTTTCCCTTGTTCTACTGACCAGAGCATAGGGCTCGTACTCTACTTCTTCTTCAACCTCTCTTACAACAGATATGTTCCCCTGTAGAAAAGGTTTCATGACCTCCCCAGTCCTTTCATTAGACTCAAAATGATAATTCTTCACATTTTCAGCCGGATTCCTTTTCCAGTTTACAAAGAGCTGTTGGGTCATTTTTTTGTTTACATTCAGAGGTTCACCTTCATGATCTTCAATATTGTCTCCCAGAGCTGCTTGGAGAATGATGCTTATAAATCTTCCATAGAACATTTTGTTCGTGCTCTTAGTTTTCTTAGAGTTGAGGATCCACTTTCCAATCCATTCCAGGAAGAGGGCTCCATAGTTTAGCTGAGACTTGAAGAAAATTGCTGTCATGAGCTTTAGTTGCACTTCGTTGATAGAATTGTGACCAGAGTTCTTGAAATAGATGCACTTCCCAACAATGTCTGCCAGAAACTCATATTTTTGAGGAAACTCCTTCTTCTTGTATCCCTTCAGATTTTGGTTCTTTTCGTGATGCATCCTCTTTAATCCCTTGTTGAAGTCAATGAAGATTAAAGAAGTAAGGCCCTTAGATTTAAAACCTAAGGCCTGATTTATGTCAGCAACTTCCAGTCGAATCAACACTCCTTTAACCTTTATAGTGAGGACGTCGTCTTTGTAAACTCCATTGGTGTGAAAGTCCTTCACCAATTTGGGATAGATCCTCGTACTGGTTCCCAGAGTTTCTTATAGTCCTGCTTTCTTTAGAAGAGAGAGGATTCTATGATATTTTGGCTCGTCATCCTTGATTTCTGTTGTTCATTTTCACGATCAATAAAACACGTGTGAGTATACGCGGTCTAACAAGTAATATAGTGATAAAAAGAGTGTCGTACCCACGAGGAGAAAGTGTTAAAGCTAGTCAAATACTAAAATTAGAACAATACGGTCTTATTTAAACAAATGATTAAAGATGGTGTGTTAAAAATTATATGCTTAAAATAATAAATTAAGAGGTTGAGTTGCACAAGTAAGTCAAGCTAGGATTACAACTCCCCTAATGTGTCACCTAATCTCCTAACTCTCCACTTTACTAACAAATCATAGGAATGGCCAACCAAGAATTGTAAGTACACATAAGCCTCTTTCGACGATCAAATGCACATCCCTTTGATAGATGAATCACAATATTTCTATGGTGAAAATAACTAGACTAGGGTCATTAAGTTTAATTTCAATGGTTATATAAGGCAAATAGAGATATGTCTATTCTATTATGCAAAATATGCTCACATTCCTATAGGCATGGTCATAACAAGTGTTATTTGTATTTTAGGGTTAGATATTAATATCCATTAATACCTATATCAATTCCTTTGTCAAGCAACCAATAAATAAGCATGAAATACAACAACCGATTTCAAAATGATTCATTATAATAAATAGGACAGAAAGTTAATTAAGCTAAACATTAGGTTACATTGCAATCCTAGAAATGTAATTAGTTTATAACTATAGGACTAATAAACATTTTCAAAATGTTCAACATTGTCAAAAATACATAAATGAATGAAAGATTTGGATAAAGAAAACTGCTTTTGTGAAGTTTTCTGGCTCCAAGTCTTCTCTTCCCCGTGTAGAATTTGAGCTATGAAGGATGCAATGAGCTTTTCTTCCTTGAAGACCAACTTCTTTCTCTTCTAAGCTAAAAAGCTATAAAAACTACTCCTAATCTCCTCTCTCTATGTTTGGAGGCTGCTACTGATAATGAATGATAATAATCCTCAGCTTTTTAGGTCATTAAGACGTAATCTTTGCCCGTGCAACGGAGGTGGCACTGCTTGGTATAAGTTTAAGCCTTGGAGCAGCGCTTTCTGACGTCACGAAGTTAACACATTAAGATAAGGCGGGTGGCACTTTAATACACCGGTTTATAAAGGCTCAGAATGCTACGCAGTCTTGAGATGATGTCACTGTTGGCAGTGTGAAGTATTTGAGAGCCGCTTTTAAGCTTTAGCATCGTATTTGCGGCTGAAGTATGATAAATTTAACCTTTTTGCCCCTTAAAGATGGAAATGACCTAATAAGCCCTGTAACACATAGATTAAGCAAAATAATAACAAAATATTACAAAAGATATATATAAACTACGAAGAATAAGCAACTTCTTAAGCAATAAAGGATCCGATTCGAGGGTATAAATCCCACTCATCAAATACCCCCAAACTTAAGCCTTTGCTTGTCCTCAAACAAACTATCTGAACGACCTCATCCACAGTAATGTAAGAACGCGAATTAAGTATAATACTATATACTAGCATCATGGCTTCTAAGCTCAATCATAGCCACTCTCAAAGAATAGGACAAACACAAATATGAATAAGGGTTCAATATCAATTTTCAAGCATAAGACGGTATTCGATCCATTCTATGTGTGTGTGTAGACCAACCATCCTAACTGACCATAGCTCAAAATAAGAACGCACAATCAATTGTAATAACCAATATGTTAATTCTATAACTCAAGCAATCAACAAGCATTATGAACAAGACGCAGATGAAAGAAAGGATCAAAAGGAACTAGCATGAAGACATTAAAATCTGACTTGTACAGTGCTTAATTACCTTAGGCTATTAAGAGCTACCCAATAATGAGATTTTAACCAATGACTCCCAAGCCAGATGGATTTAGGGCACTAGGTGTAAAACACCCCTATGGATCTAATAACTCGAGCAACAAAGGCCACGTAATCAATTTAAGCCAAATTAGACTTTTATTCTACACATTTTAGCAATCAAAACCTTTAGGAGGACCGTGCAATGTTTAATTACCTTAGGCTATTCAGAGTTACCCATTCATGAGCTTTTGATCAATGACTCTCAAGCCAGATGGCTTTAGGACATTAGATGTAGAACACCCCTATGAATCTAATAACTCGAGCAACAAAGGCCACATAATCAAACTAAGTTAAATAAGAGTTTTTTAATATATATATATATATATATATATATATATATATATATATATATATATATATATATATATATATATATATATATATATATATATATATATATATATATGAAAATATGCTAGGGTCCAAGATTCGAATTTGTATAAGCATCTAAGTATTTTATTACCTTGTAATCATGTAAGTTCAATAGAGTGAACACATTTTCAAAACAATAACCACGCAAGCTATATCAAAAATATAACTAGTTATAACTGTTGGTCGGTTCTCGCTAGGAACGGATCAATAACAGTCTCAACTTATCAACTAAACCAACCCCTCATCCACACATTCTTGACACAAACTCTAAGAAATAGACATAATCACCTGACGCTTATCATTAGCCACAATCAAAATTTTATAATCTATAAAACCCAAACCCAACATATCAATAGTTAAAGATAGGGAGATAGGGTTAATCAAAAACTATAACATGATAAGATAAAAGATAAAGTAAACCCTTGCACTAATACCAGTTCAAAATAGGGTAAAGCCATAACATGATATCAAGTATACCGATCTGTGCAAATCCCAAAAGATGGCTATAAACAAAACATACATGCTGATATATATAAAAGCATCCATACATAATAACAAAAACTGTTCATGCATCCATCCATACTAAAACCAAAACATAATAAGTCTAAGGTTACTCACACCCAAAATAGGTCAAAACGAAATTCATACATAACAACTCATATATAATACTAAAATAAAATGAAAATCTTCCCCCGGACTTGAATTAGCCAATGTCCTCATTGGCCATATATGCTATAGAGCTTAGCCAGTGCCATCACCCTCTGCACCCTCCTCATGGCCCTCATCTCTGGCTGGGGATGGTGGTGGATATAGTGTGAAGGTATGAAGCTCCAGAAATTAGAATGGCATAAAGTCCGCCTCTTCCCCACCATGTGCTGCATAGATACTGGCGATTGTGTTGGCAAACTCGGCATGGTATTGCATGAACTGGTTCTGCCACTGGGCAATAGTGTCCACTTTCCTATGCAGGAAGTTCATACTAGCCATCAGTTCTACTAGGACCCTAAGTGGAGCACGCACATACTCTGGTGCCTGGGTGGACGGTTTGGCCTATGATGAGGGCGATGGCTGTGGAGCCGATAGGTAACCCTCTCCTCGAGGGTGAGACTGTGCTCCCTTCCACACACTGAATCAGGATATGACATGATGATCAATAAGTGTCATGGGCGGTTGAGTGATGTCATTATTTTGCCACTGAACGCCCGCCCGTTTGCAAAGGTGGGTGATCAATGAAGGGTGAAGGAGCCTTGAAATTGTATTGCTTCTAATAGCCTTCTTGATAGAATTCTGGATTAATACCCATATGTCTACTTTCAAACTCATGACAATGGCGAATAGCAAGACAACCCGCTCTCTAGTGACGTCGCTTAGGTGGCGGGTAGGCATGATGTTGGAACATATGAAGGCGTACCACGCCTTGCCATAGAGACTCAAAGTATCCTTTTGAAAACTTGTTTTCTCACCATGGAATTCATTTGTCTTCCATGCAGTGCTGGGCTTGCAAAGCCTTGCTATGATATTATCCGGGTTGTAGCTTCGTAGGCCGGGCTCCAAGTAGTTCCTGCCATCAAAATTCGGTGTCCCAAACATGTTGTTGATGGTCTGGATATCGTAGGGAATGATTTTCCCTCAAACAGGAACTATTGTTGGCCCATCTGCACTTGCATTGGCATAAAACTCTCGGACTACAAAAATGATGGTAGAATCAGGATGCTTCGTAAAGTGGACCCACTTTTTCTCAATTATCATTTTCATGAGCTCTCCATCATTCTTGTCATCAGGCCTCAAACCCCTTTCGGGCACTAGGTTCCTTTTGGCGAAAGTTTTGATATATCTCTTCCAAGCCTCCTCACTTATGAATTTTATATTATCCCATCATGGTGCAGCTAAAGAGGGGCCAGTGCTAGGGCGCGGACGTTTGGATGCCATGTTAAAAATGTCAGTACTCAGGACAATTGGAAGAACTGTCCAACTAACACTAACAGAACCAAAACTTGCCCGCAATTAAAATATGTTAGAGAGCACCCTAGACTCAATAATCACAAAACCCAAACAATACTAGTTGTCAAATCACTTTCTCTTTGAGCAATTAGCCGAACAATTGGCGTGCGCAATTGAAAACTAGGGTTATATAACTAACCTAGACTCTTGCTGACCACAATTGGCATAAACCAATGACTCAAAATAAGACCAGTAGCAAGCTAAATCAACGAAGAACCAAGACCCACCAATAACAGTAATTAGCCCAATTTTAGAAGAGAAACTTGCAAACCCTAGTTTTTAATTACCTCAGAGTTAATTGAGAAGAATACAAGGTGTGAATCCTTAGCAGTTGATGTGAATGAAGCCGGATTCCCAGGAGGATGGCTAGGGTAATTAGTAGGCGCTTGATATATTTCTATTGAGTTGGGAGGGAATGGCTATCGAGAGGCTAGGGAGAAGGATGGGTTTGTGACGATTTTGCTAAGAAATGCCCAAATTAAGCACCCAAAACTCGCTATTGGCACTGCAGCACGAGAGTTACTTTGTAATTTAGCACTACAGCGCAAGATTAAAATTCGAGAAATACACTTGGCGCTGCAGCGCGATGCGAAGGGTAAATGCTCCCGCTGCAATGCGAGTTTCTAGTGAGTTGAAGGAGTATTGGCTGACATATGGTGGTTTTGGAAGTATAACTTTTTGCATTTAACGCCACTACTTTCGATAGGGTGTAAAATTTTGTGGCGTTGCAGCGCGACTTGAAGTACACATTCTACCACTGTAGTGTGAGTTTCCAGTGAGTTGAATGAGTATTGGCACATGATGACTTTTAGTACAAATCTCACGCGTTGCGGGCCTCGCATAAAAGTTTTTAATTTGGTTCCCCACACGCCAAGTCCAAGATGAGCTATCATAACTTTCACAGCACACAAAAACTGTTAAAACCCATATAATAAGTAGTTTGATTCTAACTACTATATACACATTAACAACATACTAGATAAACATGTTACCATATACTATATAAACACTAAACTATATACTAGGTAAACTATAGTAACAAACATACTGAAAACTATGTTAACAAACTAAAGAGAAAAGATGCAATGTAAACTAAACAGAAGCAAAGAGAAATAGAAAATTTGATACTGAGATGGGGTTGCCTCCCCATCAAGCGCTTTCTTTAAAGTCGTCGTCTTGACTATTCCCCCATCTTACACTGGGTCACCCAGTGTAATGGAAGTGCTCTAACGATCGACCTCACCGCCCCAGTAGTGTTTCAGGCGTTGCCCATTCACCTTGAAGGTTTTGTCAGAGTTTGGGTCTTCTACCTCAATAGCTCCATGAGGATATTCCTTGGCTATTTTGAACCGCCCCGACCATCGGGACTTCAACTTCCCGGGAAACAGTTTCAATCGGGAGTTGAAAAGAAGCACTTTTTGGCCTGGTTCAAAATCTCTTTCCACTCTCTTCGTGCCATCTCTTTGTCTTCTCTTTGAATAACTTTGCGTTCTCATACGCTTGGAGCCTAAACTCGTCTAATTCATTCAGTTGTAACAATCTCTTCTCACCCGTTGTATCCAGATCGAAGTTGAGCTTTTGAATCGCCCAATAAGCACTGTACTCTAGTTCGACCGGGAGATGACATGCCTTACCATACACAAGCCTATACGGAGACATTCTAATAGGCGTTTTATAGGCAGTGCGGTATGCCCACAAGGCATCATCCAACGTTTTAGACCAATCCTTCCCGTTAGGGTTCACAATCTTCTCTAGAATGCGCATGACTTCCCTATTTGATACCTCCGCTTATCCACTTGTTTATGGATGATAGGCGATGGAAATTTTATGGGATACCCCATAGCGAGAAGGGCTTCAAAGTACTTATTGCAGAAATGTGACCCCTTATCACTAATTATTGCCCGAGGTGTGCCAAATCGGGTGAATATATTCTTTCTCAAGAAATTCAGCACGACCTTCACATCATTAGTAGGCAAGGCAACGACTTCCACCCACTTAGAGACATAGTCCACAATGACTAGTATATAGAGATTGTTGTATGAGTATGGAAATGGGCCCATGAAATCTATTCCCCAAACATCGAACAGTTCTACCTCCAGAATATTTTGCAGAGGCATTTCATGCATTTTGAAATGGTTCCTATCCTCTGGCAATTATTGCAACGCGATACATAAAGCAAGGTAATTAAAATCTCGATGTTGGGTTCTCCCAATTGCTGTCCAAAAAGAAAAATACATATCATCTATGTTAGCCTTCTTGGATCGAACGTCTCTTTCTACAATATCAACGCGTCGTGCGGCTTTTACCCATGCATCCTCTATTCTCACTCGTTCAGTTGTTTCTTCTTTCAGCTGATATTTGACATTTGCATTCTCATATTCCAGCTCTATTATCATATACTCTGTCAAAGAGAGCTTCTGTTCAAACTTCGCATATCAGGTAGTAAAATCTTGAATTGCTGCATCCCTTTGTTCCAAGACCGCCTGCCGTTCTTCACCCTGCTTTTCTAACTCACGAATATGATCCTGTAGTTTTATATTTTGATCATATAATTCTCCTAATAAATCCTCCTCAAGGTCCTCTTCTTCCTCACTCTCAGCTGCTACCTCTGCAACTAGCTCGGGTGCAACTATTAATTCTCACTCACCACATAGATATCTCTAATTTCTTCTTCGCCTGACATCTTATAATTAAGTTTAATAACTTAATTATTACTCCCCAATAAACATCTTTGTTATAACAGGATATTATACTCTAATATTTATTCTTTAAACAAATCTCCTCAATTCATCACTTAAAACTGTATATGAGTTCATCTCTTGATTTTCAGATGTTATTCTTAAATACATCCACAAAATAAGGGTTAATTAAAGAAATTGATATGTCACATATTATCCCTATATTCTGACCGACCAATGAAATAACAACTAAGCTTAGGTAGGACACACTAGCAAATGATTTACTCGTCTCTCTCCTCCTAATTCTAACCTCAGATCTCCGCCAGAGATCATATCCCTAAGCTCTAATACCAATTGTGACGCCCCCAAAATAGGTCCACACAAAATATTCTGGGTCATCAAAATACATGGTACATAATCCAAATACAAACTTCATTAATACAACTGTTATGCAAAATACGACGACACATAAGCTGTGGGTTTGAATACAAATATTATCTTGTAGACAATCTCCAAACTTAAATAAATTCCTCATTATAATTATTGTCATACTATTTAACAACATAGTGAGGACTACTATAATAACCATCTTGGACCATTACTCCACTCCCCGACTAGTCCCAGCTATATTCTCACCTCCTAAGAAGAATAATGGAACAAAAAGGAAAAGGGTGAGCTCAACTAGCCTAGTAAAGAATATTATGACAAAGATAATGTAGAACAAATTATCCTTAGTCCTCAACAGGAAAAAATCTGATAGAATACAATAGATAACAAGTTTTAGATCAACAACTGCAGCGAAAACATAAATCCATTAAAAGAATCAAGTAGAGAATGATGTCTACTATCTTATATGATTTAAAAGTCCATCATCAATATTTTATCCCTGTAACACCAATTAATAATTATTTTCAATCAACGAATTATCTATGCACTACGGGCCAAAGATAAAAGTTTATATCACCAGTGGTCATGATCATGTCAAACACCTGTTCATCTATGCACTACGGGCCAAAGATGACTTTTACCACAAACCTTTATCTATAAAATTAAAGGTCGTGATTATACCAATACAGAATTCATAGTCATAATCATACCAATCAACAGTCCATCTTTGCACTACGGGCCAAAGATAACTTTCAGCACAATATAAGCATGAGGAAGATGACAATGATATAAAGAATCAATAAAATGAGATCAAGGATAAATATTAGAGATTTATAATTCAATTTATCGAGAGTTCAAGAATGTCCAAATTGTCAACATAATCACTAATTGCTGAGTAAAATTTAAGAATGATATTCATGTAACAAAAATAATTTGGACAAAAAAAAAATCAATTTTGTCATGAATAGCACCCCATAAATAGTACCCCACATGAATAGTACTCAAATGAAAAGTACCCTGAATGAATAGTACCTCGAATGAATAGTATCCTGAATGAATAGTATTCCAAATGAATAGTACCCTGACATAAATAGTATCCCACCATGAAAATATTACAATTTCAATAAGAAAGTTTAGATTAATAGTGAAATGATAATAGATGAAGAACAAACTATTAAGAATATTCCACTAATTTCAAGGGTTTTCATCATTTAATAATAAGGTTATGGAAACAAACAACAAATTCATACAATAAATGGAGAAATATGAAAGAAGACGATATCCCTTGATGAGTACAAAAAAAATTATATCTCATACGAGTATAAAAGAATATACGAAACTACAAATGGATTTTCACCCGTCATATGGTAATCTGCGTAGACAAATCATTTCCACAACTTAATAAACAATGAATACAAAGGATTATTCACCATGCATTCGGTAATCTGCGTAGATAGGTTACTTCCGCAGATTAATAAAGAATGAATATGAAGGGTTATTCACCATGCATGCGGTAATCCGCGTAGATAGCTTACTCTTGTAGATTAATACAGAATGAATATAGAGGGTTATTCACCATGTATGCAGTAATTCCCGTAGGCAGGTTACTCCCGCAGATTAATAAAAATGAATACGAAGGGTTATTCACCATGCATGCGGTAATTCACGTAGACATGTTACTCCCGTAGATTAATAAAGAATAGAATGACAACCCTTATGAGTATGATGAAAATAACATCCTTTCCAAATACAAAAATAATAATAACCCTTACCTTAGTAGGAGGTTGGATACTGCACTAGTGAAGTAGCAGAATAGTTTTCTTCTTTCTCTCTATAGTTTCTCTGTCTATAGTCTTAGTGAATTCGTAAGAAAAAATGAAGTAATGAGATTCTATTTATATGAGAATGAACTAAATAGTAATTGATTCATGAATGGTCCAGATTGATTTACTATTAAACGGACGATCCATATTAATTTACTATTTAAATTTCAACCGACACTCCATACTGATTTACTATTATAACTTCAACCAGTGGTCCATATTAATTTACTATTATAACTTCAACCAACGGTCCATATTGATTTATTATTCTAACTTCAATCGATAGTCCATATTGATTTATTATTATAAATTTAGCCGACGATCTGAAAAATTAGCACATTTCCCCATGGAATAATAAGTCAAACTTACAACAAATGTCTCATGACAAATCCCTCTATTTATATCAAAAATTAAATAAATATTTTCCACAAATCACTTATCTTCAATCAACATATTTTTAATCTTTCAATAATTATTCATCATTTAATATTATAACTCACAATATTGACAACCAGATCGTTCCCAGGAAAGATAAGGATTTCTCTTTACTGGCGCGCAATTAAATAACCAAACCCCTTTCTTCGACAGAACTTTCTAGACATTGTTAATAATGCAAATAATAATATGAATAATTGTGTCATCTCAATTATTGATTTAATAATATAAAATATTGTGTAGATGGTACTGTGACAATAATTGAATCAATAATATGAGATACTATGCAGCAACTACTGTGGCAATTATTGAATGAAACTGAGTGTCTAATTACGTAAGCATCAATAATCAGAGATATTGTGCAGTACCTTATGCTACTGTGCAACAACGCGTATTACTATACTTTTATCACTGGATATTTCAACAGTTTCACGGTAAAAGTCTTGTCGTTATTTTATAAAAAGGTTATTTATGTCGCTTTCTATATCCGACAGTTATCCTGTCATGTGGTCCACCAATGATTGCACCGTCGTACGAATATTCCCCGACAAAAAGAATATTTTATGACCACTTGCTTACTTTACAAAATTTGCACATATCACCCATAATTATAGCATTATATCAAATCAACACCTTACTATTCAAAATAATATTTAGAGAAAATTAAATCTTTATTCATAAAAGTTGGGGTCTTACAACCAATATTGATCTAGCAGAAATAAATGGCATAAATATTTCAATAACAACTTAGTTCAAATAACAAAATGATTCATCAATTATTAGTCTAGCCAAAACAAATAGCTGAGACATTACTTATAAACTGTTCATGAATAAAATAACTTTAAATTATTTCACAGATCAAGTAATAGAATGGGAAATCAAATGCACTATATGCGAATAACAATAATCATTATAGATGTGAATAACCAACAGTAATTATCCACTAACATGCTTTGAAATTAATAACTCAAGTTGAGTTAGGAAACTTGCCTTTGTCATTGACTACTGCTACACAATCTAATTTAACTTTGTTTGAAAGATCTATCATTAATAAGATTGATATCTCAATTAGCATCATATATCTCATGCACTTATAATACCATTATTCCATAATAATTTATCTAACATGTAATCGCAAAAATCAAATATTTGATACTACTATAAATAATTGGTAATATTAAAGTCCTTTGATAGTATTTCTATCACTATACTATATACATTGAGATTTAACACTTAATCTTTCATTTTATAAGTTCTTCTTTATAATCCAGTAAGTCGAATACTAATACAGCAAACCGAATGCTAATACAGCGAACCGAATGCCAATTCAGCAAACCAAATGCCAATTTAGTAAACTGAATGCTAATTCAGCAAAACGAATGCTAATACAGCAAACCGAATGCTAACCATTTTCCCTTTTCAACATACTATATACTTAATGTAGAAACTCAAAATTTTTCGTTTCTGTTATTAACATTGCAGGAGGGCAGAATCGCCTTTCAGAGATAACCCTAGAGGACAAAACAATTCCAATTCCAGAGACAACCCCGAAATTATCAGTTTTCCATCTCGGAGATAACCCCAAGATATTCAGTTTTAGTCCCGGAGACAACCTCGGGAGTTTTAGTTTCAACCTCGGAGATAACCCCGAGGAATACAAATCCGGAGATAACACCGGAGAAGGCTTTACCATCTCGGAGATAACCCCGAGATATTCAGTTTCAGACCCGGAGACAACCCCAAGAGTTTTAGTTTTAACCTCAGAGACAACCCCGAGCAATGTAGTTGCAATTTCGGAGATAACCCCGGAGATGATGGTTTTAACCCTTGCAGTCGGCTTCAACCTCGGAGATAACCTCGAGGCACTCAGTCCAAACCCCGGAGATAGCCTCGTGAGGTCAGGCACACCTCAGAGATAACCCTGAGGACATCCAGTACTCACAACAGCCCAATCTCAAAGATAACCCTGAGTAACTATTGCTACATCAGCTCAAACCGGAGATAACCCCGGTGAGGGACAAAATCGTCATTTCGCCACCTTGATTCCACATTTTGCGTCATCTCAACAAATTTCAACATACATTCTACACAACAATGTCCAACAAGAACCATAGCTCCAATCCCGAGTGACAACTACACAAAGATAGCACACCGGATAGAATTTGAAGCCTGAAGACCTGGGCATGGTCCCATCTTCCCGACTTTGTAAACCTCTAATCCCATGTCATTTGTGTAGCTCTCGATAATAGCACTCTGAAAAAGGTCTTATACACCTCAATCGGAGGCCCAAATTGAAGTTCTAAAAGTTCGAGTGGACAACACGTTGCATGCGTGCATGTATGCTTGAGACAGCTAGACCACTGAGAGCAGGGCACCCAGACTCTCTGCAGTACACTGCAGCTCCCCCATCTATAAATAGAGGGCTTGGGGTGGCCATTTTGCATAGAGAAAAGGCGAGGAAGCCTTGTCCAGTTTGCTTTGTGCACACTATAAACTAAGTGCTTTCTCATTTTAAACACTTGTGAGCTCGTACTTTGCTATATTTTTACCAGTGGAAACCGAGTGTTCATTCAATTAAAGCCATTTGAAGTCTTCTTGGTAGCCCACTGTAAGACTTCTTACATTTCTTAAAGTCTTTCTCCACTTTTTGCACACACAGTTATTCACATTGAGAGTTGTGTTGCGTGTGTATGCCAGAACTTGGTCCATGGCTTTTTATTTCTTTGTTTTTTATATATATATATATATATATATATATATATATATATATATATATATATATATATATATATATATATATATATGGACTAACATCATCGAGTTATGCCTTGATTGAGCCTAGATTTCTATCCAGGAGGCGTTTATTGCTTTTATATATATACTTATATATAAGCTGTTGTCGAACTCTAATCGATGAGCACGGATTTTATATCCTGTGTTTTAATACTTCTATATATATATATATATATACATTTCGATCGAGGCACTGAGTTTACTTATTGGCCTTTTACTACTTTATTTACATTTAGTCCTTTGGAGTTTACTTACATTGGCGGTTAATTGCCTTTTATATATATATATATATATATATATATATATATATATATATATATATATATATTTACAACTTTTATATATTTACATTTCCAATCCCCCATGGAATTTACTTCGTGGTGGTTGATCGTTCATATATATATATATTTATAGCTTATATATATATATATATATATAACTGCTTACAACTTTCATATAAACTGCGGGATCATGTGAGCCTAGGAATTATATGATCATAAATTTAGTCTCCTGAATCTAGATTCAATTCCCGTGATGGACAATTTTTTAGCTGTAACCAATTTGTAAATTATTCACGGTGTTTGAATTTCCTTAGATGGCTCTCATGCCCACAAGGAGTTCGGCACTGCTTTGTACATTATTTTCTCGAAGATGTTTCGCATCTCAAAAATAAAAACAATCAAGCCGAACACATAATAAAATGGCAGTATCAAAGGCCTCAATTACTATTGAGCATAAGGGTTTGAAAAACCTCTTTTACTAAACATCACTGCTATATATTGTTAAAATTGAACTTTTATACAAAATTCAAACCATTTGTATATAGGTGCAAACGAGGCATAACATTACTTCCAGATAATTGCACATTGACCCCCCCCCCCCCCACACACAAATATTCATATAACAGTTTAAATTGAAAAGTGGCGGTCACCGTGGTAACACGGATGTTAGGGGATGCCTAACACCATCCCTCCGCATAATCAAGCCCCTGGACCCTAACGAATCTCGATTTCACAGATCTGTTAAGCAGTGTTACATCACTTGGTCAATGTGCAAATCTTTTCTCGGTTGAGTTGGTGTAACCAATTAAAAATACCAACTGATGACTCTTACAGTCCAATTGTCGACATATACATGTCGAACCTTTTCACAACTTATTTTTTCAAACAAATCTCACCTAACATGAGAACACCAAAAGACAAGAACAGAAAGGGACAAATAAAAATCCCAATATCGACTCTTAATATAGCATATTGAATGTCCAATCATACTATATTCTTAAAATAAGTTAACTTCTTTTTATTATTCATTTTAAACATTCATTTAATATTATTAATTATTTAATAATATTTTATTCATTCACAAGTATTATTAATCATTTAATAATATCTTACTCATCTCATAATATTATTAATCATTTAATAATATTTTAATCCTTAATTAATATTATTAATCATTTAATTATAAGGTTTTGTGAAAATCAAAGTAGCAATCAAATCGCAAAATTAGCGGAAGCAAACTAAAATCAAAATTTAAAAATTTTCACAAACCAATTACCCGTATCATCTTTTATGCATATTATTAATTAAAACGAAGAACAATAAGTTATGGAATCATACCATTGTATATACGAGCTTCCACAGGTACAAGTTCAACCCCTCCTTCCGCGATCTCCTTGAATCTCCGGGTTAGATTCCTTCCTTTAATCAATGTTAGCCACCCAAGTGTATGACCTCTAGAGGTGATCCACCAAGGAAGAAGAATTTTCAAGAAGGATGGTGTATTGGCTCAAACCCTAGTTCTTCCTATCTCTACAGAAAAACGGGGCGTACTCTCTAACTATTGGAATCACGTATATTTGATATTTGATATAAGACTCCTCTTATAAAGATATCAGGTAACCCTATTTAATATAATAAGGTATTTTTTATTTAATTAAACTCCTTTAATTAAATAGGCTCCCTAATCTAATTAGGGATAATTAATTAAACTATTTTAATTAATTTACCTCCTAATCTTATTAGGAATAGATGAGAGTACCTATATTAAATTAATTCCTAAACTCTTTTAGAAATTAAAATTAATAATAATTGTAATAATATTAATAAGACACCTTTTATTAATTTATATTTAATATTTCTAGAATATTAAATAATAAATATTAAGATATTTAATTTACTCTATCACCATAGATTAAATTAAATATACTTAACATATTATTACGATTATGCCATTAACTTCTTAAATAATTATTCTTCCTTTTATGGTGTGACCCTTTAGGTTCTCCATATTAAACCGGTTGTGAATAAATCAATTAGAACAATTCTAATCTTATTTAAATAAATAAACTAAACTATTAATTTATTTAAATAAATAATATTTATTATACAATAGGAATAAGCCTTCCTAGCAATCAATGACTTTCCAAATAATATAGATTTCAACATTAATCATAAAAGAACCTTTGAGTAAATAGTTACCGTACATCATAAAAGAACCTTTGAGTAAATAGTTACACAATGTCACATCACTAGGTTTATGTGCAAACTATTTCTCGGTTGAGTTGGTGCAACCATTTAAAAATACCAACTGGCGACTCTTATAGTCAAATCGTCGACATATACATGTCGGACCTTTTTAAACTTTTTTTTAAACAAATCTTAACTAACATGAGAACACCAAGAAACAAGAACAGAAAGGGGAAAATAAAAATTCTGACGTCGACAGGTGGCGACTTTGCTTGGGACACCAGTAAGAGGGCTTAAGCCGCTATTTCAAAACATTTTATCTGCTTGTGTGTGGATGATGCATTTACATTTGAATGAATGTGTACTAATGCATTTACTTACTGCACTTAGTGCTTCACACCATATCTTCCTATGATATTAGTGCTTCGCACATGTCATCATTTCCATACGGTGAGACACGTTGTATGTGAATTTATATTGTGTGGTCCCTCCACCAGGAGGCTATCCTGTTTGTGTTTGATTACAGGACTCGTAGGGATACTAATTCCAATGAGGCTCAGGAACGGTACTACCTAGATTTGCTCCAGTTGAAAGACCAGATTAACTTCCTGTTAAATAAATTGCGATGATCTGGGAACCTTCATGCCAAAAAACTACGAGAGTAACCTAAGATAAGTCAGCCTCTGATAAACCAAACGCGGAGGGAAGTCTCTTTATACTTTCCATTTTTAATTACTTGTAATCTTAATTACTTGTAATTTTATTCCATGTCAATCTCAATGTAATGGGAAATATGAAAGAATATGTGTACATGCATATTAAAACCTTACATGCTATCTGGTCAAATAGCTAACATCTATTTTGCAGGATAATACTCCTAAAATGGATACATCGCATAGCATGTAACATTTATACATTCCCTAAGACTAAACTACGTAAGTCTTTTTGTAGGGGAAGCAATTGGTCCTGTGACCTGTTCAAAATCCAAAAAGGCAAAAAGCCTATAGCCAATCATGGCTTCATCTGTCCAGTCTAATCCTACCCCTGTCTCCCGTGAGGAGTTTAAAGGATTAAGTAACCAAATTACAGAGTTGGTTGTTCTGCTCAAAGAATTACATCAGTCTACTTAGGATCTGCGAATACCTATACATACAGAATCCTCTACACATGGAGGAACCCAGGGTCCAGATAAAGAAACTCCAGCACCTGAGTCTCAGGTGGACAAAACCAACAAAATCAGAACTGAGACAATTAGAAGAGACCATTCGGTCTATCAAAGGGATTGGAGCACATGGGAGTGTTTCATATGCTAACATGTGTATCTTTCCTGGGGTTCATTATCCAGAAAAATTCAAGACTCTTGACTTTGAAAAGTATGATATGTTAGGGGATCCTTACACACATTTAAAGGTGTTCATTGGAGAACTCAGATCTTATGCTGAAGATGAAAAGCTTAGAATGCAGCTGTTTCAGAAAAGTCTAACTGGAGAAGCCAGGTCATGGTATACCAGAATAGATAACTCTAAGATTTATAGCTGGGAGGAGCTAGCTCATGCCTTCCTCAGTCAATACAATTTCCAATCTCAGATGGCTCCAGACCGGTACCAAATTACCAAAGTCAAGAAACAAGCCAATGAGTCTTTTAGAGAGTATGCTCAAAGGTGGAGGCGCCTTACTACTCAAGTTATTCCCTCTATGACTGAGTCAGAAATGGTGATGACCTTCATAGACATACAAGAAGCTCCCTTCTATGAGAGAGTCTTAGCTGGCATAGGCAAACTATTCTCTGAAATGATCAAACACAGAGAAATGGTTGAGATGGGATTGAAGTCAGGAAAGATTCAAGGCCTTGCCGCTTTAAAAGCTATTGCTGAGCACATCCAGTCTGGAAGTTATGGAAACAACCCCCGAAGGGTCCATAAGAAGAAAGAGGAGGATGTTTCCTTGATACTACAAGGACAAAAAGGCAGTCAGAACATGCCTATCCAGAGGAGAAATTACTCCCCCTTTCAAGCACAATCTTCAAACCTTCCATTGCCAAAAAGTGGAAAAGTCAGACGCACTCGAGTGTTCACACTGTTAGTTCCCAATGTAGGCACATAATAGATCTAGAAGGGGGGTTGAATAGATCCTTTTTAATTTCAAATGCTTTTCTCTTTTATTCTGTATTGCTAATGAATTAGCATATAACAAACATAAGAATCTTTTCAAGAACAACGGAATAAGTAAAAGATCCCCTTCATTGATATGTTCATAATCATACATACATTGTTATTAAAGTTAGTTAAGTGGTAAGCAGTTAATACATACATATCAGTTATAGTAGTTAGGTACATAATGTAAATGACAGAATGTAAAAGACACAAGGGATTTTAAGTGGTTCAGAGACTCAAGCTCCTAATCCACGTTTCTGCTTTAACTCGTAGGATTTCCAATAAGGAAGGGCAGCACCTTGAATCACTAAGATTCCTTCAAGGCCATCAGCCTTATAACTTTAGTTCACTAAGAACTCTTCAAGCCCAGCAAGCTTGGAACTTCATTTAGTCCCTCTGAACAAAGACCCCTCAGGCCCTGGCTTCTTATTGTTGTTGGTGCCTTGCTGCTAAGATGTCTTTAAGCTTGAACATCTTTTGAACTTAGCAGCTTGGCTTGGTCCTCTTGTATTCTGCTTCGAGTTTGGACCACATCTTTTTTGGTGCAACTGATCTTCACTCTTTTATGCTCATCTTCATCTGATGTCTGCTGTGCACCATCACCATTTGGGTTTGCTAAGTGTTTGAGTTTTTGGTAGACTTCGTCTGGCACTTAGCATTCCCTGAACCCTTCTTGAATGGTTTGCAGACATGGTTTTGCATCTTTTTTGTGTTAGCTTTTGGTTCATAGTGATTTGTAGAGTGGCTTTCTTTATCTTCTTTGTACTCTGCCACTTTTTTGAATGTTATCTTCTTGGCCTTCTTGGCTCTCAGCTTAGCTACCATCTTCAGTGGAATTCTCATCTTTATTGTGTGAAGCTTTTAGTCTATTTGATTCCTTCTTCAAAACTACTTCACTTCCACCTTTGTAGTCTCATTGTCATTGAGACTGGTTCTGTTTAGCTTTGGTGGAACTCGTAGAGTCAACACTATAGCATTCTAACAACTCAACGATCCTTCAGCTTTGCAACGACATCAACTCTTGATCCTTGAGGCTCTGGCTTATTTATCCTCCTTCCCAATCTTCTTGTTGGGATATAGCCGTTAAAAGTTATTTGAATTGCTTTGTGGATCTCGAGTTATTTGGTGCAGACTACAGATGTGACATAACATCCCCCTTTTCATCTTTCTGACACTGCAGTCTACTGTTTCACCTACCCCATCAGAGATGTCACTTTGATGCCTCAGGCAGGTAGTCTTCTTTATTTCTTATTTCTGACTTCTCAAATAGAACGTCAGGATCTATCCTTTTGCATCGATGCTCTCAACTAACAATGTTCGGATATCAGTCTTTAGATTAAACAGTTGCCAATGCTTCAATCTTTAGATGACCGAACTCTACAATTCTTATGCAGATGTTCTTGGACCTGATCGTAGTGTCTTTTTGAATGTTGCCCATTGACTGGTTGAGACAACACTACGATCCTGAAGAGTGTTCATTGGATCTTGAAGAGTGTTCATTGGATCTTCAATGTAGAACACTTCTTCCTTCATTTGTGCAGTGCTTTAACACTTTTGTTGATCTTCAACTGTTCTTAAGAACTGATAGCTTGACTCCTTGTTCTGGTCTCTTTTGAATAGCAAGACACCTCAAATTTATGGCATGCCCGGCTCGCTTTCTCCTTGTGATCTCCTGTTCACTTATCATCAATGGACTAACCCATGCTTAATCACTTGAGTCTTGTTCTTGAGTCGGCCAAGATCTCTGTAAAACTATATCGCCTTCACTTTGTTTGGCAAACACTACGATCCTGGTTGACCTCAAGATTGTTGTCTTCTGTTCATTTGATAGCTACTTCGTATTTGCTTGACTTTTCCTTAGTCGATGAATCATTCTTCAAGTCTTCTTTTGATCTACTTGTAGAAGACTTCATCTTTAATGGCTTTACAACTCAATCTAGATGCTGATTGGGTTGGTGCTTAGATCTTCTGTTAGCTTGTTAGCCATTCTTCGAGTGCTCTCTGGTTTCCTTTAAGGTGAAATGTGTCTTTCCAGCTCAGACCAGAGGCTTCATCCTTTAGATCTTATGGGAGTGCTCATTTATTGAGAATCGTGTTTACTCTACGATTCTTTCTTGGCGTTGTGAGCACTTTTGTTGAGGTCTTAGTTCTGCACTCTACAATTTTTCTTGGATTCTGTAGACACTACAACTCCGAGATCAGATCTTGACACTCTACGATTTTTGCCTTTAAGCTTACTGTCTACATTTGATCTGGCTCGACTACGATCTCTATTTCTCATTTGATCAGTAGACTCTACGACTCCGAGTGTGGTCTATAATTCTTGACTTGGCTTTGGCAGATGCTCGCTCAGCTCTTAGATAGGCTGTCTCTACGATTCTGAACATGACTTTCTTAGTAGACTACGGCTCCGAGGAAGTTCTTCTCGACACACTACGATCCTTCCTCGTTTCTCGTAGCAGTCTACGAACTCTGAGATCTACTATCTACTATCTTGCAGACTATGATTCTGCCTTAATAGCTCTCGAGTTTTCCTCGACTCTCCTAGCAGACTATGATTTCTGGTATAGTGCTCAACGATCAGACAAGCTTATCTATTACATTATAGGATCAACCTAACAAGCTTGATCTTTCTATATTTATAGTCCTTGTACATCATTTCTTTTTAAGGACTTTACAAAGTTGTTTTGCTTATATAGGATCAACCTAACACATTTGATCAATTCATTCTAAATCCTTGTACATATATTCCTATTATCTATCAAAGGACTTTACAACTTTTCTTAATGCAAGCATACTTGCATATTCATTCATTTATATTATAATCAAATCATATATAAATAGGAATATCATTCACATGCTTATTCCTAACACACACCCTTAGGGGACTCACTCGAGAACATTCTCAATCTTCTGACAACTCAGAAGAAAATTACCCATCTTCTTCCACCAGCCAACCCAAATGGGAAGGGTTATAATGCTAATAGGAAATGTGCTTATCATGCTGGAGCTCCAGGACATGATACTCAGGATTGCTGGGCCTTGAATCATAAGATCCAGGATTTGATTGATAATGGTGAGATTGTGGTGACTAAACCCGACCAACCTCATGTGCAAAATAACTCTTTTCCTCAACATAAAGAAGAGGAGGTTAATATGATTAATTGGAGCAGTGGACAGAGTTCCAATTATGGTGGTGAATCCTCCCAAACCAGCAAGGATAGTGCTGATAAATGGGATTATGTATAGTTCCAGATTATGATGGAACGAAAGATGAAAGCTCTTCGCACGCAAGTCAGCCAATTGGCAGAACTGGTGATCCATCAACACCAAGTCACACGCCAATTAGTCAGCCAGGAACATACTAGTCTCCTTCCTCTTGTTATAAATACTACACCATTGACTCCAGAAAGTGAAACACTGGAGGATAAAATTACAAAAAGAGCAAGTGCTAAAGCCCGTCGGAATTTTGCCAACAAGAGGGAATTTACCTGTCTGGGCCAATCGATGGAGGAGATATTTCAGATGCTAATTAATGAAGGAAGAATCACGGCTCTGCTACCTCCAATCAATCCCCGTTCAAGGCAATTCAATTCCAATGGAGTATATTAGTATCACTCCCATTCTCGCGGTCACAACACATAAGAATGTTGGGCACTCTTCTATCTTATTCAGAACTTAATTAACAGCGGTGTCTTGTAGTTGGCAGATAATGACACTGTGTTACTCGAGAGTGGGGAAACATTTCCTATAAAATGGAAGGAAGGCGTAGCAGTTATATCCGTTGAGGATGATTTGGCTGCTAGACCACTCATAATACAAGCAATTCAACTTAGAGGTATTGATAATCCTTTGAAAGTGGCTGCACCAAAGCCAATTATCTTGCCATACAGACCACAGTATCCTATTGTCAGCCTATAAAAACTACCATGGAATTATGGAGAGGCTGAAGGATCCACATCCCATATAACTGCTACAGTGTTGAAGGAGAATCCATTGTATCTTCCCTAACGGGTGATGAAGCCTACCATCAAATTAAAGGGGAAAGTTCCCATGGAGAAAATTGAAGAGTTCCTCCGTACTATGGGCCATAATGAAGCCAATATGGTTTTAAGCTTGAGAGAAGCTCCACACCATATTTCAATACTAGACTTGGTTTTCTCTTTCGAAGACCACATGAAGGTCTTGTTAAGGGTTTTGGAAGAAGCCCACTTGCTGAAATCAGTGGATGTTAAAAAGTTCTAACATTTGGTTGATCACTTTTTTTTAATAACAATGTGATATCTTTCACTGATGACAACATACCTCCCGAAGGGACTGTTTATCGCAAACCGTTGCACATAGCAGTTCTGTCATCCGAATACATGGTGGGAGGAGTTTTGATAGATAGAAGATCATCTTTGAACATATGCCCTTATGTAACCTTGGAGAAGATGAACATCAATCTCAATACGATCTGAAGCAGCCATATGGTTATCAAAGCTTTTGATGTGTAAGACCCCAACTTTTATAAATAAAGATTAATTTTTTTGTCGAAATATATTTTTGAATATTATGGTGTGAATTTGATATAATGTTATAGTTGTGGGTAATATTTATAAATTTTGCAAAGTCAGCAAGTTGTTATATTATATTCGATTGGTTGGGGAATATTCGTTTTAATAGGGAATATTCGGAATTATTGTCGGAGTTAGAAAACGACAGAAATATCTTTTTATAAAAATAATGGCGAAAGTTTTACCATTAACTGTTGGAATACCCGGTGGTAAAAGTATAGTAATACGCGTGGTTGTATAGTAGCACACGGTATTGATTATTGATGCTTACGTGAGAAGTCACTCAGTTTTACTCAATTATTACTTTCTGATGATTCTTTGCGTAGTATCTCACGTTATTTGATTCAATTATTGTCACAATATTTTATATTATTAAATCAATAATTGGGATGACAAGTTATTCATATTATTATCTGCATAATTAACAATGTCTAGAAAGTTCTGTCAAGGAAAGGGATTTGGTCACCTAATTGCGCGCCAATAGGGAGAAATCCTTATAGAAAGCCCCCTCTTTCCTGGGAACGATCTGGTTATTAATATTGCGAGTTATAATAATGATGAATAAATATTGTTAAAAATTATGAAGTATTTGTTGTAAATTTACTTATTTTATGGATCCTCACTTACCAATTTTTCAAAACTGTCAGTAGAAAATTATCTCAGGTTTTGTGTTATTACTTATATATATATATATATATGTATATAATATAAGTGTGTGTGTGTGTGTGTGTAATCTTCTTCATGTGAATATATATATATATATATATATATATATATATATATATATTATAATAAGTTTTATTTTTTATGAATAAATAGAATATATTATATTTTAATTGCATAGTATTTTACTATGCAGATTACGATAAAAAAACTTGTGAATTCAGTTCTAAGCTGTGATTTCGTCAGATTTACGACTGCATCCGTGATTATATCTAAATAGTATCCTTCCATTTTCCTATAAATAGGATGGTTAGTTCGAATTGAAAATCACACCAGAATCAGAGAATTTTTCTTCTATAATATTGAGCGTATTTCTTTCGAGTTTTAGGAAGTTGTGAGTGTAGAAAAAAGTTCAAGTTTTCTTCAAGAATATCCCCGCCCTACCAGTCGGAATACTCTTCTTTTTAAAGTAAGGGATATTATTTTTGTTCAGTATTCGTATGGAATAATATTTTCTTCCATACTCTGTAGTATGTAAGTAATATTATTTCGTTTCAGATTCAGAATTCTACACTCACTTTGTTAAGTTTTGGCTTCTATACTCCATGAAATTAGTAGAATATCCTTGATATTTGCACTTTATCCAGTATCTTTTCATGGAAATATTATTCTAAGCATTCTTGATAAGTTTTTGTAACGACCCCAAAATTCATACAATTTAATTCTCGACTTCGATCGTTAATAATATATTCAACCTCTAATTTTACATCATTAAACTATAATACAACCATTGAAATTTGCGGAATAATTAAAATTTTCTATTATAAACTATCCTCGTTCCCAAAACCTTCAACCTTTACATCTAAATATCTCAGAATCATTTTAATACTACAATAGTTTACATTTCAAAACGATATTATAATTCAACATTAATACATTATTCGTAACCTTAAACATGGTTCAAATAATAATAACACAACAAAAGTGTATAATTTCTTCAAGTATCACATCTGATTCATATCTTTAAAGTAGCACATACTTTACCTTAAATCTTTAACCTGCAAAAGTGGTTATTTGCAAGGTTGAGCTCGACAGCCCAAAAAAATCTAACATTTTTCATGCATCACATAGCACATAATAACATGCTCAACATATAACATACATGCTACAATTCATTTAACAAGTATAAAAATTGAGTCCTTACTCAATCATCATGCTTTAATCAATCAACATAGTCATACATTGACTTTAACATTTCATACTTTCAACATATATATAACACATCATACTCTTTGCAATAAAGATTTAAAACAGTTAATCATCAAGTTCACATAACAAATAGGAACTGAAAGACTTGCCTTGATCGTTGTTTACCAATAACATTTTAACAGCTTACGATTATCTGTACTGCACGTGCTCTACACAATTATATAATCATTCACATCAACTATTAGTCACATAGCAACGCATAGTAGTTTTAATGTAAACTTTAATCTACATCCTATAACCCTTCCTATTAATCAATACACAATGTTCAATTTGATTGTGTTAATTTTAGACTTATAACTCACTAAATTTCATATTCGAATTTCATTCAAGTGTTTAAGTCTTGCTAGGACTACTTATTGGTTTTATATTAAATCCATTTCATATCTTATAATATTCATTTCAATTGAATTGAAACACTTTTGAAGTTTATTTACACTTAGCACGACATTTCGACATTCATTCATCACACGCCCGATTCGTCTCTTATGTGTGTGCTTAGTATGCTTATACAACTTATCTAATACATCATTTATTAATGTTAAACATAATTATATTTACTAATATTCATGTTTTATTACTTAGAACAACATCTTTTATCGTCAGGAGCACTACATTTGCATATGTGCATTCCCGACGCCCTCCTATTGCCTCATAATACATATCAGTCCCACAAATGACCATTTTTACCCCTGTTTCTGACCTCAAATTGAAAAACTTAAAGAATGAAAGTTGTAGGTCTATTCGTCGTCGTTCCAGATCATCTTGAATCACCTCAATCGGAGTTCATATGAAAACGTTATAACCATTTTACTACAGGAGGTCAAAATTGTCCGACCCAAACCATATTTTCCAGCGTTGGGGTGTGAATTCTAGCTACTAGGGCCAATTTCAGCGTTGGGCGCTAAAACTTGATCTTTGGGGTCAAAAGTTTTGGGCTATTTTTACGCCGAGAATTCAAATTCAGTAAATAAGGAAACTTGTTGTTGAGGCTCAAAATACGTAACACCCAAAACAAAACACAGAACAAAGCTATGTCTTAATTTTAACTCCAATTAACATGTATAACTTATGCAAATTACACATAAACTTCACCAAGCATACAAATACTAAAATAACACAACTTAAACCTTAATTCTAGAAAAATTACATACTGGAATAGCATATTTTAAAACCAAAGATTCCATTTTTGATATTTCTTGACACAGTGAACACTGTAATCATAATGATACACCAATTTGATTCTTTTGAACTAAGTTCTCTTTATTTCATACCCAATTAACAATTCACAGTTCAATTTTACAATTTAGCATACAATCAAATACAAATTTTGGTATCCTACAAAATCCGTTCATACATGTGTTCACTGTAAAACCAATTTCTTTTCTTGTAGACTTAATTTAGCATACAATCTTATCTATATGTTAAGCATACACTCATATATATGCTAGTATAACAATTATAATTACCAATACACATAATTTCCTAACCAATTATAAAAACATGGTTTTACAAAAAGTTTGTAAATAACTTTATATTAAAGTCAAATTCAGAAACACAAAGACTTAGAAATTATAGCGTAAAACCTATATGTTAAGGTTGTGTAATATACCTTTTGTTGCTTAAGAAATCCTTGATAATCACTGAGAATCGCTTGACGAACTCAGAACTTTCTCTCTTGATTCTCTTTCAGGCTCTCTCAAACTCTCTCAAAATTCTCTGAACACTCTTTTTTTTTTCTTCTTAGTCTCAGTCTTAGCCACACACAATTGACGTAAAATAAAGCTAACGTACTATTTTCAAACGTTTTAAAAACTGACGTTATAATTAATATACTAATAAGTTGTCAGTTACTAAAAATAATATATATATATATTATTTATATTTTATTTATTTAATTTATTATAATTCAAAATTCAAAATAAAACCAAAAGCCATAAGGCTCTGTTTGGCAGAACTCTTTAAAAAATAAAGACTTAATATATTTAAGCCTTGTTTGGCAAAACTAAATTAAACTCCTTTAATTTATTTTAATAACTCCTTTATAATATAGTTATTTATCACACTTTATTTAATTAAGTTTTCATACTTAATTTAATTAATTCTAATAATAATTTATTGAATAAATCATTTAATCATTATAAACTCTCTAACTTAATTATTAAATTAAATTAGAATATTATCTCAAAACAATTAAACAAATAATTAACCAAATCAAATCAAATCAAATTAAACAAATATTTATTCAACAATAAACACATCTATTAAATATTTATATAATTCAATAAATATTTATAATTATAATTAAAATTCTAGATTGTTACATTAATCACATCGCAATAAGAATTTCAATTATTAAATTCTTATTTTAATAACTTATGAAAAATTTGGGTTGTCACAGTTTTAACCTTTTCATGCCAGATTACTATTCACAAGGTACTATTCCCAAAGTACTATTCATGGGATACTATTCACTCAGTTACTATTCACCTGGGGTACTATTCATGACAAAAATTGATTTCTTTTCGGTCCAAATCATTTTTGATACATTATTATTCTTGAATTTTACTCCACAAAGCAGTATCATGTTGACAATTTAGACATTATTGAATTCTGGATAAATTAAATTATAAATCTTTAAAAATTTATCCTTTTCTTTGTTTTAATTAAATTCTTATATCATTATCATCATCCTCATGCTTATATTGTGATGAAAGTTATATTTGGCTTACGTGCATAGATGGGCTGTTGATTGGTATGATTATGACCAGTGATTATTCGGTATAATCATGACCGTAATGTTACAAATGATGTGGTAAAAGTCCTCATTGACCCATAGTGCATTAATGGTAAGTTGTTGGCATGATCATGATCATTGATGAAAACACGAATATCCCTTGCCCGTAGTGCATAGATAATTCGTGGTCGTGATACTAATGAATATCCTTGGCCCATAGTGCATGGATAATTCAGTGATGTGAATTATTTATTAAGCTGAGTCTCAATGATAAAATTGATGATAAACTTTTTAAATCATAGAAGATAGTAGATATCATGCTTTACTTAACTCTTCTAATGGATTGCTTGTTCCGATGCAGTTAAACTTAATGTTTATTATATTTTATCAGTTTAAAACTATTGAAGGCTAATGATAATTTATTCTGGATTATCTTAGTCATAATATTTCTTACTGGGCTAGTTGAGCTTACCCTTTTGCTTTCATTGTTCTCTTCAGAAAATGAAAATGTAGCCGGGACTAGTCGGGGAATGGAGTGATGGTCCGAGATGGTTGTTTTAGTAGTCCTCACTATTTAGTGTGATAATAAATATAATGAGGATTGAATTTGAGTTTGGATATTGTCTAGAAGACAATATTCCTGTTAAAACTCTCAGCTATATTTTGTCGTATTTTACACGATAGTTGTATAGTTATGTTTGTATTTTCTGTACCATGTATTTAGCGACTTAAGATGGATGATGTATACCTATTTTGGGGGTGTCACAGTTAGTATCAAAGCTTAGGGATATGATCCCTGGCTAGGATGTGAGACTAGAACTAGGGGGGAGAGACGGGAAAATTCTTCTCTAGTATGACCTACCTAAGCTTATTTGTTATTGGTCGGTCACAATATAGGGATAATTTGTGGCATGTCAATTAACCCTTATTTTGTGGCAGTGTTTAAAAATGGCATCTGAAAATGTTGAGATCAGCAATGAAGCACATGAGACCATTGAGTCACCAACGATCAATCCAGGATAATGTGCAACAAGAAGATAATAATCCTCAGGTAAACAACACACCGATTAAATGATGAATGATGGGATGTTCAGAGGCTTTATGCAATTCATGCAACATCAGGCGAGAGCGGCTCTTGTTCAAAATGCAGGTGGAAACACTGGCAACTCACGGATGGTCACCGCTAAGCAATTCAAGGAGCATGGACCATCGGAGTGGGAAAGCCAGAACCACTTAAGGCGGAGGCCTGGATAAAGCAGATCACCAAGATATTCGATGTCTTGGGATGCTCCGAGGAGTAAAAGGTTTCCTTTGCCACCTTCATGTTGCGAGGAGAGGCAGATTACTGGTAGGAATTTGTAAAGCGTACTTAACCTTCCACACTGGGGATGTCTTGGGAGAAGTTCCACGAACTGTTCAATGACAAGTACTTTCCCAAAAGTATTTGTCACATGAAGAAGGTAGAGTTCATCAAGCTAGAGCAAAATAATATGACCGTGTTGCAGTACGAAGCTAAGTTTGCCGAGTTATCCCGGTTTGCGTCCCACTTGGTTGATTATGTGGAGAGAATGGCTTGGATATTTCTAAGAGGTTTAAAACCCGAGATACGTTAATACCTCATTTCTCACAAACTTTGCTTGTATTCAGATGTTGTGAATAGGGCTCAGTTATTGGAGCGCGATAATGAGTCAACCCAACCAAGAGAGAGCAGCACGCAAAATGATAATAACAGTGGTAGTGTTGGGTAAAATCTATATACGCACAACACGCAAGTATACGTGGTCAACAAGTAATAGAGTGATGAGTAGAGTATCGTTCCCACAGAGACTAATTAGCTAAATACCTTAACTTACAATTACCAATCTTCTATTAACTCTAATTTTATTAAACAAATCAAATTCAATGATTGAAATTACTAAACTAAAATTAAGAATAATTAAACTAAAATAAAGCAACCACAAATATCAAAATCTGAATTTTCAAGCAATTAATGGAGAATTAGACTTATGATTTCACCTTAAGCTTCACTTTGGTTTTAACACTTTTATCCCAATTCAATGCACTATCTCAGTTTATTAATCAAGAACACAAACGTAGTACTAACCACCACTCGATGCATTAATACCATATTAACGTCAATCCACAATTAAGAAAGAAATCCGTTAAACACCTTAATCAACTAACGCACTATATCTCTATGTGAATTACAATTGAAGAAGGTTGAAGAACAAGTTCTCTTATCCGATTACATGCGGTGTTAAGTATATCTCTATCTTCACACGACTCAGGTTTAAGCTACTAAAAAAATCCTGAACACATGCTATATCAACTAGATCTAAAATTGAATATCCTCTCTCGATTCCATCCAACCCCACGAAGAATTATTGGCCAGACAATTCATAGATTCAAGCATAAATCAATATAGATAAACTGAAGATAATTTATTAAATTGGGAATCAAAGATTACAAAACCATCGATTCACTTAAGGATCCATCACAAGCCTAAAAAGTGAATTAGTTCATAATAAATGAAATAAGCACTGAATAAATCATAGAAATCATTCTTTCAATCACAAATAATAATCTAACACAAAGAATATTAGAAAACACCCTTTACGTAGACTACAAATGTAACCGTCTTGAAAAACTCTTCGAAATACTCCTCCACTTTTGCTCTCCAATAAGATGACTTTGATCTTCGTAAGCTTCTTAATTTCCCTTATTGTGTTTCTAAAGAGTAATATATATCAAGTCTAATACTCCAGCTACATCCCCTAACAAATACAGTTATAAACTCATTAAAACAAATGAAATTCGAGTCCAATAGGAAGTTAAAATGCAATAGGACAGTCCTAGTTTTCACAACCCCCACCTCGGCGGGGGTGTATGTATGCAAAACGCCCGCCTCGGCGGGCGTAAGTTCTGTCTTGGTCGAGAGCTGACCCCCCACCTCGGCGGGGGTGTGTAAGTGAAAACGCCCTCGGCCAAACTCACACTCCTTCTGCTAGTTGATCGGTAGACCCACCCGTGGTGTTTGTTTTAAGTATACATGCATTGGCCCGTGGCATTCCTCCTGATATCGACTTGTCTTCTTTGCAACACTGAGTTATTTCTATGGCTCCAAATTAACTGCAAATGCACCAAATATCACGAACAATCCATGAATCACCGCAACCACCAACCTACACATAAAACAACAAAAACCAAGTAAAAATGCACTTGTTTACAAAAATATAGCAAATAATACGCATGATTTAGACATGAAATTGCGTATATAAAATACACTTATCAAAATCCCCCAAACTTAAATTGTGCTAATCCTCGAGCACAAGACACTACATGCAATGCAATGATATGAATACGACCCACTCTACATAATATCCAACCCAACAATATCACAGAATCACAATTATCTCAATGGCCTCAGCGAAAATAAGCAACTATACAACATCAACCATTAAAACTAATCTACAAATCACGTTTAATCCTCGAATCTTAAGTTATTATAACTGGTATCGTGTGTATATGCAACATCCATGATAACTGATATCGATTTAAATTCAATACATAATCAGCCTCTTAGAAGGACTCATGCAGCACAAACTCCAAAACTTCAAAAATTAGCTAGTTTCAACTAAAAATCAAGCAATCACACATCACCAGGGTTCACTCGGGGTACTTATGCTCTATTTCCATCCACAGGGGCTTTTTGCTCTTATTTCCTATTTTATTCTCTTTTTTTTAATAAGGAAATATATAGCTTATATACCCTAAAGATCCCCCAAACTTAAGTTTTTGCCTCATTTCAGCCTTAACTAGCCATTTTTGTCATTATATCACTTGCCCTAGCATTAACCTTTAGAAATCAATTAAGTACCGGTTTGAACTTAGTCAATTAACAAAGATGTACTTAAAACGTGTTATCCTTGTATACCAATTTCAAGCAACTCAAAATTCTATTCAAATACGATCATTGTGTCACAGTTCTAATATTCAATACTGTACTTGATACTTATTTTACAATCACATCATAGGCCAAAATAACATGAAACACAACATTAAAGGATTAAAACACACAATAATTACTAAGTAAATTTTTTTTTAAAACTAAAGATAGATAACAAAATGCATTTATACTCCTTCTACTATGCAATCCTAAGCTACGATAAATGCCCTAAGCTAACATGCAAATACCAAACATAAAATGCAATACAAAAAATAAATGTCATAAACAAAATATGCAGCCTAAACTAAAATGCATGCAACACATTTATTTAAATCCACCAAACTTAAGATGAACAATGTCCTCATTGTATGATATAGCAATATAAGTGTGAGGACTTTCCTTTTTGATTCTTAAGTCTGAGGGGGTGGTTGTTGGTCTTCATCTGAGTCACTCGGTGGGAACCTGGGCATTGGACCGGTCGGATTATATGGAATTTGTCCCGTCGGGTGGAAATTCTGGAGAGTTGTGGTCAATGAGGCAAATGAAGTGTGCATAGCCTCAAAAATATGGTCTTGCCTCATCGCCAATCGGCGCATTTCCCTATGAGTTTCCTTGGCATTTTCCGTCATTTGATTTTGGAACTCAAGGAATTTAGTTCTGGATAAAGCGTCGGTCCGTGGTACCTGCTCATTCCCTTGATCTCCCATGTCATCATCCTCATCCCCCGAGGCTTCTATAGGATTCTCTGCTTCTTTTGATGATGAAGAAAAAATAAATCCCACGCCACGTGGGTGAGACTCGCCTCCTGCCCACACAGTGTAGCGTGTAATCAGTCGTGAATCAAGGAGTGCGAGTGGCAATTCGCGGCTCGTCATCGGACCATCAACTCCCGGCTTGGCGACACAACCCACATATTAGTGATGGGTGTGTGACCTCGAGAAAAATTTCCCTTAAGCACCTACGGATAAAAGCGGATGATCGCCTGGCGTCTATGATAAAATCTTGCACAATGGCGAATAACAACAACGCCTTCTCCTTGGTGACGTCGAAAGTATGTTGGGACGGAAGTAATTTGGCACAAAGGAATGCATACTAGATTTTACCATAGAGGCTTAGGTTCTTGCTGGGGAACACCGTGCCTCCCTTTTGGCCTTTCGTCCATGATGTTCTAGGCTTCGTCATTGTCATGGTCACTTCATCGAAATCCGGATCAGAAGTGCGGAGATGCTCATATTGGCAGTGGCGTGGCACCCACAATTGGTAGTATGTATTGATAGCATTCGCAATGAATGGGACCAACCGTCCTCGTACATAAGCTCGAAATGGCTCTTTGTCCTCAACATTGCATAGAACTCCTTGACTATATTCACTATGGCTGGTTTTGGATCCTCAATGAATTTAACCCATCCCTTTTGGTAAATTTGCTGCATAAGCTCCCCGTCGTTACCCTCTAGTGCCATGCCCCTTTCCGGTGTAAGAGCTTTGGTGAGCATATAGTCATACCGGTCAACGGCGGTGGCACTCGCAAACTTTTGACGATCGAAGGTGCAAGTTGGTTGGGATGGGCGTGAACTCTCTCCCCGTTGGCGTTTAGATGATGATGAAGCCATATCGCCCTTGTAGCTTGTATAACCCTAACTTTCCCTCAAACCTTGAAATTAGACCTCTTTAGCTCACAAGTATGCAATTTGTATGTAGAATGTGAAATTTGGTGAAGAAGGTTGGATGAATGGGTGTAGTATTTATAGATGGGGTGGTTAATCTAGTATTGGTGGAGTGAGGAGGTGGGAAGTTGGGGTAGTAATGATTTTGGGGAAGTGGGGAAGTGGGTGGTAGTTATGGAGTAGTGGGTTAATGAAAGAGTGGGTGATTCCGCTTCGACGGGGTACTTATGTAAAAAGGCCCTTCCCGTGGCCTCAAATCCCATCCTTTTAGTAGTGAAGGACCCCACTTCCGGGGGTGTTATATTAGAGAGGTCCGCCTGACCAGGCTAGTCCCCTATCGATCCTTTGTTCTCTGCTTGCTTTTGTACTCCAATGGTGCTTTTGTTTCTCGGTTAAGATAGTATGACACATGAACTTTCGTTAGTATTGGATGTATGGTATGTTGTGTGGAGTATCACAAGAATTTAATCTTATTCTTCTATCTAATGAATTCCTAAAAATGCGAATGAAAAATACGATTATAAACTGAAAGTTGGGTTGCCTCCCAATGAGCGCTTGATTTTAAGTCTTTCAGCCTGACTACTTCCTGTTCAAGTTATATCTACCAACATGATAGCGATCACGTCGGTGTTGGTCTCTCTGCCCCAGTAATGCTTCAGTCGGTGTCCGTTGACTTTGAAAGTTTCGAGAGGGTTATGACTGTAAATTTCAACTGCTCCATGAGGGAAAACTTGCTTGACTGTGAATGGTCCCGACCATCTTGATTTTAGCTTTTCGGGGAACAACCGCATCCTTGAGTTAAACAATAGAACTGATTGGCCCGGTTCGAATGTCCGACGCAAAATTTTCAGATCGTGCCATCGTTTGACTTTTTCCTTGTATATCTTGGCATTCTCATATGCTTGAAGGCAAAATTCGTCTAGTTCATTCAACTGCAGTAGTCTCTTTTCCACTATAGCCTTTTGATCAAAATTTAGCTTTTTCACTGCCCAGTATGCCTTGTGCTGTAATTCCACCGGTAGATGACATGATTTCCCGTACAACAATTGATATGGTGACATCCCGATTGGTGTTTTGTATGCGGTTCGGTAAGCCCATAGAGCATCATCCAATCTCAGTACCAATCTTTTCGACTCGGATTCACCACTTTCTCAAATATCTTTTTAACTTCTCTGTTTAATACCTCAGCTTGTCCACTGGTTTGCGGGTGTGATATGTCAGCTATCTTAATAGTTTACTCCATATTTGACCAAAAGAGCAAGAACGGTTTATTACAGAAGTGACTACCTTCGTCACTTATAATTGCTCTTGGTGTGCCAAACCTCGTGAATATGTTCTTTTGCAAAAATTTGAGGACCACCTTGGCATCATTCGTTGGTAGAGATGCGGCTTCAACCCACTTTGACACGTAGTCCACTGCGAGGAGAATGTATTGATTTTTCATGGATGATGGAAATGGTCCCATGAAATCGATACCCCATATATCAAAAAGTTCCACTTTTAGAATCGTTTGTAAGGGCATCTCATTATGTTTCGAGATGTTTCCCACCCTTTGACACCTATCACATTGTTTAACAAACTGATGGGCGTCTTTGAATAATGTGGGCCAATAGAAATCGTATTGTAGCACTTTTGCTGATGTTCTCTCGCTTCTATAATGCCCACCATAGGCCGATGAGTGACACTCATGCAGAATATTCTTTACTTCGTTGTATGGGACGCACCGTCGAATCACCTTGTCGGCCCACTGCTTAAATAAATATGGATCATCCCACATGTACCACTTAACATCATGCTGAAATTTCTTTTTCTGCTGCCTTGTGAGGTCTGGTGGTAGAATATTTCTTGCAACAAAATTTACATAGTCGCCATACCATGGAATCTTTGTTGAAATCTCAAATAGCTGCTCATCCGGGAATAATTCATTGATTTTGCATTTGTCATCTTTTTCTTTCCCTTGGTTTTCCAGCCTTGACAAGTGATCGACAACTTGGTTCTCCGTCCCCTTCCTATCCTTTATTTCTAAATCAAATTCTTGCAGAAGGATAATCCACTTGATAAGGCGTGGTTTTGCATCTCTCTTTTCTATCAAAATCAATTGCGGCAAAGATGGTCCGTGTAGACTATCACCTTAGTCCCGGATTAAATAAGCCCGCAACTTGTCGAATGCATATACCACTACAAGCAACTTCTTCTCTCGTGGTTGTATAGTTCATTTGAGTTTGATAAGTGTTTTGCTTTGCGTAGTATATAGCATGAAACACCTTGTCTCTGCGTTGACCCAAAACTGCCCCAATTGCGAAATCGCTTGCATCACACATAAGCTCGAAAGGCATGCTCTAATCTAGTGCAACTATCACGGGGGCTGTAGTTAATTTTCTTTTTAATAACTCAAATGCTGTTTTGCAATCATCGTCAAAGTTGAATGTAGCCTCTTTCTCTAAAAGACTGCAAAGAGGTTTTGAAATTTTTGAGAAATCCTTAATAAACCTCCTGTAGAATCCCCCGTGTCCCAAAAAGCTTCTAATACCCTTCACCGAGGTTGGTGGGGGCAGATTTTCAATTGTTTCCAGCTTTGCCTTGTCCACTTCCAGTCCTCGAGCTGACACCTTATGGCCCAAAATTATACCCTCTTCAACCATGAAGTGGCATTTTTCCCAATTCAGAACGAGATTTGTTTCCTTGCATCTTTGCAGTACCATTACCAGATTCTTCAAGAAATTATCAAAGCTGTCCCCATATACCGAAAAGTCATCCATGAAGACCTCAACACTTTTCTCCACCAAATCAGAAAAAATTTCCATCATACACCTTTGGAAAGTTGCTGGTGCATTGCATAACCCAAATGACATCCTCCTGAATGCGAATGTGCCGTAGGGGCACGTGAATGTGGTCTTTTATTGGTCCTCCGGAGCAATGACTATTTGGTTGTAACCCGAATACCCATCCAACAAGCAGTAATACTGATGTCCCGCTAATCTGTCTAACAGTTGGTCAATAAAGGGTAGCGGGAAATGATCTTTTTGGGTTGCTTTGTTCAATTTCCTGTAATCATGCAAACACGCCAACCCATCACTATTCAGGTTGGGATGAACTCATTGTTGTCATTCTGCACCACCGTCATTCCTCCTTTTTTCAGTACACACTGGATTGGACTCACCCATTTCATCGGGATATCGGATAGATGATGCTCAAGATCTAACCATTTCGTAACTTCCTTCTTTACCACTTCCTTCATAATTGGATTGAGTCGTCTCTTTTTTTCATCGCTTGCCGGTTTTGCCTCATCTTCCATCAAAATTTTGTGCATACTGTAATGAGGGGTCGATTCCCTTTATGTCCTGCAATTGTCCATCCAATAGTCGACTTGTGTTCCCTAAGTACCCTCAAAGAACTTTTCTTCCCGCAATTGCTAAGTCAAATTTGAAATAATAACAGGTAAAGAATTTAAATTACCAAGATAGGCATACCTGAGGTGCTTAGGAAGTGGTTTAAGTTCCAGCTTTGGTGGCTCCACCAATGATGGTTTCAACTTTTCTACAATTACCTCCTCTATGTGCAATGGTTCAAATGATGGTCTGAATCTTGGTATCCGTGGCAATGAATCAAACAACTGTGGGTAATCTACCAATTCTGGATCGTCGATCTCTTCATCTCCCACCAATGTTGTTTCTAACGGATCATTCGCCAAACTTTTGCTCATGTCTTCACTAATGATTTGATCAATTAGATCCATTCGGAAGCATTCCTCCTCATCCGTAGGGAACTTCATGGCCTTGAACACATTGAATTTCACTTCTTGATCTTGAACTCTCATCGTAAGTTCTCCCTTTTGAACATCTATAAGAGTCCTCCCTGTAGCCAAAAATGGTCTCCCCAAGATGATTGGTATGTTCTTGTCCTCCTCAAAATCCAGAATGATGAAATCCGCAGGGAATATAAATTTGTCCACTTTCACTAAGATATCTTCAACTATTCCTCTTGGATATGTGACTGACCTATCTGCCAACTGTAAGGAGATGTTCGTAGGCCTTGGATCGGGCAAACCTAACTCTAAGTATACAGATAACGGCATAAGTTTTACACTTGCCCCCAAATCACATAGACATTTACTGAAATGCCTCTCACCGATTGTGCATGGAATCGTAAAACTCCCCGGATCCTTGAGTTTTGGTGGTAATTTATGCTGTAATACCGCACTGCACTCCTCTGTTAATGCCACCATTTCAAAATCTTCCCATTTCTTTTTCCTTGACAGAATCCATTTCATGAATTTCGCGTAACTGGGCATTTGTTCTAGGGCTTCTGCAAATGGTATGTTAATTTGAAGTTTCTTGAAAACTTCCAAAAATCTTGAAAACTGCTTATCTGTCTTTTGTTTTTGAACTCTTTGTAGGAATGGTGGGGGAGGGTAAACAACTGGTTTGTTCACTGGGTTGATTTTATCCGTTTGATTCTCTTGCTATTTGACCTATCTGAATTTCGATGTTCTTGATCGCCAATTGGGTGGTAGCCATGAATTTATCCAACTTCTCATCCAGATGTTGCATTGTTAGTTGTTGATTCTGAAAACCCGGAGGATATGATTGTCGTGGAGCTTGATTCTGCTGATTGTTGCTCCATGAAAAATTCGGATGATTTCTATTCCCTTGATTATATGTGTTCTGATAGGTGTTTTGAGGAATTCTGTTGTAATTGCCAATGAACTGCACAGCTGCTGGATTAATTGCACATTGTTCCGTTGGGTGTTCTCCTGCGCACAATTCACATAGCACTGCTACTTGTGGTGCTGTCTTTGGCTGCTGTGATTGGGCTATTGCCAATTGCTCTATCCTCTTTGACATTGCAGCCATCTGTGCTTGTATCGCTGCTCTATCATCTACTTCTAACACCCCAGCTGCCTTCACCTGTGTCATTCTCGTTATGGGCCACTGGTAATTATTAGCAGCTATGGTTTCAATCAAATCATAGGCTTCTTCGTAATTCTTGGCCATAAATGCTCCGCCCGATGCTGCATCGATACTTGTCCTAAGATTCCCATGTAGTCCGTTATAGAAGGTGTTCATTTGCATCCATTGAGGTAATCCATGATGTGGGCATTTTCTGAGTAGTTCTTTATATCTCTCACATGCCTCATATAATGACTCCCCATGTTGCTGTTCAAACATTGTAATTTCATTCCTCATCTTTGCGATTTTTGCCGGTGGGAAGAATTTTGCAAGGAATTTCTGAGCTAGATCCTCCCACGTTGTTATTGAGCCCGATGGTAAGGAATGCAACCAACTCTTCGCCTTATCCCGTAAAGAGAACGGGAACAACCGAAGTCTCACCGCCTCATCTGAAACTCTATTAAACCTAAAAGTATCGCACATTTCCAGAAAACTGACTAAGTGCTCGTTCGGATCATCGTTTGCTAATCCCCCAAACTGAACTGAATTTTGTATCATTTGAATCATCCTAGGTTTAATCTCAAACGTCTTTGCTGCTATTGATGGTCTCGTTATACTTGAATGCAGTTCCGTTACTTTGGGTATTGTGAAGTCTTTAAACGCTTTCCTATCTTCGACCACCATCACTATTTCCTCTTCCTTTTCATGTATTTCAAATTCTTGCCTCGTTTCTTTTATCCACTTACTCAACCTCTGAAACCTTCTTTCAATGTCATTGTCAAAAGGCAGCAAGTCTGGATTTTTAGACCGAGTTTGCATAAACTATGTCCCACACCTGAAATAAGAAGCACACAACAAAAATAAAAATGTCTAAGTAAAACTGGATTAATTAAACTGATATTGTAAAAGTATTAAGAATTATACTAATTTATCCCCGGCAACGGCGCCAAAAACTTGTTGGGTAAAATCTATATACGCACAACACGCAAGTATACGTGGTCAACAAGTAATAGAGTGATGAGTAGAGTATCGTTCCCACAGAGACTAATTAGCTAAATACCTTAACTTACAATTACCAATCTTCTATTAACTCTAATTTTATTAAACAAATCAAATTCAATGATTGAAATTACTAAACTAAAATTAAGAATAATTAAACTAAAATAAAGCAACCACAAATATCAAAATCTGAATTTTCAAGCAATTAATGGAGAATTAGACTTATGATTTCACCTTAAGCTTCACTTTGGTTTTAACACTTTTATCCCAATTCAATGCACTATCTCGGTTTATTAATCAAGAACACAAACGTAGTACTAACCACCACTCGATGCATTAATACCATATTAACGCTAATCCACAATTAAGAAAGAAATCAGTTAAACACCTTAATCAACTAACGCACTATATCTCTCTGTGAATTACAATTGAAGAAGGTTGAAGAACAAGTTCTCTTATCCGATTACATGCGTTAAGTATATCTCTATCTTCACACGACTCAAAGTTTAAGCTACTAAAAAATCCTGAACACATGCTATATCAACTAGATCTAAAATTGAATATCCTCTCTCGATTCCATCCAACCCCACGAAGAATTATTGGCCAGACAATTCATAGATTCAAGCATAAATCAATATAGATAAACTGAAGATAATTTATTAAATTGGGAATCAAAGATTACAAAACCATCGATTCACTTAAGGATCCATCACAAGCCTAAAAAGTGAATTAGTTCATAATAAATGAAATAAGCACTGAATAAATCATAGAAATCATTCTTTCAATCACAAATAATAATCTAACACAAAGAATATTAGAAAACACCCTTTACGTAGACTATAAATGTAACCGTCTAGAAAAACTCTTCGAAATACTCCTCCACTTTTGCTCTCCAATAAGATGACTTTGATCTTCGTAAGCTTCTTAATTTCCCTTATTGTGTTTCTAAAGAGTAATATATATCAAGTCTAATACTCCAGCTACATCCCCTAACAAATAGAGTTATAAACTCATTAAAACAACTGAATTTCGAGTCCAATAGGAAGTTTAAATGCAACAGATGGGTCCAGTTTTAAACTTACCTCCGTGGGTGTATGTATACAAAATGCCACTCGTGTGTGTAAGTGAAAATGCCCGCCCCGAGGGCTCCTCTCGCTAGTTGATCGGTAGACCCACCTGGCGGTGTTTTAACTTCAGACATGCTTCCGTAGGCATTCCTCCCAAGATCCGACTTGCTTGCTACAACACCGAAGTTATTTTCCTATGGCTCCAACTTAATCGCAAATGCACCAAATATCACGAACAATCCATGAATCGCAAAGAACCACCAACCTACACATAAAAACAACAAAACCAAGTAAAAATGCACTTGTTTACAAAAACATATAGCAAAGAATACGCATGATTTAGACAAGAAATTGCGTATATAAAATACACTTATCAGGTAGCAGTTATCGAAGCGATGACAACAAACGTGGAGGGAATCAACATGCCAGAAATGGTAACCACTTCGGTGGTAATCATGGCCAAGATAATAAAAGTGGACATTTCAAGAAAAGGAGATTCAATAATGTTGGAAGGACATCAGCACCAGCAACCGTTGTTAAGGAAGGAGAACGATCAACCATCATATGCTTCAAATGCGGAGGGGAGGGATACATCAGTCCAAATTTCATTCAGCAGTCCAAAACGTGTTACAATTGTGGAAAAGAAGGTCACCTAGCTCGATTTTATCGTGCAGCGAAGTCAAGTCCAGCTGAGACGGAGGCACCAAAGGCCGTCCCAAAGAAGTCAAAGCCGGTAGTTCAAGGGAGAGCGTTTGTCGTGACCTTCCAAAAAGTAAGGAACCCAAATGAGGTCACACGGGTAAGATAATCATAAACCCTAACAAAGTCTATACCTTATTTGATACCAGTTCTACCCATTCTTTTATTTCTCCTACTTGCGCTCAACGTTTAAATTTAACTCCGAAGAAATTAGACTTTGATTTATCTATTAAAACTCTATTGGGAGAAACCTATATTACATCCACTATTTATAAATCTTATTTGATTCAAATCGGCACCCGCACGTTACCTGTCGATCTTATTTCTTTGAAAATACTTGCATTTGACGTGATTCTAGGGATTTATTGGTTAACTACTCATCATGCTAAAATTAATTATTTTCGTAAGGTTGTTAGCTTTTATATTCCTAACCAACCTATTATGCGAATTCAAGCGACCAAACCACTAAAGTCAATCATTGTCATATCAAGCCAAAAAGCTATTCGTTTATTGAAAAACGGATGTCAATTTTTCTTAGCCCATGTCACAGATTTAAACAAAAATACGTCAGATTTGAATGATATTTCTATTGTTAATAAATTTCCTTACGTACCTTGAAGAACTTCCTAGCCTACCCCCAGAGCGTGAAATCAAATTTTGTATTAACCTTGGACCTAGTACAAAACCAATTTCCAAAGCCCCATATCGAAAGGCTCCTATTGAACTTCAGGAGTTAAAGACCCAACTGCAGGAATTGTTAGACATCGGTTTCATTCATCCTAGTACGTCTCCTTGGGGTGCTCCTGTTCTAATCGTAAAGAAGAAAGATGGGAGTATGCGACTTTGTATTGATTATTGGGAGTTAAATTATGTCACCATCAAAAATAGGTACCCGTTACCTCGTATTGATGACCTATTTGACCAGTTGCAAGGATCCAAATTCTTTTCAAAGATCGATCTTCGTTCCAGATATCATTAGTTAAAGATTAAAACTGATAACATTCCAAAGACTGCTTTCAGAACTCGGTACGGACATTATGAATTCCTAGTCATGTCTTTTGGATTGACTAATGCTTCTGCTGCCTTCATGGATATGATGAACCGAGTATTCAAGGAATATTTGGATAATTTTGTGGTTGTCTTTATTGATGACATCCTTATTTACTCCAAAAGCCGTGAAGATCATGAACAACACTTGAGGCTGATACTCCAAAAGCTTCGTGAAAACAAGCTTATGCCAAGTTGAAGAAATGCGAGTTCTGGCTTGAGGAAGTAGCATTCCTTGGGCACGTTGTGACGTCTCCAAAATAGGTCCAATCCACCCAACCTATTCTGAGTCGCCAAATACATGGTACAGAAACAACTACAACTTCATTATTACAATTGTCGTGCAAAACACGACAACACTTATGCTGTGAGTTTAAATACAAATATTATCTTCTAGACAATATCCACACCCAAATAAAGTCCTCATTATAATTATTGATACACTATTTTACAGAATAGTGAGGACTACTAAAACAACTATCTTGAACCATTACTCCACACCCCGACTAGTTCCCACTATATTCTCGCCTCCTGAGAAGAAAAATGGAACAAAAAGGACAAGGGTGAGCTCAACTAGCCCAGTAAAGAATATTATGACTAAGATAATGCACAACAAATTATCCTTAGTCTTCAACATGGAAAAATCTGATAGAATACAATAGACAACAAGTTTTAGATCAACAACTGCAGCGGAAACAACAATTTATTAAAAGAGTTAAGTAGAGAATGAAATCTACTATCATCTATGAATTTAAAAGTCCATCATCGATATTTTATCTCTATAACATCAATCAATATACATCTTTAATCAAGTAGTCATCTTTGCACTCTACCCCCAAAGATATTCATCGACCAAGTGTTCATCTCAACACCTGTTCATCTTTGCACTACGGGCCAAAGATATTCATCAGAAAATCATTCATCTTTGCACTACAGGCCAAAGATATTCAATAATATCATCATTTAGGACTGAGGATGAAGAAAAATATATTTTAAAGAAAACGAATCTAGTGAGACAAAAGAATAAATATTAGGGATTCGTACTTTAAACAATCCAAGTTCAAAAATACTTCATAAATAACCATAGTGGAGTAAAATTCAAGAATGAAGATCAAAACATGGATACAATCAAAGCAAGTATCCATAATAGATATCTTGGACACAAAAAAGAAAATTTAATTTTTCTGTGAATAGTGTCGTATTTGTGAATAGTACTGTATACATGAATAGTAACTCCGACACTAAAAGATAAGAATTTCACAAGAAAAATTATCATGCTTCATGAATAGTACTCGTGAATAGTAACTCGTGCATAGTAATTCATGAATAGGAACCCCGACATGAAAAGATAAGAATTTTACAAGAAAAATCTTACCAATATTCCGGCATAATGATATTGAAAGAAATAATATCATTTTTTAAAAAATAACATCCTTTACCTCAAAAGAATAGTACTTCTGCCTGAAATATCAGATATAACGCTGAAAGAAACTTGCACCGTATAACAATACTCAAAGTATCAAAATACTCACAAAAATACGCTCGATATTATAGAGAGAGAAAACTTTAGTTTCTGGTGTGATTTTCAATTCTAACCTAAGCACCCTATTTATAGGAAAATGCTTAGAACACCAAAGCAGAAAATTTAATAAAATAATAATATTTATAAAATTTTATACGCACAATTTGAAATCTGAAATTCAGCATGTTTTGGAAAACATGTGGGGCTCACCAATCACACAAAACATGTTTTTATCATTTAATGCAACAAAATCAATTCAGACCCAATATTCCGGAACTTCAATAATTCATAATAAATAGCTCTTTTATCAGAAAAATTCAAATCTTATGTCCATTCCATAGAAATTTAATTGTCTACAACTTTGCAGAAGAAAGTTTTTCCAAATTCCAAACATAAATTGACCGAAATCCACATATGCATGATTTTGCAGGCTATAATCAAATTTCAGTCAAAAATAGGGTCCACCAACACACAAAACATGTGTTAAACATTTTTTGTAACAAAAATACTCTTCCTCCTCATTTATTCATATATCACACATTCATTATAAAAATATCACCATTATTATATTATTATAATATAATAATATATTTAAATGAATTATTTTATCAGAAAAGATAAAATATCAATTTTCAACAATTGTCAGTTTAAAAATTTTCTCCATTTATATCCACATAAAATGAATATTTTTCTTATCATATAAATCAATAATTAATTATTCACAAATAATATTATAGAATCACAATACTTACAATCGGCCGCTCCTCAGAAAGAGGGGCTTTCAATAAGGATTTCTCACTATTGCCAAGCGAATTAGGTGACCAAACTTTTCCTTAGATGTAACTTTCTAGACATTGCCAATAATGCTATCTAATAATATTATTAAAATAATATGAATTATTGATCCGATAATAAAAATATCGTGTAGTGACAATTATTGAAACAACAATAATATAAAATATCAATGTAGCAAGTATTAAATCAATAAAATAAAATATTGAACAATAATTATCGAATAATTATTTGAGTAGGCCTTCACGTAAGAATCAATAATTGGTTCAATATCATGCTATCTTCAGCAACATCGCAGACATCGTATTTTAATCACCGGGTATTCCAACAGTATTACGGTAACAATTACGTCGTTATCTATAAACAACTTATACTTGTCATTTTCTTCATCCAATCGCTTTCCGTTATGGGGCCCACACAAGGCTACGCCGTCGTACGAATATCCCCGACAACAAGAATATTCCACGACCAAGCAAATATTCCCTGACAACAATGAATATTTTATAACCACTTGCTTATTTGAAATATTTGCGCATTTTACCCATAACTAACCACATTAATCAAATCAACCCCTTACTATTTCAAAATAATAAATAGAGGAAATTCTATTTTATTAAAAAAAATATGGGGTCTTACAACATCCCCTCCTTATGAAATTTCGTCCTCAAAATTGATGTATGTACCTGGTATTTCAAAAAGGTGAGGATACCTCGCTTTCATTTCTGATTCCAACTCCCAGGTCATTTCCTCAATAGCATGGCTCCTCCACAAAACCTTGACTTGTCGTATAACCTTTGTTCGTAGGACATGCTCTTTCCTATCCAAGATCTTGACAGGTACCTCCTCGTACGTTAAATCTTCGGCTATCTCATTTGGTTCTAACGCAATAATATGGTTTGGGTCTTTCACATATTTACGAAGCATAGATATGTGAAAAACATTATGAACACAAGACATGCTTGAAGGTGATCCGAGTCTATAGGCCACATTTCCTATTCGGTCAAGAATCTCAAATGGACTAACAAATCGTGGATTGAGCTTTCCTCTCTTCCCGTATCTTGTAACTCCCATCCATGGAGGAATACGTAACAGTACATGATCTCCAATATTAAAGTCCATGTCCTTTCGCTGAAGATCAACATAACTCTTTTGTTGATCTTGTGAGATCTTTATACGTTGCCAGATCATTTGAATCTTTTCTGTAGTCATGCGTACTAATTCTGGTCCCAACAACGTTGCTTCACCCACCTCGTCTCAACATACTGGAGAACGACACTTTCATCCATACAACGCCTCGAATGGAGCCATGCTTATACTTGCTTGATAACTATTGTTGTAGGAGAATTCCACCAAAGGTAAGTACTTATCCCAACTCCCTTTGAAATCTAGGACACATAGTCTTAATAGATCTTCAAGAGTTTGAATAGTCCTTTCTGATTACCCGTCCGTTTGAGGATGGTATGCCGAACTGAATCGTAGATCTGTTCCCATACCTTTCTACAATCTAACCCAAAATCGTGAAGTGAATCTTGGGTCACGATCCGAAACTATGGATACTGGCATGCCATGCAATCTCACAATCTCATTTATGTACATACGAGCAAGACGTTCAAGGGAATAAGTCTCACGTATAGGCAAGAAATGAGTAGACTTGGTTAATCTATCAACAATAACCCAAATCGCATCTATGCCTTGAGAAACCTTAGGAAGACCCGTAACGAAATCCTTAGTAATGTGTTCCCACTTCCATTTTCGAATTTCAAGTCGTTGCAATGGACCCTTTGGCACTTGATGCTCCGCCTTTTCACCACTACACCAAAAATGGCCTCTAGTGAAGGACAAATCCTTCACTAGAGGCCCTATATCACTCACAAGTGATTTATTGCGAAGGAATATTTCCTTCACACGAGTGCTCGCATTAGACCTCCTCGCAATTGGGTATCCTTCGCTAAGTAGTAACTAAATGTTTTTTGTGAAGGATATATTGTGAATAACTTTTTTATTCACAAATTGTATTTAGTAATGGAATATTGTTATTTAGTGAAAGATTGGTTTCCTTCACAAATAATATTTTAAGAAGGACTATTTAAAATTAGTGAATAACTTGATTCCCTCACAAATAATATATTGTGAGGAACAAATTTATTTAACGAGAGAATATTTTCCTTCACTAATTATAAATTGAGAATCTTTCTTCAAATTCGTGAGAGAAAAATTCCTTCACAAATTATAAATTTATAAATAAAAAATTAATTGCTAAATAATCAAAATTCATTAAAAATTATAATTAATTTTTTAATCATTGATTTCATATTTATTATTATTATTATTATTATTATTATTATTATTATTATTATTATTATTATTATTATTATTATTATTATTATTAATCTCTATAAGAAATATTAAATTTACTTTTCAAGTAAATATAAATATTGTCATACTTTTTCAAACTAATTGATAAGCCAACACATAAAGAGCTAATAAAATCAAAACTTTCATATAAATAGATCATAATACTCGAGTCACAATAACTACAAAATTTGTCATTGTATCTTGGTCTCACAAGGACCATATACCTACAAAATTTATTAACTAACATCAGAAAACTGAAAGAATAACAATGAACTAGAAGGAATAAAGTGTGACATTATCTTTTTGCTCGGGAGGCCGAAAACTTGGCTTTCGTTCATAAAAGATTCAACTTCAAAGAAAACTACCCAAGTGGCTCAGTTCAAGGGATATAGTTGATCCCAGATACCAGAAAGGTGAAGCAGCTGAGCAAGTAGTAGTATCTACAATCAATTGGAAACAATTAAGTAAAACAAACTGAGTATTGGTTCAAAGAAAGTGTCGAGACAAAAAGTTTTCTGTACCAGGAAGAGGAAGCTCAATTGGTCGAGGTCTTTTGGGCTTTATCACTGGTGGACGGAGGTCTAAGGAAGAAGAAGGCGTGAAGGGTTCAATTTCCTATATTGAAACCCTCTCTGGCCTTTGTATGGATGCAGGTTCATCCCATTGAATCTAAAAGTGTCATACTTGGGAAATGGAAGAATTAAAACAAGACAACATATTAAACCAAAAACCAAGAGAGTTAGTTAAAACTCTTAGAAACCTTCAATGACCGCCATTTAGAATCTGACCATTGTGAGGAGATACTTCCAACCCCAACTATAGTGCCTGTGAACCTGGAAAAGTAAAATATTAAATCAAAAATGAAGAAGTAGCTCCCAACAACAAATGGATAAATAAACTGGACCCTACCTCCTGAGGAAGGCCATTCCAGCCACCCATTCCTATCCCAGGCATGTTTGACTTGAGCTTTGAAGATGCCATAAGATGGGGGCTTCTATGCCGCAGTTTGTCAAGTTCATTAAAACCTTGGTTGAGCAAAGATCCTGTAAACATATAAAATTTCGCAATTACAGGAGATTTTCGTGATTAGTTGACTCATATATATTAAAGTCCAGAAATGACAAAACTGTATATATCATGTATTAAGATTTGGTCATTAAAACAAGAAGGATGTGAAATGATGGATAATTCAAAAGAATAAGAGGAATAAGGAGCTTAAGAGAAACAATAACAATAACAAAAAAACCATAATCAAGAAACAACAAGTCTAGTTAGAAATGCTTCATCAATATGTATATAAATTCTATGAGCACGATCTTAGGGGAGATGTCTAGCATGTCATTAGACTCGATAGCAATAGTGGGAGAAAAATTGACTTATAGTGATTAACGATTAGCAAATCGAAGCCCAATAAGATGAAAGTTATATGTTGTGTCCCTTATACATGCCCGCTTATACCACGAGCTAAGATCCTTTTACATAGATGAAAAGAAGATTTAAGATTAATCGAACACTCAAGTAAAACCAACAAACAATACGAAAGTACAGTAGCTATCCTTTGATCACTAAAGCACTCAAATTGCTATCAGTTTTATGCTGCCCAAGGAAATAGGAAGGGATCTTGGATCATTAATAGCCAACAACATGTTACCCAAAGTCCTATCAATTTTAGATTCCCAATTTTCAACATAGTTTTAGTAAACAGCTATTTAACTTCTCCATTTTCTGTCGTGACGCTTAAATATTTAATGATTGGAAATGTTTTTTATACCACAAGTTAAATTTGAGGTACTTTGGAGAGTGAAAATTACTGATTATATGCGTTAAATTTATGGTGTTGATGTGATTCAAACTCCTTAAAGATGTGGGAGTTGCAAGTTCTACCCAATACCCATAGGATTTATTTTTGAATTTTTCTAAATTCATGGATAAGAGGTTCATGCTTTTAGGAAAATTAGTCCAGTGCTCCCAGATGATGATGATGGTAACTTGACCTATAAGTGATGTGGAGCAGCAGAAGTGACTCTCATTCACAAAACACAAAATAAAGATAAGTGTTCCAGATAGTATGTTCTTCACTTCCATCCATAGACAACCCAAATGCCAACTCAAAACAATCGTAATCGGACTCAACCCCATGAAAATATATTTGGATTAGGAAAAATAGGCGTAAAAAATAAACCACGTGAAAGATTACTTCAAGAATAAAATTACTTATACAATTCAGATTTAACTTGCATAATTCACCTACCATAAAAGTGTATCTCTTATAGTTAAGCCCCGTAATGCGCAGCTTAAAATTAAATAAAAGCATAGTAAAATTAGATCCAAGAATCGAACAAAAAGACCCAAACAAACCTTGATTCAAGAGTCTAGTGCAGATGGGAAGGACTTGCATGAATGGTTGAAGCTTCTAATGCTCACCCAATAGCTCACAAGTCTCGACTACACCAGATAAGACTAAATAAGTGAACAACATAAAAGAAAACATACACGTCGATCAAAAGAACCAAAATTAGGAGGATCAGTTAGACTGGGATCAGGAGTTGTAGGCTCAATTTGCTACAATTATTGCACAGAAGACATAAACACCCAACGATATCCCCAAATTAGGAGGCCTAATAAGTCTTACTAGTAGCAGAAATAAAATTAAGCACCAAATAACTACTGGATTATGTTAGGGAGATCTTGTCATCTGAACTCAAACTACTGGATTATTTTGCCATCAATTTTGTTGAACAACTCACTTCCCTCGCTAATTCTTTTCGCTTCTCGATCTCTGTCGCCGTCTTTCTGTTTGTGCTTCGATTGGAGGAACCTTCGATTGAGAGAAACCTTTGATTCGATTGACCTTCGATTGAGAGTGACCGTACTTAGGGTGCGATTTGGCTAAGAAGATTTAGGTTTTGGCAATTTAGACTAGCTGATGAGAGAGATTAGAGGATTTAGGTTTTGAGGTGGGGAGTTAGGAGATTGAAAGGGTTACTAGAGAGGACTGAGATAGTGAGGAACACGATACAGAATTGATTTGGTGGGGAAATGGGAGTGCAGAGAGAGTTGGTATTGAAATGAAGGGAATGTAATTTTTTTATGCGTGCCCAAACTAGATTTTAAGCCTTTAACAACAACCATCTCATGACCCTCGCTAAAAAGGTCCAAAAAATCCTCTATATCGACGGCCAGACTATGAACCTCAGAATAGGCTCTCTATTGAGGCATATACCAACGGTCAGTCCATGACCGTCGCTATAGAATCCTATTGCTATGTTTCCGTGCCGACCGTCGCTAAATCTCGTCGCAATAGGTCGAATTTCTAGTAGTGATACTCTCTACAAACCTCTTGACAAATCAAAAGAATTATCAGACCAGCTAGACATGGAGGATCAACTTGAAGACCAACAAATTATAGCAATCTAAGAAGCACGTAGGTTCTGGCTTCAAGGTAATATCTCTAAAAGGCTAATAATTAGCCATTGCAAAAAAGTTGATGAACAAATATTTCATTATTTTATTATCTAGTTCAAATGTGGGATCAAAAATAATTCAATCCCTCGAATTCAACAGAGAATGACAAATTCTCCTACATATAAAAAAATGCAAACACAGATGGAAAAAGCATGAAAAGTATAAAACATACAATCACAAAATCAATATATCAAGACAAAATCACCAATTTCACCAAAATCAATAGCTCGCCATCCCTCTCCCTTGATAACATTGATAAAAACATAAAGAGTATCAAAACTTTTGGATGAGCGTATGGATTGAAGATAAATAAATAAATTAACCTTGAAGAAAGAATAGGAGTAATCGATTGCATGCCACAAACGACGTGGTGGAAGCGAAAGATCGACCACATGTGCCGATTTGCACTATCTTTATGCCGCCACCTTCCTACCACATGCATAATAATATCCTTCCATCATCACCGCCGATTCTCGTATCAATTGAGCTATCAATGTTGACGAGAACCATCAATATCGCGGTAATTCTCTGATCCCCTTTCTTCGCTTGGAATTAAAATCCTAGGTCTTCATACTTCATAATTTGTGTATTCCAACTGGTTCTTAACCAGAGATAGGTTTACGGTAAAGTAGTGGATGAGATGGTAGATCGGCGTTGGCACAAAGAGGAAAGAGGATCGCCTTCAACAATGGATTGTGAAACGAGGGAATAGAGAGTTGGAAACAAAATGGGAATAGGGCAATATATTTTCTATTACGATCGAATCGATATGAATACTCATCTGCTCCAAACATAAAAGTTAGAAAACAATTTTTTAAAAACAAATCAGAAGTTAGTTAAAAAGTGTAATTATTATATGTAAATTTATTACCTTAAAAAATTTAATATATTTATATTATAATTTTATTCACCATAATTAATTATAAAAAATTATTTAGAACAAGATAACGACCAATTTTATCCCTCGCAATAAACTTCTGAATAATGATATATAGTGAGTAATAATTTTTTCTCTAAATAGATTTTTTCCTCGCAAATTTTTATCATAAATTGGCTCCAAAAATCTTTCTATCGCCTCAATTTTATGAGGAAAAAATATAAATTGTGAAGGATGTTTCTTCACAATAACTATATTGTCACTATACTTTTTTCCTTCACTGTTCCTTCGCTAAACAACTCCTCATGTGAACGAATAAATTCCTTCAGAAAATTTCCTTCGCTAGAGGCCATTTTTGGTGTAGTGCACGTTGACAGGTTAAACACCTCAGATAAACTCCGCGATCTCTCTCTTCATATTGCTCCACCAAAATGTATGTCGAAGATCATGATACATTTTGGTACTCCCAGGATGAATTACAAATGGTGTGTTGTGTGCCTCCATTATGATTCTATGCTTCAAGTCAGAATCGTTAAGAATGCAAAGTCTGGAGTTGACTCGAAGTATTCCTTCTTCATCAATTCTTGCTTCTGGAATAACACCTTCTTGTACTTTCTTCTTTATACGTATCATCTCTGGGTCTGTGGCTTGAGCAGCTTTAACTTTATCGATTCAAGTCGGTTCTACTCGTATGTTTGATATCATCACGTGGGTACTTGAAGCCTTTAACTCTATCTCTATCCTTTGTAAGTCGTACGAAATGGTTCTTTGTGTTAACAACATCGCACTCGTACCCGCATACGATCTTTTACTCAATACGTCAGCTATAACTTTTTTTTTTCCAGGATGATATTGAATGCTATGGTCGTAATCTTTCAACAGCTCGAGCCAACGTCGTTGCCGCATGTTGAGTTCCTTTTGGGTGAAGAAATATTTGAAGCTTTTATGATCTGTATAAATCTCCACTTTCTCCCCATACAGGTAGTGTCTCCAGATTTTCAATGCAAAAATAACTGCTGCCAACTCCAGATCATGAGTAGGATAATTCCTCTCATATTCTTTGAGTTGTCACGAGGCATAGGCTATGACTTTCCCATATTGCATGAGAACACATCCTAACCCTTTGCCTGAAGCATCGCTGTAAATAACAAATCCATCCAAACCAGATGGTATTGTTAGAACAGGTGCTGAAATGAGTCTCCTCTTGAGCTCTTGGAAACTCTTCTCGCATTCCTCGCTCCATACAAATTTTGTATCTTTCGAAATAATCGAAGAAAAGGAGTAGAGATTCGAGAAAATCTTTCCACGAATCTCCGATAATAACCAGCTAAGCCCAAAAAGCTACGCACTTCGGTCACCAACTTCGGTTACTCCCAACTTTGTATTGATTCAATCTTCGTCGGGTCAACGGATACTCCATGTTTTGACACCACGTGCCCAAGAAATGCTACTTCCTCAAGCCAAAACTCTAATTTCTTCGGCTTGGCATATAGCTTGTTGTCACGAAGCCTTTGAAGTACCAGCTTCAAGTGGTGCTCATGATCTTCACAGCTTTTGGAATACATGAGGATGTCATCAATAAAGACAACAACAAACTAATCCAAATATTCCTTGAATACACGGTTCATCATATCCATAAAAGCCGCAGGAGCATTAGTCAATCCAAAAGACATGACTTGGAATTCATAATGCCCGTACCGAGTTCTGAAGGCAATCTTTGGAATATCTTCAGTTTTAATCTTCAGTTGATGATATCCAGAACGAAGATCGATCTTTGAAAAGAATTGTGCTCCTTGTAACTGGTCAAACAGGTCATCAATGCGAGGTAGGGGATACCTATTCTTTATGGTGACATGGTTCAATTCCCAGTAGTTAATACAAAGTCGCATACTCCCGTCTTTCTTCTTTACAAATAAAATAGGAGCACCCCAAGGAGATGTACAAGGACGAATGAAACCGATGTCTAATAATTCTTGTAGTTGGACTTTTAACTCCTGAAGTTCAATAGGAGCCATTCGATATGGGGTTTTAGAAATGGGCTTTATCTTGTTCAAGATCAATAAAGAATTCAACTTCACGTTCTGGGGGTAGACCAGGAAGTTCTTTAGGAAATACGTCAGGAAATTCACTAACAACAGAAATATTATTCAAATCTGACGTGTTTTTATTCAAGTCCATAACATGGGCTAAGAAAGCTTAACATCCATTTTTTAATAAACAAATGGCTTTATGGCTTGATATGACAGTGATTGACTTTAGTGGTTTGGTTGCTTGAATTCGCATAACAGGTTGGTTAGGAATATGAAAACTAACAACCTTACAAAAATAATCAATTTTAGCATGATGAGTGGTTAACCGATCAATCCCTAAAGTCACATCAAATACAAGTATCTTTAAAGAGATAAGATCAACAGGTAATGTGATGGTGCCAACTTGGATCAAGCAAGATTTATAAATAGTGGATGTAATGAAAGTTTCTCCTAACGGAGTCTCCATAAATAAGTCAAAGTATAATTTCTTTGAAGTCAAGTTTAAACGTTGAGCACAAGCAGGAGAAATAAAAGAATGGGTAGAACCGGTATCTAGTAAGGTATAAACTTCGCAAGAGTTCAATATTAGCTTACCCATGATCACTTCGTTTGGGTTTCTCGCGTTTTGGCTATTCACGATAAACGCCCTCCCTTGAACCACCGACTTTGTTTTTTCCGTAGTCGCCTTTGGTGTCGCTTATCCCAAATTGGACTTGACTTTCGCTACCGCATAAAAATCCAAATATATATGACCGTCTTTTCCATAACTGAAACACACTTTGGAAGGCTGTGAACAGTTTGGACTTATGTGTCTCTCCTCTCTGCATCTGTAGCATCTAACTGGCGGTCGTTCTCCTCCCCTAGATCTTATTGTTGGTGTTAGTGCTGCTGCTGATGTCTTCTCATCATTGTTGATTCTCCCGGGTGGGTACTGCTTTTGTCTGTATTTTTCCCTCCTCGCTGGTTATCATCGCTCCGATGACTGCTTTCACTGGTATGACCATGGTTGTGGTCCCTCAGTTGAACATACTCATTATCTCGCTCTAATAATTGAGCCATGTTGACAATATCTGAATATAGAGAAAATTTGTGAGAGATAAGGTATTAACGAATCTTGGGTTTTAGACCTCTTAGAAACATCTGCGTCATACGTTCCTCATTATCTACCAAATGAGTTGCAAACCTGAATAACTCCGCGAACTTCGCCTCGTACTAGGACACCGTCATGTTGTTCTGTTCTAGTATAATAAACTCTACCTCCTTCATATGATGAATACTTTCAGGAAAGTACTTGTCATTTAACAGTTTCTAAAATTTTTCCCAAGACATGTTGAGTGCGGTCGGTGGTACACTTCCACGATTCCCACCAAAGAATCCGCTCACCACTAATATAAAGGTGGCGAATGGAACCTTCTGTTCTTTCATGCATCCCAAGACATCGAATATCTTGGTAATTTGCTTAACCCACGTTTCCACCTTAATCGGATCTGGCTTTCCCCAGAAATCTGGTGGTCCCAACTCCTTAAACTGCTAGCCTGTGACAAGCCGCGCGTTGCTATCATTTCCACCCGTATTTTGTACACGAGTCTCCCTCGTTTGATTTTGCATGAATTGCAAAAAGCTTCTAAACATCCCATCATTGATCGTTTGATCGGTAGTGTTATTTACAAGAGGAATATTGCCTTCCTGTTGCACGTTCTTCTGGTTGGTGAAGGTTGTTCCACGATCTCATACACTCCATTATTAACATTCTCAGCTGCCATTCTTAAAAACTACCATAAAACAAGGGTTAATTAAACAAATTAACATATCACATAATATCCCTAAATTATGACTGATTAACAAATAAGCTTAGGTAGGACACACTAGAGAAGGATTTACTCGTCTCTCCCCTCCTAGTTCTATTGCCTGATCTCCGCCAGAGACCATATCCCTAAGCTCTGATACCAACTGTGACGCCCCCAGAATAGGTATACATCACCCATTCTGAGTCACCAAATACATGGTACAGTGATGTGGTCGTGATACTAATGAATATCCTTGGCCGTAGTGTAGGGATAATTCGATGATGTGGATTATTTATTAAGCTGAGTCTCACCAATAAAATTGATGATAAACTTTTTAATTCATAGAAGATAGCAGATATCATGCTCTATTTGACTCTTCTAATGGATTGCTTGTTCCGCTGCAGTTAAACTTGATGTTTATTATATTTTATAAGTTTAACACTGTTGAAGGCTAACGATAATTTATTCTGCATTATCTTAGTCATAATAATTCTTACTGGGCTAGTTGAGCTCACCCTTTTGCTTTCATTGTTCTCTTCAGGAAATGAGAATGTAGCTGCGACTAGTCAGGGAATGGAGTGATGGTTCGAGATGGTTGTTTTAGTAGTCCTCACTATTTAGTGTGATAAGAAATGTAATGAGGATTGAATTTGAGTTTGGATATTGTCTAGAAGACAATATTCTAGTTAAAACTCTCAGCTATGTTTTATCGTATTTTACACGATAGTTGTATAATTAAGTTTGTATTTGAATTCTATACCATGTATTTGGCGACTAAAGATGGGGTGATGTATACCTATTTTGGGGGCGTCACATGATGGATCCCGACGAAGTGCCGTCGGAGAGATTTAATTGCCTGTGGAGATTGGTCCACATAACTTCTACGTATCCTTTCACGTGCTTAAAATAGCTACAAGATACAACATGCTCTTAGGGAGACCGTGGATTCACATGGCTAGAGCCGTCCCTTCCACCCTTCACCAGTAACTGAAATACATTATCAACAATAGCCTAATCACTATTAATGTTGAGCTAGAATGTCCTGAACAAGGTGATATACCACTCATCAACTTCAATTCAAAAGTTGAGTTGGTCAGCTTCCAGGCCCTGGAGGTGAGCAACACTCACTACCATCCCATTGGGGGACCACCTATCATAGCTAGAATTTCTGCCGAGGTAATGTCGGCAACTCAAGAGATGATATCATTGGGTTATCAACCTGGACAAGGGTTAGGAAAAAATCATCAGGGCCTTAAGCACCCAATTCAAGTTCCCAGTCAAATTGGGACAGCCGGACTAGGCTATTCTGCCAGTTCCTGTCACAGGAATCCTCACAGACACAAACATGTTCCTTCATCTTCAGCCACACGGTGATTGCCTAAACCTGCAAAAGCTGAAGCTGCACAACCTACACTAAAGGTTCCTGCTCATGTGATGACTATGTTCTTTCCTAAAACGATACTGGTTAAAGGAAAAGAGGTCCTGGTTCCAGATCCCGAAGTGGAAGAAAGGAACGGAGACTTAAACAAGACATTGCCAGGCGATTGTCAAACATACGCATCATTGTTTATACTGAGGGTATGAATAGAGACATCCCAGACGATGATTGTCCAGACATCATGGTCATCATTCAGGAGAAGGAGAATGATAATAGCCCCTTCATCACTACTGTCCACCAGGACTTCACCCTTGACAATTGAAGCAACACTCCTTACATTTGTCGACAAGGGTAAAAAGGGCAGAAACTCCCTCTACCATGTAGATAGCAATAACTGCTTACTTTTTTGTACAATATTAGCAGTTGTTTTGTCATTACGTGCTAACACTTTGTATGATTGAACAGTTTCATATATTAAGTGAAAGCATATTTTGTTTCAGGACTCTAAAGATAGATGTGCCTATACTTACCGATGAGGTGCCTATTCTCCATGAGGACTGTAACTTTGATGTAAAGTTGGACTCATACTTGACGGAAATACAAGAGGACTATGACATACCTCAGGAGATCAAAGAATGGGTTGAAGACAAACGAAAACTAAATCTTGATCAAACCTCCTCTTTCAACCTCGGAACCTTAAAAAACCCCAAACTAATCCAGATTTGTACGGACCTCACTCCAAACCAAAGGAATGACATGGTTACTATATTCACCCAATTCTAGGATGTGTTTGCATGGTCTCATGAAGACATGGTCGGTTTATCCACTGACATCATCATCCATCGCCTTCCCATTAAAGAGGGATTCAAGCCAGTCAAGCAGAAGCTCAAGCAATTAAAACCTGAGTGGAGTTTAAAGGTTAAAGAAGAAATTGTGAAACAGTTTCAAGCTGACATCATCATGGTGTCAACATACTCTGAATGGCTATCCAACATAGTCCCCGTGCCTAAACCTGGAGGAAAGGTGCGAGTTTGCTTGGATTATCGGGATCTGAATAAAGCTTGCCTTATAGATAGCTTTCATGTTCCATTTATCCACATCCTCATTGACAATACTACTCAATACAACATGTACTCCTTTGTGGACTGTTTTGCAGGGTACCATCAAATCATGGTTGCTGAAGAGGATCGTGAGAAAACTGCATTCATCACTCCTTGGGGAACCTTTTGCTACAGACGGTTGTCATTCGACCTCATTAATACCGGAGCTGCCTATCAGCAAGCTATGATGGCTCTTTTCCATGACTTAATGCACAAAGAGATAGAGATCTACGTGGATGATATCATTGTCAATTCCCAAAGGGAAGAAGATCACCTAGACCATCTCAGAAAGCTCTTTAACAGGTTGCATAAGTATAACTTGAAGTTGAATCCAGCCAAGTGCGCCTTTGGCATTAAATCACGTAAGTTGCTAGGGTTCCTAGTCAGCCACAAAGGGATTGAGCTGGATCCCACCAAAATCCAGGCCATCACGAAAATGCCCATTCCTCAAACAGAGAAGGAAATACAGGGATTTTTGGAAAGGATTAACTTCATAAGCAGATTCATTTCCCAACTCACAACAACCTGTGAACCTATTTTCAAGTTGTTAAGGAAGAACTCCTCCATGAAATGGAACGAGTGTAGACAGTCAAAATTTTCTGCCTACCTGTTACTAACATTGCAGGAAGTGCAGAATCTTCTTTCAGAGATAACCCTGGAAGATAGCTCAACTTAATCCAGGAAATACCACCGGAAGTTTAGTTTCAACCCCAGAAAACACACCGGGAGTATCATTTTCCCACCTTAGAGATAACCCCGGGGAAAGCAGTGAAAATACCAAAAATTCCACCGTAGAAGGCCGATTCATCTTGGAGATAACCCCGAGATGTTCAGTTTCAGTCCTGGAAATAACACCGGGAAAGACAATGTCAACCTTGGAGATAACCCCAAGGAGTGCAGTTGCAGTTCCGGAGATAACCCCGGAGATGCTCGTTTCAACCCATGAAGTCAGCTTCAACTGAGGGACTCACACCGAGGTACTCAACTCCCAAAATCGGAGATAACACCGGGAGGATAGGCACACCTCAGAGATAACCCTGAGGGCATTCAACACTTGTAGCAGCCCAATCTCAGAGATAACCCTGAGCAACGTCTACTTTATCAGCCAAAATCAGAGATAACCCCGGTGAAGTGCCTAATTGTAAAATTTCCACCTCAACCCCACATGGAGCCGTCTCAACAAACAACAGTCAACATACATTCTACACAATAATGTCCCACAAGAACGAAGGAGTTGCAATCCCGAGTGACTACTACGCAAGGTATAACACTAGATAGAATTTGATGCTTGAAGAGATAGGACATGGTTCCATCTTCCTGACTTTGTGAAACCTCTAATCCTATGTCATTGTGTAGCTCTCGACAACGACAGTCCAAAATAGTTCTTATACACCTCAATCGAATTCTCGAATTAAAGTTCTGCAAGATCGAGCGGACATCACATTGCATGCGTGTATGTACTTCTAGACGAGAAGACCCACAGAGCCTGAGGCACCCCGGGAAGCTGCAGGTGCACCTGCGGCCCCCCCCCCTCTATAAATTTTGGGCTTGGGGTGGCCATATTCAAGAGAAAAAAGGCGAGGAAGCCCTGTCAAATTTGCTATGTACACACCCTATATTGAGTGCTTTCTCATTTTAAACACTTGTAAGCTCACATATAGCTATATTTTTACTGGCGGGAGCTGAGTGTTCATCCACTTAAAGCTATAGAAGTCTTCTTTGGTAGCCCACTATAAGCCTTCTTACACATTATAAAGCTTTTCTCTTCATCTTTGCACACACTCTTCTTCACGTTGAGAGTCGTGTTGTGTGTGTATGCCCGGACTTCGGTCCGTGGTTTTCATTTCTATTTGTATATATATACTTATATTTATATATGGACTAACATTATCGAGTTATGCCTCTATTGAGCCTGGACTCACGTCCGGTGCGTTTACTGCTTTTATCTATATATATATATATAACGACAAATCACTGAAATGATAAACTGAGCTGGGATCAATATATATCCTGTGTGTTTACCGCTTTTATATATATATACACACACACACACACACACACACACTTATATATATATATATATATATATATATATTTACATTTTTGTCAAGCCTGGAGTTTACTTCATGGCCTTTTCTTTCGCTTTTATTTACATTCCATCCCATTGGAGTTTAGTTCATGGTCATTGATCGCTTTTTTGCTTTATTTACATTCAGGTCTACTTTGAGTTTACTTCATAGCGGTTGATCATTTTTACTTCTTTATTTACATTCAGTTCCTCCTGGAGTTTACTTCATGGCGGTTGATCACATTTACTGCTTTATTTACATTTCTGATCCCCCATGGAGGTGCTTCGTGGTGGTTGATCATGTCTATATATATTTATATATATACATTTACATCTTTTATATATATATATATAACTGCTTATTGCTTTCATATAAACTACGACATCATGTGAGCCTAAAAATCATGTGATCACAGATTCAGTCTACTAAATCTAGATTCGGTTGCCGTGATGGACATTTTCAACTATAAGCAGCTTGTAAATTATTCACTGTGTTTGAATTTCCTTAGATGACTTTCATGCCCATGAGGAGTTCGACACTGCTATATATTATTTTCCCGAGGATGCTTCACATCTCAAAAATAAAAGCAACCAAGCCGAACATTTAATAATAAAATGGAAGTATCAAAGTCCTCAATTACTATTTAGCACATGGTTTGACAAAACCTCTTTTACAAAACCTCATTGCTATATCTTGTTTAAAACTGAATTTTTGTATAAATTCAAACCCTGTGTATATAGGTGCGAACGAGGCCTAGCACTACTTCCAAATAATAGCACATTGACCCATACACACACACATTCATATAACAGTTTCTTGAAAAGTGGCGATCACCGTGGTAACACGGATGTCGGGGGGTTCCTAACACCTTCCCTCCGCATAATCAAGCCCCCCAACCCAAATGAATCTTGGTTTCACAGACCTGTTTAGCAGTGTCACATCACTAGGTCAATGTGCAAACCTTTTCTCGGTTGCGTTGGTGCAACCAGTTAAAAACACCAAATGGAGACTCTTACAGTCAAATCATCGACATATATATGTCGAACCTTTTTCACTTGTTTTTTCAAACAAATCTCACATAACATGAGAACACCGAAGAACAAGAATAGAAAAAGGGACAAATAAAAATCCCGACGTGTGGCGACTCTGCTGGGGACAACAGTAAGAGGGCTTAACTCGCTACTACAAGCTTTTCAAAACTGTTATATGCTTGTGTTTGAATGTTGAATTTATATTTTTTGATGAATGTGTACGAATGTATTTTATTTACTGCACTGCAATATATCTATCTGTGATATTAGTGCTTTGCACATGTCATCATTTTCATAAACGGTGAGACACGTTGTATGTGAATGTATGTTGTGTGGTTCCTCCACCAGGAGGATATCCTGTCGGTGTTTGATTACTGGACTCGTAGGAAGACTAATTCCAACGAGGTTCAGGAAAGGCACCACCCAGATTCACTCCAGTTGAAAGACCGGATTAACTTCCCGTCAAGTAGATTGCAATGATCTGGGAACCTTCATGCCAAAAAGTCGCGAGAGTAGCCTAAGATAGGTCAGTCTCTGATAAACCAAACACAGAGGAAAGTCTCTTCATGCTTTCCATTTTTCAATTACTTGTAAAAACAATTACTTGTAATTTTATTCCATGTTCATCTCTATGTAATGGAAAATATGAAGAATATTTACACATGCATATTAAGACTTGACATACTATCAAATGACACTCGTTTTGCAGGATAATATTCCTAAAATGGACACATTATGATAGCATGTAAACATTTGTACATTCCCTAAGACTAAACTAAATAAGTTTTTTGTAGGGAGACAATTAGGTCTGTTACCCGCTCAAAATCGAAAAAGGCCACGAGCCTTCATCCAATTATGTCTTCGTCTGACCAATCTAATCCTGTTCTTGTCTCTCGGGAAGATTTTGACGGATTAAGCAAGCAAATTACAGATTTGGCTATTCATCTTAAAGAACTACATCAGTCTACTCAGGGTTCGTGCATACCCGCACATACAGAGTCCTCTGCACAAACAGGAGCACAAGGTTCGGATAAAATAATTCCTGAACTTTAGTTGGATACGACCAACAAAATTCCTAAAAACACCCATCTCAAAGAAGATCCAGGCACCGGTGACATCAGGAAGAAAGTCCTTCAAATGGAGGAAACCATCCGTTCTATCAAAGGAATTGGAGCACACGGGAGTATTTCCTATGCTGACCTTTGTATATTCCTGAGTGTTCATTATCCAGAGAAGTTCAAAACTCCTGACTTTGAAAAGTATTATGGGTTAGGGGATCCTTACAAACACTTGAAGGTGTTCATAGGAAAACTCATATCTTATACAGAGGATGAGAAGCTCAGAATGCAGTTGTTCCAGAAGAGTCTTATTAGAGAAGCCCGGACGTGGTATACCAGATTAGACAAATCAAAGATCCATAGCTGGGAGGAACTGGCTCATGCCTTCCTCACTCAGTACAGCTTCAAATCTCAGATGGCTCCTGACCGGTACCGGATTACTAAGGTCAAGAAACAATCTACTGAGTCTTTCAGAGAGTATGCTCAAAGGTGGAGGCGCCTTGTTGTTCAAGTTATTCCTTCCATGACAGAATCAGAAATGGTCATGACCTTTATAAACATACAAGAAGCTATTTTCTATGAAAAAGTCTTAGCTGGCATTGGCAAACCATTTTCTGAAATGATCAAGCACGGATAGATGGCTGAGATGGGATTGAAGTCAGGAAGGAGTCAAGACCTAGCTACTCTTAAAGCAGTTGTTGAGCACATCCAGTCTAGAACTTATGGAAATAACCCCCGAAGGTTCCATAAAAAGAAAGAGGAAGATGTTTCCTTGATACTACAAGGTCAAAAAGGCAGTCAGAACATGCCCGTCCAGAGGAGAAACTACTCCCCTTTGCAAGCACAATCTTCAAACCCTCCATTGCCTAAGATGGAGAAGTCAGACGCCCTCAAGTGTTCACACCCATAGGGGACTCACTCGAGAATATCCTTACTCTTCTGACTACTCAGAAGAAAATTACACATCTTCTTCCACCAATCAACCCGAATGGGAAGGGTTTTAATGCTACTCGGAAGTGTGCTTATCATGCCAGAGCACCGGGACATGACACTCAGGATTGCTGGGCCTTGAAACACAAGATCCAGGACTTAATCAACAATGGGGAGATTGTCGTGACTAAACCCGACCAAACACATATGCAAGACAATCCTCTTCCTCAACACAAAGAAGGAGAGGTCAATATGATTAATTGGGGCAGTGGACAGAGTAACAATTACGTTGTTGATTCTTCTCGCACCAAAGAAGATGATGGTACGATGATGAGATTATCTGTGAGCCCAGCTTCATGATGGAGCAAAAGATTAAGGCTCTTTTCAAAAAAGTAGATCAGTTGGCAGAAATGGTGATTCATCAACACCAAGTCACACGCCAATTAGTCAGTCAGGAGCATGTTCGTCTCCTTCCTTTTGTCATGAATATTCCATCCTCACCTTCAGAAAGTGAAATACTGGAGGATAAAGTTACGAAAAGAGCAAGTGCCAAAGCCCATCGAGATTTTTCCAACAAACGGGAATTTACCTATCTTGGCCAACCTATGAAGGAAATATTTTAGATGTTGATCAATGAAGGAAGAATTACATCTCTTCTACCTCTAATCAATCCCCATTCCAGACGGTTCAATTTCGATGGAGTATACCAATATCACTCCCACTCTCGCGGTCACAGCATAGAAGAATGCTGGGCACTCCGCCACCTCATTCAGAATTTAATTAATAGCAGTGTCCTGCAAATGGCAGACGAAGACACTTTGTTACTCGAGAGTGGGAACACATGTCCTACAAAATGGAAGGATGGCGTAGCAGTTATATCCGCTGAGGATGATTTGGCTGCCAGACCACCCACAATACAAGCAATTCAACTTAAAGGAGCTGACAATCCTTTGAAAGTGGCTGCACCAGAGCCAATTAACTTACCATTCAGACCACAATATCTTGTTGTCAGCCTACACAAAGTCCCATGGAATTATGGGCGGGCTGAAGGATCTACATCACATACAACTGATGCAGTGTCGAAGGAGAATCCACTGTATCTTCCCCATCAGGTGATGAAGCCCCCCATTAAATCAAATGGGAAAGTTCCCATGGAGAAGATTGAGGAGTTCCTCCGTACCATGAGCCATAACGAAGCCAAAGTGGTTTTAAGCTTGAGAGAAGCTCCACAACAAATTTCCATACTAGACTTGGTTTTCTCTTCTGAAGATCACAAGAAGATATTGCTAAGGGTCTTGGAAGAAGCCCATTTACCGAAATCAGTGGATGTGGAAAAATTTCAACATCTGGTTGATCACATTTTCAACAACAATATGATATCTTTCACTGATGGTGACATACCTGCTGAAGGGACCAGTCATTGCAAGCCATTGCACATAGAGGTTTTGTCCTCTGGACATGGTAGGAGGAGACTTGATAGATGGAGGTTCATCTTTGTATATCTGTCCGTATGCTACCTTGGAAAATATGAATATCAACACCAAGAGGATCAAAATCAGCCATACAATTATCAAAGCTTTTGATGGGTCCCGATAAAACGCCGTTGGAGTAATTGAATTACCAGTGGAGATTGGTTCGCATACATTCAGTGTATCCTTTCATGTGCTCAAAATAGCCACAGGATACAACCTGCTGTTGGGAAGACCATGGATTCATATGGCTGGAGCCATCCCTTCCACCCTTCATCAGCAACTTAAGTACATTATCAACAATAGCCTAGTTACAGCCGGAATGTCCTGAACAAGGTGACTTGCCACTAATCAGCTTTAATTCAGAAGTTGAGCCGGTCAGTTTCCATGCCCTGGAGGTGAGCAAAACTCATTACCATCCCATTGGGGCGCCACCTCTCACACCCTTAAGATTTCTGCCGAGGTTATGTCGGCTACTCAAGAGATGATGTCATTGGGTCATCAACCTGGACAAGGGTTCAGCAAAGATCATCAGGGTATTAAGCACCCGATTTAAGTGCCCAGTCAAACATGGATAGCTGGATTAGGCTATTCTGTTAGCTCCAGTCATAGGAATCCTCATAAGCACAAACAGATTCCTTCTACTTTAGCCACACGACGATTTTCTCCACCTACAAATCCTGAGCTTGTAAAATCTCTAGTAAAGGTGTCAGCCCATATTATGGCTATGCTATTTCCCAAACCGATACCTGTTAAAGCAAAAGAGGTCCTGATTCCTGATCCCAAAGAGGAAGAGAGGGAACAGAAACGTAAACAAGACATCGCCATGATCATGTCAGGCATACGCATCATTGTCCATGATGAGCATACAAACAGATACACCCCAGACGATGATTGCCCAGATGTCATGGTCATCATTAGGGAAAAGGAGGATGATGATAGCCCCTCTGTTGGAAGAATGCATATTTTGATTTGATGTTTAACGTAAATGCTCATGATTATATGTAAAGTCCTTCAAGGAATATATATACAAGGACTTAATGATAGATCAAAATTGTTAGGTTGATCTTAGCTTTTAATGTTCATCGTTCTATAAACGAATGTATAGATAAAGAGATCAAAGATGTTAGGTTGATCTATGACTTGAAAGAAATAGATAGACCTTGAAAAGAATCACAGTCTATCAAGATGATCAACAAAATGCAGAAGCTAAGGCAGGATCATAGAGCTTAGAAGATCGTAGTGTATCTGCTTTGAAGGGCCTCTCCAGAAATCGTAGAGTGGTCCAGATGTTTGCAGAAGCTACCTCAGAGATTGTAGTGTGCTCTCGGAAACATAGAGTTAGCAAAACGAGCAAGTGAAGATCGTAGTGTGCAAATCCTTGAGAGAAATCGTAGTGTTCTCTTCATACCAAGCACCAATGTGATAAGACACCACGATATGGATCGTAAAGTATCATCTGCCTTATGTAAGAAGCATCGAGCCCTACTTTTATTTAAAGACAAATTCCAACAAAAGTGGAATGGGTTTGAAACATTGAATTCCTCTCCAGTCCCAATGGTACAAAAGATATCCTTAGTATTCAACAAAAGAAACGTATTCAAGAAGCTAAGGAAAGGACCATAGGACAGAGGAAAAACACCTTTTCACGTGTTAGGGTGAGAAAGCAGGCTGCTGTGTCGGTGGGCCAGAATGTAATTCAGAAGGTGTGCAGAAAAGCCTCCATCAATGTTCAGAAATGTCAAACGCAATTAATGCTTCAACAAAAGGCTTCAACGGATAGATTTCAAGAATCACATATATGCAAAATATATGCAGATGAGAAATAAAAGCAAGCATTGAACAAAAACGCACAAGAACACTCAACGCTCAACTCTACGATCTGAGAAAGAGGAAGCTTGCTCAGCTACTCAGTTCTTTCGAACAAGTGCTTAACTGCAACTTAGTAGCATCAATCATGAACTCAACAACTACCAACCAACTGAAGTAAGAGTTCCAAGTCAGAAGGACTTGAAGAGTTCTAAGTGAACTGTGAAGAACCAAGTTTGCTGGACTTTAAGAGTTCAAGAGTGAACTAAGAAGTTCCTAGACTGCTGGTCTAGAAGGAATCTGTGAGATTCAGAAAGTGTAATATACATCCTTAGTGGATTTCCTACTCGAGGAGTAGAAGAGTGGATTAAGAGCTTTAAGTGCTCTGAACCACTTAAAACTGCTTTGTCTATTATATTCGTGATATAACTGCTATAACTTCCTCACTCTCATTAATTCAAGATATCTAAAAGGAGATTAAACAAATACTCATTTCGCTGTGTTTTAATCACTATCAAAACTAACTAGTTAAAACGAAAAGTTTTTAAATATCTATTCAACCCCCCTTCTAGATAACTATTGTGCCTCTGGTAACTAACAATTGGTATCAGAGCAGGTTCTATAATATAGCCTACAAAGCTTGAGTAGATCCAATGGCACACTTACTAAGCAAATCAAAGACTGGAGGAGGCAGCAAGCCACCTATGTGGAACAAAGATAAATTTGCTAACTGGAAGGTTAAGATGCAAGCTTACATGGATTCAATAGATGAAGATCTATTTGAAACTGTTCAGAATGGGCCCTATGTTCCTACAAAGCTTACATCAACTACAGACGACCCAAATAGTATACAGATCAAGGTCAAAGGAGAATGGACAGAAAACGAGAAGAGAGTTGTCCGGCTCGACAAAAAGGCCAAGAACATCTTATTTCAATCCTTAGAAGATGATATGTTTGAAAATGTGGTTAACAACAAAACATCAAAGGAGGTTTGGGAAACATTACTCATCATGCATGAAGGAATAGAAGAAGTCAGAGAAAACAAATAATCCCTCTTGACTCAGCAATATGAGATGTTTGCTCACGTTCAAGGAGAGAACGTCACTACCACCTACGAGAGATTTAATGTTCTGCTCAACTCTCTACGAGCCTATGGAAAGATCTATCCAAACAAAGATCTGATAATAAAATTCATGAGAGCCTTACCAAGTAAGTGGGATTCCAAAACCACTGCCATTAGATAATCAAAGAATTTACATGAAATGGTTGTCCAACAGTTATATGGCAACCTTCTCGTATACGAACTGGAGCTGACTCAACGAGCAGAAACTTGTCTGAAGGAAGAAAGAATGATAAAGGTGTTGCTCTCAAAGCAACTGAAAACACCTCCAAAGTCAACACTAAAGTTGATTCTGACTACGATGAAGATGATGATGAGGACTTTGCAATGCTGGTGAAAAGACTAACAAGGTTCATGCGACAAGGCAAAACCAGCAAGCCAAAGAAAGTCAGCAACTACAGCAACCTAGAGCAAATGAATGACCTATGATACAATTGCAAGAAACCTGGCCATTTCATTGCTAACTGCAACAAACCTCTCAGAGAAGAACTCAAGAAGAAATCATATTCAAAGAAAGAATACAAACGCAATAAGAGGCCTCAGAAGAAAGACAAAGGCCTTGTAGCCGGAGGAACGTGGAGTGACTCAGACAATGACTCAACTCCAGAATCTAGAGATGATGAAGATCCTCAAATGGAAAATCTTTGCCTGATGGCCAAAAATGTAAGGGACAAACAGAACTCCAACATACATGAAGTAAGTATCGATGAGGTATTTGACCTCAACTCTCCTGATGTAGATATTGACGACCTAAGAACTGCACTGCATGATATAACATCTGATATGCATCAATACATGAAGTGGTTTAGAGTTCTGTCTAAGGATTTTTCACTTCTTCAAAAGGAGAAAAAAAATGTTCAAGAAGAACTGGAAACAACCCTTCTTAGTACTGATTCTCTCTCCAAGTTTGAAGCTGAGAATAAGCTCTTGAGACAAATAAATGAGCTCAATGCAAAAAGAGAGTCAAGTCTAACCTCTAAAATTGAGGATCTAGAAAAGACAATCTCTACATGGAATAAATCCTCTTCATCCATGAACTTCATAATCTCTAACCAGAGAAGTGTCTCTGACAGAATATGGTTAGGCTTTGGGGAATCTACCTCAGAGCCATGTGTGGAAAAAGCAAAGGAAATTAGCACTAGTAATGCCTCAAGTTTTAGTAGAGGCATTATATTTATGAAATCCTCACAGAAGAATGAGCCTGCCAAAACATGCTTTACTGACTTAATTCATATTCCTAGGAAAAAAGGATCTCATGCCGGTCTGGGTTTTAGAAAAGAGAAGAGTAACCCAGCCACTATTCACCCACCTCGAAGGATCGTAGAGTCCAGTAAGATCAGCTCTACGAACCAACTTGGAAGGTACAGTAGAAGTAAGATGTACTCTTCACAAATCATGAAACACAAGGACACATGGAAGAAGGAATGCCAGTCTAACAGTAGGATGACCAATAACCCAAAAAAGTCCAAATGGAGGAAGAATTTTCACACACACACAAACATGCATCATATTAGATGTTTTGTGTGCTACAAAGTTGGCCACAAGGCTGCAAAATGTCATTATAATTCCATGCATATGAGACCCAAAATCAAGCAGATTTAGGTCCCCGAGGGCACTAACAAAGTAGGACCCATGCAAGTATGGGTACCAAAATGAAGGTTTAATGTAAGTACAAGAAAAGAGCTCCACAATCACAACCTGGTATCTGGATAGTGGATGCTCAAGGCACATGACTGGGAACAAAGCCCTTCTGTCTAACTACATAGAGAAGGAGGGTCCCTCGATCATCTTTGGAGACAACGGCTCTGGCAAGACAAGATGATATGGCTCAGCTGGAAATGGTGCAGTATCTTTCAGCAAAGTGGCCTATGTGGAAGGACTACAACACAATCTTCTAAGAATTAGCCAACTCTGCGATAAGGGTCATGAAGTAACATTCCTCAGCAATTAATGTCAAGTCCGAGATCTGAAGACATCTGCTGTAAAGTTAACTGGTATAAGAGAAGGAAATGTCTACACAGTGAATCTTGGACAACTAAGCTCAGACGAGACAATTTGCTTTCTGGCTAAAGCATCTGAAGAAATGAACTAGCTATGACATCGAAGATTATTTCATCTTAAAGTCAAAATCATGTCAAAATTAGCCTTAAATGATCTAGTTGCAGGCTTACCCAAGTTCAACTTCGTTAAAGAAAGGCCGTGCAATGCCTGTAAACTTGGAAAGCAGACCAGAAGCTCATTTAAGTGCAAAACTGCCAACTCAAATGACAAGCCTCTGCAGTTGCTTCACATAGATCTGTTTGGGCTAATTCCAACGACGAGCCTTGGGGGAAAAAGATACTCTTTGGTCATAGTCGATGATTACACCAAATTTACATGGGTGTTCTTTCTAACCTCAAAGGATGAAACAAGCTCTCAACTGATCAAGATGTTCAAGCTTGTGATGAACGAGAAAGGAGAGAAAATCAAGGCCATAAGGAGTAATCATGGCAGAGAATTTGACTTCTCAGAAATGGACCAGTTCTGCACAGACAATGGCATTAGTCACAACTTCTCAGCTCCACGAACTCCCCAACAAAATGGAGTAGTTGAGAGAAAGAACAGGACATTGATAGAGGCTGGAAGGACTCTACTAGCGTGCAACCCATTCATCTACCGAATACTTCAAGCGTAAGTCACAAAAAGCGCATTCTACACTTAGAACAGATCACTCATACACTCTACGATTAAGAAGACTCCTTATGAACTGTGGAAAGGAAGAAAGCCAAGTGTTAGCTACTTTCATGTTTTCGGCTGTGCATGCTACATTCTCAACAATGGAAAGCAGTACTTGACAAAATTTCAACCAAAGTCAGACAAAGGAATCTTTCTTGGATATGCCACAGACAGTAAGGCCTACAGAGTGTTTAACAAGAAGACACTGAGTGTTGAAGTGTCTATTCACATCATCCTTGATGAGACAGACTTAGACAAAACGGTGCTTCAAGACAGTACGACCAAAAGTTCAGACATTATGAACGAGGACGTCGAGCTCAACACTACGATCATAGTACCAGATAGTGAAATCGTTGAGCAAGGAAATGAGATCGTAGAGAGGCCTATGCCAGACAACGAACCTCCGCACCAAGAAGAAGAAATAAATCTTGAAGATCTAAGACAAGAAGGGATAAGAACAGATGTCCCAATAGGAAGCAGATGGCCAAGAGAACACACTTAAGATCTAATCATTGGAGATCCGAGTGCAAGAGTTAAAACAAGAGCTGCTACCCAAAATGAATGCTTTTATCTAAGTTTCATGTCTCAAATGGAACCAAAGAAGATAGAGGCCATGCAAGAAGAACTTAATCAGTTCGAAAGAAGCAAAGTATGGAGATTGGTACCAAGACCAAAGAATCATCCTGTTATTGGAACCAAGTGGGTCTTCAGAAATAAGATGGATGAAGATGGAGTAATAACCAGGAATAAGGCAAGACTAGTGGCCAAGGGCTACTCTCAGGAAGAAGGCATTGACTATGATGAAACATTTGCACCTGTTTCCAGACTAGAAGCCATCAGAATATTCCTTGCCTTTGTTGCTCACATGAAATTCAAGGTCTTTTAGATGGATGTCAAAAGTGCATACTTGAATGGTGAACTTCAAGAAGAAGTCTATGTAGAGCAACCTCCAGGTTTCATCAATCCATCTCTTTCTAATTATGTCTTTAGATTAGACAAAGCCTTATATGGTCTTAAACAAGAACCTAGAGCATGGTATGAAACACTGACTAACTTCCTTAATGAAAATGGGTTCACTAGAGGTAGAGTAGATACCACACTATTTCTTAGAAAATATAATGATAAAGTCTTACTAGTTCACGTTGATGACATTATTTTTGGATCTACGGATGAAAAGTTATGCAAGAGATTCTCCAAGCTTATGCAGAGCAAGTTTGAAATGAGCATGATGGGAGAGCTGAACTTCTTCCTTGGACTGCAAGTAAAGCAGACTGATGAAGGAATCTTCATAAACCCAGCCAAGTACATTAAAGACTTACTTAAGAAGTATGGCATGGAATCAGCTTCTCCCATGAAAACCCCAATCGCTCCTGCAACCAAGCTTGACAAAGATGAAAAAGGTAAAAGTATTGATGTTACTTAATACAGAAGTATGATAGGCTCTCTTTTATATCTAATTGCCAGTAGACCAGATATAATGTTTGCAACATGCATTTGTGCTAGATTTCAAGCTAGTCATAAAGAATCTCATTTAATTGTTGTAAAGAGGATTTTCAGGTATCTCAAGGGTACACCTCACTTGGGGCTTTGGTATCCCAAGGAGTCCTCATTTGAACTAAAAGGATATACAGATGCTGATTTTATAGGCTGTAAAATAGATAGAAAGGGAACCAGTGGCACATGTCAATTGCTAGGAAACAGACTTGTGTCTTGGTTTAGCAAGAAGCAAAATTCAAAGATTACTTCAACCGTAGAAGTTGAATACATTGTCACCGGCAAATTCATGTACTCGGATCCTATGGATGAAAAATCAGCTAGCAGATTATGGGTTTTGATTCAAATCCATACCTATTCACTATGATAATACAAGTGCAATTACAATAACTCATAATCCTGTCATGCATTTTAGGACTAAACATATAGAAATAAGGTATCTCTTCATTAGGGATCATGTACAAAATGGAACTATATCTTTACAATATATTCCTACTAAAAACCAACTTGCTGATGTCTTTACAAAACCTCTAGATGATTCCAGATTTAACAAAGTAATAAGTGAGCTAGGCATGCTTAACTTACAACCATGAAAAATATGCTCTAGTTTGTGCTAACTATACATATTTAAAGGCTATGATCAAAATCATAGACATGATCAAAGGAAGTCCACGATCGTAGAAGTTGAAGTGTCATAAAAGACAACGATCGCAGTATATAGTCAACGATCGTGGTGCAGACTCAACGATAGCAGAGCTCCATCAACAAAACCAAAGGAGCACCCTATTATGATAAAGTATAAAACAAAGAAATCTCTCTGATAAGTGCCTCAGGGACAAACCTAACCCTTGATTCATTCAATGAGGTTGGCCCTTCCTAAGGTACCTTTAACCAAGAAGAATGCTAAGTCAAAAGGACTCGGTCAGACTCGACGATTGCTATTCAGACTCAACGATCACAGGTTAGACTCAACGATTGCGGCTCGAGACCGACGGCGATTTAACGCATGCATCAACGATGGATGAATAGACTCGATAAATGTAGAACAGACTCGACGATTCCAAGGACCATCTCAACGATCATAGTCCTCCTGAAGAATATATTAGCTCAGAAGGAGTTAAGGGCAATTCAAGACAATCCTTCTCGATGGATTCAGAGAGCTGCTGATGATTCGACACCTGTCCCACTAAGCAAAATGGAGAGAGGGAAGTTACAAGTACAAATTGAAATCGCCTTTTGGAAATCAGAAGTTCAAAAAGCTTATCTCTCCCATTCTCTCTCAAGCCATAAACCCTAAATCTCAAGAAAGCTCAGACAGTCATATTCCTTGCAAAGAAATCAATGGCGGCTTCCAACGTCATCTCTGGCTATAGACTCTGCTTTGATGAGTTCAAAACTGCTGAACCAAAATTTCACAAAACTCTATCATTAATAAAGAAGGCTGGTCTCGAAGAAGCTCTGCGTACGGCCACATTGATCTACCCTAAGCTAGTGAAAGAATTCTACAGGAATAGTGTGTTCGAAAACGACATCATCACCACTAAAGTCAGGGATGTGGAAATCAAGCTGAAGGCTGAGGATATCAACCTAGCCCTAGGTTTCAAATCTGAAGGGTACTCATTCATAGATGGCATAGATTTCCATGAAGGACTTAAAAGGACGCACCACAAGAAATCCCCCTCTGTCAAATGATACAAGAAGAAAGAATTTCCTCAGAGGTATGCATTTCTAGCTGATATTGTTGGAAAATGTATATATTGCAAGAGTTCTGGCCACGATTCTGTAAATGAGGTACAACTCAAGCTCATGACTGCCATAAGTTATGGAATACAACTTAACTATGGAGCTCTACTACTTGAATGGATTGGAAAATGGATTCTCAGCTCGAAGAAATCAAAAAGCACTGGGAAGATGCTCTACAGGAGATTCATCAGTATTATTCTACAGTCCACTTTGGGCGATAAAATTGAGGATGATGAAGGTGAACAAATAAATCTGAACAGAAGAATGACCCAACAACTGTTTGAGAACTGGAAAAGGAATCCAGCTGAAAACGTGCGAATGATGTCCGAGTCCAATGGGTAGGATCATTGATGCAAAGGAATCGAGGATTCCAGGAATATGCCGCTTGTCGTGAGATCAAGAAGAAGAAGAGGAAGCTAACAAGGGAGAACACACTCCCCTGGTCAGAAAAAGCAAGGGCAAGAGAAAGTTAAAGGCCAAAATAGCAGAAGAACCCCAGGGATCAATAATTGATAAACCTGTAGAGTCCTCTGACATTGAGACTCTAAGGATCCTGATAAGGAAGCAACAGTAGACTGAGGCAGAAGAAGATAGAGCTACCATATCACAGCTGCTAAAGAAGAGTAAAATCAGCCACAAATCCAAGAGGCCATATGTCTCTTCGATCGTAGAGTCTCTACCAATCGTAGAGACTAGACTGAACACCGAAGCTGCTGCATCAGATGTTCTGGCTGATCAACAAGACAAAGTTGAAGCTCAAGAAAGTCCTAAGGCTGTGTCTCAGCCTAGAAAACCAAGACAAAAATTGGTTAAGAAGTACATCCTTGTCAATGAAGGAGTACTTAAGAAGGAAGACAAAGAGTTTGCAGCTGAATAGGAACTGTCCAAAGAAAGCCAAAAGGATAGAGCTCAAGCTGAGGGGGAGACACCTGAAGTTCTAATCACAGAGAATACGCCAGCTAATGGGGAGATGCCTGAAACTCTCATCCTAGAAAATGCTCCAACTGAGGGGGAGCTACTAATCGTGCAAGAGGATGATCCTGCTGAGGGGGAGGCTTATGATATCCCCAGGTCAGAAGAAGAGGTTCCTGCAGAAAATGAGGGAGAACCAGTGCAAGAACATTATGAGGCCATTAATATAATGGAATCCTCAAACGAAAATAGAGAAGAGGACGAAGATGACGAGGTCGAGATCATAACTGTGGGCTTTAATGGGTATAGAAAGGCTAACTATGAGCAATTGTTCTCCTATCTACCCATGATGCATTTCCATCAAGCTCAAATTCTAAACTCCTGGAATCACATGTTTTGGAACTTCAAAGAATATCCATCCATCTCTGTACTAGCTCATGGATTTTCAGGTAGTTTCAACTTTGCCAAGAAGTTACTCACCAATAACTCCTCTTCCAAGAATGAACATAAGGTACTGTCTATCCCAACCCTCTTCAGAGTTAATCACTTTCCATCACCCTCCTTCCGTCAATTTTATGAATTCCCACGATGGTTGGAAGTGATCCTACATCCACTAAATCAATTCCCAGTTACAGAATCCCAAAATTCTGTAACTGACAAACTCAATATGACCAACTTTATATTGCTCCCACTTCCCATCATCTCTACGATTACAGACTCTAACCCCAGTATAGAGTCCCAAGTCCAAATCGTAGAGCCACCTACTATACACACCCAAACACAGGCCCCTCCATCCGATATTCCCTCCTCATCCAGCAACGAATACTTCAACCTTGATCTTACCCTCTACTCATTGCAAGATTAATTCAAGAGCACACCACCTCCTTCATAAATTCCCAATCTCAATGAACTCCTGTCAGAGCTTCCCACCAAAGCTGATTTGTCAGCCATGTCCAAGAAAGTGATCAAGGAACTTGATGAGAGTCTTGAAGAACACACTGAACCCATTCAGATGAAATTAAATACAATGATCAATGATGCAAATAATCTCCCAAGCTCCCTAAGCTCTATGCTCACTAAGAAACTTAAAGAGCTCATCAAGGAAATAATTAAGAGCATAAAGGACATGGATGACATTCATTTTCTAGCAGCCAAAAGACAAAGAGATATTGTCCTTATTTTGCAGTCCACTCAAGAAGCTCAGAATAAACTGATGATGGAGAACTTCCTCAATCTGCAAACTATCGTAAAAGAGTTCCAACAATTTTACGTCAGCCACGGACAACAGACTGACAACATACTGGCCGTTCTTTAACAATGGGAAGCTCGATCTAATGCGCTGATTCAAGAAAATCGAGAGGATATTGCTCAAACTCAGAGTCAACTCAACGAACTTGTCCAAGGAGTGACTCACCTTTCAGAAGACATTCACACCCTTGATGCTGACATAAAGGGGGAGAATAAAGGGAAAGGAGTTCAAGGCAAGGGCAGAGGTCAATCCCAAATTCAATCTTCATGGAATCCTCCTGTAAGGAAATTCCACCAACAGACTCCACGATCCAGCCATCAGACTCAACGATCTGATCAACAGGAAGTTTTAATGGCTCAACCATTAAGAAGTCAAAGGCCTTCTCCCAGCTCTCATGAGGTGATAACAATAGGCCTAAGAATTCCATTTGGAGATTCTGCATTCATGAATAGGCATGATCATAATCCAAGACTAAGCCCAAGTGAGCTGGAAGATGTAGCCAGGAGAGACGAAGCAAGCAAAAAAAGGAGAGCTGAGGAATATGCAAATCCTCCGAGAAGCAAAAGGCCGAAGAAATAGAGATAAGTTGAATTTTAATTCTTATTGATGTAGTCAAACTTAAATGTAATATCTATCTTCATACATCAATAAATTCATGTGTATTCTCTAGAAATTTCAGTTGCTCACTGAAATATTAAGTCATATTTACTTTGTCAAGAATCGCATATAGAATTTGATAATCATGACAACAAATCTCCTTGGTTATGTCAACATCAAATAGGGGGAGATTGTTGGAAGAATGTATATTTTGATTTGATGTTTAAAGTAAATGCTCATGATTATATGTAAAGTCCTTCAAGGAATATATGTACAAGGACTTAGTAATAGATCAAAATTGTTCGGTTGATCTTAGCTTTTAATGTTCATCGTTCTATAAACGAATGTATAGATAAAGAGATCAAAGATGTTAGGTTGATCTATGACTTGAAAGAAATAGATAGGCCTTGAAAAGAATCGTAGTCTATCAAGATAATCAACAGAATGCAGAAGCTAAGGTAGGATTATAGAGCTTAGAAGATCGTAGTGTATCTTCTTTGAAGGGCCTCTCCAGAAATCGTAGAGTGGTCCAGATGTTTGTCGAAGCTACCTCAGAGATCGTAGTGTGCTCTCAGAAACGTAGAGTCTACAAAACGAGCAAGTGAAGATCGTAGTTTGCAAATCCTTGCGAGAAATTGTAGTGTTCTCTTCAGACCAAGCACTAATGTGACAAGACACCATGATATGGATCGTAGAGTATCATCTGCCTTATGTCAGAAGCATCGAGCCCTACTTTTATTTAAAGACAAATTCCAACAAAAGTGGAATGGGTTTGAAATGTTGAAGTCCTCTATAGTCCCAACGATACAAAAGATATCCTTAGTATTCAACAAAAGAAACGTATTCAAGAAGCTAAGGAAAGGACCATAGGACAGAGGAAAAACACCTTTTCAAGTGTTAGGTGAGAAAGCGGTCACCATGTCAAGCAAGCCAAAATGCAATTCGTAAGGTGTGCAGAAAAGTCTCCATCAAAGTTCAGAAATGTCAAACGCATTTAATGCTTCAACAAAAGGCTTCAACGAATAGATTTCAAGAATCACATATATGCAGAACATATGCAGATGAAAATAAAAGCAAGCATTGAACAAAAAAGCACAAGAACAATCAATGCTCAACTCTACGATTTGAGAAAGAGGAAGCTTACTCAGCTACTCAGTTCTTTCGAACAAGTGCTTAACTGCATTTGAGTAGCATCAATCACGAACTCAACAACTACCAACCAACTGAAGTTAGAGTTCCAAGTCAGAAGGACTTGAAAAGTTCTAAGTGAACTGTGAAGAACCAAGTCTGCTGGACTTGAAGAGTTCAAGAGTGAACTAAGAAGTGCCTAGACTGCTGGTTTAGAAGGAATCTGTGAGATTTAGAAAGTGTAACAGACATCCTTAGTGGATTTCCTACTCGAGGAGTAGAAGGGTGGATTGGGAGCTTTAAGTGCTCTGAACCACTTAAAACTGTTGTTTCTATTATATTCGTGCTATAACTGCTATAACTGTCGTAACTGCCTCACTCTCATTAATTCAAGATATCTAAAAGGATATTAAATAAATACTCATTCCGCTGTGTTTTAATCACTATAAAAACTAACTAGTTAAAATGAAAAGTTTTTAAATATCTATTCAACCCCCCCCCCCCCTTCTAGATAACTATTGTGCCTCTGGGAACTAACACCCTCCATCATTGCAGTCCATTAGGACTTTACCCTTGACAATTAGAATAGCACTCCATGTATTGGTCGACGAGGGTAAAATGAGTAGAAATTCCATATACCCTATAGATAACTTTAACTGCTTACTTTTCTGTACAGTATTAGTAGTGTTTTATCAGTACATGCTAACACTTTGTATGATTGAATAGTTTCATATATTAAGTGAAAGCATATTTTGTTTCAGGACTCTGAATTTAGATGTGCCTGTACTTGTTGATGAGGTGCCTTTTCTCCACAAGGACTGTAACTTTGATGAAAAGTTGGACTCAAACTTGATAGAAATACAAGAGGACATTGAGATACCTCAGGAGATTAAGGAATGGGTCGAAGACAAACCTAAAGCTAACCTTGATCAAACAACATCTTTCAATCTCAGAACCTTAGAAAACCCTAAGCTAATCCAGATTGGTTCAGCCCTCACTCCAAACCAAAGGAATGACATGGTTGCGCTACTAACCCAATTCCAGGATGTGTTTGCACGGTCTCACGAAGACATGGTGGGTTTGTCCACTGACATTGTCCTTCATCGCCTTCCCATTAAAGTGGGAGTTAAGCCAGTCAGGCAAAAGCTCAGGCGATTGAAACCTGAGTGGAGTTTAAAGGTTAAAGAAGAAATTGTGAAATGATTTCAAACAGGCATCATCATGGTGTCTACATACCCTAAATGGTTATCAAACATAGTGCCCATGCCTAAACCAGGAGGAAAGGTGTGAGTTTGCGTGGACTACCAGGATCTGAACAAAGCTTGCCTAAAGGATTTCTTTCCCATACAATTCATCCACATTCTCATTGACAATACTGCTCAATACGACATGTACTCTTTTATGGATTGCTTCGCGGGGTATCATCATATTGTGGTTGCTGAAGAAGATCATGAGAAAATGGCTTTCATCACGCCTTGGGGAACCTTTTGTTATAGACGGTTGTCATTTGGCCTCATCAATGCTGGAGCAACTTATCAGCTAGCTATGATGGCTCTTTTCCACGACTTAATGCACAAATAGATAGAGATCTACGTGGATGACATCATTATAAAATCCCGAAGGGAGGAAGACCACTTAGACCATCTCAGAAAGCTTTTCAACAGGTTGCGTAAGTACAACTTGAAGTTGAACCCAGCCAAGTGCGCCTTTGGTGTTAAATCAGGCAAGTTGCTAGGTTTCCTAGTCAGCCATAAAGGGATTGAGCTGGATCCCACCAAAATCCAGGCCATCAAGGAAATGCCCGTTCCTCAGACAAAGAAGGAAATATGGGGATTTTTGGGAAGAATCAACTTCATTAGCAGGTTTATTTCTCAACTCATAACAACATGCGAGCCCATCTTCAAGCTGTTAAGGAAGAACTCCTCCATGAAATGGAATGATGAGTGTCAGAAAGCCTTCCTTACAATCAAAGAGTAGTTGGTTAATGCTCCTATCTTGGTACCAGCCAGGGATGATGTTCCCCTGTTCATGTACCTTTCCATCAATGACAATGCTATGGGTTGCATGTTGGGATAGAAAAATGATAGAGGCCAAGAACGAGATATCTACTACCTCAGCAAAAGATTGAGCAGCAGTGAACACAAGTACACTCTAATTGAGAAGACTTGTTGTGCTTTAGCATGGGCATCCATGATGTTACAGCATTACCTCCATGGTCACACAACCCATCTCATATCCCGTGTGGATCCTCTCAAATACGTGTTTAATAAGCCCATACTGAATTGTCGGCTGTCCAGATGGCAGTTTATTTTGCAACAATTTGACATCGTCTATGTGACGCAAAAGTCCATTAAAGGATAAGGAATTGCAGATCAACTGGCCGTCGCACCCATAGGGGATTACAAACCCTTAGAAACATATTTCCCCAATAAAGGGATCATGGAAATTTAGCAACACCATCAGTACGATGCATGCCATACGTGAAAAATGTATTTTAATGGAGCTGTTAACACAGAAGGTTCTGGAACTGGAGCAGTTCTAGTATCCGGTACGGAGGAGTAGTATCCGTCGTAAATCAAATTGCGGTTTGTCGAAGACTTAACAACACGGTAAAGTATGAAGGTCAGATCATGAAGCTAAAACTTGCTCACTCAATGGGCATCAGACTGTTAACTTTCTTTGGGGATTTAGAGTTGGTAATCAAACAAACCATGAGAATCTATCAAATCAAAGAGCTACATTTACTGGCTTACAATCGACAAGTTTTACAGATGGCTTCGGATTTTGAAGAAGTAAACTTCCTCCATATTCCTCAGAATAGGAATGATTTTGCGGATGCGCTATCAACTTTGGCCTTCTTGATCAACATACATGATAAGGAAAACATCCCAAGCATCCTAGTTGTCCTACAAAAGGCTCCAGCCTATGGGAACTATGTTGGAGAAGTATCGGATGAGCTACCTCCCATTCAACACCCTTGGTATCAACATATTAAGGAGTATCTGCGAGATGGATCTACACCCGCTAAGGCGAGCTCGACTGAAAAAAGGCGGATCCATCGAATGGCTATGAAATTCTACCTGAGCGGAGATGCACTCTACAAAAGAGATGCAGAATTAGGTCTCCTTAGATGTCTGGACAAAGACCAAGCTCAGAGGCCCATGGATGAAATCCATGGTGGAGTATGTGGCCCACACATGTGCGGCCCCCTACTTGTTAAGAAGATCCTCAGAACAGGGCATTACTGGATTACGCTTAAATTTATGATGATCACGTCAAGAAGTGCTATCAATGCCAAATTCATGGAAATGCTATCTACGCCCCTCCAAGGGAACTTCAATGTGGGGAATGGACATGATCGGGCCCATTAGTTTATCTTCACCATGATCGACTACTTCACTAACTGGGTAGAAGCAGCCTCCTTTCCCAGGGTTACCAAAGAAGTCATCATTACTTTCATCAGAAATAATGTCATTTATCGATATGGACAACCAGAGGTAATTGTGTCACACGATTGTAAGAACCTCAACAACAAAATGATGGAGGATTTATGTAGTAAATTCCACATCAAACACCTTAACTCCATCATCTATAGTCCGAAGATGAATGGTGCTGTTGAAGCGGCTAATAAAAACATCAAGAAGATCATGCAGAAGATGTCCTCCAATCACAAAGGATGGTTTGGCCTCTTGCCTCTGACTTTATTAGCCTACAAAACTTTAATGTATAGTTCCACTGGGGCAACCCCCTACTCATTAGCCTATGGGATGGAAGCAGTGCTCCCCATAGAGGTGGAAATGGAATCCCTCAAAGTGTTGATGGACGCTCAGCTGGATGAAAACCAATGGGTACAAGACAGATATCACCAATTGTCTCTAATAGACAAAAGGCAAATCACGGCTATCTACCATGGTCAGTTATATCAACAAAGGATCGCCAGATCCTACAACAAAAACGTCTGGCTATGGCAGTTTAAACAACATGACTTGGTTTTAAAGAAGATCATTAACAACTAAGATCAATCTAAGGGAAAATTCGCTCCAAACTGGGAAGGTCCGTTTGTTGTCAAGGAGGTATTGACAGGAGGCGATCTCAGACTACAGGAAATGGACAACGATGAATTTTCACAACTCATCAACTCGGACATCGTGAAATGGTACTATGTCTGAGGTTACCATCAAGCAAATATCCTAGTTTTAGATCATCAGATCACCAGTCATTCAGGTTTTCTAACATTTTCTTACATACAAAATCTTCTACATACTCTTCTTCCCCTCAGGGAAACATACTCTTCAAGCCAATAGCCTGGTTTCACCTCATATCAAACCTTTCATATAATTTTGGTTATCCCACCAGGGATTGAACCTTTCATACCTACAGTTTGTCCTGAACACAGGATCAAACTTTTTCATACTTGCAGTTTGTCCTGAACTTAGGATCAAACTTTTTCATACCTACAGTTTGTCCCAAACATGGGATCAACTTTCTTTCCCCCACAGTTTAGCCTGCATATGGGATTCAAACTTTTGTTCGGCTGCAAGTCGTCCTGAGGGGCGAACTACGTCGACCTGATCTCCCTGATACCTGGGAGTACATAGGCAACCATATTCTATATGGCCCAGTCGCAAAAAAAAAACAAAAACATTTCTACCCTCTCTCTACAAAAACAAAAACAATAAAAACATTTCTGCCCTTTCTCTACAAAAACAAAAACTAACAAAAACATTTCTACCCTTACACCATTCAGCGTTGAGCCTCTTACACCAGGTTTGAACTACGCAGACCTGATCTCCTCTTCAATAGGAGTACGTAGGCAGCCATTTATGGTTCGATCTAACCCCCTTCCAAAACATAAATACTTGTCAATGGTACTAGGTTCAAACTTTAATCTACCAAATTTCATCGACTTCAAACCAAAGGGATGGAACTACCTGACCTCTCCTCACAAATAGGAGATCCAGCGACCATCTAAGTTATGGTTGTGCCTCAAAGAGTAACACCAATCCATAAGAGATGGAATTAACTAGGCTCCTCTTAAATAGGAGTACTGGCAACCATCTGTGGTGCAGTAAATCTCAGAGAGGAAAACTCACACTCCTCTACTCATTTCCATATAGAAACCAGTCCCAAGACACCAAAGAGGGTAGGGATACACACAGATCAATGATCCATTCTGAAAGATCCTACGACGTCTCAATGTCCACACATCAAAGATGAGTTCAAAATACATCAAGATCAGAAGCCCTGAAGAAATAGGCAAATATCAAGCAAGTATTGAGGCACAACTAAAGGGGAAGTAAATCAAAATATATTTCCCTGCCATATATAATGCTATTTGATATATACATATGTGTTGTACATGAAAAAATGGCTAAGCTAGTCTTTGTAGGAAAATACAAGTCTATCTATGGATTTATATGTATGCGTACTATCAGATCTAACATAGCATCTCTCTCCAAAGAAGGAGGTAACGCTGCAAGCTCCTGCCCAATGGTATCTACATGAGCTAGCAGATCCAAAGCTAACTGCATGGTGGCATGATGCTCATAAATGTATGCACTCATATCGGTAAGGATGCCAGTCGTAAGGGATCTCACTGAAGTACTATCTGTGACGGCCACATCCCGGACAGATAGAGCAGCATCATGCTCTACAATCAATGCATCTCTGGCTGATCTGGCCTCGTCCCTCTCCAATAGAGGGGCGTCTCTCCCATCAAGAGCTGTCAACATCAAGGACCCTAGCCTGATCTCTTTGAAAGGTCAACAGATGAAGACTCTACTCTAAATATTGTGCTGAATACTAAATCACAGTAGCACTCATACTGAGAGAATCCATCACAACTACTGGCAACCCAGTAGTCAAATCCTCCTTGGTGGGAATAAAAGCCTCCTCCATAGGCTCCCTATCATCGAAATCAATCCCATGCACTGTGCATACTGCCATAGTAAATTTTGTCTCTACCGCCATCTATGCAGAATACTCTATAGAATAACCCGGGTGGCTAACAAAAAATGCAACTAGCTCACGTTGATCCCAATAGACATACACCCTGGATCTGTCCTCTGCTGACAAGTGACAAGAAGCCAAACGCTGACTCAATGCCCCTTCAAAAGGATGGAAGTCCTGGAACTGGTCAAACTGTCACATCACGGCCAGTGGATGGTAAGTAGTCATGCCCCTCAAACCAGCTAGAGGGAGATAATACATGTCCGGAGCATGAGTGATGAAGCTGTAGGGTGAGCTAAGCCCTGAACACAACAATATATCAAACGGATCTCCGATCCCTGCTAGGAAAATGGACCAAGATGCAGGATTTGTACACTCCACAGGCTGGAAAGAGTATGACATAACTATCTCATGGGTGAAACAATACCCATGCCGTCTAAATGTGTCAATCGGTCTCAAGTGTGACATAAACAACACGTCTGACATGGCCGAAGTACATGCGCGAATACCCTGCGCAGGTAAGTGCTACAATATGTGTGTCACCTCACCTCGGCGTCTATGATGATCATCGGTATAATGGTGTGTGTAAGACCCCAAATTTTATGAAATGAAAGTATTCAATTTTCTTATAATTATTATTTTATTTCGTAAATGGTTAAATTGATAAAAGGTTAAAGTTAAGGGTGATATGTGAAATTTTTTGCAAAGCAAGTTGTTATAAAATATTTGTTTGGTCTGGGAATATTCTTTTTGTCGAGAAATATCTGTACGATGGCACAATCATTGGTGGACCCCATAATAGAAGTATTGTCGTAGTAAGAAAATGACAGAATTATATTTTTATAAAAATAACGGCGAAAGTGTTACCATTAAAACTGAACTACTCGGTAGTAAAATTATAGTAATACGCGTGGTTGCATACTAGCATATGGTATTGATTATTGATGTTTACGTAAGAAGTCAATCAGTTATACTCAATTATTGCTATAGTAATTGCTGCATCATATCTCTCATATTATTGATTCAATTATTGTCACAGTATCATCTGTATAATATGTTATATTATTAAATTAATAATTGAGACAACAAAGTTATTCATATTATTATTTACAATATTGACAATGTCTAGAAGTTCTATCAAGGAGAGGTTTGGTCACCTAATTGCCCGCCAATAAGGAGAAATCCTTATCGGAAAGCCCCCTCTTTCCTGGGAACGACCTGGTTGTTAAATATTGTGAGTTATAATATTAATGATGAATAAGTTCATATTGATTAAAGATGAAATTGATAGTTCCATTGTGTTGAGATTATTAGTGTTAGTGGAAATCGACATTTATTTCGATAATAATTGATGTCTGGAAGTTATATTGACCAATCGGGTAATTAATCGGATAAATGAGCAATTAATTGATATTAATTCACATGTTTATAACTATGTGTTTAAATGCGTGTACTATTGATTCACATGATTTACTATTCGGGGAGTTGATGCAAGATTGATAATACTTTCATGACTAAATTAAAAATTGAGGTATAGATGAGGTATTATACTGTAATTAATTTTTTTCTCATGTTTGGAACTATTGAGTCACATGATTTACTATTGATTCACATGATTTACTATTAGGGGAGGTGGTGTAGGTTTGATAATACTTGCAGGACTAAATTAAAAATGAAGAAAAAGAGGGAGGTATTATATTGTCATATTTCGAGCCCCAAAATGTGCAATTATTGAAACTATATTTTCCTATAAATAGAAGTTCATTCCTTTATTATTTTTCACCAATTCACTAAAGCTATAGAGCAATTATAATAGAGAGAAATTATAGAGAGAAAGAAGAAGAGAAGTCTGCTACCTCACTATTCCAGTATCTAGTTTTCTTCTAAGGTAAGGGGTATTATTTCTTTCGTATTCATGAAGAGAATTATTTTTTTCAATATTCGTAAGGGTTGTTATACCATTCTTTATTATTCTGTTGGAATAACCTGTCTGTGCGATTTATCGCATGCCTAGTGAATTCTTCTGTTATTCCATTCTTTATTATTCTGTTGGAATAACATGTCTGTATGGTCTATCGCATGCCTGGTGAATTCTTCTGTTATTCCATTCTTTATTATTCTATTGGAATAACCTGTCTACGCGCACTACCGCATGCATGGCGAATTCTTCTGTTATTTCATTCTTTATTATTTTGTTGGAATAACCTATCTATGTGGATTACCGCATGCATGGTGAATGATAATTCGTATTCATTCCTTATTAAATTGTGGAAATGATCTGTCTATGTGGATTACCGCATGGTGGGCGAAAATCCATTTGCAGTTTCATATATTCTATTATACTCAGTTGGTTAAAGTTTTGGCTTCTATACTCTATGAAATTAGTATAATATCCTGGATATTTGTGCTTCATCCAGTATCTTTTCATGGAAATATTCTTCTGAGCATTCTTGAATTTTACTCCACAAAGCAGTATCATGTTGAAAATTTGGACGTTATTGATTTCTGGATAAATTAAATTATAAATCTTTAAAATTTATCCTTGAACTTGTTTTATTGAATTATTATGTCATTGTCATCATCCTCATGCTTATATTGTGATAAAAGTCATCTTTGGCTTACGTGCATAGATGGACTTGGTATGATTATGACCAGGGATTATTCGGTATAATCATGACTGTAATGTGACGAATGATGTGGTGAAAGTCCTCATTTTCCTGTAGTTCATTGATGGATAGTTGTTGGTATAATTATGACCAGGGATTATTTGGTATAATCATGACCATTGATGATTACATGAATATCCTTGGCCGTGATGCAAGGATGATTCGATTTTATATATTAAGCTGATTCTTAGCGATAAAGTTGATGAAAAACTTTTTAAATCATAGAAGATAGTAGATTTTATGCTCTACTTGACTCTTCTAATGGATTGCTTATTCATTGCAGCTTGTTGATCTAAAACTTGTTGTCCATTATATTCTATCGGTTGTTATATCGTTGAAGGCTAAGGATAATTTATTACGCATTATCTTAGTCATAATATTTCTTCTTTGGGCTAGTTGAGCTCACCCTTTCTTTCACCGCCTTCTCTTGAAATGAGAATATAGTGGGGACGAGCCGGGGAACCAGATTGATCATCCGATGATTATTTTAGTAGTCCTCACTATTCTATAAAATAGTGTGACAATAAATGTAATGAGGACTCCATTGAGTGTGGATATTCTCTAGATGACAATATTCTTATTAAAACTCTTAGATTATGTTGTCATATTTTACACGACTATTGTATAATTAAGTTGTATTTGAATTTTGTACCATGTATTTGGTGACTCAAGATGGGTGATGTATACCTGTTTTGGGGGCGTCACAGTTGGTATCAAAGCTTAGGGATATGATCCCTGGCTGAGATGTGAGACAAGAACTAGGAGGAGAGAGACAGGAAATTCCTTCGCTAGTATGACCTACCTAAGTTTATGTGGTATTTAATTGGTCGGTCAGAGTATAGGGATAATATGTGATATGTCAATTAACCCTTGTTTTGTGACAAGTGTTTGAAAATGGCATCCGAAAATGTTGAGATCGTGAAAGCACATGAGACCATTGAGTCACCAACGATCAATACCCAGGATAATGTGCAACAGGAAGACAATAATCCTCAGGTAAATAACAACACCGATCAGATGATGAACGATGAGATGTTCAGAGGCTTTATGTAATTCATGAAACATCAGGCGAGAGAAACTCCTGCTCAAAATGCAGGTGGAAACATTGGCAACTCTCGGATGGTCACTGCTAAGCAGTTCAAGGAGCTGGGACCGCCAGAGTTTTTGGGAAAGCCAGAACCACTTAAGGCAGAGACATGAATAAAGCAGTTCACCAAGATATTTGATGTCTTGGAATGCTTAGAGGAGCAAAAGGTTCCCTTTGCCACCTTTATGTTACGTGAACAGGCAGATTATTTATGGAAATCTATAAAATATACCCAGCCTAACGTACTCAAGATGTCTTGGGAGAAGTTCGAAGAGCTGTTCAACGACAAGTACTTTCCCGAAAGTATTCGTCACATAAAGGAGGTGGAGTTTATCAAGTTGGAACAAAACAATATGACCGTGTCGCAATACGAGGCTAAATTTGCAGAGTTATCCCGATTTGCATTCCATTTAGTCGATAATGAAGAGCGAATGACGCGAATGCTTCTAAGAGGTTTGAAACCCGAAATACGTCAATACCTCATTTCACACAAATTATGTTTGTATTCAGATGTAGTGAATAGGGCTCAGTTATTGGACCGCGATAATGAGCCAGCCCAACCAAAGGATAACGAGCAACAACACGATAATAATCGTACCGGTGGCAATGGCCATCGGAATAATGATAACCATCGTGGTGGTAATCATAGCCAAGATAATAGAAGTGGAAAATTCAAGAAGAGAAGATTTAACGATGATGGGAAGACGTTGGCAGCAGCACCAATACCAGCAACAAATTCTAGGGGAGGAGAACGACCACCAATTATATGCTTCTAATGCGGAGGGGAGGGACATATCAGTCCAAGCTGCGCGATGCAGTCCAAAACATGTTATAATTGTGGAAAAGAAGGTCACTTATCCCGATTTTGTCGTACACCAAAGTCAAGTCCAGTTGGGACAGTGGCACCTGTGATAGCACCAAATCCGGGTCCCAAATCACCGCGGATTTGGTTCAATCATTCTACAACTATTTGCAGAAGATATAAACATAAATTGTTTATACAATACACTTTACACACTATTCCCCAAAATCGAGTAACCTTAACTTTTACACAATTCATAAACTATCTAACACATAACATTTTTATCCAACTATTCTATTACAAACTAGCCACACATTTTATCCCAAGCTGAACTTAGCATTAACCTTTTCCTGTATCCTAACACATTCGCCTTATTTGCAATGTTTATCATGATATAGCAAGGGTGAGCATGAAAGTTGCCCAGCAAGTTTAAATACAATTTAAGGATATATCATGATTGAAAGAGTAAAAATCATAAGCTGGCTATAATTCATCAATATAATTGAGAACTAGCACGAACAAACTTTTGACTGAACAAGTATTATACATGAACAAATATATCTAGACCAACCGGTAATGAAGGTGATAAGCCTTTCATACACGACTTATACATGCAATATGTATGAGTACAATTCATGGCAACCAAACCAATGATTAACCATAAGCTTATCCAAGATGAAACAACTCTTAGTAGAGTTAAGTAAAAACTTACTCAACCAGATTTGATTCTGCTCACGCAATTTATAAGGCTTTATCCAAGACCTAATATTAGTAATATAGATCACCAATATTAGAATAATATCATCATAGTATAATCTTTATTATATATATATATATATATATATATATATATATATATATATATATATATATATATGAATAACTTCTAAACACATAGCACATAATCCTATCGGTCTATTACACACATAAGACTTAGCATCAAGTCGAATTTATTTAAGTCGAGTTGAAACCGATAAAATCTATCATCCCGATTTGCCTAATTCGGATAAATAACGAGTTTAAGTTCAATTAAACTCTGCTTAAACACTTAACAAGTATCACGAGATAATTTTCTTAGCGAATAAAATAATTTTCAAAGACTTGAAATAATTTTCAGATAATTAATATCATTTATCAAAAAATTTCAATCATTAATACCGTATTTAAATGAATTAAATACCACATAATTTCTTAATCATTAATATTTATTTAAAATTAAATAATAATAAAAATCATAACATAATATTATTATATAATTATAATATCACAAAGTATTTTTAATACTTTAAAATCATAATTATATGATTTTTAAAAGATAAATCAATTATCCGATAATTGCTATTAATATTAAAATATTAATATTTTTATGACAAAATATCAAGAGTTATATTTTATAACTTAAAATATTTTTATAACACTTAAATAATTTTTATATGATTTTTAAAACATTAATTCTATTTTTCCATAATTTATTTAATATATTTATCAAATAAAATAATTACCATTAATAATAAATTATTAATGAAATTCATCACAAAATATTAAAAGTCATCAAAAATAACTTCAAATATTTTCTTATACCATAATATAATTTTTCATGATTTTTCATGAATTATAATTATTTTTAACTAATTTATTTAATATTATAATTAAATAAATAAATACCTTTATATTCCAAAAATATTAAATATTTTTGAAATATACTCAAAATAATTAAAAAACTATTTTTTAGGCTTTAAAATAATTTTTCGTAATTTATTATGTATTTTAATAATTAAAACTAATTATTTCAATTTATTAAATAAAATAATCTATTTTCTGAAAATAAGTGTCGCTATATGGGTTTTAGGCGACACATCCATCGCTAATGGTGTTCTTGGGCTGTTCTTCAACAAACCTAGAACACCATGTCAGTGGACAAGTGGTTAGGTTTGACCCGAATTTGATCTATGATCTAAATGTTTTCTGGGCTTGTAAAAGCTATGATGTTGTATTACTAATGTAGTACTACAACTATACACCAATTCCATAACCAAACAACAACAGATCTGTGAGATCTAATTGATAGAAAACCTTGTCAGACATGTTCTTCAATTTCTGGGTTTTCCAGAAATTGAAGAACAGTCGAGGTACTATATTTGAGCCCCTAAATCGTTGCTTTACAGGCTTGGTTTATGTGATATGAAGGTTCAAGTATGTAGTATATATGTCATTTTACAATTCTAAAACAACCAATCATCATAACAACAGGTGCACAAGATTCAAGCCGGTCAAACTATGAGTCAATCTTCGTTTGAACAGATTACAGGTTTCCTGATCGTTCATCGAGCGATTCGATCAACGCAGTTTGACCATGATTCTATACTTCTGTTCTATTCAAGATATGAGAGATCTAAGGACATGGATATGTATTTCACATGGCAGGCTACAAATAGCGATCAACAAAATAGCTAATACATCAAATAACAGCAAGATTAAGAGCCTGGAAAATCTTGTCAGACAACATAGAAAATTTCTGGGTTGCCTAGATTCAATTTTTTTGTGACTGGTCAACGACCTTTGACCGCTTGTAACTTACGATCTAGACATGCTATGAGGTTGATTCAAGTCTCAGATTAAAGCCCTATCAACAAAGAACATATGTATAACATCAATTACACAAAACATCAAACACACACAGATCTAAGGCCTCTGACATTTGACTGTCAGGCCACTTTTCAAACTTTTCCCAGATTTTTAAAAATGCTAGATTCGTGCATCTAAGTGTTATAGATCTATAATCTATCAACCCAGATCACTCAAAGACATCATAATACATAACTTTAACAAATCAATAACAACATTTAACATAAAATCATAAGATTTCTAGGTTTAGGGTTTTATACCTTGTGAGCTTTGATTTTTGATTTCTGATCATGATGATCTGATATAGGAGAGCTAAGGGGTGATATTGGCTTTCCTTATCACTTAGTTTCTCTCAAAATTTTTGAATGGGAGAGAGAGAGAAGACTTGGCTAGTTGAAAAAAATAAAGTAAGTCACTTTGCTAGACTTTTTGCTTTTACACTCAAGATGCAATGTATATGGCTAGCCAAGATGGCTGATAATTGAGCTATAAGTCACATGCTAGGGCTAGAGTTAGGGCTAGGGTTGGTAAACAACCCAAAATACAGCAAGATTTGCAAGCTACCTTTTAAAGAATGTGTCAAAAGGGCATAAAGGTCATTTTCCATGCCATTTTTATTCTAGAATTGGTATTTGATGAAACCCTTAGGGTTTAGGGTTTAGCATTTTAGGGTTTAGGGTTTAACCCTTAGGGTTTAGGTTTTAACCCTAAAGATTTTAGCAAATTAAAATTCTAAGATTTTCTAATTAGATTTTAAAATTAAAAATCATTATTTCTAAGTTATAATTAGGGCTTCCTAATTATATTTTAATTTTCTAATTACATTAGGACTTAAACAAATTTGGATTAATATTTTCCTAATTAATATTGCTAATTTAGCAATTAAATCCATAACTGTACATTAGGGTTTCTGACGGAACAATTAAGGTTCAAAAGTTTCAAATTAGGGTTTTCGAATTGTTTAAGCTTTACCCTAATTAATCTCATACTTAATAGCACTTGAGCATTATAATTCTCCGTAAAGTTCCCAGATTAGGGTTTTGAATTTTCGGTCAAATTAATTAGGGTTTCGAAACATGTTTCTAGGGTTTCTTATCAAATATTAGGGTTTTCTAACAACACGTTGATGTTCTTAATAATATTAGGGTTTGACACATATATAATTTATTTGGTCAACCCTTGACCCTTAACCATATTCTGAACACATACATAACCATAAACACAGAACATATTCCAATTTACACTTAATCCTGAATAATTCACCTAAATCCTTCACAGAATTTTTAAACCCTCAAAATTCCTTCCCAAAAATATCAAACGCATACACTTATTTTCTGTCTAGGTCTATTATTTGACCTTAAATCAATCATTTAAGATTTTAATAAATTATCTAATTTCTTGGGTTGTTACATTCACCCCTTCTTCTAAGAATTTCGTCCCCGAAATTCACCTTACAAGTTACACCATGCACCTTACACCATTCACACATCATTACATGCTACCAAATACACCACTCACAAGAGTAAAAAGTTTTCAAATTGCTGAGGGGTCATATAGACCATGAACACCTAGTTTTAACGGTATTCATACCGCAAAACTTTACATTACTTGGTAGGTTTACAATCACAAAGAAGGTAAACTACCGTTGCTAGTACTTTAGGTGATTAGCATATCGTACTCTTACGTCATGCATAACTTATTAATCATGTTTAGCGAATATTTACGCTACTGGATTGGATTATTTATCCAAACAACATAGTTCACCTCAGTCTTATCATAGGATTCCGCACCAAAACAATTTGGTTCGGGAAATTTCTTTCAATGAACACTTAGAGTTTTCATAACATTAGTCTAGCTGAATCGAATAGCGTAGACTCATATTAATAATTCAGTTCAATTGAATTATTTAGGTGTAGCCAAACCCCGTTGGAAAATTAAAATTTTTGAAAACATTTTCGAGAATGACGTCATGATGCCGTACTGTATTAACAGTCCGTTTGAGGATGCCGTCATTGTATAACTTTGTCATAACACATCATACAATAGTGGAATAGCGATTTTAGGTCAAATTCACACTAAGTATTCCTGTATTTACAACTCCATCACCTTTTTATCATCTCTGCACCAGGTTTCATGGTATATAAGTGATAAATTAAATAAATTTTGATATTTCAAATCATTTGAGTCTAGCTGAAATAAGTAGCATAGACTGTACTTTAGACCGTTTCAAAAATGATTATGAGTTTACATTTTTTTTAAAAGCACATAGTGCGTATTTAGCTTGATGTCAAAATTTCGAAGTTTAGCTTAGCTAAGAGTTTAGAAAAACCTAATGCCTCCACTAATAATCATTTACTTAATAATCTATCTATTCCTATAATCCTCCATTCTCCATTTACACAACTATACCTGATTCATCAAACCACACTTATGAGTCCATAAACTAGGCCACAATTATATGAGTTTAAGAACTTACCCTAGTCAGACCTTTGGCGTCCATTCGCTGAGGGGTTCATAAACATTTCATATAACTATGAGTCAAGAATGTCACATAAGTATGTGTTTTAAGAACTCGTACTTAACCCTATATTCTCTACCTATGACCTATCTATCTGTTATACACATGAGAAAGGAATCACCCTCTTAACATGCATAGAGCAAATAGCGTGACACAACATTTCAATGATTATCAATGCCAGAAATTAAGTAGTTGTTACACCAAGTACAATTCCCCGCCCATACAAGGAATCATACAACTCAGCTGCCGACATGAGTCCTCAATTGAAATCCCCACCTAATCTTAACCCCCATTCTTAATACGAATTTCATTTAATCCGTATTCATAATTCATAACTCTTTCATGAGTTTTCATAGTACAATTTCATAGTACAACTTACACACAACATCTTGCTGTAACTTTTCAATCATCATATTGATTCTTCTCCCTGCTATCACCTTATCAGATCATGGGGTGATCTCATCGTATATATTACGATTCAATTCTATGACTTGATCGTTTTGTTTTACGATCTCTTATCCCTGCACTTTCAGTCTTTTAGACTCAATCTATTCATCACTACTGTTCAACTTTATTACCAGAGTTAGGGAACTCTTTGTCTTAACAACTCGTCGAGATTCATCTTTGAATCTTACCGACACACTAACTCGATTTGAGTTAGTACTTAATCCTAATCACTGCGGTTATTGGTCTCAGGTATTCCTACCTAAGCTTCATAACCAACAGCTTTGATACCAACTGTGATAGCCCCAAGTCCGGGTCCTAAATCACCGCAGATTCGGTTCAATCATTCTATAACTATTTGCGGAAGATATAAACATAAATTGTTTATACAATACACTTTACACACTATTCCCAAAAATTGAGTAACCTTAACTTTTACACAATTCATAAAGTATCTAACACATAACATTTTTATCCAACAATTCTATTACAAACTAGCCGCACATTTTATCCCAAACCGAACTTGACATTAACCTTTTTTCGTATCCCAACGCGCGATGTATTATCTCGCAATGTTTATCATGATATAGCAAGGGTGAGCATGAAAGTTGCCCAGCAAGTTTAAATACAATTTAAGAATATATCATGATTGAAAGAGTCGAATAATAAGCTAGCTATAATTCATCAATATAATTGAGAACTAAGACGAACAAACTTTTGACCTGAACAAGTATTATACATGAACAAATATATCTGGACCAACCGGTAATGAAGGTGATCAGCTTTTCATACCTGACTTATAATGCAATATGAACAGAGTACAATTTAGGGCAACCAGCAATGATTAACCATAAGCTTATCCGAATGAAACAACTCTTAGTAGAGTTAAGTAAAAACTTGTCTGAACCGTTGATTACCGCTACGCAATTTATAACGCTTTATCCGAAGACTTAATATTAGTAATATAGATCTCCAATATTAAAATAATATCATCACAGTATAATACTATTAAATATATATATATATACATAGAATAACCAAAACACATAGCACATAATTCTATCAGTCTATTACACACATAAGACTTAGAATCAAGTCAGACTATTTAAGTCCGAGTTGAAATCGACAAAATTCTATCATCCCGACGGTTTAGTCGGACAAATAACGAGTTTAAGTTCAATTAAACTCTGCCTAAACACTTGACAAGTATCACAGATAATTTTCTTAGCAGTCAAAATAATTTTCAAAGACTTGCAATAATTTTCAGATAATTAATATCATTTATCAAAAAATTTCAATCATTAATACAGTATTTAAATGAATTAAATACCACATAATTCCTTAATCATTAATATTTATTTAATATTAAATATTAATAAAAATCATAACATAATATTATAATATACTTATAATATCACAAAGTATTTTAATACTTTTAAAATCGTAAATTATATGATTTTTAAGCAGATAAATCTATTATCCAATAATTGCTATTAATATTAAAATATTAATATTTTCATGACAAAATATCAAAAGTTATATTTTATAACTTAAAATATTTTATAACACTTCAATAATTTTTATATGATTTTTAAAACATTAATTCTATTTTTTCATAATTTATTTAATATATTTATGAAATAAAATAATTACCATTAATAATAAATTATTAAAGAAATTCATCACAAAATATTAAAAGTCATCAAAAATAACTTAAAATATTTTCTTATACCATAATATAATTTTCTTGATTTTCATGAATTAAAATTATTTTTAAATAGTTTATTTAATATTATAATTAAATAAATAAATACCTTTTATATTCCAAAATATTAAATATTTTTGAAATATACTCAAAATAATTAAAAACTATTTTTAGGCTTTAAAATAATTTTTCATAATTTATTATGTATTTTTAATAATTAAAACTACTTATTTCAATTTATTAAATAAAATAATCTATTTTTCGAAAATAAGTTATCGCTATATGGGCTTTAGGCGACACATCCATCGCTAATAATGTTCTTGGTCGTTCTTCAACAAACCTAGAACACCATGTCAATGGACAAGTGGTTAGGTTTGACCGAATTTGATCTATGATCTAAATGTTTTCCAGGCTTGTAAAAGCTATGATGTTGTATTACTAATGTAGTACTACAACTATACACCAATTCCATAACCAAACAACAACAACAGATCTGTGAGATCTAATTGATAGAAAACCTTATCAGACATGTTCTTCAATTTCGGGTTTTCCGTAAATTGAAAAACAATCAGGTATTATATTGAGCCCCTAAATCGTTGCTTTACAGGCTTGGTTTATGTGATATGAAGGTTCAAGTATGTAGTATATATGTCATTTTACAATTATAAAACAACCAATCATCATAACAACAACAGGTGCACAAGATTCAAGCCGGTCAAACTATGAGTCAATCTTCGTTTTGAACAGAATTCAGGTTTCCCAGATCGTTCATCAGGCAGTTCGGTCAACGCAGTTTGACCATGATTCTATACTGTTCTATTCAAGATATGAGAGATCTAAGGACATGGATATGTATTTCACATGACAGGCTACAAATAGCGATCAATAAAATAGCTAATACATCAAATAACAGCAAGATTAAGAGCCTTGAAAATCTTGTCAGACAACATAGAAAATTTCTGGGTTGCCTAGATTCAATTTTTTTGTGACTGGTCAACGACCTTTGACCGCTTGTAACTTACGATCTAGACATGCTATGAGGTTGATTCAAGTCTCAGATTAAAGCCCTATCAACAAAGAACATATCTATAACATCAATTACACAAAACATCAAACACACACAGATCTAAGGCCTCTGACATTTGACTGTCAGGCCACTTTTCAAACTTTTCCCAGGTTTTTAAAAATGCTAGATTCGTGCATCTAAGTGTTATAGATCTATAATCTATCAACCCAGATCACTCAAAGACATCATAATACATAACTTTAACAAATCAATAACAACATTTAACATAAAATCATAAGATTTCTAGGTTTAGGGTTTTATACCTTGTGAGCTTTGATTTTTGATTTCTGATCATGATGATCTGATATAGGAGAGCTAAGGGATGATATTGGCTTTCCTTATCACTTAGTTTCTCTCAAAATTTTTGAATGGGAGAGAGAGAGAAGACTTGGCTAGTTGAAAAAAATAAAGTAAGTCACTTTGCTAGACTTTTTGCTTTTACACTCAAGATGCAATGTATATGGCTAGCCAAGATGGCTGATAATTGAGCTATAAGTCACATGCTAGGGCTAGAGTTAGGGCTAGGGTTGGTAAACAACCCAAAATACGTTAAAGATTTGCAAGCTACCTTTTAAAGAATGTGTCAAAAGGGCATAAAGGTCATTTTCCATGCCATTTTTATTCTAGAATTGGTATTTGATGAAACCCTTAGGGTTTAGGGTTTAGCATTTTAGGGTTTAGGGTTTAACCCTTAAGGTTTAGGTTTTAACCCTAAAGATTTTAGCAAATTAAAATTCTAAGATTTTCTAATTAGATTTTAAAATTAAAAATCATTATTTCTAAGTTATAATTAGGGCTTCCTAATTATATTTTAATTTTCTAATTACATTAGGACTTAAACAAATTTGGATTAATATTTTCCTAATTAATATTGCTAATTTAGCAATTAAATCCATAACTGTACATTAGGGTTTCTGACGGAACAATTAAGGTTCAAAAGTTTCAAATTAGGGTTTTCGAATTGTTTAAGCTTTACCCTAATTAATCTCATACTTAATAGCACTTGAGCATTATAATTCTCCGTAAAGTTCCCAGATTAGGGTTTTGAATTTTCAGAGCTGAAATTAGGGTTTCCAGAACTTGTTTCTAGGGTTTCTTATCAAATATTAGGGTTTTCTAACAACACGTTGATGTTCTTAATAATATTAGGGTTTGACACATATATAATTTATTTGGTCAATCCTTGACCCTTAACCATATTCTGAACACATACATAACCATAAACACAGAACATATTCCAATTTACACTTAATCATGAATAATTCACCTAAATCCTTCACAGAATTTTTAAACCCTCAAAATTCCTTCCCAAAAATATCAAACGCATACACTTATTTTCTGTCTAGGTCTATTATTTGACCTTAAATCAATCATTTAAGATTTTAATAAATTATCTAATTTCTTGGGTTGTTACATTCACCCCTTCTTCTAAGAATTTCGTCCCCGAAATTCACCTTACAACTTACACCATGCACCTTACACCATTCACACATCATTACATGCTACCAAATACACCACTCACAAGAGTAAAAAGTTTTCAAATTGCTGAGGGGTCATATAGACCATGAACACCTAGTTTTAACGGTATTCATACCGCAAAACTTTACATTACTTGGTAGGTTTACAATCACAAAGAAGGTAAACTACCGTTGCTAGTACTTTAGGTGATTAGCATATCGTACTCTTACGTCATGCATAACTTATTAATCATGTTTAGCGAATATTTACGCTACTGGATTGGATTATTTATCCAAACAACATAGTTCACCTCAGTCTTATCATAGGATTCCGCACCAAAACAATTTGGTTCGGGAAATTTCTTTCAATGAACACTTAGAGTTTTCATAACATTAGTCTAGCTGAATCGAATAGCGTAGACTCATATTAATAATTCAGTTCAATTGAATTATTTAGGTGTAGCCAAACCCCGTTGGAAAATTAAAATTTTTGAAAACATTTTCGAGAATGACGTCATGATGCCGCATCTTGTATTAACGGTTCGCTTGAGGATGCCACATTGTATAACTTTGTCATAACACATCATACAATAGTGGAATAGCGATTTTAGGTCAAATTCACACTAAGTATTCCTGTATTTACAACTCCATCACCTTTTTATCATCTCTGCACCAGGTTTCATGGTATATAAGTGATAAATTAAATAAATTTTGATATTTCAAATCATTTGAGTCTAGCTGAAATAAGTAGCATAGACTGTACTTTAGACCGTTTCAAAAATGATTATGAGTTTACATTTTTTTTAAAAGCACATAGTGCGTATTTAGCTTGATGTCAAAATTTCGAAGTTTAGCTTAGCTAAGAGTTTAGAAAAACCTAATGCCTCCACTAATAATCATTTACTTAATAATCTATCTATTCCTATAATCCTCCATTCTCCATTTACACACAACTATACCCAGTTCATCAAACCACACTTATGAGTCCATAAACTAGGCCACAATTATATGAGTTTAAGAACTTACCCTAGTCAGACCTTTGGCGTCCATTCGCTGAGGGGTTCATAAACATTTCATATAACTATGAGTCAAGAATGTCACATAAGTATGTGTTTTAAGAACTCGTACTTAACCCTATATTCTCTACCTATGACCTATCTATCTGTTATACACATGAGAAAGGAATCACCCTCTTAACATGCATAGAGCAAATAGCGTGACACAACATTTCAATGATTATCAATGCCAGAAATTAAGTAGTTGTTACACCAAGTACAATTCCCCGCCCATACAAGGAATCATACAACTCAAATTCACGGATAATGAGTCCTCAATTGAAATCCCCACCTAATCTTAACCCCCATTCTTAATAATGAATTTCATTTAATCCAGTATTCATAATTCATAACTCTTTCATGAGTTTTCATAGTACAATTTCATAGTACAACTTACACACAACATCTTGCTGTAACTTTTCAATCATCATATTGATTCTTCTCCCTGCTATCACCTTATCAGATCATGGGGTGATCTCATCGTATATATTACGATTCAATTCTATGACTTGATCGCTTTTGTTTCACGATCTCTTATCCTCGCACTTTCGATCTTTTTAGACTCAATCTATTCATCACTACTGCTTCAACTTTATTACGGAGTTAGGGAACTCTTTGTCTTAACAACTCGTCGAGATTCATCTTTGAATCTTACCGACACACTAACTCGATTTGAGTTAGTACTTAATCCTAATCACTGCGGTTATTGGTCTCAGGTATTCCTACCTAAGCTTCATAACCAACAGCTTTGATACCAACTGTGATAGCCCCAAGTCCGGGTCCTAAATCACCGCAGATTCGGTTCAATCATTCTATAACTATTTGCGGAAGATATAAACATAAATTGTTTATACAATACACTTTACACACTATTCCCAAAAATTGAGTAACCTTAACTTTTACACAATTCATAAAGTATCTAACACATAACATTTTTATCCAACAATTCTATTACAAACTAGCCGCACATTTTATCCCAAACTGAACTTGGCATTAACCTTTTCGTGTATCCGAACGCAGTCGCCTTATCTGCAATGTTTATCATGATATAGCAAGGGTGAGCATGAAAGTTGCCCAGCAAGTTTAAATACAATTTAAGAATATATCATGATTGAAAGAGTCAGAATAATAAGCTAGCTATAATTCATCAATATAATTGAGAACTAGCACGAACAAACTTTTGACTGAACAAGTATTATACATGAACAAATATATCTGGACCAACCGGTAATGAAGGTGATCAGCTTTTCATACCTGACTTATAATGCAATATGAACAGAGTACAATTTAGGGCAACCAGCAATGATTAACCATAAACTTATCCGAATGAAACAACTCTTAGTAGAGTTAAGTAAAAACTTGTCTGAACCGTTGATTACCGCTACGCAATTTATAACGCTTTATCCGAAGACCTAATATTAGTAATATAGATCTCCAATATTAAAATAATATCATCACAGTATAATACTATTAAATATATATATATATATAGAATAACCAAAAACACATAAAGCACATAATTCTATCAGTCTATTACACACATAAGACTTAGAATCAAGTCAGACTATTTAAGTCCGAGTTGAAATCGACAAAATTCTATCATCCCGACGGTTTAGTCGGACAAATAACGAGTTTAAGTTCAATTAAACTCTGCCTAAACACTTGACAAGTATCACAGATAATTTTCTTAGCAGTCAAAATAATTTTCAAAGACTTGCAATAATTTTCAGATAATTAATATCATTTATCAAAAAATTTCAATCATTAATACAGTATTTAAATGAACTAAATACCACATAATTCCTTAATCATTAATATTTATTTAATATTAAATATTAATAAAAATCATAACATAATATTATAATATAATTATAATATCACAAAGTATTTTTAATACTTTAAAATCGTAATTATATGATTTTTAAACAGATAAATCAATTATCCGATAATTTCTATTAATATTAAAATATTAATATTTTCATGACAAAATATCAAAAGTTATATTTTATAACTTAAAATATTTTTATAACACTTCAATAATTTTTATATGATTTTAAAACATTAATTCTATTTTTTATAATTTATTTAATATATTTATGAAATAAAATAATTACCATTAATAATAAATTATTAAAGAAATTCATCACAAAATATTAAAAGTCATCAAAAATAACTTAAAATATTTTCTTATACCATAATATAATTTTTTCTTGATTTTTCATGAATTAAAATTATTTTAAATAGTTTATTTAATATTATAATTAAATAAATAAATACCTTTTATATTCCAAAAATATTAAATATTTTTGAAATATACTCAAAATAATTAAAAACTATTTTTTAGGCTTTAAAATAATTTTTTATAATTTATTATGTATTTTTAATAATTAAAAACTACTTATTTCAATTTATTAAATAAAATAATCTATTTTCCGAAAATAAGTGTCGCTATATGGGCTTTAGGCGACACATCCATCGCTAATGGTGTTCTTGGGCTGTTCTTCAACAAACCTAGAACACCATGTCAATGGACAAGTGGTTAGGTTTGACCCGAATTTGATCTATGATCTAAATGTTTTCTGGGCTTGTAAAAGCTATGATGTTGTATTACTAATGTAGTACTACAACTATACACCAATTCCATAACCAAACAACAATGCATCTGTGAGATCTAATTGATAGAAAACCTTATCGGACATGTTCTTCAATTTTTGGTTTTCGTAAATTGAAGAACAAATGAGGTACTATATTCGAGCCCCTAAATCGTTGCTTTACAGGCTTGGTTTATGTGATATGAAGGTTCAAGTATGTAGTATATATGTCATTTTACAATTATAAAACAACCAATCATCATAACAACAACAGGTGCACAACATTCAAGCCGGTCAAACTATGAGTCAAGATCGTTCGAACGAATTTCGGGTTTCCCGCATCGTTCATCAGCGCCTCGGTCAACGCAGTTTGACCATGATTCTATACTGTTCTATTCAAGATATGAGAGATCTAAGGACATGGATATGTATTTCACATGGCAGGCTACAAATAGCGATCAATAAAATAGCTAATACATCAAATAACAGCAAGATTAAGAGCCTTGAAAATCTTGTCAGACAACATAGAAAATTTCTGGGTTGCCCAGATTCAATTTTTTTGTGACTGGTCAACGACCTTTGACCGCTTGTAACTTACGATCCAGACATGCTATGAGGTTGATTCAAGTCTCAGATTAAAGCCCTATCAACAAAGAACATATCTATAACATCAATTACACAAAACATCAAACACACATTACGATCTAAGGCCTCGACATTTGAATATCAGTGCCACTTTTCAAACTTTTCCCAGGTTTTTAAAAATGCTAGATTCGTGCATCTAAGTGTTATAGATCTATAATCTATCAACCCAGATCACTCAAAGACATCATAATACATAACTTTAACAAATCAATAACAACATTTAACATAAAATCATAAGATTTCTAGGTTTAGGTTTTATACCTTGTGAGCTTTGATTTTGATTTCATCATGATGATCCGATATAGAGAGCTAAGGGATGATATTGGCTTTCCTTATCACTTAGTTTCTCTCAAAATTTTGAATGGGCAAGAGAGAGAAGACTTGGCTAGTTGAAAAAAAAAAAGTAAGTCACTTTGCTAGACTTTTTGCTTTTACACTCAAGATCTGATGTATATGGCTAGCCAAGATGGTTTATAATTGAGCTATAAGTCACATGCTAGGGCTAGAGTTAGGGCTAGGGTTGGTAAACAACCCAAAATACAGCAAGATTTGCAAGCTACCTTTTAAAGAATGTGTCAAAAGGGCATAAAGGTCATTTTCCATGCCATTTTTATTCTAGAATTGGTATTTGATGAAACCCTTAGGGTTTAGGGTTTAGCATTTTAGGGTTTAGGGTTTAACCCTTAAGGTTTAGGTTTTAACCCTAAAGATTTTAGCAAATTAAAATTCTAAGATTTTCTAATTAGATTTTAAAATTAAAAATCATTATTTCTAAGTTATAATTAGGGCTTCCTAATTATATTTTAATTTTCTAATTACATTAGGACTTAAACAAATTTGGATTAATATTTTCCTAATTAATATTGCTAATTTAGCAATTAAATCCATAACTGTACATTAGGGTTTCTGACGGAACAATTAAGGTTCAAAAGTTTCAAAATAGGGTTTTCGAATTGTTTAAGCTTTACCCTAATTAATCTCATACTTAATAGCACTTGAGCATTATAATTCTCCGTAAAGTTCCTGTGATTAGGGTTTTGAATTTTCGTAGTGAAATTAGGGGTTTCGAACTTGTTTCTAGGGTTTTTATCAAATATTAGGGTTTTCTAACAACACGTTGATGTTCTTAATAATATTAGGGTTTGACACATATATAATTTATTTGGTCAACCTCGACCCTTAACCATATTCTCTAACACATACATAACCATAAACACGAACATATTCCAATTTACACTTAATCCTGAATAATTCACCTAAATCCTTCACGAATTTTTAAACCCTCAAAATTCCTTCCCAAAATATCAAACGATACACTTATTTTACTGTCTAGGTCATTATTTGACCTTAAATCAATCATTTAAGATTTTAATAAATTATCTAATTTCTTGGGTTGTTACATTCACCCTTTTCTTCTAAGAATTTCGTCCCTAAATTCACCTTACAAGTTACACCATGCACCTTACACCATTCACACATCATTACATGCTACCAAATACACCACTCACAAGAGTAAAAAGTTTTCAAATTCTTTGAGGGGTCATATATAGACCATGAACACCTAGTTTTAACTCAGATTCATACCAAGAAAACTTTACATTACTTGGTAGGTTTACAATCACAAAGAAGGTAAACTACCGTTGCTAGTACTTTAGGTGATTAGCATATCGTACTCTTACGCCATGCATAACGTATTAATCATGTTTAGCGAATATTTACGCTCTTTGGATTGGATTATTTATCCAAACAACATAGTTCACCTCGGTCTTATCATAGGATTCCGCACTAAAAACAATTTGGTTCGGAAATTTCTTCAATGAACACTTAGAGTTTTCATAACATTAGTCTAATTCGAATCGAATAGCGTGACTCATATTAATAATTCATTCAATTGAATTATTTAGGTGTAGCCAAACCCCGTTTGCAAATTAAAATTTTGAAAACATTTTTCGAGAATGACGTCATGATGTCGTCTCAGACACAAATTCCGCTTGAGGATGCCGCCATTGTATAACTTTTGTCATAACACATCATACAATAGTGGAATAGCGATTTTAGGTCAAATTCACACTAAGTATTCCTCAGATTTACAACTCCATCACCTTTTTATCATCTCCGCACTGTGGTTTCATGGTATATAAGTGATAAATTAAATAAATTTTGATATTTCAAATCATTTGAGTCTAGTCAAATAAGTAGCATAGATCAGCATTTTAGATCGCTTCAAAAATGATTACTGAGTTTACATTTTTTTAAAAGCACATAGTGCGTATTTAGCTTGATGTCAAAATTTCAAGTTTAGCTTAGCTAAGAGTTTAGAAAAACCTAATGCCTCCACTAATAATCATTTACTTAATAATCTATCTATTCCTATAATCCTCCATTCTCCATTTACACATTAACTATACCCAGCTTCATCAAACCACACTTATGAGTCCATAAACTAGGCCACAATTATATGAGTTTAAGAACTTACCCTAGTTAGACCTTTGGCGTCCCATTCATTTGAGGGGTTCATAAACATTTCATATAACTATGAGTCAAGAATGTCACATAAGTATGTGTTTTAAGAACTCGTGATTAACCCTATATTCTCTACCTATGACCTATCTATCTCATTATATACATGAGAAAGGAATCACCCTCTTAACATGTATAGAGCAAATAGCGTGACACAACATTTCAATGATTATCAATGCGAAATTAAGTAGTTGTTACACCAAGTACAATTCCACCATCTGAGGAATCATACAACTCAAATTTGGAGAGCATGAGTCCTCAATTGAAATCCCCACCTAATCTTAACTCCCCCATTCTTAATAATGAATTTCATTTAATCCAGATTCATAATTCATAACTCTTTCATGAGTTTTCATAGTACAATTTCATAGTACAACTTACACACAACATCTTGCTGTAACTTTTCAATCATCATATTGATTCTTCTCCCTGCTATCACCTTATCAGATCATGGGGTGATCTCATCGTATATATTACGATTCAATTCTATGACTTGATCGCTTTTTTTTACGATCTCTTATCCCTGCACTTTCAGTCTTTTAGACTCAATCTATTCATCACTACTGTTCAACTTTATTACCAGAGTTAGGGAACTCTTTGTCTTAACAACTCGTCGAGATTCATCTTTGAATCTTACCGACACACTAACTCGATTTGAGTTAGTACTTAATCCTAATCACTGCGGTTATTGGTCTCAGGTATTCCTACCTAAGCTTCATAACCAACAGCTTTGATACCAACTGTGATAGCCCCAAGTCCCAGGGTCCTAAATCACCACAGATTCTTGGCTTCAATCATTCTATAACTATTTAGGAAGATATAAACATAAATTGTTTATACAATACACTTTACACACTATTCCCAAAAATTGAGTAACCTTAACTTTTACACAATTCATAAAGTATCTAACATATAACATTTTTATCCAACAATTCTATTACAAACTAATTACACATTTTATCCCAAACCAACTTGGCATTAACCTTTTCGTATCCGAACGCAATATTTATCTCTGCAATGTTTATCATGATATAGCAAGGGTGAGCATGAAAGTTGCCAAAGACAAGTTTAAATACAATTTAAGAATATATCATGATTGAAAGAGTCGAAATAATAAGGTAGCTATAATTCATCAATATAATTGAGAACTAGCACGAAACAAACTTTTTTGACCGAACAAGTATTATACATGAACAAATATATCCGGACCAACCCAGAATGAAGGTGATCGACTTTTCATACACGACTTATAATGCAATATGAACAGAGTACAATTTAGGGCAACCAAAGAATGATTAACCATAAACTTATCCGAATGAAACAACTCTTAGTAGAGTTAAGTAAAAACTTATCGAGCGAATTTGATTACCATTACGCAATTTATAACGCTTTATCCAAGACCTAATATTAGTAATATAGATCTCCAATATTAAAATAATATCATCACAAGATAATACTATTAAATATATATATATACATAGAATAACCAAAACACATAAAGACATAATTCTATCACCATTACACACATAAGACTTAGAATCAAGTCGATCTATTTAAGTCCGAGTTGAAATCGACAAAATTCTATCATCCCGATTTTTTAGTCGGACAAATAACGAGTTTAAGTTCAATTAAACTCTGCCTAAACACTTGACAAGTATCACAGATAATTTTCTTAGCAGTCAAAATAATTTTCAAAGACTTGCAATAATTTTCAGATAATTAATATCATTTATCAAAAAATTTCAATCATTAATACAGTATTTAAATGAATTAAATACCACATAATTCCTTAATCATTAATATTTATTTAATATTAAATATTAATAAAAAATCATAACATAATATTATAATATAATTATAATATCACAAAGTATTTTAATACTTTAAAATCATAATTATATGATTTTTAAATGATAAATCAATTATCCGATAATTGCTATTAATATTAAAATATTAATATTTTCATGACAAAATATCAAAAGTTATATTTTATAACTTAAAATAATTTTATAAAATAATTTTTATATGATTTTTAAAACATTAATTCTATTTTTCCATAGTTTATTTAATATATTTATTAAATAAAATAATTACCTTTAATAATAAATTATTAATGAAATTAATCACAAAATATTAAAAGTCATCAAAATAACTTAAAATATTTTCTTATACCATAATATAATTTTTATGATTTTTCATGAATTAAAATCATTTTTAAATAATTTATTTAATATTATAATTAAATAAATAAATACCTTTTATATTCCAAAAATATTAAATATTTTTGAAATACACTAAAATAATTAAAAACTTTTTTTCAGGCTTTAAAATAATTTTTCATAATTTATTATGTATTTGTAATAATTAAAAACTAATTATTTCAATTTATTAAATAAAATAACCTATTTTCCGAAAATAAGTGTCGCTATATGGGCTTTAGGCGACACATCCGTCGCTAATGGTGTTCTTGGGTCATTTCTTCAACAAACCTAGAACACCATGTCGATCAGACAAGTGATTAGATTTGACGAATTTGATCTATGATCTAAATGTTTTCCAGCTTGTAAAGCTTTGATGTTGTATTACTAATGTAGTACTACAACTATACACCAATTCCATAACCAAACAACAACATATCTGTGAGATCTAATTGATAGAAAACCTTGTCAGACATGTTCTTCAATTTCTGGGTTTTTTAGAAATTGAAGAACAATCGAGGTACTATATTTGAGCCCCTAAATCGTTGCTTTACAGGCTTGGTTTATGTGATATGAAGGTTCAAGTATGTAGTATATATGTCATTTTACAATTCTAAAACAACAGATCATCATAACAACAACAGGTGCACAAGATTCAAGTCGGTCAAACTATGAGTCAAGTACCGTTCTTGAACGAATTCTGGGTTTCCCAGATCGTTCATCAGGCAGTTCGATCAACGTAGTTTGACCATGATTCTATACTGTTCTGTTCAAGATATGAGAGATCTAAGGACTTGGATATTTATTTCACATGGCAGGCTACAAATAGCAATCAACAAAATAGCTAATACATCAAATAACAGCAAGATTAAGAGCCTGGAAAAGCTTGTCAGACAACATAGAAAATTTCTGGGTTGCCCAAATTCAATTTTTTTGTGACTGGTCAATGACCTTTGACCGCTTGTAACTTACGATCTAAACGTTCTATGAGGTTGATTCAAGTCTCAGATTAAAGCCCTATCAACAAAGAACATATCTATAACATCAATTACACAAAACATCAAACACACACAGATCTAAGGCCTCTGACATTCGACTGTCAGGCCACTTTTTAAACTTTTCCCAGATTTTAAAAAATGCTAGATTCGTACATCTAAGTGTTATAGATCTATAATCTATCAACCCAGATCACTCAAAGACATCATAATACATAACTTTAACAAATCAACAACAACATTTAACATAAAATCATAAGATTTCTAGGTTTAGGGTTTTATACCTTTTGAGCTTTGATTTCTGATTTCTGATCCTGATGATCTGATATAGGAGAGCTAAGGGATGATATTGGCTTTCCTTATCACTTAGTTTCTCTCAAAATTTTTGAATGGGAGAGAGAGAGAAGACTTGGCTAGTTGAAAAAAATAAAGTAAGTCACTTTTCAAGACTTTTTGCTTTTACACTCAAGATGCAATGTATATGGCTGGCCAAGATGGCTGATAATTGAGCTATAAGTCACATGCTAGGGCTAGAGTTAGGGCTAGGGTTGGTAAACAACCCAAAATATAGCAAGATTTGCAAGTTACCTTTTAAAGAATGTGTCAAAAGGGCATAAAGGTCATTTTCCATGCCATTTTTATTCTAGAATTGGTATTTGATGAAACCATTAGGGTTTAAGGTTTAGCATTTTAGGGTTTAGGATTTAACCCTTAGGGTTTAGGTTTTAACCCTAAAGATTTTAGCAAATTAAAATTCTAATATTTTCTAATTAGATTTTAAAATAGAAAATCATTATTTCTAAGTTATAATTAGGGCTTCCTAATTATATTATAATTTCCTAATTACATTAGGACTTAAAAAAATTAGGATTAATATTACTAATTTAGCAATTAAATCCATAACTGTACATTAGGGTTTCTGACGGAACAATTAAGGTTCAACAGTTTCAAATTAGGGTTTTCGAATTGTTTAAGCTTTACCCTAATTAATCTCATACTTAATAGCACTTGAGCATTATAATTCTCCGTTAAGTTCCCAGATTAGGGTTTTGAATTTTCAGAGCTGAAATTAGGGTTTTCAGAACTGGTTTCTAGGGTTTCTTATCAAATATTAGGGTTTTCTAACAGAACGTTGATGTTCTTAATAATATTAGGGTTTGACACATATATAATTTATTTGATCAACCCTTGACCCTGAACCATATTCTGAACAGATACATAACCATAAACACAGAACATATTCCCATTTACACTTAATCCTAAATAATTCACCTAAATCCTTCACAGAATTTTTAAACCCTCAAATTCCTTCCCAAAAATATCAAACGCATACACTTATTTTGTGTCTAGGTCTATTATTTGACCTTAAATCAATCATTTAAGATTTTCATAAATTATCTAATTTCTCGGGTTGTCACATTCACCCCTTCTTCTAAGAATTTCGTCCCCGAAATTCACCTTACACCTTACACCGTGCACCTTACACCCTTCACACATCATTACATGCTACCCAATACACCACTCACAAGAGTAAAAAGTTTTCAAATTGCTGAGGGGTCATATAGACCATGAACACCTAGTTTTAACGGTATTCATACCGCAAAACTTTACATTACTTGGTAGGTTTACAATCACAAAGAAGGTAAACTACCGTTGCTAGTACTTTAGGTGATTAGCATATCGTACTCTTTCGTCTAGCTGAATCGAATAGCGTAGACTCGTATTAATAATTCAGTTCAATCGAATTATTTAGGTGTTGCCAAACCCCGTTGGCAAAATAAACTTTTTGAAAACAATTTCGAGAATGACGTCATGATGCCGTACTGTATTAACGGTCCGTTTGAGGATGCCGTCATTGTATGACTTTGTCATAACACATCATACTATAGTGGAATAGCGATTTTAGGTCAAATTCACACTAAGTATTCCTGTATTTACAATTCCATCACCTTTTTATCATCTCTGCACCAGGTTTCATGGTACATAAGTGATAAATAAAATAAATTTTGATATTTCAAATCATTTTGAGTCTAGCTAAAATAAGTAGCATAGACTGTACTTTAGACCGTTTCAAAAATGATTACGAGTCTACATTTTTTTTTAAAAGCACATAGTGCGTATTTAGCTTAATGTCAAAATTTCGAAGTTTAGCTTAGCTAGGAGTTTAGGAAAACCTAATGCCTCCACTAATAATCATTTACTTAACAATCTATCTATTCTTATAATCCTCCATTCTCCATTTACACACAACTATACCCAGTTCGTCAAACCACACTTATGAGTCCATAAACTAGGCCACAATTATATGAGTTTAAGAACTTACCCTAGTCAGACCTTTGGCGTCCATTCGCTGAGGGGTTCATAAACATTTCATATAACTATGAGTCAAGAATGTCACATAAGTATGAGTTTTAAGAACTCGTACTTAACCATATATTCTCTACCTATGACCTATCTATCTGTTATACACATGAGAAAGGAATCACCCTCTTAACATGCATATAGCAAATAGCACGACACTACATTTCAATGATTTTTAATGCCAGAAATTAAGTAGTTGTTACACCAAGTACAATTCCTCATACATACACTAATCATACAACTCAAATTACCGACATGAGTCCTCAATTGAAATCCCCACCTATTCTTAACCCCCATTCACAATACGAATTTCATTTAATCCGTATTCATAATTCATAACTCTTTCATGAGTTTTCATAGTATAATTTCATAGTACAACTTACACACAACATCTTGCAGTAACTTTTCAATCATTAGATTGATTCTTCTCCCTGTTATCACCTTATCGGATCACGGGTGATCTCATCGTATATATTACGATTCAATTCTATACTTCGATCATTTTTTTCACGATCTCTTATCCTCGCACTTTCGGTCTTTTAGACTCAATCTATTCATCACTCTTTATCAACTTTATTACCAGAGTTAGGGAACTCTTTGTCTTAATAACTTCATAGAGATTCATCTTTGAATCTTACCGACACACTAACTCGATTTGAGTTAGTACTTAATCCTAATCACTGCGGTTATTGGTCTCAGATATTCCTACCTAAGCTTCATAACCAACAGCTTTGATACCAACTGCGATAGCCCCAAGTCCGGGTCCCAAATCACCGCGGATTCGGTTCAATCATTCTACAACTATTTGCGGAAGATATAAACATAAATTGTTTATACAATACGCTTTACACACTATTCCCCAAAATCGAGTAGCCTTAACTTTTACAGAATTCATAAACTATCTAACACATAACATTTTTATCCAACTATTCTATTACAAACCAGCCGCACATTTTATCCCAAGATGAACTTGGCATTAACCTTTTCCTGTATCCGAACGCATTCGCCTTATCTGCAATGTTTATCATGATATAGCAAGGGTGAGCATGAAAGTTGCCCAGCAAGTTTAAATACAATTTAAGGATATATCATGATTGAAAGAGTCAGAATAATAAGCTAGCTATAATTCATCAATATAATTGAGAACTAGCACGAACAAACTTTTGACTGAACAAGTATTATACATGAACAAATATATCTGGACCAACCGATAATGAAGGTGATCAGCCTTTCATACATGACTTATAAATGAAATATGTACAAAGTACAATTCATGGCAACCAGCAATGATTAACCATAAGCTTATCCGAATGAAACAACTCTTAGTAGAGTTAAGTAAAAACTTGCCTGAACCGTTGATTAACGCTACACAATTTACAACGCTTTATCCGAAGACCTAATATTAGTAATATAGATCTCCAATATTAGAATAATATCATCACAAGATAATATATCTTTATATATATATATATATATATATATATATATATATATATATATATATATATACTTAAAATAACCTAAACACATACAGCACATAATCCTATCATTATTATTACACATAAGACTTAACATCAAGTCGGACTATTTAAGTTCGAGTTGAAACCAGATAAAAATTCTATCATCCTGACAGATTTAGTATAAATAAATAACGAGTTTAAGTTCAATTAAACTCTTTTTAAACACTTAACAAGTATCACAAATAATTTTCTTAGCTAATAAAATAATTTTCAAAGACTTGCAATAATTTTCGATAATTAATATCATTTATCAAAAATTTCAATCATTAATACCGTATTTAAATGAATTAAATACCACATAATTCCTTAATCATTAATATTATTTAATATTAAATATTAATGAAAATCATAAAATAATATTATAATATTATTATAATATCACAAAGTATTTTTAATACTTTAAAATCATAATTATATGATTTTTAAATGATAAATCAATTATCCGATAATTGCTATTAATATTAAAATATTAATATTTTCATGACAAAATATCAAAAGTTATATTTTATAACTTAAAATAATTTTTATATGATTTTTAAAACATTAATTCTATTTTGCCATAGTTTATTTAATATATTTATTAAATAAAATAATTACCTTTTTAATAATAAATTATTAATGAAATTCATCACAAAATATTAAAAGTCATCAAAATAACTTAAAATATTTTCTTATACCATAATATAATTTTTTATGATTTTTCATGAATTAAAATCATTTTTAAATAATTTATTTAATATTATAATTAAATAAATAAATACCTTTTATATTCCAAAAATATTAAATATTTTTGAAATATACTCAAAATAATTAAAACTATTTTTCAGGGCTTTAAAATAATTTTTCATAATTTATTATGTATTTTAATAATTAAAAACTAATTATTTCAATTTATGAAATAAAATAACCTATTTTCCCAAAATAAGTGTCATTATATATGGGCTTTAGGCTTACATATCCGTCATTAATGGTGTTCTTGGTCGTTTCTTCAACAAACCTAGAACACCATGTTAATCAGACAAGTGGTTAGAGTTTGACCCGAATTTGATCTATGATCTAAATGTTTTCTGGGCTTGTAATAGCTTTGATGTTGTATTACTAATGTAGTACTACAACTATACACCAATTCCATAACCAAACAACAACAGATCTGTGAGATCTAATTGATAGAAAACCTTGTCAGACATGTTCTTCAATTTCTGGGTTTTTTAGAAATTGAAGAGCAATGAGGTACTATATTTGAGCCCCTAAATCGTTGCTTTACAGGCTTGGTTTATGTGATATGAAGGTTCAAGTATGTAGTATATATGTCATTTTACAATTCTAAAACAACAGATCATCATAACAACAACAGGTGCACAAGATTCAAGTCGGTCAAACTATGAGTCAAGTACTGTTCTTGAACGAATTCTGGGTTTCCCAGATCGTTCATCAGGCAGTTCGGTCAACGTAGTTTGACCATGATTCTATACTGTTCTGTTCAAGATATGAGAGATCTAAGGACTTGGATATTTATTTCACATGGCAGGCTACAAATAGCAATCAACAAAATAGCTAATACATCAAATAACAACAAAATTAAGAGCCTGGAAAATCTTGTCAGACAACATAGAAAATTTCTGGGTTGCCCAGATTCAATTTTTTTGTGACTGGTCAATGACCTTTGAACGCTTGTAACTTACGATCTAAACGTTCTATGAGGTTGATTCAAGTCTCAGATTAAAGCCCTATCAACAAAGAACATATCTATAACATTAATTACAGAAAACATCAAACACACACAGATCTAAAGCCTCTGACACTCGACTGTCAGGCCACTTTTTAAACTTTTCCCAGATTTTAAAAAATGCTAGATTCGTGCATCTAAGTGTTATAGATCTATAATCTACCAACCCAGATCACTCAAAGACATCATAATACATAACTTTAACAAATCAACAACAACATTTAACATCAAATCATAAGATTTCTAGGTTTTGGCTTTTATACCTTTTGAGCTTTGATTTTTGATTTTTGATCCTGATGATCTGATATAGGAGAGCTAAGGGATGATATTGGCTTTCCTTATCACTTAATTTCTCTCAAAATTTTCGAATGGGAGAGAGAGAGAAGACTTGGCTAGTTGAAAAAAATAAAGTAAGTCACTTTTCAAGACTTTTTGCTTTTACACTCAAGATGGCTGATAATTGAGCTATAAGTCACATGCTAGGGCTAGAGTTAGGGCTAGGGTTGGTAAACAACCCAAAATATAGCAAGATTTGCAAGCTACCTTTTAAAGAATGTGTCAAAGGGGCATAAAGATCATTTTCCATGCCATTTTTATTCTAGAATTGGTATTTGATGAAACCCTTAGGGTTTAGGGTTTAGTATTTAGGGTTTAGGGTTTAACCCTTAGGGTTTAGGTTTTAACCCTAATGATTTTAGCAAATTAAAATTCTAAGATTTTCTAATTAGATTTTAAAATAGAAATTCATTATTTCTAAGTTATAATTAGGGCTTCCTAATTATATTATAATTTCCTAATTACATTAGGACTTAAACAAATTAGGATTAATATTTTCCTAATTAATATTGCTAATTTAGCAATTAAATCCATAATCGCATATTAGGGTTTACGATTTTTAACAATTAAGGTTCAAAAGTTTCAAATTAGGGTTTTCAATTGTTTAAGCTTTACCCTAATTAATCTCATACTTAATAGCACTTGAGCATTATAATTCTCCGTTAAGTTCCCGATTAGGGTTTTGAATTTTCGGAGAAATTTGAAATTAGGGTTTTCAGAACTGGTTTCTAGGGTTTCTTATCAAATATTAGGGTTTTCTAACAGAACGTTGATGTTCTTAATAATATTAGGGTTTGACACATATATAATTTATTTGATCAACCCTTGACCCTGAACCATATTCTGAACACATACATAACCATAAACACAGAACATATTCCTATTTACACTTAATCCTGAATAATTCACCTAAATCCTTCACAGAATTTTGAAACCCTCAAAATTCCTTCCCAAAAATATCAAACGCATACACTTATTTTCTGTCTAGGTCTATTATTTGACCTTAAATCAATCATTTAAGATTTTAATAAATTATCTAATTTCTCGGGTTGTCACAGCACCAAATGCGGATACGGACAAAACAAAGTCGGTGGTTTCAGGAAGAGCGTTTTTTCGTGACTTCTCAAAAAGTGAGTAACCCGAAAGATGTTAGCACAGGTTAGTTAATTATAAATTCTTGCGAAGTCTATACCTTATTAGATACCAATTCTACCCATTCTTTTATTTCTTTTGCTTGCGCTCAACGTTTAAATTTGACCCCAGAGAAGTTAGACTTTGACTTATTGGTTGAAACTTCGTTAATAGAAACCTTCGTTACTCCACTATTTATAAGTCTTGTTTGATTCAAATCGACACTTTCACGTTACATGTCAATCTTATCTCTTTGAAAATACTTGCCTTTGATGCGATTTTAGGAATCGATTGGTTAACTACTCATCATGCTTTTCGTAAGGTTGTTAGCTTTCATATTCCTAACCAACCTGTTATGTGAATTCAAGCAACCAACCCACTAAAGTCAATCATTCTCATATCAAGCCATAAGTAAAGAGCACCGAGCCTTTCGCTGGTGACTTCCAAGTCTTGGAATTCACCGAAGCCGGACTATCCGTAGGGGACACTATGAGTGATGGTGGCAAGTTGATAGGTATCAATGTGACGTACTATCCAAGTCTTGGATGAGAGTCACAGTTTTGAATGATATTTTTATCGTTAATAAATTTCCTGACGTATTCTTGAAGACTTCCTGGCCTACCCCCGTAGCATGAAATCGAATTTTGTATTGACCCCAGTACAAAACCCATTTCTTCAACCCTTAAATATTTCTTCAACCAAAACGAACGTATAATGCGCCAAAGACGTTGGCTTGAGCTTTTGAAGATTACGACCATACCATTCAATATCATTGTGGAAGAGCGAACATGGTAGCTGACGCGTTAAGTAGAAGATCGTACGTGTTTACGAGTGTGATGTTGTTAACACAAAAACCCATTTCATATAACTTACAAATGATGAAGATAGAGTTAAAGACTCTAGGGACCCACGTGAAGATAACGAATATACGATTAGAATCGACTTTAATCGATAAAGTTAAAGCCGCTCAAACTACACACCTGGAGCTGATGAATATGAAGAAGAAGGTTCAAGAAGGCGTTATTCTAGAAGCAAGAGTCGATGAATAGAGGAAATCTGAACCCTTGATTTAATTGGCCCATTTGAAATCCTCGATCGAGTAGGAATTGTGGCCTATAGACTCGTTTTACCGCCAAGTATGTCGCGTGTTCATAACGTTTTTCACGTATCAATGTTACGTAAATATGTGGATGACCCGAGCCACATTATTGAATTAGAACTAGACGAGATAGCAGAAGATTTAACGTATGAGGAGATACATGTTAAAATTGTGGATAAGAATGATCATATTCGACACTCAAAGGTTATACCTCAAGAGTTAGAATCAGAAATGAAGTCAAGGTATCCTCACCTCTTGACGTACCGTAATGTCGACGTAAATTTCGAGGGCAAAATTTCATAAGGAGGGAGATTGTAAGACCCCAAATTTTATGAAATGAAAGTATTCAATTTTCTTATAATTATTATTTTATTTCGTAAATGGTTAAATTGATAAAAGGTTAAAGTTAATGGTGATATTTGAAATTATTTACAAAGTAAACAAGTTGTTATAAAATATTCGTTTGGTCGGGGAATATTCTTTTTGTCGGGGAATATCTGTATGATGGCACAATCATTAGTGGATCCCACAATGGAAGTATTGTCGTAGTAAGAAAATGACAGAATTATCTTTTTATAAAAATAACGGCGAAAGTGTTACCATTAAAACTGTTGAACTACTCGGTAGTAAAAGTACAGTAATACGCGTGGTTGCATAGTAGCACACGGTATTGATTATTGATGCTTACGTAAGAAGTCACTTAGTTATACTCAATTATTGCTACAATAATAATTCTTTGCATCATATCTCTCGTATTATTGATTCAATTATTGTCACAAATTCATCTATATAATATGTTATATTATTAAATCAATAATTGAGATGACAAAGTTATTCATATTATTATTTGCAATATTTACAATGTCTAGAAGTTACATTAAGGAGAGTTTGGTCACCTAATTGCTTGCGCAATAAGGAGAAATTCTTATCTGAAAGCCCCTCTTTCTGTGGAATGACAATCAGGTTGTTAAATATTGTGAGTTATAATATTAATGATGAATAAATTCGTGTTGGTTAAAGATGAAATTGATAGTTCCATTGTGTTGGGATTATTAGTGTTAGTGGAAATTGACATTTATTTCGATAATAATTGATGTCTACAAGTTATATTGACCAATCGAGTAATTAATCAGATAAACGAGCAATTAATTGCTATTAATTCACATGCTTATAACTATGTATTCACATGTGTACTATTGATTCACATGATTTACTATTAGGGGAGTTGGTGCAAGATTGATAATACTTGCATGACTAAATTAAAAATGGAGGTATAGATGAAGGTACAATACTGTAATTATTTTTTTTACATGTTTGGAACTATTGAGTCACATGATTTACTATTGATTCACATGATTTACTATTAGGGGAGGTGGTGCAAGTTTGATAATACTTGCAGGAATAAATTAAATATGAAGAAAAAGAGGGAGGTATTATACTGTAATATTTCGAGCCCTAAAATGTGCAATTATTGAAACTATATTTTCCTATAAATAGAAGTTCATTTCTTCATTATTTTTCACCAATTCACTAAAGCTATAGAGCAATTATTATAGAGAGAAATTATAGAGAGAAAGAAGAAGAGAAGTCTGCTACCTCACTATTCCAGTATCCAGTTTTCTTCTAAGGTAAGAGGTTTTATTTCTTTCATATTTATGAAGAGAGTTATTTCTTTCAATATTCGTAAGGGTTGTTATATCATTCTTTACTATTCTATTGGAATAACCTATCTATGCGGTCTATCGCATGCCTGGTGAATTCTTCTGTTATTCCATACATTTTATTCTGTTGGAATAACCTGTCTGTGCGGTCTATCGCATACCTGGTGAATTCTTCTGTTATTCAATTCTTTATTATTCTGTTGGAATAACATGTCTACGCGCACTACCGCATGCATGGTAAATTCTTCTGTTATTCCATTCTTTATTATTTTGTTGGAATAACCTGTCTATATGGATTACCACATGCATGGTGAATGATCATTCGTATTCATTCCTTATTAAATTGTGGAAATGATCTGTCTACGTGGATTACCGCATGGCGGGCGAAAATCCATTTGCAATTTCGTATATTCTATTATACTCAGTTGGTTAAAGTTTTGGCTTCTATACTCCATGAAATTAGTAGAATATCCTGGATATTTGCGCTTCATCCAGTATCTTTTCATGGAAATATTCTTCTGAGCATTCTTAAATTTTACTCCACAAAGCAGTATCATGTTGATAATTTAGACGTTATTGATTTCTGGATAAATTAAATTATAAATCTTTAAAATTTATCCTTGAACTTGTTTTATTGAATTATTATGTCATTGTCATCATCCTCATGCTTATATTGTGATGAAAGTCATCTTTGGCTTACGTGCATAGATGGACTTGGTATGATTATGACCAGGGATTATTCGGTATAATCATGACCGTAATATGACGAATGATGTGGTGAAAGTCCTCATTGGCCTGTAGTTCATCGATGGACAGTTGTTGGTATGATTATGACCAGTGGATTATTCTAAGATAATCATGACCATTGATGATTACATGAATATCCTCGGCCGTGATGCGGGATGATTCGATTTTATTTATTAAGTCGAGTCTCAAATGATAAATTTGATGAAAAACTTTTTAAATCATAGAAGATAGTAGATTTTATGCTCTACTTGACTCTTCTAATGGATTGCTTATTTCGCTGCAGTTGTTGATCTAAAACTTGTTATCTATTATATTTTATTAGTTGTTATACTATTGAAGGCTAAGGATAATTTATTCTGCATTATCTTAGTCATAATATTTCTTACTGGGCTAGTTAAACTCACCCTTTCTTTCACTGTTCTCTTCAGGAAATGAGAATATAGCTGGGACGAGTCGGGGAACGGATTGACGGTCCAGATGGTTGTTTTAGTAGTCCTCACTATTCTATAAAATAGTGTGATAATAAATATAATGAGGACTCCATTGAGTGTGGATATTGTCTAGATGACAATATTCTTATTGAAACTCTTAGATTATATTTTGTCGTATTTTACACGACTGTTGTATAATTAAGTTGTATTTGAATTTTATACAATGTATTTGGCGACTCAAGATGGGTGATGTATACCTGTTTTGGGGGCGTCACAGTGTGACCCTCCCTAAGAGCTCTCACTGCCATGATGACGCCAATATCTAGCTCATCCATGTACTGTGGCATGTATACATATGACAATATGCACAGTAGCAAGACATCTACTCTGGCCGAGTGCAAATGATCCTCCGGCATGGTGAAATCTCTGAAGTGCCGTGTATAACTATCCTCCAAATCTGTCCATCAGAGAACGCTAGGATACAACGTGATCGGATGTGATCTCATCCTACACAACTCTACACCTTAGCCCGGTGAGAGTCATAAACTGTCGGCTCATGTTGCCGATGGCCATCCGCGCACAAGGTTTGTCTAATGGCAGCGCTGTCAACCGTGTGTACTCCTCCAGAGTAGGAGTCAACTCGTGGATGCCAAACCGGAAGACCTGTCTCTCCGGTATCCAATGCTCTAGCATACCCTCTATGAAGCCTGCGGGAACCTGAAACATCAGGAGAGTCATAGTATGTTGCAATAACTGATCTACAGTCACCCTGTCTAAAGGCGACATACTATCATACCACGATCTCAGACAGGATGCCACCAATACTGGTGGGGTATGATCAATGCGGCTAACTATCAAAGAAGACATCTGTGTGAGCCGTATCATAAGACCAACCAAGGGTCAATGTTGAATATCTCTAGACATACATACATATGCATAACATAATACGTGCATGATAAAGAATAGATGGCAATATGATATAGGGAATGGAAAACTGTACATACATTCTTAAGTATATCATCATCTAATACATCTCTGTACAACTAAAAATACAGGGAAATGGGCCACAGATGCCTAGCTACTAATAGAGGCTTATCAAAAGATATAGCGAGAATGGGGCACAACCACCCAATGTCTAATAGAGGCCTATCAAAAGAGTTAACGAGAATATACATCAGAAGAAGACAATGGTGTCAATGTCTACATCATCAATCTTGTCCACCTGATGTAACTCCTCATGAGTTACTAGATCTCTATCCATAGGGATGTCAGGCCTATACAAGGGAGGATCTGCACCGACAAAGCCATATGGGTCACCTGAAGGGCCAGTGCTAGAGCTGGAAGGATCAAAAGTATCTGCCTCTAAAGGATCTCTGCCCAAGTGTTGGATAAGGAAATGTGCTCGATCCAACTGCCGGGTCAAACTGTCAATCTGTATCAAATGAGTCGGATCTTAGACACAGGCTAGCCAATTCGTCATCATCACAGATCTAGGAACCATATCCCCCATGAACTGAGTGGCGCGGGTCTGGGCTCCAATGGTACGAGGGAACCACCAATGCTGGAATATCTCTTGAGTGCAGGGACCCTCTGATCATGTAAAACCATCAAGACCCAACAATGGGATATCAATGACCGGTGACTGTGAAATGGGCCAATAACGCCTGGCAGGAGGCAAGATCAGTATACGAATCTCTTCTGTGGTGTTCCTAATAGCACGCTCTCCTAAATAGAGCTCCCATCCTCCATCTGTGAAGAGAGGAATCCTATGGGTGGAAATCACGTACTCAACACCAGTTGGGTACCCATCCTCAAATCCAATTCTCAAATGTTCCCCTGAGTAGGAAATCTATGTGATGACATCAGCTGTTAACAACTTCAGCTATAGGCGGCTATGAGTGAAACCCTCAGCTACAGGGACCTCCGCTAGTATGGAATGATGCAATCGTCTTCCTCGTGGGTAGGTATCTAATCCTAACACACTCATCGAACGTAAGCATGGAAGCCTCTCATAGGCCCAGAACTGCCAACACAAAGGCAAACATCTGCTGCCAGTCAACACTCTTAACCTGTACATGGGAAATTACAAGAGAAATACTCAAAAGCAGAAATTGGTAAAATCTTAGCCAAGCCTCTATCAAGCCCTGCGAATGCATGCGCATTCCCTCGAGGAAATGGGAATATGTGTAAGAGCCCCAATCATACTCTTCAATACGGTCCACATGTCGTGTGGCGCTGATCAAAGCGAATGACACTGTAGAAGCGTTATCAGCTATCGCCGAAAAATGTGATCCCTAACACTCACATCAGCGGGTATGGGCTCATTCAACAGCCTGCCCGTAGCATCTATTCTCAAAGGACCTGTACGAACAGTCCTGCCTTTAAGCGCCTCCACCGGAACTCCTAGCAAGGATCTGACGGCAGTCGGGGTAATATCCACCGTACAAGGCACTGGTGCCCCTCCAAACTCCATGCTCGTGATAAACCGCCAATCCATCGGCGTCATCACCCTCACGAGGCCCAACAATGGAGTGATCGAAGTCGGTGAAACCAACATTTCAGAACAATGCCCTGAGGTAACCCCAGGGACAACGGCGGGGAAGGATAGAAAAGAATGCCCCAAATACCCAGTCATGCACGATCGGTCTATAGTCAGGATGCAGAGCCTGGTACATGGAGTAAATGTTGAACCAGTTCCCTTTAGGATGTGTAAAGCCGGGAACCTACATCACAAAGTAGATCATCATCAGAACCCTTTACTCCTCATCAATAGGAAAAGAAGGAAGATCAAAATTTAGCTTTGTACCTTATTTGCATGTAAGTAAATAGAGGGATGTGACGCCCCCAAAATAGGTATACATCACCTATTCTGAGTCACCAAATACATGGTACAATCTGAATACAAATACAATCTTAAATATACAACATGAGCTGTGAGTTTTAATACAAATATTGTCTTCTAGACATTATTCAAACTCAAAATAAGTCCTCAATACATTTATTAACACACTATTTCATAGAATAGTGAGGACTACTAATGCTATCCTCTGGACCGTCACTCCGTTCCCTGACTAGTCCCTGCAACATTCTCACTTCCTGAAGAGAACAATGAAAGCAAAAGGGTGAGCTCAACTAGCCCAATAAGAAATATTATGACTAAGATAATACAAAATAAATTATCGTTAGCCTTCAACAGTGTTAAACTGATAAAATACAATAGAAATCAAGTTTAACTGCAACGGAACAAACAATCCATTAGAAGAGTCAAGTAGAGAATAAAATCTACTATCTTCTATGTTTTAAAAGGTTTTTCATCATTTTTATCACTAAGACTCAGCTTAATAAATAATCCACATCATCCCTGCACTACAACCAAGGATATTCATTAGTATCACAACCAGAAATTATCCATGCACTACGGGCCAAGGATATTCGTGTATTCATCAATGGTCATGATCATGCCAAAACTCGTCCATCAATGCACTACGGCCAACGAGAGGACTTTTACCACATCATTTGGAACATTACGGTGCATGATTATACCGATTAATCCTGGTCATAATCATACCAAGTCCATCTATGCACTACAGGCCACAAATGACTTTAAACATAAAATAAACATGAGGATGATGACAATGATATAAGAATTCAATAAAACAAGTTCAAGAATTAATTTATCCAGAACTAATAACGTCCAAATTTTCAACATGATACTTTTTGTAGAGTAAAATTCAAGAATGCTCGTAAGAATATTTCCATGAAAATATTGGATGAAGCGCAAATATCAAGGATATTTCACTAATTTCATGGAGTATAAAAGTCAAAACTTTAACCAACCGAGTATAATAAAGAATGGAATAACAAAAGAAATCACCATCATGCATAAAATGCGATTCCACAATTTAATAAGGAATGATATAAAGTTATTCCAAATGTAATAATAATTAATTCGAAGTCAGAATGTAAGTCGGCCAGAAATTAATTGCGACCGCAAGTGATATTCTAATAATAATAAAGAATGGAATAACAATAGAAATCACCATGCATGCGATGTATAGACCGCATGATAGGTTATTCCAATGTAATAATAAAGAATGGAACCAAAATATGCGTAATCCGCATGCATAAGAGATGTTCCAATGTAATAATAAAGAACGAAACCGGGACATGCATAAACCGCATGCATGTGATGTTCCAAATGTAATAATAAAGAATGAACCGGTGTCATGCATAAACGCATAGACATGATATTCCAATAGAATAATAAATAATGGAATAACAGAAGAATTTCACCAAGTATAGAGTAGTCCGCATATACAGTTTATTCCAACAGAATAATAAAGAATGGAATAACAGAGGTTCTCTTCATGAAGACGAAAGATATAATACCCATTACCTTAGAAAGAAACTGGATACTGGAGTAGAGAGGTAGCAGACTTCTCTTTTTCTTTCTCACTATAATTTTTCTCTATAATAATTTCTCTATAGATTTAGTGAATTGGTGAGAAATGAAGGAAGAATGAGCTTCTATTTATAGAAAAATATAGTTTCGATAATTGCACGTTTTGGGGCTCGAAAAATTACAGTACAGTACCTCCAACTTTTCTTTCATTTTTAATTTAGTCCTGCAAGTATTATCAAACTTGCGCCACCTCCCCTAATAGTAAATAATGTGAATCAATAATTCAATCATGTGATTCAATAGTTATAATCATGTGAAAATACGAATAATGGTATAGTACCTCCATCTATACCTCCATTTTTAACTTAGTCATGCGAGTATTATCAATCTTGCACCAACTCCCCTAATAGTACAAGAATGTGAATCAATAGTACACACATGTGAACAAATAGTTATAATTATATGAATTAATAGCAATTAATTGCTCATTTATTCGATTAATTACCCGATTAGTCAATATAACTTCCAGACATCAGTTATTATCGAAATAAATGTCGATTTCCACTAACACTAACAATCCCAACACAATGGAAATATTTTTCTCAAAAATTTCATTTTTGAAATTTTGAAGTTTGACTTTTTCTGAAAAAGTCAATTGTTGACTTTTTTGACCAAAAAGTCAACCCCAACAAATTTTGTGTTTATAGTCTATTTCTACTAATTTCATCGTTCCGAACTCAAATATCACGTCTGCGTCTCCAAATTCAACTCTGAACTCAACTTTGATTTTTAATAACATTCATCATTAATATTATAACTCACAATATTTAACAATCAGGTCGTTCCCAAGAAAGAGGGGGCTTTCCAATAAGGATTTCTCCCTATTGGCGCGGAATTAGGTGACCAAACCTATCCTTGACCGAACTTCTAGACGTTGTAAATATTTCAATTTAATAATATGAATAACTTTGCCATATCAATTATTGATTTAATAAAATATCATATTATGCAGATGATATTGTGACAATAATCGAATCAATAATATGAGAAATATGATGCAACAATTACTGTAGCAATAATTGAGTATAAGTGAGTGACTTCTCACGTAAGCATCAATAATCAATACCGTGTGCTACTATGCAACCACGCGTATTATTGTACTTTTACTACCGAGTAGTTCAACAGTTTTAACGATAATACTTTCGCCGTTATTTTTATAAAAAGATAATTCTGTCATTTTCTTACTACGATAATACTTATGTTGTGGGGTCCACCAATGATTGTGTCGTTGTACGAATATTCCCCGACAAAAAGAATATTCCCCGACCAAACGAATATTTTATAACAACTTGCATACTTTGCAAAAAATTTCACATATCACCCTTAAATGTAACCCTTTATCAATTTAACCATTTACGAAATAAAATAATAATTATAAGAAAATTGAATACTTTCATTTCATAAAATTTGGGGTCTTATAATCTACCCTCCTTATGAAATTTTGCCCTCGAAATTTACGTACGTACCTGGTATGCCGAAAAGGTGAGGATACCTTGACTTCATTTCAGATTCTAACTCTTGAGGTATAACCTTTGAGTGTCGAATATAATCCTTTTTATCCAAGATTTTAACACGTATCTTCTCATACGTTAAATCTTCTGCTATTTCATCTAATTCTAATTCAATAATGTGGTTCGGGTCTTCCACATATTTACGTAACATCGATACGTGAAAAATGTTATGAACACGCGATATACTTGGCGGTAAAATGAGTCTATAGGCCACAGTTCCTACTCGATCAAGGATTTCAAATGGGCTAATAAAATCGAGGGTTGAGATTTCCTCTGTTCATCGAGTCTTACTTCTAGAATAACGCCCTCTTGAACCTTCTTTTCTCACATTCATCAGCTCCGGATGTGTAGCTTGAGCGGCTTTAACTTTATCGATTAAAGTCGATTCTACTCGTATATTCTTTATCTTCACGTGGGTCCCTAGAGTCTTTAACTCTATCTTCATCATTTGTAAGTTATACGAAATTGGTTTTAGTGTTAATAAAGTCACACTCGTAACCGCATACGATCTTCTACTCAACACGTCAGCTACCACGTTCGCTCTTCCACAATGATATTGAATGGTATGATCGTAATCTTCAACAGCTCGAGCCAACGTCTTTGGCGCATAATACGTTCGTTTTGGTTGAAGAAATATTTAAGGGTTTTAGAAATGGGTTTTGTACTGTGGTTAATACAAAATTTGATTTCACGCTATAGGGGTAGGCTAAGAAGTCTTCAGGAATACGTCAGGAAATTTATTAACGATAGAAATATCATCCAAAACTATAACTCTCATCCCAAGACTTGGATAACACGTCACATCGATACCTATCAACTTGCCATCGTCATTCACGACGTCGCCTAAAGAACGTCTGGCTTCGGTGCATTACACACAAGGAAGTCAACAAGGAAAGTTTCGGGGCTCTTTACATATGGCTTGATATAACAGTGATTAACTTTAGTGGTTTGGTTGCTTGAATTCACATAACAGGTTGGTTAGGAATATGAAAGCTAACAATCTTACGAAAAGCATGATGAGTAGTTAACCAATCGATTCCTAAAATCACATCAAAGGCAAGTATTTTCAAAGAGATAAGATCGACAAGTAACGTGAAAGTGTCGATTTGAAACAAACAAGATTTATAAACAGTGGAGGTAACGAAGGTTTCTCCTAACGGAGTTTCAACCGATAAGTCAAAGTCTAATTTCTCCGGAGTCAAATTTAAACGTTGAGCGCAAGAAAGAGAGATAAAAGAATGGGTACAACCGGTATCTAATAAGGTATAGACTTTGCAAAAATTTATAATTAACTAACCCGTGCTAACTTAGTTAGGGTTACTCGCTTTTTGAGAAGTCATGAAAAATGCTCTTCCTGAAACCACCGACTTTGTTTTGTCCGTATCCGCCTTTGGTGCCACCGTCCCAGCTAGACTTGCCTTCCCTGAACGAAAAAATTGAGCTAGGTGACCTTCTCTTCCATAATTGTAACAGGTTTTGGACTGCTGCATACAGTTTGGACTGATTTGTCCCTCCCCTCCGCATTTGAAGCATATGATAGGTGGTCGTTCTCATTCATTAACAATGGGTGCTAATATTGACGTCTTTCCATCATTGTTGAATCTCCTCTTCTTGAAATGTCCATTCTTATTATTTTGTCCATGATTACCAATCAAGTGGTTACAATTTCGCATGTTAATTCCTCCACGCTTATTGTCACCGCTCGATGATCGCTATCACCGGTATTATCATTTTGCCTACCGCTTCTTTTTGGTTGGGTTGACTCATTATCGCTACTTCCAATAATTGAGCCCTATTAACAACATCTCAATACAAACACGCTTTTATGAGAGATAAGATATTGACGATCTCGGTTTTCAAACCTCTTAGAAACATTCACGCCATTATCTCCTCATTATCAACCAAATGGGACGCAAACCGAGACAACTTGGCAAACTTAGCTTCGTCTTCGTGACACCTGGCCATGTTGTTTTGCTCCATTTAATGAACTCTACCTCTTTTATGTGACTAATACTTTCGGAAAGGACTTGTCGTTGAATGCTTCTTGAACTTCTCCCAAGACATCTTCAAAGGCTGGCGGGGTCGAGTATGCTTTTACGATTCCCACCAGTAATCTGCCTTTGCCCGCAACATGAAGGTGGCAAAGGGAACCTTTTACTCCTCAGAGCATCCCAAGACATCAAATATCTTGTTGATCTGCTTTATCCATGTCTCCGCCTTAAGTGGTTTTGGCTCTCCAAAAACTCGTGGTCCCAGCTCTTAAACGCTTAGTAGTGACGGGTCCCGAGAGTTGCCAGTGTTTCCACCGCATTTTGGACAGAGCCGCCTCTCACTGATGTTGCATGAATTACATAAAGCCTCTAAACATTCCATCGTTCATCATTTGGTCAGTGTTGTCGCTTTTCATGAGAATTGTCGCCTTCCTCGATGCACATTATCCCGATTATTGATCCGTGGAGACTCAACGGTCTCCGTGCTCCATTGCTATTTTCAACATTCTCTGATGTCATTTTCAAATACCGCAACAAAACAAGGGTTAATTAACATATCACATATTATCCCTATACTCCTCACCGACCAATTAAATACCAAATAAACTTAGGTAGGTCATACTAGAAGGAATTCCCGCCTCCCCCTCCTAGTTCTTGTCTCACATCTCACCAGGGATCATATCCCTAAACTTTAATACTAACTCGTGACGCCCCCAAAATAGGTATACATCACCTATTCTCGAAATCGCCAAATACATGGTATGTAATATAAATACAATCTTAAATATACAATATGAAATGTGAGTTTTAATACAAATATTGTCTTCTAGATGATTCAAACTCAAAATAAGTCCTCAATACATTTATTAACACACTATTTCATAGAATAGTGAGGACTACTAATGCTATCCTCTGGACCATCACTCCGTTCCCTGACTAGTCCCTACTACATTCTCATTTCCTGAAGAGAACAATGAAAGCAAAAGGGTGAGCTCAACTAGCCTAATAAGAAATATTATGACTAAGATAATGCAGAATAAATTATCTTTAGCCTTCAACAGTGTTAAACTGATAAAATACAATAGACATCAAGTTTAACTGCAGTGGAACAAACAATCCATTAGAAGAGTCAAGTAGAGAATAAAATCTACTATCTTTTATGTTTTAAAAGGTTTTTCATCATTTTTATCACTGAGACTCAGCTTAATAAATAATCCACATCATCCTTGCACTACGGCCAAGGATATTCATTAGTATCACAACCACAAATTATCCATGCACTACGGGCCAAAGATATTCGTAGTATTCATCAATGGTCATGATCATGCCAAAACCGTCCCATCAATGCACTACGGACCAATGAGGACTTTTACCACATCATTTGTAATATTACTACCATGATTATACCGATTAATCCTCGGTCATAATCATACCAAGTCCATCTATGCACTACAAAGCCACAGATAACTTTCAACATAAAATAAACATGAGGATGATGACAATGATATAAGAATTCAATAAAACAAGTTCAAGAATTAATTTATCCGAGAACTAATAACGTCCCAAATTGTGAACCCGATACTTCTTTCAGAGAGTAAAATTCAAGAATGCTCGTATTCTAAGAATATTTCCATGAAAAGATACTAGATGAAGCGCAAATATCAAGGATATTCCACTAATTTCATGGTGTATAGAAAGTCAAAACTTTAACCAATCGAGTATAATAAAGAATGGAATAACAACAGTAAAATCACCATGCATGCAATAGATCAAGCAAAGACAAAAGTTATTCCAACAATAATAATAATAAAGAATGGAACCGCAGCAGCGTAATCCGCATGTATGATGTTCCAACAAAATAAAAAGAATGTAAGTAGGTCATGCGCGAAACACCGCATGTATGTGATGTTCCAAATGTAATAATAAAGAATGTAATCGAGAATCTACGCGAACGCATTGCATGTGATATTCCAATAATAATAATAAAAAATGGAATAACAAAAGAATTTCACCAAGTATGTAGTCACGATATACAAAGTTATTCCAACAGAATAATAAAGAATGGAATAATAGAGGTTCTCTTCATGAAGATGAAAGAAATAATACCCTTACCTTAAAAAGAAACCGATCTTTGAGTAGAGAGGTAGTGTAGACTTCTCTTCTTCTTTCACGAATATATTTCTCTATAATAATTGCTCTATAGCTTTAGTGAATTGGTGAGAAATGAAGGAAGAATGAGCTTCTATTTATAAAAAAATATAATTTCAATAATTGCACGTTTTGGGGCTTGAAAAATTACAGTACAATACCTCTAAGTTTTCTTTCATTTTTAATTTAGTCCTGCAAGTATTATCAAACTTGCACCACCTCCCCTAATAGTAAATAATGTGAATCAATAGTTCAATCATGTGATTCAATAGTTATAATCATGTGAAAATGCGAATAACAATATAGTACCTCCATCTATACCTCCATTTTTAACTTAGTCACGCGAGTATTATCAATCTTGCACCAACTCCCCTAATAGTACAAGAATGTGAATCAATAGTACACACATGTGAACAAATAGTTATAATCATGTGAATTAATAGCAATTAATTGCTCATTTATTCGATTAATTACCCGATTAGTCAATATAACCTCCAGACATCAGTTATTATCGAAATAAATGTCGATTTCCACTAACACTAACAATCCCAACACAATGGAAATATTTTTCTCAAAAATTTCATTTTTAAAATTTTGAAGTTTGACTTTTTCTAAAAAAGTCAATTGTTGACTTTTTTGACCAAAAAGTCAACCCTAACAAATTTTGTGTTTATAGTCTATTTCTACTAATTTCATCGTTCTGGACTCAAATATCACATCCGCATCGACAAATTCAACTCTGAAATCAACTTTAATTTTTAATAACATTCATCATTAATATTATAACTCACAATATTTAACAACCAAGTCGCTCCTGTGAAAGAGGGGGGTTTTCCAATAAGGATTTCTCTCTATCATGCCGTAATTAGTGACCAAACCTCTCTTGATGTAACTTCTAGACATTGTAAATATTGTAATTTAATAATATAAATAACTTCTGTCGTCTCAATTATTGATTTAATAATATATCATATTATGCAGATGATACTTGTGACAATAATCGAATCAATAATACGAGAAATATGATGCAAAGAATTCATCAGTAGTAATAATTGAGTATAACTCGAGTGACTTCTCACGTAAGCATCAATAATCAATACCGTAGCTACTATGCAACCACGCGTATTCATCGTACTTTTACTACCGAGTAGTTCAACAACAGCTTTTAATGATAACACTTTCAGTTATTTTTATAAAAGATAATTCATCATTTTCTTACTACTACAATACTTCCATTGTGGGGTCCACCAATAATTGTGCCATCGTACGGATATTCCCCGACAAAATGAATATTCCCCGACCAAACTTGCATACTTTACAAAATTTTTCACATATCACCCTTAACTTTAACCCTTTATCAATTTAACCATTTACGAAATAAAATAATAATTATAAGAAAATTGAATACTTTCATTTCATAAAATTCGGGGTCTTACAAAGGTTGTCTACTCAGATCGCCCAAAAGCTCTAGGTTTACCACCTGAATACTCGGGAGGTCCCTACGGGGAACATGTACAGCAGGAGCGGGAGCCTCAACCGGTACATCCTCCTCCTCGTCCTCCACATCAAGTACATCAACCCGGACAGGACGTATCACCACCTCCGCCAAACGATGAGGCTGTCTCATGGAACGGGGTCGAGGCACTTCAGAAGCCCTCCTCCGCACACTAGAAGTGGTCTCGCGGGAACTACTCAGCTGATCCGAATCTATATATCTGGAAAACAAGTCTCCAAATCACCTCAGAAAGGGTGTGGTAAAATTCTTATCTGGAGCTTTTAAAATGCAGTTTTATGACTACATGCATTATTTTAACATACATCTACAGTAGAGTTAAAAATGCATGACTACCCAATGCCTACATTTTGGAAAATTTTTGTCATAGTCCCCTTTGTAAACAGGACTATCCACATGCGCATAGGCATGACTAGGTGGTCATTCAGTAGCACACCTATCCACTGTCATAAACATCCTACATGCATCAGTATATTAAAGTAAAAAATCCGTAAGGGTAGCCTAATTACCAAGATTATTTTACTTTTCACCTTTACTCATTTGTCCTCAAATAGGATAAGAAATAGCAGAAAAAGGTGTCAATTTGACTGTTTCAAAAGTCAAATTTTTTTACATCATTATGTTCAGCATGGTTTAATACTAACATTTACTATATTGAATACTTTTGTCAAGTTATTTCAGCATGCATAATCACTACTATGTGTTTAGATGCATTTCATATCATAAGTCATTTTCTAACGGATAAAAACTGGAAAAGAAGACATGCATATGTTACTAGGACAGTGTAAAACACTTGTACGGTGACAAAATTTGCAAAAAGTCATCCGAACTCAGCAGATCTGAAGAAGAGCTCTCAGATTTCCTTCGCGACTCAGCTTGAAAATGACTTGGGAAAGCAACCAGCCCATTTAAGGACATTAATGGTTGTTCGTAGGTCCACCTGCGACTGTAACGCCCCAGAATATTTGGATTTTTTAGAAATAAATTTTTATTTTTATCAAATGAATTTAATTCATTATTTATGTGAGTAAGCTAATTGAAGGTCGTTTTATGACCTATACATATTGGAATGTCGTAGTATTTTGGCTACGTGATAGAATTAAAGTGTTTGAATTTCCAAGACGAAAATAAAAACTTTTCGAGAAATTTTTCGAAAAACACTATTCACGCATTTCTGCTCGGGAATTATTTTTGAGCTTCTGGGAAATACGTAATGATAGAATTCTAAGACAAGATGGAATATCCAATAATATTTCAGTTATGGCAAACATAGTTTTTCGTCTGCGGACTTAAAACCTAACGGTTAGGGAAAGTGAATTCCGAGAAGGAATTTAAATGCGATTAATGAATTAAAGAAATGATTGTATTATATGTAAGTATTGTACGAAGTAATGAATACGAGTATAATACGAGGTGTTATACGAGTATGAATGAGTGATGGTATGTCATATGTGAATAAGTATACGAGTTAGAATACGAGATTAATACGTAAATTATACGTTCTAAGGCTTTAAGTCAAATGTAATGGACTTGTAGAATTTTGTAGGAAATTGTAATGTCCAATTGGGATAATAATAAAGCCCAATAGGAATTAATGTTAAAGACCAAATATTTGTAATGTTAAGTCTAATGTAAATTAATGAGAAGCCCAAAGTAATAATCCATTGGGTTAGGAGGATCTATGGAGCAAACCATGTTAATGTGGGTAGACTTGATGGGCAAGAACTTTGTGTGGTGATCAAGTGTTGTGATGAGCAAGTAAACTTAATGATTAAGCAATGGATAAGTCAAGTGGTGGCCAAGTAAAGTGCTTATGCTTGGTGGCTAAGCAAGAGATAAGTTATATAATGAGCAAGCAAACTTAAAAGCTAAGTAAAGTGCTTAAGTGTGGTGGCCAAGTTTACTTAATAAGCTAGATAATGAATAGTAAGGAGGTGGAGTGGCTTAATGACCAAGTAGACTTGATGACCAAGTGTTGTGGTGAACAAGAAATTAATGTGGCTAGCAAGTTAACTTAGTGCTTAAGCTAGGAATAGTAGGGAGGTGATTAAGGAGGTGAGATTTTCTTTGGACAAAAATGCCCTCACTTTGGTTTTCCTATAAATAGAGAAGCCTCACTTCATTTGTTGGTTGATAAAATTTCTCCCAACTCCTCTCAAGTTAAGCAACTTATTGGTTACAGAGAATAAGCACTTATAAGTCAAACTTCCATTAGGAGATTTTCAAGAAGCAAGAAAGAGATTAAAGCTTAGTCAAGTGATATTCAAGGGTAAGAACTTAAACCATTAAACTCTTTCTCTTCCATTGGTAGGGAGATTGGTAGTGGTAGAACATGTATGCTAAGGAATGAGTAATAAAAGAGCTTAAGTCTTAATAAGCCATATAAGTCATGAATAAGTAATTCAAACTTAATTAAGTTGTGAACTCATGAGGAACTTAGATGAACTTCTCATATGTTTACTTTAATAAGATTGTATGATAATAAGAAGCAAGGATGATGGATAAAAGATTTAAGCTATGATAAGTCATGTGATGTAAAATCATAAGTAGTTATACTTTTATAAGTTATAGACTAATAACTAATAAGTAATAACTTATCATGTCAATAAGTTAATGAAGTATGTATGTCAAGATATTAGTATGTTGGATATGATATGAGAATATTGAGTAAAGGACTTAAATCAATAATAAGTCATAAGTAAATTAAATCATAAAGGTTATAAGTTGATAAGACATGAACTTATGAAGAATAAGTCAAAAACCTAATTTAAAGTAAGTTAATGTAATAAGTAGCTTGAAATGTTTATATGATGGTTAGAATCCATTTAGAACAATGATCAAATCGTTAGTAGCAAAGTTATGCCGGAATTCACACGATTGGACGTTAATCGTCGAATTTATGAAATTCTCGGAATGGAAGTCGTATTTTGTGGTTGAGCTTGGAAACATTGGTTTTCAATGGAGACAAGTTATATTTGGCATTATAGAGTTGAAAACTCAAAAATGACCGAATTTTGACTTAGAACGAAGAAACGAGCGTTGAACGTTCACGAACGTTTATAGTTTTCGTTAAAAATGAATTAATAGATGAATTTTTAGCAAACGAAGTCAAATAGATAAAATTCTTACATAAACGCGTAGAGTATGAAATTTGTGAACCATAGGCTTTTGAACGGACCAATTCAGACTTAAAATGAAGAAGTTATGCGTCCGGGAAGTTCGCTAAAATTTCAAACTGCAAAAAACTGTCCGAGGCACAGAGTCCGCACCGCAGCGCGACTCCAAGCCTAAAAGCCCGCGCCGTAGTGTGAGGCCGGAACTCACGATGTCGCTAACTCAGCAAATGGTATGAGATGCAGAAGTAATTGACTAGCCGCCATGGCTGATCAAGAGTGTTGATGAAGAAAGAATGTTTTCAAGTGTAGAATGAAAGGGAACTTGATAGTAATGAACTAAGATGTAATCATACCATTGTAAGGTACTTGTAAGACACTAATGCATGTTGATTAAGGTTAATAATCAATTGAAGATGAACGTAATGAGAACAACGTAATGTGTTAAGCCGGCTATAGAAATTTGTTGACTAAGTTGATTATGAATCCAATGGTTTGCAATACCAGTATGGGTTATGTAATTACTTAATGAACATGATAAGACCTTTCCTAAATCACTATTATAGTGATGACTTTAGGAATTTAATGTTGTTTAATGAGTAGTTAAATGACGAACGTAAAGTATAAGGAACGTGAACCGTATTCAATAATGATAAGGACTATAATGTTAAGAGTTACAACTAAAAGTTGTTAAGTAATACGTGAACGTAAACGATATGCAATAAAGAGTACTTAACAAATGATGATCGAGTTTCGATTAATAACGTAAGGATGTTAGTAAGCCGTGAGGAAGGATGATTAACTCGAAACGAGTTGGATTAATGAAGTAAATCTACGTAAGACATAGAAGAGAAAGAAGTTGGTAAGAATGATGTAAAGATAATGGCAAGCCGGAACCAATAGTAACAATCTAAGTCAGGATTTAGATTGAGATGAAGGGTAAGATTCAATAGGAATCATGTAGATTCATTCATGACCTAATGTGGTATGTTATGTGGTTATATATTATAGAGACCGTAAAGACTGAAAGGAAAAGTTATTATCTCAGAAAGCGCACTCAAGGCAAGTTTTTCTTAAACGCTTGTCTGACCTTCGTGTTAGCCAAGTTTTCTGTGATTCATGTTATAAGATGCATGAATGATTTTAAAGAAAGGGTCGATGCCTGTTTTGACTCGGCTAGACTAATCTTGAAGATTGATTGATTTATTTACAAGTCTTTCAATATAGAATTGTTAACGCTATCCTACGCCAATTGTTTGGTACGGATCCAAGGTAAGCATGAGTTTGAATAAACAAATGTATTCTCATCGATTATTCGATGGACACGCGAGGTTGCCAAAACTTAAACGTAAACACGTTTAAAGAATGTAGTGTTAATCAACATAGAGTACTATGGGATGATCACCCAGAAGTGCTCGTAAGCTATGTCGGACTTACGGACTTAGTGTCGGGTTGTCCTTTTCAAAGAAATTATGAACTACTTATGGTCTTGAGCCAGAATTGATGTTTTACTGAATATTGTTATTGTAAAACGTTTTGAAGGAAAAGAAATGCTATTTTGAACTATTGGTAGTACTTCATAACTATTATCCAATTATTGAAGATATACGATTCCTATGTTTCAAGCATGTTACTTAAAAGAAATTGTTGTACTTGCTGAGCTTGTTATGCTCAATATTGCTTGAACCATATGAATGCAGCTAGGACCGAACGAACCGAGGGATATGACAGGGATAAAGGCAAGACAAAGATGAACGATTAGTTTACCTTGTAATAAACTAGTAAGTTGTATATATATTATAGAATGATGAACAAAGAATGTAATGGTTTTAGAACCTGGGAACGGGATGTAATATTATTAATGTAATAAGAATATCGTTGATACACACATTTTGATGTCGTTTCAATAGAATGAATGCACAGTCATGAGTACCATGTAGCACCATCTGTCGGGTTAGAAGATACTCGGATTTGGGGGCATCACAACGACTGCTGCAAGTGTACCTGTGTCACCCCTATGTGGGTGCCACCCCTCCAGCTCGGTCGAGTTTGAGTTGCAAAGGAGTTCTTACAAGCTGAAAAGGCCAAATCAGGAATAAAAACGCTACGCGATTGAGCGAAATAGCCTGAAATCTTGGTTTCCACGGGCCAAACGGTGGTTGTACATATCATTCATTGGTCTTTGGCCAAACACATGGTACACTATACCGATGATCTTAGTTGTTACAAATTACATTCATCAATACCTTGCGCAGGTCCGATGCCGTCAATTCAGGGTCGTAAACCTAAATCCTTCTTTTTCCCCAGCAGAGTTTCACTCAATTCAACCATTGATGCACACGTCAATGAAGGTCAAACAGCCTTGACATTATCCCCAACAAGGATCTCATCCATTGATGCACATGTCGTTGAAGGTCGTAACCCCTCGACAACACCGATCGTCATGCGATGAATCTCCAACAGAGAAGCAGAAAGATCTGGCGATACAAACCAGGGAAGAACATCCTCATTGGGGAGGACCAATGATGGAATATGTTATACACATCCTTAACAGACAAACCTCTATCCCCATAGAATCTCTTCTAAATAAGAGATGCATCTTCAGGATAAAGTCTGACACCCCAAATCCTTGGAGATATTTCCATTTCCACAGATTTGGTGTTCATAACCCCCGGAGACAAATATCATCTATCTATCTACCCATAAATAAATGCAAACCATGCAAACCATGCAGATAGAAATAATAAATAAATCTCCCTTATGGGTTACATCAACTCGATAATAATAATAAAATCCTGTGTCACTCTAACCTTAAACATCCGTATGAATCATAAACAAATAATAAGTCTTTAAATAACATAAATCTCTAAATATCATTACATAAACACATAAATAACCAATCTTCATTACTTGTTAATCTTGCCCTTGCCTTTACTAGTGGAAGGCTCATCTGATCTTTCGTTCTTAACTGCAATGTTATTATTACGCAAGAGTGAGCACGATTGCCCACAAGTATAACAATATAACAAATGAATAATAACATGCGAATAAATCAAAGACTTCAAATAGAAAACTCAACTTTTGAATCAAGAATGAATAACAAGAAACAAAAGAACTTCGAGGGTCATAAGACCTTGAACTATGTCCTAGGTTGTCAAGTGTTTATACTTGAAACCTTTAATAATCATAAGACTATGGACTCTTCTTCTCGTACTTTAGGGGATCAACCCTTAGTACCATACTCGCGTGCACAATATCTTAACGCTAACGATAAGTAATCCCCTATACAGGTTGTTCATCTCAGCTTTGACATTGTAGTCCGCACCAAAGGAAGTTTGGTTTGATAATTCATCAAGGGTTCTCAAATTTAGAATGCTCATCAACTATGGACTAGTCAAATCATTAAGGGTTCACTAGTCTAACAAAGTTCAACAAGAATCGATAATTTAAAATTGAATAAAATCTCAAAAGGTATACAATAGAATAATTATCAGATAATGTAATCATACTTTGAAAGATTAATACATTTTAATATAATAAAATGGACTTGATCAATAATAACGAGAATTTGTTCGACGTAAAGAGATAACTATAAGCTCATATAAAGATAACGAGTAGGGTTAGAAACTTGCCTCGCGCGTAGATTACACGTTAATTAAACTCGCTCCTTGATTTAAATCCTACATATCATTTACGCTCACAATACCACCAATTATAACGCATTAGTCATCACAAGTTCATTCTTTTTGTCTAACTCAAATTCATGACTATACTTAGTCAAATTATTACACTCATTGTCACCATTAACACTTCATGAACAATAAGCTAACTATGCATTCAATCATTCAATTCACACGTACATGTGTTATTGACATGCTAAGAATTTATTTTAACACCTCATTATATGTCTAACAAGTTTTTATGTTCATTAGATTAAGTTACCAACACATTGCTAGACTTAAACATTTTAAAAACTCATTTCTGGACCATTCTGCTAAGTATGCCATGGGCGCCATCATTATATTTAGGTCTTGGCGTTCTCATGGGTTGGGTATCATGGCTTAAGCGGCGCATGCGAGTCTTAGGCCTGGAGTTGGCGCCGCGGCGCGAAACTCCAGTTTTTGAATTTCCAGTTCGCGAAGAACACAAAAACAGGCGAATTTAACATTACATGGTCATTGAATTCACCAGATTAAACATACCCACATGTTAGAATTCGTATATAATCATTACCCAACATTTATAGAGTGATTTTAACCAATTAAAACACATAATTACAGAATTAAAACATGCAAATTTCAATCGTTTTGGTGTTCTTGAAGGTTTTGAACAAAAACATAAAATTTTAACACTACTGATTCATATAACACCAAATCCATCCATTCAAATTTTGTTTTCTTCATTTTAGCATGCATAATTATATACAAGTGGAAATTTTACAAAACAATTTATGTTTGACATATTAAAATCACGATAAGGGCCATATACGGCCATATTCTATACTCAGAATTTTGAAGCCATAACATACGCTAATATTATGAAACCGATGATATGGAAACCTATATAATATATAATAAAACATGTTATGCTAATCATATTATCACATATATCCATATAACAACACAATTTCCCATTTACGTAGATTTAACAAAGAGATTGGAAACCATTTTCATGAAAGCTTAATGACGTAAAAAAAAATGAGAATTGGGTCGAGAGAATTACCCAGAGCGTAGAGTGAGTAAAGATAACAACCTTTTTTCGATACTACTTCAATCACACGTAGTTTTCTCCCACAATTCCTCCTCAATTCTCTCTCAACTCTCTCTAATTTCTCGCTCTCAAAATGAACACTTAATAGCAAAGTATGTAAAACAAAGCAATCGACCTTTTATATACAGAGAGTTGAGGTCGCCATCTATACGTGGTTTAATCGCCTCAACTCCTCTTAAGGCCTCGTTTCACTAGCCTTAAAGGCTTATATCCAATTAATTTAATTAAACCTTTATAATATAGTTTAAATAATGTCACACTCCTTTATAAAATAAATCCAATATCTTATTTAATTTAATTAAATAACATATAATAATTTCTCATAAATCCACATAGTCACATAATTAAATTTCTCATTTATTAATAATGTCAAATTATTAAATCTCTAATTAATTATTAAATTAATTAAAATACTATTAGGCTTATTAAATATTTCTTTTATTACAATAAGCTCACATAATTACATACTTCAATAATAAAAATTCTCCACATTAATTTAATAAATATAACACATATAATTAAATTAATCTACTATAATTTCATCAATTAATTATTTAATCTAATAATTAATTCATCAAAAATATTTATTCAATCCAATAAATATTAAAATTAAATTACAAAATCTCTGCTGTCACATCTTTCCCCTTAAAAGGATTCTGTCCTCGTAATCACAACTTAAACAATTCGTCCTGCTACATTCTCCCCCTTACAAAGATTCTGTCCCCGTAATCGCTTATAATAATCTAAGTAAATAAATGAGGATAATTTTTCATCATATTCTCTTCGAGTTCCCACGTGCTTTCTTCAAAGATTGTGGTTCCTCCAAATTACCTTAATGTAAGGTATTACTTTATTTCTTAGAACTTGCTTCTTTCTTTGGTCGATAATCAACAAGAATTTCTTCGTAAGATAAGTCTTTGTCAAAATGTAGGGTTCATATTCAATCACGTGCTTGTAATCGGGTTTGTAGGGTCATAGAATCGAGACATGGAAAACGCTGTGGACATTCTCTAGAGCCGGAGGTAAGGCTACCTCATAAGCAACTTCTCCGACCCTTCAGAGAACTTCAAAGGGTCCAATGAATCTTGGGCTTAATTTCCTTTCTTTCCGAATCCGATCTTTCCTTCCGTGGAGAGACCTTTAAACACACATAACTACCCTACTCAAACTCAACATTTTTACTAAGGTGGATCGACGATTTTTCCCGCTTTCATCTTGAAATGCTATCAATCTTGTTCGATCACTTTGACTATTTCATTGCTTGTTGTACCAATTTCGCCTAGTAATTGTCTTTTCGCCAACTTCATCCCAAAGATAGCGAGTTCAGACTTCTCTCGTATAACGCTTCATAAGGCGCATGCCAATACTAGCGTGGTAACTGTTGTTGTAGAAATTAACTCTACGAGCCAGTAGATGGTCATCCCAATTTCCTTTAAAGTCCATTATACAAGCTTCTTAACATATCTTCCAATGTCTAAATTGTTCTTTCACTCATATCCATCCGTCTCGAGGGTGATATGTCGTGCTCATTCGCAAATCGTACCCCATGCATTCTTGTAGACGCTTTCCGTAAGTTCGACGTAAAGCGCGATCTCTATCGAAATAATTGACACCGAACTCCGTGCCTTGAAAACAATCTCTTTCACATATAACCTTGCTAACCGATCTAAGTTGAATCTGATTTTGATCGTAAGGAAGTGTGTGGATTTCACAATCGGCCAACAATAACCCATATCAAGGTCAGAGCCTTTCTCGAGTTGTTTGTAGGCCAACCACGAAATCCATCGTAATATGTTCCCATTTCCATTCGAATCTCTAAAGGTTGTAGTAACCCACTCACCCTCCTCGATGTTCTCGCTTTAACTTTCGACATGTCAGCACTTGCAACACATTCTCGCAACCTCTCGCTTCAAATTTGGCCACCGTAAATGTTGTCAAGATCTTGGTACATCTTGGTACTACCCGTGTGAATCGAATATCGTGAGTTATGAGCCTCGCCAAAATTTCTTCCTTAATCTCCGCATCAAGGCAGACCCAAATTCTACTCTCAAACCTCAAATTCCTTCCTTATCCATCTTGAATCTTGATTCTGCCCCTTCTTGATATCTTCTTTTCACTGCTTTTACATTCATCATCCCGAAGTTGAGCCTCCTTAACCTTGTCTAGTAGAGTTGTACCAGATTGATCCAAAATGCCTTCTCATCGATCTCCATAGGACACTTAACTTCCAATTCCAAATTTTCCATCATCAAATTAACGCCTCCTGCTCAATCAACATCATCATCATCTCCCCACCTTTTCTACTTAAGGCGCTTAAGAACCACATTTGCCTTACCCGATGGTATAGAATCTCACAATCATAGTCCTTAATTAACTCCAACCACCTTCTTTTGGCGCATGTTCAAGTCTTTCTGTGTAAAAATATATTTTACACTTTTGTGGTCTCAGATATATTTCACACTTCTCCCATAGAGATAGTGCCTCCAGATTTTCAAAGCAAAACCACTACAGCCTAACTCCAAGTCATGGGTCGATACCCCTTCTCATAATCTTTTCAATTGTCATGACGACATACGTAATGACTCTACCGCTCTCATAAAGCACACAACCAAGTCCTTTATGCGATGCATCACTATAAACCACAAAATTTCATGTATCATCCTAAGAGATAACACAAAAAATACTCAACCTCTTCTTTAATTCTTGAAAGCTTTCCTCACACTTCTCCGCCCAAAACAAATTTCACCGATTTCCTAGTCAAATTCACAACTGAGTTACAATCTTGGAGAAATCTTGAATGAATCTTCTAGAATAACCTTCAATCCGAGAAAACTTCTTACTTTCGATGGCATCTTCGACTGATCCCAATTAATCACAAATTCGACTTTGAGGGATCCACCAAAATTCGTCCCTATCAATCACATGTCCTAGAAATTGTACTTTTCAATCCAAAATTCACATTTCAAAAACTTGCATACAACTTCTCCTTCTCAATGTCTCTAATGTCACCCTCAAATGCTCTTCATGTTCTTCCTTGGTTTTCTAATATACCAAAATGTCATCTATAAATACCACTACTTAATTTGTCCAAAATGGCTTGAACACTCCATTCATTAAGCCCATAAATGTCAGTAGGAGCATTTGTTAGACCAAATGACATTACCAAAAATTCAGAGGACCATATCGTGTTCTCAACGTCGCCTTCTGTACATCCTCCGTCTCTCACCTTCAATTGATGATAACCACTCCTCAAATCTATCTTTGAAAAGTATCTTTCTCCCTTTAACTGATCGAACATGTCGTCGATTCGCGATAATGGATATCTATTCTTAATCGTGACCTTATTCAGTTTTCTATAGTCGATGCAGAGCCGCATTGTCCCATCCTTCTTCTTTACGAATAAAATTGTTATCTCCTCACTGGTGATACGCTGGTTGGATATACTTCTTGTCCAAGAATTTTGTAGTTGGACCATCGCTCTTTCATCTCTACCGGTGCCATTCTAAGATGGTGCCTTCGATATTGGAGTCGCTCCTCGAGCCAAATCGATCACGAATTCAACCGCTTCTATCCGAGGAAGTCCCGCAAATCATCCGAAAATACGCTCAAAAATCTCTCACCATCGGTATCTCATCTATTTTCGATTCTCTTTACGACTATCGACTATGTAAGCTTGATATCCTACACAAATTTGCCTTTAACAACCTCCCCGCCCAAGATCATCGCCGATAAACTCGCTTGTTCTAGGCGACTTGCATACCATAAAACACAACCTTTGATTGAGTCATAAGGTTAATACGCTTCTTCCGGCAAATAATTATCGCCCCCATAATTGATAACCACCCATACCCAAAATAACATCGAATTCTCCAAGTCAAATAGGATAAGATCTACGCTCATGATATTACCCTTAATATCCACTCTACAATTCTTATGCACGCATTTCAATAGGGATTATTTCTCTATTCGCAATTTCTATGTTCATGGGTATTCTAACTCGTCCTTAAATAATTCTAAGTTCTTAGCAAAGTCATCTGATATAAATGAACAAGTAGCACCTTAATCAAATAATACATAAGCATTAACTTTATTGATCGGAATGATACCGACACCACATCGCGAGACTACACCGCATCCTCGTGATCGCCATGTCAATGTTCTAGCTGGCTTGGTTATTGGTTGTAGCTGGTCCTGCGATAGTCGAAAGTGCTTCCACCGTGTTTCCTCTATTTCCTCCCTCGAACCCGCCCCTCCGCATCCTTCTTAGGACAATCCTTGCAAGATGATCCTTTGAGCCACAAGTGAAGCAGCACCCTTTTTGGGTTAGAATGTTAGGTGCTATGTGGCCTTCCCCGACCACAATTGTAGCACACTCGCTTTTCCTTTCATGCAAACTCCTGTGATGAGTTTTTCCGCAGTTTGGCATGCTTCAATCTTCTTCTTCCGCCTCCTTGTCGACTTCCCAAATTGACGAAGTTATCGCACCACTTCTCTTCTCGATTATGCACACCCCGTGCTACTCCCACCAGATTTGTTAATTCCTTCATTCTCACTTTTTTTCTTCTTCTTCGATCCTCGATTATATTTAGTTACCGTGATCGCTTCCACCTTCAAATGAGTATGGCTTTCTCTAACACTCCAAAGAAAAGTGTTCAATTGAACATTGACACCTTGCTATACAACCAGTGGCTTCACCCTCGTCAATCGCTCTTGCCTTCCTCTCATCCAGATGCACTTGGTATGTGGCAAACCTAGCCAACTCATTTGAACCTTGTCGCATAATCTGCTATGGACATACTCCCCTGCTTCAATTCCGTAAACCGAACTTCCATTTGATTTTGCGAATCGGTCGAAAAGTACATCTCAAGAACATCTCTTTGAATCTCTCCTGTGTTATTACACCTTCACCTCCCCATACTTTTGTTTGCTTTCGCCACCAATAACTCGGCTTCTGACTTCAAAGATGAATGTTGTATACGCGCTGCTTTTCCGTCTTCCCTTACTTCTAGCGACATCGAACACCTTCTCCATCTCCATAACCTGTGTCCGAGCTTCGATTGGGTTTATGGAGCCCTTAAACTCAAGCGGTCCCACCGCCTTTGAAATCCTTGAACGAGGTGCTTGGTGGAGCTTGTGGTTGATTGTTAATTGCTCCAATTAAAAGGTTCACCAATTGTCGAATGTGTTAGTATTGGCGCATTGTTGTTATTCATTGGTTCTTCTTGTGTTTGTCGACGGTTTTGTCTTCTTCTAGGCGGCATATTTCTAAGTAAGAATATACGCTTATTAGGTCTTTATTCAATCCCTTAAACATTTAAGGCTTAACTAAAACATTTAATCATAATCACTTAACACATTATATCAATAAACTCGATATTTTATTCAATTCAAAAGTTTAAACATCATAAGATAAAGATCACTTCTATTTACATCCACTATCCCGAGATAAAGAATCTACAGATTTAAAACATTAAAATATTCCTTTGTTTATAAACACATCGGAATTTACATCTTTAACTACTAGATAATTTTCACATAATTAAACTAATACTATCACCGCTTATTAAGGCGATGAATAGCCTTTTTGCACGCTCTTTCTTCCATAATGCGAGACATCATCCCGCGATCTAGCATATATGATGGTAGACCTTCAAACCGGATTGATACTTCATAACTCGATCCTCGGCCGCATCCATCAGATTGTGAAGTGTAGAGTACGCCTCCCCAAGCTTAGCCTTCTTCAGACGACAATCCTCTTCAAAGAAGATCAAGACGACGCGACTCTCTTACCCAAATTTCCTCCTCTCGCTAATGCCAGCCTTTTCTCGAGCTCTCTTTCAGATCTTTCTTCAACTTCTATTTCTTCTGGTCTTCTCCTCGCTTTTGACCCTTCTCGTGAACCAAATCCCACCCATGCTTCCCAAACGTGTGAAGAGTCACAATTTCCCCATCCTTCGCTTTCGATGGTACTCATCGATAATAGTCCTCTCCTCAGCCTCCCGAATGTTGGTCTTGCAACTCTATGTTACGATCATAAAGTGCATCATACATCTCAAAGATCAATGGAGTTCTGGGGAACTCCTCTTCCTCCTCTTCTTCATCGTAATCCTCCTCCGATCGGCCTCAGTGCTCATGCTCCCGACCAACAACAAAGGATCAATCTGAGATGGCTCTCTCTCGCACTAACTGCTCTCGACGACATGAATGTCTCTGGCTCTCTCCTCTGAGGTACTCGGGTTCCTCCTCCCAAACCGACTAGCTCCTCCAACATCCGACATCCCGACAACAAAATTTAAGTTTTAGTTACTAATCCGTATATAGCGAACACATAGATTAACACATAAGCACATAAAGTCTTTTATTATCTTCAATGAATTTAGAAATTCATTTCTTATAACTCGATAAGAGTTTACCACTACTATGTTCTCAATCTCCTACAAGGCTACTACCTAAGGTTGTTTCCCCACCTAAGGTTCATAACCTACAGCTTTGATACCAACCTGTGACACCCCCAAATCCGGTACTTCCATTTCCACAGGATTTGGTGTTCACTGTACAAATATCATCTATCTATCTACCCATAAATAAATGCAAACCATGCAATAGATAGAAATAATAAATAAATCTCCCTTATGGGGTTACATCAATCGCATAAATAATAAAATCCTGTGTTGCTCTAACCTTAAACATCCGTATGAATCATAAACAAATAATAAGTCTTTAAATAACATAAATCCTAATATCATTACATAAACACATAAATAACCGCCTTCATTACTTGCTAATCTTGCCCTTTGCCTTTTACTAAGGAAGGCTCGTCTGATCTTTCGTTTTAATCGCAATGTTATTATTACGCAAGAGTGAGCACGATTTCCCACAAGTATAACAATATAACAAATGAATAATAACATGCTAATAAATCAAAGACTTCAAATAGGAAACTCAACTTTTGAATCAAGAATGAATAACAAGAAACAAAAGAACTTCCGAGGGTCATAAGACCTTGAACTATGTCCTAGGTTGTCAAGTGTTTATACTTGAAACCTTTAATAATCATAAGACTATGGACTCTTCTTCTCTCACTTAGGGGATCAAATTTCAAGCAGTACCATATCGCATAATAATATCTTAACGCTAACGATAAGTAATCCCCTATACAGTGGTTGTTCATCTCATTGACATTAGAGTCCGCACTAAAGGAAGTTTGGTTTGATAATTCATCAAGGGTTCTCAAATTTAGAACGCTCATCAACTATGGACTAGTCGAATCATTAAGGGTTCACTAGTCTAACAAAGTTCAACAAGAATCGATAGTTTAAAATTGAATAGCAATCTCAAAAGGTATACAATAGAATAATTATCAGATAATGTAATCATACTTTGAAAGATTAATACATTTTAATATAATAAAATGGACTTGATCAATAATAACGAGAATTTGTTCGACGTAAAGAGATAACTTATAAGCTCATATAAAGATAACGAGTAGGTTAGGAAACTTGCCTCGTATGTAGATTACACGCTAATTAAACTCGCCTCGATTTAAATCCTACATATCATTTACGCTCACAATACCACCAATTATAACGCACTAGTCATCACAAGTTCATTCTTTTTGTCTAACTCAAATTCATGACTATACTTAGTCAAATTATTACACTCATCATCACAATTAACACTTCATGAACAATAAGCTAACTATGCATTCAATCATTCAATTCACACGTATATGTGTTATCGACATGCTAAGAATTTATTTTAACACCTCATTATATGTCTAACAAGTTTTTATGTTCATTAGATTGTTACCAACACATTGCTAGACTTAAACATTTTAAAACTCATTTCGACCATTCTCATAAGTTTCAAGGGCGCCACCACTATACTATATTAGGTCTTCATGTCTGTGCAACGCATGGTGCCATGGGGATGGTATCAGGATGTCATGCCATGAGTCTTAGGCTCGAGTTGAGCCATGGCAAAACTCCAGCTTCTAATTTCCAGTTCAAGTGAAGAACACAAAAACAGGCGAATTTAACATTATATGGTCATTGAATTCACCAGATTAAACATACCCACATGTTAGAATTTGAACATATTCATTACCCAACATTTAAAGAGTGATTTTAACCAATTAAAACACATAATTACAGAATTAAAACATGCAAATTTCACTGTTCTTGGTGTTCTTGAAGGTTTTGAACAAAAACATAAAATTTTAACACTACAGATTCTTTATAACACCAAATCCATCCATTCAAATTTTGTTTTCTTCATTTTAGCATTCATAATTATATGCAAGTGGAAATTTTACAAAACAATTTATGTTTGACATATTAAAATCACGTATAAGGGCTATATGGCCATATTCTATACTCTGTAACTTTTGAAGCCATAAGATACGTTAATATTATGAAACTGATGATATGGAAACCTATATAATATATAATAAAACATGTTATGCTAATCATATTATCACATATATCCATATAACAACATAATTTCCCATTTACAGAGATTTAACAAAGAGATTGGAAACCATTTTCATGAAAGCTTAATGACGTAAAAAAATGAGAATTGGGTTGGAGAGAATTACCCAGAGCGTAGAGTGAGTAAAGATAACAATCCCTTTTTCAGATACTACTTCAATCACAGAGTTTTCTCCCACAATTCCTCTGAATTCTCTCTAAACTCTCTCTAAATTCTCCTCGACTTCAATTTGAACACTTAATAGCAAAAGTACGTGAAACAAAGCAATCGACCTTTTTAGCAGAGTTGAGGTCGCCATCTATACGTGGTTTAACTGCCCCCAACTCCTCTTAAGGCCTCGTTTGGCTAGCCTTAAAGGCTTATATCCAATTAATTTAATTAAACCTTTATAATATAGTTTAAATAATGTCACACTCCTTTATAAAATAAATTCAATATCTTATTTAATTTAATTAAATAACATATAATAATTTCTCATAAATCCACATAGTCACATAATTAAATTTCTCATTTATTAATAATGTCAAATTATTAAATCTCTAATTAATTATTAAATTAATTAAAATACTATTAGGCTTATTAAATATTTCTTTTATTACAATAAGCTCACATAATTACATACTTCAATAATAAAAAAAATTCTCCACATTAATTTAATAAATATAACACATATAATTAAATTAATTACTATAATTTCATCAATTAATTATTTAATCTAATAATTAATTCATCAAAAATATTTATTCAATCCAATAAATATTAAAATTAAATTACAAAATCTCAATTATTATTTAATCTAATAATTAATTCATCGAAAAATATTTATTCAATCCAATAAATATTAAAATTAAATTACAAAATGCTCTATATATATATATATGAACTCATTGTCGAAACTCGCTCGATGAGCCCGGTTTTATATTAGGTGCGTTCTCGCTTTTATCTATATATATATATATATATATATATATACAAATCATTGAAATGATAAACCGAGCTGGGATCGATATATATTCTATCGTTCTTTCGCTATATATATATATATATATATATATATATATATATATATATTTACATTTCGTCAAATTGAGTTTACTTCATGGCCTTTTACTACTTTATTTACATTCCGTCCTGCCTGGAGTTTACTTCGTGGCGATTGATCGTTTTTACTGCTTTATTTACATTCAGTCTCACCTGTAGTTTACTTTGTGGAGGTTGATCGTTTTTACAGCTTTATTTACATTTAGTCTCGCCTGGAGTTTACTTCGTGGCAGTTGATCACATTTACTGCTTATTTACATTTCAAATCCCCCATGGAGGTGCTTCGTAGTGGTTGATCATGTCTCTCTATATATATTTACATTTCTGATCCCCCGTGGAGGTGTTTCGTGGTGGTTGATCATGTCTCTATATATATATTTATCGCTTTTATATATTTACATTTTCGATCCCCCATGGAGGTGCTTCGTGGTGGTTGATCATGTCTATATATATATATTTATAGCATTTATATATATATAACTGCTTACTGCTTTCATATAAACTGTGGCATCATGTGAGCCTAGAAATCATGTGATCACTGATTCAGTCTACTGAATCTAGATTCGGTTCCCGTGATGGACATTTTAAGTCATGAAGACCTTTGTAAATTATTCACGGTGTTTGAATTTCCTTAGATGGATTTCATGCCCATGAGGAGTTCGGCACTGCTATATATTATTTTCTCGAGGATGCTTTGCATCTCGAAAATAAATGCAACCAAGCCGAACATTTAATAATAAAATTGAAGTATCAAAGGCCTCAATTATTATTGAGCACATGGTTTGAAAAACCTCTTTTACAAAACCTCATTGCTATATCTTGTTTAAAACTGAATGTTTGTATAAATTCAAACCCTGTGTAAATAGGTGCAAACGAGGCCTAGCACTACTTCCAAATAACAGCACATTGACCCCCCACTCCACACACACACATCCATATAATAGTTTCTTGAAAAGTGGCGGTCACCGTGGTAACACGGATGTTGGTGGGTTCTTAACACCTTCCCACCACATAATCAAGCCCCCGAACCCAAATGAATCTCGGTTTCGCAAACCCGTTTAGCAGTGTCACATCACTGGGTCAATGTGCAAACCTTTTCTCGGTTGCATTGTTGCAACCAATTAAAAACACCAACTGGCGATTCTTACAGTCAAATCGTCGACATATATATGTCAGACCTTTTTCACTTGTTTTTTCAAATAAATCTCACATAACATGAGAACACCAAAGAACAAGAACAGAAAAAGGGACAAATAAAAATCCCGACGTCGACAATGATGAGTGTCAGAAAGCCTTCCTTACAATTAAAGAGCAGCTAGTCAAAGCTCCTGTGTTGGTACCTCCCATGGATGGTGTTCCCCTATTCATGTACCTTTCCATCAATGACAATGCCATAGGCTGCATGCTGGGACAGAAAGACGATAGAGGCCAAGAGCGAGCTATCAACTATCTCAGCAAAAGATTCAGCAGTAGTGAACACAAGTACACTCTGATTGAGAAGACTTGTTGTGCTTTAGCATGGGCTTCCATGAGGTTACAGCATTACCTCCATGGTCACACAACCCATCTTATATCCCATGTGGATCCTCTCAAGTACGTGTTCAGTAAACCCATGTTAAATTGTCAGTTGTCCAGATGGAAGTTGATCCTACAATAGTTTGACATCGTCTACGTGATGCAAAAGTCCATTAAAGATCAAGGAATTGCAGATCAACTGGCCGACGCACCTTCAGGGGATTTCAAACCCTTGGAAACATACTTCCCCAATGAAGGGGTAATGACAGTTTAGCAACACCATCAGTACAATGTATGCCAAACATGGAAGATATATTTTTATGGAGCTGTAAATATGGAAGGTTCTGGGGCTGGAACAGTTATAGTGGCCATTACGGGGGAACAGTATCCCATCGCCATCAAATTGCAATTTGTCAGCACCAACAATACAGCTGAGTATGAAGACTGTATCATGGGGTTAAAACTTTCCCAATCAATAGGCATCAGACGGTTAACTATCTTTGGAGATTCCAAATTGGTAATCAGACAAACCACTAGAATTTATCACACCAAAGAGCTACATTTGATGCCTTACCATCGGCAAGTCCTACAGATGGCTTCAGAGTTTGAAGAAATATCCTTCCTCCACATTCCTCGGAATAGGAATAACTTTTCGGATGCACTATCAACCTCAGAGTGTTAATAGATGCTCAGCTAGATGAAGACCAATGGTTACAAGATATGTATCACCAATTGTCTCTAATAGACAAAAGGAAAACCGCTGTTATCTTCCATGGTCAGTTATACCAACAAAGGATCGCCAGATCCTACAACAGGAAAGTTTGGCTATGGCAGTTTAAACAACATGACTTGGTTTTGAAGAAGATCATTGACAACCAATATCAATCCAAGGGAAAATTAGCTCCAAACTGGGAAGGCCCATTTGTTGTCAAGGAGGTGCTCTTAGATTACAGGAAATGGACGGCGATTAATTTCCACAGCTCATCAACTTAGACACCATGAAACGGTACTATGTCTGAAGTTACCATCAAGCAAACATCCTGGTTTTGGATCATCAGATCCCCAGTCAATTCAGGTTTTCTAATCCTCTCTACATATAACCTTTCTTCATACCTATCTGCCCCATCAGGGACAAACACAGTTTTCAAGCCAGCAGCCTAGTTTCAGATCAACAGATCCTTCACACAACTTTGGTTTTAAAACCCTTCACATCTTTAGGTTATCCCACCAAGGATTAAACCTTTCACACCTGCAGTTTTGTCCAACCAGGGATAAAACTTTTCACACCTGAAATTTTGTCCTACACGGGATAAGACTTTTTCCTCTGCAGTTTGTCATATACATGGGATCAAACTTTTCATTTGCAATTCATCCTGAAGATAGGGTGAACTACGTCGACTTGATCTCCCCAATACACGGGAGTACGTAGGCAGCCATTTTTATGGTTCGATCGCACCACATAAAAAAATAAAAAAAACAAACATCTCTATACCCTTTCACATACAGCGTTGAACCTCTTACACCAGGTTCGAACTATGAAGACCTGATCTCCTCTTCAATAGGAGTACGTAGGCAGCCATTTATGGTTTGGTCTTACCGTCTACAAAAACACAAAAAACTTGTCAATGGTACTGGGATCATCCTTTAATCCACCATATTTCATTGGCTTCAGACCAAAGGGATGGAACTACCTGACCTCCCCATAAATGGGAGAATCGGTGACCATCTAAGTTGCGGTTGAATCCTTAAAGAAAAACACCAATCCATAAGAGATGGAACTACCTAGGCTCCCCCGTACAAAGGAGTATCTGCGACCATCTGTGGTGCGGTTAACCTCAGAGAGGAAAGCCACACTCCTCTCCCTGATTACATACATAAACTAGTCCCAAGACACCAAAGGGTAGGGATACACATAGATCAATGATCCATTCTGAAGGTTCCTGAGACATCTCAATGTCCATCTGTCAAGGAGTTCAGAATACATCAAGATCACAAGCCCTAAAGAAACAGGCAAATATCAAGCAAGTATCAAGGCACAACTAAAAGGGAAGTGAATCAAAATATATTTCCCTGCCATATATAATATTGTTTGATATATACAATATGAACTTTACATGATAAAATGGCTAACCTAGTCTGTGCAGGAAAATATAAGCCCATCTACAAATCAGTGTAAATGCGGGCTATCAAGTTCAACATAGCATCCCTCTCAGAATAAGGAGGTAACGCTGTGAGCTCCTGCCTATGGGTATCTACACGAGCCAACAGATCCACAGCCAACTATATGGTGACACTGTGCTCATTAATATATGTGCTCATCTCTTTGATAATGCCAGTGGTAAGTGATCTCACTGTAGTACTATATGTAACGGCTACATCCCGGGCAGATATAGCAACATCCCGCTCAACAATCAGTGCACCTCTGAATGATCTAGCCTCATCCTGCTCAGCAATAGTGGTCTCTTTGAGCTAAAGCATCATCTCTCCCAATAAGAGCTGTCAACATCAAGGCCCTAGCCTGGTCTCTCTTAAATGTCATCAGATGTAGACTCTGCGCTAAATAATCTGAAGGGGGAGTCGCAGCTGAAAAGTACTAGGAGAATCAAAAAGAGCTGCTGGCAACCCAGTAAATAGCTCATCCTCAGTGGGAAAATCAACGTCCTCCACGGGCTCCCCACCATCAGAACAAATCCCTGGCTCTATGGATACAACCGCAGCCGATGCAGTCTCTGTCTCCATCCATGCAGAATACTTTGTCAAACAGCCTGGATGGCTAACAAAAAATTCAGCTCTCTCACGCTGATCCCAATAGGCATACACCCTAGATCTATCCTCTACAGATAAGTGAAAAGAAGCCAAAAGTTGACCTAATGCCCCCTCAAAAGGATGGACATCCTGAAACTGGTCAAACTGTGATATCATAGCCAGTGGGTGATAAGTGGCCATGCCCCTCAAACCAGCTAGAGAGAGATAATCCATGCCAGATGTATGAGTAATAAAGTTGTAGGGTGGACTAAGCCATGTACAGGGCAAAATGTCAAACGAATCTCTGATCCCTTCCAAGAATACCGACCAAGACATAACGTCTGTACACTCTACTGGCTGAAAGGAGTAAGACATAGCTATCTCAATGGAAAAGCAATACCCATGCCGTCGGAAAATGCCAATCGGTCTCAGGTGTGACATGAACCACACATACAACATGACCGAGCTGCCTATAAATACCCCTATAGGATGGCTGCAGCAATACGTGGTGTGTGAGACCCCGAATTTTATGAAATAAAAGTATTCAATTTTTCTATTTTGTGGAATAGTTAAATTGATAAAAGTTTAAAGTTAAGGGTGACATTTGAAAATTTTTCAAAGTAAGTGATGATGAAGTTTTGTTTTATTAGCATTATTAATGTAATAAAATGTAAAAGCTTTTTTATATAAAATGTAATACTTTTATAAAGTTATTCATTTTATTAGGCTAATAGTAAAATCTTTTTATATAAAACAGAATATTTTTATAAAGTTATCTGTTTTATTAGAAAATAATTAGAATATATTATATTTTATTATGCATAGTGTTTGTATAGTGCATGCATAGTGTTTGCATAGTAAAATCATTTTATATAAAACATAATACTTTTATAAAGTTATTCGTTTTATTAGATTATAAATAGAATATAATATATTTTATTGTAAACCAATCTGGACCGTCCGTTTAAAAGTAAATCAATCTAGACTATTCATGGATTGGTTACTATTCAGTCCATTCTTCTATAAATAGAAGCTCATTCCTTCATTATTTCTTACGAATTCACTGAAACTCTAGAGAGAGAAACTGTAGAGAGAATTCTTCTTCTATAATCTTGAGCGTATTTCTTTAGCGTTTAAGAAAGCTTTGAGCGTAGTGCAAGTTTCTTCAAGTATATCCTCACTTCTATCGTCGAGAGTACTCTTCTTTATAAGGTAATAAGAATGTAATGCCATTGGGTCGAAAGGGATAACGAGGGAATAGAACGGTGGTCTATAGTCATTGAGGTTCTCCCTAAATAGTATGGAAATAATTTTATTGAGAACTTTAGATAAGTGTGTTGTATTGTATACGTCATTTTGATATTTAATTTTGGTGAACCGAATAGGGTGATGTGAACCCAACTTTGGAAGGGTGTTTTGTCACTATCATACAAGATGTCTAATGACATACAACCTCGTGTTATCATAAGACAGGGTTGTGCACATCCACTTGCTGAGTATATCTACGAGCACTACCTATATGATCTTGGAGTTTATTTAAAATATAATTTTCACTGGAGACAAAGGGAGATAGTTATATGTCATGAGGAGACTCACCATTGGAAGGAACGTGATAGTAATCTTCTCATTTTTCTTTGCGGGCTATTGGGTCAACCAAGGATAATTCTCTAGACATATGATATCTATCATAACTTAGATTCTTGGCCTCCTATGTACGTAAGTTTCCTTGAGCACTTCCCAAAGATTTTAATTTTTAAAACAGTTTTTGAATTGTACTTTTATGTAACGTACCATTGTAAGGTTGTGGTCGAGGCACCATGAAAGTTACATACATTTGTATTAAAACTCACAGTATACTTTTCGTCGTATTTTGCACGATAGTTGTATAAATGAAGTTGTCAGTAGTGTATTTTCTGGCAACCCAAGATGGATAATGTATACCTATTTTATGGTAGGCGTCACATTTGGTATCAGAGCTTAGGGATATAGTCACTGGAAGAGATAAGAGTAATATATTTAGCTAGTTTGTGACTTACCTAAGCTGAAATTGTTTACTTGATAAGTTGACAAATTATGATATGTCAATTAACCTTTGTTTTGAAGGTATATTTTAGAATGATATCTCAAACACGGAGATGAGCAATAGGAAAATCATGATACGAGAGGAAATAATCAAGAATGTACAATCCTAAAAAGAAAGCAAAGGTATTCTCATCTCTTCAAATACCAAGTACGTAGAGTAAATTTCGAGGGCAAAATTTCATAAGGAGGGAGATTGTGAGACCCCAAATTTTATGAAATAAAAGTATTCAATTTTCTATTTTGGTGAATAGTTAAATTGATAAAAGTTTAAAGTTAAGGGTGACATTTGAAAATTTTTCAAAGTAAGTGATGATGAAATTTTGTTTTATTAGTATTATTAATGTAATAAAACAAAAAGCTTTTTATATAAAACAAAATACTTTTATAAAGTTATTACGTTTTATTAGGCTAATAGTAAAATCTTTTTATATAAAAAAGAATACTTTTATAAAGTTATCTCATTTTATTAGACAATAATTAGAATATATTATATTTTATTATGCATAGTGTTTGCATAATGCTTGCATATAGTGTTTGCATAGTAAAATCTTTTTTATATAAAATGTAATACTTTTATAAAGTTATTCGCTTTTATTAGATTATAAATAGAATATAATATATTTTATTGTAAACCAATACTGGACCGTCTGCTTAAAAAGTAAATCAATCTAGACTATTCATGGATTGGTTACTATTCAAATCCATTCTTCTATAAATAGAAGCTCATTCCTTCATTATTTCTTACTTAATTCACCAAACTCTAGAGAGAAACCAGAGAGAATTCTTCTTCTATAATCTTGAAGCGTATTTCTTTAGCGTTTAAGAAAGCTTTGAGCGTAGTGCAAGTTTCTTCAAGTATATCCCCGCCTCTATCGTTTGGAGTACTCTTCTTTATAAGGTAATAAGAATGTAGTGAATTGGCCGGGGATAACAGGGAATAGAACGGTGGTCTATAGTCATGTTGAGGTTCTCCTAAATAGTATGGAAATAATTTTATTGAGAACTTTAGATAAGTGTGTTGTATTGTATACGCCATTTGATATTTAATTTTGGTGAACCGAATAGGGGTGATGTGAACCCAACTTTGAAGGGTGTTTTGTCACTATCATACAAGATGTCTAATGACATACAACCTCGTGTTATCATAAGACAGGGTTGTGCACATCCACTTGCTGAGTATATCTACGAGCACTACCTATATGATCTTGGAGTTTATTTAAAATATAATTTTCACTTGGAGACAGTGGAGATAGTTATATGTCATGAGGAGACTCACCATTGGAAGGAACGTGATAGTAATCTTCTCATTTTTCTTTGCGGGCTATTGGGTCAACCAAGGATAATTCTCTAGACATATGATATCTATCATAACTTAGATTCTTGGCCTCCTATGTACGTAAGTTTCCTTGAGCACTTCCCAAAGATTTTAATTTTTAAAACAGTTTTTGACTGTACTTTTATGTAACGTACCATTGTAAGGTTGTGGTCGAGGCACCATGAAAGTTACATACATTTGTATTAAAACTCACAGTATACTTTTCGTCGTATTTTGCACGATAGTTGTATAAATGAAGTTGTCAGTAGTGTATTTTCTGGCAACCCAAGATGGATAATGTATACCTATTTTGCGGGCGTCACATTTGGTATCAGAGCTTAGGGATATAGTCACTGGAAGAGATAAGAGTAATATATTTAGCTAGTTTGTGACTTACCTAAGCTGAAATTGTTTACTTGATAAGTTGACAAATTATGATATGTCAATTAACCTTTGTTTTGAAGGTATATTTTAGAATGATATCTGAAACACAGGAGATGAGCAATAGGAAAATCATGATACAGAGGAAATAATCAAGAATGTACAATCCGAAAAGAAAGCAAGGTATTCTCATCTCTTCGAAATACCAAGTACGTAGGTAAATTTCGAGGGCAAAATTTCATAAGGAGGGGAGATTGTGAGACCCCAAATTTTATGAAATAAAAGTATTCAATTTTTCTATTTTGGTGAATAGTTAAATTGATAAAAGTTTAAAGTTAAGGGTGACATTTGAAAATTTTTCAAAGTAAGTGATGATGAAATTTTGTTTTATTAGTATTATTAATGTAATAAAACAGAAAAGCTTTTTATATAAAACAAAATACTTTTATAAAGTTATTCGTTTTATTAGGCTAATAGTAAAATCTTTTTATATAAAACAGAATACTTTTATAAAGTTATCTGTTTTATTAGACAATAATTAGAATATATTATATTTTATTATGCATAGTGTTTGCATAATGCTTGCATAGTGTTTGCATAGTAAAATCTTTTTATATAAAACAGAATACTTTTATAAAGTTATTCGTTTTATTAGATTATAAATAGAATATAATATATTTTATTGTAAACCAATCTGGACCGTCCGTTTAAAAGTAAATCAATCTAGACTATTCATGGATTGGTTACTATTCAGTCCATTCTTCTATAAATAGAAGCTCATTCCTTCATTATTTCTTACGAATTCACTGAAACTCTAGAGAGAGAAACTGTAGAGAGAATTCTTCTTCTATAATCTTGAGCGTACTTCTTTAGCGTTTAAGAAAGCTTTGAGCGTAGTGCAAGTTTCTTCAAGTATATCCCCGCCCTATCGTCGGAGTACTCTTCTTTATAAGGTAATAAGAATGTAGCTGGGTCGAGCGGGGATAACAGGGGAATAGAACGGTGGTCTATAGCTGTTGAGGTTCTCCCTAAATAGTATGGAAATAATTTTATTGAGAACTTTAGATAAGTGTGTTGTATTGTATACGTCATTTGATATTTAATTTTGGTGAACCGAATAGGGTGATGTGAACCCAACTTTGGAAGGGTGTTTTGTCACTATCATACAAGATGTCTAATGACATACAACCTCGTGTTATCATAAGACAGGGTTGTGCACATCCACTTGCTGAGTATATCTACGAGCACTACCTATATGATCTTGGAGTTTATTTAAAATATAATTTTCACTTGGAGACAGTGGAGATAGTTATATGTCATGAGGAGACTCACCATTGGAAGGAACATGATAGTAATCTTCTCATTTTTCTTTGCGGGCTATTGGGTCAACCAAGGATAATTCTCTCGGACATATGATATCTATCATAACTTAGATTCTTGGCCTCCCATATAACGTAAAGTTTCCTTGAGCACTTCCCAAAGATTTTAATTTTTAAAACAGCTTTTGTTGCATTTTTATGTAACGCACCATTGTAAGGTTGTGGTCGAGGCACCATGAAAGTTACATACATTTGTATTAAAACTCACAAGATACTTTTCGTCGTATTTTGCATTTATAGTTGTATAAATGAAGTTGTCAGTAGTGTATTTTCTGGAAACCCAAGATGGATGATGTATACCTATTTTGGGGGCGTCACATTTGGTATCAGAGCTTAGGGATATGGTCACTGGAAGAGATAAGAGTAATATATTTTGCTAGTTTGTGACTTACCTAAGCTGAAATTGTTTACTTGATAAGTTGACAAATTATGATATGTCAATTAACCTTTGTTTTGAAGGTATATTTTAGAATGATATCTGAAACACAGGAGATGAGCAATAGAAAAATCATGATCTGGAGGAAATAATCGTGAATGTACAATCCAAAAGAAAGCAAGGTATTCTCCTCTCTTCGAAATACCAAGTACGTAGGTAAATTTCGAGGGCAAAATTTCATAAGGAGGGGAGATTGTGAGACCCCAAATTTTATGAAATAAAAGTATTCAATTTTTCTATTTTGGTGAATAGTTAAATTGATAAAAGTTTAAAGTTAAGGGTGACATTTGAAAATTTTTCAAAGTAAGTGATGATGAAATTTTGTTTTATTAGTATTATTAATGTAATAAAACAGAAAAGCTTTTTATATAAAACAAAATACTTTTATAAAGTTATTCGTTTTATTAGGCTAATAGTAAAATCTTTTTATATAAAATGTAATACTTTTATAAAGTTATCTCTGCTTTTATTAGACAATAATTAGAATATATTATATTTTATTATGCATAGTGTTTGCATAATGCTTGCATAGTGTTTGCATAGTAAAATCTTTTTATATAAAAAATGTAATACTTTTATAAAGTTATTCGTTTTATTAGATTATAAATAGAATATATTATATTTTATTGTAAACCAATCCTGGACCGTCTGCTTAAAAGTAAATCAATCTAGAATGTTCATGGATTGGTTACTTTATTCATTCCATTCTTTTATAAATAGAAGCTTATTCCTTCATTATTTCTTACTTAATTCAATTGAAACTCTAGAGAGAAACTGTAGAGAATTCTTCTTCTATAATCTTGAGCGTATTTCTTTAGCGTTTAAGAAAGCTTTGAGCGTAGTGCAAGTTTCTTCAAGTATATCCCCGCCCTATCGTCGGAGTACTCTTCTTTATAAGGTAATAAGAATGTAGCTGGGTCGAGCGGGGATAACAGGGGAATAGAATGGTGGTCTATAGCTGTTGAGGTTCTCCCTAAATAGTATGGAAATAATTTTATTGAGAACTTTAGATAAGTGTGTTGTATTGTATCGCTATTTGATATTTAATTTTGGTGAACCGAATAGGGTGAAGCGAACCCAACTTTGGAAGGGTGTTTTGTCACTATCATACAAGATGTCTAATGACATACAACCTCGTGTTATTATAAGATGTATTGTGCACATCCACTTGCTGAGTATATCTACGAGCACTACCTATATGATCTTGTAGTTTATTTAAAATATAATTTTCACTTAGAGACAGTGGAGATAGTTATATGTAAAGAGAAAACTCACCATTGGAAGGAACATGATAGTAATCTTCTAGTTTTTCTTTGCGGTCTATTGGGTCAACCAAGGATAATTCTCTAGACATATGATATCTATCATAACTTAGATTCTTGGCCTCCTATGTACGTAAGTTTCCTTGAGCACTTCTCAAAGATTTTAATTTTTAAAACAGTTTTTTACTGTACTTTTATGTAACGTACCATTGTAAGGTTGTGGTCGAGGCACCATGAAAGTTACATACATTTGTATTAAAACTCACAGTATACTTTTCGTCGTATTTTGCACGATAGTTGTATAAATGAAGTTGTCAGTAGTGTATTTTCTGGCAACCCAAGATGGATGATGTATACCTATTTTGGGGGCGTCACATTTAGTATCAGAGCTTAGGGATATGGTCACTGGAAGAGATAAGAGTCTAGAACTAAGAGGGGAGAGAAGAGTAATATATTTTGCTAGTGTGTGACTTACCTAAGCTGAAATTGTTTACTTGATAAGTTGACAAATTATGAATTGTCAATTAACCTTTGTTTTGAAGGTATATTTTAGAATGATATCTGAAACACAGGAGATGAGCAATAGGAAAATCATGATACAGAGGAAATAATCAAGAATGTACAATCCGAAAAGAAAGCAAGGTATTCTCATCTCTTCAAATACCAAGTACGAGGTAAATTTCGAGGCAAAATTTCATAAGGAGGAGGGAGATTGTGAGACACCAAATTTTATGAAATAAAAGTATTCAATTTTTCTATTTTGGTGAATAATTAAATTGATAAAAGTTTAAAGTTAAGGGTGACATTTGAAAATTTTTCAAAGTAAGTGATGATGAAATTTTGTTTTATTAGTATTATTAATGTAAGAAAACAGAAAAGCTTTTTATATAAAACAAAATACTTTTATAAAGTTATTCGTTTTATTAGGCTAATAGTAAAATCTTTTTATATAAAACAGAATACTTTTATAAAGTTATCTGTTTTATTAGACAATAATTAGAATATAGTATATTTTATTATGCATAGTGTTTGCATAATGCTTGCATAGTGTTTGCATAGTAAAATCTTTTTATATAAAACAGAATACTTTTATAAAGTTATTCATTTTATTAGATTATAAATAGAATATATTATATTTTATTGTAAACCAATCTGGACTGTCCGTTTAAAAGTAATTCAATCTAGAATGTTCATGGATTGGTTACTATTCATTCCATTCTTTTATAAATAGAAGCTTATTCCTTCATTATTTCTTACGAATTCAATTGAAACTCTAGAGAGAAAACCGTAGAGAATTCTTCTTCTATAATCTTGAGCGTATTTCTTTAGCGTTTAAGAAAGCTTTGAGCGTGGCAGGTGCAAGTTTTTCAAGTATATCCCTCGCCCTATCGCTTCGAGTACTCTTCTTTATAAGGTAATAAGAATGTAGCTGGGTCGAGCGGGGATAACAGGGGAATAGAATGATGGTCTATAGCTGTTGAGGTTCTCCCTAAATAGTATGGAAATAATTATATTGAGAACTTTAGATAAGTGTGTTGTATTGTATACGTCATTTGATATTTAATTTTGGTGAACCGAATAGGGTGAGGCGAACCCAACTTTGGAAGGGTGTTTTGTCACTATCATACAAGATGTCTAATGACATACAACCTCGTGTTATTATAAGACAGGGTTGTGCACATCCACTTGCTGAGTATATCACCGAGCACTACCTATATGATCTTGTAGTTTATTTAAAATATAATTTTCACTTAGAGACAGTGGAGATAGTTATATGTAAAGAGAAAACTCACCATTGGAAGGAACATGATAGTAATCTTCTAGTTTTTCTTTGCGGTCTATTGGGTCAACCAAGGATAATTCTCTAGACATATGATATCTATCATAACTTAGATTCTTGGCCTCCTATGTACGTAAGTTTCCTTGAGCACTTCCCAAAGATTTTAATTTTTAAAACAGTTTTTTACTGTACTTTTATGTAACGTACCATTGTAAGGTTGTGGTCGAGGCACCATGAAAGTTACATACATTTGTATTAAAACTCACAGTATACTTTTCGTCGTATTTTGCACGATAGTTGTATAAATGAAGTTGTCGAGAGTATTATTTTCTGCAAACCCAAGATGGATGATGTATACCTATTTTGGGGCGCCACATTTAGTATCAAAGCTTAGGGATATGGTCATTGGAAGAGATAAGAGTCTAGAACTAAGAGGGAGAGAAGAGTAATATATTTTGCTAGTGTGACTTACCTAAGTTTTGAATTGTTTACTTGATAAGTTGACAAATTATGATATGTCAATTAACCTTTGTTTTGAAGGTATATTTTAGAATGATATCTGAAACACAGGAGATGAGCAATAGGAAAATCATGATACAGAGGAAATAATCAGGAATGTACAATCCGAAAAGAAAGCAAGGTATTCTCATCTCTTCGAAATACCAAGTACGTAGGTAAATTTCGAGGGCAAAATTTCATAAGGAGGGGAGATTGTGAGACCCCAAATTTTATGAAATAAAAGTATTCAATTTTTCTATTTTGGTGAATAGTTAAATTGATAAAAGTTTAAAGCTAAGGGTGACATTTGAAAATTTTTCAAAGTAAATGATGATGAAATTTTGTTTTATTAGTATTATTAATGTAATAAAATGTAAAAGCTTTTTATATAAAACAAAAATACTTTTATAAAGTTATTCGCTTTTATTAGGCTAATAGTAAAATCTTTTTATATAAAATGTAATACTTTTATAAAGTTATCTCATTTTATTAGACAATAATTAGAATATATTATATTTTATTATGCATAGTGTTTGCATAATGCTTGCATAGTGTTTGCAGATAGTAAAATCTTTTTATATAAAATGTAATACTTTTATAAAGTTATTCGCTTTTATTAGATTATAAATAGAATATATTATATTTTATTATAAACCAATCTGGACCGTCTGCTTTAAAGTAAATCAATCTAGAATGTTCATGGATTGGTTACTATTCATTCCATTCTTTTATAAATAGAAGCTTATTCCTTCATTATTTCTTACGAATTCACTGAAACTCTAGAGAGAGAAACTGTAGAGAGAATTCTTCTTCTATAATCTTGAGCGTATTTCTTTAGCGTTTAAGAAAGCTTTGAGCGTAGTGCAAGTTTCTTCAAGTATATCCCCGCCTATCGGTCGAGTACTCTTCTTTATAAGGTAATAAGAATGTAGGTTGGGTCGAGGCGGGGATAACAGGGAATAGAATGATGGTCTATAGCTGTTGAGGTTCTCCCTAAATAGTATGGAAATAATTATATTGAGAACTTTAGATAAGTGTGTTGTATTGTATACGTCATTTGATATTTAATTTTGGTGAACCGAATAGGGTGAGGCGAACCCAACTTTGGAAGGGTGTTTTGTCACTATCATACAAGATGTCTAATGACATACAACCTCGTGTTATTATAAGACAGGGTTGTGCACATCCACTTCTGTGAGTATATCACCGAAAGCACTACCTATATGATCTTGTAGTTTATTTAAAATATAATTTTCACTTAGAGACAGTGGAGATAGTTATATGTAAAGAGAAAACTCACCATTGGAAGGAACATGATAGTAATCTTCTAGTTTTTCTTTGCGGTCTATTGGGTCAACCAAGGATAATTCTCTAGACATATGATATCTATCATAACTTAGATTCTTGGCCTCCTATGTACGTAAGTTTCCTTGAGCACTTCCCAAAGATTTTAATTTTTAAAACAGTTTTTTACTGTACTTTTATGTAACGTACCATTGTAAGGTTGTGGTCGAGGAACCATGAAAGTTACATACATTTGTATTAAAACTCACAGTATACTTTTCGTCGTATTTTGCACGATAGTTGTATAAATGAAGTTGTCAGTAGTGTATTTTCTGGCAACCCAAGATGGATGATGTATACCTATTTTGGGGGCGTCACATTTAGTATCAAAGCTTAGGGATATGGTCATTGGAAGAGATAAGAGTCTAGAACTAAGAGGGGAGAGAAGAGTAATATATTTTGCTAGTGTGTGACTTACCTAAGCTGAAATTGTTTACTTGATAAGTTGACAAATTATGATATGTCAATTAACCTTTGTTTTGAAGGTATATTTTAGAATGATATCTGAAACACAGGAGATGAGCAATAGGAAAATCATGATACAGAGGAAATAATCAGGAATGTACAATCCGAAAAGAAAGCAAGGTATTCTCATCTCTTCGAAATACCAAGTACGTAGGTAAATTTCGAGGGCAAAATTTCATAAGGAGGGGAGATTGTGAGACCCCAAATTTTATGAAATAAAAGTATTCAATTTTTCTATTTTGGTGAATAGTTAAATTGATAAAAGTTTAAAGTTAAGGGTGACATTTGAAAATTTTTCAAAGTAAGTGATGATGAAATTTTGTTTTATTAGTATTATTAATGTAATAAAACAGAAAAGCTTTTATATAAAACAAAATACTTTTATAAAGTTATTCGTTTTATTAGGCTAATAGTAAAATCTTTTTATATAAAACAGAATACTTTTATAAAGTTATCTGTTTTATTAGACAATAATTAGAATATATTATATTTTATTATGCATAGTGTTTGCATAATGCTTGCATAGTGTTTGCATAGTAAAATCTTTTTATATAAAAATGTAATACTTTTATAAAGTTATTCGCTTTTATTAGATTATAAATAGAATATATTATATTTTATTGTAAACCAATCTGATCGTCTGCTTTAAAAGTAAATCAATCTAGAATGTTCATGGATTGGTTACTATTCATTCCATTCTTTTATAAATAGAAGCTTATTCCTTCATTATTTCTTACGAATTCACTGAAACTCTAAAGAGAGAAACTGTAGAGAGAATTCTTCTTCTATAATCTTGAGTATTATTTCTTTAGCGTTTAAGAAAGCTTTGAAGCGTAGTGCAAGAAGTCTTCAAGTATATCCCCGCCTCTATCGTTGAGTACTCTTCTTTATAAGGTAATAAGAATGTAAATTTGTCGAGCGGTGGATAACAGGGAATGAATGATGGTCTATAGTCATTGAGGTTCTCCTAAATAGTATGGAAATAATTTTATTGAGAACTTTAGATAAGTGTGTCAGATTGTATCGCCATTTGATATTTAATTTTGGTGAACCGAATAGGTGAGGCGAACCCAACTTTGGAAGGGTGTTTTGTCACTATCATACAAGATGTCAAATGACATACAACCTCGTGTTATTATAAGACAGTGGTTATGCACATCCACTTGCCGAGTATATCACCAAAACACTACCTATATGATCTTGTAGTTTATTTAAAATATAATTTTCACTTAGAGACAAGTGGAGATAGTTATATGTAAAGAGAAAACTCACCATTGGAAGGAACATGATAGTAATCTTCTAGTTTTTCTTTACGGTCTATTGGGTCAACCAAGGATAATTTCTCAGACATATGATATCTATCATAACTTAGATTCTTGGCCTCCTATGCGTACGTAAGTTTCCTTGAGCACTTCCCAAAGATTTTAATTTTTAAAAACAGTTTTTTACTTGTACTTTTATGTAACGTACCATTGTAAGGTTGTGGTGAGGCACCATGAAAGTTACATACATTTGTATTAAAACTCACAAGATACTTTTTCGTCAGATTTTGCACGATAGTTGTATAAATGAAGTTGTCGAGAGTGTATTTTACGCAACCCAAGATGGATGATGTATACCTATTTTGGGGGCGCCACATTTGGTATCGTAGCTTAGGATATGGTCACCGGAAGAGATACGAGTAATATATTTTGCTAGTTTGTGACTTACCTAAGTTTGAAATTGTTTACTTGATAAGTTGACAAATTATGATATGTCAATTAACCTTTGTTTTGAAGGTATATTTTAGAATGATATCCCGAAACATGGGAGATGAGCAATAGGAAAATCATGATACGTAGGAAATAATCGTGAATGTACAATCCGAAAAGAAAGCAAGGTATTCTCATCTCTTCAAAATACCAAGTCGTAGGTAAATTTCGAGGGCAAAATTTCATAAGGAGGGAGATTGTGAGACCCCAAATTTTATGAAATAAAAGTATTCAATTTTTCTATTTTGGTGAATAGTTAAATTAATAAAAGTTTAAAGTTAAGGGTGACATTTGAAAATTTTTCAAAGTAAGTGATGATGAAATTTTGTTTTATTAGTATTATTAATGTAATAAAACAGAAAAAGCTTTTATATAAAACAAAATACTTTTATAAAGTTATTCGCTTTATTAGGCTAATAGTAAAATCTTTTTATATAAAATGTAATACTTTTATAAAGTTATCTGTTTTATTAGACAATAATTAGAATATATTATATTTTATTATGCATAGTGTTTGCATAATGCTTGCATAGTGTTTGCATAGTAAAATCTTTTTATATAAAACAGAATACTTTTATAAAGTTATTCGTTTTATTAGATTATAAATAGAATATATTATATTTTATTGTAAACCAATCTGGACTGTCCGTTTAAAAGTAAATCAATCTAGAATGTTCATGGATTGGTTACTATTCATTCCATTCTTTTATAAATAGAAGCTTATTCCTTCATTATTTCTTACGAATTCACTGAAACTCTAAAGAGAGAAACTGTAGAGAGAATTCTTCTTCTATAATCTTGAGCGTATTTCTTTAGCGTTTAAGAAAGCTTTGAGCGTAGTGCAAGTTTCTTCAAGTATATCCCCGCCCTATCGTCGGAGTACTCTTCTTTATAAGGTAATAAGAATGTAGCTGGGTCGAGCGGGGATAACAGGGGAATAGAATGATGGTCTATAGCTGTTGAGGTTCTCCCTAAATAGTATGGAAATAATTATATTGAGAACTTTAGATAAGTGTGTTGTATTGTATACGTCATTTGATATTTAATTTTGGTGAACCGAATAGGGTGAGGCGAACCCAACTTTGGAAGGGTGTTTTGTCACTATCATACAAGATGTCTAATGACATACAACCTCGTGTTATTATAAGACAGGGTTGTGCACATCCACTTGCTGAGTATATCACCGAGCACTACCTATATGATCTTGTAGTTTATTTAAAATATAATTTTCACTTAGAGACAGTGGAGATAGTTATATGTAAAGAGAAAACTCACCATTGGAAGGAACATGATAGTAATCTTCTAGTTTTTCTTTGCGGTCTATTGGGTCAACCAAGGATAATTCTCTAGACATATGATATCTATCATAACTTAGATTCTTGGCCTCCTATGTACGTAAGTTTCCTTGAGCACTTCCCAAAGATTTTAATTTTTAAAACAGTTTTTTACTGTACTTTTATGTAACGTACCATTGTAAGGTTGTGGTCGAGGAACCATGAAAGTTACATACATTTGTATTAAAACTCACAAAGATACTTTTCACGATATTTTGCACGATAGTTGTATAAATGAAGTTGTCAGTAGTGTATTTTCTGGCAACCCAAGATGGATGATGTATACCTATTTTGGGGGCGTCACATTTAGTATCAAAGCTTAGGGATATGGTCATTGGAAGAGATAAGAGTCTAGAACTAAGAGGGGAGAGAAGAGTAATATATTTTGCTAGTGTGTGACTTACCTAAGCTGAAATTGTTTACTTGATAAGTTGACAAATTATGATATGTCAATTAACCTTTGTTTTGAAGGTATATTTTAGAATGATATCTCAAACATGCGTGGAGATGAGCAATAGGAAAATCATGATACAGAGAGGAAATAATCGTGAATGTACAATCCGAAAAGAAAGCAAGGTATTCTCATCTCTTCAAATACCAAGTACGTAGGTAAATTTCGAGGGCAAAATTTCATAAGGAGGGAGATTGTGAGACCCCAAATTTTATGAAATAAAAGTATTCAATTTTTCTATTTTGGTGAATAGTTAAATTGATAAAAGTTTAAAGTTAAGGGTGACATTTGAAAATTTTTCAAAGTAAGTGATGATGAAATTTTGTTTTATTAGTATTATTAATGTAATAAAATGTAAAAGCTTTTTATATAAAACAAAATACTTTTATAAAGTTATTCGCTTTTATTAGGCTAATAGTAAAATCTTTTTATATAAAATGTAATACTTTTATAAAGTTATACTGCTTTTATTAGACAATAATTAGAATATATTATATTTTATTATGCATAGTGTTTGCATAATGCTTGCATAGTGTTTGCATAGTAAAATCTTTTTATATAAAAATGTAATACTTTTATAAAGTTATTCGCTTTATTAGATTATAAATAGAATATATTATATTTTATTGTAAACCAATCTGAATTTGTCTGCTTAAAAGTAAATCAATCTAGAATGTTCATAGATTGGTTACTATTCATTCCATTCTTTTATAAATAGAAGCTTATTCCTTCATTATTTCTTACGAATTCACCGAAACTCTAAAGAGAGAAACCGAGAGAAATTCTTCTTCTATAATCTTGAGCGTATTTCTTTAGCGCTTAAGAAAGCTTTGAGCGTAGTGCAAGTTTTCTTCAAGTATATCCCCGCCTCTATCGCTTCTGAGTACTCTTCTTTATAAGGTAATAAGAATGTAAATTTTGGGTCGAAAGCGGGGATAATGAGGGAATTGAATCTTTGTCTATAGTCATTGAGGTTCTCCCTAAATAGTATGGAAATAATTTTATTGAGAACTTTAGATAAGTGTGTTGTATTGTATACGTCATTTGATATTTAATTTTGGTGAACCGAATAGGGTGAGGCGAACCCAACTTTGGAAGGGTGTTTTGTCACTATCATACAAGATGTCAAATGACATACAACCTCGTGTTATTATAAAGACGTATTTGTGCACATCCACTTGCTGAGTATATCACCGAGCACTACCTATATGATCTTGTAGTTTATTTAAAATATAATTTTCACTTAGAGACAGTGGAGATAGTTATATGTAAAGAGAAAACTCACCATTGGAAGGAACATGATAGTAATCTTCTAGTTTTTCTTTGCGGTCTATTGGGTCAACCAAGGATAATTCTCTAGACATATGATATCTATCATAACTTAGATTCTTGGCCTCCTATGTACGTAAGTTTCCTTGAGCACTTCCCAAAGATTTTAATTTTTAAAACAGTTTTTTACTGTACTTTTATGTAACGTACCATTGTAAGGTTGTGGTCGAGGCACCATGAAAGTTACATACATTTGTATTAAAACTCACAAAGATACTTTTCGTCAGATTTTTGCACGATAGTTGTATAAATGAAGTTGTCAGTAGTGTATTTTCTGGCAACCCAAGATGGATGATGTATACCTATTTTGGGGGCGTCACATTTGGTATCAGAGCTTAGGGATATGGTCACTGGAAGAGATACGAGTAATATATTTTGCTAGTTTGTGACTTACCTAAGCTGAAATTGTTTACTTGATAAGTTGACAAATTATGATATGTCAATTAACCTTTGTTTTGAAGGTATATTTTAGAATGATATCTGAAACACAGGAGATGAGCAATAGGAAAATCATGATACAGAGGAAATAATCAGGAATGTACAATCCGAAAAGAAAGCAAGGTATTCTCATCTCTTCGAAATACCAAGTACGTAGGTAAATTTCGAGGGCAAAATTTCATAAGGAGGGAGATCAGGAGACCCCAAATTTTATGAAATAAAAGTATTCAATTTTTCTATTTTGGTGAATAGTTAAATTAATAAAAGTTTAAAGTTAAAGGGTGACATTTGAAAATTTTTCAAAGTAAGTGATGATGAAATTTTGTTTTATTAGTATTATTAATGTAATAAAAGCAGAAAAGCTTTTTATATAAAACAAAATACTTTTTATAAAGTTATTCGCTTTATTAGGCTAATAAGAAAATCTTTTATATATAAAATGTAATACTTTTATAAAGTTATCGCTTTTATTGAAGAAATAATTAGAATATATTATATTTTATTATGCATAGTGTTTGCATAATGCTTGCATAGTGTTTGCATAGTAAAATCTTTTTTTATATAAAATGTAATACTTTTATAAAGTTATTCGCTTTATTAGATTATAAATAGAATATATTATATTTTATTGTAAACCAATCTGATTGTCTGCTTAAAAGTAAATCAATCTAGAATGTTCATGGATTGGTTACTATTCATTCCATTCTTTATAAATAGAAGCTTATTCCTTCATTATTTCTTACGAATTCAATTGAAACTCTAAAGAGAGAAACCGTAGAGAAATTCTTCTTCTATAATCTTGAAAGCGATTTCTTTTGCGCTTTAAGAAAGCTTTGAGCGTAGTGTTAAGTTTCTTCAAGTATATCCCCGCCCTATCGTCGGAGTACTCTTCTTTATAAGGTAATAAGAATGTAGCTGGGTCGAGCGGGGATAACAGGGGAATTGAATGATGGTCTATAGCTGTTGAGGTTCTCCCTAAATAGTATGGAAATAATTTTATTGAGAACTTTAGATAAGTGTGTTGTATTGTATACGTCATTTGATATTTAATTTTGGTGAACCGAATAGGGTGAGGCGAACCCAACTTTGGAAGGGTGTTTTGTCACTATCATACAAGATGTCTAATGACATACAACCTCGTGTTATTATAAGACAGGGTTGTGCACATCCACTTGGCCGAGTATATCTACGAGCACTACCTATATGATCTTGTAGTTTATTTAAAATATAATTTTCACTTAGAGACAATTGGAGATAGTTATATGTAAAGAGAAAACTCACCATTGGAAGGAACATGATAGTAATCTTCTAGTTTTTCTTTATGGTCTATTGGGTCAACCAAGGATAATTCTCTGTACATATGATATCTATCATAACTTAGATTCTCGGCCTCCTATGTACGTAAGTTTCCTTGAGCACTTCCCAAAGATTTTAATTTTTAAAACAGTTTTTACTTGTACTTTTATGTAACGCACCATTGTAAGGTTGTGGTCGAGGCACCATGAAAGTTACATACATTTGTATTAAAACTCACAAAGATACTTTTCGTCAGATTTTGCAGGATAGTTGTATAAATGAAGTTGTCGATAGTGTATTTTCCGGCAACCCAAGATGGATGATGTATACCTATTTTGGGGCGCTACATTTAGTATCGTAGCTTAGGGATATGGTCACCGGAAGAGATAAGAGTCTAGAACTAAGAGGGAGAGAAGAGTAATATATTTTGCTAGTGTGTGACTTACCTAAGTGAAATTGTTTACTTGATAAGTTGACAAATTATGATATGTCAATTAACCTTTGTTTTGAAGGTATATTTTAGAATGATATCTCAAAACACGAGGAGATGAGCAATAGGAAAATCATGATACGAGAGGAAATAATCGAAATGTACAATCCAAAAAGATAGCAAGGTATTCTCATCTCTTCAAATACCAAGTAACGTAGAGTAAATTTCGAGGCAAAATTTCATAAGGAGGGAGAGATTGTGAGACCCCAAATTTTATGAAATAAAAGTATTCAATTTTCTATTTTGGTGAATAGTTAAATTGATAAAAGTTTAAAGTTAAGGGTGACATTTGAAAATTTTTCAAAGTAAGTGATGATGAAATTTTGTTTTATTAGTATTATTAATGTAATAAAATGTAAAAGCTTTTATATAAAACAAAATACTTTTATAAAGTTATTCGTTTTATTAGGCTAATAGTAAAATCTTTTTATATAAAATGTAATACTTTTATAAAGTTATCTGTTTATTAGACAATAATTAGAATATATTATATTTTATTATGCATAGTGTTTGCATAATGCTTGCATAGTGTTTGCATAGTAAAATCTTTTTATATAAAATGAATACTTTTATAAAGTTATTCGTTTTATTAGATTATAAATAGAATATATTATATTTTATTGTAAACCAATACTGAATTTGTCTGCTTAAAAGTAAATCAATCTAGAATGTTCATGGATTGGTTACTATTCATTCCATTCTTTATAAATGAAGCTTATTCCTTCATTATTTCTTACGAATTCAATTGAAACTCTAGAGAGAAACCCAGAGAGAATTCTTCTTCTATAATCTTGAGCGTATTTCTTTAGCGTTTAAGAAAGCTTTGAAGCGTGGTGCAAGTTTCTTCAAGTATATCCCCGCCTCTATCGTTTGAAAGTACTCTTCTTTATAAGGTAATAAGAATGTAGTTTGGTTTGAGCGGGGGATAACAGGGAATAGAATGGTGGTCTATAAATTTGTTGAGGTTCTCCCTAAATAGTATGGAAATAATTTTATTGAGAACTTTAGATAAGTGTGTTGTATTGTATACGTCATTTGATATTTAATTTTGGTGAACCGAATAGGGTGAGGCGAACCCAACTTTGGAAGGGTGTTTTGTCACTATCATACAAGATGTCTAATGACATACAACCTCGTGTTATTATAAGACAGGGTTGTGCACATCCACTTGCTGAGTATATCTACGAGCACTACCTATATGATCTTGTAGTTTATTTAAAATATAATTTTCACTTAGAGACAGTGGAGATAGTTATATGTAAAGAGAAAACTCACCATTGGAAGGAACATGATAGTAATCTTCTAGTTTTTCTTTGCGGTCTATTGGGTCAACCAAGGATAATTCTCTAGACATATGATATCTATCATAACTTAGATTCTTGGCCTCCTATGTACGTAAGTTTCCTTGAGCACTTCCCAAAGATTTTAATTTTTAAAACAGCTTTTTTCATCGTACTTTTATGTAACGTACCATTGTAAGGTTGTGGTTAGAGGCACCATGAAAGTTACATACATTTGTATTAAAACTCACAAGATACTTTTCGTCAGATTTTGCACGATAGTTGTATAAATGAAGTTGTCGGTGAGTGTATTTTCTGGCAACCCAAGATGGATGGTGTATACCTATTTTGGGGGCGTCACATTTAGTATCAGAGCTTAGGGATATGGTCACTGGAAGAGATAAGAGTCTAGAACTAAGAGGGGAGAGAAGAGTAATATATTTTGCTAGTGTGTGACTTACCTAAGCTGAAATTGTTTACTTGATAAGTTGACAAATTATGATATGTCAATTAACCTTTGTTTTGAAGGTATATTTTAGAATGATATCTGAAACACAGGAGATGAGCAATAGGAAAATCATGATACAAAGGAAATAATCAGGAATGTACAATCCGAAAAGAAAGCAAGGTATTCTCATCTCTTCGAAATACCAAGTACGTAGGTAAATTTCGAGGGCAAAATTTCATAAGGAGGGGAGATTGTGAGACCCCAAATTTTATGAAATAAAAGTATTCAATTTTTCTATTTTGGTGAATAGTTAAATTGATAAAAGTTTAAAGTTAAGGGTGACATTTGAAAATTTTTCAAAGTAAGTGATGATGAAATTTTGTTTTATTAGTATTATTAATGTAATAAAAAAACGAAAAGCTTTTATATAAAACAAAATACTTTTATAAAGTTATTCGTTTTATTAGGCTAATAGTAAAATCTTTTTATATAAAAGCGTAATACTTTTATAAAGTTATCTGCTTTATTAGACAATAATTAGAATGTATTATATTTTATTATGCATAGTGTTTGCATAATGCTTGCATAGTGTTTGCATAGTAAAATCTTTTTTATATAAAAATGCAATACTTTTATAAAGTTATTCGTTTTATTAGATTATAAATAGAATATATTATATTTTATTGTAAACCAATCCAATTTGTCTAGTTTAAAAGTAAATCAATCTAGAATGTTCATGGATTGGTTACTATTCATTCCATTCTTTTATAAATAAAGCTTATTCCTTCATTATTTCTTACGAATTCACCGAAACTCTAAAGAGAGAAACTGAGAGAATTCTTCTTCTATAATCTTGGCGTATTTCTTTAGCGTTTAAGAAAGCTTTGAGTAGTAGTGCAAGTTTTCTTCAAGTATATCCCCCCTCTATCGTCTGAGTACTCTTCTTTATAAGGTAATAAGAATGTATGGCAAATCGAGCGGGATAACAGGGAATAGAATGGTGGTCTATAGGTTTGTTGAGGTTCTCCTAAATAGTATGGAAATAATTTTATTGAGAACTTTAGATAAGTGTGTTGTATTGTATACGTCATTTGATATTTAATTTTGGTGAACCAAATAGGGTGAGGCGAACCCAACTTTGGAAGGATGTTTTGTCACTATCATACAAGATGTCTAATGACATACAACCTCGTGTTATTATAAGACAGGGTTGTGCACATCCACTTGCTGAGTATATCTACGAGCACTACCTATATGATCTTGTAGTTTATTTAAAATATAATTTTCACTTAGAGGCAGTTGGAGATAGTTATATGTAAAGAGAAAAACTCACCATTGGAAGGAACATGATAGTAATCTTCTAGTTTTTCTTTGCGGTCTATTGGGTCAACCAAGGATAATTCTCTAGACATATGATATCTATCATAACTTAGATTCTTGGCCTCCTATGTACGTATGTTTCCTTGAGCACTTCCCAAAGATTTTAATTTTTAAAACAGTTTTTGATTGTACTTTTATGTAACGTACCATTGTAAGGTTGTGGTCGAGGCACCATGAGAGTTACATACATTTGTATTAAAACTCACAGTATACTTGTCATCGTATTTTGCACGACAGTTGTATAAATGAAGTTGTCAGTAGTGTATTTTCTGGCGACCCAAGATGGGTGATGTATACCTATTTTGGGGGCGTCACATGGTGGATCTCAATGTCTCTATCATAATTATCGGGACAATGGTATGACCCTCCCTGAGAGCTCTCACTGCCATGACAACTCCAATGTCTAGCTCATCCATATACAGTGGCATATACATGTAAGCTACTACGCACATTTTGACAACTCGAGAATTTAGACAATTTATTAAAATCTTAAATGATTGAGTTAAGGTCAAATATTAGACCTAGAGAGAAAATAAGTGTATGTGTTTGATGTTATTAGGATGGAATTCTGAGGATTTCAAATTCTATGAAGGATTTAGGTGAATTATTCAGAATTAAGTTTATATGTGTTTATGTTCTGTGTATATGGTTTTATATGTGTTCAAAATGTGGTTAAGGGTCAAGGGTTGACCAGATAAATTATATCTGTGTCAAACCCTAAGTATATATTAAGAACGACAACGTTCAGTAGAAAACCCTAACATCTGATAAGAAAACCTAGAAATCGGTTCTGGAAACCCTAGTTTCAGTTTCGGGAGTCCGAAACTCTAATTCGGATATTAAAAACCCTAGATTAGGAATGCAATGCTATACATAAGGTTTAATGTTATTAATTATAAATTAATTAGGGAAAACCCTAATGAATTACTGAAAACCCTATTTGAGTATTAGACAACCCTAATACCATATCTGAAAATCCTAATTTTAGATTTCGAATATTTGAAACCCTAATCTGGGAATATAACGGAGAATTATAATGCTCAAGTGATTTAAATTATAAGCTTAATAGGGTAAAGCTTAATTATTTAGAAAACCCTAATTTCTAAAATTTGAACCCTAATTATTCTGTTTGAAACCCTAAATCGGGATATTAAAACCCTAAATGGGAAGCTTGAAGATAAGTATAGAGTTTCTATGTTATTAATTGTAAGTATAATTAGGGATAACCCTATTGATTTATTTGAAAAGCCCTAATTTCTAATGTAGGAAACCCTAACATGCAATTAGAGAAAACCTAATTATTAGCTTATAAAGTGTAATATTAATTAGGAAGCTTTAACCCAAATTAGCAAGCTTGAATAAGATTAGTAAGCTTACTATAATTAGGGAACCCTAAGCAAAGAAACTAAGATTTCCATATTTGCCCTTAATACACAACTCTAGATTTAGAGCTTATGAAACCCTAGGGTCAAACCCTAAGGGTTAAAACCTAATAGGTGTGAGAAGTTACCAAAGTACCATGCACTTTATGAGCCAAATGACCAAAATGCCCTTTTAGCATTATTTAATAAGATAACTTGTGTAGGTTGCCATAACTTTAGTTGGTGACCAACCTTTGCTAGGCATGTGGTCTATGTGCTAGCCTTTAATCACCAACCATCAACCATCTAGCATCCTATAAATACATTGGACCTAAGATCAAAGTTCGAAAGTAAGCAAAATTCACTTACTTTACTTTTTCAAGCTAGCCAAACCTTCTCTCTCTCTCCCATCCGAAATTGTAGAGTGAGAGTGACTAATAAGCTAAGCCAAGATCATGTGTTAGCTTGCCAAGATCAAACACCAAAGATCGATTCAAAATTGAGCATTTATGAGGTATAAACCCTAATTCTAGAAATCCTTAGATCTCATTGTTAGATGTTATGATTTTATGTTTAAATGTGTAGTATGTTGTATATATTAGTGATCTGGGATGTAATATCACAGATCCATAACACTTAGATGCTCGAAATTGATGTTTTTAGAAATCTGGAAATCTGGGAAAAGGTGGCCTGACAGCCGAATGTCAGAGCCCATAGATTCATGTGTTAGTTGTTTGTTGTGTTTTATGTTATAGATCTGTTCTCTGTTATATGGTCTTTACACTAGAACGGGAAAGAAGCCTAGATGATGTCTAGATCAGAAGTTACAAGCGGTCAAAGTCCGTTGACCAAACACAAAACCATTTTTTGGGCAGCCCAGATTTTTAGATCTCGCCTGACAGTGATTTTCAAGGCCATGGATCTAGTTGTTGTTTACTTGTTTGGTCATGTTGTTTCTTTAGGGTTGTAGACTGACATCTAGAGAACATATGTATGTCTTCAGATCACCTTGATTAACAACAGAATCGTAGATAATCACGGTCAAACAACCGTTGACCACCAGTCTTGAACAAAATCTGGAAAAACCCAGAAATCGTGAAGAACAGTCTTGACTCCTAGTTTGACCGGTCCAGATCTCTCAGTTCTGATGTTGTTATGTTGATGTAGTGTAATAAAATTGTACCCTGTCATGTGTTCTACAAGATGCAACCACTAGATCACACCAAACGAGCCCAGAATGCTAAGCTTCAAGGCTTCAAACTAGCACCCTCACACTGCTCAAGTTTCTGGAAAACCCTAGAACTCAAGAAAGCTTCTGACAAGCATTTTGATCAATTATATCTTACTGTTGTGATAAGATTTGGCAATAATTCTTCTTTGATGTTGTAGAGCTACATTAGTACTATAGTTAGAACCAAATTGAAAGCCCAGAAGTGTTATAACCAAAATATTTCATTCGGTCAAACTACCCATCTCACTTTCTCTGTTATGAAATGGGTTTGAGATGAAGAACACCTATAATGACAGTTACTGTCGCTATAGGCCCTTTAAATGACGCTTATTTTCTAAAAATAGATTATTTTATTTAATAAATAGAAAAAAAAAATGGTTTTAATTATTAAAAATACATTATAAATTCTCAAAAATTATTTTAAAGCCCGAAAAATAGTTTTTAATTATTTAGAGTATATTTCAAAATATTTAATATTTTTGGAATATAAATGGTATTTATTTATTTAATTATAATATTAGATAAATTATTTTAAAATGGTTTTAAGTTATTTTTATGACTTTTGATATTTTGTGATGAATTTCATTAATATTTATTATTAATGGTAATTAGTTTATTTAATAAATATATTATATAAATTATGGAAAAATAGAATTAATGATTTAAAAATCATATAAAAATGATTTAAGTGTTATAAAAATATTTTAAGTTATAATATATAACTTTTGATATTTTGTCATGAAAATATTAATATTTTAATATTTATAGCAATTATCGGATAATGGATTTGATTGTTTAAAAATCATAGAAATATGATTTTAAGATATTAAAATACTTTGTGATGTTATAAATATATTATAATATTATGTTATGATTTTAATTGATATTTGGTATTAAATTAATATTAATGATCAAGGAATAATGTGGTATTTATATTAATATCGCTTATTGATTTATGTTACTTTAAAAACATTTAAAGGAAATAATAAAGTATTAAAAATACTTTGAGATATTATAAATATGATATAATATTATGGCATGTAAAATCATTAATAATTAGCAATAAATAAATATTAATGACTAAGGAATTATGTGGTATTTAATTCATTTAAATGCGGTATAAGTGATTGAAAAATTATGATAATGATATTAATTATCCGAAAATTATTACAAGTTTATGAAAATGTTTTGTTGATAATATAATTATCTAAGGTTATTGTTAATTGTTTAGCGAGTTTAATTGAACTTAAACTCGATATTTGTCCGATTAGACCATCGGGATAATTGAATGGTGTCGGTTTCAACTTAGACTTAAATAGTCTGATTTGATGATAAGTCTTATGTGTTGTATAGACTGATAGGATTATGTGATAATGTGTTTAGGTTATTTTATAATGTGATGATATTATTCTAATATTTGGAGATCGATTATCTCGTATTAGGTCTTGAATAAAGCTAAGTTATTTTTTCGTGTCGGTAATCAACTAACAGTGCAGTTTGTTTTTCTTAACTCTACTAAGAGTGTTTCATTCAGTTATGCTTATGGTTAATCATTACTGATTGTCATGTAGAATTGTACTCTGTACATCTTGTATGTATAAGTCAGGTATGAAAGGCTGATCACCTTTATTTCTAGTTGGTCCAGATATATATTGTTCATATGTAATACTTGTTCAGTCAAAAGTTTGTTCATGCTAATTCACAACTACATTGTGAATTATAGCCAGCTTATTATTCTAAATCTTTCAATCATGATATATCCTTAAATTGTATTTAAACTTGTTGGGCAACTTTCATGCTCACCCTTGCTATATCATGATAAAACATTGCAGATTAAGGTGAATGCGTTGGATACAAGGAAAGTTAAAGACAGTTCCATCTTAGAGTTAATATGCGCGATTAGATTTGTAATAGTCTTGTATGATGATAATGATGTCATGTGTTAGATAAGTTATGAATTGTGTATAAGTTATGGTTACTCGACCTTGGGGATAGTGTATAATGTTTAATGTATAAACAATTTATGTTTATATCTTTCGCAATAGTAGTAGAATGATTGAACCGGATCCACGGTGATTTGGGGCCCGGATTCGGGGCTTTCACACTCATCATAAGTACATCTACTCTGGCTACACGCCACTGATCCTCCGGTGTGGTGAAATCCCCGGAGTGTCGTGCATTACTGTTCGATGAGCTGAATCTGTCTATCAGAAACACTAGAATACCACATGGCTGGATGTAATCTCATCCTGTAATACTCTACGCCTCATCCCGGTGTGGGTCATGAACTATTGGCTCATATCACCAATAGCCATCCGAGCGCAAGGCCTATCCAATGGCAACGCCGTCAACCGCTCGTACTCCTCTAAGGTGGGAGTCAACTCCTGGGTCCTAAATCAGAAAACCTGTCTCTCCGGTACCCAATGCTCCAAGATACCATCTACAAATCCCATAGGAACCTAGAACATCAGGAGGGTCATAATGTGCTATAATAACTGATCTACGGTCATCCGATCTGGAGGTGACATACTATCATACCACGACCTCAAATGTGAAGCTACCAATACTAGTGGGGTGTGATCAATGCGGCTTACTATCGAGGAAGACATCTGTGTGGGCCATATCATAAGACCATCCAGGAGTCAAAGCTGAATATCTCTGGATAAACATATATATGCATAACATAATACATGCATAATAAATAATAGATGGCAATATGATGTAGGGAATACTAGTACATACATTCTTAAGTACATCATCATCTAATACATCATCTCTGTACAGCTAAAAATATAGGGAAATGGGGCACAGTTGCCCAACTACTAACAGAAGCCTATAAAAAGATATAGTGAGAATGGGGCACAGCCACCCAGTATCTAACAGAGGCCAATCAAAAAATATAGCGAGAATACACATCAGAAGAAGACAATGGTGTCGATGTCCACATCATCAATCTTGTCCACCTAATGTAACTCCTCCTGAGTCACTAGATCTCTATCAAGAGGGATGTCAAGCCTATACAATGGAGGATCTGCACCGGCAAAGCTATATGGGTCATCTGAGGGGCCAGCGCCTAAGCTGGAAGGATCAAAAGTATCTACCTCTGAAGGATCTCTGCCCAAGTGTCGGATGAAAAAATGTGCCCGGTCCAACTGTCGGGTCAAGCTGTCAATATGTGTCAAATGAGTCGGATCTCGGACACAGGCCATCCAATCTGTTATCATCACAGATCTAGGAACCATATCCCCCATAAACTGAGTGGCGAGGGTCTGGGCTCTGATGGTACAAGGGGACCACTAGCGGTATAATGCCTCCTGAGTAAACGGACCCTCTAACAAAGTATAGCCGTCAACGCCCATCAATGGGATATCACTGATAGGCGACTGCGACACAGGCCAATAACACCTGGCAGGAGGCAAGATCTGCACACGAATCTCTCCTGTAGTGCTCCTAATAGCACGCTCTCTCAAGTAGAGCTCCCATCGTCCATCTGTGAAGAGAGGAATCTGGCGGGTGGATATCACGTACTCGACACCAGTCGAGAACCCATCCTTGAACCCAACGGTCAAATGTTCCCCAGAGTAGGGAACCCAAGTGATAGCATCAGCTGTCAACAACTCCAACTGTAGGCGGCAATGGGTGAAACCCTCATCTACAAGAACCTCCGCTAGTATGGAGTGATTTCATTGTCGTCCTCATGGATAGGTCTCCAAACTTAACACACTGATAGGACGCATACATGGGAGCCTCTCATAGGCCCAGAACTGCCAACACAAAGGCAAACATCTGCTGTTAGTCAGCACTCTTAACTTATACATGGAAAATCAAAAGAGAAATACTCACCAGCAGAAACGGGTAAAATCCTAACCAAGCCTCTGTCAAGCCTTGCGAACGCATGCGCATACCCTTGAGGAAATAGGCGAAGGTGTAAGAGCCCCAGTCATACTCTCCAATACGGTCCACCTCTCGAGTGGTGCTGATCAAAGCGAATGACACCATGGAAGAGTTATTCGCTATGAAGCAACCCCTAATGATCATCAAGAATAATCACCAAAGAATGCGATCCCTGACTCTCACAACATCGGGTATGGGCTCACTCAAAAGCCCACTCATAGTATCTACGCTCAAAGGACCTGTACGAACTGTCCTGCCCTTGAGCGCCTCAGCTGGGTCTCCTATCAAGGATCCGACGGCAGTCAGGGTAATATTCACTTTATAAGGAACTAGCGCCTCTCCAGACTCCACACCGATGATAAACCGCTAATCCATCAGTGTCATCATCACCTCATAATCCATCAAATTAAGAGACTGAGTCTGGTGAAACCAACACTTAGAAAATGCCCTAAGATAACCCCAGGGACAACGACGGGGAAGGATAGAAAAGAATGCCTCAAAGCCCCAAGTATGCACAATCTCTCGGTAATCTGGATGCAGAGCCTGATACAGAGAGTGTATGCTGAACCAACTCCCTCGAGGCTGTGTAAAGCCAGGAACCTACATCACAAAGCAAATCAACATCAGAACCTTTATTCCTCATCAATAGGAAAAAGGAAGATCAAACCCAACTTTTACCTCGTTTGCATGGAAGTAAACCGAGGGGTGGTGACTTAAATCACCCAGAATATCTGGTATCGTCACAACAATGCCTGGAAGATCTCTGCGGGGAGCATGAGTAGCAAGAGCTGGAGCCACAACTGGTACATCCTCCTCCTCGTCCTCAACATCTGGTACATCAACCCGGATAGGATGTATCACCGCCTCTACCAAACGACGAGGTTGTCTAACAGAGCGGGGTCGAGGCACATCAGAAGCCCTCCTCCGCACACCTGAAGTGGTCCTGCGGGAACTACTTGGCTGATCTGGATCCATATATATCTAGACACAAGTCTCCAAATCACCTCAAAAAGGGTGTCGTAAATTCTAACCTAGAGCTTTTTAAATGCATTTTATGACTATATACATGCATGCATTATTTTAACATACTCCTACAGTAGAGTTAAAAATGCATAACTACCCAATGCCTAAACTTTTTGGAATTTTTTTTGCCAAAGTCTCCTCTGTAAACAGGACTATCCACATGCACATAGGCATGACTAGGTGGCCATTCAGTAGCACATCTGCCCACAGTCATAAACATCCTACATGCATAGATATATCAAAGTTACAATCCATAAGGGTAGCCTAATTACCAGGATTACTTTGTTTATATATATGTACTTCAAGTAAAATTTTATAATTTTTAGAGTTACACACAAAAAGTTATTTCAGTTCTCTTTTAAAGTAGTCCTTTCTTGTAAAATCCATAACTCTTATTAAACATATCCAAAAATCTATATCTTTGGACTGGATCTAGATAACTTATCATACTATCCTCCCAAAGTTTTCTAGAATTATTAAAGCAACTTAAATGGACGAAATTGTCCCTGGAAGCAACTGGACAGAAACTGTTTTCCCCATTTTTGTTCTAGCTGGACAGTTTACACCAAAATAGTTCTTATGGCCTGTAAAATCAACAGTTTTGAGTGATACCACTTGTGTTTAATATTTAACTTATATATCTAGCACCCCTCTTTGACTGATCACAAAAAGGATGTGTAGATCTCAAGTTATAACATTTCAAAGTAGTAGAAAGTTAGGGTTTTCTAACCCTTAAGAAACTAGTTTTACTGTTCTTTCTTTTGGTCCAACTTTTGACACTCAAAAGGGTTAGATCTAAACATAATAGACTTATAAACATGTAGATATAGAGTTTTATATCTCAAGATCATAAACTTTATATCATCAAACATCAAACCAAAATAAAAGGAAATAAACTAGATTAAGGTTAAAAATTTTATACATTTGCTTGATTTTCTTTCTCCTTCTTCTTAGGTTTGATTATGGGGCTTGAAGACTTACAAAAACTCTCCCTCTCTCTTCCTTCTAGGGCTGTCGAAATGGCTCTCTTCTCTCTCTCTCTCTCTCTCTCTCTCTCTTTTGGTTTTATTTTGTTAGCTTTTGAGGAAATGATAGATGAAAGAGAAAAAAAGTAACTTTTGTTGAGAAAGTGTAGAGATATAATATATGTAAGTAGACTAATTACCGACCATCTCTCCCATTCTCTCTCTCATGCATCTCTTATGTTTCTTTAGCTTGTAAACTTAGATTGCTTGTAACATTGCTGAAAGATGGTGGCTTAAAGATATCATGACACATATGGAGAGTTGATGAATAGTTAGTAAATTTCATTATTACATACATGCACCTCTCTTTTCTTCCTCCTTGTGGGCCGCTCCTCTCCCCTTTTCTAGCCCATTTGTGAATTATTTTTATTGCAATGTTTACTTAATCAAATGACTATTAAGTCCCTTCCAATTTGGGCCAAGCTTGGACCATTAAATTAAATTGTTGGGCTCTCTAATTAATTACTTGGACCATGAAAAATAACATAGTCCAATACTTTTAATGTTACCTAACCCTAATCATTTAATTAGGGTTTTCATTCACTCATTTGTAATTTAAATAATCACTCATGTACATTTAATTTTATAACTCAATTAGACTTGCTTTAGTTAAGTTATAAAATTAACTAATAGAGATGTATAAAATAAATCCCTTAGGATTAGTATATATTTTAAATACTAACATTCTTCCATACCATAACCCTTAGGTTATTAAATTTTCATACTTAATGTATAATTGGGTTATGTAAATTTTCCTTTTAATTCACTTAATAAATAAATATATATACATATTCATATATATATATATATATATATATATATATATATATATATATATATATATATATATATCCACATACATTTTTTCACATAATCCATAATACATTTATCATTATTGATAAATCCTTGTTATATTTAAATACTCACATAATCATTAACTATATGCCACTAAGTTTTCAATACCATTACTATTTAATTAATATATTCTTATTTTTTGGCTTTCCTTTTTGTTCCATTAATCATTAACTTAATTAGCCCTAATTGGCTTAATTAGTTATTGCACCTTCATATAATCACTTTATATAATTCATATAAATAATTAATCACTTAAAGATTATAAATCTTTTTAATTTACCATTCAATATTAACAATCAAGCTATGTAAATTTTTAACATAACTTATCTTACTCTTTCTTAATCAAATTGATTAAGTATTCATCTTAGTTAACTTAAAATAAATAAATTAAATGTCTTGCTTAATTCACATATTCACTTATATGGTTCAAATACTTTCTAAAAAAAATTATTCATAAAAATTTACATATATAACCATATAAAATTCTCAGTCCTTACAGGAAACTTTTCGTAAGCGCTGCATACAACTTACGTTATATTGCTCTTCAAAATCTATTTCTTCTTGATTGTTCTTCCTCTTGACAAAGTTTACAATTTGTTAGATTTTCATCTTCCTTTTTCTTCTTCTCCAATCCAAAATTTCTCTCTCTCACTCCCAATATATGCCTTTGCTCTTCAAGGTGTTGGTGAAAATAAACTAACACTTTGAAGAGAAATGGCTTGCCTTATATAAAACAACCAAGAGCTAGGGCATTTTGGTCATTAATTAACTTTGCTTTCCTTATGAATTAAAACCCTTAAGTTTCAAATCTTATAAATCATCCCCTCATCATCCACCACAAAATCAACTTTTTAGTCACCATTACTATTTTCACTGCCTCATTTTAGCCACACATTTTCTTAACCTAACCCCACCTAATTAACCATGTTTAAATGGTGGGAAAGTGCAAAAGCTAGCCACTTTTGTTGACTTGACTTTTTGATTTTGACTTTTCGTATTTATATCGTATAATTTTTGTATTATATTCGTATTGTACTCCGTATTATTTTCATATTATACATCGTACCATTCTCGTATTATATTCGTATAATAATTCATGTTATACTCGTATTCTTCTTGTATAATAATTCATATTATACCAATATTCTTTTCTTTAAACTTCTTAAATTCCTTACACAGTTGAAAAACTGCGTTTCTCGTTTTTCAAATTTTATTGGACATTCCGTCTTTTCTCGTCATTCTATCCTTTACGCGTTCTTCGAAATATCTAAAAAGTGATAAGAATATTTTAGTGAATAGTATTTTCTACGACGTTTTCCCAAAACATGGTTATACGATCGAAAAGTTAATAATAATGTTTTTCGTCATTTTTATTTCGTCTAATTTCTGCACGCTTTTTGAGAAAAAATTTTATCAGCTAACATAACTTTTCATGACATATTACCGTCAAATCTTGAAACATAATGTCATTAAGACATACCAATCTTCTAAAAAGGCTTAGGGTCAAACCCTAACTCAAATCGTTCTTTGGGTGAATAGTGCTTTTGCACAAATTTTCTCAGAAAATTTTATTTTCATCTTAGAAAATTTGTACTCATTTATTCTAGCACGTAACCAAAATCCTAACTTTTTATAATCATCCTAAGTGAAGCTAGGTTTGTAATATTCATGTACACAATAAAATTGTATCAAAGTACAGCGGAAGCGTAAGAAACAGAGTTTAAAAAATTTAGAAACCATATACTCGCACTACTACAAAATAGTAAATAGACAACGCGAAAAAAACGTTGTGGTTTCAATCAGAAAAACGTCGTGGTTAAGGGTGTTATCTATTTGACACCCTTACACAACGTTTTTAAAATGTTGTAGTTAAGCACAATACACAACGTTTTTTAGAAAAAAACGTTGTAGATTTGTTTTCCAAAAATTAGCAGATGCTTAAAAACGTTGTAGAAGGTATGATTCCACAACGTTTTTTGGATAAAAATGTTGTTGTTTAGTATATCAGACAACATTTTTGAAATGTTGTAGATAAAAAAAAAGAAAAAAAAAGGATGTGGTTGTAACCAAATCTGATCCCATAAATATTTGCAACATTGTAACCAAATTTATATATCCAAATAAACATAATTCTTATGATAACATTGTAACATTGTAAAACACAAGATAACACTCATCGATCCCATAATTTCTAACCAAATTTATATATCCAAATAAACATAAATATTTGTAAAACACAAGATAATCTTTACTTTCTTATGATAACATTGTAACATTGTTATCATTGTAACATTGTTATAAATAAGTTGCTTTAATTTTTTCCGTCTGCGATGCAAAGCATTACTCAATGAACCTTCGTAACCCTCCTCCAATCATGCTCTCTATCATTTATGCGTAAGTGAAACATTCTCAGAATCCGTTGAGTACCTTTTAAGTAAAATGCAAACACATTTTTAGTCAAAATATGTGTTGTAGTTAAATACAAACACCTTAGCTACAACATATAACATAAAGTGGTGCCAAGAAAACTTAATAAACTAAGTTGGTGGGCATAGATGAGACTCCTTTGTCAGTAATCCAATGGAAAAAACCGAAAAACTTAATAATATGAACGAATACATTCTTAGAAAATTATCTACAGACATTAACAAGGGCCAACAAATTCTCAATGTTATTAAAAATGGTATATACTGACAAGTTTTGTACCATGCTCCAATTTGGGATGCCAACAACTGACAAGCAATAACAACATATTTAACAAATAATCCAATTCAACAAGTAAACATCTGAATAACAAATAACGCAGTTACTATATTCCATGCAACAAAGAGAAATAGCTAATAATAAATTTGAAAATTATGAGGTCAAAGATACATAACAACTAGTAAAATAATGTATAAAGGGTTAATAATGCCATACTTACAGGTTATTCAACTCAAACATGCCAATAAGATTGCCATAGATTTCAAGTGAGAATACTTGTAAGAGTTAAGGAATAATAGTCAGTCAGCTAGTAATAGTAGTAATACCTTATAACAAAGCTCAAGGCTTATTTTCTCTCTTTGCCTCAACACTGTAATCTACATGTTATGGTAAGAAGGAATATGCTAGGATTCATGATAGGTGCAACCCATAATCAATCAAAAATTGAACCCACAATCAACTCGAGAAAGTACACAGACTTTGACCTTTTCCCTTATCATTCAAAATCAATCAACTGCATAACCCACAATCCAAGTTGGAATTTCTTTGACATCCTCCAATCCGAACCAACCATAACCATGGTTATCACAAAGTCATCAGAAAGAAAGAAAAGCGAGATAGCTTACCACCATTACACCTCCTACATGTGATCGAAAATTATTCTCTCGACTTTCTATTATCAAATTTATAAAGCCGCTTATATTCGTAATTGCATCTATCTATCTATCTAGATATCAATCAAAAATTACGTAAATACATCTATCTATCTAAAGCATGAACAATAAATGACATTCAAATAATAGAAATTTACGTAACATCGATGTAAATACATCACAAATTGAATTATAGGAAAGAGAATAAACATACCTAATTCTTGACATTTCTACTACTGATGAAAGAGCAAGCTCTCTATGGACCATAAACACCAAACACTTGGTCAAGCTTAAATCTTTATCATAAAAAATAATCACACTCAATCATCCAGAGAGAGTATATAACTATATCGGCCTAAATGAGAATCAAAAGGAGAAATGATTAAACCTTAACAATATGCATTTCTAAAATCCCCATATCTTACATCGCCCTTCGTGAAGACATTCAAAATTTGCGATTTTTGGTTGTGAAGGAACCATGCACGATCTTCTCCATTTGAAATGTATGTCATTCAAATCCACAACAAATAGATAAAGCACCAAATAAACAATAAATGTTTCTCCTATAATTAATAAAGAAGAAAATTTTACTAACAGAAGAGAGAATGTACAAGAGAGGGGAAAGATGTCAACCTTAGTGGAGCAAAAAGAAGACAAAATACTAGAGATAAAGAACTTAAAAAATTGCAGCCACTATTCTCAATGACAATCTGATTTAGAAAGACCATGAAAGCTCCCATAGTAGGCACCACAAAGAGGCAAGGGTAAAATACTCTTCTAAATATATGCGAAGGGAGATGTTGCTCCCTGAAAATCCAGGCCTTGTGCTCAGTCCACAATCTCCCTAAAACAATAAATGTATTTGAAAAAGAATAAATATTATCACATATAATGTTAGCAAAAAATCAATACAACTGAGATCATGAGCAAGACTTTTCCTGTATCAGTTAAAGAATCGATGTATCTAGGGCTATAGGTGTAAGAATGCAGGATCATTTTGTAACAAAAGCATCTCACATGATAGCCATTCCACTATTTTTCTAAGTGTATGAAGACCCAGAATCACACTAAGACATTGTCACAGTTATTGTAAATCTTGTTTGCAGATAATTTAAGATGTATCCAATACAATCTCTTTCAAATGCGCATCCAACTATGTTGGTTCCCACAACAAATTGCTCACAATATAAGCATATTAAGAAAACACTTGAAAAAGGCTGTTAAGATAACCTCTATTAAGCATTCAATTATTCATATTTACAACCCAAATGCGCATAAAATTATAAACCCTTGCTCCAATTCAATTTGATCATGGCTACTTTGTAGACAAAGTAGCTCTGAAGCAAGTAAAAGTAAGTTAATAGCAACCAAAGGAACTACTACTAACCTTGATTTCTTAATTAACTAACACCGCAAGTCGACAACACAGAGAACTCTGCCAAGGTCTCCTCAAAGAATAAATTGAGTCTCGCCAAAAATGAAAACAACAAAGATAATAATCAACTATCCATATAGGAGTTTGCACCATTGGAGAGGGGAGAGAAACAAAAAGAGCTCGTGCAATTGGCACAAATAGCATGAACATACCTTCCTTATCCTGAATATTAGCCTTAACAATGTCTAGAATAACAAATGTTGTCTCGTGGGTTAAGGCATGGGCTTCCAAAGCAATCAAAGCAATCAAAACAGATATATTACAACTTAGTTCCAGACATTGAAAAATCCTCAACTGCTCATTGCTCGTCAAACAAAATAGGTCCCCAATTTTAGAACACATGATAAGTGACATTTTTTCTTCAAAACAGATCTTTTGGTCTACAGGATTACTTTGTTCATATGGAACCAAAAGAAATAGAAATGGAAATAGGAAAAACACAGCAAATGATATTTAATGCAATAAATAACATAAAATTAATGTTAATCTGGTATTGGAAGACTTTAATTCATACATACTCTTGTTTCAGTTGAGTAAGTTCTCCCTTTTACGCTTTCCATAGTAGCTCTAAGTCATGCCGTGATGTGATGTTCATTCATACCGCAGAGGTGAGATGTCTTGGGTTGCTTTTGCTTCGCACCGTTGGATGAATCCACTCGACCGGCCACCGGGTTTTGGAGGATATAGAAGGGACAACATCTGGTTACACCAGATTCTTAGGGCAAAAAAGTTACCCAAAGAAGATAACATACGATTTCCACAAATATGACGAAAAAATATTGCAAGAGTTCAAAATTGAGGACATACCGCTTAGGGTTTTCTTAGATTAATCCTCCGCTCGACTAATTTGAGGCGTAAATCGATCGATTTGGCTTCCACCATGAGACAATCAAGAGAGAAGTTTGACCTAAGAACTCCTAATTCATGCTTCTGCAGCTTTGAAAATGCTCAAGATCTTCTCCGCTTGGATGTTGGAGAAGGGCACCCTTCCTTTGGTCGTAGAGAGAGAAATACAAGAGATAAGTGAGAAAGTAGTCTTGTTTTAATTTCAAATTTTGGCTTCCTGTTCCTATTTTTTGCTCCGTATTTTTGTAAATAGATAACGTTTTTTAAAAAAAAATGTTATCTATTTAAAATAAAAAAAAATCCCTTTTAAATAGATAACGCTTTTTATATATCTACAACGCTTTTTTTCAAAACGTTGTAAAAAAAAAACAACAATGTTTTTAAAAAACTTGTGGTTTAAGTGTTGTCTATTAGGTACTTGTCTTTGATCGGTGTCAGATCATCCTTTATGCACAATTATTGATTAAATAAAAAGATGAAGAACAAAAATTATACCCTTGAAGATTCGAGCTTCCTCAGTTACAAGTTCACCTCCAAATCCTTTTCGCGTTCAACTTGAATCCACCGGGTTTGATTCCTTCCTTTGATCAATGTAAGTCACCTAAGTGTTTGGCTTCTAGAGATGATCCACCAAGGAAGAAGAAGTATTCAAGAAGATGGGTGTTTAAAAAAATCCTAATTTTTCTATCTCTATAGAAAAAGGAGTACTCTCCAACAATTGGAATTACATCTTCTGATATCTAGCATAAGACTCCTCTTATATAGATATTAGTAACCCTTTTAAACTAATTAGAAATAGGGTTTTATTTAATTAATTAAATTTTTTTAATTAATTAAGCTCTCTAATCTTATTAGGGATAACGAATAAAACCCTTTTAATTAATTTACTTACTAATCTTATTAGGAATAAATGAGTACTTATATTAAATTAATTCTCAAACTTCTTTAGAAATTAAAATAATAATAATTGTAATAATATTAATAAGATCATTTTTATTAATTTATATTTAATATTTCTAAAATATTAAATAATAATATTAAGCTATTTAATTTATTCTATCACCATAGATTAAATTAAATACACTTAACATATTATTACGATTATGCCATTAACTTCTTAAATAATTATTCTTCCTTTTATAGTGTGACCCTTTAGGTTCTCCATATTAAACCAGTTGTGAATAAATCAATTAGAACAATTCTAATCGTATTTAAATAAAAAAAATTAAATTAATAATCTGTTTAAATAAATAATATTTATTCTTCAATAAGTATAAGCCTCCTTAGCGATCAACGACTTTACAGATAATATAGATTTTAACATTAATCATAAAAGAACCATTGAGTAAATAATTACCGTATAATTCAATCTTTCCACTATATAATGTCCCAATTAAATATAAGACATGGAATTACTGTCAAGTCTTATTTTATTTAATTCTATGTATTTCAATTCTTAAATGCACAACTCAAAATAATTCAAATTAGAAACTCCTTTCTAATTTTATTCTACCTTGGCCGAGGACTACTAGGTTGTCATTTATCGAATCACATATGACATTTCTCTTCTTTTACTAGAAGCAATAGATTCTTTATTGATCATACATTATCTCCATGTACAACTTATTACACCCAAACATACCCTTTGATATACCCTAAGGGTCTTAAGGAATATGTCAAAGTATAACTCATCATACACAAGATACTATGATAATCTCAAGTCTAAGGATCACTTGTACCACTATCACTACAAGAATTTCTATTGATAGACAAGTAAAACTCCATTAGATATTCTTTAGCGAGTCACGTTTAGTGAATTTATTCTCCAATAAGCACCTACATACTTACTTTAGTGTCTCCACACAAATGATCATGAGATGAATCATCCTCATCCAATGAGCAAACAACGTATGTATCAATCTATCCGGATTCACTAATCCCCTTTTTAGTAATACATCGAGTAAGAACATTTTAGTTTTTAAGATATCTAAGAATTTAGATCTCATTAGCATGATCTCATCATGATTATAAAAGCATTGCTTAAAACTATGGGTTTATCACATATTATTAAAACATCACCATGTAGATAAATTAAAGCATTTAGTAAATGAATACTTTTATTAATAAACGAATAAGATTGTTACAAAGTGTATGCTTTATCAACAATATGATTGGATTGTGTGCATACTACTTTCAATAGAACGACTAATAAACACATAACACAAAATATTATTAATAAAAACTCATTTTATTAAATAATAATTCTTACATTATAACTTACAAGATTATCCGATTTTTCGGGTTATCACATAACCAGACCCAAATTTTGACTAAAGTCGCCACTTCAACTAGTTTTCAGACTTTTCGTTTTGATTTTAAAATACTTTCATTTATGATTAGATTTACCCAAACCCTCTAATTAATTAATTATATATATATATATATATATATATATATATATATATATATATATAACTAACTCGGGTCTTAGCTTCGCGAAATTTTGGTTTTTAGCCAAAATGGTTCTTTTAAGTCATTTATCAAACATATCACGAGCGACACTTTTGTGGACTAATTTCATAGCTTTTTAGATACGTTTCTTCCAAAAAAAATTCTCCTTATTACTCCGCACAACACACTAAACTCCAGATCTCTAATTCAGTCAATAGGATTCAATTACATATCCAATTCCAATATATTCCATTAACTATAACTAGTTAGTTTACTAACTAGTTTCAAAATTCAATTCATTGCTTCTAATGTAATTAGCATGCAATAATTCAATCCCCACTACAGTAATTCCAAACCAATACAGTTAATAATTTTGACATATATCAAATATTTCTTAGCTTTCATAAATAACAAGAGATAAATTTTACCTCTTGCTTGGAGAAATGGTTTCTAGTTCTTTTTCTAATCAAAGCTTTTCCTGAGATTTTCCTTCAACTTTCCTTCAACTTTTTATGCGAAGACTAATACCTCCTTATGTAATTTCGAAACTCTAAACTTTGGTTAGCTATGGGGTATGGGAACAAGAGAACTTAGGATGAACCAAACGAGAATGGATATATATATATATATATATATATATATATATATATATATATATATATATATATATATATATATATATAAAAGGCTTCTAGACTTGCTCTCCACGTAAATTCCTTGATGTCTAATTTTTCTTGCTCTCTACTCCAAAATCTTGCTCAGCACATACGTATAAATCCAGCTTGATTTACTTGACCAATACTCATAATACATACATACCATGTATTCAAAATACATATATACAGTATACTTATATAATACTACATACAATATATTATATACAATATATAATATATTATATCCTATAATAATAAAAATAGAAATTATAATAATTTAATAATTTCTGCATTATTAATTTAAATAATGATATTATCACATAAAAAAAGGTCACATAATTCTCACATACACACATGCATACGGTGGGCCCCACATATCAGGCGGGGGTCCACAGTATATATGCATGTGTGTATATGTGAACATTACGTGACTCTTTTTTATGTGATAGTTGTATTGTTGTATTAATTTATCATATTTAATGCATACAATAATTTTGTATCATTAAATTTAACTACATCTTTCCCTTTAATAAATTGTGTTTCCCATAATTTATTTTAACTGGTAGATGTATATAATAATATATCCAATCCTTTTTCCTTTAAAAAATTGCTCCTCCACAATTTATTTTTGACCAATCAAATAATGTATGTGATTATTTTTCTTCTCCTTTTTTTTAAAAAAAAATTGTTTTCAACAATTTATTTACATATAATATATAATAATAATATATTTATCATATTACAAGTTATCACATTGCACAACATATATTCACTTATGCAGTACACTTTACATAATATATCACATAATAAGAATTTTATATTTAAATTCTTATTTTATTATTTTCCGAAAACTCTAATCGTCACATTCTTCCCACCTTATAAGGATTCTATCCTCAGAATTACAACATCGTACCTCACCTACTCGATTTAGGTCTATTCTTTTTCCATCATGTTATTTCTCTTTTAGCGGCATTATTTTCTGATAATAAAATAATTTATTTTCACAAAACATAACATATGACACATATATACATATTAACATGAAGGGAGAATTTCAAGAGCATAATTATTAACTAGCATAATTTTCTTAAGTCACATAACTATATAAATGACTTTCTTATACGCCTTTTTTTTAAAAAAAAACAAATCTCGCGTAGCTCCTCTCTCTCTCTCTCTCCAAATAATCGACTAAGCTCCTCTCTCTCTCTCTCTCTCCAAATAATCGCGCCCTAGCTTTTGCAAACTGAGAATCGCGCCCAAATCGAGCTCTTCTCCCCAAATGCTTCTAAGATTCGCGATTTAGGCTGAGAATCGCGATTGTGAGATCCCAAATCACAAGCCCTAGCTTCTGCGTGGTCTCTTCGCCAAATCAGGTAAAAATTGAGTACAATTCCTCTGTTTAATGGATTTGGAAATCGACTACAGTTCGAGTACAGTTCTTTTGTTTGTGGCAAATATAGGTCAATAGATAATTATTATGTTAACTCTTTCTGATGATGATTGATAAACACTGCACCATGATTATTAGGAGAATAATTCAGCATATTCAAAAGTATTGAGGAAATGTTTGTTTATTTTGTGGTTTGATCTAGGAACAAACCTCTTGCTTGAGATATGTGGTTTAATCAGAAACCCAAGTGCTTTCGCTTTAGCTATGCACCTATGGATTTGGGAATTATTCATTGATGTGAATGTCTTCTATGTGGTAATGGTTGGGAAACAAAGTGATCATATTACTCATTTCTTACCCATATATGGAGAATATTTGCTACTTAATCCTACACATGCGGAAAAATATTCATCATACTTACTTTTTTCTTCTAATTTCTACTCTTTTTCTAGAAGATGGAGTGTATATATTTATTTCAGAAGTCTGTTAGCTAGTAATTGCAACTAAAAGTTGAATTCTACAATGCAGCATGACAAAGAATTTGTGCTAACTTGTATTATGTATTACTTCTGAATGCTTGAAATATAGATTATGTATTTCTTTTTCAGAAAATATTGCTGTGTTCAGGAGCTTCTGAACTTGAGAGATTTGGTTAAAGAGTGTGATCTATATGGTTCAACTGATAACAATGAGCACAAATTCATCAGGGAGTTCATCACGCAGTTGCAAATGTGGAGTTCCTTCACCTGTGAAGGTTTCATGGACCAAAACAAATTCCGGGAGACGATTTGTTGGTTGCACAAATTATAAATCAATACCATGTAACTCGTTTGAATGGATTGATCCACCAATGTCACCGGGCTCAAGAATTGCTCAGTATTATCGCGAAAACATTGAATTGAAGTCTGAAATAGAAATTTTGAATAAAAGGCTTAACGAGTGACTCATCATTATTGTCAATGCCAAAAATGACAAAGCTATTGTAGAAAAGAAAAATCAAGAGCTGGTGGAAAAAATTGAGGAGATGACATTGAAGAATGAAAGACTGAAGAAAAAAGTGGTGTACTTGATTTTTCTTTTTTCTTTTATGTTGTGGTTTTTGTTGTTTGTAATGTAGTTGTAGTTGTGTTGTAATGAATTTGTTTAATGTAATGAAATTACAAGTTGTAGTTGCTTTGTAATGAAACTATTGTAATGAAAGCTTTCCAACTTTGTAATCTAATGAATTGTCATCTTGTTATTTCAATTTAAAGCAATGTTGTTTTGAATGGGCATGAAACTATTGTAATGAAAGCAATCTATCTGAGAGGCACAAGTTAAAACAAAAAAAAACATCTGACTAAACTCTGCCACCCTCCATTCCATTTCATTCCAAAATATAGTAATAACAAGGATCAGTATATCACTTCATCAACATCTAGGCAAAGTTACATAACTAAAGCAAGCAAAAACCAAGTCCACCAAGTATAGTACTAACAACAGGAGAAAGTTGACAGCAATGTATATAAAAAAAAAACTTAAATCTTGCTCTTGGAGCCAAAGGTCAGAGATGATCATCTTGGGAGCTGAACTGCCACTGCCACTGTGATTTGAACCTCCAAAATTAACTGCCATTGTGTTTAAAGGATCTTCTTCCAGTGCTAACATAAGAAAAAACTGTCAATTTCTGCACACACAAAAGCTTTCATTCTCGGCTCTTTGTGTTTAACCCAGTAAGACTGCAAGACTTTCACCAAAACTTCTTCCAAAACTTTCATTCTGGGCTCCTTGTGTTTAACCCAGTAAGACTGCAAGAAGAAAAGCTTATTTATTACACATGTATTGAAATCAAAGGATAGAGCATCTTCTTTCGCCAACCAACCATGACTAGCCAAACAACATTTAGACCAAAACAAAGGCTTACCAAAAGGACATCTCACCAAAACAAAGACTTCATCATGGTTTTACAAAAATGCTGGTTTAACGACTTTTTCTTACCTCTAATAAACTCCATAGCTTCATTCAAGACCAGGTTATTGACTCAAAGATTTTTGTGCAGTTGACACATTACGATGCAATCGTAAAATATGCCTCTTATGTGGGGTTGACAATGGGTGAGAATGACCCTCTTCAATTTTCTTAATTATGTATAAGTCATTTCTTTTTACCACTACAATTCTTGCAGTACAACCTTCTTTTGTCGATCCACGCTTTCTTTTTACAACCACATCAGCTAATTGTTTGCCCTTTCCTTGCTTATAACACACATACTCCTTTCTACAAATCTCATCACTTCCCGCCTTTTTTGTCTCATGATACTTCCATACACTAAAACCAGCATGCATTGCATATGTATTGTAAAAAGTGTGAATTTCATCTAATGTTTGAAATTCCTGACCTAGCTTAGGCGTAAACTCATCAGCAACTTGAGGATAGTAGACAAAAGTGTTAGTATTGTTCACATTCAACCCCTCTGAACTCAAGTTATCCTCATTCATTTCTATTTCCAAATCCATTTCTACATTATCCCCACAACTCCCTATTTCATGGTCCATGTCATCCATTATACCTGATATAAAAAATAATGTGAATATAGCCCTCTAGTGGATTAATATAAAGCAGACAATTAAATTAATACCAAACGGTTATACTAAAATTGAAGAAGTCTGACAACCAAGGGCTGTAACAGGGGATTTTAGCAAGAATTCGAGTTATTAAAACTACTCAAATGATATTGAGTGAATTCTAACAACTAAAAACAAGGACTACTTAAATTCATTATTCATGAACAAAATACTAGTTTTTAAAAAATGGGACAACTGATGCTCACTGAAAATGCTTCCTTTACACAACAGTATATAATTTCATACTAATCTCTTCTTCATTGCCGCAAAATCGTAAACAGACTCAAGAACAGAAACAGAGGAACTGTACTCGATTATAAATGAACAGAGGAACTGTACTCGATTATAAATGACCATGGTGAGAGAAACCCATAGAAGAACCCATTAAACAGAGGAATTGTACTCGATTTTTACCTGATTTGGCGAAGAGACCACGCAGAAGCTAGGGCTTGTGATTTGGGATCTCACAATCGCGATTCTCAGCCTAAATCGCGAATCTTAGAAGCATTTGGGGAGAAGAGCTCGATTAGGGCAGACGATTTGGGTGCGATTCTCAGTTTGCAGAAGCTAGGGCGTGATTATTTGGAAAGAGAGAGAGAGAGGAGCTCAGTCGATTATTTGGAGAGAGAGATGAGCTACGCGAGATTTGGGCTTTTTTTTTAAAAAAGGCATATAAGAAAGTCATTTATATAGTTATGTGACTTAAGAAAATTATGCTAGTTAATAATTATGCTCTTGAAATTCTCCCTTAACATGAATATCTAAGTATTAATAGTGTTTTGCTATTTCATACTTATCTTTCTACTGATCCAAAAGTCCTAAAATTCACAGACTTTCACGTGATTATTTCCATCAATTTCAAGATCCGGAAATCTTTACTTTTCATTATTATATCCCCTTCTTCTTAGAATTTGACCATACAACTCATCAATATAGATTTTCAAATTATCCTCTTAAGGATTCGCTTTGTCGTATTTTACAGCTTATTTTCTTCCAAAGAACTTTATCCTTCTATACTCAACTTGCCAGAATAGAAATCTTTCACAATTGTTCAATAATTGTGAAGCAAAATGAATAACTCCAGAATTTAAAAAATTTGTTTAGGAAGAGCTTTTTGTATTATATATGTTATGGGTCATAAAGACCGTGAACTTTGTTTCTAAAAAGGTTTTTAATAGAAATTCATCTATAAACTGACATATCTTACGGGCATGCAGGTGAACATCTTGTTATGCCCTATGTTGATCCATACATGAACGACATCGCATTCATCATCACTGCTATTAGGCACAAACAGAATTTTCCAATTCAGGTATGTTCTTGGTTGCCGACACTAGTTATAAGAACGACATTTGCGTTCATCATCACTGTGACGCCCCCAAATCCAGGTCACTTTAAATTTTGGATTCGGTCCGCCACGATACTACTATCGTCAAACTATTTATATCTTTTATTCATAACTTAATGAATATAACTTTTCTTATTACAATTTAGAATATAAATTCTTTCTATTTCCAAGAGTTATGTAATGACCCCAAACTTTTATAAGTTTCTAATCATGGTCATTTACTATTCCTGTTTTACATCACATTCAATGTTATACAAATATGCAGAATAATTTAAACATCATTGGTTCAATCATATGATCCAATGTTTTTCAAGAAAAAAGAAGTGCAAACATCAGCACGAAGTCAATAAATTTTGAAAATCTAGCAGAGCTAGAAGATTTAGAAAATCCATGTTTCTCCATCAACCTCAATCTTTACTACATTGCTTCATTCTACCAATCTTCAACACCATTAATGCTCACTATACCAAAATTTATAACTTCATAACATATGTATACCCGATATAGTTCATCAAACTTACCACACTTTGGAAATCCAGGAACTTGCCATAATTATATGAGTTTAGAAACTTACCCTAGTCAGACCATAGGCGTCCATTCGCTGAAGGGTTCAAAACATACCATATGATCATGAGTCAGGAACTTACCATAAGTATGAGTTTTAAGAACTCGTACTTAATCCTATATTCTCTACCTATACCCTACCTATCTGTTATACACCTGAGAAAAGAATCACCTTCTCAACAGGTATATAACAAATAGCGCAACACAAACATTTCAATGGTTATCAGTGCTAGAAACTAAGTGGTTTTTACACCAAGTACAATTCCCCGCCCACAACAAGGAATCATACAACTCAGCTGCTGTCATGGGTCCTCAATTGAAATCCCACTTAACTCTATCTCACTCTTAACTTGCTCTTTGCTTGATACGAATTCTTCGTATCTCATCATATACAACTCCTCATGAGTTCATATCGTACCATTTCATAGTACATTCTTTTATAGCATCAAGCTATACACACTTAGTCATTACAGACTATTTATCATTTCATAGCTCAATCCAATCACGTCGTGATCATCGGTTTACCTTAGGATTCTTTCCCATTATCAACTAAACTCCATTCGAGTTCATTCTTATTATCTTCATCATATAGACACCATCTTAACATTTTTATTGTCGGAGTTAGGAAACTCCTGAATTCTCATTCTCTTAAATACTTCAAGATTCTTCTTTGAATCTTCAATTATATATTTTAATCTTTATCTTTATCTCTCTCTTAGGTTATAGCCTAAGGTACACTTACCTAAAGTTTATAACCAACAGTTTTGATACCAACCTGTGACGCCCCCAAATCCAGGTCCCTTTGAACTTCGAATTCGGTCCGCCACGATAGTACTATCGTCAAACTATTTATATCTTTTATTCATAATTTAATGAATATAACTTTACTTATTACAATTTAGAATATAAATTCTTTCCATTTCAAGGATCTATGTAATGACCCCAAACTTTTATAAGTTTCTAATCTTGGTCATTTACTATTCCTATTTTACATCACATTCGATGTTATACAAATATGCGGAATAATTTAAACTTGTTCAATCTCCTTTAAAAAAATAAATCTTTTATTGATATCTTAACTCGAATCAATTACAAATCCCTGAATCAAATTATTCAATGATTAACTTTATTCAATTTTTCGTATAAATATTTACATCTCGATATGAATTTCTTTATGTATCACATAGTACAACTTAACAGATATTACACATTATAAACTACTATCATGTACATCTACTAGAACCTAAACATGGTTCAAGAGAATCTATTTAAATAATAAATCAATCTCCATCGATTACTATTGAACTCTATCAATCAAGTAGCATGTAATCTTTACCGTGAGTCCTTAACCTGCAAAAGTGGTTATTTGCAAGGGTGAGCTCGACAAATTTCAATTGATAATTATAACGATTTTTCATGCGAAGACATAACATATAATAGCATATTCAGTTCATGCATTCATAATCAATTAATATTTACTATGCATGTTACTTCAAACATAATAGGCATAGAGATTTACCAACATAAGTATATCATCAAAGATCAACTTTCACATTTCATACATATCTCATATGCATTTCATATATATACATCAACATTTGCATAGCATAATATAGCTCAACTAACAGTTATCGAATTCATATAACAGATAGAAACTGAAAGACTTGCCTGATTCATAGTTTATCAACTACGACTTAACTGCTTAAAGCTTATCTGCACTACGTGTATTCCTACACAGTTATATAATCATGGATTCATATCCATTAGTCATACATTTCATACGTTCTTAATATAACAATAAATATTACATTGTTTCCTAACTAGTTTTGTAAAACCTTCATTTCACTTTCTCATCATACTCTTAAAATAGCTAGGTATGTATAGGTATATCTTAACCATCCATTCTCGACATCAATATTCATATACATTTATCGCACATTTGACTCGCTATGTGTTTGACACATATTTAAAGTTTATAGATATGTGATCTACATCGTTCATATTCAAACTACTTAGTTCCATAATAATTTATTTCAATTAATAAAGTTTAACAACTTTCTTTAACAAGATTCGATGATATAAGCTTTTAAGCCATATATTGGTACTAGTAAGCCTCTACTAGTATGCTTCACATAGACATAACATAGTTCATTATTTGAAGACGTATTTTAAACCACACTTGAAAGGTCCAAGTCATGCTTAGCTAGAGGATGAACATATTCGTCATGTCTAGGGGCATAAAAGTCCTATCATGCTTGCACATATAGTCCATGTTTAAAGACCCAAAAGTTACTAGTATGTCATCCTAGAAGTTCAAAAGTTTAGACAACACAATGCTCATGAATAATGTTTTCAAAACGTCTAAGTTTCTTTTCTTCAAATCCATGTCATGACAACCTAATCATGCAAGGCAACTTCAAATCATATGTCATATTTGTACATGTTTCTCTCTATGTCAAAATATAACCACTTCATGCTTTAATACTTAGTTTACAAAAGATAATGAAGTTTGCCTTTAAAATCATTTTATCATGAATGATGTAGTATAGCACATATAAGTCAAATTTAAAACTCTTATCATAAGTAACTAAGTCATGTTAACATCTTCTCATGTTCAGAACCTACCTCATGTAGCATTCATGCACCTTAGTTCTAATATATCAAGTTTTTCTTGAAAACATCTCTAATACAAGGTCTAACAATTTTGATCATGAACAAGGACACTATAAACATCATATCATTCTCATTTATATTTGAACTCAATCATGTATATAAACCACTAAGTTCAGAACTTGTAAAACATAAGTTTTCACAAGGTTTGTTTTCAAAATCTTTATTTCTTTTTTTTCAAAACACATACTATGTCATGTTAATACTTTCTATTATGAAAAAGGAAATCTTATATGTCATGTCTATTATCATGAATTTTTATGTTATATCACTTAGAATAACATATTTCATCGTCGGGAGCACTATACTTGTGTATGTGCTTGTTCGACGCCCTTCGATCGCCTCCGAATACGTAACAATCACAAAGATGAATATTTTGACCCTTCCTAACGACCTCAAATTGAAAACCTTAATGAAAAAAAGTTGTAGGTCTATTCGTTCTCGTTCCAGATCATCTTGAATCACCTCAATCGGAGTTCGTATGAAAAGGTTATGGTCATTTTACCAAAATAGATTAAATTAGTCATTGCAGGACACCCCCCCCCCCCTACAGGGGCGGGGGTTTTGCCCAAAAAATAGCCCGCTAGGGCGGGCCTAGCTGCAAACTCGAATTTCCTTCCCTGTTATGAACCATTATGCCAAAATTTCTTTCTAACCTTCATAATTTGAGTTATACATGTCCAAATTAGTTAATTTTTGATTCTATGGATTTGTAACTCATAAAACTACAACATACCAAAAACACATCAACTAACATAAACATTAACTAACCCAAATATGAATTTACAACTTATGTTCATACTAATTGTTCATATTTTTATAATTTAGCGAATTCGCTCACTGCGAATTCGTTCCTCAACCAAATTGGTTCGTTTAACTTCCGTTGTTTTCGTATTTTACTATATTAACAACATTTAACAACAATTCATGGATTACATCAACACTTAGCCATCAAATTTATGACTAAGAAGTGACTTTTTCATGACATTTTTAGTAATTGAAAACTTAGGAAATCAAAAGCATATATATAGAATCACTACCTCTTGAAGCTTAATTGAATTCCATCAACACACTAATTATGCTCCTACTATTGCTTAGCAACTTGAAAATCCCCACATAGAATTCTCAGACAACACTTAGCAATTCTCAACAATGGAAAATAGAAGGAGATAGGTTGTATTTATAGAGAAACAAAAACACAGATATTGTCATCTCCCACTAAATTAAACACATGGATTGAAGGATTGTATGAAGGTTAACAAGGAGTTGTTGGATGGTAGTTGATTAACATCATTATGCCCACTCCCTTGTTCATCATTGTCATCTAGATTGCTAGCTTGAGCTTGGAAGAAGAAAAGAGGAATAGGCCTTAGCCTTTTTTCCAAACACGTGACTGAGAAGTGAGAGCAAATGGGAGACTAATTTTGGGACAATTTCCAAATACTCAGCATTCTTGCAACATTAGACCATACACTTATACACATTCCTACTCTTATGTTATATCTTATACACATATCAACCATAAATTAGCTATAACTTAATGTCACAATATGATTTACATATTTAATAATTCAAGGTAGTTGATATTAATCATACATATAACTTATGTACATTAAATACACGCAATAAAATAACGCAGTCAGGTATTATTGTCTGGGTAGTTCCATAATTATTTCTACTACTCATATAATCACATTATAACCTTATTTAATATTAATGTTTATTTAAACATTTACTTTCCTTCCTGGTTTCTAGAATACACAGATATTAAATCACTTTTGTATTAAAATCACTTATGATTTTATTGTACCACTTGATGCCTTATATCGTTAGTCCCAATTAAATGTTACACTTCATGTATTCTTAAGCCATAGGTATTATATATCACCACTGTCCGCATTTCCCATATTACGCATAGTAATACTATTAATATTTTAATTGAGCTAAATATCATTTAGTTGGGTACTTTCAACCCATTAGTTCATATCACCCAAAAATATTATAATGATAATTATTAATCATTAATTCTCTTTTAATAATTTCAATTAAATCTTATGTCTGGCTTAACTTTAATATTTAGGCCATACAAGGCTCATCTATCTCATTTACTGGAGTTGTATTTAACTCAAGCTCATTATTTCTTTAATAAAATATTAGGGTCTAGGTTACATTTGGCTTTTCCCCAATTCCACATTAATATAAAGTTTAGGTCACACTTTATCAGAATGCTAATTTATTTAGCTTACTTAAATAATTACATACTTTACACTTAGAATAATTAATATTTACTCTATTATTTAAATTATACACTATACATATAATTATTTGATTGTCCCAAGATAACTTCTTCAACCATTACATTTAGCCACATCTTAAATATTAAACTAATATATAAATCTCTAACCAATATTCACTTATATATATATATATATATATATATATATATATATATATATATATATTGGTTTTCTTCTATCGTCATCAACGTACATATATACAAGTCTAAACCTAGAAATGCATCAAGTCTTTAATAGTATTCAATATAGTACTGTTTGAGTGATTTCCCACAAACAACCAACAAATTAGTTTCGAATCTGCAAATACCTTGTTTTCACATTGAGTTAGATTGGTTACTAATTCGTATCTACCTCCGCTCTATGAAGGAATTGTTTAGCCCAGCTTCTATACATCCACCATTAAAGGGTATGATTGCACTGCCTTAGACTTGATACTTACTCGTACACATACTCAAGAAATTGGTGATTATCAAATACATTTTAATTTCACCAACTTACTATAATAAAATAATTTCACATAAATTATTTAATCATCAATAGATAAATTGTATCCATCTTCTTACTAATTCCTCTCTACAATATATAATAAATATATAATAATGGTATATATTTATTAAACACAACATCACTTATCACATAGCTCACAATACCACATACGTCGTAACACACTTAAATATTCTTGTTCGAACCCATCTCATGCTTTAAGAATTTTATTTACTAAATTATTATTTTAATATTTTTTAAAAATTTGGGTTCTTACAATCACCGCCTCGACGCAATAAAAATTTTCCAATTCAAGGATGTTCATACTTAATTTGGAGTCCATACCAAATAAATTTAGTTGGACAATTCAAGAGCTTAATATAAACAATGAAATATTTTAATTTGGGTCTAGCCGATTCAAATGGCATTGACATCTCTTTAATTATTAAAATACTTAAAATCATTTTATGATGCATAGTACCGAACTGTTTTTAACAGTACATTGAGAATGTTATCATTTTATGACTTTGTCATACTACACCATACCATAGCGGGCTGACGATCCTTAGATCACATCCAACACTAGGTTAAGTTGTATTGATGACTCCATCATTTGTCATATCTACATCATATTATATTGATGCATTTATGACTTGAAAAATATATTTTGATATTTTCAAATCACTTTTGTCTAACTGAAACAATTAGCATAGACATTGGAAATAACAAAACTTGTTTAAAATTTATTGGTTCAACAATTTGACCTAATATGTTTTTCAAAAACACAACAGTGAAACTACTAGTACGATGTTAATAATTTCGAAATCTAACATGGCTAGAAGATTTGAGAATATTCATTTTTTTCCTTCATCAGTTTCAACTTACTTCATTACCCCATTATGACACAACTCTATCTATTTATAGCACTATCAATGCTTAATATATTGAAAACAATCAGTTCTAAATATATAATATTCATATACCCTGGTATAGTTCATCAAACTTACCACACGTTATGTGTTTAGGAACTTTCCATAACAATATGAGTTTAGGAACTTATTCTAGCAATACGTACTCCAAGAACCAATCAGGGATTGTCCATACGCTTAGGGCTCAAAAACATACCATATAATTATGAGTCACAAACTTGCCATAAGTATGAGTTTTAAGAACTCATACCTAATCTTATATTCTCTAATTATCAAATATATATGAGAAAAGAATCACCTTTTCACCATATATATACCGATAATGTGACACCAACATCTCAACGATTATCAATATGATAAACTAAATGGTCGTTAAACCAAGCACAAAACCTCTGCTCATAAAAAGGTTTGTACAACTTAGCAATCACATGAGTCCTCAATTGAAATTCCACTCAATTCTATCAAGTCTTATCTTGATCTTTGCTCAATACGAATCACATTCCATCATCTTTATAACTCTTTCTAAGTTTTATTTGTACTACTTTGTAAAACCTTTCCTGTACAACATTCTGCTATAAATTTTCAATCATTCGATTAATGATCTGTCATTTAATGACTTAATTAGATCACATCGTGATATTGTAGACACTTGAAATTTTACTTGCAATTTGTTATTGACATTGCGGGAAATGCGATTAAATCTTTTAGGGAGATAACCACGGAAGACAAACTCACATCCATTCCGGATACTATCGGAAGTTTAGTTTCAACTCCAGAACACACACCGGGAGTATCAATTCCAACCTCGGAAATAACCCTGAGTTTTGTCCTTGGAGATAACCCCAAGGAATGTCGTTGCAGTTCCGGCGATAACCCCAGAAATGCTTGTTTTAAATGCATGCAATCAGCTTCAATCTCAGACCTCCTGTCGAGACACACATAAAAAAGACCTGGAGCTAACACCGGGAAGACAGGCATACTTACAGATGACCTTGCGAAATTCAAACACTTGCAGCAGTCCAATCTCAGATGTAACCCTAAGCAACGTCTGCTATCAGCCCAAACCGGAGATAACCCTGGTGAGGGGAAAAATCTTCATCTTGCCACCTCAACCCCAGCGCGCCATCTCAAAATTTCATACATAAATTTCTACACAGCAATGTACCACAAGAGCCAAAGAGTTCCAATCCCGAGTGACTATTACGTGTGGCAGCACAACAGATAGAATTTGAAGCCTTAAGACCATGGGCATGGTCCCCTCTTCCTGACTTTGTACAACCTCTAATCCCATTTCATTGCGTAACTCTTGACAAAAGCGGTCCGAAGAAGGTCTTGTACACCTAGTTCGGATGCTCGGATTGAAGTTCTGCAAGTTCGAACGGACATCACTGTGCACAAGAGCACGTACTTCAAGATTGGCGGGATCCATGAAGCTCGGGGGCACCGAGGCGGTCATGAGGTGCATCTGCGGTACGCCATGGTACACCTGTGGCTCCAAGCTCTATAGTGGCCATTTGTAAGAAAAAAAAAGGCAAGGAAGCCCTGTCTAATTTGCTCTGTACACACCCCATATTGAGTGCTTTCTCATTTTAAACACTTGTTAGCTCATATATAGCTATATTTTACCGGCGGGAGCTGAGTGTTTATCCATCTAGAGTCATAGAAGCACATTGGCTCCCACGTAAACCTTCTCACACTCTATAAAGCATTTCTCTTCATCTTTGCACACTTTATTCTTCACATTGAGAGTCGTGTTGTGTGTGTATGCCTGGACTTGATCCGTGGTTTTCATTTATGTCTGTATATATATACTTATATATGTATATTTATATATTGACTAACATTATCGAGTTATGCCTCGATTAAGCTTAGACTTATGTCTGGAGCGTTTATTTGCTTTTATATAAATATACTTATATATATAAACTGTTGTCAGACTCTGTCTGATGAGCCTGGATTTTACATCTGGAGCGTTTATTGCTTATATATATATATATATATATATATATATATATATATATATATATATATATATATATATATATATATATACATTTTGTCGAGCTTTGAGTTTACTTACATTGGCCTTTTCTTTTTTATTTACATTTACGTCCCTTTGAGTTTACTTAAGTGGCGGTTGATCATTTTATTGCTTTCTTTACATTTAGTCTACTTTGAGTTTACTTCGTGGCGGTTGATCGCATTTATTGCTTTATTTATATTTCTGATCCCTCATGGAGGTGCTTCGTGGTGGTTGATCATGTCCATATATATATATTTACCGCTTTTATATATTTACATTTCCGATCACCCATGGAGGTGCTTCGTGGTGGTTGATCATGTCTGTATATATATATTTACAGCTTTTATATATAATTTCTTACTACTTTTCATATAAATTGCGGCATCATGTGAGCCTAGGAATCATGTGATCACAGATTCAGTCTACTGAATCTAGATTAGGTTCCCGTGATGGACATTTTCAGCTGTAAGCAGCTTGTACATTATTTACGGTGTTCGAATTTCCTTAGATGGCTTTCATGCCCATGAGGAGTTCGGCATCGCTATATATTATTTTCTCGAAGATGCCTCACATCTCGAAAATAAAAGCAAACAAGCCGAACATTTAATAATAAAACGGAAGTATGAAACGGTCTCAATTACTATTGAGCACAGGGTTTGAAAAACATCTTTTACAAAACTTCACTGCTATATCATGTTTAAAACTAAATTTTTCTTTAAATTCAAACCCTTTGTATATAGGTGCGAACGAGGCCTCGCACTACTTCCAAATAAATTGCACATTGATCTACACACACACACACACACACATTCATATAACAGTTTCTAGAAAAGTGGCGGTCACCGTGGCAACACGGATGTCGGGGGGTGCCTAACACCTTCCCTCTACATAATCAAGCCCTCGAACCTAAATGAATCTTGGTTTAATAGACCCGTTTAACAGTTACACATCACTGGGTCAATGTGCAAACCTTTTCTCAGTTGCGTTGGTGTAACCAGTTAAAAACACCAACTGGTGACTCTTACAATCAAATCGTCGACATGATAGATGTCGGACCTTTTTCACTTGTTTTTTCAAAAAAATCTCAAATAACATGAGAACACTAAAGAACAAGAAATGAAAAGGGACAAATAACAATCCCAACGTTGACAGGTGGCGACTTTGCTGGGGACACTAGTAAGAGGGCTTAAGCTACTACTACAAGCTTTTCAAAAGTGTTATATGCTTGTGTGTGAATGTTGCATTTACATTTATGATGAATGTGTACGAATGCATTTTAATTACTGCACTACAATATATCTATCTGTGATATTAGTGCTTCGCACATGTCATCATTTTCATAAACGGTGAGAAACGTTGTATGTGAATGTATGTTGTGTTGTTCCTCCACCAGGAGGCTATCCTGTCGGTGTTTGATTACTGGACTCATAGGAAGACTAATTCCAACGAGGCTCAGGAAAGGCACCACCCAGATTCGCTCTAGTTGAAAGACCGGATTAACTTTCCGTCAAGTAAATTGCGATAATCTGGGAACCTTCATGCCAAAAAGCTGTGAGAGTAACCCTAAGATAGGTCAGCCTCTAATAAACCAAACGCGGAGGGAAGTCTCTTCATACTTTCCACTTTTAATTACTTGTAAAAGGATTTACTTGTAATTTTATTCCATGTTCATCTTTATGTAATGGAAAATATGAAGGATATTTGCACATACATGACATGCTATGAATTAACATCCGTTTTGCAGGATAATATTCCTAACATGGGTATATCACATAGCATGTAAACATTTAAATTATCCCTAAGACTAAACTACATAAGTCTTTTTTAGGGAAACAATTGAGCCAGTTACCCGCTCAAAATCCAAAAAGGCCACGAGCCTACAGCCAATCATGTCTTCTTCTGACTAATCTAATACCGTTTCTCGAGAAGAATTTGACGGATTAAGTAAACAAATTACAGATTTGGTTGTTCTGCTTAAAGAATTGCATCAGTCCACTCAGGGCTCAAAATTTCCCACACATACAGAATCCTCTACACAAGGAGGAACACATGGGTTGGATAAAACAAATCCAGAACCTCAGTTTGATACAACCAACAAAGACCCTAAAAATAACTATCTCAAAGGAGATCCAGACACCGGTGATATCAGGAAGAAAGTCATTCAAGAAGAAACTATCCGTTCTCTCAAAGGGATTGGAACACATGGAAGTGTTTCATATGCTGACCTTTGCATATTCCCTGGTGTTCATTATCCAGAGAAATTTAAAACCCCTGACTTTAAAAAATATGACGGATTAGGGGATCCTTACACACATTTGAAGGTGTTCATTGGAGAACTTGGATCTTATGCGGAAAATGAAAAGTTCAGAATGCAGCTGTTCCAAAAGAGTCTACATTGAGAAGCCCATTCATGGTATGCAGTTAGACAACTCAAAGATCCATGCAGTTGGGAAGAGCTAGCTCACGCCTTCCTCACTCAATCTGATTTTAAATCTCATATGGCTCTGGCCGTACCCAGTTACCAAGGTCAAAAGCAGTCTAATGAGTCTTTTCAAAGAGTATGCTCTCAAAGGCGGAGGCGCCTTCTTTCTCAAGTTATTCCTTCTATGATGCAGTCGAAAATGGTCATAAATTTCATAGACATACAAGAAGCTCCTTTCTATGAAAGAGTCTTAGCTGGTATTGGCAAACCATTTTCTGAAATGATTAAGCATAGAGAGATGGCTGAGATGAGATTGAAGTAAGGAAAAATTCAAGACCTAGCCGCTCTTAAAGCAGTTGCTGAGCACATCCAATCCGGATCTTATGGAAACAACCCCGGAGGGTCCATAAAAAGAAAGAGGAGGATGTTTCCTTGATACTAAAAGGTCAAAAAGGAAATCAGAACATGCCTATACGGAGGAGAAATTACTCCCCTTTCCAAGCACAGCCTTCAAACCCTCCATTTCCTAAAGGTGGAGATGCAAAGCGCCCTCGAACGTTCACACCCTTAGGGGACTCGCTCAATAATATTCTTGCTCTTCTGACTACTCAGAAGAAAATCACGCATCTTCTTCCACCAACCAACCCTAATGGGAGGGGTTTCAATGTTACTCGGAAGTGTGCTTATCATGCCGGAGCACCTAGACATGATACTCAAGATTGTTGGGCCTTGAAACACACGATCTAAGATTTAATAGACAACGGTGAGATCGTGGTTACCAAACCAGATCAACCTCATGTGCAAGACAACCCTCTTCCTCAACACAAAGAAGAAGAGGTCAACATGATTAGTTAGAGCGCTGGACAGAGTTCCAATTTTAATGGTGAATCATCCCAAACTATCAAAGACGGTGTTGATAGATGGGATTACGCAAAGTTCCAATTTGCTATGGAACAAAAGATGAAAGCTCTTTGTAAGTAAATTGAACAATTGGCAGAACTGGTGACCTATTGGCATGCCTATCTCCTTCCTTTTGTTATGAATGCTCCACCATCACCTTCAGAGAGCGAAGCTATAGAGGATAAGGTTGCAAAGATAGCAAATGCTAAAGCCTGTCGGGATTTTGCCAATCAAAGGGAATTTACATACCTGGGCCAACCTATGGAGGAGATATTTCAGATGCTAATCAATGAAGGAAGAATTACCTCCCTTCTACCTCCAATCAATCCCCATTCAAGACAGTTCAACTTCGATGAAGTATGTCAATATCATTCACATTCTCGTGGTCACAGCACAGAAGAATGTTGGGCAGTCTGCCACTTTATTCAAAATCTAATTGATAGTGGTGTCCTGCAGTTGGCAGACGATGACACCGTGATACTCGAGAGTGGAAATACATGTCCTACCAAATGGAAGGGGCTAGTAGCAGTTATATCCGCTGAGGTTGATGAGACTGTCAAACCATTTCCCATACAAGTAATTTAACTCAAAGGAGCTGACAATCCTTTGAAAGTGGTTGCACTAGAGCCAATTTCTTTACCCTTCAGACCACAGTATCCTATTGTCAGCTTACACAAAGTCCCATGGAATTATGGAGAAGCTGAAGGATCCATGCCTCATACTACTGCTACAGTGTTGAAGGAAAATCCACCGTATCTTCCTCAGAGGGTGATAAAGCCTGCCATAAAAGCTAAGGGGAAGATTCCCATGGAGAAAATTGAAAAATTCCTTTGCACTATGGGCCATAATGAAGCCAAGGTGGTTCTAAGCTTAAGAGAAGCTCCACAACAGATCTCAATATTGGACTTGGTTTTCTCTTCCGAGGATCAGAGGAAGATCTTATTAAAGGTTTTGGAAGAAGCCTACTTGCCGAAATCAGTGGATGTGGAAAAATTTCAACATCTGGTTGATCACATTTTTAACAACAATGTGATATCCTTCACTGATAATGATATACCGCCCAAAGGGACCGATTATTGCAAGCCATTGCACATCGCTGTTTTGTCTTCCGGGTATATGTTAGCTGGAGTTCTGATAGATGGAGGTTCGTCTCTGAATATCTATCCTTATGCCACCTTGGTGAAGATGAACGTCAATCTCAAACGAATTAATTAAAGCGACCATACGGTTATCAAAGCTTTTGATGGATCCCGCAAAATTACATCGGAGAGATTGAGTACGCCAATTGAGATTGGTCCAAATAAATTCAATGTATCCTTTCACGTCCTTAAGATAGATTCAGGATACAACTTGCTATTGGGGAGACCATGGATCCACATGGCTGGATTTGTCCTTTCTACACTACATCAACAACTCAAATACATTGTCAACAATAGTCTAGTCACTGTCAATGCTGAGCCGGAATGTCCTGAACAAGGAGACCTACCAATCATCAGCTTCAATTCAGAAGTTGAGTCAGCCAGTTTTCATACTTTGTAAGTGAGTAACACGCAATACAATCCTATCGGAGCACCACTTCCCGTACCCAAGATTTCTGCCGAGGTTATGTCGACCACTCAAGAAAGGATGTCATTGGGTCATCAGCCTGGACAAGGGCTTGGTAAAGATCAGCAGGGTATTAAGAACCCAATTCAAGTGTCCAATAAAACTTGGACAGCTGGACTAGGCTATTCTACCAGTTTCAGTCACAGGAATCCTCATAAGCACAAGCAGATTCCTCAAGCTTCCGACACACGATGATTTTCTCTACCTGCACCTCATGAGCTGATACAGTCTCTAGTAAAGGTGCCAGCCCATGTTATGGCCATGTTGTTTCCCAAACCAGTATCATTCAAAGCAAAAGCGGTCCTGATTCCTGATCCTGAAGTGGAAGAAAGGGAACAGAAACGCAAACATGACATTGCCTTGATGATGTCAGGCATACGCATCATTGTCCATGATGAACATGCAAATAGATACACCCCAGATGATGATTGCCCAAATGTTATGGTCATCATTTGGGAAAAGGAGGACGATGACAAATCCTCCATCACTGCAGTCCATCAAGACTTTACCCTCGACAATTGGACCAGCACTCTATGCATCGGTCGATGAGGGTAAAACGGGCAGAAATCCCTCTGCCTTGTAGATAACTTTAACTGCTTACTTTTATGTACATTATTAGTAGTTATTTTATCAACATGCTAACACTTTTTTATGATTAAACAGTTTCATATATTAAGTGAAAGCATATTTTATTTCAGGACTTTGAATTTAGATGTGCCTGTACTTGTTGATGAGGTGCCTTTTCTCCACAAGGACTGTAACTTTGATGAAAAGTCGGACTCAGACTTGATGGAAATCCAAGAGGACATTGAGACACCTCAGGAGATTAAGGGATGGGTCGAAGACAAACCTAAACCTAATCTTTATCAAACCACTTCTTTCCATCTTGGATCTATAAAAAGCCCTAAGCTAATCCAAATTGGTTCAGACCTCACCCCAAACCAACGGAATGACATGGTTGCGCTATTAACCCAATTCTTGGATGTGTTTGTGCCAGTCAGACAGAAGCTCAGGCGATTAAAACCTGAGTGGAGTTTAAAGGTGAACGAAGAAATTGTGAAACAATTTCAATCTGGCATTATCATGGTGTCTACATATCCGGAATGGATATCCAACATTGTTCCCATGCCTAAACTAGGAGGAAAGGTGCGAGTTTGCGTGGATTACCGGGATCTGAACAAAGCTTGCCTAAAAGATAGCTTTCCAGTGCCCTTTATCCACATTCTTATTGATAATACTGCTCAATATGGCATATACTCCTTTGCGGATTGCTTTGTGGGGTATCATCAGATTATGGTCGCTGAGGAGGACCGTGAGAAATTTGTTTTCATCACGCCTTGAGGAACCTTCTGTTACAGACGATTGTCATTTGCCCTCATCAATCCCGGGGCAACCTATCAGCGAGCCATGATGGCTCTTTTCCATGATTTAATGCATAAAGAGATAGAGATTTATGTAGATGACATCATTGTCAAGCCCCGAAGGGAAGAAGACCACTTAGACCATCTCAAAAAGCTCTTCAATAGGTTGCGTAAGTACAAGTTGAAGTTGAATCCAGCCAAGTGTGCCTTTAGCGTTAAATCAGGTAAGTTGCTAGGTTTCCTAGTCAGCCACAAAGGGATTGAGCTGGATCCCACCAAAATCCAGGCCATCAAGGAAATTCCCATTCCTCAGACAGAGAAGGAAATACAGGAATTTTTGGGAAGAATCAACTTCATTAGCAGGATCATTTCTCAACTCCCAGTAACCTGTGAGCCCATCTTCAAATTGTTAAGGAAGAACTCCTCCATGAAATGGAACGATGAGTGTCAGAAAGCTTTCCTTACAATCAAAGAACAGCTGGTTAACGCTCCTGTTTTGGTACCTCCCAAGGATGATGTTCCCCTGTTCATGTACCTATCCATTAATGACAATGTTATGGGTTGCATGCTGGGGCAGAAAGACGATAGAGGCCTAGAACGAGCTATCTATTACCTCAGCAAAAGATTCAGCAGCAGTGAACACAAGTACACTCTGATTGAGAAGACTTGTTGTGCTTTAGCATGGGCTTCCATGAGGTTACAGCATTACTTCCATGGTCACACAACCCATCTCATATCCCGCGTGGATCCTCTCAAGTATGTGTTCAGTAAGCCCATACTAAATTATCGGATGTCCAGATGGCAGTTGATCCTACAGCAATTTGACATCGTCTATGTGACACAAAAGTCTGTCAAAGGTCAAGGAATTGCGGATCAACTGGTCGCCGCACTTGCAGGGGATTACAAACCCTTGGAAACATACTTCCCCGATGAAGGGGTAATGACAGTTCAGCAACACAATTAGTACGATGCATGCCGTAAGTGGAAAATGTATTTTGATGGAGCTATTAACACAAAAGGCTCTGGAGCTGGAGCAGTTCTAATGTCCCAGATGGAGGAACAATATCCCATCGTAGCATAGTCAATTGCGGTTTATTAGCACCAACAACACAATGAGTATGAAAGGTTTTATATCATGGGGCTAAAACTTGCTCGTTCAATGGGCATCAGGCGGTTAACTGTCTTTGGGGATTTAGAGTTGGTAATTAAATAATCCACAGGAATCTATCAAACCAAAGAATTACATTTACTGCCTTACCATTGCCAAGTTCTACAGATGGCTTTGGAGTTCGAAGAAATCTCCTTTCAACACATTCCTCGTAATAGGAATGATTTTGTGGATGCACTAGCAACATTGGCCTCCTTGATTCACATACCTGACAAGGAAAACATGCCAAGCATCACATTTTCCTTGCAAAAGGCCCCAGCTTATGGGAACTATGTTGGAGAAGTATCAGATGAGCTACCTCCCATCCACAACCCTTGGTATCAACATATCAAGGAGTATCTGCGAGATGGATCCACACCCGCTGAGGTGAGCCTGACTGAAAAGAGGTGGATCCATCGACTTACTATGAAATTCTACTTGAGCGGAGATGCACTCTACAAAAGAGATGCAGGATTAGGTCTCCTTAGATGTCTGGACAAAGACCAAGCTCAGAGGCTCTTGGATGAGATCCATGGTGGAGTATGTAGCCCACACATGAGCGGACCCCTACTTGTTAAGAAGATCCTCAGAACAGGGCATTATTGGCTTACGTTCAAACCTGACTGTGATGATCACGTCAAGAGGTGCTATCAATCCCAGATTCATGAGAATGTTATCCATGCCCCTCCAAGGGAACTCCACAATATGAGTTCGCCACTGCCCTTCTAAATGTAGGGAATGGACATGATCGGGCCCATCGAGCCCAAAGCCAGTAATGGACATCGATTCATATTCACCATGATCGACTACTTCACCAAATGGGTAGAAGCAGCCTCCTTCCCCAGGGTTACCAAAGAAGTCATCATTTCTTTCATCAGAAACAATGTCATCTGTCGATATGAACAACCAGAGGTCATTGTGTCAGACAATGCTAAGAACCTCAACAACAAAATGATGGAGGAGTTATGCAGTAAATTCCACATCAAACACCTTAACTCCATCATCTACCGTCCAAAGATGAATGGTGTTGTTGAAGCGGCTAATAAAAACATTAAGAAGATCATGCAGAAAATGTCCGCCAACTACAAAGGATGGCATGACCTCTTGCCTCTGACTTTATTAGCCTATAGAACTTCAATGCGTACTTCCACTGTGGCAACCCCCTACTCATTAGCCTATGGGATGGAAGTAGTGCTCCCCATAGAGGTGGAAATGGAATCCCTCAGAGTGTTAATGGACGCTTAGCTGGATGAAGACCAATGGGTACAAGACAGGTATCACCAATTGTCTCTAATAGACGAAAGGTGAACCGCGGCTATCTTCCATGGTTAGTTATATCAGCAGAGGATCACACGATCTTACAACAGGAAAGTTCGGCTACGGTAATTTAAATAACATGACTTGGTTTTGAAGAAGATCATTGACAACCAAGATCAATCTAAGGGAAAATTCGCTCCTAACTGGGAAGGCCCGTTTGTTGTCAAGGAGGTATTGATAGGAGGCGCTCTCAGACTACAGGAAATGGATGGCGATGAATTTCCACAGCTTATCAACTTGGACACCGTGAAACGGTACTATGTCTGAGGATATCATCAAGCAAACATCCTGGTTTTTGATCATCAAATCACCAGTCATTCCGGTTTTCTAACCCTTTTTACATACTCTTCTGCCCCTCAGGGAAACATACACTTCAAACCAGCAGCCTGGTTTCACTTCATTTCAAACCTTTCACACAATTTCGGTTATCCCCCCAGGGATTAAACTTTTCACACATGAAATTTATCTTGAAGACGGGATTAAACTTTTCTATTCTTGCAGTTTGTCCTGAAGACAGGATCAAACTTTTTCCACACTTGCAGTTTGTCCCAATCATAGGATCAAACTTTCTTCTCCCCGCAGTATAGCCTGCACATGGGATTCATACTTCTCTTTGGTTGCAATTTGTCCTGAGGGGTGAACTACGTCGACCTGATCTCCCTGATACCCAGGAGTACGTAGGCAACCATATTTTATATGGCCCGGTCGTAATAAAAAAAAATAAAAAAAACATTGTTGCCCTTTCTCTACAAAAACAAAAACCACAAAAACCCTTCTATACCTTTCTTCATCAATAAAGCTTCTACACCCATCTGCCTTTCACATTCAGCGTCGAACCTCTTACACCAGGTTCAAACTATGCAGACCTGATCTCCTCTTCAATAGGAGTACGTAGGCATCAATTTACGATTCGGTCTAACCCCCTACCAGAACAAAAATACTTATCACACGGTAATGGGACCAAACTTCAATCCACCACATTTCGTCGGCTTCAGACCAAAGGGATGGAACTACCTAACCTCTCCTCGCCAATAGGAGATTCGGCGACTATCTAAGGAACGGTTGTGCCTCAAAGAGCAACACCAATCCATAAGAGATGGAATTAACTAGGCTTCTCACAAATAAAAGTACTGGCGACCATCTGTGGTGTGGTCAATCTCAGAGAGGAAAAGCCACATTCCTCTCCACATTTCCATACAGAAATTAGTCCCAAGACACCAAAGATGGTAGGGATACACACAGATCAATGATCAGTTCTGAGAAATCCTGCGACGTCTCAATGTCCACACAACAAGGATGAGTTTAGAATGCATCAAGATCACAAGCCCTTAAGAAACAAGTAAATATCAAGCGAGTATCAAGGCATAACTGAAAGGGAAGTAAATCAAAATATATTTCTCTGCCATATATAATATTGTTTGATATATACAATATGTGTTGTACATGACAAAATGGCTAAGCTAGTCTGTGTAGGAAAATACAAGTCTATCTACGGATCTGTGTGTATGCGGACTATTAGATCTAACATAGCATCCCTCTCTGAAGAAGGAGGTAACGCTGCAAGCTCCTACCCAATGGTATCTACACGAGCTAGCAGATCCAAGGCTAACTGTATGGTGGCATGATGCTCATCAATGTATGCACTCATATCGGCAAGGATGCTAGACGTGAGGGATCTCACTGAAGTACTGTTTATGACGGCCACATCCCGGGCAGATAGGGCAGCATTCCACTCTATAATCAATGCATCTCTAGCTGATCTAGCCTCGTCTTTTTCTAATAGAGTTACGTCTCTCCCATCAAGAGTTGTCAACATCAAGGCCCTAGCCTGATCTCTCTTAAAGGTCATAAGATGTAGACTACTGCTCCGAATCTTGTCTTAGAATCTTTGAATCACGGTAGCTTTTCGTGGTGGGAGAATCCATAACAAATGCTGGTAACCCAGCAGTCAAATCCTCCTCAATGGGAATATCAGTCTCATCCATAGACTCCTTATCGTCGGAATCAATCCCCTATATTATGGATACTACCGCAGCCGATGCAGTCTCTGTCTCCATCCATGTGGAATACTCTGCAGAACAACCCGGATGGCTGATGAAAAACTCATCTAGCTCTCGTTGATCCCAATAGGCATACAACCTGGATATGTCCTCTGCTAATAAGTGGCGAGAAGTGAAGCATTAACTCGATGCCCCCTCAAAAGGATGGAAGTTCTGGAACTGGTCAAACTAACACATCACAGCCAGTGGGTGGTAAGTAATCATGCCTCTCAAACTAGCTAGAGGAAGATAATCCATGCCCGGAGCATGAGTGATGAAGCTGTAGGGTGAACTAAGCCCTGTACACGGCAATATAGCAAATGGATCTCCGATCCCTGCCAGGAAAGCTGACCAAGATGCAGCATCTGTACACTCCGCAGGCTGAAAGGAGTATGACATGGCTATATATTGGGTGAAACAATACCCATGCCGTCTAAAAGTGCCAATCGGTATCAAGTGTGACATAAACCACACGTACAGCATGACCGAGCTACCTGTAAACACTCCCATCAGATAAGTGCAGTAGTATGTGGCTGACCTCAGAGTCTCTGTTATGATCATCGGTATGATGGTGTGACCCTCCCTAAGAGCTCTCACTGCCATGATGACTCCTATCTCCAACTCATCCATGTACCGTGGCATGTAGACATATGACAGGATGCACAATAGCAATACATCTACTCTGGCCAAACGCCAATGATCCTCCGGTGTAGTGAAATCCCCGGAATGCCATGCATAACTATCCTTAGAGCCAAATCTGTCAAATAGAAAATGTTGGAATATAACGTGGCCAGATATGAGATCATCCTACACCACCCTACGCCTCAATCCAGTGAGGGTCATGAACTGCCTATTCATGTCTCCAATCGTCATATGCACGCAAGGTCTGTCCAGTGGCAGTATCGTCAAACGTGAATACTCCTCCAGAGTAGGAGTCAACTCCTGGGTCCCAAATCAGAAAACCTGCCTCTCCGATACCCAGTGCTCCAGCATGCCCTCCACAAATCATGTGGGAACCTGAAACATCAATAGGGTCATAGTATGCTACAACAAGTGATCTCTGATCACCACAATACGATGGTGACATGCTTATCATACCACGATCGTATGCGAGATGCCACCAAAATGGTGGGGTATAATCAATTCAATTAGCTAATCAGAAGAAGACATCTCATGCGGTAGTGTCGGGAAGACCATCCAGGTCGATCTTTGAATATCTCTTGACATACATACATATGCATAACATAATAACATGTATGATACAAATGATGTCAATATAATATAGGGAATGGAAAATTGTACATATATTCCTAAGTATATCATCATCTAAATACATCTCTGTACAGCTAAAATATAGGGAAATGGGGCAAAACTGCCCTACAACTAACAGAGGCCTATCAAAAAATATAGCAAGAATGGGTCCCACACCTCCGGCTTAATTCAGTTCGAGTTGCAAAGGAAGTCTCACAAGCTGAAAAGGCCAAATCAGGAATAAAAAAGCGCTACTGCGATTGAGGCGAGAATAGCACGGAATCCACGATTTTCACGGGCCAAACTACGGCTCGCACATCACTCATTGGTATTCGATGCAATGCAAGGTATACTATCTGGAAGTATGAGCTCGACTTTTTGCAAATCATTCTTGGCAATACATCACACAGGTCCGATGTCGCCAAACACAGGGTCGTAACCCTAAAAGACGTGTTCCCCGGCGGGGGTCACAACGCTGAAGTCATTCATTGATAAAGTATCCCAGGCGGGGGTCACAACGCCAAGTTCAAACATTGATAAAGTATCCCAGGTGGGGGTCACAACACAGACTTTCAATCATCCTCGTATCCCCAGCGGGGGTTACAACGTATTATTCGTCCATGAACGAATCCCCGGCGGGGGTTACATCACAATTCAACCATTGATGTATGTATCAATGAAGGTCAAGCAGCCTTGATGTCATTTCAACTGATGGCAAGTAAACCCATCGAAGCATCGGAGGCCATTCGATGATCTTATCCATCAGTGCACTTATACACAACCTTCCCCGATGGGGGTTACAACGCAATTCAACCATTGATATACGCGTCAATGAAGGTCAAGCAGCCTTGACATACTCCCCAATAAGGGTCACAACGCAATGCAATCATTGATACACACATCAATAAACGTCAAGTAGCCTTGACAGTTTGCCCAACAGGGATCTATCTGGTGATACATACATTAGAAAAGGTCAGGCAGCCCTGACAATACATATTGTTGGTAGTAACTCCGACAGGATCGTGGTATATGATATACACATTCTCAAACAGACAAAGCTTTATCCCCACAGATCTCTTGCACACGAGAGGCATATCTTCGGAGTAAAGTCTGTATCAAGGATCCAGGACTTTGGTGATAACCCCAACGTCAACATCCTTGAAGACTTGGATCGCATGTCCAAGACATCACTGATTGTCATCCCTGGCAGGATTAACAGGGAACCGGCAATCATTCCATCATGTTGGGAAAAAATTCAATAATCTACATGCATCATGCATTTGCATCATGTTGCTACACATAGCATCGTGTTTATCTTGTTGCATTTCAAGTGTCTAGGATTCTTTATCCTATCCATGCCTTGCATTGCATGAATATAATAAAGAGGGGCATCTGTAGACACTCAAAAATTTTTGCACACCTGTTACTGACATTGTAGGAGGGAATATTTGTCTTTCAGAGATAACCCTGGAAGACAGCTCACATCCATTTCGGATACTACCGAAAGTTCAGTTTCAACCCCAGAACACACACTGGGAGTATCAATTCCAACCTCAGAGATAACCCCGAGTTTTTTCCTTGCAGATAACCCCAAGGAATGCCGTTGCAGTTCCAGCGATAACCCCAAAAATGCTTATTTCAAATGCATGCAATCAGGTTCAATCTCAGACCTCCTGTCGAGGCACTCATACCAAAGACCCAGAGCTAACTCCGGGAAGACAGGCACACTTACAGATGACCTTGCGGAATTCAAACACTGGAAGCAGTCCAATCTCAGATGTAACCCTGAGCAACGTTTACTATCAGCCCAAACCGGAGATAACCCCGATGAGGGAAAAAATCATCATCTTGCCACCTCAACCCCAGCACGCCTTCTCAACATTTCATACATACATTTCTACACAGCAATGTCCCATAAGAGCCAAGGAGTTCCAATCTCGAGTGACTATTACGCGTGGCAGCACACCGGATAGAATTTGAAGCTTGAAGATCATGGGCATGGTTCCCTCTTCCTGACTTCGTACAACCTCTAATCCCATTTCATTGTGTAACTCTCAACAAAAGCGGTCCGAAGAAGCTCTTGTACACCTCGTTCGGATGCTCGGATTGAAGTTCTGCAAGTTTGAGCGGACATCATAGTGCACGAGTGCACGTGCGTACTTGAGACTCTAGGGACACAGGAGCTTGGGCACCCCGTGCGGCAATGCACACACACTGAGACTCCCAGCTCTATAAATTGGGGTGGCCATTTGTAAGAAAAAAAGGCGAGGAAGCCCTGTCCAATTTGCTCTGTACACACCCCATATTGAGTGCTTTCTCATTTTAAACACTTGTTAGCTCACATATAGCAATATTTTACCAGCGGGAGATGAGTGTTTATCCATCTAGAGTCATAGAAGCCTGCCTTGGCAGCCCACTGTAAGCCTTCTCACACTCTATAAAGTCTTTCTCTTCATCTTTGCACACATTATTCTTCACATTGAGAGTCGTGTTGTGTGTGTATGCCCGGACTTTGGTCCGTGCTTTTCATTTCTGTCTATATATATATATATACTTATGTATGTATATATTTATATATGGACTAACATTATCAAGGTATGCCTAGATTGAGCCTAGACTTATGTTCGGAGCATTTATATATATATATACTATATATATATAAACATTGTCAAACTACATACGATGAGCACGGATTTTACATCCGAGCATTTATTAACTTATATATATATATATATATATATATATATATATATATATATATATATGTTGTGAACTCTCATTCGATGAGCACAGATTTTATATACGATGCATTATATAAGCTTTTATATATATATATATATATATATATATATATATATATATATATATATATATATATATACATTTCATGCATTTTCGGAGTTTACTTATTGGCCTTTTCTTTACTTTATTTACATTCTCATCACTTTGGAGCTTACTTCATGGCGGTTGATCATTTTTTGCTTTCTTTACATTCATCCCGCTTTGGAGTTTACTTATTGGCGGTTGATCACATTTATTGCTTTATTTATATTTACGATCCCCCATGGAGGTGCTTAAGTGGTGGTTGATCATGTCCATATATATATATATATATATATATATATATATATATATATATATATATATATATATATACTATCTTTTCATATAAATTAAATTGCGGCATCATGTGAGCCTAGGAATCATGTGATCACAGATTGATCTCTTCAAATCTAGATTCGATTTCCATGATGGACATTTTCAATTTATGTGGCGACTTGTACATTATTTACGGTGTCCGAATTTCCTTAGATGGTTTTCATGCCCATGAGGAGTTCAGCATCGTTGTATATTATTTTCTCGAAGATGCCTCGCATCTAGAAAATAAAAGCAAACAAGCCGAACATTTAATAATAAAACAGAAGTATGAAAAGGTCTCAATTACTATTGAGCACAGGGTTTGAAACACATCTTTTACAAAACTTCACTGTTATATCATGTTTAAAACTGAATTTTCTACAAATTCAAACCCTTTGTATATAGGTACGAACGAGGCCTCGCACTACTTCCAAATAAATTGCACATTGATCTAGACACACACACACACACACATTCATATAACAGTTTCTTGAAAAGTGGCGGTCACCGTGGCAACACGTATGTCGGGGGGTGCCTAACACCTTCCCTCCGCATAATCAAGCCCTCGAACCTAAATGAATCTTGGTTTAACAGACCCGTTTAGCAGTGTCACATCACTGGGTCAATGTGCAAACCTTTTCTTGGTTGCGTTGGTGCAACCAGTTAAAAACAACAACTGGCGACTCTTACAATCAAATCGTCGACATGATAGATGTCGGACCTTTTTTACTTGTTTTTTCAAACAAATCTCACATAACATGAGAACACCAAAGAATAAGAAACGAAAAGGGACAAATAAAAATCCCGACGTCGATAGATATTATCCTGCAACTGTCTTTTCTTGGAATTCTTTCTCATTCTATGATCATTTTTGTTTTTACGATCTTCTTTCTTTCCTTTCTAATCATATTATTTTATGATTGTTCAAATCAAGTGCTCCCTGATCATTTGGCTTTTCAAGATTTTTCTTTGACTCTTTGCATATTATGTTAACGCATTTTTTATGAAATTCTAAATTAATCTTAAGATCATTAAAACCTCATTAGAGTTCATACTTAACATTTTCTTTTCATTTACTTTATTTACGGTTATAGCCTATGGTACGCTTACCTAAAGTTTATAACTCATAGCTCTGATACCAACTATAACGACCCCAAAATTGGGACTAATATAATCCCGACCTTGTGCGTTAAAACTATCTTCTTCTAGCTTTAAAATATTATTCAATGTTAAAATAGCTACAAATGCGGAATAACTTAAAACTTTTCTTTCTATCTTTCACTCGTTCCCTGAATTGCAACCTTTACGATTCTCTTTTATCTCAAAATCATATTCATTTTATGATTTAGTTTATTAGAATAGATACGAATATATATAACTCATATCCTCTTTTATATAGTCTAGTTACTATAATACTATTTAACATATGATAATCATTACTACTTATTCTTATCTCAAAACAAACTTTCTTTGTTTTATTGAATAACTCAAGTATTTACATAGATGTCAATTACACATATCGTGAACCATTATCACAATATAATACAATTTCAGCTAAAGAAAATAATATTCCTATACTTGCGCTTCTAATCCTTAACCTGCAAAAGTTATATTTTGCAAGACTGAGCTCGACAGCCCAACAAACTTGACATTCTATCATGTTTCACATAGCACACAACTTTATATACTCTGCATGTAACATAAATCTTCGACTAGGCATATCATATATGCAATATAATTTCATGCAATGCATCTATACATACATTCTACATTTTGGAATATCGAATTATAGCATATCACATATGTTATAACGTATCACATATAAATTGAGTTTCATAACCCAATTGACTTGGTCATATTTTGACTTTGGCAATTCATAGAACATGGTATGTACTTTAACAAACACATGAAGGTTTAATATGATACATAAACAACATTCAATCCACAAACATGACAGAATTTTAAAACTTGCCTTGAGTGTTGTTTAATGTTATAACTTATCTGCTATGTGATGATCCTACACAAATTGAGTATACGTACGTACACACATTAGTTCACATACTAAATTCACATACTCAATGTAAACTAATTTTATTTTACATTAACTATAATCTTTTTGTTCTTGTCTTAAAACCATTCTACGTTTCTATAGAAAATTTTATCCGTTATAACCCTTTTATGCCCATAAAGGTTCTCTCAAGGATTTAGTTTATAAATACTTAACGTTTCGAGTTATAATTCCTTTACGACCCGTTTTAGGGATATTTCTTATCTTATAAACTTGAAGTTATATGGTTATTGATGGTTTCTATTGCGTATACATAGCTCACTTGTTGAATCGAATAGATTTATATCTTTTATTTTTTCGCAATAGTTCGTTAAACCATTTTATAACCACGTACGTGAACGTTTCGTATTATTAGTTTACATAGCTTAACACATATACCCACAATAACTTCAATTCTAATTTCATATGTATACAAGTTTTATACATATGTTCTTTAATGAATTATTGATAGCTACCTTACAATCTTCGCAAAACTTTTTGTTTTCAATTTTTTTTTTTCAATGTTAACATACTTCATTTTAACATATACTTAGTCTTTATAATCCATTGCATGAGTAAACTACGCATATGTAAATTTATTTTACATAGCACTTTTATCGTTTCTCTTGTTTCTTTTGAATTTCGAACGAGTTTTACATTTTATATCACGTTATATCTTTATTTTTACTTCATTTCTCTGCATAATATTTTCAAAAATGAACAACTTTTAATGCGAAACTAAGCAGCCCATAGCTGCTACAATCTGCTGCTGCCACAGGGCAGCATCCCCTCATCTTTGACACCCATTTTGTGGCTCAATATCTCGCAATCTACTTATCCAATCGTAACACATTTTTAATATGTTATAGATTATATATCTATCTATCCAAAAATATCATCCACGCGTTCCAAACAATCCAAACTGACCCAAAAAGCGAGTCCAAAACTAGCGGGTAAAGGCTACCCAACAAGACCGCGACACGGTGTCGCGCGCGGCGATCGTACACGACCGGTATTGCCCTCTTCTTTTTTCACCGCTTCTAGCACGCTTTATGGATTTTTAACTTTTAGCTCGTAGCTTGGATTGCAATCAATTTTTGATATGAAACAAACACCATACTAAACTATTTTTAAAAAATACAAATCACCCATTTTGGGTCTTTTAGGCAAACCATATTAGGCCTCGAAAATGCCCCTCCATAACAATTTTCAATTTTTTTCCAGCTTTGCCCTCTCTCGCTAAAATAGTCATAACTAATTCGTTTTAAAACATTTTTGAGCGATTCATCCAGCCACACGAAGCTAACTTCTGGGGCTACAACTTTTATGCTTTAACCATTTCCAAATTATGAACACGTAATTCTAGAAAATTCACACAAGGAATAGGTTCGAATCTAATTTCCAAATTTTGGACAGATTCGACGCACTTACTTTGGAATGCCATAACTCCTCCTCCGAGGTAGGAATTAGTCCATTCCGGAGGCTATGGATTCCTTAATCAGTGTACTATACATTCCCTAGACCCCATAATTTTCTGAAACATCTAACCAGACCCGAAATCTGACTCAGCACTCCAACTAGTTTTCGGACTTTTCGTTTAGATTTTAAAATACTTTCCTTTATGATTCAATTTACCCAAACCCTCTAATTAGTTATATATAATGTATATATATATATATATATATATATATATATATATATATATATATATATAAAATCGTGTCTTATCTTCGCAAAATTTTAGTTTTTTTTAGCTAAAATGGTTCTTTTAAGCCATTTATCGAACATATCGCGAGTGACACTTTTGTGGCATGATTTCATAGCTTTTTAGTTACATTCCTCCCAAAACATTTCCTCCTTATTATTCCGCACAACAAACACTAAACTCATATCTCTAATTCAGTCCATAGGATTCAATTACATATCCAATTCCAATATATACCATTAACTATAACTAGTTAGTTTACTAACTAGTTTCAAAATTCAATTCTTTACTTCTAATGTAATTAGCATGCAATAATTCAATCCCCATTAGAGCAATTCCCAACATATACAGTTAACAATTTTGACATATATCAAATATTACTTAGCTTTCATAAATAAAAAGAAATAAATTTTACCTCTTGCTTGGAGAAATGTTTTCTAATTCTTTTTCTAATCAAAGATTTTGCTAAGATTTTCCTTCAAATTTTTCTGCGGACACTAATACCTCATGTAATTTTAGAACTTTAAACTTTGGTTAGCTATGGGGTATGGGAACAAGAGAACATAGGATGAACCAAACGAAAATGGAGAGGATAACTGAGATATATATAAGGCTTCCTAAACTTGCTATCCACGTAAATTCACTGATGCCCAATTTTTCTTGCTCTCTACTCCAAAATCTTGCTCAACACACATACATGCTCCAGATTGATTTACTTGGCCAATACTCATAATACATACATACCCTGTATTCATAATACATATATACAGTATACTTATATAATACTACATAAAATATATTATATTCAATTAATATATAATATATTATATCCCATAATAATAAAAATAGAAATTATAATAATATAATATTTTCTGAATTATTAAAATAATTCACTATCCTAAATTATTTTAGTTTACCATATGTAATGCATACAATAATTTTGTATCATTAAATTTAACTACGTCTTTTCCTTTAAAAAATATTTTTCCCACAATTTATTTTAACTAGTAGATATATATAATAATATATCCAATCCTTTTTCCTATAATAAATTGCTCCTCCACAATTTATTTTTGACCAATCAAATAATGTATTTGATTATTTTTCTTATCCCTTTTTATAAATTATTTTCAACAATTTATTTATATGTAATATATAATAATAATATATTTATAATATTACAAATTATCACATTGCACAACATATATTCACTTATACAGTACAATTTACATAATATATCACATAATAAAAATTTTATATTTAAATTCTTATTTTATTATTTTTCGAAAACTTGGATAGTCACACTTATACGCATCTCTTAAGCTATAATATATGACGAAAATATTGTTTAATAACCCAAAGACAGAGTGACTTGATTAAGCAGAGTTTGTTAAAAGATTTACAAGCAAATCAAAATTTAAGAAGTTTTCGAAATTGAAAATAAAAAGGGTAAGCTAAGTTTGTTAAAGGGACAGTTAGGCATGTTTTTAAGCCTCTATCACTATATACTTGAAATATATAGTAAATAGTGTTGTGTAGGCATAAAAGGATTCACTCATAAAAAATTTGGCTAGAAATTAGCCAACGAAACAAATAAACGAGATTAAAGTTAGTGAAGCTATTTTGTTTAGTTAATGTAAACTTAGTTCACAATGAATACAAATGACGGTTGTGTGCTTATATATGATGAGTGAGATTTATACCTGCGAATCAGATCATTTGTTGCTTAAGATGTTGTCTGTTTTCTGTTATTTAGTTAGCTTTTTATTTATATTTTATTGTTATTTTTTCTAAATTCTATAATGCAAGGTTTTACAGATGTTTCATAGCTTTCAGGCAATTTTTTCAGATTGGCGCACAGTGCGAGAGTACATGTGAGAATCCATGTACGCATATCATTGAATGTTGGAGCACACTGCAATTGGTATGCATGGCCAATGAGCATATATCTGAGCCAGCGTCAGCGATGGCGCTTCACATTGGGACTTTACGGAAATGAAATGGCAGCGCTCGGCGCCCACAGGCTTCGCCGCCTTTTCCACAAATACCAATTGTCGCTCTCTATCGGAATTACCTTTCACGTGCTCTCTTTAGCTTCGTGGTGCCCAGTGTAGCTTCACCTTAATGTGCCATCGTCTTTTGTCACGAAATCACTATAGGGTCATGCCAGCCAACCTCCTGATCTCTTTAGACGTGGTGCCCAAATAACACTTTAAATGACTTTGCTAAAGAAAGAGGCTTTAAATGACCTAAAGAAAGAGGGGACCAGTATATAAGGAGAGATAAGCCGCCTGCATTCAAGATCGAAGAATATCAGATAGAAATTATTACAGATAGCTTAGACTAGGATTTCTTTTACCGTAATTAATTTCTAGAAGAGAAATAAGCCGTGTTTAAGGAAGAAGAGTTATTGCATCCGACACAGAGCTCAGGAGCTAGACATAGTGAAGAGAAGATTTGGAGGAACACACTTCAAAACAGGGGTTTTCTTATTCCAAATCTCCCATTTATTTGTGTTTCTCTGATAATGTGTAATGTATTGAAAATGTGTGTTATAGTACCATAGTTACGAACTAACTCCACTTTTAGGATTGCAATGTAACCTTTTGTTTAGCCTAATTAACTTTCTCTTCTATTTTATATAATGAATCATTTTGGAATGGGTTGTTGTATTTCTTATTTAATGACTGGTTTTTTGATAAAGAAATTAGTATTGATAGGAATGGAAATTGACAAATGGATGTTATTATCTATCTTTAATTACAACAACACCTATTATGACCATGCCAATGGGATGTGTGCATAATATGCTAATAGGATAGATATATCCCTATTTACCTTGTGTGGCCTTGAGACTTAGCCTAATGACCTTAACCTAGTTATTTTCACAAATAGACATATTGTGATTTATCTGGTTAGGGATGTGCATTTGACCTTTGATAGAAGCTTATGCGTATTTATTGTTCTCGGTTGACTATTCCTTGATTCGTTTGTAATTTGGAGAGTTAGGAGATTAGGCGACACATTAAGGGAGTTGTAGTCCTATCTTGACTTCCTAGCACAACTACTTCTCTTATTCTTATAGTCTTATTGATATAGCTTAACCAACCACTTTGTTTCACTTGTTTAGATAAGATAAGTAATAACTTTACCTTAGTAATTATTTTCTCTTAAGACTTTATCCTCGTGGGTTCGACACTCTACTTTCATATATTACTTGTGGACCGCGTATGCTTGTTCGCGATTTGGCAATAGCTAAATTGGCCAACAAATTTTTGGCACCGTTGCCGGAGACTTAGAATTAATTATTTTTTAATATTAAAACTAAGTCATTAATATCTTACTTTAAACTGATTCTTCTGTTTAACTCCCTTTTCAGGTAGTTTTCATTATTTATGCCACCTCAGAAAGGACGAAATATAATACCTCTCGATCCCGAGGTTGATAGAACATTCAGACAACTGCGGAGAGAAAAATCTGAGGACACACCCGAGGACATACCTGCTCCTATCAAAATGGCTGAGGAACTTCAGAAATCTTTAAGGGAGTACGCTATGCCTCACATTGACGATCTCCAGGTGAGCATTCTAAGGCCCGCCATCTAAGCTAATAATTTCGAGATCAAGCCGGGCACCATTCAAATGTGCACCAATATTCAGTTTGGGGGACTACTGAATGATGATCCCAATGATCACTTAATCAATTTTGTGGAGATCTGTGACACATTTAAATGCAACGAAGTTTTTGACGATGCCATCAGACTCCGGTTATTTCCATTTACCTTAAGGGACAAGGCCAAGAGCTGGCTTCATTCATTACTGTCAGGCTCCATTACCACATGGGCTGACTTGGCACAGAAATTCAATGTGAAATTTTTTCTGCCTGCCAAAATAGCCAGGCTCAGGCATGATATCACGTCTTTTGTCCAGTTCGAATCAGAATCCTTGTACGACTCGTGGGAGCGATTTAAGGATCTTCTGAGGAAATTCCCGCACCATGGATTGCCAGAATGGCTTTCTATCTAGAACTTTTACAATGGGCTATCAGGATCAACTCGTTCGAGTATTGATGTCGCGTCTGGAGGGGCCTTCATGGCCAAACATCACACAGCGGGGTACGAACTAGTGGAAACAATGGCGGCCAATAATTATCAATGGTCGAATGATAGGCAAGCCCCTAGAAGAGCAGCGGGGGTATATGAGGTTGACTCGTTCACTTCGTTATCAGCTCAAGTTGCAGTGCTAACAAAACGGCTAGACACCATGGGACCATCAGCAGTGCAGAATATGCAGTGTCATAGTCCAGTGTGAGTTATGTCAAGGGAGCAACCCTACTGATCAGTGTGCAATAAGTCCTGAGTCAGTTCAATTCGTTTCCAACTATGGGCGGCAACAAAATGCTAATCTTCCCACTCATTACCACCTGGGCTTGAGAAATCATCCCAACTTCTCTTGGGGCAACAACAACCCCACTTAAGCACAACCTTCATCCACCAGGCCGAATTATTCTTACCCTCCGGGTTTTCAATCTCAGAATCAGTTGAACCCACAGCCGTAGAGCGCTCATAATCAGTTCCACCATCCACCACCTCAACAGGAGAGGAAGCCCAGTTTAGAGGATCTCCTGTCAAGGTACATTGCCCAAAATGAAACTAGAAGTAACAATCAAGAAGCCTCCATTCAGAATCTTGAAGTACAGATGGGACAATTGGTTACTTCTTTAAACAGTCGTCCACAAGGCACATTTCCTAGTGACACTGATGTTAACCCGAAACAGGAAAGCAAAGAGCAATGTAAAGTAGTGACACTCAGAAGTGGGAGAACCACTAATGAAGAAAGTGGAGAGAGTTCTCCAGTGGAAGAAGTAGTGACTGAAAAGGAACCTGAAGTGGAGAAGAGCAGTGAGAAATCTGGGGGTGAGGAAAGTATTCAATATAGCCCTCCAACACCTTCTCCTCCAATGAATACAATCAATCCTCCTCTCCCTCAATTGCCTTTCCCCCAGCGTCTGCAGAAACAAAAGCTGGACAAGCAATTTTCTAAATTCCTGGAGGTATTCAAGAGGCTTCACATAAACATCCCATTTGCGGAGGCATTGGAGGGAATGCCAAGTTATGTCAAGTTTATGAAGGACATACTATCCAAGAAGCAAAAAATGGGGGATTATGAAACAGTGGCGCTGACAGAGGAGTGCAGTGTCATCCTACAAAACAAGCTTCCACCGAAGCTAAAAGATCCATAAAGCTTCACAATTCCTTGCACTATCGAGGACCAATTCATTGGCAAGGCATTGTGTGATCTAGGGGCTAGCATCAACTTGATGCCTCTGTCGATATATAAGAAGCTGGGCCTAAATGAAGCAAAACCTATAAGTGTCACTCTACAATTGGCTGATAGATCTCTTACATACCCAAAGGGGATAGTAGAGGACATTCTTGTCAAGGTTGACAAGTTTATTTTCCCAGCTGACTTTATTATTCTAGATTTGAAGAAGACAGGGAAGTCCCTATAATATTGGGCAGACCATTCTTGGCGACGGGGAGAACCCTAATTGATGTACAGAAAGGGGAGTTAACAATGAGGGTACGGGATTAAGAAGTGACGTTCAACGTCTTCAGATCAATGAAATATCCTAATACTCCTGAGGACTGCTTCCAGATTAATGCAATTGAAAATTCAGTGAGGGAAGTGTTCTCAGAAACTTGTATTACAGACCCTTTGGAAGCTACATTGACAGGGGCCAGTACTACGAAAGAGCCCACACATGTGGAATGTTCTAAGTGGCTAGATGAACCCCAAAGATCCAAACAATTCTACCGACAATTTGAATCTTTAAATGATGATGAGGCATCAAGTTCCAAGGCTCAACCGTCGATCATAGAGCCTCATGTCCTGGAATTAAAGCCATTGCCAAATCACCTGATGTATGCTTACTTAGGGGACTCATCCACTTTACCTGTGATAATTTCTTCTTCTCTAACTAAGTGCCAGGAAGAAAAGCTTTTGCTTATGCTCAAGTAGTACAAAACGACCTTGAGGTGGTCAATTTTTGATATTAAAGGGATTAGTTTAACGCTATGCATGCACAAAATCTTACTGGAGGAAGGGTCGAAGCCATCTATTGAGCATCAGAGGCGGTTAAATCCCATTATGAAAGAGGTCGTCCGGAAGGAGATCATTAAATTGTTAGATGCGGGCATTATCTACCCCATCTCTGACAGCCCGTGGGTCAGTCCTATCCAATGCGTGCCAAAGAAGGGCAGAATGATTGTAGTGCCCAACAAAAACAACAAGCTAATTCCCACCAGAATGGTGACTGGGTGGAGGGTGTGCATGGATTATAGGAAATTGAACAAATCTACCTATAAGGATCACTTTCCTCTTCCATGTATTAATCAGATGCTTGACAGGTTAGCTGGGCATGAATATTATTGTCTGCTAGATGGGTACTCAGGGTACAATCAGATTTCAATTGCTCCTGAAGATCAGGAGAAGACAACGTTCACATGTCTGTATGGGACCTTTGCCTTCAGGAAAATGTCTTTCGGGTTATGTAATGCTCCCGCAACATTTCAGCGGTATATGATGTCGATCTTCTCTGATATAGTTGAAAAGACCCCGGAGGTCTTCATGGACGACTTCTCAGTATTCGGGAGCTCATTTGATAATTGCTTAAAAAATTTGACTGCTGTTCTCCATAGATATGTCGAAACTAACCTTATGTTGAATTGGGAGAAGTGTCACTTCATGGTTGAGGAGGGGATTATTCTGGGCCATTGGGTTTCTATTGGCGAAATTGAGGTTGATAAGGCAAAGATAGATGTCATCAATAACCTTCCACCACCCACGTCAGTGAAAGGGGTAAGGAGTTTCCTCGAGCACGTCGGGTTTTACAGAAGGTTTATCCAGGTCTCTCACAGATAACCAAACCGATGTGTACACTATTAGAAAAGGACATGCCTTTCCAATTTGATGAATCCTGCCTGAGTGCTTTTGAGTTGTTAAAGAAAAGACTTGTCTCGGCTCCTATTGTTGTAGCCCCTGACTGGACCGTCCCTTTTGAGCTAATGTGCAATGCAAGTGATTTGCTATTGGGGCGGTTCTAGGCCAAAGAAGGAAGAAGGTTTTCCACACCATATATTATGCCAGCAAAACTTTAACGGATGCTCAACTGAACTATACTACCACTGAGAAGGAGCTGCTGGCAGTGTTCTATACATTTGATAAGTTTCATTCTTACCTTATCGGGACAAAGGTGATTGTATACACTGATCACTCGGCAATCAAATATTTGATTAAGAAGAAAGATGCTAAGACGAGATTGATAAGGTGGGTCTTGCTCCTAGTTTGACTTAGAGATCTGAGACAAGAAGGGGATAGAAAATCAGGTAGCTGATCACTTATCAAGGTTGGAAAACACCTCGCGTTCAGGAGATGCTGAAAAAGCCATCAATGATTTCTTCCTGATCAAACAACTATTTGTCGTCCATAGCAAGGCCCCGTGGTATGTGGACTTTGCCAATTTTGTGGCTTGCCAAGTGCTCCTTCCAAACCTAAGCTATCAACAGAGGAAGAAATTCTTAAAAGATGCCAAGCAATATTTGTGGGATGAGCCTTTTCTGTTCAAGCAGTGTTTTGATCAAATTTTGCGAAGATGCTTGCCGGATGAAGAAATTGAAGATGTGCTACATCATTGCCATTCTTTAAATTATGGTGGTCACTTTGGGGGTCAAAGAACTGCAGCTAAGGTGCTTCAATCTAGATTTTACTGGCCCACCCTATTCAAAGATGCGCACACATATGTGTTTCACTGTGACAGATGCCAAAGGGTGGGAACTATTTCGAGAAGACGTGAATTGCCCTTGAAAAATACCCTCAAAGTGGAACTTTTTGACGTCTGGGGTATTGACTTCATGGGTCCATTCCCGTCCTCCTACAACAATCTCTATATTCTCGTGGCGGTGGATTATGTCTCCAAGTGGGTTGAAGCAGTTTCCTTGCCGACTAATGATGCGAAGGTGGTGCTTTAGTTCCTTAAGAAAAACATTTTTACTCATTTTGGCACGCCTCGGGCTATTATCAGCGATGAAGGGTCGCACTTTTGTAACAAATTCTTCGAAGCCCTTCTAGCTAAGTATGGGGTGACCCATAAGATAGCCACTTCATATCATCCACTGACTAGTGGCCAAGCCGAAATTTCCAATCGAGAAGTGAAATGGATCTTGGAGAAAATTGTTAATCCCAATCGCAAGGACTGGTCAAAGAAGCTCGACGATGCCTTGTGGGCTTACCGCACAGCTTACAAAATGCCTATCGAAATGTCTTTGTATAGGCTTGTCTATGGTAAGGCGTGTCATCTCCCAGTGGAATTGGAGCACAATGCTTATTGGGCTATTCAGAAGCTCAACTTTGATCTAGAAGTAGCCGGCGAGAAGCGACTCTTGCAACTCTATGAATTAGATGAGTTTCATCTGAAAGCGTATGAAAACGCTAAGTTGTACAATGAGAAGACCAAGAGGTGGCACGATAAGAAAATCCTTGAGAGACATTTCGAACTGGGCCATAAGGTTCTTCTCTTCAACTCCCGTCTGAAGTTATTTCCAGGGTAATTAAAGTCCAGATGGTCAGGGCCATTCACGGTTGCCAAGGTTTATCTGTATGGGGCAATAAAGGTTGAGGACCCCAATTCTGACAAAACTTTCAAAGTTAATGGGCAGAGATTAAAACATTACTGGGGCGACGAGGTAGACCAACAGAACACCTCCATTACATTAGGAGACCCGATGTAAGGCGGGATAATAGTCAAGCCGACGACTCTAAATCAAGCACTTAATGGGAGGCATCCCCATCTCAATATCAAACAAATTTCTTTTATTTTTATTTAATTCAGTATTCTTTTGGTTATTTTTAGTTATTATCTGTAGTTTTTAGTATAACATGTAGTCAGTATAGTGCATGTATGTTAGTATGTGTGTTTGAAGGCTTTCAGTAGTTACAGCTTGTGAATACTGTGTTTGTTGTGTTTCTACTGTGCTGATATGAAATTTTGGCCTGTGCAGGATTGCTCAACCTCATATCAAAATTCTATGCTTAAGCCCGCATGGCAAGGCCGAGGTGTATATTGGAATTAAGCGCCAATGATCGCATTCACGCTATAGCCTAATGAACGTGACTGCGAAAGACTTGACACTGAGAGGACATCTCGCAAACCCAGGCGCCTGACGCCAAAAATATTGGATCTCTTCACGCCGCAACGCCATCTCAAAAGAGGGCATTCTGGAAAGTGGCGCCCCGACATTATACTTGGCGCGTCAGCGCCCCAATCTGCTCAAACCATTCTGCAAACTCGTGCCCCAGCACCGAGTGTCCCTTAGAGGTTCGCGACGCGGCGCCAAAGAGGGTTTGTCATCGCGCCCCAGCGCCATAAGTGAAATTGGGTTTTTAAAAGGCGTCTGTTCAGTATTTGCAGCAGTCCTTTCCAAAAACATATTAGTTACTCGCGTTCTCTTCCTCTCAAACCGTTAGACCAAATCATTCATCGCGACCATTCAGTTGCCAATCGTTTGATTTCCGTTTGTTCACCAACCTTCGTTCGTTTCTTACCGTTTGAGCATCCAACCGTCCCTTCAGTTACTCTTTCAGTTGCTTCCATTCTTGCCATCCTCTTTAAAAGCCAAGCAAGGTACGATGTTTTGTCCAACTAAAAAAAATTACTTATAGAGCTTTTGATTATCTTCTGCAAATCAACCATGGCTTCTAAGCGTCCTCGAACTACCATTGGCCCCCCTCCATCCTCCTCCAGAACCCCTATTACGCGTTGGGATCCTATGAAATTCCCTTCAGAAGAAGCCTATAAACGCTACACTCAGAATTTTTTATCCCGTAGTCTGGAGCCTGAGCGAGGGCTTAGGCCAGATGAAAAATTAGATGGGCAGATAAATGCTATGATTATCGCTATGAAGTGGGTGCATTTCACCAAACCGCCAGAATCCGTCGTGGTCGCGGTGGTGAAGGAGTTTTACGCCAACGCCATTGTTGATGGCCCTCCGGCGGTACCAGTAAAGGGAAAGCTCATCCCATTCGACAGCCGGGCTATCAATGCAGTGTACGGGACTCCTAACTATGATAGCCATGATTATAGAGAAGTCGGGCTTCGGAAGTATAACACTGACGAGATTATTACTAAACTCTGCAAGCCCGGGACGGTGTAGAAGGCTAATGAATATCATAGTGAAAGGACATCATTCCCGCAGTAGGCCTTAAGAAGGTATGGTAAGGCTTGGTATTCATTTATCTGTTCCAATATCATGCCTACCCGTCATTTAAATGATGTAACTTGGGAAAGGGCAATTCTGCTCTATGCCATAGTTACTGTAACGCCCCCAAATACAGGTACTTGAAACCCAAACTCGGTGCTTTACGATACCATTTCTATGAGCGGAAATAATACTAATAATAAGAACAATAATATAAATATCAAACTTAACTTACATTTATTAAAGTCTAATTCCAAGTACGCAACCTTTACTATAATTCTTTACATGGTATATAATACATATCATTATCTTAATACAGCTTAACTATTACAAAAGATACCATTAAACATATTCTGTTTGCTTTCCTTTTCACTTGTTCTTGTCTGAACCTTCAGGTTGATCACGCTTAGCTGAAAACATTTAAATTTAAAGCAAGGATGAGCATTTGAGTGCCAAGCAAGTAATACCAATTATAAATATAATTAGTTGAAAGAATTAAATGTTTTCTTTGTACATCACTTCTACAACAAATCAATAGTTGTGAAGTAAACTGAACCAATCATAACCATATATTATTTCTATATCAAGGTTTTTTTAAACTACGTATTGACTATATATATATATGGTAGTCGACAGATTATGAACATTATTTTTTGTTTTCGAAAAGGTTAGACAGAACTTCATCTATAAACAGTCATAACTTACGGGCACGAGGGTGTACATCCCATGGACCCTGTATTGATCAATACTACATTGCAAGAATGATATTATCGTTCATCCTTTGTCCGCCTTGGCGCATAAAAATTTTCCCATGTTCGGGATGTTCATAATTAGTCAGGAATCTGAACCAAAACAATTTGATTGGATATAAAAGAGTTTTATCATATTCAACGATATTTACAATCACGTGTCTAGCTAGGTCAAATAGCTTAGACGACTTTTCTTTAGATTCATCTTTGGGGATCGATATATATATATATATATATATATATATATATATATATATATATATATATATATATATATATATATATATATATATATATATATCAACATGTAATTAAATTCAATGATTATCCAAGTGGGACACTTGTATAACCATATTTAGAAATTAACTAACAAAATATATATATCCTGAATTATATAATATAACATCATATTGATAAACAATGATCGGATATAGAATATATCACAATAGGGTTAATAATCTAGCATAATAATAATATAATTCTGAAACTTTCTTACTCATATCCATTGCATAAAGGAAATGCAAAGGTAGGATACTTACCTGGTCTGCTGCTTACAATACACAACTTAGTTTTATCTTTTATACAGAAACCTATCATTAATAAGATCATTCTATCGATTAGAATCACATATCATAACACATAGTACTGCTTATCGCAGTCAGCACATAACCTAATCACATTGTCACACATGTTTCACAGTCATTAAATCATAAATAAACACATATACAGACACATTATGCAAGTCCAGATCAATTTCTGAAACCTGTCGGTGTACCAACAGCTTTATCGGTTAATTACCGAGTCTAAGACTCTATATCGAAGTTCAATATCTATTTAGACTATTTAAATAACAGTCATATCATTTTTAAATGACTTATAATAATTTTTAAACAGTTATTATAATTTATTCTAATTTTTCAAACACCGGAATCATTATAAAATGATTTAAATATCAAATAATTCTATTATCATTAATATTAAATTAATATTAAACTATTAATAAAATCATTGCCAAAATATTAAAGTTATTTATAATAACTTAGAATATTTTAAAAAGTATTTATATACCCTTAAATGATTTTTAAAAACATTTAAAATAATTTTAAATTACTTACCATTAATATTTAAATATTAATGCACTATTTATCCAAATATTAAAAGTCATAAATTATAACTTAAAATATTTTAATTCATTAATATCCTTTTTAAATGATTTTAATAAATAAAATCATTTTAAAACTATTTATTTAATATAATTATTAAATAAATTTAATATCATTAATATTAAATTAATATAATTAATACTAAATTATTAATGAAATTACCCTTTAAATATTAAAAGTTATACTTTATAACTTAAAATATTTTAAACACCTTTAATGACTTTTATAATATTAAAATCATTTTTAAAAAATTTATTAAATATAATTATTAAACAAATCTAATATCATTAATATTAAAATATTAATATTTTTATGACAAAATATCAAAAGTTATATTTTATAACTTAAAATATTTTTATAACTTTTAAATCATTTTTATATGATTTATAAATTATTAATTCTATTTTTTGTAATTTATTTAATACATTTATTAAATAACTTAATTATCACTAATATTATTTTATTAATGAAATTTGTCACAAAATATTAAAAGTTATTAAAATAACATAAAATATTTTCTTATACCATAATATATTTTAAAATGATTTTTCAAGTATTAAAATCATTTTTAAATAATTTATTTAATATTATAATTAAATAAATTAAATACCATTAATATTTCAAAAATATTAAATATTTATGAAATATACTTAAAATAATAAAAAACTAATTTTTGGACTTTAAAATAATTTTTAATAATTTATTATGTATTTTTAATAATTAAAAACTATTTATTACTAATTATTTTATAAAAATAATAATTTTCAAAAATATTTGTCACTAAAGGGCCCTATAGCAACAGAACCGTCGCTATAGGTGTTCTTGAGCTACCCAAAAATCTATGTCAGTTAACGAGGGGGTAGGTTTGACCGTTCATAAATTTCAGTCTAGACATGATTTGGGCTATCTTAAACTTTGATCGTGTAGCAAACATGTAACACTACAATATCCAACCATCATCTTGATCAAACAACAAACTAACAAGAAGATCTGGGCTTGCAAACTTCTTGTCAGAACGTTTCTAGGTTTTCCCAGAAACCCAGAAGTTCGAGGTGCCTCTTTCTAACTTAATTAAATCTCAGTTCTGTTCATTATTTTGGAGGTTTAATGGTTCATATCCGTAGGATACCTGACAAGGAAAAACTACCTATCCTCATCACAGTCCAAATCTAACACATTGACCAGATTTAATGTGGTCAAATCTTGTCGAGCTTCATGCAAAAAACCATTTTGGAAATTCCGGAAAAATTCAAGTCGTATTGAACGGCCTACTTTTGACTCATTTGATACGTTCGATCTGATGACTATTTTAATGTTCTAAAAGCATGAACCTTGAGTCCACATACCAGGCTAAAAGTTGGATACAACACATCATCAAAATACTAAAGTAACTGACATATAATGGAGCTTAAAAAAATTGTCAGATGTTGTTCATACTTTCTGGGTTACCCAGAATTATACTTGGTCATGGTCGGTCAACGACCTTTGACCATCAATAAAATGAAATCTGTACATGCTACAACCCTAATTCCAGTTCCAGTTCATAGACCACATAGCATACTACAAGATCAAACACTTAAACAACAACACATAACAGGCTGAGATTTACAGCCTCTGACATTCGTTGTCAGAACACAAAATGAAATTTTTCCAGATTTTGAAAATCATCAAATCCGAGCCTATAGATGTTATGGATCTAAAATCTATCAACCCAGATCACTTATAGACACTACATAGAACATATTTTAACACTTAAACACAACTTTTAATAGAGGATCAATGATCAGATTTCTAGGGTTAGGTTTATACCTTTATGCAAAAATTCTTGATTCTTGGCTTCTGATTTGTTGTGGGTGTTAGTGGGGCTTGAATTGTTACTGAACTAACACTAGAATTTCGTGGTTTTGGGTGAGAGAAAAGTGAGTTGGGTGTTTGGAGAGAAATGAGACAAAAATGAGGCTTTTCTCTCTCTTGGATCTTATAAACAACAATTTACAATGAATTGGCTGAGTTGTAGTGGTTGTCAAGCATTTAATTTCAGTCACAAGAAAGTCAAGAGTTGGTAACCAACTCTAATTTTTCTAGATACACAAGTAAGCCTCAATTATGCAATAAGGGCATTTTTGTCATTTTGCTTAGAAATTTAATGGGATTTTGGTAACTTGTCAAACTCTTAGGGTTTGACCCTTAGGGTTTAACCCTAAGGTTAAGCACAAAAATTATAAGATTTCTAGGATTTTGCAACTTAGGTTAAAATAAAAAAAATAGTTTTTTAAAATGTGTAATTAGGGTTTCTAATTACATGAAACATGATAATTAGGTTTAGGTTTTACTAATTATCATTAAGCGTACCAAAATAGCAATTAGGGTTTACACTTAGCAAATTAGGGTTAGTAATTAGGGTTTTTAATTAGCTATTAAGTTTTCTAACAATTAGGGTTTCCAAATAATAATAATTAATATCTAAATTAACATTAATCATATAACACAATTTCTTACCAACCATAAACTCCGGTTTGAGTTTTAAATTAGGATTAAACCAATTAATACTAGGGTTTTGACATTATACACATAATTTGACCAACATTATCAGTCCACACATATACAGTACATATTTACGGCACTGAAATAAAATAATATTATAATAAATGTTTTATAACATATTTACTTAGACAGATTTTAAAGTCTCATTTGACTTTAAACTAGGGTTTTCAAATATTACACCATCATTGACCAATTATTAACAATGCATACATACAGTACATATTTATAGCACTAAAAAATCAAAATATAATTAATATTATATTATTATCATCATTCCTTGTTCCAAAACCAGAATTAGGGTTTATAAGTAACATTAAAATTGTTCCTTACATTAACCTTACACACATAATACACATATCTATAACACTAAAAAATAATAATATAATAATATTATTCTCATTCCTTGATCAAAAATCTAAAATTAGGGTTTGGATTCTATATCTGATTTATCTGTAATATATATAACATTATTAATTGTTAATAAATTAACTTAATTATTCGAAAATAAATTCATATACTAAAATAATTATTATAATAATTCTATAATCATTTCATTTATTATTTAAATAATATAAAATCATATTTTCATGGAAAATAATTAATAAAAACATTTCTACAATAAAATTAATTGTTATAAGAATATAATTTATAATGATCAATAATTCAAAATAAATTTTTGAAATCATTCATGTAATAAATATATTTTATTTATCACATAAATACATACACATTATCTTGCATATACTTCCACCATTATAAATAATAATAATAATAATAATAATAATAAATATTTATACGTAAAATTTATGATTTAATTATATAGAAAATATCTAAGTTATTACATTTACCCTCCCTTATAAAGATTTCGTCCCCGGAATCACCATTTTAAAACCTATACATACCAGGATACATAGCATACACAATCATTGCAATTAGATCTCGATCATAATTGATCGAACCGATCTTTAACCATTCAGCATAAAGTTTATCTATCTTTTTAAACAAAAATTTGATTTCTAAAAGAACTCAAATTCCTCCTTCAAAATAATTTATAAAATAATATATTATATATATAAGAAATTCATATATAAGAAAATAAAATTGATTAGAATAATACCTGGAGTTGCATCCCCGGCTGTCACGGTATCTTGAACGATCATGCTGAAGATGTTTGCGGTTGGTGCTTACGGTTGGTTCTGTTGGTTTGCTTGTTGAGGTTGGTCCCGTTGTCGCCAATGTCCTGTTGCCTTTTCCCGTATTCACATTCCTTGCCTCCCTTCTCTTTCTTGGACAGTCTTCCACCTTATACTCCATTGATTCACAAATAAAATACTCACTATACATTCTTGGATTGGGGCAGTTAGGAGAGACACGTCCCTTCTGCCCACACTTATAACACACAATCTTTCCCTTTATCTCCTTTCCTTCTTTTTTTTCCAGTCCTACTACTACTACTACTCCCTTTTCCAGCTATAGCTTGATTTTCCTTCTACCAAAAATTCACTTTCCCCCTTTCATCGTATAGGTGACAAAATTTGTCGTTTGCCCCTCCGTTATCCTAGCCATCACAAACGCTTCTACCGGGTCAGTTGATCATCTAAATCCTGGCGGTCTGATTACCTTGAAGTCTTTGACGTTTTCCGTTCCATTATCTGGCTAATTTTCCGCGGCTGGTATTCCGTTTTGCATAGCTTGTTCGTCCATATTCGCAAAATTTTGTATCGGGTCTGGTTGTCCTCCAGCTTTGTTGACAGGTTCTTCTATCCTTATTTTCGTTTTCGTCTTGGCGTCATTATCATAAATTATTCTTATTAACTTACATTCTAAGCCTTATCGTACACATATAACACGAAATTTTCTACTCAAATAATCATTTATTCAAAATATTAGATTTTGAAAACTTAGTTTACTATATTAACCAGTGCTCAGATAAATATCTACTATCTTTATACCAACTTATTTCATTAATTCAACATAGACTCATATTCATAACACTTTATATACCATAACACATACTGCTTTAAACATTCACTATCCTTTGTGACTCAAGAGTCGGGAATTGCTGCCATAACTTTTATCAAATATTACATTATACTGACATACTTTTCATATACACTACATAGAATCATACCTATTCAAGTAATACTAATACTATTTATCTTTTACACATTCGCCAAGGATCAATTTCTTAGTATTCTATATATTCCCATTATCCTCAATAATCCATTCACACCTAACTATACCTAGCTCGTCAACTTACCACACATTATGAGTTTAAGAACTCACCGCAACATATGAGTTTAAGAACTCGACATTAACCACATATTCTTTAACTATATTCTACCTATCAGTTATACTATCGTTTCTGGGTCCAGTACTACACTTTCCAAAATAACCACCTCATTGAGGTAGCTTTCAATGTGAGCCTCTATTTTAGCTATTGGCTTTGATATTGGCTCGGTCATGAAGGTTGACTTATTCTTTACGACCTGAGGGTATCCTAATTCTTTTCTATCTGACATCTACACACAAACTATCTTGATTAACATATAGTATATACACACTACAAATAATAGTTTTATATAAGTTATCTTTTATTTTATTTGATGATGAATTTATCCAATTCATCTCCTTATAAACTCTATATGAGTTATTTGTATTTTCAACGTTTCCCTCTGTTCCAAGGTTATAGCCTAAGGTCTAACCCACCTAAGGTTTTTAACCTTAAAGCTCTGATACCACAATGTAACGCCCCCAAATTCGGTGCTTGAAACCCTAACTCGGTGCTTTTACGATACCATTTCTATGAATGGAAATAATACTAATAATAATAACAATAATATAAATATCAAACTTAACTTACATTTATCGAGTCTAATCCCAAGTACATGAACCTTTACTATAATTCTTTACATGATATATAATACATATCATTATCTTAATACTGACTTAACTATTACAAAAGATACCATTAAACATATTCTGTTTGCTTTCCTTTTCACTTGTTCTTGTCTGAACCTTCAGGTTGATCACACTTCGCTGAAAACATTTAAATTTAAATCAAGGATGAGCATTTGAGTGCCCAGCAAGTAATAAAAATTATAAATATAATTAGCTGAAAGAATTAAAGGTTTTCTTTGTACATCACTTCTACAACAAATCAATAGTTGTGAAGTAAATTGAACCAATAATAACCATATATTATTTCTATATCAAGGATTTTTTTAAACTACGTATTGACTATATATATAGGGTAGTCGACAGATTATGAACATTATTTTCTATTTTCGAAAAGGTTAGATAGAAGTTCATCTGCAAACTGTCATAACTTACGGGCACGAGGGTGTACATCCCATGGACCCTGTATTGATCAATACTACATTGCAAAAATGATATTATCGTTCATCATTTGTCCGCCTTGGCACATAAAAATTTTCCCATGTTCGGGATGTTCATAATTAGTCAGGAATTCGAACCAAAACAATTTGATTAGATACAAAAGAGTTTTATCATATTCAACGATATTTCTGAATCTATGTCTAGCTAGGTCAAATAGTTTAGACAGCTTTTACTGTATTCATACTAGGGATCAATATATATATATATATATATATATATATGTGTGTGTGTGTGTGTGTGTGTGTGTGTGTGTGTGTGTGTGTGTGTGAGAGAGAGAGACCGAATTTTATGAAATAAAAGTATTCAATTTTTTTATTTTGGTGAATAGTTAAATTGATAAAAGTTTAAAGTTAAGGGTGACATTTGAAAATTTTTCAAAGTAAGCAAGTTGTCATAAAATAATCGGTGGTAAAATATGCGTGGTTGCATAGTAGCACACATTATTGATTATTAATGCTTACGTGAGAAGTCACTCAGTTTGATTCAATTATTGTCGATATTTTATATATTGTTAAATCAATACTTCAGATGACAAAGTTATTAACATTATTATTTGCAATATTAACGACGTCTAGAAGTTTTGCCAAGGAGAGGTTTGGTCACCTAATTGTGCGCCAATAGGGAGAAATCCTTATTGGAAAACCCCCTCTTTCCTGGGAACGACCTGGTCGATTAATAGTGTGAATTATGATAATAATGATGAGTTTTGTTTTATTAGTATTATTAATGTAATAAAATAGAAAATCTTTTTATATAAAATAGAATACTTTTATAAAGTTATTTATTTTATTAGATTATAAATAGAATATATTATATTTTATTTAAAAGATTTTGTTTTATTAGAATATTTTATAGTAAATCAATTTGGACCGTTCATGAATTAGTTACTATTCAATCCATTCTTCTACAAATAGAAGCTCATTCCTTCATTATTTCTTACGAATTCATTGAAACTCTAGAGAGAGAAACTGTAGAGAGAATTCTTCTTCTATAATCTTGAGCGTATTTCTTTAGAGTTTAAGAAAGCTTTGAGCGTAGTACAAGTTTTCTTCAAGTATATCCTCACTTCTACCCTCGAGTACTCTTCTTTATAAGGTAAGGGATATTATTTCTTTGTACTCGTAATGGGTATTATTTCTTTCGTATTCATGAAGAGAACTTACATTATTCCATTCTTTATTATTCTGTTGAATAACCTATTTATCAAGTAATCTGCATACACGGTAAAATTCTATTATTATTTTATTCTTTATAATTACATTGGAATATCCCGCTTAAGTCTTGATTACGCTTTGACTGGTTCCATTCTTTATTATTACTGGTTGGAATAACTCATATTGCAAAGTATCGCATACATGGTAAAATTCATTGTTATTCCATTCTTTATTATTCTATTGAATATCTTGTCGGTGCTTTACACATGACCTAATTCTATTATATATTATTACATTGGAATAACTCGTGCATGCATGCGGTCTATCGCATGCATGGTGAATTCTATTTGTTATTCCATTCTTTATTATTACGCCGGAATATCACATCGTATGTTTACTGCATGGCCCAGTTCCATTCTTTATTATTCATTTGGAATAACCTATCATGCAATCTATCGCATGGGTGAATCCTTATGTTATTCCATTCTTTATTATTCTGTTGGAATAACCTGTTTATGTGGATTACCACATACATGGTGAATGATCTTTTATATTCATTCCTTATTAAATTGTGGAAATGATCTGTTTACGTTGATTATGATGAGAGTCATAATTAAAGCAATAGACTAATGAAAATCTTTGGTATATGTAGTATTAATAAGTGTTGTGATGAGTTATGTTGGTTATTATGTGAAAACATGAAAGTTTCTTAAGAAATCACAAAGGGTTGAAAATCAGATTTTGGTGAAAATGGAACATGAAATTCAATTAACCATATCTCCTATTATATTTCAAATTATTGAGTGTGGTCAAGTCCTAGAAAAGAAATATTTTTGGGACTGATTTGGTATTTTTCATGAAAATGCACTAGTTATGAGTATATGAGTTAAATATGTTATGTGAAGTTGAAAATTAGTAAATAGAATTTTATGGCTTGGGAATCCTATATATGGTATATGCAGATTTTTTTGATAAGGGATTTGATCATTGGTGATGAAATCTTATGAGTATGGCATTTTTGAATGATTGAATGCATTATTTGGTAAAGTGTAAACAATTAAAATAAATTGTTTATAAGTTTAAGAAATAATTAAAATATTGTTATAATATTAATGATATTAGATTATGAGATTATTAAGTGATTGATAACATTTGGTTATTATTGAATGCTAGATAAACTGTATTATAAATGTTTAATATTTATCCTTTATTTCATTTGATTGAATCTTTATATCATTGTCATTATCCTCATGTTTATATTATGTTGAAAGTCATCTGTGGCCTGTAGTACATAGATGGACTTGGTATGATTATGACCAGGGATTATTCGGTATAATCATGACCGTAATGTTACAAATGATGTGGAAAAAGTCCTCATTGGCCCGTAGTGCATTGATGGACAGTTTTTGGTATGATTATGGCTATGGATTCTCTTCGGCCAAGGGTGCAAAGATGAATTATTTTATGGCATGATCATGACCATAATGTTACAAATGATGTGGTAAAAGTCATCTTTGGCCCGTAGTGCATAGATGGACTTGGTATGATTATGATCAGGGATTATTCGGTATAATCATGACCGTAATTGAAAACACGAATATCCTTGGCCCGTAGTGCATGGATAATTCGTGGTCGTGATACTTTTAAGCTGAGTCTCAGCATTATTGGTTTTACAGTTGTATATCTTTGGTCGGTAGTGCAAAGATGAAATATTGATTATTGGTTATACAGTTGTATATCTTTGGCCGTAGTGCAAAGATGAATTTATTAGTATGATTATGAGCAAGAATTGTGATTTGGTATAACCATGATTTTTGATGTTTTAGGTGAAGATAGGCGATGAAAATTATCTTCGTCCTGGGTGCGAAAAGGAATTCAGAATCACAATTATGATTATGAGTTATTCATATGATTGTGGACATGAATTGTTGATTGATGTTACTGAGGATAAAACATTATTGGTGGACTTTTTAACATGGAGAAGATAATAGACACGATGGTCTATTTGACTCTTTTAATGGATTTCTCGTTTATTATGACTATGGTTGAAAAATTTTATCATCTACCATATATTCTAAATCTCTGATTTATTATTGACGAAGGCTATTGATAATTTAATTATCTTTAGTCATGATATTCTTTACTGGGCTAGTTGTGCTCACCCTTTTGCTTCACAATTCCTTTCAGGTAATAAGAGTGTTGCCGAGTCGAACGGGGATAACAGGGGAATAGAATGGTGGTCTATAGCTATTGAGGTTCTCCCTAAATAGTATGGAAATAATTTTATTGAGAACTTTAGATAAGTGTGTCGTATTGTATACGTCATTTGATATTTAATTTTGGTGAACCGAATAGGGTGAGGTGAACCCAACTTTAAAAGTGTGTTTTGCAACTATCATACAAGATGTCTAATGCATACAACTTCGTGTTATCATAAGACAGGGTTGTGCACATCCACTTGCTGAGTATATCTACGAGCATTACCTATATGATCTTGGAGTTTATATAATTTTCACTTGGAGACAGTGGAGATAGTTATATGTTTAGAGAAAACTCACCATCGGAAAGAAGATGATAGTAATCTTCTCATTTTTCTTTGGGGTCTATTGGGTCAACTAAGGATAATTCTGTGGATATATGATATCTATCAACTTAGATTCATGGCCTCCTATGTACGAAGGTTTCTTTGAGCACTTCCTAAAGATTTTAATTTCTAAAACAGTTTTTGACTGTACTTTTATGTAACGTACCATTGTAAGGTTGTGGTCGAGGAACCATGAGAGTTACATACATTTGTATTAAAACTCACAGTTTAATTGTGGTCGTACTCTGCACGACAGTTCAACAGTTGTATAAATGAAGTTGTCAGTAGTGTATTTTTTGGCGACTCAAGATGGGTGATGTATACCTATTTTGGGGGCATCACAATATATATATATATATATATATATATTAACATGTGATTAAATTCAATGATTATCCAAGTGGGGACACTTGTATAACCATATTTAGAAATTAACGAACAAAATATATATCTGAATTATATAATATAACATCATGTTGATAAACAATGATCGGATATAGAATATATCACAATAGGGTTAATAATCTAGCATAATAATAATATAATTCTAAAACTTTCTTACTCATATCCATTGCATAAAGAAAATGCAAAGGTAGGATACTTGCCTGGTCTGCTGCTTACAATACGCAACTTAGTTTTATCTTTTATACTGAAACCTATCATTAAAAGATTATTCTATCGATTAGAATCACATATCATAACACATAGTACTGCTTATTGCAGTCAACACATAACCTAATCACATTGTCACACATGTTTCACAGTCATTAAATCATAAATAAACACATATACTGTATTACTTTATGCAAGTCCAGATCAATTTACGAAACACATTTATTGGCGTACTAACGGCTTTATTTGGTAATTACCGAGTCTAAGACTCTATATCGAAGTTCAATATCTATTTAGACTGTTTAAATAACAGTCATATCATTTTCAAATGACTTACAATAATTTTTAAACAGTTATTATAATTTATTCTAATTTTTCCAACACCGGAATCATTATAAAATAATTTAAATATCAAATAATTCTATTATCATTAATATTTAATTAATATTAAACTATTAATGAAACCATTATCAAAATATTAAAGTTATTTATAATAACTTAGAATATTTTGAAAGTATTTATATACCCTTAAATGATTTTTAAAACATTTAAAATTATTTTTAATTACTTACCATTAATTTATTAGTGCAAAGATGAATTTATTAGTATGATTATGAGCGGTGAATTGTGATTTGGTATAACCATGATTTTTGATGTTTTAGGTGAAGATAGGCGATGAAAATTATCTTCGATCACCGGTGCGAAAAGGAATTGAGTAATCACAATTATGATTATGAGTTATTCATATGATTGTGGACATGAATTGTTGATTGATGTTACGAGGATAAAACATTATTGGTGGACTTTTAACATGGAGAGATAATAGACACGATGGTCTATTTTACTCTTTAATGGATTTCTCGTTTATTTGCAACTATGGTTGAAAATTTTTATCATCTACTATATATTCTAAATCTACGATTTATTATTGATGAAGGCTATTGATAATTTAATTATCTTTAGTCATGATATTCTTTCTTTGGGCTAGTTGTGCTCACCCTTTTGCTTCACAATTCCTTCGTAATAAGAGTGTTCTTGAAAATCGAGCGGGGATAACGGGGGAATAGAACGGTGGTCTATAGCTATTGAGGTTCTCCCTAAATAGTATGGAAATAATTTTATTGAGAACTTTAGATAAGTGTGTCGTATTGTATACGTCATTTGATATTTAATTTTGGTGAACCGAATAGGGTGAGGTGAACCCAACTTTGAAAGTGTGTTTTGCAACTATCATACAAGATGTCTAATGACATACAACTTCATGTTATCATAAGACAGGGTTGTGCACATCCACTTGCTGAGTATATCTACGAGCATTACCTATATGATCTTGGAGTTTATATAATTTTCACTTGGAGACAGTGGAGATAGTTATATGTTTAGAGAAAACTCACCATCGGAAAGAAGATGATAGTAATCTTCTCATTTTTCTTTGGGGTCTATTGGGTCAACTAAGGATAATTCTGTGGACATATGATATCTATCATAACTTAGATTCATGGCCTCCTATGTACGAAGGTTTCCTTGAGCACTTCCTAAAGATTTTAATTTCTAAAAGCAGGTTTTTATTTGTACTTTTATATAACGTACCATTGTAAGGTTGTGGTCGAGGAACCATGAGAGTTACATACATTTGTATTAAAACTCACGATTTAATTGTGGTCGTACTGCTTTCTTACGACGATTCAACAATTGTATAAATGAAGTTGTCAGTAGTGTATTTTTTGGCGACTCAAGATGGGTGATGTATACCTATTTTGGGGGCATCACAATATATATATATATATATATATATATATATATATTAACATGTGATTAAATTGAATGATTATCCAAGTGGGGACACTTGTATAACCATATTTAGAAATTAACGAACAAAATATATATCTGAATTATATAATATAACATCATGTTGATAAACAATGATCGGATATAGAATATATCACAATAGGGTTAATAATCTAGCATAATAATAATATAATTCTAAAACTTTCTTACTCATATCCATTGCATAAAGAAAATGCAAAGGTAGGATACTTGCCTGGTCTGCTGCTTACAATACGCAACTTAGTTTTATCTTTTATACTGAAACCTATCATTAAAAGATTATTCTATCGATTAGAATCACATATCATAACACATAGTACTGCTTATTGCAGTCAACACATAACCTAATCACATTGTCACACATGTTTCACAGTCATTAAATCATAAATAAACACATATACAGACACTTTATGCAAGTCCAGATCAATTTCTGAAACCTGTCGGCGTACCAACGGCTTTATCGGGTAATTACCGAGTCTAAGACTCTATATCGAAGTTCAATATCTATTTAGACTGTTTAAATAACAGTCATATCATTTTCAAATGACTTACAATAATTTTTAAACAGTTATTATAATTTATTCTAATTTTTCCAACACCGGAATCATTATAAAATAATTTAAATATCAAATAATTCTATTATCATTAATATTTAATTAATATTAAACTATTAATGAAACCATTGTCAAAATATTAAAGTTATTTATAATAACTTAGAATATTTTGAAAGTATTTATATACCCTTTAAATGATTTTAAAACATTTAAAATTATTTTTAATTACTTACCATTAATTTATTAGTGCAAAGATGAATTTATTAGTATGATTATGAAGCGAGGAATTGTGATTTGGTATAACCATGATTTTTGATGTTTTAGGTGAAGATAGGCGATGAAAATTATCTTAAATCACGGGTGCGAAAGGAATTGAGAATCACAATTATGATTATGAGTTATTCATATGATTGTGGACATGAATTGTTGATTGATGTTACGAGGATAAAACATTATTGGTGGACTTTTAACATGGAGAAGATAATAGACACGATGGTCTATTTTACTCTTTTAATGGATTTCTCGTTTACATTTGCTGACTATGGTTGAAAATTTTTATCATCTACTATATATTCTAAATCTACGATTTATTATTGATGAAGGCTATTGATAATTTAATTATCTTTAGTCATGATATTCTTTCTTTGGGCTAGTTGTGCTCACCCTTTTGCTTCACAATTCCTTTCGGGTAATAAGAGTGTTCTTAGAATTGAGCGGGGATAACGGGGGAATAGAACGGTGGTCTATAGCTATTGAGGTTCTCCTAAATAGTATGGAAATAATTTTATTGAGAACTTTAGATAAGTGTATATGCATTATTGTATACGTCATTTTGATATTTAATTTTGGTGAACCGAATAGGGTGAGGTGAACCCAACTTTGAAAGTGTGTTTTGCAACTATCATACAAGATGTCTAATGACATACAACTTCATGTTATCATAAAGACGAGGTTGTGTACATCCACTTCTTTGAGTATATCTCTGAGCATTACCTATATGATCTTGGAGTTTATATAATTTTCACTTGAGACAAAGGTGGAGATAGTTATATGTTTAGAAAAACTCACCATCGGAAAGAAGATGATAGTAATCTTCTCATTTTTCTTTAGGGTCTATTGGGTTGACTAAGGATAATTCAGTGGACATATGATATCTATCATAACTTAGATTCATGGCCTCCTATATACGAAAGGTTTCCTTGAGCACTTCTAAAGATTTTAATTTCTAAAAACAGTTTTTTGATCAGACTTTTTATGTAACGTACCATTGTAAGGTTGTGGTCGAGGAACCATGAGAGTTACATACATTTGTATTAAAACTCACAGTTTAATTGTGGTCGTACTCTGCACGACAGTTCAACAATTGTATAAATGAAGTTGTCAGTAGTGTATTTTTTGGCGACTCAAGATGGGTGATGTATACCTATTTTGGGGGCATCACAATATATATATATATATATATATATATATATTAACATGTGATTAAATTCAATGATTATCCAAGTGGGGACACTTGTATAACCATATTTAGAAATTAACGAACAAAATATATATCTGAATTATATAATATAACATCATGTTGATAAACAATGATCGGATATAGAATATATCACAATAGGGTTAATAATCTAGCATAATAATAATATAATTCTAAAACTTTCTTACTCATATCCATTGCATAAAAGAAAATGCAAAGGTAGGATACTTGCACGGTCTGATACTGCTTTAAATACATGACTTAGTTTTATCTTTTATCTGAAACTATATCATTAAAAAGATTATTCTATCGATTAGAATCACATATCATAACACATAGTACTGCTTATTGCAGTCAACACATAACCTAATCACATTGTCACACATGTTTCACAGTCATTAAATCATAAATAAACACATATACAGACACTTTATGCAAGTCCAGATCAATTTACAAACACAGCCGCATGCAAGCGGCTTTATCGGGTAATTACAAGTCTAAGACTCTATATCGAGTTCAATATCTATTTAGGTTTTTTAAATAACAAATTATATCATTTTCAAATGACTTACAATAATTTTTAAGCAGCTTATTATAATTTATTCTAATTTTTCCAACACCTAATCATTATAAAATAATTTAAATATCAAATAATTCTATTATCATTAATATTTAATTAATATTAAACTATTAATGAAACCATTGTCAAAATATTAAAGTTATTTATAATAACTTAGAATATTTTGAAAGTATTTATATACCCTTAAATGATTTTTAAAACATTTAAAATTATTTTTAATTACTTACCATTAATTTATTAGTGCAAAGATGAATTTATTAGTATGATTATGAGCAGGAATTGTGATTTGGTATAACCATGATTTTTGATGTTTTAGGTGAAGATAGGCGATGAAAATTATCTTCGTCCTGGGTGCGAAAAGGAATTCAGAATCACAATTATGATTATGAGTTATTCATATGATTGTGGACATGAATTGTTGATTGATGTTACAGGGATAAAACATTATTGGTGGACTTTTAACATGGAGAAGATAATAGACCTGATGGTCTATTTTACTCTTTTAATGGATTTCTCGTTTCGCTGCAACTATGGTTGAAAATTTTTATCATCTACTATATATTCTAAATCTCTGATTTATTATTGACGAAGGCTATTGATAATTTAATTATCTTTAGTCATGATATTCTTTACTGGGCTAGTTGTGCTCACCCTTTTGCTTCACAATTCCTTTCAGGTAATAAGAGTGTTCTTAGGGAGTCGAGCAGGGGATAACGGGGGAATAGAAACGGTGGTCATAGCTATTGAGGTTCTCCTAAATAGTATGGAAATAATTTTATTGAGAACTTTAGATAAGTGTGTCGTATTGTATACGTCATTTGATATTTAATTTTGGTGAACCGAATAGGGTGAGGTGAACCCAACTTTGAAAGTGTGTTTTGCAACTATCATACAAGATGTCTAATGACATACAACTTCATGTTATCATAAGACAGGGTTGTGCACATCCACTTGCTGAGTATATCTACGAGCATTACCTATATGATCTTGGAGTTTATATAATTTTCACTTGGAGGCAGTGGAGATAGTTATATGTTTAGAAAACTCACCATCTGGAAAGAAGATGATAGTAATCTTCTCATTTTTCTTTGGGGTCTATTGGGTCAACTAAGGATAATTACGTGGACATATGATATCTATCATAACTTAGATTCATGGCCTCCTATATGCGAAGGTTTCCTTGAGCACTTCCTAAAGATTTTAATTTCTAAAAGCAGTTTTTGGTATACTTTTATATAACGTACCATTGTAAGGTTGTGGTTAGGAACCATGAGAGTTACATACATTTGTATTAAAACTCACAGCTTTAATTGTGGTCGTACTTTCTACTTACAGCAGTTCAACAATTGTATAAATGAAGTTGTCAGTAGTGTATTTTTTGGCGACTCAAGATGGGTGATGTATACCTATTTTGGGGGCATCACAATATATATATATATATATATATATATTAACATGTGATTAAATTCAATGATTATCCAAGTGGGGACACTTGTATAACCATATTTAGAAATTAACGAACAAAATATATATCTGAATTATATAATATAACATCATGTTGATAAACAATGATCGGATATAGAATATATCACAATAGGGTTAATAATCTAGCATAATAATAATATAATTCTAAAACTTTCTTACTCATATCCATTGCATAAAGGAAATGCAAAGGTAGGATACTTGCACGTCTCGCTTTTTTACGCTGACTTAGTTTTATCTTTTATCTTTGAAACCTATCATTAAAAGATTATTCTATCGATTAGAATCACATATCATAACACATAGTCTCGCTTATTACGATCAACACATAACCTAATCACATTGTCACACATGTTTCACGATCATTAAATCATAAATAAACACATATCTGAGACACTTTATGCAAGTCCAGATCAATTTCAAACTCATTAAGGCACCAAGCGGCTTTATCGGGTAATTACAGAAGTCTAAGACTCTATATCAAGTTCAATATCTATTTAGATTGCTTTAAATAATGATCATATCATTTCAAATGACTTACAATAATTTTTAAACAGTTATTATAATTTATTCTAATTTTTCCAACACCTAATCATTATAAAATAATTTAAATATCAAATAATTCTATTATCATTAATATTTAATTAATATTAAAATATTAATGAAACCATTATCAAAATATTAAAGTTATTTATAATAACTTAGAATATTTTGAAAGTATTTATATACCCTTAAATGATTTTTTAAAACATCATTTTAATTACTTACCATTAATATTTAAATATTAATGCACTATTTATCCAAATATTAAAAGTCATAAATTATAACTTAAAATATTTTTAATTCATTAATATCCTTTTAAATGATTTTTAAATAAATAAAACTATTTTTAAACTATTTATTTAATATAATTATTAAATAAATTTAATATCATTAATATTAAATTAATATCATTAATATTAAATTATTAATGAAATTATCCTTTAAATATTAAAAGTTATACTTAATAACTTAAAATATTTTTAAACACTTTAATGATTTTTATAATATTAAAATCATTTTTAAACTAATTTATTAAATATAATTATTAAACAAATCTAATATCATTAATATTAAAATATTAATATTTTTCATGACAAAATATCAAAAGTTATATTTTATAACTTAAAATATTTTATAACTTTTAAATCATTTTATATGATTTATAAATCATTAATTCTATTTTTTGTTATTTATTTAATATATTTATTAAATAACTTAATTATCACTAATATTAATTTATTAATTGAAATTCATCACAAAATATTAGTCATTAAAATAACTTAAAATATTTTCTTATACCATAATATATTTTTAAATGATTTTCAAGTATTAAAATCATTTTTAAACAATTTATTTAATATTATAATTAAATAAATTAAATACCATTAATATTTTAAAAATATTAAATATTTATGAAATATACTTCAAATAATAAAAACTAATTTTGGACTTTAAAATAATTTTAATAATTTATTATGTATTTTTAATAATTAAAACTATTTATTAATAAAAATAATAATTTTTAAAAATATTTGTCACTAAAGGGCCCTATAGCGACAGAGCCGTTACTATAGGTGTTCTTGAGCTATTCTTGAGCTACCCAGAAATCTATATCAGTTAACGAGGGGGTAGGTTTGACCGTTCATAATTTTCAGTCTAGACATGATTTGGGCTATCTTAAACTTTGATCGTGTAGCAAACATGTAACACTACAATATCCAACCATCATCTTGATCAAACAACAAACTAACAAGAAGATGCGGCTTGCAAACTTCTTGTCGAGCGTTTACAGGTTTTCCCAAAAACCCGAAGTTCGAGTGCCTCTTTCTACAGCTTAATTAAATCTCATTTCTGTTCATTATTTTGGTGGTTTAATGGTTCATATCCGTAGGATACTTGACAAGGAACAACTACCTATCCTCATCACAGTCCAAATCTAACACATTGACCAGATTTAATATGGTCAAATCTTGTCAGAAGCTCATGCAAAAAAACCATTTCTGGAAATTCCACAAAATTTAAGTCGTGGCCGAATGGCCTACTTTGACCATTTGATACGTTCGATCTGATGACTATTTTAATGTTCTAAAAACATGAATCTTGAGTCCACATACCAGGCTACAAGTTGGATACAACACATCATCAAAATACTAAAGTAACTGACATATCATGGAGCTTAAAAAAATTGTCAGATGTTGTTCATATTTTCTGGGTTACCCAGAATTATACTTGGTCATGGTAGGTCAACAGCCTTTGACCATCAATAAAATGAAATCTGTACATGCTACAACCCTAATTTCAGTTCCAGTTCATAGACCACATAGCATATTACAAGTTCAAACACTTAAACAACAACAACACATAACAGGCTGAGATTTACAGCCTCTGACATTCGTTGTCAAAACACAAAATGAAATTTTTCCAGATTTTGAAAATCATCAAATCCGAGCCTATAGATGTTATGGATCTAAAATCTATCAACCCAGATCACTTATAGACACTACATAGAACATATTTTAACACTTAAACACAACTTTTAATAGAGGATCAATGATCAGATTTATAGGGTTAGGTTTATACCTTTATGCAAAAATTCTTGATTCTTGGCTTCTGATTTGTTGTGGGTGTTAGTGGGGCTTGAATTGTGACTGAACTAACACTAGAATTTCGTGGTTTTGGGTGAGAGAAAAGTGAGTTGTGTGTTTGGAGAGAAATGAGACAAAAATGAGGCTTTTCTCTCTTGGATCTTATAAACAACAATTTGCAATGAATTGGGTGAGTTGTAGTAGGTATCAAGCATTTAATTTCGATCCTTAAGAAAGTCGAGAGTTGGTAACCAACTCTAATTTTCTAGATACACAAAGTAAGCCTCAATTATCTGATAAGGGCATTTTGTCATTTTGCTTAGAAATTTAATGGGATTTTGGTAACTTGTCAAATTCTTAGGGTTTGACTCTTAGGGTTTAACCCTAAGGTTAAGCACAAAAATTATGGGATTTCTAGGATTTTGCAACTTAGGTTACAATAAAAAATTTAGTTTCTTAAAATTTGTAATTAGGGTTTCAAATTACATGAAACATGATAATTAGGTTTAGGTTTTACTAATTATCATTAAGCGTACCAAAATAACAATTAGGGTTTACACTTAGCAAATTAGGGTTAGCAATTAGGGTTTCTAATTAGCTATTAAGTTTTCTAACAATTAGGTTTTCCAAATAATAATAATTAATATCTAAATTAACATTAATCATATAACATAATTTCTTACCAACCATAAACTCTGGTTTGAGTTTTAAATTAGGATTAAACCAATTAATACTAGGATTTTGACATTATACACATAATTTGACCAACATTATCAGTCCACACATATATAATACATATTTACTGACCTTTGAAATAAAATAATATTATAATAAATGTTATATAACATATTTACTTATCTGAGACCCCAGATTTTATGAATAAAGATTTAAATTTCTCAAAATATTTTTTTTAATATTATGGAATGAATTTGATATAATGTTATAGTTGTGGGTAATATTTATAAATTTTGCAAAAGTATGCAAGTTGTTATATAATATTCGATTGGTGGGGAATAATCGTTTTAACGAGAATATTAAATGCGACAACACAATCATTGAGTGGACCTGATGGAATTATTAGCCGGATTGAGAAAGCGACAAAAATATTTTTATAAAATAATATGACGGAAGTTTTACTGGTTAAAAGCTGTTGAACTACTCGGTAGTAAAAGTGCAAGATGTCTGGCGTGGTTGCGTAGTAGCTGCACATTATTGATTATTGATGCTTACGTGAAAGTCACTCAGTTTTGTTCAATTATTGCTTCAGTAATTATTGCATAGTATCTCACGTTATTTGATTCAATTATTGTCGATATTTTATATATTATTAAATCAATAATGAGATGACAGAGTTATTAATATTATTATTTGCAATATTAGCGATGTCTAGAAGTTCTGCCAAGGAGAGGTTTGGTCACCTAATTGCTCGCCAATAGGAAGAAATTCTTATTAGAAAGCCCCATCTTTCCTGGGAACGACCTGGTCGATTAATATTGTAAATTATAATAATGATGATAAATGTTGTTAAATATATTGAGGTGTCTTTTTATGAAGTCACGAAAGTTTATATATATATATTTATTATATATATAAATTTTGTTTTATTAGTATTATTAATGTAATAAAACAGAAAATCTTTTTATATAAAATAGAATACTTTTATAAAGTTATTTGTTTTATTAGACAATAATTAGAATATATTATATTTTATTATGCATAATATTTGCATAGTGCTGCAGAGTGTTTTGCATAGTAAAATTATTTTATATAAAATGAATACTTTTATAAAGTTATTCATTTTATTAGATTATAAATAGAATATATTATATTTTATTCAAAAGATTTTGTTTTATTAGAATATTTTATTAAATCAATATGGACCGTCTGTTCAAAAAGTAAATCAATCTGGACCAGTTCATGAATTAATTCTTATTCAGGTCCATTCTCCTATAAATAGAAGCTCATTCCTTCATTATTTCTTACGAATTCACCGAAACTCTAGAGAGAAACTATAGAGAAAACTATAGAGAGAAAGAAGAAAAGTATTCCTTACTTCACTACTCCTATATCCGCTTTCTTCTAAGGTAAGGGATATTATTTGTTATACTCGTAAGGGGTATTATTTCTTTCGTATTCATGAAGAGAACTTCCATTATTCCATTCTTTATTATTACATTGGAATAACTTTTATCTGCTGAACTCTGCATACATGGTGAAATTCTTCCATTATTCCATTCTTTATTATTACATTGGAATATCACATGCGTGCGTATTCACGCATGACACAGTTCCATTATTTATTATTCATTGGACTAACTTTATGCATGCATGCGGTCTATCGCATGCACAGTAAAAGTCTTTTGTTATTCCATTCCTTATTATTTTGTTGGAATAAACTGTATATACGAAGTACCGCATACATGGTGAAATTATTCTGTTATTCCATTCTTTATTATTTTGTTGGAATATCACGTCTATGCGTATTACGCATGACACAGTTCCATTATTTATTATTACGCTAGAATAACTTTATATGCGCGATCTATCACATGCCTGGATGAAGTCTTTTGTTATTCCATTCTTTATTATTCATTTGGAACATCATATGCATAGTTTACGCATGACTGGATTCCATTATTTATTATTCATTGGAATATCCACGTCGCTTCGCGTATTACACGGCGGTTCGGTTCCATTAATTATTATTACATTAGAATAACTTTTATCATCGCGATATGGCCTATCGCATGCATGGTGATTTCGTTGTTATTCCATTCTTTATTATTACATTGGAATATCTTGTCGATGTAATTTACTTCGCTTCTTTGGTTCCGTTATTTATTATTCTATTGGAATAACCTGTCTGTGCGGTCTATCGCATGCATGGTGATTTCTTTTGTTATTCCATTCTTTATTATACTCGGTTGGTTAAAGTTTTGACTTCTATACTCCATGAAATTAGTGGAATATCCTTGATATTTGCACTTCATCCAGTATCTTTTCATGGAAATATTCTTCTGAGCATTCTTGAATTTTACTCTACAAAGAAGTATCATGTTGACAATTTGGACGTTATTAGTTCCTGGATAAATTAATTCTTGAACTTGTTTTATTGAATTCTTATATCAATGTCATCATTCTCATGTTTATATTATGTTGAAATTCATTTGTGGCCTGTAGTGCATAGATGGACTTGGTATGATTATGACCAGGGATTAATCGGTATAATCATGACCGTAATGTTACAAATGATGTGGTAAAAGTCCTCATTGGCCTGTAGTGCATTGATGGACAGTTGTTGGCATGATCTTGACCATTGATGAATACATGAATATCCTTGGCCCGTAGTGCATGGATAATTTGTGGTTGTGATACTAATGAATATCATTGGCCGTAGTGCAAGGATGATGTGGATTATTTATTAAAATTTGAGTCCAGCCGATAAAAGTGATGAAAAACCTTTTAAATCATAAAAGATAGTAGATTTTATTCTCTACTTGACTCTTTTAATGGATTGCTTGTTCCGCTGTAGTTAAACTTGATGTTTGTTATATTGTATCAGTTTAACACTGTTGAAGGCTAACGATAATTTATTCTGCATTATCTTAGTCATAATATTTCTTACTGGGCTAGTTGAGCTCACCCTTTCTTTCACTATTCTCTTCAGGAAATGAGAACGTAGTCGGGACTAGTCGGGGAACGGAGTAACGATCCAGATGATATCATTAGTAGTCCACATTATTCTGTTAAATAGTGTGACAACCAATGTAATGAGGACTCCATTGAGTGTGGATATTGTCTAGATGACAATATCCTTATTAAAACTCTCAGTTTATGTTTTATCGTATTTTACACGACAGTTGTATTACTAAGTTGTATTTGTATTTTTGTACCATGTATTTGGCGACTCAAGATGGGTGATGTATACCTATTTTGGGGCGTCCACAGTTAGTATCAAAGCTTAGGGATATGATCCCAGGTTTGAGATGTGAGGACAAGAACTAGGAGGGAGGCGGGGAATTCCTTTTTCGCTAGTATGACCTACCTAATTTTATTTGGTATTTAATTGGTCGGTCGAGTATAGGGATAATATGTGATATGTCAATTAACCCTTGTTTTGTGGCGGTGTTTGAAAATGGCATCTGAAAATGTTGAGATAAGCAATGGAGCAAAAATAATATGGCCGTATATCGCGATCGAGGCTAAGTTTGCGGAGTTATCCCGATTTTCATCCCATTTGCTTTCGATAATGAGGAGCAAATGGCGAATGTTTCTAAGAGGTTTGAAACTTGGATATCGTCAATACCTCATTTCTCATAAACTTTGTTTATATTGAGGATGTTGTGAATAGGGCTCGATTATTGGAGTGCGATAATGAGTTAGCTTCTGACAAAAGATAACACGATAATAATAAATGCAGGGTGGCAGCGGACATCGAACGACAATGATGACCATCGTGGAAAATTATCATGCCAAGAATGGTAACCACTTGGTGGTAATCATGGCTAAGATAATAGAAGTGGAAATTTCAAGAAGAAAAGGTCATTTAGCTCGATTTTTGTCGTATAGTGAAGTCGAGTCCAATTTGGGACGGTGGCACCAGCGGATACGGACAAAACAAAGTCGGTGGTTTCAAGAAGAAGCGTTTTGTGACTTCTCAAAAGCGAGTAACTTGAACGAGGTTAGCACGAGTTAGTTAATTATAAATTCTTGCGAAATACATCTTTACCGTAAAGACCCCAACTTTTATGAATAAAAATAATTTTCTATAAATATTATTTTTGAATATTATGGAATAAATTTGATATAATGTTATAGTTGTGGGTAATATTTATAAATTTTAAAATACATGAAGTTGTTATATAATATTAGATTGGTGGGGAAAATTCGTTTTAACGAGGAATATTAAATGCGGCACAATCATTAAGTGGACCCCACAAGCGAATTATTGTCGGATTGAAAACAACAAAATATTTTTATAAAATAACGGCGAAAGTTTTACAGTTAATTCTTTTTTGAAACACCGGTGTTAAAAGAAATGCGAGAATCTGGCGTGGTTGCATAGTAGCGCACGGTATAGATTATTAATGCTTTACGTGAGAAGTCACTCGGTTTGATTCAATTATTATAGATATTTTATATATTATTAAATCAATAGTTGAGATAACAAAGTTATTAATATTATTATTTGCATTATTAACGATGTCTAGAAGTTACGCGAGGAGAGGTTTGGTCACCTAATTGCGGCGCTGATAGGGAGAAATCCTTATTGGAAAGCCCTCTCTTTCTCACAGGAGCGACACAGTCGATTAATAATGTGAATTGTAATAATGACGATGAGTTACATTTTATCGATATTATTAATGTAATAAAATAGAAAAGCTTTTATATAAAACATAATACTTTTATAAAGTTATTCGTTTTATTAGGCTAATAGTAAAATCTTTTATATAAAACAAAATACTTTTATAAAGTTATCTATTTTATTAGACAATAATTAGAATATATTATATTTTATTATGCATAGTGTTTGCATAGTGTTTATAGTAAAATCTTTTTAAAAGTTATTAGTTTTATTAGATTATAAATAGAATATATTATATTTTATTGTAAACCAATCTGATAGTCCGTTTAAAAGTAAATCGTTACGGGCCGTTTATGGATTGGTTACTATTCATCCATTCTTCTATAAATAGAAGCTCATTCCTTCATTATTTCTTATGAATTCACTTTGAAACTATAGAGAGAAAGAAGAAAGTAATATACGCTACCTCACTACTTTTTATCCGGTTCTTCTTTATAAGGTAAGGGTATTATTTCTTTCGTATTCATGAAGAGAACTTACATTATTCCATTCCTTATTATTATGTTGGAATAACTTTGTATGTCTGATACCGCATACATGGTGAAATTCTTCTATTATTCCATTCTTTATTATTACATGGTATGTGGAATAACAGAATATCTTGTCAATGCGTTCTGGCGGGACACAATTCCATTATTTATTATTAGTATTTATTATTACGTCGGAATATCACATGCGTACATTTACGTACTTTGGTTCCATCATTTATTATTACATTGGAATAACTTTTATACATCTGATACCGCATGTAATTTACATTGTTATTCCATTCTTTATTATTACATGGAATATCACATCTGTACATTTATTGTAGAACCTAGTTCCATCATTTATTATTTTGTTGGAATAACTTTGTCATGTGAAGTACCGCATGCATGGTGATTTACATTGTTATTCCATTCTTTATTATTACATTGGAATATCACTGTCCGGTGGTAGAACCTATTCCACTTTATTACACAGTTCCGATTATTTATTATTACATTGTAATAACTTTTTATTATTACATGCAAGATATCGCATACATGGTGATTTATTTTATTATTCCATTCTTTATTATACTCGATTTGGTTAAAGTTTTGACTTTGGTTAAAGTTACTCCATGAAATTAGTGGAATATCCTTGATATTTGCGCTTCATCCGATATCTTTCATGGAAATAATCTTACGAGCATTCTTGAATTTTACTTTACAAAAAGTATCATGTTGACAATTTGGACGTTATTAGTTCCTGGATAAATTAATTCTTGAACTTGTTTTATTGAATTCTTATAACATTGTCATCATCCTCATGTTTATATTGTGTTGAAAGTCATCTTTGGCTTACGTGTATAGATGGACTTAGTATGATTATAACCAGGGATCATTCAGTATAATCATGACCTGTAATGTTATAAATGATGTGATAAAAGTCCTCAGTGGCCTGTAATGCATTAATGGATAGTTTTTGGTATGATTATGACTAGGGGTTATTCGATATAGTCATGATCATTAATGATTTAATGAATATCCTTGACCGTGGTACAGGGATGATTAGATGTTGTGGTTTATTTATTAAGCTGAGTCTCAGCGATAAAAATTGATGAAAAACTTTTAAATCATAGAAGATAGTAGATTTTATTCTCTACTTGACTCTTCTAATGGATTGCTTGTTCCGCTGCAGTTAAACTTGATGTCTATTGTATTTTATCAGTTTAACATTGTTGAAGACTAATGATAATTTATTCTATATTATCTTAGTCATAATATTTCTTACTGGGCTAGTTGAGCTCACCCTTTCTTTTACTGTTCTCTTCAAGAAATAAGAATATAGCTGGGACGAGTCGGGGAAGGAGTAATGGTCAAGAAGATAGCATTAATAGTCCTCACTATTCTATTAAATAATGTGACAATAAATGTAATGAGGACTCCTTTGAGTGTGGATATTGTCTAGATGACAATATTCCTATTAAAACTCTCAGTTTATGTATTGTCGTATATTACACGACGGTTGTATAATTAAGTTTGTATTTGTATTTTGTACCTTGTATTTGGCGACTCAAGATGGGTGATGTATACCTATTTTGGGGGCATCACAGTTGGTATCAAAGCTTAGGGATATGATCCCTGGCTGAAATGTGAGACAAGAACTAGGAGGGGAGAGACGGGGAATTCCTTCGTTAGTAGGACCTACCTAAGTTTATTTGGCATTTAATTGGTCATTCAGAGTATAGGGATAATATGTGATATATTAATTAACCCTTGTTTTGTGGAAGTATTTGAAAATGGCATCCGAAAATGTTGAGATAAGCAATGGAGCACAGGAGACCGTTGAGTCTCCACAGTTAATAATCGGGACAATGTGCAGCGGGATGGCGATAATCCTCCTATAAACAACAACAACGATCAAATGATGAGCGGCCAATGCGTTTAGGAGCTTTTTAGAATTCATGCAACATCGAGGCAAAAGGTGGCTCTGTCCAAAATGCGGTGGAAACAACGATAACTCTCGAGGCGGTCACCGCAAGCGATTCAAGGAGGGACCACGGAGTTTTTGGAGAGCCAAACCACTTAAAGGCGGAGGCGTGGATAAAGCGAGATCAACCGGATATTTGATGTCTTGGGATGCTCAGGAGCAAAGGTTCCCTTTGCCACCTTCATATTGCGTCGGAGAGCGATTCTTGGTGGGAATCATAAAGCGTACTCAACTTTGCATTGAAGATGTCTTGGGAGAAGTTCCAGAGATTGTTCAATGACAAGTACTTTCTGAAAGTATTAAATCACATGAAGGAGGTAGAGTTCATCAAGCTTGAGAAAACAATATGGCCAGGTGGCGCGATCACGATCTAAGTTTGCCGAGTTGTCTCGGTTTCGTCCCACTTTGTTGATAATGAAGAGAATGGCGTGGATGTTTCTAAGAGGTTTGAAACCCGATATACATCAATACCTTATCTCATAAAGCTGTGTTTGTATTCGGATGTTGTGAATAGGGCTCGATTATTGGAGCGCGATAATGAGTCAACCCAACCAAAGAAGCGGTAAACAAAGTCGATAATACCAATGGTAGCGGTCGTTGAAGAGATGACAACAAGCGTGGAGGAATCGGCATGCGAAATGATAACCACTTGGTGGTAATCATGACCAAGACAATAGGAGTGGAAAGTTCAAGAAGAAGGTTCGGCAAAGATGGAAAGATGTCGACACCGGCACGTTGTTGTTAAGGAGGAGCGACCACCTACCGTCGTATGTTACAAATGTGGAGGGAAGGACACATAAGTCCAAAGCGCGATCTTGATCCAAAGCATGTTATAATTGTAGAAAAGAAGGCCACCTAGCCTGATTTTGTCGTGCACCAAAGTCAAGTCCAACAGGGATGGAGGCATCAAAGGGTGTCCTAGACAAGACAAAATTGATAGTTCAATGGAGAGCGTTTGTCGTAACCTCCCAAAAAGCGAGGAATCCGAACGAGGTGATCACGGGTAAGCTAATCATAAACTCTAGCGAAGTTGATACTTTATTTGATACCGGTTCTACCCATTCCTTTATTTCTCCTACTTGCGCTCAACGTTTAAATTTGACTCCGGAGAAATTAGACTTTGACTTATCTGTTGAAACTTCGTTGGGAGAAACCTTCATTACATCCACGGTTTATAAGTCTTGTTTGATTCAAATCGGTAGCCGCACGTTAACTGTCGATCTTATTTCTTTGAAAATACTTGCATTTGATGTGATTCTAGGGATTGATTGGTTAACTACTCATCATACAAAAATTGATTATTTTCGTAATGTTGTTAGCTTTCATATTACTAACCAACCTATTATGCGAATTCAAGCAACCAACCCATTAAAATCCATCACTGACATCTCAAGCCATAAAGCTATTCATTTATTAAAAAACGGATGTCAAGCTTTCTTAGCTCATATCATAGATCTAAATAAAAATACCTCAGTTTTGAATGATATTTCTATTGTTAATGAATTTCTTAACGTATTCCCTGAAGAACTTTCTGGCCTACCCCCAGAGCGTGAAATTGAATTTTGTATCGACCTTGAACCCGGTACAAAACCCATTTCCAAAGCCCCATATCGAATGGCTCTGTTGAACTTGGGAGTTAAAAACCCAACTCTGAGGATTGTTGACGCCGGTTTCATTACGTCTAAATGCGTCTCCATGGGGTGCTCTGTTACATTCATGAAGAAGAAAGATGGAAGTATGTGACTTTGTATTGATTATCGGAGTTGAATCATGTCACCATCAAAAATAGGTACCCGTTGCCTCGCATTGATGACTGTTTTGACCCGGTTGCAAGGAGCCAAATTCTTTTCAAAGATTGATCTTAGTTAGGATATCATCGATTGAAGATTAAAGCCGATGACATTCAAAAGCGCTTTGAGAACTTCGATGCAGCTTTATGAATTCCTAGTCATGTCTTTTGGATTGACTAATGCTCCTGCTGCCTTCATGGATAAGATGAACCGAGTATTCAAAGAATATTTGGATCACTTTGTGGTCGTCTTTATTGATGACATCCTTATATACTCTAAAACTCGTGAAGACCATGAGCAACACTTGAGGCTGATACTCCAAAAGCTTCGTGAATATAAGCTTTATGTCAAGTTAAAGAAATGCGAGTTCTGGCTTGAGGAAGTAGCATTCCTTGGGCACGTAGTATCAAGTCATGGAATATCTATTGACCCAACAAAGATTGAAGCTATTCAAAGCTGGGAGCAACCTAAATCAGTGACTGAAGTACGTAGCTTTCTCGGCTTAGCTGGTTATTATCGGAGATTCGTAGAAGGATTTTTTCGAATCGCTACTCCCTTAACTCAGCTGACTCGGAAAGATACAAAATTCAATTGGAACGAGGAATGTGAGAAGGGTTTTCAAGAACTCAAGAGAAGACTCATTTCAGCACCTGTTCTGACAATACCATCTGGCTCGGACGGATTTGTCATCTACAATGATGCTTCAGGCAAAGGGTTAGGATGTGTTCTCATGAAACATGGGAAAGTCATAGCCTATGCCTCTCGACAACTCAAAGAATATGAGAGAAATTATCCTACTCATGATCTAGAGTTGGCAGCTGTTGTCTTCGCACTTAAAATTTGGAGGCATTACTTGTATGGGGAGAAAGTGGAGATCTTTACGAATCATAAAAGCCTCAAATATTTCTTCACTCAACATGCGACAGCGACGTTGGCTTGAACTGTTGAAAGATTATGATCATACCATCTAATACCATCATGGAAAAGCAAATGTAGTAGTAGGCGATGCATTGAGTAGAAGATCTTATCTGAATACAAGTGCGATATTGTCAATATGAAGGCCCATTTTGTATGACTTGCAAAGGATGGAGATAGAGATAAAGACTCGAGGACCCACGTGATGATGGCGAATATCTGAAGTAGAACCAGACTTTAATCGATAAAGTTAAAGGCTCAAGCTCTGAGACACAGGCTGATGCATATGAGGAAGAAAGTATAAGAAGGTGCTATATCTTGGAAGCAAGAATCGATGAAGAAGGAATACTTTGAGTCAACTCCGGACTTTGTGTTCCTAATGACCACGAGTTAAAGTATAAAATCATGATGGAGGCGCATGACACACCGTTTACAATCCATCTGGGGAGTACCAAAATGTATCATGATCTTCGACATACATTTTGGTGGGGCAATATGAAGAGAAAGAGAATAGATTTATTTATCTCAAGGTGTCTAACTTGTCAACGAGTCAAGCGAGCATCAAGTACCAAAGGTCCATTGCAACCACTTGAAATTCGAGAATGGAAGTGGGAGCACATTACCATGGATTTAATTCTTTGGTCTTCCCAAGGTTTCTCAAGGCATAGATGCAATTTGGGTCATTGTTGATAGATTGACCAAGTCTGCTCATTTCTTACCAATAGAGAAACTTATACACTTGAATGTCTTGCTCGTATGTACATAAATGAGGTTGTAAGATTGCATGGTATGCCGGTATCCATAGTTTACGATCGAGACCCAAGATTCACTTCAAGATTTTGGGTTAGTTTTCAAAAAAGATATGGGCGCAGTTTTATGATTTAGTTGACATATCATCCTCGGCCGAATGACGGACAATAAGAGGACTATTCAAACTCTTGAAGATTTATTAAGACTCGTGTCCTTGACTTCAAGGGAAGTTGGGACAAGTTCTTACCATTGGTGGAATTTTCCTACAACAACGATTTATCAAGCAAATATTGGCATGGCTCCATTCGAGCGTTGTATGGAAGAAAGTGTTGTTCTCGGTATCTTTGGGATGAGGTGGGTGAAGCAACATTGTTGGGGCCGGGAGTTGAGTACGTATGACTACGGAAAAGATTCAACGATTGACAACATTTAAAAACCTCACAAGATAAGCAAAAGAGTTATCTTGATCTTCATCGAAAGGGCGTGGAATTCGATATTGGAGATCATGTGTTGTTACGTGTTGCTCCATGGAAAGGAGTTACGAGATTTGGAAGGAGAGGAAAGCTCAATCCTCGATTCATTGGCCCATTTTAATCCTCGATCGGTAGGAAGCGTGGCATATAGACTCGCTTTCTTTGCCAAGTATGTCTAAATGTTCATAACATTTTTCATATATCCATGTTACATAAATATGTGGAAGACCGAACAACATTATTGAGTTAGAATCGGATGAAATAGCGGAAGATTTAACGTGTGAAGAGATTTCTGTTCAAATCTTGGATAAAAAGGAACATATTCTACGCTCCAACATTATACATCAAGTTAAAGTTTTGTGGAGAAACCACGATGTTGAGGAAATGACATGGGAGTTAGAATAAAAATGAAATCAAGGTATCCTTACCTCTTGACATACCGGTATGTACCCTAATTTCGAGGGCTGAAATTTCATAAGAAGGGAGATTATAAGACCCCAACTTTTATGAATAAAATGAATTTTCTATAAATATCATTTTTGAATATTATGGAATAAATTTGATATAATGTTATAGTTGTGGGTAATATTTATAAATTTGTAAAAAATCACATGAGTTGTTATATAATATTCGATTGGTTAGGGAATATTACGTTTTAACGAGAGAATATTAAATCTGACCACACAATCATTAAGTGGACCCCACAACGGAATTATTATCGGATTGAAAACGCAATGAAAATATTTTTATAAAAATAATAGCGGAAGTTTTACCGTTAACTGTTGAAATACCGGTGTTAAAAATACGAGAATACTGCGTGGTTGCATAGTAGCACACGGTATAGATTATTAATGCTTACGTGAAAGTCACTCGGTTTGATTCAATTATTGTCGATATTTTATATATTATTAAATCAATAGTTGAGATAACAAAGTTGTTAATATTATTATTTGCATTATTAACGATGTCTAGAAGTTACGCGAGAGGTTTGGTCACCTAATTGGGCGTCGATAGGAGAAATCCTTGTTGGAAAGCCCCTCTTTCTGAGGAGCGACACAGTCGATTAATAATGTGAATTGTAATAATGATGATGAGTTACATTTTATTAGTATTATTAATGTAATAAAAGCGAAAAAGCTTTTTATAAAAACATAATACTTTTATAAAGTTATTACGTTTTATTAGGCTAATAGTAAAATCTTTTTTATATAAAAGCAGAATACTTTTATAAAGTTATACATTTTATTGAACAATAATTAGAATATATTATATTTTATTATATAAGTGTTTGTATAATTACTGCATAGTGTTTGCATAGTAAAATCTTTTTAAAAGTTATTAGTTTTATTAGATTATAAATAATAAAATATATTATATTTTATTGTAAACTAATCTGAATTTGTCCAGTTTAAAATAAATCAATCTGGACCATTCATGGATTGGTTACTATTAGATCCATTCTTCTATAAATAGAAGCTCATTCCTTCATTATTTCTTACGAATTCACGAAACTCTAGAGAGAAAATATAAAGAAAGAAAGAAAAGTATTATACTTTACTTCCTTCTTCTTTATCCGGTTCTTCTTTATAAGGTAAGGGTATTATTTCTTTTCGTATTCTTGAAGAGAACACATTATTCCATTCCTTATTATTATGTTGGAATAACTTTCTGTATATCGCGGTAAATACCATACATGGTGAAATTCTTCTATTATTCCATTCTTTATTATTAATTACGGGTGAATATTCGTATGTTCAATGCGTTTATCTGGGACTAACTTTTGTTCCAATTATTTATTATTCCAGTATTTATTATTACGCCGAATATCACATGTAAATGCGTTCTGTAGAACTTTAGTTCCATCATTTATTATTACGTTGGAATAACATTGTCTATGTGTGAAGTACCGCATGCATGGTAATTTACATTATTCCATTTTTTACTATTACATTTAGGAATATTATGTACGTGCGTTTCGCATGACACAGTTCCATCATTTATTATTACATTGGAATAACTTTTTGTACATCTGAAGTACCTCATGCATGGTGATTTACATTTGTTATTCCATTCTTTATTATTACATTGGAATATCCATGCTGTGCGGTCGTATTATGCCCGACACGGTTCTCATTATTTATTATTACATTAAAATAACTTTTGTCTATCTGAAAGTCGCATATATGGTGATTTATTTTATTATTCCATTCTTTATTATACTCAGTTGGTTAAAGTTTTGACTTCTATACTCCATGAAATTAGTGGAATATCCTTGATATTTTCACTTCATCCCGTATCTTTTCATGGAAATAATCTTCTAAGCATTCCTGAATTTTACTTTACAAAGAAGTATCATGTTGACAATTTGGACGTTATTAGTTCCTGGATAAATTAATTCTTGAACTTGTTTTATTGAATTCTTATAACATTGTCATCGTCCTCATGTTTATATTGTGTTGAAAGTTATCTTTGGCTTACGTGCATAGATGGACTTAGTATGATTATGACCAGGGATCATTCGGTATAATCATAAACTGTAATGTTATAAATGATGTGATAAAAGTCCTCAGTGGCCTGTAATGCATTGATGGATAGTTTTTGGTATGATTATGACTAGGGGTTATTCGGTATAGTCATGACCATTGATGATTTAATGAATATCCTTGACCGTGGTACATGGATGATTAGATGTTGTGGTTTATTTATTAAGCTGAGTCTCAGCGATAAAAATTGATGAAAAACTTTTAAATCATAGAAGATAGTAGATTTTATTCTCTACTTGACTCTTCTAATGGATTGCTTGTTCAAACTGCAGTTAAACTTGATGTCTATTGTATTTTATCGGTTTAACATTGTTGAAGACTAATGATAATTTATTACGCATTATCTTAATCATAATATTTCTTCTTGGGCTAGTTGAGCTCACCCTTTCTTTCCTTTATTCTCTTTAGGAAATGAGAATATAGTGGACGAAGTCGGGAAAGGAGTGGCGGTCCGAGAAGATAGCATTAGTAGTCCTCACTATTACATTAAATAGTGTGACAATAAATGTAATGAGGACTCCTTTGAGTGGATATTGTCTAGATGACAATATTCTATTAAAACTCTCGGTTTATGTCTTTGTCGTATATTACACGACGGTTGTATAATTAAGTTTGTGTTTTTATTTTGTACCATGTATTTGGCGACTCAAGATGGGTGATATATACCTATTTTGGGGGCGTCACATATAGCTTATTAGATACCGGTACTACCCATTCTTTTATCTCTATTGCTTGCTCTCAATGTTTAAATTTGACCCCAGAGAAGTTAAACTTTGACTTATTGGTTAAAACTTCATTAGTAGAAACCTTCGTTACCTCCACTGTTTATAAATCTTGTTGATTCTAATCGACACTTTCACGTTACCTGTCGATCTTATCTCTTTGAAAATACTTGCCTTTGATGTGATTTGAGGAATTGATTGGTTAACTACTCATCATGCTAAAATTGATTATTTTTAAGTGGGTTGTTAGCTTTTATATTCCTAACCAACTTTGTATACTAATTCAAGCAACCAAACCACTAAAGTCAATCATTGTCATATCAAACCATAAGTAAAGAGCCGAACCTTTCCTTTGGTGACTTCCAAGTCTTGGAATACCGAAGCGAGAATATCCGTAGGGGCGTAAGTGAATAACGGTGGCAAGTTGATAGGTATCAATGTGACGTGCTAACCAAGTCTTGGATGAGAGTCCGCGATTTTGAATGACATTTTTATTATTAATAAATTTCGGCGTATTCTCTGAAGACTTCCTAGCCTACCTAGGCGTGAAATCGAATTTTGTATTGACCTCGGTACAAAACCCATTTCTTAAACCCTTAAATATTTCTTCAACCAAAATGAGCGTAACATGCGCTAAAAGTCGTTGGCTGAAAATTATTGAAGATTACAATCATACCATTTAATATCATCGTGGAAGAAGCGAGCGTGGTGATGTAGCGTTGGGTAGAAGATCGTATGTGTTTACGAGTGTGATGTTGTTAACACAAAAACCCATTTCGTATAACTTACAAATGATGAAGATAGAGTTAAAGACTCTAGGGACCCACGTGAAGATAACGAATATACAATGAATCGACTTTAATCGATAAAGTTAAAGCCGCTCAAGCTACATACTCAAAGCTGATGAATGTGAAGAAGAAGGTTTAAGAGGGCGTTATTCTAGAAGCAAGAATCGATGAAGAGAGGAAATCTCAACCCTCGATTTTATTGGCCCATTTGAAATCCTCGATCGAGTAGGAACTATGGCCTATAGACTCGTTTTACCGCCAAGTATGTCGCGTGTTCATAATATTTTTCACGTATCGATGTTACGTAAATATGTGGACGACCCAAAACCACATTATTGATTTAGAACCAAAACGAGATAGGGGAAGATTTAACGTGTGAGAAATACGTGTTAAAATCTTGAATAAGAAGGATCGTATTCAACACTCAAAGGTTATACCTCAAGAGTTAGAATACGAAATGAAGTCAAGGTATCCTCATCTCGTTTACGGCGTACCGTGTGCGTCACGTAAAGTTCGAGGCGAAATTTCATAAGGAGGGAGATTGTGAGACCCAGTTTTATGAATAAAGATTTAAATTTCTCAAAATATTTTTGAATATTATGGAATGAATTTGATATAATGTTATAGTTGTGGGTAATATTTATAAATTTTGCAAAGTATGCAAGTTGTTATATAATATTCGATTGGTTCGAAGGAATAATCGTTTTAACGAGGAATATTAAGTAGGGCGACACAATCATTGGTGGACCCCTACAACAAAATTATTGTCGGATTGAGAAAATGACAAAAATATTTTTATGAAAATAAGGGCGGAAGTTTCTGAGATTAAAAGCTGTTGAACTACTCGATAGCAAAAAAATACGATAATATGCGTGGTTGCAAAGTAGTAGCGCCAGATTGATTATTGATGCTTGGGTGAGAAGTCACTCGGTTTTGTTCAATTATTGCTTGATAATTGTTGCGTAGTATCTCACGTTATTTGATTCAATTATTATCCGATATTTTATATATTATTAAATCAATAATTGAGATAGATGAGTTATTAATATTATTATTTGCAATATTAACGATATCTAGAAGTTACATCGAGGAGAGGTTTGGTCACCTAATTGTGCGCTAATAGGGAGGAGAAATCTTTATTGGAAAGCCCCCTCTTTCTTGGGAATGACCTGGTCGATTAATATTGTGAATTATAATAATGATGATAAATATTGTTAAATATATTGAGGTGTCTTTTTATGATGTCACAGAAGTTTATATATATATATATATATATATTATATATATAAATTTTGTTTTATTAGTATTATTAATGTAATAAAAGCGAGAAAATCTTTTTATATAAAAGCAGAATACTTTTATAAAGTTATTTATTTTATTAGACAATAATTAGAATATATTATATTTTATTATGCATAGTATTTATATAATGCTGCGTAGTGTTTTGCATAGTAAAATTTTTTATATAAAAACATAATACTTTTATAAAGTTATTCATTTTATTAGATTATAAATAGAATATATTATATTTTATTTAAAAGATTTTATTTTATTAGAATATTTTATTAAATCAATATGGATCGTCTGGATTCAAAAGTAAATCAACTGGACCGTTCATGAATTAGTTCTTATTCAGGTCCATTCTCCTATAAATAGAAGCTCATTCCTTCATTATTTCTTACAATTCACTTTGAAACTCTAGAGAGAATACTATAGAGAGAAAGAAGAAAAGTATTATACTTCACTACTCCTATATCTAGTTTCTTCTAAGGTAAGGGATATTATTTGTTGTACTTACTAGTAAGGGTATTATTTCTTTCGTATTCATGAAGAGAACTTCTACTATTCCATTCTTTATTATTCATTGGAATAACTCTATATCTGTGAACTCTGCATACATGGTGAAATTCTTCATTATTCCATTCTTTATTATTACATTGGAATATCTTGTGCATGCGTATTACATGCGTGACACGGTTCCATTATTTATTATTACATTGGAATAACTTTATGCAATGCGGATCTATCGCATGCACGGTGAAGTCTTTTGTTATTCCATTTCTTATTATTTTGTTGGAATAACCTATATGTCACGAAGTACCGCATACATGGTGAAATTCTTACATTATTCCATTCTTTATTATTTTGTTGAATATCACATGCATGCGTATTATTCGCATGACACAGTTCCATTATTTATTATTACATTGGAATAACATATGCATGCGATCTATCGCATACTGGTGAAGTCTTTTGTTATTCCATTCTTTATTATGTTTGGAACATCCATGTTCGTGCATTTACGCATGACCTAGTTTGTTATTTATTATTACATTTGGAATATCCTCACATACCGATGCGTATTACGCTTTGACACAGTTCCATTAATTATTATTACATTGGAATAACTTTGTCTGCATTTGTCCCATCGCATGCATGGTGATTTACATTGGAATATCCCCACATGCGGTCTTAATTTACGCTTTGACTTTGGTTCCGTTATTTATTATTCTGTTGGAATAACCTGTCTGTGCGGTCTATCGCATTCATGGTGATTTCTTTTGTTATTCCATTCTTTATTATACTTAGTTGGTTAAAGTTTTGACTTCTATACTCCATGAAATTAGTGGAATATCCTTGATATTTGCGCTTCATCCAGTATCTTTTCATGGAAATATTCTTCTGAGCATTCTTGAATTTTACTATACAAAGAAGTATCATGTTGACAATTTAGACGTTATTAGTTCCTAGATAAATTAATTCTTGAACTTGTTTTATTGAATTCTTATATCATTGTCATCATCCTCATGTTTATATTATGTTGAAAGTCATCTGTGGCCTTAGTCCAAGCGATAAAAGTGATGAAAAACCTTTTAAATCATAAAAGATAGTAGATTTTATTCTCTACTTGACTCTTTTAATGGATTGCTTGTTCTGTTGTAGTTAAACTTGATGTTTGTTATATTGTATCAGTTTAACACTGTTGAAGGCTAACGATAATTTATTCTACATTATCTTTGTCATAATATTTTTTCTTTAAATTTGGTTGAGCTCACCTTTTCTTTCTTTGTTCTCTTGAGGAAATGAGAGCGTAAATCGGGACTAGTCGGGAATGATAGCGGTCCAAATGATAGCATTAGTAGTCCTCACTATTCTATTAAATAGTGTGACAACAAATGTAATGAGGACTCCATTGAGTGTGGATACTGTCTAGATGACAATATCCTTATTAAAACTCTCAGTTTATGTTTTGTCGTATTTTACACGACAGTTGTATTATTAAGTTGTATTTGTATTTTTGTACCATGTATTTGGCGACTCAAGATGGGTGATGTATACCTATTTTGGGGGCATCAAAACTTAGACAGATTTTAAAGTCTCATTTGACTTCAAACTAGGGTTTTCAAATACTGCACCATCATTGACCAATTATTAACAATGCATACATACATTACATATTTATAGCACTGAAAAATCAAAATATAATTAATATTATATTATTATCATCATTCCTTGTTCCAAAACTAGAATTAGGGTTTATTAGTAACATTAAAACTGTTCCTTACATTAACCTTACACACATAATACACATATCTATAACACTAACAAATAATAATATAATAATATTATTCTCATTCCTTGATCAAAAATCCAAAATTAGGGTTTGGATTCCATATCTGATTTATCTATCATATATTATGACGCCCCCAAAAATAGGTATTCATCACCCATCTTGAGTCGCCAGATACATGGTACATAAATTCAAATACAACTTAATTATACAACAGTCGTGTAAAATACGACGAAACATAATCTAAGAGTTTTAATACATATATTGTCATCTAGACAGTATACAAACTCAATGGAGTCCTCATTACATTTATTTTCACACTATTTAACAGAATAGTGAGGACTACTAATGCTATCATCTGGATCGTCACTCCGTTCCCCGACTCGTCCCACCTATATTCTCATTTCCTGAAGAGAACAGTGAAAGAAAGGGTGAGCTCAACTAGCCCAGTAAGAAATATTATGACTAAGATAATGCAGAATAAATTATCATTAGTCTTCAACAATGTTAAACTGATATAATACAATAGACATCAAGTTTAACTGTAGCGGAACAAGCAATCCATTAACAGAGTCAAGTAGAGAATAAAATCTACTATCTTATATGATTTAAAATGTTTTCATCAATTTTTATTGCTGAGACTCAGCTTAATAAATAAACCACATCATCGAATCATCCCTACACTACGGGCCAAGGATATTCATTAAATCATCAATGGTCATGAATATACCAAATAATCCCTGGTCATAATCATACCAAAAAGCGTCCCATCAATACTTCTGCAGACCGAGAGGATTTTTATCACATCATTACGTCACATTACGGTCATGACTATCTTAGAATAATCCTCGGTCATAATCACACAAGTCCATCTATGCACGTAAATGGCGAAGATGACTTTTATCACAATATAAACATGAGAATGATGACAATGATATAAGCATTAATCAAACGAAAATAAGGATAAATATTAAAGACTTTAAATTTATCCAAATATTATTAATCACTCATAATCTAATATTATTAATATCATAACAATATTTTAATCACTTCTTAAACGTATAAACAATTTATTTCAATTGTTTATACTTTACCAAATAATGCATTTAATCATTCAAAAATGCCATAATCATAAGATTTCATCACTAATAATTAAATCCCTCATCAAAAATCTGCATATACCTTATATACGATTTCCAAGCCATAAAATCCTATTTTCCAACTTTGTTACTTCACATAACATATTTAACTCTTATGTTCGTAACTAAACTATTTTCATAAAAAATACCAAATCAGTCCCAAAAATATTTCTTTTCTAGGATTTAGCAGAATATAGTCCTATAATGAACATATATTTTTCTTGGAATTTTTAAAATTCATTTACTATTTTTCAAAAAATCAATTTCTAATTAATTCCTTAAGAAATTAGCAACCTCAAGTTTAACTCCAAAAATTCCCAAATCTTGGCAGGATCTTACACATGTTAACGTGAGCTTCCAGTTTAAATTTCATGGTCATCGGAGTTATAAAACTCCGATTATAGCATTTTTTGTCGAACAGACCCAAATATTGAAATGGTCATAACTTGTTCATTTTAATTCAGAATGAGCTCATTTTTGGACAGGAGGTTCTTTATACCATATACTTTCATGTCCCAAAAGGCCGGAATTTTTCTCATAAATTAAGTGGCCAAAAATGCCCTTTTAAAAATCTGGGCAGTAGCTTTTTTTCCCATTTTTCACTTTTTCGTGCTTTGCTAAAATCAGTCCACATGAAAATATACAACACATTTTCCAGTGATTCCACTTGGATAAGTTAGGAAAATGATAGATCTAACTCTAGAAGTTGACCACACTCAAAAATTTGAAATATAATAGGAGATATGGTCAACTGAATTTCATGTTCTATTTTCACAAAAATCTGATTTTCAACCCTTTGTGATTTCTAAGAAACTTTCATGTTTTCACATAATAACCAACATAACTCATCATGACAATTACTAATACTTCATATACCCATGATTTTCATCAGTCCAATGCTTTTATTATGACTCTCATCATAATCAACGTAACCAGATCATTTCCACAATTTAATAAGGCATGAATACAAAGGATCAATCACCATGCATGTGGTAATCCACATGACAAAGTTATTACAACAGAATAATAAAGAATGGAATAACGGAAGGATTCACCATGCATGCGATAGAGACCGCACAGATAGGTTATTCCCAACAGAATAATAAAGAACGGAACCAGGTCAGGCAAAATTCGCACCGACAGGATATTCCAACAGAATAATAAAGATCGGAACCAGGTCAGGCGAAATTCGCACCGACAGGATATTCCAACAGAATAATAAATAATGTGACCAGGTCCGGCATAAACGCACAGACAGGATATTCCGACAGAATAATAAATAATGGAACTAGGTCCGGCGTAAAACACACAGACAGGATATTCCGACAGAATAGTAAAGAATGGAATAATAGAAGAATTTCACCTTGTATGCAGTACTTTGCATATACAGGTTATTCCAACATAATAATAAAGAATGGAATAACAGAAGAAGTTCACCATGTATGCGGTACTTCACATAAACAGGTTATTCCAACATAATAATAAAGAATGGAATAACAGAAGTTCTCTTCATGAATAAGAAAGAAATAATACCCCTTACCTCAAAAGAAGACTGGATACTGGAATAGTGAGGTAGCAGACTTCTCTTCTTCTTTTTCTCTATTGATTTTCTCTCTATAGCTTCTCTATATAATTTCTCTCTATAATAATTGCTCTATATCTTTGGTGAATTGGTGAGAAATGAAGGAAGAATGAGCTTCTATTTATAGGAAAATATAGTTTCGATAATTGCTCGTTTTGGGGCTCGAAATATTACAGTACAATACCTCCAACTTTTCTTTTATGTATAATTTAGTCCTGCAAGTATTATCAAATTTGCACCACCTCCCCTAATAGTAAATCATGTGAATCAATAGTTCAATCATGTGATTCAATAGTTATAATTATGTGAAAATACGAATTACGGTATAGTACCTCCATCTATACATCCATCTTTAATTTAATCATGCAAGTATTATCAATCTTGCACCAACTCCCCTAATAGTATAAGAATGTGATTCAATAGTACACACATGTGAACAAATAGTTATATAAGCATGTGAATTAGTAGCAATTATTGCTCATTTATCCGATAAATTACTCGATTTATCAATAAAACCCCTAGACATCAATTATCATCGGAATAGATGTCGATTTCAACTAACACCAATAATCCCAACACAATGAAACTATCAAATTCATCTTTAATCAACACGAATTTATTCATCATTAATATTATAACTCACAATATTTAACAACCCGTGTCGTTCCGGAAGAGGGGCTTTCGAATAAGGATTTCTCCTTATTGGCGTATGAATTAGGTGACCAAACCTCTCATTGGCGTAACTTACTAGACATTGTAAATATTGCAATTTAATAATATGAATAACTTTGTCGTCTCAATTATTGATTTAATAATATATCATATTATGCGGATGATCTTTGTGACAATAATTGAATCAATAATATAGAGATATATGATCAAAGAATTACTATAGCAATAATTGAGTATAACCGGTGTGACTTATCACGTAAGCATCGATAACCAATACCGTGTAAAGCTACTATGCAACCAATAGACATTATACTTTTACTACTAGAGTAGTTCAACGGTTTTAACTGTAAAACTTATGTCATTGATAAAAGATAATTACATGCCGTTTTTCTTACTACGGCATAATACTTAGTTAATGGGTTCACCAATGATTGTGTCGTCGTCATGATATATTCCCGACAAAAGAATATAATACAACAACTTGCTTACTTTGCAAAATTTATAAATATTACCCACAACTATAACATTATCTCAAATTCACACCATAATATTAAAAAAAAAATTGAGAAAATTAAATCTTTATTCATAAAATTTGGGGTCTCATATATATAACATTATTAATTAAGTTAATAAATTAACTTAATTATTACGAAATAAATTCATATACTAAAATAATTATTATAATAATTCTATAATCATTTCATATATTATTTAAATAATATAAAATCATATTTTCATGGAAAATAATTAATAAAAACATTTCTACAATAAAATTAATTGTTATAAGAATATAATTTATAATGATCAATAATTCTAAAATAAAATTATTTGTAATCATTCATGTAATAAATATATTTTATTTATCACATAAATACATACACATTATCTTGCACATACTTCCACCATTATAAATAATAATAATAATAATAAAATTATACCCAAAATTTATGATTTAATTATATAAAAAATATTGGGTTATTACAGTTACGGGCTTAAAGGTCGATGTAGGGGTATTGATAAATGAGTCCATCAAGAAAGCTATAAAGAGCAATGTCATGTCTGGCCTCCCGCACCCGTCTCTTATTACCCGTCTATGCAAACGGGAGGATGTTCAGTGGGACTTGGAAGATGTCACCCTACCGCCAATGTCGGTAATTGACCATCATCTCATAAGCCGCTATGCAGTCTAGGAAAGGGCACAACCACACCCCCGAGAAGAGGGATATTTGCCAGCACCTCAGTAGCAGCCTGCCAGTGATCCGGCGCCAACCGATGAAGCGGGGACATCCACTCAAGTGCCTGAGCATCCGTCATTTGCGACCATTCCACCTGGGGCCCTCGCAAAAATCCTAAACAGCCTGAACTACTTACACTGCAAGGTAGACATTGTCGCTCAGTGGCAGAATCAATTCCATCATTACCATGCAGAGTTTACAAATACACTCTCCAACATTTAGGCTGCTCAGGGAGGAGATGACCCTGATTTCATACCATTTCCATTTCCAGAGCCTTCAATTTATGCGCCGTATCCGCCACAATTTAGGCCGCCTGCTGAGGAGGCCCGCGCAGATGATCCAGTGAACGTGGAGGATGATGGAGATGATGATGATCCGGAGGTGGTGGGAGGAGATGATGATGATTTTGATCTTGATGGTGATGAAGACGGAGATGCTCCTGATGCTTGAAGATGATGAAAAGAGGCCATTGAGGACAATGGCCAGAGTGCATGTTTGGGGGGTAAGACTTCCTTTTATTTATCTATATATGAATTGTGTTAGTATTTTAATATTTAAACTGCTATAATATGGTGTGTAAGTTTAATTTGTTTATTGGTGAAGATGTGAGAGAATCTTTTGGGCTAGATGGCTCTAGACTACGTGTTAACTATGTTTTATTTATGTGATTAAGTTTTTTCTTATGGTGAATGGTTATTTTGGATGCATGCTTTGCATAGTAGTCTTTAAAGTTATATGTGAATGAATGTTTTTGGTGGTATATCTTTTGTTTATAATTATTATCATTTTGGGTTTGCATATTTGGGATATTTTACACTGATCATTGGTATAGTTAAAGCCATTTGTTATGGTTTTGCCCTATTTTAACAAGGGTACTTTATAGTTTATAGTTTTTGCTTATTATATTTTGATTAACTCTAACCCCCAGTCTATAATTATTTATATGCTGGGTTAGGGTAGTTTAGCGTTTAAGTTTTGTTTGTGGCCTTTGACAAGAGACCAACTAATTATATTATTTTCTTAGACTAGTGTCAAATCTATGTGAAGTTGGGGCGTGTGTTTTAGATAAATTGAGACTGTCTTGGATCCATCCATTTAGCGAGCACTAACCAATTATCTTCTCTAGTTATTTGTCCAGTTTTAGGTTATCTGTTTACTGTGTTGAAAATATCGTAAGCTGTTAATACTCGATTGATTTTAAGAATAAAAGACTTAGAGGCTTTTACATTTTCGGCTCTTTAGTTCTATGTAAAAAAAATCTATTATAATAGCAGTCCTACGGTGGGTTGAGATGGAGCGTGAAAACGCACTCGCCCATAAACACGGGCTGGTAAAATCTATTTTGGACTTATGTTGTTTACGTGGCCTTTGTGCTTGAGTTATTAGATTCGTAGGGGTGTTCTACACCTAGTGCCCTAAAGTATTCTGGCTTGGGAGTTATTAATCGAAAGCTTGCTAATGAGTACTTTGTTTAACCTAAAAGTAATCAAGTACTGTCTGAGTCAGAATTTATTTCGTTATACTAGAACTTTTGAGCCTTTCGTGTTTTTGCGTCTTATCTTTATGTTTGTTATTTATATGAGTTGAACAGTAAAAAAATTTTGGTTATCATAGTCGACTGTGTGATCTTAATTTGGTTTATGGCTAGTTTAGATGTTTGGTCTGCACACACACAAAGAATAGATCGATTACAGTCTCATGTTTATTAATAGACATTAAGCCCGCTTTCGTATGCGTGTTTGCCCTATTCTCTTAAGATATTCATGATTGTACTTAGAGGCCATGGTATTAGTCGATAGGATTTGTCTTCATTCGTATCTAGCAATAATGGGTATGAATGTCTGTTAGTTTGCTTGAGGACAAGCAAAAGCTTAAATTTGGGGGTATTTGATGAGTGGGATTTATACCTGCTAATCAGATCCTTTGTGGCTTAAGATGTTGCCTGTTTTCTATTATTTAGTTAGCTTTTTATTTATATTTTATTATTATTTTGTCTAAATTCTATAATGCAAGGCTTTACAGATGTTTCATACCTTTCAGGCAATTTTTCTGTATTGGCGCCACAGTGTGGCCAATCTACACCGAGAATCCATCACTGAGAGCCATTGAATGTTGGAGCACACTTGCAATTGTATGCAGTATGGCTGATGAAACATATCTGATCATGTACCAGCAGTCTTAAGCTAAACATTGGGACTTACTGGAAATGGGCGCCCCAGTGCTAAGGCTTGGCGCCACAGCGCCAATTGTCGCGCTCCATTGCCTTTTCACGCCTGGCGCCATTCACCTTATGCATCGCAATGGCAGAGTCCTCTATATAGGTCACATGCGGCAAGAACTTCCGGTCTCTTTAGCTTTATGTATGGCGCCCAGTACACATTACCATTTTTTAATGCTCACTTGCACATGGCGTGAGCTTTGAGTGTCTGACGCTAAAGAGGCTTTAAATGACCTAAAGAAAGAGGGGACCAGTATATAAGGAGAGATAAGCTGCCTGCATTCAAGATCGAAGAATATCAGATAAAAATTATTACAGATAGCTTAGACTAGGATTTCTTTTACCGTAGTTAATTTCTAGAAGAGAAATAAGCTGTGTTTAAAGAAGAAGAGTTATTGCATCCGACACAGAGCTCAGGAGCTAGACACAGTGAAGAGAAGATTTGGAGGAAGAACACTTCAAAATAGGGGTTTTCTTATTCCAAATCTCCCATTTATTTGTGTTTCTCTGATAATGTGTAATGTATTGAAAATGTGTGTTAGTACCATAGTTATGAACTAACTCCACTTTTAGGATTGCAATGTAACCTTTTGTTTAGCTTAATTAACTTTCTCTCCTATTTTATATAATGAATCATTTTGCAATGAGTTGTTGTATTTCTTTTTTAATGATTGATTACTTGATAAAGAAATTAGTATTGATAGTAATGGAAATTGACAAATGGATGTTATTATCTATCTTTAATTACAACAACACCTGTTATGACCATGCCAATGGGATGTGTGCATAATATGCTAATAGGAGCTTATGCGTATTTATTATTCTCGGTTGACTATTCCTTGATTCGTTTGTAATTTGGAGAGTTAGGAGATTAGGCGACGCATTAGGGGAGTTGTAGTCATATCTTGACTTCCTAGCACAACTACTTCTCTTATTCTTATAGTCTTATTGATATAGCTTAACCAACCACTTTTTTTCACTTGTTTAGATAAGATAAGTAACGACTTTACCTTAGTAATTATTTTCTCTTAAGACTTTGTCCTCGTGGGTTCGACACTCTACTTTCATATATTACTTGTGGACCGCATATGCTTGTGCGCGATTTGGCAATAGCTAAATTGGCCAATAATATATATGAACCAAATTGGTGTAGGTTACCTGAAGCGCATGTAGCTATAAGTAATAATCAACGATCAAGGCAAGTCTTTCAGTTTCTATGTATTTTATGAACTTGATATTGATTGTCTGTAATCTGTACTATAATGTGAATGAATTTACATGAATATGTTGAATTACATATGATGCGTTATGAACTGTGAAAGTCAGTCTATGACTAAGTTGATTAAGTTATGAAACTCAATCTTTACATGAGATGTGAAACGCGACATGCATTATATACATAGAAGAATGATTATGATATATGAATTGAGCATGAAATTTTGTGCTACGTGAAGCATGAAAACTATTGGATTTGTTAAACTGTCGAGCTCAATCTTGTAAAATATAAATTTTGCAGGCTAAAGACGCAATGTGATATTACTTGCTATCTGGATGATAAGGGCTAAAAGACGTGAAGGAATACTTTCCTGAATTAGAAGTAGTATAGAACAATATTGATAGTTTGATATATGTAATTGGCAGTTATGTACAGTTTGAAATGTTCAATAAATAAGAAATGTTTGTTTGGAAATGAGAATGTATGTGGTGATTATTTTAAAATGTAAAGTAATATAATGACAATATTTTATAAAAATATAGGAATTGAAGAATGAGTTGTATATACTCATATTACTCTAATAAAAGGAATCATTAAACAAATATGATTCTGAAATATGTAATCGTAAAGGTTGCGATTCAGGGAACAAAGAAAAGACAAAAGAAAAGTTTTAAATTATCTGCATTTTCAGCTGATATTTCAACTTAGTAAGATGAAGAGCTGAATTAAGATAGTATCTAATGCACAAGGTCAGGATTAAATTAGTCCAGATTATGGATTAAGTTGGTCCCAATTTTTGGGTCGTTGCAATTGGTATCAAAGCTATGAGTTATAAACCTTAGGTAAGCGAACCATAAGCTATAACCGTAAACAAGGTATATAAAAAGAAAAGAAAATGTTAAGTATAAACACGAATGAGGTTTAAATGATCTTAAAATGAATTTAGAAATTTATAAAGAATGCATTAATATAATACGCAAAGATTCAAAGAAGAATCTTGAAAAGCAAAAGGATCAGGGACACCTGATTCGAATAATCATAAAATAACATGATTGGAAAGGAAAGAAAGAATATCGTAAAAACAAAAAGATCATAAAGAAATAATCGTAATGTAACACAATTTTGAAAACTTATAGAAGAATGCTGTACAGGAAAGGTACTATGAAATAGTACAAATAAAAACTCAAAAATAGTTATAAAGATGATGGAATACGAATTAAAAAAATTTGTATTGAGCAAAGAGCAAGATAAGATTTGATTGGATTGGGTGGGATTTAAATTGAGAACTCGTGTGATAACTGAGTTGTACAAACTTTTGTATGGACATGGTTTTGTGCTTGGTTTAACGACCACTTAGTTTATCACACTGATAATCATTGAAATGTTGGTGTCACACTATGAATATATATATGATGAGAAGGTGATTTTTTTCTCATATGTATATTTGATAATTAGAGAATATAAGATTAGGTGCGAGTTTTTAAAACTCATACTTATGACAAGTTTGTGACTTATAATTATATGGTATGTTTCTGAACCCATAATCGTATGGACAGTCCCTGATTAGTTTTTGGACTACGTATTGCTGGGATAAGTTCCTAAAGTCATATTTTTATGGCAAGTTCCTAAACACATAAAGTGTGATAAGTTTGATGAACTATACTAGGGTATAGGAATATTATAGATTTAGAACTGATTATTTTCAGTATATTAAGTATTGATGGGTAGGATTATATAGTGAAGCAATGGAGAAAGTTGAAAGCTGATGAAGGGAGAAATGAATATTCTCAAATCTTCTAGCTACACTATATTTTATTGGCATCATGTTGATAATTGCATTGTTATTTTAAATATATATATATATATATATATATATATAGACACACACGCATTAGGTCAAATTGTTGAACCAATAAGTTTTTAAAGTATGGTTGTTACCTATGTCTATGTTAATTGTTTCGACTAGACAAAATTAAAAAAATCAAAATATATTTTATATTGATCAGTATATCATTAATATGATGTAGATCTATATGACAGATGATGGAGTCATCAATACAGCTTAACCTAGTGTCGGATGTGATCTAAGGATCGTTAGCCCACTATGGTATGTAGTATGACAAAGTCATAAAATAATAGCATTCTTAATGGACTATTAAAATAGTGTGGTACTATACATCATAAAATGATTTTCAGTATTTTAATAGTTTAAGAGGTGTCAATGCTATTTGAATCGGCTAAACACATATTAAAATATTTTATTGCTTATATTAAGCTTTGGAATTGTACAACTAAATTGATTTGGTATGGACTCCAAACTGGATATGAACATCCCTGAATTGGGAAAAATGTTTTATGTGCCAAAGGCAGATGATGAATGTGAATGTCGTTCCTGCACGTTACTGTTGATCATCATGGAACATCCCTGAATTTGGAAATTCTATTTGTGTGAAATAGTGGCAAAGACAATAAGGATCAACTTAGGGAATAAACATGTTGATCACCTATGTGGCCGTAAGATATGTCAGTTTGCAGATAAATTTCTGTTAAAATATTTTTCAAAAAAAAAGTTCACTGTCTTTATGTCCCTTAACATAATATCGAAAGTTCTTCCCAAGTGAATCTTTGAATTCGTGAATTATTCGTATGACTTCACAATTATTGAACAATTGTGGAGAATTTTTATTCTGGAAGTTAAAGGTAGATAGAATGATGTTTCTTAGAAGAAAGTAGGTCGTACAATACGGCAAAATGAAACCCTGAAAAAGAAAATAATAACCTGAAAATTTGTATTGATGAGTTGTATGGAAAAATTCTGAGAAGAAGGGAATAAAATTATAAGAATTAAAGATTTCCGGATCATGAAATTGATAGGAAATAATAATGTGAAAACATATAAAAAGAAAGATTAAGTCCGAGAATTTTAGGACTTTTGGATCATTAGAGAGATAAGTATGAGATAGTTGAATGCTATTAATATATGGAGATGTATGTTAATATGTGTTGTGTTATGTGAAAATAATATATTTCATTATCACAGAATAAGGCCGCCAAAAGGAGATGGTATGATCGTGAGAGAATAGATTTCAATCGAGAAAAATAAGTTCGGGATTGTGATTCCGGGGACGGGATCCTTATAAGGGGGAAGAATGTGACGTTTTGAATTTTTGAAGTATATTAAAATAAGAATTTAAACTAATAAAATTCTTTTTATGTGATATTAGACTATATAAGTACATTTGTGAGGTGTAATATGTAATTTATGTGGATAATAAATATAATATTATTCTATAAGAGGAGAAAGGAAATAAGTGAATATATTATTATATATTTGTTGTGATCAAAAATAAATTGTGGAAAAGAATTTATTAAAAGGGAAATAGGTGAATAAAAGATACAAATCATTGTATCCATTAATAAGGTAAATTGAAATAATGTACCATAATTATTTCAATATACTAAATGGATTTATTACATTAAATATATTATTTTATTTAATGTATAACTTCTATTTTAATGGAAGAAATATGTAATATTATTACATTATTGAGTATATTGTAAGTGATATATGTGAGACCCCAAATTTTATGAATAAAGATTTAAATTTCTTGAAATATTTTTTTTTTTGAATATTATGGTGTGGATTTGATATAATGTTATAGTTGTGGGTAATATTTATAAATTTTGCAAAGTAAGCAAGTTGTTATATAATATTTGATTGGTCGGGGAATATTCATTTTTTAACGGAAATATTCATATGACTTTAAGACAATCATTAGTGGACCCTATTAACTCAAGTATTGTCGTGGTTGAAAGCGACAAAATTATCTTTTATAAAAAAACTACGAAAGTGTTACCGTTAAAAACTGCTGAACTACCCTGTTAGTAAAAGTACGATGAATGCATGGTTGCATAGTAGCACACGATATTGATTATTGATGCTTACATAAGAAGTCACTTTCGGTTATACTCAATTATTGCTACGATGAATTGTTGCATCATATCTCTCATATTATTGATTCAATTATTGTCACAAAGATTATCCTCAGTATAATATGTTATATTATTAAATTAATAATTGAGATGGCAAAGTTATTCATATTATTATTTGCAATATTGACAATGTCTAGAAGTTCTGTCAATGAGAGGTTTGGTCACCTAATTGTGCTCCAATAAGGAGAAATCCTTATCTCGAAGCCCCTCTTCCCAGGAACAACCAAAGTTGTTAAATATTGTGAATTATAATATTAATGATGAATAAGTTCGTGTTGATTAAAGATGAAATTGATAGTTCCATTATGTTGGAATTATTAGTGTTAGTGAAAATCGATATTTATTTCGATAATAATTGATGTCTAGAGGTTATATTGACCAATCGGGTAATTAACCGGATAAATGAGTAATTAATTGTTATTGATTCACATGATTATAACTATTTGTTCACATGTGTGTACTATTGATTCACATTCATTTACTATTAGGGGAGTTAGTGCAAGATTGATAATACTTGCATGACTAAGTTAAAAATGGAGGTATAGATTAAGGTACTATACTATAATTAATTTTTTCACATGTTTAGAACTATTGAGTCACATGATTTACTATTGATTCACATGATTTACTATTAGGGGAGGTGGTGCAAGTTTGATAATACTTGCAGGACTAAATTAAAAATGAAGAAAAAGAGGAAGGTATTATACTGTAATATTTCGAGCCCCAAAATGTGCAATTATTAAAATAATATTTTTCTATAAATAGAAGCTCATTCTTCCTTCATTTCTCACCAATTCACTAAAGCTATAGAGCAATTATTATAGAGAGAAATTATAGAGAGAAAAAAGAAGAGAAGTCTGCTACCTCACTATTCCAGTATCCAGTTTTCTTCTAAGGTAAAGGATATTATTTTTTTCATATTCATGTAGAGAGCTATTGTTATTCCATTCCTTATTATTATATTGGAATAACCTGTCTATGCGAAGTACCACATACATGGTGAAATTCTTCAGTTATTCCATTCTTTATTATTACATTGGAATAACACATGCGTCATGCGCTGGTCTATTGCATGCCTGGTGAATTCTGTTGTTATTCCATTCTTTATTATTCAGTTGGGAATAACATGTCTGTGCGGTCAATCGCATGCATGGTGAATTCTTCTGTTATTCCATTCTTTATTATTCTCGCTGGAATAACTCATGCATGCATGGCCTATCACATGCACGTGAATTGGGTTGTTATTCCATTCTTTATTATTACATTTGGAATATCACATGCATGCAAGGATTCGCATGACTGGTTCCATTCTTTATTATTCTGCTGGAATAACTTTTACATGCGGTCTATCATCGCATGCACGGTGAATTCTGTTGTTATTCCATTCTTTATTATTCTCATTAGAATATCACATGCATGGGATTACGCGTGATCCGGTTCCGTTCTTTATTATTACGTTGGGATATCCTATCTCGCATGCGATTACGCATGACCTGGTTAATTCTTTAATATTCATTAGAATAACTTTGTTTATCGCGGTCTATCGCATGCTTGGTGAATTTCGGCATTATTCCATTCTTTATTATTACATTGGAATAACTTTTGTCTATGTGGATTACTGCGTGCATGGTGAATGATCCTTCAGATTCATTCCTTATTAAATTGTAGAAATGATCTATCTATGTGGATTCTTTGCATGGCGGGCGAAAATCCATTTGCGAGTTTCATATATTCTCTTATACTCGGTTGGTTAAAGCTTTGGCTTCTATACTCCATGAAATTAGTGGAATATCCTTGATATTTAAGCGCTTCATCCAATATCTTTCATGGAAATATTCTTCTGAGCATTCTTGAATTTTACTCTACAAAGAAGTATCATGTTGACAATTTGGACGTTATTGATTTCTAGATAAATTAAATTATAAATCTTTAAAATTTATCCTTAAACTTGTTTTATTGAATTATTATGTCATTGTCATCATCCTCATGCTTATATTGTGATTAAAGTCATCTTTGGCTTACGTGCATAGATGGACTTGGTATGATTATGACCGAGAATTATTAAGATAATCAAACCGGCCGTAATATGATGAATGATGTGGTAAAAGTCCTCATTGGCACATAGTTCATTGATGGACAAATTGTTGGTATGATTATGACCGGGGTTTATTCAAAGATAATCATAACCATTGATGATTACATGAATATCCTTGGTAGTAGTGCGAGATGATTCGATGGTGTGGTTTATTTATTAAAATCGAGTCTCGGCGATAAAGTTGATGAAAACTTTTAAATCATAGAAGATAGTAGATTTTATGCTCTACTTGACTCTTCTAATGGATTGCTTATTTTATTTGCAGATTGTTGATCTAAAACTTGTTGTCTATTGTATTCTATCGGTTGTTATCTTTGTTGAAGGCTAACGATAATTTATTCTCGCATTATCTTAGTCATAATATTTTTTTTAATGGGCTAGTTGAGATCACCCTTTTCTTTCACTATTCTCTTCAGGAAATGAGAATATAGCTGGGACTGGTCGGAGAACGGATTGACGGTCCAGATGGTTCTTTTAATAGTCCTCACTATTCTATAAAATAGTGTGACAATAAATGTAATGAGGACTCCATTGAGTGTGGATATTGTCTAGATAATAATATTCTTATTAAAATTCTTAGATTATGTTTTGTCGTATTTTACACGACTGTTGTATAATTAAGTTGTATTTGAATTTATGTACCATGTATCTGGCGACTCAAGATGGGTAATGTATACCTGTTTTGGGGGCGTCACAATATATATGTATAAAAGTAAATTGTTAAAAACAATTTATGAAAGAAAGAAGATGTAATTAAATTTAAATAAGTCAATTGAAATAAAATTATTTGAAGTTACTAAGTTGAATAAATTTATTTAATGTATAGCTTTTATTTTTACGAAAAGGATTTTTTTGGAATATAGCTCATTATAATGATTAATGTATATTATATATTTATAATATACATAATATACTATGCAATAAGTACTGAAGTTATAAAAACTTTATAAGTAAATAAGCCAAGTCATTATAATAAGCTTTAGTTGTTTGATTAAAAAGGTTGAATCATTAAATACTAAGCATGAGGTGCTAGAGGGTGAGCTGAGTCAATAAAGGAGAGCAGGAGCTGTTGGCTTAATATAAAAATAGGGAGAAAACTCAGCAATGCTAAGAACGTGGGGAGTAAGAATATGATTTCTATAAAACTAAACCACGACATTCAATTCAGTTCCTTAGTTCAAAAGACAAATTCCCAGCTTCATTCTTTCATTTTCTATAATAGCTAAAAGTTTGAAGTTCTAATAATTCATAAAAGAACTGATGATTTAAGAAGAATTGGAACAATGATTAAACAAGAAAAGGTTATAGTCAGCTAGAAATCAAGTTTGAATCAAAGAATTCAACACAAGAGGTAAATTTAAACTTCTGTTATATTTGAATAGTTAAGGTAGATGCTTATATAAAGAATTGATAATTGAATGTCTGTAATTGATTATAAAGGAAGTAAAAGAGATAATTGGTTGTCTGAGATTGATTTCTCCAGGATCTCTAGTTAGATCATATTTGAACTTTCATAAAATTAGAAGTTCTACACCATGCCCACAAACTGTAACGAACGAGAATTTTGTAATTAATTTTAAATATTTATCAAATTAAATAAATATTTGTGTTGATTTATTTATTGAGATAAATAAATATTTGATAAAGTTATTGTGTAATAATTTAATTAGGAGATATGTTAATTAAATTAATGTATAATAATTTTATGGATTGAAGATTTAATTTAATATAAGAATTAAATTGAATAAATTGTTTTATAATATTGTGTAGTGGTGATGTTCTAATTTAATTTAATAATTAGATTAGAGATGTAATAATTTGTTAAGCACAATTATAATTTATAATGGAAATTATAATTATAAGGTAGATGTTATTTTGATTTGTGATTTAATTAATTAATTAATTAAGGGTGTGGCAAGTTAACTATAATATAATAAAAATATAAAAATAAATTAAAGAGGGGGATATTGTAAGTCAACCAAACATGGCCTTGTGGCTTTTGGTTAATATAACAGCCGATGACCTTTACTTGATTTAACTGATAACACACGTTTTCTCAGTTTTATATAACATGCGTACTTTTGTTCAAAGACTTAAAGAGAAATACAGAGAACTTGAGAGTTGGAGAAGGGAATTCTCTGAGAATTGGAGTATCAAGAGAGATGGGGGAGCTTTAGCAAGCAATTATTTATCATCTTTGTTAAGATTAATCAAGAATTAAAGGTATAAAACCTAACTTCATGTTCTTAGTTTTGTTTCTTAAGATTTATTTTGGAAAAATGAAAATTTGGTTGATGATTTGTTAGAATGGTTGTTATGTGTGTTATAGATGGTTTATAATCTGTTTTATATTGTTTACAAACGATTTTGGATGATCAAATTCATGTGCAGTCATGTTTAAGAAGAAGAAATTGGTTTTTGGTTGAATATGTACTAAAAGGCTGATTTTAGAGTTAAAATTTATGCTTGAATTATATGGTAATCTATAAATTGGTTATGTATTGTGTTAATATGTTAAGAAACGAAAACAATGCATGTATAATGGACTGATTTGGTTAAGAAACGAAGTTTTGGTGATTGAATTCGCTAAACATGTTGGAAAACGAAGAAACTAACAAAAATATGGTTTTAATCCCTTAAATTTGGTTATTTATTATTTCTTTAGGTGTTATAATGATTAAGTGTATATGTTATGTGGTTTGGTAAGGTTTATAGTGTATGGGTTTGTCCATGTTGCTGTGGAAATTGGAGTTTTGGATCGCATCAATGTTGGAAGTAGATTGTAGTGTTCTTGTCACAAGACTTGAGCAAGCTACCGCTGTGTCGAGGACAAGAACAACATGATTCTTGGCAAGTGCGAGCTTTGGGATAGCTCACTCGCCTCCCTAAGCAGAAGAAATTTGTTTTTTTTTAGTTTTCAGTCCATGACATGTTGGCCTAACCTAGTCTAAGGTGCATAATAATGTGTTAAACATGTAATGAAGTTCTATAACAGATTGTAAACATGTATTTGATGATTTTAGGTTGAAAAGATAATGACTTAGAAAACTTTAACTTATAGTTTATTAAGTCTTGAGATGTTATTTAAGTGTGATGATGCTTTACTGGATTTATGATTTCAGACCTGTAAATGGTGTCAGTGATCGGAATATGAGATAGGATAACGAGATGAACTTGAATAAAAATTAAACCTATAGGGTTAATGTTAGTTTAACTAATCGGTATTGTGATTTCAATGGTATATGTTTGGTGTTTGGCGAACGTGTGTTATAATTGTGTAACTTACGCAAGAGGCAAGTTCCTTTGCATAGAGTAAGATCTTTATCTTATCTTGTTTATTATTGTTATGCAATTTTCTAAATCTTACTTTTCGTTAAGCAAGTTTCCTAATCTCGAACTTGATGTTGTTTGATTAAGATGGCTCAAGTTGTTTATTAATACTGGGCGAGTTTCTAATCATTATTTTTTATTAATCCAAAGCTTGAAATGTTCATTATTTCGAACAAGACTTTCTAGTTCCTTTGAATATATTGTTGTGATTCCATTCTTGTCTTAAATATTGTTACTCAATACCTAATTATTGTATCAAACTTTGAATGGCTAGTAAACCTTTATTGATTTGACTAGTCCATGGTTGATGAGCGTTCTAAAATTCGAGAACCATTGTTAAAGCTAATCCAAACTAAACTTTCTTTAGTGCGGAAATCCTAAGTCAAATTGAGATGAACAACCCTATTATAGGGGAATATTTGCGCATTAGCGTTAAGATGTTTGTGCACAATACATGGTACGAAGGGCTGATCCCCTTAAGTATTAGAGGAAATGTCCATATAGTCTAATGAATGTTAAAGATTGAGGTAGAAATACTTACTAACCTGAGACATAGTTCATGGTCTTAAGATCCTCAGATATAAATCTCGAATTTGTTTTCTAATCTTGATTCGAAGAAAGAGTTCTTTATTATTCAGTATTCGTTGCTTACTCTTATGATATTGCTATTGTCATCATTATATTTGTGAGCAATTGTTTGTTCGCTCTTGTGACAACCCGAAAAATCGGATTGTCCAAAATTTAAGATTTAAAGAATTAGTTATTAATAAAATGAATTTTTATTAATACTATTCTGTGCTATATGTTTATTAATCATTCTAGAACCTAGGATGATTATTAATTGGGAGGATTCTATCTATGAGCTAGACTGAACGAGTAAGAATTTTCAAGATGAAAATAAAATTTTTCCGGGAACAAAATATTTCCGAGGAAAAAGACAAAATAGGCACTATTCACCTGACGAAACCCTAAGGGTTAGGGTTTGAATAACCTAAGCCTTTTCGAGAGTTTGGTATGTCGAAATGAAATTTCGTCGAAAGATTTGACGATAATATATCGTGAAAAGTTAAGTAAGCCGATAAAAGTTTTTCTCGAAAAACGTGTAAAAATCGATGAAATAAAAATGACGAAAAGTATTGTTATGTACTTTTCATTCGTTTAGCTACATTAGGGGAAAACATGAAGGAAAACGCTTGACACCAAAAAGTGTTTTTTAGTTCTTTGGAAATCTGAAGAATAAATAAAAGTTAATCGGTAAAGAAAAGACAAAATATCCAAAAATATTTGGATTCTGAGAAATGCAGTTTTTAAAACTGTCAGACGAAACCCGAAAGACGGAACCACGAAACTTACAGGCTAAGTTTCGTGAATAGTAAGGAGGTTAACTAAGGAGGTGGAAATAGTAAACTTAAGGGCTAAGTAAACTTAAGGGTTAAGTTAACTTAGTGCTTAAGTCATGAATAGTAAGGAGGTTTGAGGGCAGACTGACTATTTTGCCCCTAGCCTTAGTTTTCTATAAATAGAAAGCTTAACTCATTTGTTTAGGATTTTGAAAATCCTACAACTTTTGAGAGAGAGAGAGAAAGATTTCGGATGAGAAAGAGAAGGAAAAAGAAGAGGAAAAGCTTGCTCAGGAGCAAACTTTGTCCGACGAAAGGAGAATAAAGAAGAAAGGAAATCTGAAAACCTAACTTCTAGATAATTTTTTCTTTAAGTTTTTATGTTAAAAATATAGCTTAATGAGAATAAGAAGTAAATGATGTTGGGAATGATTTCATATTGTTGAAATCATTGATAAAAGAAGAAATAAGAATTAGAAGTTTATTTTATAAATTTCTTAAGGAAGTGTAAGATTCGTAATGAATTAGAGCGATCCGAGTGGATTATATGAATGAGTAGGTGAAGTAAGTAAGGAATAGTGTTCTATAACATCAAATTCCAAGAAAAAGTAAAATTGTAATCAAAATATCCGAGTGGATTATACGAACGAAGAACGCGAAGAACACGAAGAACATTATTGATGGACAAATATAAAACCATCGTAGGATAATTGTTGTTGATGGACAAGTTTAAAACCATCACGTATAAGTTAGTTGCTTATTGCTTGGTTAGGAACGTTAGAAACATTCATGAAGAATGGATTAAAACTGAGCTATAACGAAGTTATGGCGAAAATTTCGTAAAAGAAGAACGAGAATTAAAAAGTTAGTAAATGAACCCGAACATGTAGGGTTTCATAAGAATGTAAGAGAAAGTATAAAATGTGAGTCGTGGACTCAAGAATGAGCGAATTCTGAGTTCGGATGACCGAATTACGGACGAACGAACGAAGAGCGTTAAAAACGTAAAACAAACAAAGAGCAAATATTAAGCCAATTGAAGGGCATGTTAACGGATTTAGAATGAATTTTTGTCCATGGGTAATCGAAGTACGTAAGATAAGGAAGAAAATGGCTTTGGAATGTCCCCATTCCGTGTTATAACGAATAAGTTATGGAATCGGGAAGTAAGCGTCTTAAGCAATTTCTAAGACTTAGAAAAATTTTCTAGGTTTTGTGCTCAATTGTAGCAAGATGCAGTCAAGCCTTGGGAGGTGGCTATTGACGAGAGGCCCAAGCCATCGACTATCAAGTGGCACCACGGCGCGAGAAATAGAGAAGGGAGTGGCACCTGGCAACGCCACCTTAGCGGTTTGACATCAGCAGAGTGGCAGCAAGCCAGCGAGGTAAAGGAAGGGGCACAAGGCAGTACGCAGCCGCGCAAGGCAAGACAATGCCAAAGATGAGCTTTGAAATGCTCAATTACTGGGGGATGTGCAAGAAAGAAATATGAACATGTAGTTCAACTAATGTAACACTTAATCAAGTGTATTAAACCTTGATGAAGGTTGAACGGAAAGATTAAACGAGATTAAAAGACAAAGAATGTGAATGCGAGTTACGGAACCGATATCCAGGGACCGTAGTCATGATAAACGAACGTAAGGGATTGCTATGATGGTGATTCCTTAGACGTTGATTGACGAGGGTAATGAATAACATTTTGATGTTATGTAGTAGTAATGGGAGATGAATGTAAAGCGTATAGACGCTGTGAACGCAACGTTTTTGCGATGAATGATTGGTCATAGCATACAATGAACCGTATGGCTTTGACATTAAGAAAGAATAATGAACATGGGGTTCAGGTGATAGTAATGAAGGAAAGCGATTAAAACCTTAGGTAAAGGTTGAATGAGAGATTAAGGGATGAACAACGTAAACGTTGAATACGTAAACGATCCTTGTGAATCGTATTTACGTTAGGCGAACGTTCTAAGTATACATTGGTTGTATGACTTAGACGTTGACGAAAGTAGTAAGTAAGATATGAATTATCAAGAAAGCCGTAGCGAATGGTAAGAAGATTAATGAAAGCCGAATGTGAGTCGGATGAGAATGTTAGAATGAAATGTAAGCGTTGAACACTTTAACCAACGTGAAGGTTAAGTGTACGCGAATATTAAACGGGTAGAACCTACACCCCGTGTATGGTTTGACCGTAGGATAATGACGACCAATGATTAAACCTGTGAATGGTGAAGAAGCTAAATAAAAGACAAGTATGTATAATGTAAAAGAAGCCGAGTTAATGTTTATAACTTGGATGACGTTCCGAGTCGAATGAAAAGGCGTTGTAAGATAAGAATAAGGTAGCGTAAAATGGTTAACGTTATAAATGCGTAGAATGAATATTGAATGATTGTTTTGAGTATACAAAGGACTGTATGACTTAGACGATAAAGAATGAACCCTGAGGTATGGCATTTAGTTGCTAGAAAGCCATAAGGAATAAGAAATTGACATAACGAACGTTATAGTTTAATGGTTCGGATAAGTTAAGATGAATTTAGGTTGTAGTACAATCGTAACCTTTGATGGTTGATATATGGGAGTCGGGCTAAACAATTCCTTCAGAGCGAAGGTATATACAAAATCGCAAATCGATCTAACTCACTGTTATGGGCAGTGTAGATGAGACGGGAACTTGTTTGTTGGTTGATTATGGGAAACCACTCAGAGTACCATATGGACTACTAGTAGAGAAATGATGTGTATTGAGTCCTAGAGAAGTTATAAGAAGAAGATAAGAATGTAAATCATCAAAGATGATGAACGTATTGAATAAGATATCTCCGTATGTCATAAAGTCGTTAACCGGTAAAGGAAGTTGGTCGCGTAAACATAGTTTGTAAGAACGTGAACACTAAGAAGTAAAGTTAAGTAAAACAATGCGTAAAGTCAAGTATATGACTAATTGGTGTATGTGTTATTTCCTTATGTGCTACATAGGAATTGGAATAAGCAGTTCAGCGTAAACTATAAGTTGTAGTTGTGCGTAAGGAAAGTTTCCTAACTTCATTCATAGTTTAAATGAATGCTAGTTTTTAAAACTTCTCAGATGTTAAACTTGAGAAGTTCTGTCTATGTGCGAATGTGTGTTATTTGTACAAGGTGTTAGAATGTATGAGGCCTTGTGCCACAATTTGAACACTTTGGTGTTTCTATGAGATGAACTGTTATGTGATTTAACTCTTCAATAAGAGATTTTTTTGTTTATACATGAACCGTTATTGTTAAGTATGTGTTATTGATTCTAGCCAGACAGAATGTGTATGAAAGAGAGTAAAGAATGAAAGTATTTCAAAGCGAATGTGACTAATGTTTTAAAATGATAGGAATCGAGATTATTCCTATTATTCAAGCTCTTCATAACCCTTGTTTTGGTTATTGAAGTCTTAAAAGAATGTTTAAATTCTTGAAGTTGTTTGTTCAACTGCTATGACTTGGTCGAGCAAATTGAATGCTCACACTTGCTTTAAATAAAAAATATTTTCAAATAACGATGTTAGAAGAACTTAAGGATCCCGTAAAAGATCAAGTCGATTTAAGATCAGAAGAAGTGTCATTCATTATATGAATGAGCGTGAAGATCAAGCGAAGACTTGTAATATAGAATGATAGAATTAAACTATAGAATAGTTTAATGAATGATTATGTATCCTTGGTGGCGGATAAAAGTCACTCGTACAAGATGTAAAGAATAATGTAATTAACATTATTTGTAATGAAAGAGGTTATAAGATTTTAGAACTTGGGATTTGAGAATGTATGTTATTATATTTAGTTATATAATGATGTATGTTTGGAAGAAGATGGGATCGTGACGTATAGAATCCGGATGTGAAAATAGACCGGATTTTGGGGCGTTACAGATTGGTATCAAAGCGGATAGGTTATAAATCTTAGGTATGAGTACCTAAGACTATAATCGTAGAGATAAGGATAAGAAGATCACCACGTGATCATAGTAAATCGTAGTAATAGACGAGCTATTAAATGATGAATGATTCATAGCTAATGCTATGAATGAATGGTACTACGAAGTAGTACGGGAAGAAGAACTCAGATTGAGTTGTAAAGGATAACATACGAATTAAAGAAAATTCGTATTAAGTAAAGAGAAAGTTAGAAGTTGTAAGATTTCAATTGAGGACTCATGTTATAGCTGAGTTGTATGAACCTTTGTATGGGCAGAGGTTTGTGCTTGGTGTAACAACCACTCGGTTTGTTATAGTGATAATCATTGAAATTGGTCACACTATCAAGATGTATATGACGAGAAGGTGAATCTTTTCTCATGTATATATTTGATAGGTAGAGAAGGTTAAGATAAGATGCGAGTTCTTGAAACTCATACTTATGGTAAGTTCGTGACTCATAATCATATGGTATATTTTTGAACTTCTCAGCGAATGCACACTTATGGTCTGACTGAGATAGTTCTTAAACTCATATTATTATGGAAAGTTCCTGAACTCATAATGTGTGGTAAGTTGATGGACTGTACTAAGGTATAGGAAGGTGTAGACTGAAAACGAGTTATTTTTAGTAGACTTATCATTGAAGGTGCTAGAGAAGATTAAGTATTGTTGCAAGTAAGATAATGAAGGAAGATGGAGAATAGGATATTCCAAGTCATCTAGCTATGCTAGATTTCGAAGTTTCTTGAAATCGTGCTGAAGTGCGCATTTTGAAATATAAAGAATTGGTTTAACTTTTGGAACCAATGGATTTTAAAAGAACTATTATTGGTATGTCTATGCTAATTGTTTCGGCTAGACAGAAATTAATTTGAAATATCAAAATGAATTTTATATCATCAGTGCATTTGATGCAAGGATGGTAAAAGGATGGAGTTATTAATGCAATCAAACCTAGTTTTGGATTTGATCTTGGGATCAACAGCCAGTTATGGTATGATGTATAATGATGAAGTCATAAACAGACGAAGTCCTTAACGTACTGTGAAAAGTACGGTATCATGACGCCATAAAACGTTTTGATGTATTGCGAAAGAATTTAAAGAAGTAGTCGATGTCAATTGATTTGACTAGACGAATGTTTCAAGTAGATGTCCAATTTATTGGTATGGTCTAAGCTACTTGATTTGACTGAGACGAATAGTATGTCATGGTAAGGAATCTAATGATTAAGTTTAAGGTGAACATACTCTGAAATGGGGTTATACGATGGGTTGATTGTCTACGTATGGAAGAGGTAGTTTACCTTCTTTGTGATTATAAACTGACCATGAAAGAAGGGTTAACGGTGAAATGTTGTTAAACCTAGTAAGAGTTCATGGTCAATTTGACCCCTCAGCAAAAGTATGAAATGTTTTTAAAGGAATCTTTATATTCCTATTTATTCCTTTCACTTCATGATTCTTGATAAGTTATGAAGGGTGGGGAATGTATGAAAGATAAGAACTTCTTTGAAGAGAAGTTGAGAAGAAGGGTAAGCTAAAATTTCGAGGACGAAATTCTGTGAAGAAGGGGTGAATGTGAGGACCTGAAAGATTGAAAGTATAGTTAAGCATGAGGTTTAACTAATGACGATTATGTCAACAGATGATCCTTGTGAGAAGGGTGAATTGAGATTAAACATTTGCTAAAGGTTGTAGGCACCCGGGTATGAGTGTGGTTTTAGAAATTTCGAGGACGGAATTTTTATAAGGAGGGAAGAATGTGACAACCCGAAAAATTGGATTGTCCAGAATTTAAGATTTAAAGAATTAGTTATTAATAAAATGAATTTTTATTAATACTATTATGTGTTATGTGTTTATTAATCATTCTAGAACCTAGGATGATTATTAATCGGGAGGATTCTTTCTATGAGCTAGACTGAACGAGTAAGAATTTTCAAGACGAAAATAAAAAATTTCTGGGAACAAAATATTTTCTGGGAAAAAGACGAAATAGGCACTATTCACCCGACGAAACCCTAAGGGTTAGGGTTTGAATAACCTAAGCCTTTTCGAGAGTTCTAGATATGTCGAAATGACATTCCATCGAAAAGATTTGATGATAATATATCGTGAAAAGTTAAGTAAGTCCGATAAAAAGTTTTTCTCGAAAACGTGCAAATCGGACGAAATAAAAATGATGAAAAGTATCATGTATGTACTTTTCATTCGCTTAACTACGTTAGGGGAAAACGTGAAGGAAAACGCTTGACACCAAAAAAAGTGTTTTTCAGTTCTTTGGAAATCCGAAGAATAAGTAAAAGTTAATCGGTAAAGGAAAGACGAAATATCCAAAATATTTTGATTCCGAGAATCGTAGTTTTTAAAAATTGTCGAATTTAAACTCAAGAAGATGGAACCACGAAAACTTCCAAGGAAGTTTCGTGAATAGTAAGGAGGTTAACTAAGGAGGTGGAAATAGTAAAGTTTAAGGGCTAAGTAAACTTAAGGGTTAGTAAACTTAAGGGCTAAGTTAACTTTAAATTATGAATAAGCTTAAGGAGGTTTGAGGGTGAAATGACTATTTACCCCTAGCCTTTGGTTTTCTATAAATAAAAGCTTAACTCATTTGTTTAGGATTTTGAAAATCCTACAACTTTTGAGAGAGAGAGAGAGAGAGATGAAAAAAAAGGAAAAAGGAAGAGGAAAAAAGCTTGCTCGGGAGCAAACTTTGTCCGACGGAGGAGATTAAAGAAGAAAGGTAATCCAAAAACCTAACTTCTAGATAATTTTTTTTTAAGTTTTTATGTTAAAAACATAGCTTAATGAGAATAAGAAGTAAATGATGTTAGGAATGATTTCATATGGTTGAAATCATTGATAAAAAAAGAAGAAATAAGAATTAGAAGTTTATTTTATAAATTTCTTAAGGAAGTGTAAGATTCGTAATGAATTAGAACAATCCGAGTGGATTATATGAATGAGTAGGTGAATTAAGTAAGGAATGGTGTTCTATAACATCAAATTCCAAGAAAAGTAAAATCAGAATCAAAATATCGATTAAAAAATGAAGAACGAACGAAGAACGCGAAGAACACGCCAAGAAAGAAGAACGTTGTTGATGGACAAATTTAAAACCATCGAGGATAATTGTTGTTGATGGACAAGTTTAAAACCATCGCAGTATAAGTTAGTTGCTTATTGCTTGGTTAGGAACGTTAGAAACGTTCATGAAGAACGGATTAAAACTGAGCTATAACGAAGTTATGGCGAAAATTTCATAAAAGAAGAATGAGAATTATAAAGTTAGTAAATGAACCCGAACGTGTAGGGTTTCATAAGAATGTATGAGAACGTATAAAACGTGAGTCTTGGACTCAAGAACAAACAAATTATGAGTTTGGATGACCGAATTACGGACGAATAAACGAAGAGCGTTAAAAACTTAAAACGAACGAAGAGCGAAGAGTAAGCTAATTGAATGGCATGTTAATGGATTTAGAATGAAGTTCTGTCTATGGATAATCGAAGTACATAAGATAAGGAAAAGAATGGCTTTGGAACGACCTCATTCCGAGTTATAATAAATAAGTTATGGAATCGGGAAGTAAGCGTCTTAAGCAATTTCTAAGACTTAGAAAAAATTTCTAGGTTTTGTGCTCAAAATTGCTTCAGTCAAGCCTTGGGGGAGCAAGCAATCAGTATATGAGGGCTCGCCATTACCATCACCGAGTGGCACCGCGGCACGAGAAATAGAGAAGAGAGTGGCGTCGTAAGCCAGCCAAATTTCTACAGCTTTGACATTGTAGAGTGAGTGGCTGCGGCAGGTAAGAAAGGAAGGAAGGTACACAGCACGCATGGCAGTGCATAAAGGCCAGTGATGAGCTTTTAAATGCTCAATTACTAGGGGATGTGCAAGAAAGAAATATGAACATGTAGTTCAACTAATGTAACACTTAATCAAGTGTATTAAACCTTGATGAAGGTTGAACGGAAAGATTAAACAAGATTAAAAGACAAAGAATGTGAATGCGAGTTACGGAACCGATATCCAGGGACCGTAGTCATGATAAACGAACGTAAGGGATTGCTATGATGGTGATTCCTTAGACGTTGATTGACGAGGGTAATGAATAATATTTCGATGTTATGTAGTAGTAATGGGAGATGAATGTAAAGCGTATAGACGCTGTGAACGCAACGTTATTGTGATGAATGATTGGTCTTAACATACAATGAACCGTATGGCTTTGACATTAAAAAAGAATAATGAACATGGGGTTCAGGTGATAGTAATGAAGGAAAATGATTAAAACCTTAGGTAAAGGTTGAATGAGAGATTAAGGGATGAACAACGTAAACGTTGAATACGTAAACGATCCTCATGAATCGTATTTACGTTGGGCGAACGTTCTAAGTATACATTGGTTGTATGACTTAGACGTTGATGAAAGTAGTAAGTAAGATATTAATTATCAAGAAATCTGTAGTGAATGGTAAGAAGATTAATGAAAGTCGAATGTGAGTCGGATGAGAATGTTAGAATGAAATGTAAGCGTTGAACACTTTAACCAATGTAAAGGTTAAGTGTACGTGAATACTAAACGGGTAGAACCTACACACCGTGTATGGTTTGACCGTAGGATAATGAAGACCAATGATTAAACCTGTGAATGGTGAAGAAGCTGAATTAAGGACAAGTACGTATAACGTAAAAGAAGTAAAGTTAATGTTTATAACTTGGATGACGTTCCGAGTCGAATGAACAGGACGTTGTAAGATAAGAATAAGGTAACGTAAAATGGTTAACGCTATAAATGCGTAGAATGAATATTGAATGATCGTTCTGAGTATACAAAGGACTGTATGACTTAGACGATAAAGAATGAACCCTGAGGTATGGAATTTAGTTGCTAGAAAGCCATAAGGAATAAGAAATTGACTTAACGAACGTTATAGTTTAATGGTTCGGATAAGTTAAGATAAGTTAGGTTGTGGTGCAATCGTAACCTTTGATGGTTGACATATGGGAGCTGGGCTAAACAATTCCTTCAGAGAGTGAAGGTGTATGCGAAACTTGCAACCGATCTAACTCACTATTATGGGCAGTGTAGATGAGACGGGAACTTGTTTGTTGGTTGTTTGTGGGAAACCACTAAAAGTATCATATGGACTACTAGTAGAGAAATGATGTGTGCTGAGTCCTAGAGAAGTTATAAGAAGAAGATAAGAATGTAAATCATCAAAGATGATGAACGTATTGAGTAAGACATCTCCGTATGTCATGAAGCCGTTAACCGGTAAAGGAAGTTGGTCGCGTAAACTTAGTTTGTAAGAACGTGAACCCTAAGAAGTAAAGTTAAGTAAACCAATGCGTAAAGTCAAGTATATGACTAATTGGTGCATATGTTATTTCCTTATGTGCTACATAGGAATTGGAATAAGCAGTTCAGCGTAAACTATAAGTTGTAGCTGTGCATAAGGCAAGTTTTCTAACTTCATTCATATTTTAAATGAATGTTAGTTTCTAAAACTTCTCAGATGTTGAACTTGAGAAGTTCTGTCTATGTGCGAATGTGTGTTATTTGTAAAAGGTGTTAGAATGTATGAGGCCTTGTGCCATAATTTGAACACTTCGGTGTTTCTATGCGATGAACTGTTATGTGATTTAACTCTTCAATAAGAGAATGTTCTGTTTATACATGAACTGTTATTGTTAAGTCTGTGCTATTGATTCTAGCCAGACAGAATGTGTATGAAAGAAAGTAAAGAATGAAAGTATTTCAAAGTGAATGTGACTAATGTTTTAAAATGATAGGAATCAAGATTATTCCTATTATTCAAGCTGTTTCATAACCTTTATTCGGTTATTGAAGTCTTAAAAGAATGTTTAAATTCTTGAAGTTGTTTGTTCAACTGCTAAGACTTGCTAAGCAATTGAATGCTCACACTTGCTTTAAATAAAAACATTTTTAGCGAACGATGTTAGAAGAACGTAAGGATTCCATAAAGATCAAGCGGATCGGTATCCAGAAGAAGTGCCATTCATTATATGAATGAGCGTGAAGATCCAGCGAAGACTTGTAATACAGACTAATAGAATTAAACTATAGAATAGTTTAATGAACGATTATATATCCTTGGTGGCGGATAAAAGTCACTTGTGCAAGATGTAAAGAATAACGTAATTATCATTATTTGTAATGAAAGAGGTTATAAGGTTTTAGAACCTGGGATTTGAGAATGTATGTTGTTATATTTAGCTATATAATGATGTATGTTTGGAAGAAGATGGGATCGTGATCGAATTCGGATGTGAAAATAGACCAAATTTTGGGGGCGTTCTGAGTGGTATCGGTGATAGATTATAAACCTTAGGTGTGAGTACCTAAGGTTATAATCGTAGAGAGAATGATAAGAAAATTGTTGAGTTAAATGATTAAGGAAGGAGATCACCACGTGATCATAGTAAATCGTAGTAACAAATGAGCTGTTAAACGATGGATGATTTGTAGCTAATACTATAAATGAATGGTACTACGAAGTAGTACGCGAAGAAGAACTCAAATTGAGTTTTAAAGGATAACATACGAATTAAAGAAAATTCGTATTAACAATACGAATTAAGTACGGAATCCAGATGTGAAAATAGATCGGATTTCGGGGCGTTATAACTCTTGCATATAACAATGCAGCTAAAGTTGATAAAGTTGATGAGCCATCTACAAGTAAGGGAAAAGGCAAGATGAGGAAGTGATGAAGATTAGGTTTATTTTATTTTATTTGAAAGAACTTTTGCTATGAGACGTATTTGTTTATATGATGTATTCTGCAAACTTATGTAATAATTTAAGGTTAGATTACCTGGGATTTGTTTTAAGTTGATGTAACCCTATAATGGGGAGGATTATTGTTTAAGTTATTTAACTTATGTCTTTATCCTTAATTATGGGTAGTTAGATGTAATTGTTTTGGATAGTGAGCATAAAATCCTGTGAAATGAAGTACCCAGATTTGGGAGTGTCACATAAACTAATCACTAAAATGTATAAATGAAGAATTCTTCTAAAAATCTTATGAATTAAGAGAATTTAGTTTATATGGGTGCTATGAATTAGCAAGTAAGACTAGTTAAGGTAATTGGAAATTTGTTTCCAACGATCTGGAATTATAATATATTAATTATGAAGCAAATTGGAAGTTATGGTAATTAGAAATCTGGGTTCTGCAGAAAATAGAGCCAGAAATTTGCTTCAACCGAAGTGGCGGCATACACTTCGAAAGCGAAGACTAAGCAATTGTTCTTTGGGTCTTGAAGTGCTAAGATGTTTTCTTGGTATGTTGAACCTTAAAGAATGTGTATTAGAGTCTTGAATAAAAGGTTATGTGTCTCATATGATGTCTCAACTAGCTATGTATAAAGTAACTTAGTGAAGCATGGTTGAGTATGAGTTTTCAAATGGAAAACTACATGGTTTTGAAGAAAAAATAAGATATGTTCAAATAGAGCTTAGGCATGTGTAAAGAGAGACTTATTTATCAGTAATATGGGGATTGAATGTTATTTTGAGAAAAGTCAACTTGGTATAAGTAAAGTGAGTATCAAAGCTAGGATGAACTTTATGGACATGTGGTATATAATGCTAAAGAGGGTCCTAATATGTTGTATGATGAATTGGACATTGAAAAACTCAGTTCTGGTCTTAGCAAGGAGGAAGCGCGATGCTTTCACTCCCATGCATAAAAGTAATAAAAACCAAGCCGTGCGTCTTTTGAGCTACCAAGAAAGGTTTGTTGTTAGACTTGACTTTAGAGTATGCTTATACACATCGCTTAAGCTATAATATATGAGACATAGTGACTTGATTAAGCAAAGTTTGTTAAAAGATTTACAAGCAAATCAAAATCTAAGAAGTTTTCGAAAATGAAAACAAAAAGGGTAAGCTAAGTTTGTTAAAGGGACAGTTAGGCATGTTTTTAAGCCTCTATCACTATATACTTGAAATATATAGTAACTAGTGTTGTCCAGACATAAAAGGATTGACTCAAATAAAAGATTTGGCTACAAATTAGCCAACAAAACTAATAAATGAGATAAAGTTAATGAAGTTATTTTATTGAGTTATTGTAAACTTAGTTAACAATGAATACAAATGACAGATGTGTGCTTATGTATGAACCAAATTGGTGTGGGTTACGTGAAGCGCGGGTAGCTATAAGTAATAATCAGCGATTAAGGCAAGTCTTTCAGTTCCTATATGTTATATGAACTTGATATTAATTGTATGTAATCTGTACTACAGTGTAAATGAATTTACATGAATATGTTGAATTACATATGATGCGCTATGAACAGTGAAAGTCAGTCTATGACTAAGTTGATTGAGTTATGGAACTCAATCATTACATGATATGTGAAGCGCATCATGTATTATATACATAGAAGAATGATTATGATATATGAATTGAGCATGCAATTTTGTGTTACGTGAAGAATGAAAATTGTTGGATTTGCTGAGATATCGAGCTCAATCTTGCAAAACATAAATTTTACATGCTAAAGACGTAATGTGATATTACTTGCTATATGTACAATAGTGAAGGGATACACTTTCTTGAATTAGAAGTTGTATAAAACAATATTGATAGTTTGATATGTGTAACTGACAGTTATGTACAGTTTGAAATGTTCAATAAATAAGAAATGTTTGTTTGGAAATGAGAATGTATGGTGGTGATTATTTTGAAATGTAAAGTAATATAATGATAATATTGTATAAAAAAGATAGGAATTAAAGAATGAGTTGTATATACTCATATTACTTTAATAAAATGACCCATTAAATAAATATGATTATGAAATATGTAATCATAAAGGTTGCGATTCAGGGAACAAAGGAAAGACAAAAGAAAACTTTTAAATTATCCGCATTTTCAGCTGATATTTCATATTAGCATGATGAAGAGCTGAATCAAGATAATATCTAACGCACAAGGTTAAGATTAAAATATCCATGATTATGGATTAAGTTGGTCTCGATTTTTGGGTCGTTATAGTTGATTTGTAGAAATCTATTTTTTTTCCCATGGCCTCATAGCTGACATAGATATTGTTGAAGTTTGAGTATTTCCTTGGCTTTGAGGATTCATTGTGACTGGAGTACTTTTTTGGCATTGAGGATTGCCTTGACTTACATTAGATGGCCTCAAAGTGCTGCAATGTATATTAAAAGGTGTGAAAGTGCATACTATACATAATTAACTCCAAAAAATTACATAAATTCACTCTATTATGACCACAAATAGGACTAGCGGCCAGACAAAATTACATAAATTCCTTGAGAGAACCTAATTTGATAGTTTGGTAGTGACCAGGAAAAACAGCAGCGTGTTGATGAAAAACGACGCCATTTTGCCTGACTACAAGTAGGAATTGCAAATGGATAAAATCCAAATAAACATAAGGGAAACTTAGTCATTTCTTTGACTGTTAGTAGGAGTTTCACTTATCGCTATTCTTTCTAACGGTCAAGCCCATGTCCAAGCCATTAGATCTGCTATTGAATGGTTTGAGATCTAGTTACTGAAATAGTGTTCATAACAAATAGTTGTTATGAATTATTATCCTTAATATATATATATATATTAGGAATATTTTAGTTATCTTATTTTAAAATAATTCTCTAGTAATGTACCAAACAAACAAATGAAAGATCTAATTGCAATTTTTTTATAATTTAATTTTGATTCCAACTATAATTCCATTATGTCCTTAAAATAATTTCCTCCCACCAAAGGCCCGTAATTTTACTCCTTACTCTTTTAACGGGTAAAGGTCCAAAAATGCCCCTGACATTTACCCCGAAGTTCCACATACACCCTAAACTTTTTTTTTAAAAGTACCTTTAATGTTATAAAACCCAGCTCAACTATGCCCCTCCTGTTAACAAACATGCCAGCTAGATAAACAGGACAACTGCAGCTCACTGATCGACAGCCACGTGGAGCAACTTTGTGTGACATGGCATGAAGCCTTGACATTTCCCCTCCATTTGCCAAAAGGGGAAAAAGCACTAAATTCTTCATCTTCATTCTCTGCTTTATATATACATACAAACTATGTATACATCATGTTCAACATAGTTCTTCTTTTCTTTTCCCAATCTCTCTCTCTCTTCCTTTTTTTTAAAAAAAATCTGCAAAGCCAAATCTTTTTTTAAAAAATTGGCTAATAGATTTTGTGTGGGAGGTGGAGAGAGAAAATCCCAGCAAGAAGAAAAAACAAGCTGCTAATGCTTCTACTTCTACTCCTACTCCTACTCCTACTCCTAAGGACGCAGCGACGAAGCCATGGCCAAGGCAAAGCTTTGGTCGAGAACTTGCAATTGGCTCGTTAGGAGCTCTTTGTCATTATCGATATCATCAACACTATCTATCTCACTTTCTATCTCTATATATATCATTTTTACTATGGCTTTATAAGTAACAATGGTTAAGAGGTGGAATTTTTTGGGATTGAATTTTATTTTTAATGTTGTTACTCGTTAGGGTTTAATTTCATTCTCTAACTACTACTTATCTATTCCTGCAAGTATTTGAAGAAATTTTAATTTTCAGTTTCATTATTACTATTTATATCAACAAATTTTGAGAAATTACAAGTGTATGCGCACACACACGCATCTACACCACAGTCGCAAGGCCCACTGCCATTGATAGTGTTGAATTTGCTAATTGTTAAATTGTTATTGGCTTCTTGAGGAAATGTTAATCTTACTTATATGGACTAATCGACACATTTTTTTGATTGTAAGATTTAATTTCACAACTCTATTTCAATCATTATTGAAGTGATAAGTAGGTTTTAGACCTACTTATTGGCTACCAACTTACTAGAATTTTGCTCAACTTAAGTACTTTTAGTATTGTTTTATTGTGTTTTTATGTTTGTTTTGTAGTTTGCATAAAGGAAACTCCTAAGGCATGGAAATGACATTGCATGGCATGATATGGCATAGCAATGGCTAGGATGAAAAAGGTAGCTGAGCTTAAGCACTGGAAGAGGGTCTTTAAAGTGGTAAGGGGAAGAAGAAAGAAGTGAAAAAAAGAAGAAGAATTACCAGCAGCAATGACATCAACAAATAAAACACCGGTAGAGTGCGGAGAATGTAGAAGTCGGCAGGTCACCATATAACACTGAGGGACTCGGCGGACCGCGTCGGGACAAGCGGCATTTAAAAGAAGTGCCAGTAGCGACCGCCGCCATAGATATAAGCTAACCCCAGCGCTTGCGTCGAAAGGCTTTCAAGCGTAGAAATGGCGCCGCTTGCCTAACTCCTCTTATATCATCCATGACCGTGCTGTCGAAGCTTGAATTAAATGTTGACTTTTTATTTTAAGATGTTGAGCGTGATTTCCATTATAAGGTGTATTTACTGGTTTGAAAAGACGTATTCTATCAGTTAGACTTTATTATTTTAGGGTTTCATGGTCTAGAGAGAATTAATAGCATTTCTCTACTATGTTGAGCTTCTCTCTTTAGATTGATTAGATTAAAAATACTGAGTTTCATTTTGGTTATGATTGTGGACCTGAACTAGTTTGGAAATTAAAGATAGGAATTAACTAATCAGGCATAACAATAGGCGTGCAATCTGATAAAGCATTAAATGACATTAGGACCCCATTTCTCTCCACTTTGATTCCCTTAATTTAGTAATTAATAATTTTTGTGTTGATAATTAATCTAGATTTCAATTTACTTGTTAATTGATTGTTTAAGCAACCAAAAATAGTGATAAGGTTGTTGCATGCAAGTGTAGAATTATTCACCTTTCTCCGTGGGAACGATACTTTCTTACTCTATACTACTTGTTGACCCGTGTATACTTGCATGAGTTAGAGTTTTTTTTGTTAACCCAAAACAAGCCCAACAAGTTTTTGGCACCGTTGTCGGGGAAAGGCGCAACCACAGCAATCTTATTCATTTATTAATAAAAAAATATTAATTTATTAAAGGCTTTTAATTATCTACATGATGTTGTTTTATAATATGTAATAAACCCATAGTTTTAAACAATACTTTTAGAATGATGATGTTGATCATTCTAATGAGATCTAAATTCTTAGAAAGCTTAAAACTAAAATAGTTCCCAATCGTTGGATTACTAAATAAGGGATTAGTGAATCCGGATAGATTGGTACATACGTTGCTTGCTCATTGGATGAGGATGATTGATCTCATGATCATTTGTGTGGAGACACTAAAGCAAGTATGTAGGTGCTTATTAGAGAATAAGTTCACCTGAGCGTTGGCTCATTAAGGAATACCTAATGGAGTTTTACTTGCCTGTCAACAGGAATTCTTGTAGTGATAGTAGTACAAGTGATCCTTGGACTTGAGATCATCATAGTATCTTGTGTATGATGAGTTATACTTTGACTTATTCCTTAAGACCCTTAAGGTATATCAAAGGGTATGCTTAGGTATAATAAGTTGTACATGGAGATAATGTATGATCAATAAAGATCTACCACTTCTAGTAAAATAAAAAGAAATGTCCTATGTGATTCAATAAATAACAACCCAGTAGTCCTTGGCCAAGGCAGAATGAAATTAGAAAGGTGTTTCTAATTTGCATTATTTGGAGTTGTGCATTTAAGAGTCAAAATACATATAATTAAATAAAATAAGACTTGACAGTAATTCCATGTCTTATATTTAATTGAGACATTGTATGCTGGAAGGATTGAATTGTACGGTAACTATTTACTCAAATGTTCTTTTATGATTAATGTTGAAATCTATATTATCTGGAAAGTCGTTAATCGCTAGGGAGGCTTATCCCTATTGTAGAATAAATATTATTTATTTAAATAAATTAATTGTTTAATTTATTTATTTAAATAAGATTAGAATTGTTCTAATTGATTTATTCACAACCGGTTTAATATGGAGAACCTAAAGGGTCACACCATAAAAGGAAGAATAATTATTTAAGAAGAAAATGGCATAATCGTAATAATAAGTTAAGTATATTTAATTTAATCTATGGTGATAGAATAAATTAAATAACTTAATATAGATCTGTATCCTAATAAGATTAGGGGGTTGAATAGATCCTTTTTAATTTCAAATACTTTTCTAAAGTTTATTTTGTATTGCTAATAATTTAGCATAGGGTGACAAAATATAAGAATCTTTTCAAGCACAAATCGTGATTCCAAGTAAAAGATCCCTTCATTGATATATTCATAATCATATTCTTGAATACATTGTTCTAGTAGAGTTAGTTCAATAGATCTAGAAGGGGTTAAAACATTTTGATACATATACTTTTACGGTTATAGTATTTAATAATACATAATGTAAAATGACATAAAAGTAAAAGACACAAGGGGTTTTAAGTGGTTCAGTTAGACTCAAGCTCCTAATCCACTCTTCTAGCTTTCAACTAAATGCAGTGATTTCCACCAAGTGAAGGGCAAAAGACCTCTTATCACTAAGATTCCTTCAAGGCCGCACTCGCCTTATGGGACTTCAGCTTGGGACTAAGAACTCTTCAGGCCGCCAGCCTTTTGAACTTCTCTAGTTCCCTAGAACTCTTCAAGCCCAAAGAAGTTTGAAACTTCATTTAGTCCCTCTGGACAAGGACCCCTCAGGCCCTGGCTTCTTGTTGTTGAGTTGTTTGTTTGTTTGTTGGAGTTGGTGCTGAGCTACTAAGATGTTTTTAAGCTTTGAACATCTTCTGTACTTAGTAGCTTGGCGTGATCATCCTTGAAGTGCAGTTGAGTGTTGCATGAGGCTCAACTTCTTCAATTACTCAACCACTTCTGATGATCCCTTGATGAACTGCCTTGAAGATCATTCTTCTTGATACTTGATGGTTGCACATGATGGGTTTCTAAGATGACTGTAAGCTCTTCTGCTAGGTACTTAGAAACTTTCTCATGCTTGCCACAATGATGGCGTTGGTGATCTTCTTTCTTGATACTTGATGCCTTCTCATGATGGACTTGCTAAGATGATTGTGAGCTCTCCTCTATGGTACTTAGAGTCTTCTCATAATGGACATCAAGATGACATTGATGCTCTTCTTCTCTCTCTAGCAGCTAAACACTCTTTTGTAGTAGAACTCTCACTTCTACATTGTAGAACTCTCACTTCTACTTCTTTCTTTTTCTGCTCTCTAAGTGTTCTTGGTGGATCGTAGAGTGAGTCTTCGACCTTCATTGGTCACTCACTATTTACGCTTGTTAGATCACCCACCACTTCTCCAAACTCAAAGAACTCCAAAGAACCCTCGATCTTTGAAGCTCTTGCTGATTTATACTCCTTCCCAATCCTTCCGCTGAAAGTAGCCATTGAAAGCTATTCAAATATCTTCACAGATCTCGAAGTCGACTAAGGTAGACCGCAGATGTGACATGTCATACTTTTCCGACATCGCAGCTTCATCTTTCACCCACCCCATCGAGAGATGTCACTTTAATGTCTTCAAGGTGTCAAGACTTTATTTCCTCCTTCCGATTTCTCGATCGAGGTTGTCCTTTTGCATCGATGCTCTCAATAAGCTCTTGTCCAAATATTACCCTTCGATTGAACCGCTGCCAATGCTTCAATCTTCACTTATTCAAACTCTACGATTCTCGATGCATGTCTTCATGGACCTCGATCGTAGTGTCTTGTTGATCGGTAGAGACAACACTACGATCTTGAAGAGTGTTGATTGATCTTCAATGTAGAACACCTCTTCCTTCTCTCAGTGCAAAGGCTTCAACACTTCTATTTTTTTCAACAGCTCTCGTGACATCGATGGCTTGACTTCTTTGTTCGCCCCTTCTCGAATAAAGAAGACACTTCAGATTTGTGGCGTGTCCAAATTTCGCTTTCTCCTTGTGATCTCCCATTCACTTATCATCAATGGATCGACCCAATGCTTAATCACTTTAGCCTTCTTCTTCGTGTCGTCAAAGATCTCCGTATGCACTCCATCGCTTTTTTCTTTGTTTGGCAAACACTACGATCCCGGTAACTTCCAAGATCGTTGTCTTCTTCTCACTGATAATACATCGCACTTGCTAACTTTCCTTAGTCACCATGTAAGTCTTCTTCCGATCTCCTTTGGAAGACTTCATCTCGAATGGCTTCACAACTCAATCTTGATGTCGATTGGTTGGTGCTTAGATCTTCTGTTAGCTTGCATGCCATTCGCTGAGTGCTCTCTCTCTTCCTTCTGTGGGATGTATATTCTATGCAAAGTACCAACCAGAGGCTTCATTCCTTTGATATTCTGGGAGTGCTCATTCGTTGAGAATCGTATTTGCTCTACGATTCTTCTTCTTTGCATTGTGAGCACATCCGTTGAGGTCTTAGTTCTCACACTCTACGATTCAAATTTTCTATCATGCAGACACTACGACTCGAGATCGATCTTGACACTCTATGATTTTTGTCATTGTGCTGTTGTCTTCATCCGATCTTGCTCGACTACGATCTCTCCTCCTCGATATGATTAGTAGACTCTACGACTCGAGTGTAGTCTACGATTCTCGACTTGGCTTCGCAGATACTCGGTCGGCTCATAGGCGGCTGTCTCTCTACGATTCTGAACATGACTTCCTCAGCAGACTACGGCCCTGAGGAAGTTCTCCTCGACACACTACGATCCTTCCTCATCTCTCCTGGAAGTCTACGAACTCCGAGATCTACTATCTTGCAGACTACGATTCTGCCTTGATAGCTCTCGAGTTTTCCTCGACTCTCCGGCAGACTACGATTTCTCGGTGCAAAGGTTCGACGATCGATCGCTGCCTATCTATTACATCATAAGATCAACCTAACATGCTTGATCTTTCTATATTTATAGTCCTTGTACATCATTTCTTTTTAAGGACTTTACAAAGTTGTTTTGCTTATGTAGGATCAACCTAACACATTTGATCAATTCATTCTAAGTCCTTGTACATATGTTTCTATTATCTATCAAAGGACTTTATAGCTTTTCTTAATGCAAGAATACTTGCATATTCATTCATATATATATATATATATATATATATATATATATATATATATATCAAATCATATGTAAATAGGAATATCATTCATATGCTTATTCCCGATAATCTCCCCTATTTGATTATGACAAAAAATAATAAGTGCATATGCATGTTATGAATGAATCTTATATACAAGTGAGCAAATGTATTTCTAAAATGATAATCATGAATGTCATTTATAATGATGTAGAATTTAATACATCTACATTTTACATCCTCGGATCCGTAACATACCTAACTAGTTAGAGATGTACCTCTTTGGTTCCATGTATGCTTCCAGATGTCTCGCTGATCAACTATTCATCTGCTTGATTCCTTTGCTCGCCTCCCCCCCCACAGCTATTCATTTCTTCTTCTTCTTCTTCAATCTCCCCTCACTTTTTTAGGCTTCCATCCTTCTTTCTCCCCTCAGATGATGATTCAAATCTTCTTTTCTTTTCTTTCTTCTTTCTTTTCTTTCTTTTCCTTTCCTCTTTTTTTCTAGAGTGCCTCTTATTCTTCTTCTTTTCTATGCCTCTTTTTCTCCCCTTTTGTCATTAATCATTTGGGAGAGTCGCCCCATGTTGGACATAAGTCGCTTCCATCGTAGGAGGAGTTAGCAACTTCAAACTTGAGGTCTTGTTGTTCTAGCTCAAGTTGCACCGAGAAAGACCGATTCATGTTGTCAATCTTGTCGAGAGGACTTGAGTTGTTCTTCATTTGCCTTCTTCGCTTGTAGTGCATCCGCTTTCCGATCATTCATGGCCTTTAGATAGATGTGATCTCTTTCTTTGATTTTGAGAGATACATCACCATCGTTGTTTGAGTCTCTCTTGAACCGAAGTTATCTTCTCTGTTGTTGTCAACTTCTTTGACTTTCTTCAAAGAATAGAGATATTTTCTCAATCAGCTCATCGTAATTTTTCATCACCCTCCTTCCATATATATTTGATCATCCGTTGGGCAAATTTCTTTGTTTGAGCATCGATTGACTCTACGATCCGCTTCCTTGACATATTTTCAAAGGTGTTGAAAATCAAAGAATCGCTGAGTTCCAATCACCGGGTTTGAGGATGAAGGAATGTCTGTCACAAGAAGTGCTTGAAAGCAGATGGAAGCTTCTTATTTTGTACTTGGATACCATCAAGAGAGTAGAGTGAACTCGACTTCACGATTATTTCCTTGGTCATGATCCTTCTTCCTTCCGAGTCCATCCTACTTGATCAGAGGGGATATAGTGGTTGCTCAAGATGTCTGTAGACTCAGTAGTGAGGCCGGTTTGTGATCATCATTGTAGCAAAACTCTTCACTCTTGGGAAGTTTTGTGCCACCACCCATGCTTGGAAAATGAGAGTAGCAAGACCAAATTAAGTAACTTCCATCCTTTTCAAGATGTGCCTTTAGCCAAGGCATCCATTGAAGAACCATCTCATTAGCAGTGTCATCGTGATTGTAGAGGATGGTCGTGCGCCTAGCTCCATGTTGTTCCAGCTTTTGAATATCTTCTGTGTAGTCATCCTTACAACTTTGAAATCGTTCGTTTCCATATTTTACCCATCTTTCACCGGGAGTTCTTCCGTTCATTAAGGACTTCTACCACAATTCTTCTATCGATTCTTGCAGAGAGAGAGGATCGGATAGTCTGCTTGGATCCTCTCGATTCTCGATTTGCAGAGTTGAAATCATTCTCCATTTCTTCTTTTTCGAGCCTCAAACATTTTGATCGCTTTCCATCAATGAATCCTTCTTGCGCATTTTTCATTTCCGTAACCTTCTTCAAAGAAGATCTTCCTCTCGATTCATCTTCTTCATCACCGGTTCCATCCTCAAAGACTTACTTCCCTGTGATACGCACTCATCATCACTTAATTCAATGAATGACAACATTAGAGTGATCATTTTTCCTTTTGAGGCAATTTTAGCAAGTAATCAGTAGCTCTTTCTTCTTGTTAGAAGTTCAAGCTATAGGAGTTTCAGACTCTCTCTTCTTCGTCGACTCAAGCTTCGCATCATCGCATGCACTTTCTTGACGCTCAAAGAATAGTGGGGGCATTTCCTTCTTCATCGTAATCAAGATCATTTGATCCATCATCCGGGCTCGGTTGAGCATTTGCATTTGGAGATGCAAATGGGTCAACTTGTATCTTGTCTTTATCATCGAGTGAATGCTCCGGGGCTTGTGCATTCTTCTTCATCGCCAGATGTCGATTTTTCTTCCATTAATCCAAATTTCACCTTCACCGCTGGATTTGGTCTGGGGGCTCACTTTCGGGATTATCAATTTTCTTCTTCTCTTCTCTTCTTCTCACCCTTTTCTTCATCGACGTACTTTCTTGGTAAGTTGAGATCGGACTATTTACCATCTTAGCTTTCTTTGCTCGGATGGCCCTTGAAGTAATCACATTTCTCCTCTTAGTGGTCTCTCGCAATTGAGACCTTTTCATCTTCAACCTTGTCTTCTCCGTGATAGACTTCTTGAGGAGCCCCGCTTTTCCACACACCTTTGGATTTCTTCTGTCATGTGGTTGTTGTCACACTGGTACAGTGTCATCTGACTCGTAGCTTTCTACCTCTTTTTGCCTTCCTCTTCTTTGTAGAGGCCTCACATCGCCTCCCATTGTCACCTTTCTTCTATTCTCCTTTTCGGTTTTTCTTCCAATTCACAAACAATTGTGGAGACATTACTTTGTGAACATTCAGAGGTTCTCCTCATCATCCTTGATTTTGTTTCCCAATTTCTTCTTCAAAGACAATGCTCAAGTAGTCTTCCATGAAACACTTTTGTAAGTGGTTTTTCCAGTAGACTTCTTCAATTCAAATTTTTTTCTACCCATTTGATATTTGATCAAGCAGATAACTCCAAAGTTAATTCATTTCTTCAAGACTACTATAGCAGTATATGATCTTTAACTGCTGATCAATCAAGCACCGTGTCGTGTGTAAAGTCCTTGCATAGTATGCATTTTCCCACTATTTCAAAGAAAGGAACTCAATTCCTCGTGGAACTCCTTTTTCTTCATATCCTTTAGATCGGGGTTTCTTTAGTACCCCATAATCTCCTTTTGCTTGCTCAATGTTGATCTCATCAAGGTTTCTCGTCCCAGGTCGTGAAACCTAAGCATTGATTGATATCGATGATTTCAGCTTTTAAGAGATCGACCTTTAACCTTGGTTGAAAGGGTTCCGCATTTATGGATGCATTTGAGTAGAATTCCTCGATCAATTAAGTGTATACTCGAAAAGTGCTAGCCTCAAGACATTCTCGAGAATCCAAATTTCTTCACAAGTTCGAGAATGTCTCCTCAACTTTTTTCGATTTTTCAAAACGACTTGGTTCCGAAATCAATGCCGTTGATTACCCGCCAATCTTCCATTTGAATAGTTCGAGGAATATGGGTATTTAATTTAGAGGAGTTTATGAGAGATGGTCGATTGCGATTTGGGCAAGGCTCGAGGGTTAATTGATTTTGGCTTTTGAGAGGATTCTAGGGTTTGAAATGGAGGGAGAGAGGTTCGATAGCTTCTATAACTATTTGCTAATTTGAATTTTCCTTTACGGCGCTTCCTTCTAACTCAGATACTCTATGATGTGTCAACCAACCATTGGTTGCACGATGCCCAAGAATGAGTCAGAAACTCCCCATTAACTCTTCAGCTTTAATGTCCTTTTTGAAACAAATCAAGTCAATGATGTGGATCGACCGTCGACCATTTTGGTTCGTAGAGTAGCATGATAAGGCAAATATGGACTCTACGCTTTTCCTTTGTCGACTCAACGATCATCTTTTGAGAGATGTCAGCAGTGGATGGTTTTGACATTTCTCCTCATGTTGAAACCGCATAGCTCAACCACCGATGTACTTTTAGCCATGAAGGCTTGGGCACTTTTCTTCAAAGCAGACATCTTTCCAACCAAAGATTCAAACTTATCTCCTCACAATCTGAATGGTTGGGTAATTGTCCAGCTTCTTCCAAGCTCCTCATGAGCTAAGTGTATCCTCCTGTAAGATCGCGATCGTCGAGTCTACTTTCTACGATCGCTAAGGTTGCTACTACGATCGTTGAGGTTACATCACGATCGTGGAGTTCTCTTCAACCTCTACTCTACGATCGCTGACCGACTTCGGGTCCTTGAGATGAACTTGATTAAGCAATCCTTCTCCGGTTAAGGTAGCTCAAAGGGCCAACCTCTTAGAGTGAGCTAAGGGTTAGTTTTGTCCCCGAGGCGCTTTCCAGATGAAATACTTTAGAAGTGATTTGCACCGATATCTCATTTGACCTTTTCTCGGTGGGGAGGTCCTCTACCAACTTTAGACAATTTGTATTTGTTGTAATCGTGGTGTCCTCCTCGCTTCCACACTACGATCGATGTTTGATCATAGGCACTCCACGATTTTGAGTCAGGTGGTCGATAAGGTTATCAAGAGTACGCTTTGAGACGCTCCTACCGACTATGGATCTTCATTTGGTTCATCACCCACAAAGTTTTGGGACTCAGAATGGTACATTGCTTCATAGAATATCTCAAGATTGTTGTTCCTTAATGATCACCGCTTCCCCATGGTTGATGTTGTCTTTTCAAAGAGGTGTGATTCTTTTTTCTTCATGTATATTAGAAGCATCCTCAGATATCTCCTTCTCCGACCGAATCACCATTATCTCTTTGTTATATCGTAGATGGGCATCTTCAGGATCGATCATTCTACGATCATTTGACAAAGACTACTAACGTAGTCTTCTTTGTCGCAACTTTGTGCTCGTGAAGTTTTGCTCCCGTAATGAGTTCCTCATGTTTGATGCTCGATGATCCTCTCGTGGTGTGGAGGATTCTTCTTTATGACAAGCTTTGCATGATTGAGCATCTAAGACCTTTTTCATCTTTTGGTTGAATGGCCCGCTTTCATATAAGGATTAAAGAACCATGTGAGCTTCATTCAGATTAGCTCAAAGAAGTCTTCAAGATGTGCTTTGACATATAGGAGTTTTATCGTAATCATTTCTAATGTCCTTAAGCCTTCTCTCCGTTGAATCTTCTTGATCAAGTCTTCGCTTCAAAGATTCCTTAGTGTGGTCGATAGACCAAGTACCGCAGTTATATATTTCTATTTTTGGTACCCATGGTTAAATGGGTCCTCATAGCTAGGTTAGTTTTCTAACCCCTATTCCTCATATATTTGGATAATCATCATATTGATCACCAACAATCATATTCATGCATGTAACTAATTTAGATAATACATTTTGAGATGCATGATGATGAGTGTGTGTGTAAGATTTGCTATTTTAATAAAACACTCTTTTTCTTTTGATGGTTTCATCATTTGCTAGGTTATGTTCACAGGTTTAAATGTTCACAGAGTGAGAATCAACTCTACGATTTATTTGTATCTGTTGATTCATGGAGGTGATCAGCTTTCATGAATCTTCAAGATACTCTTAGAGACCGATCATACTCTGTGTGTTATTAAACACTTAGACAATAGGTTGTACATACATACTAACCCATCAAAGAAGATTACTTCACATAAAATTAATTTAACTTCATGATGCTCTTAACGACCCATTTCGTATTTCTTTCAAGATGTCATCTTCAACCTAAAACTTGGATGGAGAGAAAGTTTATAGCATTTGAGTTTCCACCTCAAAGTACTTTCTCTCTTCACCTTTTTTAGGTAGATTATGATTCCTTGAAAGAATATTGTTATAGTTCATAAGGAGGTGCAATATGATGTACATATTTATATTAGTGAGGAATCGTACCTTTTTACTGCCAGCTTTAATAATACCATTTATCTTAGATATACCGAGTTTAGGCATCGATGTGCATAGTTTCTCATTTTCTCCCGATAAATAGTTGCTCCAAATGACCTTCAATCAATCAATGTGGTCTTGAAGATGTAAGCTAAGAGAATATCAACATCTTTAGTTCTTTGACATCCTTGAGTTCACAAGGTTTACATCCAAATTGTAGGGTTGGCTGCATACATGTTCGAGAAGTTCTTCTTCTCTCTCCGGATAAGCATTACTTAGCATGTATGGCCTTTTCATCTTTTCAGTCAGGTGGATGTTTGATTCTTTTCTCGTTGATGTCTCTTTGAGCTTTCTAGCCTCGGTCTTCAGACTACAAGATCGATCATGAGCAAAGGATTGGTCTTGTTGATATGGCAATCAAGAACATGGACCAATCTGAAGCAACTTTTCAGTGTATATGCACATTTACCTATATACAATATTTCCAACGTGTGAGCTCATCTCAAGATATAACAAGTGACTTACTACTAAACTAAGTTTAGAACAATGTTTGTGCTTAGGATCGCACTCAAAGCGATTAGCTTTTGAATATAGCATGAGAACCTCTTTTTGATACCAATTGTTAGTTCCCAAAGAGCACAATAGATCTGTATGGGGGGTTGAATAGATCCTTTTTATTTCAAATACTTTTCTCGGTTTATTTTGTATTGCTAATAATTTAATTAGCATATGACAAACATAAGAATCTTTTCAAGCACAAATGAATAAGTAAAAGATCCCTTCATTGATATATTCATAATCATACATACATTGTTCGTAGAGTTAGTTCAATGGTAAGTAGCTAAACATACATAGCAGCTTATAAAGCAGCTTAATGTACATAATGTAAATGACATAAAGTAAAAGACACAAGGGGTTTTAAGTGGTTCGTAGACTCAAGCTCCTAATCCACTCTTCTCGCTTTCAACTAGCAGGATTTCCACTAAGGAAGGGCAAAGACCTCTAATCACTAAGATTCCTTCAAGGCCAAGCAGCCTTTTGGGACTTCAACACTAAGAACTCTTCAAGGCCAAAGAAGCCTTTGAACTTCTAGTTCCCTTAGGAACTCTTCAAGCCCAAAGCAGTTTGAAACTTCATTTAGTCCTCCCGACAAGGACCCCTCAGCCCTGCTTCTTCTTTGTTGAGTTGTTTGTTTGTTTGTTGAGTTGGTGCCGAGTCGCTAAGATGTCTTTAAGCTCAACATCTTCTTCTCAGATACTTAGTAAATTTGCGTGATCATCCTTGAAGTGCAGCTTGAGTGTTGCATGATGCTCAACTTCTTCAATTACTCAACCACTTCGATGATCCTTGATGAACCGCCTTGAAGATCATTCTTCTTGATACTTGATGGTCGCATATGATGGGTTTCTAAGATGACCGTAAGCTCTTCCGCTAGGTACTTAGAAACTTTCTCATGCTTGCCACCATGATGGCGTTAGTGATCTTCTTTCTCGATACTTGATGCCTTCTCATGATGGACTTGCTAAGATGACCGTGAGCTCTCCTCTATGGTACTTAGAGTCTTCTCATGATGGACATCAAGATGACATTGATGCTCTTCTTCTCTCTCTCAGCTCGTAACACTCTTTTTGTAGTAGAACTCTCACTTCTACATTGTAGAACTCTCACTTCTACTTCTTTTTTTTTTTCTCTCTCTAAGTGTTCTTGGTGGATCGTAGAGTGAGTCTTCGCACCTTCATTGGTCACTCACTATTTACGCTTGGTTAGATCACCCACCACTTCTCCAAACTCAAAGAACTCCAAAGAACCCTCGATCTTTGAAGCTCTTGTCGATTTATACTCCTTCCCAATCCTTCCGCTGGAAAGTAGCCGCTGAAAGCTATTCAAATATCTTCACAGATCTCGAGTTGACCGAGGTAGACCGCAGATGTGACATGTCATACTTTTCTCGACACTCAGCTTCATCGCTTTCTACCCCCCGCCGAGATGTCACTTTAATGTCTTGGGCAAAATCAAGACTTTATTTCCTCCTTCCGATTTCTCGATCGAGGTTGTCCTTTTGCATCGATGCTCTCAATAAGCTCTTGTCCAATATTACCCTTCAGATTGAACTGCTACAATGCTTCAATCTTTCACTATTCAACTCTACGATTCTCGATGCATGTCTTCATGGACTCGATCGTAGTGTCTTGTTGATCGGTAGAGACAACACTACGATCTTGAAGAGTGTTGATTGGATCTTCAATGTAGAACACCTCTTCCTTCTCTTGTGCAAAGGCTTCAACACTTCGCTTTTCCTCAGCAGCTCTCGACATCGATGGCTTGACTTCTTTGTTCTCGCCCCTTCCTCAATAAAGAAGACACTTCAGATTTGTGGCGGTCCAAATTTCGCTTTCTCCTTGTGATCTCCCGCTCACTTATCATCAATGGATCAACCCAATGCTTAATCACTTTAGCCTTGTTCTTCGTAAGTCGTCCAAAGATCTCTCATATGCACTCCATCGGGCTCTTTCTTTGTTTGGCAAACACTACGATCCTCGGTTACTTCCAAGATCGTTGTCTTCTTCTCACTTGATAACATCGCACTTGTCGACTTTCCTTAGTCACCATCAAGTCTTCTTCTCTCCTCAGGAAGACTTCATCTCGAATGGCTTCACAACTCAATCTTGATGTCGATTGGGTTGGTGCTTAGATCTTCTCGTTAGCTTGCATGCCATTCGCTGAGTGCTCTCTCTGCTTCCTTCAGTGGGATGATATCTATGCAAAGGCCAACCAGAGGCTTCATTCCTTTGATATTCTCGGAGTGCTCATTTGTTGAGAATCGTATTTGCTCTACGATTCTGCCTATGGCATTGTGAGCACAACAGTTGAGGTCATAGTTCTACACTCTACGATTCAAATTTTGGCTACCGCAGTACACTACTACGACTCGAGATCGATCTTGACACTCTCACGATTTTTGTCACAGTGTGCTTGTTGTCTTCATCCGATCTTGCTCGACTACGATCTCTCTACTCTCGATATGATCAAGTAGACTCACGACTCGAGTGTAGTCTACGATTCTTGACTTAGCTTCGGCAGATACTCTGGTCGGCCATAAAGGCAGTGTCGTCTCTCACGATTCTCAACACGACTTCCTCAAGAGACTACTGGCCCCGAGGAAGTTCTCCTCGACACACTACGATCCTTCCTCGCCTCTCCCGAAGTCTACGAACTCCGAGATCTACTATCTTGCAGATCACGATTCTTCGCCTTGATAGCTCTCGAGTTTTCCTCGACTCTCCCAGCAGATCACGATTTACAGTGCAGGTTCGACAATCGCATGTTTATCTATCTTACATCATAAGATCAACCTAACATGCTTGATCTTTCTATATTTATAGTCCTTGTACATCATTTCTTTTCTATCAAGGACTTTACAAAGTCATATTTTTTCATTCTATATATAGGATCAACCTAACACATTTGATCAATTCATTCTAAGTCCTATGTAAATAGTATTATTCATATGTTTCTTCTATTATCTATCAAAGGACTTTACAAATTTTTCTTAATGCAAGCATACTTGCATATTCATTCATATATATATATATATATATATATATATATATATTATATACTCCCTCTGTCCCATAGTTATAGGTTGATTTTCCATTTTGAGATGTCCCAATAAATAGGCTACTTACTATTTATAAAATTTAGTTGGTTCATTATTTTACTTTCATGCCCTTATAATTAATATTCAACCATTACTTTTTTTTTGAAGAAACAACCTTCAATGTCATTATTTTTATCACCACATTTAATGTTGTTGTATTCTCAATAAAAGAATTCAACTTTTTAGGCTTTACTAGTTTAACATATTTTGTGTATAAAAGACCAATTGTACTGTAGCGTCCCCCGAATCCGGGTCCCGAATCGCCATGGATCCGGTTTGCTATTTCTACAATCATGCGGAAGATATAAACATAAATTGTTTATACATTAAACTTTACACACTATTCCCAAAATCGAGTAACCTTAACTAATACACAATCGTGAAATAGTCTAACACATGACAATACTTATTCTTCAACATACTTTACAACTTAACTTCACATTTTATCCCAATTGAACTTGGCATTATCCTTTTTCACATGTCTCGTAGTATTAAGCCTTATATCTGCAATGTTTTATCATGATATAGCAAGGGTGAGCATGAAAGTTGCCCAATGAGTTTAAAAAATAAGGTAAAGATATATCATGATTGAAAGAGTTTGAATAATAAGATGGCTATCCTTCACAATGTAGTTGTGAATTAGCATGAACAAAATTTCAAAGTCGAATGAACATTGAAAATGAACATAACAATTATATCTGAATCGATCGTAATGAAGGTGATCGACCTTTTCATACCGATGAATACATGCAATATGTACAGAGTACAATTCATAAGCATATTTGTCTGAAACCACTCTTAAAAGAGTTTAAGTAAAAGAACTTGAAAAACTTGCCTGAACCATTGATTACCGTAACGCAATATAATAAGCTTCTCCTGAAGACCTAATATTAATAATATAGATCTCAATATTAGAATAATATCATCACCGTTATAAAATAACTTAAACACATAATCCTATCGGTCATATCTGACATATAAAACCTATAATAGATCTTTCGATTAGTCATAACATATAGTTAAGTATTAGACATTAGTTTTAAGTCTTAATATTATTATTATACTTTGATATTCTTTTAATCACATCATAACTTATACTTATAAGTTATTCATTTTTATATGTTATCCTAGTAAATTAGATAACATCTTAGTAAACCAAAATACCATTTCAAGAAGATTTGATTTTATTTGGTATCCAAAATCACTATTCTTTTCACGAAAAAAATACCAAATCAACTTATTATTTTTTATCCTTTGGTCAAACATATATACATGTATTTCATACATAAAAATATTTTTCCGTAATTTTTCAATTTCTTTTACTATTTTTCAAAAATCATAAATAGTGCGTGACTTAAGAAAATTAGCTACCTCGTGCTTAACTCCAGAGATGCCCATCGTTTGACATAACCTTATATATGTTAACGTGATGCTCCATTTTAAATTTAAGTGGCAATCGGAGTTGTAGAACTCGGTTATAGCGATTTCCGTCGGAAAATCACAAAAATTGAAATGGTCATAACTTGGTCGTTTTAAGCGGAATTAGCTCATTTTGGACACGAGCTACATATTACCATATATTTTCATTTCCCAAAAGCCTGTAATTTTTCTCATTAACTAAATGTCCAAAACAGCCCTCGGAAAATTTTGGCCAGAAAGTTTTTGCACTTTGGCAGTTTTGGAGTCCTTCACCAAAACTTAAATAAAACGAAATCTGTAACTCCGATTAATGATCCGTCAATTTTGTTGGATTCGTATCTTTCCGAACTACAGTTTTCATATATCACAATCCATATTTCGATATGTTTAGCTCTCGGAATTTAGCCCGGAAGTGACTGTTCCAAAACTGTCCTTTTCACAGTTTTCTTAACTTTGTGTAGTTTGGGAGAAATCCCATAACTCCCTCCTCCGATGTCGGATTTAGTCCGTTTTGGAGTCTATGGAAAGCTTATTGAGTGTACTATAACATATCACAAGTCCAGAATTTTTAGAGCACTCTAACAAATCCGAAATTTTCTGTTTTAGGGCAGCAGTCCACTAACTCATTTAAAACAAAAAAAACTGTTTTGGTTATTCTTCTTTGTTCAAGCCTATCAACCCTAAAAATGGCAAGATCTAACCATAAAATATCATTTATCATGTAGATCTATAGTTCTCATGTTCAAGATCTTAAACTTATGGTTCAAAATCATAAGTTCAACACTTTATCTAAAACACCATATCAAAACACTTTAACTAACAAGAGTTTTGAGTTTAGGAAATTTTACCTTTAGCTTCATGACATATCTTTTTCTTCCAACTATGTAATGGATCTTGGATGGAATGAAAATCAAAATCTCTTCTTCTTTCTTGGAGTTTCCTAACTCCCTCTCTCTCTCTCTTCTCTCTCTCTTTCTTTCTTAGTTATGTTGGAAAATAAGATGAGAAAAGTGAAGAATATGATTTTTGTTTAGTGTAATAATGTAAGAAATGTATCTAGACATTATTTTGCTTGATAATTGAGGTGTAATAGCATAGTAACATGAGTGACTTCTAGAAGCAATTGATTAGCTAGCATAATTGAAGATTCTTATCAACAATGTTACTAATAATACACTAATAAACAAAAGGGTATACTAGTAATTTCCACATTAATAAATGATTTCTTTTTAATTCTTATTTATTATACCAAATGTCCAATATGTCCCTCCTTATTTGGGCTTAAATTTGGGTCACCATTTTCATCTTTTGGGCTATCAATAAATAATATATTTGACTTAAAATTTAATTCTTTGGGCCATGTAAATTAACATAGTCCAACACTCTTAATTCTTATCCAACCCAAATCATTTAATTAGGGTTTTCATTTTTCTCAATTATAACTTAAATCCTTACTCATGCACATTTATTTCCTTAACCCAATTAGACTTGCTAAAATTAGGTTATAAAATTAATTAACCCGAGATGTATAAAATAAATCTCTCATAATTGGTATATATTCTAAATACCTTAATTTTCTCATCTCATAACCCTTAAGTTATTAAATTCTTCATTCCTAATATATAATTAGGATCACATTAGTTTCTTTTATTTGTTTATATAATAAACAATATAAACCATCACATAATCTTCATATTCATTTACTCACCTATTCGAACAAAATAATTTAATAAATTGTGACATGTTCCACAATTCTCTTAAATTAGGTCACTAATATAAAATAAAATATTAGGACCACTAAATAACGATAACCATTTAGGTTATTTAATTATCACACCTAATATATATATTAGGTTACATAATTTAATTCTTACTTCACTTTTATATACAAAATAAATGTATTCACATTATATAATGTATATTTATTTAATCATACACATAATTCATATTCATTACACACATAACTTTTAATCCCTTAGGGTTTTATACAAAACATTAGGATTTCTAATTTAACAATTAGGGTTATCCCTAATATATAATCACAAATACTTAAGCCATTATATTTAGCCTTTGACTTCCCAAATTAGGGTTTCAAATACTGAATTAGGATTTCGGATTCCTGATCAAATTAGGGTTCGAGCAACCGATTTCTAGGGTTTCTTATAAATCGTAATAATTTTATAACCTGAACGTTGACGTTCTAATAATATTAGGGTTTGACACGATATAATTTATCCGGTCAACACTTGACCCTTAACCACATTCTCAGATACATAATACCGTAATCACGTAATATATACACACATACCCTTAATCCTCGAATAATTCACTAAAAGAAATTTTAAATCCTCAAAATTCCTTTCTCGAAAACATCAAACACATACACTTATTCTCTGTTTAGGTCTATTATTTGACCTTAAACCAATCATTTAAGATTTTAATAATTTTCTAATTTCTCGGGTTGTCACAGTACCAACAATCAATGAAGTTAAGAGTTCCAATGTGATAAGTAAGGAGTAATTAATTTATTCATTAATTCCATATTAAGGGGTATATGTGGAAAATTCTATTACAAATTATCACTTAAACTGATTTTCTTAAACTATGTGCCAAAAAAAATCAACCTATAACTATGGGACGGAGGGAGTATATTATAATCCATATATGATTTAGGTGATTACCAGAATCATACAAAAATTCCTGAATCACTTAAAATAAGTATGTTACTTATATATATTATATATAAACCGATGTTATCAGGCTTTACAAAAAGTAATATATAAATATATATCTTAATTATTTTATAGTTAAAATAAAAAGTTTATTTTAATTTTAAAATTGGATTTCATGCTAACTAATTAGAGTTGGAATTGAATTCCATGATAACTAATTGGAGTTGAAATTGGATTCCATGTTTTCTTAAATAAAGGAGTTTATTTAGATATGGAATAAGATTTCATATTATTCAAAATAAAGGAGTTTATTTGTGAATAGGAAAGAGAATCTATGTTTTCCTTTAATAAAGGAGTTTTTTTTTTTACTTGTAATTGGATTCCATAAATAATTAAAATAAATGAGTTTATTTTGATTAAAGAATTTGATTAAAATAAAATAGTTTATTTTATTCAAAATTGGATAAATTAAAATAAAAGAGATTTATTTTGATTTAAATTTGGATTAAAATAAAGGAGTTTATTTTGATTCAAAATTAGATTTTATGCTAACAAAATTTGCCCATTAAATGATATCAATATATATATTGAATGTTTATTATTCATGAGATGAATGTTATTTATTGATGCATATAGTGATGTGTATGATATTAAATGAGATTGATTATGGACTATTGACCAATATGATTGGATTTTATTTTAGTTGGATGCATGAATGTATGGGTTTTATTAAATGGGGTCTGTGTACCTCGTCTTCTCTAATTTTTTTTCTTAGTGTAAATTCTAACTCCCTCCTATGTACTTCCCCTTGACTGCTGATCAAGGTTTTTATTTATTTTAAATAGTTTTGTAATAGAAATAGTTAAAATTAATTTTGAAGAATTGAAGATCAAGGAGCAAAGAGCGCTTGAAGACCAGTTTGTAATGGAGCCCAAGTTTAAATATAATAGTTATATTTAAATATTAATTCTTACACCCCTTTGGGTTTGACCTTTTAGTTCACTTGGTGGCTCTAGTGAACCAAACTAGAATAAAAGTCCATAATCAATCCGGGTAGAATATAGTATTCCATATGTGCATGCTTATACTATATATATATATATATATATATATATATATATATATGTGTGTGTGTGTGTGTGTGTGTGTGTGTGTGTGTGTGTGTGTGCATGCTAAACAAGATGAGACAAATTAATTACATGCAAACCCTCAAATTTTTATATTAAGTCTTAAGCGTTCAAAGATATTCGGAATATCCAACGTCGCCTTCTAGCATGATAAAAATAATAGAGTATCAATTAATTATTATAAGTTTGTTGTGTCACCACAAGGCTTATCTTAATTCTTTGAGATGTTAATTTATCACATTTGATGCTTATAAAGAAAATTGAACAATATTGTTTTGTTGTGTCACCACAAAGACAATATTTTTCTTTTTTGAATATATGGAGTGCTAGGTTGGACTTAACTTAAATCATTTTAGTTCGGATGTGTACACACTTGACCATTATGATCTAAGAGGCAAAATACAAGGAGTTATATAGTTGATGTAATTGACAAGAGTTGTCTACCTATTTATTTATATATAGTTTGTTGTGTCACCACAAGGCTATATACATTTGAAATGGGATCCTTATTCTCACTAGCATATCTTTAATTAGATGTTGCCGAACTATATATATTGAGGGTAATATAGTTTGAAGAAATTAGTGGGAGATACCAATTTAAAACAAGACCTAATTTATTTTGGTAATTAATAAAAGAATGTATGCTAAAATGTTGTTAATTACAAATTCATTTACAGAATTTTACAATGTCTAAATTACTATCACTGCGAAACATATAATATTTTATTTAACCGGACCGAATTAAACGGATTGGTTAAGGAATTTGAGAATAGTTCTCATGGCTGAAAAGCTATCTTATGTCCTTAATATGTCTTTTCTGCAATGGTTGCAGACAATGCCTCTGAGGAAGAGATTGCTATTTTTAGAAAGTAGCAAGATGATGCACAGTTGGCTCAATGCATCATGCTCGTATCCATGAGTAACAAGCTTCAGCGTCAACCTGAAACTATGGATACTCCTAATATACTCCTGCACGTCAAGTAGTTGATGGTGAGGAAAGTAGCACTAATAGATATCGATATCTAAGGAGCTCTTTCGATCTAGAATGACCAACGACACTAAAGTACAGACACATGTCCTAAACATGATCAATTTGATTGAATAATTAGGACAATAGGTTTTGTCATGGATGAAGAGTTGAACCAAGATTTGATCTTGCACTCACTCCTGGACTCCTTTCACAGTTGTTGTGATTTTTTAATACGTACAAGCTAGATATCAGCCTCGCTGATTTGCTTAACATGTTAAAAATGTTGAGTTACTTTCCACCAAGAAAGACCAAGTCTTACTAGTAGGAGCCAAAGGATCTTCTGAAAAGAAGAATGATTCTAAGAAGGTAAATGGAAAGACAAAAATAAAGGATAATAAGAACAAAACTGATATGGATAGCAAAGGAGTTTGCTTCCACTGTAATAAGCCTGGACACTGGAAAAGAAACTGCGAGAAGTATCTTGTAGAGGCTAACCAGAAGAAGCTTAGTGAAGCTTCAGTTACAAATATAATTTTTGTTCATGATTAAAATATTTTTTTCTTTAGGTCAAGGTTCTACTTGGGTATTGGATACCGACTTTGGTTATCATAAATATAGATTTATGAAAGGACCAAGCAGAAGTAGAAAGCTAAACAAAAATAAGTAATCCTCTGTGTGAAAAATGAAGCAAATGTTGCTACATTAGCCATAAGAACTTATTGTTTAGCATTGCCTACGGGCAAGTCTATTAAGTCAATAAGTTGTTATTGTATTCTAGTTAGAAACATTATTTCCATTTTGTTATTGGACAATGAAATCTTTGGTATTATATTTAAGAATATTTTTTGTTCTATTTATAATAATAATGTTTTTATAGAACTGGAATATTACTTAATGGATATTGTGTACTTGACTTACATGAAAAATTATTTTACAAATTGAACAAACTAGTATAAGAAAAGGAGATGATCATTCAAAAAGTTGAATGTGTGTATTTGATGAAATACAAGTGTGAATTATTTGAAAAGTTCAAAGAATTCAGAAATGAAACAAATTGGCAAAGTATTAAGATTATTTGATTAGATCAAGGAATAAATACTTGTGCAATAAGTTTCTAGATCATCTCAAATGGTTTTCTCACAATGGACGCCTCCTGATACGCAATAATTGATTGATGTATCTGAATGAAAAAATCGTACCTTGTTGGACATGGTGCGGTCCATAATAATTTTACCGACATTTCAGTATCCCTCTGGGGTCATGTCCTAGAAATGGCTACATATCTACGAAAAAGGTAACCTCAAAATCCGGCCCCAAGACTCCATAAAAGTTATGGATAGGGAGGATTCCTAATCTTAAGTATGTTAAGATAAGGGGTTATCCAACTTATGTGAAAAGGTTTCAAAGGATAAGCTTGGGACAAGATTTAACAAGTACAGATTTGTGGGACATCCTAAAGTAAGTTTAGGGCATATGTTCTATAATCCTACTTAGCAAAAGTTGTTTGTTGCGAAACATGCTACCTTTTAAGATAAATGTGTTTATCATTGAAGGAGCTAGTGGGAGGATAATAGATCTTAAAGAGTTCAAGAACCATAAATCACTATAAGTCAAATAAGAGGAACCTGTAGATAGACCTATTATACCACAACTGAATCAAATAAATGCAGAGCATCAAGAAGATACCTAGGAGGTATGGATTCATCATAGATGATGATGATGATGATGATGATGATGATGATGTACACATCATAGAAGATGATGATCCAGTTACATACGATGAGGTAAGAGTTGTAGACACTTAGAGAAATGGATTGAAGCAATCTTCTCAAAATGGAACATTCGTTTTGATGAAACAATCAAAAGAGTTTGATTTTATCAAAAATAAGAATGAACCTAGTGTGTACAAAAGGGTCAGTGGGAGCGTCGTGACATTCCTAGTATTATATGTTGATATACTACGGATAAGGAATGACATGCCAATGCTAGAATTAGTAAAGATAAAGTTGTCGAAACATTCCTCCATGAATGATTTGGGAAGAGTATCGTACTTGGGAATACAAATCTATATAGATAGATTCAAGAGGATGCTAGACTTAACCCAAGGAACGTATATTCATTTGATGTTAAAGTTGTTTAGCATGACAAACTCCAAGAGATGTCTCATGTTGATGAGTCATGGAGTGTATCTCTCTTAATAGTCCCCATAGACTCCTAAAAAGAGAGATCGCATGAGTGACAATCATGTATACAATGAAATATACGAGACCTGATGTTGATCGATCATTTTCTGGAGAAGATCACTGTAAGACAGTGAAAACATCTTAAAGTACTTAACCGACACTAAGGATGTGATTAAAATTTATGGTGGTTCTAAATTAAAACTAGAGGGCTTAACAGACTCAAGTTCTTTTTTAGACAGACCAAGACGACAGAAAAATCCACTTTAAGGTAAAGTGTTACCTTGAACGGTGGTGCAGTGAATTGGAAAGAGTTGTTGGTTTAGTGATAAAGACAAAGTATATAGCTATAAATGAAGCTGCAAGATGATTGTTTGGATAAAAGTTCATTACAGAACTAGGAATAGTTCCTAAGTCTCATCTTGGATCTAAACATGTGTTGCAGCACTTTCATTTGATTATAAGAATCATTGAAAGATGGGAAATCACTATAGAGATAGTGGACTCTCAAGAACAACATTACATATCCATTAACTAAAGCTTATCCAACAGAAGGATAATCGTCACTTAGAGAAGAAGGGTATTTAATCTATGGTGATAGAATAAATTAAATAACTTAATATTTATTATTTAATATTTTAGAAATATTAAATATAAATTAATAAGAGAAGTCTTATTATTATTATTACTATTATTATTATTTAATTCCTAAAGGAGTTTGAAAATTTATTAATAAAAATACTTTCATATATCCTAATAAGATTAGGAGGCTAATTAATTAAAAGAGTTTAATTAATTATTCCTAATAAGATTAGGGAGCTTAATTAATTAAAGGATTTTAATTAATAAAAATAAAACCTAATTCCTTAATTGTTAATGAGGGTTGCCCACATCTATAAATAAGAGGAGTCTTATTATGGGTGATGGGGTTGTTGACTTTTTCACAACATACGTGATTCCAATAGTTGGAGAGTACGCTCCTTTTCTATGAGAGATAGAAAAACTAGGATTTTTCCAAACACCTATATTCTTGAATCTTTCTTCTTCCTTGGTGGATCACCTCTAGAGGCCAAACACTTGGGTGGCTAACGTTGATCAAAGGAAGGAACCAAACCCGGTGGATTCAAGTTGAATGCGAAAAAGATTTGGAGGTGAACTTGTACCTGAGGAAGCTCGAATCTTCAAAGGTATGATTCTTGTTCTTTATCTTTTCGTTTAATTAATAATTGCCATAAAGGATGATCCGGGTATATGGTTTGTAAAATTTTAAAACTCTGATTTTCCATGCTTCCTCTTATTTGTGCAATTTGATTGCGTTCATGAATATTACAAACCTAACACTACCCTCCTGGATTTCAACAACAACAACAACATCATCCACCACCTGCACCTCAACCAGAAAAGAAATCAGAGATAGAAGAAATGATGTTGAAGTACATGGCTAATACGAAAGTTATGATAAAAAGCCAGGTTGTGGATATCAAGAACTTGGAAACTCAAATGGGTCAAATGGCCAGTATGTTGAATAGTAGACCACAAGGGGCTTTGCTAAGTACTACTGAAACCAATCCAAGAAGGGAAAGAAAAGAGCAGTGTCAAGCCATCACACTGAGATCAAGGAAGCAGATTGCAGACTTACAGGCCAGCGCGCCCGCGCCCAATATAGAAGGGGAGCTAGTGCGACCGCGCCAAGGGGAAACTGGTTCTAATGATGGTTTGTCAAAAGGGGGTTCTGAACAGAAGGTGATTGAGAAGGATCATGAGGAGTTACCTGAGAAACCCATAACCAAACCACCACCTGTTTACCCTCCTGTTCCTTATCCACAGAGATTGCAAAAGCAAAGAGAAGATAAACAATTTGCCAAGTTTTTGGAGGTATTCAAAAAATTACAGATAAATATCCCCTTCGCAGAGGCATTAGCACAGATGCCGAGCTACGCGAAGTTCGTGAAGGGAATTTTGTCAAGCAAGAAATGACTAGAGGACTTTGAGACAGTGGCTTTGACAGAAGAGTGTAGTGCAGTGCTACAGCGTAAGCTACCTCCAAAGCTTAAGGACCCGGGCAGTTTCACAATACCATTATCCATTTGAAAGATGTTTTTCAACAAATGCCTGTGTGACTTAGGGGCGAGAATAAACTTGATGCCTCTGTCAGTATTCAATCAATTGGGATTGCCGGCTCCAAAGCCAAAAAATATATCACTACAGCTTGCTGACAGATCCATCACTTATCCAAGGGGTATAGTTGAAGACGTTTTGATCAAAGTAGATAAATTTATCTTCCCAGCTGACTTCATCATTTTAGATTATGAAGAGGATAGAAATATACCAATCATCCTTGGGAGACCTTTTCTAGCCATGGTACGAACTCTGATAGATGTCTAGAAGGGAGAGTTGACAATGAGAGTGCATGATCAGGAAGTCACCTTCAATGTTTTTAAGGCTATGAAGTTCTTCACCGACGAGGAAGAATGCTTTAGGATTGATACGGTAGATAGAGTGCTGAATGAAGAAGTTAGAAATTTGGTTGATATTGAACCTTTGAAGAGTGCTATATTGGGAGATTCAGAGATGGAAGATAATGAGATTGCAGAATTTGTGCACATTCTTAACACAGCACCACAATTTTGAAGATTTAAGATTACTATCGAGCAACTCAAACTTTCTAGGAGACATTAACACGACTCAAGCCTTCTCTTGAGATGCCTCCAGATCTTGAACTTAAACATCTTCCAGATTATTTAAGGTATGCATTTTTGAGTGAATTTTCAAAGTTACCTGTTATTATTTCTGTTGCACTAACATCTTGCCAGGAAGATAAACTGCTACGAGTACTAAGAGAGTTCAAATCAACAATTGGATAAACCATACCAGACATAAAGGGGATCAACCCCTCATTCTGTATGCACAAGATCCTGCTAGAAGATAATAGTAAGCCATCAGTGGAGCAACAGTGAAGATTGAATCCTATTATGAAGGAAGTGGTTAAGAAGGAGGTTTTAAAGTGGTTAGATGTGACGCCCCAAAAATAGGTATACATCACTCATTCTGAGTCGCCAAATACATGGTACATAAATAAATACAACTTCATTAATACAATTATCGTGAAAAATACGACAAAACATATACTGTGAGTTTAAATACAAATATTATCTAATAGACAGTATTCAAACTCAAAAGGAGTCCTCATTACAATTATTGATACACTATTTTACAAAAATAGTGAGGACTGCTAAAACAACTTTCTAGAACCATCACTCCATACCCCGGCTAGATCCTACTATATTCTCACCTCCTAAGAAGAAAAATGGAACAAAAAAGGAAAAAGGGTGAGCTCAACTAGCCCAGTAAAGAATATTATAACTAAGATAAAGAACAACAATTTATCGTTAGCCTTCAACAAATCAGATAAAATATAATGGACAACCAGTTTTAGATCAATATTCGCAGCGGAAATAACAATTCATTAGAAGAGTTAAGTAGAGAATGAAATCTACTATCATCTATGAATTTAAAAGTCCATCATCAATATTTTATCCCTATAACATCAATCAATATACATCTTGCATCAAATATTTATCTTTGCACTACGGGCCAAAGATATTCATTTGTATCACCAGTTGGTCATGTTCATCTCAACACCTGTTCATCTTTGCACTACGGGCCAAAGATATTCATCAGGTAATCATTCATGTTTGCATTACAGGCCAAAGATATTCATCAAGTATCACCATTAAAGACTAAGGATGATGAAAAACATTTTAGAGAACAAATCCAGTGAAATAAAAGGACAAAGATTAGAGATTCGTATTTTAGATAATTCAAGTTTAAAAATACTCCATAATAAACCATAATGGAGTAAACTTCAAGAATGAAGATCAAAACATGGATACAATCAAAGATAGTAACCATAATTGACATCTGGGACAAAGAAGAGAAAATTTCATTTTTCGGTGAATAGTGTCGTATACGTGAATAGTGCCGTATACATGAATAGTAACCCCGACACAAAAAGGTAGAAATTCCACAATAAAATTCATATCAATATTTCAGCATAATGATATTGAAGAAAATAATATCATTTACGAAGAAAATAACATCCCTTACCTCAAAAGAATAGTATTTCTGAATGGAATATCGGATATGATGCTGAAGAAAACTTGCACTGAATATCAACTCTCAAAGTATCTAAATACTCACAAAATACGCTCGCTAATATAGAGAGAGAAAACTTGTTTCTGATGTGATTTTCAATTCTAACTAAGCACCCTATTTATAGGAAAATGCTAGAACGCCAAAGGAGACTAAATTAATAAAATATTAATTTATTAAAAAAATTCTACGCCCACCATCTTTGCCCAAAACTTAGCACACCTCTAGTGGGCCCACCAAGATCAGATTTTCTACACCAACTAAAAGTGGGGCCCACCATGTTTTTAAATAAAAACATTTATTTCAAGAACTTCAATAATTCATAATAAATAGTCATTTTATCAGAAAAATACGAATTTTATGTCCATCCATAGGAAATCGAATTCTCTACAACTTTGTAGATTTAAGTTTTTCCAAATTTCAAATGAAAAATGCCCGAAATCCACATACGGATGATTTTTAATACCTTCATTCCGATAAAATACTAATAAAACACCCCAGCATTAATTCCATCATTTATAATCACATAAAATAAATATTTTCCTATCCTTCATTTATATCCATATAAAATAAATATTTTCTTATCATATAAATCAATAATTAATTATTCACAAATAATATTACAGAATCATAATTATGACAACCAGGTCGTTCCCAGGAAAGAGGGGGTTTTTCGATAAGGATTTCTACTTACTGGCGCGCAATTAGGTGACCAAACCCCTTTCCTAGACAAAACTTCCTTAGACATTGCCAATAATGCTATCTAATAATATTATTAAAATAATATGAATTATTGTTCTGATAATGGGAAATATTGTGTAGTGACAATTATTAAAATAACAATAATATAAGATATCAACACAGCAATTATTGAATTAATAAAATAAAATATTGAACAGTAATTACTATAATAATTATTGAGTAGTGCCTTCTTACGTAAGAATCAATAATTCAAAAATATTGTGCAATACCATGTGCTACTGTACAACCACGCGTATTACTGCATTTTAACCACCAGGTAATCCAACAATGTTAACGGTAACAATTACGCTGTTATTTATAAAAACTTAAACTTGTCGTTTTTTTTATCCGATCATTTTCCGTTATGGGGCCCACAAATGGATGCGCCATCGTACGAATATTCCCCGACAGCAAGAATATTCCCCGACAAATTGAATATTTTATAACCACTTGCTTATTTTGCAAAATTTGCATATTTCACCCATAACCAAAGCATTATATCAAATTAACTCTTTATTATTTCAAAATAATGAATAGAGGAAATTCGATTTTATTTATAATAAGTTGGGGTCTTAAATTAGATGCATGGATTATATATCTGATATCAGACAGCTCTTGGGTGAGCCCGGTGCAGTGTGTGCCAAAGAAAGGGGGTATGACCATGGTATCCAACGAAAACAACGAGCTAATACCTACCAGGACGGTGACGGGTTGGAGAGTCTATATGGACTACCATAGACTGAATAAGGCTACAAGGAAAGACCATTTTCCCCTCCCGTTCATTGATCAGATTTTGGATAGGCTGGCAGGTTATGAATACTATTGCCTTCTAGATGGGTACTCAGAATACAATCAAATTGTGATAGCTCCATAAGACCAGGAAAAGACTACCTTTACTTGTTCGTATGGAACATTTGCGTTTAGAAGGATGTCTTTCAGGTTGTGCAATGCCCTGACCACATTTCAGAGGTATATGATGGCCATTTTATCGGATATGGTTGAGCACAAGGTTAAAGTCTTCATGGATGACTTCTCTATTTTTGGAGATTCATTTGACCTGTGTTTGGAGAATTTGGTAATGGTGTTAAAAAGATGTGTTGAGACTAATCTTGTTCTGAATTGAGAAAAGTGTCATTTTATTGTACAAGAATGTATAATTCTGGGACATACAGTTTCGAAGAAAGGATTAGAGGTGGACAGGGCTATATTGGAAACTATTGAGAACTTGCCTCCACCTACTTCTGTTAAAGGTGTTTGAAGTTTTTTGGGGCATGTAGTCTTCTATCGTCGGTTTATAAAGGATTTCTCAAAGATTACAAAGCCACTTTGCAGTTTGTTAGAAAAAGATGTTCAGTTTAAATTTGATGAGGAATGCCTGACTGCATTTGAACATTTGAAAAAGAAGTTAACTATGGCACCTATGATTACAACACCAAATTGGGACCTACCTTTTGAGTTGATGTGTGATGCAAGTGACTTTGCTGTGGGAGCTATTTTGGGTCAGTGAAAGGACAAGGTCTTCCATGTTATCTATTATATTAGCAAGACCCTTACTAACGCCCAGTTGAACTATACTACCACAGAAAAAGAGCTTCTAGCAGTGGTGTATGCATTTGACAAGTTTCGTGCTTACTTGATTAGGACTAGAGTAATTGTGTATATAGACCATGCAGCGATCCGGTACTTGGTAGCAAAGAAAGATGCTAAACCTCGTCTGATCAGGTGGATACTTCTTTTACAAGAATTTGACTTAGAAATCAAGGACAAAAAAGGGACAGAGAATCAAGTGGTGGACCACTTATCTCGATTGGAAAATCCGGGAAGAGATGTAAATGACAAAGTTATGATCAATGAGTCCTTCCAAGATGAGCAATTGTTTGTGGTGAAATGCGAAGTGCCATGGTTAGCAGATTATGTAAACTTCCTAGTAAGCAAGATAATCCCTTCTGACTTGACTGGGCATCAAAAGAAGAAGTTTCTACATGATGTGAAATGGTTTATTTGGGATGAACCTTACTTGTTCAAGCAGTGTGTTGATCAAATGATTAGAAGGTGCATTCCATATAGCGAGACAGAGTGTATATTGCAGGATTGCCACGCATCAGTGTATGGAGGTCATTATGGAGGTAAAAGGACAGTGGCCAGGGTTTTGCAAGCAGGTTTTTATTGGCCAACTATTTTCAAAGATGCTTACAACTTTGTTCAGAAATGTGATAGATGTCAGAGGGTAGAAAATATATCGAAAAGAAATGAAATGCCCTTGAATACAATCCTCGAGGTGGAGATCTTCGATGTCTGGGGGATAGACTTCATGGGGCCCTTCGTTTCATCATGTGGGAATTTGTACATCTTGCTGGCAGTCGATTACGTTTCCAAATGTGTGGAAGTGGCAGCTCTACCAACGAATGATGCTAGGGTGGTTCTAAGGTTTCTCCAAAAGAGCATTTTCACGAGGTTCGGTACTCCCAAGGCGATCATTAGTGATGAAGGAAGCCATTTCTGCAATCGCTAGTTTACAGCTTTGTTGGCAAAATATGGGGTGAATCATCGAATAGCTACAACTTACCACCCCCAGACAAATGGTCAAGCAGAAGTATCAAATCGTGAGGTGAAGAAAATACTGGAAAAGATTGTGAATCCCACGAGGAAAGATTGTGTTGGGAAACTGCATAGTTTGATTTGATGTTTAAAGTAAATGCTCATGATTTTGTGTAAAGTCCTTCAAGGAATATATGTACAAGGACTTAGTGATAGATCAAATCTGTTAAGTTGATCTAAGCTTTTAATGTTTATTATTCCGTAAATGAATGTATTGATGAGGAGATTAAAGATGTTAGGTTGATCTATGTCTTGAGATGTAATAGATAGGCTTAAACAAAATCGTAGTCAATTGAGCTGATCAAGAAGTTGCAGAAACCAAGGCAGAATCATAGAGCATCGAGGGTCGTAGTCCGTCTGCCTTCAAGGGCCTCTCTGAAAATCGTAGAGTGGTCCAAACTTTGCCGAGCCAACTCAGAGATCGTAGTGTGCGCTCGAAAACGTAGAGTCTGCAAGACAAGCAAGTGAAGATCGTAGTGTACCAAGCTCTTAAGAGAAATCGTAGTGCTCTTGTTTGCTAAGTAACGGATCAAGCATCAAGGTGGCAAGACACCACGATCAGAATCGTAGAGCATCATATGTCTATGTCAGAAGCATCGAACCTTGCATATTTGTTTAAAGATAAATCCCAACAAATGTGGAATAGGTTATAAACGTTGAAGTCTTCACCAGTCCCAATAACACAGAAGATATCCTTAGTATACAACAAAGAAACGTATTGAAGAAGCTAAGGAAAGTACCATGGGACAGAGTAAAACATCTTTTCAGATGTTAGGTGAGATGGCAGTCTGCTGTGCTAGTGGGCCAGAATACTTATCAGAAGATGTGCAGAAAAGTCTTCATCAAAGTTTCAAAAATGTCAAACACATTTAATGTTTCAACGGATATCTTTAACGGATACATTTCAAGGATCACATATATGCAAAACATCTGCAGATGAAAGAGTAAGCAAGTATTGAACAAAACGCTGAAGAACACTCAATGCTAAACTCTCAACTCTACGATCTGAAAAAGAAAAAGCTTGCTCAGCTACTCAGTTCTTTCGAATAATAGCTTAATGGCAACTAAGTAGCACCAATCAAGAACTCATCAACTATCAATCAAGTGAAGTAAGAAGTTCCAAGTCAGAAAGACTTGAAGAGTTCTAAGTGAACTATGAAGAACCAAGTCTGCTGGACTTGAAGAGTTCAAAAGTGAACTAAAAAGTGCCTAGACTACTGGTCTAGAAGGAATCTATGAGATTTAGAAAGTGTAAAAAATATCCTTAGTGGATTTCCTACTCAAGGAATAGAAGAGTGGATTAGGAGCTTTAAGTGCTCTGAACCACTTAAAACTGTTGTGTCTATTACTTTCTTGCCATAACTGCTATAACTGCTATAATTGTTATAACTACCTCACTCTCATTAACTCACCATATCTAAGAAGGAGTTCAAACAAATCTTAATTCCGCTGTGTTTGAATCAATAACAAAACTAACAAAGTATTTAAGAAAGAAATTTAAAATATCTATTCAACCCCCCCCCCCCCCCTTCTAGATAACTATTGTGCCTCAGGGAACTAACAATTGGTATCAGAGCATGTTCTATCAAACAGCCTACAAAGCTTAAGTAGATCCAATGGCACATCTGATAAACGAATCAAAGACTGGAGGAGGCAAGCATATATGGATTCAATAGATGAAGATATATTTGAAACTGTTTAGAATGGGCCCTACATACCCACAAAGCTTGCACCAACTCCAGACAACCCAAACAGAATACAGATCAAGGTCAAAGAAGAATGGACAGACAATGAAAAGAGAGTTATTCAACTCGACAAAAAGGCCAAGATATTTTATTTCAATCCTTAAAGGATGATCTGTTCAAAAATGTGGTTAACAGCAGAACAACAAAGGAGGTTTGGGAAGCATTGCTCATCATGCATGAAGGAACAGAAGAAGTAAGAGAAAATAAACAATCTCTCCTGACTCAACAATATGAGATGTTTGCACATGTTCAAGGAGAAAACGTTACTTCTACTTACGAAAGATTTAATGTACTGCTCAACTCTCTACGAGCCTATGGAAAGATCTATCCAAATAAAGATCTGATCATAAAATTCATGAGAGCCTTACCTAGCAAGTGGGATGCCAAAACCACTACTATCAGAGAGTCAAAAAATCTCCATGAAATAACTGTTCAACAGTTATATGACAATCTTCTTACATATGAACTGGAGCTGACTCAACAAGCAGAAACTCTATCCAAAGGAAGGAAGAAGGATAAAGGAGTTGCTCTTAAAGCAACTGACAACATCTCCAAAGTCAACACTGAAAATGACTCTGACTATGATGAAGACTTTGCAATGCTGGTAAAAAGACTCAGAAGGTTCATGCGTCAAGGCAGAATCAATAAACCAAAGAAAGTTAACAACTACAGCAGCCAGGAACAGATAAATGATCTATGCTACAATTGCAAGAAGCCTGGACACTTCATTGCAAACTGCAACAAACCTCTTAGAGAAGAACTAAAGAAGAAATCACATCCAAAGAAGGAATTCAAAGGCAACAAGAGGCCTCAGAAGAAAGACAAAGGCCTTGTAGATGGAGGATCGTGGAGTGACTCAGATAATGACTCAACTCCCGAATCTAGAGATGATGAAGATCCTCAAATGGCAAATCTTTGCTTGATGGCCAAGCATGCAAAGGACAGAAAGACCTCCAACATTCATGAAGTGAGTATAGATGGGGTATTTGACTTTAACTCTCCTGATGTAGACATTGATGACTTAAGAACTGCACTGCATAACATAACATCTGATTTGCATCAATATATGAAATGGTTCAGAGTTCTGTCCAAAGATTACTCACTTCTCCAAAAGGAGAAAGAGAAAGTTCAGGAAGAACTGAAAATAGTCCTTCTTAGTACTGACTCTCTCTCCAAGTTTGAAGCTGAGAATAAGCTTCTAAAACAGATAAATGAGCTCAATGCACAAAGAGAGTCAAGTCTAACATCTAAGATTGAGGAACTAGAAAGGACAATCTCTACATGGAACAAATCCTCTTCATTTATGGACTCCCTGATCTCTAGCCAGAGAAGCATCTCTGACAGAACAGGATTGGGTTTTGGGGAATCCATCTCAAAGCCATGTGTGGAAAAGGTAAAGGAAACTAGCACTAGTAATGCTTCAAGTTTTAGTAGAGACATTATATTTGTGAAATCCTCACAGAAGGAAGAACTAGTCCAACCCTGCTCCTCTGATTCAATCCATATTCCAAGGAATAAAGGATCTCATGCTGGACTAGATTTCAGAAAAGAGAAGAGTAACCCAGCCACTACTTTCCAACCTCGAAGGATCGTAGAGTCGAGTAAAATCAACTCCACAAACTAATTGGGAAGAAATAATAGTGGAAAGGTACACTCATCTCAAATCATGAAACACAAGGACACATGGAGGAAGGAAAATCAGTTTAACAAAAGGATAACTAATAACCCACAAAAGTCCAAAAGGAGGAAGAATCCTCATACACACACAGGCATGCATCATATTAGATGTTTTATGTGCAATAAGATTGGTCACAAGGTTGCAATATGCTGGTATAATCCTACGCATATGAATCCCAAAATCAAGATGATTTGGGTTCCCAAGGGTAATAACAAAGTAGGACCCATGCAAGTATGGGTACCAAAATAAAAGTTTAATGTTACCACAGGAATAGAGCTCCACGATCACAACCTGGTATCTGGACAGTGGATGCTCAAGGCACATGACTGGGAGCAAAGCTCTTCTGTCTAACTACATGGAAAATGAGGGTCCTTCAGTCATATTTGGAGATAATGGCTCTGGCAAGACAAGAGGATATGGCTCAGCAGGAAATGGTGCATTGTCCTTCAGCAAAGTGGCCTATATGGAAGGACTCCAACACAATCTTCTGAGCATAAGCCAACACTGCGACAAGGGTCATCAAGTGACATTCCTCAACAATCAATGTCAAGTCAGAGATCTGAAGATATCCGCCATAAAGCTGACCGGAACAAGAGAAGGAAATTTCTACACAGTAAATCTTGGTAAACTAAGCTCAGACGAGACAATATGCTTTCTGGCGAAAGCATCTGAAGAAATGAGCTGGCTATGGCATAGAAGACTGTCTCATCTCAACTTCAAGAGCATGTCTAAACTGGCATCAAAGGATCTAGTTGTAGGCTTGCCCAAGTTCAGCTTCGTCAAAAAAAGGCCTTGTAATGTCTGTCAGCTTGGAAAGCAGACTAGAAGCTCATTTAAAAGCAAAACTGCAAACTCAATTGACAAACCCTTGCAGTTGCTTCACATGGATTTATTTGGGCCAATTCCAACAACGAGCCTTGGAGGGAAGAGATACTCACTAGTCGTAGTGGACGACTATACCAGATTCACATGGGTGTTCTTTCTAACCTCGAAAGATGAAATAAGCTCCCAACTGATCAAGATGTTCAGACTAGTAATGAACGAGAAAGGGGAGAAAATTAAGACTATAAGAAGTGATCATGGCAGAGAATTCGACTTCTCTGAAATGGACCAGTTCTGCACAGACAATGGCATCACAACTTCTCAGCTCCACGAACTCCTCAACAAAATAGAGTAGCTGAAAGAAAGAACAGAACGTTAATAGAGGCTGGATGAACTCTACTAGCAAAGACCCATCTCCTTTGAGTACTTATGGGCAAAAAACATCAATCTTGCATGCTACACTCAGAACAGATCACGGATACACTCTACGATTAAGAAGACTCCCTACAAAATGTGGAAAGGAAGAAGGCCAAATGTCATCTACTTCCATGCATTCGGCTGTGCATGCTATATTCTCAACAATGGAAAGGAATATTTGACAAAGTTCCAACCCAAGTTAGATGAAGGAATCTTTCTTGGATATGCCACAGATAGTAAGGCCTACAGAGTGTTCAACAAAAAGACACTGAGCATTGAAATCTCAATCCACATCATCTTCGATAAAACAGACTTGGACAAAACAGTGCCTCAAGACTCTACGAACGACAGTTCAGACACTACGAACGAGGACCTCGAGCTCGACACTACGATCGTAGTTCCAGACAGTGGAATCGTTGAGCAAGGAAATGAGATCGTAGAGAGGCCTACGCAAGACAACGAACCTCCACATCAAGAAGCAGAAATTGATCTTGAGAATCTCAGACAAGAAGGCATCAGGACAGATGTCCCAACAGGAAATAGATGGGCAAGAGATCACACTCAAGACTTAATCATTGGAGATCCTAATGCAAGAGTCAAAACAAGAGCTGCCACCCAAAATGAATGTTTCTATCTAAGCTTACTTTCACAAATGGAACCTAAGAAGATTGAGGATGTCATGGAAGACTCCAGCTGGATAGAAGCTATGCAGGAAGAACTTAATCAGTTTGAAAGAAGCAAACTATGGAGATTGATTCTAAGACCAAAAAGTCATCCTGTCATTGGAACTAAGTGGGTCTTCAGAAACAATATGGATGAAGATGGAGTAATAACCAGGAATAAAGCCAGACTAGTGGCCAAGGGTTACTCTAAGGAGGAAGGCATTGATTACGATGAGACATTTGCACCTGTTGCCAGACTAGAAGCCATCAGAATATTTCTGGCCTTTGCTGCTCATATGAAGTTCAAAGTCTTTCAGATGGATGTCAAGAGTGCATTCCTAAATGGTGAACTTCAAGAAGAAGTATATGTAGAGCAACCTCCAGGTTTCATCAATCCATCTCTTTAAAATTATGTCTACAGATTAGACAAAGCCTTATATGGTCTTAAACAAGCACCTAGAGCATGGTATGAAACATTAACTAACTTTCTTATTGAAAATGGCTTCACTAGAGGTAGAGCAGATACCACATTATTTCTTAGAAAGCATAAGGACAAAGTCTTATTAGTTCAAATATATGTTGATGACATTATCTTTGGATCTACTGATGAAAAGTTATGCAAGAGATTTTCCAAGCTTATGCAGAGCAAGTTTGAAATGAGCATGATGGGTGAGCTGAACTTCTTCCTTGGACTGCAAGTAAAGAAGACTGATGAAGGAATCTTCATAAACCAAGCCAAATACATCAAAGACTTACTTAAAAAGTATGGCATGGAATCAGCCTCTCCCATAAAAACTCCAATTGCTCCAGCAACCAAGCTTGACAAAGATGAAAAAGGTAAAAGTATTGACATAACTCAATACAGAGGTATGATAGGCTCTCTTACATATCGGATCGCGATGAGACCAGACATAATGTTTGCAACATGCATATGTGCTAGATTTCAAGCTAATCCTAAGGAATCACACTTAACTGTTGTGAAAAGGATTTTCAGGTACCTTAAGGGCACACCTCACTTGGGGCTTTGGTATCCCAAGGAGTCCTCATTTGAAATAGCAGGATATACAGATACTGACTTTGCAGGTTGCAAAATAGACAGAAAAAGTACCAGTGGCACCTGTCAAACTAGAAGCAGGACTTATGTCACGGTTCGTGAAAGAAGCAAAACTCAAATATCTACTTCAACTGCGGAAAATTTGAATACATTCTTCTTTGGTAAATTACGTGCTCAAATCCTGCGGATGAAAAATCAGCTAGCAGACTATGGGTTTGAATTCAAATCTATACATGTTCACTGTGATAACATAAGTGCCATAGCAATAACATATAATCATGTCATGCATTCTAGGACTAAACATATAGAAATAAGGTATCATTTCATTAGGTATCATGTGCAAAATGGAACCATATCTTTACAATATATCCCTACTGAAAATTAACTTGCTGATGTCTTTACATAGCCTCTAGATGAATCTAGATTTAACGAATTAATAAGTGAGCTAGGCATGCTTAATTTACAACTATGAAATCTATGCTCTAGTATGTGCTAATCATGCAGATATAAAGGCTATGCTCAAAATCGTAGACATGACCAAAGGAAGTCCACGATCGTAGAGCTGTAGTGAAATGAAACTCAACGATCGCAGTGCCGACTCAACGATGGCAGAACTCCATCAACAAAACAAAGGAGCATCCAGTGATGACAAAGTTCAATAAAACAAAGCAATCTCTCTGATAAGTGCCTCAGGAATAAACCTAACCCTTGATTCAATTCATGAGGTTGGCCCTTCCTGAGCTACTTTAAACCAAGAAGAATGCTAAGTCAAAAGTTCATCAAAAGGACACGGGCAAATTCAACGATCGTAGTACAGACTCGACGAATGTAGAGCATACTCGACGATTGCAAAATAGACTCGACAATCGCAGTGCATACTTGACGATCATAAGGACTACCTCAACGATCGTAGTCCTCCCAAAGGACACATTAGCCCAGAAGGAGCTAAGGGCAAATTAGTACATTCCTCATCAGTCAAATTCGTAGGGCCAAGCAGAATTTGACACATGCCCCACTAAGCAAATAGAGAGAGGGAAGTTACAAGTACAGTTTGAAAACACCTTTTTGAAATCAGAAGTTTAAAAACCTCATCTCAATCTCTCTCTCTCTCTACAAGCAAAAACCCTAACTTTCCAAAAAACTCAAACAACCATATTCAGTGCAAAGAAGTCAATGGCAGCCTCAAATGTCATCTCTGGTTGCAGACTCTGTTTTGATGAGTTCAAGACAGCCGATCCTAAATTTCTCAAAACTCTGTCTCTGATAAAGAAAGTTGGTCTTGAAGAGGCTCTGGGTACGAGCACATGGATCTACCCTAAGCTGATAAAGGAATTCTATAGAAATGGTGCGTTCGAAAATGACATCATCACTACGAGGGGTCAGGGACATGGAAATCAAGCTCAGGGCTGAGGACATAAATCTAGCCCTAGGTTTCAAATCGAAAGGGTTTCTGTTCATAGATGGCATCGATTTCCATGAAGGACTTAAGAGAATGCACCACAAGAAGTTTCCCACTGTCAAAGGATACAAGAAGAAAGAGTTCCCTCAAAGGTATGAATTCTTGGCAGATATTATTGGGAAATGCATATGCTGCAAGAGCTTCGGCCATGATTCTGTAAATGAAGTACAACTCAAGCTCATGACAGCCATAAGTTGTGGCATTCAACTCAACTATAGAGCTCTACTACTTGACTGGATTGGGAAATGGATCCAAAGCTCAAAGAAATCAAAGAGCTCTGGAAAGATGCTCTACGGGCGATTCATTAGCATCATCCTATAGTCTGCTTTGGGAGATAAAATTGGTGATGATGAAGGCGAATCCATAAATACAAACAGAAGAATGACTCAGCAGCTGTTCGAGAACTGGAAAAGGAATCTAGCAGAGAATGTGAGAATGATGTCTGAGTCCAGTGGAAGGACTGGAGATGCAAAGGAATTAGGGATTCCAGGAAAAATATTTGTTGTCAAGGAAACTGAAGAAGAAGAGGAAGAGATCAACAAAGAAGAACCCATTGCTTTAGTCAGAAAAAGCAAGGGCGGGAGAAAGCTGAAGGCTCCAATAACAGAGGAACCCCAGGGGTCAACCACTGATGCACCTCAAGAATGTTCTAACATTGAAACTCTGAGGATCTTGAGAAGGAAAGAAAGGCAGGCTGAGGCAGATGAAAATAGAGCTACCATCTCTCAGCTGCTGAAGAAGAGTAAACACAGTCACAAATCCAAGAGGCCCTCTATCTCTTAGATCGTAGAGTCCCTACCGATCGTAGAGACCAGACATGACAACTCTCCCCAAGAAGTTACTGCAACAGACTCTCAGTCTGATCGACCAATAAGAGCTGAAGTTGGAGAAAGTCCTAAGACTATGGCTCAGCCCAGGAAACCAAGAAGGAAACTGGTCAAAAAGTACATTCTTGTTAATAGAGAAGTACTTAAAGAAGAAGACAAAAAGATAGTCACTGAGAAGGAGCTATCTGAGGCAAGACAAGAGGACAGAGCTCCAGCTGAGGGGGAGCTACCTAAAATTCTCACTTTAGAGAGTGCTCCAGCTGAGGGGGAGCCATTCGAAATACAAATATATGATCATGTTGAGGGGGAGCCTCATGATATCCCTATGACAGAAGAAGTTTCTCCTAAAGAAAATGAAAGAGCCCCTGAGCAAGAAAGTCAAAAAAGAGGTAATTGATGTAGTGGAAACTTCCAAAGAAGACAGTGAAGAAGAATATGATGAAATAGAAATCATAGTTGTGGGCTATGATGGGTATAAGAGAGCCAATTACAATCAGTTATTCTCCTATCTACCCATGATGCCTTTCCATAGAGCTCAAATTCTCAACTGTTGGGATCACATGTTCTGGAGTTTCAAAGCATATCCAGCAATCTCAGTTCTAGCTCATGGATTTCCAGGCAACTTCAACTTTGCCAAAAAGCTGATCACAAATGGCCCCTCTTTAAAGAATGGGCATGAGGTAAAATCTATCCCAATCTCTTTCAGAAGTAGTCAATGTCCACCATCATTCTTCAACCAATTCTATGAACTGCCTAGATGGTTGGAAGTAATTCTACATCCACTTAATCAATTCCCAGTTACAAAATCCCAACATTTTGTAACTGATGAACCAAATTTGCCCAACTTTACTTTAATCCAATATCTTATCATCTCTACGATTACTTACTCAAGCTCAATCGTAGAGTCACACGCTCAAATCGTAGAGTCACCTCCTCATGAAGCCCCAACACCAGCCCCTCCATCAAATATTCCTTCCTCGTCCTCAAATGAATATTTCAACCTTAATCTTGCTCTCTACAACCTGCAAGATCAATACATAAGGGCCCCTCCTCCACACAGTCCGCAACTCATTGAACTCATTTCAGATCTGCCTACCAAAACTGAGTTGTTAGAAGCGTCCAAGAAAATGACCAAGGACATAGAAGACAGTCTTGAAGATCACACTGAACTCGTTCAAATGAGACTGACGAATATGATCAATGCTGCCAATGCTCTCCCAGGCACTCTAAGTTCTGAGCTCACGAAGAGACTTAGGGAAATCATAAAAGAGATGCTTCAGAGCATAAATGACCGCGATCAGATCCATTTCCAAGCTGCTAAAAGACATAGGGATGTTGTTCTGATCTTATAAAAGACTCAGGAATCTCAGAACAACCTTATGATGAACATCATCACAAGTCTACAAACTGCATTGAAAGAATTTCAAGAATTCTCCATGGGCCAAATGAAGCAGACCGATAATATTCTGGCCATCCTCCAACAAAGGAAAGCTCGATCTGATGCTCTTATTAAAGAGAACTGTGAAGATATTGCTCAACCCCAAAGTCAACTCAACGAGCTTGTTCAAGGCATGACTCACCTATCCAAAGACATTCGAACCCTTGATACAGACATAAAGGGGGAGAATAAAGGGAGAGGAGATCAAGGCAAGGGCAGAGGCAGAGGCACATTCTTAGCTAATTCATCAAGAAGTCCTCCTCCAAGGCACCATCAGACTCCACAATCTGGCCAACACATTCAACGATCTGATCAGCAACCAATTATCATGGCTCAGCCATTGAGGAGTCAAAAGCCTACTCCCAGCTCACAAGAAGTGACCACCACAGGCCTAAAAATGCCAATTAGAGATCCTGCATTCATGAATAGGCATGATCACAATGAAAGACTAAGTTAAAATGAGCTGGAAGAAATAGCAGGGAGAGATGAAGCAAGAAGGAAAAGAAGAGCTAAGGATTATGCCAATCCTCTACGAAGAAAAAGGCCGAAGAAATAGAGATAAGTTAAAATTTAAACTCCTATTTGATGTAATTGAACTTAAATGTAATATCTATCTTCAAACATCAATAAATTCATGCTTATTCTCTAGAAATTTCAGTTGCTAACTGAAATATTAAGTCATATTTACTTTCTAGCAATTGCATCTAGAAATTGATAATAATGGCACAAATCTCCTTGGTTATGTCAACATCAAATAGGGGGAGATTGTTGGGAAACTTCATAGTTTGATTTGATGTATAAAGTAAATGCTCGTGATTTTGTGTAAAGTCCTTCAAGGAATATATGTACAAGGACTTAGTGATAGATCAAATCTGTTAAGTTGATCTAAGCTTTTAATGTTTATCATTCTGTAAATGAATGTGTTGATGAGGAGATCAAAGATGTTAGGTTGATCTATGTCTTGAGATGTAATAGATAGGCTTCAACAAAATCGTAGTCTATTGAGCTGATCGAGAGGTTGCAGAAACCAAGGCAGAATCGTAGAGCATCGAGGATCGTAGTCTGTCTGCCTTCAAGGGCCTCTCCGGAAATCGTAGAGTGGTCCAAACGTTTGCCGAGCCAACTCAGAGATCGTAGTGTGTGCTCAAAAATGTAGAGTCTTCAAGACAAGCAAGTGAAGATCGTATTGTACCAAGCTCTTAAGAGAAATCGTAGTGCTCTTGTTTGCTAAGTAACGAATCAAGCATCAAGGTGGCAAGACACCACAATCAGAATCGTAGAGCATCACATGTCTATGTCAGAAGCATCGAACCTTGTACATTTGTTTAAAGATAAATCCCAACAAATGTGGAATAGGTTATAAACGTTGAAGTCTTCGCCAGTCCCAATGATACAGAAGATATCTTTAGTATACAATATAGAAACGTATTGAAGAAGCTAAGGAAAGTACCATGGGATAGCGTAAAACATCTTTTCAGATGTTAGGTGAGATGGCAGTCTGCTGTGTCAGTTGGCCAGAATACTTATTAGAAGATGTGCAGAAAAGTCTCCATCAAAGTTTCAGAAATGTCAAACGCATTTAATGCTTCAACAGATATCTTCAACGGATACATTTTAAGGATCACATATATGCAAAACATCTGCAGATGAAAGAGTAAACAAGTATTGAACAAAACGCTGAAGAACACTCAACGCTAAACTCTCAACTCTGCGATCTGAAAAAGAAAAAGCTTGCTCAGCTACTCAGTTCTTTCGAACAAGAGCTTAACGGCAACTGAGTAGCACCAATCAAGAACTCATCAACTATCACTCAAGTAAAGTAAGAAGTTCCAAGTCAGAAGGACTTGAAGAATTCTAAATGAACTATGAAGAACCAAGTCTGCTGGACTTGAAGAGTTCAAAAGTGAACTAAGAAGTGCCTAGACTGCTGGTCTAGAATGAATTTGTGAGATTTAGAAAGTGTAAAAGATATCCTTAGTGGATTTCCTACTCAAGGAGTAGAAGAGTGGATTAGGAGCTTTAAGTGCTCTGAACCACTTAAAACTGTTGTGTCTATTACTTTCTTGCCATAACTGCTATAACTGTTATAACTACCTCACTCTCATTAACTCACCATATCTAAGAGGGAGTTCAAACAAATCTTAATTCCGCTGTGTTTGAATCAATAACAAAACTAACAAAGTATTTAAGAAAGAAATTTAAAATATCTATTCAACCCCCACCCCCCCACCCTTTTAGATAACTATTGTGCCTCAGGGAACTAACAGATTAGTCGTTGAAGCTGGATGATGCGGTATGGGCTTATAGGACTGCTTACAAAACACCGTTAGGTATGTCGCCATTTCAGCTTATGTATGGAAAGGCTTGTCACCTTCCTATGGAGCTCGAACACAAGGCCTATTGGGCAATCAAGAAGCTGAATTTCAACTTGAAGGCTGCGGGAGAGAAACTCCTACTCCAACTCAATGAGTTGGACAAATTTAGATTATAGGCCTATGAAAATTCTAAATTGTACAAAGAAAAGGTAAAAAAGGTGGCACAATCACAGGATTATGGAAAGGATATTTGAGCCTAGGAAAGCAGTGTTGTTATTTAATTCCAGACTTAAACTCTTCCCAGGGAAGCTTAAGTCAAGGTGGTCAGGGCCTTTTACTGTGAAAACTGTATATCCACATGGTGCAATAGAAATTTTTGACAAGTGCCCAGACAAGCCCTTCAAGGTCAATGGGCAGCGCCTGAAGCATTACTATGGTGGTGAGATTGACAGGCAGAAGGTCGCCTCAATTCTTTCTACAACTTGATCAAAGTAGAGATAGTCGAGCTAGTGGACTATAAACTAGCGCTCGATGGGAGACACCCCATTATCTCTCTTCTCTCCTCCTATTTAATTCTATTTGCATCATCTCTCTTTTTCCATCATGTTTAATCTATTTGCATTATATCATCTCTCTCTACTTTTTAATTCTTAAGATGCATATATCTCTACTTCTTACTACTGTTTAATTTTGATGACGTATGTTTAATTCTTGTGATTATAAAAAACAATTGACACAAATTTTGATAGAGCTTAATGCACATATCCTTTTTAATAGAAATTACATATAGAGCATTTTTGGATATACAATCATACATACATGTTTTATAGTTCAAATTTTGATTTGGGAATTGGTATATCTCATTTTTGTGAATGCTTGGTATGCAGGTTTGATAGCTAGTAGAAAGTTATTATTGGTTCCTTCTTAAGTTCAAATTAGTTTTAGTTTTGGAGTGCAGGAGGCGCGACTGCCGCCAGCATTCGGGCTCAAATACGCTGATCGCTGCCAGTTTTAGATTACTCGGATCCTCGCCATACCACCGTGCCACCATAAAGCAACCTCAGCGTGCAGCTGCCAAGGTCAACATACGCACGCAAATGATCAGTACGATTTCATGGCACCTGCCGCCGAAGTCCTGATCGATCCGATAATGAAGATTTAAAAACATGACCCATCCCACTTCCTTATATCAGTTACAACCTCCTCTCCAGTTGTGTGCCTACACTTCCTCTCCCACAACAAGCTGAAACCTCTTCCCCTTCTCTTCTCCACTCAGTTTCAACACTCACACTCTTACCCCACCACGATTCCTACTCATTTGGTCTCCTTTCCTACTCAACCTCTTCTACATATCACCCATTCAATTACCTAGGGTTTGTTCAGCGTAATTAAAAATAATAAGTTTGGGGGGTTTTCTCAGAGATTAAAGTTTGTTCAGAGCATACAAGGGCAGAGTTAAGGTTTTCCAGTTGGAGTATATAGAGTGCAGTCAAGTTTTCCTCTTCTCACATCAATTAGGGCTTTTCTTCATCAATCTCCATGGGTCCAAAATGCGCACGTTCCCACACCCCTGAGTCCTCCTCTTCCAGCAGTAAAGATGAAGACATAGTCGACCTTACAAAATTTGTCAGTTTAGAGGCTAAAACGAAGTACTATAGAATTGTCTCCAAAACATTCGTGAATGAAAGAGGCTTCAAGCCTGGGAAATAGGATGGTCAGTTATGGGATATGATTCGGGAAAGGTGCTGAATAGGAGTTGTTTCTAGCCCAATGCATGTGCCAATAGCCATTGTACGTGAGTTTTATGCAAATGCTAAGGAAACAATGAGTGGGATTTCTTTTGTTAGAGGCGTGCAAGTGGACTATCGCCCACGGGCGATTAGGGGGGTCTTCAATTTGCCTAACCCACTGACTGGTTGTGCCAATTGAGTGGAGGCTGCAAGGTTCGAGATAGACTTGGACAGGGTTATTGCAGACTTATGTGTGCCTGGTACTAGATGAAACTACAAACAGGGCACGAACCAGCCATAGAACCTGTTTATCTGTGCCAAGTTGATGCCTTCTTGGATGTGGGCTATTATATTGTGGGGAATCATTACGGGGAAGTACATCGACGTGGGCCACCTCCTCCACCAAAACATGCTCCGTTACATGAGGGGGAGCACCACAAGCAGCATCCCACACGCCTCAGTCATAGCCCATCTATGTACAAAAGATGGAGTTACTTGGGAAGATGAGCAGCTGCAGATGCTGAGTCAAGACATTACCCATGCCACTATTTTGAAATTTGAGGACTGGGCAGGAGGCACACCACACCAGAGGGGAAAGGGTTTTATTCTTCCAGCAACATCTTCGGTGCCGTCTCTGTAGCCAACCGAGGCAGCCACCTCCCCTCAAGCCACTTTAGAGGTTGATGATCGCAGGCTAAGGCGACTGGAGAGGAAAGTGGACGCCCTACATGATAACTTTTTGGTATTCACTAATGGGTTGTCTAGATCATTGGCCAAAGCCTTGGCGCAACAAGGGACAATGTTAGAGTGGCCTATATTCGGTTTATTTGTGCCTTATCCACCGCCAGATTGACCACCCGAGGAGGGTGGCCATGCCGACACTTAGGGGAGTTTTTCTTTTCCCTTTACATTCATTCATTGGGGACAATGAATATGCTAAGTTTGGGGGTATTGGGTAATTGGTAGTGTAGAGCATGCATGTAATATAATTACATCATTTATCCATGTTTAGTATAGTTATTGCATGTTAGCAGTATTAGTTTAATTTTGCAGTAAATTTTTTCTTTTTGTTGCTTATTAGCTGTTTAAGTTTAGTTGTTTAGTTGCATAACATTTCATAATCCCAAATATCTAGTTAGTTGAATTCTAATTTGGCCAATGATGAATTAAGAAATTTGATGGATTCTTGAACTAGGTTGATATTTTGAGCTGAGTTATACTGTTATACATGACATGATTTATGCCTGTTGTTTAGATGCTACCGGGTAGCACGTCAGTGTTCATGTGTTCTTGTTGGTTAAGATTAGCTTGTTTATCTACTGAGATAAAAACTCTATTTTAAAGATAGAATTGTGTAGGAAGTGGGCATTGATTATGAAAACACTGAAACTTAAGCTTTGGGAACGAATGGGTATGCTTGCTATAAAAAAAAGAAAAGAAAAAGAAGTAAAAAGAAAAGAAAAGTAAAAAAAATAATATAAAATGAATAACTACCATGGCTAGTCTTATTTTGGGGCCTTTGTTACTTGAGCAAGTACGCCCAAGGGGATTGTCTTTACACCTAGCGCCCTAAGGTCTTTATGGTCTGGGAGTCGTTGGTTGAAAACTCTCTAAGGGGTAGCACTGTTAGCCTAATGGAATGAGGCATTGCACAGTCATGGGAAATAGAAAAAAAATCAATAAACACCACGAGAAAGTGTGAAAATCGCCCTCGTGAGTAAATATAAATTAGATTAAACCCATTGTTGAACCTTAGCTTGTATTGATGTGTTGGAGTAGTTGTTATTTCATTTGCAGGCATAATTCTTGATTTAAACCTCAGTTTTCATTCTTAAGCAGTATAACATGTGTAATCCTTGCCTTTGTCAAGCTTATTTGTGAACACATCACACACACACACAGTATCTTTATAGCAGGTGTGCATTATCTAATTGTATGTCATTATGCATGTAGCTTAATTTGATATTTTGTTCTTGAATCTGGATATTTCTCTGAGGCATATCTTATTGGAATTCTAGCATAACTAGAAATCTTGGGACTCACTTGCATGATAGTGTAATTGCATAGCATGTAGTCTGTATTTCTTATTCGTATTTGTGTTTATTGCTTGAGGGCAAGCAATAGTTCAAGTTTGGGGGTATTTGATAAGTAGGTTTTAGACCTATTTATTAGCTACCAACTTACTGGAATTTTGCTCAATTTAAGTACTTTTAGTATTGTTTTATTGTGTTTTTATGTTTATTTTGTAGTTTACATAGAGGAAACTCCTAAGGTATGGAAATGGCATGGCATGACATGCTATGGCATAACAATGGCTAGGATGAAAAAGGTAGCTGAGCTCAAGCACTGGAAAAGGGTCTTTGAAGTGGTAAGGTGAAGAAGAAATGTGACGCCCCCAAAATAGGTATACACGACCCATTCTGAGTCGCCAGATATCACACTATAAAAATCAAATACAAACTTCATGTATACAACTGTTGAACTGTTGTATAGAATACGACCACAGTTAAGCTGTGAGTTTTAATACAATATTGTCTCGTAGACAGTATCCAAACTCAAATTGTTACAATGCCATATAAAATACAACAGCAAAAATTTTAAGACCCCAAAGAAGAACGAGAAGATTACTATCATATTCATTCTAATGAGGTGCACTTTTGACGCTTTCAAAGTCGTGTTCTCATCACCCTATTTTTGTTCGCCAAAATCAATTATTAAGTGACGATATAAAAATACACACACATCTTAGGTCCTCAATACAATTATCTCGCACATGTCATGTCGCTTTTATAATGTATTGAGAAACTTCGACAGTCTCGGACCATCACACTATTTCCCTGTTATCCCCGCTCGACCCAGCTACACTCTTCTTACCTGAAAGGAATTATGAAGCAAAAAGGGTGAGCACAACTAGCCCAGTAAAGAATATCATGACTAAAGATAATTAAATTATCAATATCTTTCATCAATAATAAATCAGAGATTTAGAACATATGGTAGATGATAAAACTTTTCAACCATAATTGCAACGGAACGAGCAATCCATTAGAAGAGTCAAATAGACCATCAGATCTATTATCTTCTCTATGTTAAAAGTCCACCGATAATGTTTTATCCCTGTAACATCAATCAACAATTCCTGTCCATAATCATATGAATAACTCATAATCATAATCGTGGTTCTAAATTCCTCTTCGCACCCAGGACGAAGATAATTTTCATCACCTATCTTTACCTGAAATATCAAAAATCATGGTTATACCAAATCACAATTTCTGCTCATAATCATACTAATTAAATCATCTTTGCACTACGACCAAAGATATTCATTATTATCACATCTATAAATTAATATTTCATTGCTGAGACTCAGCTTAATAAATAATCCACATCATCGAATCACCCCTGCACTACGGCCAAGGATATTCGTTATCCATGAATTATCCATGCACTACGGCCAAGGATATTCATTATTATCACATCCATGAATTAATATTTCATTGCTGAGACTCAGCTCAATAATTAATCCACATCATCAATTCATCCCTGCACTATAGGCCAAGGATATTCTTTTAGTATCACAACCACGAATTATCCATGCACTACGGGCCAAAGATAATCGTGTTTTCATCAACGGTCCTGATCATGCCATAAAATAATTCATCTTTGCACACTTGGCCGAAGAGAATCCATAGCCATAATCATATCAAAAACTTTCCATCAATGCATTACGGGCCAATGAGGACTTTTTTCACATCATTTGTAACATTACGGTCATGATTATACCGAATAATCTCTGGTCATAATCATACCAAGTCCATCTATGCACTACAGGCCACAGATGACTTTCAACATAATTTAAGTATGAGGATGATGACAATATTATAAGCATTACTCAAACGAAATCAAGGATAAATATTAAAGACTTTAAATTTATCCAAGTATTATCAATCACTTAATAAAATCATAATCTAACATTGTTAATATTATAACAATATTTTAATCACTTCTTAAACTTATAAACAATTTAATTTAATTGAATACACTTTACCAAATAATACATTTAATCATTCAAAAATGCCATACTCATAAGATTTCATCACCAATGATCAAATCACTCATCAAAAATCTGCATATACCTTATATAGGATTTTCAAGCCATAAAATCTTATTTACCAATTTTTCAACTTCACATAACATATTTAATTCATATGTTCGTAACTAAACCATTTTCATGAAAAATATCAAATCAGTCCCAAAAATTATTCTTTTCTGGGATTTATCAGAATATAGTCTCATATTGAACATATATTTTTCTCGGAATTTTTAAAATTCATTTACTATTTTTCAAAAATCAATTTCTAATTAATTCCTTAAAAATTAGCTACCTCAAGGTTAACTCCAAAAATTCCCAAATCTTGGCAGGATCTTGCACATGTTAACGTGAGCTTCCAGTTTAAATTTCATGGTCATCGGAGTTATAGAACTCCGGTTATAGCATTTTTCGTCTGAAAAAACTAAATATTGAAATAGTCATAACTTGCTCATTTTAAGTCGGAATGAGCTCATTTTTGAACAGGAGGTACTTTATACCATATATTTTCATGTCCCAAAAGGCCGAAATTTTTCTCATAATTTAAGTGGCCGAAAATGCCCTTTTAAAATTTTGGACAGTAGCCTTTTTGGAAATTTTAGTTTTTGACTCCTTTGCTAAAATCAGTCCACATGAAAATCTACAACACCTTTTCCAGTGATTCCACTCGGATAAGTTAGGAAACTCATAGATCTAACTCTAGAACTTGACCACACTCAAAAATTCAAAATATAATAGGAGATATAGTCAATTAAATTTTATGTTCCATTTTAACCAAAATCTGATTTTTCAACCCTTTGTGATTTCTAAGAAACTTTCATGTTTTCACATAATAACCAACATAACTCATCATAATACTTACTAATACCACATGTACCCATGATTTTCATCAGTCCAATGCTTTTATTATGACTTTCATCATAATCCTTGTAAACAGATCATTTCCACAATTTAATAAGGAATGAATATAAAGGATCATTCACCATGCATGTGGTAATCCACATAGACAGGTTATTTCAACAGAATAATAAAGAATGGAATAACAGAAGAATTCACCATGCATACGATAGACCGCACATACAGGTTATTCTCGATAGAATAATAAATAATGGAACCAAGTCCGACGTAAACACACAGATAGGATATTCCGACAGAATAATAAAGAATGGAATAACAACAGAAATCACCATGCATGCGATAGACCGCGCAGACATTGTGTTATTCCAATAGAATAATAATTAATGGAACCGGTCGTCAATAATACACACCGGCGGTGATATTCCAACGTAATGATAAAGAATGGAATAACAATGAAAATCACCATGCATGCGATAGATCAAGATGCATGTGTTATTCCAATGTAATAATAAATAATGGAACCAGTCCCACAGAAATGCATGTAGACAGGATATTCCGGCTGAATAATAATGAACGGAATAATAGAAGAATTTCACCACGTATGCGGTCATTGCATAAACAAAGTTATTCCAACATAATAATAAAGAATGGAATAATGTAAGAATTTCACCATGTATGCGGTATTGGCATAACAAAGTTATTCCAATGTAATAATAAAGAATGGAATAAAAGAAGTTCTCTTCATGAATAAGAAAGAAATAATACCCCTTACGAGTATAACAAATAATATCCCTTACCTTTGAAAGAAGAGTACGTACTCCAACTGGTAAGGCGAGGATATACTCGAAAAAAACTTGCACTATGCTCAAAGCTTTCTTAAATTCTAAAGAAATACGCTCAAGATTATAGAAGAAGAGCTCTCTCTATAGTTTCTCTCTCTAGAGTTTCAGTGAATTCGTAAGAAATAATGAAGGAATGGGCTTCTATTTATAGAAGAATGGATCGTGCATAAGTAACTAATTCATGAACTATTCCAGATTGATTTACTTTTAATCGGACGGTCCCATATTTAAAGCAAAATCTTTTAAATAAAATATAATATATTCTATTTATAATCTAATAAAATGAATAACTTTATAAAAGTATTCTATTTTATATAAAAAGATTTTACTATGCAAAATACTATGCAGGCACTATACAACCCTATGCATAATAAAATATAATATATTCTATTTATAAAATAACTTTATAAAAGTATTCTGTTTTATATGAAAAGATTTTACTATGCAAAACACTGTGCACAATAGAATATAATATATTCTATTTATTGAATAATTTTATAAAAGTATTTTGTTTGATATAAAAAGCTTTTCTGTTTTATTACATTAATAATACTAATAAAACAAAGCTGAGTGACTTATCACGTAAGCATTAATAATTAATACTGTGTGCTATTATGCAACCACGCGTATTACTGTACTTTTACTACCGAGTAGTTCAACAGTTTTAAAGGTAAAACTTCCGCCATTATTTTCATAAAAATATTTTTATCGTTTTCTCAATCCGAAAATAATTCCGTTGTGGGGTCCACCAATGATTGTACCGTCGTACGGATATTCCCAGACAAAAGGAATATTCCCCGACACAACGAATATTTTATATCAACTTGCTTACTTTGAAAAATTTTCACATATTACCCTTAACTTTAAACTTTTATCAATTTAACTATTTACCAAAATAGAAAAATTGAATACTTTTATTTCATAAAATTCGGGGTCTCACAAGAAGAAGTGAAGAAATGAAGAAGAATTACCAAGATGCAAGATCACAACAAAGAAAACACCAAAGAGTGCAGTCACGCGAATCACCAAGCATTACACCCCATGTAACACGGGGACTCAACGCGCCCGCGCCAGGATAAGAGCAGACATCAAGAAGTGCCAGCGCGCCCGCGCCTGATGAGTGGGATTTATACCCGCGAATCAGATACTTTATGACTTAAATAGTTGCCTAATCTCGTAGATTTTATATATCTTTATATAATTATAGTGTTATTATGCTTACCTGATGCAATGCAGGGCTTATTAGGTCTTTACCAAGCTTTCAGGGACAAAACGGCCATTTTGCATATAGGCCGTAGGCCACAGCCAGCAAAGCTAGCTTCATACTATTTCATGAAGTAATACCACCTTCGTCTCATCGATGTCACCTTGCAATCGTAAGCGCTTCTCGATACTACTTGGGCTCGTCTTTGCACGTAGCTCCGATCTTTATGGATGACTTGGCGTCGCGCCACTTGTTGTTATTGCCCATGGCCAAGAAATTCGAGCTCCGGTGCCCAGGCAGAGAAGGCTTGATTTTGACCTTGCAAAAGAGAAAAATAAATATATAAAAGGAAAGGAAGCCTCTGCAGAAGAGGGATCTCATATCTGAGATATTAGAGAATAGAGTAGCTTAGCATAGTATAGTTTTTCCTCTTTTAATTTCTCTCTCTAATTCTTAGATAAATGTCTATAAATATAGATTAGGTAGATTAGGGAGAAGTCTGGATTTCCTTGGAGCATCAAGAGCAGTGAGCTACACGGATTGAAAAGCTTGGGAGGAGCGAAATGATTGGAGACTGAAGGGCTTTGACACAGTTTATTCTTATCCATTTATTTTCTCTGATTTTGTAATCCATAAATGTTGTCTTTATTGCTACTTATATTTTGTTCAATAGCTATGAACTGAATATTTGCTCTAAGGTTATAATGGAACCCTTTGTTATTTAAATCGATTGTCTTATCTCTTTGGTTGACACCATATGATTTGGTTTAATATATTTATGCTTAATGATTCTCGCTAAGACATTAGTGATGATTTTGGTAATTTACATGATATTGAAAGAAGGATTGTAGATTTACACCGTAATATATTGGCATGTGATTATGGGTTTCGACTGCATAAGTTATGCATAGAATAGACATATATTTGTGCGCCACGTGCGACCTATTTGAGAACTTATGCTTAAATCCTTATTATGATCAATTCGCATAGACATGTGTAGGGTTGTATCTAGCTTGGACGTTCTTTTCTGTTCTATTCCCTTTTGGGTGGATCTGGAAAGGATATGTTTGTGCATACCTCGACAGAGGTGTATAAGCACCTGTGTGTTCTCGGTCGACAAATTATCATGACCATTAAGACCAAAGAGAGAAGGGTAGGAAGTTTAATGAAACATAGCACGCCAGGTGTTCGACAGAATGCCTGTGTGGGGTGAAGTTGTAATCTTAGCTTGTAATTCCTTCGATTACCATTCGTTATCCATTTACTTTCTTTGATAATTAGTTATACTTAGATTAATCACACTTCCATTTATTGTTGTTCGAATAAGACTTTAGCGATACAAAGTCAGTATTTGGTAAATATTAGTGATAGTTCCTCATGGGTTCAACACTTTCCTTATCATTGTATTACTTGTTAGACCGCGTATACTTGCGTGTGTTTAGTGATCGGTTTTCCGACCAACAAGTTTTTGGCGCCGCTGCCGGGGAACTATTATTCTAATATTGTCCAATATTGATTTAAATCAATATAGTCTTAATTTGAACATATATATATTTCTTTTATTTGTTTGATCTTCCTTTTTGTTTTTAAGTTTACAGATTATGGACGATCATTGTTATTAATGGCCTTATGAGAGGACGACACAACCAAGCTCGGAAGAAGGACTCGAGCAATTGCAAGTTCAAATTGCAAATGTCTTGAGGTTTTCTGACAATCTTGAGTGTCAGTCCACTCAAAATGCCTACTGTCAGGAATGAGCTGACATTGAACCGATCTCCTATCATCCAAACTGTCAGGGTTATCCAAACTCTTGGGACTACAGTCAAGAGCAATATCAAGATCCGAATTACTCCTATCCAAATCAGTTTGACTATCATTCTTCGCTGCAATATGAGGTGACACCTCGACCCAATGAGAGCTTGTCTGAGTACTCAACACGAGAAGTAGAGAACTGGCTTGGAGAGCTTCTCACCAACTTTATTGAGAGAAATGAGGTTCGGATGGCAAGCCAAGAAGCCGCATTGTAAAGCCTTGAAAATCAATTGGGGCAACTCGTCAATGCCATCACAAATCCACCGCAAGGCAATCTACCGGTCATAATTGATCTCGACGATGAAAATGTAGAGCAATGCATGGTGGATACGCAAGGAGAAGGCGATAAATCTTGTACAGTTATTGAGGGTGACGTCATGGTGCAAACTATCCAACCGGTGGAGTCTGAAGTTGGAAAAAAAAGGATAAATAGTGGTTGTATAGTCACGATTGATCAACAACCAGAAACCAGGCTCACGACTGTGGAAACCCTGGAGGGCCCACTAGAGCACAAAGAACGCTTTCAAATTGATGAACAAGGGGAATTAGTGGATAATTCCAATGGTGAAAGATTCTTCGTGCCGATGGATGAAGACAAGAGGAATGGCCAGTCATCCATGTTTGCCAAAAATTTAGAGGAATTAACGAATAGGCGGCATAAAATGGTCATTTTTGCTTATGAGCCGGATTGAGCGACATCGGTATAGTCAAGATGACGACTTTAAAAAAAGCGCCTGGTGGGGAGGCACCCCCATCTCAGTATCAATTTTGTTTACTTATGTCTAGTTATTACTGCATCTTTTCTCCTTACTTTGTTATCATTGCTGCCAGTTTAATTGTAATGCATTGTCGTATCTGGTGTGCATGATTTTGCGATAATTAGGATGCAGGCAGCATGTTTATTTAGTATGTTGTTAGTGTATATCTTAGTTAGAAATAAGGGGTATCTATCTTGAATGATATCTGGAGTAAGGTATGTTAGCTAATACATGGTTTATGCGCAGAAAAAACTCAGATATAACACTGGTACTGCAGTGCCAACTTATGCATTGGACTTCGCGCCGCAGCGCCATGTTCAAATTCCAGAATTGTACTCTCGCGCCACAGTGCCAAGGAACAAAGCCAGGTCGCACCGCGGTGCCACCAATGAGCCTTGCCCACTGCAAACTCACGCTTCAGCGCCATCAAGCAGCCCAACACTCGCGCCGCAGCACCAAAAGTTAGCACAACCTACTGTTAAGTGGCACCGCAGCGCCACCCAACAAAGAAAATCTCACGCCGCGGCGCCAGCAACGAATTTTGGGTTTTAAAAGGCAGTTTTAATCCATCAGTTAGGCCACTCCTTCCATTTCTCTCGGTAGCACACAAGCAACCCAAGCAACCCAAAACCAAAAGTCCGTATTTCTCCCACCCCTAGCCTTCGATTGATTCTACGTACAAGAAAGAAATTCTTACATCCTTCCAAAAAGCCCCAAGCTAGTGCACGCAGACAAAGGGGGCAGAATCAAACTAGGGTTTGAATCTCAAGGTATTTTTGTTGGATTTCAGTCAAACAAAAAGATTTTTGGTTTAATTGTGGTATTTGTGAAATTCTTATTTTCTGTTTGTGTGATTTCCACTAGAGGAAATCTGGTTAGAGCTTCAACAAACTTAGGGTTGTCCTAGTTGGTTTTACAGAACGCACACAAAGTGCTCGATAAATTGTCTAAACCAAATAGTTGACTGAATTGGGCTGTTTTGACATTGGCAATTGTTGGGGTTTATTTGGCCTAAGTTTGGGGGAATTTTGGCACTGCTTAGGGACTATTTTTGAACCACACCAACTGAGATTTCTAACATGGCACAAAAGAGGCAACGCCTTAGTACGGGAGGATCATCGTCCGCAGCACCACCAACGGCTTGGGACAACACCAAGTTCATCAATGAGGAGGCCTAGAAAAGGTACAAAAGCTCATTTGGCGCACGAAATTTAATTCCTGAGTGGGGGTTCAGGCCGGACAAAAAGGATGGTGAGCTAACAACCATGATACTTGAACGCAATTGGATCCACTTCACAAAACCACCTGGGTCAGCCATTGTATTTGTGGTTCAGGAGTTTTATGCGAACGCCAATCCCGAAGGTCCTGCTGTTGTCCAAGTTAGGGGGAAGTTAGTGGCTTTTGGAAGCCAAGCCATAAATGAACTATTCGCGGCACCCAACTATGAGGGCAGGGATTATATGCAGCCGGGACTCCGCAGCCATGACCTCGAGGATATCATTAGGAGGCTCTACATACTCGGGACTACGTGGAAGAAAAATGACTACACGTGTGAAAAGACCAATTTTCCTTCTTTAGCACTCAATCGCTACGGGAAGGCGTGGTTTAGCTTTATTTGTGCCAACATGATCCTGACCCATCATTTGAGTGACGTGACTAAGGATAGGGCGATTTTTCTATTCACCATTTTCACGGGTCTACATGTGGATATTGGAGTTCTTATTCACGACTCAATTCTGAAGGCAATCAAGAGCAACGTCACTGTAGGACTTCCATATCCATCATTAATCACCCGTTTGTGTAAGAAAGCAGGTATTTAGTGGGGACCAAAGGAGATAGCCTTGCCACCCATGGCAGTCATTGATCATCCGACCATCGCCGCTACTTTATGTGGGAAGAGGCAGAGTCTCATGTCAGAGGCGAAGGGTACGGGCCACCTATAGTGCCACCTCCAACAGCAGAGGCCGAGCCCTCGCAGCCTCCAGACGCAGGCCCAGCTGGGCAGGGGCTACTGGCAGACATCATGGCATCCCTCACCTTGCTGCATCAAAAGCACGACGCCGAGGCTCGGAGGCAGCAGAGGCACATTGCAGCAGTGGCGCAGAGGCAGGACATAGCTATGCAGTACCAAGCTTAGCTGGTGAACATGATGCAAAGCATCTACACCGATTATTATGGCAAGAACACTGAGTTCACACCATACCAGTTCCCAGAGCCTCCTGTCTTCCCACCATACCCTCCACCATCACCGCCCGCCAAAGATGATGAGGACGATGCTGATGCCGAGTGAGCGATCTTTAGGGAAGCCCTCTTGTATCGCTTGATCTATGTTTAGCAATAAGGGCATTGCTCACCTTAAGTTTGGGGGTGTTAGGGCTTATTATTTGTTTATTTTTGTCGAATGCCATGTTAGGTTGCATATTTAGTACTCTTTTATTTATTTGCAGTATTGTGGTGTAGTTGTTTTGAACTGCGGGATTATGTTTTAAATTGCTATTATTATGGATGCCATGAACTATTTTAGGTTATTATTTATTAATCCTTTGATTATACTTAGCATGTTTGTGGTTTATAGCCATCTTTTTGGGGCTTATACAGATTTATATGCTTGTGCCATGTTAATGGCCTTTTTACCCTATTTTGAGCTGCTATTTAGCAAGGGCGTTATACATTATTAATTTTAGATTGTGGCTGTGAAAAACGCCAAATGAGTATGTGTATCTTAGAGTCGTGTCAAGCATGTATGAACTAGGGGTCTGTTTAGTTGATAAGTTGAGACTGTTATTGATCCGTCCTTCTAACAAGCACCGATCAACTATATTAACTAGTTATTTTTCGAATTTAGTTCGCGTGTTTATTGCTTTGAGAATTTGTTCACTCTTATAAACTTTCATTTTTACAAACTTAGACATTTATATAGTTTTGGATCTTGGATTCGGGCATGTTGACAAATATATAAAAAAAAAGAGAATAAAAAGATTAGAAGATTGAATATCGAAAGTCTTGCGATGGGTCGAGATGGAGCGTAAAACTCACTCGCCCATAAACGCAGGACTGATATTGAGATGGAGCATAAAATGCACTCGCCTAATAATATTCGATTTTCGTAAAGTCTAATTGGGCTTATGTTGATTACGTGGCCTTTGCTGCCCGAGTTAATAGATTCATAGGGGTGTTCTACATCTAGTGCCCTAAAGTCATCTAACTTGGGAGTCACTCATCAAAAGCTCATGAATGGGTAGTTCTGATTAGCCTAAGGTAATTAAGGATTGTCCGAGTAAGATTTTACTTTCTTTATGCTAGAATCTTTTGATCATTTCCTGTACTTGTGTCTTATTCTTAATGCTTGTTGAATGTTTAAGTTACAGAGTTTTCATATTAGTATTAATAATCAACTGTGCGAACTTATTTGAGCTATGATTAGTTAGGACGGTTGGTCTTCACACACACACATAGCATGGATCGAATACAGTCTTATGCTTGAAATTGAATGAACCCTTACTTCTATATCTGTGTTTGCCCTGTTCTCTAGGAGTAGCGATCATTGAGATTTGTAGCCACGATGCTAGCATATAGTTTTATATTTCTTTCGCGTGTTAATTTACTACTGTTATTTTTGTGTTAGACAGTTTGCTCGAGGACAAGCAAAGACTTAAGTTTGGGGGTATTTGATGAGTGAGATTTATACCCGCAAATCGGATACTTTATGACTTAAATAGTTGTCTGATCTCGTAGATTTTATATAGCTTTATATAATTATAATGTTATTATGCTTAACTGATGCAATGCAGGGCATATTAGGTCTTTCCCAAGCTTTTAGGGACAAAACGATCATTTTGCATGTAGCCATGCCGTGGCGCCAAAGACTAGCCTACAGCATGTGCCGCGGCGCCACCTCCGTGTCCTGCTGATGTCACCTTGGCCGCAGTAGCTACTCGATACTACTTGGACTCTCGCGATGCAACATGAAGCTCCGGCTTTTAGGATGACGTAGGCCACAAATACCAATTTGTTAAGCTATTACTTGCATGGCAACATGCGAAGCTCCGGTGCTCCCCAGGCGGAAAGGCTTGATTTTGACCTAGCAAAGGAGAAAAACAGATATATAAAAGGAAAGGAAGCCTCTGCAGAAGAGGTGTGACGATTTGATTGTTTGAGTTATGATTCTAGGGACAGAATCCTTGTAAGGAGGGAAGGATGTAACAATCCAAGATTTTATTATTTGTAATTTAAAATATTTATGAAATTAAGTAAATATTTTATTTTATTGATGTGATTGTTGTTAGTAAATATTTATGAATTAATAAAATTCTAAATTAATGTAATTTATAATTTAGAGGATTGTAATATAACATGAGATGTTATATTGTTGTTTTGATTTAATAATTTAAGATGGTATGTTAAATTATTAAATAAAATTATAATGAGAATATAATTTTGTGATATTTGTTTAAGTGGAATATTTATTTAAATATAGTATGTGTAATTAATTTATATGATTAATGTTGGATACAAAAATCCAAATAAATAATATGTGATTATAAATCATAAACTAAATTGTTTATTAAAATAAATTAAGGAAGTTTAATTTAGTTTTTGCCAAACAAGGTTTAAAATATTAAAGTCTTTAAATTTTAAAGAGTTTTGCCAAACAAAACCTTATGGGTTTTGGATTTTGGATTTTTGAATGTTTAAATATTATAAATAAAATAAAACAAATAAAATAAAATATAAAATATATTTATAACAACTATACGTTTATTAGCTTGTAACCGATACTATTAAGTATGCCTATTATGGCTATATCAGTTTTTTTGTATTATTACGCATATCAGTTGGTTATTGGTTAAGCCTGAGAGTTTCAGAGAGAATTGAGAGAGGAGCTGAGAGAGAATAGAGAGAAAACCTAAGAGTTTTAAGCGATTTTCAGCGATTTTAGCAAGGATTACAAGCTAATTGAAGATATTTTCATAACCTTAGTATTACATATACATATATATGTTTTAATATGTTGTACGTCGTGTATTTTCTAGCCTCTATGAATTCAAATTCTCTTAAATTATTGTAAAACTGAGTTATTGCAAGTGTAAGTAATTGTAATGCTAGAGTTTTTGTTTAGATATGGAAATTGTATGCTAATTTTGTTTAAAAGTAAAAAAAATAATGACAGTGAATATTTTCTCATATGGCTTATGTAACTACCAATTTTGGTGGTCAATTCGTATGTTAAACTGTAAATTGGGTCTTGTTTATGCTAGTTCATTAAGAAACGAAGAAAACGTAGTTTGAACAGAGTGATTCAGTGTAAAATTGTAATCACAGTGATGATTTTTGTAAAAGATGTCAAAAATGGAGTTTTCATATGAAAATATAGAATTTGAGAAATTAAACTAGTTTAAGTTGTTGTTAAATTGTTCTAATTGGTTGAATATGTTGGCAAACATGTTTGTAATAGTTTTATACCAATTGTATGTGTTAATATTACTGTTTGGTGGGTGAAATTCGTGTTAGTTGGGCTAAAGTCGGCTATTGTTCATGCTTGCTCTCGGTTCTATTCGTAGAATCAAAGCAATTGCCACGGCAAGCGCTAAAAAAATCTGCAAACATTGCTACGGTCCCAGAAGCTATGTATGCGCAATTAAGCATTTACATTAATCGATCTCGAGGCAAGGGCTTCTTCATCGCTATGGACCGGATACCACTATAACTTGGTCTAAGGTTGTGTTAATGTAACAAACATTTAATGAGGAGGTTAAAACAGAATCATGTCATATCATTGATAATTACAAAGTTGTAAAGGATTAGTAAGTTACGAACGCGTTATGACTTAATGTATACAATGAATAGTGAATAAGTGTTTTGATGTTAACACTTGTGATTGCTGAAATGAACATAATAGGATATGGAAGGTGATTAATGTAAAATCAATGAATCCTAGGAAGACTTAAGCACTTGATTGAACTTCAAGTTCGATTAAGGAGAAATGTAGTATTGATTAATAAGAGTTGAAAATGTGATTTGGATGCTAAAAGTCTTATGTATGTGTTAGTAAGTTTTCAGATTTATGTTATGTGGTTTATTAATATGGTCAGACCTTAAACTAAAGGTTATAACTTAACTAAGAGGAGAAATGAATCTATGAGGTTAATTTATGTAGCTAATTGATGTGTTAATCCTAATAGTATGTGTAGGGCATTGGAGTACGTGAGTTGTAATTGTATAGCTTACGCAAGAGGCAAGTTCCCTAACCTTTGCTACTTTATTATTCAGCAAGGTTACTTTGCACTATCATGTTATACTTATGTAAGTTCTCTATCTCTAATCTCTAGTTGAACAATTTATTGTTGTGCAAGTTCTTTAACCCTCATTTATTGTTGAGCAAGTTAATTAATCTTTATTTATTTATTCCAAACGAGATTACTTTGGTCATTCAAAGTATGTAATTTTATTGTAAGAAATGTGTTTATTTAGCTACTAATAACTGTTGTTTGATCTTCGTTCTCCACTGTCATTGTACTATCTTACATTATTGTATCGAACTCTAAGTTGCCTAACAATTCTTTACCAATTCAACTAATCCTTAGTTGATGAATGTTCTAAACTCTAAATTACCCTTGAAGTCAACCCAAACCAAACTCCCTTTGGTTTGCTTATGTACTCACACAATTTTGAAAGCATGTTGTCGATGATAACATTTGTTTAATTTAGAAATTGTCAATACTCTAGCTCTTATTGATTCATCGATATACCTTGTTCATGAAAATATTATAATCAAATTCTTGAATAGTTATTGGTCCCTATCTAATTCAACCAGTACTTGGTTGATGAGCGTTCTAAAAATCTAGAATTCCTTTGAAGTTAATTCCCAACCAAACTTCCTTTGGTTCAGAACCTGATAATCTAAGCTGAGATGAACAACCCTATATTAGGGGATTATTTTAGAGCTATGCAATAGCGTTAAAATTTTTGTGCAATACATAGTACAAAGGGCTGATCACCTGGAGTACGGGATGATGGTCCATATAATCGTTTAGACTGTTAAAGGTTAAAGTAGAAACACCTGTTAACCTAGGACATAGATGATGATTATAGTCTTTTAGACTGTTAAAGGTTAAAGTAGAAATACTTGAAAACCTATAGTATAGTTCGTGGTCTTGTGACCCTCAGTGTATTCTTTGATGTTGATATCTATTGTTAACTTAAATGTTCATTATTCCTTTGAACTCATAGCTGTTGAATTAAAGTTTATTATTCCGGTGAGAATACTTTACCATTGAAAGCTCAATTAATTGTCATTCATAAAATGTTATTGTATATTATCCTTCTTGTGGGCAATTGTTTGCTCACTCTTGCACAAAACAATGCAGATGAAGTTAAGAAGTTTGAAGAGCTTTCTACAAGCAAGGGCAAGGACAAAGGACTTGATTAGACGACAACGTTTAATTTATCTTTTATTTATGGAGCTTATGTAATAGATTTAGTTGTGGTCATGTTTTAATTTTCTGCTGATGATTGTAATAAAGGTTAGATGGCATGGGATTTATTTAGATTATGTAACCCTTTAATGGGAGATTGATTGTTTAAACTTTTGAGTTTAATTATATCCTTTGTTTATGGGTAGTTAGTTATGATTTAATTGGACAGTGAACATCAAATCTGTGGGATTGAGGTGCCCGATTTTGGGGGTGTCAAAAGAAGGATCTCATATCTGAGATATCAGAGAATAGAGTAGCTTAGCATAGTATAGTTTTTCCCCTTTTAATTTCTCTCTCTAATTCTTAGATAAATGTCTGTAAATATAGATTAGGTAGATTAGGGAGAAGTCTGGATTTCCTTGGAGCATCAAGAGCAGTGAGCTACACGGATTGAAAAGCTTGAGAGGAGCGAAATGCTTGGAGATTGAAGGGCTTTGACACAGTTTATTCTTATCCATTTATTTTCTCTGATTTTGTAATCCATAAATGTTGTCTTTATTGCTACTTATATTTTGTTCAATAGCTATGAACTGAATTTGCTCTAAGGTTATAATGGAACCCTTTGTTATTTAAATCGATTGTCTTATCTCTTTGGTTGGCACCATATGATTTGGTTTAATATATTTATACTTAATGATTCTCGCTAAGACATTAGTGATGATTTTGGTAATTTACATGATATTGAAAGAAGGATTGTAGATTTACACCGTAATATATTGGCATGTGCTTATGGGTTTTGACTGCATAAGTTGTGCATAGAATAGACATATATCTGTGCGCCACGTGCGACCTATTTGAGAACTTATGCTTAAATCCTTGTTATGATCAATTCGCATAGACATGTGTAGGGTTATATCTAGCTTGGACGTTCTTTTCTGTTCTATTCCCTTTCGGGTGGATCTGGAAAGGATATATTTGTGCATACCTCAACAGAGGTGTATGAGCACCTGTGCGTTCTCGGTCGAAAAATTGTCGTGACCATTAAGACCAAAGAGAGAAGGGTAGGAAGTTTAATGAAACATAGCACGCTAAGTGTTCGACAGAATGCCTGTGTGGGGTGAAGTTGTAATCTTAGCTTGTAATTTCTTCGATTACCATTCGTTATCCATTTACTTGCTTTGATAATTAGTTATACTTAGATTAATCACACTTCCATTTATTGTTGTACAAATAAGACTTTAGCGATACAAAGTCGGTATTTGGTAAATATTAGTGATAGTTCCTCGTGGGTTCAACACTTTCCTTATCATTGTATTACTTGTTAGACCGCGTATACTTACGCGTGTTTAGTGATCGGTTTTTCGACCAACAAGTTTTTGGCGTCGTTGCCAGGAAAGGGTCTTTGAAGTGGTAAGGTGAAGAAGAAAGAAGTGAAGAAAATAAGAAGAATTACCAGCAGCAGTGTGAGACCCCGAATTTTATGAAATAAAAGTGTTCAATTTTTCTATTTTGGTGAATAGTTAAATTGATAATAGTTTAAAGTTAAGGGTGACATTTGAAAATTTTTCAAATTAAGTGATGATGAAGTTTTGTTTTATTAGTATTATTAATGTAATAAAACGTAAAAGCTTTTTTATATAAAATGTAATACTTTTATAAAGTTATTCTATAAATAGAATATATTATATTCTATTGTGCATAGTATTTTGCATAGTAAAATCTTTTTATATAAAATAGAATACTTTTATAAAGTTATTCTATAAATAGAATATATTATATTTTATTATGCATAATGTTGCATTATTACTGCAGATAGTGTTTTCAGATAGTAAAATCTTTTTTATATAAAACAAAATACTTTTATAAAGTTATTATTCGTTTTATTAGATTATAAATAGAATATATTATATTTTATTTAAAAGATTTTGCTTTAAATATGGACCGTCCATTAAAAGTAAATCAATCTGGACCGTTTCATGAATTAGTTACTTATCACGATCCATTCTTCATAAATAGAAGTTCATTCCTTCATTATTTCTTACGAATTCAATTGAAACTCTAGAGAGAAAACTATAGAGAATTCTTCTTCCTGTAATCTTGAAGCGTATTTCTTTAGAGTTTAAGAAAGCTTTGAGCGTAGAAGATAGTGGTAAGTTTTCTTCATATATTCTCATACCTCTACCTATTAATACTCTTCTTTCAAAGGTAAGGGATGTTATTATTATAGTAAGGGATATTATTTGTTATACTCGTAAGGGGTATTATTTTTTTTCATATTCATGAAGAGAACTTCTATTATTCCATTCTTTATTATTTTGTTGGAATAACCTGTATACGCGGTCTACCCTATACTTGGTGAAATTCTTTTGTTATTCTATTCTTTATTATACTATTGGAATATCATGTCTGTGCGTTTTACGCCGGACCTGATTCCGTTATTTATTATTCTGTTGGAATAACCTATTTATGCGAAGTATCGCATACATGGTGAAATTCTTCAATTATTCTATTCTTTATTATTATGTTGGAATAACCTGTTTATGCGAAGTATCGCATACATGGTGAAATTCTTCTATTATTCCATTCTTTATTATTATGTTGGAATAACCTGTTATGCGATGTATATCATACATGGTGAAATTCTTCTATTATTCCATTCTTTATTATTATGTTGGAATAACCTGTTTATACGAAGTATCGCGTACATGGTGAAATTTTTCTATTATTCCATTCTTTATTATTATGTTGGAATAACTTGTTTATGCGAAGTGTCGTATACATGGTGAAATTCTTTTATTTTTCCATTCTTTATTATTCTGTTGGAATATTCTGTCGGTGCGTATTACGCCTGACCTGGTTCCATTATTTATTATTCTGTTTGGAATAACCTGTCTGTGTGGATTACGCACGCATGGTGAAATTCTTCTATTATTCCATTCTTTATTATTATGTTGGAATAACCTGTCTATGCGAAGTACTGCATACATGGTGAAATTCTTTTATTATTCCATTCTTTATTATTATGTTGGAATAACCTGTCTATGTGAAGTACTGCATACATGGTGAAATTCTTTTATTATTCCATTCTTTATTATACTGTTGGTTATTGGTTTTACAGTTGTATGTCTTTGGCCTGTAGTGCAAAGATGATATGTTGTTGAATATCTTTGGCCTGTAGTGCAAAGATGATCTGTTGTTTGATAGCTTTGACCCGTAGTGCGAAGATGGACAGGTGTATGACATGATCATGACCACTAGTGATACTAACGAATATCCTTGGTTGTAGTGCATGAATAATTCAATGATGTGATTGGCAGGATCATGACCATTAGTTAACAGTTGGTTGTCTTTGGCCGTAGTGCACTGACAGGCAATTGATTGGTATGATCATGACCATTGTTTTTATAGTTAAATATCTTTGGCCCATAGTGCAAAGATAGACAACTGATTGGTATGATCATTGTTATTACATTTGAATATCTTCAGCCTTTGGGATAAGGATATTGAGTAAACGTTCTATTAAGCCTTTGTGGCAAAAAGGAACTGTTAATTCACATTATTAAAAATATGAATTGTGAATTTAACTAACATCTTTGGTGGTTCAGGTGAAGACAAGTGTTGAAAGTTCTATTTGTCTTAAGTATAACAAAGAACTGTTAATGAGTATTATAGGAATAAAATATCAACGATGGACTTTTAATTTAGAGGAGATAGTAGACATTATCTTCTACTTGACTCTTCTAATGGATTGTTGATTCCAATCGTAATTATGGTTGAAAACTTTTATTATCTACCATATGTTATAAATCTACGATTTATTATGATAAAGGTTGCATTGATAAATTAATTATCTTAGCCATGATATTCTTTATCATAATTGTGCTCACCCTTTTGCTTCACAATTCCTTTCAGGTAATAAGAGTGTAGCTGGGTCAAGCGGGGATAACAAGGAAATAGTGGGATGGTCCGAGACTGTCGAAGTTTCTCAATACATTATAAAACGGCATGACATGCAATGAGATAATTGTATTGAGGACCTAAGATGTGTGTAAGTATTTTATACGCCACTTAATAATTGATTTTGGCGAACAACAATAGGGTGATGAGAACCCAACTTTGAAAGCGTCAAAAGTGCACCTCATTAAAATGATTATGATAGTAATCTTTTCGTTCTTCTTTGGGGTCTTAAAATATTTGTTGCTGTATTTTATGTGGCATTGTAACAATTTGAGTTTGGATACTGTCTACGAGATAATATTATATTAAAACTCACAGTTAACTGTGGTCGTATTCTATACGACAGTTCAACAGTTGTATAAATGAAGTTTGTATTTGATTTTTATAGTGTGATATCTGGCGACTCAGAATGGGTCGTGTATACCTATTTTAGGGGCATCACAATTGATATCAGAGCTTAGGGATATGGTCACTGGTGGAGATAAGAGTCTATAACTAGGAGGGGAGAGACGAGTTATATACTTCGCTAGTGTGTGACTTAGCTAAGCTGAAATTGTTTACTTGATAAGTTGACAAATTATGATATGTCAATTAACCTTTGTTTTGAAGCTATATTCTAGAATAATATTTGAAATACAAGAGATGAGAAATGGAAAAATCATAACAGAGCGGATATAATCGGGAAGGTACAATCCAAAAAAAAAAGCAAGGTATTCTCATCTCTTCAATATCGAATATCTACGTAAATTTCGAGGGCTTAAATTTCATAAGGAGGGAGATTGTGACCCCAAATTTTATGAAATAAAAGTGTTCAATTTTTCTCTTTGGTGAATAGTTAAAGTGATAATAGTTTAAAGTTAAGGGTGACATTTGAAAATTTTTCAATGTAAGTGATGATGAAGTTTTGTTTTATTAGTATTATTAATGTAATAAAACAGAAAAGCTTTTTATATAAAAATGTAATACTTTTATAAAGTTATTCTATAAATAGAATATATTATATTCTATTGTGCATAGTATTTTGCATAGTAAAATCTTTTTTTATATAAAAATGTAATATTTTTATAAAGTTATTCTATAAATAGAATATATTATATTTTACATAGGCTGCGTAGTAGTATTTTGCATAGTAAAATCTTTTTATATAAAATAGAATACTTTTATAAAGTTATTCGCTTTTATTAGATTATAAATAGAATATATTATATTTTATTTAAAAGATTTTTCTTTAAATATGGACCGTCCGATAAAAAGTAAATCAATCTGGACCGTTCATGAATTAGTTACTATGTAGTCCATTCTTCTATAAATAGAAGCTCATTCTTTCATTATTTCTTACGAATTCACTGAAACTCTAGAGAGAGAAACTATAGAGAGAATTCTTCTTCTGTAATCTCGAACATATTTCTTTAGAGTTTAAGAAAGCTTTGAGCGTAGAAGATAGTGCAAGTTTTCTTCAAGTATATTCCCGCCTTACTGGTCGAAATACTCTTCTTTCAAAGGTAAGGGATGTTATTATTATAGTAAGGGATATTATTTGTTATACTCGTAAGGGGTATTATTTTTTTCATATTCATGAAGAGAACTTATGTTATTCCATTCTTTATTATTCTGTTGGAATAACCTGTATACACGGTCTACCCTATACTTGGTGAAATTCTTTTGTTATTCCATTCTTTATTATTCTGTTGGAATATCCTGTTTGTACGTTTTACGCCGGACCTGGTTCCGTTATTTATTATTCTGTTGGAATAACCTGTTTATGCGAAGTATCGCATACATGGTGAAATTCTTCTATTATTCCATTCTTTATTATTATGTTGGAATAACCTGTTTATGCGAAGTATCGTATGCATGGTGAAATTCTTTTATTATTCCATTCTTTATTATTCTGTTGGAATATCCTGTCGATGCGTATTACGCCTGAACTGGTTCCATTATTTATTATTCTGTTGGAATAACATGTCCGTGTGGATTACGCACGCATGGGGAAATTCTTCTATTATTCCATTCTTTATTATTATGTTGGAATAACCTGTCTATGCGATGTACTGCATACAAAGTGAAATTATTTTATTATTCCATTCTTTATTATTATGTTGGAATAACTTTGTCTATGCTAATCTTTTGCATACATGGTGAAATTCTTTTATTATTCCATTCTTTATTATACTGTTGTTTATTGGTTTTACAGTTGTATGTCTTTGGCATGTAGTGCAAAGATGATATGTTATTGAATATCTTTGGCCGGTAGTGCAAAGATGATCTGTTGTTTGATAGCTTTGACCCATAGTGCGAAGATGGACAGGTGTATGACATGATCATGACCACTAGTGATACTTACAAATATTCTTGGCCGTAGTGCATGGATAATTCAATGATGTGATTGGCGGGATCATGACCATTAGTTAGTTATGATTGAATATCTTTGGGTCAGTAGTGCCTTTGACAGTAATTGATTGGTATGATCATGACCATTGTTTTTATAGTTAAATATCTTTGGCCCGTAGTGCAAAGATAGACAACTGATTGGAATGATCATTGTTATTACATTTGAATATCTTCAGCCTTTGGGGTAAGGATATTGAGTAAACGTTCTATTAAGCCTTTATGGCAAGAAGGGAACTCATTAATTCACATTATTATAAATATGAATTGTGAATTTAACTAACATCTTTAATGGTTCGGTGAAGACAAGTGTTGAAAGTTCTATTTGTCTTAAGTATAACAAAGAACTGTTAATGAGTATTATAGGAATAAAATATCAACGATGGACTTTTAATTTAGAGGAGATAGTAGACATTATCTTCTACTTGACTCTTCTAATGGATTGTTGATTCCACTGTAATTATGGTTGAAAACTTTTATTATCTACCATATGTTATAAATCTCTGATTTATTCTGATAAAGGCTGTTGATAAATTAATTATCTTAGCCATGATATTCTTTACTGGGCTAATTGTGCTCACCCTTTTGCTTCACAATTCCTTTCAGGTAATAAGAGTGTAGCTGGGTCAAGCGGGGATAACAGGGAAATAGTGGGATGGTCCGAGATCGTCGAAGTTTCTCAATACATTATAAAAAGCGGCATGACATGCAATGATAATTGTATTGAGGACCTAAGATGTGTGTGTAAGTATTTTATACGTCCACTTAATAATTGATTTTGGCGAACAACAATAGGGTGATGAGAACCTAACTTTGAAAGCGTCAAAAGTGCACCTCATTAAAATGATTATGATAGTAATCTTTTCGTTCTTCTTTGGGGTCTTAAAATATTTGTTGCTGTATTTTATGTGGCATTGTAACAATTTGAGTTTGATACCGCTACGAGACAATATTGTATTAAAACTCACACGATTAATCGTAATCGATTCTATACGACAGTTCAACAATTAGATAAATTAAGTTTGTATTTGATTTTATAGTGTGATATCTCGGCGACTCGAGAATGGGTCGTGTATACCTATTTTAGGGCGTCCACAATTGATATCGAGCTTAGGGATATGGTCACTGGTGGAGATAAGATTCTATAACTAGGAGGGGAGAGACGAGTTATATACTTCGCTAGTGTGTGACTTAGCTAAGCTGAAATTGTTTACTTGATAAGTTGACAAATTATGATATGTCAATTAACCTTTGTTTTGAAGCTATATTCTAGAATAATATTTGAAATACAAGAGATGAGAAATGGAAAAATCATAACAGAGCGGATATAATCGGGAAGGTACAATCCGAAAAGAAAGCAAGGTATTCTCATCTCTTCGAATATCAGGTATCTACGTAAATTTCGAGGGCGAAATTTCATAAGGAGGGGAGATTGTGAGACCCCAAATTTTATGAAATAAAAGTGTTCAATTTTTCTATTTTGGTGAATAGTTAAAGTGATAATAGTTTAAAGTTAAGGGTGACATTTGAAAAATTTTCAATGTAAGTGATGATGAAGTTTTGTTTTATTAGTATTATTAATGTAATAAAACAGAAAAGCTTTTTATATAAAACAGAATACTTTTATAAAGTTATTCTATAAATATAATATATTATATTCTATTGTGCATAGTATTTTGCATAGTAAAATCTTTTTATATAAAACAGAATATTTTTATAAAGTTATTCTATAAATAGAATATATTATATTTTACATAGTGCCTGCATAGTATTTTGCATAGTAAAATCTTTTTATATAAAATAGAATACTTTTATAAAGTTATTCGTTTTATTAGATTATAAATAGAATATATTATATTTTATTTAAAAGATTTTTCTTTAAATATGGACCGTCCGATAAAAAAGTAAATCAATCTCAGACCGTTTTTGAATTAGTTACTATGTAGTCCATTCTTCTATAAATAGAAGCTCATTCCTTCATTATTTCTTACGAATTCACTGAAACTCTAGAGAGAGAAACTTTAGAGAGAATTCTTCTTCTGTAATCTCGAACATATTTCTTTAGAGTTTAAGAAAGCTTTGAGCGTAGAAGATAGTGCAAGTTTTCTTCAAGTATATTCCCGCCTTACCGGTCGGAATACTCTTCTTTCAAAGGTAAGGGATGTTATTATTATAGTAAGGGATATTATTTGTTATACTCGTAAGGGGTATTATTTTTTTCATATTCATGAAGAGAACTTCTGTTATTCCATTCTTTATTATTTTGTTGGAATAACTTGTATACGTGGTCTACCCTATACTTGGTGAAATTCTTTTGTTATTCCATTCTTTATTATTCATTTGAATATCCCATCTGCATGCGTTTTTCTGTAGAACACGGTTCAGATTATTTATTATTACATTGGAATAACTTTGTTTATCTGAGTATCGCATACATGGTGAAATTCTTCTATTATTCCATTCTTTATTATTATGTTGGAATAACATGTTTCTGCGAAGTATCGCATACATGGTGAAATTCTTCTATTATTCCATTCTTTATTATTATGTTAGAATAACCTGTTTATGCGAAGTATCGAATACATAGTGAAATTCTTCTATTATTCCATTCTTTATTATTATGTTGGAATAACCTGTTTATGCGAAGTATCGTATGCATGGTGAAATTCTTTTATTATTCCATTCTTTATTATTCTGTTGGAATATCCTGTCGATGCGTATTACGCCTGAACTGGTTCCATTATTTATTATTCTGTTGGAATAACATGTCCGTGTGGATTACGCACGCATGGGGAAATTCTTCTAAAGTGATAATAGTTTAAAGTGTTCAATTTTTCTATTTTGGTGAATAGTTAAAGTGATAATAGTTTAAAGTTAAGGGTGACATTTGAAAATTTTTCAATGTAAGTGATGATGAAGTTTTGTTTTATTAGTATTATTAATGTAATAAAACAGAAAAGTTTTTTATATAAAACAGAATACTTTTATAAAGTTATTCTATAAATAAAATATATTTTATTCTATTGTGCATAGTGTTTTGCATAGTAAAATCTTTTTATATAAAAAAGCGTAATACTTTTATAAAGTTATTCATAAATAGAATATATTATATTTTATTATGCATAGTATTGCATAAGGTCACTGCGTAGTATTTTTTTGCATAAGTAAAATCTTTTTTATATAAAATGTAATACTTTTATAAAGTAATTCATTTTATTAGATTATAAATAGAATATATTATATTTTATTAAAAAGATTTTGCTTTAAATATGGACCGTCTGATTAAAAGTAAATCAATCTGGACCGTTCATGAATTAGTTACTATGCAGTCCATTCTTCTATAAATAGAAGCTTATTCCTTCATTATTTCTTACGAATTCACTGAAACTCTAGAGAGAAACTATAGAGAGAATTCTTCTTTTGTAATCTCGAGCGTGTTTCTTTAGAGTTTAAGAAAGCTTTGAGCGTAGAAGATAGTACAAGTTTTCTTTAAGTATATTCCCGCCCTACCGGTCGGAATACTCTTCTTTCAAAGGTAAGGGATGTTATTATTATAGTAAGGGATATTATTTGTTATACTCGTAAGGGGTATTATTTTTTTCATATTCATGAAGAGAACTTCTGTTATTCCATTCTTTATTATTTTGTTGGAATAACTTGTATATGTGGTCTACCCTATACTTGGTGAAATTCTTTTGTTATTCCATTCTTTATTATTCTGTTGGAATATCCTGTCTGTGCGTTTTACGCCGAACCTGGTTCCGTTATTTATTATTCTGTTGGAATAACCTGTTTATGCGAAGTATCGCATACATGGTGAAATTCTTCTATTATTCCATTCTTTATTATTATGTTGGAATAACATGTTTCTGCGAAGTATCGCATACATGGTGAAATTCTTCTATTATTCCATTCTTTATTATTATGTTAGAATAACCTGTTTATGCGAAGTATCGAATACATAGTGAAATTCTTCTATTATTCCATTCTTTATTATTATGTTGGAATAACCTATTTATGCGAAGTATCGTATACATGGTGAAATTCTTTTATTATTTCATTCTTTATTATTCATTGAATATCGTATACGGTCATGACATTACCTGACCAGTTCCATTATTTATTATTCTTTTGGAATAACCTGTCCGTGTGGATTACGCACGCATGGTGAAATTCTTCTATTATTCCATTCTTTATTATTATGTTGGAATAACTCATATACAAGCAATCTTGCATACATGGTGAAATTCTTTTATTATTTCATTCTTTATTATTATGTTAGAATAACTTTAATCTATGTGAAGTCTTTACATACATGGTGAAATTCTTTTATTATTCCATTCTTTATTATACTGTTGGTTATTGGTTTTACAGTTGTATGTCTTTGGCCTGTAGTGCAAAGATGATATGTTGTTGAATATCTTTGGCCGGTAGTGCAAAGATGATCTATTGTTTGATAGCTTTGACCCGTAGTGCGAAGATGGACAGGTGTATGACATGATCATGACCACTAGTGATACTAACGAATATCCTTGGTCGTAGTGTATGAATAATTCAATGACGTGATTGGCAGGATCATGACCATTAGTTAACAGTTGGTTGTCTTTGGCCGTAGTGCACTGACAGGCAATTGATTGGTATGATCATGACCATTGTTTTTATAGTTAAATATCTTTGGCCCGTAGTGCAAAGATAGACAACTGATTGGTATGATCATTGTTATTACATTTGAATATCTTCAGCCTTTGGGGTAAGGATATTGAGTAAACGTTCTATTAAGCCTTTGTGGCAAGAAGGAACTGTTAATTCACATTATTAGAAATATGAATTGTGAATTTAACTAACATCTTTGGTGGTTCAGGTGAAGACAAGTGTTGAAAGTTCTATTTGTCTTAAGTATAATAAAGAACTGTTAATGAGTATTATAGGAATAAAATATCAACGATGGACTTTTAATTTAGAGGAGATAGTAGACATTATGTTCTACTTGACTCTTCTAATGGATTGTTGATTCCGCTGCAATTATGGTTGAAAACTTTTATTATCTACCATTTGTTATAAATCTCTGATTTATTCTGATAAAGGCTGTTGATAAATTAATTATCTTAGTCATGATATTCTTTATTGGGCTAATTGAGCTCACCCTTTTGCTTCACAATTCCTTTCAGGTAATAAGAGTGTAGTTTGGGTCGAAATGGGATAACAGGAAATAAAGGGATGGTCCGAGGCCGTCAAGTTTTTTTAATACATTATAAAACGGCATGACATGCAACAGATAATTGTATTGAGGACCTAAGATGTGTGTGTCGTATTTTATACGTCACTTAATAATTGATTTTGGCGAACAACAATAGGTTGATGAGAACCCAACTTTGAAAGCGTCAAAAGTGCACCTCATTAGAATGAATATGATAGTAATCTTTTCGTTCTTCTTTGGGGTCTTAAAATATTTGTTGCTGTATTTTATATGGCATTGTAATAATTTGAGTTTGGATACTATCTACGAGACAATATTGTATTAAAACTCATGATTAATCGTAGGTCGTATTCTATACTGACATAGCTTCAACAATTAGATAAATAAAGTTTGTATTTGATTTTTATAGTGTGATATCTGGCGACTCAGAATGGGTCGTGTATACCTATTTTAGGGCGCCACAAGCAAAGATCATAACAAACAAAATACCAGCAGAGTCAAGTGCAGAATCTCTGAAGTCATGGCCACGGATCCATGTAACACGGGGACTCGGCACCATGCGCCCAGACAAAAGCAGAGATCGAAGTGTCGGCGCACTGCGCCCAAAGAATGTTAACCCCAACCCAGCTAGCGGCGTGGGAAGGCTTTCAAACGTAGAACCAACACGCCCGCGCTTAACTCCTCTTATATCACCGCGCGGGCGCACCAGTCAAACTTGAATTAAATGTTGACTTTTTATTTTAACCTGCTGAGCGTGATTTCCATTATAAGGTGTATTTGCTGGTTTGAAAAGATGTATTCTATCATTTAGACTTTACTATTTTAGGATTTCATGGTCTTGAGAGAATTGATAGCATTTCTCTACTATGTTGAGCTTCTCTATCTAGATTGATTAGATTGTAAATACTGAATTTCATTTTGGTTATGATTGTGGACCTGAACTAGCTTGGAAGCATACTTTGGAGCAGGATTTTTTCATATTTGATTTCTCATTTCCCTTAAACCTCTTTGCTCTCTTTGTTATTTCAATGTTTGGCTTAAATCCCATAATGGGTGTTGATTCAGCAGTGAACTAACTTCCATTATGGGATTCTAATGAAGTTTATTGCGTAGTTCAGTCTTGTATGCCTATTTGTGATTGTTTGTATGGTTATCTATGGATTGACTAACATTGTTGCACATAAATATTGAATGCTTGATCACCATTCACCCCAATTACTTGTATGGAATTGGAAAAGGAAATATAAGTACAGATTTAACCATGTTAGCATGTGTTCATGATATTTACATGTGTTAGGTTTCGTGATTCGTGACTCGGATAGACATATACCGGTTCACCATGTGTAGTCATTAAGAGAGCTTGTGCTTAAATCATTATTGCTTGTAATTCACATAGACATATAGTGGGTTAGGTAATATTGATACTCATATGAATTATATCATTTTGTGGATTTTGTGTGAATTGGACATGGTACATCGAAAGATGGCCATGTTTCACTTTTGTGCTCTCGACTAGCTGTCCATGTTAACTAATCAGGCATAACAATATGCGTACAATCTGATAAAGTATTAAATGACATTAGGATCCCATTTCTCTCCACTTTGATTCCCTTAATTTAGTAATTAATAATTTTTGTGTTGATAATTAATCTAGATTTCAATTTACTTGTTAAATTTATCGTTTAAGCAACCAGAAATAGTGATAAGGTTGTTGCATGCTAGTGTAGAATTATTCACCTTTCTCCGTGGGAATGATACTTTCTTACTATGTACTACTTGTTGACCCGTGTATACTTGCATGAGTTAGAGTCTGTTTTGTTAACCCAAAACAAGCCCAACATGAAGCTGTTGGACGAACTGTGAATCCAGTGAACAAAGAGAAAGTGAGATGGGTTGGATTAGAATCAGTTGCTATTGGGAGGAGAGAGAAAAAGTGAAGATGGGTTTGATTACAAGAAAAGGGAGAAGAGAAGAAAAGAAAAGAATAATTTTTTATATTTTTATCACGTGTCGGTTAATTTTAACATTTGTTGTCTAGCTGACATGTCTGTTAACAGGTGGGGCATAGTTGAACTGATTTTATAACGTCAAGGATATTTTTGAAAAGAAAAAAGTTAGTGAGAATTCGGGATTAGGGCATTTTTGGACCTTTACTCCCCCTTTAACTCATCAAAATTTCTCTTTGTTCTTTCTTCATTTGTTTTGCTATTAACATTCGTGGTCAGGAGGGAGGAGAGAGAATGGCGTTCACACTGAGGAGTGTAAAGGTTCCACCAAACTCAGTGAGTCTAGAAGAAGCTCGGACTCGAACCTTCGAGTTCTTCAAATCCGCTTGCAGATCCATTCCTACCATCATGGAAATTTACAACCTCCACGACGTCGCTTCCCCTTCTCAGCTTCGCTCCACCATCGCCGCCCAAGTCCGCAAAAACGCCCACATTTCTAACCCTAAGGTAATGCCACCCGATCTCAAATAGATGTTTCTGTTTGTTTGTTTGTTTCTATGTATAATTGGGTCGATGAAACCTGTAATTTTTTATGGTAAATTTGCTTCTTTTATTAAGAATATTACTCCATTTTTCTAAAAATTAGGCGGTTTCGTAGGCAAACTAGGCGGTTTGCTAGGCTAGGCGTTTTATTAGGAGGTTTCATTCATTTATTTTTATATTTTATATACTTGTTATGATGTAGAAAGCATAATAATTTTCAAAAACAAAATTTTTAAGGCTTAATAAATTCATTAGTTTCAAAGCCTTTATTAGATCGATGTGGTAGAAGTTTGATTTCTCTTAGGCGTGGGCTAGAAGCCCTACCAAGTATAGGCGGTAGAGGACCCGCTGAGCACCTAGGCGGGGATGAAGCAGATCTCGGCGGACATTTTATATAGTTTTTAATAGTATTGTTTTGTTATATTAATCTTTGTTAATAAGTTTATTGCGTCAAACCCAATTGGGTGGATAGGAAAGTTTAGGTTCCATATGAATAAATCTATGGGTTTGACAAATAATAAAGTGACCATTGAAAAACAAAAAAAGGAGGTGAGGCACGCATGTTCTTGGTAAGATGTTGTGTATCCTTATGGGTATAATTAGTAAGTAACTCCATTAGTCATGTTATTTCAAAGCCATCCATCATACAGCTCTCAAATCCATTTCTTCTCTTAGCTCAAATTGTTACTATATGTATAATTCAGTTAATAATCTACAATGCAAATATTAATTATATTTATTTCAATTTCTTGAATTCTGGATTTCGAATGCAGCTTATTATATTCTGATGGGTGCAGACTGATTATACACACATACATACACAAGCATATGCATTCCAGTAGTTCACAAGAATTGGATGTTTTTAATATGATTATTTTTTTTCTGTTTAAATGTAGAGTTGCTCTACATTGTCATAGATATGTAATCACTAATCAGTATAGGAGATGTCATGAGGCAGTCCCCCCTGCCCGCAAGTTTATAGGGAGTATAGGGATATTAGTTTGTTATACTTACGGTAATTGTTATATTTATATATGATGAGTGCTTATTTTTAAATTTGAGATCTAATAATGTATTTCTATGCACCTTCATAATCAGGGCGGATCTAGGATCCGTTCTTAGCGGGGACGGATTTTTTTAAGCGAGAGTTTGAATACATTATATACCCGTGTGTTTAGTTTTTTACTCTGTTCTAAAATTCGGTGGAAAATCGGTGAAAAAAGCTGGCTAGGCGGAGTTTTTTTTTTTTTTTTTTAAATTACTACCAAAACCAAATCTTAATATATTTATTTTTCTAATGATTTACCATATTCTTAATGCAAGTTGTAGCATATTATATCACAACAAGAAGTGAACAAGATCAAGTCAAAATGAATAATTTTATCATAGTTGTAATTTTTTGAACTTATACCAACTTGAAAGTCTATAAATGATGATACATTTGTAATATTTAGTTTAATTCAATATAATTCTTTAATTTATGTTTAGTTTCTTAAGTTTTAATATTGAATTGAATTTTTAAATTTTTTTATTATTTAATACCAATTTTGTTTATGAATAAAACTAATACGTCAAAGATATTAGTCATACTTAGTATATGGTATTTGTTATTTTCTTTAAGTACTCAATTTTGAAAATTTCACAAATTAAAATAATTTCATAATTAATACTATCAAATGTCTCATTCAATAAACTTCACACTAATTTTTAAAAATAACATTTATTTAAATTTTTGAGAGAAAAGTACGTATATAATTATATATATGAAGATATCAAAATACTTCTTACTAGTTACTACTTACTAGTAACATTAATTCTATAATTTAATTATTTCAAGCAATGGATATATATCTTACTACTTAAGTGCAATTACTACTAATTCTATAATTTAATTATTATCTTTATTATAGATTATTTTGCTTTATATTATTGTTTTGATAGATTAATGTAAGATAAAATATTAAAATTGTCTTAAAATAAAAAAATTTACGCCTTAGCCCCCAGGCGCTTAAGCCTCCCCCATTTGTCGCCTCACTTTAAGCGCCTTTTAGAACATTGGTGTTTTAGCGTAGTAGTAGTTTAAGTTTTTTTTTCTCTCTATAAGTTTAAGTTTATCAAGTTTTATTTTTGCCCTTATCCCTATACCTATAATTTTTTTAAAAAATCCCAACATAGGCACTGCCTGCTCTTCCCTCTTAATAGATTCGTCACTGGCTTCATTACCACTTTGAGTTTCGCTTGGTTTCTGTACAAATATGGTTCTATATTTTTTTTCTTTATCTATTTAAAAAAAAAAATTAGTGGATTATTTTGATGTAGAAGCAAACATTGCAATTGATTTGCATAGCATGTACTTGGTAGCATATCAATTTATATAGCAATGTAAATTATTTAGTCACAGAATTTTAATATGAATTAAAAACCAATAGTTAATTAAATAAATGGAGGTAATATATATGTACACTATAAAAGTGAGAACTGAATGGGTTTAAAAACTAATCATAACAAACATGCATAAATAGTTTAATTAACTTAAAAGATGCAACTTGCATGACATTAATTTCAAATCACTCTATTGCCATGAATCTTTAAGAAGAATATGTTAACCGATTTATGGCTTGTCCTTGATTTCCAGTTGGTTACTTGTAGACAACTTTTAATCCACACAATTTATCACGGGGGAGCCAACTAGCGAAGTTAATTGTCGGAAAACTAATCAATTTAAAGGAACCTCTGCACTGCCACAATCTTCTTCTTTTCTTAATCCTTTTAAACAAATTAATAAAAAAGTTTTTTTATAAAAAAAGGTCAATAACAAAAATAACTAATGAATAGCACAAATAATCTTCAAAACGATGATTGAAGTGAAAAAAGTCCCAAAAATATCTAAACTAAATATATCAAAGTTATAAACTGCTCCTTCCATCCCGAAAAAGATGAACAAAATATAATTTGCACACTTTAAGAAAAATAAAAGTAGAGAAAAGAGAATAAAAAAGTTCTAAATTTATCTTTAGTGGCCACAAGATTACATAAAGTGATGAATATTTTTATTTTTTTATATTAGACCCCACTAAATAACATATGTACCATTCACTTTTAATATTTTATCTCACCTTTTTTGAAAAAAAATAAATTAGACATTTAGCCATCCTTTATGGGGACGGAGAGAGTAGTACATGTCATCTAAAACTACTTCATCTCATTGGAACAATAAAATATATTATCTTCAATTTTAACCTTTTGAAGTCGACTTAAAATATTTTAATATAAAATGTCTTTCTTCATCAGCAGGCTGAAAATAGATTAGCAGATTGCAGCTCAAATGAAAGCTACAAAATAGATTCATTTAAATTTTAAAATTAAGAGTAAAGTATATATATTTTTGCCGCCTCTAAGTATAACTCTTCCATTAATCTGCCCCCTTTAAGTTTATTAAATTATATATCTGCCCCTCCCCTATACCTATATATAAAAAAATCTCAGCATAAGTAGGTGCCTATGCTGCCCAATCATAGGTCTGCCCCGGTTCATAATGGTGTACCAAGTTCATGGAATGCTTACACCAAGTATCTATTAAGTGGCTCCACCTTTCTTTTTCTTTTCTAATTGGTGCTCAAAACTGCAGTCATTTCTAGAAGCATGATAAGTTTTGTTGCGTCTTCTTGTCTCTTGTTTAAGTGGCTGTGTCTTTTCAAAATTGTGCTTGGATATTATTATCTACTAGTGTGGAGGCTTTCCCTTTGTCTTGTTGTAAAGGGACAGATTCCTAATTAATGAAGGACAACCATAGTAAATCAAGTGAATGATTGTCTTGTCTTAATAAGGGATCTTGAAAAAGAGATTTTTGAGAATTATGTGAAAAAGAGAAATAAGAGAGGAGATGAAGTGCATGAGAGGAAAGTACTTGTTAGAATAAGAAGAGTTAGGAAGAGGAATTCTTATAGATGCATCTTATAGGGATCGCCTTCTTTAAACCCAACTACTCTATATAACAAAAAACTAACATTCCTACAATTTTCATAACATTTATAAAATGAACAGTTTACATGCTTGCAGTGTTGTCTACAACAAAAATAAGGGGAGGGGGTACTAATAGAGGAAATTTACCTCAGGTGGAGTAACATAAAAAGTGATAAGCAGCTGCAAGCTAGTCAACAGACGAGCAATTACTTCTACTCTAATTACTACAAAGAGCATAAAAGAAAATTACCAATAGGTGTATATCACCTCCAATAACAGAACAACTAGTAAATATATCTTAATGTTATAAAACGTGTTAAACCTTAAAAAAAAGGTTTCTTTCTTGAGGTTAGCTTATGTACACTTTTAAATGGGGTTAAGAGGTGTGGAATGGCTTTTTTTTATTTTAAAAAAAAACTAAATAGAGAGTTGTGAGCCTTTAAATATGAAAGAGAGGCGTGTACGACAAAAAGAGGGGTGCATCTTCAATGAGCAGACCCTAATGACCCAATTTAATCAAATTGTCCAAACAAGACAATCCAGAATGAAAAAGCCGAAAAAACGGACTAGTGTAAGAGGACCCCTTACACTTTGTTTCTGAGTTTTAAAATGGACAGAAAAGAAAAGAAATGAACGGAAAATTTAAGTTTTCTTTTCAATTCTTACGTTTATGAGTTTTTTAATAAACGGAAAAGAAAAGAAATGGATAAAAAACTTGACCACTTTTCCTGTCAAAGTTTACGTCCAAAATTGACTTGATTTGGATAGAAAAGAAATTAGAATAAATAATATTTTTATAATTCCTATATTATCCTCAACTTACAATATAATAAATTTTAAATTACAACCCATGTCCCCAATTTGTTTTTATCCGCTTGGTTTTTCTGAAGTGAACCTGTAAAATTGATTACCTATTTCATCTCAAGTAGTTTTGTAAGTGGTAGTAGGAATACAAATAATTAATATACTCAATTTCCAGTAAACATCAGATATATAATAACCTACTAATTAATATTTTAATATTTATTTATTTAAGCTTTTAGCATCATTGATACCAACTTGTTTCTAATTATCTCTTATCAGGCTTGGTTCATTATGATCAGAGAGCTTAAGCATGTCAGTTTTATTGTTTGATTTTCAAAGTAAAAAGTCACATTTGAGCGAAAATGTGTTAATGACTATACAGTTCATCACCTCTTTTGTTGGTATGGACTGTGGCCAGTCCATGAGCTTGCTTACTGCTACATCTCCCATGAAAAGTTCAAACTTCTTGAAAAGGTCTTTTATTACTCTCTCCCTTCCAAAAATATAGGATCAATATTGACCTTTTGAAGTCAATTTAAGAATATATTTTCAAGCACCAAATTAACATACATTAATTTAATATTAGTTGATACACTTAATGAGGACTATTTATGGCTACTAGAAAATCAAGATAAGGCACGAGCAGTGTTTGAGTTACCATTAGAGAGGAGATTGAATTTCTTGAAAAATTTGATAAATAATCTCCGTTAGTATTAATAATACAGATTATGTTTGATGACTTTTGGGTATGGTATGCCAATGACTTTGTAGAAGTAGTTTTTGTTTAACATTTATTTAGATATTTGTATTTGATTATGAAAATTTTTCTTTGATTAAATTTATCTTGTATATTTTTATTCATGGTTCAATGATTATAATTAATAGAAGGGTAAATTTGTAAAATTAATATTTTTCTTTTCCTTTCATTGGAACTCAAAAACGCAAGATTTTTTTTTTAAAATTTTCTATTATTTTCTATTAAAAACTCAGAAACAATGCAAAGGAAAATTTCAAGTTTTCTATTATTTTGTTTTCTGTTCTAATATAAGTTTTCTATTCTTTTCTTTTATGTCCAAAACTCAGAAACAGTGTTAGGGTTCGATCACTAGAGTTCGCCCCCCTAGGGGTTCAACTTTTTATTTGGTTCTGGTTAGATTATCGAAAGAATTTCGAGCAAAGCTTGGAGAAAATCAATGAAAAATGACAAAGTGTTGGAAGACCCCTAGGGTTTAGCCCCCTAGGGGTTCAATCTCCTGATTTGGTTCGATCGAAGATATTTTCTTGCCTTGATCCGAATTATCAAGCGAAACAAATGCGAAATGAACAAACTAAGTAAAAGAAGATAACCTGACTAGGAAGTGCCCCCCATGGTTCGGCTCCCTAGGGAGTGCACCTCCTTAACTTGGTTCAATTGATGATGCCTTTCTTAATTTGATTTGAGTTAACAAACAAAATGAAGACTAGATCAACGAAATGTGGCGAGAAAGGATGGCTACCTAAGGAGTGCACTCCTAGGGTTCGGCCCTCCCCCTAGGGTTCGCCCCCATAGGGGGATGTAATATCTAGAATATTTATAATACTTATAAATATAAAATTAAAGTTAATTCCGAGGACAAAATTCTTATAAGTAGGGGTGAATGTAATATCTAGCTTTGGGAAAGTCAACATTTTTGACTAACTGAATTAGTTAGGAAACCTAACTAGAAAGTAAACCAAGTTGAATTAACCAAACTATGTGGAATTTGGTTAGGTTGTAGAGAAAGTGAGGGCATTATGGCCATTTAGGAAAATTTATATGCATATAGCTTATGTATGTATAGGTTTTTTCTTGACTAATTAGTTGGCAAATGAGAGTTTGCTTCCTAAAATGTGTTGTGCAAAATTGTGGTGTGTTGTGGCACATGGGTGACTAGGCTTGGTGACTCACCAATTGTGATGATGATGCATGTGACTCACTATGGTGACTAGCCATGATGGGGTGGCTTAAGGTTTTAAATACCCTAAGTCTTGGTTTCTTATAAATAGAACCCTCATTCTTAATAAATCCTCACATATTCACAAGTAATTCAAGAGCAAAAGAGGCTAGAGTAATCATCAAAGAGTTATATTGGTAATTGAGAGAAGGAAGGAAAGTTAAAGTCTTGCGTTCTTAAGTATCGAAAAGCTTGCAACTTCAAGAGGATTTACGACGATTGTTTAATCCTTAATATATAATCCGTAAAGATATACGAGGCAAGTCTTCTAACTCTTATTTGTTTATGTGAGCAAGTTTTCTATCTTAAACCTATGTGCAACTATTTCTAAGCTTGTTCATATGTGATAGTATATGTATGAAAGCCTTATGTAATGTTAAGTAGGATATAATGATTAAATGTTAAGTGTTTAATGATATGTTATGCCATATATGATTATGTTCTATCATTAAACACGTGTTAACATGATCTATAACTGAAAGTTATGTCAAGTCAAGCATGTTAAAGTTTATATAAAAGCATAAACTGTCTACGTGTTATGAGATAAACTTGCTGAGCCATCGTGCTCATTATTGCGAATAAAACTTTATTTGTAGTTAAAGAAGAATGATAAGAAGATCATGAACGTAAAAAAGCGTATATTAGGTTTCATGTTTTATTTAATTGTATTTGTATCAAGTCATAATGACTTCAGTAATACGAACAAGTAAGCCATGTAATTGAAGATTATATTAATAATATCATGTTATTATCATTAGAATGGTGTTATGTCTTTAATTTGATATAACTTAGAATTGTTAAAGATCTATTAATTTGAGTGAGGGTATTGGTAATAGGGACTGATTATGTTATGCCGATACTCTGAACTTCAGATAGATAGTAAAACATTAATATAACGATGATAAAGAACTATATATCTGAATGAGGATATTAAATAACATTGTGAGTGCTGTAAGAACAGAGATTTAGCACCGACGAAGAAACCAAATTCATTGCAAGGTTCCTCTGTTCCAAGAACAAGTGTGTTATATTGTGAAATTCAGATAAATAGGAAATATCGATATGAAAAGATATATCTATAAAGATATATGTCTAAGTGAGGGTATTGAAAATGATATTGGGAGTTCTGTTAGCATTGAGGTTAAACTAATGAGCGTCGGTAAGATGCCAAAATTATCGGAATGCGCCCCTCTGTTGCCAAGAATAATTTTTGTTATTAGTAGTGTGAACCTTGGATATATAGAAGTATAGTATAGAATGTCTGAATTGTAAGTGATGTAGGACGAGCCCGTGAAAGTTGGTTGGAACAATATTAAGAGACTTTGGAAGCCTATGAAATAGAAGTTGTATTTTAATTAGTTTCTTTTATTTGTAGTTATCTTATTAGAGTTCAAGTTAGGTTAAGAAAGTTGTGTAGGAGTGTTATAAATAGTGATGTACTTCATTATTTTGATACATTGAATGATTAATTGATTGAGTTTTGCATGAGAATTATCTGTGTGATATTATCCTTTGTCCCGAGACCCCGTACCCATCATTTTGGTATCAGAGCTAAATCTCAAAACCACCTTCTGCCGCTCCATCCTTTGTCCCAAAATCATTGTCTCGTCATCATCATTATCATAAAAAAAACTACCAGCCAAACAAAGCCTTGTCCAAACCCTAAACCATCTTCCAAACCCAAATTTCAGTCAAAAAGTAGCAGCCCCAAATCGCAGCCATCACATCCAAACCCTAAACCATCTCCCAAACCCAAATTTCAGCCAAAAATCTAGCCAAACACAGCCCAAGTAGCAGCCCCAAATCGCAATCATCACAGGCGCAAAAAAAAAGAAAGGTAGAAGAGAGAGAAAGAGAAGTAGAAAAGAGCTGCCACTGCATCACCACCATCACCGCCGCCTCGTCTGGCCGCCGCCACCATCCTCATTTTTGTTCAGAAAATTTCAAGCCTTTAGTCTCCTCAAGCCTTTAGCCTTGCTATCTTTTGACTTACGTGAAATAGTGAAGGAGAAGAGAGACTTGAAGACTAATCTAAAATCTCTTGGCAAATTTAAGTTAGGTACCTCATAGTTTTTTAGTTTAGTCCCCAGAGTTTTCTTAAATTTCAAAATAGTTCCTGAAATTTTACATATCAGCCCCTATAGTTTCGCTTTTATTTCAGCCCCTGAAGTTTTAGCAGTTTCAGTTCAACCCCTGTTTCTTTATATTTCCTGCACATGAGTCCCTAGAGCAACAAAAAAAGTCTATTTTTTTTATTCACAGTAGTCATGGTTAATGCTGGAGAAATCAACACGAAACTTGATAATTATGTTACTACAAGATGAGGATTGAAGACTCAATCACAACATTTACTGCAAATGTTCAGGCCTCTATTACAACACTTACAGTAAAAGTTGATGTACTCACGCTCGTAGATAAGGGACAGGAAGATGCTCCTAAGAATTTTTGAAGACCCCATTTCGGATCTTAATCATCTGAGACTACAGCAGCATGACCCTAATCCACGAGTTAATGCTCCAGATCCTAGGATGAATGCAGTGGATAGAGGAGTAAAATTAGATGTTCGAGATTTCAATGGCGATAATGGTCCCGAGACATTCTTCGATTGGATTCTTAGTTTGGAGAGATTTTTTCGTTGGTATGAATTATCCGATTAAAGAAAACTTTTCTTTACTGAAGTGAAGTTGAAAGGAACAACTCGGATTTGGTGGGATCAACATCAACGAAATTTATATACAGCTGCGAGAAGATGGGAGGATATGAAAGCTGCAATGACACGACGTTTTGTACCTTCAGATTATAAGCAGCGAGCATATTTGCAGTTAACTGAATTGGTACAAGGAAGTAAATCTGTAGCCGAGTATGCTTCAATGTTCTACAATTTGGTTACACGGTCTGAATTTCCTTGGGTTGAAGAAATTTTAATTTTCATATACCGTCGAAGATTGAATCTAGATATTGCAGGTGGTGTAGCTATAGGTAAACTCTTGCTCTTAGATGATGCTGTTCAAGTTGCCACCCAAATAGAAGATAATATGAAAAGAATTTCTGTTAGGCCTCCAATACAAGTCCAAACTCGGAGGGAACGTACTTTTGTGGAGCCTGTTTTAAATAAGTCAATGGAAAGATCGTCAACAATCCCTTCAGCTACTAACAGGCCTAATCGTACCCCGAGTTCTTTTAATGCTAGCAACAACAATTCGTCTAGGTGCTATAACTGTTATAGTTTTGGTCACATGTCTTTTGAGTGTCCTTCCCCAAAGATGAGTGTTGCCTCTTCTCCCTCTATTGTTGACAAAGCGTGCGGAAAAACTTACTTAAACGAAAAGATTTGCAAGCCGATAGACGACGAGTATGAGCCCGATGAGCAAGATTTAGAAGCTGATGCTCATTTGGAAGGATGTTTAGCTGTTCTTCGACTTTTACTTGTTGCCCAGAAACATAAGAATGATCCTAAAATTCATCGTGGGCGAATTTTTTAGACGAGAGTTCATGTGTGTAGGACAGGTGTGCTCTCTTGTGATTGATACTGGGAGAGTTGTACGGATGTTATTTCTGAGGAAGCAGTTAAGAAACTTGGATTAAAAGTTGAGCCTCACCCGGAGCCGTATGATGTTGCATGGATTACCAATACAAAGTTGCGGGTTATCTTAGGTTACATTTTCCATTGACAAGCTTAAGGATATCGATATGTGCTATGTTCTACCCCTTAAAGTTTGTCACATTATCTTAGGACGTAAATGACTATGGGATCGTCATGCGCAACATGATGCTCGTGCTAATATCTATTCGATGAAATACCAGATTCACTCTTGTGCTTTTGATTCTTTTGACACTTCAAGACACACAAGAATGCTCTTGAGAGTTCTACCACGTGTTGCTTTTGTGATTGTCTACCCGTTCTTCTCCCCTCTACAAGCCGTAGATTATTTTTTATACTCTGGATTTCTCTCCTCAGCCAATTCCTCGCCTACAAGAGTGAAATTATGTAACTTGGAAAATAAGATGCAGACACATTTGATTGGAGTAAGATTGAGCTATGGTTGAAAGAGAGGATTGTCTAATGTGGCTACGTCTGCAATTGGTTAGGTGAATAATGTTCTGCAGCAGTTTTATTATATAATCTTCTGAACAGCGTCATGCAATAGCGGACATTAATTGCTTTGTCATTCTCGTGTTTGATGCCAATTTCACAGCCATCCCACTATGTAAAACTAATTCTCTTGACATGATATTTTAATAGAAATTTTTGTGGTCAATCCCAGGCATTCAACCTCTTACCATTATTGGTTGATAACTGCAATGACCTGACCAACAGAACTTTTATAGCTTAGGTACTCTTAATTATCAGCAGATTGAAAAGTCATCAACTCACTGAATGTTCTTAGTGAAAAGTACCAAAGCTAACCAAACTACGGCAACTTACTAGCCAATATATGGTGGCTGCTTGCTCTGGTCTTAGTTTACCACCTTCTATAATATCATTACTCAATTATATTACAATGGTACATAAATATTAATTTATCAGTTTGATGCAACACACGTGTTTCAAGTGGTCACATAGGTTTTGAAAAATGGTGGCCCCCGCTCACAGGACCGGGATGATTATCCTTGCCAAAGTCTTTTCAGGGTGAGTCCAACTATTGCTGGCAGCTAAGAAAGTACTCGTTCATGAGTAGGAATTCACTTGTGTCTGCAAAGCTATGGAACTAATTTAAAAGTCGGCCTGTCTATTGCCGAAGAACTAAGTCAGCAGCAGTCAAGCTCTCTTGATTCCTCATGGTCTCTGACTGTGAGTCATTTCAGCACCTGAAACAAAAGGCATATTGCGGATTGAAATTGTAGAGTTTCTATGATTCTTTTTACGTTTGCTTTACAAAATGATTATTTAAGTCGGTGACATTTTTCACAAGTGACCAAAGGTGTTCAATTCATCCTATAGAGCATTTTGCTAGTCTTCAGGAGTAACTGGTTTGGAATATTATGGTGACTAGACTACTAGTCCCACAGGTGAATGCTGACTAGTATATTAAGGTTGTCCTTTAAGAAATGGAAGTGGCAGTGCCTCTGCTCTCAATTTGTTTTAGGACTGCTGGAAATGCTTCAACTTTCAGATATTAATCGATATATCTTGGATGTAGTAATAGAGTGCTGTCCAAAAAAAAAAACAAATCATTTCTTTCTTATTTCATAAATATATGTAGAACGATTTTGAGTAGATGGAGAAAAGAAGTAGAGAGTTGGAAATAAGTGACAGGCACTTTAGCTTAGAAGATTTTCGTCTCAAGGATTGGGGTCTATAGTAGGATTAACTGGGAATTCTTATTTCCTTGCGTTCCGTGTACTAGATACTGACCGTGATATGAGAACTAGAGATGCCTTGTACATTCTACTGTAGGTTGTGTTCCTCGTACCCAATTTTGTTCTGTGTACCCAATCATTTAGCATTCCTGGTAACCATGGTCTATAGGCCAACACTGAACTTAAAGAAGGATAGAGTCATCTAAGGGGAGATATTGGATTTGAATGACTGAATTTCATCCGGGAAATGGGGACTTTTAGGCCATCTCTGAACTTAAAAAAAGATAGTCATCAAGGGGATACTGACTAAATCTGAATGACAGGGAGACTAGGGAGTTGAAGGTATGTGGTTTAATGCTAGTGCTCTATCTGTCCTTTTTAGTGTAAATAAATTTAAAAGTTTTGCAGATCACCGATTAAGTGTTGTTTGAAATAAGAATTCATTTGATTGTTATTTTATTTTATTTTTTGGATACAAACCTATATCTTGGGGTGGATTTGTATCTCAAGTGTAGAAGATTTTCATCCCAGTGAATGGAACCTATAGCCAATAGCCCAATACTGAACTTAAAAAAAGGATAGAGTCATCTAAGGGAAAATAGTGAATTGGAATGACTGAAATTGAATTCCAGGGAGTTGAAGGTGTATGATTTACCACTAGTGCAATATCTTTCCTTTTCAGTTTAGAGAAATTTAAAATTTTTGCAGATCACCCGTCCACATAAATTGATGAAGAGCTGTTTGAAAATAAAAATTCATATGTTTCTTATTTCTTCTGTTTCCCAGTGATGTCTTTTGTTTCAGATACAAAACCCACATCTTGGGGTGGATGTGAATCGACATGAGTCCTCGATTTAGTGGTTTACTTCGAGGAAAGCCAAGACTTACATAGACAAAAGCATAATCTTTCTGTTAAAAATTCTCATAAAATCTTTTAATACATCAAGCAAGATACATATATGCTGTACAATAGAAACCCGCTACACCCACTTAGCACTCAACATTAAAATTCAGTTTTTTAAAAGTCCTATGACATCATGATTAAAGTTATTCACTGACTAAGCATTATAAAAGCACACAATAAACTCAACGCACCGCCACTTCATTAGTTTCAAATTCTAACAAACTTAAGGAGAAGAGAGAAAAATATGAAGAAAGAGAAAAGAGCAGAGATGTGACAAGAAGGCAATAGAGGAGAAAAAGAAAAAGAGAATAGAGAGAGAGCTCTATTCTGAAATAGCCTCCCCATTGATTATCCAGTTGGTTGACTCCTCCAATCAATCGCTTCCTCAAGTCGCTGGTGTAAAAGGTATACCTCGACTGTTCCGAAAAAACGAGCGTATCCCCAGTCTGTTTTTCTTTTTGGGTGTTCATATTTACCAATAAAGTCACCATCGCACCCCTAGACCGCAACCAAACAATGAAACATGGGGATACAGCTAGCACCGCACCCCCACGCACCCGCACCCTGTGTGCGTAGCCAAAGGGATGCACCTCTGCTTCATAGATGATTAGTGGTGCTATAAATGCTGAATGTTGGTGATTGCTGGTGATATTATATTTGTTTTTAGATTATCTTTTTATGTTATAATATATATATATATATTATACTTAATATTTTATTATGTGGTGTATTCCCGCCGCACCCGAATCCCCATTTTTTCAAATTTGACGAACCCCCATATCCCGTGTCATGCACCCGAATCCTCGCTTAGTGTCTCTCCCAGTGGTAAAAAACAACCAACCTGATTATTCTTCTCATAGCTAGATTTGATTGCTTCCTTCATTAATGTATCTTTGTGATCTGAAGTTGTTTACACAGTTGGGTTATGATTGTCAACTTTTGCTACAAAAATTTAAAAGCCTTGAACTGGAAGTCACATTGATAAAATTAATATGGGCCTTTTTTTCCCACAGAATAATCACTTGGTGCAGAATGTCTCTTTTTTCATACCAACACATACTCCTATTAACGTAACATATTCGAAATATAACTCTCTATTTAATTACAATTTGGTCTGGATTGATGGACACACTTTGTTGCATCGTTTCCAACTAAGCAAGTCATTACTCCAATAACATAGTTGTTACGGTGTCGCATAGCGTCGCCTAGGCGTCTTGGCGATGAGAAAATGGCCATGTCGTACGTCGACTTGAGGCATGGCTACCAAGGCGTGAGGTGATGCCATGAGGCACCTTAGCTGCCAAGGCACATGGGTGGCTTTGGCCAAGGTGGGGTTGCAGATTAGGGTTTCAATTTAAGAAGAGGGGAAGCAAAAAAAGAAGAGAAAAAAGAAAAAGATGGAAGAAGAAATACTAACCGCGAAGATTGGAGATGGCGTTGTTGGGTCTCTTTCTCTCTTTGCTGTGTTGCCTTTTATTCTCTCCGTTCTCTTTCTCTTGCTTTTTTTTCTTTGGGTGCAACTCTCTTCTTAGCTGGAAGTCATTTGTATTCGGATATTTGTGGCTTCTTTTATTTATTAGTAAAATTACAGTCAAGTCCTTTAGGTTTTATTCATTTCAGATTGTAGTCCCATATATTTATATTTTGGCACTTCGGTCCCTGCACTTTAGTTTTGTACAATTAAAAAAAGTACATATTTATATATTCTTATAATGCAGCATTTTCAGCAACTAGTAGAATAAGTAGTATACTATTATATGTAATACATATATTAAATAATTATTAATTAAGTCGTATCCCGGCTGCACCTGAATCCCCAATTTTTAAGATTTGATGAACTCGCATATTAAAATTTGCAAACTTTACATAATATGAACTTTACATAATATGTTTTGGACAGTGGGTATTTTTTTCGACAATGAGCAGTGTTTAACTACTAAAATATATTGTTTTGGACAGTGAGTATTACATAATTGTGCTTTTAATGGTATTCCATAGTGTTATGTTTTGGGTTTTAATATATATGAAATTTGATTGTTTAATATACCTGTGAAGTAAAATAAATAATATATAAATTGCACATTGTAAACGACTTGTCGTCATATAGACGCCATGGTTGTTGCCTATCGCTATGTCTCGCCGTGGCGCCGTGACAACTATGTGCACCATGCTTGTGGTTGGGTAATGCCTTTCTCTGATGCTGCATGATACAAATTCGTAGCTTGGGGTGAATTTGCATTGATGCAAGTCCATGAAATTGTTGTGTGGTGGGTTACTTCAAGGGAAGCTAGGATTCCATTGATAAAAGCCTAAGCTTGCTGATAGAAATTCTCATGTGATCTTTTTGTTCAAAGTAAAGCAAGATTCATGACTGACTCAATAGAGATTCACTATGCCCACTTTCCTAAAAATTTGCTAATGATAAATCTCTGCACACCCACTAATATTTGTAACCACTAAGAGCACTATTTCCCTAAGACTAAAAATCTTCTTACTACAACCTAAATCATAACAAAAAAATAAAAGCTATTTATAAATTAAAATAGATCGTAACAATTTTCTTATTTAGGGTATATATGTAGAAAGATTGAGTAGAGGGAGAGAAAAGAAAGGGAGAGAGGTGGATAAAGGGTGATAGACACGGAAGTGTTGAAGATCTTCATCAATCAAAGATGAAGTTGGTCTATTGGCCAACACTGAAGTTAGAGCTGGATGTATTGGATGGCCAATACTGTTGTAAATTAGCTAATTATAAATCTCTACACACCCACTAATATTTGTAACCACTAAGAGCAGTATTTCCCTACTACTAAAAATCTTACTACAACCCAAATCATAACAAAAAAATAAACCTAAATCATAACAAAAAAATATAAGCTATATATAAATTAAAATAGATCGTAACAATTTTCTTATTTAGGGTATATATGTAGAAAGATTGAGTGGAGGGAGAGAAAAGAAAGTGAGAGAAGAGAAAGGGAGAGAGGTGGATTAAGGGTGATAGGCACGGAAGTGTTGAAGTTCTTCATCAATCAAAGATGAAGTTGGTCTATTGACCAACACTGAAGTTAAAGCTGGATGTATTCATCTAAGGGCCAATATTGTTGTTGATTTGAAAGACTAAAATTAAATATTACATGTAGCTATGTATTGATGGTATGGGGTTTAGTGCTTGTGCAATGTGTCCTTTTGAGAGTAGAGAAATTTGCAACTGTTTATTGGGCTTACCCTATCTACTTGGGATCTTTTCTTTTTCTTTTCAATCTCCTTTTTAACAAGATGGTCAATATCATTACTTGATATATACATACCATTATTTATTATCTTTATAAAATTAAAATGGTCAATTGATGAACTAGTGTATTTACAGAACAACTCACAGTTGACACATCGGAATATATTCATCTCGCTTTGTAGAATATGAACTTTGTGTACTGTCATTTGAATAGCTTTTACAGATTATTGATTATTTGTATTTCATGGATAATGTTGATTAGACGTATAATAGAATTCAATTAGCATGAATTTATTACTAGCATTGTCATCATTATCATTGTTATAATCAGTATTGGTGGTAATGCATATATTCATGTCATTCAACCGATTCCATTTTGCAGTTTTAGTGTAAAATTGACTGCCTAGATTTAGTAATGGTCCTTCCGCTTGTTTGAAAAGAGCTGCTCCATTAGATTTATATCATTGTGAATGTGGCTAAACATCTGGATGTTCAACAGGACCTTTGAAACTTACAGAGCTTTCAAAACTATGGTTTACAAACTGATGTTTGACTAAAAGTAATAATTTCGCTCAACTAATGGATGCTCTAAATTGTTTCAACATTCCTGATGGAGTTCTAATAAACTGGTAGGTAATTGACATGCTGCTCTTCAAGGCAATGGAAGAATTGGGAAACATTGTGGAGCATGCAAAGCAGCGGCACCACATCATTGGCCAATATGTGGTAGGTCAGCATGGGCTTGTGCAGGATTTGGGCTCGGATGAGGGCAACTCTGATTTCTTAAAGAATTTCTACAAGACCAACTACTTCTGAGCCCTGGTTTCTTATGGATTGATCAGGCCTTCTGTGGGGGGTTTTGGATTTGTGATTAATGTCCCAAATAAAGATGAACTTCTTGTTGGATAATGATCTTTGTTTCTCAATTTTAGTGGGATTCAACTATAGGCCATAGCTCATTATCTATATGTGAAATTTTCTTTTATTTTTGTAGAATATAAAACAAGAATAGTTGTGTCAAAGCTTCTTGTTCTATTGTTGTGGTATACTTGAGTTTTCGGAATAATGCTAGGTGACAAAATATGAATACAAAAAAATGGATATAAAATGGTGTGGGCAAATTATAATTAGTTATGTTTCACCATACATTGGGGGCCTTATAAATTGTTGATGTTACCATACATTGGGGACCAAATAGTTATAACCAATTATAATCAACTACTCCCTCCGTCTCATGATAAAAGTTCTTATTACTATTTTGGGTAGTCTCATGTTAAATGTCCATTTTCTTTTAATAACTAAACTTTTACACATATTTTTCTATTATACTCGTAACATTAAATATTTCATACTTTTTTATTCTATAAGCCCCACCCATATATATATATATATATATATATATATATATATATATATATATATATATATATATATACTTTTAAATGATTCATATAGCAAGTATTTGCTATTGATGAAAATTAGGCAAATAACATCATAACTACACATTACATAAATGAAGGACGAAAATTAAATATGGATCTACACTGTCCGCTAGTTCAACTACCGGACGCTGCTTAAGATATTTTCGGTTGATTTTGTCCCTAACGCCTTAATATTTCCGGTCGATTTTGTCCCTAACGCCTTGAATTTTACTGGGATAAATCTCCATCCGCTAGACTAGCGAAACTCTAAATCAAGGCATCAAGAAAGCAGCTAGATCCATGCAATATATTAAGCAAGGCAATCCGTATTGAATATTAAGTTTTAATATATTAAGCAAGGCAATCTTAATGTAATCTTTATGTATTTGTCCCACTTTATTAATAGCTAGATCTGCAGACAACACAAACTATGCCACAAGTTTACAAAAGTGCAAGCATCTTTAACATAAACATATGTTTCTATTATAAAAATTCTCATTAATTAAATAACTCTTACACCTAATACAAGTTACGCAAACAGAAACTACACATCACTAGACAAACATACAAGAATCTAAAACCCAAACATAAAAGTTGGCGTCTGATCAGTAGAATGTTCGAAATTCAAAAAGCTAAAAGAACCCTAAGAAAGATGTTGAAAACACAATCAGCACAAGGTTGTCATCTCCCCTTGATGATTCCAATTTCTGATGTTTTTGAAACAGAATCTTCAAGTGCTTCTAGAAAAGATAGAACGGTGAATTTATCTGCAACAATAAGGAAAAAAAACCAGCAGCAGCAGCAATTTCAGCTCCTAGTTTAAAGGAATTATGTTCAGTACCACTTAATCATAAAATGCCACAATTGACCACTTCAGCACTTGATTCGAATCACCAAATTTAAGGGAGATTGACAACTGTTTCACAACTTCATCCATACTAGGTCTAACTGAAACCACTGGAGCACAGCAACCCATTGCAAGCTTCAATGCTTGTACTAATCCATCTTCCATCGGACTTCTAATCCCCTTTAAAACCTCCAAGTCTAAAACTTCCATTGTTGTTTCTTCTACTACTGCCACTTTAACTAATGAAGGCAAATCAACATAATCAACACAATCACCATTTCTTGCCTTACCAGGTTTTTTGCCTAACATTTTCTTGCACTTTGTTCCACATCTGCAATTTGGTTAGCTGCAATATGGAGCTACTTGAAAAAAAACAGTTCGCAACTAATATGGCTTATATTGGCTGGAGCAACAGCAAAATAGGAAACTATACAACAACATGCCACTCCTTCCATAGTAACTTTGCCAGTAATAATTTTCAAAACAATAAATGAATTTTCATGAAAAGTTACATGTTCCCATCAGATTTTCAGAACAATTTAATTCGACCAGGAGTGTAGCCCTTACTGGAAAAAAATTTCCTTCCACTGGGGTTGAAAAGAAAACATTTAGGATAACAAAGCATCACCAGAGAGAGTCCTCAATGCAAACAGAATATCTACAATGCAAAAATTTAATGGTGTTAAAAGTTGTCATGATAACAAATCCAAAACCAAACTTTGATGCAACTCAAACCTGACTCTAAATAACCTTCCTCAAGCATTCATCATAAAATCCATACCCAGACTAAAAATAAACTGACAGGCTAAAATTCTTCAAAACACGGGGGGAGGACAAAAACAGGTCTAGAGAATGACCTTCCAAGTAAACCATAAACCTTAACAATCCACGGAAAATGAAAAATACCACACAAAATGAACCACAACAATACAAACCAATACAAAACATACAAAATGACAAATATAAACTGGGGAAACTTAATGAACATATATAAAGCAGAATGCAAAGCAGTGTTATTTAAACACAAGCAAAGTAGTGTTATTTAATTGTGGAAGTATTACAAGTCCTCTAGACTCTAGAGAATGCAAAGCAATGTTATTCAAACACAGCATATCAGGTTCAGGATTTCAATCAAGAAATGAATCTCTTTGGGCAGATTGATATGCAGATTAAGCTTGTCCCTGAAAATTCCACTGGCACTGTTACAACCTATTATGTAATCCCCCAAATTACTATTCACCAACGGTTCATAGTTTCTAAATTTATACTTCTATGAGTTTCTGATTTTTCAGTAAAAAAAATTATCCAAAGAACACTCCATCCATCCATCCATCCACCAAAATCAGGTACCTATTTAGACCACAAGTTTGCAAAAATTTACTAATCACATATTATATCAAGTGCAAAAATTTTCTCATTCTCTGTTATTTTTTCACACATTCATCATATTGTATGCATTTAAATACTAGTTATTTTATCATCTCAGTTGCTTAACATTTTGTCTAATACTTCCCCTTCAACATATCAACATATCACCCAAGTGTCAATGCACTTGCATCTTTAAAAGCAAAAATACCTGATCAATCACACTTCGATTTTTGACGATTTGACAGAGGAATCGCTCGAAATCGCAGCAAGTTTTGACCAAGGGCTCAGAGGAATCGATCGAAATTGCACAGAGGAATCACACCGGAATCGTTCAACTATCGCAGCATGAGGGTTTGATTGAGGACGAAATCACAGCTGGTTTATGGAATCGTACTAGCAGGAGGTTTTACAGAGGAATCGTACTATCGCAGTATGAGGGTTTGTCGATTTGCTATTTTGGATTACAGATCTGCTGCGATTTCTGAAGTTATTCGCTATTTGGGATTACAGAAGTACTATTTGGGATTACAACGCTATTTGGGATTCGCGTGTGGGAGAAGAAGAAGTCCGTTAGCGAATGGATGGACTGAACAGGTGTTCAGGTGGAATGGATAGACTGAACAGGTGGAGACTCTTGAGGGCAATTATGTTAGATCATTAATGTTTATACGTCCGCTAGTTGAACCAGCGGACGGCGCATCATTAGTCAATTATTAATATTTTATAAGAATTAATATTTATATCAAAATATATTACATTTTTTTTATATATTCATTTTTTTTTCTTCACTACATATCATAACTATAATAATAATAATAATAATAACAAATAATAACAATAATAATAATATTTTATTTTATTTTATTTTTATTTTTATTTAGCAATTGCTGCTGGTCAGTCTGGCTAATTTTGCAGGTATCCAACTAACCTTACTGCTGGCTGCTTATTTCGTAAAATCTCATGCTAATATTTATTAATTAATTAATATTTGAAACAGGTGCCACTTTCTGCCAGTTATCCGGACCATTTATCATTGTCTGCTTGGATGTGTTTCATGGCCACGTTACAATCAGGAGTAGTAGCATTGTTCCTGGAAAGAGATTTGGAATCTTGGAAGATGAAATCATTTCTTCAACTTGCTTGTTGCTTCTTTCCAGTAAGTTAAGTAGTTGGATTTCATTCAACATTAAAATAATTATATCTTTTTTCTTTTCTTTTTTAAATTCTGAATTATGTTATATTACATGAACAGGGTATTGTAGGATCAGGAGTATCCTTCTTTGCCCAAGCTTGGTGCATATCCAAGAGGGGTCCACTCTTCTCAGCAATGTTCAATCCTTTAAACACAGTGATTGTGACCATATTCACCTCTATATTTTTGCATGAAGAGATCTATACTGGAGGGTAATATATATAACCACGTACATTTCTTTAATTACTACTATTTGAATTATTACTATTTTATTTTATTTTTATTTTTATTTTTATTTTTATTTTTATTTTTATTATTATTATTATTATTATTATTATTGTTATTATTATTATTATTATTATTATTAGTAATATTATTATTATTATTATTATTACTATTGTTGTTGTTGTTGTTGTTATTATTATTATTATTATTATTATTATTATTATTATTATTATCACACAATTAATTATGGTATGTAGTGAAGGAGAAGAAATGAATATATGGAGAAAATCTCATGTTTTGATATAAATATTAATCATTGCTAGATATTAACAGTTAACCCATGTTGCTCTAGCAGTCATATAGTCAAAAGTTCCAAGTGTAAGGTTGTGAGTTCAAATTTGTGTACACGTGGCGCCACGTGTGTCACGTCAGTAGGTCAACGCACATGTGGCGCCAGGGGGTTCAAAATACAAATTTTTGAATAGAAAGGGGCTCAGTTTGCGTTGACCGAAAGAAATGAGCTCAATACCCAAATATTAGAAAAATTCAGTGATCGACTTTGCATTTAACCCTAACATCTAATGTTAGATCCTGTTTTTTGCTCCCTCTTTTTCTTATATTATTGTGAATATTTTTTTGTGTACAGTTTGTGTCCATTGCATTACACTTGATTAACACTTATAATTAAATGGGTAATACTTTCACAACCCCATTTGAATTAACTTTCCCTCGTTTGGAATTTTAGAAATGAAGAATTTCATCTTATTTTCACATCTCTTATTTATATTTCCACACTTGTCTAAAAGAACATAGTATATGATGAGCTCAATCAAAACCTGATGCTCAGTGCTCACCATGTCAAATTGAAGCTAATCAAATTGATTGGAAAAAGTATGACCTGAAAAACGCAAGGCTGCCCTTAACACAAAATAAAGCTAGTTATGACCCGAAATAAGGAAACTTAATTGCAGTTCAAATTATGTCGATTTGAAGTGGCTAGAGTGAAAGACAGAATGGAGCACACACACACACACTCTTAGGGCCTCATTTTATTGCAATAAAATAAGCCGGTAGGTATTATCAAAATGAGTATGATAAAAATATATATTTGCTCTAAAATTGTCACTTTTATTCTGACAATATCAACAATCTAAAATAATGTCCCTTCTGCTCTAAAATATAAGATCATCATTGATTTCTTGAAATTTGTAAGACCGAAAATGTAAAGTACAATTAAATGAAAAAAATGAACAAAATTAACTAATAAATGATGTCTTCATTAATCATTGATCATTACAAACTTTAAGTACATTGCGGAAGGGTTCGTTTATTGATCAAGTGAGGTAAGAATCTCACAAAAGCATGTGAAATTGGGTAGAGTGTTGGAAAAGGGGAGAGATCATAGGCGGACTCTTCAAGGCAATATGGACAGAACCTTTGGTGTTAGGGCTGTGTGTGTATGTGTGTGGGCTTGGTTGTGCTTGGGGAGGGCCAAGTCCTTGGAGGTGATTTTGAGGCTTATAGAGACTAGGTGTAGGACCTAGCCAATCAAGCGAACAAGTTTAGGTCTTTTTGATGCTAGCAACTTGGTGTTTGTGATTTTATATGGTGGGCTAAAGTCCACGTGGAGTTATTTTAATATTCGTAGGAACCTGTTTTGGCAGTTGAATATTTTAAGAAATCGAGGATTCCTAATCGCACTTAATTTTATATTCCAAAGGAAAGTGTCATGATATAATTCGACTTCCTTTCTTTAAGGAGATTCTGTTTGATTCCATTAAGGTATCTTACCTAATGAGAAATCTTAATTCTATACGGGGAAAGAGGTGTGATCACTATAAATACAAGGCTACACCCTAATTCCAAGGTACACACAATATTATTTTACAGCACTAGAGCATTAAGCCTACATTATTAAACCTTATTCGACCTGTACTTATTCTCACACCAGAGTTATCCCCCGATGGCCCAAGCCGTCAAGCTTTTGCTGTGACTTTGTTTCTGTGCAGGATTGGACGCACTCTTGGTGATTGAAGCGCGTGAATGAATCTTAGCACTAACATTGGCGCTAGAAGGAGGGTTTTCTGGTGCTACGTAAGTTTCAATCACACATGAGTTTCGATTGGAATCATGGTGAATAGTAGGAAAACAGTCTCAGCCCGTGATCAGTTAATGGCGGACCCCCCTCCTCATCAACCAAGGGGTTCAGCCAAAGACTGGTTGGGGCCATCTATTTCTGAGCGGTTAGGATCCCACGCCAATTCTGTGGCCCTATCGAGGGACAAGGTGGGTGGCCCTAGCAGAGAGGTTATTCTTAACACCAAAGAGGATCACGAGACACGAAGATCGTGTTGAGGACGTCTGCAGATTCAACACGACCTCATGACCATGGTCGAGATGAAAAGAGGTCGATCCTGACAAGGAAAGAGACTGATGACACCTTGAAAGCCTTGTTATTACAGAGGAAGGATGTGACAAATGATTTATTTGAGTTATGATTTTGGGGACATAATCCTTGTAATGAGGGAAGGATGTAACAATTTGGAATTTTAAATTATAATTTTAAATATTTATTGAATTATATAAATATTTAATTAAAATATTTAAGTGATGTGTTTTATTGTAGAATAAATATTTGTTTAATTTGTTTTGATTTAACTATTTATTTGTTAAATAAATAATTAATGAGTGAATGAAATTAATTATTATGAGATTATATTCTAATTTAATTTAATTAGAAAGTTGACATGGAATAAAGGGATTATTATAATATTTTAATTTAAATTTGGTAATAAAAAAAGGGTGACAATAAACTAGGCTATAAATGGGTTATTAAAATAAATTAAAGGAGTTTAAATTAGTTTTGCCAAACAAGGCTTAAAGATATTAATTCTTTAATTTTTAAAGTTAAATAAAATATAAATATTATATAACTGATAATTTAATAGGGACAATTAGTAGACGTCGGTTTTAGACATTTGTAAATCGTGCGTTGGTTTTGTTTAATTTACATATAATGTATTTGGTTTAAACCTAAGCCTAAGTAGAAAGTTACAGAGAAAAAGGAAAAGAAGGTTTCAGAGTGAAATTGAGAGAAAGTTCTGAGTTTTCAAGCGATTCTCAGTGGTTAGCAAGGATTTTTAAAGCAACAAAAAGGTTTTTTTTCCCCATAACCTTAATATTATATATATATATATATATGTATATATATATATATATATGTGTGTGTGTGTGTGTGTATGTTTTACGTCATAGTTCTCTGTGTTCTGTGTTCTTGACTATAGTATGAAGTTTTTACAAAACTTTCTGTAAACCATGTTTTTATAATTGGTTGTAAAATTATGTGTAATTGTAATTGTAATGTTATAACTAGCACATATATATATTTATGTGATTGTATGCTAAATTACGTTTGCAAGAATTGGCTTTACAGTGACTATACGTATGAACATGACTGGTATGCGTATAAAAATTTATATTTGATTTTGAGGTAATTGTAAAATTGAACCTTAAATATGCTAATTTGTTAAGAAATAAAAAGAAAGTAGTTCAAAGGAATCAATTTGGTGTATAATTGTGGTTACCGTGTTCACTGTGTAAAACAAATGTCAAAGATAGAGTTTTGGTTTAAAACATGGTATTCAAGGATTTAATCTTTCTAAAATTGTTGTTTAATTGTTTTTAAATTGGTATATGTATGATGGGTAAAGGTTATGTATAAATTTCGTAAGATATACATGTTAAATTAGCTGTTAAATAGACAGAATTTAGCTTCTTCAAGTTCGAACCTCAGTGTGAAAGTTAGAAATAAAGCCTCGACTTTTTATACCAAATACCCAAACCATGTAGCTGGGCTTAGCATGACGTAGTGCCACTCATCACACATGAGGTCACGCCCAGTACAAGCAGATATATCTTGTGGTAAGCAATACTTAAGTTAGCGATAGGGCCAAGAATGAGTTTTCTTTTACACGAATTCTGTAAATGCTAATATAATGTAATATTATATCTATTAAAAATGTAATTATGTTAGTATGGAATTATAATGCTATGAATGAGCATATTATTAATACTTAACGAGTGTTATTATTAATTTATTCATGTAACTTGATTATGTGGTTCAAAATCAAAACATACATGAAATAGGTACTTATTGGTATACAAGTATCTATAGTGACTAATTGTATCCTAATGATATGTGATTAGGATATTGTGAATCAAATTGTTACGGTTTAGCCTACACACAAGGCAAGTGCTCTAACTCTACATTTTCGTTGAGCAAGTTTCTTGTATCTAGTTTATTTATGATGATGCAAGTTTTCTAAACCCTATTCTGATATTGAGCAAGTTATTCTTGTCTTTAACTTGTTATTTAGTATGCAAGTTTATATATCCTGATATACTAATGTTGAACAATTTTTATCGTTCAATTTACTATTTGTTATGCATGCTTAGAACTCAATTCTAAATAACCTTGGCTTAATATTGTTCAAGAAAGGTATGTTATAATTGTTCAATGTTTATGCTCTTAGATTATTTCTAAAGCATGGCCTTAGAGTACAATATTGATTCAGTTATGATTTATTCCATAGCATAACATTGTGAACTTTTATTCAACTAATCCTTAGTTGATGTTCGTTAAACTCTAAATTACATTGAAACTTATCCAAACCAAACTTACTTTGGTGCGGACTCGTATTCTAAATGCTGAGATGAACAACCCTATTATTAGGGGATAATTTACGCATAGCGTTGAAATGTTTGTGCACAATACATTGTACGAAGGGCTGATCCCCCTAAGTACGAGGAGTCCTTATAGTCTTACGACTGTTAAAGTTTAAGTTGAAAGAATACTTATAACTATGGACATAGTTCGTGGTCTTTTGACCCTCAATTATATATTTCAGATTTTGTTCCTGATTATTATTGATGAAATACCTTATTCATTTTCTATTGAGCCTATTCATTTGGTAATTGATATGATGTTTATTCATTATCGTTTTAAGTGAGCTTTGTTTGCTCACTCTTGCTTATATAAACATCACAACTAAAGTTGAGAAGGTCGATGAACCTACAACCAGTAGAGAGAAAGGGAAGATAAGCAAGTTTTGAAGACTTGTAAAACTATTGACTATTATATTGTTGAACTTAATTTTAATCTGATGATGTATTTATTTAATTTTCCGCATATGATGTTTGTAATTAAAGGTTAGATAACCTGGGAGATTTTGTTGGATTTGTTGATGTAACCCTTTAATGGAAAGGTTTATTATTAAACTTTGTTATGTTTGGGTAGTTAGATATGAATGTTTTTATCAAGTGAACACCAAATCTGGTGGAAGTGAAGTGCCCGAATTTGGGGGTGTCACTAGTTGGTATCAATGCCTCAGGTTATGAAATTTAGGTGGGGAAAAGCCTTAAGAAGTAACCTTTGAAAAGGTAGTGGTGATAAACTCTTATCGAGTTTTAAGGAAGAAGTAATAAAACACTTATGTGCTTATGTGATTACAACCTAGGTGCTCGTGAGTGTCGAGTAGTAATGAATAGTAATTAAACTTAAATTTTGTTATCAGGATGGCTAATGTAAGAGAATCCAGTCAGGCTAGGGAGGAAGGACCCCAGATGCGTAGAAAGGAGGAGCCTTGAGATATTCAGGTGGTTTGGGAACAACTACTGCCATGGGAAGCAACTCCGTTGGTCACAGTGGTTGAGCAGGAGAGGTTACCTGATGAGGATGATGCGATAGAGAAGGACGAGGAAGACCCTGAGGAGCTGCCACAGTTGGATGAGGATGAGGAGGACGAAGAGGAAGAGATTCCACTCAATTCGATCATTGGCCGTATATAGGATGAAGTTTACGATCGAAATGTAGAACTCCAAGATAGCGTTGAGGAGTTGAGAGAGATAGTAGCTGAACAACAGACCTCAATGGCGCAGAAGGACGATAAGATCCAGGATCTAGAGGAACGTTTGAGTAATGTCGAAGAGAAGCTGATCCACACTGAAGGAGGAAATGAGAAACTGACAGAGGAGATCGCAGACCTGAAAAACAAGCTGAAGGAAGAATCAACTAAGTGGGCAAGAGCCGAAGACGCGTACGAAGAAGCTACTAAAAGAGCCAGGGTAGCAGAGAGAGATGTACAAGTGAAGAAGGTCAAGATGGAAGATATGGATAATGTTTTTAACACTGTGATCAATCGAGCTCAAGATCGAGTCATGCGTTATCCGATACAGTTCGAGACGCTGCCATTGTACATTTTAGATCACCGAACAATGCTCCGTATTATGGAAGAAGAGCATCGTAAGGCTAACAAATTAAGTATACTTAAAGAATGATATTCCTATGGGTGTATTTATGATTCTGATGATCACCTCGATATATATGGGATCTATGAATACGCAAGCTAACTGCTCAACATGTTAAGAAAAGCATGTGAAATGTCCTTTTATATATGATTTGATTATATATATAAAAGTATGCTTGCATTAAGAAAAGATGTAAAGTCAAGAGAAACATATGTAGACTTAGAATGAATTGATCAAATGTGTTAGGTTGATCCTACATAAGCAAAACAGCTTTGTGAAGTCCTTAAAAAGAAATAACATACAAGGACTATAAATATAGAAAGATCGAGCTTGTTAGGTTGATCTTATGATGTAATAGATAGGCTTGTCTGATCGTCGAGCACTGCACCAGAAATCGTAGTCTTCCAGGAAAGTCAAGGAAAACTCGAGAGCTGTCGAGGCAGGATCGTAGTCTGCAAGACAGTAGATCTCGGAGTTCGTTAATTTCCAGGAGAGACGAGGAAGGATCGTAGTGTGTCGAGAAGAACTTCCTTAAAGTCATGTGCAGAATCATAGAGATAACTCGCCAACGAGCCGATCGAGCATCTGCCGAAGCTCAGTCAAGAATCGTAGACTACACTCAGAGTCGTAAAGTCTATTGATGTCGAAGCCAAGTCAAGAATCGTAGACTACACTCAGAGTCGTAGAGTCTACTGATCATATCAAAGGCAGAGATCGTAGTCGAGCAAGATCAGATGAAGACAACAAGCACAACGACAGAAATCATAGAGTGTCAAGATCTGATCTCGGAGTCGTAGTGTCTGCACAGCCGAAGCTGAATCGTAGAGTGTAGAACTGAGACTTCAACAGATGTGCTCACAACGCCAAGGCAGAATCGTAGAGCAAACACGATTCTCAACAATTGAGCACTCCCAGAATATCCAAAGGAACGAAGCCTCTGGTTGGTACTGCAAAGATACATCCCACCTTAAGAAAATCAGAGAGCACTCAATGAATGGCATATAAGCTAACAGAAGATTTAAGCACCAACTCAATCTACATCCAGATTGAGTTGTGAAGCCATTCGAGATGAAGTCTTCCACAAGTTGATCAAAAGAAGACTTCAGTAACTGACTAAGGAAAGTCAGCAAGTACAATCTCTGTCAAGAAAATAGAAGACGACGATCTTGAAAGGAACCAGGATCGTAGTGTTTGCTAAATAAAGAAGGAACTGATGGAGTGTACATAAAGATACTGGTCAGCTTCTGAAGAACAAGGCTAAAGTGATTAAGCATTGGGTCAGTCCATTTGATGATAAGTGAATGGGAGATCACAAGGAGAAAGCGAGATGGACACGCCACAAATCTGAAGTGTCTTATTATTCAGAAGGAGCCAGAGAAAAGAGTCAAGCCATAAGTATCTGAGAGTAGTCGAAGCAAATAGAAGTGTTGAAGCACTGTACAAGTGAAGGAAGAGGTGTTCTACAAGTGAAGGAAGAGGTGTTCTTCAAGATCGTAGTGTTATCTCTACCTGTCAACTAGACACTATAATCTAGTCCAAGAAAGTATGCATCAGAAACGTAGAGTTCGGTCGTCTTAAGGTTGAAGTATTGACAACGGTTCAATCTGAAGATTAATGGTCGAACAAGGCTTATTAGAGAGCATCGATGCAAAAGGACAACCTCTGATTGAGAAATCAGAAGAAAGAAATAAAGTTGACTACCTGCCCGAGACATCAAAGTGACATCTCTGAAAGGGTAGGTGAAACAGTAGACTGCAGTGTTAGAAAGTCAAAAAAGGGGATGTCATGTCACATCTGCAGTCTACACCAAATAACTCGAGATATGCGAAGCAATTCAAAAAGCTTTTAACGGCTACTTTTCAACGGGAAGATTGGGAAGGAGTATAAATCAACAGAGCTTCAAAGATCAAGGGTTGCTAATGATTGCTAAGTTACAGAATTGTTGAGTTGTTGGAATGCTATTATTGACTCTATGAGTTCCACCAGAGATCAACAAGAACAAGTCTCAGTGATAGTGAGACTACATAGGTGGAAGTGAAGCAGCCTTTATAGCTTCACTCAACAAAGATGAGAATGCCACTGAAGATGGCAGCTAAGCTGAGAGCCGAGAAGGACAAGAAGATAACATTAAGAAAAGTGGCAGAGTACAAAGAAGATCAAGAAAGCCACTCTACAGATCACCATGAACCAAAGGCTGAAAAAGGACAGATGTAGAATCATGTCTACAAAACTTTCAAGAAGGGTTCAGGGATTGTTAAGTGCCAGACGAAGTATACCAAAAGCTCAGAGACTTAGCATATTCAGATGGTGATGGTGCACAACTGACATCAGATGAAGATGAGCAGAAAAGAGTAAAGATCAGCAGCACTAAAAAAAGATGTAGTCCAGACTCCAAGCAGAATGCCAAGAGGACTACGCCAAGCTGCTAAGTACATAAGATGTTCAAGCTTAAAGACATCTTAGCAGCAATTTCAAAGACCAACAACAACAACAACAACAACAACAAGCTGTGGGGCCGAGGGTCCTTGTCCAAGGGGACTAAATGAAGTTCCAAGCTCTCATTGGGCTTGAAGAGTTCCTAGGGAACTAGAGGAGTTCCAAGGCTTCATCGGCCTCAAGAGTTCTTAGTGAATCAAGTTCCAAGGTCACGGGCCTTGAAGGAATCTTAGTGATTCTGTGGTGCTTCCCTTCCTTAGTGGAAATCTCTGCTAGTTGAAAGTTGTAGAGAGGATTAGAGCTTGAGTCTCCTCAACCACTTAAAATCTCTTGTGTCTTTTACTTTATGTCATTTACATTATGTACCTAATCGCTATAATCATGCTATGTATGTATGTATTAACTCGCTACAACTTAACTAACTCTAAGAACAATGTATATATGATTATGAATATATCAATGAAGGGATCTTTTACTTATTCCGCTGTGCTTGAAAAGATTCTTATGTTTGTCATATGCTAATTCATTAGAAATACGAAATAAAGTATTTGAAATGAAAAGGATCTATTCAACCCCCCCTTCTAGATCTATTATGTGCCTATTGGGAACTAACAATTGGTATCAAAGCAAGTTCTCATATTATATTCAAAAGCTAATCGTTTTGAGTTTGATCCTAGGCACAAACATTGATCTAAACTTAGTTTAGTTGTAAGTCACTTGTAAATATAGATGAGCACAAGTTGGAAATATTATGTACAGGTAAATGTGTATATACACCTGAAGCTGCTCAGATTGGTCCATGCTCTTAAATGCTATAGCAGCAAGACCAATCCGTGTCGACAATAAATCATGTAGTCTGAATAGCAGATATAGGAGCTCAAGAGGCATCAACAACAAACAATCAAGCATCCACCAGACTGAAAGATGAAAAGGCCACATGTGCTAAGAAGTACTCATTCAGAGAAGAAAGAAGAATCTCTCAAATCTATATTTGGCCAACCAACAGCTGGATGTGAACCTTGAGGACTCAAGGTTGTCAAAGAACTAAAAATGTCAAGATTCTCTCGAGCCTACATCTTCAAGACTACGATCGATTGATCAAAGGACAACCGAGCAACAAGCTGTCAGAAGTAAAGGAAAAAGTATGCACATCAATGCCTAACCTCAGTATGTCAAGAAATTGACAATGTAAAGGTACGACTCCTCATCAGTATAAATGTGTATATCATAATTGCATCACCTTATGCACTATAACTGCATTCTATCAAGAGGCCATACTCTACCTAAAAAGGAGAATAGAGAAAGTACACTGAAGTTGGAAACTCAAATGCTAACAAACTCTCTCTCCATCCAAGTTTTAGGTTGAAGATAACATCTTGAAAGAAGATTGAAATAGGTCATAAGCATACCAAGGTTTAATTAATTCTAAGTGGTGAAATCTTTGAGGATGGGTCAGTATGTATGTACAAACCTATGTTCTAAGTTTTTGATAACACATAGAATATGATAAGCTCTATAAGAGTATCTTGAAGATTCGTAGAAACTGATCACCTCCATGAATAAACCAGATACAAACATGTGTCAGAGTTGATTCTCACTCTGTGAACATAACCAAGCAAATGATGAAACCATCAAAGAAAAAGTGTCTTATTAAATTGGTTAATCTTACACACACACACACTCATCATCATGCATCCTAAAATATAATATCTAAATTGGATACATGCATGAATATGATTGTTGGTGATCAATATGATGAAATTTCAAGTATATGAGGAACAAGGATTTTGAAAACTGATCTAGTAGGACCCATTTAACCATGGGTACCAAAAATAGAAATTTAACTAACCTGCAGGTACTTGGTCTATCTGACCACACTAAGGAAAGTCAAGCAAAGGACTTCACCAAGAAAGATTCAACCAAATAGAAGGTTTAAGACAGTTCGTAAATGATTCTCGATAAAATTCCTATTTGTCAAAGTCTCGACTTGAAGACCTCACGAGCTAATCTAAATGAAGCTCACATGGCTGCTTTGATTCTTATATGGAAGCAAAGCCATTCAACCAAAGATGGAAAGGGTCTTATATGCTCAATCATGCAAAGCATGTCATAAGAAAAGAATCTTCAAGGAAGCTCACCTCGTGAGGATCATCGAGCATCAAACATGAGGAACTCATTACGGGAGCGTAACTCTAAGTACAAGTCGACAAGGAAGACTACGCTCAGAAGGTTGCCAAAGGATCGAGAATGATCAACCTCAAGATACTCATTTCTACGACACAAGAAGATTTGATGACTTCAATCGTAATGAGATATGCATGGTCGCCTTTCGCTACACACAAAAAAAGAAGAACTTATGTCTCTCTCGAGAAGAGAAATATCAACTATGGGGAGCAAAGATCTCCGCTAATGTAACAACAGCTTTAAAACATTAGAGATATACTATGAAGAAATATACCAGTTATAGAGTCCCAAAACTTTGTGGATGATGAACCAAATAAAGATCCATAGTCAGTAGGAACGTCTCAAAATGTACTACTGATAACCAATCAACCACCCAACTCAAAATCATGGAGAGCCTACGATCGAACATCTAATCGTAGTGTAAGAGCAGAAAAGGTCAAAGGAAATAGCAGTGCAAAACACTTCTAAAAGTTTTTCATCTGGAGAGTGCCTCAGGGACAAACCTGACCCTTAGTTCACTCTAAGAGGTTGGCCCTTCCTAAGTTACCATAACCCAGAAGGAATGCTTAGTAAAGTTCATCTCAAGGACCAAGTCAATCAACGATCATAGAGTAGAGATTAAAGAGAACTCAACGATCGTGGAGCAACCTCAGCGATTGTAGAAGTAGACTCAACGATCGCAGTCTTACCAGAGCATACCCTAGCTCACAAGGAGCTTGGAAGAATTGGATATGTGCTCAACTACTCAGATTGTGTGGAGATAAACACGAACACAGTTGAAAAGACATCATGTAAACGCATCTTAGAACTTAAGTGACCAAACTGGCTTGAGGTACATCAGTGATTAAGCTATGCAGTTTCAAGATGAGGATTAGTGTCAAAACCATCCACTACAAAGATCTCTCTCTCGAAGAAGATCGCTGAGTCAACAAAGGAAAATGTAGAGTCCATAGCTATCTCACCAGATACTCTACTGAACCAAAAAGGTCAATGGTCAATCCACGCCAAGATTGCTTATTCTCTTAAAAGGAATATAAAACCGAAAAGGTTATGGGGAGTTACACTCATTATCGGGCATCGTGCAACCAATGGCTAGTTGACACATCACAACGCATGTGCAGAGTCGTAAGGGACTCGCCATAAAGACAAATTCAAAATCAAAAATAGTTATAAAAATTATCGAACCTTTCTCCTCCCGCTTTTCAAACCCTAGAATCCTTTTCTAAGCCGTAATCCGTTAACCCTCCAGTAGCATTGCCCAAATCACATTCATCGATCTCTCAAAAGATTCTCTAAATCAAAATACCCATATTCTTTGAACTCTTCAAATGGCGATCGGCAAGTAATCACCGGTATTCAACTAGAACCAAGTTGTTTGAGAAATCCAAAAGAAGTTCGTAGACATTCTTGAACTTGTAAAGAAAGTTGGATTCTCGTAATGTCTTGAGGTAAGCACTCGAGTATATAATCGAATCGGTTAAGGAGTTTTACTCAAATGCATCCATAAATTCGGAACCCTTTCTACCAAGGTCAAAGGTCGGCTTCTAAAGTCAAATCATCTGACATCAATCAATACTTAGGCTTTCCTGACCGAGGACCGAAGAGCCTTGATGAGATCAACACTGAACATGCGAAGAAAATTATGGGGTACCAAAGAAACCCTAGTCTGAAGGACACATGAGAAAAAAGGAGTTTCCAAGAATTTGAGTTCCTTGTTGAGATAGTGGGCAAATGTATACTATGCAAGAACACCGCATATGACACTATGTGCTTGATCAACAACCAAAGATTATGTCTCGTAATAGTTCTAAAGAAGCAAATAAACTTTGGAGCTATCTTGTTCGATCAAATCTCCAAATGGGTGGAAAAGGTCGAGACGAAGAAGTTCACTGGATAAACCCCTCACAAAGGTTTTCCATGGAAGACTATCGAGCATTGTGCTAAAGAAGAAACTGGGAGGCAAGATCAAGGATGATGAAGGGGAGCCTCTGAATGTTCACAAAGTAATGTCTCCACAATTGTTTGTGAACTGGAAGAAAAACCCAAAAGTAAACAGGAGGTTAACAACAACTAGGAGCAGCAGAAAGAACTCTGTGAAGAAGAGGAAGGCAAAAGAGGTGGAAAGCTCTGAATCTGGTAAATCTGTACCAATGAAAACCACACCAACAAGGAAGAAATCCAAAGGTGTGAAGAAAACTGAGTCTTTACCAAGAAGTCTCTTCACAAAAGACAAGGATGAAAATGAAAATGTCTCAACCACAAAGACCACAAAGAGGAGAAGTAACAGGTTACTTCAAGGGCCATCCAGAAAGAAAGCTAAAGTGGTAAACAAGCAAGCCCCAGCTTACCAAGAAAGTCCATCCAACAAAGAAGAGGACGTAGAGTCAGAAGATGGAAAGGAAACTAAAAGCTCTAAGATTGAACCCCCCAAAGAGAAAATCAAAATGATGAAGAAAAAGCTGAGTCTATAAAAGAAATAGCCAACTCCGATAATGAAGAAGAATATGCAAGCTCTTTGGCAAACTCTCAGAGCATTCACTCTAATGATGAAGAAAAGCTATAAGATGACCCAACTGCATCTCCAAATGCAAATGCTCCAACAAGCCCAGATGATGAGTCAAATGGTGTTGATTCGGAAGAAGAAGGACTTGCCCCTGCCAATGCTGAACGTCAAGAAAGTTTACCTAATGATACAAAGGCCTCAGAGTCTGAAGAGGAAGAACAGTCTGACTCTCCTATAGCTGAACCCTCAAGAAGAAGAAAGAGCTACAAACCACTTGCTAAATTTACCCCCAAGAAGAAAAGTGATCACTTTACTGCAGTCATTGAAGTAAGTGATGATGAATCTGAATCAAAGGAGAAAAGTGTCAAGATGGAACTAGTGATGAAGAAGATGAATCCAAGGAAGATATTGTCAAGAAAATACTAATAATGAAAATTAAAAAGAAGAATTCTCTCGATGAATCGATGAAAGAAGTCAACATGATTCAAGTTCAAGGTGAAGAAATGGGAAAAGATTTTGGTTCGCAAATCGTGAATCGTAGGAACCAACAGACTATCATGTTTCTCTCTCAAAGAAAATTAGCGTAAGAATAGTGGTGGAAGTTTTTGATGAACCACCAAATTGAACCAACAAAGAAGATGGATAAGTCATGGAAATGAACAACTTCGAGTCAGAGAATGACTACGTATGAAGTGCTTCACAATTGAAAAATATGGAGTTAGATTGCACAACAATATCAGATAATTCTCAAGATCCTCCGATGAGATGGTTCTTCCATGGATGCCTTGGCTAAAAGCACATACCGATAGAGATGAGAGCTACTTCACCAAGTGCTACTCTCGCTTTCCAATCTGAGTCGGTGTCACAAAACTTCCCAAGGGTAAAGAAGTTTGCAACCATGATGATCAAAGACCAAATTTCACTACAAAGTCTATCGACATGCCGACAATCATTATATTCCTTATGATCATAGAGTGGACTCGATGGAAAAAGGAATATGGCCAAGGAGATGATCATAGAGTCTGTTCACTCTACCAATGATGTTGATCAAGTTCAAAATGAGAAGACCTTCTCGGCCCAAGCACTGTTAACCGACATTCCTTCATCCTCCAATAGCAATTGGTACTCAACGATTATTCAGATTCTCAACGCCTTTGAAAATCATCCAAAGATGAAAATCGTAGAGTCCAACTGTGTTCAACAAGAGGATGCCCAACTCGATGACCAAATTCCCATGGAGAAGGAGCTATTGAAGAATTTCGATGAGTCGGGTTGAGAAGATATCTCAAATCAATGAAGAGTCAAAGATGTTGAAAGCAATAGGAGATAATTCAAATTTCAAGATGAACTTGAAGCCACTATGGCCGATGTATTCTTAAAGATCAAAGAGAGAGATCAAATTTATCTGAAGGCCATACATGATCAGAAGGTAGAAGCTCTACAAGCACAGAAGGAAAATGAAGAGCAAATTCAAGTCCTCACTGATAAGATCGACAACCTGAATTAGTCTTTCTCCATGCAACTTGAGCTGAGCCAACAAGAACTCAAGATTGAAGTTGGTAACTCCTCTTATCTAATGGAGCAACTTATGTCCAACATGGAACAACTCTCTCAAATGATTGATGACAAAAAGGGGGAGAAAAAGAGGCATGGAAAAAGGCACTCAAGGAGGAGTAGGGAAAAAAGAATGAAGTCAGAAAAGAAGAAGAAGAAGACAACTACAACAGAAGTAGAAGAAGAATCATCATCTAAGGGGGAGCCAAAGGATGATGATCCCATGGCTGCAAAGGTTGAGGGGGAGCCAGAAAATGAAAAAGAAATGAAGTCAATATCTCAGGGGGAGCAGGAGTAAGAAGGTCAAGCAGATGAGTAACTGATCTGCAAGACATCCTGGAAACACATATGGAGCCAAAGAGGTACATCTCTAACCATTAGTATGATCTGGATCCAGGATGCAAAAGTGTCATTGCTTATAAAATTCCATATCATTATAAAATGACATTCATGATTATCTATTTTTAAAAATATAGCTGCTAACTATATATAAGATTCATTCATATCATGCATATGCACTTATTGTTTTTGTCATAATCAAATAGGGGGAGATTGTTAGGAATAAGCATGTGAATGATATTCCTGTTTATATATGATTTGATTATGATATATATATATATATATATATATATATATATATATATATATATATATATATATATATATATGAATGAATATGCAAGTATGCTTGATTAAGAAAAAGTTAGAAAGTCCTTTGATAGAGAATAGAAACATATGTACAAGGACTTAGAATGAATTGATCAAATGTGTTAAGTTGATCCTACATAAGCAAAAATGTGCTTTTGTGAAGTCCTTAAAAGAAATAATGTACAAGGACTATAAATATAGAAAGATCAAGCTTGTTAGGTTGATCTTATGATGTAATAGATAGGCTTGTCTCGATCGTCGAAAGCACCGCACTGTAAATCGTAGTCTTCCAGAGAGTCAAGGAAAACTCGAGAGCTGCCGAGGCGTAATCGTAGTCTGCAAGACAAGAGATCTCGAGTTCGTTAATTTCCGGAGAGACGAGGAAGGATCGTAGTGTGTCGAGAAGAACTTCCTCAAAGCCGTAGTCATCGAGGAAGTCATGCGTAATCATAGAGATAAATACGGCAACGAGCCGAACGAGCATCTCGCCAAGCTAAGTCAAGAATCGTAGACTACACTCGAGTCATAGAGTCTATTGATGTCGGCTAAGTCAAGAATCGTAGACTACACTCAGTCGTGAGAGTCTACTAATCATATCGAGGCGTAGATCGTAGTCGAAGATCAAGAAGACATCAAGCACAACGAAAGAAATCATAGAGTGTCAAGATCTGATCTCGGAGTTGTAGTGTCTGTACAGCCGAAGTTGAATCGTAGAGTGTGGAACTGAGACTTCAACAGATGTGCTCACAACACCAAGGCAGAATCGAAGAGCAAACACGATTCTCAACATTTGAGCACTCCTAGAATATCCAAAGGAATGAAGCCTCTGGTTGGTACTGCAAGGACACATCCCACTTAAAGGAACCAGAGAGCACTCAATGAATGGCATATAAGCTAACAGAAGATTTAAGCACCAACTTAATCTACATCCAGACTGAGTTGTGAAGCCATTTGAGATGAATTCTTCTACAAGTTGATCAAAAGAAGACTTCAGTAACTGACTAAGGAAAGTCAGCAAGTACAATCGCTGTCAAGAAAATAGAAGACGACGATCTTGAAAGCAACCAGGATCGTAGTGTTTGCTAAATAAAGAAGGAACTGATGGAGTGTACACAAAGATACTGGTCAGCCTTTGAAGAACAAGGCTAAAGTGATTAAGCATCGGGTCAGTCTATTGATGATAAGTGAATAGGAGATCACAAGGAGAAAGTGAAATTGGACACGCCACAAATCAAGTGTCTTGCTATTCGTAAGGGCCGTAACAAAGAGTCAAGCCATCAAGATCCGAGAGCAAATAAGCAAATAGAAGTGTTGAAAGCACCGCATAAGTGAAGGAAGAGATGTTCTACATTAAAGATCCAATCAACACTCTTCAAGATCGTAGTGTTATCTCTACCATCAACTAGACACTACGATCTAGTCCAAGAAGGTATGCATCGTAATCGTAGAGTTCTGGTCGTCTCAAGGTTGAAGCATTGGAAACGGTTCAATCAAAGATTAATGGTCTAATGTAGCTTATTGGAGAGCATCGATGCAAAAGGACAACCTCTCGATTGAGAAATCGTAAGAAGGAAATAAAGTTGACTACCCGCCCGAGACATCAAAGTGACATCTCCGATAGGTAGGTGAAATAAGAGATCGCAGTGTCGAAAGTCGAAAAGGGGATGTCATGTCACATCTCGCAGCTCACACCAAATAACTCGAGATCTCATGAAGCAATTCAAAAAGCTTTTAATCGACTACTTTCCAACGGGAAGATTGGGAAGGAGTATAAATCAATGTAGCTTCAAAGATCAAGAGTTGTCAATGATTGCTAAGTTGTAGAAATCATTGAGTTATTGAATGCTATTATTGACTCTACGAAGTTCCACCAGAGATCAACAAGAACAAGTCTCAATGACGATAGTGAGACTACATAGGTGGAAGTGAAGCAAATTTCAAGAAGGACTTAAATGATTAGAGAGCTTCACTCAACAAAGATGAGAAATGCCATCAAGATGGCAAATAAGCCGAGAGCCGAGAAGGACAAGAAGATAGCATTCAAAAAAGTGGCAGAGTACAAAGAAGATCAAGAAAGCCACTCTACATATCACCATGAACCAAAGGTCAAAAAAGAATGATGCGTAATCATGTCTCAGCAAAGCATTCAAGAAGGGTTCAGGATTGCTAAGTGCTAGACAAAGTCTACCAAAAGCTCAAAGACTTAGCAATCCAGATGGTGATGGTGCATAAATGACATCGATGAAGATGAGCGAAAAAGAGTAAAGATCACCAGACCAAAAAGAGATGTAGTCCAGACTCTGCAGAATGCCAAGAGGACTACGCTAAGTCGCTAAGTACATAAGATGTTCAAGCTTAAAGACATCTTAGCAACTCAAAGACCAACAACAACAACAACAACAACAACAACAACAAGAAGCTAGTATTCGAGGGTCCTTGTCCCGGAGGGGACTAAATGAAGTTCCAAGCCCACTGGGCTTGAAGAGTTCCTAGAAACTAGAGGAGTTCCAAGGTCACCGGGCCTTGAAGAGTTCTTAGTGAACTAAAGTTCCAAGGTCACCGCCCTCAAGGAATCTTAGTGATTTAGGGTGCCGCCTTTCCTTAGTGGAAATCTCTGTTAGTTGAAAGCAGAAAGAGTGGATTAGAGCTTAAGTCTCCGAACCACTTAAAATCCTCAGGTCTTTTACTTTATGTCATTTACATTATGTACTTAATCGCTATAATCTGCTATGTATGTATTAACTGCTTACAACTTAACTAATTCTAAGAACAATGTCTCAGATGATTATGAATATATCAATGAAGGGATCTTTTACTTATTCTCATCATGCTTGAAAAGATTCTTATGTTTGTCATATGCTAATTCATTAGCAATACAAAATAAAAGTGAAAAGTATTTGAAATGAAAAGGATCTATTCAACCCCTAACCTTCTAGATTCTTGTGGTGCATTCTGAAATTAACCACGTAATTAAGTTTTGACTAGTGGAAATGGTAACAATAATCTGAAGAGGAAATGGAATGGAAATGTGGGTTCTGGAAACCAGCAGAAGAAAAAGTTTAAAGCATGTGCTACTTGCGGGAAGTTTCATGCGGGTGTATGCTTAAGAGGAAAGCGTTTATGCTTTAACTGTGGCCAGGAGGGTCACATTACCCCAAATTGCAGCCAACCGAAGAAGAATGTGTGCTACATGTGTGGGTCAAAGGATCATTTTGCTCGTGAGTGCCCTAAGAAGAAACCTAAAGAGACAACGAGAAACAAGGGAGGTAGCAGTGGAGGCACATTGACCATTCTTGGGACCAGCGTCATCAAATGACCCACAACGGAACCTTGATATGGTATGCGGGATGCGGTCTGAATCAAAAGATGTTGTGTCAGGTATTATCCCAATCAATGATATTGATGCTTATGTATTATTTCATTCGCGTGCTACTTGTTCATTTATATCTAATGAATTTGCTAAGAGGTTAGGATTACCTAGTGAAAAATTGAATTTCCCTTTAAACTTAAAAATTACGAATATGGAAGTGATTCCTGTTAGGCTCGTATACAAGAATTGTAGGATGAACATTAAGGGAAATGTTATGATGGTAGATTTAATTCCAATAAAACATGGAGAGTTTGATGTTATTTTGGGAATGGATTGATTGTTCAATTATGGAGTGATAATTGATTGCCAAAGAAATGTAAAAACCTTATGACTCAAAATCAAAGGTAGTTTTCTTTAGTAGCGAATCGCTTGAACATGCGAGATGTTTGACGCGATTATCTTGACCCCGAAGTTGTTGAATCAAGGCTGTGTGGGTTATTTAGCTTACATAGTCGATACTCAGAGGAAGGGGGTGTAACTGGAAGAGATACTAGTGGTTAGGGAATTCATGGATGTGTTTCTGGGAGATTTACCAGGACTTCCGCTTGATCGAGAGATTCAATTCGTGATCGACTTAACGCCAGGAACCGCTCTGATATCGAAGGCCCCATACAGGATGGCTCCGGTAGAAATGAAGGAACTGATGGTACAATTGCAAGAGCTGTTAGACAAGAAGTACATTCAGCCGAGTGTGTCACCGTGGGGAGCACCAATGTTATTCGTAAAGAAGAAGGATGGGTCAATGCGTCTTTTCATTGATTATAGGGAATTAAACAAAGTAACTATTAAGAATAAATATCCATTGCCAAGAATAGATAACTTGTTTGATCAATTGAAGGTTGTTAGATACTTCTCAAAAATAGACTTGAGAAGTGGGTATCTCCAATTGAAAGTAAGAAACGAGGATGTACTAAAAATGACATTCAGAACTCGGTATGGGCATTACGAGTTTTTGGTGATGTCTTTCGGATTGACTAATGCCCCTGCTGCATTCATGGATTTGATGAATAGGGTGTTCAAACCATTCTTAGACAAGTTTGTGGTGGTATTCATCGATGACATTCTGGTGTACTCTAAATCTTAAGAAGAACATGTGGAACATTTACGTTTGACGTTGGAGACACTAAGAAAGGAAAAGTTGTACGCAAAATTCTCTAAGTGTGAATTCTTGATGGAACGTGTACAATTTCTTGGGCATGTGATTGATAAAGATGGGGTTTCAATGGATCCATCAAAAGTTGAAGCCGTAATCAATTGGAAACAACCAAGAACACCTTCGGAGGTGAGGAGTTTCTTAGGACTGGCCGGCTATTATAGACGGTTTATTCAGTATTTTTTCAAGATTGCCACTCCGTTAACAAATTTGATAAGGAAAGCTGTAAAATATGTTTGGACGGAGAAGTGTCAAGAAAGTTTTCAAGAATTGAAAAAGAAGTTAAGTGTGGCACCTGTGTTGTCATTACCAGATAATATAGGAAATTTTGTGGTATATAGTGATGCCTCATATAAAGGGTTGGGTTGTGTTCTTATGTAGAACGGTAAAGTTATTGTTTATGCTTCAAGACAATTGAAGGACTATGAGAAAGGATATCCGACTCATGATTTAGAGTTGGCTGCAGTGGTATTTGATCTAAAAATATGGAGACATTATCTCTATGGAGAAAAATATGAGATATACACAGATCATAAGAGTTTGAAGTATATTTTCACTTAGAAGGATCTAAACATGTGTCAAAGGAATTGGATGGAATTGATAAAAGATTATGATTGTGAGATCTTTTATCATCCAGGCAAAGCAAATGTGGTTGTAGATGCTTTAAGCAGGAAAGGTCGGGAAAAGTTGATGCTGATAACCACTCAGGAGGAGCTTATTTCAGCAATGACAAAACTGGAGTTGGAAATAATATTTCCACAAGAATTCGATGAACGACTATTCCAAATAGAAGCTGGTTCAACTTTGGTGGACAAGTTAAAGAATGCTCAAGTACAAGATGAAGAATGTAGAAAAATCCTAGAGAAAGTGGTTGAGGGTAGTGAAGTGAAATACAAGATTGATAGTGAAGGGCTACTAAGATTCGAGGGAAGAATCTGGGTTTCAGCAGTACCAAATATTAAAGAAGAAATCTTGACCGAAGCTCATAACTCAAGATATTCGATACACCCGGGAAGTACGAAGATGTATCAAGATTTACGACAACACTTTTGGTGGCCAAACTTGAAGAGAGATGTTGCAGAATGTGTTGTGAAATGTTTGACATGTCAAAGGGTCAAGGACGAGCATCAAAGGCCGAGCGGATTACTTCAACCGTTGGAAATACCAGAATGGAAGTGGGAACATATCACAATGGATTTTGTGGTAGGTCTTCCAACCATTCAGAGAGGATACAATGCGATTTGGGTGATAGTAGACAGACTGACAAAATCAGCACACTTTTTTCCAATAAAGATTAGATTCAATCTTTATCAGTTGGCAAAGTTGTACGTTAAAAAAATCATTTCGAGACACGGAGTTCCAGTATCAATTGTGTCAGATAGAGATCCGCAATTCACGTCAAACTTCTGGAAGAAACTATAAGAATGCATGGGAACACAGTTGAAAATGAGTACGACATATCATCCACAAACAGATGGCCAAAGTGAACGAACAATCCAAACATTGGAAGATATGCTTAGAGAATGCATCATGGATTTCAAAGGGAGATGGGATGAACATTTACCATTGGTGGAATTCGCCTACAATAATAGTTACCACATAAGCATCGGCATGCCACCATACGAAGCATTATACGGCAGGAAGTGCAGAACCCCACTATGTTGGGATGAAGTCGGTGAATGTCAACTATTAGGACCAGATCTGGTGCAGCAAACTACTGAGATTGTTAAACTCATCAGGATAAGATTGGTAGCTGCTCAAGACAGACAGAAGAAGTATGCTGATCGACACAGGCAAGATCGTGAATTCAATGTAGGAAATTTTGTGTTCTTAAAAGCTTCTCCTTGGAAGGGAAAAATTCATTTTGGTAAAAAGGGAAAGCTAAGCCCAAGGTTTATTGGACCCTTTGAAGTGCTACGAAGAGTAGGAGAAGTGGCTTATGAGGTAGCTCTACCTCCAGAGTTGGAAAACGTTCACAATGTTTTTCATGTTTCGGTGTTACGACCATATAAACTCGATTACAAGCATGTGATTGAATATGAACCATTACAGTTCAATAAAGACTTGTCTTATGAAGAGGTTCCTATCCAGATAGTCGACAGAAAAGAACAAGTGCTCAGGAATAAGGTGATACCTTCCGTGAAGGTAATATGGAGGAACGATAATGTCAAAGAGGCTACGTGGGAACTCGAAGCTGAAATGATGAAGAATTACCTTGAGTTATTTGTTTAATCTATGTCTTCAATTTTGGGGACAGAATCTTTGTAAGGAGGGAAGATTATGACAAATCATTTATTTGAGTTGTGATTCTAGGGATAGAATTCTTGTAAGGAGGGAAGGATGTAACAATCTGGAATTTTAAATTGTAATTTTAAATATTTATTGAATTATATAAATATTTAATTGAAATATTTAAGTGATGTGTTTTATTGTAGAATAAATATTTGTTTAATTTGTTTTGATTTAACTATTTATTTGTTAAATAAATAATTAATGAGTGAAGGAAATTAATTATTATGAGATTATATTCTATAATTTAATTAGAAAGTTGACAGGGAATAAAGGGATTATTATAATGTTTTAATTTAAATTTGGTAATAAAAAAAAGGGTGATAATAAACTAGGCTATAAATGGGTTATTAAAATAAATTAAAGGAGTTTAAATTAGTTTTGCCAAACAAGGCTTAAAGATATTAAGTCTTTAATTTTTAAAGAGTCTTGCCAAACGGAGCCTTATGGCTTTTGGATTTTTGATTTTTGAATTATAATAATATAAATAAAATAAATAAAATATAAATAATATATAACTGATAATTTAATACGGACAATTAGTAGATGTCGGTTTTAGACGTTTATAAATCGTGCGTTGGTTTTGTTTAATTTACGTATAGTGTATTTGGTTTAAACCTAAGCCTAAGTAGAAAGTTACAGAAAAAAAGGAAAAGAAGGTTTCAGAGAGAAATTGAGAGAAAGTTCCGAGTTTTCAAGCGATTCTCAGTGGTTAGCAAAGATTTTTAAAGCAACAAAAATATTTTTTTTTTCCATAACCTTAATATTATATATATATATATATATATATGTGTGTATATATATATTTTACGTCATAGTTCTCTGTGTTCTGTGTTCTTGACTATAGTATGAAGTTTTTAAAAACCTTTCTGTAAACCATGTTTTTATAATTGGTTGTAAAATTATGTGTAATTGTAATTGTAATGTTATAACTAACACATATATATATTTATGTGATTGTATGCTAAATTACGTTTGCAAGAAAGTAATTGGCTTTACAGTGACTATAATGTATATGAATACATGATTGGTATGAGTATAAAAATTTATATTTGATTTTGAGCTAATTGTAAAATTGAACCTTAAATATGCTAATTTGTTAAGAAATAAAAGAAAGTAGTTCAAAGGAATCAATTTGGTGTATAATTGTGGTTCTTAGTGTTCATTTGTGTTAAACAAATGTCAAAAAATAGAGTTTTGTTTAAAACAGGGTATTCAAGGATTTAATCTTTCTAAAATTGTTGTTTAATTGTTTTTAAATTGGTATATGTATGATGGGTAAAGGTTATGTGTAAATTTCGTAAGATATACATGTTAAATTAGTTGCTAAATAGACAGAATTTAGCTTCTTCAAGTTCGGAGCCTCAGCGCCAAAGTTAGAGCCAAAGCCAAACTTTTTCTTATGACATTCGAGCCCATAGCTTGGGCTTCATTAGTGCATCACTTCTGTGTACATGCATAGTATACATGTGTATATTATGGTGCCGTAATGTCAGGTTAGTAGTAGGGCCAATAATGAGTTTTCTTTTACACGAATTCTGTAAATGCTAATATAATGTATTATTATATCTGTTAAAAATGTCATTGTGTTAGTATGGTATTATAATGCCATGAATGAGCATGTTATTAATACTTAACGAGTGTTATTATTATTTTATTCATGTAACTTGATTATGTGGTTCAAAATCAAGACATATATGAAATAGGTACTTATTGTTATACAAATATCTATAGTGACTAATTGTATCCTAATGATATGTTATTAGGATATTATGAATCAAATTATTACAGTTTAGCCTATACATAAGGCAAGTGCTCTAACTCTACATTTTCGTTGAGCAAGTTTCTTGTATCTAGTTTATTTATGATGATGCAAGTTTTCTAAACCCTATTCTGATATTGAGCAAGTTATTCTTGTCTTTAACTTGTTATTTAGCATGCAAGTTTATATATCCTGATATACTAATGTTGAACAAGTTTTATCATTCAATTTACAATTTGTTATGCATGCTTAGAACTCAATTCTAAATAACCTTGGCTTTAATATTGTTCAAGCAAGGTATGTTATAATTATTCAATGTTTATGCTCTTAGATTATTCCTAAAGCATGGCCTTAGCGTACAATATTGATTCAGTTATGATTTATTCCATAGCATAACATTGTGAACTTTTATTCAACTAATCCTTAGTTGATGTTCGTTAAACTCTAAATTACCGTGAAACTTATCCAAACCAAACTTACTTTGGTGCGAACTCGTATTCTAAATGCTAAGATGAACAACCCTATTATTAGGGGATAATTTACGCATAACGTTTAAATGTTTGTGCACAATACATTGTACGAAGGGCTGATCCCGCTAAGTACGATGAGTCCTTATAGTCTTACGACTGTTAAAGTTTAAGTTGAAAGAATACTTATAACTATGGACATAGTTCGTGGTCTTTTGACCCTCAGTTATATATTTTTCGATTTTGTTCTTGATTATTATTGATGAAATACCTTATTCATTTTCTATTGAGCCTATTCATTTGGTAATTGATATGATGTTTATTCATTATCATTTTAAGTGAGCATTGTTTGCTCACTCTTGCTTATATAAACATTACAGCTAAAGTTGAGAAGGTCGATGAACCTACAACCAGTAGAGGGAAAGGGAAGATAAGCAAGTTTTGAAGACTTGTAAAATTGTTGACTATTATATTGTTGAACTTTATTTTAATCTGATGATGTATTTATTTAATTTTCCACATATGACGTTTGTAATTAAAGGTTACATAACCTGGGAGATTTTGTTGGATTTGTTGATGTAACCCTTTAATGGAAAGGTTTATTGTTAAACTTTATTATATTTGGGTAGTTAGATATGAATGTTTTTATCAAGTGAACACTAAATATAGTGGAAGTGAAGTACCCGGATTTGGGGATGTCACAAAGGAGATCGACCAGCAGATGGTGCTCTTGCTAGGAGATAAGGACGGTGCCTCCAACCATAGCCGAAGACAAGGGCGGTCACCCGAGAATAAGTTCAGGACATATCGTCCGGACGATTCTCAGTGAACTGAGAGTAGGCTCTGAAGTCATTCTCAGGATAGGAGTAGGCGTCGAAACCACTAACGAGATCATTCGCCAGAAAATTAGTCCAAGACACATCGTTCGGATGGTTCTTGACACACTAGGAGCAGACGCCAAAGTTGCTCTAGCGAAGCAAGCTCTAAAGGCAGGGGACGATCTAACCGAAGATGACGAGATCCATCTATCGATCGTAGAAGACGAGATCCTCCCCCCCCCCCCCGAAGGACTGAGACAGAGGCTCTGGCCAAAAAGGTGGTAGAGTTAGAGAAAAGATTAACCGAAGGAGATCAAAACAAAGGGACCCTGATCAAATCATCATCACCGTTCTCTCCAGAGATCATTCGGGAGAAGGATGATTCGAACATTAAAACCCCTTCACATGAAGAGTTACGATGGTTCGGGAGATCCTTATGAGCACATCCATGCTTATGATTAGCTGATGGACTTCTACGACTATTCTGATGCTGCCAAGTGTTAGATGATTATGACAACCTTGAAGAAGGATGCTCGAAAGTGGATGATGATGCTGGCTCCAAACTCAGTTTTATCTTAGAAAGGGCTCTGCAATAAGTTCCATTTTTGGTTCGGAAGTAACAAGAGGAGGGGAAAGCTAACAGGGTCCTTATCACAGATCAGACAGTATTTGAATGAGACCTTGGGCTAATACGTGAAACGGTTTCGAGAAGCGGTCGGTCATGTTGCGAATTTGAACGACCTTCAGGCAGTCGGTCTAGTCCAGAATGGTTTGTGTTAGGTTTGTAATATTCGTATACAAAATCAAAATAGCAGTAGCATGGTAAAAACAGATTTTAAAATTTTACAAACTATATAGTCGGATCATCATTTATGTGCAATTATTAATTAAAAAAAAGATATGAAGAATCAAATTCATGCCCTTGAAGATTTGAGCTTCCTCAGGTTCAAGTTCAACACCTAGTCCTTCGTGGTCTCCTTAAATATGCGGGATTGATTCCTTCCTTTGATCAACGTTAGCCACCCAAACGTTCGGCCTCTAGAGGTGATCCACCAAGGAAGAATAAAAACTCAAGAAGAAGGGTATTTGGCTAAATCCTAGTTTTTCCTATCTGAAATAGAAATGGTGTACTCTCCTAACTCTTGAAATAAAGTGCGTAACTTATGTCACCCTCTCTCCATAAAAAGACTTTCTTATATATAGATGTAGGGAACCTTCCTAAACTATTTAGGAATATATATTTTATTTCCTTTAATTAATTAGGCTTCCTAATCTTATTAGGAATAATTGAGAGTACTTATATTAATTAATTCCCAAACTCCTTCAGGAATTAATTAATAATAATAGTAATAATAATAATAATAATAAGACTCCTCTTATTAATTTATATTTAATATTTTCAAAATATTAAATAATAAATATTAAACTATTTAATTTATTCTATCACCATAGATTAAATTAAATACACTAAACTTATTATTACGATTATGCTTTTTACTTCTTAAATAAATATTCTTCCTTTTATGGTGTGACCTTTTAGGTTCTCCATATTAAACTAGTTGTGAATAAATCAATTAAAATAATTTTAATCTTATTTAAATAAATAAATTAAACTATTAATTTATTTAAATAAATAACATTTATTCTAAAATAAGGATAAACCTCCTTAGCGATCAACGACTTTCCAGATATATATATATTTTAACATTAATCATAAAATAACCTTTGAGTAAATAGTCACCGTACAATTCAATCATTCCACCATATAATTTTCCAATTAAATATAAGACATGAAATTACTGTCAAGTCTTATTTATTTAATTATATGTATTCCGATTCCCAAATGCACAACTCTGAATCAATGTAAATTAGAAACTCCTTTCTAATTTCACTTCACCATGGCCAAGGATTCCTAGGTTGTCATTCATCGAATCACATAGGAGATTTCTCTTCTTTTACTAGAAGTGGTAGATTCTTTATTGATCATTCATTATCTCCATATATAACTTATTACACCCAAGCATACCCTTTGATATACCGTAAGGGTCTTAAGGAATATGTCAAAGTATAATTCATTATACACAAAATACTATAATGATCTCAAGTCTAAGGATCACTTGTACTACTATCACTACAGAAATTCCTATTGATAGGCAAGTAAAACTCCATTAGGTATTCCTTAACGAGCCACGTTCAGTAAACTTATTCTCTAATAAGCACCTACATACTTGCTTTAGTGTCTCTACACAAATGATCATGAGATCAATCATCATCATCCAATGAGCAAGCAACGTATGTTCCAATCTATCTGGATTCACTAATCCCCTTTTTAGTAATCCATCGATTGGGAACATTTTAGTTTTTAAGCTATATAAGAATTTAGATCTCATTAGTATGATCTCTGATGAGTGGGTAGAAAACTTATGAGTCTGGTATTTCTTAGCTTAGTATATTGTTATTTTATGAGTAATACATGTTACTTTTCATGGTTTTGGTGTGCTTTGCAGGAATGAAGTGCGGATGAGAGTAAGGAGCTGCAAAGAAAGAAAAGGTTAAAGTTTTGGACAGACTAACAGTGGAGTGTGGGTCGTGCTTCAAATAAGTTGAATATGGAGCGGGGCGCGCTTGGGCTGAGTGGATTTTCTGCTAGCATGGTGTTGGTTATTTTACCAATTAATATCTGCATGCAAGTTTGCACGGTCAACAAGTAATAAAGAGTAAGTAAAATATCGTTCCCACAGAGAATTAACTAATAAAGTTCACCAAGCACTTGCCCATAACCATTTCAGTCTTATTTAAATGAATGATTTAATATAGTGATGAAAACTATGAAATTAACTAATACTAAATAATCCTAGAATAAAACTAGATAATGAAGATAAGAGATCACAATTTCCCCTATTGATTCATCTAAATCAACACACCTCATGTTAAGACAAATCAATTATCACAGATTACTAGCCGAGAACACGAAAAGTGAGACATGGCCATCTCTCGATGAACCAAATCCATATCACATATAAACCACATTGATAGAATACACATGAACACCCACATTACCTAAACCACTATATGTCTATGCAATTTACAAATAAATAGGGTTTAAGCCCAAGTCCTCAATTGACTACGAGTGGTGCTTCGGTATATGTCTATCCTAAGCACGAATCATACATTCCATCACCAAGTAGAACATACAAACACAAGCTATCAATATCAGATCTAAACCCATACTTTATCTTTTAAGTTCATATGGATTATCACAGTAATTGATGGCCAATCAATTAAGCAAATAAGCATGAATATTAATAGACAATCTCATAACAATCAATAAGATTAACAATAAAGTATATCAAAATAAACTAGGCAATAGATTCCATTGCAATCCCAAAATAGAGTTTAACTCATAGTTGAATTAAATCCATCATCCACAATTTGAATAAACATCATAAGAATACATAGGAATCAAAGAGAAGATAAGAATATAAAGTTGAATTTCAAATCTGTTCTCTTGCTCCAAGTTTGAATCTGTAATGCTATCCAAATGCTTCAACCTTCAGATCTAATCAAATCTAGAAACTAACTACTTTAATCTACTCTACTTTAATATTCAAAATTAAAGAGAAGAAAAGAGCAATAGTAAACTAAGTGATCCCCAAAGGAGAGATCCCCTCTTACATACTGATATGTCTTCTATATATAAGCCCTAATTGACTCCTTCCCCAAGTTAAGCTCCAATTACACTGATTAATGAAAAAGTCAACTTTAGTCAACTTCCGAAGTGGCGTGGCCACGCTAGAAATGGCCTGAAGTTGGGCGCGCCCGCGCTCAAGTAGCAGATGACATTTTTTTGGTCCAGGGACTGGCGCGGTCGTGCCCAAAATGCACTATAAATCCGCGCGCCCACGCCGTAGATTTTCTGCTGCAGTGTCCTCTGGTAAAACGGCCATAACTTTTGATCCGAGAGGATTTACGGATCCTGCCACCTAAAAAATTGAAGATCTCAAAGATTTATACAACTTTCATTCTTTAAGAATTGAGAAATAATGGATGGATGAAGGTCGAAATTGGGTTAGAAGTGACTGCTATGCAAATGGCCACCCAAAACATTGAAGTTCAACGTCCGTTGGTACAAATATCATAACTCTTGCATCCGAACTCTGATTGGAATGATTCAAGATGTTCCGGAAATCTTAGAAGAAGCTCTAAAATATAATCCAAGTTTCAAGCCAAGAACATGAAATGAACATGAAAGCCCAAACGATGTCCGGATTGCTTTTCCTTGCATTTTATACTAATAGTCGCTCACACAGCTCCCAAGCATAAAATCTAAAAAATGAACACCAAATGCATGAAAAGTAACTAAGAAACATATGTATAAGCGACTAATTTAAGTAACAAATACTGGATAAGTAGGTATAAATCCTACTTATCACATGGCGTGGGCCGTGCAGCTTATCAAAGGGTTATGGCGCGGGGCGCATCTCTCTGAAGTGTTCTGCAGATTTTATTACTTATTTGGGCAGAAGTTGATTTAAAAGAGGATTTGGATATTACCTTATGTAATAGGGTTTGTTAAGGGCTTTAAATACTTTCTTTTGGGATTGTTTTGGGGGACTTTTTTAACTGACAACAATTGGGGGCTACACTTTTGGAGCTTTTGGATATTGAATTGGAGACTTTACGAGATAGATTTTGGAGGGAAAGATTGAAGATCATTGATAGAGTTTTCCTTCTTCCATTTAATTTAATTTTGTATTCAAGATGTTTTTCAGTTTTTATTTGTTAGTTTCAATTATGATGAGGAACTAATTTCTTAATTAGGGGTACAATAGAACCTTTTGCGATGCAATAACTAAATTATATTTATTCTCACTTATTGATCTTATTGAGTTGATTGTTATATTTTGTGCTTGATTAAGTAATTGTTTGGCCAATAATTAACCTGATATCTTTGATGGAATTGAAAGAAGAAATCTTAGATTAGATCTGAATATAATAACGCATGAATTTGTTGATTCTTATTAAGGATAACATAACAGTGTATGAGCCGAAAGTACTTTTATGCCATGCATAACTTTGTTAGGAGTTTGTGCTTAATGAATCTGTTTTAAGTGTCTTGCACGAAAGTAACAAAATTACTGAAATAGGTCATTTTATTAATCATTGAAAGATGTTGTAAATTGATAAGAAATCCTAGTTAGCAACTCATTGGATTAATTAAGTGGGAATAAGATAAAGCTATTATTGCAAAGCAATTGGGGAAATTGTATTCCTATGTGTTAATCATCTGGTAATCAATATTTGTCAGTTTAATTAGTTCTTAATTATTTTTTTAATCAACTTTCGCAAATCAATTGGAGTGACTATTTAAGTGGATTAAATTGGTAGAAGCTTGATAATTAGAATAATCGTTAGTAACTATTCCTCTGTGGTTCGACACTCTTCTTACTTCTTTATTACTTGATTGACCGTGTGCACTTGCACGTTTTTGTCATTATATAAATCGGACAAAAAGTTTTTGGCGCCGTTGCTGAGGAGCAGTTATAATAATTATTTTGTCAGGTGTTTTTATTAGTTTAGTTTATTTAAACAGATTTTGATTTTGATTTTGATTCGCTTTTACAGGCTCCCTTTTGTCAAGCAATAATTTGGGATTTGTGTATGCACTAGGGTGAATTTAGTGGTTTATTCAAACACGATCCAAGGGTCCAGATTTAGTTCTTTATGATAGTGAGATTGAACTAACTTTTCGGAGGAGACTAAACTTCAATCAAGCTACCATGGAAAATTAGCTTGGTATGGAAACAAAAGAACACAAACCGCTTCGAGAATATGGCATTCCAAAAGTTACGGGTATTTAGTCTATCATAGCATGACCTGCTATTACATCCAACGATTTTGAGATCAATTTAGTCACGATTCATATGATTCAGAACTCGGTACAGTTTGGAGGAGCACCGAATGATGACCTTAACGATCACATTATCAGCTTCTTGGAAATTTGTGATACATTCAAATTTAATTGGGTGTCGGAAGATGCAGTAAGGCTAAGGCTATTTCTATTCACGTTAAAAGATAAAGCCAAGAGTTGGCTGCATTCATTTCCACCAGGGTCAATAACAACATGGAATGACTTGGTGCAAAAGTTTCTCGCTAAGTTCTTCCCACCAGCAAAAATGACAAGAATGCGAGACGAAATCTTATCATTCAGGCAATTTGATTCCGAATCTTTATATGAAGCTTGGGAAATATACAAGGATCTACTGTGAAAATGTCCACATCATGGGTTACCACTATGGCTGCAAGTGCAAACCTTCTACAATAGTCTTAACAGTCAAATAAGGACAAGTATCGATGCCGCTGCAGGTGGAACTTTGAAAGCAAAAAGTTATGAAGAGGGGTGTGAATTATTGGAAAACATGGCGGCCAATAACTATCAGTGGCCCACCAGCAAATTAACTTAACCGAAAGTGGCAGTGGTATTTGAATTGGATGCCGTAACAACATTATTAGCTCAGGTAACAACGTAGATTTCAGCGTTAACAAAGAAGATTAATGCTTTGGGGGTGTAAAATGTTCCAAAAATAGAAGTGGTATACGAATTATATGCAGGGGCTCATCCATTGGAACAATATGCTATTAACACCGAATCAGTACAGTTTGTGGGGAATTCAAGTAGGCAGTAGTATGGCGTGAATTTGAATAGCTACAATCCGAGGTGGAGAAATCACCCAAATTTCTCGCAGAGTAATAATCAGAATAAAAAACAAGCTCAACCACAAGTTCCACGACAAACAACACCACCAGGATTTTAGGCAAAGCAACACCAACAACTTCCATAATAAGAAAGGAAACCAGAACTTGAGGAGTTATTATTAAAGTACATAAAGGATAACGAAGTATGGAAGAACACGCATGATATGACTTTATGGAATATAGAGAATCAGATCGGCCAATTGTCCACAACTATGAACTCTCGTCCTCAAGGATCATTGCTGAGCGACACAGAAACAAACCCAAGGGATGGAAAAGAACACTATAAGGAAATTACCTTGAGGAATGGGAATGATTTGGTGGATCCAAATCTACTTAATGAAGAGAGCATTAGGGAGCAGTCAGTGCAAGAGAAGGTGGAATCGAGTAAAGCAACAGAGAAGAAAATATCAGATGAAAAAGCGGAAATAAAGAAGCCCGACTCATATGTGCCCCCGGTTCCATTCCCAAGTAGACTCCAAAAGGCTAAGGAGGCCAAACAGTTTTCAAAATTCCTTGAGGTATTTAAGAAATTTCACATTAATATTCCCTTTGCAGAAGCTATTGAATAAATGCCAAGTTACGCGAAGTTCATGAATGATATTTTATCGAGAAAAATAAGGTTTGAAGAGTTTAAGACTGTTACATTTACAGAGGAGTGCTGTAAGATCCCAAATAATTAATAAATGAAATTAATTTCCTCTAATTATTATTTTGAAATAGTAAGGGTTGATGTGATTAATGTGGATAGTTGCGGGTAAAATACGCAAATATTTCAAAATATGCAAGTGGTTATAAAATATTCATTGTTGTTTGGGAATATTCGTTTGGTCGTGGAATATTAAATGACTTGTCGGGAATATTAAATGATGCGGCGCAAAATGACCATGTGTGGCCCCATAACGCTTGGCGATTGGAGGAAGAAAATGACAAATATAAGTTGTTTAAAAATAATCTACGTAGTTATTACTGATTTACATTGTTGGAATACCCGGTGGTTAAAACACGATGTCTACGTTGTTTGAGCGGTAGATACTCGGTATTGCACCAATTATTGACTCTTACGTGAGAAGGCACTACTCAATAATGGTTACAGATAATTACTTTTCAATGTTTTATTTTATTGATTCAATAATTGTCATATTGATATTTTATATTCTTGTTGTTTTAATAATTGTCATTACACAAGATTTTTCATTATCAAAACAATAATTCATATTATCTGAATAATATTATTAGATAACATTATTGGCAATGTCTAGAAAGTTACATCTAAGGAGAGGTTTGGTCACCTAATTTCGCGCCAAGAAGAGAGAAATTCTTATTGAAAGCCCTCTTCCCTAGAACCGCCACAGTTATCGATAATATTGTAATTACATATATTATTTGTGAATAATTAATTATTGATTCATATGATGAGGAAAATATTGATTTTATGTGGATATAGATGGAGAAAATTTTTAATGTGACAATTGTTAAAAATTGAAATTTTATCTTTTTCTCGATAAAATAATTCATTTAAATATATATTATTATATTTTAATAATATAATAATGGTGATATTTTTACAACGAATGTGGGATATATGAGTATACGAGGAGGAAGAGTATTTTTTGTTGCAATAAATGTTTAAAACATGTTAAACATGTCGGTTGGACCCCATTTATTATTTGAAATTTGATTATAAATCTAAAATCACCCGCTTATGGATTTCGGTCAATTTTTGTTGGGAATTTAGAAAAACTTTCTTCTGCAAAGTTGTAGAGAATTGAATTTCCTATAAAAACTCGCAAGATTTGAATTTTTACGATAAAAGAGCTATTTATTATGAATTATTGAAGTTACTGAGTTCAAATAATTGATTTTGGAAGTTTTAAATATTTATATTAACAAAACGTTTTTTTTTACATTTGCAAGCCTCATTAATCACATGTTAAGTTGCTGAAATCGAAGTCTAGTATGTATGGAAAATTTTAATATATATTAATATTATATTAAATTTTACGCTTTGGTGTTCTAAGCAATTTCCTATAAAAAGGTCTTAGGTTAGAATTGAAAATCACACCGTAAACTCAAGTTTTCTCTCTATATTATCGAGCGTATTCTTGTGAGTATTTTGAGTATACTTTGAGTATTTCTATACGGTGAAAGTTCAAGATATAGTCTATATCCAGTATTCCAGTTAGAAGTACTGATCTTTCGAGGTAAGGGATGTTATTTTCTTCTCAAATGATATTATTTCTTCAATATCATTATGCCAAAATATTGGTTGGAAATTTTTATCAAATTTGGAACTTTTTCATGTCGGGGTTACTATTCATGAGTTACTATTCACGAGTTACTATTCATGAGTTACTATTCACGAGTTACTATTCACGAAGCGTGAAGATGTTTTTTGTGAAATTTCTATCTTTTGGTGTCGGAGTTACTATTCACGTATACGGCACTATTCACGTATACGGCACTATTCACGAATACGGCACTATTCACCGAAAAATGAAATTCTTCTTTTTGTCCAAAATATCTATTATGGATACTAGCTTTGATTGTATCCATGTTTTGATCATTCTTGAATTTTACACCACTATGATTATTTTTGAGGTATTTTTGGACGTGGATAAAACAAAGTACGAATCCTTAATCCTTAATCCTTGTCATTTTGTTTCACTGGATTCATTTCTTTAAAAAAAATATTTTCATCATCCTCGGTCTTAAATGATGATATTATTGAATATCTTTGGCTGTAGTGCAAGATGAATGATTTATGATGAATATCTTTGGCCCGTAGTGCAAAGATGAATGATTTCGATGAATATCTTTGGCCCGTAGTGCAAAGATGAGCAGTGTTTAGATGAACATGACCAATCGGTGAATGTCCTTGGCCTCAGTAGTGCAAGGATGAATTTTGATCTCGAGATATATATTGATTGATGTTACGGGGATAAAAATAGATTTATGAACTTTAAAATTCATACATAGAAGATAGTAGTTTGCATTCTCTACTTAACTCTTCTAATGAATTATTATTTCATTGCGAATATTGATTTAAAACTTGTTGTCTATTGTATTCTATTATATTTTTCCTGTTGAAGACTAACGATAATTTTGTTGTATATTATCTTAGTCATAATATTCTTCTTGGGCTAGTCGAGCTCACCCTTTTCCTTTTTGTTCCATTTTTTCTTCTCGAGGAGGCGAGAATATAGCTTAGTACGTAGCCTGGGGGTATGGAATGAAAGTTCTAGGGAGAGTTGTTTAGTAGTCCTCACCATTGTTGTAAAATAATGTACCAATAATTATGATGAGGATTTATTTGTATGTGGATATTGTCTAGATGACAATATCTCGTATTTAAACTCACAGTTTTACTATTGTAATAATAAAGTTGTAGTTGTTTCTGTACCGTGTATTGACAACTCAGAATGGGGGATGTAGACCTATTTTGGGGGTGTCACAAGTGCAGTGCGATACTGCAGAAAAAGTTACCTCCAAAGCTCAAGGACCTAGTTAGCTTTACTATACCTTGTACAATTGGGAATAAGTTTTTTGAAAAAGCACTGTGCGACTTGGGGGCTAGTATCCATCTGATGTCGTTATCCATCTACGAACAGTTGGGTCTACTGGAGGTAAAGCCCACCAATGTAATTCTCCAGCTAGCCGATAAGTCTCTAACTCACCCGCGGGGGATAGTAGAGGACATATTGGTGAAAGTGGACAAATTTATTTTCCCAGCTGATTTCATTGTGCTCGACTTTGAGGAAGATAAGGAAATCTCACTCATACTTGGGCGTCCAATCTTAGCCACGAGGAGGACTTTGATTGATGTACAAAAAGGGGAACTCACGATGAGGGTACATAATCAAGAGGTAACCTTCAAAGTGTTTAAGGCAATGCAGTTTCTGAACGAGGTCGAAGAGTATTTTAGAGTTAATTGGGTTGAATCTGAATTGAAGGAATTTTTTGAGATTGATGTTTATGGGGATCCGCTTGAGACAGCTTTAGTCATTACATATGCAGCACGTTTCCCATCTTCACTAGAGTATTTGAACATATTGAACGCATCCCCTTCCTTTGTGCCATATGGTAAGAAATTCGAGGAATTAGATCGAGCTGAGAAATCAAACTCATGGCCAAAAACATCCATTGAAGAACCTCCAGTACTAGAATTGAAACAATTACCGAGTCACCTCAGGTATGCCTACTTAGGAGCTTTTTTTGCTTTGCTAGTTATCATCTCAGCATCACTCACTGAATCACAAGAGGAAAAGTTATTGAGAGTGCTTCGAGAATTTAAAAATGCGATTGGATGGATGATAGCCGACATTAAGGGAATCAATCCCTCGTTTTGTATGCACAAGATTTTATTGGTAGAAAATGTTAGCCCGATTATGGAACAACAACTCAGATTGAATCCAATTATGAAAGAGGTTGTCAAGAAGGAAATTATTAAATGGTTAGATGCCAGAATCATCTATCCCATATCGGATAGTTCGTGGGTTAGCCCGGTGCAGTGCGTTCCAAAGAAAGGGGGTATGATAGTGGTAGCTAATGAGAACAATGAGTTAATTCCAACAAGGACAGTGACTAGATGGCAGGTGTGCATGGATTACAGAAAATTGAATAAAGTAACTCGCAAAGACCACTTTCCTTTGCTATTTATCGATCAAATACTTAATAGAGTAACCGACCATCAGTTCTACTATTTATTGGATGGATATTCGGGCTATAACCAGATTGTCATATCACCCAAAGATCAGGAAAAGACTTCCTTCACGTGCCCATATGGAACATTCTCACTTCAATGGATGTCTTTTGGGTTATGCAATGCACCAACTACGTTCCAACGCTGTATGATGGCTATATTTTTCAATATGGTGGAGAAAAACGTAGAGGTATTCATGGATGCCTTTTCGGTATTTGGGGACATCTTTGATCTTTGCTCAGGAAATCTGACATTAGTACTTGTAACGCCCCCAAATCCAGGTATCCATGACCTCTGACCTGGTGCATTACGATGCAACCTTCATCTGAATATTTATAACATTTATTTATAAAATAATGAATACAACCTCACTTTAATACCAATTAATACATTAGTTCCTTCTATTTCCAGAATCCTTAACCTTTACAGCCTGGTGTTATACTTTTAAATCATATTGATTTAAATTATACATTTCAAGTTATAAATAATATCTTTCACTTGGATATATTAATTTTAAGTATCCATAAACTCACAACTAGACTTAACTATTCTTCTATACACTGTTCTTTGACTATGCAATTACAATATGTCATATGAACGTTATCTAGTATAGCTAGAGTTATACGAACAACTTCAATAAGTACTTCTTCCTTTTTCCTTTTTTTTATCCGAATCCTTTGATCTGCTCTGGTTTAGCTGAAAACAATTATTTATAGTAAGGGTGAGCAACTGCGTTGCCCAATAAGTTTAACAATTATCACATAACACATTTTTAACATTTTAAACACAACTTAAATTAGTCATGCTTCACAGTTTATACATAATTCATATTTTTCATATATTTTGTTTATTCAGGCATCATAATGCTCATACTCAACAATTATACTTGTTTCATGCTTATCATATACCTCATATCATGAATATAGTAAGTTTCCATAACTCAATCCACATCAATCAGTAATTTGTTTTAATAAATTTATATAACAGTATAACACATAATGCATATCTCAATTTATTCACAAGGAGTACATATAATACATGGACTATGTACACATTACAATTAATAAGTTCACATATAAAAATAAGTTCTGAAAAAACTTGTCTGTACCGACGTTTTACCATTAACCTGTCGTGATCTTTTGCATAACCTACACAGTATGTGAGATTGATAATAAACATCGTCAATACTTGATCTCATGGTTAACATTACTTTAATACCCTACTTTAACTTATATTGTCCTTATACCATTTTTATGCTCAACTTTGTATAACTCAGTTTTATTTCCCTTTCATCACTATATGTGCTAGCTTGTCGCACTTGTAGTTTACTGTGTGTGTATCGCACCACTACAACATACCATATTTGGTTAAACATTACTCATCTAAGTTCCTTAGACTTAGATTAGGTATATAGCCGTCGTTCATCACTTTGTGATCATACACACAAGGTATACATTGCATACTTAGTTCTTATACATTCTCAAATATACTCATTTTGGTCCAATTATAACATGATACAAATCATTGGTCATTATACTCTTCAAATATCATCTTACATTATGATGTGACATTTCTAGGAATCAAATCCCATTATTCCATCATAGTTCAAAAATAGAAAATATGATTTTCTAGGGTACTTTGGGGATTTTTTTATGAATCTTTGTAATGAGATTTTGACTTCCATATTTGAACAAGCTTTTAGACCATACATCATAGTATTTAATTCCATAGTTAGTCAACTGAAACAACCTCTTAAGGCTTCTTAAGATAGTGCCATAAAATGGGTATTTTACATTTCCACTCTACTACTCACTCTACTACCAACTGTAGCAGAAGTTAATTTTTAGGCCACTTTGATGATGCTTTTGGACTTTATGAGTTAGCCCATTTGATTTTTTATTTTTGCAAGCATTTAGATCATAATATTTTTCTATGGGTTTAGTTTCTTGAATTCAGTTATGGAAGTTAACGAAAACTGAGCACAAACTAGGGTGTTTACCCATTTTAGTTCTACTATCTTCACTCTACGATTTCGAGAGTCATTCTACGATTGATGGAACCACTCTAAGTTGGTAGGGTTCACTCTACGATTTTTTAGAATTTACTCTATGATTGCAGAGTTCACTCTACGATTGGAGAGTTCGCTTTACGATTTGTAGAGTTCACTCTACGATTTGCAGAGTTCACTCTACGATTGTAGAGTTCACTTTACAATTTGCATAGTTCACTCTACGATTTAAACTCTACTACCCAACTATAGCAGAATTGAGTTTACTACCTACTTTGATGATTTGCTTGAATTCCTTGGTTAAGATTTTGGCTCTACCATCTAGCTCTACTTCTAGACCACATACCAATGTATTTTATTAAGGGTTTAGGTTCCTCATTCATATCAGTTAGGCCTACTTTAACTGAGGCTCAAACTGGACAGTTTAACACTTTTTCCCCAAAACTAATTGACACTTTTTAAATTTCTTTCAGTTTTGTCTAATTGAAAAGTCTAGGCATATGTATTTTAGTTACCTAAGATTACTTTTATCATCACCTCACTTTGTTTACTGGCCTAGCCAAATTTGGCCTATTAAAGCTCACTTTAGGCTTATAAGATGCACACGAACTTAGTCTTCTTATTAGCTTTTGCCTTAGCCATGTTTGGGAATCATTTATAGCATGTATTAGTAACTTTATATAGGCTCATTACATTCTTACAAATTCAGGTACTAAAATTTACCCAAAACAGATCACTTTTGGCCTAAAATGTGATTTTTAACAAGTCCAATATTTAAAACGGTTTAGAATTGGTTTTTTTAACTTTGTAAATTACTTATGCCATATTATAGCTATTGAAACTTACCTACAAGGTTTTGGTGCTGCCTTCCTTCATTCAAGTGTTAGATGACATTTTAAAGCTTACTTTTCATGACCTTTAAACATGAAAACTGAGTTGTACTCAATATAGACTTTAACTAAGTTAAGGAACAAATCTTAAAGGTAGTTTATGGATAGTTTAGAAACTTCTCACTGACTGTTAACTTCATTTGCCAAAATTAACTATAGCAGATTAAGTTAACGATTTATGGTCGAATGAATGTGTACCTCTTGACGCTCCCTTCTACTGCTAAGATACTGGTGTAAGCTACTAGCTTGATTCTTCCCTTCCATCTCCTCTGCTCACTGAACTGCAAAAGTTCCTCTGGGTTCTTTAATTCTTAACTCACAGTATCCGTCTCTTTATTAGAACTAACTATTTCAGCTAACTCTGCAAGATGTATCAGGGTCTCTATTTATAGGGAGACATTTTGTCCAATCATTAGTCATTACCCAGATTTTGGACTGGCTCTAACTGAATCAACCGTTGGTTAATAAAGGTTTGGTGAAAAGTTTCTTACCAATTCATTGCTAGCCATATTGTAGGACATCATATCAACCCACATGGGATTAATTTAATCTAAAGTAACATAGGTGGTCAGTAGGCCATTCTTTGAAATCTATTTGGCGATCTTATAATCGTTGTTTATTAACCTTTAGGTTATCTCATTATATACAGATTTCAAATTTATGGGTTAACCATCCTGGACTATCATTTCTGGGCTTACTGCCCTTCATTTCAACTGGGCTTGTCTAACATCATCTACATAAACGTTGGGTTCTAGCAGTTACCTGCAACACAATTTGATTGGGCTAGTGATGTTACTCGGTTGGACTTAAACTTGGCAACCACTTAGCAGTCCATACTCTTCATCAGATTATTTAGTTCTTCCATGACTCACAATTAAACTTGGTAAATCACATAATTCTCATTTCACTAATAACAGTCCTTCAAATTTCTCAAGTATTACAATTACCCTCTTCTAGTATAGCATGAAAATTATTAACACTAAGATTAATATAGCAGCTTGCAAGAATACTAAGTACCAATTTAATATGGCCCAATAGTTAAATTAGGACACTCATAAATATAAATATTTATACATTTCGTCCATCACATTTATTTAAGCTAGCAAAATAGTTAGCACCTGCATCATTAAAAATGATGGTTTCATGTAATTTAAATAATTCCTGGTAGTACCCACCATTCTCCTTATTTGTAACCAAAATATACTTATCAATGAAATTAATTATATTATTTCATTGATCTCATAGGTAGATTTATGTCAAGAATATTTCACAATTAAGCCATGTTGGCTTTCCTTTTCATTTTGAATAATAAATGTATTAATAATACATTCACTTACTACGTCTCATCAAATTTAGTTAACTCCTCAGATTACTTTCTTTTCATTATGAATGAGTAACATTTATAATGTCTTGTGCATTCTTAGTTAGAGCCTTTTATCTTAAAAGTCTCTCTTCACAATCATTTTATACCCTATGGCTTTTTATAGCACATATAATTTTTTTTTAATCCGCTCTTTTCACATTAGGTTAAATCTCTAACCTTTATTCAATTATTTAATATTTTTCCTTAAAATAAATATTACTAATATTCGAGATATCACATCGTACTTCAGAGGTGTGTGGACACTAATTTGATTCTTAACTGGGAAAAATGTCACTTCATGGTACGAGAAGGGATCATATTAGGCCACCGGGTTTCAGCAGAGGGCTTAGAGGTTGATCAAACAAAAATTGAGCATTTACCTCCTCCAACTTCTGTAAAAGGGATTCACAGTTTCTTAGGCCATGTGGGGTTCTATCGATGTTTTATCAAGGACTTCTCCAAGATCACTAAAACGTTGTGCACTTTACTTGAGAAAGATGTGCCGTACAAGTTTGATTCTAAGTGTATCAAGGCGTTAGAGTTGTTGAAAAAGAAGATGGTCACCACATCGGTCATCATTGCACCAGATTAGACTCTTCCCTTTGAATTAGTGTGAGACGCTAGCGACTACGCAGCGGGAACAGTGTTGGGCCAAAGAAAGAACAAAGTATTCCATGCAATTTATTATGCAAGCAAAATTTTAAATGATGCGCAAGTAAATTACATGACAATAGAGAAAGAGCTTCTTGCTGTAGTGTTTGCATTCGACAAGTTCTGGGCTTATTTGAACGGTACAAAGGTAGTCATATTCACGGATCACTTGAACATTAAATATCTCATCTCTAAAAAGGACGCTAAACCACAGCTCCTTCGTTGGGTCCTTCTACTACAAGAATTTGATCTAGAGATTCGAGATAAGGGACTGAAAACCAAGTTGCCGATTACTTGTCATGATTGGAGAATGAAAAACAACAAAAAATAGATAAGACCATGATCAACGAATCTTTTCTGGATGAGCAACTATTTTCGGTGGTAGCAGAAACCCCTTGGTACGCGAATTATGTGAATTACATCGTAAGCGGGATTTTGCCCCATGGTCTTAGTTTTTAGCAGAAGAAGAGGTTCTTGTTTAAGGTTAAGAAATACATGTGGGATGACCCCTTCCTCTTCAAACAATGTTCCCATCAGATGATACGAAGATGTGTGGCTGAAATGGAAATCAAAGGAATTCTACAACATTGCAATTCTTCCTTGTGTGGTGGACACTATGGAGGAGATAGGACAACCGTAAAGGTACTCCAATCAAGTTTCTTTTTGCCAATGCTATTCAAAGATTCTCATGCATTCGTCAAAATATGCGACAGGTGCCAACGAATGGGGAATATAACGAGTCGACATGAGATGCCACTGAATACAATGCTGGAAGTGGAATTATTTGATGTATGGGGCATCGACTTTATGGGGCCATTTTCGTCGTCCTTCAATAACAAATATATTTTAGTGGCAATGGATTACGTCTCTAAGTGGGTTGAGGCAATGGCTTTACCTACCAATGATGCCAAGGTGGTTTTGAACTTCCTTCGGAAAAACATTTTTACTAGATTTAGGACTCTAAGAGCTATCATCAGTGACGAAGGTACACATTTTTGCAACAAATCTTTTTCGGCTCTGTTGGCTAAATATGGAGTTAGACACAAGGTTGCCACGGCCTACCACCCTCATACGAATGGGCAAGCGGAAGTATCCAATCGGGAAGTGAAGAAGATTCTGGAAAAGATTGTTAATCCAACACGGAAAGATTGGGCCAGCAAGCTCGATGAAGCATTGTGGGTGTATCATACAGTTTACAAAATCCCAATCGGCATGTCTCCCAATCTGCTGGTGTTTGGTAAAGCTTATCACTTACATGTTGAATTGGAACACTAGGCTTATTGGGCGATAAAGAAGCTAAATCTGGATCTTGAAGTCGCCGGTGAAAAGCGACTCCTACAATTGAACGAACTGGACGAATTTTGAGTGCAACCATATGAGAACGCCAAGCTCTACAAAGAAACGACCAAAAGATGGAACGATAAACAAATTGTCCAACGATCTTTTGAGTCTAGTCAAATAGTTTTACTTTTTAACTCAAGGCTTAAACTATTTTCGGGCAAGTTAAAGTCAAGGTGGTCTGGTCCATTCACAATCACCAAGGTCTTCCTAAATGGAGCAATTGAGGTTCAGGAGCCCGATAGCCAACAAACATTCAAGGTTAATGGACAGAGATTAAAGCACTATTTGGGCGGAGGAATAGATCACTAAAAGACCTCGATCACTATCAAGGAGGAAAACTGAGCCAAGAAATCAAGTCAGGATGATGACTTTAAACCAAGCGCTGTGTTGGGAGGTAACCCAATTTCTAGACCCTTCATTAGTTTCTATTTCATCTCATTTAGTTCAATTTTAGATTTTATTTCAGTTAATTTTCTAGTTTAATGAGATTGCCATTAAATGTTTAATCTGGTAATGATCTCAATGGAGCAAGGGGAAGCAGGCCTTGAACAAAGCGATCATTACAACAAGGAGGCGAGGGCCGCACAAATAACTAAGCCAGCAACACGCGGGGCGTGTTACCTCTATAGCAACTAAAAGAAAAACTTACCAGACATGCGCGGGGCGCGCCATCTGAGGCGCGAGGAGCGTTTCTTTGCGACCAAATTCGGCGTGGGCTGCGCTAATCGGCTGGGATCATTTTTAAAATAGGGGTTTCAGTCCTTTTCTCACCCCATCTCCTATTTCACTTCAACCTTAACTCCACTCTTCCCTCTATCTACTGCAAATCAGATTCTAAATACTTCACACCCAATTCATCTCCCATCCACTAATCTCGCACCATTCCAACCCATTCAAACCTCAATCTACCATCTACATCATCGATGCCACCTTCCCCAAATCATTTGGTCCTTACTCCAACAATCCCATTCATTCTCAAAGAGCGAAGACTACTAAATCAACCCTAAATCTAGTATTAAAATAATGAGGGTTCTTCGCAGTCTAAGCATCAGTCTCCATTGACCAATATTGCTTTACTATTGGGACATTGTCGGAGGTAACAAGGTTAATTTGGTTGAAAATGTACTTGATAATATTGGGTATTATGTCACAATTTCTTTTGAATTATACTGCTATATTCTTGGGAACCCTTGGGTTACTGATGGCCCAGGGTTGATATTACATTATTCTATACATGGGGGAACTTGAGTGGTATAAAGAAAAGTTAGTTTGGGGGAAAACAAAGGCTTCCCACTAGGTGTTTGCGGAATTGCCTCAACCAAATTTGACCCTTGTTCGTATAACGCTAAGCAACACTCGATACAAAATGTCAGCTAAAAAGCAAAGGGCCTCTTCATCTAGCACTCACCCACAATTCTATAGATCAAAGTTTGTTAGTGAGGCCACCGAAACATGATTCAAAATGGTGATTGACAAAATACTTTGGTTTTAGAGCGAGGTTTGAAACCGAATTCTAATATTGATGGCAATATGTCACTCATGATCGCTGAACGCGACTGGTTTCAATTGGTGGAGCAACCAAAAATGGCCGTAATCAGCATTGTCAAGGAATTATACGCCAATGCCATTTAGCATGTGCGTCATATGGTGCTGGTACAAGGTATGCCAGTTTCGTTTCACGCATCTGCTATCAATGACTATTTTGGGTTGGAGACACCTAATGGTGTTCAGTACGAAGATCGACTTCCCGACTTGGATGAGCTTATCATGCGGTTGTGCAAGCCCGACACACAACGGATAACCAAGGCGGGAACATATTTGAAAGTCATTTTTCCATATGCAAATACGGAAAAGCATGGTACACATTCATTTGCGCAAGGTTAATGCCAACACGTCATTAGAATGACGTAACTAAGAATCACGCTTGACTTCTCTATAAGTTAGTACATCACCATCTTGGCCTGAGAAATGAAGTTATCATATGGGATGTTAATATAGGATCATGCATTCAAGATTTGATAGAAAGGTTGCTACAGGGTGGTACCACGGGTGGAATTCTACATAGATTTCTTATCACCCATTTGTGCCATAAAGCCGAGGTGCAATGACATTCATCTGAACCAATTCCTATGACAATCATCGACCATGCAATAATTGACAAATATAGAGCATGGGATGGGGCACTATCACATCCGAGAGGAGAAGGGTATATAATGATACGACCCCTATCCCATCCAGTCATTGATGAGCCAATGGGCGAAAGGATCGAGGTCGAGTCATCTACGATGTTTCAAAGACAAAGTCAAAAACAAAACTTGTGGCTTGCTCAACGCCAAGATACAATGCATCAATACAATATTAGCGCTTTCACTGTACTGGCAGCAACTTTCTCTCGCTTAAATCCAAATTCAGATCCAGTCCAGCTGCCTGTTCTCCTCTTCTTCCCACATACCCCCCTTCGGATGACGAAGGTCCCCACGACGAGATTTGACTCATCCCTCAGAGAAGTTCTTGCGCTTAATTTATTTTCTTTTCATGTAATGAGGACATTACTTGTGTTAAGTTTGTAGGGGGGTTAGTAGTTTTAATAGTTAGTTTGCTTGTGAATTCATAATATGTGGTTGCATAGTAGGATGCATTAGTAGTTGTTAACTTTCATTCATTCGCATATGTGGTGCATATATATATATATATATATATAATAAAATTCATTTGGTATTCACGTAGAATTTATGTTAGTAGAAGCATGCATAGAGCATCTTGCACTGAGATTGAGCATGGATGCCTTGATATGTTAGGTAATGGCCGATGATGAGACTGGTTTACCCTGTACGTGCATATAATTGACTGTCATGTGTTGATTGGTTTTGAGCATAGGAACCTCATAGCATAAATTCTGGCTTTCTTCCAATTTCAAGCACACCAATTGACTATCAGTAGCGATTAAGGAATTTATGTAAGAAAAACCATATGCATTCACTTGATCATTGTTTAAAATTAAGCGTTGGCCAATGCATAAGTTTGGGGGATTTTGCTTTACATATATAAAAACAATAAGAAAATATGAAAAAAATAGAAAAATAGTTATATGTGAAATAAAAACTGGCTTAGTTTAACTTCGTGGCCTTTGTTACTCGGACAAGTATGCCCTAGGGGATGTCTTTACACCCAGCGCCTTAAAGCCTTCGGGTTTGGGAGCCGTTGGTTGAAAGTCTGCTACACGGGTAACATTGAAAAACCTAAGGAAGTTGGACATTGTTCAAGTCAGACATGGGAAACAACAGGTGGGATGAAGCATTAAAATGACCCCGCAATGTATGAGAATTTAATGCTTTATATTCTATTGCTTATTAACCTGATTTCCCTCATGCTTGTGTGGATGCCATGTTTAGTTGATGAAATTTAAGTAGGCACACTTAGAAGGGGGGGTTTGAATAAGTGTGGGAACAAACGATGTCAAACTTTTTCAACTTAAAAAATTTTCTTTTATTGAATGCAGGATGCTGGATTGAATATCTATGCTTACCAAATTATCAATACAGGATGCTGGATTAAATATCTAAGCTTGCAGAGTGATCAGGGTATAATGCAGGATGCTGAATAGAATATTTATACTTGCCAGATTATCAGTATATAAATGCAGGATGCTGGATTTAATATTTGTGCTTGCTGGATTAACAATGTAGAATGCATGATGCTGAATTTAATATTTGTGCCTGCTGGATTAATAGTGTTTGTAAATTAATCACTTAACACTTTTTATATTTAATCTTTTAATATTAATTCAGGTCTTAACTTGTTTAAACTTAATTTACAAGCTTTTGAATTAACAAAGAAAAATAACAAAGAAACAATCACACAAACACTAGGATTTTTTACGTGGTTCAGCCCCTAACCTCTATTCTAGTGGCCTAATCCACGTCCAATACTAACTAGTATTAGAGACTCTTTTTATTAATCAACTTGGTTTAATTAAACCCTTTTACAAGATACGTTTCACAACCTTTGAGTACTTATACTCTCCGAGCACCTTTGCACTTCGTGCACCTATGCACCCTTAAACACCTATGCTTCCTTGAACTTGCTTGTAAAACTCCTAATCCAACCCAAATTAGAAACCTTAGACTAACAACTTAGTCTACCACATGTTTAGAGAATTGATCAAAGATGTGACAGTAAAATAAACTATGATCAAAGTAATAATTATATCAACAATTCAAGGCTCAACTATTTATGCAATGATCAATGAGAGATATAAAGATATCACCGATTTAAGTGCAAAGAGAAAAACTAAAATTAATTGAGAGCTTGATGCAAAATAGCTTTGTAGCGATTCTTCACAATTTAGGGACTTTGAAAACCCTTGTGATCATTATATGTGAAGAAAGATTAAAATCAGAGTGTATAGATTATTTCTTTTTAGAGAGTATTCTGATTTCCTTGTCTCTTCTATATTCATATCAAGCAATCCTTTTATAGATGAATTCATGAATTGCTAGTTGCCTGCTGGAAATCTCAAAAAGATTAAACTTGATATCATACCCGTTTGGACATAAATGTAGACAAGAGGATATCATGCCCAAAATAAATGGCTAATCACTTTTGTAACTGTTACCCATCAAGAATTAATTCCAAGACAGATTTATATATATAGACGTTAATAATTGATCTGCTTAGGATTTCTGGGTGTTAATAAATTTGTTTTGATTGACCCAATTAAGTGATCATATAGCCTTTTGGTAATTTAATTCAATTAGTCTAATGGGAAAACAAAATGGAATAAATAAGAAAGGAATATAATTTTTGCTTATTTATTTCCAATCATACTAGTATTAGCCATCATATATATTAGATATAAATGATACCTTTAATATGGATAGTGAATCAATTATTTAATTATGCAATCATGCTTCTTAAGGAAATGAAAGAATAATTATTTAATTTATAGCTTGATGTCATCCACCCACGGTAATTACATAATTTCTTCCCTTTTAACCCCATGACATTTGTTTCCCATAATTGATTTATATAACCCACTAATATCTCTCTTGATAGGCTAATATTAAGCACAAAATGATTTGGTAAACCTACTAAATTTTAAATAGACAAGGAATGATTTAATCATCAAAAGAATATTCAAATTTGATTTCTTTCAATTAAATGTAATGAGAATCATGCTTGATATATATATATATATATATATATATATATATATATATATATATATATATATATATATAATCAATTTGGATAACTTTAAATATGGAATTACTTTTTGTTAAACGGAATAAGCATTTTATTTAAATTGAAACATTAAGTTTTCAATATTTAAAGCACTTTCATATTTATATTCCCAATTAATTTGTTCCATAATAAATTAATAACTTTCATAATTATTTTCATTTAATGCATATCTTTCCATATTAATTTTGAAAGCCCAATTAATTTATATGTTACTTTCATGATTATGGAAAACCTAATAATAGATAATCAATATCCTAATATTTATGAAAATAATCTTGGTTAGAGATATGAAAGATAATGATCCTTTTAAAACTTATTTACTAACTAACTCCATCAATTATGAGAAGTATCAATATTTAAAAAATATTTTCATATTTATTTTGAATTCCCAATTTATTTAGATCCATGCTAAATGATTCTAAATATATGAAATTTGATTTGCTTAATCAATTTATGAAAAACTCAATTAGTTAATAAAGTAGAAACTCAAATAATGAATAACTCAATCCCAAGATGCATGGTAACAAATTTTATAAAGAATCAAATATGTTTTCAAATTAATTCATTTAATTATGAGAAGACTTAAAAATCATCTTTTCAAAATTCGAATTTGATCCTTATTAATTTTGAAAGCTTAATTAAATATTTTTTAAATAAATCTTTAATTAATTAACCATTTTAATTTATGACTTCAATTAATTAATGATGCAGTGCAATGCAAATCCTAGAGCTTTGATTAAAAAATAATTAAAGCTAGGATCTTACATTTATTTTTTAATGACTCAAGCAATTCTTCAAGCCTTCTTGTTCTCAATCCTTTCATAAATCAAAACTTCAAGAATTCTTTTAATATCTTGTAAATGCATAAGTAAACATTTTAGTACAATAAGAAAGTTATCATTAAAACCTAAGGATAGAATATGACCAAGTCAACATTTAAAAATGTGTAGAAGGGTGAGTGTATCCATGAATTTGATTACATAAATGATTTTGAAACTGCTGATATAATGTTGGGTACACACACACCAAATGAGGTTAGAGTTGTGTTAGTGAGGTGAGCATGTGAGAAGTCAAAAATATACATGATGTGATTTTTATAATAATCCAAATCTAAATTAGGATCATTAATAAAATTTAAGAATGTTAATTACATTGTTATAATTGTAATTAAAAATTTTGTGCTTTATGTGTTTAATTGTAAGAATTTTTATAATAATTAAGCTATAGCGATAAGATCAGTTATAAGTTAGAATCCTAAAAATTTAATAAGGAAACCCTAATTTAAGAATTTAATCTTAGATTAGAAACCCTAACCCTAATTAGGGTCATAACAACAAATCATGATTTAGTATATTTATAATTATGTGAGTACTATGTGATTAACACTAAGTATGGTTATGTAGAAATTTAATTGGTGAACTTATAACGCCCCCATATCTATACTCCCACGGTATCCGATATGGTGCTTACTACTAGTCAATTAATATAACACATTCAAATCTATACGCCCATGGTATCCGATTCAATGCTTATATCTAATTGAGTGACTATACAATTATTACCAGATGCAATTCCTATAGATCCAAGATTCACAGTATCCCATAACAGATAACAATTCCCAGGAGAACTATTGCTGTGTTTGGATACCCTCAGTTAGATGTATGGGCTGTATCTATGAATAATATCTATCTATCTGAAATTTAGCGTATCAGTAATAACATGAATAGTCCATGTTACCAATAGCCTCACTCAGATGTATAGTCTATATCATGTGAATTACACTATCGTATCGATAATACCTATCTATCTGAAATCCAGAGTATCAACAACAACATGAACAATCCATGTTGTCAATAGCCTCACTCAGATAAATAGTTCCCAAGGATCTCAAACTAAATTTGAAAATTCTAATTACATCTATATATGTAAAGAAATCACAGTTGCGAAAATAAAAGAAGTTATATATATATATATATATATATATATATATATATATATATATATATATATATATATATATATATCATATATTAAGGGTTTGATTGCATGATTCTTCATAAAGAATTTCTTATTACAAAGTATTACATTCAGCTAGACAGTAATATAAACTAATCTAAGGAGGGACGCTTTCCTTTATTTACTCCAGATGTGCTAGGTTTACTATCTAATACTGCAAAGGGAATAATTTGCTAGGGTGAGCTATGACATGCTCAACATGTTCTATATTTATAACAATATATGATTTGAAGAAGTATAACGGTTCAAAACTCAACTGATTGTTGTTACCATTTCTGGAATTTTTATTTCAACCATTTCTGGACTCTTTATTTATGTCAGTCACAAAGACTTAGAAATTTTGTTTAGATGTGAGATAGGGGATAAACCTATTCAACATCCTAGGAGTATGCATCTCATCCTAATCGTGCCCACATGAACTAAGTGTCATATTCAATTGACACACATCTATCCCTTTTTGGGACACACAACTCAGTATATGATGTCTTACCAAACAATTTTGGTTTGACACAACAGTTTATGCTCAATAAACAATATCATATGAATAAATCATTCATTTCTTAGTTATACTGAAGCTATAGCAATAACTTGACAATAATTGGTAATTCAAGTTTAGGTTTGGTATAATATATCAAAAGCAATTCGAGATATGAATCTTGTTTAATGAATACATAGGGTTCGAAAACTTGTATAAATAACAAGATAAGTTAAAAGACTTGTAATAAAGAAATAAGGTTCAGATACTTGCCTGAGCGAAGATCAATCAAGCAATGCTACTCGATTCGTTAATAAACACCTAAGATGTTCATTCATATAAATCTAACACATTAGTATTGATAACAATACTCAAATACATAATCTATTTATGTTCGGGTTAAGTTTGATAAGGTTTCAGTGCCTAAAAACTTTACCAGGTAATTAATAAGTTAATAACTCGGTCAAACATAATTTATAAGCTTTATTATATTTTTAGATAATTTATATATCTTTTATAATAATTTCTGGAAGCTTATAACAATTTTTAAGTATTTATTTATCCCTTAAATGATTTTTAAATCATTTATTTCTATTTCTAAATAATTAATATTTACTTAGAATATTATAAAATCTTGTTTATTATTTTAAATAATTTATAATCATTTATTATAATTTTAAATCATTATTATTATTTTTAAATAATTATTTATTATTTATAAATAATTATTCTAATTACTTTATTATTAGCTTAATTATTAATAATATCCAAAATAAATAAAATATTTATTAAATTTATGTAAAAATATTAAAAGTTAATTATTATAACTTAAAACAATTTTTTAAAACTGTTTTTATAATTATTTATTAATTATTTCTAATTTTTATTAATTTATTTATTAGAAAATACTTTCTGTCTGTTGCTAATGCCCTACAGTGCTAGAAAGTGTTGCTATAGGTGTTCTTGAGTTTCTGGAAATCAGTTGGTCATGGCCTAGATGTTACTTTGACCTTAATCTAATTCCCTACTGTTAATGATTTTGGGGTTGGAAGTGTATGGATGTTATAATACTCATGTAGTAGTACAACAACATACCAATTTCATGCTTTAACCTACATATAACAAGAAGTTATAGATGTTCAAAGTCACTGTCAGAGCTGTTCTTAAGTTTCTGGGTAACCCAGAATGTGAGACCCCAAATTTTGTGAATAAAGATTAAATTTCTCGATTTTTTTTTTTAATATTATGGTGTGGATTTGATATAATGTTATAGTTGTGGGTAATATTTATAAATTTTGCAAAGTACGCAAGTTGTTATATAATATTCGATTGGTCTAGGGAATATTCGTTTTAACAGAAATATTCGTATGCGACAAAGACAATCATCAGTGGACCCTATTAATAGAATTATTGCTTGGATTGAGAAAACGACAAAATATTTTTTATGAAAATAACGGCGGAAGTTTTACCGTTAACTCGTTGAAACACCCGGTGTTAAAAGTACGAAGAATACGTGTGGTTGCATAGAGTAGCACTACGGTATTGATTATCGATGCTTACGTGAGAAGTCACTCAATTTTGTTCAATTATTGCTACAATAATTGTTGCATAGATCTCACGTTATTTGATTCAATTATTGTCGAT